>CM065778.1:63159030-68159030 GCA_033296515.1 Macrochelys suwanniensis | reverse complement strand
GAGGTGAACTGAATTCTACTAACAAATCTGGGGACTCAGAAACTGACTATAAATCTTCGGGAGAGGAAGATGATACAGGTTACACATTTCTTCAGTCCTAGCAGAGCTGTGGGCCAAGTCTGAGTTGGAGCAACAGCAACAGCTGAAAACTCAACTGCAAAGCTCCAAAGGGAACTCTTTGCCTGATCGTAGTCAAAAGAACTTACTGGAAAGGTGCCTCAGAGAGACCAAAACCTGTCTTGCACTGGACGCTGGAAATTTGAGAGGGATTCCTGAGCTAGTGGTACCATAAAAAAGTCTCTCTTGACTAGGCCAAGTTGTTCTTGGGAATAGCCAGGGGAAATTTTAGAGGCACAGACAACAGTTCATTTAAATTATAAATCAGCCTTGCTCATTTCCAGCTCAAGCTCTGGAAGGAGCCTTGGCTGGAAAAGCTGAGCCATTGGGGTTTTCCTAGATCTTCTGGAGACACTATTTAAGCAGATGATCTCCGCCAAGTCTTGTGGATTTTCTGTCAGACTCTGAATCTTGCTGTCCCCAGAATTACCCCAACTGCTAATTCCCCAGTGTCTGCTCTTACCACGGTTCCTAGAGTATAATCAGGGAGGGCCAAGAAAAGGTACTGTACCACCTCCAAAAGTAATTGCTTGTGGCCAAAGTCACCATCTAGACAACTAGTATGCCCAATGACGCCGCACCTTTAACTTACTGTTATTTAAGCACCACGCCCCTCTCTAGCCATTCCTTTGCCTGAGGGATAGATCCTATGATTGAGCATAAACTCATAAATTAGAAAAGATTCAGAAAAAAGCCATAAGAACAATTAAAGAATTAGAAAACGTGCCTTATAGTGGTAGACTCAAGGAGCTCAATCTATTTAGCTTAACAAAGAGAAGGTTAAGGGGTGACATGATCTCAATCTATAAGTACCTACATGGGGAACAAATATTTGATAACAGGCTCTTCAATCTAGCAGAGAAAAGTATAACAAAATCCAATGGCTGGAAGTTGAAGCTAGATAATTTCAGATGGAAAATAAGATATAATTTTTTAACAGTGCCAATAATTAATCATTAGAACAATTTACCAAAGGCCCTGGTGGATTTTCCATCCCTGGCCATTTTTAAATCAAGGTTGGATGTTCTTCTAAAATATCTGCTCTAGGAGCTATTTTGGGGCAGGTCTCTGGCCTGGGTTATGCAGGAGGGCAGACTAGATGATCACAGTGGTCTCTTGTGGCCTTGGAATCTCTGGCTATCTATAGTAAGTGCTAGGGGCGTGATTCCCTGCTCATGCACACGTACTTGTGCTAGCTCTCATCAAGCTAGTGGAAGTATAAATAGCAGTACAGCCGTGGTAGCAGGGGCAGTGGCAGCAGAGTCATGGCTTAGCCATGCTGAGTACAAACCTGCCTGGAACTGGTGGATACATACTTGGCATGGCTAAGCTGTGCCTCCACTGCCACTATCCTTGCTACCAGGCTACACTACTATTTATACTCACGCTAGCTCGATCAGAGCTAGCATGAGTCTGCACACGCAAGCAGGGGAATCAAACCCCTACCTTGTAATGTAGACATAGCTAAAGAATCTGTGAAAGTACGGCTGGCTTAACAGAATGGCTGGATTAACAGAATAAACCCTTCTATCTATGAAAGTACATCTGACTTAACAGAATAAACCCTTCTCCCCACAACCAATTTTGCATTGTTCAAGCAGAGACTAACCCCTAGGGGCAGGGAGAAAGAAATGCATTTTCTCTGACCTCGTACCCTCGCCCTGCACTGGAGCACAAGGCAGAAGGCAGTTCCTGAACTGGTCTCTGTCCTTAATGTGCGTCTCCAAACCACTGACAAACTCCTGCACAACCTGCAAAGAAAAAGGGAAAAGACTGAGTAGGAAACCTGATCACCCACTTTCCTTTAGGCCTCAGAATATGAAGAGATGTTGTCTGTTCTTCCTCAGCATTACTTTCATTATACAATTTTTTTCTATCTGGAAAAATGGCTCATATAACTGGTCATTTGTGAGACTGGTGTTGGTAAAATTGAGGTTCTACTGTACTCTAATCTAAACAGCCTGCAAATGAGATGCTGGTTCGTCTACAAACTCACTCTAGGGTGACAGCTTCAAACTCCCCTCATCTGCTTGTGACTCAAAGGGCTGAGTCCCAGCTGTGACTTCTCCCAGTGCAGCTGGGAGCATGGTGTCCAATACAGCAAACAACAATGTCCAAAAATAGTTGTGATATTGAAACAAGTAGCCTCAGGAGTTTCATATTTGGTCTGGCTGTTTGAGATGGGGACAAGGGAAGAGAGGAGGGGAAGGAAAAACCCTGACAATATGAACACATTTAAACAAAGAGTGACCATTCCACTGCTGGCAGCTACCAAGCCAATTACTTACAGAACAGTGAACTGACAATTTTCCATTCAAAAGTTAAGCTTGCCCTCCTCCCCTTTGCGTGTGTCTTTGTCTCTTGCATCGTTTGGATTTCAGTTCTCTCCCAAGTCACATGCCTGAGGAGGGGGCCAAGATGGATAGAATAGGGGTCATGGCCATGGAGACAGATGTGCAATGCTTTGTCCCGGAATTGTGCAAGGCCACTTAAGCAGCATATAAACCGGATGAGGTTTGACAGGTGCAAGTGCAGATTGCCTCCAATCAGCCTATTAGTGGCTGGTGAGTCAGACATGATAGCTCAAAAAAGGCAGAGCCAGAGCAGGAAAGGTGATGGGAGTCAAGGGGAGCGGGGAAAGAGTTGAGCACAGTTTGGGGGATTGGTGCAAGGGGAACAGACAGGCATCTGGAAAGAATGGGCCCAAGAACAAGCAGCTATAGTGTACCTATTTGTTCTCAGGAAGGTGGCAGAAGAGGGTGGGGCCATTGGAACACTACTGAAACTGGCTACATTTACATACCTCTTTTACCTGACATATTCTGCACTGCCAATTTTGGGTGTGCAGCAGCAATTAGCCTATGTTAATAGCCTATTAGCACAGGGAGCGGCCATACAGCCAAGTAGCACACACATTTTAAACACTGGCTTCTCCTGAAATTTATGGTGTCAGCTACATACATGTGGGTAGAAAGGATGCTTCCTCAAGATCTGGCAGAGTTTCTTCTGGAAGATTGCTTGATCCACGGCTAAGGAGAAAATCAGGAGTAAATCATTTTAGTCATACAACATACATGTTAGTCATACATTTTAGTCATGCAAACTTCACAGTATTTCAGCAACAAATACAAGTTGCTTTGCAGATTAGAAGCAGCTATTCACTGGAATTGAGAAATTCACTTAATCTGGAGTGCCCAGTTAACAAAAGCCTGACAGATACTATTACTCACATTCCCTCCATCATGGCAAAATTGAAGCAAATCTGATGAAATTTAAAGAATAACCAATGTGCAGCCTCCCCAATCTTGCACAGTCAGCTGTATAGCTCACTCCTAGTATGGAGACCCTGCAAGCCCATTCAAGAACACAAACTGGGGAACCAAGCAGCAGGGAATGGATCCCATAGTTTTCCTTGTGAATGAATGCAGCATAATTAAGCTCTTTCCACTCCAGCTCAAATCCCTAACTTATATACTACTAAAGACCATTTAGCCGTACAAGATACGACAGCAGCCCTCCAGCAATATCAGACTGCTCTGTCCCCACAAGCACACCCTGCATTTCTAGTGTTCCAGCCACTCTAAAGAGAAGCAGCAAGTCTCCGCCAGAACCACTTTAGTTCGTCCAGTAGCCAGTAAAAGGGAGCCACTGCGGGAATATTAAAACATGCATCATGAGGATGTTAAGCCTGCAATGTTCTAGACACAAAGTACTGAATGAGAAACTTGACTTGGGATCCCCATGTGGCAATGAAGATTGGTACACATAAGTCCAAAAAACAGCAAAGTGACTGATTCAAAATAATGCAACCACTTCCTCAGAACTGCTGACAGCTGTGCTTGAGCTGGGAGAGGAAGGGGAATGGTGGTTTCCATTTGAAGCTCTCTCACTCTAGTGCTCCTGCCTTTGCAGCTAAACCCTGTAATATTTAAAAATAAAATCCCTACTTCACCCATTTTCTGTAATGGGTTAATAAGGAAATATAAGAAAACATTAGAGCAACTCCCAGAGCCTTATCTCATTCCATCCCCATCTGTACACTTACAATCTTCCAGCATTCTTCCAGCACGGCACATGCATGTATACCTCAGAAGAGTGGAAGCATATGTGTAATGTGTTGATCAATGTGCAGCAAATAAGGCAAGTAAGAATTTACTCACTGAACAATGGAAATAAAAATAAAGGTTTATCAGCTGCCTCCTTCACTGCGCATTGTCCACCTTGCATATTTAATAAAGCAGGAATCATGTTATTCAACAGTGCGCAGGAGGTTGACTTTAACTTTGGCGCTTCCTGAGTTGAGTGCTTTATTCTGCCACCCTAAACTCCTTTTAATGTTGCTTTTTGGATAGATATATACATCCACAGCCACAAACACAGCACAGAATGCTAAATCCATACCTATGTCATTCTGTCTCTCCCCAGCATTCAGAGTAATTCCTGCTGTTTTGATGAGCTGCACAAAGACGCTATCATTCTCCACCACTCCATCTTCGGCAGAGGTCTTCTCCTTGCAAGAGATCCGAGACTTCTTTGTTTCTGAGAAAGCAAGGCTTATTATTGTAGGATAAACAGATGCAATAAGGAGAGGGGGTTCCTTAAGAGAATTCACTAACTCAAAATTAGCCATACCTCAAGATATTCTGTGAAGAGAGGCATTACCTTTGAGGGTCAGACGAGTGGTCTATCCACTCTGCTGCTGTCTCTGACAGTGGTCAATAGCAGATATTTAGGAGGAAGATATAAAACACCTAGGTGTGCATTACCATAGCATAAGGGGAAATTTCTTACTGGCCCCAGCTGCTGGCCTGTTCATGACCTAAAGCATCTCGTTTAATACCAAGATTTTCTTTAAAGCCACTATTACCATTAACAAATTATTGGCTGAGCTTGGAAGGCCTTGCACTCAACTTGATGGTATTTCTGTCTCTTTGTCTGTGAGGCAAACAGCTGTGCATATCTCTATCAGTGTTATAGAGGGCGGACAATTTATGAGTTTACCCTGCATAAACTTTATACAAAGTAAAACAGATTTATTTGGGGTTTGAATCCCATTGGGAGCTGGGTGTCTGGGTGTTGGAAAGAGGTGACCTGCTAAGCTGTTTTCAGTTAAGTCTGCAGCTTTGGGGGCATGGTTCAGACCCTGGGTCTGTGTTGCAGCAGGCTTGTGTGTCTGGCTCAACAAAACGGGGTTCTGAAGTCCCAAGCTGGCAGGGAAGATAGGCTCAGAGGTAGTTTCAGCACATCAGGTGACAGCCCCAAGAGGGTCTCTGTGACACTTCTGAAACCTGTCTATGAGGCAATCACTTTTGAATACACATCCAATCAATTCCAACTTACCAATGCTTATTAATTTGGGGGGAATGGAGGGGGACACATGAAGCCCCTGCTAGCTCTTCAGCACAGACATAGCCTCAAGCACCTCTGCAGTTGTTTATCAAACAACAAGCTGATGGCACTCATTAATGCCTTCCAGCAAAACAATACCCCATCTCAGCTCTGCCCATCCTCTCAATAGAGCAGAGGTGGGCAAACTACGACTCGGGGGCCACATCCGGCCCGCGGGACCATCCTGCCTGGCCCTTGAGCTCCCGAACGGGGAGGCTAGTCCCCGGCCCCTCCCCCACTGCCTCAGCTTGCCGTGCCGCCAGCACTCTGGGCGGCGGGGCTACGAGCTCCTGCCGGGCAGTGCGGCAACATGGCTGGCTCCGCCCAGGTGGCACGGCTGCCAGTCCTGCTGCTCTGAGCAGCATGGTAAGGGGGCGGGGAGCAGGGGGGTTGGATAAGGGGCAGGAGGTCCCAGTGGGCAGTCAAGGGACAGGTGGTTGGATGGGACGGAGGTTTGGGGGAGGCGGTCAGGGGACAAGAGGGGAGTTGGATAGGCGTGGGAGCCCCGGGGGGCTTGTCAGGGGGTGGGGGTGTGGATAGGGGTCAGGGCACTCAGGGGACAGGGAGCAGGGGGAGTTAGATAGGAGGTGGGGTCCCGGGGGAGCAGTTAGGGGATGGGGTCCCAGGAGGGGGCTTTCAGGGGACAAGGAGCAGGGGGGTTGGATGGGTCAGGCGTTCTGAGGGGGGCAGTCCGGGGGTGGGAAGTGGGAGGGGGTGGAGAGGGGGCGGGGGCCAGGCTGTTTGGGGAGGCACAGCCTTCCATAACCGGCCCTCCATACAGTTTTGGAACCCCTATGTGGCCCTGAAGTTTGTCTCTCTCATCTATAGAAGTTTGTCCAATAGAAAATATTACCTCACCCACCTTGGCTCCCAGACAGAAAGAAGAGTAATTGGGGGGGAAGGGGAAATGGAGGAGGACATGAACGCATCCATTGGCATGGGGGTGGAGAATGGGGGATGCTGGGAGAGGGAGGGGAGAAGGGGGACACCCAAAGCCCCTAGCATGGGGGGGAAAGGGGGTAATAAGGGTTCATCCAGTGGGGAAGGAGGAAAGGGCGGGGGGGCGGGGGGGGGACAGAACTTCTGACACAGAGAATGGACATGGGCCACACTGGAATGAGGGGAGGGGGAAAGGGAGAGTACACAGAAGTCCTGGGGAAAGAGAGAATGGGGGATCCTGGTATGGTGGAGAAGACAGACTGGGGGGCATGGGCGAAGGTGGGAATAGGAGTGCACACAGAGACTCTGGCATGGGGGGAGAATGGGAGACTCTGGAATAGGGGAAGTGGGGGCCACACAGGCATGAGAGGGAAGGTGGAAATGGAGTGAGGGGAATGGGGCTCACAGAACTCCTGTGGGGGGGAGGACCCTTGTATGGGGGAAGGGGGACTAGGAGTACATACAGAGCCCCTGCCGTGGTGGGGATAATGGGGAACCCAGGAATGGGGGAGGGAAGAATGGGGGCACAGAGAACCCCGGTGGGGAGGAAGACTGGAGAAACCTGATATGGGGGAAGGGGAGGCACAAATAGCTCCTAGAATGGAGGGCGAAGAGGAGACACAGGGGGGAGTGGAAATGTGGGGGAATCGAGCCACTGGCATGTGGGGACAATGAGGCAGTCTGGTATGGGAAGAGAGGGAACCATGCAGCACACAGAACTTCTAGCAGGAGGGAGATGGGGGGAGTTGAAGAAAGTCCCAGTGTAATAGAAGGGGATCGGAGAATGTCACACAGGGAGCTTGCGGCAGGGGGGGAGGGCGAAGAGGAAAGCAAGGAGCCCCTAAGCTGTGCAACAAGCTTGGCTGACACAAGCTATGAATCATGCAATGCCTTAGTTCGTATTTGTACAGCACCACCAGCATGCTAGGTCCTTTATTTACAGGCATCTACAGGAGGCACATCCCTGCCCTGAAGAGCTTACTCTCTATCTCAATTCTTCTAACTTGTCTAACATTGAGATATCTGAGCACCTTGCACATTTACTAGAGTGAAAATGAAGTTGCTTTCTCCTTCCCCCATTCAGTAGAGAGGTGGCTGTTTTTTTTAAATCTGTGGTTTTGGTAGAATGGGCTTATTTTGGGGGGAGGAGGGGCTCACTACTTCCCTCTAATGGCACTGAGGCTTGCTCCCATCAGTCCACAGAGAGATAAATACAGAGATGAAGGAATGGAGGCAATCAGATTTTTCAGACCTGGTAACACCCTTGGTTTTGTTATTTTACATTGTACTGTGGCTCATCAAACATTACTATTTTATATTCTGCGGGGCCATTCTGTACAACCCGTAACTTTACTGGGAAACTGGTATGCACCCTGCCTGTGAGCTGTTGCCCTCAACCAAAGGAATTTCACTTCAAATAAGAGGAGTTTGCTACACATACGTGGTAATTCTGCAATCAGACTGTCCCCATGAGCATCAGATTTGGACAATTTTCGTTTTGAAACCATGGCAACAAAATCTTTGTTGTATCCTAGAATAATATTAAAAAAGCAATTAGCAACTAGGCAGAAATCAGTTTTTACTTTAAAATTTGTAAACAAATCTAAAGTGAATAGAGGAGAGGATATAGTGAAAGAAAAGTGCTCCAGGAATGTAGACTGCCCATTCAAAGGAAACGAAAGAGATCTGGTTAACCAACATTATTCTTTGCACAAACACCTCTTCAATGCAGACTGAGGTCAAGGAGTTCCAGTTACATTTAAATAGCATGGTGTGTCACTTTTTATAAAATGCAGTTTATCAGAACACCAGGCTCTGAGTTTCTGCGTTTCTTTCAACTGCCAGTCGAATTAAATGGTGAGTTAACTGGAGTAATGAAAAGAAACTCTGACATTACAAGTCTATGAGTTAAACAGTCAAATGTCAGGAAATCCCAAAGCCAAGGCTGAACATGCAACCATCACTCTATTCCCTTGTGTGCACACATCATGATACAATCTTCAAGTACATCACATTAGATTTCTCAAATAATATAGCTACCATCACTTACTAAGATTATGGGCACATTATAAGTACCTAGGAGAGAGAGATATACTTTGTTTCTATATCTTTCAGATACATATCTAGCATTACTCTCTATTATATGTAATTTTTTAAAAATTTTGTGTAAAGGTAAGTATATAAAAAAGGGACATAGCTAAAAAACACACTTTTTGAATTAGGGATGTAAAATGGTAACCGGTTAACTGATAAGCATCAGCCTTACCAGTAATGTATTCAGTAAACAGTAAGGGAGCTGAGGCTGGAGCCGGCAGCCGGGACCCCAGGCCAACAGCGGAGCCCAGCATAGAATGTGGGGGTGATGCAGCAACCCTAGTTCCGACGCTTATCTTGTGAACTCCTTAACCATTAAATGTTTAACTGATACAATTTTAATAGTTTACAGTTACTCTTTCTAAACGCTATTTACATCCCTATTTTGAATGCAATCCCTCTGACAGAGACAAACACCTACAAGATCTCTATCAAGCATTCTTAAAACTACAATACCCACCTGCTGAAGTGAAAAAACAGATTGACAGAGCCAGAAGAGTACCCAGGAGTCACCTACTACAGGATAGGCCCAACAAAGAAAATAACAGAACGCCACTAGCCGTCACCTTCAGCCCCCAACTAAAACCTCTCCAGCGCATCATCAAAGATCTACAACCTATCCTGAAAGATGATCCCTCACTCTCACAGATCTTGGGAGACAGACCAGTCCTCGCTTACAGACAGCCCCCTAACCTGAAGCAAATACTCACCAGCAACCACACACCATACAAAAAAAACACTATCCCAGGAACCTATCCTTGCAACAAAGCCCGATGCCAACTCTGTCCACATATCTATTCAAGTGACACCATCATAGGACCTAATAACATCAGCCACACCATCAGGGGCTCGTTCACCTGCACATCTACCAATGTGATATATGCCATCATGTGCCAGCAATGCCCCTCTGTCATGTACATTGGCCAAACTGGACAGTCTCTACGCAAAAGAATAAACTGACACAAATCTGACATCAAGAATCATCACATTCAAAAGCCAGGAGGTGAACACTTCAACCTCTCTAATCACTCAATGAAAGACTTTAAAGTGGCTATTTTGCAACAGATAAACTTCAAAAACAGGCACCAACGAGAAACTGCTAAATTGGAATTAATATGCAAACTAGATACCATTACCTTAGGCTTGAATATTGACTGTGGGTGGCTAGGTCATTACGTTAATTGAATTTATTTCCCCTCCTTAAAAAACTCTTAACACCTTTGTGTCAACTGTCTGTAATGTAATGGGCCATGTTGATCATTACTTCAAAATGATAGGTTTCAGTGTAGTAGCCGTGTTAGTCTGTGTCAGCAAAACGAAAATAAGAAAGAAAAACTTGTAGCACCTTAGAGACTAACAAATTTATTTCAGCATAAGCTTTCGTGGGTTAGAACCCACTTCATCGGATGCATAGAATGAAATTGGCTGTATGTTTCATTCCATGCATCCGATGAAGTGGGTTCTAACCCACGAAAGCTTATGCTGAACTAAATTTGTTAGTCTCTAAGGTGCTACAAGTTTTTCTTTCTTATTTTCGTATTACTTCAAAAGTTTCTACTGATAACAGTTCCTTTCGATTAATTAGCCTCTTAACCTTGATATAGACACTCCCACCTTTTCATGTTTCTCTGAATGTATAAATATCTGATTACTGTATGTTCCATTCCATGCATCCGATGAAGTGGGTTCTTAACCCACGAAAGCTTATGCTGAAATAAATTTGTTAGTCTCTAAGGTGCCACAGGTATTTTTCTTGTTTTCTTTTTACCTATCATTGTCACAAATACACTCATTTTAGGTTTTAATGTAGCTATCAGAAGAGAACGTGTGGATATTTTTCTAAACAGTATGTTGTAGGAATTATTTTGGGGAAGTTCTATGCTTATGTTATACAGGTCAGACTAGATCAGTGGTTCTCAACCACGGGTACATGTACCCCAAGGGGTACACAGAGGTCTTCCAGAGGGTACATCAACTCATCTCGATATTTACCTAGTTTTACAACAGGTACGTAAAAACCACTAGTGAAGTCAGTACAAACTAAAATTTTATACGACCTGTTTATACTGCTCTATATACTATACACTGAAATGTGGGAGCAATATTTATATTCCACTTGATTTATTTTATAATTATATGGTCATAATGAGAACATAAGCAACGTTTCAGTAATAGTGTTCTGTGACACTTTTGTATTTTTATGTTAGATTTTGTAAGCAAGTAGTTTTTAAGTGAGGTGAAACTTGTGGGTACGCAAGACTAATCAGACTGCTGAATGGGGTATAGTAGTCTGGAAAGGTTGAGAGCCACTGGACTAGATGATCACAATGATTCCTTCTGGCCTTGAAAGCTATGAATCTATAGGGTATTTTTCTCTATTATTTCACTTTGGTTACTTTGCACATTTGAGAGCATACTGGTTTTAGTCTCTCATTTTCCCCACCCCTCTGCACTACAATCAGTTACTCAGTCACTTCCCCTTGCTGTTTGTTAGTTTTTCACACAGCAATAGGAGAGAGAGAAAAAGAGATTGTTCTTAAATAGGAAAATGTTATTGAAAAATCATTTTTTAAAATGGCAAATATAATCAGGTGTGTGTGTAGGACCCAAAAGGACTTTAAACTAGGGCTGTTGATTAATCGCAGTTAAGTCACGTGATTAACTAAAAAAAAATTAACTGTGATTAAAAAATGAATCACAATTAATTGCACTGTTAAACAACAGAATGCCAATTGAAATTTATTAAATATTGATTTTTTCTACATTTTCAAATATATTGATTTCTAATACAACACAGAATACAAAGTGTACAGTGCTCACTTTATATTATTTTTATTACAAATATTTGCACTGTAAAAATGATAAAAGAAATAGTATTTTTCAATTTACCTCAGACAAGTGCTGTAGTGCAATCTCTTTATCGTGAAAGTGTAACTTACAAATGTAGATTTTTGTTTGTTACATAACTGCACACAAAAACAATGTAAAACTTTAGAGCCTACAAGTCCACTCAGTCCTACTTCTTGTTCAGCCAATTGCTAAGACAAACAAGTTTGTTTACATTTACAGGAAATACTGCTGACTGCTTCTTATTTACGTCACCTGAAAGTGAGAACAGGTGTTCGCATGGCACTTTTGTAGCCGGCATTGCAAGGTATTTCCGTGCCAGATATGCTAAACATTCATATGCCCCTTCATGCTTCGGCCACCATTCCAGAGGACATGCTTCCATGCTGATGTTGCTCGTTAAAAAAAGAATGCGTTAATTAAATTTGTGACTGAACTCCTTAGGGGAGAATTGTATGTCTCCTGTTCTGTTTTACCCGCATTCTGCCATATATTTCGTGTTATGGCAGTCTCGGATGATGACCCAGCACATGTTCGTTTTAAGAACACTTTCACAGCAGATTTGACAAAATACAAAGAAGGTAACAATGTAAGATTTCTAAGGACAGATACAGCACTTGACACAAGGTTTAAGAATCTGAAGTGCCTTCCAAAATCTGAGAGGGACAAGGTTTGGAGAATGCTTTCAAATGTCTTAAAAGAGCAACACTCCGATGCAGAAACTACGGAACCCGAACCACCAAAAAAGAAAATCAGCCTTCTGCTGGTGGCATCTGACCCAGATGATGAAATGTGTCGGTCCGCTCTGCTTTAGATCGTTATCAAGCAGAACCCATCATCTGCATGGATGCATATATACTGGAATGGTGTTTGAAGCATGAAGGGACATATGAATCTTTAGCGCATCTGGCCCAAATAAATTTGTTAGTCTCTAAGGTGCCACAAGGACTCCTCGTTGTTTTTGCTGATACAGACTAACACGGCTAACCCTCTGAAACCTGTTTACATGCAACTTTAACTCTGCCTCCTTGTGCATCTCTGTCATTATAATAGACTATTTAATTACTTGATCCCATGCTATTATTTCCAAAGAACCTCTGACTGGATAGTGTGCAATGAAGGAGGAAGGGATGTGACATTTTTCCCTATGCATCTAATTTAGCCATGCAAGCATATGCATCATACCCCTCTTTTGATAGGCAGTAGTAGTTTAAAAAAAACAAAACTATCTTGTATGCACATTTAGTGCTTTTCAAACCTTTATTAACTCAGTCAAATCAGAGCACTGAAAGGCCTTCTCAGCAAGAGCTATTTCCATGTCTAATCTCAACTTTATACATGACCTGCTTTGGCACTAAAATTGCCAAAGCAAGTCACACATTACTGTAGTGAATCAGCTGAGCAGCAACAGGTCAGTAGAGAGCACCTGCTAAGGCTGATTCTACTGTAGTTCTTCTATCTAGCTCCTGTCTGGAGATTGATGGGTCAACCAGAAGGGAAGATTCCAGGGCAGTTGGTAGGGCAGCTGAAGACCTGGAGGATCAGTGATAGAGGGAGCTGTTCCTGAGTGGCTGGCGGTGGTGACAGTGCAGTTTGGTCTATCTCAGTTTACGATCTACAGGACTCAGGATATAGTGAATACACAAGTTACACCACTGTTGACTCTGTGACATCAGTTTTTCCAACAACAGGAACTGATCTGCTGCAAGATCTGGAAATCAACCACATTCCTTTGAGGGCTATCATCAAGTTTTACAACTTTCTTTGTTTTCCAAATCAAGAGAGCTAATTTAGCTCAGACTTGGCTCAAAAATATCACCCTGAGCAAGAGACTAGGTCTGGAAATTTCAGCCCCAAAGGCAAGGCTCGGATTGGCCCACTGTGCATGCATATGTCGCACTGGCACCTCTTTAAGCTGCCCACTATCTTGCCCCTCTCATCAGTTCCACAGGCCAGTCAGAGACAGTGGCACTAAAATTCAGAAGTGCTGCTGCCTGACACTATGGAAGAGAAACCTCAGCTCAGGCAGCTACTTTGCCAGCAGAGGGAGAATTGACAACCACCAATGGGAAGTCAGAGTTGTCACTGAGGCCTGGTCTACACTGCATGTTTATTTCGAATTTAGCAGCGTTAAATCGAATTAACCCTGCACCCGTCCACACAACGAAGCCATTTTTTCCAACATAAAGGGCTCTTAAAATCGATTTCTGTACTCCTCCCCGACGAGGGGATTAGTGCTAAAATTGATATCTCCGTGTCGAATTACAGTTAGTGTGGACGCAATTCGACGGTATTAGCCTCCGGAAGCTATCCCACAGTGCACCATTCTGACCACTCTGGACAGCACTCTGAGCTCGGATGCACCGGCCAAGTGTACAGGAAAAGCCCCGGGGAACTTTTGAATTTCATTTCCTGTTTGGCCAACGTGGCGAGCTCATCAGCACAGGTGACCATGCAGTCCCAGAATTGAAAAAGAGCTCCAGCATGGACCGAATGGGAGGTACTGGATCTGATCGCTGTATAGGGAGACGAATCCGTGCTATCAGAACTACGTTCCAAAAGACGAAATGCCAAAATATTTGAAAAAATCTCCAAGGCCACGATGGACAGAGGATACAGCAGGGATGCAACACAGTGCCGCGTGAAAATTAAGGAGCTCAGACAAGCGTACCAGAAAACCAAAGAGTCAAACGGACGCTCTGGGTCACAGCCCCAGACACGCCGCTTCTACACTGAGCTGCATGCCATCTAGGGGTGGCTGCCACCACTACCCCAACCCTGTCCGTGGACTCCGAGGATGGGGTAATCTCAGTCGCTATGCCTGAGGATTTGGTGGACGGGGAAGATGAGGAGGAGGAGGACGAGGTTGAGGAGAACACACAGCACACCGTTCTCCCCGACAGCCAGGATCTTTTTATCACCGTAACTGAAATACCCTCCCAACCCTTCCAAGGCGGTATCCCGGACCATGAAGCCAGAGAAGGCACCTCTGGTGAGTGTACCTTTGTAAATATAATACATGGTTTAAAAGCAAGCGTTTTTTAGTGATTAATTTGCCCCGAGGACTTGGGATGCATTCGTGGCCAGTACAGCTATTGGAAAAGTCTGTTAACGTGTCTGGGGATGGAGCGGAAAGCCTCCAGGAATATCTCCATGAAGCTCTCCTGGAGGTACTCTAAAAGCCTTGAAGAAGGTTTCTGGGAAGGGCAGCCTTATTCCGTCCTCCATGGTAGGACACTTTACCACGCCAGGCCAGTAGCAAGTAATCTGGTATCATTGCATGACAAAGCCTGGCAGCGTATGGTCCCGGTGTTTCCTGGCATTCAAGCAACATCCGTTCTTTCTCTGTCTGTGTTATCCGCATCAGAGTGATATCATTCATGGTAACCTGATTGAAATATGGGAATTTAATTAAGGGGACATTCAGAGGTGGCCGTTCCTACTGGGCTGTTTGCCTGTGCCTGAAAAGAAATCCTCCCTGCAGTTAGCCAAGCAGTGGGGGGCATTGGCGTTGAGCTGTTCGCGCTTGGCTAGCAGGGATCTTCCCAGATACCAGCCATGCGGTTGGGGGCGGGGAGGGAGTAAAGCGATCATCCCAGAGAATTGGATGGGGGGGGGATTAGTTTCTGCTGCTGCACGTTAACCCGAAAACCGCAGCATTAAATGGCCAACTCAACGGGCTTTGCTTGGTATGGGAAAGGAGGGCACTGCTGTTATGAAGGTTGCAGAAGCCGAAAGACTATGGCTTACCATGGCCGTCTGCAAGCCAAATTCTGTTGCCCAGCCCTGCGTGTGTGATCTCTAACACCAAAGCCGCAGGGACTCAATATAAGATGCAAAATGCAACCTTGTACTGAAAGCACATGTGCTATGTAATGTGAATGGTGTTGGTCACCATGAAAGAGTATACCCATTGTTCTGTAAAATGTATCTTTTAAAATACTTCTCTCCCATTTTTCCTCCCGCAGCTGCAAATGTTTCAAGCCTCCCCCTAGCATCTCTGTCCCAAAGGCTATCTCAGATAAGGCGGCGAAAAAAACGCACGCGCGATGAAATGTTCTCTGAGTTCAGTCCTCCCGCACTGAAAGAGCTCTGCAGAATGTGTGGAGGGACACAATAGCACAGTACAGGAAAGCGGGCAATGAATGTGAGGACAGGAGGGACAAACATGAGGACAGGAGGGACGATCAAGATGAGAGGTGGCGGCAGGAAGATCAGAGGAGGCACGAGGCAATGCTGGGGCTACTGCGGGATCAAACGGACATGCTCCGGCATCTGGTGGAGGTTCAGGAACGGCAGCAGGATGACAGACCGCCGCTGCAGCCCACGTGTAACCGCCCTCCCTCCTCCCCAAGTTCCATAGCCTCCTCACCCGGAGTCCCAAAAACACGGTGGGAGGGAGGGAGGGAGGAAGGCTCTGGGCACCCAACCACTCCACCCCAGTGGACTGTCCAAGCAACAGAAGGCTGGCATTCAACAAGTTTTGAAGTGGCCTTTTCCTTCCCTCCTCCCAAACCCCACCCGGGCTACCTTGTGAGTTATCTCCCTATTTTAATAATCAATTGATAAAGAATACATGGTTTTTAAACAATAGTGACTTTATTTCCTTTGCAAGGAATGTGTTCTCGAAGAGGGGAGGGCAGGTGGCTTACAGGGAATTAGAGTCAACAAAGGGGGCAGGTTTTCATCAAGCAGAAACAAACAGAACTGTCACACGGTACCCTGGCCAGTCATGAAACTGGTTTTCAAAGCTTCTCTGATGCGCAGCACGTCCTGCTGTGCTCTTCTAATCACCCTGGTGTCTGGCTGCGCGTAATCAGCAGCCAGGCGATTTGCCTCAACTTCCCACCCCACCATAAACGTCTCCCCCTTACTCTCACAGAGATTGTGGAGCACACAGCAAGCAGCAATAACAATGGGAATATTGGTTTCGCTGAGGTCAGAACGAGTCAGTAAATTGCACCAGGGACCCTTCAAACGTCAAAATGCACACTCTACCACCATTCTGCATTTGCTCAGCCTATAGTTGAACAGCTCCTTACTACTGTCCAGGGTGCCTGTATACAGCTTCATGAGCCACGGCATTAAGGGGTAGGCTGGGTCCCCAAGGATAACTATAGGCATTTCAACATCCCCAACAGTAGTTTCTGGTCTGGGAAATAAGTCCCTTCCTGCAGCCGTTTAAACAGACCAGAGTTCCTGAAGACGCAAGCATCATGAACCTTTCTGGGCCATCCCATGTTGATGTTGGTGAAACGTCCCTTGTGATCCACCAGTGCTTGCAGCATGATTGAAAAGTATCCCTTGCGGTTTATGTACTGGCTGCCCTGATGGTCCGGTGCCAAGATAGGGATATGCGTTCCAGCTATAGCCCCACCACAGTTAGGGAATCCCATTGCAGCAAAGCCATCTACTATGAGCTGCACATTTCCCAGAGTCACTACCTTTGATAGCAGCAGCTCAATGATTGCGTTGGCAACTTGAATCACAGCAACCCCCACGGTAGATTTGCCCTCTCCAAATTGATTACCGACTGACCAGTAGCTGTCAGGTGTTGCAAGCTTCCACAGGGCTATCGCCACTCACTTCTGAATTGTGAGGGCTGCTCTCATCTTGGTATTCTGGCACTTCAGGGCAGGGGACAGCAAGTCACAAAGTTCCATGAAAGTGCCCTTAAAGTTTCGCAGACACTGGGAATCATCCCAGACCTGCAACACTATGCGGTCCCACCAGTCTGTGCTCTTTTCCCAGGCCCAGAATCGGCGTTCCATGGCATGAGCCTGCCCCATTGCCACCAGGATGTCAAAATTGCCAGGGCCCGTGCTTTGAGAGAAGTCTGTATCCATGTCCTCATCACTGTCGTCACCGTGCTGCCGTCACTCCTCGCCTGGTTTTTCAGGTTCTGGTTCTGCATAAACTGCATGATAATGCGCGAAGTGTTTACAATGGTCATTGCTGCGGTAAGCTGAACGGGCTCCATGCTTGCCGTGCTATGGCGTCTGCTCAGGCAATCCAGGGAAAAGGGCACGAAATGATTGTCTGCAGTTGCTTTCACGAAGGGAGGGAGGGACGGATGACTGACAATATTTACCCATAACCAGTCGCGACAAATTTTTAGCCCCATCAGGCATTGGGAGCTCAACCCAGAATTCCAATGGGCAGCGGGGACTGCAGGAATTGTGGGATAGCTACCCACAGTGCACTGCTTGGAATGACGACGCTTGCCACGGTACTGTGGACGCACACCACTGAATTAATGTGGTTAGTGGGGACGCACGCACTCGACTTTATACAATCTGTTTCCAAAAATCGACTTCTGTAAAATCGGAGTATTTTCGTAGTGTAGACATGGCCTGAGGGATCAGCAGGATCAGCTATAGGCAAACAACAGGAAGAGCAAGTCTGAGGAGCTCCTGCTGCCTTCCTACTGCCGCTCAGGAGTACCACTGTGCTCCCTGCATACAGATAGAAGGAGCATCTGCACAGGATCAACACAGCACCCAAGGAGCGGTGAGTCCACCCAAGCACACCTGGGTTCAGAGACCTGACCATTTGCTCCCTGCCACCTTGACACAGCAGAGGACGTGAGACCTCCAGCACTTGATCCAGAGACCCTTAGTGTACCCAGCAAGAGACCAGAACCCTCCACTGCACTCAGAGCTTGAACCTAAGACCTCCAGCGATTGGAACATCAGACTTCCACAGGAGCCATTCACCCCTAGGTAGGGGGCAGGCAGTGCTTTTACAATCCCCATCCACTGCAGATTTCCACCAGGAAAGGCTCCTTTAATTTCTAATTTGAATTTGCCTGGCTTCAGCTTCCAGACATTGGTTCTTGTTATGTCTTTCTCCATTAGATGAAAGAACCCTTTAATACCCAGTATTTTCTTCCTGTGAAGCTACTTATATACTGTAATCAAATCACCTCTCAATCTTCTTTTTGATAAAATAAACAGGTCTCTTTAAGTCTCTCATTGTAAGGCAATTTCTCCAACCCTTAAAGAACTTTTGTGTACGTTTTCTGCACACTCTCCAATTTTTCAAGATTCTTTTTAAAACGTGGAGACCAGAACTGAACTCAGTATTTCACTATTATTAGTCTAACCAATGTGGTATACACAGGTGAAATCACCTCCCTGCTCCTACCCGCATTTATACATCCAAGGATTACCACAGCATCACACAAAGAGCTCACGGTCAGTTGCTTGTTCACTATGACCTGTACATTAGACTTATAATAAATTACCCTTCACAGGCATACTTATGTCCAAAGAGGACAGGGGAATCCTACTCATTACAAATTAAGATACATTGGTTTTAGACTTGAATTTTATACACTTGTATACACATTGTTTTTAGACTTGAACTCTGATTCTGGCACTAGCTCAACACAGATGGACCTGTGCGCCTATTTGAAGCCCCAAAGGGTTGTCCCACACAGAGCTAATAGCAGTACTGGGGGCCTAGTCACTAACAATATACACTGTAATGAACTGAAAGAATGCAACAGGTGCTGTGGGTAGCGCATTGCAAACTTATTACAAATGATGACGTGATGGAAGATGGTATCACAATAACACACACGCCTCCGAGACAGAGTTACGGTGACACACAGTATGCACAGTGGGATCAACAGACCCAGAGCACTTCCTCTGCAGCCTTCCCCTCCCATCAAGGCAGGGGCTATCAAAGGGCTGCACATAACCTCAAAGCACACCACAGGCAGCATGAACACTCCACAAGCAGGGCTGCCAAGATTTAATCTCCATAGGCTCTTACTATAAGGGTGGAGGGCAACACGGTAACCAGGGTTACCATGGGGACGCAGGGGGCCACCATCCCCCCACACACCCCATCCCCACACACACCCTGCTACCACGAAGACGGAGAGCACCATCCCCTCATACACCCCGCTGCCACAGAGACGTGGGGGGGCACCATCCCTCCCACACCACGCTGCCACAGAGACGTGGGAGAGCACCATACCGACACACACCCCATTACACAGACGTAGGGGGGAACCATGCCCACGCACAGCCCGTTGCCATGGAGACGTAGGAGGGCACCATCCCCTCATACATACTGCTGTCACAGAGCCGTGGGGGGCACCATCCCCCCCCATCCCACTACCTCGGAGAGGTGGAGGGGCGCAATTCCCATATACACCACATTGCCACGGAGACGTGAGTGGCACCATCCCCCCCGCCCACCTCATGACCAGAGACGTGGGGGGACACCATCCCCACGCACAGCCTGTTGCAATGGAGATGCGGGGGGCACCATCCCCACATACACCCCACTACTACAGAGATACGGCAGGGTACCATCCCCCCACACACCCCGTTACCACAGAAATGTGGGGGGCACCATCCCCCCATGCCCCCGCTAACGCAGAGATGGGGGGAACCATCCCCCCACACACACACCTGCTATCACAGAGATGTGGGAGAGCACCATACCCTCACACACCGCATTGCCACGAAGACGGGGGGGAACCATCCCTACACACAACCCATTACCATGGAAATGTGGGACACCCCCCCCCCATCCCGCTACCTGAGAGACATGGAGAGGCACAATCCCCACACACACCCCATTCCCACGGAGACGGGGGGGGCACCATCACCCCCCACACCCCGCTACCAGGGAGACCGGGCCGGGGAGGGCAAGGGGAGGCCCCATTGCCAGTAGGAGACATCCCCACGGCCACAGAACCGCGGTTACCGTTCGCGCCGACAGTTCCAGACGCTACTCGAGTTTCCCGCCCGGCAGTGAGTCCTGTCTCGCCATGATGACCTCACAATTACGTATTTCCGGGGCCCTTCGCAAGGACTCTGCTCACTCAATCCCGGACGCGGAGTCGAGGCGAAGGGTGAGGTGGGGCTAAGGCCTGGAGGCGGTTGGCTCTGGGCCGGGCATGGGGTCTCTGTGCCGGGGAGCGGGCACTAGGCGGCTGCTGGGCCGGGGAGGGAGCTGGGGTCTCTGCGCTGGGGAGGGGGCAGCAGGCGGCTGTGGGGCCGGGGAGGGGGCTAGGTTCTCTGTGCTGGGGAGGGGGCAGCAGGCGGCTGTGGGGCTGGGGAGGGAGCTGGGGTCTCTGCGCTGGGTAGGGGGCAGCAGGCAGCTGTGGGGCCGGGGAGGGGGCTAGGTTCTCTGTGCTGGGTAGGGGGCAGCAGGCGGCTGTGGGGCCGGGGAGGGGGCTGGGGTCTCTGTGCTGGGCAGGGGGCAGCAGGCGGCTGTGGGGCCGGGGAGGGAGCTGGGGTCTCTGTGCTGGGGAGGGGGCAGCAGGCGGCTGTGGGGCCGGGGAGGGAGCTGGGGTCTCTGTGCTGGGTAGGGGGCAGCAGGCGGCTGTGGGGCCGGGGAGGGAGCTGGGTTCTCTGTGCTGGGGGGGGGGGGCAGCAGGCAGCTGTGGGGCCGGGGAGGGGGCTAGGGTCTCTGTGCTGGGTAGGGGGCAGCAGGCGACTGTGGGGCCGGGGAGGGAGCTGGGGTCTCTATGCTGGGTAGGGGGCAGTAGGCGGCTGTGGGGCCGGGGAGGGAGCTGGGTTCTCTGTGCTGGGTAGGGGGCAGTAGGCGACTGTGGGGCCGGGGAGGGAGCTGGGGTCTCTATGCTGGGTAGGGGGCAGTAGGCGGCTGCTGGGCCGGGGAGGGAGCTGGGGTCTCTGTGCTGGGGAGGGGGCAGCAGGCGGCTGTGGGGCCGGGGAGGGAGCTGGGGTCTCTGTGCTGGGTAGGGGGCAGCAGGCGGCTGTGGGGCCGGGGAGGGGGCTAGGGTCTCTGTGCTGGGTAGGGGGCAGCAGGCGACTGTGGGGCCGGGGAGGGAGCTGGGGTCTCTATGCTGGGTAGGGGGCAGTAGGCGGCTGTGGGGCCGGGGAGGGAGCTGGGTTCTCTGTGCTGGGTAGGGGGCAGTAGGCGACTGTGGGGCCGGGGAGGGAGCTGGGGTCTCTGTGCTGGGGGGGGGGGGGGCAGCAGGCAGCTGTGGGGCCGGGGAGGGGGCTAGGTTCTCTGTGCTGGGGGGGGGCAGCAGGCAGCTGTGGGGCCGGGGAGGGGGCTAGGTTCTCTGTGCTGGGGAGGGGGCAGCAGGCGGCTGTGGGGCCGGGGAGGGAGCTGGGGTCTCTGTGCTGGGTAGGGGGCAGCAGGCGGCCGTGGGGCCGGGGAGGGAGCTGGGGTCTCTGTGCTGGGGAGGGGGCAGCAGGCGGCTGTGGGGCCGGGGAGGGAGCTGGGGTCTCTGTGCTGGGTAGGGGGCAGCAGGCGGCTGTGGGGCCGGGGAGGGGGCTAGGGTCTCTGTGCTGGGTAGGGGGCAGCAGGCGACTGTGGGGCCGGGGAGGGAGCTGGGGTCTCTGTGCTGGGGGGGGGGGGGGCAGCAGGCAGCTGTGGGGCCGGGGAGGGGGCTGGGGTCTCTGTGCTGGGTAGGGGGCAGCAGGCGGCTGTGGGGCTGGGGAGGGGGCAGAGTTCTCCGTGCTGGGGAGGGGGCAGCAGGCGGCTGTGGGGCCGGGGAGGGAGCTGGGGTCTCTGTGCTGGGGAGGGGGCAGCAGGCGGCTGTGGGGCCGGGGAGGGAGCTGGGGTCTCTATGCTGGGTAGGGGGCAGTAGGCGGCTGTGGGGCCGGGGAGGGAGCTGGGTTCTCTGTGCTGGGTAGGGGGCAGTAGGCGACTGTGGGGCCGGGGAGGGAGCTGGGGTCTCTGTGCTGGGGGAGGGGGGCAGCAGGCAGCTGTGGGGCCGGGGAGGGGGCTGGGGTCTCTGTGCTGGGTAGGGGGCAGCAGGCGGCTGTGGGGCCGGGGAGGGGGCAGAGTTCTCCGTGCTGGGTAGGGGGCAGCAGGCGGCTGTGGGGCCGGGGAGGGAGCTGGGGTCTCTGTGCTGGGGAGGGGGCAGCAGGCGGCTGTGGGGCCGGGGAGGGAGCTGGGGTCTCTATGCTGGGTAGGGGGCAGTAGGCGGCTGTGGGGCCGGGGAGGGAGCTGGGTTCTCTGTGCTGGGTAGGGGGCAGTAGGCGACTGTGGGGCCGGGGAGGGAGCTGGGGTCTCTGTGCTGGGGGGGGGGGGGGGCAGCAGGCAGCTGTGGGGCCGGGGAGGGGGCTAGGTTCTCTGTGCTGGGGGGGGGCAGCAGGCAGCTGTGGGGCCGGGGAGGGGGCTAGGTTCTCTGTGCTGGGGAGGGGGCAGCAGGCGGCTGTGGGGCCGGGGAGGGAGCTGGGGTCTCTGTGCTGGGGAGGGGGCAGCAGGCGGCCGTGGGGCCGGGGAGGGAGCTGGGGTCTCTGTGCTGGGGAGGGGGCAGCAGGCGGCTGTGGGGCCGGGGAGGGAGCTGGGGTCTCTGTGCTGGGGAGGGGGCAGCAGGCGGCTGTGGGGCCGGGGAGGGGGCTAGGGTCTCTGTGCTGGGTAGGGGGCAGCAGGCGACTGTGGGGCCGGGGAGGGAGCTGGGGTCTCTGTGCTGGGGGGGGGGGGGGCAGCAGGCAGCTGTGGGGCCGGGGAGGGGGCTGGGGTCTCTGTGCTGGGTAGGGGGCAGCAGGCGGCTGTGGGGCTGGGGAGGGGGCAGAGTTCTCCGTGCTGGGTAGGGGGCAGCAGGCGGCTGTGGGGCCGGGGAGGGAGCTGGGGTCTCTGTGCTGGGGAGGGGGCAGCAGGCGGCTGTGGGGCCGGGGAGGGAGCTGGGGTCTCTATGCTGGGTAGGGGGCAGTAGGCGGCTGTGGGGCCGGGGAGGGAGCTGGGTTCTCTGTGCTGGGTAGGGGGCAGTAGGCGACTGTGGGGCCGGGGAGGGAGCTGGGGTCTCTGTGCTGGGGGGGGGGGGGGCAGCAGGCAGCTGTGGGGCCGGGGAGGGGGCTAGGTTCTCTGTGCTGGGGGGGGGCAGCAGGCAGCTGTGGGGCCGGGGAGGGGGCTAGGTTCTCTGTGCTGGGGAGGGGGCAGCAGGCGGCTGTGGGGCCGGGGAGGGAGCTGGGGTCTCTGTGCTGGGGAGGGGGCAGCAGGCGGCCGTGGGGCCGGGGAGGGAGCTGGGGTCTCTGTGCTGGGGAGGGGGCAGCAGGCGGCCGTGGGGCCGGGGAGGGAGCTGGGGTCTCAGTGCTGGGTAGGGGGCAGCAGGCGGCTGTGGGGCCGGGGAGGGGGCTAGGTTCTCTGTGCTGGGGAGGGGGCAGCAGGCGGCCGTGGGGCCGGGGAGGGAGCTGGGGTCTCTGTGCTGGGGAGGGGGCAGCAGGCGGCTGTGGGGCCGGGGAGGGAGCTGGGGTCTCTGCGCTGGGGAGGGGGCAGTAGGCGGCTGTGGGGCCGGGGAGGGGGCTGGGTTCTCTGTACTGGGTAGGGGGCAGCAGGCAGCTGTGGGGCCGGGGAGGGAGCTGGGGTCTCTGTGCTGGGGAGTGGGCAGCAGGTGGCCGTGGGGCCGGGGAGGGAGCTGGGGTCTCTGTGCTGGGTAGGGGGCAGCAGGCGGCCGTGGGGCCGGGGAGGGAGCTGGGGTCTCTGTGCTGGGTAGGGGGCAGCAGGCGGCCGTGGGGCCGGGGAGGGGGCTAGGTTCTCTGTGCTGGGTAGGGGGCAGCAGGCGGCCGTGGGGCCGGGGAGGGGGCTAGGTTCTCTGTGCTGGGGAGGGGGCAGCAGGCGGCCGTGGGGCCGGGGAGGGAGCTGGGGTCTCTGTGCTGGGGAAGGGGCAGCAGGCGGCTGTGGGGCCGGGGAGGGAGCTGGGGTCTCTATGCTGGGTAGGGGGCAGTAGATGGCTGTGGGGCCGGGGAGGGAGCTGGGTTCTCTGTGCTGGGTAGGGGGCAGTAGGCGACTGTGGGGCCGGGGAGGGAGCTGGGGTCTCTGTGCTGGGGGGGGGGGGCAGCAGGCAGCTGTGGGGCCGGGGAGGGGGCTGGGGTCTCTGTGCTGGGTAGGGGGCAGCAGGCGGCTGTGGGGCTGGGGAGGGGGCAGAGTTCTCCGTGCTGGGTAGGGGGCAGCAGGCAGCTGTGGGGCCGGGGAGGGGGCTAGGTTTTCTGTGCTGGGTAGGGGACAGCAGGCGGCTGTGGGGCCGGGGAGGGAGCTGGGGTCTCTGTGCTGGGGAGGGGGCAGCAGGCGGCTGTGGGGCCGGGGAGGGAGCTGGGGTCTCTGTGCTGGGTAGGGGGCAGCAGGCGGCTGTGGGGCCGGGGAGGGAGCTGGGGTCTCCATGCTGGGTAGGGGGCAGTAGGCGGCTGTGGGGCCGGGGAGGGAGCTGGGTTCTCTGTGCTGGGTAGGGGGCAGTAGGCGACTGTGGGGCCGGGGAGGGAGCTGGGGTCTCTGTGCTGGGGGGGGGGGCAGCAGGCAGCTGTGGGGCCGGGGAGGGGGCTAGGTTCTCTGTGCTGGGGGGGGGGGGCAGCAGGCAGCTATGGGGCCGGGGAGGGGGCTAGGTTCTCTGTGCTGGGGAGGGGGCAGCAGGCGGCTGTGGGGCCGGGGAGGGGGCTAGGTTCTCTGTGCTGGGGAGGGGGCAGCAGGCGGCTGTGGGGCCGGGGAGGGAGCTGGGGTCTCTGTGCTGGGGAGGGGGCAGCAGGCGGCCGTGGGGCCGGGGAGGGAGCTGGGGTCTCTGTGCTGGGGAGGGGGCAGCAGGCGGCCGTGGGGCCGGGGAGGGAGCTGGGGTCTCTGTGCTGGGTAGGGGGCAGCAGGCGGCCGTGGGGCCGGGGAGGGGGCTAGGTTCTCTGTGCTGGGTAGGGGGCAGCAGGCGGCCGTGGGGCCGGGGAGGGAGCTGGGGTCTCTGTGCTGGGTAGGGGGCAGTAGGCGGCTGTGGGGCCGGGGAGGGAGCTGGGGTCTGTGTGCTGGGTAGGGGGCAGTAGGCGGCTGTGGGGCCGGGGAGGGAGCTGGGGTCTGTGTGCTGGGTAGGGGGCAGTAGGCGACTGTGGGGCCGGGGAGGGAGCTGGGGTCTCTGTGCTGGGTAGGGGGCAGTAGGCGGCTGTGGGGCCGGGGAGGGGGCTGGGTTCTCTGTGCTGGGTAGGGGGCAGCAGGCGGCTGTGGGGCCGGGGAGGGAGCTGGGGTCTCTGTGCTTGGGAGGGGGCAGCAGGCGGCTGTGGGGCCGGGGAGGGAGCTGGGGTCTCTGTGCTGAGTAGGGGACAGCAGGCGGCTGTGGGGCCGGGGAGGGGGCTAGGTTCTCTGTGCTGGGTAGGGGGCAGCAGGCGGCTGTGGGGCCGGGGAGGGAGCTGGGTTCTCTGTGCTGGGTAGGGGGCAGCAGGGGGCTGTGGGGCCGGGGAGGGGGCAGAGTTCTCCGTGCTGGGTAGGGGGCAGCAGGCGGCTGTGGGGCCGGGGAGGGGGCTAGGTTTTCTGTGCTGGGTAGGGGGCAGCAGGCGGCTGTGGGGCCGGGGAGGGAGCTGGGGTCTCTGTGCTGGGGAGGGGGCAGCAGGCGGCTGTGGGGCCGGGGAGGGAGCTGGGGTCTCTGTGCTGGGTAGGGGGCAGCAGGCGGCTGTGGGGCCGGGGAGGGGGCTGGGGTCTCTATGCTGGGTAGGGGGCAGTAGGCGGCTGTGGGGCCGGGGAGGGAGCTGGGTTCTCTGTGCTGGGTAGGGGGCAGTAGGCGACTGTGGGGCCGGGGAGGGAGCTGGGGTCTCTATGCTTGGGGGGGGGGCAGCAGGCAGCTGTGGGGCCGGGGAGGGGGCTAGGTTCTCTGTGCTGGGGGGGGGGCAGCAGGCAGCTGTGGGGCCGGGGAGGGGGCTAGGTTCTCTGTGCTGGGGGGGGGGCAGCAGGCAGCTGTGGGGCCGGGGAGGGGGCTAGGTTCTCTGTGCTGGGGAGGGGGCAGCAGGCGGCTGTGGGGCCGGGGAGGGAGCTGGGGTCTCTGTGCTGGGGAGGGGGCAGCAGGCGGCCGTGGGGCCGGGGAGGGAGCTGGGGTCTCTGTGCTGGGTAGGGGGCAGCAGGCGGCCGTGGGGCCGGGGAGGGAGCTGGGGTCTCTGTGCTGGGTAGGGGGCAGCAGGCGGCTGTGGGGCCGGGGAGGGAGCTGGGGTCTCTGGGCTGGGTAGGGGGCAGCAGGCGGCTGTGGGGCCGGGGAGGGGGCTAGGTTCTCTGTGCTGGGTAGGGGGCAGCAGGCGGCTGTGGGGCCGGGGAGGGAGCTGGGGTCTCTGTGCTGGGTAGGGGGCAGCAGACAGCTGTGGGGCCGGGGAGGGGGCTAGGTTCTCTGTGCTGGGTAGGGGGCACAGGCGGCTGTGGGGCCAGGGAGGGGGCTAGGTTCTCTGTGCTGGGGAGGGGGCAGCAGGTGGCTGTGGGGCCGGGGAGGGGGCTAGGTTCTCGGTGCTGGGTAGGGGGCAGTAGGCGGCTGTGGGGCCGGGGAGGGAGCTGGGGTCTGTGTGCTGGGTAGGGGGCAGTAGGCGACTGTGGGGCCGGGGAGGGAGCTGGGGTCTCTGTGCTGGGTAGGGGGCAGTAGGCGGCTGTGGGGCCGGGGAGGGGGCTAGGTTCTCTGTGCTGGGTAGGGGGCAGCAGGCGGCTGTGGGGCCGGGGAGGGAGCTGGGGTCTCTGTGCTTGGGAGGGGGCAGCAGGCGGCTGTGGGGCCGGGGAGGGGGCTAGGGTCTCTGTGCTGAGTAGGGGACAGCAGGCGGCTGTGGGGCCGGGGAGGGGGCTAGGTTCTCTGTGCTGGGTAGGGGGCAGCAGGCGGCTGTGGGGCCGGGGAGGGAGCTGGGTTCTCTGTGCTGGGTAGGGGGCAGCAGGGGGCTGTGGGGCCGGGGAGGGGGCAGAGTTCTCCGTGCTGGGTAGGGGGCAGCAGGCGGCTGTGGGGCCGGGGAGGGGGCTAGGTTTTCTGTGCTGGGTAGGGGGCAGCAGGCGGCTGTGGGGCCGGGGAGGGAGCTGGGGTCTCTGTGCTGGGGAGGGGGCAGCAGGCGGCTGTGGGGCCGGGGAGGGAGCTGGGGTCTCTGTGCTGGGTAGGGGGCAGCAGGCGGCTGTGGGGCCGGGGAGGGAGCTGGGGTCTCTATGCTGGGTAGGGGGCAGTAGGCGGCTGTGGGGCCGGGGAGGGAGCTGGGTTCTCTGTGCTGGGTAGGGGGCAGTAGGCGACTGTGGGGCCGGGGAGGGAGCTGGGGTCTCTATGCTTCGGGGGGGGGCAGCAGGCAGCTGTGGGGCCGGGGAGGGGGCTAGGTTCTCTGTGCTGGGGGGGGGGGGGGGCAGCAGGCAGCTGTGGGGCCGGGGAGGGGTCTAGGTTCTCTGTGCTGGGGAGGGGGCAGCAGGCGGCTGTGGGGCCGGGGAGGGAGCTGGGGTCTCTGTGCTGGGGAGGGGGCAGCAGGCGGCCGTGGGGCCGGGGAGGGGGCTAGGTTCTCGGTGCTGGGTAGGGGGCAGCAGGTGGCTGTGGGGCCGGGGAGGGGGCTAGGTTCTCGGTGCTGGGTAGGGGGCAGCAGGCGGCTGTGGGGCCGGGGAGGGTGCTGGGGTCTCTGTGCTGGGTAGGGGGCAGTCAGCGGCTGTGGGGCCGGGGAGGGAGCTGGGGTCTTTGTGCTGGGTAGGGGGCAGTAGGCGGCTGTGGGGCCGGGGACGGGGCTGGGTTCTCTGTGCTGGGTAGGGGGCAGCAGGCGGCTGTGGGGCCGGGGAGGGGGCTAGGTTCTCTGTGCTGGGGAGGGGGCAGCAGGTGGCTGTGGGGCCGGGGAGGGGGCTAGGTTCTCGGTGCTGGGTAGGGGGCAGCAGGCGGCTGTGGGGCCGGGGAGGGTGCTGGGGTCTCTGTGCTGGGTAGGGGGCAGCAGGCGGCTGTGGGGCCGGGGAGGGAGCTGGGGTCTCTGTGCTGGGTAGGGGGCAGCAGGCGGCTGTGGGGCCGGGGAGGGAGCTGAGGTCTCTGTGCTGGGTAGGGGGCAGCAGGCGGCTGTGGGGCCGGGGAGGGGGCTAGGTTCTCTGTGCTGGGGAGGGGGCAGCAGGCGGCTGTGGGGCCGGGGAGGGAGCTGGGGTCTCTGTGCTGGGTAGGGGGCAGTAGGCGGCCGTGGGGCCGGGGAGGGAGCTGGGGTCTCTGTGCTGGGTAGGGGGCAGTAGGCGGCCGTGGGGCCGGGGAGGGAGCTGGGGTCTCTGTGCTGGGTAGGGGGCAGTAGGCGGCCGTGGGGCCGGGGAGGGAGCTGGGGTCTCTGTGCTGGGTAGGGGGCAGCAGGCGGCTGTGCGGCCGGGGAGGGAGCTAGGTTCTCTGTGCTGGGGAGGGGGCAGCAGGCGGCTGTGGGGCCGGGGAGGGAGCTGGGGTCTCTGTGCTGGGGAGGGGGCAGTAGGCGGCTGTGGGGCCGGGGAGGGGGCTAGGTTCACTGTGCTGGGTAGGGGGCAGCAGGCAGCTGTGGGCTGGGGAGGGGGCTAGGTTCTCTGTGCTGGGTAGGGGGCAGCAGGCAGCTGTGGGGCCGGGGAGGAAGCCGGGGTCTCTGTGCTCGGTAGGGGGCACTAGGCGGCTGTGGGGCCAGGGAGGGGGCTAGGTTCTCTGTGCTGGGGAGGGGGCAGCAGGCAGCTGTGGGGCCGGGGACGGGGCTAGGTTCTCTGTGCTGGGGAGGGGGCAGCAGGCGGTTGTGGGGCTGGGGAGGGGGTTAGGTTCTCTGTGCTGGGTAGTGGGCAGCAGGCGGCTGTGGGACCGGGGAGGGAGCTGGGTTCTCTGTGCTGGGTAGGGGGCAGCAGGCAGCTGTGGGGCCGGGGAGGGGGCTAGGTTCTCTGTGCTGGGGAGGGGGCACTAGGCGGCTGCTGGGCCGGGGAGGGAGCTGGGGTCTTTGTGCTGGGTAGGGGGCAGTCAGCGGCTGTGGGGCCGGGGAGGGAGCTGGGGTCTTTGTGCTGGGTAGGGGGCAGTAGGCGGCTGTGGGGCCGGGGACGGGGCTGGGTTCTCTGTGCTGGGTAGGGGGCAGCAGGCGGCTGGGGGGCCGGGGAGGGAGCTGGGGTCTCTGTGCTGGGTAGGGGGCAGTAGGCTGCTGTGGGGCCGGGGAGGGGGCTAGGTTCTCTGTGCTGGGTAGGGGGCAGCAGGCGGCTGTGGGGCCGGGGAGGGAGGTGGGGTCTCTGTGCTGGGTAGGGGGCAGTAGGCGGCTGTGGGGCCGGGGAGGGGGCTAGTTTCTCTGTGCTGGGGAGGGGGTAGTAGGCGGCTGTGGGGCCGGGGTGGGGGCTGGAATCTCTTTGCTGGGCAGGGCACAGTAGAAGTGATGGGCGCTGGCACACGGCAAATGGGGCATGGTGCCCACACACACCAACCCTGAGGATCAAGCAGTTGCCGACTGCTACTATTGCTTTAACTTCCTTTCTTGCATGTAATGGATGGGTAATTTGTGATACTCTTCGTCCTTGTCATCACTAGGAAAACTGTTGTATTCATAACTGCTTATCAATCACAGGGTTATGATGTACAGCAGGTAAAATCCCAGTTAAGACAAGTCAGTCTGCAGTTCTAATGGGTGTTAGCAGTCCTCAACCATCCCAGGAAGGCAGATGATCCTTGCTGGAGACTCTCAAGAATCAAAAGAACATTTGGCAGGAGTTAGGTGGTGTGGTGCCTTCTCAGAGCCAAAACATGAGACATTGCTCTAAAACTGGACACACTTCTGAAGTTAGTGGGCTAGGAGCTATGGGCGATTGTTCATATTGGCACTAATGACGCTGTGTCAATGAATAGCTCACAGATATGATTTCAGGGAACTCAGAAGCGTGCTGAAAAAGAATGTTCAAGTGACCTTTTCCAAGCTCCTTCCTGTCCTATAAGCAACCGATTCTAGCTGTGAACCACTGTCTGCGTAAATGGTGTACAGTGGAGGGTTTTGGTTGTGTGGAACGTTGGTCCTACTTCTATGGGAAGATGGGGAAGGTGGCCCAATCTCTTCAGGGACAGGCTGTCCAGAGTAGTCAGGTCAGGGGGTTAAACTAATAGGAGAAGAAGAGGGTAAAATGAGGGAAGATATGAGCACTCAACACAAAGTTGAGATGTTGAAACAAAATTAATCAAGGAACCAATGGATGTGAAGAGAAGAAATGATTGAATTGCCTGTACACTAGTGTTAAAAGCCTGGATAACAAACAAGAGGAATTGGAATTATGTATGGGGGGGAAAAACTGTTATCATGGGGGACTTCAGTTTGAGTAACATATACTGGAGGTCTCATGCTGCCAGTACTAAATCATCCCTGGAATTTCTAAACACTGTACATAGCAATTTCCTAACTCAAAAAGTGTTGCAGCCGACACATGGGAATTTTTTATTAGACCTTGTCCTAATAGATGAAGAGGGAATGGATCACAGAACTAAAAATTAATGATAACTTAGATACAAGTTATGACTGGATCACATTTATAATGTGCAAACAGAATGAAGTCCGGATCAGAAATATATACACTTGGTGCCTTAAAGGGGCTAATTTCACAAAATTTAAAACAATTATGAGCCAAATCATAAGGTAGGTGCTGTTAGTCACCACATGCTAGCAAATTCAAGTTCAGAAACACACCATTTTCCCGAATGAAGATGCACCCTTCATGAGTGGAAAGTGCTACGTGCCTTCCGGGTGTAACGCATAATCAGGTCCATTTTGTTTACCAGAATCTACTCTAAAGATGAGCGAACCAGAGCTGCTTCTGGACTCCAATATCCGGTTATGGGTGGTTCTTCCAATTGTTTTCATAACTTTCTTTGTTGGGATGATTCGTCACTACGTGTCCATCTTGCTCCAAAGTGACAAAAAGCTCACTAGGGAACAAGTGTCTGACAGGTAAGTTAACAAGTGCGCCAAAGTTTTCCTACGGTCGTTCTAATAAAGCTAGGATAAAAGAACATTAAGTTTGCAAAGTCAAGCAATCAAAAGTAAGGAAATGCCAGAATTAAAGTTGCTTGTGCAAGCTTAATTTGGACTCCTTGTCTGTATACAATATGATACAATTTCTAATTACATGATCACAGTTTTCTACTGGACCCCATCTCATTCAATGAACTTGATGGATAGAGCTTACTAAATGAACAGCTATTCTATATTTCTTTTCCTTATTCACTGTGTGGCCCTAGGCCATATTTACTGTACTATTAAAATCCTATGATGTATTAATTTCCTCATGGACTTTTCTGTGGTGCTTATCATATAGCATCCGAGGATTTAATGAGCATTCTGGAAAAAATTCCCTTGGTTCCCAAATCTCTGTCACTGGCCACAATGGAAACAGGGTATTGAACTAGATGAACCAAAGACCTGATCCATGTGAATAATTTCTATGTAAGCTCAATTATCCTGCTGTAAAAGGGTGGAAAGATGCCTTTGTGAGGAGGAGTTCTTAAAACAGGCTGGAGAACTCTCCCTTATGAGTGTAAAGGTAATACAGACTGGGAGTATTCATTCATTATGTTCATTTATCTTTTTTTGTCTGTCCCTAGTCATGTTTGGATCTCATCTTGAGTTGCAACTTTTTTTTTCATTGGGTACTAATTTTGCAGTTGATTTACCCACAGTATCACTACTTCCTCTTAATGAAGACTGAGGCTAACTGAGGAATCTATTCTTATGTTTAAAAAATTACACTGATTCTCCTGCTGCTTTGCAAAATGCATTTCCTATTAAATCTCATTTAAGTTGGGACAGCAAAGATTTTGGTGAATTAAGCCTATTTAATGCTAGACATATTTTTGGGTTTCCTATAAAAATTGCTTTTAGGCCTAGAAGTTGCTATTATTTTTCAGAGAATTCTGCTTAAAGGAGGCCCAAAAATCCATGAATGTCATTCCAAAGGGTACGTATACAGCATCTGATACAACTTAATTTGTCCTCCTCTGAGGAAATCTTTTCCCAATCTGTAAAGAGGAGGAAAAGGTGACCTTTTTATTCCTCACCTATCCTGATTTATGAGTGAGATGCTCCAAACTGTGAAAATTACTTCTCTGGAAATGAGTTTCCATTAATAGGAAGGTGTCTTTATATTTGTGTGGTAAATGTTGCTGAGTCAGCCTTTCTCAGCTTGATTACTGTCAAGCATGTTGTTTACCTACAGCTCACTTGCAGCCCTCATTTCCACTCTTCTCTAATATTGACCTTCGATAGTCCTGCAATAATAGGTTTCTTTTTTTTAGCCAAGTCCTAATTCGAAGCAGAGTCCTCAGAGAAAATGGAAAATACATTCCAAAACAGGTATGTGCCTATTTGAATTGCTTTAGTCTTTTTATGAAGGCTGTATAGAGAGAATGATGATATAAATGAACATAGATTTATAAATTCCTAAGCCAGAAGGGACCAATGTGATCATGTAGTCTCACCTTCTGTATAACACAAGCCACAGAACCCTCCCCTGAAAATAATTCCTAGAGCACATCTAGAAAAACATCCAATCATTATTTTAAAATGATCAATGATGGAGAATCCACCATGACCATTGGTAAGTTGTTCCAATGGTTAATTACTTTCACCGTTAAAATTTTACCCCTTATTTCCAGCATCAATTTGTTTTGCTTCAACTTCCTGCCATTGGGCACTGTTACATCTTTTCTCTCCTAGATTGAAGATCCTGTTATCAAATATTTGTTCCCTATGTAAGTACTAGTAGACTGTAATCAGGTCACTCCTTAATCTTCACTTTGTTGGCTAAATATATTAATCTCCTTGAGTCTACCACTATATTCTAATCCTTTAATCATTTTCATGGCTCTTTTCTGAACCCTCTCCAATTTATCAACATCCTTCTTGAATTGTGGGCACCAGCACTGGACACAGGATTCCACCAGTGCCAAATACAGAAGTAAAATAATCTCTGCTCCTACTCAAGATTTCGCTGTTGATGCATCCAAGGATTGCGTTAGCCTTTTTGGCCACAGCGTTGCCCTGGGATCTCATGTTCAACTGATTATCCACCATGACCCCCAAATCTTTTTCAAATATTAAGTGCAGAAAGTATTCTTAATTCATTGTTAAAAGTGAGACTTGCGCTCAAATGTCAGTTCCTAAAGTAGTTAAGGTTCTTGTAGTAAGATTCATGTGGTCATTTTGTATATTAAAATGTTACATGTTTAGACAGAAAAGTAGTAATGTGGAATACTGCAGGAGGTCACAGGACATGGACTGATTGGTCCCAACTGGGACCAAACATTCACCATCAGCATTGATTTAATTGCTTTCAAAATATTTGTTCTCAGCCTCTGAGACTGTTGGGAAGCCATCTTGGAGAAAAAAAAGAAATGTAGAAAGGTGCAAGTCTCCTTGGGAGCAAATGGCTTCTGTGCATGAAACAGTCAATAATGTTTGAGATGTGGATGCCTCATAGAGAATTTCAGAGAGACACATCAACCTGGCTGGCATTGAAGACAGAAGCTCTGCCCAAATACAAATCAGTTATTGAAATTACTGGGATCCAGGGAAAAAACCCAACTGGCTTCAAGGCTGAGCTTGATAAGCTTACGGAGGTGATGGTCTGATGAAACTTCCTACAATGACATGTAGCCATTCTGTGACTGCTAGTAGCAAATATCCCCACTGGCCAGTGATGGGACACTAGTTGGAGAGGCCTCTGAGTTACTACAGAGAATTCTTTCCTAGGTGTCTGTTGGGTCTTGCTGAAATGCTCAAGATCCAACTGATCGCCATATCGGGGGTTGGAAAGGATTGGCAGAGATCCTGGCAGGTTTTTGTCTTCCTCTGCAGCATGGGCCACAGGTTTAAAATAATGTAAATGGTGGATTCTCTGTAACTTGAAGTCTTTAAGTCACGAGGTTCTGTGGCCTGCAATGTACAGGAAGTCACTCTAGATGATTAGGATGGTCCCTTCCAGCCTTAAAGTCTATGAAACCTGGAAGGTAGAGCAAGACTGTACAAGAGGTTAGTGCATCTCTGCAGAAGAGGAAGGAGGAGATTTGAAAAAGGCAAAAATGATAAGCATGCATCCTGAACACTGGAGAGGAATTCTGCTGTTTGTACACTCTGTTGTACTTGTCTGGTTCCCAGCCCGGTTAGAATTTGCTGTTCCTTTTGTTTTCAGTCTTTCCTGACACGGAAGTATTTCTTCAATAACCCAGAGGATGGATTTTTTAAAAAAACAAAAAGGAAGGTAGTGCCCCCTTCTCCAATGACAGGTATGTTAAGAGATCATTGCAAAAGACATTCTAAGTAAGCAGGTGGCTTTCCTGACAAGTCTCTAGCTCTCTTGTAACTTATTGTTTTTATTTCCCCTCCTTAAAATATAATCAAAGTAATAAGATTAGTAATAAGATGTTGGTTTGGCTAGGGTCTACAAGCTATTGCATTAGGCTCACAAGTGCTGGTATTTTATGTTGCCTTGTCACTTGCTGACTTCTGATCCCTTCATTTATATCCTCCACCCCTGCTGAAGTGAGGCCATGAAGCTCGGGTAGAGTCTTTAGGGGGTTACCATCTTTAAAAGGTAAACTGCAAAAAATTGAAAAACTGGCCTTATGCTTTCCTTTTTGTTACTTTAAATGAATAAGGAATGAGCATTTGGGGTTTTTCCCCCCTGCATGTTTTTAACCTTAAGGCACGTCTACACTGGCAAAGTTACAGTGCCAGCAGTTACAGCGCTGCTCAGCGAGCGCCGAAGGAAAACTGCTGTTGTGTGTTCACACTTGCGGTGCTATTTGGAGCGGTGCACTCTGGGCAGCTATCCCACAGAGCACTTCTTTCTCTTTTGCTGCTAAGACTTGTGGAAAGGCGGAAGGGGTCGCAGGGCATCCTGGGTCCTGTCCCAATGTCCTATGATGCATTGCTTCGCATCCCAGCAATTCTGCATTTGGCACCATCTTTCAACGGTTTGTGTACTGCACGCCCTGCCTTGCCTCTTTCTGGCTGCAGGAATGGATTCCGAGCTGTTGGTCAGTGCGAACAGCATTCTTGTCAACACGACACAAGTGATAGTGGAGTTATTCCTTAAACTACAAAGACAAGAGGAGTGCGACATTGATCTCACCACGTGTAGTACCTACAATATGAGATTTCTTCTGGCATTCACGGAGGTGCCTACCACAGTGGAACGCAGCTTTTGGGCTCGGAAAACAAGCACTGAGTGGTGGGATCACATCATGATGCACGTCTGGGATGACGAGCAGTGGCTGCAGAATTTTCACATGAGGAAAGCCACATTCATGGGACTGTGTGATGAGCTCACCCCAGCCCTCCGGTGCAAGGACATGAGAATGAGAGCTGCCCTGTTGCTGGAGAAGTGCGTGGCGATTGCACTGTGGAAGCTGGCTACTCCAGACTGCTACCGATCAGTCGCTAACCAGTTCGGAGTGGGAAAGTCGACCGTCGGACTCATGTTGATGCAAGAGTGCAGGGCCATTAATCGCATCCTGCGCCGAAAGACCGTGACTCTGGGAAACGTGCATGAGATCATGGATGGCTTTGCACAAATGAGCTTCCCTAACTGTAGAGGGGTGATAGATGGCACACACATTCCAGTTCTGGCACCAGACCACCTAGCCACCAAGTACACTAATTGCAAGGGGTATTTCTCAATGGTTCTCCAGGCACTTGTGGATCACCGTGGGCGTTTCACAGACATTAACGCAGGCTGGTCCAGAAAGGTGCATGACACATGCATCTTTCGGAACACTGGCCTGTTCAAGAAGCTGCAAGCAGGGACTTTCTTCCCGGACCAGAAGATCACGATGGGGGAAGTCGAAATGCCCATTGTGATCCTGGGAGACCCCGCCTACTGCTTAATGCCGTGGCTCATGAAGTCATACACTGGGCAACCTGACAGCAGTAAGGAGCAGTTCAACAACAGGCTGAGCAAGTGCAGAATGACTGTGGAGTGTGTATTTGGCCATTTAAAAGCCCGCTGGCGATGCCTGAATGAGAAGCTGGACATGGCCGATGATAATATTCCTATGCTTCTAGCCGCATGCTATGCGCTCCATAATATTTGTGAAGGGAAGGGTGAAAGGTTCACTCAGGGCTGGACCGCAGAGGCTCAGTGCCTGGAGACTGAATTTGAACAGCCGGAGACCAGGGCTATTAGAGGGACACAGCGCGGGGCCATAAGGATCAGGGATGCTTTGAGGCAGCAATTTGAAGCTGAAAGCCACTAATATTTGTTGCTATGCTCGGGATTGCAGTGCTTGTAATGCTAGGAGGTGATTGGTGCACATGATGCAAGAAGGGGCCTTAACATAGCTGTATGTATGTTGCTTTGCAGTGCTTTTTTTGCTTTCTCTTAATAGAATAAAGAGAGTTGTGGTTTTTTGAAAGCAAACAACCAGAGGAGAGAGTCAAACGAAAAAATTCATCAGCAGGGGGGCAGGAAATGGAAGGAATGGGGGAATGGAAGGTCTCAAGAGGAGGAGGGGTCCCGGGATGGCTACAGATTTGTGTATGTCCAGGGATTATACCCACCTTCTCCTTTGGAGTACGATGCAGCGGGTGCTGTACTTCATCAGGGCCAAACTGCAGATGGATGGGCGTTGAATGCAGTGGGGTATTGGGAATCCACACTGCTGGACTGTGAGGAGGGAGTAGTGGAATGCTGCAGGTAGAGAGTGGAGCCAGGAGGTTGATAAGAGTGTGTTGGCGGTGGGGGGGAGGAGCGGGCGCATGGGAAAGAGTTTTGCGACAGCGGCTGCAGGGGAGGGCAAGCGCGGAGCTGCTCGGTTTGAAGAGCTAGTATCTCCTGGAGCATGTCCTCTTGGCGCTCCATAAGTGTTAAGAGCTGCTCCTTGGCTTCTTTCTGGTGTTCCGCGTTCTCCTTTTGTTTTTCTTGGCAGTGGAGTGCATCATAACCTCATGCATAAAGTCCTTCTTGGCCACTTTTGAATTCTTCGCAGCCGTTCTGCCACTGATAAGGGAGGCTGGCCTCCCAAGGTCATCTCTGTGATGTTTAAATGCAACATTTTACAGAAGCAGTATTGTTTGCAACACAGACAACACTTTTTCAGTGTTTTAAAACACAGCCAGTACTCTCACACCTGACACTAACTGGCTGACCCCAGGCAAGCACACACAAGCCACAAGACCCCCAAAATGGGGAGTAGCCACAGGGGCAGGGTAAATCACTGTTCCCGGACCCTGCTGTACACTGGGCACGTGGCTCTTGGGCACTTGGGGAGAGCCAGTGCTGTAGGGTGGACCTGATAATCATTCCTGTCCCCACACTTTCCACAGGAGGTGATCATTTTGGAAGATCTCACTGCTGAGGGTGAGCAGGGAATCAAGGGAGAGTCTTCTCCAATCCTGTGGCTTCCGCCCTGGCTCCTATGCAGCTAGCCTGTGTGCAGCTATGATCCCCGTGACGGCACAGTGGCATGGGAAAGTTACCATTAATGGGGCAAGAAACAAAGTAGCTCTGCTGAGGAACCTGTGGGAGCAGATTGCCCAGTATCTCCACGAGAGTTTCCTGGAGATCTCTGAGGGAGATTCCCGTGAAGTGAGGGAGTGTATCAACAGCCTGTTCCACCGCTCAAACTAGGTATGATGTGAGAGCCTGCTTTCTGCAACCCTCCTGCCCCCAACAATTCGCTTCAGCAATTCCCAAAATCAGATTCATTTACCAGGAACCTCTTCTCCTGTTTGCACTTTGCCAATATCCCTGTGACTGGCTAGGCTCCTCCAGGGTAGAAAAGAGCTCCTGACAGCATGTATCTCTGGCCTCCAAGTCATCCTCTGCCTCTGGTTCCCCCTCCCCCTCTTCATCCAAGATTGCCTCCTCCTGGCTCGGTCCACTCTTGACTGGCGACAAAGCCAACGAAGTATCCACAGGGGACTTCGCAGTAGGGTTGGGGTCACCACCGAGTATCGCGTCCAGCTCTTTGTAGAACCGGCAGCTCGTGGCCGCATCACCGGTTTGCCTCCCGCACCTTGTGATAGGCATTCCACAGCTCCTTCACTTTGACCCTGCACTGCAATGTGTCCCGGTCATGGCCCTTTTCTATCATGCTCCTAGAAATCTGTCCATAGGTATCAAAATTCCGACGGCTGGAGCGCAGCTGGGACTGTACTGCCTCCGCTCCCCAAATACCGATGAGGTCCAGCAGCTCGGCATTGCTCCAAGTGGGGGATCGCCTGGTGCATGGAGTAGGCATGGCCACCTGGAAAGATGCGCTGAGGCCACTGCACACATCACCAAGCAAACAGGAAGGGGACTTTCAAATTTGCAAAGGAATGTACAGGGTAGGGCTGACGGTTGGTCACCTGAGGGCAGGGCAGTAGAGTTCAAACCAATGGCCAGATAGGTGAGAACAGGCATTGTGGGACACCTCCCGGAGGCCAATTGCAGTGCTGTAATCACCACAGTGTCTACACTGGCACTGCAGCACTGTAGCCCCGGTGCAGAAAGCTCTACACCTCTCGTTGAGGTGGTTTTTTTAGAGTGCTGCAACTGCGCAGTTTCTGCGCACTAAGTGGTTTGGCAGTGTGTACACCTCAGAAGTTACTGTGCACAAACTTGCCAGTGTAGACAAGCCCTTCAAGTCTTGTCTGCCCTGGCAGACCTGCTAAATGTCTCTGAAAATGTGTATTGTTAGTTTTGTGCAGTGTTGTTGTAGACATGTTGGTCCCAGGATATTAAAGAGAAAAGATAGGTGAGGTAATAGCTTTTATTGGACCAACTTCTATTGGTGAGAGAAGCAAGCTTTCGAGCTACTCAGAGCACAGGTACTTGGAAATCATTATTGGCCTATCAAATTGGTCACAGCAAAGTGTTTCAAGGTTAAAACTATCCTAGCTGGCTGAGGGTATGTCTACACTACGAAACCTCTGTCAGCATAGCAGTTTCGGTGTAGGCCCTAGTGTAGATGTAGCCTACACCAGCAGGAATTTTTCTGTTGATGTAAAACGAAAATAAGAAAGAAAAACTTGTAGCACCTTAGAGACTAACAAATTTATTTCAGCATAAGCTTTCGTGGGGAACTCTACGTCCCCACACAATATTAGCTACCTCAACAGAAGCACTCTGCCATCAACATGTCTGTGTCTAAGCTGAGGGTTTTGGCAGCATAGCTACGTTAGTCGGCGGGGGGGTGGATTTTCACACCCCTGACTGATTTAGTTCTGCTGACATAACTTTTAAGTGTAAACCAAGCTTAAGTCAGATTTCTAATAAGAAGAAAGGAAGAGAGAGGCAGGAGGAATGGGAGTGGGGGGAGGAAATTGACAGGGTGAGTGAGTGTGAGCAGGAGCCATATGTTTGCTGCTCAGGACACAGGAGTGGAAATGGTGACACTGCCTTGTTTCCTTGCCTCATCTCGTTCAGTCACAGCATCTTTCAGGGTTAGAAAAAGGCCCAGCTATGTGATGACAAATCCTTCGAACCCCACATTTGGTGGTGACAGCTGTTGTATGCTTCCTGCTACCCTACACTCAAACTATATTGTCAAATGCTCTTCAGAAAAGAAGTGGTCCAAAGGGAGGGCAGCCTTGTCCTATCAAAAATGGTCAATTAAAAACAAGTTTTCACTGATCCATGTATTGTCACCTCTGTTATCTTAAAATGGTGCTGGTCTCTTACCATAACTGTACCCTCATGCTGTACTCTCAGCAGAAGCCAGTCAGTCCTTAATCACCTGTCCTTTTAGGCCTTGGCTACAGACAAACTTGCTTCAGTTGCATCCCTGTGTGGCTACTCTTATTTCAGTTTAGTATAAAACCTGTTCCTAATTGATTTAAGCTAAATTTAAATCCATGTCTACCTACAGGTTTGCACCAGTTCAGCTAAATTGGTTTAAATTGACACCTTTTGTTAAACTCCATGTGTAGACAAGGCCTTAGTCCTACAAACCCAGCTCTCACCATCTTTGTCTCTGTTCTCTGCTTTCTTTCAACAATAATTTTATATACCGTGCTTATCGGTTGTGGACTTTTTCCCACCTTTCCCCTTTTGGGACAGTTTGTGACTTCAGCCCAGGCTAGAGTTCAACACCAACGTCCACAAGGCCTGGGGAGGTGCAACAGAAGGGAAAAGCTAAATACAATTCTGCCACTCATGCAGCCCTCCTGAAGTCAACTGGGGTTAGGGTCAACTAGGAGCTGGCTCCAACACCCAGCAGAGAAACAATTTGCCTTTCTAACTCCCTAGTCAAGTTGAAATTTTTCAGAGGAAACCTCTGAGCTCTGCGGAGATGCAGGTAGAGTTCTGTCCTAAGACACTCGCAGGAGACAGTTTTGCTTTGTGCCCCCATTTCAGGTCAATGTAATGGATAAAATGGACACCACTTTATTAACAGTGTGTGCTATTCACCTCCTTTGTAAAGTGCTTTGAGCTCTACTTACGAAAAACACTATATAAGACCTAGGTGGGGGTATTGTCATCATGATTAACCTCCTTCACTCCTTATTGATACAACCCACTTTTTCAGTCAAGCTAAGTGACTTCTTACATTGTTTTCCTTTAACTACCCTCAGAAAGGCAGGCTGTGACAAAACATCTGGGAAGGCAGCATGTAATCGTGCCTAATGTGCTATGTTCAATCTGTACCTGATAGATCCTACTATGCTGACGGATATGATGAAAGGGAATGTAACCAATGTTCTACCCATGATCCTTATCGGCGGTTGGATCAACATGACGTTCTCGGGATTTGTAACAAGTAAGTGTCATGGAGCAATATGCAATGGTTTCCTGCAGGCATTAGGCCCCATCAGAGCCTTGCTACCTCTGCCTAAGCATGAGCTGAGCTAGTGGAGTGAAGTGAGTGTGATCCTGGCTCTAAAGAGGCACAGCAGATTTCTCCCCTCTTGACTGAATGGAAAGGGAATGCAGAATCTCCACACCTACCATCAATAACAGTAACTACACATATAAAATTATGCTAAATTAGCTGTTACCACTCAGGAAAGAGATCTTGGAGTCATCCTGGATAGTTTTCTGAAAACATCCACTCAATGTGCAGCGGCAGTCAGAAAAGCTAAGAGAATGTTGGGAATCATTAAGAAAAGGATAGAACGACAGAAAATATCATATTGTCTCTATATAAATCCCTGGTACGCCCACATCTTGAATACTGCGTGCAGATGTGGTCGCCCCGTCTCAAAAAAGATATAATGGAATTGGAAAAGGTACAGAAAAGGGCAACAAACATTATTAGGGGCATGGAACAGCTTCCATATGAGGAGAGAATAATAAGACTGGGACTTTTCAGCTTGGAAAAGAGATGACTAAGCGGGGAATGAGAGAGACATCTATGAAATCATCATTGGTGTGAAGAAAGTAAGGAAGTGTTATTTACTCCTTCTCATAACACAAGAACTAGGGGTCACCAAATTAAATTAATAGGCAGCAGGTTTAAAACAAACAAAAGGAAGTATTTCTTCACACAACTCAGTCATCCTGTGGAACTGTTTGCCAGAGGATGTTGTGAAGGCCAAGACTATATCAGGATTCAAAAAAGAACTGGATAAATTCATTGGAGAATAGATCCATCAGTGGGTATTAGCCAGGATGGGCAGGGATGGTATCCCTAGCCTATATTTTGCCAGAAGCTGGGAATGGGCCACAGGAGATGGATCACTTGATGATTGATTACCTGTTCTGTTCATTCTCTCTGAAGCATTGGCCATTGTCAGAAGACAGGATACTGGGCTAGGTGGACCTTTGGTCTGACCCAATATGGCCGTTCTTATGTTATCTCCTTCCAGCTGGGAAACCCCTCCAGCTCCCTCTTCTCAAGGCCGAGTGTCCCATCCACAAATACAGTTGACATAAAGCAGAGTAGTCACCACTGGAAAGCATGTCTTCATTTACAAATTAGAGAGAGGCATAAAGAAGTGTTTGTGCAATGTGCTGAGGTAGTTTTGCAATGCTTGTTTTATAATGTTGCATCACTCTGTCCTACTGGCAGGGTGGATAAAAAAAATCAATGATTTAAAAAATAAATTAAAAAAATTTAAATAGGTTTTTTCCTAACAAAAACCCGATCTAAAGATACATTATAGCTCAAAGATACCTCATCATGGAATAGGGATTATAAATTCTAATTCTATAATGTGAGACAATATATTCATGTAATATTTAAGAGAAGTTTTGTAAATGAGTTCCAATAGTTCATGGATTAGGGACCCAATTTTACAGGGTTCCAGGGGCTTCTGTATAGATTTAGGTTAATCTTTCTATCTAACCAATGGGACTCAGTGCTCAGACTAGAAGATACCATCAGAGATGCTTAATTTTGCAGTTCTCAAACTGTGGATTTATGTCTCCAGAGATAATATGCTTGTTAATAGCAAAAATGTTTTTAATACATAAATAATATATAGAGGTGAGAAATAACAGTACTCAACCCTGTTTTCCCTGTGCAAATTTGTGTACACAGAGTCAATCCCTTACCTCTCTCTAAAAGTGCAAAGTTTCAAAAAACTCAATTAATAGAAGATGGTTGGGGACGGAATAGATCTGGACAAGGAGAAGAAGTCTGGAGATAAATGTGAGAAGGGAGGGACAGGCAGTAGAAACAAAAGTGAAACTGCTTGACCAGCATATTCCAGAAGTCTTGAGGTCTTTCTGAGTGTAGCCTTTATTGATTTGAGATCTACAATACCACTAGAGAGGGGAAAACCTATAATGGCAGCAGGCTGTAAAGGCGACCCAGTTTGAGAATAAGAACCATTCAAAAAATATATGTTTGCTGATGATGTTTTAAAGAAAGTCGTGCCAGTGAACTGGTGGAAGTCACTTAAGCACTTGGATTCAGACTGTTGAAGTGATGAGCTCACTTTTAACAGCAGTAGCTTCTTCTGCCGGTGTAGAAAGAATATTTTCTTCCTTTGGACTAATTCATTCCAAATTGAGAAATCGTTTGGGACCTGAAAAAGCAGGAAAGCTTGTTTTTCTTTTCCAGATTATGAACAAACAGGATAATGAAGGTGAAGACGACTGAGTTAGCTGCAGAAGCCAATATTTTAAGTTTCTCATGTTGATCTGGCTGACACAGGTCAATTTTAATTTGTTTCAGAGTAGTAGCCATGTGTGATCAAAAATAATATAAGAAAAGGAATACTTGTGGCACCTTAGAGACTAACATTTATTTCAGCATAAGCTTTCGTGGACTACAGTCCGCTTCATCGGATGCATGGAATGGAACATACAGTAGGAGGATATTTATACATTCAGAGAAACATGAAAAGGTGGAAGTAACCATACCAACTGTAAAAGGCTAATTAATTGAAAGGAACTGTTAGCAGGGGAAAGAAATTTTTGACGTGATAATCAAGATGGCCCATTATGGACAGTTGACACAAAGGTGTTAAGGGTATTTAACTAGGATATTAAACTAGGGGAAATAGATTCAATTAACGTGTTTTGTTCAATTTGTGGGTTTTTTTAAATATTTCATTTAACTATTTTAGTTAACAATTTTAACAAAAACAAACCTAATTTTAAAAAACTTGAATGTTTAACTAAATTCAAAAATTCATATGCTTGTTTTGTTAAAATATTATATGTTCGCTGTTGAAGAAAAAAAATCCAGAATACATAACGTTGTTTTAGTTAAATAAAACAATTTAAATGTCTGTCTGGTGATGTTCTTCTCCTAATACAGCATGGTAAGAAAATCCTCCACATATTAATGATTAACCTGTTGAATTGGAGATATTTATGAAGTCATTGGGAGGTGAACTATCTGCTTCAGTTACCTTTGGTAAATGAAATAACCAAACAATCATTCATTTTCTGATATAGCTGTAAAACTAATCAGAAAAGTTTTCAAAATAAATCACTTTAAAAATGTATAGTATGTACCTTCTAAAAATGAAACCTACATCTATCTCTGAGTTGTGAAGAATATGTATTAAGCTTATAACAACCAAAAAGAATGCACTTCTATGTAGAAATCCATGATTAAATCGAGTCTTCCTGACTAGTGATTTAAATCATGATTTAAATCCATGATTCAATCTGATTTAAATCAAATCCACCCTTCCTACTGGCACTATTGCGATTAAGCAGACATCCACTAACATCTAGCAGGGAATGCACTCCATTTGATGCAATTGTTCGTTCACTCAGTGACAGTGGAGTGAGAAACACTTTTTAAAAATAGCAAAATGTGACCGTGAAATACAGACACTGGTAGGTGCAGTTGAGAGCAAGCATAGCACCAGTAACTGCTTGGAACTTTTTTTATTGCCTAGATTTGAAGTTGGAAGAGTAGGTTCTTCTTCGAGTGCTTGCTCATATCGATTCCAATTAGGTGTGTGCGGTCGTCAGAGAATTTTTACCCTAGCAAGACTTGGTGGGTCAGCTGTGGAGCCCCCTGGAATGGCGCCTTCATGGCGCTGGATATCTACCCCAGCTGACCCAGCACCCCCTCAGTTCCTTCTTACCGCCCGTGACAGTTGTTGGAGCTGTGGAGCTTGGCTTTGCTGCTCTCCGCTCTTCCTAGCGACTATGGGGGGGGAGGGATAGCTCGGTGGTTTGAGCATTGGCCTGCTAAACCCAGGGTTGTGAGTTCAATCCTTGAGGGGGCCATTTAGGGATCTGGGGCAAAAATCTGTCGGGGGACAGTACTTGGTCCTGCTAGTGAAGGCAGGGGACTGGACTCGATGACCTTTCAAGGTCGTTCCAGTTCTAGGAGATTGGCATATCTCCATTTATTTTATTTTTTTTACAGTTGTTTAGTTGTGTAGTTATAGTTTTAATTCATAGTTAATAGTTATAGTTCTAGTTTAGACTAGCGTTAATTGTTTGTGTATATAGTTAGTGGGGTTGGAAGGAGTTTCCTCCCCTCCTCCCTGCTTTTTGCTGGGTCTCATGCCCAAGGCTCCGGGCTTTAAACCTTGCTCTTCCTGCTCTAAGCCCATGCCAACGGGCGACCCCCATGACTCTTGCCTAAAGTGTCTGGGGGAATCTCACCAAGCAGAGAAATGCAGGATTTGTAAAAAAAAAATTTCGACCCCGGACTAAGAAGGAGCAGGACTTCTGTTTAAGACACCTCCTTATGGAGGCGGCTCTTAGCCCTCAACGTCTGGTGGCATGCCAAGAGCCGGCACCGAGCGCTTTGGTGCGCAGCAGTCTGGCAGCAACAGTAGGAACTGCACTGTGGTTGGACTCTGATAGAGACTCACGGCACCGGAGTTCCCCGGCACCGCAACCGAAATCATCGGTCCGGCACCGCTCCCACTCGCCTGGTCAGAAGCGGCACCGCAGACCAGACACCAGCCTCCCTGGATCTGCCCTCAGAGCCACATCCAGTAGCGGAGCGGCTGAGGACACAAGTGGCAATGTCGACACCATTGACTCCGGCACCGAGGGTGGAGCCATTGAGTCCAGTGCGTCTGGGCTCCCCAGCTCGTAACATGGTTGAGCCTCAGTTGCCATCGACTCCAGATACCTTTGCAGCTGCAAGGGATCTAATTGCCATGACGGAGTCAGCATCCCCTCAACAGACCACGGCACCGGCTTCTGTTAGCTTGGTACCATCCTGGGGCAAGCAGTCCCTTATTCGCCCGTCGACACCAGTGGTGGAGCCACGGCACCGATCCCACTCTCGGATTCATTCCCACTCCCGACGCCGCTTGCACTCGCTGCGCCAGTCATACTCGCTGCGCTGGTCGTATTCGCAGCACCAATCAGACTCCCGGCACAGCTCCGCACACCGGTCACCATCCCGGAGCAGATCCCGGTGCCACTCCTGAAGGCAGTCATTGTCACGGTCTAGATCCAGACCCCAGCACTGGTCTAGGTCCTGGCACCAGTCTCCAACGTCATGGCACTGCTCCCCAATATCACGGCACCGCTCACCGCCTTTGCGGCACTGATCTCCAGCTTCGTGGTACCGATCCTCATCGCGCTGACGTGACTTGGCGCAAACCCATTCGGTACCACCGTGGCCTTCGTGTTCCGCCTCTCGCTTGCCGGAGTCAGACACAGGGTTGCGTCTCTCGGACCGCTGCCACTCGGGTCACAGCCATGAGGACATAGGGGCTGGTCATTGGCAGATGCAGGGGCAAGGTCCCGTTCAAGGGTCCACTCAGTGGACTCCTTGGGCATACCACCAGGCCCTCGTTCAGGATCCCCACCCTTCCTGAATCGTTTATCCCATTTCCACCGTGCTTGGTCCCTCATAACCACGGACTGTTGGGTTCTTCGCACGGTGGAAAGGGGATACTCTCTCCAATTTTCCTTCTCCCCTCCCTCCCTCCCCGTCCCTCTTCAGGGACCCTTCTCACAAGCAACTCCTCATTCAGGAGGTTCAGACTCTCCTAACCATGGGGGCGATCGAAGGGGTTCCAAGGGAGTAAAGGGGCAGAGGTTTCTACTCCCATTACTTCCTAATCTCCAAGGCTAAGGGCGGGCTTCAGCCTATCCTGGATCTGCACGGACTCAACAAATTCATGGTAAAGTCGAAGTTCCGCATGGTCTCCTTGGGCACCATTATACCTTTCCTGGAGACTGGTACGCCGCCCTCGACATGAAGGACGCGTATTTCCACATAGCGATTCATCTGGCACACAGACGCTTTCTCCGCTTTGTGGTCAACCATGAACACTATCAGTTCACGGTTCTTCCGTTCGGCCTTTCCACGGCCCCCCCCCGGCTGTTCATCAAATGTATGGCAGTCGTGGCAGCCTTCCTTCGTCGGCAGCGGATACAGGTATACCCGTATCTCAATGACTGGCTCATCTGAGGCTGCACCAAAGAACAGGTGCAGTCCCACATTCAAGTGGTCACGGACACATTTTGTTGATTAGGCCTCCTCCTAAACGTAGCAAAGTCGACTCTAGAGCCAACCCAGAGAATAGAATTCATAGGGGCGGTCTTAGATTCAGTGCTCGCCTGAGCCCTCTGGCCGGACGCTTGTTTCCAGGCTTTAGCAAGTCTCATCTGGAGCCTTCAAAACTTCCCAACCTCCACGGCAAGAACGTGCTTGAGTCTTCTAGAGCACATGGCTTCCTGCACATACGTGATCAGGCATACCAGGCTACGTCTCCGCCCGCTTCAAGCCTGGCTGGCAGCAGTCTACCGCCCAGGTCAAGACAGCCTGAACCTAGTGGTCACCGTCCCGGAGAAGGTCCTGACCTCTCTCCGATGGTGGCTAGACCCCAGGGCAGTATGCAAAGGAGTCCCCTTCCACACCCCTCAGCCCTCCTTGTCCTTTGTCACGGACACATCTGCCCTAGGATGGAGCTCCCATCTCGGGGACATCCAGACGCAGGGTCTTTGGGCCCCATCCGAGCTCTCTCTCCATATCAATGTTCGGGAGCTGATGGCGGTGCGTCTGGCGTGTCAAGCCTTTCGGGAGCAGTTGCATGATCGTTGTGTGGCGGTCCTCACAGACAACACCACGGCCATGTTTTACACCAACAAGCAAGTGGGGGCAGCCGTTCCTCCCCCCTCTGTCGGGAGGCCATTCGTCTGTGGGAGTTCTGCATAGCCCACTCATAGAATCATAGAATCTCAGGGTTGGAAGGGACCTCAGGAGGTCATCTAGTCCAACCCCCTGCTCAAAGCAGGACCAAACCCAATTAGATCATCCCAGCCAGGGCTTTGTCAAGCCTGACCTTAAAAACATCTAAGGAAGGAGATTCCACCACCTCCCTAGGTAACCCATTCCAGTGCTTCACCACCCTACTAGTGAAAAAGTTTTTCCTAATATCCAACCTAAACCTCCCCCTCTGCAACTTGAGACCATTACTCCTTGTTCTGTCATCTTCTACCACTGAGAACAGTCTAGATCCATCCTCTTTGGAACCCCCTTTCAGGTAGTTGAAAGCAGCTATCAAATCCCCCCTCATTCTTCTCTTCTGCAGGCTAAACAATCCCAGTTCCCTCAGCCTCTCCTCATAAGTCATGTGCTCGAGCCCCCTAATCATTTTTGTTGCCCTCCGTTGGACTCTTTCCAATTTATCCACATCCTTCTTGTAGCGTGGGGCCCAAAACTGGACACAGTGCCCAAAACTGGACACTCCATTCACCTGGTGGCGTCTTTTCTCCCAGGGGTCCAGAACACACTGGCAGACCACCTCAGCAGGTCCTTCCAATCCCACGAGTGGTCACTCCGTCTCCCGATGTCATCCACTCCATCTTCCTAAAGTGGGGGTTTCCCCAGGTCGACCTGTTTGCCTCGCCCAGCAAGCGGAAGTGCCCGGTGTTCTGTTCTTTCCAGGGCTGCTCCCCCCAGGGCTGCTCCCCGGGTTCTCTCACAGACACCTTCCTTCTCCCGTGGACAGGCCAATTGTTTTACGCCTTCCCGCCGTTTCCCCTTGTACACAAGGTCCTGCTCAAGGTGCACAGGGACAGAGCACAGCTGATTCTGGTCGCCCCGGTGTGGCCCAGGCAGCATTGGTACACCACTTTGTTGGAGATCTCTGTGGACGGCCCGGTTCCACTGCCTCTCTTTCCGGACCTAATCACTCAGGATCACAGCCGCCTTTATCACCCTGACCTACGATCCCTCCACCTCACGGCATGGATGCTGCATGGCTGAGCCACTCGGAGCTCCTCTGTTCTCATTTGGTGCAGCAGGTTTTGTTGGGTAGCAGGAAACCTTCCACTCGGGCCACATATCTGGCTAAATGGAAGCGATTCTCGTGCTGGGGCACACACCTCCCCCCCCCGCTCCCCCCCCCCCCAAGCATCCGTGCCTCTCATTTTGGGCTATCTCCTGAACCTGAAACAGCAGGGCCTGGCAACACCATCCATCAGGATTCACCTGGCAGCCATTTCGGCTTTCCACGCAGGAAATCCTATGGTCTTCGCCAATCCTATGGTCGGTAGGTTCCTTAAGGGCCTGGACCATCTCTACCCACAAGTGCGGCAGCCAGTTCCCACGTGGGACCTTAACTTGGTCCTCTCCAGGCTTATGGGGACCCTGTTCAAGCCGTTGGCCACCTGTTCCCTCCTATACCGTTCATGGAAAACAGCTTTCCTCGTGGCTATCACGTCGGCGAGGCGTGTGTCTGAGCTCAGGGCTCTTACCTCGGAACCACCGTACACAATCTTCCACAAGGACAAGGTGTGGCTACGACCTCACCCGGCCTTTCTCCCGAAGGTGGTATCGACTTTTCATATCAACCAGGACATTTTCCTCCCAGTGTTTTATCCAAAGCCACCCACTACTAGTCAGGAACAGCGGCTACACTCCCTCGATGTTCGTAGGGCCCTTGCCTTCTACATTGAGCGTACAAAGCCGTTCAGGAAGATGACTCAGCTCTTCGTCGTGGTGTTCCGACCCTGCATCTCCCCGCTCACTTCACAAGGGCTTAGGCCTCGTCGGCAGCATTCCTGGCCCAGGTTCCAATCCAGGAGATCTGTAGAGCTGCTACTTGGTCTTCAGTACATACTTTTGCTTCTCACTATGCCATCGTCCGGCAAGCTGGAGACGTCACGGCGTTTGGTAGAGCGATCCTACAATCTGCGGTACTTTACTCTGACCCCACCGCCTAAGTAAGGCTCGGGAGTCACCTAATTGGAATCGATATGAGCAAGCACTCGAAGAAAAAAAGACGGTTACTCACCTTTGTAACTGTTGTTCTTCGAAATGTGTTGCTCATATCTATTCCAAACCCGCCCTCCTTCCCCTCTGTTGGAGTAGCCAGCAAGAAGGAACTGAGGGGGCATTGGGTCGTCTGGGGTAGGTATCCAACGCCATGAAGGCGCCACTCCAGGGGGCTTCACAGCCGACCCACCAAGTGTTGCTAGGGTAAAAATTCTCCGAGGACCGTGCAAGCGACGCGCGCACACCTAATTGGAATAGATATGAGCAACACATCTCGAAGTTACAAAGGTAACCGTTACAAAGGTGAGTAACCATCTTTTTCCTTCCACACGTGGAAGAGTCAAGTCACACTAAGTAACTAGTGCAGTGGGTTCCAAACATATATACTTTCCTTCAGTTCGGGGTTTGTTTTACTCCTGCCGTTTGTGAGATGACTCTTGTCCATTGTGGATGTGTTAATAACCGTGATGATTTGGTTTATTTTCAAAAACCCTTTAAAATTTGACTTTTATTGGGAGTTGAAAAATAAGTGAGTTTTGTATACATCCTCTTTGTATGTATTAACGTTTATCAGCTGAACAGTTGGTTGTGGAACAGCTCTGCAGTTGTTTACCATTGTTTGTAAGATCGTCTTGTTTGCCTTCCTTACAGCAAAGGTACCATTTCCCCTGACGCTGCGCTTTAAACCAATGCTGCAGCAGGGAATTGAGCTGCTCACTTTGGATGCATCCTGGTAAGAGCTTTGTTTTTTAATCAATACGTCACAGGCTGGGAATGGTGGAACTTTTCTATGAAAAGCTTAGAATGAATGAGTGCCTCCACCTGTACAAGTGTGCCTGAAGTGAGATCAGAAAATAGGCATCCTGCATCCAGGCACTCACTGAGCTGAAATCTAATCTTTTTGTTTTGGTTTGTCAGGGTGAGTTCTGCTTCATGGTACTTCCTGAATGTCTTTGGACTTAGAAGCATTTACACGCTCATCCTGGGTCAAGATAATGGTAAGACCCTATTGTTTCTGTTTAATTAACTGGTTTCTGCTTGTGTTGGAGAGTTCATCTAAGTGAATACTAGACTCCCAGCAGGACCAGGAAAGTCATGAGTTGTCTTGTCAGACCCTTACGTTACTCAGTCCTACCACTGTCTTCTCTGCATGGATGACAGTATGGCTAGCCTTGGAAGTCTATTCCATTGCCCATTCATTGACTGTTGTTAACCTTCCATAGTTACAGGTTTCAGAGGGGTAGCCTTGTTAGTCTGTATCAGTAAAAACAAGGAGGAGTCCTTGTGGCACTAACAAATTTATTTGGGCATAAGCTTTCGTGGATATAATCCACTTCATCAGATGCATGGAGTGGAAAATACAGTAAGCAGGTTTAAATATACAACACATGAAAAGATGGGAGTTGCCTTACCAAGTGGGGGGTCAGTGCTAAAGAGGCCAATTCAATTAGGGTGGATGTAGCCCATTCCCTTTTCCTTCATTAGCCTCAAACAGGTGGGGAGAAATCACTCTAAATCTGCTTGGATTTTTAGCTTTAAAGAAAAGTGCAAAGACTTAATTAGTCTTCGCTGCTAGATGCGGGGCAGTGAGACAACTGGTTGCTATCAAAAGTTCTTTGGCTGGGAAACTGAGTTCACATCTCCCTCCTCCCCGCACACCTCGTATATAAATGTTCTCTCTGTCCCTGCTCACAGGGGAGAGAAACACAGGAGTTGCAGCCCATGCCCACTTCAGTAAGCCTCAGCCACCTCAGAGAAAGGGCTGGAAGCAGATATTGGGTTTGAGACTCATGCCAAAACACCAGGCCATAACCCCAAAACTCCTGGAGCTTTCCCCAACAACTTTTACAGTTCACTCTGGTGCCTGCAAGTCAGAATCTCTGATCCACTGGAAGGGCGGGGACAGCAGAAAATAAATTGAAGTTTCCATCAAAGCAACAGGGGCTGCTGTACTGACTGCAATAGCGGCGGCAAATGTCAGGATGGTGGGTGCTACTAAAGAAGAATATGCAGCCAAGGTCCTAAGAGTCCATTGTTTCAGGCCTCAGTCTGGGACAAAGGAGGGGGTGAGTAAATTGGCTCAGCCTGGCCTTCTGTAGACATCAGTCTCAGTCTCCATAACTCTGACCTTTTAGGGGTTGTCATGTCCATCTTTAGGATGGTTCTGAGAAAAGACTTTCCCCGTTCCCTGTTTAAAAATCATTGAGTCGTGTTGAGATTCCATGGAATGTTTTGGTGGGGATTTCACATCTTCTGATGTGAAATCCCCACCAAAGACTATGAACAAGCATTACAAGCTAACTCAGGCAGCATGGCTTAGTGGCCACAGGATGGATCATTTGTTGCGGTGTTCAGTTTTCCTCCATTGCATTAGAAGTTACATCCCTAGGAGAGATTGTATTAGATAGCTAGAGAGAGATCCCCACAAAACTCAGTTTTTCTTCTCTGAAGATCCCTTGTTAAAATAAACAGAACAAAACTGCCTTTCCAGTCATCCCTTTCACAAAAGAGATCAATCCTTGAGATCCCGTCACCAGAGGACTGCTTTTCCAGTACAGACCCCTGCCATTCTGGCTGGTAACTGCCCCCAAACCCTTCACAAAGAAGATGGTGGATGCTGTAGCTCTAAGGGAGAAAAGCTAGCGGTGTTCTGCCGTATCCGGGTGAGCGGAGCTGGCCTTCCTCAGCCTGTACAGTAGACCCTACTTTAATCAACATATGCAAATTTTTTCCAGAACCTGAGTCTGATAATAGATGAGAAGAGCTGTTCCATCCCAACTCAACAGCAGACTCTTACCTGGGAGTTCTTCAGCACAAGGAGAGCTCTTGCTTATCTCTCCATGGACAGAATTCCAAAGCGAGATCACTGGGTTCTTCTAGTATAAGACCAGGAGTTTTCAGCCAAGGATCTTCCAAGTCTGCCAGCTCTGGTGCCATAGTTGCAACTGCATGCTGAATCCATTAGCTATTTGCCCAGAAGTCAGAAATTCATTTCTCGGAGCTGGACATGCTGTTTCATCCACTATTAGTGCAAACTGCACAGCTGGCATCTTGGGCACAATGCTCAAAGGAATGATGCTCTGAGTAGTCATAAAATGCCAGGCCCTCCAGCCCATCAGACTGGTATCCTGTAGCCTAGAAAAATGTTTCCATGCATGTAATTGAGCTTCTAAAGGAAGTTTGATTACAGTCTCCTGGAATTCAGAGAAGTACAAATGGCCTTCAAGCTGCTGGTCAGTGGTCACCCAAAAAAACCAAACCACAGCTGGTAACCCACATCACTTACCAACGAGGTAGTAAAAGCAGAGTTATTCCCAAAATGAAACTACTGTTATTCCATTGGGGCAAGCATAACTGGCTTTTTATTATTTGAGTGACCCAAACAGGGCCATACAGTTGGATCTGGTTTATAAACTTCTACAAGTGCAGGCTAGCAGAGATTCCCTACCTTGCATTTTATCAAGGTTCACTCCACTTAAGTCACTGCAGGTTTTTACACCCAAGAAAAGTGAAGCTTTAGTGGGAAAGCTGAGCAGAACCACCACCAAAGGGGGTAATAGAAATTCTCCCCACAGCTTCTCTGTACATTGCAGGTTCAGTACGAGCATCCTTTGCGCTGAAGGTTACTGAAACGATTCACTAAGGGCAGTTCACCTGTTCAAGCTGAGTTTTGTTTTTCCTTCATGGTTTCTGGCCATTAGCCATTTTAGCATTAGTTTCCATGGAATGTTTTCAGTTTGGAGATCTGTGTAGCTGTGCCACTTTGCCTTTTGCCTGGTCAAATTGTCAGTGGGAATGCTAAAAAGATCCTGCACTGGTGGAGAGTCAGGTTGGGTGTTTATCTGTGGAAGCTGGTAAGTTGGAGAAGGCAGGGTCTGTCAGTAAGGGGACAAAATGTAAACTTGCACATGGAAGAAAGTTACCCACACATCTGCACTGGTGCTCAGCATGGCTCAGGAAGGAATTAGCAGATGAGAAATGTTCCTTTCCACTCTGCCTCATGAGCATACGTTACTGTCATCCTGTAGGGTCAGCATAGCATGATCATGGTGGGTGGGTGCCTGCAACTCTCTAGCCTGCCGTTCGGATCCAGAACTTCTCTGGTGGTACAGTGCTTTCAAGAGCTCTCTGTCCATGTGGAGTAAGTAAATATCCACTCTTGTTTCTCTCTGTTGCAGCTGCAGACCAATCTAGGGTGATGCAGGAACAGATGACAGGAGCAGCAATGGCCATGCCCGCAGATACTAACAAAGCCTTTAAGGTACAGTATTGCTTAAATTTCCAACTTCACTTTTGTGTGCTGTACTCTTACAAACCTGTGTACTGTATGCAGCCGTACTCACTGGAAAACACAGGTCCTCTGAAGGAGTGAGGAAAGAGGATGAAGATGAAGTTGGAGGTAATATTCTGCTAACTCCTGTTATAGATAAGTAGCTTAGCTATCTCATGAAATAGCCTCCACGTTTTCCCTGTTCTTGGAGATTAACAGAGCAGAAGAATCCACCTCAGGAGGAAATGCTCCTCTTCATTAGCACTCCAAAGTACGGAACAGCACTTTCAAAGTGGCCCATTGTGCCTTGGCATTGAGAGAGTAGTTCTGCATAATGATATCCAAACACTTTTTCCACAAATCTGAGCTGGCATATGACTAACACAAAGTAGACGCTTCCATAGTGTTAGTGGAATGGGCTTTCTGGTCATCTGAAGTAAACCTAGTTATTTACAGGCCTGTCTGAATACAAGAGAGGATCCATTTGGAGAAACTCTTAATTTATTTTCCTCTTTGGACCTTCCTCCAAGTGCAGCAAGTAACCTGAATGACTTCACAAAAGAGGTGGTTGGGTCATTGTGATGCTAAACACAAGCCCAGCTCACGGAGCAGGTCTATGACGGAGCTTGGGAAAGAAATCAGCAGAGGGGTCTAGCTCAGATGAAAGTCTGCCCCCATTTTGGCAAAATTTTTGGGTGAGAAGAAAGCACAACCTCATCTTTATGAAAAGCCACCAAAGTGGTCAGGGGAATGAGTTATCAAGGATTGGAGTATCCTCACCTGCCTGGCAGAGGAGAGCACAACCAGGAAGGTAGCGCAAGGACAGAAAGCATAAAGAGCACTCAGACAGAAGTTCTGAGTTTAGTGATGCTCAAATTTAAATCCCACAAAGCTGTAAAGACAGCACTGGAGAGTTAAAGTGCCCGAGGCTCGTCCTGAATTGAAAAACTTACTTACTGATGAGCAAAGATAACAGGCAGAAACAACAGCCAGGTGAACTTCCAGGGAAGATCAGGGTTAGCTGGGCTCCTAGATGGATCGTGCCAAGCTCTCTCTCTAAAAATCTTGTAGGATTTCATCAGCACCTGTGAAAATCATCTGGAAAATCCAGAGAGTTGGGAGTCCTGTGGTGCCGATTGTTAAAGGTATGGAAGCTGTGTCCATGTGTGAGGCTTATCTGTCACTCAAGAAGAAAAGATTGGGCATGACTGACAGGAACAGAAAATTCTCAAGCCTGAGCATTAGATTAATAGAACTTGAGCCTAAGTGAGGGATTTGTGTCATATGTGCTTCATCTTGCTTTGTGAAAGACCAAGGCAGAGAAGGAAAGCATAAATACTGGAAGCCTGAGCCCAGGGAATCAGAGAGGTGCCTGGAAGAGCTACTCAACCTCTGCCTGGTACTTGGGGCACTGGGCTGAAATGTCAAGAACTATCTTGTCTGCCTGCACCTGACAGAACCATGGTTGCCACGATTCTCCCAAGCAGTCTCTGTACCCACTCTCACACTGGGACAGAGTTTCCTGAGCTCCTTGGTGAAAGACACCATTCAGCCACAGGCCCAACCTGTGGAGGGACCAGCCAAACTACAGCCAATGTCTAGACACTGCTTATTGATGAGCGATTCCCCAGAACACCCCTGCTCCACACTGCCTGGTCATCTCATACTTCATAGACAACCTATCTCAAATTAAGCATAATCCAGGAGTCAGAGCAAGGGACTCAAGGTTTATTCCCAGACCAGCTATGGGTGACATAAGGAGTCTGTAACTGGTAGGGTAACTCAGCAGAAAAAGGACAGTAATCATCCGCAAGGATTTTTCTCAGCTGAAAATCTTTTCCTGTTTAAATCAAGGCATGTTACCATTAGCAAAACAAACATAAGATTCCCCAGCCAGAGTTTACCTATCCCCCTGAACCTGGAACCCTGCCTTCCCACACCCATTGTTCTACGCCTCAGCACCTGTTCAAGGGAAGAGGGGAAGTCAGTTTAATCCCTTGCTTACCAAGGGGAGCACCCTCTGTCACAGTCCTTGAGACTCTATGCCACAGGCAGGAGGGAAATCAAGAGATCCTTCTCAGCTTTGATAGCAGCCACCAAATCCTGCCTGGCTATTTCATCCTAGACTGTCTTTGCCCAACCTCAGACCCAGGTGCTTCTTGCTGCTAAGAGCTCTCACCTGAATTCAGCAGGGAAACTCAGTGGCCTCATTGGTTCCGAAGATGCAGAATGAAGCAGTGGTGCTGTCCTCCTGATCAGAATTTTGAGTGTTCATCAGCACATTCTCATAAAAGAGAGACCCTTTTCTCTTAAGATTGATGAAAGCGAGAGCACTCTTGGGAGCACTGCTCAGTGATCATCAGTGCCTCCTTCAGAGAAGACAAACTACCATGTCCATGAAGCATGCTGGACTCCAGCCACTTTTTAACAAGAGTGCTGGGCACCTTCTTACCTACATCAATAAGAACATAAGAGCGGCCATACTGGGTCAGACCAAAGGTCCATCTAGCCCAGTATCCTGTCTTCCAACAGTGGCCAATGTCAGGTGCCCCAGAGGCAGGGGCTGCTCTATGATTTGTGCTGCCCCAAGCACGGCAGTCAGGCAACGTTGGCGGCATTTCTGCGGGAGGTCGCCGGTCCCGCGGATTCGGCGGAGTTCCTGCGGGCGCTCCGCTAGTCCTGCACTGTCGGCGGACCCACTGCCGAATCAGCGGGAATGGCGGACCTCCCGCAGAAACGCCGCCGAAGGCTGCCTGACTACCGCCCTCACAGCGTCTGTCATGCCGCCCCCCGCAGCTTGCCGCCCCAGGCACGCGCTTTCTGCGCTGGTGCCTGGAGCCGGCCCTGCCCAGAGGGAATGAACAGAACAGGTAATCATCAAGTGATCCATCTCCTGTCGCCCATTCCCAGCTTCTGGCAAACAGAGGCTAGGGACACCATCCCTGCCCATCCTGGCTAATTGCCATTGATGGACCTATCCTCCAATGACTTTTTAGAATCTAGAACCTGCCTGTTTTATAAAAGGCATACAAGACTTCTGGCATGTTTGTTTCTTCCCTGTGATATTTTAAGTCATCCTAAGTTTATTTTTCTGAGAATAGAGAAGTTTCATTACCATACAGACCTGTGTATAAGCTCAGTCACAAACAAACCAACCCCGTTAGAGTGTCTTTTTAAAAATAGAATTCTCATGTATTTGCTGATTATGGTTATACTGTAACTGATTACACTGCTAATGACTCAGGAAGTAACAGGGACTTCTGCCCCAACGTCAGTGAGGTGAAAATGGGACCTGTATGGAAGGTTGGGCAGAAATTCTGCTAGACTGATGCTCCAGCTGCAGCCCTGGAACTGCTGACCTTAAAGGGTCTGCAGGAGACTCAGCCTTAGCAGCCTACTCCAGTCTTACAGGGTGCATAAGCGCCACAGCATCCTGGGACCTGCAGAGGTGATAGCCCCAATCCCTGTGGATGTCATCAATTCTGACATGAGGCCTGCAGAATTCTCAGAGGTACAGCTAATCTTAGCAATGTGTCTCAAGTGAATTACCCGATTGCCAAGAGGCACTGCTCCCCTGGGGACAAACAAATCCAACCAATGTGGCATTTGTAGTCTCAGGGGTTTTAGAGGGAGAACAGCACTCTAAAAAGTTAGAGGCCTTTTCAGAAGAAAAAACTCATTTTTCAAATTCTTTGTAAGCATAAAAGGCCTAACATCTGTGAAATGCTTTAATTAACCAACTTTTCAGATATGTTCTTCTGTAAGAGTAGACTACTTGTGAGTAATTTCATGCAGAAAGTATTTGTTTTGAAGGAGTGTGAAATTGGTCATAGTCCTGTTTATTTAAACAGGACATTGCACATCCTTGAAGAGAATATGCACAGGAAGTGACAAGAGAACTGTTTTAATACTCAGGCCTCTTTTTTTCTTCCTCCCCTTCTATTTACTCTCCTTGTAGACGGAATGGGAAGCTTTGGAATTGACTGATCATCAGTGGGCATTAGAGGATGTGGAAGAAGAGCTCATGGCAAAAGATCTCCACTTTGAAGGCATGTTTAAGGAAGAGTTACAGACGTCTATCTTCTGAAAGCAGAGCTGAGTTTGAACATATGCTTTGCATTTTCATGCAAAAGGTGTTTTTAAAAAGAAAATCGGTTACTTTACTAAAATACACTGTACTTTTTCATGCTCAGAATAAAAGAGACCATGTTCAGAACTGCAATTATCTAACTTCCACTAATGTGAGACTCAAGAGAGTTATTGTTCCCATCTATCTTCAAGGTATATTTGATCCAAAGGGGATCATTATAGGTTTCCAGTTACTCCGAGAGGTTTTTCTTTTTAGAAGACATGCATCTTTCAGTCATGACAGCTAAAACAAGAGGCTTATTGACTAACAACTTCTAGTTCTATCATAAACAAATGAAAAATAGGGTTTTGGAGATAAAGACCTCAAAACTTCACTACAACAACACTTCAGAAATCAAACAGATCAAGTAATGCACTAGTCACCTGTATTTTCTTCTTTAAAACATCATCCAGACAGCTAGAAATCCAATTGCTCTTTGATGTTAAAACAGTCAAAGTAGAAAATATAACCATATCAGAATAAGAAATGTAGAACTGAAGTACCAAAAAACTATATCACTCATCTTTCAGATCAGCCTCAGGATTCAGTTTCCTCAGGTTTTGATTTTTTTCTCCTTGTGTTTATACTCTTTCCCTGTTTTATCAGGTTTTGTTTTCCTCAGAGAAAACCATACAAGAAAAAAACCTTGAAATAACACTGAACAAATAGCACACAAGCAACTTTTCCTCTGAAAAACCAAGGTATAAAGTGCAGTTTGCATATGTACGTGGCCTGACTTGCTATGTAATATATATTTCACTGGTTTTGACCTAAGATGATGCGTAACAGAGCGCACAAGAAGTACAGTCCACATTCCCCAAATTCACACTGCCCTTGGAAACGTTAATATTGGGTTATGGTTCTTGGTGTTTTTACTGTACTTAACTGTTTGCATAGACTTAATGTGATATAAGTATGTGTGACAGTGACCTGGTGTCTACAACTTAAGTTACTAGCAAAATAATTCTTGCTTTTCTTTTGATTGTACTGCAGCTAGTGCTAAACCGCTGTGTGACAGTGGACACTCACCTCATGTGAGTTCCTCCTATCGTTTGGGTGTGTTGCTGCAACCTTTTTTTCCCTTTCTACCTGGTGCCCCCCTGTAAGTTGTCAACCTTGCTTGACAGGTCTCTAGTGGCTTCCAGCCAAGTAACAGTCAAAAAATGAATGAACCTCTTCCAGGGTAGCAAAGAGTTTAACAAACTCCTCGGGGTTTTCAGACCAATCCATGAGCCCTTTAACTCCCACCCATCACTCAGGCTTGTCCCCTTCTTGGGGCTTAGCCCACTTTCCCAGTGGGCGAACCCAGGCCCACCCACCACTACCAGTGAGCCTATCTACAGCAGCCACATACTGCCTTCTTTAGTTGGTTGCTGCTGTTTTCCCTGGGCCTCTTTCCACCTGGTGTCTTTCCTTTCACCCATTACCTGAGGGCTAAATCTCTCAGGTCCTCTCTCTCCCAGGTCCAGTAAATGCAGCCAGTCAGGCTCCTGTGGCCACCACAAATTACACTTCCTAACCCCACTGGTCCCAATCAGGAACTGACCTGTCAGGGCCCTGCAGTCCTTTTATCTGAACCTGCTGGGCTCTGATTGGCTGCTTACATGCAGGCCTAGAGGACCCACCCTCACTGCTCCTTCTTGTGGCAGGACCACAGGGCCTCCCGCAGGGAGCTACAAAGGACCAGGTATACCCTCTCACTAGCTGACACTACAGTACAAAGGGAGAGCTGATGCATTAAGCACTCTTCAGAGCTGCATTGTTTGGGGCTTAGTACACCTCTGATGGGTTTTCTAGGACCTATGCATAACCAAAGCGTCATCAGGGAAGAACAACAGAAATAAGCAGCAGGGGACTTAGCTGCCCCAGTCTGTCAAACAGACTCACTTCAAATCTGTGAATGAATTAGTCACGTTTTATTTTTAGATAAGGTAAGTAGGCAACAGAGGGATGGATGGACTTGGTAGGGAGGCACTGTGGTGCAGGCTATTGCTGCAAAGCCAAGAGCAATAGGCTTACATCAACAAAGGGACTTAGGTAAACTGCCACTTTAGGCTGTGTCCTGGTGGCCCTTGGAGGGGGAAGGCATTTAAAGGTGGAAAAGACCTGTTTATGAAGAGTGAATCTATTATCCTAACTGACCCCACTTCTCACTGACCAAACCACTGAACAATGTCTAAATGCATTTCCTACAGCACTTAAAAAAGAAAGTTATCAAGTGAAAAGCAACTGACCCAACTTTGGCTGCAGGGAAAGTCTCAGCAAGGTTAAAACACGATGATGATATGTGAAATGGAGAAATGTGTATAACTTGGAAAGGGGTAGCTAAGAGATTTAACACAGGAAAGCTCCTGACACAGCTGTTTGAGCATAGAATCATAGAATATCAGGGTTGGAAGGGACCTTAGGAGGTCATCTAGTCCAACCCCCTGCTCAAAGCAGGACCAATCCCCAATTTTTGCCCCAGATCCCTAAATGGCCCCCTCAAGGATTGAACTCACAACCCTAGGTTTAGCAGGCCGATGCTCAAACCACTGAGCTATCCCTCCCCCCATAATAGACAAAGGAGGCGCAATGGCTGCACAGCACTTTGTCTGGCTTTCTGAAAAACTTTGTTGTATTGTACCAGCCCAAAGATTAATCTACAAAGCAAGTGCGATAGCCTGGACAGCTAGACACTCAAATTAGAAACGGCCTTAGACATGAAGATTAGGTGGTGCTAATAAAAAGCAATGAATTGAAGGGACACCAGAAGGGTCAAATATCACTTTTATCAATAAGTCATTGCCATTTTCAAAAGTGGCTGTATTTGCATGTCACATACATATTGGTGCAAGCAGCCTCTTTGCACAAGATGCAGGGCAGTGGTGAATAAACCCTAAAACTAGGGGGAGGAATTATTTAGGATGGTACATGGGGAAGTATGTGGGGTAGGGGGCTAACAGTATTGCCAACAGTAAGCAGTCAAAAATCATTAGACCTCAAAAATCATGAAATTGGCTTTAAAATCATGGAATTTTTTTAAAAAGGTGTATCTTTAGAGCTCCTTTTATTTGCCTTCTGGATTTTGAACCTCTAGGATACACCCATGTTATATTTGTAAGGGCTTCTTCACAACGATGAGGGCTAGAAACTTAGTTTTTGTTTTAAATTTAAGGCAGAGATTCTCATATAATCTCACTTGGCTTCGGGAGCTGGGGTTTAAGAACACCAAATATCATGAGAGTCGGCAACATTGGGGTAAATAGGAGTAATGAGATTAAATTAAGGGAAATACAGGCTGAATACCGTTAAGCACCAACAAATGCTTCCTGATAACGAGATCTGTTAGGCAGTAGAATCACCTCCCAAGAAAGCTAGTGGGATCTGCCACAACTTGGGAGATTTCAAACTAGCCTGGATCATGAACTAGTCTAGCAAGGAACAGCTCTTTGTTGGCTAGTAGGTCTTTTCCATCTCTAAAGTCTGTGTTCCTTGTTCTTGTGGTTCTGTTTGCTTGCATGATAATAAACGGCTAGGTTCACATGGCTATAATAAAAATCAAACACAGTGTGTTTAACTTGTGCTTGCACATACTGCTCGACAAATTATTGAAACTGAAAGAGATCATTAAACTGAGTTCAGAAACATAATGTTAACAAAGAAAGTCCGACATTTTACTATTCCAGCAACATTACAAAGCATGCTACTTGGTATTAAGAATAATATGGAAAAAAGGCAAAGGCCTATGAGACACTGGAACATAAAACTGGAATGGATCTCCTGGATCATCGAGTCCAGTCTCCTGCTATCACAGGCAACCCTGTCATATCCCATTCATAAATTTGTCAAGCTCCATCTTAAAACTGAGTTGGTTGTTTGCCCTTACTGATCCTATTGGAAGACTGAATCTCACTCCTCCTCCGGTTAGAAAACCTCTTCTAATTTCAAACCTAAATTTATTCATGGAATGTCTATACCCACTTGTTCTTGTGCCAACATTTAGTTTACATAGCTCTTCACTCTGCTTGGTATTTACACACATATACTTTATATAGTGCAATCGGAGCCCCTCTCAGCCCTTCTCTTGCTAGGCTAAAGAAGCAAAGCTCTGCTGTGTCTTCATTGTGTAGTTACCATTGTTAATGGGCTTCAGTCATTCCGCTTCAGTTTTGCAATACCCTTCCTTCCATTGCCCAGCTATTCTATTCTACTCCTTTCTTTAGTCCTCACCACGCACCCTCAACCATGTTACCCGACGTCTGCAAAGTGCCAAGATCCAAATTATTTGGGCTTTGTTTACAGGAGAAAGTGTCTCTCTCCACATGTATTATTGCCCCAGTTTCAATTAAGGGAGGTACTCAAGAGACATGGGTTCTATCCCCACTCTACCACTGACCTACTGTGTGACCTTGGGCATGTCACTTCCCATCTCTGTGCCTCTGTTTCCCCTCTTACCCCTTGTCTGTTTAGACAATAAGCTCTTCAAGGCAGGAATGGTCTCTCACTATCTGCCTGTGCAACACCCAGCACAACAGTAGCCCAGTCTTACTGCAATACAAAAGATAAATACATACTGGAGCCCTTTCACTCTCCCTTTAAACAAGAGGGGGCAGCTAGGAGGATGTTTCTGTCAAGGGCCACTCTACTCCTTGGTCCAAAATACCTGCATGCATTGATCTGAGGGGAATATTGCAAGACACATCCATGTTTCTGGGTGTTGGGAAAGGGCAAGAGACAGGGTAGGTTCCTTAGGAAGGATGGAGCGCCCATTTTGTATTTCATTGCATGGTTGATTAGTTGTGTTTGATCTGTGATCTACATCTCTTTCATGCAGGGTTTGATATTTTTAGTTTTTTTATTCATTGTGTACTAAATTATGTAAAATCTCCTAACAGCTTTGGGATAGGGAGCTGGCTTTTGTACTTTTTTTAATCAAAGTCGTTATTACACTCGAGCCTTATGGTGAAGCCTCATGGGATTTGATGAGTAGCTGTCTTTTCCATAAAGCTAAATGCTAGGGCCTACATTTTCAGTAGTAATGAGTGATGTTGGGTGCCCAACTTCAGACACCTTAAAAAGGGGCTGATTTTCAGAATCAGGTACCTCTGAGAATACTCAAGTTGGGCAAGCCAAGTCACTAACATTTTTGAAGATTTAGGTCTGGATTTTTTCCTGAAGTGCCTTGCCTGCAGTTAAGAGTAAGAGAATGTTTTCTCCAGTGATTAAAGGACAGGATTCCCGAGTGCTATACCTGACTCCTTCGCTCACTCTGTGACTTTGGATAAGTCACTTCTTTTATCTATGCCTCAGTTTGCCCCTGTAAAATGGATGTGATAATAATAATCACTGCTATTCTGCAGTTTTGTATTAGCATCCCCCCACTAGCATAAGTGATTAAAAGGGATTGTAATTGGCTTAACTCAGAAGTGCTACAATTTAAATGCTCTTCTTCTAGTCATTACTATTACTATTCTCTACAGTGTTTGCATTCTAGCCCAGACCTCTGGTCTAGTAAAGCTCCAATTCACAACTCTACTGATGATAGTTTTAAATGTTAAAGAAAATAATTCCAGGCTTCTGTTTAGAGAACCTTGATACTCTGAAATAATGTAGAGAGGCAATTGGTGTGATAACATGTGCTAATACATCCGTAGCGGGAGGTCCATATGGGACCCAAACAGCACATGCATTTATTCAGCACTCCCTTTGACCTCACAGCACGCATTTCCCCATATTGGCCGCTCTTCCATCTAAGTAGTTAAATTAAACCATCAACAGCAACATACCCCCCAAATTATTACCCTGAAAGCTCTCAAGCCTATAATTGTGTTCAACAATAATATAAATGCCTCCATGGCTCTCTGTGACAGACTTCACAAAGGTTTTCAAGCCAAGCAATTACACTGATTTTCAACTAGATTTGGGAGATTAAGCTTCCCATTGGGCTGCCCTGGAATGGAAGATGGGGCATGACGGAGTGCTTCAACATGTGTTAAACTTCACATTCCGTGGCTGTCAGAAACCCATCCTACACAGAAATCTGGGCAGTGCAAATAAAGCATATGCATCACGTTAAAACTGTGTCACGTCAGGAGAGACCATAAAGGGGGATTGGGTTTACAAGCTTTCAGGAGCAACAGATATTCCAATACTGTTCCAGTCTCTGTGCCAGGCATAACCTAGGGCTGCAGACCAAAACTGAGCTCCTCATTACCAGACTTTTGTTGTTTGGTTGCCTGCTTATAGGGAGATGCCTACAGATTTGTCCTGAACTTCGCACTTTCCTAGAGAAAGGCAACAGGGATCCTCTGTGGGTTTTGCCAACAGACAGCAGAGCAAACGCTGAAATCAAATGCAGCAGAAGGAAATGGGATCATTTGGGGTGTGAAATTCTCAGACAGCTTGATTCTCATTGCAATTTTAAAGACAAAGATTATGGACAGAAAGGAAGAATCATACTTTGGTTGAAACGAACTCTGTCAAATCTCATCCTTTTTTCCATTACAAAGTGGGACTTGGATCCATCCACTTTCTTGTGATATCTGAGCAGAGGGGGTTAGAGGGTTGTTTTGGAAATGTCAGCACATCATTCAGATAAGCAGAAGGCTTCAGAGACATGACAGTCTCAAACCATATGGTCCGATCCACAAAATACTATGCAGATCATGTCTCACAGCCATCTTGTAATTTACAAAGAGAATGCAAAGGACACTGGGGCCTATGATCTAATGTCTAAAGTAGGTCTGGGATTGTTGGGTCCTGTTCCTAGCTCTGGGAGGGAATACATCCTAGTGGGTACAGCATGATTAGAAAGGCAAAGGCACAAAATGAGCTCAAACTAGCTACAGGAATAAAGGGAAACAAGAAAACTTTTTATCAATACATTAGAAGCAAGAGGAAGACCAAGGACAGGGTAGGCCCACTACTCAGTGAGGAGGGAGAAACAGTAACAGGAAACTTGGAAATGGCAGAGATGCTTAATGACTTCTTTGTTTCGGTCTTCACCGAGAAGTCTGAGGGAATGCCTAACATAGTGAATGCAAATGGGAAGGGGGAAGGTTTAGAAGATAAAATAAAAAAAGAACAAGTTAAAAATCACTTAGATAAGTTAGATGCCTGCAAATCACCAGGACCTGATGAAATGCATCCTAGAATACTCAAGGAGCTAATAGAGGAGGTATCTGAGCCTCTAGCTATTATCTTTGGTAAATCATGGGAGACAGGAGAGATTCCAGAAGACTGGAAAAGGGCAAATATAGTGCCCATCTATAAAAAGGGAAATAAAAACAACCCAGGAAACTACAGACCAGTTAGTTTAACTTCTGTGCCAGGGAAAATAATGGAGCAAGTAATTAAGGAAATCATCTGCAAACACTTGGAAGGTGGTAAGGTGATAGGGAATAACCAGCATGGATTTGTAAAGAACAAATCATGTCAAACCAATCTGATAGCATTCTTTGATAGGATAACAAGTCTTGTGGATAAGGGAGAAGCGGTGGATGTGGTATACCTAGACCTTACTAAGGCATTTGATACGGTCTCGCATGATATTCTTATAAATAAACTAGGGAAATACATCTTATATGGGGCTACTATAAGGTGGGTGCACAACTGGCTGGATAACAGTATTCAGAGAGTAGTTATTAATGGTTCCCAATCCTGCTGGAAAGGTATAACGAGTGGGGTTCCGCAAGGGTCTGTTTTGGGACCGGCTCTGTTCAATATCTTCATCAAGGACTTGGATATTGGCATAGAAAGTACGCTTATTAAGTTTGCAGATGATACCAAATTGGGAGGGATTGCAACTGCTTTGGAGGATAGGGTCATAATTCAAAATGATCTGGACAAATTGGAGAAATGGTCAGAGGTAAACAGGATGAAGTTTAATAAGGACAAATGCAAAGTGCTCCACTTAGGTAGGAACAATCAGTTTCACACGTACAGAATGGGAGGAGACTGTCTAGGAAGGAGTATGACAGAAAGGGATCTAGGGGTTATAGTGGACCACAAGCTAAATATGAGTCAACAGTGTGATGCTGCTGCAAAAAAAGCAAACATGATTCTGGGCTGCATGAACAGGTGTGTGGTGAGCAAGACACGAGAAGTCATTCTTCCACTCTACTCTGCGCTGGTTAGGCCTCAACTGGAGTATTGTGTCCAGTTCTGGGCACCGCATTTCAAGAAAGATGTGGAGAAATTGGAGAGGGTCCAGAGAAGAGCAACAAGAATGGTTAAGGGTCTAGAGAACATGACCTATGAAGGAAGGCTGAAGGAATTGGGTTTGTTTAGTTTGGAAAAGAGAAGACTGAGAGGGGACATGATAGCAGTCTTCAGGTATCTAAAAGGGTGTCATAAGGAGGAGGGAGAAAACTTGTTCATCTTAGCATCTGAGGATAGAACAAGAAGCAATGGGCTTAAACTGCAGCAAGGGAGGTTTAGGTTGGACATTAGGAAAAAGTTCCTAACTGTCAGGGTGGTTAAACACTGGAATAAACTGCCCAGGGAGTTTGTGGAATCTCCATCTCTGGAGATATTTAAGAGTAGGTTAGATAAATGTCTATCAGGGATGGTCTAGACAGTAATTGGTCCTGCCATGAGGGCAGGGGGCTGGACTCGATGACCTCTCAAGGTCCCTCCCAGCCCTAGAATCTATGAATCTATGGGCTAGGAATCGGGTCTCCTGGATTCTGTTCCAAGAGCCATGATGAGCATGTCATTTAGTGCCAAGAAAGGGGGTGGAAAGTGGGGTCAAGAGACCTGGATTGTATCCCCATCTCTGTCAGTAACTTGGTATGGTTGATCAAGTCACTTAACCTCTCTGGTACCTCATTTTACCTCCCAAAGTTGTGTATGATACTTAGCTGTCTCACAGAGGTCAATTAATTAGAAATGTCTGAGAAGGACACTTTGACCCCTTGGAATAAAAAGGTATGATTAAGAGTTGTTACAGTTTTTTTCTCAAAGTTTAAATATTTTGTGACACATTGACTCAGAGATTGACTCTACAAAGGGTACTCAGCACTCCACCACCCCACAAATCAGAATATTCTGTCACCTTGTATTGCATTCACCATGGAAGTCCTGCTAGTGACATTCTTCAGACTGACACACAATTGGGTAGAAGAGGCACTGGACTGGGACTCAGGCGATCTGGGCTCAATTCCCAGCTCTGCCACAAGACAGAGAGAGTTAGCAATACACTCCTGCCTTACTGGGGTGTTGTGACGATAAACTAATGTTTGTGAGGTGTTCCGACACTGTGGCAATGGATACTGTGACGGGGCAAGGCCAGAGGGCTATAGGAAAGTGGTAAGGAACCAGTATGTTAGCCCCAGGCTAAACAAATCCCTGATACCTTATGGCAGTTGCTCCAGATTAATCAAGACACCTGGGGCCAATTAAGAACTTTCCAGAAGGCAGGGAGGTTAATTGAGACACCTGCAGCCAATCAGGGGCTGGCTGAAACTAGTTAAAAGCCTCCCAGTGAGTCAGTGAGGGGGCGCATGTCAGGAGCTGTGGAAGGAGGTTGCGTGTGAGGAGCTGGGAGCAAGAAGCACTAGGAGCTGAGAGTAAGAGGGCGTACTGCTTGAAGATCCTGTTGTGAGGATAAAGAAGGTGTTGGGAGGAGTCCATGGGGAAGTAGCCCAAGGAGTTGTAGCTGTCGTGCAGTTGTTCCAGGAGGCACTCTAAACAGCTGCAGTCCACAGGGCCCTGGGCTGGAACCCGGAGTAGAGGGCGGGCCCGGGTTCCCCCCAAACCTCCCAACTCCTGATCAGACACAGGAGGAGTTAACCTGGACTGTGGATTCTACTAGAGGGGAAGATCTCTGAGGCAAGCAGAATCCACCAATAAGCGCAGGACCCACCGAGGTAGAGGAGGAACTTTGTCACAACTGGTGTCAGGGGTGGGATTTGGTGTGCACAGCACGGCGGAAGAAGGAAGGTGTTTATTAAAAAAAAAAAAAAAAAAAGGGAGCGGGTTTATTTATTTTTTTCACCACAATGGAAGAGGTAGTACGGGCACTGATACAAGCCACGGCAGCCCAGCAGGAGGCTACCCATGTCCAGGCAGCCGCCCAACAAGAGGCAGTGTGGCTGCAGCAGGAGACCAATCGCCCTCAATGGACCAGGCCGCTCAAGACCGTACTATGTTGCGGAAACTGGTAAACCAAGTGAAGGCCCTTACAGAGATGAACCATGGCCATGATGGGACGCGGCACATACGGGCCAGCAATTGCCTGCAGAAAATGACAGGGAACGATGACATAGAGGCATATCTCCTGGCCTTTGAGAGGACAGCCCTACGGGAGGCCTGGCCTCAAGATCAGTGGTTTGGCATGCTCGCCCCATTCCTGTGTGGGGAGGCCCAGAAGGCCTACTATGGTCTGCCTGAAGAGGCTGCAGCAGACTACCCCCAGCTGAAAGCAGAGATCCTGGCCAGATCTGGGGTAACAACCGCAGTGCGGGCCCAGCAGTATCATGAGTGGAGGTACCAGGAAGACAAAACCCCGCGATCCCAATTGTATGACCTCATCCATCTCGCACGAAAGTGGTTGCAAACTGAGTCCCGGAGTCCAGAAGAGATACTAGAGGTTCTGGTCATTGACTGATACATGAGGGGACTACCGCCAGACCTTTGCGCATGGGTAAGCCAGAACGAACCCTCCACCTATGATGAGATTGTGGCAATGGTAGAGAGGCGAAGGACGGTGAGGGAACTGACTCGACCAGTTAAGGAAGCAGAACCCAGGGTTAAACTAGCAGCACCAAGCCCCAGATTTCGAGTGACTGGGCCACCAGGAGGGCCCAGGTGGAAAAAGAGAGGGGCTGAAGGCCCACCAGAGGCCATAAAGAGTCGGCGCACTGAGGGGGAAGAAGATTATGATGTTAGACTTCCCAAACCAAGAGACCGGGGAACGCCTAGGGTTCCATATAGATGTTATGCATGTGGTGAGTGGGGACACATAGCAGCACAGTGTCCCAGCACTGAGGAGCCTATGCAATGTAACTTGGGGGATTGGGAGGTCCCATGCTCCCTTATCCACCTTGCGGGCGTCGCATTAGCTCCACATAACTACACTAGAACGGTGAAGATAAATGGAGTAGAGACTATAGCGCTTGTGGACTCCGGGAGTGCAATCACCCTAATATCGGGTAAGCTGGTAAAAAGTAGCCGGCTGCTACAAGCCAAATGCGTAGCAGTGACGTGTGTGCATGGGGCCGTAAGCCATTACCCCACCATCCAGGTTGAGATAGAGGTTCAGGGGAACCCCATTGAGGTGACAGTGGGTGTAGTTCCTAAACTCCCGTATCCTGTAGTCATTGGGAGGGACTATCCAGGGTTTGATCATTTACTCCCCCCGGAGAGGTTGGAGGGAGGTAGGGACCCTGAGGGCAGCGACTTGTCACCAGGGGAATGTCAACCCCCGATGTTCGCTGAGATTTCTCAGGATCTATTCTCAGCCCCCGAAAAGACCCGGAAGACAAAAAGGGAGAGGAAGGCTGCAAAAGCTTTGGGAACCCGGATCCTGACCCAGGGCCAGAAGATCGCCCTAGTAGGCAAACGGACACGAGCAGCCAGACAAACTACCACCACGGAAGGTGAGACGGAGGCTGGCCCCAGCCATGATGGAAGTGAGCCGTTGGAAGCAACAGAGGCTGGCCCCTGGGAGCTCGGGCAGGTTAGTCCCGGGAGAGAGACTTTCGGGCAGGACCAGGCAGAGGACCCTAGATATGATAACGCCAGGAAAGAGGTGGCTGAGATAGATGGAGTACCTGTGGATGGGAACGTCCGGGGTCCAGGACCTTACTTTATAGTGAAGAAAGATCTCCTGTACCGTGTGGTGCAAATGCAGGAGCAAAAGATACATCAACTTCTGGTGCCACGAAAACATCAAAAAGCCATATTGAGCCTCGCCCACAGTCACCTATTTGGAGGACACCTAGGGGTAGAGAAAACCCAGGCCCGGATCCTGCGGACGTTCTTCTGGCCAGGAGTACATGAAGATGTCCGACGATACTGCACCTCTTGTCCGGAGTGTCAGTTACATAGTCCGCACCCGCACTTCCGGGATCCTTTGATACCTCTTCCAATAATAGAGGTTCCTTTTGAACGCATAGCCATGGATCTGATAGGGCCCCTTGAGAAGACAGCTCGGGGCCACCAACATGTGCTTGTTGTACTGGACTATGCAACCCGGTACCCGGAAGCCGTTCCCCTACGCAACACGGCTTCCAAAACCATAGCTAAGGAGTTAGTACAGATCTTTGCCCGAGTTGGGTTACCCAAGGAGATATTGACTGATCAAGGGACACCTTTCGTGTCCGAGTTGATGAAAGATCTCTGTTCATTACTCCATGTACAAGCCCTACGGACCTCTGTATACCACCCACAAACAGATGGCCTTGTGGAAAGATTCAATAGGACCCTCAAGGCCATGATCAGGAAAGTGGTGAGCCGGGATGGGAAAGATTGGGATACCCTATAACCTTACCTCATGTTCGCCATCCGGGAGGTTCCGCAAGCCTCCACAGGTTTCTCTCTGAACTATTATACGGGCGCCACCCCCGGGGCATATTGGATATAGCAAGAGAAGCGTGGGAAGAGGAGCCAAATCCAGGAAGGAACATAGTTGAGCATGTACTACAGATGAGGGATCGGATAGCCCAAGTTACACCTATTGTACGAGAACACTTGGAGAAAGCACAGGAGACCTAATGAACCCATTATAACCACCAAGCAAAGCTTCGATGGTTCCAACCAGGGGATCGAGTGATGGTCCTGGTGCCCACAGCAAAAAGTAAGCTGTTGGCCCAGTGGCAGGGACCCTACGAAGTGATCGAAGCTGTGGGAGAGGTGAACTATAAGGTGCGGCAGCCAGGCCGCAGGAAACCAGAGCAAATCTACCACATCAATCTTCTAAAACCTTGGCATGATCGAGAGGCATGCTTAGTCACCCAGGAGACCCTTCCCCAGGAGGATAACTTACACGAGCAAGTAAGGACATCACCTGACTTGACGCCGATCCAAAAGATTGAGGCAACTGACATGATTAATCGCAACCGAGATGTGTTCTCTACAAAACCGGGGCGGACGACTGAGACCTATCACCATATCCGCACGATCCCCGGAGCCAAGGTAACATTGAGACCCTACCGAATCCCAGCAGCCAAAAGAGAAGAAATCAAGGCCGAAGTGAAGAAAATGTTAGAATTAGGGGTGATTGAAGAATCTTACAGTCAGTGGTCCAGTCCAATCGTTCTAGTGCCTAAACCTGACGGTACCACGAGATTCTGTAATGACTTTCGCCGACTGAATGAAGTATCCCAGTTCGATGCATACCCCATACCACGCATTGACGAACTGGTGGACCGACTGGGTAGTGCTCGATTCTTAACTACACTGGATCTGACAAAAGGATACTGGCAGATTCCCCTGACCAAAGAAGCTAAAGAAAAGACAGCGTTCTCCACTCCGGATGGGCTATTCCAGTACACCGTCCTCCCTTTTGGGCTACATGGGGTCCCGGCCACATTCCAGCGCCTCATGGATAAGCTGCTGCGCCCCCATACTAGTTATGCAGCCGCATACCTAGATGATGTAGTCATGCATACGCCAGACTGGGGAACCCACTTGGAGAAAGTTGAGGCAGTACTGCGCACCTTAAGGCGGGCTGGCCTCACTCTTAATCCTGCTAAATGTGCCATAGGGCTAGCAGAGGCTAGGTACCTGGGATATATTGTAGGAAGGGGCATAGTAAAGCCCCAAATGAATAAGCTAGAGGCGATTCAAAACTGGCCCCGGCCGACCCGAAAGAAGCAGGTCCACGCGTTCCTAGGTGTAGTAGGCTACTACCGACGTTTTATTCCTCACTTCGCTGCTAGGGCAAGTCCCCTAACGGACCTGGTGAAAGCCCGAGGTCCAGACATGGTGAAGTGGACCGATGCAGCAGAGGGAGCGTTCACAGACCTTCGGACGGCCCTTTGTAATGACCCTGTACTCATAGCCCCGGACTTTAACAAGGAATTTATTTTACAAACAGACGCTTCCGAGGTGGGGTTGGGGGTGGTTCTGTCGCAAATGGTGGGATAAGAGGAACACCCGATCCTCTACCTAAGCAGAAAGCTTCTCCCAAGAGAACAGAAATACGCAGTAGTTGAGAGAGAATGCCTTGCTGTCAAATGGGCTATGGAGACCCTACGTTATTACCTCTTGGGACGGTGATTTACTCTTGGGACGGACCATGCACCCCTCCAGTGGATGCAGCGGAATAGGGAAAAGAATGCAAGGGTCACCAGGTGGTTCTTATCCCTCCAACTGTTCCAGTTCCGCATACGGCACAGGGCTGGATGTCACCATGGCAACGCTGATGGTCTGTCAAGAGCACACTGCCTGGCTTCCCAAGTTGCCCAACTCTATGGTATTGAGCAGAGGGGGGGGATATGTGACGGGGCAAGGCCAGAGGGCTATAGGAAAGTGGTAAGGAACCAGTATGTTAGCCCCAGGCTAAACAAATCCCTGATACCTTATGGCAGTTGCTCCAGATTAATCAAGACACCTGGGGCCAATTAAGAACTTTCCAGAAGGCAGGGAGGTTAATTGAGACACCTGCAGCCAATCAGGGGCTGGCTGAAACTAGTTAAAAGCCTCCCAGTGAGTCAGTGAGGGGGCGCATGTCAGGAGCTGTGGAAGGAGGTTGCGTGTGAGGAGCTGGGAGCAAGAAGCACTAGGAGCTGAGAGTAAGAGGGCGTACTGCTTGAAGATCCTGTTGTGAGGATAAAGAAGGTGTTGGGAGGAGTCCATGGGGAAGTAGCTCAGGGAGTTGTAGCTGTCGTGCAGTTGTTCCAGGAGGCACTCTAAACAGCTGCAATCCACAGGGCCCTGGGCTGGAACCCGGAGTAGAGGGCGGGCCCGGGTTCCCCCCAAACCTCCCAACTCCTGATCAGACATAGGAGGAGTTAACCTGGACTGTGGATTCTACTAGAGGGGAAGATCTCTGAGGCAAGCAGAATCCGCCAATAAGCGCAGGACCCACCGAGGTAGAGGAGGAACTTTGTCACAATACCTAAACACACAGCACTTCTACTACTGAGTGCATCCCTACAAGTGGAACCCACCACCACTCGTGAATTGGTAGCTACAGATTATATGCAAGCAGCTCTTTAAAAACTCATTTTGAGAGCAGTCTCTGCATGAGATTCCTTTCCCTCTCCAGCAGTAGCTATCTCTGCTCCATAAACAGGTGGTATAGCACTTGATGGCAGAGGAGGAGAAAGTTATTACAGCCCAAGGGTAGGATACAGAAAATCACCATTAGCAATACAAAATATTTACAGGAAGAAGTGGGCCTAAGTTATTGAAGAAGTGGAGTGGCAGCAAATGAGATCAGTAGGTTTTATGTACCTATTTCTGCCTTTCAATAAAAATACATTCTTAGTTACCATGTCAACCCTTGCACAATGTGGTCCGAATGGTACTTAGGGAGGCGGAGCTCCTTCTTAGGTGAACACACACTGCAGTCTGCAATGCAGCCCCATTGCTCCCCAAGCAGTGTCTCTGAACAGCAGAGTGACATTCGGTAATGTTTTGATGTTTGATTTATTTTTTAAAAACACCAAAACTAATATCTGGACTTTTTTGCAATGATCTTACATTGCGAAGTGTCAGACGGCAACAGAAAACATCATATTTAAACCAGAGGAATGGAAAGCATATACAATCTAAATATGGGAGAATCCAGAGATTTATGACAAATCACAGTTAAATGTATAGACAGTTCTACATCAAAAGCTAATTCTCAAGGGAACTGAATCATTGAAGAGAAAAAAAACAGATTCAGGAAATTGAAAATAAGGAATAAAGGGATTAGTGCAAGACACATTCAATGGCAACTGTTTTAAAACGTAGTTATAATTCCAGTGCCACAGATGTACATACAACATCTTTCACTGCAGCCAAAGCAGTAGCGAAGGCTGCAATGAATAAGCTTCAGATTTCATCCTGCATGATTTGCCCCATCCATAGCATAATTCACATATGTAGTTTACGTGCAGAACATAGCCACTAGAAATGGCATTTGCTAACAAAGAGGACCGAGAGTTAGGTCTGGATTCTAGTCCCAGCTCTCAGAGGCAGTTGGGTCTAGCTATTGGAACAAGAGAGGCTGGGGGTCAGACTTTTTTGGTTTCTATTCCTGGGTCTGCTGCTGAGTCCCTGTGTGACATTTGGCAAGTCAATTCCAATATCTGAGCCTCAGTTTCCCCCATTTGGAAAATATTGGGGATAATACCGACTTGCCTCAGCATGGGAGCTGTGATGGTTCATTAGCTAATTGCCTGAAAAGCAGTCTGGGATCCGTGGAGAAGGCACCACAGCAGTGTCATGTAGCACTGGTTTTGAATGCAGATCTGGTGCTCATCTTTAATAAGGATTTGGGTAGCAATACCTCTTCCAGGGATACAACCTCCTTTGGGGAGGACATCCAGCATCCCATCAAAGGTCGGACAAGGGCCACAGCTCATTGAAACCCATAACAAGAGGTCTAGCATAACCCTCTCCAGAGCAACACACATTCTCTGGAGTGGGGCCACCAGCGGAGAAGGGTCATTGGCTTAGGGAGACTGTGATGAGAAGTGTAGCGAAGACTGGGATGGGGTGGGCCCTGTTTGCTAGGAGAATGGCTGAGAAAGAGGAAGGACTATAATGGCTGCCATATGAGGAGAGATTAATAAGACTGGGACTTTTCAGCTTGAAAAAGAGACGACTAAAGGGGGATATGATAGAGGTCTATACAATCATGACCGGTGTGGAGAAAGTAAATAAGGAAGTGTTATTTACTCCTTCTCATAACACAAGAACTAGGGGTCACCAAATGAAATTAATAGGCAGCAGGTTTAAAACAAACAAAAGGAAGTATTTTTTTCACACAACACACAGTCAGCCTGTGGAATTCCTTGCTGGAGGATGTTGTGAAGGCCAAGACTAGAACAGGGTTAAAAAGGGAACTAGATAAATTCATGGAGGATAGGTCCATCAATGGCTATTAGCCAGGATGGGCAGGGATGGTGTCCCAAGGCTCATAGAATCATAAAATCTCAGGGTTGGAAGGGACCTCAGGAGGTCATCTAGTCCAACCCCCTGCTCAAAGCAGGACCAAACCCAATTAGATCATCCCAGCCAGGGCTTTGTCAAGCCTGACCTTAAAAACCTCTAAGGAAGGAGATTCCACCACCTCCCTAGGTAGCCCATTCCAGTGCTTCACCACCCTACTAGTGAAAAAGTTTTTCCTAATATCCAACCTAAACCTCCCCCTCTGCAACTTGAGACCATTACTCCTTGTTCTGTCATCTTCTACCACTGAGAACAGTCTAGATCCATCCTCTTTGGAACCCCCTTTTAGGTAGTTGAAAGCAGCTATCAAATCCCCCCTCATTCTTCTCTTCTGCAGGCTAAACAATCCCAGTTCCCTCAGCCTCTCCTCATAAGTCATGTGCTCCAGCCCCCTAATCATTTTTGTTGCCCTCCGTTGGACTCTTTCCAATTTATCCACATCCTTCTTGTAGCGTGGGGCCCAAAACTGGACACAGTACTCCAAATGAGGCCTCACCAGTGCCGAATAGAGGGGAATAATCACGTCCCTCGATCTGCTGGAAATGCCCCTACTTATACAACCCAAAATGCCATTAGCCTTCTTGGCAACAAGGGCACACTGTTGACTCATATTCAGCTTTTCGTCCACTGTAACCCCTAGGTCCTTTTCTGCAGAACTGCTGCCCAGCCATTCGGTCCCTAGTCTGTAGCAGTGCATGGGATTCTTCCGTCCTAAGTGCAGGACTCTGCACTTGTCCTTGTTGAACCTCATCAGATTTCTTTTGGCCCAATCCTCTAATTTGTCTAGGTCCCTCTGTATCCTGTCCCTACCCTCCAGCATATCAACCACTCCTCCCAGTTTAGTGTCATCTGCAAACTTGCTAAGGGTGCAGTCCACACCATCCTCCAGATCGTTGATGAAGATATTGAACAAAACCGGCCCCAGCACCGACCCTTGGGGCACTCCACTTGATACCGGCTGCCAACTAGACATGGAGCCATTGATCACTACCCGTTGAGCACGACCATCCAGCCAGTTTTCTATCCACCTTACCGTCCATTCATCCAGCCCATACTTCCTTAACTTGCTGGCAAGAACACTGTGGGAGACTGTATCAAAAGCTTTGCTAAAGTCAAGAAATAGCACATCCACTGCTTTCCCCTCATCCACAGAGCCAGTTATCTCATCATAGAAGGCAATTAGGTTAGTCAGGCATGACTTGCCCTTGGTGAATCCATGCTGACTGTTCCTGATCACTTTCCCCTCCTTTAAGTGGTTCAGAATTGATTCCTTGAGGACCTGTTCCATGATTTTTCCAGGGACTGAGGTGAGACTGACTGGCCTGTAGTTCCCCGGATCTTCCTTCTTCCCTTTTTTAAAGATGGGCACTACATTAGCTTTTTTCCAGTCATCTGGGACCTCCCCCGATTGCCATGATTTGTCAAAGATAATGGCCAATGGCTCTGCAATCACATTGGCCAACTCCTTTAGCACCCTCGGATGCAGTGCATCCGGCCCCATGGACTTGTGTTCGTCCAGCTTTTCTAAATAGTCCCGAACTACTTCTTTCTCCACAGAGGGCTGGTCACCTCCTCCCCATACCGTGCTGCGGAGTGCAGCCGCCTGGGAGCTGACCTTGTCTGTGAAGACAGAGGCAAAAAAAGCATTGAGTACACTAGCTTTCTCCACATCCTCTGTCACTAGGTTCCCTCCCTCATTCAGCAAGGGGCCCACACTTTCCTTGACTTTCTTCTTGTTGCTCACATACCTGAAGAAACCCTTCTTGTTACTCCTAACATCTCCGGCTAGCTGCAACTCCAAGTGTGATTTGGCCTTCCTAATTTCACTCCTGCATGCCTGAACAATATTTATATACTCCTCCCTGGTCATTTGTCCAATCTTCCACTTCTTGTAAGCTGCTTTTTTGTGTTTAAGACGAGCAAGGATTTCACTGTTAAGCCAAGCTGGTCGCCTGCCATATTTACTTTTCTTTCTACACCTCGGGATGGTTTGTTCCTGCAACCTCAATAAGGAGTCTTTAAAATACAGCCAGCTTTCCTCGACTCCTTTCCCCCTCATGTTATTCTCCCAGGGGACCTTGCCCATCAGTTCCCTGAGGGAGTCAAAGTCTGCTTTTCTGAAGTCCAGGGTCTCTGTTCTACTGCTCTCCTTTCTTCCTTGTGTCAGGATCCTGAACTCAACCATCTCATGGTCACTGCCTCCCAGGCTCTGTTTGCTAGAAGTTGGGAATTGGCGACGGGATGGATCACTTGATGATTATCTGTTCTGTTCATTCCCTCTGGGGCACCTGGTATTGACCACTGTCGGAAGACAGGACACTGGTCTAGATGGACCTTTGGTCTGACCCAGAATGGCCGTTCTTATGTTCTTAAAGGACAATTGTAAAGTCAGTCTGTTCAGTGAAACGGAGAATGAGGCTGTAAAAGCGAAGGCACAGAAATTTAGTGAGAAGCTCAGGAGAGTTAGAACCATGATCAGCTGCAAGCACAATTACTCCAGCCCCAGCAGCAGAAGAGAAACGTGAAGGACAGCAGAGAAGTCACATTACTAGCACGTGTCACAGAGCAAAACAAATTTAACCAACATGGCATTGAAGGACCAGTGTCAGCAAGTCTAGAGTATTTTAGGAAATGGCTGAGATGTGACACTAAGTGGAAAAGGAGGCAGCAAGGAGGCTTAGGAGTTGCCAATACAGCAGGTGCCGGAGTGAAGGAGGCGAGCAGTTGAGAACACCTGGCAAGGCTCTGCTAAATCCTCTCCATCCTGATAATGCTGAAGCATGCTAAAGAGCCCAGGGATCAATTCAGCAAGGATTAGCCAGAGATGATGGGGGTTAGGTTCAAGGGTAGAAAACACACAAGGTTAGCCTCTGGGTGAGTGTCAGAGAAAAAGCCCTGAAGTTCTTAATACGGCAAAACATAGGTGGGCATAGAATGACATTGACAGGATGAGTCTAAACAGAGACGCTGAGAATCATAGAATCGTAGAATCTCAGGGTTGGAAGTGACCTCAGGAGGTCATCTAGTCCAACCCCCTGCTCAAAGCAGGACCAACCCCAACTAAATCATCCCAGCCAGGGCTTTGTCAAGCCTGACCTTAAAAACCTCTAAGGAAGGAGATTCTACCACCTCCCTAGGTAACCCATTCCAGTTCTTCACCACCCTACTAGTGAAAAAGTTGTTTCTAATATCCAACCTAAACCTCCCCCTCTGCAACTTGAGACCATTACTCCTTGTTCTGTCAGATACGAAGGTGATGATGGCTATTTAAGAAGATAGCTTGAAAGACAGATACCAAATCCCTCTCTGGAGAGATGTCATGATGTATCATTTCTAAGCCATTTTTTAAGTCCTTCATTAGCACAAAGGGATGGTTGTGGGGTGCATGACGACAACTAGGAAAAATTATACAAAGAGTTTCTCCATCTTCTCTTGATAAAGATCATTAGGAAGGGTTACAAAATTACCAAACTATTGGTAATGCAAGCAAGCTGCATGCATAGCAATAGCTGAAGAGACCAGTTAAACCTATTATTTAGATCCTGGCTACCAATTCTGAGTCTGAACTAGCCAGATGACATAAAATACGTGCTGTGCAGAGCCAATGATCATTTTTATTATCTCAGCCATGCAGGCAGCGTTCCCCTTGTAAGGTTTTGGTACAGGATGTTATCCCTGGAAATGAATTAAAATGGCCAAGCAATTCCCTTGGCTTTATTTTCTAGACACCTACTATCGTTTAAAGCAGCCTGCTAGGTAATGTGCTGTATGTTTACTCCTGAGGATTAGATGCATGTGCATATTTCTATTGTGCTACTTCTGAATTGTGTTGCTGAAGGTGAGATGCAACCAGCTATTGAAGATATGACATCTGAGAAATGGAAGCCAACTTACACCTACTCAGAAACCTTGAGGGAAGCGGACTGTCTTTATTGTAGGTAATCTGGTCGTTGGAATATTCCCTTTCATTTCACAAACTCTGATGTGCTTTTCTGTCTCTGTAGAAGTTTGTTCACAGCATTACAGTGAGAACACTTTGCATGATCATTATCCCTGGTCCATCCTGAATAGAGTGAGGAATATTAGGATGATTTTGGTTTTTTAAACAGAGGGTCAGATTTTGGCCTTTTCATGCTATTCACACATGTAATCTGAGCTCACAAGCACCTCAGGGTTAAGAGAATTTGAGTTTCTAACCCTCTTTCTGTCAGGCAGAGGTGTAGGATTAGCTGGAATATTTTGGAGTGAAGAGCAGCAAAACCCTTGTTTGTACCCCCTCAAAAATATTTAAAAGCTTTTAAAACAATAGTTACTCCTGTCACACACTACACTCCGACTTCTTTGAGTCTCTTCCACTCTTGCCCTCCTATCGTGTTCCTAAGAGGAGAGTGTCGTACATTTGTGACTCCTGTACTGTTTTCTTTTTCATTATATCGTTTAAATCTCTATTGACTGGGGGGAATGGCAGATTGTACCCTCCCAGCCTGCAGTATGAGGAAATATATGCCCTTCAGATTTGTAATATTTCCAGCCTACCCTGACAGACCTGCTGCAGGTTTTCTACATCCTTTATTTTATTATGGGACGCAGGGTTCGGTCTGAGATGGGAAAAAAGGTATAGTGCTTCGCTCGGGTTGCATCCGTAGAGCCTAACTTCGATCACAACAGGCCCAGAACAGCTGGATGTTTGGGCTAAAATAACCACCAACAGAATACCTAGGATTAAGTTTTCACAAGTGCCTAAGGCCCAGATTTTTAAAGGTATTTAGGCACTGTGGCACTCAGATGCAGGAAGACAATTGCATTGATTCCAATTCTGAAGGTTCTCTTCTCAGTCTGGAAGGGCTAAAAAAAGAGGGTAAAATTTTAAAAGTTTAAATGGACACAAATTTTGGGGATCCACTTGAGGCACCTAAAGTTGGTTTTTCAGAGGTGTTGATTACCCACAACTCCAGTTGACATGAGTGGGAGCTGCAGGTGCTTAGCACCTCTGAAAATTGGGCCCAAGGTGGGGACCCAAACAGGGAGGTACTCTATTGAAAATTGTTACTTTTTTAAAAATAGAAGCATCAACTCTGACCGGTTTGATGGGGTCAGCAAAGAAGTGCAGGGTAGGTGTGTGATGTGATGTATAAGTGTACTTGGCCAGTACTGCCTCACTCCAACACCTGAGTGACCATTTCTGACATTTTTATATTGAACAAAGTATCCACGCACCATTTCAGTTTTCCTCCTGCAGCTTTTTCCCCACTAGAGGCTTATCATACAGAAGGATATTTGTGCAAATGAGGCCCTTGATTGGAGTACTTTGGCAGAAACATTCACTTTCATCTCCGAAGTCACACAGTGTATTGCAGACAAGCTGTAATCGACTGCCAAAGTGTTCTCTGGTAAGTTCTTACAAGCACTTTGCAGGCTGGTAAAAGCAGAAGCTGGGGACCGCCACATCAATAATACAGAATAAAATCTTCCAATACTCTTCAGAAATCAGATTAGAGGAGTGGATCACAAACTGAAGATGAGCCAACAGTGTGATCCAGTTGTGAAAAAAAGCTAGTATTCTGGGACGTAAAATACGGGAAGTAACTGCTTCTCTCTACTTGGCACTGATGAGGCCCCAGCTGGAATACTATGTCCAGTTTTGGGGGCCACATGTTAAGAAAGATGTAGACAAATTGGAGAAAGAGTTCAGAGAGAAACAAAGGTGATAAAAGGTTTTTAAAATCTGACCTATAAGAAAAGGTTAAAAAAAACCTTGAGAATGTTTAATCTTGAGAAAAGACAACTGAGGGGGGAACTGATAACAGTCTTCAAATATAATAATGACTGACACAAAGAGGACAGGGATCAATTGTCCTATCTTCAGTGCACATGGAGAAAAAGAACCAATGGGCATAGTCAAGCTGGGAATCAGGGTAACCCCTTACATACTGGGAGTTAAGGAGTTTATTTACATGCCAAGCACCTTCCCCCTGGCATTGTGGGGACCACCACCAGCCCAGGTAGGAGCTACCTGAATAATATTGTGGACAGTGACCTTCCCCGAGTCCCTTTCCGCATTTTTTAGCTTTTACTTTCCTGGCCCCTCACTTGATTTAGGCTCTCAGGCTCCAATCCTTGGGTCTGGCCAAGCGGAGCCGGATGCAGGAATCAGAGAAAGGGGAAACAGTGGCTTTATATCGCACCTTTACACTACCTTTGTTCCCGGGGCAGGCTGGAGAAAAAAAATCAGTCCTTTGTGCAGGTCAGAAGAGCATCAGGATTCTTATAACCTGGGCTGTCTGCTAACTTCCCCCCCAAAGGGCTGTCACAGCTGTCAGGGATTGCCAGAGCAAAGTGCAGTCTTCCCCCCGCCCCCAACACACCTGCTATTCCAGGGACGATACCATAGATTGGGGTCTATGCACAGTGCCCTCAGTCCATGTGGAGGGGTTGTGGCCACAGGCTGAACTAGAAAGCATGTGAGGGCTACATGGCAGCCTGGCACCCCAGCCCTGGTTTGGGCTAGACATCAAGATTCATCTTTCCAGACTCTGGACTTGAATACTCGGCGTCTATCAGGTGGGCTGTGAACCAAATCGCGGACCAGTTATATCATCAAGTGCATGGAGCATTGGAAAGGGTTAACATTTGCCTCTGCCTCTGTGCAGTTCAGAGGTTGCACTCTACTTTAGCAGAGCCTGTTTCCTTCTCTGCCCAAGCTGGAGGGAAAGCAAAGTGAGAAAGTGTGAAAGGTGTGAGAATCTTTGGCTTTCAGCGCTGGCTCTTTGAGGCTCTGCTATGGCTTGGGATACCTTGATAAAGAACTGCAAATAGAAAGCTGTCAGGAGAGAAGCCTTCAGCTTTAACAGGGAACTCTGCGGGAGGAGGCCCAGCAAGCAGGACTGAATCAAACTAGCCAGAGAAAGCTAAATCCATACACCCAGCAACAGAGACAAAATATCCCAAGCTCCAGGCCTTTATGGGTCTCTCAGACTATTTCCCTTTCTGCAGATCACGTCTCTTCTGCATCATTAATGAGGCCTTTTTAGTTCATTAAATTTTAAGAAATGCCACATTACACATGTAGCCAAATGCAAAGATTAGCAAAGGAAAAAATCTATTTCTGGTCAGATTTGTCCTGAACTTTGCACTTTCCTAGAGAAAGGCAACAGGGATCCTCTGTGGGTTTTGCCAACAGACAGCAGAGCAAATGCTGAAATCACTTTTGTAGTGGTAATGAGGCTGGCCCAGAAGGTACCAGTAGGAGAACACTTCAGTCTCCTTGGTCACTCAATAACAGACTGAAAAGTGGCAATTCTCCAACAAAAAAACTTCAAAAACAGACACCAACGTGAAACTGCAGAACTGGAATTAATTTGCAAACTGAACACCATCAAATTAGGCCTGAATAAAGACTGGGAGTGGATGGGTCACTACAAAAACTAGTTTCTCCATACTAATTTCCCCTACTATTACTCACAACTTCTTATCAACTGTTTGAAATGGGCCATTCTTATTACCATTACAAAAGTGATTTTTTTCCTCCCTTGATATTCTACTGTTAATTGAATTGTCTTGTTAGACTGACCCCCCACACACACTTGGTAAGGCAACGCCCATCTTTTCATGTACTATGTATATATATACCTGCTACTGTATTAAAAAAAAAGAAATAAATTAATCAGTGACACATTCCTTAATGGGGTTAATAGGGAAAGAGGGGTGGGGTGTGTGTGTGTGAGAGAGAGTAGGGTGACCAGACAGCAAGTGTGAAAAATCGGGACGGGGTGGGGGGTAATAGGAGCCTATATAAGAAAAAGACCCAAAAATCAGGACTGTCCCTATAAAATCAGGACATCTGGTCACCCTAAGGGAGAGAGAGAGAGAGATGGGCAGTCTCATTATTTTCAAACCCACAACTGGAGCTCCCCAGGCGGGGCTCACAGCACCCAGACACACCCTGCACTGGCTGGACGTCGGGCGGGGTCACTGGGGCGCCTCCCGCATCGCTCTCCCAGCAAAGCAGCACCTGCCAGCGGCAGCATGGGAGTCTCCTGCTCCCCACGACACTGCTCGGCCCCGGGGGTGCGGGGTAGGGCCCAGGCAGTAGTGTAGCCGGGGGGGGAGCAGGGGGAGCAGCCGCTCCCCCTGTGAAGAGAAGCGGCACCTTAAAAAGCGCCGCCCGAGCCCCGCTGCCTGAGCCAGGCTCGGGCGGGGATTTAAAAGGGCTGCGGGCGGCTCCCCACGGCTGCAAGAGACGTGGGCCTTTTAAATCCCCACCCAAGCCCCACTGCCAGAGCCGGGCTCGGGGGGGGGCGCTTTAAAAGGCCCGCGGCTCCTACCGCTGCAGGGAGCCGCGGGCCTTTTAAAGTGCACCCCCCCAGCCCCGCTGCCGGAGCCGGAGCTCCGGTGGCACTTTAAAGGGCCCGGGGCTCCGCAGCAGCTGGAACCCTGGGCCCTTTAAAGCGCCGCCAGGTGAGTACAGGGAGAACAGGGAGGTGCCTTTTTATAGCGCCGCTCCCCCTGTGCTCCAGACCTGCCTACGCTACTGGGCCCAGGGGAGCAGTGGGCGCTGCCTGACTGGGAACAGGGAGCGGAATTTAATTGGCCCCAGTTCTACCATAATGGGGTCCCACGGGGCACAGTGACGAGAAGTTATGTTCCCTCAGTGCGCATGCCTTTACAGTCCAACCGGGAACGGTGACCGGAAATTATATAGCGTGATCCTTTTTCTGAAATTGACACCTGCTCTTCGTTCATCACTGTCACCACCAGACAGGACTCGAGAGCTGCTCAGTGCCACCAGACCTACCCCTGGAATCCCTGGCACCAGCTAGCACAGCAGCCATCCCGCCCTGTCCAGCTCTGCCTTCTAGTCTCTGACCTGAGCAGGGGGTGGTGCCTTGGAGGGGAGAAGGCGGGGCTGGCACTTCACTGAGGTATCACAGGAGGTGGGGGACACAGAGAGTGACAGGGACTCATGGCGAGGGGGCGGGGGAGTGCTGTTGCCACAATCGTCTGCCTACTCCACCTCGACCCCCCCGCACCTCCCAACCGGGAAGAGGTCTGGCTCTGCCCCTGCTGGCCACGGCTTGTCACTACTAGTCTCTTGGAAATGCTCTTTGTGCATCACAACGACTGGCTGCCGGGTGTCACTGCTGGTCCAGGGGAAACAGTCTGGGCATTACCCTGAGTTGCCACTAGGTGTCACTGCTGTTCCTGAGAAAACAGTAAAAAGAAAACAAGAAAAATACCTGTGGCACCTTAGAGACTAACAAATTTATTTCAGCATAAGCTTTCGTGGGTTAAGAACCCACTTCATCGGATGCATGGAATGGAACATACAGTAATCAGATATTTATACATTCAGAGAAACATGAAAAGGTGGGAGTGTCTATATCAATGTTAAGAGGCTAATTAATTGAAAGGGACTGTTATCTGTAGAAACTTTTGAAGTGATAATCAACATGGCCCATTACATTACAGACAGTTGACACAAAGATGTTAAGGGTTTTTTAAGGAGGGGAAATAAATTCAATTAACGTAATGACCAAGCTACCCACAGTCAATATTCAAGCCTAAGGTAATGGTATCTAGTTTGCATATTAATTCCAATTCAGCAGTTTCTCATTGAAGCCTATTTTTGAAGTTTATCTGTTGCAAAATAGCCACTTTAAAGTGTTTCATTGAGTGATTAGAGAGGTTGAAGTGTTCACCTGCTGGCTTTTGAATGTGATGATTCTTGATGTCAGATTTAAAGAATAAACGGACACAACCGATAACAGTTCCTTTCAATTAATTAGCCTCTTAACATTGATATAGACACTCCCACCTTTTCATCTTTCTCTGAATGTATAAATATCTGATTACTGTATGTTCCATTCCATGCATCCGATGAAGTGGGTTCTTAACCCACGAAAGCTTATGCTGAAATAAATTTGTTAGTCTCTAAGGTGCCACAGGTATTTTTCTTGTTTTCTTTTTGCTGACACAGACTAACACGGCTACTACACTGAAACCTGAGAAAACAGTGTGTGCCTTACCCCAACTGGCCACTTTGAGTCACTGCTGTTGCAGGGCAGATGCACTCCGTGCCTTACTCTGAATGGCCACTAAGAAAAATATCTGATGAGGCTGAGTACAGACTGGTGCTTCCCTTTAGCTGGGTTTGGTTTCCTAATGAAAGGTTTCCTGCTTGTTCTGGGTACAGGGGGAGAATTTCCTACTTGTTCTGGATGCAGCTGATCTCCCAGGGGAGGGAGGAGCATGGCCTCCTGAGCAGAAGCCTGGAACCGGGAATTCGAGTACAGCCATAGGCACTGGCTTCCTCCAGGCCCGGGGGGGGGGCTGGGTGCGCAACCCCCTGCTCCACTCCTTCCCCCAAGTCCCCACTCCTGCGCTGTCTCTTCCCACCCACTTCTGCCTCCTCCCACAAGTGTGCCCCATCCCCGCTCTTCCCTCCCCACCCTAGTGCCTCCTGCATGATGCAAAGCAGCTGATGGCGGCAGGCCGTAGGTGCTGAGAGGGAGGGGAAGGAGTTGATCAGTGGGGCACTGTGTGGGTAGGAGGCGATGGGGGTGAAGAGGGAACTGGCTGCCAGTGGGTGCTAAGCACCAACTAAAATTATTCCCTAGGGGTTCCAGCCCTTTCTTAGAAAATCTTCATACTGAAGCAGTTGGAAGTTGGATGAGATTGGTTCATGACAAATTTCTCATTGAATATTCATCTTTAGGCCATTAGGATTCTGTTTTGATCATTTGGTGGAAATAGGTTCATGAAAATCACAAATAAAAAGAAAGTCATTTCCGATAAGTGCTGGTGATAAATTTCTCGGACAACATTCATATTAAAGCAGTTGGGAATCCGTTCTCATCATTTGGGACAGATCAAATGATGAGACTTGCAAACAAAGAAAATCTCATTACTGCTCATGACATGACATTGCTGCCCAGCTGCCCCCTGCTATAAGCACGATAACCCACTCTGCCTATAGAGCCAGGGAGGGAATGCAGGAGTCCTGACTCCCAGTCCCCTGCTCTAAGCACTAGATCCCACTTTCTTCCCAGATCTGGGGACAGAAGCCAGGAGTCCTGACTCCCAACTAGTGCTGTAACAAGGGCGAGGCGAGTGAGGCACTTGCCTTAGGCGCGCAAAGGTGAGGGGCGCAGAAAACTCCAAAACGATTTTCTGCGCCCCTCCCTTTTGTGCGTGGAGCTGCCGCTGAAATGCCGCCGAAGACGGCAGCAGCGTTTGAGCTGCTGCCATCTTTGGCGGTGAGGGTCCTTTTGTGCCTCGGGCGCAAAAATACCTAATTATGGCTCTGCTCCCAACCCCCACCACTAGCCCCCACTTCCCTCCCAGAGATGGGGAGAGAATCGAGAAGACCTGGCTCAAAACACTGGACCCCCCTCCTAGTGTCCGTGATAGAACTCAGGAGTCTTGGCTCCCAGCTCCGCCTACTCTAACCACTACACTACACTCTCTTGCACCCTGAGAAAGAACCCAGGAGTCCTGGTTCCCAGCCCCTCCATGCTCTAACCAGTAGGCCCTATTCCCTTCCCCTTGCCATGGTTAGATACCAGGAGTTCTGGCAGAAGGAGGAGCACCTTCCTGGACAGCAAGGGGAGCTGGGAAAAGGAAGCTATCATGTTTCTGCCTGGTTTTGAACCATGGGCATTTTGGGCATGAGACAAAAGTGATACCCACTACACTGTATCCATCAACCTCTGGGTTATGGGCCCAACATGCTTCCGCTGTGAACTCGGCTCGTTCTTCACACATAGCCTCCAGCACCCAGACTAGCACCTTAGGCGCTCTAGTGCTGGCAGGCAGCTGTGTCATCATGTTTAGCTGTTAACCGAAAGGGTAGTGGTTCAAGCCCACCCTGGGATGGTTCTAAGCCTGTGCTACCTGCTGGGAGCCTCAAAGGCCCCCTTTCGACACCTCAAAGCCGTCCCTTTTGGGTTCAGCTGGTGGCCTGAAAAGCGCGCTGGATACGACGCAAAAACCCATCTCCCAGCAGTCACACCGGGGGCTTGGGCTTAATCCTCAAGGCCGAGCACAAAACCTCCAGCCAGGTATGTTTCGCTCCCTTCCCGCCCAAGCGGCAAGGGAGAAACGGATGAGACATGCCGGCTCTAAGACTGCCTCCCTCCCACTTCCCTGTTGGCTGCGCAAAGCTCTTGGCCTGCCTCATGCCTCATCAGGGAAGCGTGGCCATGCTGCCCAAGCCTGACTCACGTCCGCAGCCTAGCCCACCCCGGCTGAGGGAGCGCAGAGCCACACGAGTCAATGGCAGGTCAAGTTGGGAGCCTCGGCTCTTTCCCCTGACAGCCACACAGGGCTGCCTAGCATCCCGAAAGCCTCCCTCGTGCACTCCCACAGCAGCCACCTGCTGGTGTGGGTGGGAAAAGGGGACGAGGAAGCAGTGCTGCCTTAGGACAGGACAGGAGGCCCTCACCTCATGCAGGCCTGCCTCTTGCCTTCAGCCCAGGCAGCCAGAGGTGCTGGGGAGCTTCCTGGCAGGCTGCCACCTCTTGCCTCATGGCTCAGGCTCTTGGCGCTCTGATGGTTGCCGCCTTGGTTGAAGGCCCAGAGTAAAAAGAAACAAGCACATGCATAGCAGAGGATGGCTTCGATCCATCTACCTCTTGGCTATGGGCCCAGCATGCTTCTGCTGTGCCACTCTGCTGGCTCTTTATACGTATCACCCAGCACCCAGCTTCCAGCATCCGGACTAAGGCAGCTGTGCAGGTGTCTCTATGGCGCAATGGGTCAGTGTGTTCAGTTGTTAACTGAAAGGATGATGGTTCGAGTCCACCCAGGGGTGGTGCTAAGCCTGTGCTTCGTAGAAGATTTGTTGCAAGTATATAACCGTGGTAGCACTAATGATTTCCATGGTCATATTTTAATCATGTTGGGGTTATCCCAGGGACACGCCAGTGGCAGAAGGTGGAGCGCCTTCCTGGACAGCAAGGGGAACTGGAAAAAGGAAGCCATCATTTTTCTGCTCGGTTTTGAACTGAGGACTTTTTATGTGTTAGACAGACAGGATAATGACTACACTACAGAAACTCGCTCAGGACTCTTTGCCCCTCCCCTAAAATCCCATCCACTTGAGTGGCACTTGCCCTGGCACATGGATGGGCAAACCTGGAAAAAGTGATGGCAGCCCTTTGATAGGTCAGCTGGTAGAGCAGAGGACTGGAGCTGGCACTCAGGAAGTCATCCTTACGTCGCCCTTGTGACTCCGGCTTGAAGGACAGCTTCTTTTTCTTCCCCTTGCTGAGAAAGAGCAAGAGAAGAAAGAAAGGTCAGGGGGGCCAACTAGGAGCAGAAGCCCATGATCTCTTCTCTAGCTGTGGAGCCCGAGATCAGAGACTTGCGGCGGGTAAAGGCACTGCTCTGCTCCCAGAAAACAGTCAGAGGAATAAAAGGGTAAGCGGAAGCCTGGTATTGAAGCAGGGAACCTTTAAACATTCGGTCTAAGGTTCTCCCAACTGAGCTACTTCGGCAGCTGCAAGACAGCCTTCTGGCCTGGTGCTTCTACCTCTGGGATGTTTTTGTCAACCATGGCACACAAAAAGGAAGTCGTTGCGAGCAGCCCATGAAGGCAAGAGTAGTTTTGCCTGCCTTGCTCACCTTGACTGGCTTCCTCACCCCATTATTGCCTTAGTTCCCAATGGGGCCAGGTCTTTGGTCAGGATGGCCACAATGGATTGGGGCCCTAGAACTTGCTACCCTGGCTACTGATGCCTGCAGTCCTGTGGTTTAACCTGATGTTGGGATTCTCACTGCTTCACCTGATGCCCACAAGTTTGGCCCTTGTGCTTGCTGCCACACCTTTCCTCCTTGCCCACATGACGCTTAAAAAAAGGAGTGTCAGGGACAGGCTTGATAGTCAGGAGGGAGGAAGAGTCCCATACTGGAACCCAGCACACAATTCCTCCTTTGGGCACCGGCAACAGAGGCTGCTGGTGCTGACAGCTTCAAGGGAAGACTTAAAAGCTGCTGAGCAATCGAGGGCACAAAGACACCTGACCAGCCTGCTCCCTGGCATGCCAAACACCCACTGAAGGCCACAAGTATGTGGGTCAGCTGCTCGTGCTCATTGGCCAACATCAGGAGATGGTAGGAAAGCTGGGCCACCGCTCCCCCCCTCGGGGGGCCTCTTACCGCTCCCACTCAAGGTGCTCACTTTTGCAGTGGGGCAGGAGATTTTTCCCCAATAGGCTTTTTCCCAGCTGGTGAGAAGCAGTGAATCACCCAGGCTCCAAAGGCGCTATTTAGCAAGCCCACTCAAGCACAGGTTCACGTTTGGAAGAGGGAAACTGCTCTACATGCTAGACCAGGCATCCACCCATTTTCTTTGGTAAGTCAGGAATGTCAAAGGCTAGACTAGAAGCACCTAGGGCTCACGACCTAGCCTTTGTGATGCCCTCCCTCAAACTCCTCCTCTGGGCTCTAGCTGAGCGGCCAAGAATAAGTTCCAGTGCTGAAGAAAGCAGGACTTTCAGCACAAAGGGAAAACTGCACAAGCACAACCACAAAGGGACTCAACCCCTCAATCATAGAATCATACAATCTCAGGGTTGGAAGGGACCTCAGGAGGTCATCTAGTCCAACCCCCTGCTCAAAGCAGGACCAACCCCAACTAGATCATCCCAGCCAGGGCTTTGTCAAGCCTGACCTTAAAAACCTCTAAGGAAGGAGATTCCACCACCTCCCTAGGTAACCCATTCCAGTGCTTCACCACCCTACTAGTGAAAAAGTTTTTCCTAATATCCAACCTAAACCTCCCCCTCTGCAACTTGAGACAACTACTCCTTGTTCTGTCATCTTCTACCACTGAGAACAGTCTAGATCCATCCTCTTTGGAACCCCCTTTTAGGTAGTTGAAAGCAGCTATCAAATCCCCTCTCACTCTTCTCTTCTGCAGGCTAAACAATCCCAGTTCCCTCAGCCTCTCCTCATAAGTCATGTGCTCCAGCCCCCTAATCATTTTGTTGCCCTCCGTTGGACTCTTTCCAATTTATCCACATCCTTCTTGTAGTGTGGGGCCCAAAACTGGACACAGTACTCCAAATGAGGCCTCACCAGTGCCGAATAGAGGGGAATAATCACGTCCCTCGATCTGCTGGAAATGCCCCTACTTATACAGCCCAAAATGCCGTTAGCCTTCTTGGCAACAAGGGCACACTGTTGACTCATATTCAGCTTTTCGTCCACCGTAACCCCTAGGTCCTTTTTTGCAGAACTGCTGCCCAGCCATTCGGTCCCTAGTCTGTAGCAGTGCATGGGATTCTTCCATCCTAAGTGCAGGACTCTGCACTTGTCCCTGTTGAACCTCATCAGATTTCTTTTGGCCCAATCCTCTAATTTGTCTAGGTCCCTCTGTATCCTGTCCCTACCCTCCAGCGTATCAACCACTCCTCCCAGTTTAGTGTCATCTGCAAACTTGCTAAGGGTGCAGTCCACACCATCCTCCAGATCGTTGATGAAGATATTGAACAAAACCGGCCCCAGCACCGACCCTTGGGGCACTCCACTTGATACCGGCTGCCAACTAGACATGGAGCCATTGATCACTACCTGTTGAGCACGACCATCCAGCCAGTTTTCTATCCACCTTACCGTCCATTCATCCAGCCCACACTTCTTTAACTTGCTGGCAAGAATACTGTGGGAGACTGTATCAAAAGCTTTGCTAAAGTCAAGAAATAGCACATCCACTGCTTTCCCCTCATCCACAGAGCCGGTTATCTCATCATAGAAGGCAATTAGGTTAGTCAGGCATGACTAATGATGTGAAGTCAGACGCTGTATCTGTTAGGCCACACACGGATTCCCAGAAGCTGGGCAGTTTCCTGGAAATGCCCCTTTCTCCTGCTGAGTCCTTAGGAATCAGGAGAGAGGCCCACATCCACAGGAGCAGGCCTACAAAGTGCAGTCTCCAGCTGGCAGGAAGCACTGTGGGGCCAGGTGCTGAGAAAGCCCAGAGGGAGAGCAGCAGAGATGGGGGAGGAGAGAGAGGGAGCAGCTGCAGAGAAGCAATGAGTACAGAGTGCAAGTGTAAAGGGGGGGATGGTCCTGCTATTGTGGCAAACTTTCCTGGCTTATACATGACTCCGGTGGAATTGGCTAGCGAAAGGATCTGAGTCCTCACTCCCACTCCCTTACCCAGAGGCCTGCCTGACCTCAAGGACTCTCCTTCTACTCTCATGTGTGGCAGAGTCCTCGTAACCCCGTCACCCCGACAAGGCTGGGACCAGGATTCCTGGGAGGCTCAACCCCCAGTCTTGGCTAGGGTGTCCCCACTCTGGGGTACTCTCTCCACTCTGGGTGCTTCCCTGACCCACTCATCATTGCATGTGCTTCAAGCAAATACAGTTTATTAACCAGCAATCAATTCAAAACATAAGGAAAGATGGGAAAGGGTAAAGGAAAACACAGAGCCCCGTTCTGTGGCACAGGTGTTAGCTAAGCAAAGCCCTGTCATAAAATTAAGCGAGGCCTCTGTCATAAAACTTCTTTCCTAATCTCTTAGCAATAAAATCTTCTGGCCTTGCTCAAAATCTGTTTATCTTACACAAATATTCTTGCATCGGCTTTTCTGTCCCCCTGCTTAAATTGAGTAACTATGGAGACCAGTTTGAACAGGTTAACCTGAAAAAAAGGTAGTAGTGCTCTCTTTGTCTGTCTTCAACCTATAAATGCAGATGCTTTTTGCTAATAAAGTTGCCACACTCCTCCACAGCGGTTAGCTGCTGAGGGGGTTGTGTGCCCTTTGATCAAAGCTTCTAGGACTCAGTGTGTTTCTTGCATGGCTTCTGACAGCTTGTGAGCTGTAGTCCAACTCCGCATCACCCGGTGTTGGGACGGTGAGTAAGGACAAGCTGATTTGTACCTAACACAGGGATATCACAAACAGCAGTCTCTGCAATGTAAGGGAAGTTCACAGTCTCTCCCTCATATGTTCCAGGCCCTGGCTGTGCTGCAGGGACGCAGCGGGTCAGACACTTGCTCTGGCCGGGGCCACATGCCCTCAGGCTCTAAGTGACAGGACCCTTCTTCCCTGCATCAGCCCCCATGTAGAGGTTATGATCCGCCCCCCTCCCAAGTCTGGCCTGCAAGGCCTCGTCTTGACTGGTGGTGTCTCCTTGCGCTGGGCCTTCTGCCTAGGGTCCCCCTCACTCCCCCAAGCTGCTCAGCGCACCCACCTCCAGCCCCAGTGCTGCTGCTGCTGCTGCTGCTGCTCTGCCTCCATCTCCCTGGGCTGCTCCTCTGGCCTCTCTGGCTCTGGTTGCTGCAGCTGTTCTCCCAGCACAGGTCTGCTCCCTGGACTGCTTCTATGGCTCTTGTTGTTGCAGCTTGTCTCCCAGCACGAATCTGCTCTGGTTCTCTCTGGCTGGCTCAGCTCTGCTCCCCGGCTCTTCTTGGGCTCCTGCTCTCTCCTTAGCTTGGCCCCACTCTTGCCCAGGTAGTTCCAGCTCACATGGAGGATGGGACCCCCTGGCCTGGTGACTCCCTCATTAGACTGCCTGCCCTGTCAGTCAGGCTGGAGTTTTGGCGGCTCCCCATTGTCCCCGAGGACTGTCAGTCTCAGGGTCCTGATTTCCCATTGACCCTTCCCTTCCATTCCCCCTTCTATTGGTACTGGGAACTAGCCAACCAAAAACACCACTAAGTTTTAGCGTAAGGGGTCAACAGTCCTCTTACACAAGCCAGCCCCGTGAGGGTCATAGGTGTCCAGAGAAGGCAGCATAAGCTGGTCCCATGGTGTAATGGTTAGTACTCAGGACTCTGAATCCTACAATCTAAGTTCAAATCTCAGTGGGATCTCTTGGTGTTATGTTAAAGGGGGCTTGTGGCAAAGCTCTAGGACTCAATATGCTCAGCTTCCCTGTCTCTACTTGCTTAAGAGTGAGTCTTCTGTCTCCTGCTGGGTGACCTCTTCTCTTTCTCCCTCCCCCGCAAATGAAGCCACTTGTAAATAGGGAGGCTCAAGGGTGCTATTTCAAAGTACAGAGTGTCACAATGAGGTTTGTAGGTGTCTGATGCTCAGGGAGGGAGGAAGGTGGGACTGAGAAATGTGAGTCCTACTGCAGCATTTGAAAGTAATGAGACTGCCCTTCTGTCTCTTGCATACACAATGCCTCGTTCCCTATTAACCCCAGTAAGGAATGTTTCAATGATGAATTTATGTCTTTTTCTACATTCTCATATTTAAACTAGTTTGTTTATTTAAATAAAATGAACAAAAACCTTAAAACTCTCCTTTGGGTGTCGAGAGCCAGGTTTGCTGTTCAAATTCTGTATTTTTGAATTTTCCAAGTTTGGGAATACCAGAGTACTTCTAGGCATCTTCGTCCCAAGGTATTAGAGATTAAAGATATTACCTCCCCCACCTTGTATTAGACCAGGGGGTCTCAAACACGCGGCCCGCCAGGCTCCCCGCACCCCCCCCATGGCCCCCCAGGGAAGAGCTCCACGGGCCGCATGGGAAGAGCTTCGCGGTTTCTGGGATGGAGGGGGGAGGAGCGGGAGGCCGTGCACACAGGGGAGGAGGCGGAGAAGGGACGGGGCCTAATGGAAGGGGTGGAGTGGGGGCGGGGCCGGGGCAGCGAGGGGGCGGGGTCAGTGATGCGGCCCTCGGCCCAATGCACTAGTCCTCATGCGGCCCTCGTGGTAATTTGAGTATGAGACCCCTGTATTAGACCAACTTCAGTTGGTGAGAGAAACAAGCTTTTGAGCCACATAGAGAACTGAAGAAGCTTTAGTTCTCTGTGTGGCTTGACAGTTTGTCTCTTTCACCCACTGAAGTTTGTCCAGTGAAAGATATTATCTCTCCCTCCTTTTCTGCCCAAGTTTAGGAATCTCCAAGGACAGTACTTTGAATGGAAATAGGGATGTACAGAAGATAAACTGGAGGTGCACAGAGTTCCTCAGTGGTTCAGGTGGGAATTCATGACATTTTGAGGATCACTTAGGAAATTAGCCCTTATTGACAAGGTTTGTGTCTGTTCTTATTTCACATTCTGCTCTTCATAGAATCATAGAATATCAGGGTTGGAAGGGACTTTAGGAGGTCATCTAGTCCAGGGGTCTCAAACTCAAATTACCACGAGGGCCGCATGAGGACTAGTGCATTGGCCCGAGGGCCGCATCACTGACCCCGCCCCCTCGCTGCCCCCGGCCCTGCCCCCACTCCACCCCTTCCATTAGGCCCTGCCCCTTCTCCGCCCCGTCTCCGCCTCCTCCCCTGTGTGCACGGCTTCCCGCTCCTCCTCCCTCCATCCCAGAAACCGCGAAGCTCTTCCCATGTGGCCCGCGGAGCTCTTCCCTGCGGCCCGCCGGGCTCCCCGAGCCCCCCCGCCCCCCCCCATTTATTTATTTGTTACCCCCAGGCAGTTCCCACCGCCAGAACAGCTGTCTGGCGGCGGGAACTGCCTGGGGGTTTAAAAAAAAATTAAAAAATGGGGGGGGCTGGGAGCATATGTTTGAGACCCCTGATCTAGTGCAACCCCCTGCTCAAGGAAGGACCAATCTCCAATTTTTGCCCCAGCTCCCTAAGTGGCCCCCTCAAGGATTGAACTCACAACTCTGGGTTTAGCAAGCCAATGCTCAAACCACTGAGCTATCCCGCCCCTCTCTTCTTTATGTTACTTAAGCCCTAACCTGTATTTAATGAATCTTAAAAATTAGTGTCACCTAATTTTTCCCTCTCCTCGTCAGAAGGAACTGAGTTGTATCGCGTTCTGGGAGGTGCAGAGAGATTACATTTGAGGAATTCAGTCTCTGCCTTCAGGGGGTCATTAATTTACTCTCGTAGTTTCAGAGCACACACTGAAATATTCACTGGAATCTAAGGAGTGAGAGACTAGACCCCACTCCAGTGCATGTCTAAAATGCTCAGGCACTAATGCTGCAGCAATGAAAACACACTGTCACAGGCAAAATTCAACCCTATTCTGAGATACCCCAGTAAATTGCTACACCACCATCCTTAGCACTCATTTATAACTACCAAGCAAATCCAATTCTTTCGCTATACTATGATTTTGTTCTCTGTTCAAATGTGTTTCATGGCATTATATTTCCGCCTGCTTCTCAGACTGGCTTCCCAGAGCAAACAGATTACTGCATAATTGTGGGGAAGGTGCTGGGAACAGAGTCCCTCTGCTCAGCCAGAGGTAGGGGCATTGCCCGTGCCCCGCCCCCTGATGAGAGGTCTGTGAGGGTTCAGGAGCTCAGCAGAGACACTCAGGCTTTGAGTCTCCCCAGGCCGGGGCCAGCACTGGCCTGGCACAGAGGCACGTGATCCCTGCTCCTGTGACCCCAGCCCCCCAGGACTTGGCAGAATTGTCTGCCCTGGCTGAGGGACATGGGGCTGGCTGAAGGGAATGCCTGTCAACTTCCTTTCTGACTGAAGCATGATTAGAAGTGGGAGGGCAACCGGCATCTGGACTTTGGCCCTACCCCCAACACCCCTCCCCCACTCAGCCTTTTCCTGCAGAGGTCCCACCCAGTTGGATGGTGTTATTGTCAGACACATAGATTAACATAATTTGTTGGGGAAGAGTCAACATGGTTTTTGTAAAGGGAAATCATGCCAAATCACCAATCTACTAGAATTCATTCATTCTTTCATGCATGTCAACAAGCATGTGGACAAGGGGCAATCCAGTGGATATAGAATGAGGAGTATTTGTGGCAACTTAGAGACTAACACTTTTATTTGGGCATAAGCTTTCGTGGGCTAGAACCCACTTCATCAGATGCATAGAATGAAACATACTATATATATATATATATATATATATATATATATATATATATATATATATATATATATATATTTTCCCTGTCAGTGAGAGTGGATCTTTCTGCAGCCTGCCCCTATGCCCCAGGCAGGGCATTTATAACCACTCCCAGAGATTAGACATGCTAGAAAAACAGAGATCCTCTTGAGAACCATGTTCATTGACACTGTGAGAACATCTGGCTTTCAGCTACACCCTGGGACTGTTTGTGAGGCAAAGGCTGGGAGCAGCCTGGAGTCAGGGACTCCCATTCCACGCTAACAGCTCATGTTGAGCTTGGAGACAGCAAATTACTCAGAGAATGGTAAAATTGGGGTTCAAGCCTAGGAACCAATGTCTCACCTATTCAGACTAGCTCTAGCCCACTGGTCTTGGCTCTACATTCTGCTGGAAGTGACTTCTCCATCCTCCATCCATCCAAACCTCTCAGCACTGGCACTTGCCAATGATTTGGTTCCCTTACAACCCTGAGATTCTATGATTCTATGATTTGCTCCTGATAGGTGATATGTGGCATGAACAAGGCTATTGGGACCCCTTGGCCTCTGGAGCGAAGCCTGGAAATTCCAGATTCCTCCTAACACCTGCCCAGGGTCCAGACACAGGGAGCACCTATGTTAGGCAGAAGTCCACCCCCTGCCTAGCATTAGCACCGCCATATCATCAGCCCCCCCCCCCCCCCCCGCCACCCTATCTCTGGCCCCAGGCGAAGGAGACGTGTACAAAAGTATTTCCTCACATTAGAGAGAAGACGTGTCCAAAGATATTTCCTCACTTTAGAGCTTAGGCAGTGACCACAGAACCGGTTTGAGTTGGCTGTCAAATATTAGGCAAACCTGGTCACTTACGCATAACCCCTGGAAAATTTCATTGCCTGCTTAAAGAGATAAATACTGCTGTGTGAAATCAATAAAGTTGCCATACGCCCCCAAAGCTAGGTACCTGAGGGGGGTGCGTGCCCTTTGATCAAAGTTACGGGTGTGCTGTTTTACTTGGCCTCTGACAGCTTGGAGTTCAAACCCAACTCCGCCCTACCTGGGGTGTAAGGTGAGTAGGATAAGCTGATTTTTTACCTAACACCTGCAGACCAAGGAACAAGACATTCTTTGGGTCATGGTGGACTCTGGCTTGACCTTGCCAGCCAGCCCTGGAAGGGATAGAGCAACCTGAAGAGAGGCTCAAACACCAATTAGGCCAAAGCAGTGCAATTCCCAGCCTAAATTAGCTGGCAGGTCACCCAGACGGTGCCAGCACTGGGGCCCACATCTGCGAACAGCCTGATCCTGAAGGGAACAATTCAGGAATTGCTCCGTTTACCCATAAGCCTCTGACAGTACTTGCTTTCCTCCAGGGAGGTGAATCAGGCAATGGTGGCGAGGCTGACTCCATCCATCCCTGCTTTCTGCCTGCAATGACTTACCAGCTCCCCTTACCAGCCCCTGCCCAGAGATATGCAGCCGAGAGCAGGGATGGGCAGCAGGGGGTCGCTGCAGGAGGCCCCAGAAACAAAATCACAAAGATTGTCAGTGATGATAGACATGAAAGAGACTGAGACCTGGTGATCCTGTCCCTGGGAATGGAGTGTTTGGGCTGTGGGGTGAGTGGGCAATACCATCCCTGAGAAAGTGGGAGAGGGGTTGGGAGCCCATCTCCAGGAAGGAAGGTGGGGGATGCTGGGCCTGTCCCAGGAAGGTGAATGATAGATGGTTTGTGGAGGAGGGGAGGGTTGGGCTGAGGGGACAGCAATCCCATCCCCAGTATGGGGAAGGGGGATGGGCTGGGGGCGGGAATCCGATCCCATCCCCAATAGGAGGGAACAGTGGGGGGTGGATGGTGATCCTGTCCCTGATATGGGGGAGGGATGGTGTGGCTGGGGGGGATGGAATCCCATCCCTGGCATGGGGTGCACTGGGGGTAGAGATGGGCTGTGAGGCATGGGGATCCCAGGGAAGCAGGGAGGGAATGGGCTGCGGGGTGATCCCATTCTAGGAAAGAGAGAGGGCTGTGGGGGAGTGATCCTGCAGAAAGCCATTCACAGGGTCACTAAGATCAGCCACTGGGGCTCCCATGTCCCCTTCCCCCACTCACTGCCCCTCCCAGCTCTGCCATGGCTCCTCTGGACACCCCAGACCCCCATCAGTGCTGCAGAGGCACTGCAGCAGGTGCCAGTCTATTTCAGGGAGCTCCTGGATTGGCCCAATCCAGTTTATGGCTCCAGGCGGTGTCTGAGGAGTTAAGCTCCGGATCCCAGGGCTTACTGACAAAAGCAATTAGTCTCTGCTCTTTGTATGCACTAACACAACATGCTACCTCCAAGGCTATTAGCACCAGCAGAAGGCTGCAAAGTCAAGGGTAATTCCAACTGATACATCGAGGACAGTGGCCCCCAGCCTGGCACCCGTGCTTGCCCCATCAGAGACCAGGGGTGGCTCCAGGCACCAGCGCAGCAAGCATGTGCCTGGGGTGGCAAGCCGCGGGGGGCAGCCTGCCGGTCGATGTGCGCGCGGCAGTCAGGCAGCCTTCGGTGGCATTTCTGTGGGAGGTCCGCCGGTCCAGCGATTTCAGTGGCAATTCGGCAGCGGGCACGCCAAAGGCACGGCACCGGCGGATCATTCGCAGACACGCCGCTGAATCCGCGTGACCAGCGGACTGCCGCTGACTGCCATGCTGAAGGCCGCCTGACTGCCGTGCTTGGGACGGCAAAAAAACATAGCGCCACCCCTGTCAGAGACACCCCCAATGACACATCTGGGCCTGACATGGCTGGGGCAGGGGGAACCCTGGCATTTCCCACGTGGTGGATTGCAAAGCTGATGGGAGAGAGGCACTCTGCAGTTCGAGCAGTGGGAACCGGGGAGCCAGGACTACTGGGTCTATCCCCAGATTTGGGAGGGGAGTGGTGTCTAGTGGCTAGGATGGGGCTAAGAGTCATAGGTTATAGTCCAGAAAGGAGTAGGGTGATAATCTAAGATGACCTCTTGTATAACACAGCCCTTAATTAATTCCCATTTAAACTAGAGCAGATCTTTTAGAAAAATATCCAATTTGAATTTTAAAAATTGCCAATGATGGAGAATCCTCCACGACCCTTGGTAAAATTTTCTAGTAGATCTTCTCTAGGAATTATTTGTGGGGCAGTTCTCTGGTCTATGTTATACCAGAGGTCAGATTAGATGATCACCATGGTCCCTTTTGGCCTTGGAAACTATGAACCTATAAATTGTGCTGTTCACAAATTTTGCCTTATTTTCACTCTCCGTTTGTCTAGATTTAACTTCCAACCACTGGATCTTGTTATACCTCTGTCTGCTAGATTAAAGAGATCATTACCAAATTTCTTTTCCCCATGTAGGTACTGATAGACTGTTATTGTCACCCTTAACCTTTTCATTGTTAAACTATACTGATTTTGCTCCTTGAGACTATCACTATAAGGCATGTTTTCCAATCCTGTAGTCATTCTCATAGCTATTCTCTGAACTCTCTCCAATTTATCAACGTCATTCTTGAATCATGGACCCCAGAAATGAACACAGGATTCTAGCAGCAGACGTATGGCTCAGCCCAGCCAACAGCATGACCATTTTCTAGTGCAGGTGACTGCTGAGGCCTTTTGCTCATTTTGCTAATGTTGACCTGCTGAAATGGTGTGTCATATGCATCAACGGTAGGAAAACGGGGGAGTATAGATCAGCATGAGGCAGCACATGGTGAATCTCAGGCTGAACTTCCAGTAACCAACCAATCAACAACCCCTTATAATCAATCAACTCACCCCCACAGGAACCAACTAAACACCTCCAGTAACCAACCAACTCACCCGTGGTGAGCAAACAACCATCTCAGCCATCGATAACCAACCAATCTATCTTCCAGTAACCAACCAACTCACTTAAGGTCCATTAACAAACTAACCAACTCAACTCCTGTTAACCAATCAACCAGTTCATCCTCCTGTGAACAAACAACCATCTCAAATGTTACTAATCAATCAACCAACCCACCCACTCACCGGTAACCAACCAAACAACTCAGCCCCCTCCGAACAACCTGCCAACTCAAATGCAATTAACTGAGTGTCTGAGCACTCAAGGCTGGCGATGCCATCAGCTGAATTTCTTTGTTTTGAAGACACTTAACCCGAAGACTCCCGCCTCTCTGAAATGACCAAAAGTAAATTAATTAAAAATTAATAGAAATTTCTGAAGTGGAATTCAGGGGGAGAGGGGCAAATGTCCTGACTCTTCCATTTGGATTTATTACCTGATCCCAAGCCACCCTCAATCCAATCTAAAGCTGCCAGTCCCCATCATCCCTCAAGGTACAAACACTCCTTCCACATGAGCAGCTAGAATCAGCTGGAGCCCAATTAGCTCAAGCTTCTTTCCTAGTTCCCCACGTGCTCACAGGAGAAAAACCCACAAAATCCACTTACTGCCAAACTCTTAAGACTTTTTAACACAAAAGACCCTCCTAAGGTTCAGAACTAGCCCAAAATTGCTTTACAAACCCCTATAAATTGCTTCAAATGCCACAAAAATGCAACGGTCTCTGGGGTGGGTCACAGCAGCTGTTTAGTCAGGGATCCTTTGCCCTGTGCTGAAATTCAGCTGTCTCTGGGAGGGCGCAGGAGGGCTGTTTATACAGGCATCCCTCATCTGGTACTGAGATGCAGCCATCTCTGGGGTGGGATGCTGGGGCTGTTTGTATGAACTCTTACTTAGTCCTGGTCAGCAGCGCCCTCAGGCCATTCCCATCCATGGGCCCAGTTCTTGACAGGGTCAGAGGCCACAGTTCACTTTCACTAGCTCCTCCAGGCAACCTCAATGCTGACTGTGACACAGAAGTCCATTGGTGGTTCACTACTCTATGTCAGCAACTCCTATCTGGCCTGGCACGCTCACTACACCTAACACACTGCTTTCATAGTATTTATTTATAAAGAGCATCTTGTAAGGTATTGAATAAAAACCCATGACATACTGGTCATTAATGTCATGGTGAAATGTCCTTATTAACACTATAAGACCAAACACACGGAGAAACAGGTTTTGGCAGGTTAGCGACCTGTCTCCAATGTAAATTAAGCATTGTGGAACTAACACAAGGAAGCCGTATTTGCATATTAAGCCAGAAGTAAAACAGGTTGAATGGGGACAGGGACAGGATTTGAAGACACAGGAGACTAAAACCTGTCTCTGGGTTCAGAACAATGACTTGAGGGGAAATATAAGGGGAAGCAAAAAGACATTTTGTTATCCGTCGCTGAGGGAACAAAAAGGACAGCGCTTTTTGTATCCATGAAAGTTGTATCCTAGCCCTTGGGGCTGGTGATGCCAAGATGTTATTTTAGGTGAGGAACTTCTCTTAGACATAGATTTTAGACTTCTAAAGTTCTGGTTAGTCTTTTCATATTGGGTTCCGGGAAGTGGTTGGACGCAAGCCCGCCCACTGCTAAACGGCCCTCCCGCAGCCTATTAGAAGTGAGTTATACTCTTGTTTCATCTCTAACCATATCTGTTTCTACCACCCTTACTCAATATCATTTGAATCTCTATTTTTATTAATAAATAAAATTGTTTTTTCATAAATAGAGCTCTTTGTTTTTTCATAAGTAGAGCTCAGTGCTGTAATGTTAAGCAAAGTGTGAATTCTTAGTTGAATCAAGTAAGCTGGTGTGTATGCTGTCTCTTTGGAGGCAGTGGACTTAGTATTTATTGAGTGCCCAGTGACAGAACCTGGATACCACAGGGAAATGCTCTTCAAGGGGGCTCGGGAACTGAGCTGCACCAAGTGTTACCTGCTGTGATAAATGAAAGGGAGAGGGTAGCTCCCTTTTATGGATGCCCAGCCAGCCAGTTAGCTATAAATCCCTCTTGGTAATTGTTCTCTACTTGCTTTACCTGTAAAGGGTTAAAAAGTCTCCCTGCATAGGTAAAAGGAAGGGAATGGGCACCTGACCAAAAGGGCCAATGGGAAGGCTAGAACTTTTTAAAATTGAGGAAAAAACTTCCCCTTTGTCTGTCTGTGTTGTTCTCCCAGAGAGCAGAGACAGGGTTTGAACTATGCTGTAAAAAGCTTTAGGCCAGGTATGTAAAAATCACCACATCATACCTAGAAACTATTCATTTGAAACCCCATTTGATATGTAAGTAGATTAGGAAATGTCTAGGAAGATGCAATTAGGTTTATCTCTTTCATTTCTTTATGGTGTGTGGACTTCTTTGTGCTTTTGTTTTGCTTGTAACCTTTAAACTAGACCTCAAGAGAGCTATCTTGATGCTTAATCCTAGTAATTGTTTTTTAAAAAAATCTAGCAAAAAGCCTAAATTCCAAATGTATTTTCTCTCTTTTTGTTTTTAATAAAATATACCTTTTTTAAGAACAGGATTGGATTTTTGTGTCCTAAGAGGTTTGTGCATATGTTGTTTAATTAGCTGGTGGCAACAGCTGATTTCCTTTGTTTTCTTTCTCAGCTCTTCCCTGGGAAGGGAAGAGGGGTGGAGGTGAAAGGGCTTGAGGAAGGAATTGCCACGTGTGCCTTCCTGGGTTCTCAAAGGGGTTTTTGCACTTGAGTGGTGGCAGCATCTATCCTTCCAAGATCCGGGAAAAGCTTTAACCTTGGGAATTTAATACAAGCCTGGAGTGGCCAATACTATTTTTTAGAATCCTTGCGGGGGCCCTACCTTCTGCACTCAACGTGCCAGAGTGGGGAATCAGCCTTGACACCTGCATGTCAAAGAAAGGACTGGCAGAGTCCTGAGAAGTTTATCTGGGGTGGCTAACAGATTGGGATGAAAGAGTTGTCACCCAGTTTAGCACCAGCATGTCTCTCTTTTGCTAAGGCAGAGGGGTAATAAGGTCACTCATAGTCCTGAACACCCTTAGAAAGCATCACACTGATACCAGAGTCTGGACTCCCCCTGGAGCCTCCATCCAGTCCCATGGAGCACTGAAGAAGGTGGCACGTGGCTTTGTGGGGAGCATGCCCCAGCTGCAGACCCCTCACCTCCCATTGCATCAGGGGTGTATCCCTGTGTGGCTCCAGCAACTGGGCCATGTCTGCTCCAAGAACCTCACTTGCACACCAAAGAAAGGGTGGTGTTTCACACTCATGGCACTGTGTATTCACCTACGTGGCATAGGGAAGCACAGAACCTGCCCTGGGGGCTGCAGATCTAAATATAGGAGGCCCTCTCTGAGTCTTCAACTGCCTGAAGCAACAACTGGGAGAAATGCAAACTGGCTTGTTTCCTCAATGGAACATTAGTTCTGAAACCTAATGATAACAATCTGCTTTGTCATGAGGGTGTAAAATGTACTGGTGCTAGAGCCCAGTCAATGTTGCAGGCTGGTGCCCAATTCAGCCAAACCACCCTTTTTTCAAATTGATCTCAAGTCTGTGAACTCCCATCATTTCATAGAATATCAGGGTTGGAAGGGACCTTAGGAGGTCATCTAGTCCAACCCCCTGCTCAAAGGGGGACCAATCCCCAATTTTTACCCCAGATCCCTAAATGGTCCCCTCAAGGATTGAACTCACAACCCTGGGTTTAGCAGGCCAATGCTTAAACCACTGAGCTATCCCTCCCCCCACAGACCTGCTCTGCAAATGGCTCACCCCATAGCTCCCACCATGGCCTTTCAGTCTCTGATGGTCCCATTTTCACTAAGAACCCTGGCCGCACCTGGCTTTCCTAGAGTCACTCTGCTCTAAGAGCCAGTTCAGCTAAAGGGCACTAAGGGGGCAGCTGGAGCACCTCGTTCCTCACACCACAGGCACATTCTTCTGGTCACTGCAGGTTACTAGAAACCCAGCAACTGTAGACCAGGCCCCTTGGCCTAACATGAGAAGTTGTGCCAAGGGCATATAACATGGAATGTTTTGTTAGAACAGAAGCCTGGGAATCAGGACTCCAGGGTTCTATCCCCAGCATTGAGAGAGGAGTGGGTTCTAGTAGGTAGAACAGGGTGGGGAAGCTGGCAGCCAGGACTCCTGAGTTCCTTTTCTGTTTGGGGTAGAGGTGAGCTGTTCCCCCAACCCACACCATTGCCTGAGCTGGGGCTGCTCTCAGCCAGGCCTGGCAGCTCAGCCGGGTGAACAGGTGTTACTTATTTAACACAGTGCAGGAATGCTAAGTGGTTGATCAGCGAGACTGTTGTCACCCTAATCCCTTAAGGCTCATCAATTCCTGCTTGGCTGCAAGCAGCTTGCGACTCTTATCCTGAGAAAGGCTATTTAACACAGCTGCTGCTTTGGCTCTGACTCCTAATAGCACTGGCCAGCAAAGCCACACACCACACACACACCACACACACACACAGAGCTCTGCCACTCCCCTCACTGCCGCAACTGCAGCCGCCCCCCCGCCCCCCCAGCCAGGGGGCAGCATAGGTAGGGCCCGAAGTGTCCTTCCCAACAAACCTCTCCTGAACTGAGAGAAAAAAAAGGGGGGATGTAACCAGGACTGAGCGACATGCTTAGACTGCAGGGCACAGCTCCAGGGGCAGACTGTAAGGCCAGAGGGACTACTGTGATCATCTAGTCTGACCTCCTGCATAACACAGGCCAAGGGTCTCCAAACTACGGCCTGCGGGCCAGATGCGGCCCGCGGCTTCAATTTGTCCGGCCCCCCAACCAATTGCTGCCGCTGCCTTGGCGGCAGCTCAAACACTGCTACCACCTTGGTGGTATTTCGGCGGCAAGGCCCTGTCGAAATCGGGCCCCGCACTCCCTAACGCTGGCCCGCGAAGCCCCTTCAAAAATCTAATGTGGCCTTTGTCTCCTAAAGTTTGGAGACCCCTGCAGGCCATGGGACTTCCCTGAATTAATTCCTGTTTAAACTACAGCAGATAATTTAAAAAACAGCCAATCTGGACTTAAAAATTGTCAGTGACGGACATCCACCATGATCCTAGTTAATTACCTTCACTGTTACAAATTTGTACCTTATTTCTAGTCTGAATTGGTCTAGTTTCAGTTTCATCCATTGAATCTGGTTATACCTTTTTTCTGCTAGACTGAAGAGACCTAGATAAATTTCTGTTCTCCATGTAGGTACTGTGATCAAGTCACCCTAACCTTCTTTCTGTTCCGCTCCTTGGGAGATTGAGCTCCTTGAGTCTGCCACTGTAAGGCATGTTTTCTAATCATTCTCATGGCTCTTCTCTGAATCCTCTCCAGTTTACCAACATCCTTCTGGAATTGTGGGCACCAGAACTGGACACAGGATTCCAGCAACGAACATAAGGACAACCATGAGTCAGACCAATGGTTAATCCAGCGCAGTATCCGGCCTTCCAACAGTGGCTGGTGCCAGGTGCTTCAGAGAGAGTGAACAGAACAGAGCCATTTATTGAGTGATCCATCACCTGTCATCCAGTCTCAGATCCCAGCAGTCAGAGGCTTAGGGACACCCAGAGCATGGGGTTGTGTCCTTGACCAGCTTGGCTAACAGCCATTGATGGACCTAGCCTCCATGAACTTTCTAATTTGTTTAACCCAGTTATACTTTTGGTTAGTGGTTGCATCAGTGCCAAATACAGAGCAAATATCACCTCCATACTCCTGTTTGGGACTGGGGGTGTGGTGAAGGGAAAGGGAGATGTGACTTTGGTGAATGGTGGGTTTGTGATAAAAGCAAGGATGAAGAGGACCAGGGATAGGGGATAGATGAGCATGGTGAGGGGGTGGGGGGCAAAGTGTAGATGAGTGTGGTGGGGTTATGGGGGCAGGGGTAGATAACTGTGGCAGAGTGGGGGCTGGGGACGGAGGGGTATATAAGTGTGGCGGGGGGTGGACAGGGAGTAGATGAGCATAGCAGGGTGGGGGCCATGGAGTAGATGAGTGTGTCTGTGGAGTAGAGTGGGTGGCAGGAATAGATAAACATAGTGTGGGGGGGGTGGAGTTGGAGGCACGGAATCCATAAGCAGGGGGGTGGAGGATGCGGAATAGATGATCACGGCAAGGGGGGTAGATGAGTGTGGTGGGGGGCATGGAGTAAATGAGCAGGGTGGATAAGTGTGGTGGGGGTCATGGAGGCTGGGGTAAATAAGCAGGGTGAGGGGAGGTAGTAGATGAGCATGGCGGGGTGGAGAGCAGGGAGGAGAGGAGCATGGCAAGGGCAGGGAAGAGCATTTAGGTCACACGTACTAATTAGAGAGGAGCAAAAGAAGCACCACTCTTCGGATTATCCCTCCCTCCATCACAGGCCCCACACCCCACTGCCAGATGTGGATTTTCGCCACACACACACACCCCCAGTCGTCAGCCTCACTCTGCACCCAATATCCACCCGAAATGCCTGGAATCTGGCCCTCCCCGCAGGGGTGACTCTGGACTGACCCTGGAGAAACTGAGCTCCCTGGGACCCTATTCATTCAGCTGCTTCCCCCGCCAGCCCAGCAGTCGCACTCGGCTTCCCGTCCCCGGCCAGCCAGCGAGACTCCCAGGCAGAGCGATTAGCCGCCGCCGCAGGGCACAGAGCATCGGTGTTGGAGCGCAGGGCCCCCCGGCTTGGCTTTCATCCCCGAGCCTCCGCCTGGAGAAACTCGTCAGCTGCCGCAGGTAACTCCCGGACTTACTGGCCCTCTCTTCCAGCTTTCAGTGCGGGGGCTGAAAACAGCCCCTGAGCCCTGGCCCTGTCTTGCCCCACCCCTCAGCTGGGGTTGGGAGCAGAGTCGTGTCTCCAGGAGGGGGGACCCGGACAGGAGTAAGGGCGATGGGCCACAGCCGGAACCCCGGGCGCGGGGCCGGGTGTGAAACCTGGGGGTGCGCGCCTATCCTTCCAGCGGAAGGGGGCCATCGAGTGTGGGCATTCGGGGGCGCAGGTTCATCTCACCCCTTCACTGCTGCCGCTCCTCCATGAGCTCCTTTCCGTGCCAGGTTTTGACCTTCGCGTCTCTGAGTTTAGTCTATTTCGGGACATTTTCCTTCAAGCCCAATCACTTTTTCAGCTAAAAGATGCTTAAGGGGGGATTTTTGTTCTGAAAGGACTTGACCATTGAACAAATCATCAAAGAACGAATTTCCCTCCTGCTGAGTTATTTGTAAATCTCTGCCGTGGGGCTCTGCCCACCTCTCCGGGTAGCTTACTCCAGTGCTCAATAATAATAATTAACTCAAATAACGTCCTCGTTATTCCAGCGCTTTGGGAATGGAAGGATTCTGTCATTTCAACATTGCTGGAAAGCTGACATGCATGTATTATTCTATTAATGAAATACATTCATGCTGTTATTTTTTAAAGTAAAGGCATTTATTATTTCTTAATTTGGATGAAAGTTTGCAAGATGGTTGAGGCTTACGATTCCTAGCGCACATTGGGTCCTCTGAGAAAGTTCAGCTCTCTTTACTAACAGCTGGTGAACCAGATTTCTTAAACAATTTATTAGCAGAATGCAAATGTTTTATCAGATACTGGAGGGACAGGAACAATCTTAGACTGACAAGGACCTAGAAAGACAGAGAGGAAATAGACGGGGAAGAGACCGAAAGCAGGCAGAGACACAAGACAGTGTTGTCCACAAATTGGATAACCAAATAGTGCTAGATTGGGGATATCCTTTTACAGCTGCTAACTATTTTATCTTGTGTGAATTTTCCCAGCAAAGATATTCCTACATCCTTTAAAAAGATGTTACATCTGATCTGAATGTAGAGGGACTATTGGTTTGATAAAGGCTCCAGCTGATACCAGGGACCCATCATGTTAGTCTATCTATCTATCCATCTATCTATTGCCAAACACACCCATCTTTTGCTTTCTCACTCTCGCTTACCATTCTTTTTTCTAATTTTTGGAAACAAGTTTGACAACTGATAGAAAAGCCCCTGTATTATTATTAATAAGTCCCATGTTTTTTCTGCAATATAATTTAAAAAAAATTAAGTTAAAGATTTGCCAAAGCAATCCATATCCCACTGGATCAACAATAAATAAAGCAATAATAAAGCAACAAATTGCAGCCCAGATTGTTACTTTGTTCTGATCTAAAAGTGCCCCTGATCTAGATAGACAGATAGATGCTGTCATGTTTACAGGTTATCCACAGTCCAGTCAACCTGCTTGCATTCCATCAGGTGTTTGGTCTCTTGCCCTTACTCGTGTTCGGGGTGGGAATCTCACAATTCTCCCATACTTAACCTGGGATCTGGGTACAACCCCTGTCTGTGTCAGACCCTTCTTACTGAGCAGGTCTGCCTGGCTGTCACCAGTGCATCCTCTTAAATCCAGCTACCATATTCAGCAGCAGAAACAAAACTTTGGAGAAAATTTAGAAACACAAAGAACGAGGCGTACTTGTGGAACCTTAGAGACTAACAAATTTATTTGGGCATAAGCTTTCATGGGCTAAAACCCACTGCATCAGATGCATGGAGTGGAACATACAGTAGGGATATATATATATATATATATATATATATATATATATATATATATATATATATATATAACAGAGAACATGAAAAGATGGGGGTTGCCATACCAACTCTAAGAGACTAATCAATTAAGGTGGGCTATTAGCAGCAGGCGAAAACAAACCTTTGTAGTAGGGGAAATTAGTATGGAGAAATTAGTTTTTGTAATGACCCATCCACTCCCAGTCTTTATTCAGGCCTAATTTAATGGTATCCAGTTTGCAAATTAATTCCAGTTCTGCAGTTTCTCGGTGGAGTCTGTTTTGGAAGTTTTTTTGTTGAAGAGTTGCCACTTTTAGGTCTGTTATTGAGTGACCAGAGAGATTGAAGTGTTCTCCTACTGGTTTTTGAATGTTATGATTCCTGATGTCATATTTGTGTCCATTTATTCTTTTGTGTAGAGACTGTCCGGTTTGGCCAATGTACATGGCAGAGGGGCATTGCTGGCACATGATGGCATATATCACATTGATATATGTGCAGGTGAATGAGCCCCTGATGGATTGGCTGATGTGATTAGGTCCTATGATGGTGTCACTTGAATAGATATGTGGACAGAGTTGGCACTGGGCTTTGTTGCAAGGATAAGTTCCTGGGTTAGTGTTTTTGTTGTGTGGTTGCTGGTGAGTATTTGCTGCAGGTTGGGGGGCTGTCTGTAAGCGAGGACTAGCCTGTCTCCCAAGATCTGTGAGAGTGAGGGATCGTACTTCAGGATAGGTTGTAGATCTTTGATGATGCGCTGGAGAGGTTTTAGTTGGGGGCTGAAGGTGACGGCTAGTGGCGTTCTGTTATTTTCTTTGTTGGGCCTATCCTGTAGTAGGTGACTCCTGAGTACTCTTCCGGCTCTGTCAGTCTGTTTCTTCACTTCAGCAGGTGGGTATTGTAGTTTTAAGAACGCTTGACAGAGATCTTGTAGGTGTTTGTCTCTGTCTGAGGGATTGGAGCAAATGCGGTTGTATCTTAGAGCTTGGCTGTAGACAATGGATCGTGTGATGTGACCTGGATGGAAGCTGGAGGCATGTAGGTAAGTATAGCGGTCAGTAGGTTTCCAGTATAGGGTGGTGTTTATGTGACCATCAGTTATTAGCACTGTAGTTTCAGGAAGTGGATCGCTTGTGTGGATTGGTCCAGGCTGAGGTTGATGGTCGGATGGAAATTGTTGAAATCATGGTGGAATTGCTCAAGGGCTTCTTTTCCATGGGTCCAGATGATGAAGATGTCATTAATGTAGCGCAAGTAGATTGGGGCATTAGGGGATGAGAGCTAAGGAAGCATTGTTCTAAGTCAGCCATAAAAATGTTGGCATACTGTGGGGCTATGCGGGTACCCATAGCAGAGCCACTCACTTGAAGGTATACATTTCCCCCAAATGTGAAATAGTTGTGGGTGAGGACAAAGTCATAAAGTTCAGCCATCAGGTTTGCCGTAACATTATTGGGGATACTGTTCCTGATGGCTTGTAGTCCATCTTTGTGGGAATGTTGGTGTAGAGGGCTTCTACATCCATAGTGGCTAGGATGGTGTTTTCTGGAAGATCACTAATGGATTGTAGTTTCCTCAGGAAGTCAGTGGTGTCTCGAAGATAGCTGGGAGTGCTGGTAGTGTAGGGCCTGAAGAGAGAGTCTACATAGCCAGACAATCCTGCTGTTAGGGTGCCAATGCCTGAAATGATGGGGCATCCAGGATTTCCAGGTTTATGGATCTTGGATAGCAGATAGAATACCCCTGGTCAGGGTTCTAGGGGTGTATCTGTGCAGATTTGTTCCTGTGCTTTTTCAGGGAGTTTCTTGAGCAGATGGTGTAGTTTCTTTTGGTAATGAGAGGGCTCAGAGGGTAATGGCCTGTAGAATAGTATGCCAGGCTTCCCTTCTCAGCTACTGGAACCCAATGGGTCCAGCTCACAGTCTTGTAGGAAGCCATGGGGCTCATGCTAATTTCAATCTAGCAGGTGCAGGTAATGCTGGTAGTGAACATGTGGTAGCATGGGCTCAATGCCCCAGTACCAGCCTGCTAGGGATGTACTCCAGTGGCTGGCTAACGACAGGGGTCCACGCTGCTGCAGCTTCTTTGCTGTTGTTACCCATGTTAGCTAGATTGAAGCTGGCATGTTATGCCTACCTGTGCCACAATCACACCTTTCCGGATGTGTAGCCATAACCTCAGTGTGCCCTGCATGTTGGTCTCCCATTTCTCAGGGAAGTTGGGCCTTCGGTCCCAATCATCACATTTTTCAGTGCAACCATGGTGCCAAGTCTTGCCTTTTATTTAGGTCTTGTCTGTATGGGGAAATAGGGAGCAGAGCAATGATTCTGGAATGCAGTGACATTTATTCTGGAACAGTATCCACCCTTGTTCTGCCCTGTCCCATTTCCCAGTGGAGCCAATCAGACTGGCAGTGGGTCAGCTGGATCATCTAGAAATAGGGGTACGTGTACCCCAGGGGGTACTCTAAGGTCTTCAGGGGGTACAACAATTCATCTAGATATTTGCCTAGTTTTACAACAGGCTGCGTAAAAAGCACTAGTGAAGTCAGTACAAACTAAAATTTCATAGACAATGATTTGTTTAGACTGCTCTATGTACTATACACTGAAATGTAAGTACAATATTTATATTCCAATTTATTTATTTTATAATTATATAGTAAAAATGAGAAAGTAAGCCATTTTTCAGAAATAGTGTGCTGTGACACTTTTGTATTTTTATGTCTGATTTTATAAGTTTTTAAGAGGTGAAATTTGGGGGTACACAAGACAAATCAGACTCTTAAAAGGGGTACAGTAGTCTGGAAAGGTTGTGAGCCACTGACCTAGAAGAATGCCCCGTGATGGCGGCTCTATTGCTTGGCATTTGGAACAATTTAATCTAAATGGTTTGAATCACTTCTTTTATGACTGCATCTGTCTCTGAGAAGGGTGTTCAAACTGTCCATTCCCCCCAGCAGGCTCAGCACAGAAACCCAATATATAAACCATATTTTGGGGTACAGATCAACACTCACCACCAAGCACCCCTCCATCCATCACAGATTGATAGATAAGTATTGCGTGTTAGACAGATAGATACATATCGGGGCTGAATAGAGAAATAAATACATATTGCAGATGTGTGGGTGGATACGTATTGGGATGGATGGAGAGAAGTTTATTGGGGATAGAGAATAGATGCATATTGGGGATGGCTATGGGATTTGGGTAGATGTATGTGTATTGGATGGATAGATGTTTATTAGGGTGGATAGATAGACATGTATTGGTAGTGAATATACGTTTTTGGGCACCTCACTGCTGAGCAAAAAAAAAAAAGCCCAGCAGTTTGGCACTCCCTGGAAGATTGCACCCGAGGCAAACTGCCCTGCTTGTCCACCCCCAGAACTGGTCCTGTAGATGCATATTGGATGGATAGCTGTATATTGTGGTGGGTGGATGGATGGATGGATGGATAGATACATAGATATAGATAGATGTATATTGGGGTGGGTGGATGAATAGCTGGATAGATAGATATGGATTGGATGGATAGCTATATATTGGGGTGGGTGGATGGATAGATACATATTGGATGGATAGCTGTATATTGGGTTGGGTGAATGGTGTGGCAAGGCACCTCCTTCGCCTCGCAGGACCAAGCAATTCCCCCTCTGGTGATGGTGGGCCTGGGGTAAATCAGCCCCACCCTACTCTGGGGAGTGTTTATTCTCCCACCATCTGTGCTCCTTTGGCCATACAGGATGATCCTACACCAAACAAAAGGGGAATAGTCCCATAAACACGAAAACAAAGGGGTGATATCTTCCTCTGCCTCCTCACTGGGGCTGGGTGTCGCCCTGTAGTCTGCCCCAGGATGTCAGTCCTTCCCCTAGAAGGCACTCAGGCTTGTCTACTTCCCCTATGGGGAGGCGTGTAGCCTCCTTTTCTGGAGAAGCTTACTTCGCTGCTGCCACTAGCCTGGTAGCAGCTTGTCTCTCTCTCTCCCTCCCTGTTTTAAACGGTCTCAGGAAGCCCTTAAGTGGATCCAGGTGTTCCTAATTGACCTGAGGTAACCCCTTCTCAGCTTATAGGGAAGAGAGCCTTTAACATTCTAGGGCTAACATGTCTGCCTTCCCACACCCTCTTGCAGCTGTCCAGCCTGACTTTGTCACAATGACTAGATAGATAGATATGGACTGGATGGATAGATACATATTGGATGTATAGCTGTATATTGGGGGGGGATAGATGGATGGATACATGTTGGATGAATACCTGTACATTGGGGAGGGTGGATAGGTAGATTGTATTTTAAATTCTCTTTATTAAAACTCCTAATTATTCACTATTATGGATTGCATTGTCAAATTGTCACCATCCTCTTTGAAGTGTGGACCCCAAAGCAGGATGCAGGACTCATTGTTAGTCTAAGATCATATCCTAAGGGATCCCACCTCTCTGCTCCTTCTTAATCTCTCTCTCACGATATCGCACTAGGAGTCCCTGGTCTGCTGGTTCTCATCGGGGCTCCTGAGTCCTTAAGGCCCAGAAATGATCCTCAGCCCATATGTCTTATCTATATTCTCAGTGCCTAGCTGAATGGACTGGCATCTGGTCCTCTTTCTAACCATCTTAAACTAATCCACCTTTGAGTTGCTTTCTCTGGGTGCCTGATTGGGCCAGCAGAGTCAGCCACTCAAAATCGCGTGAGATTGGCTTCAAACCAAGATTTTAAAAAGTAGTCCACGTCGGCTTCTTTCTTTGCTTTCTGCTTTGTGACCCTTCAGGGTGGCCTGGGGGTTGTCTCCAGCCTTTGTGGGGAGGGAGCAGGAATCACATCTCCAGCCTCCTTGAGGGGCAGGGGTCTGGTTCCAGCCTCCTTGGGGAGATAGGGTGGGCATAGATCACATCAACAACTTTTTTTGTGGGGGTAAGAGTTTGAGTCCCCAGCCTTTGGGGAAAATGGGGGTCGTGTCCCCAGCCTTCGGGGAGGTAGGGGTCACGTTCCCAGCCATCGGGGAAGGTGAGGGGTCATGTCCCCAGCCTTCTCTCCGCAACCACAAAGGTTAGACAGTGCCTTTTCCCTCCATAGAGGCTGTGATTCTCCCATAGTCTGAGGAGCTGAGGCTTTAAGGGAGTCAGCATAGCTGGTGAGTCTGGAGGTCAAACCCCAGAGCTGCCATGTCATCTGGCTGAGCCAGGTGGCCCTTCCATGGCACTTCCCAGGGCGGGCGGGCGGGGGGGGGGGGGGGGCGTGACTGATGCAAAGCTCTGCCTAGTTACTGGGTAGTGGCACTAACGTCATTTCTGTTATTTCTCTCTCCCCTCCTCAGTTTGTCCAGTTCCCTCTGGCTGCCTCCTATAGGCCTCCCCTGCAATCCTCTGCCCTGTCCCTCTCTGTTCCTCACACCCCAATCCCAGACCCATAATCCTCTGTCTCCTACTCGGATTGCTTGTCCCATTCCTCTCATTCCAGCCCTATACAAACCTGCCCCATCCCCCCTCACCCTGATTCCTGCCTCACTCCCCCTCCATCCCATACTCCCATCCTGATCCCCTGCCCTTTTCCCCCGTTCTTGATCTATACACCCCTGCCTCCTGCCCTTTACCTCTCCATCCCATATTCAACACACCATTCTCTGCCCTGGTCCCATCCCCCCACTGGCCCGATGCCACTACCACCGCCTGGTCTGTCACTCTTCCCCCCAGGGCAGGTGGCCCGAGTCTGTGAGGCCCTGCAGGAGAGTGGGGAGTTCGAGCGTCTGGCGTGGTTCCTCTGGGCCCTGCCGCCTACCCTTGCCCACAGGTGCCACCAGGCCCCTCCATGGGTGCCGGCCTGCCCTGAGCTAGAGCTGCTGGGCCCCCACACCTTAGCCCTGTTGGCACCCTATTGTAGCCAGGCCTCACCTTGTGGGGCCCCAGGGACCTTGGGGGGCCTGGACCAGTACGTATCATGCAGGAGACTATCCTCAACCTTCCCCAACAGCAACATCCAGCACAGAGCCAGCAGCTTCAAGGTGAGCAGGGCATTGGGTGGTGGGGCAGGAGAGGAAGAGGGTCATGAGCATCAGACTGACAACCCCTTGGTGAGAGAATAGACTGTAGGGGACAATCCCCCACCCCCAGGGAATAGTCTGTGGGCAACGATTAAATAGACTGTTGGGGACAACTCTGTCCCCCACCCCGCAAGAGGAATGCTCTGTAGGGCAATCCCACCTCCTCCTCAGGTGGGACAGACTGGAGGGGATGCTCCTGTCTCCCACAACCACCACCCAGTGAATAGTCTGCAGTGGATGCTGCTGCCCACCAAGATGGTGAATGCTCTATATGGGACTGTGCATGGCTGGGGAGGCTCATCAGGGTGGGGTATAAGGGTCTCCCTGCTGACCCCATCCCTGTGTTGATACCCATCCCACTGCCCTTCTCTCTGTCCCCAGGAGAAGACACGGAACCTGCTGCGGGAATGGTACCTGCAGGACCCCTACCCCAACCCCTCCCGCAAGCGCCACCTGGCCCATGCCACTGGCCTTACCCCCACCCAGGTGGGGAATTGGTTCAAGAACCGCCGACAGCGGGACCGTGCTGCCTCAGCCAAGAACAGGTGAGAGCCTGAACCTCCCCAGGATCAAGATGGTGCCTGCCCCAGCCTGCAGCACACAGGCCACATGGGACTGGATAGGATAGTCTAGGAGACATACATGGAATATGCACGGGGTCCTGTGCTGCAGAGAGTGGGGCGGGGTGCTCAGTAGAAGGCACCGTGCTGCTGTGCTGCAAGGATCATGGTGGAGGCTCAGTATGTGGTGCTGTTCTTCAGGGATTGGGATGGGGTGTCAGTAGGGGGCGCCATGGTTCAGGGAGAGGAGCAGGGGCTGAATAGGGGGCATCATCCTGCATGGAGTCAGGTGGCAGGGGTGCAGTAGACCAGGGGTTATCAACCTTTTTCTTTCTGAGGCCCCCCTCAACATGCTATAAAAACTCCAGGGCCCAGTGGGGGAAAGGGAGGAATCAGGGCTCCAGGCCGGGTGTGGGCCCTCGGGCATAGGCGTAGTTTGATTTCTATTGTGGGGGGGCGGGCAGGGGCTGGCAGGGCTTGGGCCAGCTCCGCACAGCGGAGTCCAGGAAGGCAGCGCCACCTCCACCCTCTGACGCACCACAGCAAGCCACCCAGCCTGTCTGGGTTGTGTGTGGTGTGGGTTCAGCTCAAACAGTTTGAAAACTGCTCAGGGTGCAGGGAGGGGGGAGCTAGGGGCTGTGTGTGGCAGGGGGTAGCTCAGGGTGCAGGGAGGGGGGAGCTAGGGGCTGTGTGTGGCAGGGGGTAGCTCAGGGTGCAGGGAGGGGTAGCTAGGGGCTGTGTGTGGCAGGGGGTAGCTCAGGGTGCAGGGAGGGGGAAGCTAGGGGCTGTGTGTGGCAGGGGGTAGCTCAGGGTGCAGGGAGGGGGAAGCTAGGGGCTGTGTGTGGCAGGGGGTAGCTCAGGGTGCAGGGAGGGGGGAGCTGGGGCTGTGTGTGGCAGGGGGTAGCTCAGGGTGCAGGGAGGGGTAGCTAGGGGCTGTGTGTGGCAGGGGGTAGCTCAGGGTGCAGGGAGGGGGGAGCTGGGGCTGTGTGTGGCAGGGGGTAGCTCAGGATGCAGGAGGGGGTAGCTAGGGGCTGTGTGTGGCAGGGGGTAGCTCAGGGTGCAGGGAGGGAGTAGCTAGGGGCTGTGTGTGGCAGGGGGTAGCTCAGGGTGCAGGAAGGGGGGAGCTGGGGCTGTGTGTGGCAGGGGGTAGCTCGGTGCAGGGAGGGGGGAGATGGGGCTGTGTGTGGCAAGGGGTAGCTCAGGGTGCAGGGAGGGGTAGCTAGGGGCTGTGTGTGGCAGGGGGTAGCTCAGGGTGCAGGGAGGGGGGAGCTAGGGGTAGCTCAGGGTGCAGGGAGGGGTAGCTAGGGGCTGTGTGTGGCAGGGGGTAGCTCAGGGTGCAGGGAGGGGGGAGCTAGGGGCTGTGTGTGGCAGGGGGTAGCTCAGGGTGCAGGGAGGGGTAGCTAGGGGCTGTGGGTGGCAGGGGGTAGCTCAGGGTGCAGGGAGGGGGGAGCTAGGGGCTGTGTGTGGCAGGGGGTAGCTCAGGGTGCAGGGAGGGTTAGCTAGGGGCTGTGTGCGGCAGGGGGTAGCTCAGGGTGCAGGGAGGGGTAGCTAGTGGCTGTGTGCGGGCAGGGGGTAGCTCAGGGTGCAGGGAGGGGGGAGCTAGGGGCTGTGTGTGGCAGGGGGTAGCTCAGGGTTCAGGGAGGGGGGAGCTAGGGGCTGTGTGTGGCAGGGGGTAGCTCAGGGTGCAGGGAGGGGTAGCTAGGAGCTGTGTGTGGCAGGGGGTAGCTCAGGGTGCAGGGAGGGAGTAGCTAGGGGCTGTGTGTGGCAGGGGGTAGCTCAGGGTTCAGGGAGGGGGGAGCTAGGGGCTGTGTGTGGGAGGGGGTAGCTCAGGGTGCAGGGAGGGAGTAGCTAGGGGCTGTGTGTGGCAGGGGGTAGCTCAGGGTGCAGGGAGGGGGGAGTTAGGGGCTGTGTGTGGCAGGGGGTAGCTCAGGGTGCAGGGAGGGAGTAGCTAGGGGCTGTGTGTGGCAGGGGGTAGCTCAGGGTGCAGGGAGGGGTAGCTAGGGGCTGTGTGTGGCAGGGGGTAGCTCAGGGTGCAGGGAGGGAGTAGCTAGGGGCTGTGTGTGGCAGGGGGTAGCTCAGGGTTCAGGGAGGGGGGAGCTAGGGGCTGTGTGTGGGAGGGGGTAGCTCAGGGTGCAGGGAGGGAGTAGCTAGGGGCTGTGTGTGGCAGGGGGTAGCTCAGGGTGCAGGGAGGGGGGAGTTAGGGGCTGTGTGTGGCAGGGGGTAGCTCAGGGTGCAGGGAGGGAGTAGCTAGGGGCTGTGTGTGGCAGGGGGTAGCTCAGGGTGCAGGGAGGGGGGAGTTAGGGGCTGTGTGTGGCAGGGGGTAGCTCAGGGTGCAGGGAGGGAGTAGCTAGGGGCTGTGTGTGGCAGGGGGTAGCTCAGGGTGCAGGGAGGGGTAGCTAGGGGCTGTGTGTGGCAGGGGGTAGCTCAGGGTGCAGGGAGGGAGTAGCTAGGGGCTGTGTGTGGCAGGGGGTAGCTCAGGGTTCAGGGAGGGGGGAGCTAGGGGCTGTGTGTGGGAGGGGGTAGCTCAGGGTGCAGGGAGGGGGGAGTTAGGGGCTGTGTGTGGCAGGGGGTAGCTCAGGGTGCAGGGAGGGGGTAGCTAGGGGCTGTGTGTGGCAGGGGGTACCTCAGGGTGCAGGGAGGGGGGAGCTGGGGCTGTGTGTGGCAGGGGGTAGCTCAGGGTGCAGGGAGGGGTAGCTAGGGGCTGTGTGGCAGGGGGTAGCTCAGGATGCAGGAGGGGGGTAGCTAGGGGCTGTGTGGCAGGGGGGTCAGTAGGGATGCAGGAGGGGGGTAGCTAGGGGCTGTGTGTGGCAGGGGGTAGCTCAGGGTGCAGGGAGGGGGTAGCTAGGGGCTGTGTGTGGCAGGGGGTAGCTCAGGGTGCAGGGAGGGGGGATCTAGGGGCTGTGTGTGGCAGCGGGTAGCTCAGGGTGCAGAGGGGGGTAGCTAGGTGCTGTGTGTGGCAGGGGGTAGCTCAGGGTGCAGGGAGGGGGGAGCTAGGGGCTGTGTGTGGCAGGGGGTAGCTCAGGGTGCAGGGAGGTGTAGCTAGGGGCTGTGTGTGGCAGGGGGTAGCTCAGGATGCAGGAGGGGGGGAGCTAGGGGCTGTGTGTGGCAGGGGGTAGCTCAGGGTGCAGGGAGGGGGGAGCTAGGGGCTGTGTGTGGGAGGGGGTAGCTCAGGGTGCAGGGAGGGAGTAGCTAGGGGCTGTGTGTGGCAGGGGGTAGCTCAGGATGCAGGAGGGGGGGAGCTAGGGGCTGTGTGTGGCAGGGGGTAGCTCAGGGTGCAGGGAGGGGGGAGCTAGGGGCTGTGTGTGGCAGGGGGTAGCTCAGGGTGCAGGGAGGGGGTAGCTAGGGGCTGTGTGTGGCAGGGGGTAGCTCAGGGTGCAGGGAGGGGGTTGCTAGGGGCTGTGTGTGGCAGGGGGTAGCTCAGGGTGCAGGGAGGGGGGAGCTAGGGGCTGTGTGTGGCAGGGGGTAGCTCAGGGTGCAGGGAGGGGGTAGCTAGGGGCTGTGTGTGGCAGGGGGTAGCTCAGGATGCAGGAGGGGGGGAGCTAGGGGCTGTGTGTGGCAGGGGGTAGCTCAGGGTGCAGGGAGGGGGGAGCTAGGGGCTGTGTGTGGCAGGGGGTAGCTCAGGTGCAGGGAGGGGGGAGCTAGGGGCTGTGTGTGGCAGGGGGTAGCTCAGGGTGCAGGGAGGGGTTTGCTAGGGGCTGTGTGTGGCAGGGGGTAGCTCAGGGTGCAGGGAGGGGGGAGCTAGGGGCTGTGTGTGGCAGGGGGTAGCTCAGGGTGCAGGGAGGGGGTAGCTAGGGGCTGTGTGTGGCAGGGGGTAGCTCAGGATGCAGGAGGGGGGGAGCTAGGGGCTGTGTGTGGCAGGGGGTAGCTCAGGGTGCAGGGAGGGGGGAGCTAGGGGCTGTGTGTGGCAGGGGGTAGCTCAGGGTGCAGGGAGGGGGTAGCTAGGGGCTGTGTGTGGCAGGGGGTAGCTCAGGGTGCAGGGAGGGGGGAGCTAGGGGCTGTGTGTGGCAGGGGGTAGCTCAGGGTGCAGGGAGGGGGGAGCTAGGGGCTGTGTGTGGCAGGGGTTAGCTCAGGATGCAGGAGGGGGGTAGCTAGGGGCTGTGTGCGGGCAGGGGGGTCACTAGGGATGCAGGAGGTGGGTAGCTAGGGGCTGTGCACCAGGAGGGCTCCCCTGCAGTCACTGCTCCCCAAGGGCTCTGATGGCCACAGCGCAGGGTCCTCCTGCCTGGGTGGCTCTTACCAGCTGCGTGATCTGAGGAGCTTCTACAACCCCAGGCACCAGCAGCAGGCGGGAATGGCCATGAAACCAGCCAGAGCAACATCTGCCCGCATTGCCCGGACTCTGGCTTCCTGCTTCCAACCTGGCCAGGGGCTGGGGCCTCAGGGTGGGGAGAGGAGGAAGGGGGGCAGGAAGCTGCCCCAGGGACTGCCCCGCTCTGGCACTGCAGTGGGGGGAACCAGGGCTCAGGGTTTCAGTACCGTGGGTGGGTGCTGAGGCTCAGGGTTTCAGTCCCACAACGTAGAGTGCCAGGACTCGGGCTCTGGGTTTCAGCCTCAGGGTCCCACAGCCCGCCTGAAAGGGCTCACAGACCCCGAGGAGGCCACAGACCCCTGGTTGAGAACTGCTGCAGTAGGGGATGCAGTGCTGCAGGGAGCTGGATGGAGGGTCAGTAGGGGGCACAGTTCTTTCAGGGCTGAAAGCCAAACTGAATCTCCCAATAATGTGGTTTTATTATTCCCTCCAAATACAAGTGGGGCTTCAGGGTGCGCCTGCTCAGGTTCAGTCCCTGGGGATCCCAGTGCAACCCCCTTGCTTATTGGAGAAAATGTTGCCAACCTCTTTCCCATGCCATGAGGGCTGGTCCAGGAGCACCTCATGTCTGGCACATGGGATCAGGATGCTTGGGTTCTACTCCTTCCTTTGCCAGAGACCTTGTGCAACTCCCTACTTCTCTCCATGCCTGTTTGTTGTCTGTGCAGTGCCTGGAACAATGGGGGCCTGATCTCAGTCAGGGTCTGCACAGTGCCTGGCACAAAGAGGGCCCCAATCTAGGTTGGGGGTCTGTGCAGCATCTAGCACAATGGGTCCCTGATCTTGGATAGGGTCAGGACAATTTCTGGCACAAAAGAGGCCCTGATCTTAGACAGGGTCTCTGCATGACCATAGCATGGTACTAATAACTTGCAAGGAGGGTTTGCACTGGGAGAGGGATTACTATAATTGTATGGGGCTTTTAATTCCCTAGTTGTGTTATTAATTGCCCCCCTACCCAGAGTCCAGAAAGATTCATCATCCCAGCCTCCCAGGGCTGAAAGTCAAGACATTGTGGGCCTGAGCTCCACCCCATCTCTGCAGGAGCACAGCAGTGCCCTCAGCCGGCAGAAGTATCCCACCTCAACCATCAGTGACAGCAAGAGCAGCTTATGAACAACAGAGACCTGCACCTGGCCAGGGGTGGGTAGGAGTCATGGATTTCCCCACCCCTACCATCCCCCTTGGATGACATGGAAATATGTGACCTGCAGGGGGATCCAGCCAGAAGCCACAGGACAAGGATTACCTGTGTAAGCAAAGGCTGAATGAACTCTCCTCTGACATCTAGCAATGAGCCAAGATGAAAAGATTTCAGGAACAGACTATATTTGCATAAACACATCTACTCTTTCTAGGTGCACAGCATGATGGAGCTGCTTTACCAAAGTGATCAATTTTTTGCTGGTGTTGGGTTACAAATCACTTTATTGAATGCAGGGCTAATGAAATGTTGTTATCACTATTATATGAGTAAAGGCCAGCCGAACCGTACTTAGCCTGCCCTGATTGAGGGGCTCACCCTAAACTAAATCTCACTTGCTTTGCAGGGGGCAGGGATGCCAACACTTAGGGCAGAAGAGAGAGGGTAAGAGTGAGTGTTTATGTCTCAGGGCATGGGTTCTCACTAGGGAATCTTAGACATTATTTGCTACTGTTCTCTGTAATGTTTAAAAATAAGCTGATTAGACCTTTTCTGTGCATGTTCAGTGATTGCTAGAGCTGAAAATCACTGATAACTAGATGCTGAGCGTTAGAGCTGTGGTATGGCAGTGATGCACTGAAGGAAACTGCAAAGCCTGCACTAGAAGTGAGGTTCCTCCCACCTCTTAAAATCACAGAGCTGTTTTCAGTGGTAGAATCTCAGAATGTGATATTACAGCAGAGAAATGGCAGTAGCCGTGGCACAGTGGATAGTCCTGGCCCCGTTGAGCACTAGCAACTTTGAGCCAGTTGTAATGGTGCACACAGAGGGGCAGTGCTCAACCCTTTTGGGGTGAACTCATGTGAACACACCTCTGAACTATGGGTCTTTGCTGAGCAAGGACAGTAACTGTGAGTAGGGTGCACTGGGGAGAGTGGTGTGTTTTTACACTGCAAGATGATAAACAGAGGCAAAGAGCACTGCCCAGTGTACTGTGATATGGGTGTTTGCTCATGCTTTTGAATTGTGGTGTTTTCCCAAATTAATGCTGGGTTCCTTTTCCCGTTTTACTAAAAGTTTTCTTTGTTGTACACAGACTCAATGCTTGTGAGTCTGCCTCTTAGAGATGCCTAGGGGTGATGTCTAATTTTCCAAGATTACTGGGTGGGGGTTCAAGCTATTTCTGTTTTGTATTATTAAGAGGTAAGGGGTGGCACCTTTGAGAGACTGTGCACCCTCCATGCAATTCCTGAAGATCACAAGATGACCACATTGGTAGCAAAATTGACTGGAAGAGCTCTGGACATATTCAACAAGATGCCTATTGAGGACCCTAACCCTCCTCGCCCCAAGAGCCCGCACCGAACAACTTCCTTCCCAAAATAAAAGCCACTTACCGGGCACCTCCTCTGGTGTTTGTCCTTCCCCAAGCACCAGCTGCTGAGACTGGCTATCTTCCTCCTGGCTTGAGAACAGCTCCTGGCTACATGCATCTCCCTCCTCCTCAGCACCCTCACTTCCCCTTTCCTCCTCCTCCGCCTGCCTTGTTGAACTGGCCTCTGAAGTGTGGCCTCTGGTCCTCAGAGTGGAGGTGGGTCTGATGGTTGGTCACCTGAGGGCAGGGCATTAGAGTTCAAAGTGATGACTAGAGTGGCTAGAACAGGCATTGTGGGACGCTTCTGGAGGCCGATCAGAGCGCATTAACAGACCAGGGTGTCCATACTGGTGCCGTGGTGCTCCAGACGGGGTGCAGCAAGCATTATGCCTCTCGTCGCGGTGGATTACCGGGAGAGCTCCAGCTGCGGGATCTGGGCGCTCTATGTGCCTTGCCAGTGTGGACACGTCGTGAGTTAGGGCACCCAGGGCTGCTTTAATGTGCTCTAACTCGCAAGTGTAGCCATGCCCTCAGTTTTTCCTCTGTGTGTGTGTGTGTGTGTCAGTTTCCCCTGTGTGTGGCATTGTTATTTCGTTGGTGGAAAAGTGATGTTTCCTCTCAGGGGTGGTGAAGAGACATAGATATGGGTGTCACTTAGCTGTTTGAGCCTCAATCCCCATATCAGTGGAGCATCTGAGAAGACAATGGCAAATTCAATTGCCTGGACACTGACAGCTAGCAATCAATGATCCAGACAGAGAGACTTCCCCGCCTCTCAGCAGTGGGGCTGAGCCGCATCTCCCCAGCTTGGGAACAAAGGACCAGAGAGGTGTGAGATAGGCAATAAGAGTTGGCTGCTGGAGGGATTTGGACCAAGGAGGTCGGATGGACAGAGAGACAGAGCTTGAACAATGGGTTTCACTACAGCTTGGCTGGGCTTTGCGCTAACCAGAGTAGACTATGCTTTAACCTTCATTCCTATGTGCTAACCTAAGGATTGCCTGTGCTGTATTCCAGATGACTAATAAACCCAACTCTTTTGACAAGGCTGTGTGAGCGTCACTGCAAATAGTTGGCAAGGTGCCTTAGTCCTTGAAATGTGTAAGTCTTCATCATGGGGTCTGGCTCAGTTGGACTTGCTGAACAGGGCTCACGGGGTGAAGCACAAGTGCTGCAGACCCAGAGGTCTGGTCTAAGAAGGCGGTGAAGCTGCCTGGCTTCCCCTGGGGGAAGTGTGAGACCCTTTGGGGATCTGGCAGACTGAATGGGTTCCTCCTAGAGACTGTTTCAAAGTTGGGGCCACAGCACTGATTGTTGGATCCATGACAAAAGTTTGCAGAGGAACACCACTATTGTCTCTCATCAGAAAGGTCCAGATTTGTTCAGTGTTTCCTCTGAGTGATGGAAGTTGGTTCAGGTTGAAAAGATGATGGACTTCTGCAAGCAATGCCCAATCTATGAGTTGCTCACCAGCTGCATTATTTCTGCTATAGCCCCATTGTAAGTGTAAGACCTGACAGTCTCTGGATTAAATTTAGAAGTGTGAGCAACAAGGGTAATGTCGTGGTGGGAGTCTGCTACAGACCACCAGACCAGGGGGAGGAGGTGGACGAGGCTTTCGTCCAGCAACTAACAGAAGTTGCGAGATCACAGGCCCTGGTTCTCATGGGTGACTTTAATCACCCCGATATCTGCTGGGAGAGCAATACAGCAGTGCACAGACAATCCAGGAAGTTTTTGGAAAGTGTAGGGGACAATTTCCTGGTGCAAGTGCTGGAGGAACCAACTAGGGGAAAAGCTCTTCTTGACCTGCTGCTCACAAACAGGGAAGAAATAGCAGAGAAAGCAATAGTGGATGGGAACCTGGGAGGCAGTGACCATGAGATGGTTGAGTTCAGGATCCTGACACAAGGAAGAAAGGAGAGCAGTAGAACAGAGACCCTGGACTTCAGAAAAGCAGACTTCGACTCCCTCAGGGAACTGATGGGCAAGGTCCCCTGGGAGAATAACATGACGGGGAAAGGAGTCGAGGAAAGCTGGCTGTATTTTGAAGACTCCTTATTGAGGTTGCAGGAACAAACCATCCCGATGTGTAGAAAGAAAAGTAAATATGGCAGGCGACCAGCTTGGCTTAACAGTGAAATCCTTGCTCATCTTAAACACAAAAAAGCAGCTTACAAGAAGTGGAAGATTGGACAAATGACCAGGGAGGAGTATAAAAGTATTGCTCAGGCATGCAGGAGTGAAATTAGGAAGGCCAAATCACACTTGGAGTTGCAGCTAGCTGGAGATGTTAGGAGTAACAAGAAGGGTTTCTTCAGGTATGTTAGCAACAAAAAGAAAGTCAAGGAAAGTGTGGGCCCCTTGCTGAATGAGGGAGGGAATCTAGTGACAGAGGATGTGGAGAAAGCTAGTGTACTCAATGATTTTTTGCCTCTGTCTTCACAGACAAGGTCAGCTCCCAGACAGCTGCACTCCGCAGCATGGTATGGGGAGGAGGTAACCAGCCCTCTGTGGAGAAAGAAGTAGTTCGGGACTATTTAGAAAAGCTGGACGAACACAAGTCCATGGGGCCGGATGCACTGCATCCGAGAGTGCTAAAGGAGTTGGCCGATGAGATTGCAGAGCCATTGGCCATTATCTTTGAAAAATCATGGCAATCGGGGGAGGTCCCGGATGACTGGAAAAAAGCGAATGTAGTGCCCATCTTTAAAAAAGGGAAGAAGGAAGATCCGGGGAACTACAGGCCAGTCAGTCTCACCTCAGTCCCTGGAAAAATCATGGAACAGGTCCTCAAGGAATCAATTCTGAATCACTTAAAGGAGGGGAAAATGATCAGGAACAGTCAGCATGGATTCACCAAGGGCAAGTCATGCCTGACTAACCTAATTGCCTTCTATGATGAGATAACCGGCTCTGTGGATGAGGGGAAAGCAGTGGATGTGCTATTTCTTGACTTTAGCAAAGCTTTTGATACAGTCTCCCACAGTATTCTTGCCAGCAAGTTAAAGAAGTATGGGCTGGATGAATGGACGGTAAGGTGGATAGAAAACTGGCTAGATGGTCGGGCTCAACGGGTAGTGATCAATGGTTCCATGTCTAGTTGGCAGCCGGTATCAAGTGGAGTGCCCCAAGGGTCGGTGCTGGGGCCGGTTTTGTTCAATATCTTCATCAACGATCTGGAGGATGGTGTGGACTGCACCCTTAGCAAGTTTGCAGATGACACTAAACTGGGAGGAGTGGTTGATACGCTGGAGGGTAGGGATAGGATACAGAGGGACCTAGACAAATTAGAGGATTGGGCCAAAAGAAATCTGATGAGGTTCAACAAGGACAAGTGCAGAGTCCTGCACTTGGGACGGAAGAATCCCATGCACTGCTACAGAGTAGGGACCGAATGGCTGGGCAGCAGTTCTGCAGAAAAGGACCTAGGGGTTACAGTGGACGAAAAGCTGAATATGAGTCAACAGTGTGCCCTTGTTGCCAAGAAGGCTAATGGCATTTTGGGTTGTATAAGTAGGGGCATTTCCAGCAGATCGAGGGACGTGCTCATTCCCCTCTATTCGGCACTGGTGAGGCCTCAACAATGAATGACCAAAGCTCTCACTTCTGTCTTTTTCCCACCCTGCTGCATACCCTGGTGACCTTAATAGAATCATAGAATCATAGAATCTCAGGGTTGGAAGGGACCTCAGGAGGTCATCTAGTCCAACCCCCTGCTCAAAGCAGGACCAAACCCAGCCTCTCCTCAGAAGTCATGTGCTCCAGCCCCCTAATCATTTTCGTTGTCCTCTGCTGGACTCTCTCCAATTTGTCCACATCCTTCTTGTAGTGTGGGGCCCAAAACTGGACACAATACTCCAGATGTGGCCTCACCAGTACTAAATAGAGGGGAATAATCACGTCCCTCGATCTGCTAGTAACACTCATACTAATGCAGCCCAATATGCCGTTAGCTTTCTTGGCGACAAGGGCACACTGTTGACTCCTATTCAGCTTCTCATTCACTGTAATCACTGGGTTATTTTCTGTTGTTTTTCTTTCTGTTTGTTGCACCCGAGAGGTGATATGAATTGTCTGTCACCACAAGGACATAGACTGCAACCTAGAACTTTTGGTGTATCTATACTTGATCAGCTTTAACACAGTAGACCAACACTCCCCCGCTCCACCCCCAAAGCTGGGGCTAGAACCATACTTTTATCTTGGATCTCACAGTAAGGGTACACTTTGTAGGCCCAGTAGTGAAAACAGCCCAATGCCTCAGACAGGGCAGGTTCTAGAAGCAGTGAAGCCATGACATCACAAGCTCCCAGTGGATTCTGGAACACCAGCCCTGACTTTGGCACTCAGGAGGCATCTGGGACTTGCTGCTGCTCTACACTCCACAGGCCCGGTGAGCAGCTATCTGGAACGGGATTCAAGAATCCAGGCAGGGGCCAAATCCCACAGTTCCTATTCCACCTAGGCCCACAAAGGGGGAAGGACAGCCATCAGCACCCCTACAGCCCTGACAACACTCCATGATCCTCAGGGCCATCAGCTTCCACACTGTATTAGTCCCCTGGGCCCTCTTGGCCGGCCTAGCCATGGCCCCTAGTCTGAGGGCTGCCCAGCAGAGCGGGGAGACAGGCTCATTCTCTCATTACTGTGGTTGCCCTGCTGAGGGTAAGGTCCCACGACAGGCACTAACCCAACTGCTCACCTCCTCCTTCACAGTGCACCTTGTGTAAGCAGCTTGTGCTGGGCCTGGGGCCCCAGCTGTGCTCAGACGTCTCCTAGAGTGCAGCCTCCAGCGCCGGCCACGCTGCAGGAATGGCAGCGCTTGCGCTGCTGTCCATCTTGGCCTGCCTCCTTGTGGGGAACATGGGAAAGATCTTCCGGCGCTGTGAGCTGGCCCAAGTGCTACACCGGGCAGGGATGGATGGGTTCCGAGGCTACAGCGTGGCTGATTGTGAGTGATCCCCTGGCCTCCTCATGGGGCTGTATGTATAGTCCCATCTGCCTCCCTGTGGGGGCTCTGTGCGTATCCTCCCAGCCCCACCCATGGGACTCTGTGTATATCTCTCCCCCCGCGCCCTCCCCTTGGGGCTCTGTGTGTATCCCTCCCCCAGCCACACACCTGTGGGGCTCTGTGCGTATCCCTTCCCCCACCCTCCCCATGGGGCTCTGTGCGTATCCCTCGCCCTAGGGTGACCAGACAGCCAGTGTGAAAAATCAGGAGGGGGTCGGGGGTAATAGGCACCTACATAAGACAAAGCCCCAAATATCAGGACTGTCCCTATAAAATTGGGACTTCTGGTCACTCTACTCCCCCCTGTCCCATCCCCCATGGGGCTCTGTGCATATCTCTCCCCGCACTCTCCTTGTGGGGCTCTGTGCGTATCCCTCCCCCTGCCCCACCTCTGTGCATATCCCTCCCCCCTGCCCTCCCCGTGGGGCTCTGTGCCTATCCCCCAGGGGGAGGGATAGCTCAGTGGTTTGAGCATTGGCCTGCTAAACCCAGGGTTGTGAGTTCAATCCTTGAGGGGGCCATTTAGGGATCTGGGGCAAAAATTGGAGATTGGTCCTGCTTTGAGCTGGGGGTTGGACTAGATGACCTCCTAAGGTCCCTTCCAACCCTGATATTCTATGAGTCTATGATTCCCTGAGGGGCTCTGTGTATATCTCTCCTCCCTGTGGGGCTCTGTGCGTATCCCTCCCCCCACCCCACCCCCATAGGGCTCTGTGCGGATCCCTCCCCCGACCCTCCCCGCAGGGCTCTGTGCATATTACTAAATCCTGCACCAGGGCTGTGCATGGCATTCCATGAAAGCCGGTTCAACACGGACACTGTGGACCACGAAGCTGATGGTAGCACTGACAACGGCATCTTCCAGATCAACAGCCGCCAGTGGTGCGATGACTATAGGAGCTCCGCCCGGAACCTCTGCCGCATGCACTGCAGTGGTGAGTCACTCCTCGCCGGCCCCGGTGCTGACCCCTGGCCATGGCACAGTGCTAGAGACGTGAGCGGCAGGGATCCCTCCTGGTAGTCAGGGGAACCAGCGTCAGGCCCGAGACATTTTGGAATGGCAAAGGAAGGCCACCCTTGCCTTCAGTGGACAGCAAGAGGGCAGCACAATGGGGCTGGCTTGGTTGGCTGAATGGTGGTAGCTCCTGCTAGGAGAACCAGGGCTCCCAGGCTACGGTGTTGAGCTACCACGAGATATGCCCTATCCTCACACTCGTCTCCTCCCCCCCAACCCCAGATTTGCTGACCAGTAACATCAACGATGACATCGTGTGTGCCATGCAGATTGTGCAACAGCCAAGGGGCCTGGGGGCCTGGTAAGAGAAAGCTGGTGGAGGGGTGTGGGTGGAGTGCCAGTGTAGGAGTGCACGGCAAAAAAATGCAGCACAGTGTAACATGGCACTATACGGCCAACCCGGCTCTACAGCATGCAACATGGAACTGCAGAACACAGAGCCGCACAGCACTACACAAATCTTTACAGCTTTACACAAAGCACTGCTACAACATGGAACGACATATTGCAACATAGTAAGTGCAATGTAACACAATGCTATACAGCAGTATTTAGTGCAATAAGGCGCTACACAATGTACACCAGACAACCCCACAAAACAAGGCAGTGTAAAGAAAACACAATGTAGCTCAGTACTCTTTATACAACCCAACAAAAGACAAAACTCCACAGCGCAACAAGGCTGTTACCATGCTGCCCTACCATAGGCAGCTGCATCTCAGCGCTGGACAAGCAACCCTTGTGCAGTGTTGCTGTTACCCAAATTGTCCACCCCGGAGGCAACTACTGCTCAGCACCATGTGAGCTATCCCCATACATTTTCAGTGTGTGGTTGTAACCTGGCTGCCCCACCCGAAAGGCAGCTGCATCTCAGCGCCTGGTGAGCGAGCCCTGCATAGCTGTTACCCAGCTGCCTTGCCCAGAGGCAGCTGCATCTCAGCACTGGATGACCCATCCCCATGCGGCAGCACTGCTCTCAATGCCTGTTGATCTCGCTGACCTTGCTCGCTCTGTTTATCCTTCTCAGGCTGGCCTGGAGGAAACACTGTGAGGGCCATGACCTCTCACAGTGGGTGGAAGGATGCAATGTGAGACGTAGATGAAGGAGCGCCTTGGGATGCCCTGGACCTGCTAGATGGCGCGTACTGCAGTCACATTAGGCCCCTGCAGATTTAGCACCTCATTGAAATCCTCTGTGAGCACCTCCTCCTTCTTAACTAGCTCCAATGTGGGTCATTACCTGTGGGGAGTGTTGTCCCCCTAGTGGGATTACACCTTAGGGCGCTGGGAGCAGGTTTTCCTGAATAAAGCTGTCTGATGGTCTAATGACAAAAGGGTCACAAATTTTATTTAGAGAAGACAATAGGATCGGGGGTGGGGGGAGGGGCTGAAAATCAGGATTCCTGGGTTCTATCCGTTGCTCTGAGATGGGAGTGGGGATTCTAGTGATGAGTGGGGGTGGGGGAAGGGCTGAGTGTCAGGGCTCCTGGATTCTATTCCCAACTCTGGGAGGGGCTGGGAGTCAGGATGCCTGGGTTCTATTCCTGACTGTGGGAAGGGCTGGAAGCAGGGCCGGTACAAGGAAGTTTTGCACCCAAGGCGAAACTTCCTTGCACTGGCCCTGTGCCCCCTCCCCCCCCCCCCCCCCCCCCCCGCAGCCAACACTGCCCCCCCTGCAGCCAATCCATCCCCTTGCACCCCCCTGCCCAGCTAACACTGCCCACCACCCCCGCAGCTCAGCCCCCCGCCTGGCAGCCTCCCCCTGCCCGCAGCGCCCCCTGGCTCCCAGGGCCAGCCGCCCCCACCCACGGCTCCCGGCAGCCATGGCCAGCCGCCTTCCCGGCTCAGCCGCAGAGCTGGGTGGCAGGCGGCAGCTGCGGCCAGGCGCCCCCCTGGGAGGGCGGGCTGCAGCCGCGGCCAGGCGCCTCCCTGGGAGGGCAGGAGGCAGCCACGGCCAGCCACCCCCCGGCTCCCTAGGCGACTGCCTAGGGGCGCCTAATGGGCGAGCCAGCCCTGGCTGGAAGTCAGGAATCCTGGATTCTGTTCATCCATCTCCTTGTAGCCTGTTTCTATCTATTGTGGCCCCCTTGTCACATTAACTCTGAAGCAGCTACTATCCACATTGAGACCTGGGGGAAGATGGAGTCCTCCTGGCCATCCCAGGGAGGGCAGGCTCATCCCTGCAGCAGGGGGCGAAAAGTGACCCGTTGCACACAAGGAACTGTAAAATACAAACCTCAATACATTGCACTTCTTGGTTTCGCATGGTGAAGGGCCCCTTTGCCTTTCCTGATCCTCCGCTGCACCCATGTGATTGCTTCATTGTGTTTACATAAATCCCCAGTGGTTTACATGGGAAATGTTTTAAAATTTCAAACAGCCTTCCAAGGGAAGCAGTGGGGGCAAAAGACCTATCTGGCTTCAAGATTAAGCTAGACACGTTTATGGAGGGGATGGTTTGATGGGATAACATGATCTTAGTCAAAGGTCAATTAATTGCCATCAGTGGTAAATAGGACCAATGGTCAATGATGGGATGTTAGAAGTTACTACGGAGAACTTTTTCCTGGGTGTCTGGCTGGTGAGTCTTGCCCACATGCTCAGGGTTCAGCTGATCACCATATTTGGGGTCGGGAAGGAATTTTTCTCCAGGGTAGATTGGCAGAGGCCCTGGAGGTTTTTCACCTTCCTCTGCAGCATGGGGCACGGGTCACTTACTGGAGGATTCTCGGCATCTTGAAGTCTTTAAACCATGATTTGAGGACTTCAATAGCTGAGACATAGGTGAGAGGATTATTGCAGGAGTGGGTGGGTGAGATTCTGTGGCCTGCATTGTGCAGGAGGTCAGACTAGATGATCATAATGGTCCCTTCTGACCTTAAAGTCTATGAGTCTAAATTCCCCAGCTAAGGCCACACACATTCCAGTGTCAGTCACTTAAACTGAGGTCAATTCATCTGTCACACTCTATGGAGAGAGAGAGAGGGAGAGAGAGAGAGAGAGAGAGAGAGGTGTGTCTGGGGATAGATAAATAGATAGCCAGGTGTTTAAGGGGACAGAAAGATGCATACGGCAATAGAAGAACAGACAGAGGTGAAGCTGGGAGTGGGTGAAGCCTAGTGGTATTTGAGGTGATCAGAGGGCAGGCAGAAGGAGCTAGTGGCTCTGGGCAGCCCCAGCCCTGTGTGGGGCTGTGAGAAGTGGCACAGCCTGGTGGTCAGATTTGCCTGTGCCCAGATCCTAGTCCCACTGCCTGTAAGACCGGCACGAGAGCAGGGACCTATGTACCCCTCTGGCTCCAGCTGCGAACAGGCTGAAGGGACAATCCTGAGCACGTTCAGTGCTCCCCATCTTCAGCGTGTGCTGCACAACCTGGATAGGTGGTTAAAACGCCAGAACAAACCACTCTTGGATACTTTACTGCACACAGCCCTGTGGCTGGGGTTTGATTAAATAAAAATTAGCAGCGAAGCTGCAGCACTGCCAAATAGTGCAACTCTCTCCTGCTTTGGTATAAATAATTCAGTCAGCACAGAACCCAGGACTCCTGATTCCCGCACTAAGCACTGGTGAATGGGGAAACTCCACATCTCTTTGCTAGCAGGTTATTTTCCTGCATGTTACAAAGCAGCAACCAGGCAATAAACTGGGCCTGAAGCCTTCAACACCTAGGAAACTCCAACTAGTACAAAATGCTTCAGTGTGTCTCCTCAGAAACAGGCTACTATGAACACATCAACCCCGTCCTGCACTCCCTACACTGGCTCCCTATAGAATTTAAACAAGTTCAAGGGCTCAGTCCCTGTCTTCAACGTGCCCCATGGCCTTGGCTGAGGGTATTGAAAAGACTGTCTAAAGAGACTTTAGGTGAAGAAACTGCTTATTTGAGTCATTATTTCCTTGGTGCAATCCCGTTCATTTACAAAGAATGGCCACACAGGCCTGTTTCCATGAACACAGCAGAAACAAACAACAGCAGGCAGTTTCCTTATTCAGAAATCAAAAGGCCATGTCTACACTAGCACTTTTGTCAGTATAACTTATGTAGCTCAGGGGTGTGAAAAAAACACCCCCTCGAGCAACATAAGTTACACCGGCAGAAGCACTGGTATGGACAGTGCTATGGTGGTGGGAGCGCTTCTTTCGCCGCCCTAACTACTGCCGTTTGTTGGAGGTGGTTTAATTATGTTGACAGGACAGCTCTCTCCCGGTACAGCTGTGCTGCTGTAAGCTCTTTAGTGTAGACAGGGCCTGTTGCTCCAAAAAGTACTGCATCCAAAAGGAAGCCCTGCCTCTTCCTGCCAGGGTCATGCTCACAATTAGAGCTGGCTGAAACTTTGGGGTTTCACAAGAAAGTTTGGTATTTTGTCATTTGCTTTTGTTCCAATTCTGATTGAAAGCAAATTTTACTGAAATTTCTCACAAACCAAAGGCGATGGCAGCCCTTAACACCTTCCCGTGTAGCACCACCAGTATTCTCAGCTCTGCCAAATGATCAACCACACACACAAAATTACAACCTATACAATCATAACTGTTTCAATATGCTGTGCTTCTGTCATGACTGGAGCTGGTCTAAAATTATCTGACTAAACAGTTTTGTCAGAAAATGCTGATTCAGTGGAATCAGAACTTTCCACCGGAATGTGATTCCATTGAAATGTTTGCCTGTCTACTTGCCTGCTTTCCTGCCAGCTCATCCTGTTGGCTCCCCAGCTCCAAGGCTGCCCAGCTTCTTAGTGCCCAGACTGAGCAGCTTCCCAGCTCTCAGGCTCCACAGCTGCCTAGCTTCCCAAGTTCCCAGGCTGCTCAGCTCCCCAGGTGTGACATACTGAGCACAATCCAGAACTAGTCACTGGCTGTGTCACCTCCTACCCTGCCGCCTTCCAATGCCTTACTGTAGTTGTTCCCACCTGGGCTGCTCACAAACAGCCTTCCAGCTTGCATGCCACACCTTGAGTGTGTGTGTGTGTGTGTGTGTAACTGCAGCCTGCCAGCTACACTCTGGCTCTCACCAGCCTTGGTTGTACTTAGTGGTTCACATTTTCAGTTTTTATTTGTAAAAAAAAAAAATTCTGGGAATTTTTCAGTGTTTATTTTCCAAATATTAAAACCAGGATGAAATCAGGTTAAAATTTAAAAAAAGAAAATTGGGAAAAAAGAAAAACTTTCATACTATGCAAATTTTACTACAAAATTGAAACTTTTTTTATGTACAAAGGTATTTTTTGTCTCTCTCAGAGCTAGTAGTTTTTCCAGAAATCCTGGTTGGCTTGTACAATCTTCTTCAACATATTTTCTTCAAAGTCAGGACTCATGTTGAGCCTCTTGTTGTCTTGGAGGTAGTGCAACTTTTAAAATATGTGCTCTGCATCACTAGCTCAAGGGGGTACACTTAAAGCTTTAAGTGCCACTTTGCTGACATTGGGAAGTGCATCTTGATGATTGTTCCGCATCCAGTTTCACATTGTCAGGGTTAGGCATGGTCATGTAAGGAGTAAATTCCCTTTTCAGATTTGAAATGTCATCTTCAGTGGCAAATGGTTGAAACACTCTGGCATAATGGTCGTAGTCTGCTGCACAATTCACCTTGAGAAAGGGGTGCAACACCTTGAGGACGCACCAAACACTTCAGGGTTCAGATTACGGGTCACAGTTGTCTCCCATTTCTCACTGAGCGTTGGGGGTTGAAGCTTTTGAACAATTTTTCAGTTTTCTCGTGTTACAGGGTCAGAAGAATTCCCAGAAACAGCTGAGTTTTCTCACCGTACGTTTCTCCTGCAGCTTTTGTGCTAAATTCAGTTGAGATTTTGGTTGTTAGGAGCCAGTAAATATCTGTAGTGGCAAAAGTGTTGGCAGTAATTGGAAAAAACTCCAGTGTTTCCTGTGTGTTACAGAGTGATTCTTAGTTTTCCATAATGAAACTACCTTGGTGCGCAGAATCCGGTGGTCATTTCGGTTATTTGCCAGTCTCTTCAGAGTTTCTGCTTTAGAACCAACAAACTCAGCATGATCTAAGATAGTGGTTCTCAACGGGGGGTCTGTGGCGCCCCCGGCACCCCCTGCAGGGCTGAAGCTGGAAGCCGAGGGACTGAAACCTGGAGCCCATGCAGCGCTAAAGCTGGGAGCCGTGGGGCTGAAGCCCTGCGCTCCAGTGCTCTCAGCTGGGCAGAAGCTCTGAGCCCAAGGGTGGAGCTGAAGGGGTGGGGGGGGGGCGTTGTCCCTCCAAACTGCAGTGCCTTACCCAGAGCCGAGCATTCCTGGGGTTAGCTCCACACCCTTCTACCTTCTCCTCTCCCCCTGCCCCGGAGGCCCTGCCCCCTGACTGGAGGCAGGCAGAGGTGCTGGAACAATTTCTATAGTGGGGGTGCTGAGAGCCATTGAACCAAACTGTAAACCCTGGATATGATGGACTCCACGGCAACACCTAGTTCCAGCACCTGTGGAGGCGGGAAGTCAAAACCGGGCACTGTGGGGCAGCTGCTGCTCTGGCTGGTGCCATGGAGCAGGCAGCAGTGGCGCTCCCATCTCCTGCTGCTGCCTGGGATTGCAGCTGCTCCTCAACTCCCAGCCCCCCTTTGACTGCTCATGCAGCCAGTAAGAGCCGCCCAGGCAGGGGGACCCAGCTCAGGGGCTGCAGTGATCACAGGAGGGGGGCCCTCCCAAGCTACCCCTCCGCCCGCATACAGCCCCTAGCTATCCCTTTCCCTGCATCCTGAGCTACACGTCTCACTGCACCTGTACAGCCCCTAGCTCCCCCGCGCATGCATTCTGAGCAATTGTCAAACATTTTGAGCTGAGTCCCGTCCCTTGAGTTATAATTTTTCATTGCTCCATTATGACCCAGACAGGTGAGTTAGGGGGTGGAGGTTGCACTCCCTCCCTGGACCCTGCCATGTGGAGATGGCCTGAGCCCCACCAGCCCCTGCCCCTCAAATATAGAAGTTAAACTATGCCTATGGCTGAGGCCCCCTCCTGGCCTGGAGCCCCAAGTCCCCTCCACCCAGACCCTGCAGTTTTTATAGCATGTTTAGGGGATCTTCAGAAAGAAAAAGGTGTAGAACCCCTGATCAAGGAGATGCATTAGCACAGGCTACACATTATTTACATGGCAGGCAGCAAAGTACAAGCTCATCCACCAATGTGGCACAACAGGGGAGAGTACGCAGCAGTTGTCTCTGCACTCTTCTCGCACTATGTAAAACAAAGCCTTCAACTTGTTTGCATGCTTGAAAATGGCCCCGAATCCAATGATGCAAGATTTCATGTCTTTCATTTCTTCTTGGTGGTGTTAGTCCTGCTTTGAGCAGGGGATTGGACTAGATGACCTCCTGAGGTCTCTTCCAGCCCTAATATTCTATGATTCTGCAGCAGTAGCTGCTGACAGCGCAGCGTTAGTCAAATAAGTAGGACAGGTATTATGTAGCAGCTCCAGTTTCTGATTGAATTTAATCTCCATGACCACTTAGCTATGTAGGAAGCAGAATCTGTTAGTTGTGGCCACATTTCCCCAAGTTTGTTGGTACATCTTGTGACCCGGTGTGCCTAGGGTAACCCTCACTGGAAATGCCAAGGTCAGGGCAACCTGCAAAAGGGAGAGCAGACATTCCCAAGACTGGTGGTTAACACTAAAGTTAAACTCTTCAACCAGTCACAAACTGTGCTTCTGATCCCCCACACTGGTTCTCAAGAAGCAAAAAAAGAAAACCACACAGCCCCCTTTATTGTATTCTAGTTCTCTGGCTCCCAGTCAGAACCTAGGTGCAGTAAGGTGAGGAGTTCTTTAAAAACTCTTCTCACTATACAAAATTTTCTTCTGAACCCCACAAGGCCAGGCACATTGCCTGGTGAGGATTAGGTTGGATCTTGCCCAAAATATCACACTGCCAGCCAATCCTTTAGTATCTAAAACTAAAGGTTTATTAAAATTAAAGAAGGGGGCAGGGATAGCTCAGTGGTTTGAGCATTGGCCTGCTAAACTCAGGGTTGTGAGTTCAATCCTTGAGGGGGCCATTTAGGGATCTGGGGCAAAAATTGGGGATTGGTCCTGCTTTGAGCAGGGGGTTGGACTAGATGACCTCCTAAGGTCCCTTCCAACCCTGATATTCTATGATTCTATGAAGAAAGAACAAGAAGAGAGTGGTTAAATGGTAAAGCAGTCACATACATACGAAGACTTCAAAGTCCATATGTCAGGTTCTTTGCAATATTGGTGAATTTGATTCTTGAAAGTCCCTCTGGAACACATCCACAGCTCGGATGAGTCATTCAGTCCTTTGTTCAGCGCTTCACAGTTTGTAGAAAAGTTACTCCAGAGGTAAGAAGCAGGACTGAAGACAAAATGGAGATGATGCAGCTGCCTTTTATAATCCTTTTGCCATGTGTCTGGTACTTCCTTTATTCCAAACACAAACTTCACAGCACTTGGAAAGGCCTTAGAGTTCTCAGTTCATAGGTATGCCCCTACATGCCTTGCTGAGCCATGTATCCCCAGGCTCCTTTCATAGAAGATTAGGGTTGGAAGAGACCTCAGGAGGTGATCTAGTCCCGTCCAACCCCCTGCTCAAAACAGGACCAACCTCAACTAAATCATCCCAGCCAGGGGTTTGTCAAGCTGGGCCTTAAAAACCTCGAAGGATGGAGAGTCCACCACCTCCCTAGGTAACTGTAGCGGGGCAGTTACCCCGCTCTTGAACAAGGAGGGAAAAGTAGGCTGATTGGGGAAGCAGCCACAGCTGGGGCCACACCCCAATCAGGCCACACCTGGCCCTGTTATAAGGGCTCAGGGAGGAGCTATGTCAGTCTCTCTCTAGCTCTGGAGAGAGAAGGACTGGGCTGCCTGGGAGAGAAGGGTACCTGAGGTAGAGTAGTGCAGGGGAAAGGCAAGAGGAGCTGGGGAGCTCCAGCCTGGTAACTCCCCAGGCTGCAGGCCTTGTGCAAGTCCAAAAGAAGGTACAGTCTGGGGTTAGGCAGAGGCAGCTGGTCCAAACCCCCTTGCCAGTGATGAGTGGTTTACAGACTGAAGTCTGCCCCAGGGAGCAGGGGCTAGACAATGTCTGGTAGTAGCCACTGAGGCAAGGTGGGCTTAGAGGGTTGGGGGTTCCTCTGGGAGGGCAGACCCATTGCATGGGGTACTGCACTTGGCAGAACCCCAGGATAAAGGGGCACCGAGGTCTGGGAGGGACATGGGGGCCTGAGGCAGGCGAGACACCGGCCAGAAGAGGGCGCTCCAAAGCTGGTGAAGAGCTAATTCCCAGGACGACTAGCAGGAGGCGCCTCACCAGTGAGTCTTCGACCTTGCTACAATAACCCATTCCAGTGCTTCTCCATCCTCCTAGTGAAATAGTGTTTCCTAATATCCAACCTAGACCTTCCCCACTGCAACTTGAGACCATTGTGCCTTGTTCTGTCATCTGCCACCACTGAGAACAGTCGAGCTCCATCCTCTTTGGAACCCCCTTTCAGGTAGTTGAAAGCAGCTATCAAATCCCCCCTCACTCTTCTCTTCTGCAGACTAAATAAGCCCAATTCCCTCAGCCTCTCCTTGTAAGTCATGTGCCCCAGCCCCCCTAATAATTTTCATTGTCCTCCACTGGACTCTCTCCAATTTGTCCACATCCATTCGGTAGTGGGGGGCACAAAACTGGACGCAATACTCCAGATGTGGCCTCACCAGTGCCGAATAGAGGGGTATAATCACTTCCCTCCACCTGCTGGCAATGCTCCTACTAATGCAGCCCAATATGCCGTTAGCCTTCTTGACAATAAGGGCACGCTGTTGACTCATATCTAGCTTCTCATCCACTGTAATCCCCAGGTCCTTTTCTGCAGAACTGCCACTTAGCCAGTCGGTCTCCAGCCTGTAGCAGTGCATGGGATTCTTCCGTCCAAAGTGCAGGACTCTGCACTTTTCCTTGTTGGACCAATCCTCTAATTTGTCTAGGTCACTCTGGACCCTATCCCTACTGTCCAGCGTATCTATCTCTCCCCCAGCCTAGTGTTATCCGTGAACTTGCTGAGGGTGCAATCCATCCCATCATCCAGATCATTAATGAAAATATTGAACAAAACCTGCCTCAGGACCAACCCCTGGGGCACTCCGCTTGATACCAGCTGCCAACTAGACATCGAGCCAACGATCACTATCCGCTGAGCCTGACGATCTAGCCAGCTTTCTATCCACTGTGATACAGCATGGCCAGAAGGCAGCAGGAGAGTGATCTAGGATGAGAAGCCTTATTCCCTGTAGATTAATTAAAAGCACCTGAAACCAGAGCACCTGAAGCCAGTCACCTGATAAAATCCCCCTGCTTCAATCAGCCAGAGGAGGAGCTGGAGCAGAGTGGTTTGGTGGTGGAGCAAAGAGCAGTTTGGAGGAGTGAAGCAGAGTGGACTGGTGGTGGAACAAAGAGCAGTTCGAAGAAAAGTGGAGGAGAGTTTTGAGAAGTGCTGCAGCGGGCTAAGAAGACCAAGATCCTAGGTAAAGGGACACCTGGCTTGTGCAGAGGGAAGGCAGGAAGCCCCACAAGCTGAAGGTCAGGAGAGGGAAGTAGCCCAGGGGAAAGAATCACTGGTACAAGTGGTTCACCTACTATCATAGGGCCCCTGGGCTGGGACCCGGAGTAGAGGGCGGGCCTGGGTCCCTCCCTCTCCACTCCCCTTCCCTGGGATACTAGTAGGATAGCTGTTACCCCAGTTCAGGGGCAAGAAATGGCACCCTGAAACCCCCCCCACAAGAAGAGAAAGTGCGGGACCCATCATAGTAGTGCCAGCAATTTGCCACACCACCTTATAGTCCATTCATCCAATCCATACTTTTTTAACTTGCTGGCAAGAATACTGTGGGAGACCGTATCAAAAGCTTTGCTAAAGTAAAGATATATCACATCCACCGCTTTCCCCATATCCACAGAGTCCGTTATCTCATCATAGAAGGCAATCAGGTTGGTCAGGCATGACTTGCCCTTGGTGAATCCATGTTGACTGTTTCTGATCACCGTTCAATGGGTTCATTGTACAGTTGATGACCTCTGATGGGCCATCGAACAGGCTAGGCAGTGCTGATGCCAATCTGTCTGGGGGTGTCACCCAGAAACGCATCACAAGTTTGGAAATACAGATATACCATACATATCTATAACTCATAATAGAAAGGTGATACAAACATATAAACAAGATTATTATATTTGGCAAATTGTAACATTTTCTCAGATATCTCACGTGGCATATCTGGTCAGATTCCTTGCAATTTTATAATATTGGTGTCAACAATATCATAAAGTGTCTCCCATCTTCCATACAGCATCACACATCTCAAATATGTCAGTTATTGCTGCATTGACAAAACGTCTGTCAGTAGAGAGGATGAATATCACATCAGCAAAAAACAATGTGGGTTTATTCTCTTTGAAATAAAACAACGAAAACAAAAGGTCAATAGTTGGATGGTGAAAAGCAACAGGAAACTCATCAAAAATCAGACTAGACACCACATTTCTATCAAGTCATTCCATCAGTATAGATATTAAAACACCATCACATTCTTTCAGATACTTATGAGTGAGGTTGTCTGCATAAGGGTTTTTGCTGCTGGACAGTATAGTCACAAATAGGCCCCTCTCAGTTGTCCAGTGAAACAAAGAGCACACACAAATTAATTGACACAATTGTGCTGTGTCCTCTCTTTCACTAAAGCCCTAGTGAAAGCGCCTGATATTGATGGTTTATCCCGAAGCTCACTTTCTCCTTTAAATTTCTTGTGTCACTTGTTTTGACATGCTCCTTTATTCTGTCAGCATGAGCACTGACCTCAGTGGTGCACTACTTGCAGAGCAATGCATCCTCTTCACGCCCGTCTTTACTTTCCTTGAAAATTTAGCACTGATGTTCTTGCTGGTATTCAGGCATAGATTTGTGGTTTTGCCCCATTTTTACCTTATCTATATTTGTGGAGGATTGATTGTTTAAATTCAGCACTGTACTAAACGGATGCAAAGAAATAGGTGGGAAGCATCTACTTGTGATCCAATCACAGCGTGATATGAACACTTTGATTTTCTAACCTTCACCATGTGTCTGTTCTGTGTTTTACACTGTGGAACTGCTTCAATCTCAGAGCTGCAGGACAGAATTGCATAAAGCGTTAATGTTTAACAAAAGTAAGTACCCGAAAAAAGTATTGAGTGGCTTGATAAATGGGTGTAAATCAGTAAAAACCGAATCCTTTAATTAAAAAAAACCTGGCAATTTATTGGTGAAAATCAGTTAAAAACCAAAAATGCGGAACACTAGTTATACTGCAGGGTGACCCCAACACACCCCTAATCCCAGCTCTTCCCCAGAAATGTATGCCCAGACCTTTCCTGGACAGTAGAAATATATTAAATTAATTATTCCTTTAAAAGACCAATATGCCAGTTTATTATCTTAAATGGATTTACCCAGATACCTCAATTTAAACCCACTGGATTAGATAAAACAGTAAAACAAGTTAATAACTACAAAGAGAGATTTTAACTTAAGTGAATACAAGTAACGAGGTATAACAGTCAGAAATGGTTACACGAAAAATAAAGATAAAACACTTACTAGTAGATACTAGTACTTAAGGAACTAGCTTAGTTGCAAAGCAAATGTTCTGACCATGTGCCCCTGCAGGTTACTGCACAAACTTCAGGTCAGGACCCCTCCCCCAGAGGCCAATGACTGTTTCCTTTTGTCATCTCAAAAGGATGACAAAAGGATCACACATTTTGTGTGGAGAATGACTGAGTGGGGGAGGACCCTTGAGGTGTTTGTCCCTTCTTTTTATAGTTTCAGTCCCACTCTTGAAAAACATTTCCAGCTGAGACCCAGGAGACAAAAGGTGTAGAAGGATGTTCCCTGCTATTTTTTTCACCTGTTTGAAAAGACAGTTACCTTTTCCGTAACTGGTGTTCTTTGAGATGTGTTGCTCATGTCTATTCCACAATAGGTGTGTGTGCTCACCATGTGCACCGGTGTCAGAAGTTTTTCCCCTAGCAGTACCCGTAGGGGAGCGCCCCTAGCGACCCCTGGAATGGCACCTCTAGGGTGTGGTATGAGGGGCGCAGCGCACTCCCCCCATCCTCAGTTCCTTCTTGCCAGACAACTCTGACAGAGGGGAAGGAGGGCGGGATGTGGAATAGACATGAGCAACACATCTCGAAGAACACCAGTTACGGAAAAGGTAACTGTCTTTTCTTCTTCGAGTGATTGCTCACGTGTATTCCACAATAGGTGATTTCAAGCTATATCTGTTGGAGGTGGGTAGGAGTTCACAAACTTTCGGGACGGAGCAGAGCCCTGCTGAACCTGGCGTCCTCCCTGGTCTGGGAGACGATCGCATAATGCGAGGTGAATGTGTGAACTGAAGACCATGTGACAGACCTGCAACTGTCCTGAATGGGGACATGGGCTAAAAAGGCAGCTGACGAGGCCTGCGCCCTAGTCGAGTGTGCCCTCACAATTGGTGGCAGAGAGATTCCTGCCAGGTCATAACAGGTACGGATGCACGAGGTGATCCAGTGGAAGAGCCGCTGAGTGAAAATCGGCCAACCCCTCATGCGTTCAGATGAGGCGATGAAGAGCTGCGAAGACATCCTGAATGGCTTAGTCCACTCCAGGTAGAAAGCCAGAGCCCATCTCACATCCAGCGTGTGGAGATGGCGTTCCTCGCTGGACGCTTGGGGCAGAGGACCGGCAGGAAATGTCCTTACCCATGTGGTAGGCGGTGACCACCTTCGGAGGAACAAAGGGTGTGGACGGAGCTGGATCTTCTCCTTATGGAACACTGTGTATGGGGGCTCGGAGGTCACGGCCCTGAGTTCTGAGATCCATCTAGCCGACGTGATCGCTACCAGGAAGGCTACCTTCCACGAGAGGTACGACCAGGCGCACATAGCGAGCAGCTCAAATGGGGGGCTCGTCAGCCAGGCAAGCACCAAGTTCAGGTCCCACTGTGGGACGGGGGCCTAGAGTATGGGAAGAGATGATTCAACCCCTTAAGGCATTGGCCAGTCATGGCATGGGAGAATACCGTGTGCCCCTGCAGCGGTGGGTGGAAGGCCGATATGGCTGCCAAGTGCACCTTGACAGATGAGGTTGCCAGGCCCTGGGCTCTAAGGTGAAGGCGGTAGTTCAAAATGAGCTGGATCGGGGCAGCCATGGGGGAAACGCCCCGCTCAGCCACCCATCGGGAAAATCGAGACCACTTCGCCAAGTAGGCTCGATGCGTGGAGGGTCACCTGTTTTCCAAGAGGACGCGCTGGACCCCTTCTGAGCATGTAATTTCCTCCCAGCCTAACCATTGAGCAGCCATGCCATGAGGTGGAGCGCCGCTAGATTGGGGTGGAGGAGGCGGCCCTGGTCCTGGGAGAGCAGGTCCAGGTGGGACAGGAAAGGCCATGGCAGGGGGGCCGTCAGGCTCATGAGGGTCCTGTACCAATGCTGCCTGGGCCACGTTGGAGCAATCAGGAGGACCTGGGCCCTGTCTTTCTTTATCTTTTCCAGAACCTTGCTGATCAGCGGGAACGGGAGGAAGGCATAGAGAAACTGGCCTGACCAGGACAGGCGGAAGGCATCGGAGATGGCGCCCCATCCCAGCCCCCGCCCGGAGCAGAACCAGGGGACAGCGACAGTTCTGTCGAGTAGCGAACAGGTCCACCTGGGGAGTTCCCCTCTCTTGGAAAGCTCTGTGCACCACCTCTGAGTGAAGAGACCACTCGTGCTGCTCAAGTGATCCGCCCATGAGTTCCGGGCGCCCGGTAGGTGATAGGCCTGTAGGCAAATGTTGCGGACTATACAGAAGTCCCACAGCTTGAGGGCTTCCAGGCAGATGGCAGAGTAATGGGCCCCACTTTGCCTGTTGATGTAAAACATGGAGGCTGTGTTGTTTGTGACAACCCTGACCACCCTGCCCTCCAGGTGTGAGTGGAAGGCCATGCACTCCAACCGGACTGCCCTGAGCTCCTTGACATTTATGTGGAGGGCCAGGTCCTGTGCAGACCACAGACCTTGGGTCTGAATGTCTCCCACATGGGCTCCCCACCTCAGATTCGAGGCATCGGACACCAGTTCCAGAGATGGGGGCCTGCCTCTGAACGGGACCCCGCGGAGCATGTTCCCTGGGGAGGACCACCATCGTAGGGAGGTGATGTGAGGACCTTGTCCTCCTGTCTCTGGCCTGGGAGAACACCGAGGCCAACCAGAGCTGGAGGGGCCTCATCCGGAGTCTGGCATGACGAATCACATATGTGCACGCTGACATGTGACCCAAGAGTTGGAGACACGCTCTGGCTGTTGTCACTGGGAACCTTGTGACTGAGGCGATGAGCCCTTTCAGGGTCTCCAACCTGTCCGGTGGGAGGGAGGCTCTGGCCGACGTGGCATCCAGAACTGCCCCGATAAACTCTGTGCGTTGTACCGGGACTAATGTGGACTTGGTGTTGTTTACCAACAGGCCCAGAGTGACGCCCGTAGACAGGAGGAGCGCCACGTGGTCCCGCACCTGCGACCGGGAGCTGCCCTTGACCAGACAGTCGTCCAGACAGGGGAAGATCTGGACGACCATGGCGCCTGAGGTAGGCTGCCACCACAGACATACACTTTGTAAATACCCTGGGGGCAGTGGAGAGGCCAAATGGGAGGACCGTAAATTGGTAGTGTTCCTGCCCAACCATGAAACAGAGGAAGCGCCTGTGCCCCTCGAATATACGGATGTGGAAGTAAGCGTCCTGCAGATCGAGGGCAGCGTACCAGTGCCCGGGATCCAGGGAGGGAATGATGGAGGCCAGGGAGACCATGAGGAACTTGAGCTTCACCATGTACTGCTTCAGGGCTCACAGGTCCAGGATGGGCCTGAGCCCCTCTTTGGCCTTCGGGATAAGGAAATAGCGGGAGTAGTACCCCTTGTGTTTGAACTCCGCAGACGCACCACTTCCACCGCTCCTAGTCCAAGGAAGAAAGGAGAGCAGTAGAACAGAGACCCTGGACTTCAGAAAAGCAGACTTTGACTCCCTCAGGGAACTGATGGGCAAGGTCCCCTGGGAGAATAACATGACGGGGAAAGGAGTCGAGGAAAGCTGGCTGTATTTTAAAGACTCCTTATTGAGGTTGCAGGAACAAACCATCCCGAGGTGTAGAAAGAAAAGTAAATATGGCAGGCGACCAGCTTGGCTTAACAGTGAAATCCTTGCTCGTCTTAAACACAAAAAAGCAGCTTACAAGAAGTGGAAGATTGGACAAATGACCAGGGAGGAGTATATAAATATTGTTCAGGCATGCAGGAGTGAAATTAGGAAGGCCAAATCACACTTGGAGTTGCAGCTAGCCGGAGATGTTAGGAGTAACAAGAAGGGTTTCTTCAGGTATGTGAGCAACAAGAAGAAAGTCAAGGAAAGTGTGGGCCCCTTGCTGAATGAGGGAGGGAACCTAGTGACAGAGGATGTGGAGAAAGCTAGTGTACTCAATGCTTTTTTTGCCTGTCTTCACAGACAAGGTCAGCTCCCAGGCGGCTGCACTCCGCAGCACGGTATGGGGAGGAGGTGACCAGCCCTCTGTGGAGAAAGAAGTAGTTCGGGACTATTTAGAAAAGCTGGACGAACACAAGTCCATGGGGCTGGATGCACTGCATCCGAGGGTGCTAAAGGAGTTGGCCGATGTGATTGCAGAGCCATTGGCCATTATCTTTGACAAATCATGGCAATCGGGGGAGGTCCCGGATGACTGGAAAAAAGCTAATGTAGTGCCCATCTTTAAAAAAGGGAAGAAGGAAGATCCGGGGAACTACAGGCCAGTCAGTCTCACCTCAGTCCCTGGAAAAATCATGGAACAGGTCCTCAAGGAATCAATTCTGAACCACTTAAAGGAGAGGAAAGTGATCAGGAACAGTCAGCATGGATTCACCAAGGGCAAGTCATGCCTGACTAACCTAATTGCCTTCTATGATGAGATAACTGGCTCTGTGGATGAGGGGAAAGCAGTGGATGTGCTATTTCTTGACTTTAGCAAAGCTTTTGATACAGTCTCCCACAGAGTTCTTGCCAGCAAGTTAAGGAAGTATGGGCTGGATGAATGGACGGTAAGGTGGATAGAAAACTGGCTGGATGGTCGTGCTCAACGGGTAGTGATCAATGGCTCCATGTCTAGTTGGCAGCCGGTATCAAGTGGAGTGCCCCAAGGGTCGGTGCTGGGGCCGGTTTTGTTCAATATCTTCATCAACGATCTGGAGGATGGTGTGGACTGCACCCTTAGCAAGTTTGCAGATGACACTAAACTGGGAGGAGTGGTTGATACGCTGGAGGGTAGGGACAGGATACAGAGGGACCTAGACAAATTAGAGGATTGGGCCAAAAGAAATCTGATGAGGTTCAACAAGGACAAGTGCAGAGTCCTGCACTTAGGACGGAAGAATCCCATGCACTGCTACAGACTAGGGACCGAATGGCTGGGCAGCAGTTCTGCAGAAAAGGACCTAGGGGTTACGGTGGACGAAAAGCTGAATATGAGTCAACAGTGTGCCCTTGTTGCCAAGAAGGCTAACGGCATTTTGGGCTGTATAAGTAGGGGCATTTCCAGCAGATCGAGGGACGTGATTATTCCCCTCTATTCGGCACTGGTGAGGCCTCATTTGGAGTACTGTGTCCAGTTTTGGGCCCCACGCTACAAGAAGGATGTGGATAAATTGGAAAGAGTCCAACGGAGGGCAACAAAAATGATTAGGGGGCTCGAGCACATGACTTATGAGGAGAGGCTGAGGGAACTGGGATTGTTTAGCCTGCAGAAGGGAAGAATGAGGGGGGATTTGATAGCTGCTTTCAACTACCTGAAAGGGGGTTCCAAAGAGGATGGATCTAGACTGTTCTCAGTGGTAGAAGATGACAGAACAAGGAGTAATGGTCTCAAGTTGCAGAGGGGGAGGTTTAGGTTGGATATTAGGAAAAACTTTTTCACTAGTAGGGTGGTGAAGCACTGGAATGGGTTACCTAGGGAGGTGGTGGAATCTCCTTCCTTAGATGTTTTTAAGGTCAGGCTTGACAAAGCCCTGGCTGGGATGATCTAATTGGGTTTGGTCCTGCTTTGAGCAGGGGGTTGGACTAGATGACCTCCTGAGGTCCCTTCCAACCCTGAGATTCTATGATTCTATGATTCAAGGAGCCGTCCCACCTCCTGCTCGACCGGAGCCTCGTGAGAGGGGTCCCCCAGGAGGGACCGGGGTGGAGGGTGGTTGAGCGGGGTAGAGGTAAACTGGAGGGTGTAGCCCTGAGAGATGATGCTGAAGATCCATCGGTCCGAGGTCAGCTGCGGGAGGAAAGCCCACAATCGGTTGGAGAAGGGAAGCTTTAATTGGGGTGGATCCCTGATGAGAACTGGTAGGTTGCCCCCATGCATCCCATCAAAACTGCCGTTTCCCTCCCTGTTTACCTTTGGAGGACCCAGGCTGGGGGCAGACCAAGACTGCCTCTGCAGCCATTTCTTATAGTTCCGTGACTTTTTATAAGGGGGTTCATATTTAGAGTGGGTGGCCTGGGTGTGAGCCTGCTGCAGCTTAAACTTAGGTCTAGCCGGAGCCGGAACACAGAGGCCAAAAGTCTTAAGCATAGTGTGGGAATCCTTCAGGCCATGCAGTTTTATGTCTGTCTGTTCTGCAAACAGAGACTTGTCGTCAAATGGGAGGTCCTGCAGGGAGCTATGCGCCTCACTGGACAGCCCGGACAGCAGGAGCCACGACGCCCTTCTCATGGACACCGCGAAGGCCATGGACCGCGCGGCCGTGTCCGCCGCATCCGCCGCTGCCTGCAGGGCTGCCCTAGGAGCCGCTGTACCTTCCTCCACCAGAGCTTTGAACTCCTTCCTGTCACACTCCTGGAGGGAGTCCTCAAATTTGAGCAGAGCCCCATAGATTGAACTTGTACCGGCCCAGGAGAGCCTGATTGTTCGCCACCAGTAACTGGAAGTTCGAGGACGAATACATTTTTCTCCCAAAGGAATCCAGCCTCCTTGAGTGTTTATTCTTTGGTGTAGGGGCTGGTTGGCCCTGCCATTCTCTGTGGTTGACTGACTCAACCACCAGGGAGTTGGGGCAGGGTGGGTGTAAAGGTACTCATAACCTTTGGCGAGCACAAAATACTTGCGTTCCGCTCTCTTAGAGATGGGGGCCAGCGAGGCTGGGGTTTGCCACAAGGCATTTGAAATTTTCGCCACCCCTTCGTGGAGTGGCAAGGCCACCCTGCCCGGTACCAAGGCGGACAGGATGTTAAAGAGGGAGTCCGAGGGCTCTTCCACCTCCTCTGCCTGGAAGTTGAGGTTTAATGCCACTCTTTTCAAGAGTTCCTGGTGGGCTTTAGAATCCTTCTGCTGGATGGAGGTAGGAGGGGCCATAATCGCCTCATCAGGGGAGGGCGAGGAGACAGGCACGGTACTTTGCGTGTCCACTGGCACCAGGGGATCCATTCCCTGGTCGCTATCTGGGCACTGTGCCGAAGATGCACATCCCACCGACTCCTTCCTCAGAGGCCGGAAGGAGGAGGCCGACGGCTGTTCAGAAGCTCCGGCCACCGAGCGAGCCCCCACTGGGGACTGTGTCGGGGGCCACGGTGCCCACTGGTACCACTGCACTGGCCACGGGGCCCAGTGCCACTGCACCTGCTGTGGCACTGGCGGAGCAGGCTGTTTGGCCTGGCTGGCCTGACGCACCAATGGATGACTAGTAAGGGAGGCCGGGCTGACATACGACCTGCGCTGTCCCTGGACTGGGAGGAGCGGCGACGCCAGGAGCGATACCGACCATGAGACCGCGACCCCGATGTGGAATAACGGTACCGTCGGTAGCAGCTGCTCTGCGATCAGCTCTGACAGGTGCAGGTGCCTGCAATCGACGCCTGGGGCTACGGGAGCGGTGCCAAGGTGGGGTCCTGGAGTGAGACGACAAACGAGAATGGCATCGATGTTTGAGTTGCAACTGGCTATGGTAGCCCTGCTGAGATGAGGACCTGTGGTGTCGTCTGCCTTGGTCCTGTCAGTATCTGCTTCTCGAGGTGGAGAGGTGCCTGGAGCCTCTGTCAGACTGAACTCAACCAGACAACCTGGTGGGGGTCGAAGACGACCTGCGTGGACTACGCACGGGACAATCGCTGAGTGGCGAATGGCATCGGGAACATTCCCTCAACCGAGACTGGTACTGAGCCGGGGGAGACTGTGGGGATCCCAATGGCAGCTTGCCTCTGGACTGTGGGGCCAACATTGGTGGTGCTCCTGGTACCGGCATAGACATAATGTCCCGAGCCTCTTGCAGGGCCTCTGGCATAGAGGGCATCCGGACATCCAGGGAAGCCTGCTCCAAACGGGCCAGGCTATTCCGCTCGACCTGAGTCCGAGGCCAAGAGGCCAATGGGGACCGATGACTGCCCAGCATGGGTCTAGCCTCTCCCCGTCTTGCTCTGGCGCCGCGGCGAAGAAGGCCTTTTCTTAGCCTTCTTGGTGTGTCCCGTGGACGGGGAGCGGTGCTGACTGGTAGACCGCACCAGTGGGTCACCGCGTACCGACGCCGCAGTACCCGGTGTCGACTTGGAGTGGCGCGCTTGAGTCGGGGTCAACACTGACTCCATCAGGATGGCCCGGAGCCTACTGTCTCTTTCTCCCTTGGTCCGAGGTTTAAACGACTTGCAAATCTTGCAGCGATAGCTGAGATGGGTTTCACCCAAACAGCGTAAACAGTCTGCGTGCGGATCGGTCACCGGTATCGGTCACCTACAAGTGTCACATGACTTAAAACCCGTGGTGCTGTGCATGCCCCGGCCCGGGCGCACTAACTAAACTAAACTACTAACTACAGATATCATACACTGAATGAATAAGAGTTCTGGGAACGAGCTGCAGCAAAGCTGGAGCAGAGCAGTTCCGAAGCACCTTCACTGACGGCAAGGAAGAACGGAGGTTGGGGGAGTGTGGGTACTTCTAGGGGGAAAACTTCCGACACTGGTGCACGTGGTGAGCATGCACACCTATTGTGGAATACACATGAGCACATGAGCAATCACTCGAAGAACTTCCTTTATTTCCCTTCCTGCCTGATGACTTTGTTTCCTGCTTAAATGCAAATTAAGGCCAGCACACATTCCTTGCTTTGTTTAAGACAAACCTGACTTCTGCCTGGACAGGGCTGTGGGGTTTGGAACATGTGGTAATGACACCATACTGTGGAATCTTATAGCTTCACATATAACATTGTCACACATATTTTACCAGGCCTATAAGGACCAGCAAATTATGAGTTTTCAAATGACACCTTCAAGGCATACTTTGTAAACAGATTATTACACTAGTGTGTAGGGTGTGAATACAGGTCCCCAGGCTCTCCAACTACCCATTCACCCAGCTTTAGGCTCCTCAGGATGTTGCAGAAGCATCATGTTGCAGATGTTGCAGAGAGTGCTGGGGACAGCTTCATAGCAAGGACAGATGCAGCACTTTGGGTGCAGAGGAGAACTAATTCAGACCCTGGCTAATGCACTGTCCTGGGAGCTGGTAGTGACACTCCCCAGTGCAGGCTTGATGCCCCTGGTGAGGAACAAGGTGATGCCCCAGGAAACCCAGACAGTACCCGTGGCAAGCAACTCCCTTGGAGCCATCCCATGCACCCCCACAAAAGGGTCCTGTATGACTCCCGGTGTCCCAGCAATGCCCACGTTGCCATCCTGGGTGCACCAGCAATGCCTTCCATTCCATCCCAGACACCCCTGACATGATCCAGGGAGCCCCCAGGCATGGCCTGAATGCCATCTTGGGCACCCAGGCAGTGCCCCAAGTGTCATTCTGGGTTTCCACAATGTGATCCTCTGTGTCCCTGTGATGCACTTGGAGCCTCTGGCCATGATCCTGATGAGGGTCTGGGTGCCTCCATTGATGTCCCAGACACCCTCAGCAATGCAGCGGGTGTCATTCTGCACATTCTGTCTTGGCACCATCTTGGGCACACCCAAGTCCACCCTGCCACTGGCCCAAGTTCTCTGGGAAACAACTCTGGCATCAGGTGACATCCCCAGCACTGTCCTGGGCAACCCCAATCAGGCCCAAGAGCTACCCTGCCTACTGCCAACAATGGCCCAGAGCACCCCCAGGTGGCACCTGGCACCCACAGCACTGTCACAGGGACCCTGTCTGCTGATCACCTCAGGCAGAGTAGGTATGCTTATGCAAGTAGAGTCTGCTCCTGAGGTCCTGTCCCTCAGTGCTTGTGTTCATGTTGATTTCCTTTAGTTTAAGTAACAAAATGAAGAAGTAAGGCTAATGATTGCAATAAAGCAGGCTTATGCTATCAAGTTAGTGACACACCTGGGCTGAAAGAGGCAATAAACACAATGAACTGAAGCCAGATAGTATATATAAGGACATGACCCCAGAATGGCATAATTGGATTTGTATCTCTTTGATAATATACTCATGTTGGATCATGCTCCAATTATACTTACCATAGATGGTAGTTCTATTTTATTAAAGTCACAGTGCAAGCCGAACACTGTGCTGCTAATAGCTGCAAACTTTGTTGCACAGTTGATTCAGTCATCTCTAACTTCACATGAGAAAATAAACACTCTGTAACCTCAGCTATGAAAGTTACTGTAAGGGATGAATGCATAAAGTGTGCCTCCCAAAAGAAGATAGAAAGACAAGTTATTCGACTCTCTAGCCAACGAAATAGAAGATTTGGAGAGAATGCGCAAGACTGACCCAAATAATGAAAACCTTCTACATTCTCTAATCAACTCCAAACACAGATATAATGAATGCTTATCCAGCCAAATCGAATTACAGTCACCAGGATCAAACAAAGATATTCTGAATGGGGAGATAAAGCAGGTAAACTACTTGGCAGAAGACTTATGCCGGAACTAGCCAGAAACAACATTTCTTCCTTCTTTCTTGAACCAATAGATGTAGCTACAAATAATCAATTTAAGCAATTCTATCAAGCTTCATATAAATCAGACAACTGATCTGACCCTAACAAATTTAATCATATCGTTGAAGATCTGCCTTTTAATATCCTAACTTCAGAACAAGTGTTTTTTGGATGAACATTTATCAACACAAGGGCTCAGACTATAAAAAATATGAATTCTGGTAATGCCCCTGGGATGGATAGCTTTCCAAAATATTTCTACAAAACATTTTGGAATCAGTTATCTTCTATTCTTTCAAGGGTCTTCAATTAAACATTCCCAAAACCATGGCTCATGAGAACTGTTTTAATTATTTTAATATTAAAGAACAAAGATGGTTGCAACTATGGTGACTTTAAACTCAAATCTGTTGAGCACAGATTGCAAAATAATTGGAAAAATTTTAGTGACACAACTGAGTACCATCATCCCATCAGTTATACACACAAGATCAGGTTGGTTTCATTAAAAGAAGATTGTTTGGTGATAATACAAGAAAAATTGCTCATTTGACCCAGCAAGCTCAGATATCAAATATTTCCTCCTTAGCCTTATCTCTAGATGCAAAGAAGGCCTTTGATAAGGTGGAATTGCCTTATATGATGACTGTCCTAAAAAAATGGATTTGGATCAATATTCCTAAATTGGATTAGTATATTATACAACTTTCCCCTTGCTTCACTATCAACTAAAGGAATTTCCCTCCTGCATTTCAGCTAGAAACAGGGACATGACAGGGCTGTCCCCTCTGACCCTCCTTTTTAATCCGTTTCTTGAACCACTGGTAATGTACACACACCAGCTCTCAGCCACTGAAGGCGTGACTATAAACAGAAGAATTTATATGCTGATGGCATTTTTGTACTATTGAAGAATCCATTGTAATCAATTCCATCATAATTGAGTACAGTTGACTTTTTTTTTAAAAAGATCTCTGGTTTTCAGATTAACTTCTATAAATCACAAGAAATGGATGCATCCAAAAGACCAGATCCTTCTTAGTTTCAGCACTTTCCTTTTCAAATATGCAATGAAATCACTTACTTAAGTGGATTGCACTCTCAGCAAGTTTGCAGATGACACTAAACTGGGAGGAGTGATAGATACGCTGGAGGGTAGGGGTAGGACACACAGGGACCTAGACAAATTAGAGGATTGGGCCAAAAGAAATATGATGAGGTTCAACAAAGACAAGTGCAGAGAACTGCACTTAGGATGGAAGAATCCCATGTACTGCTACAGACTAGGGACTGAGTGGCTAGGCAGAAGTTCTGCAGAAAAGGACCTAGAGGTTACAGTGGACTAGAAGCTGGATATGAGTCAACAGTGTGCCCTTGTTGCCAAGAAGGCTAACGGCATTTTGGGCTGTATAAGTAGGAGCATTGCCAGTAGATCAAGGGATGTGATCATTCCCTTCTATTCGGCATTGGTGAGGCCTCATCTGGAGTACTGTGTCCAGTTTTGGGCCCCACACTACAAGAAAGAGGTGGAAAAATTGGCAAGAGTCCAGTGGAGGGCAACAAAAATGATTAGGGAGCTGGAGCACATGATTTATGAGGAGAGGCTGAGGGAACTGTGATTATTTAGTCTGCAGAAGAGAAGAATGAGGGGGGATTTGATAGCTGCTTTCAACTACCTGAAAGGGGGCTCCAAAGAGGATGGATCTAGACTGTTCTCAGTGGTAGCAGATGACAGAATGGTAGTAATGAGTCTCAAGTTGCAGTGGGGGAGGTTTAGGTTGGATATTAGAAAAAACTTTTTCACTAGGAGGGTGGTGAAGCACTGGAATGGGTTACCTAGGGAGGTGGTGGAATCTCCTTCCTTAGAGGTTTTTAAGGCCCAGCTTGACAAAGCTCTGGCTGGGATGATTTAGTTGGGGATTGGTCCTACTTTGAGCAGGGGGTTGGACTAGATGACCTCCTGAGGTCCCTTCCAACCCTGATAGTCTATGATTCTAAGATTTGTCCTAAACATCCCAAAATTGTTTCTATAAAAATGGACAATTTATTTTAAAAAGTTTCTGAGGATGTAGAGATGGCATCTCCTGCCTCTGTTCTTACTTGGGAGAACAGAAGTAGCCAAAATGAATATCTGCCCAAGATTAATTTATATCGTTGGCCTATTGTCTTTCAAAGTCTCTCCCATGCTCCTTGCTTGAGTAAATAGGTGTATCATGGAATCTATATGGAATAAAAAAAAAAACCAGTCTCGTTTGTCACACATGACCCTTAAAAATTCCTGGGCAACTGGAGGTATGGAATTGCCAGATTTGTATCTATATTACCTAGTGTTCCAAATGCATCCTATTGTAAGTTGGTTCCTCTCCAGTGGCTCGGTATACATACTGGCTTGGTTTGAGATTGAAAAAAGCGTAGCTATGCCATTTGGTTCCCTCTCTTCTTTTTTATACCGCACGAGGCTACCCACACCCTTAAAGAAAAATCCAATCTTGGCATCTATATGGGGTATACTACAATGTGTTAAGATGATTATAGCATCTGATCTTACTAATTCTCCTCTCATACCACTATGGCAGTGTTTCCCAAACTTGGGATGCCGCTTGTTCAGGGAAAGCCTCTGGCGCGCCCGGCCGGTTTGTTTACCTGTCGCGTCCGTAGGTTCGTCCGATCGTGGTTCCCACCAGCCGTGGTTCGCTGTGCCCAGCCAATGCGGGCTGCGGGAAGCCGCGGCCAGTACGTCCCTTGGCCTGTGCCACTTCCCGCAGCCCCCATTGGCCAGGCACAGTGAACTGCGGCCAGTGGGAGCCATGATTGGCTGAACCTGTGGACATGGCAGGTAAACAAACCGACCGGGCACGCCAGGGGCTTTTCCTGAACAAGCAACGTCCCAAGTTTGGGAAACACTGCACTATGGGATAACCTGTGCCTCAGGATCAAGGCCAGTTCCAGGTTTAAGACAATTTGGATAGAAAAGGGATTAACAAACATTAAAGTTATAACACAAGCTGCTAGACTGGCCTCCTTCAATTAAATATGTAACAAATACCAGCTACTGCTGTCTCACAGTTCCTTCTTTCAGCGACTATGCTCAAGTATTCATGCACAGATAGGAGACAACTGGTCTAACTTTCTCTTCTCTAGAAGAACATGTTGAGAAATATGGAAACAACAGTCATTTTGTAGGAATTACTTATAGGTGGCTTAAAGCTTTTCAGGGCCAGCTCTACCTTTTTTGCTGCCCCAAGCAGCGAAGGAAAAAAAAAAGCTGCCGCCAGCATGCCGCCGAAGACAGAAGACTGGAGGAGCTCCCACAGGCTTGCCGTCAAAGATGGAAGAGCGGTGGAGCTGCCGCCGGCGTACCACTGAAAACGAAAGAGCGGAGGAGCTCCCGCAGGCATCCTGCCCAAGACGGACGAGCGGAGGAGCTGCCGCCGGAGTGCCGCCAAAAGCTGCTGAAGTGCCGCCCTAAGAACGCCCGGGATGCTGCCCCTTACCGTTTGTCATCCCAGGCGCTTGTTTCCTAGGCTGGTGCCTAGAGCCGGCCCTGATGCTTTTCAGCACCCTCTCAATTTCAGTTTAAAAGAAAATAGAAAAAAGAACTTAGCTTTACTGTCTCACCAGAAACCTGGGAGGAGGTCTGGCTTAATGTTAAAGACACTTCAAGTTCTTTATCCTTGTGATTCTTCCAGAACAAGATATTAAACAGGTACTACTGGACTCCAGAGTGTTTGTTTAAGACTAGATTGGCAATGGACAGTGAGTGTTGGAGATTCAAACAGCCACATGCCAATCTGTCAAAAAATGCACGTGTTCTGGAATAATATATCCAGTGCCTCTCAAAATCTTTGTGTCACTATTTTCTCTTCTCCAAGTGTGTGTATTTTAGGGGTCTGGATGAGTTGGAATTACACTTAACATTAAGAAATGGGTGGCCAAAAGAGTATTTTGAGAAAATGGAACTCTGCAATTCCTCCCTCATACACAGACTGACTGAGTGAGCTCTCCACTACTGCATTAATGGAAAAAATGACTCTGACAGAAACACATGGAAAAAATACAAGGATGCCTGGTCACACATGAAACTCTTTCATACAATCACAATTTGTATTAATCCCAGATACTTGTAAACTATGTTCTCACTTATTTATCTATTGAGCCACTTTTAATGCCCTGCAGGACCGTGACAGGCTCTGTTTTTTGCATGATTTTTCAGGTTTTGCAAATAATGAACATTTTATTTTGTTACTTATATGCTATTTCCACTTGTGTATGTATTTGTATATGTTTTATTTTGTTATATACATATATTTTACATAAAAACAATAAAGTTAAAAAAAGAAAAGGACAAAGGAAACCTGAGGACTTCCAGTAATACTAAGACAGCTACATCACAGTTTTCTCAATAACCTTCCCTTAGAAAGGCCAGGGCATTAAGTGGTTAGGGAAGATTATTTGGACATGGACTTAACCAGCACTAGACAAATGGGCAGCACAATGGTAATTCAGTGCTCACAAATGCAAAGTAATGGATATTGAAAGGAATTATTTAGACTACTCACATACTCACTACTCCTGGGATTTAAATCAATGTAACCAAAAATGTCCTAAGTATCACCATAAACAACTCAATGGCAGTCACGGCTCAATGGAAGCAGTGATCAAAAAAGCAAACAAAATATTTGGATGGATCAGCAATGAGATAAAAAACAGTACTGAAAATATTATAATGCCATTCTATAGATCATTGGTACGCCCTCATCTGGAATGCTGCCTTCAGTACTGGTCACTCTATCTTAAAAAGGATACAACCTGCAGAAAACCCAGGGGATTCTGCGACAGAAGATAAAAAATCTTAGAGGGATGGAAAGATCTTGAAAAAATCAGGACAAGTTACTTTAGAGAAGAGACGACTCAGAGGGTACATTACAAAGGTACACAGAATGATGAATGTTATAGAGATTTATATTCCTATTTATCCTTTTTCAAATACAAGAACAAGACGACATTTATAGAACTGAAAACTGATCAAAGGAAATACCCCTGAACACAACACATAATCAATCTGTGGAAATCACTGCCAAGATATAATTGAGACCAAGAGCTCAACAGGATTTTTAAAAGGGTTGAGGATTTATATGGATAATTAGAACAGCCACAGTGAGAGGAGAAAAAAAAGGAGGTAACCCTTCACCAATCTCTGACTGGTGGGAGTTAGGGAGAAACTACTCATAAGGGCTGCTTATCCCATAGCATCCACTACAGAATTCTTGCATCTTCCTCTGAGTCAGAGACAACATACTACTAGATGAGATGCACAGCTGGTCCGATCTAGTATGGCAATTCTTAAGTTCCTAGGACTCAAATAGGGGGTTGCCAATCTTTATTAATAATGGTGCTTCATTTTACCTGTCAGAAGGCTCAAATAAGAGCTCCCAGCCCTAATTCACCTAGCAGGTCTAAAATCTCAGTGAGACTGGCTGAAACCCAACTTGAAAATGTCACCTTTGTTGCTCTGCTGGCGGAATGTGGGCAGCCTTGTGCACACCGTAGAGCCAAAGCTCCTACATGTGAGAGACATTTGACTGTTTACATGCAAAGGCAGCTGAAGTCAGTATGAGACTCCCATCCAGAACAGCTCTGCTGACTGATGCTGCAGGCTATATGGTTCCATTTTACTATAAAGTCAGTTTTACTTTGCACTTGAGATAACTAGGTCATAAGCTTCATTGTAAAAAACCATGGGGTTGCATGTATCAGAGCGGTAGCCGTGTTAGTCTGGAGCTGTAGAAGCGACAAAGGGTCCTGTGGCACCTTATAGACTAATAGAGGTATTGGAGCCTAAGCTTTCGTGGGTGAATACCCACTTCGTCAGATGCAACACGAAGAAGTGGGTATTCACCCACGAAAGCTTATGCTCCAATACCTCTGTTAGTCTATAAGGTGCCACAGGACCCTTTGTCGCTTCATGGGGTTGCATGTGCCTCTGAGTTCTGAGGATATAGACTCTATGCAATGCTGACAGCCATGGGTGTGAACCACAGGTTCCAGCTTTAAATTGCCCTGAGATTCTCAGAAAGTGGAGAATGCTAGTGGTGCATAAGTGATATTTACTGGTGTACTATTTACTGGTCAGTTTAATTTCCAAATGAAATACAGAGAGCATATACCAGAGGAATGGGTGTACATATTTGGAGAAGGGGTGCATCTACTAGAATTAAGTTCAATGGGCATGTCCTGCTGTCAGGTGTCACTCTGTCTTCTCCAGTCAGATTCACTTGCACACACAACTAACACAAATCCTTAACTGGGAGGACTATCTATCATTCCATAAAGCACGTCCCTTGAATTAACTGAAGGGACAACAGCATCTAACACCCTGCTACCCAGCACCAAGGAGCTGGTGAACAGCAACTGGACATCACAAAAACCACCACCTTTTCAGACACACACACGAAATGGTGAAGCTAATGGTACAGCACAGGCATGTAGTTCTGGTATCTGCTGGAAACAGACCTTTACTCTCCTTAATTAGAAGAAAGAGATCCAAGAATCTTAGAACTGTTAGGCTGGAAAGGACCTCAAGAGGTCACCTGGTCCATCCCCCCATGCTGAGGTGGCTAGTGTATAAACATCAGCTGCCTGGCCACTGTATTTCTACTGCAGGTTTGTCCACACTCTCCAGCATGAGAGCCAAATCTATTATCCCCAAAAGCCGAGGGGCTCCAAATCAATGCTTGGGGGCAGATTCTCTGGCCTCTTCTGCTCCCATTGAACTGCTCAGACAGTGGCCAATAGAGAAGAAATGATCCACGAACCCCTGCTGGGTGCAGCTGCTTAGCCGCTCCCCCCGCTGGCCATTTGCTACATCCCAGGGAAGGGAGACTAGTTTTAGTTGCTACATTATCTGCTTTGCTACTAGTAATCCCCAGCAGGCACAGAAGCCAGCATATTCAGCTCCTATGCCTCCCTCCCCACAGTGCCCCTGGCACAGGTGTAATGTCAGGGTGCAGAGGGGCAGGTTGAGTGTAAGCAGGGGGTAGTGGCTGGTGTACGCAATGCTGCAGCTGTTGTATGGTTTCTTGGGGACCCTAGTCAGTTGATGCAAGTTAGATCATGGAACTCCTGTTGTTGGTTCTCAGCTTTCCCTCCTGGCCTGCCCTAAGTGCTGTCTGGGGTAAATAAGCTGTCCTTTATGGGTGTTCACCTAAGCAAAGCCTTCTGAGTGCCTGCCCTGTTCACCTGGGCTCCCCCAGACAAGTAGCAGTGTAGGCAATGAAGAAGCCAGAGCTACTCTCTCTTCCCCTTTGATGCAGCAGGCGGCCAGAGAGGGTAGCTGCAGTAGGAGTGGGACAGCAGCTGCTCAAAATAAATCTGCTTTGGGGTTGCATGAGCAGCAGTGGGAGGTGCTTTTCTTAGATTATAAAGCTAGAAGGGCCCTCTGTGCTCATATGTAGAACACAAGTCAAAGGATTTCCCTGAATTAATTCCTGTTTGAATACTGCAGATCTTTTAGAAGATTCATCCACATTTCTGTAGTGACTACAGCTGATGAAAACACTTGGGTTACCAAAAAAAAAAAAAAAGTCACAGGATGTGGCTGGAAGCGTACCTTCAATTCAGAATCAAATAGGGACTGTCCTAACATAGTTACCTTAAAAGGCCACAGTTTGGACACCCTTGTTCCAGTGCTTCCTTTTGCTTCATTGCCCTCAAGCTAAAACAAAGTGATTCCTGCCACGCAGGCAGAAGATCTCAGCTATTTACTGATACATTATTTCAAAAAGGCTTGACTGGATAGGGTTAATAGATTTTAAAAGTCAGAAGGGGCCATTATGATTATCTTAGTCTGGCCTCCTGCAAAACACTGGCCCGAGAATTTCACACAGTGCTTCCGGTATCCAGCCCAAGGTGGTTGAATAAAAGCTTATCTTTTAGAAAGACACCCAATGTAGATTTAAAAACTCCAAGTGATAGAGAATCTCTAGAAAGCCTTTATATTCTGGGCCAATTATCAATTAACTGTTAAAATTGTGCATTTTATTTCCAATTTAATTATTGCTGACTTCAACTTCCAGCCACTGGATCTTGTTACAATGATAAAGCCCTTTAAATAGGGTTCACTAAATGTTGTGTTTCATAATATTAATGATCCTTTTATTCACTACTGTTTATATTTTACAAAACAAAAGCAATAGGCCAGATTCTGAACTCAGTTACACCAAGGTAAATCTGGAATAAACTCATTGCCCCCACTGATTTCAATTTTACATTGGTATGGCTGAGACCAGCTTCTGCCCCAAATACACAGATGTAAGCCATGCAGATCCACAGGAGAGCAATAGTTCAGATTTTCGTGCTCTTCACAGGTCTTCTGCTTTATTGTGTTGACATTCTCAGCAGCTCAGTATAGAGGGATTCAGCTGTAAAGTGCAGCACTTTGAGGAACAAATGAAAGAGATCTGGAAGAGTTTTATATGTCTGAACCCAGCTCTGCACATTGCTTATCTGATATGTGATTGGCTAATGATTCTATGATGTCAAGAAGGAGCGGCTGACTGAGGGATCGCAGGTTTGGCAACTTGGAGACCTTCAGAGAAAACAAAAACAAACAGAAAAACACACAAAAAAGGAAAAAATTAAAACAATAGTTTAAATATCACTGTTTAATCCCAACCGACTCATACTAGACATATAAAGGGTAGTGAAATCCAGTGATATTCCATTGTGTGGATATTGTCATGTTACTAGTAAAATGACAAGCACACAGAACCAGGCTGCAAAGTTCCATGAAAATCACCACAACTGTGGTTTCTATGTAAATTAATAATTCTCCTTCTTTGTCTTCTGGTTTTAGACCGCCTTTGCTGTGGGATGGAGTTGAAGGTATGTCAGGAAATCTGACATGAAAATGACAATAATTATTCATAATAATGATTCCATAATTAATATACAGGATGCAAACTAGTGCAGACTAAAACATACTTTAGGCCCCTAAACAGCTTTGAAATTCATGCCCTTTGTATTTCTGCTGACATTCAGATCCACTGGAATTGGCAGCTGAAGATTTGCGCAAATTATCTGTCTACTCTGTTATGCTGTGCCTCTGAGAAGTAGCTCAAAGTACTGCTTTATTTAGTGCACGTGATATTTTTGCCTGGATCTTTCAAGCAGTTAAAGAATGCCATGAGAACCAATAATCAACATGTGCACTGAAGGTTAGCTAACCAACTGCTCTATAATAATGTTTATTTTCTGACAGCATCAGACTGAACAGAGAATTCACACAAATCCAAGTTTTCTCTGAAGAGCCATTTTCTGACCTTGAGAAACATCCCTATTTTACCTCATATTTTAGCCCAATAAATGGAGAATATTTAGATATCTTTTTTAAATTGCTTAATAATATTTCCTCCTATCTTTGTAGGTCCAGTGTCTGTAGTGAAGAAACAAAGGCATTTTGTGCCTCTAGTAACAGTGAAATGAAGCAGATGAATCAGACCACTTCTGGAAAGAAATCAGTACACAGAGTTATATGTCCAAAATAAGGGGCAGTAGACAATGTGCAGGGGATAGAGGGGTAGATCCCATTAACATTAGTGGGAATTTGGCACCTGCACTGAAGAGCATATTGCATTGAGATAGGATTAAGACCAAGGGCAAAGACACAGAACTATGTCAGAGTATAAACAAAAAAGAGTTTTATTAGGCATTTGTATAAACCTGACACACTGGGAGACTAATGTATAACCTTGCCCAAAGTATTACAACAATATAGTCAGCTCTCCGGTTAATATTCTTTTTCTCTGATATTCTGAATAGGGAACAGCATCCCTTAACCAGCCAACAGAGCTGAAGGAGACTGTAATGGCCACATGTTCATATCGTGCTGGGCAAAAAGTTACATACTAAAATCTCCGAAACATAACAAACATTACAGCATTTGGATTTCTTGAAAGCTGCAGGTATTCTCCTTTCCTAGCACTCAGTCTTTCAATGATAATTTTATGAGCCTGTCCTTAGAATCACAGTTTTTAATTTACAAACCCAGAATTAAAAGAAAAAAATTTGCAACGACAGAAATTTAACAAAATGTCAGAGCTCAAACACTTTCTGAAATGTTGCATTTTATTCATTTTTCTGGACACAGTGCAACATTGCACTCAACATTAGTTTCAAGTTGTTACTGATCAGGTCTACCACAAGGAAGTCAAGACTAGAGCCCTGCAAATCTGCGGATATCTGCTTTATATCCACTTTATATCTGCAGACTATGTTAGCAGATCGTGGATTGGATGCAGATACAAATTTTGTATCCACGCAGGGCTCTAGTCAAGACCATGAAACTTCATTAAAATAAAACATTTTGCACAGCAGTAAATGCAGATGGACAAACACTCTATGACTGCCAGAGCCTATCTGTATAATCTCATTTCCAAATGGAAATGCAGAACATGGAATGCTGAATCCATTAGGTTAATTCTAGCATAGATTACATCTTTCCAGATTCTTCAATATTTCTGTATTCTTTTCCAAGATCATACATTTTAAATATTACTTGAATGCAGGGATCAATTGTGTCATTTTAGTCTTTTGTTTCTCCCTGATGTAGTGCAGTTTTTTGAAATGAAATTGACCAGGGAGGAGTATAAAAATATTGCTCAGGCATGCAGGAGTGAAATTAGGAAGGCCAAATCACACTTGGAGTTGCAGCTAGTCGGAAATGTTAGGAGTAACAAGAAGGGTTTCTTCAGGTATGCTGGCAACAAGAAGAAAGTCAAGGAAAGTGTAGGCCCCTTGCTGAATGAGGGAGGGAACCTAGTGACAGAGGATGTGGAGAAAGCTAGTGTACTCAATGATTTTTTTGCCTCTGTCTTCACAGACAAGGTCAACTCCCAGACGGCTGCACTCCACATCACGGTATGGGGAGGTGACCAGCCCTCTGTGGAGAAAGAAGTAGTTCGGGACTATTTAGGAAAGCTGGACGAGCACAAGTCCATGGGGCCGGATGCACTGCATCCGAGGGTGCTAAAGGAGTTGGCCGATGTGATTGCAGAGCCATTGGCCATTATCTTTGAAAAATCATGGCAATCGGGGGAGGTCCCGGATGACTGGAAAAAAGCTGATGTAGTGCCCATCTTTAAAAAAGGGAAGAAGGAAGATCCGGGGAACTACAGGCCAGTCAGTCTCACCTCAGTCCCTGGAAAAGTCATGGAACAGGTTCTCAAGGAATCAATTCTGAACCACTTAAAGGAGAGGAAAGTGATCAGGAACAGTCAGCATGGATTCACCAAGGGCAAGTCATGCCTGACTAACCTAATTGCCTTCTATGATGAGATAACCGGCTCTGTGGATGAGGGGAAAGCAGTGGATGTGCTATTTCTTGACTTTAGCAAAGCTTTTGATTCAGTCTCCCACAGTATTCTTGCCAGCAAGTTAAAGAAGAATGGGCTGGATGAATGGACGGTAAGGTGGATAGAAAACTGGCTAGATGGTCGGGCTCAACGGGTAGTGATCAATGGTTCCATGTCTAGTTGGCAGCCGGTATCAAGTGGAGTGCCCCAAGGGTCGGTGCTGGGGCCGGTTTTGTTCAATGTCTTCATTAACGATCTGGAGGATGGTGTGAACTGCACCCTTAGCAAGTTTGCAGATGACACTAAACTGGGAGGAGTGGTTGATACGCTGGAGGGTAGGGATAGGATACAGACGGACCTAGACAAATTAGAGGATTGGGCCAAAAGAAATATGATGAGGTTCAACAAGGACAAGTGCAGAGTCCTGCACTTAGGACGGAAGAAGCCCATGCACTGCTACAGACTAGGGACCGAATGGCTGGGCAGCAGTTCTGCAGAAAAGGACCTAGGGGTTACGGTGGATGAAAAGCTGAATATGAGTCAACAGTGTGCCCTTGTTGCCAAGAAGGCTAATGGCATTTTGGGTTGTATAAGTAGGGGCATTTCCAGCAGATCGAGGGACGTGATTATTCCCCTCTATTCGGCACTGGTGAGGCCACATTTGGAGTACTGTGTCCAGTTTTGGGCCCCACACTACAAGAAGGATGTGGATAAATTGGAAAGAGTCCAGCGGAGGGCAACAAAAATGATTAGGGGGCTGGAGCACATGACTTATGAGGAGAGGCTGAGGGAACTGGGATTGTTTAGCCTGCAGAAGAGAAGAATGAGGGGGGATTTGATAGCTGCTTTCAACTACCTGAAAGGGGGTTCCAAAGAGGATGGATCTAGACTGTTCTCAGTGGTAGAAGAGGACAGAACAAGGAGTAATGGTCTCAAGTTGCAGAGGGGGAGGTTTAGGTTGGATATTAGGAAAAACTTTTTCACTAGTAGGGTGGTGAAGCACTGGAATGGGTTACCTAGGGAGGTGGTGGAATCTCCTTCCTTAGAGGTTTTTAAGGTCAGGCTTGACAAAGCCCTGGCTGGAATGATTTAGTTGGGGTTGGTCCTGCTTTGAGCAGGGGGTTGGACAAGATGACCTCCTGAGGTCCCTTCCAACCCTGAGATTCTATGATTGGAAAGAATGCAAAGATGATAGAAACAAACAACCTCCCCCTTATTTGGGGCCTGACAGTACCTAGGTAGGTCTGCAAGCGAGGTGCACTTAGTCGACAGAAGGGACAGCACACGTGTTAGGGTGCCAGACTCATGTTCAGCTCCCTCTTTGGCTACAGATCCATATGTGACTGTAGGTAAGTCCCTCAGGGCCACATTTCCAAAGACATTTACGTAGCTAAAGATGCATGTAGGCATCTAGGGCTAGATCCACAAAGGGACTAACTGCCATTTTAGGGGCTTAAATAAAAAATGAGAGTGCCCTTGAGTTTCTTAATCCTCTACTCAGCTGCTGCCCAAAGTCCATAGCTACCTACATTTTTGCTAATAAAATTCCCTAGGTGCCTAAGTTTCTGTCAGTGGCATTTTGAAAAATACCTAAATAGATTCAGTGCCATTCACTTCAATGGGAGCTAGACGCGTAACATGCTCAGGCACATCTGAAAATCCCATTCAGTGTCTATCTGCACCTCATACACCTAAATACCTTTATATATCTGGTCCTTAGTCTCTTGGGGATAGATTGACAAAGGGACTTTTAGGGACACTGCCTCCCAGTATCAGAGGGATAGCTGTGTCAGTCTGGATCTGCAAGAGCAACAAAGAGTCCTGTAGCATCTTCTAGATTAACAGTGTTTCCCAAACTTGGGACGCCGCTTGTTTAGGGAAAGCCCCTGGTGCGTCCGGACGGTTTGTTTACCTGCTGCGTCTGCAGGTTCGGCCGATCGCGGCTCCTACTGTTTACTGTTAGTCTATAAGGTGCTTCAGGACTCTTTGTTGCTCTTGCCCCCCAGTAGAATCCTTAGTCTTGAGTCAGGCGCCCAGGCTCCCTATGCAATGCCTAGGGAGAAATACAGCTGAGAGAGGAGCCTCGCTAAGCCAGTCAGCAGAAAAAACTGAGGCAGTTAAATGCCTAGCTGTGGGCCCGAGGGGGGATTTGGGATTCTCAGCTGTGAACCCGCTCTTTCAGCTAGGTGTCTTAGCGAGGCCAGCCCCTTCTCAGGAAAAGGAGCACGAGAAACTAACCATAGCTGCCCACTGGCTGTGGCACTCAGCCCTGATGCAGGAGACCAGTTTTCAAACTGCCCTTATGCCTGATTCAGAGCAGGTTTGTGATCTTGATTTTCCCAAATGCCAGGTGAGTGATTTTCCCACATGCCAGGTGAGTTTATTCTGGGATGAGTGTGCTACAACCTCTCCCGTTGGACATGTCCACTTCATATAAATAATGAAATATTTATTGGAACAGGGACTTGTCCGAGGTCAGTGCCTTAGCCACTGAGCTACAGTCAAGCTCTTCCCTGCTTTCTCGGCTCCAACGAATAATTAATTATTTAATACAAAGTGGAACAGCTTTAACAGGAGACACTAAGCAAGCCCCACCCAAGAGCAGGCAATACCTGAACGATTACGACATGCCCCTTGTGTGTGTGGTGGCCTGGGTTCAAGTCCCTGATCAAAATCAGGCAGTACAAGGATTTGAAAACAAGTCTTCTGTATCCCAACTGAGTGCTCCTAACTATGGGCATTGGATACATGCCCACAGAGTTACAAATGTTCTTTGTGCAGCTTAGACATGTTCAGAGCCTGCTTACCAGATTGGGGAATGCCTCATTTGTGAATCCACCAGGGTTTAGTGTGAGAGAGGGCTCTGAGCAGCTTGGTGATTTCAGTGGTTTTGTGCATGCCTTCTGGCAGAAACTTAAGTGTCTACAGTGTTAGGAAGTGGCTGAGTCGGGGTTGGGATCTCACTGGTACCTAAAAGTTGGACGTTGCCATCTGCAGTGGGAGTTACACGCTTAATTCCCTTTGTGGATCTAGCTCTCTGTGCCCTTGTTTCCCATCTATGAACTGGAGTTTACAGTGTTTCCTTACCTCAGGGGAATGTTGTGAGGATAAATACAGTACAGACTGCTAGGAGCTCAAATACTAACGTGACAGGAGCCACATAAATATGCCAGATTAGACATGGCAATTTTTTGTCTGTGAGGGACGGTGGGAATTGCAGCCTATTAAGTACATGGTTTGCAATGTCTCATGTGACTGAATAGTCCAATCCAAGATTTGCATAATCTTTGGCAGTTACTGCAAATGTCTGTATCTTGGTTGGGAACTGCTTGCTTCCTACGGGCTCTTTTCTCTTCAAGCTGTAGGAGCCAGCTTCTGTCATGGACTTTGATACCCTGATGGAGACAATGGCGCCACTTGTTACCATCACTTGCCAAGACTTCCCATTAGTCAGGATCAATTCCAAATTCCTTCATATCTTGCTTGCATGTGTCTTTATAGCGAAGCTTGGGACATCCTTTTGCTCTTGTTCCCTCCAACAGCTCCCTGTATAGCATGTCCTTGGGTATGTGTCCATTTTCCAACCTATTCAGATGGCCCAACCAGCGCAGTCCTCTTTCCTTGAGCAAGGCTGTTACACTTGGTAACTTTGCCCTTTGAAGAACCTTTGCATTGGAGACTTTATCTTGCCATTTGGTGTTGAGTATGCAGCGTAAACAATGTAGGGGGAAACTGTTTAACCTTTTTTCCTGATGAGCATAAGTTGTCCACGTTTCCCCACCATACATGAGAGTGCTGAGGATGCAGGCTTGGTACACTAGCATTTTGGTCTTGATGGTAAGCTTTGAGTTGTTTCATGCTCTTTTAGTTAGTCTGCTAAAGGTGGTGGCTGCCTTTCCAATGAGAACATTTAGTTCTTCATCCAGTAAGAGGTTGGTGGTAGAACCTAAATAGCTGAACTTTTGGACTACTGCTAGCTGATTTGCATTTAAGGTAATTGAAGGATCTTGTGGAACCCTGTGGTGGGGCGGGTGCCCCACCCCCTTGCATGAGTGGGCTAAGACAGGCCAGAGAGACTGCGCAAGGCTGCAGCCAATCAGGGAGGGCCTGTTAGGGAGCCAATCGGGGCCCAGATTGGAGACAGCCAATCAGGGCCAGGCTCAGCCCTAAAAAAAGGCTGCTCAGCAGAGGAGCAGAGAGTCTCTCCCAGGCCTTCAGAGGGGAAGGTCTGTCTCCTGTTTAGGAGACCAACACCTGGGACAGCGCAGTGCTGGGCAGACTCAGGGGAGCATAAGGGAGCTCCAGCTCATAGCCTGCCAGGCTGCAGGCCCTGAATGGAAGGGCCTAGCTGGGTGCAAGAGGGGGCCGAAGGGGAAGCGGCCCAGGGAAGAGAGACGGACAAGGGGAGAGGAGGGCAGGAAGGCTGCCGTCTGAGGGTCCCTGGGTCGGGACTCAGAGTAGAGGGTGGGCCTGAGTCCCCCCCTTCCCCTTGGTACAAGCGCCCAGCCATGGGACGTGGTGCTAACAGACTGCACCAGACGGGGTTAGACTTTGGGGTGTGGTGAGCCGCTGGGGCACTGAGAGGAACTGCAGATAAACCACCCCCTGGAAGGGGGTGAGCGGTGTCTAGGGGCCACTGCCGGAGGGCAGTGTCCTGAAGAGGATGCCGCAAGCTGGGAGCAACGCGGGTCCGGACGCCAGCAAGGGAGTGGCGGATAGGACACTACCGGCGGAGGGTACTCCAGGACTGCCGAGGGCTAATTCTGAGACAGACCGGCAGGGGGCGCCATGGTGGTGAGTCGCAACCCCATCACAAACCCCCTGTCCTAATACAACTGTTTTGTTGATGCTGATAGTGAGAGCAAATGCCTGACAGGCACTTGAAAGGAGGTCCATGAGTTCTTGTAGTAGATCTTCATTGTGGGCTATGAGGGCATCATCATCAGTGAATAGAAGTTCCTTGATTAGCACCTTTTTGACTTTGGTCTTCGACTTAAGTCGGGACAGGTTGAAAAGTTTGCCATCTGGGATCTTGTGTGGAGATACACTTCATCTTTGATGTCCTTAAACACACCGTTCAAGAGTACCGAGAAGAAGATTCCAAAGAGTGTAGGGGTAAGAACACATCCTTGCTTCACTCCGCTTTTCATCTCAAAACTGTCCGAAGTGGACCCATCAAACTGGACAGCTGCTCTCATGTTGTTGTGGAATGAACGTATATGACTTAACAGGGTTGGTGGGCATCCTGTCTTTTCTAGAATTGCAAACAGACCTACTCTGCCGACTGTGTCAAATGCTTTGGTTAGGTCCACAAAGGTGATGTACAATTGCTGGTTTTACTCTCTGCACTTTTCTTGGAGTTGTCGCAGAGAAAATATCATGTTTATAGTTGATCTTCCAGCCCTGAATCCACACTGTGATTCAGGGTAGACATGATTTGCCAGCTGTTGTAGGAACACTAACATGACTTTTGTGAAAGCTTTTTCTGCTACACTTAGTAGCGAGATACCTCTGTAGTTGTTGCATCACCCTTTTTGCCTTTATTTTTATACAAAATGATGTTTGCGTCATGCATCTTTTGTGGTACCTCACCCTCTTTCCAGCATTTAAGTAGCAGCTGATGAAGATATGGTAACAGGCTGTCTTTCCCATACGTGAGGATTTCTGTTGGGATGCCATCTTTTCCAGGAGTCTTGCCACTTGTTAGCAAATCAATGGCCTTGCTTAGTTCTTCTTCTACAGTGGGCTCGACATCTAGCTCTGGCCTGACCTGTAGAGTTGGTATTTGGTCCAGTGATTCCCTGGTGATATTTCTTTCTTGTGTATATAGCTCTGAAGAGTGTACAACCCAACGAGACAAGTGCTTGCTTTTATCTGTAATGATTTCACCACTGTGCAATTTAAGAGGGGCAACCTTGTTGAGAGTGGGACCTAGAACTTTCTTCAGGCCGTCATACATGACTTTGAGGTTTCCTGTGTCTGAGGCTGTCTGTAGCTTGATCCAGTAATGATTTGCACAGTGTCTGCTTGCTCGCTGCACCTCAGTTTTTGCATGTTGAAGTCTCACTTTGGTGCTCTCTGTTGGCTTCTTGTTCTGTTCCAGATAGGCTGTGTTCTTAATGTTGATGAGAGGTAATAGTTCCACTTCATTTTCTTCAAACCAGTCCTTTTTTGATGGCCTCTTCCCCCCAAATGTAGCTCAAGCTGTTTCATGGATTGTTGTTCTTAAATCTTCCCCAAATTCCTCTGTGTTCTCTAGTAATGACTTCCCATGCATGCAAAGTTCAAAAGCATTCACAAACTCCTGGCATTTCCTCTGGTTTTTGGTGTTAATAGCATTGATTTTGGGCTTGCTCCTAGGTTTTGCTCTATGTAGTTTCTTGGCTGTAATCTTCACTTTGCTAATAATCAAGGAGTGGTCAATGTCACAATCAGCACTGTGGAACATGTGAGTGTTCTGCACTAAGGGTAGGTCTTTTCTCCTGATGATAATAAGGTCTAATTGGTGCCAGTGACCTGATCATGGATGTCACCATGATGCTTTGTGGCGATCTTTTCCTGTAAAATATAAATTGGAAATGCACATTTGGTTTTGGGCGCAGAATTCAAGAAGTTGTTGGCGATTCTCATTCATCTTGCCAATGCCAAAATGTCCTAGGCAATCTGGCCATGAGCTGTTGTCTGCACCAACTCTTGTATTAAAGGTTACAGTGTAGTAGCCATGTTAGTCTGTGTCAACAAAAAGAAAATAAGAAAGAAATACTTGTGGCACCTTAGAGACTAACATTTATTTCAGCATAAGCTTTCGTGGGTTAGAACCCACTTCATCAGATGCATGGAATGAAACATACAGTAGACAGATATTTATACAGTCAGAGAAACATGATAAGGTGGAAGTGCGTATACCAACCCTAAGAGGCTAATTAATTGAGAGGAACCATAACAGCAGGGGAAGAAAAATCTTTGAAGTGATAAACAAGATGGCCATAATGGACAGTTGACACACAGGTGTGAATGTCGTTAACTTAAGGGAAATAGATTCAATTAACGTAATGGCCAAGCCATTCCAAGTGTCTATTTAATCCTGAGTTGATGGTATCTAGTTTGCATATCAATTCAAGTTCAACAGCTTCTCGTTGTAGTCTGTTTTTGGAGTTTATTTGTTGCAAAGTTACGACCCTCAAGTCTGTCACTGAGTGGTTAGGGAGGTTGAAATGTTCTCCTACTGGTTTTTGAATGTTATGATTCCTGATGTCAGATTTATGTCCATTTATTCTTTTGCGTAGAGACTGTCTGGTTTGGCCAATGTACATGGCAGAGGGGCATTGCTGGCACATGATGGCATATATCACATTGGTAGATGTGCAGGTGAATGATCCCCTGATGGCGTGGCTGATGTTCTTCCCACCACAGGAATGTTAAATGTTATTATATTATGGTCACTATTTCCAAGCGGTCCTGTTATAGTTACCTCTTGGACCAGATCCTGCGCTTCACTCAGGACTAAATTGAGAATTGCCTCTCCCCTTGTGGGTTCCTGTACCAGCTGCTCCAAGAAGCAGTCATTTAAAGTATCGAGACAGTTTGTCTCTGCATTTCGCCCTGAGGTGACATGTACCCAGTCAATATGGGGATAATTGAAATCCCCCACTATTATTGAGTTCTTTATTTTGATAGCCTCTCTAATCTCCCTTAGCATTTCATAGTCACTATCACTGTTCTGGTCAGGTGGTCGGTAATAGATCCCTACTGTTATATTCTTATTAGAGCATGGAATTACTATCCATAGAGATTCTATGAAACATGTGGATTAATTTAAGATTTTTACCCTGGGATGTGGGAAACCAGGGTCTATTCCTCCTTCAGGCAGAAGGGGAGAAAAGATTTGAACAAGGATCTCCCACCTCTCCGGTGCAGGCTCTAACTACTGGGCTATGGGACATTTTGATGTGGGCCTTCCCCAGTCTCTCCTGATAAAGCTATTCCACTCTGGATAAACAATTAAAGAATCACTAGAGCATGGATCACCTCCCCAGTGAGTGCCCTCCCACTAGGCTACATTCCTTGGCCAATGACTCTTACATTTAGGTAACTCACAATCCTTTCACAACTCCTGTATTGCTGCACACTCCCCTCCAGGCTGTGCATCACCCATTAGCAGATGCAGCATACTCCTCTCATCGTGTCCAGCCATCTCTGCTGCCCTTGCTCTTTCCCCTGTGCCCAGACTCAAGAGCTAGGTAGGTACTGCATGACTGTGCATGGGCTGGGGCCTTATGCTCCCTTACTCCACCAGTAGTGCCAACTCTCAGGATGTTATTACAAAGTCTGTAAGGGGATGGAGGGGTGAGGTAACAAGCAGCAAGAATGTGCATTGAAGAATAGCATGCTTGTTAGCTCCATGAATTCTTTACTCAGGAAATGTGACCACTCCTCTGTAGGGAGGACGAGGGTTTGCAGGCTTGTTGGAAGTAGTCTGTTTTAATGGAGGGACTTGAAGGTGGAGGTCCTGCACAGCAGGTCAGGGAGGGGCCTCTGTGTGTAGGGAGCCACCTGGGGAAATCCAGGGAGGCAGGAGTGGGGAAAGGATGCCATGGACTTAGTGAATCAGGCAGTTTGAGCACAGTAAGGAGGGAGAGCAGAAAGATCTGTGGGCATATGTGGGAATCAGGCGGTGCAAAGCCTTAACGAGAAGACAAGAAGCTTGTCTTTGCTGTAGAAATGGAGAGGAAAGCCAGCCAAAGGATGAGGAGGGGCTTGATGCTATCAGAATGGCAGGCAAAGAAGGCATTTTGGATGGACGTGGGTGTCAGGCAGGCCAGACAGGATGCTGTTGCAGAAGTTAAGGCGAGACATGACAATAGCAAGAAAAGAACCCTTTGGATTGCAAGGTGGGAACAGAGAGGGATGAGCAGGTTTTAAAGATGCTGTGAGGCAATCTAGCAGGATTTAGTGATAGCATCGATTTGGGGTGGGGTGGAGGGACAGAGAAGAGGAATCCAAAGTAATATGAGGGATGAGATACTGCAGCAGAAAGAGAAAAGAGAAAGCAACCTTGACAGCAAAGGAGGGAGAGGGGAAGGCATCAGGAGAAAGGGAAGGAGCTGTTTTAGTCATGCTGATTTTGCTGACACCTGGAAATTCAGGAATTTCCAGGTGTCAGAGAGGCAATCAGAAATAATGGACTGGGCAGAGCTCGGGAGTGGAGAAATGAATTTGTGAATCTTCACCAGAGAGGCAACAGCTAAAGTTGTGTAACCAGATAAAGTTGTACAGAGACAGGGAGCAAGAAGAGAAGAGGAGGGGACCAAGAATGTAGCTCTGACAGACTCGACTCTGAAAGAGAGACAGAGTCCACAAAGTAGCCACTGAAAGAGTGGTTGGGGGTGTAAGATGAGAACCAGAAGAGCACAAAGTCCAAGGCATTATCTACATGGGTAAGTTGCATTGTTTTAAGTTAAATTAGTGCAACCCCTTATGTGGACACTCTTGTTCCAGCTTAATAGTGTCTCATTTTGGTTGAACTAAGCCTGTTCAGTTTATTAGCATAAAAAGCCATTCTTAAACAGAATAGTGTCCATATCAGGTTAACTGAATCTATTGAAATTCACACCATCAGTTAAACTGGGGCAACTTTATCATCTAAACAAGCCCTATAAAGCCAAGAAAGGAGAATCATTAGGAGGAGGGACTGGACCAACTGAGTTAATGGTGGTGTAAGACTGAGGAGGAGGACAGAGGCAGAGTGGCCTTGGGATTTGGCCAGGAAGAGGTCATCAGTGACCTTGTTGAGGGCATCCAGTGAAGGTATAGATGCCAAATTGTAGGGGATTAAGAATGAAGATGGAGATGAGACAAAATAAGTAAACTATGTGCTTCAGCAGCAAAAGGAAGGAGTGAGATAGGACAGCAGTTGGAGAAGAAGTGCAGGAGGGAATCAAGGGTGTTTTTTTTAAACAAAGGAGATGGTATGTTGGAGTCAGAGTGGTTGAGGGGGAGGTGGAAGGATGAGGTCAGTGAGGGAGATCTACTTTTGAGAAAAGAGTAGGTCAAAGGTGCTGGGTGTGGGGTTAGAGAAAGAAAGCAGGAGACATATTGCTGAGTTGAAGACTAGAATGTAGGGAGAGACAAGGTCTTCAGTGGAGAAGGGAAGTCAGTGCAAGACTAGAATCAAAGGTAGAGAAGAATTAGTGCGGTTTTCCATTCTAACTCCTGTTTTCATATGCTCATAACTTTCTAAAACGTTTACCTTTTCAGGCCAAGGTCTGCTCTGCCTCTGGGTGGTTCTTCGTTTGGACAATGTATTGGATAACAATATTCCTATCAATAAGGGACCACATATCATATGACACAAACTAACAGGGGGATTTGAATTTCAGTCTTTTGACATTTTATCACTATTGTATACAATAATCCATATTTAAGTTTCACAAATATGGAGGCTCCAGAATATCCAGCCAGAACATCATGATGTTTTATGAAATCATGTAATATTACCATTACCACTACCACATAGGCAGTACTTCCTTCACCAGAAAACTGAGCACATTTATGATTGCCGGAGAGAGAGAAGCTTGTACATTCAATACGTGAAACATATCTTGTCATACATATCAGAACCCAGCACTGATGTGGCATAGAAGGGCTAATATCTCAGAAAGAAAAGGACAAGGAAACGGTGGGCGTTCTGAATATCTGCTCTGTTTTGGTAGGTCATCATGTCTCCAAAAAGGTGTTCTTTCAGATAAAAAAACAAAAAAAACCCCAGGTATTGTCCCCAGTATGCCTGTCAGTAACAATGCCCAGTTATAATCATAGCAAGCTGTCCTGTGGAGCAAGAAGAATTTAAATGAAGGCCCAGATTAAGCTGCTCTCAGCCACGGTAGTGACAGAGGACAACAGATTCCCAGAAACCCAGAGAAGATCCAACCAACCTTGGTGAATTGGTGAACAATGATATGTAGGCAGTGCTTCTTCATGTCCAGAGCCTGTGTCTTGTCAGCTGCCTCTAAAATCTAGAGCAGAACAAAGTTAAAACTCTCTTCTCTTTCTTCTTCTGGTAAAAGTCTAACTCACAGACAAGTGCTGATTTTATGCAGAAAAGGTCATTTCCCTATACTTGAGGTTGCTACCAACTTTCCATTCTGAACTGGATTTTGGATGTTGTGTGCGGTTCTTGTTGGAAGATAATTTTTATGGAAATCTGGAGATGACTCGGGCTATGCATGGAGCCAGATTGTCTGTGGGTGGGGAGCAGTCAACGTAGGAGGGGGCACAGCTAACTTAATACCAACTGAGGATTCCCTCTACCAGGGAAATTCTTAGTTGGCTGGATTTTGGCTCTTTTGCACCACCTGGGCAGCAAAAAATGAGCAGGACCAGGGCAGAGGCTCTGGTCCATGATCTTTAGGAAAAAATTGTTTATTTATGGTAACTGTTGTTCATTGAAAGTTGCCTCTATGCATTCACATTTGTGGGTTTGACGCCCCCAATGATCTGCTGATGAAACCTCTACCAAACCAGTGTCCATTGGGTCTGCATGAGCACCCCCTACTGACACTGATGTTCAACGTCTAAGCCTATAGAAGGAAGTCCAGTATCCAACCACCTCGGCTTCTTCTCCTATACCAAAGTGCCAAAGTATGATGAGAACTCTGAATGGAATGAGGACAGGAAGTGTGAATGCAGAAAGATAACTCTCAAAGAACAACTGTTATCAGTTTCTTCTTCCAGGTCCTCTGTGCATTCCCATTTGCAGGAGATTAGCCAGCAGTACCCACAAAGAAGCAAGGCGGGCTGAGGAGTTTGCAGCTGAAGAGAAGTTGTAGTACTACTTTCCCAGTCCTGGCCTCCAAACAGGAGGTCAAGATTAAGGAACAGTGCTTGCTAAGATGTGACCTGAACTCTAAATGAGTGCTCTACAGAACTCCCTACTGGGCACCAGCTTGAACATGCCACACAAATGGCTGTAATGCATAGTGGCAAGGGAACCTTAGTTGAAGAGTAACAAAAACAAATGGACAAGGTGATCCACTTGGATAACCTGTGAGAAGAAATAACCTGTCCCTTGTACCTCTTCCCATATGCTAAATTGATCTACTGCTATTTCAGAAGGGCTTAGTTCTCTCCAGACAGAAAGAGTGCCCTTCTCACATCCCCCAATGTGTGAAAATATGAGTCCCCTGGGAGTGGTGTGAGTTTTGAGGAAGAAAACCAGAAGGGATACAGACTGGTTAATATGAAAATCCATCACTGTTTTAGCAATTAAGTTTGGGTGTGGCTATAGAAATCAGTCGGCCTTATGTGTAAAGCTAGGTCACCATTAAATCTGCAACTGACTGACCCTCCAAGCTGACATAATGGCATTGAGTAAGGCTTTCTTGTAAGAGATAGTCCAAAGAGCAGTTTGCCAGTGGTTCAGAGGTGGGGTTCCATGACCTTTGCTAGCACCCAGTGCAAGTCCCATGCAGAAAGAGGCTCCCTCACCAGAGAAAGGTGTTGGCAAAGCCTTAGACGGAATGTGTGATTGCAAAGTGTGGGGGAAATGAACCCCCCAACCGCACTAGACCCTTGCAGATGGAGTTGGCATACAGAATCTGCATCGTGATGGACTTTTGGGGATGCATTGAACAGACTGGTCTCCTTTTGGTAATGGTCTAGAATGGAGGGAAGTACTCTAGAACAATCTTTCAGCCATTGCCCAAGTGGAGCATATCTTCCACTTTGAATACAGCACATGTGTCACACGTTTTCTAGACTGAAGAATCTTTCACACTCTTGCAGAACAAGACAGGTCAGAGTTGGTTAAGAATCTATCGGCCTGGCAGTCAGATGCAGGGATACTAGATCTGGATGGAGAATTCTCTTCCAGCCTGAGATAGCAGGTCAGGAGATAGCAGAACGTGACATGGTAGCTCAAAGGAGGCTGCAACAGCTTGGCATACCAGCACTCTGAGACACTTTGGAGGAATGACAAGAGTTTTTACCCTCTCTCAGGGTATGAGGTACTGGCAGGAATGTATAAAGTTCTTGCTCCAGTCCAGGAGGAATGTGACCCGGAGAGACTCCTTCTTCCTGACCATTATTGAACAGAAAAGGTGACAGTTTCTGCATTGACAGCAAAGCATTTTAGCACGGATGTTTACGTGCAGAAGAGATGGCAAGACAATGATGTTTCCAGAGACCACTCATATTGGTCTAGTTGCCTTGGCCTGAATGCATGAAAGGAATTAGGTGCCTAAGTCCCTATTTTAGGCACCTAAGTCCCGCTTTCAGCACCACTGTGATGCACAACCCCCTGCCAAACCCTGCAAGCACCTGAACTCACTCGGCGCTCAGGTATTTGCAGTAAAAGTTCCCTAGATGCCTATCTTACTGTCTGTGGGCAGGCACACTGCTGCGTCACCAGGGGTGTCCAGGTGCCTAGCTCTTGCCTAAGTCCCATGAGCCTCAGAAAGAACCAGATAATTTGGCAAAGCTGATATTGCAAGGTTTGCAGAGTTTGACCGGTTCTGTGAAATCTTTCCTCTGGCAGCAACATCTTGTCCACAGGTTAGTCTCAGACTGTGCCAATAGAAGTGAGGCTCTTACAAGGGCACAGTTCAACATGCCCCACTTGATTTTGAGCCCCAAAGTCTTGATTAAGTGGCAGGTCAGGACCAAAGAGCAGAAGAGCTCCTGCCATGATCTGGCTTTGAGACGTCAGTTGGATAGATATGGCAAAAAGAATATATACCTCTTTTCCTTAGGTGGGTTGCCACCACGGCCAGGCGCTCAGTAAACACTCTTAGTGCTGTTGGCAGGCTGATGGAGAATGCTGTATTGTAAAAACTTTTCTCCTATGCAAAACTTTGTGCATTTCCTATGTGATTGCTTTATGTCTGTTAAAGTAGGTGTCCTTCAAATAAAGAATCATGTATCAGGGCTTGTCTACAGGACTAATTTGCAGCAAGTTGGGGTGAAAACATAGTGTGCGGCATGCTAGTGTGGGGTAAGTGTCTGTAGGGATCCTGCTGACACACTAAAAGTTCCCTAATTCACTTTACTCTACTCCTGTTTCAAAGTGGGGTAGATCAAAGTGTACTAGGGAACTTTCAGTGCACAGCAGCAGGGTTCACATGAATACTTAGTGAGTGGCACACTAGTGCAGGGTAGATTTTCACCCCAGCTTGCTGAGAACTCAATGTTCATGTAGATAAGCCTTCAGTCTCTTTGGAATAGGGAGGGGGATGACGAACCAGCGGGGGTTCTCAACCTTTTTCTTTCTGAGCGCCCCCCCCCCCCCCCCCGCCCTCAACATGCTAAAAAAACTCCATGGTCCACCTGTGCCACAATTGTTTATCTGTATAAAAATCAGGACCAGCATTAGGGGGTAGCAAGCAGGGCAATTACCCGGGGTCCCCCACCATAAGGGGCCCCGCAAAGCTTAGCTGCTCAGGCTTCGGTGTCAGCCCAGGGGGTGGGGCTTGGGGCCCTGGACGGTAGGGCTTGGGGCCCCAGGCTTCAGCCCAATACAGTGGGGCTTCGTCTTTCTGCCTAGAGCCCCAGCAAGTCTAATGCTGGGCCTGCTTGACGGACCCCCTGAAACCAGCTTGTGGACCCCCAATGGGCCCCAGACCCCTGGTTGAGAACCACTGCCATAGTGATCATCCTCATTTTGAAGGTTCTGATGTGTCTCTTCAATCTTCAGGCCATCCATCTTCCTGGAGATCAAGGAGTACCTCAAGTAGAAACACAGAACTCCTGGGGGGCCTCTTCTGTGGTTCGTTTGGTCAGCGTAGGTTGACTTCCTCCCAGAATGAACTCTTTTGAGAAGGATCTGTGAAGAGGAACTGAGAACGGGGGCTGGGAAGCAGGCTGGTGAGGAACTGTATGGAGTAACCTTGATGTGTAGTCTTCAGTACCCAGCAGTCCAATGTGATTTCAGACTTGGCTTTATAAAGTCTCTAAAGGATGTGGAGGTGGTAGATGAAGAGAAGAGTGTGCAAGAAACTAGAATACAGCTCCAAACTGGGGTGTCAAACTTGAGGTCTGGAGACCAACGATACAAGTACCACACCAATGTCGTCAGATGCCACCGGTGTGGTGCTCTGCTCTGTTCAATGTTGATAACAGTCGGCTGCATGCGTGTGTTCCCTCTGTGTGCTGCCCCGGCTCTGTGCGCTGCCCCGGCTCTGTGCAGATAGCTGACACAGCAGACCCCAAGAGAACCCCCAATGACCACAGACTCTGATAAGGTACGAAGGCACCCGGCCACGTTTATTGTCAAACGAAGCACAGTAATAGTTTCCCAGAGATATACTCTACAGGATATACTACGAATATGTGCCCCCTGACAATGGACCGGCTCAGTCAGTGGCGGGACTTACCACCGCCCCCCAGGCAAAACAAAGACAACCCTTAAGGGGTAAATTTTTATACACAGGTACAAACAAGTAACACATCACTCCTGACGTATTGAGGTGCAACCCCTCTACTGTTAGGGTGCCGCCTCTCACCTTGTACATGTTGGTTCGAACAAAACAACTCTATCCATCATATTACCCTCCTGCCCCTGTCTTTAGGATGGGTCAGCATGTTCCTTGTTATCTATGTGGAATGTGCTAGTACTGGAATGTTCTGGTACCATCCTGGTACGTGTTTATATTACTAGTGCTTAGTACCTTTTAGGTATGTGTATATTTGCAACATGAGCCTTCTTTTTGCCAGCTCCTGTGAGCAGGGCCTGCCTCTGGCTCACAGCTTAACTTTAAATAAGAATATGCCTATCTCATAGAACTGGAAGGACCTTGAAAGGTCATTGAGTCCAGCCCCCTGCCTTCACTAGCAGGACCAAGTACTGTTCCCTGACAGATTTTTGCCCCAGATCCCTAAATGGCCCCCTCAAGGATTGAACTCACAACCCTGGGTTTAGCAGGCCAATGCTCAAACCACTGAGCTATCCCTCCCCCTTTATGTTAGCAAAGTTTTGACCGTTACTTTAGTTCAGGCCTTAGGTCTCATACTGGGACTCTAGTTTATGTTTCAGGGCCTCATTTTACCACAAAAGCCTCTAAGGTTTTGTTGATTTTTTCAGTAAAATGTAAAACTTTCAAATTCTGTATTCACACTTGTGATTCTGGGGTAAGGTCTGAGGACTTAATTCATGAGTATCTCTGTGGCTGTGGCTCTGTTGCAAGGGGCAGAGGGGTCATAGGCTGCATGGGGGGGGGGGGGGGGGGGAATAACAGGCCATACTTCTGCTTCAGTGGCAAGATCCTTTGCTACCTTACTCTGATCTTTAGGAATCAAATCCAGAACAATAGCATCCCAGAGGGTGTACTGTTAGTGTCTTGTCACTGCCTGGTAACTGGCAATACACATGGATCCCAACAAATATGATTTCCTACTGGGCGAGGAAATTCTGTGCCCAGGGAGCAGATTTAGTACCCTTTATCTTTTCTAATGCAGCAGAGACCACACAGTTCAAGCACCACCAGGGCTTTGTGAAGGGAAGGCAACAGCAACATCTGTGAACTGATATCATGGAAGACGGAGTGCTCTGTGGAACTGAAGAGGTATATGAAGGCTGATGGTGCTGGTTCACTCAAAGGGGGCCTGAGTGAAGCCAAAGGGAGATCCTGGGCATCACTGAACAGGAATTCCAGAGATGAATCAGGAGAAAGTTCCAAAGCCAAACCGTGCACCAGGGAAGCAAAAATCTTGTATGGGGACTAATTGACTAGTCTTGGGAAAAGTTGGCGGATTACCAGGAACATGAACTGGGGAAATCTGCAGCTGTTGCAGGGCCAGTGGTCATGACGTAGGAGCTGAGACCCTCTCCAAAATCAGCCCTGGGGAATTTCGTGAGATTGGTTATGATGCTTTCTTCTTTCCTTCTTCACTTCCCCAGAACCAGACCTACGCTTTCCTTCCCTTGTTTCTTCTGTGCAGATGGTGTATATCCCTAGGATGGTGCAGCAGGTGCCACAGAAGGATCTTCAATATCTGAGGATGTTCTCTCAATAAAAGGGTCCAGAAACTAACACGATTTGGGGAGTCAAACTTATCTGCATCACCAGTGCCAATGCAGATGAGAATGCCTGACAATGCTTCACAGGGGAGGTCAGTGCTGCCTGAGGCACAGACCTGGCACTGGAATCCTTGTTAGAGGCCCAAGTTGAGGCCGGTGAAGAGGCTGGAGCTAGGTTCCAAGTCTTCGCTCATTTAATAGTAGTGGGTTTTTGTACCAAGGAGGGTTATTGTGGGCCCAGATTTTATTGCCCTGACAGCCTGATAGCAGGGCCTGTGCTGTCAGAGTGTCACTGGTTTGAAAGACAGGCCTTTAGACTCAATTGCTGATCATGGCATACTCTGGGGATGAATGTGATGGAGTGTGAGCTTCACCTGAGCACACCAGACATGAAACATACATGTCTGATTTCAGATAGACTCTCAGATAGACTTACAGCCTTTCTAGGGCTCTACTCTTGCCATCTTTGCATGGACCAACACCAGATCTATCTCCTACACTATTCTCTCTTTCTTTTAATTAAAGTGAATAAAAGAAAATTCAGATGGCAAAGATGGTCTACTAAATAATTAGACAAAGTCACAGACAGCGAGGATCCTAATGCTTTGCACAGGAGAGGAGAAGGAAATGAAGACACTGGGGTCTGCACTGCCTTACATAGATTCAGACATTGAGCACTGACATCACTAGGAGGGCTTATGCAGCCCCACTGGATACAGCTGTAGTAGAGGTTCCATGAACTTGAAGCTAGAGGATGTCAGACCTGCAAGTAGGGATGCACAGAAGCCTCTGAAGAAGAACACAGGTATTACTTTGTAAAAATTTTAATACATTTTCCCCAGTCACATCTGTATAACAGCGTGGCCTAGAAACATCAAATGTTTTAACTCATCCCCATACTTTCAAATTTTGCATATTCTTGTTTACAAATTCTGTTTCAATTTCATGGCATTCTAATGCTTTTCCACCCCAAAACTATAGTATCCCTACAATCTTAACTGCAGTTTAGGCAATTATTTTTGTCTGAGAATGTGAATAAATCACAGACCCCTCTGGCTGGTGTTGCTGGACCCTTTGAATTTCTTGAATATTTACTGTATTTAAGACTACCGCTGACTAATTAAAATGAACCGGGCAATTACCTGGAGCACATTTTCCACTGTAACATTCATTTCCAGGTTCTGCTTGCAGTATGCTTGAAGTCTGTTGTTGTAGAAACCATAATAATAAGGGGCAGCGAAGAGGTAGCTATAAAGCTAGTCAAGGAGAACAAATTTGTGTTCCAAGTTGGTAATAATTAGGGCTCCGTGTCTGTCATGGAGGTTGCAGAAGTCATGGATTCCGTGACTTCTGCAGCAGCCATTGTGGCTGACCCCAGGGCCATCCAAGCAGCTGGCTCAGGGGACAGCTGCTCAGCAGGGCCGATGCAAGGATATTTTGCACCCTAGGCGAAACTTCCACCTTGCGCCCCCCTACTCCCGCCCCCTATCCACTCCCTCCCACTTCCTGTCCCCCACAGAACCCCCAACCCATCCAACCCCCCCCCCCCCCCGCTCCTTGTCCCCTGATCACCTCCTACCAGGACCCCTGCCCCTAACCACCCGCTGGAACCCCACCCCCTATCTAAGCCTCCCTTCTCCTTGTCCCCGACTGCCCCCTCCTGAGGCCCCCCACCCTAACTGCTCCCCTAGGATCCCATCCCCTACCTGTCCCATGACCCCATCCACATCCCCGCCCCGACAGACCCCCCCGGGACTCACGCCTATCCAACCGCTGCCTGTCCCGACTGCCCCCCCAGAACCCTCCTGACCCCTCTAACACCCCCTGCTCCCTGCCGCTGACTGCCCCGACCCCTCTCCACACCCCCGCCCATCCAACTGCTGCCTGGCTCCTGACTGCCCCCCAGAACCCCCGACCCATCTAACACCCACTGCTCCGTCCCTTGACTGCCCCAACCCCTCTCCACACCCCTGCCCCCTGACAGGCCTCCCCGCAGAACCCCCGACCCATCCAACCCCCCCATCTCCCTGTCCCTTGACTGCCCCGACCCCTCTCCACACCCCTGCCCCCTGACAGCCCCCCCGAACCCCTGACCCATCCAACCCCCCCTACTCCCTGACTGCCCCCTCCAGAGACCCACTGCCCCTTCTCCAACCGCACAGCATGCTATGGTAGACACGCTGCCGGCTGCGCTCCTCCGCTGTGCTGGAATGCAGGGGAGGGGGGAGCAGGGCAGGGGAGGAGGAGGAGGGGAGGGACGGAGCTCTAGAGTTGCCAGAGGCCCCGATGACAGCAGTCGGCCAGCAATTTGGGCTGGGGGGGGGGGCGCAGCTGCTCCCCGCTAGTGGTGCTGCCGCCTTTGCAGGGCTGCTGCCCCCCTGCGCGCACCACGCCAGCTCCTCCATGGCTGGGGCTCACTGCTGCCTCAAGTGCGACGCTCCGGCTCTCGGCGCCCCAGGCAGCGGGTGGGGAGGCCGGGACCAGCACCTCAGGCAGGGTGCCACTTTTTCGCGCTCCCCAAATCTTGGTGCCCTAGGCGACTTAATCTGCAGCAAGGGAGATTTACATTAGATATTAGGAAACACTTTCTAACTATAAGGGCAGTTCACCTCTGGAATAGGCTTCCAAGGGAGGTTGTAGGATTCCCATCATTGGCAGTTTTTAGGAACATGTTGGAAAAACACCTGTCAGGGATGGTCTAGGTTTCCTTGGTCCTGCCTCAGAGCAGGGGGCTGGACTTGATGACTTCTCCAAGTCCCTTCCAGCCCTACATTTCTATGACTCTATGGTTGCCCATGCAAGCTCCCTTCAAAGATGTGCATAAAGTACTTCCTCAAGAGCTGTACAGCAAGATGGCTAGCCAGTGGACCAGTCCAGCATACTGAGGTGTGCATACTCTCTGGCAGCCATTGTGAATGAGAGCAATGGCCCAAGAACATCGTGAGCAGGGAGTAAGTCCTGCATAGTTGTGCTCACAAAGGGGATCTTGGCATTGCAACACTTAACTCCTAGGCACCTTGCCACAAAGTGGAATTCACAGCCCACGTTAGGTGGGCAGGCTCCCCATGCATTGTACGGGGAGAGTTAAGCACCTATGAACTGGATTCTCAGAAGCCAGCAACTGAGCAGGGAACTGCCTGAGCTGGCCAGGAGTGAAATGCAGACGGCTTAGGGCCCAGATTCACAAAGGGATTTACATACCTAGTTGACAGGCTGGAAGGATGCGCCTATCTCTGCTCAGGATTCTTAGCTTTGAACCCTTCCCTGGATTTAGGTACCCAAACCAGGTGAGCTCTTTCTCACAAAGAATTGAAGAGATACTCCTCTACCCCATTTTAAAATGACAGGAATGAAGGGCTCTCAAGAGGCCATCAAGTCCAGCCCCCAGTAGCCCACTGCACACACCTGGGGGTGTGGGAGACCTGTTTTCATAACCCTGCTCTGTCTGATTTGGAGCAGAGACTCGAACACATGTTTCCTACACTCCTGGTGCTTGCTGTAAACACCAGGCTATCAGGTGATGACTTGCTTAGCCTTTTGTGTGGGTTCAGCATGCTCTGAGTGCATCAACCAGATCAGGCCCTGCACAAGTGAGATAGGCAGGGGAACGCCTACTTTGAGAATTCCACTGTGGCTTTGGTGTAAGAAAAGGTTACTTATTAACTGTGATTCTTCGTGATGCAGATGTGTTTATTCCACTTAGGCATGTGCGTACCCAGTGCACCAGAGGAAGAGAATTTTCCCTAGCAGTACCTGCAGAGGGGCAGTGCTCACGCCTCATGGCCATAGCCCCACTCCAGGCTTTCGGAGGCAGTGCCGCCCCAACCCCACTCAGTTCCTTTGCAACGAACATCCAGAGACCAGACTCTGATGCAGAGGAGGTGGAGGGTGGGTCGTGGAATTCATGTCTGAATCACATCTAGAAGAACCAGTTACGATAAGTAACTGTTTCTTCTTCTTCAAGCACAAGCAACTGAGTATTCCACTTAGGTGACGCACAAGGAGTATCCACTGGAGGCGGGGCTCAGTATCTACCTAAGGATTGCTGGACCACCTTTCCAAAGTTTGCATTAACTCTGGAAGATGCAGTAATGGCATAATGGCAAGACATCATCTGACAACTAATGTATGGAGACACTGTTCCTCCGGAGCTGAATGCAGCTTAGGAAAAAACATGGGTACATGTACCACCTGGTTCAAATAAAACCGGGAGATCACTTTAGACAAAAATATTGGGTGTGGCCATAAAGCACTTTGCCCTTGGAGAACCATGTATAAGGAGGCTCTGCCATCAGAGCCTGCAACTCAGAGACTCCCCTTGCAGATGTTATTGAAACCAGGAAAGCAGTTTTCTGACACAAAAGCAGAAAGGGTTAAGATGCCAGAGGCTCAAATGGAGGTCCCATTAAGTCCACCAGGAAAGTATTAATGTCCAACAGAGGAACTGGCTCCCAGACATTGGAGGATGGAGATGAAGAAGGCCTTGAAAGAATCTTGCTGCCATGGCACTGGAAAAGACTGATCTTCCAAGAATGGGTGGATGAAACACTGAGATCACCACCAGGTGCAACCTCGAGAGCTAAAGGCAAGGCCAGGCAACTGAAGGCACAGCAAGTACTCTAAGATATCCTGGATCAGGGATGGGCAAACTACAGCCCGCGGGACCCTCCTGCCCCGGGAGGCTACCTCCAGCCCTTCCCCTGCTGTTCCCCCCTCCCCCGCAGCCTCAGCACGCTCCGCTGCTGGCGCAATGCTCTGGGCAGTGGGGCTGGGAGCTCCTGGGGCAGCACAGCTGCAGAGCCCGGCTTGACCCGGTGCTCTGTGCTGCGTGGTGGCAGCGGCGGCGTGGCCCGGCTCCAGCTGGGCGGCACGGCTGTAGCCTCACCAGCCACCAGAGCTCCAGGCAGCGCAGTAAGGGGGCAGGGAGCAGGGGGGGTTGGATAGAGGGCAGGGGAGTTCGGGGTGGTGGTCGGGGGCGGGGGTGTGGATAAGGGTCGGGGCGGTCAGAGGGCGGGGACCAGGGGGGTTGACTGGGGGCAGTCAGGAATGAGAGGAGTGGTTGGATAGGGCGGTGGGTGGCAGTCAGGGGCAGGGGTTCTGGGGGCAGTCGGGGACAGAGAGAAAGGGTGGTTGGATGGGGCAGGGGTCCTGCGGGGGGGCCGTCAGGAATGAGAGGAGGGGTTGGATGGGGCGGCAGGGGGCAGTCAGGGGCGGGAGTTCCAGGGGCGGTCAGGGGACAGGGAGTGTGGTGTGTGTGGATGGGGCAGGGGTCCTGGGGGGGCCGTCAGGGAATGGGGGGGTTGGATGGGGCAGGAGTTCTGGGGGGGGGGGAATAGGAGGTGGGGGCCAGGTCACGACCCCCTCCCCTAACCGGCCCTCCATACAATTTCCGAACCCCGATGTGGCCCTCAGGCCAAAAAGTTTGCCGGCCCCGGTCCTGGATAGAGACCAGCATCAGTTGAACCCTGCAGACTGACGACCTGCTTTGAGCAGGGGGTTGGACTAGATGACCTACTGAGGTCCCTTCCAACCCTGAGATTCTATGATTCTATGACCACACCAAAAAAAATGCTTCCATTTTGTCAAACAGGCGATTCTGGTATAGGGCTTTCTATTGAATAGAACCTGTAAAATGGTTGCCAAACAACACTCTTCATCCTCATTTAACCACAAAACAGCCACACAGTGAGATGCAGGGAGCTGAGCGTGGGATGCAAGGCACGACCATGATTCTGAGTGAGTAGGTCAGGATGAAGATGAAGGGATAAAGGAGGCTGAATTGACAGCACAAGGTTGGAGAATCAACACTGCCTTGGCCATGCTGGTACAAGGAGGATAAACTTGGCCTGATCTGCTTTCAGTTTGAGGATGACCTGTGGTATGATTGGGATTGGGAAAACACATACAGAAGAGCTGATGCCAGCTAAGATGGAAGGTGTCAGTCAGGGAGCCCCTCGAGTCAGTCTGAGTCAGTCAGAGTTCCCCTCGAGAGAGAGAACAGATGGTATTTCCTGTTGTCCCTTGTAGCAAACGGGTTGGTTGTTGGAATGCCCCAAGCTGCAAAGATGACCTGCAGGTTGCTTGTCTTCAGGGACCACTCATGACTCAGGGAAAAATTCCTTCTGAGATGTCTGCGAGATGATTCTGGGCCTCGGGCAAGCATTTGGCTATTAGAGTGATAGTCTCCTCGATGCAGAACTGCCATAACCTGACCACCCTGCATTGTGCTCCCCTTGTCTGTTCACATAATGCATCACAGCAATATCGTTGGTAAATATGTAAATGATGGCTCCCCTAATGTGGTTCACAAAAGTGGGACAAGCATCATAGATGGCCTGAAGCTCCAGCATTTTGATATGCAGTGACACCTCCTGCTCTGACCATAGACCCTGAATTTTCAGTGACCCCAGATGTGCTCCCCAGCCCACCAGGGAGATGTCCGTAACAACAGACCTGGTTGGTAGGGGCTGGACAAAGGGAATGCCCTGCCATATACTTTTTGGAAGCATTCACCACTGCAAGGAGTCCAGGACCAGTGGAGGAAGATGGACCAATCTGTCCAAGGAATGAAGAGTCAGATGGTAAAGCGTCCTGAACCACATTTGAAGGGGTAAAGGCGCAATCTTGCTAACTGAACCATCTGCATGCAAACAGATATGTGGCCCAAGAGCCTCAGGCACATCCAAACTGTCATGGAAGGCTGAGACTGCCCAAAAGTGCCTTGTGGATAGTACTGCTGCTGCTGCCCATAGTGGCACCTTTGCACAGCGGTGTATATAAACCCAAGGAACGTAGGGTGGCCCTAGAATCCTTGAAGAAGTACTGAGTCTCGTCCATCTTGTCTGAAAAAAGCACCTAACCATCGAAGGACAGATCATCTATACCCTGCTGCATGTCAGGAGCAATGCCCAAATTCTGCAGCCAAGATGCCCTTCTCATGGTCTCGTGGAGACCACAACTCTGACTGAAGTGTCTGTGATGTTCAGCATAGACTGCAATGATGTCTTGCCCATCAAGCAGCCTTTGGTAATGAATGCCCAAAATTTCTCTCTGGAGGTTTCAGACAGCTGGTCTGCAAACTTAGACATGAACATCCAATTTACAAATTCGTATTTGGACAACAATGCCTGCTGGTTTGCAATCTGCATTTGCAGAGAGGAGGAGATGTAAATCTTCCTACCCATAAAGTCCATCCTTTTAGAGTCCTCATCCTTAGAAGTGGACTTAAATCTGCCCTCCTGGCCTTTGTCGTTCACCACAGTTACGACCAGGAATTTGGCTCCACATGGAAATAAAAGCCCTCAAATCCCTGCACCGGGACAAAACAGCATTTCTCCATGTGCTTTGTGGTACATGACACTGAAGAACCTCTGCATGCTCTAGGAGTGAATCATTAATAATGTTCTCCTGCAGGAACTCTGCCTGAATGCCCAGGGAAGCAGCCATGCACTGCCAAATTGTTCCCAATGGGAGGAGCGGTGTTGACTCCAAAATCAGTGGTGGCACCAAAGTAGCTGACGGTTCCAAAGTGGAGGGCAGTGAGAGCTGTCACGGTAACATCAGCAGTGTGAATGCAATGGTGCCAAAGAGTTTCCCAGTGCCAAAGAGGTCCCTTACACCGAGCCCATACCAGCCCTGCTTCCACAGACTGTGGAAGGGGAACATCAGCACCAGGTGCCAATGGACCAAAAGGTTCAGCGGCCTGTCCACACAATGGGGCTATAAATGACACAGCCCTGGCAAAATCCTGGATCAATGGAGGGATCAGGATGGAAAAGCAAAGGAGGTCTGTTGCCGCCTGATATGCCACCGGCGTGGAAACAACTGGTGCCAGCATCACTCTCGTCAGTACTGGATTCAAGAATCAGAGTTGATGGTAGAGGGTCTCTGACCTCTCTGCGCACTATCAGGAAGTGGTTAGAGGCACCCACACCCTCACGTATGCTGGCATTAACACCATGCTGGTCCACACTCACTCTGGAGGAGGCAGAAGAGTTTTCATGAGACCTGGAGTGGTCTTGATTGGTCTTATGTGACCTTTTCCTTGGTGCATTCGATGCGGAACAACTCCTCCATACCTTTGGAGAGGTGCTGGCTCCAGAGCATGAAATGGCAGCACTCTCAGAACCTGAGGGTGACCTCCAATCTGATGAGGTCCTCAGTGCTGAAGCACATCACATGGCCTGTTCAAGCAGGTGCTGCTTTAGGTCCCTAGCCAGCTGAATCCCTTTCATGAACAATCTAGAAATTGCACACCACTCCTTGACATAGCCGTCACAGCACGCAGTGTGTGGGGATTCTTGTTGAGGATTGCTCCCCCCCGCTTAACAATTTTTAAACCATGGTGAGGGTATCACTGGGGAAAATACTGAACTAAGTGTAATTAACACTACTTTTAACTAACACTAAGCGTACTAACTATATACTACTGGAACAAACACTAGAAAAAGATAGTGAGAGATTGCGTGGTTAATAACCACACAGAGCTGTGACTCCAGTCACAGGCATTAAGAAGGAAATGAAAGAGGTCAGGGTGGTGTTGCCTCATATAGCCAGAGGCTATGGTAAGGAGGTGTGAGTGCTGTCCCTTTACAGACATTGCTAAGCAAAGTTCCCTGGCTCCAGAGCCCTAGGCACGCACAGACCTAAGTGGAATACATGGCTGCATCTTCTCAAAGCAGCAGCTTAGGCTCTGAATGTCTTGTTAGCTGTGAGGGCAGTGTCAGGATTTAGTCAGCTTTGGGCATGCCCACCAGCAGAAATGCAGGTGCCTTTAGGGATTTAGGTGCCTACACAGTTTGGTGGCAGCTGAATGGTGATTTTGTGAAAGTCAGTGATGTCTAGGAGACAGTTAAGTACCTCAGTCTTTTGGTGCATCTTACCCTAGCTGCCTAAGACACGCCAGTCCTTTCACACAAACAACCCAAGACAGAGCCTGCCCCCATTACAGCCCATAGCCCAGTGGTTAGCATACTCACCTGGACTGGAGGAGACCCAGATTCAAACCCTCCTCTGGATTAGGGACTTGAACCCCAGTCTCCCACATCCCAGGTGAATACCTTAAGTGCCAGGCCACTGGATATTTTGGGGTGGGGATTTCTCAATCTGTCCTGTTGAAGCTGTTCCACTTTGTATAATTAAATATTCATTAGGTCAGGAAAAGAGAGAAATTGCATAGATCAGTGGTCTGGGCACTCACATGGGAAAGCCAGGTTCAAGTCCCTGGCTAGTTATAATTAAGGCTATGCTTTTGTTATGATGGTCACAGAAAGCATGAATTTGAATAAAGTCCATCAAATGCCCTCCAAACCGAATGAAATGTGCTCAACCCAAGTGGTGTTGCAAACTTGTGCATGGGGTCACAGCATCACTCAGGTTTGGTCCATCTGCCCCATCATCTCCATCTATAGCATCATGGACTCTTCAAAACTGTGCAGCATTGTGACCCCATGTACTAGGTCGCAATACCTAGAGTGGGTAGCTGGGCCCAGTCCCACAGGACAGGAGTTGCCATTGTGGGGTGAGCGTGGGGTAGGCTCACTCTCCACCTCCCACTAACCTCTTCCTGTGACATATTGTGACATATTGTTGTTATCCAGCACCTCTGCTATGAAATACATTTAAAAATGTAATGACAAAATCTTAACACTAGTTATAGTTTAACTCAGCTGAACTGTTTCATAGTCCAGTAGAAGGGCCTGATTCTCCACTCCCTCACAATGAAGGCATTTACAGGAGTGCAGAGTAGATGTAATATGCTACTCTTCTGGTCTGGCAGATTTTTTTCACTTACTTTGCACAGGTGTAAATGATGACACCAGGTGCATGACATGGCAGAATCAGGGCCAACATATCAAATTAAAGTATACATAGAAAAAGCAATCCAAAGTGTCTGTTTCAATTGCATCTACAGACCTTAGACTTCAGTAATTTAAGGATACAGGGAATCTTCAGGAGGCATGTTCACTTCACCATAGTAAATGTATCTCAGCATAGATTCAAATGCTTGTTTACTGGGAACCATTTCACCTATAGAAATATTTACTTGTCCATCTTCTGGCATGAAGGAACGGAACATGGCTTCAAAGTAACTGGAAAAGGAAAGGTGACTGATGTAACACGGGGATTTTACATAACCACAAGAAAGTTTTGCAGATGGTTTCACTCAGTACTGTTCAAAGGGGGCTACAAAGCACTGAAGCTTTAACATAAGTTACTTCCTAGCTACTATGCGGAGGGAAAAACTGCCTCTAAATGCCTCCTCCAATATAGTATGCAGTGTTGTTGTAATCATGTTGGTCCCAGGATATTAGAGAGAGTGGGTGAGGTAATATCTTTTATTGGACCAGCTTCTGCTGGTGAAAGAGACAAGCTTTCGAGCTAAACAGAGCTCTTCTTCAAGTCTCTTCCCAAAGGGGATTTGCTTGTGTTTCCCTCTATATAGTTCATGAGTGGCTTAGAGAACATTCAAACAATTTAGCTGAGTGTATCTCTGCATGCTGGTGGCTGAGCGATCACAGCACCTGGAGGGGTTTACTGCTTATCACTAGCAAAGCACTGTGAGAGACAGCCCAGGTTGGAGAACTAAGGGGAAACAACGGTCCCACAGTTCCAGGTTGTACCCCAGAGATCAGGGCTTTGGAGCGGAGCCTGGAGCTGGAGCGCGGAGCAGTAGGTTTATGCCCGGAGCTGGAGTGGAGCAATTCAAAAATATGATTGCTCCAAATCCCTGCCAGAGATCCCGTCACACTCAACCACCTCGTCTCTCAAATGTAGTATTGTCACGTTTCAGATAAATCTGTGTGAGGCAATCAAGCATCACAATCCCAACAATGCTATAGGATGCTATATAGGAAACAATGCCATGTGGATTTTCTTTATGACAATTAATTTTCAAAAATATAAAAATTAGGGTATAAAACACTGTAATAATTCATTGACCTACTTTGCATATGAAGTGCTGGTAAACTTCAAACATTATGGATCTCCTGGTTTCTTAGAGGCTAGACACTAATATAAATGGTTACCTACCTACCACAAGGATATTGTGATGGTTTGTTAGATACTGTTTGTAAAGTACTAATGTATGTAAATGCTAAGGATTATTAGGGCTGGCTGAAAATTTTCCATCAAAACTTTTTTTAATGGAAAACTGGATTTTTAAATGAAAATTTTAAAAGGAATTTTAAATTAAAATTTTTGCAGAAAGTATTGCCAAAAAATTAAACAAAAAATCAAGTTTGTTTCCTACAAAAAGTCTAAATTTTCTGTTGACCCCCTCCATTTCCCAATTAGTTCTAATTATTATTGGATACTGAATGGAAGGAACCCATTTTCACTGGCTATAGGCATATCACAGTTTGCCTGTGATAATATTAGATTGCAATCATCTACTAACCTCATTGCATCATTAATAGATAGCTTTGAGCTAGATTCTACTCTGCTTTCCCACCTTTTCTATCCTTCCTCTCCATATAACATAATTTGAATCTACTGACGTGGTAAAGTGCTTTTCTTCACCCCACCAGGTGTACCCCTCACTCTGGACTATTGATCCAGCTCCCCCTTCCTTTTTTGAATATGTAAGTGTCTGTTTTTTCAGGTGCCTGAATCTGAATGAGACAGTCACAATTTCTGGATAACAGCTGCTGAGTGAGGTTCTTGTCACCGGTTACTGTAGACTCCTAATGGCATTCAGTCTTCTATTCTCTTCAACTTGTATACCTGATTAAAGCCCTTCACAATTTCTCCCTTGCAAATTCTTCATGTCACAACCAATCAGACTTGGCCTGAGATTTCTGCCACTGGCACTCTGGCTGTCTTCATGTCTAGCTTCCTTTCCTGCTTCATCTGTCCCAGGCCATCTGTAAACATTGCTGATCAGTGAGGATGAAGCTGTATAGGGTCACCCTATCAAACCCTGAACTGAGGAGAGTTAGATGCCTCAAAAAGGGATTCCCAAAAGACAGCACGCTGAGCAGGAAGTTGCCTAAGCCAGTCAATAGGAAATGCTGAGGAGAGGGGTGTAGCCTCCTCTTAAAGGGAGGTAGGTGCCTACCATCAGTCTTAGGGAGGTGCCTCCCTCTAGCTGGGGGGTCATAGCCATGAGCCCTCTGGAGTCAGTCACCTAAGCCGGGTCAGCCCTTTCTCAATAAAAACAGAGAAGCAGGAGGTGACAGTACCATCCCCTTTACCAATAGTCCCGTGGCTAAAGAACTCATCCACAATTTGGGAAACTCAGGTTCAAATCCCCACTCTGCTTGAAGAGGAGCAGCATTTTGAACCCAGGTCTCCCACATCCCACACAAGTGCCCTAACCACTGGGTCTGAAGATTGAAAGGTGATTTGATTACCAAGTCCCCTGTATTTTCTTCACGGGTAATAAAGGGCTCTTTAACGAGGAAGTCAGAATAATAATCTGTGGCTGGAAATTCAAGCCAAATGCAAATTAGAAATAATACATACAGTGAAGGTGACTAGCCATTGGAACAAACTATTAAGGCAGGCAGTGGCTTCTCCATCTCTTTAAATCAAGATTGGACATCTTTTTTGGAAGACATACTTTAGTCATCCACAAGTTACTGGGCTCAATACAGTGTAAGAGGGCAAGATTCTATGGTCTGTGATATATAGGTCAGACTAGATGATCTAATGGTCCCTTCCGGCCTTGGAATCTACGAACCATTTATCTCACCAACAATCCCCTTATCCTTTTCGATTACTCCCTTTACATGGTTTAACAGGCCTGCTGATTCTCCATTGGCTTCTTACTTTGATGTACTAATATAGGACTAGATCATGCCTAGCTTTAACATAGCCATACATAGAGTAGATTCCCATCTCTCTTGCTCAGCCAGGTTAAGGCTGTCTAGATTGCAGCTCTATGCACTGCAGAACCCAATGCCATGCACCCAATGGTCCCACTACAAGTGAGTGAAGAGGGTACAGGGAAGGGCAGAACCAATATTCACCTCTCCCCACTACATGCACCAGTCACGACAGCTGGTTGGCCGTGCCAGGGAAGAGACGTATGATACACCCTTAAATGGGTAAATTATTTACACCTTCAACCAAGTGGGAACCCAGAGAGACCAATCTACCTCCTACTGTATTGATGTTTTTATATGTTTGTTCAATGGATTCTTAAATCTCTACCTCATAGCTTACATACCAAAGTTTAGGCTTCATTCTATTAGCATTGCTTGAGCTGCATCTCCATTTTTTAGAACATCCTTTTTGTTCTTCACGAACACTTGTTCCTTTCCAGTGAATGACAGTAGTTTTATGCGTGATTATTTGCTTCTTTTTGAAATTGTGGTAGGACATAGACCTTCTGTTATTCAACTAAGGTTTTCATTTCCTAGCATTTCCCTGCTGGGATGGCAAATTCATTCACATTTTAGTCACTGTTGCTTAATGGCTCTATTATGTTTAATTTCTAGGGGAAAAATCCTATGTGTTACTCAGATCTCAGTGAACAGAAGCCTATTCTCCTGTGTGCTTCAAAACAAGCTGATCCAAGAAGCAGTCCATTTGTTACTGCTCTGGTAAATGATGACTCTTTAAAAAGTTTCTAAGTTTCAGTAAATGGTTGATCAGAGTGCACACACCTGGAGCGGGCTGCCAGAATTGCCTTATGTGCTGGTCTTGGGTGGCCATCTAACAGGAGGATGATATCACAAAACTCGATCCCAGCTCCTTCTAGATAAGCCTTCATATCTTGAATCAAAGATGTTCCTGACAGAGGCAACATGGTGAAATGATTAAAAAGAAAACATTTCCAGGTAATCAGCTGCTATAAAGTTAATATACGGTTGAGCCACATCTAAATACAGGTTTTCCCATGGGATCAAGGGAGTTGTTAGTAGGCAGGCACTTCATCACATTCTCAGCGTTATAGGAGGCCCCTTTTTGTATGCCATGGATAAGGCCAGGCTATGATCCCTGGACATTTGTTCTCATAGACTTTAAGGTCAGAAGGGACCATTATGATCATCTAGTCTGACCTCCTGCACAATGCAGGCCACAGAATCTCACCCACCCACTCCTGGAATAATCCTCTCACCTATGTCTCAGCTATTGAAGTCCTCAAATCATGGTTTAAAGACTTCAAGATGCAGAGAATCCTCCGGTAAGTGACCCGTGCCCCATGCTGCAGAGGAAGGCAAAAAACCTCCAGGGCCTCTGCCAATCTACACTGGAGGAAAATTCCTTCCCGACCCCAAATATGGCGATCAGCTGAACCCCGAGCATGTGGGCAAGTCTCACCAGCCAGACACCCAGGAAAAAGTTCTCTGTAGTAACTTCTAACATCCCATCACTGACCATTGGTCCTATTTACCACTGATGGCAATTAATTGACCTTTGGCTAAGATCATGTTATCCCATCAAACCATCCCCTCCATAAACATATCTAGCTTAATCTTGAAGCCAGTTAGGTCTTTTGCCCCCACTGCTTCCCTTGGAAGGCTGTTCCAGAACTTCACTCCTCTGATGGTTAGAAACCTTCGTCTAATTTCAAGTCTAAACTTCCTGATGGCCAGTTTATATCCATTTGTTCTTGTGTCCACATTGGTACTGAGCTGAAATAATTCCTCTCCCTCCCTGGTATTTATCCCTCTGATATATTTAAAGAGAGCAATCATATCTCCCCTCAGCCTTCTTTTGGTTAAGGTAAACAAACCAAGCTCCTTGAGTCTCCTTTCATACGACAGGTTTTCCATTCCTCGGATCATCCTAGTGGCCCTTCTTTGTACCTGTTCCAGTTTGAATTCATCCTTCTTAAACATGGGAGACCAGAACTGCACACAGTATTCCAAATGAGGTCTTACCAATGCCTTGTATAACGGTACTAACACCTCCTTATCTCTACTAGAAATACCTCGCCTAATGCATCCCAAGACCGCATTAGCTTTTTTCACGGCCACATCACATTGGCGACTCATAGTCATCCTGTGAACAACCAGGACTCCGAGGTCCTTCTCCTCTTCCGTTACTTCCAACTGATGCGTCCCCAGCTTATAACTAAAATTCTTGTTATTAATCCCTAAATGCATAACCTTACACTTCTCACTATTAAATTTCATCCTATTACTATTACTCCAGTTTACAAGGTCATCCAGATCTTCCTGTAGGACATCCCGATCCTTTTCTGAATTGGTAATACCTCCCAACTTTGTGTCATCTGCAAACTTTATTAGCACACTCCCACTTTTGGTGCCGAGGTCAGTAATAAAAAGATTAAATAAAATTGGTCCCAAAACTGAACCTTGAGAAACTCCACTAGTAACCTCCCTCCAGCCTGACAGTTCACCTTTCAGTATGACCCGCTGTAGTCTCCCCTTTAACCAGTTCCTTATCCACCTCTCAATTTTCATATTGATCCCCATCTTTTCCAATTTAACCGATAATTCCTCATGTGGTACTGTATCAAATGCCTTACTGAAATCGAGGTAGATTAGATCCACTGCGTTTCCTTTATCTAAAAAATCTGTTACTTTCTCAAAGAAGGAGATCAAGTTGGTTTGGCACGATCTACCTTTTGTAAAACCATGTTGTAATTTGTCCCAATTGCCATTGACCTCAAGGTCCTTAACTACTTTCTCCTTCAAAATTTTTTCCAAGACCTTGCATACTACAGATGTCAAACTAACAGGCCTGTAGTTACCTGGGTCACTTTTTTTCCCTTTCTTAAAAATAGGAACTATATTAGCTATTCTCCAGTCAAACGGTACAACCCCTGAGTTTAGAGATTCATTAAAAATTTTTGCTAATGGGCTTGCAATTTCATGTGCCAGTTCCTTTAATATTCTTGGATGAAGATTATCTGGGCCGCCTGATTTACTCTCATTAAGCTGTTCAAGTTTGGCTTCTACCTCGGATATGGTAATATCTACCCCCACATCCTTATTCCCATTTGTCATGCTGCCACTATTCCTAAGCTCCTCATTAGCCTCATTAAAGACTGAGGCAAAGTATTTGTTTAGATATTGAGCCATGCCTAGATTATCCTTAACCTCCACTCCATCCTCAGTGTTTAGCGGTCCCACTTCTTCTTTCTTTGTTTTCTTCCTATTTATATGGCTATAAAACCTTTTACTATTGGTTTTAATTCCCTTTGCAAGGTCCAATTCTACATGCCTTTTAGCCTGTCTCACTTTATCCCTACATGCTCTGACCTCAATAAGGTAGGTTTCTTTGCTGATCCCTCCCATCTTCCACTCCTTGTATGCTTTCTGTTTTTTCTTAATCACCTCTCTGAGATGCTTGCTCATCCAGCTTGGTCTAAAACCCCTGCCTATGAATTGTTTCCCCTTTCTTGGGATACAGGCTGATGCCCTTGGTGAGGTTTTACAACTGCATCCTTTTCCTCACCTCTGGAACATTTGCCTCAATCCACTCCTCACGCACCCCCAGCCCCTCTTGTGCCAACATTGCTAACCTCACACACATTCCCCCCCCACTTCTCTTGCTGTCTCTGGAAAGCCATGACAAAGATCCCAGCCACCCGCAACCTCTTCCTATCTTGCTCCCTCCAGCTCCTGGCTCTTCAAGAGACCTGGATCCCTCTGCAGCTGCCATCTCTTATAGAGGCCTCTCCTTCTCTCACACCCCCTGCCCTGGATCAGCCTGTGGTGAGTACGGGGCTCCTCCTGTCCAGGGTGGGCTTTGGCATTTTTGCCGCCCCAGGCAAAAAAAAATAAAAATAAAAAAGCCGGCTGGAGTGCAGCCAAAGCAAAAAAAAAAAAAAAAAAAAAAAGGGCAGAACAGAATGTGCCGCCCTAAATTGGCCTGAATGCTGCCCCTTACAATGCGCCACTCCACGAATGTGCTTCCTAAGCTGGTGCCTACAGCCGGCCTGCTCCTGTCCCCTTGCTGCTGTTTCCAATACCTCCCTCCTCCTCTCTTCTTTTGAACAGCGCTGCATCTGACCTCTCTCTTTTCCCCCTCAATATTGCTGTCACCTACCATCCATTCAGCTCCTCCTGATCAGCCTTCCTCTCTGATCTCAACTCCTCACTCTCTCTCTCTTCCTCTTCTTACAATCTCCCACACTCAGCATCAGGGACTTCAACCACCATGGTAACAACCCATCCAATCCCTTAGCTGCACACTTTCTTTTCCACCCCTCTTCATTCAATCTGCAGCTCTCGGTCAACTCTCCCATTCACCAAAAGGAACACTCATGGGATTTGGTTTCACCAAGCACTGCTTTCTCTGATCTCTGTTGCTGAGTTCTCTTCCTTTCAGCATTACCCATTGCCCCCCAGATCCCTCATACCCTGTCACTTGGTCTTTCTGTGACTTCCAGTCCTTCAACATCAGTGACTTATCTGCTCTCAGCCTTCTCATCCTTTCTTCCATTGATATAGTTGTTGATTCGCTCCCTCCCTCCCTCCACCTCTGCCTCTTTTGCCTCTCTCTCTCACTGCAAGATCTGCCCTACCAACCTCCAGCCCTAGCTCACCCCCAGCATGAGGAAGTTACTTACCTTATAATAACTGGAGGGTCTTCGAGATGTGTGAACCCTATCTGTATTCCACTAGGGATACATATGTACTCCATGCTCCCAGAGTCAGAGAATTTTGAAAGCAGTGTCCGCTGGCTTGCACATGCACTCTTACTTTCCTTGAGCCTCAACCCAAGGAGATAAAAGATGGAGCACAATAACCACCTCTCCTGTTCCTTCTCTACCATGAATCTAATCAAGGTCCGAAGCAGAGGGGAAGGAGTGTGGGTAGTATGTATGACAGGGACCACAAATCTCAAGTAACCTGTAAGGTAAATAACTTCCTCTTCTTCTTCAAGTGCTGGTCCCTATATGTATTCCATTGTGAGTGACTGACAACTAGTACTCAAGAAAGAAGAGAGTGCAAGGATGCAGGTGGCAGAGTTGCATGAAGGACCGCTGCCCCAGAGGATGTGTCTGCAGCAGAGTCTTCTACTAAAGCATAATGACTCACGAGCATATGGTTGGAAGTCCATGTAGCTGCTTTACAAATGTTAATCAAAATCATTTCCTCACGCAATGCTATAGACATTGCTTGTGCTCATCCTGTGTGGGGGAAGGAAGGTGAGACAATTGATAGCAGAGTAAGATACAACCTGAGATCCACACAGAGATCCTCAGAGGAGACAGCCTGACCTTGGACACTTTCCACCGTGGCTCAAACATTGGGGGGAAGAACTGCATCAGGAATGTTGGTTGGCAAGTGATCTAGATGTGTCCCTAAAAAGGATTTTGAATGTGATTCGTTGGTTGGATCGTCAGTTTCCCTGGTATGAACCAGGTACTCATGGTGTGTGCAAGGAGAACACTGATCCACTACTCCCTGCCACCCAGTGGCTGCTAACAGGCACCAGAACTAGAAGTTGAATTCCGACAGAGCAGAGGACTCCAATCCTGGAATCTGCTAGATGGAATCCCCTCTGTGGATGAGGGGAAAGCAGTGGATGTGCTATTTCTTGACTTTAGCAAAGCTTTTGATACAGTCTCCCACAGTGTTCTTGCCAGCAAGTTAAGGAAGTATGGGCTCGATGAATGCACGGTAAGGTGGATAGAAAACTGGCTGGATGGTCGTGCCCAACGGGTAGTGATCAATGGCTCCATGTCTAGTTGGCAGCCGGTATCAAGTGGAGTGCCCCAAGGGTCGGTGCTGGGGCCGGTTTTGTTCAATATCTTCATCAACGATCTGGAGGATGGTGTGGACTGCACCCTTAGCAAGTTTGCAGATGACACTAAACTGGGAGGAGTGGTTGATACGCTGGAGGGTAGGGACAGGATACAGAGGGACCTAGACAAATTAGAGGATTGGGCCAAAAGAAATCTGATGAGGTTCAACAAGGACAAGTGCAGAGTCCTGCACTTAGGACGCAAGAATCCCATGCACTGCTACAGACTAGGGACCGAATGGCTGGGCAGCAGTTCTGCAGAAAAGGACCTAGGGGTTACGGTGGACGAAAAGCTGAATATGAGTCAACAGTGTGCCCTTGTTGCCAAGAAGGCTAACGGCATTTTGGGCTGTATAAGTAGGGGCATTTCCAGCAGATCGAGGGACGTGATTATTCCCCTCTATTCGGCACTGGTGAGGCCTCATTTGGAGTACTGTGTCCAGTTTTGGGCCCCACGCTACAAGAAGGATGTGGATAAATTGGAAAGAGTCCAACGGAGGGCAACAAAAATGATTAGGGGGCTGGAGCACATGACTTATGAGGAGAGGCTGAGGGAACTGGGATTGTTTAGCCTGCAGAAGAGAAGAATGAGGGGGGATTTGATAGCTGCTTTCAACTACCTGAAAGGGGGTTCCAAAGAGGATGGATCTAGACTGTTCTCAGTGGTAGAAGATGACAGAACAAGGAGTAATGGTCTCAAGTTGCAGAGGGGGAGGTTTAGGTTGGATATTAGGAAAAACTTTTTCACTAGTAGGGTGGTGAAGCACTGGAATGGGTTACCTAGGGAGGTGGTGGAATCTCCTTCCTTAGATGTTTTTAAGGTCAGGCTTGACAAAGCCCTGGCTGGGATGATCTAATTGGGTTTGGTCCTGCTTTGAGCAGGGGGTTGGACTAGATGACCTCCTGAGGTCCCTTCCAACCCTGAGATTCTATGATTCTATGATTCTATGAATTCTGGGGCCCTGAATGTCCCTGGTTGTATTTAAAACCGAGCACAGGAACAAGAAGTTGTCCACTCTACAGATGCCCTGGATAGGCACATGGGCCAGAAAGGCTGCCAAAGAGGCCTGCGCCCTGGTAGAGTGGGCGGTGACAATCGTCGGGGGTGGCATCTTCGCTTGGTCATAGCAGAAGCGAATGCAGGCAGTGATCCAACAGAAATTCTTTGAGTGGATACCGGGCGACCTTTCATCCTGTCGGCCACTGCGACGAACAATTGCATCGACTTACGGAACGACTTGGTCCTATCCACATAGAAGGCAAGAGCCCTCCTAATGTCCAGGGCATGTAGCCGGCGCTCCTCTTCTGATTTATGCGGCTTTGGAAAGAAGACCAGTAAGTAAATGTTCTGGCTCCAATGAAACTGAGAGACTACTTTAGGAAGAAAAGCCGGGTGCAGCCTTAGCTGGACCTTGTCCTTGTAGAAAACCGTGTACAGTGGCTCAGAGGTGAGCACCTGAATCTCGGATACCCAGTGGGCTGACATCACTGCAATCAGGAACGCAACCTTCCAGGAGAGGAAGAGAGAGCAGGAAGCCAAGGGCTCAAAGGGAGGACCCGTGAGCTGAGACAGCACCAGATTCAAGTCTCGCGGAGGGATGGGGTCTCTGACTTGTGGGTAGAGGTGCTCCAGGCCTTTAAGGAATCTGGCCATGATATCCTGAGCAAAAACAGACCTACCCTGTAATGGTGGGTGGAAGGCTGAGATGGCCGCTAGATGGACCTTGACTGATGAGAGGGACAAGTCCTGGAGCTTGAGATGCAGGAGGTAGTCTAGAATAAGCTGCAGTGAAGCCCGCTTGGGACGAAAAGACAGTTACCTTTTCCATAACTGGTGTTCTTCGAGATGTGTTGCTCATGTCTATTCCACAATAGGTGTGCATACTCGCCACGTGCACCGGTGTCGGAAGTTTTTCCCCTAGCAGTATCCATAGGGGAGCAACCCCTGGAGTGGCGCCTCCATGGTGCGGTATAAGGGGCGCTGCACGCTCCCCCCACCCTCAGTTCCTTCTTGACAGACAACTCCAAGAGAAGCGAAGGAGGGCGGGATGTGGTATAGACATGAGCAACACATCTCGAAGAACACCAGTTACGGAAAAGGTAACTGTCTTTTCTTCTTCGAGTGATTGCTCATGTGTATTCCACAATAGGTGATTCCAAGCTATATTTGTTGGAGGTGGGTAGGAGTTCACAAACTTTCGGGACGGAGCAGAGCCCTGCCGAACCCGGCGTCTTCCCTGGTCTGGGAGACGACTGCATAATGCGAGGTGATTGTGAACAGAAGACCATGTGGCAGCCCTGCAACTGTCCTGAATGGGGACATGGGCTAAAAAGGCAGCCGACAAGGCCTGCACCCTAGTCGAGTGTGCCCTCACGATTGACGGCGGAGGGATTCCCGCCAAGTCATAACAGGTACGGATGCATGAGGTGATCCAATTGGAGAGCCGCTGAGTGGAGATCGGCCAACCCTCATGCATTCAGCCGAGGCGATGAACAGGTGTGAAGACTTCCTGAACGGCTTAGTCTGCTCCAGGTAAAAAGCCAGAGCCCATCTCACATCCAACGTGTGGAGATAGCGCTCCTTGCTGGACGCATGGGGCTTCAGGAAGAGGACCGGCAGGAAAATGTTCTGACCCAAGTGGTAGGCGGAGACCACCTTCGGGAGGAACAAGGAGTGTGGGCGGAGCTGGACCTTATCCTTATGGAAAACTGTGTATGGGAGCTCGGAGGTCAGGGCCCTGAGTTCTGAGACCCGTCTAGCCGACGTGATCGCTACCAGGAAGGCTACCTTCCATGAGAGGTGCAACCAGGAGCATGTAGCTAGCGGCTCAAACGGAGAGCCTCTCAGCTGGGCCAGCACCAAGTTCAGGTCCCACTGCGGGACAGGGGGCCTAGAGTACGGGAAGAGACGATCCAACCCCTTAAGGAATCAGCCAGTCATGGCATGGGAGAATACCGTGTGACCCTGTACCGGCGGGTGAAAGGCCGATATGGCAGCCAAGTGCACTTGACGGATGAGGCCCTGGGCTCTAAGGTGAAGGAGGTAGTTCAAAATGAGCTGGATTGGGTCAGCCACAGGGGAAACGCTACGCTCAGCCACCCACTGGGAAAACCAAGACCACTTTGCCAAGTAGGCTCGGTGCATGGAGGGTCGCTTGCTTTCTAAGAGGATGCGCTGGACCTCTTCCAAGCATGTCCTCTCCTCCCGGCCTAACCATTGAGCAGCCATGCCGTGAGGTGGAGTGCCGCTAGGTTGGGGTGGAGGAGGTGGCCTGGTCCTGGGAGAGCTGGTCTGGGCGGGACGATAACGGACATGGCAGGGCGGCCACCAGGCTCGTGAGAGTCCCGTACCAATGCTGCCTGGGCCACGCCGGGGCAATCAGGAGGACCTGGGCCCTGTCCGTCTTTATCTTTTCCAGGACCTTGCTGATTAGCAGGAACGGGGGGAAGGCATAGAGAAACTGGCCTGATCAGGACAGAAGGAAGGCATCGGAGATAGTGCCCTATCCCAGCGCCCCCACCAGAGCAGAACCGGGGACAGCGACGGTTCTGTCGAGTCGCAAACAGGTCCACCTGGGGAGTTCCCTACTCTTCGAAAAATCTGTGCACCACCTCTGAGTGAAGAGACCACTTGTGCTGAGAGGAGAAGTCCGTGCTCAAGCAATTCGTCTGCGAAATCCGGGCACCCGGTAGGTGGTAGGCCTGTAGGCAAATGTCGTGGGCTATACAGAAGTCCCACAGCTTGAGGGCTTCCGGGCAGAGGAATGGGCCCCGCCATGCCAGTTGATGTAAAACATCGAGGCTGTGTTGTCCGTGAGAACCCTGACCGCCTTGCCCTCCAGGTGCGAGCGGAAGGCAATGCACGCCAGCCGGACCACCCTGAGCTCCTTGACGTTTATGTGGAGGGCCAGGTCCTGCGCAGACCACAGACCTTGGGTCTCAATGTCTCCCACATGGGCTCCCCACCTCAGATTCGAGGCGTCGGATACCAGTTCCAGAGACGGGGGCCTGCCTCTGAACGGGACCCCGAGGAGCATGTTCCCTGGGGAGGACCACCATCGTAGGGAGGTGATGTGAGGACCTTGTCCTCCTGTCTCTGGCCTGGGAGAACACCGAGGCCAACCAGAGCTGGAGGGGCCTCATCCTGAGTCTGGCATGACAAATCACATATGTGCACGCCGACATGTGACCCAAGAGTTGGAGAAACGCTCTGGCTGTTGTCACTGGGAACCTTGTGACTGAGGCGATGAGCCCTTTCAGGGTCTTGAACCTGTCCGGTGGGAGGGAGGCTCTGGCCGACGTGGCATCCAGAACTGCCCCGAGAAACTCTATTTTCCTCTTTCATTTTACCGGGACTAATGTGGACTTGGTGTTGTTTACCAACAGGCCCAGAGTGACGCCCGTAGACAGGAGGAGTGCCATGTGGTCCCTCACCTGGGACCGGGAGCTGTCCTTGACCAGACAGTCGTCCAGATAGGGGAAGATCTGGACCCCATGGTGCCTGAGGTAGGCCCACCACCACAGACATACACTTTGTAAATACCCTGGGGGCAGTGGAGAAGCCAAGCAGGAGGACCGTAAATTGGTAGTGTTCCTGCCCAACCTTGAAACGGGGGAAGCACCTGTGCCCCTTGAAGATATGGATGGGGAAGTACGTGTCCTGCAGATTCAGGGCAGCGTACCAGTCCCCAAGATCCAGGGAGGCAATGATGGAGGCCAGGGAGACCATGTGGAACTTAAGCTTCATCATGTACTGCTTCAGGCTTCGAGGTCCAGGATGGGCCTGAGCCCCCCTTTGGCCTTCGGGATAAGGAAATAGTGGGAGTAGTACCCCTGGCGTTTGAACTCTGCTGTCACCACTTCTACCGCACTTAGGCCAAGGAGCCACCCCACCTCCTGCTCGGGCGGAGCCTCGTGAGAGGGGTCCTCCAGGAGCGATGGGGGCGGAGGGTGGTTGGGCAGGGTAAAGGTAAACTGGAGTGTGTAGCCCCGAGAGATGGTGTTGAGGACTCATCGGTCTGATGTCAGCCACGACCACTCCGGGAGGAAAGCACACAACGGTTGGAGAAGGGAAGCTTTACTGGGGGTGGATCCCTAATGAGAACTGGTAGGTCGCCCTCCAGGCGTCCTGTCAAAACTGCTGCTTCCCTGCCTGTTTGCCTTTGGAGGATCAAGGCTGGGGGGCAGACCGAGACTGCCTCTGCAGCCGTTTCTTATAGTCCTGTGACTTTTTATAAGGGGGTTCATATTTAGAGTGGGTGGCCTGGGTGTGAGCCTGCTGCGGCTTACACTTAGGTCTAGCCGGAGCCAGACCATAGAGGCCAAAAGTCTTAAGCGAAGTGCGGGAATCTTTCAGGCCATGCAGTTTTATGTCCGTTTGTTCTGCAAACAGAGACTTGTCGTCAAATGGGAGGTTCTGCAGGGAGCTATGCGCCTCACTGGACAGCCCAGAAAGCAGGAGCCAAGACGCCCTTCTCATGGACACCGCGGAGGCCATGGACTGCGCGACCATGTCCACCGCATCCGCCGCTGCCTGAAGGGCTGCCCTGGCAGCCACTGTACCCTCCTCCACCAGAGCTTTGAACTCCTTCCTGTCACGCTCCTGGAGGGAGTCCTCAAACTTGGGCTGAGAGCCCCATAGATTGAACTCGTACTGGCCCAGGAGAGCCTAATGGTTCCCCACCTGTAAGTGTAAGCTCGAGGACAAATAAATTTTCCTCCCAAAGGAATCCAGCTTCCTTGAGTCTTTATTTTGTGGAGTAGGGGCTGGTTGGCCCTGCCGTTCTCTGTGGTTGACCAACTTAATCACCAGGGAGTTAGGGGCAGGGTGGGTGTAAAGGTACTCATGACCTTTGGCGCGCACAAAATACTTGCGTTCCGCTCTCTTAGAGATGGGGGCCAGCGAGGCTGGGGTTTGCCACAAGGCATTTAGATTTTCGCCACCCCTTCGTGGAGTGGCAAGGCCACCCTGCCCGGTACCAAGGCGGACAGGATGTTAAAGAGGGAGTCCGAGGGCTCTTCCACCTCCTCTGCCTGGAGGTTGAGGTTTGATGCCACTCTTTTCAAGAGTTCCTGGTGGGCTTTAGAGTCCTCCTGTGGGACGGAGGGAGGGGGGGCCGTAATCGCCTCATCAGGGGAGGGCGAGGAGACAGGCGCAGTCATTTGCGTGTCCACCGGCACCGGGCAATCCATTCCCTGGTCACTCTCCGGGCATGGTGCCGAAAACATGCATCCCACTGACTCCTTCCTCGGAGGCTGGAAGAAGGAGGCTGACGGCCATTCAGAAGCTCCGTCCACCGAGCGAGCCCCCACTGGGGACTGTGTCGGGGGCCACGGTGCCCACTGGTACCACTGCACTGGTTACGGTGCCCGGTGCCACTGCACCTGCTGCGGTACCGGCGAAGCAGGCTGTTCGGCCTGGCTGGCCTGACCCATCCACGGACGACTACTAAGGGAGGCCGGGCTGACATACGTCCTGCCACTGTCCCTGGACCGGGAGGGGTCGGCGACGAAGGGAGTGATGCCGACCACGAGACCGTGATCCCGACGTGGAAGAACGGTATTGCCGGTAGCAGCTGCTCTGCGATAGGCTCCAGCAGGCGGACCCATGCCGGCGATCTACACCCACGGCTACGGGAGTGATGCTGACGTGGTGTCCTGAAGCAAGATGATGAACGAAAACGGCATCGACGTTTGTGTCGCGACTGGCTATGGTTGCCCTGCCGAGATGAGGACCTGCGTTGTCGTCTGCCTCGGTCCCGTTGGTATCTGCTTCTTGAGGCGGAGCAGTGCCTGGAGCCTCTGTCAGATGGAACCCAACCAGACAACCTGGCAGGAGTCAAAGGCGACCTGCGTGGACTACGCACGGGACGGTCGCTGAGCGGCGAACAGCGTCGGGAACATTCCCTCGACCGAGACCAGTTAATTATAGCATGGGTAGCGCTAACTGAACTGGGCAGGGCTAGCCACAGGCCTCCTAGCCCTTAGAAAGGCAGGCTGTGAGAATTCATAGGTCTCAAACCACAGTCTGTGGGGCTCCGAGTGGGTAGTGCTTCCACACTGCGACCAGACAGCCTTGTTGAGCACATCATACATTCTGGGAGACCAGTCACTGTAGGAAGTACTGCCCACAGTAGAAATTATTGGCAGCACCTCCTGCAACCTCTGATTGACTCAGACCAACTGTTTAAACAAGGCAGGAGTACCAGGAAGTTATCTGAGCAACAAGGTAGATCCCTGACATGCTGATGAGACAGACCCTGCCTTGTTCCTGGTCCCTTGCTTGGCTCCTGCTCCCTTGCCTCATTCCCAGTTCCTTCCTCCTTGCCTTGCCCTCCAGTTCCTGGCTATTGATTCTGGCTTAACCCTTGGCTACAGCCGTTGGCTACTGACTAAGGCCTGACCCTCAGCTCTGGTTCCTGGCTACTGACTCTGGCTTAACCCTTGGTTCCTGTTCCTGCCTATTGACGCCGGCTTAACCTTCAGCTTCAGCTCAGTAGGCTATTGACTCTAGCTTGACCCTAGGCTCTGGTTCCCAGTTATGGAACTTGACATGATCCTTGGCTCTAGGCCCTGGCTACACACTCTGGTTTGACCACTCCGGTCCAACTGCCTATGGCTCTAACTACTGGACCTGAATGCCCATGCCCTGGTTTCTGACAGCTTGCACAGACACCTCCGACCCTCCGTGGCCAACACTCTAGCAGGTGTTGGAGGGACTGGGCATTCCATTGTCCCATAGGGGCACCGGATCTGCAGGCACAGGTCGCCCATCTACAAGCAGAGATTTCAGCTCTGTGGGCCCAGGTGCTGCAATTTTTTGCAGAAAACCCTCCACAAGCAACCCATGCATAAGGAGATGCATCACACCTGGTGTGAGTGATAGCCCCGCTATCCAAGCCAGGACTTGTGGTTTGATGGAGACCCCTGAAAATTCAGAGATTTCCTTAACCAGTGTCTTCATTATTTCTGTTCCACCCCCAGACCTACCCCCTCGGTCAGGCCAAGGCAGGATTGGTAATTAGTTTCTGACTGGTGAGGCACTGGTTTGGGCCTCCCCCATGCTTCAGCAGAACAGTCCAGCACTGAGCCTTATTGATGATTTTTTATTACCCTTGCTGCATGTGATCGCTGAAGCTGCCCTACAGAACCTCTCGCAGGGACAAGGGCCAGCTGCCTCGTAGGCTGCACATTTCTGATGGCTTGTGGATGACATCAAGTGGAATGAAGCAGCCCAGATCTACCAGACTCAGAGAGGACTCAGTGAAGAGGTTCAGAATGTGTGGAAGCCACCAGGGGCCTGGACACCTTCACTGATCTAGCCATTCACATTGACAATGGGCTACAGAAGCGGAGAGAGGAAAAGAGGGGTTCTATCCAGCCACCTTGCCCACACCCTGCACTAACACCCTCGAGCTCATCCCCCGAACACACGTAGGTCAACATGGACTGCCAACGCTTGACCACCACGGAGAAGGAGCAATGTTGGCACAATCAAGCCAGCACTTCGACTGCGGTGAGTCAGGACACATACTCGCTTCATGCCCAACACGGACCCCAGCCAGGAAGGGACCAGGAAACAATCAAGCTTGGACTTCATAGTGGGACTTGGCTTGGGCACAACCACAAAAATACACTCAGGGCTGACCCCCCCTCAAGTCTTGACAGGCCCACCCAGACATTTGCTGTATCTTCAGGTTCCAAGTTAGCTGTGCCTCCGTGGCAAAACTTGACAGCTGCCATTGCTGTGGGCACTCACTGTTTCCAGGGCTACTGCCAATTTCACAAATTCCAAGACAGCCCAAGCTCTGCAAATCCCCGTCTGGCAGGAGTCCATACCAGACGTTCTGGAAACCAGCAATGGGACACTCTTGTCATTGAGGCTGGTAACCCAGAAGACAGTGCCCCTGGAAGCAGTAATTCAGGAACCCCACATAATCTTGCAGTTCAGTGTGATCCATCCCCTGCATTTCAGCATTGAGCATGTCAGCAGGCCTGCCTCCATAGTAACAGCTGCATGTCCAGGGGTCCAGTCCCAGGCAATGGTGAGTGCACCTCCACGTGTGCTGGGGCTCACAGCAACTGGCTAAACCAAGCCACTCCTGGGTCCGACCCCCCACATTCCTGATAAATACCAGGATTATGCAGACATCTTCAAAAAAAGAATGTGGACATGTTGCTTCTGCACTGAGACTATGACTTCCTTATTGTCCTACAACCTGGGGTGAAGCTTCCCTATGGCCATATTTACACGATGTCCGAACCAGAACCAGTAGCTATCCTTGCATATATTCAATAAAACCTGGCCCAAGGGTTTATTTACTGCTCAACATTTCCCGCAGGGACTCCAGCCTTCTTCGCACAGAAGAAAGACAGGATTCTGCACCTCTTTATAGACTACCAGGCTTTGAACCAAGTGACAATTTGGAACCGGTACCCCTCGTCCTTAATCCCTGAATTGCTTGACGGTGTAAGATACTCATGGATATTCACCAAACAAGACCTCTGGTGGGCTTACAATCTAATACACATCTAGGCCAGGGAAAAATGGAAAGCTGCTTTGTGAACTTGTTACAGATAACTTTAAATAATTGGTAATGCTCTTCGGACTGAACATTTAGTAATGTCCCTGTGATCTTGCAACACTTCATTAATGATGTATTTAGGGACATTCTGGATCAATAAGTTGTTGTCTACTTAGATGATATTTGTCTTTTTGGAGAATCCAGGGCAGCACAAATACCACATCAGGACCAGCCAGGAGAGGTAGCAGCAGCATAGTCTATATACAAAACTGGAAAAGTGAACCTTCAACCAATCCTTCGCAGAGCTTTTGGGGTACATGCGCTCGACATGAATTCAAATAAGATGAAAGCTGTTTAGAACTGGGAGACATGTTGGAGTACTTGGGAAGTGCAGTGTTTCCTACATTTCACCAATTTCTATCACCACTTCATCCCAGGGTTCTCACAGTGAATAGCAGCTTGACATCCCTCCTCTGCAAGACTGCCACATTTGCTTGGTCATCTGAGGTTCACAAAGCCTTCAAACAGCTCAAATTCAGCTTCACCACTGCTCCTATTTCGGTGCATCCTGATTCAGCTCGAGAGCTCTTAGTGGAAGCCAATGCATCTAATGTGGCCATATAGGCCACACTCTCTCAGACGCACGGGCCCCAGCACCTGCTGCACAAAACACTCACAGAAGCTCAAACACACAGAAAAAAAGTACAAAATCCTCTATAAGGAATTGCTTGCAATTAAATGCACATTTGAAGAGTGGAATCACTGCCTGAAGGGCACCCTCAGCAAGTTTGCGGATTACACTAAGCTGGGGGGAGAGATAGATACGCTGGAAGGTAGGGATAGGGTCCAGAGGGACCTAGAAAAATTAGAGGATTGGGCCAAAAGAAATCTGATGAGGTTCAACAAGGACAAATGCAGAGTCCTGCACTTAGGATGGAAGAATCCCATGCACTGCTACAGGCTGGGGACCGACTGGCTAAGCAGCAGTTCTGCAGAAAAGGACCTGGGGATTACAGTGGATGAGAAGCTGGATGTGAGTCGACAGCGTGCCCTTGTTGCCAAGAAGGCTAACAGCATATTGGGCTGCAATAGTAGGAGCATTGCCAGCAGATCGAGGGAAGCTTTTTTTTTTTGTTAACTATGTTAACTACCAGCAGCCTCCCCAAACCTGTCAGCTACCAACTTAGTTTAAGGATCCACCACATTCCAGTACTAACGGGGCATGTTGAGGACATTAAGAAGACTACAAATGATATGAAGACTGCTGGAGACAGGAGGGGCTGGTCTTTTATGTAGGCCAGAAGATCTGGTTATCTGCTAAGAATTTTAACATGAGCAGGCCATCTTTCAAGCTAGACCATCAATTGTTTGGACCCTATATATTTATCAGAAAATTAACTGTTGCTTTCAAACTCCACTTACCCAAATCCCTCAAATTGTACCCAGTCTCCCATATTTCCCTCTTGAAAGCATCCACAGAAAATCTCTTCCCTGACTGAACACAGCCATCACCCTACTAGTTCCAGTTCAGGGCCCTGAGGAGTCTGAGGACTGGGCTATACTGGGCTCCAGATTATTTTGGTACCTCATAGACTGGGAAGGCTATGGCCCCAAAGAGCAGTACTGGGAGCCTGACGGTAACATACATGCCCCTGAATGTGTAAAAGACTTTAACAAATGTCACCCACGAAAGCCTGGCATGACAATGCCCCAGGGCACACATGAAGAGGGGCAATGTGAGGATTCATGAGACTTGAAACCATATCTGCTGGTGGCCAAGCAGGTGGCCCTTCCTCAGTGCCAGAAGCCAGCCTTGGCAGTGCCCCAGGCAATACAACATGCATCCCCAGGAGACCAGTCACTGCGGGGAGTGCCACCCACGGTAGTGATGACTGGCAGCCCCACCCCATATCTCTGATTGTCCCAGACCTACTATTTAAGCCTGAAGGAAGTACCAGGAAGTTGTATGTGCACCAAGCCAGATCCCTGAAGTGCTGCTGAGACAGACCCCTGATCATTCTTGCTTCCTTGCCTCATTCCTGGTTCCTGCCTCTTCGCCCTGCCCTCTGGTTCCTAGCTATTGACTCCAGCTTACCCTTGGCTACAGCTCCTGGCTATTGACTCCAGCCTGACTCCAGATTGACCTTAGGCTCCAGACCCCAGCTACCAACTCAGCTCCCTCAGACTCGACCACTGGACTTTACTGCCCATGCCCTGATTCTGGACACAGGCTATCCTGTTACACAGGGGCTACTGTAACACATACAATGTTCCCTCTAATTTTTGACAGGCCATGTGCGTAAAAAATTTCTACTGTGCAAATTTTTGTGCACGCAGTGTTTCACCTTGGGCACGGGGTTTAGGATCTGTGTGCACGCGCACACGCGCACAGCTTAGAGAGAACAGTACATGCCATTGGTATGAGGGCCTCAACAGCAGGCTTAGTATGCCCCAACACCCTCTTCAATCTGGTAGCAGTGATTAGTGTGCACTGACACTCCTATCCTGAAGCCTGCAGCAGGGCATAGGTCAAACCCATGACTCTTCTTAGCCCCAAAGTGGGGTTCAACCTACCACTGTGCCTCATCAGACCTTCAGCAGGAATTACCCATCCTTCTCTCCCCTCTGACTTGCAGACTGACTTAGCTCACGCTCCCTTTCACAGTGCTAAGCCCTGGCCTTTCTCCCACCACCCTACTTCTCATAGGTGTTAAGATGAGAACCATTTTCCAAGGGATAGTTCTTCAGATAAGCTGAATGGTCTGGTCCACATCATGGAGCACGTTCCTCTACACAGCTCTTCAGGGATACTTCAGCTAATGAAGTGCAGGGGAATAATGGATGCACTGGGGCAAATGTTTTAGCAGAGGGTTCCCAGCTGTGGAACAACATGTCACTAAGGATCAGGAGGAGTCGATCTAAGGACTTGAATGGCTTTCCATTGTAAGTATTTAAAAATAGAAGAAACTATAGCAAGCTCTCTCTTCTTCCTTCCTTCCTTTCCAGCCCTTATGAGAAATAGCTGGAGTGTGCATGTACATATGAGCACGGGTGAATTTAAACCTTACTGAGGGAAGGATAACGCAAATTGATGAATTTGCATTTCTTTCTTAATTCAGTGGGGCCTGTGGTCATTCTTATCTATTGGGGGAATTAGTTCCACAGCCTAGGTCTTGCTCCTGTGACAGTTCTGTTTTCTGCATTCAAGAGCCTCCCACTATTTATTAATTGATGGTTTCACTGTTCCCACGGAACACACCTTTTGCAGGAGGTTGTGACTATGGAAGGGGAGGTGATCTCTCAGATACTTAGGGCCAACCCAATCGAGGACTTTCATTACCTTGAGCTGACCTTAAATGGGCAGCCAGGTTGTATTGCTAAATAGGTGAGACCAGCTGGAGCTTTTTCAGGACTCATTACCAGATATAGTGAGTAGAAACAATTGAGCCCAAAGGTCACAAATGGGAATCACTGTGATCAGGTCTGTTTCTGATAGAGTGTCAGCAATCCTGAAGCTTAGTCAGTGCAAATATTGGCATGCACCTAGGAGGCAGTATGGGTGCCGCTAGACTGACTGAGCAATCAATGTCCAGCAATCGGCTATTCCTGAGTGCAGACAAGGCCCAAGTCATATTAGAGTCTCAAGAAAACAAACAGTGTTATTATTAGTTCAGGAAGGAAAATATATTACCAATATCCAGAGGCTGATCGGAATGTGTTCGAACAGGAGGCTGCTGTTTTCTTCGTACTATCTCCACTATCAGGGATGAGGAAAGATGCTCAAATTCCTTCATCATTATTACCTGATTAAAATGTGACTCTTTAACCACAAAGTTCAGGCAGTGTTCCTTAAAAAGTGAAAAACAGTCTCATCTGAGGAAACTCTATAATTTTATACAGAATAGAAGAAAAACTATTACAAAGCATCCATTCCAAAATCCCCACTGAAGGTTTCCGACGGTATTAACCACGAGAAGAGAACTAGATGTTTTTTCACCAGAATCCTGAGAAATCAGTATCACATGATAGCATAATCTTATTTTTTCTGATATTAAGTACAAAAAGCTTTGTCAAGGCAACATTATTTATGCATAAAATTAAGCACTCAAAATGGAATGCCCAAGTTAAGATTGAATGCACAAGCTTGCCTCTACCCACGTAAGTGTATGTGTTATGACACACTGTACTTACACAATCATGTAATCTCTCAAATAATGCTATATTTGACATCACACATTTTTATTCTAAACCTTTAGATCATATGTGTAGCATCTTGTAACATATCCATTCGTGTATAAAGAATCATATCTTACAGTATCAGAGGGGTAGCCGTGTTAGTCTGGATTTGTAGAAGCGACAAAGAGTCCTGTAGCACCTTACAGACTAACAGACGTATTGGAGCATAAGCTTTCGTGGGTGAACACCCACTTCTTCTTTGAGAAAGTAACAGATTTTTTAGATAAAGGAAACGCAGTGGATCTAATCTACCTCGATTTCAGTAAGGCATTTGATACAGTACCACATGAGGAATTATCGGTTAAATTGGAAAAGATGGGGATCAATGTGAAAATTGAGAGGTGGATAAGGAACTGGTTAAAGGGGAGACTACAGCGGGTCATACTGAAAGGTGAACTGTCAGGTTGGAGGGAGGTTACTAGTGGAGTTCCTCAAGGTTCAGTTTTGGGACCAATTTTATTTAATCTTTTTATTACTGACCTCGGCACCAAAAGTGGGAGTGTGCTAATAAAGTTTGCAGATGACACAAAGTTGGGAGGTATTGCCAATTCAGAAAAGGATCGGGATATCCTACAGGAAGATCTGGATGACCTTGTAAACTGGAGTAATAGTAATAGGATGAAATTTAATAGTGAGAAGTGTAAGGTTATGCATTTAGGGATTAATAACAAGAATTTTAGTTATAAGCTGGGGACGCATCAGTTGGAAGTAACGGAAGAGGAGAAGGACCTCGGAGTCCTGGTTGATCACAGGATGACTATGAGTCGCCAATGTGATGTGGCCGTGAAAAAAGCTAATGCGGTCTTGGGATGCATTAGGCGAGGTATTTCTAGTAGAGATAAGGAGGTGTTAGTACCGTTATACAAGGCATTGGTGAGACCTCATTTGGAATACTGTGTGCAGTTCTGGTCTCCCATGTTTAAGAAGGATGAATTCAAACTGGAACAGGTACAAAGAAGGGCCACTAGGATGATCCGAGGAATGGAAAACCTGTCGTATGAAAGGAGACTCAAGGAGCTTGGTTTGTTTACCCTAACCAAAAGAAGGCTGAGGGGAGATATGATTGCTCTCTTTAAATATATCAGAGGGATAAATACCAGGGAGGGAGAGGAATTATTTCAGCTCAGTACCAATGTGGACACAAGAACAAATGGATATAAACTGGCCATCAGGAAGTTTAGACTTGAAATTAGACGAAGGTTTCTAACCATCAGAGGAGTGAAGTTCTGGAACAGCCTTCCAAGGGAAGCAGTGGGGGCAAAAGACCTAACTGGCTTCAAGATTAAGCTAGATACGTTTATGGAGGGGATGGTTTGATGGGATAACATGATCTTAGTCAAGGGTCAATTAATTGCCATCAGTGGTAAATAGGACCAATGGTCAATGATGGGATGTTAGAAGTTACTACAGAGAACTTTTTCCTGGGTGTCTGGCTGGTGAGTCTTGCCCACATGCTCGGGGTTCAGCTGATCGCCATATTTGGGGTCGGGAAGGAATTTTCCTCCAGGGTAGATTGGCAGAGGCCCTGGAGGTTTTTTGCCTTCCTTTGCAGCATGGGGCACGGGTCACTTACCGGAGGATTCTCTGCATCTTGAAGTCTTTAAACCATGATTTGAGGACTTCAGTAGCTGAGACATAGGTGAGAGGATTATTCCAGGAGTGGGTGGGTGAGATTCTGTGGCCTGCATTGTGCAGGAGGTCAGACTAGATGATCATAATGGTCCCTTCTGACCTTAAAGTCTATGAGTCTATGAGTCTATGAGTCTATGAGATGCATCTGAAGAAGTGGGTATTCACCCACGAAAGCTTATGCTCCAATACGTCTGTTAGTCTATAAGGTGCCACAGGACTCTTTGTCGCTTCTACATATCTTACAGTAATTGTAGTTCTTAAAGATGTGTTGTCCACCTAGATTTCACTTCTGGGGCACATTCACCCCGTATGTGTGAAATGTGATTCTTTTTGGCCAACAGTATCCATTGGGGCTGCGTCTATGCCCTGGATATTCTCATGCCTCACACCTGAGGACATACATCTACAATCTAATGATAAACCCACAGAATTGAGTCTCAGAGTCTGGATCAACTGACTCAGGCTTATGGGGTTCCGGATGCGGGACTAAAAGTGGCAGTGCAGACATTCAGGCTCAGGATAGAGCCCAGGCCTCCCCTCTTACAGAATCTCAGAGCGCAGGCTCCATCCCAGGCCCAAATTTCTACCCTGCAATTTTATAGCCCCGCAGCCCTAGCCCCATGAGCCTAATTCAGGGGTCTTTTATTGCAGTGTAAATGTATCCATAAAGGCCAGAGCAGGCCTAACGATTCCTCAGTTCCTTTGCCAATACACAATACCAGAAGAGTAGGAAACAGATACAGGAAAGGAAGTGGATCGTGTAAGCCCTGTGAATAACACACCTTGAAAGTGTGTTACAAGGTAAATAACTGCTCCTTCTTCTTTAAGTGGCTGTCCACACAGATTCCACTTCTGATGACTATCAAGCAGTGACCTTACAGTGGGTTCTTGGAGTCCTATTTAAATAATGAATGCAAGGCAGCGCTACCAAAGTGGGTGTCTGATCTTGAAGTTTCAACTAAGGAAGAGTGATGGTAAAAGTGTGGACTGATCCCCACGTCGCTGATCTGCAAATTTTGAAATAGGGATGTTTCGTAGAGAAGCTGAAGAAACTGCCTGAGCTCTGGTGGAATGGGCTCTCATGAGCATGGATGAATGTGACCCAAGGCACACATGTATTCACATCCTACGCACTACTGCAATAATATTTGTACAAAATATGCTGTATTTATGCTGGAGCACCCATGGGGAAAAATTAGCAGGTGTTCTGCACCCATCAGCAGACAAGCTCCCCCCTCGCCTCCTTCTCCTCCCCCACAAAGTGCGCAACATCCCCGCTCCTCCCCCTCCCTCCCAGCGCTTCCAGCCCACCCGCCGCCTAACAGCTGTTTGGCAGTGCTTAGGACTTTCCGGGAGGGAGGGGGAGGAGTGGGGACACGACATGCTCTGGGGAGGAGGCCGAGAAGAGGCGGTGCAGGGGCGGGGACTTGGGGGAAGGGGGTGGAATGGGGGCGGGGTGAGGGCGGTGCAGGGGTGGGAAGAAGCAGGGCCAGGGGGGTCAAGCACTCACTGGGCAGAGGGGAAGTTGGTGCCTATGATTGTGAAACGTATGTAACATTATATATGAAATTATAAATGCTCTCTATAATGTTATTAGAGCATGTTTAAGACCAGATGGCCTAGCCTAGGTAAAGCCGATAAACCAATTTGTCTTAGACAAAGGAATTTGTTTAGCCTTAATTTACATATTAGCACTAAACAAAGCCATCAAGCTAAATCGAGTGGGGGTTATCCTGAGACTGAACTCGGGACAGAATTAACATAGTTCTTGCACCCCTGAGAGACACAGGAGACAAACTCCAGGAGGCCATCCTAACTTTCAGAACAAAAACAATTTTGGGAATATAAGGGACAGAGAGACTTCATCTTGATCCTTCACTTTAAAGACACAAAGAAACCAAGCCATGTGAGCTGTGAGATGAGTCCTGGCCAGGACTCTCTGTGAAAAGCTGGAAAGAAGACTAGGGGTGAGAGAGATCATCTTGAATAAAGACTGTATTTTGGTAGATTCAGTTTTAGACTTTTAAATGCATGTTTTCACTTTTATTTGCTTATAACCATCTCTACCTTTATTTCTTTTACTTGGTATCACTTAATCCAGGATCTTTGGTTAAACTCATTTTGCTTTCATTATAACTCCTCAGCCCTGGGTAAGTTCAGTGAGTTTGTGCCTCTAGGAAGCTGACAGGCTGGAATGTTGCACTGGCTCCGAAGAGGCAGGGAACCTAATACTTTTTCTGAGGGCCCAGTGAGAGGGAATGGACCCTGCAGGATGATGACTTTGGGGCGGATTCAGGGCTGGAAGGGTCTTAAACTCAGCCGGCAAGAAGTAACCAAGTTGGGCAAAGGCAGAGTGAGCCTTGTGGGCTGCTGGCTGGCTGTTGGGGTCAGAGCTCTGGACCAAAGCTGCACAGTCACAAGACACCCAGGGTTAAAAGGCAGATATTGACCGAACCCTTGACTGGCCTGGGTGAACCTCAAAACATCCCAGTGAAATCTACCCTACCTACTTCATAACAGGATCTAATATAGTTAAATATCAATTTGGACAACCTTTGGGTGGAAATGGCTTGACCCTTAACCCTATCTGCAAAGGCTACACACAGTCTGTGTGATCTCGTGAAGGATGTTGTCCCATCCAGGTAGTATGTTACAGCCCTACTATGTCAAAGGGTGTGCCATTTGGCTTCCCCTGGTTTGAGAGTAGCACTTGAGGGAGAAAACTGGGCAGGGAAGCAACTGATTTAAATGAAAATCAGAAATAATATTAGGCAGGAATTTGGGGTGAGGCCTATCTTTATGGAACATCATGTCAGGTGGACCAGCCATAAGGGCTTGCATGTCCCCTACCCTATGAGTTGATGTAAGCAGTCTTCATAGACAGCTGATAAAAAGAGCAGGTTGCTTGTGGCTAAACAGGAGGTCCCATTAAACAGTTAACACTGTGTTGAGGTTCCAGGAAGGAGGAGGCCCTTGGTTTGGGGGAAAAACATGAATGAGACCCTTACGGAATCTAGCAACTGTAGGGTGAGATGATACAATATAACCCTGAATTGAGGATGATGTGCAGCTATTACTGCTAAATGTACTCTTATGGATCTGATGGATGGTCCCAAATGTGTTAGAGTTAGCAGACAGTCCCAAGTAGCAGAAACAGGAACTGACAAGGGAAATGTTCTGGTGCCCAAATAAAAAACGTCTTCCATTTTGCCTCATTACTCAGTATAGTAGAGGTTTTTCTGCTATGTACCAAACTGTCCTGGACTTCATTTGAACAGCTCCTTTCAATGGCAGTTAATCAGCCAACAACCACACTGTTAGATGTAATGATGAAAGAGGTGAAAGATCTCACTTCTGTTTTGCAAAATCATGTCAGATAGAACAAGTGGTGAGCTCAGAGGCTGTGTTGCTAGGTTCATCAGCGGTCTGGGCCAAGCTGGGTCTAGCATAATAACTGAGGCTGAACCTTGTCTGAGTTTCCTCAGGATCCCTGGTATTAAATGGATTGGCAGAAGCATACATGAGCCCCTGTGCCTATGAGACTACAGAAAGTCTAGACTCACAATCCCTCTAGAGCAGAAGACACCGCATTTCTTGTTCTGGCCTGCGGCATATAGGTCTATTTCTGGATACCATATTGCAAGGGACCATTAAAGGTGAATTGGCCTCTTAACAACCCATGGGGGGAAAGGCTGGGGGGAAGGCAATTTGTCGGAGGGGTTGTTAGTCTCTTTTGAAGATGTGCAGATTTTTTGAGAAGTCAGATAGAGTGATCATTTTCTGAAAAAAGTGTTCACCCACATGGTGTTTTTCTCTTTTATGATTTTTCTGTGTTAGCTCATTCGAGAGCATAGTGCCTGTCTGGTTTCACTCACATAGTTGTTATTGGGGCATTTAGTGCACCGGATGAGGTATGCCACATGTTGCAGGACTCTCAGATCTTGAAAAGTGTATTGGGGAGGGGGTGTCAATCATCGTAGGCTATGATTCGTAGCCATGGAGATATGTCTACAGGTTTTGATTGTGTTGTTCTGGCAGGGTTCTGGTAAAGATTTGAGTTGATGTGTCCTGGTCTGTGGGGAGCTTGCTTCTAATGATGAGTTTGGAAAAGCTGCAGGGTTGTTTGAAGGCCAGAAGAGGGGTTCAGAAAAAATTTCTTTCAGGATGTGGTCCCCATAGAGTATGGGTTGTAAATGTTTAATGCTATTTTATATGGGTTCCAGTGTGGGATGGTATGTGACAACTACGGGTGTGTAGTCCGAGGGGGTTTTATTTCTGTATTGAAGCCGGTTCTCTTGGGGTATTTGGGTGGCCCATTCCATGATGCAATCTACTTCTCTGGAGGAGTGTCCTTGTTTGGTGAAGGCAGTTTTAAGTGTGTTAAGGTTTACATCCCACTGTAGCACTTAGTGAAGAGCTTCTCCCATCAGCGTAGGTACTCCACCTCCAGAGAGGCGGTAGCTATGTTGACGGGAGAAGCCCTCCCATCAACATAGTACTGTTTACACTGGGGGTGAGGTTGGTATAACTACGTTTTGGTCACGTAGCTGTCTGGGGTGGTAAGAATGCGCCATCAAGAGCTTGCTGGAATAAGCACAAAGCAATGAAGGGTCCAGAAAAAAATGGGAACCTCAATGACCAAACATGAATCCTTGACAGGAGGCTAGAGCTCAGAGGCAGCAGAGCAGGATGAAGCCCTGGCTCCACCAACTTGGACTCTATCGTAAGTCTGCCACTCTCATACTAACCCAAAGACTTTCTGTGCTCCAGGTGACTAATAAAGGTTACCTTGCTGGGGAAAGGCTGCCTGGTGTTGCTGCAATTACTTAAGAGCATTGCATCTTGAAAGGGGAAATATCTCTTGCAGGAGTCTGGCTCAGCTGGATTCCCTGAAGGGAGCCACAGAGAAAGAGAGGTGGAGTGATGGAAGCCATGGTCCTGCCCCTGGAAAACCCTGGGGATCCAAGGGGTCCAGCACAGTAAAGGGGTACTCCCAGGAGACTGGTTAAAGGCTAAGACACAGATCAGATTCTGGGAATCCATGACAGCCACCTAAGAACTGTAGAGGGATTTCAGGTAAAGAGATGTCTTTAGGGCAGTAGCTGTTCCAGCTGCTGCATTAGGGCATGTCTACACTACAAAATGAAATCAATATACAGCCACCACAGTAATTAAAGTGGTAGTTCATGTCCACCTTCTGTTGGCGGTGCACATTCTCACCAGGAGCGCTTCCACCGACTTAACTGTGTCGGGCACTGGGGGGCACTGACACCTGGAGTTCCCCGCATCCCCCACCCCAGGGCTGACAGCCAACAGGCGATGTAAGTAACACAGTGTCCACACGGGCACTGGAACACCCTAAGTACATCGACTCACACCTCTCGCAGAGGTGGAATTATTAGGTCGCTGTAGTGGGTGACTTACAGTCTCTACGCAAAAGAATAAACAGACACAAATCTGATATCAGGAATCATAACATTCAAAAACCAGTAGAACACTTCAACCTCTCTAATCACTCAGTGACAGACTTAAAGGTGGCAATTTTGCAACAGAAAAGCTTCAAAAACAGACTCCAACGAGAAGCTGCTGAACTTGAATTAATATGCAAACTAGATACCATTAGCTTAGGTCTGACAGAGACTGGGAGTGGCTCGGTCATTACGTTAATTGAATCTATTTCCCCCCAGTTAAGTATCCTAGTTAAGTATCCTCACACTTTTGTGTCAACTGTGCGTAATGGGCCATCTTGATTATCACTTCAAAAGTTTTTCCCCCTGCTGATAATAGTTCCTCTTAATTAATCAGCCTCTTACAGATGGTATGGGTACTTCCACCTTTTCATGATTCTCTGAATGTATAAATATATTCTTACTGTATGTTCCATTCTATGCATCCAATGAAGTGGACTGTAGCCCACGAAAGCTTATACTGAAATAAATTTGTTAGTCTCTAAGGTGCCACAAGTACTCCTGTTCTTTTTATTGGTGGGAACTACATTTTAGTGTAGATGCTTACAGAGCCAGGTCAACGTACGCTGCCCTAGGTCAACCAAACTCTATAATGTAGACCAAGCCTTAAAGGCATAGGAAGGAGGGAGGGAATCTAATTTAATGCTGGTGCTGAGCCCCAGATGGAAGTTTAAGTTGCTACCTCCAATTTCAAAGTCAACTTCAAAGCCTTAAAACCCACAAAACAACATGATAATATGTTTAGTCCATGAATCAATGTCTACAATGACTATACTGAGCTTTATTTAATTCTTAAATTTTTATCAGTAAACTTGTTAGTGAAATTCAGTGTTTACCTTTAGTTGATCCAGTTGAAGCTTGTTAGCATTTTCACACACAATGAGCACATTCTGTAGATCTACAGATGCTTCAATATACTGGAGGCAGAGCTGTTCTAGTCGCGAGAGCTTGAAATTCAGGGCTAGTTTGTACACATCCATGATAAGTAGAACATCCTGCACATGACCTGTACATCACAAGGAAATCAGTGTCATTCCACAGCTCTAGAGAGCTTTCTAATATAAGGGTCTTCAGAGATGTCCAGTGAGGTCAGAAATTTTCCCAAACCAATTTCTGATGCCATCTTGAGTAATTAGGATGGCAGAACCAAGGGAGACTAGCATTATGATCATCTAGTCTGATCTCCGGTGACTATTCTGGTCACAGAGCTTCCCTAGAATAGTTCCTAAAGGAGATTTTTAGAAAAACATCCACTCTTGATTTTAAAATGGTCAGTGATTAATGGTTAATTACTCAAACTGTTAAAAATGTATGCCTTATTCCTGTCTGAATTTGTCTAGCTTCAACTTCCAGCCATTGCACTGAAGGGTGAATTATTAAATATTTTTCCCTATGTAAGTCTTATAGACTGTAATCAAGGCACTCCTTAATCTTCTCTTTGTTAAGATAAATAGAATAAGCTCCTTGAGTCTATTACTACAAATCATGTTTTCAAATCCTTTAATAATTCTTGTGGCTCTTCTCTGAACCCTCTCCGATTTTTCAACATCCTTCTTGAGCTGTGGACAACAGAACTGGACACATAATTCCAGCAGCGATCAATCCATCAGTGATAAATATAAAGATTTGCTCACAAATTGCTAATATTCAATTTTATTATTTTTTTTAAAAGCCCCTGTGGGCCAGGTTTGGCTTGCACACAGTCCTCCTCCTGCTGTCCTACCTTTGCGTGGGTATTTTATTTTATCCGTGTACAGGAACTGCATGAGCACCTCAAAGGGCTGAGCTTCAGCTTCTCGGATTGTCACTTCCAGCAGGGGTTGCAGGCAGCACAGCTTGACATTGCCACAAATCCCCTCCTTCTGGGACAGTGCTTGTCCCTCTTCTTCAATCTCTTGCTTAGATTTCTAATGGGATAGAAAAACAGTAAACAAAGAAGCAAAGGTTTGGGTGTGTCCCTGGGACTGGGGTTGAGAAGGGCTGGTTTGCCAGGAACAAACTGTGTTTGTGGGTGTGCATTTGTCAGACAATTCAGACATTCTCAGACTGATCATTTCACTTCCCTGGAAACGCACTGGTCACTCCAGAAGTGAGCTCCTGGTTGAAGTTCCTGGAATCTCCTTCACCGGAGGTGTCCAAAAGGAGGCTGGATAGCCATCTGTCTTGGATGGTTTAGACAGAACAAATCCTGCATCTTGGCAAGGGGTTGGCCTAGATGACCCTTGCGCTTCCTTCTAACCCTACTGTTTTATGATCTAGGAAGCTCCCTGTGACAGGGCATACCTACCCCGCACCAGCCCTGTCATAAACATAAAGAAAAGGGTAGCATAAGATCCCTCCTTGGCAGCTGTACTGAATCGCTTTACCTGTAAGGGGTTAAGTAGCTCAAATCACCTAGTTGGCACCTGACCAGAAGGACCAATGAGGAAAGAAGATACTTTCAAATCCGGGCAGAGGGGGCGTGGTCAGGGAGAGAATTTGTTTGTGGCTCTCTTTGTTTGTTCCCTCTCCAGACAGAGGGAGAGACCAAGCAGGTACAACATCTCCTGAAAACATACCTGGAATGATCCATCTAAAATTACAGAAATTGTAAGTAAGGCAAGGAAATGCGTTAGGTTATCTTTTGTTTTCGCTTATGAATTTTTCTATGCTATAAAGGTAGTTTTATTCCTGTTTTTGTAACTGTGAAGCCTAGGCCAGAGGGGAGTCCTCTGTGTTTTAAATCTTTTTATTACCCTGTAAAGTTACCTTCCATCCTGATTTTTCAGGTGTGATTCTTTTACTTTTTTCTTTATAATACATTTCTTCTTTTAAGAACCTGATTGATTTTAGTGTTCTAAAGATAAAGGGTCTGGTCTGTACTCACATTGCTAAGGCAATTAGTTGATATATTATTCTCAAGCCTCCCCAGGAAAGGGAGTGAAGAGGCTTGGGGGGATAGGGATTCCAAGTGACCCTCCCCTGAATTTTTGTGTAAATCACTTGGTGGGGGCAGCAATACTGTCCAAGGACAAGGAAAGGAATTTGTGCCTTGGGGAAGTTTTTAACCTAAGCTGGTAGAATATAAGTTTAGGGGGTCTTTCATGCGGGTCCCCACATCTGTATCCCAGAGTTCAGAGTGTGTGTGTGTGGGAACCCTGAAAAGCCCTGAGAGGGTTAACTCTGCTTTGCAGGCTCAGGAAGCCCCGTCCCTCTGACCCTGCTGGGCATGCTCAGCCTGGAGGTAGCATATAAAAGGTAGCAGCCCAGCTCAGTCTGGGAAGGCTGCTGGAGGGGAAGGACGCAGGCTGCAAGCTCTCTCCAGGGAGTTGCTACAGGGCCCAATGCGGGGACCACAGCTCACAGAGTTCCAGACAGACTCCAGGCTGCCCGATGAGCCCCAAGAAGGGACTGCACCAGTGGGAGTCTGGCCATTTGAGGACCCCAGAGATACCGGGGAGCTTCGACAAAGGGGAGACTAGGTTTGCCGGGGGATGGAGACCTAAGCCCTGAGGTAAGTGGGGAAGTGGGATAGCAGGAGGAAACACAAGGAGGAGGGTACAAGACAGGAATCCTGATTCATACTGAGAAAGCAGGGCAATTGCCTAGTTTTCTTAGGTGCCTGTACACGAACGCAAGAAGCCTGGGAAACAAGCAGAAAGAATTGGAAGTCCTGGCACAGTCAAGGAACTATGATGTGATTGGAATTACAGAGACTTGATGGGATAACTCACATGACTGGAGCACTGTCATGGATGGGTATAAACTGTTCAGGAAGGATAGGTGGGGGAGAAAAGGTGGAGGAGTTGCACTGTATGTAAGAGAGCAGTATGACTGCTCAGAGCTCCAGTATGAAACTGAAGAAAAGCCTGTTGAGAGTCTTTGGGTCAAGTTTAGAGGCAAGAACAACAAGGGTGATGTCGTGGTGGGCGTGTGCTATAGACCACCAGACCAGAAGGATGAGGTAGACGAGGCTTTCTTGGGACAACTAACAGAAGTTTCCAGAACACAGGTCCTGGTTCTTATGGGGGACTTCAATCGCCTGGACATCTGCTGGGAAAGCAATACAGGAGTGCACAGACAATCCAGGAAGTTTTTGCGGAGACTTGGGGAAAAACTTCCTGGTGCAAGTGCTGGAGGAACCAACTAGGGGCCGTGCTCCTCTTGACCAGGTGCTCACAAACAGGGAAGAATTGGTAGAGGAAGTAGAAGTGGGTGGCAACCTGGACAGGAGTGATCATGAGATGGTCAAGTTCAGGATCCTGACACAAGGAAGAAAGGAGAGCAGCAGAATACGGACCCTGGACTTCAGAAAAGCAGACTTTGATTCCCTCAGGAACTAATGGGAAAGATCCCCTGGGAGGCTAATATGAAAGGGAAAGGAGTCCAGGAGAGCTGGCTGTATTTTAAAGAAGCCTTATTGAGGGTGCAGGAACAAACCATCTCGATGTGCAGAAAGAATAGCAAATATGGCAGGTGACCAGCTTGTGTTAACAGAGAAATCTTTTGTGAGCTTAAACACAAAAAGGAATCTTACAAGAAGTGGAAACTTGGACAGATGACTAGGGAGGAGTATAAAAATATTGCTCGAACATGCAGGGGTGTAATCAGGAAGGCCAAAGCACAATTGGAGTTGCAGCTAGCAAGAGATGTGAAGGGTAACAAGAAGGGTTTCTACAGGTATGTTAGCAACAAGAAGGTGGCCAGGGAAAGTGTGGGATCCTTACTGAATGGGGGAGGCAACCTAGTGACAGAAGATGTGGAAAAAGCTGACAGATGAGGTCAGCTCCCAGACTGCTGCACTGGGCAGCACAGTATGGGGAGGAGGTGAGCAGCCCTCAGTGGTGAAAGAACATGTTAAGGACTATTTAGAAAAGCTGGACATGCACAAGTCCATGGGGCCGGATGCAATGCATCCCAGGGTGCTGAAGGAGTTGGCTGATGTGATTGCAGAGCCATTGGCCGTTATCTTTGAAAACTCGTGGCAATCAGGAGACGTCCCGGATGATAGGAAAAAGGCAAATATAGTGCCCATATTTAAAAAAGGGAAGAAAGAGAACCAGGGAAACTACAGACCAGTCACCCTCACTTCAGTCCCCAGCAAAATCATGGAGCAGGTCCTCAAGGAATCCTTTTTGAAGCACATGGAGGAGAGGAAGGGGATCGGGAACAGTCAACATGGATTCGGCAAGGGCAAGTCATGCCTGACCAACCTGATTGCCTTCTATGAGGAGATAACTGGCTCTGTGGATATGGGGAAAGCGGTGGACATGATATACCTTGACTTTAGAAAAGCTTTTCATACAGTCTCCCACAGTATTCTTGCCAGCAAGTTAAAAAAGTATGGGTTGGATGAATGGACTATAAAGCGGATAGAAAGCTGGCTAGATTGTCGGGCTCAACGGGTAGTGGATCAACGGCTCGATGTCTAGTTGGCAGCTGGTATCAAGCGGAGTGCCCCAGGGGTCAGTCCTGGGGCCGGTTTTGTTCAACTTCTTCATTAATGATCTAGATGATAGGATGGATTGCATCCTCAGCAAGTTAGCGGATGACACTAAGCTGGGGGGAGAGGTAGATATGCTGGAGGGTAGCGTCCAGAGTGACCTAGACAAATTGGAGGATTGGGCCAAAAGAAATCTAATGAGGTTCAACAAGGACAAGTGCAGAGGATATCCTGCACTTAGGACGGAAGAATCCTATGCACTGCTATAGGCTGGGGACCTACTGGCTAAGAGGCAGTTCTGAAGAAAAGGACCTGGGGATTACAGTGGACGAGAAGCTGGATGAGAGTCAACAGTGTGTCCTTGTTGCCAAGAAGGCTAACGGCATATTGAGCTGCATTAGTAGGAGCACTGCCAGCAGATTGAGGGAAGTGATTATTCCCCTCTATTCGGCACTGGTGAGGCCACATCTGGAGTATTGCGTCCAGTTTTGGGCCCCCCACAACAGAAAGGATGTGGACAAATTGGGAAGAGTCCAATGGAGGGCAACAAAAATGATTAGGGGGGCTGGGGCACATGATTTATAAAGATAGGCTGAGGGAACTGGGCTTATTTAGTCTTCAGAAGAGAAGAGTGAGGGGAGATTTGATAGCAGCCTTCAACTACCTGAAGGGGCGTTCAAAAGAGGATGGAGCTCAGCTGTTCTCAGTGGTGGCAGATGACAGAACAAGGAGCAATGGTCTCAAGTTGCAGTATGGGAGGTGTAGGTTGGATATTAGGAAAAACTATTTCACTAGGAGGGTGGTGAAGCACTGAAATGGGTTACCTAGGGAGGTGGTAGAATCTCCATCTTTGGAGGCTTTTAAGGCCTGGCTTGACAAAGCCCTGGCTGGGAAGATTTAGTTGGGGTTGGTCCTGCTTTGAGCAGGGGCTTGGACTAGATGACCTCCTGAGGTCTCTTCCAACCCTAATCTTCTATGATTCTATGAAAGGGTAAGAATCAGCCCAGGGGACTTAAACATTTTGCCGGTGAGTGAACTGGAGAACCAGTCAGTGTGTTTCGGGAGGATCCCTGCTGACTCGGTGGTGAGCACCCTCAGCATCGCCAGAGAACTGGGCTGGGACTCGGAGGAGCAGCAAGGGCCTTACCTGGGGCACCACTCCCCCCCCCCCCAACCCCCCGCAGTGGTGCCCCACTCCCCCAGAGGGCCAACAGGCCAGGCAGTCTCACAGAGGTAGGCTATTTTACTGATTCTGGCCCTTAGGCCACACTGTCCCGAGAGTAAGGGCTGTTTGCTGACCCTGACCATTGGGCCACACTGCCCCGAGCGAAAGGGCCGTCTACTGACTCTGGCCATTGGGCCACACTGCCCCGAGCGAAAGGGCCGTCTACTGACTCTGGCCATTGGGCCACGCTGCCCTGAGCGGAAGGGCTGGGGCTGAGGGGTTCGCAGTGTGAGAGGGGGCTCTGGGCTGAGCCTGGGGCAGGGGGTGCAGGAGTGAGTGAGGGATGCAAGCTCTAGGAGGGAGTTGGAGTGCAGGAGTGGGGCTCCAGGCTGGGGCAGAGTGTTGGAATGCAGGAGAGGACATGGGGTGCTGGCTCTGGGGGTCAGGGCTGGGGCTTGGGGTGCAGGAGGTGGTTCAGGGTGCAGAAGACGGTATGGGGTGCTGGCTCTGAAAGGGGGCTCAGGGCTGGGGCTCTGGGTGCAAAAGGGAGTTTTGAGTGCTAGCTCTCGGAGGGGGCTCAGGTTGGGGCTTGGGGTATGGCCTCCCGCCGGGCAGCACTAACCTCTGGTGGCTCCTAGTCGGCGGCAGGCGCAGAGAAGCTAAGGCAGGCTCCCTGCCTACCCCGCCTCCACACCGCTACCGGATGGGGATAACGTGCCCCTGTGGCTCCTGGGGTGGGGAGGTCGGGGGGCATGTGGCTCCGCGTGCTGCCCCCCTCTGCGAGCACCACTCCCGTAGCTCTCCTGGCCAATGGGAGCTGCAGGGGAAGTGCTTGCAGGCAGGCAGGCAGGCAGGAGCAGCACACGTGGAAGGAGACCCCTGCTCCCCTCCCTCCCCAACAGGGCCATGAGGCTGCAGTGGCTGTTTCTGGGAGCGGTGTGAGGGTGGGGTAGCCTTAGGCAGTCACACTGCGCTGCCGCTGGAGATCGTGATCGACTGTTTGGTGACTACTGCTCTAACCGTTTCTTTTACTTTGTTGTTTAGCCACGGTAGCACTTTTTTGTTCCTTTTACGTTTTTTAAATTTGGGGGTATACATTTAATTTAAGACTATTATGGTGTTCTAAAAACATTCACATACAGCTTGCACGCATTTCACTTTTGTGACTGTACCTTTTAATTTCTGTTTAACTAGCTGCCTCTCTTTTGTGCAGTTCCCCTTTCTGGAGTTAAATGCTACTGTGCTGGGCTTCTTTGGTATTCTTCCCACCTCCTCGCCAAGGATGTTAAATTTAATTACATTATGGTCGCTATTGCTGAGTAGTTAAGCTATTTTCACCTCTTGGACCAGATCCTGTGCTCCACTTAGGCCTAAATCAAGAATTGCCTCTCCTCTTGTGGGTTCCATGACTAGGTGCTCCAAGAAGCATGTTGATGGTTGAGCAAGTAGATGATGATGTTGAGCAGTTGCAGGTACAAACACAGATGTGCTTGATACTACCCCGCACCCCTGCTAGAACGCGGGGTTTGGGAGCCACGCGCGGTACCGTGTTAATGTGGGGACCGTTAACGCGGGGGGGGGGCACATTACCATGGATCCCAATGTAAACAATTTATTTTGGGATCCATGGTCGCCCCCACACGAATAACAAATTCATGCTATGGTGACGTGCATTGTAGCGGGGGTCTCCTGTATAAGTAAAGGTGGATCCAGTACCGCAGGCATTAACCCAGAAGAAAATAAAGGTGATTCTGTTTTTTGTAAGACCTAACGTATATGCTGTTGGCATCTTACAGTACCATGAGGCAAAAAATGGAGCCAGGGTGGAGATAGATGCAGTTGATGGTGCTGAAGTAATCAGTATTGATGTCTCCTATACTGAACAACATATCGGTACATAGGAAGGCACCCCACATGTTGACAATACAAAGACTAAAGCTGACGAAGCAGCCCAAGTTGATACCATGTGTGTCGCATATCTAGCCTGATGCCTCAATATCAAGCTATGTCTGAGCTTCAGCCATAGCTGTACTGGACCGCAAAGTCTCTCTGGAAATGAAACAGTGTGGAGAAGCCATTTCTTCCTAGCGGAGATCTTCGTTGGAGGTAAGACAGTTACCTTTCCATAACTGGTGTTCTTCGAGACGTGTTGCTCACATCCATTCCACATTAGGTGTTTGTGCTCACCACATGCACCAGTGCCGAAAGTTTTTCCCTCAGCAGTATCCATAGGGGACCAGCTCGGGCGCCCTCTGGAGTGGCGCCCGCATGGCGCAGTATAAGGGGAGCTGCCGGCTTCCCCAACCCTCAGTTCCTTCTTGCCGGAAACGCCGACAGTGGGGAAGGAGAGCAGGTCGTGGAATGGACATGAGCAACACATCTCGAAGAATACCAGTTACGGAAAAGGTAACTGTCTTTTCTTCTTCAAGTGTTTGCTCATGTCCATTCCACATTAGGTGACTCCCAGCAGTTCCCGTGGAGGCGGGTAGGAGTTCATGGCTGCACAGACTGTAATACAGCTCTACTGAACCTAGCATCATCTCTGGCCTGCTGAGTGATGGCATAATGAGTGGTAAACATGTGGACAGAGGACCACGTCATGGCTCCACAGATGTCCTGGATTGGGATGTGTGCCAGGAAGGCCGCTGAAGACGCCTGCGCTCTAGTCGAATGGGCCCTGACAATCGGCGGTGGCGGGACCTTTGATAGCTCATAACAGGTCTTCGTGCAGGAGGTGATCCCGGTGGAAATCCTCTGCGAAGAAACCAGAAGACCCTTCATTCTAGCCACCGTAGTGATGAAGAGCTGGGTCAATTTACGGAAAGGCTTGGTATGCTCCAGGTAAAAGGCCAAGGCCTTCTAGACATCCAGCACATGCAGGCGCCTCTCCTCAGCAGCCTTGTGCAGCTTGGGACAGAACACAGGCAGGAACATGTCCTGGCTCATGTGGAAGGAAAATACTACCTTCGGTAAGAAGGCTGCATGGGGCCACAGCTGGACCGTGTCCTTCTAAAACACTGTGTAAGGCGGTTCCGAGGTCAAGGCCTTAATCATAGAATCATAGAATCTCAGGGTTGGAAGGGACCTCAGGAGGTCATCTAGTCCAACCCCCTGCTCAAAGCAGGACCAAACCCAACTAAATCATCCCAGCCAGGGATTTGTCAAGCCTGACCTTAAAAACCTCTAAGGAAGGAGATTCCACCACCTCCCTAGGTAACCCATTCCAGTGCTTCACCACCCTACTAGTGAAAAAGTTTTTCCTAATATCCAACCTAAACCTCCCCCTCTGCAACTTGAGACCATTACTCCTTGTTCTGGCATCTTCTACCACTGAGAACAGTCTAGATCCATCCTCTTTGGAACCCCCTTTCAGGTAGTTGAAAGCAGCTATCAAATCCCCCCTCATTCTTCTCTTCTGCAGGCTAAACAATCCCAGTTCCCTCAGCCTCTCCTCATAAGTCATGTGCTCCAGCCCCCTAATCATTTTTGTTGCCCTCCGCTGGACTCTTTCCAATTTATCTACATCCTTCTTGTAGTGTGGGGCCCAAAACTGGACACAGTACTCCAAATGAGGCCTCACCAGTGCCGAATAGAGGGGAATAATCACGTCCCTCGATCTGCTGGAAATGCCCCTACTTATACAGCCCAAAATGCCGTTAGCCTTCTTGGCAACAAGGGCACACCGTTGACTCATATTCAGCTTTTCATCCACTGTAACCCCTGGGTCCTTTTCTGCAGAACCGCTGCCCAGCCATTCGGTCCCTAGTCTATAGCAGTGCATGGGATTCTTCCGTCCTAAGTGCAGGACTCTGCACTTGTCCTTGTTGAACCTCACCAGACTTCTTTTGGCCCAATCCTCTAATTTGTCTAGGTCCCTCTGTATCCTATCCCTACCCTCCAGCGTATCAACCACTCCTCCCAGGTTAGTGTCATCTGCAAACTTGCTAAGGGTGCAGTCCACACCATCCTCCAGATCGTTGATGAAGATATTGAACAAAACCGGCCCCAGAACCGACCCTTGGGGCACTCCACTTGATACCGGCTGCCAACTAGACATGGAGCCATTGATCACTACCCATTGAGCGCGACCATCCAGCCAGTTTTCTATCCACCTTACTGTCCATTCATCCAGCCCATACTTCTTTAACTTGCTGGCAAGAACACGGTGGGAGACTGTATCAAAAGCATTGCTAAAGTCAAGAAATAGCACATCCACTGCTTTCCCCTCATCCACAGAGCCAGTTATCTCATCATAGAAGGCAATTAGGTTAGTCAGGTATGACTTGCCCTTGGTGAATCCATGCTGACTGTTCCTGATCACTTTCCCCTCCTTTAAGTGGTTCAGAATTGATTCCTTGAGGACCTGTTCCATGATTTTTCCAGGGACTGAGGTGAGACTGACTGGCCTGTAGTTCCCCGGATCTTCCTTCTTCCCTTTTTTAAAGATGGGCACTACATTAGCTTTTTTCCAGTCATCCAGGACCTCCCCCGATTGCCATGACTTGTCAAAGATAATGGCCAATGGCTCTGCAATCACATCAGCCAACTCCTTTAGCACCCTCGGATGCAGTGCATCCGGCCCCATGGACTTGTGCTCGTCCAGCTTTTCTAAATTGTCCCGAACTATTTCTTTCTCCACAGAGGGCTGGTCATCTCCTCCCCATACCGTGCTGCGGAGTGCAGCCGCCTGGGAGCTGACCTTGTCTGTGAAGACAGAGGCAAAAAAAGCATTGAGTACACTAGCTTTCTCCACATCCTCTGTCACTAGGTTCCCTCCCTCATTCAGCAAGGGGCCCACACTTTCCTTGACTTTCTTCTTGTTGCTCACATACCTGAAGAAACCCTTCTTGTTACTCCTAACATCTCCAGCTAGCTGCAACTCCAAGTGTGATTTGGCCTTCCTAATTTCACTCCTGCATGCCTGAGCAATACTTTTATACTCCTCCCTGGTCATTAGTCCAATCTTCCACTTCTTGTAAGCCGCTTTTTTGTGTTTAAGACGAGCAAGGATTTCACTGTTAAGCCAAGCTGGTCGCCTGCCATATTTACTTTTCTTTCTACACATTGGGATGGTTTGTTCCTGCAACCTCAACAAGGATTCTTTAAAATACAGCCAGCTTTCCTCGACTCCTTTCCCCCTCGTGTTATTCTCCCAGGGGACCTTGCCCATCAGTTCCCTGAGGGAGTCAAAGTCTGCTTTTCTGAAGTCCAGGGTCTCTGTTCTACTGCTCTCCTTTCTTCCTTGTGTCAGGATCCTGAACTCGACCATCTCATGGTCACTGCCTCCCAGGTTCCCATCTACTATTGCTAATCTCTGAGACTCGTCTTGCTGACATCACTGCCACCAGGAAAGTGACTTTCCAGGACAAGCAGGAAAAGGAGCAGGAGCACAGCGGCTCGAAAGGCGGGCCAGTGAGACTGGAGAGGACCAGGATAAGGTCCCAGTGAGGGACAGAGGCCCATACCTGCGGGTAAAGCCTCGAGGTCCCTTAGGAACCTGACAGTCATGTCGTGAGAAAAGACCGTCTGACCTTGGATCGGCTGGTGGAACACGGAGATGGCTGCAAGCTGCACTCTAATGGAAGAATGCGCCAGACCCTGGGTCCTGAGGTGCAGTAAGTAGTCCAAGATGGACTGCACTGAGGAACACGAGGGAGAAATGCCATGCTCAGATGCCCAGCGGGAAAACCTTGTCCACGTGGCCAGGTAAGTTAGTCTCGTGGATGGCTTCCTACTTCCATGGAAGACCTGCTGGACCTCCTTTGAGCAGGTACGCTCCTCCGGGTTCAAACATGGAGCATCCATGCCAAGAGGTGTAGAGACTCGAGGTTGAGGTGTAGTGGGGTGTGTAGGAGCTGACCATGATCCTGTGACAGCAGGTCCAGGCGGTAGGGAAGAGGCCAGGGAGGGGCCAGCGCCATGTTCATGAGTGTGCCAAACCAGTGCTGGCGAGGCCACGCAGGGGCGATCACTATAACCTGTGCCTTGTCCCTCTTGATCTTCATTAGGACCCAGCTGACCAGAGGGATCGGAGGGAACGCGTATCTCAGACCCTTGGCCCACGACAGGAGGAAGGCAATGGAGAGGGAGCCCTTGCTCAGGCCCTGCCGGGAGCAAAACCGATGGCACTTAGTTTTGCCTGGTGGTAAACAGATCTACCTAGGGAGTTCCCCACCTCTGGAAGATCATGCAGGCCACCTCTGGGTGGAGTGACCACTCGTGGTCAGAGGAGAAGTCCCTGCTGAGGTAATCTGCTAGGGCATTCCTGATGCCGGGGAGGTGACCAGCTTGCAGATGGATGCCATGGTCAGTGCAGAAGTCCCAGACACAGAGCCTCTTGGCAGAGAGCTGACGAGTGCACTCCTCCTAGCCTGTTGATGTAGAACATCGAGGCCGTATTGTCCATCAGGACTCTCACCACCTTGCCCGACGGGTGTGGCAGGAAGACCCCACAGGCCAGCCGGACCACTCTGAGCTCGACATTTATGTGTAACGTTGTTTCCTCTGAGGTCCACACCCCCTGGGTCCGGAGGGATGTCCGAGGTGCACCCCCTAACCGAGGTCCGAAGCGTCTGACATTAGCTCAACAGATGGAGCGGGACTGTCAAATGGGACTCCCTCCAGGACCTTCTTGCGATTGGTCCACCACCACAGCAAGGTGAGAACCACAGGAGGAATGGGGTTATGATGTTTTCCAGGTGGCCCCTGGATTGGGAATAGGTTGACGCCAGCCATTGCTGCAGGGGCCGCATGTGGAGCCTGACATGGCGGACCACGTATGTGCAAGCTGCCATGTGGCCTAGTAGGCGCAGGCGCACTCTGGCCGTTGTCAGGGGAAACACAGACACTTCTGCGATAAGGTAAGTCAGGACCTGAAACCTGTCTAACGGCAGGAATGCTCTCGCCTGGGTCGAGTCGAGCATGGCCCCGATGAATTTTATCCTTTGAACTGGAACTAACGTGGACTTTTCGTGGTTGACCAGTAGTCCCAAGGAGCGGCATGTGGCTTGTAGTATAGTGACGTCACGTTGGACATGAGCCTTGGAACTGCCTTTGACCAGCCAGTCATCGAGATATGTGTAAATCCGGATACCCCGACGCCTGAGGTAGGCCGTGACTACCGTCATTCACTTGGTGAACACCCTTGGTGCTGTAGTCAGGCCAAATGGAAGGACTGCAAACTGGTAGTTGGCTGAGCCAACCGTAAAACGGAGAAAGCGTCTGAGTCCTGGGAAGATCGCTACGTGAAAGTATGAGTCTTTCAGGTCGAGGGCGGCATACCAGTCTCCCGGATCCAGGGAGGGGATAATGGAGGCCAGGGAGACCATGCAAAACTTTAGCTTCCTTAGGTATCTGTTGAGGTCTCACAGGTCCAGGATGGGATGGAGACCACCCTTGGCCTTTGAGATCAGAAAATACTGGGAATAGAAACTCTTGTTCCGGTAAGGAGGCGGGACCTCCTCCACCGCCCCCAGCTGTAAGAGCCTCTTAACCTCCTGCTCGAGAAGATTTTCATGAGAAGGGTCCCTGAAGAGGGATGGAGAGAGGGGTGGGGAGGGGTGGAAATAAACTGGAGGGTGTAGCTATGAGCCACCGTACTGAGGACCCAGCGGTCCGAAGTTATCGCCGACCACGCTGGGAGGAAAAAGGAAAGGCGGTTGCAAAAAATTGGGAAAATAGGATCCAGGAAACAGACTGATGGTGCGCCCAGGGGCGCACCCTCAAAACTACTTTTTAGCTCCTTGCTTGGAGCGGGTCGAGCCCAACTAGGCAGAGGGTGGGGGCGGGTGGCTCATGCGCCATCTGTAGCCCTTGGGCTTTTTGTGCAGCGGGTCCAGCCGGGGCCGGCTCCCTTGCCCCTAGGGAAGTTGCGGTTTGAACGACTTACGTGCTGGGCCCGGAATGTAGAGCCCCAGGGTTTTTAGGGTGGTTCGGGAGTCCTTCAGCCCATGTAACTTCTTGTCCATCTGCTCCGCAAACAGGGCCTGGCCATCGAAGGGGAGGTCCTGAATCAACTGCTGAGCCTCAAAGGACAACCCAGAGAGGAGCAGCCAGGACGCTTACTGCCTAGAGATGGCGGACGCCATGGTGCGGGCGGCAGAGTCTGCTGCGTCAGATGCTGCTTGAAGGGCCGCCCTGGCAGAAACCGTGCCCTCGTCGAGGATCGCCCGGAATTCTTTACGGGACCATTCCGGGAGGGCATTCTCGAACATGGCTGCGGACTGCCACATATTAAAGTCATAGCAGCCAAGGAGGGTCTGGTGGTTGGACACCCTCAACGGTAAGCTAGACAAGGAATAAATTTTTCATCCGAACAAATCCAGTCTCTTGGAGTCTTTGTTTTTGGGGGTAGCTTCGGGTTGCCCCTGGTGTTCTCTGTGGTTAAATGCCTTGACCAGCAGGGTATTTGGGACAGGATGGGAGTAAAGGTATTTGTGTCCCTTAGTTGGGACAAAGTACTTACGCTCTGCCCATTTGGAAATGGGGGGCAGAGAGGAGGGGGTTTGCCACAAGGCTCTGGATATCTTCAATACCCCTTTGTGAAGGGGAAGGGCACCCTAGCAGGGGCTGTGGAGGAGAAGATGTCAAACAGGAAGTCCGCTTGCTCCTCCAACTCTTCCGCCTGCAGGCCAAGGTTGGGCACGTCCCTCTTCAACAACTCCTGGTGTGCCTTAGTGTCATCTGGAGGAACCAGGTGAGGGGGCTCCGTGATGGCCTTGTTCGGTGACAACGAGGAAGAGGCCGGTACCATGGGTTTCACAACAAACACTGGTGGTCCACATGGACTTGCGGGGTCTTATCCCCCGGGGCCTTAGTCACTGGAGAGGGTTGGGTCATCGATGTCACAGGCCTGTCCGAGGCTCCTGATGCCGAGCGGACAGGCTGGGAGGGATGGGTGAACCCCCCACAGGTGCCAGGGGTACCACAGGCCCGGCCACAGGGTTTGGGGCCAAGGGGCAGGTTTTGCTACTGACGATGCAGGCAGCACCAAGGGTCTGGGAGGCTGCCCTGCTGATATGGAGCCTTGCTCCATACCTGAGCCATATGCGGAGCGATTGCTACCCAGTGACCTGGATCCACTGGAGTGGTGACCCCATGCCTGGCAATAATCACGGTTGCATCTAGAGGAGGACTGGTCCGAGCAGGACATGCACCTTTGTGGGGACCTCGGTGATTGGTGGTGCTTGGTGGATCCACGACGGGAAACTGGCAATCCACGCCTTGCACTTCAAGACCAGTATCGGGACAAGGACCAGGACCGGGACCTGCAGGTATTGTAGGCTGGGCGCCTGGGGGATACCCCCCAAATACGGTGACACTTGTCTCAGGGAACGTTGGCGGGGCCCACGGCTGCGGACTTCCAATCGTTCCCGAGATTTGTTACAGCTTTCCGGTGATGCGAAGGGCCAGGGAGCACGTATCTCCGTGGGTCTGCGTCAGGTAACCGGCAAAATCCGCCTCGAATCCAGCTGCTGGTGCCCAAGGTCCGGTGACCATAGGGGGCTCCAATGCATCTGCCTCCCTAACTCCGAGGCATGACAGCTTCAAGAGGGTGAACGGTGGTGGGTTGTCCCCCACGATGGGGAGTGGTACCGTTGAGGCGAGGATGGATGAGAAGGTCCCAAGGCAGGCTTACCCTGAGGTCTGGGCACCGCCGAGGCCGGTGTGGGAGGCACCAGGAGCATTAGGATTTCCTGTGAAGCTTGGTGCGCTTCAGGCATCAATGGCACCTGAAGCTGATGAAGGCCCCCCTCTGTGTCCAGGCTTCCAGGCAAGGAATGGGGTGGGCTGCATCGCTCGACATGAGCTGAGGCCCAACTTCCTAATGGGGGAGATGAGACACCCGGCGCGGGTCTTAGCTCGCCCCCAGCCCTGTCCCTCCCCTTGCGGGGAGTAGGAGACCGTTCCCTACCGGCCTTCTTCAACTTCTTGGCTGGGGCCGTGGATGGGGATCGGTGCCGGTTTGTCGACAGCGCCAGCGGGGCACTACGCACTGATGCCACGGTGCTGGGTGCCAAGTGGGACCTTTGCTCCCGGGCCGGACTGAGCGCCGACTCCATCAAGAGTGCTTTGAATCTGATCTCACGCTCTTTTTTGGTCCTAAGTTTAAAGGACTTGAAGATTCGGCACTTATCACTTATATGTCCTTCACCGAGGCACCCGAGACAGCTACTATGCGGATCGCTCATGGGCATGGGCTGTTTTGCAGTGATCGCAGGGCTTAAAGCCTGGGGATCGGGGCATGCCCCATCCCCTGGCTAAGTCCCCGACAGGACTAACAAAACTCTAACTACTGCTAAGGGCTAACTAACTCAATTACTAACTATGTACACTAACTTTACAAGAACTCTAGTTCATACGAACGAAGCCTAAGCAACACTAGTAAGAGCAGCAAACGTTCCGTGCACCATCACTGGCGGCAAGAAGGAACTGAGGGTGGGGGAAGCCGGTGGCGCCCCTTACACCATGCCATGCGGGTGCAGGAGCCTCTCCCCTACGGATACTGCTGAGGGAAAAACTTCCGGCACCGGTGCATGTGGCGAGCACACACACCTAACGTGGAATGGACTAGAGCAAGTACTCGAAAAAGAACTAGCTCTTGTTTTCTCCATGCCCTGTCCCTTCTTCACCACGAGTGTGTCAGATTTACCAGACTTTAAAGCAGAAGCCTTAGCTAATGGGTCTTGTGATGCACTGGATCCCAAGCTAGGAGTGCTTCTAGAGCCAGGCAGTTCATGTAGAGAGGTCTGAAGCCAGTCTCATAGATCTGTCCATTAAAAACAGCTGAAGACAGGTGTCCCCAGATCTCACTGTCCTCTTTGAAGGGGGGGAGGGATAGCTCAGTGGTTTGAGCATTGGCCTGCTAAACCCAGGTTGTGAGTTCAATCCTTGAGGGGGCCATTTAGGGATCAGGGCAAAAATTGGGGATTGGTCCTGCTTTGAGCAGGGGGTTGGACTAGATGACCTCCTAAGGTCCCTTCCAACCCTGATATTCTATGATTCCCAATGACTGTGAAATTCTCTCAAGCAAAACAAACATCTTGTGTGCCCATCATTAACAGGCAGAGCATCCTCAAACAAGGAGAAGTATTTAAATTTAAATCTGGGGGGCTTACCATTAGCTGTCCCTGTATCAGGGAAGGAAAATACATTTTCCTGGTGAAAGGAAACGTAACAGAATTTCACTAACAGCGTCAACAGGCAAACTACCTAATTAACTATACTAACTGGGAAGTGGACACACACACACACGCACACACACACCAGCTCTGCCTTGAAGATGGTGAGAGGAACCAAACGGCTTTCTGTGCCCTTGGTGCAGGCTACAAAGTCACCCAGGGTATATGTATGGTCATAATGGATGCTGCTGGCCAAAAGACTCCAAACTCAGGTGCACGTGCCCCATAAATAGGAATATGGCTAAGCATTCAAAAGAGAACTTGTGGTTGAACTAGGGCATCTCTCTTAAAAAGAGACATCCAATCTAGATTTTAAAATTTCATGTGACAGAGACTCTACCACATCTTTAGGTAAGTTGTTCCAATGATTGATTCCCCTTACTGATAAACAACTGCACCTTATTTCCAGTCTGAATTTGTCTAGCATCAGCTTCCAGCTATTGTATCTTGTTTTGTCTTTTTCTACTAGATTATAGAGACATCTCCCTGTACAGGGCGATTTCTGATGGTACTGTGATCAAGTTGCCTCTTAAAATAAATAGATAAAAAATAAATAGATTGAGCTTCTTCAGCCTTTTAAGTTGCCCAGGTTTTCAAGACCACAAATCATAGCTGTAGCTCCATTCTGAATCCTTTTCCCCCTCCCAAGATCCTTTTTGAGTTTTGGACACCAGAACTAGACATTATATTTCAGTAATGATCTCACCAACACAGTACACAGAGATTATAACTCCTTCTTACTCAGTATTTTCTTTGTTTACACATCCAAAGATCACATTAGCCCTCAGAGCCACAGCATTATGCTGGGAACTCATGTTCAACTGATTATCCACCATGACTCCTAAGTGATTTTCTGAGTTACTGCTTTCCAAAATAGTCTCCATGAATGTAAATGTGACCTATTAAAATGCACATTGTTTGACTGTACCCAGTTTACTAAGCAATCTAAGTCTCTCTGTAGAACTGACCTGTCCCTATCATTACCATTTCACCAGTCTTTGTCACTTTACTAGCAATTATTTTATATTTTCAAACAGATCATTGATAAAGATATTGAATAGTATTTGCCCAAAAAAGGAACCCCGAGGGACCCCACTAGAAACAACCCTAATGGTGATTCCTCATTAACAAGTACTTTGAGATCTATCAGTTAGCCATTTTGTAATCTACCTAACATGATACATTGTGTATCATGCTAACTCCTACACCCCTTGTGCATATATCTCCCTTCTGCTGTCTCATATACCCTGGAGGACCTTGCCATGGGCAGAGAGGAGAGGACTGCTGCTCCTTGGCATCTCTTTTCCCGCCCCCACTTCATAGTGTAATGGGCAGCCAGCAGGAGTAGAGCAGACTAGAATTTACTGCTAGCTGCAGAGTTGGTGCAGCAGGTCAGTTTTCTGCCAGTACTGGGGTTCAGAGGAAAAAAACATATCGAGTAGTGGGAGCTGGTTTGTGGAAACTGTGTGAAAGGGAGTTGGGCCTCCCCAGCTACACCTAGTGATGACCTTGCAGACAGGACTATTTTAAATGCCTGGGAGGTGCTTAGGTACAAGGTGACTGAGGGTATGTAAAAAGAGATGGAACCTGAATCTCTCTCTCCACCCAGACCTCCTCCTTTCTCTTTTCCCTTTATTAGCTCCAATACTCAGCCTCACTGTCCTCCTACTCTGCAGTCCCAATCTCTCTATTCCTCTTCAGATGTCGGAACTCTCCCCTCCCTTCTGTGTCTCCTAGGCTCTTTCCCTACCTCCTGCAGTCTCTTACCCCAACTCTCATGGGAACCCTCTTCTCTTCTCTCAAGTAATCCCCACTACCAGGTCCCCCTTTGTTAAAATCCCTCCATCACTCCCCTGCAGGTCAGGTCCTCCTCTTCTCTCTGTCTTCCCTGGAGTCACTTCCAACAGTTCTGGGATCCTCAGGGTCTTTCCCACCTCCCACTGGAGTCTCTCCCCAAATTACATGGGGTTACCTCCTCTTCCCTAGGGTATCCTCTCCCAACCCCTTTGGTCACTCTTCCTCTTTTCTCCTTCTCCCTTCAGATCCTCCCTCTCCTTTGGGCTCTCTCTGACTTTAACCCTACCTGAAGTCAATTTATCAGCACTCATCCCCTCATCCATGATCTCAACCTTCCCCTTCCTTCCCCATTACTCTGCTTTCAGCCCACTGCACTCCTATCATCTTTCTGCCCTCACTGCTTGCAGGTCCTTATGCCCCTTGAGCATCAGCTCCTTCTGCTCCCTTACCTCTGCCTTACCTCCCTCTGCCCCCCTCCACATGCTTCTTTGGCTCCCTTCCCCATGCTCCCCAGACTCCTCCTGCAGTTCTGCCCCTGGTGGACCCCTGCTCTGGATCTGGTTCTCCATGGTGATCTCTCCAGCAGACAGCAGTGGCAGAGGCTGAATGGAGACTGCTGCCTTGCAGGGGACACAGCCCCACAGCAGCCACTGCCAGCAGGATGGCAGAAGTGCAGGGACTTTCTCTCAACACCCTGTTCAGTGCTGGGAGCTCTGGCTGAGAGACCTATAAATAGCAAGTGAGAAGGCAGCACCCCTTAGTGCCTCCTCTTGGCGACAGGCCTGCTCTAAGCCAGCTTTACACCTTCCTTAATCCTGGGTTGTCTGGGGGCCACTTTGGCTCCACCCAAGTTAAAGCAGCCCCAAGGATGTTCCAACTTGCACCAGCTAAAAAGCCTGATAGGAGCCACTCAGACAGTACAGGATCAGTGGAGTGCATCACACATAAGCCCCTTCCCATCATGCACATTGCCTGCCTCAACACACATTCAAAGCCCTTTGCTGAGGGAATCCTGCAGTCTGGTTAAGACCAGTCTAAAACTCCTTGCACTACTCTATTGACCCTACAAGTCTATATCACAGATAGGAAATCTCAGTCTATTTTCAATCTTTTTTATCATTCTTTGTTTGCTGACTAATTGTTTCCAAACTTGGAAAGTTTAAGTATCAACTAAAACAACTCACCATAAGACTATTTCTGTTAAATACTTGCCTGTTTCAATCTCTCCCTTGCCTGTATAATTTTCTTCCTTAGCCACTTACAGCGAGCTGTGACAATGGCTGCATGTCCCCGGACTCGGTCTTCCTTCTGTCAGTAATGAGTGTGAAAGCACAACATGTTATAAATGGACTCACAGATAGCATCATCCTGGAAGACAGTGGGAGGGTCCTTCACCCCGTCCAGGTTTCGGTTCAAGGTATGATGATTTTACTTTAACTATTAGAACATACTGTGATAGCAAACAGAGGGCACATTAGTGTCCACTGTACACACTGTGGGCAAAATTCCACCCTCTCTTTCTCCAAAACACTTAGTAAAATTGGTTGAGGAGATTCTTTCATCATAAGCCCTGAGGAGAAGGGTGATAACTATGTTCAGTGACCATGGGATCTGTCATCTGTAGTTATATGTGATGCCCAGAGTCTTTTTCTTTTCAAAATAAGAGTAACATTTGTTTGCTGCTGTTCTTAATATTTGGACCAATTTAACGGCACTCTGTGAATCCTCTGCAAAGGTTTTTATAGGAATGCAGTTTGTGGTCTTTTCAAGTGCTTATAGCTTTCTGAAAAAGTTATTCTTGAGCTCAAATTTCTCATGCTTGTTCTCAGCCAAAAAGTGAAGGTTTTTTCTTTCATGTTTGGTCTTTGTTTTAATTATTGGAGAAAGAACAAAGGTGGGTTTTTTTTCATAATGTAAAATGTTTTTCAGATTTTTTATTTCAATAATTAAAAAATGGCTTTTAAGAAACTTGAGGCATGATACTGCAAACTGTTGACCATTATCTTTCAGGAGGTATTCACTAGCTTGGAAGTTGGAGTTCTTAAATATCACTTTTCACAATATAGCTACAGTTATATCTATCTTAGGTTTTTACATAGCAGTTGCTCTCTCCAAAGGGAATGAACTGACAGGTTATCATCAAGTGATCCATGCCCTGTCACCCAATCCCAGCTTCTGGCAAACAGAGGCTAGAGACACCATTCCTGCCCATCCTGGCTAATAGCCATTGATGGACCTATTTTCCATGAATCTATCTAGCTCCCTTTTTAACCCTGTTATAGTGTTGGCCTTCACAACACCCTCTGGCAAGGAGTTCCAGAGGTTGACAGTGCGTTGCGTGTAAAAAATACTTTCTTGTGTTTGTTTTAAACCTGCTACCTATTAATTTCAATTGGTAGCCCCTTGTTCTTGTATTATGAGAAGGAGTAAATAACACTTCCTTATTTACTTTCGCTATACCACTCATGATTTTATAGGCCTCTATCATATCCCCCCTTAGTTGCCTCTTTTCCAAGCTGAAAAGTCCAAGTCTTAATCTCTCCTCATACGGAAGCCGTTCTATAGCCCTTATCATTTTTGTTGCCCTTTTCTGAACCTTTTCCAATTCCAATATATCTTTTTTGAGATGGGGCGACCACATCTGCAGGCAGTATTCAAGGTGTGGGTGTACCATGGATTTATATAGAGGCAATATGATATTTTCTGTCTTATCTGTCCCTTTTTTAATGATTCCCAACATTCTGTTAGCTTTTTTGATGGCTGCTGCACATTGAGTGGATGTTTTCAGAGAACTATCCATAATGACGCCAAGATCTCTTTCTTGAGTGGTAACAGCTAATTTAGATCCCATCATTTTATATGTATAGTTGGGATTGTTTTCTAATGTGCATTACTTTGCATTTATCAATATTGAATTTCATATATCATGTTGTTGCCTAGTCACCTAGTTTTGTGAGATCCCTTTGTAGTGCTTCGCAGTCTGCTTTGGACTTAACTATCTTGAGTAGTTTTGTATCATCTGCAAATGTTGCCACCTCAGTGTTTACCCTTTTTTCCAGATCATTTATGAATATGCTAAATAGTACTGGTCCCAATATAGACCCCTGGGGAACACCACTATTTACCTCTCTCCATTCTGAAAACTGACCATTTATTCCTATCCTTTGTTTCCAATCTTTTAACCAGTTACCAATCCATGAGAGATTGAGAGAACCTTCCCTCTTATCCCATGACTGCTTATTTTGCTTAAGAGCCTTTGGTGAGGGACCTTGTCAAAGGCTTTCTGAAAATCCAAATACACTATATCCACTGAATCTCCTTGTCCACATGCAAGTTGACCCCCTCAAAGAATTCTAGTAGATCGGTGAGATATGATTTCCCTTTACAAAAACCATGTTGACTATTTTCTCACAAATTATGTTCATCTATGTGTCTGACAATTTTGTTCTTTACAATAGTTTCAACCAATTTGCCTGGGACTGAAGTGAGGCTTACTGGCCTGTAGTTGCCAGGGTCACCTCTGGAGCCCTGTTTAAAAATTGGCGTCACATTAGCTATCCTCCAGTCATTTAGTACAGAAGCTGATTTAAATGATAGATTACAGATGACAGTTAGTAGTCCTGCAATTTCACATTTGAGTTCCTTCAGAACTCTTGGGTGAATACCACCAGGCCCTGGAGACTTATTACTGTTTAGTTTATCAATTTGTTCCAAAACCTCCTCTAATGACACCTCAGTTTGGGACAGTTCCTCAGATCTGTCACCCAAAAAGAATGGCTCAGCTTTGGGAATCTCCTGCACATCCTCAACAGTGAAGACTGATGCAAAGAATTAATTTAGTTTCTCCGCAATGGCCTGATTGTTTTTGAGTGCTCCTTTAGCATCTCGATCGTCCAGTGGCCCCACTGGTTGTTTAGCAGGCTTTCTGCTTCTTATGTATCTTAAAAAAAAAATTGCTATTATTTTTGAGTCTTTGGCTAGCTGTTCTTCAAATTCTTTTTTGGCCTTCCTAATTATATTTTCACACTTCACTTGACAGACTTTATGCTCCTTTCTATTTTCCTCACTAGGATTTAACTTTCACTGTTTAAAGGATGCCTTTTTGCCTCTCACTTCTTTTACTTTGTTGTTTAGCCACGGTGGCTCTTTTTTGGTTCTCTTACTATGTTTTTTAATTTGGGGTATACATTTAAGTTGAGCCTCTATTATGGTGTCTTTAAAAAGTTTCCATGCAGCTTGCAGGAACTTTTTGCACTGTACCTTTTAATTTCTGTTTAACTAACTTCCTCATTTTTGTGTAGTCCCCCTTTCTGAAATTAAATACTAGAGTGTTGGGTTGCTGTGGTGTTTTCCCCACCACAGGGATGTTAAACTTAATTATATTATGGTCACTATTGCCAAGCAGTAACATGTACCCAGTCAATATGGGGATAACTGAAATCCCCCATTAGTATTGAGTTTTTTATTTTAAAAGTCTCTCTAATCTCCCTGAGCATTTCACAGTCACTATCACCATCCTGGTCCAACGGTTGGTAATATATCCCTACTGCTATATTCGTATTATCAGAGCATGGAATTACTATCCATAGAGATTCTACGGTACAGTTTGGTTCATTTAAGATTTTTACTTCATTTGATTCTATGCTTTCTTTCACATATAGTGCCACTCCCCAACCAGCACAACCTGTTCTGTCCTTGGGATATATTTTGTACCTTGGTATTGCTGTGTCCCATTGATTATCCTCATTCCACCAAGTTTCTGTGATGCCTATTATATCAATATCCTCATTTAATACGTAGCACTCTAGTTCACCCATCTTATTATTTAGACCTCTAGCATTTGTATATAAGCACTTTAAAAACTTGGCACTTTTTAGCTGTCTGCCATTACATGATGTAATTGAATGGGACTCTTTTTCATCGGACTGTTTCTCATCAGCTCCTACATGTATTTTATCATCTTCCATTCTCTCCTCCTTACTAGGACATAGAGAATTTCCATTAATAGATCCTCCCCTAAGGGATGTCTCTGTCCGAACCACGTGCTCCTCTGCACCTGTCAGCTTTCCCCCAGCCCTTAGTTTAAAAACTGCTCTATGACCTTTTTAAGTGCCAGCAATTTGGTTCCATTTTGGTTTAAGTGGAGCCCATCCCTCCTGCATAGGCTCCCCTTTTCCCAAAAGTTTCCCCAGTTCCTAATAAATCTAAACCCCTCCTTCCTACAACATGGTCTCATCCACTCATTGAGACCCTGAAGTTCTGCCTGTCTACCTGGCCATGCGCATGGAACTGGAAGCATTCAGAGAATGCGACCATGGAGGTCCTGGACTTCAATCTCTTAGGTAGCAGCCTAAATTTGACCTCCAGGACCTCTTTCCTGTCCTTCCCTATGTCATTGGTACCTACATGTACCACAACCACCGGCTCCTCCCTAGCACTACACATAAGTCTATCTAGATGTCTCGAGAGATCCGCAACCTTCACACCAGGCAGACAAGTCACCATGCAGTTCTCCCGGTCATTGCATACCCAGCTATCTATGTTTCTAATGATCGAATTGCCTATTACTAATACCTGTCTCTTCCTAATAACTGCAGTTCCCGCCCCCAGAGAGATATCCTCAGTGTGAGAGAATACCAGAATATTATCTGGAAGGAGAGTCCCAACTATGGGATCATTTCCCTCTGCTCCAGTTGGATGTTCTCCTTCCCTGAGACTTTCATCCTCCTCAACAGCACAGAGGCTGTCAGACCGGGAGTGAGACCATTCTACTGTGTCCCAGAAAGTCTCCCTTAACCCCGCCCCCTGGTTAAAGGTTGATGGGTGCTAAAGGGCTTAGAGATCAAAGCCTCATTAAGAAGCTCTCAGCCTTGCCTCGCAGGCCACAAGGCTCAGCACACCGTTCCCCAAACAAACAAAGACCACACAGTATATTTCAGTCAAGCAGCAAGCACACCACAAACAAAAACACACGCTACAGACAACAAACTTATCCCAAGGGTCACGTAATCGCTCCTCCTTCACCTGGAGAACTCCCCCACAAAACTCCCGTTAGCTGCTCCTGTTCGCTAGCCAATTATGCACCTAAACCTGGCTAAAACTGGACTGACAGCTGGAGTTACAGTGTTTCACATGCTTTATAGTTAAGAAATAACCGTGCAGTGATTATACAAATGAGACACTTGCAGGGAAATACATTTGGCAAAACCTGTACACTTACACATCAGTACTATATAGCATCTTGGCATTTTCACTGGTTGAGACAACTATGTCAGTGTAATGGCTGGTACACTTAGAGAAATTAAATATTTCCTCAGAGGCAATGTTCCCTCTAATTTTTTCCATCCACGTGCAGAATTAATTTTGTTATGTGCAGCACCAATATCGAGGTAATGTGCGGATGTGCACCACCAGTACAAACAAAAAAACTAGATATATCACACCAAAATGTGGCATACTGAAAACAACTATATAAATAAAACAAAGTCATGGCCATTAAGTGAAAGAATAAAAAATATGCACCAGAGGCTCAATATAATAACCTACTCCACTAGACCACTAAATCTTCAGGGAAAGCTGCTCTCAAAAAATGAAGCATCTGCCAAAACACTAGCATGTTACTGACTTTTGCAGGTCACAAAACTATCCCTCTTGCATGCATATTATCTGCACACATAGCTTGCTCAGCTTTAAGATGCTAAACAAATCTATGAGTCAATTAGAAATAGTCATGCTCTCATCACAAATATTACTACAATATTTTCTGATACTGGAAAGGAGAGTAAAAGGCATTCACTCAGGCTTATACAATTTCTCTGGGATGTCAACTCTTAATTTGATTAATACTTCACACACATAGAACAGTAAAAATAAGTAATAAACCAACACAGACGGCAAACAAAACCACAGATAAACAAGTGACAACGCAGAAAATACGAAGGGAAGTAAAACATCAGGTGGTTGGTTATGGGTATTTTAAATGAGCGTTTAGGACCAATGCTGTGCAAGTGCAACAGAGTCCTGTAGAAACAGGCAAAGTTCTCCTGGTTTCATATTGTGTGCTTCACCAATGAGTATGCTCATTAAGTTTTTACAAGCCCCGGAGCACATTAACACCTGGCTTCGGAGTTTGCAGACAGATCCCTGCTTCAAAGAGCTTGCAAATAAAGTCTCTCTCCTACAAAACACCTAGCACCACACCTAATGCTTGCTACTTATAAGTCAGTGGGAGTACTCTGAAGAGCCAGAACTATACCAAATAGCAAAGATCTGGCCTCCAAAAATCTGGTTTCCAATACCTCTCCCCAAACAAGTGATTTCCATTAAGTTTTAGAATTTGTTTGGGGAAAGCAGTCTCTCCTCTGCCACCACAGCCACCGAGCTGGGGCTGGGAAGAAGGGGAGTCTCTCCCCCACCGTGGCAGCCCCTGAGCTGGGGCTGGGAAGGAGGGGGGGTCTCTCCCCTGCCACGGCAGCCCCTGAGCTGGGGCTGGGAAAAAGGGCCATCTCTCTGAGGCAGCCACAGCCCCCAAGCTGGGGAGAGGCGTGTCTCTCTCTGGCCGCCATAGCCCTGCACGCCCAAAACTCCCCGCTCCTCACCCCACTGCCCTTCGACCTACCGTCTATTCCCTCACCTCACCCCACTGCCCCCCCATCTACTTCCCTATTCTCTGCAAGGCCACCACCTCACCTTACATATGTGTCCTCTCCAGGGTTCAGGCACCTAATTAGTGGAGCCACGTCTGCGTGGCTCCACTAATTAGGTGCTCAGCCGTTCATGCCCTCTTGTGCGGTCACCCAGTCTGTTCCCACCTTAGAGAGAATACAACTCACAGGACTCTTGATCCTCTATATTGTAGCTGGATTTTTAAAAGGATTGGATAATTTTATAATCAATAATGTGTAGTTATGTGCCAAATAGAGCTAATCATCTTAGCTCTTGGTTTCACAGGTGTCAGGGAGGAATCTCCCACCAATCTTCAGCCTGGTTCAAATATCCACGTACTTTACGAAAATTCCTTAATTCTCTGTGTCTCATTATCAAGCACCATAAGTGATAAATATAGCCGAAGTACAGAAGTCTCCCTACAGATTCTTGAAAGTGTTACAGAAATAATTGTCTTAGCATACAGCTGTGGGAACATCTAAAGTGGAAGATGGTTCACTTTCATCTTTATGGCCAGGAATGACAGACTGCTTCTCTTGAACTCAAGTATCATTTTCACTAGAATATATACCCACCTCTCCCAGAACAAACTCCAAGTCGCTGAACTGCCGGTTTTCCCACAGTCTTCCATAATCTTCATGTAAAGTGCATTTTGGGTAACAAGAAAACTGAAATAAAAAAGATTTTAAACCTGTTATAGTTTATTTCAGTTTATCATTGGGGCATGCCAACAGCACCATGGCTAAGGTTCCCACTGGATTTCCACGTTGACGACATCTTAACTACAGCCCCAAAAACAAACTACAGAATGTCCTGATCAATCATATACACCAATGTACCCTCCTGCATGGTAGTGACTTTGTGAAGGAGGGAGTTGGGTGGGGATCTGTTGTAGGAGGCAGGAAATATATGTCCCCAAAACACACAGGTTTCAAAATTTCAGTGCTAGGAGTATCACCTGTTTTCAGCACCAATATGCAGAAAAGAAGAATGAGGGGGGATTTGATAGCTGCTTTCAACTATCTGAAAGGGGGTTCCAAAGAGGATGGATCTAGACTGTTCTCAGTGGTAGCAGATGACAGAACAAGGAGTAATGGTCTCAAGTTGCAGTGGGGGAAGTTTAGGTTGGATACTAGGAAAAACTTTTTCACTAGTAGGGTGATGAAGCACTGGAATAGGTTACCTAGGGAGGTGGTGGAATCTCCTTTCTTAGAGGTTTTTAAGGTCAGGTTTGACAAAGCCCTGGCTGGGATGATTTAATTGGGGATTGGTCCTGCTTTGAGCAGGGGGTTGGACTAGATGACCTCCTGAGGTCCCTTCCAACCCTGATATTCTATGATTCTATGATACACAGACAGTGTCAGTGCCACTAATCAGTGCCAGTAACCACTTTGGTGCAGAACACTTCTGGAAATGTCACGACTTTAAAAATCCCAAGAATGAGGGTTTTTTATAGTAACAAGATGCCACTCTGCCAACTTGTGCGTGCAGATTCCTAGATATACAACATACACAGGCTTTTTCTGACAGGAGGGACCACAATATACCACATACATACTCACACAGAAGAGAGTAACAGTGAGGGAACTGGCTATCTTCTGGGGCTTGCTAGCATGATGGGTAATACCAGGAAACACCAGAAGACAACAGGGAAGCTGGGAGGGCCACACTCCAGAATGGGGAGGCTTCTCTATAGCCCCCTGCAGCTGTGGTGCTGCCTGCCTGCCTCCCTCCAGGCTCCCTGTTGTGGCTTTAGTTTTAACCCTACCATATAGGTGCCTGTGGGGGATCTAGGAGGACGCTCTGTGCAGTTGGCATATAGGAATTCCATAGGGATGAAGCACGCTCAGCAGCTGGGCCGAAGCATGCATAATGCACATGGATGATCAGTGGGGTCAGACTATGCTTAATATAGATGGAATGGTTTGAAGATTTTAGCAACAAACCTCTAACAAAGCTAAGCATGTGAAAATAGTAATCTTTAGAGGCTTATAACCCAGCCAAACCATCCCCCTGCCAAATTTCAAGTGCCTGCTCCAAAGCATGGAGGTGCTAGAGATCCTAGAAGAAATGGCTATAAAAAATGTTTAACATTGGAAAAGTGTCTGAACTGCTTTTGCTGAAACTTTTTTTAAAAAATCAGCCTGAGGCAGAGACTAAGTATAGAAAATGTACCTGAACAGTTTAAGTTTAGGAACAATTAAGCAACTGAAAACAGGGGCTTATAATGGAAAATAGTAGGCAACCTTAACTGTAGGCATTGCTGCCTGTTCCATAACCCCATTGTGACGGTATACCCCATAAGGGGTTATGGGGATATGCTTATAAATGTATATATGATATAACTGGAATATGTTTTATGCTACATATGTCATTTAACATATCTCTGTAAAGGTTGTGATCTACTGAATCTATTCCTCCTATTTGTATGCATGTATCATTTTTGTAGTTGAAGTTATGAATATTGGCTGCGTACTTGCTTGATTTCTAAGTAGCCTTAGTAAAAGCTTCTGGTCAGCTTCTTGAGAAAGGAATGTGCAAGTTAAGTGCCCAATCAAGAAGCACTTAACAGATAATAGAGCTTGGGAGGCTCCAATCCACATAAGAAGTCTACCTGAGGATGTTCAAGGTAGCATGTGAACCATAGCTGCTATGTGTAAGTTCTAAGTCATGCAGGGACATGTGACTTGCCCATCTGACTCCAAATCTCCATTTTGTAACTGGATTCTACACAGGGGGAGGGAGGTGTTCACCCAGAAGAAAAAGTCTATTTAAACCCCTGGGAGACCCCTCCATTTTGTCAGAGACAGCCTCTCCGCCCCCCAGGATACCTGAAAGAAACTGGAACAAAGGACAGTAACTACAGGGGGTGTGAGTGATTGCTGGATCCAGACTAGAAAGAGACTAGTCTGTAAAAGGAAGCTTACTGGAACACCACAGATGGTGAGGTTTTATCTGTATTCAGTTTTCTTACTGTATCAGGTTTAGATTTGCGTGTTCTATTTTATTTTACTTGGTAATTCACTTTGTTCCGTCTGTTACTACTTGGAACCACTTAAATCCTACTTCCTGTTTACTTATTAATTAACCCAGAGTATGTATTAGTACCTGGGGGACGGGACGGGGGACAGCTGTGCATATCTCTCTATCAGTGTTATAGAGGGTGAAAAATCTATGAGTTTACCCTGAATAAGCTTTATACAGGGCAAAACGGATTTGGGGTTGGACCCCACTGGGAGTTGAGCATCTGAGTGTTAAAGACAGGAACATTCCTTAAGCTGCTTCCAAGCAAGCCTACAGCTGTTAGGGGATGTGGCTCAGACCTGGGTCTGGGTTTGCAGCAGGCTAGTGGGTCTGACTCAAACCAGGCAGGGCACTGAAGTTCCAAGCTGCCAGGGCAGGAAAGCAGGGGCAGAAATAGCCTTGGCACATCAGTTGGCAACCCCAAGGGGGTTTCTGTGATCCAACCCGTCACACCCATGAATCAGGTTAACAAATTACCTGGAATCTGTACATTTCTCCACTTCTAATGTTATTGTCCACTGTCCCACCAAAGATGTACATGGCGTCTGAGATGACAGCTGCAGCATGGAAGAGTCTCCCACTTGGCAGCTAGGAAAACAAGCACAAAAATGCTGAGGACTATTTAAGAGATACCTTTTCAAACGAGAATTGGTCTGGGAAAAAGCAAAAATGAGAAAGGAAAAACAATATAATGTAAATGAATTAGCAACAAATGGCAGGCCCATCTGACAGATTCTAGGATTGCCTTGTTACCTCAACAGCAGGGGTCTCAAACTCAAATGACCACGAGGGCCACATGAGGATTAGTACATTGGCCCGAGGGCCGCATTACTGACACCTACCCCCCCACCCCACCACCCTCGGCCCCGCCCCCACTCCACCCCTTCCATGAGGCATCGCCCCTTCCCCGAAATCCCCACCCCAACTCTGCCCCCTCCCTGCCCCCAGGGGGTGCAGGAGGGATGTGGGGTGTGGTGGGGGCTCAGGGCAGGGAGTTAGGGTGTGGGGTGCAGGAAGGGTGCGGGGTGCAACAGGGGGCTCAGGGAAGGGGGGTCGGGGTGCGGCAGGGGGCTCAGGGGAGGGGGTCAGGGTGCACGAGGGGTGTGGGCTCTGGCCTGGCATGCACTGGGGGCAGGTTCCCTGCCTGCCTGCCCTGCCCCTGCGCCGCTTCGGAAAGCTCCTGGAACCGGAGGGAGGAGGGGCACAGGGGTCTGTGTCACTGTTGCGTCCAGGCACCGCCCCCAGCAGCTCCCATTGGCTGCGGTTCCCCATTCCCGGCAAATGGGAGCTTCCGGGGCGGTGCCTGGACGCAACAGTGACACAGACCCCTGTGCCCCTCCTCCCCCAGGTTCCAGGAGCTTGTCAGAGCCGCGCAGGGTGGCCAGGCAGGAGCTGCCCTGCCCCCAGTGCGCGCTGGATCAGAACCACTGTACGTAAACGCGGGGGGGCGGGGGGGAGAACGGGGAGCTTGCGGGCCGCAGAAAACAATCCCGCGGGCCACATGTGGTAAGAATGTTCTGCAGAATACTCCTGTTGCCAAGGAACTGTACCTCAGAGCTGTTTCATTTTAAAAAACAAAGTACATTTCTATCCCTTATAGATACGATAAATCTTCCAAATGCAAACAAAATATGAACTGAGTGTTTATTCTGCAATCTGACAGCTTGAAATAAAGGTGTAAACTGACCCATTTATGTCAGTGGGTGTTAACTCTGCACCCTAATTGTGACAATTTTAATGCAAACACTAACTCTTTCAAGTTGGTCATTGTAGCAGAATCAGTCTGCTAATGTGCCTGATCAAGCGATGCTGGACGCAAAGATGGATACTGTAAATAGGAGACAGTGGAGCAGCTGGTTGCTGTGAAGGAGGGTGATGGGGGGAAGAAGCCCACCTTCCCCCTTTTCCAAAACGTCCAAGAGAATGACTGTGTCCAAGAGAACGTATCTACCCCTCACTGACTGTTGGTCAAATCACATCCTATACCTCCTGGGTTTCAACAACATCCGGCTGCCCCACAAACTTCTATAATTCATAGGCTCTACGGACAGAAGGGATCACTATGGTCATCTAGTGAGTCTGATCTTCTGCATAGCAAAGGCTACAGAATTACATCCAGAGATTCCTGCATTAAGCTCAGAACTTCTGGTTGAGCTAGAATGTAGCACTGAGAAACAGACATCCAATTTAAAACTTTGAGTGATGGAGAACTTACCACATCCCTCAGTAATTTGTTCCAATGGTTAATTCCCCTCACTTTTAAACATTTGCTTCTTGTTTCCAGTTTGAATTAATCTAACTTCAGCTTCTAGACACCGGCTCTTGTTATGTCTGTTAGATTAAAAAGCCCTCTGCCATCAGAAATCTTCTCCTCATGTAGATACTGACAGACTATGATCAAGTCACCTCTTAGCCTTCTCTTTGATAAACTAAATAGATTGAATTTCTTAAGTCTCTCACTGTAGGTAGGTTTCCAAACCTCAAATTATGTTTGTAGCTCTTTTCTCATCGCTTTCCAATTTCTTAACTTCCTTTTTGAAGTGCAGGCACCAGAACTGGACACCATACTCCAGTAATGGCATCATTAATGCTGAGTAAATGAATACCAAAGATAGTTCTATCTCCTCACTCCTGTTGGATATTCCCCAACACATACATCAAAGAACTGAAAGAGTCCTTTTGCCAAAGCACTGTACTGAGAGCTCATGTTCAGCTGGTTATTCATCATGATCCTTACATCCTTTTCAGAGTAATTGCTTTTGAAGGTATTGTCTCTCATCCTATAATTGTGACTTACATTCTTTCTTCTGAGACATACAATCTTGCATTTGGATGAATTAAAAAAGCATGTTGATTATTTATGGCTTGCTTACCAAGTGCTCCAGATCACTCTGTATATATGACCTATCCTCAACATTATTTATCACTCCATTAAACACTGTTTTCTGCAAACTTTGCCAGCAGTGATTTTAAATTTTCTTCCAGATCACTGATGAAGATCTATGAAACATACTGATAAAGCTAATTGAATAGCACTGGTCCAAGACAAATTCTTGTTGGATCCTACTTGAAACACCCTCAATGAACAGATGAGGATTATCCATTAACAATTTTGAGAACTATCTACAAACTAGTTTTTAATATACTTAACATCTGTTATATTAATTTTACATGGTACTCTTATTTTACAATCAGTAGGTCATGTGGAATTAAGTCAAACATCATACAGAAGTCCACACACTTACCTTTATCTATCAATCTATGTGTGTGTGTGTGTGTGTGTGTGTGTGATCAAAACGTACCAAGCTTGTTTGACAAGACCCATTTTTCAGGAAACCCTGTTGATTGACATTATTTAGGCTCCCATCCTTTACTGACTGACTCCTGTGTCAGCCATTTCATTATGTTGTCTGGGAGCGAAGTCAGGCTAACTAACATATAGCTACTCAGGTCATCATATTGACTCTTTTCAAATATAGGCACATTAGCTTTTCACCCTCCTCAGTTCTAGAAGTTCCCCAGTACTGCAAGATTTATTGCTCAGAGTAAAGACTGATGTAGTAGCAATCTCACTTATAAATTATTTTCTCTTAATCTAGTTTAATTCCTTCCTGCATTGCCAGGTAACAAGGCTAATACCTTGAACAATCAATAGCTTTGTATCCATTAGGGGCCAATGCCCAGATCCTCAGCCAGTTTACACCAGCTAAGGTTGGGGCCTCTTGCAATAACTGGGCCTACAAATTTACCTTAACTGTGAGCTCAATCGAGAGAATTGAATGAAAGTTCATAAAATGTCACAGTAGCCTATAACAATAAACGATAATGGGAAACAGTGCAAAAGGGAGACAGTAAGAGAACAAGTCCAAACAAAAAGGCCTCCTGATATAATTCAAGGACTGAGTTAAGAACATGGCTGGTAAACAAGAGATGTTTGGAACCAGAAATCAATGGACCAAAATTGGTGTGTCAGAAATTAGGCCTAAATGATAAACAAAATAATAAGGGGATGGGCTATTCCACTCATCACTCCCTTTTGGGGTCCTTAAAAGAGAAGACTTTTGGGAGGAGAGGAGGGCTAACAACAACTGCTGACTGAGAGATGGGAGGACAGGAAAGCTGTGAGTGTCATCATCATGGCTGCCACCCCCACTATCGCCTGGGACCTCAGGTTCCACTGTGACACTATTGGGCCTTCATCATCCTACTTCTGAGAGATGTCCTGACCAGGCCAGACCAGAAAGAGGGAATCAGATGACATCACCACCTCCACCAGCTCCAGCTAAATCCCGAATGCCATTTGGGATGTGAGACCTTCTCAACACCACCTCTTGTGTCAGGTTTCAGCATGGTAGCCGTGTTAGTCTGTATCAGCAAAAACAAAGAGGGGTCCTTGTGGCAGCTTAGAGACTAACAAATTTATTTGGGCATAAGCTTTCATGGGCTAGAACCCACTTCATCAGATGCATGGAGTGGAAAATACAGGAGCAGGTATAAATATATGAAAATATGTGAGTTGCCTTACCAAGTGTGAGGTCAATCTAACGAGACAATTCAATTGACAACAGGAGGAAAAAGGGAGGAAAAGTAACTTTTGAAGTGGTAATGAGAGTGGCCCATTTCAGACAGTTGACAAGAAGGTGTGAGTAACAGTAGGGGGAAATTAGTATTGGGGAAATTAGGTTTAGGTTTTGTAATGACCCAACCACTCCCAGCCTTTATTCAGGCCTAATCTGATGGTGTCCAGTTTGCAAATTAATTCCAGTTCTGCAGTTTCACATTGGAGTCTGTTTTTGAAGTTTTTTTGTTGAAGAATTGCCACTTTTAGGTCTGTTATTGAGTGACCAGGGAGATTGAAGTGTTCTCCTACTGGTTTTTGAATGTTATGATTCCTGATGTCATATTTGTGTCCATTTATTCTTTTGCGTAGAGACTGTCTGGTTTGGCCAATGTACATGGCAGAGGGGCATTGCTGGCACATGATGGCATATATCACATTGGTAGATGTGCAGATGAACGAACCCCTGATGGTGTGGCTGAAGTGGTTAGGTCCTATGATGGTGTCCCTTGAATAGATATGTGGACAGAGTTCGCACCGGGGTCTGTTGCAGGTTTTGGTTCCTGGGTTGGTGTTTTTGTTGTGTGGTGTGTAGTTGCTGGTGAGTATTTGCTGCAGGTTGGGGGGCTGTCTGTAAGCGAGGACTGGCCTGTCCCCCAAGGTCTGTGAGAGTGAGAGATTGTCCTTCAGGATAGGTTGTAGATTCTTGATGATGCGCTGGAGAGGTTTTAGTTGGGGGCTGTAGGTGATGGCTAGCAGTGTTCTGTTACTTTCTTTATTGGGCCTGTCTTGTAGTAGGTGACTTCTGGGTACCCTTCTGGTTCTGTCAATCTGTTTCTTCACTTCAGCAGGTGGATATTGTAGTTTTAAGAACGCTTGATAGAGATCCTATAGGTGTTTGTCTCTGTCTGAGGGATTGGAGCAAATGTGGTTGTATCTTAGAGCTTGGCTGTAGACAATGGATCGTGTGATGTGGTCTGGATGAAAGTTGGAGGCATGTAGGTAAGTATAGCGGTCAGTAGGTTTCCGGTATAGGGTGGTGTTTATATGACCATCGCTTATTAGCACTGTAGTGTCTAGGAAGTGGACCTCTTCTGTGGACTGGTCCAGGCTGAGGTTGATGGTGGGATGGAAATTGTTGAAATCTTGCTGGAATTCCTCAAGGGCCTCCTTCCCATGGGTCCAGATGATGAAGATGTTATCAATGTAGCACGAGTAGAGGCGTAAGGGGACGAGAGCTGAGGAAGCATTGTTCTAAGTCATCCATAAAAATGTTGGCATACTGTGGGGCCACTCAATAACAGACCTAAAAGTGTCAATTCTTCAACAAAAAAACGTCAAAAACAGACTCCAACGTGAAACCGCAGAACTGGAATTTATTCGCAAACTGGACACCATCAGATTAGGCCTAAATAAAGCCTGGGAGTGGTTGGGTCATTAAAAAACCTAAACCTAATTTCCGCAATACTAATTTCCCCCTACTGTTACAGCTGTCTCAAGTTGTGAAAACAGCTGATACCAGCAAAGCTGTGCTTATGGCAGTACAGCTTATTCCAGCCCACTCCCTGAGTGAAATAAAGTACACAGGCAACAGTGCAGTTTCACTGGTATAACTGTGTTTACACTATAGGCTTTTAAAAGTGCAGCTCTGTTAAGTCAAGATCACACCTCTACACATCCTGACTAACATAGCTAAGCCAGCAAAAGTTTGTAGTGCGGACTTGGTCTAAAAGATACATTTGCTGCCTGTAAAATGGGGCTACTCCTGTATAGGGAACCCACTACTTAGTGTGGTATATGTCCTCCTGTAGTGGCTGGTCACAAAAGGTAACAGCTGTCTCCTTTGACCAGCTAATATAATTATACCTTATGCTTAGTGGTCCCCAAACTATTGAGGGTCGTGCCCCCCTTTATCCCTGTCCATGCCCCCCGCCCCCTCCCCGGGGCCAGAAGGCGGAGAGGGATGCAGACAGGGACTTGATCTGGCCATGATGGATGGAATCGCATTTGAATGACTCCATCTTTCCTCTAGGAAAATCCCAGGTGGTAGTTTTCTTGATTGTTCACCCACTTCAATGGCTCTCCCGTGTGTGATATTGCAGGGTTCTACTGTCACTCCTCTCATTTAGTGTACAGGGGGCTGATGAGGAAGACAGTGAAGCTGCAGCATCATCAGCATTGTGGCACCTGTCAGCTCTAGGTCTCATTTTCACCCAATCTAATCAGTGTGATCTTCCTCACTTAGTGCCTGAGCCTGACCGAGATAGGGATCTGGATGAAACAGTGACTGAAGTTCCACCCAGGCACAGCACATTGGTCTTGGTAGTTCAGGAGAATCCTCTAGAGGAGATGGCTGCTGTAATCCTTGCTCCATCTGTTGAAGTCGTTTGCCTGCATATTCTTAATCAGATTTACAATCTGGAGCTCCTTTAGCTCTTGGTTGTGACTTTTGCTCGCAGATACAGACTTCCACAGTCATCTTTGCCTTTTTATCTCCAGGATGGATTGTTATACACTGCTGTGGCTACCCTGATTATCATCTGCATAATTCAGCTACTGTAAAATGCAGCAACCTTTTCATATTTGGGTGCTTCTTGTGAACAGAAGAAACTCCACATGAGCTGTCTAGACTATATACTAGTTACCAATTCTCTCCATGGTGCTGATCAAGGTACTGATTTGATGTATAAAGCCCTATATAGATTTGGGTTCTGCCTACATTCAATATAGCCTCTCTCTCCATGAGCCATCCACGCAGTTGAGATTACAGTCATGTTGTGACAACTATAAAAAGAATGTAAACATTCAAAAGATGTTATAATAAATTAGAATAACAAATGTTGATGGAAAAAAGTACAAAAAAGAAACAAAATAACTAAATTAGTCTAAACCAAAAAGCCAAAATAATAAGATTCAAAGACTGTTTTTAAATTATTCTTATAAAAATAAAAGGATATAGATCATAGAATCATAGAATCTCAGGGTTGGAAGGGACCTCAGGAGGTCATCTAGTCCAACCCCCTGCTCAAAGCACGACCAAACCCAACTAAATCATCCCAGCCAGGGCTTTGTCAAGCCTGACCTTAAAAACCTCTAAGGAAGGAGATTCCACCACCTCCCTAGGTAACCCATAGGTAACCCATTCCAGTGCTTCACCACCCTACTAGTGAAAAAGTCTTTCCTAATATCCAACCTAACCCCCCCCCTCTGCAACTTGAGACCATTACTCCTTGTTCTGGCATCTGCCACCACTGAGAACAGTCTAGATCCATCCTCTTTGGAACCCCCTTTCAGGTAGTTGAAAGCAGCTATCAAATCCCCCCTCATTCTTCTCTTCTGCAGGCTAAACAATCCCAGTTCCCTCAACCTCTCCTCATAAATCATGTGCTCCAGTCCCCTAATCATTTTTGTTGCCCTCTGCTGGACTCTTTCCAATTTATCCACATCCTTCTTGTAGTGTGGGGCCCAAAACTGGACACAGTACTCCAAGTGAGGCCTCACCAGTGCTGAATAGAGGGGAATAATCACATCCCTCGATCTGCTGGAAATGCCCCTACTTATATAACCCAAAATGCCATTAGCCTTCTTGGCAACAAGGGCACACTGTTGACTCATATTCAGCTTTTCGTCCACCGTAACCCCTAGGTCCTTTTCTGCAGAACTGCTGCCCAGCCATTCGGTCCCTACTCTGTAGCAGTGCATGGGATTCTTCCGTCCTAAGTGCAGGACTCTGCACTTGTCCTTGTTGAACCTCATCAGATTTCTTTTGGCCCAATCCTCTAATTTGTCTAGGTCCCTCTGTATTCTATCCCTACCCTCCAGCATATCAACCACTCCTCCCAGTTTAGTGTCATCTGCAAACTTGCTAAGGGTGCAGTCCACACCATCCTCCAGATCATTAATGAAGATATTGAACAAAACCGGCCCCAGCACCGACCCTTGGGGCACTCCACTTGATACCGGCTGCCAACTAGACATGGAACCATTGATCACTACCTGTTGAGCCCGACCATCTAGCCAGTTTTCTATCCACCTTACCGTCCATTCATCCAGCCCATACTTCTTTAACTTGCTGGCAAGAATACTGTGGGAGACTGTATCAAAAGCTTTGCTAAAGTCAAGAAATAGCACATCCACTGCTTTCCCCTCATCCACAGAGCCGGTTATCTCATCATAGAAGGCAGTTAGGTTAGTCAGGCATGACTTGCCCTTGGTGAATCCATGCTGACTGTTCCTGATCATTTTCCCCTCCTTTAAGTGGTTCAGAATTGATTCCTTGAGGACCTGTTCCATGATTTTTCCAGGGACTGAGGTGAGACTGACTGGCCTGTAGTTCCCCGGATCTTCCTTCTTCCCTTTTTTAAAGATGGGCACTACATTCGCTTTTTTCCAGTCATCCGGGACCTCCCCCGATTGCCATGATTTGTCAAAGATAATGGCCAATGGCTCTGCAATCTCATCGGCCAACTCCTTTAGCACCCTCGGATGCAGTGCATCCGGCCCCATGGACTTGTGCTCGTCCAGCTTTTCTAAATAGTCCCGAACTATTTCTTTCTCCACAGAGGGCTGGTCACCTCCTCCCCATACCGTGCTGCGGAGTGCAGCTGTCTGGGAGCTGACCTTGTCTGTGAAGACAGAGGCAAAAAAAGCATTGAGTACACTAGCTTTCTCCACATCCTCTCTCACTAGGTTCCCTCCCTCATTCAGCAAGGGGCCCACACTTTCCTTGACTTTCTTCTTGTTGCTAACATACCTGAAGAAACCCTTCTTGTTACTCCTAACATCTCCGGCTAGCTGCAACTCCAAGTGTGATTTGGCCTTCCTAATTTCACTCCTGCATGCCTGAGCAATACTTTTATACTCCTCCCTGGTCATTAGTCCAATCTTCCACTTCTTGTAAGCTGCTTTTTTGTGTTTAAGACGAGCAAGGATAGGTAATGAGCCAAAATTGGTATGTAAGATATATGAGGTAATTGGTGGACAAAAAAATCAGGGGGGGTGGTATTCCACTCCCTTTATGGGTCCTTAAAAAAAGACGTTGTGAAGAAAGTATGAAAGAACAAAACGGAAGAACAGACGGGCTACTGGAGCAAGGTTCACCATCATGGCTGCCACCCCTATTGTTTCCTGGGACCTTGGGCTTTCACCTTCCTGATCCTGAGAGGTTTCCTGACCAGAAGAGGCCAGAGAGAGAGGAACCCAGATGACATAAATACCCCTACTGGCTCCAGCTGAATCCCAAACACCTTCTGCAATGACAATTACCATCTTTGAGACTGTCAAACGGGGAAGCGGGTTGGGGAGGTGGGGGGATTCCTTCTAAAATAGTCTCCAGCTAAAGGGAAAGGGAACAGCGGATGTTAAAATAAAAGCCTTACTTAATACTTTACATTTCAAAGGCTTTAACTGTTTTTCCTTCTTTCCTGTAACTTTAATACAAGGTTAAAAGGATGTTTAATAGTATGTTTGCCATGGGACTGAGGAGGCTGAAGTCTCTGTATGCCAAAACCCAAACCTTGTTTAACACTATTTAATGTTACACAGTAACTGGGTTATGTTAACACCTTTGGCCCATTTATTCCATCTAAATTAATACAACAATCCCCACATTTGAACTCGATGGGTTGAAAAGTAGAGCATCTATGTGTGTTAAAACTAATGTAGTTAAACCTGTTCAAATCTCCAGGCACTTAATTTGATTTAAACATAGCTTACATCATTTAGCTGAAGTGAATGCCTTCAGTATTTAAAGTGAACCAATATAAATAAGTGTTAAATTCAATTGAGAGCATCCATGCAGGAGTTTGCACCGGTTTCACTAAACTGATTTAAAACGTGCAGAGAAAAGACCTTTAAGCTGCTAAATTCATTGTTTAGAACTGAGAAGCAAAATGGATCAAGTTAGTTTTCAAGGAAAGAAGGAAAACGCGGAAAAGAGAAAATGGAAAGGCCAGTTCTCTCTCTACTGGAGTAGAATTTAGTTTGCAGTATTTTGTTTTTCACGTGCACTCTAGTTACCTCAGAGTCTGCTGTGGGCTGTTGTTTAACTGTTGTTACGCCGAAATCTAAACCAAATACATCTCGAGATTTTTTTAAACCACGTTCTTCTGAGGAGAAGGAAGGAGCTTCTTCTGGGGCAGCTACTCTCTCAGCAACTTCTGGGTGGGCCACCTGGTTACAAGATTTAAAAATAACAATGTGTAAAAGAATAGATGGGATGCATGAGAAGCTGGACGAAGACCAGGAATCCTTCTATGGCTGAGGGTCTGAAATTTCAGGCTCATACGTACAAAACTTTTAAAATCAGCCCATTGACAACAATATAGTCCTGTTCCAGGCCTGTTAGCTTTTTATCAACAAATAATATTTATTCTTCATTTGCTCTCTGCGATGACAGAGCTACCTCGTGATTAGAATTTCATACATTTAACGCCAGATCCACAAAGCTATTTAGGCTCCTTTCTGCATCTTTAGGCACAATTTAGGCATCACTGTGACATTCTCAAAAACACCGTGCAGTTGCCGCCAAACACCAAGGAGTCTAAGGGCTTGTCTACACTACAGCTAAAGTCGATGTAACTTCCTCACTCAGGGGTGTGAAAAAGCCACCCTCCTGAGTGACATAAGTTGCATCGACTTAAAGAGGTGTCCACATCACGCTATGTCAGTGGGAGATGCTCTCCCACCGACACAGCTTCCACCTCTCGTTTAGGTGGAGTAATTACGTTGACGGGAGAGGGCTCTCCTGCTGACATAGCACATCTTCATCAGGCACACTATATCAGCACAGCTGCACTAATGAAGACATGCCCTACGTTTCTGCCAGGCAGCACTCACAGAGCTCCAGCTGGAGCCCTAGGGGCCCCAAAGTAGGATTCCCAAACTAGGCAGGGGAGTACCTATCTCCCCAGGGGAGCCCATTCCCATTGGTGTGCTCTGAGCACACCAACAACCTAAGAAAAAGACAACTAGGTGTGAGCAAGTCAAGAATTTTTCTACAGACCTATGCTTATCTGTCTTCCCCGCTGGTTAGGGAGCTCATGCAGGATCTGGGACACCCAAGTTCAAATCCCTCTTTGCCTCATTTGGAGCAGGAATTTGGAGCAGGTCGCCCACATCAGTGCCTAACCACCATGCTGCTAGATATTCTGAGACAGATGTCTCTCATTCTCTCCAGTTGGAGCTGCTACACTTTCTGTATATAATTAAATATGCATTGGGACAGAGAGAGAGAGAGAGAGAGAGAGAGAGAGATCTGGGGCAGGAGCCTTCTTTGTGTTGTTGATACAGTGCCTGGCTCAATGATGTCCTGGTCCATGACCAGGGCTCCTCAGGCGCTACAGTAATGCAATAACAACAACACAGCCTAATGAGTAGGGCACTCACAAAGCATGTCAGTGAGCCAGGTTCACCTCCCTACTCTATTCAAGTGGGACAGCTTTGATAGGAGCAATTGAGAGAAACCTTCCAAGACTAGCCAATAGCCTGGTGGTTATGGCACTCACCAGCGATGTGGGTTTAACCCCCTGACGCATACAAGACAGAGCAGGGATTTGAACTTCAGCCTCCCACATCCCATGTGCCCTACTAAGCAGGCTATTGGCTAGTCAGGGTACACCTGTGTATGCTCCTTCTCTCTTCTCCTGCCCCTGGAAGAAAGAACTGCGTTTTGGACATCAGGACATGGGCTGCCATAGCAGCTGATCTAGTTTAGGTGCCTAACTTCAGGGGAGGGTTGACAGTGGAGGGATGGCCCAGACCCTCAAAGATATTTAGATGCCTAACTCTCATTAAAATCAATGGGAGGTAAGCACCTAAACACCTTTGAGGAGTTGGCCTAAAGTGCCTACCTCTGACCTATCAGTATGGGGCCTAAAAACCCTTGAGGCTCTGGGCCTATGCCCTGTCCTTCTCCTCTGCATTTGACTCCTGGATAACTTAGGCTGCTCCCTGCCCTGTATGCTGGCTTCTGAGGCTCCCTACCATAGGCGCATAACTCTCCCTGTCCGTTGTTTGGGGAGCTTGGGCACCTAACTCGAGGCTGAGGACTCCACTAGAGCAGTGATTCTCAAATTACAGGGCAGGCCTCTGAGGCAGGCACAGGCACGTGTCAAGGGAGGCATGAGTTGTTGTTGTTGAAGAGCTCTGGCTGTCAGCCCTGGGTGCCTGGGGCTTGTGCAGAAGGGTCGTGCACACCTGGGAAGTGGGGATAAAGGGGCAGCTGGAGCCCTGCCACCCGGGCTTGGGTTCACCTTCCCCCACCCCCAATCTCTCCCCTGGAGGCAGTGGGGCTCCAGCTATCAGCCCCTCAGTGGCAGCAGCAGTGCAGAAGTAAGGCTGGCAATGGGGTGCTATGTCTGCTACTGTCTGCTGATATTGACAAATACCACTTTTCACATTGCCACCCTTACTTCGTTCTGCTGCTGGTGCGGTGCTGCCTTCAGAGCTGGGCATCCAGCCAGCAGCCACTGCTCTCTGCTCTGCCTTCAGAGCAGGGTGGCGGATATGTACTGGGAGAGGGGAAGCATATAAACAACTACAGACACAAAGAAGGGAGGCCCCACCAAATAAGTTTGAGAACCACTGCACTAGCCAGCCTAGGGGTTAGGTGTTATAATTCCTAAGTACCTCTGTGGATCTGAGCCTTAGATTATGTTGCCTTACATCCTTTGCCCATTGTTCTGCATGACCAAACTGAGGGCTTCATTTAAAGTATGCAGCAGTAAACTGGAGAATAAACAGAGTGGTTAGGGAGGTGATATCTGTCAGGCATTTTGATTGTTTGGGCCAGATTCTCCCCTGCACCATGATCTGCTTAGTGTAGGAGAGTGGGGAGCAGGCCATCAAGGAGTTGGTAGTGGTAGTGTCCTGCTTTGAGCAGGGGATTGGACTAGATAACCTCCGGAGGTCTCCTCCAACCCTAATATTCTATGTTTCCTGATATACAGGGTGGCTTGGAGCAGGAGGAACTCTTAACTTTAGTCAAGCTGGCTATGTTCCCCCAAAAGACCATTCTGTAGTTGAAAACTGGTGAAGAGCAGCTATCTTCCACCCAATGTGCCCCCAAACCACATCTTATGCCATGGTATGTGATGGGGTAGTTGATGCAGCAGCTGATTATGCCAGCTTTCTGCCAGATGAGAGTTACCCTCCCTCACCCCAGGCCAATTCTCAGCTGGCCCCAGCAATGGCCAGATTGTAACTCCTTGCGAAAGCTCTGATTCCAGGAGGAGTATAGAGCTATTTGACTGTCTTCTCATTTCTCTTTTTCAGCAACCTTTTATAGTGAGATTATATTTTCTTAGCTATGAAGAACTGGTATTAGTTAGGCTATAATCTCATGCTTTGCCTGGTTGTTATGTTGGTTTCAATATTTTTATATTATACATATAAGGACAGCCATACTGGGTCAGACCAAAGGTCCATCTAGCCCAGAATTCTGTCTTCTGACAGTGGCCAATGCCAGGTGTCCCAGATGGAATGTACAGAACAGGTAATCATCAAGTGATCCATTCCCTGTCGCCCATTCCCAGCTTCTGGCAAACAGAGGCTAGGGACACCATCCCTGCCCATCCTGGCTAATAACCATTGATCCTCCATTAACTTAACTAGTTATTTTTTGAACCCTGTTATAGTCTTGGCCTTCACAACATCCTCTGGCAACGAGCTCCACAGGTTGACTGTGCACTGTGTGAAAAAATACTTCCTTTTGTTTGTTTTAAACCTACTGCCTACTAAATGTTCGGCATTATGCTGGCCATCAATGATTGGCCCACAGAATCAGGGAGCTGTAACTGGCTCCTGGTGCCCCACTGACACTCTTCTATGCTGACCTAAGTTCAACATAAAAGACTCTGATCAGCTTTGTCTGGCACACCAATGCTTAGTACTAACAGACAACAAACACTATAAATACACTATATCCACTGGATCTCCTTTGTCTGCACGTTTGTTGAAGAAGAGTAAGGGGGGATTTGATAGCAGCCTACAACTACCTGAAGGGGAGGTTCCAAAGAGGATAGAGCTAAGCTGTTCTCAGTGGTGGCAGATGACAGAACAAGGAGCAATGGTCTCAAGCTGCAGAGGGGGAGATCTAGGTTGGATATTAGGAAACACTATTTCACTAGGACGGTTGTGAAGCACTGGAATGGGTTACCTAGGGAGGTGGTGGAATTTACATCCTTAGAGGTTTTTAAGGCCTAGCTTGACAAAGCCCTGGCTGGGATGATTTAGTTGGGGTTGGTTCTGCTTTGAGCAGGGGGTTGGATTGGATGACCTCCTGAGGTCTCTTCCAACACTAATCTTCTATGATTCTACTGCTTAATGAATCCAAATATCTTCAACAGTAGCTAGTCTTTCCAAGCTCCCCTATTATTCTCAAATTCACAGCCAGTTCTTCTTTGCTAGTAAGTACTGCACATAGGAACATATAAACTAAACAGGAATTGCCTTCCAATAAGAAGTTTATAGGACTTCTTACAGTGGATCAGACTAGTGGTCCACCTAGTCCAGTATCTTCTCTCAGAGGGGCCTGCACCAGATGCTTCAGGAGAACATGCAAGAAACCTCATTTGCTTATCATGGAATAACATCCCCACAGGGGAAGTTTCTTCCTAACCCTTGTCAGTTAGTGGCTGGCTCACGCCATGGAACATGAGGATTTATGATTTTCTATGTCAAGTGCTAGCTCCTATAAACATTTTTTTTGGATCTTTTTTAAAAAAAGTGCCAATGAAGAAAGTTTGAGTTTTACAAGTATCAACAATGACAGTGCCTTCTAAGGAAATGTTGTTCACTCTGTACTGACAGTATAACAGTTTGTTGGGGAAGGAGCTATAAAAGTATAATGCAATATTAATGTTATTAATTTAAATAAAGATTCTCTGTTCTATATCATGGAAGAAAAAGGTAGATTAAAGGAGAAAGAGGAGTAATTAAACAGTGCACTCTTTACCTCACTATCTGGACTAGGCTGGATAACTTCCCAGGTCTGAGAGTCCACATCATAGCAGTGAAGTTCATTTGGCAATGTGTTATCTGCAGCACCACCAAACACATAGAGGTGGCGATCAAAGGCAACCATAGTGTGACCATATCTTCGCTGTGGAGGAGGCGGGGAGCCCCGAAGTAAGTGTTCAGTAGGAATTCGTGTCCAACTAAGACACAAGACATGAAACAAAGAGTAAATCTTTTACAACTCCTTTCTTCAAAATGAGTTTTGAAAATTAACTGTCTCAAAATCCCCAAAGGATTCTATCAATTAGAGATCATAGAATCATAGAAGAAGATCAGGGTTGGAAGGGACCTTAGGAGGTCATCTAGTCCAACCCCCTGCTCAAAGCAGGACCAATCCCCAATTTTTGCCCCATATCCCCAAATGGCCCCCTCAAGGATTGAACGCACAACCCTGGGTTTAGCAGGCCAATGCTCAAACCACTGAGCTATCCCTCCCCCCCACTGGAAAACACTTATTACAATATACCCTAACCAAACCCTACCCCACTGTTTAAATAAAATCAGTATTTTGGTAAGGGATCACAGGTTCTTAACATAATATGATGACTATTATTTGCAGCCACCAATTCAGCTTTTTATTACACTTGCAGTCAGCCAGAGCCCAACTCTGGCAGACATCAGGACAAGATACAAGACTTGCACACTTTGTTTAATGTTTGGCTAAAAGGTTGGTTTATGTGGTATTGTGTTTCATTACTCTGGTGGTTTTCATAGATTCCTAGATTTTATGTCCCATTATGATCATGTAGTCTGACCTCCTGCATAATACAGGCTTGAGAACCTCACCCAATAATTTCTGCATCAAATCCATAACTTCTATTTGAGTGATCGCATATCTGGCTAGCGTGTCTTCCTTATATGCTCAAACTGGTCATCATGTTTGGGGCTGGGAAGGAATTGTCCCCCAGGTGAGATTGGCAGGAACCTTGGGGGTTTTGTGATCTCTGCAGCATGGAATGTGGATTCATCTTGGCATCATCTGATCTTATCTCACCTAACCAATTCCCTGCCATTGCAGGGGCTCTGGGCACTGGTGACACCATGGTATCTCTTGCTCTCTGTCTGTGGCACACAGTAGTTTAGACACCAGAGGACTGAAATGCTTAAGCCTAATTAAAGTCTTTATGCTTAATAGAGGGGTATCTGGGTGAAACTGAACAGCATATGATATTCAGGAGGTCACACTAGATGATTTAATTATTCTTTCTGGCCTTAAATCTCAGAAACTATGAAATTAAAACAATATCCAGTCCTTTCTCCCCACAACAAAAAGGCCATCAGTAACTGTGGCAATAGTTGTAGTAGCAGTAGTTAAGCTACAGTGGCTGCTTTTTTGTTCCCTACTTTTATCTCTTTCAGAAGTGTAGACCAAAGTTTTCAAAACTGAGTAGTGGTTTTGGGTGCCTCGGTTTTTGGGTGCCAAACCTGACCTTTCTCAAGGGGCCAGGTTTTCAGAGGGCAAGTGCTCAGCACTGCCTGATAATCAGAACCCTCAAAGATGTCTCAAGTTGGGAATCCAAAAACTGGGGCACTCAATCACTAGTCAGATTTCAAAATCGTGACTTAGCCTATGGTCTCTCTATTGTGGTTCCACACCAGTGCTTTTAAAATTTCTTTCATTATACCAAACTCAGATTTTGAATGTTTAATTATTCAAATCCCAACCTAACTAACTGGACTGGGAGATCAAAAGTTTTAAATAAAAACCTTCTCACAAAAGCTGGAATTCACTGTTTGAAAGTGCGTATGTGTGTACATGTACAGGGATTCAGGGTCAGACTGCTTCCCCCGAAGAGCTGACTAGACATTTGCTTTTCATAGTTATCTCATTTCCTTGAGCTGTAGGTTCATGCTGTTCCCCCTATTAGACACATATGGTATGAAATTCCTATGAGCATTCAACATTGTTTGGGGCCAAATGTAACAGAGCATCTGAAAAGGCACTAGTCAAGATTTTCTAAATTGGGCGCTTAAAGTTACATTCCTAAATCCTTATTTAGACACTTAAATTATCTGATTTTCAAAGATGCTGAGCATCTACAACTCCCATTGACTTCAATGGGAAATGAGGCTGCTCAGCACCTCTGAAAATAAGCCCCCTTCTAATTAGACCCCTAGGTATGGATTGAGGAGCCTATCATTACACACCCAGATCTGAAAATTGTGCCCACTGGCTATTATTTCAAACGAATCAATATGAGTTTCTGTTCTTCTGTAGAAAAAATTGTCTCTATCTAGCCAAAGCATATTGTCAAGCTATTGTATTATTGCGAACATATTATCCTAACATCAGCCTAATTAGTCCACAACTAAAAATCAAATAATTAGAAATTAGAAGGAACTGCCTTTCTTAGTTATGAAATACAAACTGTTCCTTCTTCAATATCTTTCATTATGTACTTTCTTCACCCTGAACAACGGAAATACTTCATGTATTTTACTTGAATCAAATGTTAGAACTTACATTTTTTCCTTGAATTCAAACTGAAAGAGATTATTGGTGATCTTTGCTCCACTCTGGCCAGAAAACACAAACATCTTGTCTTTGCAAACAGCCACAGGAAAATTACAGCAGGAAGGAGGGATCTCACCACTCTGTTCAATCTAAAAAGTAGCAAAATCCACACTAAATTATATATTTTTCAAACTCCATTGCAAGACTGTCTGTACATGCACACTGAAGGATTAACACAACCCTGCTGATCTCCTTTGGTGAAGAGGAACCATGTAGTGTGTGAACATAAATCATGTTTCCAGCTGACGATGACACACCGAGATTATAAATTTGGTTGAAGTGTGTAGACAGAGCCTTATACACTTAATTGTGTAGTACTGACTTAAACGAAGCATCTTGCCAAATAATAGTTAAAGTTGCTAAAAACAATTCAAGAGAAGATCAAAGAATCATAGAATCTTACTGTTAGACGGGACCGTGAGGATCGTCTAGTCTAGCCCCCTGCCAGCATGCAAGATTTGTTGTGTCTAAAGATGTACCCTGAACATGCACTTATTAAAAACAAACAAACAATTGACATCACAAGTTTAAGTTACATAAAGAATTCTGATACCTGCTTTAACATCCAAACTGTGCACAAATACTGCTGAACAGAAACTGTCAGCCCCACAGAGATCCTGTGAAGAGGTAGTAAAATCTTTAAGTGGAACCCTGAGGGTAGTGTGGCATGGGGGAGCCTATGGTAGCATGGTTCCATCAGAACACAAGCATTCTCCAGACTGTTGAAGTTGTGCACATGGTTCCTTGTGAAACCAAATATCTGTTGTAAGGTTTTATGAGAAGCTGTGGTCTCATTTCCTTAAGCAGATTCAAAGTCACTGACAAAAGTCACTAAGGTTGGAACACAGGGTAGGATCAATTGAAAATCCACTCAAGGAACCAGCTACTGGTAAGTAGCCTCTTAGATTCCCCACTACCTAGTCTAAAAGAAAGAGGGTCTGAAGAGTAATTAGCTGAAGAGAGCAAAATTGTTCTCACAAATTGAGCATTAGTCCTCGCTACCAAGACATGACAGTAATGCTGGATAAAAATACAAATAAAATGCCAGAAAAGCAAACACACAACTATAAAAGAAACAATGTTAAGATGTGCTACATGGGCTACTTTACATTTTACTGAATATGTTCTAAGACCTTCAGAAACTCATCAAGTCATGACAGATTTGTATGCAAATCCACTTAAATCTCTGAGAAGAGTGACTCTGTTCTGGGTTTGTCTGCAAACATCACAAAAAACCTAGGGGACTTACAGTGGGTTTAGTTATAGTTTAATAATAGTCCCTACCTATTTAAGATTGAAAATTATTTGGGACAAGACTGACAAAATGTGGGAGACTGAAAATATCCCCATTTTACAGATGGGAAATCCAGGCACAGAGGTTTGCTCAAGGGTAACACAAAAAGTCTGTAGGAAAGGTCGGAACTGAACCCACAGTTAAGCCCCAGCCCAGTACCTTAACCCGAAAAACATCCTTCCTCTCTCATATAACAGCATAGTTTCCTCTGGTAAAGAGTGAAGGTTAGGAAAAAAATACTAATTAGGTGATGGTGATTGTAAGAGTAATTATTTTATGAATAAGATAGGATTAAAAACAATGAAGATGTCAAGTACCCATGTGTATAACAGGACTATTGGCTAGTAAGAGCTCTAGTTCAGAGAGACCACTCTGTTCTCAGGAAAGCATGCAACTTTTTTAAGTTCTTGGGACTAAGATAAATTGTTGTTTTTTTTAAAATAGTCTATTTTTGCCCCAGCACAAAAGGTGGAGTTCACAGGGGCTCTTTTCCAAGCCTGTGAAAGATTAACAACTAGATTACAGGTTTCAAGCAAATCAGAAGGTGATACTTTCTGTAAGATTTAAACCTCATGCAAGCAAAATTGTAGTTGCGACACCATTTGCCAAATGTCAGTTGGGACCTTTACAGGGATGGCTATTAAAAATGTGTGAGTGACAACTGATCAGCACAGAAATATAATAATTCCACCTCCAGATATTCAAGATTCCTTAAAACAAGATGGACAAATGTGAGGAATGCCTGACATTCATTCCTCCGCTCCTCTGATAACTTTCTTTACATTAAAAATTGAAGTACTCATTTAATTAAATTTGAAAATGAATCCAATATTACAGTAGTCTGTGTTATTTATTTTGATACTAAAGTCAATTTACACCATACACCAAGCCACAGCTCACTTTGAGGAGAGCGGACATGCTCATGAGACAGAGAAGCAACAAAGGAGAAAGAAAGGGCACAACAGTGCAGCCAACAACTATGTCTCCTCCAAAATAACACCTGTCACTTCTGTGGGAAAATCTGCAGGGCACAAATTGGGCTCCGCAGCCACTTAAAAACCCATCAATGACCCCCCTTGGCAGACATCATCCTCACATCGAGGGACAGCTGAAGAGTGTCAATTTATCTCATGTCTCCACATTCCCCAATTTTCAGTGTGCTGAAGATTTTGTACTTGGCAACACAATTCATAGAAGTTAACTGAGAAAATATGGACGTTTTAGCAAGTGGGTAGACGGAACTGGGGATTTTAACATCTGAAGAAATATGTGAGGCTATTTGGAATTATGAGATTAAATTCACACTGTGCCACAGTGACACACATTTGTGATCTTCAGATTGGTTACGGTAACATACCATACCTTAAAATGAAACTATTAACTTTGAAAAACAACAACAGAGTCAGAACGCAGCTACCTACAAACTCAGGCTATAGACAGCGTATGACCCAAGTCCTCTCCTCTCTTCACAGACTTTCCATTAAATACCCCATGCAGGATGGGGGAAGGAGAAAGATGTTGAGATACTGTGTTATGTGTTATCATTTCTGAGTGCACAAAAGTGTGCTAGGCACCTCACAGAAAAAAGTACAGACGCCCAGAAAAGCATTAAATATAAAGAACACAAAAATGGCCACACTGTGTCAGACCAATGGTCCATCTAGCACAGTATCCTGTCTTCTGAGAGTGGCCAATACCAGGTGCTTCAGAGGGAACGAACAGAACACACAATCATCAAGTGATCCATTCCCTGTTGTCCACTCCCAGCTTCTGGCAAACAGAGGCTAGGGACACTCAGAGCATGGGGTTGCATCAAGCTTCAACTTGACACAAGTGAGAGTCAAAAAATAGATAAAAAATAAGAGGGGAGACAAGACAAAGGACAGGGGAGTCAATGGCAAAATCATTCAGGTCACAGTCCTAGGCATGACAGTAATAGAAATAATACATAATAATAATAGGGTTGTGTACACATATTCATAATTATAGGATTTGGGTTGTTTTCACTTTTCTTATAGGCTTCAGAACAGAAGCAACTTTTCTGCAGCAATTCAAATGAGGAGAGGGAGGCTGCCTCACTTGGATTCCAAAAGGAGTAAGGAGAGATTGGGGCATAGATATAGGCGTCATGTAGGAAGCAAGGATAAGAAATTTAAACTTGATACACATTGCAATGGGGGGTGAGTGAAGTGACTTTAGGGGGAATTATATGATCAAAGCAATGGGTAAGAAGGGTGATTTTGGCAGCAGCATTTTGGATGGATAAGAGGTGATGTTAAGTTTAATGGTTGCTGTGCCCCATTGTTCTGAGTGGAAATGAGGCCACACTACCCTCCGTTAAAATGCTCACTTTCAAAAGGGCCATTTCCTTCCATTGCTCCAAATGGAAGTGAAGCCAAGCTACAATCAGGGAAGATGGTGGCCTCTTATGTTGCCAGGTGTCTGACATGAGAAGATGACTGGGGATGAGGGAGTTACTCACCTTGTGCAGTAACTGAGGTTCTTCGAGATGTGTATCCCTGTGGGTGCTCCACTTTAGGTGATTGCACGCCTCTAGTCAGAGAATTTCAACAGCAGTACCTGGCTGGGCTGCACATGCGCTCTCCCCATCCTGCACCTGTCGCAGCAGTTGACTAGCGCTGTGTGGCCGCCCACCCCCCTCAGTTCCTTCTCTACTGCAGAGGACTAATTAGAACTCCAAGGTAGTGGGGAGGAGGGACGATAGTGGAGCACCCATACGGACACGCATCTCGAAGAATCTCAGTTACTGCACAAGGTGAGTAATCCTCTCTTCTTCTTAGAGTGATGTCCCTGTGGGTGCTCCACTTTAGGTGACTGACAGTGCCCCTCAGGTGGAAGGAGGGATTTGGAATGAATTCTGAATGGACGATAGTACCGTGTGTCCCAGCCAAGTGTCAGATGCTAAGACCTGGTCGATGACATAGTGTTGTATGAATGTGTGGAGTGAGGTCCAAGTAGCTGTTTTGCATATGTCATTAATAGGCATCTCATTCAAGGCAGCTACTGATGTGGCTACTTCTCTTGTGGAGTGTGTTCTGAGCCATGAAGGGGGTTGTAGCTCCTGTTGACAGTAGCAGAGCTGGATGCAGCCTGAAATCCATTTGGAAAATCTCTGCTTAGAAATGGGTTTGCCTTTGAAGTGTTCTGTAGTGGAGAGGAACAGTTTAGGAGTTTTTATGAACGACTTGGTCCATTCTAGATAAACGACTAGTGCCCTTCTAACGTCCAGAGTGTGGAATGTCACCTCTTGCCTGTTCTTATGAGGTTTAAGGAAGAATGTGGGAAGATGGACAGGTTACTTGAGGTGGAATGAAGAAGGGACTTCAGGTAATAATCTAGGGCGGGGTCTCAGAGTGATCTTGTTCTTAAGAAAAATCATATATGGTGGGTCTGCCATAAGGGCTCCTATTTCTCTGACATGCCTCGTGGGCATGATGGCTACTAGAAAGGCTACATTCATGGAAAGGTGTAGTAATGAGCATGTAGCCAAAGGTTTGTACAGGGCAGTCGTCAGAGGTCAAAGCACTAGGGTGAGGTCCCACGGAGGAGTTGGGGCTATGGGTTCGGGGTAGAGGTTACAAATGCCCTACAGGAATCTTTTAGTAGTTGGGTGTGCAAAGACTGAAATGCTATCCACCTTATGGTGGAAGGTTGTAATTGCTGCCAGGTGTACCTGTAATGAATTCATTGAGAGACCCAATTTCCTATGGTAAAGTATGTAGTCCAGGACTACAGGCAGGGTAGAATTGGTGGCTTCAATTTGTTTGTTTAGACACCACGTGTGGAATCTCTTTCATTTGTGGAGGTATGTCAAGTGTATAGTTGGCAAGAAGACTAACTGTTTTACAAGAAGTCTTTAACTTCCTAAGAGCAGATCATCTCCTCGCCTTGGAACCACTGAGGAGCCAGGCTCTAAGATGGAGTGTCTCCAGGTTTGAGTGCAGAGTGTGAACTTTGTCCTCAGAGAGGTGATTTGGAAAAAGTGGAAGGACTTGTGGAGGGCATGCTGACACCTGTTTTAAGTATGGATATCATGTTTGCCTGGGCCACGCCGTGGCTACCAGGATGACTTTGGCTTGATCGGTCCTCATCTTTTTTATGACTCTGGGCAGTAGAGGGATGGGAGGGAAGGCATACAGGAGAGGTGCGTCCCAGCAGATAAGAAATGCATCTCCTCTGGATTTTGGTCCCAGACCCGCTCTGGAGCAAAACGTTGGACATTTGCTGTTCCAGCTCATGGCAAATAGGTCTATTGCAGGGAACCCCCGTTGTTGGAGTATGTCTGGATCACGGAGGTGTTTATTTCTCACTTGTGGTAGTGCGAGAACTTTTGGCTTAGCATGTCCACTGTGATGTTCTGAGATCCCAGAAGGTATGTGGAGGATATGTTGATGTTGTGTTGGATGTACCATGTCCACAACTTTATGGCCTCTGTGAATAGGGAGAGTGACCTCACTCCCCCTTGTTTCTTTATATGGAACATGCAGGCCACATTGTCCGTCATGATCTCTATGGTTTTGTTTTCAATTAGAGTCATGAAATGCTCGCAGTTCCAGAATGTTGATGTGAACTGTTGATTCCGAAGAAGATCATCTACACTGTACTGTGAGGCTGTCTAAGGGGAGCCTATAGGAAGGGGATGCCTGCGCACACATTTTGCAGGTGAGTCCACTATTGTAGCAAGTCCTTGACCTTCGCTGGCATACTTAGGAGTTTGTTCAGTCTGTGTTTGTGTGGGATGTACACTATTCTGAGCCAAGCTTGCAGGCAGTGCATTCATAGTTTGGCATGATTTACGACATATGTGGTCGCCGCCATGTGTCCTAGTAGACGAAGGCAGATCCTGGCAGATACCCGTAGACTGTGTATTGTGGTATTGATCAGGTTTGTCAGGGTGACGAATCTCTGAGGTGGTAGTGATGCTTTCGCTTCTATACAGTTCAGGTGGGCCCCAATAAGGTACAGTTGTTGGACTGGTGCTAGTGTTGACTTTTGAAGGTTTATTTATAGACCGAGATCTGTGAAAAGCGACATTGTTTTTTGTGTGGCTTTGACAGATTCTTCTAGAATATGAGCCTTGAGTAGACAATTGTCTAAATACGGGTATATCATGACCCCTTGCTTGCGTAAGTGGGCCGCCACACTGCTAGAACTTTGGAAGACACTCAAAGGGCCATGGAGAGGCCAAAGGGCAGTACCATGTACTGGAAGTGATCCTTCCATATAAATCAGATGAATTGCCTGAGTGCTGGGTGTATGACTACCTGAAAATATGCATCTTGTAGGTCGAGGGCTGCAAACCAATCCCCTCGCTCCAGTGCAGGAATTATTGTTGCTAAAGTAACCATCCTGAATCATTGTGTTTTGATTAATTTGTTTAGTTTCCTGAGATCGAGAATGGGTCTCCATCCCCAGACTTCTTCTGTGTTAAAAAATAATGGGAATAGAAGCCCTTCCCTCTGTGTTGTACTGGCACTAGTTCTACCGTGCCTAGTTGCAGGAGGTGTTCTATTTCCTGTCTCAGGATTGACTTACGAGAGAGGTCCCTGACGAGGGACAGGGAGGGAGGGTGGGTAGGGGGGATGGAGAGGAACTGGATCGTCTTGATAATCCCTTGATAATCCCAGATAATACCTATCTGTCAGAAGCGATGGTATACCAGACTGGGCTGAATGGTACCAAACGGTCTGTAAATGAATGGTTAATGGAGTATGATGTTAGCAACAATGGTTGGGGGAGTTCTGTTAAGCCCTCGACCAAACCTTCAAATTTGGTGTTTAGAGGTCAGTTGCTGTGATGTGGAGGGCAGCAAAGAATTTGGTCTTCATTTGAGTGGTCTCTGCCTATGATCTTTGAGGATCATACTGTCTCTGGTTCTGTGTGCTTGTCTAGGACATTGTGATGTGTAATACCTGCCCTGTTTGCGTTTAGTTGCAGGTGTATAGCTGCCTAGAGATCTAAGAGTGGCTCTCGAGTCCCTTAAGGAGTGGAATGACTCATCAGTCTTTCCAGCAAACAGCTTCAGACCCTTGAAAGAAAGGTCCTCTTACTTGCACCTCCCTTGGAAATCCCCGATAACTGTAGTCAGGAGGCCCGGAACATTACTATGGCGGTTGCGATGGTCCCGCAATGATGCCTGGAGGGCTGTTCGAGCTATATGCTGACCTTCGGAAATGAGCGATGTAAACTGCTCTCTCTTTTCCTCTGGTATAAATTAAATAAAGTCTGCTAATTTCAAGAATTCAAGTCGCTTCTACAGATCCAGACTAACACGGCTACCCCTCTGATACTTGCTAATTTCAAATATGTTGTGTGGTCATATTTTGCCATGAGAGCTTCATAATTGGCGATTCTAAGATGTAATGTCACCAATGAGTAGTCCTTGTGGCCAAGTAAATCCAGCCTTTTCCACTCCTTATCATAAGGTGTGGTCCTGGAATAATGTTGCCTGCCTCTTTCAGTAACAGCATCCACCATGAGAGAATTTGGTTGGTGGCGGGAAAATACAAATTCTAGCCCCTTCGAAAGGATGTAATATTTTTTGTCTGCCCCTCTGACATGTAGGTAAGATTGTGGTTGGGGGGGTCTGCCAGATGATTGTGGCATGCTCCATAATGGCATCATTTACGGAGGATGTCAACATGCGGAGCATATCCAATAGCTTGTGCTGAGATTTGGTGATCTCTTCAAGACGGATTTGAAGTGTGTCAGCTATCCTTTTAAACAGCTCTTGAAACTGTTTGAAATCATCTCTGGTAGTAGGGGGTGGAAGCATGATGGTCCTGTCAGGTGAGGAAGACAAGTTGGTTGCAGGAATAGCCTCCTGGTCTAACTCCTGCTCTGTTTCCTTAAAAGTCTATTCCTGGGAGACATCGGGTGGCACTATTGACTTTGATGAGGAATGTCTATATGTTTCCCTGACGCTTGATGGCTTGGGACAATATTGCCTATAGGCTGTTTATGGGTCCCAGAATGGCAATTGTGTTGGGAAAGGCACTGGTGGGGGTCCCCATGGGTGTCCATTTCACCCCTGTATGTCTGGTCTGGGATAGGGTCTAGGATACTCTACTGGTCTGCATGGGCGAGGAGTGCTGAGATGGAGAAAGTTCCCTCTCCTCGTCCTCATCCTCCTCGCTGGAGAAGGGGGAGGCAGATGCAGCTGGTGGTGTGCATGATACTAAAAGCATTGACGCAGTGTCGGTACCATGGAGAGGGGACTCACATTCCAGGGTCACTGTCAGGTTCTTAGCCCAGGGCTACACTAGGGGAGGGGGTCGATCTACGATACGCAACTTCAGCTACGGGAATAGCGTAGCTGAAGTCGGCGTATCGTAATCGACTTACCTGGCGATGAGGACGGCGGCGAGTCGATCGCTGCCGCTCCCCCGTCGACTCTGCTTCCGCCTCTCGATGAGGTGGATTGCCAGCGCCGACGGGGAGCGCGATCGGGGATCGATTAATCGCGTCTTAACGAGACGCGAAAAACCGATCCCTGATAGATCGATTGCTACCCGCCGATCCGGCGGGTAGTGAAGACCTGCCCTTAGATTCAAGGAACTGGTGTATTTTTGGTACCAGAGGAGGCGCATGCATTTGTTGTGGTGTGGAGAATTGTTGCAGTACTGGGAAGTATTGCAGTGCCAGGGGGATAGGTGCCGACGTCGACTGTGCCGAGGACTTAGAAAGCTTCGGCGCTGATGCATCAATGATGTGCGGCAGAGAGCCAGGCGATGTCGCAGGTGCCTTAGGAACTGCAGAGGCACTCAGTACAGAGGATTTTGTTATTGCTGCCGGTGCCGTAGTGGAAAGGGCAGTATTTTTTCTGCCTTCCTTTTCAGAGCCTGCCCACTTGGGGTCTGTGGCCTTAACAGTACCGATTGTACCAGAAGTCCCTGCTGACTCGTAGGTACTTAGTCACAGTGCAGTCAGTACCAATGCAGTAGATTGAGCCAGGGAACACTTCTTTTTAGACGCAGTTTTGGTAAGAGGAGTGGAAACTCTCCTCTTTGCAGGTCTTTTAGGAGACAGGTCCCTCCCGTATGAAGCTGTGGAGGGGGATCTGGGAGAAGCCGTCTTCGGTGATTGGTCACCGGCGGAAGTTTGCGGTCATGGGGCTGAGGCAGAGGATGGAGGGACTTCTCAATGAGAATTAGTGTAAGTTTGAGGTCCTTTGCTTTTCTTGTGTGGGCTTTCAGATTATGGTGATGATGCACTTTTGGGGTACACGTGTTTCCCCCAGGCACCTGACACATTGTGAGTGTCCATCTGAGATAGGACTTGTCTCACAGCAAAAGTGGCAACATTTAAAACCAGGAGATCCTGCCATTTCAAGGAAATATTTATGAAATTATAAAGAAAGAATGTTTTTATTTTTTTTACAGGGAGAAGAAAAATAGAAAAGTCTTAACCAACTAATCTAACTATAGTAATAACACTAATCTAACTATTATATACAAATACTGCTAATGATCACTTCTGAGGTAAAACAAGTAAAGGCACTGCCGGAGCTCTGACTCAGACTAAGGGCAGTTGAGAAGGAACTGCACGGGGGGGGGGGGGGGGGGGGAAGAAGGGGGGTGCACAGTACTAATCAACAGACACTACAGGTGCGAGCTGGGGAGAGTACACGTGCGACCCAGCCAGGTACTGCTGTCGAAATTCTCCGATTAGAGGTGCAGGGGCACGCAGTCACCTAAAGTGGACCGCTAACAGGGACATCTCGCAAAGAAGAACCTGGCCATCTTTGCTAAGGGCAGCTAGTTGCCTCAGTTTCTATTAAAACAATAGGAAATGGCAGCCATTTTGAAGGAGGGAAGTTTTTCATAGAATTCTCTGAAGAACATTATACTCCAGCCTCTGCTAGAAATACTTTCAGTTATGAAGAATAAAAAATACCCACTACTAAAAATGTATGCAAGTGTTGCCTATGCACAAGATTTATGTACGATTTAACAAAATAGAGAAGTCAGAAGACTCTGTTATTTTGTTTCTGAGATTATTCAGGTTAAAAAAAAAAGCCTGACACCAGATGCTTAATTTCTTACAGGAGCCTTTTTTTCATTAATTTTAACTCAAACTAACAGATTTATTTGTTTCAGAGTGGCAGCCGTGTTAATCTGCATCAGCAAAAACAATGAGGAGTCCTTGTGGCACCTTAGAGACTAACAAATTTATTTGGGCATAAGCTTTCGTGGGCTAAAACCCACTTCATCAGATGCATGGGGTGGAAAATACAGTGAGCAGGTATAAAAACAGAGCACATGAAAAGATGGGAGTTACCTTACCAGGTTGGGGTCAGTGCTAACGAGCCAATTCAATTAAGGTTATTTTCAACAGTTGACAAGAAGAGGTGAATACCAAGGGAGGAAAAATCACTCTTGTAGTGCTAATGAGTTCAATGTAATCTAGGTGGCCCATTTCAAACAGTTGACAAGAAGGTGTGAGTATCAGCAGGAGGAAATTCGTTTTTGTAGAGACCCATCCACTCCCAGTCTTTATTCAAGCCAAATTTAACGGTATCCAGTTTGCAAATTTAATTCCAGTTCTGCAGTTTCTCGTTGGAGTCTGTTTTTGAAGATTTTTTGTTGAAGAATTGCCACTTTTAAGTCTGTAATTGAGTGTCCATGGAGATTGAAGTGTTCTCCTACTGGTTTTTAATGTTATAATTTTTGATGTCTGATTTGTGTCCACTAGAAGCACACTTATTGATGATGATTCCCTGTTCACAATTACATTTTGAGAACTATTGGTTAGCCATCTTATAATTCATTTCATGTGTGCCATGTTAATTTTATATCATTCTAATTCTGTAATCAAAATATTGTGCAGTATCAAATCAAAGGATAACTTAGAATCATAGAATATCAGGTGTGATACAGCATGGCCAGAAGGCAGCAGGAGAGTATTAGAGGGGAGATATGTAAGCCCCAGGGTAATGGGAGCCCTTATTCCCTGTAAAGGGAAGAAAGTTTGCTACAGATTAATTAAAACACCTGAAGCCAATTAGAGCAGCTGAAGCCAATTAGAGCAGCTGAAGCCAGTCACCTATAAAACCCCCCTGCTTCAATCAGTTTGGAGGAGTTGGAGCAGAGTGATTTTGAGTTGGAGCAGAGTGCAGTTTGGAGGAGTTGGAGCAGAGTGCAGTTTGGTGGTGGAACAGAGAGCAGTTTGGAGGAAAGCAGAGGAGAGTTTGGAGAAGTGCTGCGGCGGGCTAAGAAGACCAAGACCCTAGGTAAAGGGACACCTGGCTTGCGCAGAGGGAAGGCAGGAAGCCCCACAAGCTGAAGGGCAGGAGAGGGAAGTAGCCATGGGGAAAGTATCACTAGTACAAGTGGTTCACCCGCTATCCTAGGGCCCCTGGGCTCGGACTCGGAGTAGAGGGCGGGCCCGGGTCCCCCCTCTCCACTCCCCATCTCTGGGATACTAGTGGGAAACCTGATACCCCAGTTGAGGGGCAAGAAATGGTGCCCTGAAACCCCCCCACAAGAAGAGAAAGTGCGGGACCCATCATAGTAGTGCCGGCAATTTGCCACACAGGGTTGGAAGGGACCTCAGGAGGTCATCTAGTCTCTCTCTCTCTTTTTCTCTCTTTCATTCTTCTCTTCTGCAGACTAAATAATCTTGATGATTACTTGTTCTAGTCATTCCCTCTGAAGCACCTGGCATTGGCCACTATCAGAACAAGATACTAGGTTAGATGGACCTTTGGCCTCACCCAGTATAGCCATTCTCATGTTCCTATGTTCTAAGTTAAACATCTTATAGAAGTCTAAGTATACTGCATGATCACGATCACCTTTATCAACCAAACTTTTAATCTCATCAAAAAAAGATATCTAGTTTGACAGGATCTATTTCCCATAAACCCATGTTGATTAGTATTAATTATATTACCCTCCTTTAATTCTTAATTAATCAAGTCCCGTATCAGCCACTTCATTATCTTGCCTGGGATCTGTGTCAGACTGACCGGCCTATAATTACCTGGGTTAACACCCAGGGTTTCACCCTTTTTAAATATTGGCACAATATTAGCTTTCTCTCAGTTGTTTCGAATTTCCCCAGTGTTTCAAGATTTATTGAAAATCAACATTAACGGTCCAGCAAACTCCTCAGCCATCTCCTTTAAAACTCTTGAATGCAAGTTACCTGAATCTGCTGATTTAAACATATCCAATTTTAGTAGCTGCTCTTTAACATTGTCCTGAGATGTTAGTGGAATGGAAAAAGTATTATCATATGACATGACTACATCATAAAATCATAGAAGATTAGAGTTGGAAGAGACCTCAGGAGGTCATCTAGTCCAACCCCCTGCTCAAAGCAGGAACAATCCCCCACTAAATCATCCCAGCCAGGGATTTGTCAAGCCGAGCCTTAAAACCCTCCAAGGATGGAGATTCCACCACCTCCCTAGGTAACCCATTCCAGTGCTTCACCACCCTCCTAGTGAAATAGTGTTTCCTAATATCCAACATAGACCTCCTCCACTGAAACTTGAGACCACTGCTTCTTGTTCTGTCATCTGCCACCACTGAGAACAGCCTAGCTCCATCCTTTCTGGAACCCCCCTTCAGGTAGTTGAAGGCTCTTTTTTCCCCAAGTACAGAACAGAAATAGTTATTGAACACTTCTGCTTTTTCTGCAATATTATTTTGTCATTTCCATCTAATAATAGACCAAAACCATGGTCAGGATTCTTTTTGTTCCTTATAAACGTCTCAGCTTCTTATTGTCTTTAACTCTGCTGACCACAGATTTCTCGTGTCCCTTTGCTTCCCTTCTCAATTTTCTATAATTCTTAGCTTCTGATTTATATTCACTATCAACTTCGCCTTTCTTCCATCTGGGGGCGTGGGTGCTTTTTACAGAGAGAAAGAGAGAGAGAGAGGGTGCTGCCTTCACTTCCCCTCTAAACCAAGCCAGTTTTTTAATCAATAAGGCCTTCTTCCTTGATACTGAGATTGTGGCTTTTTGGACTTTTAGTAAATTGTTCTTAAACAATTCCCAATTATCAGTCACATTTTTCTGATTAAATTCTTCCTGCCTGCTGATCTGGCTCATCATTCTTTTTTAAGCTTTGTGAAGTTTGCCTTTCAAAACACCAAGTATATATATTACTGGTCTAGACTATTTTGTTTGCACATTATGAATGTGATCAACTATAATATCTAGAAATTCCAAGGATGTTTTAGTACTGGCAGCATGAGACCTCCAGCATATGCCACTGAACTTGAGGATACCCATGATCACCCAGCATTTTCCCTACACATTATAGATAGGAGGCAGTAATCCTGTTCTCCAATGTGATTTGGGGGTCTGTAGCAGAAACCAACTAATACCCCATTTTGTGCTTTATCTTTTAGGACATTGATCCACAAAGCATTCAAAATGATCTTCTACTGAGTTATCCCTGACTCAGAAACAGATAATGCCATTTTTGACAGAGCGCCTCTCCCCTTTTGTCCACTCGAACCTTCCTAAATGGGTTATAACCATTGAATTTAACATTCCAATTGTGCAAATCATCCCAATAGCTTTCAGTAATAGCCACTAGATTGAATTTATACTCATAAATTCCTCGTTACCCAGGCATGAGTGGGTGTTCGGTAAGACTAGCCCCCAGCACCTCCACTCCCCCATCGCTTCCAGCCTCCCCCCACACAAGAGCCCAGAGGGCCCCCCAATATGGTCGCCCCCCCCACCTCAGCCGTGGGCCACCCCAATACCCCCAGGCCCAGCACCCCAGAGCGCCAGGCAGGTGGTGTGGCCCCCAGTGCCCACAGCCCTGGGCAGTGCAAGCACCGGCCCCAGCCACTCCACGTCCCTGGCCACAGCCCAGCTCTAGAATCATAGAATCTCAGGGTTGGAAGGGACCTCAGGAGGTCATCTAGTCCAACCCCCTGCTCAAAGCACGACCAAACCCAACTAAATCATCCCAGCCAGGGATTTGTCAAGCCTGACCTTAAAAACCTCTAAGGAAGGAGATTCCACCACCTCCCTAGGTAACCCATTCCAGTGCTTCACCACCCTACTAGTGAAAAAGTTTTTCCTAATATCCAACCTAAACCTCCCCCTCTGCAACTTGAGACCATTACTCCTTGTTCTGGCATCTTCTACCACTGAGAACAGTCTAGATCCATCCTCTTTGGAACCCCCTTTCAGGTAGTTGAAAGCAGCTATCAAATCCCCCCTCATTCTTCTCTTCTGCAGGCTAAACAATCCCAGTTCCCTCAGCCTCTCCTCATAAGTCATGTGCTCCAGCCCCCTAATCATTTTTGTTGCCCTCCGCTGGACACTTTCCAATTTTTCAACATCCTTCTTGTAGTGTGGGGCCCAAAACTGGACACACTACTCCAAATGAGGCCTCACCAGTGCCGAATAGAGGGGAATAATCACGTCCCTCGATCTGCTGGAAATGCCCCTACTTATACAACCCAAAATGCCATTAGCCTTCTTGGCAGCAATGGCACACTGTTGACTCATATTCAGCTTTTCGTCCACTGTAACCCCTAGGTCCTTTCCTGCAGAATTGCTGCGCAGCCATTCGGTCCCTACTCTGTAGCAGTGCATGGGATTCTTCTGTCCCAAGTGCAGGACTCTGCACTTGTCCTTGTTGAACCTCATCAGATTTCTTTTGGCCCAATCCTCTAATTTGTCTAGGTCCCTCTGTATCCTATCCCTACCCTCCAGCATACCAACCACTCCTCCCAGTTTAGTGTCATCTGCAAACTTGCTAAGGGTGCAGTCCACACCATCCTCCAGATCGTTAATGAAGATATTGAACAAAACCAGCCCCAGCACCGACCCTTGCGGCACTCCACTTGATACCGGCTGCCAACTAGACATGGAACCATTGATCACTACCCGTTGAGCCTGACCATCTAGCCAGTTTTCTATCCACCTTACCGTCCATTCATCCAGCCCATACTTCTTTAACTTGCTGGCAAGAATACTGTGGGAGACTGTATCAAAAGCTTTGCTAAAGTCAAGAAATAGCACATCCACTGCTTTCCCCTCATCCACAGAGCCGGTTATCTCATCATAGAAGGCAATTAGGTTAGTCAGGCATGACTTGCCCTTGGTGAATCCATGTTGTCTGTTCCTGATCACTTTCCCCTCCTTTAAGTGGCTCAGAATTGATTCCTTGAGGACCTGTTCCATGATTTTTCCAGGGACTGAGGTGAGACTGACTGGCCTGTAGTTCCCTGGATCTTCCTTCTTCCCTTTTTTAAAGATGGGCACTACATTAGCTTTTTTCCAGTCATCCGGGACCTCCCCCGATTGCCATGATTTTTCAAAGATAATGGCCAATGGCTCTGCAATCTCATCGGCCAACTCCTTTAGCACTCTCGGATGCAGTGCATCCGGCCCCATGGACTTGTGCTCGTCCAGCTTTTCTAAATAGTCCCGAACTACTTCTTTCTCCACAGAGGGCTGGTCACCTCCTCCCCATACCGTGCTGTGGAGTGCAGCTGTCTGGGAGCTGACCTTGTCTGTGAAGACAGAGGCAAAAAAAGCATTGAGTACACTAGCTTTCTCCACATCCTCTGTCACTAGGTTCCCTCCCTCATTCAGCAAGGGGCCCACACTTTCTTTGACTTTCTTTTTGTTGCTAACATACCTGAAGAAACCCTTCTTGTTACTCCTAACATCTCCGGCTAGCTGCAACTCCAAGTGTGATTTGGCCTTCCTAATTTCACTCCTGCATGCATGAGCAATACTTTTATACTCCTCCCTGATCATTTGTCCAATCTTCCACTTCTTGTAAGCTGCTTTTTTGTGTTTAAGACGAGCAAGGATTTCACTGTTAAGCCAAGCTGGTCGCCTGCCATATTTACTTTTCTTCCTACACATCGGGATGGTTTGTTCCTGCAACCTCAATAAGGATTCTTTATAATACAGCCAGCTTTCCTCGACTCCTTTCCCCCTCATGTTATTCTCCCAGGGGACCTTGCCCATCAGTTCCCTGAGAGAGTCGAAGTCTGCTTTTCTGAAGACCAGGGTCTCTGTTCTACTGCTCTCCTTTCTTCCTTGTGTCAGGATCCTGAACTTGACCATCTCATGGTCACTGCCTCCCAGGTTCCCATCCACTATTGCTTCCTCTACTATTTCTTCCCTGTTTGTGAGCAGCAGGTCAAGGAGAGCTTTTCCCCTTGTTGGTTCCTCCAGTACTTGCACCAGGAAATTGTCCCCTACACTTTCCAAAAACTTCCTGGATTGTCTGTGCACCGCTGTATTGCTCTCCCAGCAGATATCGGGGTGATTAATGTCACCCATGAGAACCAGGGCCTGTGATCTAGCAACTTCTGTTAGTTGCTGGAAGAAAGCCTCGTCCACCTCTTCCCCCTGGTCTGGAGCAGACTCCCACCACCACATTACCCTTGTTGCTCCCACTTCTAAATTTAATCCAGAGACTCTCAGGATTTCTGCAGTTTCATACTGGAGCTCTGAGCAGTCATACTGCTCTCTTACATACAACGCAACTCCCCCACCTTTTCTGCCCTGCCTATCCTTCCATGACAGTACTCCAATCATGTGAGTTATCCCACCAAGTCTCTGTTATTCCAATTACATCATAATTCCTTGACTGTGCCAGGACTTCCAGTTCTCCCTGCTTGTTCCACAGGCTTCTTGCATTTGTGTATAGGCATTTAAGATAACTCACTGATTGTCCTGCTGTCCCAGTATGGGGCAGGAGCCCTCCCCTCTTGCACTCACCTACTTGTGCTTCCTCCCGGTATCCCACTTCCCCACTTACCTCGGGGCTTTGGTCTCCTTCCCCCGGTGAACCTAGTTTAAAGCCCTCCTCACTAGGTTAGCCAGCCTGCTTCCAAAGATGCTCTTCCCTCTCTTCGTCAGGTGGAGCCCATCTCTGCCTAGCACTCCTTCTTCTTGGAACACCATCCCATGGTCAAAGAATCCAAACCCTTCTCTCCGACACCATCTGCATAGCCATTCGTTGACTTCCACGATTCGACAGCCTTTTCCTGTCACAGGGAGAATAGACCAGAACACCACTTGCGCCTCAAACTCCTTTATCCTTCTTCCCAGAGCCACGTAGTCTGCAGTGATACGCTCAAGGTCATTCTTGGCAGTATCACGGGTGCCCACGTGGAGAAGCAGGAAGGGGTAGCGATCTGAGGGCTTGATGAGTCTCGGCAGTCTCTCCGTCACATCATGAATCCTAGCCCCTGGCAAGCAGCACACCTCTCGGTTTTCCCGGTCAGGGCGGCAGACAGATGACTGAGTCCCCCTGAGGAGAGAGTCCCCGACCACCACCACCCTCCTCCTCCTCTTGGGAGTGGTGGTCGTGGAACCCCCATCCCTAGGACGGTGCATCTCATGCTTTCCAATCAGTAGAGTCTCCTTCTGCTCTGTTCCCTCAGATGTATCATCCACTCCACTCTCGGCACTAGTACCTGCAGAGAGAACATGAAAACAGTTGCTCACCTGAATCTGTGTTTCTGGTACATGGGCTTTTCTGGTACTCTTTCCTCTTCTGGAAGTCACATGCCGCCAATTATCCTCGCTGGCCTTCTGTCCCCGCTGCGTAGCCTGCTCTGAATCTTCAGAACATTGTGCCTGCTGAAGCCTATCCTGACGTCTATCCAGGAAATCCTCATTTTCTTTTATGGAACGCAGGGTTGATACTCGTTTCTCCAAACCTTGAATCTTCTCTAGCCCAACCTTGGACCACAGAGGAAGATCAGGAAGCAGGAGGGAGTCTGGGGCAGAGCATGGGTGGGGCCATGCCTGGCTGGTTGGGGAGGCTCAGCCTCCCCTGGCCTGTGATACCCGTCGCCTATGTACCCAGGCTCCTAGTATTGGTGTACAGGCAATTATACAATTTCTTTTCTTCATGCCCTTTGGTTCCTTGATTAATTTGTTCTCAACATCTTGATTCTGTGCTAAATGAGTGCTCATATCTCCCCTCTTTTTACCCTCTCCTTTTCCTATAAGTTTAACACCCTCCTTACTACTCTAGCCAGCCTGTCCCCCAAAGAGATTGGTTCTCTTTCTACTCAGGTGGAGGCCATCCAAATAATACATCCCCCTTTCCCCACAGAAGGTGCACTAATGTTCCACAAAACCAAAACTCTCCACTCTACAACACTCTCCTAGCCAGCACTCATTTTTACTGTACTATGAGTAGGGCTACAACTTTGTCAAGGAGGTCATGGAAGTCATGGAATCCGTGACTTCCAGAGACCTCCGTGACTTGAGCCCCCAGTGCCTGGGAGCTGTAGGGTTCCAGCTACCGCCACCCTTGGCGGCTGGGAACTGCCGAGCTGAGCTCCCAACCGCAGAGGGTAGCAGGGCTGCCCTGCAGCTCCCAGCAGCCGTGGGCAGCAGGGCCACTCCGCAGCTCCCAGCTGCTGCGGGTAGCAGGCCCCCTGGGAGCTGTAGGCCGCCGTGGGTGGCATGGGTGCTCCGCAGTTCCTGGTCCTGCAGGAGCAGGGAGCTGCTGCGGTCAGCGGGGGTGCCCGGGAACACGGAGCACCATGGCTGGTGGGGGTGCCCCAGAGCTCTGAGCCAGAGCCACCAAAGGTGGCGGGGGTGCTGCAAGCTTGGAGCCACCAATGGTGTGGGGTGCCTGCAGCTCCCCATTTTGTCACATATATTTTTAGTAAAAGTCACAGATAGGTCACGGGCTTCCGTTAATTTTTCTTTATTGCCCGTGACCTATCCGTGACTTTTACTAAAAATATGCATGACAAAATGTTAGCCTTACCCATGAGTGAAGGAAACCAGAAGATTGCTTCTTCTTCAGCATGCTTCCAAGTTACCTGAACTCATCTATTATCTGCCAGATATCCCACAATGCAGTGTCATTAGTGCCAATGTGACCCAACACCAATGGATCTTTGCCCATCAACTTCAGAAGTCTATTCAATTTTAGGGTGATGTCTCATGTCTTTGCTCCAGGAAGGTAGCATACTGTCCTGGTCTCTGCCTGATCCTTGTAGAACATTTTTTCTATTAATGTAAGCATTGAATCCACAACAAGGATCATCTGTCTTCCGTGAACAGTTGGAGAACTATTTGTCGACAAGCTTGCTTTTCTTACAGGTCGGGCTGAGCTGCCATCCACAGGGATGTCCCATACATTTCTCCATTCCCTCGGACCATCTGTATCTTGAGAGGTATCTTCCACAATTTTCACATTGAGGACCTGGTATCGATTGCAAACTTCTAGCTGTATGGAATTACTCCAGTGCTCTTTTCTCTGGTAGCTATAGCCTGCCCATCCTCGTCTGTCTCCACCCGTGAAGAATGCTGACATGATCTCTTGCCTCTGGTGGTTATGAACTACCAGACCTCTTATCTAATTTTCTCTCTTAAACTTTTTGGTGACCAGCTCCTTTCTTCTTTGATCCTGGGGTACTGGGTTTCCTGAACCCTGCCTAGAAACTTCTCAGCTTCTCTAATTCTCAGTAGCATCTACTTACCCCTCCAATCCAATAATCTTTTCCTCCAGCACAGCCACCAACTTGATCTCCATGCACAGGAAGTCCCTTCTGATGTCAGGAAGGAAAAAAAAAGTATGGTACATCTGTTTCAGGTCATGATCACTGTTCCATCGCTCGCCATCCTGAAATCACACATAGAGCTGAACCTTGAAGGAGAGCCTCTCTAAATTGTCCTCAAAACTCTTCTGTTACTTGCCTCTGTGTCTCTCAAGCTCACCTAGCAAATGACTTTTTATACCAAGTCTCTTTGTTTAGCTCAGCTCAGCTCTGCCCCTCACCACCAAGGAGAGATTAACTACTCAGAAAGATCAAACTGCGGGGCTGAACAAAGCTCCAAGGGTCAGAGCCTCTTGGCTTTACCAAGGCACCAACACACAGCTCTGTCTCAGCTGCTTATTCAGGGCAGCTATGCAGCCCATACTCAGAGAGCTGACAGACAACCCACAGATTGACCAAATGCGCCACTCACCAAGTCCCATTCCCTCCAAGTATGAAGTTTGCAGCTACACCCTCCAAAATTCTCCTCTTTGCTGCATCTGTTAAACCTCATATTTCAGGGCTTAAGCCAATATCTACGTAAAGGGTTTGGAGGAGACATAAGAACTGCAAGATGGATCAGAACTCAGGTCCAGCTATCTAGTCTAGTATTCTGTCTCCTACAGTGGCCAATACCAGATGATCCAGATAGTTAAGAGTAGGATATAAAAAACCCAGTAGGCGGATATGAGATAGTCTGCCCCCCACATTAGGTCTCATCTTGATCTCTAATAGTTGGAGATTAGTTTAAGATCTGAATCAAGTTGTCTGGCGTGGCTCACAACCATGAGTGCCAACCTTAGTGCAGACTGTTAAGAAGCAAGGCACAAGGCCCAAATTGTTTGTGTGTTCCATAATTATATTTCACCAACCAAGTATCAAGTATGAACTCCTCAAGCACTATAACAACCTTAACATGGAGTTACAAACAGTTCCCTTGGTTTACTCCAGTCTATCTTGCCACTGAAGCAAACTTTCCTTTTTGACAGATAGTCTTTGACACCAAAAATCACAATAATATTCAGGTTACTCCCAGTTTCAAAGGACCAGTCTCTTACCCCAGGTCAAGTGCACAGTAGACCTCTCACCAAAGACAACACTTGTAGCCAATGCTACAATAAACTAACTAAAGATTTATTAATTAGGGGAGAAAACCAAAAAAGAGTTATTTATAAGGTTAAAGCAAGTTAACTAACACACACACAAATGAGTTACAGTCTTAAGTTCCAAAAAGTAATAGAAGCTGCTGTAATGTGCAAGCTTTATACATCCTTTAGGGCTAACCCAAGCTAAGCAGCTTGGAGATCCTTTGTTTATGCTTAGAAATATCGCCCTCTCCAAATTCCAGGCAGCACAGTGATACAGCTCCTTCTGGTCAAGGATTTTTATTCCCTTCCCCCAGAGTTCAAATTGTGATGGGATGAAGGTCTGTGCACATCTCCTCTTCATGGGTGTGTGGGGGGAGCAAAGAACAAAGTCTTTCTTTTTCCACTGATGTTCCACAATGGTTTGTCTGTTGTCTATAGGCCTTCTTTTGCTGGACAGAAGTGACACCTCTTGTGGTAAACTAGTATTTCACACTTGGTAATGCTTCTCTGCTGACTGTGGGGGCTTCCTGTCTACCCCACACACCACCGCCCCACTCCCTTCCCATCTATCCCCATACTGTCTTCCTTCCACCCCCTTCCTGTTTGCCCCACCGCCTCCCCCACTCCCTTCTACCCCCCACTGTCTCCCTTCCAGCGCCCTTCCCATCTGCCCACCACACCTCCCGCACTGCCCCACCAATGATTTCTGCTCCCTTTTCTGCTGTCAGGGGACAGCCACCCACCACCTGCCTCACCTCCGCTCCACTCCCCTCTGCGCATAGAAACACCCCCTCCTTCATCTTTTCCCTTACACCCACCCTTCACACAGGCCAACATTTCAAAGCAGCCATTAATTTTGAGTGCCTTGATTTCTCGTGGCTTGATTGCCTTGAACCCCGGGCCGGCAGCAGGCTGAGCAGGGCCGGCGGCCGGAACCCCGGACCAGCAGCGGGCTGAGTGGCTCAGCCCGCCGCCAGTTTGGGGTTCCATCTGCCCCCTGCACTGCCGGTCTGGGGTTCTCTCTGCTGGCCCCTGTAAATGTAAAATGTATTACTGGCACGTGAAACCTTAAATTAATAAAGACTTGGCACACTACTTCTCAAAGGTTGCCGACCCCTGGACTAAGCTGACCCCAAGGGGGTAGATGAGAGGAAGAAACCCAGGGAGGACAGTCTTAAGCAGCCTTGATTGCCAGACTACTGGTAGCCCAAAGGGCTCTGGGGCGGAGCCCAGTGGAGTGGGAGGGCCCAGGCTCCCCTCCCCACAACCCCCTTGGCAGTCAGGAGTGGCAGCTGTGACCACTAGGCCACGCTCCGCAAGAGAGGTCCATTACAAATTGGTGGAGAATGTGGGAAACACCCCACCCCTGAGAGAAGGGGAGACTGACTGGCCGAGGCGGTCAAACCGCCTGATGTAGAATAACGTGGGCTGGTTCGCCAGCGGAGATGGAGTCAGAACGGTTGCTGACATGGATGACTGAGAACCAGCAGCAGCAGGCAGCGCAGCAGCAACAAATGGCCGCCCAGCAACAGCAACTGTTTCAGGACTAATGGGCCCAGAAACAGGAACAGCAGCAAAGGCTAGTTCAACAAGTCGTGGCATTAATGAAGCGCAAGCGTTCCCCGGAGCTTCTCCGTCGCGGGGCCTGGGACCAAGCCCAGGAGTCTCACCAGTACCCATGAAGCTCACAAAGATGGGCCCTGAGGATGACCCCAAGACTTTTCTGATGACATTTGAGCAGGTGGCGATGGCTGCCCAATGGCCCCCTGACCAGCATGGGCCATATACTAAGGACTGATCGCAGAGGCAGCCCAAGGCTACCCTCAGGTCAGAGCGGCCATATTGGACTACCTCAACATTACCGAGGAGACCTTCCGCCAGAGGTTCCGCGGGGAGAGGTACCCTCCAGGGGCTCAACCCTGGGTTCTCACCCAGAAACTGCGAGATCTATGTTGGAGATGGCTAAAGCTGGAAGGGCAGCCCGAAGTAGAGGTGGCCGAACTCTTCCTGGTGGAGCAGTTTGACCAAATCCTCCTGAAGGGGGGCAGGGACTGGGTGCTCAGACATCGACCAGAGTCACTTACTGATGCTGAGTGACTGATGGAAAACTATCTGGCAGCTGAGACAGCTCTAACTCCTGCATCTGAGCCATTGCTTGACGCCAGAGATACCCCTCGACAGAAGGGGGAAGCCAACCAGGGAAGACAGAAGCTACACAGAGTGCCCCAGCCTATCGGGGACCCAGCCAGCCCTCAAGCCCAGGGCTGGGAGCCCGGGAGACACCCCAGGTCCTCCAACCTCAGCCCGCACATAAAGCCTGGGGTTCCCCAAGGGACTTCCCCACCCAAAGGCCAGGAAGGGTGAGGGGGCCAAGCATCTGGAGGAAGACATCCCCAGAGGCCCAGTTCCCAAACAGCAGTCCTGGGGCTAACCATGGGGGCTTGTTTCTCCTGTGGGCGTCAGGACCAGCATTATCAGGAATGCCCCTATATCAGGGGTGGGCAAACTATGGCGCCTGTCCTGCCCAGCCCCTGAGCTCCCAGCCGGGGAGGCTCCCCACTCTTCTCCCCCGCTGTCCCCTCACCCCTGCAGCCTCAACGCGCCGCACCACCAGCGCTCTGGCCCGCTGCTCCTGGGCAGCGCTGCAGCGGCGGGACTACGAGTTCCTGACTCTCTGAGCGGCATGGTAAGAGGGCGGGGCTGCACACTCCTGAGGGGCCTCATGTCTAGCTCCGGCAGGCCGCGTGGCTGTGGTAAGGGAGCCAGGGCCGAGGGGTTGGATAAGGGGCAGGGAGTCCTGGGGAGCAGTCAGGGGACAGGGAGCAGGGGGTGGTTGGATGGGTCAGAAATTCTGGGGGGGCAGTCATGAGCCAGGGAACAGGGGGGTTGGATAGGTGTGGGAGTCCCAGGGGTCTATCAGGGGGCGGGGTGTGGATAGGGGTCGGGTCAGTTAGGGGACAGGGAGCAGGGTGGGATTGGGTGGGGTCCTGGGGAGGCAGTTGGGGGGGGGGGGTTCGGGAGGGGGCAGTCAGGGGACAAGGAGCAGGGGGTCTTAGATAGGGGGTGGGGTCCCAGGGGGGTGGTTAGAGGCGGGGAGGGTCTCTGGAGGGGGCGGTCAGGGGACAAGGAGTGGGGGGGTTGGATGTGTCGGAGGTTCTGAGGGGGGAAGTCAGGGGGTGGGAAGTGGGGGGGGTCAGATAGGGGGCGGGGCCAGGCTGTTTGGGGAGGCACAGCCTTCCCTACCCGGTCCTCCATACAATTTTGCAACCCTGATGTGGCCCTCGAGCCAAAAAGTTTCTCCGCGCCTGCCCTATATAGAGTGCAGCTCTAAGCAAGTATGGATGGCAGAGAGCCATGCCTGGAAGCACACCCCAGCAAAGGTAACAGTTCCTGTACAAATAAATGGGACTGAGGTAGTAGGTCTAGTAGACTCTGGGTGTGGGTAAACTCTGGTCCGGGATGACTTGGTCCCCTACCCTGAAGCCCCCAGGGAGACCATCTCCCTGCAGTGCATTCATGGGGATATTAAACCCTATCCTAGTGCCTGAGTAGAGGTCACCACAGGAGAAAACACTAAGCCCCCCTCATGGTAGGGTTAGCCCCAACCCTAGCCTACCGCATTATCATCAGGATTGGGAACACTTTTCCGACATATTGAGGGGATGTAGACCTGCTCCCGGGAACCAGGATGAAGCGTCCGAGGGAACCAGAGTAGGCAGGGAACTCCAGCCCGTGACACTGGCTGGAGTAGATTAGGAGCAGGACCCCAGGGCAGGGGGTTCTAGCCAAGAGGAAATGCTGCCGGAAGATCCTCCTAATGAGGAGACATTACAAACCCCACTCTAGGAAGGGGACTTACAGACCCAAGAGACTGATTTCGTGAAGGACCAGAGGGAACATGAGACCTTGAGCCATGCATATGAACAACTCCCAGTGGTTAAAAGTGAGGTCGCAGATCCCCACTGGGCTGTGCAATACCCTCAAAGACCATTGGACGGGGGAAATTCGGTCACAACTCCTCATCCCTCGGTCGCATCGATGAGAAGTCATGCAACTGGCCCATGCCATCCCCTCTGCAGGCCACCTTGGACAGGGGAAAATTTGGCCAGGATCTTTGACCGCTTCTTCTGACTTGGCATACATCAAGAAGTTAAAAACATCTGTAACTCCTGCCCTGAATGTCAGCTAGTTGGGCCAAAAGGTGGGGTGAAAGCCCCCCTCATCCCTCTCCCGGTCATCAATGTCCCCTTCAAACGCATTGGTATAGACCTTGTCGGCCCCCTGGAAAAAAGTGCTGCTGGATACAAACACCTATTGGTGATAGTCGATTATGCCACTCACTATCCGGAGGCAATCCCACTACATAACACCAATGCAAAGACTATTGCCATGGAACTACTGAAAGTCTTTGCTCAAGTAGGCATTCCCAAGGAGATTCTCACCGACCAAGGCACGAACTTCACATCCCGCTTGATGAAACATGTCTGTGTCAGTTTATCACCTGCAAATGGATGGCCTGAACACTTCAACTGAATTCTGAAGCAGGTGCTAAAAAGCTTTATGCCAGAAGACGTGCGTCATTGGGATCAACTGATCCCCCATCCTGTTTGCCATTCAGGAAGTCCCACAAACCCCCTTGGCAGTCAGGAGTTGCAGCCGTGACCACTAGGCCATGCTCCCCAAGAGAGGACTGTTACAGTCATTGATAAAGATATTGAATAGCATTGGGCCAAGAAGAGATTCTTAGGGAACTCCACTAGAAATGCCAGCACAGAATGGTGATTCTCCATTTACAGTTACTTTCTGAGGTCTACCAGTCAGCCAGTACTTAACCCATCTAGTGTGCTTTCTTCATTTTGTGTATTGCTATTTTTTAAAAAATCAGAATACGGAGTAGTACAAAGTCACTTCCCTTACAGAAATCTAAATATGTCAATAGAACTACCTTTGCCAATGAAACTTGTCATCTCATAAAAAAATCAAGTTTGTTTGACACAACTTAATTTCCATCAAACCATGTGGATTGGCATTAATTACACTGCCATCCTTTAAATCTTTAGTGACAGCATCTTCTATCAGCTTTTCCATTATCTGACCCAGGATCAATGTCAAGCTAAGTGGCCTATAGTTACCTAGGCCATCCTCTTTACACCTTTAAATACTAATCCTCTTGAACTTTCCCAGCATTCCAAGGATTTGTTGTCCAGTTCTGGTGTCCTCACTTTAAAAAAAAAATAATAAAAAAAAGAGGCTAACAAATTTACCTGGGGTCAGAAAATACTACAAGAATGAGTAGAGGTCTGAAAAACCACCTTAGAGTTAGATATTACAGGAGCTCATTTTATTTAGTTTATCCAAGAAAAGATTAAGAAGTGACTTGATCACAGTCTATAAATATCCACATGGAAAGAAGGGCTGTAATCTAGCAGTCAAAGCATAACAAGATCCAACAGCTGGAAGCTAAATCTAGACAAATACAGGCTAAAAAGAAGATGTACATTTTTACTAGTAATGATAATTAACCGTTGGAACAATACATCTACAGATGTCATGGATTCTTCATCACCTGAAGTTTTAAAACTAGGACAGGCAAGAGAATTTCACCAAGTGATTCCTGCATATTTTTGAAAAAATCTGCTCTAGGCTCAACCAGAAGTTATGAACTAGATGCAGGAATCACGTGGTGAAACTCTCTGGTCTGTGCTATGCAGGTGATCAGACTAGATGATGATAAAGGTCTCTCCTGGCCTTCAGTATCTATGAAATGTACACAAAGGTTCAAACCATACTTGGTTTTCCCAACTGAAAGGAAAAACTGAAGCTTAAATCAAATCTGCACACAGCGGAAACAAAGAGATCTTCAGTTTCCTGCAAAATATGTATGAAATTACACCCTGAGGAAACAACAATGCAATCTGAAATAGAAAACATAAAATAATGTAAAAATGCCAAGAAGAAGTGCTGTATTGTTGTGATTCAGGGCTCACCTCTTCCCAGCATGTTAGCTCTCTGTCCTGTAGGCCAATCGTCCACATATCATTTAACCTAGATTATATGAAAACAGTATCAGATTTAAGTTTCTTTAGGTTGGTTATTTTTAGTTTGTGAAGCTGTAATGAACAAAGACATCAGTCAGCAGTGACAACAGTCCAAACCTCAGAAGCATTCCCCATTCTCACATGCAGCAGGAATTCCTTAGCCTAGAGACTGGTGCTTTAGCCAACGCCACAAAAGCTACTAATAGGTTCAAGATTTTAGCACCTTCCAGGATCATCACATGTAAACCCAGAACAGTATTACAGCACCAGTCTTGTTGCTTTTGTGCTACAATGAACAACTTCACAACAGCTTTGCTCAGAGCTTGAGGATGTGGGCTGCTAACCAGCGAGATTTTAGCTGAAATCCTCCTTTTTACTGTTCTGCTTCCTCCTTCCTTTCCATCTCCCCACAGGCAACTCCAGACCCTGGCCATAGGGATTAGTGATGTGGCCGAACCCAACCTCAAGGACATTTAGATGAAGAACCCACTACCCCATCACTCTATTGGCGAGCCCAAATTTGACTATGCTGCTCTCAATACCAATAAGCCCCAGCCTCTCAGGAATGTTCCCTTCCCTGATGTTTATCTGCCTAGGGACTCATGTTCCTCAATGAGATGCTGCTAATATGGTCACATTAAGCTGTTAGAGAGCCATCATTCCTGGTTCTTCTGCCCAGCCAACCTTCTTGCAGCTATCCTGGAGACTCCTGGGAATAGGCCTCTGTGGCTGGGATGATTTAGTTGGGTTTGGTCCTGCTTTGAGCAGGGGGTTGGACTAGATGGCCTCCTGAGGTCCCTTCCAACCCTGAGATTCTATGATTCTATGACATTATTGACATAAGCTGGGACGTATAGATCATTGTTGCAACCAAGGTCCTCTAGTGGCACCAAATCTTATATAAAGGGGGTCAAATAAGGTGTCTAAGAACAGGTTATGGTTTGTTGGTTATGATTATGCTATCTGTATGCATGTATCATTTTTTGTATTTAAAGTTGTAAGTATTGGCTCTATACTGTCTGTATTTCAAACTTGTGCTATGCTTCTGGGTGACACCCCAGACAAGTTGGTGTCAGCTCTGCCTAGCCTGCTTGATGGCCCATTAAGGACCATCAGCTATACAACTGACCCATTGAGAGAAGGCAGATACACCTTGTGACTCAGCAAGGCATGCTGGGACATGCCTATGGACAGAACTCTGAGGTTTTTCCATGCCATGTGATGGACAGCTTATCTTTGGGACAACGAAAGCAGAGACCACATGGTAAGAGAATATAAAAAGCTGCTGAAGCTCCTCCATCTTGTCTTCAATCCTGCTTTATACCTCTAGAGGGACTTTTCTACAAACAGAAGCTCTAAACAAAAGACTGATGACCCATCCCAGCTGTGGATGTACTCCAGAGACTTGATTTGAACCTGCAGTTTATTCTATCACTGCTACAAGCCTGAACTAAGAACTTTGCCATTACTGTATGTAATTGATTCCTTTTAACCAATTCTAGCTCTCACCTATACCTTTTTCCTTTTATGAATAAACTTTTAGATTTTAGATTCTAAAGGATTGGCAACAGCGTGATTTGTGGGTAAGATCTGATCTGTATATTGACCTGAGTCTGGGGCTTGGTCCTTTGGATAGGGAGAACCTTTTTTCTTTTACTGGGGCATTGGTTTTCATAACCATTCATCCCCATAACGAGTGGCACTGGTGGTGATACTGGGAAACTGGGTGTCTAAGGGAATTGCTTGTGTGACTTGTGGTTAGCCAGTGGGGTAAAACTGAAGTCTTCTCTGTTTGGCTGGTTTGGTTTGCCTTAGAGGTGGAAAAAATCCCAGCCTTGGGCTATAACTGCCCTGCTTGAAGCAATTTGTCCTACTTAAATAAATTTGTTAGTCTCTGAGGTGCCACAAGTACTCCTGTTCTTTTTGTCCTGAATTGGCACTCACAGTTGGGTCCCGCTAGAACCAGCATCATTACAGCCTCCTACCTAAGAATCGAGTAACTCCTCAAAATGATCTGTTCTTCTCACCACCTCACCCAGAAAAAAGGCTCCCATTAGAGTTAAGAAAGCCTCCAGAGACACCTGCTCCTTTACCTGACTCTTCTCCCAGGGACTCTGACTCAGTATCTCACTCCAGGTTTTCAAATAAGTTATAAATATATATATATAAAGATATAAATAAGTTCATCAGTAAGGTAAATAAGGGCTGGAGATTCAGAGCCCTCAGGTTTTCCCTGTCTGACTCCTTTGCTAAAGCTCTCACTAAGAAAAATCAAAACAACAGGGTGCTTACTTTGCCAATCCTCAATTCCTTAGAAGAGACAGTGGCTGCTAAATGGCTTAGAGGCAACAACAAAAATCTGTGCTTATTCTGAGCTGTACCAAATCATTAAGGAAAAGCATAATAAATTTGGTTGGGTCCCTAAGGGTATGTCTACACTGCAGTTAAAAAACTTGTGGCTGGCCTGTGTCAGCTGACTCAGGCTCACAGGGCTGTAAAATTGTGGTATAGACATTCAGGCTCAGGCTGGAGACGTTCCCTCCTTCGGGGGGACCCAGAGCTTGGGCAAGCCCAAATCCGCTAACATGGGCAAGCCATAGGGGTTTAACTGCTATGTCTACACTGCAATGTAAGCCCAGGGTTATGGGATTCAAGTCAGATGACGCTAGGCTGGAGAATCCAGGGCTTGAACATCTACACTGATTGTTAACCCTATGTTAAGAATTTTCAAACCTGAGCTCAAGCCTAGGGTTCAGGGGTCCACACTACAGCATGCAGACTCGAGTCAAACCAACCATATCCCAGACTTAGAATCACAGAATCATAGAAGATTCCTAGTGCCCTCCCAAAATGTGTCTGCTCTAGCCTTTGACCATGATGCACTGTGGGAAAACTTGACTGCCCATCCTGCACATTACAGGAAATGTGAACAGCTGGTCAACACATCCTGATGAGGTGTCATTTTGGTCTGTGTGCTCCCAACTGCTGGAATCAGCAACATGGAGGAGGCACCTTCTGAAGAAACTCTCTTGCTTGCACTTTCATGCATATGTCAGGAAATGGGCAGCACTTCCATGAGACACTGGAGGACATTTCGATGGTATTTTCTAACCCATCAGAGGCACCAGACAGGGTTTATGTTGGAGCAGCGGAAGGATGACATAGACATGGCATGATGCTGTTCATGACACGCCATACAGCCACTGATATCCCCTATGTAAATCAGAATTTCTGAAGCAGAGCTACATGCACAGACTACTGGGATCACATTGTCATGCAGACCTGGGATGATCAGCAGCAGGTCCAGAACTTTTGCACAAAGAAAGCTACATTACTGGAACTTTGTGAGCAGCTTGCCCCAACCCTCCAGCATAAAGATACACACATGACGGCAGTCATCTCAGTCCAGAAGCAGGTTGCTATAACTATTTGGAAGCTGGCTACCCCAGACTGCTACAGGTCCATTGCCAACCAGTTTTGGTGTTGGAAACTCAACTGCAGGTAAAGTTTCAGAGTGGTAGCCATGTTAGTCTGTATCCACAAAAAGAACGAGGAGTACTTGTGGCACCTTACAGACTAACAAATTTATTTGGGCATAAGCTTTCGTGGGCTAAAACCCACTTCATCAGATGCATAGAGTGGAATATACAGTAGGAAGATATATATATACAGAGAACATGAAAAGATGGGGGTTGCCATACCAACTCTAAGAGACTAATCAATTAAGGTGGGCTATTAGCAGGAGAGAAAAAAAACTTTGTAGTGATAATCAGGATGGCCCATTTCAAATCGTTGACAAGAAGGTATGAGTAACAGCAGGGGAAAACTTAGCATGGGGAAATAGTTTTCAGTTTGTGTAATGATCCAGCCACTCCCAGTCTTTATTCAAGCCAAATTTAATGGTATCCAGTTTGCAAATTAATTCCAGTTCTGCCGTTTCTCGTTGGAGTCTGTTTTTGAAGTTTTTTTTGTTGAGGAATTGCCACTTTTAGGTCTGTTATTGAGTGACCAGAGAGATTGAAGTGTTCTCCTACTGGTTTCTGAATGTTATAATTCCTGATGTCAGATTTGTGTCTATTTATTCTTTTCCGTTGAGACTGTCCGGTTTGGCCAATCTACATGGCAAAGGGGCATTGCTGGCACATGATGGCATATCACATTGGTAGATATGCAGGTGAACCAGCCCCTGAGGGTGTGGCTGATGTGATTAGATCCTATGATGGTGTCACTTGAATAGATATGTGGACACAGTTGGCAAGGATAGGTTCCTGGGTTAATGTTTTTGTTGTGTGGTTGCTGGTGAGTATTTGCTTCAAGTTGGGGGGCTGTCTGTAAGCAAGGGCTGGCCTTTATTTGTAAATTCCTGGAAAATGCATTCTATACTGAGAGTATTCTACTATTGGTCTCACCAATGCCATTCTGAGAGGTAAAAATCACATTTCTACTCACCAGTTACCTGGCACCTCCATAACAACAATACAGAATCAAACAAATAAATACAGGAAAAGATCTAACAGTGTTAGATCATCTAGTCCTGTCTCCTTCTGACCATTTCAGTACTGAAATACATTCTCTAGTTTTTTCAAACCTGAAGCAAATACTCACCAGCAACCACACACCACACAACAAAAACACTAACCCGGGAACCTATCCTTGCAACAAAGCCCGTTGCCAACTCTGTCCACATAACTATTCAAGTGACACCATCATAGGACCTAATCACATCAGCCACGCCCTCAGGGGCTCATTCACCCATGGTATGGAGCCTCTACTCTTGTGGCAATTAGTGATTTCAGCCTCTCAAACAGCTCTTCCTGCTGAGCTCTGTCTGCCTCCCTTTGTTACTGTTCCTTTTGCAGGAACTGCAAAACAAGTCCCTGCTTCCAGGCTGAAACTCTGTCCTCATGCTGTGCAGCCAGCCTGAGCCTTTCCCATTGCCTCTTGTCATGCCTTTCCTCTAGCCGTAAGTCTCTTTGTCTTTGGTACTAGACCTACTTGTTGGCCCAGTCCAGAACTTCAACCATAAGTTCATCACAGAAACGCTTCCTCTTGGGATGGTCTGTGAAGGTACATTAGCCCAGGCTTCTGCTGCAGTGTGGGCGAACTGGGGAGATACGGCAACCAGTAGAGGTTGGCATGCAGCCAACATACAGAGCTCCACAGCCATCTTCCTTACCCTCGATTTCTGGACAAAATTACAAACCCCACACAAATCTGGAACTATCCCCACACTCATGAATCCTAGCTTCACGCTATAGCATCCAGGTAGACACAGGCGTCCCCCAAGAGGTCTTGCATTGGACTGCTTCGGTTCACCACAGTCTGCTCTGCACAGGTCTGCTGCAGCCTTAACAACTCCACTCAGTCTGCTACTGTCAACTCTGATGCCTCCTTAGAACTGCTTCAGTCTTCTACTGCCTGCTCAGGAAAGGATGCTCAAAGCAGTTTAAGTTTCTGGGTTGAGACATCTCCTCTACTCCCTACATTTGGTTACTGAAGACTGTGAATAACTGCTTCTCCTTAACCATCGTGGGCTCAACTGAGTCCACTATTTTTTTAAAATAGGAACACCACAACATCCAGTGCAAACAGATACACTGTGACAGGATTCCTGGGGTGCAACCTGGAAATAGGGTATCACTGTGCCCCCTTAATTCTCCAACCTGGGCTGTCTCTCACACTGCTTTGCTAGTGACAAGCAGTAAACTCCTCCAGGATTTGAGGACTTCAATATCTGAGACATAGGTGAGAGGATTATTCCAGGAGTGGGTGGGTGAGATTCTGTGGCCTGCATTGTGCAGGGGTCAGACTAGATGATCATAATGGTCCCTTCTGACCTTAAAGTCTATGAGGAGCTGTTATCACTCAGCACAAAAGCATGTGGAGCCTCACACCCAGCTAGATTGCATGAATGCTCCGAGAGCCACTCACAAATCACACAAAGAAAGGCACCAGCCAATTCCCCCCAGCTACCCAGCCTTACACCCCAGAGCTGTACCTTCTTGCCCTGGTCATAAGCCTGGCCAGTGTAAGTTTATTACCCAGTCTGCCCCTCCCTCAAAGTGGAGAGGTCATTCACCAGCCTTTCTAAACTGAACTGAGATTTCCCAAGCACTTTACCTAAAACAGCATGTTTTGGTTGAAGTATAAAACAGATTTATTAACTACAGATAGATTTAAGTGATTATAAGTGGTAGGCATAAAAGATGAGAGACCGTTACCAAAGAATATAAAAGATAAGTGCACAATCTAAATCTTAAACCTTATTACAGTATTTAGATCAAGCAATTTTCTCACACCCTGGATGCTACAGTTCTTAATACACAGACCTCTCCCTTAACCCTGGACCAGTCTTCTCAGTTGAAGTTGTCATCTTCTCACCATTCTTGTTGCTTCCAGCATAGTTGGGGGAGGAGAAAGGCAAAAGCATGATGCCATTGTCTCTATTTTATATCTTTAGTCCATGTGCCTAGAAGACACTTGCCCAGACATCCTCGTGTACTTTGCTGAGTCATTGGGTTAAGCACTCTGGCGTAGTCTTGTGCTACTGAGTCATGGGATTGAGCAGTCCCCATTGTGTGGTGCTTGCACAACTGTCATTGAATTGTAAATCCCTTGATTACAACGCCCCTGCTGATTAATGGTCGTTGAATGCCCTCCTGGTGGGGATCACCTCCTCTGTATGTCACTAGCAAACACAGCATATTTCAGTAACAATCATACAGCAAAATCTCAAATTTATACACAGTAATGATATACATATTTGGAGATATAACAATAGGCTTCAGCAGATTATGACCTTTCATATGGAATTTTACATGGCATGCTTTGTATGAAATATCACAACCATATATGAATGATGAATATGGGGGTTACAGAGTGCTATTCTGAGGTACAGTGTGTCACATACAGACAGTAGTATTTACTGAAAGCGTGGACTGAACTCAGAGCTTTACCCATGCAGGCTTCTCCTCCTCTCACAAACCAGGAGATGGCCATGGTCCTGACATAAATGAGATTAGGCAGAGGAGGTTGCTGGACCCAGGAAAACCACATGCAAAAATCAATAGGAGAGGGCAGGCAAGGAGGCTTTAATCCCCTCGCAGAGACCCTTGAAGAGGATGATGTAGTAAATGCACTATAAGCTGACAGTGTTTGTCTAAACACCCTACCATGATAGCAGATTCTGCTGGCAAAGTGAGTTCTACTGCCTCACAGAGACAGGTGACTATTACCCCACCTACATCAAGGAACTGCAAGTGGTTCTCTGGAAAGAGGGGCTCTCAGGAGTGAACTCAGCAGTCCTGAGACTGGAGCTCCAGGAGCAGCCAAGTCTGAGGAGATGGTCTGAACTGAATTGATCTTATTGTTCACACCTTTGTGAATAAAGCCAAATCCTGGGGAAATAGTGGAATATAAAGACAGACATTACTCTCCTTGAAACTCCCCTCCGCATCCCAATCGAGAAAGGCGTAAAGCAAGGAGATACAATTTCACCGAAACTATTCACCGCCTGCCTCAAAATGGTTATGAACAAGATCAATTGGAGGAGTGGTGTCAACATAAACGGAGAGGGATTATCTCATCTCAGATTTGCAGACGACATTGTACTAATTGCCGAAAGCACCAACCAACTGCAGAGCATGCTACGAAGACTCGACAAGAAAAGTAGTCAGGTCGGCCTGAAAATGAACTGCTGCAAAACGAAATATATGCGATCAGACGTCTTACGAAAATCCCGAATAACGGTAACAGGAGAAGACATCGAAGAAGCGGAACAGTACATATATTTGGGCCAAGAAGTTAATATGCACCAAGACCTGAACGGAGAACTCTCGCGAAGGATTCGGGCAGGATGGTGTGCATTTAATTCCATCAAGGACGTCCTCAAAGGAAAAATTGACAAGACCACACGTAAAAATATTTTCAATTCAGCAGTGCTGCCAGCCACGCTGTATGGCAGTGAAACGTGGGCACTGACGAAGAGAGAAGAGCAACGGCTGTTGGTAGCTGAAAGGGCAACGGAACGAGCTATGTTGGGAATCTCCCTTCTGGATCATATACCAAATGACATCATCAGAGAACGCAGCGGTGTGAAAGATATTGTCGTGGAAAGCAGACATAACAAGATGCGATGGGCGGGCCACACAGCACGGCTCACGGATAACAGGTGGACCACAATCATTGCTGAGTGGTACCCGCGAGAACAGAAAAGACCCCCCGGTCGGCCTCCAAGAAGATGGGAAGATGACATCGTTAAACGTTTTGGACGAACGTGGAGAAGAAAGGCAAGAGTGCGAGAAGAATGGCAGACGTGTTGTGATCGGCGCAATCTTAATGACAGCTGAAGTCCGATCGATCCAGGTGATCCAGGTGATCAAGACAGTGTTTGCAAAGAAAGGCAGATAAAGGCGCCTACTCACATGGGCTTTCTGAACTTTTGTATTCAGGTTAAGTAGGCATTCAGGTCCGTAGGAGCATCCCAGGAATGGTAGAGGGCTTCTTCCCATCTCTTGGAGTCAAGGCAGAATGAAAGGAGGGAGCTTAGGTTCCAAGGCCAGAAGGGTCCACTGTGATCATCTAGTCTGACCTCCTGTATAGCACTGGCCAGAGAATTGCCCACAATAATTCCTAGAGCAGATCTGTTACACAAACATCTAAATCTGATTTAAAAATTATCATAAATGGTCTGGAAAAAGGGGTAAACAGCAAGGTGGCAAAATTTGCAGATGCTAAAAAACTACTCAAGATAGCTAAGTCCAATGCAGACTGTGAAGAGTTACAAAGGGATCTCACAAAACTGGGTGACTGGGCAAAAAAATAGCAGATGATATTCAATATTGATACATGCAAATTAATGAACATTGAAAGACGTAATCCCAAATATACATACAAATTGATAGGGTCTAAATTAGCTGTTACCACTCAAGAAAGAAATCATGGAGTCATTGTGGATAGTTCGCTGACAATATCCACTCAATGGGCAGTGGCAGTCAAAAAATTTAACAGAAAGTTATGAATCATTAGGAAAGGGATAGATAATAAGACAGAAAATATCATATTGCCTTTATATAAACCCACACCTTGAATACTGCATGCAGATCTGGTCGCCCCATCTAAAAAAAAAAAAAATGGAACTGGAAAAGTTTCAGAAAAGGGCAACAAAAATGATTACGGGTATGGAACAGCTTCCATATGAAGAGATAATAAATTGACTGGGGCTGTTCATCTTAGTAAAGAGAAGACTAAGGAAGCATATGATAGAGGTCTATAAAATCATGACCAGTGTGGAAAAAGTAAATAAGGAATACCCCTTCTCCTAAACAAGAACTAGAGGTCACCAAATGAAATTAATAGGCAGCAGGTTTAAAACAAATAAAAGGAAGTATTTCTTCACACAACGCAGTCAATTTGTGGAACTCTTTGCCAAAGGATGTTGTGAAGGCCCAGACTATAACACGGTTCAAAAATGAACTCGATAAGTTCATGGAGGATAGGTCCATCAATGGCTATTAGCCAGGATGGGCAGGGATGGTATCCCTAGCCTCTGTTTGCCAGAAGCTGAGAATGGGCGACAGGATGAATCACTTGATTACCTGTTCTGTTCATTCCCTCTGGGGCACCTGGCATTGGCCACTGTCGGAAGACAGGATATTGGGCTAGATAGACTTTTGGTCTGAGCCAGTATGGCTGTTCTTATGTTCCATGATGGATAATCCACCACTACCCTTGGTAAACTGTTCCAACGATTAATTACTAGCACTTTTAAAAAACTGCACCTCAGATTTTTAGTTGGAATTTGTCTAGATTCAGCTTCCAGTCATTGGATCTTGTTATACCTTGTCGGCTCGAGTGAAGATCCCTCTATTTTCAAACTTTGTTCCCCATATCTCTTAACTTTTCTTTTGCTAAGATTCTTTAATAATTCTTTTCTCTGAACCATCTCCAATTTATCAACATCCTTCTTGAATTGTGGACACCAGAACTGGACACAATATTCCAGCAAAAACAACTAGGAGTCCTTGTGGCACCTTAGAGACTAACACATTTATTTGGGCATAGGCTTTTGTGGGCTAAAACCCACTTCATCAGATGCATCGAGTGGAAAATACAGTAGAGAGGTATAAATACACAGCATATGAAAAGATGGGAGTTGCCTTACAAAGTGGGGGGTCAGTGCTAATGAGCCAATTCAATTAAGGTGGAAGTGGACTATTCTCAACAGTTGACCAGAAGGGAGGAAAAATTACTTTTGTACTGCTAATGAGTTCAATGTAATCAAGGTGGCCCATTTCAAACAGTTAACAAGAAGGTGTGAGTATCAGCAGGGGGAAATTAATTTTTTTAGTGACCCATCCACTCCCAGTCTTTATTCAAGACAAATTTAATGGTGTCCAGTTTGCAAATTAATTCTAGTTCTGCAGTTTCTCATTGGAGTCTGTTTTTGAAGTTTTTTTGTTGAAAAATTGCCACTTTTATAGACTCATAGACTCATAGACTTTAAGGTCAGAAGGGACCATTATGATCATCTAGTCTAACCTCCTGCACAATGCAGGCCACAGAATCTCACCCACCCACTCCTGGAATAATCCTCTCACCTATGTCTCAGCTACTGAAGTCCTCAAATCATGGTTTAAAGACTTCAAGATGCAGAGAATCCTCCGGTAAGTGACCCGTGCCCCATGCTGCAGAGGAAGGCAAAAAACCTCCAGGGCCTCTGCCAATCTACCCTGGAGGAAAATTCCTTCCCGACCCCAAATATGGCGATCAGCTGAACCCCGAGCATGTGGGCAAGACTCACCAGCCAGACACCCAGGAAAAAGTTCTCTGTAGTAACTTCTAACATCCCATCGTTGACCATTGGTCCTATTTACCACTGATGGCAATTAATTGACCTTTGACTAAGATCATGTTATCCCATCAAACCATCCCCTCCATAAACGTATCTAGCTTAATCTTGAAGCCAGTTAGGTCTTTTGCCCCCACTGCTTCTCTTGGAAGGCTGTTCCAGAACTTCACTCCTCTGATGGTTAGAAACCTTCGTCTAATTTCAAGTCTAAACTTCCTGATGGCCAGTTTATATCCATTTGTTCTTGTGTCCACATTGGTACTGAGCTGAAATAATTCCTCTCCCTCCCTGGTATTTATCCCTCTGATATATTTAAAGAGAGCAATCATATCTCCCCTCAGCCTTCTTTTGGTTAAGGTAAACAAACCAAGCTCCTTGAGTCTCCTTTCATACGACAGGTTTTCCATTCCTCGGATCATCCTAGTGGCCCTTCTTTGTACCTGTTCCAGTTTGAATTCATCCTTCTTAAACATGGGAGACCAGAACTGCACACAGTATTCCAAATGAGGTCTTACCAATGCCTTGTATAACGGTACTAACACCTCCTTATCTCTACTAGAAATACCTCGCCTAATGCATCCCAAGACCGCATTAGCTTTTTTCACGGCCACATCACATTGGCGACTCATAGTCATCCTGTGATCAACCAGGACTCCGAGGTCCTTCTCCTCTTCCGTTACTTCCAACTGATGCGTCCCCAGCTTATAACTAAAATTCTTGTTATTAATCCCTAAATGCATAACCTTACACTTCTCACTATTAAATTTCATCCTATTACTATTACTCCAGTTTACAAGGTCATCGAGATCTTCCTGATCTTTTAAGTCTGTTATTGAGTGTCCAGGGAGATTGAAGTGTTCTCCTACTGGTTTTTGATGCGGTCACACCAGAGTCAAATACAAAGTTATTAGAATCTCTCTACTTCCACTGAATATTCCAATGTTTATAAATCGAAGGACTACACAGCAGCTCATTTTCAGATGATTATCCACCACGAACTCCAAGTCTTTTTTAAACACTGCCTCCAAGGATACATTCCACCATCCTGTAACTACGGTCTAAATTCTTTATTCCTAAATGCACGACTTTACACTTGGCTATATTAAAGTAAATACTGTTTACTTGCACATAGTTCACCAAGCAATCCAGATTATCATCAGTGATCTTCCCTGTTTATTATTTGACACAAAGATTGGAGAAATGGTATCGGCAAACTTTATCAGCAATTATTTTATTTTTTCTTCAAGGTCATTGATAAAAGTGTTAAATAGCATAAGGCCAAGAACTGATCCCTATAGGCCCCCATATTCATCATTTGCATATGCTTGTGATATTCCATACAAAGCATGCCATGTAAGATAACATATGAAAGGTCTTGATCTGCTGAAACTCATTGTTCTGTCAAAATATGTATATTGCTATTGCATATGAAGTGATGAGATTTTGCTATATGTTTCTTATTGAAACAGGTTGGGAGCTGCTAATGTGGCCACGCCACTGCACTTGCAGCTGACAGTGTGAACCCACTGCAGCGTTTTCCCTGCTGTGGTCTCCGAGGGCTGGTTTAACTCCTGGCGCTCTACATCTGCAAGTGCAGCCATGCCTTTATTTTAATGTTTTATCCTTACCAGTGAGTTTGTCTCAAGTGCTTGGAGAATCTGCTCAGATTACAAAGGCTGGTGCATGTCCACTTTCCTTTGACGAAGCATCAAACTAATTCATTCTGGGGGAATTCTGTGCCAAAAAATTAAAAATTCTGCATAAAATATTTTAAAATTCTGAAAATTTTATTTGTCAATAAAGAAATGTGGAGGCTCCAGCACAGCAGTGGGGAGCAGAGGCTACTGGCAGCACAGATGTGGGAGATCACCCCGAAACCTTCCCCTCCAGGACACAGACTCAGCAGTGAATCGGCACTCAACCCTGACACAGAGCAAAAGCGGGGCCTGCCCCAGAAATACCCCGGGGCCCCACCACTCCACAGCAGGTGCACCAAGATAGCGAGCAAGAGGAACGGAATCTCACACGCACACTCAGCCCTGGCCCCCGATCCAAGTTTGGGGCAAGCAGGCTCAGCCCAGCAGGATCCAAGTGTGGAGGGGTTAGTATGGGGGGATCCAGGTGTGAGGTGAGAGAGTTCTGTGGGACAATCCGGGTGCAGGACAGCTGGGTGTGGGGTCCCGGTGCGGGGAGATCTGGATGCACAGGAGCTCGTTGGGGGGGTTCTGCAGAGGGGTCCAGGTGAAGGTGGCTGAGGCTCAGCAGGGAGGGGTCTGGGTGTGGGGGGATGGGACTTGGCGAGGCTGGGGTGCGGGGGTCTGGGTGTATGGCGCTCTGCAGGGGAATCTTGGTGCTGGGCGAGTGGGGCTTGGTAGGGTGGAGGTTCTGGGGCAGCAGAGTGGGGTGGGGGTCTGCGTGCAGGGGACTCTTTGGGGTGGTCCAAATGCAGGGGGGCTCGTAAGAGTCGGGGTTCAAGTGCAGGGGGGATCAGCAGGGAGTGGTCGGGGTCTAGGAGGAGGGATTCGTGTGGGGTCCGCATGCGGGAGAGTGGGCTCGGTGGGGGTTCGGGTGTGGGAGGCTCAGTGGCAGTTCAATTGTGCAGGTCTCGGCAAGGGACCCCAGGTATGGTGGGTCCCCTGGATGCACAGAGGTTGGATGGACAGAGGAGCAGCTCCCTGTACAATGACCCCCCTCCCTCTGCGGCTGAGGAGAAATGGGGGCAGGAAGCGGGAGAAGGATGGGTGCAGAGCTTCCTGCGTTGGGGGAGGTTTCTGCAGGGTTGGCCTGGCTCCAGCTGCTCCTTGCAGGGTGTGACAGGGTGCTGACCAGGAAAGGCTGAGCCAGCTCTCTGTCACTCCAGTTCCAATTAAGGGAAGTGAATTGGAGCCGACTAGAGGAACCTGAGCCTGATTGGCAGAGGCAGAACAGCTGCCAGCCTGGGGCTGTATACAGGCTTGGAGACAGAAAGACAGAAAGAAAAGGTGGGGGAGGAAGCCAGAGAGTGGAAGGAGAGGGGTAGCTCTCCCCTCCTGGCTGCAAGAAAGAGAAGCCTCTAAGGCTGGAACCTCCAGCGATATGTGATGAGAGGTGGTGGGTTTGCACTGTGTAAACAAAATGCACCGGTGACTGCTGAGCCAGAAGATCTCGGAGTGATTTTTGAGCAGAGCAGAGGCAGGACCAAGGGGGGCCCTGCTACGCCCTGTTACACGGGGGAACAGAAAGTTCTCTCCTCCCCCGTCCTCAGCCCAGCAGGACTAGCAGCCGAGCCCGGCACAGGGTAGTAGCCACCGGCCGGAGAATCTCCAGCCCTACCCCCACGTGGTGATTTACCTCTCCAATTACTGCTCCGGGCACCAAAACCGACACACCTGCACTGCCAGGGAGGGGTGTGTGACCACTTTTGTGGCTTTCCTTTGCTTCCCCATCATCTTCTGCAGGAAAGCAAAGAAATCTGCATGGGACATGAATTGTGCACACGCGCAGTGGTGCTGAGTAACTAATTAAGGAGCTTGCATTGTTCAAGAGAAAGTCTTGAGCAGTATAAGACAGTACATTTCTGGGGTGCAAGGCTGGAGCTATTGGCTGGTGTTTCCCTCTGTATTAGTTCATGCATGGAGCATTCATGCAACTTGGCTGGGTGTCTCTGTATGCTGGTGGCTGAGTTATGATAGCCCCTGGAGTGGTTTGCTGCTTGTCACTAGCAAAGCACTGAGTGAGACTGTCCAGGCTGGAGAGTTAAGGGGCACAGCTGTCCCATAATTCCAGGTCGTACCCTGGGGATCCCATCATAATAGGACCCTACTAAAAACATACCCATTTGATTTCCCATTTGAGACCTGTCAGTTAACCAGTCTTTAATCCATTTAATGTCTGCTATGTTAAGTTTATATTGTTCTAGTTTCTTAATCAAAATGTCATGTGGTACAAAGTTAAATGCTTTACAGAAATCTAAGTTATCTGGACCCCTGATTCAAAAATGTTGAACTTTGAGCAATACTATCAAACATCCTCAGTTATTGTTCAGATGTATTTTTTCATCAGCAGCAAATACAGAGCAGAAAAGTTCTGGACACTTCTGTCTTTTCTGCATTATTATTAGGATTGGAAGGATTAAATTTGTATTAGTAAACGTCGGCAAATGTCAATTTCACAGTACAAACAATCTCACAAAGAAATATTTCCATCAATAACAATCAAAATTTACAGATAGGCAAAGTAAGAAAAACGCTGCTTAAGAATTTCATTATAGTTTGATTTAAGGATATTTACTTTCTATATGTGGACATGCGATGGTGACAATTTGTGTTTTACCTGTTATAAAGGTTCAATTTTTTGAATCTCAACATCTACCGTTATCAAATAATTATTGTCTGACATGGCCCCTAATTTCCCACAACTGAGAAAATGTAAATCAATACAAATAAAATTTTAAGATGTTTAAAAAAAATGTAATTTTGTGCAACTGAGAACATTAAAAATTTTTTTAAAATGCTTAAAAATAAACTAATTATTCGTCAAAATTATTTTAAAAAATTAATTCTACCAAGGCTAATTATTATTGACAATTCCTAACCTAATTTCCATCTAGTAAAGAACCAATATCATTATGAGGGTTCCTTTTGTTCTTAATATACTTTACAAATCTTTGTTGCCCTTAACTCTGATGGCCATGTGACCTTTTGCTTTACTTATCAATTTTCTACAATTCCCAGTTTTTTAATTTATATTTATTGTTATCAATTTCCCCTTGTGTGTGCATCTGCTTTTATTTCCCGTCTGCACCAGGCTGTTTTTTAACCAGTGTAGCTGGTGGCAGTGAGAGGATCTAGAAAAATGTTCTGAAACAATTCCCAATTATCATTTCACATTTTTCTGTTTAAATTCTCTCCCCTAACTGATTTGGCTCATGATTGTTTTCACCTTTGTGAAACTGACCCTTTTAAAGCACCAACTGTATATATTACTGTTTGCCAGAAGCTGGGAATGGGCAACAGGGGATGAATCACTTGATGGTTACCTGTTCTGTTCATTCCCTCTGAAGCACCTGGCATTGGCCACTGTCAGAAGACAGGATTCTGGGCTAGATGGACCTTTGGTCTGATCCAGTGTGGCCGTTCATATGTTCTGATGGTTTGCAGTTTGCACTTAATACAATCAATACTAACTTTCTCCCATCCTTTGTATGTTTTAGTTTAGACTGCAAGTTCTTTGTGGCAAGAAATAGTTGTTACTATGTGCATGTATAACACCTAGGCACAATGGGCCTCAATCTCCACTGAACCATGTCGGGGCTTCCTGCAGTACAAATTAATGAGTAGTCCCATTGACTTCACTGACTGAAATCAAATGGACTAATCATGTGCTTTGCTGGCCTGGGACCTAAGAATACTACTTTCCAAGAAACAAAATGAGGGTTGCCAAATCCAGGATTTAGAAGGCACTGCGGATTTCACTGAAGGCTGACCTGACCAAGTGAGCAAAGGACAATCCATGCGCCCAGTGGATGATGGGTAAGAAGCACGGTTTCTCTTTTCTGCAGTTCCTAAGGGATGGCAGGGTTGAGAGTAGGCCTTGACATTCTATAAAGTACCCCCTATCCCATTGATGGAGAGAATAGAAAAGTCCAAGGTGACTCCGGACCACTGATTCAGGAACAGGGAAGTCCTCCATCCCAGCACTGTGGAGGCTGAGAAGGGGGAGAGAGTCAGGCAGGACTCAGTCTGGCCATGGTTTGGAGCCAGATTCCTGAAAGGGCTACTGGTGGGACCTTCATGGATTGGCCAGTAGCTGGCAGGGGATTTCTTGACAGGAAAGTGGGATCTACTACTGCAGAATCCAAGATGTCAACAACAGCCCAAAGGAAAGTACCAGGAATCTCAATTTAAAAGTACTGGTTGGCTCCCCAGGACTGGACTAATGAGAAACCATTGCTGAGTTGACTTTGGGCTGAAAAATCCAGAGATCCTCGAACTTGGGGTCTTAGCTTGTGTTTTAGTAAATTTTAAGGAGAGATGAGGCTGTACCCAGAGCAGCATGTCCCAAGTCCACTGTTTTTTAAATGAAAAGGTGTACCAGGAGGAGGTGAGTCAGATGTATGAGGAGTCTCTCATTATGAAAATAGCTGCAAAAAGATCCTTGGAGATCATGAAAGCAGGGAAACCTCAGAGTACAAGCTCACATAGGAAGCTCTCTGAAGAAAGAAAGGGAGACCTTGAACCTTCAGAGGGAAGAGCAGAAAGACTTCAGATTGAGGCAGTGACCCCAGAAATAAGGTGCTCTCTCTCAGGAAAGAGGGAGTGCCTTAGGGCACTGTGTGTGGGGAGGGGAGGGTACTTCCTCTTACTTTCTGCTGTCCAGAACTCGATATAGCATTAGCGCTCCAAAACATTTCAGGCACCCTGATCACTAGCAGGGGCCCCACGAAGCCACCAAAGGACTAAGGACCAGCACTCAAGGCTCCTTGCAGTTTGTGCTTAGTTCTAAATCCTGTGACTGAGGCCTAAATATGGCCTGGACATTTCATCTTCACCAAGACACAGATAGAGGGTGAGGAGACAGAGTGCCTGAAAGGGGAGGGGCTGAGCACCAAATTTCATACTCCTTTGCTATGTGACTGACACCAGAAGGGAAGGACCACCCACTACAAAATACCTCTAAAATCTACTAGTTCCGCTCTCTCACTCAGCATTTCATCTGCCTTATAAACAAGCAGTTCCAGCATTTTCGGTTAGGCCCCTACCAATAGTAACAAGTGCCACCAAGGCATGAGACTGAACATACTGTTCCCCCTTTTATCTTGTGATGGGACTCCACTAGAAAATTCTTGTTCTGTTCAGTGAGTTTTCAGCAGCACCAGACGCTCTTGTTGCCTCTTAGCATGGCAGCTAAAATATATAGCAAAGAATGTTCCTTTCTCTCTTTTGGGGAATTTCACCTGTCCCCAAGCATTAAACTGGGAATATACAGCCCATCACAGGCAGATATCAGCTTTTTTTTTTAACATATTTATCTATTTGACCAAGGTATTGACGAGTAAAAACATGTTTACTCCATTTGAAACAAAAGACCAAACCTAGGGAAGCTCCCATTACTCTTTATCATAGAAGATTAGGGTTGGAAGAGACCTCAGGAGGTCATCTAGTCCAACCCCATGCTCAAAGAAGAACCAACCCCAACTAAAGCATCCCAGCCAGGGCTTTGTCAAGCCAGGCCTTAAAAACATCTAAGGATGGAGATTCTACCACCTCCCTAGGTAACCCATTCCAGTGCTTCACCACCCTCCTAGTGAAATGTTTTTTCCTAATATCCAACCTAGACCTCCCCCACTGCAATTTGAGACCATTGCTTCTTGTTCTGTCGTCTCCCACCACTGAGAACAGCCTAGCTCCATCCTCTTTGGAACCCCCCTTCAGGTACTTGAAGGCTGCTATCAATGCCTCCCTCACTCTTCTCTTCTGCAGACTAAATAAGCCCAGTTCCCTCAGCCTCTCATAAGTCATGTTCCCCAGCTCCCTAATCATTTTCGTTGCCCTCCGCTGGACTCTCTCCAATTTGTCCACAACCTTTCTGTCATGGGGGGCCCAAAACTGGTTGCAATACTCCAGATGTGGCCTCACCAGTGCCGAATAGAGGAGAATAATCACTTCCCTTGATCTGCTGGCAATGCTCCCTCACAGCGAGAAAGGATTTCTAGAGGTGCAATTGAATGATTGGAAAGATATTACAAAACAAAAGAATTAGCAGAGTGATTTTGCTACATACCGTGCATTTCCATCATATCCTGCGAAGATCCACAGTTTTTCACTATACACTGTTGCACCATGAGCTGACCTTGCAACTGGCAATCTGCAATAAAAGATAATACTTAGCATCTAGCCTGCACAACATGTGGTATTATAGAGTCTGGTTAGTACATATCTGCGCTTCAAACCAACTACTACCCTCATAACATAGATGAATGCCCCCCAAGGACTTCCTGAAAGGTGAATTTCAGAATACAGTGAACACTTGCAGCAGAACCTCAGAATTATGAATACCTTCGGAATGGAGGATGTTCATAACTCTGAACAAAATGTTACGATTCTTGTTTCAAAAGTTTACAACTGAACATTGACTTAATACAGCTGCAAAACTTTATTATGCAGAAGAAAAATGCTGCTTTTAACCATCTTAATTTAAGTGAAACAAGCACAGAAAGTTTCCTTACCTTGTCAAATCTTTTTTTAAAAAAAACTTTCCCTTTTATTTTTTTTAAAGCAGTTTACGCTTAAACAATACTGTATTGTATTTGCTTTTTTTGTTTTTGGTTAGTTGGCTTTTGTTTGTTTGTTTTGTCTTTGCTGCTGCCTGACTGAGTACTTCCAGTTCCAAATGAGGTGTGTGGTTGACCAGTCAGTTTGTAACTCTCGTGTTTTTAACTCTGAGGTTGTACTGTAATTTTTTTTAATAGTATCAAATTTTCCTACAGCACATTTGGGTGATAGATGGTTATATAAACATCTGTACTGCAATAGGGCATGCAAAAGAAAAATGAATTTCCACATTCCAGATTCTGGAGTATTTTATAGACTGACTTATTTATGAAGGTGTGCTAGTGACTCTGTAGTTAAGATTGAGTAACGCTTTCAGTTTCAGAGCCAATTTTTCAAACTGCTGTAAAATCCATGTCCATCTTCAGATTGTCTCGAAAATTGCTATGTCTCATTGAGACCCAGAGTAGGGCTGGTGAAGCAAATTTCAGGACATTTGGTCAAGGAGTTCCTGAGATCAAGCTTGCCCACAAAGAGTTCTCCAACTGTTCACGAAAGACAGACGCTCAGAAGAATCGAAAGAACACTCTACAAAGCACAGGCAGACAACAGAATGGCAGGTGATTTCCCGGAGCCAAGACACAAGACATCACTCAAGATTGGATAAACTTCTGAAGTTGATGGGCAAGGATCCATTGGTGATGGATCATATTGGCATTAATGACACTATGTTGCAGGATATCTTGCAGATAATAGATGAGTTCAGAGAACTCGGAAGTGTGCTGAACTAGTATGTCTAAACCATCTTCTCTGAGAGCCTTCCTGCCCCACCAGTGGAGGAAGACAGAAGGCAGAAGATCCTGGAAGTGAACTGCTCGCTAGTTGAGGGGTGGAGGATTATGGTTTGTGGAACATTAGTCACCTTATTTTGGGAGAGGGGGCTGACACGTTGCACTCCATATGATTTTATGAAAATATGCTAATGAGTGTGAATATAATGTAACTGGAATATGCTTCATGCAAAAGGTCTCTTGTAATGTATCATTACAAAGTTTATAATCTACTGAGTGTGGTCATCCTATTTGTATAAATGTATCATTCTTGTATCTGAAACTAGAAATATGAAATATAAGGGGGTGGAACAGAACAAAGGAGGTTGCAGTCATGAGAAATCCCCTAGCTACCACCTGAGATGGAACAAGGACTGTACCAGGGGAAAGGACAGGGCCCAGACTAGAAAGGAATCTAGTCTGTGAAAGAAGCTTATTGGAACATCTCTGAGGGTGAGATTTATCTGTAATCAGTTTCTTAATGTATTAGGCTTAGATTTGCCTCTTTTTGTTTTATTTTGCTTGGTAACTTGCATTGTTCTGTCTGTTATTACTTGGAACCACTTAAATCCTACTTGTTATACTTAATAAAATCACGTTTGTTTATTAATTAACCCAAAGTAAGCAATTAATACCTGGGGGAGCAAACAGCTGTGCGTATCTCTCTATCAGTGTTATAGTGGGCGGCCAATTTATGAGTTTACCCTGTATTAGCTTTATACAGAGTAAAACTGATTTGGGGTTTGGATCCCATTGGGAGCTGGGTGTCAGAGACAGGAGCACTTCTTAAGCTGTTTTCAGTTAAGTCTGCAGCTTTGGGGACGTGGTTCAGACCTGGGTCTGTGTTTGCAGCAGGCTAGCGTGTCTGGCTTAACAACGCAGGGTTCTGAAGTCCTAAGATGGCAGGGAAAACAGGCTCAGAGGTAGTCTCAGCACATCAGGTGACAGTACCAAGGGGGTCTCTGTGACCAAACCTGTCACAGGGGCCATACTGTTTGGATGGCCTCCACCTCAGTAGAGGAGAAATCAACCTCTTTGGGCATAAGCTGGCTAGAGTAGGCAGGAGGGCATTAAACAAAAGGGGATGGTAAAAAAGGAGATATGACCAATCATTTAGCACAAAATCAATATGTTGAGAACAAAATGAATCAAAGAACCAAGGGGCATGAAGAGAAGAAATTCTTTAATTTCCGATAAACCAACGCTAGGAGCTTGGGTAACAAACAAGAGGAACTGGAATTGCTCGTTTATGAGCATAAATTCAATCTAGTTGGTATTACTGAAAACTTCTGGGATGACTCACACAATTAGAATGTTAAATTCAGTGGTTATAACTAGACTTGGCAGGATTAAGTCTGTACTGGTAAATGTCAGTAATAGTCAATTTCACAGTACAAACACAATCCCACAAAAATATTTCCATCAATAACAATCAAAATTAACATATCGGCAAAGTAGGAAAAAATGCTGCTTGAGAATTTATTAGAGTTTGAGTGAAGAATATTTACTTTGTATATTTTGGCATGTGATGATGTTATAAAACTTTTTAAAGGTTTAAATTTTTTAATTGCAGCATCTACTATCATTAAATAATTATTGTCTGACCCCTCCTATGGGGGCTACTCCTCCCATAATTTCCCACAACTGTGAAAAGAAATTAAGAGTGTTTTTTTTAATCAAGCCCATAATTTTGCACAACTGTGAACATTTATATTAATAAAAATGGGAAAAAATGCTATTAATTTCATTAAGTGACCCCTAGTTGTTGTGTTATGTGAAGGAGTAAATAACACTACCTTATTCACTTTCTCCAAAACAGTCAAGATTTTATAGACCTCTATCATATTCCCCGCTTAGTCATTTCTTTTCCAAGTTGAAAAATCCTAGGCTTTTTAATCTCTCCCTACCCAGAACTGTTCCATACCCCTAAGCATTTTTGTTGCCCTTCCTGTACTTTTTCCATTGTATTTTTTTGAGATGGGGCAACCACATCTGTACGCAGTATTCAAGATGTGGGCGTACCATGGATTTATATAGAGGCATTATGATATTTTCTTTCTTATTATCTATCCACTTCCTAATGGTTCCTAACATTTGGTTAGCTTTTTGACTGCCACTGCACATTGAGAAGATGTTTTCAGAAAACTAGCCGCAATGACTCCAAGATCTCATTCTTGAGTGGTAACAGCTAGCTTAGACCCCATCGTTTTATATGTGTAGTTGGGATTATGTTTTCCAATGTACATTACTTTGCATTTATAAACACTGAATTTCATCTGCCATTTTGTTGTCCAGTCACCCAGTTTTGTGAGATCCTTTTGTAACTCTTCGCAGTCTGCTTTGGACTTAACTATCTTGAGTAGTTTAGATCATCCGCAAATTTTGCCAGCTCACGGTTTACCCCTTTTTCCAGATCATTTATGAATATGTTGAACAGCACTGGTCCCCCACACAGACCCCTGGGGGACACCACTAGTTAACTCAAATTCTGAAAACTGACCTCCTACCTTTTGTTTCCTATCTTTTAACCAGTTATTGATCCATGAGGGGACCTTCCCTCTTATGCCAGGACTGCTTACTTTGATAAGGTCCCTCACCAAAGGCTCTTACGCAAAGGCTTTCTGAAAATCCAAGTACACTAAATCACCCTTGTCCACATGTTCGTTAACCTCCTCAAAGAACTCTAATGGTTTAGTGAGGCATGATTTCCCTTTACAAAAGGCATGTTGACTCTTCCCCCAGCCCTCTGGTCACTCTTGACTCACCAGAGGCGCATTTCATATTTTGGTTTGGCGGGTATGGGTGTGTTGAGGGAGCACTGTCTCTTGAAGCAGAGCACTGAGGGCATGACTGTTTTTTTCAGCCAGCAGCTGCTGTCAGTAGCACTCACTCCTGAGCCAGCAGCAGACAGGCTCCCTGTTTCCTGACCCGAGTTCAGTAGCAACCAGGTACATGGAAAGGTGGAGGGAGACATCCCGATATCAGGTGGCCCCACCCGCACTCTGCGCAGCAGATTGGAGGCAGGCTCCCAGTCCAGAGCAGCTTGGCCAGGGTCAGCTTCATGGGGTTGAGGAGGCTGGAGCAGCAGTGGAGCAGGGCAGCAGGAGGGTCCCCTTCCCCAGAAGTACACAGCAGTGCCCCCCTGAGCATGGAGCCCTGGCTGGAGGGCTCCATCACCCATCCTTAAGGCTGGCCCTGTCCAGCGTGGAGGGGATGGTGCAGGCAGCAGGGGGACAGGCTCCCCTCTCCCCCTGGAAGGTGTTTAATCAGCTCTCCCAAATCACACGCAGGATACGGGACAGAGTCATGCTCCATTAGTGTAGCGGGGTGGGAAGGGCGACTGCTGGAGTCACCTGGGGCATAGGGTCCTGCAGCTGTGGCTCCAAAGCACCCTCTCCCTGCTTCACATCCTCACGGCTGCTGGTAATAGCCCTTACCCCTCCCCTCATATAAAACAAATCAATAAATTATCAAGGGGGAAGGGGGCGCAAGACCAGGTCTGAGGAGTTGGGAGGTATTTCAATAATCTGCAGGTCTGGTCTGCATATTAGTCTCTTGTGCCTCCCTACGTGCCCGGCCGCCACCGAGCCCCATCTCCAGAGGTATGCGATTAAAGCGCATTAAAAAAACCGCATTAATTTGTTTTGAGTTAATCACATGTGTTAACTGCAATTAATTGACAGCCCTAATTTTGTTTTAAAAAAAAAATTGCTGTTAGTTTTCGAGTCTTGGCCAGTTTCTCTTGTATACATCTGGCAACAAAGAACTTAGGCCACATTTACAGGATGGGGGACTCTATCCTGGGAATCCATGACTCTGAAAAAGATTTGGGGAGAATGCAGTGGATGAGATTTCAGTGTGACACTACGGCCAAAAGGGCTAATGAGATTCCGGAATGCATAAACAAGGGAACCTCAAGTGGGAGCAGAAAGGTTATTTTGCCTCCATATTTGGCACTGGTGCGACAACTGCTGGAATCCTGTGTCCACAGCTCAAGAAGGATGTTGAAAATTGGTGAAAGTTCAGAGAACAGCCACAAGATTAAAGGAGTCGAAAACATGCATTACAATGATATACTAAAGGAGCTCGATCTATTTGGCTTAACAAAGAGAAGGTTGGTGGTGACTTGATTACAGTCTGTAAGTACCTACATGGGAAACAAATATTTGATAATAGGCTCTTCAGTCTAGCAGAGAAAGTTATAATATGATCCAATGCCTGGAAGTTGAAACTAGACAAATTCAGACTGGAAATAAGGCGTAAGTTTTTAATAGTAAGAATAACTGACAACTGGAATAATTTACCAAGCATTAGGGTAGATTCTCCATCACTATCAATTTTTAAATCAAGATTGGATGTTCTAAAAAAATTTGCTCAAGGAATTTTTTCGGGGACGTTTTATGTCCTCTGTTATACAGCAGGTCACATTAAATAATCACAGTGGTCTCTTCTGGACTTGAAACCTATGAGATACAGCAACCAGAACAAATAGATTGTCAATTAAATTTTCCTGTTTATATGAATTGTTCTGCATACATCAGCAGCTCAAAAAGTGCTGGATTTGGTATGTGCCTCACCAAACTGAGATGATCCAATCTTTAGGAACAAATTGATCAACAGTAATAAGTCACCAGGACCAGATGGTATTCACCCAAGAGTTCTGAAGGAACTCAAATAGGAAATTGCTGAACTACTAACTGTGGTATGTAATCTATCATTTAAATCAGCTTCTGTACCAGCTGACTGGAGCATAGTTTATGTGAAGCCAATTTTTTAAAAAGGGTTCAGCTGCAATCCTAGTAATTACAGGCTGGTAAGCCTAACTTCAATACCAAGCAATCTGGTTGAAACTACAGTAACAAATAGAATGAGCAGGCACATAGATGAACACGATATGTTGGGAAGAGTCATCACAGCTTTTATAAAGGGAAATTATGCCTCACTAATCTATACAATTCTTTGAGGGTGATGGACAAGGGTGATCTAGTTGATAAAGTGTACTTGGCCTTTCACAAAACCATTGACAACGTCCCATACCAAAGGCTCTGAAGCACACTAAACAATCATGGGAGAAGAGAGAAGGTCCTCTCATGGATCAGTAACTGGTTCAAAGACAGGAAACTATAGAAGAAATAAACAGTTTTCACAGCAAAGAGAAATAAATAATGGGGTCCCCCAAGGATCTGTACTGAGACCAGTGCTGTTCAACATGTTCAAAAATGATCTGGAAAAGGGAGTAAACAGTGAGGTGGCAAAGTTTGTAGATTATTCAAAATTACTCAGGAAAGGTAAGTCCAAAGTAGACTACGAAAAGTTACAAAGGGATCTCACAAGAACTGGATGACTGGGCAACAAAATGGCAGATGAAACTCAATGTTGAAAAGTGCAAAGTAATGCACACTAAAAAAAATAATCCCAAACCTACATACAAAATGACGAAGTCTAAATTAGCTGCCACCAATCAAGAACGTGCTCTTGGAATCACTGTGGATAGTTCTCTGAAAACTAGGGCTGTCAATTAATTGCAGTTAACTCAAGCGACTAACGCAAAACAAATTAACTAGATTTTAAAACACAGTTGCGATTAATCACCGTTTTAATCACACAGTTAAAAAATAGGCTACCAACTTAAATTTATTATAAATATTTTTGAATGTTGACCATGTGCTTGTTGACACCCTCAAATAATTAATTGTATAGCTTAGTGAGGCATGATTTCCTTTTACAAAAAAATTGTATTTTTCAATTCACTTTCAGACAAGTATTGTAATGCAATTTCTCTGTTGTGAAAGTGCAACATACAAATGTATTAATTTTTTTTCACAGAACTGCACTCAGAAACAAAACAATGTAAAACTTTAGAGCCTACAAGTCCACTCAGTCCTACATCTTCTTCAGCCAATCACTAAGACAAACAAGTTTACATTTACGGGAGATAATGCTGCCCGCTTCTAATTTACAATGTCACCTGAAAGTGAGAAAAGGCATTCGCAAGGCACTGTTGTAGCTGGCGTTGCAAAGGTATTCAAGTGTCAGATATACTAAACATTCATATGCCCTTTCATGCTTCAACTTGTAGTTAACATCTTTTTTACAGTGCAAATATTTGTAATAAAAATAATAATATAAAGTGAGCTTTGTACACTTTGTATTCTGTGTTATTGATGCAGATACCCAGGTAGTCTAGGAGGACATGGAGGGTCTGGATGGTGTGGAGAAGACTGGTCCGAGAGGGTGCAACGAGAAGCCAATCATTGAGGTAAGGAAAGAGGGAGTGCCCCAGTCAACACATGTAAGCTGCCACAACCACTAAGACCTTTGTGAAAACATTGGGGGGGCGGGGGGGGAAATCCCAAAAGGGAGGACACAAAACTGATACGGGGAGGTGCCCAGCATGAAACATAAGAATTTGCGATGCGTGGGATGGATGTCTATATGAACAAGCATCTTTCATATCAACAACCGCGAACCAGGCGCCACGGAAAAGGCATGGAAGGATAAGAGGGAGTATCACCATACAAACGGAAGTTGCACATGAATTTGTTCAGGGAACGGAGGTCCAAAATGGTGTAGAGACCACCACCTTTCTTCGCCTTGGATGCACCACATCGCCGACGCATGCGTGGGTCAACAGGCACTACTATGAACAGTTGTGGAGCATATGCACACCCACATTTGGAATCCACATAGTGACCAGCACTTGAAGAAGAACACGTAGTTGCTAAATAATTTTCATGTCTTTACATTATGTATGCAACTATAATCAATTGTCATTGGATCAAAAAGCACGTATTTAGCATTTAGGTGTGAATTTACTTAATGGAGAACTGTTAGGCTATCACATGGTGTTTACAGGGCTGAAGCCTTCGATCTTCAAAGCAAGTGCCACTGGGACTTTTCACCGACTCAAGTATCTATTCTTTGTGAGAGGAAAGCACATGCTGTGATGGATTTTCTGTGAAGACACCTGGCAGCTTACTCTCTGTGCGCGATAGCTATAAATATGGATTATTGGGACTGATCCAACATCTCTGATCTGAACTCTAACAGGGGAGTTTGAGCCACTGAACTGAGATCCCCAAAAACTCATTTTGGGACTCCCTGAAAGATTCACGGAAGGACTAAGAGACTTATGGAGAATTAGCAGACTTTGTATCTCTGCTAATAACTAGACTCTTATAATCCAGGGAACTACAGCCTCACCTCAGTCCCTGGAAAAATCATGGAGCAGATCCTGAAGAAATCCATTCTGAAGCACTTGGAGGAGAGGAAGGTGATTGGGAACAGTCAACACGGATTCACCAAGGGCAAGTCATGCCTGACCAACCTGATGAGAACTGGCTCTGTGGATATGGGGAAAGCGGTGGACATGATATATCTTGACTTTAGCAAAGCTTTTGATATGGTCTCCCATATTCTTGCCAGCAAGTTAAAGAAGTATGGATTGGATGATTGAACTATAAGGTGGACAGAAAGCTAGCTAGATCGTTGGGCTCAACAGGTAGTGATCAACAGCTAGATGTCTAGTTGGCAGCCGGAATCAAGCGGAGTGCCCCAGGGGGGTCGGTCCTGGAGCTGGTTTTGTTCAACATCTTCATTAATGATCTGGATGATGGGATGGATTGCACCCTCAGCAAGTTCGCGGATGACACTAAGCTGGGGAGAGAGGTAGATACACTGGAGGGTAGGAACAGGGTCCAGAGTGACCTAGACAAATTGGAGGATCGGGCCAAAAGAAATCTGATGAGGTTCAACAAGGACAAGTGCAGAGTTTATCTGGGTAATAAAAAGGGGCAGGAATGCCAAGGGAATTCTCTGTATTCCAGGGTAAAACTAATATAGTGATCCAGCAGTACTCTTTATTACTGGCTTGGTGAATCTAATGATAGAATATACCACCAGTTTGGGGATGTCTGCCCTACAGGGGGGAGGGATAGCTCAGTGGTTTGAGCATTGGCCTGCTAAACCCAGGGTTGTGAGTTCAATCCTTGAGGGGGCCATTTAGGAATCTGGAACAAAAATTGGGGATTGGTCCTGCTTTGAGCAGGGGGTTGGACTAGATGACCTTCTAAGGTCCCTTCCAACCCTGCTATTCTATGATTCTATGATTTTCTAAATCTAAACAATCTGTCCTGAGTTTGGGCATTGTCAGCTGAGAGTCACTCCAGGCACCGGGACAACCCCATCTCAAAAGAGATATAGTAGAACTTGACAAAATACCAAGAAGGGCAACAACGATTAGGGTTACATACTTCCATATGAGGGAAGATTAAAAGACTGGGACTGATGATTAAGGCTACGCTTTGGTCACGACAGTCATGGATTCCGTGATTTTACCAGACCCCCGTGACTTCTTCGAAGGCTGCAGCCTTGCGGCTTGCACCAGGGCTTGCACCAGGGGCTATTATAGGACTGTGCACCCCTACCCCGCGGCTTCCCCCAATGGCTGCAGCTGAGGCCATGCACCCCTGCCCCACGGCTTCCACCAGGGGTCTGCAACCAGGTCGGTGTGCCCCTCCCACGTGGCTTGTGTGAAGTTTAGGGCTTTCAGCCAACCATGGCCATGCACTCCTGCCCCGCTACCGCCAGGGGCTGCAACCAAGGCCGTGCCTCCCAGCCCCCCTAGCTTGTACAGTTATTTTCAGTAAAAGTCACAGACAGGTCATGGGCTCTGTGAATTTGTTTATTGCCCATGACCTGTCCGTGACTTTTACTAAAAATAACCGCGACAAAATCTTAGCTTACTGATGAGCTTCGAAAAGAGATGACAAAGGAGGGGATTCGACAGAGGTCTATAAAATCATGAATGGTGTGGAGAAAGTGAAAGTGTTATTTACCTCTTCACATAACACAAGAACCTAGGGTCACCCAATGAATTTAACAGGCAGCAGGTTTCAAACAAACGTAAGACGTACACCTTCACACACACCACACAGCCATCCTTTGGAACTCATTGCCAGGGCATGTTAAAAAGGCCAAAAGTATAACTGGATTCAAAAAAGAATTAGGTAAGTTCGTGGAGGATAGGTCCATAAACAGCTATTAGCCAAGAGAGTCAGGGAATGCAACACCTTATGTTCTGGGTATCCCTGAACCCTCTGGCTGCCAGAAACTGGGACAGGGGGATGGATCAGTTGATAATTGTCTTGTTCTCTTCATTCCCCATGAAGCATCTTGCTCCAGCCACTGTCAAAGACAGGATACTGGACTAGATGGATTGTTGGTTTGACTCAGTATGGCCATTATTATGACCTCAACTATATCTGACACCCAATTCCAGGGGAAGCAATATATTAGAACTTCTCACGGGGTCCGTTCAGCTCCATAAATTGGCGTGTGGTTGGGATGCATGTCATAAAATGATTTACACATGCACTATGATACTAGGGCACCTGGAGCCTGGTGTGCTGCACTGTGCCAACCAACTATGGGACGTCAGCGTGAATCACAGCCATCTCGTGTCTTACATGAAACAGGTAGTGGCTCATGAACCAAACCCTACCTAAATATTATGAGTGTCGATCCTCCCCTTAGGAGATATGAAAATATCTGTTGCCCAAACTACAGCTCTCGCCTGGGGCTACAAATGCAATCAGTATTAGGGAGGAATGATAGTAACCTCCATAGTTAATACTGAGCAGAGATTTCTGTTTATGAGCCAATTTTTCTAAGTGCAACAGGGATTGGGACAGACTTTATGGGGCAAATTTAGGATTAGTTGGTCAGAATACAGTGCCCACCTTCACAAAAATGAGCTGGTTTGAAAGTTCAGATTCACAGAATCATAGAATATCAGGGTTGGAAGGGACCTTAGGAGGTCATCTAGTCCAACCCCCTGCTCAAAGCAGGACCAATCCCCAATTTTTGCCCCAGATCCCTAAATGGCCCCCTCAAGGATTGAACTCACAACCCTGGGTTTAGCAGGCCAATGCTCAAACCACTGAGCTATCCCTCTCCCCAATTCTTGTAAGATTCTTATAACATTTTTTGCACTGGGCAAGGGGGAAAAAAACAACTGCCTCCTCTCGCCTTGCTATCTCCAGCTGCTAAATACACTCTTCACAACCCATTAGCTACAACCTTCCCTCCTGATCACAGCCTTTACAGCACTACTTGGGGCATGGTAGCTCATTGATGGTGAGATGTGCCTAGAAAGCCTTCACGAGGTTCCCCTCCCATGTGTTCCCATCAACTATGCTCCCCTCACTTCCACACCTTTCTCAAAAAGAAGGGAAATTCACAGCCAAAAAACTTAATTAATGTAGATGTAAGGCTACCTAGTGCTGCTTTGTGCCCTTCCAGAATGTGGAGACGGGCTAAACAACATTTCCAAACCAGGACATGCAGAATTAAGACAATGCCTCCCACAGTATTACTTCAACTCTGTATTTTCTGCTGTTCAGAGTTTTACATTTAGCCAACCTCCACATTACAATTTAAGTTTAGCCACAATCCCACATTACAATTACAATGTAATTCTAAACAGGGATCATCATTGGGTGGGTGTTTCTAGTGGGGCCCCACATAGATTGGTTCGTGGCCCTACTCTAACATATTTATTAAGGACCTGGAAGAATACATAAAATCATCACTGAAAGTTTGCAGATCACTAAGATGGGAGGAATGGAAGTCCTGGCACAGTCAAGGAATTATGATGTAATTGGAATAACAGAGACTTGGTGGGATAACTCACATGACTGGAGTACTGTCATGGATGGATATAAACTGTTCAGGAAGGATAGGCAGGGCAGAATAGGTGGGGGAGTTGCGTTGTATGTAAGAAAGCAGTATGACTGCTCAGAGCTCCAGTATGAAACTGCAGAAAAACCTGAGAGTCTCTGGATTAAGTTTAGAAGTGGGAGCAACAAGGGTAATGTCGTGGTGGGAGTCTGCTACAGACCACCAGACCAGGGGGAGGAGGTGGACGAGGCTTTCTTCCAGCAACTAACAGAAGTTGCGAGATCACAGGCCCTGGTTCTCATGGGTGACTTTAATCACCCCGATATCTGCTAGGAGAGCAATACAGCGGTGCACAGACAATCCAGGAAGTTTTTGGAAAGTGTAGGGGACAATTTCCTGGTGCAAGTGCTGGAGGAACCAACTAGGGGAAAAGCTCTTCTTGACCTGCTGCTCACAAACAGGGAAGAAACAGTAGAGGAAGCAATAGTGGATGGGAACCTCAGAGGCAGTGACCATGAGATGGTCGAGTTCAGGATCCTGACACAAGGAAGAAAGGAGAGCAGTAGAACAGAGACCCTGGACTTCAGAAAAGCAGACTTTGACTCCCTCAGGGAACTGATGGGCAAGGTCCCCTGGGAGAATAACATGAGGGGGAAAGGAGTCGAGGAAAGCTGGCTGTATTTTAAAGAATCCTTATTGAGGTTGCAGGAACAAACCATCCCGAGGTGTAGAAAGAAAAGTGAATATGGCAGGCGACCAGCTTGGCTTAACAGTGAAATCCTTGCTCGTCTTAAACACAAAAAAGCAGCTTACAAGAAGTGGAAGATTGGACAAATGACCAGGGAGGAGTATATAAATATTGTTCAGGCATGCAGGAGTGAAATTAGGAAGGCCAAATCACACTTGGAGTTGCAGCTAGCCGGAGATGTTAGGAGTAACAAGAAGGGTTTCTTCAGGTATGTGAGCAACAAGAAGAAAGTCAAGGAAAGTGTGGGCCCCTTGCTGAATGAGGGAGGGAACCTAGTGACAGAGGATGTGGAGAAAGCTAGTGTACTCAATGCTTTTTTTGCCTCTGTCTTCACAGACAAGGTCAGCTCCCAGGCGGCTGCACTCCGCAGCACGGTATGGGGAGGAGGTGACCAGCCCTCTGTGGAGAAAGAAGTAGTTCGGGACTATTTAGAAAAGCTGGACGAACACAAGTCCATGGGGCCGGATGCACTGCATCCGAGGGTGCTAAAGGAGTTGGCCGATGAGATTGCAGAGCCATTGGCCATTATCTCTGAAAAATCATGGCAATCGGGGGAGGTCCCGGATGACTGGAAAAAACCTAATGTAGTGCCCATCTTTAAAAAAGGGAAGAAGGAAGATCTGGGGAACTACAAGCCAGTCAGTCTCACCTCAGTCCCTGGAAAAATCATGGAACAGGTCCTCAAGAAATCAATTCTGAACCACTTAAAGGAGGGGAAAATGATCAGGAACAGTCAGCATGGATTCACCAAGGGCAAGTCATGCCTGACTAACCTAATTGCCTTCTATGATGAGATAACTGGCTCTGTGGATGAGGGGAAAGCAGTGGATGTGCTATTTCTTGACTTTAGCAAAGCTTTTGATACAGTCTCCCACAGTATTCTTGCCAGCAAGTTAAAGAAGTATGGGCTGGATGAATGGACGGTAAGGTGGATAGAAAACTGGCTAGATGGTCAGGCTCAACGGGTAGTGATCAATGGTTCCATGTCTAGTTGGCAGCCGGTATCAAGTGGAGTGCCCCAAGGGTCGGTGCTGGAGCCGGTTTTGTTCAATATCTTCATCAACGATCTGGAGGATGGTGTGGACTGCACCCTTAGCAAGTTTGCAGATGACACTAAACTGGGAGGAGTGGTTGATACACTGGAGGGTAGGGATAGGATACAGAGGGACCTAGACAAATTAGAGGATTGGGCCAAAAGAAATATGATGAGGTTCAACAAGGACAAGTGCAGAGTCCTGCACTTAGGACGGAAGAAGCCCATGCACTGCTACAGACTAGGGACCGAATGGCTGCGCAGCAGTTCTGCAGAAAAGGACCTAGGGGTTACGGTGGACAAAAAGCTGAATATGAGTCAACAGTGTGCCCTTGTTGCCAAGAAGGCTAACGGCATTTTGGGCTGTATAAGTAGGGGCATTTCCAGCAGATCGAGGGACGTGATTATTCCCCTCTATTTGGCACTGGTGAGGCCTCATTTGGAGTACTGTGTCCAGTTTTGGGCCCCACACTACAAGAAGGATGTGGATAAATTGGAAAGAGTCCAGCGGAGGGCAACAAAAATGATTAGGGGGCTGGAGCACATGACTTATGAGGAGAGGCTGAGGGAACTGGGATTGTTTAGCCTGCAGAAGAGAAGAATGAGGGGGGATTTGATAGCTGCTTTCAACTACCTAAAAGGGGGTTCCAAAGAGGGTGGATCTAAACTGTTCTCAGTGGTAGAAGATGACAGAACAAGGAGTAATGGTCTCAAGTTGCAGAGGGGGAGGTTTAGGTTGGATATTAGGAAAAACTTTTTCACTAGTAGGGTGGTGAAGCACTGGAATGGGTTACCTAGGGAGGTGGTGGAATCTCCTTCCTTAGAGGTTTTTAAGGTCAGGCTTGACAAAGCCCTGGCTGGGATGATTTAGTTGGGGTTGGTCCTGCTTTGAGCAGGGGGTTGGACTAGATGGCCTCCTGAGGTCCCTTCCAACCCTGAGATTCTATGATTCTATGATTCTATGAATGATAAATAATGAAGAAGGCAAGTCACTGATACAGAGCAATCTAGATCATTTGGTAAAATGGGCACAACATTCATTTCAATACAGCAAAATGTAAAGTTATATCTCTAGGAACAAAGAATGCAGGCCATACTTACAGGATGCAGGATTCTATCATGGGAAAAAGTGACTTTGAAAAAGACTTGGGGTTGTGGTGGATAATCAGTTAAAAATGAGCCCCCAATGTCACACTTTGGCCAAAAGGACTTGGATGTATAAAACAGCAGATAACTGAGGAGTAGGAAGATTATTTTACCTCTTTGGCAATGAAGCAACTGCTGCTAGAATACTGTGTCCAGTTCTGGTCTCCCCAATTCATAAAGGATGTTGATAAATAGCAGAGGGTTCAGAGAAGAGCCACAAGAACAATTAAAGGATTGGTAAACGTCCCTTCTAGTGATGGACACAAGGAGCTCAATCTGTTTAGTTTAACACAGAGAAGATCAAGAGGAGACTTGATTCCAGTTTATAGGTACCTATGCAGAGAGGAACAGAAATTTGATAATAGAGGGCTCTCCAACTGAAATAAGGTCAATTTTTTAACAGTCAGAGTATATTAGCCATGGAAACAACTTACAAAGGACTGTGATGGAGTCTTCAACACTGTCAATTTTTAAACTCAAGATTGGATGTTTTTCTAAAAAGATCTATTCTAATTCAACCAGGAATTAATTCAAGGAAATTCTATGGCCTGTGTTATATGGGAGGTCAGACTAGATGATCACAGTGGTCACTTCTGACTTTATTATCTATGAAAATGGCAACTACTGTTTCGGGCAGACTAAGGTGATCATCATTTCATTGTTTGAACACTTGATCAGAATGTAATGTTATCTGCACAACCAATAGGCCTAGAAATGTAATTTTTTAGAACAAAGTTGAAATTTTGGAGCACAACTCTGTAGCAAGGATAAAATCCACACCAAATCCCATAGCTGCAGAATACACAAGGCTTTGATTATAAGGCCAGTTTTACAGATGAGTGAGGTACAGATACTGAGGCCTAGATTTTCAAGTGCCCAATAATAAATGATCACCATGGCCTCAAGGTTCTGTACCAGGCTCAATGTTGTCAAATATGTTAATTAAAGAGTGGTGAGGTAGTGAAATTTGCAGACTCAAACTCAAATTCATAGAATCATAGAATCTCAGGGTTGGAAGGGACCTCAGGAGGTCATCTAGTCCAACCCCCTGCTCAAAGCAAACCTAAAAAATTATTTAGGTTATTCAAGTCCAGAGAAGACAGAGGAATTCAGAGGGACTTAACTAAGCTAGGAGAATGGGCAACATGATGAAAAAATGAAGTTTAGGGTCCATAAATGCAAAATAACGCACACTGAAAGGATACAATGGAACTACTCATACACCTTACAAGTTCTGAATTAACTACAACAACTTATGCAGGCATCACTGTGGAGTTTGCATGAAGACATATGCTCAAAGTGCAACAGAGGTAGAAAAAAGCAAATAAGATGCTAAAGGTATGTCTACACTACAAAATTAGGTTGATTTTATCTAAGTCAACACTGAGCCTCCGATTTAAGCAAGTCAATTCTGCATGTCCCCACTATGCACACTGTGTCGGTGGAGCGCATCCTCAAAAGCAGGGCCTGCATCGACTCACGGAGCGCTGCGCTGTGGGTAGCTAGCCCACGGTACATGGAGCCAAGTGGAATGTTGGGTTAGGACTGCAATGCCTCATGGGACCAAAACATTTGAGCAGGCGTTTATGGGAACAGGGCATTAGCCTCGCATGATGTACTTACTGTGACATTCTATACCTTGGGGGAGTGCCCTGTAACCCCCATATTCCTCATCCGTATATAATTGTGATATTGCATATAAAGCAGATCGTGTGACGTATCAGGGGAAAGGTTATGATCTGCTGAAAGTCATTTATCTATCCATATATGTATATCATTAATGCATATGAAGTTATGAGAATTGTGTTATATTGTTGTCACCAAAACATGCTGTAAATTGAGGGATCAACCAGATATTAGCTTCCCAGAGGCAACAGCAAGGAAAATAACCAACACCTGGGCGGGGTGTCAAACAACCCATCAACAGCCATTGTCCAGCAAGGCTACAATTCAATGACTCACCTGCATGAGGTCACACTAGGGGAATTTCTCAACCTTTCCTTTAGACTTAGCAACGCACCCCAGACATATGTGGACTTGTGTTCCCCAAGCACATGGGACTGAGGGTATAAAACAACATAGAGACCCATGCTTTGCCTGCCCCCACCTATGCTGCAAGCAACAAAGACACTCACAGAAGATTTCAACAGAGGAGGCTGGCCCAGGTTTCAAGGGTGAAATCTGTATACTATGAACTGCAATATCCAGTGGGGTGAGAAAAACTGCTTAATTTAGATGTTGCCCAGTCTAATAGGGTTGAGAGTTTGGACTGCGTGCTTATATTTAATTTTATTTTGGTAACTAACTCTGACTTTTTGCGGATCACTTATAATCTATCTTTTGTAGTCAATAATCTGTTTGACTGTTTATCTTTACCAGTGAGTTTCTATGAAGTGTTTCAGAGTAGCAGCCGTGTTAGTCTGTGTTAGCAAAAAGAACAGGATTACTTGTGGCACCTTAGAGACTAACAAATTTATTTCAGCATAAGCTTTCGTGGGTTAGAACCCACTTCATCAGACGCATGGAATGGAACATACAGTAAGCAGATATTTATACATTCCGAGAAACATGAAAAGGTGGACGTGCCTATACCAACTTTAAGAGGCTAATTAATTAAGAGGAACTATATCAGCAGGGGGAAAAAAACTTTTGAAGTGATAATCAAGATGGCCCATTGCGGACAGTTGACACAAAGGTGTGAATGAGGATAGTTAACTTAAGGGAAATAGATTCAATTCACATAATGGCCAAGCCATTCCCAGTCTCTGTTCAACCTTGAGTTGATGGTATCTAGTTTGCATATTAATTCAAGTTCAACAGTTTCCCGTTGTAGTCTGCTTACTGTATGTTCCATTCCATGCGTCTGATGAAGTGGGTTCTAACCCACGAAAGCTTATTCTGAAATAAATTTGTTAGTCTCCAAGGTGCCACAAGTAATCCTGTTCTTTTTGTATGAAATGTGTGGGAAAACTGCTCAGGTACAAAGGCTGGTGTATATCTACTTTCCATTGATGAAGTGGTGAACCAATTAATAAATTTGCACCGACTCCTGGAAAGAACACATAACACAATTTTTTTTAAAACAATACAAAACAAAAAACAAGCAAACAAAAACTTATTTTCCCCCACTGTCATAGAACTGAAAATAGATTAAGGGATTTTTCGCGAAACTTTCCAAGAGCATTTACTTTGGGACAGTCCCTGCTTGAAAACTGCAGCCCAAATGATGAAAGTTTTTGAGTCTATGATAACAAGAGGTTATAATAGAACCTGTTGTGCAAACTTAGCAATAGCATTGCCTACTGTTGCCACTACAACTATTTCCTAATTGATGCTCATGTTCCATGACACCCAGCCCCTTACCTTCCTTCAGTCTTCCACTCTGTCCACTGGCCAGTTGCAAACTTATACTCAAAAAGATCATTTTTATTCTTCAAATTGGAATTGGAATATATATCTCCAGTGTAGCCACCTGGATAACAACAATTTCATTAGACAAAGTTTCACATTTGGCACAATGTATTCTCAGTTATTATGAATATTAGCAAATAGCGGATTGAAAATGACATAACTCCACTCAACAGTTTATCATATAGAATAATAGCGCTATATTAAGGTTATCTCCTGTATCTTTACATTAAAAAAAAAGTCTCAAGAATTTTTTTTAAAAGCTCTAGGGATGTTTGGATCTCAACTGCTGCATTTCCTAACAAGCCCTGTCTGGCAATGTCAAAATCCTAGACTGTGATCTCCAAGCCCCCAGGCAGCCAAGTGCATGTCATACATTATAAGTCCAGAAGAGATCATTGTGATCATCTAGTATGACCTCCTGTATAGCACAGGCCACAGAACATTCTGTCTATCCTCTTCATCTTGGAGACTCTCTCCAGAAGAGTTAGCATTGTCAGCCACTATATCATGATGAATGGCAGATAGGTCTTTTGATAATTCAAGGAATTTTATTATGGTCCTTTATTTCTAGACACCGCCTCAGCTCTTTTGCCTTCTGCCAACCCAGGTTCTTTTATTTGATACCCAGTGTGGAGAGCTGCTGACAGTCACTAGTATACGATTTCTGATGACGCTCCTAGCTAGCTCTGCACATACTGCTCACCCCACAAAAATACAAAGGTACGGATGGTAGCACACTGTGATATCACTTAACAAAAAAGTTTGTCTCTGTAATTGGCTTGCAAGTGAGTTCCACAGGGCTACATGAAGGGCTAGGAGGCTCCTGGACAACTTGACCCATGAACAGTGGAATGCAGAAAGGAGATCACAGGCCACATCTGTAGTGACTGGTACTCTGCAAGATAGTGATGGGAAGACTATTTGCACCAACTGCATTACCACGGTGGTCAGGCATGTTCACATTGGCAATTAGCACTTATCTCCCATGGGGAATCAGGATAACTTAAACCAATGGATAGCAGACAAATAGTTGCCTTTAGCAAGTTTGTATGTGGGCAAAAGAGCACTTTCCAATAATGGAAGGGGACAGCCTCAAGTTTCTCTACTGTAGAAAAGGCCTGTACCTTCAACACTACAGTCCCCTGGACACAACACTAATGGCACAGGGCTCAGTGGGGAAAACCTCACCTACTGAATCATCAGCAATACTACAAACCCTTTATCCCATGCAAATCAACGTTTTGCGAGATAAGGTAAGGTCACAATACTTTGATCATTTGTCAATCAAAAGAACTGGTGTTTCCTCTCATATTAGAAAAGTGAATTAGCATTGGAAGGAGCCCAAGCACAGCCCTGCTAAGTGCAGCTAAAATCACGCTGAAAACAGAGCTCGTGATGTTAGGTGGATAGTTAGGGCAACAGGATCTTCATAGTCAATTTTGAGAGGGGCTCGTCTTCACAGCTTTACCTGTACTAGAGGATCATTTTTAAGCCCTGGTTTAAAAACTATTTCTGCTAACACAAGTTAAACATTGTTTGCCTGGTCAGCGTGGATCAGGCCCAACTATTCTAATAGGCGTAACAGATTACTGATTAGGCACAACACATTTAATCGGTGTTAGCACAAACCATCTTTAAGAACAGGTTTAAAAACTATTCCCTACCATGGGTAAAACCTTAAACTAGATAAAGCAGGGTGAAGAAAAGGGACAACCCGAAGTCTCCGACAAGTAGGTGATTTCATTATTCAGCTGTCCAGCCTTCCCTTTAATGCACTGGAAGGAAGTTACCTGACCATTGGGCTATAAATGAGGAGCTCCTATTTGTTTAAAGGCTACCAACTTAAGTAGTGGGCTTGAGTAGTTTGTTATTTTCCACAAGTAGTAGGCCTCCTTCAGTCTCAAGAGACCATGGATATGTACCCAAGAGGTAAAGAATGTACTCAATTGATTTTATGGCAGCTGTGGCTGTGACTGAAGAGACTGACTTGAGAGAGAATCCCTGCTGCATCTGACACATTTAAAGGTGGTGTGTCTTGACCCTTTGGGCTCTGCCTTGTGCGAGCTCTTTTCTTCTCTTCTAAACTGAACTGCTTCCTCTCATAACTCTGGAGACCTTTTTAAAGCTCTTGTTTCCAAAGGCTGCAGTCCTGAGTGTGATCTTCCCAGTTATACACATCCATTTCTTTTGAGGTCTCGCCTGCACACATCCTTGAAATGCAACTTTGGGCGCCCTTTCACCATAGAGTATATCACTTTGGGATGCGCCCATCATTCATTCGGCACACATGCCCAAGCCAGTGTTTGAGGAGAGTTTGGCCCTGTGTATACTGGCCCTCTTGAGCACCTCAGCTCAGCTCCAGGAGATTCCAAAAATCTGACAAAGGCAACGCATAGGTAAGCTATTGAGCCTCTTTTCCTGATGACAGTATAAGGTCCATGTCTCGCTCCCGTACAAAAGTGTGCTGATAACACATGCACAATACACACAGATCTTTGTGTTTTCTGTCAGTTTGTTGTTTTGCCATACCCTCTTGCTCAGTCAGAGACATTGTTGTGGCAGCTTTTCCAATGTGGATGTTGAGCTCTGTTTCAAGTGAAAGGTTGACTGCGACAGTGGACCCCAGGTATGTGAACTCGTTCACCACTTCAAGTTCATAGTTGTTAATCTTGATGGAGGATGCTTCTTCAACTCCTTGGCACATTATGTTAGTCTTTTTAGGCTTATGGTAAACCCAAAGCCTTGGCAGGCGTTGGAAAAACTGTCCATGAGGTTCTGGAGATGGGCTTCTGTGTGGGTTGTCACAGCTGCATCGTCAGTGAAGAGGAGGTGTTAGATGATGGCCTTTCAAGTCTTGGTTTTAGATCTGAGTCTTGCACGATTGAACAAGTTTCACTCCATGCATCTGACGAAGTGGGTTTTTTACCCACGAAAGCTTATGCCCAAATAAATCTGTTAGTCTTTAAGGTGCCACCGGACCCCTCGTTGTTTTTGTGGATACAGACTAACACGGCTACCCCTCTGAAGATTGAACAGCTTTCCATCAGATCTTGTATGCAAGTAGATTCCTTCAGTTGCGGAACCAAAAGCTTATTTCAGTAGTAAGGAGAAGATCCAAAACAGAGTTGAGGCAAGTACACAGCCTTCCTTGACTCGCTACAAATCTGGAAAGCCTCTGAGACTGAGCAGTCATATTGGACTGTACCATACATGTTTTCATGGAAGGACCAAATCATGCTCAAGAGCTTGGGAGGACAGCCAATCTTTTCTAGAAGCAAAAATAGTTCGGTTCTAAAGGCTATGTAAAGGGGCTTTGTTTTCTGCATTTCTCTTGTAGTTGTCTCAGTGAGAAGATTGTGTCAAAAGTAGACCTTTCGGCTCTGAAGCCACACTGCGATTCAGGATAGATTCTGTCTGCAAGGGTCTGAAGTCTGTTCAGGACAACTCACACAAAGGCTTTTCCCATGATGCTAAGAAAGGAAATGCCACGATAGTTGTTACAGTTGCTCCTGTCATCCTTGTTTTTATAGAGAGTGATGATGTTGGCATCTCTCATTTCTTGTGGTACTTCGTCTTCTTTCCAGCACAGGCAGAGCAACTCGTGAAGGTGTTGCAGTAGAATATGTTTTCTGCATTTTATCACCTCTGATGGTATCCAGTCTTTTCTGGGGCAAAAGAAAGGAAACTCAAACCTGACGTCCTGGCTATAAATCAGCCACTGAGAGGGACTGAACTGGAGATCTTTGACTCATGCCCACACACCTCCTAAAGTTAACACTCCCTTTTAAAAAATAGCCCAATAAATTCTCAAAACATGCATTATTCATAGTACACAAAGCCTGAGTTTGTCACTGGCTTACCAAACACAAACATGCTGCTCCCATAGACTACTGCTGAATGGTGATACCGGGGCGCTGGAGGGGTCCCTGTGGTAAAAGCCCTGAGGGATAACACAAAGATAGGGTTGACTGCTGCTTCCTTTGTGTGTTTCAAGTACACAAAGAAATTATTTAAGTTGGGTAGGAAGATATTTGTTTTGGGAAGGCAATTAACTGAAGTAGTTATTTCAGTGTTAATAAACGAGCATTTTCATTTCCTCTATATTTTCTAATCATGCTGACCATGATTTTATAGTAGACTAAGTGTTTTATTAAGTTTAATTCTTCTTTAAATATATCATGCACAGTTTAAATATGAATGTTGAAATAAATTGTGCAACACTATTATACAGCTATGTAGTAAGATAACACACCGCTCACAGCCCAGGCTGGAGTGGGATGAAGTTGGCTTTAACCCTTCCCAATCCTGGGCTGCTCTGGGAGCTGGATGAGTTCTCTCTGTAATGAAGACAGCCTTCAGAGGGTGTCTAAACTACAGCAGCCTCCCTGGGCTGCTCTATGGGCAGCAGTGTTGCCCTGAATCTCAGCAGCACCCCTGACACAGCCCCTGGCACGCCCCCTACACCAGGAATTGCGAGGGGATTCTCAGAAGTCAGCTCTACAACTGTCTTCCACGGTACTTGCTGTAACTGGGGCTCTTATAGACTCTTTACACAACTCCCACCTGTTTACCTGGTGTAAAGGGGCTGAAACAGGAGTGATGATCTCACCCACCATCAACAAATACATGAATGGGGTGGAAATTAAAATAACCTTGACTCCAGGCCAAAAAAGTCAAAAAATCTCCTGCTCTCAAAGAAGTTTTTACTTAAGTTAACCCATTTTGGACAGCTGTCAAGTCCAGTAGACTTCTATGGCAGGAACTAAATCAGTAATAAACATGAGAAATATTCTCATACCTGCACCAAGAGCAATCCTTTACGTCAAATCTCAAAAGGTCATTCAACATCGTTTTTCTGCAATGGAAAGGGATGGAAAATATGTAATGAATGTTTAGCTACATATGTAGAACAAAGACAAACTACAACAGCATTAAACTTTGTAGGAACAGGAATTGCCAGAGCAGATCACAGCAAGGATCCAGCTAGTTCAGTATGCTGTCTCTCACATAGCCAGTGCCAGATGCTCAAAAAAAAATTTTAAAAATGCAAGGAACCGCATTGTTCACACTTACAGAATACCCTGCCCATAAGGAAGTTCTCTTATCCCTGTTAGCTAACTTGTGGTATCATGCAGGAGAGTTTATAGCCCTTGGAAAAAAATATTTCTTCTGTCCAATACAGCTATGAATGTTCTTAATATCCATATAAAAAGATAATTCTAACATCCTACTAAGTGTTTGGCATCTGGGATGCATTGCGGCAGGAATTGCCACAGCCAAAAGAAAAAGTGTGCCTTTTTTATCAGTTTTAGTGTCCTATCGGTGCTATATGATGTCCCCTCTTGCTTTCTATTTTGAGAAAGGGTAAACAGAAGTGCCTAATTTACCTTCTCTGTATCATTATTTTATACCTCAGTCGCATCCTTTCTTATTCATCTCCTCAAACAGTCGTAGTCTTTTCAACCTCTCCTCATGCAGTAGTCTCTCCTCTTACCTCTAATCATTGTTGACACCCAATACCCACCTTGCCGTCTCTTCTATTTCTGCGCTCTTGTTTATGAGACTAGCCTTCTAGAGCATGAGCTCCGCAAAACAGTGCTCCAAGTGGCTGACTCTCATAGATACAGAGCTACTAAGGCAAAGAGCCATGGCTCCAGTATAAGTCACCTATCTGAAGAAAAGATTATTGGGACAGCAACATTTTTAAGGTCTGGCCCCAAAATACATTTTTCAAGACTTTCATCATCTGGCCCTGGGGAGCTCTCACTCCTGCAGCGAAGACATGCAGCAGAGGGTAAGGAAGTGGCCCTTCTAAGGCCAACAGGTTGAACTCTTCTGCTACGTGGCAACAGCCTCATCGTGTTGCCACAGAGAACAATGAACGTCCAAAGCTGCTCTGAACTGCCAACGTAACAAATACCCATAAAAGATAGAAAAACTAAGGACCCTGCTCATCATTCTTCACAGAAAGGAATGAATCAAGTATATGTGACAGTCTGTATCCTTATGTTCACCCTTTTTACAAAACTATAATGGATTTTCTACAAAGCAATCATTTGAAAATTCACAATGTACTGATCATTATTGTCCTGGTAAATATGCATGGCAACATTGTATGTAAAGTTATAAGATTCTACTGTATAACATTGCTATTACATGCTCCAAATTCAGAAAAGCAGGCACAAACCAATTCCTCAGAGACGAAAGGCAAACTGATGTCTCAGTCAGGTGTCTACAAAATCCGATGGACTATCACCTGGTTAAGCAGCCATTCTTTGGCAAGAAAAAGGGTGTGAGCGAGAAATTTATATGTTGGCAAAGAAACAGCTGGAAATTCCCATCCGATAGACTGTCGCCTGAACCCCAGCTGGAGACGATTCTCAAAGAAGAGAATTGCTGTAAGAAAGGGGTGCAAACTCCCCAGATTATCTCTCCCTTCATCTCTACTCACAGCATCACCAACACATGAAGGAAAGAGGACGCATCATTGGACTGGGGAGGGATCCAGGCTGAAAGATTCTAGTAGTCTTATACTAGAACATATGGTGAGAGAGCCTTTTGCTTTAAGTTCACTTAGCTTGTTAAGTTAGGTATCCATTTGCATTTTACCTTTTATTTCTTTGTAACCAATTCTGACTTTTATGTCTCACTACTTGCAATCACTTAAAAATCTATCTTTCTGTAGTTAATAAACTTGTTTTATAGTGTTATCTAAGCCAGTGTGTGTTTGGATTGAAGTGTTTGGGAAACTCCATTTGAGATAAGATTTGTTCATATAATAGATACTATGCTTGATCTTAGCTCATAGAGCCGAGAAGCGGACTTACTATGAGTGTGTATTGCCCAGAAGAGACTGGGCAGTACAAGATGCACATTACTGGGGGAAAGTCTGGCACTGGGAGTTTGCTGTTGTTGCCCTGCTAGTGTAATTCATGGGTGGCTGGCTACAGCACTCATACAGTATATCTGGGAGCACTTTATAACCTGGAGGCTGGGTGAGAGCAGACCAGGACAGGTTGTTCTCACAGCAAAGCAGTGTAAAAAGTACCGCAAATTGGAGAGTTGAGGGGACACAGCTGTCCATCAGTCCACATTGTACCCTGGAAAATGTCACAGTATGTGAAAAGTGAAACCCTGCCTACAGTTTGATCATTCAGACCATTTACCTTCAGGAGCCTTCCTTACAGCACCCATGCTAGAGTCCTCTCCTCTTCAAGAAATGGGGCTGCCATCGTTTCTCTTCACAGGAGACTTCCACAGTCAAATAGATTTCAGTGTTAGGACATTTTTCCTGATATTCAGCATAAGTGTTCTCTTTCTTACTTTACTCTTCACAGTTATAGTTCCTCCTAGTTACACCTCCCTGTGCATCAAACTAAAAATTCCTCTCCCTTCTTGGTGTCAACATCTTTTAAATATTTGTATTATTTTATCAGCCCCTGCATTAGTTGGCACTTAACCAAGCTAGACATATTTAGTTTTGTAAACCTTTCATGATAAGCAAGGTCCTTCATTTTGGGGGTTTACAGATTTTAACTAAAAAAATCCCACTGTGATGGGATCCTGTGACAAGGTCCCCCAGGTGCAACCTGGACTGTGGGAGTGCTGAGCCCTCCAAACACACCAGCCTGGGCTGTCCCTCACACTGATGTCAAGCTACAAACCTCTGACAGGCATTGCACTTACACAGCCATCCACAGGCAGGGACACACCCAACTGAGTTACATGAATGATCTCCCAGACACACATGAATCATCAATAGAGAGGCTCCAGCCAACCCGCCCCGCCCCCCCAGATCCCCAGCCTTGCACCCCAGAAATATACCACCTTGCACTGCTCAAGGTTCCCTTGGACAGTGCAAACTCATTAAAAAGTTTGTCACTTCCTCATAGGAAAGTGGAAATGCACCAGCCTTTGTAATCTGAGCTGAGACTCTCCAAACACTTCAACCAAAAATACACTGTTTTAGGTAAAATATAACACATTTATTTAATACAGAAAAAATAGATTTTAAGTGATTATAAGTAACAGACAGAGATCAAAGTTGGTCAACTTAGAAATAAAATTACAGTCTAAATTCTAACTTAAGCAGACTAAGCAAGATTTGAATCAGTCTCTCACCCTAACAGATGGTACAGACATCTTACAGTTCCTCAATACACAGAACCAGTCTCCCTAGTTCAAAGTCTGTCTTCCAGATGATCTTCCAGGTGTTGAGATGGGGGAAGAGAGACCAAGTGATGATGTCACTGCCACTTTTTATACCTTCTTCCAGCTGCTAGAAAGGTCCTTGCTGTGATCAGGAACAGTCAACATAGATTCACCAAGGGCAAGTCATGCCTGACTAACCTGATTGCCTTCTATGATGAGATAAGTGGCTCTGTGGATATGGGGAAAGCGGTGGATGTGATATATCTTGACTTTAGAAAAGCTTTTGATATGGTCTCCCACAGTATTCTTGCCAGCAAATCAAAAAAGTATGGATTGGATGAATGGACTACAAGGTGGATAGAAAGCTGGCTAGATTGTCAGACTCAATGGATAGTGATCAACAGCTCGATGTCTAGTTGGCAGCCGGTATCAAGTGGAGTGTCCCAAGGGTCAGTCCTGGGGCCAGTTTTGTTCAACATCTTCATTAATGATCTGGATGATGGGATTAATTGCACCCTCAGCAAGTTCGCATATAACACTAAACTGGGGGGAGAGGTAGATGCTCTAGAGGGTAGGGATAGGGTCCAGAGTGACCTAGACAAATTGGAGGATTTGTTGAGGTTTAACAAGGACAAGTGCAGAGTCCTGCATTTAGGAAGGAAGAATCCCATGCACCGCTACAGGCTGGGGACCGACTGGCTAAACAGCAATTCTGCAGAAAAGGACCTGGGGATTACAGTGGACGAGAAGCTGGATATGAGTCAGCAGTGCGCCCTCGTTGCCAAGAAGGCCAACGGCGTATTGGGCTGTATTAGCAGAAGCATCGCCAGCAGATCGAGGGAAGTGATTATTCTCCTCTATTCAGCACTGGTGAGGCCACACCTGGAGTATTGCATTTATTTTTTGGTCCCCCTCACTACAGAAGGGATGTGGACAAATTGGAGACAGTTCAGCAGAGGACAACGAAAATGATTAGGGGGCTAGGGCACATGACTTATGAGGAGAGGCTGCGGGAACTGGGCTTATTTAGTCTGCAGAAGAGAAGAGTGAGGGGGGATTTGATAGCAGCTTTCAACTACCTGAAGGGGGGTTCCAAAGAAGATGGAGCTAGGCTGTTCTCAGTGGTGGCAGATGACAGAACAAGCAGCAATGGTCTCAAATTGCAGTGGGGGAGGTCTAGGTTGGATATTAGGAAACACTATTTCACTAGGAGGGTGGTGAAGCACTGGAATGGGTTACCTAGGGAGGTGGTGGAATCTCCATCCTTAGAGATTTTTAAGGCTCGGCTTGACAAAGCCTTGGCTAGGATGATTTAGTTGGGGGATTGGTCCTGCTTTGAGCAGGGGATTGGACTACATGACCTCCTGAGGTCTCTTCCAACCCTAATATTCTATGATATGGGTTAGGCTGCCCCATTGTATATATGCCTTCTCTGAGAAACCTCCGTGATAGGTGTCAATGGCTCATCAAGACGAATCCACTATCTGGCCATTGATGGCTGCTCCTTTGTCCCTACTGAAAGGCTGGCTGTAGGCATTTCCAACCTCACAACATATTTCAGTAACATAAGAATGGCCCTACTGGGTCAGACCAAAGGTTCATCTAGCCCAGTATCCTGTCTTCAGACAGTGGCCAGTGCCAGGTGCCCCAAAGGAAATGAACAGAACAGGTAATCATCAAGTGATCCATCCCGTCACTCATTCCCAGCTTTTGGCAAACTGAAGCTAGGGACACCATTCCTGTCCATCCAGGCTAATAGCCATTGATGGACCTATCCTCCATGAATTTATCTAGTTTTTTTTTTAACCCTGTTATGGTCTTGGCCTTCACAACATCCTCTGGCAAGGAGTCCCACAAGTTAACTGTGTGACCTAGTTTTGAGAAATCCCTTTGTAGCCCTTCGCAGTCTTCCTGGGTCTTAACTATCTTTAGTAATTTTGTATCATCTGCAAATTTTGCCACCTCACTGTTTACCCCTTTTTCCAGATCATTTATGAATATGTTGAATAGGACTGGTCCCAGAACAGACCCCTGGGGGACACCACTATTTACCTCACTCCATTCTGAAAACTGACCATTTATACCTACCCTTTGTTTCCTATCTTTTAACAAATTACGAATGCATGAGAGCACCTTCCCTCTTATCCTGTGGCAACTTACTTTGTATAAGAGCCTTTGGTGAGGGACCTTGTCAAAGGCTTTCAACAGGTGAACACTTCAACCTCTCTAATCACTCAGTGACAGACTTCACGGTGGCCATTTTGTAACAGAAAAACTTCAAAAACAGACTCCAACGAGAACCTGCCGAACTTGAATTAATATGCAAACTAGATACCATTATCTTAGGTTTGAATAGAGACTGGGAATGGCTCGGTCATTACATTAATTGAATCTATTTCCCCCAGTTTAATATCCTAGTTAAATACCCTTAACACCTTTGTGTCAACTGTCCGTAATGGGCCGTGTTGATTATCACTTCAAAAGTCTCTTTCCCCTACTGATAACAGTTCCTTTCAATTAATTAGCCTTTTACAGTTGGTACGGTTACTTCCACCTTTTCATGTTTCTCTGAATGTATAAATATCCTCCCACTGTATGTTCCATTCTATGCATCCGACGAAGCGGACTGTAGTCCACGAAAGCTTATGCTGAAATACATTTGTTAGTCTCTAAGGTGCTACAAGTATTCCTTTCTTATTTTCTTTTTGCTGAAAATCTAAGTACACTATATCCACTAGACCCCCCTGGTTCACATGCTTGTTGACCCCCTCAAAGAATTCTAGTAGATTGGTGAGGCATGATTTTCCTTTACTAAAACCATGTTGACTCTTCCTCAACAAATTATGTTCATCTGTATGTCTGATAATATTGTTCTTTATAATAGTTTCAACCAGTTTGCCCTGTACTGAAGTCAGGTTTACAGGTCTGTAACTGCCAGGATGACCTCTGGAGCCCTTTTTAAAAATTGGCATTACATTAGCTATCCTCCAGGCATGTGGTACAGAAGCTGATTTAAAAATGATGGGTTACAGACTACAGTTAGTAGTTCTGCAATTTCACATTTGAGTTCCTTCAGAACTCTTGGGTGAATACCATCTGGTCCTGGTGACTTATTGCTGTTTAATTCATCAATTTGTTCCAAAACCTCCAGATCTGTCACCTAAAAAGAATGGCTCAGGTTTGGGAATCTCCCTCACATGCTCAGCCGTGAAGACCGATGCAAAGAATTCATTTAGTTTTGCCACAATGGCCTTATCGTCCCTGAGTGCTCCTTTAGCGCTCCTTTAGCGCTTGATCGTCCAGTGGCCCCACTGGTTCTTTAGCAGGCTTCTTGCTTCTGATGTACTTAAAAAAAAAATTGCTATTACTTTTTGAGTCTTTGGCTAACTGTTCCTCAAATTCTTTTTTGGCCTTCCTAATTGTATTTTTACACTTCATTTGCCAGTGTTTATGCTCCTATTTTCCTCACTAGGTTTCAACTTCCATTTTTTAAAGGATGCCTTTTTGCTTCTCACTGCTTCTTTTACTTTGTTGTTTAACATATAAAGCAATACTTCATAACTTCACATAAAATGATAGTACCTACAATCTAACAGGATATTAATGTTCAGCATATAAAGACTTTTAAATTGATACCTCACAAGACATACTTTGTACAAAACATATAATCAGATGGCAATGGTGAATATGGGATTCTAGGGTGCTACTATGAGGTACAGAATGTCACACCCATGTTTTACAAAAGCTATTATTCAGTTTTTACTGATATTAACCTGAACTTTGGACCACCCAAATACATGAAAATACTGATTACGTTAAGAAAATTCAGTGTATTACATTAGGTGGTTATGTTAATAATAAATTGGTCTAAGTGTATATACAAGGCTGTCTGTTCAAGTAAGGCAATACAGTGGAATACAAACACATGAGCATGTGCATGCATATATGTATGTCAGTACTCAAGTCCTAAAAAATGAAGTGTTAAAATTCCCCGGACTAAGCTCCCTGTTCCCAAAGGAGAGATGGCAGCTTTGTAACCTGTGCAGCCTAGGTAACCGAGCAGCCATCGCCTTCCAGAGCAGGTCCAGAAGCAGTATTGATGGAGGATGGAATGCAAATGGATGACACCCGCTATCTGTTAAGTTTTTTCTGTCCTCCCATCGCCCAAAATTAACACCCAGAAAACAGTGAAGTTAATTGTTTGTGCCAAATTTCACCCTTTTTTAAAAAATGTTTTTGTAATAAACGCCAGTAAATTCCCAGGAAATCTGAAACAAAATAAAAACCAAAAGACAAATGGCCTTGCTTATAAGTGAATTTCTCCAGTCCCCTGATCATCCTTGTAGTTTTTTTCTGAATTTCCTCCCATTTGCCAACATTCTTTTGCTAATGGATACACAGAATTAAATGCAGTCATCCAGGTGTATGAAGAGGGACTAAGTCTCTGTGATGTAATGACTTTGCTTATGCAGATCAAAGTTACATGGGTCATAGAATATCAGGGTTGGAAGGGACCTTAGGAGGTCATCTAGTCCAACCCCCTGCTCAAAGCAGGACCAATCCCCAATTTTTGCCCCAAATCCCTAAATGGCCCCCTCAAGGATTGAACTCACAACCCTGGGTTTAGCAGGCCAATGCTCAAACCACTGAGCTATCCCTCCCCTCTTCTAGCATCTCACTGCAAATACATATCTAATTTCCTGTCCACTATTGCCCCTAGATCTTTCACCATGACTGCGTCCCAAGTTTCTCTCTTCTCTCGACTCTTTTATGCTTTGGATTATTATTCCCCAGGCATATTGGATAGATTTTTCTAAAATGAATCTCACTCTTTGCTCATTTCCTTCCAGTCATTGTGTATTTCATTAACATGCTACTTACTATTACTTACCAGATCATTAATAAAGATGCCAAATAAGAGCTGTACTCACTATACCTTGCAGGAGGCCTCGGAGCCATTGCATGAGATAGTATGGTTCTGTTACTCCCACATTTGACCAGAATGGTGTGGGTTGTTTCATTTAGGAGGAGAAAATAATGATGGAGCCAGGTATCTTTGAAGAAATCATGTTTATTTATGAAGAATGTACAATGTCCTGTTCCCCTAAACACTGCAGAACTCAAACAGCAGAAGACAGTTTCTCTGTGCACAGCTCCAAGCCCCTTCCCAGCCAACAATCAGTCTGAAAGCACGTGCTCTCTCTGCTTTTTCTCAGGGCCCTGCTACTAGTGCTTCTGTGGCTGTGTTTTGTACTTCTTTGGTGCCTTCTCTCTCTGCTTCTCTTTCACAGACACACAAACCTTAATAAAACAATACTCAGTGAAGCCCCTCCACCCATGTACCTATGTTTTTGGCAGAGGCTGCTATTGTTTCAGCTACCTGGTTCCAAAGAGGAGTTTAACTGGTTCTTACATGAACATCAGATCTTTGAGCAGTCCCTGTGAAGCAGCAAATGGACAATTCTCCTTTGGATTCTTTTTCAGAGCGATTATGGTCTACTGTGCTGTAGTGTTCTTTAGGATTTCTTAACACTTCTGGATTTTAATATTTCTTCTCACTGCACCTTATACATTTGATATCTTAATTCCCCCAGATGGGCTTTTCATAAGTCTAATGCCCTTGGACGGCTGCATTCTGTGATTCTATCTTACTACGATGGTAACTCATGGTTCAATCATCCCTATCAGGGGCATCTAGAAGTTACTAGATCACAGGCCCTGGTTCTCATGGGTGACTTTAATCACCCCGATATCTGCTGGGAGAGCAATACAGCGGTCCACAGACAATCCAGGAAGTTTTTGGAAAGTGTAGGGGACAATTTCCTGGTGCAAGTGCTGGAGGAACCAACTAGGGGAAAAGCTCTTCTTGACCTGCTGCTCACAAACAGGGAGGAAATAGTAGAGGAAGCAATAGTGGATGGGAACCTGGGAGGCAGTGACCATGAGATGGTTGAGTTCAGGATCCTGACACAAGGAAGAAAGGAGAGCAGTAGAACAGAGACCCTGGACTTCAGAAAAGCAGACTTTGACTCCCTCAGGGAACTGATGGGCAAGGTCCCCTGGGAGAATAACATGAGGGGGAAAGGAGTCGAGGAAAGCTGGCTGTATTTTAAAGAATCCTTATTGAGGTTGCAGGAACAAACCATCCCGATGTGTAGAAAGAAAAGTAAATATGGCAGGCGACCAGCTTGGCTTAACAGTGAAATCCTTGCTCGTCTTAAACACAAAAAAGCAGCTTACAAGAAGTGGAAGATTGGACAAATGACCAGGGAGGAGTATATAAATATTGTTCAGGCATGCAGGAGTGAAATTAGGAAGGCCAAATCACACTTGGAGTTGCAGCTAGCCGGAGATGTTAGGAGCAACAAGAAGGGTTTCTTCAGGTATGTGAGCAACAAGAAGAAAGTCAAGGAAAGTGTGGGCCCCTTGCTGAATGAGGGAGGGAACCTAGTGACAGAGGATGTGGAGAAAGCTAGTGTACTCAATGCTTTTTTTTCCTCTGTCTTCACAGACAACGTCAGCTCCCAGGCGGCTGCACTCCGCAGCACGGTATGGGGAGGAGGTGACCAGCCCTCTGTGGAGAAAGAAGTAGTTCGGGACTATTTAGAAAAGCTGGACGAACACAAGTCCATGGGGCCGGATGCACTGCATCCGAGGGTGCTAAAGGAGTTGGCTGATGTGATTGCAGAGCCATTGGCCATTATCTTTGACAAATCATGGCAATCGGGGGAGGTCCCGGATGACTGGAAAAAAGCTAATGTAGTGCCCATCTTTAAAAAAGGGAAGAAGGAAGATCCAGGGAACTACAGGCCAGTCAGTCTCACCTCAGTCCCTGGAAAAATCATGGAACAGGTCCTCAAGGAATCAATTCTGAACCACTTAAAGGAGGGGAAAGTGATCAGGAACAGTCAGCATGGATTCACCAAGGGCAAGTCATGCCTGACTAACCTAATTGCCTTCTATGATGAGATAACTGGCTCTGTGGATGAGGGGAAAGCAGTGGATGTGCTATTTCTTGACTTTAGCAAAGCTTTTGATACAGTCTCCCACAGTGTTCTTGCCAGCAAGTTAAGGAAGTATGGGCTGGATGAATGGATGGTAAGGTGGATAGAAAACTGGCTGGATGGTCGTGCTCAACGGGTAGTGATCAATGGCTCCATGTCTAGTTGGCAGCCGGTATCAAGTGGAGTGCCCCAAGGGTCGGTGCTGGGGCTGGTTTTGTTCAATATCTTCATCAACGATCTGGAGGATGGTGTGGACTGCACCCTTAGCAAGTTTGCAGATGACACTAAACTGGGAGGAGTGGTTGATACGCTGGAGGGTAGGGACAGGATACAGAGGGACCTAGACAAATTAGAGGATTGGGCCAAAAGAAATCTGATGAGGTTCAACAAGGACAAGTGCAGAGTCCTGCACTTAGGACGGAAGAAGCCCATGCACTGCTACAGACTAGGGACCGAATGGCTGCGCAGCAGTTCTGCAGAAAAGGACCTAGGGGTTACGGTGGACGAAAAGCTGAATATGAGCCAACAGTGTGCCCTTGTTGCCAAGAAGGCTAACGGCATTTTGGGCTGTATAAGTAGGGGCATTTCCAGCAGATCGAGGGACGTGATTATTCCCCTCTATTCGGCACTGGTGAGGCCACATTTGGAGTACTGTGTCCAGTTTTGGGCCCCACACTACAAGAAGGATGTGGATAAATTGGAAAGAGTCCAACGGAGGGCAACAAAAATGATTAGGGGGCTGGAGCACATGACTTATGAGGAGAGGCTGAGGGAACTGGGATTGTTTAGCCTGCAGAAGAGAAGAATGAGGGGGGATTTGATAGCTGCTTTCAACTACCTAAAAGGGGGTTCCAAAGAGGATGGATCTAGACTGTTCTCAGTGGTAGAAGATGACAGAACAAGGAGTAATGGTCTCAAGTTGCAGAGGGGGAGGTTTAGGTTGGATATTAGGAAAAACTTTTTCACTAGTAGGGTGGTGAAGCACTGGAATGGGTTACCTAGGGAGGTGGTGGAATCTCCTTCCTTAGAGGTTTTTAAGGTCAGGCTTGACAAAGCCCTGGCTGGGATGATTTAGTTGGGGTTGGTCCTGCTTTGAGCAGGGGGTTGGACTAGATGACCTCCTGAGGTCCCTTCCAACCCTGAGATTCTATGATTCTATGATCACTACATTCTGTCCGGCCACTAGGCCATACTCGTCTCCCAAAACCAGGAATGGAACCCAAGAAACCTGATTAGAGGTTTGCTAGGACCTCATTTTAAAGCCCAAACCGAACACTAGCCCACAGCCGACCCAAATCTGACACTTCCCTCCAAACCTGTGTCAGCACTGCCGCCTCATCCTTGGGGCTCAGGCTGATGGGGGCTTCCTGCTCCCTGTGCCCAAGATCTGTCTCTGACCACCTCCTGCTATGGGGTCAGCATGGCATGCGTGCCTGCTCCTAAAAACCACTGCCACCTTCCTGCGCTGCGTGTACTGCTGAATGAGATGTGCTGCAACTCATCAGCACACTCACTCCACAGCACACAGAGCAGCAGGTATGGGGGGCTTGTCGGGTTGGTCCAGATGCATAGGGCTCTTTGGGACTTTGGGGTTTGAGTGGGGAAACTCAGTGATGATGGTCTGGATGTAGGGGTGGGATTCCAGATGCAGGGGGGAGGGGCTTGGTGCAGGTCCAGATGCAGGGGAGGACTTGGCAGGAAGGGGGCTCCAAATTCAGGGAGTGAGGCTCAGTGGTTGGGGGTTCAGGTGCGAGGGGCTCAGTGGGGGGGTTCTGAGTGTAGGGGGGTAATGGTCAGCAGGGGGGTCTGGGTATGGGGAGATGCAGATGAACAGGGGTTGGACAGACAGGGGACCAGCTCCCCATACAGTGACCCCTTCCCCCCGTAGCTTAGGAGCAATGGGAGCAGAAAGCAGGGAAAGGGGGTGTACAGCCAGGGGAGTTTTCTGGGGGTGGGTCTGACCTGGCCCAGGCCGCTCCTTGTGGGGGAAGAGGAAGTCCCGGTACAGGTTAGGAGCCTCCGGCAGGGGGGTTCCCAGCCCCACACCCCTCCGGTCATGTACTTCTCTGCCGGGTGCTCTGCATGCCCAAAACAATGCGCCTGCGCTGTTCAGGAGGGATGCATGACCACTCTTATGGCTTCCCTTTGCTTCCCTGTCAGAAGTAATTTTTCTGTGGGGAAACAAAGAAATCTGCAGGGGACATGAATTCTGTGCACGCACAGCGGTGCCGAATTCCCTCAGAAGTAATAAAGAAGCAGCTCAAGCTAGGCTTACATAGGCAGGGTAAGATGAGCAGTTTCTGTGCATATCTCAAACACTTCCAATTCCATGTTAGATTATATTTGTTCTTAGTGTAAGAAATAATATAATTTATTTTCACTAACTCTAAGACTAAGCCTGATATGCGCTACTAAGTTATTTAGAGACCTGATTGTTGCTTCTCATAGCGACACTACATAATTACTATATGCTAGAGCACGGATTCTCAGGACAAATTTTTTGGTGGCTTCAGAGGGCGGCCACCAACTCTTGCTGGTGGCCACTCTCACTTTTTCCTAAAATACTGAATTAGCTCGAGGAAAAACAAATAAACATACACATATACACTTCCAAATCATAGTAATTTATTTACTGCTAGCTAGTAAGTCTGCTGTGAAAAGTGATACTTGTATGTTTATTTACTGCTAGCTAGTATCACTTTTCACAGCAGACTTACTCAGCCCTGGCAAGCCTGGGGACAAATTAAGACCTGGATTGGGGGTCAGGGTACGCAGCAAGAGCCATGGGGCTGTGCTTCCCCCCACCCCCCCCGCAGCCCAGGAGGCTGTGGCCGAAAGAAAAGTCCCTGGTGGCCGCATGCAGCCATGGTGGCCGCATTTGAGAAACGCTGTGCTAGCGTGTCTCTCTGGGTTTCCAGTTCCCAGGGAGAAAAGACTACAACCTTTTAAGTCTAAATCTAAAAGAAACAAGGAGTGGATGATGGCAGCAAAGATACCAGATAAAGAATCCTAAGACTCAAATTTTCCCTACCCAGCTTTCTCTTAACACTTGATACGATGAAGTGATTTCTATTTAAATTACTAAAAGCTACCTATCACAGGGCTTTGGAATGGAGCCGAGCAATTCAAAAAATTGATTGCTCCAAATCCCTGACCTATCGAAGGCTCTAGAAACCCTAGCACACCATTAATAATACAAAGTCATCTCAGCAGCATTTAAATGATCAATTCAACAGGAACTCAGCAAGCCATTTACAGAAACTCCTCCCTGCCCTTTCATAGCTGTGGGGAAAAACACCCTTCAGCTCTCTCCAAAAACCCTGCAGAGCAGATAGATTTTGCCGTGTGCCCAAAAGGTCACTAAATTCAGCCTATTTCAGACCAACATGGGGAAACAAGATTTTGCCACTGCCCCTTCTTTTATAATGAGAGGGCTCCAGCTCACGCAACCCTGCTGACCCCAGCTGTGGTAATATGACCCAGGGAGAGAGGCACTCTCTCAGGTAGGCTGACCTAGGCTTTGTAAGTTATGATCACCTCTTGAGCTCCACCAGGAGACCAACAGACAACAACCAGTGAAGAGCCCAGAGCACTGGCATCACATGCTTCCAGTGAGGTGGCCTGCTGAATAAGCACGTCCCTGCATTCTGCACAAGCATTAGGATCTGATTGGTTTAAGATGCAGCACATATTGCAACAATCTAATCTTGAGGTGACAAAAGACTGGATAAAAGTGGCTTGTCTACAACTGAAAGGAAAGGTTGCTGTTCCCTAGCTGGATGGTGATGATAAAGAGCTGACTAGTATGCTGCTGTAATGCAAGTGTCAAATAGCAGCCACAGGTGTAGAATTACCTCATAAGTGCCAAACCCTGCTAACCAATAGAGTTATAGGTTGTCAGTACAAATAACGTATCCACACTATAGCATGCTAAATCTAAAGCTGGGTGGCTGCGTAACATACACTAATATTAAGAGGCATAGCAAGAGGCAGGGCTAGCAGGGAAGCTGCCTGGCACCACCACGGGCCAGCCAAGGCAGTAGCACTTACCCATTGTCACCACCAAACACGTAGATGGCATCCCGATAGGCAACCACGGTGTGTTTGCTGCGCCTGAGAGAGAGTCTGTCAGACACTGGCAAGGGGAGTCCTGGCCCCACCCTGACGCAGTCACTCGGTGCCACCCCCTCTCCAGCCCCACCCCACACCACACACACGCTGACCCACCCCCTCTCCACCCCTACACACACACCCTAACCCATCCCTTCTCAGCCAGGTGGGCCCCCACCCCACACACACCCTGACCCACCACTCTCCATCCCCCCACCCCATCTCCATCCCCACCCCACCCCCTGACCCACCCCTCTCCATCCCCTACACACACACCCTGACCCAACCCTTTGCAGCCAGGCAGGCCACCACCCCACACACACCCTGACCCACCCCTCTCCATCCCCCAACCCACACCCTGACCCACCCCATCTCCAGCCCCACCCCTCTCCATCCCCTACACACACACCCTGTCCCACCCCTCTCCATCCCCGGCCCACCCCATCTCCATCCCCTACACACACACCCTGACCCACCCCTCTCCATCCCCCCACCCCATCTCCAGCCCCACCCCTCTCCATCCCCCCACCCCATCTCCAGCCCCACCCCTCTCCATCCCCTACACACACCCCCTGACCCACCCCTCTCCATCCCCCCTGACCCACCCCATCTCCAGCCCCACCCCAGCGCTACCCCGCCCACTCAGCTCTGCCCACTCTCAGCCCCACCCCCACCTTGGCCACCCACTTAACCCCAAGATGGCGCGGTTCCTCATGGCCTCACCTGGCCCCCACGAACTCGTCGCAGGGCGGCAGGCGGCGCCACCGATGCACTGTCTCGAAAGGCCCGAAGTTGAGGGTCAGGTACTCCACGCTGTCGGAGCAGCTGTGATCGAAATCCACGCTGGGCGCCACCTTGGAGCTCCCGGCCCCTCCGCCCGTCGGGGCGCCCGCCGCCGCCATGGCCCAGCTCGCACAGACGGGACAGGCCCCGCCGCAGCCCAGGCACATGCGCAGGGGACCGGGCGCTGGGCAGGCCAGCGATAGCCCCGCCCCCTGAGGCCAATGGCTCCCGGCGTGCCCCGCGCCGTCAGGGAACTACAACTCCCGGCGTGCCCCGCGCTGAGTAGGCCCGATGCTCTCGCGCTGTTCCTCGGGGGTTGGTGTTTCCCTCATTTCCGGCTCTTCTTCCCAGCCCGGGCAGCCGCCAGGTAGAAACGTTCTCTGGTTCCGCCCGGCCGGCGCCCTCCCGCCGTCGCGGTGCAAGGAGAACGGGAGCCGGGGTCGGTCGCTGCCCCAGGCCGGTAGGGCTGGGCGGGGAAAGTCCCCAGCGGGTCACGTGAGGGCGCCCCAGGCCCTGCTCTCGCCTGGAGAGGCCCGGGCGTGGCTGTGAAGGTGCTGGGGCAGGACCCTTGCTCTGGTTGGGCCACAGTGCGGGCTGGCTCTGCCTGGGGCCCCTCGGGGCTATGGGGACAAAGAAGGAGCGTGAGGACCAGTCAAGGGCGCTGATGGGGAGGGGGGGCAGAGTTTCATATGGGTGATGCAAAAAACAATGAGGAGTCTTGTGGCACCTTAAAGACTAACACATTTATTGGAGCATGAGCTTTCGTGGGCTATGACCCACTTCTTCAGATGTATAGAGTGAAAATTACAGTAGGCAGGTGTCATAAATATGAAGGGAAGGGGGAGAGGGTCTGATGCAGTGCTATAAACTCCTCTTTCCAGTAAAGGGTTAAGAAATGCAGGTAGCCAGACTGACACCTGACCTGGCTGGCATCTGACCAATAAGGGGACAAGATACTTTAAAACTTTGGGAGGGGGGAAGGTTTTAGTGTGTGTCTTTGTCTGAGAGAGGGTGATCTTGGAAGACAGAAGGAACCTACAGAAAATCAAACCTCCCTTTTCTGAAGTAAGTTTAGATAGCATAGCGTATAGATTTCTGTTTATTTTTGCTTGGTGTATCCCCTGTGTTAGAAAGGGCAGGGGGGGGGGGGTATTCATGGTTTTCTGGAACTTTAAGGTTTTGTCCAGAGGGGGAAATCTCTCTGAGTTTGGAAATATAGTGTCCTGTAAAATAGTTACCATCCTGATTTTACAGAGATGATTTTACCTTCTTTATTTTTAATAAAATCCTTCTTTTAAGAAGCTGACTGTTTTCTATGGTGTTAAAATCCAGGGGGTGGGTTTTTAAATCACTCTGTAACCAATTGGTTGGGAGATTGTTCTCAAGCTTCCCCAGGAAAGGGGGTGTACGGCTTGAGGGGGTATTTTGGGGGGGAGGGAAGTTCAAGTGATTCCTTTCCTGGATTCCTGTTAGACATTTGATGGTGGCAGCGAGAAGCATTTCTTGGGGTGCAGGGAATTTTGTACCTTGGGGGGTTTAACCTAAGCTGGTAAAAATAAGTTTAGGGGCTGTGAATGCGGGTCCCCACGTCTTTACCCTAGAGTTTAGAGTGGGGAGGGAACCCTGACAGCAGGCATAAATATACAGCGCAAGAAAAGATGGGATTTGCCTTACCAGGTGGTGGTGGGGGGAATGATTCAATCAGGGTGGATGTGTCCCATTCCCAACAGTTCACAAGAAGGTGTGGATGTCAACAGAGTAAAAATTGCTTTTTGTAGTGCTAATTATGCCAATTCCATCAGCGTGGATGGCCCATTCTCAACAGTTGATGGGAGATTACTTCTTGTAGTGACCCAGCCATTCCCAGTCTTTATTCAGGCCTAATTTGATGTCAAGTTTGCAAATTAATTCCAGTTCTGCAGTTCCTCATTTAAGTCTGTTTTTGAAGATTTTCTGTTGAAGAATGGCCACATTTAAGTGTGAAATTGAATGTCCAGGGAGGTTAAAATGGTCCCCTACTGGTTTTCGAATGTTATAATTATTGATGTCTGCTTTGTGTCCATTTATTCTTTTGCGTAGAGACTGTCTGGTTTGGCCAATGTACATGGCAGAGGGGCATCGCTGGCAAATGTTGACATATATCATATTATGTGCAAGTGAACGAGCCCCTTATGGTGTGGCTGATGCGGTTAGGCCCTGTGATGGTGTCACTTGAGTGGATATGTGGACAGCGTTGGCAACGGGGTTTGTTGCAGTGGATGGTTCCTGGGTTGGTGTTTCTGGTGTGTGGTTGTTGGTGAATATTTGCCTCAGGTTGGGGAGCTGTCTGTAAGCGAGGACTGGTCTGCCTCCCAAGGCAGTGAGGGATGTGAGAGTGAGGGATCGTCTTCCAGGATCGGTTGTAGATCCTTGATGATGTGCTGAAGAGGCTTTACGTGGGGGCTGTAGGTGATGGCCAGTAGCGTTCTGTTACTTTCTTTGTTGAATCTGTCCTGTAGTAGGTGACTTCTGGGTACCTTTCTGGCTCTGTCAATCTGTTTCTTCACTTCCCCAGGTGGGTATTGTAGTTTTAAGAATGCTTGAAAGAGATCCTGAAGGTGTCTGTCCCTGTCTGAGGGATTGGAGCAAATGCGGTTGTATCCTAGGGCTTGGCTGTAGATGATAGATTGTGTGGTATGTTCTGGATGAAAGCTAGAGGCATGTAGGTAAGTATAGCGGTCAGTAGGTTTCTGGTGTAGGGTGGTGTTTATGTGTCCATCCTTTATTAGCACGGTAGTGTCCAAGAAATGGATCTTTTCTGTGGACTGGTTGAGGTTGATGGTGGGGTGGAAATTGTTGAAGTCCCGGTGGAATTCTTCAAGGGCCTCCTTCCCGTGGGTCCAGATGATGGAGATGTTGTCAATGTAGTGTAAGTAGAGGAGGGGCACTTCGGTACGAGAGATGAGGAAACGTTTTTCTAAGTCTGCCATAAAAATGTTGGCATACTGTGGGGCCGTGCGGGTACCCATAGCAGTGCCGCTGACTTAAAAGGTATAAATCGTTCCCAAATCTGAAATAGTCATGGCTGAGGACTTCAACAATTTCCACCCCACCATCAACCTCCTTAGGCCACTTCCGCCTTAACTGAATTGGGTCGTTAACACTGACCCCCCACTTGGTAAGGCAACTCCCATCTTTTCATGTGCTATAATATATATTTTGCTTACTGTATTTTTCACTCCATGCATCTGATGAAGTGGGTGTTGGCCCACGAAAGCTTATGCCCAAATACATTTGTTAGTCTCTAAGGTGCCACAAGGACTCCTCGCTGTTTTTGCTGATGCAGACTAACACGGCTACCCCACTGAAACCAGTGATATAGAGAAGTTCACACTCTACCTGTGGTACTTATGTGGCCCCATCACATAGTATCCGAGTGTCTCATATCAGCCCCTTGATGAGATAACAGCACTGCTCTATCTCCATTGTACTGATGGGGAACTGAGGGACACACTAGGGTGACCAGATGTCCTGATTTTATAAGAACTGTCCCGATATTTGGCGCCCTATATTTGGTGTCTATTACCCTCCACCCCCTGTCCCAGTTTTTCACAGTTTGGTCACCCTTGGACACACAGACTAAAGGTGAGATTTTCAAAGGCACCTAGTGAAAAAATGTAGTTCCTGAGACAATGCATATATGTGTGTAACTCTCTGGATAAGATGTCTCCGATATTTAAGTATGATGTGTATAGTTATTGACCACACATGTTATCACATGTTCACTGTGATGTTAATATCTATGAGTGGAGGCACTGATGGCAATAGTTTTACTTCATTAACATCTAGAAGATTTGACCGTCCAACTTTCTTTCAAGAGGAAGAGCTGCCCAGAGCTCCTGTGCTGTTTGTTTTTCCTTTCCTGCCTGCAGTAGCCCTGAGATACCTCAGAAGTCTCAATTTTTTTCCTCAACTTTAAAACGTGGAATTTTCTTGGTGTTTGGTTTTATATCATCTCCTGTGAAAACTGCAACTGAAGCACTGTTTAAGACCCTTCTGGAAAGTAACTAGCCTCTAAACAGAAGGCAGTGTTGCCAACTCTCATGATTTTGTCATGAGTCTCATGCCCCAGCTCTTGGAGTCAAGTGTATGTGTGATGATTTCATCCTTCATTCTTAAAGAGAAATGAAGTTTCTAGCCCTTGTGGCTGTGGAGAAATCTTCAAAATGTGACCCCAGTGCACCCTAAAGGTTCAAAGCAGAATGTAGATAAAAAGAACACCAAATCTATTATTTTTACATAATCTCATTTATTTTTTTTAAGCCACTCTCATTATTTTTGGTGAGCCTGATTCATGATTTTTGAACATTTGGGGTTGGCAATACTATGAAAGTGATTGACAGTGTCAAGTTTCACTCCTGTTTAAAGGCAGTTTCTAGTCTATTATTTGTAGTGGGGTAACACCCCTAGAACTCCACGCAGGTGCAGTATAAACTCATGGGGCCTTGCCCTAGTAGGATGTTTCCAAAAGTTAAATGATCTATTCCAAGCTTGATGAACTGCAAAAAAGGGATAGAAAGTAATCTGGATTTTTCTACAATTGTTTCAATTGTTGTATTCAAGAATTAGTAACAAAGTAAGAATATACATTAAAACTTTAAACCTAACCAGTGTCCCTTAAGTGAATTGATACAAGAGGTTAGAACATGTTAGTATTAGAGCTGAGTGGGTCTAATATTTATTTAATTTTCTTTCTTTATATAGGAATTAGAAATTATTATCTGACAGAAGCACTGTATCTAGGGCCTTGTCAACATACACTACAGGGGAAAAATCGATCTAAGCTACACAATTTGAGTTACGTGAATAGTGCAACTCAAATCAATGTAGCTTATATCTACTTACCGCGGGGTCCACGCTACACGATGTCGACAGGAGACGCTCTCCCGTCGACTCCCCTACTCTTCTCGATCCGGTGGAGTAAAGGAGTCGACAGGAGAGCGATCTGCGGTCAATTTAGTGAGTCTTCACAAGACCCACTAAATCAACCGCCGATGCATCGACCACGACTCATGGATCCCCTGGTAAGTGTCAACAGATAAGAAAAAAAAATTAAGATACGAATTTTCAGGTGCCCAAGTAGCCTCTGGAATCACGGTTAAAGTCCCCCTCCCCCAAATCTGAAATGGCACCCCTGGGATCAGTTACGCTTTTGAATTCTGGGATTGCAGTGATGCCAAGAGGCCCCTGGGCCCCTTGCTAGGGTCCAGCAGGGGCACCGGTGCTTAGGCTCCCAGCCAACACCTTGTGCAGAGCCCCACATCTCCCTCGCTGCTGCTCGGGGTAATGCAGGTTGTACAGCTCCCTGCCTGTGCTAGGAATCCCCCAGATTAGCGAAGTGCCTCAGCAGCCTGCTTTGCCTTCTTTCCTCAGAAGCCATACACAGCATCATTGCCCACACAGCCCTTTCTAAGCAAGCACACTTATTCTTAAGGTGAAATCATTAGAGAGAAAACATAAAAACAATCAAAGAATCTGCATGCTAATAAGCCTATCAGAAGCTATCCTCAAATCCAACAAGGTCTCTAGTAGGTTAGCAATCCTTCCAACCCTCCCAAGGGGGTTTTATGCATTTGTACATTCATAACTGCCTTGGCCAGGGGCAATGGAGCCTTCCCAAAAGTGGGGTGGGGCAGCAGGGGCCCCCACCCCCTCTGAGACTCCGCCCTTCCCACTCCTCTCCCCCCCCAAGGCCCTGCTCCTGGCCAAGCCAGAAGCTAGAGTGGGGCCAGGAAGTGGTGGACCCTCCACTTGCCTGGGGTGGGGGGGCTGAGAGAAGCCCCCAGCCCGTGTCCCCATGCAGGGCAGGTGGAGGGTCCGTGGCTTCCCACAGCTGCCCACACAGTTCTTACCCTGACCTGGCTCCTGCTGGGGCGCGGGGCTTCGGAGCCACAGCCCGGCCATGGTAAGAGCCTCACAGGCAGCTGTGGGGAGCCACAGACCCTCTACCTGCCCAGGGCAGGGGATCTGGAGGGTGGAAACAGGGGCCAGGGGCTGCTCTTGCCCCCCACCCCCCATGCCCCCCAGGCAGGTGAAGGGTTTGCAGCATCCCGCAGCTGCCCAGGCTCCCTGGCCAGGCTCCAACTGCCGGTCTGGCAGGAGGGGGCAGCTCAGGGGTGAATAGGAGAGGCAGGGGCAGAGCCAGTGGCGAAAAGTGGACAGGTCTTTCAAAAAGTGGGAGGGCCATTGTCCCCCCTATTCCCGCACCTCTGGCCTTGGCTTGGAACAAGCATGCTCTGACTCTGAGAGTCACTCCTTTCTACAGGTAACATCTTTGATCTGTCCTCCAGTAACAGCAGACAAAGGCGGTCTCCTCAGGGCAGAGTTTCAAAAGGCCAAGTTCTTGCATAAATGGAGGGATTACATTTACACAAACCTCCCCGTAGAGAGTTAATGGGAAACCCATTTCACTTTAAAAGTTCACATCATTTCAAGTAGTCCTTTGAACCTCATAACGCTTTTGAGGGTTTAAGTAGTCATATCTCCCCAACCAGTCTCTCAAAAAAACAAACAGTGGTATTTTGAATACAGTGAGCTCCCAAAATACATAAACTTAATTCAGTCAGATTTGCCCAGGGAATTGCCATAGCCACTGCACTGTACACAAATGCAAAGGCAAATCCTGCGCTACATTGCTCAGCAGTCACCAACACTCCTGATTTTTCCCATGAGTTTCATGATTTGTTTTTTATTAAAGCCCCAGCTTCTAGAGCAGGGGTCTCAAGCCGCGCCCCCCCCCCCCCATTTTACTTTCTGCAGTTCTGCCGCCAGAACAGCTGTCGGGCAGCTTCGTGGTTTCTGGGAGGGAGTGGGGAGGAGCGGGAAGCGCGCACACAGAGGAGGAGGGGGGGAGAAGAGGCGGAGCTCCCCCCCCCCCTGTGTGCGCTCTTCCCGCTCCTCCCCCCTCCCTCCCAGAAACCACGAAGCCGCCACAGGGGAGGAGGGGGGGAGAAGAGGCGGGCTGCCAGGCTCCCCCCGCGCCCCCCCCCCAGTTACTTCCTATGGCCGCCAACTCCCCTCACTCCCCCACTTACGTTCTGTGGCTTCCAACTCCCCCCACCCCTGCCCCCAGTTACGTTCTGTGGCCGCTAAGATCCCTGTTCCCACCGCGCTGCTCCAAGGTTCTATTTTTACCCCCAGGCAGTTCTTGCTGCCAGAACAGCTGTCTGGTGGCTTCGCGGTTTCTGGGAGGGAGCGGGGAGCCATGCGCTCAGGGGAGAAGGCGGAGAAGGGGCGGGGCCTAATGGAAGGGGTGGAGTGGGGGCGGGGCCGGGGGCAGCGATGCGGCCCTCAGGCCAATGCACTAGTCCTCATGCGGCCCTCGTGGTAATTTGAGTTTGAGACCCCCTGTCCTAGAGTCAGGTGCTTATGGGAGAAGCTCAGCTTTCATTAAAAAAAAAAAGTCAGTTTATATCTGTTAGATGCAGAGAAAAGCCAGAAAACATGATCCAAGTGTGACCTAAAGTCTCAAAAAACAAAAATCAATGTCATAAAATGTCATGATTTTAAAGCCAATAATTATTGTTGGGGTCTGACTCATGATTCTTGAATGCTTGGGACTGGCAGACCTGCCAAGTGTCACACATCTTGCATAAGTGTCAGGCACTTTCCAGGTTTGTCATGCATTTCTGCACAAGTGGTAAAATGTTACACAGTTACAGAGAAACCTAAACCATTTCCTTGTATAATATGCTATAGCAGAGGTGGGCAAACTACGGCCCATGGGCCACATCTGGCCCGCGGGATTGTCCTGCCCGGCCCTTAAGCTCCCGGCTGGGGAGGCTAGCCCCCGGCCCCTCCCCTGCTGTCTCCCCTCCCCCCGCAGCCTCAGCTCGCCATGCCACCAGCGCTCTGGGTAGCGGGGCTGCGAGCTCCTGCCAGGCAGCGCCGCTCTGAAAGCCGCTGGCCTGCCCCAGTGCTCTAGACAGTAATGGCTCGGCTGGCTCCGGATGAGCGGCGCGGCTGCCAGTCCTGGTGCTCTCAGCGCCATGGTAAGGGGGCGGGGAGCGGGGGGGTTGGATAAGGGGCAGAGTGTCCCAGGGGGCAGTCAGGGCACAGGAAGCAGGGGGCGGTTGGATAGGCGTGGGAGTCCCGGGGGGCCTGTCAGGGGGCTGGGGTGTGGATAGGGGTCAGGGGACAGGGAGCAGGGGGGTTTGGATAGGGGGTTGGGTCCCGGGGGAGCAGTTAGGGGGTGGGGGTCCCAGGAGGGGGCGGTCAGGGGACAAGGAGCAGGGGGGTTGGATGGGGCAGAGGTTCTGAGGGGGGCAGTCAGGGCGGGAAGTGGGAGGGGGCAGATAGGGGGCGGGGGCCAGGCTGTTTGGAGAGGCACAGCCTTCCCTACCCGGCCCTCCATACAGTTTCGGAACCCTGATATGGCCCTCAGGCCAAAAAGTTTGTCCACCCCTGTGCTATAGCCTAGGGAAAAGTACACTGAACTGCAAGTTAAGAGCTCCTTCTGCTGATTGTTCTGCTTCACTTTACTGTGTTCTTCATCACCCTTATTAACCAAGGCCTCACACCCATTTTATTGATAAGATAACAGAGGTTTCGTAGATTATGAAGTCAGAGGGACTATTGTGATCATCTAGTCTGACCTCCTGCATAATACAGGCCATAAGATTTGCCTGAATTAATTCCTGTTTTATTCTGGGACAGGTTTCTCTCAATCTGTCCTGTTGAAGCTGTTCCACTTTGGCTAAATAATTAGTCATTGCAGCAAGGGCACTGGTATCTGGGTCTGTAACCACTTAGGCGATTGCTTTCGCCACTGAGCTAGAAAGTCATTTTTTGTCACTGTAAGAATTGTACTGTATGGAGAGACTCTCCTTAGCTCTCAGGGAGAGGGCCTGGGGTGTGAGAGAGACCAGCAGAGAAGCACCAACAGGTGATCCAGAGGGGAGTGGGGAAGACGTCCTCCCCACCAGCCAGAGGGAAAGGCCTGGCTGGAGCTGCTTGCAGTGAGGGGCAGTGCAAAGCTCTTAAGGGGGTGTACTGGACTGCTGGGCCCATGAGACATGCAATGGATTGGCGAGGCTGGGAGTTTTAGCTTTAAAGTGTTATATTTATGTTGTTAAAGCAGCCACCAGAAGGGGAAAGTCAATACAAAGCATCCATTGTGGAAGTAGGAAAACAGACAGAAGCAGGGTCCAACGCTGGTTTGAGCTGAGACCCTGTTACAATGTTAAATATTTTTAAATCTTGTATCCAAGAGTTCTAAAAGAGCTAACCTAGGCGTTCTCTAAACACTTATGTAGATTCTTACTTACAATGTCACCTTTGTGTTTTGTCAGATCTGCAGTGAAAATATTCTTAAAACGAACAACATATGCTGGGTCATCATCCAAGACTGCTATAACATGAAATATATACCAGAATGCAGGAGATATACAATTCTCCCCCAAGGAGTTGAGTCACAAATTTAATTAATGCATTATTTTTGTAACGAGCGTCATCAGCATGCAAGCCTGTCCTCTAGAATGGTGGCTGAAGCATGAAGGGTCATATGAATGTTTAGCATATCTGGCACGTAAATACATTGCAATGCTGGCTACAAAAGTGTCATAAGAACACCTGTTCTCACTTTCAGGTGACACTGTAAATAAGAAGCAGGCAGCATTATCTCCTGTAAATGTAAACAAACTTGTTTGTGTGAGCGATTGGCTGAACAAGAAGTAGGACTTGTAGGCTCTAAAGTTTTACATTGTTTTATTTTTGAATGCAGTTATTTTTTGTACATAATTCTATATTTGTAAATTCAACTTTCATGATAGAGTGCACTACATTACTTCCAATAGGAGAATTGAAAAATACTATTACTTTTGTTTATCATTTTTACAGTGCATCTTTTAAAAAGTGGAAGTCAAATCCTAGTGAGGTAACTAGAGAGGAGCATAAACACTGCCAAATTAAGTGTAAAAATGTAATATAAGAAAAGCCAAAATGGAGTTTGAAGAACAGCTAGCCAAAAATTCAAAAGGTAATAACAAAATGTTTTTTAAATACGTCAGAAGCAGGAAGCCTGCTAAAGAACCAGTGGGGCCCCTGGATGATAGAGATACAAAAGGAGCACTTAAAGATGATAAAGTCATTGTGGAGAAACTAAATGAATTCTTTGCTTCGGTCTTCACAGCTGAGGACGTTAGGGAGATTCCCAAACCTGAGCCGTCTTTTGTAGGTGACAAATCTGAGGAATTGTCATGGATTGAAGTGTCACTAGAGGAAGTTTTGGAACTAATTGATAAACTTAACTGTAACAAGTCACCGGGACCAGATGGCATTCATCCAAGAGTTCTGAAAGAACTCAAATGTGAAATTGCAGAACTATTAACTAGGGTTTGTAACCTGGCCTTTAAATCGGCTTCTGTAGCCAATGACTGGAAGATAACTAATGTAACGCCAATATTTTAAAAGGGCTCTAGAGGTGATCCCGGCAAATACAGACCGGTAAGTCTAACATCCGTACCGGGCAAATTAGTTGAAACAATAGTAAAGAATAAAATTGTCAGGCACATAGAAGAACATAAATTGTTGGGCAAAAGTCAACATGGTTTCTGTAAAGGGAAATCATGTCTTACTAATATATTAGAGTTCTTTGAAGGGGTCAGCAAACATGTGGACAAGGGCGATCCAGTAGACATAGTGTACTTAGATTTCCAGAAAGCCTTTGACAAGGTCCCTCACCAAAGGCTGTTATGTAAATTAAGTTGCCATTGGATCAGAGGGAAGATCCTTTCATGGATTGAGAACTGGTTAAAAAACAGGGAACAAAGGGTAGGAATAAATGGTAAATTTTCAGAACGGAGAGGGGTAACTAGTGGTGTTCCCCAAGAGTCAGTCCTAGGACCAATCCTATTCAACTTATTCATAAATGATTTGGAAGAAGGGGTAAACAGTAAGGTGGCAAAGTTTGCAGATGATACTAAGCTGCTCAAGATAATTAAGACCAAAGCAGACTGCGAAGAACTTCAAAAAGATCTCACAAAACTAAATGATTGGGCAAAAAAATGGCAAATGAAATTTAATGTGGATAAATGTAAAGTAATGCACATTGGAAAAAATAACCCCAACTATACATATAATATGATGGGGGCTAATTTAGCTACAACTAATCAGGAAAAAGATCTTGGCGTCATCATGGATAGTTCTCTGAAGACGTCCAGGCAGTGTGCAGCGGCAGTCAAAAAAGCAAACACGATGTTAGGAATCATTAAAAAAGGGATAGAGAATAAGATGGAGAATATCTTATTGCCCTTATCCAAATCCATAGTACGCCCACATCTTGAATACTGCGTACAATTGTGGTCTCCTCATCTCAAAAAGGATATACTGGCATTAGAAAAGGTTCAGAGAAGGGCAACTAAAATGATTAGGGGTCTGGAACGGGTCCCATATGAGGAGAGATTAAAGAGGCTAGGACTTTTTAGCTTGGAAAAGAGGAGATTAAGGGGGGATATTATAGAGGTATATAAAATTATGAGTGGTGTGGAGGAAGTGAATAAGGAAAAGTTATTTACTTGTTCTCATAATAGAAGAACTAGGGGCCACCCAATGAAATTAGTGGGCAGCAGGTTTAAAACTAATAAAAGGAAGTTCTTCTTCACATAGCGCACAGTCAACCTGTGGAACTCCTTGTCTGAGGAGGCTGTGAAGGCTAGGACTATAACAGGGTTTAAAAGAGAACTGGATAAATTCATGGAGATGCATTCCATTAATGGCTATTAACCAGGATGGGTAAGGAATGGTGTCCTTAGCTTCTGTTTGTCAGAGGAGGGTGATGGATGGCAGGAGAAAGATCACTTGATCATTACCTGTTAGGTCCACTCACTCCAGGGCACCTGGCATTGGCCACTGTCGGTGGACAGAATACTGGGCTGGATGGACCTTTGGTCTGACCCAGTACGGCCTTTCTTATGTTCTTATGCAAATATTTGTAATCCAAAATAATACAAAGTAAGCACTGTACACTTTGTATTCTGTGTTGTAATTGAAATTAATATATTTGAAAATGTAGAAAAACATCCACAAATATTTAATACATTTCAATTGGTATTCTATTGTTTAAAAGTGCAATTAAAACTGCGATTAATCACAATTAATTTTTTTAATTGCAATTAATTTTTTGAGTAAATCACATGAGTTAACTGTGATTAATCGACAGCCCTACTTAGTACTGTATGATATTCTGACTAAAAGTCATCACTATTCCAAATACAAGGTAATCCATATTAAATGGATTTTAAAACTGTTTGACTGATATCCCAAAGTGACTTTTAAAGAGAAATAATCACCCAATGGAGGTATTTCCTGTGGAATCCTGCAGGGATCTCTATAATGATCTGAAAGAAAATATAAAACCACAAATATAAAATGTGTAGAAGACACTAGAGTTAGTGGAGAGAGAATAAGGACAGCTCACCTCTACAGAGCAATCTGGATTACTTGGTAAGGTGTGTGTTTTAAATACAGATAAATGCAAGGTCACATATCTAAGAACAATGAATACTCTTTACACTCCACTGAAACTGCTCTTGCCAAAGTCTTGATTTCTTTTTAGCCAAAGCTCAGAACCAGTACTCCATCCTCATCCTCCTTGACCTGTCAGCACAGTTGCCAACTCTCTGTGGGGGTTCCACGGGGCTCTTTGGTCCTCTTCTCTTCTCCCTCTACACCTTTTCCAATGAGATTACCCAGAGATAACACCAATTCTACTACCATTTCTATGCTGACAACTCACAAATCTTCCTCTCTACTCCAGACCTGTCTCCTGTCCAGACTAAAATCTCAGACTGTCCTTCCGACATCTTGTGGATTTCTAGCCATCAACTCAAGCTAAACAGAGAATCTGTTCAGTTTTTTCATTTCTTCTCTTTGGGTCATGAACTAGCCAATAAAATGTTTTCTGGCTGAATTTCCATTTGTGGTTTGTTTAGCCTTTTTAAACAGGTTACTTAATATGGAATTAAAATCTCACAAAAGAGTTCTTGCTTAAACAAACTGCCTTCCACTGGCTTCAAGTTTAAGGCCAGAAGGGACCATTAGATCATCAGTCTGACCTCATGTATATCACAGGCCATTACACTTCACCCAGTTACTCCTGTATTAAGCCAATAAGTAGAGTTATCTTTAAGCATTTCAGTCTCCAGGAGACCAAACTGTTGTGGCAACAGGCAGAGAACCGGAGAGACCAAGATACCATCAAGGCCCCTGCAGGTGAGACCTGCCCAGATGATCCATACCCCAGGCTGCAAGGAAAGTGAAAAATCCCCAGGGTCCCTCCTAATCTGACTGAGAGGGAAATACCACCCCCAAATCTGGTGACCAGTTTGGCCCTGAGGATGTGAGTAAGATGTACCAGCCAGGCATCTACGACAGGATTCTCCACCATCTCTCCATACAAGTCCCCTTTTCTGTCAGCTCCCTTGCAGTCGGGATCCATTAAGGGGTGTCAAGAAATAAATTGGTTCCTACTTACTATCACGTGTTCTTTACAACTGTATGGTTGACCGGAGTAGTTCTGGCTCTAGGTCCCACATGGTGTCCATCGATACACGGACAGGGTGGTACCTGTAGGCAGCTCTGGAACTAAGCTGCAAGCTGAGGCTGGTTTGCTTTCTGTCAAAGATCCAATTGTGGGCCAGGTCTGTTCTAGTGCCATCCTGACTAACTACTCTACCTGGACCTCTGCTGGCCTGGACCAAAGGAACATTGATTCTCCAAGAGGGCAGAGCGGAGCTGTCAGCTAAACTGCTGAGCCTGCTCCACGCTCTGGTGTGGGCTCTCCTTGCTTGTCTGGTCTCCTGCTGTCTCTCTTCCAAGTCCTTGGCTCTCGCTAAGAGCCCTAATTGCTAGAACCATTCAAGCTATTGGGCTGGTGACACCCTGCATGATCCCCCACCTGTGCATTCAAAAACCATGAGATTGATTTAAAAAAAAATCTCGTGTGTTGGTCTGTGTCCTGACTTCTGAGCCTACTGAAATCCCCCTTTTCCACATGTCCTCTGGGAAAACACTTGTAATGCATACCCCTCTCCCACCCCCACGCAGGGCTCTGCCCTCTCTCTTTTGATTGATGGAAAGGACACTTCCTAGCACACACCCCACTCACCAGTTCTCTCCCTGCTGCAGTTCCGGCACTGCCCCAGCTCTATGTCCCCTCCCCATCCCTATCCTGTGCAAAATGTCTCTGGGACACTATTCCTCTCAATGGGACAGCTCCCTCCCACTGCTGCCCCATCCTGCTGGATCCCAGCAGCAGCTGGGGGTGTATGGTTCTTGGGGCTCTTCTCCGGCAGCAGTGTACAGGGACTAAAGTGGGCGTGAAATAGGAGTTGCATCTGCCACTGGCCTCAGCCAGCTCCTGGCTGTTCCTCCTACCCCATGGGATGGTGCTTTCCTGCTCCCTGCCTGCAGGATGAACCAGCACCCTCTGCTGAGAGCGGCTTGAACTCCATTCCAATGCTGGCAGCTCAGGCTAGGTTGCCATTGCACTATGGAGGATGAACACTAGGAGGTGGAAGGACCAAGCAGGCGACTAGAGTTGGTGGTAGTGTTTGGTTACTAATGTCCCCTCATCCTAAGTAAAGCCCTTGCCTCCTTTGTTTATATTTCCTGCAAATCTTCTTCCTCAGCTTTGAATGCTGTGAAAGGCCGGTGATTTAGGGCTATCTCTACAAAGGGGATTTAGGCCTGATCTACCCCTAAAACGTAGGTCGACCTAGTTACATTGCTCAGGGCTGAGAAAAATGTTGCTCCGTGTGTGACATAGTTAGGTTGACTTTACCCCCACTGTATATGCAGCTAGGTTGATGGAAGAATTCTTCTCTCGACCTAGCTACCACTTCTCGAGGGATTGGATTTACTTCAGCAAGGAAAAACACCTTCTATTGCTGAAAAGTACCTATGGCCAGGAATACGCTTGAAATGCTGCAGCTGCACTGCTGCAGTGTTTCAGTGAAGACGCTACTATGCTGACAGGAGAGCTTCTCCCATTGGTGTACTTAATCCGCCACTGTGTTGACAGGAGAAGCCTGCCCGCCGACATAGCACAGTATACACAGGGGGCTAGGGCAGTATAACTGTGTCGCTCAGGGGTGTGGATTTTTCACAATCCTGAGCAATGAAGTTATACCAGTGTAAGTTTATGGTGTAGACCTGGCCTAGACTACAGTGGTGTAGCTGCAACTATGGCCCTGTAGTGCTTGTAGCATAGATATACTCTTTGGCTCAGTGGTGCAATGCCTAATTTTTAGATGCCGTGCCCCTATTGGAATCACAGCCCCGAGTTAGGCACCCTGCTCCCTGTAGAATACATGGGGAGGGTTAGGCGCCTAAGGGTACCTCTATACTACCCGCCTGATTCGGCGGGTAGTAATCTTCTGGGATCGATTTATCGCGTCTTGTCTAGACGCGATAAATCGATCCCGGAAGCGCTCGCCGTCGACAGCGGAACTCCTGTGCTTTGAAGTTCGAACTAAGATACTTCGACTTCAGCTACATTATTCACGTAGCTGAAGTTGCATATCTTAGTTCAATCCCCGCCGCCCCCCTAGTGTGGACCAGCCCTAAGAAAGATTCACAAAAGCCAGCACACTGAGCAGGGAGCTGCCTAAGCTAAGCCAACAGGAAATGCTGAGGAGAGGAGGGTGGAGCTTAGGTCCTGCCCCTAACAAGGACTTAGGTGCTTGAGTTCAGGCTGAAGGGAATCGCCTCCCTCTGCTTGGGATTTTCAGCAGTGACACTATAGTTGCATATCTAACATCTAACCCCTTTATCACCACATACACACAAAAAAGGAGAGGAGATGGTGCCCCTGCTCTAACTTCTTACCCAGAGGTTAGAGCATTCCCACAGGATGTGGGAGACCAGGATTCAATTCCCCACTTTGTCTGATGTAGAGGAGGGATGTGAACTTTGGGTCTCTCCCCTTCTAGCTGAGTGCCCCAATCACTGGTCTATGGAGTATGCTTTGTCAGGCTTTTCTCAATCTCTCCAGCTGAAGCTGGTCCACTACATATAAATAATTAAACAGTCAATAGGCTAGAAAGCTAGAGCAATACAGAGAGACTCTGTAGGCCAGTGGTTAGGACACTCCATTAGAAGATGGGAGACTTTAGATCCAGGTCCTCTTCCCCTATTGATTATGTAATTTATGCAGAATGGAACAGCTTCACCAGCAAAGACTGAGAGAGCCCCACATCAGAATACCCAGTGGTTAGCTAGCCCTCCTGGGAGGGGGAGATCCTAGTTCAAGTCCCTTCTCCCCATGAGGCAGAGGGGAGAACCTGGGTCTCTCACATCCCAAATGAAGGCTCTAACCACTGGGCTAAAAGTTGTATTGGGTAGCATCTTCTTCATTGTTTTGTGAAGGGTCCACTCTGGTAGGTGGCTTCTCAGAAAGCCTGCTGGATTGGACTATGCAGGTGAGATGGCTCGGGTTATGCCTCGGTTGAGGAACCCTCTGGGTCTTAGGCATGAGCTAGGTGCCTAAGACTGATGCAGCGGTGTGCAGATTTTTAGTTGCCTGGGGAACTTTACTAGTGGAAATGTAGTTGCCAAGGGCCTTTAGGTGCCTACACAGTTAGATGAGAGTTGAGCAGGATTTTCTTTGAGGATCTAAATTTTGGACTGAGGCACCTAAATTGGCTGTTAGGTGCCTAAAACCCCCTTGTGAATCTAGCCCTTAGTGTTGCCAACCTTACCATAGGTGGTGTTTTCTTTGAACCTCAGCTCCTGGAATCAAGATACTGTGAGAATCTCAGCTGCTTCTTCATCTTCTTCAGCCCACTCCCTCCTCTGACATTTCTAGCCCTTCTGTTTGTGGAGAAAAGCTTTAAAATGTGCCCCACAGGCTTAAAAACAAAACCGAAAAATCCAGAAGATATTATTTTTAAATTCGCCTGATTTGGGGGACCTGACTCATACTTTTTGCACCCTTAGGGTAGGCAGTGCTCAACTGCACAGAAGTTTTACAGACTGTGTAGGGCTCGCTGCTCTTTCAGGTTCTCGGAGTAGATAAGCAAGGTGGAGCAGTAGCATTACTAAGATTCCACCAGAGTTTTTGTTTTAACAGGAATATTTAATCTTGATTTTAGTGTCTTACTGCCTATTTGTTCATAGCATTTTTTATTAATAGTTGATACAGTATTTGAAGTTTTCGTGTTGGTTTAATGAAAACTGTGTTAATATTACAAAATAAGACTTCAAAAGTTATAATTGGACTGGAGAGAGTCATTTTGGGGGGGGGGGGGTTGCACCAAATCTGTACCATTCTGGGATATGACTTGCCTCAGACATTCCTCTGTGTGCCACTTAATACTCTGTGTGCACTTTTACTCTAGTTTTTACCATATTTTAAAAGTGTCTGTACAGATGAATACCTATCGTGTGTTCATCACCCAAATGAACACTACCCACTGTTTCAGGCCCAGGAGTTGCTATGATAGTATTTCTTGCAAAGGAGTCCCCACAAGTCCATGCTGCCAGCACAGTTCACCTATACCTTAGAATTATGAGGACAGTTTTTCTGTTACACTGACAGAAGGTCGATAGCATGAAAGCTCAAGACTGAAAATGTCAGACAGATGCATGAGCTCATGTGACAGGTTTCCCAGACTCCTCGAGTCAATGTATTTTAGATGAACCATACAGTGCTGCTAGCTGTCATTATATTTTTACAACTTATGCTTTTGGAGCATTTTTACTTCCTTCTTGTGGCTTTAAGAAGTTTCTGGCAGCTCAGGACTTCAGGCTGAACTAGGACTGACTGATGCTGCAGTTCTGGCTTCAGCCAGATGCTGGTGTGTCGGTTCATTGGAATAAGACACATTTGTCCATGGCCCTTGACCAAGGCTTGGTCTTCACTATAAAGTTACACAGATGTAAGTCCCCTTGCGTCAACCTATTTATGCATGTAGACATTTATTTTATGCATGTAGACAACACTGAAATTTGTCAATAGCTGATGTAAGCGTGCTGTTATGGCAACATAGTAAAACCATCTCCCTGAATGGCATTGAGTCATAGTCAATGCAGTTCGAGTATAGACACTAAATAACCTAAGTTGACCCTAACAGTCCTCCAGCAGCGGTCCCACAATGCCCAACATTGACCACTCCAGTCACAATTGTGAACTCCACTGCTTAGGGATCATGAAGGCTGGAAGCCACCCTCCTCCCCAAAATACCCTATGTTTTTTTTTAAATGCCTTTCTTTGCACTGCTTGGTGAACACACCTAGCAGTTCTCCCTTGTTGATTGCGGCTGCCGAACTGACCATGCCCTGTCTACTCCAGCCAGGAAGTGCAGTGTGTCTCCTGGGCTTGTGGGGAGAAGAGGCTGTGCAGACATAGAGAAGGACCAGTTGTAGAAACATGGACATCTTAAAAAGATGCAGACTGTGACGGTGTACCCCATAAGGCTTTATGGGGAGATGTTTATAAATGTATCTATGATGTAACTGGAATATGTTTTATGCTACATGTGCCATGTAACATATCTCTGTGAAAGTTATGATCTACTGAATCTATTCCTCCTGTTTGTATGCATGTATCATTTTTGTAGTTGAAGTTATGAATATTGGTTGTATATTTGCTGGTTTTATACATAGCCTTAGTAAAGAGCATTTGATCAATGTCTGGCAAAAGGAATGTGCAGGTTAAGTGCCCGATCAAGAAACACTTAGACAATAGAACTTGGAGACACCAATCCACATCTGAGCTTTGCCAGGAATGTGGCTTGGCTCCTAAGGAACTGAGTGGTGCATAGACATGTGACTTGCCCATGTGACCCCAAAACTCCATTTTGTAACTGGATGCTACACAGGGAGAGGGAAGGGTGTCCACCCAGGGGAGAAAGTCTATTTAAACCCCTGGGAGACCCATCCATCTTGTCTTCAGCTGGCTAAAGAGAGAGCCGCTCCACCCCCCAACGACATACCTGAAAGAAACTGGAACAAAGGACAATAACAAGGGGGTGTGAGCGATTGCTGGACCCAGGCTAGGAGGACCATAGCCTGTAAAAGGAAGTTTACTGGAACTGGTGAGGTTTTTATCTGTATTCAGTGTGATTAGACATACACTTGCATGTTTTATTTTATTTTACTTGGTAATTTACTTTGTTCTGTCTGTTACTACTTGGAACCACTTACATCCTACTTTCTGTACTTATTAAAATAACTTTTTACTTATTAATTAACCTGGACTGCGTGTTAGTACCTGGAGGGGGGCAAACAGCTGTGCATACCTCTCTATCTGTGATATAGAGGGTGAACTATTTATGAGTTTACCCTGTATAAGCTTTATACAGGGTAAAACGGATTTATTCAGGGTCTGAACCCCATTGGGAGTTGGGCACCTGGGTGTCAAAGGCAAGAGCGCTTCCTAAGCTGTTTCCAGGCAAGCCTACAGCTGTTAGGGGATGTGGTTCAGACCTGGGTCTGGGTTTGCAGCAGACTAGCGGGTCTGGCTCAAACCAGACAGGATTCTGAAGTCCCAGGCTGGAAAAGGCAGGAAAGCAGGGGCAGAAGTAGTCTTGGCACATTAGGTGACAGCTCCAAGGGGGTTTCTGTGATACCAACCCGTCACGCAGACAAAGGGATATGACAGTGCTGCATGATAGCAAAGGAACTGCAGCAGGCAAGCCACAGAGCCAAGGATCTGGTGCTGAGCCACAGACCCTAAACTTTTACAATATACTGCAAGCCATACTGGGCAGAGACCCCACCAGCACCTCTCAGACCACCACATGGAGCCCAAGACACTAATCCCTGCTGTGAACAGCAAGGAGCATGAGGTGGGGGGGCGTGTCTAGCTAGGCTTTACGTCAGCAGCTGTTCGAGACGCCACTGCAGTCTAGTCAGTCAAGCATGGAGGGGCTGATGCAGGGGAAGGAGGCTTGGTTAAGTGTGTGCATGCATTTTCTCTTACAATGTTTAAAGGTAAAGATGGTGCTCAGCCCATCCTGAGGTACCAAAGATGAATGCATGGACTTTTTATTGGTTTACTCATACAAGAAACAGTAGCAGAACAACAGAGGTAGCATTATCTGCTTTTCATTCTCCTGAAGGTTCTTGGGATAGTGGCCTTATTTCTTCCTCTATGGTAGGACACTTTCCCACACCACTCTGCAATGAGTTTGGCAGGCACCATTGCAGTAAACAGGCTAGACTGGAATGGCATTATGGGACGTAGAAAGTTGCATGATGGGTACCTTGACCCTTAGTTTCCAGAGTTCCTTGCAAAACTCATTTCTAGTCCACAACACATTGCAAAAACTTCACAGAAGGCATGGCACTGGACAACTGTGGGTGCCACACTGGGATATCTGTGCATGGTGCGCCACACTGGGATATCTGTGCATGGTGCACCACACTGTGCAGCGACACAAGCACTTCTGGTGAGTACGCAAAGTACTGATGCAAGCAGCCAAATATGCACACTCATAAACAATATACTAACTGCGGCAGTTGTATGCCAAAGTAACTTGCATCAACCAATGTGTGTAGTGAAGACATGCCTCAAGAGAGACAGAGGGTGTAGGTTCCAGAAACACTTCTGGCTCTTGTACCTTTCCACAAACTCTGAGTTTTTATCTTGGATTAATTTATTGCCTTTAACTGAAAGTAGTTAACCCCTTTGTGAAAGCCAGTGTGGGCACTTCCTAAACATATATTCTAGGCTCCAAATCCTTGTTGTTTACCCTAAGGATCAACCTCAGATAAACTACAAACATTTGTAGCCTGCAACAAATGTGAGGAATGTCCATTCTGGCCTTTACAAGGGACCACACCCATGCAAAGTCTGGGTACTTCTGACCTCCTTTAAAAAATGTATGAACCATGGTAGACCTTTGGAAGTGGGGTTACCTATTCAGCATGAACAACCTGTCTTGCCTGCACCTGCTACTGGGTCCTGCTTTCATAAATTATAAAGTCAGATGGGATCACTATAGTCTGGTTTCCTGTATAACACAGGCCAGATGATTTCCCCAAATTAATTCCTGCTTGAACTACAGCAGATAGTCAGAGGAGGGTGATGGATGGCAGGAGAGAGAGCAGTTGATCATTACCTGTTAGGTCAACTCACTCCAGGGCACCTGCCATTGGCCACTGTCGGTGGACAGGATACTGGGCTGGATGGACCTTTGGTCTGACCCAGTACGGCCATTCTTATGTTCTTATCTTTTAGGGAAAAAATCCAGTTTTGATGTAAAAATTGCTAGTGATGGAGACTCTGTTACAACCCTTGGTAAGGTGTTCCAATGGTTAAACACCCTCTTGATTAAAAATGTATGTCTAATTGCAAGGCTGAATTTGTCCAGCTTTGAAGCCACTGGCTTTTGTTATCCATTTTCCTGCTTGGTTGTTCCCCACATCAATATTTATACACATGGGCGGTGGGTGAAGCTTCCGCTTGAGGAGGCTAGCTCCCCAGCCCGCCTCTTCTGCCCATGACCCCGCCCATGCTCCACCCCTGCTCGGCCTAGGCCCTGCCCCGCCCACACTCCACCCTCTCGCCTGCCACGTGTCTCCCTCCACTCTTCCCTCCCCCAACACACTCACCGTGTGCGCACCCCCTTCCAGCCAAATCCCTGACGCCAAACAAATGACATTTTAAAAAAACTCCACTTTTCTGCAATTTCTTTCTAAAGAAAATGGAGCATGTTTTCCACTGCGTGCCAGATGGTGTTTGTGAAGACTGGATAGGCAGAAGGTACTGAATTAAAAGCACTAAATTTGGGAATAAACAAGTCAGTCATAGATTTTTTGATACCCTGATAGCTGACATGCAGGCAGCCTGGAAAATGCCCTTTTCAAGTGCCCCGCCCCCTCTCCTTGATCCTGGGGAACATACAATGGCAAGCAGCAGCTAAAGCTAATTAAGAAATCTGTCCTCCCTTCTTCACACAATAAAACAAGGGCTCAGGCCTCACCCTCAGCCGGCATTTGCACCCTGACAGGAAGAAAATGGCTGGAGTCAGACTGAAAAAACTGCCACCTCATTTTCACTTCTTCACACAAAGCTTGAGTTGAGCGTCCTATGTTTATTGTTTCAACAGCAGTAAGCCCCTCAGGGAATAAATAAGAACTACCAAGAGGAGTGGCTGCTACAGCTAGAGCTGAATCCTGGCAGTAAAATAATGGCTGGCTGCTACTTTAACAACAATACCTGCTCACAGAACCTAGCTTTGGTGGTGCCAGCTTTATGTACCAGACCCTATATCCCCAGAGGTGAAGGAACCAAATCCCCAGGTAGCCCCAGTCTCATGAGAAACTGGCCACCAGGCAGATGCAATCCCCCATCCACTGAAAAAGTTGAGTCTCTGATTCTACCAATGCCTCCTCTCCTCCCCACCACCAAGTCCCTTCTCCAAAACCACACCACTTTCCCCCCCACAGGCTCACTCCACTCGGGCTCTCTGGGCCCCTCCCCCCCGTGAGCGGCAGCTGGGCTGGGGAGGCAAGTGGGGGGGGGGGGCACGAGGAGGAAACCCACAGAGCAAGCAGGGGGAAGGCTAAGCAGAGAGAGGGGGACTTAGGCTGAATTCAAGCAGGAGCAGGGGGTGGAGGAGTAGAGAGAAGGATGGGTGGGGGGGAGGAGTGAGGAGGAGGAGGTGCCGAGCAGGGAGGGTGGACTAGACGTGATGAAGGGCCAAGCAGGGAGGGAGTCGATCGGGGAGAGGAGGAAGCGAGGATATTCATGGAGGGGCTTAGAGTCTTGGAGATGGCGTGCTGGAGAATACTGCAGCAGCAGCAGCAGCTGGGAGAATTTACGTGACACTGAGGTTTAGTTTTTATATGCTCCAAGCAGGGTGGCCGAGGAGACTGTATCTGCTACTCAGCTTCCCGGGTTCATTAGTATCTCTATGGGGAGTCCAAGGGACCCAGGAAGCTGAACAGCAGATACAGCCTTCTGAGCCACCACGGAACCTGAATGGAGCATTGTGACGTTCCCCTGGTGTTATCTGGACCAGTGATCTGCTAGGTCACTCCAATCCTCAACTCTGGGAGCCAGCCTTACCCTGCTCTGCTGTGAGAGCCCCCACTCCCGGGCTGTTTACGCACAGGCTCTAGCATGTAAGCTGTTCCCAGCAACATGAGTGAGCACTTTTGGCCAGCCGCAGCTTAGATTGTGCAACCGAATGACACTAGCCAATATCTCCTGTCCCAGACATAACCCTAGGAACCTCCACCTTGCAGTTTCCAGTTATGCCCGCTGGATGCTGCAAGCTTATATAAGTTTGTCAATGTAACAAAGAAATCGATATGTACCAGGATTGTTATCCCAAGGGGAGTCTCTGACACACTTCAAACCAAACGCACTGCTTCAGGTAGAATAAACAAACAAATTTATTAACTACAAAAGATACAGTTTAAGTGATTATAAGTCAAAGCACAACAAGTCAGATTTGGTCAAATGAAATAAAAGCAAAACGCATTCTAAGTTGATCTTAACACTCTCAGTGCCCTTACAAACTTAGATGCTTCTCACCACAGGCTGGCTGGTTGCCCTTCAGCCAGGCTCTTCGCTTTGATCAGCGTTTCAGTCGCTTGGTGGTGGTGTCTGTAGATGGAGGTGGAAGAGAGAGCAAGAGCATGGCAAACGCCTCTCCCTTTTATCATGTTCTATCTTCCCTCTTGGCTTTGCCCCCCGTCCTTCAGAGTCAGGTGAGCATTACCTCATCGTAGTCCCAAACTGACCAAGGGAAGCGGGGGTTACTCAGTCGAGACTCCAACAGATCCTTTGTTGCTGCCTAGGCCAGTGTCCTTTGTTCCCATGAGGCTGAGCTGGGTTTGTCCCATACATGCCCTGATAAGGTGTGAACTGCCCCTCTGCTCCTGGAGAGTTTTGCCTGGGCTTGTTTTAAGCCATGAGGACACATTTTCAGCCTCATAACTATATACATGAAATTACAACCTATAACATTACTATAACAACAATGTTCTGTGCATCATGAGCCTTCCCGAGACACCCAACATGACAAACTTTGCATTGGATACTACACAATCATATTATAAGGATGAACATGGGGTGCAGCGTGTTCCCCTGAGATACAGAGTGTCACAAGCATAATAAATAAAAACTTCTGGTGGAGTGGAACACAGAGCGGGGAAGAAGCAGGGGCACCATGGCCCCAGCGTTCGGCGGCGTGTCTTTGGCACCTGTGTGGGGAGGCACAGCCTTCCTGGCCTATTATACCCACCACCCATGTTTACAGACTTTGATCAAATCATCTCAACCTTTTTGTTAAACTAAATAGATTGAGCTCCTTGATTCTTTCACGATAAAGCATGTTTTCCAATCCTTTAATTATTCTCATGGCTCTTCACTGAACCGTCTCCAATTTACCAACATCTTTCTTGAAATGTGGACACCAGAACTGGATACAATATTCTAGGAGCCGTGACATCAGTGACAAATACAGGGGTAACATAACCTCCCTGCTTCTACTTGATATTCCACTGTTGATACAGCGAAGGATCACATTAGCCCTTTTGGTCACAGAGTTGCATTGGGAACTCATGGTCAGTTGATTATTCACCATGACCCCCAATTTTTTTTCAGACACTGTTCCCAGGATAGCATCCCCCATCCTGTAAGTGTGGCCTACATTCTTTGTTCCCAGATGTATAACTTTACTTTTGGTGTTTTTAAAATGCATCTTGTTTGCTTGAGCCCATCGTACTAAGTGCTCTATATCAGTGACCTAAATTATTTACCACTCCCCCAACTTGGGTGTCATCTGCAAACTAATGGGGATGATTTTATATTTTCTGCCAAGGTCACTGATAAAAATGTTGAATAGCTTAGAGCCAAAAACATTCCTTTTGTCCTGTTTCCAATCAATTCTTCATTTTATAAGTGATGTTAAAGTCAGAAAGATGGGGAGGACCATCTTTATGAGCTCATTGAAGCAAGGGGGGGTTCCAAATCTCCTAAAATGCAATGGGGTCAAGATTATGGGTGAGCTGTCAGATCCTAGAGGACAGGGTTTTGGCTTCATTCTTTATTCCGAAACCTAAGGTGCTCATAGGTGGCAAGTTATATCTCCACGTGGTGCCTAGGCACCAGCAATATTCAGAGCCTATGGGCAGTGCTCCACCAATATATGGGGCCGGGTGTCCCCCGCCGGCCCACCTGCCGCTCCCCCGTGCCTCCCCCGAGTATCCCCCGGCCCCCTCTTGCTGCCCCCAGGCACCAGAGCAGAGTGTCCCTGGCTGCCTCATCCGAGCAGCTCCATGCTGTCTCCCTGCAGCAACTGCTGCCACAAGGTCCTACTGCCCCCAACTCGACTGCCAGGGCAGACTGACTGAGCCCTGCCCTTCCACCTCAGACCCTTCACTTTTCCAGCAGGACCCTCCACCAGCACAGGGGGCCCCCCGCTCGCAGTCACTGCTCCTTCCCCATGCTGGACAAGGAGGCAGCCCCATCCTTCACCCCCAGTGAGGCTACAGTCAGGGGCAACAGCAGGGGAGGAGGCGCATGCAGCACCCCCCGGCACCCACCATGGGGGAAGTGAGGGAGAATCCTGGACCTGAGAGGGGCCCTAGGAGCATGTGCAGTGACAGTGGTGGGGGTGAGTGGTGCTGCTCGGGGGCCGGGAAAGGTGGGGTTCCTCCCCCAGAGCTTGTTGCTGCCGGCAGGGAAAGGGCTGGGGGGAGTTCTCCTCTCTGGCCCCAGTCCCGAAGCAGCCTGCCTGCACCCCAAACTCATCCCCAGCCCTGCCCCACCCCAGAGCCCACCCCCCCAGCCAGAGCCTTCACCCCCCCACTGCACCCTCAATCCTCTACCCTAGCCCTGAGCCTCTCTAACACCCCAACCCCCCCGACCCAGATAGAGCCCTCACCCCCCACACTCCTACTCTCACCCTGAGCCCCTCCCACACCCCAAACCCCTCATTCCCAGACGCAGACAGAGCCCTCATCCCCCTGCACTCCAACCCTCTGCCCTAGCCCTGAGCTTCTCTAGCTCCCCAAACCCCACACCCCCCACACCCCTACCCTCACCCTGAGCTCCTCCCACACCCAAACTCCTCATCTGCAGCCACACCCCACAGCCCTCACCCCTGCACCCCCTCCCATCCCCAAACTCCCTCCCAGAACCTGCACCCCCTCCCATCCCCAAACTCCCTCCCAGAGCCTGCACCCTGCACCCCAATCCCCTGCCCCAGCCTAGGGTCTGCACCCCAGACCTCCTCCCCCACCCAAACTCCCTCCCAGAGCCTTGGGCAGGTGGGGGGTGGAGTTTGGGGGGGCACAGTTTGGACGGGGCCGGGTTCTGGGCACCACCAAAATTTCTACAAACCTGCCACCCCTGAAGGTGCTCTGACAATGGGTAGAATCACATCTCGGCCCTCAGTGCCACTGGTGTGACAAAGGAGATGGCACTGTTCAAAAAGGGACTTTGTTATGGTCTCTGTGAGGAGCTGTGATGAACTGGGGCATTCGTCTGTACAGTTTTTGAAGTGTGCGAGATTATGAACTCTCTGTATCTTCACTAACCTGCAAACTCCATTTTGAACTTTGCCTTCTCTAGTGTCCATTTGCCTCCATGCTGGACTGGAATTCCAAAGGTGTGTGGTAAAGAGTCAATAAAAGAGGTTTGTTGACATTAATACTTGATCATGGACATGTAATTGCTCTAGTTGAAAGTCTGGCTCCTGTCCAGAAGACCAGTTTAGCAGGGGAAGGGGAGAGGTTGCATAGCACTGAAATCGCCTGGTTGAGACTGGCCAGGGACGCACCTGAATCAGGGGACTTCATGGTTATAAAAGGGAAGAAGCTGCTCTATTTGCTCTCTCTCTTCAGCCATTTTTCACCAGCATAAGGTGAGGGAAGGTGCTGCAGTAACTAGTGAACCCAAGGATGAGAAAAGACAGTTACCTTTTCCGTAACTGGCGTTCTTCGAGATGTGTTGTTCATGTCCATTCCACAGTAGGTGTATGTGCTCGCCACGTGCACCGGTGCCAGAACTTTTTCCCTTAGCAGTACCCATAGGGGAGCGTCCCTAGCAACCCCTGGAGTGGCGCTGCCATGGTGAGGTATAAGGGATGCTGCGCGCTCCCCCCGCCCTCAGTTCCTTCTTGCCGGACAACTCCGACAGTGGGGAAGGAGGGCGGGATGTGGAATAGACATGAGCAACACATCTCGAAGAACACCAGTTACGGAAAAGGTAACTGTCTTTTCTTCTTTGAGTGATTGCTTATGTGCATTCCACAGTAGGTGATTCCCAAGCTATACCTGTTGGAGGTGGGTAGGAGTTCACAGACACTCGGGACGGAGCACTGCCCTGCCAAACCCGGCGTTCTCCCTGGTCTGGGAGATGATCGCATAATGCGAGGTGAACATGTGCACCGATGACCATGTTGCAGCTCTACAAATGTCCTGAATAGGGACATGAGCGAGAAAGGTGGCCCACGAGGCTTGCACCCTTGTCAAGTGTGCTCTTACAATCGGCGGCAGGGGAACTCCCGCCTGGTCGTAACAAGTACGGATACATGAAGTGATCCAGCTGGAGAGCTGCTGAGTGGAGATCGCCCAACCCTTCATTCGTTCAGCTGTGTCAATAAACAGCTGTGAAGACTTCCTGAATGGTTTTGTCTGTTCCAGGTAAAAAGCCAGGGCCCATCTCACATCTAGCATGTGAAGATGGTGCTCCTCACTACACGCGTGAGGCTTGGAACAGAGCACCAGAAGGAAAATGTCCTGACTCAGATGATAGGCGGAGACCACCTTGGGGAGGAACGAAGAGTGTGGGCAGAGCTGGACCTTATCTTTATGGAATACCGTATACGTAGGTCAGGGCCCAGAGCTCAGAGACCCTCCTAGCAGACATGATTACCACAAGAAAGGCCACTTTCCATGAAAGGTGGGACCAGGAGCATGTGGCAAGCAGCTCAAATGGAGGCCCTGTCAGCCTGGCCAGAACCAAGTTCAGGTCCCACTGTGGAACAGGGGGCCTAACATAAGGAAAGAGGCACTCCAAGCGCTTAAGGAATCGACTGGTCATAGCATGAGAAAATACCGTGTGGCCTTGCACAGGTGGGTGGAAGGCCGATATGGCTACCAGATGCACTTTGACAGACGAGGGCGCAAGACCCTGGGCTCTGAGACGAAGGAGGTAATCCAGGATTAGCTGGAGCGGAGCAGCCACTGGTGAGACACCGTGACTGGTGGCCCATTGAATCTTGACCATTTTGCCAGGTAAGCCTGATGCATGGAAGGCCTCCTGCTTTCCAGGAGGACTCACTGGATGCCCTCTGAGCAGGTCCTTTTCTCTTGGTCTAACCATTGAGCAACCACGCCGTGAGGTGGAGGGCTGCGAGGTTGGGGTGGAGGAGGCGACCTTGGTCCTGAGAGAGAAGGTCTGGGCAGGTTGGCAGTGGCCACGGGCGGGGGGCGAGGGGGACGCAATGGACAGGTCCGTCAGAGTCCCGTACCAGTGTTGTCTGGGCCATGCTGGGGCAATCATGAGGACACGAGCCTTGTCTGTCTTGATTTTTCCCAGGACCTTGCTGATCAATGGAATTGGGGGAAAGGCATATAGCAGCTGGCCCGACCAGGACAGAAGGAAGGCGGAGATCGCGCCCTTGCCCAGGCCCCTCCTGGAGCAAAACCGGAGGCACTGGCGGTTCGGCCTGGTCATGAAGGGGTTCACTTGGGGAGTGCCCCATGTTCAGAAGATCATGTGAGCCAGCCCCAGGTGCAGCGACCACTCGTGCTGGGAGGAGAAGTCCCAGCTCAGGCGATTCGCCCGAGCGTTCCGGATGCCCAGTAAGTGGTGGGCTACCAAGTCAATATTGTGGGTGATGCAGAAATCCCACAGCCAGAGGGCTTCCTGGCAGAGGGCTTGGAGTGGGCTCCACCTTGTCTGTTGGTGTAGAACATCAAGGCCGTGTTGTCCGTGAGAACTCTGACTACCCTGCCTGTAAGGCACGAGCAAAAAGCCACGCAGGCCAGAAGGACCACTTGGAGTTCTTTGACATTTATGTGCAGGCCTAGTTCCTGTGCAGACCACATGCCTTGGGTCTGAAGGTCTGCCACATGGGCTCCCCACCCCAAGTCCAATGCATCGGACACCAGTTCTATGGTTGGGGAGCAGCTCCTGAAAGGGACCCCTCGGAGCATGTTTTCTGGGGTGGTCCACCGAAGGAGGGAGGCTAGTATGGCCTCTGGCACTGTGAGGACTTTGTCCAACCTGTCTCTGGACTGGGAGAACGTCGAGGCCAGCCAGAGCTGAAGGGTCCGCATTCTGAGTCTGGCATGGCATACCACGTACGTGCATGCTGCCTTGTGACCCAGGAGCTGGAGGCATGCCCTGGCAGTTGTCATGGGAAACCTCGTGATCGCCCTGATGAGATCCCTTAAGGTTTTGAACCTGTCTGGCGGGAGGGAAGCTCTGGCCGATGTCGCATCGAGAATTGCGCCAATTAACTGTATTTGTTGTAAGTAGATTTGATGTTGTTTACCAACAGCCCCAGTGGTTCACGTGGACAGGAGGAGTGTTATGTGGTCCTGTACCTGCGACCTGGAGCTGCCTTTGACCAACCACTCATTGAGATAGGGCAAGATCTGGACCCTCCAACATCTGAGGGAGGCCGCCATCACAGACATACACCCATAAGACTCTGGGTGCCGTTGAGAGACCAAATGGGAGGACGGTAAAGTGGTAGTGTTTCTGTTGTACTGTGAAGCGGAGGAAGCGCCTGTGGCCCTCGAATATGTGAATGGGGAAGTATGTGTCTTGGAGATCGAGGGTGGCATACCAGTCTCCAGGATCCAGGGAGGGAATAACGGAGGCTGGGAGACCATGCAGAACCTGAGGTTTATCATGTACCGGTTTAGACCTCGCAGGTCCAGGATGGGCCTGAGGCCCCCTTTGGCTTTAGGGATAAGGAAATAATGGGAGTAGTACCCTTTGTACCTGAACTTCCCAGGCACCACCTCCACCGCTCCCAGGTGAAGAAGCCACCTCACCTTTTGCTCGAGTGGGCTCTCATGAGAGGGGTCCCTGAAGAAGGATGGGGAGGGAGGGTAGGTAGGTGGGGTAGAAAGAAATTGGAGGGTATAGCCCTGAGAGATGGTGTGGAGGAACCAGCAGTCTGAGGTCAGCAGCGACCACTCCGGGAGGAATGTGTAGAGACAGTTGGAGAAGGGTAGGGTGGATGGATCCCTGGTGCAGACTGGTAAGTCGTCCTCGGGCGTCCCATCAAAATGGGTGCTTACCTGCCTGCTTGCCCTTAGAGGGGCCAGGCTGGGGAGGCGGACTGAGACATCTGCTGTGGATGCTTCCTATAGGTTCTAGATTTCCTGTAAGAAGGTTTGTGTCAGGAGTGGGTGGCTTGGCTGGGGGCCTGCTGAGGCTTGAACTTGGTCCTAGCTGGGGCCGGGGCCAGGACACAGAGGCCAAGAGTCTTTGAGGTTGGTGCGAGTTCTTGAGACCGTGTAATTTCATGTCTGTTTGCTCCGCGAACAGGGCCTTGCCATTGAAGGGGAGGTCCTGCAGGGAGCTCTGTGCCTCGTTGGACAACTTGGACAAGAGGAGCCACGAGACCCTCCGCATGGACACCGCAGAGGCCATGGTCCTTGCTGCCGTGTCCGCTGCGTCCGAGGCTGCCTGAATGGCTGCTCTGGCAGCAGTGGTGCCCTCCTCCACCAGGGCCTGATACTCCTTCCTATCACATTCCTGGAGGGAGTCCGTAAACTTTGGCATTGAGACTCATAAGTTAAAATCATACCTGCCCAGCAGGGCTTGGTGGTTTGCCACGCTCAGCTGAAAGCTTGAAGAAGAATAAAGCTTTCTACCAAACAAGTCCAGCCTCCTCAAGTCCTTATTCTTAGGGGTGGGAGCGGGCTGGCCTTGGCGTTCTTGTGGTTGACGGCCTTGACCACCAGGGAGTTGGGGGTGGGGTGAGTATAGAGATAGTCATGCCCCTTGGCAGGCACGAAATACTTCTGCTCTTCCCTCTTAGATATGGGGGGCAAGAAAGATGGGGTCTGCCATAGGGCAGTGGAGATTTTCGCCCCCCTTCATGGAGAGGGAGGGCCACCCTAGCCGGTGCTGTGGCTGAGAGGACATCAAAGAGGGATTCCGATGGCTCCTTCACCTCTTCAGCCTGTAAATTGAGACTTGAGGCCACCCTTTTCAGGAGCTCCTGGTGGGCTTTTGTGTCCTCCTGGGGAACAGGAGGAGGAGGCGCCGTGATGGCCTCATCTGGGGAGGATGAGGATGGAGGCGCAGTGCTTTGCGTTCCCACCGGTGCCGCAGTCCCCAGCGCCTGGTCCCCTTCTGAATGCAGAGCCGGGGAGGAGCGCTCCACTGACCCCCTCCTGGGGGTGGTTGAGAGAGGGAGGCTGCTGGTCTGTCTGAGGCTCCAGCTACCGAGCGAGCCACCTGCGGGGTCTGCGTTGGGGCCCACAGGATCCACTGGTACTAGGGCGCTGGCCAGGGAGTCTGGTGCCATTGCACTTGCTGCAGTACTGTCAGAGCGGGCTGCCCCGCCGGACTCGTCTGGTCCGCTGACTGCCGGCTCCGAGGGTAGGGTGGGCTGGTGCACAAACGACTGCTATCTAGGGATGGGGATGAGTAGCAGTGCCGGGCCCAAGACCATGAGTCTGGTGTAGAGGAGCGGGAGTACCATCTGTAGCGGCTGCTCCGCGAATGGCTCCATCGGGTGGGTCTGCGGCGGCTGGTTGCCTGCGATCTAAGCCTGGGGCTGTGGGAGCGGTGCCATGCTGCGGACCTTGACCGGGACGAAGAGCACGAATGGCATAAATGTGAGTACCGCGAGGGGCTACGGCGGCTTCCTAGAGTTGGCAACTTCCAGTGCCGTCGGTCCCAGTCCCGGCGGGGTGTGCTCTGACCTTGAGGCCTGCGCTCCCTAGATGCGGAGCAGTGCCTTGAGTCCCTGTTGCTCAACACCAAGCCAGACAATTGGGTGGGGGTCGGTGGAGACCAGTGCGGGCTGCGAGCGGGTTGGTCACTCGGTGAAAAGCAGTGTCGGGATCCTTTCCACGACTGTGAGCAGTACCACTTGGGTGGCGACTGCGGTGGTCCGAGCGCTGGTTTGCCTCTGGACCGTGGAGCCACTGGGGTCGGTGCAGAAAAGACATTACGTCTTGAGCCGCCTGCAGGGCCTCCAGCGTGGAGGATACCTGTATGTGGCCACTGGCATCCGGAGAAGTCGGCTCAGAGTGGGCTGGGCTACTCCGCTCTACCTGAGTTGGAGGCCGTGAGCCGAGGGGGATCGAGAGCTGCCCAGCGTGGGGCTAAGCTCGCCCACATCCTTGTCCCAGTGTCTTGATGGAGAAGATCGCTTCTTCGTCTTCTTAGAGTGTCCGTGGATGGGGAGTGGTGCCAGCTGGTGGAAGGCACTGCTGGGTCGCCGTGCACCGATGCTACGGTGCTCAGTGCCGACTCGGAGTGGCGCAGCGGTGTCATGGTCAGGGCCGACTCCATCAATATGGCTCGGAGCCGTATATCCCGCTCTTTCTTAGTCCGCGGCTTAAACAATCTGCACATTTTGCAGCAGTTGCTGAGGTGGGTTTCTCCAAGACAGTGTAAGCAGCTAGTGTGCGGGTCACTTATGGGCATAGGCCATTTACAAGTGCCGCACAACTTAAAGCCCAGGGCACGGAGCATGCCCCGACCCGGGTGCGGTTATTAGAGGCTCTTTTACTTTACTATTATATTTATTTATTATTTATTGATTAATTTTAAAACTACAGGTACTAACTATCTACAGAACTAAACAACAGTCCAAACAGGGAAGGCTACAGCGAAGAGCTGGAGCACAGCAGTTCCGAAGCACCGTCACTGGCGGCAAGAAGGACCTGGGGGTGGGGGGGTGCACAGCGCCCCTTATTCTGTGCCATGGTGGTGCCACTCCAGTGGTGTCTAGGGGTGCTCCTATGGGTACTGCTAAGGGAAAAACTTTCAGCACTGGTGCAAGTGGCGAGCACGCACACCTACTGTGGAATGCACATGAGCAACCACTCGAAGAAGAAGAGAAAGGACTCTGCCTAACTGTGTTCAGAAGGTCCCCCAAGGACTCCCCAGGGGAGGGTGAGCAGAGTGAGAGGAAACGTGTAGGGTTTATTTGTATGGATATATGTATTTCCTGTCTGATTAAGTAAAGAACAATTAAATCATATGCTAGATTTTGTGCAAAGTGTCTGTGCTGGTGGATCACTAGCTAAATATGAGTCAACAGTTAACACTATTGTGAAAAAAGCAAACATCATTCTGGGATGTTGTCACCGTGCCTCAGTGGGTCACAGCTGAGGATGCCAGATTCAGAACAAACTGCTGAGAAATACTCACCCCTAAACTGGTGGTTATTCTTCCATAAGATATACCAACCAGTAACAAAAGTAAACTTCTAGCTTACCACACTTGCTAACAAGAAGACAGAAATGCAGTCTCCGTGGGTATCCCACCCCTTGTTTCACCACCCAGACACTAGACTTAATGATGAGTGGTCATTTAAAACCAGTTTCATCAACCAAAGGGCTCTTCTGATTCCAAAGGACCAGCTATATATATATCTCAGATCTTACCCAATAATCACGCTGTTGCCAGTCCTTCAGTATTTAAAATCTAGAGGTTTATTTATGAGAGAAAAGAAAGAGGAGAGAGTTAAAATGGTCAAAGGTATGAAACACATACATTCATTGCAAAGTGCTTGTATTAGGTTTGTAGCAGAGATGGAGTAAACTGCAGGCTTATAATGTCTCTGGTAACATTCAAACGACTGGAAGGTCCTCAGTCCATTTTGTGTAATGCTCCTGTTAGTGTAAATCCATAGTCCAGAGATCAGAGCAGGAAAGAGGCAAAATGGAGACACCTTTTCCAGGACCTTTTATACTTTCTGCCATATGGCAGGTCTGCTCTCAGTACAGTCAGTGGAAAAGTACAAGCACAAGATGGAGTTTAGGGTCACATGATTTAGTTACATGCCTTTGATGAGTCATAGGAGGGGCCATTACTCATATTCTGGCTAAAACATCCACAAGCCCATCAGGTGAGGATAAACTTCTTCTATGGCCCATTGTGTTCATCGATGGGACATCAACTCGAATGGTCCATTCACAATGTGCTGGCCAGACTGGATGTAAACTAACTACCTCGTGGGTGTTACCACAGGAGCAAACACTGTTTGAAATACTGGTACACAGTCAATATTCATAATTTCAGATACAAATATTATAAATGCATACAAATAGGATAATCATATTCAGCAAATCATGACTTTTCCATTGACACCTTACATGACATACTTTGTATAAAATGTGTTGCAATTATATAATAGTGGTAGCAACAATGATCTACATGATCATATTTTAATCATATAATGTCACAGATGTATTAGCAGGAGTGTTGTAAGCAAGACAAGAGAATGGGCCTAGGAGCCCAAAGACAGGGACAGTGCCTGGGCTGTTCAGGATCTGGAGGCTTAAAACACCAGGGGATCCAGAGGCTTTATTTCCCCCCATAGCTGTCTGGTGGCTGGATCTGTGACAAGAGTATTTTGTAGTCAGCTTGCATTAGTGCAGGGGTGGCCACCTGAGCCTGAGAAGGAGCCAGAATTTACCAATGTACATTTCCAAAGAGCCCCAGTAATACATCAGCAGCCTCCCCACAGTTTGCATCGGATTGGGATGCAACATTAATGGCATAGTGATTTGTAAAAGTATGCACAGAGAACCAAGTGGTAGCCCTGCAAATGTCTCATTCAGGAATGTCACTTAGAAATGCCACCAATGTCGCCTGGGCTCCCATGGAATAAGCTAGCACCCTTTGAGGACGTGTAGCCTAGGCTACTTTGTATGCTGTCATAAAGCAGGAAGTTATCCACCTGGAGATCATCTGCAAAGAGACCCTCCCTTGGCCCTTCATTCGGTCTGCATATGAAAAACAAACAAGACGAGGAGCCGAAAGGTTTGGTCCCAGCCATATAAAAAGTTAAACTTCACCTGACATCCAGTGTGTGAAGATGTTCCTCTGGGGTTCAGTGAGGCTTAGGGAAGAGTACTCTATAGCTTGGTTCAAGTGAAACTGGGAAAACACTTTGGATAAAAACTTTAGGGTACAAGCACAAGTTTACTTTGTCTTTAGAAATTTCCATGTAAGGGGGCTCTGCCATCAAAGCTTGCAACTCACTCTCCTTGCAGACATGATAGCCACAAGGAGGTTAGTTTTCTGACACAGAAGGGAGAAAGAAGACATTGCCTAAGGTTCGAACAGAGGTCCCATAAGAGTCACTATGACAATGTTAAGGTCCCACAAAGAAATCATCTCTCTAACTGTTGGGTGGAGTTGAGTGACTCCTTTCAAGAACCTCACTGATATGGGGTTTGAAAACACCAACTTCACATGGATGGGTTGATACAAAACTGAAATCCCCACCAGGTGGACTCTCAATTAATTACTTGCAAGACCAGAAGACTCACGGTATAACAGGTATTCCAAGATGTCCTGGATACAAGCCAGCTTTGGTTGAACTCCCCAGTCTAATGACCATATCAAGAACCACTTCCACTTGGCCGAATAGGCTTCTCTGGTGGAAGGCTTCCTACTATTGAGCAAGATTTTCTGGATTGCCTCCGAATATCATTCCTCCTCTTCCTCTAACCATGCAGCATACATGCTGTGAGATGAAGGGAGCTGAGCACTGGATGCAAACCTGACTATGATGCTGAATCAGGTCAGGAAGAAGAGGAAGGGATATGAGAGGCTGAACTAATAACATAAAAGAGGTCACGCTGGAGCAATGAGAGTGAGCTTGGCATGGTCCAGTTTCAGCTTGAGAATGACCTGTGGGAGGACCAAAATTGGAGGAAAACACATACAGGAGTGCCAATTCCCAGTTCAAGTGAAAAGCATTGGTCAAAGAGCCAGGTCTGAGACCCCGCTCAGGAGCAAAACAGACAGCATTTCTTCTGGTCTCTCGCAGTGAACAGATTGACCATTAGGATGCTCCAAACTGGAAAGGTGGATCACGGGACCCTGGGCTTCAGCGACCATGAAGAAAACAACTCAGTGAGAAATTTCTGCTCAGGTGATCTACCAGGTGATTCTGGACTCCAGGTAAGGAATTGGCCATGGGGGTAATATTTTCCCTGATGCAAAACTGCCAGAGCCTGATAGCCTCCTGACACTGCACATTGGAGTGTGCACCCACCCGACCCCCCACCTGTTCACATAAAACATCACAATGGTATTGTCAGTGAGTATGAGAACTGCTGAGTTCGATCTGATCTTGAAAAGTCTGACAGGCATTCTAGATGGCACAAAGCTCCAGGAAGTGTACTGTTCTGACCACACACCTTGAGTTTTCAGCGACCCTAGATGCCCTCCCCAATCTATTCAGGAGGTATCAATGACTGTATTGGTGGTTGGTGGGGATTGAGACAAAGGAACATCTTGGTATATGTTGTGCTGAATCGTCCACCACTGTAAGGAGTCTAGGATCGGCAGGGGAGTTGGAGCAACCTGTCCAAGGAGTGATGAATCTGATAACAGACCAACTTCAGACACACCTGAAAAAGGACACAGGCGCAGCCTGGGATATTGGACTACCTGTGTACATTCATTCATATGGCCTGGCAGCCTCAAGCATACTCAGGTTGTGGTTGAGCATTGAGACTACAGCTCCAGACATAGGTGGTGGATTGCCTGGAATTGTTCAGTCAGTAGAAATGCTCTCAAACTTGTAGAGTCTATCAGGGACCCAATGAACTTAATTCTTCAAGTTGGAACCAATACTGACTGACTGCTGTTTAGGATGAGACCTAGACAACCAAGTGGACATAGTGTGACGTGAACAAGTGAGAAGACTCCCTCACTAGACTTGCCCCTCAATAGCCAATCATCCAGATACAGGAAGATATGAATTTCCCTCTTCCTGAGGTACGCTGTAACCACAAACATACACTAGGTAAAAACCCAGGAAGAGGAAGACAGGGAAAAAGGCAACACAGCGTACTGGTCATCCACAACAAACCTGAGGAACCTACTGTGGCTCAGGAGAATTGCTACATGGAAATCAGTGTCCTGTAGGTCAAGGGCAGAAAACCAGTCATCGTGATTTAAGGTGAGGAAGCTAGCTGCTAAGGTGGCCATAAGAATCTCATGTATCTCACGTATTTGTTGAGATCATGGAGGTCAACGATAGGTCTCATCCCTCCCTTGGACTTGGGGGAAAAAAGTTACCTACCTTTCATAACTGTTGTTCTTCAAGATGTATTGCTCATGTCCATTCCATGTTAGGTGTGTGCACGCCCACATGCACGGCTGCTGGATATTTTTGCCTTAGTGGTATTCGTATGACTGGCTCTGGAGCCCCCTGGAGCTCATGTGCCAGTATATTAGGCATTGCTGGCCCTGCACCCTCTCAGTTCCTTCTTGCTGTCTACTCCAACAATGGGATAGGAGGGCGGGTCATGGAATGGACATAAGCAACACATCTCGAAGAACAACAGTTACAAAAGGTAGGTAACCATTTTTTCTTCTTTGAGTGCTTGCTCGTCAATTCCATGTTAAGTGACTCACAAGCAGTATCCCTAGAGGGGGGCTCAGAGTTCATGGACATGCTGTTTGCAACACTCCTCTGCCGAAGCTGGCATCATCCCGGTCCTGCTGGCTGATGGCGTAATGGGACGCGAAGGTGTGGACTGAAGACCAGGTAGTGGCTCTGCAGATGTCCTCAATTGGTACCTGCATGAGGAAAGCCGCTGATAAAGCTTGCGCCCTTGTGGAATGGGCCATTACAATAGCCAGTGGTGACATCCCTGCTTGCTCATAGCAGAACTTGATGCAGGCAGTTATCCACGAGGAGATTCTATGGGAGGAAAGCAGCAGACCTTTCATCCTGTCTGCCATTGCGATGAAGAGCTGTGTTGACTTACAGAAGGGTTTGGTTTTCTCAATATAGAAGGCCAACACCCTTCTAATATCCAGAGTATGCAACCTGCGTTCCCTGCTGGATTTGTGATGTTTTGGAAAAAACACTGGTAGGAATATAAAAAGCCCGCTCCTAAGCAACCAGAGGAGCTAGCAAACAGGAGTGGCTAACAGGGGAGTTTTGCAAGGGAGTTCTCCAGGTGAAGGAGGAGCAATTACGTGACCTTTGGGGTAAGTTAGTTGTCTGTAGTGTATCTGTGCTTGTGGTGTGCTTGCTGCTTGAGTGAAATATACCATGTGCTCTGTTTGTCTGGGGGACCACGTGCTGACCTTGTGTGTGCTGAGCCTAGCAGCGGGCTAGGCAAGGCTGAGAGCTTCTTAACAAGGCTGTGATCCATAAGCCTTTTAGCACCCATCAACCCTTAACCAGGGGGCGGGGCTACTCAGGGAGACCAGGGCTTTAAAAAGCCCGCTCATAAGCGACCAGAGGAGCTAGCGAACAGGGGAGTTTTGTGAGGGAGTTTTCAGGGGGAGTGTGAGCAGACGCTAGAACTCAACATTCTTTAAATGTAAAAGCCAAAAACACCCCCTCGATATAAACAAAACAACAACAAAGGAACCAGCTGCAGGAGTAAAAAGAGAATGTAGGCAGAGGTCCAGCAACAGAGTGGGGGCTACCCAGTTTATTGCACCCAATGCTGCATGTATGATTATCTGCCCTATGGGCAGGTGGCATATGTGTGCATTCGGTGCAAGGAGCTCCTGGCCCTCAGAGACCGTGTATGGGCTTTGGAGACGAGAGTGGCTGAACTGGAGGAACTGAGGGAGACAGAGAGGTACATAGATGAGAATTTCCCACAGTAGAATGGTCCTACCCCTGGTCTGATAGCCTCTGTGCTGTTGAGGAGGATGAAAGTCCCAGGAAAGGAGAGCATCTAACTGGAGCAGAGGGAAACAATCCCATAGTTGGGACCCTCTTTCCAGATGATGATGTGGTATCCTCTCACACTGAGGATATCTCTCCGGGGGGGGGGGGGGGGCGGAACTCCAGCTATTAGAAAGAGACAGGTATTAGTAATGGGCAATTTGATCATTAGAAACATAGATAGCTGGGTTTGCAATGACCGGGAGAACTGCAAAGTTACTTGCCTGCCTGGTGTGAAGGCTGCGGATCTCTCGAGACATCTAGATAGACTTATGTGTAGTGCTGGGGAGGAGCCGGTGGTCGTGGTACATGTAGGTACCAATGACATAGGGAAAGGTAAGAGAGAGGTCCTGGAGGCCAAATTTAGGTTGCTAGGTAAGAGATTGAGGTTCATGACCTCCATGGTAGCATTCTCTGATATGCTCCCAGTTCCACACGCAGGGCCAGTTAGACAGGCAGAACTGCAGAGTCTCAATGCATGGATGAGACAATGGTGTAGGGAGGAGGGGTTTAGATTTATTAGGAACTGGGGAAATGTTTGGGAAAGGAGCAGCCTATACTGGAAGGATGGGCTCCACCTAAACCAAAATGGAACCAGATTGCTGGCACTTAACATTAAAAAGGTCGCAGACCAATTTTTAAACTAAGGGCTGGGGGAAAGCCGACAGGTGCGGAGGAGCACATGGTTCGGACAGAGCCATCCCTTAGGGGAGGATCTATTAACAGAGAATCTCTATGTCCTAGTGAGGACGAGAGGATGGAAAATGATAAAATACAGGCAGTGTCTGATCAGAAACAATCAAATAAACCAGTGCCTCATATTAAATGAGGATATTGATATAATAGGCATCACAGAAACTTGGTGGAATGAGGATAATCAATAGGATACAGTAATATCAGTGTACAAAATATATCGGAAGGACAGAACAGGTCATGCTGGTGGGGAAGTGGCATTATATGTGAAAGAAAGCGTGGAATCAAATGAAGTAAAAAAATTGTAAATGAATCAAACTATCATAGAATCTCAATGGATAGAAATTCCATGTTCTAATAAGAAGAATATAGCGGTAGGGATATATTACCGACCACCTGACCAGAATGGTGATAGTGACTGTGAAATGCTCAGGGAGATTAGAGAGGCTATTAAAATAAAAAACTCATTAATAATAATGGGGGATTTCAATTATCCCCATATTGACTGGGTACATGTCACCTCAGGACAGGATGCAGATATAAAGTTTCTTACATCTTAAATGACTGCTTCTTGGAGCAGCTGGCCCTGGAACCCACCAAAGGAGAGGCAAATCTTAATTTAGTCATAAGTGGCACACAGGATCTGATCCAAGAGGTGAATATAGCTGGACCGCTTGGTAATAGTGACCATATTATAATTAAATTTAATTTCCCTGTGGCAGAAAAAACAACACAGCGGCCCAACACTGTAGCATTTAATTTCAGAAAGGGGAATTACACAAAAATGAGGTTAGCTAAACAGAAATTAAAGGGTACAGAGCCAAAAGTGAAATCTCTGCAAGCTGCGAGGAAACTTTTTAAAGACACCATAATAGAGGCTCAACTTAAATGTATATCCCAAATTAAAAAACATAGTAAGAGAACCAAAAAAGAGCCACCGTGGCTAAACAACAAAATAAAAGAAGCAGTGAGCATCCTTTAAAAAGTAGAAGTTAAATCCCAGTGAGGAAGATTCCCAAACCTGAGCCATTCTTTTTAGGTGACAAATCTGAGGAACTGTCCCAGACTGAGGTATCATTAGAGGAGGTTTTGGAACAAATTGATAAATTAAACAGCAATAAGTCACCAGGACCAGATGGTATTCACCCAAGAGTTCTGAAGGAACTCAAATGTGAAATTGCAGAACTACAAACTGTAGTGTGTAACCTATCATTTAAATCAGCTTCTGTACCAGATGACTGCAGGATAGCTAATGTGATGTCAATTTCTAAAAAGGACTCCAGAGGTGATCCTGGCAATTACAGGCCTGTAAGCCTGACTTCAGTACAGGGCAAACTGGTTGAAACTATTATAAAGAACAATATTGTCAGACATATAGATGAACATAATTTGTGGAGGAAGAGTCAACATGGTTTTAGTAAAGGGAAATCATGCCTCACCAATCTACTATAATTCTTTGATGGAGGTCAACAAGCATGCGGACCAGGGGGGTCCAGTGCAAATAGTGTACTTAGATTATTTAGAACGGCTTCTGTATGAGGAGAGATTAATAAAACTGGGACTTTTCATCTTGGAAAAAAGATGGCTAAGGGGAGATATGATTGAGGTCTATAAAATCATGACTGGTGTAGAGAAACTTTATAAGGAATGTTGTTTACTACTTCTCATAACACAAGAACTAGGGGTCACCAAATAAAATTAGTAGGCAGCAGGTTTAAAACAAACAAAAATAAGTATGTCTTCACACAAAGCACAGTCAACCTGTGGGACTCCTTGCCAGAGGATGTTGTGAAGGCCAAGACCATAACAGGGTTAAAAAAAAGAACTAGATAAATTCATGGAGGATAGGTCCATCAATGGCTATTCGCCAGGATGGGCAGGGATGGTATCCCTAGCCTCTGTTTGCCAGAAGCTGACACACCTGGCACTGGCCACTGCCGGAAGAAAGGATACTGGGCTAGGATAGACCTTTGGTCTGACCCAGTAAGGCCATTCTTATGTTCTAATGTTACTGAAATATGTTGTGAGGTTGGAAATGCCCACAGCCAGCCTTTCAGTAGGGACAAAGGAGTAGCCATCAATGGCCAGATAGGAGTCATTGTCTCATCAAGAGGAATCCACTATCCCGAAGGCTTCTCAGAGAAGGCACATGGGGCGGCCTAACCCATATCACAGCAAGGATCTTTCTAGCAGCTGGAAGAAAGTATAAAAGAGTGGCAGTGACATCATCACTTGGCCTCTCTTCCCACATCTCAACATCTGGAAGATCATCTGGAAGACAGACTTTGAACTAGGGAGATTGGTTCCAGGCTGGAAGGAGGTCCAGTCTGTGTATTGAGGAACTGTAAGCTGTCTGTACCATCTGTTAGGGCAGTAGTTTTCAAACTTTTTTTCTGGTGACCCAGTCGAAGAAAATTATTGATGCCCGCGACCCAACGGAGCTGGGGGTGAAGGGTTTGGGGTCTGGGAGTAGCCTCAGGGCTGGGGTGCAGGAGGGGGGTCAGGGCTCTGGGCTGGGGTTCAGGCTCTGCTGTGGGGCCAGAGATGAGGAGTTTGGGGTGTAGGACGGGGCTCTGGGTTTGGGGGGGGCTCAGGGTTGGGGCAGGGGATTGCGGCATGGGCTTACCTCCAGCTGCTCCTGGTCAGCAGCGCAGCGGAGGTGCTAAGGCAGGCTTCCTGCCTGTCCTGGAACCGTGGACCATGGTGTGCCCCAGAAGCAGCCAGAAGCAGGTCTGGCTCTTAGGCGGAGGTGCGCAAGCAGCTCTGGAAGGCTCTCACCCGCAGGCACCACCACCCCCAGCTCCCATTGGCCGGGAACCAGCCAATGGGAGTGAGGAGCCGGTGCTCGGGGCAGGGGCAGTGCGCGGAGCCCTGTGGCCCCCCCGCCTAGGAGCCAGACCTGCTCCTGGCTGCTTCCAGGGTGCAGCGTGGTGTCAGAACAGGTTGGGACTACTAGTTTTTACTGGCCAGCTGCCAGGGTCCCTGGATACTGAGCAAGGTGACCCAGTGTCTTGTGTTCCGCAACCCAATACTGGGTCACAACCCGAAGTTTGAAAACCACTGTGTTAGGGTGAGACCCCATTTGATTCAAATCTTCCTTAGTCTGTTTAAGTTAGAATTTAGATTGCAAATGTATTTCTAAGCTGACCAACTTTGATCTGTCTGTTATTTATAATCACTTAAAATCTATTTTTCTGTATTAAATAAATGTGTTTTATATTTTACCTAAAACAGTGTATTTTTGGTTGAAGTGCTTGGAAAGTCTCAGCCTAGATTACAAAGGCTGGTGCATTTCCACTTTCCTATGAAGAAGTGACAAACTTTTTAATGAGTTTGCACTGTCCAAGGGAACCGTGAGCAGTGGAAGGTGGTATATTTCTGGGGTGCAAGGCTGGGGAGCTGGGCAGGGGTTGGCTGGAGCCTCTCTATTGATGATTCATGTGTGTCTGGCAGATCATTCATGTAACTCAGTTGGGTGCGTCCCTGCCTGTGGATGGCTGTGTAAGTGCAATGCCTGTCAGAGGTTTGTAGCTTGACATCAGCATCACAGGACAGCCCAGGCTGGTGGGTTTGGAGGGCTCAGTGCTCCCACAGTCCAGGTTGCACCTGGGAGATCTTGTCACGGGATCCCCTCACAGTGGGATCAGTAAACCCCCAAAATGAAGGACCTTGCTTATCAGGAAAGGTTTACAAAACTAAATATGTCTAGCTTGGGTAAGTGCCAACTAATGCAGGGGCTGATAAAATAATACAAATATTTAAAAGATGTTGACACCAAGAAGGGAGAGGAATTTTTAGTTTGATGCACAGGGAGGTGTAACTAGGAGGAACTATAACTGTGAAGAGTAAAGTAGGAAAGAGAACACTTATGCTGAATATCAGGAAAAATGTCCTAACACTGAAATCTATTTGACTGTGGAATAGTCTCCTGTGAAGAGAAACGATGGCAGCCCCATTTCTTGAAGAGGAAAGAACTCTAGCAGGGGCGCTGTCAGGAAGGCTCCTGCAGGTAAATGGTCTGAATGATCAAACTGTAGGCAGGGTTTCACTTTTCACATACTGTGACATTCTCCAGGGTACAGTGTGGACTGATGGACAGCTGTGTCCCCTCAACTCTCCACTTTGCGGTACTTTTTACACTGCTTTGCTGTGAGAACAACCAGTCCTGGTCTGCTCTCACCCAGCCTCCAGGATATAAAGCGCTCCCAGATATACTGTATGAGTGCTGTAGCCAGCCACCCATGAATTACACTAGCAGGGCAACAACAGCAAACTCCCAGTGCCAGACTTTCCCCCAGTAATGTGCATCTTGTACTGCCCAGTCTCTTCTGGGCAATACACACTCATAGTAAGGCCGTCATTTCATTAATAGAAAATTATATGAACAAATTTTATCTCAAATGGAGTTTCCCAAACACTTCAATCCAAACACACACTGGCTTAGATAACACTATAAAACAAGTTTATTAACTACAGAAAGATAGATTTTTAAGTGATTGCAAGTAGTGAGACATAAAAGTCAGAATTGGTTACAAAGAAATAAAAGGTAAAATGCAAATGGATACCTAACTTAACAAGCTAAGTGAACTTAAAGCAAAAGGCTCTCTCACCATATGTTCTAGTATAAGACTACTAGAATCTTTCAGCCTGGATCCCTCCCCAGTCCAATGATGCGTCCTCTTTCCTTCATGTGTTGGTGATGCTGTGAGTAGAGATGAAGGGAGAGATAATCTGGGGAGTTTGCACCCCTTTCTTATAGCAATTCTCTTCTTTGAGAATCATCTCCAGCTGGGGTTCAGGCGACAGTCTGTCGGATGGGAATTTCCAGCTGTTTCTTTGCCAACATATAAATTTCTCGCTCACACCCTTTTTCTTGCCAAAGAATGGCTGCTTAACCAGGTGATAGTCCATCGGATTTTGTAGACACCTGGCAGAGGCATCAGTTTGCCTTTCGTCTCTGAGGAATTGGTTTGTGCCTGCTTTTCTGAATTTGGAGCACGTAACAGCAATGTTATACAGTAGAATCTTATAACTTTACATACAATGTTGCCATGCATATTTTACCAGGACAATAATGATCAGTACATTGTGAATTTTCAAATGATTGCTTTGTAGAAAATCCATTATAGTTTTGTAAAAAGGGTGAACATAAGGATACAGACTGTCACATATACATGATTCATTCCTTTCTGTGAAGAATGATGAGCAGGGTCCTTAGTTTTTCTATCTTTTATGGGTATTTGTTACATTGGCAGTTCAGAGCAGCTTTGGGCGTTCATTGTTCTCTGTGGCAACACGATGAGGCTGTTGCCACGTAGCAGAAGAGTTCAACCTGTTGGCCTTAGAAGGGCCACTTCCTTACCCTCTGCTGCATGTTTTCGCTGCAGGAGTGAGACCTCCCCAGGGCCAGATGATGAAAGTCTTGAGAAATGTATTTTGGGGCCAGACCTTAAAAATGTTGCTGTCCCAATACTCTTCTCTTCAGATAGGTGACTTATACTGGAGCCATGGCTCTTTGCCTTAGTAGCTCTGTCTATAAGAGTCAGCCACTTGGAGCACAGTTTTGCAGAGCTCATGCTCTAGAAGGAGAGATTCCGTATGAGGAGAGATTAAGAAGACTGACTTTTCAGCTTGGAAAAGAGAAGGCTAAGGGTAGATATGATTGATGACTATAAAATCATGACTGGTGTAGAGAAAGTAGATAAGGAATGTTGTTTACTACTTCTCATAACACAAGAACTAGGGGTCACCAAATGAAATTAAGAGGCAGGTTTAAAACAAATAAAAGCAAGTATTTCTTTACACAATGCACAGTCAACCTGTGGAACTCCTTGCTAGAGGATGTTATGATGTCCAAGACCATAACAGGGTTCAAAAATGAACCTGATAAGTTCATGGAGGATAGGTCCATCAATGGCTATTAGCCAGGATGGGCAGGGATGGTGTCCCTACCCTCTGTTTGCCAGAAGCTGGGAATGAGCGATGGGGGATGGATCACATGATTCTGTTCATTCCCTCTGGGGAATCTGGCACTGACCACTGTTGGAAGACAGGATAGTCGCTAGATGGACCTTTGGTCTGACCCAGGTAGGCCATTCTTACATTCTTAATATGTCCTGATTAGTGTAGAACTGTGATACCACCTTCGGTAAGAAGGCTGGGTGGGGTGACAGCTGGACCTTGCCCTTGGAGAACACTGTATAGGGGGGTTCCCAATGTCAGTGCTCAAATCTCGGAGATCCTTCATGTAATCGCCACAGGGAAGGAGACCTTCCATGAGAGGAGCAGCAGAAAACAAGAATCTAATGGCTCGAGGAGGGGGGCGGGAGGGGCATGAGTCTTGGCAGCACCAGGTTCAGGTCCAAAGGAGGGATAGGGTCACAAACCTGAGAGTAAAGACACTCTAGACCTTTCAGAAACCTGACTGTCATGTCATGGGGGAAAAGTGGTTTACCGTGGACTGGAGGGTGGAAGGCCAAGATGGCTGCCAGGTGAACCTTGATGAGAGGGCCAGATCTTGATGCTTGAGATGTAACAGGTAGTCTAAGATTAATTGTAGTGAGGCCCAGTGAGGAGAAAGATTCTGGTTGGAGGTCCAATGTGCAAAGCGCTTCAATTTAGCCAGAGTAGGTTGCCCTGGTGGAGGGCTTTATACTACTCATTTGGACCTGCTGCACTTGCTCCTTCGCATTTAGCCACACAACAGCCATGCCATCAAGTGCAGAAATGCTAGGTTCGGGTGCAGCAGACAGCCGTGCTTCTGGGAGAGCAAGTCTGGCCGGAGCAGAAGTGATGCTAACGGTGATGCTATCGAAAGTTCTAACAATGTGCTGAATCAGTGCTGGCATAGCCACTCTGGAGCTATCAAGATCACCTTTGCTCTGTCCCACTTGACTTTTAAGAGGACCTTGTGGATCAGTGGTATTGGCAGGAAGCTGTCCAGCAAAGCCCCTGACCATGGAGATAGGAAGACATCCGACAGGGAACCTTTGGTGAGCTCACAAATCGAGCAGAGTCAACGACACTTCATGTTCTGTCTGGATGCAAACAGGTCCACCTGATGAGTTCCCCACCTCTGGAGGATGATGTCAACCACCTCTGGGTGGAGTGAACACTCGCAGTGAGACGAGAAGGACCTTCTGAGGAGATCTGCTAACACATTCCTGGTCCCTGGGAGGTGCAAGACCACGAGATGAATAGCATGCTGCACACAGAAGCCCAATAACTGGAAAGCATCTTGGCACAGGGCTGACGAGTGTGCTCCGTCTTAATTGTTGATATAGAACATTGATGCGGTATTGTCCGTCATGATTTGGACCACTCTGCCCTTCAGGAAGGGAAGAAATGATTGGGAAACCACTATTAACACTTGCTGTTGCAAGAGAAGGCAGCATTCCAGCGACCATCATGAGCAGTAAGAAGGAACTGAGAGAGCGCAGCGCTGGCAGTGCCTAATATATTGGCACATGAGTGTGGGGCTCCAAAGGGTGCCAGAGCCAGCCCTATAGATACCACTAAGGCAAAAATCTCCAGCAGCCGTGCATGTGGACGTGCACACACCTAAGATTGAATTGATATGAGCAAGCACTTGAAGAACTACTGGGAATAGAACCTATCCCTAATGTTGCAGAGGGACCCCCCCTACAGCCCCCCAGGCCAGTAAATACTGAACCTGCCTGAGGAGCAGTGTCTCATGAGGAGTCCACAAAGAAATCAGGGGTAGGGATCAGGAATGGAGAGGAACTGTATGGCATAAGCAGAGTCAGATCAGGTTAGGACCCAGATGTTCATGGTAATCAAGTCCCAAACACCATAAAAATGAGTCAGCCTGTTCCCAAACAAGGAAGATGGTGCAGGAGAGAATAACACTGGGTCACTGTTCTAGCCATGTATCAGAAGAGGTGCTTGCTGGATCCCGGGATGGGCGGGGTGGAATCAGCCAGCTGATTAGATCCAGAACCAGAGAACCTTCTCCTCTGTGATAAGTAGCCTTTCTGGTAGTAATCTTGCTGCCTAACAGGAAGGAAGGACTATCCAAAAAAACACTGTGAGCGGTATTGCAACTGACCATTATTGTGACTGTGACACTGGCAGACCAGCTGCCAGCTCATGCCAAGGCCTCACTGACAAATGCATAGCTGGAAACCAGTCTGGCTTACCTGTGCTTTAGTATTATTAAAATACATATTAGTGGTATAAGAATGTGTTTAGTGCTTAGACTTTCTGGAATGCTTGTAGGATACTACAGCTCCTTTGGCAGGAGCAAAATAATGTCTTTTGGCTCTTTTTGGTATAGGGGCATGTCAGGGTTCCCTCCCCACTCTGAACTCTAGGGTACACATGTGGGGACCCGCATGAAAGCCCCCTAAGCTTATTTCTACCAGCTTAGGTTAAAAACTTCCCCAAGGCACAAATCCTTTGTCCTTATTTAACAAATAGTGATTTAACAAAAGAATCAGAGAAAGAACCACTTGGAGTTCCTCTTCATAGAATCATAGAATATCAGGGTTGGAAGGGACCTTAGGAGGTCATCTAGTCCAACCCCCTGCTCAAAGCAGGACCAATCCCCAATTTTTGCCCCAGATCCCTCAATGGCCCCCTCAAGGATTGAACTCACAACCCTGGGTTTAGCAAGCCAATGCTCAAACCACTGAGCTATCCTCTTCCCCCAAAATATCCCCCCAAGCCCTTACACCCCCTTTCCTGGGGAGGCTTGAGAATAATATCCTAATCAATTGGTTACAAAGTGATCAAAGACCCAAACCCCTGGGTCTTAGGACAATGGAAAAATCAGTCAGGTTCTTAAAATAATTTTATTGAGGAAAAAAAAAGGTAAAAATCATCTCTGTAAAATCAGGATGGAAAATAACTTTACAGGGTAATCAGATTCAAAACACAGAGAATTCCCCTCTAGGCAAAGCTTTAAAGTTACAAAAAACAGGAATAAACCTCCCTCTTAGCACAGGGAAAATTCATAAGCAAAAACAAAAGATAATCTAATACGCCTTGCCTGGCTTTTACTCACAATTTTTGTAATACGAGTGTCTTTCAGGATGGTTGATAGGAGTTTTTTGACCTGATGCGTGTCTGCTTCCCAAGAGAACACACACAAAGCCCCCCTCCCCAGGATTTTGAAAGTATCTTTGTTCCCCATTGGTCCTTTTGGTCAGGTGTCCCCCCCAGGTTGTTTGAGCTTCCTAACCCCTTACAGGTAAGGAGGAATTCTAGGCTACCCTTAACTGTATGGCTATGATAGGGCATAAAATGCTGGTGTGCACCAAACCATTCTGTTCAGTTCTAATATGGCCTCATTAATTGGGAGGGCCTCCCTGGTCAGTCCTTGGAGTTGCAAAATGTCCAAGAGCTGGTGTTGAAGGTCCTGGATCTCCTTTAATGGGATCTGTAGATCATTAGTGACCCATTATAACAGCTCCAGATACTGACTGTAATCATCTGGTGGAGAAGGTGACAAAGGAATCTGGAGATGAAGAAGCCCCTGTTGGAACTGTCAGTACCAGCGGAACTGGCTCTGGCTCTTCCTTCTCATACACCAATGGTTCTGGCTGATGAGGGGGGAGAAACAGTACAACTCCTGAGGGGTCTGGATGTCTGCCACAGAGGTCCCAAAGCCCCAAAAAGGCAAAAAGGAGGGATCCATCATAGAATCTCAGGGTTGGAAGGGACCTCAGGAGGTCATCTAGTCCAACCCCCTGCTCAAAGCAGGACCAACCCCAACTAGATCATCCCAGCCAGGGCTTTGTCAAGCCTGACCTTAAAAACCTCTAAGGAAGGAGATTCCACCACCTCCCTAGGTAACCCATTCCAGTGCTTCACCACCCTACTAGTGAAATAGTGTTTCCTAATATCCAACCTAGACCTTCCCCACTGCAACTTGAGACCATTGCTCCTTGTTCTGTCATCTGCCACCACTGAGAACAGCCTAGATCCATCCTCTTTGGAACCCCCATAAGGTAGTTGAAGGCTGCTATCAAATCCCCCCTCACTCTTCTCTTCTGCAGACTATATAATCCCAGTTCCCTCAGCCTCTCCTCATAAGTCACGTGCCCCAGCCCCCTAATCATTTTCGTTCTCCTCCGCTGGACTCTCTCCAATTTTCCCACATCCTTCTTGTAGTACGGGGCCCAAAACTGGACCCAGTACTTCAGATGAGGCCTTACCAATGCCAAATAGTGGGGAATGATCACGTCCCTCGATCTGCTGGCAATGCTCCTACTTATACAGCCCAAAATCTGTTAGCCTTCTTGGCAACAAGGGCACCCTGTTGACTCATATCCAGCTTCTCGTCCACTGTAATCCCTAGGTCTTTTCTGTAACCCCTAGGTCCCACTGTTCAGTTGCAGTGGGCCCCATGGGTATCTGCACCAACGGACCCTGGGGGAGCTGTAAGCCAAGGGATGCTAATTGTAGCCTCTCGACTGCCTGTCAGGGGTCCTGTGCCTCCACAGAGATACTGGTGCAGCTACCTCCTCTGATTCCAAGGATGGTTCCATCGGTAGTGGTGGTACTATTAGTATTAGGTCACTCCTCCCCAATGGCTAGAGATGGAACTGCTCCTGAGACATGACTAACAATTCCTCCTCTAGAATAAGGATGGCTCTTAGGAGGGTCAGGCCAGAAAGGAATGGAGACTGTGGGGTAGGGGAGGAATCTATCCTCTGGTGTTACAAAGGTCTCCATACAGCCAGGATTCTGGAGAGTTCCAGCAGAAATACCTGAAGGACACAGCTTGTCTGTCGCAGCCAAATGGTCTCTATGTAAACGAGGCAGTACTGACAATGAGCTCAGACCTGCACTTGTAGGTGGGGCTGGCAAATGTTCATCTTTTTGCTTCAGTACCACAGTCACTGTTGGAACCGACAGATCCCTCTTTTTGCACAGTCTGGGCATTTTCAGCAGCACTGGGTCCATGGGTTCTGTACATGACATCTCACCCAAACAGGACCAGCTTGGGGAGACAACACATTTCTTCTCGATTGTGCTGTGACAGGCATCCGTGCAACCTGGAACAGGGGTACTGCTGATTCCTCTGACATACCAATCTGCCCCCCCCACACACACACACTGTGTGGCTGTGACAAGCTGTAGACCGCTGTCAGTCCTGCACTCACACAGATGCTTACACAGTAAAGGTGTGACGTTATATAATTAAAATAGGACCATGTTGATCATTGTTGCTATCACTGTTATACAATTGCAAGAAATCTTGTACAAAGTATTGCATGGAAGTTGTCAATGGAAAAGTTATGATTTGCTGGAATGTGATTATCCTATTTGTATGCATGTATCATTTTTGTATCTGAAGTTATGAATATTGACTATATGCCTGTATTTCAAATGTGTCTGTTCCTGTGGTAACACCCACAAGGTATTTACATCCAGTTTAACCAGCACATCGTGAAGGGAATGTTTAAGTTGACAGCCTATCAATGAACACAATGGGCCACGAAAGAAGCTTATCCCACCTGAGGGACTTTCCTGAGAACATTCTAGGTACAGTATAAAAACAACAAGGAGTCCGGTGGCACCTTAAAGACTAACAGATTTATTTGGGCACAAGCTTTTGTGGGTAAAAAACCCATATCTTCAGATGCATGGAGTGAAAATTGCAGATACAGGCATAAATATATATTGGCATATGAAGAGAAGGGAGTTACTTTACAAGTGGAGAACCAGTGATGACAAGTCCAATTCAGTCAGGGTGGATATGGTCCACTCCCAATAATTGATGAGGAGGTGTCAATACCAAGAGAGGGGAAATTGCTTTTGTAGTGAGCCAGCCACTCCCAGTCCCTATTCAAGCCCAAATTGATGGTGTTAAATTTGCAAATGAATTGTAGCTCTGCAGTTTCTCTTTGAAGTCTGTTTTTGAAGTTTTTCTGTTGAAGGATGGCTACTTTTAAATCTGTTATTGAATGTCCAGGAAGACTGAAGTGTTCTCCTACTTGCTTTTGTATGTTACCATTCGTGATGTCTTTGTATCCATTTATCCTTTTACGTAGAGACTGTACGGTTTGGCCAATGTACATGGCAAAGGGGCATTGCTGGCACATGATGGCATATATCACATTAGTAGATGTGCAGGTGAATGAGCCCCTGATAGTGTGGCTGGGTTCTATGATGGTGTCGCTAGAGTAGATATGGGGACAGAGAAGGCAACGGGGTTTGTTACAGGGATTGGTTCCTGGGTTAGCGTTTCTGTGGGCGTGGTGTGTAGTTTCTGGTGAGTATTTGCTTCAGGTTGGGAGGCTGTCTGTAAGCGAGGACTGGTCTGCCTCCCAAGGTCTGTGAGAGTGAGGAATCATCCTTCAGGATAGGTTGTAGATCCTTGATGATGCGCTGGAGAGGTTTTAGTTGGGGGCTGTAGGTGATGGCCAGTGATGTTCTGTTATTTTCCTTGTTGGGCCTGTCCTGTAGTAGGTGACTGCTGGGTACCCGTCTTGTTCTGTCAATCTGTTTCCTCACTTCCCCAGGTGGATATTGTAGTTTTAAGAATGTTTGATAGAGATCTTGTAGGTGTTGGTCTCTGTCTGAGGGATTGGAGCAAATGCGATTGTATCTTAGGGCTTGGCTGTAGACAACTGATCATGTGATGTGTCCTGGAGGCATGTAGGTAAGTATAGCTGTCAGTAGGTTTCCAGTATAGGGTGTTTATGTGACCATCACTTATTTGCACTATAGTGTCCAGGAAGTGGATCTCTTGTGTGGACTGGTCCAGGCTGAGGTTGATGGTGGCGTGGAAATTGTTGAAACCCAGGTGGAATTCCTCAAGGACCTCCTTCCCGTGGGTCCATATGCTGAAGATGTCATCAGTGTAGCATAAGTAGAGGAGGGGTGCTAGGGGATGAGCGCTGAGGAAGCGTTGTTCTAAGTCAGCCATAAAAATATTGGCATACTGTGGGGCCATGTGGGTACCCATAGCAGTGCCACTGACTTGAAGGTATAAGTTGTCCAAAAATCTGAAATGGTTGTGGGTGTGGACAAAGTCACAAAACTCAGCCACCAGGTGTGCTGTGGCCTCATCAGGAATACTGTTCCTGACAGCGTGTAGTCCATCCTCGTGTGGAATATTGGTGTAAAGGGCTAGCTAGAGCATAGTAATAGATACTAGGTAGAGTATAGGTAATGGGTGCCCTGACTCATGAAAGCATGCAAGGGCATGTGACTAGATCATGTGATACTAAACTCCATCTTGTGTGCCTGTACTTTCCCACAAACTATGCGGAGGGCTTTATTTAGCACATGAAGTTTCTCTCCACATGGCAGAAGCTATACAAGGCCCTAGAAACATCTCCATTTTGCCTCTTTCCTGCTCTGATCTCTGGATTTATACTAATGTGCACTTTCTAACCAAGGGAATGAAGACCTTCCAATTATTTGGAAGCAACGAGATTTAACAAGCCAGCAGTTTATTCCATCACTGCTCCAAACTTGATACAAGAAGTCTGCAATTGTTGGATGTATTTGATTTCTTTAATCAATTTAAACTCTCACTTTTTTTCTTTTTATAAACTTTTAGATATTAGATACTAAAGTATTGGCAACAGCATGATTATTGGGTAAGATCTGAGTTATATATTGACTTGGGTATATGGCTGGTCCTTTGGGATGAGACGAACCCTTTGATGAAATTGGTTTTAAATAACCACTCGTTAAGTCTAGTGTCTGGGTGTTGAATCTAGGACTGGACTACCTAAGGAGGCGGCATTTCTGACTACTTATTAGCCAGTGTGGTGAGACAGAAGTTTACTTTCATTGCTAGTTTGGCATATTTTATGGAAGAATAACTACCAGTTTTGGGGCATGTCTTCCCTATTTCTCAGCAGTTTGTCGTGAATTTGGTATTCTCAGTTGTGACCCACTAAGGCATGGTGACAAGGGACACACCCAGCTGCAGTTACATGAATGCTTCTCCTCAGCCACTCATGAACTAACAATAAAGAGGCCCTAGCCAAACAACCCCCGTTCCTCAGCTCCACAGGCTGAGACCTCAGAGCTGTACCATCTTGCTCTGGTCAAAAGCCTGACTAGTCTAAGATTATTACCCAGTCTGCCTCTCCCTCAACGTGGAGAGGACAATACACCAGGTTTTGTTCCTGAGCAGATTCCCCAAGCATTTCAAGCAAAACACACTTTTAGGTAAAAATATAAAACAAATTAACTACAGAAAGATAGATTAAGTGATTATAAGTATTAGTGTACAAATCAAAGCAGATTATCTAAAAAATAGAACAAACGCAATCTAAGCTTTATAAATTAGATAGGATTTGAATCAAGTAGTATCTCATCCTGTTAGCTAGTACAAGCAGGTAACAGCTTTTGCATACACAGGCTGGAATTCTTCTGTCCTGCCAGGGACCGCCTTCCACAGTGCAGTCTTTATCCCTCAGGTGTTGTGTTGTAAGGGGAGTGAGGCCTAGTGGTGATGTCACTTCTCCCTTTTATAGCTTCTTCCACGTGGCGGGAACTTCTTTGTTTCAAGCCAAGCCCCCAGCACAGTTTGTGGAAAAGTACAAGCAACAAGATGGAGTCCAGTATCCCATGATCTAGTCCAGGGGTGGCCAACCTGTGAAGTAAATATGCAGCTCCTTGTATAAGTACCGACTTCAGGGCTCGAGCTACAGGTGCCAACTTTCTAACGTGCCGGGAGGTGCTCACTGCTCAACCCCTGGCTCTGCCACAGGCCCTGCCCCCACTCCACCCCTTCCCATCCCATAGCCAGCCGTGCCCTCGCTCCTCCCTCTCTGAGCCTCCTGCATGCCACAAAACAGCTGATTGGGAGATGTGGGGAGCGAGGGGGAAGCACTGATGGGCAGGGATGCTGGTGGGCAGGAGGCGCTCGGAGCAGGGGGTGTGAGGGGATGGAGGGGCTCCTGACGTATTACTGTGGCTCTTTGCCAATATACATTGGTAAATTCTGGCTCCTTCTCAAGCTCAGGTTGGCCCCCCCGATCTAGTCACATGCCCTTGCATGCTTCAATGCATCCTAGCAGCCATTACTCATACCCTGACTGAAGCATCCACAGGAAAAGTCATCAGTTGAGGATAGGTTTTTCCTATGGCCCATTGTTTTCGTTGATGGACCATTACCTTAAATAGTTTATTCACAATGTGCTGGCTAGACTGGATGTAAACTATTTTGTAGGTGTTACCCAGGAACAAATACATTTGAAATACAGATGCATAGTCAATATTCCTAACTCCACCTACAAAAATATTACATGCAAATCGGATAATCATATTCAGCAAACCGTAACTTTTCCACTGACACCTCACATGACATATTTTGTAGAAGATGCATCATAATTACATCATAATCATATCACTATGGTGAATAGGGGGTGGAGTGTCACTGGTGCTCTGCGGGGATTTCCCCTTATTGTCCATGAGAGTATCTCTTACCATCACAGGCAGCCCTGTAGGAAGAGTCCTTGGGCTTCAGTGTTAGAGACTCCTCCAAGCAGGTGCCTTGGAGTGGGGCACGGCTGAGTCCGATCTAGTATAGTTATATACTAACTATATAAAGTACCAAGCTAATACATAAAAAATATTTACACATATTTTACTTTACAGGTCATGTGTGGATTGAAGGAAGACACAATTCTGACTCAGGCCATGCAGCAGTAAAAAGGAACTGGACAGGCGTCGACCCAGGCTGCCTCTTATACCCTCCCGTGGGAGTATGAGGGAAGATACCACGAACATATGGGTCAACAGGCATTGCTTTGAAGAATCTCCATACTTGGGCACATGGCACACCTGTGTACCCATGTGTGGAATACACATAGGGATCATCACTCAGAGAACTGTTTGATCTGATAGCCCAAGAGCAATTGTTATGGGCAGTTTCAGATGAGGTGAAGGCAGCCCTTTGTGACAAAAAAAACCTTCCACATTTTTGGAGGCTGCAGAAATTGCTGATATGTTGAATCAAGAGCTCGTGGGGGCACAAATCCCCAGGGAAGGGAAATCCCATTGTTCAGAAGAGAAGGTGTCTGGAAATAAACCTAACTACAACTATGATTTAAAAACAACAACAACAACAAAAAAAAACCCTTAGGGAGCCCAGATTTTAAAACCCCTTCCCTAAGAGAAGGCAGGTAGTCTGTCAGCATTGTGGGGCCCCCAGCCATATAAAGTCAAACTGCACAAAATTGCAAATACAGTACAGTACTGTGTTAAATGTAAACTACTAAAAAAATAAAGGGCAAGTTTAAAAAAAAAAGATTTGACAAGGTTTCTGTGCTTGTTTTGTTTAAATTAAGATGGTTAAAAGAAGCATTTTTCTTCTTTATAGTAACATTTCAATACTGTATTAAGTCCATGTTCCGTTGTCAACTAAAGAACAACCATAATATTTTGTTCAGAGTTACAACCAACCTCCATTCCTAAGGTTTTTCATAATTCTGGGGTTCTACTGTAGATTGAAATCTTAGCATGAAAGGGAGATGGCAATTAATATTATTTGTTATGCTGACGAGGGAATGTTTACCGACTCCCTTAATTGATTTGGTCAGGGAGAGTAAGGAAGAAATTCCTCTGTAGAGCATTGAGCATCCTTCGATCTGCTGGCAATGCTCCTACTTATACAGCCCAAAATGCTGTGAGCCTTCTTGGCAACAAGGGCACACTGTTGACTCATATCCAACTTCTAGTTCACTGTAACCCCTAGGTACTTTTCTGCAGAACTGCTGCCTAGCCACTCGGTCCCTAGTCTGTAGCAGTGCATGGGATTCTTCCTTGTTGAACCTCATCAGATTTCTTTTGGCCCGATCCTCCAATTTGTCTAGGTCACTCTGGATCCTATCCATACCCTCCAGCGTTATCTACCTCGCCCCCCAGCTTAGTGTCATCTGCGAACTTGTTGAGGTGCAATCCATCCCATCATCCAGATCATTAATAAAGATGTTCTGAATGCTAATGGGAAGGGGGAAGGTTTAGAAGATAAAATACAAAAAGAACAAGTTAAAAATCACTTAGATAAGTTAGATGCCTGCAAGTCACCAGGACCTGATGAAATCCATCCTAGAATACTCAAGGAGCTAATAGAGGAGGTATCTGAGCCTCTAGCTATTATCTTTGGTAAATCATGGGAGACAGGAGAGATTCCAGAAGACTGGAAAAGGGCAAATATAGTGCCCATCTATAAAAAGGGAAATAAAAACAATCCAGGAAACTACAGACCAGTTAGTTTAACTTCTGTGCCAGGGAAAATAATGGAGCAAGTAATTAAGGAAATCATCTGCAAACACTTGGAAGGTGGCAAGGTGATAGGGAATAACCAGCATGGATTTGTAAAGAACAAATCATGTCAAACCAATCTGATAGCTTTCTTTGATAGGATAATGAGTCTTGTGGATAAGGGAGAAGCGGTGGATGTGGTATACCTAGACTTTAGTAAGGCATTTGATACGGTCTCGCATGATATTCTTATCAATAAACTAGGGCAATACAACTTAGATGGGGCTACTATAAGGTGGGTGCACAACTGGCTGGATAACCATACTCAAAGAGTAGTTATTAATGGTTCCCAATCCTTCTGGAAAGGTATAACGAGTGGGGTTCCGCAAGGGTCTGTTTTGGGACCGGCTCTGTTCAGTATCTTCATCAACGACTTGGATATTGGCATAGAAAGTACGCTTATTAGGTTTGCAGATGATACCAAACTGGGAGGGATTGCAACTGCTTTGGAGGATAGGGTCATAATTCAAAATGATCTGGACAAATTGGAGAAATGGTCAGAGGTAAACAGGAAGTTTAATAAGGACAAATGCAAAGTGCTCCACTTAGGTAGGAACAATCCGTTTCACACATACAGAATGGGAGGAGACTGTCTAGGAAGGAGTACGGCAGAAAGGGATCTAGGAGTTATAGTGGACCACAAGCTAAATATGAGTCAAAAGTGTGATGCTGTTGCAAAAAAAGCAAACTTGATTCTGGGCTGCATTAACAGGTGTGTTGTGAGCAAGACACGAGAAGTCATTCTTCCGCTCTACTCTGCGCTGGTTAGGCCTCAACTGGAGTATTGTGTCCAGTTCTGGGCACCGCATTTCAAGAAAGATGTGGAGAAATTGGAGAGGGTCCAGAGAAGAGCAACAAGAATGGTTAAGGGTCTAGAGAACATGACCTATGAAGGAAGGCTGAAGGAATTGGGTTTGTTTAGTTTGGAAAAGAGAAGACTGAGAGGGGACATGATAGCAGTCTTCAGGTATCTAAAAGGGTGTCATAAGGAGGAGGGAGAAAACTTGTTCATCTTAGCATCTGAGGATAGAACAAGAAGCAATGGGCTTAAACTGCAGCAAGGGAGGTTTAGGTTGGACATTAGGAAAAAGTTCCTAACTGTCAGGGTGGTTAATACTGGAATAAACTGCCCAGGGAGATTGTCCATCTCTGGAGATATTTAAGAGTAGGTTAGATAAATGTCTATCAGGGATGGTCTAGACAGTATTTGGTCCTGCCATGAGGGCAGGGGGCTGGACTCGATGACCTCTCGAGGTCCCTTCCAGCCCTAGAATCTATGTTGAACAAAACCAGCCCCAGGACCGAACCCCGGGGCACTCCTCTTGATACTGGCTGCCAACTAGACATCGAGCCGTTGATCACTACCCGTTGAGCCTGACAATCTAAAAATGTATCTAACAATCAATGTATGTTTATCTATTTTAACTTTATAAACAACCCATTTTCCTAGTTAGTAAACCTTTAGTTTGTTTACTACAGGATTGGCTAAAAAGGTTGTTTTTTGTGTGAGATCTAAAGTGCAAATTGATCTGGGGTAAATGACTAGTCTTTTGGGACTTAGAGAAACCTAAATATTTTGTGATCTTTGCTGTAAAGCAGGGGTCTCAAACTCAAATTACCACGAGGGCCGCATGAGGACTAGTGCATTGGCCCGAGGGCCGCATCACTGACCCCGCCCCCTCACTGCCCCTGGCCCTGCCCCCACTCCACCCCTTCCATTAGGCCCCGCCCCTTCCCCGCCTCCTCCACTGAGTGCGCGCTTCCTGCTCCTCCCCCTCCCTCCCAGAAACCGCGAAGCCACCAGACAGCTGAGCTGTTCTGGCGGCGGGAACTGTCTAGGGGTAAAAAAATAAAATAAAAATGGTGGGGGGCGGGGAGCCCGGCGGGCCACAGGGAAGAGCTCTGTGGGCCGCCGCGTGTTTGAGACCCCTGGTGTAAAGTAACCATCTATTACAGAGTCAAGCTTTCCTGGATAGCAAGATAGATTGGAATACCTAAGGGAACTATCTCGGACTCTATGTTAAGGCTGCATAGTAACTGAGGAGTTTACACTTGCTATTTGGCTGGTGAAATCTAATTATAGAACTCACAATCAATTTGGGTGTTATGTCCTGCTTCTTAACATTCTGACCTGAGGTTAGTATTCTCACTTGTGAGCCACTCCAGACAGAGGCACAGTGGCATCTCTTCACAGCCAGAGTACATACTCCCAAAGAATGTAAAGTAACTTGGGAGTCTTTAAAACAATGTAGGGTTTTGTTGTTTTTTTCTGAAAACCAAGCCCAGCCATCAAAAGGTAAGTCTTCAGTGGTCTGCTGCACATTGGGCACAATACCCAAATTCATCAGCTGGGAGACCCTTCTCATGGTCACTGCTGATGCTATACGTTCTGGCTGATGCATTCACCACGTATAGAGCTGACTGCAATGAGGTCTTGCAGACCATACACATACAGCCTTCTGCAGGAATGCCATAAACTCTTCCCTGGAGGGTTCAGGCAACTTGTCCATTAACTTAGCCACGGTCACCCAATTAACAAAGTCATATTTAGAGAGCAATGTCTGCTGGTTTGCGATGCACATTTGCAAGGAAGAGGAGATATAAATCTTTCTCCCCTTTGAATCTATCCTTTTGGACTCTGTCCTTGGGGGTGGATTTAAACCTTCCCTGCCATGCCCTGTCATTTGCTGCAGTTACCACCAGACAATTAGGGGCCAGGTGGGAGTAGAAACCCTCCAAACTCTGCATGGGAATGAAACACTGCTTTTCTAAACGTTTTCCCTTGGGAAGCAAAGAAACTGGAGTATTCCAGAAGGCCTTTGGTAAGCTCCAAAAGAGCCTCATTTATTGGGAGGGCTACTCTCCCTGGAGCTGATGGTTGGAGACTATTCATCATCTTATGCGTATTCTCCTGGAGGAATTCCAGCTGGATGCCCAAAATAGCAGCCATATGCCTCAGGAGATCCTGATATGTCTTAAAGCCCTCCGGCACTAAGGGAGAGTACTATTCTGTCACAGAGAGTCATCCGGAAAGGATGAAGATGCGGTTTCCTGTGCCAGCAATGGGTCCTGTTATTGCACCAGAGGAACAATTCAGGAACAAGAGGAACAAGTCAGGAACAGAAGAACAAGTCCTATTACTGCACCAGAGGAACAATTCAGGAACAAGAGGAACAAGTCCTATTACTGCACCAGAGGAACAAGTCGGAATAGTCCCAGAGATCCAGGGAGAATGGGCTCATTGGTCACTTGCAGCTCAGATGGTTTGGGAGCAGGAGCCACCATTGGGTCTGATGATGTATTTCTGGAGCAGGTCAAAGAGTGAGACCTCAGGGACTGAGGAACGTCCCAAGAATAAGATATTGGTGGCCAGTAGGCACTGGGCCAAAAGCCCATCCTGTGGGACAGATGCCAGTCTTGTTGCTGATGGTGATCTGAGGGTGACCTCTGGCACCTATTGGGCTACAACAAAGGGGAGGACAACCCCAACCAATATCTTGAGGAGACCCGGAGGTTCTCTGGTGACAATAAGGGAGCCAGCCCCCAAGGAGCATGTTGTTACTGCTGTGGACTATTGTTACTGCTGCAACGTTAACACTGCTAAGTGCTTGCGTTTCTTGAGCTCCAACGTCAGCTGCACTAGCAGAGTGCAGCTTGCCGATTCAGCAGACCTCAATATTATTTGCAAAGAAAGACCACAAGCACAGATTGGTGGCAAAGGTGCTCGGCCAGGTTTATTGTCAGCAAAGCACGGTACTAGCGCCCTACCCAACGGGTCACATGTACACTCTCAGATTTATGCCTGTGACAAAGTAAAGGCTCAATGTGTATACCAGCATTCTGTCCCCTTGGCCAATACAAAGATGCCCCTCCTATTACTTTGCCTTATATACAATGATACAAACAAGTTACCACCCTTATACTTTGCACCTGCTAGTTTGAACAAAATGTCCTCACCCATTATCCTGTCATCCTCTCCTTATCTTACAAGGGGCTGATGTGTTTCTGCACAATCTTCTGGGAATTTGTTTACAAGGTAAAATATAAATTTGCTTTATAACTGTAAAAGTGCCTGTGCTGAACTTGTGAACCTAGGCAGGAAGAATGCTTCCGCTCATCAAGGACTATCAAAACCAAATGGGCCATTGTAGGACAAAAACTTTGTTAATTGCCCCATCCACTCATGAAGAAGTTACATGCAGAAGCACTTGTCACATTGGTTTGAACTCGGGGGGAAAGTCATATAAATATGCTCACAAGAGGAAATAGTTATCTCTCTGCTGTTCGGACTCACACAAGGGCTGGAGCTAAGAAACAAAAGCAGACATCCCCAGGGGCAACCTGGGTTAGTCCCAAGACATTCAGTGGACAGACTACTACATCTGTCACATTTTGGAAACCATAGACCAGGGGTTGGCAACCTTTCAGAAGTGGTGTGCCGAGTCTTCACTTATTCACTCTAATTTAAGGTTTTGTGTGCCAGTAACACATTTTAACGTTTTTAGAAGGTCTTGCTCTATAAGTCTATATTATATAACTAAACTATTGTTGTATGTAAAGTAAACAAGGTTTTCAAAATGTTTAAGAAGCTTCATTTAAAATTAAATTAAAATGCTGATCTTATCAGTTTAGTGTGATCCTTCCCCTTGCTTTTCCTTGCTGAGTTTTCCAATGTCTGGCACGTATTTGGATACTTTAAGCTGCACACAGGCTTCTGAGTGATCAGTTGTTAACCGGCTCCGAGAGGGACAGAGGACAGATTTCATGTGTGAAAATACCTGTTAACACAGGTATGTGGATCCAAATGCTGAAAGCATTGCAAATGCAATTTTCTTCAAACAGTTAAATTGCACTGGCAGGGACGTCTAGGAGGTCAGAATAGAGGCCCCATGATCTCTTTCGGTACCTTCAAGTGCACTCCGCAGATTCACAAACTGATGTCCACAATTCTGAGCTTTTTAACTGAATGAGTTGCATTTAGAAATCTTCAACACCCACCCACTGAAATACAGACAAATCCAAGTCGCTTTTGTTGAACTTTTCAGGTTTGATTAGAAAAGAAAGCATTGGGCCAAATTGCTGGAAATCTTGAAATCTGTCAGAAAATTCTGATTCCAGTTCATGCATGTACATTCCAATCTCATCGACACTGACAGTGCAACGTGTCAATAACTCTTCTGTGTTGGAAGTAGCGGAAAGTAGAAGTTTGAATATCCCAAGAAAAAACTGCTAGTTTTACAACAAATGTTTTCCAGGCTTCATAAAGATCCAGAACCGTTTGCCCTGCACCCTGGAAACAGAGGTTGAGTTCGTTTAGGTGAGCGGTGATGTCAGTTAGAAACATGAGCTTACACAGCCATTTGTCATCATCCAGTTCAGGGTAGTTTTGTTCTTTTTCTGACAGAAAGGCCTTGATTGCATCAAAACAGTTTACAAAAAGCACACCAAAACTTTGCCATGACTTAGCCACCGAATGTTGCTGTGAAGTGGAATGTCGTAAGCACTGTCCATCTCTTCTAGCAGTGCTTGAAACTGAGTCAAAGCAGATCGAGCAACAAGGAAATTCACAATTTGCACCACTGTATTCATCACATTATTAAGCTCTGAATTAGAAATTTTAGCATACAGGTTTTCTTGATGGATGACACAGTGAAATTTGACTGTCGGACGGCCAATATGATCATCAAGTAACTTTACAAATCCCTTCTGTTTTCTGACCATGGCAGGAACACCATCTGTTGTCACACAAAATATTTTTCTGATGTCAACTCCTCGTTCTTCAAAATGGTTTACAAAACTTTCCACTGTATCTTCCCCTTTTGTTGTACCATGCAGGGGTTTTAGGCAACAAAGTTCCTCTTGGATTTCATCGGAAGCACAGTATCTTGCAACAACTTCCAAATGTGGAAAGTGGTTTATATCCACGCTCTCATCAACTGCAACACTAAACACTGCTGTGTCTTTTAATGCAGTCGTCTGCTTTTCCTTAATGTTTTCTGCCATTTCGTGTATGCGTCTCTCAACTGTTCTGGCAGAGACAGGCAGTTCTTTTATTCTAGATATGATTGAATCGTTATTTGGAAAATAATTGAACAAAATCTCCGAACTGCTGAGAAAAACTTTTTATATATTCCCCATCTGTAAATGGCTTTCCGTTTTTTTGCAATACACCGTGCAATCTTGTAACTTCCTTCTGTAGCTTTTTACTTGCACTTAAGCTGCACTGACCGGTAGTTGAACAAAGGAAGCACTAAGTTACTGAAGGGGCGCACCTTCCCAGCCTTCAGAGTTTCGTGCAATGTCACTGTGTCCAGCAGTAGCTCTTATTGGAAATAAAGAACAAATGTCTCATGCAATAGACATGCTAGACAGCAACAGACTCTAACCAGCATAATGAAGGTCACTGAATGGAGCTCCAGAAGAAGCTGTTCCATATTTATTCAGATGGAGATAGGCCTGGGCAGCACCAGAGAAATCCTCTAACACAGATTAAGGGAGAGCCACAATGTTAGTACCAAATTGTCTCCATGTTTCATGCTCTTGTTTAAACCTATAATCTAATTCTTTAATGTGCTTTAAGAAGAATCAAAATGTGTCAAGTAAAATTAAGGTGCACATTCGTAAGATCGGACTCCAGTGGGCCTCCTGCAGAGAGCATATCAACATCCCTGAAGATCCCTTACATCAGTTGGCCAGACTTCAAGTCTGTCCATTTTCCATACCACAAAACACACTGTTACCCTCAAACGTCTGGTCCTTCACTTACCTGGAAGTATCAGAGGGGTAGCCGTGTTAGTCTGGATCTGTAGAAGCGACAAAGGGTCAATACCTCTGTTAGTCTATAAGGTGCCACAGGACCCTTTGTCGCTTCTTACCTGGAAGGGTGCATGATCCTATTTTAGAACTCTGGTTCCAATGTATGGGACATCAAATAATTAACATTTGATGGCTCTTTTCTGCATTCTGCATTCTGCAATATGCCCTGTGGTTTAGATCTGCCCTTCGCTCTTTTCTGTTTTGTATTTCAGCACCACTGTAACAGTGTTCTACAAACATGCACTGTGCAGCACAGGTCCTCTCCAATATTAAGGAGCAAAATTTCATCAGCTATCATGCCAACGTAGTGCTATAGCGTTACGTAGCCTTCCTTTACTCATTTTGGGAGATAAGCTGATTCTTCAGCACAGCTACCTCAGGATTTCAGCCATTTATTTTTTGTTAAACTCTGAGAAAGCAAGCTTGGCACATAAGTCAGAGTTTGTAGAAGACATCCTACTGCATCTCACAGCATTCAACCCTTTCAAATCCATTCACATGCAATGAGAGATTGTGTTGGCCCTCCTATTTCCATCATTGCTTCAGGAAGTTGGGGGCAGTCATGTTGCCTTTTTAAATGTTATGTTTGAAAAATAAAACTAAGAACCACCAACCCTCAGACCTGGGGCACCAGCTTTCCCTGGGTTACTAAAAAGGAGAGTTAATTTGTTATCTCAGCTGAGGAAGAGAGAAGAGCCACATCTTAAATTAGACCAGCAAGGCTTGAGATCACACAAGCTTTGTGAAGAGCTGTGGGGAGAAGTACAGCCTTGTATTAGGCTTCTTTGTTCCCCCCTCTTTAACAATTTAAAAGACCAACACTGGCACATGTATAGTGAGCTATTTGGCATGCTTGCTTGTAAGGAAGGTTTGCAGATGCAGTTTGAAAGCACATTATTACTCCCTGAAAAGAGGTACCGGATGGACTCTACAGGAAAGGGGTTTTAGTGGTTCTCATTCTGCCTAAAAGGAAATGGAAGCTGCAGAGTCAGTTACAGGGTTCCCCTCCTGCCCAGAAACTACTATGAGACAAGGCCAATAGTCTCTAGGGTACAGTTAAGGAGAAGTTTTAAAGGGTAAATACGTATAAAAATATGTATAAAATGTAACGATTTCCTTCTAGAAATCTGTTTTAAAAGAAAATACCAGTGTATATTTTAATAGTTTAATTTTCATTTTCCCCAACAGGGAACAAAAGGCAAAGAGGTGTTGTGAGATACATCACTCTGTACTTATGGATAAATCAGTTTGTAATGTTATTTTACCACCCTATAAAAATACACATACTAACTTGTGGACTATAGCTTACCCACTTCATATAAGTCTCAGGAGCGTGAAGGAAGCAAAGTATTTCAGATAATTGTTTTTATGGAGTAAAGAGGAAGTTAAATACACACTTTTTTTGTAAAATATTATGGTTGTTTGTGTTCAGTAAAACCAGTCTTCAGTAGCCACATTCCACAAGAACTGAGATTTAAGTGGTAGCTTCCTTTCAGCATGTGCATGCAAAAGCTTTAGCAAAGAACTGATGCAAAGTTAGAGAGACTAGATGGAAGCCCCCACCCACAGTACGAAACAAGATGTTCATTTAATTTTATTATTTCAGCTTCCCATCCAAACTCTTGTAAACAAATTCCATACCATTTAGGCATCTCTTTGATAAAAGTGTCTATAGTTCTATAAAAAAGTCACATGGTAAGATGAAGATATTTACCCTGTATGTGTTATGCAAGTGCGAAGAGGGACAAAACTTCCAAAGTCTCAAAACACATCCAAGCAACCTACAAAAGACCTGATTCCTTCCTCGTTCTGTCCAACTGTGTTGTGTGAAACTCAGTTACGTGCCTCTTCAGAGGCAAATATAAAGTTTATTTTAAAAATATTTAAAGACATTATTTTAAGGACCTCCTGGAAAGTTTTTTTGTGGAAAACGAAAGTGTTCCCTTGGTGAGAGCAGAGTGCAAAGCTCAGTCTTCGGAGCTTTCTCAATAATCCTTCCCTTAACAGAGTCATAAGACAAGGCTCAATACTTCGTGATGAGGAAGATCACATCTGTAACAACAGGTGAACACTGGAAAAAGTTTCATGTTTAATTACAAAACATGGAATAAGCCAGAAAAATATTGTCCAAATATGATCATATGGTCTCTGCACGGTTCATATGCCAATGGTCTCAAGCACTCTTCTCTCGTTCTCATTGAGATGGTCTGAGAACATTGCATAGCAAGGCTGCTGTGCAAACTGACACAGGAAATCAGTGAGATAGGCCTAGGAGGAAGATGACAAGGGACCAAGTTAACATCTTTCAATACATCTATCATTGATTAACTTTGGGAGTTAAAGATTGCATAACATGAGAAAAGGAAGTGAACAAGCACTAATGCAGAGTGGAGGGGAACGGGCACTGTGCTCAGGAGACAGGCCAGGCCAGGCTGCATTAGGCTACAAAGTACGTCAAACAGGCAGGCCAAGTGCAGCCTCCAGGCCAAATGTGGTTCCAGAGCACTAGCCAAGGTGTACCCCAGAGACCACAGAGCCAGTCAGATCATTCGCTCAAGACTGAGCATTGTGTAGTTTCTGTGGATAGCTCCGCAGTGGAGATAAGTGCTGCTACAATCTGTTCCCTAAATTCAAAGGTAGGTCTTTTCTATCAGATTATCCACTCCATCTCCCAGCCAACCCATGACTATCCTCTCTAGCAGAAAGTATTTTGTCGCATCTAGTTCTAAAAGTCACAAATGACAAAGCTTCCATCTTTTCCCGACAGACTATTCCACAACTTAATACACCTCAGCCCAGAAGCTTTCCTCTTAAATACTTGCCTAGTTTCCCCTTAATGAAAATTTCAAGTTGTTCTTCATCCCGCACCAGCATCCCAGAAGTGAGGAGAAAAGCTGATGCAGAGGGCTGAGGAATAAGGGGAGGAAACACGGTGAAAGGGAGTTACAAGAGGAGACAGAGGATGGAGAAAAAAAGCAGAGGGGAAGAGGACAATAGCTGGAAGAGGAAATGCAGTGGACACAGGACCTCATGGGGAAGGCACCAGAAGAGGAGGAGGACAGGATAGGGTTAGATAGGAACACAGAAACAGTGTTGGAGGGGGTGCAGGGGGAGAAAAGTACACTCCTCTGTAGAACCTGGAGGAACTTGGGACTCCTCAATCTATACTTTTCTTTGCTCATGGCAAATAGTTGTGAAACCCACTGGACAAGTGTGTGTCATCCTCCTGTAATGGCAGGTCCACACAGGATGGCAGCACACTACTGCTATCAGTTACACCATTAGCAGAGTTTCTGTGGTATGGATCTAAAGGTCAAAACCCTGCTAATGATCCAAGTGGGGATCAATATGGTTCCATGTGATGGAACTTGTTTTCTCTATTTATTTATTTTTTTTAAGTTCAGAAATTACCTCCAAAAAACATTAAAAGAATGTTAAGGTTGAAAAGTCACGTACTCAAAAGTCAGGAAATGCCAGAATTAAGGATTCCCATGCAGCCTCAACTCAGTCCCCTTGTGGTTTTGCAGCAATCTCAATGTTAAATTCTCTGACCTTTTTTTAAAAGTTGAAGTGCCTCTATTGAAAGCTGCACATATTAGAACAGGGGTGAGCCTTGCTCCGCTTCCAGAAGCGGCCAGCACCACGTCCCTGCGGCCCCTGGGGAGGGGGCAGGGGCCTCCGCGCACTGCCCTCGCTGGCAGGCATCACCCACCGCAGCTCCCATTGGCCGGGAACAGGGAACCGCGGCCAACGGGAGCTTCAGGGGAGGTACCCGCAGGCAAGGGCAGCGCACGGAGCCCTCTGGCCCTCCTCCCCCTGGGGCCACAGGGACATGGTGCCGGCCACTTCTGGAAGAGGCACAGGGTGAAGGCAGGCAGAGAGCCTGCCTTAGCCCCACTGTGCACCACTGCCACCCTGGAGCCGCTCCAGGTAAGCTGTGCCAGGCCAGAGCCTGCAGCCTTCCTGCACCCCAACCCCCTGCCCTGAGCCCCCTCGTACATCCCGTACTCCTCCTGCACCTAAACTGCTTGCCCTGAGCCCCTTCCTGCACCCCACACCCCCTCTCACACCGTGCACTCCCTCCCACACCCCAACCCTACATTCATGGCCCTGCATGCAAATGTCCCCACCCAGATATGGCCCTCGGGCCAAAAAGTTTGCCCACCCCATACTAGAACTTACTTGGGTTTTTTTAAAATTAGGAAATTACACAGAAAAGAATCGTCAAAAAGAATGTTAAGTGACGAAGTCAAGCACTAAATATTCAGGAAATACCTGAAACTTAGCTTGCCTTTATAGCTATAATTTCGACCCCTTTCATGTATACATTTTGACAAGTTGTTAACACGGTTGTGTAATATTCTTTTTCATGGGATCTCAGCATCATTCAGTGCACAGGATGGAGGATGCCTAGAGAATGATGCGGTTGTTCAATATCCTTTCATTCTCTTGGTTCAACATAAAGCCCCATGCCTTATTTATGCCGTAACAGCCAAACACTGCACTAATTAAGGAAACCTGGCCTTTTCTGGTAATAAAGATGAAATATCACAGACTCGAATCTCTCCTGTCTTCCACGAGTAGGGCCCTACCAAATTCATGTCCATTTTGGTCAATTGCATGGTCATAGGATTTTAAAAATCATAAATTTCATGATTTCAGCTATTTAAATCTGAGATTTCACAGTGTTGTAATTGTAAGCGGCCTGAACCAAAAAGGAGCTGTGGGGGCGGTCGCAAGGTTATTGTACGGGGGGGCTGCAGTACTGCTACCCTTACTTCTGCATTGTTGCAGAAGCGGCACTGCGTTCAGAGCTGGGCACGGAAAGAGGCACCTGCTGGCCAGGATCCCAGCTCCGAAGGCAGAGCCACTTCCAGCAGCAGTGCAGAAGTAGGCATGGAATGGTATGGTATTGCCACCCTTACTTCTGTGCTGCTGCCTGCAAAGCTGGGCCCTCAGTAAGCAGCTGCCACTCTCCAGATGCCCAGCTCTGAAGGCAGTAGCGCAGAAGTAAGGGTGGCTATACCGCAACCCCCCTAAAATAACCTTGCGACCCTCCTACAACTCTCTTTTGGGTCAGGACCCCCAGTTTGAGAAATGCTGGTCTCCCCTGTGAAATCTCTATAGTATAGGGTAAGAGCACTCAAAAGACCAGATTTCTTGGTCCATGATGCGTTTTTAATGGCCATGAATTTGGTAGGGCGCTATCCATGAGTTTTTGAAGATAATCGCTTATGGCTCAGATATATCCTCAGTCAGCTCCTTGAGTATTCTAGGATGAATTTCATCAGGCCCTGCTGACTTGAACATAAGAACGACTATACTGGGTCAGACCAAAGGTCCATCTAGCCCAGTATTCGATCTTTTGACAGCGGCCAATACCAGATGCTTCAGAGGGAACAAACAGAACAGATGATCATCAAATGATCCATTCCCTGTCACTCACTCCCAGCTTGGCAAACAGAGGCTAGGGACACCATCCCTGCCCATCCTGGCTAATAGCCAATAATGGACCTATCCTCCATGAATTTATCTAGTTCTTTTTTGAACCCTGTTATAGTATTGGCCTTCACAACATCCTCTGGCAAAGAGTTCCACAAATTGACTGTATGTTGTGTGAAGAAATACTTCTTGTTAATTTTAAACCTGCTGCCTATTAATTTCATTTGGTGACCCCTACTTCTTGTGTTCTGAGGAGTAAATAACACTTCCTTATTTACTTTCTCCACACCATTCATGTTTATAGACCTCTATCATATCCCTCCTTAGTTGTCTCTTTTCCAAGCTAAAAAATCCCAGTCTTATTAATCTCTCCTCATATAGAAGCTGTTCCATACCCCTAAGCATTTTTGTTGCACTTTTCTATACTTTTTAGAATTCCAATATATCTTCTTTGAGGTGGGGCGACCACATCTGCACGCAGTATTCAAGATGTGGATGTACCATGGATTTATATATAGGCAATATGGTATTTTCTGTCTTGACTTGAAGACATCTAACTTGTCTAAGTAATTTTTAACTTGTTCTTTTCCTATTTTAGCCTTGAATCCTACCTCATTTTCACTGGTGTTTGATCAGATTGCTTCTAATCTTCTTGGTGAAAACAAACAAAAAGGGCATGTAACACTTCTGCCATTTCTACATTTTCTGTTATTGTCTTCCCCTTCCCCTGCTCCACTGAGCCTACCCTCCCATTGGTCTTCCTCTTGCTTCTCATGTACAGTAACTCCGCACTTAACGTTGTAGTTATGTTCCTGAAAAATGCGACTTTAAGCGAAACGATGCACACACACGCACACACCCACACCCACACACAAAGTTTTAAACAAACAACTGAATACTGGTACACAGCGATGATGATAGTGAAGCTTGGTTGAGGAGGAGTCAGAGGGTGGGATAGTTCCCAGGGAATGTCTTACTGCTAAATGAACTCAGCAGTTGGCTGAGTCCCTCAAGGGTTAACTCTCACACTCTACAAGTCCCCTTTGATTGAGAGATAGAGATGCACATTTCCAATTAGGTATCAATAGTGGGGTCAGAAGTGCACTGCCTTGTTAATTAGATCAGCAAGCCCCCCAGCTGCAGCTTATGCCTAAGGCAGCAGCTCCCTCCCTCCTGTGTCCCCTCCCCCCGGCTCTATGGAAGATGGGGTAAGCGAGATGCAGGAGCAGGGCCCCCTCTTCTCCCCCCCCCCCCACACAGCAAGCAGGCACCCTGACATTAGCTAGCTCCCCTCTTCTTTCCCAGCAAGCAGGCAGCAGTCTCGGGGAGCAGCACATGGCAGTGAGGGAAGGGGCAGCTGAACTGCCGCAGTTGATAGCCTGCAAACGACTAGAAGGGAGCATTTCACAACTTTAAACGAGCATGTTCCCTAACTGATCAGCAACTTAACAATGAAACAACGTTAACCGGGGCGACTTTAAGTGAGGAGTTACTGTATTTGTGAATGTTTTCTTACCCTATCTCCAGCTAGTTTAACCTCATTTTGTGCCTTGGCCTTTCTAACTCTGTCCCTACATACTTGTGTTTTTTTATATTCATCCTAAGTAATTTGACCTAGTTTTAAGTTTTTGCAGAACTGAGAGTTTCAAATCATTGAAGATCTCCTGGTTAAGCTGAGCAGCGAACAGCTGAGAAGCAAACAGGAGGAGTTTGCCTGGGATCTGCCTGAGCAGAGGTACGCTAAGTGCTGCATTAGGGGGACTACGCTGGTGAGTATCTGAGTGTCTGTTGAGGGGACAGTTTGGCAGTTTGACCGTGTGCTTGATTGTTTGATTGCTTGTTTGAACAGTGTGAATTGGGAGTGCTTTGTTCCAGCTGGGCCTGATTGTTATAAGAAGAAGGCAGTCAGCTGCGAACCAGCTGAGCAGCGAACAGCTGAGCAGCAAACAGGAGGAGTTTGCCTGGAGTGAGCCTGCTGCCACATCCCTCTTGCAGATTCCTCTGAGTAGCTTCTGCCACAAGTAAGGAAGATCTTAGAAGGAAGAGACTATGGATGCTGAGCGATCCGCTGTTGTGACCTGCACAGGATGTGCCATGTTTGTCTTTCTTCCACAGGATAGAAGCAACTTTGTCTGTACAAAGTGCAAGCTGATCTTCGTATTGGAAGAAAAGATTCAAGGTCTGGAGAAATGAGTATCAACCCTGCGTTCCATAAAAGAAAATGAGGAGTTCCTGGATAGACGTCAGAATCAGCTTCAGCGGGCACAATGTTCTGAAGATTCAGAGCAGGCTACGCAGCGGGGACAGAAGGCCAGCGAGGATAATTGGTGGCATGTGACTTCCAGAAGAGGAAAGAGTACCAGAAAAGTCCATGTACCAGAAACACAGATTCAGGTGAGCAACCGTTTTCATGTTCTCTCCACAGGTACTAGTGCAGAGAGTGGCGTGGATGATACATCTGAGGGAATAGAGCAGAAGGAGACTCCACCGATTGGAAGGCATGAGATGCACCGTCCTAGGGATGGGGGTTCCACGACCACCACTCCCAAGAGGAGGAGGAGGGTGGTGGTGGTCGGGGACTCTCTCCTCAGGGGGACTCAGTCATCTGTCTGCCGCCCTGACCGGGAAAACCGAGAGGTGTGCTGCTTGCCAGGGGCTAGGATTCATGATGTGACGGAGAGACTGCCGAGACTCATTAAGCCCTCAGATCACTACCCCTTCCTGCTTCTCCACGTGGGCACCAATGTTACTGCCAAGAATGACCTTGAGCGTATCACTGCAGACTACGTGGCTCTGGGAAGAAGGATAAAGGAGTTTGAGGCGCAAGTGGTGTTCTCGTCTATCCTCCCTGTGGTAGGAAAAGGAGGGGTAGAGACCGTCGAATCGTGGAAGTCAACGAATGGCTACGCAGATGGTGTCGGAGAGAAGGGTTTGGATTCTTTGACCATGGGATGGTGTTCCAAGAAGAAGGAGTGCTAGGCAGAGACGGGCTCCACCTGACGAAGAGAGGGAAGAGCATCTTTAGAAGCAGGCTGGCTAACCTAGTGAGGAGGGCTTTAAACTAGGCTCACCGGGGGAAGGAGACCAAAGCCCCGAGGTAAGTGGGGAAGTGGGATACCGGGAGGAAGCACAAGTAGGTGAGTGCAAGAGGGGAGGGCTCCTGCCCCATACTGGGACAGCAGGACGATCGGTGAGTTATCTTAAATGCCTATACACAAACGCAAGAAGCCTGGGGAACAAGCAGGGAGAACTGGAAGTCCTGGCACAGTCAAGGAATTATGATGTAATTGGAATAACAGAGACTTGGTGGGATAACTTACATGATTGGAGTACTGTCATGGATGGATATAAACTGTTCAGGAAGGATAGGCAGGGCAGAAAAGGTGGGGGAGTTGCGTTGTATGTAAGAGAGCAGTATGACTGCTCAGAGCTCCAGTATGAAACTGCAGAAAAACCTGAGAGTCTCTGGATTAAATTTAGAAGTGGGAGCAACAAGGGTAATGTGGTGGTGGGAGTCTGCTACAGACCACCAGACCAGGGGGAGGAGGTGGACGAGGCTTTCTTCCAGCAACTAACAGAAGTTGCGAGATCACAGGCCCTGGTTCTCATGGGTGACTTTAATCACCCCGATATCTGCTGGGAGAGCAATACAGCGGTCCACAGACAATCCAGGAAGTTTTTGGAAAGTGTAGGGGACAATTTCCTGGTGCAAGTGCTGGAGGAACCAACTAGGGGAAAAGCTCTTCTTGACCTGCTGCTCACAAACAGGGAAGAAACAGTAGAGGAAGCAATAGTGGATGGGAACCTGGCAGGCAGTGACCATGAGATGGTCGAGTTCAGGATCCTGACACAAGGAAGAAAGGAGAGCAGTAGAATACAGAGCCTGGACTTCAGAAAAGCAGACCGACTCCCTCAGGGAACTGATGGGCAAGGTCCCCTGGGAGAATAACATGAGGGGGAAAGGAGTCGAGGAAAGCTGGCTGTATTTTAAAGAATCCTTATTGAGGTTGCAGGAACAAACCATCCTGATGTTTAGGGAGAAAAGCAAATATGGCAGGCGACCAGCTTGGCTTAACAGTGAAATCTTTGCTCGTCTTAAACACAAAAAAGCAGCTTACAAGAAGTGGAAGATTGGACTAATGACCAGGGAGGAGTATAAAAGTATTGCTCAGGCATGCAGGAGTGAAATTAGGAAGGTCAAATCACACTTGGAGTTGCAGCTAGCCGGAGATGTTAGGAGTAACAAGAAGGGTTTCTTCAGGTATGTGAGCAACAAGAAGAAAGTCAAGGAAAGTGTGGGCCCCTTGCTGAATGAGGGAGGGAACCTAGTGACAGAGGATGTGGGGAAAGCTAGTGTACTCAATGATTTTTTTGCCTGTCTTCACAGACAAGGTCAGCTCCCAGACAGCTGCACTCCGCAGCACGGTATGGGGAGGAGGTGACCAGCCCTCTGTGGAGAAAGAAGTAGTTCGGGACTATTTAGAAAAGCTGGATGAGCACAAGTCCATGGGGCCGGATGCACTGCATCCGAGGGTGCTAAAGGAGTTGGCCGATGAGATTGCATAGCCATTGGCCATTATCTCTGAAAAATCATGGCAATCGGGGGAAGTCCCAGATGACTGGAAAAAAGCTAATGTAGTGCCCATCTTTAAAAAAGGGAAGAAGGAAGATCCAGGGAACTACAGGCCAGTCAGTCTCACCTCAGTCCCTGGAAAAATCATGGAACAGGTCCTCAAGGAATCAATTCTGAACCACTTAAAGGAGGGGAAAATGATCAGGAACAGTCAGCATGGATTCACCAAGGGCAAGTCATACCTGACTAACCTAATTGCCTTCTATGATGAGATAACCGGCTCTGTGGATGAGGGGAAAGCAGTGGATGTGCTATTTCTTGACTTTAACAAAGCTTTTGATACAGTTGCCCACAGTATTCTTGCCAGCAAGTTAAAGAAGTATGGGCTGGATGAATGGACGGTAAGGTGGATAGAAAACTGGCTAGATGGTCGGGCTCAACGGGTAGTGATCAATGGTTCCATGTCTAGTTGGCAGCCGGTATCAAGTGGAGTGCCCCAAGGGTCGGTGCTGGGGCCGGTTTTGTTCAATATCTTCATTAACAATCTGGAGGATGATGTGGACTGCACCCTTAGCAAGTTTGCAGAGGACACTAAACTGGGAGGAGTGGTTGATACGCTGGAGGGTAGGGATAGGATACAGAGGGACCTAGACAAATTAGAGGATTGGGCCAAAAGAAATCTGATGAGGTTCAACAAGGACATAGAATTCTATGATTCTAAGCCAGGGTGGTCTCTTGCCATACTTCCTATCTTTCCTGTGCGGTAGGATAGTTTGCTTTCGTACCCTTAATCCCATGGGATCTTACCTACCAGCTCCCTGAGTTTACTAAAGTATGTCTTCTTGAAATCCATTTTCTTTATTCTGCTGTTTTCCCTCCTTCCATTTCTTAGAATCATGAACTCATCATTTCATGATCACTTTCACCCAAGCTGCCTTCCACTTTCATATTCTGAACCAGTTCCTCCCTATTGGTCAAAAGCAAATCGAGATCACTCTCTCCCCTGGTTGCATTCTCCAGCTTCTGAAATAAAATACTGTCTCCAGTGCATTCCAAGAACTTGTTGGATAATCTGTGCCCTGATGTATTATTTTCCCAAGAGATGTCTGTGTAGCTGAAGTCATAGAATCATAGAATCTCAGGGTTGGAAGGGACCTCAGGAGGTCATCTAGTCCAACCCCCTGCTCAAAGCAGGACCAACCCCAATTAGATCATCCCAGCCAGGGCTTTGTCAAGCCTGACCTTAAAAACCTCTAAGGAAGGAGATTCCACCACCTCCCTAGGTAACCCATTCCAGTTCTTCATCACTCTACTAGTGAAAAAGTTTTTCCTAATATCCAACCTAAACCTCCCCCTCTGCAACTTGAGACCATTACTCCTTGTTCTCTCATCTTCTACCACTGAGAACAGTCTAGATCCATCCTCTTTGGAACCCCCTTTCAGGTAGTTGAAAGCCACTATCAAATCCCCCCTCATTCTTCTCTTCTGCAGGCTAAACAATCCCAGTTCCCTCAGCCTCTCCTCATAAGTCATGTGCTCCAGCCCCCTAATCATTTTTGTTGCCCTCCGCTGGACTCTTTCCAATTTATCCACATCCTTCTTGTAGTGTGGGGCCCAAAACTGGACACAGTACTCCAAATGAGGCCTCACCAGTGCCAAATAGAGGGGAATAATCACGTCCCTCGATCTGCTGGAAATGCCCCTACTTATACAGCCCAAAATGCAGTTAGCCTTCTTGGCAACAAGGGCACACTGTTGACTCATATTCAGCTTTTCGTCCACTATAACCCCTAGGTCCTTTACTGCAGAACCGCTGCCCAGCCATTCCCTCATCAATACCAAGTCCCTCATCACTACCAAAGTCCCTCATCAATACCAAGTCTTGTATTTTGGATGATTTTGTTAGTTGTTTAAAAAAAAGCTTCATGCACCTCTTCTTCCTTGATAGGTGATCTATAGTAGACCTCCACTATAACATTCCTTTTTTTTTTTTTTTTGGAAACATCTTTTATCCTTACCCATAGTAGACAGACTTGTTGGAAGCCTATTTCCATCTCAACCTCAAATGTACTCAAAAGATTCTCTTGGTGACTGGGGGGGTGGGTGATTCTATGGGTGCCTTTACTGGGCATTAAGCCTTACATCTCTGTTCCTGGTAAACTGGTTGAAATGATCATTAAAAATAGAATAAAACATTTGGAATATCATGCTATGATAGGGTCTAATCAATACAGTTTCTGCAAAGGAAAATTGTGCCTCACTAATTTATTAGAATTCTCAAAACGTGTCAATAGATTAATGGATAAAAGAGAACTAGTTGACAGGAGGAACATAAATTTGATAATGGACTCTCCAATCCAAAAGACAAAGGTTTAACTAAATTTAATGGCTGGAAGTTGAAGCTGAACAAATTCAGACTAGAAATAAGGCACAAATCTTTAACAGTGAGGGTAATTATCCACTGAAACAACTGACCCAGGGTTGTGGTTAGAGCTTAATTTGTGCCGAGGCTCAGCAATCGCACCTCTTCTGTCAGTGGCAAGGCATGACCTCACATGTACAATGTTTGCGAGGTCACGTTGTGAGAGCACCCAGGGATTTGATTTTTTTTTTTTAAACAAATTAAACACTGGTTGTGATGGATTCTCCATTACTAAAAACTTTTTCAAAAAGCCATACTGTAGTTCAAACAGGAATTAATTCAGGGAAGTCCTGTGGCCTGTGTTATACAGGTCAGGCTAGATGATCACAAAAGTCCCCTTGTACTTTAGAATCTATGAATCAGTTAATTTAAACTTTTGACAGGTCTTTGATAAGCCTAACAGGCTATTAAAGAATCTCAGCAGTTGGGGCAAGAGGCAAAGTATTGTCATGAATCAAACACAAAGGTTAACAGCCGAGTGCCTCAAAGTTCCACAGTAGGCCCAATGTTTCATATATTGAACTGGAAAAGGGGGTGAGCACAGTGAGCTGGCAGAATTTGCAGATGACAGTGTGATACAGGAGAGCCAGGGAGCAGTGGTAGAGTGGTTCAAGGGGAAATATATAAGCCCAAGGCTAATTAAGGCATGGTTCCCTGTAGACTAGGGAAGGTGGCTGCAGGTTAATTGGAGCACCTACAGTCAATAAAGGCCCTGTTAGGAACCTAACCCCCCCTGCTTCAGGCAGACAGAGGAGGAGGAGGAAGGAGAGAGGACTGGAGCTTGGAGATGTGCTATGAGACTTGAAAGATCAGAGAACCAAAGTAAGGGGGACCCTGCCCCAGTAGGGGAGGGAGACTCCCTTCCCCAGCATCTAAGGACTGAAGGTACCCCACCCAAGGGGAAGAGGGTAAGAACCTGCAGGGGCTGAGGCTTAGAGTGAGGAGCAAACCCAGACCCTCCCCCGCTTCCCCCCTTTACCACCTTCCTGGGCCACTAGCGGGGCCCTCGGCACCCCAAGAGCAGGGGGCAAGGGGTGGCATCTTAGTCCCCCACCAAGAAAAGAGTGGATCCACCATACTAACATCTGCCATCTTGTCACAACAGTTATTTAGGATAATTAAGTCAGAGAAAGCTGAGGACCTACAGAGGCACCTAACCAAGCTTCAGAGACACAAACTATGCCAGAATTAATGTTGCACATGCAGCCTTCAATTCTAGCATTTTTTTAACTTGAGCACTTGACTTTGCAAACTTAACAACACTTTTAACATAGGTTTTAAATCCACACTACCACTTTTTGTTTAGGATTCTGTTATCCTCCAGGCTTTTTGCAAGTTAGCTGCCGGCCCTTGGAATCTTGGCAAATTGCCAGTTTAGTACTCTTAATGTAATACCATACAAACCAGCTTTACATTTCATCTATTTGTTCCTCTTCCAAAAACCCTAACCAATTATTGAAAACACTCAGAATCCACTAGCACAGACACTTGGTCCTATATGGTACAAGGTTTATTGAGTCAAATCCAACTTCTATCTTTCACATAAAAAAATACATTTCTAAGTCATAGGTCATTCCTGCAGCAGAGATAAGTCACCGCTCTGAATCCCTCCACTGACTCCCCCTTCTTTAGTGCATCAAATGTAAACTGCCCGTCTTCACTTTCAGGGATTTTATCCCCACCCACCTTATCTCTCAATTGCAAATCAAGCTGTGATTGCTTGCTTCCAGCTGGTTCGCAATGCCAGCCTCCATAGCCCACTGGTTAAATTTGCAAACAAGTGCCTTCGTGTTTTATTTCAGGCTCCCTTCTCACCTGGGAGGCACTCCCCATAAACATCTGCAAAGCTACCTCAGCCTCCTTCAAATCCCTCCTAAAAACTCTCCTTTTCCCTGATGACAAAAAAAAAAATTAAGTTATGCTGTTGATGTGCTGAGACCACTGCCCACCATGCTGACCACTGTTTCCTCGTGCTCCCCTGTGTCTGTATCCATCTGTTGTCTCTGGTCTTATACTGGAAGCTCTTTGGGGAAGGGGGTGTCTTTTTGTTCTCAGACTTTAAGGTCAGAAGGGACCATTATGATAGTCTAGTCTGACCTCCTGCACAACGCAGGCCACAAAATCTCACCCACCCACTCCTGTAATAAACTCCTAACCTATGTCTGAGCTACTGAAGTCCTCACATCATGGTTTAAAGACTTCAAAGTGCAGAGAATCCTCCAGCAAGTGAACCGTGCCCCATGCTGCAGAGGAAGGTGAAAACCGCCCAGGGCCTCTGCCAATCTGCCCTGGAGGAAAATTCCTTCCCGACCCCAAATATGGTGATCAGCTAAACCCTGAGCATGTGGGCAAGACTCACCAGCCAGACACCCAGGAAAGAATTCTCTGTAGTAACTCAGATCCCACCCCATCTAACATCCCATCACAGGCCACTGGGCATATTTACTGCTAATTGTCAAAGATCAGTTGATAGCTTAATTCTGGCAATCCCATCATACCATCCCCTCCATAAATTTATCAAGCTTAATCTTGAAGCCAGATATGTCTTTTGACCCCACTGCTTCCCTTGGAAGGCTGTTCCAGAACTTCACTCCTCTGATGGTTAGAAACCTTCATCTAATTTCATGTCTAAACTTCCTGATGGCCATTTTATATTCATTTGTTCTTGTGTCCACATTGGTACTGAGCTTAAATAATTTCTCTCCCTCCCTGGTATTTATCCCTCTGATATATTTATAGAGAGCAATCATATCTCCCCTCAGCCTTCTTTTGGTTAGGCTAAACAAGCCAACCTCCTTTCAGTCTCCTTTCATAAGATAGGTTTTCCATTCCTCGGAACATCCTAGTAGCCCTTCTCTGTACCTCTTCCAGCCCCTAGAACAATGGGGTCCTGGGTCGCTGCCTAGTTGCTATAGTAATACAAATAATAATAATAGTGATAATATGCATCCTCTGGCACTTCCAGAGCAATTCCAGTGTACTGAATAAAAATACAGAATGTACTCTCCCTTTCAGTGCTGAGAGGGCTCCGCATTTTGTTACAGATACTATATAAGAAAGTAAAATATAATGAATAACTACAATAAATAGGCAGTAGGAATCAGACTGCAAAACTCATTTTAATACATCACCTGTAGATCTATTTGATAAAGAGGGTCCTTTAATGCATCTGGATCATCCTCTTCATCATCATCATAGTAATCCTCATCTGGTAACACAAAAGCACAGGTGTTTCTAGTGAAGGACAAGCTGGCTACTATTTCAGGATGCATCTCACTAGGCCCCTAACTCCAGGAGATCCACAGATTTTAACAGGGATCAGAAGTGTCATTTTGGATAAAAATTCCATTTAAAAGAAACGAGCAACTTTTATTGTAAATGGGCAGAGGGCAGTGAAGAATGGCAGAATAAGGAGGGCCAGGAGCTGTTAGCCACTCACAGCTAAGAGAAGAGTCCAAGTGGCACAACAAAGGTGTTTGTCATTCCTTATATGTACAAACATGTGCACACATTAGTGATCTTGTACTGTGGCATGAAATTAATTGCTCCAAACTGAGATACCCTTGGCTTACCACCTCAGCACCTGACACAAATACATCCTTTATTAGCTACATTTCATGCATTACAGTCACACAGGAAACACTTCCACTGAATATTGAGACAAGTCCCTCTCTCACTGAGACATGGTAAGTTTGAAGAAAGTCTTCCTTGGGCTACAAAAAAACCTGGATAAGTTTCCCTCTCATTAAGGCTACCTAAATGAATTTGTCTTGCCATGTTATCTGTGGCAGAGCCAATGCATCATGATAGATTTCAGTCTCCTATGCTTCTGCCAGTGCAGCGAAACAATTCATTTAAGTTGCCTTAGCTGTACCAAGTAAGATTCTCTCTTCAAATTATACACCTACCTGTTCTCCTTAACCCTCCAGATCATATACCCTCAGCTCCCTTTCCCTTTAAACACCTATCACTTCAGGATCTCACACAATTTCTTCCTACAAGAACACAGGACTTAGTTGGGAAATTTGGGTTCTATTCAGTTCTGACACTGTGATTTTGTGACTTCGGGCAAATATCTTCACCTCTGAGCATCAGTTTTCCCATCTGTATACCATATTTATACCTGCCTCATGACAGTGTTGTGAAGCCGAATTAGTACTTGAGACTCACCGAGGCCTGGTTTACACTAGAAAATTAGGTCAGCAAAACTACATTGCTCAAGGGTGTGAAAAATCCACACCTGAGTGGCGCAGTTAAGCTGACCAAAGTCCCCGGGTAGCTAGTGCTACGTTGATGGAGGAATGCTTTTGTTGACCTAGTTACAGCCTCTTGGGGTGGTAGATTACCTATGTTGACAGGAGAATCCCTTCTGTCAGCATAGGTAGTGTCTATGCTAAAGCACTGCAGTGGCACAAGTATGCCGCTGTAGCATTTTAAGTGTAGACAAACCCTGAGCCTCAAAAGGTGCGGTGTTGTTTGATATCTTCTAGCCTATGAACATACACTCTCTGTTCCAGGATGTATTTTTTGCTCTTCCCTTTCTCCCACCAAACCCGTGTCTTCCATTCCAGGTTATTTCCCTGCCCTCCATACTATATACTAAGCAGCTGTCAGGAGAAATGTAACTTTCAAAGCTGCATGTTCTTTACCCAATTTGATCTTTTGAACAGTGAATGTAACTGTTCTGCTTACCATATTTGTTTGTGGCAAGAATATCGGATAAAAGTTGTCCAGCTAAACCTTCATCTTCATCCTCATCTTCCCGATCTTCCCACATATCATTGGAGTCATCTGTTGATGAAAAAAAGCACCTTAAAGCCACATAGAAAATACCAGTTCGAGATGGATAACCATTACTCACAGAATATGCAGTCCCTCATTAAACAGTACAGGAGCAGAAATGACTTATGCCCATGTGTACGGATCAGGGAAGCCAGTGTACTGGTATGCTTATATCTTTAAAGTAAATGGATAGGATTATAAATAAGGACCTACCAAATTCATGGCCATGAAAAATGCGTCATGGAGCGTGAAATCTGGTCTCCATGCGTCAAATCTTGTCTTTGGTGTGCTTTTACCCTATACTTTATGGATTTCACAGGGGACACCAGTGTTTCTCAAATTGGGGGTCCTGACCCAAAAGGGAATTGCAGGGGAGGTCAGGGTCACAAGGTTATTTGGGGTGTGTGTGCGGTATTGCCACCCTTACTGCTGCGCTGCTGCCTTCAGAGCTGGGCGGCTGGAGAGCAGTGGCTGCTGACTGAGGGTTCAGCTCTGCAAGCAACACCATACCATGCCATCCATACTTCTGTGCTGCTGCTGGCGGCGGCTCTGCCTTCAGAGTTGGGATCCTGGCCAGGAGCTGCTTCTCTCCAGCTGCCCAGCTCTGAAGGCAGTGCTGCCGCCAGCAGCAGCTCAGAAGTAAGAGTAGCAGTACTGCAACCCCCCGCTACAATAATCTTGTGACCTCCTCCATGTGATCCTCTGTGCCTCGGGGAAGCGGGGGAACACTCTGCACCCCCATGTTCATCCTTATAATATGATTGTGTGGTATCCAATGCAAAGTTTGTCATGTCGGGTGTCTTCGGAAGGCTCATGATGCACAGATCACTGTTGTTATAGTAATGTTATAGGTTGCAATTTCATGTATATAGTTATGAGGCTGAAAATGTGTCCTCATGGCTTAAAATAAGCCCAGGCAAAACTCTCCAGGAGCAGAGGGGCAGTTCACACCTCATCAGGGCATGTATGGAACAAACCCAGCCCAGCCTCACAGGAACAAAGGACACTGGCCTAGGCAGCAACAAAGGATCTGTTGGACTCTTGACTGAGTAACCCCCCTTCGCTTGGACAGTTTGGGACTACGACGATAATGCTCACCTGACTCTGAAGGAGGGGGAGCAAAGCCAAGAGGGAAGATAGAACATGATAAAAGGGAGAGGCGTTTGCCATGCTCTTGCTCTCTCTTCCACCTCCATCTACAGACACCACCACCAAGCGACTGAAACGCTGATCAAAGGGGAGAGCCTGGCTGAACGGCAACCAACCAGCCTGTGGTGAGAAGCATCTACGTTTGTAAGGGCACTGAAAGTGTTAAGATCAGCTTAGAATGCATTTTGCTTTTATTTCATTTGACCAAATCTGACTTGTTGTGCTTTGACTTATAATCACTTAAAATCTATCTTTTGTAGTTAATAAATGTGTTTGTTTATTTTACCTGAAGCAGTGCGTTTGGTTTGAAGCGTGTCAGAGACTCCCCTTGGGATAACAAGTCAGGTACGTATTAATTTATTTGTTACGTTGACAAACTTATATAAGCTTGCAGTGTCCAGCGGGCATAACTGGAAACTACAAGGTGGAGGTTCCTAGGGTTGTGTCTGGGACAGGAGATATTGGCTAGTGTCATTCAGTTGCACAACCCAAGCAGCGGCTGGCCAAAAGTGCTCACTCATGTAGCTGAGAGCAGCTTACATGCTAGAGGCTGTGCATGAACAGCCCGGAAGTGGGGATTCTCATAGCAGAGCAGGGTAAGGCTGCCTCCCAGAATCGAGGATCGGAGTGACCTAGCAGATCACCGGTCCAGATTACACCAGGGGAATGTCAGACCCCGCCCCTCTCACAACTCCTTTTTGGGTCAAGACTCCTAGAATTACAACACTGTGAAATTTCAGATTTAAATAGCTGAAATCATGAAATTTATGATTTTTAAATCCTATGACCGTGAAATTGACCAAAAAAGACCACGAATTTGGTAGGGCCCTAATTATAAATATAAACTCCTGCCAGAAAGTCAGATCAGTGTCAGGATAGAGAGTTTAACACCCAAGAAAGACAAGGGGTACAATAGAAGTGCTAATTGACTATTACCTCCAAGAAGGCGCTTGTGAAGCAATTATAATCAAGAGACAGCATTGTACAGTCTATGGTCAGTGCACTGTACTGCATGAAACTTGCCAACGGGCAGGTACAATGAAATGGTATGGTGCCAAACCAGGGTGGAGACAGACTTGTTCATAAACAATCAGGAAAGCAGAATTATTTTGTTAAACTTTTTTCTGCATTCAAGATATGACAAGCAGTTCCATGGGAAAGTAAGACAGTGAATATTATATGAGAAGGGAAAATTAAGTTGTATTACACAATAAGGTTTTTGGTATCCATGATTTCTCTTTTTACAATTCAATATTTGACACAGAAATGTCAAATATTATTGAAAAATTCTAACTACTGTGACAAAGCTCCTCCTCTACCTCGGTGGGTCCTGCGCTTATTGGCGGATTCTGCTTGCCTCAGAGATCTTCCCCTCTAGTAGAATCCACAGTCCAGGTTAACTCCTCCTGTGTCTGATCAGGAGTTGGGAGTTTTGGGGGGAACCCGGGCCCGCCCTCTACTCCGGGTTCCAGCCCAGGGCCCTGTGGATTGCAGCTGTTTAGAGTGCCTCCTGGAACAACTGCACGACAGCTACAACTCCCTGGGCTACTTCCCCATGGACTCCTCCCAACACCTTCTTTATCCTCACCACAGGATCTTCCAGCAGTACGCCCTCTTACTCTCAGCTCCTAGTGCCTCTTGCTCCCAGCTCCTCACACGCAACCTCCTTCCACAGCTCCTGACATGCGCCCCTCACTGACTCACTGGGAGGCTTTTAACAAGTTTAAGCCAGCCCCTGATTGGCTGCAGGTGTCTCAATTAACCTCCCTGCCTTCTGGAAAGTTCTTAATTGGCCCCAGGTGTCTTGATTAACCTGGAGCAACTGCCATAAGGTATCAGGGATTTGTTTAGCCTGGGGCTAACATACTGGTTCCTTACCACTTTCCTATAGCTCTCTGGCCTTGCCCCATCACACTACCATTTCTTCTCCATCCATCCAATCTAATTATCAAATACTAAGACTGTTTTGTGTATCAGACTGAAGAATGTAATATTCAAATCTAAAGCAGTAGTCAATGAATGTGACATTTAATAAAGTCCCAGGATGTTTCATAGATCCCACATAATTTAGAGAGTTAGGGAGGGAGACCTCTACTCTGATGGGGGAGCATAACTGAATCTGCACATCAAACCCTTTGGAGATCCCTAGCAGGGGCAGCATGTGCAGGAATTTAAATTTGACTGCTTTTGGAGGGGTATGTTAGACACACAAAAATGAAAGGCTCGTGTGACATCCCCCGCCCCCCAAGATTTCTCAGGACGCCCAGCAGTGAGGAGGCAGCTGCTCCCCCTGGCAGCAGCACTCTCTGTGTCCCTGCAGCCCAGGGAGGGAGGAAGCCACAGGGCGGCTCGCTGAGCTTCTCCTCTCCCCACCCCTACAGCTGCTGAGTCTCCTTCCCTGCTGCTGGAGTCCCACCGCCGCTGCTTGCTTTTCAGACTGCCCATGCAAGTGAGTCGGGGAGTGGTGGGAGAGGCAATATGTAGGACTCCAGCAGCAAGGAAGGAGATGCAGCAGCTATAGGGGTGGGGAGAGGAGCAGCTCAGCCGGCAGCCGGCCGCCCTGTTGCTTCCGCCCTTCCCGAGTTGCAGGGACACACAGATTATGATGGGGGCGTGCCCCTGCTTGTCTCCCCACTGTGCACACCTCTGGTCCCTAGGAATTCCCAGTTAGGTTGGCTCCTAGCATTAGTGTCTTCAAATCTGAGGAGCAATCCTCTGAATTAAGAAAATGTGAGAATACCTCGTTTCCTGTTTCTTTCTAGGGTGGTCCTGTTCAGGGGTCCTCCTTCCTGTTCCTAATCCTACTTTCCTTGGTATGAGGAGCAGCAGACAGAAGCAGAAACACAGGACTGGAGTGATACCCATCAGGAGCATTCAGCACCCATTTGGTACCTTGGTCTTATGTGCTGGCAGCCAGGGAAAAGGGTCAGCACCAGTGTCTTAATGCCGTTCTAAGGTGGATTCTGAGAGTCTTAATGCCGTTCTAAGGTGGATTCTGAAAGTCCAGGCACAGGCTAAGGGTTCTTTGGAAACCAACACTGGGGAAGCCCCGAGTCACCTGTTTTGGCACCAATGGAAATGCACACTTTTCCATGGTAATGGGCTGTGTCAATCAGCTCCCATTCTGAGACAGATTAGAGCTGAACATGGTTTTGGGAACCAGTGTCTGGTCCAAAAGGTTCCCCCCACTTCAGGGGACCAGGCTTAGGGGCAGGAAATGGGCCACAGAGTAACAGACTTTAATGCCAGAAGGGACCTCTTAGGATAATCTAATTTGAACTCCTAAATAACAGGCCAGAGAAATTCATCTGGTCATTTCTGCATCGAGCAAATACCTTCTGGGTGAGCGAGTGCTCAAGAATTTTGGGTGACTGGTATGCAAATTTTGACACCTCACTGCTCACCCCCTTTTCCAGATCATTATTAAAAACGAGTTTTAGCACAGAACCTTGAGGCCTGCTGCTGTTTACCTTGTGCCATGATGAGAGCTGACCATGTATTAGATCAAAAACAACACTTTGCGCCTCGCCCTATAACTACTTAGTTTCTTTAGCAACCTTGTAAGATGGACCTTGTCAATGGGCTTTTTGAAAGTTTAGATTATGTCAAAGCGGTTCCTCCTTTATCCACTACTTTGACACATTCAAAGAATTCTAACAGATTAGTGCAGCACAACTTCCAGATCAGTTATTCTATTTTCAACTACCATTTTGACCAATTTACCAGGAACATGTGTGAATCTGACTGGTCTGTAATTTAACAAATCGTCCTAGAGCTCTTTTTCAATATAGGTATAACATTTACTACCTTCCAATTCTTTAGTATAGTAGAGTAGCTGTTTTTAATGAGATTGCATATTTTTGCTAGCAGCTCAGCTGCTCCATTCATTCTTCAGCATCTGAAAGGAGAAAGCCACCCCAGTATTGTACCTTGATTCCAGTCTGCAGCTGTCTGGCGAGATGCATTTGCTTCCACTGCGTTAGAAAGTTCATTTATTATTAATTTTAAGATTTTTACTAACAACGGAATGTTTGTCCAGCGTTCGGGATCTGTAAGACCAGAGGAAGGAATACATAGATAACTTTGCCTTTTAACAAACTAAATAAGAATCTTCAAAGCCACTAAACAATCCTGTTTCAATACAGGCTGGAAATGTTCACTGAACAGAACTACACTTCTACATGAAAATGCTCTTCTCAGAGAGCTGCAACTACCACCTTCGAGCAGATATTCTGGCACCATTGGACATATATATATGAACTAAGCAAACACTGAGGTGTAATAGTACATTATGTGAGTTAAGCAAGGACAATCTGAAACTTCAACTAGTCAGTTAGCAACCACACTGGGACTTAAGGGTCCAAGACAAAACTAAAGATGATTATTGTTCATTAAATGACTGACAGGGCAAAGATTAAAGAACTAGATTACAGCTATTCGCCTTTCCAACTTCATTTTTTTCTTTCCCTGTGGGCATTACTGGTGGCAAACACAGTTCTCATGTTGCTCATATGTCCACTCTTTTATATAATCTAAGGTTGTGAATTCAAAAGACACATCAAATGGTCCTTGAAACAGGTTTCTTAAAGGCCACAAGAACTGTGTTCAACATTTATTTTAAAGTTTAAATATTGCCTCGGCAGGAACTATGGCCTAGAATCCAGGTTATGGAAAACAGAGCCTTCCAGATCTAGATTACTAGCTCAAATCCAGTCCAGGTCAAATCACCAAAGTAATGAATTATTTGTATTGCAGTAATGCTTAGGGGCCCCAATCATGGATCAGGGCACCTGTGCAATAGGGACTGTAGAGACACAACAGAAGTACAGTAACTCCTCACTTAAAGTCGCCCCAGTTAACGTTGTTTCGTTCTTACCTTGCTGATCAATTAGGGAACATGCTTGTTTACAGTTGTGAAATGCTCCCTTCTAACGTTGTTTGTAGGCTATCCATGGCAGTTCAGCTGTCCCTTCCCCCACTGCCATGTGCTGCTCCCTGAGACTCCTGCCTGCTTGCTGTGTGGGGGGGAAGGGAAGAAAAGGGGGGCTAATGTCTCCCTGCACTTTGCTTACCCCATCATCCACAGAGCAGGGGGGACACATGAGGGAGGGAGCTGCTGCCTTAGGCAGAAGCTGCAGTTGCCAGGCTTGCTGATCTAATTAACAAGGCAGTGCACTTCTGACCCCACTCTTGATACCCAATTGGAAATGTGCATCTCCATCTCTGAAACACATCTTTCCTGCTGGCTTGTAGAGTGTGAGAGTTAACCCTTGAGGGCTCAGTGGAGTGCTAGTTCATTTAGTAAGGCATTCCCTGGGAAATTTCCACCCTCTGACTCCTCCACCTCAACCAAGCTTCACTATCATCATCGCTGTGTACCAGTATTCAATTGTTTGTTTAAAACTAATAGTGTGTGTGTGTGTGTGTGTGTATATATATGAATATATATATATATATATGAATATATATATATATATATATATGAATATATATATGAATATATATATATATATATATATGAATATATATATGAGAGAGAGTCTTGTCTGGTGAAAAAAAGTTCCCTGGAACCTAACCCCCTTATTTACATTAATTCTTATGGGGAAATTGGATTCGCCTACAGTTGCATTTTTCAGGAACATAACTACAATGTTGCTTGACGTTATGTTCCTGAAAAATGCCACTTTAAGTAAAAACGATGTTAAGTGAATCCAATTTCCCTATAAGAATTAATGTAAATGGGGGGTGTGTGTGTTAGGTTCCAGGAACATTTTTTAGCCAGACAAAAGACTATTTTTACACACACACACACACACACACACACACACACACACACACACACACACACACACACACACACACACACACACAGTTTTAAACAAACAATTTAATACTGTACACAGCAATGATGATTGTGAAGCTTGGTTGAGATGGTGAAGTCAGAGGTTGGAAGAGGGTGGGATATTTCCCAGGGAATGCCTTACTGCTAAATGATGAACTAGCACTAGTATGAGCCCTCTAAGGTTAACACATTGTTGTTAATGTAGCCTTACACTCTACAAGGCAGCACGAATGGAGGGAGTGGAGACAGCATGGCAGAGAGAGACAGACACACACACCCCGTGTGTGAGAGAGAGAGAGACGTGCATTGCCCTTTTAAGTACGCTGATACCACTCTAAGTACATTGCCTTTTTAAGTAGATCAGCAAGTTGAGACAGCAGCTGCTGTCAGCAAGCTCCCTCGGTTCTGAGCCCTGTCATGTTCCCCCCACCTCCACTCTGTGGAGATGAGGTAAAGGAACTGGGAGCAGGAGTGGAGGGGGACACCCTGACATTACCTCCCATTTCCCCCCCACCCTTATGCACAGCAAGCAGGAGGCTCCCGGGAGCAGCTCCAAGGCAGAGGGCAGGAGAAGCACATGGCAGTGTGGGGAGGGACAGCTGAACTGCCCAGCAATTGATAGCCTGCTGGGCGGCTGCCATCCAGGGTACTTAGTGGAGCAGGGAGCTGATGGGGGGCTGCCGGTCCACCCTGGTTCCAAGCCCACACCAGCTAGCTCCAACGGGCTGCTCTTTCTGCAAGCAGTGGACAAAGCAGGTGGCTGCCAAACAACATTATAAGGGAGCATTGAGCAACTTTAAACAAGGATGTTCTCTAATTGATCAGCAACGTAACAAAGAAACAACGTTAACTGGCATGACTAAGTGAGGAGTTACTGTATTCCAAAAGCTTAACATCTAAAGCTTAAAACAAGATTACAATTGGAAAACTGTTTGACAGTCTATGTAGAATGTCCTACTAGTTCCCTCTTCACAAATAAGGACAAAAACAATATCCTACTTCTAAATGCAGTACATAAAGTCAGGGCTGAGCTGCGCTGGCAGGGCAGTGTGTAAGAAGCTTGCACTGCAGCTGCCTGTACAATACAATATAAGAGGACTTCAGTCCTCTTTCATCAATATTCAAATGTTTATTTGTCATCACAGTTACTGACTAAATGTTATTAAGCTAAGATTTTCTAAAGAGACTAGTGATTTTGGGAACCCAACTTGACACACCTTAAGGGGACAAGCAGTCAGCACTTCTGAACGTCGGACTCCTATAATACATCTCCAGTGGGGCAGCCACAAACTGAGGCACCCAAAGTCACTAGACGCTTTTGAAAATTCTTGTTTTGTGTCCAAAGTTGGTGAAGCACCTGGAGGACAAAATCTTGTATCAACCAAATCTGAATTTCAACTCCATTATCTGCCTAACCCCAGTAAAAAGTGTAAGGGCAAATACTGAAGAGTTGCACTCCAGAGAGAGAAACTAACTAGTGATGGAACAAATGCATCTCAGTTCTTCATCTGTAAAATGCAGATAAAGGGTAGGTAGTGGAAGTAATATTGTATTCTCTATTTACGTTGTAAGCTATTTGAGGCAGGTGCTGTCTCTTCCTATGTGTTTGCACAACTGGGCTCCAATCTCAGTTGGGGTCTCAGGCTACGTCTACACTATCTGCCTGATTTGGCGGGTAGCTATCGATGTTCTGGGATCGATTTATCACGTCTCGTCTAGACGCAATAAGTCGATCCCAGAGCCGCTCACCGTCGACACCAGAACTCCAGCTCCGCGAGCGGAGGAAGCGCTGTCGACGGGGGAGCCTGCCTGCTGCCGTGTGGACCGGGGTAAGTACTTTTAAAAATCGATCTAAGATATTCGACTTCAGCTACGTTATTCACGTAGCTGAAGTTGCGTATCTTAGATCGATCCCCCCGCTCCCCTAGTGTAGACCAGCCCTCAGGTGCTACTGGTAATATAAATGTGTAGCCTACTGCTTCATCTGAACGCTCTTTAGGACATTAGTTTCAGATTAATAAACCTCTTAAATACAACAAACTGAGCAGGACCAAAGTTGCATCAAAATTTAACAATTGTGCACATTCAGTTCTTACATGCCCACCTTCCTCTTCACGGTTATGCAACACTGATGCATGAAACAAAAACACTGAAGGCCAAAAAAAATAAAAATAAAAATAAAGGATAGTGGAAGGACCCAAAATACTTACTAATTCTACATCAGGTCCAAAAAATCAAAAAGAGCTGGGAAAAGGTTTACGTAATAATCAGATTTTCAAGAGTTCTGTTAGATTGTTAGATAATTCAAAAATTTGGATTAAATATTGGAATAAAGTTAAAGATTCTGACTTGGATTGTAAAGTGGGTAAAAATGAAAGCTTCAAAGAATAATGAGTCAGGACTTCACTTAGAGAACAGGGTCTAATGAACATTTGTGACAGTAACTAAGACACAGCAATGCTGAGTAATTGCATTAGCCTGGCAGTCTAGAATGATGCTAAGGATCAGCATCTGGGTCCCAAACCCAATCTTCAATTTAGGGACTTAATCCTACCATTATTAAAACCAATCAGGGTTTTGCCACTGACTTCCACGGGAGCAGGAGCTAGCATCATCACATCATTCAAATGAGTACCTAGCCAACACAGCACAGTCACCCTGGAGCGGTAACCCTTAGTCACTAAAATACGGGCAGAAACTACAAAAATCAACGTTTCTTTACCAAACAAAAAACTGTTCAAAAAATCCCTTTCCTTTCCTGTAGCTGAAGCCAGCACTAGTCTCATCTCAATCCAATGCTACTTATTTATTATGCACTGATGTTAATGCTTGTTGCCCAATGTCTCAGAGTTATACTGTGGGGCTAGCAAAGTGACTAGCAGACAGAGGGGGAGTGCCACAAGAACTTTCTAAAAGTACCTCTGGGTGAGGGGAAAAGGTAAAATAATATTTAACTCCAAGTGTACTAGTTTTAAGTTTTAGTGCCCCAGATGAGACGTCTCAGCGGGACAACCCTAGTGAGACTGAGTAAATATTACACACAGATGGTAAACTAGTATCTCATTTCCTCTCTAAGGGTACGTCTATACTTACCTGCTGCTTCGGCGGCGAGCAATCGATCTTCTGGGATCGATTTATCGCGTCTTGTCTAGACGCGATAAATCGAACCAGGAAGTGCTCGCCGTCGACGCCGGTAATCCTACTCTGCGAACGGAGTAGGCGGAGTCGACGGGGGAGCCTGCGTGCCGCGTGTGGACCCCCGGTAAGTACCTTTTCATTCGAACTAAGATACTTCGACTTCAGCTACGTTATTCACGTAGCTGAAGTTGCGTATCTTAGTTCGAATTGGGGGGTTAGTGTAGACCAGCCCTAAGAAACTAAGATCTTGTAAAACAAAGAAGTGGTGGCAGTTATTCTCTGTGATAAAGTGTTTATCCAGACAAAGTTCCTGTAGCTTTCTTCGGTGACAAGACAGCAAGTGTGTTGCAACTGCTGCTTACCTCCTGTATTCCCCAGTGCAGCTCCACCTGTTACTTTCTAATATCTCAATCCTGTCATCTGTGAGCAGATCCTTGGGCCCAGAACAATAAGGTGCAGGATTGAAGTCTTAGACAGAGACCTCTGCAGGGCAGGGAACATTTCGTCATGGGTGTGTAATGCCTCCCTGAACTGAGTGCAGGGGCCACTAGGGCCTACCACAGTACAATTACTACTACAGATCTCTACAAAGGAAACACACCAAAAAGCCTAGACCAGTGGTTCTTAGCCCACAGGGCCCAATTAGCACACAGCTGCAGCCCATGTGACTTCCTCAGGGCCACAGAGGTAGTATATATACATATTGTGTAGATGCAGCCCAAATAACACAACAGAGAGAGCTGCATATGCAGCACACAATGGTAAATAGTCTAGGCCAGTGGGTTCCCAACCTATCAGGAGAAACACTTAGTTTAAATTAAATGTAATGCTGATTGATGATGCTGGGCTGAACGCACTAGAGACTGAAGTCCTTTAGGGAGAGCATGACCATAGTGCAAGTTTGTACTAAGCTGCCCCCTAATCCCTTGAGCCATGCCCCTGATGTAAAGTATCCTCTACCACCTAGTGGTGGTAACTTCAGTCTCATTGGGCAAGTCAGTCCTTCATTTCCTCTACTGTGATTACCAATATTGTCCTTTGAAATCTCATTTCACAGAGGTTACCAAACACCCCGACAATATCAATTTTAGGTCCTTCAGCTAGGAATGAATTTGATCTACTGACATAGCAGTTGAAGGGCTCCATACCTCGAGCCTTCTAATTTCCCCTAATCTTAAATTAGAAGTGTAAGAGCAATGTTCCCAAACACAAACAAAAATTTGGTAAGCAATTAATAGATATATTAATCTTGCTAACTTTGGGCAAGTTCCAATAAAAAAAAAAATCTGTTTTCTGTATAACAACATACCCAACAAAACTACAGGAGACCTAGAAAAATCTTTTAGTGGCTTTCCAAGTGTGCCACGAGGTAATATTTATAGACCCAACCCCGTTAGAGCAATCTGATTACTTACTTTTGGCTGATTTGGATCGTGTGCGTATTCCCTCATCCATATTGAATATTTCTTCACCCTTCACCCTAATGTCCTGCAGGCGCTTGTCATCACTGTTGATACCATACTGGAGGAGTTTACACAACGCTACAGAGCTGAGGAGGAAAAGTGTAGTGCATGAGTCTCCCTCTGTCCTATACATAAAATCAAAATTCATGAACCAAATATAACTTTATTCAGTTTACAGGCTTTATCTCAAAATTGCTTCAATTCCAAGAGTCAATCCCCTCTCTTAAAAAACATGGCAGACCAACAACTTGGTCAAGGTGGTGTGATGAAGATGCCTCTCAGACAGAAATTTAGGGGTAAAAACATTGTTTAAGGTTCCCCAATCCTTTTCATAGCTATTGTCCCAACTTCTGGCCTGTCTACTCATTCAAAAGCCCAAAATGTGTGAGGTGCTTGATAAGCAAATAAGACAGTCCCAGGTCAGAAGAGTTTACAGTCTATAAACAGTCTTGATGTTATGAGAGAAGACAACAACAAAAGAGAACATGGTAGGCGGAAGAGGACCACAGCTACAATGTAAAAGTGGCTGGATGCTCTGCACACATTTCTTCTGCACTATGTTTTCATGTTCTTCAAAAATGACTACTGTTTGTTTTTTAAAAAAAAGTAATTCGGCCCCAACTTCTCAAAGTACGAGTGTAGTGCAGGTGTTCTCCAACCTTCCCCCCCCCCCCCCCCTTCCTGGAACCCCTTGGAAAATATTTCAGGCTGTGACAACCCCCGCCATACCATGCCACCCATACTTCTGCGCAGCTGCTGGCAGAAGCACTGCCTTCAGAGCTGGATGTCCAGCCAGCAGCCGCTGCTCTCGCAACCCTCCTACAACAGTCTTGTGACCTCCTTTCAGATAAACGCTGGTATAGTGGGCGTAATAAATTAACCACACAACTAAAGCTTCAATTTATTCTTAACTTCAAGATGGTAACAACCCCACAGAAGTCACATGCTCACTGACATAAGTGGTTATATCAAATGGGTCAATCAAATCAAATTTCCTACTCACATGCCCTGTGTGACAAGAACCTGCATACTACTTCAAAAAGAAAATTCAGTCCACAGGGATGACCCCTCATTTTGCCCTGCACCAGCCAAGGTTGCAGAAGTTTTTGGGGGCCCAAGACAAAATCTGAAACTGAGGTCCCCTGTCCTTCCAAAAAATTCCAAATGACCTTCCATTGAGGGGAGGTCTTGAGGGGTGGGGTGTTGAAGAACGAGTCTGCAACACACTCAACCTGCAGTAGCAGCTTGGCTCCTGGCCCCCAAGACTGGGTTTAGGTCCCTGCTCCCAGCAAGTGGTGTCATGGCATCATTCAGGTTTGGCCCAGCTGCCCCTCCATTGTGACTGAAGGGCCACTGAGCCAGACCTGAGAGGTGCTGCAATCCTGCGTGCCAAGTCGCAACACCACTTGTCTTGGGAGCCTTCTCAAATGGGAGCCCGGACAAGTTTTCCTTCCCCGCTCCCAACACTTTTACCTCCTTCTCCATCACAGCCCCAGTAGTCTATTGCCTTCTCTCCAACCCTAACCCCTCCACCTGCCCCAGTGATCCTATCTTTGCCTCTCCTTACCTTTTTTTTTTTTTTTAATAAGTTTTAAAGGACAGAGGGATTATAGTAATCTTGTCTGAATTCCTGCATAACACAAGCCATAGAATTTCAACCAGTGATTGCTGCATCAAGCAAAAACTTCTGGCTGAGCTAGAGCAGACCTTTTAGAAAGACAGACCATTTTGATATAAAGATCTAAAGTGATGGAGAATCCACTGCATCTCTAGGTAAGTTGTTGCAATGGTTAGTTACCCTCACTGACAAAAATGTGAACCTTATGTATAGTTTGATACTATCTAGCTTCAGCTTCCAGCCATTGGATATTGTTACATCTTTGTCTGCTAAACAGCCCTCTCATCAGAAATCTGCTCCCCAAGTAGGTACTTCTAGCCCAGGGGTCTCAAACACACGGCCTGCGGGCTGCATGCGGCCCACAGAGCTCTTCCCTGCGGCCCGCCGGGCTCCCTGCGCCCCCACCCTTAAAAAAAATATTTAACAAAAAAAAATTTTTTTTTTACACCCAGGCAGTTCCTGCCGCCAGACAGTTGTTCTGGCAGTGGGAACTGCCTGGGGGTTAAAAAAATAAATAAATGGGGAGGCGGGGGTGGGGCACGGGGAGCCCGGCGGGTCGCAGGGAAGAGCTCCGCGGGCTGCATGGGAAGAGCTTTGCGGTTTCTGGGAGGAAGGGGGGAGGAGCAGGAAGCCGTGCGAACAGGGGAGGAGGCGGAGAAGGGGCGGGGCCTAATGGAAGGGGTGGAGTGGGGGCGGGGCAGCGAGGGGGAGGGGTCAGTGATGCTGCTCTTGGGCCAATGCACTAGTCCTCATGCAGCCCTCGTGGTAATTTGAGTTTGAGATGGGGATTGTGGTTCTTCCCCAATCATCAGTTCTCCAGGGTACCAGAGCTCATGCAGTACCATGGATTCATTTGGTACCACAGAGGAGTGTCTGTGGTACATTATCAGCACCGATAGTTGGGCAGAGCACTCCCTAAATGAAGAGTTTTGTCCAGTACAGAAAGTTTGTTGGTGCCACTTTTTTAGAGATGGTACGGTAATTGTCTCTCCCTGGGTACTGAGACCACAGGTCTCCAGAGTATCAGAGCACATGTGTTACCATGGGCTCATGTGGAACCACAGAGGAGCATCTGTAGTCAGTATAGATGGTTGGGAAGGTGCAGAACACTTCCTAGATGGGAGTTTTGTTGCACCTGGTACCAAAGGTTTCTCTGTGCCCCTCTCCTTAGGGGATGGTACCTGTTGCCTCACAGCATGACTGTGGAAGCCCCAGGCGTGTCGGTGCCGTAGCAGAATTGACAGCAGAGCTTCTCTGTGCCGCTTTTTTAGAGATGGTACAGTAACTGTCCCCTCTTCGTGTGGAAGCATAGAGCTCACAGCAGGAAGCCCCTTCTCGGAACCTCACATCTGTGGTGCTGAGGTGTCGGTGCAGAGAGCAGAGCTCAGAGCAGGAAGCCCCTTCTCCGGTTTCTGCTTCCAAGCTTCGGTGTGGCAGCTGAGCTCACAGCAGGGGGTTCCTCTGCTATTATTGTCCTACCGAGATGGCTGCTCTGGAGAGTCCCACTGGCTGGCCAGCTACTCGGGGGATGGTGCCGAGATGGCCACACTGGGGAACACCCCTCTGGCTGGCCAGTTGCTTGGAGGAGCCTTTCCAGAGGGAGTCTGCAGGTGACTTTTTTCCTCTCTCTCTCTTCTCCTCTTCACGACTTGACCCCTTTTGAACTGAAGGCTCCGGGGATAATCCGGGGTCAACACCCACCGGAGTCCCCTGCAGGCTGAAGTGTTTTCTCCATAGGGAGGAATTTTTACTTCAGCTCAAAGCTCCTGTGAGGCTCTCCCAGGCACAGTGAGTGTCTGGTCATCACAGAAACCGACTCCTGGCAGGAGAGGCACTGCTTGGAGCAGAGAGAGCCAGGCAAGCCCCTGGGCAGGGGGTTGTCATCCTCTATCAAGGAGGAATGCAGAAGAACGTCCTCTTCACTTTTTTTTTTTTTTTTAAACTGAAAAAGAAAATAATTATGAGTCTACTAGATGTCTGGGGAAGGGGGGGAGGAATGCCCCCAGACAGGGCAGGAAACAGAAGTTCTTTTCTCTTCTCTCTCTCTCTCTCTCTCTTTTAAACAAAGGAATAAAATAAAATAAAATAAAACAGCCTAATTACTTTTAAGAAGACCAAAGGTAACAAAACAAACACTACTCACGCTAATGACACAGATAAGGAAGGGACGACTGCTCATTTGGTCAGAGGACAAAGGCAGTAGAGAAGGAACTGAGGGGGGTTCGCCAGTGCAGTGCTAAACAGCCTCGAGGCAGACCATGAGGGAGGGAGAGCAGATGCGTGGGCTCAATGGGACACTGCTAGCAAAAATCTCTGATTAGAGGTGCAAGGGCACACAGACACCTAAAGTGGAGCACCCATAGGGACACTACTCGAAGAAGAACAGTTACAAAACGTAGATAACCGTTTTTTCTTCTTTGCTTGCTCATGTCGATTCCATTTTAGGTGACTTGAAGTATGTTCTCAGCTTAGATTTAAGTTGTGCTACAACTGATCTCTTTGCATTATAGAGGAGGGTTAAACCTAACACTCACCAGACTATTAAACTTATTCTTCTTCGAGTGCTTGCTCATGTCGATTCCATTCTAGGTGTGTGCGTGCCCATGTGCACAGCTGTCAGAGACTTTTGCTTTAGCGTTATCCATAGGGTCGGCTGTGGTGCCCCCCTGAGTGCAGGTGGGCTTGGAGTTCAGTTTGGTGGCTTGTAGTACTAGTCTACCGAAGTCAGCATTGTTCGAGACCTGCTGGATAAGTGGGTAGTGGCACGTGAACGTATGGACAGACGACCAGGTGGCCGCCCTACAGATGTCCTGGATAGGCACTTGGACGAGAAAGGCTGCCGAAGAGGCCTGCGCCCTGGTCGAGTGGTCCGTTACAATCACTGGGGGTTACACCTTTGCCTGATCATAGCAGTAACGAATGTAGGCGGTGATCCAAGAAGAAAGTCTTTGAGCAGACACTGGGCAACCTTTCATCCTGTTGGCCACTGCGATGAACAATTCCATTAACTTGCAGAATGGGTTGGTCCTTTCAAGGTAGAAGGTTAACGCACTCCAGATGTCTAGCGAATTCAGCCTACGCTCCCTTCTCCAACTTATGCGGCTTTGGAAAAAAGACAGGTAAGAAAATGTCCTGTCTCGTATGAAACAGAGACCACCTTGGGCAGAAAGGCCGGGTGTGGCCTCATCTGGACTTTGTCTTTGTAAAAAAGACAGCATAGGGCAGTTACATGGTGAGCGCCCTAATCTCGGAGACCCAGCGGGGAGATGTTACTGCGACCAGGAACATGACCTTTCAGGACAGGAGAAGGAGAGCGCAGAAAGCCAGAGGCTCAAAAAGGTGGACCCATGATCCACAACAGCACCAGATTCAGGTCCCACGGAGGAACTGAGTCCTCGACGTGTGGGTAAAGGCGCTCCAGGCCCTCGAGGAACCTGACCTTTATGTCCTGGGCCAAACCTGACCTACCCTCGGACAGCAGATGGAAGGTCGAGATAGCCGCCAAGTGGTCCTTAATAGATGAAAGGGACCTTGGAGCTTGAGATGCAGAAGGTAGTCCAGGATTAACTGCAGTGATGCTTGCTCGGGCCGAATGCCTTTATCCGAGGTCCAGCAGGCGAACCACTTCCATTTGGCCAGGTGCTCTTGTGGAGGGCTTTCTACTGCCCAACTGGACCTGTTGGGCATCGACCGAGCACTGCCACTCCTGCGCATTCAACCATGAAGCAGCCAAGCTGTCAGGTGCAGCGGCTCCAGGTTCAGATGCAGAAGACTGCTGTGGTTTTGGGACAGCAGGTCTGGTCAGAGTGGCAGCTGTAACGGAATGGCCACCGAGAAATCCATCAGTGTGCTGAACCAGTCTTTCGCTCTGTCCTGCTTGATCTTCATGAGAACTCTGAATTAATGGAACTGGGGGGGAAGGCGTAAAATAGAGCCTCTGACCATGGCAGCAGAAATTCGTCCAACAGGAAGCCCCTGCTGATCCCCCAAATAGAGCAGAAAATGTGGCATTTCCTGTTCTGTCCGGACGCAAACAGGTCCACCTGGGGAATTCCCCACTTGCGGAAGATGAAGCTGACCACTTCCAGATGGAAGGACCACTTGTGGCAAGATGAGAAGGACCTGCTGAGGCGATCTGCCAAAGCGTTCTTGGCCCCAGAAAGGTGAGTGGCCACGAGATGGAGTTCCCAGAGCCTGAGGACTTCCTGGCAAAGGGCAGATGATCTGGCCCCACCCTGCTTGTTGATATAGAGCTGCTGTGTTGTCGGGTAGGATTTGGACCACTTTGCTTACTATGTAAGGTAGGAAGGCTTGGCAGGCCAGGCAAATCGCTCTGAACTCCCTGATGCTGATATGGAGGAAGTGATTGTGACTGATATGGAGGAAGTGTATGCTGAGATCGCCAGCTGGGCTCCCACCCCAGCTCCGATGCATTGGAGATGAGTGTTACCAATGGGGCAGGAGCTGCAAAGGGGACTCCTGCCAACACCGATGTAGGATCCTGCCACCAGGTGAGTGACGACAGTCCACAGTCCAGAATCCGGACCACCCGGTCCATGCTGTGCCTGTTGAAAATGTAGACCAATGCCAACCACGCCGGCAGGGACCTGAGGCAGAGCTATGTGTGCCGGACCATGTAAGTGCAGGCCACCATGTGTCCCAATAACCGCAGGCACGTGTGGGCGGTGGTGGGAGGGTGGGCTTGCATGTACGCGATGAAGACCACCATGGCTTGGAACTGAGCCTTAGGGAGGAAGGCTCTGCCATGAGTAGAGTCTAGGACCACTCCAATGAATTCTATGCATTGCACTGGGGATAAAGGTTGACTTTGTCTTGTTTATTAACAGTCCTAGGTTGCGACAGGAGGAAGAGACCAGATCGAGATGCCACCGTACCTGCAGGGGCAAGCAAAAAACCCCCCAAAACAACCAAGCACTGCCCCACCCAAACCACCCCCCCGAGCGCCGCCAAAACAAACCCCCCCAAACACCACCCCGCCCCGCCAAAAAAAACACCTCACCAAGCGCCACCAAAACAAAATCCCCCCCGCCGAAACAAAAACAAAAAAACAACCCCCGAGTGTTGCCCCGCTGAAGTAAAACACAAAAAACAAACAAACCCCCGAGTGCTGCCCCACCGCCCCAAGATTGGCTGCCCCTTAGAAGGTGCCCCCCAAGCACGTGCTTGGTCGGCTTGTGCCTGGAGCCGGCCCTGTGTACCTGATCCTGGGATCATAGAACTGGAAGGGAACTCGAGAGGTCATCTAGTCCAGTCCTCTGCACTCGTGGCAGGACTAATTATCTTGACCATTTCTGACAGGTGTTTGTCTAATCTGCTCTTAAAAATCCACAACCTCACTAGGCAATTTATTCGAGTGCTTAACCACCCTGACAGTTGGGAAGTTTTTCCTAATATCCAACCAAAACCTCCCTTGATGCAATTTAAGCACATTGCTTCTTGTACTATCCTCAGAGGTTAAGAAAAACAATTTTTCTTCCTCCTCCTTGTAATAGCCTTTTACATACTTGAAAATTGTTATGTCCCCTCTCAGTCTTCTCTTTTCCAGACTAAACAAACCCAATTTTTTCAATCTTCCCTCATAGGTGATGTTTTCTAGACCTTTAATAATTTTTATTGCTCTTCTCCGGACTCTCTCCAATTTGATCACATTCTTCCTGAAACATGGCGCCCAGAACTGGATACAATACTCCACTCTGTCCACATATCGATTCAAGTGATACCATCACAGGGCCTAATCACATCCGCCACGCCATCAGGGGCTCATTCACCTGCACATCTACCAATGTGATATATGCCATCATGTGCCAGCAATGCCCCTCTGCCATGTACATTGGCCAAACCGGACAGTCTACGCAAAAGAATAAATGGATATAAATCTGACATCAGGAATCATAACATTCAAAAACCAGTAGGAGAACACTTCAACCTCCCTAATCACTCACTGACAGACTTGAGGGTAGCAGTGTTGCGACAGATTAACTCCAAAAACAGACTTCAAAGAGAAACTGCTGAACTCGAATTGATATGCAAACTAGATTGCATTACCTCAGGATTAAATAAGGACCTCGAATGGCTCGGCCATTACGTTAATTGAATCTATTTCCCTTAAGTTAACGATCCTCATTCACACCTGTGTGACCATCTTGTTTATCACTTCAAAGGTTTTTCTTCCCCTGCTGTTATGGGTCCTCTCAATTAATTAGCCTCTTAAGGTTGGTCTATGCACCTCCACCTTACCATGTTTCTCTGACTGTATAAATATCTGTCTACTGTATGTTTCATTCCATGCATCCGATGAAGTGGGTACTAACCCACGAAAGCTTATGCTGAAATAAATTTGTTAGTCTCTAAGGTGCTACAAGTTTTTCTTTCTTATTTTCGTAATACTCCAGTTGAGGCCTAATCAGTGCGGAGTAGAGCAGAAGAATTACTTCTCGTGTCTTGCTTACAACATTCCTTCTAATACATCCCAGAATGATGTTCATATTTTTTTTGCAACAGTGTTACACTGTTGACTCATATTTAGCTTGTGGTCCACTATGACCCCCAGATCCCTTTCCACAGTAATCCTTCCTAGGCAGTCGTTTCCCATTTTTTATGTGGACAACTGATTGTTCCTTCCTAAATGGAGTACTTTGCATTTGTCCTTATTGAATTTCATCCTATTTACTTCAGACCATTTCTCCAGTTTGTCCAGATCATTTTGAATTTTAATTCTATCCCCCAGCTTGATATAGTCTGAAAACTTTACAAGTGTACTCTCTCTGACATTATCTAAATCACTGATAAAGATATTGAACAGAACCAGACCCAGAACTGATCCCCCCAATTGTTATCAATGGTTCACAGTCATGCTGTAAAGGTATAACTACTCTCTGGGAATGATTTTCCAAACAGTTATGTGCCCACCTTATAGTGGCTCCATCTAGGTTGTATTTCCCTAGTTTGTTTATGAGAAGGTCATGAGAGACAGTATCAAAAGCCTTACTAAAATCAAGATACACCACATCTACCGCTTCTTCCCTATCCACAAGGCTTGTTACCCTGTCAAAGAAAGCTATCAAGTTGGTTTGACATGATTTGTTCTTGACAAATCCATGCTGACTGTTACTTATCACCTTCTCATCTTCTAGATGTTTGCAAATTGATTGCTTCATTATTTGCTCCATTATCTTTCCAGGTACCAAAGTTAAGCTGACTGGTCTGTAATTTCCCGGGTTGTCCTTATTTCCCTTTTTATAGATAGGCTCTATATTTGCCCTTTTCCAGTCTTCTGGAATCTCTCCTGTCTTCCTTGACTTCTCAAAGATAATTGCTAATGGCTCAGATATCTCCTCAGTCAACTCCTTGAGTACTCTAGCATGTATTTTATCAGGCCCTGGTGATTTGAAGACAGCCGGGACTGTAACTATCAACTAACCTAACACTTAACTTAATGGCTAGCTAAATACCTACAAACTTACGTACAAAGAAGATAACAAAAGCTGTAAAGAACTGCTAATGCTCTCGTGATCTGCAAGACAAAGTGCTCCAACCATCACAAGGAGTAAGAAGGAGCTGAGAGGGCATACAGTTGGCGGTGCCTAATATACTGACACATAAGCGCGGCACTCAAGCCGGCGCCACAGCCGACCCTACAGATATCACTAAGGCAAATGTCTCTGACAACTGCACGTGGGCACACACACATCTAAAATGGAAGCGACACGAGCAAGCACTTGAAGAAGAATAAGTTTAATAGTCTGGTGAGTGTTAGATTTAAGTTGTGCTACAACTGATCTCTTTGCATTATAGAGGAGGGTTAAACCTAAGCTGAAAACACACTTCAAATTCTTCGACGCTATATCAAGCACTAAAACCCAGCTTCTACTGGGAAAACAGGTGCAGAGACTGAAGTTTTGAAAAGCCAATTCTAGACAGGGTATCACATTTCAGTTGATTTTCCTCTTGTTCCTACTGATTATCTGGATTCTATTACATCATTGTGAAGACACCTAACATCTTTTGAGAAACCCTGAACAATTACCTTGTACAGTGCTTTGAAATAGTAAATATAAATGATAATCACTTCCATGAGCTGTGCTCACCAGTTCTCGCATTTTAAATCTCTCCCAACTCCTTCCCTATGCATTCTTTAAAGTACATTCTACAGTCAGTGAGGCATCTGCTCTCACACAAAAAAGATTAGGCAGTAAGGGGAAAAACCCCCAGACTGTTTCCAGTTCTGCAATTGTTTTCCTCCCTCTCCATATACAGAGCTGCCATTTAGTACAGTCTGACAGCAAAGGAGGAAGAGATTTCAGTCCAGCATTGGAGCAGAGTTGGTTTCTTGTTCCAGGTGGCTTACAATTTACCCCACCACCCAGTGCACCTAGCTACAAAATATAACAGGACAAGCAGCTAGCATGCTGTAGAGATAGTACAAGCATTTGGCTTATGGACTATCTTACCTGACTTTGCCTTCATATTGTCCATAGAACAAATGCTGCCGACTCATCCATTCAGCCATTACAAATTCCAAAGCAGGCTTGCCAGTAGGCCCAGGGAGACTACTCAGGAACTCTAACAAGGGCTCCAGCTGGGAGTGAACCAGGTGAGCAAATACCATGATCAAGGACTACAAAAGAAAAAGGAACACTAGCTGTACATATGTAATAACCCAACAATTAAGTGTTTTCTCTTTACCAAACCCCCGGAGGCTTCATGCGTTTGCTAACACTAAAAGGCATACAGATCCCTGCGAGCCTGTCCACAAGCCAAGACAGCAAGTGAATTAGAGTAGGAGCGAGTGCTTTTCACCTTATTTAGCCCACAGAACGAGACAGGACAAGTTAAACTTCTCACCTGCATCTGAAACCCACAAGCCCTCCTAAACGAAGGACAAAAATGACTAAATCAGCAGAGGTGGCACTGGGTTCTCCACCAGAAAAAATAATGATTTATATCATGGTAGCACCTAGAAGATGCCACAAAAATCAGGGCACCATTATGCTGGCTGCTGTACATATAGGCAGAGACAGTCCCTGCCCTGAAGAGCTTCCAACCTAAACAGACGAGAGAGAGAGTGGGAGAAAGGTTCTTATCCCTTTTCCAGTTGAGGCACAGACATTAAGTCACTTGCCCACAGACATACACCGAGTCTGTCTCCCAAGTTCTAGCCCAGTGCCGTCACCACAAGACTATCCTCATTGCCCCTTCTCATGAAACCCAACCCAGTAGCATTTCTCCAGTGGAGATGAACCACCTGGCTTAGTAACAGCTCTGCTCACCTTCCTAAAACTTTAAGTTTTTGGTTACACGGTGTACCTTTCCAAGGTTCTGACTCAAAGACCAATGAACAATATTCTTACACTTTAATAAGAAAAGCAGGAATCTAAGTTTTTAAAATAAACTGTTTGATTAGAATGCAGCTGCACAGCTTCTTCAGCTTCCCAGGGTCTCAGGACACTGACCTGAAAATTGCCCTACAGAAGTCACAGGACTACAAATATCTCCACCTGTACCACCTCAGTGGGCACGGGGATGAGATTTTTGCAACTGACCAATGGGAAAGGTGCTGTTAGCAACTGCAAACAAATGCTTTTACCTTCCTAAAAAGGAATATTTTATCCCTCTCACTACCCTACTGCTATACTTGGGGCCAGCTGTCATAAAAGCACCTCCTCTCCTCCTGAGCAGGCAGCCAAACAAAGGACATTTGGCACACTCTGTATTAAGGGGCTTCAGACAGGGTAGGGTAGAGTACAAAAGTCATGACCTGGGAAGATTTTATTTTTCCTCACACTCCAGCACTATCAATGTATAGATTTTTAAGGCCAGTAGGATCATTATGATGATCTAGTTTCACAGACAATAGAATTTCACCCAGTTATTCCTGAACCAAACCCAGTAACTTCTGGTGGAGTTAGAGCAGTGTTTCCCAAGTGGAGGGTCCTGGATCCACTAGTGGGTCGCAGAACGGTCTAAGTGGGCTGCATATGTCCTGGAGACGCTCCCTTCCACCCTAGGGCTCTCACTTCCCCCAGACAGCAGTGTAGGGAGAGGGATCTGGGCAGTAGTAGTCCAGAGAAAGTGGCCAGAGCCAGCGAGTGGCTAGTCAACCGCCTAGTTGCAATCACAGCCTCGCTGCAGGGATAGAGGGATCAGCTGGGGCTCCAAGAGGGGACAGAGGTGGGAAAGTGAGAGCAATGGGGCTGGAGGAGCCAAGCAGGTGGCTTGGAGGGCTGAGAAGAGGAGAAGCAGGAATAATGGTGGGTCCCCCAAAAGGGACAAAATGTAGTTGGTGGATTGCCTTAGTAGAAAGTTTGGGAACCACTGAGCTAGAGTAACTTTTAGAAACAACTCCCATCTTGATTTAGAGACGTGATGAAGAAGACATCATCCTTAGGTGAGTTGTTCTAACAGTCAATTATCGTCTCTGTTAAAAATGTGCCCCTCATTTCTACTCTTAATTCATTTAGTCTCAGCTTCCAGATACTAGATCTTGTTATGCATTTGAGTGCTATATTAAAAATCCAGGTGCTATCAAAACTTCCTGTTTACACATCTTAGGACAGCATCAGCTCTCTTCACCTACTGAACATGAGCTCCCTATGTGATGCTGTGGCAATACACCACGATCCCTATAACCGTTGCAAAGTCTCTGCTTCTAGGACATAGTCCCCCTATTCTGTGAGTAGGACCTACATTCTTTTTTCTTAGATGACCTTGCATTTGGCTGCATTAAAATATATTTGAATGAGCCCCAATTTACCAGCACTGTTCTGTGTTACAGATAATAAGACATAGTATTCCAATAATGGCTTCATTACTGTGTTATATAGTAGTAACACCATCTCTTTACTTCTACTTGATATTTGCCTACTTACCGTTCTATAAGAAAACACCACTCAACTTTTAGAAGAGATTAAGTGATATTCCTAGATCTCAAGTACACCTCAACTGAAATTTCAGTAAGAAGTGCCAAAGTCAGGAGACGGCTAACAACATACTTGATGAAAGGCTTTAAATTCATATTCCTCTAATCCCTCAAGGCAGGAACTATGTCCACAGGATAGCCATTTTGTAGCATACCTAGAATCTGCAATTGCATAGGTAGTGGATACGCAGGCATGTAATGTAAACTTATACTTCAGTGACAGGCAGTGTTGCTCTGCCTGACACTTGGAACCATTGTTTCCAGTCAGCCTCCCAGCCTGCTCACCTGCATTACACTGAGTGTCTCTGCTTGTTGCATTTTGCTAAGGATTGCTCTCAGAATCTGATCCAGGTTCTCTCCCAGCTCACTTCCTGCTTTGGAAATCAGTGTGGAGACTAGTCTGCCCACAAAGGCAGCTGTGAACTCTGAGGTCCGTGGATCCAGGAGTTGGCTCACCACCTGCATGACATACCACAGCCCATTGTGGCCTTGCTCATCATGCCATTGTGCAATCTGTTCTAGTGCTACTGAGACGTATGCACGCAGACACTCACCACCATTCTGAATACAAGAGAGAGAATTACTGTGTTAGAACTGTCAGACTCTCAAAACCAACTATATACGTTGTGAGCACCCCAAGTAACCAAGGAGAACACCCATTTCACCACAGCACAAAAGCACTTTAAACAGGAAGAAACAATTAGTAGACAAGATGCGTGTGATGGGTAAAATGGTGGCAGTTGTGAGAAATTCAGTGCTCAGAAGACCTGGAGTGCGAGTCTATCTGCAATTCTGTTTCATTAATCTAGTATGCAGATACAGTCCAAGAGATTCTGAACAGCTAGAGACCAGGGTAGCTAGAGAGTAGCATGAGGGACAAACATGACCCAGATTTCTACAGTAAAGCTCAGTTTAAAAAAAGACTGCAGTGCAGCAATCCAGCACACTGTATTCACCTTATTCTCGCTGAAGCACTGCTCAGTGGGATCTGTTTTCATGGGCCACACCCACGTGAGAAACAGAAGTTGGAACCACAAAGTTGCTTTTCTCTGTTTGAAGGTCAGGGTGAGTAACTGACCCACCTTGGTCTATTCACATACATGTTTCAGGAGCTGGAAGGCTCATAAGGCCTTGCTTCCTATAACCTTGAAAGTCCCAATTCCTTGCTTAGAGCTGCTATGATGACCTTATCAGGCAGCAGCATTGGCTACCGGCAGGTAGAGCACAAAAGGTGCTGATGCCCCTTCCCTACTCACCTGAAAAGGCTCTCAGAGTTTGGTGGAGGGGAAAAGGAAGAAAATACGGTGAGGCAGGAACTGGCCAGGACAGGGGAGCAGCAGAAAAGCAACCACTACTCAGAGAGAGTTAGGTGTTCTGAGGAAATCAGGGACCAATAGCAGGCAGTGAAGCCTTCTCTGAGCATTTCTACTCCCCCTGCTTCTTTAACCACTTTCCTTTGATAAATGCTCCCAACAGGGGCAAGAGGGGAATTGGGATCAAATCTGTTTTTTCCCCTTGCCTCCTGTTTTCCCCCACTTGAATTAACAGGAGACTTGCCTACTCTGAAGCAAGGCCTGGGCTCCCCAGGTTGAGGCTGCTTCAACAGAAAGCCTCTGCCAGGCAGGTTAATTACAAGGGGGGGAAAGGACATGTTCATGGCATGCTCCAGAGTCCTAAATAGAAAAGACCAAGACTAGTCCTGACCTGCCAGTTAAAAGGAGGGTCAGCAAAACTCACCACAGACACCAAAATGAGGATGGCAGCAATTATTTACAAAAGAGAGGAATGGCACTCAGACTTCTGGCAAACCGCCAATGTGGCTGCTGGTGGGGTCAGACTGAGCCCCCACAAGGCAAAATGACCCCTTAAAAACTAGATAAAGCATGTCAAGTGACTGACTTGTGTCATCCAATGCTTTGGACTGACATGACCCTGCAGTCCCTTGCCCCTTCCCAATAGACGTTACCTGCATGGTAGCATTGTCATCCGTGTGCAGGCTGCACTGAGCCACCGCAGGGAATGCTTGGCAGATCAAGAGCTGGGAAAGAGGAGGTTTCGTATTCCTCACAACAGTGGTTAATATATCAATAGACGTCTGAAAGGGGCAAGCACACAAACAGAAGCTCTTTTAAACAGCAGTCACAGCACTGTAACTCAGCATTTCCACAAAGTCTGGGAGGGCAGGGTGAGATGCAAAGGCCTACCTGGTAATGGGGGGAGGGCACACAACACTGAAAGTGCAAATTCTCCTGTGCTGCCTCGCTCACCCTGGAGGGTGGGGGGTGTTTGAGTGTGTTTTCTTGAAAGTGGGCTCACTTTTCAAAAGTTGGAGAAATGCTTTGGTTACTAGTGAGTGCCGGAGATGCCACCCATCACACACACTGCAGATTGAACAGGAGTCTTATAAGGATGATTTCCTAAGAACAGAGCCTCATTTCTACCCCTAACCCACATCAAACCTCTGCTGCCAGTCACCAGTACTTGATAGATATGGAGCAGGCAGCTGAATGACAACAGATGGAGCATTCAGCAGCAGCTCTTTCCCTGTACAGGAAACATTATTTCAGCAGCAGGTAGTTTTTAAACCCCCTTTTTCAAATAAGGAAGCTTTTTAGCATCACTTGTGTGTGTCCAAGTGGCTCTGATCGCTCCCATTTCACAGGGCTTCATGGGATGGATTACACTTTGTAAGAAAACAAAGCAGATTTTTCAGCTTTTACCCCTGTAACATGCCTCAGAAACACAAGTACCAGGGAGGTTTGAAGATGGCAGGTAGCCCATAGCCAAGGTACTTTCACAGTCACCCTTGACAACATGCTGTTTTGCTGGTATACAGCTGCACCTGAAGTTAAATAGCTTGTGTGGTGAAACATTTCCGTTAATCTGATTCACCTAAAGGAACCAAGGGCAAACCAGAAAGGACATTTATAAATACTGAAGGAGGACTGAATATCTCTTCCTCTCATCAACTATGCACCCTTAAAATGTAGAATAGGGCTCTTCAGCAAGATAACTTCCTCAACCAGCAGAGAGCTCAAAAGGGGATTCAACAAAAATCAGTTATTTTAAAAAGTGCTTCTCAACATGCAAGCAAGTTCTCAAAAGGCTGGGCTGAGTGACATGAAAGTATGCATGTAGTCATTCCATTTGTATCTATTCAAATCACATGTATCACTACCCACAAATGCCCCTGCCCTGGCAGTTAGTGCAGAACAACTGACTCTCCTTACCAGTTAATTCAAATTTTAGTTTAATATAGTGGCAAGTGTGACAGTGCATATGTAAATTTATCTCTATGATGACACTTTATATCATTCCATTTGATTTTAAAAGGGGTGATGATTAATGCATGTTATAATAAAGGATTAATCAATTGTCAGAGTAAGACTGCTCATAACTAAGGCTACATTTTAGTCATGGGTATTTAGTCACCAGGCCTGTGACCTGTCCATGACTTGTACTATATCCCTAACTAAAACTTGGGCTGGGAGGCCGCGGGTGCTCTGCAGGGGCAGTCTGGGAGTGTGGCCCGGGACCCCCGCTGGTGCTGGGGGGGGGAGAGGGAGGAACGGACGGCAGCACACGGCCCATCTTCTGCTGATGTGCTTATAAGTAGGTATAATATATACTCCTCTCTGATGGATATTATAAATATTTTAATCATGTATTAATGCTTTATAAATGGAATCTCAATATAAAGCATGATCCTATATATTTTACATATACACAGTTACATGTGTGGTGTTTCATTGTGTACACAAAGGTGCAAACTCACATGAGAGGATATGTACAGCTTGGGTTCTAACAAGCTGTGCATGTACCATGTCCATGATATGTAATGTGCATTACTGGAGAATGCCCTATTGTGAGAAAATTTACTTCCATAGGTTGCACTATTTCAAATGGTAAGAAAGAGCTAAAGACACTTTGTAAAGACTGGAAGAAGGCTGACAGACAACAGAGATAAAAGACTATGATGTGCATTTCTTCCAAACTTGGAGATCTCTTTCCTCACAGAAAGATCTCAATCACTAAAGACATCGCTCAATAGTAGTTTATGAGCATCCTTTCTTCTCTTTTCATACCAAAACAGGTTGATGGAATGGCATAAAGCCAATGCTTTTACTAGGTGCAGCGAGAACCCACCTGCAGCTAAACCATCTTTTGCCATAGTACTTACTGCACAAAGCCCTGCTGGAATCTTATCAGCAGGAGCCTGCATGATGCTGACGAGAGTTGGGATTAGTCTCATCTGCATTGGACCCTGGCAGGCTTCTATCTGTGCTAGCTCCTTAAAGATATCTTGGGCGAGAGAGGCAACAACAGGATCTAGAGTGAGAAAGCACCAGTTACTAAGACAAACTAATGAGTATTGGTCTAAAGTTCTGTTGCTATCATTTCAATAAGGTAAGCTGCAAATTTCATGACAGGAGGTTACACAAATAGTCTTTACTGGACCATCCAGTTTACTTTCAGCCTCAGTAAACAACTAGAAGTAATCAGAAGAAAAGTCTATCAGTTTCTGTATGACTATATGGCATTTACTAAACAATTCTGTGCATGAAGTATATTTGTGTCTGTAGCCAAGGAACCAAGTATCATGCTGCACAACAAATCTGATACAACAGGGAACTGGGAATAATGCGGCATTTCACCCTCACCCCTTTGCCCTTCATTGTCCCCCAGACCAGGGAAGTAAGTACAATGTTTAATACAAATGATTTTAGTATTAAACTCAATTTTATGCCATCCACAAACTTGCAGCCTTCAGTCTGGGGCAGAATTTTGCAGTGACAAAGTTTAACTACACCTCAGAAATTGTCAGGGGAAAGCTGCAAGTTTTGACACCCGGGTAGGAAATCCTAGCTTTGGCACCTAGAAATACATGGAAAACCATTATGGTTTTTGGTATACAGAAAGCAGTTTAGGTCTTCGGTATTTGGAAGGGGATTCCTTTCAGAAAGGGACCGAGTTAATTTAAAATTTGGCGGTGGTGCATTTGAATTCCTCATTCAGGCAACCCAAACAACTCTACCAGCACTCAGTTACCTCAGTGGATAGCTACCCAATATCAACAATAAATAAGCAGAACAAATTGATGTTTCTGTTAAGATATTCTACAGTAAAATAGTTGAAGTTCACATATAGCTATCAAACCTAATGACAAGTTAAACTTCTCTTATACAGTTATACTGATTAAGGGTGTCTGGAGACTCAGGCTGGCATTACTGCATTACAAAGTTCATATTTTAAACATTTTTATTGCAACCATAAGAGCTAGAGACGTAAATTCATAGATTTTAAGGTCAGAAGGGATGACCAAGATCTAGTTTGACCTCCTGCATAACACAGGCCATATAATTTAATTCAGCATCAAGTACATAACTGTCATCCAATCTCAGTTTAAACATTCCAGGAGGTGGAAAATCCACTGTGTCCCTAGGGAAACTGTTCTAATCAGGGATTTAGAGCAATCAAATTTTTGAATTGCTCTGCTCCGCTCCAGGCATAAACCTACTGCTCCGCGCTCCAGCTCCGGGCTCCGTTCCAAAGCCCTGGTTCTAATAATCACCCTCCCAGAAACAACTGTTCTTATTTTCAGTTTGAATTTGTCTAGCTTCAGTTTCCAACCACTGGATCCTGTTATGACTTTGCTAAGTTAAATGTATGGCTGGCAAAGTTACATAAAGGAATGCACCCTGCTGCTCAGTTTCTCCATCTCCACATCACAGAGATGCACACCTTGCTCTGGGTCTAGGACTCTGGTTTTGACAGATTTGTGACTTGATTAAAATAATCGATTTTATATAGTTAATTTTAGTGCAATTTATTTCTTATAATCTTCATTTAGAGATTTTACACGCTGTTGTATAACTCACCTCAAGTCACTTCAGCCTGGTGACGGCACGGCTGATCCTAGCCTTATGGAAAAGAGGGATTTAAGCAGCATATCTCTTGCCCCACTGTCTTTCCAGCATCTGATGCCTACACCATATGCCTCCTTTGCCTTGGAGACCGACACTTTTCTGAGTGTTGCCAGCTGTGTCAAAGACTTTACACCAGGGGCTCTAAAAGAATGGCAGGCCCATCTCCAGGCCTTTCCGATGCAGTGAGCCCTTCAAGAGGGTGCCTTGGAACAGGCAGCTCATGGCTCCAGTACTGAGCATGATCACAAGGGGCGTTCTTGAGTCCTAAAACCTATTCCCATTGAGAAGGGGAAGTCTGCAGTGCTATCCATGGTTCCGAAATCTGGTTCCAAGCCAAAACCAGACCCATCTGGGACATCCCCCTACAACCTAGGGACGAGCTGATCAGCGGGACCCACGGACCCCAGTTTGAGAAACGCTGCATTAGATGTTAAAAGGATCCTAGGTCCAAACCATTTAGATAGTCTCTGACCTTCTGAATAGTTTCTGACTGTGGTGTATAGTAATCGGCATCAGGGGAATACCATCTCCTCTAACAGGCTGAGAGTGGATTAAAGATTATATAGATTTACGTTTTAGCGAGGGCCCACTCTATCATGGCTAATGCCACTTCCATGGCTTGTTATCAGAATGTCTTTGTTGTGGAGATTTCTAGAATGGCTACATGGAATTTAATACATTACTTGCTGGACTTGGCACCCTGTGACAGAGTGGGAGTATTTTAGGACTGGCTCACCATTCTGTGCACTTTGTAAACATCCCTGCCAAATTGGGAGATAATAAATGAGGACTGGGTGATTAACCAATTAACAAGGGGATTCAGCTGAAGACTGTTAAATGGGAGACAGAGACAGAAGGAAGAGCAAAGAAATTCAGGATCTGAGAGGTGAGATCTCTTTCCTCCTCACCTCCCTTTATATAAGGGGGTATGCTGAAGCTTGGGAAAAGCTTTATGGTGATGGGACATGAAGCTCCATATGACATTGTAAATAAAGTACACTGTGGGTAACTTACATAAGTGTGTGTGAGGACTGTTTGCAAAAGAAATTCAGGGTGCCGGAGCCCACCCTGTGACAAGTGGAGGCTTGTCTAGGATAACACGGACTGTTTGTGCGCTGGCTCTGTTGAAACTTCTGGAAGGTTTTCTGTAACTCCTTTTGCTGCTCAACTACCCAGAGCAGAAGTTCCTCCACACTGCAGAGTCCGCTGTGCCTTCTCATCGGCTCTCCTTTCTGGTCCTTTGCCTACATTGGAATGGGAAATCCTGGATAAGCCCCCACTTGTCACAGGGTGGGCTCCCACACCCTGAATTACTCTGTGCAAACAGTACTCACATGCTCTTATGTAAGTTCACCAGTGTACTTTACTCCCAATATCTTATGCAGTTTAATGTCCCATCACCAAAAGGCTTTTCCCAGGCTTCAGCATACCTCCTAGGCACAGAGAGGAAGGAGAGATCTCACCTCTCAGATCCTGATCTTCTTTGCCCTTTCTTCCCCCTCCCTGTTTTCCATTTAACAATCCCCAACTGATTAACCAGTTAATGAGGGGATTCAGTTTATCACCCAGTCCTAATTCTCTCTCAACTTGGCCCACACAAGGACACTTACAAAGCGTACAGAGTGGTGAGCAAGCCCTAGACTACTCCCACTCTGTCAGTTGCCCCTTTTAAAATGAACAGTTCCTCAGTTCACCCTCCACCTGGACTCCGCTGCTTGCTACAATTCCCCAAAAGTGGCAACAAAAATATATACAAAGATAGTGAAATTGTATATTCACACTTCCTGCCTGCCTTTCCCTCTTCCTCAGAATTCTTTATACATCTCTGGACACTGCTGTGGTCACATAAGGGAATGTACTAGCTTCTGCCTCAGTTCTTTTCCCTTGAACCCCAGTCAAACATTTAACACATTGAGAGGGCACCTGTGCCTTCACCAAGTGATGCAGCTTGCTAAGGAGTTCTGAGCACAAGGCAGCAGGGGGCCCAATTCCCAGAAGTGTATACATGCAGAGGTACCTCTCACAGGACTAGTTACTAATAAGTAACTCCTCTTTAGTCAATTCTGACATCTATTGCACATGCCACACTCTCAACAGAGGTTGCCTATTTATTCTACTGACTCAAACAGAATTTAGGCAGCCCACTACTTGGGTAACGGCTTAATACATTCAACAATTCAGATTATGAGAGCAACCTTAGAAAACCTGTCCTGTTCACCATCAACAATGGACACAGATTTGTCTACAACACTAGTGACTGATGACAGCGTAATGTTAACAGAAATCTAGTAAGTGGATGGCTTCAGGCAACAAGGTATGCTGTGACAGACAGCTGATCAAGAGTAAACCAATCTGGGATTTTATTGGATAAACTCCAATTAAGGAAACAAAGGGAAAGTTGAATGCCAAATAGTACTGCTTCCTCAGAATGACTTAATACCTCAACTTAGTACTTCAGGAGAGTAAGAGCCATCCTTTTATATACAAAATGCCCTCTTGTGACCTATGAGTCAACCTGCCCCCTACATTATTCCTGGTGGAAGGAATTTCTCTTTTCACACACAACTGCAGATCATACCAGTTCTTATACTTCACTAATAGTGCACAAAGCTATTACAAAGCCTTTATCAAAGAGAAGGTTAAAAGAACTCGATCACGGTCTATAAGCACTTATGTGGATAGATTTCGATGGCAGAAGGGTCTTTAATGTAGCAGACAAAGGCAGAACAAGATCCAATGGTTGGAAGTTGAAACTATTTCTAACCTGAATTTGTCTAACGTGCACATTTTTGGAACTACTTGCCAAGGGATGTGATTGATTCTCCGTCACTTTTAAATTTTTATATCAAAATTGGATGTCTTCCTATAAAAAGTGGGTGAACCAGAGCATAAAATATGGGCTAAATACAGGAATCAATGGGCACAATTCTCTGGCCTGTGCTATACAGGATCTCAGACTAGATGATAATCATCCCATCTGACCTTAAAATCTAAGAATAATGTATTTCCAAAATGTAATTCTGTACATTTTAAATACACACTTTAAATGTCAATTTTACTGGTAACCTGCAGGAGATTAATCTTGACCAGACTCCATTAGCAAAGACAGATCAATATTTAAAACACACATTTTGGGCACATACCATTACTGTACTTGAGGAAGATTGCTATGGTGAACGGGCAGATTTTGTTCTCCACATTTGCTGTAAATGCTGGGTCTACTGTACAGACAATGCAGAGTGTTTCCATCACAAGATTGAGGACCTCTGAACTGAATTGAGCTGCTAAGTGGATCAGTCCATCCAGGATACTGGGAAGGAAAGGCTGCAATACATGGGTACTTTCAGAGATCTTCAGCTGGTCACAGTAACTAGATAAGGAATTCATGGCACAAAACACAGAAGTATAGTATTTACAATAGCACGAGAGGATCATAGATCAGAGTATCATTTTGGCAGTCATTCCCTCTTTTCTCTCTCTTTTCATCCCAACTGTATATTTTTTGTTTTAGCCACCTGACGCCTATATTTTCTTTTTTCCTTACTCAAAGTCTCAGTGTCCCACTTTTCAAATTTATACCTTCAGTCTCTTTTCCCTTTCCCCAACTCTTCAGGCTGCTAAAAACTGCAATGGCCTCAGGCCATGGGCTCCTTAACCTACCCCTCCCCTTTCAGGAGCTCATCACCATAGAAGGGGGGAGGGATAGCTCAGTGGCTTGAGCATTGGCCTGCTAAACCCAGGGTTGTGAGTTCAATCCTTGAGGGGGCCATTTAGGGATATGGAGCAAAAATTGGGGATTGGTCCTGCTTTGAGCAGGGGGTTGGACTAGATGACCTTCTAAGGTCCCTTCCAACCCTGATATTCTATGATTCTATGATTCTAAGGCTATTCTAATTTTTTTTTTAAGGTAACTTCTCTCTTTACAGCAAAGAGGAGTAAATTACTTGATCAATATCCAGGGCTTCTTTAATTTAGTACGTGTGAGTATGAGCGAGAAAGAAAGGGGGGCCTACTGAGTGATTGGTAAGTTGCAATGATCAATTGGCATTTAGTTTTGAATACAATGAACCCAGTGACACTTGGATGTCTTCTGGCAAGTTCCAGGCCCTGGTCCAGCTCCTATAAAAGTTCTATTTCCTGAGCCTACTTGTCTCCCTTTCCGAGGAAGATCCTACAACTCCAAGCCACTTCTGCTCCCTGGATCCCCTTCTAGGGAAAAGAGCACTGGGCTTCAACATTGTTCTGGTACCTACTTCTCCCAGCATGGAAGGATCTTCCTGGCCCTCTGTTCCATAACTAGCTACGTGTACATCCTCTCTGGGTGAGGTAGCTTTCAAATCCAGATAACAGAAAATCTCATACTACATTGTGTAAGGCTCACATATTAATCCGTTGGTACCATTTACAGACTTGGGTTACTCAGTCTTTATACAGCCTATGATCACAGAACCATACACAAGAAGCATATAGGTACCTGCTCTCCTTAGGTAGTAACTGACAGTATGGCCGGGATTCCATCAGTAATGCCTGATAGGTGATGGGGAAATATCTGAAAATATCTGAATTCCTGGCTTCAAACTTGTGAATTCCAGGGACTTTGGTTCAGTACTAAGACATTCCCCTTACAAAGATAGAAGACTCTATTCAATCATGCTTTGAAGTGTTTAACCTCTTTCAATGAACATCAGTAGGGTTGCAAGCTCTATCTGTTGTATCACCTACTTCATCAGCCTATTGAAGACGGAAGTTGAATTACTGCAGGATAATGTATATCTAAAGACAGCTCAGTTACCTTTTCTCTTTGCTCTATCCCCAAACAGTAACAGCTGGCTCCTAGATCCAGGATTAAGGCTTCAAAAGTTGGTGTGAGAGAGAAGCTCTTCCACCCTCAAATGATTCCTTTCCTCTTGCATTAGCTCACAATCCACCAAGACCCATCACAATGCATGATCTACTTACCCCCAGATAGCTCTGACTGCAGAGATCCGGACTGAAGGAGGTTGGGTCTCATGTAGACCACTGACTGTGGCCTGCAGAAATTGCTGGATTAATTCTGGAGACATAGCAACTGTGAAGCGACTGGCGGCCCAAAGAGCACGACCAAGCAGAAAAGGAGACACTGAAAGAAGACAGATTTCTTAAAATTCGCATTTATTCTAAAACTATTGCTATTCCCTCCCAACAAAACCCTGCTATCTTAAAAAATGCAATATTTGTTTGATATACTAATAGAGAAAGTTTCTCTATATGATAAAGGCGGCTTACAAGCAGGACCACCAAACATCTTTCCTGTGGACCGAATCCAGCCTGCATGACAGAATAGGAAGAAATAGAAATTACATACCTGTAACTAGATCCCTATCTGTATTATACATGTGGGTATGCATGTGCTTCATGCACCTAAGGCTAGAACATATTAAGAATAGTGTTCATTGGTTCACACTTCTGTGCTCAGCACCTAAGGTACAAGGAGAAGTGAAGACCAGCAACCTCTCCAGTTCCTTCTCTACTGCAAATCTAATCATGATGCAAAGCAGAGGAGAAGGAGGGTGGGTGGTGGAATACAGACAGGGACCACACATCTTGAAGAACCTCCAATTACAGGAAAGTAACCTCCATTTCTTCGAGTTCTAGTACTTAAGCATATTCCACGCAGGGGTGACTGGCAAACAGAACTCAAATAGGAGGTGTGTGAGAGGACGCAAGTGCTACAGATGTCTGTAATGCTGCGATTGTAAAGGCTGTATTGGCAGAAGAGGTTTGGTCCAAAGCACAATGCTTCGTGAAAGTGTGGGTGAACAGGTTGCTGTCTTACAAATGCACATCAAAGAGATGCTACTGAAGTTGCCTGAGCTCTAGTGAAATAGGCCCTCTCCCTATCTGGAGGAGGGAGACACACCAACTGATAGCAAAGGAGGATACAGACAGATATCCACTTAGAGAGTTTCTGAGCAGATATTGCTTGTCCCTGTGCTCTTTCTGCTACAGCAACAGCCAGCTTAGGTGATTATCTGACTGGTTTAGTTTTCTGCAGGTGGAACACCAATGCTTGTCTGACATCTTGTATCACTTCCCTGATATCTGTTGGAAGCCTAATACAACAAAACATAGTATGTCCTGCAATGTTCTTAGCACGTGTAGGGTACAACTTTCTGATTCAGAAAGTTGAGGAAACAACAAGGGGGTCATCCATTTTGGATCTGGTTTTGACGAACAGGGCTGAATTAGTTGCGAACGCAAAGGTGGTCAGGAACTTGGGAAGAAGTGATCATGATCCAATAGAATTCAAGATCCTAAGGAAAGGAGGACATGAGAACAGCAAAACAAGGCCACTGGACTTTAAAAGGGCAGATTTCATCCGGATGACTAGCAAAGATATCACAGACTTATCCCAGTCTGCATCTCTAAAGGGGAAGAGATGCAGATTGGGATAAGAAAAGAACACGTCAGATCTTCTGACCAATTTGAATGAATTCAAATCAGCGGGGCCTAATGCTATTCACCATGAGGGTACTGAAGGAATTAGCTGAAGAAATCTTGGAGCCACTGGCAATAATATTTGCAAACTAATGGATGACAGGACAGGTCCTGGAAGACTGAAGAAGGGCTAACATGATGTCCATCTTTAAAAAGGGGTAAAAGGAAGAGCCAGGGAACTATAGGCCAGTCAAGCTGACTTCAATACCTGGGAAGCTACTAGAGCAATTTATAAAACATTCAATTTGCAAATATCTGGAGGATGAATGGGTAATCACTAGCAGCCAGTATGGATTTACCAACAACAAATCATGCCAAACCAGCTTGCTTTCCTTCTTTGACGAAGTAACTGGATAGGGGGAAATGCAGTGGAACATAATATACCTGGACTTTAGCTATGCTTTTGACACAGTCCCACATGACAGTCTCAAGAGTAAGCTGGAGAAATGTGGACTTGGTGGAACTACTATTAAGTGGATACATAATTGGTTAAACAACTGCAAACAAAGAACGGAAGTCGGTCTCAAGTGGCGTTCCACAGGGATCTTTCTGGGTCTGGTGTTGTTTAACGTCTTTATTAATGACCCAGATGTGGAAATAGAGAGCATACCGATCAAATTTGCAGATGACACAAAGCGGGGTTGGGGGTGGGTGGTTTGTAAACACTTTGAAGGATAGAACTAAAACTCAAAGGAATCTTGATATATTAGAGAACTGGACTACAGACAAAATGAAATTCAAAAGGAAATGTATGGTCCTACACTTAGGGAAGAAAAACCAAATGCACAAATACAGAATGGAGGAAAACTGGCTTGACAGCAGCACTGCTGAGAAGGATCTGAGAGTTGTGGTGGATCACAACCTCAACATGAATCAACAATGCAATGCTGTTGCAAAACAAAAACAAAAAAACAAATGTAATTTTAGATTGCATTAACAGAGGCATAGCATGCAAGTCACAGGAGATGATATGCCACTCTATTCAGCGCTGGTTAGGCCTCAGCTGGAGGACTGTGTCTAATGTTGGTCATCACTGTATAGAAAGCATGTAGAGAAACTGGAAAAGGATCCAGAGGAGAGCGACAAAGAGGATCAAAGGGATGGAACGCAAGCCATATGAGCAAAGGCTGAAGGAACTGGGTATGTTTAATTTGGAAAAGAGGAGATTAAAGGGGGATATGATAATGGTCTTCAAATACCTGAAAGGCTGCCATAAAAAAGATGGGAGAAAAATTGTTCCCTCTTGCCACAGAGGACAAGAGGCAATAGGTTCAAACTACAGCATAGCAGATTTAAATTAAATCTCAGGGAAAACTTCCTAACTGAAAGAGCAGTAGGATAATGGAACAAACTGCCTAGGGAAGTCGTGGAATCTCCTTTACTGGAGGTTTTAAAAAAGAGGCTGGATAGTCATCTATCTTGGATGATTTAGAGACAACAAATCCTGCACCTTGGCAGCAGATTAGACTAGAGGACCAGTGCGGTCTCTTCTAACCCTATGGTTCTATGAAGTCCCCTCCCCTCACTGAAGGGAAGAGGTTTCCTGAAAAATACCAGTAAGAAAATTGATTGGTTTATGTGGAACTTGGAAATTACCTTCCAGATGAATTTCACGTGAGGGCAAAAGATGTCTTCTCTTATGAAATGTAATGCAATGTCAGCCATGAGGGCCCCCAGCTCACCCACCACCCTCCAAGGCCTACATAACAGTAACCAGGAAGGTGACCGTCGTAGACGGCTGGGACATTGAACTGTGGCCAAAAGGCGGCCCGGAAAGTGCTGAAAGAATGAGATTGAGATCCCATTGCAGCGTTGGCTTCACTACTGGTGGGGAGTTCTAGTCAGACAGTTTAGGAAAGTGTTTGTGACAGAGTGAGTAAAAATAGAATACCCATCTACTGGAGGTGGAATGCACTAATTGCTTCTAGGTGGACCTGAAGTGAGCTAATAGAAAGACCTGATGTCTTGAGTGTGAGGAGGTAGTCTAAAATTACAGAAATATCTACTAGCCCTGAGAACTGGTTCTGTTCTGACCAGGTACAGAAAACCTTCCATTTGGCCAGAAAACATTTTCAGGCAGAATCTTTCCTGCTGTGATTAAGAATATTTTGAATGGCCTCCAATCACAAATGCTGTAGACTTGCTGGCCATTTAAATACCAAGTTGTGAGATGAAGAGTGTCCAGGTTGGGATCAATGTTCCCTCTAATTTATTACATCCCTCTAATTTATTACAGTCCATTTTAACAATGATTTATGCCTCCCTGGGAAAGTTAAGATGGGAAAGTGAGCAGATCCCTGCATAGTACATAATCAGTTCCAACACAGCCACGAACATTATTGGTTTGAACGGAGACCAAAACAGAGTAATTTAAAACTAGATGTTACAACACTCCTGGGATTATTTTAAAGTATTCAAAGGATGCTACTGACTTTTCTAACTCCTGGTGAGCTCCCCAAGATAGTTTCCCCTCCACCCTCAGAGGATCCTACAAGTTCAGAGCTATCCACTTACACAAGAAGTTTCAACTGAAAGTAGACTGGCTTACATTAAGCAAGTTTACACTGTGTGTGAAATGTGGCAGGGCATGCAAATACGATGCCCCTCTACCTGTGTAGTTTTCCCCAAATATTTCTGTGCAATAGTATTCCACCTTGTCAACCATATCAGTTCCCTCTACATACACTGAGCACCTATATTTTGAAATGCTTTTCAATGGTTCTGGGCTACCAGATGCTCAGCAATTACCACTACTCAAAGCATTTTTGCTGACATACCTGACAGGTTGAGATCTGCAAGAACAACATTTGTCAGGAATCCATGCATATCGAAATGAATTCTACCATTCTTCACACTGTCTGTAATAACAGATTTCACAGAGCCCAGTGCCAGCATACAGGCTTCATGTATCTTCCACCTACAAAAGAATTTAGATATCATTAGTTTTCCCACATTCATTCAGAATATATATAACCACCACACAGACACACACAGAGATGAAATGATTAAAGTACCATCAAGGTTTTTTGATTCTAAGCACTTTCCATCATCTCACACCTTTCCAGACAAAAATCTGACCCACTTTATCCTAGTCCCACTTAGATTTTGAACTTCTGGCCTAGAATGTCTTTTCAACTTTAAAAATTCTATATACCAATCACAAAACTTAAAGAAACTGATATGGGACTAACATGCTAACAAACTAGTCAACACACCAATAGATTTACTATTGACATACCATATGATCACATTTTAGCCATAAATTATGGTTAAGATAGGAAGTTGTCTTGTAAATTTAACCTTAACTGTGTCCTTTTTTTGCTAGCTACAAAATTTTTGTACAGAATTTTAACCTTAAGTTACAGAGCCATCCTTGCAACTAATTATTTTAAACAAAATTTTAATATGGAAATTTCATTCATAGATTATAAGGCCTGTTCATCTCATCTGACTTCCTGGTCAGAATCGTAGGACTAGAGGTATCTCAAGTGGTCATCTAGTCCAATCCCCTGCACTCATGGCAGGACTAAGTATTATATAGACCATCCCTGACAAGTGTTTGTCTAACCTGCTCTTAAAAATCTTCAATGACGGAGATTCCACAACTTCCCTAGGCAATTTATTCCAGTGCTAAACCATCCTGACAGTTAGAAAGTTTTTCCTAATGTCCAGCCTAAATCAACCTTGCTGCAATTTAAACCCATTGCTTCTTGTACTATCCTCCGAGGTTAAGGAGAACATTTTTTCTCCCTCCTCCTTGTAACAACCTTGTAACAACCATTTATGTAGTTAAAAACGTATGTCCCCGCTCAGTCTTGTTTAGTCTTCTCCAGACTAAACAGACCCAATTTTTTTCCAATCTTCCTTCACAGGTCATGTTTTCTAGACCTTTAATCATTTTGTTGCTCTTTTCCGGACTTTTTCCAATTTGTCCACATCATTCGTGCTGTACTGCCTCCCTATATCCTCTTCTTCATTGTGTCCATGTTCTCACCCACACATTCTCTTACTCCACTGTCCTCCTTTTCCACCACCATTTTAAGTACTCCCCCACTCCCCAAACACAAGCACCATTCTTTTGAACCCCATGCCCACACCACCCAAACACCCTCTTCTGGCTTTTCTCTTTAGTCTAAGAAATGAGCACCTGAGGAGGTCTGCAGGAATGGTGATATTGAGGCTACCAGGGGGTTGCAGGACAAGGGCATTCCCACCCACCTTTGAAAGATTAACCCAACAAACAACGTTAATGCTCACACTACACTTGTTCTTATCTTAGGATAAAGCAAAAATCAGAAGAATTCTCTGTGAGGAACTTATCAGCCACCTCCATGTGATAACTCAAATTATAAACCTATCTTTCCCTTTACCCATTATTTATTTATTTATTTATAAATATAATCTTGGCTGTTCTTGGCTTCCCCCCCCCCGAAATAACAGGTTTTGAGACAGACATTGTTTCGGACGGGTGGGGAACCAGAGAGGGCAATATCAGGCTTTCCACAGAAATTCAGCTGAAAATTTAATTATGGAGTGGTTACTGCCCCTTTCTAATATCCACTAAAAAACAACACTGAGCTAACACTATTTACACAACACAGGGTACTTATGTGACAGTAAGTAGGTATTTATTAGATCAGGGATCTGAAACTCAAATCACCACGAGGGCCACATGAGGACTAGTACATCAGTCCGAGGGCCATATCATATAAAGATACAAAAGCCTCCGCCCCTTCCATGAGGCCCTGCCCTGCCCCTGCCCCGCCCCCATTCCAACCCTTCCCAAAGTCCCCACCCCAACTCCACCCCCTCCCTGCCCCTATTCCAATCCCTTCCTCAAATACCCGCCCCAGCCCCACCTCTTCTCCACCTCCTCCCCTGAGCACATGGCTCCCCGCTTCTCCCCCCTTTCTCCTGGAAAGCGCTAAGCGCCTCCAAACAGCTGTTTGGCGGGGGGAGTGCCTGGAGGTAGGCAGAGGAGCGGGGACACGGTGTGCTGGGTGGGAGAAGGGGTGGAGGGTGAGGGGAGCTTGGGGCCGCAGGAAATAACTTGGGGGATTGGGGGGGCTTGGCGGGCTGGAGCAAATAACTCTGTGGGCCGCATGCGGCCCGCAAGCCTCGTGTTTGAGACTCCTGCATTAGACTAAGATGTCTTTTCTTCCCCTTTCCCCACCTAATACTGGACATTGGAAAACAATTCTAAAATCGGACACATTCATGAGGGGAGAATGAAAAATCCACACACAAATAGAAACAAGAGGGGATACCTGAATTCAGCAGCATGAAACCAAAGAAGAAGTCCACCCAAATTTATTTTATAAAGCTCACCTGGAATTGTTGTAACCAAAAAACAAAACAAAACAAAACTTTTCATTGAAAACTATGAGAACAATTTCAGTGCTGAAGTGCTGGCAATTGCTAGTTTACTCTAGGGAGCGCAGAAAACAGTACTGCTATATGTAACTCATAGATGTCTTTACATGGGTCATTTTTTTACATTTTTGCTTCTAACACACAAAACCCACAAGCTCTTAGTTTTACCCCAGTTGCATCACCAGAAAAAAAATCACAATTCATTTGCATTATGTGTCTAATGCTGTGAGATAGCCTGCCACTTATTCCATCATCAGTGCTACCCACATTGCCTGCCTCCTTACCAATGCTCAGCACCACTATTTTTAGCTTGCTCAGCTTCCTGCAAGTGTCTCGTAGCTGCTGCAGCCAAAGCAGTTGCACTCTCATTCTGGAAATCAGCAGCTACAGCCTGGGTAAAAGAAATAATGACTGTCACTCCGTTTCTTTGTACAGGAGCATTTTAAACACTCTTTTTGCAGCTGTTATACTTCAAACTAGCATGTAAGGGACAAACTGTAAGGGACAGTAGCAATTTTTATAACAATCAAATTGTAATTCAATACCATTTGGGTCCTTTAAACACAGAACACATTTCTTACCAGCAACAAGTCCTGTGCAGCAATCCTTACTGTATAGGAAAAAGTGTCATCATCTTCATCCTCCACAAATTGCTGTGGATTTGCAGTCCAGACTTTTATCTGAAACAAAAGCAGAGGGAAAATCACAATAGTTCAAGTGACATCTGGATGACCTTGAATGCTGGAGTGACAAATGGAATAAAATTCAGTAGTACCAAGTGCAGAGTCATGCATTTAGGGTCTAATAAGAATTTCTGTTACAAGCTGGGGCTCATCAGGTGCAAGCAACAGAGACCTGGGTGCGTGGGATGATCACAGGATGACTATGAGCCACCGGTTGATGTGGCCATGAAAAAGGTAAACAAGATCCTATGACATATTAGGTAAGGCGTTTCCAATAGAGATAGAGAAATATTAAAACCATTGTACAAAGCATTAGTAGCACCTCATTTGGAATACGGTGTACAATTCTCATCACCTATGCTCAAGAAAGATTAAACTATACTGGAACAGGTGTAGAAAAGAGCTACTAGTATGATAAGGAGAATGGACAGCCTATTTTGAGAGAGGAGATAGATTAAACAAGCTAAACTCTTTCAAACAAAACAAAGACTGGGAGGAGATATGATTGTTCTATAAACACAGTAGGAGTAAAAACTAGGAAGGGTGAAGAACTATTGAAACTGAAGGACAAGAACAAATGGATATAAACTGGCCATGAAGAAATTCAGGCTGGAATTTAGAAGGTTTCTAACCGTCAGAGGGCGAAATTCTGGATTGGCCCTCTAATAGGAGTTGTGAGGGCAAACCACTTATTTAGCTTGGAGTGAGTGAGAGGAGTGACTAAGTGAGAGAGATAAATTATTGAAATGGAAACTTTTCTAAAGACACCATAATAGAGGCTCAACTTAAATGTATACCCCAAATTAAAAAACATACTAAGAAAACCTAAAAAGAGCCACCAGGGCTAAACAAAGTAAAAGAAGCAGTGAGAGGCAAAAAGGCATCCTTTAAAAAGTGGAAGTTGAATCCTAATGAGGAAAATAGAAAGGAGCATAAACTCTGGCAAATGAAATGTAGGTCCCTCACCAAAGGCTCTTAAGCAAAGTAAACAGTCATAGGGATAAGAGGGAAGGTTCTCTCATGGATTGGAAACTGGTTAAAAGATAGGAAACAAAGGGTAGGAAAAAATGGTCAGTTTTCAGAATGGAAAGAGATAAATAGTGGTGTCCCCCAGGGGTCTGGACTGGGCCCAGTCCTATTGAACATATTCATAAATGATCTGGAAAAAGGGGCTAAACAGTGAGGTGGCAAAATTTGCAGATGATACAAAATTACTCAAGATAGTTAAATCCCAGGCAGACTGCGAAGAGCTACAAAAGGATCTCTCAAAACTGGGTGACTGGGCAACAAAATGGCAGATTGAATTCAATGTTGATAAATGCAAAGTGTCAAGAAAAAGATCTTGGAGACATTGTGGATAGTACTCTGAAAACATCCACTAAATGTGCAGCAGCAGTCAAAAAAGCCAACAGAATGTTGGGAATCATTAAGAAAGGGATAGATAAGACCACCGAAAATATATTACCTCTATATAAATCTACAGTACGCCCACATCTTGAATATTGCATGCAGATGTGGTTGCCCCATCTCTAAAAAGATATATTGGAATTGGAAAAGGTTCAGAAAAGGGCAACAAAAATGATTAGGGGTATGGAACAGCTGTCATATGAGAAGAGATTAAAAAGACTGGGACTTTTCAGCTTGAAAAAGACGACCAAAGGGGGGAAGGGGGATACGATAGAGGTCTATAAAATCATGACTGGTGCGGATAAAGTAAATAAGAGGGTGTTATTTACTCCTCCTCATAACACAAGAACTAGGGGGTTACCCAATGAAATTAATAGGCAGCAGGTTTAAAACAAATAAAAGGAAGGGTTTTTTTCACATGACGACAGTCAATCTGTGGAACTCCTTGCCAGAGGACATTCTGAAGGCCAAGACAGCTGCAGCGGCACAAGAGCCAGCAAACAGAGCGGTAAACAGGGGAGTTTGTAAGGGGAGTTTGTATCGCAGGGCTCATTTGGAGTTTGTTGGTGCTGTGAGTGGTGGTGTATTTGTGTTTTCCGGACTAACAGGATTTAGGTGAGAAGGCTGACAGATACAAAGGGAGCAGTGGTCATGACCCAAGCAGTGGAGGACACAATGAAGATGACTGGATGTGGCAGCTGCGGTATATGTACATGATTCTGGAGGGGGTACCTGAAAAGAGTTTCATCTGCTTGAAGTGCCGCCTGATGGATCTTTTCTTCCATCAGCTCTGAGGATTGGAGATGCAGGTGGAAACTCTGGTTGAGTTTAGAAGGGAGTTTGAGGAGATTATGCAGCAAAGATATGAGGTGGCTGAAGGGGAAAGCTCAGATGTGCAGATGGAAGCAAGAACAATGAACTCTGAGGGGGGACTGCTGGGTGAAGAAAATGCACAGTGGAAGCATGTGACTAAGAGAACCAGGCAGAGGAAAACACAGGCCAGTGAAGGAGAAATAAAGCTCAAGAACAGATTTGCGGAGTTGGAGAATGAAGAAGGGGTACAGCAGGTGGTCACTGAAGGTGGGAGGGCAAGGAAGAAGCAGCTAGTCCCATAGAACAAACAATGAGAAGAGCAGCTAGTCCCACAGAAAAAGGGGAAGAGTCAATGGAGACAACATCAAATATGAGCCCCAGGAGGATACAGGATGGGTTGAACAGGATTACAAGGTAAAAGAGGAATGGAAAGGACTTGCAGCCAGAGGGAACAGGGGATACACCAGAGAATCGCACTGTCACCAGGAAAAGGCAGGTGTATGGGATTGGGGACTCCTTACTGAGAAGAATAGACAGGCCTGTAACCAGAGCTGATCCAGAGAACAGAAGGGTGTGCTGTCTACTGGGTGCTAAGATACGGGATGTGGACCTGAGGTTGAAGAGGGTCATAAAGGGAGCGGGAAAGAATCCATGGATCATCCTTCATGTAGGAACAAATGATACGGCTAGATACTCGCTGGAACAAATCAAGGGAGACTATGCCAGGCTGGGGAAGACGCTTAAGGAAATCGAGGCTCAGGTGATCTTCAGTGGGATTCTGCCAGTTCCTAGAAGGGCAACAAAGGTGTGACAAGATTATGATGCTCAATAGATGGTTCAGGCAGTGGTGCTATAAGGAGGGCTTTGGGATGTATGGCCACTGGGAGGCATTCATAGACAGAGGACTGTTCTCTCGGGATAGACTTCACCTGAGTAGGGAGGGAAATAGACTTCTAGGATGGAGGCTGGCACAACTGATTAAGAGAGCTTTAAACTAGGAATTTGGGGGAGACGGTTGGGAGATGTCCAGGTAATCACCATGCTGGATTTTAACATTGAGAGGGAAGAAAACGAAGTAAGAAAGGATATAGCCAGGGGTAGGAGAATGGACATAAGGAGAAAGGGCAGTGTGGATACCAGTCTAATAGGTCATACTGGCGGTACAATGTCCATGCCAAATTGGGTAAAGAATGTGAATGAGGCCAAACAGCAAAAATTAAGATGCGAGGAGCCTACGTAACAAAATGAGGAACTAGAGCTACTGGTCCAGGAAGTGAAACCAGATATTATAGGAATAACAGAAACATAGTGGAACAGTAGTCATGATTGGGGTACAGGTATTGAAGGGTATGTGCTGTTTAGGAAAGACAGAAATAAAGGTAAAGGTGGTAGAGTAGCATTGTACATCAATGATGAGGTAGACTGTAAAGAAATAAAAAGTAATGGAACGAATAAGACAGTCTGTCTGGGCATAAATCACACTGGAGAAGAAAACTACTAGAACCTCCCCTGGGATAGTGCTTGGGGTGTGCTATAGACCACTGGGATCTAATTTGTATATGCATAGAGACCTCTTTAATGTTTTTCATAAAGTAAATACTAATGGGAACAGCGTGATCATGGGAGCTTAGGGATAATGGCAGCATGACAAATGGGAATAAGGATATGGAGGTAGATATTACCATATCAGAGGTAGAAGCCAAACTCGAACAGCTTAATGGGAGTAAATCGGGGGGCCCAGATAATCTTCATCCAAGAATATTAAAGGAACTGGCACATGGAATTCCAAGCCCATTAGCAAAAAATTTTTAATGAATCTGTAAACTCAGGGAGTGTACCATTTGACTGGAGAATTGCTAATATAGTTCCTATTTTTAAGAAAGGGAAAAAAGTGACCCAGGTAACTACAGGCCTGTAAGTTTGACATCTGTAGTATGCAAGGTCTTGGAAAATTTTTTGAAGGAGAAAGTAGTTAAGGACATCGAGGTCAATGGCAATTGGGACAAATTACAACATGGTTTTAAAAAAGGTAGGTCGTGCCAAACCATTCTGATCTCCTTCTTTGAGAAGGTAACAGATTTTTTAGATAGAGGAAAAGCAGTGGATCTAATTTACCTCGTTTTCAGTAAGGCTTTTGATACGGTACCACATGGGGAATTATTAAATTGGAAAAGATGGGGATCAATATGAAAATTGAGAGGTGGATAAGGAACTGGTTAAAGGGAAGACTACAGCGGGTCATACTGAAAGGTGAACTGTCAGGCTGGAGGGAGGTTACCAGTGGAGTTCCTCAGGGATCGGTTTTGGGACTAATCTTATTTAATCTTTTTATTACTGACCTTGGCACAAAAAGTGGGAGTGTGCTAATAAAGTTTGTGGAGGACACAAAGCTGGGAGGTATAGCCAATACAGAGAAGGACTGGGATATCGTACAAGATCTGCATGATCTTGTAAACTGGAGTAATAGTAATAGGATTTCTACCCTGGACTTCAGAAAAGCAGACTTCGACTCCCTCAGGGAACTGATGGGCAAGGTCCCCTGGGAGAATAACATGAGGGGGAAAGGAGTCGAGGAAAGCTGGCTGTATTTTAAAGAATCCTTATTGAGGTTGCAGGAACAAACCATCCCGATGTGTAGAAAGAAAAGTAAATATGGCAAGCGACCAGCTTGGCTTAACAGTGAAATCCTTGCTCGTCTTAAACACAAAAAAGCGGCTTACAAGAAGTGGAAGATTGGACAAATGACTAGGGAGGAGTATAAAAATATTGCTCAGGCATGCAGGAGTGAAATTAGGAAGGCCAAATCACACTTGGAGTTGCAGCTAGCCAGAGATGTTAGGAGTAACAAGATGGGTTTCTTCGGGTATGTTAGCAACAAGAAGAAAGTCAAGGAAAGTGTGGGCCCCTTGCTGAATGAGGGAGGGAACCTAGTGACAGAGGATGTGGAGAAAGCTAGTGTACTCAATGCTTTTTTTGCCTCTGTCTTCACAAACAAGGTCAACTCCCAGACGGCTGCACTCCGCAGCACGGTATGGGGAGGAGGTGACCAGCCCTCTGTGGAGAAAGAAGTAGTTTGGGACTATTTAGAAAAGCTGGACGAGCACAAGTCCATGGGGCCGGATGCACTGCATCCGAGGGTGCTAAAGGAGTTGGCCAATGTGATTGCAGAGCCATTGGCCATTATCTTTGACAAATCATGGCAATCGGGGGAGGTCCCGGATGACTGGAAAAAAGCGAATGTAGTGCCCATCTTTAAAAAAGGGAAGAAGGAAGATCCGGGGAACTACAGGCCAGTCAGTCTCACCTCAGTCCCCGGAAAAATCATGGAACAGGTCCTCAAGGAATCAATTCTGAACCACTTAAAGGAGGGGAAAGTGATCAGGAACAGTCAGCATGGATTCACCAAGGGCAAGTCATGCCTAACTAACCTAATTGCCTTTTATGATGAGATAACTGGCTCTGTGGATGAGGGGAAAGCAGTGGATGTGCTATTTCTTGACTTTAGCAAAGCTTTTGATAGTCTCCCACAGTATTCTTGCCAGCAAGTTAAAGAAGTATGGGCTGATTGAATGGACTATAAGGTGGATAGAAAGCTGGCTAGACCATCGGGCTGAACGGGTAGTGATCAATGGCTCCATGTCTAGTTGGCAGCCGGTATCAAGTGGAGTGCCCCAAGGGTCGGTGCTGGGGCCGGTTTTGTTCAATATCTTCATTAACGATCTAGAGGATGGTGTGGACTGCACCCTTAGCAAGTTTGCAGATGACACTAAACTGGGAGGAGTGGTTGATACGCTGGAGGGTAGGGATAGGATACAGAGGGACCTAGACAAATTAGAGGATTGGGCCAAAAGAAATCTGATGAGGTTCAACAAGGACAAGTGCAGAGTCCTGTACTTAGGATGGAAGAATCCCATGCACTGCTACAGACTAGGGACCGAATGGCCGGGCAGCAGTTCTGCAGAAAAGGACCTAGGGGTTATAGTGGACGAAAAGTTGAATATGAGTCAACAGTGTGCCCTTGTTGCCAAGCAGGCTAATGGCATTTTGGGTTGTATAAGTAGGGGCATTTCCAGCAGATCGAGGGACGTGATTATTCCCCTCTATTCGGCACTGGTGAGGCCTCATTTGGAGTACTGTGTCCAGTTTTGGGCCCCACACTACAAGGATGTGGATAAATTGGAACGAGTCCAGCGGAGGGCAACAAAAATGATTAGGGGGCTGGAGCACATGACTTATGAGGAGAGGCTGAGGGAACTGGGATTGTTTAGCCTGCAGAAGAGAAGAATGAGGGGGGATTTGATAGCTGCTTTCAACTACCTGAAAGGGGGTTCCAAAGAGGATGGAGCTAGGCTGTTCTCAGTGGTGGCAGATGACAGAACAAGGAGCAATTGTCTCAAGTTGCAGAGGGGGTGGTTTAGGTTGGATATTAGGAAAAACTTTTTCACTGGGAGGGTGGTTAAGATCTGGAATGGGTTACCTAGGGTGGTGGTGGAATCTCCTTCCTTAGAGGTTTTTAAGGTCAGGTTTGACAAAGCCCTGGCTGGGATGATTTAGTTGGGGTTGGTCCTGCTTTGAGCAGGGGGTTGGACTAGATGACCTCCTGAGGTCCCTTCCAACCCTGAGATTCTATGATTCTAGGATGAAATTTAATAGTGAGAAGTGTAAGGTTATGCATTTAGGGATTAATAAGAATTTTAGTTATAAGCTGGGGACTCATCAGTTGGAAGTAACAGAAGAGGAGAAGGACCTCGGAGTACTGGTTGATCACAGGATGACTATGAGCCGCCAATGTGATATGGCCATGAAAAAAACTAATGCGGTCTTGAGATGTATTAGGCGAGGTATTTCCAGTAGAGATAAGGAGGTGTTAGTACCGTTATACAAGGCACTGGTGAGACCTCATCTGGAATACTGTGTGCAGTTCTGGTCTCCCATGTTTAAGAAGGATGAATTCAAACTGGAACAGGTACAGAGAAGGGCTGCTAGGATGATCTGAGGAATGGAAAACCTGTCTTATGAAAGGAGACTCAAGGAGCTTGGCTTGTTTACTTTAACCAAAAGAAGGCTGAGGGGAGATATGATTGCTCTCTTTAAATATATCAGAGGGATAAATACCAGGGAGGGAGAGGAATTATTTAAGTTCAGTACAAATGTGGACAAAAGAACAAATGGATATAAACTGGCCATCAGGAAGTTTAGACTTGAAATTAGATGAAGGTTTCTAACCATCAGAGGAGTGAAGTTCTGGAACAGCCTTCCAAGGAAAGCTGTGGGGGCAAAAGACCTATCTGGCTTCAAGATTAAAGATTAAGCTAGATAAGTTTATGGAGGAGATGGTTTGATGGGATAACATGATCTTGGCAATTAATTGACCTTTGACTATCAGTGTTAAATAGGCCCAATGGCCAGTGATGGGATGTTGGAAGTTACTACAGAGAATTTTTTCCTGGGTGTCTAGGCTGGTGAGTCTTGCCCACATGCTCAGGGTTTAGCTGATCACCATATTTGGGGTCGGGAAGGAATTTTCCTCCAGGGTAGATTGGCATAGGCCCTGGGGGGTTTTCGCCTTCCTCTGCAGCATGGGGCACGGGTCACTTGCTGGAGGATTCTCTGCATCTTGAAGTCTTTAAACCATGATTTGAGGACTTCAATAGCTAAGACATAGGTGAGAGGACTATTGCAGGAGTGGGTGGGTAAGATTCTGTGGCCTGCATTGTGCGGGTCAGACTAGATGATCATAATTGTCCCTTGTGACCTTAAAGTCTATGAGTCTAGATAAATTCATGGAGGATAGGTCCATCAATGGCTATTAGCCAGGACGGGCAAGGATGGTGTCCCTAACCTCTGTTTGCCAGAAGCTGGGAATGGGCAACAGGGAATGGATCCCTTGATTACCTGTTCTGTTCATTCCCTCTGGGCAATCTGGCATTGGCTGTTGTCGGAAGACAGGATACTGGGCTAGATGGACCTTTGGATTGACCCAGTATGGCCGCTCTTATGTTCGTGATGGAGGGAGAGGGGGAAAAGGGCTTCAGCAATCACCAGCAGCGGTCAGGAAGGGATTCCCTTCCCCACAGTGTATTCTGGGAGGGTTTTGTTGTTGTTTTTTTTTTAAGTCTGTTTTCTCTGAAGCATCAGGGATGGTCATGACTGGAGACAGGCCACTAGGTGGGGTGAGCCAGGGCTCTGAGATAGCATCAGCAGTCTCTCTCTCACTCGGGTGCTTGGCTGGTTGATTCTTGCTCACAGTATCAGGGTTTAACAGATCGCCATATTGGGGTGGGAGGGGGGGAGGAGCAGGAGGAAATTTTCCCCCCAGGTCAGAATGGCAGTGACCCTGAGGGTTTTTGCCTTCCCCTCCAGTGTTTGGGTATAGATCACTTGCCAGGATTATCTCTGGGTCTCTCTCATTTAATTATTACCCTGCCATTATGGGGGCCTTTAGCACTGGGGCACCTTGGTCCCTCCTATTCTCTGCCTGTGGCACACAATAGTATAGTCTCCTGTGGGACTCATTTACTTTGGTCTCACTTCTGTTGAGTTTAGTGTGTGGTGCTGGGTGGTGTTGGCAGCCTGTGATATACAGGAGGTCAGACAAGATGATCTAGTGATTGCTTCCGGCCTTAAACTCTATGACTAAGAATCGTAGGAAACAAACAGAAAAAACCTATTCAGTTATCATGACTAAGGCTTCCGTGACCTCCATGAATTTTGCAGTGTTGGTGTGGCTGACCCCAGGACCACCCCAGCAGCTGGGGAAGCCCTGGGCCAGCTGCTGCTCTGGCAGCCCCAGGCAGCTGGTCCCTGGCACTGCCCTGGAGCAGTGGTCCAGGACTGCCGGGGGGACCCCGGGTCTCTCCCCACAGCGGCAGTCTTTAGAAGCGCCCCACTCCCAGCAGAGAAGATGTAGTCACAGGTATTTTTAGTAAAAGTCACGGACAGGTCATGGGGCCGTGACTTTTTGTTTATTGCCCGTAACCTGTCCATGACTTTTACTAAAAATACCCGTGATTAAAACGCAGCTTTAATCATGACTCCTTCCCACCCAAATCCTCTCTAGTTTCATTTTCTAGTTTAAGCGACAAAGGGTCCTGTGGCACCTTATAGACTAACAGAGGTACTGGAGCATAAGCTTTCGTGGGTGAATACCCACTTCTTCCGATGCAAGCAGTGGAAATGTCCAGGGCCAACATGTCCACTGCTTGCATCCGAAGAAGTGGGTATTCACCCACGAAAGCTTATGCTCCAATACCTCTGTTAGTCTATAAGGTGCCACAGGGCCCTTTGTTGCTTCTACAGATTTAGACTAACACGGCTACCCCTCTGATACTATCTTCTAGTTTGAATCTCTCATGTGTACAGGCTTCCACTGTTTGCCTCTTTTACTTTCTACATGTTCACTTACCTGCTCCTCTGTGATCTGCATGTAGAGAATGATGTAATATATCAGCTCTGGCAAAGCTTTCTTCACTGTGCTTTTAAATTTGTGATTTTCCAACAAGGCATGTACAAACTCAAATATGCTGAACACTAGGTTTTCAAAGCCCAATACTTCACCTGAACAAAGAAACAAGGGGAAAGTTTCACAACTGACTGTGTCGAATCATGGACCTGCATAAATGTCTGGCAAATATTAATATTACAATCTGTGAACAGGTCAGGCAGGATAATCTCTGGTCTCACTCCTGGGGTAGTGAGAGCTGGGACTACTGCAGAGACAACACTGTTCCACCTTAGGAGAAGCCTGCCTCTCCTTGCATTTCATAGCACCCTCTTGGAATGATTAAGTGGCAACACTGTCCAGTTTTGACAGAAGTCCTGTGTTCTTCATGGCCAAGGAGCTAGAAAACCCCTGGCCATATGTGTAATTTTTAACAGACAAGGAAATGATTGTATTTTTAAAAGAATGTAACTAGTGGAAAAATCAATAAACTACCATCCTTTGGTGTAACTCACAGAATGTCATAAACTCCACTCCACCATCACGGTTGCATAAAAGCGAACAGTATATACAGAAACAGGAATACAAATTTGCCTAGGTCATTGTTCTGAAATCAGTATTTGTTTAGATGAGTTTCCCTACTCTCTCTCTACAGAGAACAGAAGTGTATCATGACTAGCACTTACCATCAGAATCCACAGGGTCCTCTACCTCTTCTGTATAATTCACTTCTGTTCTCACATAGGTATAGCACGTAGTTAAGTAAATAGGAGCAACCATTTAGCTTATCCCATTTCTAGAGGATTGCTTCTATTCAGTAACAACCCCACTCAAATTATTAAGTCTTTATATGATTTCCTAAAGCAAATTAGTTTTTACTTTACCGCAAAAAGTCATTGTATTTCAAGTAGAATAATTAAATATGAAATGCATAAAAGCACGAGTAACCTGTATTAAATTTTCCAAGTAGATTTGTTAAAGTCAGACAATATAATTATGTTCATTGACAGATTTTGGATGACACCTTTTGATTTATTTTAAAAATCCACTGAGGATAGTGTGTGGATGAGGGAAGGTAGGATCTAAAACTTCATTCTGACTAATGAGATTTTAATATAAATGGAACGACAGGGCAGAAAGTTTGGTTTCTAACTGAAAATTTACACCAGCAAAAAAACCAACCAAACAAAAAACAGAGAAAGTCTAAAAGAAAGATCCAAGTTACAAGTCAAATTAAGAGTGACCCACTAGAAAATATTTCTCAGTGATACTGACACCCAAAACACCATTCTGTGAAGCTAAAACCTTCTAGCAATTCCTTTTACAACAATTCTCTATGCTCTTAAACGTAGCTATATATACCAGCTGTATATACCATCCAACATATAGCAGCAAGATTTTAGAACACAAGTTGTTCCAATAGGTGGAACACATGTTCCAATATGGTGATTAGCCCGTTACTCAATGCGGGGGGTGTGGGAAGACAATAATAGAAAATGTGGAAATGGCAGAGGTGCTTAATGACTTTGTTTTGGTTTTCACCAAGAAGGTTAGTGGTGATTGGACATCTAACATAGTGAATGCCAGTGAAAATAAGGTAGGATCAGAGTCTAAAATAGGGAAAGAACAAGTCAAAAATTACTTAGACAAGTTAGATGTCTTCAAATCACCAGGGCCTGATGAAATGCATCCTAGACTACTCAAAGAGCTGACTGAGGAGATATCTGAGCAATTAGCAATTATCTTTGAAAAGTTATGGAAGACGGGAGACATTCCCGAAAACAGGAAAAGGGCAAATATAGTGCCCATCTATAAAAAGGAAAATAAGGACAACCCGGGGAATTACAGACCAGTCATTTTAACTTCTGTACCCGGAAAGATAATAGAGCAAATAATTAAGAAATCTGCAAACACCTAGAAGATAATGAGGTGATAAGTAACAGTCAGCATGGATTTGTCAAGAACAAATTATGTCAAACCAACCTGATACCCTGTGAAAGAAAGCTACCAAGCCTTGTGGATAGGGAAGTGTAGCGGGGTAGTTACCCACTCCAGCCCTGACAGGGTTGGAATAGCCCTGGGAGAGGGCTGTGACTGGGAGAAAGCAGCTATGGGGCTGATTGGGGAAGCAGCTGCAGCTGGGACAAGCCCCAATCAGGCCCCAGCTGGCTCTATAAAGGTTTGAGCTAGGAGCAAAGAGACAGACTCTCTCTGCTTCCAGAGAGGGAGGGACCTGGCTGCTAGACCTAAGGGTACGTCTATACTACAGAATTAGGTCGAATTTATAGAAGTCGATATTTTAAAACCCGAATTTATGGAATCGATTGTGTGTGTCCCCACTAAAGAGCGTTAAGACCATGAGGTCGATTGACTGTGTCCACAGTAGCGGGGCTAGCATCGACTTTCGGAGCATTGCATTGCGGGTAGCTATCCCACAGTTCCCGCAGTCTCCGCCGCCCATTGGGATTCTGGGTTGCGATCCCAAAGCCTGATGGGGCAGAAAACATTGTCGCTGGTGGTTCTGGGTACATGTCATCCCTCCCTCCGTGAAAGCAATATTTCTCACGCCTTTTTTCCGGGGTTTCCGTGTTTGCTACGGAAGCCTGCTCAGCTCACAATTACCGTACATCTCCAGCGTACGCCTGGACATTAGGTCTAGTGGGGATTCAGTCACACTATAATACGGGCAGAGGGATAGCTCAGCGTTCTGAGCGTTGGCCCGCTAAACCCGGGGTTGCGAGTTCAATCCTTGAGGGGGCCATTCCGCCTGAGGCTGGTAGTCGCGGGACTACACAGCAGGAGCGCCTTGCCTTCTAGCTGCAGATGGTGCAATATGCCATAAATGGTCGTGGTCGCGGGACCACACAGCAGAAGCTCCTTTCCTTCTCGCAGCAGATTGTACAATATGATTGGTAGTCGTGTGCTCCTGGCCGGCGGCCTATGGTGTGGCTGGCCGGGGGCGCTTGGACATAAATGGGAGTGACCAGAGTGACTCTGGTCATTCTCTTTTTTACGTTTTGTTTAAGGGAGATTCAGTACTGCCTGGAACACGGGCGGAGGGATAGCTCAGCGGTCTGAGCGTTGGCCCGCTAAACCCGGGGTTGCGAGTTCAATCCTTGAGGGGGCCAGGAGCTGATGATGGATATCAAGCATATTGTACCATCTGCTGCTAGAAGGGAAGGCGCCTCCTTGCTCACCGCATATTGTACCATCTGCAGCTAGAAGGAAATGAGCCTAACCCTTGCTCCCCCCTCCCTCCGTGAAAGCAACTGAGGGGGGAGCAAAAAATCCTTTTGATGGGACTCCATCATGGTCACCTCTGCTGATGAGATCTGCGCTCACCTGCAGCTCACCACACTGGCCAAACAGGAAATGAAATTCAAAAGTTCGCGGGGCTTTTCCTGTCTACCTGGGCGGAGCATTGGAGCTCAGACTGCTGTCCAGAGCGGTCAAATGTTGCACTGTGGGATAGATCCAGGAGGCCAATACTGTCGAATTGCGTCCTCACTAGCCTACATCGATTCGGCAATATCGATTTAAGCGCTAATCCCCTCGTTGGGGGTGGAGTGGCGAGATCGATTTTAAGAGCCCTAGAAGTCGATGTTAAGGGCTTCGTCGTGTGGACGGGTGCACGGATCAATCGAAATAACGCTAATAAATTCGACCTAAACTCGTAGTGTAGACCAGGGCTAAGAGTGTACCGAGACTGGAGCAGGGCTGGGGGAACGTCTGCAGAGGGCGCTCCAGAGCTGGACAAGCTAATTCCCTGGACGACCAGCAGGAGGTGTCGCCGGGTGAGTCTATGCATGCTTATAGGAAGAAGCAGTAGATGTGGTATATCTTGACTTTAGTAAGGCTTTTGATAATGTCTCGCATAACCTTCTCTTAAACAAACTAGGGAAATACAACCTAGATGGAGCTACTATAAGGTGGGTGCATAACTGGTTGGAAAATCATTCCCAGAGAGTAGTTAAGTGGTCCACAGTCAGCATGAACGGCATAATGAGCGGGGTCCTGCAGGGATCAGTTCTGGGTCCTATTCTGTTCAATATCTTCATCAATGATTTAGATAATGGCATAGAGAGTACACGTATAAAGTTTGTGGCGGGGATGGTATGATGGGATAGCCTAATTTTGGCAATCAATTGATCTTTGACTATTAGCAGTAAATATGCCCAATGGCCTGTGATGGGACGGGATCTGAGTTACTACAGATAATTCTTTCCTGGGTGTCTGGCTGGTGAGTCTTGCAAACAGGCTCAGGGTTTAGCTGATCGCCATATTTGGGGTCAGGAAGGAATTTTCCTCCCGGGCATATTGGCAGAGGCCTTGGGGGCGGGGGGGGGGGGGTTTGCCTACCTCTGCAGCCCGGGGTACAGTTCACTTGCTGGAGGATTTGCACCTTGAAGTCTTTAAACCATGATTTGAGGACTTCAGTAGCTCAGACATAGGTTAGCGGTTTATTACAGGAGTGGGTGGGTGAGATTCTGTGGCCTGCATTGTGCAGGAGGTCAGACTATACGATCATAATGGTCCCTTCTGACCTTAAAGTTTATGAGTCTATATTCATGTAATGTTTAAGAAAAGTTTTGTAAATGAGTTCCAATAGTTCATGAATTAGGGACCCCAATCTTATGGGGTTTCACAGGCTTCTGTACAGATTATTTAGGTTAATCTTTCTATCTGCCCAATGGTACTCAGTGCTCAGTCTAGAAGATACCAGAGATACTTAGTTTTGCAGTTCTCACACTGTGGATTTGTGTCTCCAGAAGTAATATGATTAACAGCAAAAATGTTTTCAAATAAATAAATAATATACAGAGGTGAGAAATAACAGACCTCAACTCTATTGTCCCTCTGCAAATTTCTGTACACCGAGTCAATCCCTTGCCTCTCTCTAAAAGTGCGAAGTTTCAAAAAGTTCAATGAACAGAGGATTGTTGGGGGCAGAATAGATCTGAACAAGAAAAAAGTCTGGAGATAAATGTGAGAAGCGAGGGACATATGCTTGTTTTGTTAAAATATTATGTTTGCTGTTGAAGAAAAAAATCCAGAATACTTAACGTTGTTGTTTTAGTTAAATAAAACAATTTAAATGTCTGTCTGGTGGTGTTCTCCTCCTAATACAGCATGGCAAGAAAAACCTCCAAATATTAGTGATCAACCTGTTGAACTGAAGATAGTTCACCTCCCAATGACTTCATAAATATCTGCTTCAATTACCTTTGGTAAATGAAATAACCAATCATTCATTTTCTGATATAGCTGTAAAACTAATCTGAAAAGTTTTCAGAAAAAAATCACTGATTAAAAATGTATAGTGTGTACCTTCTAAAAATGAAACCTACATCTATCTCCGAGTTGTGAAGAATATGTATTAAGGTTATAACAACCAACAAAAATGCACTTTTATGTAGTGATTAAATATAGAGAGTCTTCCTAACTAGTTATTTAAATAATGATTTAAATAAATTTGATTTAAATCAAATCCACCCTGCCACAGACTTCCCATGAATCTTCAGGCTTGTTTACACACACCCAGAATTCACACTACTGGGATGTGATTTGAGGGCACATCATTGCATTGTGTTTTAAATCCCCATGTAGTACCTGCTAGCATCCACTGATGTAGTCATGACTGAAACAGGACTACATCAATGCACACTAAGGAACATTCAGTACACACCAGCAGGGTCCACACAGGGGAGATAGAGTGCAGTACTCTACAAAACATAGCCCCATAGTGCAAACTCTGGGGCCATGCAGACAAGCCCTTAATTTATTTATTTTTTAATTAGAATGACCATAGTCGACTTGTCACGGTCCTCTCCTCATGCCTACTTGAAGGTAGGTCCAATCCCAGTGAGTAATATTAGTATGAATTTAAAGACCAACCAGGATTGCTGTACAGCAGGGGTCTCCAAACTACGGCCCGAGGGCCGGATCCGGCCCACAGCTTCAATTTGTCCGGCCCCCCAACCAATTGCTGATGCTGCCTCGGCGGCACTTCGGAGGCAGCTCAAACGCTGCTGCCGCCTCGGCGGTATTTCGGCGGCAGGGCCCTGTCGAAATTGGGCCTGCACTCCCTTAAGCCGGCCCGCAAAGCCCCTTCAAAAATCTAATGTGCCCCATATCTCCTAAAGTTTGGAGACCCCTGCTGTACAGCAATTCAGCAAAATTGGCCTGAGCCTAGTGGCAAGGTGTCAGATCAGGCACACCTTATGAAATTACTTTGACACTCCGGCTCTAGAAGAAATGCTTTAGTTTAACCACATGTTAACAGGCATGATGCAGGAATTACCGGGTGAAATTCTAGGGCCTGTGTAATGCAAGTGGTTGGACTATTGATCACAATGGTCCATTTTGGCTTTAAAAATCTATGAATTAGTTGGTAAGACATTGAGTTATTTGACGCATATGTAACCAATTGTTTCTTTTGTTTCCTGTCTGTCATGGTAAACTGATTGCTCTCCAATTTGCCTACACCCATGTACAAGATCTATGTACAATTGCTTTCTTCTTATGAGACGCCTCAAGAGCTCTTTTATTCTAGTTTAAACCACACACCATAAGGAAAAAGGATATAAGGCTGCACTTTCTGTAAGTGTATTCCAAACAATCGGCAGGATCTGCTGCATAGAGGAAACCATATGTTTAGGATAGTTCTTCACTAGGGCTGTCACAGCCTGGAAAACAAAAACATCAATGGAGCAATTCATTGATAAATTGATTCAATGTATCAGATTAAAGAAGTCAGAACAAGTCACCTCGGCAAAATACTTTCCTCAATCTCAGAAATATTCAGCTCATGTTTGCTCTTTTGCAAGGGCTGAAAGGCTCAGAGGAGAATAGGATATGAATAGGATTGTTAATAGTATGCTAGTGCTGAGATACTGTGGTAAATAAACACTATAAAAAGCCATTTGATGCAGACAGATTAAAAAATTATATTTAGATCACTGTTTTGAACATGGTTCAGGCCACTGGTTACCATCTGATGGCTATTCCGTCAACTACCACTGCTAACTCTGCATCCTTGTTGTCAGTGTCAGAGATATAGGGCAACAGGTGTCAGAACCTGAACTCCTGATACCCACAGGGACTGGTCCTCTCTAGGTCTGCAGCCAAGGATAAAACTTATCAGGTATATTCAGGATGTAGAAGTGAAATATAAGCATTAATTAATGTTGTAATACTGGGCCTACACGCCTCAGATCAGCAAGATATTTAGCTTATCCAAACGAGGCCTCGGATCTAAAGATTGGTCAGCTTCTCACATCAGCCTGTGTGTGACTGTCACAAGATAAGACAGTCACAGGAATAGATGTATTAATTGCTGATATTTAGGAAATATATACAGTGATGTACCAGTTAAAGTATTCTGGAGATTTTTGCAAATACAGTAGAACCTCATTTATCTGGTCTAATTGGGGCCAGATCAGATAATCAAAAGTGGAGTCCTGGGTGTTCGGTAAATGCAGAGAGCCGATTAAGGGAGGGTCAGATAAACAGGGTTCTACTGCATAGGCATCAAGTTATGGTGACTGATTAATGTAAACCGTAATGAGTATAAGGGGAACTAACAAGTTAACCTATGAAAACCAGGGCACCCAAAACATAGTGAAGTGCGGAAGTTCAAATAAGGAAATGGGGTTGAAACTTCCATAAATATATATGAACCCCAGTGGGCATCAGTATAACACCTTTAAAAACTGTATCCCAGCCTGCATGCCTTGGAAATGCCACAATGAAATCCACTGGTGACTATAACTATGTAGATAAGGAGGAAGGCTTCCCAGCAGGAAATGTGAGTGATCAGAGTCATAGGGCTAAACACTTTGCACTCACTCTCTCTCTCTCTCTGCTGTTGTATTTCAGTGTTTGTGAGAGTGCTTAGCTATTTAGTTGATTTGTTAAAAAGGGAACTTGTGGTAAATTGCAAATTTTCTCATCTACTCCTCAGGTCTCTTATTCTAATGACACTGATAATATTTTTCCTGATGCTGTAGCTGCTCAGGAGACCAAACTCTCATTGACCACTGCAGTCTAAGATTAATCAATACATAAACTTTGTAATGTTTCCTCAATTAAGCCAGAGGTCAAGGATGAAGCATTACTAAGTTTGTATTACCTATGTCTATGTTCTATCAACAGAGGGCTTCAATTACTAAGTTTGCAAATTCACCATTTTCCATCAGTGCAAATAATTTAAACCTCAAAGTAGCTTCTTGTCAATTTTGTCTCTCTCCCTGTCTAGTCCATGTCCCTGTCTGTAACCAGTCCCTTGGGAGTGACACCCTCCCCCATTCAGTGTGCCGAGATCCACACAGTTCCCCAGGGCAGGCCTGCATCCTCCAAGACTCTGAAATCGTGCCTTTGGACACCGGCAATCACACTCTCTCCATGGCTCTCTGGACTGAATCCAGCCAAGCCAGACCCCTATGGGAGAGCTGTCCTTTACTCCTTCAGGGTGCAATGCTCCCTGTAAGTATTTGCAGTGACACCAGGCAGTATTTTCCAAACAAGGTAACAATGCATTAATCACCTGGAAAACAGAATCTGAAAGTCCTCGGGTTTGCAAAGAGAGGCAATGGTTAAGACAGAGTTCAAACTGGACACCACCAGGCCAGCTACAGTAGAACCTCAGGGTTACAAACACCATAACTGAACAAAAATTATGGTTGTTCTTTCAAAAGTTTACAACTGAACAATGACTTAATACAGCTTGGAAACTTTACTATGCAGAAGAAAAATGCTGCTTGCCCTTTATCACGTTTAACACAATACTATACTGTATCTACCTTTTTTTTTCTTCTGTCTCTGTTGCTGCCTGATTGTGTACAGTACTTCTGGTTCATAGAATCATAGAATATCAGGGTTGGAAGGGACCTTAGGAGGTCATCTAGTCCAACCCCCTGCTCAAAGCAGGACCAATCCCCAATTTTTGCCCCAGATCCCTAAATGGCCCCCTCAAGGATTGAACTCACAACCCTGGGTTTAGCAGGCCAATGCTCAAACCACTGAGCTATCCCTCCCCCCGGTTCAAATGAGGTGTGTGGTTGACTGGTCAGTTCGTAACTCTGGTGTGCATAATTCTGAGGTTCTACTATATACAACTGTAGAAGCCATCTTGGCACACACCTTCTCTCTCTATCTCTTTTATCCCAGGTGTGTGCTCCACTCTTAACAGAGCCAACTGACACCCCATTGTTTTCCTGCTCTGCTCTTTGGCCTCTGCTCTGCCTCGCTGCAAGGGGGGAGAGGGGGAGAGATCTCCTTCCTCTTGCTCAGAGATGGGCAAACTATGGCCCACGGGCCACATCCAGCCTGTGGGACCCTCCTGCCCGGCCCCTGAGCTCCTGACCGGGGGGCTAGCCCCTGGTCCCTCCACTGCCGTCCCCACTTCCCTGCAGCCTCAGCTCACTCTGCCGCCGGCACAATGCTCTGGGCGGCAAGCTCTTGCCGGGCAGCACAGCTACAGAGCTGTGGCCTAACCCGGTGCGCTGTGCTGCGCGGTGGCGTGGCTGGCTCCAGCCGGGTGGCACGGATGTCTGTCCTGATACTCTAGGCGGCACGGCTGTAGCGTCGCCAGCCACCGGTGCTCCAGGCAGCGCGATAAGAGGGCAGGAGGGGTAGGACAGAGGGCCGGGGAGTTTGTGGTGATGGTCAGGGGACGGGGGTGTGGATAGGGGTCGGGGTGGTCAGAGGGCAGGGATCAGGGAGGTTGAATGGGGGCAGAAGTCCTGGGGGGGGGGGGGGGGCAGTCAGGAAGGAGAGGGGGGTTGGATGGGGTGGCGGGGCACAGTCAGGGGCGGCGGGGCACAGTCAGGGGCAGGGGTTCCGGGGGCGGGCAGGGGACAGGGGTCCCGGGCTGGGAGGGGCTATCAGGGGACAGGGGGAGTTGGATGGGGCAAGAGTCCCGGGAGGGCTGTCAGGGGTGAGAAGCAGTGGGGGTTGGATAGGGGGCAGGCCCATGCCTGGCTGTTTGGGGAGGCACAGCCTCCCCTAACCATCCCTCTATACAATTTCGGAACCCTGATGTGGCCCTCAGGCCAAAAAGTTTGCCTACCCCTGCTCTTGCCGATGGTAGCTAGGTGTGAACATCCAGGCAATACGGAGTTTCCTTTGTGTCCTTCACTGACATGTGAAGGCTTTACTCAGTTTGTTAATGACTCCAACCAGGCTGCTGAGTCAACACATCATCCCTCCCCCTTACAATCAGTGCATAGTAATGAAAAGCCAAGATGGAAACCGAGGCATGCATGAGAATCAAAAATATTACTAAAATCCCCACATTCATCACACCTCTCGTCAAGTTTCTCTCTCCCTGACCTCTCGCTCTCCGAATATTCCCCCTATTGCTGCTTGTTTGTCAGCCTCTAACAAACAACTTAAGTGTCTTCTTCCATGTGGCCTCTGTAGCCAATTAGTTCATTTTATCATCCATTTATTATTGTGTTATGTGGTGTTATGGTCAATTCATATGCCATTACATATATAATCAACATATACTAAATAGATTTAAATTGTAGGAGTATAGAAGTATATGATTGACAAGTATTTAGGAGTGATGAGAGTGTATTAGGTATATAAGTAAAGCATGGCTGGAACCAAGACCTATAGGCTGAGACCTGTAAGATTTCAGTTTAGCCAGACTAGGCCATAGGCTTAAGAACACCTGACATAAGTGGGTGATCTAGGAATAACCTTTTGTCAGGAAGGTCACAAGATTAGTGTAAAAGATGTAACAATAGGTAATGTTACAAAAACTAGATTATTGCAATAAATTGCAAGGTATTGTCCAGGATCACAAGACACCTGATTGTAACATCATGGAATGTTCTGATCACAGGGGATATGCTGTGCATAGATGCTAGTGAGAATAAGAGGAACTAAGAAACAACCTATGAAAAATGAGGAGTCCGGTGGCACCTTAAAGACCAACACAGTGGTTCTCAACTCGGTTCAGTCCACGGATCACCAGACCAATCAAAAAATTTTCATGGACCACCTGTTTTTTTTTCATTTATTTTTTTTTCCATTTGTTGAGACATGCTTAAAAAGAGCAGACACATTTTGGTTTGAAATTTCTCTCTCTCTTACTAGATGTTTGGATTCTCTTCTCACTGACAAGCTTTTCAATGTTTGGAGTGGTACTTGATAATGCACAACGAATATCGCTTTCCACTGTGAGCCGATTCCTCTGTTTGGACTTAACGTGCAAACAAACACAAAAATCCCGTCTCACACATATAAGTTGATGCAAATGGCAAAAGAAATCTGACTGCGTGTGCTGACAGATTTGGGTAACTCCTGGTCATGCTGGCCCAAAATTTCTCTATGGTAGACTGCTGGGTTGCAAAATCATTTTTCAGATCCAAAAATTCATCCTGCAGATCCTCTGGAACACTATTAACATCTGTTGTGAATGGATTCCTGATGAAAGATAATCCATCCTTTGTCCTGTCCACCTCCGGAAAGTATCGTTGGAATTCGTCTTGTAGCTTCCGTAAATGATCGAGAATTTGCGTCCAAATGGCTTCCTTTTTCCCCGAGCATGGCATTCACATATGGAAATTGAACCAAATCATTGCCTTCGACTCTTATGATCCAGAGTTCCAATTTGTCAAGAAAAGCCTTGATGATGCTTTGGTGAGAGAACAGATTTGCACCTTTGCCTTGTAGCTGAAGATTCAGTTTGTTCAAGATTCCAAAAATATCGACAAGATACGCAAATTCTCAATTTGACTCCATCAGCACATTTCGGAATTCCTCTTTCCCTTGAGCCTGGAGAAACAAATCCAACTCCTTTCTCAATTGGAAAACTCTGTTGAGTACGATCCCTGCTGACAACCACCGTACAGAAGTGTAAAACAGCAACACATCAAAGTCAGAACCCATGTCCTGGCAAAATCTTTTGAACAGCCTGGTGTTCAGAGCCAATTTGATGTAATTCACCACTTTCACCAACCCTTTGAAAATGGTGTTGAGTTGACCAGGCAATGTTTTTGATGCCAAAGCTTCCCTATGAATGAAGCAATGAACTCTGGTTACCATTGGAGCGCGCTGTTTCAGCAATGTTTGGAAGCCTGATCTTGAGCCCAGCATGGCAGGTGCACCATCAGTGTGGTGACACCCACAAGATTTGCCCAATCCAGACCATGCACTTCAAAAAATTGTTAATTTCCATCACATCCTGAGCCTTTGTAGTGGTATCAAGAGTCTTACAAAAAAGAAACATCTTTGAAGTCTCCCTCAACCATATATCGTGTGAACACCAATAGCTGAGAGCACAATGCGACGTCGGTCGATTCATCCAATTGTATGGCAAACAATGGAGACTTCTTTATTTCATCCACAACTTGTTCACTGATGTTCTGCGATCTCATTTATCCGTCTCAATATTGTGTCGTTAGAGGCAGATATATCATTCAGCTTCCTTGCTGATTCTTCACCAAGAACTAGCTGCACCATCTCTTTTGCACAGGGGAACACAAGTTGCTCTACAATGGTACGAGGCTTTTTGGCCTGTGCAACTTTGTATGCAACAATGTAGGAAGTGGTCACTGCATTGCTTGTATTTTTGTAGAATGCACCTGTTGAATTAAGGCGCTGTTGTTTCAGACCTGATAACTGCCACTCAAAATAATCTTCATCCTTTTGCAACAATTTCGGATGACACTTTTTGAGATGGAGTTTCAGCTTAGCTGGTTTTATTGAGTCATTCCCCAAGACTCTGAAACAAACACCACATTGTGGCAAATCCACACCACCTAATTCTTGACCAGTGAAGCTGAATTTGATGTAGTCCTTCGAATACTTGCGCTTGACATTCCTTCCTGTCGTTGCCGTTATCTCAGATCTGTGGGGTTACAACGAAGTTTTGATTTTTCGAACGGACGATTTATTTTGGGAGATGTATAGTAATTATAAATCACTCATATAGATGTCCCATTTAGCACAGAACAAACGACACAACAACCACTCAGCACGATGGCAGGAGCTACACTGACGCTCAAAGCCTTAGACAGAAGTTACTGGCAACACAACGTGGTCGCGTCCTAGAGATGCTATGGATGACATGCTGCATGCTTGTGAACATGGCATAAAACAGCCTAACGGCAGCGCCTGCTCACACTATCTGACTTTGGACAGTATTCGTGTGGACCACCGAAAAAGTCACCATGGACCATCAGTGGTCCATGGACCATCAGTTGAGAACCACAGGACTAACAGATTTATTTGGGCATAAACTTTTGCGGGTAAAAAACCACTTCTTCAGATACATGGAGTGAAAGTTACAGATACAGGCATAAATATACTGGCACATAAAGAGAAGGGAGTTACCTTACAAGTGGAGAACCAGTAATGACAAGGCCAATTCAGTCAGGGTGGTCAAGTGTTGTGGAAATACAGATAAGGAAAAGAGGGTTTTTCCTCATGCATATGAATAAGGTAAAAGATAAAAGAGTTCCCTGGTTGGATAAAGTGGGAAGACCCCCATGGGACAACCCCACAGGAAACCCCAACAGGAACATCTCTCTGTTGATGATTGCCTACTGAGAGGTCCATCGGACCCTAGAATATCTTTGAGGCTGTGACATGGGTTTTTGTAACTTATTGCTTTAATAAAACTTGCAGTACAGGTAAGACTTTGTACTTGGGATTGTGTCTGTAGTCACTATCATTGGACTTCGTGTGTTCCTAGAGTCTCCGAATTTGAAAAAGCACTAGAGGTAATTTTCACTCTATTGAGCTTGAAACTTTAGCAACAAATTTACTAAACTCAACTTAAATAAAAAAAGCCCATGCATCAACCCATCATACTTGAAATCCTCCATAAGATCCCTTCTCACTTTTAAGTCTCAAAAACTCACTTCTGTGGTGCTCCCTATAGTGAATCTTGCTGATTTTTATGCAAAATTGCTTTTTGTTCCCTTTCCCTACATCTTGCTATATACTGCTAGATACTCTGGAAAGGGAGCATCCTCAAATGTCTGGAAAGAGCCTAGCTCATAGTGGGCACGATCATAAGCAGACAGTAACAGCATAGAGTGCTAAAGCCAGATATTCTCAGTAAAGGAGTTCTGGCAGGTAATGGCTAATGTGTTTTATTCCTCAACGGCATGTCTACAAATTGTAGTGCTGCTGAAATCTTTCCAAAAATATTGGCAACTACCTAATTTTCTACATACAAAAACTGAGGAGGAGAGAGAAGTAGCATTAATCAGTTAACCTGTTCCAGGTAACAATAAGCAAAATGTAAGCATAACTTTCCCTACCACTTTAATGTGCAATTGGACCATGAATGGCTAAATCTTCTTTTTTAGATTTCATGTGGTAGTAAAGAAATACTACAGTAATACTCTGATGGTACTTTGAAAATGCCACTTAATTGGAGCCTTTGTGATGTAAGTTACTGCATACTAAGTACATTACACCCAAAATCCCTTGTATTATGTTCTTTGTACTCTGTCAAACCCATTTATCACACTATTTTCGCGAGAAATGTCAGCTAATTGGCAGTGAAATAATTAACAATGGTGACATTTAAACTGTCATCTTTAGGTTTCAGAATCAACAACCTGCATAAGGTAAATCATTAAGACTCTCAGCTATTGATTCAGATGGTCTTCCTGAGTCTGTGGACAACACTGCAACAAATTACATTCACATTTTCAGGTTAATACTCAACCAGAGGAATAGAAACAATCTTGTTATATAAAAACTTAGATTCTTGAGCAGCCATCTGACAACAAACCCTATTTACCAATGAACATTGCAGTATAATTAGAAATGGTGATGACAAATATGTCAAAAAAAATTAACACCTTAAACTTTTTAAATGTAGCCAGTTCCTTAAACGTACTACTAATGATGGCCCCTGGCTTTGCTGCTAAAGTTTATGGTAAGTGGGAGTGAGGGTGAGTGAGCATGTGTGTTGTCCTGGGAGATCATGTTGATTTGTGCTAAGCTGTGTCTGGAGGTTGTCCTGGGACGCTACTGATATTTGCAGGTGGCAAATGCAAGGTGTGTGCTGTGATGAGCGGCTACATGTATTTGGGGTATTTTGTGTCACCTGGGTGTGGCAGTTGGGCCAAGTAATCAAACATCTGTGCAATCTCCCTCATACAACCAAGGGAATATGCAATTTAGCTGTAGAGCAATGAAAGTGATGGGTGGCGTTACCGCTGATATCCCAATGGTCTAAGATTCTTGGCATGGCATAGATACATACCTTACAGTTGCTGTACATCATACAAGCAATTCATAAAGTCAAAATGGCTGAGAACTTAACATTTTGACAGTAACAGACCACAAATTCCAGTGGTAATTGAATATAGTGATATTCTGAACAAAAAGTTCTCAACCATGCTTGTAGCTGTTTCCATTGTTTCACACTGGATCAACAGGCATTCTAGGCAGCAGAGTGGCATACAGACAGGTGATTACTGATATAAGAAGATTCCAGGGTTATCTTTTCAAATCTTGAAACTCAAGAATCTGCTTGGAGGGATCCAAAAAAAGCTAGAAACAAAACAATTTCTTAAAGAAGTCTTTTTAAAATTATAAATTTACTTAGTAAAGAATTACTTGAAAATTCTCCAAAAGTTTTATTTGCAGCCCTCATGGTTGAGCCTGAACAGCTATGAGCTACTATAAGAGATGGTTGATTTGGAACCCTTTAGTCCAACATTAGAAATAGCTGTTGCTATCTCCTCGCTGCAAACCGAGGAGAAGCAAACAAACAGAGGGAGCTTGCCTGGGGAGAGTTCCCACAGATTTTTTGCCTTTCAGGCTTCTGTGAGCAGTAAATACAACATCTGAAGAGGCTCTTAGGAGGAAGACAATTTGGATAGTAAGCAATCAGCTGTTGTGACCTGCACAGGATGTGTCATATTTGTCTTTCTCCCAGAGGATAGAAGTGACTTCATCTGTACAAAGTGCAAACTGGTCTCCATATTGGAAGAGAAGGTTAAAGAACTAGAGACTCAAGTATCAACCCTGTGTCGCATCAGAGAAAATGAAGACTTTCTGGATAGAAGTCAGCATTTAATACTGCAGACACATCATGCTGAAGAATCAAAGAGGGCAGTGCAGAACGGAGAAGAAAATTGGCAGCATCTGACCTCCACAAGAAGAGAAGAGGAGAACCCATGAAAATTGGCAGCATCTGACCTCCACAAGAAGAGAAGAGGAGAACCCATGTACCCCCAATGCAGATAGAGGTAAGAAACCGTTTTCAGGCTCTCTACACAGGTACTACTCAGCTCTTCCCCAGAGGTGGGGTGAAAGGACTTGAAGGAATTCCCAAGTATTACTTCCTGGGTTCTCAAAAGGGGTTTGTTTGGTTTTTGCACTTGGCAGCTACCCATCAAAGGTCAGAGAGAAGCTGTAACTTTGGGAGTTTAATACTAGCCTGGAGTGGCCAGTATTACATTTTTAAAAACCTTGTGGGCCCCCACCTTCTGCACTTGAAGTGCCAGAGTGGGGAATCAGCCTTGTCAAGGCTAAAGGAGTTTGAGGCGCAAGTTGTGTTCTTGTCCCTGTTGAAGGACAAGGCCAGGTAGGGACCATCGAATGGTGGAGGTAAATGCGTGGTTCCGCAGGTGATGTCAGAGAGAGGGCTTTGGATTCTTTGACCATGGGATGCTGTTCCAGGAAGGAGGATTGCTAGGGAGAGATGGGATCCACCTAACGAAGAGAGGGAAGAGCATCTTTGCAGGCAGGCTTGCTAACCTAGTGAGGAGAGCTTTAAACTAGGTTCGCCAGGGAATGGAGGCCTAAGCCCTGAGGTAAGTGGGGAAGTGGGATACCGGGAGGAAACACAAGGAGGAAGGTGCAACAAGGGAGGCCTCCTGATTCATACTGAGAAAGCAGGGCAATCAGCTAGTTTTCTTAGGTGCCTGTACACGAACGCAAAAAGCCTGGGAAACAAGCAGGAAGAACTGGAAGTCCTGGAACAATCAAGGAACTATGATGTGATTGGAATAACAGACTTGGTGGGGCAGTTCACATGACTGGAGCACTGTCAAGGATGGGTATAAACTCTTCAGGAAGGACAGGCGGGCGAGAAAAGGTGGAGGAGTTGCACTGTATGTAAGAGAGCAGTATGATTGCTCAGAGCTCCAGTATGAAACTGGAGAAAAGCCTGTTGAGAGTCTCTGGGTTAAGTTTAGAGGCGAGAACAACAAGGGTGATGTCGTGGTGGGTGTCTGCTATAGACCACCAGACCAGGAAGATGAGGTAGACGAGGCTTTCTTTGGACAACTAACAGAAGTTTCCTCATCACAGACCCTGGTTCTCATGCGGGAATTCAATCACCAGGACATCTGCTGGGAGAGCAATACAGAAGTGCACAGACAATCCAGGAAATTTTTGGAGAGCATTGGGGACAACTTCCTGGTGCAAGTGCTGGAGGAACCAAGCTCCTCTTGACCGGCTGCTCACAAACAGGGAGAATTGGTAGGGGAAGTAGAAGTGGGTGGCAACCTGGGCAGAGTTCAGGATCCTGACAAAAGGAAGACAGGAAAGCAGCAGAATACAGACCCTGGATTTCACAAAAGCAGACCTGGATTCCCTCAGAGAACTGATGGGCAGGCGGATCCCCTGGGAGGCTCATATGAGGGGGAAAGGAGTCCAGGAGATCTGGCTGTATTTTAAAGAAGACTTATTGAGGGCACAGGAAAAAAACATCCCAATGTGCAGAAAGAATAGCAAATATGGCAGGCAACCAGCTTGGCTAAACAGAGAAATCTTCGGTGAGCTTAAACACAAAAAGGAAGCTTACAAAAAGTGGAAACTTGGACAGATGACTAGGGAGGAGTATAACAATATTGCTTGAGCATGCAGGGGTGTAATCAGTAAGGCCAAAGCACAACTGGAGTTGCAGCTAGCAAGGGATTTGAAGGGTAACAAGAAGGGGTTCTACAGGTATGTTAGCAACAAGAAGGTGGTTAGGGAAAGTGTGGGACCCTTAACTGAATGGGGAAGGCAACCTACTGACGGATGACATGGGAAAAGCTGAAGTACTCAATGCTTTTTTTGCCTCTGTCTTCACAGACAAGGTCAGCTCCCAGACTGCTGCACTGGGCAGCACAATATGAGGTGAGCAGCCCTCAGTGGTGAAAGAACAGGTTAAAGACAATTTAGAAAAGCTGGACATCCACAAGTCCATGGGGGCGGATGCAATGCATCCGAGAGTGCTGAGGGAGTTGGCTAATGTGATTGCAGAGCCATTGGCCATTATCTCTGAAAACTCATGGCGATTGGGGGACGTCACGGACAATTGGAAAAAAGCAAATATAGTGCCCATCTTTAAAAGAGGGAAGAAGGAGAATCTGGGGAGCTACAGACCGGTCAGCCTAACCTCACTCCCTGGCAAAATCATGGAGCAGATCCTCAAGGAATTCAGTTTGAAGCACTTGGCCTGACCAACCTGATTGCCTTCTATGAGGAGATAACTGGCTCTGTGGCTATGGGGAAAGCAGTGGATGCGATATACCTTGATTTTAGCAAAGCTTTTGATACGGTCTCCCACAGTATTCTTGCCAGCAAGTTAAAGAAGTATGGATTGGGTGAATAGATTATACGGTGAATAGAAAGCTGGCTAGATTGTCGGGCTCAATGGGTAGAGCTCAATGTCTAGTTGCCAGCCCCAGGGGTCTGTCTTGGGGCGGGTTTTGTTCAACATCTTTATTAATGACGGGATGGACTGTACCCTCGCAAGTTCGTGGATGACACTAAGCTGGGGGGAGAGGGTCCAGAGTGACCTCGACAAATTGGAGGATTGGGCCAAAAGAAATCTAATGAGGTTCAGCAAGGATAAGTACAGAGTTCTACACTTAGGATGGAAGAATCCCATGCACTGCTACAGGCTGGGGAACAACTGGCTAAGAGGCAGTTCTGCAGAAAAGGACCCGGGGATTACAGTGATCAAGAAGCTAAATATGAGTCAATAGTGTGCCTTTGTTGCCAAGAAGGCTAACTGCATATTGGGCTGCATTAGTAGGAGCACTGCCAGCAGATCGAGGGAAGGGATTATTTCCTTCTATTCGTCACTGGTGAGGCCACATCTGGAGTATTACATTCAGTTTTTGGGCCCCCACTACCGAAAAGATGAGGACAAATTGGAGAGAGTCCAGTGGAGGGCAACAAAAATGATTAGGGATCTGGGGCACATGACTTCTGAGGAGATGCTGGGGGAACTGGGCTTATTTAGTCTGCAGAAAAGAAGAGTTAGGGGGGATTTGATAGCAGCCTTCAACTACCTGAAGGGGGGTTCCAATAAGGATGGAGCTCGGCTGTTCTCAGTGGTGGCAGATGACAGAACAAGGAGCAGTGGTCTCAAGTTGCAGTGGGGGAGGTTTAGGTTGGATATTGGGAAACACTATTTCACTAGGAGGGAGGTGAAGCACTGGAATGGGCTGCCTAGGGAGGTGGTGGAATCTCCATCCTTAGAGGTTTTTAAGGTCAGGCTTGACAAAGCCTTGGCTGGGATGATTTAGTTGGTGTTGGTCCTGCTTTGAGCAGGGGGTTGGACTAGATGACCTCCTGAGGTCCCTTCCAATTCTAATCTTCTATGATTCTATAATGTAAAGAACCTTTCCCCCTGATGGTTAGTTTCTATAGTTCATATTAATCCCACTCCCTCTTTGTTCTTATAATTTTGAGACAGGCTAAACTGGAACTTCCAACAGGTCTTCTCTGTCTCATTTTATTGACCCCATCCTCTCTCCTTTATCTTTCCAAACCAAATAACCCCAAGGTACAGAAACAGGGATGGGAACCAGAAGTTCTGTGTTCTATTCCTGGCCCTGTCACTAACTTAGGGCAGCTGTGTGCAACCTCCTGATCTGCCTGTGTCATTCGACACCATTGCCAATGGAACTCATTACTGGATAGTAGAGTCTCCACAAATGTCACAGATTTCAAAAACTAAGCATAAACCTTCTTACTCCAACCTCACTTTCCCAAAGAGAACAACAGGAGGGAAGATAGTAATGAAGAGACAATTTTGCTCTTTAGTAGCCCAGACGGTCTCAGGAAGTACAGGGTAAAATTAGATCATGGGTACTTGAATTGTGTGACAATTGTCCTGCAATTGTGGCTGAGTTGTGAACAAGACATGGAAAATAGCGGAAAGTAATAATAGACCTTTATCAATTGTGATAATTTGGAAAAGCCAAAGTAGACCTATTTGTTTAAGAAAAAGTTGCTGGAACAATATAAACCCTTAAGTATTGTGTTACGCCTGTGAATTTTTTTTTTTTTTTTTTTTTAATAATCTGATGTTTTGCTGCAACTATATTACAATCATTCAAAAAAGTGACTGGTACAATATAAAATTCAGAAGACAAAGTCTTACCACCACTGCTGTAGAAATCGAGTCCAGTCACTTTAGCCTTTTACATTTTACAGGCACTGAATGTTAGTGCAGTACAACCCGCTACAGTGGTCTCCTTCATGCCATCTTTGTTTTGTGAAGACTTGTCCATACTGAGATACTGAACATTCAGCATGCACAGAATTAGGCAAGATTGGTAGCAGAGATAGCAAAGCTATGACTAACTGTGGAAAACACCGTAGAACTGCAGGTGAAACCCCAAACTCTTCAAGCTAATTTAATTCACATTCACTTGCAAAAAATTTATATGGGGCAAGCTGTGCTTTAGCTTCACGGCCAAACAGGGATTTCCTCCAGAGGGAGCACCTGCTCTGATAACATATTCACTTGTTTCACATCAAATACCCAAACTGCTTTCATAAATGACAGTCTGTGCGGCATGAACCTTGGTCCTTGTCGAGCTGGTTTGGCAACACGCTCCTCAGTGTTGCAGTAGTATTCCTTCAGTTTGTCTGCCATTTTCTTAAATATTCCTTGTAAAAATGCATTCCACTCTGCATCTTCGCTGTGCTTTTCTTTTGCACTGGAATCTGCGCAGTGTGTCAAATCCATTACAGTGTTATACAACTGATGGATAAAAACAGAACACAACTCAAAAGATTTAATGATTTTCATGAATCGTTTGGCATTCCAAGCAATGAACTGCATGTCAAGTGGCAGTCATGACATTTAAAAGTGAGATAAGTCTGTCCATTACTTGAGCGTCAGGTGAAATCTCCATTTAACTTTCAATGAACTCGCAGTAGTCAGTGTGGTAAAGAACTGCTTCAAACCGCCAATTCCATCGTGGTTCTGGACACAGAGGCACTTGGTCAAGATTAAATTGTTTTTCCTGCAAAGTCTTGAAATGCAGTTTGCAAGCTGGGCCCTGTTTAAACATTTCTTTTTCATTGCAGCAGTGAATGTATCAACTTTAGAAAAATGAACATGCCACTGATTGCTAGACAGACTTACAATATGCATCTCGCATGTTACATTCACCAAATTAGGAAGCAAGCCCCTGTAGAACCTGATTATATGCACGAGTACAGTGTTCTGCACTGTCACTATCCTGGACACCTTATTAAAGTCTAAATCAAAATTGGTCAGGCACTTAGTGACAGCATGTGACGTAGTTGAATAATTTACCAGGTTAAGAACAGAAATGTCCAAGAGAAATTACTGTAGCTTTTCTGAGCCACTCATTTGGAGTACAGCAATGATATGCAGTATATAATTATCTTTGACTCGTCAAACACAATGCATACAGAATCCACTTTTTTCATACGCTCTTTCAGCTCCATTCTTTGTACTTCAAACACTTTGGGTAAATAATCTTGATGAAGCTTGTTAGCAAAAAGAAGAGCACTTGTGTTTGGAATTGGTTTCTGAACGTACTCCCTTAATACTGGGTTAATCCAGTTTCTCCATTGGTATATTTGCACTTGAGAATGCCACAATAAGTTCAAAATATGCCACCACCACAGACCTGGGGCTGGAGGAGCTCTCTGCCCCCTCCCACTCCAGGTGGGACCTAGGGAGGGGTTCGGGATAGCCCAAGGTTTGCTACTGCGAAGGGCATTATACCAAGAGTGTACTGTATTGCCAAAGCTACCATAATTAAGGTGGGAAGTACTAATGGAAAAAAAGTGTGTGTCGCAACCCTCAAAATATATGCAAAATTGTGGACTGTGCAAAGTAAACAAATTAAAATCAAAATTGTGGTGGAAACCTAATATTGTGGGAACAGCAATACTGAAAATTAAACAGGGCCTATTATGATTTAAACAGAGATTAATCATTCCTGGAAGGCACACAAGTAATGTATGGCTCCAACTATAAGCATCAGTCTTCCACCTCTGAGTCTGTTTCCCATCTGTAATACTGGAAAAGTAGTGTGCTTAACCCACAATCCAAACATCACCTCCACACATCTGTAGGTGCCAATATCCATAACTGCCCCAAGCCAGCTAACAAACACCTCTGGTCCCTCATTCACTTCCCCCAAATTTCTACAGTGCAGCTATGTTGTCAGTACAAAGATCTGCAGGACACCAAAAATAGGAAATGAGAAAAAAGGGTAAGAAATGTAATTTACTATCAAAACCGGTACTTCCTTTTCCCCACCCTTCACCTCTTACCTAGTTAGACTGTAAGCTTTTCAAGGCATGGACTGTCTCTAACTATGCACCTGTATAACATCTAGCTGTTCAACAGTTCTCCAATTTCAACTAGGGCTTAAAAATGCTACCATAATTCAAACAAAACAATAAACCAGAGGGCTTTGCCACAGAATGTAGGTCAAGCTTGCTACGGAATACACTGGACCTTAACAAGTAGCACAGAGGATATGGCTTTAGTTAGAACTGAACTGGCAACCACAGGTGCTTTAGGAAAGCAATCCTACTCAAAGGCACTTAAGCATATGCTTAAGTATTTTCCTGAATAGGAATGCACAGAGGTGGGCAAACTACCGTCCGCAGGCCACATCCGGCCTGTAGGACCCTTCTGCCCGGCCCTTGAGCTTCTGGCCAGGGAGGCTAGCCCCTGGCCCCTCCCCGGCTGTCCCTCCTCCCCCGCAGCCTCAGCTCACCATGCCGCCAGCGCTCTGGATGGCGGGGCTGCGAGCTCCTGCCGGGCAGCGCTGCCCGGGCTGCCCCGGTGCTCTAGACAGCGCGGCAGCATGGCTGGCTCTGGCCAGGCGGCACGGCTGCCAGTCCTGGTGCTCTGAGCAGCATTGTAAGGGGGCGGGGAGAGGAGAGGTTGAATAAGGGGCAGGGGGTCCCAAGGGGCAGTCAGGGGACAGCGGGCAATTGGATGGGGCGGAGATTCTGGGGGAGTGGTCAGGAGAAGGGGGGTTGGATACGGATCAGGGCAGTCAGGCAACGGGGGGTGGGGGGGGTTGTTGGATGGGGGTAGAGTTCCGCGGGGGGGTGGTGCGGTTAGGGGCGGCAGCGCGGTTGGGGCGGCGGGTCCCAGGAGGGGGCAGTCAGGGAACAAGGAGCAAGGGGTGGCGGGGGGGGGGTTGGATGGGTCGGGGGTTCTCAAGGGGGCAGGAAGTGGTAGGGGGCAGAGGCCAGGCTGTTTCGGGAGGCACAGCCTTCCCTACCCAGCCCTCCATACAGTTTCAGAACCCCAATGCGGTCCTCAGGCCAAAATGTTTGCCCTCCCCTGCTCTAACAAGTATTTTCTTGAATTGGAGCCTTACACAAATTAAGAGCAGCTGTACAGAATATTCTGGATTCACAATCCTTGGCACTCCTGCTGATTGTCACCATTTCATCTGCATTTGCTATATGACATTTATGACAATGATGCCAATGCACAGGCTCCATGCATAAGAACGTGGAAATTCTGTAACATTCCTCCACATCTCTGAACACACACTCCTCAGGCTCAGAGACTGAGTAAAGGTCATTGACTTTTCACTATGTTCTCCAGGCAGCCTGCTCAGCGTTTGCAATATTGTCCAAGAACCCCAGCTCAGAACCGTCTCTCCACTGAGGGAGCTCTGAGTTAGGTTCAGCAGCTTATACTTCTGGCTCTCCAAGCCTTGGCTGCTACGTTGTTCTCTAGGCAGCACAGCCTACTCTTCTAATTCTCGCCCTGCTATAAAGCTACAGCTGGATTCTTACTTTGACTCCCTTATCCAAATCTGCTTGGCTCTATGAAACAGTGCAGAAAGAATGCACAGTAATCCAGTTAACTCATTCTTGTGTGGAAACATGGAGAGCCGAAGAGGGCCCCCACCCTAGTTTAGGTATTAATGCAATATAAAGGGGATTGGTCCTGCTTTGAGCAGGGGGTTGGACTAGATGACCTCCTAAGGTCCCTTCCAACCCTGATATTCTATGATTCTATGATTCTATGAAAGGTTAAATAATAAAGGTACACACAGGTCCTGCAAGGGCTGAGACACAAAATGTCCAACACCCAAAACAGCAAAATTGCAACTTTCACAGCATCTTGGAAAGATGCCAGTTTATCCAGACAATGAACCACAGAATCCTGACTGAGAAGAGTAAGGCAGGTCAGATTTCTTAAAGGTACTGGATCCAAGCTATATGCAAACTCAGGGAGAAAACACCATCAGTGTACACTCTGTTCACATTTTCACTGTTCTCTTTGCAACCATAAGGACCAGATTTTTTTAAATTAAAACAATCTGTAGCATAATTCTGCAGCAAGAAATGAATATCACGGCCTTGGAATCATGTAACACACAGGGTCCTGGCTGTAACCAAAAAGCTGTCACGATATATTGCGTACATTTGTGAAGATTCAAATCACCTTAATCAAAAACAGATGTTCCCAATCAGAATACATACACCACATACCAACCAACAAACAAAATTAGAATCCCACCACCTATTTGTCTGCCATCATAGAGACAAGCTACAGCTCTCTCTCGTGTACATGCATGCGCACACACACCTGAGTCCACAGCTGACAAAGACAGCTGTCTTGGTTCTAACCATATGCATCTACAACTCATTCAGACAAAATGGCTCATGTTAACATTGCAAGATGTTGGAGTCACAGCACTCTGCAACTCAAAATGTGTAATGCCAACAAGGGTGACATTAGCCTTGTTTTTCTGTCTCAATGTTAAGACAACGTATATGTGGGTTTTAATTATTACTGTACCACACTATGTGCTTACCTTTAAGACCTCCATCTTAAATCCACTGTCAGATGTAGGGCCATCAGGCATCTGAAGGGCCTGAACAAAGGCCTCTGTGAACTGCTGCACGACAGGAAAGATCAGGACTTTGGCTGCACCCTAGTCACAACAAATACAAGTAGTACTGAATTCTATATATTAGTATTATCATAGCACTTGGGCGTCTCAGTCATGGACCAGGACACCATTGTGCTAGGCGCTGTACAAACAGAACAAAAGGACAGTCCGCAATAACGGGTAAATTTACATACACACTATTAAAAGCTGAAGCTCACAGACAGCAATGGAAATCATACCGTTATGTTGCCCCAAAACAAAACAGAGGAGGCTGATGACAACTGCTATGCATTGAGGAGTCATATGCAGTTTCCTCTTCACAATGACTGTCAAACTGACTGGCTTCTCAGTCTGGGAGCCAGCAACAATTGCAAAGAAGAACAAGCTTTTCAAAAACTGTCTTCGTAACAATAGCTGGCATGAGAATTGCTGTGTTGATTTCTCTGGGTAATATATAAAAATCATTTTGGCTGGACTGTAAATGGTGCTAGGTGGAGCAAGATTAAAGTCTCCATGTTGGACAGAGTAAGAAAAATCAAGAGACATCAAAGCTTATGCAATATTATAAAGGCACTGGTCGTGACTCCCTAAGTAAGACAGTTAAGTTTCACACTTAAAGCAGTATTCAACATCCTTGTTATTAGTTCCATGCTCGAAAAGTAAGTGCTGAAATTTTGGGTGTGATATGCTATACTCTATTCTTCATATACAGAGAGTGAACCCTACCCTACTTTAGGGACAAAACTTACGTCAACCTTAATTGTGGAGCCAATGTGACAGTCATGGAGCGGCTATGTATTAATCTATGAACTATATATAATAACCATAGGACTATTTTAAGTGACCTGGTCAGTGAGGTAAAGTTTCTGTATAACTGTGGTAGATTGCTGGATTTTCTTATATGACTGTATTGATCTAATTTATGAGAAGGATGTGGGTAGAGCAAACAAGGAAGCAGCACAAGAGATCTAAATAAGAACACCCCAGCACACACCTGAAAGGCAATGGGACAAGCTTTTAGAAAGACAGGCGCACGCTCGCCTACCTACCTCTGAAGGAACCTGAAGACACGGGCTTTCCCAGAGCCTGGGAATAGTAAGTCCCTGGGAAAAGCTAGATATATGTAGTCTGTTTTACTGTTTTTAAGATAAATATTTTAGAGAAATCTCATCCTCTAAATAAATAATACTTTGCCTTAAGGAAGCTGTCTAAGTCACTGCTACTGCTCTGAGAGCAGAACTGCAGGGTCTGACCCTAAGTCAGACCTGCTGAGGTAATCACAATTAGTACTAGGGGATTGCAACCCAGGGCCTGGTCTGACAGTGGGAGAACCCAGAACAGTGGACCCAGGTGACCGCCCAAGGACCAAAACCTAGAGGGGGGTGCACTGGAAGAGATCAAGGGTCAGAGGTGCAATTCACTCAGTAACTGTGACAGCCATGATGAGGACCTCCAGAATGGACCATAAAGTGTCTTCTTCCCCAAACTACAGCACTTAATCTGTGTCCTGAAAATATTTTCTCACAAGTTCCAAGTAAATCTATTGATCAGTTTAGGAGTTAAAATTAAGTGTGAAGAAGCCAGTTGCATTGAGTTTTGCACTTGAAGTAGAGATTCGGACACTCTGCGTATAAGAGAAATAAAACATTCTTCCCAAAATTACGGTAGTATAGAATGACTATTCTAAGTTTCCAAACAGATATTAATTTTACACCTGCTCAGAATCATTTCCTGCAATATACAATGAACTCATGAACTGAAAATCAAACTTACCTTCTCCAACTCCTCCATGTTACAGATCATATGGGCACATGTGGTGAAGATCTCTACTGCACGTGACCTGGTGCGAATGCCATACACCTTGTAGAAAACATATAATATGTCTCAAGTGTGACAAGAAGAGAAATGCTGGTGATATCAGGGAAGTGAAAGTGTGTTTAATCATTAGCTACCATTAACCATGCTCATATGTTATCCTTAACACACTTATTTCAGAAATTTCTCTTTCTTCAGCACAGTCTAAATTTGAACAAGTCACCAGCTAATTTCCTAACATTGAACAGTGAACCTGAAAACTCTTAAGAGACACTGTAGTAACCAAAACTGCAGGAAAAGGAGAGAGAGAGATCAGAATCCAACACAATCTCATTTTCACTTACCTGAAATACCCTCTTAATGCTTTCAGTAGGTCATCACAATATTTAATTACTTTCAAACACATGACATCTAGCTACATCTACATTTCTTTATTCCTTCAGAACAGGCACCTCCCTCCCTAACCTACTAACCAGCAATATGCTGACATTTAGTTAGTACCACTAACAGTAAAGACAAATAGTTCTTTTCCATACCTCCGCCATCGTGAAAATTTTGTACATCTCAGGAAGAATAACAGGAGCGACGAGTGGCATCTGTGTGTCTGTCACTTCCCGGGTAAACTCTAGGAAGAGAAACAAGTAAACGGGAGGGTCCCCATACATTTGAGCATTATCTCCCAGGTTCACACTCCAATTCAGTTCAGCCTCAACAATAGAAGTGATTTTATTCTTCATTAAATTTTCATTTACACCAATGTGTAGGGCCCTACCAATTAAAAACCCACGTCTGGCCCTTGCCAGCTGACTCAGGATCATAGGGCTCAGACTAAGGGGCTGTTTAATTACAGTGTAGATGTTTGGGTTCAGATGGGAGCCTGGAATCTAGAACCCTGTGAGGTGGGAGGGTCCCAAAGATTAGGCTGCAGCCCTGAAAGTCTGAGTGAGCTGGCACAGGCCAGCTGTAGGTTTTTAACGGAAGTGTAAACATACCTGAGATCAGAAAGCATAGGGAAAAAGTGAGAACTGCCAAAAGGCAAGCAGAGCTAGCCCTTACATAGGAAATTAAAAAGAGTAAGTGTTTTTTAGCCCTATAAATAAAAAGAAAGCAAGGAAAGGTGAGACCACTAGGCACTGAGGACAGGGTGGCGATTAAAGATAATCTAGGTACAGCCCAACACCTGAACAAATGCTTTGCTTCATTTTTTACTAAGGGAAATGAGGAGTTTGGGGGCAGTGGAAGGGTGGTAATGGGAATGAGCATATGAAAAAATAAATTACCACATCTGAGGTGGAAGCCAAACTCAAAGAAACTTAATGGGACTGAATTGGGAAGCCCGGATAATCTCCACCCAAGAATATTAGAGGAGCTGGCACATGAAATTGCAAGCCCAATAAAAAGGATTTTTTATGAACCCATAAATGTGGGGGGTCGTACCCTATGACAGGAGAACTGCAACTACAGTATCTTTATTAGAGAAAGGGGAAAAAAATGTGATTCAGGAAACTACAGCCCCATTAGTGTGACCTCAATTATATGCAAAATCTTGGAACAAATTTTGAAAGAGTAGTTAGGAACATAGAGGTAAATGGTAATGGGGATAAAATACAGCATGGTTTTACAAAAGGTAGATTGTGCCAGACCAAACCCCATCTCTTTCTTTGAGAAGATAACTGATTTTCTAGACAAAGTAAATGCAGTACACGCAATCTGCTTGGATTTCAGTAAAGCATTTGATACAGTTCCACATGGGAAGTTAGTTAACTTGGAGAAGATGGGGATTAATATGAGAATCAAAAGATGGCAAAGGAACTTGTTAAAGGGGAGAATGAAACCGGTCATGCTGAACGGTGAACTGTCAGGCTGGAGGAAGGTTACTAATGGAGTTCCTCAAGGATCAGTCTTGGGACCAATCTTATTTAACATTTTCACGAATGACTTTGGTAGAAATTTAGACCTGAAATTAGGCATCAGTTTCTAACCACTAGAGGAGTGACGTTCTGGAACAGCCTTCCAATGGAAGTACTGGGAGAAAAAAAAACAAACCTGTGTCAAGACTGAGCTTGATAAGTTTATGGAGGAAATGGTATGATGAGGTTGCCTACAATGGCATATGGCGACTGCCATTAGGCAATATCTCCAATGGCCAGAGACGGGACACTAGATGGGGAGGGCTCTGACTTACTACATAGAATTCTCTCTCAGGTATCTTATTGATGGGTCTCACCCGCATGTTCAGGGTCTAACTAATCGCCATATTTGAGGTTGAAAAGTAATTTCCCCCCAAGTCATATTGGCAGTAACCCTAGGGGCACTGTTCCCTCTAAGCTGTGCGCGTATGCGCGCGCGCACAGATTCTAAACCCCACGCACACGGCAAAACACTGCGCGCACAAAAATGTGCACAGAAGCACAACAATGTGTATAGAAGACATTTTTTGGGCACATGGCCTGTCAAAAATGTGCACAGAAGAAATTTTTTTGCACACACTGCCTGTCAAAAATTAGAGGGAACATTGCCTAGGGGTTTTTCACCTTCCTCTGCAGTGTGGGACACAAGTCACTTGCTGGTTTGAACTGGAGTAAATGATGGATTCTCTGTAACTTGAGGTCTTTAAATCAAGATTTGAGGACTTCAGTAACTAAGCCAGAAGTTATGGGCCTATTACAGGAGGGGGTGGGTGAGGCTCTATGGCCTGCGATGTGCAGGTGGTCATGATGGCCCCTTCTGAACTTAAAGTCTACGTGTCTAACATGTGAGCAGCTAACACTTTTGACATTAGTTTTGATTAATGCTCCCCATTATTTAATACAGTAGCAGCTGGTATCCAAAATTAGTGCTGAAGCTGCACATAACATTCTGCAGCCTATCCCCTTTTGAAGTAGCTCATATTTTCCAATTGGAAAATGGATGTTCCAGGGGCAGTAGGGGCATGTGCAAACAGCCCTATACTGTCTCTAACTGGAGATAACCCCATAGAAGCCTGTACTCCATGCCTTGTGCCTTCTCCCTCTGCTGCAAGGCCAAAGGTCCCCCAATGGTAGAAAGATATACAGCAACCTCCAAAGGATGGAGCTGCTTCAGCCTCATTGGTTTTGAGGGCAATGGGAAGTGGTAGCCACTGACAGATAATTCTTTATAGAGATTTCCATAAAAGAACATTCGGCAGCAAAAAAACTTTCAATTATGAAAAATAGCAGCAAAAATGACCAATCACCCCAAAATTGTTTTTTAAACTACCCCTTCCACCAGATTAACTCTACAAGTAATGAAACAGAGTGATGGGCAGGGAAACGCTTAGGGCCAGGTGAAAGGGAAAGCTGGGGTGTGTGCACACTGGGGGAAATGTGGGAAAATAGAGAGGGGGAAGTTAGGGTGTGCATACACAGGAGAATTACAGGAGTCAGAAACTGGGGAAAACTGGCTAGTACTTTCTGGCTGCATAAAGGAAAAAAGCCAAAGTGTACTGGAGAATCTGTCACTCAGATTTAAAATAAAGTGTAAGGTTCATATTACTTATTTTAAAGTCATTAGAAATCTCAGCACTATCTTCGGGTTTGTTTAGTATTCAAAAAGAAATTCCTAGATAACTCTCTTAAACTGGAGTTAAGGTTGAGTACATATCAGTGATTTAAGGTCAAAAATATTATAGGGATATTGTAATTAACCTCAAAGAAATCAAAACATGTTAAAGTATGGAAATGAACTACCTCAAACTTTGTCCGGTAATGGTACCATGAGCAAAAAAAAAAAAGGAAAAAATTAGCATTTTAAGAGTCAGTTTAATCTGGAACTAAACACTATTATGCACTAATCATAATTGTGCCATTGCTGCTTGGTGTCACCACAGGGATTTCTTTCAAGTTAAACAACTCTGAATTTCCTAAATTGGTAATGCTTGTTTTGGGGGGAAATTACATAGCTGAAATATTTTTAACCTTAAATTACTGATGTGTAAACTGATATCGCCACCTTAACCTAGTTTACCATAGTTTTTATCTGGGATATATTAAAGTATTCATGTAGCAAGAAAAACAGGAATAGTGCATATGTGCCTACCGGCTCTGCTTTTCACTGTACAACCTTAATGCTGAATTAACAGCTTTTATAGTATCAGAGGGGTAGCCATGTTAGTCTGGATCTGTAGATCCAGCTTTTGCGATTAAGATTACATTAAATACATAAAGTTATTGTTGATCCAGCATTATAAAGTAATGAAAAATACAAGGCTACATTCATACTTGCGCAGGGATTTCTATTTTTCTAACTTTAATTTTAAAACCTCAAATATAAAGTGTAGCTTTACTCTGAAAAAGACTACAAAATGTCTCTTTCTCCAATCTGCTTCCTGGATGTATTCAAAATACCTGCTTACTTTTGTGATAAATGTAAATTTGTTGCAGCTTTTTACTCCTGTCAGTCTTGGCAGCCCACTCAAAAGAACGAATGGAATCTGCACCTAGTCTTGTATATCAAAACGATTTGCTGAGTTCCAACTCAATTATACTAATTTAACCCAGTGAAAACAATGAGACTCCACGGGTGTTACTGAAGGGAGATTTTCACCTATAGAATCTTTATTACTGGTAACAACACATATAATGGAAAAACCACTGGACTCTTTGATCCAAGGTGAATTTGTGGAACTAGCAACTACAAACATCTTTTTACTTATAAACTGAGCACATTCAACATGCATGTCTCCAGCATAAACACAGACCACGTCATAATATCATTTCCACATAGTCACTTTTCAGAGTAGAACTGGATTTTAATATTGCCTTGACAGTTTTTGCATTTGGTTTTCTCCAACGATACTCAGTATCTAGTGCTTGAAACTGCATTTCAAGTTTACAATGCTCCACATATACCCATGCTCATACTGGTTAGAAAAATCTGATACTGATTGTTTTCCAAGAGTATAACTTTATTTGTAAACAAAATATGTTCAAGCCAAAGGCATGCGGGGGAATCCAGGACTCAGTTAAAGTGTAAATAGTGAGATGTGAGAGAAAAGTTTTTAAAAATCCCTTAGTTCATGAATACCATCTTTCTTCAAACAGATTTTAGTATATTTGGAAAGTCTGGTTAAACACAAACCTCATCAGGTGGTAAGAACAAGCAAAAGAAAAATGTCAGATTAAAGCTGTAGGTACCTGAAAAATGGGATCTTATGATGGAAGTTCCTTCCTAGCTGTATCCTATTAGCGCAGCATACTTTCCTCTATGCCAGCAGTTCTCAAACTGTGGGTTGGAACTGGGGTTGCCAGGGCTGTCTTAGACTTGCTGGGGCCTGGAACTCAAGCCCAAGACCGAGAGCTTCAGCCCTGGGAGGCGAGGCTCAGGTTATAAGCCCTCTGCCTGGGGCTGAAGCCCTTGGACTTTCCCCCCCTTTCCCGTCTGGGGCAGCAGGGCTCGGGCTTTGGCCCCTCCATCCGGGGCAGCAGGGCTCAGGTTTTGGTCCCCCCTCCTAGGATCATGCAGTAATTTTTATTGTCAGAAGGGGGTCACAGTGTAATGAAGTTTGAGAATCCCTGCTGCGCCTTAATGACACCCACAGAACAAGGAAGTTTAGCAGTGACTGAGCTAGAGGCTTTAATTCCTGCAGCATACAGGCACCCCACTTCTGTTTCAGTTTCTTTACTTCACTCAGGAAGTGGGAGCGTGGCACAATACCACCAAAGTCAAGGAAAAAACAGGACAACTGCTCAGGTCTTGCCATGCATATACACATACCTGTAAGTACTCTCATGGCTCCATGCACTGCATTCAGATCACCACTAACCAGCATCTCCATCAACAAATTGAAAAGCTGGGGCCAAGCCTCAGGCCAGTCCCAATGGGCTATGGCTGAAACTGCATAGGCAACACTTGAGCGCACTTTACTAATAGATTCTCTCAGGCCATTGGGTAACAGCTCCCTTATGGCAACTTTTGCCTGCAGGGAATAATGATATTTAGCAAGAGAGATCACTTATCACACACAACAATACAGTGTTTTCAAACTGCTCTCATCACATTCTGATATGTATAACAGATTCTTTTGCTGTTAGCATGAGGTTTAAGGGAAGTATCTGAGTGTGATTTCAAAACATGCACATTTGGATTCCTTTCAATTTATAAAGGAGACAGAGCACATGTAGAAATGTATTACTCTTCCCATATAAAACACACCCAAATTTAAAAGCTTTTCCAAAAGTAAAGCTGTGATTAAAGTTTAGTTTATACCTTATACACAGTTTTAATCTCATAAAATCCTTCAAAGGGAAGGAAAGGCATGAGAGAGCTCCAAGTAATCCCAAATAAAAAGGGAGCCTAGGAGTTCTAAATCTAGTGGAGAATATACCCAGGATATCTGCTCACATTTAACCCAATTCCTAACACCTTTCATTTCTCCAATTAGTATTTCCCTTCCAGTGAGCCCCAATCTAGATGTGCTTGACTTTGCAACCTTAAATAAAAAAAAAAAAAAGTTAAAAGAATGTTCTCCTAGGGTGTGTTCAAAGCAAACTAAAAAACAGAACTCCCACATGCAGCATATTGACACATGGTTTATCAGCTGGTTGGAACCTTCAGATCCACTGCACAGACCTCTGCCGCTTGAGCTAAGGGAGTAGTTGAGAGCAGTAGTAGACTGTCATCCTCTACATGGGTCAGCACTAGAGGGAGATGACAATTTATCACTAGGTTCGACAAATATTTGTCAACAGAAGAGGAATGGCAAGATTCAGAAAGTGTGGGTTCCATTCCAGTCTCTGGAGAGGAGTGCGCTTTGGTGGGAACAGACTCTTCTGCCTGCTTCCCCACAAATTTGTCCCCTTCTCCACTTCCTCCAACCTGTCGTTGTTCCATTCCTCTCTCTTCCCTCACCTCTGGCTCTTCAGCCCAGTCCCAGTGTTCTTGCCTAGCCAGTCCCAATCTCCTCTCTGGGGTTGCCTTTCTGAGTCAGTCTCTTCCCCCACTTCTCGTTCCCAGTCTTCCTGCCCAGTCAATCCCAGTTCTCCCCCCTACACCCAGTTCCTTGTCTGATCTCAGTACAGTGTCCCCCAGGCCAACTAGCTCCACATCCATTTCTTTCTCCTCCCCCAGCCTCTCCAGACACCTTGTTCCAATCTACTCCTTACCTTCCCCCCAGTCTGGCTCTTGTCCCCTTTGAATTTGAGCTCAAGTGGCTTCATCCTCTATGCTGCCTGGGTGCCACACGGAGAATTGCTGAGAGCACAGAAGAGAAGCTCCCTGCTCTCAGGTCTGCTGCCTGGCTCCACTCCAGCTCAGAGCAACTATTACATGGAATGTCCAGCTTCACCTGTGTAGCCCTGGACTGGAGTCGCTGAGCGCAGATGGCACATACACAGCATGGTCAGCGTGAGAGACTCGGGCATGCTCCGTGAGGACAGAGTCTTCAGCGATTTTAGCTGCTAAACTCTATGAAACCTCTACTAAGCATGTGCAAACTGAGATTTTTCAAATGTCTATAACTTTGCCAATTTTGGGCAGACTTTCAAAGGAACAGCAAAATGCACACAAAGTCTGCCCCTCGGCCAAATTTGAATTAGAAGGTCAAAAGCATGGCAGGATTAAGCGCTTCCCGGAGAAAAGGTCACCAGAATTATTTTAACATTGCAAAAACATTTTTTCACAGCCTCATTATCAGAAACACTTGAATTGATGTAGCTGAAGTTTTTTGGTTTGTTTTTTAAATCAGCCCAAAGAGTTAAAGTTTGGGAAAATTATAAGCAACTGAAAACCAGGTCTTATAACAGGAAATGTTAGGCAACCTAAATAATAGGTGACCTTACTTACTCTAATAAATCAATACCAACCTCCATCCCAAAACAAGCCAACCAGAAACCTTAGCTTTGCACAATGATAAAAATCAGTTACAGCAGACAAGCAACATGCAACCAATTCAGTATTAAACAGGAATCTTACCCTTTCTGTGGTCTCTGGATGCCTAAACTTGTCTGACTGGGAACACCAGTGAGTCTCCACATATTGTTTCAAAATCACAGATGCTAACTGTAAAAGGAGAGAAAGGACATGAAGCAGAACTAAAGGAATGGGTCACATTCAGAATTGTTACAAATATCCCTCCGCATCCCTAAAAATGGGGCTGGCCAAAATGTGAAATTCCTTGTGAAAGAAACAGGAAACTTTGTTGCAGAGACAAGTCGAGTCTGTAGTTACTTATTGTTCATTGACAGCATGCCTGATGCTATACAGAGTCTAGAGATGCTTGATGCCAGCTTTCTATTAAGCCCACTCCCATCCCAGAACCTGCTCATCACAAAAACAAGCACAATATTAAATGGTTGATTAAAACTATGCCAAGCCTAACTCAGTATTACATTCCCAGAGACCTCTAAAAAGCTGTCGTCTCTCAGGGCCCATGGTTTCCACCTAGAGAAGGGAGATGGTAAGAAGCAGATGGCTTCCTATGCCGTAAATTATAATGGTTCAATTAAAAAAGTCTGGCACTTGCTATTACCCAGATGGTTACGAACTCTAACAAGAAATGCCCAAACCAGAGGATCAAGGTGGGTGAGGTAATATCTTCTACTGGACCAACTTCTATTGGTGAGAAAGACAAGCCAGAGAGAGCTCTTCTTCAGGTCTGGGAAAGGTACTCGGAGGGACACAGCTAATTGCAAGGTGGAACAGACTGTTTTGTGTAAGTAGTTAGCACACACTCTAAGGGACCATTCAAGGTAGAGTGGCCTATTAAAACCTCTGCAGTCATAGGACAAAATGAGAGTGTTTGTGGGTTAAAGATTATTGCAATAAGCCATAAATCCAGTGTCTGTTGAGTCCATGATTTTTAGTGTTTATCAGAGTTATGAATTTAAGGACTGACAGGTCAGACACAGATCTGGTCATAAGAACGGCCATACTGGGTCAGACCAAAGGTCCATCTAGCCCAGTATCCTGTCTTCCGACAGTGGCCAATGCCAGGTGCCCCAGAGGGAATGAACAGAACAGATAATCATCCAGTGATTAATTCCCTGTCGCCCATTCCCAGCTTCTGGCAAACAGAGACTAGGGACACCATCCCTGCCCATCCTGGCTAATAGACACTGATGGACCTATCCTCCATGAACTTATCTAGTTCTTTTTTGAACCCTGTTATAGTCTTGGCCTTTACATCCTCTGGCAAAGAGTTCCACAGGTTGACTATGCATTGTGTGAAGAAATACTTCCTTTTGTTTTAAACCTCCTGCCTATTAATTTAATTTGGTGACCCTAGTTCTTGTGTTATGAGAAGGAGTAAATAACACTTCCTTATTTACTTTCTCCATACCAGTCATGATTTTATGGACCTCTATCATATCCCTCCCCCTTAGTCATCTCTCTTCCAAGCTGAGATGTCCGAGTTTTATTTATCTTTCCTCATATAGAAGCTAACCATAACCTAATAATTTTTGTTGCCTTTTTCTGAACCTTTTCCAATTCCAATATATCTTTTTTGAGATGGGGCGACCACATCTGCATGCAGTATTCAAGATGTGGGTGTACCATGGATTTATATATGCAATATATTTTCTCTTAAATATCCCTTTCCTAATGATTCCCAACATTCTGTTCCCCCTTTTGACTGCCGCTGCACACTGAGTGGATGTTTTCAGAGAACTATCCACAATGACTCCAAGATCTCTTCCTTGAGTGGTAACAGCTAATTTAGACCCCATCATTGTATATGTATAGTTGGGATTATGTTTTTCAATGTGCATTACTTTGCATTTATCAACATTGAATTTCATCTGCCATTTTGTTGTCCAGTCACCCAATTTTGTGAGGTCCCTTTGTAACTCTTCATCCTCATAGGAAACCTGCACAACTCTTCCAAAAGAGGAGCCTGGGAGCTTAAATTCATAGTATGAGCTAACTATTTATGCTAAACAATCTCTTCCACCTTGCATTTAGCTATGACACTCAGAGTACCTTTCCCAGGCATGAAGAAGAGCTCTGTGTGGCTCGAAAGCTTCTCTCTCTCTTCAACAGAAGTTGGTCCAATAAAAGGTATTACCTCACCCACCTCGCCTCTCTAATATCCTGGTACCAACATGGCTACAACTTCACTACATACAAACCAGAGGATGCAATTTTAATCCTCCGGTTTGTATGTAGTGTAAAAATGTAAGCTTCTAGGACATTTTATATTACCCACAAATTTCCTTTTATTCTTTGTGTTTGACACATCTCCAATTTTTTTTTTTTTTTTAAAGGGCATTGCTGATTTTTACTAAACCAAAAACAGGAAAACACAACTTCACTTCTATTAGGTATCTAGTAGAATTTAGATAAGAGGATGGTATTGATAAAAAAGTAATCAGTTTTTGGGTTAAGCTGCTAAAATTTAATACCCTTGTTGATAAGCATCACACCAGGGGTCGGCAACCTTTCAGAAGTCGTGTGCTGAGTCTTCATTTATTCACTCTAATTTAAGGTTTTGCGTGCCAGTAATACATTTAAACATTTTTAGAAGGTCTCTTTCTATAAGTCTGTAATATATAACTAAACTATTGTTGTATGTAAAGTAAATAAGGTTTTTAAAATGTTTAAGAAGCTTCATTTAAAATTAAATTAAAATGCAGAGCCCACCAGACTGGTGGCCAGGACCCGGGCAGTGGGAGTGCCACTGAAAATCAGCTTGCGTGCCATAGGTTGCCTACCCCTGCACTAGACAGACTTCCACTCTAGCCTCTGTTAAACCAACAGGGAAAGTGAATGACTAGAGGTATGTCTACACTGCAATATAAGCCTGTCCTTGAGCTTGACTCAAGCCTAATTCCCCTCCCACCCTTGCATCTACACTGCAATTGTGCTAACTGGGGGCTCAGACCCAGGGTCCCAGGACCTTGCATCACTGGAGGGTCAAGCCAGGACACAAGGTCCAAGCCCTATTGCTTTGCAGTATAGACGCAACCCATCTTGACTCAGGTCCTGGGAGTCCACTAGAAGTATCCCACAATTCCATGCAACAACTTCATTAGTCCTCTCTATCCACAATCTGCAATTCATTCTATTAAAACGGAAGCCATTCTCCCCCTTGGTGAGCAGCAGCAGATCAGGTCAGCATTAACCCATTCTCTTCTAATCACCAATCTGCAAGCACAGTATCAGAGAGCCTCCTGGATTTGCAAGAGAGCAAATCAATCAAGCCTTTTGCAAAGTGAGCTGCTTCATGATTACAGGAGCACAGCCAAATTCTGATGAATCTCTGGTGCAAGGCAAGTAAACGGCGTATTTCAGGAAAAGCACCAGGAATGTGTACTAGTAGATAGCTAAAAAGCTGGCACCTCTGCAGATTTTCCAGACAGGTGACCAGTGCAGCAAGTGTATGAAGAGGCTGAACAGCAAGTACCAGAAGACCAGAGATAAGAACTGCACCTCAGCTTCTTGCCAACAACGTTCCCATTTTATGACGACTGATGGAGTTCTGGATGCTGCACTAAGCACAGAGCCAACAGTGTTTCATGATAACCTGGTCAGCCACAACGGTCCCTGTTGGCCCCTGAATATCTGATGAGAGCCAGCAGCAGGCTCTCAGTGAGGAGCATAGTGTGATTCTTAATTAAACCAGTCCAAGAGCAGGCTGTGGATCAGGATCAACAGCAAATGCTTGGCCCCTACTCGCTGAGCTTACAGAAAACCAGGGGGAGACAGAAGCTGACACCGAGCCCAGTAAATGTATGATTCAAATTTACAGTTTATTACAGTAATGGAAAGGATATCTGCTGTAAGAAGCAATGCAAAAATCATACGTCCCGGCACCTAGCATGTGGCCACTAATGGCAGATTGTATCACAATGCTTTGGCATATCCCCACCACGTGGAGTTCAAAACGGCAACGTGGCATTTCAAACATTCATAAACAGCTGTAAACATTTTAACAGTTAAGTCACAAGATGGTTGCTAGGGTCATTCTTGTTTTCCTTTCGGGAATAAAAAATTTGCCATTCTGTAATTACTCCTCCTGGGTTTATGAAGCCATCTGTAAACAGTGAACTCAGTGTATGTGTTTGGGAAACAGTCTTCTATTTCCAAATTAGTTCATTTCAGTTAGAGGTAATCCTGCAGTCTGTGGATCACAAAATCATTTCTCCAAAGTATGAGTGGGGTGTCAGTTTTCTCCCAGAACTGTGCCAGGTGTGGGGTGTAGGAAAGCTGAACATTTCACAGTGTTTGTGTGCAGAAATAACAGGGTAAGCCATGTGTGAGCTAACAGCATCATGTTCATTCCTTCATGGATTCTGACCCAATCCTGGATGCTGATCGCTGCAAACATTTTGTGAAGGAGGAAGTCCAGATAGCTAGTCACACTGCAGGGAAGGGCATATTTTCCAGGCCCCTCTGTATAGCTGACTAGTCCACTCCACTCACAAATGTGCTGTTTGGTCACTATATGTTTAAATACTTCAGCTGCATACACTGCAGGTTTCCCTCTAGCAGTTTGGAATAACATCTTCCTCTGCCAATAGGGCAGCACAAGAATGATTATGTCTTCCAAAACAGGAAAGGCCTGAAATGAGAGAAAAAGCCTTTTGCAGCAAGGGTGCTATACATCCTCCACCATATGGCATTAGATATGAAATTTTTATGAAACAGGGAAAAAAAGGTTATAATTTTTAATTTACCATTGTCTCTGCACTTCTGTAACAGATTAACAAGGCTGTATCCAGAGACAGAAGGAGGAGTGAATCATGCCCTTCACAATCTATCAGTTCACACTAGAAATGTTATATTTTATGTCCTTGAGATTTCACAAAAAATTGTGCTTCTGGTTTTTTCCACAAAAAATAAACTAATTTAGACAATAACCTTGTTTCTTGTCCTCTTTCAGGACCCTCAAGCTATACTGCCTACTGTTCTTCAGGAACTTGATCCCTAGACCAGTATACCTTCTCAGCCCATTCCAAAATGAAGCATTTCCGTGAAGTTATGGTCGATGTTCTTGACAGGGCAGACCAGCAGGTCCAGCAGCAGCAGAAGAGGGATGAAAGACTGGAACAATGGCATGCTGCCAGGAAGGAGGAAAGGGGGAGTCTTGCTGTCCAAGTGGAGGACAGGGTTTCAGAGAGGGAGCAGGCACTTGCAAAGCAGTTCTTGGAACAGGAACAGCAGCTAAGGGAAGAGGACAGAGCTCAACAGAGAACTGTTTGCGCAATTCCTGTCCATAATGGCAGCAAGAGTACCATCTCTGGCGGCCTCCCCAACTCCATGGCATGATCAAGCTGCAACATACCCTCCATTTAGCAGTAGCTTGGACAACTCTGTGTCGGGATGGCCCGTGCATTCAGGACTCATGAGTGGCTGGGTAGGGCAACTAAACCCCATGCAGCCTTCCTTCTTCAACACCTCTCCGGTGGAACCTCCACCACCGCCACCCCCCGTCGCTGTTAAGTGAGAGGAAAATGTATAAAGAAGGGAAAGGAGAACATGAGGCATGGGGACATGTAATGGTAGGGAGATTGTATCATATTTTAACTACATCATTCTTTCTGGAAGGGGAGGAGGGTGTAATGGCAGCTGGCTTGCCCAACATTGAGTGTTTTATTATTTTAAGACATGTTTACAAATAAAGCATGTTATGTTTTCAATAAAGTTTATTGTTATCACTGCATCACATTATCAATCATGATTTGAGATACAGCTAAAAACATGTTCAGGAGCAATTAAGCTTTAGTAAGCAAATGGTATTCTTCTATTTAGCTAGGTACATCAATTCACATTTCAATAAATTCCATCTGTACACCCACTCTTCCCCCCCCAAAACCAAATTCATTATTCATCATCATGTCATTCAGACTTACATTGCATGTCAATCAAAAGCCCACACCTCTCACAAGCACTACCCACCTCCCACCCCCCAAAAATAAGCCACTTTTCCTCCAACAAGCACGTTCCTACAGATACTATTGCCCCTCTTCCAATGGGCCATGCAAGTCCACAATGTGAGAACACAAAGCATTCCTGACTTCTGCTGTCCAGATGCAGCCAGCTCCAGCAGTGGCAGCTGCACTTTCTGGCTGAGGGTACCAATCCAGCATCGCCTCGCTGTCATAGGTCCAATCAGGGGGAAAGGGCTCACCTCTGGCTTCACAAAGGTTGTGAAGAGCACAGCAGGCCACAATAATATGGACAGCACTGATGACACTGGCATCCAAATGGGCTTGTGATTTTTATTTGCCAAAAGCACTTTCAACAACCATGCTACCTGCTAAGAATGTAATTAAACTGTCTTTTTCCAGGGCCTCTGAAATCAGGGATGACACTAAATTGGGAGGAGTGGTTGATACGCTGGAGGGTAGGGATAGGATACAGAGGGACCTAGACAAATTAGAGGATTGGGCCAAAAGAAATCTGATGAGGTTCAACAAGGACAAGTGCAGAGTCTTGCACTTAGGATGGAAGAATCCCATGCACTGCTACAGACTAGGGACCGAATGGCTGGGCAGCAGTTCTGCAGAAAAGGACCTAGGGGTTATGGTGGATGAAAAGCTGAATATGAGTCAACAGTGTGCCCTTGTTGCCAAGAAGGCTAATGGCATTTTGGGTTGTATAAGTAGGGGCATTTCCAGCAGATCGAGGGACGTGATTATTCCCTTCTATTCGGCACTGGTGAGGCCTCATTTGGAGTACTGTGTTCAGTTTTGGGCCCCACACTACAAGAAGGATGTGGATAAATTGGAAAGAGTCCAGCAGAGGGCAACAAAAATGATTAGGGGACTGGAGCACATGACTTATGAGGAGAGGCTGAGGGAACTGGGATTGTTTAGCCTGCAGAAGAGAAGAATGAGGGGGGATTTGATAGCTGCTTTCAACTACCTGAAAGGGGGTTCCAAAGAGGATGGATCTAGACTGTTCTCAGTGGTAGAAGATGAGAGAACAAGGAGTAATGGTCTCAAGTTGCAGAGGGGGAGGTTTAGGTTGGATATTAGGAAAAACTTTTTCACTAGTAGGGTGGTGAAGCACTGGAATGGGTTACCTAGGGAGGTGGTGGAATCTCCTTCCTTAGAGGTTTTTAAGGTCAGGCTTGACAAAGCCCTGGCTGGGATGATTTAGTTGGGTTTGGTCCTGCTTTGAGCAGGGGGTTGGACTAGATGACCTCCTGAGGTCCCTTCCAACCCTGAGATTCTATGATTCTATGACTTCGTAACCCAAGGCAAAAGGAGGAACATGGGGTCCCCCAGAACAACCATGGGGACTGTAACACCATTTATGTCAATGTCCGCTGGTGGGAATAATGTCCCAATTCTATACATGAATGTAGACTCCCAAGCAGTGAAAAACTCTAGCTTTGTGAACTGATCCAATACAGCCCACCTTGACATACATAAATCTGCACTGGTCGTTCTCTGTGGTCCCATTGCCATTTATGTAATCCTGGAGGAGAGCAAACGAGTCCCATTAATGGACCTGACGGTTAGGAAACCCCATTGTCTCAAAGCCAGCAATTACCTCCAGGATATCTTTAATGCCTGCCACATTGGGGAAAACCACTCACCTGATTGTCTCAGTTACCTCCATCACCACTCTACTCACATTCAACTTTCCAACCCCATACTGGCTGGCAATTGACCTGTAGCAGTCTGGGGTAGCCAGTTACAGCAAGCCGCTTCTGGACTGGTGAAGATGTGTCTTTTTACGGTGGAGGCAAGCTGCTCACAAAGCTCCAGAAGTATGGCTTTTTTCACACAAAAGTTCTAGACCCACTGCTTGTCATCCCAGGTCTCCATAATGACGTGATCCCACCAGTCTGTGCTTGTGGCCCTGAGCCAGAAGCGGCGGTCTATGTAGGGGGCATCAGCAGCTATGCCAATTATACTGAGCATCATGCATCAGGATACTCCTCCTCCTCCGGCACCATCAGAAAATCCATCACGTACCTATGGTGGGCCAGAAAATGCTGCCAAAATGTCCACCAGTTCCTCACTGATGCCCTGCCAGTTTCCTGACACAGGCCTAAAAGCACAAGCAAGAGAAGTTAGTGAAAAGGCACCTCATGTTGCTGGTTCCGGCAGTTGGGAGTGCACAGACCAAAATGACTGCTCAGCAGGCTGTCTTGGCAGGCTGTTCAAACTTCCTGTAATGTGCAGGGCAGGCAGTAAGTTTTCCCAAAGCACACCACGGTCCTAGGGCTAGAGCGCCCACATTTCAGGAGAGGCGGGTGCTAGAAACTCTGTGATATGACTCAGGTCTGCGCACTGCAGTGTGGACACCAGACCCCTAGGTCTGGTGTCCACACAGACCTAGGGGTCTGCACAGATTAGAAAAGTCTTAAAGTAGGGTTAAAATATAACCCTATATTTTAAGTCTTAAAGTAGGGTTAAAATATAAATGTAGACACTCAAGCCCATGGTTCTCTAACATGGGTCAGTTGACTCAAGTCCCACTAACCCTGGACTTACACTGCAGTGTAGACATACCCTAGGTGGAGGGCTATGGACAGATAACACCCAGTCTCCAGAACTCTCACCTGTGGAATGTTAGCAATAGCAATCCATCTGATCTTAATTGAAAGGGACTCTCAGGCAGCTAGGATCCAAACCATTTGGAATTCTAGAACTTTTTTGGGAGAACAGAGATAGTTGCGAGAGGCACAGAACCTCACATACCTATTGTACTGGTCCCTCAGAATACTTTAGAGATCTGAGAGTAGGGTGGCCAGATAGTAAGTGTAAAAACATGGGGGGGGGGGGGGGGGGAGAGGAGGAGAGGGAAGAAGAGGAGAGAGAGAGAGAGAGAATAGGTGCCTATATAAGAAAAAGCCTCCAAAACCGGATTGTCCCTATAAAATCAGGACATCTGGTCACCCTATGTGAGAGGGTCACTGTTACAGCATATATTTTACATTAAAAAAATTAAGTGAACAAGTTCTAGATTTGCAGCTTTGCAGACAAGTCCTTCCCACAGTACTGGTACAGCCCAGAAAACAGCTCTCAGAAAGGAGCACTCCAACGATCAAGAGGACTAGTCTCTAGGCCTATACTGAGATTGTCAAGTGTGTTAAATGCAACAGTGTTTTTTGGAAATATTAATACTTGTCCACTATGCTCTGGACTAAGGTCACCAATCCATTTCACAAAGGTCTCTGAACAGCCATAAGGATGTACTTTTCATCCACTACTGACCTAGGCCAAAGTAATAGTTAACCACGCACAGGCTAATTAAATGTATTTATTTACTTAAAAGCTAAGTTATCCATAGAGAGTGAATCTAGGACAGTGAATCTACAGAAAACAAGACATTTTGGCCAGAGAATTAGAACTTTTCAATGCACCTGGCTTTTTAACATGTCCATGTAAGTGGACAGTTACCAAAAATTGAAAGCCATGGTACAAACAGATACAGAATTCAGATATATCCACAATCTGTTTGTGGCATACAGCTGCCTTTTATGGGCTAGTACCTTAAGAGTTCAGTTATTCAGTGCACAGCACAATTTTACCTTTGTACCTATTACAATGGGACTGAACCTCTATAAAGTATAATTCTAAATTTAATCACTTTTCACCATTTCAGAATTACAAGTGACAAAATTATTCCACTAGATTATTTATGATTATTAGAAATACCAAGGAAGCCACATTTTCTTATGAGAAAATAAGATTTTGGTGTTTTATTTTGTTGTAAAATGCTCAGAGATTAAAAGGCACTAATACAAAAAGGATGTCACGCAACCAAGAATATTTTGTGGCAGAGGGAAGATTATTTGCATTTCCTTTCTTTTCCCCTGCTATACCTCTCCCAACTACAATTTTCCGGTTTGCTTGCCACCTAGTATTAAAATGGTATTTGTAAAATGAAAACCATTAAAGTAGTAAAATATTCATATTAGAATTAGCATCACTGTAAACAAGAGGCGATGCAATTTTAGACTTTTTTTTGGTAAGTAGTGAGCACATTGTAGAAGAGCTGGTCATAGGAAATAAACTTGTGATCACGAGTTGATTTGGTTTAAATTAAACGGAAGGATAATTAAAACCAGGTCAACTCTGATTTTTTATTTCTAAAGGGCAGACTTTGGGAGTTTAAGGGAATTAGTTAAAGAAGTAAACTGAACTGAAGAGCTCAAGAACTTAATGGACGAAGCTTGCACTTTCTTAAAATCAACTATACAAAAAAAAACAATCTGAAATTTACATCCCAAGTGTGATGCTGTATGGAATCTGGGGAACCCTTTATGTTATCATGGATCTCATTGTAAAAGTGCAAAGAATCTGACCAAATATGTCGTGAAAGGTGTCAATGAAAATGTTATGATTTGCAAAGTATGATCATCTTGTTTATATGTTTGTATCACCTTTGTAGTACGAGTTACAGATATGCAGGGTATAGCTGTATTTCCAAACTGCTGCTGTGTCTCTGGGTGACACCCTCAGACATCAGCTGTACAATGAACTCATTGAAAGGAGCCAAAGACTATACCTTATGACTCAGCAAGGCATGCAGGGGTATGCCTAGGGAGAGAACTCTACTGCCTTTCAATGCCATGTGCTAGGAGTTTGTGTTTGAGACAAAAAGTACAGTGGAGTCGCATCTTATGCGAGGGTTAGGTTCCGAAGTCTGCGCGTAAGGCGAAAATCGCGTATAGTCAAACTCTCATTGAGTGGAATGGCGGGCGGAATCCTCCGCACTACAGGTACAGTATTTAAAATTGCTATTTTAAAGGCTGAGAGGGGATATGACTGTTCTCTATAAATACTTTGGGGTGACAGTAAATATCAGGGAGGGTGAAGAGCTAACTAAGCTAAAGGACAATGTAGCACAAGAACAAATGGATATAAACTGGCCATGAACAAATTCAGACTGAAAGTTAGAAGATTTCTAACCATCAGAGAGGTGAGGTTCTGAAACTGCTCTCCCACCCCACCCAAATAATAGTTGTGGGGGGCAAACAACTTAAGTAGTTTTAGAAGAGCTGACAAATTTATAAGTGCACTTGTATGATGGGGTCGCTTGTGACAACAGGCGGCAGGGTTCAACAGCCCTGGGGCTCACTTCCAGTCTGTGTCTTGTTTCTAACAGCTCGTGCTTCGTGGTTTCAACTAGGCACCTGAAGAGTTCAGGAAGGGTTATCCCCGCCATCAATGTATTTTGGGAGTTTTATCACCATCAGGGATGGCTACGACTGGGGATGGGACACCAGGCAAGGTGGGCCAAGGCTTTGAGATAGCACCAAGTAGTCTCTCTCCCAGGTCCTTGGCTAACTGGTTCTTGCTCACATACTCAGGGTCTGATTGATCACCATTTGTGGGGTTGGGAAGTAATTTTCCCCCAGGTCAGATTGGCAGTGACCGCGCGGGGGTGGGGGGGGTGGAGAGAGGAATTGATTCATCTTCTCCTGCAGTGTGTGGATGCAGGTCACTTTTCAGGATTTTCTGGGTCTCTCTCATTTAATCATTTCTCTGCCATTATGGGGGCCTCCTATTCTCTGCCTGTAGCACATGATAGTCTAGTCTCCTGGGGGATGTAATACTTTGGTCTAATTCCAGTTGTTGAGTTTAATGCAAGGTGCTGGTGACCTATGATATAGAGGAGATGAGAACAGATGATCTGGTGGTCTCTTCCATCCCTAAACCCTGACTCTGAGATATGGCAATTTCCTGCATTATAGTTAAAAACCCTTTCTGAATTCAGTTTAAATAGGTTTTGGAGTCCATTGTATCAAAAACACAAAGTTTATGTATTATTGTGGAATTGTATGTAACTTCTATAGGGGAAAGACATGACCAATGCAAACCTTAGGAGGTGTCAGAGCTTCAAAGGACCATTTGAAACAATGGGCCAGACAAGAATGAACTTTATGAAAACTGTAACCTTGGAAAACCCGTTTGGTGGGTTTTGAAGGATCGATCACCTGCTAGAGCCCTTATTTGAATCGGGGGTGGTCCCTGGTAAGCTTATTAGCATGCATGTAGGTTTTTTTAAAAAAATTTCTTATGTTTTCTCTGTAATACTTTCACCTTAAGAAAAAAAGTGCTCGCTTAGAAAGAGCTGTGTGCTAACTTATACCTGTGGGCAATTACACTGTTTATAGCCTTTGAAGAGTACGCAAAGCCGGACTCCTTAGGCAGTCTGACTTGCTGAGGAACTCATTGTAGGAAGGAACTGTACAGCCTGGAAAACCCTGGTCAGGAGGGAGAGAAACGCAGGTCTCCATGCAAGAGACGTGACAGCTGAGGAGCTGGGAGCTTAAAGAGGGTTCGCTCAAGGGATTACGGAGGAAGAATATAGGTGTAGCTGACCTGAACTGTGACAATTAGTATTGTCCATATTAAACTTTAAAAGGAAATGGGACATTCTTGTCCAGGTATAATGCTGGCAGAATAGGGATGCTGTAGATTTGTACCATATTTTATAGACTTTAGCTACCAAAGTGGCATTCAGAATCTGCACTTCAATTTTATCCCTTGTGAATAGCCATAGTCACTTCAACACACTTCTCACTCTTCAACACACTGTTGATCTTCTAGCAACCTGAGCACTATACATCATTTTAATTACTGAGCTGCCTGAATTTGCAATTCTTCAAGGCAGAAGTATTTAATAAATATTTCTGTTCTGAATCTGGGAAAAAACAATGTAGCCATGTCATATATGATGATGAAACACTTTCCATTCTGATAGTAACTCAGGAGGATGTTAATAAGAACATAAGAACGGCCATACTGGGTCAGTCCAAAGGTCCATCTAGCCCAGTATCTTGTCTTCCAACAGCGGCCAATGGCAGGGGCCCCAGAGGGAATGAACAGAACAGGTTATGATCAAGTGATTCATCCCCTGCTGCCCACTCCCAGCTTCTGGCAAACAGAGACTAGGGACACCATCCCTGCCCATCCTGGCTAATAGCCATTGATGGACCTATCCTACATGAATTTATCTAGTTCTTTCTTGAACCCCATTACAGTCTTGGCCTTCACAACATCCTCTGGCACAGAGTTCCACAGGTTGACTACGCGTTGTGTGAAGAAACACTTTTTGTTTATTTTAAGCCTGCTGCCTATTAATTTCATTTGGTGACCGCTAGTTCTTGTGTTCTGAGAGGGAGTAAATAACACTTCCTTATTTACTTTCTCCACAACAGTCATGATTTTATAGACCTCAATCATATACCCCCTTAGCTGTCTCTTTTCCAAGCTGAAAACACCCAGTCTTATTAATCTCTCCTCACAGAGCAGCTACAAAACTGCAGCTACTAAAGTTAAATATTTTTAACTCAGCAGACCCGGATAACTTGTTTCCAAGAGTTTTACAAGAGCTGCCGAGGAACTCTCTGGACTGAAAGTTGATTTTCAATAACTCTTGGAATACCGGAGAAATTCCAGAAGACCGCGAGAAAGCTAATGTCATGTCAAGATTTAAAAGACGTAAATGGGACACCTCTCAGGTAATTACAGGCCTATCAGCTTGACGTTGATCCTGGGCAAAACAACGAAGCAGCTGATATAAGACTCAATTAATAAAGAATTAAAAGAGGGCAATATAATCAATGCCAATCAACATGGGTTCATGGACAATAGATCTTGTCAAACTAACTTGACTAGATAGATAGATAAGGATTACAAGTTTAGTTGATAAAGGTAACAGTATCAGAGGGGTAGCCATGTTAGTCTGCATCCACAAAAACAACAAGGAGGCCGGTGGCACCTTAAAGACTAACAGATTTATTTGGGCATAAGCTTTCGTGGGTAAAAACCCACTTCTTCAGATGCATGATGTGTTGATGTAATATACCTAGACTTCTGTAAGGCATTTAACTTGGTACTACATGACATTTTGACTAAAACAAGAATGATAGAAAATGAACACATTAAATAGATTAAAAACTGGCTAACTGACAGGTCCCAAAACACTTGTAAACGGAATCATCATTAAGCAGGTGTGTTTTTGGTGGGGTCCTGCAGAGATTGGTACTTGGCCCTAATCTACTTATTTTTTAATCAATGACTTGGAAGACAACAAACTAAGTACTGATTAAATTTTCAGGTGATGAAGACTGGGGAGTGGTAAATAATAGAGGACAGGTCATTGATACAGAGGAATCTGGGTTGCTTGGTAAGCTGGGCCCAAGCAAACAATACATGTTTCAATACAGCCAACTGAAAGGTCATACATCTAATAACAAAGAATGTAGGCTGTACTTATAGGAGGAGGGATTCAAACCTGGGAAGCAATGATTCTGAAAGACTTGGGAGTCATGATGGATAATCAGCTGAACATGAGCTCCCATTGCAACACTATAGAAAAAAGGGCTAATGTCATGCTTAGATGTATAAACTGGATTACCTAGAAGCAATAGGGAGATCATACAACTACTGTATTTGGCATAGGTGCAACCGCTACTGCCATACTGTGTTGATTAGAGGGAGTTCAGAGAAGAGCCACAAGAATGATTACAGAATTGGAATACATCCCTTATAGTCAAAGGCTCAAGGAGCGTAATTTATCTTAAAAGAAAAAAGTTAAGGGGTCACTTGATCATAGTATACGAGTACCTATACAGGGAACATATTTGATAATAGAGGGCTCTTCAACCTAGCAGACAAAGGTATATTACAAGATCCCATGGCTGGCAAAGGTGCCAATTTTTAAAAGTGAGGCTAATTATCTACTGGAACAACTTACCAAGGGTTGTGCTGAATCTCCATCACTGGCAATTTTTAAATCAAGACTGGATCTTTTTCTAAAAGATCTGCTCTAGTTCAATCAGGAATTAATTCAAGGAATTCCTATAGAATCATAGAATATCAGGATTGGAAGGGACCTCAGGAGGTCATCTAGTCCAACCCCCTGCTCAAAACAGGAACTTATCCCCAACTAAATCATCCCAGCCAGGGCTTTGTCAAGCCTGACCTTAAAAACCTCTAAGGAAGGAGATTCCACCACCTCCCTAGGTAACCCATTCCAGTGCTTCACCACCCTACTAGTGAAAAAGTTTTTTCTAATATCCAACCTAAACCTCCCCCACTGCAACTTGAGACCATTACTCCTTGTTCAGTCATCTGCTACCACTGAGAACAGTCTAGATCCATCCTCTTTGGAACCCCCTTTCAGGTAGTTGAAAGCAGCTATTAAATCCCCCCTCATTCTTCTCTTCTGCAGACTAAATAAGCCCAGTTCCCTGAGCCTCTCCTCATAAATCATGTGCTCCAGCCCCCTAATCATTTTCGTTGCCCTCCACTGGACTCTTTCCAATTATTCAACATCCTTCTTGTAGTGTGGGGCGCAAAACTGAACACAGTACTCCAGATGGGGCCTCACCAATGCCAAATAGAGAGGAATGATCACGTCCCTCGATCTGCTGGCAATGCTCCTACTTATACAGCCCAAAATGCCGTTAGCCTTCTTGGCAACAAGGGCACACTGTTGACTCATATCCAGCTTCTCGTCCACCGTAACCCCTAGGTCCTTTTCTGCAGAACTGCTGCCCAGCCATTCGGTCCCTAGTCCGTAGCAGTGCATGGGATTCTTCCGTCCTAAGTGCAGGACTCTGCACTTGTCCTTGTTGAACCTCATCAGATTTCTTTTGGCCCAATCCTCTAATTTGTCTAGGTCCCTCTGTATCCTATCCCTACCCTCCAGCATATCTACCACTCCTCCCAGTTTAGTGTCATCTGCAAACTTGCTGAGGGTGCAATCCACGCCATCCTCCAGATCATTAATGAAGATATTGAACAAAACCAGCCCCAGGAACGACCCTTGGGGCACTCCGCTTGATACCAGCTGCCAACTAGACATGGAGCCATTGATCACTACCCGTTCAGCCCGATGGTCTAGCCAGCTTTCTATCCACCTTATAGTCCATTCATCCAGCCCATACTTCTTTAACTTGCTGGCAAGAATACTGTGGGAGACTGTATCAAAAGCTTTACTAAAGTCAAGGAATAACACGTCCACTGCTATGTCCTGTGGTATGCAGAAGGGGTCAGAATAAATTATCACAATGGCTCCTTCTGGCCTTATCTATGAACCTGTAGACCGGGGTTCTCAAACTGTGGTACGTGTATCATCTGTGGCATGTAAACTTGATGTTCCAGCTATTCATTTTACAGTAATTTAAGAAAGCTGTATGTGAAGCAATAAAGTTTGAGACCTGCTATTTTAAACCATTACAAAAGCAGATTTTTACTACTTTGCTATGTGTTTTCTGTGTTGTGGCAACATCCGTGCGTACAATCTATAAGTCCCCTCTCTGCTATCAGCCTGGTGACAAACTCGATGAAGCATTTAAGGCACAGCTCCCTCTCCTTAGCAACTTGTCTCACACTTCTCCCCAGTGGAAATATTCCAAAGCTACAGAAATAGAGTACATAGTCCTGCATTCCCCAGCTAGCCCCCGGTTGAGCCAATCCACCCTGGGAGGTACACTAATGTTATCTCATTATGGGAAACAGTTAGGAATGTAAGAAATTTGTTTTTCTGTGATACAGCCACAACCATTGTGCATGCTGGATCTGATCAGCAGTGCTTGGATAATCTTCCTTTCCTCCCTATATGTGGTTAGAGGCTAAGGGAGAAGGTAAGGCAATAGGATGGACAAGACCCATCTCAGAACCTTATGTCTAAAGGCAGCATTACTCAATAATGCCTGGTTGAAGTGGCAGTACCTAGAGAAAGTGTCAACTGAGCACCAGGTAGCTCAGCAGTGTTCAGGAACAGAGGCTTCCCCCTCTCAGCCCAGAAGCTGGCTACCACTCTGGCAGAATGGGCCTTAAGCTTCTTAGGACAGGGAAGATCTGCTAAAGCATAACAATGCTAGGTCTGATCCAGTAACAAATGACATGAGATGCCATTCCCTCCAACACGGAAATCCTCAACAACAATGAAAACGGAACAGGATATCTAGAAGCCAGCTGTCACAGAAAGATGGTAAGACCATGCTACCCTGCTCACTGATGCCACCCTGTACATAGATTCTATTCTACAGAGGTACTTATACCACCATCACCACTTTAGTGTCCAAGCACCACATGTACTAAGGTTGAACAGCATTATTATGAGAGTTAGTCACACATGGATAATGGTCATGTGATTTTTGACAAAAGCAAATTTAAAAGAAAATGGAGTAATGCTAATTGGAAAACAATACCTATGACTTCTCACCTGCACACAAATAGCAAGAACAGTCTAATATAGAAGAAGCCAGAAAGAGAATGTTTCCCATTCCCACATCCCCACACTAGTTCCCCAGTCCTCATATCAGTTACCAAAAAAAGCTATTATGTAGTTTTGGTTATTATAAATGTGATGAAGTGCAGTGCACAAGAACATTCTCATTGCTACGTTCCTATAGATTAGATTTATAGAGAAATAGTATTTAATTTTACTTTTTTTAAAAAAGGAAATATGAGTGGACAGTTTATAACCAACAAAATTTATAATCCAACTCTTCTCTACAGCATGCTTGGGAAGACTCACCTGACGAATGGCCAGTACTCCCTGGGGATCTACAGTCAGTTCTGCTAAATGAACGCCAAATTCTGCAAAAAAGAATATCTAAAATGAGACTAAGAACAGAATTAACATTAGCATCAAGAGATTTAAGCCAACACAGTACAAATCACAAAAAGGATTTTAGCCTGCATCTTCTGGAAGGCACAATGGTGACAAAGTGAGTTATATGCATGAAGGAGAAGACAGCCCCATAGAGTAGCTTCTCAGCTGAATTGAAGGCATCCAAATTCTCCCTCATATTCCCTACAGACTCCACTCCTCTTCCCAATAACCTATTTCCCTCTCTCAAACAGGAAGCTTTTTTATAACTGCTTTTTATACTAAGTGAAAGACTGCATGGACAAAAAAAAACCATTTTGTTACCAATTTAAGTTACTGTAGACTTATGTGCAAACAATGACATTTTGCTAATGACGTTAAGTGGTCCACAGAGAACAGTCTGATCATTACTCCTGAGGGCATTCTGTGCCAAAAAATTAAAAATTCTGCACAAAGTTGGGAGATCATCCTGCAGGCCCCCCCAGCCCCTGGACACAACTCAGTGGTGAGGCTGCACCCGACCCTGACATAGCACAAGGCCTGGGCCTGCCTGAGAAACACCCTGGGACCCTGCCCCTCTGTGCCAGGTGCACCAGGTGTGGGGCAGGCAGGCTCAACAAGGCAGGATCCAAGTGTGGAGGGGCTCCAGGTGTGGGGGGATCCAGGTGTGGGGTGAAAGTATTCTGTGGGGGACAATCTGGGTGCAGGCAGCTCAGTGGGGGGTCTAGGTGTGGGGGATCTGGATGCACAGAGGCTCATTGGGAGGGGGTTTTCCAGGTGCAGCGGCAATGGGACTTTGCAGGGGCTTCCAGGTGAAGATGGTTGGGGCTCAGCAAGGGGGGTCTGGGTGCTGAGGGAATGGGGCTTGGTGGGGGTCTGGGTGCAGCTAGTTGGGGTGTAGATGTGGGAGCTCTGGGTGGGGCATCAGGGTGAGGCATCAGGGTGGGGGTTGGTCTGGGTGCAGAGGTCCAGAGGCAGGGGGTCTGCGTGCAGGGAGGCTCCAGATGCAGGGGTTGCGGTTCACTGGGGTGGGGTTTGGATATGGAGGGTTAGGGGAGTTCTGAATGTACACGGTGAGGCTTGGCAGGGGTGTCTGGGTATGGGAGGTCCAGATGCATGGGGGTTGGGTGAATGCAGGAGCAGCTCCCCATACAGAGACCCCTCTCCCCACAGTTGAGGAGCGATGGGGGCAGGAAGCAGGGGAGGATGCTGAACTTCCCGCAGCTGGGGGAGGTTTCTGGGGGTGGGTCTGACACAGCCCCAGACACTCCTTGCAGGTGATGATGTCCTGTCCTCTCCTGCCTCCAGCCCAGCCAGGGCTAGCAGCTGATGGCTTAGGGTAGGAGCCATTGGCTGGGGTGTCCGCAGCCCCGTGGTGATTTCTCTCTCCGCCAGCTGCTCCAGGTGCGTGAAATGATGTACCTGCTCTGCTAGGGAGTGGTGCGTGACTGCTCTATCAACTTCCCTGTCAGAAAGTTATTTTTCTGTGGGAAAGCAAAGAAATCTGTGGAGGACATGAATAATGTGCACGCACACTGGTGCAGAATTCCCCCAGGAATAGATGATCATAGTATTCTGTTTTTCTTGTTTCCAGATGCTAAAATATACTAGAAGACAGCTTTTAAAAATACACCAATATTTTCCTATTACTGTACTATGTAAGAAATTACTGTAGTTGCCATGAGGACATCATGTAGTCAGAGACAGGTTGTGCAGTCATGAATGGAAGGAGAGCCATACATGGTAAATTATCATGTAAGATATGCTTCACACTTTGAAAAAGTATGACAGTCCCGGAGACAGTCTATGAAGAGATAGGGAGGATAAGATCCAATTCAACTGATGTGCAGAAAAGCACAATGGGACCAGGAAAAGTTCTGATAGCAGTAAATCTGAATTTACTGAATTTCTAGGTAAATATGTTTACGATTTTATATTGCGTGTTTTGTATGACTGCAATTTCAGTATAAAATTTCTGCATCCTCTTCTAAAATTCTTAAATGGCAACACGCAAAGAAAAAAATTGAGTTTGTGCCATTTTAGCTTCTCTATGATGGATAAAGACAACACTGAAAGGTATCTTTTTTTAAAAGGTGTTCTCAACTTTTGTTTTTCCTTTAGATGTATCAGGAATATCAAAGTCTGCTCTTTCTTGTTTTACAGATAGTACTGGAAGCCCTTAATCAATGGGGAAGAGGCACAGAATCTTTAACAAAGATATTTACTTCCAACTGTTTCCTTGGAGTTAATTAGCTATTAAAGAAACACGTTTTATAAGTGTCTATAAAATCCCTTCCTTTCTCAATCAGATTTAGAATCATAGAATATCAGGGTTGGAAGGAACCCTAGGAGGCCATCCAGTCCAACCCCCTGCCCAAAGCAGGACCAATCCCCAATTTTTGCCCCAGATCCCTAAATGGCCCCCTCAAGGATTGAACTCACAACCCTGGGTTTCGCAGGCCAATGCTCAAACCACTGACCTATCCCTCCCCCCATACTAGGTATCTGATTATATAAAGCCATTCGTCGCCACTCATCTAGAGTCTTCCAGAGACAAGGGCTAATTTTTATTGTTAAACAGAAGCAAAAAAATAATAGATTTCAGGCCTTTGTTAAGTTACATGGCAACAAAAAAAAGGGAAAGACAAATGCTTTTTTCCCCCCTTTGCAGATCACATTTAGAGTCAAGAATCAAAATGTTGAGGATGTGCATGTCATGAGTATTAGAGCCAAGCTAATAATACTTCCAGGAGTCAAATCTCAGATTCAGTACAGTGAAGGAAGTAATCAAATTTAATATGGTCTAATTTGGTGGGGGCAAAGGGAAACACTCTGGAGGTGATGGATGGATACTGTTTGGTCTTTTACAGAGGAATCTTGCTAAGTAATGAGTAGTCGCTGAACAGATAAGTGGACCACAGTAAAGCTGCTGTTGTGATACATTAGCTGTTTTTCCTGTAACACAATCAGTTAATAAAACCATACTGCATATAAAAACACCAAGTTAAAATAACATCAGGGTTGCAAACCAACTTAGAAAATGGTTGCCTATGCGAGATTAATTTGGTCTCATTGTATGTTCGCATTATGACACTAATTACATGATCACATGCTGTATTTTTCACAAGACCCCTGCCCTGTTCAATGCGCAGGACGGATGGTGTTCACCAAAAGGGTAGTTATAGTTACTGAATAGGAATACAATCAATGTGTGGCCACAGGTCCTATTTACTTGTACACTGTACAAATCCTACACTGAATACATAATTAGTCGCTTCATAGGCTCTTCTGTGGCATTCATCACAACCATATATCTACATAGGCGTTCATCCCCATTTACAGGTGGGGAAAGGAGGTGCTAAAATTGTCAAAAAAGTGTTACATATTTTTTGGTATCCAATCTGAAACCCCTCAGGCCTGACTTTTCAGAGTACTTAGCATTTTTATAGCACTTAATAGATTCGAAGAACAGTTTTCCTTCACTTCAGTTGCAGTTAGAACTCAGTATTTCTGCAAACCAGGTTCCAGGCTTTTCAAGTTGGGCATCAAGATGAGGAACACACAATTAGTAGCCACCTGAGAAAAGTATGGTTTAAGTGACTTGTCCAACATCACATACGAACCTTGTGGCAGAGACAGGTGTCAGGGTTCCCTCCCCACTCTGAACTCTAGGGTACAGATGGGGGGGGGGGGGGACCCACATGAAAGACCCCCTAAGCTTCTAAGTACCAGCTTAGGTTAAAAACTTCCAAGGCACAAATCCTTTCCATGTCCTTGGACAATATTGCTGCCACCACCAAGTGATTTGGACAAAGATTCAGGAAAAGGACCACTTGGAGTCCCTATTTCCCCAAAATATCCCCCCAAAACACCTTCACCACCTTTCTTGGAGAGGCTTGAGAATAATATATCAATCAATTGCCTTTTATATAAGTACAGACCAGACCCCTTATCTTTAGGACACTAAAATCAATCAGGTTCTTAAAAGAAGAACTTTATTACAAAGAAAAAAGTAAAAGAAGCACCTCTGTAAAATCAGGATGGAAGGTAACTTTACAGGGTGACAAAAAGGTTTAAAACCCAGAGGATTCCCCTCTAGGCTCAGCTTCAAAGTTACAAAAAAAACCCTGGAATAAAACTACCTCTTAGCATAGAGAAAATTCACACGCTAAAACAAAAGATGATCTACCGCATTTCCTTGCCTTTACTTACAATTTCTGTAATTTTAGATGTATAATTTCAGGCATCTTTTTAGGAGCTGGTTTACCTGCTTGGTGTCCCTCTCTCTCTCTCTGTCCTGAGAGGGAACCAACAAAGAGAGCCCCAAAAAAACCTCCCCCGGCCAGATTTGAAAGTATCTTCTTTCCCCATTGGTCCTTTTGGTCAGGTGCCAACTCGGTTAATTGAACCTATTAACCCCTTACAGGTAAGTGATTCTGTACCTCTGGCTAGGAGGGATTTTATGTTACTGCATACATAAAGGTTGTTACCCTTCCCTTTATATTTATGACAGCAGGTATAGAATCCAATCATCCAAGGTGACATTCAGTTGCCTTAACCATAAGACCGTCTTTTCTGAGCCTGACGTCCCATGTTTCATTCACTATATGCTTCCTAACTTTGCAGTTCTGGACTTTGCAAACTTAATATTTTAATGCAGGGTGTTTGTTTTTGAAGTACCAGGGGTTTCACAGCTATTTGCTAGACAGCATAGGAAAGTAGAGACTTGGGAATTCTGAGGGGCTATCCAAGAACTTTTCTAGAGCACAATCTTTCCATTACAGGTTCTTCTGCCCATGTCCCAACCTGCCTTCCCCTTTCTACCTTTGTCTCCCTCTAGTCCTGTCCCTGATTCCTCTATTCCTGTCCTCTGATTCACATCAAACTACTTCCTCCTTCTCCAGCTGCTTGGGCACCAGCAGGGGTCACCACTGACAGCACAGGAGAGAGAGTCTCTGCTCTCAGTTTCAGAGCCAAATACCACAGCAGCCCCCAGGAGCAATTGCAGGGAAAACCCTGCTTGGCTCCTGCAGCTTTAGGCTGGACTCACTCAATACAGATGGAATCTTTGGAGAATTAAACTGTCAGCCTTTAACAAACCTCTACTGAGAATATGCAAACAGCTATTTTCAGAGGGTAATAACTTAGCCAAATTTGGGTAAATTTTTATGGTGATAGCAAATGGCACCTCTGCCCCTACAGTGCCCCCCGTTCCAAAAGATGGAGACAGAGTTTCTCAATGAAAAGGCCATAAGAATTAACATGGGTAAAACAACATAACTTATTTTGAGAAAATGCCTGAACCATTTTTTGTTTAAGTTTAAGGTGAAGCTGTTTAAAAAAATTCAACCTGAGATGCTGATATGTTGAGATGGGGCTTTGGCCACAGTGGATACTGTTTTAGATTGTTCTCTGCTTGTGGGCAGTTCACGAGCAGTCCCAGGTTAAACCAATCCTGAAGATCCCCCTATTTATGCATCCCAGGATTGCATTACTTCTTTTGGCCACTGTGTCACATGGGAGCTCTTGTTCAGCTGATTATCAACCATGATCCCCAAATCTTTTTCAGAGTCACTGCTTCCCAGGATAGAGTCCCTAATCCTGTAAGGGTGGCCTACATTCTTTGTTCCCAGATGCATACATTTACATTTAACTGTATTAAAATGCATACAGTTTGCCTTCACCCAGTTTACCAAGCGATCCAGGTTACTCTATATCAGTGGCTTTTCTTCATTAATTTACCACTCCCCCAATTTTTGTGTCGTCTGCAAATTTTATCAGAGGATTTTATGTTTTCTTCCAGATCATTGATTTAAAAAAATGTTCAATAGCATAGGGTCAAGAACCAATCCCTGCAGCACCCCACTGGATACACACCTCCTCGATGACAATTCCCCATTTACAATTACATTTTGACACCTGTCCATTAGACAATTTGTAATCCATTTAATATGTGCCATGTTAATTTTTACACTGTTCTATTTTTTTTTTAATCAAAATGTTATAAAGGTACTAACTAATGTCAGAGCAACTTTTGGCACCCTAAGTTGGCTTTGGAGAGTAATGTCACTATTCCCCACTTCCACAATCAAGGAGGAGTCAATACCAAGTAGCCTAGCGGAGTCCAGCAGGGCATCTGAGGTCCCCTCAAAAGAAGAGCCAAGCAGGACAAACAAGCTCCACCATGGGGGGAAAAACCAAGTACAAGGAGCTGAACTGCAGTGAGGGGAAGCAAAGCTCAAGGAACCCAGACAACATGCACAATCATATCTAACAACTGGACAATCTGCTGAGTGCGCTGAATCACGTGAGTGGCACTTATTTTGTGGGCAGGTTGAAAGCATACCACTACTCTCCCCTCTCCCCCAACTGGCCCTGAAGAAGCTGACTAGAGAAATTACAACTCTGAAGACAAATCGCATAAATCTATCCCGAGGCCAAACTCGGAGAGGCCTTTAGAAAATAACTTGCAAAAGCAAGATACTTGACCATATTTTGAAGTGGAAAAGCCTACAAGACTTGTACCAAGAACTTGTTTTCAAACTGATACAGATAAGATGTTTTTACATGTGAATATTATGGGATTTTTCAGGACCAAAGCGGCAGCAAACAACTGCAAGAATTCAAGAGAGACACCTTGTTCTCTTATGGAATGGTGAGACGGCAACATAAAGAAACAACTTGTGTTCTGATTGTATCACTTCACGTCTTCACCAGAAAAGTGGGTCACGTTCTGACCTTGACCTTATTAGCCTACATCAGCTTTGTCAAACAGGCCAGACTGTTAAAATGGACCTCTCCTGAGCCAAAATTATTTAAGAAGAGACAGAGAGGGACCATAGGCTGACCACCAAAAGGCACCCTGTGTTTGGTAACACCAAGTCTTGTCAAACACACACCCTGTAACTGTTTCCCTGAAGTCCTATCTAGGGAGACTGTGGGATATCCTGAAAGACCCAGAATAAAGCTATCAGAACATTGTGAATGAACCTACCTCAGCATAACTGTGTCTGGGAAAACCAGACATTGCTACTGTTGGGCTGAGTTGGAGAAAGCATGTCTTCACAATAATGCCAACATTAAAGTAGCACAAGATTTTAATACATCTAGTCCCTTTACCCAAGTGATAACTTGGTTATTTTTAACGCTTCTCAGAAAATACACATCTGAGCTGCAGTCCAGTAAATGACTTAAGCGTACAAGATATACTTGTCTTTCACTAAACAGTTTATCAGCAGTTTATGAATAATGCTAAGTCAATAAGCAATTGAAAGATGAGGCTGCAGATATTGCATTACAACAACTTAACCTATGACTATCTGAAACCAGAAACTGTTAACACCACAGGACAGTTTCTCTGCACAGAAAGATTCTGAATGCTTAAACAACCCTGAAGTGACACATTTTTGGGGGGGTGACAAGAAATTGACAGCTTCTCAGAGAAGAAAGGGAGAAACCTCGATTAGTTATTAATCTAGATCTTCACCGCTGTTTGAACAGTTGGTTAAAAAGGCACTGGTGAATCTATATAAAAAGATTCCGGGATTATCATTCTAAAACCTCAAATGTCTAAGTCAGCGTGAAGCAATAGAAACAGCTGCAAGCATGGTTGAAAGCTCTTTCTTCAGAATATCACCAGATTCAAATCATCACTAGTATCTGCAGTCTGTTACTGTTCAATTTGCTGCACATAATTTGCTCTTTTACTCCAGGTGCTAGACACATCACTTGCCCTCCTCCCATACCAATACATCACTGTTGAATCCCCCTGCTCCCCAAGAATTTTCCCTCCCCACCCTCCCCAAACCCTGGTAATTCCTAGTCATCTCAGCTGCCTCCCACTCTCACCAGGCCTTTTACCCAGTCTGCCTCTGAGCTTTCAGATGCATTTAATTTTATTTTTTTTAATACACACAACTAAGACAGAAATTCCAGAGTTTCATACCCTGGAAGTTTACATGGTTCCCCCGATCATTTAAAAAAAATGTAAAAAAAGTTATTCTCATATCCCAGATAACAATTTACAGTTGATTTAAAGAACTAGATTCACCAGTTTGCTGCAGCTACTTTGCACTGTTCCAGTCATGCAAAGCAGACACAGAGTAACAGTACATCTGACTCTAAAAACTTTTAAAATAAAATCAGTATTTTTAATATCTTCAGCTCACTGAAGATATAACATGGCAGCAATCTTTGGGACTTCTGTTTGTATGACATTTTAAATAACCAGGGATATTTCTAGACAAAAAAACTGCTAAACTGGTGTTAATGTTGAGAGTATATATGAATAGTTTAAAGGTAAAAAAAACCTCCAAGAATGTTGTAATTATCCCAGAAACAAGTATTTACCAACCCTTGAAGTCAGAGTTTGGATGTATTTTTTAAAGTTTAACCTTAGGTTAAACAAGATAATGTCAATTCTGCCCCATAGTGACACTTTGCAATAACCATATGATTATGCTTCAGGCATTTTAGTATTTGTAGCCCCAGAGTAAATTAAACTGATTTTTAAAGGTTTTCTCCTATGGCATCACTAAAGAACAGAGTTAAGGTTATTTGGGTGCCTTAATTGCCCATCTTCAGGCCTTCGTATACTTGGATTTCTTTTAGGTTTAACCCTAATTTTGAATTTCTGCGCCTTATAATGCTTGTTTTGGGACATGATTATAAGATTTCTATGATGAATATTGTAATGGTAAAACATATGTAACCTCAACCTTAACTCCATCTAAATAGGTTTTTTTGTTTGGGAATATATAAAGACAAGGAACTGGACATTTTTAAAACGAAGTTACTTAATTTTTTGCATTTTAAGTCCCCACACTTTACTGTGAAAAAGATGAATGATTATTATTATTTCTCTTTTGTGGCATACAACAAGCCAAAACCATGTCTGGCAACGAAATCCTAACTCTTCTTAATATTTAAGCTTTTCATTTGCATTCTAGCAATGAGTGCTCTAATTATGATAATATAAAAAACTTTTTGATCAACATAGAACGAAACTCCACTTCACAGAAAAGGTGAACACAACCTTGTAGTTATGGAATTGCTACTGATTCTTCCATGAAATATAAAGATCAAATCCTTGTTTTAACTTAGGGCTGGTCTACACTAACCCCCCCCTGTCAAACTAAGATACGCAACTTCAGCTACGTTAATAACGTAGCTGAAGTCGAAGTATCTCAGTTCGATCTTACCTAGGGTCCACACGCGGCGCGCAGGCTCCCCCGTCGACAGCGCTTACTCCTCGCGGCGAGCAGGATTACAAGCGTCGATGGGGGAGCACTTCCTGGTTCGATTTATCACGTCTAGACAAGACGCGATAAATCGAACCCAGAAGATCGATCCGACGACGCCGACGCTGCGGGTAAGTGTAGACTAGCCCTTAGTTTGTACCCATGACAGACCACAAGTGTCCCATTTTAAATATGTCACAATAGTTACAGAATGACCTTCACATTTCTTGTTGCTTCAATCACAAGCATTTGTACCTCCTACCAGACAGTCCCATATCCATCATTCCACTCCGCACAAGCCTTTTTATTTTAAATACATACTGCATAAAAATGACAAGCAAAAATTGAAGAATGGTATAAATAAGTATAGCAAGCCTATGCCTCTTTCAGGGAATCTGATATTGCACTACTTTGATGGCATGTTTGTTTAGTGCTTAAGAGATCCTCAGCTGGGGTGGTGCTTCCCACCTAAAGGAAGCTGACGTGCTGTGGGAGTTCTAAGCAGAATTATGGAGCCATTCAGGCTAGCGACATACCCTTAGACACCTCAACTGCAAGCTGCTTACAAGAGTATTTGTGGAACCAAAACCATGGCTAATAGGAAAATAAACTGCACAACTGCCCTTTATGTGAGTGCAGGCTCCATCAGTTAGGCCAGGGGTCTCAAACACGCAGCCCACGGGCCGCATGTGGCCCGTGGAGTTATTTCCTGTGGCCCGCCATAGCACCGACTCCACTGGCAGCCAAACTCCAAACATTACTGAGTGTTTATATTTTATTAAAACCCCTCTTTACATTACAGTTTTTAAAAACACATTGTCTTTTAAGAGAATACTATATTACTCTTCATTTTTTTCATTTTTGACTATATTTTTGTATCATTGTATGAAAAGGTTTCAGTGATGTGGCCCTCGGGCCAATTTACTAGTTCTCATGTGGCCCTCGTGGTGATTTGAGTCTGAGATCCCCAAGTTAGGCTCAGTGAACACCACATGTCCAGGAGCGAGTCTTGATCCTCCAAGGGCTCTCCTTTGCAGAAGGCCAATGTTTAGACCAGGGATCTCAAACATGCGGCAGCCTGCGGAGCTCTTCCCTACGGCCCAAGCTCCCCTCACACACACACACACACACACACCCCGAGTTATTTTCTGTGGCCGCTAAGCTCCCCACCTCCTCCCCCGTCCCCGCGCGCACGGCTCCCCACTCCTCTATCTACCTCCAGGCAGTTCCCGCCACCAAACAGCTGTTTGGCGGCTTAGCGGTTTCCGGGAGGGAGGGGGGAGGAGCAGGAAGCCACGTGCACAGGGGAGGGGGCAGCATTGGGGTGGGGACTTTGGGGAAGGGGTTTGAATGGGGACAGGGAAGAGGTGGAGCTGGGGTGGAATGGGGGTACAGCCCAGTGCAGGCGGGGAACTTTAACAGAAGTAAATCTAAGTGCGTGTTTTGTCCTTTGAGTGAGGTGTATATATTTTATTCACCTAAGGCAGGGGTCTCAAACACGCGGTCCATGGGATTAGTGTCTGCGGCCCGCCAAGCTCCCCGCGCCCCCCTTTTCCCCCCCCGCGTTATTTCCTGCGGCCGCCAAGCTCCCCACGTCCCCCATGCCTACTAATAGGCGCTTCCCGCCGCCAAGCCACCAAACAGCATTTGGCGGCGCTTAGTGTTTTCCAGGAGGGATGGGGAAGGAGCAGGGAGCCGTGCGCTCAGAGGAGGCGGCGGCGAAGAGACGGGGCCTCATGGAAGGGGTGGAGTGGGGCGGGGCCAGGGGCAGCAAGGGGGGGGTGTCAGTGATGCGGCCCTCGGACCAATGCACTAGTCCTCATGTGGCCTTTGTGGTCATTTGAGTTTGAGACCCCTGCTTTACACTATACTGGAAGAGATCCAGAAAATCTCATATGAGAACCAGAAAGAAACTTCTGCTCTTGACTCCAAATTAATGAGATTATTTCATGACCACTAACTACTTGTACCTACGCACACTAAGAAATACAATCAAATGTCATGCTTCCAGGCATAACCAAACATCATACAGGGGTCAGAAAACAATATTCACCCGTGTCCAGCGGTAGGGAAACTTGTTAGATGTATCAAGGACCTATTTCACCTTCCTCTGAAGGATCAGATATTGAACAGTTCTGAAGGCAGAATGCCAGACTAGATCAAAACTGGTACAGCGAAGCCTATGTAAGAAGTTAATCCTAGTACCGACCAAGGTTAATGTAGATGCTCACGTGGAGGATCACAGGGCCCAGATGAGCTGGATGGGAGGCAAAGATCCAAAACTGCTAATACAACTGTATAAATAGCAACAAAAATGGGAGGAAAAACTGACATACTTACAAAAAAAAAAACCCAATACATTTAGCAAACCCACCAATCCCTGGTTAACAACACAAATTTGAAGCGCAATATATTGTCTTTCATGGAAAATGATTGCCAAGAACATTACTCCCAAGTACACGAAACCCTTCAACGCCAAGACAAACCATTTGATAGACACTAAATGAAAGACTTTGGCAATGTAAGAGTCTTCCACTGAAAACAACAGGAAATAGATCAAATTCTCACTACACGGCACTTTAAGAGAGAGGTAAGGGATTGACTCTGTACACAAATGTGCAGAGGGACAACAGGGTTGAGGTCTGTTATTTCTCACCTCTATATATTTATTTATTTTAAAACATTTTTGCTGTTAACAAGCATGTTATCTCTGGAAACACAAATCCACAGTCTGAGAACTGCAAAACTAAGCATCTCTGATGGTATCTTCTAGACTGAGCACTGAGTCCTGTTGGGTAGATAGAAAGATTAACCTAAATAATCTATACAGAAGCCCCTGAAACCCCATAAAATTGGGTCCCTAAACCATGAACTATTAGAACTCATTTACAAAACTTTTCTTAAACATTACATGAATATATTCTCATACTATAGAATTAGAATTTATAATCCCTGTTCCATTATGAGATATCTATCTTTAGATAGGTTTTTTCCTCAAAAAGCATTTTATAAAAAAAATCTAAATTTTTTTATTTAAATAAAAAAAGCACTGATTTTTATTCATCCTGATTATTCTTTGCCTGGCTTACCTGGCCAAAGACTGGGCGAAGAGCTGATGCCCCCACTCAGCAGGCTGGATTCCATCCCCTCTTTGGGTTACTGCAGTCATGAAGGAGGTGGAATCTCAGGCTTTGCACATTTGGCTTCTTTACTTTTACTTTCTTACGTGGAGTTGTGGCACTGTTGGGGGCGGAATAGATTTGGACAAGAAGAAATAGTCTGGAGATAAATGTGAGAAAGGACGGACAGGCCGTAGAAACAAAAGTGAAACTGTTTGAGCAGCATATTCCAGAAGTCTTGAGGTCTTTCTGAGTGTAGCCTTCACTGATTTGAGATCTACCATACCATTCTCTCACTAGAAGGGAAAACATATAATGGCAGCAGGCCATAAAAGAGACCCAGTTTAGCAATATTTTAATGAAGTTCCTCTACCTGTGGATAAGACAGGTGTGCAAAATGCAAATAGTGCAACAAAGAAATGCAAGGCCTGGTTGCCCAAATGAAACATCATGAGAAGTTTTCCTTCTTAGGAGGAAGCTGCGTTGAAGATGATGAAAGGAACATGTCTGAACATGCAGGATCTTCAGGCTGGTAAACTTTTTTATTTCATACTTCTTTCTTAAGGACTGCCTGTCTTCCTTCTGCACTATTCTTGAATTCTCATGTTTGAGCAAAGAATATAGTTGTTACTTTATGGTACTATCATTTTAGATGCAGTTGTGATAAAAAATAAATAACTGAAATAGGCAGATCTTCCTTTTGCAATTTCACCTTTAAAGCAGTACTGAGTGTCAGTGAATGCAATGAGTAATACTAAATGAGCAGTATGGTAATAATTAAATAACTGCATGACTTATTTTGTTTAGGAGAATCCATCCTCAATATTACAGGATTCTGAAGACTATCCACCTTCAAGATCACCATCATTTTCTATAGTTTCAGAGTTATGTGCCAATGATAGTCTTTCAGTCACATCATGTATGTCACATAGCCACAGTATATCATCTGTAGCAAAAAGAGAAAAAAAACCCTCATTCATCCAGAAACAACCATAGATAAATTTGTCATAAGAACCAGCAGATTACAAATAGAGGTAATTGATGAAAAAATTGCCCGGTTTATTTATGCAACAAACTCTCCTTTCCGTATGATTGAGAACCCACACTTCATTAACATGGTTCAGTCATTAACACGAGGATACAGTCCACCCAACAGAGCAGATGTCGCAGGCAAATTTCTGGATAAAGTGTATGAAAGAGAAATTGAGCAATGTACAAAAGGTCTAGAGAGTAAAATTGTTAACCTGAGTCTTGATGGGTGGAGCAATGTCCACAATGACCCTGTCGTATGTGCTCGTGTGACAACAGAAGAAGGGAACGTCTTCCTTACAGAAACAACTGATACATCAGGAAATGCACACACAGCAGAATACTTACAAGAAGTAGCAGTAAAAGCTATAACAAACTGTGGAAAAAAAATTCAAATCTCTAGTACGCAGCTTGGTCAGACAATGCTGTAAATGTATCCAAGATGAGAAGAAATTTAGAAGAGAGTCCCAAGCTAATAACCTACGGTTGCAGTGCTCATTTGATGCACCTCCTAACCAAAGATTTTAGTGCTCGAGAAATAAAGGCTAATGTCATTGAAATTGCAAAATACTTCTGTAACAACCACTTTGCAGCAGCTGCTCTGAAAAATGTGGGAGGAAGCAAGCTAACGCTCCCACAAGACGTGCGATGGAACTCAGTAGTGGACTGTTTTGAGCACTATATCAAGAACTGACCTAATCTGATGACAGTTTGTGAACAAAATCATGAAAAAATAGATGGCACTGTCACAGCCAAAGTTCTCAACATTGGGCTTAAGAGAAATGTTGAACACATGCCGAGTATCCTGAAGCCTATTTCCGTAGCCTTGAACAAAATGCAGGGAAATCGCTATTACTGACGCTGTTAAAATTTGGAAGGAACTGAGTGAGATCTTAAAAAGAGAGATATGCAATGACAGAGTTAAATTACAAGCATTAAAAAAAACAAATGGGACAAGCACTATCTCCAGCTCATTTTCTTGCAAATATTCTCAATACTCGGTACCAGGGTCAAACCTTAACTGCTGAAGAAGAGGAGTTAGCTATGACATGGACATCCAGCAATCATCCCTCCATAATGCCAACTGTAATAAACTTCAGAGCTAAGGGTGAACCATTCACGAAATATGTTTGCTGATGATGTTTTAAAGAAAGTCACACCAGTGAACTGGTGGAAGTCACTTAAGCACTTGGATTCAGAGACTGTTGAAGTGATAATCTCACTTTTAACAGCAGTAGCTTCTTCTGCCGGTGTAGAAAGAATATTTTCTTCCTTTGGACTAATTCATTCCAAATTGAGAAATCATTTGGGACCTGAAAAAGCAGGAAAGCTTGTTTTTCTTTTCCAGATTATGAACAAACAGAAAAATGAAAGTGAAGACGACTGAGTTAGCTGCAGAAGCCAATATTTTAAGTTTCTCATGTTGACCTGGCTGACATAGTCGATTTAATTTTGGGGTTTTTTTTTAAATATTTCATTTAACTATTTTAGTTAAAAATAATTTTAACAAAAACAAACCTGATTTTAAAAATTTGAATGTTTAACTAAATTCAAAAATGTATATGCTTGTTTTGTTAAAATACTGTATGTTTGCTGTTGAAGAAAAAAAATCCAGAATACATAACGTTGTTGTTTTAGTTAAATAAAACAATTTAAATGTCTGTCTGGTGATGTTCTCCTCCTAATACTGCATGGCAAGAAAATCCTCCAAATATTAATGATTAACCTGTTGAATTGGAGGGCTTGCCTAACACTGGCAATTTACAGCGCTGTAACTTTCTCGCTCAGGCGTGTGAAAAAACACCCCCCCCGAGCGAAGTAAATTTCAGCGCTGTAAAGTGCCAGTGTAAACAGTGCACTAGCGCTGGAAGCCACCTCCTCGTGGAGGTGGGGGTTTTTTTTAGAGTTCTTCCGTGACCATACAAGCCACGTTAAAGCGCTGCTGCAGAGATAGTTCACCTCCCAATGACTCCATAAATATCTGCTTCAATTACCTTTGGTAAATGAAATAACCAATAATTCATTTTCTGATATAGCTGTAAAACTAATTTGAAAAGTTTTCAAAATAAATCACTTTAAAAATGTATAGTGTGTACCTTCTAAAAATGAAACCTACATCTATCTCTGAGTTGTGAAGAATATGTATTAAGGTTATAACTAACAAGAATGCACTTTTATGTAGAAATCCATGATTAAATAGAGTTTTCCTGACTAGTGATTTAAATCATGATTTAAATAAATTTGATTTAACTCAAATCCATCCTGAACCAGAGTCGTCCACCTCCCCCAAGCTGCGTTACAACAAATCCATGTTAGTTGCTTGAACTGAGGTGGTTAGAGAAGGGATTTTGAGAGCATTCACCCCATGAGGGGAAAATAAAAGAGAAGCCAATTGCTGAGTTTTAGAGTGAGGAATTCTCTCCCACTAGTTCAGTAGCCAAAATAAATTAAATATAGCTTAGCTTCCCTGCACCTGAAATGTGAGAAATTACCTATTTGAAAACAATGAAGTGGCAAAAGAGTTTTCCTGTGCCACCAGCACTAAGACAGAGATGAAACCAACTCCCTGGCTTATTAAAAATGGTAGGCAAGGTGTATTCTCACATTTTTAAAATTAAGGCTATATCTAAACCCAATGCTATTGTAAAACAAGGCTAGCGCAAGCAATTCACTGACAAAAAAATTAACACCAGGCAACCTTAAATCTGTATTAATTACCTTGTGCCGTTTGAGTTCACTAAAACTCAAACTTCTGAAAACCAGGAAACACAAGCTTATCTTTGCACCCCTGAAGCTAGCAAGAACCACTCGGAATTATCTGCAAGCACTCCATCCAGTTGCATTCCCTGTTAGCTGTAGCTAGCTATACTGAACGGTGGAGGAATTAGCTGTAGAGCTTTTCAAGTTGTGATGGTGGTATCAGGCATTCTGAAGGAGAGGGGAGGATGCCTCTCTGTGGAGGATGTGAGCCCCACTCCCTGATGTCCATGTGTGCAATCAAAGGAAACTGGTGCATGTGTACCTTGAGGGAACCAGTATGCCTCATTTCAGTGCTGCATTGTGTACGCTGCATCAGCAGCCAGGCATAAGGGTCTTCTTGCAATGGGGATTGTCAGCAGTTAGGTGGGAGATGAGTGGTCTGTGGGTTTAATGAAGGGTAAATAAAAGCAGTCTTAGGGCTGGTCTACACTGGGGCGGGGGATCGATCTAGGATATACAACTTCAGCTACGAGAATAGCGTAGCTGAAGTCGACGTTTCCTAGATCGAATTAAGTTTACTTACTTCGGGTCCACGCGGTGCAGGCTCACTCCCCCGTCGACTGCGCTTCCTCCTCTCGCCGAGCAGGAGTTCCGGAGTCGACGGGGAGCACTTCTGGGATCAATTTATCGCGTCTACATGAGACGCGATAAATCGATCCCAGAAGATCGATCTCTACCCGCCGAATCGGGCGGGTAGTGTAGACCTACCCTTAGACGGCATAGTGTGCATAATGGCGACGAGGTTGTAAAAAAGTCTGTAAAATTTAGTAGATGAGATGTTCTTTCTGTGGAGTAGGCCAAGTGTCTGAGGCCTGGTCTATACTGGCGGCGGGGGGGGGGGGGGGGGGGGGGGGGGGGGGCGGCGGCTGGGGGAAATGTGTTTCCGACCTAAGATACGCAACTTCAGCTACACAAATAGCGTAGCTGAAGTCAACGTATCTTAGATCGACTTACCTGGCCATCCTCACGGCGGCGAGTCAACCGCTTCCGCTCCCATGTCGACTCCGCTTCCACCTCTTGCGGAGGTGGAGTTCCGGAGTTGACGGGGAGCGCGCTCGGGGATCGATTTATCATGTCTACACTAGATGCGATAAATCGATCCCCGATAGATTGATCACTACCCGTAGACTCACTTCACCCTGAGTGAAGGGCAAGTGCTGGTAGCCCCTGTTCAGTACAATACAAAAGCAGAACACGAGTTCTACCTTACAGCGCCTGGGTGTAGTTCAGGTTCAACACATAGTACATCTCCTTGAGTCACCCAGATCCTCTGAAAATGGGCTGGCTAGAAACCCTCTTATGTTCTCTATCTGCACATGCCCAGTGTAATTTGTTTGGTGCATGAATGTTAGGATTGAGCATATACGTAAAGTTTAAATCTCAACTCAGTAATGTTCACACTATTGCTTCCCCAAAGGGGTAGTGGGTGCCATGCACCAGCCGGGATGTCAAGCAGTTGAGACCCTTTGGGGCGGATTAGTGCCATAGTTTCACCCTGAGGTGTACACCAACACATGCTGGTAGAATAGGACTGACCTTAAGAAATGTTGTTTTCTCAGCTGGTTGACTCTTGGATGATCCCTGCTCAAATGACCGCAAATTTGGATCACTAACCCTACCCCATATCCCTATGAGGCACACAAAATTCCAAGGCAATTCCAAAGGTCCCGTATTTGTTCCTCCTTCACCTGGAGAACTCCCTTTCGAAACTCCCTGTTAGCAGCCCTGGTCACAAAAGCTCTCAAAATTAAAAGCTCTCATGGGTAATATATTTGCAGAGAATTTAGTTTTCTGTCTCCATCCAACAAATAGTGGGCAGATGAGGGATGCAAGAAGCTTGGGTTCTTAGTTACATAACAAGTACTGTCCATTAAGTGATACTAGGTAGGCTTTGCAATAATTTCAACAGATAAAAAGTTAAAACATCATTGACAAATACTTTAGGCTTGTGAAATGGTTTAGAAGTAAGGTATATAGAAAAAAAAATTGGTTACATAAAGGCTCTCTTCTCACCCTGAAAGAGTTAAAGCAACAAGTAAAGTGAAATTTAAATGAGGACTAAGTGGAAACTCAGAGTTAAAATACATTGAAAACCAGAAGAGCCACTGGGGGGGGGGGGGGGGGTGATAGTGTTCAAATTGCAGGCTAAGAAGAAACCCATCATCAATATTCTGCATAACACTCACTATAATATTTAAGCTATAATACCTTGCAAGCTGAAATTTTATTAAAAGTTAGTTCCCTGTAGGGCAGTGGTTTTCAACCAGTGCTCCAGGGCCCACTGGGGGACCCCAAACAGGTTTCAGCGGGTCCACCAAGCAGGGCCAGCATTAGACTCGCTGTGGCCCAGGGCAGAAAGCTGAAGCCCCACCACATGGGGCTGAAGCCTGGGGTTCCAAACCCTACCACCCAGGGCTGAAACTGAAGCCTGAGCAACTTAACTTCACAGGGCCTCCTGTGGCATGGGGCCCCAGGCAATTGCCCTGCTTGCTACCCCCTAACACTGGGCCAGTCTTTTATACGCAGAAAAAACAGGTGTTGTGGCACAGGTGAGCCCTGGAGTTTTTATAGCAGGTTGAGGGGGCCTCAGAAATAAAAAGGTTGAGAAACCCTGCTGTAGGGTGTACAGACTACCATAGGATCCACTAGAGCAACTACCGTGTGGGACTTGCCAGCAAACCCACCAGAGAAGGGAAAGGTAACCTCTCCATGGGAGGCATTTACTTGGATGAGCTCAGAAATTCAACTCATGCCTATATCGCACAGCTTCTCCAGTTAAGCAAGACAATCCCAGACTGAGCAGAGGACCATGTGCATGTCCTTGGTACAAAAGGAGATTTGGCACACTAGAAATGTTTTGAATAATCTGTCTGTGCTCAAGCAGTCCTCAGTGGAAGACACTCACTTCCACAGAAAAAGCATCATAATTCTTTGGAAAAAAAAAAATGTAAGGGGCATATAATACATTTGCTGCCCACTAGGTGGGTGCACTACTTCCACAGGGGGCACCAAAGACTTAGCTACCCTAAACAAAAAAGGATTACAAGAAACTATTGCTTTAAATTAAAAGAATCATTTGCAAGCAGCCATTTGAACAGCAGAGAACAAGTCCAGAAGCTCAGATCTCGGTAAACTGGTGCCAACTATGAATGGCTTCTCCCAGTGTTAAGAGAGAGACATACAAATATGAAAGAGGTTTAAGTGTTGTTCGTCCTACTGCATTTCAAAATTTCCTTAAATTTGCAAGCTATCTAAAATCCCTGTTCCCAGTAATAGTGCTAGACACTATGGGATAAATGTTTCTTGAATTCAAGGATATATTCATAGGGCTGGTCTATACTACACAGTTAATTCGACGTAAGCTGCCTTATGGTGACCTAATTATGTCTACATTACAGCCTTCCTCCCGCCGATGTAAGTGCTCTATGACACCGACATCATAACTTCACCTCCACGAGAGACTTGGGACTTATGTTGGTGTAGTTAAGGTGACACGGTGTATGCGTAGACACTGCCTTACTTACGCGGGCTGTTGGCTGTCTTGTGAATTTCATGGCAGGAGCCATGATATTGACAAGAAAGCCAGGCAGCTAGAGCCCATCTGCCACCCTACCCACGGCTTCCCTGGAGATCTGGACCCTGCTCCCAGCAGGGAGCCAGGGCGAGAATGGACCCCGCTCCCAGAGCAGGGCTGGGGCGAGAAGCCCAGGCAGCTGCACCCCACTGGCATTAAATTGACAAGGCTGCCTGGTAGGGAATGGGGGGGGGGGGGGGACAGGGCTGAGCAGCCCTAGGAGAGTAGTGAGGACATGCACCTCTAGGAGGCTTCCCTCCCCCATCCAACGGTTCACACCTGGGAACGGGGAGGCGAGAAGCCAAGGAGAGTAGTGTGGGCATGCACCTCCACAGTAATTACTGCAGTGGCTGTAAGTTGACCTCATAAGTCGACTTAACTTTCTAGTGTAGATATATCCATAGTAACATAAAGCCTACTCTGTATGCACATATACCAAAGCAATGCTGTCAGAAAACTGTGGGGCCACTAACACACTAAACTACTGAAGCACAAGTTATGCAACAAAACAATGCCATGCAATCACTGTACCTGCAACAGATTCTTTGCTTGGTATAGAATCATAGAATATCAGGGTTGGAAGGGACCTTAGGAGGTCATCCAGTCCAACCCCCTGCTCAAAGCAGGACCAATCCCCAATTTTTATTTTTCCTCCAGATCCCTAAATGGCCCCCTCAAGGATTGAACCCTGGGTTTCGCAGGCCAATGCTCAAACCACTGAGCTATCCTTCCCCCCCAAAAAAGAAAGGAAATGCAGGTATAGATAGGCCCCAAGTTGTTGCTTGGGAATCTTAGAGTTCTAAAGCACCAAACGGTAAAGTTCAGATGAAAATTTCCTTAAGTACAACCTCAGGAAAAGATGATATTGGAAGAACATTTATAAGACTCTTGAACACAATACTCTAACCTGGGATGTATAATCCAAAGTTCAATTCTTGAAAGGTTTATGCATATCAGTTATACACTACATTTACAGATGATTATGCAGGTCAGATCATGCAATAAGTGATTTGATGTAAAGCTAAAGGTTCAAATTTAAAAGCAATATAAAGTGTCACAAATAAAGCAGAACTGACAGTGTCTTCTAATGTATCCTGTTCCAAAAAAATCCAAAATTGATTACAATTAAGTTTGCTGAAGTACAAAGCCCACCAAGGCAAAAGCAAGGAAATCTCCTGTAAAAGTAACCGTATTTTGCACATCTGAACACCCTATATACATCACAATACCCAATAACTCAGGGACTCCAATGCCACCAGAAACCACCATACATACAAAAAATAAAAATCTGTGCAGACACCACAGTTCTCTAAATCATAAAAACGCATAACTATCATGACAATCTTGACACACAAGGTTATTTCCTGAATTATTATACATGAGGTTAGCATTAGAGTTTTGCATTAGAATTAAAAGGAACATGGTATGGTGAATGCATTTTTACCCTCTTATAATTCAAGGTGTGTGATATTTTCTGGAAGAGGTGTGGTGTATATGCACCAGAGCCAATGGTCACTTCCACAAAGATTCTGCTCTAAGCACTGCTCTAGCAGAGACCATCTCCAGTAGAGAAAGGCACTTACTTAGCCCTGGTCTACACTACGAGTTTAGGTCGAATTTATTAGCGTTATTTCGATTGATCCGTGCACCCGTCCACACGACGAAGCCCTTAACATCGACTTCTAGGGCTCTTAAAATCGATCTCGCCACTCCACCCCCAACGAGGGGATTAGCGCTTAAAGCGATATTGCCGAATCGATGTAGGCTTAGTGAGGATGCAATTCGACGGTATTGGCCTCCTGGATCTATCCCACAGTGCAACATTTGACCGCTCTGGACAGCAGTCTGAGCTCCAATGCTCCGCCCAGGTAGACAGGAAAAGCCCCGCGAACTTTTGAATTTCATTTCCTGTTTGGCCAGCGTGGTGAGCTGAAGGTGAGCGCAGATCTCATCAGCAGAGGTGACCATGATGGAGTCCCAGAACCGAAGACGAGCTCCAGCATGGACCGAGCGTGAGGTACGCGATCTGATCGCTGTATGGGGAGACAAAACCGTGCTAGCAGAGCTACGGTCCAAAAGAAGAAACGCCAATACATATGCCAAAGTCTCCAAGGGCATGCAGGACAGAGGCTACAACAGGGACGCGCAACAGTGCCGCGTGAAAATTAAGGAGCTCAGGCAAGCCTACCAAAAAGCCAGAGATGCAAACAAACGCTCTGGGTCAGAGCCCCAGACATGCCGCTTCTATGATGAGCTGCATGCCATTCTAGGAGGTGCAGCCAGCACTAACCCACCCATGTGGTATGACTCCGTATGTGGATCATCAGAAACCACAGAGGAGCATGATGATGATAATGATGCTGAAAATAGCGCCCAGACACAGCAAGGAAGCGGAGAAGCCCTTTTCCCCGACAGCCAGGAACTCTTTGTCACCCTGGAGCCAGTACCCTACGAACCCACCCAAGGCGTGCTCGATGCAGGAGAAGGGACCTCTGGTGAGTGTACCTCTGTTAATTAATACATGTTTTATAAGCAAGCGTGTTTAATGATTAATTCGCGGCCAGTACAGCTACAGGAAAACTCTGTTAACATGTTCGGGGATGGAGCAGAAATCCTCCAGGAACATCTCCAGAAAGATCTCCTGGATGTACTCCCAAAGCCTCTGCAAAAGGTTTCTGGGGAGGGCAGCCTTATCCTGTGCTCCGTGGTAACACACTCTACCACGCCAGGCCAGTAGCACGTAGTCTGGAATCACTGCTTTGCAAAGCATGGCGGCGTACGGTCCCGGTGTTTGCTGGCATTCAAGCAACATCCGTTCTTTATCTGTCTGTGTTATCCTCAGAAGAGTGATATCATTCATGGTCACCTGGTTGAAATAGGGGAATTTTATTAAGGGGGTATTCAGAGGGGCTCCGTCCCTGCTGGGCTGTTTGCCTGTGGCTGAACGGAAATCTTCCCCGCTGTGACCCACGCGGTGGGGGGAGGGGGAACAGCGAACATCTTGGATGTGTGTCTGTGTGTCTGTGTGTGTGTGTGGGGGGGGTCGATTAGGTTCGCGCTGCACGTTAACCCAAAAACCGCCGCCCCTCCCTTTTCAATTGCCAACCAGTTTTAAATTGCCAGCCCAAAGGCTGTTTGTTATGGGAAATGAGGGGGTTGCTGTTTGAAAACATTCCCACATGTTATGAAGGTTAAAGAAGCCTATAGACTGTGGCTTACCATGGCTGCCTGCAAGCCGAATTCTGTTGCCCGCCGGACCTGCTTGTGTGATCTCTCACACCAAACCGGCAGACCCTCAATATAACAGGCAAAGTGCAACCTTGGACCAAATGCACATGTGATATCTAATGTTTGGAGCATTGTTCTCTAATATGTGTCTTTTAAACTACTCCTCTCCCGTTTGTTTCCTCCCGCAGCTGCAAATGTTTCAACGCCACCCCCTTCATCACCGTCCCAGAGGCTAGCGAAGATTAGAAGTAAAAAAAAAAAAGGAATCGAGACGATATGTTCTCAGAACTCATGGAATCCTCCCACACTGAAGCTGCCCAGCAGAATGCATGGAGGCAGACACTGTCGGAGTCCAGGAAGGCAGATTTTGATCGCGCGGACAGGTGGCGTGATGAAGAGAGTAGGTGGCGTCAGCGTGCAGAGAGAAGGCAGGATGCAATTCTGAGGCTACTGGAGGATCAAACGGAAATCCTCCGGCTTATGGCTGAGGAAAGGCGTAGGGTTCAGGAAAGGCCGCCTGAGCCCAGACCGCTGCTACAGCCCCTGTGTAACCAACAGCCCTCCTTCCCGAGTCCCATAACCTCATCCCCGAGACGCCCAAGAACGCGTTTGGGCGGCCTCCGTGCACCCAACAACTCAAGCCAAGAGAACAGTCCAAGCAAGAAAGGGCTGGCATTCAATAAGTTTTAAAGTGCTGTGTGTCCTTGTCCTTCCCTCATCCCCTCCTCCACCACCCATCCTGGTGCTTCCCTTCCTCCACCACCCATCCTGGTGCTTCCCTTCCTCCACCAGCTATCCCGGGAGACTGTGGCAGTTAGCCCCATAGTTCCCCCTCTTTGTTTTACGAATTAATAAAGAATGCATGATTTTTAAGCAACAATGACTTTATTTCCTCTGCGAGCGGTGATCGAGGGGGGAGGGCAGGGTGGTTTGGGTAAAGGGAAGTAGAGTGAATGAAGGGGCGGGGCTTTTCATTACTGGGGAAAAACAGAACTTTCACACAGCATCCTGGCCATTCATGAAACTGGTTTTCAAAGCTTCCCTGATGCGCAACGCACCCTGCTGTACTCTTGTAATAGCCCTGGTGTCTGGCTGTGCATAACCAGTGGCCAGGCGATTTGCCTCAACCTCCCACCCCGCCATAAACGTCTCCCCCTTACTCTCACAGATATTGTGGAGCGCACAGCAAGCAGTAATAATAATGGGAATATTGTTTTCGCTGAGATCTAACCTAGTCAATAAACTTCGCCAGCGAGCTTTTAAACGCCCAAATGCACATTCCACCACCATTCTGCACTTGCTCAGCCTATAGTTGAAAAGGTCCTGACTACTGTCCAGGCTACCTGTGTATGGCTTCATGAGCCATGGCATTAAGGGGTAGGCTGGGTCCCCAAGGATAACTATAGGCATCTCAACATCCCCAACGGTTATTTTCTGGTCTGGGAAGCAAGTCCCTTGCTGCAGCAGCCGAAACAGACCAGAGTTCCTGAAGATGCGAGCGTCATGTACCTTTCCCGGCCATCCCACGTTGATGTTGGTGAAACGTCCCTTATGATCCACCAGTGCTTGCAGCACTATTGGAAAGTAACCCTTTCGGTTTATGTACTCGCTGGCTTGGTGGTCCGGTGCCAAGATAGGGATATGGGTTCCGTCTATCGCCCCACGACAGTTCGGGAACCCCATTGCTGCAAAGCCATCCAGTATGAGCTGCACATTTCCCAGACTCACAACCCTTGGTACCAGCAGCTCTGTGATCGCCCTGGCTACTTCCATCACAACAGCCCCCACTGTAGATTCTCCCACTCCGAATTGATTCGCGACTGACCGGTAGCTGTCTGGCGTTGCAAGCTTCCACAGGGCTATCGCCAGTCGCTTCTGTACTGTGAGGGCTGCTCTCATCTTGGTGTTCTTGCGCTTCAGGGCAGGGGAAAGCAACTCACAAAGTTCCATGAAAGTGCCCTTACGCATGCGAAAGTTTCGCAGCCACTGGGATTCATCCCAGACCTGCAGCACTATGTGGTCCCACCAGTCTGTGCTTGTTTCCCGGGGCCAGAATTGGTGTTCCACTGTATCAACAAGCCCCATTAACACCATGATGTCCACCTTGCGGGGGGGGCCTTTTTTGAGAGAGGTCTGTGTCCATGTCCTCATCACTGTCCTCAGGGCGCTGATGTCGCCTCCTCGCCTGCTGTAGCTCTAGCAGCTCCTGGTTCTCGTTCTCCATATACTCCTGGACAATGCGCGGTGAACAGCCGCGGTGATCTGATCGTGCTCCATGCTTTCCCTGGTATGCTGTTTGCAGGACAGTAGAGTGGGAGCAGAAGCGGCGGGTGGATAACAATGGTGTCAGCAATATGGCGCCCGCATGAAAAAAGGCGCGAAAGGATTTTTGGCTCCCCCCTCAGTTGCTTTCACGGAGGGAGGGGGGAGCAAGGGTTAGGCTCATTTCCTTCTAGCAGCAGATGGTACAATATGCGGTGAGCAAGGGTTAGGCGCCTTCCCTTCTAGCAGCAGATGGTACAATATGCTTGATATCCATCATCATCTCCTGGCCCCCTCAAGGATTGAACTCGCAACCCCGGGTTTACCGGGCCAACGCTCAGACCGCTGAGCTATCCCTCCGCCTGTGTTCCAGGCAGTACTGAATCTCCCTTAAACAAAACGTAAAAAAGAGAATGACCAGAGTCACTCTGGTCACTCCCATTTATGTCCAAGCGCCCCCGGCCAGCCACACCATAGGCCGCCGGCCAGGAGCACACGAATTTCAAGCATATTGTACGATCTGCAGCTAGAAGGCAAGGAGCTTCTGCTGTATGGTCCCGCGACCACGACCATTTATGGCATATTGCACCATCTGCAGCTAGAAGGCAAGGAGCTTCTGCTGTGTAGTCCCGCGACTACCAGCCTCAGGCGGAATGGCCCCCTCAAGGATTGAACTCGCAACCCCGGGTTTAGCGGGCCAACGCTCAGAACGCTGGGCTATCCCTCTGCCCGTATTATAGCGTGACTGAATCCCCACTAGACCTAATGTCCAGGCGTACGCTGGAGATGTACGGTAATTGTGAGCTGAGCAGGCTTCCGTAGCAAACACGGAAACCCCGGAAAAAAGGCGCGAAAAAGATTGCTTTCACGGAGGGAGGGAGGGACGTTTGATGGCTTGACGACATGTACCCAGAACCACCAGCGACAATGTTTTCTGCCCCATCAGGCTTTGGGATCGCAACCCAGAATTCCAATGGGCGGCGGAGACTGCGGGAACTGTGGGATAGCTACCCGCAATGCAATGCTCCGAAAGTCGATGCTAGCCCCGCTACTGTGGACACAGTCAATCGACCTCATGGTCTTAATGCTCTTTAGTGGGGACACACACAATCGAGTCCATAAATTCGGGTTTTAAAATATCGACTTCTATAAATTTGACCTAATTCTGTAGTATAGACGTACCCTTAGAGAGAGAACAAAATACCCTTTCTCCATTATTTATTCATACTACAGAATCATCTAAAGGCTTCAACTGGTATCAGGGCCACATTGTGCTAGGCACTGTATATACGTACTGTGAGGCAGCGCTTGCCATGAGGAGTTTTCAATCTAGCTAGACAAGACAAACAAGGGGAGAAATAGAAGTATTACCATCATCTTACAGATGGGGAAATACAGCAGTGACACGTCAGATCAGGAGCAGTGGGGTAGTTCTGCTACCTTCTCTGCCTCCTGCCTGACTCTTTCCACCACTGCTATGAAAAGCAGATAAAAGGGAGGTCTGTGACAGCTGTCACTGTGCCAAAGAACCTGCTGTTCTTTTGAGAGGCTCATGTCCAGCGAGATCTCTACTGGAGCTGGGTTCTGCAGAGGAGGGGAGTAAGCTTTCCCTAAAACGAACAGGAGGACTTGTGGCACCTTAGAGACTAACACATTTATTTGAGCATAAGCTCTCGTGGGCTACAGTCCACTTCATCAGATGCATAGAATGGAACATATAGTAAGAAGAAATATATACATACAGAGAATCATGAAAAGGTAGAATTTGCTATACCAACTCTAAGAGGCTAATTAATTAAGGAGAGCTATTATCAGCAGGAGGAAAAAAACTTTTGTAGTGATAATCAAGATGGCCCATTTCAGACAGACAGTTGACAAGAAGGTGTGAGGATACTTAAGATGGGGAAATAGATTGTATCTAGTAGGAAATAGATGGTATCTGGTTTGCAAATTAATTCCAATTTGGCAGTTTCTCGTTGGAGTCTGTTTTTGAAGCTTTTTGGTTGCAAAACTTCCAGCTTTAAATCTGTTACTGAGTGACCAGAGAGGCTGAAGTGTTCACCTACTGGTTTTTGAATGTTAGGATTCCTGATGTCAGATTTGTGTCCATTTATTCTTTTGCGTAGAGACTGCCCAGTTTGGCCAATGTACATGGCAGAGGGGCATTGCTGGCACATGATGGCATATATCACATTGGTAGATGTTGTGAAAGTAGAATGAATTATATTGTAATTATAATTTATTAAAGAAATGCTGCTTGTTGCTTTAAAGCAGGAGAAAGGTTTGTTGAAATATAGTTGTCAGGAAGAGAAACATTAAGGTGTGAGACAATGGGTCCTCTTAAACTAATGAGCTTAAGAGCTCCTAATGAGCTAGGAGATTGGTAAAAGTTAGTATGCAAATAAGATATGTATGTATATTTGTCAGTTTCTGCTCCCTTTGTTTCTTATGTTAAGTTTGCTTTCCCTTATCTGTATAAATAAGTTAGCTTGAGCCTTTGCATGGGACTCTCATAGCTGGGTGCATTGGCAAAGCACTTTGCTAACAAACAGAGTGGTCTGACAAATTTTGTGAGTCTTGAATCTGACTTTGACAATTTGGAGGTCCCACCGAGATGGCAACCGTCTTCACTGGGGCCGTGTGATTCCTGACCGTTCTTAGGATGGCCGTGGCAGCCGGCACCTAGGCATTTGACCCGAGCGGTCCTCCGCCAGAACGGAAGGGTGCACGACCACAGTGAAGTCTACGCCATCAAACCTGTTGGTTCCCACTCTGTTCTGGTAGGGATCCTGGGATCTGACATCAGGAATCTGGTCAGGTAGTTATTTCTGTGTTTTGTCCAGACTGAGGACTGTCTTGTCTCTGTGTCTATCCATCCTCCCTGCGGTGTGTTTGAGTCTGGGTGCCATCTCCGTCCGGGGATCAGCCGACCAAAGGGTTCCTGTCCCCGCGGTCTGAGTGAGTGAAATCTGCACAATCGCAGCCGCACCGCGCCTTGGGTAAAACCCTTGGTGTGAAAGCAAGGGCGATTGAGGCAGTAGCCTGTGGGCTCCTTTTGTGTGTTGCACCGGGCATCGCTCTGACTAACCCGATTTTCCTTCTTGTGTGATTGGTGTGTAAAGTCCTCCTGTATGGGTAACCAGACATCTAAGTCGGGACAGTTCCCTAAAGGAACGCCGGCTCATTTTATGTATTTTAGGAAGGGTCCGGACTCCTGTAAATTACTGGAAAAATGGTCTAGGCCAACTCAGGAGAATCCCAAAATTCAGTGGCCACTATTAGGATCTTGGGACAAAGACCAAGTAGACGTCTTAAAAGACAAACTCGGCCAACCTAAAACTAAATTGGCAAAAGGAGAGGTTGATTGTTTCATGCAGTGGTGAGAAGAGGCAAATCATAGGTGGACAGAATCAAAACTTGCCTCTCTCAAAGATTCAAATGATAAGTTAAAAGCTTTATTAGAAGCCTCCTCTCCCGCCACCAGATCAAGCGCTCCCCTTTGCCCCGTTCTCCGAGAAGAACAGGATCGATCCCAACTCCCTTCATACTCCCATCTCATTGTGGGAAAGGACAAAAAAAAGCCCTTGTTAAATTCTGGGGATGATGATGAGGAAGACGCATTAATTGGCCTGGCATCCTTGCGTCAGATCAATAGACGGTCACAACTCCTCCCAGGGGTTTCCAATTCAGACCAGTCCGGATCGTCCAATACCGCCCAGGCCCATTCCTCCGGTACCACTCAGACCCGTAAAGAAAAACCCCCGTTCCCCCGAAACCCTCCAGTCTGCCTGACTCCTCTGTTTTTCCCCATACATACGAAGATAGCCCTTGGACACTGATTGGGCCCAATGCTTACGCTCTGGCTCAAACCTATCCAGGCTCCCCTCCGAATCCTGCATACTGAGGGCCAACAAGAGGGTCCCACTTGGAGTTATAAACCCTGGACTCGTACAGAGCTCCTTTCAATTGTAAAAGGCTTTCCAAAGCCCCTGGAAAATCCTACCACATTTGCAGAGGAATTTTTGTTAGTGTGCGACACCTATGAACCCTCTGAGGCAGACCTCCTGCAGTTGTGCAAGCTACTTGTAACCCCTAGCGAGCATGAAAAATGGCTCACAGCAGCCAATCGGCCCGTCAGTGAGCGCCATTCTACTTTACCAGACACCGGTCCTGACGCTGAATACCGGAAAAAGTGTAAAGACCGAGCTAAAAACCTACATGAGGCTATCCCTCGGGTATGGACTCCTAAAACCAACTGGACAGCCATACATTGCTGTAAACAGCGACAGGGAGAAAGTCCGGGTGACTATCGCACCTGCTGACTGATGTTTTTCTGCAACATTCTGGTATACAGCAATCGGGTGAAAATGGGAAGGGCGCCCTGGCTCATGCGTTTGTTAATGGCCTCCTACCTGCTATTGGCAGTATGCTAAAGCGAATAAGTGTTGGGTGGGAGACTGAAACCATGGATAAATTGCAATCAGTGGCAGAACACTGCCATTGCACTCTAAAGGGAAAGGAGGAACAATCTTCCCAAAAGTTAATGGCCCTGCAAATACAGCATTAGTCAGGGCAAGGTAAACAGTACCGGGGAGGGAGACGTGGTCACGGGAGGGGCCGTGGAACTGGATTTGGGGGTTTTGGGGGTGTTTGTAATTACTGTAAACAACCCAGACATTGGAAAAACAAGTGTCCGCGCCGGCCTAATAGCTCTGTAAACAACCAGCTAGACCCCGTCGGCACAGCCCGACAGTCCCCAGACTTACTTTGTCCCACAGCAATGACAGGACTCTTTAGTGCTCCTTACTGCCCTAGCAAATAAGGGTCACAAGGCTTCTCGCTCTAAACTACAACTCTGTCAAGCTTCTGTCACATACCTTGGCTTTCTCCTCTCCCAGGGTTCCCGTGCACTTTCTCCCACCCGCGTCCAAGCTATCCTCAGCTTTCCCCGACCCCGCTCCCCACGCCAGGTCCGGAAGTTTTTAGGAATGGCTGGATTTTGCAGACAATGGATTCCCCAATATGCCTCCCTTGCAAAACCTCTCCAGGAACTCACTCGATTCTCTGTGCCTGACCCCATGCCGTGGCCCCGAGGTCGATTTTGCCTTTGTTTCCCTCAAACAGGGTCTGGTTTCTGCCCCCGCCTTAGGGCTGCCTGACTATTCTAAGCCTTTTACCCTTTTCTGCCACAAACAATCTGGGTGTGCACTTGGAGTTCTCATTCAGATGCACGGAGAAAAGAACTGCCCAGTGGCTTATTTCTCTGCCACTTTAGACCCTGTTGCCCAAGGCTTACCCCCCTGCCTGCGTGCTGTGGCTGCTGCAGCGCGCCTAGTCGAAATGTCTGATTCCCTTGTTCTCCGCTCTCCTCTACCCTCCTGGTCCCTCACTCTGTAGAAACTCTCCTGCTACAACGTAACACAGGCCACCTCTCCTCTGCCCGCCTTACCAGGGATGAACTTTTACTACTATCAGCTTCATATATCACCATAAAGGGTTGCTCTCAGTTAAGCCCTGCCACTCTCCTTCCTTTGTCTAATGACGGTGATCCCCACAACTGCCTTGCAACTGTCTCTGCTGTCACAGTCCCGTGCTCTGACCTTTCTGATGTCCCTCTCCCTAACTCTGACCTTATTTTATTTACTGATGGTTCCTGTTTTCGAGACAACCAATGTCGTATCCTTGCAGGATACGCTGTAGTTTCACTCTCTGAAACCCTGGAAGCTGCGCCTTTACCTTCTGTAACCTCAGCACAAGTCACTGAATTAGTTGCCCTCACCCGTGCCTGCTTTTTGGTGGAGGGACGCTCCGCCACCATTTACACTGACTCTCACTACGCTTTCGGGGTTGTACATGACTTTGGCACCCTCTGGCAAACTCGGGGTTTCCTTACCTCCACCGGTACCCCTATTAAAAATGGGCCCTACATCGCTGCCCTTCTGTATGCAGTTTTACTTCCGTCTGCCCTAGCTATTGTTAAGTGCCCTGGCCACTCAATGGCGGATACCGATGTTGCTAAGGGTAACGCATTTGCTGACACCTCTGCTAAACATGCTGCTGCCATAGGACCTTCCACAGATGCATTTCTAGGTTCCCTTTCTGTTTCTATACCGCTGCCGTCCCTCACTGACCTCACCCTGCTCCAAGACTCTGCCCCAGAAACCGAGAAAGAATCCTGGGTTGCCCAAGGTTGCTCTCTACATCCCGATTCTCTTTGGCGTTCGCCTACTGGTGCCTTTGTAGCCCCCTTTTCACTCTATCCGTCTCTGGCCGCCCTGCTACACGGTGTTTCGCATGTCGGAAAGGAGGGGATGGTCTCTGCCATAACTAAGAAAGGATGGTGGGCAACCCATTTTAGCTCTTTTGCAGCCCGCCACTGTGCAGCCTGTACCATTTGCCAAAGACATAATATTGGTAAACCTGTAAAAGTGGCCCAGGGGCTCCGGGGCCTGCCTCAAGCACCGTTCTTGCATTGGCAACTTGATTTTGTACAAATGCCTAAGTGTCAACAATATGAATTTATATTCGTTATGGTATGTTTATTCTCTGGTTGGATTGAAGCCTTTCCTTGTCGCAAGGCTGACTCACTGTCTGTTGCCAAATGTTTGTTAAATCATATTATGCCTGCCAAGGGAATTCCTGCTACTCTGTCCAGTGATCGGGGTACACATTTTACTGGACAACTTGTTCAACACCTGGACCGTATATTGCACATCAAACACCTGTTGCACTGTCCCTACCACCCACAGAGTGCAGGTGCAGTTAAAAGACGAAATGGTGAACTTAAGAATAAGCTTGCTAAAATTTGTGACTCTACAGGATTAAGCTGGCCAGTAGCCTTACCATTAGCCCTTATGGACATGAGATCCACTCCATCCCAAAGGCATAAATTAAGTCCCTTTGAAATTGTTATGGGACGCCCTATGTGAGCTATGACTACCATTACTCCAGTCCCAGATTTGAACTTGACTCACAGTGCGCTCCTCCAATATTGCAAGGGACTAACGCAAGCTGTAAGTCACTTCCATTCACAGGTTCGAGCCACCTGGCCCACGGAACCCACCTCCGATGCTTGCCACAACCTCGAGCCAGGTGATTGGGTCTACGTATGGCGCCATCGTCGAAAGCACGCCTTGGAGCCCCGGTGGAAGGGGCCTCATCAGGTACTGCTTACTACACAGACAGCTGTTAAACTATCTGGGATCGCAGCGTGGATACATGCTTCACAGTGTAAGAAGGCACCATCCCCAGAGAACCAATCACCTCAGGACCACGCAGAGTCAATTTTGACTCCAGAAGAAGACATAGAGGAACAGTCTGCAATATCTTACAATCTACGCTCTCGTAAGGGTTGCCAGAAGACGACGACGAACAAAAAGAAGCAGTAGTGAGCCTAGCGCCTACTGCCTGGTGGGCGTAAAACCGTGACTGCGGTTCCCTCAGTTGAGGTTGTCAGAACCAGAAGAGCCTTGCCTCCAACATGCGCCTCTGCCTGTTCCTCGGCTGCTGGTATCTTATGGTCTGGGGAGACCACGATGACAATTCTTTTATCCACCAGCAAGTGTGGATAGCTCAGACCCTTAATATTTCTAATTGCTGGGTCTGCAGCCACATCTCAGCCCACTCTCAAACTGGTGTTCCTGTCCTGGCTATCCCACTCAAGTCCCCAGACCTCACTGGAGGGCCTTGTCCGTTTAACAAAATATGGAATGACTTTGACAATGTGCTGGTGAACAAACCCTTTATGGCGTGGCTGATGTGATTAGGCCCTCTGATGGTGTCACTTGAATCGATATGTGGACAGAGTTAACATCGGGCTTTGTTGCAAGGATAGGCTCCTGGGTTAATGTTTTTGTTGTGTGGTGTGTGGTTGCTGGTATTTGCTTCAGGTTAGGGGGCTGTCTATAAGCGAGGACTGGTCTGTCTCCCAAGATCTGTGAGAGTAAGGGATCATCTTTCAGGATAGGCTGTAGATCTCTGATGATGCGCTGGAGACGTTTTAGTTGGGAGCTGAAGGTGACAGCTAGTGACGTTCTGTTATTTTTTTTGTTGGGCTTGTCCTGTAGTAGGTGACTTCTGGGTACTCTTCTGGCTCAGCCATAAAAATGTTGGCATACTGTGGGGCCATGAGGGTACCCATAGCAGTGCCGCTGACTTGAAGGTATATATTGTCCCCAAATGTGAAATAGTTGTGGGTGAGGACAAAGACACAAAGTTCAGCCACCAGGTTTGCAGTGACATTATCAGGGACACTGTTCCTGACAGCTTGTAGTCCATCTTTGTGTGGAATGTTGGTGTAGAGAGCTTCTATATCCATAGTGGCCAGGATGGTGTTTTCTGGAAGACCACCTTTCCCTAAGCCATTTATGGGGGCAGGTATAATTCTGAGAATACTATGAAGGGAGAGTAATACTTTGGGGGAGCTGGAATGGAAGGGATCAAGATGGCTGCCCTAACTCTCGGCTATCTCCCTGTACTGCCCACGCTGCAGCCCCTATGCCAGTGGAAACCAAACTTTTTCCTCACAAGCCCCCTCAAGATCTAGACAAGCTTCAGACTGGCTAACTAACTCAGGAGCAGGACTAGGAGTCCCACTCCAGGCCCATCTACAGCTGTTATTATCCCTCTTCTCCACTCACCTTGCCTCCTGCTTTTCATCTGAAGTAACAGAGTCAGACAGGGAGGAGGTAAATGGCAGCTGCAGGCAGGTTAGAAGCAAAGCTGTCAGCTTGTCTATCTGATGAAGACCCAGCACTAGGTAACAGGGACCTTGCTCTGGCTAAAATGACAATCCCTCATTTGGGATAGAGCAGGACTTTGCAAGGGAGGGAAGCCATAAGGGGTGTTTAACAGGGGGTAACGAGGAATAATACTTTGGGAGAAAGTGTAAATGTGATGCAGACATGACCACTCCAACCCCTTTACATGCACCCTATAGGATTGCTCCCCAAGTCCCACCACTTACTCACTAAATCACCTCTGCCTTCTATAATTGTCTATAAGCATGCACGCACAGAACAGATGATATCACTAGCTCTCTACAGGCTGGTTTTGGATAAAGCACAGCACAGGAGAGCAAAAGTCACTGCCAAAAGATACTCAAGGTGCCCAAGGTGAAAATAAATGAAGTTCTATTGAAGAAGCTGCAACAGTTCCACTTATCTCACTCCAGCTCTTTTTGGAGCAATGTAATGTTGTTTGAGCCTTACGAGAAGCATACCATTTTCAGAGGACTAACAGCTGATGTTCTTAATGACAACTGTCTGAAAATTGAACTAGAAACACAGAATTTCAAAAAAGGAACAATTTTTTAAAAAAACCTCTTTTTAAAAAGAATGATTACTTACTTTACAGTAACTGTGGTTCTTTGAGGTGTTTTGTCCATGGGGATACAGTTAAAGCATGCAAGCACACCACATGAGACTGGAATCTTTTGACCGGCAGTGTCTTTTGGAGCATTTTGCATATTCTTGTATCCCCCTCCAACCCCAATGGTACGTAGGGCAGAGCAGCTCCAAATGCCTCAGTTCCATCATTCAGGGTATGTCTACACTACAGCAGCACAGCTATGGCAATGCAGCTGTACCACTGTAGAGTAGACACTTCCTACATCGACAGAAGGGCTTTTTCCAGCAATGAAGTTATTTCACCTCTCCAAGAGGTGGTAGCTAGGTCAACTAAATAATTTTTCCAATGCCCTAGCTACATCTACATTGGGGTTTAGATCAACCTAACTACATTGCACATGGTGTGAAATTTTTCATAGCCCTACACAACAAAGCTAGGTTGATCTAATTTTTAAGTGCAGAACAGGTCTAATTCAGAATCCCAGCCGATCTGAACTCTGAAGTGGGAATGGAGGGAGCACATTGGGATCCATACAGCCAAAATATCTTGAACTACAATTACTATTCTTTCTTCTTTGAGTCTTTGGCTGTGCGGTTCCCTCTTATGACTAGTTAGCAATTCCCAGATTAAATACAAAGGTCTGAGAAAACCTACCTAGCTATACCTAACTAAATAAGGATTGAAGAACAGGTCTCAGATTCAGCATCTGATCCAGACACCAAATCTAGGCCATAAACCTGGGAAAAGGTATGGGATAAGCTCGAAGTGGCTGCCCTGATACAGGAATCGTTCTCAGGTATGCTGAGGAGGTTGCCTGGGCTCTAATCGAGTGTCCTGATGCTTGAAGGAGCGTATATGCCGCTAGTTCAGGGGTTGGCAACCTACGGCACGCGTGCCAAAGGTGGCATGCGAGCCGATTTCTGATGGCATGCTCTGGGATTCCCGCCGTAGGCTCCTGCCAGCCGGGGTCCTGCCGCTGGCCCCACCCAGCGCCCGCTGCTAGCCTGGGTGAAGGAACCCAGGCTGGAAGCGGGCTGAGAGGCTGGCAGGAGCCCGCGGCGGGAACACCAGAGCAGCAGCGGGCTGAGCGGCTGCCAGCCCCATTCAGCTCCCGCTGCTGGCCTGGGTGAAGGGAACCCCAGGCTGGCAGCGGGCTGAGACCCCGGCTGGCAGGAGCCGCCAGCAGGAACCCCAGAGCGTTAAAATGTATTACTGGCACGCAAAGCCTTAAATTAGAGTGAATAAATGAAGACTCGGCACACCACTTCTGAAAGGTTGCCGACCCCTGCGCTAGTTGATAAGTTGTGATCTGCTATGTGTTCCACTTGGGTTTGAGTGTGAGTTGGGAAAAACAGGGAGGTTGGTAGTTTTGTTTAAACTAAAGTAGGACACCACCTTGGTGAGGAATTCAGTACCACCTTATCCTTGTGGAAGACAATATTTGGGGGGGTAATAGGAGGATGTCTGCCATTAGCGCTTTAGACTTACTAACTCTCCTGCCTGAGGCAATAGCCACCAGTAAGACAGTTTTGAAAGTGAGATGGTGAGGAAAGCACTTAGATAAGAGGTGTAAAGATGGATTCCATAAGGTCCATAAGAAATATTCAAGTTCTCCATAATCAAACATCTGCAGAGCCAAAAGAGAGTTCCCACAGCATTAGGTACACTGGACTCTACCACTGGAGCTAAGGGAAGTGCTCTGTAAACCGACAGATAGAGTAGGACCTTTATATTCCTTCAGACAGTCAATAAAGGACAACATGCTCACAGAAACACATACTGTGTTACCCTGTGCCCACTAAAATCAATGATAGCCAGTGAAATCAACAAAAGTAGGACTGACCCCAAAGGTATCCACAACAAGAACAATTAATAAATCTGGTTAACTACAATCCTACACCATCACCCCCAATACTGTCAGTGCATGAGGTTTCAAGGAGATTAAGCTATATGGAGAATATCAAGGATTAGCAACAAGATATTTATGATAATGAAAGAGAAAAGACAGTAAAGTCAAATGTTCTGCTTTGGCTTCAAAGTTAATTGGCAATTTTCCTGGCAAACTCTCTGGTTCCAAAGTCAACTATGGAAAAGCTGATGTATTTCCAAAGCATTACTTACTCTATTGACAAAGTTGAGTTTACACTTGACACTGACTGCACCTATGGAAGTGTTTAAGTCCAACATTTCTACTAGTCCTGCACTGAAGCCTAAGACCTTGGTACAACACACACAACCCTTTTCATATTAAAGTCTAACAGATTTATTTGGGCATAAGCTTTTGTGGGTAAAAAACCCACTTCTTCAGATGCATGGAGTGAAAATTACAGAACAGGCATAAATTGCCACCGGACTCCTCATTGCTTTTGTGGATACAGACTGACACAGCTACAGAGACAATATTGTTTTATTTTTAAACATTACATGAAAGTCCCAAGTGATGGGGCTATCCTTTTTGAAAAATTCAATCTAGTAAGAGAAATACAAGGAAAACCATAAGAGCTACACTTTCCTTTTCTTAATTGCATTACTCCTAGTTTACACTCTCTTAGTGAAAGCAAAACCAAGAGTGCTAATTACACCACTTGAATATTTGTAAAAAGACTTAACACAAGTCTCGTTAGTCAAGCTCTACACATTTAGTTTTTATTATCCCCTCTTAAATTAATACTTCCAGCGAGTTAACCCTTTGTTCCTTTTGTGTCCCAAACCATACAAGTTACATAATAAAAAAAATATATATGCACTTGTAGATGAGATTGGGGGGGGGGGCAACATAGCTTGACGCAAACTCCTTGAAGCAACTCAGGGAGAAGGGGAGAAACAGCAGAGCACCCCACTTCTCAGGAGGCTCTGCATAGGGGAAAAGAGATGGGAAACCCCTTTTCCCCTCCCGGCAGAGCTGCCAGTGCCTCTGACACAGACTAACCAGAGCTTTATACAAAAGACTGAGGCTCCAGGCAGGGCCGAGGGGAAGCGCTCCATGAAGAGGGAGCGGGGAGCCTCAGAGAGCGTCCCAGGGCTCGGCGTCGGGGCCCCCACCCGCCGGTCGCGCCTGCCTAGGGGATGGGCGCATCCCCGACTAGGAGCCGCCTGGGCCAAGAGCGCTCCGGGCTCCGGACGTGCGAGGCGCTGCTCGCGGGGCCCGGCCCCGGGGAGCAGGCCGGTGAATAGGGGCGGGGGCAGCCCGGAGATGGGGTCCCGGCCCTGGCTGCCCCTCACCGTGCGGAGCCCCCGCTTGGGCCGGGAGCCGCCTGCGGCCGAGCCGGAGGGGTCCGTGCTGCAGGGGAAAGGCCCGGACTCACCCTCGGTCACCTCCAGCACCTTCACCTGCTCCTCGGCGGCCGCACGCACGCCCTGCACCGGGCACAGGATGCCGGTCAGCGTCTCCACCAGCGCCTCCTTCAGGCCCTGCGCCACCAGCCCCGCGCCCGCCATCGCTCCGGCCAGCAGGCGCCACGCTACGGGCCGCCGCGCGCGCCAAACGCACACACGTCACGCAACGACGGCACGCGGCGCCTCCGAGGGAAAATGGGAGCCGCGCACAGCGCCCCCCGCAGGCCGGCGGGGAACTGCAAGTGTGAGGCGGTGGGGCCGGGAGCAGGGAGTCCTGGCCGGGGGCGGGTGCATGATGTGGCCTGTGAGCGCTGCGCGCGGGGCATCGCCTCAGCTGTGCACCCCTCTCACTTTCTGAAAACATCCTTTTTCTTACATGTCATGTTTTAATTTTTTCCAAAACAATTGAAAAAATATAAATTGTACCACATTGACCCCCACCTAGGTTGTCAGATTTGCCCTTTTGATCCACCCTACAAACTTCTGCCACTGAAGCTAAGGGAATAATTGGTAGTGGTAGTAGACTGTTACCCTCTGTGTGAACCTGCTACTTTCCCAAGGGGTTTTCATAGACAATTTGCAGAGAGCAGTGGAATATTAGAGTCCGTACTCCAAATCATAGAGGCACTAGACCTTCTCACTAAAATGGTTGTAAGTTTTTTTTTAACATGGGCAAAACAATGTATTTTTCCCTAACCTCATTCTCAGACACAGATGAACCATTTTAGCTGGATCTTTCCAAACTCCTTATCTTGATGCATACACCTGGCTGGCATAGAAAATTTCAGCCCAATCTGTTAAAGTTGGCAAAGTTATAAAAAAAAATGGAAACAGGGTCTTATAATGTGCTGTGTTGGGCAACCTTAACTAACCACAAAAGCTTATGCCCAAATAAATGTATTAGTCTCTAAGGTGCCACAAGTACTCCTCGTTCTTTTTGCTGATACAGACTAACACCGCCACCACTCTGAAACACAGTGCTACTGTAACCCATGTGCCTAATAGGGAGATATCACTTTAAGAGACCCATGTGGGGCGGTAGGAGTGAGCTGTGTCTGGGTCATTGTTGCTAGGCATATTAAGTACTCCACATCCAGAGGCTTGGGAATTGCGTGGTAATTTTGGGTCTGCTCCAACAGGTTCCCTGTTGCTGGAGTCAGATTCCAGTCAGGGCAACTGCTTTGTGTGAGTTGGGAGAAGCTGAGCCCAGGAGCAGGCTGATGTCCCTAACTCTGAAGCATTTTGCAGCAAGTTAGTGATATTCTTAACCCTCTACCAGGGAAGTATGGGCAATGGTAATTATAGCAAGGAGCAATTGGAAGGGGGGAAATAACTTCTATTTTAATTGTATGCTTTGAATGTTGTTTTGATTTTAGCCAAACTGTTCTAGTTAAATTGTCTCAACTAGTCTGAGTCACCAACTTTTCTTTAAATGTAGTAATGCAGAAGGAGTCATTTTTATTTTGCTATTCTCAGTTTTGTATTTCTTGTAACAGGGTTTTCTTTAAATCTATACACTTAACTGAGTGATTCATCTGTTAGCTGACTGGCTAGTAGTGATTTCAGCAGAGGAAGTCTGCTGGATTCCAACTGAAGATTCCTACAAGCAAGTGGAGGAAAGATGTTGTTTTAGACTCAGCTGACTGTATAGATCTTGGTGATCAAAGACTCTAACTGACACTTAGGTGAACAAAACCTAAGCTTTTGGGAACTCTCAGTTTCTTCTCACTGTATTTCTGTGGGGACTGAACCGTTCAGATTTTAATTTTTCTTTATTTATGTTTATGTATAACTGAAGATAATGTCTGTGATGATAAAATCTTATGATAAAGAAACAAATAATAATCTAATTTTTACAGCATGACATAGCTATTTTATAGTTATTTAATTTAAATTCATTTCCTTTTGGGACTTGAATGGGGTGGAGGTTGACCCTGTGCAATCCTTGCTGAAAATCCTTAGAGACTGAACTCTGGGTCTCCAGCTACTTTCTGTGGGAGTTGGGAGGGGGTTAGTCACTGGAGATGGGAAATGAAGTGAACTCCAACCCACCCAAAGGTTACACTACCAGCCATGCTACTGACTCTGTCTGTAATACTGTTCTAACTCTAGATATTCTTGCATTTCATATACTTGTCTAACACGTTCTTAAATCCTACAAAGCTCTTGGTGTCAGTAACATTTTTCTCAATGATTCCACAGACTAATTGTGTGTTATATGAAAAAGGATTATAGTGGAGCAACAGCACCACTCTAGATATGAATGAGATTAACTTACAGTTCAACAGTTGATTATTCTAAGTGCTCTAAAACTCTTAATTTTACTCCGCAAGCCTGAAAATTGGCGGTGGCTTATTGGGGCAATGTGTAGGGTTAGTAGTCAAAATGTAGGTCTTTTGAGCACTTGAGAGTCCCCAGATAAAGCCCTCACCAAAACATCATGTGACATCAACTTACTGAGAATTGTTATAACAGTAATGTCTGATGCATAATTTGGACAGTAAGATTGTATTTGTGCTGGCTTCGGCCTATATTTCTTGACAGGAGTGTAACATTGCCTTAGTGACCTTGTTATTGTTTATAACTGCTGTCTAGGACAAAGGGGAGGTTTTGGCCACTGTGCTTAAATTGAAGGACAACAGACACACAAAATGTGCTGCCAAAAGACATTTAGGGAAAAGGCAAGTAGAGAAAAACAGGAAAGTCCCTATGGCCCTATGCAGATGAAAGGGTCAAAGTGACTTGGTTAGATAGCTGTAATCAGTAGTAATAAACCAATTAGAAAAGAAACATAACATGAAAAAAGCAAGGACAGCAACAGTCCTGCCAATTTAAGTTTATGCATGCTTATTTTATGAGTTGCATAAGATATGTAATATTAATGATAATGGTAATTGCAAAAAGAACTAATGAATACATAATTTGGCAGTGTAGAAAATGTGGTTAATTGTAAGCGGTAGTCAAAGTTTTGTAGACAAAAAATCCATTATGACCTCCCTATGCCCCAGAAAAAGGTAACTGTCCATTTCCTTTTTCTGTACGTCTCTCATTTCTTACGGTAATAGTAATTGTAAATGCAAGGCATACTTTTGGTTCAAACAAAAGTTTGAATTAATAAACCGGAGGTGTCTCAAACCCAAGTGTGTGCCATTCTCACCCAACAAATATTTTATGTTCTTATAACTTTTTTGTGTTCACCTGGGGCTCAAACTATTGCAGTGAGCTACCCCAAGTTGATGTCACCTGTGCCGGTTTCAACTCAGCCACTGTTTAGCAATTTGTGGTTTTCGGGAAGCAATAGTTCAGTGTTATTTGGGATTAAAATTAGATTTCCACAGTAGTTCCAGCCTGGTTGTTGAGCTAGAGAAAGTGATTGGAGCATTCACTGTAGTGATGCTACTCTGTGACCTTCAGTCAGGGCGCATGTTTTAGCCACTGAACCTCAGCCATACATATTGACTTGAGTTCAAGTCTACTCTTGGCAGATCTCTGAGAATGTCTGACGTGTGTTGGGGAAGGGGCTTCTTTTCAAACTTTTGCACCACAAACAGAGCTTTTTCATTAAGAACTTTTTCAGTGTTGATAAATACAAAGTAATGCACAATGGAAAACACAATCCCAACTATATGTACGATGGGGTCTAAATTAGCTCTTACCTCTCAAGAAAGAGATCTTGGAGTCATTGGGGATAGTTCCCTGAAAACATCTGCTCAATGTGCAACAGCAGTCAAAAAAGCAAACAGCATATCAGGAACTATTAGAAAAGGGATCCCTAGAATCATAGAACCATATTGATAGTACAGAAAATATAAATGCCGCTATATATATCTACTGTATGCCCACACCTTGAATACTGTGTGCAGTTCTGGTCATCCCATCTCAAAAAATATATATTTGAATTGGAAAAGGTGTGGAGAAGGGCAACAAAAATGAATAAGGGTATGAAACAGCTTCCATATGAGGAGAGATTAAAAAGACTGGGCCTTTCATCTTGGGAAAACAGATGACTAAGAGGAGATAGAGCGGCAGAGGCCCTGAGTTCCCAGGGGGTGCTTTACCCCTGTTCTACCCCAGGCCCCACCCCCCAATTCCAACCTTTCCACCAAGCCCCCACCCTGCCTCTTCCAGGTGATCACCGGTGGGCAGGAGGCACTGCGGGAGGTGGGAGGACTGGTGGGGAGAGAGAGGAGCTGATCTGCAGGGCTGCCGGTGGATGCTTAGCACCCACTATTTTTTTTCCATGGGTGCTCCACTCCCAGAGCACCCACTGAGTTGGCGCCTATGGATAGAGGGCTGTAAAATCATGAATGATGTAGAGAAAGTGAATAAGGAAGTGTTATTTACCCTTTCACGTAACACAAGAACCAAGGGTTACCCAATTAAATTAATAGGCAGCAGGTTTAAAACAACCAAACAAAAGTACTACTACACACAATGCACAGTAAATCTGTGTAACTCAATGCCAGGGGATGTGAAGGCCAAAAGTATAAATGGGGTCAAAAAAGAATTAGATAAGGTCATGGAGAATTGGTCCATCAATAGCTATTAGCCAAGATGGTCAGGGATACAACCACATACTCTGGGTGTCCTAAACCTCCAACTGCTAGAAGCTGGGAGTGGATGATAATGATGGCTCACTCCATAGGCACCAACTTCTCCTGGCGCCGGTGGATGCTCAACTCCCCCTCCCCCTGGCCCCACCCTGACTCCACCCCTATCCTGCCCCTGCCCTGCCTCCATTCCAACCCTTTTCCCAAATCCCCGCCCCAACTCCACCCCCTCCCTGCCCCTAGTGGACTCCTTCCCCAAATCCCCGACCTGGCCCTGCCTCTTCCCCGCCTCCTCCCCTGAGCGCGCCACCTTCCCGCTCCTCCCGCCTCCCTCCCACAGCTTGTTATGCTGTGAATCAGCTGTTTCACGGCGGCAAGCACTGGGAGGAGAAGCGGAGCCGCAGCGCTCTCAGGGACGGAGGCAGAGGTGAGCTGGGGTGGAGTGGGGAGCTTGGCTGCTGGTGGGTGCAGAGCACCCACCAAATTTTCCCTGTGGGTGCTCCAGCCCCGGAGCTCCCATGGAGTCGGTGCCTATGGCTCACTCGATAAGTGACCTGTTCGGTTCATTCCCTCTGAAGCCTCTGGCATTGGCCATTGTTGGAAGACAGGATACTGGGGTAGATGGACCACTGTTCTGAACCTGTATGGCTGTTCTTATTACTGATATTTCTAAGTTCTCTAAAACCCACACACATATTCAGATTATTTGGAAAACTAATGTGCCTCTGTGACACTATGCCCCATATTCTTCATAGAGATATTGTTATGATCTGAACATGGCCATAACTTAGATATGTTTTATGCAAGATGGGTCATGTGAGGTATCGTTGGAAAGGTTATGATGTGCTAACTGTGATTATCCTATTTGTATGCATATATCATTTTTGTATCTGAAGTTGTAAATATTATCTTTGTACTTATTAAAACAAGGCTGCGTTCTCGCTCCCACACTCTTCGGCATCTTCTTTGCAGCATTGCTGAAACGTGCCTTTGGAAATTCCACAGAGGGAGTCTATCTCCACACCCGGTCTGATGGGAGACTTTTCAATCTGGCTTGACTAAAGGCCAAAAGCAAGGTACGGGAGGCAACAATCAGAGACATGCTATTTGCAGACGACGCTGCCCTGGCCACCCACACAGAAACCGATCTCCAGCATCTGATTGACCGCTTTTCCAGAGCTTGCGAAGAGTTCAGGTTGACAATCAGTCTTCAGAAGACCAAAGTGATGGCCCAGGATGCAGAACATCCAAGCATTGCCATCAATGACTATGTGCTAGAGGTGGTCAGTCAGTTCGCCTACCTTGGATCTACCATCACGGACAACCTCTCACTGGGCCCTGAGATCAACCGTAGAACCGGCAAGGCCTTCACAATTTTGGCCAGATTGTCACAGAGAGTATGGAACAACAACATGCTGACCATCAACACAAAGGTCGCTGTGTACCGTGCATGTGTGTTAAACACTCTTCTCTACGCCAGCGAAACTTGGACCCTCTACGCTTCGCAAGAAAAGAGACTGAACGCCTTCCACATGCGCTGCCTCCGTCGCATACTCGGGCTCACTTGGAGTGATCGAATAACGAACAACGAGGTGCTGGAATGTGCCAAGATCTCCAGCATGTTCACTGTCCTCCGTCAACGCCGCCTCAGATGGCTTGGCCATCTAAGTCACATGGAAGATGGACGGATCCCCAAAGACCTGTTGTATGCCGAACTTGCCTCCGGAAACAGAGCTACAGGACGGCCCCACCTTCGCTTCAAGGATGTTTGTAAGAGGGACCTGAAGACTGTTCAAATCGACATCAACAGCTGGGAAGAGCTCGCCCAGGACAGATGCAGATGGAGACATGCTCTGACCACTGGATTGAAAACTGGCAAAGACAAGCTGCGGCAGCTTGCTGAGGAAAAGCGGGTTCAACGAAAAAGGAAGCAGCGGCTCCAACCCACAGCTGACACCACCTTCAAATGCAGCAAATGCAATCGAGACTGCCTCTCTCGTGTGGGGCTCCACAGCCACAACAGACGCTGCACAACGATCAACTAAACATCCCCCATGGGCGCATATCCATCGTCTCTCGAGACTAACGGACACCACCAACAACAACTTATTACAACTGTCTTTAAACCTGGAGAACACCCACCAGACAAAATGCAATCAGCCTGGATGGGCTATTGGGGGAACAATAGGACTTTGAAGATGCTAATCTCCCACCTTCCTGGGATGCTGCAAACAACTTTTGACTCATGGCTGCTTTGGCACTGCAGGGCCATGTGATCATGTCACCTGGTACTGGACTTCATCTTGGACTACTAGTATTTTTCCACTAATAGTGGGTGGGGATCAAACAGGGAAACAAGGGATTCCCGCCATATGTAAATTCTATTTAAGGCAAGGAAGTGAGTTTTTGGAGTTCATTCTTCACTGAATTCCCACCCAGGATGACTGCTGGAAACAGGCTATGTCTACACTTGCCATTTAAAACGCAAAATGTCCCTTTTATGCGCTAAAACTGTGGGAGCGTCTACATTTGTTAATGACTTTTTGCGGTGAAACTCAGAAGTTTCACCACAAAAAGAAAACCACCTTCACGAGAGGCATACAGTTCTTCCCGCTGTTCTTTTTGCACTATTTTGACAGTGAAGACATATTCTACCTGTGTAAACACCTTTTGGCCTCTGGAAGAGATACCACAGTTCCAAAAGTGACCACTCTAGCCAGCATCTCTGCTGCTCTGACACCAGGTAAACGGATGTCCGCTCCCTTCCGCTGTGAGCCCCGGGAAGTTTGAAACTCCCTTTCCCTTTGCTTGTAGATGTGGTGGGAAAGCAGCCAGACAGCAGGGGGTTTTAAAAAAAATGCAATGAAAGAAACAAGGAAGTAATGGGGCTGCTGGGACATGAAGCAGTGCATCACGGGGCACTGCGCAGGGACCCAGAATGCCTTCCACTCACCCACCCCCTTCCACAAGACCTATCGAGAGAGCTGCACTGTGGGATAGCTGCCCTACAGCGCTGCTCTCATCGGCAATGGAAGTGCTGCTAGCGCAAACACTCTCTGACGCCTGAGGAATTAAGTGAGTACACAAACCAGTGCTTTTCTTTCGCCGGTTCCCTATCACCACTGAAACTTACAGCGCAAAAACTCTGCAAGTGTAGACATACCCTAAGAAACAAGGACAAAAAACGGGGAAAGAGCTGAGCCCAGGCTAGAAAAGGCATGTGAAAGAAATGCCTAAAACAACATTTAGGGTAAAAAATTACTACTTGTAACCAGTTTATTTTGTGTCTTAAGCTTACATTGCAGTTTTTGTTTTATCATAGAATAATAGAAGATTAAGGTTGGAAGAGACATCAGGAGGTCACCTAGTCCAAGCCCCTGCTCAAAGCAGGACCAACTCCAACTAAATCATCCCAGCCAGGGCTTTGTCAAGCCAGGCCTTAAAAACCTCTAAGAATAGAGATTCCACCACTTCCCTAGATAACCCATTCCAGTGCTTCACCACCCTCCTAGTGAAAGTGTTTCTTAATATTGTGATACAGCATGGCCAGAAGGCAGCAGGAGAGTGATCTAGGGTGAGGAGAAGCCTTATTCCCTGTAGATTAATTAAAAGCACCTGAAACCAATTAGAGCACCTGAAGCCAGTCACCTGATAAAATCCCCCTGCTTCAATCAGCCAGAGGAGGAGCTGGAGCAGAGTGGATTGGTGGTGGAACAAAGAGCAGTTCGAAGGAAAGTGGAGGAGAGTTTTGAGAAGCGCTGCAGTGGGCTAAGAAGACCAAGATCCTAGGTAAAGGGACACCTGGCTTGTGCAGAGGGAAGGCAGGAAGCCCCACAAGCTGAAGGTCAGGAGAGGGAAGTAGCCCAGGGGAAAGAATCACTGGTACAAGTGGTTCACCTACTATCATAGGGCCCCTGGGCTGGGACCCGGAGTAGAGGGCGGGCCTGGGTCCCTCCCTCTCCACTCCCCTTCCCTGGGATACTAGTAGGATAGCTGTTACCCCAGTACAGGGGCAAGAAATGGCACCCTGAAACCCCCCCACAAGAAGAGAAAGTGCGGGACCCATCATAGTAGTGCTGGCAATTTGCCACAATATACAACCTAGATCTCCCCCACTGCTGCTTCTTCTGTCATCTGCCACCACTGAGACCAGCCTAGCTCCATCCTCTTTGGAATCCCCCTTAAGGTAGTTGAAGGCTGCTATCAAATCCCCCCTCACTCTCCTCTTCTGCAGACTAAATAAGCCCAGTTCCCTCAGCCTCGCCTCACAAGTCATGTGACCCAGTCCCCTAATCCTTTTCGTTGCCCTCCGCTGGACTCTCTCCTATTTGTCCACATTCTTTCTGTAGTGGAGGTCCCAAAACTGGATGCAGTACTCCAGGTGTGGCCTCACCAGTGCAGAATAGAGAGGAATAATCACTTCCCTTGATCTGCTGGCAGTGCTCCTACTAATGCAACCCAATATGCTGTTAGCCTTCTTGGCAACAAGGGCACACTGCTGACTCATATCCAGCTTCTCATCCACTGTAATTCCCAGGTCCTTTTCTGCAGAACTGTTGCTTAGCCACTCGGTCTCCAGCGGTGCATGAGATTCTTCCTTCCTAAGTGCAAGACTCAGCACTTGTCCTTGTTGAACCTCATCAGATTTCTTTTGGCCCAATCCTCCAATTTGTTAGATCACTTTGGACCCTATCCCTATCCTCCAGCGTATCTACCTCTCCCCCCCCCCCAGTTTAGTGTCATCCGCAAACTTGCTGAGGGTGCAATCCATCCCATCATCCAGATCATTAATGAAGATGTTGAACAAAACCAGCCCCAGGACCTGTACTGGCTGCCAACTAGACATCAGTCTGCTGAGCCTGTCAATCTAGCCAGCTTTCTATCCACCTTGGTCATAGAATCATAGAATATCAGGGTTGGAAGGGACCTTAGGGGGTCATCTAGTCCAACCCTCTGCTCAAAGCAGGACCAATCCCCAATTTTTGCCCTGGATCTCTAAATGGCCCCCTCAAGGATTGAACTCACAACCCTGGGTTTAGCAGGCCAATGCTCAAACCACTGAGCTATCCCTCCCTATTTAGTCCATTCATCCAATCCATACTACTTTAACTTGCTGGCAACAATACTGTGGGAGACCGTATCAAAAGCTTTGCTAAAGTCAAGGTATATCATGTCCACCACTTTCCCCATATCCACAAAGCCAGTTATCTCATCATAGAAGGCAATGAGATTGGTCAGGCATGACTTGCCCTTGGTGAATCCATGTTGACTGTTCTTGATCACCTTCCTCTCCTCCAAGTGCTTCAAAATAGATTCCTTGAGGGCCTGCTCCATGATTTTTTCCAGGGATTGAAGTGAGGACTGTATCCCCTCTTTTAAAGGTGGGCTTTTATTTGCTGGGGAATCTGCTTTAATCTGTTTGCTGTCCCTTAGCACTTAAAATCTACCTTTTTATAGTTTTTTGTTTTCTCTAAACTCACGTTGTAAAATTCATAACTTGGCCGGGGTGGAGTGCGGGGAGAAGCTGTGCATATCTTCCTCCACATTGAGGCAGGTGGCAAATTTCAATTAGCTTATGCTGTACAATTTTCTGTGCAGTGCAAAACAATACAATTTTGGGTTTACACTACAGAGGTGGAGTGCACGTATGTGCTGGGCAATACCCTAGCTAAATCTTTCCATGCAGAACTAATCTCAGTGTCTGTATCTTTCTGCAGCTGGGTGTGTCCCCACCTGTGTGTATTCTGAAGAAGGTTTAAGGGCCTGGCTCAGCAGAACAGTGTAAGGGATCCCAGGCTGATGAAACAGGCAGGCTCAGTGGTACCCCAGTACATCAGGTAGCACCCCAAAGTGGGGGATAACCCATCACAGCCTCATCAGAGCCAGGGATATAATTAGTGGTACAAATGTGGGTTGTCAGTCTGTCAAGAAGGTCCTCAGATAGAGCCAGTCCAATAAATAGCTGATTTTAATATTCAAATTTTTCTAAAACCCAGCTTCATTGGTAAAGAATCTTGAAAATTAGTATGTGTGATGGGGTGTGCTCCCCACACTAGCTGTGAGGGAGCTGAATTATGCCAGGTGGACCCCATCAGACAAGCCACAAATGGGAGAGATTCCGGCTAGGAAGTGGCCACTAATTGGAAGCAAGCTCACCTGTGAGGGAACAGGCAGGGCTTACATAAAACCAACTGATTGGTACCAGTGAAATGGCTGTGGAGTGGCAGTCATTCTTCCTGAGGGAAGGGAGATGTAAGAAGGGATAGTAATCCCCGAGACCTCATGGACCATAGGAGAGAGGAGTCTGACTAGAACAAATGGAAGCAAGGCAGGAAGTAGTGCAAGAGTAGTGAGGTTAGAGAACCTTCAGACCTTGATTGGTTGGTCAGGGGCCTTGGACTGGAACGCAGAGTAGAGGGCAGGTTTGGGTTTGCCTACCAACCACTGCAGAGTGGTACTGCTTGGGCAGTGAACTAGAAGGCTGCCTGGGTCACTGCAGGGTCATGGCAGTGGGTATGATGACTGCCTGATGTCACTTGGGCAGAAAGACTTTGAAGGACTCTACCCTGGAAGAGGAAACCACTTTGTGACTTGGCCAGAGGGCTGAGACTTAAAGAGGATGCTGGAGTGAGAGAGGACCTGCAGAGTGAAAGAGAAATGGAGAGAGACAGAGTGCAACCACTGGAAAAGCGTGTTGGCTCAGCACAGCTAAGCTCCTAACAGCCAGAAGGAGGTGCCATCAAACAGTATGCTGTAATAGAGGCTGGGGTAGGGTTAATTATGCACATTTGGGGTTGTCTGCTCAAGGAGTTCCCAAGACACAGCCCCTCTCCTTAACCGTGTGCTTATAAAAGAATCTTATCTCTTTTGGTGCACAGCTAGGAAAAAAAATAAGGCTTTGATCATTAAATTTATACCACTGAACTGGCCCTGAAATCTGCTACTGAATGTATCGAGTACTTGTTTAGAAATATTGCAAAAATTTTGCGATAAAAGCTTCAGCACTTTTTCTTATAGAAAATTCACATCTCTTCAGCCTGTTGTTTCTTTAAGAAATCCTTTGTGACGTATTTTGAGTGAAGTGATCATGTGGTAGCTTAGGTGAACAAGCTTTGGAAGGGCTTTGAACCCAAGGACCGTGAGTTTGAACACTTTCCTTGTGTGCTGTGCATAACCTGTCTTTGATTAGTGTTGGTGACAGTGGGGCTCCTTTTGCAAGTGTAAGTGATGTGTGCAATTTTGAGGCAGTTCAGCACCCACTAGTGTACCCCTAGTATCTAGCCATCTGCCTGAATCCTGAGACAGTTTAGCGAGCAGTACTTTGTCTAGGATATTAGAACATAAGAAAAGCCGTGCGGTGTCAGACCAATGGTCCTTCTAGCTCAGTATCCTGTCTTCTGACAGTACTCAGTGCCAGGTACTTCAGAGGTAATGAGCAGGGCAATTATTGAGTGATTCATCCTCCTTCGTTCACGCCCAGTTTCTGGCAATCAGACCTGTAGGGACACCCAGAGCATAGGGTTGTATCCATGACCATCCTGGCTTATAGCCATTGATGGACTTATCCTACATGAACTTATCTAATTATTTTTGAACCCTGTTATAATGTTGGCCTTCACAACTTCTCATGGCAAAGAGTTCCACAGGTTGACTGGCATTGTGTAAAGTAGTACAGTAACTCCCCACTTAAAGTTGTCCCGTTTAACGTTCTTTTGTTTTTGCATTGCTGATCAACTAGAACATGCTCATTTACAGTTGTGAAATGCTCCCTTCTAACCTCGTTTGCAGGCTATCCATGGCAGTTCAGTTGTCCCTTCCCCCAGTGCCATGTGCCGCTCCCTGAGACTCCTGCCTGCTTGCTGTGTGGGGGGGAAGGGAAGAAGAGTGGGACTCATGTCAGGGTGCCTGCTTGCTGTGTGGTGGGGAGAGGAGCTGTCCCCCTGCACCTTGCTTATCCCATCTTCCACAGAGCAGGGGGGACACACGAGGGAGGGATCTGCTGCCTTAGGCAGAAGCTGCAGTTGCCAGGCTTGCTGATCTAATTAACAAGGCAGTGCACTTCTGACCCCACTCTTGATACCTAATTGGAAAACCGCATCTCTATCTCTGAAACAAACACACCTGTGTGTCTCTGTCTGCCCTCCCTCCTTTCCTGCTGGCTTGTAGAGTGTGAGAGTTAACCCTTGAGGGCTCAGTGGAGTGCTAGTTCATTTAGTAAGGCATTCCCTGGGAAATTCCCACCCTCTGACTCCTCCACCTCAACCAAGCTTCACTATCATAATCGCTGTGTACCAGTATTCAAGTGTTTGTTTAAAACTTAGTGTGTGTGTATATATATTCTTATGGGGAAATTGGATTAGTTTAACATCATTTTGCTTAAAGTTGCATTTTTCAGGAACATAACTACAACGTTAACTGAGGAGTTACTGTACTTCATTTTGGTTGTTTTAAACCTGCTGCTTATTACTTTCATTGGGTAACCCCTGGTTCTTCTATTACGTGAAGGAGTAAATTACATGTCCTTATTCACTTTTTCCACGCCATTCATGATTTTATAGACCATTATCATATCCCCCATTAGTCATCTCTTTTCCAAGCTGAAAAGTCCCAGTCTTTTTAATCCCTTTAAACTATTCTGTTCCATATCCTTAATCACTTTTGTTGCCCTTCTCTGTACCTTTTCCAATTCTAATAGATCTTTTTTGAGATGGGACAACCAGAACTGCACACAGTATTCAAGGTGTCAGTGAACATGGATTCTTATTATGGCAATTTGTCTTATCCATCCCTTTCTTAAAGGTTCCTAACATTGTTTGCTTTGACTGTTGCTGCACATTGAGCAGATGTTTTCTGAGAATTATGTACAACGAGTTCAAGATCTTTCTGGGTCTAAATTAGCTGATATCACTCATCATTTTGTATGTATAGTTAGGATTATTTTCCAATGTGCATTACTTTACATTTATAAACATTGAATTTCATCTTCCATTTTGTCACCCAATGAAGTGACAAAATCTGCCCCTGGACATTGCCACTGCTTGCATCCGAAGAAGTGGGTATTCACCCACGAAAGCTTATGCTTCAATACCTCTGTTAGTCTATAAGGTGCCACAGGACCCTTTGTCGCTTCCAATGAAGTGAGATCACTTTAACACTTTGCAGTCAGTTTTGGATTGAACTGTCTTGAGTAATTTTGTATCACATGCAAACTTTGCCACCTTATTGTTCACCCCTTTTTCCAGATAACTTATGAATTGTGGATTGCCACGGGCACGCAGGGGCGAAAGAAAATGCAGGCCTGTTATTTACTAGGCTGCACGTGGCAATAGACTATATTGGTAAGGGATGCAAGGAGAATATGGGTCACGCTGCAAACTGCAGACGCGCACACACACAACTAAAATTAATCAATTTAAGGTTTTATTGGGGATAATTACAAGGGGTAAGGGAGCAGCGTTAGATTAGCTAATAGAGTTAATGAAACTTAAAACACACAATGACTAAAATATCTACTAACAATATTTATAAACAAAGATGCAGCATTTAGTAATAACTGATACTCACAAATACAAACCAACACATAACGACTGGCAAACGTAGAAACTCTGTTTGAAATACGTGAGCTGAGAGAGAGGCTTCGAGGTGATCAGGCTTGGTTATGGGTGTACACGGGATACACAGGATTTGTTTTTCTTTCTCCTCTTCCTGCCTGCACCTGGCAGGCAGGCCCCTAAAGTACCAACTATGACATCATAGAAGTGTCATAGGGGACGGGGCCCAAAACCTGTTTGTGTTCGTTTCTGATTGGCACAAGCAAAGTTAACACCAAGGGGGGAGCAGGTGCCTCAAAGTCTGGCTTCGCCCCCAAAAGGTGAGGAAATGCATATTGCTTTAGAATGCGTGCCACACTGAATGACAAAAGAAGAGGCCAGGGCAATACCGGTATGGGCAAGTTTTACAGGAAGCAGACAGGAACTCATCTCAACATGCCCCCGTGCCCTGGCCGAAATAGTTAGGCCGAGAACCTAAACTTCCGAGTCCGACTCCTCATTCCCACCTACGAGGGGATGCGCTTCGGGGGTGGAAGCGATGTAGGCCGAGGCAACAAACTTGTGAATGCAGGCTTTAATGAAGGCACATCCGAGACAGAGAAGAGCGAGCCCAACTAGAAGGGACACAAACAGGGATTGGAAATAGGATTTGTAGGGTGCAAGGGCAAGCCAATCGAGCCATGACCAAAACTGGAAGGACTCTCGTGGCTCTCGGACAGTAGAGCTCAACGTTTGCAGGTCTTTAACAATTGAGGACAAATTAGGAGAAATAGAAGGCAAAGAAACGCAGCATTTATCAGCAAAGTTGGGATATACTTCAGCAAATTTAGTACAAAATGAGGAAGATTGTAACAAATATTGAATCATTAATCTATTTTGAATACTATACTGAACAAGGGAATTTAACTGCTGATTAATTAAGGAGAGGCCCTTGCCCATAGTATTAGCAAGCATTTCAATAGCAAGGGATTGAAACAGCACTTGATCACGTAACATCATATAACCAACAGGGTTAAAACTAACAATAGAGGAGGCGAGGGAGGACGCTGCTGTTTGCAAACGAGTCCAAACAGAGTGGGTACTATGATGGTGTCGGTGGCTAGATGGCAAGGTATAGATACCTCCGCCTTGTAGATACAGGGTGCCAATGGTGCATATACCCCGGGGATTGGGAGGAAGCACAGCAAATGCAACATTACCGCAAATCCAAAAATGACCGGGTCTTAAGGAAGAAACTGTGGTATGGCTCCACCCATTATTGGTTACAGAATAAAAGCTGAATGCACGATTGACACATGCAGCCTCAGCATGATGCATATGCTGGGCATGAAACAGATACGTATATGTTATGGAGGTATAGAAGGTTCCAAAAAAAATATCATAATTAAGACGATAAGAACAATTAATGAGAGGGGGATAGGTAAAATTAAGAGTGGGTTTAGTTAGGGAGGTATTAGCATAAGAGAAACTCCACATAGAACAATTAGAATAAGTACCAACCCAAGTAGGGGCTGGGGTTAAACTATTACCAACAAAAACCCAACAATGAGATGCTGGAACTCTAATACTCTCAATTAAAGGAAAGCTATGATCACTTTGACCTGAAGCATTAAGAACTGGAAACACATAAGAATTAAATTGTGAGGAACAATTATTCCAAACACTAGAAGCAGCCCACTGCACATAGGGGGAAGAACAATTCACACTAGAAATATTAAATGAAGAAAAATTATAAACTATTGATACAAATTGAAAGGGTAATGGATATTTAGGTGAGAACTGAGCAGAGCAAACGAGACAATCTTCTGGACTCAGCGCTGACAGGGACTGGTTTCCGCTGACCTCCTGCACCCAGTAGGCGGCGAACCAGGTTTGTAGTCCACCTTCTCCTAAGGGCTCCGTGGGCAAAGATGTTGTGAGGGAGAGCAGCATAACCTGTAAAACAGAATAATACGAGCCCTGCTCAGGGGCATTAGTTTGTTTATTAAGAACTACATTTGCTGAGCCAGTGATGATGAACTAGCTTGTCACCGGGGGTACTTGTAGCCACTAGGTAGGTGTTAGGGTACTTGCCGGCCCGGAGAATGGTGGCTTTTATAGGTTCTCGAAGGCCAGAGGCTTGGGGTTCTGTAAGCCAAACCAGTTGGCCGGTGTTAAACACGGGGGACCAAGGTGGCTTAGGTGTAGGTGAAATGTGAGGCCAGCGAGAGTAACTTTTGTTAAGTGCGATAAGTACCTGGGGTAAGAATGAGCTCCAGTTTTTAAAATCAGGGTTGGGTTTGCTGTTCGCAGCATAGTCTTAAGGACTGCGATTTTTCGCTCCACCACACCATTGCTTTGAGGATGATATTTAGTATGGATGTGAAGGGAAGCCCCCCATCCAAAAATGAGCTGTTCAATGCTCTTGCTGGTAAAGGGTGGCCCACCATCTGCTTGGACTTCAGTGGGAGTGCCCCACGCAGCTGCTGTTTGCCTAAGAGCTACAGCGACAGAAGCAGCATTGGTTTTAGTAAGAGGCACACAAAAAGTTTGCCGAGACCCCAGATCGACAGTAACTAAGGCTTTTGGAAAATGACGAGCACCTGGCAGGGGTCCTATTAAGTCAATTTGCCACGTACTACCTGGGGCAAAGTGTTCTGCAGCGTATGCAGAGCGCTCATATCGGGGACGATTCATAGTTTTTACCTGCACACACTGCAAGCAGGACTGAACAATGAGCTCGCACTGACTGCGGCTAACGTCAGGCTTTTGGTCAGAAAAGCCAGATAACAGGCCGTACAATTTTGTGGGTGGTAAGTGTCCCCATTCTTCGTGGAGCCAGCGCAGCAGCGGGTCGGCCTGTGGGGCAGGATTTGCCATATGAACTTGGGAGACCTCTCTCATTCTTTGATCAAGACTGGAATGCAGGGGGTTAGAGTCTGGTCGATGAGAGGGGCAGTGCGTAACGAACCAAGGGTGAGAGAATTTACGAATTAGGGTAAAAATTTGGTCCCACATTTTAACAAAAGCTGAGGGAGAGGCTTGCTCAATCAAAATATCTAAACAAAATTGAGAATCGATACCTAAAACAACTTGCTTGTTGGCAGAGTGGGCATTAGCAACATGCTGGGCAGCTAAAAGAACGCCCTGCACTTCACATTCTTGTGCGGAGCAGGAGGGGGGCAGTAACTGCACATTAAAGTAATTACATGTGGAACAAAGAACTCCCACCCTAGGGGATGGTGAGGTGCCCCCGTCAGACACAACCCAGGGATCATATTTTGCTTCAATGCATAACGGTTGGTGAGATGGGGGGGCTAAGATGTTATCGCTGGGAGTTAACTACTTCGGGGGTATAGGGGGAATGATCGCCTACGGTTATAGGGAGGGCTTGCAGAATTTGATTATGCAGTTAAAATTTTTTAATATCTGAGACACCTAGCAGATTTTTTGATCCTAACAAGGCTTTTATTTTTCTTACGTATTTTTTGTGGGCAATTTTAACCCAAACCACGGGTTTTTCTTGTACTACATTGAGGCCTTGAATAAACATAAAGGAGCCAGTAGGACAGTGGGGAACGTTGGGCTCAATAATGCTAACTTGAGCTCCAGTGTCTAATAAAAAGGAGGTGGGGGTGTCACCGTTAACTAACAGGGTGGCGTATGGGCGTTCATCGGTGGGATCTTTAATTTGGGCCGGGCAGCATCCGGCCCCTATTCGTTTTTTGACCTAACATAGTCCTCCCAATTTTTCCAGCCTAGCTGTTCGGCTATATTTTGCTGCTCTTGGTCTGACATTTTACGCAGGGCTTCTTTGGGGATTCCTGTGTTAAGAAGGAAGCCAAATTGTGCCCGTTCAGCTTTAGTTCGCTCAGGATATTTTTGGGGATTAAACTGACTCTTTGGAGGGTCTTTTGGTGGCGAATCAACTGGGAGGACAACAGGCGGGGGCGGCAGTGACAACTTAATTTTACTAACTACTTTAAATAACGTTAAGATGGATCTGCGAACGGCCGCATGCAAGTGCAGCATGGCACCGATGTCAGCTCCAGGGGCAGCTTCTAATGCTAAATCAACTGCCTCTGCTGAGACAGGAATTTGGGTGGGATCAGTAACATGTATAAAGGGTGTGACCACCAATTGCTGTTGAACAGTTAATTTAAGTGGGTTTTGTAGTGGATCCCACAGGACTATGGAAGCTCCTGTGATTGCCCATATTAAATCGTGTGGAGTAACTAAGGCTCCCGGGGGGATATACAATCCTTTAAAACTGCCTTGCATTGCTAAAATGGCAGCTGCCGGGGTGGTAAGTGGCCAAAAGCGATTATTTAATAAAGCATAACCCGGGAAGCCTCGTGCCCAATTGGCCATTTTGGCTAAGATGCCAGCCTCCTCACGGTCCACCAATTCTGCTCCGTGTTCTAAGGCTAGCCGCCCGATCCAAACCATAGGTGCCTCATCGGCTTTTCGTTGCGTTTCCTTTAAAAACTCTTTAAGTTCGGCCCTAGTACGTGTTCGCAGTTCAGTAACCTGCGTGGTGTTGCCTGTTTGTGCATCTATTTTAGTTTTAGTTATCGCAATAGGCAAAGCTTCTGCTACAGTTTCAGATTCAGTAAATTCTGGGGCTGTTGGCAGAGCTGGATACAGAGGAGTTTTAGGAGCTTCATATGGGGGTGGCAACATTTTCTGAGAGGGACTTGGGGACGGGGAGGTAGTGATGGGCTCTACCTTTTCTGTCTTCTCCTCATTAGCATCTTTAGGAGAGCCTGGGGCTGCCTGTTTGGCTGCAAACATTGTGCCCCCGTGGAGGACAGAGCCCAGATCGAGGGCCTTGCATATCATGCTAAACAGGACGGTGGAAACATCCTCAGATTTATATTCATCGGGTCGCAATTTTTTGGTTTTCTTAATTAAATCTAATTCTTTTATCATCTGGCATAATAATTTGTGTGCCGGATCAGCAGGTATTACCCGAGGTGGGGGAATCAATTTGGAAACGGTACCTCCGGATTTTCTAACAATGCGGCTACACTCTCTCCAAAGCTGAGAGGGATTTGCAGCACCGAGGTTCTCCACAGTCTCCGTGCACTGAGGCTGTAGGGAACAATCGGCTGGCTGACACCTAAAGCTCGGGTGGCACCGAAGGAGGCATCCCGTATCTGCCAGGGTTAATGGTACAGTATAGCCTTTTAGAGTTTTACCTGAGCCAAGGGAACAGATCCATTCTATTTTTGGATCAGTCGAATTTTGGCTAGTAAAAAGGTGAAACTGCAAATGTTGGAACTGTTCAGTTTCATCATCTGTGCGGTCTGCAGCGTGCCACGGGCATGGCCCGTCTCCCTTGCATCCTGTTTGTGACGCCATGTGGATTGCCACGGGCACGCAGGGGTGAAAGAAAATGCAGGCCTGTTATTTACTAGGCTGCACGTGGCAATAGACTATATTGGTAAGGGATGCAAGGAGAATATGGGTCACGCTGCAAACTGCAGACACGCACACACACACAACTAAAATTAATCAATTTAAGGTTTTATTGGGGCTAATTACAAGGGGTAAGGGAGCAGCGTTAGATTAGCTAATAGAGTTAATGAAACTTAAAACACACAATGACTAAAATATCTACTAACAATATTTATAAACAAAGATGCAGCATTTAGTAATAACTGATACTCACAAATACAAACCAACGCATAACGACCGGCAAACGTAGAAACTCTGTTTGAAACACGTGAGCTGAGAGAGAGGCTTCGAGGTGATCAGGCTTGGTTACGGGTGTACACGGGATACACAGGATTTGTTTTTCTTTCTCCTCTTCCTGCCTGCACCTGGCAGGCAGGCCCCTAAAGTACCAACTATGACATCATAGAAGTGTCATAGGGGACGGGGCCCAAAACCTGTTTGTGTTCGTTTCTGATTGGCACAAGCAAAGTTAACACCAAGGGGGGAGCAGGTGCCTCAAAGTCTGGCTTCGCCCCCAAAAGGTGAGGAAATGCATATTGCTTTAGAATGCGTGCCACACTGAATGACAAAAGAAGAGGCCAGGGCAATACCGGTATGGGCAAGTTTTACAGGAAGCAGACAGGAACTCATCTCAACATGAATATGTACTGGTCCCAGTAAGATCCCCACTATTTACCTCTTTCTTTTTGTAAAAACTGACCATTTAGTCTTACCCTTTGTTTCTATCTTTTAACCAGTTACTGCTCCATGAGAGGACCTTCCCTCTTATCCCAGGACTACTTGGTTTGCATAAGAGACTTTGGTGAGGGAATCTTGTCAAAGGCTTTCTGAAAGTCTATATTGACTGCATCACCATTGTCCACGTGCTTGTTGACTTCTTCATATAATTCTAATAGATTATGTGCAAATAGAATAAAATCCAAACCAGTAATACATATTCTTGGTGCTTATAAAGGGCTAGTTTCACAAGGCTAGAAGTTGTTACGAGCCAAATCAGGTTGGAGACAGAATTTAATTAAAAAAATGTGAATGATTAAGTGGGGCTTGTTTAAGATAATTTAACTAGTTGCCCCAAAAGCCAGGTACACTAGTTAAAAGGCCATCCTGGCTTGGAGAAAAAATGAAAAATGTTGTTTTTATTTATTTTTATATATATATATATATATATATATATATATATATATATATATAAAGTTGAGAGTAATGACTAAAATCAGAAGCCAGGACTTGTAGAACTGTATCCCCTGAGTAATGTCAATCTGGAATGCTAAACAGCTGTATCCCCTTAATTCTCCAACTTGGGGTGCCTTTACATGACTTTTCTGTGACAGCTACCACTCCTGGCCTGTTCACATGCAGCCTCTAGCATGTAAATGACTCTCAGCTGAGCCACCCATGAATTGTATTACAGTGCGACACCAGCAAATTCCCAGTCCCAGACTTGTCCCCAGAAATGTGCATCTTGTACTGCCCAGCTCTCTCCTTCTAGACAATATAAGCACATAGAAAGTCCATTTAATTAATAGAAAATGATATGCACAAATCCTATTTCAAATGGTATTTCTCAAACACTTCAATCAAAACACACACTGGTTTAGATAAAACAAGTTTATTAACAACAGAAAAATAGTTTTTAAGTGATTACAAGTCATGAGGCATAAAAATCAGAATTGGTTACATAGAAATAAAAGGTAAAACGCAACTAATACCTAATTTAACAAGCTAAGTAAATTTAAAGCAAAAACATTTCTCACCACATGCTTACAGCAGTCTGGCTGGATTCCTACAGCCAGGACCCTTTCCTAGTTCAACAGTGTGTCCCTTTGTCTTTCAAGAGTTGTTGAACCCATGAGTAGAGATGAGGGGAAAGAGGAGATTTGTGTCCTCTCTTCTCCTTCCTTATAGCATTTCTCTTCTTTCAGTATTATCTTCACCTGGTGTTCAGGCAACAGCAAGTCTTCTTTTGCCAAGATGTAAATTTCTCTCACACATCATAGAATATCAGGTTTGGAAGGGATCTCAGGAGGTCATCTAGTCCAACCCCCTGCTCAAAGCAGGACCAACCCCAACTACATCAAATCCTTCTTTCTGCTTAAGAATTGCTGCTTAACCAGGTGAGAATCCACTTAATTATGCTGACACCTGGCTTAGCTGCTGGCTAACCTTTTGTCCCTGGGGAACTGGTTTGAATCTGTTTCCTTAGACTTGTAACATGGCTTATACAGTAGAATTTAATAACTATACATACAATGTTGCCACACATTTTAATAGGACAATAACATTCAGTTGAGTTTTCAAATGATACCTCACAAGGCATACTTTGTACCAAATTTGTCATAGTCTTGTAGAAAGTAAATATAAGGATAAAGACTGTCACAAGAACAGAGCATACTGGGTCAGAGCAATAGTCCATCTAGCTCAGTATCCTGGCTTCTGACAGTGGCGTGTGATAAGGGAAGCAGAGGGACACAAGGAAAAAGAATCTATGGCCAAAGCTGATGACACAAAGTTTGGGGAAGTGGTAATAAAGATGACAGGTCACTGACAAAGCAATCTGGATCACTTGGTAAACTGGGTACAGCAAACGAAGGGTACGTCTATACTACAGAATTAGGTCGAATTTATAGAAGTCGATATTTTAAAACCCGAATTTATGGAATCGATTGTGTGTATCCCCACTAAAGAGCATTAAGACCATGAGGTCGATTGACTGTGTCCACAGTAGCAGGGCTAGCATCGACTTTCGGAGCATTGCATTGCGGGTAGCTATCCCACAGTTCCCGCAGTCTCCGCCGCCCATTGGAATTCTGGGTTGCGATCCCAAAGCCTGATGGGGCAGAAAACATTGTCGCTGGTGGTTCTGGGTACATGTCGTCAAGCCATCAAACGTCCCTCCCTCCCTCCGTGAAAGCAATCTTTTTCGCGCCTTTTTTCCGGGGTTTCCGTGTTTGCTACGGAAGCCTGCTCAGCTCACAATTACCGTACATCTCCAGCGTACGCCTGGACATTAGGTCTAGTGGGGATTCAGTCACGCTATAATACGGGCAGAGGGATAGCTCAGCGAGTACATAAACCGAAAGGGTTACTTTTCAATAGTGCTGCAAGCACTGGTGGATCATAAGGGACGTTTCACCAACATCAACGTGGGATGGCCGGGAAAGGTACATGACACTCGCATCTTCAGGAACTCTGGTCTGTTTCGGCTGCTGCAGCAAGGGACTTTCTTCCCAGACCAGAAAATAACCGTTGGGGATGTTGAGATGCCTATAGTTATCCTTGGGGACCCAGCCTACCCCTTAATGCCATGGCTCATGAAGCCATACACAGGTAGCCTGGACAGTAGTCAGGACCTTTTCAACTATAGGCTGAGCAAGTGCAGAATGGTGGTGGAATGTGCATTTGGGCGTTTAAAAGCTCGCTGGCGAAGTTTATTGACTAGGTTAGATCTCAGCGAAAACAATATTCCCATTATTATTACTGCTTGCTGTGCGCTCCACAATATCTGTGAGAGTAAGGGGGAGACGTTTATGGCGGGGTGGGAGGTTGAGGCAAATCCCCTGGCCACTGGTTATGCGCAGCCAGACACCAGGGCTATTACAAGAGTACAGCAGGGTGCGTTGCGCATCAGGGAAGCTTTGAAAACCAGTTTCATGAATGGCCAGGATGCTGTGTGAAAGTTCTGTTTTTCCCCAGTAATGAAAAGCCCCGCCCCTTCATTCACTCTACTTCCCTTTACCCAAACCACCCTGCCCTCCCCCCCTCGATCACCGCTTGCAGAGGAAATAAAGTCATTGTTGCTTAAAAATCATGCATTCTTTATTAATTCGTAAAACAAAGGGGGGGAACTATGGGGGTAACTGCCACAGTCTCCCGGGATAGCTGGTGGAGGAAGGGAAGCACCAGGATGGGTGGTGGAGGAGGGGAAGCACCAGGATGGGTGGTGGAGGAGGGGATGAGGGAAGGACAAGGACACACAGCACTTTAAAACTTATTGAATGCCAGCCCTTTCTTGCTTGGACTGTTCTCTTGGCTTGAGTGGTTGGGTGCACGGAGGCCACCCAAACGCGTTCTTGGGCGTCTCGGGGATGAGGTTATGGGACTCGGGAAGGAGGGCTGTTGGTTACACAGGGGCTGTAGCGGCAGTCTGGGCTCAGGCGGCCTTTCCTGAACCCTACGCCTTTCCTCAGCCATAAGCCGGAGGATTTCCGTTTGATCCTCCAGTAGCCTCAGAATTGCATCCTGCCTTCTCTCTGCACGCTGACGCCACCTACTCTCTTCAGCCCGCCGCTGTCTCTCTTCATCCCACCAGTCATTGTCTTCAGCACGCCACCTGTCCGCGCGATCAAATTCTGCCTTCCTGGACTCCGACAGTGTCTGCCTCCACGCATTCTGCTGGGCAGCTTCAGTGTGGGAGGATTCCATGAGTTCTGAGAACATATCGTCTCGATTCCTTTTTTTTTTACTTCTAATCTTCGCTAGCCTCTGGGACGGTGATGAAAGGGGTGGCGTTGAAACATTTGCAGCTGCGGGAGGAAACAAACGGGAGAGGAGTAGTTTAAAAGACACATATTAGAGAACAATGCTCCAAACATTAGATATCACATGTGCATTTGGTCCAAGGTTGCACTTTGCCTGTTATATTGAGGGTCTGCCGGTTTGGTGTGAGAGATCACACAAGCAGGTCCGGCGGGCAACAGAATTCGGCTTGCAGGCAGCCATGGTAAGCCACAGTCTATAGGCTTCTTTAACCTTCATAACATGTGGGAATGTTTTCAAACAGCAACCCCCTCATTTCCCATAACAAACAGCCTTTGGGCTGGCAATTTAAAACTGGTTGGCAATTGAAAAGGGAGGGGGAGCGGTTTTCGGGTTAACGTGCAGCGCGAACCTAATCGACACCCCCCCCCACACACACACACACACATCCAAGATGTTCGCTGTTCCCCCTCCCCCCACCGCGTGGGTCACAGCGGGGAAGATTTCCGTTCAGCCACAGGCAAACAGCCCAGCAGGGACGGAGCCCCTCTGAATACCCCCTTAATAAAATTCCCCTATTTCAACCAGGTGACCATGAATGATATCACTCTTCTGAGGATAACACAGACAGATAAAGAACGGATGTTGCTTGAATGCCAGCAAACACCGGGACCGTACGCCGCCATGCTTTGCAAAGCAATGATTCCAGACTACGTGCTACTGGCCTGGCGTGGTAGAGTGTGTTACCACGGAGCACAGGATAAGGCTGCCCTCCCCAGAAACCTTTTGCAGAGGATTTGGGAGTACATCCAGGAGATCTTTCTGGAGATGTCCCTGGAGGATTTCTGCTCCATCCCCGAACATGTTAACAGAGTTTTCCAGTAGCTGTAGCTGTACTGGCCGCGAATTGATCATTAAACACGCTTGCTTATAAAACATGTATTAATTAACAGAGGTACACTCACCAGAGGTCCCTTCTCCTGCATCAAGCACACCTTGGGTGGGTTCGTAGGGTACTGGCTCCAGGGTGACAAAGAGTTCCTGGCTGTCGGGGAAAAGGGCTTCTCCGCTTCCTTGCTGTGTCTGGGCGCTATTTTCAGCATCATTATCATCATCATGCTCCTCTGTGGTTTCTGATGATCCACATACGGAGTCATACCACATAGGTGGGTCAGTGCTGGCTGCACCTCCTAGAATGGCATGCAGCTCATCATAGAAGCGGCATGTCTGGGGCTCTGACCCAGAGCGTCTGTTTGCATCTCTGGCTTTTTGGTAGGCTTGCCTGAGCTCCTTAATTTTCACGCGGCACTGTTGCGTGTCCCTGTTGTAGCCTCTGTCCTGCATGCCCTTGGAGACTTTGGCATATGTATTGGCGTTTCTTCTTTTGGACCGTAGCTCTGCTAGCACGGTTTTGTCTCCCCATACAGCGATCAGATCGCGTACCTCACGCTCGGTCCATGCTGGAGCTCGTCTTCGGTTCTGGGACTCCATCATGGTCACCTCTGCTGATGAGATCTGCGCTCACCTTCAGCTCACCACGCTGGCCAAAGAGGAAATGAAATTCAAAAGTTCGCGGGGCTTTTCCTGTCTACCTGGGCGGAGCATTGGAGCTCAGACTGCTGTCCAGAGCGGTCAAATGTTGCACTGTGGGATAGATCCAGGAGGCCAATACCGTCGAATTGCGTCCTCACTAGGCCTACATCGATTCGGCAATATCGCTTTAAGTGCTAATCCCCTCGTTGGGGGTGGAGTGGCGAGATCGATTTTAAGAGCCCTAGAAGTCGATGTTAAGGGCTTCGTCGTGTGGACGGGTGCACGGATCAATCGAAATAACGCTAATAAATTCAACCTAAACTCGTAGTGTAGACCAGGGCTAGGTTTTTAATTCAACCAAATGAAAGGTCATACATCTAGGAACAAAGGCCTAGATCCTCAAAGGTACTTAGGTGGTGTTCCACTCAACATTGCAAAGCCTAACCACAAGGCAGCCTGCCACCTAGTGGAATCCTCAGCCCTGAGTTAGGGACCCAGGCTCCCAAGACGATCATAGAATGATGCATGAGACGGGAGAGCCATTTAAGGAACAGACCTGGTGCACCTGCTTTACCAGCCAGAAATAGTAGGGTGACCAGATAGCAAGTGTGACAAATCGGGACACTTTTTTTTTCCAGCGGGGAGGGAGTATAGTTGCATATATAAAACAGCCCCTAATAGCGGGCCACTTCTGACAATATTGGGATGTCTGGTCACACTAACAGATAAGTGCCTCCCACTGCTCAAGATTATCAGCTGTGAACCCTCTCCTGGAGTTAGGCACCTAAGCCAGGTCAACCACATAGGTAGCCCATACCCTAGTCAGTAGTGTAGCTGGGGGGGAGCGGCCGCTCTCCCTGAGCACATTTTCCAAAAGTGGCGCCTTTTTAATTTTTGAAAGGGTGGAGCTGGAGCGACATCCCCTGCTGGCCCCACCAAGAGCCCGCTGCTGGCCTGGGTGAAAGAACCCAGACTGGCAGTGGGCTGAAAGACTCCGTCTGGCAGGAGCCCGCGGAGGGGATCCCAGAGCGGGGCGGGCTGAGCGGCTCAGCCAGTCGCCGCTCTAGGATTGCCCCTGCGGGCTCCTGCCAGCAGGGGTCCCGCTGCTGGCCTGGGTTCTTTCACCCAGGTTGGGTCGGATGGCGCCTTTTTTTATGTGTTCGCTTCCCCTGGCTTTAGAACCTGGCTACGCCACTGACCCTAGTGGCCAAAACAGTCTTTCTGTCTCTTGCTCACATCAATACCTCTGATACTCTCACCCTGTGTGTCTCTGCGTGACTGGCTGTCTCTGTGAGGATGCTGTGCTGTCTCCCCATCTATCGGTGGCTTGCCTCTTGCTTTCCTGCTGTGGGGTCTTACAGGTACTAGATGTTAGGTGTGCTTGGTGCATGCCAACAGGGTCAGCCTCTAACAGCGAGATTAGCATTTCCCTGCCTAGATTGAGAATCCTGCTTCAGAACTTCCAGGGCTTTGGCTTGCCCTAGGACTCCAAGCTGCTTGTTAGCTGTGGGGTGGTGTCAGGGCTTAGCTGGCTTTGTCCATGCCAACCAGCAGAAACTTAAGTAGCAACTGTGTGGCCGTTCTGAAAATGTCTAATGCTGGACCTAGGTACCTGCAGAGGGAGAGGTGCCAAAGTATCTTTAAGGATCTGAGCCCAAGAACATAGGCCATACTTACCTGAGGGGGGCTCTGTCCTGGGAAACAGTGATTTTTGAGAAGGACTTGGGAGGTGTTGTATTAACTTAGACTCATAGACTTTAAGGTCAGAAGGGACCATTATGATCATCTAGTCTGACCTCCTGCACAATGCAGGCCACAGAATCTCACCCACCCACTCCTGGAATAATCCTCTCACCTATGTCTCAGCTATTGAAGTCCTCAAATCATGGTTTAAAGACTTCAAGATGCAGAGAATCCTCCGGTAAGTGACCCGTGCCCCATGCTGCAGAGGAAGGCAAAAAACCTCCAGGGCCTCTGCCAATCTACCCTGGAGGAAAATTCCTTCCCGACCCCAAATATGGCGATCAGCTGAACCCCGAGCATGTGGGCAAGACTCACCAGCCAGACACCCAGGAAAAAGTTCTCTGTAGTAACTTCTAACATCCCATCATTGACCATTGGTCCTATTTACCACTGATGGCAATTAATTGACCCTTGACTAAGATCATGTTATCCCATCAAACCATCCCCTCCATAAACGTATCTAGCTTAATCTTGAAGCCAGTTAGGTCTTTTGCCCCCACTGCTTCCCTTGGAAGGCTGTTCCAGAACTTCACTCCTCTGATGGTTAGAAACCTTCGTCTAATTTCAAGTCTAAACTTCCTGCTGGCCAGTTTATATCCATTTGTTCTTGTGTCCACATTGGTACTGAGCTGAAATAATTCCTCTCCCTCCCTGGTATTTATCCCTCTGATATATTTAAAGAGAGCAATCATATCTCCCCTCAGCCTTCTTTTGGTTAGGGTAAACAAACCAAGCTCCTTGAGTCTCCTTTCATACGACAGGTTTTCCATTCCTCGGATCATCCTAGTGGCCCTTCTTTGTACCTGTTCCAGTTTGAATTCATCCTTCTTAAACATGGGAGACCAGAACTGCACACAGTATTCCAAATGAGGTCTTACCAATGCCTTGTATAACGGTACTAACACCTCCTTATCGCTACTAGAAATACCTCGCCTAATGCATCCCAAGACCGCATTAGCTTTTTTCACGGCCACATCACATTGGCGACTCATAGTCATCCTGTGATCAACCAGTACTCCGAGGTCCTTCTCCTCTTCCGTTACTTCCAACTGATGCGTCCCCAGCTTATAACTAAAATTCTTGTTATTAATCCCTAAATGCATAACCTTACACTTCTCACTATTAAATTTCATCCTATTACTATTACTCCAGTTTACAAGGTCATCCAGATCTTCCTGTAGGATATCCCGATCCTTTTCTGAATTGGCAATACCTCCCAACTTTGTGTCATCTGCAAACTTTATTAGCACACTCCCACTTTTGGTGCCGAGGTCAGTAATAAAAAGATTAAATAAAATTGGTCCCAAAACTGAACCTTGAGGAACTCCACTAGTAACCTCCCTCCAACCTGACAGTTCACCTTTCAGTATGACCCGCTGTAGTCTCCCCTTTAACCAGTTCCTTATCCACCTCTCAATTTTCATATTGATCCCCATCTTTTCCAATTTAACCGATAATTCCTTTAAATTCCTTAAACTTAGATGGACTAAATGGGCTAAATGTGTCAACATAACTCACTGCCTAATATTAAACAAGGTCCGGGTTTGGTACAGAGAGACCTCAGCCTACTCAGTCCATGGCAAACATGCTATTAAACATCCTTTTACCCTTACATTAAAGATGCAGAAAAGAAGGGAAAACAGTTAAAACCTTTGAAATGCAAAGTATTAAGTAAGGCTTTTATTTTAACAACAATTTTTGTACCTTTCTCTTTGACTGGAGAAAGTTTTAGAAAAAAACAAACCCTTGTTTGATGGTCTCTTAGATGGTGTTAAAGACAGTAACAACTGTCCATTTGGAGCAAAAAGAAGTTAGCTGATACCGGCTGTAGCTGCTGCTGATGTTGTTAAAGGCTGATCCTGTTTCATTTCAGGAGATCTTTGGGATTCAGGTGGAGCTGGTAGGGTTTATGATGTCGTCGTCTGGGTCCCTCTTTGTAGCCCGAGCTGGCCAGGATACCCCTCAGGGTAAGGAGAGAGAAGAATCTGGGGTCCCAGGAGATGGTGGGGGTAAAAGCTGTGATGATGGCCCTGCTCCAGTAGGTTTTCTATTTTTCAATATGTATTTTCTTTTCCACCTCAAGTTTGTCTTTAAGGTCCCAAAAAGAGAATTATGGGTGGAATAATTCATTGCTTTAATAGTTTGTCTACTAATTAGGATTAGTTTTTGCTATACCAATTTTGGTACACTAACTTCCAGTTCCACATTTTCTATTTTTACTAAGCATGATTTCAACGTAAATTTTGAATTATATTAGCGCAGCCTTTTTGTTTAGACTTGTGATACAGGAGGGCCAGGGAGCAGCAATAGTAGAGTGTGAGAGGAGAAATATATAAACCCTAGGCTAATTAAGGCGTGGTTCCCTGGAGACGAGGGAGGGTGGCTACAGGTTAATTGGAGCACCTGCAGTCAATTAAGGCCCTCTCAGGAACCTAATAAAACCCCCTGCTTCAGGCAGACAGAGGAGGAAGGGGAAGGAGTTGGAGCAGAGTGGTTTGGAGTTGGAGCAGAGAGCAGTTTGGAGGAAAGCAGAGGAGAGTTTGGAGAAGTGCTACGGCGGGCTAAGAAGACCAAGACCCTAGGTAAAGGGACACCTGGCTTGTGCAGAGGGAAGGCAGGAAGCCCCACAAGCTGAAGGGCAGGAGAGGGAAGTAGCCCACGGGAAAGAATCACTAGTACAAGTGGTTTACCCGCTATCCTAGGGCCCCTGGGCTGGGACCCGGAGTAGAGACTGGGCCCGGGTCCCTCCCTCTCCACTCCCCTTCTCTGGGATACTAGTGGGACAGCTGATACCCCAGTTCAGGGGCAAGAAACGGCGCCCTGAAACCCCTCCACAAGAAGAGAAAGCGCGGGACCCATCATAGTAGTGCCGGCAATTTGCCACAAGACTAATTTAGTGTGTTTATCCTTTTTCTTATTAGCATTTGCTATTATAAATTGAGACATTTTAGTAACTTAACACACTCTTTGCAGCTAAACTCACAATTAGGATAAATGTGTAGGCTTGATTATCACAACAGCGGTCATGAAGTATAATCAGCTGAACATCAGCTCATCAAGGGTAGCTGTAATGCCCAGTGGCTGCAGAGGACCATGGGCAGTCCAGAGCCATGGTCAAGTTGTGCAGACGTAGTCTGGTAGCTGGAGAGGGGGAGAGTGTGAATCGGTATTAGAGGCAATCCACAGCAATGGTTGGAGTTCTCACAGGGGGTCAGTAGCCAGGCGATCCAATCCAAGGGGCCAGGTTGGCAAGATAGGTAGGTGAGGTCGGGTGAGGTGGCAAAGCAGTGTCAGGAGAGGTAGTTGGGCAGAGTCAGGCAAGGCGGTCTAGGCAGCAACCAGCAGGCAATGGCATGTTGCTCAGACAACTTCCTCTTTCTGCTGGGGTCTTTATATAGTCCAAGTATCCAATGGGAATGCTGCCTGTCCAGCCAATCAGGAGCTTGGGGCATGGCTGCTGTGGAGCTGTAGACGCTTACCAGTAAGGCTGCTGGTCAGGGGTGATAGTTCATTATTATTGCCAAGGCATGGAGGTAGGGATGCCATCTAGGTGCCCAGTGGTCCTGGGTTTGATATTGGGATCTTGACATCATTGCCTCCCTTGGGGGCAGTGAGGGGCTGGGTGGGCTCTGTGGGAGGCTCTGACTTCTTTAGGAGCATGCACATCATAGGCTGGTTCCTGGGACTGCTCCCCCAGCCTCTAACCTTCCCAATCAACAAGGTACCATATCTTCCCTCTTTGTGTCTAGCATCTGGTGGACAAGGTACTCTTCCTGGCATTAGACTTGGACTATTGGAGAGGAAGGTTGTTTTTGCTCAGTAAAGGAATTGTCAAGGAAGGGTCTAAGGAGAACATGGACTACAGGGTATACCTTAGGAGAGCAAGGGAGCAGAAGTTTGAAGATGACTGGGTTGATCTGCCTGTAGATCTGGTAGGGTTCCAGGTATTGATGGTCCAGCTTGTGTGGGTCTGGTCATTTTGAGGTGTTTGGCTGATAGCCATACCTTCTGCCCTACTGCAAATATAGGGCCCTCCTGCCAGTGACGGTCAGCATGATGTTTGTAAGTTTTTGCATCTACTCTTTGTGTTTGTTGGATTTGATGAACCAGGTCCGAGGTGGTTGGAATTGTGGGTAGTGCAGGGTGGAAACATGGGTGGAAGCCATAATTGGCAAAAACTGGGCTCATCTTGGTTGAGGCATGCTCTGCCTTGTTGTATGCACATTTTGATTACAGATGCAGTAAGGCCCAGTCGTTTTGATGGTCGTTCATGAAGCACTGCAGGTATTGTTACAATATCTGGCTCACTCTTTCTGTCTATCAGGTTGTGGATGGCAGGGATCTGATGCATGGAGATGCATCTCTAGGAGGCAGAATATTTTCCACCAAAACTAATATGAAATAGGACCCCCAGTCTGATGTGACATGGTTTGGGAGACCATGAAGGCAGAATGCATGTAAGATGAGGAGACCAGCAGTATCCGTGGCAGTGGAAAGATATGCACAGAGAATGAAATGCACCATCTTCATTAGTTGATCCATGACTTACAGTATGGTCTGGCATCCTGCAGATAATTTGGTAGCCTGACAATGAAGTCCAGTGTAATAATAGCCCAAGGCCTTGAGAGGGTCTCAGCAGGTATTAACATCCCAAAGGTTTTAGTTCTAGGCACTTTGGTATGGTAAGCCTCAATGTCAGATCACAGTTTTGGCCAGTAGAATGTCCAATGTGTCATGAGAGTGGTCCTTCCCAATGCACAGGGCTTCCAAACAGGGATGTCTATGAATGCAGAGAAGTCCATTTTTTTGTTTGAGCTTAACCTGGAGTTTGGCATTGGAAGTTAGGAGTGTCTGGGCAAAGGATGCAGTATGTCATGAATGAATTGGATAGCAATATGCCTCCAAGGAAATTACGCTGTTTCAGGATACAGGGTGGCTCCTTATTGGGTTCGTTAAGATCACTGGCATATTCCCCTTGCAGGACAGTGTGTCTGTCTTTCTACTATGGTAGGGTAGAATCATAGAAAATCAGGGTTGAAAGAGACCTAGGAGGTCATCTAGTCCAACCCCCTGCTCAAAGCAGGACCAACCCCAACTCAATCATCCCAGCCAGGGCTTTGTCAAGCGGGGCCTTAAAAACCTCTAAGGATGGAGATTCCACCACCTCCCTAGGTAACCAATTCCAGTGCTTCACCACCCTCCTAGTGAAATAGTTTTTCCTAGTATCCAACCTAGACCTCCCCCACTGCGCCTTGAGATCATTGCTCCTTGTTCTGTCATCTGCCACCACTGAAAACAGCCGAGCTCCGTCTTGTTTGGAACCTCCCTTCAGGTAGTTGAAGGATGCTATTAAATCCCCCCCTTCCCCACTCTTCTCTTCTGCAAACTAAATAAGCCCAGTTCCCTCAGCCTCTCCTCATAAGTCATGTGCCCCAGCCCCCTAATCATTTTCGTTGCCCTCTGCTGGACTCTCCTGTTTGTCCACATCCTTTCTGTAGTGGGGGACCCAAAACTGGATGCAATACTCCAGATGTAGCCTCACCAGTGCCAAATAGAGGGGAATAATTACATCCCTCCATCTGCTGGCAATGCTCCTACTAATGCAGCCCAATATACAGACAGCCTTCTTGGCAACAAGGGCACACTTGACTCATATTCAGATTCTCATCCCCTGTAATCCCCAGGTCCTTTGACTGGCTAAGCAGCAGTTCTACAGAAGTCTCCAGCCTGTAGCAGTGTATGGGATTCTTCCATCCTAAGTGCAGAACTCTGCACTTGACCTTGTTGAAGCTCATCAGATTTCTTTTGGCCCAATCCTCAATTTGTCTGTTACGCTGGAGGGTAAGGATAGGATCCAGAGTATCTACCTCTCCTCCCAGCGTAATGTCATCTGCAAACTTGCTGAGGGTGCAATCCATTCCGTCATCCAGATCATTAATGAAGATATTGAATAAAACTGTCCCCAGGACAGACCCCTGGGGCACTCTGCTTGATACTGAATGCCAACTAGACATCGAGCCGTTGATCACTACCTGCTGAGCTTGACGATCTAGCCAGTTTTCTATCCACCTTACCGTCCATTCATCCAGCCTATACTACTTTAACTTGCTGGCAACAATACTGTGGGAGACTGTATCAAAAGCTTTGCTAAAGTCAAGGTATATCATGTCAACTGGCTCTGTGGCTATGGGTAAAGCAGTGATCTCACCACAGAAGGCAATCAGGTTGGTCAGGCATGACTTGCCCTCGGTGAATCCATGTTTACTGTTCCTGATCACTTTCCTCTTCTCCAAATGCTTCACAATGGCTTCCCTGAAGACCTGCACCATTATGTTTCTGGGGACTGAGATGAGGTTGGCCGGTCTGTAGTTCCCCAGATTCTCCTCCTTCACCTTTTTAAAGATGGGCACTATATTTGCCTTTTTCAATCATCCGGGACCTCCCCAATCGCCACGAGTTTTCAAAGATAATGGCCAATGGCTCTGCAATCACATCAGCCAACTTCCTCAGCACCCTCGGCTGCAGTGCAGTGGCGTAGCCAGGTTTAGAGCACAGGGGGAGCGGAGCTTAAAAAAAGGCGCCTCCCTTGGTACTCACCCGGCGCCACTCCAGCTGTTCGGCAGCACTTCGGGGGCGGGTCCTTCACTCGCTCCGGGTCTTCGGTGGTACCTGCCACCGAAGACCTGGAGCGAGTGAAGGACCCGAGCGAGTGAAGGACCCGCCACCGAAGTGCCGCCAAACAGCTGGAGTGCCGGCAGGTGAGTGCTTTTTTTTTCAGCTCCGCTCCCCTGGTAGCGCCGGGAGCAAAAAGCGTAGGGAGCAAAAGACACCGGAGGAAACAAAAAAAGCTCCGCTCTGGCTGCAGCGTAGGAGCAAAAGGCGCCAGAGCACAAAAAAGGTGCCGCTTCTGCTCAGTGGGGGAGCGCTGCTCTCCCTACTCCCCCTCTGGCTATGCTACTGATGCAGTGCATTTGGCCCCATGGCCTTGTACATGTCCAGCTTTTCTAAATAGTCCTTAACCTGTTCTTTCACCACTGAGGGCTCCTCTCCTCCTCCACACACTGTGCTGTCCAGCGCAACAGTCTGGGAGCTGACCGTGTCTGTGAAGATGGAGGCAAAAAAAGGATTGAGTACTCAGCTTTTTCCACAGCATCTGTCGCTAGTCCCCATAGGGGACTAACTAACTATTTCTAACTTATGCACTAAGGGAACTAATAAATTAGAAAGTTTGTATAAGAATTATATACAAGAGAATTCACAACTACGCACTGTTAAGTAGGTAAGCTTGCTGAGACAAGGAGACGTTCCTGCACTGTTGCTGGTGGTAAGAAAAAATGGAGGGAGGGTGGAGCTGCCGACGTCCCTTATACCACTGAGGGAGAAACTTCTGGCACCGATGCATGTGGTAAGCACACACACCAACAATGGAATGGACATTAGCAAGCACTCGAAGAAAAATCGGTGTTTTTGTGTGTCTGCCTATGGATTTGACCCAAAGTCCATTGTAGGCAAAGGAAAGACTTCCACACACAATTGGGACTAAATGGCAAAATAAATGGCCACCCTGGGATACTGCCATTCACTGCAAAATTAGAGTTGGAAAAAAAAAAGATAAATTAAGTGTAATTTAAACAATATGGGGGGTGGCGGTAGCTCATGCATGCTTCTTCACAGCAGTGCTGCTCTTGCAACCTGAAACTTCCAAAGCTGGGCTGTTTGTGGAGATAATTATCCCCTGAAGGAGCCTGGGGCAGGAGCCCCCTCCCCCGCTTGAGCAGCCTTGTGTCTACTGGTGTCACAAGGGGCTGGTTCCTGCTTTTTTAACATGTGAAGGTGAGGGGCACATCCTGATGATATCTGCAGCAAGCATCTTCCAACCTAAGTACAGAAATTGAAAGCTTTCACCCCCATTCCCAAGTGTGTTTGTTTCAGGAATGAAACAGCGCTGCAGCGGCACCCAGCCCAGCTATTGGCTCTGCCAGATACACCTATGCGTTCTTATTTGCTGGGCGAAGAATAGGCCAGTGGGGAGAGGAGCAAGCAATGTCACTCCCTGCTGGTGATACTAAGCTCTGGGGTGCCCCCCTCACCCACCTTCAGTGGCACCCTGTCTTTCCTGCACAGTGAGAGAGTTTGTTCTTGTGCTCTTAATAAAGCCTCTTTGGAAAAACCACCAGCTTTCTTGAACTGATTTTCCCCTTAGACTTGCTTCTCATGGGCTCTTACCTAACAACTCCCTGAGTTTGCTAGTCTGCCTTCTTGAAATCCATTGTCTTTATTATGCTATTTTTCCCTCCTACCATTCCTTAAATTCATGAACGTTACCATTTTATGGTCACTTTCACCAAAGCTGCTGTCCACTTTCAAATTCTCAACCACTTCCTCCCTACGTGTCAAAATCAAATCTAGAACACCTCCCACCAACTAGCTTTCTCCACCTTCTGAAATAAAAAATTGTCTCCAATACATTCTAACAACTTGCTGGATAATCTGTATTATTTCCCCAACCCTTAAATGATCTGGACACCCACCTCATACCATAACATTTCAGGAGAAAGGTAGATTTCTACATGATCAGCTTTTAAGTTGGCACTACACAAGGTGCCAGAGTGATTGACATGTGTACACATCCTGCCAATCCTACCTGCTTACTAAGTTCCCTGTAAGCTGCACAGCCGCGCAGCAGCCTATTTAGCATCGTGCAGGTGCTGTGGGGACCTGCCCCGGCGCCAGCTGAGGCCAGGGCTGCATGGCCCAACCTGACCCTAGCTGTGGTGGCCTAGCCCCAGCTATGGGTGGGGCAAGGCTGTGTGGCCCAAACGCAGCTGCGCTGTGGCCCAAACCTGGCCTGGACCCTTCGCAGCTGGGGTGCCCCTCCCCCAACCCAGCCCCAACCAGAGGAGGGGCACCTATCCTGCAGCCCCAACCCTGGAGCTCTGGGGAGAGGCACCTCTCCCCTGCCCCCCAGCCCAGGTGCTGCTGTGGGGAGAGAGAGCTGGGAGGCAGCCTCTCTCCCTGCCATAGCCCTTGAGCACTCTCCTGCACCTCAAACCCCTCACCCCCTGCACCTAACCCTCTGCCCCTCATCCCCAGAGCCTGCATCCCCAGCCAGAGCCCTCACACCCCTGCACTCTAGCCCTAAGCCCCCTCCCACACGCCAAACCCCTCCTCCACCACATGGATTTTGTTATATCACCTTCATATCGATGGTGCACATGTTACACATTGCCTCCTTATTGGCGCACATAAAACTCATTCTGCACAGACGTGGGAAAAATTAGAGGGAACACTTCCTGCTAGCCCCACTGATCACTCAGTTCAGTTAACAGTCCTTCTGCAACTGGAATGCATGAGCAAATACAGCTGCAGAACGGAATCAAAATGTGTCATGACACTAGATGTGGGCCTTAACAGGTCTGTTCTAGAATGTCCCATGATGATCTTAATGGATGGTGGATTCTACATTCTGGCTAATTGCACGTCCTTCGCAGCTATATGTGTAATTGGCTTTGTTGTTCATATCAGTGGAGAATTTTATACGGTGACAATACTGTGAACCAGATTCTTGAAAGGAAAAAGTTGCAATGCACGATAGAAGCACATAGCATTTTTGAAGGGCACTGAGTGTTCAGCTATCTAGATGTCTTCTTTGAAAAAGTATACTGATGTGTCTGAAGTCATTTGCCAATGGGTACAGAATTTATTAAACCAGTTTCACAGCGTGTATATTCCACTCCCAATGACCTACTGCACATGGTGGAGAGCTCACAGAACAAATCAAGCAATTTTGATGGGGTTGAATCTGCAACAAAATCAACTTTCACATTGGTGTGGTGATACATGAAGGTGGTTGAGTCTTTGCTGGTCTTTATTAGATCTCTCAGGACTACAAATTAGAATTTGCACCTTGCAGCACTGGAAGATTTTGTCAAATACTTTTTTGCTTTGGAGTAAACCAACTATTCTGTGGTGATTGTCTGGAACCTTGCGGAAATAAGAGGTGTAGAAAAGTCTGGCCCTGAAATGGGGGATATTTTGAAAAGAAAATTGGGTGGCTGTTGGGTTGCCAATTTCCTTCTGTGTACATGGTTCAGCTGAATCCCTGTGACATGAAAACAGAGCAATGGAAATCGTTCAGGGAGTGCTGGGGCCTTAACACAGCATCCAAATGCACTTTCCCAACAACCCCAGAACTCCATCAAATTTCGAATGAAACATTAAGTATAGCTGGGATGACTTCCCCAGAAGCAACCAAGCACATCTACACATTAGCTGCTGTTAAATGCCAAGGGACAATTGTAAAGCTACAGGATGAGCTTACTCACACTGGCAACCTATTCTCATATGATTGACCAGAGCTCATTAATATAATGATGAAAATAGTCTTCAGTAATGAGATAGCCAAATGTGTCAGTCAAATGGATACTTTAGGTCATGACTTGTATGAAACCGTCAAAACCCAAAGAATTATCTGAGGCTCCATCAATCTATGGGCTCCAGTGAAGATGAAAAGACTCCAGCTGTGATCAAATACAGAGTGAAGGAAGCAGGTACAGAGCTCATCCTCGACAGGTCATTGTTTGCTCATCTCCTTGTCATGTCCAGCTCTCAGCATGATGTTGATCTACATGAGGCTTTGGGAAAGTATGAGCTCTCTATGGTACCACAATCAATGTTTGAATGAAACAGAACAATGCATATGTGCCAGGTGAAAAGCAAATTAGTGCACTTCTTGTACGGTCTTCCTAAGCCTACTGACACTGTACCTGGACAGAGAGGTGGCTCAGCAGGGGAGGGTGCCTAGGGGATGGAGCAGGCCTATGGAGGGGGTGGAAGGGTGTTGGTCAAGAGGGTGCTAAGCCTCTGCCCAGGGGGCTGCTGTGGAGCCTGCAGGTTCGGGGTGTGAACAGGCTGGAAATCGCTGTCTGCCCCGCCACCCCCCACCACTCCAGAGCTTAGCTAAGGGGCGGAGAGGCTTCCCCGTGCCAATGCTGTGCGGGGCTTTGGCACAGGCGAGGCTTGACTCCGCCTGGCCAGTGCCCCGGGCTGGAGGGTCTTCAGCTTTCCCGGGGTGCCGGCCCAGCCAGAGGCAGTGTGGGTAGGGTGACCAGATGTCCCGATTTTATAGGGACAGTCCTGATATTTGGGGCTTTTTCTTATGTAGGTGCCTATTACCCCCCCACCCCATCTCGATTTTTCACACTTTCTATCCACTCCTACCAGAGACTGCTTCTCTGCACAGCGCTAGGAGCGGGATGCGCCCCACCAGGGGGATATGGAGGAGCAATGGAGGCAAAGCAGAGAGAAGAGAGGAGAATTGTAAAGGGCCCCGCCCTTAGCCTTGCACACCTACCTGCATCTGGCACCGGCCACTGGTCTCCCCCCACCCCCCCCTCACTGCTGGTAGGCAGGTAGCTGGCGAGCAGGGATCTGGCTAGCAGCCGGACCCACCAGTACTGATGGGGGGGAGGGGCGGGGGACAACAGAAAATATGGGACAGTTTGCCTGTTTTTAAGAAAAAGTCAGGACACTTGCAGAAGGACAAATATGGGACCGTCCCTTTAAAAACAGGACATCTGCTCACCCTAATTATGAGGCTACAGAGAAAATACTGGACCTATGACAAAGTCCACCTTGTGTTTGACATGAACGCAGAGGAATCAATTAAAAATTAGCAGAAAGAAGAGATTCCCTGGTATTGCATGTGTCCAATACAAATTCGGTGACTCCATAAACATATCCAATGTCACCACAGGTGCCGCGGCCGCTGGGTGTGGTTGCCCGGCGTCCCGCCCCCGACGCCGGGCGACGTTGCGGGGCCCCGCAACATCGCCCGGTGCTGAGGTGAGCTGGGCGTGGGCCCCGGGGCTGGTGGGGAGCTGCCGGTGGGTGCTGAGCACCCACCAATTTTTCCCCGTGGGTGCTCCAGCCCCGGAGCACCCACGGAGTCGGTGCCTATGCATGTCACAATGAAGAAGCTACTGTCTCATACACATCCAAAGGATGAGTTAATCCAATACTTTACAGGAAAAATGCTCCAGCATGCAAACAATTTTGTCATCCCATAGCATAATTAAGTTGCTGCCCCACACTGTTCATTGGAGTTTGTATTTTCCATGAGGCAGCTGACGCTAAAATTGTCTTGCATGCCATCAGTGCCACACAAGGTGTCTCCACAGCAAAGAAAAACCTGCAGCTGTGCCAGCGGGCTCGGGCTTCAGGGCTGTTTCCTGGCTGTGTATACTTCTGTGCTTGGAGCCTGAGCTCTGGGACCCTCCCACCCTGCAGGGTCCTAGAGCCTGGGCTCCTGCCTGAGCCCAGAAATCTACAAAGCCATGAAACAGCCACACAGCCCATGCCCAAATCAGCTCATAAGGGCCAGCTGCAGGTTTTGATTTGCTGTGGAGACATACCCATACAGAGGTGCTACTAACCTCCAGATATTTGCACACGAAAATGTTCTAGTGGTCTCCATGAGCTGCTATCCAAGATTTCTGCAAGAATCTGTTTTTTTGTGCTTCTTGCTGGGGAAGAGAATTGCTGTATATCTTTCAGAGATATGTTCCTATCACTCGGACTATTAAAAGCTGTCACATTGCCAGGTTTCCACACCCTTTCAGGATGTGACACTACTGGAAGGTTGACTCGAAAGGCCAAAATTATCTTACTGGACAGTATTTGATTAATAGAATCATAAAACCACAGGGTTAGAGGGGACCGCAAGAGTCTAGTCTAATCCCCTGCCAAGATGTAGGATTGGTTGTGTCTAAACCACTCAATATAGATGACCATCCAGCCTCTTTTTGAAAACTTCCTATGAAGGAGCTTCCACGACTTCCCTGGGCAGTTTGTTCCATTGTCCTACTGTTCTTACAGTTAGGAAGTTTTTCCTGATATTTAATCTAAATCTGCTCTGCTGTAGTTTGTACCCATTGCCTCTTGTCTTATCCTCTCTGGCAAGAGAAAACAACTTCTCTCCATCTTTTTTATGGCGGCCTTTCAAGTATTTGAAGACCACTTAATCTCTATTCAAAACAAAACATACCCAGTTCCTTCAGCCTTTGCTCATATGGCTTGCATCCATCCCTCTGGTCACCTTTGTTGCTCACCTCTGGATCCTTTCCAGTTTCTCTACATCCTTTCTATACATTGGTGACCAAAACTGGACACTGTACTCCAGCTGAGGCCTAATCAGCGCTGAGTAGCGCAGTACTATCACCTCCCGTGACTTGCATGCTATACCTCTGTTAATGCAACCTAACATTGCATTTGCTTTTTTTCCTCATCACCTCTTTTCTACCTGCTCCCGTGCACACACTGCTTGGCTATCTTGTTCTTTTCTCCCCATGGCATTCTTATCCCAATGATGCCTATCAGCTCTGTCCCTCATTGACAGTTATGGCCTCTGAAGGCAGTCCTGATAGTAGCAGTCCCTATCAAAGGTAGCTAGACTGACTCACTCTTCCTTGTTGCCAGCTACTTTTATGGGCATCCAGGCTCTTTTCCATTAAAAGCCTTGATGAATAGAAGGATCTGGAAACAAGGAAGTGCCAACATCATGTGACCAGCCAGCTGTCTGTAGATCACAAGCAAGTGCCAGCTTTAGGGGTAGCAACTCCTTTTGACAACAGCTAGATGCGATTGGGGGAGATGAGCTGTACCACTCCAGCTTCATGCCTGTTCTCTGATGAGTCAATTGTATCTCGTACCCCCACAGCAGCAGCAGCTCCTCGCCCAACCTCTCATGCTAGAGATCCCCCTGGCAGCTTTCTCCTGACCCCTTATCTAACTCAATTTGGTAGCAAATCCTTTTGAATTGAAATAATAGATGTTTTTTTAAAAATGTATTTAGTGTGAACAATTTGATGTTTTCTTCTTCCAACACTGAGGACATAAATAGAGTAATAAAATACTGTGGCTTTTCTAGTTCACTTTTTTCCTTAAAAATAAATAAATAAATAAATAAATAAATAAATAAATAGTGGACTTTTCTCGAGCAAGTGGAGCCCACTAATGTAAAAACCAATCACGAAGGAAAGGGAAACTGCATTTCAAGCTCTCTAAAAACATCACCATTTAATTTTATAACATAACCAGGGGTTTATTCCACAATAGAAACTGCAACATTTGATACAAGCTACCCAAAAAAAGGAGAAAGCCAAAATACAGCGGTGGCAATTACTTTACAGAGCCTTTTTGTCTTCTACCGCGCTAGTCCATCAGTGACACGAGGACCTAAACATTTGCTTTCTGTACATCACCAATGCTAAAAGCACCAACACGCTGTTCAGAATTGTATTTCCAGTCACTGCAACCAGACATAGAAGTTATTGCTCAGATAAATAAACCTATTCTACAAAAAAAACACAAAGTGAAAAAAACTAAAGTTTCCAAAGAGTTAACAGAGGGATATCCTCAAAAGAGGATCTATTGGAATTCATGGTGCAGTTTTTTTGCACCTAAACCAAGTTGAATTATGTATGCTGGTATATCCCAGAGAGAGGTAATTTAATGCTGTACAATAAAAGGTGCATGTTTCAAATGCCTTCCAAACTGGAGGAAACCCCTACTAAACAGTCAGCATTTCAAACCTCAACAACCACAAACAGCTCAAGGGAAAAAATACAAAAGTGTCAAAAATTGTTTGAGTTCTGAAAAATGATCCCATGAGGATAGAAGTAGCACCATTTGAAGCCTGGTTCTTAAACCAGCCCTGTGACTTTATGGAGAAATTCTGATAGTCAGGACTCCATTAAGGAAGGCTGACTTCTGGCAGGTTTTACTTTCAATATTGAGAGTCCTTCCCAGTACAGCTGATGCAGATGTAGTCTTCCTTCTCTGCCATCTCTGGAGAAATGCCCACACACACCTGATGGAACCACTGATTGCAGCTGCCATCACACTGGACCCAATCCACCTAATTGCAAAGAGCAGACAGATTAGTGTTCAGAGAAAGGCAGCAGATAAAAGTGCAAACCTTCTATAGTAAGTTATTTTCAAGCTCTTAACAATCTACCTACTTGAACCAGCCAACGTCCTACCCTGAGGGACTGGCTTAGTGACTGCTAGGGGCACAGTTAGCTTGCACTGTGGTCAGTTTCACAAGTGTAACTAAAGCAGTTTGGTGAAGAGCAGTGTCCTCCCACTATACCACTCGCTTACAGTTTAAAACCCTGAGGAAAGGGCTTGAATGTGGTTTTTTTTGAAGTTTTTCTCCCCCGTCACTGTGTGCAACCCTCATAAACAGCAGGGGAACTAACACAGGCACCAAGGGAGCATGAATATACAATCCTGGGACTGGGCACATCAGTTGCCTGCTGCCACATGGTGCTTTCCTTTGTACTGCATAGGGGTGTCTCTCTGTGCTCAGTGAACATGAGGACAATTTCTAATGCCCAAAGATTTTCTCTTGGGCTTCTGGTGCTCTCCTAGCCTTCTGTACAGGCAGTGGGGGTGGAATGCTCTTTGCTGCTAAATTCAGGGATGGCTTCACATGCCCACGTCTCTCCTGTCTATGCAGCGCTCCCTCTTCCAGTCATTCCCAGCCCAGTGAGGAAGGCCTGTGTGAAGCCTCCACCCTTCCGCTTTGCCTCTCATTATGTTTGGCTATGCAGGGGTGAGAGGGAGGCTCCCATTGCTCCTGTCTGCCCAAGCAATGAAGCCTTCATATACCTGTATCCCAGGGGCATTGATGGGAGAGACAGCCTGCTTGCACCCCCTGCCATCCTTTCACTGCATCACTCTGGCTCAATGCAGACACACTCCTGGCATCTCCTCCACTCCCCCTGCCAGGTTTGGTACAGGAGTCTGAAAGGATGGGATGATACACTCCTAGAGACTGCTTAGCTCTCCTCTCTGACTTTGGGAAGAGTTCCAGGTGGGGAACAGAGACCATCTTAGTTCCCATGCTCTGTGGGGCAGCTGTACTGGTGACGCTCCTAGAGTGGCTGAGAAAGGGTGTGCACTCCTCCAGAAAAGCAATGGACAGGGATGTCATCATGTAGGGAGTTAGGCACTAGGCGATTTTGAAAATCCCACTAGGTGCTTATTTGCTTCTTTAGGCCCTTAAACACCTTTAAAAATCTGGCCCAAAGTTACCAGAAGAACAGAAGGAGTTCTCTATCTAAATCACTGTTACTTTCAGAAGCTGATGTTGTAACTTAGCAAGAGCTGAGAACAAATGTACATAAAGCAATATAACTTTTGAATCTACTGTGTCCTTCTAATAAGAACAGCATAATTTGAAACCCAGAGGGATGTAGGCCAAGATGTTATTAGCTCTGCCGTGACCTCATCATGAACATTTCTGTTTGAAAAAACCATCATTCTATGTTACCTGTCAGAGATGTAGGGAGAAGCAATGGCTGAGCTCCATGCATTATTCTTACAGCATCACTAAGGCCTTAGCCCAGTGGTTCTCAACGTGTTACGTGGGCCACAGGTTGAGAACCACAGCACCTCCCCTCCCAAACCCTCTACAGTCCCCTATGCCCAGCGTGTCCCCCTGCTCAGAGACTCTTCCACAGAGGGGACCAGGAGGGATGCTCTGGGCAGGGGACCCAGACCCTGTGGTGCGAGGCTGGGCAGCCAGACCCCAGGACCCCACCGCACGGGGCCGGTAGTCAGGACCCCCTGTGCAAGGCCAGGAGTGGTGCCCCAGGCAGGTAAAACCTGGCACCTCGCAAACCCCTGGTTCCCAGCACCGACCACTCCCTCACAGCCAAGAGCCGCTGCCCCCCAACAAACTTGCCCAGAGACCCACTCTCCTGCTCCCTGCCCCCCAGCTGTGTGCTAACTGGGCTGCATGCGGCCCATGGGCCACGGGTTGAGAACTGCCTTAGCCATTCTCAGAAATCACACAAATTAAACTAAATTGGGTTAGAAACTGTTTCAGTTAAATTAGAGCAACCCCCTTTGTGTGGGCACACAAATTGATTTATTAGTGGTATCACAGAGCTTGTACCTTTCAGAGAGTTCAGCTTACTCCTGAGACATGGTTTCTCCCAACAACAGAGAAATTCTGGGACTTGTAGCCCAGTAACCATTAGATGCTAAAGCATGTTGGCTATAAAGACTTGCTTTCCTCAGTCTGGGGGAGGATCATGGATATGTTAGGACTTGCTGAGTTTCTCTCTGTCGAGGAGATGAAAGATGGGCAGGTGTGCTGATCTTTTCCAGGGAAAAGTGCTAAAGGAATAAGGCTTCTTTGGTAGGCTTCAAGGCTCATTTGGGACCCTTGCATTAAGAGGGGAGAATCCCTGAGAAAATGAAGGTGCTCCAAGGCTCTGAGGGGACAGTACCCAAGGAATTTGGTATGGTTTGCCTTTTTGGACTCTGTCTACCCTGGAAAGGGGATTTTTTTGGCTCAGTGTGAACCATCCAGCCAGTGGGGAAAGTGAGGCATGGGCCCAGCCTGACAATGGGCAGGTCAGCTGCACCCATAACATGACTAATATCAATTTAGTTTAATTTGGTGACAAGCCAAACTACATTAAATTGGCATCAAACATTCTTAAACTGATTTAGGAGTGTCCACACAAAGGGGCTTGTGTTGATTTTGATATTTCAATTGAGAAACTGATTTAGATGGTGGAAATTGTGTGTGTAGACACAACCTAAGATTTTAAAAAACAGCCTTTCAAGCAGCCTTTAAGGAGAAACAGTAGTAGCTTTTCTGTCAAAGAAACACAGTAGGATTGTAAGAAACCCGGAATTGTAAGGATCTCCCTCCAAGCTTAATAGGAGAAAGGAAAGAAAAAAGTTGAGTTAGATTCCTGGTGGGAAAATGTGCCAGTTCAGTGAGGGGAGAACTGACTAGGTGAACGGGAGGGAGATGCAGCAAGCAGCAGCCAGCTGCCAAATGGCCCTTTTAGACCTACTTCTGTCTATCTGAAAAGTGAGCTACTGGAGACATTGGGAGAAGTTCCTCTGAGAATGTGATTCTACTCTAAGTGGTTCCAATAGTTGCCAGGTACTCAAAGTGCCTGTAGGGAAGAGACTGAAGGCAAGGATGAGCTCCTCAGGTTTTCCAGGTGCCCAGTGTCTGAAATAGCTTTAACTCTCTTTGTCGATAATGTTTGTCTTACAAAAGGAGTAGGGAGCACCTGCTCCCTGCATTCAGTGCCCCACAGCAAGCTTCCCATTCACTGACCTCATCTCCTTCAGGCTGCAGGCAGTTCACCGCAGGGCAGATTGCATCTTCATCCTCCGAGTCCTCCTGCTCAGAGAACGACATATCCAAGGGAAGCAAGTGGCTTTCGCTGGAGCGCTGTGCCTCAAACAGCCGTTCTCGCTCTCTCTCCAGTTTGCTATTGCTGAGATCCTTGGAGGGATTCAGTTTCAATTTCTTCTTTTTGGGTGTTCTCATTTTTTTTACTCTTGCTCTCTTCTCACCACAGAAGCCTTCTCTTTCAAAGCGCCTCTTTAATTTTCTCTCCACAGAACCAACTCCATCTCTCTTCCCCCGGCAGCACTCGTTCTAGTGGGAAGGATATTGAAGCAAAACCCTAAGGACTCTAATCCGTTATTCAGTGATCTATCTTCCCCTCCAACATATCACCCATCCATTGCTACACTGAAAGGGGGGCTGCTCTCTATGGCACACTAAACACACTCACCCTGCAGCTATTCTTAAGGGCTGAATATTGGGTCAAAGCAAGAGTTGGAATGAGTGAGTGACTCCCTCCTTTCTTTCTCTCCTCCAAAGCAGCTTTACAAGTTTCCAGTTTCCAAGGAAAAGCCTCCTCTTCCCCACTGGACTCATTAGTATCTGGTTACTATTAGAATCAGAATGGCCATAATTAGGTCATACAAATGACCAGAAAATGCAGTTTCAGGATGCAGAAATGCAACACAAATTATATTCACAGAGAAACCTGCAGAGAGTTGCACAAAGTTCCCAACCCATCCTGAAGACACACACACACTTTTGAAGTTTACGGATTCCAGCCAGAACCTCTCTGCTTGGGAAGGGCCCCAAACAGAGGGATCTGTGGTGTTGTCAGATACCTGCCTTTTCACTTGTTGGTCCTATTGCTGACCTCTGTTCTGTTTGCAGAACAGGGCTCTGCTTTGTGAATAAGATCTGGTAGAGCTCTTGTATTTCAGGCAGTGAAACCTGGAGCAAATGGGCTTCCATCATCAGCTCATCCAGTTCTGCGCTAATGACTACAACAACAAAACAAAAATTGTAATTTTCTAATGTCAAGGCTTGTGATAAATACAGAGATTTAGAAAATTCTTTCCCAATAGTACATAAATCAATAAAAAGGAAAATTTGGGGAAGATTTTTTATGCTTTACGGTCTTTGTGCAAATCATCTCTAATAAATCTGGTCAAATACTTCACTATTCATCTCTAATTACAACAATGTAACTAAAGAAAAGATGAAGGCCTGTGCAGTAACTTGTGGGCAGCCATATGGTGGCGGAGACTTTTACTGGGAATGGCCCCTCTCAAACTCTCTGGGTCACCATCATAAAAATGACTTATTCAGTGTCTGGGTTATGATTTCTATCTCAGCTGATAGGCTGAGAGACAAGCATCTGTCTTGGCTGCTTTTCACCAATTTGAAGCAACATGAGGGAGTGAGTTAAATAATGATCCTTTGAATCAAAAGAGAAAGATTTTCAGAATCACAAAAGAAAAGTTAAATCAGATACAAAACCATGGAGAGAATCCACAGCAAAGCCAAGGATGGAAGGGGGAAGTTACTAATACAATACTTTTGTAAATTTCTAACTGAAACTAAAGGCTGATACCTGAAACTGTTTCTCAGCTTTAATACAGCGGTCTTTTGCATTGAGCTTTTAAAGCAGTTTAGGGCATAACTCAAAATTCTTATGTAAACGCATTAACATTTTTGTACAAGGAGTCCGTGCAAATGAAACGTGTACTGAATCCATAACTGACTGGAGTTTTAGAGCATCTCCTTGTTTAAATTTACACCATAAACATTCTTAAAAGACTGTTCTAAATTGGAGTACGCAAATAAACGTACAATTATCACTACAGTTAAGTTCCATATTAACAGCACACAAAAGTAAAAACTAAATATAAGGACAGACTTTGGCATCTGAGGCAGCAGATGCCTGGAGTGAAAGGCAGTAAGCAACAAGGGTGGCTTTTGAGAGAGGTGGAAAGATGCCATTTATACTAGGCCCTATACTGGTTTGGTCCATATTAGACCATCTGTGCTAGGAAACAGACCAGTAAGATAATGGAGGTGTCAGCTGATTAGTAAAAATCTACAGAAGCTTAATTTCAATGGTGTCACCCTCTGCAGCATGGCAGCAGGCACTCACTGCCCACCTGGCTCCCAGCTCTAGGCCCTCCGATTGATGGAATTTTTGATAATACAATGTTGTTGGAAATGGGTGAAGTTGGGTATCATTCGAAAGACCTTTCTTCCATGGACCACTGGTACCAAACGTGACAAACCTAAAACAATTATGTAGATACATATTTGAGAAAATATTTAGAAATCAACTTTTTAAAACTATACTTTAAAATAGGGATGCATTGCTTACATAACAAAAGAGACGTTTACTTTTGGTAAACTTAGGAAATTCAGCCTGGTCATGTAGGACTAAAAACATTTACTCATCAAAGTAATCATCAGTGTCGTCTCTGTCGAGGGAACCACTGCTAAACATATTATCACACTGATCCTCATCCACGCTGCTCTTGCATATCTCCATACAAGGCAGGTTGCTGGCCTAACATTACAGTTTGGTTATCATCTGGTCTTTGCACAAGCAGTTGATTAGCTGAAAGATTGATTTAGAAGTGCATCATATTTGACACGTAACTGATATGATCAGTCCATCCTCCAAGACCCATCCATGGGAAGGGTAGTTTTGGATGCGCTAAATCATCCCAGAGCCATTCCATTTCTTGACAATTTGCCCTCTTAATAGCAGGTATAACTGCATCCCGTCTTAGTGGCAATTTTTCTCAGTTTGTCTGCTTCTTGGAAAACGTCCATCAACATAGCTCTGCAAGTGTCATAATGCTGGTCTTCAAATGGTAAGCCAGGCACAAGAATGCCTCCAGTGAATTTATGACCTCATAAGTGACTGTCTTAGCCATTCCAAGCACCTTCAGAGCAAGCAGAGTATCTTCGGAGGCTGAATCAAATACTGTCCACTAAGATAATTTGGTCTTTCCAGTCAACCTTCCAGCAGTGTCACATCTCTAAGGGACATACAGCAATTCTGTTCCTCAACAGCAAGCACAAAAAACAATCTTGCGGAAGTCTTGGGTAGTGCCTTACAGAGAGCACTAGAACATGTGTGTCTTGTACAAAAATCTGGAGTTCAGTAGCACCTCTCTCTGCGGTATTGATGGCATGCGACATAATTTTAATAACAGCCGCCCGATGGGAACTATGAAGGAACTCCACTGAATAGTGTGAGGAAGTAGCTTCATTACACCATGAAATGACAAAATTCTTTGAGCAATTTTTTGCATGCTGGAGCATTTTTCCTGTAAAGTATAGGGTTAACCTGTCCTTCATGAGAGTATGTGACAGTAACTTCTTCATTGTGACATTGGAGATGTTCGTGGAGTCAATGATTTTGTATTGAATAGGTGCAACACCATAAAGTCTCTTCTTTCTGGTAATATTTTTAATTGATTCCTCTGCATTCATTTCAAACAGGAGGTGGACTTTGTCATAGGTTCAGTATTTCCTCTGTGTCTTCATAATGAAGTGTTCAGCCAAGTCTTGGCAGGTGTTAACTGTTTGTTGAGAGCTTGTACCTTAGCCATACTCTCTCTGATTGCTCTGCAGAAAGGCCTCTACTGTCGTAAGACCACAGTCACATTGTCAGTAAGTGCTGGCTTAGGCTAAGTCCACACTACCCGCCCAATTCAGCGGGTAGAGATCGATCTTCTGGGATCGATTTATCGCATCTCATCTGGACGTGACAAATCGATCCCAGAAGCGCTCCCCCGTCGACTGCGGAACTCCTGCTCGCCGAGAGGAGGAAGCGCTGTTGACAGGGGAGCCTGCCTGCGCCGCGTGGACCCACAGTAAGTAAATTTAGTTCGATCTAGGAAACGTCGACTTCAGCTACGCTATTCTCGTTGCTGAAGTTGCGTTTCCTAGATCGATCCCCCGCCCCAGTGTGGACCAGCCCTTAGAAAGACCATGCAAGATATGCATTTGCTTTCGATAGTGTCACTTTTGATGGTGCCACATCTTTTGGGGCTTTTAAGGATATGCGCTGTGTTTCATTTCTACAGACAGGATTGCTAAAACTGTGTCCACATCCCATAGTTCATCTTCAATAAATGCTTTAAGAGCCTCTCTGCTAAGCATTTGTTCCTCTTCAATCCCATTCAAAGCACATACGTGGCAATTTATCAATTCCAGCTGAGTCCCACAGTTTGCAGCGGAAAAATAAGTATGTTTCTTTTTTTTTTTTAAACACCACATTACATACATTCTTGGTGTGACACTCAATGTGATATGCGGGGCCATCTTTTGTGTCAATGCACCACTTACTTTTATTTTGCATGCAACATTCTCACCAAAAGTGACATGCCTCATATAGTTTCTCATCCATCTCATGTGTTGAAACAGTGCTTCCCACAGAAGCAGGTGTTCTTCTTGAAACACATGCCAGGGGGCCTAGTATAAGGTGAGCACTTGTCCCAGCATCTTCAACTTTTTCGTGTTGCTTGATGTACTTCCTTTCCAACCTTCTAAATTCAGTTTATGGGTACATGTCTTATGGTATGTAAAATGCCACCAAACGTTGTGTTTAACCAGGTCCTCAGCAGTGGTATTGTCCAAAAATTCAGCTACTAGTCGGTACGCTTCATTTCCCCATTGATGTCTAAAACTATCAAGACCAAAGTAAAAACAATAATTTTGTAATAAATTACTTTGGGATTGTAATTAATTATGTATGTTAGATAACAATGCACATACCATTTGCAGATGGATTACAGTAATTTCTGGCTGGATGCTGATGTCTTAACCAGTACCTCACAACAACTCTTTTGAAATAATAAACAAAGTTGATAATCAATACCATTAAACCGCTTCTTTTTTGCTGATGACGGCAAATCAAATGAAGCACTCCTATTTATGGTAATCGGGAACATTACAAAATATTAGTCAGGTATGTGCTGTGCATTAACTGACAGCACAGTACTGTCAGTTGAGGGCCACAATTTAACTTTGTGAGGGCTACATGTTTGACAAGCCTGTGTTTAAAATACAATTTAAAAAATTGATTTTTTAAACTTTTTGAATATATATCTACTTAATTGTTATACGTTTGTCACGTATGGTACCATTGTATTGATGTGAGAAAGGGCTTTCCCGACTCAAGCCATTTCTGAAAACATTGCAATATCAAAATTTCAACCAATCGAAGGACTTGGAGCCAGGGGATGGCAGCGAGACCCCCCTGCCCCGTCATGGTGCAGAAGGTGACACCTGAAATTATGATTCTGTAGATATTTACCAATAAAATGACACATCCCTTACCTTTCTACCATTAACTTGCCCAGGGAATTAACATGCTACTAGACTGAGGCCTGCCTTAGAAAGATGAAGTCCATTCATCAGGCTTCCCAGCTTGTAGTTCAGCCCAAACTGACTTTATAAACAAATCCTTCTGCTCTCCATGACTCAAAAGCAAGAACCGGAGAACGAGGCAGGGCCCCCATTTTTATGCTTCAGATCTCCCAGTCATACACTGAAAAATGTAAGTGAAGTATAACAAACCAATAAAGGGAATGCAGTTCTGTCCTGAAGAAAAGGGAGAATTTAAATTCATGGTTCTGTTATCCCAGTCGTGAGGCAGAGAAAAAGACATTGCACCAATTGTCTGAGATACCTAAGGGAAGAGAAATATTTATTAAACACACCCTTTTGTATAACAAATTTTGAGTTAAATGTGTCAGACATTGCAACAAAACAAACACTTATTTCTATTTGAAGTGTTTTAACCTTTTAGTATTGCAACTCATTAATTCTATCCAATTCCTTGCATCCTCCTTCACTTTAAACCTGGAAATGTATTAAAAGCAATGTTATGGCTGAAGTTTTTATATGAAAAGCTGTGAATTATGGATTCCACAGAGACCATGTAAAACGGCCCCATTGCATTGATCTAGCTTCTTCTACCACTTTATATAATCTCTAATGGAAAAGTGCGTGCGTGTATAGTGGAGCCTAGTTATGGTCACCTGGGAACAACAGACTTCTTGACTTTGGTGTCTGTAAAATCTCAGTCCCAATGCTACATTAATGTAACTTTTACAGCTAATTTCCTTCGCGTCTTAAAAATGAGAAGGGAATTCTTGCACTGTGATTCTGTACTAGTCATGGGATTAATTGCAAGGACAGTTTAAAGTGTAGGTTAACATGCACCAAATGCACAGACTAGGAAAGTAACTCATAGCTACTAAACAAAGGCTGTCTTCTCTCCTGAACTTTGTGCAAACCTTTCATTGACCTCAGCGGGATTTCTGCTATGAACGGAGGATAGTATATAGATCACACACTTTAATTAAATCTAGAATTCAACCTTTTCCTCCAAACAAGTCTGAAACCCCAGTGTAAACAAATATTCTTTTATAGGAGGACATAGTGTAGTCCAATGGCTAGGGCATTGGCTTGGGATTCAGTAGACCTAGGTTCTATTCATATCTTGATGTCTTCAGATCCAGGTGGGATGCCTTTCTGGAAGATCTGCTTTAGTGGAAACTAAATGCCTAACTGCATCTTTAGGCATCTCAACAACTTTGAAAATCTGGCCCTAAATCAATTGTTCATGACTATTTCTTAAGCACATTTTTCAAACTAAGCTAGAACTTCCACATTCTTCACTAAAGTCATTAGCCAAAATATTCAAACTTGGTTGGTTAAAGTCATGTATTTAAATATGTAAGTTATCTGGTTATCTTCAATGGGAGCTGCGGTTGCTCAGCAATCACAACAATTAGGCCAATTTTATTTAGGCACCTGAATATGGACTTTGGGTGCTTAATTTTAGGGACCCCATTTAAAAATTTTAGTCTATATAGTTACCAAGTGGGGCAAAAGTATCTGATTTACGCGACTACCAAAAACAGCTGGACTATTTCTTAAAACATAATTAGGCAGGTAAAAAGTGACAAAATAGACAAGTCTGATATTGAACGAGGTTGGGCTAACAGGAGTAAGAAGTTTCAGCCAGTCGAGAGATTTACTTCAAGTTATAGACACCTTAAAAGTGACCTGCAAAGGAGGTGGCTTGTCTTTGTTTTGTTTTTTGATGCACAAAGACCTGAAACTTTTCTTTTAAAGCACTTTGGAGTTTGTTTTTTGCCTTAGAAAAATCAAGTCTGGTTTTGCTGAAGGAACTCTTACCACTAGAGGTCCCATAACATGTTTACTGTGAGTGTTAACACACAAACAACAGCTATTCTGCACTTCTGAAAAGGCTTACCCCCTCCTTCAGGAAAATGAAACTCATCATACACTCCGTCACCCCACCATCTGTTGTCAAAGGCCCTACCCATCTTAACATATACATTTTCTACACCCCCCCAGCTACACCCCCGCTCCCCCCATTCCACATGCATACATACACACACACACTGGTGCTTTAACAGGATAGATAGGGATACTGAATCTTCAACAGAGACTTAATCCAAAAGGATAGTCATTGAGAAAGATGCATTTTCAGTTCCAGCAGGGAAGGAATGCAGCATTCCAAGTTGCTGGACAACATGGTGGATAATACACACCTCAGCTAACAAGGAAAACTCCCACTTCCTCAAAGTTGTAGAGGGATCAACACATAAGAATTAGCCATCAATACAATAATAATCTTCCATGGTAATACTTTTTTGAAGACACTGGGTGAATATATAATTAACCTGTTTCAAGTAGAATCTACAAAATGCAAAGGAATTTGGCAAACTGCTCTTGCTGAACTCAGATCACTCCTACCCACTCCTAGAAGTAAATTCAATCTCACCTTGTTTGTCTCTGGCAACTGGTATGCTGTGGCTTGCCATCTATTGTACAATAATCCTGAGCCAATTTTGTCTTGTATAAGATTTAGATTCCCTGAATATAACATTTGTTGCGCTCTGTGCTGCCAGTTCACAGTTCTCTCTATCATATACCGTAAAGCATCTCCCTCAGGAAGCCTCACACGGATACGCTGCAGTGAAGCCAGTAAAGGGAGGATTTTTTCTAAAGGTGGCTTTTCTGATCTATGGCAGTGAGGACAGAGCCAAACACGAGGTCCCTGAAAAATACTGGGCACTGAAACACAACTGGTATGAAAGACCCCTCTGCAGAGGTCACATTTTATCATTGGTGCTGCTGGCTCTTTCTGGCAAAGGCAAACTTTCATCTCTGCATCATCTTCATTAGATAGCACCTTCCCTTCATTTGCTGCTCTCAGAGAACGCAGTGCCTCCATCTCCTTTAAACGGGCTTCCCCAAGAGTGGCCATCTGCAAGGGAGTTAAAACAAATGCATTTAATTCCAGGATCAGCAAAAACAGAATCCCCTCTAAATGTAGGTTATTCACTGGAGTTCTTTGAGTGACCTCTGAACATTCATACTCTTGAGATGTGCCAATGATGCAGATTAGACCTTCCAGTAACAGTGGCAGTTGGAATGCTCTCATGGTCCCTGATCCTAACATTTGGAGGGTAAGGCTGTAAGAGTGGGCCTGGTGCTCCATCTGCCTCAATTTCTTCTACCACCTTCTTTGGGTCCAGAGTTATAGCTAGGATTCCAAGGAACAGGGTGGAAGATGGATAGGGAGCATGAATAGGCAGAGTCCATCTCAAAGAACTCCTGTTGCAGATAAGTAACCTTCACTTCTGCCAGTGGCGTATGCACACTCCCACGCTTGGGAGTTTGGCAAGCAGTGCTCCTCCTTCCAAATAATGAGGTGAGAAGGCCTAGTTAAACAGAGAGGGAGCTCTACAGATCACTAATATGGAAGCAGCCTTCACTCTAGTTGGGTGCACTCTATACACTTCTGGAAGAGGAGCACTGGCATGTTTAGAACACTCTTTGGTAGAGTCTAACCCACTTAGAAGGGCATTGGGATGTAACTGCCTGAATTTCATTCTCTTCCCCATAAAGGATAGTCTAGGCTATTTCCTGTATTCCTCAGACCTAATCAAATAGCAAGGTAACGCTCTTGTAACGTCTAATGTGTGTAGATTAGCTTCCCCTAAGTGGGGAGTGAGGCCTGGGGAAAAATACTGGCAAGGATAGGACTGGAATTATGTTACCACCTTGGAGAAATTTGGGGTGTGTGATGAAGGACCTTTGCGAAAGACTGTAAGCGGGAGGGCAGGTCAGCCTTGAGAGCCTGAAGCTGAAGTAATCATAGAACATTACAGTTGGAAGAGACCTCAGGAGGTCATCTAGTCCAATCTCCTGCTCAAAGCAGGATAGCTACAATAAAGGGAGGTTTCGTGAGCTAAGTACTAGACTGAGGTCCTGTGTTGGTGTAGGTTCTTCTAACTAGAGGTAGATGTACTTTAAACCCCCCAAAAAACCTTTTTATTACAAAACACAGAATTTTGCCTGACTAAGCTGTGATGAGATGAGTTGGCGGTGAGATGTACTTTTACTGATGATATGGATAGTCCCAAGGCTTTAAAATGAAGTACTCCAGAACGGATAGAACAGCAGCTGAACCTGTGTTTATTTTATTGCTGGATGCTCACAAAGAAAACCTTTTCTACTTATGATCCTAACCCAGGCAAATCCAATGCTTCCTGAAGTTTAATAGACTCTTCTGTACCTTCTGTCTTCTGTACCTAGTGGGGGGAGGGATAGCTCAGTGGTTTGAGCATTAGCTTGCTAAACCCAGGGTTGTGAGTTCAATTCCTGAGGGGGCCATTTAGGGATCTGGTGCAAAAATTGGGGATTGGCCCTGCTTTTGGCAGGGGGTTGGACTAGATGACCTCCTAAGGTCCCTTCCAACCCCTGATATTCTATGATTCTCCAAACAGAGTGGTGCCAGATCTTTCAAAGTCCTATAACCTATAGCTGTCAAGTGGCAAGAGTCTAAGTCTGGATGGTAAATCTGATTTCTCTTCTAGATCAAAGGGTCTGGAATTGTGGGGAGACGCTTGTGAGAGCTGCAGTAGATCCAAGAACCAACATTGTGTCACTCAGTCTGGGGCAATCAGAACAGAAACACAGAAATGTAGGACTAGAAGGGACTTCAGTAGGTTATCTAATCCAGTCCTCTGCACAGAGGCAGGACTAAGTATTATCTAGACCATACCTGGCTTGTGTACATCTAACCTTTACATAAAAACCTCTCGTGACAGAGATTCTACCACCTCCCTAGTTCCAGTGCTTACCTACTCATACAGTTTGGAAGTTATTCTTAAATGTCTAACCTAAATCTCCCTTGCGTCAATTTAAGTCCATGACTTCTTGCCTTGTCCTCAGTTGATAAGGAGAACAATTTATCATCCTGCTCTTTATAACAACCTTTTATTCATTTCCCACCAACCCCATTCTTCTCCAGGCTAAACAAACCCATTTTTTTCAGTCTTTCCTTGTCAGGGGTTTTAGACCTTTAATCATTTTTGTTGCTCTCCTCTGTGTTTTCTCCAAGGCCTGGTCCACACTACAAGTTTGTGTCAAATTTAGCAGCGTTAAATCGAATTAACCCTGCACCCGGCCACACAACGAAGCCATTTTTTCCAACATAAAGGGCTCTTAAAATTGAATTCTGTACTCCTCCCCGACGAGGGGATTAGCGCTAAAATCGATATCGCCATGTCAAATTAGTGTGGACGCAATTTGACGGTATTGGCCTCCGGGAGCTATCCCACAGTGCACCACTGTGACCGCTCTGGACAGCACTCTGCGCTCGGATGCACTGGCCAGGTGTACAGAAAAAGCCCCGGGAACTTTTGAATTTTATTTCCTGTTTGGCCAGCGTGGCGAGCTCATCAGCACAGGTAACCATGCAGTCCCAGAATCGAAAAAGAGCTCCAGCATGGACCGAACAGGAGGTACTGGATCTGATTGCTGTATGGGGAGATGAATCTGTGCTATCAGAACTACGTTCCAAAAGACAAAATGCCAAAATATATGAAAAAAATCTCCAAGGCCATGATAGACAAAAGATACAGCAGGGACGCGACACAGTGCCACGTGAAAATTAAGGAACTCAGACAAGCGTACCAGAAAACCAAAGAGTCAAACGGATGCTCCGGGTCACCGCCCCAGACATGCCACTTCTATGCTGAGCTGCATGCCATTCTAGGGGTGGCTGCTGCCACCACTACCGCACCCCTGTTCGTGGACGCCGACGATGGGGTACTCTCAGTCGCCATGCCTGACGATTTGGCGGACAGGGAAGATGATGGGGACGACGAGGTTGAGGAGAGCACACAGCACCCCACTCTCCCCAACACCCAGGATCTTTTTATCACCCTAACTGAAATACCCTCCCAACCCTTCCAAGGCGGTATCCCGGACCGTGAAGCCGGAGAAGGCACCTCTGGTGAGTGTACCTTTTGTAAATAAAATACATGGTTTAAAAGCAAGTGTTTTTTAATAATTAATTTTCCCTGAGGGTTAGGGATGCATTCGTGGCCAGTCCAGCTACTGGAAAAATCTGTTAACATGTATGGGGATGAAGCAGAAATCGTCCAGGGACATCTCCATGAAGCTCTCCTGGAGGTACTCTAAAAGCCTTTGAAGAAGGTTTCTGGGAAGGGCAGCCTTATTCCGTCCTCCATGGTAAGACACTTTACCACGCCAGGCCAATAGCAAGTAATCTGGTATAATTGCATGACAAAGCCTGGCAGCGTATGGTCCCCGTGTTTCCTGGCATTCAAGCAACATCCGTTCGTTCTCTGTCTGTGTTATCCTCATCAGAGTGATATCAGTCATGGTAATCTGGTTGAAATACGGGAATTTAATTAAGGGGACATTCCAAGGTGGCTGTTCCTACTGGGCTGTTTGCCTGTACCTGAAAAGAAATCCTCTCCGCAGTTAGCCAAGCGGTGGTGGTGGGGAGGGCATTGGCGCGAAGCTGTTCGCGTTTGGCTAGCAGCGATCTTCCTTGATACCAGCCGTGCGGTGGGGGCTTCACACTGAGCTGTTTGCGTTTGGCTAGCAGGGACTTCCCTGATACCATCCACACGGTGGGGGGAGGGGGTAAAGCGATCATCCCAGAGAATTGGGGGGGGGGGGGGGGGTTAGTTGGGTTTCTGCTGCTACACGTAACCCGGAAACCGCAGCACTAAATGGCCAACTCAACGGGCTTTGCTTGGTATGGGAAAGGAGGGCGCTGCTCTTATGAAGGTTGCAGAAGCCGAAAAAGACTATGGCTTACCATGGCCACCTGCAAGCCGAATTCTGTTGCCGGGCCCTGTGTGTGTGTGATCTCTAACATCAAAGTCGCAGGCACTCAACATAAGATGCAAAATGTGACCTTGTACTGAAAGCACATGTGCTATGTAATGTGAATGGTGTTGTTCACCGTGAAAGAGTATACCCATTGTTCTGTAAAATGTATCTTTTAAAATACTTCTCTCCCTTTTTTTCCTCCCGCAGCTGCAAATGTTTCAAGCCTCCCCCTAGCATCTCTGTCCCACAGGCTATCTCACATAAAGCGGCGAAAAAAACGCACGCACGATGAAATGTTCTCTGAGCTCAGGCACTCCTCCCGCACTGAAAGAGCTTAGCAGAATGTGTGAAGGGACACAATAGCACAGTACAGGAAAGTGGCCAATGAACGTGAGGACAGGAGGGACAATCGAGATGAGAGGTTGCGTCAGGAAGATCAGAGGATGCAGGAGGCAACGTTGGGGCTACTGCGGGATCAAACGGACATACTCCGGCATCTGGTGGAGGTTGAGGAACGGCAGCAGGATCACAGACCGCCGCTCCAGCCCATGTGTAACTGCCCTCTTTCCTCCCCAAGTTCCATAGCCTCCTCACCCAGAGTCCCAAAAACACAGGGGGGGCGGGGGGGGAGAGAAGAGGCTCCGGGCACCCAACCACTCCACCCCAGTGGACTGCCCAAGCAACAGAAGGCTGGCATTCAACAAGTTTTGAAGTGGCCTTTTCCTTCCCTTCTCCCCTCCTCCCACACCCCACTCGGGCTGCCTTGTGCGTTATCCCCCTTTTTTATAATCAATTAATAAAGAATACATGGTTTTTAAATGATAGTGACTTTATTTCCTTTGCAAGCAAGCTGTGCTCGAAGGGGGGAGGGTGGGTGGCTTACAGGTAATTAGAGTCAAGCAAGGGGGTGGGTTTTCATCAAGCAGAAACAAACAGAACTGTCACATGGTACCCTGGGCCAGTCATGAAACTGGTTTTCAAAGCTTCTCTGATGCGCAGCGCATCTTGCTGTGCTCTTTTAATTGCCCTGGTGTCTGGCTGCGTGTAATCAGCGGCCAGGCGATTTGCCTCAACCTCCCATCCCACCATAAACGTCTCCCGCTTACTCTCAGAGATTGTGGAGCACACAGCAAGCAGCAATAACAATGGGAATATTTGTTTCGATGAGGTCAGTAAACTGCGCCAGCGACCTTTCAAACGTCCAAATGCACACTCTACCATCATTCTGCACTTGCTCAGCCTATAGTTGAACAGCTCCTTACTACTGTCCAGGATGCCTGTGTACGGCTTCATGAGCCACGGCATTAAGGGGTAGGCTGGGTCCCCAAGGAAAATTATAGGCATTTCAACATCCCCAACAGTTACTTTCTGGTCTGGGAAGTAAGTCCCTTCCTGCAACCGTTTAACTGAGGGATAGCTCAGTGGTTTGAGCATTAGCCTGCTAAACCCAGGGTTGTGAGTTCAATCCTTGAGGGGGCCATTTGGGGATCTGGGGCAAAAATTGGGGATTGGTCCTGCTTTGAGCAGGGGGTTGGACTAGATGACTTCCTAAGGTCCCTTCCAACCCTGATATTCTATGATTCTATGAAACAGACCAGAGTTTCTGAAGATACGAGCGTCATGAACCTTTCCCAGCCATCGCAAGTTGATGTTGGTGAAACGTCCGTTCTGATCCACCAGTGCTTGCAGCACCATTAAAAACTACCCCTTGCGGTTTATGTACTGGCTGCCCTGGTGGTCTGGTCCTAAGATAGGGCTATGCATTCCATCTATAGCCCCACCACAGTTAGGGAATCCCATTGCAGCAAAGCCATCTACTATGACCGGCACATTTCCCAGAGTCACTACCTTTGATAGCAGCAGCTCAATGATTGTTGAGTAGCAAGTTGGCTACTTGCATCACAGCAACCCCCACAGTAGATTTGCCCACTCCAAGTTGATTACCGACTGACTGGTAGCTGTCAGGCGTTGCAAGCTTTCAGAAGGCTATTGCCACTCGCTTCTGAACTGCGAGGGTTGCTCTCATCTTGGTATTCTTGCGCTCCAGGGCAGGGGGACAGCAAGTCACAAAGTTCCATGAAAATGCCCTTACGCATGCGAAAGTTTCGCAGCCGCTGGGTATCATCCCAGACCTGCAACACTATGTGGTCCCACCACTCTGTGCTTGTTTCCCGGGCCCAGAATCGGCGTTTCATGGCATAAACCTGTCCCATTGCCACCAGGATGTCCAAATTGCCAGGGCCCGTGCTTTTAGAGAAGTCTGTGTCCATGTCCTCATCACTGTTGTCACGGCGCTGCTGTCACCACCTCGCCTGGTTTTTCAGGTTCTGGTTCTGCATAAACTGCATGATAATGCGTGAGGAGTTTACAATGGTCATAACTGCTGTGGTGAGCTGAATGGGCTCCATGCTTGCCGTGCTATGGCATCTGCTCAGGCAATCCAGGGAAAAGGGAGCGAAATAATTGTCTGCTGTTGCTTTCACGGAGGGAGGAAGGGAGGGTTGACTGACGACATTTACTCATAATCACCCGCGACAAAATTTTGGCCCCATCAGGCATTGGGAGCTCAACCCAGAATTCCAATGGGCAGCAAGGACTGCGGGAACTGTGGGATAGCTACCCACAGTGCACTTCTCTGAATGTCGACACTTGCCATGGTAGTGTGGACGCACTCCGCCGAATTAATGTGCTTAGTGGGGACGCACGCACTCGACTTTATACAATCTGTTTCCAAAAATCAAATTCTGTAAAATCGGAGTAATTTCGTAGTGTAGACATAGCCCAAGTTGTCCACATCTTTCCTAAAGTGTGGTGCCCAGGACTGGACACAATACTCCAGTTGAGACTATCAGTGCTAAGAAGAGTGGAAAAAATACTTCTTCTGTCTTGTCTTCAGCACTCCTGTTAATATATCCCAGAATGTTGTTTGCCTTTTTTGCAACTGTATTACACTGTTGACTCATATTCAGTTTATGATCCACTATGACCCCTAGGTCCTTTTCTGCAGTATGCCTTCCTAGGCAGTCATTTCCTATTTTGTATTTGTGCAATTGATTATTCCATCTTAAGTGCAGTATTCTGCATTTGTCCTTATTGAATTTCATTCTGTTTATTTCAGAACAATTCTCCAGTTTGTCAAGATCATTTTGAATTCTAATTCTGTCCTTCAAAGTACTTGCAAACCCTCCAAGGTTGGAATCACCCACAAACTTCATAAGTGTACTCTCTATACCATTATACAAATTTATGAAGATACTTAATAGAACCAGATCCAATAAAGATCCTTGCGGGACTCCACTTGATATACCCTTCCAGCGTGACTGAGAGCTGCTGCTGATTACTCTCAGAGTATGGTTTTTCAGCCAGTTGTTCACCCACCTTATAGTAGCTGTGATTGGCCCTGTGAGCCAAAGGCAGATTGGAATGTGGATGTCCTAGAGGCTTGATGCCATGAATCTGAGCCACCACAGTAAACATGGATCAAGCAGGGAGTGATGATTCCAAGGAAACATCAGGTGCCTCATCAGACTTATGAAGATGTTTTGAGCATGGAAAAGAAGGCCTTGAACCTGGTGCAGGGTGTGCATCTCAAAATAGGACCCTGGCCCTCAATATTACCCTTTGCTGTGACTCTGGCTTCTGAGACTGAGGCCTTAGAGGAACGTGTTTGTACTTCAGGATATGGCACAATAAGTACTCAAGCCTTAGGGATATGCTGTTAAGGATCAGTTCCCTAACCAGAGGCAGACACCAGCAAAGCCCAAAGTTTAAGCTGAGTCAGATCCTGTCTTTGTGGATTCGCAGTGGCTGACACTTTAGGTGTGGCTCCAGCCAAGGATGCAGAAACCTGCTTCAGGATTTTGTCAGGCTTTCTAAAGTCTTTGGAAGTTGCAGCAGAGGGTGGTCTCCCAGCACTTACAGATCCCTGCATTTCAGAGCTGAAGCTGTTAATAGCTCCTTCATTTGCATAGCTTGAAGGCAATTCTCAGTCTTTTCTGACCCTGAGAGTGAAAGTACTGCATATGGAAAAACAAGGTGAATGACCTTGCCCCAAGCAAGCCAAAGGTGCATCTGGAAGTAGGAAAATCAGGGCAAAAGATGCAACTCTTGAGCCCCGATATCATTATCTTTGGCCTTGGCTACACTTGCGAGTTACAGCGCAATAAAGCCGCCCAGAGCGCTATACCTCACTCCCCGTCCACTCTGGCAAGGTACGTACAGCGCTGCGTCTCCGCAGCTACAGCGCTGCTGGTACTCCACCTCCCTGAGAGGAATAAAGTTTGGTGCGCCACCGCTGGTGCACTGCAGCGCCAGTGTGGCCACCCAATGCGCTCTGGTTGGCCTCCAGAAGTATTTTTGCAAGTGCCGCAAATCTGGGAATCATTAAGAAAGAGGCCACATTTGCAAGAAAAAGCCAAATTGACTGCTTCTTCCCATCGCCAGAGGCAGAACTGAAGAGGGGGCAAAACTTAGCAACACTCCTCAGAATTCTACACCCCTCTTGTGGAGAGCTGGGAGAGAAGCTGGGCAACAGGGAGACACTAGAGATGGAAGTAGGATATAAAATCAAGAGGGGGAAAAAGCCCTAAGAGGAGCCTGTATTTCAAAGCTTAATACATACCGCAGAGGCAGTCTCCTTACTCTCACACAGAGCTCTTTCCAGATCACAAAGACTCTCCAGCCTGGTCCCTCTCTTCTTTCCATTTGGCACTGGCTCCTTTAATTTTTTCTGTTTCCTTTTAAGACCCAGTGTTCCAATATCACATCTGGGAGACAACACCTAAGAAACAGCCAAAGCACAACTGTCTGGAGCATTTTTCAATGCATTTATCCTGGCATAACACATGGCCATGCACTCATAAGTCCATTTAGAACAGAAGTACCCTAAAACTTTGACTAATCAAAGATTATGTTGGGGGAAAAACAGGAGCCAGAGGACTGAATCCCATTTACTGAAACGGATGAGACTGCAGCCAAATTCATCTTTAATATGGAGTGGAAGTCCATGGAGACTCTGCTGCAGCACGCATTACAGTAACTCCTCACTTAAAGTCGTCCAGTTATCAATTAGGGAACATGCTCATTTAAAGTTGTGCAATGCTCCCTTATAACATTGTTTGGCAGCCGCCTGCTTTGTCCACTGCTTGCAGGAAGAGCAGCCTGTTGCAGCTAGCTGGTGGGGGCTTGGAACCAGGGTGGACCAGCAGCCCCCTTATCAGCTCTCCTAAGTTTCCTGTGCAGCAGCTGCCCAGCAAGCTACCAACTGCCAGCAGTTCAGCTGTCCCTCCCCCCCACTGCCATGTGCTGCTCCTGCCCTCTGCCTTGGAGCTGCTCCCGGGAGCCTCCTGCTTGCTGTGCAGAGGATGGGGGAAGAGGAGGCAGGGTGTCCCCCTACCTCCTACTCCTGCCCCCCGCTTACTCCTTCTCCATATAGAGCAGGAGGGAGACAACAGGGTGCAGGACACGAGAGCTGGCTGCAGCTGCTATCTCAACTTCCTGATCTTTTTAAATGCAATGTACTTAGGGTGTGGTGTCAGCATACTTAAAGGGGCAATGCACATCTCTCTCTCTCTCCCACACACGGGGTGTCTCTGTCTGCCATGCTGTCTCCCCTCCCTCCATTCATGCTGCCTTGTAGAGTGTGAGGCTACATTAACAACGTGCGTGCGTGCGTGTGTGACATTCATTCTTATGGGGAAATTGGATTCGCTTAACATTGTTTCACTTAAAGTCGCATTTTTCAGGAAGACAACTACAACATTAAGCGAAGAGTTACTGTATTTCCTCTTGACTTTAGCAGTCAGCTCCTGGCCACACTAGAAGACTCCAAGGCTGCCCCCCCCAGGCACCCCAATTTATAAACTCGGGTCTAGGAAAAGGTTAGGACTGTTTCCAGTTGCTGCAACAGTTTAGATTCATAGCCAGGCTAACGAGCAGTGTCACAAGCACCTTTGTGCTCACACTGTACTCAATAATTTGATATGGGAAGTTTGTCTGCACAGTTAGTCTTTGTTTCTAGTTTAGTTAGTTAATGAAAATACAAAAGAAGCCTCCTCCAGGCTGAAGAGAAGCATGCAATAAACTTACAATATGCACAATGCCTCTAAAACCTTTTGCAAACATTTAATAAAATATTAATGCCAATTTCAGCTTTTTGTGCCATTAATACCCACAGCAGTGAGGTGACTACTTAGACACGAACTCTGTGCACATGTGTGGATACAGTTTAGAGTTCTTACCTCTAGAAGTGAGTAAGGGGAGTTCTCTGTCAGAAATGTATTGGCTGCACACTCCTTCCAAGCTTGAACATCTGCCACTAAAGACTCTAGCCTTGGCAGGTAGTCCAGATGTACCGGGATAGATCGACCTCTCGTCACAAATTCCACAAGTGTGTCTAGCACGGGCACACGTCCTCCAGCCTAATGAATTAGAAATTAAGAGATGCTTGATTTGCACAAGACAAAAACAGAACAAAGACATTTGAATCAACAGGAGTGAGATTTTGTAAAACAGAATCTAGGCACTTTATTCGCCTACTGAGAACAGTCCTATTTATGATTTTTTTTCCAATTTTTGGCACCAGTTTATCATCTGTGTTTTTTAAATGCCCTGATAATAAAGTACATGTTCAAACTGAAAGCATTAAAAAAAGGACAACTATAAAGTAACTCCAGGCCAAAAAGACTCCCCCAGCTGAAAGCTCCCAGTACCCACACCACCATGCATCCCTCTCTGCTGGAAAGCAAATGAATTTTGTAGCATGCCCTGACGGTAAATCAAATCCAGTCTATGCACATCATAGCAGAGTAACATTCCAAAGCAGAGCTCCCCTTAAAAGCAGCCCCTGTTCATTTAATTAGGGGTCTACAGATCAAGTGGCTCCATCAATTGGAAGCTTGGCAGAATCACATAAAGGGGAGGTGATTTCTGAAACAGGCAGAATTCAAACCATTCAGGACTCTACAGGTTACAAACACCTTAAATTTCATCCAGAAGTCAACTGACGAAAGATTGCATAGCACTGATAGTATGTACTCCATATAGAAAACAATGTTTGTTGTAAATGATTCAATTACATTCTCTATTTCTAAAAATGTAAAAGCTTAAATTAAGGGTGCTGCCACTCAACAGGGCCTTCTCTTTGTACCCTTCAGTGTGTGGAACGTCAAAGCCCCCCAACTTAAACATTAGAAAACCAGGAAATGTTCATATAAGGTCTCCCCACACGATATCTCCAAAAAAGTTAGTGTTATAAGAATAAACAAAATACAAACTTAGGAAACGCACACTGTCCTCATAGTTTCTGTTAAAAGATAAATTTTGCAGCCTCTTTAAAATCCCTAAGAAAAGTATACTGGACTGAAAATTAGTGGTCAGATCAGGGTAGAGTTTGTGGAGAAAATGGGAAGTCATCCGAGAAAAAAAAGTTCCCAAGACAAAGCATCCTAAAAACTGAGTTATTCTGAACAGCTGCTAAAGCCCTCTACCGCTTTTTTTGCTCATACCTAACATTGCACCACCCTACCCCCGGGAATCTAGTACATGGTACAAAGAAGGTGGTCCATAATTTAAAACATTAAAAGTGGAATGAAGCAGCACTCTTATTTTGCTAACAGAATACCACACAATTCAAAGGTATAATGGGGAAGAGGAGAGAGCACAGGAGTCTGTGTAGTGTGTCAGTAGTACGTTAATTCCAGTCTGTAATTCTAAGAAACAAGGTCTAATAAATTATTGTATTTCACATGTTAGATGTTTTCAGTACCATGCACTAAGCTCAGGGCAGTGTCCAGTGATACAGGTTCCTTGTGCTTCCTATCTCTGTTTTATCCTATGTGCAAAAAAAAGTTAGAGGAATTTTGTAACTTTGAAAACAGCTCAGTTTTTGGGTTCCTGCATCTTGGCGTACTACTTTATCAGATGATTTTCAATTTTCCCCAAACTCAAGCTCATCTTCCAATTTACAGGCTGATGTAACTTTAGATGTAAAATTATATGGACAACGCAAAATTTGGCTTTTAGCAGAAGTTTTGCCACAATTTTAACTACTAAATCTAGCTGTTAGGTACTTATCTAACCCCCATTACTGTAGAAACGGAGCTTCTCACAATCTTTAACATAGTTAACCCCACAACACCTTTTGAGGCAGGGAAGTGTTGTTATCTGTATCTTACAGAAGAACAAAGGCTGAAATTTTCAAAGGGACCTAAGAAAGTTCGGTGCTCAGCTCCCAGGGGAAGTCAACAGGATTTGGGCATCTAGATCTCTTGTGACCTTTTAAAAAAATCACGACTTGCCCAATGTCATAGGAAGGTCTGTGGCAGAGTAGGGAACTGAACCCTGGTTTAAGAGCCAGGCTACTGCCTTAACCCCTGAACCATCCTTTCCCTTAAAGAGAACATATACCTTATATACACTTTTAAAAGGATGTTGAAAAACTGAAGAGAGTTTCTAAGTATGTACACAGGGAAGGTTTCTGACATTAGGAGGCCCTTTAAGTTTAGAAGATGACAGCACAGCAAGATCCAACACTTGAAATTTGAAGTCAGAAAAATTCAATTTGGAAATAAGATGCACATTCTTAACACTGAGGATAATAAAAGTTTCCTGTGTGAAGTGGTTAATTCACTGTTGCTTTAAGTCTTTAAACTGAGATTGGTTGTCTAAATGATATGTTTTAGTTTAACCACAAGTTATAAAGCAGTACGGTAGGGAAAAATAATTCCCTCTACCACAGGAGTTAATTGGATGAAATTCTATTGTCTGCGTTTTACTGAAGGTGAGACTAGATGATCACTATAGTCCCTTCTGACCTTAAAAATCTATGAATCTACAATAGGCAACAACTACATGCCGCACTAGCTGCAATTTCTGAATAGTCTTAAGGAGTAAACATCCAGATCACATGATATTAATCTGTTAACCACTGCACAAGTTGTTCAGCCACACCATTTGTGCCAAAGAAGACAGAATGTAGTTCCAACTGCCATGCTTCTCTTGTGTGGAGCAATTTTTACCTATTATGATAAAGTATCGCATAGTAGGATATCGGCTAAGGTGGAAAGTCCAAAATTCTAGTCTGTCAGCACACTGCATACTTTCAACTCGCTTGGGAAGCTCACTATCAGTGTACTCACAAATCAATCAATTCCATTAAACACAGAGTATAAAGAAATGACAGCCATCAAGTATGGACAAAAAAAATCACCAAAGTAAAACATTACTTCTCATAGGACAGACGCTTCAGCCAATTCTTGTCATGACTTCAACAGTGAATGAAAAATAAAATATGTAAGAGGAAAGCCATTCATACACCATTTCTACACTAGGGACATTTACCAAAAATGCCCACTGGTGGCACTTCTGGGAGCTCCAGTGCAGACAAGGCTCTCAAGGGCCAGACTCATTCCTACCACTGAGTCCATCAGACTTGTTTTCAGAATGTTTAACTGATACGTGTATAAATGGGTGCAATCAGAGAATTCTTCTCTATACAAATGGGAATATTAAAAGTGCTAGAAATGAGTATAGGACTGTAAAATGGTTTTTTTTACTTCACTTTTTATCTGACATGAACAGCTGCTCATGTTATCTATTATCACAGTAATTTCAAAATTAGTTCATGTTAGAATTCTGATGTCACTTGCCACATAATGCATATTTGTACAACTAGGATGTTAACTTAAGAATGAGTGGGCCATAAGCAAAAAACTACACAGATACAGTATAAATATGCTTTTTTAAATAGGCATCAGACAATCTCTGAAAATAATAGGCAGTCCCTAACATTAAAATAATGACCAGAGTAAGCTAGAAATAAAATAGTCTTAGCAATGTGGCTTTTACCAGTAAGGCTTTTTTGTGGCTAGATTATGGTACAAAAACTATAGCAGTGTTAAAATATAGTGTCATAATTGTTAACTGGTGGCTGAGAGAGACATATTAAGGAATGTTTTGCACTATTTATCTATCAACAGCTCATTTTATAGATTCATTGCAGTAAGTTAATTCCAGATTCAAGTAATATCCATAAGGTCCACTGCTGCCTGAGATATAAGTAAAAATTAAAGCATTCATTAATCCATAATTTCAAGTTGTTTTAAGGCAGCATGCTTAATTTCAAAGAAGACTGAAGCACATACTTCTAGCATATGCAAAAGTCAATGAAGTGACACACTGACATCAATCTATGAATATTCCCAAATGAATAACAAACAGGAACATTTTGCCTACCTGTAGGGCCTCCACTTCTTGTAGCCAATCTTTGGCCTTCTGTACAGCATCTTTCAGAGCAATGCCATTTGGGAGATAGGCAGGAATCTCCTCTATCTCCTTGACTGCTGCCGCAAGACTGCTTACTGACTGTCGTGGTCTATGTAAATGATACATACAGCCTACTCAAAATGTGATACAAAGTAGTTCATTTTAGCTTTGTTATTCAAAGGCTGGTGAGAAATCTTAAACTACAAAACAAATATTGAACTGAATTAGGGATGAACCCTACGCACACACAATTCTAAGAATGAGACTACATTCTTACCACTAATAAACTATGCTGTTCAAGGAGCTGTTTCAAAGGGAGGAAGGTATGCCCAACACTACGGGTCAATTTATGTCTTGGTAATATGACTAGGGTTTTAACAACAATAATGTACGGCACAATACCTAATTATTGGCTATCAAGTAAGTCATTACTGCAGTAACATTTGGGAGTGCTAACATTTTGATTTATAAATAATTCATTTAAAAAAATGGCATTTTTGTAATAGTTAAATTCAGGCTAAAACTAGGCACAATTTAAGAAAAGGACCCCACATCCCAAATCCATGCCCCTCCACAAGTATCATACACTACATAAGCGAAAAAGGGCTGTTGGACTTATTCCTCTCACTTAAAAAAAAAAAAAAAAGTTTTGTTATGCCTGAAAAAGGTGAGCAATATGGATTTCAGTTGAGGGAAAAGTAGACAGAGACCACTAGCCAGTGACCTAAATGCCAACTTGGGTCATCGTAGCTAGGAACGTAGAGGTGAAAGACTTGAAGTTACCCAGAGTACCATAAATGAGTTCCTGTCCCAGAGCTGACTTTTTTTTTTTAAAGGGACTGAGCAGAGATTTCGGTTCAGCGTACCCACTAAACTTGAGAGATACACTTTAAAGGTGTTTTTTCCCTGCATCTAAAAGGTTTTTGCAAGGTACACTGAAGAACTTGAAAAGAAAGCTAAGGAGAGGTTGTTCACCACAGTATTTTTTTTTTAAACTGTGTAAAATGTAAACATTTCAAATGTGTGTCCTTCAGTGCCTGTGAAATCATTTTGGTACATTTCCTGGTACTGAATTATTGAGTATGTACAGAGGATTTCACAGAGAGAAAAAAATGGTTGGCTGTTTAAGACTACTTAAAACTTATCTTGGGGTGATTGCTGCCTTGCACACATAGCCTGGTTAGTGGGGCCATCTGGCACATATTTATGTTTAATTCCATTGGTTTTTAATTTGTTGTTCACCTTCAGCTAAAAAGAAGGAAGAGAGTAAAGTCACTGTAGCAAACGAAGGTGTTAGAACCTTGTTTACTCAAAAAGCTGCTGCTTGATTCTGGAGTGCCTTATGTATTTTGAAAAGAGGTGTCCAAAGTGGTTTAAAAGAAAAAGCAGTGTATTACATGCATCCTTTTTCTTCTCATCAGAGTTGCAGTGATCAATCAGGAAAATGTTGGTTTTTATTTTATAGTGTTTATACATTTCCATGAGGGAGATTTAACATAAAATTTAAAATTCCATAAACCTTTGAATGAGAACCTGAGCATCTGTCAGAAAGTTCCAAAGGCAGGGAATTTTTAGAGATACAGCAGATTCAACTTTAACTCAAACCTGTCAGCTAATAGTAGGGGCTTCAGAAAAAAAATATTTATTTTTCACGATGCTATTACATATGTATATTCTGCAATTCATAACTCAGTTTTGTTGCTTACAGGCACAATTTCACCTATAGTTCTAATTTTTTGTGGGATCAAGCCAAACTTATTCTGTAGTTTGTGCTTTACCATCACATTTGTCTTAAATAATAAACAATGTGACCAGTACAAGAGAGTGGTAAGAAATGCTCGAGTGTTTAAATAATTATGAAGCCAAGGATCTGGGATCTAAATTCTGGTCTCATAGAATCTGCACTTAGCGTACAGCTTTCAATTACATCTTAAATAACATAACAAATATTATTTCTTCCTTTATATTAATTATGCTGTATTGAGGGTGAAATGCCCAGCAGCATCCTTTTGTCACAGTGAGGAGGTATTCCATCTCAATTCCTCCTCTCTCCATCCTTAGGCCTTGTCTACATGGGAGAGTTTTACCATTTATACTGATATAATTACAATTATAGAAGTATAAACCACCCCACTTGGATACTCTTATTCCAGTATAATAGTGGGGTTTTTTGGTTTAGCTTATATCCTTTCTTAAGTAACATAAGCTAAATCAAAAAAGCCCCCATTATTCCAGTATAAGAATGTCTACATAGGGGACTGATACCAGTAGAACCACACTGGTTTAAATTCACATCTTAGCTTTATTGTGTAGACAAGCACTAAGATTTGAAACACTGATGGAGGAGTAAACAATTTAATTGATCTGAACCTTCAACTGTTTTTACAGGTCCTTTCCATCTTCCCCTCCCTTCATTTGTCCATGTAAGATATATATAAGCAGCATGGAATTGTCTGTCTACATATCATCCAATATTACAAAAGTTCCATGCAATACCTGATACAAACTAAGTAATGATACATTAGTATATTCATGCACTCATAAAAATGAAGAGAAAAACAAAGGCAAGAAGGTCAGGACCACATGTGAACTGCCTGCTTTTTGGGTTACCAAGTGAAAGATGCAACATTAATTGCACCTATTCCCAAACTCTAAGATTCAGCGTCTACCTGGCCTTTATCAGATTTCTAGCCTTGTCATCCCAGTGTTCAGACACAGTAAGAAGTTCTTGCAGTTTAGCCATTGCTTTCTCAACTGCTGAATGAGGAGTCAGTCCAACGCCTGAGTCTATGAGTCGTCTCATATCATCCAGGGTAAGGGAGCTTTGATCCAAGCAAGCTTGCTGTACATCTTCCAGCCAGCGTGCCTGCTCCAGACGGATCCGCAGTTCTGCTAGCTGTGGAAGATCAACATCAAACTCAAAGCTGACATTCAATAGCTCCTGCAGTTCTGCAGCACTGGGCATTTCTTCAGAGAGAAGTTTTTGGCTATGCTGTTGGAAAGCTTCCACACGATTAAGAAGATCCTGAAACACACAACAGCAACTATTAAAACAAAAGGAGAAAACCATTGTCAAAGCTTAAAGCTCCTATACCCAACACCACTGCAATCTTGGCTGTTCTGTTAGTTAAAGCACTGCTAGTAGAATTTACTGGCAAACATTTATCTACAGACATATCTATATATACAGTGTTGCAGCAGCACAAGTGTACTAAAACAGCTGCATCACTGTGGCATGTGTGATGAAGACACTCTATGCCGACAGGAGCTCTCCCATCGGCATAAAAAAACCCACCCTCACGAGCAGCAGAAGCTATACTGGTGACATAGCTTGTTCACACAAGTGCTTATGCTGGTGTAATTTATGTCAGATGGGGGGTGGTATATTCACACCCCTGGACGGCATAAATTATGCCGACATAAACTATAGTGTAGGCATAGTATATGATGCAAGGAATGCACAAGGCAAAATAACCTTGAAATGCTCATTCTCTTAATACCTTAAGATTTAGAATACTTTCATAAATAGTGCATCAGCAACACGAAACAGAACATGAATCCTTCCACTTGTGAATTCCTGTTCTAGACTAGCTGTTCAACTGTATGCAGTCTTAAAATAATAAAGATAGCAATAAAATGTTCTTAAGTGTTTTAGTTCCTCCCCCTTTTCTAGACGTTTCAAAGTTACCTTCAATAATGGAGTCTGACTGAGGACACAGGGTAGAGCATATAGCTGTCTTACAAACAACCGAAGCTCATTCACAGTCAGCTGATTTGGGGATTTTCCTCCACCAGAGCGATATCTGCAATTACATATAGGCATTTCCAGATTGTCAGATGTCACTAAAACATATTCCAACATTTAAAGTTTTACGTCTACTCATGAATTTTCAGAAACTTTAGCTCAGAGATTATACATGAAAAGCACGATCTTCAAAAGCATCTAAGTGACTTAGTACTTGTCTATATGCGAAACTGACTGGAAAAAATGGTGACCCACCTTTTTGTAACTGTTCTTCGAGATGTGTTGCTCATGTCCATTCCATTGTAGGTGTGCATGTGCCTACGTGTATGGTCGTCGGAGACGTTTACCTTAGCAGTATCTGTAGGGCTGGCTGTGAGCAGAAAGGCCGGATGCAGACACAGCTGGACCTTGTCCTTATAGAAGATCGTATAAGGCGGTTCGGATGTGAGTGCCCTGATCTCAGATACCCTACAAGCTGAAGTTATAGCGACTAAGGAAGAGAACTTTCATGAGAGAAGCAGGAGGGAGCAGGAAGCAAAGGGCTCAAACGGGGGCCCCATTAGCCTTGACAGCACAAGATTCAGGTCCCAAGAGAGAACCAGGTCCTGGATATGTGGGTAAAGGAGCTCCAGACCTTTCAGGAACTGCGCCGTCATGGAATGGGTGAAGACCAACCTGCCTTGAAGCAGAGGCTGGAATGCTGAAATGGACACCAAGTGTACCCTGACCAAAGATAGCGACAGGCCCTGGAGCTTAAGGTGCAGCAAATAGCCCAGGATGTCTTGCAGCGGGGCCTCTTCCACACGAACGTGACGATCTGAGGCCCAACACGTGAACCACTTCCACTTTGCCACGTAGGCAGCCCCGGTGGAGGGTTTCATGCTGCCCAGCAGGACCTGCTCGACACTAGCGGAAAACCGCCACTCGTCCCCACTTGACCGCCTGGTTACTGCATGGTTAAGAGGAGTGCCGCCAGGTTCGAATGCGGCAGATTGCCGTGGTTCTGGGACAGTAGATCCCGCCGAAGAGGCAGCTGCCGAAAGACTCAGCAGCATGCCGAATCAGTGTTGATGAAGCCACACTGGGGCTATAAGGGTGACTGTCGCTTTGTCTTGCTTCACCTTTAGCAGGACCTTGTGGATTAACGGCACCTGCGGGAAGGTGTATATCAGTGCTCCCGACCACGGGATTAGGAAGGCATCCGACAAGGAGCCCTTGTCCTTTCTGTTCTGCCTGGATGCGAACAGCTCCACGTGGGGAGTTTCCCACCTGCGGAAGATTAGGCTGACCACCTCCGGGTGGAGCGACCATTTGTGGCAAGACGAGACAGTCGGGCTGAGGCGATCCGCTAGGATGCTCTTGGTTCTGGGCAGGTGGGCGGCTACAAGATGAATGGTGGGCTGCACACAAATGTCCCAGAGGCTGAGCGCTTCCTGACAAAGGGCTGAAGACCTGGCGCTGCCTGCCTGTTGATGTAATACATCGCGGCAGTATTGTCCATCAAGACCTGTGTTGGACTAGATTGATAACTGGTTATTTCTGATATGGGAAATGTAAGAAAGAGTAACTCCACAGCAGACCCCAGAATTTGGCCTGACCATTAGAAAGAAATATGTTTCTCAGCCATGTTGCTGAGCCTGTGTTGATTGAAACTGCCTGTCAGTTTTACAACATCAGTGTTAATTGTAGAAGCACATCCAGAGACAAGGAGATTGTTCTAAAAGTAACAACAACAAACAATAACTTTGTTTTCCTGAACTTTGGAATAAGATGTATGAACCCCCCACTCTTGCATGCTTATCTTGTTTATATAATTTCTTTTTAGATATAACAAGTGGGATGAATAGACTAATTGATTTTAGAATGGTTATGTTAAAGGATGGGTAGGTGATTAAAATGCAGATGTGACAGGATATACGTGGGAGTGTGATTGTATGTATCCATGATTGAATGAGGAATGAAAGATTAAAGGTTGAGGTGCCAGCCTTAAACTAAGAACATCTCTGGCTGAAGACAGCAGTGGACGAGATAGCCCGATATGCTCTCAGGGTACACTTGCCCCAAGGACAGGGGGGCCGAAGAGGAACAAGATAACATACTGTCATTTCATCATTGCTGTGCCATCTCTCCCCTATCCTTCTCGCCAAGGTGATGGCGATCTGGAATGCAAGGTGAGTTAACAAACAAGTGGCCATAGGTTCAAATGGTGGTCTAGTCAGCCCTTTTAGCACTAGTTTGAGATCCCGTTGAGGAGTGGGAAGTCTGGGTTGTGGGAAGAGGTTTGTTATGCCTTTAAGAAATCTCTTTGTAATTGGATGGGAGAAGATTGAGTAACCTACCTGCTGGTGGAAGGTTGCAATCGTTGCTAGATGAACCTTTAGTGAATCAATAGAGTCCCCATTTCTTGAGAGTCAACAGGTAGTCCAGGACTACTGATTGGGTGGCTGTATTTGGGGTGACACCAGATCAGGAATCTCTTCCATTTTTGTAGCTAGGAAAGGAACTACTCAATGTACCAACTGTGTAATAGCACCTCCTCAGAGCAAGATGTTTCTATATGCTGGAACCATGAACGACCCATGCTTAGAGCTGCAGAATCCACAGGCTGGGATGGACAGTACATCTCTCGTTCTGCAACAGGAGATGAGGAGCGACTGGAAGAGTCATTGGTGAATATAATGCCAGCTGTGACAGGTAAGGGTACCACGTCTGCCTGAACCAGGTGGGAGCAATCAGTATGATGTTTGCTTTTATGCTTTTCACTTTCAACAGGCCTTTTAGTAACAGAGGGAATGGGGAAAAGGTGTAAAGAAGGCCCTTCTCCCATGGAAGGAGGAGACCGTCTCCTATGGAGAGTTGTCTGATCCCCACCGCTCTGGAGCAATGCTGTGGACATTTCTTGTTCTGGTAAGTAGCAAACAGGTCTATTACCAGTGTCCCCCATAGTTGGAATATCTTGTGCAGTATCCCCAACTCTATCTGCCATTCGAGGTCGTGAGAAAATTTGTGGCTCAGACTGTCTGCTGTGTTGTGTATTCCTGGTACCTAGGCCACTGATATTAAGATACTGTGGGAAATGCACCAGTTCCATAATTTTAGTGCTTCCACATATACTCCTGAAGGTGAAGACAGTGTCTGGCCAAGATTTGTGGGCTGGATTGTACTGTCTCTATCAGGGAGGAGCACTTTCACTTTAACAGAGTCGATCGAGGTCAGCTCCTATGAATTCAAGTTTTTGTACCGGTATCAAAGTCAATTTTTATTGGTTAATCTGTAGGCCCAGATTCAAGAACAGGCCTCATGTGGCTTGAGTGACTTGCTGGGCTTCTGCAGAAGACCAAACCCTAAGGAGGCAATCATTCAGGTAAGGAAAGATCATAATGTCCTGAGATTGTAAGTAGGCTACCACCACTGAGAAGACCTTGGAGAATATTGGACTATTTAGAAAAACCTTGGGCTATTTAGAAAAGCTGGAAATGAACAAGTCCATGGGGCCTGATGCAATGCATCCGAGGGTGCTAAGGGAGTTGGCTGATGTGATTGCAGAGCCGTTCACCATTATTTTTGAAAACCTGTGGCAAATCGGGGGAAGTTCCGGACGACTGGAAAAAGGCAGATATAGTGCCCATATTTTAAAAAAGGAAGACGGACAATCCAGGGAACTACAGCCTCACCTCTGTTTCCAGAAAAATCATGGAGCAGGTCATCAAGGAATCCATTTTTAAGCACTTGGAGGAGAGGAAGGTGATCAGGAAGTCAACATGGATTCACCCAGGGCAAGTCATGCCTGACCAACCTGACTACCTTCTATGATGAATATCAGAGGGGTAGCCGTGTTAGTCTGGATCTATAGAAGCGACAGAGAGTCCCGTGGCACCTTATAGACTAATAGACGTATTGGAGCATAAGCTTTCATGGGTGAATACCCACTTCGTCGGATGCATGCAGTGGAAATATCCAGAGGCAGGTATAAATATGCAGGCAAGAGTCAGGCTAGAGATAACGAGGTTAGCTCAATCAGAGAGGATGAGGCCCTCTTCTAGCAGTTGAGGTGTGAACACCAAGAGAGGAGAAACTGCTTTTGTAGTTGGCTAGCCATTCACAGTCTTTGTTTAATCCTGAGCTGATGGTGTCAAATTTGCAAATGAACTGAAGCTTAGCAGTTTCTCTTTGAAGTCTGATCCAAGTTTTTTTGCTGCAGGATGGCTACTTTTAAATCTGCTATTGTGTATCCAGGGAGATTGAAGTGTTCTCCTACAGGTTTCTGTATATTGCCATTCCTAATATCTGATTTGTGTCCATTTATCCTTTTACGCAAGGACTGTCCAGTTTGGCTGATGTACATAGCAGAGGGGCATTGCTGGCACATGATGGCGTATATTACATTGGTGGACATGCAGGTGAATGAACCGGTGATGGTGTGGCTGATCTGGTTAGGTTCTATGATGGTGTCCCTGGTGTAGATATGTGGGCAGAGTTGGCATCGAGGTTTGTTGCATGAATTGGTTCCTGAGTTAGAGTTACTATGCTGCGGTGTGTAGTTGCTGATGAGAATATGCTTCAGGTTGGCGGGTTGTCTGTGGGCGAGGACTGGCCTGCCTCCCAAGGCCTGTGAAAGTGAGGGATCGTTGTCCAGGATGGGTTGTAGATCACTGATGATGCGTTGGAGAGGTTTTAGCTGAGGACTGTAAGTGATGGCCAGTGGAGTTCTGTTGGTTTCTTTCTTCGGTTTGTCTTGCAGCAGGAGGCTTCTGGGTATACGTCTGGCTCTACTGATCTGTTTCCTTATTTCCTTGTGTGGGTATCGTAGTTTTGAGAATGCTTGGTGAAGATCTTGTAGGTGTTGGTCTCTGAGGGGTTGGAGCAAATACGGTTGTACCTCAGCGCTTGGCTGTAGTCAATGGATTGTGTGGTGTGTCCGGGATGGAAGCTGGAGGCATGAAGGTAGGCATAGCAGTCGGTGGGTTTTTGGTATAGAGTGGCGTTAACGTGACCATCACTTATTTGCACCGTGGTGTCTAGGAAGTGGACCTCCCGTGTAGACTGGTCCAGGCTGAGGTTGATGGTGGGGGTGGAAGCTGTTGAAATTGTGGTGGAAAGGACCTCGGTATTACAGTGGATGAGAAGCTGGATATAAGTCAACAGTGTGCCCTTGTTGCCAAGAAGGCTAATGGCATATGGAGCTGCATTAATAGGAGTATTGCTAGCAGATTGAGGGAAGCGATTATTTGCCTCTATTCAGCACTGGTGACGCCACATCTGAGTACTGCATCCAGTTTTGGGGCCCCCACTACAGAAATGATGTGGACAAATTGGAGAGAGTCCAGCGAAAGACAACAAAAATGATCAGGGCACTGGGGCACATGACTTATGAGGAGAGTCTGAGGGAACTGGGTTTGTTTAGTCTGCAGAAGAGAAGAATGAGGGGGGGATTTGATAGCAGCCTTCAACTACCTGAAGGGGGGGTTCCAAAGAGGATGGAGCTAGGCTCTTCTCAGTGGTTGCAGATGACAGAACAAGGAGCAATGGTCTCAAGTTTCAGTGGGGGATGTCTAGGTTGGATATTAGGAAAAACTATTTCACTAGGAGGGTGATGAAGCACTGGAATGGGTTACATAGGGAGGTGGAGGAATCTCCCTCCTTAGAGGTTTTAAAGGCCCGGCTAGACAAAGCCCTGGTTGGGATGATTTAGCTGGTGTTGGTCCTGCTTTGAGCAGGGGGTTGGATTAGATGACCTCCTGAGGTCTTTTCCAACCCTAATCTTCTATGATTCTATGAATACCCTGGGGGCCAAAGAGAGGCTGAATGGGAGCACTATGTACTGGTAGTGGTCCTGGCCCAACATGTATCTGAGTCAATGACTATGTCTTGGTATAATAGAAATATGGAAGTATGCATCTTGAGGGTTGAGAACCAATCTCCTTCTAGAGCTGGGGTGATTGTTGATAGAGTGAGCATCTTGAATTTCTGCACTTTGACAAAACTGTTGAGTGCTCTGAGGTCCAGTATGGGCCTCCAACCTCCCTTTTTCTTCGGTATTAGGAAGTAGTGAGAGTAGAAGCCTTTGCCCCTGAGATGCATGGGTACCATCTCTATAGCTCCTACACTGAGGAGATGGTTCACCTCTTGGTGTAGTACACCCTTGTGAGAAGGATCCCTGAAGAGGGATGGGGAAGGGTGGAGAAGTGGATGGCATATCCATTCTGGACAATTTCCAACAACCACTTGTTGAAGGCTATCTGCTACGAAGGTGCTGCAGAACCGGGAAATATGATCTCCGAAAGGAGACGTGGGATTTCCCAGCATGTGGTGGTAGAGTGTGTGTTCTGCAGGCACCTCAAGAAACCCGTCAAAACTGCCATTTTTATGTTGAGGACTGCGATGAAGTTGTCTGTGGTCCTGACTGCTTCCGCTTAGGGATCCCCAATTTCTTGCTTTGTGGTTTGTAGGACCTCTGCGATGGATATTGAGGCGTATACTGTGATGATCGGGGCTTAAATTGTGGCTGAGGGCTGTCTTTTACAGGTAAATTCCCAATAAGCAAAGTGTTGTCCAAGAATCCTTCAGCATGTGAAGGGATGCATTCGTCTTCATGGCAAATAGCTTAGTTCCCTCAAAGGGGACGTCCTCCACTGTTGTCTGAACCTCTTTGAGGAAACATGATGACTTCAGCCATGAAGTCCTTCTCATAACCACAGATAACCATCTCTGAGATGAGGAGATTCATCTCATGCAATCTGTACGGATGGAGTCTGGGGGAATCATCTTATGAATTTGGTAGCACTGCCTGATGCAAATTGAGACCCACTTAGAGAGCCTTTAGGCTGATATCACTAAGCCCCTAGACTTTTCTGCCATAGAGAAGAAGAGTCTAGGGGACTTCCTAAAGGTTTATGTCCTATTGAGATAGATGTTAGGAGATCCCCCTTTCATTCTAAGGTGTGTAGTATGGCCTCCCTATTGTCTTGGTGAGGCTTGGGGTAGAAGACAGGAAAGTGGATAGCCCACATGCAACGGCTGGCCTTGAGGTGCAGCATGAGGAGAGACAGTGTATGCGCAGGCCCAACAGACACAGACACCGAAGATCTCGGATTAGCAGCGCAGGGACGCAGACACACCTACAGTGGAGCACGCATAGGGACACTACTCAAAGAAGAAACAACTTTTTTCTCAGAAAAGTAAGAAACATTTTAAAGTGCAGTGGATCACCAGGAAGAGAAAGGCGAGTGCTATTTTACATAACTTACTTAATGCTGCCTCAAATTGGAACAGGTGGACTTTAGAAATTGCAACATTCAGGACACTTGACATATGACGTGCCAGGAAGTACCAGACCCCAAAAGTAGGGCATCTTTTCCAGGAGACCAGAAGGGTTGCCGTAATTTGGAAACCCATAAAACAAGTGCCTTATTTCAAATTACTGAGGGGAAAATTTGGAAAAGTGCAACACATACCTTGTTTGTCTTTTGCCATTAAGAAGTTGCTGTGCAACTGAGGCACATTTGTCTGCATCCTGAGTAACTAATCGGAGGTGTCGCAGTAGATCATTATCTGGAAACTTTCTCATTTCTGATTCTTCTATCAAAGCCTTAAAACTGATGAGGCCTTTTAGAAGAGAATATTTTCTTGAATTAAAAATATAGTCCCTTTGACGACTGATTTTAAGTAACAGAGAAGAATACTGCAGTGCAATAATTATATGCAACAATGTCTAATAAAAAAAACCCTGAAGCTGGTACAAAAATTTAAAAAAACTACCCTCACAGATATACAACATCCCCTACCTGCGAAACCCATACAACCCAACCTCCAACAAGCTTCTCTTTAGGGATCCTGACTCTCCGTTGTGAGATGGAGTCACGGAAAGGTATATAAATATACAGATTTATTCATACGATAAATATATAAGCTTCAAAGACAAAGTTGTTGAGTTTCAACAGCTAACAACGAAACAAGAAACATTTTGGAAATTGACAATTTTTTTAGCATTTATAGCAAATACAAGATAAGGAAAATACATACTTCTTTTATTGTTAATTTTTGCCTCCAAAGCTTCATTTACTTTTGAAGCCCATTCATTGTAGGATTCTGCACGCAATTTCAGCGCATTCATCATTGGATAGAGATCATCTAGTTTATATCGATATCTGGAAGGGGCACAGAATTCAATCCCTTTAGTAAGGCATGAATGAACATCAAAATAAGATTGTCCAGTGTCCATATGAATCATCACTGCTTTATCTATAGAAGTTGTACTTACTATTATTCATTACATTATTCAGTGCTCACAAGCATATTAGACACCTCATATTACAAATTCTAAACCAGGTTCCTGCTATGAAGAGCTCATAATCCAACTGAAAATATGACAGTGAAGAGATAACAAAACAGTAGGGAGGAACAGAGGGTGAAGGAGGACAGCTGAGGAAAGAAACTTGATTACTCAGTTACTCAACAAAGGAGAGAACTGGATCATTGGATGATTACCTGTTCTGTTCATTCTCTCTGGGCAGGGCTGGATTAACTCTCCTGTGGGCCGGCCTGTATACAAGTATTTTTCCTGGGAGGGAAATTGGTGCAGGAGGGGGCTGGGGCAGAGGATTGGGGTGCAGGAGGGAGTGCAGGGTCTGGGAGGGAGTTTGGGTGTAGAAGGGGGCTCCAGGCTGGGGCAGGGGGCTTGGGTGGAGGAGGGGGTGCAGGGTCTGGGAGGGAGTTTGGGTGCAGGAGGGAGCTCTGGGCTGCTGCAGAGTGTTGGGGTAAAGGAGAGGGTGAGGGCTCTGGGAGGGAGATTGGTGCAGGAGGGGGATTCTGACCTTGGGCAGGGGGTTGGGGTACAGGAGGGGGTGCGAGGTATATGCCCTGGCCAGGAGGCGCTTACCACAGGCAGCTCCCGGCCAGTGGCGCAGCAGGGCTCAGGCAGGTAACCTGCCTGCCTGCCGTAGCCCATGTCGCTCCCGGAAGCGGATGGCTGCTGGCATGTCTCTGCACACCCCTGTGGGGAAGGGAACAGCGTGTCTCTGTGTGCTGCCCGCACCCGCAAGCACCGCTCCCGTAGCTGCGGGAACGGTGTTGGAGGTGGGGGCAGTGCACGGAGCATCCTCCCCCTCAGGGGCCACAGAGACGTGCCAGCAGCCAGCCGCTCCTAGGAGCAGCATGGGGCCAGGGCAGGCAGCCTGAGCGCTCCAGAGATCACTGCCTGTGATTTATTTTTGCGGGTGCCCCCTTGAGCCGGGGCCTCAGGCTGAAGCCTCTGTCAGAAAACAGGGTACCGAGCTAGATGGACCTTTGGTTTGACCCAGTGTGGCCGTTCTTATGTAACTACTATAGCAAGATGAAACAACACTTCTTTGGGTGTAAATATAAAGAATGAGCACACTAATTTCTTGTAGATGTTACATGCAGTGTAGTTGTAGCCCTGTGGGTCCCAGGATATTAGAGAGACGAGGTGGAGGAGGAAAAATATTTATTGAACCAACATCTGTTGCTGGGAGAAACAAGCTTTCCAGCCACACAAAGCTCTTCTTCGGGTCTAGGAGAGGTACTCTGAGTGTCACAGCTAATGGAGTAGATTATTTAGCATAAGTAGTTAGCACATATGTGGGTGAAACCAGACAATTACTGCACTCTAAAATGAACTTATACAGGAAAATAATAAAAGACAAAAATACCCTACTACCTGTGGGTGAATACTTTTCACAAAGCAGTCACTCTATATCTGACCTATCAGTCCCCATCCTCAAAGGAAACCTGCACAACACTTTCAAAAGATGAGTCTGGGAGCTTAAATTCATAACTCTGGTAGACACTAAAACTCATGGACTGAACAGACGCTGGATTTATGGCTTATTGCAACAATCGGTAACCCACTAACTCCCCTCCACCCCCCTACCTCGCCCGCCACACACACGCTTTTTGTCTTAAGAAAAAGGAACGAGGAGTACTTGTGGCATCTTAGAGACTAACAAATTTATTTGGGCATAAGCTCTCGTGGGCTAAAACCCACTCTAGCTTGAATGGTCCCTTACAATACGTGCTAACTACTAGCACTAAACAATCTGTTCCACCTTGCATTTTGCTATGATGCTCAGAGTATCTCACCCAGACCAGCTCTGTCTGTGCAGCTTGAAAGCTGGTCTCTCACACCAACTGAAGGTGATCCAATAAAAGATATTACCTTGCCCACCTTGTCTCTTTTGTAGGTGTTATGGCAGAAATATATCTTGTGGGATTTGAAAAAGAAAAGTTAACGGCATTATACAGCATCTCAGAAATGGTGTTCCTTCTTTGGGGCACCGTGGAAATTAAGTTTGAACATGGTTGTGGGAGAAATATAAATGGTATCACTAGCAAAGCAGATGAGTGATGTGCCCCCCACCCCCAATAGATTACTCAAAAAACCTACATTTAAGAAAAGTATATCCTAGTCCTCATAGACCCCCAATGAATAATACTTTTTTCTAGCCAAAACATACCCCAATGTATATTTATAGGTGGGACAGGAGCAGAGATCTTCTATGTGATACAGGCATACCAGTAAGCCAGGTTTACATGAACAATAGACAGCAGACATGAAGCAAGTGGTTTTACACTTTATGCACTGGCGCTCATCATCTGGCAACATTTCAAAAGCCATCCTCTCGGAATCAGTCACTCCCTACAACAGAATACACTAAAGTGACTTCACAGTATAACAAACAGAGCAGACTAGACGATCAGAAGTTAACTTGATCAAAGACCGGATTTATCCTGGAACTTTAGGATTAAGATATTGGACATATGAAAATAACCACATTTTGGTTAATGAGGACTCAACTACTTCAACTAAGTTACTGAAGAAACGATCAAACCTATTATTTTAAAAAGACATTAAAAAAAAAAAAAAAACCTACTAAGGGCCAGATTCTAATACCCCACTAATGTCAAGTAGTTCTTTCCTCAACTAGTCCCATTGAAATCAAAGGGTTAGGGTAACCTTAATGCAGGACACCATGGGTGAACTTCAGATCATGACTTTAAGAAGTTACTCCAGTCAGCATAATTTCATTTCCTAAAGCTTACCAGTTTATGCACAGCTTCTCGTAAAGCCTTTTCATCTTCAATCATAACAGCCATGTCTTTCTGAACAGTAGAAGCTACCACAACATCAAGGACATCTGCTTTGGAAGCCATTTTACATATCATCTCATCATGAGAAAAAACACAGTAGCGGTTTAACAGGCGATAATGTTCCACACACTGGCGACCCAACGGCAGCTGTATCAGGGCGGTGGGGGTGGGGGGAGGAGGGAGGGAGGAAGTGGCAGCAAGATTTTTTTTTTTAAATGTTATTTATGAAACTGTTAGAGACATAATAGTGTGAAGGCACAGACTGTCTATGCTATTAACTAATTACTATCTATTCAACCAAATGAAGGCCAATAGCAGCGCATTCTAGGAACAATATATATTAATTTTAAATCAGAAATACACCTCGTGTTAAAGAGTAAAGAAGACCATGAGCAAGTTCCTATAACTCAGGATACTGATTACTGTGTTTGGACTTAGTAGGAGCATTGCCAGCAGATCGAGGAAAGCGATTATTCCCCTCTATTCGGCACTGGTGAGGCCACATCTGAGTATTGCATCCAGTTTTGGGGCCCCCACTACAGAAATGATGTGGACAAATTGGAGAGAGTCCAGTGGAAGGCAATGAAAATGATCAGGGGGCTGGGGCACATGGCTTACGAGGAGAGTCTGAGGGAACTGGGTTTGTTTAGTCTGCAGAAGAGAAGAGTGAGGGGGGGGAATTTGATAGCAGCCCTCAACTACCTGAAGGGGGGTTCCAAAGAGGATGGCACTTGGCTGTTCTCAGTGGTGGCAGATGACAGAACAAGAAGCAATGGTCTCAAGTTGCAGTGGGGGATGTCTAGGTTGGATATTAGGAAAAACTGTTTCACTAGGAAGTGGTAAAGCACTGGAATGGGTTACCTAGGGAGGTGGTGGAATCTCCATCCTTAGAGGTTTTTAAGGACTGGTTTGACAAAGCCTTGGCTGGAATGATTTAGTTGGGGTTGGTCCTGGTCCTGCTTTGAGCAGGGGGTTGGACTAGATGACCTCCTGAGGTCTTTTCTAACTCTAATTTTCTATGATTCTATGACTTGCAAACTTGTTGCATTCAAGGCCAGATTAAGAAAATCAAGGGCCCTAGGCACACCACAGCAATCCCCAGAGCAATGAGTCTTGGAGTTAACACTATTAAAAGGAATGGGACAGTTCACCTGTTCCACTGCTTTTTTAGGCTGTCTGCAGACTCAGGCTGACATCACTGCAGTGGTTACACTCACATCACATTTTGTCGTTTATCTTTGCAACCATGAGGGCTACAGGTTTTTTTTAAAAAACATTTACACTGATGTAATCACATGATTCCAGGAGCTGGGGCTCTGGATACAGGCCTAAAGTGTCTATACATTATTCCAGACTCCCTTGTACTATTTATAAACAGCATTTTGAAGTCAGAGCAGCCGCATTTCCAAATGGCCCACATGTAAATGACTGAAAATTGTTTCATAGAATGACAAAATTTGTGTTGGGAAAATCCAAACTGAGAATCATCAGAAACAATTGTACTTGAAAAGGACAATTATGAGACCCAACAATATTTTAATCACTGGAGATGTTATTTATTATTATGTTATAGATGTTATAAGGTGGCTGCATTTGGCCTATCGTGGAGGAACCATGCTCAGTGTATTTTGATTAAAAGCAATAAAAAGGACAGAAAATAGCTTTAACAGCCATAATCTTTGGTTTGTTCAGTAGCCTATTATCTGCTCCTGCTCTGAACAGGAATATTCTGTTTTATCATTTAGGATTAGACCACTAAGACTTCCAGTACATTAACACCGATGTACATTCCAGGCAATGACCTCTTGGAACAGTTCTGTCTGATTTATCTGAGCTGCAATTGCATAAATCTTACAGTACTTAACAGCTGACGTGTGCATGAAAGAAATGCAGTTTTCCTGGTTACTTTTTCCAAGTGAAAGCAATGCGAAAACCTCATGCTAGTGCACAAAATTTCCTGGTGAGATGGAACAAGTGGATCTCTACAGATGGTTATGAGCTGTAATACAGAGTCAAGATAAAAAACTTGGAAATGCCAAAGCAAACAATGTTTCACAACCTATTCTGATTTTGCTCTTATTTAAATAACAGAGGACAGTTAAAATCTTTACCTAACAACAGAAAGTATTATCATAAAAAGGATTAAATACTGTTAAAGATTTAAAAGTTTAAATTTGGATTTGACAGTACTGCTTAAAAGGTCCATTCAAAATCAGTGAAGTGGTTTAATAGTCCAAAAGAGTTCCATTCCACACTGATGTAACCTGAAGACAGTCACATTGAATAAATATTATTAATTATTTGTCTTATCATAGGGCCTATGAGTCCCAGTCATGGAACAGGAATCCTATTGTGCTACGTGCTGTACAAACAAAGAATAAAGACAGTCCCAGCTTCAACCAGCTTACAATTTACTGTCAAAAAAAGGGGAAGAAACTTGGAGCTGCTGGCACACAATTTTTTTCTGAGACTGCAGTAAATAATTGTTCCAAGATATGCCGTAAGAATCTTTGTAAAGGTCTTTGAAGCAAAGTTGGAAGAGTCCCTATGCTCAATTCTGAATAATAATTTTCCTGTAATTAGGTCAAGAAGGGGGGCGGGGGGGGGGGTTGCAAAAAAGATAGATTTAAGCAACCTTTGTGCTCTCTGTATTCTCATGACCTGCAGGGCTCTGTCCAGTCCCTAGTATAAGTTAAAGCAGCCCTGAGGCTGCTCTGACTCATGCTCTGCTTCCCCAGAACTGTTATGGGCACTGGGAAGCAGAGAATACCCACAGTTCAGTACACTCTGGCCATACTTCCATAATCAACATGCCCTGTTTGCTGCAGGCTGGGAGCAGATTCTGCATAGAGTCTTCTGCAGTTCTGAACTGTTTGGGCAGGCCCCTTGCCTAACAGGTATTCTCAAGGGGCTGTTTCCATGGCATAAATGGCCTTACTGTAACTAAGAAATCACAACCCTTGTTAATATTTGATGTTTGATTCTTTTAGGGGAGCTGGGTGAGAAGAAAGTGTTCAGTAAGGACACTGAACTCCTTTTAAAGCTGATTTAGTATTCTGAAATCACTAAGCTATGTAAAGCTAAAGCATATTTATTACCTACTTAGAAGGATTGCACAAAGTGAAAAATAGCAAAGCACCACTATCCACGCTGCATTTTCTTTGGTCATTGTGAACTAGGAAAATTCTTCTTTATGCCTTCCACTCAGTTGACTCAAGTGAGATTGTGCATGCACAATAAAATTACCACCATATTACTTAGTAAGCATATACTTTTACTGAAAATTCATGCCATATCCTTAAAACATACCCAATCAACTGTGCAGAAGTTCACAGCTTCAGCAAAATTGAAACCCTGGTTAAAGCCACTGTGATAGGCTCTTGGAAATGTAATCACAAATTCTCCAGCACACTGGTTGGTTCGGTAAACCTAACAACAACAAGAGGCAAACCAAGTTGATTTCTTACAATAGGTGAGAATTACACAGAGGTACAGGCTGAGATTTTCAAAGCCACCAAGGGGATGTGGATGCCCGATGCCCATTTATTTAGCTTAAAGTACTTTAAAAACCTCAGCCAAAAAGTTACAATTTTTATTCAGAAAGCACAGGGATTAACCCTGCACTCCACGAGATTGTAGGTAAACTCCTAGAGCCAACAATTAGGTTGAAAAATGCTAACAAAACAAATGGCAACAACTCCCAGCACAGAGTGTTACTCAGAGTGTACCGTAAAGGTGGCAGATAGTTCTCTAAATGTAAGAGCTCATATTTTTTTCCAAACAAGAAACAGCAAATTTGGCTTTAAAAAATAAACAAATATTCTAGTGCTTGGTGGCTTATGGGTTTTTAGTTTGGTTTTGAATATACATTTTTCTTTAAAAGGTGGCAAACCCAAGGGTCATTTAGGGCAAGATCAAGTTTCCTTTCAGCTCTGAGAAAGGGGCAGCGTGAAGATGTACTGCTACAGGAAGAGCAATGGAAAGGAAGCAAGACTGAATTTGCACAGCAGGGAGGGGAGTATGCTGCACTGACTCATTACAGCAAACTCTCACCCCACAGGCCACCCACCAGAGCTGGCTGAACACAAGGGGAAGAGAGAACAGCCATGGGGTCTGCCTAATTCCCAACCCCATCCAACCAACCAGATAAAAAGCAATGACTGCATTGCCCATCCTTTCAAACCAGCACATTACACCAGCTCAAGTCCTTGCTGCTCTCCCCAACCCTGGACTCATATGTAAGTGGGTTTGATGTGGCCACACAGGAGAATAAGGGGAGGACTTACTTCCCCTAACAAGCCCCTCCAGCTGATGCAGCCCTAAACATGGCTAAGTCACAATATAGCCTTTAAACAGTAAATCTGCAGCTATCAACCAATGGGACCTCACTGATCATCTTAAATCAGGACAAGATAAACCTGCATATTCCACACATTTTTGTGGACTCTGAATTTGACTTCAGCTATCATTGCAATTCTGAGATGCATATATTGGTCAGAAAAGTCTTTAAAATGAGAGCCTTATGTCTCATTTAACAAGTGATATATGAAAGTCACTAGGCTCTTCATAAAGAGGAATTAAGTTTAAGATTAGTGAGCTGCTGAAGTATATACTGAGGCAGAGATGTTTTAAAATGTGCCGGTGGCGGAGGGAGGGAGGTTGGAAGTTACCTGTCATTTCTTGTTTTCTGAAACACCACAAGATCAATCAAGAATTCCCACAGCTTAAAACTTCTGTGTCTCTGAAATCACACTTTAAGTACCCTTAAACTGCCTCACTCCCTCTATGTTTCCACTGGATTCCAAGGTCAGCTCCTTTCAAAAGCGAGTTAAGTACATGGGAAGTACATCCTTTTAAAGTCTGAGAGGAAGGAGGATGGTGAATGATGCATTTTCTTTAATAGGTAAATAATGACCCAGAATGACTGGAAATATGAGAGAGGAAGGATGTAGATGAGGCACTGCCAAACTATTCAGCACTGCAGGGAAGACCTACAAAGAAGTCATGGTTCCCCTCCCTTTGCTGGGAAGTTGTGTTCCAAACACCAACAGAAAGGAAATAAGCTTGGAACAAACAGGGGGCAGCCAAGAGCTCTGGTGTCCAACTAAAGGGCACCTGACAAGCCTCCACAAGTGCCTCAAAAACTCAAACCACCTTATGTGGAACATGGACCCAGGAATGGAAATCCATCGAGACAGGTCTCTCTGGAGAAGAGCATGTAAAATAACCATCTTAAGTAAGTCTAAAAAGCAATGACTGCCTTGCCCATCCTTTCAAACCAGTACATTATACCAGCTCAAACAAATTTAATTCATCCAATACATTATTTCTATACTGTGCAATAACTGCATAAGCTATTGTGTTAATAATTGATTTAAATTGTCAACCTTACAGAATAAGCCAACACAAAAGAAGAGGAGATAAATGACAATGAGCACAGAACTCCAATGACATACGGGCACTCCGTGGGCCATCAGCGTATTTGGGTTCATAATGGTGACAAGCTGATGCAAAAGATCAGGTTGAGACACAAATAACTCGGGAGCCAGCTTCTTCATTACATCTTCCAGCTGCTCAGCCGCATACCCTGGGGCTCCATACCACGTTTTCGGTTCCCCCCTGCAAGTTTAAAAAAAAGGGGGTGCTAAATATAAACAAGGTTGTACGTTCACATTTACAGGCTTTTGCTTCACAATACATTGTATGGAAAGGACACTAAATAAGCACTATTCAGGAGTGCACTAATGGTTCTCTACATGGTGGAGTAACGTGCTGTACAAGGGTGTGATTTCTACAGCTCATTAACATGCTGTGCATTAGTTCATCCATATAGACTTTACTGGTGCACTTTAAGGTAGCACTGTTTGAAACAATGCTGTTCAAGTATACTAGGGAATCTTTAGTCTTCACGGACCAATTAATGCACAGCACATTAACGCACTTTAGAAATCACACCCCCATAGAGTGCATTACCCCATCACATAGACAACCCCTAAGACTCTATCCCAGGGGTGGGCAAACTACGGTCCATGAGCCGCATCCGACCCACCAGCCGTTTTAATCCGACCCTCAATCTCCCGCTGGGGAGCAGGGTCTGGGGCTTGCCCCGCTCTGGCGCTCCAGTGCTCCAGCAGGGGAGCAGGGTCGGGGGCCTCTTCGTGTAGCTCCAGGAAGCAGCGGCATGTCCCCCCTCTGGCTCCTATGCATAGGGGCAGCCAGGGGGTTCCACGCCACACGCTGCCCCCACCCCAAGCACCACCCCTGCAGCTCCCATTGGCTGGGAACCACGGCCAATGGGAGCTGCAGGGGTGGCACCTGCAGATGGGGCAGCACGCAGGAGAGCTGCCTGGCCACACGTCCGTGTAGAAGCCGGAGGAGGGACATGCTGCTGCTTCCGGGAGCTGCTTGAGGTAAGCGCTGCCCGGAGCCTGCACCCCTGATCCACCCTCCACCTTGTGCCCCAACCTCCTGCCCTAGCCCTGATCGCCCTCCCACACTCCGAATCCCTTGGTCTCAGCCCAGAGCACCCTTCTGCACCCCAAACCCCTTATCCTCAGCCCCACCCCAGAGCCTGCACCCCCAGCCAGAGTCCTCACCCCCTGTGCCCCAATCCCTTGCCCCGATCCCCCTCCCGCCCTCCGAACCCCTTGGTCCCAGCCCAGAGCACCCTTCTACACCCCAAAGCCCTCATCCCGAGCCCCACCCCAGAGCCTGCACCCCCAGCCAGAACCCTCACCCCCCCCCTTGCACTTCATCCCCCTTACCCCAGCCTGGAGCCCCCTCCCACACCCTGAACTCCTCATTTCTGGCCCCAATCTGGAGCCCACACCCCCAGCCAGAGCCAGAGTTTGCCCATCCCTGCTCTATCCACTGCCATAACACTTAACATTTAATATAGGTTCTTTCTTCAGACTTAACTCTTAATGAGCTAGATATCTGAATGTGTAATTTAAAGTATTCTGAAATTGCCTATAAAAGTGTATTGTGGAATTCCACTTTTATTGCCTCAAGAGCAAATCTGCTCAGGTTAGTGTTCTTTCACTGCAAATGCGAGAAATTCCACCTGGGGACTGACAACCTCTGGCTGAGGCATAATCACCATAGAAGCAATATACAGTAACTCCTCACTTAACGTCGTCCCTGTTAATGTTGTTTCGTTGCTAATCAGAGAACATGCTCGTTTAAAGTTGCACAATGCTCCCTTATAACATTTGGCAGCTGCCTGCTTTGTCCACTGCTTGCAGAAAAAGCAGCAAATTGCAGCTAGCTGGTGGGGGCTTGGAACCAGGGTGGACCAGCAGTCCCCCTATCATCCCCCGTAAGTTTCCTGTGCAGCAGCTGCCCAGCAGGCTATCAATTGCCAGGCAGTTCAGCTGTCCCTCCCCTCACTGCTGTGTGCTACTCCTGCCCTCTGCCTTGGAGCTGCTCCCAGGAGCTTCTGCTTGCTTGGGGGGGGGGGGGGGGGGGGGAGAAGGGGTGCTAATGTCAGGGTGTCCCCCTCCCCCCGCTCCTGTAACACAACTCCACAGAACAGGGGGGACACAACAGGGCTCAGGACGGAGGGAGCTTGCTGACAGCAGCTGCTGTGTCAATTTGGTGATCTATTTTAAAAAGCAGTGTACTTAGAGTGGGGTCGGTGTACTTAAAGGAGCAATGTACATCTCTCTCACACACATGGTGTGTGTGTGTCTCTCTCTCTCTGCATGCTGTCTCTCCTCCCTCCATTCCTGCTGCCTTTTAGAGTGTGAGGCTACATTAACAACAACGTGTTAACCCTTGAGTTCATCATTTAGCAGTAAGGCATTCCCTGGGAAATATCCCACTCTCTTCCACCCTCTGACTCCACCACCTCAACCAAGCTTCACAATCATCTTTGCCGTGTGTAGTATTAAATTGTTTGTTTAAAACTTAGAGAGCGAGAGCGAGAGCGAGAGCGTGTGTGTGTGTGTGTGTGTGTGTGTGTGTGTGTGTGTGTGTGTGTGTGTGTGTGTGTGTGTGTGTGTGTGTGTGTGTGTGTGTCTTTTTTTTCCTGGAACCTAACCCTCCTCTATTTACATTACTTCTTATGGGGAAATTGGATTTGCTTAACATCGTTCCCCTTCAAGTAGCATTTTTCAGGAACAGAACTACAATGTTAAGCGAGGAGTTACTTTATAACAAATGGAAAGGGGGTGGGGAGGAATAGCAATGCATATAAAATTAGAAGGTGTGAAGTACAGAAAATTGATAAAGAAAACTAAAAACCATCAAGGAAAAATCCAATGCTGGAAGAAAATTTTTTAAAAAACATATTAGGAACGAAAGAAATCCTAGTAAGAATATAGGACCAACACTAGATAGTCATGATAAATTGTTATTAAAGATGCAGAACAGTCAACCTGTGGAACTCTTTGCCAGAGGATGTTGTGACAGCCAAGACTATGACATGATTCAAAAAAGAACTAGATAAATTCATGGAGGATAGGTCCACCAATGGCTAGCCTCTGTTTGCCAGAAGCTGGGAATGGGCGACAGGGAATGGATCACTTGATCATTACCTGTTCTGTTCATTCACTGTGGGGCACCTGGCATTGGCCAATTGGAAGACAGGATACTGGGGCTAGATGGACCTTTGGTCTGATTCAGTATGGCTGTTCTTATGTAACAGATACAAGCGTTCAACAAGTATTCATGTTCTGTATTTGGAAAGAAGCAGGATGATATATTCGTATCAGATGAGAATGATGAATTACTTTCCAATCCATTAGTAATGAAGAAGGATGTTAGATGCCATCTACTAGAGATAAACATTTTTAAAGTCAGCAGGCCCAAACGACTTGCTCTCAAAAGTCCTAAAAGAGATGGCTGATGAGATCTCCAGCAACTGATGTTAATTTTTAATAAATCTTGAACAATAGGGGAAATTCCAGGAAATTGGATGAGTGCTCATGCCAATATTCAAAATTCAAAAAATTGATAACCAGTTCATATGAGATTCAATTGATGAAGTACTAAAGGATAGGAACATAATTAATGCCAGTTAACATGGTTTTATGGAAAACAGGTGTTGTTAATGAAAGAATTAAATCAGGTTTATTTAAGATTACAAGTTTGGTCAATAAAGCTATCTGCATAGATGTCAAACTTGTGTAAGACTTAGTTCCACATGACATGCCGATTAAAAAATTAACACAATACAATATCAGTAACTGACAGATCTCAAAAGGTAGTGGCATCAAATGGGGGTGTTTCTAGAGAGGCTGTATCATAGAATATCAGGGTTGGAAAGGACCTTAGGAGGTCATCTAGTCCAACCCCCTGCTCAAAGCAGGACCAATCCCCATTCATATTCTCTCTCTCTCCCCCACCCCCTCGAACCTACCCTACCATTTACATTAAGTCTTATGGGGAAATTGGATTCATTTAACATCGTTTCGCTTAAAATCACATTTTTCAGGAATATAACTACAATGTTAAGCGAGGAGTTACTGTAATAGGTGTAGTAGGAAGAGAGCCTGAAACATAAACCCTTGTATCAGAGGACTGGTATGAGGCAGGACCTGCTCACAGAATCTGGCAAGAACAGGGATGATAATGCAGAAATACAGTAGGCAATAAATGAACAAAATAAACAAAAGGAAGTACTTCTTCTCACATTGCACAGTCAATTGCTGGGGAAACAGAGTGGCAGCCCTACAGTGCTCTTGTAGCCTTCTTTGAAAATATTGTCCCTAAATCTGTCGCAAGGATTATCAGCAGAGGACCTCCTTCCACACTACATACTTGTTGCCAGGGGATGTTGCGAAGGCCAAAACTATAACGGGGTTCAAAAAAGAATTAGGTAAGTTCACAGAGCATAGGTCCATCAATGCCTATTAGCCAAGATCGTCAGGGATGCAACCTAATGCTCAGGGTGTCCATAAACCTGACTGCTAGAAACTGGGAAAGGGCAACAGGGTGGATCACTCAGTAAAGTGCCCTGTTCTGTTCACTCCCTCTGAAGCATCTGGCACCCAACACTGTCAGAAGACAGGATACTGGGCTAGATGGATCATTGGTCTGATGGACATTATGATGTTCTTATCTTCTTAGGAACAAGGAAAACAAGCCATGCCTGCAGTTTGGGGGACTATGCTGGAAAGTATTTAGGGAGTCACATAGTGGACAAGCAACTTGAGATGAGTTTCCAGTGTGACAGTGTAGCAAAAAGGGCTAATGCTCTCCCTGACTGTATAAACGGGGGAGTACTGAGTAGGTATCAAGTATCAGGGGGTAGCCACGTTAGTCTGTATCTACAAAAACAACGAGGAGCCCGGTGGCACCTTATGTCCAAATAAATCTGTTATTCTTTAAGGTGCCACTGGACTCCTCGTTGTTTGAGTAGATATGTCTCTATATTGCACTGGGGTGACAATACTGGAATATTGCATACAGCTCTAGTTGTCCACATTTTAAAAAGGATGTTAAAAATGGTAATAAAGATTTTTGCAACAGGAACTTGGTTAATCCTGTTGGTGTATGAAGAAGAATGGAATTCAATTCCCTTTCCCATAGCCAAAGTGCTAGGAGGAATAAAAGATAAAATGTCACTAATCACAACAAATAATATTCTGAACACTCACAGAGAGCAGATATGCTGTTTAAGAAAGTGCCATTTTGAAAGTCTCTTTAACCATACCACACTTTAAGGGATATAAATTGTCTTATATGAAAACCTGTGAAAGTTTATGACCACTATGGAAAGAGACTTGGGGTGGGATGGAGGTGTGTCACACTGGGGTGCAGGTGGTGCGACCTAGTGGTCAGAACAGGAGTCAGCATACTGGGTCTGATCAGAGCCAGAAGGTGGAACTGGAGTCATGGTTGGGAGACAATCAAATGGCTGGTGCCAGGAGTCAGAGCAGAACTGGAGTCATGGTCAGGAGACAAGTCAGTGGTTAGAGCAGAACTAAAGTTGTGGTCAGGAGACAAGCAAGTTGGTCAGAGCCAGGGGTTATGAGAAGAGTCTGGGGCTCGACCAGAAACAGGCATGGGTTTGGAGAAAGGACCAGTACAGGAAAATGGTCTGGACCAACTGTGGGTATGGAATGCATCGAGCATCCTCTGTGCTGCTGTTGCTACATGGCTTAAATGATGATCTGCTGGACATCCAATCAGGGAGCACAGTCACGCTATGAGAGTTTATTGTGCCCAGCCAAGCTCATTGGATTGCCAGGTGGATGTGCCTGCAGCCAACTGAGTTCCTGACAGTATCCCCCTCCCTCCCCCCACCATGGGGTCCTCAGCCCTGGCTTGTCAGAGTATCATTGGTGAAATTTCTGAAAGAGGTCAGGAGTGTGAACATTATCTTCTGGCTCCCAAGATCACTTATCCGGCCTGTACACTCCTTCCAGTCTATCAGATACTGGAGCTTTAACTGACTAATCTGGAATCAGTTCGCATTTTTCCTTTTCCTGGACTATTACTGGGGTTGGGTCTACCCGGTCAGGGAAGAGATTGTCGATGAATGTCTTGAGGTAAACACAAAAGATGCAGTGAATCTTGAGAGACTCTGGGAGCTGAAGGCCACTGTGTTTATTTGTTCAATGATCCTAAAAGAAAGTCCAGGTAATGGTGATCAGCTCTCAAGTTCTGGGTCGAGAGCCAAAGTTTATTCCCTACAGCAAGGCTGGAGCAGCTCATCTCTTTTCATTAGCTTATAAGATCCTTTAGCAGCCAGTAAGCACTCTTTGAGGTCCTCTCCGGGACCATGGTTGCTTGGATGACCGAGCCTTCTGGTAGGTCCGGATGAAACCGGAGTGAAAACTGAAATTCGCAAAGAAAGGAGTCTGTTGAGTGGAAGCATGGGTTAAGTTGTTGTATGCCAACTCGTCCAAACACAGTAGTGGAGGCCAATCATCCCGATGGAAATTCAAAAAACAGCAGATACTGCTACAAGTTCTGACTGATTCTTTCCATCTTGCCCATCTATCTGTGGACGGTAGGCTGTTGCAGTAAGGGGCTTGGTGCAGGGCTGGAGAAATTTCTGCCAGAACAAAGAAATGAATTGAGGACTTCAATCCAAAATTATGCATGTCAGCATGCTGATACCAGAAGACATGCTCCAGGAAGACTGGTGTGGTTTTCACAGGCAGATGAAATGGTGCGGCAGGGAATCAAATGGGCCATCTTGGTTAGAAGAACCACCACAGTCAGGATAATAGTGACCTTGAGAGCATGGTAATTTCACAATAAAATCCACAGAAAGAGTGGACCATAAACATGGATATGTGGGATGGGGCTGAAGGAGGTCCAATGGCCTTCCTTGGGTTTCTTCATGCAGGTGCAGGGTTCACATGACTGAACATAGTGTCTTAACATCTGTTTGTAGAGTTGACCACCAGCAGCACCTAGCAATCATGTTCCAGGTTTTACACTGACATAAATGACTCACCATGGGTAAGTCATGACACAGTCTTAGCACCTAGAGCCAGGAGCTGCCCTCAGGAACGCAGAGGTGATGCCCACAATAGATGTGGTCTTGTTGCAGCCTGACCAAACCTTGAGTCTGGGGAGGCGCTGGTGATTCTTAGAGACCTACAGATTGGAACCACAAATGGATCACCTTGGATCAGAGAATGGATAGCGGTCATCAAAGAGAGGACTGGACCCCTCCAAGAGCCAGGACACCCACTTCAGGGCCTCTCTGATGAGCAGACTAATTACTAATCCCACACAGGACCGATCCCTGGCATATATCTGTGGCCATAACACAAACAGAAGATGGCACTGATTAAAGAACCCACAAAATTTGGCACGGTCCCCATCAAATTTATCTGCTAGGGGCACCTGGGGTTTACGGGATTAGGATGCAAGGATTAGGGGAACAGGAGTCTGGGTTTGCACCTGGGACTGAAGGACTGCATTCTGGTAATGTAGCATGGTGACCTTGTTACACAGATCATGCAGGACTACGACAACATTAGAGAGGGTGAGTTGGGCTCCTGCTGGGTACCTCCACACTGTGAGGTGATGTCCCATCTTATCTTTTAGCTGCTCAAACGGTCACACACTAGGGTGTAGGTGGTGCAAACTAATGGTCAGAATGGGAGTCAGGTCTAGAGGATGTAGCAGAACAGGAAGAGGGAACTGGAGTCATGGAGCCAGTGGTCACAGCCAGCAGTCAGAGCCAAACCAGTCATGGTCAGGAGACAAGCCAGTGGTCAGAGCCAGGAGGTTTGGAGGAAAGTAGAGACTGGGCCTGGAGCAGGAACAGTTGCGGGTTGGAGCAAGGACCAGTACAGGAAGCAGGTCCAGTGCAGCTGCAGGCACAGAATGCATTGAACAGCCACTGTGCTGCTGTTGCTACAAGGCGTGAATGATGATCTGCTGGCTCGTGTGCAATCAGCACAGTCACTTAGTGAAATATATTGGGCTCAGCCGCTCTCATTGGGTGCCAGGTAACTGCACTTGGAGCCAGCTGAGTTCCTGAGAAGAGGACCATCTTGTCCTTGTGCAGCGAGTCATACAGAGTTATAGCCATCAGTGACTGCAACTCACTGACCCTCCCGGCAGATGTGACAGCTATCAGAATGGCCATTTTGTTAGATAGGTGATCCAAGGACTAACCCTGCAGGGGCTCAAAATGGGGAGGACAGAACTCCCATGAGTTTTGTTAGTAGCAAAACTCAATTCCTAGAGAGGGACAAGCTATGTCATGGAAGGAAAGAGTGGTGGAGAAAGAGGCCTTTAAGTAACCACAAGGAGGGTGCTTGTGGGAAATACACTAACAGAGCATATAGGTGAACCTTTACGGATGCTGTAGACAGTCCAGAACTCTTTATGTATAGTAAGTAGTTCAAAACTGCACAGATAAAAGAGAAATCAGATCTCCACCCTCTTAGATACTGCAGGTTAAGTAGATGGCATTATTCAGATGTCTCTGGCTGGGTTAAGGAGTCCTTTACTTAGAGGGGGAGTGATCCTGTCTTTGGCCTTAATCGCCAGTTTCCCACTGCAAGATGTGGGCCATCCTACTGAGCAGCCCCTGAAATTGCAGAAATTTGTCCAGAGGACGAGCCACCGAGGAGTCTATATTTTGTAGGTATCCCCTGATCATTAGAAGTCATTTCCTCATACCCTGAAGCCTCACCTCCAATGAGCTGTGAACAAGGCTGAGGAAGGACAGGTTTCTGGTGCTGGAAGTGGAGGCTGGGTCATAACATGTAGCAAGGGGATTATCTCCTCCCCCAAATTACTCTAAAGTGGATTACACACAGCTAAACACATCAACTATTTAAAATAAAGGCTAGAAACATGTCTACAGGTGCAGACAGGACATAGAGTGGTTTCTAATGTTCTCCATGGCAAAGCAGAAGGAAGCGAGGTAGTTGGAACTACATTTCTTAATATGGGTTCAGAAAGCAAACACTAATGTCAGGATGGGGAACTATTCTGGAAAACAGTGACTCTCTGAAAAGGACTTAGGGAAAATGGTGGTTAACTAAATTAAAATGAGCTCCTTTTGCAAAACTGTGGCTAAGAGGGGCCGATATGATTCTTGGACGTACCAACAGAGGAATACTGAGTAGGACTGTGGTATTATCTCTGCAAGCAGCACTGGTGAGACCATGACTGGAAGTATATTTCCAGTTATGTCCACATTTTTAAAAAAGGACGTTGAAAAACTGGAAAGAGTTCAGGTAAGAGCTAGAAGAATCAGTCGAGGTGTGGAAAATGTGCCCCACAGCGAGAGACTTAAGACATTCTTCTTAGCCACAAAATAGATGAATGGCTCCCTTCAACATTGTGTTGATTAAAGAGCTGACTTGATCATAATCAACAACTACTTATGTGGAGAGAAGATTTCTGATAGCACAGACAACAAAATACAAAGATCCAATAGCTGTAAATTACAGCTAGACATATTTAAACCGGAAATGAGGTACAAGTTTTAACACTGAGGATAAGCAACCTTTGGAACCTTAGCAAAGGATGTCTTTACATCAACACTGGATGTCTTTAAAAGATAAACTCTATAACTTATGGTTGAGCTACAGCCTGATGCAGGATTTCACTGGGTGAAATTCTATGACACGTATTATGTGGGAGGTGAGATTAGATTACCATAAAAGAGTTCCTTCAGCCATAAAAATCTATGCATTTACAACCTGGACTTAGTCCCTACAAATCAGTGGGGGCTTTGGGGTTATTTCCTCCTCCTCCCCAAAACTCACCAATGCAGATAGTTAATGGAATAGCTCCAGTGGTCCTCAATATGCCAGCAAAATGAAGAAAAGCACATTCCTACATAGAGCCAGGGCAATTTCATTCCACATATATCTGCAGTGATGTGAGCAAGTACAGACTGTTCCATCACAGGCATGTTGTTCAAATTCCAGCCACTATCAAGATATTCCTAAAAGTGGAACAGAAAAAAAAAAAAGTCACTGGTCTAAGCCACATCAAGTAAACAACAAAACTGGAAGTAACTTACCTGTTCAGTAACCGAAGTTCTTCGAGATGTGATATCTATATGTGTTCCAAGTCTGATGCATATGCACTGGAGATTGGAAGGCTTTGGCCAGCAGTGTCCATTGATTGCACCTGCTCCCGGCATAGCCTCAAGCCCTCCCGTGCTTCAGGATATAAAGGGTGTGGAGCAACCAACTAACTACCCTCGGTTCCTTCACCACTACCCAATCCAAATATTAGACTTGGCAGTTGTGGGGAAATGAGGTTATGTTATGGAACACATATAGACACACATCCAAAGAAGTCGAGTTACTGAACAGGTAAGTAACTTCCATTTCTTCTTTGAGTGCTTGTCTGTGTGTGTTCCATGTCTGGTGTTTCCCAAGCAGTATCCATAAAAGAGGGGGTGGGAAATACTGCAAGTCTCATTAAACAGGGATTTTAATACATCTCTGTCAAAATCAAGCATTTGGACATGCTGCCTCCACAACAGAGTAATGTTTTGCGAAGGTACATTCATTACCCCAGGTGGCAGCCCTACAAATAGCAATTAAAGGAACATCTCTAAACGAGGCTGCCTGTGCCTTGGTTGAATGTGCTCTAATGTTCCCAGGGAGCTGTAATTTGACCGTATCGTAACTTTATACAACCTGACACCCATCTAGAAATTCTCTGGGTTGCAACTGCCCAAGATCCTTAGATCTTTCAGCAAGGCGCACGCGCGCGGGGGGGGGGGGGGGGGGGGGCGGGAGGGGAGAGAGAGGAAGAGAACAGCCTTGGGGATGATCTACATGATTTTATCCTTTCAAATAAAAGGACAAGACCAATAAGGACATCTAATGTGTGCACTGCAGTTTTATCCTTGGTTGACTGTGTTTCGCAAAGGATACTGGTAAATATAGCAATTGATTTAAACGAAAAGCAGACAGCACCTTAGGAAGGAATTTAGGGTGCAGTCTGAGAATAATCTTGACTTTGTGGAAAACCGTAGACTATACCCTGCCATAAGTGCTTGCAACTAAATTACATTATGTGAGAAATGTAATAACCATTAAAAAAAAATGCTGTTTTCAGGGACAAATGCAACAAGGAACAAGAAACCAATGGTTTGAAAGGCCTGTTACTACAACAGTGAGATCCCAAAAGGAGTAGGCTGCTGCATAAGGGGGGAAATTATAACAAGTCCTTAAAAATAATTCACCAAAGGATGAGAAAAAAAGACTGTATAATCCTAAACTGGACAACAATGAGCCAAAGTAGCATTCAAATTGACATGCAGAGAATTAACTGAAAGATCTGAAGTTTTCAAAGATAAACAGTAATCAAGAATATTAGGAATTGTCATTTCCATTGGAGAAAGATTGCACTGTGTTCAGACTTCAAGGACAGAAGGGACCAACATGATCATCTAGTCTGACCTGCACATTGCGGCCACAGAACCTCAATCACCCACTACTGTAATAAACTCAATCTCTGACTCATCTACTGAAGTCCTCAATTCTTGATTTAGAGACTTCAAGTTACAGAGAATCCACCATTCACTCTAGTGCAAACCATGCCCCCACATTGCAGAGGAAAGCACACAAAAAAACAACCAAGGTCTCTGCCAATCTGACCTAGGGGGAAAAATTCCTTCCCAACCTCAAATATGGCAATCAATCAGTATGCATATATGCGCGCATATAGGCAAGACCCACTACACAGACAGATGGGAAAGAATTCTCTGTAGTAAATCAGAGCCCTCTTCATCTAGTTTCCATCTGCAATCATTGGAGAGATTTGCCAATACCAGTCACGTCTTGGCCATGTGCCATTGTAGGCAATCTCAATCATACTAGTACCTCCATAAATTTATCAAGGTCAGTCTTGAAACAAGTTGGTGTTTTTTTGACCCCACTTCTCCCCTTGGAAGGCTATTCCAGAACTTCACTCCTCCAATGGTTAAAAACCTTTGTCCAATTTCAAACCTAAACTTAATAATGGTCAGTTTATATCCATTTGTCCTTCTGCCAACATTGGCCCTTAACTTAAATAACTCTTCTCCCTCCCTCTCTGGTGTTTATCCCTCATATGTATTTATAGAAAACAATCATAATTCCCCTCATCCCCTCATCATTGTTTTGTTAGGCTAAACGAGCCAAGCCCCTAAGTTCTCCATTCCTTTGATCATCCTAGGAACCCTTCTCTGTACCTGTTCCAATTTGAGCTGATCTTTCTTAAACATGGGAGACCAGAACTATACACAGTATTCTAGATGAGGTCTCACCAGTGCCTTGTATAATGGTAATGACACTTCCCTATCTCTACTGGAAATACCTCATCTGATGCATCTTAGTTTTGCATTAATCTTTTTCATGGCCGCATCACATTGGCGGCTCTTAGTCATTCTATGATTGATCCAGGTATTTCTTCTCTGTCTCTTCTCATATACCCTCATCTTATAGCAAAAATTCTTGTTGTTAATCCCCAAGTGCATGACTTTGCACTATTAATTTCATTCCATTTCTATTACTCCAGTTTTCAATGTCATCAAAATCTTGTGCGATATTCCGGTTCTCTTCTGTATTGGCAATATTTCCCAACTTTGTGTCGTCTGCAAATTTTATTACCACGCTCCCCTTTTTGTGCCAAGGTCATTAATGAAAATGTTAATTAAGATTGGCCCCCAAGACTGATCCTTTAGGAACTCCACTCGTAATCTCCCTCCACTCTGACAGTCCACCTTTCAGCATGACCTGTTGCAGTCTCCCCTTTAACCGGTTACTTACCTACCTTTCAATTCTCAATATTAATTCCTATTTTATCCAATTAGACTAATAATATCCCATGTGGAACTGTATCAAATGCTTTACTAAAATCCAGGTAGATTAGATCTACTGCATTTTCTTTGTATAGAAAACTGGTTATCTTCTCAAAGAAAGATAAGTCTGGTCTTGCACAATCTACCTTTTGTAAAACCAGGTTGTATTTTACCCCAATTACTGTTTACCTCTATGTCTTTAACAGCTCTCTCTTTCCAAAATATTTTCTAAGACCTCATATACAACTGAGGCCTATAGTTTCCAGGATCACCTCTTTTCCTTTGTTAAATATAGGTATTATATTTGCAATTCTCCAGTCATGGGGTACGACCCCCATGTTTACGGATTCATTAAAATTTTTTTGCTATAATGCTTGCAATTTCGTATGCCAGTTCCATTAATATTCTTGGATGGAGATTGCCCCAGGCCCTGCTGATTTAGTCCCATTAAGCTGTTTGAGTTTGGCTTCTACCTCAATGTGGTATTTTCTACTTCTATAACCTTGTCCCTATTAGGCACCCTGTCACTGCCCCCAAGCTCTCCATTACCCTTATGGAAAACTGAGGCAAAGTATTTGTTTTAGCAATGGGCCATACCTAGATTTTTTTTTAAATATCCACCCCATTCTCAGTGTTTAGCAATCCCCCTTCTTTCCTTGTTATTTAGATGGCTAAAGAACTTTTTACTATTGGCTTTAATCTCCAACTCAGCTTGGCCTTTGGCACTTCTCACTTTCACTACACTTTCCAACCTCCAAGAGGTAGCATTCCTTGATGGTCCATATCCCTTTTTTCATTACTTGTAGGCTTTCTGCTTTCTCTTAACTCTGGTTAAGATGCTTGTTCATCCAGTTTGGTCTGAAACCCTTCCCTACAATTTTTTCCCCTTGCTTGGGATGCTGGCTTCAGATGCTTTAAGTCAAAGTTGCAGAAACTAATCCGAAGGCTCCTCCACATTCAGATCCTCAAGTTCTTCAAGTCCACTTCCATAACTAATTCCTGTTTGTCCTTTTGAAATCAAAGACTAGTTGCAGACCCATTTTTGTTTATCTTTCCATTTAGTTTAAACTGAATTAACTCATGATCACTCGAACCAAGGCTATCCTTTAGAACCGGTTCTTCTGTGAGGTCCTCACCACCAACCAACACTAAATCTGAAATGGTATCACTTCTTGGGCGCTAGCATTATTAGTAGCACTTGTCCTCCAATGTATATCTGGCAGATTAAAATCTCCCATAATCACACAATTCCCACTAGTATTAATTTCATTAAAAATATTAACAAGGTCTCTATCCATATCGGGTTTGGGGGGTCTGTAGCAGACCCCAAATACTATCCCAATAGAGCTTCTGTTTCTTTTCTTCCCTAAAGTGATTTTGATCCAAACAGATTTCATTTTATCCACTCTACCACTTGTAATGTCTTTACAGTTTATCTCATCAGTAAAATACTATGCTACTACCTCACCTTTACCTTTATTTCTGTCTTTCCTGAACAGCACATACTATTCAATACCTGTATTCCAGTCTTGACCACTATTCCACCATGTTTGTGTTATCCCATCCCTATAGTATCTAGTTTCACTTCCTGCACCAGAAGTTCTTGTTCCTCCATTTTGTTACCCAGACTCCCTGCACTGGTGCACACATCTGAGTTGTTTCCTCTTGGCTTCACCCAGATTCCTCACCTGATGGTGTGCTCTGCTGACCTGTCTGTTCTACTTAGTAGGGATACCCCAATCATGTAGACCTGCCTCTTTTTTGTGTTGGAGCACATCTCTCATCTTTCCCCTTCTTTCTTCTGGTCTTCTGTTCTCACTTACAATTTTCTGCATGTTATCCTCTATTCTCCTGGGGCGTCAAACTCTAGCTATTTCCATTGTCTCTTCTCTCTTCTTGTAGGACTTGCATCCAGTTTCGGGCCCCCCACTACAGAAAGGATGTGGACAAATTGGAGAAAGTCCAGCAGAGGGCATTGAAAATGATTAGGGGGCTGGAGCACATGATTTATGAGGAGATGCTGAGGGAACTCGGCTTATTTAGTCTTCAGAAGAGAAAAGGGGGGGGGGGGATTTGATAGCAGCCTTCAACTACCTGAAAGGGGGTTCCAAAGAGGATGGAGCTAGGCTGTTCCCAGTGATGGCAGATGACAGAACAAGTGGCAATGGTCTCAAATTGCAGTGTGGGAGGTCTAGATTGGATATTAGAAAAAACTATTTCACTAGGAGGGTGGTGAAGCACTGGAATGGGTTACCTAGGGAGGTGGTGGAATCTTCGTCCTTAGAGGTTTTTAAGGCCCGGCTTGACAAAATCCTGGTGGGATGATTTAGTTGGCATTGGTCCTGCTCTGAGCTGGGTGTTGGACTAGATGATCAACTGAGGTCTCTTCCAACTCTAATCTTCTATGATTCTATGACTAGTGTTGTGTTGACACTAGGCTTCAATACCTTCTGAACATCAACAGAACAAGTTTTTTCCAAATCTGTCAGCCAGATAGTTTTTGTGCTGGGAGATGAAGGGATGTCACGGCTGGGTGAAAAGTGGCCCCATTGTTTTGGCTGACCAAGTCCACACTAAGCAGAAGAGGTATCAGAAGAAGTACTGAGAGATTCCGGAGCTCTGGAATCAGTATTGTCAGGGTGGAGCCAAAATATCAGAATAATCTGGACTCTGTATTGTTTGATTTTCCTCAGCACTTGGGGACTTAAGGGAATTGGGAGGTAAGCATAAAACAGAACCCAAGTCTGTGAATCAGAGAGCCCAGGTCCTGTCCCCATTTTGAGCAGAAAGCCACACATTTCTTATGTGTCTGATGTCAAATGATCTGCGTAGGGTGTGCCCCATTGATCAAGTACAGACTTGATGACCAGGTTCTTTAGAGTCCACTTCTGATCTTAGATAGCGTGCCAGAGAATTGTGAAGGCCCAGAAGATGAACAGCAGATATCATCATGTTGTGCTGAATTCACCAGGATTGCTTTCCTGTATAAGACAGTGGAGCTGGCTCCACCCTGCTTGTTCACATGAAACATTGCTGCAGTATTTTGACCAGCAGTAAGAGGGAAAGGTGTCTGGCTGGTGGGTCTTGCCGACATGCTCAGCATTCAACTGACTGCCGTATCTGGGGTCTTTCCTTCCCCACCCAGGTCAGATTGGCAGAGACCCTGGGGAAGGTTTGCCTCTCTTTGCAGCGTGGGGCATGGGTCTCTTGCTGGTTTAAACTAGAGTACATGGTGGATTCTCTGTAACTTGGAGTCTTTAAATCATGATCTGGGGACTTCAGTAACTCAGCCAGGGGATATGAGTCTATTATAGGAGAGGGTGGGTGAGGTTCTGTGGCCTGCGTTGTACAAGAAGTCAGACTAAATGATCATGGTGGTACCTTCAAGCCTTAAAGTTTATAAGCTCTAAAACACTGATACGAAGCTGGGGCTTTTCATGAGACTGTTTGGCCTTCTCTGAGATGGGCTTTCATTTCAACATTGATGCATACGTGAAACTCGACTTATCAGGAAGTTATGGGGAGAAAGGAACTTTACAAACTTGCTGTGGATCCTTGCACCAATTGAGGGAATCCAAAACTTGCTGAGGGATCCACAGCATCATGTCCATATTGTGAACCCACAAGGGGTTGTTAATCACCCCTGAAGACAACGTAGATGCAGTCTCACAAATAGAGTTACCAGACTGCATGAAGCAACATGGCCCAAGAGACAAAGATGTGTTCTCACTGCTGACTGATCAGTTCTGACATGTTGTTGAATCTGGCTTGAGGCAGAAATGCCTTTTCTGTTGTGGAATTTATGAGGGCCCCAAAAAATTCTGTTCTTTGAGTTGGAGTTGCGCAAGACTTGTCCTTGTTTATTCTGAGTCCCAGGCTGGTGATCAAGAGTATGATCAACGTCCAATACTTATTTAAGGAGTGGGGAGGGGGCGAGAGGTGGGAAGAATAACCCTGCAGCAACCAATAATTGAGATATGGCTAAACTAAACTGTTCCTACACCTTAAACACACTGTAACTACAGCCAGGCATTTTGTAAAAGTCTTTTGGTCTGATGACAAAGCCAACAGGCTGCACCCTGTACTGGTAATGCATGTTGCCCACTACAAAACCACACATATTTCTGATGTGCCGGATGAATGGAAATATGGAAATAAGCATCTTGTAGATCTAGAGGTTACGATGGAAGAGAGGTTACGATGGAAAATCTGAACTGATGTACAAAAAAATATACATTGCTAAGGTCTAATATTGGACACCAGCCTCCTGATTTTGTAGGAATCAGAAATTATCTGTAATAGAATACCTCCTCCCTTCCCAAGGGGGATCTCAACTGAACCTCTTGCTGAAGTAGATTGTTGTGAGAGGGGTCCTGAAGAGGGACAGGGAAGGAGGTTGTGGGGTAGGGACATTCTTAAAGTGAATAAAGAGTCTTTTTGAATTATTTCTAGCACCATCGGTTGGTGGTGATATCCTTCCAGGCTTCCTGTAAGTAATGCAAATGGGCCCCAAAAGGGAGAGAGAAAGATTGACTGGCAGCTCTCGATGTAAGCATCAAATCAACTGCTTGGACAATGAGAATGTTTTAGTATTAGCTATAGGGGAGGTAGAAGAAAGTGTTCTTCCAGGAGCGCACTGCTTCTTCCTAGACTCTGCTAAAGATGATAAAATGGAGCAGTGAATGGATGTTGCAATTGCCTCTGGCAACAGGACTTCTTCCTCTAATATCAGAGCTTAAGAAGGCAGAACAGAAGACAGCACAGCTGCTACTGAAGTAACCCAACCTCATAGTGACGGAGAATCGGACACCGTTGGCCCCAACGATCTTCAGGGTTCTCTCTTTATGAGACCCAACAGAGACTCAGGGTCATTTTAGAAGCAGATCTTTCAAGAGCAAGACAGTGGGGGACTTCTCCCTCATTTTTTTGGGGAGCAGTTTTAGTTGTGGACTGATCCTCAAGCTCCTTTCAGAAAGAGTGTTTACTCCCATCTGCCTGAGCAGAGGTTGAGGCCACAGCAGAAGTCATTTGTGCTGACGATTGTCCTGGACTGGGAGGATGCTGACTCCCTTGAGGGTCTGAAGCAGGCCCAACTGATTCTCTAAGAGAGAAAGTTTTAGCCTGTTTTCTGACTGGCTAAGTGGCAGTTCTGCAGAAAAGGACCTGGGGATTACAGTGGACAAGAAGCTGGATAGAAGTCAACAGTGTACCCTTGTTGCCAAGAAGGCTAAAGGCATATTGGGCTGCATTAGTAGGAGCATTCCCAGCAGATTGAGGGAAGTGATTATTCCCCTCTATTCGGCACTGGTGAGGCCACATCTGGAGTAATGCGTCCAGTTTTAGGCTCCCCACTACAGAAAGGATGTGGACAAATTGGAGAGAGTCCAGTGGAGGGCAACGAAAATGATTAGGGGGCTGGGGCACATGACTTATGAGGAGAGGCTGAGGGAACTGGGCTTATTTAGTCTGCAGAAGAGAAGAGTGAGGCGGGATTTGATAGTAGCCTTCAACTACCTGAAGGGGAGTTCCAAAGAGGATGGAGCTAGGCTGTTCTCAGTGGTGGCAGATGACAGAACAAGGAGAAATGGTCTCAAGCTGCAGTGGGGAAGGTCTAAGGTTGGATATTAGGGAAAACTATTTCACTAGGAGGGTGATAAAGCACTGGAATGGGTTACCTATGGAGGTGGTGGAATCTCCCTCCTTAGAGGTTTTTAAGGCCTGGCTTAACAAAGCCCTGGCTGGGATGATTTAGTTGGGGTTGGTCCTGCTTTGAGCAGGGGGTTGGACTAGATGACCTCCTGAGGTCTCTTCCAATCCTAATCTTCTATGATTCTTTGGATCGAGCCTGGTAAGGGACTTCCAATCCTTACATTTTCCCTAACATTTCCTTCACCTACACAATAAAGACTATTAGAGGAAGTTTCATAAGGCTCATAGCAGCCCCAAATGACAAAAAAAGTTTAAAACCCTCAGGAATTTTAAGCACTCGAAAAACAAAACAAAAACAAAAAACACTATTAAACTAAAAACCTATCAAGGAAACGATGATATAACCTAACTACCACAAACTAAGCTACTTATAGATAAACTAATATGTGAGCGGACAAGATGGGACATGGCCAACAGGCTCCATCTCACAGCTTAAAGCAGTGAAAGGAACCGAGGCGTGGTTGGACGCTCTGCTCCCTTTCATACCTTCAAGAGAAGAGGGAGCTTGAGACTATGCAGGGAGTGGGTGCAACTGACAGACACTGCTGGCTAAAGCATTCCAATCTCTAGCACACGGAGCATGGATTATACATAGATAAGGAATCAAAGGCGGCAGCAAAACTTTTCAGAGGGCTACTTCTGATAGAAGAAATTAGTCTTTTTAGATTGAAAAACATACAAATAAGATCAATAAAACAACAAGAACTTTAACATCCAATACACATGCTTCTCTTACAGAAAATCTCTGTGCTAGCAATCACTGCATTAAAATTAGGCTACTCTTTCAAGAAATGTAATTTGGAAGCTGTCAACTTCTAAGAGGCACATGTGTCATTTTAAAAGTCTGCTTATATATAATTTTAGTCCTCCAAGACTGCAATACCATTTCCTTTTGTCAAAATTGTGCCAGTCACACATACAGCAGGAATACACTGTAATACAGAATTACAATAGGTTTCTTTAAACTGAACAATCATTCAAACACAAGACTTGTATTTTATAAAACCATGAAATGCAAGTATGCACTCAGAGAGCAAATCAAGACTTACCTCTTCTTCTGGCCTAAATTTAATTTTCCTATCTCTAACTGGAAAGCCACTGCCAAACTCCTTTGAAGCAATATCAGCCCCATATTCCACTGTGACATCCTCCTCAATGGTGCTCACAAGTCGCCAAAACTCTTTTTCAACCAGCTCTGTGGGAACCATCTGGGTATGAAAAATGAAAAAGAACAAATATAAGCCCACACAGAAGGCTGCACTTCTCACGGCGCTTATGAATGTACAGTAACCAAAGGTAACAAACACGTGATATATATATAGAATAAGCAAATTCAAGGAAGAAGTTCACAAGCTTAAAATATTTTCCCATCATGTCACAGGGACTTAAACTAGAGTCAGAAACATACCTGAGTACCATTGGTTACATCAGGTGTGCATGCTCTCTCGCTCTCTCTCTCTCCCCTCTCCCCCTCAGTTAATAGTTACTTTCTCAACTTCATAGTGGAAGTTACTTCTTAGTGCAATTATGTAAAACTAAACCAACACCGCAAAATGTTGGTATTGTAAAGCTCACAAAACTACATCAAATGTTGCCTTTTGCCTTCAGTAATAAGTGACATTTGGGACAGGAGTTTAAGGTTTTTTAAGGAGTTTTGGATGGTGGCGGAAACCAGAAATGTGTGGGACAGAAACCAAAATACTAACAAAAAACAGAAGCCTTTACAAATTAACATAATATTTAAATAAGAGCTTTCCCACTTGGATTTGTTCATATTCAAAACTCAGGATTCTTCACCACCCCAAGTTTATACTTTAATAAGCACAAAAACTGAAATCTGTATTATAGCATCATAGTAAGCACATGAACATACATGTACTGGCATGTTAAAATAGTCTGACTTGAATGCATCAGCCATTTCTCCAAATGTGCGAAGTGTGTAGTCTCTTGCTGCTTGTTCAAAACCAAATGCTTCCTGTGGTTTATTACACTCCTGCAATTAAAATATGGTTATTTCTACCAATGAGATAAAAATAAGACATTTTGCACTTTAGTGCTTTTCAAACATAGACCTCAAAGTACTTTACAAAGATGGATCAGTATTATCCCCATTTTACAAACGGGAAAACTGGGGCTCTTCATTGAAATGACTCACCCAGGATCACACAAGCTGACTCTGGAAGAGTCAGAAATAGAACCCATTGTGCCTGCCAGCTCTGATCTTAATCCACCACAACAATATTTGTTTATAAAATCAGCATGAATCACTGGTGAGATCAGCATAACTAGATTACAGCAAATTCTGCTTTCTCTGCTATAGCAAAGCAGAAAACACCACAAACCTCGTCTACGCTGAAAACCCCAATGACATAGTGGTAAAATTTCAGTATGTAAAAAGCTATCTAAAATCCAAAGCATCCTTTCTCAGTGGTTTTAATACTACTAAAGTAGATCAAATTTGAGGCCAAGCATAAGTTGTAATGTCTAACAATCTGAAATGTACCCAGTCCTTGTTTCAGTTTCATCTTCTACCACCCATTTACAGGACTATTTTCATCATAATAAATTGCAGTTCTGAACTTCTGATCATTAGAAGCCAGGAGAGAAGAGAAACACATTTCAGCCTGATTTCTCAGTTTACCTGAGCCAGACACTGGGGACACCTCCAGTCCCCTTTGGGAACATCGTGAAGGGGTGGAATTAAACAAAAAGTATGGTAACTGTCATCACAGCCATCACACAACAGGAGACGGTCTTCATCATTACCACTGCCACATAAGAGACATACATACAAATCCACCTGTAACAAGAAATTACCAAAGTGGGAATTTAAGTGCTTTAAGCAGTTCATGGCAAGAGATCATTTTGGTAACTAAGTCATTTGTCACATTTACCAGTGTTTATTTTTATTTCCATAAAAGAACAGAGACAGTGAACATCAACTTTGTTCTCCTTTGTGGTAGAAAGTATCAGAGAGGTAGCGGTGTTAGTCTGTATCCACAAAAACAGCAAGGAGTCCGGTGGCACCTTAAAGACTAACAGATTTATTTGGGCATAAGCTTTCATGGGTAAAAAACCCACTTCTTCAGATGCACATCTGTTTTTGTGGTAGAATTTACATAAATCCCTTTGAAATTAAGAAATCACCACCAAAAGGGTTGAAGCCTGGCCAATCCGTTTTGCTAAATAAAGAGACTTAATTTTATTCTTAGTACTGCAGGGATCTCCTGCTCTTTACTTTCAGATTGATCTGTGTGCAGACACTTCAACATCCTGAGGCCAACTGCCTGGAGCAGCCACCAGAAAACAGGGGAATTCTGGTTATGGGAGCATCCCCCTTCTTCCTCAGAGTTAGTGGACTGTACCCAAGCCCTTCACCAGGAAGGCATCAGCTTTCTAAGCAGAGCCATTTGCTTTTGGATGGGGCAGGCCTTCAGTGCTGTGTCATGAGAGCTCCACCCACATCATCTAGGAGATCCACAGAAGGGGGAGCAGGTACTCCGAAGATTCACAGGAGCACCTGAAGGAGAGTAGGGGACAGTTTTTTGGAGGTAGAGGAAGGAGAGCAATGGAGTCTGGTGAACAGAAGCAGGAACTTAGATAGTGGTAGGAAAACATTTTTACTGTTTAAGGCCTTGCTTAAACAGGGGGTGACAGCAGTACTGCTGCAAGACAAATGAGGACAGAATAGGACTCTCAATGACCTTTATTTTGGGCTCTAGGGTCCGGTGAAATCCTGTCTTCCAGTAACTCTGCATTCCTCCCCCTCCCGCCTAGTAAAAGGGTGTATGAGAAGGATCCAGGCAGCGGGAAGGACTGAAAGGACCTGTATATTGTTTTCTCCACAAGTAAAAGTCTCCCTTTTCTTTTTAGGAGAAGCATCTGCTATGTTGAACCAAGTAGAGCATCTGAGTTAGAGTTCAAACAGTGGAATAAGAGGTGGGTCTGCTAGAAAGAGGGGTGCCAAAACTCTTATTACATCTTCTAACTGGTACACCTACCAAGGGAAAGATCAGCAGATCAACCCATATCCAGAGTGAGGAAGCCCTGAGAAGAACCATGTTTCTTTTGACTGTTCTACCAGAGTTGCTATTTTAAGGCATTACGGTGGGGAAGGCTAGAAATTATTTCAGTTGAAACAGGGTGAAATGAAATTAGTTTGTTATTTCCTGCTTATGACATGAAATCCCGATGGTACTTATGTTCCAGCAGGCATAGACACAGTTTGTATTCCTATGACTGGGATGAGAGTAATTCAGGAAACTCCCATTCCCACTACCTATGCTATACTATACGCCCAACTCTAACCCAGGACTGTCTGCAATCAGAATTAAGTGCCAGAAGGGCAGGGAGTACTCACTGCATTAGTGCTTTTTTTAGAGCGCCCTTTTGATTTCTCTCTCTCCAAGTCTCTTTGTTCTCCTTTCTCAGCAGGTTCTCGTTTCACTGTGCCAGGCATTTCCTTCTCTGATACAGGAAAAGAAAATTAGACTATTACTGGGTTTAACAAATATTTCACCGCATAAGCAGTATTTGAAGCATGTGTTGTCATATCATTATATACATTTGGAGGGGCTCTTTTTGAGTGAATCTGTTCCTATTGAGATATGGCTACTGCAATGGCTATGCTCGTCTTTAGGTCTCTGTGCAAAGACTGCTAATGGTGCCAGATTTGGTGGGGGTTGTGTAATATGGACACAAAGGACATCAAACATATTTTCATGTAACTTTAGGCAGCTCTTGAACTCCTACCTGGAAAGGCTGGTATTATCAGGATAAAACAAGCATGGGTTCATAAATAGATGCAGGCCGCTCCAAACATATGATTTATTTAGAATTGATATTTTAAATAGTTTCAGTGACCCAAATGACTTGACTTAAAAAAAAAAAAAAAAAGAGACTTGAATGAAATTTCAGGTTCATAGACATGGTTGGATTATTCTTTAATGGGACATTTCACTGGGGCACAAAACAAACAACACTATAATGTCCTATGATGATTTTCATACTTCATTTTCTTGCAATGGCAACTGCCCTGAGAAAATATCACACACAAAAAACAAAAACCCAACAACAAAAAAGGCACCAAAAGGAGTCTCTGGGAAAGGAAGCTCTTCATATTGCTTTCTAGCAACCCCCCCCCCGCCCCATATATCTGCTCAAGCAGCACATTGACAGGCACTCCTCAGACTAAGGGAAAGCTGCCACAATGTAGGGTCTTTTGGGGGCATGCAGTAAAAGAGGAACATGCAGTGATCCTCAGGGCCCCAAGTGGAACTCTGAAGGTTATAAGTTAAGGTGCACTATGCTCGGAGAAGTCTGCTGTGAAATCTGGTTTCTTCTCTAAATTTCACAGATTATCAGGGTGGACAGAAACAACTGATGAGATATTAAGTTACATTAAGAAATATAAATATTGATCCATGTTACCACAAATTGCAACTCAATCTTATTGTTCAGAAATATTGTTCATACATAAATTTATTAAAAAAGAAAAAATCTGCAAAGTCAAACAAGTCTACAGTCCACAGGCAGATTCCTGAGGACAAGGAGTTTGTGAGGGAGAATCAAGAAATAGGACAAGTCATCTAGGGAATAGTTTTGTTACTTTTTAACTAAACTAAATAGTTTTCAGATTTGTTCTACTGTACTGAGTCAACAATTTTTATTCTTTATCATGGATCATTTCTTCTATTAACCTGGAATTTTATTATAGTGACTTGGAAGCACCACTGTAGTTGAAGTTGTGTCATGACATCTGTTTTAAGGTCAATCTTTCTAAGGCTATGTCTACACTGGCAGAGATTTTTTTTTACCAAAAATTTGGTCAATGAGCAAAAAGCGCTAAAAGAAAATCATTGTTGCACATTCACACTGTATCCTCTGTCGGCATAGCGTATCCACACCTGGGACAGTAGCATCAACAGTGAGAGCAATGAATTTTGGGTAGCTATCCCACATTTCAGCGCTCCACCTTCTACCGCTACGTCTTGTGGGAAGATGGAGTAGATTGCAGCCCATCATGGGTCCAGGCTCAATGTCCCATGATACATTCTTTCCATCCCAGCATTCCATGTGCTTCAGTCTTCGGTTCATGGCATTTTTAAACGTCCTTTCTTTTCTGCTTGCCCCACCATCTCTGGCTGAAAGAATAGATCTGCACTGCTCTCCAATGCTCGGCTAGCTGTCAGTAGCACATCCTGAATGGTAGTGCAGTTAATCATGAAGTTCCGAACTCAATGGGATGCACAGTTGCCTGATGTGCTGTCTGACACTGATAGGAGCAACATTAGATTATTTTTGGCATTCCCGGTACAGCTGAACATGGTGTAGCCTTGGTTTTCTGCTTGGGAAACTAGCACTGAATGGTGGGATTGCATCATTATGCAGGTCTGGGATGACTAGCAGTGGCTGCAAAACTTTTGGATGAGGAAAGCCACCTTCCTGGAACTGTGTGCTGAGCTTGCCCCAGCGCTGCAGCACAGGGACATTCAAATGAGAGCTGCCCTCTCAGCAGAGAAGCACATGGCGATCACAATATGGAAGCTGGTGACTTCAGACTGCTACTGGTCGGTCACAAATCAGTTTGGAGTTGGAAAGTCGACTGTTGGGGCTGCATTAACGCAAGCGTGCAGGGCTATTACTCGCATCCTGGTGCAAAGGACCATGACTCTTGGCAATGTGTGTGCGATAGTGGATGGCTTTGCAGAAATGGGTTTCCCTAACTACGGAGGGACGATAGATGGCACCAGACCACCTTGCAACAGCGTATATCAATAGGAAGTGGTACTTCTCCATGGCGTTGAGGCACTTGTGGATCACCATGGCCATTTCACTGACATCAATGTGGGGTGGTCTGGAAAGCTGCATGACACACGTATCTTTAGGAACAGAAGAAAAGCTGTACAGAAAGCTGCAAGCAGGAGCTTTCTTTCCAGACCAGAAGATTACGGTACAGGATGTTGAAATGCCCATAGTGATTCAGGGTGATCCGGCATACCCCTTAACGTCATGGCTCATGAAGCCTTACACGGGAAACTTAGATAGCAGTAAGGTTCAACAATAGGCTGAGTAGGTGCAGGATGACTGTGGAATGTGCATTTGGAAGATTGAAGGCACACTAGTGATGCCTTTACAGCAGGTTAAACCTCAACAAAGTTAACATTCCCATGGTCATAGCCGTGTGTTGCATGTTGCACAATATTTGTGAAGGTAAGGGTGAAAAGTTTGGTCAGGGTGGATGGCTGAGGCAGAATGCCTGGCTGCTGCTTTTGGGCATCCCTCCCACAAGCAGCAGGGTCACATTCATATTTTGTTTCATTCCCCCATTGACCCACTTACCATTTGCAGGTGTACATCCCATTCTGCGCCTTAAATTATGAGTTTTGGCTTCTGGGGTTTCATCTGACTCAATTTTAATATTAGTAGCCTAAAAAAATAAATTGTCATATTCAGTAATTGAACATCTTACTCAAATCTCAACTCTTTGGTTCTGAATGTTATATTTGTAACCCAGATATTGTTCATTACAAACTACATTGTTCAGAGGTAAAGACGACTTACTTACCTATAGCTGAAATAGATCATCAGTACAGATCCACACTCTCAACATATACCTGCACACTTGAAAGACCAGAACCTTCTGAAAAACTGATCCTTGGAGACCACGTGGCCTCTGCCTCAAGCTATGTAATGCTCCGTTGAAAGGCCACCTGAAGGGCCCTTATCATCAGTTCCTTCCACCTCAACAGCTGTTTAGGCTCTGAATAAGTGGGGACGAAGGGTGTGGAGCATTCATCTGAATTAATAACCTATTTGAAATACTTATGCTACAAGCAAGGAACTCTTCTTAGTCCTTCCAGTATTATCACTACAAATCTCCACTCTTGGGAGGATCAAGAAGGCTAACATCTAAAAGACTGAAGGACTGCTCTACTGAAACAGGCCTCCAATCTCACGCCACATCAAGAAAGCAGTGCTGCATGGAAAGGTGGACTGAGCTCCAAGTAAAAGCTCTGCAAATCTCCGCAATGAGCGTTTTTCTATGGCAGGCCCTGGAGGTGGCCTTGAACACCCCGATATCCCGAAAGACTAGTAAATCCAAAATCCACTTTTGGATACAAATCTCAATCCACTTGGATAAACACCAAGAGAAGATGGCTAACGGTACTGGGCTCAGAGGACAAGCTACAGTCAGTCTGGGAAGCATTCAATGATATTGTTCTATTAAGATAAGAGGTCTTTTAGTATGTAAAGTTTGTAGCCTGGCTTTCCTTAGAAAAGAGAGTATAGCCTGGGGAAAAAGACAGGCAAATTTATTGTGTGAATCAGATGAGTCAGACAAGTCTCAGGGGATAAAACTTTAGCATGGGGATGCAGTACTACTTTATTCTTACAGGAGACAAGGCATTACAGGTCATCCAACAGTCCTGCTATTGCCAGACATTTCATGAATACTCTCAGTGCCATGGAGTCCAAAGGGCAGAACCCTCTACTGATAATGGTTGAGCATCTCTGTGAATCACAGGTACTTCCTGTGGAGGCCTGGTGGCTATCTATATGGAAGTATGTATCCTGTAAGGTTAGAGACTGAAACAAGTCTTGGGCTCAGAGAGAAGGAATAATGGATGCAAGAGTTACTATCCTAAACCTCAGATGGTGTATGTATTTTATGAGTCTCCTCAGGTCTAGGGCAGGACGAAGACCCCCTTTCTTCTTCAGAATGAGGGAACCCTCTGCCCCTGAACTCTACTTAAACATCCTCTATGGCTCCTAGATGACACAAAGTGGCCAGGCTCTTGTGAGAAGGGTCTCTACTGTGACAAAGTTCCTCCTCTACCTTGGTGAGTCCTGCGCTTATTGGCGGATTTTGATCGCCTCAGAGATCTTCCCCTCTGGTAGAACCCACAGTCAAATTCCTCCTGTGTCTGATCAGGAGTTGGGAGGTTTGGGGGGAACCCGGGCCCGCCCTCTACTCCGGGTTCCAGCCCAGGGCCCTGTGGATTGCAGTTGTCTATAGGGTTTCCTGTAACAGCTGCGTGACAGCTACAACTCCCTGGGCTACTTCCCCACAGCCTCCGCCCAACACCTTCTTTATGCTTACTGCAGGACCTTCCTCCTGTTGGTCTGCTGATGCTTGTACTCCTCAGTCCTTCAACTCTTCTCACTCTCAACTCCTTGTGTGCCTTTTGCTCCCAGCTCCTCGCACGCAACACCACAAACTGAAGGGAGCTCCTTTTTAAACCCAGGTGCCCTGATTAGCTTGCCTGTCTTAATTGATTCTAGCAGGTTCTTCTTAATTGGCTCCAGGTGTCCTAATAAGCCTGCCTGCCTTAAATTGGTTCCAGAAAGTTCCTGCTTGTTCTAGTGCAGCCCCTGCTCTGGTCACTCAGGGAACAGAAAACTATTCATCCAATGGCCAGTATATTTGCCTTCTATCAGACTTCTGTACCCCACTTGTCTGGGTCTGTCACACTACATAAGAACGACCATACTGGGTCAGACCAAAGGTCCATCTAGCCCAGTATCCTGTCAAGTGATCCATCCCGTCTCACATTCCCAGCTTCTGGCAAACAGACAACCCAACAGATTTAGTTGGGGTTGGTCCTGCTTTGAGTAGGGGGTTGGGACTAGATGACCGCCTGAGGTCTCTATGATTCTATGACACCATCCTTGCCAATTCTGACTAATAGCCACCCATGGACCTATCCGTCATGAACTTATCTATTTCTTTTTTTAACCCTGTTAGTGTCTTGGCCTTTAGAACATCCTCTAGCAAGGAGTTCCACAGACTGACTGTGCATTGTGTGAAGAAATACTTCCTTTTGTTTGTTTTAAAGCTGCTGCCTATTAATTTCATTTGGTGACCTCTAGTTCTTGTGTTCTGAGAAGGAGTAAATAACACTTCCTTATTTACTTTCTCCACACCGGTCATGATTTTAGAGACCTCAATCATATATCCAATTAGTCGTCTCTTTTCCAAGCTGAAAAGTGCCAATATTAATCAATCTCTCCTCATATGCCCCATATCCCTAACCACTTCTGTCCGTCTCTGCACTTTTTCCAATTCCAATTCCTGAAGAGGGACAAGGAAGGGAGGCAGAGGTAGGGGGTAAAGAGCAGAATTGTATGCAGTGGTCATGGATGATGATCGTCAATATCCATCTCTCCTATGGTATGGCAGACCACATCCAGTGGAACTGAGCAAGGTGGCTTCTGAATGCCATACTCTCTGGACTGGATCTGATGTGGCTCCCAACAGTCCTGTCAAATTTGCTCATGTGTCATATGGATCTTCACTGCCAAGAAAGAGGAAGGCTGGTGCCTTCTGTTGTACCTTGGCTTGGCACTTAACAGGATGGCTTTGTTGCTTGACTGGGATTGAGGACAATATGGCTTACACTATGCGTGTAAATCCTGTATGGCAGCTTTTCAGTCTTAATGAGTGCAGAGCACTGTCTATATGCTCTTAATAGCTCTGTCCTCTCAAAGAGCAAGTCCTCCCTCATGGTGTGTACTCCTCTTGGGATGCCTGGAGTCACGCTGTGCTGCATATTGTTACTACAATGGCCATAGTAGAGGAGGCCCTGGCATATTAGGCCATCTTGGCCAGCAATTGGCCTTCCTTAATTATGTCCCTGATCATCTCTCTGATGTCATGCAGAAGCTTAAATGGGAAGGCGGCCATCCTGTTCTACTGCTGAACCAAGAAACACAAGTTAGGATGAGCACAGAAATATTTAAACCCCATTGGAGGGGTCTCCGCTGCTTTGTTAATCACTTCACAGGGGTATTATTGTGGCTGGTATCTGCCACAGGCCTTAGCTGGGTCAAGGACAGGGTGGATAAAAATCACTGATTTTTTAAAAAAAAAGACAGATTTTTTTGATAAAATGATTTTTGAGGAAAAAACATATCTAAAGATAGTTTTACTTAAGATACATTATAGCTCAAAGATATCTCATCATGGAATAGGGATTATAAATTCTAATTCTATAGTATGAGACAATATAGTCATGTAATGTTTAAAAAAAGTTTTGTAAATGAGTTCCAATAGTTCATGGATTAGGAACCCAATCTTATGGGGTTCCCACAGGCTTCTGTATAGATTATTTAGGTTAATCTTTCTATCTACCCAATGGGACTCAGTGCTCAGTCTAGAAGATACCATCAGAGATGCTTAGTTTTGCAGTTCTCACACTGTGGATGTGTGTCTCCACAGGCAACATGCTTGTTAACAGCAAAAATGTTTTTAAATAAATAAATAATATACAGTGGTGAGAAATACAGACCTCAACCCTATTGTCCCTCTGCAAATTTGTGTACACAGAGCCCTTACCTCTCTAAAAGTGCAAAGTTTCAAAAAGTTCAATAAATAGAAGATTGTTGGGGGCAGAATAGATCTGGACAAGGAGAAGAAGTCTGGAGATAAATTTGAGAAGTGAGGGACATATGCTTGTTTTGTTAAAATATTATATATTTGCTGCTGAAGAAAAAAATCCAGAATGCTTAACAATTTAAATGTCTGTCTGGTGATGTTCTCCTAATACAGCATGGCAAGAAAATCCTCCAAATATGAATGATTAACCTGTTGAACTGGAGATAGGTCACCTCCCAATGACTTCATAAATATCTGCTTCAATTGCCTTTGGTAAATGAAATAACCAAACAATCATTCATTTTCTGATATAGCTGTAAAACTAATCTGAAAAGTTTACTGTTTAAAAATGTATAGTGTGTACCCTCTAAAAATGAAACCTACATCTATCTCTGAGTTGTGAAGAATATGTATTAAGGTTATAACAAACCAACAAGAATGCACTTTTATGTAGAAAACCATGATTAAATCAAGTCTGTGTGACTAATGAATGATTTAAATCAAATCTACCCTGGTCAAGGAGCTTCATTTATGAGGAAGCCAATCCTAGCTGGAATAGAGGCTGACAAGATGTCAAAAATCTTGTGGGATTTCTCCAACATGACCAGTATCTCTCTCCAGAATTTCAGCAATCCTCACCAGGTGCTTCTGGAACGACTCAGGAAAGCCAAGGCAAGGAATGAGTTACAACTGGCAAGAAATGTTAGAGACAAGACAAAGGGATTCTACAAATATGTCTGACAAAAAAGAAAGATCAGGGCTGATGTGGTCCTGCTGCTCAATGGAGAAGGTGAGCTGGTAATGGAAAATGGTAAGAAGGCGGAGCTGTTTAATGCCTACTTTGCTTCAGTCTTCACACAAAAAATAACGTGTGACTGGACAACTAGCAAAGTTATCATAGACAATAAAGGAGAAGATTGGGATAAGTAAAGAACATGTCAGAGATCTTCTGACTAATCTGAATGAATTCAAAACAGCAGGGCCTGATGCTGTTCACACAGGGGTACTGAAAGAACTAGCTGAAGAAATCTTAGAGCCACTGACAAGAATATTTGCAAACTCATGGATGATAGGAGAGGTCCCAGAAGACTGGAGAAGGGCTAACATACTGCCCATATTTAAAAAGGGGGAAAAAAGAGGCGCCAGGGAACCACAGAACAGTCAGCCTGACTTTGATACCTGGGAAGCTACTAGAGTCATGTATAAAACATTCAATTTGTGAATACCTGAAGGATGAAGGGGTGATCACTGGCAGCCAACGTGAATTTACCAAGAACAAATCATACCATCCCAGCTTGATTTCCTTCTTTCACAAGGTAACTGGTTTGGTGGATGGGGAAAATGCAGTGGACACAATATACCTGGAACTCCAGCAAGGCTTTTGACACAGTCCCACATGACATTTTCATAAGTAAGCAGGAGAAATGTGGGCTTGGTAGAACTACCATTAAGTGGATACGTAGGTGCTTAAACAAACAAAAACTATGAATGGAATGACGTTAGATTGGAGGGAGGGCTCAAGTGGGGTTCTATAGGGATCTCTTCTGGATGTGAGTTATTTAACATTTTTATTAATGCCCTGGATATAGGAATAGAGAGCATACTGATCAAGTTTGCAGATGTCACAAAGCTGGAGGGGCTACAAACACTTTGGAGAACAGAGCTAAAATGCAAACAGATCTTGATCAATTGGAGAACTGGGCTATAGACAACAAAATGAAATTCAACTAAGACAAATCTCAGGTGCTGCATTTACAGAAGAAAAACCAAATGCACAAATACAGAACGGGGGATAACTGGCTTGGCAGCAGCACTGCTGAGAAGGATCTAGGAGTTGTGGTGAATTAGAACCTCAGCATGAGTCAACAATGCAATGCTAATGGGGAAAAAAAAGCAAATGCAATTTTGGGTTGCATTAACAGAGGCATAGCATGCAAGTCACAGGAAGTGATAATACTGCTTTACTCGGCGCTGGTTAGGCCTCAGCTGGAGTACTGTGTCCAATTTTGGTCACCAATGTATAGAAAGTATTAGAGAAACTGGAAATGATCCAGAGGTGAACAACAAAAATGATCAAAGGGATAGAGCCATATGAGCAAAGGCTGAAGGAACTGGGTATGTGTCATTTGGAAAAGATGAGATTGAGGGGGGACATGATAGCAGTCTTCAAATACTTGATAGGTTGCCATGAGAAAGATGGAGAAAAATTGTTCTCTCTTGCCACAGAGGGCAGGACAAGAGGCAATAGGTTCAAAACTACAGCATCGCAGATTTAGATTAAATCTCAGGAGAAACTTAACTAAGAGCAGTAGGGCAATGGAACAAACTGCCTAAGGAAGTTGTGAAATCTCCTTCACTGGAAGTTTTCAAAAAGAGGCTGGATAGCCATCTATCTTGGATGGTTTAGACACAAGAAATCCTGCATCTTGGATGGTTCTATGACTTAGTCATCCAACACCAATACCAGTGCCCAGGATATTCCTTTGTCAGGTGATGAAGATGAAAGGTCCTTTTGTGGTGATATAAGAGGTGGCTTGTTGCTCTGCTCCCAGAACTGGTGCCTCCCGGTATTGTGTCTTGGTGGTCTGGACAGAGACACTGATGGAAAGAAAGACCTCCTCTGAGTGTGGTGGAGATACTGAGATGGTGGATCCCTGTATCCCCATAGGGCCATAGCAGCATACTGTAGGAAGACTGCTGGCTTTTTTGGCACTCCTGACAACCACTGACGTCAGAGGAGAGGATTCCCTGCTCTAACAGTACCAGGAAGTGCTTTGGCACCAACGACTGTCTTGATTGTCCCAATGGTGCATTCTCCACAATAGGTATCAACACAAAGGGACAGTGCCACCAAAGCCAAGGAAGTCTGTTCCTGTGTTGTAGGCTGCTCTTTTTTAACAGGCCACATCCTTCTTGGCAGTTTCATCTCTGGAACTTTAGATGGTCTGTCCTTGTGGGAGGACCCTGAACTTCACCTGGGGTCTCTGCCTCCATGCTTGCAGCTGCCCCTCTTGGTGCAAGAGGCGTTGGTGCCAGCTTTGGTGCACATAATGTTGGGGTTGGCTTTGGTGCTAGGGGTGTCTATGCCTAGTACTTTGTCAGTACTGCCTTCTCCACGCTGTTCTTCAGTGTTGCTTGTCTGTTAGACATGGCACTGTCTCAGGCTGATTTTTCCACTAACAGAACCTTAGAGCTCATTTCCTCGAGGTCTAATGAGACCTTCACATATTGCTCCAAGAGACAGGGCTTTAACCTTGGGTCTTGTGACTTACACATTCTTGTGGAGACTGACAGACATACTGAACACCTGCCCCATAAACGTGAGTGCTACACAGAAGAGACACCTGTTGTGTCCATCTTTTGGGGGATTTAGTTCACGGCAGGATGGACAGGGGTAGAAGTAGGCAGTTTTCAAGTCTGCCATGATAAGTAGCCCTATAAATTGGGGGGGGGGGGGGGGGGGCACAAAGAGGGTCTAACCATCAATACTCAAGTCTAAACAGGTTAATATAGATCATGAAAGAATCAGAAAAGTTCTGAAGGTGTGTTGATTTTTTAGAAGATTTAACCAAAGCTAAGAACTAGCAGATTGGAGACACTGCAATTTGCGTCACGCTGCTGAATGGTAAAAGGAAATTGGGGGAAAGTCTCAGCCACCATGACCTTTATGCCTTCATATGGAAACCCAGAGCACAACACAAGCTGAAGGACAATGCTATTACAGGAGTGGAGTAAACTATATGAACCCTGATAAATGTAATCTTTTGAATTGGTATGAACTGCACTTTTCTCTGGTTTATTCTCAAGACCAGAGTGTGAAACAGGGCACACATTTTATTGATTCATAAATTTTAAAGGCAAGATCATTTAGTTTCATCTTTTGTATAAGGGAGCCCATCGAATTTCACTTTAATTTCTACACTGGCGAAAGTATGCTTTTCTTCTCTGGTAAGAGAACAATACCAAGACCAAGAATTTGTGGTTGAACAAGAGTATGCCTTAAGACAGTAAGTGTCAATTTAAAGACTCAAAAAAAAAAAAAAAAAAAAAAAAAAAAAGGGAAGAATCACAGCTGTCTTTGGTAATCTGTTTCAGTAGTTCATGACTCTCACTTATTTTCAACTTTAATTTTCTTACTTCAACTCCCAGAAATTGGATCTTGTTATGCCTTTTTCTGCCAGTTTAAAGAACCCTCTAAAATACATATCTTCACCTATGCAGGTGCTCTTGGACATGATCAAGTCATCTATGAATCGTCTCTTTGATAAAGTCATCAATCCCAAGCAAGATAATAGTGTGGCTGATATGGGACTCAATTAATAGACCATTAAAGGAGGGTAATATAATTAATGCCAATCAACATGGGCTTATGAAAAATAGGTCCTGTCAAACAAACTTGATATCTTTTTTGATGAGATCACAAGTCTGGTTGCTAAAGGTGTTGACATAATATACTCATTATGAGAACCTGCAGAGCTAGAATCTGGGACCATTGGGGTTCTGGGCTGCTGATGCCTCCACATCACCACTGGAGGCTTAGGCCAGGCTTGCATGGGAAGACTCTGCAAAGGTAAGCTCATCAGGAAATACTGCCCAGCAGGGTTTGAGTGGCGGCCCCTCACAGCCCACTCACTGACCAATACCAGTATATAAACCAGGAATCCATGATGGGGAGCTGTCTGAGCGACAACACAGCTGCCTGCTTCTACTCCAGAACTGCTTGCAATAGTCCCTAAACTCTGGCTTCTGACCTGGTTTGTCCTTGACTTTATTATTCAACTGCAGTCTATAATTTGGCACTGACCCAGACTTCCTGGTATCCTGACCCGGTTTGACATTTTGATTGAAAAACTAAACAATATAAAATTAACATGGCACATACTAAATGGATTAAAAGATGGGTAACCAATCAGTCTCAAAGCATAATTGTAAATGAGAAATCATCATTAAACAGGAGTGTTTCTAGTTTTGCCATGTAGGGATCAGTTCTTTGCCCTATATTATTTAACTTTTTTTATCAATGACCTGGAAGAAAACATGAAATCACCACTGATAAAGTTTACAGATGACCCTAAAATTTGAGGAATGATAAATAATGAAAAGGACAAGCCACTAATACAGAGCAAGGTGGATCACTTTGTAAGCTGGGCACAAGCAAACAATGTGTGTTTTAATATGGCTAAATGTAAATAAATACATCTAGGAACAAGAAATGTAGGCCACACTTACAGCATGGGGGACTCTATCCTGGGAAGCAGTGACTCGGAAGAAGATTGGAGTATTGTGATACATAATCAGCTGAACATGAGCTCCCAATGTGATGTTGTAACCAAAAAGGCTAATATGATCCTTGGATACCTAAAGAGGGGAATCCCAAGTATCAGTACATTTTCCCTCTGTATTTGGCACTGGTGCAACTGCTGCTAGAATACTGTGTCCAATTCTGGTGTCCACAATTAAAGAAGGATGCTTAAGGAAAAAAGGAGAACGCTTAATGAAATCGAGGCCCAGGTGATCTTTAGTGGGATTCTGTCTGATCCTAGAGAAGGGCAACAAAGGTGTGATGAGATTATGATGATCAATAGATGGCTGACGCAGTGGTGCTATAAGGAGGGCTTTGGGATGTATGGCCACTGGGAGGCATTCATGGACAGAGGACTGTTCTCTCGGGATGGACTTCACCTGAATAGGAAGAGAAATAGACTTCTAGGATGGAAGCTGGCATAACTGATTAAGCGACAAAGGGTCCTGTGGCACCTTTATAGACTAACAGAGGTATTGAAGCATAAGCTTTTGTGGGTGAATACCCACTTCTTCGGATGCAAGCAGTGGAAAAAACTGCTTTTTCCACTGCTTGCATCCGAAGAAGTGGGTATTCACCCACGAAAGCTTATGCTTCAATACCTCTGTTAGTCTATAAAGGTGCCACAGGACCCTTTGTCGCTTCTACAGATCCAGACTAACACGGCTACCCCTCTGATACTTGATAACTGATTAAGAGAGCTTTAAACTAGGAATTTCGGGGAGATTCTCAATGTTAAAATCCGGTGTGAGACGAAAACGAAGTAAGAAAGGATACATCCATGGGTAGGAGAATGGACATAAGGAGGAAGGGTAGTGTAGATACCAGCCTAAAAGGTGATACTGGCGGTAGAATGTCCGTGCCTAATCGGGTAAAGAATGTGAGTGAGGCCAAACAGAAAAAATTAAGATGTTTGTACACCAATGGGAGGAGCCTAGGTAACAAAATGGAGGAACTAGAGCTACTGGTGCAGGAAGTGAAACCAGATATTATAGGGATAACAAACATGGTGGAATAGTAGTCATCACTGGAGTACAGGTATTGAAGGGTATGTGCTGTTTAGGAAAGACAGAAATAAAGATAAAGGTGGTGGAGTAGCATTGTATATCAATGATGAGGTATTACCACCCTAATTTTACTGGTGGAAAAAGTGAGACAAAAGGCAGAGTGACTTGCTCAAAGCTACCCACCGAATCAGTGGCAGAGCCAGAACTGTAACTCAGGACTTCCTGGGTACGTCTACACTGCAATTAGACACCTGCGGCTGGCCCATGCCTGCTGACTCAAGCTTGTGGGTCTCAGGCTAAGGGGCTGTTTAATTGCAGTATAGACCAGTCAGGCTCAGGCCGCAGCCCAAGCTCTGGGACGCTCCCACCTTACAGGCCTCAAGCATAAAACCATCCTCTCTTCCTGCAGTTCCCTGCCTTATTCACTAGCCAACTTCTAGCAAGAAGTCTCATTCACTACACGACCCCAGTTAATCCCCTGATACGGTCCATCCCATGCAGTGAATGTAGCAAAAATTCTGTGTAAAAACAGTAGCATGTGATCATATTATCTATGCATATGTACATGGAGGCAGAATTAAGGCTCTACCGGCAACTTGAATTCTGGCCTTCAGTAACTTTTGAGTGCTTCATTTTGAAAGCTAAATATTCTTATAATGTTTTTTTAAAGTGGGAGTGAAATTTGTGTCTGCCATATTACAAATCTGGATTTATTCCCATTGTTTAACCTTTCGGTAGGATACAGTGCCTTTCTCAGTAACAACAGTCTCCTGGTTCCCAGCCCAAAGCACCTTATCTGAGCCAAAGGTAGTATGATGGAGGAGGGGGAAGAAACAACAGCAAAAGCATCTGTTTTTACTGCATTTCATTTAGGAGGTTTAGTTCTGTGGGCATAGGTGCTGGAACTGGGCGGGGAGGGGGAGGGAGGGTGCTGCCACAGCCCCTGGCTTTAAGTAATTTATATTTTATACAGGGTTTATAGTTTGGTTCAATGGCTCTCAGCATCACCACTATAAAAATTGTTCCATCGCCCCTGTCTGTGGGGCATGCTGAAGGCAGGATGCCAGGGTTGTGCACATGCAGTGCTAGTGCAATGTTGAGTGTTTTGGTCACCAAGCCAGACAGAAGCTGCAGTGAGCATCGGCAGAAGGGAAATGGCAATTTTGTTTACCTTATAACTTGGCTCAATCTCAATGGATTTTCATGGGGACAAAAGGCATTTCCCTGATACTAGGGCTTTTCCCCTGCCAAATTTCAAAGTCCTTCTGCAAACCATGTAGGAATTAGAGCTCTGCCCCCCCCGCCCCCCAAGTCAAACATTTTTCTATAGAAAGTGTCAGACAAATTTAATACATGGATTGCTTCCTCTCTCTCAATAATTAGAATAAGGCTGCTGTTGTAGGAAGACATATATGAAGAATAAGTAGGACAGCTAATAATTACATTTAATCCTGAATAATTACAGATAAGAATTACATTTAGTCCTGAATGTAATTAAGTTAGTATTTCATAGTCCTGGGCCAGCTGCTGTGAAGTTTGTGGCCAAGATTTTCAGAACTGTGTGATTTTAGGATATTTTTGGATATCCAACTTGAGACATCTTAAATTTTTCAGAAACTGGCACTCAGCACTTTCAGAAAATCAAGTCCCTTAGAATTATCTCAAATTGAGAGCCCCTATATTGAATCACCTGTCAAGTCCTTCACACTTGTAGCAGTGGCAATCCCAGTCACCAATCTATGGTATAAAACCTAAGTATTAGCAATTACACTCTTCCAACAAACCAAACCCCTTCCAAACAACAGATTAGTAGACTCTAAAAGGGACCATTGTGATCTAGTCTGACCTCCTGTATAAACACAAGACACAGAACTTCCCTAAAATAATTCTTTTGAACTGGATTAGAGTGCAAATTTTAAAAAAACCAAAACCAATCTTGATTTAAAAATTGCCAGTGATGGATAATCTACTATAGACTCATAGACTTTAAGGTCAGAAGGGACCCTTATGATCATCTAGTCTGACCTCCTGCACAATGCAGGCCACAGAATCTCACCCACCCACTCCTGGAATAATCCTCTCACCTATGTCTCAGCTATTGAAGTCCTCAAATCATGGTTTAAAGACTTCAAGATGCAGAGAATCCTCCGGTAAGTGACCCGTGCCCCATGCTGCAGAGGAAGGCAAAAAACCTCCAGGGCCTCTGCCAATCTACCCTGGAGGAAAATTCCTTCCCGACCCCAAATATGGCGATCAGCTGAACCCCGAGCATGTGGGCAAGACTCACCAGCCAGACACCCAGGAAAAAGTTCTCTGTAGTAACTTCCAACATCCCATCATTGACCATTGGTCCTATTTACCACTGATGGCAATTAATTGACCCTTGACTAAGATCATGTTATCCCATCAAATCATCCCCTCCATAAACGTATCTAGCTTAATCTTGAAGCCAGTTAGGTCTTTTGCCCCCACTGCTTCCCTTGGAAGGCTGTTCCAGAACTTCACTCCTCTGATGGTTAGAAACCTTCGTCTAATTTCAAGTCTAAACTTCCTGATGGCCAGTTTATATCCATTTGTTCTTGTGTCCACATTGGTACTGAGCTGAAATAATTCCTCTCCCTCCCTGGTATTTATCCCTCTGATATATTTAAAGAGAGCAATCATATCTCCCCTCAGCCTTCTTTTGGTTAGGGTAAACAAACCAAGCTCCTTGAGTCTCCTTTCATACGACAGGTTTTCCATTCCTCGGATCATCCTAGTGGCCCTTCTTTGTACCTGTTCCAGTTTGAATTCATCCTTCTTAAACATGGGAGACCAGAACTGCACACAGTACTCCAAATGAGGTCTTACCAATGCCTTGTATAACGGTACTAACACCTCCTTATCTCTACTAGAAATACCTCGCCTAATGCATCCCAAGACCGCATTAGCTTTTTTCACGGCCACATCACATTGGCGACTCATAGTCATCCTGTGATCAACCAGGACTCCGAGGTCCTTCTCCTCTTCCGTTACTTCCAACTGATGCATCCCCAGCTTATAACTAAAATTCTTGTTATTAATCCCTAAATGCATAACCTTACACTTCTCACTATTAAATTTCATCCTATTACTATTACTCCAGTTTACAAGGTCATCCAGATCTTCCTGTAGGATATCCTGATCCTTTTCTGAATTGGCAATACCTCCCAACTTTGTGTCATCTGCAAACTTTATTAGCACACTCCCACTTTTGGTGCCGAGGTCAGTAATAAAAAGATTAAATAAAATTGGTCCCAAAACTGAACCTTGAGGAACTCCACTAGTAACCTCCCTCCAACCTGACAGTTCACCTTTCAGTATGACCCGCTGTAGTCTCCCCTTTAACCAGTTCCTTATCCACCTCTCAATTTTCATATTGATCCCCATCTTTTCCAATTTAACCGATAATTCCTCATGTGGTACTGTATCAAATGCCTTACTGAAATCGAGGTAGATTAGATCCACTGCGTTTCCTTTATCTAAAAAATCTGTTACTTTCTCAAAGAAGGAGATCAAGTTGGTTTGGCACGATCTACCTTTTGTAAAACCATGTTGTAATTTGTCCCAATTGCCATTGACCTCAAGGTCCTTAACTACTTTCTCCTTCAAAATTTTTTCCAAGACCTTGCATACTACAGATGTCAAACTAACAGGCCTGTAGTTACCCGGGTCACTTTTTTTCCCTTTCTTAAAAATAGGAACTATATTAGCTATTCTCCAGTCAAACGGTACAACCCCTGAGTTTAGACCCTTGGTCAATTGTTCCAACAGTTAATTACCCTTAATGTCAAACATTTATGCCCTCTTTCCAGTCTGAATTTGTCTATCTTTATATACCTCTGATGCAAGATTGAAGAGCCCATAAAAAACATTTGTTCCCATTTCGGTACTTATAGACTGTGATATAGTCATCTCATAACATTCTCTTTGTTAAGATAAAGAGAGTATTTCTAATTTACTCAGTGTGGTTTAAGGACACAAAGTTACTCAGACAAATTGGTGTATTACATCGTTACAAGGTGAATTAGCATTAAAGGGGACATGATTAAAAATATTTTTAAAAATCCACAATTGTCATTACCTAAATCACACCCCCCACCCCTTGGATTTTATAGGTGAGATTTTTGGGATGTATGCACCTAACTCCTTTCAGTGGGTTGAAAATTCCAGCCTATGAAAATCCATTGAGATTAAGCCAAGTTATAAAGCTCAATGTCATTAATGTCCCTGTTGTCAATAAATAAGGACAAAATTTTACCCAAAAACTAAAAATCCCAACCGCTATTCATCATCCCCACCCCACATGAATGACTATACAACTGCATTGCAAGTATAGGGGATGGGAGTGTAGGCAGTGTGACCTAGCAGTAACAGCTGAACTGGGGTCTGCATGTCAAGGACGGTGGTTGCTGAACAGGAGTCAGAGGAATCGCTAGAGCCAGATTCAGTAAGCAAGAGTTAGGGTCAGAATCAGGCCACAATCAGGAGACAGAAATGAAGGTTAGAGTCAGGCTGAGATCAAAGGCCAAAGATTAGGGCACAAGGTGAAGTCTGGAGTCACAGCAGGCCAAAATCTGTGCGTCTGCCCACCACACAATTTCCTGGGTCAACCCCCAGCGTTAAATAGGGCATCTGGCCAATCAGAGGGCGGCAGGGTACTATCACTCTGGCTCCCTTGGGTGGAACTTCCTGTGGCACCTACTTTCCACAGTGCACCCCAGCTGTAGCTCTGCATGGCCTCCTAGTGGTACTGTGGGAATGTCAGACAGCCCAGGCTCTGCAGTCCCAGCTCCTAGTTCACAGACCATTACAGCAAAAGAAGTGGTAAAAGTCAATTATCAAAGCTTGTCTCACCAACAGAAGTTGGTCCAATAAAAGATATTACCTCACCACCTTGTCTCTCTAATTATCAGCCAAGGTATTTTAAAATATGCTAGACAAAAAGCTTGAGAATACAAGCACTAGACCCTCATCTAGGACAATGGAGTAAGTAAACCTAGTTAATATTTCATTGCTCTAATTTCTAGAATTTAACCCCTCTATTTTGTGTAGAAACCCAATTGTTATTTAGAATTATTTTTAAATCTTTTATATCTTATAAAAGAGCTATTTAGCACAGCCAACTTGCTTTTTCCTTTATTTGGTCTCCTAACCCTGAGATCATCATATATTAGCTAAGGCAGTAATTCAAACTCTGCACAGGTCTACAATGTAATCAGATAACTGAGAATATATTCCTCTTCCCCAGAGAAATCTCTCAGGATGGTATTTTCTCTGTGATTTACTGTGTTTCTGTCAGGTGCTTCTATCCTAGACATTCAACTCACATTAATTCCTCTGTCATTAATTCTTCCTATTGTCTTTAGGCAGATCTTTTTTCACCAAATGTCCCAATTCTGCACTGTTCAGAAAGGGCCTACAGTGGTCATCACAGTTTTCTTAGCTCTTAACTTTTTCTTTTAAAACGTTTTATTTACCAACTGAGGTTTAGTCCTACGTATATTATAATTACATACAAAAAACTACATTCAAAGAACATTAACCTTGCAAAATCAGGCACTCAGAAGTTAGGAAATAACTGTATTAAAGATGCCTGTGCAATCTTAACTTGGTCCCCTTGTGCATATGCTTTTTCAAATAGTCCTTAATTACATAATCACATGCTACTTTTTCCACAGAACCCCTGCTTCATTAAGTGCACAGGATGGACAGGTCCCAAGGAAAGTTGCATCAGTTTAATGCAGGTTTAACTCTTACTGAATTTGATTTAGTTTGAATTGGTGAATTACCAAATTAAGATAAATCAAGTTAATCAAGAATCAATCCAGTTTAACTACTGTTTAACCTAATTCAGAATAAGGCACTCTGATTCAGTAATAATGTTGATACATTGAGTTAATCAGTAATAACTCCCCATGAACAGGTTTAATAACCTATTAAATGTATTACTCTGAATAAAAAGATAAATTAGCTCCCCAAAGTTAATGGTTTGTGCCATCCTGGCTGGAAAACGACTACTGCATTATGGTTTTCAAACTAAGATAATGCCCAACATTTATCATATTTATATATTCTCTCACCTCCGCTCTCATGCGTTTTGCTCGACGCGCAGGGGGACAAGTTTCAGATGGCTGAACAGACTGTCTTTGGGGAATATCGTGGGGTTTGTATTCCTTGTCCTTTGTGTCACTGGTGAGGTCTGGCTTCTGCAAACACTAAAATACAGGGACAATTGTGATTACTTAATTTTCTCTACACCACTAACAGAATTCCACCTCACACAAAATTGTGTAGAGCCTTTTCCGAGCTAAAGTGAAAAGAGTGGATTACTTGAACTTTGCTGTAGAAACAAAATAATGAACAGTTGTTAGCTGTAACCACTGTAACAGTATTTGATTGAACATGTAAAAAACAGTATGATTTGTTATTTCATTCAGGATAATGGTGGAAATAAAATGTAAGATTATGAAGGCTGTGTTTTGTTTTGTTTTTTAAAAAGGGAAATCTGATTTATTTGTTAATGTTTGTATACTGGAGCTGGTCTGAAATTCTCCAGTGAAACATATTTCCATCAGAGAATGTGGCACATTCACCAAAATCTAAAATATGTCACAGACTATTCCAATGCACTTTCATGGAAATTGAAAACTGTCAGATTTCCTGACATCTTGGCAGGCTGATGGGGAGTTGAGAGCCTGGAACCAGTTCATCTGGTGGGCTGCCATTCAGTAGGGCTTCTCCAACTCCTCCACAGCTCACCACATGTACCAGGCGTCTGCAAGCTCTGGGAGCACTGGCTCCCCAGGGTCATGACTCCTTGGCAGCCCAGCCTCCCATGACAGCCAACTGTCCTCATAGACTTTAAGGCAGGGGTGGGGAACCTTTTTTCTGTCATGGGCCATTGACCCACAGAAAAGAAAGAAGAAAAAAATCACAATCAAGGGCCACTTACCTGCCAGGGGCCAGATGAAATTAACCAATGGCCCGGATCCAGCCCGCAGGCCATAGGTTCCCCACCCCTGCTTTAGGGCTACAAGGAACCATCATGATCATTTAGTCTGACCTGCACATCACAGGAACCTCACCCACCCATTTCTGTAATAAGCCCATAACCTCTGACTGAGTTACTGAACTCCTCAAAGACTTCAATTTACAGAGAATCCACCATTTATTCTAGTTCAGACTAGCAAGTGATTAGTGTGCCACACTACGGAGGAAGATGAAAAACCCTTGCTAATCTGGATTAAAATTCCTTTCTGACCCCAAATATGGTGATCAGGTAGATCAGTGGTCCCCACACTGTGGGGTGTCCCAGATTAACATTTGGGGAGACACGCAGCGGGACCCGGGACAGCCCCCACAAGGGCCGGGGAGGGAGCGCCACCCAGTGCCGCTCTGCTCCCAGTCCAGCTCCAACCATACCTCTGCTCTTCCCCTAGCCCAGATCCAGCTGCAGTTTTACTCTGCCCCCTCCTCCACCCCCAGCCAAGTTCTGCCCTCACTCCCTCTCCATCCCCAGGCCAGCTCTGCCTCTAACCCCAGCTCCTCACCCCCACCTCCAGCTCTGCCCCCAGCTCTGCCTTCAGCCCAAGCACCTATGCTGAGGAAGCCTTGGTCGTGCAGTAATGGGAGGTGGTAGGGGGAAGAGGGTGATGCCATGGACAGATTCCATTACTGGTAAGAGAGGGCGCAACTGGAAATGTTTGGGCACCACTGAATTAGACCCTAAGCATGTGGGCAAGACCCAACACACAGACACCTGGGAAAGAATTCTCTGTAGTAACTCAGAGCCCTCTTCATATAGAGTGCCCCAGTTCCAGTCACTGGCGATATTTGCCAATAGCAGTCATAGAAGAATCATAGAAGATTAGAGTTAGAAGAGACCTCAGGAGGTCATCTTGTCTAACCACCTGCTCAAAGCAGGACTACCCCCAGCTAAATCATGCCAGCCAGGGCTTTGTCAAGCCGGGCCTTAAAAACCTCCAAGGATGGAGATTCTACCACCTTCCTAGGTAACCCATTCCAGTGCTTCACCACCCTCCAGGTGAAATAGTGTTTCCTAATATCCAACCTAAACCTCCCCCTCTGCAACTTGAGACCATTGCTTCTTGTTCTTTCATCTGACACCACTGAGAACAGCCTAGCTCCAGCCTCTTTGGAACCCTCCTTCAGGTAGCTGAAGGCTGCTATCAATCCCCCCTCACTCTTCTCTTCTGCAGACTAAGTATACTGCTTTTTGTTACCACAGATTTCCATGCATCCAAACCCAAATCTGAATCCTGTCAGCATAACCCAGGCATTCTGTTGCCAAAATAAAATCTCCCTGAATGACTCAAGTCCTCACCAAACATACATCCTCCAGAGGAAATGCCAGTGTAGGCGCTGCATTACCTATGTCAGTGAGATCAGTCCTACAATGGCCCTGTCCCTGTGACAGTGACTGCTCTGGTCACAAGTCTGACCTCTGCAGCAGAGGAGGTCACAGTGACCAGAAATCCACACCCCCAGACTTTAAGAATTCCCAGCATGTTTTAGAAATTCCACTTTTACTGCTATCCCACCTTTGCAAGTGCATCTAGCACACTAGATCAGCATAGTTTAGCAAAAAGACAGACCTCCAGCTAAACTTCATGCTCCTGCTTGGACCAGGAAAAATCCTGTATCTCCTCAGCCTGTGTGAAGAAGGGACTGTGCAAGCCCAGATGCAGGGCCACTGCAGGAACAGGGATGTTTATTAAGACAAGGCAGAGAGGATGCAAGACCTGGGCTACATCAGGGATGAGAAGAAATGCAAAGGAACTGTGGCAGCTGTACCAGAAAGTGAGGGAGGGCAACTGAAAATCTGAAGCCACCCCAAACTTGCCGCTTCTATAAAGAGCTCCATGCCATACTTTGCAGGAACCTCACCACCACCCTGAATGTGACTTTGGATGCTTCATGATACCTAAGAGGAGGGAAATTCAACAGCGGCCAGCAACGACTTGCTCAGAGAAGGGAACACCGAAGGGGATTCAAACCCCACAGAAAACCAGTAGCCAATGTTCCTTCTAATTTTTGACAGGCCGTGTGCGCAAAAAATTTCTTCTATGCAAATTGTTGTGCTTCTGTGCAAATTTTTGTGCATGCGGTGTTTCGCCGTGTGCACGGGGTTTAGGATCTGTGTGCGCGCGCACATGCGCACAGCTTAGAGGGAACAGTGCCAGTAGCTCTTCGAAACATAGCCAAACCTGACCCAGACAAGCCCAGAGAGGAAGAAGGGAAAACAGGATTTACTGCTGCATGATTCCTTAAGTGCATTTTTTTCCATTGTGTCCAAAACCTCCCGCACCACTACTCCTCCCCTCTTCCAAAATGGCACTCATTCATGCTGTCAGAGAACAAAGGAATTGACCTTGAAAGTAGCCAATCCTTAAAATAAACTTGTACTGGCGATAAAATAAGAGACTAAGAGTAGCCAGCATGTTTTAGCAGCAAGGTAGAATTTCAGCACCATAAAACACTAACATATTAGAAAAATCAATTATTACGACCTCACCATAAAAATTAAGTATATAGGAAATTAAAAAGAGAAAGTTACTCACCTTGTGCAGTAACTGAGGTTCTTCGAGATGGTTGTCCCTGTGGGTGCTCCACTTTAGGTGTCTTGGCGCCCTGCGCTTGTAATCGGAGAATTGTAGTAGCAGTGCCACGGTTGGCAACACACACGCAGCACCCATCTTCCATCGCTCCGAGCAGTTACCTAGCGTGTGCAGCCAACCGACCCCCAGTTCCTTCTCTACCCCAGAGGATCAGCGTGAAACTCCGAAATAGAGGGGAGGAGGGGGGATTAGCAAAGTACTCACAGGGACAACCATCTCAAAGAACCTCAGTTACTGCACAGGGTGACTAACCTTTTCTTCTTCGAGGAGTGTCCCCGTGAGTGCTCCACTTTAGGTGACTATGGAGCAGTATCCCTCAGTGGAGGGGAGACTTCGGACTTGTTTTATTGACGGTGGCTAGCACCAAGAGTCCAAACTGTGCGTCTGCAGCTGATTGTTGCTCGAGAGTGTAGTGTTTAGTAAAAGTGTGGACGGAAGCCCAGGTAGCTGCTTTGCAAATGTCCATGATGGGTATATTATTGAGGAATGCTGTTGATGCTGATAACACTTGGGTGGAGTGTGTGCGAACTCCTGGCAGAGCCAGGAGGTTGCTCTGCTGGTAACACAAATGGATACAGCCCGATATCCATTTAGATAGTTTCTGTTTAGCGATGGTCTGACCCTTTGATCATTCTGTTATAGAGAGAAAGAAGAGACGATTTTCTAAATGTTTTTATTCTTTCTTGGTAAAAGGCTAGTGCTCTGCGGACGTCGAGCGTGTGAAGAAAAGCCTCCCTGTTGTCAGCATGTGGTTTCGGGAAAAACACAGGTAAATATATGGGTTGATTTAGATGAAATGGCTAGGCTATCTTGGGTATGAATTTGGGGTGCAGCCGTAGGATCACTTTGTCTTTATAGAATGTGGTATAAGGTGGGTGAGTCATTAGGGCACGTAGCTCTCCCACCCTTCTTGCCGACGTGATGGCAATGAGGAAGGCCACCTTCATTGATAGATGTATCAACAAACAAGTCACTAAGGGTTCAAATGGTTTCTCCATGAGGCTAAAGAAGACAAGGTTAAGGTCCCACATGGGAGTAGGGTCTTTTAGCATTGGGTAGGTTATTTATCATGGCTTTTTGAAAATGCTTAGTTGTTGGATGAGCGAAGATAGTGGCTCCATCCAAGTTATTGTGTAACAAGGTGATTGCTGCTAGGTGTAGTCTGATGGACCCGTTGGATAGCCCCGGTTTTTTAAGACCCAATATATATTCAAGGACCCTGGGCAGTGGGGCCGACCATGGGGAAATATGGTTAGCCTCGCACCAGGTGCAAAATCGTGTCCACTTCTGTGTGTATGTTTTTCGTGTGCTTAGTCTGCGAGTGTTCAATAGTATGTCTAACTTCCTTGGAATAGTCTTTGTCAATACCCGATAGCCATGGAGAAACCAGGCCTTGAGATGGAAAAGAGCTAGGTTGGGGTAATTGATGTGTCCTGAGTCCTGGGTCAGGAAGTGAGGTATTAAGGGGAGGGTTCGAGGTGGTTTCTCTGCCATCTGTCTCAGGTATGGGAACCGTTTGTCTGGGCCATGTAGGCGCAATGAGAATGACCCTGGACTTGTCTTGCCTAATCTTGTGTATAATCCAACTCAGAAGTGGGATCGGCGGGAACGTATACATTACCAGCACTTTGCATTGTGAGCTGTTGCAAATAGGTCTATAGCAGGGAACCCCCATAGGTTGAATATGGTGGTGAGGGTTGCATAGTCCATCTCTCACTTGTGGGTTTGTGAGAAGTCTGATGTCCCAACAGGCAGGATGCCGAGATGTCTACATTGTTGGAGATGCACCAGTTCCAGAGGTGTATTGCCTCCATGCACAGAGGGTATGATCGAGCTCCCCCTTGGCGGTGTACGTAGAACAAGCATGTTGTGTTGTCCGTAAGGACTTTGATAGTAGTGTTGTGGATTAGAGAAAGGAAATGGTCACATGCGTTTCTGACTGCTCTTAGTTCTGGTATGTTTATATGCAAGTTGTCTTCCACTGTGGACCAATGACCTTGGATCATGTTGTTGCCCAGGAGAGCTCCAAATCCCATGAGGAAGGCATCCATGGTGATTGTTATGGTAGGAGCTTTTTGTTGAAATGGGACACCCAAGCAGACATTTTGTGGTTGTGTCCACCACTCGAGGGAATCCTTTACCTTGCGGGGCATGGTGAGCCACCTGTTAAGAGAGTGCTTGTGTGGTATACAGCAAGTGCGAAGCCAGGCTTGTAGGCATCTCATATGTAGTCTGGCATGTTTGGCAATGAAAGTCATAGCGGCCATATGCCCCAAAAGTTGTAGGCATGTCCTGGAGGATGTTTGTGGGCTGTCCGTGACCATAGTAATCAGAGCGTTTAAGTTGAGGAAGCACTATTGGGGTAACCTCGCTGTTGCCGTGAGGTAGTTGAGATAGGCCCCTATAAATTCCAATTGTTGGACAGGGACCAAGGTGGACTTCTGACGATTTATTTGAAATCCGAGTTTCATAAAGAGGGCTATTATGGTCTGTGTGGCTTCTAGTGCTGACCGCTGTGTTGGTGCTCTTAACAGGAAGTCATCCAGGTATGGAAAAATCATGACTCCTAGTCTGCGGAGGTGAGCTGCAGTGACGGCGAGGACCTTGGAGAAGACCCTTGTGGCAGTTGACAGTCCCAAGTGTAGCACTTTGTACTGGTAATGTTGATGTCCTAAGGTGAAGCACAAGAATCTTCTGTGTGCTGGGTGAATGGTGACATGAAAGTAAACATCTGGTAGGTTGAGGGACAAGAGCCAAGCTCCTTTCTCCAATGCTGGAATTATCGTCGACAGGCTCACCATTTTGAATCGCTGTGTTCTCATACTTGTTGAGTTTGCGTAAATCCAGAATGGGTCTCCATCAGCCGTTCTTTTTCTGAATGAGGAAATAATGGGAATAAAATCCCCTTCCCCTGTGTAGAGCTGGTACTGGTTCCACGGCCCCTAATTGCAGGAGGTGGTTTATTTCCTGTTGTAACAGGGGCTCATAAGAGGAGTCCCTGAAGAGGGACGGGGGAAGGCAGTAGATAGGTGGGATAGAAATAAATGGGATGGAGTAATCCTGCTGGATAATTTCCAGGACCCATTTGTCTGTAGTGATGTTGTTTCAGACTGGGTAATATGGTGACAGGTGTCTCCGAATGGCATTACAGTGGGGTTGAGATCCGGAAGTAGAAAGCATACAGGGTCTCAGGCCCTCGACCAGACCTTCAAAATGATTGCTTGGAGGTGTAAGGCTGGTCTTGATTCTGCCTTTGCCCCGTCTGCGGCATTGGCTATAGTGTCTTTTGGGCTGAGATTATGGTGCAGCCCGGAATTTTTGGTTGTAAAACCTGCCTTGCTTTTTCTCGTTTCCAGGGACATAGATGCTTAGAGTCTTTAAGGTGGCCTGGGAGTCCTTTAAAGTATGTAGGGATACATCTGTGGATTCTGCAAACAATTTCTGACCCTCAAAGGGTAGATCTTCCACTGTAGCCTGCACCTCCCTAGAGAATCCAGATAGGTGGAGCCAGGATGCCAGACGCATGAGCACGGAGGTCGCGATGGAGCATGCTGCTGTGTCCGCAGAATCAAGGGAAGATTGGAGGACCATCCTTGCAATGAGAGAGCCTTCGGAGATGTTGGATTTCTACGCTTCTCTCTTGTCTTCTGGCAGGTGTTCAATAAAGGATGACATTTTAGAAAACAGATTGTGTGTATATTTTGCCAGTCATGCAGAGCAATTTGCAATGCAGAAATTGTAAGGTGGTGGAAGAATAGGCTTTGCTCCCAAAGAGGTCTAGCCTCTTTCAGTCCTTGTCGTAAGGGGTGGATATAGACTGTTTGCCCCTTTGATTTACTGCCTCCACCACCAGTGAATTAGGAGTGGGGTGGGTAAATAGAAATTCAGCCCCTTTGGCCGGCACACAATATTTTTTGTCCAACCTTTTGCAGGAGGGAGGGGCTGTGACAGGTGTCTGCCAGATGGTTTAAGCAGGGTCCATTATGGCAGCATTAATGGGTAATAGTACCTGATTTTTAAGAGTAGGCATGTAATGTGGACAGCAAAAGACAGTGCTCTGATTTACAGGTCAATTTTCCCCCAGACCAAAACAAATCCCTCTCATGCTCTGCTTGAATAGAGGTAGAGGCGGAGTCATTGGCTCCGGGGTTCTTTTCTTTGGCTTCTGGTACTAGGCAATGGGAACAACCCTTCACCCTTGAGGAGTATTTTGCTGATCTGTACACAAATGTCCCTTCTATCCTCTGGATCAATCTTCATAAATCTTCTAGGAGACACTCTCCAATCCTTTTCCAGCCATTTCTAGGAAGGGTGATCTTGTTTGTTCCCCCTCAATAGTAGACCTTGGTATACAACTCTGAGATGAATCCAACTGGCACCATCACTGTGAACAGCCTGGTAGGATACAGTGCATGGCAGGCTTGAGATGCCTTCTTTAGGCCTTTGTCACCCTAGGAGCGATATCAGCCATAATCACCTCTTCCTATAACAATTTTAGCTACTTTTTACCCAGTAGTCCCCCACCTTCATGACTATGGACTTACGAGAACTTCATGCTACTCACCAAGCCTGGAGCTACAAAGCAGCTCCAAAGAAAGCTGAACCAAAGCTAGTATGATCACCATATACTTTTATAGAAGATCTCTTTGGGAAAATTTTTAGGGAGTTTTGAGGCTTATCTCTTCCTTTCTATTCCCACTGTAAATCTACAATATCTCTCTACCTTTTTGTTTATCACACTCCTTGGCTGCGGTGTCCTTGAAAGGCACCCCATTCACACCTGCTAGAAGATGGACCCTGATGAGAAGAAGAAAGAAGTGGAAAAGTGAGGATATTTTTTGGAAGCTTCTCCAGTCCGAAGAGGCTGCTGTCCGGGAGAGTACGAATTGGAGGGACCACATGGAGATCAGTCAGAAGGATCAGAATTGGAAGGACCAACTATTCAAGGAAAAGCAGAGGGGCCAAAAGGTATATCAGCAAGTGCACCAGGAACATGACTCTGCTCAAGCAAACAGATGTTGCAGAATTATCCAAAACATCCAAAAACCACCTTCCCCACAGCCTTTGCATCTCATTCACAATTCAATGTCCACAAGACCACACATCCCACCCACACACAAGGCACTAACACAACCTACAGCCTTTTCCCTACAATTCTTTGATGGTGGGAAACAAGGACAACTATGACTATGCATACACTGACCTGCAAATAATGCAGGGTCAGGCAAACACCCAGCACTTTACACTTATATTACTAGTGTTAGATAAGCAAAGTTTAATATGGTTATATAGGTGTTAACCCTCAAAGTTTACTGTTGCTAATAAGTTTGTTCATAGTTTATTTGCACACAAAATTGTGATTTTCTGAAAAAATCCCAAAATATTGACTGGGTGTCAAACAAATGTTAAAGACCAAAGCATCACCTACTCTCACCAAATTCATAACAGATATTTACAAATGATTTAAAATCCAGATTCAAGGCAAAACACTTGAAGTACACAAAAGTAACACACCACAATAATATGGCACACTGCTAAACTGATATTTTAAGGCCTCTCTCAGCCATATAGCTCCTTGATGGGCTCTGGTTACTGCCCTTGTGTTTGGCTGTTCAAAATCAGCAGACAGACAGTCTTTCCACTTCCCCCCTCCACCCTGACAGTAAAGTTTCCCCTTCCCTTCACAAATATTATGCAATATTATTCTACAACAAGAACAGTTGCCTTACTGAAAACCAGCCTTTCCATGAGACATCGCCAGAGGCCTTTCAACCTACTAAAAGCACATTCAACAGTCATCCTGCACCTGCTCAGACACTAGATAACTCTCCTTGCTACTGTATGGGCATCCAGTGCATGGTTTCATAAACAAGGGAAGCAAAGGTTAGGCTGGGTCCCCCAGAATCACTATTAGCATTTAAACCCCACCCATATGAATGCGTCAGTCTGGGAACTATGTCCATGCTTGCATCTTTTGAAGAAGTCCAGTATACCTGAAAATGCAAGTGTCACACACACACTCTGTCCATCCAACAATAACGTCAGTGAAATGTCCCCAGTGATCCATCAGTATTTGCATAGCCATGGAAAAAGTGCCCTTTCTGCTCATGTACTCAGTGGCAAGGTGGGATGGCCCAGAACTGGAATTTGCATCTCCTCTACCGCCCTACACACACTTTTTTGGGGGGAACCATTGCTTCAAATCCTTCTTCTATTTCTTGCATGTTCCCCAGAGTGACAATACTGTGCGGCACAAAAGGCTTCATGGCCTTGCACACCAGGATGACAACTGCCCCCACAGAAGATTTTACAATTCTGAACTGATTGCCCACAGCCCAAAAGTAGCAGGAGGCTGCAAGCTTCCAGAGCATGATTGCTAGATGCTTTTCCACAGTCAAAGCAGCTCATATTCTGGTGTCTCTGCACTGGATGGATGGGACACAACCTCCCACATCTCAAAGTTTTGCAGCCACTGCTGATTGCCACAGATCTGTATCACAATGTGATGTGTACCACCACTCAGTGCTTGTTTTTTGTCCCAGAAATGCTGATCCACTGTGTGGAGCTGATTAACAAATGTCTGAAGCATCCTGAAGTTTCTATGCACTGTCCACATTATTCACTCATCCTCCTCAGAGCATCTTGTCTCATCTTCATCAAAGCACCACTGGTCGCTTTTACAGTGGTAGTCATTGAAGTTCTGCAGATACAGAATAACCACATGTCCTGTCTCTAAAACCAGACATAAGAGTTCCGTTTAGCTGTTCTGGATCCATATTTCTAATAGCGAGATGGCAACGAGAACAAAAGCAGTACAAGGAACAGTGGGAATTTTTAAAAAAAGGCATGAAAATGATCATCTAGAAGAAGCTTTAGGGAATGGAGGAAAGGGAATTGTGGGACCTTAACCCCAAGCTCCCATAATTGCCTGAGTTAAGTGCGGGTGTTCCACAATGCATTGCAAAAATGTTCTGCAAAGCACTGTGCTGGACAGTGATGTAGAGATATTGGGATGCCTATCCATGGTGCACCATGGCTTCTGCCAATATAACCTTTTATATGTGACACCAGCAAAAACAGCCAAGAGTGCACATATTCTAGCAACATAGCAACGTCAGCAACTGCAAGGCAGCAGAAGTTCTGGTGACAAAACTTTCTAGTGTAGAGATGACCTGAGTTGACTTTTTAATATAAACAAGAGCAAGACCTGGTGTATTTATAATACTTAGGCTCCTTGAATCAGAAAAGAATTTTAGGAAAAAATGTGCAGGTTTACTTAAGAGTCTTTAGAATAAGTTGCAAGGAGTTTTCATTCACTAGCTACAGTTTGAAGAATCATAAGCATGCTTCACATCTGCTATCCCTTACATGTAAGGAAACTGATATTTATCCATCTCCTTATACACAATTATTCGGGGCAATACAACTGAGACACATCTAGCCCCGTGTTAAATGGGTAATGATGAATAAATTACTTCTTTGGGGCACTTCTTTAAGTCTTAACTTGAAGACTATATAGTCAGCTTTGCCTGTTTTGATCATCCACACACATCTTTCTTTCTGTCTCCATTGAATACATGTCTGAAACTGACAGCTGTAAAATCCAGTAGCAGTATCTTATCTAAGAATGAAATTGTAGAGGCCCAGATACTCAAGAAAGAACTGAATAATAATAAAAAGGACAGCTGTACAAGAAGCATCTGGGAAACCACTGCTTATTGAGAACTTGTGACAGAATGCAAAAAAGATGACCCTTGGTCAGAGATATCAAATATCAATTCAAAGGAGAAATAATTCATTGTAAAATAAACTCATTAGTTAATAGAAGGCACATCAGCAAAAAATAAAATCTAAGCAGCGTGAAAACTGAGCCCAAAGAAACATTTCTATGGATTCTCTCAGTTTTTCATCCAATTCATAAGAAAACATACATTAATACCACACACAGAAAGATGGAAGGAGAATATAGTAACAATTTAAAAACAGCAATTTGGGGGGGAAGGGGGGGGTTAATAAATGAAGTTAAACATACCTTTTCCAGAACTGCATGATCCACTAAACACATCAGTTTGGAACAAATGTCAGGTGCCTATTGCAAGAGAGAGCTTGGAAAGTTATATTTAAAAGGAAGTGTGACCTCATTAAATTAGATCACAAGCAGCCACTTGAGAATCTTTGTGCTCCTAAAATGGTCCATTACTGAGAAATCATGTGTTTAACATCAGTTCTGTGAACAACAATTATTCTAAAGGCTTAGATTTTCAGAGCGTTTATGGTCATAGCCAACTCTCTATTTTAGGACACTAAATTATATGTTCCTACCTCAAAAAAAAAAGAGAGAACAGGATCAGATGTGACAGAGCAAAATGTCTTTACAAAAGGGTAACCACAATTGCTTTAGTGTTCAGAATGTACAAAAATGGAAAGATGCTAGTTAAACACCTTATTGGAATGCTGTTGCTTTCCACCATGCAATAAAAATTATTTCAGAGGAAAGGTGAAGTGTATTTGGTAAAATTGTTTTCAATCTGTGGGATGAAAAAACCTTAAATTAAGTCTAGAAAAACTATCTAGACATATATGCTAATGTAAAACCCAGGGGTCAGAATTACAATTTTTTTTAGCGCCTACAGATATTTTTTAAACTATTCTTCAATGTGATAACCACAAGATACATAAAGAGCCTTACATTCTAGTCTCTTCTGATTTGCTCATGTCAAATCTCTATTCTCATTTTGGCAGCTCTAACTAACAGGCACTAATACTGCTCTTTACTGTAGACTCAGACAATCTTCACAAGTTTTTTTTATTATGAGACCCACCTACATTGAAAAGTATGTCAGGGTGGGAATGGTTAACAGGGATTAAAATGCATTTTTGCAAGTGCCACCTATGTTGGTTTCCAAAATACACCAACACTGATCTGAAAGAAATCTTGTACTTGTATTAGTTTCCATTCTCATTCAATCCTCGGTCCCACTTATTAATGGCCAAAAACTAAACATGAAGATTTTAAGTTGGAAAACCTCAGCAACAACACTGGCAGTCTACATTATGATTTTCATGGATGATCAAAACAGCATTCCTGTGTCATTCTCTCTCTCTTCATAGTGGAGATCTTTCACAATATTATGTATTAAAAAAAAATGCAAAGTGAGTTGACAAATGGCTATAAAGTTACAAGACTCATTATATTCCACCCATTATCTTTGGATATCAATTATTCCTAGAGATATTATTAATTTATTCTCTGTCAGATGGATGGACAAATAAATGGTTTGTGAATATTTTAAAAGTCTGCAACGCACAGAGGAGTCACAACGAGAACATTCCAGAAAGTCTAAATACCTGCTGTAAAATAAGGCTTTTAAATACTGTAGAGAGGAGGAAATGCAAACTGGTAGTGTCCAAACAGGTTTCATGTCTTCAGGTAAGAGATTTCCTTGAAGAGTCCTTCACAAAATTCCAGTACTTTACCTTCCATTTGATAAAGTTCTGTCTGTGGATTACTAACATACTCATACGGGGGGAGGGATAGCTCAGTGGTTTGAGCATTGGCCTGCTAAACCCAGGGTTGTGAGTTCAATCCTTGAGGGGGCCATTTAGGGATCTGGGGCAACAATTGGGGATTGGTCCTGCTTTGAGCAGGGGGTTGGACTAGATGACCTCCTAAGGTCCCTTCCAACCATGATATTCTATGATTCTATGATCTCATTACCTTAGTATCTAAAGTAACAAGATGAAGTCTATGAAACAAATATAAATGCAATCTTTAAAGATTTTAGAAATGCTCCCCAAAAAAGGAAACAACCCACTAGTTGTTGGTAAATTTATCCAGGTTTTAGCTAGCCAGGGGAAAACAAAAACAAACAAACAAAAAAACCCCACCACTCACCAGTAGACTAGCTCCAGACTGGAATAAGTTGTAAGGATAAAGAATACGTTCATAATGGGCACGGATGTGTGAACCCACTGCCTTGCCTGGAGCAAAACCCATTCTGATGGCTATTTTCGTCCATTTTCTCTCCTTACAGACTAAGTCAAATCCACCTTCTTCTGCAACTAGCTGTAAAGGAAAAATACAATGGTCACATATACAAAAAATAAGTCATTAGTGTATAGAGATCTACTGCCAGTTTTTAAAAAAAAAAAGTTACAAAGGGAAAAGTATTTGCTATTGCTACCATATGCAATAAATACTTTAAATACAGCTTTCATATTAAGAGAACGCTGTAGCTTAAATTCTTTACTTAGCTAGAAAACTTACTTAGTCAGAAAACTTAAAGACTTCTGAAAAAGTTCAGTTTCAGATTTCAAGGCCAGAAGGGACCATTGTGATCATCTGAATTCTTGTATAACACAGGTCACAGAACTTCCCCAAAATATTGCTTTACAATATGCACCAGAAGGGAAGATTAGATGCAGGTTTATAGTTCAGTCTAGTTGGAGGATTCTCTCAGGCTGCATTTCTAAAGCTCTACTACTGAATCAGCTTTCCAACACTACTTTTTAGTGCAATATAAACCGCTCTCGTCTTGAAGCCATTTAACAGAATATGTCTCAAGGAGTTTAATCATACATTAAAAACCCTCCCAAACACAAAATCTCTATTGAAGTAGCTTACTAAAGACGACTTGACATCAGTCTAGGTACAGAAGTAATATGGCATCTTTTGCAGGAAAACAAACGATTTTAAAAAATAGTCTTACCCTATTAAGTTGAAATAAATCCAAGATCTTCCTCTCTACATGTGGAATTTTCAGTGTACATCCTTGGAGCTCCCAAAACTTTGCAATCTGGTCCAGAAAATTCAGTTTCACACGGGTCTGAGCCTAACAGAAGACAGACTGCTTTCAATATGCAGTTCAATTTAGCTTCTACTTTCCAATGTTTTCAATATTAGAACATTTTCAAGTTCAGCTCTTTGGTTATGTTCCAAAAAAATATATTTGCACCTAGTATAATAAAGCTAGACATGATTGGCTTCCTTTCATTTTTGTTTATTTGGGATTGACTGCATTGAAATTGAAGTTCTCCAGATATCTAGAAGTATAGCCGTGTCAATGTGCTTGAACTTTATCATAGATGGATCACATTTGTTTGGGAAAGGAAAATTCTGTCTCCACTGGGTCTTTGGCATCCCTGTTATTGCCACCAATTGTGATTTCAAGATGTAGCCACCATTTGAAGGCAATGACTGGAATCAGTTAATTAAAAAAAAAAAAAAAAAAAGCCTCGCTATTCAATCTTAAGAGCCAATGTCACGTCCTCTATATTCCCTGTGTTAGACCTGATCCATTCTCAGTAATGAAACCTATCCACTCCAAAGGACTAGCTCACTGAGGCAAGAAGCACAGAAGAGGATCTATAGAGTGGCAAACCTTTCCCACTCACAGATGTGCACAAGCAACGGTGAGAGCAACCTTACTCCTCCTTTGCTGGAGTAAGAAGCTGCACCAGTCCCACCAGTAGTAAATTCTGTAACTAGGTCCCTGAGGATTAGAGGGCTGGGGTGATGTGGCATGCTCCCACAGGACCCCTTCCCGCACCGCTCCCCCCCAAAGAGCTGCAGATTCATCTCTGATGCAGATTTGTGGGTTTACCCAAATACAAATTAATGAGATTTACTGCATGGATGAATTTCCTTCTGTTAGGGGATTCATCTTTCAAGTCATCTTCACAAATTGTCTTTAAAAGTTACTGAATCTACACTGTATCTGGACATGAATGCTTCAGTGAACATCTGAACTGGTCAAAGAAACAGAACCTTTGGCTACCAAAAGTGTTTTCTCCCCTACCACATAATGCATTTATCAGTACATGTTTTACTGCAAAACTAGCAACCAGTAACTTAAAAAAAAAAAAAAAAAAAAAAAAATCATATTCTGAATCAGACAGGTAAGTGCCAGATGAATAATGGTCCAAACTCTAATAAAACCCTAATTCTATCAAAATACTTTTTTTATTTTTATCGTGTGGCAAATTGCCGGCACTACTATGATGGGTCCCGCGCTCTCTCTTCTTGTGGGGGGGTTTCAGGGCGCCGTTTCTTGCCCCTGAACTGGGGTACCAGCTGTCTCACTAATATCCCAGAGAAGGGGAGTGGAGAGGGAGGGACCCGGGCCCACCCTCTACTCCGGGTCCCAGCCCAGGGACCCTAGGATAGCGGGTAAACCACTTGTACTAGTGATTCTTTCCTGTGGGCTACTTCCCTCTCCTGCCCTTCAGCTTGTGGGGCTTCCTGCCTTCCCTCTGCACAAGCCAGGTGTCCCTTTACCTAGGGTCTTGGTCTTCTTAGCCCGCCGCAGCACTTCTCCAAATTGCTCTCTGCTCCACCACCAAATCACTCTGCTTCAACTCCTCCAAACTGTTCTCTGCTCCAACTCCAAACCACTCTGCTCCAACTCCTTCCTCCTCCTCCCCTGTCTGCCTGAAGCAGGGGGTTTTATTAGGTTCCTGAGAGGGCCTTAATTGACTGCAGGTGCTCCAATTAACCTGTAGCCACCCTCCCTAGTCTCCAGGGAACCACGCCTTAATTAGCCTAGGGCTTATATATTTCCCCTCTCACACTCTACTACTGCTCCCTGGCCCTCCTGTATCACATATCCCCCTCCCCTGCTCAACACCACGGGGCTGGGCTACTTGGGACGAGAGACAGTGTTGTCGTGACAGGCTGTCCGCATTGCCGTGTTGGCTTCCGGCTCTATGCTGTATCCAGAAGTGGAAAGGTTGTAGGGATAGAAACCATCTAGTCACTTGTGCATTTCTTTCCTTGTTTGTGTGCATCCATTGAAGTGGGGCGTGGTCTGCCACAAGGGTAAACTTCCGCCCAAGCAGGTAGTACCGTAGAATCTCTATGGCCCATTTAACCGCTAGGCATTCCTTTTCTACTACGGTGTACCGTTGCTCCCTGGGCAGGAGCTTTCGGCTAAGGTAAAGGATCAGATGCTCCTCATCCCCCACCATCTGTGAAAGGACGGCCCCAAGTCCCTCTGAGGCATCTGTTTGTAGGATGAATTCCTTTTTGAAATCTGGGGCTATGAGCACTGGATGGCTGCAAAGGGCTGTCCTTAGGTCTGTGAAAGATTCCTCTGCCGCCTCAGTCCATTTAACTATCTCCGGGCTCCGAGCTCTTATCAGATCTGTCAGAGGCGCTGCCCTTGTGGCAAAAGTGAGGGATGAACCGGCGATAGTATCCCACTATCCCTAAGAAGTGACTTGCTTCTTGCGGATCGGGCGAGGCCATTCCTGTATTGCCTTCACTTTGTTCCATTGGGGCTTCACCAGGCCCCTTCCGACTACATACCTGAGGTATCTGGCCTCGGCTAACCCTATTGCACATTTGGACAGGTTAGCGGTGACGCCAGCCTGTTTAAGAGCATCCAGTACTGCTTCCACTTTCCCCAGGTGCGTCTCCCAGTCAGGGCTATGGATTACCACATCATCTAAATAGGCGGCAGCATACTTGGCATGGGGTCGAAGTAATCTGTCCATTAATCGTTGGAAAGTCGCAGGGGCCCCATGGAGCCCAAAAGGAAGGACGGTATATTGGAAGAGGCCATCGGGTGTAGAGAACGCTGTTTTTTCCTTGGCGTCCTCAGCCAGTGGGATCTGCCAGTAGCCTTTTGTCAAGTCCAAGGTGGTCAAGTATTGGGCCTTGCCTAACTGATCCACCAGCTCATCAATACGTGGTATTGGGTAGGCATTGAATTGGGATACCTTGTTTAACGTCCAGAAGTCATTACAAAATCTCAGGCTGCCATCAGGCTTCAGGACCAATACAATAGGACTGGACCACTGGCTGTGTGATTCCTCAATCACCCCAAGTTCCAGCATCTTCCTTACTTCTGCCCTAATTTCTTCTCTTTTTGCCTCTGGTATACGATATGGTTTTATCGTCACTCTTGCTCCAGGACAGGTGACGATGTGGTGTTGGATCAGCGTCGTATGGCCTGGTTGTATAGAGAACACGTCTTGGTTCTGCTGGATCATTTCAACTGCCTCTGTTCGTTGTTCTGGGGCTAATTAGGGGGATATCTTTACCTACCCTTGTGGGCCATCTGTCTGGGATGGAGCCGGCAGGACGGCCAGGCATGTCTCCCGATCGAGCCAGGGTTTCAGTAAGTTAACATGATATATCTGCGCTGGCCTTTGGTGGTCTGGCTGCTTCACCTTATAATTCACCTCCCCAACGGCTTCCACGATCTCATAGGGTCCATGCCAACTGGCCAGGAGCTTACTTTCTGTTGTTGGTACCAACACCAGCACCCGTTCTCCTGATTGAAATTTCCGTGTTTTTGCCCGACGATTGTAGTAGGTTCGTTGGGCCTCTTGTGCTTTCTCCAAATGCTCTCGTACTATAGGGGTCACTTGGGCTATTCGTTCTCTCATCTGGGCTATGTGTGCAATCATGTTCTTCCCCGGGTTGGGTTGTTCCTCTCATTCCTCCTTCGCAATGTCTAATATGCCACGTGGGTGGCGTCCATACAGTAGCTCGAAGGGGGAGAAACCAGTAGATGCTTGGGGAACTTCTCTTACTGCAAACATCAGGTATGGTAGGAGGATATCCCAGTCTTTTCCGCCTTGGGCCACCACCTTTCGGATCATGCTCTTCAGAGTGCGGTTAAATCGCTCAACCAGACCATCTGTTTGCGAATGATAGACCGAGGTCCACAAGGTTTGGATGTGGAGCAGGGTACATAAGTCTTTCATTACTCTCAACATAAAGGGAGTCCCTTGGTCTGTCAGGATCTCCTTAGGGATGCCTACCCTCACCAAAAACCTGCGCCAGTTCTTTTGCAATTGCCTTGGACGTGGGGTTTCTTAAAGGAATGGCTTCGGGGTACCGTGTAGCGTAGTCCAGGATTACAAGTATGCTTCAGTGGCCCCGGGCCGTTCTTTCTAGTGGGCCCACTAGATCCATTGCTATCCTTTCAAAAGGGACTTCAATTATTGGCAAGGGTACCAATGGGGCCCTTAACTGAGGTCGGGGGCTATGCAGCTGGCACTCTGGGCAAGAGGTGCAATAGCACTGGACTTCTGCCCATACTCCCGGCCAGTAGAACCTCCTTAGGACTCTATCCAGGGTCTTGTCTGCTCCTAAGTGTCCCCCAAACAGATGACTGTGAGCCAATTCTAATACAGCCCTTGTGTGCTTCCATGGCACCAAGAGCTGTTCTACTACTTCCCCCTGTATTGGCACTACCCGGTACAACAGATCCTGCTTGATTATATAGTATGGCCCTGGGCCTTTGGTTTTCCCTTCTACTGGCACACCATTTACCTCTACTACCTCCTCCCTCACGTTCACATACAGTGGGTCATTGGCTTGGTCCTGCCCAAAACATTCGCGTGCGGGACCAATCTGGCCTGATTCTATTAGATTGGGCTCCCCTCCTTCTCTAGGGGTGCTTCTGCTCGTGCTGGGGGGCCATCTCTGGGTCTCCACAGGACCTCCTCCCAATCAGGGCAGCTCTCTGGTTTGCCACCAAAATCCTGGTTCCTAATCTTTTGCCTGCCCTCCTTTCCCGTTTGGATTTCCGGGACTTCCCAGGACTTGAAAATAACTCTGGGGAAAACCCAGCAAAAATTGTGGTAGGGTCATCCATGGGTATCTCAAACTCTGCTCGGGGTTTACTTCCCGCTCCTTGGTGCCTGTTCTTCCAGCTATGGATTTCCTGGAGTTCTCGATGATCTGGGTCCTCGGGGTCGGGACTGGTTTTCTGAAACGCTGTGTTCCATCTCCCGGGTTTTCTGACAGTTCACGGGCTGCCAGTTGTCTCTCCACAAGGGTGACCAGTTCGTCATAGGTGGAGGGGTCATTCTGGCCTATCCAGGCTCAGAGGCCCGAGGGTAGTGCCCTTGTATAGTGGTCCAGCACCAGGAGCTCCATCATTTTCTCCGAGCTGAGAGCCTCCAGGCGTAACCACTTCCGGGCTAGGTGAATTAGGTCAAATAGTTGTGATCGTGGTGTCTTGTCTTCACAGAACTGCCAATCATGGAACCTCCAGGCTAAAAATTGCCCACAGAACTAGTCCATGCTAAATTATATTACTTTTATCATCAACATCCTTCCTTACCCCTAACCCACTTGTCTCATTTTTACGAATGTAAGACCTTCATAGAATCTCAGGGTTGGAAGGGACCTCAGGAGGTCATCTAATCCAACCCCCTGCTCAAAGCAGGACCAAACCCAACTAAGTCATCCCAGCCAGGGCTTTGTCAAGCCTGACCTTAAAAACCTCTAAGGAAGGAGATTCCACCACCTCCCTAGGTAACCCATTCCAGTGCTTCACCACCCTACTAGTGAAAAAGTTTTTCCTAATATCCAACCTAAACCTCCCCCTCTGCAACTTGAGACCATTACTCCTTGTTCTGGCATCTTCTACCACTGAGAACAGTCTAGATCCATCCTCTTTGGAACCCCCTTTCAGGTAGTTGAAAGCAGCTATCAAATCCCCCCTCATTCTTCTCTTCTGCAGGCTAAACAATCCCAGTTCCCTCAGCCTCTCCTCATAAGTCATGTGCTCCAGCCCCCTAATCATTTTTGTTGCCCTCCGCTGGACTCTTTCCAATTTATCCACATCCTTCTTGTAGTGTGGGGCCCAAAACTGGACACAGTACTCCAGATGAGGCCTCACTAGTGCCGAATAGAGTCACCTTCAGGGGACTCTATGATTGTACAGTGCTTTAGCACAATGGGAGCCTGACCTGGTTGAGGTCTCTTGTCGCTACTGCAATACAAATGTTAAATAACTAGGGCTGCTGATTAATTGCAGTTAACTCACATGATTACCTAAAAAAATATTCATGACGATTAAAAAAATCATCACGATTAATCGCAGTTTTAATTGCACTGTTAAACAATAGAATACCAATTGAAATTTATTAAATATTTTTGATGTTTTTCTACATTTTCAAATATATTAACTTCAATACAACACAGAGTACAAAGTGTACAGTGCTCACTTTATATTATTTTTATTACAAATATTTGCATTGGAAAAACACTATTGTTGTTTTTAAATTCACCGCATACAAGTACTGTAGTGCAATCTCTTTATTATGAAAATACAACTTACAAATGTAGATTTTTGTTGTTACATAACTGCACTCAAAAACAAAACAATGTAAAACTTTAGAACCTACAAGTCCACTCAGTTCTACTTCTTGTTCAGCCAATCACTAAGACAAACACTAAGACTGCAATAACACGAAATATATGTCAGAAAGAGGATAAAACAGAGCAGGAGACATACAATTCTTCCCCCAAGTAGTTGAGTCACAAATTTAATTAACGCATTATTTTTTTAATGAGTGTCATCAGCATGTCCTCTGGAATGGTGGCCGAAACACGAAGGGTCATACAAATGTTTAGCATGTCTGGCACGTAAATACCTTGCAATGCCGACTACAAAAGTGCTATGTGAATGCCTGTTCTCGCTTTCAGGTGACATTGTAAATAAGCAGCAGGAAGCATTACCTCCCATAAATGTAAACAAACTTGTTTGTCTTAGCTCTGGTCTACACTATGAGGTCACGTTGAATTTAGCCGCGTTAGATCGATTTTATAAGCAATGTGTCTACACAACCAACCCCGTTCCGTCAACATGAAGGGCTCTTAAAATCGACTGCTCTACTCCTCCCTGGCAAGGGGAGTAGCGCTAAAATCAACCTTCCTGGGTCAAATTTGGGGTTGTGCAGATGCAGCGTTGTGCAATTGACCTCCGGGAGCTATCCCAGAGTGCTCCAATGTGACCGCTCTGGACAGCGCTTTCAACTCTGATGCACTAGCCAGGTACACAGGAAAAGCCCTGGGAACTTTTGAATTTCATTTCCTGTTTGGTCAAGGTGGCGAGCTCAACAGGTGACCATGCAGCCCCAGAATCGCAAATGAGCTCCAGCATGGACCGAACAGAAGACACTGGATCGGATTGCTGTATGGGGAGAATATGTGCAGGCAGAACTCCGATCAAAGAGAAGAAATGCTAATATATATGCCAAAATCACAGAGGGCATGGTGGAGAGAGGCTACACCAGGGACACATAGCAGTGCCGTGTGAAAGTTAAGGAGCTCAGGCAAGCCTACCAAAAGACAAAGGAGGCAAACGATTGCTCCAGGTCAGAGCCCCATACATGCCACTTCTATGATCAGCTGCATGCCATTCTAGGGGGGGACCCTACCACTACCCCACCACTGTCCGTGGACACCTGCAAGGGGGGAGTCTCACGCAACACACAGGAGGATTTTGTGGAGGAGGAGGAGAATGCGCAGTAGGCAAGCAGAGAATCCTTTCTCGCTGGCAGCCAGGACCTATTCATCACCCTGGAGCCAATACCCTCCCAAGGAGGGTTCCCGGACCCTGAAGCCGGAGGAGGCACCTCTGGTGAGTGCACATTTGTAACTACACTACAGGGGTTAAAAGCAATTGTGTTTAATGTTTGATTTGCCCTGAAGAATTGGGATGCATTCGTGGCCAGTACAGCTACTGGAAAAGTCTGTTAACGTATCTGGGGATGGAGCAGGAATCCTCCAGGGACATCTCCATGAAGCTCTCCTGGAGGTACTCTGAAAGCGTTTGCAGAAGGTTTCTGGGGAAGGCTGCCTTATTTCGTCCTCCACAGTAGGACACTTTACGATGCCAAGCCAGTAGCAAGTAGCCTGGAATCATTGCAGCACAAACCATGACAGAGAATGGTCCTGGGTTTTGGTCGCATTCATGCAACATTCAGTCTTTATCCTTCTGTGTCAGCCTCAGGAGAGTGATATCAGTCATGGTCACCTGGTTGAAATAGGGGAATTTTTGTACAGGAACAGTAAAAGGACCCCATACATGCTGGGCTGTTTGTGTTTGGCTAAAAGGGATCATTCCAGAGAAAAGCCATGCGGTGGGAGGAGGGGTGTGCTGCACATCCAACCCAAAACTGCAGCCCCTCCTTTTAAACGGCAAACCCAACCAGCATTCCTTGCTATGGGAAAGGAAGGCGCTGCAGTTTGAAACCATTCCCACATGTTATGAAGGCGGAAGAAGCCAACTCCGCGTACCCTTTGGCTTACCATGGCTGTCTGGAAACCAAATTCTGTTGCCCAGCTGTGTGAGATGTGTCACCATACCAGCAGGCGCTCAATATAAAAGGCAAAATGTGACCTTGTACCTAAAGCACATGTGCTGTCTGCTGTGAATTGCTTGATTCACTGCAAAAGAGTCTCCCTTTTGTTCTCAGAAATGTATCTTCTTAAATTTTACTCTCCCTTTTTATCCCCCCTGCAAGTGCAAATGTTTCTACGCTCCCCGTATCATCTTCATTCCTGAGGTTATCGCAGATTAGAAGGCAAAAAAACCCGCACTTGCGATGACATGTTTTCCAAGCTCATGCAGTCCTCCCGCACTGATAGGGCACAGCTGAATGCATGGAGGCATTCGGTGGCAGAGGCCAGGAAAGCATACAGTGAGCGTGATCAGAAGAAATGGTGTTCCTAGCCTCTGTTTGCCAGAAGCTGGGATTGGGTGTCAGGGCATGGATCACTTGATGATAACCTGTCTGTTCATTCCCTTTGGGGCACCTGCCATTGGCCACTGTCAGAGGACAGGATACTGGGCTTGATGGACCTTTGGTCTGACCCAGTATGGCCGTTCTTATGATCAGAACATGCAGGAGGCGATGCTGAGGCTAATGGGGGCACAAACAGACATGATCAGGTGTCTGGTGGAGCTGCAGGAAAGGCAAGAGCACAGACCGCCACTGCATCCATTATATAACCACCTGCCCTCCTCGCCAAGTTCCATATCCTCCTCACCCAGAGGCCCAAGAATGAGCAGGGGGAGGCTCCGGGCACGCAGCCACTCCAGAGGATGGCCCAAGAAACAGAAAGCTATCATTCAAACAGCTTTGATTTGTAGTGTAGCTACAATAAGCAATGTGGCTTTGTCCTTCCCTCCTCCCACACCCCACCCGGGCTACCTTGTCAGTGATCTCCCTTTTTTTTTTTTTTAAATAAAGGAAGAATGCATGGATTCAAAACAATAGGGACTTTATTTCCTTTCCCAGCTGTGGTCGAAGTGGGATGGGGGATTGGCTTACAGGGAAGTAAATTCAACAAGGGGCGGTTTTGCATCAAGGAGAAACACATACAACTGTCACACTGTAGCCTGGCCAGTCATGAAACTGGTTTTCAAAGCCTCTCTGATGTGCAGCATGCCTAGCTGTACTCTTCTAATCACGCTGGTGTCTGGCTGCTCAAAACTGGCCACCAGGTGATTTGCCTCAACCTCCCACCCCGCCATAAACATCTCCCCCTTACTCTTACAGATACATGGAGCAAGCAGCAATAATAATGGGAATATTGGTTACGCTGAGGTCTAACCTAATCATCAAATAGTGCCAGCGAGCTTTTAAATATCGAAAGGCACATTCTACCACCATTCTGCACTTGCTAAGCCTATAGTTGAGCTGCTCCTTGCTACTGTGCAGGCTGCCTGTGTACGGCTTCATGAGCCAGGGGAGCAAGGGGTAGGCTGGGTCCCCAAGGATAACTATTGACATTTCAACATCCCCAAGAGTAATTTTCTGGTCTGGGAAGTAAGTCCCTTCTTGCAGCTGTTCGAACAGCCCTGAGTTTCTAAAGATGCAAGCGTCATTCACCGACATCAACGTGGGATGGTCGGGAGAGATGCAACATCCCTTGCGATCCACCAGTGTTTGCAGTGCCATTGAGAAGTACCCCTGGCGGTTTATGTACTGATTGGCAAGGTGGTCCGTTGCCAAGATAGGGATATGCGTTACATCTATTGCCCTACCACAGTTAGGGAACCCCATTGCAGCAAAGCCATCCACTATGACCTGCACATTTTCCCGAGTCACTACCCTTGTTAGCAGAAGGTCACTGATTGCATTGGCTACTTGGATCATAGCAGCCCCTACAGTAGATTTGCCCACTCTGAATTGATTCCCAATTGACCGGTAGCAGTCAGGCATTGCAAGCTTCCACAGGGCTATTGCCAGTCACTTCTTAACTGTCAGGGCAGCTCTCATCTTGGTATTCCTGCACTTCAGGGCAGGGGAAAGCAACTCACAAAGTTCCATGAAAGTGGCCTTACGTATGTGAAAGTTTCAAAGCCACTGGGAATCATCCCATACCTGCAACACTATGTGGTCCCACCAGTCTGTCCTTGTTTGCCAGGCCCAGAATCAGCATTCCACTGTATCAACCTGCCCCACTGCCGCCGTGATGTCCCAATTGCCACATCCCGTGCTTTCAGGAACATCTATGTCCATATCCTCCTCACAACTGTCCTTGTACTGGCGTCGCCTAACCAGGTTCTGCACATACTGCAGGATAATGCCCGAGGTGTTTAAAATGCTCACAACAGCAGTGCTGAGCTGAGCGGGCTCCATGCTTGCCGTGCTATGGCATCTGCACAGATAATCCAGGAAAAAAGGCGTGAAATGATTGTTTGCCATTGCTTTCACGGAGAGAGGGGAGACTGATGACATGTACCCAAAATCGCCTGTAACAATCCTTTTGCCCCATCAGGCATTGGGAGCTTAACCCAGAATTCCAATGGGCAGCGGGGAATGTGGGATAGCTACCCACAGTGCACCACTCCATGAGTTGATGCTAGCCACGGTATTGAGGACGCACTCCGCCAACCTGCGCTTAGTGGGGACATACAAAATCAACTGTATACAATCTCTTTCTAAAAGATAGACTTCTATAAAATCGACCTAATTTCGTAGTGTAGACATACCCTTAGTGACTGGCTGAACAAGAGGTATAACTGTGTGGATTTGTAGGTTCTAACGTTTTACATTGTTTTGTTTTTGAGTGTAGTTATGTAACAACAAAAATCTACATTTATAAGTTGTACTTTCACAATAAAGAGATTGCACTACAGTACTTGTATGTGGTGAATTGAAGAATACTATTTTGTTTATCATTTTACAGTGCAAATATTTGTAATCAAAAAAGAAATATAAAGTGAGCCCTGTACACTTTGTATTGTGTTATAACTGAAATCAATATATTTCAAAATGTAGAAAACATCCAAAAATATTTAAATAAATGGTATTCTATTGTTTAACAGTGCGATTAATCACAATATTTTAATAATTTGACAGCCCTATAAATAACAGTAAAAAAACCCCAAAAAACTCCACAGCACATCTCACCATATTTTAATAATTTTATAGTCATTTAAGTTTTGTTCCAAAGCAAAACAACTTTAGCACTTATTTTCACTAAATACTGCTTCCTTCCTACAGAGATTATGAAAATATTAGTTCTATTGGGCTTGATTTTCAGAGGTACTATGACCTAAGGGTCAACTGACATCAGTGGGAGCTGCAGTGGGTCAACACCATGGAGTATCCATCCCAGTGTTATTTTTAAAAATATTTATTGTTTTATTAAATGCAGTTTGGAGCAAAAGCAAAAAAAAAAATCGACCTAATTTCATAGTGTAGACATACCCTTAGTGACTGGCTGAACAAGAGGTATAACTGTGTGGATTTGTAGGTTCTAAAGTTTTACGTTGTTTTGTTTTTGAGTGTAGTTATGTAACAACAAAAATCTACATTTATAAGTTGTACTTTCACAATAAAGAGCAAAAAGCTTTTGCTTCATTGCACATGCTAAAGAATAAACTACTTTGAACATATTTACTCCTTCAAGTGGACTCTAACGTTAATGGCATCAGTTTCTGACACTACCTCCAATTCATTCAGCCTCTGGATCCGTGGAGTAAAATGAAGTTTATCGACATCACATGCAAATGGTGGCTGCCAGTCCTGGGGAAAGAGAATAGGAAAATTCAATACATTAGGTGTATCTAGCTTGTAAACACAAAGAAAGTTAAAACAAAGCCAAACCCAAAGACAACCTCACACACTTCTCCATTTTCAAATATGAAGAAATCTAGTATTTTCCCCTAAATTATCTCACAATACACAAACACCTCAACACACACACATTCACTCACTGAAGGTAAGAAAAAGCAAAGCACTTTACAATGCTGTCTTCTAAAAATTAGAAGTTTTTTACTCAGGTTTGATTCTTTTTGCTTTTATTAAGAAATTATGTTCATTGTGTCTTTAAATAGATTGTTTTGACATGTAAATAAATATGTCTTCCACTTGTACTCTGAAACTAAAGATGTGACTCACAAAGATTAGCATTTAATCTCACAGACAGACAGACAGACAGACACACACAAAAATCAGTCCATCTTCCTGCTATGTCTCTGGTAGCAGAAGGCGAGAAGGGCAATACATGTCCCAGAGTTAGGATGTTCACTGTAACTGCAAGGTTGCATTCCAAAATGCGAATCATATGCCAGCTAGAGATCTTGTCTGTCAAGCAGAGATAGTAGGTGTCCTTGATAGAGCCTACTGTGCCATTTCCTTCATACAGGAAAAGGCCCTCGTGGTGGAGAGAGCATCGTTACAACCTCAAGACACAATCTGTTCAAATGTTAGATATGCCACTTATTTGTTTTTTCCTGTTAGGAATTTTTGCTCTCAACAGATAAATTAAACAGGTTCATTGGCCACAAAACCAACTGCAATGCACAGTATTGAGTGTATTCCTGAAAAGGCAATTAGCTGGAATCAGAGACTTTAAATGTTCAGGAGACACACAAGCACACCAGGTAAACAGTTTCTTTGCGTCTCATACCTCATAGACTTTAAGATCAGAAGGGACCATCATGATTATCTATCCTGAGCTCCTGTACATTGCCAGGCCACAGAACCTTACCCATCCAATCCTGTAATAGACCCCTCACCTCTGATTGAGTTACTGACATCCTCAATCATGGTTTAAAAAGACGTCAAGTTACAGAGAATCCAGCATTTACACCAGTTTAAACCTGCAAGTGCATCAGACCCCATGCTACAGAGGAAGGTAATCAAAACAAAAAACAACCCCACCAAAAAAAAAAAAAAAAAAAAAAAAAACGGGTCTCTGCCTGATCTCCTAGCAACAGTAGCTATGTTGTCAACCAAAAATAACTATTTCAGGAGTATCTTGTTTAAAAATATTCAGAAACAGCTGAAATATATCTAACAAGAAAACACACACACACACACACACACACACACGTGCACCCCACCACTCTTACTTCGATAAAGATCATCTAAAGTTGGTGGGTGGCATTTACCTAAGATTACAAAGCAATAATATCTCTCAGACCGCTAACATCACATGCAGTGTAGTTATAGTCATGTGTGCCTATATTGACAAGGTGGGCACAGTAATGTCTTTTATTGGACCAATAAAGATATTACCTCACCCACCTCATCTCATATATCCTAGCCAGTTGGTGTGGCAGTATAGAGTTTATTTAGAACAGCCAAATTAAGCTTAGTTTAAATCGGATACCAATTATTATATATATAGGGTTTTTTTCCCCTCTCTGTAATTATAGAAGGATAGTAATGGTCGTAAGAACTTCTGATATTGAAATGACACAGTATCATTTACCAGGAAAGATCATATTTGCATTTTCTCAATGACTCCTTGTGGACTAGGCAAATTCAAAATCAGTATTATGGGCAGTATGTTTGTTATTTTAGCAGGAACATTTAAAACAGTGGTCCCCAACGTGATGCCCACGGGCGCCATGGCGCCTGCAGGGGCATTTATGTGTGCCCGCCATCAGGGCCAGCGCCAAGGAAGGAAGAGGAGAGGAGCATCCGCCGGAGAAGCTTTTGCCGAAATGCCGCCGCGCAGCGCTTCCGGCGGAGAAGCTTTTGCCAAAATGCCGCCGTGAAGTGTCGCTGCCCGCCACACTCTGATGAAGGGATAAATGTGCTCTTGGCCACAGAAAGGTTGGGGACCACTGATTTAAAACATGAAAACTGTTATAGTCTCAAACCCAATCTCCATAGAGTTTCAAGACTTTATCACTATTACAGTGATGTCACATGCATTAGGGTTTCTTTACCATTATTACTTTTGATTTATACCCTTAATTTGGCACAATTGTGCAGTATGAGAAGATCATGTCCAACACCACATAGGAAGTCTGTGGCAGAGGCAGAACGCTGAAAAATTGGAGATAGTTCAGGAAGAGCCACAAGAATGATTCATAATGAGGAAAAACACACTTACAATGAAGTAACTTGCCAAGAAGCAGATTTCTATTACTACAGGGCTCTTTGTTAGCAGACAAAGACAAAGATCCTCGAAGCTGAAATCACCAAAGTCCAAAGTGGAACTAAGGCTATGTCTACACTTGCCATTTAAAGCACAAAAAGTCGCTTTTTTGCGCTAAAACCGCGGGAGAGTCTACACTTGTTAATGATTTTTTGTGGTGAAACACAGAAGTTTCACTGCAAAAAGAAAACCACCTTCACGAGAGGCGTACAGCTCTTTTCGTTGCTCTTTTTGTGCTGTTGTGAAAGTGAAGACACGTTCTACCTGTAAACACCTTTTGGCCTCCGGAGGATATCCCACAGTTCCAAAAGTGACCACTCTGGCCAGCATCTCCGCTGCTCTGATGCCAGGTAAAGGGACTTCTGCCCCTCCCCTGGAAGTTTGAAACTCCATTTCCTGTTGCGAGTGCTCATCTGCCCAGGTGACCATGGCTGCTCCACATGTGCTCCCCTGCTTGGAGCAATACCGAGCTACTGGACCAGATCAGTGTTTGGGGACAGGAGGTTGTGCAGTGCCAGCTGCGTTCCAGCCGTAGGAATTTCGATACCTACAAGCAGATTGCATGCCGCTTGCAGGAGAAGGGGCATAACAGGGACACCCTGTAGTGCAAAGTGAAGATGAAGGAGTGTGAGGAACACATACCACAAGGCGAGGAAGGCAAATCGTCAGTCTGGTGCTGCACCACAAAGCTGCCGTTTTTACAGTGAGTTGGATGCAATCCTAAGTGGTGACCCCACCTCCATTGCAAAGAGCCCAGTGGATACTTCTGCATGTCCGGAGGCAGTGAAAAGTGGCCCTAGCCAGGAGGAGGAGGTCATAGATGAAGAGGAGGCAGCTGAGGAACCTGTGGAGCCCGTTGCTGCGTGCACTCAAGACCCCTTCTCTGCTCTGGAGGTGTCCAGCCAGTGAGAGCGGCCACTGTCTGCTGAAGCAGAGGCAGGAGAGCAGAGCTCTGGAAAGCTGCTTTGCTTTAACAATGCATAAAGCAGGTTGAGGGCACAGAAAAGTACTAAGGTGGCTGTGTGTGTGTGTTGGGTGCCCTCCCTTTATGCTAGCCCTTTTCAGAATGGATGTATGCAATAAACCCTCTAACCCTGTGTTCCCTTCACCATTGCTGGGTTCTTGTGCACCATGGATGCTTGTCTTTTGTCACCAAGACAGTGATTTCTTACCAATGGTGTATTGCAACATACACAGTGATTCCTGTATGTATGTTTCACAGCAATGTGTTGCTTTTGTCTTCCCAGAAAAGACTGTGGAAGACCCACCCCCCACTGTAGCAGACCGTCTGTGACGTATAAGAAAGCGGCCAAGATGCACTAGGGCAGACATGTTTCATGAGGTGATTCAGCACTCCCAAGCGCAGACACATGATAAAAGTAAATGGAGAGAAACCATGACAAAGTGGAAAGAGGGAGAGAACCGAGACCAAAACGAGAATAATGCTTTCTATAGGGAAGCCACAGAGAGGCTAATCAACGTTCTGGAGCATCAGACAGCTATGTTGCATTCTCTCATTACACTGCAGAGTGACCGGATTCATTCCTGCGCCCCCCATTGCAGTAAGTGCAGAATTCTTTCCCATGCACTCCCCAAATTCCCATTGCATATTCTTATAGGCTCGCTGCAAATGTTTCCATTCCTCAACAATCCACACCCACAGACAGCTTGTCAAATGACAGCTGGGGTTATACATAGCCGTGAGGTGTTTTCTCTGTTTTTAAAATAAAAGCACAAATTTTTCAAAAAGAAGCAAGCTTTATTTGTGTGTTCACATATCTGTACATGTCATCACAGCTACAAGTCAACTAGCACTTCATCTTCACTGAAATTACATACAGAATCGCCATGTAGCATAGCACATGCTGTTAACACTTCCTTTCCCAAGCACAGCAGCAAAGTTTAATGATTTTCATTTGCAAACTTTTCCCTCAAGGCATCCTGGATCCTAACTGCCACACATTGTGCCCTAGTATCCACTAGCGCCTGCAAAACCATGGAGAAGTACCCCTTATGATTTATATACTCGGTGCCAAAGTGGGCCGAGGCAACAATAGGGATGTGCGTACCATCTATCGCCTCACCACAGTTAGGGAAGGCCATTTCTGCAAGGCCATCCAAAATGTCATGCACATTACCAAGAGTCACGGTCTTGCGCAGTAGGATGCGATTAATGGCCTTGCACACTTGAATTACCACAGCACCAACGGTCGATCTTCTCACTCCAAACTGGTTCGCAACCAACCGGTAGCTATCTAGAGTTGCCAGCTTCCACAATGCAATTGCCACATGCTTCTCTACAGTGATTGCAGCTCTCAGTCTGGTGTCCTTGCGACGCAGGTCTGGGGAAAGCTTAGCACACAGTTCCATGAAGGTGGCTCTCCACATCCAAAAGTTTTGAAGCCACTGGTCATCATCCCAGACATGCATAACGATATGCTCCCACAACTCTGAGCTAGCCCAAAAACTCCGTTCCACAGTGCACAGCTCCTCAGTTAATGCCAAAAGCAATCAAATGTTACTTATTTCAATTTCAGGCAGCTCATCAGGCATCTCTGACCGCAGCTCTCTTTGCAAGTTTAAGAACAGCTGCACTGCCAAGTGCGATGTGCAAGTGACAACTATCAGAGTAGTGGACAGCAGTGCAGGATCCAGTCCTGCTTGTAGATGTGGCAGGGAAAGCAACCGGACAGCAGGGGGGTTTAAAAAATGCCATGAAAGAAACAAGGAGGCAATGGGGCTGCTGGGACATGAAGCAGCGCATCACGGGGCACTGAACAGGGACCCAGAATGCCTTCCGCTCACCTCCCCCCTTCCCACAAGACCTATCGAGAGATGCAGCACTGTAGGATAGCTGCCCTATAGCACTGCTCTCATCGGCAATGGAAGTGCTGCTAATGTAAACACTCTCTGACGCCTGAGGAATTAAGTGAATACACAAACCAGTGCTTTTCTTTCACCGGTTCCCTAGGTTCCCTATCACCAGTGAAACTTACAGCACAAAAACTCTGCAAGTGTAGACATACCCTAAGATATAAATGGATAATTAACCATTGAACAAATTCCCAAGGGATGGAAAGATTTGAAGTCTTTCTAGAAGATATGATCTAGTTCCATTCCAGAAATCTTTGAACTAGATCACTTAGCTAAATTCTAGGACCTGTGTTATGCAGGAGGTCAGACTAGATAATCATAATGGACCCTTCTAGCCTTAAAATATGTGAAAGGGAACCTTTTACACTAAGATTGAATAAAGGAAGTTTGTATCATTTGAATGTCTAATAACCTATACATACGCCAAAAGCAGCAGTTATTCTAGGATGCAAGTAAAGCTGTGCATCATCTCATAGGAATAGCATATTGACAAGTTGCATGCGTGAACCCTAGAGTACTATACACATTCCACAATACTTATAATAGTCCTGAGCCAGTTGATCAGTTTCAGGGAACTCCTGCTTTTAAGCAGCCAATACGTAAATACTTCCTGTACACTCACTTAGCCCTGGTCTACACTACGAGTTTAGGTCGAATTTATTAGCGTTATTTCGATTGATCTGTGCACCCGTCCACACGACGAAGCCCTTAACATCGACTTCTAGGGCTCTTAAAATCGATCTCGCCACTCCACCCCCAACGAGGGGATTAGCGCTTAAAGCGATATTGCCGAATCGATGTAGGCTAGTGAGGACGCAATTCGACGGTATTGGCCTCCTGGATCTATCCCACAGTGCAACATTTGACCGCTCTGGACAGCAGTCTGAGCTCCAATGCTCCGCCCAGGTAGACAGGAAAAGCCCCGCGAACTTTTGAATTTCATTCCCTGTTTGGCCAGCGTGGTGAGCTGAAGGTGAGCGCAGATCTCATCAGCAGAGGAGACCATGATGGAGTCCCAGAACCGAAGACGAGCTCCAGCATGGACCGATGGTGAAGTACGCGATCTGATCGCTGTATGGGGAGACGAAACCGTGCTAGCAGAGCTACGGTCCAAAAGAAGAAACGCCAATACATATGCCAAAGTCTCCAAGGGCATGTAGGACAGAGGCTACAACAGGGACGCGCAACAGTGCCGCGTGAAAATTAAGGAGCTCAGGCAAGCCTACCAAAAAACCAGAGATGCAAACAAACGCTCTGGGTCAGAGCCCCAGACATGCCGCTTCTATGATGAGCTGCATGCCATTCTAGGAGGTGCAGCCAGCACTGACCCACCCATGTGGTATGACTCCGTATGTGGATCATCAGAAACCACAGAGGAGCATGATGATGATAATGATGCTGAAAATAGCACCCACACACAGCAAGGAAGTGGAGAAGCCCTTTTCCCCGACAGCCAGGAACTCTTTGTCACCCTGGAGCCAGTACCCTACGAACCCACCCAAGGCGTGCTCGATGCAGGAGAAGGGACCTCTGGTGCCTCTGGTGAGTGTACCTCTGTTAATTAATACATGTTTTATAAGCAAGCGTGTTTAATGATCAATTTGCGGCCAGTACAGCTACAGCTACTGGAAAACTCTGTTAACATGTTCGGGGATGGAGCAGAAATCTTCCGGGGACATCTCCAGAAAGATCTCCTGGATGTACTCCCAAAGCCTCTGCAAAAGGTTTCTGGGGAGGGCAGCCTTATCCTGTGCTCCGTGGTAACACACTCTATCTACCACGCCAGGCCAGTAGCACGTAGTCTGGAATCATTGCTTTGCAAAGCATGGCGGCGTATGGTCCCGGTGTTTGCTGGCATTCAAGCAACATCCGTTCTTTATCTGTCTGTGTTATCCTCAGAAGAGTGATATCATTCATGGTCACCTGGTTGAAATAGGGGAATTTTATTAAGGGGGTATTCAGAGGGGCTCCGTCCCTGCTGGGCTGTTTGCCTGTGGCTGAACGGAAATCTTCCCCGCTGTGACCCACGCGGTGGGGGGAGGGGGAACAGCGAACATCTTGGATGTGTGTCTTGTGTGTGTGTGTGGGGGGGAGGGGGGTCGATTAGGTTCGCGCTGCACGTTAACCCGAAAACCACCGCCTCTCCCTTTTCAATTGCCAACCAGTTTTAAATTGCCAGCCCAAAGGCTGTTTGTTATGGGAAATGAGGGGGTTGCTGTTTGAAAACATTCCCACATGTTATGAAGGTTAAAGAAGCCTATAGACTGTGGCTTACCATGGCTGCCTGCAAGCCGAATTCTGTTGCCCGCCGGACCTGCTTGTGTGATCTCTCACACCAAACCGGCAGACCCTCAATATAACAGGCAAAGTGCAACCTTGGACCAAATGCATATGTGATATGTAATGTTTGGAGCATTGTTCTCTAATATGTGTCTTTTAAACTACTCCTCTCCCGTTTGTTTCCTCCCGCAGCTGCAAATGTTTCAACGCCACCCCTTTCATCACCGTCCCAGAGGCTAGCGAAGATTAGAAGTAAAAAAAAAAAGGAATCGAGACGATATGTTCTCAGAACTCATGGAATCCTCCCACACTGAAGCTGCCCAGCAGAATGCGTGGAGGCAGACACTGGCGGAGTCCAGGAAGGCAGAATTTGATCGCGCGGAAAGGTGGCGTGCTGAAGACAATGACTGGCGGGATGAAGAGAGACAGCGGCGGGCTGAAGAGAGTAGGTGGCGTCAGCGTGCAGAGAGAAGGCAGGATGCAATTCTGAGGCTACTGGAGGATCAAACGGAAATCCTCCGGCTTATGGCTGAGGAAAGGCGTAGGGTTCAGGAAAGGCCGCCTGAGCCCAGACCGCCGCTACAGCCCCTGTGTAACCAACAGCCCTCCTTCCCGAGTCCCATAACCTCATCCCCGAGATGCCCAAGAACGCGTTTGGGCGGCCTCCGTGCACCCAACCACTCAAGTCAAGAGAACAGTCCAAGCAAGAAAGGGCTGGCATTCAATAAGTTTTAAAGTGCTGCGTGTCCTTGTCCTTCCCTCATCCCCTCCTCCACCACCCATCCTGGTGCTTCCCTTCCTCCACCAGCTATCCCGGGAGACTGTGGCAGTTAGCCCCATAGTTCCCCCTCTTTGTTTTACGAATTAATAAAGAATGCATGATTTTTAAGCAACAACGACTTTATTTCCTCTGCGAGCGGTGATCGAAGGGGGGAGGGCAGGGCGGTTTGGGTAAAGGGAAGTAGAGTGAAGAAAGGGGCGGGGCTTTTCATTACAGGGGAAAACCAGAACTTTCACACAGCATCCTGGCCATTCACTGTAAAACTTCTCTCCCTTAGCTAATCACAGAGTCTATTATGATGAAAATTTCTGTTAGTTAATAAAATTATGTAACATCAAAGAGCTCAAACTTTCACTATGATTGACTCTCTACAGTTCATAGTTTTTAAACAAGAGGAGCCTGAAAAATCATGAGACTGTGACAATGAAATCTTTTGGGGGCAATTTTTAACTGATACTCAAACTATTTAATGAAGTTTGTTTAAACTTTTCTGAAAATTCTAAATATACTGAAAATTTTGGACAGAAACTGTGTTTCCTATAAAACACTTTTTTCAGAAAAGATCTACAATGATATGAGGTCTGTAAAACCTGCCTTTAGAAACTAACTATTTAGCTCATCCAAGAGAAGGATAAGAGGTAGCTTGATCACAGTCTACAAATACCTCTATGAGGAGAATATTTATGATAAGAGCGCTTTTTAGTCTAGCAAACAATAGTATAACAATATCCAATGGCTAGAGCTGAAGCTACCCAAAGTTCAGTCTACAAATAAGGCGTAGATTTTTAACAGTGAGTGTAATCAATCACTGGAACAATTTACCTAGGGACGTGATGGATTCTCCATCACTTGAAATCTTGTGTGTGTGTGTGTGTGTGTGTGTGGGGGGGGGGGGGGGGGGGGGGGGGAATGGTTACCTTCCTTCCGTAACTGTTGTTCTCCAAGATGTGCTGCTCATGTCCATTCCAAGTAGGTGTGTGCGCGTGCGCCGTATGCACAGCCACCGGAAGGTTTTTCTCCTAGTAGTATCCGTTGGGTCGGCTCAGATGGCCCCTGGAGTCGTGCCATGCCAACCCCCGGCCTCTTCAGTTCCTACTTGCCAGCTGGGGTAGACGGATGGGTCTTGGAATGTACATGAGCAACACATCTCGAAGAACAACAGTTACGAAAGGTAGGTAACTGTTTTTTCTTCTTTGAGTGCTTGCTCAGGTCGATTCCAACTAGGTGACTCCCAAGCAGTTGAACAGGAGGGGTCAGAGCTGGATTGACTCACGGATTACAGCACCACTCTGCCAAATGCAGCATCTTCTCTAGCTTGCTGTGTAATGGTGTAATGCAAAGTGAAGGTGTGGCCAGACGACCACATGTCCTGGATAGAAACCCGTGCCAGGAATGCTGCAGAGGATGTCTAACCCTTGTGGAACGTGCTGTCAGCACTGGAGCAGGTACCTTTGCCAGCTTGTAGCATGCGCAGATACAGGACGTAATCCATGATTGAAGTCTTGTCCCAAAGAATTTCATCTGTCTGTTATGGCCACAAAGATCTGAGTTGACCTGCAAAATGGTTTTGTTCTCTTGATGTAAAAGGCCAATGCTCACCTTACATCCGTAGAATGGAGTCTTCACTCTTGGTTACTGGCATGCAGTGTTGGGTAAAAGACTGGGAGGAGTATGTCCTGGTTGGTGTGAAATAGCAAGACTACTTTTTGGAAGGCAGGCTAGGTGAGGACAGAGCTGGACCTTGTCCTTATAGAAGACCGGGTTACGGAGGCTCAGATGTGAGGGCCTTAATCTCAGAAACCCTTCTGGCCGATGTTATGGCTACCAGGAATGCTATCTTCCAGGACAGAGAGTAGCAAACATGTTGCTAGGGGTTCAAACAGGGGCCACGAGAGTCTCCATAGTACTAGACCAGTGGTTCCCAAACTTTAACAACCTGTGAACCCCTTTCACTAAAATGTCAAGTCTCGCGAACCCCCTCCTAAAAATGAATATTTCCAGGGATTTTCTCCTTTACCTGAGTATGAATTATAAAAGCAGTGATCTTGGAAATATAAAATTTGTTTATTACATGCTTATTTTTTATTAATTATTTATCATTACAGTATTTTTATTGCATTATGAAAACAGCAACACTCTTCCAAGAGCTCACTTTCGTAGCTTGTATCACTTTGAATAAGCCTGTTAAAGACAAAGCTCCTATGTTTCATCAAGGAGTATCAGATATGAAACAGCATGAAAGTATTTAAGAAGCCAACTCAAAAAGTTCCTTCTACACAAGCATTCAGGTCTTGAGCAGCTGAGGCAAACAACACACGTTACAACAAAGCTGCCTATTTAATTTTAAAAACAGCAAAAAACATCCACCTCCCTTTCCATTTCTTATAAGGAATGTTGAAGTTTAAATCTCCTCAATGTGATAGATATGCTTGCTTTGATCTGCTTAGCTCTTGGAAGTCCAGAGGCTCCGGTCTGCTGGCCCCGTGCTGCCCGGGATCCCTAGGGACAGCTCTGTCCGCCATTAGGGAATTTTTTCCCCAAGAACCCCCTGTAACATTTTGCAAACCCCCAGGGGTTCATGAACCCCAGTTTGGGAACCACTGTACTAGACTGAAGTCCCAGGGAGGAACTGGTTGTTACATTTGAGGGTACAGCCTGACCAGTCCCTTGAGAAAGCGGCTGATGATTGGATTGGCGAAGACTGATCGGTTGGTGACCCAGGAGTGACATGCCAAAATCATGGCCAAATGGATCTTGATTGATGACACTGACAGCCCTTGCTATTTTAGGTACAAGTAGTCCAGAATGAAGGGTGCTGACGACTGTGTAGATGACATGCCCCTTTGCATTGACCAGATAGAGAATCTTTTCCACTTAGTCAGCCCCAAGATGTATTGAGTGGGCTATGCAGAACTCCCACAGTTTGAGGGCTTCCTGACATAGGAGCGTGTTCCATCCTGTCTGTTTATACAGAACATTACTGTGGTATTGTCCGCCGTGACCGATACACATCTGCCCTCCAGGTGGACTCAGAAGAACTGGCAGTCTAGGCACACCACTCTCAGCTTTCTGACATGGATATGTAGTGAGCTCCACCTGGGACCAGAGGCCTTCGGTCCAGAGTCTCCCCAGATGAGCTCCCCATCCCAGACACATCCGTAACTAGGGACAGCGAGGGTCAACGTCTGAAAAAGAGCACTCCTTCACACACAGCCTGCATATTCAGCCACCAAAGAAGGAACTCAATTACCCAATGAGACCACTATGTCTAAGTGGTTTCAGTTTGGATATACTGAAGCCAGCCAGGCTTGAAGAGGTCTGAGTTACAGTCTTGCATGCTATATGACATAAGTGCAGACAGCTGTGTGACCCACGAGCTTCAGGCAGTTCTGAGCCATGGTGATGGGGTAGCTTCTGAAGCCTTTTATGATGGCATATATAGCCCGGAATCGGGACTCCAGAAGGAACACCCTGGCTTGGCCCAAGTCTAGTACTGCTCCTATGAATGCTATCCTCTGGGTGGATGACAGGGCCAATTTCTGTATGTTTACCAGCAAGCCTAACTTGTTGAACGTTGACCGTATCAAGCCAATGTCCGCCTCCACCTGCTCCGTGGTGTGGTCCTTGATCAGCCAGTCCTCTAGGTTCAGGTAAACCTGTACCTTCCACTTCCTCAGGAATACAGTGACAACTGCCATGCACTTGGTGAACACTCAAGGGGCTGCTGATAGGCCAAAAGGGAGGACCGTAAACTGGTAGTGGATATGGTTCACGATGAACCACAGGAATCTTCTGTGTCCTGGGATAAAAACACGCATCCTTCAAATCAAGGGCAGCATACCAGTCCCCCGGACCCAGGGAGAGGGATAATGAAGGCCAAGGAGACCATGTGGAACCTCAGCTTCTTGATGAATCTGAGGAGGTTTCACAGGTCCATGATGGGTCTGAGACTGCTTGGCTGTCAGGGTCAGGAAGTAGTGGGAGTAGAAACCCTTGCCCCTTAGCACTTGAGGGACCTCCTCTACTGCTCCCACTTTTAGGAGTGTCTACAGCTCTTGGATCAGAAGCTGCTCATGAGAAGGGTCCCTGAACTGGTAAGGAGGAAGACAACTGAACAGTAGGGAGTATCCCAGTCGTATCGTATTACCCAGCGGTCTGACGTAATCTCGGCCCATGCACAATAGAAATGGGATAAATGGTCTTAGAATCATGGAATCATAGAATCTCAGGGTTGGAAGGGACCTTAGGAGGTCATCTAGTCCAACCCCCTGCTCAAAAGCAGGACCAATCCCCAATTTTTGCCCCAGATACCTAAATGGCCCCCTCAAGGATTGAGCTCACAACCCTGGGTTTAGCAGGCCAATGCTCAAACCACTGAGCTATCCCTCCCCCCCCAAAACACAGGGGTGATGGATCTGGTACTTGAACTGGTGCACTGCCCTCAGGCGCACCCTCAAAAGTTGTGCTTCAGCCCAGATGGCTGCTTCACAAGCCCAGGTTCTTCGGTGGATGAAGGAGGATGACACCTTATCCTATAATTCCTGCCATGCTTCCTGCTATAATCTTGCCTAGGTTGAGATTGATAGAAGTGAGGTAGGGGTTGTGTTTTAAGGATCTCCTCTGAGGAGCCAGGGTATGGAGCCCAAGTGACTTGAGAGTAGCCCTCAAGTCCTTTAGACTGTGGAGTCTCGAGTCTGTCTGCTCGGAGAAAAGGGAAAAGCCCTCAAAGGAAAGGTCCCATATGGTCTGTATGGTGCTGTGAGGGCTATCAGCTCCCTAGCCACCTCAAATGTTTCCAGCGTGGAAGGTAGCTCTAGTATCTCTCCACGGCTCTCACTCAGAAGAGAGTCCAGTGGTACCGGACACGACTGACCTTTCAATGGGACCCAAGTCAACGATGCAGCTCTGAGTAATACAGAGCTTGAATAGCTTGGCGTGGTCACACTCCACTTGAGTCCTTACACCCTGCTGGCCTCACCATAGGCAAGCACCCCGTTAGTTGTCTTTTGCTTCTTACGAGGCATCGGTGATTGGGAGCGGTGCCACACATTTCCAGGAGGCTAAATATATAATTAATGCCAATCAGCATGATTTCATGGGAGGTCATCAAACAATCTGGTTTTTTTGTGTTTTAGAGAAGATTAAAGGCCTGATTGATACAGGCAACTGTGTTGTTACAGAACACTTTGATTTCTCACATTTGACCTAGTTCCACATGACATTGTGATTTTAAAAATTGCAATATATGGAATTATAGGGCACACATTATATGGATTAAAAATTTACTCATTGACTGATCTCAGAATGTAGTTGTTAATGGGGAGACATCAATGAGTGGAGGCTATTTTAGCAGAGTCCCCCAAGGATCGGTTCTTAGTCCAACACTATTCAATATTTTTATCACCAATCCAAATCATTATATAAATCTTTGTAAAATGTGCATAAAACAATGATTGGTGAGGTAGCAAATAATGAGAACAGGTTACTGCTACAGAGTGATCGGAATTCACCTGGTTAAACAGTCACAATCCAACAAAATGCATTTTAATACAGCCAAATGCAAGGTAATACTTTGGGGAACTAAGCATATAAGCCATACTTTACAGGGTCATAGATTATCTTGGAAAGCAGTGATTCAGAGAAGGATTTAAGGGTCATTGTAGATAATTGCCTCAACATGACAACAGTGCAGTGACGTAACAAAATGAGCCAACGCAATCCTTGGATTTATAAAAAGGGGACTATCAATTAGAAGTAGAGAGGGGATCTTGCATCCATACGCTGGATTGGTAAGCCCACCGCCAGAATACAGAGTCCAGTTCCTGTGTCCATGCTTCAAGAAGGATGTAGAAATACTGGAAAGAGTCAAAGGAGGACCACAAGAATGATCCAGGAGCCCAAAAAACAAGTTTAACAATATGAAGTTTAAGGAGCTCAAATTATTCAGTTTTTCAAAGAGAAGGCTGATAGGAGATTTGATCACTTTTGTACAGATACTTAACACATATGGAGAAAGACATTTGATATTCAGGGGAAGCTGAAGATAGACAAATTCAGCCTTGAAATAAGGTGCAATTTCCTAGCACTGAAGGGTCATTAAACACTGGAACAGCTTACCACGTGAGGTGGTGGACTCATCATCGCTTGGAGTTTTAAATATAAGAAAGCATATATTTTAGAACAATATCTCAATTCAGCTTATGGGAGAAGGTCTATGATCTGTGTGCGCAGGGGCTGGGCTGGATGGTTGTGATGGTGGTCCCTTCCGGTCTTAGAATCATAGAATCTCAGGGTTGGAAGGGACCTCAGGAGGTCATCTAGTCCAACCCCCTGCTCAAAGCAGGACCAAACCCAATTAGATCATCCCAGCCAGGGCTTTGTCAAGCCTGACCTTAAAAACCTCTAAGGAAGGAGATTCCACCACCTCCCTAGGTAACCCATTCCAGTGCTTCACCACCCTACTAGTGAAAAAGTTTTTCCTAATATCCAACCTAAACCTCCCCCTCTGCAACTTGAGACCATTACTCCTTGTTCTGGCATCTTCTACCACTGAGAACAGTCTAGATCCATCCTCTTTGGAACCCCCTTTTAGGTAGTTGAAAGCAGCTATCAAATCCCCCCTCATTCTTCTCTTCTGCAGGCTAAACAATCCCAGTTCCCTCAGCCTCTCCTCATAAGTCATGTGCTCCAGCCCCCTAATCATTTTTGTTGCCCTCCGTTGGACTCTTTCCAATTTATCCACATCCTTTTGTAGCGTGGGGCCCAAAACTGTACACAGTACTCCAAATGAGGCCTCACCAGTGCCGAATAGAGGGGAATAATCACGTCCCTCGATCTGCTGGAAATGCCCCTACTTATACAGCCCAAAATGCAGTTAGCCTTCTTGGCAACAAGGGCACACTGTTGACTCATATTCAGCTTTTCGTCCACCGTAACCCCTAGGTCCTTTTCTGCAGAACTGCTGCCCAGCCATTCGGTCCCTAGTCTGTAGCAGTGCATGGGATTCTTCCGTCCTAAGTGCAGGACTCTGCACTTGTCCTTGTTGAACCTCAGATTTCTTTTGGCCCAATCCTCTAATTTGTCTAGGTCCCTCTGTATCCTGTCCCTACCCTCCAGCGTATCAACCACTCCTCCCAGTTTAGTGTCATCTGCAAACTTGCTAAGGGTGCAGTCCACACTATCCTCCAGATCGTTGATGAAGATATTGAACAAAACCGGCCCCAGCACCGACCCTTGGGGCACTCCACTTGATACCGGCTGCCAACTAGACATGGAGCCATTGATCACTACCCGTTGAGCACGACCATCCAGCCAGTTTTCTATCCACCTTACCGTCCATTCATCCAGCCCATACTTCCTTAACTTGCTGGCAAGAACACTGTGGGAGACTGTATCAAAAGCTTTGCTAAAGTCAAGAAATAGCACATCCACTGCTTTCCCCTCATCCACAGAGCCAGTTATCTCATCATAGAAGGCAATTAGGTTAGTCAGGCATGACTTGCCCTTGGTGAATCCATGCTGACTGTTCCTGATCACTTTCCCCTCCTTTAAGTGGTTCAGAATTGATTCCTTGAGGACCTGTTCCATGATTTTTCCAGGGACTGAGTTGAGACTGACTGGCCTGTAGTTCCCCGGATCTTCCTTCTTCCCTTTTTTAAAGATGGGCACTACATTAGCTTTTTTCCAGTCATTCGGGACCTCCCCCGATTGCCATGATTTGTCAAAGATAATGGCCAATGGCTCTGCAATCACATCGGCCAACTCCTTTAGCACCCTCGGATGCAGTGCATCCGGCCCCATGGACTTGTGTTCGTCCAGCTTTTCTAAATAGTCCCGAACTACTTCTTTCTCCACAGAGGGCTGGTCACCTCCTCCCCATACCGTGCTGCGGAGTGCAGCCGCCTGGGAGCTGACCTTGTCTGTGAAGACAGAGGCAAAAAAAGCATTGAGTACACTAGCTTTCTCCACATCCTCTGTCACTAGGTTCCCTCCCTCATTCAGCAAGGGGCCCACACTTTCCTTGACTTTCTTCTTGTTGCTCACATACCTTGGACTCTGTCAATCTCTGAATTCCCCTGCTCAAGCCACAATTAAGGAAGAAGGCCACACTGGTTAAAAAACTGATGACATGGTTTAGAGGGAAATGAAGGCAGCTCTAAAAAACAACATATAACAAAGGGGAAGTTGATACTAATGAATATAAATCAGAAGCTAGGAATTGTAGAAAACCGATAAGGGAAACAAAGGGATAAAACAAGAAATCTATAGCCAGCACAGTTACGGACAATAAGGAGGAGTTTAAGTATATTAGGAACAAACAGAATTCTAACAATGATATTGGTCCACTACTAAATGCAAATGGCAGAATTATCAATAGTAATGCAGAAGACACAAACATTCAAAAAATATTTCTGTTCTGTATTTGGGGGAAAACGGATAATGTCATATATGATGACAAAAGTCTTTCCATTCCATTAGTATTTCAGGAGAATGTTAAACAGCAGCTATTGAAGTCAGACAAGATAACTTGCATATACGAGTTTCAAAAGAGCTGGCTGAGAAGCAGCCCACTGGACCGTTAATGCTGATTTTCAATAAGTCTTAGAACACCGGGGAAGTTCCAGAATACTGGAAGAAAGCTAATGTTGTGCCAATACATAAAATGGGTAAATGGGATGACCTGAGTAATTATAGGCCCGCCAGTCTGACATCTATCCCAGATAAGATAATGAAGCGGTTGATACTGATCTTGATTAATCAAGAATTAAAGAAAGAAAGATAAGCTGTCCATAATGCAAGAAGGATGCTGATAAAAAGAAGAGGGTTCAGAGATTAGCCATGAGAATCATAGAATATCAGGGTTGGAAGGGACCTTAGGAGGTCATCTAGTCCAACCCCCTGCTCAAAGCAGGACCAATCCCCAATTTTTGCCCCAGATCCCTAAATGGCCCCCTCAAGGATTGAACTCACAACCCTGGGTTTAGCAGGCCAATGCTCAAACCACTGAGCTATCCCTGCCCCCCCTTATAAATGGAGATATGCCAATCTCTTAGAACTGGAAGGACCTTGAAAGGTCATCAAGTCCAGTCCCCTGCCTTCACTAGCAGGACCAAGTACTGTCCCCTGACAGTTTTGCCCCAGATCCCTAAATGGCCCCCTCAAGGATTGAACTCACAACCCTGGGTTTAGCAAGCCAATGCTCAAATCACTGAGCTATCCCTCCCCCCAATGACTAAAGGATTAGAAAACGTGCCTTACAAGGATAGACTCAAGGAGCTCAATCTGTTTAGATTAACAAAGGGAAGGTTAAGGGGTGACTTGATCATAGGGTTGCCAACTTTTTAATTCCAGAAAACCGAACACCCTTGCCCTGCCCACTACTCCGCCCCTTCCCTGAGGCTCCATCCCCCCCTCCCTCTCTCGCTTGCTTTCCCCCACCCTCTGTCAAGTGCTCATTTTCACTCCAAGGCCCAAACAGGCATATTTATTGTTTTGACAGATATATTATACTAAGTTCAGGTTTTATTTGTTACAGGACGCAAGAGCTGGCATCAAAATAAGTCAAAAAGGTAATTTTTAAAAAATGAAAATTTCACAAAAGTTTTCATGATTCTTTCCCTCCCCTCTTCCCATTTTTCGTAACCAGCTCCATGTTTTTTCTTCACTAAAGGAATTAGGACCACACATTATCACAGCTAGAATGGGTCCATTAAAGGCCCACTCCTGAAGTCCAAATACAAATCCATAGAGCACAGCTACAGAAATGCACACCTCTCCAGATACCTATATACATAAATCTGTAGAAACTGACTCCCACACCTACATGCAGATACACACGTGTATTCATATGTACACATCTAGCATGCACTAACACATACACTTCCGCATTATTTATTATTACAATTGTTGTTTAGTGTCTGGAGACCCCAACTAAGATCAGGGCTCCAGGGTGGTAGGTGCTGGACATACACATAAAAAGAGAGGGTCTGCAACAAAGAGTTTATAATGTAGCTAGACAAATGTGGGGAGAAATGTATGATACGTTGGCTCTTTTGCAATTACTGGTCAACAACATTCATTTTTTAAGAAATAATACATTTCTTTTAGAGTTCCCTTCTCTCTTAAAAACTTGTTATGAAATGAATACACACATTTTATGTCATCAATTTTTTGTGTGCAAGCCAGCAAAAGTAATAAAAGTCAGAGTCGGGCTGCAAATTATTCACACAGGTATACATACACACTGCAATACACGCACCTCCCCACACAAAGACACACAGTCTCTTACACACAATGCATGCATGCACACACTTGACTACACAGAGACACTTTTTCATATACTTTTCCAGGGGCTGCCTAAATCACCCAGCCGGGAAGGGAGGAGGGTGGGCTGGAGGGGAAAAGATGAAGGGTGGCGGAGGGTGGGGGAGGCCAAGGACAAGAGCGGGGAGTGGGGGGATGGTGAGAGTGGGGAGTGAAGGAGAGAGGAGGGGGTGTGGGGGTATGTGGGGGGCACAAGGGTGTACGGGGACATAATGAGAGTGCAGCAGTATACAGAGGTGAATGGGGTGCAGGGCTGTGGGGGATGAGGAACACGGGGGTGGCAGCTCTGGGAGGTGGAAAGGATAGGTGGGAAAGTGCTGTAAGGGATACAGGGCTGGGATAGGTAGGTATGGGGGGCAGGACAGGATGGGGAGGGATGTAGTGAGGGGGATGGGAGTGCAGCCCTATTCCCAGCACTCAGAGACACATATACCTCAAACTCCTGGGTACCGGTGATAGGGCGACAGACAGATAGAGCTGCACGTGCCTCAGCTCAAACCCAGCCACATGAGGAGCGTAAGGAGAAGAGGACCATCCACAGGCATGGCTCTCAGTAGCTCCCAGTGTCTCGTGGCCTGCACTCAGATTACCTTGATGCGACACAGGTGGCCCACCACTGGACTAGATGATCACAATGGTCCCATCTGGTCTTGGAATCTATTAATCATACCCCTCCTTCACGGGCAAAGTGGAAAATAGGATTGCCTGCACTGGCCTGAACATGCTCATAACGCTTGCAGCTCTGCAATAAGATAATGACTATAATCAAATCTCATGCTTCAGGGCATCAGTGAATCACCAACAGGTGTTAGAAAGGAATTTTTTCTTCCAATGCACAATTGGCTAGATATATTCTGGGTTCTTGCTACATGCCTTCCTCTGAAGAGTCAGAGATTGGCCACTGCTCTGAGGTGGTTCAGATAATCCTCTCTTACATGTCTGGCTGGTGAGTCTTGCTCACAAGCTCACGGTCAAACTAATTTGGGGTAAGGAAGGAATTTTCCCTAGATCAGACCGGTAGACACCTTAGGAGCAGGGTTCACCTCTCTTTGCAGCATGAAGTGTGGATTGCTTGCTGAGATCATCTGGGCATATTTCTCCAGTCAATTCCCTGCCATTGCACGGACCTCAGGCATTGTAGGCCCCTCAGTCTCTCCTGTTCTCTGCCTGTGGCACAATATAGTTTAGTCTCCTGAGGACTGAAAATGTTTTACTCTAACCCAGGTTTGGGGGCTCAATATAGCAGTATCGGGGTGAAATGGAATGACTTGTGATATACAGGAGTCAGACCATATGATCAAACAATCTCTTCTGGCCTGAAACTATGAAGGATGTCGATAAATTTGGAGAGGATTCAGAGAAGAGCCGTGAGAATGATTATAGGATTGGAAAACATGCCTTACGGTGAAAAACTCAAGCAGCTCAATCTGTTTATTTTAACAAAGGGATTAAGGAATGACATGATCACAGTCTATAAGTGCCTACATGGGGACAAATATTTGATTCAATCTAGCAAACAAAGGTATAGCAAGATCCAATGGTAAGAAGCTGGAAAAATTCAACTAGAAACAAGGCTCTGAATGCCCCTCCGCCCAATAGAAGTTCAGTTCTATACCTGGTTCTTCATACGTGAAGCTGGACAAATCCCCTAACCCAAAATTTTCTACAGGTGGCCACTAAATGGGTGGTACTCCTTTTTGGGTATCCAATTTGACACACCTGAGGCCTGATTTCCAGAAATATTCAGATATAACTGAAGTGAAAGGAATCTGGATGCTTAGCAACTCTGCAGAAATGAATATAGGGTTAGGAGCGAGGAATAGAATTCTAATCCTATCACAGATTCATTATATAGCCTTCAGCAAAATCACTGTCTTTTGGTTTCAGTTTCCCCAATTTGTGAAATGGGGATAATAGTACATATCTACTCATTTTCCAGGGTGTTGTGAAAATACAGTGAATGTTGCGGCTGTTGAAACAATTCTAATATTTTGTATACTTTTTTAATCCAATTTAAATTTACTATTTGTCCTGACACACAAGTTGTATGTGATCTGAAACAGAATTTATTGAAAATTAAATTACAAAAATCTTTACTGAAAGTAGAATTAAAGGTTATTTATTTTGATACAGAAATCTTATGCTCCTGTGAAACATAGTAGAACCACAAGAGGGAGACTCTCTCCAGCACAGCTACTCATGTGAATTAAACCCTGCTGCCAAAACAGCAGTTCTATACAACTGCTCAGACCCAATAATTTCCATTAAGAATGTACTCAAAAGTTTCACAAACCTGAGTATTTCCATTCAAGATGCACTTGTGAGCTCTACAACCCACATTATTCTGGATTTTCCCGTTATTTACTGGGGAAAAAATAATTTGTTTAAATACCCACACTAATGGGATGTTAAGATTATGACTTAAATGCTCTAAATGAATGAGATAAGAATTAAGGGTGTTTTTCTTTTATATATATTTATATATATATAAATTTACTTTTCCACACTGCGCAATTCTTTTACTTGCTATTCCTGTTTTGCTTTCCGGTGTCTAAATCATGAATGTTTAGATGTATATAATAAATACAGGCTGCGAAATTGTGCTAAATTACTATTAATGCCTAAATTTTCATTTCCTGACTTTGGGGCAGTTAAGATGGGGGGGAAAAATAAGATTTTGTAGTTCAATTTAAAATTCTATTTAAAAAATTATTTATAATTGTGTTTTAGGAAGAGAATAAATTTAAGTTTCAGTTACACAATGTATTCTCAGCAACTAGAACCAATCCTGTGAGAAGCTGAGCACCTTCTTCTCCCAAAGACTTCAATCTACCAGCATCTCTCTCAAGGCTTTTAATATAATACTTACCATCAGTGTATCTAACTGAGGGTACTCAGCACCTCTCAAGATTAGGCCTTAAGTACACATGAAAGTAATTAAAAGTGTCACCTTTAGCACAAAAAATACAAGTACAGGAACCATCATTACTGGAGATGTTCAAGGCCAGTGCAATCTACAATTCTTGCATGATACAAAGGAACTAGATGACCGTCTGGAAATCCACATTCAACCCAGAGAACTGGGGGTTATAAACCAGATTTACAAAGGTATCCAAGCACCTAAAGAGAGAGAAGCACCTACTTCAATTTACAGAAGTGCCTAAGCAAATTAGGTGCCTAACTCCCATTGACTTTCAATGGGAATTAGGTGCTTTTGGAATCCCACTTGGTGTCTACCTGCATCTTCAGGTGACTTTATACCTTTGTTGTTTGTCTGACCATGTCAATATTACAGCTACAATAGAATAAACTAAATTGGAGTACAAAATATACATAATATCAGCAAAATTCAATCTAAAATATTCAAGTGATGTTCTTGTGAACTGAAAAAGAAAGGTTATTTACCAGTGCCTCTGTGCATTCACACTAATATTTCAAGTAGTTCTCCTAACCAGTTGAATTTAACGTCAGTTATTTTGGTGCATCTCAAAGGCTGATAGTTCTAAGGCCAAGGAGGGACCATTGATTTCTTATAATTTCACAGTATATACTCCACACTGTGGTTTAACTAGAACATTAAATCAAGACTAGATATCGGTCAAAATTAAGATGCCAAGTGAACAAGAATCCACCATTTCCCTCAGTAAACTATTCTGATTGTTAGTTGCCCTCACCGTTAACATTTTCAATGCAGTAGTCATCCCCACTCTTTTTTATGGGTGCGAGACATGGATGACATACCAAAGCCATATTAAGCATCTGTAGTGGTATCACCAGCGCTGCCTTAGGAAGATTCTCTGCATCAGATAGGAAGATCATCGCACCAATGCCAGCGTTCTCTCTCCACCAACATCATCAGTGTTGAGGCAAAAATTATGAAACATCAACTTTGCTGGACTGGCCACTGTCTGCAGATGGGTGACAGTTATCTACCTCTTTTCTCAATTTAGTCATGGTAAGAGAATTCATGAGGGACAAAGGAAATTCTAAAAGAACACCCTGAAAATATATCTTAAGAAGGGAGGCACTGACTCCACGAATTGGGAAGAGCTGGCTGACAATAGGCTGGAATGGCATCGCATCACCTATCAAGCCTCAGCTCGTTTTGAAGAGAATCGTCTTGCTCAAGAGGCTGAGAAACAGCAGAGGAAGGAAAGTGTACAACATCCCGGCCAGCAGTTGTGCTCTCTCAAGCAACCACCTGTCTTATATGTGGAAAAACCTATAGAGCACAGATTGGACTCCTCAGCTATCTTAAGTCTCTGAATGACCTTTTTTCTCCCCAGCAAACATCATCCTCGTATCGAGGAATAGCCGATGATGACCGATGCAGGACTCATCGACTGCACTGAGAGACAAGGTCCAGGATCACTGGTTGATTGGTCACTGAACTGAGACTAGGTCTGGGACAGCTGGGTGATGGGCCACTGAATGAGTAAGTTCACTAGCTCTGAGTACCAATAGCATCAGACACTATCATGATGCCCTACCCTGCACCGTTTTAGCTTTCTCAGGGTCCTGGGTATCATGGGAATAGGAGGAAAGACGTTTATTAGATCCAGGGCTCAGTGGAGCAGAAAAGAATCCAAAATGGAGCCCAGACTCACACACACGCCCTAGCGCAGAACTCCAAGCACTTATTGTGATTCATGGTGAAGAAGTTCACTTGAGGGAAGCCCCATTTTCAAAAGACCTCCATGAGGACCTCAGATTTAAGGAGCCATGTGTGTTTCTTGGACAAGTCCTTGTTGAAGCAGTTTGCCAAAGATTCTGGATCATGGGGAGAGGTAGGGCCACCAAGGTGACCTGATGCTCAACACACCAATTCCAGAGCTGTGTTGCTTCCTGGCAAAGAGGGAGGATCTGCACCCACTCCTCACTAGTTGATGGAGAACTTGGCTGTGCTATTGTCCGTGAATACATGGATCACGAAGCCCTCTGAGGAGAGGTAGGAAGGCCTTGCATGCCAATCTCATAGCCATGAATTCCAGAATATGTATGTGGAGTGTGATATCCAGGAGACACCACCAATATTGAACCCTCAGCTAATCCACATGACCAGTCCATGACCAGTGTCTTTCACCAGCATTACCAACAAAAGGATATCCCACTGCATACATGGTTCAGATCCGTCCATCAGGTTAAGGAGAGGATTTTGGGATGGACCCATGACCACACAAGTCCATGCTGTGCTTGTCTGGCTCATCAAAAACAAGAACTCCAGTGGCACCTTAAAGACTAACAGATTTATTTCGGCATAACCTTTTGTGGGTAAAAAAACCTCACTTCTTCTGAAGAAGTGGGGTTTTTTACCCACGAAAGCTTATGCCCAAATAAATCTGTTAGTCTTTAAGGTGCCACTGGAGTTCTCGTTGTTTTTGTAGATACAGACCAACATGGCTACCCCTCTGATACTTGGCATCATACAGATCTCAATTACCCTGGCAAAGGCCACAACTGAAGTCTGGCTTGCTGCGTGACATATATGGCAATATGTGGCCCAGAAGTTTGAGACTGATCCTCACCTACCTGTGGGGCAGGGTTGAAGTTGACCAGTGAGGTCTGTCACAGTCTGAAACCTTTGATGAAGGAAGTAAACTCATGCTAACCGAGTCTAATCAAGTCCTGATATATTCTGTGCTCTGAGCCAGGACTGATTTATCTCAACTGACCAAGTCCTTGAAAAGTCTGTCATGAGTCCCCAGCGTGCTCAGGACACTTTCCTCACACCAGTGAGTTGTCAACCCTGTTACTGATAATATGTAGTCCTAACAAGAAACTGCAGATACTTCCACATCTCTATATATGTGGCACACAGAAAGTAGGCATCTTGGAGATAGAGAGCTGCAAAACAATTCATGGGATCAATACAGGGGATTATGGAAGCAAGGGTGACCATGCAGAACCTGATGCAACGCATGAAGGAGTTGAGGCAACAAGGATGGGGATGGAGATTCATCTTTTTCTTCTTTGGAATGAGGAAATTATTGCAATAGAAATCCCTTGCCCTTGAGTTCCTGCGACACCTCTTCCACTGCCTCCAGTTTTAACAGAAATAAGACGGTTACTCACCATTGTAACTGTTGTTCTTCAAGATGTGTTGCTCATATCTATTCCAATTAGGTGTGCGTGCGCCGCATGTACGATCGTCGGAAGATTTTTACCCTAGCAACACTCGGTGGGCCGGCTGGCGCCCCCTGGAGTGGTGCCATTGCGGCACCTAATATATATCCCAGCCGGCCCAGCGCCCTTTCAGTTCCTTCTTGCCAGCTACTCCGACAGTGGGGAAGGAGGGCGGGTTTGGAATGGATATGAGCAACACATCTCGAAGAACAACAGTTACAATGGTGAGTAACCGTCTTTTCTTCTTTGAGTGCTTGCTCATATGTATTCCAATTAGGTGACTCCCAAGCCTTGCCTAGGCGGTGGGGTTGGAGTGCGATACTGCAGAGTGAAGAACTGCAGAACCAAACGCAGCGTCCTCTCTGGAATGTTGGACTATGGCATAGTGAGTGGCGAAGGTGTGCACCGATGACCAGGTTGCTGCCCTACATATCTCCTGTATTGGCACATGCACCAGGAAGGCGGAGGACGAGGCTTGAGCTCGGGTGGAGTGGGCAGTAAGGTGTGTGGTGGGAACACCAGCCAAGTCATAGCATGCATGGATGCACAAAGTGATCCAAGACGAGATGCGTTGGGAGGAGACCGGGAGTCCCTTCATCCGGTCTGCGACAGCAACTAACAGTTGGGTCATTCTCCGAAAGGGCTTCGTCCGCTCGATGTAGAAGGCGAGGGCCCTACGGACATCCAAGGAGTGAAGTTGTTGCTCCCTTGGAGAAGCGTGCGGCTTCGGGTGGAAGACCGGCAGAAAAATGTCTTGGTTGACATGAAAGGCCGACACTACCTTGGGGAGGAAGGCTGGGTGTGATCGCAACTGTACCTTGTCCTTATGGAACACCATGTAAGGAGGTTCCGAAGTGAGCGCTCTGAGTTCAGATACGCGCCTCGCCGAGGTGATGGCTACGAGGAAGGCACTCTTCCAGGAGAGGTACAGGAGCGAACTAGTGGCCATAGGCTCAGCTGGGGCCCCCATGAGCCTGGTTATCACGAGGTTGAGGTCCCATGTAGGGATCGGATGGCGGACTAGTGGGTACAGTCGCTCTAACCCCTTGAGGAACCTGCTGACCATGGGGTTGGAAAAGATCGAGCGCCCACTGTCGTCAGGGTGAAAGGCCGAGATCGCCGCTAGGTGGACCTTCAAAGAGGAGACTGCCAGACCTTGCTCTTTCAGGGACAGGAGGTAGTCCAGGATGATAGGTACTGGCACCTGCAAGGGGGTGATACCCCGAGGGGCGCACCAGCAGGAAAAACGTTTCCACTTGGCCAAGTAGGTGGACCTGGTAGAGGGCTTCCTGCTACCCAGAAGGACCTGTTGAACTGGGCCGGAACAACGTAACTCAGACTGGTTCAGCCATGCAGCAGCCACGCCGTGAAGTGGAGAGATTGCAGGTCGGGGTGACAAAGCCTGCTGTACTCCTGAGTAATCAGGTCCAGCCACAATGGGAAAGTGATTGGGGTGGTCACTGAGAGCTCTAGGAGAGTGGTGTACCAGTGCTGTCTGGGCCACGCCGGGGCAATTAGGATTAGGCGGGCCCTGTCCCTGTGCAGCTTGAGCAGGAGCCTGTGGACCAACGGGAATGGGGAAAAGGCACAGGACAGGTGGTCCGTCCAAGGCAGGAGAAAGGCGCCCGTCAGGGAGCCTGGGGAGCATCCCTGGAGCGAGCAGAACACGTGGTACTTCCGGTTCTCGCGAGTTGCGAACAGGTCTATGCGGGAAACTCCCCAGTTCCGGAAGACAGAGTGGAGAACGCCCGGGCGAATGGCCCACTCGTGCGCCTGGAAGGACCTGCTGATATGGTCCGCCAAGGTGTTCTGAACCCCTGGGAGAAAGGAGGCCACCAGGTGGATGGAGTGGGCTATGCAGAACTCCCACAATCGTATGGCCTCTTGGCAGAGGGGGGACGAACGCGCTCCCCCTTGCTTGCTGATGTAAAACATGGCCATTGTGTTGTCCGTGAGGACTGCAATGCAACGACCCTGAAGCTGCTTGGAAAAGCCTTGGCAGGCAAGGCGCACTGCCCGCAGCTCCCTTACGTTGATGTGGAGGGATAAATCTTGAACCGACCACAGGCCCTGTGTTTGAAGATCTGCCAGGTGGGCACTCCATCTGAGGGATGACGCATCTGTGGTCAGGGCCAGAGAGGGTTGTGGGGTATGAAATGGCACCCTTTCCAGCACCTTCTTGGGGTCCAGCCACCAGTCTAGGGAGGCTAGGACCTGCGATGGCACCTTCAGTACCACGTCCATGCTGTCCCTGCATGGGTGATATGCTCACGAGAGCCATGCCTGGAACGGACGGAGGCGAAAACTGGCGTGTCTGGTCACGAACGTGCAGGACGCCATGTGACCCAGTAGACTCAGGCAGCTTCGTGCTGTCGAGGTTGGGAAGCTCTGCAGGCCACAGATGATGGTCACTAGGGCCTGGAAGCATGCCTCTGGCAGAAATGCTCGAGCGAGAGTCGAGTCCAGGACTGCTTCTATGAAGTCTATCCTTTGGGTTGGTCCCAAAGTGGACTTTTCTGCATTGAGGAGCAAGCCCAGTCGATTGAACATGGTCAAGGTAATCTGAACCTGCGACTGGACCTGGCTGCTGGAGCTGCCGCGGATAAGCCAATTGTCGAAGTACGGGAAGACTTGGATTCGCTCATGAGAAGGGTCCCTGAAGAGGGACAGGGAGGGAGGGTGGGAGGAAGGGAGGAGACAAATCCCAGGTGATATCCTCTTTCCACCGTGCGTAAGACCCAACGGTCTGAGGTTATGTTCGACCACGCACAAAGGAAATGGGAAAGGCGGTCTCTGAAAGGAGGGGACGGGTCGGGTCCTTCTTTTAGGGCCTGCAGCCCTAAAAGACCATTTTCTTGGAAAACAGGCCCTGCCCATCGAAGGGCAGGTCCTGGATTGTATACTGAACCTCTGCTGGGAGGTTAGAGGACTGTAGCCAGAAGATACGCCGCATGGCAACCCCCGAAGCCAGTGTTCTGGCCGCTGAGTCAGCAATGTCCAAGGAGGCCTGTAACGATGTCCTGGCTACCTTTTTGCCGTCCTCAATCAAGGCCAAGTACTCCTGTCTGGACTCTTGGGGCACAAATTCCTTGAATTTTTGCATTGAGTTCCAGTTGTTATAGTTGTAATGACTCAGAAGGGCCTGCTGGTTGGCCGCTCTGAGCTGGAGGCCGCCCCCAGAGTAGATCTTTCTACCAAACAGGTCCAGGCGCCTGGCTTCCTTAGACTTAGGCGCAGGTGCCTGCTGACCGTGTCTCTCCTTCTCGTTCACAGATTGAACGACCAAGGAGCACGGTTGGGGGTGTGTATATAAGTACTCGAAGGACTTTGGGGGCACCATATATTTTCTTTCCACCCCCCTGGCAGTGGGGGGTATTGAAGCTGGAGGTTGCCAAATTGTAGCGGCGTTGGTATGAATCGTACGAAAAACGGCAGGGCTATCCGGGTAGGGGCGCCAGCTGACATGATGTCCATCACCGGGTCCTCAAGCTCCACCACCTCCTCCACCTGCAGGTTCATATTTAGGGCCAGCCTGCAAAGCAGGTCTTGGTGGTCCTGGAGGTCAATAGGTGGTGGGCCAGAAGATGATGCTCCCGCCACTGCCTCATCTGGGGAGGAAGAGGACGACAACCCTGGGACTAGCGGGTCCTGGGGAAGGTCCTGCTGTGGGAGCTCTCCCGGCTCAAGGTCCTCAGTCTCAGGGACTGGGGCCTCAGCCGATGGATGGACCGCTGACTCCGAGTCCTCCGGGGGAGGGCGAGATACCGTGGCCTCTGGCACCCAGGGCTCCGAGTGCGCCAATTGGGAGCCTCTGGAAGGGGCCCCTTGGGCCTGATAAAACCACGGTGTCCAGAAAGGCCATTGCTGTGGTCCCTGGGTAGGGTCCTGCATGTCATCTTGCCAACGGCTAGGGCCCTCCATACCGAGGCCCTGGTCCATATAGTAGCCACTTCCCGCTCTGGAAGATCAAGACACAGAACAGGAGGGCCAAGGTGGAACGGAATGGCCTTGTAGTCCAGACCGCGGTGCCATGCTGCGCCGTGGGGAAGGGGATCGGTGCCGGGACCTGGAGCGGTACCAATGATTATCTCGGTACCGGAAGCCTGACTTGAATCGCGTAAGGGAGCGCCTAGGTGATCAGCGGCGAGATTGGTTGTCCGGAGACCTATGCTTTGACCGGCCATGGGATTGGGAGCGATGCCGGGAACCATAGTAGCGTCGACCGTGCCTGGAGGTCAACCTTGAGCGGCACCACGAGTACGACCGATGCCGGGAAGAGGATCGGTGCCGGGGCTGCGAGCGGTGCCGAGACGGAGATCTACGCCTGGAGCGGGCCTGGGATCTGGATCTGAACCGGCGTCGACCAGCTCCTGCGTGTGGTACCGGGCACAGCACAGCAGGCTTGCCTCGGGACGGGATGATTCTCATTGGCGGTACCGAAGGTTGATGTGGTGCTGGTTCGGTCATCGCCAATCAGGTCCCTCGCTGCCGAGAAGGTGTCCGGTGTGGACAGCAGTGTTAGCTCTACCTCGGTGCGTACCGGGGAGCCGACGGCCACCGAGCTCGACAGACCTTGCGGTACCGGAGTCATCGGAGCCGGAGTCTTAGCCGGGGGCCCCATGCTCAACGGTCTCTGCGGTACTGGAGTCAACGGGATTGGTGCCGGCATCATGGTCAGGGGCACCGAGCTCGACGGACCTTGCGGTACTGGAGTTGGCGGTGCTGGCGCCAGGCCAAAAGACTTGGCCAGGCGGTCCTGAACCGGCTGCGGCTGCAGCGTTGTCGAGGGCGGTGCCAGTTCCGGGGTATGTTTACCCAACATCGGGGACAACGAACGTCGCCTCTGAGGAATCATGGCCGGAGTTGTCCGGTGCCGGGACTCCTTACTTGTACTCGGGTGCTCCGGTGCCACTGACGCAGTGCATGCCGCCGTTGTCGGTACCGGGTTGCGGTGCGTGGCCGACATCGGGCTAAGTGCCGCTTCCAGTAGGAGCTGCTTTAAACAAAAGTCCCGCTCCTTCTTGGTTCTAGGCTTAAAAGCCTTGCAGATTCAGCACTTATCTGGTAGATGGGACTTCCCGAGGCACTTCAGGCAGGAGTCGTGGGGGTCCCCCGTAGGCATCGGCTTGGAGCAAGCCGAGCATGGCTTGAATCCTGGGGAGCCAGGCATCAGCCCGGTACTGGGAGGGAGAAAAGGGGAGAAGCCCCTTATCTCCCACTACTATTTACACTAACTTCAAACAAAAAAACTATCAGAAAACTATTAACAACTACTTAAAAGTACTTAAAATTATTAACAATGGTAAACGAGTGCTAACAAAGCTAGAGAGGTGGAGATCAGCTACGCTGTGCTCCACAGTTCCAACGACCATCACGGGCGGTAAGAAGGAACGGAGAGGGTGCTGGGCCGGCTGGGATATATATTAGGTGCCGCAACGGCGCCACTCCAGGGGGCGCCAGCCAGCCCACCGAGTGTTCCTAGGGTAAAAATCTTCCGACGATTGTGCACGCGGCGCACACACACCTAATTGGAATACATATGAGCAAGCACTCGAAGAACTACCTCTTGTTTTGGTACTCTCTCATTAGAGGAGTCCCTGAAGAGGAATGGGGATGAGGATGGTAACTTGCAACTGGACTGGACAACCCTGACAATCTCTAGGACCCACCAGTCCGAAGTTATTCCTAGCCAGGCTGTCCAGAAATGGGTGGGGGCAGTCTATCGGTGATCTGTGACCCTCCAACTGCATGTCAAATCTGACGTCTCCCAGTGCCCGAGGTGAGGGAGCAGTTAAAATGGAGGCAGGAGGCAATCTGGAAATGCTGCCTTTTCCTCAGGGGCTCCAAGGGATGCTGCTGCAGGTAGTACTGCTTCTGCTGTTTCAAGAATTTCCAGGACTAGTTGATTGAGCACCAGTGCCCTCCCTCAAAAGGAGAGGCACCGGAGTAGTCCTGTCCATCTCCGAAGCCGCTCGGTTACCCTGCCCTCTAAATCGTGCCAGTTCTCCGGCGGAGACAGATGCGTGGCGGAAAGGTAAACGCCGAGATAAAGCAGCAGACCCGCGCTCCACCTGATGGCCTGAAGCGCGGGTGGGAGGGAGCTCGCCTGCCACCCGTCCCCTACCACCAGGCCAGAGCTCTTGACCCAGTTGACCCGGGCGGAGGAGGCCGCCGAGTAGATCGCCTGGCAAGCCTCCACCCGTGCCAAGTCGCCCAGGTCCTGGACCATGAGGAGCACGTCGTCGGCGTACGCCGACAGGACCAGCCGCAGCTCCGGCTCTCGAAGCACCAACCCCGTCAACCTCCTGCGGAGGAGACAGAGGTAGGGCTCGATCGCCAGAGCATACAACTGGCCCAAGAGGGGGCACCCCTGCCGTACTCCTCGCCCGAAGCTGACCGGCTCGGTCAGGGTCCAGTTGAGCCTGACCAGACACTCTGCGGAGGCGTACAGCACCTGGAGAAAACCCACAAACTGGGGTCCGAAGCCAAATGCTCGCAGAGTGCTCAGGAGGTACCCGTGATCCACCCTGTCGAATGCCTTCTCCTGATCCAGGGACAGGAGGGCGAACGACAGACCATCCCTACACCCAAGCTCCAAGAGATCCCGGACCAGATACAGGTTGTCGAAGATGGTGCGGCCCGGGACGGCGTAGGTCTGGTCTGGGTGGACCACGTCCGCCAGCACGGACCCCAGCCACAGCGAGATGGCCTTTGCCACGATTTTATAGCCCGTGTTGAGGAGCGAGACGGGACGCCAATTCCGTAAATCGCGGAGGTCCCCCTTCTTCAGCAATAAGGCGAGCACGGCTCGCCTGCACGAAAGAGGGAGGACCCCGCCTTGCAAGGACTCGGCCCAGACGGTGACAAGGTCTGGGCCGAGGACGTCCCAGAACACGCGGTAGAACTCCACGGTCAGTCCGTCCAGTCCGGGGGATTTACTAGTGGGCATGCGACGGAGGGCTTCCGAGAACTCGGCCAGAGTGAGAGGCAGCTCCTAGCCGGTCTCGGTCGCCCACGCTGACCGTAGGGAGTTCGTCCCAGAGCACTCTGCAAGCGTTTGGATCGGTTGGGTCCGGGGAGAAAAGGCTTGCGTAGAAGGCCCTGGCCCTCCCGCACATCTCCGCCAGATCCGTGAGGGGGGTGCCGTCCTCTGCGAGAAGGCAGGTGACGTGTTTCTTAGCCCCCCTCTTTTTCTCCAGGGTGTAGAAGAAGCGGGAGCCGCGATCCATCTCCCAAAGGAGACGGATGCGGGATCGAACAAAGGCGCCCCGTGCCCGATGGTCTTCGAGTTCCCAGAGCTCCTCCCGCTTCTCCCGGCACACCCCACAGAGGGATGGATCCTCAGGGCTGGCGGCCAGGCACCTCTCCAGCTCTAAGACCTCCCGTTCCAACTGCTCTATCGTCGCATCCCTCCGTCGGCTGGCGCCCCGGGTGTAGTCTCGGCAGAAGAGCCGGGCACGCACCTTTCCTAGATCCCACCATCGCCGCGCCGAGGGAAAGGCGCGCCGCTGCCCCACGAAGCCCACATCCTCCAGCAAACTGTTATTAAAATGCCAATAGGCCGGCCCCGGCCTCTCCGCGCAGAGAGAGGCCGTCACGGTAGCTAGATGATAATCAGAGAACGGGGCCGGCCGGACGCTGGAGGAGTGGGCCCGCGAAAGGTGAAAGCGTGATAAATAGATGCGGTCCAACCGGGAGTGGTGCGACCGATGGGCCTCCACCCGGACAAAGGTGAAAGTCAAGATGTCGTCCGGGTGGTGGTCGCGCCAGACGTCCACCAGGGAATGATGATCGACGATCTCCTGGAGGACAGCTGCGGCGGCCGGGCACTGCTCGGTCCCCGAGCGGTCCCGTTCCTCAAGGGTGTTGTTAAAGTCCCCGCCCAGTACCAGGCACTCACGAGGATCCAAGGTGCCGAGGAAGGTGGATGCCTGCTGATAAAAACGCAGCTGCTCCGGGCCTGATGTCGGGGCACAGATGTTGACGAGGTTGACCACGAGCCCCTTCATACGGACCCGGAGGTGCAGCAGGCGACCCGGCACAACCTCCGCAACCCCCAGCACCTCAGGCCATAGGTCGGGGGAGAACAAGGTGGCCACTCCAGCCTGACGAACGGTAAGATGGCTGAAGTAGACCCTGTCCCCCCAGTCCAGCCGCCAACTGTTTTCGGCGGCCGGAACCGTATGGGTCTCCTGCAGGAAAAATCACAGAGTACCCCCCCTCCCGAAGAAAGGAGAGCACCTGGCTCCTGCGGAGACCCATCCTACAGCCTCGGGTGTTTAATGTTGTGTAGGTGATAGATGCCATGAGGAGGGCTGGGGGGGATCCTTGCCGGCAGGATCGCTCATGGCCTCTGTCGGGCCGCGCATCAATCCGTGACCCACCCCGTAGGTGAGTAGTGAGTCACGGAAGAGGCGGACCCGCTGGTAGGCCGCAGCGGCCTGCTTCCCGGTCCTTTTACCCTCCCCCATAAGGGCCCTCGCGGCCTGGAGGATTTGATGGAAATCCCCCCATCGCTGGAGAGCGAGTTGCACTTTGTTACGGGAGCCCCGGACGTTCTCAAGGAACTCCCGCATCTCCTCTCGCAGCGTATGGGGGGCCAGGGTCACTGGCCCCTGGTTATCTATTGAAGGGGCCCCTGACACAGCCCCACGGCCTACCGAGACCTGCAGGCAAGGGGCGGACCCCCGACGTGGCGCCCGATGGGCCGGCGCCACGGGGTCCGCCGCAAAATGTGGTTCAATGGGGAGAGGCGGGGGAGGGAGGAGAGCAGCCCCTGGTGGGTCAGGACAATGGAATACAAAGGCCGCTCTCCGGGAGTCATCTACCGGGAAGGGGAAGGAGACGGCCCTGGGGGCGGCAACGGCATCACGGGAGGTGGAAGGGAGTGGGACTACATCAGGGGCAGGGCAGGGATCAGGTATGGGGGCCGGGCAGAGGTCAGTAGTAGGGGCAGGAGGGGGGTCATGAGTAGGGCCAGGGTGAGGAACGGAAAAAGGATCCTGAGCCGTAGGAGCTGGGCCACTGGGAGGTGGCCCCTCTTGATTAGGCTCAGGGATCTGGGGAGTGGAGATAGGGGCGGGAAGGGGACCCCCAGCGATGCCGGGCTCTGGCTCAGTGGCTGGTGTAACAGCCGTGGCATCGAGAGGTGGACGGATTTTCGCAGGGTCCCCGCCTGGGAAGGTGGTCGGTTGCCCCACACCAACGAGGGGTGCCTCCTGGGATGCGGGTCCCGGCCATGTGGCACCGGCCGTCACCTCGATAGGCTCAGCGGCCGCCAGCGGTGTGCCACTCGCGACCAGGCAGGTGGAAGAGCCCAGAAGGTCCTCGGAGGCGGGAGCAGAAGGAGCAGTCAAGGGGAGGGAGCATGGGGAGAGAGGGGAGCTGGGGTGAGGTCACTGAGATCGAGGCCCGCTGGTAGAGGGTCGTCCTCCCCCTGGGTGACTGGGGTCAGACCCAGGACCTCGATCTCCTCATAAATAGAGGGTAACTCACCATCCGCCACCTCGGGGTTCTCCCTGCCGGTACCCGAAGTGATGCTTGATTCGGGGCCCGCAGGTTTGACAACGGGGAAAGGGACAGGAGCGGCTCCATTGGGGGTTTCCGAGGGAGGGGCGGTACTGCCCTCCGGTGCTGCCACGTCTTTCCCAGCCGGTACTGGTGGACAATTGCCACTCGGGGGCAAAGCGGAAGGCTCGGCATCAGTGCCCCCCTTCCTGGTCTTCCGGGGGGCCTCCGCATCGGTGGAAAGGAGCAGAGCTCGAGCCTTCCGCTTGCCCCGCTTCCCCTGTACTAGGGCCCAGCCCACCATGGCATCATCTGGGGGCTGGCTAGCAGGGCTCGGGTCGGAGGGTAGGGGCAATGTCTTAGGGGCTCGAGGAGGTAGTGGTGGGGCGGCATAAGGGAGGGAAGGGTGCCCCTGGGGCGGGCCCTCTCCCACACCTGGCAAAATCCCTGCCGCACTCTCCTCCACAGGCCCCGCCAGACTGCACGCAGCAGAGGCGGGGCCCTCCTGCTCGTCTGGGCGCACCGAGGGAGGTACTCCCAGGGCCCGAGCGGGAGCAGCGGTGGACTGGGAAGGAGGAGGGGTGGCTCTGGGTGCTGGGCATTCAGGGGCGCCGGCGATGACGGGGCCAGCGCCCTGCCGGGGCTCGGGGGTCTCGGATGCTCCTCCTTGCCGGGCCAAGGGGCAGTCCCTCCGGACATGTCCCATCGCCCGGCAGAGGTAGCACCAGGCCTCCCCCGTCGAGTAATGCACCCGGTAGCGGGCCCCCTGGTAGGGAACCATAAACGACCCCTCGAGCGCCTCTCCATCACGCACCGCCAGCGGAACGAGAGGACGTGACGGAGGGCGGGGTCTCTGCAGCCCAGCGGAAGGGGGCTGACAATGGAGATGGGCCTCTCCAGGGTGGAGAGGGCGGGTAACAGGGCGGCATTGGGGAGGAAAGGAGGGACAGAGGTTAGGACTATCCGGACACCCAGGTCCTCTAGCAGCTCCAGAGGGACGAACACGCCCCCCACCGCCAGGCCCTTCTCCACCGCCTCCTGGGCCGCGGCCTCCGATGCGACGAAGAAGACGATCTTCCCGTACATTTTGGAGGCTGCTACGATGGCCGTGGGCCCCACCACCCTCGCCAACGCCCGCACGTAGGTTTCTACATGGAGCGAGGCGGGTACCAGGAGGCAACGGACGCCATGCCTCCTGGTCAAGGTGGGGAAGGGGCCCCGGCCACTATAGGTGGTAGCAGAGGCGGCGGGTGGGTGAGATGACCTAGCGGCAGGCAGGGGGGTTGCCACCACCTGGGCGTACGCCCTGGGGGTCGGAGGAGGGGCACCCGCGGAGCTGGTGGAGGAAACAGCAGGGAGGGACGCCGCGGCCGGTGGCGGGGCCGCGGCAGTAGGGGCAGCCTCTGCCATGGAGGGCCTGGCCTTTTTGGCGGGGCCCTTACCCTTCTTCCCACCCTGGCCCTTTCCTCCAGTTGGGGGAGCTCCCCCAGAATCAGGGGGGGCAAGGGACGTGGCAGCAGCGGAGGTCACCTCGGCGGCCGCCGGTGCCCCAGCAGGGGCAATAGCAGGTGGTTTGGCAGCAGCGGTTGAGGTAGATGCTAGGAGGGGTGACGGGGGGGCAGGCGGGGGAGGGGCGGCCGGGTCTTCTGGAGGGCCCGCCCCTGCCATATCGCCTGCCATAATGAACAGGGAGGGAAGGGAAAACACCGGAGAGAGCGGGGTGGGGAGAGGAATTGGGGTGACCACTCTTCCCTGCTAGGCTGCAGGCAGGGGAGGAGGGCACTAAAAGTGGGGATTGGATTCAGGGTTATCAAGGACTAGTGCAGGAGTAGGGTTCAGTCACCGACTCAGAATGGAAAATCTGTCTCCTCTTGTTGCACTAGGGGAGGGGAGGTATAACAGCATGGGGGGGGTGCAGTGAGATAGGGTCAAACTCAAACAGGGGAGGGGCACAAGCACATGGGAGGGGGCATGGGTGCATGAGGGGAGGGGCCAATCAGGGCAAGCGGGGGCTGCAGGGGAGGGGGACAGTCAGGCTGGAAATGGGGCAGAAAACCAAGGGGCTAGCTTCAGGGCTGGGGCGGGGCAAACAAAACAAAGGCTGTAGAGGGAAAAGGTCGGGGCAGGCAACTAAACCGAAGCTAGCAAGGGGCTGGGACAAAAAAAGGTGGGGGGGCAAACAGCTGCAAGGGGCAGATGGGGCAAGTAGCAAAGGGCAAAGCAAGGGGCGTGGGAATGGGGGGGGCACATGCACCCATGTGCGCTTGTACAAAGTCAATGGTGGGCTGGTTGCTGCTGCAGGCCCAAAGGGTGGAAACAAGCTTGGCAAGCCAAGCAAGCAGCTGAGTCCAGAGGCAGGAACCAGGGCAGATGGTGAGCAGCCAGCAGAGGTGGTGGAGGGGGCAGCGGCGGTGGTGGGGGTTGGGGGGGGCACAGATGAACCTGGGGGCAGGCTCCACGCCACACCCCCTGTGCCCCTACAAACACAGTCAATACCCCCACCACTAGAGCACAGTTCGAAAAAATACTCAGTTCATGAAGGCCCCCTCCACGGTGGACTGCAGAGATTCTGCGCTCCCTCAGCAGCCGACGGTCTTCCGGGTCTTCTTCCTCTGGATTCCAGCAGCTTCCTGGCAGCAAATACAGCAGCAGCAGCAGCTCCGGCAACTCCAGGCAGTGGTCCGGTGGCCAAGCAGGACCCCTCACGGATGGTGATAGTGGTGGTGATCACAGCAGTGGCTGGATCAGGGTTCCCCACGCCCCTCCTCTGGGGAGAGGGCCAGCAGGCCCTTCCCCAGGGGCTGCTGCAGTAGCAGGAGTAGCAGCAACCAAGGTGTTTGGGGGGGTTCAGCTACCCAGCAACCAGAGAGTAGAGTAGTGGGAGGGGTGTCTGGCCCAGCCAGGGGAGTAGCTGGAGCAGCAGCAGCTACAGCAGTAGCTGGGAGAGCCCAAGGCCTAGCAGCAGCCCCAGCAGCGGGAGCAGCAGCCCTCTACCTCCCTCTTCTCTCCAGGCCAGTTGGGTGCAATAGAAAAGTCCAGAGCAGATCTACTGGCCACTGGAGAAGCAGATTTCTGTTCCCTAACTGACCAGAGCAGGGACTGCTCCAGGCTAATGAGAACACCTGACTCTAATTAACCTGCAAAGAGTCAGGTGAGGCCACTAAGGTGAAGTGAACACCTGACCCTAATTAAGGCTCTTCTGAGCATATAAAAGGGCTCACTCCAGTCAGGCTAGGGAAGAGCCAGGGAGCCAGAGGAGAGGAAGTGCTGTTGCTATTGAAGGACTGAGTAAATGAGGACACGCTCGTGCCATCAGTAAGGGAGCCCTAAGGTAAGGGTGAAGAAGTGAGAAGCAGGAGAGCTGTGGGGAAGTGGCCCAGGGAATTGTAGCAACTCTGGCAGTGAGAGGTCGGCTGCCAACAGCTGCTACCATTAGGGTCCCTGGGCTGGAACCCGGAGTAGAGGGCGGGCCTGGGTTCCCCCCACCAACCTGCCACTACAAGGAGAAGACAGGCCTCTGGCAGGACAGGAGGCTAAACTGTTCTGCAATAAGCCCAGAGGGACAACAGAAACTGTGGGAGTTCTCTCACCATCCTCTGAGGCTAGCATAAACTGCCTAGAAGCGCAGGACCCACAGGGACAAGATCGGAACTCTGCCACAGTATGTGGCCATTAATATTTGTAAAAGGCAGATAGAGACTCACAGGAGGACACAACAGTCCACCTCTCCCCCTCAACCACTTTTCTCTCCCCTGTATGTGCAGTACAAGTGGCTGCTACCCAACCCATTCTTAACACTCTCAGTTCAGTTTCTCTAATTCTCAAATCCCAGCATCCCATTCCTCCTCACCCACAACTCTTACCCTCATGGGCTACTATTCCCTTTCAGCATGAAGTGTTTAGCTAAGCGTAGACAGTGGCTAGCAGATTCACCGGTTTTAAAGCCAGAAGGGAACCATCTGATAATTAAAACCATCTAGTCTGCTCTCCTGTATGATACAGACCAGAGAATTTCACCCAGTTATTCCTGCATCAAACCTAATAACTTAGGCTTGAACTAGACCATATACTTTAAGAAGCTATTTAATCTCAGCATAAAGATTTCAAACGATGAATGCACGACACTTTTGGTAGTTTGTTCCAATGGTTAATCACCCTCGCTGCTAGAAATATCCACCTTATTCCTCATTTGTATTTGTCTGGCTTCAGCTTCCAGCTGCTATTGGTTCTTGTTACATCTTTTTCCGCTAGTCTAAAAGGTTCTTTAGTATAAAACTATAACTGGGTTCCAAAAACAATTAACTAAGTTTATGGAGGACAAGTCTATTAATGGATATTAGCCAAGATGGTCAGGAATGTAACCCCATGGTCTGTGTCCCCCTAAGCCTCTCCTGACAGATGCTGGGACTGGACAACAAGGAGATGGATCATTCGATAATTGCCGTGTTCTGTTCATTCCCTTTGAAATATCTGGCATTGACCACTGTCAGAAGACAGGATATTGGGCTAGATCAGAGGTCTCAAACACGCAGCCTGCAGGGTTATTTTCTGCGGCCCGCCAGCTCCCCATGGCCCCCCCAGCGTTTACCTAGAGCAGTTCCAGCCCGGCGTGCACAGGGGGCAGGGCAGGCTCCCTGCCTGCCCTCTTGCCGCTCCAGGAACCAGCCGGAACCTGGGGGAGGGGGGCACAGGCCTCTGTGCATTTCCTTCGCCTCCAGGCACTGCCCCGCACAGCTCCCATTGGCCGAGAACGGGGAACCGCAGCCAATGGGAACTTCGGGGGAGGTACCTGGAGGAGCAGCCAGGGCAATACACAGACCCCTGTGGCCCCCCTCCCCCAGGTTCCGGCCACTTCCCGGAGCGGCGTGGGGGCAGGGCAGGCAGGGAGCCTGCCCCCTGTGCATGCCCCAAAACCCTCCTGCAACCCAACCCCTTGCCGCACCCTGAACCCCTCCTGCACCCCAACCCCTGCCTTGAGTCCCCTGCCGCACCCTGCACCCCAACCCCCTTCCCTGAGCCCCCTTCACCGCAACCCCCTGCCGCGAGCCTCCTGCCGCACCCTATACCCCTCCTGCACCCCACATCCCATCTCCCTGCCTTAAGCCCCCTGCCACACCCTGCACCTCAACTCCCTGTCCTGAGCCCCCGCCACACCCCACCTGCACCCTCATGGAAGGGGTGGAGTGGGGGTGGGGTGGGGGGGAGGGAGAGATCAGTGATGCGACCCTCGGGCCAATGTAGTAGTCCTCATGTGGCCCGCGTGGTCATTTGAGTTTGAGACCCCTGGGCTAGATAGACCATTGGTCTGAGCCACTATGCCATTCATGTATTTTCTCCCCAAGAAGCGGATTATGGTGTATATATAAGTCATCTCTGTTTTCTTTTTGATTAGCTAAATAGATTGAGTTCCTTAAGTCTACCACTGTAAAATATGTTTTCCAAACTTAGAATAGTTTTGGGGGCTCTTTTCTTTACCCTCTCCACAGTGTGTAGTATTCTGTGGACACCAGAACTACACACTGTATTCCAGTATTGGTCTCACCCATGCTGTATACCAGGGGTAGGCAACCTGCGGCACGTGAGCTGATTTTCAGTGGCACTCTCACTGCCTGGGGTCCTGGCCACCGGTCCGGGGGGCTCTGCATTTTAATTTAATTTTAAATGAAGCTTCTTAAACATTTTAAAAACCTTATTTACTTTACATACAACAATAGTTTAGTTATATATTAAAGACTTGTAGAAAGAGACCTTCTAAAAACGTTAAAGTGTAACACTGGCACCCAAAACTTTAAATTAGAGTGAATAAATAAAGACTCGGCACACCACTTCTGAAAGGTTGCCGACCCCTGCTGTATACAGAGGTAAAGTCCCCCACACCCCATCTATACCTTCCAAGTATGACAAGAGCCCCTTCAACCACAGCATCCCTCCGGCAACTCACATTTAATTGGTTTTCATCATAACCCCTAATTCTTTTTCAGTCACTGTTTTCCAGGATAGTTTGTTGTGACGATTGTGCCTAGAAATTTACCCTATTTATGAGCTCAACAGTAAAAAGTATGTAAAAGTTCAAAGGTGTAACAACAACAACTTTTTGCCTGCTAACCATGGAAAGTAGGCCAAATTATTTCCAAAAAAAAAATGTTATGAACAAATGCAAGAAAACCAGACAGACTAAATTAGTCCAAACAAAAAAGGCCTACTTATATATTCAAGGACTATATTGAGATTCGACTTAAACAAGAAGATGTGGATCCAGAAATTAATAGACAACTGTTATGGTGTGGCAGATAATAAACCTAATTTGTGGACAAAATAATGAGGGGATAAACCATACCACTCACTCACAACCGTCCAGTGTTCCAAAAATCATCAACAAAAGCCATATTTGCCCCACCTTTTCTATCCCATCTCTCATCCCCTTGTGTCTGTGGGGAAAAAAGTAGAAGTGAATACCCTTCATACATCAGGATAGAGTAAAATTAAACTTCCTTTTCATCAAAGAAAGATATTTTGCCTCCAAAAAGAGAAGAAAGCTTTGAATAAGTTTTGAATGTTTTTGCATAATTTCTCAGTTTCCATTTCAATATCAATGCTTGTTTTGATTTTTTGTTCTCATGTTTGATCAATAAACTTTCAACTTTAGAATGCTTTTGGGTATTTGCCAAGAAACCAAATAAACCATGGCTTCTTGGGGGGGGGGTGATAACGAATCGACTTTCACAGAGTCTGGATGAACAACAGCCGAGAGAGCAAGCAGGGTTTCGAAGAAATTTCAGTACAATCGACCATATATTTACCCTTAGCCAGCTCCTAGAAAGAGCGAGGGAATACAAACTCCCGCTGTGCATTGCTTTTGTAGACTATGAAAAGGCCTTCGATAGCGTTGAGTTTAACGCAATATTAAAGGCGCTCGCAGAGCAGGGCATTAACACGCAGTACATTAGTTTGTTGAAGGAAGTGAATACTGGATGTACAACAGACATTACTCTCCTTGAAACTCCCCTCTGCATCCCAATCGAGAAAGGCGTAAAGCAAGGAGATACAATTTCACCGAAACTATTCACCGCCTGCCTCAAAATGGTTATGAACAAGATCAATTGGAGGAGTGGTGTCAACATAAATGGAGAGAGATTATCTCACCTCAGATTTGCAGACGACATTGTACTAATTGCCGAAAGCACCAACCAACTGCAGAGCATGCTACGAAGACTCGACAAGAAAAGTAGTCAGGTCGGCCTGAAAATGAACCGCTGCAAAACAAAATATATGCGATCAGATGTCTTACGAAAATCCCGAATAACGGTAACAGGAGAAGACATCGAAGAAGGGGAACAGTACATATATTTGGGCCAAGAAGTTAATATGCGCCAAGACCTGAACAGAGAACTCTCGCGAAGGATTCGGGCAGGATGGTGTGCGTTTAATTCCATCAAGGACGTCCTCAAAGGAAAAATTGACAAGACCACACGTAAAAATATTTTCAATTCAGCAGTGCTGCCAGCCATGCTGTATGGCAGTGAAACGTGGGCACTGACAGAGAGAAGAGCAACGGCTGTTGGTAGCTGAAAGGGCAATGGAACGAGCTATGTTGGGAATCTCCCTTCTGGATCGTATACCAAATGAAATCATCAGAGAACGCAGCGGTGTGAAAGATATTGTCGTGGAAAGCAGACATAACAAGATGCGATGGGCGGGCCACACAGCATGGCTCACGGATAACAGGTGGACCGCAATCATTGCTGAGTGGTACCCGCGAGAACAGAAAAGACCCCCCCGGTCGGCCTCCAAGAAGATGGGAAGATGACATCATTAAACGTTTCGGACGAACGTGGAGAAGAAAGGCAAGAGTGCGAGAAGAGTGGCAGACGTGTTGTGATCGGCGCAGTCTTAACGACAGCTGAAGTCCGATCGATCCAGGTGATCCAGGTGGTATAATTGTTTATTGTTGGACAGTGAAAGAGTTTAACACCTTTAACTCATTTGGCCTTTAAGACCAAGTCCCTCATCCTGAAAGCGTGATCTACATTCTTTGTTCCTAGATGTATGGCCTTGCATGCAGCCAAACTGAAATGCGTATTGTTTCATCTTGCCCAATTTATCAAGCAATCCAAATGGCTATGTAACATTACATTACATGACTATGTAACAGTAATGATTATAACGAATGCCAAATTTTACAATAACCTACTCCTTAAATGTATTCACCATGTAAATAAAAAGCATGATAAATAAAGCATACTTTAAACGCATAAAAAAAATCACCACTTCACAGCATAAAACATAATACTAGTTCATATTAAATCCACTGTTCTGTATTCAATTTTCCCACCCTTAGTTTGAGAATATATTGACAACACATTTCTAATTTATGAAGTACCCCAATTACAAGATGTGCCGCCTGTGAATAGTTTGATGCCAATACAGCTTCTTCAGCACATCACTATTCACAGAAAACTTCACCTTTGCTTTTCCATGTTATCTAAAAAGTAGCAGGAAAACATAACTGCTAAATTAGTCAATTTAGGTCAACAATGGCAAATGTAGGTATTGCAGGGCCACCCTGAATTACAAATGAAACAAAACACAATCAAATTAACAGGCTTGCCTGTGAGAACAGGGGCCTGGATTTCATGACCCAGAAGGTTCATTCCAGTTTTAAATTTAATGTCAATGCTGGTGGAAGTGGGGGGGAAGGAAGAGAGTTCCCTTTGACCACTTTAGAAAACCCAGAGTTTTGGGGAATTCTAGCATTGCCATAAGGTAGTAGTACCCCTTCCTGTTGGTGGACTCAACTTGTTGGGGAGGCAGTAGAAAATATACTCCTGAGATAAAATGGTTCTCAATCAACCTCCCCGCCACAGCCGGAGCCCCAAGACCCCCTGTCCCTCCCCCATGGCCAGAGCCATGAGTCCCGTCCCCCCCAAGAAGTCCCGAGGAACCCTGGGCCAGCCGCAGCTGCACCTCCCCTCCCCAGACTCCAAGCTGCTGCAGGGAAAAGCCTCATACTTCATTCAAAGAAGTTTTTCATATGCCCCATGCAGGTTCCGGGGCAGCTGAGGCGGCGGTATTTGCTATTCAGCTTCCTGGGTTCATCAGTATTCTCTCAGGTGTCCAGGGAGATTATTGATGAACCCAGAAAGCTGAATAGCACATACCACCTCCTCAGCCACCCCAGAATCTGCATGGGGCATAATAAAACAAAACTTCCCCCGCAACCAGGGGTCTGGCAGCAGCGGCAGAGCCTCCCCTGGCCTATTATACCTGCTGCCCATGCTCTCAACTGCTTAATCCCTCAGTGGGTTCTGACACACTGGCCACCTTGATCACATCCCCTGCAAAGTTCTATGTACTGCCCTGAAAACTTTCACCACAACAGTATCTGCAAGGGATTTATCAACACCAAACCGGTGCCCAGAAAACCAGTAACTATCACAAATGGAGAGCTTCCACTGCCATTACCATTCTTTTCCATAGCATGGGGAGCTCTCATCATTGTGATCTGGCACTGAAATGTGAGGGTTAGTCTACCAAAGTGGTAAAGAAACATCTTCTTTCTGACCCTAAAGTTATGCCACCAATTGTGGTCATTCCAGATCATGACTGCAACTAGGTTCCACCAGTCTTTGGCTGTGACTCATACCCAAAAGTCTTCTTCCATCCACTGATGATTATCCACAAGTGCAACACAAGTGATAGTGAATGCAAGACTAGTGATTGCATTATGAATTCCATGTTCATCTTGGACTCTGGCAAGCAGTGATGTCTGCTTGCCTCAGAGTGAGTCTGGGAGGCAGATCCTGTAAAGAATGCAGGTAAGGGTACGTCTATACTACAGAATTAGGTCGAATTTATAGAAGTCGATATTTTAAAACCCGAATTTATGGAATCGATTGTGTGTGTCCCCACTAAAGAGCGTTAAGACCATGAGGTCGATTGACTGTGTCCACAGTAGCGGGGCTAGCATCGACTTTCGGAGCATTGCATTGCGGGTAGCTATCCCACAGTTCCCGCAGTCTCCGCCGCCCATTGGGATTCTGGGTTGCGATCCCAAAGCCTGATGGGGCAGAAAACATTGTCGCTGGTGGTTCTGGGTACATGTCATCCCTCCCTCCGTGAAAGCAATATTTTTCGCGCCTTTTTTCCGGGGTTTCCGTGTTTGCTACGGAAGCCTGCTCAGCTCACAATTACCGTACATCTCCAGCGTACGCCTGGACATTAGGTCTAGTGGGGATTCAGTCACACTATAATACGGGCAGAGGGATAGCTCAGCGTTCTGAGCGTTGGCCCGCTAAACCCAGGGTTGCGAGTTCAATCCTTGAGGGGGCCATTCCGCCTGAGGCTGGTAGTCGCGGGACTACACAGCAGGAGCTCCTTGCCTTCTAGCTGCAGATGGTGCAATATGCCATAAATGGTCGTGGTCGCGGGACCACACAGCAGAAGCTCCTTTCCTTCTCGCAGCAGATTGTACAATATGATTGGTATTCGTGTGCTCCTGGCCGGCGGCCTATGGTGTGGCTGGCCGGGGGCGCTTGGACATAAATGGGAGTGACCAGAGTGACTCTGGTCATTCTCTTTTTTACGTTTTGTTTAAGGGAGATTCAGTACTGCCTGGAACACGGGCGGAGGGATAGCTCAGCGGTCTGAGCGTTGGCCCGCTAAACCCGGGGTTGCGAGTTCAATCCTTGAGGGGGCCAGGAGCTGATGATGGATATCAAGCATATTGTACCATCTGCTGCTAGAAGGGAAGGCGCCTCCTTGCTCACCGCATATTGTACCATCTGCAGCTAGAAGGAAATGAGCCTAACCCTTGCTCCCCCCTCCCTCCGTGAAAGCAACTGAGGGGGGAGCAAAAAATCCTTTTGATGGGACTCCATCATGGTCACCTCTGCTGATGAGATCTGCGCTCACCTGCAGCTCACCACGCTGGCCAAACAGGAAATGAAATTCAAAAGTTCGTGGGGCTTTTCCTGTCTACCTGGGCGGAGCATTGGAGCTCAGACTGCTGTCCAGAGCGGTCAAATGTTGCACTGTGGGATAGATCCAGGAGGCCAATACTGTCGAATTGCGTCCTCACTAGCCTACATCGATTCGGCAATATCGATTTAAGCGCTAATCCCCTCGTTGGGGGTGGAGTGGCGAGATCGATTTTAAGAGCCCTAGAAGTCGATGTTAAGGGCTTCGTCGTGTGGACGGGTGCACGGATCAATCGAAATAACGCTAATAAATTCGACCTAAACTCGTAGTGTAGACCAGGGCTAAGTCTCAGAGAGGTTCATCCACCTGGATATTTTTAGATTTCAGCCTCTGCTGCACTGTGTATATTCTTGGGATTTATTTCACCTCAAAGAAAGGTCTGCATGTTACACCATAAGAACCAGCAAAGGCTAACAAATATCCTGGTGTTAAGGAAAAAAATTCTTCCTCATCCTATTACTTCTGAGATCAGCATGATCATGCTGACACTACTGTAGACTGGGAACAGAAAGCTTTTCAAATGCTTCACCACTTTCTCAGGAAGAACTAGGAATAAGCATTCATCCAGACTCCATTTTGAGAAAAAGGACTAGAAATAGCATTGAATAGAGACTTTATAGGAATTTAAGCAAGCCTTACAATGGTGTGGGCACACTGTACTACTGGTACTCTGACTGGCTCAAGTATCTAGGATAAACAACAGCTATGGGGGCCAGACTTTCATGAGGGTGCAGCTTCCATTTAGGCATGAAGTGTTCCACACCAGGACCTCCCACTGTTCTCAACCTGGCTCTAAATATGTACATTAAGAACATAAGAATATACATACCAATGGTCCATCTAGCCCAGTGTCCTGTCTTCCGACAGTGACCAGTACCAAATGCTTCAAAGGGAATGAACAGAACCATCATTAAGTGATCAGCCCCAGGATCTGGCAGTCAGAGGATTAGGGGGCGCACAGGGTTGCATCCCTGACCATCCTGGCTAATAGCCATGAACTTATCTAATTCTTTTTTGAATCAAGTTATACTTTTGGCTGCACAACATCCCCTGAAAAGAGTTCCACAGGTTGACCATGTGTTGTGTGAAGAAGTACTTTCTTTTGGTTGGTTTAAACCTGCAACCTATTAATTTCATCAGGCGACCCCTAATTCTTGTGTTATGTGAAGGGGTAAATAACACTTCATTATTCACTTTTTCCACACCATTCATGATTTTATAGGCCTCTATCATACTCCTCCCCCGCAGTTGTCTCTTTTCCAAGCTGAATATTCCAGGTCTTTTTAATCTCTCTTCATATGGAAGCTGTTCCATACCTCTAATCATTTTGTTGCCCTGCTCTGTACCTTTTCCATTTCTAATATACCTTTTTTGAGATAGGGTATAGGGCAACCAGAACTGCACACAGTATTCAAGATACGGACATACCATGGATTTATATAGAGGCATGATTATATTTACTGTCTTATTATCTATCCTTTTCGGAATGGTTCCTAACATTGTTAGCTTTTTGGAACGCCGCTGCATATTGAGCAGATGTTTTCAGAGAACTATCCACAATTAGTCCAAAATCTCTTTCTTGAGTGGTAACAGCTAATTTACACCCCATCATTTTGTATGTATAGTTGGGATAATATTTTCCACTATGCATTACATTGCACTTATCAACCATTTTGTTGCCCGGTTTTGGGAGATCCCTTTGTAACTCTTCACAGTTTGCTTACAACTTAACTACCTTGAGTAATTTTGTATCTGCAAATTTTGCTACCTCACTGTCCACCCTTTTTTCCAGATCATTTATGAATATGTTGAACACTCCACAGTATAGATTCATGGGAGATAAAAAAATGGTCTCTCTCTCCATTCTGAAAATTGACCATTTACTCCTACCCAGAAGTGAAAATAAGCCGGTACGCCCTGGTACAATGTACCGGCAAGAACCGGTACACCAAACCGGACCGGCTTCCCCAGGTGGCAGTTCAAAGAGCCTGGGGCTCCCAGTAGCGGCTGGAGCCCCAGGCCCTTTAAATTGCCACCAGAGCCCCACTGCCGGAGCTTTAGGGTAGCTGCGGCAGCCAGGAGCCCCTGGGGCTCCATCGGTGATTTAAAGGGCCCAGGGCTCCGCTGCGGTAGCGGCAGCTGGAGCCCCGGGCCCTTTAAATCATCCCCGAGGCTCCCAGTTGCCGCTACCACAGCCAGAGCCCTGGGCTCTTTAAATCTTGATTTAAAGGGCCCGGGGATTTAAAGGACCCGCCTCTTCCGGTTGAAGTCACACCTCTTCCAGTTCAGCCCTCCCCCCCGGACTCTGGCGTACAGGTAAGTCCTTTAAGTTACTTTCATCCCTCCTCCTACCATAGGCACCGACTCTGTGGGTGCTCCGGGGCTGGAGCACCCACGGGGACAAATTGGTGGGTGCTCAGCACCCACCGGCAGCTCCCCGCCAGCCCCAGGGCCTGCACCCAGCTCACCTCAGCCCCGCCACGTCGCCCGGCGCCGGGGCCCCGCCACGTCGCCCGGCGCCGGGGCCCCGCCACGTCGCCGGGGCCCCGCCACGTCGCCGGGGCCCCGCCACGTCGCCGGGGCCCCGCCACGTCGCCCGGGCCCCGCCACGTCGCCCGGCGTCGGGGCCCCGCCCCCGGGCGACTGCACCCAGCGGCGCCACCGGAAGGCGGCGCCTGTGGCTCCTACCCTTTGTTTCTTGTCTTTTAACTGGTTACTGATCCATGAGAGGACCTTCCCTCTTATCCAAGAACTGCTTAGTTTGCCTAAGAGTCTTTGTTGAGGGACCTTGTCCAAGGCTTTCTGAAAATCCAAGTACACTGTATGGCTGCACTGGATCACCCTTGTCCACATGTTTGCTGATCCCCTTAAAGAATTCCCATCAAAAAGCCAGTGAACTATATGGTCATTCATATAACCAATACCAGTTGGATTTTGCTTTTTTGGTGAGTTTTGGGGAAGGGGGGCGGGGGAGGAAAGAGGGATTAGATAATTGAAAACGTATCTTTCCTTGGCAAGGGGACAAAGGTGCATTTAATTATTTTAGCCTGTAGAGGTCCCATCCATTTCTGACTTCCCCATCAAGAAGCATAGCTTGTAAGAAACCGTATAGAACAAAATAGTAAACTAGCAGGCAAACAGCATATAAATTAGTTTTGAAAAGTGGCTCTTTGAAAAAAGTCAGTTCTGATCAGTTGCTGAAAACCATAGTTGACCATATCCCATCCAGAAAGAATTATTCTACACAAAAGGAGAGATTCAAAATTGGGGGGATAATGAAAACGGTTTTATAACCTCAATTATGAAGTCAGCACTTAGCTTCACAGCACACAGGTAATATACATTTTTCCCTTTTTCACTAATTACTGAGTTAAGAAGTGTGTTTGTGCATGCATGCAATTGCATGTTGTGGTTCCTCTTCCAACAGACTTATCATCTGTAGATCTTACTGTACGATGCAGCTTATTTTACTCAATCTGATTATGAACATTTATAGCCTCAGTGTGTAAGATACAGCAAGTTACTTCATTTTACTTCCATTCAATATGTTTAAGAATTTCAAGTGTATGATCAAAAAGTTGGATTGAAACAGTGTGCAGCAACTCAGAGTGCAGAGAAATTACTTCTGAAATGAAGTCCACAAAAATGTCTTTATCCTCACCTCTTACTGGAGGAGACTTAACTCTTTTGATCACTTAAATAAACAAGGTAGCACTCTTCCTGTTGTTGTGCCATTAGCTATTTCAAGATACCTGTACTACCCTATCCTTTAGGATAAGAACACTTTTTCCTCAAAATAAAGACTATGTACATCCACTTTTATCAAGCTAAATCTTTATTCAACAAGACCCTTCTCACCAAAGTAATTCTAGTTCACTGTTTTACATAAAACCAATGATTATGACTAGAACTACACTTCAAGCTTTCTCATACTAACTACAGCCAATAAAATGTGAGAAATGTTAACTATTCAATTAAAGAAAGGAAATTACAGGCTCATTTTGCAGCATGTTATAGTGTCAGTTTACATGTATATAGTGATAAAGACTTACTACTTTTCCCACTATGTATTGCATTCTAAAATGGTGGTCATGTCTGCCTATGATTCAAAAAGAAAAAAGATACCATTCAAAATTCTATGCTGAAGAGTTAGTTACATGTTCAAGTTAGGACAATGGGTAACTATATTAAAAACTAAACCCAACCTCTAGTATGGCCACAGAAATGCCACTCTGGACTCAGAGAAAGGCAAAGAGAGGAAGCTACAGCCCTAGCACACTACAATGCCAACATGGAGGGCAACACCCAACAAGCTGCTCCATTTAGGGCTGTACATAGTGGCTGCTCCAGTTCCACTACAGGCAGCGGTTTCAGCCCCAGCAATCTGGCCGAGGTGGAACTTTCGGAGACAAACGCTGGAAGCAGCGGCACAAGCCTCCCCTGCCCGAGCCTGGCTGCTCCCAGCGGGGGAAAGCGGAGCCGCCCTCCCTGGGACGAGCTCCGCTCTCCCGGCAGGTATGAAAACAAAGGCTCTCGAGTCACTTTCAGCGTCCCAGGCGGGAGGGAGCGGGGCTGTCTCGGGCCGCGGGACACTTCGCCCGGCCCCTCTCCCCGACACACGAACTCTCACCGCTCGGCCCGTCTGCGGGCGGCTCGCTTCAGCCTGGGGGGCGCCCCGCGGCCGCGCTCCGCACGCCTGGGCTCCAGGGCAAAGCACCCCAGGCCGCGAGCGGGCCCCGCTGCCACGGGAGGACACTTCTCCGACGGGCGTGGGGAGCGCGGGCTCCTCGGTGGGGCCGGGAAGGGGCCCCGCACCCCCACGGGCCGGCAGAGCCTCTCCACCAGCCGGAGCCCTGCCCTGGGGCCGCCGGGCCGGGCTCCGTGCCCGAGGGTGACTCCCGGCTCGGGCGCCGCGGCCTCACCGCCCGCCCGCCCGTCCTGGCACCGCTCCCCCCGCCCCAGACCCCAGGGTCCCCGCGGCCCGCGCACAAAGGGCCGCTCTGCTCGCGGCGCCATGCGGGCGGCGCCGGGCCCTGGGCACTCACCGGCGGCGGCCGCACCTTGCAGATGCCGGTCTGCTCGGCGATGGGTCGGATCTTGTGGATGAAGGCGAAGGGGTCGGCGAACTCCTCCCAGCTGGGCTCGAACACGGGGCACTCGGGCGGCGGCAGGAACTCGGCCATGGCCGGACTGGGGCGCCGGCAGCTCCTCAGCCAGCTGCCTCCAAACAATCCTCTAACAGACGCTGGTCGCCGAGCGCCGCTAGAACGGGCCGTGCACCTCCGCCGAGCCGGGAGAGAAAAGAGTCCGGCCGGCCGGGCGCCGTGGCGAGCCCCCCGCCCCTCCGCCTGGGGTAGCGAGCGTGCCCCAGGGGCTCCCCCGCCCCCATGGGGCGCCTCCATTGTGCCTGGGGCTCCCACCCGCATGCCATGGGGTGACTGCTGCTCACAGCCCCCCATCAAGGCCCCTCTCTTACAGAGAGAGGAGGACTCACACGTACAGGTAGTCTGATGTAGAGGGGGCTCCGCGGCCCACATTAGAGTACAGGCTACTACGGTTATAGAAATTAGAGGCCCCTCCATTCCCAGTGTTTGATGCAGTATTAAATAATTCCCTAAAAGAGGCTCTGGTCGCTCTAGCTTGGGGCCCCAGAACATGGTCACACTGACCCATTTGTTATCTAGCCCTGGGGTTCTTTCCAGAACACGGAGTACAGGCCACATTTCGCTGCGGCTACTCCCAATCCTCACGCAGGCCTTTGTTTCTTCCTCTTCCACCTGGAGCTCAGTTTTTCCCAGATAGCTGACTTTGTTCCCTGATATTAGAGAGACAAGGTGGGTGGGGAAATATCTTTCATTGGAGGTGAGAGAGACAAACTGTCAATATGACAGGCATAGACTCATATAGACTTTAAGGTCAGACAGGACCATTATGATCATCTAGTCTGACCTGCACAATGCAGGCCACAGAATCTCACCCACCGGCTCCTGGAATAATCCTCTCACCTCATCCAAATTCAGGAAAGATTAGGAGCCTTCTTCTGATGGTATAAGGCAGGGGCCTCAAACACAAGGCCTGCGGGCCACATGCGGCTCACGGAGTTATTTCCTGCGGCCCGCCATAGGCGCCAACTCCACTGGCAGCCAAGCTCCAAACATTACTGAGTGTTTATATTTTATTAAAACCCCTCTTTGCATGACAGTTTTTAAAAAGTTAATACATTGCCTTTTTTTAATAGAATATTACTCTTCATTTTTTTCCATTTCTGACTATACTTTTGTATCATTGTATGAAAAGGTTTCAGTGATGTGGCCCTCGGACCAATTTACTAGTTCTCATGTGGCCCTCGTGGTGATTTGAGTTTGAGATCCCTGGTAAAAGGGCTGCATACAGAAGAAAGGGCTAGTCTACACTAGAAGCACTATATCAGCACCGCTGCAGGGGGGAGGGACAGCTCAGTGGTTTGAGCATTGGCCTGCTAAATCCAGGGTTGTGAGCTCAATCCTTGAGGGGGCCATTTAGGGATCTGGGGCAAAAATTGGGGATTGGTCCTGCTTTGAGCAGGGGGTTGGACTGGATGACCTCCTAAGGTTCCTTCCAACTCTGAGATTCTATGATTTCTGGTGAAGATGCTCTATGCAGGGCCAGCTCTTGTTTTTTTTGCCACCCCAGGCAAAAAAAAAAAAAAAAAAAAAAAAAAACGCAGCCCGGACTGCCGAAGCAAAAAAAAAAAAAAAAAAAACCACCCCAAAAAACAGGCAGCCAAATTGTGCTGCCCAAACAATGGCCAGAATGCCGCCCCTTAAAACGTGCCACCCCAGGCACGTGCTTCATCGTCTGGTGCCAGCCCTGGCTCTATGCCAGCTCCACAAGCAGCAGTAGCTGTTTGGACATAGCACCGTCCATACCAGTGCTTAAGTCAGTGTAACTTACATCACTCGGCTTAAGGGTGGCTTATTCACACCTGAGTGACATAAGTTATACCAAAGTAAGCGATAGTGTAGACTTGGCCTAAGATGTAAATTTAAACTGATTTAGTTAAACCAGTACAAACATCGATGTGGATACTCTTACTGGAGTGGCTGTCTTTAGTTTAGTTTATGCTGATTAAGAACTTCTAGGTAAACTCAAATAAACTATTCTTAAACTGAAATAAGTGCCCATGCAGGGGTTTGCACCAATTTAATGAAATCAGTTTTTAAAATGATTTAAACTAAACTGGTGCAACTTAACTATGTTGACAAGGCCACAATTCTATAGAGAAATGAGATACACTAGTATTTGCTGAAGGAACTTCTGGTAATGATGATATTGCACCTTATTAGCATTGCTCTCCACGCAGGTTTTATAAGTCCAGGTTACACTGATGATACCTGGAAAGATACTGAGGCAAATTATTAATCAATCTGTAAGCACCTGGAGGATAATAGGGATATAAGGAATAGCCAGCATAGATTTGTCAAGAACAAATTATGCCAGGCCAACCTAATTTCCTTATTTGACAAGGTTATTGGCTTAGTGGATAGGTGAGAAGCGGTAGATGTGATATATCTTGATTTTAGTAAAGCTTTTGACAGTCTGAAATGAGATTCTCATAAGCAAACTATTGTAATTTTATCTAGACCACATTTCCCTAAGGTGGGTGCACAACTGGATGAAAGACCATATTCAAAGAGTAGTTATGAATGATTCACTGTCAAACTGGGAGGGAGCATCTAATAGGGTACCGCATGGGGTCAGTCCCGGAGTTGGTACTAGTCAATATTTTCATTAATGACATGGATAATGGAGTGGAGAGTATGGTTATAAAATTTGCAGATGACACCAAAGCTAGCAGAGGCTGCAAGCATTTTGGAGGATAGGATTAGAATTCAAAATGATCTTGACAAATTGGAGAATAGGTCTGAATTCAACAAGTGAAAAGTACTTCACTTAGGAAAGAAAAATCAACTGCACAACTACAAAATGGACAATAATTGGCCAGGTGGTGGTACTGCTGAAAAGGATCTGGACGTAATAGTGGGTCAAAAACTGAATATGAGTCAACAATGTGATGCAGCTGCAAAAAGCATTGTGTGGCGTATTAACAGGAGTGTTGTATGTAAGACACAGGAGGTAATTGTCCCACTCTGCTTGGCACTGCTGAGGTCCCAGCTGGAGTACTGTGTCCAATTTTGGACACCATGCTTTAGGAAGATAGGGACAAATTGGAGAGAGTCCAGAGGATAGCAACAAATATGATAAAACCTTTAGAAAACCTGACTTTGAGGGAATATTTTTTAAAATGGACATGTTCAGCCTTGAGAAAAGAAGACTGAGGGAGAACCTGATAGCCTTCAAATACATTTAAGGGCTGTTATAAAGAGGATGGTGGCTAACTGTTCTCCATGTCCGCTGAAGGTAGGACAAGAAGTAATGGGCTTAATCTGCAGCAAGGGAGAGTTAGGTAAGATATTAGGAAACACTTTCTAACTACAAGAGTGGTTAAGCTCTGGAATAGGCTTTGAAGGGAAGTTGTGGAATCCCCATAATTGGGGGTTTTAAAAAACAGGTTGTAAAAACACCTGTCAGGGATGATCTAGGTTTACTTGGTCTTGCCACAGTGCAGGGGGTTAGACTTGGTGACTCCTCAAAGTCCCCTCCAGTCTAACATTTCTCTGATTGTATGAAACTTGAAGAAAGATACGGTCCCTGGCCCCAAAGAATTAGCCCTCTAACATTAGAGCTAATACAAAGCAAAATACACAAAATGTAGTGTCAGGCATGCAATATGTCTGCTCTGGGTAAGCTGTTTATTTGTCATTATTGTCCATTGTGTAGTGTGAGGCTTGCTCATCTCTCCCTCCCCTCCCCCCGGATTATATACCGTTTTTCTTCATCATGTTTTAATGGAATGTCCTGTCAGTTCTGATAATTTGAGGAGTTTTGTTTTCTTATTTTTTGCACTCCCCGTAGTCTGGATACTACAGCAGAAAACGCCTCTCTGTTTCACTCTCCTCCCTCACACTGGTTGCACTCCTCCTCTCTGGGCTTGGACTGTACTTTGTATTCCATTTTTGATCCCTGATTCTGTTTTTGGTAAGTGTCCCATTTGTTCATTTAGTTTTAAATTACTATAATTGCAACAGACTGCTGCTGAAAGACTTTGCAGAAGAATCTTTAGTCCTGAGAGGCAGCCATCACCTTGATTTGTAAGGACTGTACTCCAGTAAGGTCTATGAATCTATCACAACATTGGTAGCATTTCTATTTGAGTGAGCAATGGTGGCTGACTTTGTTCATGGCTTTTCTTTGTTTTGGGGGATGTTTACTTTAGGGACTGTTGCAATTACAGATTCCATTCACTTCTCCTGCTAAAGGGGATCCCTAGGGCCCTCTGTGGATTAGCTCCATCCAGGCAACTGCAGCCACATGGGTCTCCAAGCCACCTTCTCTCCCTTTATGATGTATGTTTACATCTGCGGAGGGATCTGCCACAGCTGACAGCCACCCCAGCATCGGCACTTTTTTTTTTAAAGAGCCTCTCTGTTCTCTGGGATAGGCTAGGGGTTGGGGCAGCGTCACAGGGGGAGCCCCAGTCGGTTTCATTGTCTCTGCAAAGGCTCAGGCCAGTGCAATGAGGAAAGTGGAAACCGCAGCAAAGTTGAACTATGTATTTCCAGCACGTTTGCTGCATGGCAGAAGGGAAAGTACCAGCATTGCTGCTGCCCATGCAGGCACCTACCCTGCATGTAGTAAGAGACCCTGGGACAATAGGGGACGGGGTCTGAACAGGGGACTGCCTGAGCTGCTGCTCAGCTGTGGATGAAGAGGTTGTGAGGCTCTCTAGATAGGAGAGAAGCCATTGTGCTCTCCTGTAAGATAGGGAACATTCAACTAGAAGTTAGAATTCATTTGGAAAGTGCCACATCACTGATAGAGCAAGAACAGCAAAGGGATAAGAGCAGCAATTTCCCTCTGGGCTGGCCTCCCACATATAGAGTCTGTGCCTTCCCCTAAGACAAGAGGGGACCCCCCCTCCAAAGCAGAAAGTCTGCCCCTTCCATCTCCCACCGCAGAAAATGTGATCCCCACTTAATGGGAATACCCTAAAGTTGTGCACAAACATTTGACTTTTGATTCTGCAATATGATGGCATTAGGGCAGGGGTTCTCAAACTTCATTGTACCATGACCCCCTTCTGACAACAGTTACTATATGACCCTGGGAGGGGGGTGGAGCCTGAGCCAGAGCCCTGCCACCCTGGGGGGGGGGGGGGGGGGGGGAGGGGAGGGGAAAGGGGGCAGCAGCCCGAGCCCTGCTGTCCAAGGTAGGGCTGGAGCTAGGGCTTCAGCTTCAGCCCTGGGTCCCAGCAAGTCTATTGCTGGCCCTTATGACCCCATTAAAATAGGGTCCCAACCCACTTTGGGTCCCGAACCACAGTTTGAGAACCGCTATGCTAGGGACAAGGCTGCTGGAGCTCCAGCTGTCCAGCAGATTCTCACCAGGCCATGTGCTCACAGCCTGCTGCAGAGCCAAGTGAGGAGAGGCCTTTCTGAGAGTAAGGGCCCAAAATCAGACACACACCCAGGCCCTAGAGTTGCATGAATACAGTAAAGTAATTGTACCTGCATGGTCATGCCACATCGAAGATGCCGTTTTATACAGAAAGGGGGGGAAGTGAGGGGGTCATTCCAAAGGCCACAGAATACATCACACAGAAAACATTTCCAAGACAACTAACCTAGTCCCTTCAGCATGCCGCACAGCCCGTGGGGCCCCCACTCCTAGGGTTACCATACGTCCGTATTTTCCCGGACATGTACGGATTTTTGGTCCTTAAATCACCGTCCGGGAGGAATTTAGAAAAAGTCAGACATGTCTGGGAAAATACGGATACCCTAGAGTTACCTGCAGGAGCAGGTATGCTCGCCCGGCCCCAGCTAATGGGTAACCTGCTTCCCCCCGCTGTGCGAGGTGGCGCCGTGGCTTTGATGGGCTCTGGCTGGCCGGGAAGTGACCTCATTTCTCCTCCAGCCCTGCCCCTAGCCCAGCTGGGGGCGCAGCGGTGGGGGAGTGGGAGCCATGTGGACCACCGCCTCGCCCCGGGGCCAGGCCCTGCTGCTGCTGCCCGGTGAGTCTCCGGCTGCTCTGTTGGGCCTGGGCTGCGTCCTGCTGCTCGGGCTGCTCCATGCGCTGCTGCCACGAGCTACTCTCCCCATGAGTACCCGCCACCCTGCCCACAGCCAGCCCGTCTCCAGCCCCTGCCCTGCCTCCAGCCACCCCCATACCTGCTGCCCGCAGCCAGCCCCTGTATCCAGCCAGCCCCACGCCCCCTGCTCACAGCCAGCCCCTACCGCACCCCATGCCCTGCCTGCACCAGACCCGCACCCCCTGCCCTGTCTCCAGCCAACCCCTGCCGCACCCCCCTGCCCGAAGCCAGCCAGCCCCTGCCACACCCGTCTCCAGCCAGCTCCGCACCTCCTGCCCTGCCTCCAGCCAGCCCCTGCCACACACCCTGCCCTGCCTCCAGCCTGCCCCACACCCGTCTCTAGCCAACCCCGCACCCCCATCTCCAGCCAGCTCCGCACCCCCTGCCCTGCCCGCAGCCATCCACACACCCCTGCCTCTAGCTAGCCCTGCCCCATGCCCCTGTCTGCAGCCAGCCCCACGTCCACTGGTGCCTTGCAGTTCCCAGGGAAGTAACCCTGCACACCTGCTTCAATGAGGGGGGCAGGGAGCATCTGGGACCCACACGTGCACACCCTAGGGTGATCAGACAGCAAGTGTGCAAATCCCCCCCCCCCCCCCCGGGGAGTGTCCTCTCTTTTGAATGTTCAAATATGGTAACCCTACCCACTCCCAGCATCCCCGCACAGCCCATGGGGCTTCCACAACCTGGATGCCCTCAGCTCCCCAGAACCCAGCTGTGGCCCCCAGAACCCCAAGCCCATGCTCCCCTCTCTCCACACAGCCCATCGCCTGTCCTGCAGGGTGGGCTCCACTCAGACAAAGGGCCCTGAGACCCCCAAGAGAGGCTCGTCCCTCGGGGCAGACAGCAGGGCCAGGGCGCCCCTCCCCGTCACTCGGGGGTGGATGCAAGGCTCGAATTCTCCCTCTAGGACCCCGGGGAGCAGCCGTCGCTGCACGTAGCACACGTGTGCGGCTTCGGTGGGAGGAGGGGCAGCCCGCGCCGCTCTGGGGCAGGTTCGCTTCTCCTCCGTCCGTCACTCCCAGCCGCTGCGGAGCTGAAAGTTACAGAAGCCGCCCTCCCACCCTCTCTTTTCTGCCTCTGTCCCCTCCCTGCCTCCCCCCAGCCCTTCTGTTCCCTCTGCTTGCCCCCTCCCCGCTTTCCCCATTATCTGGCCTCCCCCCATTCCCTCTGCCTGCCCCTCACTTCCCCATTCCTGCTGCCTGGCCTCCCCGATCCCCCCCCCCCCCCGGCCTTCCTGCTGCCTGCCCCAATCCCCCCTTCCCACTGCCTTGCCTGCCCCCATCCCCACATTCCTACTGGTCCCCTTTTGGCTGCCTGTCCCCAGCACCCCCTTTCTGCTTCCTGCCCCACCCCCATATCCCACATTCCCTCTACCTGCCCTCTATCCCACCCCTTCCCACTGCTTGGTCTCCCCCCATTTACTCTACCTGCCCCACATTCCCCCTTCCTGCTGCCAGATGTCCCCCCATTCCCTCTGCCCTCCCTGCTGCCTGCCCCCCATCCCACCCTTTCCCACTGGCTGGCCTCCCCCATTCCCCGCTGCCTGGCCCCATCCCCTCTCCCTGCTCCCTATCCTCCCCCTTTCCCCTGCCCATCCTCCCCCATTCCCTCTGCCTGCTCCCATTCCTGCTGCCTGGCCTCCCCCATCCCCCTCCTTCCCACTGCCTGCCCCATCCCGCCCATTCCCTCTGCCTGCCCCCATCCCCCACATTCCCTCTACCTGCCCCTCATCCCCCTTCCCACTGCCTGCCCCCCCATATCCCACATTCCCTCTGCCTTTCCTCTATCCCCCCTTTCCTCTGCCCGATCTTCCCCCATTCCCATTGCCCGCCCCTGCCCAATTCCCTCTGTCTCTCCCATCCCTCACATTCCCTCTAACTACCCACTGCCTGGCCTCCCCCGCCTTCCCCCCAATTCCCCTCTGTCCCCTTCCTGTGCCTGCGCACATCCCTCCTTTCCCACTGTCTGGCCTCCCCCAATTCCCTCCACCTGCCCCCCAGCTCTCCCTTCCCCTGCCCGCTATCTTCCCCTCTCCACTCCCACCCTCCCCCCATTCCCTCTGCCTGCTCCCATCTCTACTCCCTGCTGCCTTCCCACACATTCCCTCTGCCCTCCCTGCATTTCCCCTTTCCCACTGCCCATCCTCCCCCTCTTCCCGCTGCCTGCTCCATCCCTTCTGCCTGCCCCCCATCCCCCCCACCTCCCTGTCTGCCCCATGCCCCTTTCCCGCTGCCTGCCCCATCCCCTCTGCCTATCCCCTCTTCCCGGCCTCCCCCGTCCCCCCCATTCCCTCTGCCTGGCCTCTCCCCATTCATTCTGCCTGCCTGCCCCTCATCCCGCTGCCTCCATCCCCCTGATCCCCTCTTCCCTCTGTCTGGCCTCCCCCGTTCCTTCCTTCCCACTGCCTGGCCTCCTTCCATTCACTCTGCCTGCCTGTCCCCATCCCCCCTATTCCCTCTACTTGCCCCCCATCCCTGTTACCAGACCTCCCCCCATTCATTCTACCTGCCCCCCTTCCCGCTGCCTGCCCTTCCCTCATTCCAGTTGCCTGTTCCCCCATTCCCACTGCTTGGCCTCCCCTGTCCCCCCTTTCTGCTGCCTGGCCTCCCCCAATTCACTCTACCTGCACTCCCATTCTCCTTTCCTGCTGTCTGCCCTCTCCCATCCCCCCTTCCCACTGCCTGCCCTCCCCCCATTCCTCCTTCTGTGCTGCCTGTCCAATCCCCCGCATTCCCACTGCCTGCCCCGCACCCACATTCCCTCCTGCCTACCCCTCATTACTCCTTCCAGCTGCCTTCCTCCTATCCCCCTCCTTCCCCCCATCCCTCCTCCCACTGCCTGGCCTTCCCAGTCCCCCCATTCCTTCTTCCTGCCCCCTCTCCCGTTTCTGCTGTCTACCTCCCTTTCTGCTGCCTCTCCCATTCCCTCCTCCCGCTGCCTGTCCCCTCCCCCCATTCCCTCTTCCTGCTGCCTGCCTGCCCCATCCCCACTTCTCGCTGCCTGCCCCATCCCCCACTTTCTGATAACTGCCCCCCCTTTCCACTATGTGTCCTCCCCCATACCCCCTTTCTGCTGCCTTACCCCATCCCCCATTTCCACTATCTACCTCTCTGCCATGTACATTGGCCAAACTGGACAGTCTCTATGCAAAAGAATAAATGAACACAAATCAGACGTCAAGAATTGTAACATTCAAAAACCAGTCAGAGAACACTTCAGCCTCCCTGGACACTCAATTACAGACCTAAAAGTGGCAATTCTTCAACAACAAAAAACTTCAAATGAGACACTGCAGAACTGGAATTAATTTGCAAACTGGACACTATTAAATTAGGCTTGAATAAAGACTGGGCGTGGATGGGTCATTACACAAACTAAAAACTATTTCCCCATGCTAATTTCCCCCCTACCGTTACTCAGACCTTCTTGTTAACTGTTTGAAATGGGCCATCCTGATTATCAGTACAAAAGTTTTTTTTTCCTCCTGCTGATAATAGCTCACCTTAATTGATTAGTCTTGTTAGAGCTGGTATGGCAACACCCATCTTTTCATGTTTTCTGTGTATGTATATATATATATCTTCCTACTGTATTTTCCACTCCATACATCTGATGAAGTGGGTTTTAGCCCACGAAAGCTTATGCCCAAATAAATTTGTTAGTCTCTAAGGTGCCACAAGTACTCCCCTTGGGACTGTCACCTGATGTGCTGAAATTACCTCTGAGCCCATTTTCCCTGCTAGCTTGGGACTTCCAGAACCTTGTCTTGTTGATCCAGACATGCCTGCTGCAACACAGACACAGAGTTTGGACCATGCCCCCAAAGCTGCAGGCTTTAAGTGAAAACAGCTCAGCAGGTTACCTATTTTCAGCACCCACACAACCAGCTCTCAATAGGATCCAAACCCCAAATAAATCCATTTTGCTCTGTATAAAGCTTATACAGGGTAAATTCATAAATTGTCCACCCTCTATAACACAGATAGAGAGATATGCACAACTGTTTCCTCCCCCGGGTATTAATCACTTACTCTGGGTTTATTGATAAACAAAAGTTATTTTATTAAGTATAAAAAGTAGGATTTAAATGGTTCCAAGTAATAACAGAGAGAACAAAGTAAGTCACAAAGCAAAATAAAAAAACACACACGCAAGTATAAGACTAATACATTAAGAAACTGATTATAGGTAATATCTCACCCTCAAAGATGTTTCAATAAGCTTCTTTCACAGACTAGACTCCTTCCTAGTCTGGGCCCAATCCTTTTCCCTGGTACAGTCCTTATTAGTTCCAGCAGACATCTCAGGTGGGTAGGCAGGGGCTTTCTCATGACTGACAGACTCTTTTGTCCTGCCCCACCCCCTTTTATAGCTTTGGCACAAGGCAGGAATCTTTTGTCTCTCTGGGTCCCCACCCCTCCTTCTAAATGGAAAAGTACCAGCTTTAAGATGGATTTCATTATCAGGTGACATGGTCACATGTCACTGTAAGACCCCTAGTCTCCATTCTTCCTGAGTTGGCTCACATGTACACAGGAAGGCTTGTATGTAAATAAACCATTTACAACCAATTGTCCTAGTCAATGGGAGCCATCAAGATTCTAAACCACCATTAATGGTCCACACTTTACATAATTACAGTAGGACCTCAGAGTTATACTTCGTATTTCTAGCTTGAGATACAAGAATGATACATGCATACAAATAGGAGGAATATATTCAGTAGGTTATAACCTTTGTTATGATACCGTACAAGAGACCTTTTGCATAAAGCATATTCCAGTTATATCATATTCACACTTACAAGAATATTTCCATAAAACATATGGAGTACAACATCACACCCCCATCTCCCCATTCTGGCTGCCTGCTCCCATCTCCCACATTCCCTCTACCTGCCCCTCATCCCCCTTCCCACTGCCTGCCCCCATCCCCCCATTCCCTGCTGCTTGCCCCATCTCCCAGATACCCACTGCCCCCCTTTCTACTGCCTGCCCCAACACCCCCTTTCTGTTGCCTGCCCCCCATATCCCACATTCCTTCTGTTTGCCCTCTATGCCCCCTTCCCCTGCCTCTCCTTCCCCCATTCCGTTTGCCTGCTCCCATCCCCCCATCCCTGCTCCCTGCCCTCATCTTGCTGCCCACCCCACCATTCCCTCTGCCTGCTCTTATCCCTGCTGCCTTCCCCCATCCCCCACATTCCCTTTAACTTACCACATCCCTCCTTTCCCACTGCCTGGCCTCCCCCATCCCCCCCATTCCCACTGCCTGCCATCCCCCTATTCCAACTGCTTGCCCCCCACCCACATTCCCCTCCTGCCTGACCCATCCCTCCTTCCCACTGCCTGCCCCCATCCCCTCTGCCTGTCCCCTGCCTGCCCCCCATCCCTCCAATTCCCACTGCCTGGCCTCACCTGTTCCCCCCCTTTCTGTTGCCTGCCCCCACATTTCTCCTTCCCACTGCCTGTCCTCTCCCCCCATTCCTGCTACCTGCCTGCTCTCCATCTCCACTTCTCGCAGCCTGACCCATCCCCCATTCCCACTGCCTGCCCCCCCTTTCTGCTGCCTGCCCTCCCCATTCCCCTTTCCGCTGCCTGCCTCCATCCCTGCTGCCTGCCCTCTTCCCCTCATTCCCTCCACCTGCCCATCCCCCCTTCTTACTGCCTGCCCCATCTCACCTTCCCTCTGCCTGCCCCCATCCCTGCTGCCTGCCCCACATCCCCCACATTCCGGCTGCCTGGCCTCCCCTCATTCACGCTGCCTGCCCCCCACATTGCCCCTCCCTGCTCCCCACCCCCGGTCCCTGCTGCCTGCCCCATTTCTGCTGCCTGCCCCCCATCGCCCACATTTCTGCTGCCTGCTCCCATCCCTGATGCCTGCCCCCCATCCTTCACATTTACACTGCCTGTCCCCATCCCCCCATTCCTGCTGCCTGCCTCCATCCCTTCTGCCTTTCCCCATCCCCCTTCTTGCTGCCTGCCCCATCTCTCCTTCCCTCTGCCTGCTCCCATCCCTGCTGCCTGCCCCCATCCCCCACATTCCCTCTACCTGCCCTCCATCTCCCCCATTCCTGTTGCCTACTCCCATCCCTGCTGCCTGCCCCCCAATGCCACCTCCCCACTGCCTGGCTTCCCCCTCATTCCTGTTGCCTTCCCCACATCCACCCATTCCCACTGCCTGCTGTGATGTTATTGACAATAACTGGGACCGTATAGATCATTGTTGCAACCAAGGTCTTGTAGTGGCACCAAATCTTATATAAAGGGGGTCAAATGAGATGTCTAAGACCAGGTTATGCTTGGCTAGTTATGATTATGTCATTTATATGTATGTATCAGTTTTGTAGTTGAAGTTATGAATATTGGCTTTATACTGTCTGTATTTCAACTGGGGCTGGGCTTCTGGGACCCCAGACAAGATATCGGCTCTGCCAGGCCTGCTTGCTTGATGGCCCATTAAGGACCATTAGCGATATAATGGACCCATTGAGAGAAGGCAGACACGCCTGTGACTCAACTAGGTATGCAGGGACTTGCCCATGTGACTCCCGACTCCATTTTGCTGTGATTTTCCACAGTAAGGACAAAGAGGTGTCTTTACACCTGGAAGAAACTATAAAAGGCAGCTGCCTCATCTCCATTTTGTCTTCTTTCCTGCTTCTTACCTCTGGAGGAACCTTCTACAAATGGAAGCTCTTAACAAAGGACTGAACAACCCATCCCAGCTGTGGATGTATTCCAGAGACTTGATCTGAACCTGCAGCTTATTCCATCTGCTGCAAGCCTGAATCATGAACTTTGCCATTACTGTATGTAATTGATTCCTTTTAACCAATTCTAGCTCTCCCCTATACCTGTTTCCTTTTATGAATAAACCTTTAGATTTTAGATTCTAAAGAATTGGCAACAGCGTGATTTGTGGGTAAGATCTGATTTGTATATTGACCTGGATCTGGGGGGCTTGGTCCTTTGGGATCGGGAGGACCTTTTTTTCTTTTACTGGGGCATTGGTTTTTATGGCCATTTGTCCCCATAACGAGTGGCACTGGTGGTGAGACTGGGAAACTGGAGTGTCTAAGGGGATTGCTTGGGATGACTTGTGGTTAGCCAGTGGAGTAAAACCAAAGTCTCCTCCGTCTGGCTGGTTTGGTTTGCCTTAGAGGTGGAAGAACCCCAGCGTTGGTCTGTTACTACCCTGCTTGAAGCAATTTGTCCTGAACTGGCACTCTCAGTTGGGTCCCGCCAGAACCAGCATCATTACACCCGCCCTCTCCACATTCCCACTATCTGCCCCCATCCCCTCTTTCCATTGCTTGACCCTCATCCCTGCTGCCTGTCCCAGTCACCCCCCTCTTCCCACTGCCTGGCCTTTCCCCATTCCAGCTGCCTGCCCCCATCCCTGCTGACTATCCCCCATCGCCCCATTCCCTCTGCCTGTCCCCTATCCCCCATCTCGCCACTGTCCCCCATCTCACTCCTTGCCTGATGCCTGTCCCCATCAAGCTGCCTGCTCCCCATCTCCTCCACCTGCTGCCAGGCCTCCCCGCATTTCCTCTGCCTCCCCATCCCCCACATTCTCTCTGACTGCCCCCATCCGCCTCCTTGTCTGCTTCTCCTCTCCCTCTGCTTTCTCATTGGGACTGAGGAGGTTTTGCTGTAGCTCTAATGCTGCACATCATCCCTGCTTATATTGCCAAGGGGCCCTCTATTAGTTATGAACCTGGGCTACTTTTAATGTCAGTTCAGTGGCTGCAGGAAGAGATGCTTGGCTGAAGAGTCCAGTCCAGTTAAACTTACCAACCAGACACAGACTGTGCTTCTGATCCCCCACACTGATTATCAAGAAGTTAAAAAAAAAGAAAATCACACAGCCCCCTTATTGCATTCCAGTTCTCTGGCTCCCAATCAGCACGTAGGACCAATACAGTGAGAAGTTATTTAAAAAACTGCTTACTATACAAAATGTTCTTCTGAACTCCAAAGGGCCAGCCACATAGCCAGGTCAACCACATTGCCAGGTCAATATTAGGTTGGATCTTACCCAAAATACCACACTGCCAGCCAATCCTTTAGCATTTAAAACTAAAGGTGTATTATAAGGAAAAAAGAAAGAACAAGAAGAGAGTTGTTGAATGGTATAGCACTCAAATACATACAGAGACTTCAAAGACCATATATCAGGTTCTTAGCAGTGTTGGTGAGTTTGCTGGCTTGAAAGTCCCTCTAGAACACATCCACTGCTTGGATGGGTCATTCAGTCCTTTGTTCAGTGCTTCAGTTTGTAGAAAAGTTCCTCCAGAGGTAAGAAGCAGAAATGTAGACAAAATGGAGATGCTGCAGCTGCCTTTTATATTATTTTGCCATAAGGCTTGTACTTTCTGTGTCCCTACACAAGCGTCACAACACACAGAAAAGCCTTAGAATTCTCTGTCCATAGGCATGGCCCCTACATGGCTTCCTGACTCATCAGGTGTAGTCCCTGGCTTTTACAATGGGTTTATTGTACAGCTGATGTCCCTTGATAGGCCATTAAGCTGTCTTAGTGCTCATGCTATTCAGTCTGCGAGTGTCACCCAGAAACACAGTTCAAGACTGGAAATACAGATACAAACATAAACAAGATTTTCATATTTAGCAAATTATAACATTTTTGTAGATACCTTTCATGGCATATCTGGTCAGATTTCTTGCAATATTATAATGATGACGATTGATGATTGGCAATCCCTTGATTCGAGGATGATCTCTACCATATGGGAATTACATATGGGTCCTGAGATGACTCAGGAGTCTGAGCCTGGAACCGCATATCCGCCCGCAGTAGGTACAAACATTTTGTGGCAGGCCAGCTGCCTGCTGGGAGAATGTTCTTTCTTTTTCCTTCTGTGATGGGTTCAGTCACAGAGACCTCCTTGGGACTGTCACCTGATGTGCTGAAATTACCTCTGAGCCTGTTTTCCCTGCCAGCTTGGGACTCCAGAACCATAGGCGCCAACTCCGTGGGTGCTCTGGGGCTGGAGCACCCTTGGGGAAAAATTGGTCGGTGCAGAGCACCCACCGGCAGCTCTCCGCCCCACCCAGTGGAGTAGCCAGGTTTAGAGCGCAGGGGGAGTGGCGCTATAAAAAGGCACCTCCTCGCTCCCCCTGTACTCACCTGGCGGCGCTTTAAAGCGCCGCCGGAGCTCCGACAACGGGGCTCCAGCAGCGCTTTAAAAGGCCCATGGCTCCTCACGGCTGCAGGAGCCGCGGGCCTTTTAAAACGGCCCCCTCCCCAGCCCGGCTCCGGCAGCAGGGCTCGGGTGGGGATTTAAAAGGCCCGCGGCTCTTGCTGCCCCTGGGAGCCGCGGGCCTTTTAAAGCGCACCCCCCCCCAGCCCGGCTCCGGCAGTGGGGCTTGGGCAGCACCTTTAGGCACCACTTCTCCTCACAGGGGGAGCAGCCGCTTCCCCTGCTCCCCCCCCCGGCTATGCTACTGGCCCCACCCCCCTGCCCCAGCTCACTTCCGCTCCGCCTCCACCTCCTCCCCTGAGAGCGCCGCCGGGTCTTGCTTCTTCCCCCTCCCTCCCAGCGCTTGCATGTGAAACAGCTGTTTCCCGCAGCTGGGAGGGAGGAGGGAAGATAGGGAACGCGGTGCACTCGGGGGAGGAGATGGGGTCAGGGCAGGGATTTGGGGAAGGGGTCCAATAGGGGCAGGGAGGGGGTGGAGTTGGGGCAGGGACTTTGGGGAAGGGGTTGGAATGGAAGTGGGGAATGGGGGCGGGGAAGGGCTGAAGTTGGGGCGGGGCCAGGGTCAGGGGAGCGCGAGCACCCACCGTCGCTGGAGGAATTCGGCACCTATGAATGTAACTAAAATATGCTTCATGCAAAAGGTGTCTTGTAAGGTATCATTACAAAGTTTATAATCTACCGAGTGTGGTCATCCTATTTGTATAAATGTTTCATTCTTGTATCTGAAACTAGAAATATAACTCTGAGGGCCTATTGTAATTATGCGACGTGTGAGCCATTAATGGTGGTTTGTAATCTTGATGGCTCCCATCAACCAGGACAATTGACTGTGGATGGCTCTGTTTGCAGGCCTTCCTGTGAGTCAGGCTGGGAGGAATGAATGCTGGGGGTCTCACAGGACATGTGACCATGTCACCTGGCACTGAAATCCATCTTAAACTTGGTGCTTTTCCATTTAGAAGAGGTGGGAGGGTGAGCCAGAGAGACAAAAGCCATATAAGGGGGAGGAACAAAAGAAAGGGGCGGCAATCATGAGAAATCCCCAAGCTACCACCTGAGCTGGAACAAGGGCTGTACCAGGGGAAAGGATTGGGCCCAGACTAGGAAGGCATCCAGTCTGTGAAAGAAACATATTGAAACATCTCTGAGGGTGAGATTTTGACTGTATTCAGTTTTATTACTGTATTAGATAAAGACTTGCATGTTTTATTTTATTTTAGTTAGTAATTCACTTTGTTCTGTCTGTTACTACTTGGAACCACTTAAATCCTACTTTCTGTATTTAATAAAATCACTTTTTACTTATTAATTAACCTGGAGTATGTATTAGTACCTGGGGGCGGGGGCGGGGAAACAGCTGTACATATCTCTCTATCAGTGTTATAGAGGGCGAACAATCTATGAGTTTACCCTGTATAAGCTTTATACAGTGTAAAACTGATTTATCTAGGGTTTGGACCCCATTGGGAGTTGAGCATCTGAGTGCTAAAGGCAGGAATACTTCTTAACCTGTTTCCAGGTAAGCCTACAGCTGTTAGGGGATGTGGTTCAGACCCGGGTCTGGGTTTGCAGCAGGCTAGTGTGTCTGGCTCAAACCAGGCAAGGTACTGGAGTCTCAAGCTGCCAGGGCAGGAAAGCAGGGGCAGAAGTAGTCTTGGCACATCAGATGGCAGCCCCAAGGGGGTTTCTGTGATCCAACCTGTCACAGGGAGTTCCAAAGAGGATGGATCTAGACTGTTCTCAGTGGTGGCAGATGACAGAACAAGGAGCAATGGTCTCAAGTTGCAGTGGGGGAGGTTTAGGTTGGATATTAGGAAAAATGTTTTCACTAGGAGGGTGGTGAAGCACTGGAATTTGTTACCTAGAGAGGTGGTGGAATCTCCTTCCTTAGAGGTTTTTAAGGTCAGGCTTGACAAAGCCCTGGCTGGGATGATTTAGTTGGGGTTGGTCCTGCTTTGAGCAGGGGGTTGGACTAGATGACCTCCTGAGGTCCCTTCCGACCCTGATATTCTGTGATTCTATGATAGCTCTGCCTCACAGATATCAATGGATTGTTAATGCCACGACCCACTGCTCTGGGTGAGGGGAGGGCTCCCAGCCCCATCCCAGTGGAGTGCTGTGTGTGGCAGAAGGAGATGAATGCAACAGGTCGCACTTACTCACTGAAGCAGACACATCTTGACTGATGGAAAGCCATCTGGCTGCTACTGTTCTGCTCCTGACAGGAGGGAGTCCCACTGTCACTCCTGCGGGAGAAAAGGGGTCCCATGGTGCTGCCCTTGCCATTCTGAGGGGGGCACTTCAAGTGAGGTTGGGGTAGATTCTGTGGCGGATTAGCCACTGGGCCAATGAGGCCCATGCCCAGGGCCCCTGGCCAATGGGAGGCAGCTGGAAAAATGGGCACCCCTGTGTCCCGACCCTACTCCCTGGCAGGAGTAGTCAGGTTGGTGGAGTGGGACAAGCCCCCATGCCCTGACCCCATTCCTTGGCAGGAGCGCTGGGTGGGGGGTGTGGGATGGGGCGTGCCCGTGCACCGCGACCCCATTTCCATGGCAGGAGTGCTTGGGGGCAGGGCCTGCAGACAGAAGGAAAGGGTGGGGAGGGGCTCCCACTTGCTTTGGCCCAGGGCCTCACAAAACTGTAATCTGCCTCTGAGTAGATCCACAGCACAAGGGCAGGTCTGTGGAGGCAAGGCCAGGGTTTCTGTGTCGTGGTGTGCTAGGGCACCAGATTGCTTTAATCCAGCACTTTTACATTGTGTTTGCAAGGTCCCTGTAATCCTTGATCTTAACCCTTAGCAGCGTAAGGGCTGGATATTGCTTTCAGTGACACTGGTGTAAATCTGGCAGCATCACACTAGTTAAGTAAGTGGTGTTACTCCGGATTCATGCTGGTGTAACTTAGGGCAGAATCAGGTCTGATGTGTTCAGTGTCACATGCAGGGAACACACCGCTCTGCTCTCCTTGCATTAATGGGACCTTAAATGAATCATCATGAATGGAAGCTGCTTGGTGATATCATGGGCATCACCCAAGTAGGCGCCTTCTCCATTGTGAAGCTCAGCTCTGTAACAGAACAGAGTGCCATGCATAACTCATGCCAGGAGTCTATTTAGCTCCCCTAGTTCTGTTTCATTTGCCTGGTGGCAAATAAAGAGCCCTGGCAAGATCAGGTTTAGATGAGCCCTTTGGAGACCGACCCTCCAGGCCTGTGGCAGAGCCTATAGGTCTTTGCACTGAACAGCTGAATAAATTGATTGCAGCTGCTCAGCGGTCAGCAGGACTTGAGATAAAAATGCTCACAGTATTATGTCAGTCTTGTCTCCAGAGCCATCCAGAACTGACCTGAACAGTCCCTGTCCATGAGAGTCAAGGTCTGCCACAGGCCAGTAAACCTGGTGATTTACAAATGGCTTTAGGGTGGAATGTTTAGAAGGGCTCAGGCCCCACAACTGGATCCTGTGAGCCTGATTCTCAATTGGCAGGAGTGAATCTCCATTGAAGTCAGTGCACCCATTTACACACCAGGCCCAATAAGTGTCACTACTCTGGGCTTAGAGCACCATAGGTTGCAGGGGTGGGGAGAGAGACATGCTGAGGCTGAGACTCTTTAGGCAAGTAGCTTCCCGAGAACAAACAGATGGAGAAAGTGGAAATCTGTGTCAGATCAAACCAAACCCGTTTTCCTGGTCAAATCAGCAGCCTGTACAGGCCTACACAGCTGTTCTTGTTTCATCAGCTGGGCTAGAAATGAGCTTCTGCCAGCTCACAACCTACCTAGGGATGCTGACAGCCAGTGTCATTCCTCTTCTCACCACAAAAGGGTCATTTGGGTTGGAAGTTATATGATTTTTGTAATACTGGTACCTGAATTATTAGTATGTGCTCCTAGTTATAAGCAAGGCTGATGCCAGTGTAGGAGTCCATAATGTCCTGGTTATAAGCCAGGCTCTATTGTGTGGACTTTGTGATTGCTGACTGGTTGGCCCTAGTTTCATGGCTGGACCCCAAAAGTTCTGGCCCATATCTGGGCTGCAGCACTGTGAAGGACAATCATGGAAAACCTCCAGTCCCTGTGGGGAAGAGCACGCGTGAGTATAATCTGATCCTGTGTCCTAGGTCGGAGAGCACCTTTCATGTCTGGAACCCCACAGAGACTGTGCCGCAGCACCTGAGAGGAGTAAGTTTGGGTCTCATCTCTTCCCAGTAAACAGGCCTGCTCTGCATGGATGCTAAGACCTTTTTTTAACAGAGGTTGAAAACCACAGTTTGACACTGCGGAAGTCATCAGACTACCCACATAGCATCTGAGTCTCAGTTCTGTTCCAGCCCCTTCATGCTAGTGGTACAAAGGGGCCACAAAGCCAGCGGCAATGGATGCTGAGGAAGAATCCTGGTGTAAAGGGGTTCTGCTGGCAGCACAGACCCAGCAGGACAGCCCAGACCCAGGAAGTCATGGCTGAGTGGTGGGGGTCATGGCTCAATGGTGGGGACATGGCGCTGCTAGGATCTGGCTGTTCTCAACAGCTATCAGGCTCCCTTGGGGGCTGTTGCAGCTGAATATAAGTTAGAGCAGTTCTTAGGCTATTATAACTTATGTCAGGGCCAGGCCAAGAATACATTATGGGGGAGCGAGAAGTAGGAGGGACACAATAAATAGGCATAGTTTGACTGTTATATTTGGGGGAGGGGGCACGGTGTGATGCGCACTGAAGACAGTTTCCCTGGCTCACTGGCTCTGTGCCCCCACCTGGAGAGGAGGTACCTGGGCTGCCAGTGCTGGGAAGGGGGAGGGCCTGCTTAATGGGGGAGCCTCAGATGCTGTTACTACCGAAGGGATGCTGCATGATAAAGGCTCCCGCTCCCCGCCCCCATTCCCCTAGCCCCTCTCTTCCCCATCCCATCCCCCTTCCCCTCCCCACTGTCCCCTGCCCCATACCCATCCTGCATTCCCTTTCCCATCCCCCTTCCTCCCCCACTGTCTTTTCCTCCACCCTATTCCCTTCCCCCATTTCCCTGGTCCCACCCCATCCCCCTGCCCTACCGTATCGCGGGCACCCACTGTTGTACAGAAAACAGGATGGTGGTCATGCAGGGCACCCAGCACACACAGATGGGGATGCCCACTGGCACTAGAACCCAGGAGGCGGGGTCCAGCTACAGTCAGCAAGCCAGAGTGCCACCCTCCCTCACCCGGGCAGCTCGGTGCTTGCAGAAATCATAGAGGGCAGTGGCACATGACTCCATGTGCCCTCCAGGCCTCACCTCTGTGGGGGCAATATCCCCTTCGTTCCCTCCCCCCAAAAAACTACACCCATGGTCCCAAATGTGTCTTCAAGGCCCTCTCCCATTCCTGTGCTGAGCTGAGTTGAGTGGAATGGAGACTTGGACCCAGATGCTCCCTGGCACCTGCTGTTATGAGAAGCAAAACAGCAAACCCCAGCGAATGTGTGTGCTGCTTTTCTCTTTGCTCTGCCTCCCTCCCCAGGCTTAGGCCCTGAGCCACAGGTCTGTGTGAGGCCTGCTGAACTCTAGTGAAGCCGAGACAGCTGCTAGCTCTTGTGATTTCCCGCCTGGCTGCCAGCTGGAATTGCGAGAGCTGTGTAAGTTGTGCCGAGAGCAGGCTGAAGGGGAGAGAGAATCGGGTAGGAAATCTGAGTCTGGCTTGTGAGCTGAGCAAGGAAGGACATCCCACAACATCTCCACACTCCTATCCAGGGAATCTGTGGCACTAGACAGTGAAGGGGGAGCAACTCGTACGTGTTTGCTAAGCTAAATGTCCTGGTTAGTGCAGGAACAAGCCAGGTGCAGCCCTGGCAGTTATAGGCTGAAGCCTATGGTTGGCCCCCAGCATTAATACATTAATAAAAGCTTCTGTAAGGTGGAGTTAATGTCACTGCCGCACAACAGGCCTGCTGCTCCCTGTGTCCTTCTGGGATGTGGGATTTGAAAGCCTCAGCTCCAACCATTAACAACCAAGAAGTGCTGAGTTAAATCTCCCCACAGCTCCCTGGTAAGAATGACAAGAACAAACCACAGCCTTACAAGAAGCTGGAAATGCAGAGTTATGGTGCTGCTTCACACACAATACAATTGTCCCTCTGCCCTGTGGACCACTACCTCTGCTGTGATGCTCCTTTGGGGAGTGATTTGTCTGAAACTCTTAAGTATGGCAACTCCAGTGCTTGTTAGCAGCTGGAAATGAGCAGGAGGCAGCTCACTGATCAGTCAGCCAGCAGCAACTCTCCTCCCAATTAGGGCTGTGACACAAGCCATGGGAGGGTCACATAGGACTGTCTGAACAGAAGTCCTAGTTTGGAGTTGGGCTGGTGTCATGTCAAAATGTGGCTGCATCAGAATGTCCCATCTGCCATCTTAATTTTGGCAGTGTACTCACTGGCTGTGTATTTTGACAAATGCAGGGGGTTTCTTTGTTGGAAATCTTTATTGCGTTGGCCCTTGGTAAGCACTTCAGCCAAGTGCCTGGAATATATTTGTGCTGCCTCATTATTTATTTATAAATGAACACACAGAATCCTTGTCTCAGTTAGGGTGAGTTTATTCTAGTGTACCTAAAATGAGAAGCTAAGGCAATGAATAGCGCAGCCCCTATTCACCTCCGCCCAGGTACACAAGCACAGAACTCTCCCTGAGCACAGAGACCAGGCACCCTAGAGAACACACCAGAACTGTATTCTTCCAGCCCTTCCTTCCACAAATACCACTGTCACACCCTGGCTCCCCCACATTCACCACTGTCATATAATTATGTTTTGTACAAAGTATGCCTTGTGAGGGATCATTCTAAAAGTCTTGATCTGTTACACATTAACATCCTGTTGGATTGTAGGTGTTATCATGTATGTGCAGTTTTGAAGTTTTGCTGTGTGTGTGTTACTGAAAGCTGTTGTGAGGTTGGAAACACCTACAACTAGCCTTTCAGGTATAACAATGAAGAAGCTAAATAGTGCTAATGGCCCATCAAGAAAGACAATGGATCATGGAAAAGGTTTGTCCTCACCTCGGAACACTTCAGCCAGCCTATGAATAATGGCTCAGCGAGGCATGCAAGAGCATGTGACCAGCCCACATGATACTGAACTCCATTTTGGTACCTGTACTTTTCCACAAACTGGGATAGGAATCTGGCTTGAAACAAAGGGGTTCCTGCCCTATGGAAAAACTATATAAGGAGAAAGTGACATCATGACAGGGACTCTCTATCTCACAAGACAACACCTGGAAACACTGGAGAAACACAGATTGAACTGGGGAAGGAGTTCCCAGGCAGAAAAGAAAGCCCTGCCTGTGTAAGGAAGCTAAAACCTGTTTGTATCATCAGACAGGATGAGATATTGCTGATTCAAATCCTATCTAGTTTGTATGAGACTGAGATTATGATTTTGTTTAATTTCCTAGGTAACCTGCTTTGATCTGTTTGCTATCATTTATAATAACTTAAAATCTGCCGTTTTGTAGTTAATAAACCTGTTTTATGTTTTATCTTAACCATTGTGTCTTTGAGTGAAGTGTTTGGAAATCTTAGCTCTAGTAACAAAGGCTGTTGCATATCTTCCCCACATCAAGGGGGAAGTGGACTAATTTAATGAGCTTGTACCGTACAGACCCCTGTTCAGTGCAAGACAGAATAATTCTGGGTTTATACTCCAGTAGGTGTGCAAGGTTGGGGAGCTGGGAAATTGGCTGGTGCCTCTGTTGTTGGTCCATGAGTGGCTTAGGTAAAGCACTCAGGTGACTCAGTTGGGTGCATAGCGCCACCTTGCTATCATTTTGGGTGACAGTCCCCAGAGGGGCTGACTGTGAGTCACCAGCAGAGCAGGCGGAGAGGCCAACCCAGCTGAACTGTCAGGGGGCACAGCTGTTCCAATGGTTTCCAGGCTTCACACCCTGTCACAACCAGCACCCTCACACTGCCATAAGCAAACCCACTACCCGCCCCCTCCACAATCCCTTCCCCCTAGTCCTGGGAAGACGCAGACCCTCTGGATAGGGAAAACTAGATTCCCCCAAAATTCTGGTGTCCATCAAGTCACTTGTTCCTTGTCAAAAATCTTCTCTGCCATAACACAAATGTCCCATGAGTGGCCATGCCCATGCTCCGTCTGCCTCCATTTCAGATGCCATAAATATCACAGGAGCATATAACAAAAGGCAGTATGAAGGATCTAGCCTAAGACTCAGAAGACTTGTGTGACTGTGGGTAAATTGCTTAGTCTCTCTGGGCCTCCGTTCCCTTCTTGCAAAATGAGGATAACAGCACTACCCCACTCTATAGAGATGTGTGAGGATAAACACATTAAAGACTGAGGTGCTCAGACACTATGGTCATGAGGGTAGAGGAGAACCTTAGATTGATTCCTCTCCTAAACCATTCAGAAAAACATGGCAGAGTTGGAGAATGGAAGTAGCCACTGAAGAATGGACGTAGCGACATTTTATTTTTTCTGTTGGCTTATAGTGAAGGATAAGGAGTCAGTTATGATAAGTAACATCAATAATTCTGTTTGTTAATTAACAAAATAACTATATAACCCCAAGGAGCTTTCCCCCTCCGACTCTCACTAGGTGCAGAGACATGACCTTACCTAGTCTGTCATTTCTAAGATACATGGGCCTGTAACATCACAAGAGTCTTTTCAAAGATACTGGGTTTTCCTGAGCAACATTTTTTAAAAGCCAATTTAACTTGGAAACTAATTAACAGATCCTCTTGAAAATGTTCAGAAAACCCAAGGTTTACTCAGATTATAGTTGGAAAATTTGGGGCAGATGCTCTTTTTTTGTTTTAAATCAACAATAAACACAATAGAACATCACTCCTGCCTCACTATTCTAGGTACTCAGGCAAACCATCATTCAGTACAAATGTGGCCAAGCAAAACTCTACTTTTATTATTATGATTATTAGTTTGTGGTAGTAACCATAATTTGTGATGTACTTTTCAGACATATAAGGAACTCACAATCTAACACTGACCAGGCAAATAGCAGTCAGGAAAGGACAAAAACAACAAGGTTGTTCTACAGAAAACAGTAAGACTGGCTGTTGGCAGCCCAACAAGGTGAATTTTAGGAGGGATTGAAAAGTGAGAGGGGCCCTGCAGATGAGCTCAGGCAAGCTGGACCATGCATGGACGATGCGTGAAGGAAGGCACAGAGGAGGTTATTTGCAAGACTGACAAATGGATGGACAAGGATGGCAATGCTGGCAGAGTGGTGTTGGGTAGGGGCAGTTTTATATAGAGCCTGATAGGTGACCAGTTGTTTAAATTTGATGCAATAAGCAGAAAGAGCCAGTGGAGGGTGATCAAACCCATCGGCAAGGCAGGTGAGATCAATACGTTACTGAAATAAATCAAAATCAGTGTTTCTGAATGCATGGAGTGCAGAAAAATTTCAAACTACTTTGTCCCAAATGTGGATTTTCTGGCGTGTCTGGGATACTCTTGATGTGTCCATCTCTGGCACCTGTCACACATGATCTATGCCAATATTTAAAAAGGGTAAATGGGATGACCTGGATATTTATAGGCCTGTCAGACTAACATTGATCATGGAAAAGATAATGGAGCAGCTGATACAGGACTTGATTAATAATGAATTAAAGGAGGATAATATAATTAATGCAACTAAACATGGGTTTATGACAAACAGATCTTGTCAGACTAACGTCATATTTTTTTTGATGAGATTACAACTTTGACTACTAAACGTAAATCGTGTTGATGCAACATACTTACACTACTGTAATGTGCACAGGTGCTGGCTTCCTCCGGGCCCCGGTGGTACTCAACCCCCTGCTCTGCCCCAGGCTCCATAGCAATGTGTTTGACTTGGTGTAACATGACATTTTGATTAAAATACTATAATGATATAAAATTAACAGGGTGTGACATTGCACCCCATATTCTTCAGTGATATTATATGATTATGGCATAATTATAATGCAAGCTGGGGCATGTAAGGTGTCACCGGAAAAGTTATGATTTGCTGAATATGATTATCCTATTTGTATGCATGTATCATTTTTGTATCTGAAGTTATGAATATTGACTATGCATCTATATTTCACATGTATTCACACCTGGGTGACACCCACTAGGCAAAATGCTTCATCTAGATAGCTGTCTGTGAAGAGCCTATTCAAGGTAATGGGCCATTAGGCAGAACAATAGGCCTTAGGAGAAGCTTATCCCCCACTGGGTGAGTCTTCCTGAGAATGCTCCAGACAGCCTGTAAGTAATGGCTGCTATGACTCAGCAAGTTCTGCAAGGGCATGACACAGGCCACATGTCACAAACTGAGTCTGGGACAAAGGGTTCCTGCCATATGCTAAAGCTATATAAAGGCAGGGAGTGACATCATCAGTTGTTCTTCATTCCCCCACAATTCAACACCTGAGAGAAGCTCCTAAGTAAAAAGGACTTGGAACAGGGGTGGGGTTCCCAAGCTGCAAAGCCTGGTTGTATCACCAGTCATGGTGAGAAATTGTTAATTCAAATCCTATCCTTCTAGTATGTTAAGCTTAGTTTGTGTTTTTGTTTATTTATTATCTGCTTTGATTTGTTTGCTATCACTTATAATCACTTAAAACCTATCTTTTTGTAGTTAACAAATTTGTTTTATGTTTTAATCTAAACCAGTAAATTTGGAATGAAGTGCTTGGGAATCTTAGCTCAATAGTTACGGGCTGTTGTATTTCCTCTCCACATTGAGGGAGGGGCAAACTCTATGAGCTTACACTGTAGTTCCTTGTGCAGCGCAAAACGGTATAACTCTCCAGAAGGCGGGTGCGTGCCTGGGGAGCCTGGAGTTATCTTGGCTGTAGCCTCTCTATTGGTTCATGCAGTGGCTGGTCAGAGACCCTGCATGTAACTGCAGCTGGGTGTGTGAATGCTGGTGGAAGTGTAGGATCGGAAGCAGGTCTGCAGCTTGTCCCAGCGGCAGTGTGAGAGGGAGCCCAGGCTGGTGAGTCAGAGGGCTCAGTGGTACCCCAGTTCCAGGTGGCACCCTGTGGGGAACCCGTCACACATAGCCCGTTTTTAATCCATGTAGTGTGTGCCAACTGATATGTCTCTAAATGTAATTGTAAATGGTGAATCGTCACTGAGTGGGTGTGTTGCCAAGGGGTTCCTTCAGGGATTGGTTCTTGGCCCTATGTTATTTAACATCTCTTTCAATCCCCTGGAAAAAAAACATAAAATTCTCACTGATAAAATTTGCACATGAAGAGTGGTAAATAATGAAGATGACAGGTCACTGATTCAGAGTGAAGAGGATCACTTGGTAAACAGGGCACAAGCTAAGAATATGTGTTTTATTATGGCTAAATGTAAATGTAGCCATCTAGGAACAAAGAACGTCAGCCACACTAACAGGATGGGGGGCTCAATGCCGGGAAACAGTGACTCTGAAAACGATTTGGGGGTTTTGGTGAATAATCACTTGAACATGAACTCACAGTGTGATGCTGTGGCCAACAGGGCTAATACAGTTCTTGGATGAATAAATATGGGAATCTTGAGATAGAGTAGTTTATTTTAGCTCCGTAGTTGGTACTAGTGCAACTGCTCTTCGAATACCGTGTTCAGTTCTCATTTCCACAATTCAAGAAGCATGTTGATAAATAGATGGTTCAGAGAAGAGCCACAAAAATGATTAAAAGATTAGAAAACCTGCTGTATGGTGATTGAGCTCCTTGAATCTATTTATGTTAACAAAGGGGTGACTTGATTACAGTCTAAGTATGTACATGGGGAACAAATACTTAATAATGGGCTCTTCGGTCCACCAGAGAAAGGGGTAACATGATCCAGTGGCTGGAAATTGAAGCTAGGCAAATTCAGCCTGGAAATAAGGCATACAATTTTTCACAGTGAGAATGATTAACCATTGGAACAACTTAGCAATGGTTGTGGTGGATTCTGCATCATTGACAACCGTTAAGTCAAGATTGGATGTTTGTGTAACAGATCTGCTCTAGGAATTATTGTGGGGCAGGTCTCTGGCCTGTGCTATACAAGAGGTCAGACTCGATGATCACAATTGTTCCTTCTGACTTTGGAATATATGAACCTTAAATAAATGGAAGAGATCAATATTCAATATAAAACATATCATTTGAAGACTTTATAACTTTAAATATTTTGTTACTTGGTAAAGTGCTCATGGACCTTCAGTGTGCACTTGCTAAATTGCTAAATTTCAACTGCTAAAACTGCATACTCATAGTGACTTCCTTCTGTTTTTACATTACAGTAATTTTCCACAGCACTCAAGGGCCCAATCCTTCTAGTCATTTGCCATGTAGTTGCTGTTTCCTCATGCAAGAAGTCCTGGTCATGTCAGTGATTTGTGATCAAGTCACCTCAGCAATGTCTGTGAGCAACATCCCAATCCCTGTTGTGGTGCAAAAGCACGGAGCTTCTTCAGGGCCTGAAGTGGCTAGAAGATTGGACAAAGAAAATATGGCAAACCAAGCCCCACTGAGCAGAGTAGTGGATAAGGATTGCTTCCAATTTGTCAGCAGAGGAGAAGAGGCAAGATGAACTTCAAATCTTAAATGCTTTAGAAAAATATTTTGTGCTGAAAAGGAAAATAATATATGAAAAGTCTATTTTCAATACATCTGATAAAAAATGAAACTGAAAACATAAACCAAACTTGCAATCAGGCTGTGTCAGTTAGCCTCATCAAACCACTTTGGTACACTTGCCAACAAACTTATTAGAAATCAAATACTTTTGGGCACCAAAGACAATGAAGCCAGAGAACATATGCTGTGGCAATCAGAAGTGGAACTTAACCATGCTGTTGATATCTGCAAGAGCAGTGAATAAGCAAAGTGCCAGTGAGGGAGTCTTCTCCCGGTGGCCTTGATGTATCTTCTTCGGTACCGGTGAGGACTGGTGCTGAGAGCTCTTAGCCACCAGTGGAGCACTTTGCACTGACGCCGAAGTACTTGGCTCCGAGTCCAATCTTGGCTCCGAGGCAGGTCTCAGAGCCGCCTCAATAAGTAGGACTTTCAGCCTTGCTGCTGTCCTTCTGCGTATGGGGCTTAAAATCTCGGCAGATGTTGCAGCATTCTTTCCTATGACCGTCTCCCAATCACTTGAGACAACTCAAGTGAGGGTCACTAGTAGGCATAGGCTTCCCGCACGAAGACCGTTTGAACCTCAATGCCCAAGGCATGTCCCAGTCCCAGGGGAGGGATGGAGCACCTCTCTGAGTATGGAGAGGAGTCCCAGTCCTATACTATAACTACTGAACTTACTAAACTATGAAAATCGAACTATTTACAATGAAAAAACAGTAGAAACCACTAAAACACTTTGCTCAAGGCAAAGAGGGGAAGTTCCAACAGCCATATGGGTGGTAAGAAGGAACTGAGGCGTGCAGGCTTGGCAGGTGCCCCTTATACTGGTGCTATGAGCACACGGCTCCAGGGGGCACCAGCACCAAGCCAACAGATACCACTAGGGGGAAAATCTCCGACAACTGTGCTTGGAGTGCTTGCATGCCTAAATCGGAATGGACATGTGCAAGCACTCGAAGAAGAAAGGTGCTTTTTAAGAAAAAGTTAGCTAGCATGATTTGAAAAATCCCTTCACATTTACATCCTTTGAATATCAAAGGTGTATTTTTAAAATGTGAGCAAATATTTTAATGAACACATTTTAAAATCCTTGATGTAGAGAGGGTGCGTTATATTTAACACGTTAGCTGGCTGTGGTGAACCCTAGGCCCATGTGAATTTTACTTGTAAAATGAAAATGGGTTTGATTTGGTAAATGTAGCCATGACATACACATATGGGATGTGATTGTGGTCAGAGGGGAATCAATAATTTAGCATATTTATATATAAATATAAATAATTTTGCATGTGCCTCTGTAGATTAATAATTTGAATTTCTGCAGAAAAGACCACGGGTGATAAGGCCTGAAATCAGGGGAGAAAGTGTTCCTTTGTGTGACAAAATGGAAGCATCCGTCCATTTCATTGTGGCTATCGGGGGCCAAAGCAGCTTCCATCCCATCATTCTGATGACACGGAACACACAAAATAGGCTGGCTCAGTGAAGTCCATCTCCTGTGCTTCTAGCATAAAGCACTACCACCTCACCATCAGGAGCATAGGAAGGGGCAAGTCCATCTTTGCCAGCCTAATCAGGTTCCTCTCTTAATATTATACCCAGAGGAAAGCTGAGTCCTTTCAGATGAGTCAGTCTTGTTAAAATTCAAACCAATATTAATGATTTCTCACTCCAGACCAAATTGCAGTTGCTATTTGCTAGTTGAGTAGACCTGCCCAAACTAAACATTCAATTCAGATTTTAAGGCAACAGGAAGAATGCCAATAATTCTAACAAGTGAAGCATGAAACACTATGATGTTCCTCTATTTGATTTGGGCATGTTTCCTGTACAGAAGGAACTTTACAGAATCCTGATTTATTTGCATAATATAGCAGAGAGCCCTTGTTGAACCAGGGATACCATGCCAGTCCCATAGCCAGGTATTACAACCTCAGGGTTTACCCCACTGTGGAAGCTGTGACACCTGGCACCCCCTTATTCACCATTGTCATATAATTAGGATATGTTTTGCACAAAGTATGCCTTGTGAGGTATCATTCTAAAAGTCTTGATCTGCTAGACAATAGCTCGTTGGATTGTATGTGCTATCAATGTATGTGAAGTTATGGAGTTTGGCTATGTATGTGTTACTGAAACATGTTGAGGTTGAAAACACCCACAAGTAGCCTTTCAGGTACAACAGTAAAAAGTCCAAACAACGCTAATGCCTTATTAAGGAAATGCACAGAAGCACAAGGATTACCCCAGGAACTGTGTACAATAGAAAGCTCTCAGAGATAGCACTACACAATGGGAACTATTTGACCCAAGTCACAGTAAAAGAGCTTTTGAGCAAGTGGGAAGATATAAAAGGGGGATATGACATCATGATGGTACCTCACTCTCCTGACAACACACCTGAAAACACCTGAGGAACAAAGACTGAACTGGGGGAAGTGATTGTCCCAAGCTAAAGGGACTTCTAGACTGTATATAAAAACCTGGGAAACCCAAGCTGCCAGCCTGTTTATCACTCGGTGAGAATTTTCTAATTCATATCCTCCCTATCTAGTACGTTAAGTTCAGTTTGCATTTTTGTTTATTTACTAAGTAAATTTGCTTTGATCTGTTTGCCATCACTTATAATCACTTAAAATCTATCTTTTGTAGTTAATAAACTTGTTTTTGCTTTATCTAAACCAGTGAGTTGGAGTGAAGTATGTGGGAATCATAACTCAGGGGCAAAAGGCTGTTGCATATTCCTCTCCACATTGAGGGAGGGGGCAAATTTTATGTAAGCTCATAAAATTTTCTCCCTCCCTCAATGTGAAGTTCTCTGTGCAGCACAAGATGGTTTAATTCTGGCTTTATACTCCAGAAGGGATGTGTGCCTGAGGAGCTGGAAGTAGCCTACCCATGCAGGGGCTGGTCAGACAGCCTGCTTGTAACTGCAGCTGGGTGTGCCTCTACCTGTATGAATGCTGGTGAAAGTGCCGGCTGGAGGGCTCTGCAGCTTGTCCCAGCTGTACAGTGCGAGAGGAAGCCCAGCCTGGTGGGTCAGGGGGTTCAGTGGTATCCCAGTCCCAGGTGGCACCCTGGGGGGAACCCATCACCGCGGTTTCCTTGGATCACAGGGGAATGAGCTTTGTATAAATCTCTTGTCCAGGGAAGTGATTGGTTGTAGTTCAGGCCCAGGCGTCAGCCAGAAAAGGATGCAACTGAAGTTAGGGTTGTTGTGATTTTGTTTCAAGGACCCAATGAGAAGAGTGGTAGGGTGCCCTGCCCAGGGTAACTGAATGTCTGGTCAGGCACCCCCAGCTGGAGAGGGACCTGTACCCAAGTGGAAGTGATAACAAGAAAGGATTTGAGCTAGGCCAGAGGTAGATTCACCCTTGCTGTGGGGCAAATCACTCTTCCCAGACCCACAGGAATCACTACACACCACAGGGGGTGGAAATCAACATACAGGACAGATTCAGAGTGTTTCCCCTGCCAACCTCCTCCTAAGAGCTGAGAACAACTCTTAACCGCAATCTGAGCACCACAGGAACCCTGCTGAGAGGGGCTGCCTAGCATAGGGAAGAGACACTGTTTCAACACATCCTCAGCCGTCCTGGCCATATCTCCTTCCTGAAGGCCCCAAAGCCAACAGTGAGGTAATAACGGCTATAGGCAGTTCCCCAGCAAAACAGATGGCAAGCTCCTTGTGCAGCTGCAGCCCCTTGCTGGGCCTCTCTCCCCTGCCAGTGTTTTAGATGTGGCATCACAAGTGAGGTGCAGGAGTTCAAGCTTGCTGGAGACACTGAGTACATACTACGGCCGCTAGCCTATGCTGATGTCTGTGCTATCAGCTCTACACTACTATTTACTAGTTAAAACTAGCACATATAGACCTCCCCATACTAAACAAACATATCTTCACCTGCAGAATAGACATATCCTAAATTACACCAGTGGAAGGCAGCATTATGCCCAGATCTAGGAATAGGGCTCAAGTGTCCTCGCCATGTGACAATTTGAAGAATCAGTCTACATACAGCTTATGAACGTTTTGAGAGTAGGGCAGTGCTTAATTTGTAATGGAAGAGGTACTGGAGCTGAAGGAATTTTTTCACTTTCATAACTGACGTGGCCAGTCTAGAGATGCCAGTGCTATGAACTGCTGAGCCCAGAGGGGTCAGGGCTCGGCCCTGGCACAAATTAAGCACTGTAGGTTGTATCTACACTGCAGTTAGACATTCACAGCTAGCCCATGCCAACTAACTTGGGCTTAGGAGCTGTTTAATTGTGGTGCAGAGGTTCAGGCTCAGGCTGCAGCCCAAGCTCTGCTCACAGGGGCCCAGGACCCAAAGCTCCAACCCAAGTCCAAACATCTACATCACAGTTGATCAGCCCCTTACCATAAGCCTTTACAGCCTGCAACAGCTAGCACAGGCCAGCCCCACATTTTTAATTGCAGGGTAGATATGCCTGTGTCTGTTAGACTGCAGCTGCTATTGTGAACATGGGGCTTGTCTTCCTTGTTATTTTACTTCCATACTAGACTGAAATGTCAAGGTCCCATAGTTCACAGAAGCCCCTTTGGACACCACCCAAGACAAGTCCATTTTTGAAGTGAACTTCTGGGAGAGGGAATGGTAACTAATCATCAGACAAAGGGAATTGGAGCCATTTTAGAGAGGGTGAAGAGACCAGGAGCAGAAAGCGGAGTACTCAAGGGAGAGGAGACTCCATATTTTGGAGAAGCTATGAGCAAAGGAGGGAAGGGAAGATCTTGGATTACTTAAAATGATGCCCAAAGAATGCTCAAGAGTGGTGAGGAAACTGAGGTAGGGAGATGTATACAAGTGCTTTGTTTTGTCTAGAGCTGTACATCTCTGGGACTACCGAAAGCCAAGTGAGTGGTTTTGGATCCTTTGCAAAGTATATTATGTCTTGAACTATCACGTCCTTAAACAGGTGAACTAAGCCACTCAGAGTGCCCACAAGGTTGGAGCTCGGAGAAAGGATGTGTTTAAGGTGGGTGGGGTGTGGGAGAAGGGGGTCAGTACCAGTCCCCTAAGGCGCTGGACTCACTTTCATAGAGGGGTAGCAGAGTCTGGATCAAGGAAGGGTACCAAAGGCTGAAGCCTACCGAGGCCCAAGGCAGCATAAAAGTAATGTGTTCAACATGTGGGAACCGAAACACTGCATGTTTTTTTTTTTTTTGGGGGGGGGGGGGGGGGGGGGAAGGGGGAAATCCAGGCAGGGTAGCTTTACCAGAGTTGTGACATTTAAATACTCATGCTGATAAATGTTAATCTAAATTAGTTCCTGATGTTCAAATTTCATTGCCCACCTGTGAAGAATGAAGTGTAAGCTGCAGGGGAGTGTGGCTGCACCATACTTAGGGCCCTACCATACTCAGGGTCCATTTTGCTCAATTTCATAGAATATATCAGGGTTGGATGGGACCTCAGGAGGTCATCTAGTCCAACCACCTGCTCAAAGCAGAAACCACGCCAACTAAATCATCCCAGCCAGGGCTTTGTCAAGCTTGACCTTAAAAAACCTCTAAGGAAGGAGATTCCACCACCTCCCTAGGTAACCCATTCCAGTGCTTCACCACCCTCTTAGTGAAAGTTTTTCCTAATATCCAACCTAGATCTCCCCCACCGCAACTTGAGACCATGACTCCTTGCTGTGTCATCTGCTACATGGTCATAGGATTTTAAAAATTGTAAATTTCATGATTTCAAGTATTTAAATCTGAAATTTCAGTTTTGTATTTTAGCAGTCCTGACGCAAAAGAATTGGGGGGTAGGGTTTGTAAGGTTATTGTAGGGGGGGTTGAGGTATTGCCACCCTTACTTCTGCGTTGCCTTCAGAGCAGGGTGGCTGGTAGCCCAGCTCTGAAGGCAGAGCCACCGCTCATAGCAGTACAGAAGTAAGGATGGCATGGTATGGTATTGCCACCCTTAATTCTGTGCTGCTGCCTTCAGAGCTGGGCACCCAGCCAACAACTGCCACTCTCCGGCTGCCCAGCTCTGAAGGCAGTGCAGAAATAAGGATGGCAATACTGCCACGCCCACCTAAAATAACTTGTAAACTGTCCCTGGAATTCCCTTTTGGGGCAGGACCCCCCCCCCATTTGAGAAACGCTGGTCTGCCCAATGAAATCCATATAGCATAGGGTGAAAATCTCACAAAAGACCAGATTTCACAGTTCCTGACACATTTTTCATGGCCATGAATTTGGTAGGGCCCTACCGATACTGTTTCATTAAGAGACTATTCTGTAAGCTATAAAGCTCCAATATATGTGATTTTTCAGAGGGAAGTTTCATCTATGAAATGGAATCTATGAATAGAAATGTACAAAAGGCAAATATGGCCCTTTGCCCCTGGCCTGGCACCATTTCTAATGAAGGAATTGAAGTTGGTAAATTGTATAAGGCACTTGGACTGTCATTTTCATAATTAAACTTGCTTGTCACTCAGATACAGATATTAATATGTATAACTTTTGGCTATTCATTTATATATGGTGGAATGAGTCAGTTGTTGCAAAGTTAAAGGATAGCAAATGGTCCTGATTAAAAAGGTTTATTCCAAGCAGGTTGGTATGGAATACTAAAATCAATGGATTTACATTCATGAGAGGTTTCCCATTTACACTGAGGAAAAAGTAGTAAAATGGGAAAGACTTAGCATTTCACTTCTGTGAAATTTAATATTCCTCGCCTTCATCCTCTCCATCAATTGAGTCTGTGCCCACTTCTTCATAATCCTTCTCAAGTGCAGCCAAGTCTTCCCGAGCCTCTGAGAATTCTCCTTCCTCCATCCCTTCTCCCACATACCAGTGAACAAAGGCACGTTTGGCGTACATCAAGTCAAACTTGTGGTCCAGACGGGCCCATGCTTCAGCAATGGCTGTGGTGTTGCTGAGCATGCAGACTGCACGCTGAACTTTGGCTAGGTCACCACCAGGAACAACAGTTGGCGGCTGATAATTTATACCAACCTGGAAAAGAGGAGAACACACTTAGTTTTCCTGTAGGGTTTGGTGATGGCTGTGATTAGTTACTGACCATAATAGTAAAAGCAAGACACTAATTTTACTTCATGTAACTGTTTAAAGAGCTCTGCACACAAAAATGCAAGCTCCCACCCCTAAGATATGTTATAAAGCCCACTAGATATCTACACCACAGCTTTAGGAATACATTTCAATAAGTCATTGATGTACAAGGGATTGAAAAGCCATTGTATAATTATTTAGCAGCTGTAAGAGACTTGCCTTAAAACCAGTAGGACACCAGTCAACAAATTGGATTGTGCGCTTGGTTTTGATAGCAGCAATAGCAGCATTGACATCCTTGGGAACAACATCACCACGGTACAACATACAACAGGCCATATACTTGCCATGGCGAGGATCACACTTCACCATCTGATTGGATGGCTCAAAGCAAGCATTGGTGATCTCAGACACAGAGAGCTGCTCATGGTAGGCTTTCTCTGCTGAAATAATCGGGGAGTAGGTTACCAATGGGAAGTGAATACGGGGGTAAGGCACCAGATTAGTCTGAAATTCTGTCAGATCCACATTTAAGGCACCATCAAATCTGAGGGAGGCAGTAATGGAAGACACTATCTGACCAATGAGGCGATTGAGGTTGGTGTAAGTAGGGCGTTCAATGTCCAGGTTCCTACGGCAAATGTCGTAGATGGCCTCATTGTCAACCATAAAGGCACAGTCGGAATGCTCCAGAGTGGTGTGGGTAGTCAAAATGGAGTTGTATGGCTCAACAACCGCTGTGGAGACCTGGGGTGCAGGATAGATTGCAAATTCTAACTTGGATTTTTTTCCATAGTCGACTGAGAGGCGCTCCATCAGCAGTGAAGTAAAGCCTGAGCCAGTGCCTCCCCCAAAACTGTGGAAAATCAGGAAGCCCTGCAAACCAGTGCACTGGTCAGCCTGAAAGAAAGAAAAAAAAAAACATTTTACAGTGGGCAGGTCTGAACATTTAGAAACCCCACCCCCCAAAACAAACAAACAAACCAACCAAAAAAAACAAACACACACAAAAAAAACACCCCAGCAAACAAAACCTTCTTCCCAAGGAGCTCACACATCTTTGAATTCATAAGAGCTGAGCAGATGTGTGAAAACCCTTCTCAAGCTCCAGGAAAAATGTTATTTATCCATCAGAGTATCAGTCAGGACAACCCTCCTCCCCAGAAGCCAAAACCAGAGAAACTGGCTTATAGTATTTTTGGACGTCCCTTTACTGAGAGTCCTCTTAGTACAGATCTACCTTGCTCCACTTCAGTGGCACCATCCCAAGACCCATTTACACCCTTTTTACCTCTGTGAGAGATACAGCTGGATTTATCAGCTTCTTAGTGTCATTTAAGCAAATAGTCATTCACCCTGCACAGCAGCAGTGTCTAGAATCAGCCAAAACTATTCCACTTTTATATTTACTATTTATAAACAAATGTATTTGATGTTCTGGACAGATCTAGAACTGCCTACTACTATCCTAAGTTCCAGTGTGATAAGTGGTGTATTTAAGTCCTGCATATTCCCAGAAAATGTCATAAGAAGGTTGTTGAATCCAATGAAGTGAATTGCAACATATTGGACTGAACTAGAGCTTCCTTGAATAGATCTTTTCCTGAGCTGTTAAAGGTTAACACTGCACTTTCTCCTCAAGGGTGCAGGGTCACATACTGGTCAGCAATGACTCCCAGGACCAAATGACAAATGTTGACAGTTTGCAAGAGAAAAAGCAACAAGACAGACTGTATTGAGTTAAGTCTGTTAGAGTGCACACAAGACTGTTTAGAAAGACTTCCCTGGCACTTCATCCCTAATTTAGATTGCATGTTTAGAGCAAGGACTCCAGGGGCTCAGAAAGCAGCTGGGGATACTGTAGAGAAACTTTTACCACACATGGCATATTACCAAACCAGAGGGAAATTCTATGCACTGGCAAGAGCATTCTATATCCATAAAATAGACTATGCAAAGCACATGCTAACTACCCCTAAAAAAAGCTGGAAAATAAACTTGGACTTCACCTCAGCTAGTTCACCACATGGTGTGTAGCCTGAGGGAGCCTCAGACCTCACAGCATGGTCATAGTTTCTCTCCCACCTCGTATCTTTGTTCATAACAAAGGATGAAGTTAGAAGAAAACACGTTGAACATGAAGATCAGACTTCAGCCCACAAAAGCAAGCATTCAGGAGTGGAGGCTAAAACCCTGCAAAGTGGCTGCAGCTAAGGACTGGTCCCATCAAGAACAATGCAAACCAGAGTGCTATGTGGATAGGCCTCAGCCCTGGCCTTTGTGGGTTTGTCAGAAACTTGACACAAACTTTTTGGTTTGCTATAAACATGCTTTTTAGGCAAGTTTAGGGTGCTGGTTCAATTGCAGTCCAAGAGGAGTCACAGGGTGTCTTAGATTTTCTTCTGATCGGAGTAGTCCATTTTCACGACTGAAGAAAATGGCAGAATTTGACAGCTGCTGGAGAACTCCATAGCTTTTCCATTTGTACATCCACCCAACAGACTATGGAGCTGAATTCTGAGCACCACACATCTCAGAGCACATAACTAGATTAATTTCCAAACCTCATAAACCACGATGTAGAAAGCTCTTTAAAAGATACAATCTTCAGGGCAGAAAACCTGAAACTTACCAGCTTCCTGATACGCTCCAGAACAAGGTCAATTATTTCTTTCCCAACAGTGTAATGACCTCGAGCATAATTATTAGCAGCATCTTCCTTGCCAGAGATCAGTTGTTCAGGGTGGAAAAGCTGCTTGTATGTCCCATTCCGTACTTCGTCTGGAAAGGGAGTATTGTGCATGAGTTTACAGTTACTTTTGGTTTAGACAAAAGTTTTCAAGCTCACATGCCTAAAATAAGGGACCCAAACCCACCTCTAGACAGCTGAACAAAAATGGCTTGACTTTAGAGATGCCATTGCTAGACAATACCCAGGATACCTACTAGGTTCAGTGGCTGTTTAACATCCAAGAAAATCAAGTTGCTTATTTAAGCATCAAGAAATTGCACGCATGTTGTGCATGCAAGTTTGAATTTTTTTGGCTTTAATACCACTCTGGCACAGGCAAATATTAAAAGCTAAACAAACAACTTGTGTTTCATAAATACTTTGATTTAAAGCAGCAATTTTCCAGATTTTATAAATTCATAGATTTCTAAAGCCAAATGGTATAACATAATGATCATAGGCTGATTGCCTGCATAACACAGGCCAGAGACGTTCTCCTAGGATTCCTGCAGTGGAGAAAGTTCTTTTCCTACTACATAAGCATATACCAAATGTCTAATTCAACTACAAGTTACTGGGCTATATCTGGAAAAAACTTCCAATTTCTATTTAAGGAATAAAAAAAAAAATCATGATTTTTAAAGATATTTAGGCACCTTAAGATGCAGAAAGCACCCCAAAAGTACCTAAACGCACAGTGAAGCCAGAAGAGAATTAAGCATGCCCAGGTGCTTTTGAAAATCACTCCAGGTGCTATAATACAAAATCTGGCCCTAAATGATAATTTACCACTTTCTAAAATAACTCCTTCAAATGGTTGGTTACCAAATGGCTATAAATCTGCATTTTATTCCAATGATTTTTTCCCTAGATTAACCGTAGCCATTTAATTTTGTGCCTTTGTGTGTTAGTTTGAAGAATATCTTCTCCCTGTGCAGTTTATTTATCAACCAGGAGAAAGTCATTTCAACTTTGTGCCCCATTTCCTCCCAAATGTTTTCATAGCTCTTCTGAACCCCTTCCCAATTTTTCTACATCATTTTTAAAATATGGATCCTAGAACTGGACACAATATTTCAGTAGTGGTCTCACCAATGCTCTCTCTCAATATATCATCACCTCTACTTCTACTCAATATTCTCTGTCCAGGATGCAGTCCTCAGTCTTTTTTTTACTAGATGTAACTCCTTGCCTTTGGCAGTATGAAAAAGCATATTTGAGTGCTTGGTAAATTGGGTGCAGTCCAGATTGTTATATTAGTCATCATTCATCACACTAGCCTGTGTCTCACTTGGAAGATGAGTTAGAAGAGGGTACACTTACCCATACCGTAACTGATGTTCGAGATGTGGACTATTCTGCAGTTGGCGAGCACATGTCCAGTGCACAAGTGCCGGAGAATGTTCTAGTCGGGAGTATATTTGGGTTGGTGCATGCACCCTTCCTTCCTTGCGCACTTCACAAGGGCATGATGGGCAGAATCACCCCAACACCAGTTCTTTCACAAGAGCCAATGACATAAGGACTCAAAGTAGCAGGGATGGCATGTGGGTCATGGAATATGTGTACAGACCGAACATCTCATAGAACATCCATTACTGTGCAGGTAAGTAAACTCTTGAGTGCTAGCCCATTATTTTTTTCTAAGAACACACAGACTAACATGATCGTTCATCATCCCTGGCTGCTTGCACCAATGTGCAGTGCTTTGCTAAAATGCATACAGATAACCAGGTCACTGCTCTTCAAATATCCTGGATTGGCAAGTTTGCTAGAGAGGCTACAGAGGTGGACTTGGTCCCTGGTGGAGTGGACTTATACTTTTCCAGGTCCTTCTCTTCTGTTGCACTGGGCTATCCATTTTGATATCTTGTGTAGATGCAGCCCATCCTTTGATTCTCTCTGCGTAAGCCAGAAACAATCTAGGAGACGTCTGGAAGAATTTTGTCCTGTCCAGGTAGAATAATATGGCTCTGTGCATGTTCAGTGGGGTGCAGCCTATACTCCTCGGTCAGCATGAGATGTGGGGAAGAATACAGGTAGGTGCAGGACCTCACTGATGTGGATTCTGACAATACCTTAGGAAGAAATCTAGGATGCAGAGATTCTAAGGCCAGAAAACTTCCACAAATTAGTTCTTAGAGTAGATTTCTAGAATCTTGATTTAATGGTTGTCAATGAGGGAGAATTCATCACGACCCTTGGTACATTATTCCAACCACTACTAATTACTTTCACTGTTAAAAGTTTATGCCTTATTTCCAGACTGAATTTGTCTAGTTTCAACTTCCAGCCATAGGATCGTTACAACTTTCTCTGCTGGATTGAAGAGGCCATTATTAAATATTTGTTCCCCATTTAGATACTTATAGACTAATCAAGTCACCCCTTAACCTTCTCTTTGCTCAGCTAAATAGGTTGAGCTCCTTGAGGCTCTCACTATAGGCATGTTTTCAATCCTTAGCAGCTGTAAAATGCAGAAATAAAGTAACCGTTCTACTCCTGCTCGAGATTCCCATGTTTATGCACCCCAGGAACACATTAGCCCTTTGGCCACAGCATCACACTGGGAGCTCACGTTCAACTGATTATCCACGATGACCCCAAAATTATTTTTCAGAGTCAGTGCTTTCCGGGATAAAGTCCCCCATCCTGCAAGGATGGGGCACATTCTTTGTTCATAGATGGATACATTTAGCCACATTCAAAACATAGTTTGCTTGGTAAAGTTGGGTGCAAGCAATCTCGATCACTCTGAATCGATGGTCTCTATTATTCACGACTCCCCCAATTAATGGGTCATCTGCAAACTTTGTCAGTGATTATTTTAATATTTTATTTCAGGTCATTGATACAGATGTTAAATAGCTCTCCCCTATGGGCTATGAACAGTATTACAAGTGCCAACAGTTACAAGTTACGATACAACTCTTTCTAAGCAAGCACATTTATTCTTAAGGTAAAAGCATTGCAGAGAAAAACAGATTTAAGCACACTGTAAACATATCAGGAGGTGCCCATCCATCTTATGGGGTCCTAGCGGGCCGAAGTCCTTCTAACCCTTCTGTAAGAGTTGGGGCCCCCCTTTGGACAGAAGGTCCTCTCTTGTTTCTAACAGAAAGGTAGCCCTAAGTCAGTTTAAGCTTTTTATCTCAAAAGTGTTTCCTTTGTCTGTTGGTCTCTGGACAACCCAGTTTGAACCAGTATATGCAAGTCTTCCCAGTAGGTATACCTCTCTGGATGTGTTTACAACGTAAGTGATTCAACTTAGTAATGGCTACTGTTTTTGTTTCCTGTGGTAAATTGCATAAAATCCCTGATCCACAGCAATTCATTATCTTAATACAATATGGTCCTCAAAGATACTGCATGCAATTACAATCTCCCCCAGGCCCTTGAAAGTGAACTGGGGCTGAATGGGGATCTTGTGAATCTAGAGACTGGAGGACTACCAGAGGGAGATCCAGCCAGTAGACCTAGGACTGCCATGCCTAAAGTCTCTGGAGGTAGAGTTTTACGTGCAGAGCAAAGAATGTAGATGCTTCCATAAGACCCAGTAGCTCAAGGCAGGATCTTGTGTGCATCAGGGGTTGGGACCATAGGCGGGGCTAGAGATCATGCACCATCCAGAACCTGTCAAGTGGTAGTTAGGCAGTTATTCCAGGGAGAGGCTATATGGTCCCAATGAATTCTATGTGCCACATAGGTGTTAATGTGGATTTCTTCTCATTCACCAGCAGGCCTAGATGTGCAAACAGCTGGAGAATGGACAGGATACTGACCCAGACCTGAGATTTAGTGGCCATGATCAGATACTTGCTTAAGCATGAGAACATCTGGATGTCTGTCCATCCAAGATAGGCCACTACTGCAAGGCACTTCATAAATATGTGCAGCACCACTGAGAGCCCAAAAGGCAAAACTTGATATTGGTAGTGATTGCTGTCCAACACAAACCTTGGAAACTGCTTGTGCACCAGACATATCATGAAGTGAAAGTACATATCCCCTGAGGTCAAGAGTCCTCCTGATATAGGGATCGGAGGATTGATGTGAGGGAAACCATCTTGAACTTCCATTTCTTGACATAAATGTTCAGGCACTTGAGGTTGGTATTCATCCAAGGCTCCCTGTCTTCTTGGGGGATGAAGAAGTATCTTGAATAGAACTTCTCTCCTCTCTACTAAGGAAATACCTCCCCTATAGAGCCCAATGCAAAAAGGGATTGCATTTCTGTCTAAGCAGGCTCTTTGGGAGGGGTCCCTAAGGAGGGACAGGGAAAGGATAGGAACTGAATGGGATAGCTTCTTTGGCCCACCTCTAATACCTAACACTCTGAGGGGATGATGGACCAAGGTTGATAGAAATGAGCCTGATGGTTGCCAAAAAGAAAGGAAGGCAATGATCCTAGAATGAATGGTATGTTGTCCTCAGGCAGAGTCAAATCTGCAGCCTGGTCAGTGTCAAAGCAGGTTGGTGCAGCTGAGAGGATATTCACAGGGATAACTACCTTGCAGGATGGGCAGTTAAAGCCTGGGGCCTTGCTATGGTCAACTATGCCAGCTGGTACGGTCGCCAACCTTGGGGAAACACCTCCTCTTCACCCCACAGCGTCCCATAGACCTCAAACTGACTAAGTAACTACAATGCCTAAGTGGAAGTTAAATACTGTTGGTGCAGATCTCTTCAGGTACCACAGGCAGCAGAGAAGAAACTAGGTGTCGCAGAGTGGTTCAACCCCTTATACCCTTCATATTTACTGATGTAAAACTCTCCTGCTGCCAAACCACAAAGTGCAGGGTATGTTCAGCACAGCACTTGCTGTCCCATTTGGCTTTAGCAATTCTACAACGTATGGTAATGAGATATCACAGAGTTTAATTAAAGCCAGGTAGAAAATAATATTGGGTTTTATAATTAACTCTAGGTGAAGTTGCCTGCTGTTTTTGCATATATTCTGCTTTTAACACAAAAGTTAGATCAGTTTTTTTTAAAAAAAGGCTTATGACAAAGCAGCATGAGATTTGAAGAGACAATTACCTTACTTATTGGTGCAGATGAGCATGACAATTTACCAAACATGATTTGTAACCCAACAAGCTGATATTTAAGGGAAAACTTTTTTTTTGAAAAAAGGAAAACAAAAAACAGAAGCACCAAATGAAATTGACTTGCTAAGAGATATGTGAAGTTCTAGAATGCACTGGTTTAAAGCACAGTCTTTGCCAGACCTTTTTGCATTAGCACTGCAAGGCATGCACAAGAACCATGGACTGAAGAGTGAAAGTGAAAAACAGAGGAAGACAGCAAAAGGGGCGGTGGGCCTGGGTAGTCACAAAGTGCATAAGTCATTTTATAAAGAGGCTGGAAGAAGTCAAGAGGGAACAGTAGTTGGAAGATGCAAGCTGAGCTAAAAGGAGAATGCTGATGGGGGGAGGAAAGGGGTTACTGTTACAAGTGTGGTTACTGTTAGAGGAAAAGAAAATGCAAAGCCATGGAGCATACAGAATATTTTTAATGCACAGTAGCAAGGTGCTTAGAGAACTCTCATGATTTATAGTATCCAGTAAATCCAAAAAGGCTGCTGGTGCTATAGATGCTTTGCTGACATATTGTTTCATAGGTAAAGTATTTAATGTCTTGTAAATTCTTCCAACTTTGAAGTACATTTTTTTTTTTTTAAATTTAAGTGCCTTGTGTAGAGACAATGAAAAAGCAGAAAATCTTATGCATTCCTTGGCAGAAGAGTCATGATTACATACTTGGGGTAAGCTTTGTACAGAGAGAATTTAAAGCATTTACAATATTTATAAAGCATCAGAACAGAAACAAGGAAAATGGGACCCTCAGACCAACGTTCCAGCCTGTCGGTTGTGCTAGTTCCCATGGCATGTCTCTTACAAATCAATACAACACTGCTGACTGTATTTACCTATCACTGCAGGTTCCAGATCCACAAACACAGCACGGGGGACATGCTTTCCTGCACCAGTCTCGCTGAAGAAGGTGTTAAATGAATCATCACCACCACCAATTGTTTTGTCACTTGGCATGGTGCCATTGGGCTGAATGCCATGCTCCAGGCAGTAGAGTTCCCAGCATGCATTGCCAATCTGCACACCAGCTTGGCCAACGTGGACTGAGATGCACTCACGCTGTACAGAGGAAAAAAAAATAAGAAAATTAAGGTTTCTTGGCAGGAACAGTGGCTTTCTTGACTAGCAAAATACCGAGCAGAGACTGCTTGGAACTACCATACTGCAGACTTATTAAAACTGCACCCATAATATTGGCCTCGTATTAGGGTTAGTGACAACTGGAACAGATTCCAACTGTTAACACAAAACCTTCCTTCAGTCATCTATTTTCACCTAGAAAAATCCTTTGGACATTGTAAAGCAACATTGTATAGGCTCATTCTTCTCTTCATTGTTCATGTCCTCTCAAGAGACCTGAATGCAAAGTTTCACCTCCTTCCCCCACTTCTCCAGCAAATTCTGTCCTCTCCCTATTTGAGAAATACTGATTTTTCCATTTTGAATGTAATTAAAAGGTTCAAATCCCATTGATCAGCCAGCACCAGCCTATGTCTCATTGGAATTATCCGTGCCACCCCAGCTCCTGTAGTTTATTTAGTTATCAGCTGCAGCACCACCAGAGGAAGCACAATATTTTTAAGGAAACTGAGGTTATTTCATGCACCAAAAGATTTCCTAACACTGTCTGAGCAAAGTTCTGCTATACCCCCACAAGCAAACTCAGCTGCTCAACACTCACACAGTTGCCAGCTAAGTGTAGCTGGTCAGAAGCCAGTATCAAAGTGTCAACACCACCATTAAACTCAAAGAATACTGATTCTGCCAAGTTACCAAAAACAACAACAACAAGACTTCTCAGTGCCCTTTTAAATATGTGGCTTGACTGTCCACGTTCAACAGGCCTGGTTGTACAAACCAGTTCTTGCCACACCCCTGAAAAGTAGGCAGGGATTTATATTTAATAGATGGGTGAGTTGATGCAGAGGTTCATCAACCTCATCTCAGCTACACAAGTCAATAACAAAGCTGTGATTGAAACAGCAGCGTTTTAGTGTCCCAACTCTGTTCATTTCTGTAGTCTACTAAAGTACCTTCCAGCCGAGGGCTAAAATCAAAGGCTAACATTCAAACATAGGTGCCTGGATTTATGTGGCCATGTCCATACTTAGGCCTTGTTTACACTACACAGTTTTGTTGGCAAAAGGCAGCTTTTGTCAACAAAACAGTGGGAGGTGTACACACTACAATGCTACTTTTGGTGACAACTTTTCTGTTTTGCTGACAAAATAAAGCCACCTTGTTGAGAGATATTGAGCTTTTTGTGGCAAAGTTAGAGGAACAAAGCATCAGTGTGTTCGTTACATCGCCGTAACTGGCCTCCCCACAATGCCCACTGTGACTGGTCTGCTCACTGCTTTGAACTCCATTGCCCTGCATCCAGCTACACAAAGCTCAAGGAACTGTGGAAATTCCTCAGTGTGCAGAACTCACATAGCTACTGCCCAGCTGAGCCCGAGGGCAGCAAATGCATTCCTGCCTGGACTACAGGGGAGGGGTGGATCATCTTGGTCTGTGGACAGAGGAGGCTGTGGGAGAACTGAGTGGGAATCACAGAAACATTAACATGGAATCCTGCTCTCCCTGGCACTAGGAACACAGCAGCCGGCACATAGGGCAGGCTACTGTCGGTGGTGGGGAGCGGGGAGGGAGGAAAAGACTGCTGTGCTTTGCTGAGCAGAACCAGTGAGGGAGGCAGGGGCTGATGTTGGGAGTGTCCCCCTCCACCTGCCTCAGGATAAGACAGTTACCTGTGTCGTAACTGCTGTTCTTTGAGATGTGTTGCTCATCTCCATTCCATATTAGGTGTGTGCTCACCACATGCACCGTGTCGGAAGTTTTTCCCTCAGCAGTATCCATAGGGGACTGGCTCTGGCGCACTCTGGAGTGGCGCCTGTATGGCGTGGTATAAGGGGTGCTGCTGCCCCCGCCCAGTTCCTTCTTGCCAGAAACGCTGACAGTGGGGACGGAGGGTGGGTTGTGAAATAGACAAGAGCAGCTTCTCGAAGAACACCAGTTACGGAAAAGGTAACGGTCTTCGAGTGCTTGCTCATGTCCATTCCATATTAGGTGACTCCAAACCAGTACCCCTGTGGATAGGAGTTCACGGACATGTAGATTGCAACACAGCTCTGCCGAACCCAGCATTATCTCTAGCCTGTTGAGTGATGGCATAATGAGCAGTAAACGTATGAGCAGAGGACCACGTTGCCCCTCTACAGATGTCCTGGATAGGGATGTGCGCCAGGAAGGTAGCTGAAGACACCTGCGCTCCTGTCAAATGGGCTCTGACAATCGGCGGCGGCAGAACCCCCGCCAGGTTGTAACAGGTACTTATGCACGAGGTGATCCAATTGGAAATCCTCTGCGACACTGGGTGACCCTTCATCCTATCCACTGTAGCAATGAAGAGTTAAGTCGATTTTTGGAAAGGCTTGGTATGTTCAAAATAGAACGCCAAGGCCCTCCAGACATGCAGGGCGTGAACACACCTCTCCTCACTGGTCTTGTGCAGTTTGGGACAGACCACCAGGAAGATGTCCTGGTCATTTGAAAGGTGGAGATCACACACTCTTCCTCTCCCCCACTCCAGTTGAAGAGCATCTGGAAATCTAATAGGATCCCTAGTAGGGTGGAATGATGGGATTGAGAAACCTGTATCATGTGATGCTGTACCTGCCCCATGTGTAGGGCCCTACCAAATTCACAGCCGTAAAAAATGCATCACGGACCATTGAAACCTGGTCTCCCCCATGAAATCTGGTCTTGTGTACTTTTACCCTATACTGTACATATTTCAAGGTGGAGACCAGCATTTTTCAAACTGGGATCCTGACCCAAAAGAGGGCTGCAGGGGACGCAAGGTTATTGTAGGGGACGATTACTGTATTGCCACCTTTACCTCTGTGCTGCCTTCAGAGCTGGGTGGCCAGAAAGCGGTGGCTGCTGGCCAAGGGCCCAGCTCTGAAGGCAGCAGTGCAGAAGTAAGAAGATACCATACCATCCTTACTTCTGAGCAGCTGCAGCTCTCTAGGGATCGCCAGGCACGTGGAGGCATAGTCACCTGGAAAGATTTGCTGAGAGCACTCCACACCTGGCTGAGCAAACAGGCACAAAGATTAAGCAAATTGGACAAGGCCATGCAGGGAGGCAAAAATAGAACCCAGGTTTCCTGAGTCCTAGGCCAGTGCATTAACCACAGAATCATCTGTCCTCCAATACCTCCTGCCTATTGAAAAGCATTCTCTACTCAAACCCCAGACAGAGGGGAAACAAAAAATTGCAGAGGGATCAGTAGAGCTTAAGTCTCCTGGCCCTAGCTCATTCCCTTCTCCACAGCACCGTCTTTTATTCCTTCTGCACGCCCTGCTTTACACACAGCCAATCCACAGACACTCAATGGCTTTGTCTACACTACAAAATTAAGACGACTTACTGTGTTCATGTCCACACTACGCTCTGTTGGTGGTGCGCATCCTCACCAGGAGCGCTTCCACCAACTTAACTGTATGGGGCATTGTGGGACACTGACAGCTGGAGGCCCCACCCCACCCCAGGCTCACAGCCAAAAGGCAATGCAAGTAACAGTATCTATATAGATACTGTGTCGGCCTAACTACATTGACCTAAGCATTAGACGTCTTTGCGGAGATAATGTTATTGGGTCAGCATAGTGAGCAACTTACATTGGCAGGGGCAACGCTGTAGCGTAGACAGAGTTAAATTGATGTAGCTGCCTTACGTCGACCTAACTCTGTAGTGTAGAACAAGTCTTTAAGACTCATGGGCTTAAATCTGAATCCCAGCTGTGCCTGTTCTGACCTTGTGCAATCGCTCTTATTTTAGCTGCAAACTAACAAGACCAGCAAAGTACACAGAAATATTAACAGGCATCAGCAGATCAAGATACCTGAACTCATGAGTCTGGGTTCAAGACCAACAGCTCTACCAACAGGCCATAGGGTACTTTGTGGGCACTCATTCCCTCACTAGGCCTTCCACTATGAGCCTGCTCCCAGCTGGGACTCCTTCAAGCATGCACCATGTGCAGTACTGCCAACCTCAAGCACTTAAAAAAAACACACCAAACAAACAAAAACCCTACCTCACATCAGCCCCCCAAAACACATGATTTTTAAAACTGTGTATACAAAGTTTTTGTTTCTGTTTATTTGCCTTCGGTTTTCGTCTTCATAGGTCACATTCTCAAGCTTCTCACCATGCAGGCTAGCTTTCATTAAAAAAAAAAAAAATCTAAGAGCCTCACATAATTAGGTACCAGAGCTTTAAGATAAACACCAAGTATTGCAAGACCCATGATAAAAGTCACAAGTCAGAAATAGCACATATGGCAGAGTTACCTTCCAGTCCAAGTCCCTGCAAGGCACTATTTGGCCAAAAACTGCTCATTTCACAGAACCAAATAAACCAGGTAATAATTTTTAATTTGTGTAGTTGTGGAGCTGGACCCTTCGGCTTGGATGTTCAAAAGAGCTCAGGTCAAGTTTCCAACAGCTCCCATTTGTGACGCTCATGGCTAGATTCTCAGGAGTGCTCAGAGCCCACCATTAAGAGGCCAAATTTTCAGGCGAGCTCATAGTTGGGTACCTACGTGGGCGCTGAGCACTTCTGAAAGCGCCAACCTAGATTAGTGCCAGGCAGTCAAGGACTAAGATTTGTATGGAATCTCCTTAATTTGCTCTGAATCTATGCAGTGTTATAGGTTCCTTTAAGAAGTTCCTTTTTGGGGGCACCTGTATCTCAAAACTTCTTGGTCAAATTTGCTTCACCATCATCCTTGAGGTCGCACAGCAATTTTCCAGGCACTCTATCTAAACACATGCATTGTATAGCACAGAATTTTACTCAACTGGAAAAGCTTTATTCTTCCTAGGACTTGTCTATCATGCAGATGCCTGAATGTAGCTGTCTCAGGTTGGTTTGTAGAAATACATACTTGGACCAAGTGGGGGAAAAAGCAATGGACTGCTGTCCATTGATTTCACTGCATGTAAAAGAACAAACTTCAAGCATCTGCTGAAGTGAAAAGCGTGAGATCCATTTTCAAGAGAAGTAGCTTCAGTGATCTCATATTTGGAACAAAAGCAGCATGGGCTAGACAGTTTAAACATTTGTATAAAACTGCAGAACCAAGACTAAGAATTGAGGTAAAGTTATTTTTAAGTCCAACTCAGACTTATTCATTTTACAGTTAGAAGTCTAGGCTTAAACTAACAGCATAAGCATGCCTATCAGAAAAACAACGACCCAATTTGGAGTTTTACAGGTTCCCTTAAGACACATGAGCCCTAATACACATCCATACTGTTAAAAAGCTAGCATAAAAATTGTTATCTTATACTTTGTCAAGCCCTTTAAAGTACTGCATCCTAAGCAAAACACTTTTGTAAAGCTGTATTTTGAGCATGTGCTGTGGCAGAAATAAAGGCCAGAGAACTCCCTGAAAAAGTTTTACAGGAAAGTGCTGGAGCCAACTCAGCATGAAGTGATTTCTATGTAAAAGTTAAGGTATAGCCTTAGAAGTCACCCAAAGTTTCAGTGGCACACAGCCAGGAAGTGCAGTTGAGTAATAATCACTTGAAATTCTCTCTAGCCCAATTAGATCTGAGCAGATTAATTACAGTTTGTTTTTAAAGACAGCACTTCACCATCCTGTCTGCTGTGAGATGCTGCAGTGGGGATCAGGAAGGGGTGGATGAGGGGCAGCCATGTTCTTTAGAAAGCAACCACCATTTTGAACCACGGCTTCTTTGAAACCTTGTTACTTTGCACAGGAGAAGGGCTCAGCATGTGCAGCCACCACTGAAAGCTCCGTCTACGGGACGCTGGGAGGGAGGTGCGCTAACAAGAGAACTCAGCTTCCCCACATACTCTCCTTGTATTAGCCCTGGAATCAAGGCCCCACGGTACTGGGCCCCGTAGCCAGCCCCATCCCCAAGCGCTCAATCTTAGCCCGGGAACTGCGCCCCGCTCCAGACAGGGAGGCGCGCGCGCGCGAGCTCTGACAGACCCCGCGCGGAGCAGAGCGGCTCTGCGCACGGGGGCTCTAGAGTCCCACGGGCCTCCCGGAGCTCAGGGGACCCCAGCCCCGCTGCCACGCGCGCCAGCGCTGTAGAACCTGCCGCCCCCACGCGCCCCTAACCATGTCTCCGGCTGACGGGCGGGGCCTCCGGTGGCAGCAGACGCGCGACGGGTCTGAGCAGCACCGCAAAAGCAACAGGCGCCTGCCCGGGACCCATGTTATATAGGCCCCCCCCGTCCGTCATTGCTCCCTCGCTCCCCATTGGCCAGCGCCGGCACCGCGCCCCTCCTCCCCGGAACTCTATGGGGCACCGAGAGCGGGGCTGCCCCTCCCCCGCCTGCCATTGGGCAGCGAGTATGAATTTGTGCCTGGGCGGGCCTGAGCGCTGCTCCCGCCAAGGAGCCGCGGGGAGGGGGCGGTGTGCGCGCGCGGCAAGACCCCTCCCCCGCGTCTGTGCCAGGCACGGCGCGAGGCGACGCGGGTCGGGGACAGGGCCCCGCGCTACGCTGCCTCCAGCCCCCGCCCAGGGCATCGCCGCGCGCTCTCAGTGGCCAGCTGCGTCCCCGCGGGGTCAGCTCACGGGTGGCAGGCAGGGCAGCCCCGGCCAGACACCGGCTGTCTCTGCTCACGCACCCGCTCCCCGCTGCGGGCACTCGGCTACAGCGCAGCGTGCGGCAAGCGCGGGGAGAGTGCGATCCCCGCCCGGCCTCCTCGCCGGGAGCCAGCCGCGGGGCAAAAAGCTCCCTCTCCCAATGCCCTGCTTCGGGTGCACAGAGCGGGCTCAGCCGAGCGTGCGCAGTAACCTCCACTGCTGCAGCCGCCCGCTCTCTGCCCTTCTACTTACACTTCGCTGCCTGCGCTTTGGAGGGGTGTGACGTTAGTAACTGGGACTGTACAGATCATTGTTGCAACCAAGGTCCTGTAGTGGCACCAAACCTTATATAAAGGGGGTCAAATGAGGTGTCTAAGAACAGGTTATGGTTTGCTGGTTATGATTGTGCTATCTGTATGTGTGTATCAATTTTGTAGTGAAATTATGAGTATTGGCTCTATGCTGTCTGTATTTCAAACTTGTGCTGTGCTTCTGGGGAAGACCCCGAGACAGATTGGTGTTAGCTTGGCCTAGCCTGCTGGATGGCCCATTAAGGACCATCAACTATACAACTGACCCATTGAAAGAAGGCGGATACACCTTGTGACTCAGCAAGGTATGCAGGGACATGCCTATGGACCGAACTCTAAGGGTTTTGTTGTCATGTGCCCCAGTGCTTGTCTTTGGAACAAAGAAAGAGAGGCCACATGACGAACGACTATAAAAGACTGCTGCAGCTCCTCCATCTTGTCTTCTATCCTGCTTCTTACTTCCGGGGGGACTTTGCTACAACCTGAAGCTCTGAACAGAGGACTGAATGACGCATCCCAGCTTGGATGTACTCCAGTAACTTGATTTGAATCTGCAGGTTATTTCATCACTGAACCAAGAACTTTGCCATTGCTGTATGTAATTGATTCCATTTAACCAATTCTAGTTCTCACCTATACCTTTCTCCTTTATGAATAAACCCTTAGATTTTAGATTCTAAAGGATTGGCAACAGCATGATTAGTGGGTAAGATCTGATTTTGTATATTGACCTGGGTCTGGGACCTGGTCCTTTGGGATCGGGAGAACTTTTTTCTTTTACTGGGGCATTTGTTTTCATAACCTTTTGTCCTCATAACGAGTGGCACTGGTGGTAATACTGGAGTGTCTAAGGGAATTGCTTGGGGTGACTTGTGGTTAGCCAGTGCGGTAAAACCAAAGTCTTCTCTGTTTGGCTGGTTTGGTTTGCCTTAGCGGTGGAAAAACCCCAGCCTTGGGCTGTAACTGCCCTGCTTGAAGCAATTTGTCCTGAATTGGCACTCACAGTTGGGTCCTGCCAGAACCAGCCTCGTTACAGTGTCTGTTCTTTGGAGGGGTTAAAAAGGATCAAAGGGAGCAAATCGCAAGGGGTGTGGGTGTCTGTCAGGGTCTGAGCAGAGGGCAGAAAATTACTGGACAGGGGGGATCAAGCTACTGCAGGTAGCGGTAGAAGAGGGGCTGGAGGGGAAAAATCAGGACGGGGAGGGGAGCCTGGGTTAAGCCCAGGGGGGAGACGCTGCCAGACCCTGTGTGGGGACAAAACCCCCATCCAGGGAGGAACAGTTACCCCGTGGGATGAGCCACCTGCTGTGCTTGCAAATATAGCGGTGGGGCAGGGGGTGCAGAGGCTTTTAAGGGCTTGGTTACACTTGAATTTTTAAAGCGCTGCCACGGGAATGCTCCCACAGCAGCGCTTTGAAGTGTGAGTGTGGTCGCATGAGAGCCCTGGGAGACAGCTCTCCCAGCACTCCTGGTAATCTACCTCCACGAGAGGATTAACTCTGAGCGCTGGGAGCCTGTCTACTCTAGCCCTTTAAAGCGCTCAGGCCTTGGCTACACTCACGAGTTACAGCGCAATAAAACTGCCTACAGCACTGTACCTCACTAACCGTCTACACTCACAAGGCACGTACAGCGCTGCATCTCCTCAGGTACAGCCCTGCTGGTACTCCACCTCCCCGAGAGGAATAACGTTTGTTGCGCTGCCGCTGGTGCGCTGCGGCTCCAGTGTGGCCACTCAATGCGCTCTTATTGGCCTCCAGAAGTATTCGGAAGTAGCCCACAATGCTGTTCTAGCCAATCTGGTCATCAATTAGAACTCTACTGCCCTGGCCTCAGGTGACCAACTGCCAGTCCCACCTTTTAAATTCCCTTGGAATTTTAAATATCCCCATCCTGTTTGCTCAGCCAGGCGTGGAGTGCTCTCAGTGCATCTTTCCAGGTAACCATGCCTCCACGTGCCAGACGAGCCCCAGTATGGCACAATACCGAGTTGCTGGACCTCATCGCTGTTTGGGGGGAGGAAGCTGTCCAGTCCTAGCTGCACTCCAGTCGGAGGAATTTCGATACTTTCGGCCAAATATCAAGGGCCATGATGGAAAGGGGCCATGACCGGGACGCAATGCAGTGCAGGATAAAACTGAAGGAGCTGCAGAGTGTGTACCGCAAACAGCCGCTTGGGTGCTCCCCCCACAACCTGCCGATTCTACAAAGAGCTGGACGCAATACTTGGGGGTGACCCCACCACCGTTCCGAGCACCACCGTGGACACGGGAGAGTGGGAGGAGGAGGTTGAAGAAAGCAGGAGCGAGGGGGCTGGGGCTGGGGGAGACACCCCTGACTCCCTGGGGGCATGCAGCCAGGAGCTCTTCTCGAGCCAGGAGGAAGGGAGCCAGTTGCAGTGGCAGGTACGTGGTGGAGGAGAAAGAGAAGAGCAGGTTCGCGGTAAGCAGCTTTTTTTTCCGGGAAGGAGCTTTTTCAGTGCGGGGTCCTTGGCCGAGGAGGGTTTGGGCTGCATGCATGCCTAGATGCGGAAGAATGCATTGATGTGGTCTATCACATCGCGGAAATCGGCCACTGTAATGTCTTTGAAAGACTCAGCCAGAGCGTGGGCAATGCGCTTGAGCAGGTTTATTCATAGAAGCATTGAATATCAGGGTTGGAAGGGACCTTAGAAGGTCATCTAGTCCAACCCCCTGCTCAAAGCAGGACCAATCCCCAATTTTTGCCCCAGATCCCTAAATGGCCCCCTCAAGGATTGAACTCACAACCTGGGTTTAGCAGGCCGATGCTCAAACCACTGAACTATCCCTCCCCTCCAAGAGCTGCTGTGGTCCTTGTCCCAGTCAGGCTAACATGTCCGCACCACTGTGCCGCGAGGGGTGGGGGGACCATTGCTGCATACAGGCAAGCTGCATATGGGCCAGGGCGGAAGCCGCATTGCAGTAGAAGACCCTCCCTTGCTTCCCCGGTCACCCTCAGCAGCGAGATATCTTCCAGGACGAACTCCTGTGGAAAATGTGGGGACAGTGTTCAGTGTAGGTTCCCCCTGCAGCTGTTGGCTCTCCCCAAGGCACAGAAACCCGCTGGACAGTACATCCGTGAAACAATCAGTCCCCCTTGACCCTGTGCTTACTCACCCTTTTGGGGCTCCTGTGGGTTCTGTGCGCTCTGTTTGGGACCGGAAAATTGTGCTGTTTTGGAGACTGTGTGCCCTCCTTAAGTGTGGGGGAATCATTGCTCTGTCTGGCATAAAACAATGATGCCTCTGTTAAGTGTTGCATTTTGCCTTCAAGATGCAACCTTGAGATCTCCGCCGTCCTCCTTAATCACCGGCTGAGAGACTCCAAAGGCTCAGGAAGAGGCCCAGAAGAATGAAAGAAGACATGCTGCAGGAAGTTATGAACCAGTCTCTTAAAGAGAATCAAAAGGCTCGGGAGTGGAGGGAGAGCGAAAGCAGGCTCCGCCAGGAAAACGCTTTGCACCGGCGGCAAAGCATGCAGCTCCGGCAGGAAAGCACAAAGGAACTGATTAGCATCATGGCGCGCCAAGTGGACTCTATCCAGGCGCTCGTCGCCATGCAGGCGGAGCAGTACCGCGCCCGCCCCCCCCTGCAGCCATTGTCCCAAAACTCTTTGCCTTGTGCCCCCATGTCACCTCCTGCCCAGTTCACCCAACATCCAGGTTCTTATCGCCCATACCAGCTGCCCCCAACACCTGTAGCTTCACCAGCCAACCCTGGAAACTATGACCCTTACCCACTGCACTCAACTCCCATCCCGAATTATAGACATCCTGAAGTGCAGCACTCACTATACAGCACTCCAGACAGGAAGGCCGAGTATGAGAGCAGGACATACCATAACCTGTGACTGAACCGTTCCCCACACCACCCACCACCCCCTTGCCCTTTCTGTCTTACAAGTAGCTCCGTTTCTTTTTAATACATGTATTTTCTCTTTAATAAATGGATGTGAAAACAGTCTTTATTATTGCATAAAGTAAAAGATACCTTAGCCCAGGAAAGAAACAGGCAACGCAAGTCAGCTGAGCAAACACAAGTCAACTTAGCAAGGACAGATTACTAATAACATTGGAACCACTTCACTTCAGGGCCATGCAGGGCAGCAGACATTACTGGTGGTTTTCAGCCTCAAATTGCTCCCTCACGGCATCCCTAATCCTTACAGCCCCACGCTGGGCCCCTCTAATAGCCCTGCTCTCTGGCTGTGCGAATTCAGCATCCAGGTGTTGAACCTCTGAGGTCCATGCCTGAGTGAACATTTCACCCTTCCCTTCACAAATATTATGGAGGGTACATCACGCGGATATAACCACGGGGATGCTGTGTTCGGCCAAGTCCAGCTTCCCATATAGAGATGGCCAGCAGCCCTTCAAACGGCCAAAAGCACACTCCACAGTCATTCACCACCAGCTCAGCCTGTAGTTGAACTGTTCCTTGCTGGTATTAAGGCTTCCTGTGTAGGGTTTCATGAGCCACGGCATTAAAGGGTACGTGGGGTCTCCAAGGATCACAGTGGGCATTTCAATTTCCCCTACCGTGATCTTCCGGTCTGGGAAAAAAGTCCCGGACTGCATCTTCCAGAACAGGGCAGTGTTCCGAAAGATGCATGCATCATGCACCTTTCCAGGCCAGCCTGCGTTGATGTCAATGAAACACTCACGGTGATCCACATCACCGATCGATAACAGTCCGGAGTTGCAAGCTTCCAGATTGCAATAGCCACCCGCTTCTCCACCGTCAGAGCAGCTCTCAATCTCGTGTCCTTGCGCCGCAGGGCGGGGGCGAGCTCCTCACACAGTCCCATGAAAGTAGCTTTTCTCATCCGAAAGTTCTGCACCCACTGCTCGTCATCCCAGACTTGCATGACAATGTGATCCCACCACTCTGTGCTGGTTTCCCAAGCCCAAAAGCGGCGTTCCACGGTGCATAGCATGTCCGTGAATGCCACAAGCAAGTTCGTGTCGTACGCGTTATGCGAGTCGATTTCATCGTCATCGTCGGACTCCTCGCTGTCACTGTGGATCTTAAGGAAGAGCTCGACTGCCAAACGTGATGTGCTGGCTAGACTCGTCAGTATTTTTCTCAACAGTTCGGGGTCCATTTCCCACTGACCAAAACGGCGCACAGATCGCGCTACAAAGAAACCGTTGAAAGATGGCGCAAATTGTGGCCGGAAACACAGGGATTGCTGGGATGCGAAGCGATGCATCACGGGGCGTTGGGACAGGACCCAGAATGTACCATACCCCATGCCCCCTTCCCACAACCCACGGCGCCAGAATGGGAAGAGGTGTTCTGTGGGATACCTGCCCATAATGCACCGCTCCCAAAGCCGCTGCAAGTGCCGCAAATGTAGCCACGTCAGTGCGCTGGCAGCTGCCAGTGTGGACAGGCTGCAGCGCTTTCCCTACTCAGCTGTACGAAGATGGGTTTAACTCACAGCGCTGTACATCTACAAGTGTAGCCAAGGCCTCAGACTTGCTGCGCTCAGGGGGGTGATTTTTCAACCAGCAAGGTAGAGCGCTATAAAACGTAAGTGTAGCCAAAGTTAGTTCTCCTTCCAGGATGCTGCATGTTAGCACTGGAGCAGGGGGCAGGTTCCTGGGGCTGGGTTCTTAAAGGCACAGGCATCCCAATTCCTAGACTGTCAATGCTTAGACACCACAGCTCCTGTCTATCTTAGGCTGTGGCTACACTTGCGGATGTAGAGCGCTTTGAGTTAAACCAGCCTTCGTAGAGCGCAGTAGGGAAAGCGCCGCAGTGTGTCCACACTGACCGCCTCAAGCGCACTGGCGTGTCCACATTCGCAGCACTTGAAGCGGCATTGGGAGTGGTGTATTATGGGCAGCTATCCCAGAGAGCACCTCTTCCCATTCTGGCACTGTGGCTTGTGGGAAGGGGGTGTGGGGTGCAGGGCTTTCCAGATCCTGTCCCAATGACCCGTGATGCATCGCTTCACATCCCAGCAATCCCTGTGTTTCCGTCCACATTTGGTGCTGTCTTCCAATGGTTTCTGTGTGGCGCGCTCTGTCTTCCGTTTCGGTCTGCGGGAATGGACCCCGAACTGCTGAGGAGCATGCTGACGAGTCTCGCTAGCACATCACGTTTAACTTTCAAGCTACTCCTTAAGATCCAAAGTGACAGTGAGGAGTCCGAGTATATCGAGTCGCGTTAACACGTACGACACGAAATTGCTTATCTCATTCATGGACATGCTCTCCACCGTAGAACGCCGATTTTGGGCTCGGGGAACAAGCACTGAGTGGTGGGATCACATCGTTCTGCAAGTCTGGGATGACGAGCAGTGGCTGCAGAACTTTCGGATGAGAAAACCACTTTCATGGGACTGTGTGAGGAGCTCGCCCCCACCCTGCGGCGCAAGGACATGAGACTGAGACCTGCCCTGACGGTGGAGAAGCAGGTGGCTATTGCAATCTGGAAGCTGGCAACTCCAGACAGCTACCAATCGGTCGCGAACCAGTTTGAAGTGGGAAAGTCAACCGTTGGAATCGTGTTGATGCAAGTGTGCAGGGCCATTAATCGCATCCTGCTCAGAAGAACCGTGACTCCGGGTAACGTGCATGACATTGAGGCTGGCTTTGAACAAATGGGTTTCCCTAACTGCGGCGGGGCAATAGATGGGACACATATTCCTATTCTGGCACCAGACCACCTAGCCTCCGAGTACGTTAACCGAAAGGGGTATTTCTCCATGGTTCTCCAGGTGCTTGTGGATTACCGTGGGCATTTCATTGACATTAACGCAGGCTGGCCCGGAAAGGTGCATGATGCACGCATCTTTCAGAACACTGGACTGTTCAAGAAGCTGCAAGCCGGGACTTTCTTCCCAGACCAGAAGATCACCGTAGGGATAGTCAAAATGCTCATTGTGATCCTTGGAGACCCCGCTTACCCTTTAATGCTGTGGCTCATGAAACTCTACACAGGGAGCCTGGACAGCAGCCAGGAACGGTTCAACTATAGGCTGAGCCGGTGGCGAATGACTGTGGAGTGTGCTTTTGGCCATTTGAAGGGCCGCTGGTGCTCCCTTTATGGGAAGCTGGACTTGGCCGAACACAGCATCCCCGTGGTTATATCCGCGTGCTGTAACCTCCATAATATTTGTGAAGGGAAGGGTGAAAGCTTCACTCAGGCATGTGCCTCGGAGGTTCAACACCTGGAGGCTGAGTTTGCACAGCCAGAGAGCAGGGCTATTAGAGGGGCCCAGCGTGGGGCTGCAAGGATTAGGGATGCCTTGAGGGAGCAATTTGAGGCTGAAAGCCACCAGTAATGTCTGGTGCTCTGCACGGTAGTTAAATGCAGTGGCTGTATTTGGTACACTGAATCGCAGTGCTTGTTGCTTTCGTGGGCTAAGGTTTATTTTGCTCTGTCTATGCACTAATCAAGTATGTTTCAAAGTGAAAAACTCCATTTATTGATTAGAAAATTCATTTATTTGAAAAAATACAAGTCACACAGAGATAACAAAATGGCAAGGGGGTGGTGTGGTGACCGGCTCACGTATAGACTTGAGTATGTCCTGATTTCATACTCTGGAGTGCTGTGGGTGTGCACTGAGTGCTGTACTTCAGGATGGCTATAAGGCATGTTGAGGGGGGTTGAGTGCAGTGGATAAGGGTCGTATTTTTCGTGGGTGGATGGTGAAGCTAGGGCTGTAGGAGGCAGCTGGGGGTGGTAAGAACCCGGATGTTGGGGAAAGTGGGTTGGAGGAGACATGGGGGCACAAGGGAAAGAGTTCTGGGACAAGGGCTGCAGGGGGTGGACGAGCACTGTAGTGCTCCGCTTGCATGGCGACGAGTGCCTGGATAGAGTCCGCTTGCTGCTCCATTATGCTAATCAGCCATTCCGTGCTTTGCCGCCAGTGCATCACGTTTTCCTGGCGGATCCTCCTTTCACTCTCTCTCCACTTCTGTGCCTTTTGATTCTCTTCCATGGATTGCTCCATCACTTGTTGTAGCATTTCTTCTTTGCTTTTACGCTTCCTCTTCCGGAGTCTTTGCAGTCTCTCGAACGGTGTTAAGACGGACTGCTGAGATCTCAAGGCTGTGCCTGTACAGGCAAAATGTAACACTTAACAGAGGAAGCATTATACACACCAGACAGAGCAATGATTCCCCCACACTTAAGGAGGGAAATCACAGTCCATACAAAACCATACTTTGCCTGTCCCAAGGCGAGTGCACATAACCCACGGGAGCCCCAGAAATGGTGAGTAAGCATAGGATTAAGGGGGACTGATTGTTTCATGGCTGTACTGTCCTCTGGGTTTCTGTGCCTTGGGAAGAGCCAACAGCTGCAGGGGACACCTACACTGAACACTGTCCCAACATTCTCCACAGGAGTTCATTCTGGAAGATATCTTGCTGCTGAGGGTGACTGGGGAAGCAAGGGTGGGTCTTCTACTACAATGTGGCTTCCGCCCTGGCCCATACGCAGCTTGCCTGTGTGCAGCAATGGTCCCCCCGCTCCTCGCGGCAGAGTGGTGCGGACACGTTAGCCTGACTGGGACAAGAAACACGCTGGATCTCCCAATAAACCTGTGCAGGCGCATTGCCCACATTCTGGCTGAGACTTTTGAAGAGATCACCAATGCCGATTACCGCGATGTAATAGACCACATCAATGCACTATTCCGCATCTAGGCATGCATGCAGCCCGAACCCTCCTTGCCCAAAGAGCCTGCACCTAAAAGCTTCCTTCCTAAAAAAAAACAAAAAAACCCCGCTTACCAGGAACCTCCTCTGGTGTTTGTCCCTCCCCAAGCATTGTACGCTGTGACTGGCTGCCTTCCTCCTGGCTCAAGAAGAGCTCCTGGCTGCATGCCTCAAGGGATTCCGTGTGTGTCCCCCTGCCTCAGCACCGCTCGGGCTTTCTTCCTCCTCCTCCTCCTTTGCTATTCTGGGCTCGGAATTGTCCATGGTGGTCATTGGAGTGGAGGTGGGATCGCCCTCAAGTGTCGCGTCTAGCTCTTTGTAGAATTGCAGGTTGCTGGGGCAGTGCCAGAGCAGCCGTTTGCCTCACGGGCTTTGCGGTAGGCATTCCTCAGCTCCTTCACTTTAACCCAGCACTGCACTGCGTCCCGGTCATGGCCTCTTTCCATCATAGCCCTTGATATGTGCCCGAAGGTTTCGTAATTCCTACGGCTGGAGCGCAGCTGGGACTGCACAGCTTCCTCCTCCCAAACATTGATGAGGTCCAGCACTTCACCATTGCTCCATACTGAGGATCTCCTGGCGCGTGGAGGCATGGTCACCTGGAAAGATGCACTGAGAGCACTCCATGCCTTGCTGAGCAAACAGGAAGGGGATTTTCAAAATTCCCAGGGAATTTAAAGGGCGGGTCTGACGGTTGGTCACCTGAGGACAGGGTAGCAGAGTTCAAAAGTGATGACCAGAGTGGCTAGAACAGGCATTGTGGGACACTTCTGGAGGCCAATCAGAGCGCATTAGGTGTCCACACTGGCGCCATTGCGCTCCAGCGTGAGCGCAACAAGCGTTATTCCTCTCAGGGAGATGGAGTACCAGGAGCGCTCCAGCCACGGAGTCAGAGCGCTCTACGTGCCTTGCCAGTGTGGACGGGTAGTAAGGTAGAGCGCTCTTGGTGGCTTTATTGCGCTATAACGCGCAAGTGTAGCCAAGCCCTTATACAAGTGCTGCAGGGCTACATTACTGCTATGTCCAGGAGACTTAATGCTGTGAAATATTGTACAGAAATATTGTGCTGCTTGCCAGGGGCTAGGATTCGTGATGTGACGGAGAGACTGCCGAGACTCATCAAGCCCTCAGATCGCTACCCCTTCCTGCTTCTCCACGTGGGCACCAATGATACTGCCAAGAATGACCTTGAGCGTATTACTGCAGACTACGTGGCTCTGGGAAGAAGGATAAAGGAGTTTGAGGCGCAAGTGGTGTTCTTGTCCATTCTCCCTGTGGCAGGAAAAGGCCGGGGTAGAGACCGTCGAATCGTGGAAGTCAACGAATGGCTACGCAGATGGTGTCGGAGAGAAGGGTTCGGATTCTTTGACCATGGGATGGTGTTCCAAGAAGAAGGAGTGCTAGGCAGAGATGGGCTCCACCTGACGAAGAGAGGGAAGAGCATCTTTGGAAGCAGGCTGGCTAACCTAGTGAGGAGGGCTTTAAACTAGGTTCACCGGGGGAAGGAGACCAAAGCCCCGAGGTAAGTGGGGAAGTGGGATACTGGGAGGAAGCACAAGTAGGTGAGTGCAAGAGGGGAGGGCTCCTGCCCCATACTGGGACAGCAGGACAATCGGTGAGTTATCTTAAATGCCTATACACAAATGCAAGAAGCCTGGGGAACAAGCAGGGAGAACTGGAAGTCCTGGCACAGTCAAGGAATTATGATGTAATTGGAATAACAGAGACTTGGTGGGATAACTCACATGATTGGAGTACTGTCATGGATGGATATAAACTGTTCAGGAAGGATAGGCAGGGCAGAAAAGGTGGGGGAGTTGCGTTGTATGTAAGAGAGCAGTATGACTGCTCAGAGCTCCAGTATGAAACTGCAGAAAAACCTGAGAGTCTCTGGATTAAATTTAGAAGTGGGAGCAACAAGGGTAATGTCGTGGTGGGAGTCTGCTACAGACCACCAGACCAGGGGGATGAGGTGGACGAGGCTTTCTTCCAGCAACTAACAGAAGTTACTAGATCACAGGCCCTGGTTCTCATGGGTGACTTTAATCACCCCGATATCTGCTGGGAGAGCAATACAGCGGTCCACAGACAATCCAGGAAGTTTTTGGAAAGTGTAGGGGACAATTTCCTGGTGCAAGTGCTGGAGGAACCAACTAGGGGAAAAGCTCTTCTTGACCTGCTGCTCAGAAACAGGGAGGAAATAGTAGAGGAAGCAATAGTGGATGGGAACCTGGGAGGCAGTGACCATGAGATGGTTGAGTTCAGGATCCTGACACAAGGAAGAAAGGAGAGCAGTAGAACAGAGACCCTGGACTTCAGAAAAGCAGACTTTGACTCCCTCAGGGAACTGATGGGCAAGGTCCCCTGGGAGAATAACATGAGGGGGAAAGGAGTTGAGGAAAGCTGGCTGTATTTTAAAGAATCCTTATTGAGGTTGCAGGAACAAGCCATCCCGATGTGTAGAAAGAAAAGTAAATATGGCAGGCGACCAGCTTGGCTTAACAGTGAAATCCTTGCTCGTCTTAGACACAAAAAAGCAGCTTACAAGAAGTGGAAGATTGGACAAATGACCAGGGAGGAGTATATAAATATTGTTCAGGCATGCAGGAGTGAAATTAGGAAGGCCAAATCACACTTGGAGTTGCAGCTAGCTGGAGATGTTAGGAGTAACAAGAAGGGTTTCTTCAGGTATGTGAGCAACAAGAAGAAAGTCAAGGAAAGTGTGGGCCCCTTGCTGAATGAGGGAGGGAACCTAGTGACAGAGGATGTGGAGAAAGCTAGTGTACTCAATGCTTTTTTTGCCTCTGTCTTCACAGACAAGGTCAGCTCCCAGGTGGCTGCACTCCACAGCACGGTATGGGGAGGAGGTGACCAGCCCTCTGTGGAGAAAGAAGTAGTTCGGGACTATTTAGAAAAGCTGGACGAACACAAGTCCATGGGGCCGGATGCACTGCATCCGAGGGTGCTAAAGGAGTTGGCCGATGTGATTGCAGAGCCATTGGCCATTATCTTTGACAAATCATGGCAATCGGGGGAGGTCCCGGATGACTGGAAAAAAGCTAATGTAGTGCCCATCTTTAAAAAAGGGAAGAAGGAAGATCCGGGGAACTACAGGCCAGTCAGTCTCAACTCAGTCCCTGGAAAAATCATGGAACAGGTCCTCAAGGAATCAATTCTGAACCACTTAAAGGAGGGGAAAGTGATCAGGAACAGTCAGCATGGATTCACCAAGGGCAAGTCATGCCTGACTAACCTAATTGCCTTCTATGATGAGATAACTGGCTCTGTGGATGAGGGGAAAGCAGTGGATGTGCTATTTCTTGACTTTAGCAAAGCTTTTGATACAGTCTCCCACAGTGTTCTTGCCAGCAAGTTAAGGAAGTATGGGCTGGATGAATGGATGGTAAGGTGGATAGAAAACTGGCTGGATGGTCGTGCTCAACGGGTAGTGATCAATGGCTCCATGTCTAGTTGGCAGCCGGTATCAAGTGGAGTGCCCCAAGGGTCGGTGCTGGGGCCGGTTTTGTTCAATATCTTCATCAACGATCTGGAGGATGGTGTGGACTGCACCCTTAGCAAGTTTGCAGATGACACTAAACTGGGAGGAGTGGTTGATACGCTGGAGGGTAGGGAGAGGATACAGAGGGACCTAGACAAATTAGAGGATTGGGCCAAAAGAAATATGATGAGGTTCAACAAGGACAAGTGCAGAGTCCTGCACTTAGGACGGAAGAATCCCATGCACTGCTACAGACTAGGGACCGAATGGTTGGGCAGCAGTTCTGCAGAAAAGGACCTAGGGGTTACGGTGGACGAAAAGCTGAATATGAGCCAACAGTGTGCCCTTGTTGCCAAGAAGGCTAACGGCATTTTGGGCTGTATAAGTAGGGGCATTTCCAGCAGATCGAGGGACGTGATTATTCCCCTCTATTCGGCACTGGTGAGGCCTCATTTGGAGTACTGTGTCCAGTTTTGGGCCCCACGCTACAAGAAGGATGTGGATAAATTGGAAAGAGTCCAACGGAGGGCAACAAAAATGATTAGGGGGCTGGAGTACATGACTTATGAGGAGAGGCTGAGGGAACTGGGATTGTTTAGCCTGCAGAAGAGAAGAATGAGGGGGGATTTGATAGCTGCTTTCAACTACCTAAAAGGGGGTTCCAAAGAGGATGGATCTAGACTGTTCTCAGTGGTAGAAGATGACAGAACAAGGAGTAATGGTCTCAACTTGCAGAGGGGGAGGTTTAGGTTGGATATTAGGAAAAACTTTTTCACTAGTAGGGTGGTGAAGCACTGGAATGGGTTACCTAGGGAGGTGGTGGAATCTCCTTCCTTAGAGGTTTTTAAGGTCAGGCTTGACAAAGCCCTGGCTGGGATGATCTAATTGGGTTTGGTCCTGCTTTGAGCAGGGGGTTGGACTAGATGACCTCCTGAGGTCCCTTCCAACCCTGAGATTCTATGATTCTATGACACTCCCTCCCTCAAACTCTGCCTCACACATTTTGAGTATTGAAGAGTCTTCTATCAGTTTCTATGTCTATATGAAGTCACTGCAGCTCCTTTCTCTTATATAACGTGCTGAGGTGCTAAACTCCCTCCCAACCCCTTCTGTACCCCAATCCCCTGCCCCATGTCAGAGCCTGCACCCCTCACCCAAACTCCCCATAGCCTGTGCCCCTCCTGCACCCAAACTCCGTCCCAGAGCCTGCGCCCCAAGCAGGGTCAGGTTAACTTGACACCATTGTAAACCCGGTACTGACCCCAAGCCTCTTCCCACAGCAAAACTCCCTTGGACCTTTTCTGGATGCCACCAAAAAAATATAAAACCTGCTGCCCTGGTGATCCTTTACTGCTACAGGAGACTCGAGGCAGTTAAATAATTTATCTACATTCCGTCAAACTCTGCATCACACATTTTGAGTATTTAAAAGAGTCTCATCACTATATGTCTACGTGAAGTCTCAGCAGTTCATAAATTTGTCTTATCTGCTGCTGTGATTCCCTGAAGTGCGCTTTCTTCCTTGTAATCCATTTTAATTATAGTTTTGCTCCTTTAAAAATGTTATTTTTATTACTCTGAACACTTTGTCATTTATCTGTATTATCATTGATCAATGCATGTCATTGTGCTGTTTATTTTTTATTTTAATAGCTAATGCTCATCAAAACAAATTTAAGTAATTAGTTATTGGTTTTAGCAATTCCATCTGTCTTTCTATTATAGCACTTGCTATGGTTTTTGTACTTTGATTTGTAATTTTGAGTTGTTAACTATACCTTTTTTTCTTTTTGTAGCACAAATTTATTTTGTTGTGTCATGTGACTTCCAGTATGACTGATTTCCTGTCCTGTTTTCAACAATTCCTTTGCATTTGATCCAGCAATGAGGATTGCCTTTTGCTGTGTTTATCTTGCCTGTGAATCCAGTGCTTAGTGTCCCATGTTCACACGTCATTGCTTGTGTGTAGAAGTTGATTCATAAATATTCAGTAAGTGTATTATATTGTGTCATCTTACATCCATCCCAAGAGCAAAAATCTTCTGCAACAATGAAGGCTTGGTCTGTTGAGCAGTGGCTGCAGAACTTTTGCATGCGCAAGTCCACATTTCTGCATCTGTGTGCAAAACTCACCAAAATAAAAGCTGCACTGACAATGGAGAAGCAAATATAATTGCACTATGGGGACCTGCAACACCAGATTCTTATTGGTCAATCAGAGGTCTCTCTACTAAACCAAGGTGGAATGGATTTCTTTAATGTAAGTAGTCAGAGCATATTGTTAAAGATCATTTCATGCTCAATGCCCTGTTAACACCTCTGCAGTCACAGATGATACTAGTCAGCTCTGTGTTCTTGGGGAACTAGGGCACAGTATCCAGCCTGTCTGACTCATGAAAGGACACCCCTCCTTCCCGCCCCCCCCCCCCCCCCCGGCCTGCTTGAACCAAAACTGATCCAGAGAAAAAACTCTCATAGAGCAGTGAATGGCGGTGTGAGACACACCTAGACCCCCTCATGACAAGGGTGACAAGATTAAGGCCACTCCTCTAGCCTCATCTACGTGAAAGGGGGGAGGGATAGCTCAGTGGTTTGAGCATTGGCCTGCTAAACCCAAGGTTGTGAGTTCAATCCTTGAGGGGGCCATTTAGGGATCTGGGGCAAAAATTGGGGATTGGTCCTGCTTTGAGCAGGGGGTTGGACTAGATGACCTCCTAAGGTCCCTTCCAACCCTGATATTCTATGAGTCTATGAAAGATGGAACAGAGCCATCTCCATTAGCATGCAAAATGGAGAAAAGAGGCCACTCCCCTAGCCTGCATGAAAGATGGAACAGGGAGACATCTCATTAGCATGGAGAATAGAGAACCGCACTGAACTCTGGGACCAGAAAAACAGGGAAACACTGCATCCTGGGAGATCTCTGCTCCAGATGTTAATGAATCTACACCTGCACACACCCAGCTCAGCAGTTATCAGACCAATTCTAGTAATGAATTCTTGATTGATATCCAAAATACTGAAGCAGCCCAGTTGCATTGTGAGCTCCCTGAAGGAACATCAGGAGTGGTCAGCTCCTATTGTCTAGTCTAAAAAAAACCCTTTAGTCATCAGTATCAGAGGGGTAGCCGTGTTAGTCTGGATCTGTAGAAGCGACAAAGGGTCCTGTGGCACCTTATAGACTAACAGAGGTATTGGAGCATAAGCTTTCGTGGGTGAATACCCACTTTGTCGGATGCAAGCAGTGGAAATGTCCAGGGGCAGATATAAATGTGCAGGGAAGAGTCAGGCTAGAGATAACGAGGTTAGCTCAATCAGGGAGGGTGAGGCCCTCTTCTAGCAGTTGAGGTGTGAATACCAAAGGAGGAGAAACTGCTTTTGTAGTTGGCTAGCCATTCACAGTCTTTGTTTAATCCTGAGCTGATGGTGTCAAATTTGCAAATGAACTGAAGCTCTACAGTTTCTCTTTGGAGTCTGGTCCTGAAGTTTTTTTGCTGCATGATGGCTACCTTTAAATCTGCTATTGTGTGTCCAGGGAGATTGAAGTGTTCTCCTACAGGCTTTTGTATATTGCCATTCCTTATATCTGATTTGTGTCCATTTATCCTTTTGCGTAAGGACTGTCCAGTTTGGCCGATGTACATAGCAGAGGGGCATTGCTGGCACATTATGGCGTATATTACATTGGTGGATGTGCAGGTGAATGAACCGGTGATGGTGTGGCGGTGTTGCTGGTGTAGATATGTGGGCAAAGTTGGCATCGAGGTTTGTTGCATGGATTGGTTCCTGAGTTAGAGTTATTATGGTGCGGTGTGTAGTTGCTGGTGAGAATATGCTTCAGGTTGGTGGGTTGTCTGTGGGCGAGGACTGGCCTGCCTCCCAAGGCCTGTGAAAGCGAGGGGTCGTTGTCCAGGATGGGTTGTAGATCACTGATGATCCGTTGGAGAGGTTTTAGCTGAGGACTGTAAGTGATGGCCAGTGGAGTTCTGTTGGTTTCTTTCTTCGGCATAGAGACCTGCCCAGATACCAGATTTGTATCTGCATCCCAGCCGCGATCCACAAAAGTGATTCATAGATATCTGCATCCAATATCTGCAGATATCCCTGGATTTGCAGGACTCTCTCTATAAAGCTGGTTGAAAAATTATGATGGAACAGCCTTCCATCAGAAGATGACATTGTGTTGAAATTGAAACATTTTGCAGGAATGTATCGATGTCAGTGAATTTTTCAATGGGAAAGAGTTTTGACTTTATTTCAAATGTCAATACATTTAGTTTTGAGAAAATAAGATTGTTTTGTTTTGACTTTATTTTGATTCATTTTGTTTATTTATTATATTCATTTTACTATACTTTATATATATTTAAAATTGTTTACAATGTATGTTATAGTACAATGTTTCAACATGAAACATTTTTCCTTTATGCATTATATGAAAGCAGCAGGGCACACATTCATTGGATTTAAAACAGGCTCATTGACAGATCTCAAAATGTAGTTGTTAATGGCGAGGTATTGATGAGCTGGGTATGGCCTCCCTGTGACCAGTTTTTGGTCCAATGCTATTCAATAATTTTATCAACTAGCTAGATGACTAAAATTTTAAATCCTTGCTCCTAAAGTTTGCAGATGACACAGAGATTGGTGAGGTAGCAAATAATGAGGAGAGCAGGCTGCTGTTAGAGTGATTATAATCACCTGGTTAAAAGGTCATAATGGAACAAAATGTGTTTTAATGCAGCCAAATGAAAGACAATGCTTCTGTGAACTAAGGTTATGTCTACACTACAAAATTAGTCCGATTTTATTGAAGTTGATTTTTGGGAACAGATTGTATAAAGTCGAATGCGCGCATCCCCACTAAGCACATTAAGTCGGCGGAGTGCGTCCACAGTACCGTGGCAAGCTTCAACATTCCTAGTGGTGCACTGTGGGTAGCTATCCCACAGTTCCCGCAGTCCCCACTGCCCATTGGAATTCTGGGTTGAGCTCCCAATGCCTGATGGGGCCAAAAATTTGTCGCGGGTGGTTTTGGGTAAATGTCATCAGTCAACCCTCGCTCCTTCCCTACCTCTGTGAAAGCAACGGCATCCAATCATTTCATGGCTTTTTTCCTGGGTTAACCATGCAGATGCCATAGCACTGCAAGCAGGAGCCCGCTCAGCTCTCCATCACCACTGCTTTTGGAGGCAAGTCTAAAGGGTAGTGACTCTGGGACATGTGCGGGCCTGTTTAGATTGTAGGCGCATCATATTCATCACCGGAGAAGAAGTCTTGCAGCTGTCCTCATCAGTAGGATGTGTAGCCGTCTGGAACAGCAGTGGTGTTTTGCTTACTCCACCACTTCCGCGACAACTCTGCCATCCCGACTCCTGCAATCCAGCAGCAGATCGTGCAGTAGGACTGAAAGACATCATCATATGTATGACTTTTAACCATCCTCGGAGTGGCAATGCAATATTGCTTTGCTCGCTCCGCCGCTTCCGCCGCAACTCTGCCATCCTGATCTCCAGCAACCTGGCTGCTCTCACAGCCGGCAGCACCACATGGTCGCACCTACCCCAGCCTACCCCTTGCTCCCATAGCTCATGACCCCTGGACAGTAGTAAGGAGCAATGGTGGTGCACTGTGCCTTTGGACGCTAACAAGCTCGCTGCCGCTGTTGATCAAACCTCAGCGCAGCTAGCATTTACATTGTTTATTGCTGCTTTCTGTGTACTACATGATGCCTGTGTAAAGGGGAGACGTTTATGGCGGGGTGGGCAAGGTGCACTGTGCATCACAGAGACTTTGAAAACCAGTTTCTCATTGCTGCAAATCCGCCCCCTTTGTTGAATTTAACTCCCTGTAAGCCAATCACCCTTCCCCCTTCAAAATAAAGCAACTATTGTTCTGAAACCATACATTCTTTCCTTATTACTTAAAAATAAATGAGATAACGGAAAAGGTAGCCACGGGGGGTCTGGGGTACATGTCATCAGTCACCTCCCTTCCCCCCCACCCCACCATGAAAGCAATGGCAGATAATCATTTCGTGCCCTTTTCCCAGGATTGCCCACGCAGACGCCATAGCACTGCAAGCATGGAGCCCGCTCAGATCACTGCGGCAGTTATGACCGTTGTAAACACCTCGCACATTATTGTGCAGTTTATGCAGAACCAGAACCTGAAAAACCAGGCAAGGAGGCGATGGCAGCGCGGTGATGAGAGTGATGAGGACATAGACACAGACTTCTCTCAAAGCACGGGACCTGCAAATTGGACATCTTGGTGACAATGGGGCAGGCTCATGCCATGGAATGTCAATTCTGGGCCCAGGAAACAAGCACAGAGTGGTGGGACCGCATAGTGTTGCAGGTCTGGGATGATTCCCAGTGGCTCTGAAACTTTCGCATGCGTAAGGGCACTTTCATGGAATTTTGTGACTTGCTTTCCCCTGCCCTGAAGGGCAAGAATACCAAGATGAGAGCAGCCCTCACAGTTCAGAAGCGAGTGGTGATAGCCCTTTGGAAGCTTGCAATGCCAGACAGCTACCGGTCAGTTGGGAATCAATTTGGAGTAGGCAAATCTACTGTGGGGGTTGCTGTGATGCAAGTAGCCAATGCAATCATTGAGCTGCTGCTATCAAGGGTAGTGACTCTGGGAAATGTGCAGGTTATATGCAATCCTTGGATGTATCAAAAGGAGAATATGAAAAAAAGTACAGAAATGCTCTTGCCTTGATACACAGCATTTATATCACTTCTAGAATACTGTGTCTGTCAGGGTTCCCTCCCCACTCTGAACTTTAGGGTATAGACGTGGGGACCCGCATGAAAGATCCCCTAAGCTTATTTCTACCAGCTTAGGTTAAAACCCCCAAGGTACAAAATTTTCTGCACTCTGAGAAATGCTTCTCTCGCTGTCACCATTAAGTGTTTTAAACAGGAACCTGGGAAAGGAACCACTTGAAGTTCCCCTCCCACCAAAATACCCTCTTAAACCCATACACACCCTTTCCTGGGGAGCTTGAGAATAATTTCCTAACCAACTGGTTACCCAGTGCTTTAAAAAAAACCCACCCCCAGGGTCTTTGAACAATGGAAAATAGTCAGCTTCTTAAAAGAAGGATTTTATTAAAACAAAGAAGGTAAAAATTATCTTTGTAAAATTAGGATGGTGACTATTTTACAGGGTACTCAATTTTTAAACTCAGAGGGATTCTCCCTCTGGACAAACCCTTAATGTTACAGGAAAAACAGGAATAACCCCTCCCTCTAACACACGGAAAGTTTAAGCTACAGAAAACAGAAATAAACCTTCCTTTTTACACAGGGAAAGCTTTACAAGCAAAAACAAACAAAACCTATTCGGAATGCCTGATTAACTTACGTTGAAATATTGAAGGTTTGATGAGGTTGGATTGGAGGAGACTGATTTTTTGCAGGTCCTTTTAGTTCCCAGAGATCACACTGACTCAGACAAAGAGCCACACACAAAACCTTCCCCCCTCCCAAGATTTGAAAGTATTTTGTCCCCTTATTGGTCAGATGCCAGCCAGGTTACCTGAGTCTTAACCCGTTACAGGTAAGAGAATTTTATAGTAGTGTATCAGAGCTTCTTAACCCCCTTCCTTTATATTTATGACACGCCCCCCCAAATCACAGATAGTGTGAAACACTGGCTGTGATTTTTTTTTGAGCTGTAAAAGAAAACAAAAATAATAAGACACATGCATTTTTAAATATACTAATAACTGTATAAAGACTAACAATATTTTTTACATTGCAAGGACGATTTTAACCAGTTGATTTTGGGAAACTTTTACAGGAGAGTGCATTAGCCACTTTGTTAGAAGCTTTTGAAATGTGTTGTATTTTAAAATTAAAATTTTGGAGAGCTAAACTTTACTGAAGAAGTTTTTTGTTATTTTTTTTGGCGGTATGAAGCCACTGTAGTGTAGCATGGTCGGTTTGCAGGTGGAAACGCCATTCCCAAACGTATGGACGTAGCTTTTTTAGAGCGTAGACAATGGCGTAACATTTTTTTTTACTGATTGACCAGTGGCTTTTCCTTTTAGACAGCTTTTTGCTGAGAAACACGACAGGATGGAATTTTTGATTTGGTTCTTTCTGCATTAAGACTGCTTTCACACCACGCTTGGACGCATTTGTGGTTACTAGGAATGGTTTGTCAAAGTTCGGGGCCCTTAGCACAGGGTTAGACATGAGTGTCGCTTTAAGTTGGTTAAAGGCCTTTTGACACTTATTAGTTCACTGAACCGCATTTGGCTCCTTCTTTTTGGTTAGGTTGGTTAGGGGGGCGGCGATTTGGCTGTAGTGTGGTACAAATCGCCTGTAATATCCAGCCAAGCCTAAGAAGGATTGGACCTGTTTTTTTAACTTTGGGACAGGCCACTTTTGGATAGCATTTACCTTGGCCTGTAGGGGGTTGATAGTTTCTTGACCCACCTGGTGTTCAAGGTATGTTACTTTGTTTAGGCCTATTTGACACTTTTTAGCCTTAACAGTTAGTTCTGCCTCCCTTATGCGCTTGAAGACTTTTTGGAGATGCTCCAGGTGTTTGGCCCATTAGTTAGAAAATATGGCCACATTGTTAAGATAGGCAACTGCATATTTTTTTTAATTCCACTAGGAGACTATTTACAAGTTTTTAGAATGTGGCGGGTGCATTTCACAGACCAAAAGGGAGCACATTAAATTCATGCAGCCCGACATGGGTGATGAAGGCTGACCTTTTTTTGGCGGATTCATTTAGCGGTTCCTGCCAGTACCCGTTGGTTAAGTTTAAGGTGGTGATGAACTGGGCATGTCCCAGATTTTCCAATAGCTTATTTGTGCGAGGCATTGGATAGTTGTTTGGGCAAGTTACAGCATTTAGCTTACGGTAGTTTATGCAAAAGCGTATTTCCCCATCCGGTTTGGGGACTAGAACCACTGGAGATACCCATGCACTGTTAGAGGGGTGGATTACACCCATTTGTAGCATGTTTTGGACCTTCCGTTCTATAGCAGTTTTGGCATGAGGAGCCACTCGGTAAGGTTGGGCTTTAATTGGGTGGGCATTACCTGTGTCAATGGAGTGGTATGCCCATTTGGTCAGTCCTGGGGTGGCTGAGAACATCGGTGCAAATTTAGTGCACAGCTCCTGGATTTGCTGGCGCTGCATATGTCCGAGGGTCATTGAGAGGTTTACCTCTTCCACACCACTGTCACCTTTTTCTTTATAGTAGACACCTTTAGGCCACTTAGCTGTAAACTGACAAACCTTTAATTCTTGGGGGGAAAAAGGCTTTAGAGAATTAACATGGTACACTTTAGGCTTGAGAGTTGAGGTGGGGAATGCTATGAGATAGTTAACAGCTCCCAGGCACTCTTGGACCGTAAATGGCCCTTCCCATGACACTTCCATCTTATGGGCCTGGAGCGCCTTCAAGACCATGACCTGGTCCCCTACTTTAAAGGAACGCTTTTTGGCATGTTTATCATACCAGGCCTTTTGCTCTTTTTGAGCCTCTTTTAGGTTTTCTTTAGCAAGGGCTAAAGAGTCTCGGAGGGTGTTTTGTAGGTTGCTTACAAAGTCCAGAATGTTAATTTTCGGAGAAGGCGTAAACCCCTCCCATTGCTGCTTTACCAACTGTAATGGCCCCTTAACCTTGCGGCCATACACAAGTTCAAATGGTGAAAACCCTAAACTGGGATGTGGTACAACCCTGTAGGCAAAGAGCAACTGCTGTAACACTAGGTTCCAATTGTTGGAGTGCTGATTTACGAATTTACGTATCATGGCTCCCAAAAGTTCCATTAAACTTCTCCACCAGGCCATTTGTTTGATGGTGGTAAGGGGTGGCAACCAAGTGGTTTACCCCATGAGCTTCCCACAGGCTTTTCATGCTCCCTGCTAGGAAATTAGTTCCCGAATCGGTAAGAATGTCGGCGGGCCAACCTACCCTGGCAAAAATGTTTGTTAATGCCTGGCATACACTTTTAGCCCTGGTGTTGCTCAGAGCTTCTGGCCATCGGGTGGCAAAATCCATGAAAGTCAGTATGTACTGCTTTCCTCTGGGTTTCTTTTTTGGGAAAGGACACAAAATATCCACAGCTACCTGCTGAAATGGAACTTCAATTATGGGGAGTGGCTGGAGAGGGGCTTTGACCTGGTCTTGGGGTTTGCCCACCCTTTGGCACACCTCACAAGACCGGACATAGGTAGAAATATCCTTGCCCATTCCCTCCCAGTTGAATGACCTCCCCAAACAGTCTTTGGTCCTGTTCACCCCAGCATGGCCACTAGGATGATCGTGGGCTAAGCTCAAGAGCTTTACCCTGTACTTAGTTGGAACTACCAACTGTCTCTGAGGATGCCAGTCTTCCTGGTGTCCACCAGAAAGAGTCTCCTTATATAAAAGTCCTTTTTCTATAACAAACCGGGATCGATTAGAAGAGCTGAGAGTCAGTGGGGTGCTCTGTCCCACTGTCCAAGCTGTCTGTAGGCTTTCATCTGCTTCCTGCTCGGCCTGGAACTGTTCCCTCGATGCTGGAGGCATCAGTTCCTCACTGGATTGTGGACTTGGGCTGGGTCCCTCTGGAAGCGATGCAGGTGATGGGGTTGTTTCCGTTGACTGTGAACCACTCTCCGCTGGTACACGATGTGGTAATTCAGGCTCTGACTGAGCCTCTTGTATGGAGTTATTTGCTGTTGCTGCCATTGCAGGTTCGGTGGTGCCTTCTGGTGTTGGCGCTGTAGATGGGGTTGCAAGTGCTGGACTTAGTGCTAGCAATGGTTCTGGTGCTGATTGCTTTGCCAGTTCCGGTTCCGAGACAGGCTTTGGGTGGGTTTTGGCGACTGGATCCACGACGGCTGTTGCAGTCGTTGGCAGGGTATTCGGTTCCACCACCTCTATCTGGGTCTCTGGTAGTACAGATGGGGTTCTGGTGGAAGTCTCATGGACAGAGATAGGTGTGACAGCTTGCTTAGCCTGGCTGCGGGTGACCATTCCCACCCTCTTGGCTAGCTTCACACAATTGGCCAAGTCTTCCCCCAGCAGCATGGGAATGGGATAATCATCATAGATTGCAAAAGTCCAGTTTCCTGACCAGCCCTTGTGCTGGACAGGCAACACGGCTGTAGGTAAATCAAAAGAGTTGGACTTGAAGGGCTGAATCGTCACTTGTGCCTCTCGGTTGATTAAGCTGATAACCACTAAGGATTGGTGGATAGCCGTCACTTGTGCTCCAGTGTCCCTCCACGCTGTAACCTTCTTCCCACGCACACTCACCATTTCCCTTTGCTTTGCGGGTATCTGGGAGGCATCTGGGCCTGAGGACCTTTGGTGTGACCCCAGTGCAATGAACTTGTAATCTGTTGGGGTTCTTGGGGCAGTTGGCCTTCACATGCCCCAATTCATTACATTTAAAACATCGCCCAGCTGACTGGTCAGTGGGATGAGGTGGGTTGCTGGAGAATGGTGGGGTGGGGTGATAAGGGGTCTGGGGTTTTCCTTGGGGTGTAAGTGGGGCCTTGGGCTGCCCCTGGTGATGTGGTATGGTCTCGGGTTTTTCTTTCTGGTATCCCCCCAAACTACGACCAGGGTTGTTTCTCTCTGCTTCCTGCACCCCTTGTGTGCCAAATTTTCTTGCCCCTCTGCTGATATGGGACTGTTTGTCTTGATCAGTATAAGCAGCAAGACTGTGCTGAGTCCATTTTCTTATCCCATAAACACTGTTTTATCTTATCATTGGACATATTCAGGAATTGTTCCTGAGCCATCAAATCACACACTCCTTCAAAGCTAGTGACACCCCTTCCGTTGACCCATTTATTTATCAGATCCTTTATCTGGTTTACATAAGCTACATTACTTAGTCCAGGCCCTCTGGTAAGGGTTCGAAATTTTACTCTGTAAGTTTCAGGTGTAACTTGAAATTGTTTTAAAACCAAATCCTTGAATTTTTTATAGTTAGACGCCTCAACAGTAGGCATCTTATTGAATATGTCCAGAGCCCTTCCAGTCAACCTTGCTACCAATGTGGTTATTTTGTGAGCATTAGGAATGTTATGGAGTGTGCATAGTCTCTCAAAGGTGATAAAATATTCAGCAATATCCCTGGATTCATCATATTGTGGACATAGTTGCTCCCATTTGTGGATTGTTGGGGAAGGACTGTTAGTGTTATCCGGTAGATTCCACTCCGTCCTGGCCTTCTCCATCTCCAGGGCATGCTTCCTCTCTCTTTCTTTCTCCTCCTCAGCATGCTTCCTCTCTCTTTCTTTCTCCTCCTGAGCGTATTTCCTCTCTCTTTCCTTTTCATCAATCTCCATCTGCTTAAGTTCTAGCAGTCTTGCATGTTCTTTCTCTTTCTCTTCGGCTTCCAGTCTAGCTAGCTCCAGTTTAGTAGCTGTCTCACTGGCAGTCATTTTAACCTTTCTGCGTTTAATCTTGCTTAACCCAAGAGAGTTAGAAAGAAAAAAAAACTTGCTTGGGTTTTCCCTGTAGGGGCTTAACTACCTGCTTGCATGTGTAGATACTCTAGCTCCTAGCAGCTTAACCCCTCCCCGCTCCTTGCTTCCAAGCAGCTAAAGGGAAGAGCCAGAGAGAAGAAAAAATTTCTAAACTCCCTGTGTCTGGTTAAAAAAAAATCTCTGGTTCAATATATCCCACCGCTCTGCCACCATGTCAGGGTTTCCTCCCCACTCTGAACTCTAGGGTACAGACGTGATGACCCGCATAAAAGATCCCCTAAGCTTATTTCTACCAGCTTAGGTTAAACCCCCCAAGGTACAAAATTCCCTGCACCCTGAGAAATGCTTCTCTCGCTGCCACCATCAAGTGTTTTAAACAGGAACCTGGGAAAAGAACCACTTGAAGTTCCCCTTTCCCCCAAAATACCCTCTCAAACCCCTACACCCCCTTTCCTGGGGAGCTTGAGAATAATCTCCTAACCAATTGGTTACACAGTGATCCAAAAACCCAGCCTCGGGGTCTTAGAACCATAGAAAACAGTCAGCTTCTTAAAAGAAGGATTTTATTAAAACAAAGAAGGTAAAATCATCTCTGTAAAATCAGGATGGTAACTATTTTACAGGGTACTCAGAATCCAAACTCAGAGGGATTCCCCCTCCGGACAAACCCTTAATGTTACAGAAAAACAGGAATAACCCCTCCCTCTAACACAGGGAAAGCTCCCCAAACAAAACCTATTCGCAATGCTGACTAACTTACTTTAGAATAGGGAGGTTGGGTTGGAGAAGACTGATTTTCTGTAGGTCCTTTTAGTCCCCCAAGATCACTCTGACTCAGCCAAAGAGCCACACACAAAACCTTCCCCCCTCCCAAGATTTGAAAGTATCTTGTCCCCTTATTGGTCAGATGCCAGCCAGGTTACCTGAGTCTTAACCCTTTACAGGTAAGATAATTTTATAGTAGTGTATCAGCTCCTTAATCTTTTCCCTTTATATTTATGACACCTGGGTTCAAATGCCTAGTCCAAACCAGGCAGAGCAGGGATTTGAAAACAGGTCTCCCACATCCTGTGTGGATCTCTCTTTGGATTTTAGTGAGAAAGATCTGGTTTTCATATGCAAGGGCACAGGATGACCTGGCTTAGGTACCTAACTCCAGGAGTGGGCTAATGACTGAGAATTCTGAGCAGTGGGAGGCACCTCCCTTTGACCTGCCAGTCAGGTTCCTAGAGGCCCCATATCAATGGGAATTAGGTGCTTAAATACCTTGGGAGGGGGCTTAGACCTCTGCATTTCACTCTTGGGTTACTTAGGCAGCTCCACATTTAGTTTGCTGGTCAGGGCTGAGGATTCCACTAGTAGGTTGTGACACTGCACCCCATATTCTTCATAGTGATATTATTATGATATAATTATAGCATAATTATGATGTATTTTATGCAAGACAGGTCATGTAAGGTGTCATTGAAAAGGTTATGATTTGCTTAATATGATTCTCCTATTTGTATGCATGTATCATTTTGTATCTGAAGTTATAACTATGTATCTGTACTTCAAATTTAGTTACACCTGGGCAATGCCCACTAGACAAGATGCTTTCAGTCTAGATAGTGGGTGGGAAACTGCTTATTCAGGGTAATGGGCCATTACAGAAAAACCATAGGCCTTAGGCTTAGGAAAGCTTATCCCCCATTTGGACAGCCATCCTGAGAATGCTACAGACAACCTGTGGGTAATGGCTGCAGAGGAGAAGCAAACAGAGGGCATTTGCCTGGGAGTTTGCCTGGAGGGCGTTCCCACTGAGTTTTTTGCCTTTCAGGCTTCTGTGAGCAGTAAATACAACATCTGAAGAGGCTCTTCAGAGGAGAACCCATGTACCCCAATGCAGATAGAGGAAAGAAACCGTTTTCAGGCTCTGCACAGTAACTATGGCGGCAAATGGTTTGGAAAAGTCATCTGAGGGAAGGGATCAGAAGGATGCATTGTCCTCGGGATGTGGGTTCCATGACCACCACTCCCAAGTGGTCGGGGACTCCCTCCTAAGAGGGACAGAGTCATCGATCTGCCATCCAGACCGGGAAACTCGAGAAGTGTGCTGTTTGCCTGGAGCTAGAATCCAGGATGTGACGGAGTGTCTGCCGAGACTGATCAAGCCCTTGGACCGCTACCCCTTCCTACTTCTCCACATGGGCACCAATGATACTGCCAAGAATGACCTTGAGCGGGTCACTGCAGATTATCTGGCTCTGGGAAGAAGGATAAAGGAGTTTGAGGCGCAAGTGGTGTTCTCATCCATCCTCCCTGTTGAAGGAAAAGGCCCAGGTAGGACCATCGAATTGTGGAAGTAAATGTGTGATTGCACAGGTGGTTTTGGAGACAGGGCTTTGGATTCTTCGACCATGGGATGTTATTTCAGGAAGGAGGATTGCTAGGAAGAGATGGGATCCACCTAACGAAGAGAGGGAAGTGCATCTTTGCAGGCAGGCTTGCTATCCTAGTGAGGAGAGCTTTAAACCAGGTTCACTGGGGAATGGAGACTTAAGCCCTGAGGTAAGTGGGGAAGTGGGACACCGGGAGGAGGGTGCAACAGGGGAGGCCTCCTGATTCATACTGAGAAAGTAGGGTGATTGGCTAGTTATCTTAGGTGCCTGTACACGAACACAAGAAGCCTGGGAAACAAGCAGGAAGAATTGGAAGTCCTGGCACAGTCAAGGAACTATGATGTGATTGGAATAACAGAGACTTTGTGGGGCAGTTCACATGACTGGAGCACTGTCATGGAAGGGTATAAACTGTTCAGGAAGGACAGGCGGGGGAGAGAAGGTGGAGGAGTTGCACTGTACGTAAGAGATTGCTCGGAGCTCCAGTATGAAACTGGAGAAAAGCCTGTTGAGAGTGTGACGGGTTGGATCACAGAAACCCCTTTGGGACTGCCACCTGATGTGCCTAGACTACCTCTGAGCCTGTTTTCCCTGCCAGCTTGGGACTTCAGAACCTTGCCTTGTTTGAGCCAGACACGCTAATCTGCTGCAAACACAGATCCAAGTCTGAACCACGTCCCCCACAAGCTGCAGGCTTAACTGAACACAGCTTAAGAACTGCTCCTGTCTCCAGCACTCAGATACCCAGCTCCTAAAGGGGTCCAAACCCCAAATAAATCTGTTTTACCTTGGATAAAGCTTACACAGGGCAAACTCATAAATTGTTCACCCTCTATAACACTGATGGAGAGATATGCACAGCTGTTTCGCCCCCCAGGTGTTAATACTTACTCTGGGTTAATTAGTAAGAAAAAAGTTATTTCATTAAATACAACAAGTAGGATTTAAGTGGTTCCAAGTAATAACAGACAGAACAAAATGAATTACCAAGCAAAATAAAACAAAACATACAAGTCTATGCCTAATACAGTAAGAAAACTGAATACAGATAAAATTTCACCCTCAGAGATGTTTCAATAAGCTTCTTTCACAGACTGGATGCCTTCCTAGTCTAGGCACAATCCTTTCCCCTGGTACAGTCCTTGTTCCAGCTCAGGTGGTAGCTAGGGGATTTCTCATGACTGCAGCCCCCTTTGTTCTGTTCCACCCCTTTATATATCATTTGCACAAGGCGGGAATCCTTTGTCTCTCTCCGGATTCCCACCCCTCCTTCTAAATGGAAAAGCACCAGATTAAAGATGGATTTCAGTTCAGGTGACATGATCACATGTCACTGTAAGACTTCATTACTCACTTGCCAGCACACACATATACAGGAATACTTACAAGTAAACAGAGCCATCTACAGTCAATTGTCCTAGTTGATGGGTGCCACCACGATTCCAAACCATCATTAATGGCCCACATTAATGGCCTATTGTAATGCATAATTACAGTAGGACCTCAGAGTTATATTTCATATTTCTAGTTTTAGATATGAGTGATACATTTATACATATAGGATGACCACACTCAGTAGATTATAAGCTTTGTAATGATACCTTACAAAAGACCTTTTGCATGAAGCATATTCCAGTTACATTATATTCATACTCATTAGCATATTTTCGTAAAATCATATGGAGTGCAACGTCACAGAGAGTCTGTGGGTTAAGTTTAGAGGCAAGAGCAACAAAGGTGATGTTGTGGTGGGCATCTGCTATAGACCACGAGACCAGGAGGATGAGGTAGACGAGGATTTCTTTGGACAACTAACAGAAGTTTCCACATCACAGGCCCTGGTTCTCATGGGGGACTTCTGTCAGGGTTCCCTCCCCACTCTGAATTCTGGGGTACAGATGTGGGGATCCACATGAACGACCCCCTAAGCTTATTTCTACCAGCTTAGGTTAAAAACTTCCCCAAGGCACAAATTCCTTTCCTTGTCCTTGGACGGTATTGCTGCCACCACCAAGTGATTTAAACAAATGTTCAGGGAGGGGCCACTTGGAGCCCTATCTCCTCCAAAATATCCACCCAAGCCCCTTCACCCCCTTTCCTGGGGAGGCTTGAGAATAATATACTAACCAATTGGTTACAAAGTGAGCACAAATCAAACCCCTGGGTCTTTAGGACACTGCAAATCAATCAGGTTCTTAAAAGAAGAATTTTATTTTAAAAAAAGTAAAAGAATCACACCTGTAAAACCAGGATGGAAGGTAACTTTACAGGGTAAATAAAAAGATTTAAAACACAGAGGATTCCCCTCTAGTCTTAGCTTCAAAGTTACAAAAAACAGGAATAAAACGCCCTCTCAGCATAGGGAAAATTCACAAGCTAAAACAAAAGATAATCTAACGCCTTTCCTTGCTTTACTTACAATTTTTGTAATATTAGAGGCTCGTTTCAGGTATGGTTTTAAGAGATGGTTTTTCCTGCCCTTGTCCCTCTGTCCTAGAGAGAACCCAACAAACAAAACCTACTCCCCTTCCCCACAGATTTGAAAGTACAGTAACTCCTCACTTAAAGTCGTCCCAGTTAACGTTGTTTCGTTGTTACGTTGCTGATCAATTAGGGAACATGCTCATTTAACGTTGTGCAATGCTCCACTATTACGTTGTTTGGCTGCCTGCTTTCTCCACAGCTGGCAGCCTCCCTATGCCCACCCTTCCCACAGCGCCTCCTGCCCGCTGGCAGACCCCACTGATCAGCACCTTCCCCCTCCTCCCCCTTACTTCCTGCCCGCAGCAATCAGCTGGCTTGCAGCATTTAGGAGGCAGGAGGGAGGGGGGAGGAGCGAGGACTCGGCGCGGGCTCCCCCTCCCTCCCCTGCCTCCTGAACACCGCAAACCAGCTGATTGCCCCAGGCAGGAGGCGGTGGGGGACGGAAGGGGAGCCTGCGCGCCAAGGCCTCACTCCTCCCCCTCCCTCCCCTGCCTCCTGCCCGGGGCAATCAGCTGGCTTGCGGCATTTAGATGTATTTTTTCCAGTTCAGAAAGTTCAGCAAGAGGAGCAGCCGGACAATCCACCCTCTTCCACTCTCTGACTCCACCACCTCAACCAAGCTTCATACAGTACTCAGCAATGATGACTGTAGTATTAAATTGCTTGTTTAAAATTGTTTTAAACTGATACCTGTATTAAATTGCTTGTTTAAAATGTATATAATGCCTTCTGTCTGGCAAAAAAACAATTTCCCTGGAACCTAACCACCCCTATTTACATTAATTCTTATGGGGAAATTGGATTCGCTTAACATCGTTTCACTTAAAGTCGCATTTTTGAGGAACATAACTATAAATGAGAAGTTACTGTATCTTCTTTCCCCATTGGTCCTTCGGGTCAGGTGTCCACTAGGTTATTTGAGCTTCTTAACCCTTTACAGGTAAATGATTCTGTACCTCTGGCCAGGAGGGATTTTATATTACTGCACACATAAAGGTTGTTACCCTTCCCTTTATATTTATGACAACTTCAATCACTGGGACATCTGCTGGGAGAGCAATACAGCGGTGCACAGACAATCCAGGAAGATTTTGGAGAGTGCTGGGGACAACTTCCTGGTGCAAGTGCTGTAGGAACCAACCAGAGGTCATGCTCCTCTTGACCTGCTGCTCACAAACAGGGAAGAATTGGTAGGGGAAGTAGAAGTGGGTGGCAAGCTGGGCAGCAATGACCATGAGATGGTAGAGTTCAGGATCCTGACAAAAGGATGAAAAGAGAGCAACAGAATATGGGCCCTGGACTTCAGAAAAGCAGACTTTGACTCCCTCAGGGAACTGATGGGCAGGATCCCCTGGGAGGCTAATATGAGGAGGAAAGGAGTTGCAGCTAGCAATGGATGTGAAAAGTAACAAGAAGGGTTTCTACAGGTATGTTAGCAACAAGAAGAAGGTCAGGGAAAGTGTGGGATCCTTGCTGAAAGGGGGAGGCAACCTAGTGACAGATGATGTGGAAAAAGCTGACATACTCAATGCTTTTTTTGCCTCGGTATTCACAGACAAGGTCAGCTCCCAGAATGCTGCACTGAGAAGCACAGTATGGGGAGGAGGTGAGCAGCCCTCAGTGGTGAAAGAACAGGTTATGGACTATTTAGAAAAGCTGGACATGCACAAGTCCATGGGGCCGGATGCACTGCATCCCAGGGTGCTGAGGGACTTGGCTGATGTGATTGCAGAGCCATTGGCCGTTATCTTTGAAAACTCGTGGCAATTGGGGGAGGTCCTGGATGATTGGAAAAAGGCAAATATAGTGCCCATCTTTTAAAAAGGGAAGAAGGAGAATCCAGGTAATGATGGTCCCCCACAGTATTCTTGCCAGCAAGTTGAAATAGAATGGATTGGATGAATGGACTATAAGGTGGATAGAAAGCTGGCTAGATCGTCGGGCTCAACAGGTAGTGATCAATGGCTTGATGTCTAGTTGGCAGCCAGTATCAAGCGGAGTGCCCCAGGGGTCGGTCCTAGGGCCAGTTTTGTTCAACATCTTCATTAATGATCTGGATGATGGAATGTGAAGGGTAACAAGAAGGGTTTCTACAGGTATGTTAGCAACAAGAAGGTCAGGGAAAGTGTGGGACCTTTACTGAATGGGGGAGGCAACATAGTGACAGAGGATGTGGAAAAAGCTGAAGTACTCAATGCTTTTTTTGTCTCGGTCTTCACAGACAAGGTCAGCTCCCAGAATGCTGCACTGAGAAGCACAGTATGGGGAGGAGGTGAGCAGCCCTCAGTGGTGAAAGAACAGGTTATGGACTATTTAGAAAAGCTGGACATGCACAAGTCCATGGGGCCGGATGCACTGCATTCGAGGGTGCTGAGGGACTTGGCTGATGTGATTGCAGAGCCATTGGCCATTATCTTTGAAAATTCGTGGCGATCGGGGGAGGTCCCGGATGATTGGAGAAAGGCAAATATAGTGCCCATATTTTAAAAAGGGAAAAAAGAGAACTGGGGGAACTACAGACTGGTCAGCCTCACTTCAGTCCTCGGCAAAATCATGGAGCAGGTCCTGAAGGAATCCATTTTGAAGCACTTGGAGGAGAGGAAGATGATCAGGAACAGTCAATATGGATTCACCAAGGGCAAGTCATGCCTGACCAACCTGATTGCCTTCTATGATGACATAACTGGCTCTGTGGATATGGGGAAATCTGATGAGGTTCCACATGGACAAGTGCAGAGTTCTGCACTTAGGAAGGAAGAATCCCATGCACCGCTACAGACTAGGGACCCAGTGGCTAGGCAGCAGTTCTGCAGAAAAGGACCTGGGGATCACAGTGGACGAGAAGCTGGATATGAGTCAACAGTGTGCCCTTGTTGCCAAGAAGGCTAACGGCATATAGGGCTGCATTAGTAGGAGCATTGCCAGCAGATCGAGGGAAATGATTATTCCCTTCTATTTGGCACTGGTGAGGCCACATCTCGAATATTGCATCACTACAGAAAGGATGTGGACAAATTGGAGCAAGTCCAGCAGAGGGCAATGAAAATGATTAGGGGGCTGGGGCACATGACTTATGAGGGGAGGTTGAGGGAACTGGGCTTATTTAGTCTTCAGAAGAAAAGAGTGAGGTGGGATTTGATAGCAGCCTTCAACTACCTGAAGGGGGTTCCAAAGAGAATGGAGAAGGGCTGTTTTCAGTGGTGGCAGATGACAGAAGAAGATGCAATGGTCTCAAGTTGCAGTGGGAGAGGTCTAGGTTGGATATTAGGAAACACTATTTCACTAGGAGGGTGGTGAAGCACTGGAATGGGTTACCTATGGAGGTGATAGAATCTCCCTCCTTAGAGGTTTCTAAGGCCCGGCTTGACAAAGCCCTGGCTGGGATGATTTAGTTGTGGTTGGTCCTTCTTTGAGCCCGGGGTTGGACTAGGTGACTTCCTGAGGTTTCTTTCAACTCTAATCTTCTATGATTCTATGATTCTTCTATGATTCTATGACTCTACAAGGACATGGAACCAGGCCACATGACGCTGGACTCCATCTTGGGATGTCAGTATTTTTTCAAAAACTAGTCTGGGAACCAAGCTTTGAAACAAAGGGTTCCCGCCATATGCAAAAGCTATATAAGGCAGGGAGTGACATCATCTGAGGTTCTTCACTCCCCACGCAAGAAGACTCCTGGAAACACCTGAGGAACGAAGACTGATCTGGGGGAAGTGCTGGATCCAGGCTAAAGGGATTTCTAGCCTGTGAATGAAGACCTGAGAAAACCAAGCTGTAAAGCTAATGCAGCTTATGCCTTTAGAATCTGCAGCCTGCTTGTATCATTTCTCAGGGTGAGAATCTGCTAACTCATATCCAATCGATTTAGTATATTAAGCTTAATTTGCGTTTTTTATTTGCTAGGTAATTTGCTTTGATCTGTTTGCTGTCCCTTATAACAACTTAAAATCTATCTTTTGTAGTTAATACACTTGTTTTTGTTTTAATCTAAACCAGTGAGCTTTGACTGGAGTGCTTGGGGAAAATCTCGGCTTCATTACCACAAGTGTGCATTGTTCTCTTCAGACTGAGGGAAAGGCGGACCAGGTATTAAATTCATATACTGGCCAGATTTGACCGGGAAAGGCCAGTACTGCTCTGGGGTCCTACGCTGGGAAGCTGGTGGTTAGGGAGCCTGCGTGTAACTGCAGCTGGGTGTGTGCCTACTGGTCCCTATGAATGCTGGTGAAAGTGCAGGCTGGAGGGCTTTGCAGCTTGTCACAGCAGTACAGTGTGAGAGGTAGCCCAGGATGTTGGGTCAGGGGGATCAATACTACCCCAGTTCCAGGTGGCACCCCAGGGAACACATCTCAGAGGTTACATGGTGCCTAGGTGTAGGCATTGGAATGCCTAAATACCTTTATGAATTTAGCCCTTAGTTACTATAGAGGGTTGATCTTGATCTTTCTGCAACCCTGCAAGTGACATCAGTGGGCATCTGCTGTCAACTGAGGGGAGTATGGAGCCCTAGCCTTGGGCCATGGGCTATACTTAAATATGGAATCTGCCCCACCCCACGGAATGAGTTTGACACCTTAGGTTAAAGAGTGGGGACTGGAGGAGAGGAAGTTTGCATATGTGAGCACACGCATGTGCAGCCCTGATGGCCATCATTACAAAGTCACATTCAGTAGGGTTTTTGGTAGGGTAGATCACTGTGGCTCTAGCCGGTGTGTGGTCATTGGTGAAGACAGCTTCTGGGGAGCTATTGGTGGAAGGGGAGGGAGTAGCCATGAGTGCAGCCCAGAAGATTATATACAAGGCTGATCTCTCCCAAGTGATAGGATACTTTTGGATTAACTCTTCTAGAGCTCTGTGTACCTTGAAAGCACATCTCTTTCACAAACGGAAGTTGGTCCAGTAAGAGATATTACCTCACCCACTTTGTTTTTTTTAGAAAATGAAAGTGGAGATTCCCACAGAATAACCAGACTCTGGGAGCTGGGGCTTTAAGACAACACCAAATAACATGAGACTTGCAATAAAATTGCAACACCGGGAACACTGAGATCCAGTGCGGCCTAGCCTGTTGTTTAATGTTATCCTGCAGGACAGTGCTTCCCAAAGTCTGATCTGGCTGGTCACATGAAGCTGACTTTCCTTTTTTCCAGCTGAGAAAAGCAGAACAGATGGGGGAGAAGAGGAAATGAGGAGGAAAAGGAGAGAGTGTAATTGACTTAATTCAAAAATGTCAAAACTCTTAGTGCATTAAGGGGAGCTAAAAATACATCACTACTTTCCTGCCATGATTCTAACATTGAGCGATTGCTATAATTGTTAAAGGAACATTATGTGATCAGCAATGAGAGGGGAGGGATCGACAAGACAATCTCTCGATTACGATGTGGTCTCTCATATGGAAGCATCTGAGAACGACCCATCATCTAAGAGAATCCAGCCTTGTCTTTCTAGTATCCTGGGATCAACACGGCTACAACAACACAGTAAACAAAACAAAAAATGTAAAGTAAGTTTTTAACCCTCCTGGGTACAAAGAAAAGCCTGAAAGCTTTGACCTACCAGCTCAGAATCCAGATGGCAAATAAAAGCAACCACATTTATTATTTTGTAAAAATCTCATGTTTTTTAAACTAATCACATAATTTTGTGGGGCCTGACTCGTGATTTTTGAATACTTGGGGTTGGCCTTACTTCTTATGATCATTCCAAGGCACCTTTTCCTTCTTAGCCAGTTCAACAGGCCCGCTCCTGCATTGTCAGTAGGGTAGAATCACAATGTAGAATTCCACTGATCTTCAGGGATGTTATATGGCAGAAGCTAATCACAGAAGACATGGCAAGAGCTGGAACTTGGAGAAAGAGAAACACAGGGAGAAACATTCACAGCTTGTTTGTTCTCTTTGAATTATTTTGTGGGTGCAATAAGTTGTTGTATCCTTGGTTTAATTATTAACCAGCAAAACAGGCCAAACAGGGCAGACTGGGGAATTATAGCACACCCTGGCTCAGCTTAAATACGGCTTAGGTAAACACCCACACAGAGAACTGATTGCCCTGAAATGGCTGGCCTGGTTTGCACTTAGCAAATGGATTTTTGATGTGCAATTCTGCTCCAAAAAGTGACATCCCTACTCAGCCACATTCAGCAGGACTGCTCTCTAGGATATCAGTCAGATCTGCTGACATTAATAAAAAAATTGGGTTTTGTTGCTATTTTCCCCTAATAAATGGAGATATACCTATCTCATAGAACAGGAAGGACCTTGAAAGGTCATTGAGTCCAGTCCCCTGCCTTCACTAGCAGGACCAAGTACTGTCCCCTGACAGATTTTTGTCCCAGATCCCTAAATGGCCCCCCTCAAGGATTGAATTTACAACCCTGGGTTTAGCAGGCCAATGCTCAAACCACTGAGCCATCCCTCCCCTCCTAATAATAATTCTGCAGAACTAATACAGTTATGCGACAGGCATCTGGAGTCTATTATCAGCTACAGAGTTAACTGAGATCCAATTGCAGGGCCACATTTTGCCTCAATAACACCTGTATGGTGCCATTAACACAATGGGGTTACATAGATGTCACTTGGGCAGAATTTGGCTTGAAGAGCATTTGGCCTGGATGCCCAAAAAGAGGTAGGCATTATGGTGCTCAGCATAGGCTCTGACTTCTGTTTTTCCCGATGGGTGCTCCAACCCTGCTCAGCCCCAAAGACCTGCTCCCGCTTGGCCTCTTCCCCTGAGGCCCTATCCTCACTTTGCCTCTTCCCACCCCAGCTCTTTCCCCTCCCCCGAGGTCCCCCTGCCTGCCCACCACTTGCTCCTCTCTGCCTAGGGTTGCCAACTGTCTAATCACACAAACCCAAACACTCTTGCCCCACTCCCTGCCCCTTCCCTTCCCCAAGGCCCCGATCCTTCTCCGAGGCCCTGCCCCATTCACTCCCGCCCCCTCCCTCCATCGCTTGCTCTCCCTCACCCTCACTCACTTTCACCGGGCTGAGGCAGGGGGTTGAGGTGTGGGAGGGGGTACGGGCTCTGGGCTGAGGGGGGGTGTGAGGGGTTCAGAGTGTAGGAGGTGGCTTTGGGCTGAGCCTGGGGCAGCGGTTTGGGGTGCAGGAAGGTGTGCAGGATGGGGTACAGGCTCTGGAAGGGAGTCTGGATGAGGGAGGGGGTGTGGGCTCTGAGCAGGAGTTTGGGTGCAGGAAGCGGTGAGGGGTTGGCTCTGGGAGGGAATTTGGGTGCTGGGTGTGGGCTCTGGGCTGGGGCAGGGGCAGGGGGTTGGGATGCAGGAGGGGGTGAGGTGGGCGACACTTACCTCAGGCAGCTGCTGAAAGCGACTGGCACATCCCTCTGGCATTGGCTCCTAGGCGGGGAATAGGGCGCGCACCGCCCCCGCAGCTCCCATTGGCCACAGTTCCTGGCCAAGGGGAGTTGTGGAGTCAGTGCTCAAGGTGGGGGTAGCATGTGGAGACCCCTTGCCTCTCCCACAAGGTGCCACAGGGACGTGCTGGCTGCTTCTGGGAGTTGCGTGGGGCCTAGGTAGGTAGGGAGTCTGCTTTAGCCTCGATGTGCCGGCGGACTTTTAGCGCCTAAAATCTCCTGGTTTCTCTGCACTAGCCTCTGGGAGATACAGCCTGATTCCGGGAGACTCTCGGTGAAACCGGGAGGGTTGGCAACCTCATCTCTGCCCCGGTCCCTCCCTCAAACACTTCCCACCAGCCACTCGCTGCTCTGCTGGCTGCCCTGGGGCTGTCAAACAGCTGATCTGCAGCCAGCCCCAGGGCCATGAAACCACTATAACTAGTGGGTGCTGAGCAGCCCCTCTTTTTTTTAATGTGTGGTTGAGCCTGGGAGCACCCATGGAGTCGGCACCTAAGTTTTTGGCACCTAGAAAATCACTGCGATTCACAAAGCCTGAGTTAGGCGCCTAAGCAGCCATACAATGAATAGGGAGAGAGAGGCACCTTAGACACTGATTCACAGAAGCCAGCATGCTAGGCAGGGAGCCGCCTAAGCTAGCTACAGGAAGATGCTGACAAAAGGGGTGTGCCCCACTCCTCTCACAGAAATAGGGACCTGCCTCTTCTAGTGATCCACAACTGGAAACCCTCTTTGGAGTGAGGTACCTATGTAGTGTTTTGCAAGAAGCCAGAGGAAGGAGGACTTCCCTTGTAACTTTAGCCCAGTGGTTAGGGTACCCTTGTTCAAGTCCCTCCCTCTGCCTGATGGGGGAAAATGGATATGAACAAGGCTCTGCCACTTCTCAAATGAGTGCTGTAACCACTGAGCTGTGGGATAGTCTGATGTGAGGCTCCCTCAGTCTCTTCTGTTGAAGTTATTCCACTGTGGGTAAATAATGAAAGATTCATTGGAGCAGGAAGACTGGATCCTGGATCTCCCATACCCTGGGTGAGTGCTATAGATTCATTCTCATGCTTGTGTGCTCGCTCTCTCTGCCCCAAATGATTGTGTGTGTGTGTGAGTGAGAGAGAGAGATGACTTGAAAAACACTTTTATTCACATAAAATCTCATTAAAAACTATTTTAAAAGTTATAAAATTACAATATATACACAAAAAGATATGAATAAAATAAAGCAAAACTTATCTTAAGAAAACATTAAACATGGATGACTAAAGCATCATCCTCACCACGTTCACTCAAAATACTGTTAACACACCAAGTCAACTGAAAAGTACCCTGATTACAGGTCAAATTATAAAAAGTGTAATCAATCCACAACTGGGCCACAATCAGTGTGCGGAACAACCCTAGCATATCACAACACTCTACCCTGGCCATTCTGTTCTGGTGCTATTTCAAAATGACCAGTTTTGCCTGATCCAGCAAAAAGTTAGCTGGGTAGGAAGCTGGCTGAAAGCAAACACTGTATCTCACTCCAAGAACAAACAGGGGCTTGCAGAAAACAGTCCCAAACTTCTGAAAAGCTGCTGCAAAAAAACCCCCAAAAAACAAAAAACTAAACAAAAAAGGAATCGGTTGGGAGCAATGTAGGAAAAAATGAAACACCGTGGCTGAAGCCAAAAGAAGGTGCACCGCGCAGACACCTCGAGTATTATGGTGCACAAAATGATTGGTTGCTATGCAGGACTCTCCACTGCAAGTCACGGGGGTACTTAGGAAGGAGGAGGATTTTATATCTTCCAAGTTGGGACACAGAGTCATACAGGGACAGAGGCACCCTCCAGGCTGTATCAGGGAGATCAGAGAGGGTGACATAATGCTGCAACTTGACACACATACCATGTATTGGATTAAGATTCACTTACTCAGCAGATGGATCTGTGACAGGTTCCCCCTGGGGTGCCACCTGGAATTGGGGTACCACTGAGTCCCCCGACCCACCAGCCTGGGCTCCCTCACTGTGCTGCTGTGACCAGCCTGCCAAGCCCTCTCTCAGGCTCCAGCCTGCACTTTTACCAGCACTCATACAGGTAGGGCCCAGCTGCAGTTACATACAGACACTGCGATCAGCTCTGCATGGGGAGGCTTCAACTAAACTTCCCAGCTACTCAGGTAAACCCCCCCTCCAGGGTATAAACCCAAAAGTATACCGTTGTGCACTGCACAGAGAACTGTACAGAGTAGGCTCATGAAGTTTGCCCCCTCCCTCAATGTGGAGAGGAATATACAACAACTTTCTGCCCGGAGTTATGATTTGCATACATACTGGTTTAGACAAAGCAAAAACAAGTTTATTAACTACAAAAGATACGTTTTAGGTGATTATAAGGCATAGCAAACAGATCAAAGCAGATTATCTAGCAAATAAACAAAACACGCAAACAAAGCTTAATATACAAAAGAGATTGGATATGAAAAGCAAATTCTCACCCTAAGTGATGATACAAGCAGGCTGTAGGCTCTTAAGGGGCAAATTGTGCTGGTTTATAGCTTAGAAACCCCAGTTGTTCCAGTCACAGGCTAAAAATCCCTTTAGCCTAGGTTCAGCTTTTCTCCTAGTAGAAAGCGACAAAGAGTCCTGTGGCACCTTATAGACTAACAGACGTACTGGAGCATAAGCTTTTGTGGGTGAATACCCACTTCATCAGATGCATGTAGTGGAAATTTCCAGAGGCAGGTATAAATATGCAGGCAAGAATCAGGCTAGAGATAACGAGGTTAGTTCAGTCAGGGAGGATGAGGCCCTCTCCTACCAGTTGAGGTGTGAACACCAAGGGAGGAGAAATTGCTTTTGTAGTTGGCTAGCCATTCACAGTCTTTGTTTAACCCTGAGCTGATGGTGTGAAATTTGAAAATGAACTGAAGCTCAGCAGTTTCTCTTTGAAGTCTGGTCCTGAAGATTTTTTGCTGCAGGATGGCTACCTTTAAATCTGCTATTGTGTGTCCAGGGAGATTGAAGTGTTCTCCCACAGGTTTTTGTATATTGCCATTCCTAATATCTGATTTGTGTCCATTTATCCTTTTACATAGGGACTGTCCAGTTTGGCCGATGTACATAGCAGAGGGGCATTTCTGGCACATGATGGTGTATATTATATTGGTGGACGTGCAGGTGAATGAACTGGTGATGTTGTGGCTGATCTGGTTAGGTCCTGTGATGGTGTTGCTGGTGTAGATATGTGGGCAGAGTTGGCATCGAGGTTTGTTGCATGGATTGGTTCCTGAGTTAGAGTTATTATGGTGCAGTGTGTAGTTGCTGGTGAGAATATGTTTAAGGTTGGCAGGTTGTCTGTGGGTGAGGACTGGCCTGCCTCCAAAGGCCTGTGAAAGTGAGGGATCATTGTCCAGGATGGGTTGTAGATCACTGATGATGCGTTAGAGAGGTTTTAGCTGAGGACTGTAGGTGATGGCCAGTGGAGTTCTGTTGGTTTCTTTCTTGGGCTTGTCTCGCAGCTAGAGGCTTCTGGGTACACGTCTGGCTCTGTTGATCTGTTTCCTTATTTCCTCGTGCGGGTATCATAGTTTTGAGAATGCTTTGTGAAGATCTTGTAGGTGTTAGTCTCTGTCTGAGGGGTTGGAGCAAATGCAGTTGTACCTCAGCACTTGGCTGTAGACACTGGATCGTGTGGTGTGTCCAGGATGGAAGCTGGAGGCATGAAGGTAGGCATAGCGGTCGGTGGGTTTTTGGTATAGGGTGGTGTTAACGTGACCGTCACTTATTTGTACCGTGGTGTCTAGGAAGTGGGCCTCTCGTGTAGATTGGTCCAGGCTGAGGTTGATGGTGGGGTGGAAGCTGTTGAAATCGTTGTGGAATTCTTCCAGAGTTTCCTTCCCATGGGTCCAGATGATGAAGATGTCATCAATGTAGCATAGGTAGAGAAGAGGCGTGAGTGGTCGAGAGCTGAGGAAGCGTTGTTCCAGGTCAGCCATAAAAATGTTGGCATATTGTGGGGCCATGTGGGTGCCCATAGCGGTGCCACTGGTCTGGAGGTATATATTGTCACCAAATTTGAAATAATTGTGCGTGAGGATAAAGTCACAGAGCTCAGCAACCAGTTGTGCTGTGGCATCATCAGGGATACTGTTCCTGACAGCTTGTATTCCATCTGTGTGTGGGATGTTAGTGTAGAGAGCCTCTACATCCATGGTGGCTAGGATGGTGTTTTCTGGAAGATCACAAATGCATTGTCATTTTCTCAGGAAATCAGTGGTGTCACGGAGATAGCTGGGAGTGCTGGTGGCGTAGGGTCTGAGTAGAGAGTCCACCTATTCGGACAGTCCTTCAGTGAGAGCGCCAATGCCAGAGATGATGGGGCATCCAGGACTTCCAGGTTTGTGGATCTTGGGCAGTAGATAGAATAACCCCGGTCGGGGCTTTAAGTGTATGTTGATTTGTTCCTGTGTTAGTGTAGGAAGTGTCCTGAGTAGATGGTGCAGTTTCTTAGTGTATTCCTCAGTGGGCTCTGAGGAAAGGGGCCTGTAGAATTTGGTATTGGAGAGTTGTCTGGCAGCCTCCTTTTGGTAGTCAGACCTGTTCATGATGACAACAGCACCTCCTTTATCAGCCTCTTTGATTATAATGTCAGGGTTGTTTCTGAGGCTGTCGATGGCATTGCGTTCTGCACGACTTAGGTTATGAGGCAGGCGATGTTGTTTTCCCACAATTTCTGCCTGTGCACGTCGGTGGAAGCATTCTATGTGTAGGTCCAGACGGTCATTTCGACCCTCAGGAGGAGTCCATGTGGAGTTCTTCTTCTTGTGCTGTTGGTGGGAGGGTATCTGTGTATCAGTGTGCTGTTCAGTGTTATCTTGAAAGTATTCTTTGAGTTAGAGACGGCGAAAGTAGGCTTCCAGATCACCGCAGAACTTTATCATGTTTGTGGGAGTGGTGGGGCAAAAAGAGAGTCCCTGAGATAGGACAGACTCTTCTGCCGGGCTGAGTGTGTAACTGGATAAATTGACGATATTGCTGGGTGAGCTAGGGGCACCACTGTTGTGGCCCCATGTGGTAGGTAGGATTTTAGACAGCTTACAGTCCTTTTTCCTTTGTAGAGAGGTGAAATGTGTAATGTAGATCTCCTGTCTTATTTTAGTAAAGTCCGTTTGTGTGGAAGGTTGGCTATTTATGAAAGTCTCCAAGTTGGAGAGCTCTTTTTTGATGTTTTCCTGTTTGCTGTATAGGGTGCTGATCAGGTGGTTCCTCAGTTTCTTTGATAGTGTATGGCATAATCTCTCACTGTTGTCTGTGTAGTATGTAGATAGCAATGGATATTTCACCTTCAGTCCATTTGGTATGATGTCCATCCGTTTCCATTTGGAAAGGAAGATGATATCTGTCTGTAGTTGTACTTGTACTTGTGTCTCTCTGTTCCTCAGATGTTTCCAAGTGTCTCTTTGGGTGGGGAGTCAGTGAAGAACCTTGATGATGTCACTCCCCTGCCTTATGTAGCTTTTGCATATGGTGGAAACCCTTTGTTTCAAAGCTTGGTTACCCTGCCAGTCAGTGAAAAAACACTGGTATCCCAAGATGGAGTCCAGCACCAGGTGACCTGGTCATATGTCCTTGTAGAGTCAAAGCAGCCATGAGTCGGAGGCTATTTGTAGCATCCTCAGGAAGGCCCCCAGGTGGGAAATAAGCTTCTTCTAATGCTTATTGTTCTCCCTAATGGTTCATTGACTTGAATAGGCAATTCCCAGCCAGCCATCTAGACTGAGGGTTTGTCTACACAGCTGATGTTAGCGCTTTAATGTGGCTGTGTAGTCATGGCTCCAGTGCTGGGAGAGAGCTCTCTCAGTGTTGTAATAAAACCACCTCCGTGAGGGGAATAGCTCCCTAGGCAAAAGACTCTCAGGTCTTGTCTACACTACCACTTACAGCGCTGAAACTTTCTTCGCTCAGGGTTGTGAAAAACCCCCCTCCCCTGAGCGATGCAAGTTTCAGCACTGTAAAGTGGCTCCCAGCGCTGTAGCACTGTCAACACTGCCACTTTACAGTGCTGAAACTTGCATCGCTCAGGGGAGGGGGGTTTTTCACAACCCTGAGCGAAGAAAGTTTCAGCGCTGTAAGTGGTAGTGTAGACAAGACCTGAGAGTCTTTTGCCTAGTGAGCATTCCCCAGTTGTAAACACATTTGTAATACAGATATATAATTGATATTCCTAACTTCAGATACAAAAATGATACATGCATACAAATGGGATAATCATATTCAGTAAATCATAACCTTTTCAATGATATCTCACATGACCTGTATTGCATAAAATACATCAGAATTATACCATAATCATATCATAATAATATCTCTATGAAGAATATGGGGTGCAGTGTCACAGCATCTCACGAATATTAACTAAGGCAAAACACTCAGCAAGTAGTGAACAGTTACTTACAAGTGAGAGGCTCATTAGGATGATACCATCACAGTTGCCTCCAGCACCGGACAATACAGCTTCAACTTCTCTTTGTTACACAAATTTATTTATAACTTTGAAGTTAGAAGAACAATCCCTGCAAAAACTTTCTGCAAATACTGAGCAGCTCGCAGAGGGAGCACCACATGGAATTCAGAGAGGACCTCATCCAAAAAACACACAGACCAGGTTCTGGTCTGAACAGCAAGAGCTGTTGCTGACTTCCAGCTTGACTAACTAGGAACAATCAGGTGGGACAGCTTGGTTATAGAATATCAGGGCTAGAAGGGACCTTAGAAGGTCATCTAGTCCAACCCACTGCTCAAAGCAGGACCAATCCCCAATTTTTGCCCCAGATCCCTAAATGGCCCCCTCAAGGATTGAACTGACAACCCTGGGTTTAGCAGGCCAATGCTCAAATCACTGAGCTACCCTCCTCCCCAGTAAACCTGACCTGAGTAAAGACAGAAAACAGGAGACAGCTTCAGCAGGGAAAAGTGTATTAAATAGTTGCTCTTCCGAGAGCCATAAACTGTAAAATGCCTGGTCCAGTCATGTACCTCACAGAAGTTGCCAGGTGTTAAAAATATTATTATAAAAACGGAGGCAAATCTAGACTGTAATCAACCAGGTGCCAACAAAAATAGGTGAGAGTCAAAGCCCATTCCCTCAGCACAACCGGGGAGAGAGAAGGCAAGGGACTTCCAGGCTGGTGGACAGTCAGAGAATAGCAATCTCTGAAAAGACTGGAGGCATAAAGCATTCACCCTGCTGAAATCAATGAGCCCCTGACCCCTTTATGTAATGACAGGAATAGGAAAGCAGGGCACAACCAGTGACAACTATTAAAAAAATAGTTTACGCCTCTGAATCTGGTTCAAAAGGCCTGGGGGAGAGTCCAGACACACTAGACAGTGCCACAACATTGAGACCACAAGATTGTTGGCAATCAAAACCTGTCCCCAAAAAGAGAATCGAGGAAAGAACCAGCAGCATTTCTGCAGGTGGCCTTGTGTGTTCTCCTCAGCCCACTCCCAGTTCCTTAACATATATTGTGCAACAGAGAATTCCTGCAATTACAGGCGGCATCTACACCCTCACCAGTCAGATGGGGTAACCTCTGCTGCAGCTCCTCCATTGCCAGCACATCCCAGGCTTCAGGCAGGGCCATCCCTAGACATTTTGGTGCCCTGCCGGAGTCCTGGGGAAGCGGTGGCAGGGCTCCAAGGATGATTTAAAGGGCCCAGGGCAGCTGGGAGCTACTACTCCGGGGCCCTTTAAATTGCTGCCCCGCCGCTGTCTCCCCAGGGTTCCGGCAGGCTCCGGGGATGATTTAAAGGGCTCGGGGCAGTAGTAGTGAAGGAGAAGGGACACTGGAAAAAACTACTTTTAGTAGCAGGAGTAAACAAGGAAAAAACTTGAACAAAAGACTCCTTGACCTAGAGTCCCTCCTGTACCAAACAATTCTCAAACTACTCCTGGGCCAGGAAAATCATGGTAAATTTATTCATTTGAGAGGCAGATTTTAGATTAGCACAGCCAATAACCTTACATACACTCAGCAACAGACCATCCACCTTGCAGGAGACAGCAGGCACACACCAAACCACATGCCTGCAGGTAAAACCACTAAACCCGGGGTCTCAAACTCAAATGAGCACGAGGGCCACATGAGGATTAGTACACTGGCCCGAGGGCTGCATTACTGACACCTCCCCCACGCCACCTTCGGCCCTGCCCCCACTCCACCCCTTCCATGAAGCCCCGCCGCTGCCCCGCCTCTTCCCACCCCTTCCCTGCCCCCATTCCAACCCCTTCCCCGAAATCCCCATCCCAATTCTTGCCCCCCCGGTCCCCGGGGGTGCAGGAGGGGTGTGGGGTGTGGTGGGGGCTCAGGGCAAGGAGTTGGGATGTGGGTTGCAGGAGGCGTATGGGGTGCAGCAGGGGGCTCAGGGCAGGGGGTCGGGTACAGAAGGGATGCGGGGGATGGCAGGGGGTTCGGCTGCAGGAGGGGTGCGGGGTGCGGCGGGGGGCTCAGGGCAGAGGGTCGGGGTGCAGGAGGGGTGTGGGGGGGCGGCAGGGGGCTCAGGGCAGGGGATTCAGCTGCAGGAGGGGGCAGGGCAGCCTGCGACTCCCCTGCCCCCTGCATTTACCTAGAGCAGCTCTGGCCGGCGCACACTGGGGGTAGGGCAGGCTCCCTGCCCCACCCCCACGTCAATCGTTGCTTCCAGGCACTGCCCCCAGTAGCTCCCATTGGCCAGGAAGGGGGAACCGCGGCCAATGGACGCTTCGGGGGAGGTACCTGGAGGCGTGGCCAGAGAAACACACAGACGCGGGGGCAGGATGGGCAGGCAGGCCCTGCACCCAGTGCACGCTGTCCGGAGCTGCTCTAGGTAAACACGGGGGGGAGCTTGCGGGCCGGACAAAATAACCTCGTGGGCCGCATGCAGCCCCCGGGGCGCGAGTTTGAGACCCCTGCACTAAACCAATATGAAGTGGATTCCATGGAGAAATCACACCCATGCCTTCCAAGGGAAAGGGGGAACCACCCCACCCCAAGACAAAGATATAGCAAGTAACATAACTGTTAGCAGAGTCGGATGAGCTCTCCCCTGACATCTGGTCGGGAGCTGTGGAAAAAGACTTCAGAAGCTGATCTTGTTTGCATGGACACATCCACCCTGCGTAGGTGCTCAGCATGATGGGATTGCTTGCCCAAATGATCACTTGTGGCTGGTGTTGGATCCCCAGTCTCCTTGTTATTGGGGCAGGAGTATTAAAGGGTTGGTATCCTTGTTGTGTGAACTGTGGGCATCAGAACTGTACCTGGCATACCCCAATGGAGGGACTCATCCCCAGCTGAATAGAACTTGCTAGGTAGGGAACATGGTTCCAAAACCCAATGAGTTGAGAGGATGGGTACTTGTATCTGGTGTTGTGGGCCTTGTTTAAGCGGGTGAGACACCACTTGACCTGTCCTCTCTCCATGGTATAATAAAAGAGCTAATTTAGACTCAATTACATTCTGCAGAGCTGAAATCACTGATACCTAGGTCTAAGTATTAAATCTACTTTGGGCCAATGTCTCTATTGCAAGAGACTGCCCAGTGTGCACCAGCAGTGAGGCTCCCCTACTAACAGCTGAAATCACTGAGAGCTGTGTTAAGCATATGGGGGCTTGAAGACACCTTGGTGAGCGGGCAGCTGGTGGAGAGGTGTGGCAAGCGGCTAGCAGGGTGGCTGGCGGAGAGGTGCGACTAGCAGGGCAGCTGGTGGAGGGGCGTGGCAAGTGGCCAGCAGAGACGCTGGAGGAGAGGGCCAGAGCAGAGCCCCGCAGAGGCGTGGCAAGCGGCCGTTGGGGTAACAAGCGAGTGTCCGAGCAGTGCAGCGTCTAAGGTGCCTCCTTACACCCCGCTCCCCACCTTCCACACAGGGTGGGAGGTGAACTCTGCGGATGAACCTCTGAACTCTGGGGCTGCACTGGCCAAGGACAGCAACTGTAAGTGGGGTACAGAGAAGGACTGACACGTTAATGGGACTTTTGGGTTGCTGGACTTAAGACCCTGAGGGGAAAAGGACACTGCCCAACTTACTTGCGGGTGGGTCTTTTGCTCATGGTTTGTGTTTATGAGCCCTAGTTGTGGTGTTTTCCCAAATTAATTCTGAATTAATTCCCTCCTTTTATTAAAAGTTTTTGCTACACTCAGACTCTGTGCTTGCGAGAGGGGAAGTATGGCCTCTTAGAGGTGCTGGGGGCAGTGGTGTAGCCAGGTTTACAGCACAGGGGGAGCGGTGGCGCTATAAAAAGGTGCCTCCCCGCTTCCCCTGTACTCACCGGCAGCGCTTTAAAGGGCCCGGGGCTCCAGCCACTGCGGAGCCCCGGGCCTTTTAATCCCCGCCCGAGCCTGGCTCTGGCAGCGGGGCTGGGGGGGCGCTTTAAAGGGCCAGCGGCTCCCCGCAGTGGCAGGAGCCGCCGGCCTTTTAAAGCGCCCCCCTCCCCAGCCCAGCTCCGGCAGCAGGGCTGGGGGGGCGCTTTAAAGGGCCAGCGGCTCCCCGCAGTGGCAGGAGCCGCCGGCCTTTGAAAGCGCCCCCCTCCCCAGCCCAGCTCCGGCAGCAGGGCTGGGGGGGCGCTTTAAAGGGCCAGCGGCTCCCCGCAGTGGCAGGAGCCGCCGGCCTTTGAAAGCGCCCCCCCCCCCGAGCCCAGCTCCAGCAGTGGGGCTGGCGGGGGGGGGGCGCTTTAAAGGGCCAGCGGCTCCCCGCAGCGGCAGGAGCTGCTGGCCTTTTAAAGCGCCCCCAGCCCAGCTCAGCTCAGCTCCGAGAGCGGGGTTGGGGGGGCGCTTTAAAGGGCCAGCGGCTCCCCGCAGTGGCAGGAGCCGCCGGTCTTTTAAAGCGCCTCCCTCAGGCCCCGCTGCCAGAGCTGGGCTGGGTGGGGGGCGCTTTAAAAGGCCGGCGGCTCCTGCCGCTGCGGGGAGCCACTGGCCCTTTAAAGCGCCCCCCGAGCCCGGCTCCCGCAGCCGGGCTCGGGTGGCGCCTTAGCGCCGCTTCTCCTCACAGGGGGAGCGACTGCTCCCCCTGCTCCCCCCCGGCTACGCTACTGGCTGGGGGTGGTGTGTAATTGTCCCAGGTCACTGGGTGGGGACTCGAGCCAGTTTTGTGTTGTATTGTTGAAAAGGAACCCTTAAATACTGAACCCGGCCCTTGTTGCTGCTGGCTCCACCTGGCAGAAGGGTTACATAACAAAACCAGACAAACAGAAACCTAGCTAGTGCACTCAGCACATACCAAACACAGTCTCACTCTCCCCTCTCCTCCCCCAGGCATGTTTCTGGCTTGCTTGGCCCCTGTCCCTGGCACCTAGTCCAGGCAGGGAGTGGGCCACCACTGCCTCCCAGCCAGGCTCTCTCAGGCAGAAGCGGCTCCGTCCCAATCCCTGCCCAGCTGGCAGGGCGAGCGGTCAAACATGCCAGGGGAGGATGGCACAAGGAGAGAAGGACAGAGCTCTTCTCCCTCCCCCAGCAGGCCAATCGGGGGGAGGAGGGGCACTTGACCCCACATGTCCCCCTACATGTCGCCTCTGCTTAAACCCCTCCTTGCCTGCTATGCTGCTCACTCCAGTTCCTGCCCTCTGGTTTGACCAGGGCCGGCTCTAGGATTTTTGCCGCCCCAAGCAAAAAGAATTTTGGCTGCCCCCTGGTTTTTTTCTTGCCCCCCCACCCCCGGCCCCGCCTCAACTCCGCCCCTTCCTAACCCCTTCTCCAAATCCCCAACCCCGCCTCCTCCCCCGCACATGCTGCATTTCCCCCAGCTCACCTCTGCTCTGCCGCCGCCGCTCGGCTTCTCCCTCTCCCTCCCAGGCTTTAAGCAGAGTGGCAGCAGCGTGCGAAACAGCTGTTTTGCACGGGGCAAGCCTGGGAGGGAGGGGGAGAAGCAGAGCGGCGACGGCGCAGAGCGGAGGTGAACTGGGGCACATTTCTAGGGGCGGCATAGCCAGCGCCAGAATGCTGCCCCTAGAAATGTACCGCCCCAAGCACCAGCTTGTTTTGCTGGTGCCTAGGGCCGGCCCTGGATTTGACCCTTGACTCTGGCTCTTGACTACAGGCTCTGACCCTAGTGCTTGGGTCCTGATGTCCACTCAGATCAATGCCCGCTGCAACCTCTAGGCTAGACCGCCCTTGTCCTGGCTGGCTGACACTGCTTTATACTGCTCACTACAGCACCAGCTAAACATGCATTTTCAGCAGGATCTGAGTGCAGAGTGAGGCAGGAGAACATGGTTAATAATTCATGAAACACTCCACCCTGCTTGCCACTGCTTGCATCCGAAGAAGTGAGTATTCACCCACGAAAGCTTATGCTTCAATACCTCTGTTAGTCTATAAGGTGCCACAGGACCCTTTGTCGCTACTCCACCCTGGCTACTCCACAATGCAGTACAGAGATAGGTTTGAGGTTATTGGTTTGTCAAAAAAAAATAAGTGGGGCTCTATGCTGAAGACAGGATGTGGAGCTAGTCTCCAAGGGCTGATTGATCCCCTCCACTAATGCACCACAAGTCAAGCAGAGTTGTTGGGAGTTGAGGACCACACCAGAGCTGATCCTGGGTGTGTCTGCCACTGGTTGACACTGGAGCAATCAACAACTTAACTGCATGTTTGCTTCATGGTGCTGTGATAGGAGCCCCCCTTGCACTGCTGATCACTCCTGGCTGTTCATCTGGTCTGGCATAGCTAGAGTGTCAGTTACCACAGGATCTAGGTGTGAGCCAAAATGCCAAAGATCTCATTCTTACTGTTCAGTGTGTGTGACATTAGCAACCGAGGTCCTGTCTCCACTGACCCAAGTGGACATTAAAGCTCCCATGACTCTCATCCCTTTGGCCAAATTTTTCTCATCCCACACTGTGGTGTAGTGTGCTTTGTACTGGTTGACTGCCAGGCTGCAGTCCTGTGTGAATATAGTTTGCATAGTGATCTGGAATGGAGAGTGGTCCATAAATATAAGCTATTCCTATTAGATAAGTATTCTTTAGAGTGAATGTCCTTTACTTAGCTAGCTGAAAATCAGCAGAGATCACAATGCAAGGATAAACTGCTTGTGAAAGCGATTCTGCAGCCAATGTGGTGGCTTAAGCATTTTTATTCACCTCTTCTTGTGAATACAACTTTCCTTAGCAGGCAGGGAGTTGGGGACAACTCCTTTGAGACGCAGTAGAAACATAGAAGCCAATTGTCCTTATTTAGAATGGACAATCCAGATTTAGAAACAAACAAAAAAAAACCCCACCATTTTTCTTTTTCTTTCTCTCCCACTGAAAAGTTGACAAGCTCTGCTTCATTTCAGTAGGGGCCCAAGGAGCCCTAATTCCTCCTTCCAAAAGTCCCTATTCATTATTTTGCAAACACTGCCCTCTGTGGGTGGAGAGAACAGCCTGTAGATGGAGCTGAGGTCATAGCCGCAGAAGAGACTCCTGGGTCTACAGGGCAAATGGGCAAATCTGTATTGATCCAGGGGCACCAGGGACCTGAAAAAATGTCCTCAACATCTACTAGCCTAGAGACGTAGGCCTGGTCTATACCTAAAACTTAGGTTGACCTGGCTTCATCTCTCAGGGCTGTGAAAAATTTCATGCCCTGTGTTATGTAGTTAGGTTGACCTAACACCAACTCTAGATGCAGCTAGGCTGTCAGAAGAATTCTTCCATTGACTTAGCTATTGCCTCTCAAAACTAAATAGGGGAATGTAATAAGTTACCAGGCCCAGATGGTATTCACCTGAGAGTTCTGAAGGAACTCAAATATGAAATTGCAGAACTACTAACTGTGGTATGTAACCTATTGCTTAAATCAACCTCTGTGACTGGCAGATAGCTAATGTAATGCCAATTTTTAAAAAAGACTCCAGAGGTGGTCCTGGCTTTTACAGGCCAGTGAGCTTGACTTCAGTACTAGGCAAATTGGTTGAAACTATAGTAAAGAACAGACCTATCAGGCACATAGATGAACATAATTTGTTGGGGGAAGAGTCAACATGGTTATTGTAAAGGGAAATCATGCCTCACCAATCTACTAGAATTCTTTGAGGGGGTCAACAGACATGTGGACAATGGTGATCCTGTTGATATAGTGTATTTGGACTTTCAGAAAGCCTTTGACAAGGTCCCTCACCAAAGGCTCTTAAGCAAAGCAGGCAGTCATGGGATAAGAAGGAAAGATTTCTCATGAATCAGTAATTGGTTAAAAGATAGGAAACAAAGGTAGGAATAAATGGTCAGTTTTCACAGTGGAGAGGTAAATAGTGGGGTCACCTAAGGATCTATACTGGGACCAGTCCTGTGCAAAATATTTATAAATGATCTGGAAAAAGGGGTAAACAGTGAGGTGGCAAAGTTTGCAGAGGGTTCAAAACTAGTTAAGTCCAAAACAGACTGTGAAGATTTACAACAAAACTGGGTGATTCGATAACAAAATGGCAGATGAAATTCAATTTTGATAAATTCGAAGAAATGCACATTGGAAAACATAATTCCAACTATACATTCAAAATGATGGGGTCCAAATTAGCTGTCACCACTCCGGAAAGAGATCTTGGCATCACTGTGCATAGTTCTTTGAAAACATCCACTCAATGTACAGCAGCAGTCAAAAATGCTAACAGACTATTAGGAACCATTAGGCAAGGGATAGATAATAAGGCAGACCATATCATAATGCCACTATATAAATCCATTGTACTCCCACACCTTGAATACTGTGTGCAGTTCTGGTTGCCTCATCTCAAAAAAGATATATTAAAATAGGAAAAGGTGCAGCGAAGGGCAACAAAAATGATTGGGGTTTGGATCAGCTTCCATCTGAGGAGCGATTAAAAAACTGGAACAGTTCAGCTTAGAAAACAGATGACTAAGGGAGGATATGATAGAGGTCTATAAAATTATGAATGGTCTGGAGAAATGAATAAGGAAGTGTTATTTAACCCTTTGCATAACACAAGAACCAAGGGGCTGCTGACAGACCAGCCACTGGTTTTGGGATTGTAGGATAAGATTTCAGAGAGAGAACAGTGCTACATGGACTTCTGCTTATATTTCTATGGTAAACTTCATGAACTTTCTAAATCAAAGGAAAACCAAATCATTCTGCAAGTGCTAGCTGACTCAGTGACTGGGCAGGATTAAGGAGGTGCAACTATAGCAAGCCTCTGAGTGCGACCCCCCTTATAAATTTAAAACACTTTTTAATAGATTTAACACCATTATAAATGCTGGAGGCAAAGTGGGGTTTGGGGTGGAGACTGACAGCTCGCGACCCCCCCAGGTAATAACCTCGCGACCCCCTGAGGGCAGTAGCGTAGCCAGGGGGGGAGCAGGGGGAGCGGCCACTCCCCCACTGAGCAGAAGCGGTGCCTTTTTTGTGCTCCGATGCCTTTTGCTCCTGCGCGGCAGCCGGAGCGTAGCGTTTTTTTTTTGCTCCCGGCGCCTTTTTTTTGCTCCCGATGCTTTTTGCTCCCGGCGCCTTTTTTTAGCTCCGCTCCCCCTGTGCTCTAAACCTGGCTACGCCACTGCCTGAGGGGTCCCAACCCCCAGTCTGAGAACCCCTGCTGTACAGTATGTTAAGAACTTGACTTTTGTATTAAGGCAGTATGTTCTAATTTTAAGCAAGTTTCACAATCACATTTCTGGAAAGACCTTAATAAACTTCTCAGCTGAGTCTTAATCAAATGTACTTGCAGTGTGACCAGTCTACAGCGAGCAATACAAACTTGCAGAAATGTATACTTTACTATCCTCCCTTTTTAGAGTCTCTACAGACAAAAGACAATACAAACATCACACTGAGAAACATGGAATAAATTTAATTGAACATGAATATTGATTATAGCAGTTCAAGTACATTTACTTTTTGCAATTTGACTATGGATTTTATCTTACACAAGAAACACCCTTACATTTCCTGCAAAATGAAACCTCCACAGCAGCGCCAGCCCAGGCCATCTTTCATTGTCAGTCCATGGACAATTCAAACTATAAATGCAAGCAGGAAAGTAATCTTTTAAAAGGAGGGAGAAAGCTGCCCTGGCTGTAAACTTTTACATGTGGCATGAAGGACAAACCCTGTAGCCCAAAACATAGTGAGAAACCACTAAAACTGGATGAACTGCCTGAGAAAACCGGCAAAGTTCTACCTACCTAGCTGTCCTCTCAAAGGTGCAGTTCCTAGTTTTGTCCTCCCTTTTGGAGAAAGCTTTTTCATTGAAATACATCACAATGTTCCATATTCTGGTCAAAATGTAAATTAAAAAACAAACCGTGAGTTTCGGTGGGAAAGACATCTGGTGACAACAGTTATGCTCACGTTTTACACTTCAGGAACCGAGATGAGACTGCCCATGAGTTAGGACTAAAAATCAGAAATGGGAAGACTGTGGAATTGCCATCCCCACGTTACAATGGGAGGAAGGACCAGAGGAAGCCATACGCTGAATGTAACAATAATTGCCCGTTGCTTTAAATAAGCTGTTAAGATGAATCCAAGACATGTTCAAGGCTTCATGTTGGTACATTTAAGAGCCATGGAATGGTTACACTGAGGAATCCTGGCCGCTAGCTGGGATGGGCTCACAGAGAGTCCCAAGCTCCACTCAGGATGCTACTCATGAGAAACACGGTCCAAGGCTATGTAGAAGCTCTTCTTATCATCTAGGCAGTGCCAGCCAATAGGCCCGATCTCACAGTCTGCGCATATGAGGAACTTTACATTCCCAACGTCCTTGGTGAACCCAATATTCTCAAAGGAAAACATGTCATCTACGAGCCAGTGATCCTGGAGCACGTCCCCCTCCGGAGAGCTGCTGGCAAGGAGGGCCGTCTTCTTCTTCATGGAAGGAAGGAAAAGCTGTCAAGGAACAAAACATGGCATTAGCCATTTATGCACACGAGCCATTTACAAACACCAGCTATCCCCTCTACAGGCTCAGCTCCAATGCACTCAGAGCTGCAGAGCAGACAGGAAGGCCAAGAGATAGCCCCGCCTCACAAGTAGGCACAGACTTGAGACATGCTGCAGACACACACACACTGGTATAAACAGAAGAAAAAAGCCCCCACACGGTTGGGGGCAGCACAAGGAGCCGATCCTGGTCACTATGCTCAGCAGTGGTCTCAGGACACCAACAGGCGCCCTGGTCAGGCTGCTGTGTGGGTGCCCGGCCAAGGAGAGTTGGGAGCGCGATCTGAGGGATGAGGAAGGACAATGAAGCCGGAGGGGGGCGTTTGCAAATGTCACCGGTGGGGCTGGGGGCAGGGGCTGAGCAGGAGTCACTGCGGACACCAGGTGATAGCGGAGGAGCGGCGTGCTGCCCGGGCACGGCCTGCTGACGGGGAGGACGGAGCCCGCCCCGGCGGGGGACGGGAGAAAGCAGCCGCTACACTGCCGGGCCGGGCCGGGCCGGGCCGGGCGCCGCACTGCGCGAGCGGAGCGGAGCGGGCCGGGGGGAGGGGCCGTACCTCCCTGCGCGCGAAGGTGGCGGCGCCGGGCAGCAGCACGCGCGAGCCGCAGCGCTGGCACAGCACGGCCTTGCGGTTGCGGCCCCGCGCGCAAACCAGCTCCCCAGCGCCCGGACCGCGGGGAGCCGCTGCCGGCTCCATCTCCGGGCAGGGCGCCGCCATCGCCGCGCAGGCGCGTTAGTGCCGCCTCGGCGCGCGCAGTAGGGGCCTGGGGCGGGGCGAAGGTTCCTGGCGGGAGGCGGTGGGGTGGCGCCGCGGGCAGCGCAATGGGGCGAGGGGGGCACACGGCATGGGGGGCGGGGCTATGGGCCCGGGGCAGGCGCCTACCACGGGGACGGGGCTTGCTCCAGGCGCGGGGCCGAGTGGCGATGTCAAAGCCATGGGGGGAGGGCCGGTCTGTATGTTGGGTGACCATATTTCCCAAAGGGAAAACGGGACAGCGCCTGGAGCTAGCCCCAGCCCTCGCCACCCCCTCGGGGCTGGGCTGAGCCACTCGGCCAAGCCCTCCTCTGCCCTGGGTGGGGCTGGCCCCGCTTGCTGGCTTGAGCCCCCCCTCGCGTGGGGCTGGTGTCGCCGCTCACCCAAGACCTGCCTGCCTCCTGCCTGAGCCCTACCTCCTCCCCGTGGGGGGGTGGCATCTCTGGTCACCCCACCCCCGCACGTTCCTCCACACTCCCTTTAGTGACAAAAGTGGGCATTTCCCCCGCTTGCTCGTGCCCACTGATCAAGTTGGCAAATGCCCACGTTGGCCAAAAAAGTTGGGGCGGCCGGGACAGGGTTTAAAAAAGGGACTGTCCCTGCCAAAATGGGACGTATGGTCACCCAGCTATACGGCTAGAAGTGGAATGAGGTCAGAGAGGGGGCCTGAGCTATGGCATGGGGTCACAAGCATGGGGCTATGAGGTAAGGGTAGGTTACATGTGATGGCTGGTTCCAGGGGCAGGGCCAGCAGTGGGTTTCCTATTGGGATTCGGTTAGAACCTCTCCATATCCAGGCTCTCTCAGGGGGCAGTGCAGGGCACCTGCTCTGTCTAGTTCTTGGTGATGCTTGGGGCACGTGGGTTCAGCCGCGGGGTTGTGTGGGAGGGTCTTTCCTTTTGTCTGAAGATTTGTACTTGTTTTGTATTTAGTAAAATCTAGTTGAGACACAGCTTAAGCAAGAGGTTTGTGAGGTGATTTGGCTGGGCAGTATCGACTTGTGATTGGAGCCCGGCAGTGGGAATTGAGAGTGCTGGACTCAGTACCCAGAAGTTCACGTCTGGGACTTGTCTTGAAAGGAAAGTCACAGTGCTATAACTGTCTTTGGGCCAACAGGCACGGCTTTGGGTGCATGCACTGATTGTACTCCTGAGGGAATTCTGCACCAAAAAAATGCTGCATACAATACTCTAAAATTCTGCATATTTTATTTGTCAATAAATAAATGTGGAGGTTTCCACATGGGAGTGCGGAGCACATGCCGCTGGACCTGACCCTAACACAGTGCAAGGGTTGGGCCTGCCCTGGCGACCTGCTCCTCCGCACCAGGTGCAGCAAGCTAGAAAGCAAGAAGGTCAGAGTCTTGCACGCACATCCATCCCTGGCCCCAATCCAGGTGTGGGCAGGCAGGCTCAGCCTGGCAGGATCCAAGTGTGGAGGGGATTAGTATGGGGGGATCCGGGTGTGGGGTGAGAGGGTTCTGTATGGGGATATATGGGTGCGGCAGCTCTGTGGAGGGTCCAGATGCAGGGGTGATCTGGATGCACAGGGGCTCGTTGGGGTGTTCTGGGTGCAGTGGCAATGGGACTCTGCAGGAGGGTTCAGGTGAAGGAGGTTGGGACTCAGCTGAGGGAGTCTGGGTGTGCAGAGATGGGGCTTATTGGGGTGCTGGGGGCTCAGTGGGGGCAGTCTGGGTGCTGAAGAAGTGAGGCTTGGTGGAGTGGGGGTCTAGGTGCAGCTGGTTGGGCTTAGTAGGGTGGTGGTCTGGGTGCAGGAGGCTTATCAGGGTGATCCAGGTGCAAGGTGAGGGTGGGGATCATTGGGGTTAGGGTTTGAGTGGGTGGGGCTCTGTGGGTAGGTGCAAGAGTGGAGGGTCTGGATGCACGGGGGAGGGGCTTGGCAGGGGTCTGGATGCAGGGGGGATGAGGCTTAGTGGGTGGGGGTTTGGGTGCGGGGGACTCAGCTGGGGGTTTTGGGGGTCTGGATGCAGAGGGGCTGGGTGGAAGGGGCAGCAGCCCCCTGTACAGTCACCCCTTTGCCCCGCAGCTGAGAAGCAATGGGGGCAGGAAGCAGGGGGAGGCATGCAGAGCTTCCTGCAGCCGGGGCAGGTTTCTGGGGGTCGGTCTGACCCAGCCTCAGCCCTGGTCATTCCTTGCAGGGGAAGAGGAAGTCTCATCCTCCCCCAGTCCAGCCGGGATTAACATCTGAGCCCGGCGCAGGGTAGGAGCCACGGCTGGGGTGTCCCCAACCCCGCAGTGATTTACCTCTCTGCTGGCTGCTCCGGGCAACTCAAATGATGCACCCGCACTTCTGGGGAGGGGCACAAGACTGCTCTTGCAGCTTCCCTTTGCTTCCCCATCAGAATTCATTTTTCTGTGGGGAAGCAAAGAAATCTGCTGAGGACATGAATTGTGCACATGCACAGTGGCACAGAATTCCCCCAAGAGTATGATTGCCTTCTATTGCTTTATCTCACCACTTCAATCAAAACTATTAAACTGCTTTTTAATCGCCTTTACTCTATTTCAGCCTGGGATAAACTGGTGTAAGGGCCATGTGGATGCATCATAATGCTGCCATAACCCTCCCAGGCCTCCTAAAGTGGTGGTACAGCACAAAATTATGTGAGAGTGGCAAGGGGGAAAGAGTGCAGTAGATTTAATCTTCCTGGATTTCTCTAAAGCATTTGATACAGTTCCACATGGGAAATTATTAAATTGGAAAAGAGGGGGATCAATATGAGAATCAAATGGTGGGTAAGGAACTGGTTAAAGGGGAGACTACAATAGGTCATGCTGAAAGGTGAACTGTCATCTTGGAGGGAGGTTACTAGTGGAGTTCCTGAAGAATTGGTCTTGGGACCAATCTTATATAACATTTTCATTAATGAGTCAAGTGGGTGAAATAACATCTCTTGTTGGACCAACTTCTGTTTCTGAAAGAGGCAAGCTTTTGAGCTACACAGAGCTAATAAAATGTGTGAATGACATGAAGTTGGAGGTATAACCAATATGGAGGACCAGAATAGGGTGACCAGATGTCCTGATTTTATAGGGACAGTCCCGATTTTTGGATCTTTTTCTTATATAGGCTTCTGTCCCCCCCCCACCCCGATTTTTCACACTTGCTGTCTGGTCACCCTAGACCAGAATATCCTACAAGGAGATTTGGCTGACCTTAAAAAATGGTGTTATAGAAATGGGATGAAATTTAATAGTGCAAAGTGCAAGATCATGCACTAGGGGACTAGCAACAAGAGTTTTTGCGATAAGCTGGGGACTTATCAGTTGGAAGCAGCAGAGGAGGAGCGAGAGGATGACTATGAGCTGCTAATGTAATCTGGCCATGAAAAAGGCTAATGCAATCCTAAAATACATCAGGCAAGGTATTTCCAGTAGAGATCGAGAAGTATTGTTATCATTATACAAGGCCTCATCCAGAATACTGTGTGCAATTTTGGTCTCCCATGTTTAAGAAGGATGAATTCAAACTGAAACAGGTGCAGAGAAGGGCTACTAGGATGATCAGAGGAATGGAGAACCTATTTTATGAGAAGAGACTTAAGGAGCTTGGCTTGTTTAGCCTAACAAAACGAAGGCTGAAGGGAGATATGTTTGCTCTCTATAAATACATCAGAGGGACAAACACCAGGAAGGGAGAAGAGTTATTTAAGTTAAGGGCCAATGCTGGCACAAGAACAAAAGGATATAAACTGGTCATCAACAAGATTAGGCTTGAAATTAGAAGGTTTCTAACCATTAGGGGTGAAGTTCTGGAACAGTTTTCCAAGAGGAGTAGTGGAGGCAAAAATATTAATTTGTTTGAAGACTGAGCTTGACAAGTTTATGGAGAGTATGGTACAATGAGGTTGCCTACAATGGCATAGGCCCATCTGCAACTGCTATTAGCAAATATCTCTAGTGGCTGGAGACGGGACACTAGATGGGGAGGGGTCTAAGTTACTATAGAGAATTCTTTCCCAAGTGTCCAGGTGATGGGTCTTGCACACATGCTCAGGGTCTAACTGATCACCATATTTGGGGGGGGGGTTCACCTTCCTCTGTAGTGTGGGGCATGAGTCACTTACTGGTTTGAACTAGAGTAAACAATGGAGTCTCTGTAACTTGAAATCTTTAAATCAAGATTTCAGGACTTCAGTAACTCAGCCAGAGGCCTGCAATGTGCAGGAGGTCAGACTAGATGATCATTATGGTCCCTTCTGGTCTCAAAGTCTATGAATCTGAGACCTTTCATGATTTTTCACTTCCCTTCTCCCCACCTCAAAAATAAATAAGTAAAGGAGCTATAAGTTGGTAATGGTACATTATAGTGCAGGATCCCTCTTTTGGAGGAACTGACGAAAAACATCCTGCCATATCCAAGGGGATTTCAGACTGAGACCATATATAAGGAAAAGAATTCCAAAGTGGAGAGGAAAAAACATGAAAGCAACATTTTCTGTGTTGCCGTTGTGCCCACTTTTACAATACCAAGTGTGACAGACCCAGACAAGTGGGATACAGAAATCTCATAGAAGGCAAATATACTGGCCATTGGATTAATAGTTTTCTGTTCCCTGAGTGACCAGAGCAGGGGCTGCACTAGAACAAGCAGGAACTTTCTGGAACCAGTTTAAGGCAGGCAGGCTAATTAGGACACCTGGAGCCAATTAAGAAGAACCTGCTAGAATCAATTAAGACAGGCAGGCTAATCAGGGCACCTGGGTTTAAAAAGGAGCTCACTTTAGTTTGTGGTGTGGCATGTGAGGAGCTGAGAGTGAGAAGAGTTGAAGAACTGAGGAGTACAAGCATCAGCAGACCATCAGGAGGAAGGTCCTGCAGTAAGTGTAAAGAAAGTGTTGGGCGGAGGCTGTGGGGAAGTAGCCCAGGGAGTTGTAGCTGTCACGCAGCTGTTACAGGAAACCCTATAGACAACTGCAATCCACAGGGCCCTGGGCTGGAACCCGGAGTAGAGGGTGGGCCTGGGTGCCCCCCAAACCTCCCAACTCCTGATCAGACACAGGAGGAATTTGACTGTGGGTTCTACCAGAAGGGAAGATCTCTGAGGCGATCAAAATCCACCAATAAGCGCAGGACTTACCAAGGTAGAGGAGGAACTTTGTCACACAAGTAACATTGTGGTTCTGTGGCAGTTCATACACCATTCTATGCCCCAGACAAGGAAAACAGGTACGAGCCAAACTACATGTCTGTAATGTGCCTTGCACCTACCTGCAAGAGCACTGTCTCTTTGGACACTGTACCTGAGATGATTGGGAGGCAGCAGATGGGGGACTGCTTCTGTCTGGCTTTGTAAGGGGAGGCACTGTTGTTAAAGGAAGTTCTAGCTAATTGGTACACTTCACTGTTGTTTATTTTAAAAAATCAATGCTACTTAATGGCTTCCTTAGAAAGAGCCATTGAACTTCTGAAGGAAGCAACAGGATGGGATCATGAGCACCACGTTTTCCTTGGGGGATGGTTTGCTTTGTTTGAATTTGACCCTGTCTTCCATGGACAGCGGATATAATAGGTCAGGGGAGGCACAGCCACCCCTAGTGCAGCCGCTGCCGCGGGGCCCCTGGTGCAGTTTGGCAGGGGAAATGTTTGCTTTTTAGTATGCTCCATGCAGGTTCCAGGGCAGCTGAGGAGAAGGTATGTGCTATTCAGCTTTCTGGGTTCATCAGTAATCTCCCTGGACTCCAGAGAGAATATTGATGAACCCGGGAAGCTGAGTAACACACACTACCTCCTCAGCCGTCCCGGAACTTGCGCGGAGCATATCAAAAGCTCAGGTTCTTTTTCTGGAAAAGAGAAGAACTTTTTAAAATTTTCCTGTGGGGCAGCTTGGGGTCTGTGGAGGGGAGGCGTGGCTGTGGGGGCTCCAGCCAGCCCTGGGCTCCTCCAAACAGGTTGCGGGGGAGGGCTCCAGCTGGTCCGGGGCTCCTCTGGCTGCAAGGAGAGGCAAGGGGTCTCGGGCCTCCGGATATGGAGGGGAGGGAGGGGGTCTCGGGCTCTAGCTGCAGAGGGAGAGGGGGCAGATGGAAGGGGCGGAGCCAGGGGCTAGCCTCTCCAAAGTGGGGCTCCACCTGCCACCCATGCTGTCTTCTCAAATATTTTGTAAAGGAACTCTAGAGACACTGCTTTTCATAATAGTGAAAATCTTCATAATGCATTTCACTTTAACAAAATACATGTCACTCTCTTTGCCAAAAGCACATTTGTCCCTCTATAAATAGTGCTCAGCAGCTTGCCCAGTCTCAGATATCATCTCTGCTGCTGACTGCGGCCCTCTCTCCAACACTACACTGTCTCCTGCCATCCAATGCCTCATCTCATGCTACTCACCTAGGTTTGGAAAGAGTTTAGAGATACATGGATGAAGTTGGTTATTGTATGAGCTCAAAGTTTTGGATGATTAATAATGATGATTTCTCTTGTGGTGTTTGCAGTGCTGTCAAAGGACTCCCAGCCCTTCACCAACATGCAAGTCATTTGGGACATGGGAGAAGATCACGCTCCAAGAGAACTAAGTGTCTCTTTAACAGCCGTAGTGATATATGTGGGGTTGGTCCTCTGGTTCCTGAGGTTTCTGAGGCCTGGTCTACACTAGGAGTTTGTCGAATTTAGCAGCGTTAAATCGAATTAACCCTGCACCCGTCCACACAACGAAGCAATTTATTTTGACATACAGGGCTCTTTAAATTGATTTTTGTACTCCTCCCCGACAAGGGGAGTAGCGCTAAAATCGACATGGCCATGTCGAATTAAGGTTAGTGTGGATGGAATTCGACGCTAATAGCTCCGGGAGGTATCCCACAGTGCACCACTCTCGCCTCTCTGGACAGCAGTCCGAGCTCGGATGCTCTGTCCAGCCACACAGGAAAAGACCCGGGAACATTTGAATTCCATTTCCTGTTTGGCCAGTTTGAATTTCATTTCCTGTTTGGACATCGTGGCGAGCTCAGCAGCACCGGGAATGATGCAGAGCTCTCCAGCAGAGGTGACCATGCAATCCCAGAATCGAAAGAGGGCTCCAGCAGGGACTGATCGAGAAGTGCTAGATCTGATAGCTGTATGGGGAGATGAATCTGTGCTATCAGAGCTACGATCGAAAAGATGTAATGCGAAAATCTACGAAAAAATCTCCAAGGCCATGACAGACAGAGGATGCAGCCGGGATGCAACGCAGTGCCGCGTGAAAATTAAGGAGCTGAGACAAGTGTACCAGAAGACCAAAGACGCTCCGGGTCTCAGCCCCAGACATGCCATTTCTATGCCGCGCTGCATGCTATCCTAGGGGGGGCTGCCACCACTACCCCACCCCTGTTCGTGGACTCCGATGATGGGGTATTCTCATCGGTCGCTTCCTCTGAGGTTTTCGTGGACGGGGAAGATGACGAGGGAGATGAGGAGGACGAGGTAGTCGACAGCGCTTTGCACGCCGATTGCCCCGAAAGCCAGGATCTCTTCATTACCCTGACAGAGATCCCCTACCAACCCTCCCAAGGCGGTATCCCGGACCGTGAATCCGGAGAAGGAACAGTAGGTGAGTGTTCAAAACATATCTCTTGAATAGAATAGACATGGTATTAAAGCAATGGGTTTTTAATGAGTTATTTCACCTGAGCACTTTGGCTGCATTCGTGGCCAGTGCAGCTACTGGAAAAGTCTGTTAACATGTGTGGGGATAGAGCAGAAATCCTCCTGGGACATCTCCATGAAGCTCTCCTGGAGGTACTGTGAAAGCCTTTGCAGAAGGTTTCTGGGGAGAGCGGCTGTGATGGGTTGGGATCACAGAGACCTGCTTGGTGCTGCCACTTGGTGTGCCAAGGCTACTTCTGCCCCTGCTTCCAGGCCTTTTCCAGCTTGGGACTCCCGAATCCTGTCTGTTTTGAACCAGATTCCACTGATCTGCTGCAAACACAGACCCAGGTCCGAACCAAGTCCACTAACAACTGTAAGGCTCCTGGAAGCGCTCTTGCCTTTGACACCCAGGTGCCCAACTCCCAGGGAGGTTCAAACCCTTAATAAATCCGTTTTACCCTGTATAAAGCTTATACAGGGCAAACTCATGAATAGTTTGCCTTCTGTTTCAAAGATAGAAAGATATGCACAGCTGTTTGCCCCCCTAGGTACCAACTCGCACTCCAGGTAACTTAATAAGTAAAAAGTGATTTTAATAAGTACAGAAAGTAGGATTTAAGTGATTCCAAGTAGTGACAGACAGAACAAATTGAATTACTAAGTAAAATAAAACACGCATGTCTATGTCTAATCAAACTTCACACAGATATAAAAACCTCACCAGCTCTAGATTCTTCCTTTCACAGGCAGTAGAACTCATAGCCTGGGTCCAGCAATCGCTCACACCCCCTATTGTCTTTGTCCTTTGTTCAGTCTCTCTCAGGTATGTCCTTGGGAGGTGGAGAGCCTCTCTTTAGCCAGCTGAAGACAAAATGGAGGCGTCTTCCAAGGGCCTTTATAGCCTTTCCCCCACTCCCTGTGTAGCATCATGTTGCCCTGGAGTTTTGGGATCACATGGGCAAGTCACCTGTCCATGCACCCTAACCAGTCCAACCAGTTGCATTCCTGACCAGGCCCAGATGTGGATTGGGGTCTGCACCTTCTTTTGTCTGTTAAGTGCTTGCACTCAACTTGCACATTCTTTTCTCCAGACCTAATCCCATGCTCTTACAAAGGCGATGTATAAAACCAATATTCATAACTTCAACTACAACAATGATACATGCATACAAACAGGAGGAATAAATTCAGTAGGTCATAACTTTCACAGAGATGTTACATGGCACTTGTAGCATAAAACATATTCCAGTTACATATATACATTTATAAGCATCTCCCCATAAAGTCTTATGGGGTACACCATCACAGCGGCCTTATTACGTCCTCCATGGTAGGAAACTTTACTGCACCAGGCCAGTAGCAGGTACTCCGGTATCACTGCCTGACAAAGCATGGCGGCATATGGCCCCGGTGTTTGCTGGCATTCACGCAACATACATTCTTTGTCTGCGTAATCCTCATCAAAGTGATATCAGTCATAGTGACCTGGTTGGAGTTAGGTGAATTTTATTACGGGGACTGTTTGCCTGTGCCTTTTAAAAAATCTACCCAGTGCTTTCCAGCCATGCGGTGGGGGCGGGGAGGCGGACCGTTCATGCTGAGTGGTTCGCAGTCAGCTTGCAGGGATCTTCCCTGAGACCAGCCACGCAGTGGGGGCGGGGAGGGGGACAGTTCATGCTGAGCGGTTCGCGGTCACCTAGCAGGGATCTTTCCTGAGACCAGCCGCGCGGTGGGGGCGGGGAGGCAGACCGTTCATGCTGAGCGGTTTGCGGTCAGCTTGCAGGGATCTTCCCCGAGACCAGCCGCACGGTGGGGGCTGGGAGGGGGACCGTTCATGCTGGGCAGTTAGAGGTCAGCTAGCACTAGCAGGGATCTTCCCCAAGACCAGCCACACGGTGGGGTTATGGCTAAACCGACCATCCCAGAGAATGGGATGGCTGGGGTTACTGTGGTTTCTGCCGCTGCACATTAACCTGCACAGCGCAGCAGTAACTGGCCAACTCTAGGAGCTCTGCTTGGAACGGGAAAGGAGGGCGCTGCTGTTAACTAAGCTTTAAGCAGCCAAAAGTCTATGGCTTACCATGGCTACCTGCTAGCTGAATTCCGTTGCCCGGCCCCGCTGGTGTGATCTGCACACCAAGACCCCAGGCACTCAATATAAAGATTCAAAATGCGACCTTGTACTGAAAGCACATGTGATAGGTAGTGTGAATGGTCTTGTTCACCGGGAAAGACTATATTCATTGTTCTGGAAAATGTATCTTTTTAAAGAATTCACTCCCTTTTTTTCATCCCACAGCTGCAACTGTCTCTAGGCTTCCCCCGGCATCTCCCTCCCAAAGGCTGTCACAGATAAGGCGGCAAAAGAAATGCACACGAGACGAGATGTTCTCTGAGCTAATGCAGTGCTCCTGCACTGAGGTAGCCCAGCAGAATGAGTGGAGGGACACCATTTCGCAGTACAAGCGAGCGGCCAGTGAGCGGGAGGACAGGCGGGACGACAGGCGGGGATGCCCGTGAGGACAGGAGGGACGCTCGAGATGAGAGGTGGCGGATGGAAGACCAGCAGGTGACTGAGGCGATGCTTGGGCTACTGCGGGAGCAAATGGACATGCTCCGGCATCTGGTGGATGTTCTGCAGGAACGGAAGCAGGATGACAGAGCACCGCTGCAGCAGATCTATAACCGCCCTCCCCCACCCCCAAGCCCCATAGCCCCCTCACCCAGAGTCCCAAAAACGAGGGGTGGCAGGCTCCATGCAAACAACCAGTCCACCCCGGCGGACTGCTCAAGTAGCAGAAGGCTGTCATTCCCCAAGTTTTGAAGCATCCTTTCCTTCCCTCCAACCACACCCCACCCTAGCCTCTGTTCCAGTTCCCTCCCTTTACTGAAAAATCTTTAATAAAAAATACTTTTTTGTTGAACAATGTTGCCTTTATTTTCTTTTCAAAGGAAGGTGTGTTTGAAGTGGGGGAAGGGGGTTGGTAATTGGAGAGGATAGGAAATATAAACAGAGTAAAGAAACGGGGGCAGGTTCACCTCAAGGTTAAACAAACGTAAGAGTCACTAGTTACCCTGGTCAGTCTGGAAGCTAGTTTTCAAAGCTTCCCTGATGCGCAGCGCGTCCCGCTGTGCTCTTCTAATTGCCCTGGTGTCTGGCTGTGTGTTATCAGCGGCCAGGCGATTTGCCTCAACCTCCCACCCCGCCATAAACGTCTCCCCCTTACTCTCACTGAGATTGTGGAGCACACAGCAGGCTGCAATAACAATGGGTATGTTGGTTTCACTGAGATCTGAGTGAGTCAGTAAGCTTCTCCAGCGCCCTTTCAAATGTCCAAAAGCACACTCCACTGCCATTCTGCGCTTGCTCAGTCTGTAGTTGAAGAGCTCCTTATCACGGTCCAGGGCGCCTGTGTGTGGCTTCATGAGCCAGGGCATTAGCGGGTAGGCTGGGTCCCCAAGGATCACTATAGGCATCTCCACATCCCCAACAGTTATCTGGTCAGGGAAGTAAATACCTTCCTGCAGCCGTCTAAACAGACCAGAGTTCCTGAAAACGCGCGTCATGAACCTTTCCCGGCCATCCGATGTTGGTAAAACGTCCCTTATGATCCACCAGTGCTTGCAGCATCATTGAAAAGTACCCCTTTCGGCTAATGTACTGGCTGGCCTGGTGGTCCGGTCCCAGGATAGGGATGTGCACTCCGTCTATAGCCCCACCACAGTTTGGGAATCCCATCGCAATGAAGCCATCTACTATCACCTGCACATTTCCAAGGGTCACTACCTTTGATAGCAGCAGGTCAACGATTGCGTTGGCTACTTGCATCACAGCAACCCCCATGGTAGATTTGCCCACTCCAAAGTGATTCGTGACTGACCGGTAGCTGTCAGGTGTTGCAAGCTTCCAGAGGGCTAGCGCCACTCGCTTCTCAACTGTCAGGGCTGCTCTCATCCTGGTGTCCTGGCACTTCAGGGCAGGGGACAGCAAGTCACAAAGTTCCAGGAAAGTGCTCTTACGCATTTGAAAGTTTCACAGCCACTGGGATTCATCCCAGACCTGCAGCACTATGCGGTCCCACCAGTCTGTGCTTGTTTCCCGGGCCCAGAATCAGCATTCCACTGTATCAACATGACCCACTGCCACCAGGATGTCCAATTTGCAGGGTCCCGTGCTTTGAGAGAGGTCTGTGTCCCTGTCATCGTCACTGTCATCTCCGCGCTGCCGTAGCCTCCTCGCTTGATTTCTCAACATCTGCCTCTGAATAAAGTGCACGATAAGGCGCGAGGTGTTGACAACGGCCATAACTGCTGCAATGATCTCACCGGGCTCCATGCTCGCAGTGCTATGGCGTCCGCGCTGTCAATCAAGGGAAAAGGGCGCGAAATGATTGTCTGCCGCCGCTTTCACGGAGGGAGGGGGGGAAATGAGGGTTGAATGATGACAGTTACCCAAAACCACCCACAACACATTTCTTGCCCCATCAGGCATTGGGGGCTCAACCCAGAATTCCAATGGGCAGTGGGGATTGCGGGAACTGTGGGCTAGCTACCCACAGTGCACCGCTTGGAATGTCGATGCTTGCCCTGTTACTGTGGACTCACAACGTCTAATTAATGTGCTTAGTGTGGACACACGTTCGACTTTGCAATATCGGTTTCAAAAAATCGGTTTAAGTAAAATCAAACTACTATCGTAGTGTAGACATACCCTCAAAGAAAATCTAGTTCTTTCTAGAACCACCATTATAGCTTTTGGCCTTCACAACATCCCCTGGCAAGGAGTTTCACGGGATGACACTGCATTGTGTGAAGAAACACTTCCTTTTTTGTGTGTTAAACCTGCTGCTTATTAATTTCACTGCGTGAACCATGGTTTTTGTGTTATGAGAAGGAGTAAATAACTCTTTCCTGGTCACTTTCTCCACATCAGTCATGATTTTATAGACCTCTATCATATCCCCCCTTAGTCACTCTGCAGCAAATACGATCAAGAATATTTCTGTAAAGCCATCACACATTTAATTGCCTGCCACAGGCCTAGGCCACAGCCAACTTCTCCCCATGCTGTGTGGGTTTCATGTAGTCACCTGCTCCTGCCAGATCTCCTGAAACTGGGGCACACATAGCTTTGCGACAGAACATTTTAGTGCAGTGTGAAATCACAGCACATGCATCAAAATAGCTGTTCAGGCAACTCTGTGAGATTAGGAAAGAGACAAGTTGGTTCAGACCATTTCCTGGTCCCTCCTTGGGGGGAGCAGCATTGGCTGCATACAAGAACAGCATTAGGCCAGACATTCCCACATGAAATAAAATTTCTGTGCCCGCTGATATTTAAGAATTGGCAGTGGAATCTGTTTGTGTGGCTACCACATGGCAGCTGTTGAGGAGAACTGATGTCCTCTGTGCAGGATCTTTCAGTCTCTTGGGCTGTGTCTACTCTGGCCAGGAAACTTGTGCCTCAATCTCTGCTTGGCAAACAGGTGTTGCTATAAGAATTTGACAAGCAGTGGCTAAATCAGTGTTTCGGAGTGCTTGGGTCAAAGTCTTTAGCACAGATGCTGCTGAACTGGTGCAATGAACAGCTCCACTCAACCTCCTTGTTAAGAGCTGGTGTAAAATGCTGTATAGAGGAAGCTGGTTTTAGTGCAAAACAAGTTATATTTGTCCTACAAAGCCCAGGAATTAAGCTCCATGTTCTACTTTACCTATTAGCCATTGATACCGAGCACTCCAGTAACACTCCCAACTCCAGCACACAGTACTGTGGCTCATGTTTCACAGTAATTACACTGTCATTCCAAAACAGCAGGCCCTCATCTTACTGGGGTATCATGACTAGCACTTGCTGTTGCACCTGAGCACGAGCGATCATGTTAATCCCTGGGCTAGCTCCCTACCTCCCTGGCTTTAGCTTCCTACAGGGTCTGCTCTGGTGATTGAGCTTTGAGTGGGTCTGTGGCATGAGTGCTCTGATCCAGGATCTGAAGTAACAAAACACCCCAGGCAGAAATGCCCCTCGATCACCAGCAAGGCCACACAGCAAGGGGCTGGGAAGACTTGCTGCTCTGGGCAGTGACCAGAGTGCTAGGCAGTGCTTACAGGGCGAAGTCACTGAAGGTTTGAACAGTGACTGCACCCCCATAGTTAGCCAATCCCACACCTCTCCCATGAGGCACTGAGCTTCATCTTGGGGAGCTGGCCTGGGCACTACCTGCTTGCTGGGAGGCTGAGGCAGACGACATGCTGTGGAGCTGCTCTCAGGGCAGTGTGAGGTTCCTGTGGGCAGAGACAGGCTCTCTGGGCATCACATAGTGGGTTCTACACAACTGCGTTGCATCTGTTCGTTTCCCTGGGCGATTGAGGGCTGAGAGGGTTTCTTCAGACCCCAAGAACAGCCATTACTGGGTGCTGCCATTGTTAATAGCAAGGCTGACAAGGATTGAGAACCCAGGAACTCATGCCTTCATTAGCAGAGGGGCAAAACCGCAGCCAAAGAACGGAACTCCCTTGAGCTGCTAATTCTAAACTTGTTTCCTTCCCCTGCTGAGAATCCAGCTTCCAGACCCCATTAGGAGTCCCAAACTGCTCCTCCCATGCTGGGAACCCCTCCCCCACTCATGAGGACCCACACATGGGCAAGTTACAAATAGTAAATAACAAACACATGTTGTTCACCAGACCAAGGCCTGGTGAATTATGTGCTCAAGGGAGCAGCTCTTCTCACAGTAGCTATCCTGCACTGACCTCTCAGCTTTCCCACCTGGCTACAGGCCACACAAGCCAGCAAAATGGGAGACAAATGACTAGAACAGCTCTCGGATTGTGTTGTGCATCCCACCATAACTGAGCAATTATCAGCTTTTATCTGTAACACCTGGTTGAGGACATGCTCACTGTGTGACTTAAAGAAACAATTTTATAAAAACAAACAAATGACATTATATACAAGCACAAGCGATTGCTGTGTGTGTTTTGATTAGTACAATTCACACGCACCTATTGCTATTGTCAGAGAATGTTAGCAGCATGTGATGGAGAATAATGAAGATAACTTGTTTCAATAAGTAGATTTTTATTCCACACCCATATAAACCTACCTATGTAATGTGGAGGGAAACTTTATACATGCAGGGGAAAGTATCTTTAAAGGGGAGGGAACAGGGTGAACCAACACGGCTTTCACAGCTGGGTGTATGTGTGGCTATTGTGATTAATCTCCAGCGGCGTGGAGTGCTTTGGGTGCTGCTGTGGCCCTGGAAGATACATGGACTGGGTGGGGGTGGGGGGAAGAGTGTAGGGAGGTCCTGGAATGCTGTTTCTTTTCTAATTAAGCTTTGTATGATTGGAGGTTTCAGCCAGAATTAAAACACAAAAACCTTCCTTAAGAAAAGTAAATCCCTTTTCTTTCATGAATAATCTACAATAGGCATACAAAAATTGTACCAATTTCCCACTCTCCATCAGTAATTTAATCCTGCACAGTTTACATCTATATGAAAAAGGGAATGCCAGTGGTATCTTTCTTTCTTCCTTAAAACCATGCCCGCTTTTCCTACAGTCTGAGGCTAAGCACCCTGACTGCTCCCCCCAAAAGCCCCTCACCTTTATACCATTACCCTTGCTGCTCCATATACCACAACCCTGACCCCAGCCCCATATTCCCCCACAGCCCTCACCCCGACTGCTCCCCCACCTGCATGTCAGAACCCTGACCCCAGCCCCCTCCTTGTAGAAGCAACATGCCTGCAGATCTGCACCAGAGCGACTATTTGCCTCCCGTGTCTTCAGCTATGCCTGCTGCAGCTTTTTCATTTTTTACACAGCACAGCTGTGTCCCCCTATTATAGCCCTTCTCCTCCATGCCCCAAACAAGTTCCTGCAGCTGGAGCAGAGCTGGGCCTCCTCTCCCCACAGACCCAGGAGATCCACCATCTCCTGTGTACGCCAGGGAGGAGCACGTTCGGGTCCTGCACGGCTGCTATGTGAGCTCTCCATATCTAGCAGACAGGAAGAGCAAGTTCAAAACTTCCTGGGGCTTTAAAAGGGGAGGAGCACATGCCTGTGTACCTGGCTGCAGGGCAGCAACCTTCAAAACGGTGACCGGAGCAGTCACAATAGACATTGGAGGACACCTCCTAGAGGCCACTTAGGGCAACGTAAGCAATGCAGCATTTATACTGACACTGCATCACTCTACCTACATCGCCCTAGGTGTTACACATCTCGTCAAAGTGATTTTATCATGTTGGTGCAGCAGGAGAGTTAAACCGTCAGGAGAAGCATCACAGCGTATACACGTGTCTGATGTTGACTTAACTTTGTGGCGTAGACAAACCCTCAGTTTCTTACACAATGTATCCTTATGGGGCAGTCCTGATTCCTCACATGCAACAGGGCTTTTTGCTCCTCAACCGATCTAGAAAGTGGGACTCTGCAACCCCACATTGGAACATTAGCAATCCAGGAGATGCTGAGTTAAGGACTGCCCACATATTTCCACCTATCACTGATAGCGGAGGAGGGGGGACACTTACAAAAACCAGGAATGTAGAGTTAAGGTGACACTTCCCATGTGTCCTTAACTGTCCCCTTCAAGCCCTGCCTTGAAGAATCCCTCAGGAAGATCCCAGTACTATACCCCTCCCTTCGTCTTGGAGTTGTGCTGGGCACACAGATAATGGAAGGTTTGGTTAAGGAGGACTAAGGCATTGTTTATATTGCCAGTTTTTATTTCCCTCCCGTGTGGGATGCTGGGACAGAACAACACACGCACACCTACCCAGAAGAGGTGCAGCAGAACAGACAACTGGATTCAGCCAGACTGCAGTGCACTGGCTTTCAAAGCCATTCTGCAGAGACCAGCCTGAGCACTTCAGCATTTTCATTCCATTCTCTGATTAAAACTGCACCCTTGGTTTCACAAATGTACAACACCAAACATGTTGAAATAAAAGTATTTAGCCACTATTCTACTCTTGCTAAGGGAGTAGCTGAAGCAATGTCTGACCTGGCTGTGGTTTCATTAGTCAAGGGGAAAAAGACAGGCCAGGTCATGAAAGATTTTTCCAGAGCTCAGCACCTGAAACTAGGGCCTGATTGTCAAATGGAAGCTGAGCTCTGGGCCAGATTAGCAAAAGCGTTCACCTCCTACTGTGACCTCAGCTATGACCCAACATGCTGAGTTCTGAAAACCTGGCCTGCAGGGTTTGTCTAGGCTAGGGTTTGTGGCCCTGTTGCAACGCAATTAATGCAAGTTAACTAATAGGACTGTAAATGCTAGTCTAGATACTTCACAAAGGTCTGTTGCAGGAGTCAAAAGTTTGAGGTTTGGCCTGGGGGTCTGTGATAAAGGTGCTATCGCAAAATACAGCACAAAGGTGGCTTTTAAAAATCAAATTAACTAGTTTGATTGGGTTAACGTGGCTTGACACATCCCTTCTCATGTTAGCTTTGTCCTGACTAGGATTTAAAGGTGTGATGATAGAGTGCTTTAGCTGATGTCTCCTAAGATCTGCCCTACACTCTGGTGGAAACAGGGCAGTGTGGATTTCAGCATGCACTAAACTGGGTGAGTTAACGTTTGGCTCACCCAGGCTCCAATATGCACTATTTAGCATGTATGAAAGGAAAACTCACCCCATCGACACTGGAGTTGTAAAACATGTTTGTTAGAAGTTATTAGCTAACGTGATTCGGAAAAAACACCTTTTATCCTGGTCTAGACATACCAGAGATTAGCCTCTACAGTGGCATCACTGCCAAGTTTTGTTCATCTTCATGTGGAACATCTAATGTAAATGTAATACACTAATTTGCATAGAACCATAATTTCACCTTTACAAAAATGGCCTGGATTTAGTGCTGGTGAAGGCATCACCTATTTGACAGCACTGCTGAACGAAGCCCTCATTCTTCTCAATGCTGTCAAGACAGCAGGCCTCACCCCTAATCTGGAGATGGATGGTGTTTCTGCTAACGGGGTGGTGAGGAGATGGGTGGTAATAGACAGCCCATTGGATAATTATTTTTTCCGAACTATAAACATAGCCAGTTTGTCAGCTAGATAGTTTTTACGCCGTGTTGGTGTAACTGTGGTGGACCCAGGATATTGGAGACAAGGTGGGGGAGGTGGTATCTTTTACTGGACCAACTTCTGTTGGTGAGAGAGACAAGCTTTCAAGCATACACAGAGACCTTCTTCACCAAGAAGAGCGCTATGTAAGCTCAAAAGCTTGTCCCTCTCACCAACAGAAGTTCAACAAAAGGTATCACCTCACGCACCTTGTCCAGATAGTTTTTAATCCATTTAGTATGTGCTGCTTTGATTTTGTACAGTGCTATTTTAAAAACAGAATTCCATACAGTAGCCAGTCAAAAACATGAGTCTAAATATATCACACTTATCTTTATTAACCAAATTTGTAATTTCATCAGAAAACAGTATCAAGTTTGCACAAAACCATACTGAATGGCCTGAATTATGCTGCCATTCTTTAATGGTGTACTGACTGCATCCAACCTCAGCCGTTCCATTATTTTACCAGGGATCGATGTTAGGCTAATCACATTAGAGTTACGTGGGTTGTCCCATTTACCCTTTTAAAACCATGATACTACATTGCCTTTTTTTTTTTTTTAAAGCAGTCCTCTGAAACTTTGGAAACAGTCCAAGATTTTAAAAATTCCACATCAATGGTCAAAAGAACTCCTCAGCCAATTCTCTTAAAACTCTTGGGTGCAAGTTATCCAGTTTGCTGATTTAAGAATGCTTAACTTTAACAGCTGCTGTTTAACATCCTCCGTAGTTGTTGTTGGAACAGAGTATTTCATTATCACTGTAAGATATGAATACATCATCTAGCTTCTTTCAAAACAGAAGAAATATTTATTGAGCACTTCTGCCTTTTCTCAATCAATATATACAATTTTACCATCTCCATCACTAATCAACCTCCTAGACCATTGTTAGGATTTCTTTTGTTTGTGATATATTTTGCAATGCCATCCCCCTACAGCAAATACAGCCTTTACAATACAGCTCTTCCTAGAAAGGTCCCCATGGCACTGTGGACAGGGCCAAGCCCTGCTGTAACCTGGTTTAGGCCCTGTTATTTCATTCGCTGGAATGAAACGAAGTCAGTAGAACCAAGCATTGACTACCATCACTGGTGGGTGGGTGGACAATAGGGAAACTGGAGGTGGAAGCCTGGGGCCTGATGTTAGAAAGCAGCACAAAAGGCCTCTGCATGGACGCTGACCCAGGAAAGGTCAGAGGAGCTGCTGCCTGCTTCGAGTGTAGAGCCCCCCTCCCCGTTGCTGTGATTATAGCCTGGGAACTCTCAGGAGTCTCTCTCCTCATGCCAGTAACTCATAGGAGGTTTGGGTTAGGCCATTTCCTATTTACTGCCCTGGGGTCCTGCATGCAGTTATGGAAATAGTTAGTGCTTCCTAGTGAGTACTGGACAGGGCTCCTGTTTGGATCATATCTCTACATGGGAGCTCACACTTCATCAGCAAGGCAGTTCCTCATACACTCGTGGCTTAGGAAGAGGGTTAGAGAGTGGTCCTGCCAGTGCCCCTGCCCTACCCTTGATGCAAAGAGGGTCAGCACTGCAGGAAACCTGCATGTTTAAAATCCAGAAAACATGAGGAGAGGATGTTTGCAAGGGGACTAAGTCACAAGCTAGAGGATTGCAAGAGCACTCTCAACCCAGGACTAGAATCACTGAAGGATTTGGTGAGGGTGGGGAGGGAGGTACTGAGGGTATTTTGCAATTACACCATTGGCAAGAAAGCAAATACGAGCTGCTATTTTCAGTCTCTACAGGAAATACAACACACAACAAGCTGTGCCTCACCCCACTAGCTCAAAAGTAACATTTCGCAATCTCCATCTAGATTGGATTTTCCATGAACCACATAAATGTCGAATCCTTTCCTGAATCCTCCTAAATTGGCCTCAAATCGATTTGGCAGTAGCAAGTTCTTCTAGACCTCCTATCCCCAAAAGATGTTTGTAACACTGACCACAATGGACAGGACACTTCTATTAAGAACCACCCACCCAGGCCTGTAAACTGCAGGTCAAAAAGTCACAGCTAAAGAGAACTTCAACATGGATGACTAACTGGTCTAATGAGGGTCTTTTAAGGCAACTATACAGGTGTATCCACAATATAGCCCTTAGATGCATGACTAGAGGGCAGAGAACAAACTCCTAGAGATATTTTATTTGATAATTTCACTAAAAAAATACATAGGAAATGAAACACAAAACATGTGATGGGAACAAATGGAGGAATTCAGAGTGTTGGCTGAAAGTGCATCATTAACTCCTTCTCCCGTGTCCCTGATCCCACCCCCTTCCCGAAGCACAGAATCAACAGCACATAAAAACAGCGCACCACCCAAAACCCAGACATTGTGGGAGGCTTGGCAGGAGTGACTGAGGCTTCTGATCCTTGAGAGCAGAGAGCACCAGAGATGTAAGGCGGGCTGAAGGGGAGGGCAGTCTAGCAAGACAATGGATGAAGCTGCAGCTTCAGCTGTGGAGCTTGGACTGTATGTTTTGCACACAGGATTATGGGCGTGAGAAGATGAGGTGTTAGGAGCCAAGGAAGTGAATAGCTGAGAGTAAAGGCATGAAAGGGGTTTGAAGTGCCAGTTCTAGCTGCCTTGTGTCTCGAGGCAGGGAATGGTTCTTATTCAGTAGTATGTGTACGTTCTAAATTGATCCTGAGTCCTGTCCACCCTCCCATGTCTGTCACCAAGGGACCCGCTGGTTCCACTGTTCTACAAGATGACAAACACAGGGTTGTGGTGAGCAGCAGAGTGAGGTTTCTGCTGCCAGAAAAAGCTTTTGCTCCCAAGACAAGTCCATCAAGCTTCTTGAAGAAAATGCGACCATGTTAAACACATTATTCTCCTCACCTCTTCCAGTCTGTTTCCAGTAGGCAGACTGGGATACTGCAGTCTTGCCAACACCCCAATCTCCGCTTCTTCTTCCTCCACTATTACCTGGAGTGCCTGACCCTTCTCCTCCTCTGCCGCATCTGGGTCTCAGTAGTGGAAAGCATTAGTGTGCAATTTCTGTCCTTTGTACACAGGTCCATGTATAACCTGCAGATGTAGCTCCAGTGTAGCACACACTGGCAATCATCTGCACGGAAGTGCACTTGGTACACGGAACACTTAGCTTTAAACATTTAGTTTGTATGAGAATCTGAAGCTGGCACATCAAGAACAGTTTGGATTCCACCCTCAAACAGGCAGGCAGCTCAGAGCTGCCAGTGACCCTGCAAGGACTGCAGGTGCAGAGGTGACTGTCAGATCAGCTGTAAGTACATATCTTCCTAAGCATTCATTAGGCTGGCTGACCAGCCAAAGCCAGAGCTCCAAGCATGTCTGCCGTGTTGATAAAGTTTGCCAACCTGCCATCCCAACAGCTGAGGATGCAATTTCTCCTGATCCACCCAAGTACCTTTTTCTAGCTTCACACAGATCTCTCGATTTCAAGTGGCTGCTGGGGTGATGTGTTTGTCCACACAATGTATTTCAAAGCAGCACAGAAAGAATGCTGCACTGGTGCCCGCAGTCCCTGCAAACCACGTGAGATTCTCCTCCTTCAGCCTGTCCTTCTCAAGGAGTTTCTCTCACCTGGGTTTCTCCAAAGTCACTTCTCCCGAAGGACACAAACACCAGCATCACAACGCTGTGTCCCCAGTGAGGTCACCACTTCCCAGCTGTCAATGATGGGATCGTAGCACTCAATGCTGCTCAGCAGCGAGTTGCCATCATACCTGCAAGTGACAGAGGGCTACAGGTGAGCAACAATTTCTTGAAAGTGAGAGAGGAGTACGGAGCCCTGGGTGGAAGCTTGAGGAGTTACCCTGGGCATTCAAAGGTCCACAATGCTGCTAAAGCTGTGTGCGCAGGGAAGGAGGGCTGAAATAATATCAGCACAGCAGTTTCAGAGCGCTTCTCCCACCATCTCCCTGGCCAGCTCAGTAGTGTCCCAGCACGTGGTACTGCGTGTTTAATTCACTATGGCGACATCATGGCCTGTCATTCTTTGGGCGCGCCAAAAGGGAAATGCACGGAGAGCCCATTTTGAAGCTCTACCGCAGGATCTGCAGCCACTACACTAAACTCACTTGTATGCTGGCTATTAGTTTGCATAGTAACAACAAGCCACTCCCCCTCCCCCAGCCTGGGTTGGACACTCCCTGCTTATATGTTTTAAACATGGCTGTCCTCGTCTGCATTAAGGATTAAGTCTTGTTTAGCAGCAAGTTAAAGGACTCCTTTCTTACCACCAAGCAAGTTCCCAGTGTAGACAACCCCTCAAAGAGCAGCAAGGCCCACCCTTCTTACCCAGCTATTGCATACAGCCGTCCCCTCAGCACGGTGGCACCCACGTAGCAACGAGGCGTTGTCATACTCGTCACAGTAGTCCAGGAATCAGTGCGAACGTTATAGGCTTCCACAGAGGAGAGATGTGCTGTCCCATCAAATCCACCAACAACGTAAATGTGATCGTTCAACAATGCTACTCCTGCTCCTGGAAGGGGAAGGGGAGTTACGCTGAGCAACAGCGACCAGCACAAGATTATCACTGCAGCTAGGCTGGATGGAGCACTCTCCCCATAATCACAGCTCTATGGCAGGGATGCTGCTGCACTTACAGGGACGGAAAGTACATTTCTTACTTGCTTCAACTTTCTGCAAAATAGCTTATTAGAGCTGAAGTGTTTCCTGATTGGTGAAAGTTTTGTAAACTTTGTGGTTTTCATCCATCCATCCAACTGAAAAACAACTGGATTTCCCTGCTTTTAGTGGACAGTTTGGGCAATATGCACGAGGCGGAGACCGGGCACTGGGCTCAGGCTGCAGACAGAGCTAAAGCAATAGCTCTAAACATGCTCACCCAACTCAAGGGTACAGAAAGGTTTAAACCCAATGGAACTGCCATGGTTCTACTGAGTGTGTGTGGGAGGCCATGCTGGGGGACTAAGTACAGAGGAGTAGATTGGTGGCCGTACAAATAAGCGGATCCGTTAATATGCACACCTAGGCCTAATCCCTGCACAATGAATGCATTCATCTCTAGCTGCTACTTAGCTCATTGGCTGTAGTGGGGAGAATGCAATTGCTCTGCACCAAGCTGGGGGTGGAATTCCTTTACCCCATCCCTCTTAGACCTTATACACATAGCCAGGCAATATCTAACTCTAAGGACATGAAGGCTGCTGTCATCAACCTCAGTGATGTGGTGGCACTGAAGCACAGCAGAATTAAAATGTCAGTGTGACAGGCTCAGGCCAGATGGCTACAGGAGAGTGACAGAACGTAGATATATTAGCCCCAGATTAAGCAGGTCCCTTTCCCCTGAGTAAGATAATGGTCTGTTCCAGAACAATCAGGAAGTTGCTGGAACCAATTAAGGCAGGCAGGCTAATTAGGACACCTGGAACCAATTAAGGAGCTACTAGAAGCAATTAGGACAGGCAGATTAATCAGGGCACCTGGTTTTAAAAAGGACCTCACTTCAATTAGTGAGGTGTGTGCGAGGAGCTGGGAGCAAGAGGTGTGCAAGAAGCTGAGAGTGAGAAGGCGTACTACAGGAGGACTCAGAAGTACAAGAATTATCAGACATCAGGAGAAAGGTCCTGTGGTGAGGATAAAGAAGGTGCTGGGGGGAGGCCATGGGGAAGTAGCCCAGGGAGTTGTAGCTCTCACGCAGCTGTTACAGGAGACACTGTAGACAGCTGCAATCCACAGGGCCCTGGGCTGAAACCCAGAGTAGAGGGCAGGTCCGGGTTCCCCCCAACTCCCTATTTGAGATAAGAGGAGTTGATCTGGATTGTGGGCCTCACCAGAGGGGAAGGTCCCTGGCCTGTCCCCCAACCCACTAGGTGGGTCAGCAGAGACTGCGGGGATTGTTCTCCTCCCTTTCCCCATGCTGGCCAGCGATGAGGTTAGCTGAGTGGACGGCAGGTTTGAGCCACTGGCAAAAATGGCCAAACTGAGGGCTGCCGTGAATCTCTGAGGTGAGCAAATCCGCCAGTAAGCGCAGGACCCACCAAGGCAGAGGAGGAACTTTGTCACAGCAGGTGCTGTTCCCACCTAGCTCCAAAATGACCACACCTACTATATGAGGTCAAAGTTACCCTTTCCCTGGGATGTGGTTTTCTGGTAACTCAAACAGAAAACAAACCTCACCCTAAACTCTTTCCCAGCTTGACTGTTCCTAGCCACACTACTTTCCAAATCTGGTGCAGCTGTGAAACACCTACCACACTGAGCCAGCAGAATGTGCTCAGAAGCTTTATGCAGGGTTCTAAATCCTGCTAACAGTGTAGGTTAACAGCTGAGCTCTGGATAGATTCATAGATTCCAAGGCCAGAAGGGACCACTGTGATCATCTAGTCTGACCTCCTGTGGAACACAGGCCAGAGAACTGCCCCAAAAGAATTCCTAGAGCAGATCAGTTAAAAACATCCCCTCTTGATTTAAAAATTGTTAGTGATGGAGAATCTACCACGACCCTTAGTCAGCTGTTCCAATGGTTAATTACCTGTTAAAAACGTATATCTTATTTCCAGTCTGAATCTGTATCTTTAATCAGGGTTGTAAATACTGCCACTTTGTTACAGTGAACACCATTAACTATATTACTGCTGATCATCTCCACAGAAACATCCAGCTACCCTGGGATTCGATTCTATACTCTATCGTTTTATACTGCACTCACCACCATAGTATCCGAGAGCCTTCCAGTAATGCATTAAGCCATGTGACTATATATCTGTCACAAGTTGTCTGTTCTCTCATTTTCTCCCCAGATGGAGAAGCACATGAAGTGGGGTATCTTGTGTTGGCAGCATCTATTGTTTTTAAATATAGGTATACCTGTTGCTATGTGTTTATAGTAGAGAAAGCAAGGGGAAAGAACTGTGCAGAAAGTGGTGAGGTTTTTGATAGTCCTTAGTTCCTGGGGGAGTTTGTTCCATAGTCTCAGGCTACCCCAGACAAGAGTTCTGTCTCCTCCAGAGATGAGCTTTACTGTTATTGCTGAAAGTTCCATTGTGCCAGACCATTGTGTGGGAGAGTAAAAAACTGTCACCTACCTTTCATAACTGTAGTTCTTCGAGATGTGTTGCTCATGTCCATTTTAGGTGTGCGCACGCCCACATGCACAGTTGTTGGGAGATTTCTGCCTTAGCGATATTTGTAGGGACGGCTGTGGCCCCCCCCGGAGTAGTGCTCCCATGCGGCAGTATATCAGGCGCCGCCGGCCCGGTGCCCTGTCAGTTCCTTCTTGCCGGCTACTCTGACAGACGGGTTGGAGCGGGGGAAATGGAATGGACATGATGAACACATCTCGAAGAACAACAGTTACGAAAGGTAGGTAACTTTTTTCTTCGAGTGCTTGCTCATGTCGTCAGTCGCCTACAATGGAATCGACAAGCAGCATCAACGGAGGTGGGCTCCGAGTTCACAGCTTAGCGGCTTGCAGTACTGCCCTACCGAAACCAGCACTGTCCCAGGCCTGCTGGGTCAGCGCATAGTGGGACGTAAAATTGTCGACGGACGACCATGTGGCCACTCTACAGATGCCCTGGATAGGCACATGGGCCAGAAAGGCCGTCGAAGAGGCCTGCGCCCTGATAGAGTGGGTGGTGACAATTGCCGGGGGTGGCACCTTTGCTTGGTCATAGCAGAAGCAAATGCAGGCAGTGATCCAAGAAGAAATTCTTTGAGTGGATACCGGGTGACCTTTCATCCTGTCGGCATCTGTGACGAACAAGTGCATCGACTTACGGAACAACTTAGTCCTATCCACATAGAAGGCCAGAGACCTCCTAATGTCGAGGGCATGTAGCCTGCGCTTCTCTTCTGACTTATGCGGCTTTGTAAAGAAGACCGGTAAGTAAATGTTCTGGCTCCAGTGAAACTGAGAGACTACTTTAGGAAGAAAAGCCGGGTGCAGCTTTAGCTGGACACTGTCCTTGTAGAAGACCATGTACGGCGGCTCCAAGGGGAGCACCTGAATCTCGGATACCCAGTGGGCCAACATCACTGCAACCAGGAACGCAACCTTCCAGGAAAGGAGGAGAAAACAGGAAGCCAAGAGCTCAAAAAGGAGGACCCGTGAACTGAGACAGCACCAGATTCAAGTCTCGCGGAGGGATGGGGTCTCTGACTTGCGGGTAGAGGCACTCCAGGCCTTTAAGGAATCTGGCCATGATATCCTGAGCAAAAGCAGACCTACCCTGTAATGGCGGGTGGAAGGCCGAGATGGCTGCTAGATCGATGAGAGGGACAAGTCCTGGAGCTTTAGATGCAGGAGATAGTCCAAATAAGCTGCAGTGAAGCCTGCTCGGGATGAACAGCTTTGTCCGCAATCCAACAGGTGAACCGTCTCCACTTGGCCACGTAGGTCGCTCTGGTGGAGGGCTTCCTGCTTACCAACAGAACGTGCTGAAACTCCGCCGAGCACTGCTGCTCCTGCGCGTTAAACCACTCAGCAGCCAGACCATCAGATGTAGTGCCGCCAGGTTGGGGTGCAGAAGACTGCCATGGTTCTGGGACAACAGGTCTGATCTGAGCGGTAGCTGGAACAGGGTTGCTACCGAGAGGTCCAGGAGGGTGCTGAACCAGTGTTAGTGCGGCCACACCAATGCCATGAGGATGATCCTCGCTCTGTCCTGTTTGATCTTAATAAGGATCCTGGGAAGCAACGGTACCGAAGGTGTACATCAAAGCCCCCGACCATGGGAGCAGAAAGACGTCAGACAGGGCTTCTCTGTCCATGCCCCCAATCGAGCAGAAGACGTGGTACTTCCTGTTCTGCTTAGAAGCGAACAAGTCCACCCGGGGAGTTCCTCACCTGCGGAAGATGGAGCTGACCACCTCTGGATGAAGGGACCACTCATGGCGAGATAAGAATGTCCTGCTAAGGCAATCTGCCAACGGGTTCTTGGACCCCAGAAGGTGAGCGGCTACGAGATAGATATTGTACTGTAGACAGAAGTCCCAGAGCCAGAGGGCTTCCTGGCAAAGGGCCGATGACCTGGCTCTGCCCTGCCTGTTGATATAGAAAACTGTAGCCGTGTTGTCTGTCAGGACCTGTACCACCCTGTCTTGTATATAAGGTAGAAAGGCCTGGCAGGCCAGTCAGACTACCCTGAGTTCTCTGACATTGATATGAAGGGAATGATCTTGACTGGACCAATGGCCTCGAGCATTGAAATCACCGAGGTGGGCTCCCCAGCCCAGGTCCAAGGCGTCAGAGACAAGGGTCACCAATGAGGATGGGGCCGCAAAGGGAACACCTTCCAACACCAACGCGGGATCCTGCCACCAGACGAGGGACGCCAGGATGCTGTCTGGAATCCTGACCATCTGGGTCATGCTGTACCAGTTGGGGACGTAGACCGACGCCAGCCACACTGAACAGGTCTGAAGCGGAGCTGTGCATGCCAGACCATGTAAGTACATGCTGCCTAATGGCCCAGCAGCCTCAGGCATGTGTGGGTGGCAGTGAGTGGGTGGGCCTGCAAGCCTGTGATAAGGTCCGACATGGCCTGGAACCGAGTCTCGGGGAGGAAAGCCCTGGCCCGAGTGGAGTCGAGGACCGATTCGATTAACTCTATGTGTTGTACCGGAGTTAAGGTTTACTTTGTCTCATTTATTATAACCCCCAGGTCGCGACAGGTGGAACAGACCAGATCAAGATGCCTCCGCACCTGACCTGGAGACCAGCCCTTTATCAACCAGTTGTCAAGGTACAGGTATATTTGGACTCCACAACATCTCAGGTAAGCAGCCACTGGTGCTATACATTTTGTGAACACCCTCAGGGCAGACGAAAGACCAAAGGGCATCGCTGTAAACTGGAAATGGCGCCCTCCCAACATGAAGCGGAGGAAGCACTGATGCCCTTGGAAGATGGAAATATGGAAGTATGCATCCTTTAAATCGAGGACGGCGTACCAGTCTCCTGGATCCAGGGAGGGGATGATGGAGACCAGGGAGACCATGTGGAACTTCAACTTCTGGAGCGACTTGTTGAGGCGACACAGGTGGGTCTGAGGCCTCCTTTTGCCTTTGGAAATAGGAAGTAGTAGGAGTAGAATCCTCTGCCTTCCATGTTCTGAGGAACCTTTTCCACTGCCCCCAGGCGAAGGAGGTCTATGACCTCCTGAACGAGGAGTTGCTCGTGAGAAGGGTCCCTGAAGAGGGACGGGGGAGAAGTGGGAGGGGTGGTCATCTGTAAACTGCAGGGTATAGCCAGAAGAAACCGTATCTAGCACACAGTGGTCCAAGTTGACATGGGACCAGGCAGACTGGAAAGGGGGGAGGTGATTGAGGAAAGGGAGGGTTGGATCCTTGCGCGCACACTCAAAATGACTGCTTCTGGCCTCCCTGACTTCTGGGATGGTAAGGTTGAGCAGCCGGACGGGTAGCATCTCTTAGGCACTTTGTCCTTGTTCTTTCTCCTGTAGGAGCCAGACCTGGGGGCTGGGGGACCTAGACTGCATCTGAGGATGAGGCAGACGGCAGAACGGCTTCCTGGACTGCTGAGGGGTGTGCAGACCCAGGGAACAGAGGGCGGCTCGGGAGCCTAGAGTCAGTTAACTCAGAAAAGAGCCCTGAATCCTCAAATGGCAGGTCCTGTATGGTGGTCTGCATCTCCTGAGACAGTTCAGAAGCCTGCAATCAGGAGCTGTGTCACATGGCTACCGCCAACACGACCACCCTGGCAGCCAAGCCGGTCGCATCCCAGGCCATCTGGAGGCCTCCCCGGGCCACCGCTGTGCCTTCGCTCACCAATGCGGCGAGCTCTTGGTCACGACCCTGTGGGAGGGCCCCCGTGAACTTATTAAGGGAGTCCCACAGGTTAAAGTTATAACGTCCCAGAAGGACCTGGTGGTTAGAGACCCTAAACTATAAGCTGGCCGTCGAATAAACTTTTCTCCCTAATAAGTTGAGTCTCTTGGCCTCTATTTTTGGGGTTCCGCTGGGGTAGCCCTGTCTGTCCCTTTTATTCACCGCAGACACGACCAGTGATGCCACAGCGGGATGAGTATACAAATACTCAAAGCAGGGACATAGTATTTCTTTTCCGCTTTTTAGGATGTTGGTGGAATAGATGAGGGCATCTGACACACCGATTTTACTATTTTGAGCACCCCTGGGTGGACGGGCAATGCAATTTTTGCCAGTGTGGTGGCTGAGATGACACTTCAGCAACCTCTTCGATTTGCAAGCCCAGATTCTTCGTCACCCGTTTAAGGAGGGCCTGGCGCTCCTTAAAATTGTCCAGGGGACTGCCAATGTGGGAAGGTCTGATCACCGCCTCGTCCGGGGACAACGATTACGACTGAGTGGCCTGAGGGATGGTGTCACACCCTTCTTTATTGGGGGAGGGCTCCCTCGGTGCCAGAGTACGGGGTGCGGGTTCCGCCTCCACCGCGGTGCCGTGCTCCAATTGTGGCACCGGCTGCACCTCGGCCAGTTTGTCCGATGTGGCCAGGGAGGGCTGGGAGTACTAGACTGGCATCACCGGCACCCCCGATGGATTCCAGGACTGCCACTGGGTGGGAGAGGGGAGAGGCACGGCCCCTGCTGCGTTGGCACCGCAGCCCGGTTCCACCTCAGTCTCCTGCATCGGAGGGGAGTCACCCCACCTCGGTGATGGGCTGAGAAGTCACAGTCCGATCCGACCACTGCCCCTCCGGTGACCATGGCAGAGCTGTTGAGGCCTGAGTCTGCCTACTGACCCTGGTACGTGAACGGCAGTGTGACAGGGAGTTGCGCCGCCTGCCGGAGGAGTGGTACTGGGGCGAATGTTACCGACGTCGAGACCCCAAGCGAGTCCTCCAGGATGGGGACTGACTACAAGGAGACCTTCTGGGGGAGGGTGTTCAGTGTATAGGTGACCTATGGCTGGACGGTCATTGGTACTGGCAGTATGGGGAGCAGTGCCATGAGTCTAGAGTCCCCACCTAGTAGGAAGGGATCTCGACGGAGACTCAGCCATCTGGCCGGCGAGGTAGGGTACAGTGCCAGGTCCCAAGGACACAGCAAGGGGGATTTGCATCTGCAATTTGGCGACCTGGGGTGTTCCGCCAGTCTATGCTGCAGCATAGGCCCGGTGGCCTTCCCCTTTGGTGCCACAAGCGGAGCCGTATTGGTCACCTGGCGTGGCACCTGTGGAATCGGTCGGCCTTACTCCTTGGCCGCTGAGACCGCTTTGGGCACTGTGGGCCCCATCACAGGCTGAAAACCCTTGCCGCTGCCCGGGTCCTTGGTGGGTCCAACCTCTGCAGTACTCCTGTCACTCCCCGTAGCAGGCACATGGCCTGACAGAGGTCCTTTGCCCGATTCTCCTCTGTCCTGCAGTGCTGAGGGGCTCCGTTTCTTCAGCTTCTTATTCAGCTTGGCGCTGGTGGTGCACTGCGCACCAAGACTGAAGTGCAGGTGCCGTGGTGGAGAGTTCCGACACTGAATGAAGAGCAGCCTCCATCAATAACGCTCTCAAGCAGATATCCCGCTCTTTCTGAGGCTGCGGGCGAAAGTTCTTACAGCTGCAGCACCTGTCCTTGCGATGGTCTTCTTCCAGACACTTAAGACGGCTATCATGTGGATCGCTGATTGGCAACGGCCTGCAGCATGACGCAGATGGCTTAAAGCTGGGGGAGTGGGGAATGTCTCGCTCAGGGCAAAGTCCTAACGGGGGCATCTCTTGACTAACTAATACTATTAGCTAACTAACTACAAAACTATGTACAACCACAACTAGCAAGTCAATGAATAAACCGCTACTGTTCTTGCGAAGCAAGACAAGGCGCTCAACCAACTGTCACAGGCGGTAAGAAGGAACTGAGAGGGCACAGGGCCGGCAGTACCCGATATACCGCCGCATGGGAGTGCCACTCCAGGGAGCACCACAGCCGGCCCTACGGATACCACTAAAGCAAAAATCTATGACAGCTGTGCACATGGACGCGTGCACACCTAAAATGGAATCGACATGAGCAAGTACTTGAAGAAGACCCAGTATTCCCTTCCAAGCTATCCCATAGTGGAGCAAATTATACTTGATACTAGGCTAGGTTTTGGCTATTTCGTTTCCTAGACTTTATAAAAAATATTTTATAATGCTCCTTTTGGGCATGATGACAAACTGGAGGGAGTTCAAAGAAAAGCAGCAACATGATTGGGGGCTGGAGGGATCAATGTACTAGGAATGATTAGAAGAGCTAGAACTGTCTAATCTGACTAAGTAGGGAGAACAGAATCACATGGTAATAATTTACACATATTCATAGAGTGTAAGTACCAAGAAGATGAATGATTTCAGCCCCAAATGAATTGTTTTCAAAAATGAGAAGGGAAGTTTAATGGATGCAGGAATACATCCTGAACTCTAGCGTGCACTACCATACAACTAATGTAGCTAGGACCCACATTAAACTCAGCAGCCCAGCTGTTCAACAACACAGGCCACTAGGAACACATCTCTAAGATACACTGCTTCCTGCACTGGCTCCTCATTGAATACAGACTGCAAGGTCACTGTCCTGATTCTATGCATGGAACTGGCCCAAGTATCTGTCTCTCTGTGACCATGACACCCTCCAATGGCTACACTGAACTGGACAATGAAATTGTCAGCCACTGAGGTGCGTTAGTGACTATGGAAGACAGAACCTTCATAGCAGATGGAGAAAAACCATGGAAACTTACTGCAAGATGAAATCAGAATGACAACTAACCTCATCGCATTCAAAACTGAATGTGAACCCCACCCTCTTTTCACTCAGGTTCTCCCACACTAGCACCTTTGTGGTCACTTTAAAAAAACTAAAAAGCAAACCAAATATAAAACCCATCACACCCCTAAGGTTGCCTTTTGGTGACCAGAAAGGAAGAAAGTGTACTGCTGATCTTTTTAATTCGTGGGAGGCATTCTGATGTTAGGGTGCTGAGTGCCTGATCGAGACAGAGGAGCACTGGTGGCCAGGGCATATCCTGACCCGTCGTTTGGGAACAACACAGTCTCACTGGCACCAGGATTATACTGGGGAGAGCAAGAAAAGCCTCTTTGTGGAGCTAAGTCAACGATCACCCAGGGCCGCGTAAGGACTGCTGCTAGGATCTCTGTGCATCTAGAACAGTGCTAAGCCCCACAGGCCAGCAGATGTACGATGGCCTCCAGGATATGAAGGCAGGCCAGAAATCATTGCTCTATTCAATCTAGCAGCGCACCCTGCATATCAGAGTTCTCACCTGAGCGCTTGGTGGCCATTGGGGTGACGTTTGTCCAGTGTCCAGTGTGAGGGTCATACCTCTCTACAGAGTTCAAGATGTTCAGCCCATCATAGCCACCTGAAACAATATGGGAACAAACAGCGGGTTCAACCCTGATCTCTGTTTCTGCAAAGAGAACATTGCAAAGCCTGTGTCTGCTCCATCCCAGATGGCTCTGGCTTAGTGACTCCTTGGCAGTGTGAGCAACACTACTCACAGCACCTGGCGAGGCTGAACAAAAGCAAACACAGAATCTAGCTTGCACCAGGCAGGGATTGAAGTTCTGGAGGCCACAGACAGCAGGGGCTGGGGATGACCTGAGGTGGAAGGCACAGGCAGCCACTGCAACTTTTTCAGGAAATTGTACACAGAGTGGCCACGTCACACTGCCTCAGCAGCGGAAGAACACTGTGCTACCAGCCCAAAGGGCAAGGAGAAAAAGGGAGCAAGGGAAGGTTGGGGAACCTAGGATGGAGCAGTAAGTGAAAACATAGCGGAGAGCATGAGACACGGGACTCCCCTAGAATAGCATGACAAGGGTGGTCAGAAAACAAAGCCATGGTGCTGCCTTGACCAAGGGCCCTGGAGAAGCATCCAAAGAATGAGCTCATTTAAGAGTTTAAGACCATTCTCCACCTGGGACTCACAACATTCAGTGTGGGCGGCTGGGGCCTTCCAGCCTCCAGAGAGAGGAGCTGGAACACAAGCAGCTCAGGACAGGCCACTCCAGCCTTTCCATGTTCCAATGGCGCCATAGCCAAAGCTACTCCCAGGTACTAGTTATCCCACAGCCTGCACATTCCAGCCAGCACACAGTCCCCCAACTTCCTCATATCTTAGCTGGCACGTGGCCTAGCACTCCTCCCACAGCTCCAGTACAAGCCATCAAAATGTCTCCTCAGCAGTGACTATGTGAGAAGTCTGTCTGCTGACTGAGCTACTCAATATTTCAGGAGAGTGAAGTATACAACAACTGGGATTCTCTTTTAGGCTGTATTCTGCACATCCCAGGAGCCTGTTATAGATGGTGTCTGCCCTGAATTCTGGGTGGGACACTAATACTTGCAGAATGCTGATGGATCTGAAGGTCACCTACCGAGGCAGTAGATAACACCATTAGCTACCACCAGTCCTGCTCCTTCCCGAGCTGTTTGCATGTCTCCCAGCATACTCCATTGATCAATATTTGGGTCATATCTCTCCATACTGGTGTGACGCCGGCTTCCATCAAAACCACCAGAAACGTAGATCATATCTGCAACATAATGCAGGGAGCAGACTGAGAGAGACATGAATACACAAACATGCCCTTCCCTCTCCCGCACTTCCCACCCTTTATATTATTTCATGCACACCATGTATGTATGTCCCTGTGCATAGAAGAGGCCTAGGGTCACTTGGACATTGCCATTCATTGATGTTACATCAGCACTTCCTTAGAATACATATTTAAAAGATGCAACACACAATGCTCGAAACCTGCTGCATAAATCCCAGCCCAAAGGCCTTCCTTGGCTATATTCCCTCATACAGTTCTATTGAAAAATATCTATCGGTTATACTCAAATTGTTCACTGCAAATGACATTTCATCAAATGTTTAAAAACACGTTAAACTGCAGCAAATGAATCAATACAGGCCCCTGAAGGTGCTCCCAGCTGACAGAGGGGGAACGGGGCCGATCTGTTAGCACAGGTCCCAGCAGCGACTTCCAGCTGGGACACACAGAAGTTGGTCTCTGGGAGCAGCATGTTTCTAACAACTGCATGGGAGATGAATTCTGAACTTCAGGGTATAGAATGGAAGATTCCCGCTCCCTGGAACTAGAAACACATACTCTTAGGATGAAGAAGAGGAAGAACTGCTCTTATTGTTAATGGGCAAGTGATTTTCTTTCTCAAACTCCAAATGCTGAGAGATACAATCTCCAATCAGTTACTCCTCTTCCCTTATCAGCCACCTGCCTCAGAAGGTGCTGACACACTGTATTTCATGCTGGCAATGGACCTGTCTGGCCTCTGTGACAAGTGCTGATCAGTGTGTACCTCCTAGGGTAGTGGCCCCTGCCAGGCCTCGACGAACATTCATTGGAGCCACTGAGTACCAGATGCCATCCTCATCCGACGTATAATCCAAGCACTCCACAGAGCTGAGACGGGAGCGGCCGTCGTATCCCCCAATCACATAAATCCGATCATGCAGGGACACCGTGGCAACATAGCGCCTCTTACGGGTGATGCTCTAACACATTTGAAGAAGTGTCAAAGACAGAAAATGACACCAATACATTGAGAACTATCAGAGTCTCTCTAGATTATTCCATCCCTTTTTGCTGTTACACTGAAAGAGACCCATTTATATAGCCTAAGTCCTCAATTCTATGTGGCATACTGGGTGAAAATTATATGTAGGAATTCCGGATCTGTGTGTATGGATCCCCTTCCCTATGGTCTCCCCCTCAGTGCTCCCACCTCCCAGTCCAATATCCTTTGCACTATTTATTTTGCAATTAAATTCAGTTTACTTTCTGTTGCTCCCAAAACTTCAACGTTCCAGAGATGTTTGCATTCCCACCACTTGTCAGCACTGTAGTAATTATCCAGAGGGAAAGCTGGAAAGTTTGGCAGACGTGTAGGGAACGTGTGTGTGTGTGTGTTGGGGGGGGGGGGGGGGTGTTTCACCCCCCAGAGCAGAATGGGATTTGGGAATTCATGGCATCCAGGCTCTTCTGGGAAGGAAATGCAGCTCCTCACTCCCTTCTCCCACCTCCCCCCACTTAGCAGGGGTGGGGGTGGCTTTACATTTGGGGAGTAGTGTTCCTCATTCTCCATCCCGGGAGCCACTAGCTCCTCCAATGTCTTCTCTCCACTATCTCCCATTACATTCAGCAACAACCAACATGCATGTCAGCATGGTGTCTCTGTTAAAGTATCAGTGGAGAAATAGTTACTGTTGACATTTAAATGATCATCAGCTATAGTTTCAGTGTGTCTGCACACTCAGCTAATGAAATAATAGTATTAATTAGCCTTCATACAGTGCTTGTTATCAGCAGATCACAAAGTGCTTTAAAAAAGAAGGTATCACTATCCCCATTTCAGATAATCAAACTGAGCCACAGAGAGGTGACCAAAATCCAGTGAGTCCCAGTAGCAGGGCTGGGGACAGAACTCGGGTCTCCTGAGTCCTGGCACCTCCAAAACATCACTGCATGGCTCACATCCCGTTCAGAGTTTGATTTTTTTCCCTGGACCATATGAGACTTAATGGTGACTTGCAAAGGAAAGAATAGGGCTAGAGCCTTTTAAAAAAAAATTCTTTACAATGGATAAAAGAAGAATGTGAATGGTTTTTTGTAAGTTTTTTCCCTTGTTTCTTTTCCTATATTAGAAATTCAGATTCTATCTAGGCTCTAAGGGTATGTCTACACACCAAACTAAAACCTGTGGCTGGCCTGTGCCAGCTCTCTCGGATTCCCGGGGCTCGGGCTGTTTCATTGCTATGTAGATGTCCAGGCTTGGGCTGGAGACCTAGGTCTGGGACCCTCCCACCCCATAGGATCCTGAGTCCAAACACCTGAGCCATGGGAGTCTAGTTGCTGTGTAGACCCACTCTATGGTGACTGTAGACTTAGTGATATGATGACATCACAAGAAACCAAGAGTTATAGTAATTGAGAGAAGGGATTTTTAATCCCTTAAAAACTTAAAAAAAAAAAATCAAAATAGCTATTTAACTTCAACAACATATTAATATTTTGGAGAAAGGATGTATTTGTTAAAAATTCCCCAACCTCATACCTGCAATTAGGGTGGGAAAGCAGATAGTGCACATGCTCTGAGACACTCAGCAAAACCAGGGCAGATCAGAGTTGACACTCCTGATAGATACTTCTGAGGTGTAAAAAAAAAAAAAAAAAAAAAAAAAAAAAAAAAAAAATTACAGCCAGAAACAAACAAAAAGCCTTCCATTCCTTTTTTTATCCATCTTAAAAGGAGCAAAAAGGTCAGAAGCCCAAATCTGATAAAGTCCTTTGCAGGTTTTAATATTATTATTATTTTAGGTGCAGAGGTTATGTAGCAACTTAAAACAAATTGGCAATGATGCAGCCATTTATACAACCCTGTAATCACATCTCACACAGGGTTTTGATTTAGTGTTGCAGGAGAGACAGCATACTTCCACCACTCCTCTTCTGCCCTGGAATTTCCCTCTTCAGTTCCCAATTTCTCCCCCTTACCTTTTCTCTTCCTCCCTCTCCCCCCACTCCTTTCTCCTTTTCTGATCTTGGAGAACATCTGTAGTCCTCTAGCTCCCAGAAAATAGTAGCAAGCAGGAATGGCACTTCCCTGAATAATAAAACTGGCTTCTCTACCCTAATCCTTTACTAATCTCTATGGCTAAAATATTAAGATTCCTTTATAATCCTTTCCTGGGATTTAAAAAAGCCCTACTCTCAAGTACACAAGGAGCTGCAGCTGTGCATAAAATTGGGAGTTCTTCACATTTTCCACAACTGAGAACAAGGAAGCCAAAGATAAGGAAGATTCACTGGGGGGGGGGAGGGGGGGGAACGACACACATTAGAACACAGCCCATTTTGATTAAACAGCACATGAACATCTGGGATCCAACACTTTTCCCAGATCTCAAAAAAAAAAACAAACAACTTTGGCTGCCCTATAGTAAACACTGAAATTTACAAACAAATTAGTTGTTCCAATCCCTAGTTAGAGAAAGGTTGGAAATAGGGCTTAAAATGGAAATCTAGACTCAACTTTGGCTCTGCAGAGGCAAAATACACGTGTTTCCAACAAAAGGAAGAGTGCGCTACAGTATTTATGTTATGAGTTCTTAGTGTACTTCAATAAAGTAAATTATATTTACATTTTAATTCTCTCACAGATTTCTTTAGCTAGTCAACTCATAAGGAAGTTTCAGAAGTTGTGCATCACATACTAACTAAACCATGTTTCCATATCTTTGTTGCTCTACGGTATACTGGAAACAACTAATGAACACTTTACTAGATGCCCCAAAAGCCATATTATTTTAAAAAAAATAAAGGAAAAAAAAAGTAGGGCTGTCACACGATTACAAAAAATGAATCATTCAATTAAAAAAATGAATCACGTGATTAATCGCACTGTTAAAAAAAAATAGAATACCATTTGGATGTTTTCTACATTTTCAAATATATTGTATTCCATGTTGTAATTAAAATCAAAGTGTTCAGTGCTTACTTTATATTATTTTAATTTCAAATATTTGCACAGTAAAAAACAAAAGAAATATTTTTCAGTTCACCTCATACAAGTACTGTAGTGCAATCTCTTTATCATGAAAGTTGAACTTACAAATGTAGAATTATGTACAAAAAATAACTGCATTCAAAAATAAAACAATGTAAAACTTTAGAGTCTACAAGTCCACTCAGTCCTACTTCAGCCAATCACTCAGACAAAACAAGTTTGGTTACAATTTGCAGGAGATAATGCTGCTCACTTCTTGTTTACAATGTCACCTGAAAGTGAGAACAGGTGTTCTCATGACACTGTTGTAGTCGGCGTTGCAAGATATTTACGTGCCAGATCTGCTAAAGATTCATATGTCCCTTCATGCTTCAATCACCATTCCAGAGGACATGCGTCCATGCTGAAGATGGGCTCTGCTCATCTGAAGATGGGAGCACGCATGGGCTGATCCAAAGCAGAGCGGACCGACGCATGTTCATTTTCATCATCTGAGTCAGATGCCACCAGCAGGTTGATTTTCTTTTTTGGTGGTTCGGGTTCTGTAGTTTCCGCATCGGAGTGTTGCTCTTTTAAGACTTCTGAAACCATGCTCCATACTTCACCCTCCTCATATTTTGGATGGCACTTCAGGTTCTTAAACCTTGGGTCGAGTGCTGTAGCTAATTTTACAAATCTCACATTGGTACCTTCTTTGCGTTTTGTCGAATCTGCTGTGAGTGTTCTTAAAATGAACATCATGTGCTGGGTCATCATCCGAGCCTGCTATAACTTGAAATATATGGCAGAATGCAGATAAAACAGAGCAGGGGACATATAATTCTCCCCCAAGAAGTTAAGTCACAAATTTAATTAATTAATTATTTTTTTTAATGAACATCATCTGCATGGAAGCATGTCCTCTGGAATGGTGGCCGAAGCATGAAGGGACATACGAATGTTTAGCACATCTGGCATGTAAATACCTTGCAACGCCAGCTACAAAAGTGCCATGCAAACGCCTGTTCTCACTTTCTAGTGACATAATAAATAAGAAGTAGGCAGCAGTATCTCCCGTAAATGTAAAAACTTATTTGTCTTAGCGACTGGCCGAATAAGAAGTAGAACCGAGTGAACTTGTAGTCTCTAAAGTTTTACATTGTTTTATTTGAGTGCAGTTATGTAAAAAAAAAAAAAAATAAAAAAAAATCTACATTTGCAAGTTACGCTTTCATGATAAAGAGATTGTACTACAATACTCGTATGACAAATTGAAAAATACTATTTATCATTTTTTACAGTGCAAATATTTGTAATATAAAGTGAGCACTGTACACTTTGTATTGTGTTGTAATAGAAATCAGTATATTTGAAAACGTAGAAAAACATACAAAATATAATAAATTTCAATTGCTATTCTATTGTTTAACAGTGCAATTAATCGAGATTAATTTTTTTGAGTTAGTCACGTGAGTTAACTGCGATTAATCGACAGCCCTAAAAAAAAAAAAAAAAGGAGAGAAACTTAGTGGGGAAGTGAAGGCACTTCCATATAGTATGTATATATATTTATTTATAAGTGAAGAAAGGGGAAGTTGATAGTAATGAATATAAATCAGAAGTTAGGAAACATGGAAAATTGATAAGGGAAGCAAAGGGACACAAGGAGAAAACTATGGCCAGCAGAGTTAAGGAAGACAAGTTTTTAAGTATATTAGGAACAAAAAGAAATCTAATAATATTTGTCCGTTACTAGATGGAAATGGTAGAATTATCAATAATAATGCAGAAAAGACATAAGTGTTCACCAAATATTTGTGTTCTGTCCTAGGGAAATACACAGATGATATAGTCATATATGACAAAAAGAAAGGAGAGCAGCAGAATACGGACCCTGGACTTCAGAAAAGCAGACTTTGACTCCCTCAGGGAACTGATAGGCAGGATCACCTGGGAGGCTAATATGAGGGGGAAAGGAGTCCAGGAGAGCTGGCTGTATTTTAAAGAAACCTTATTGAGGGTCCAGGAATAAACCATCCCGATGCATAGGAGCCAATTCCATGGGCTGGAGCACGCACAGGGAAAAATTAGTGGGTGCTCTGCAACCACTGGCAGCCAAGCTCCCCCCACCCCCGACCCCCAAGCGCACCACATCCTCGTTCCTCCACCTACCTCCCAGCGCTTCCTGTCCAGCCACCGCCAAACAGCAGTTTGGTGGCGTACTGGGAGGGAGCGGGAACATGGCGCGCTCAGGGGAGGAGGCAGGGCCGGGGCAGGGATTTGGGAAAGGAGTTGGAATAGGGGCGCAGTTGGGGCAGGGCAGGAGTGGGAGGAGGCGGGGTCTCATGGAAGGGGTAGAGTAGGGGGTGGGGCTGGGGGCAGAGGTGGGTCGAGCACCCACTGGCGAGAGCAGAAGTCGGCACCTATGTCCCGATGTGTAGAAAAAATAGCAAAATATGGTGGGCGACCAGCTTGGCTTAACAGAGAAATCTTCGGGGAGCTTAAACACAAAAAGGAAGCTTACAACAAGTGGAAACTTGGACAGATGACTGAGGAGTATAAAAGTATTGCCTGAGCATGCAGGAATGTAATCAGGAAGGCCAAAGCACAATTGGAGTTACAGCTAGCAAGGGATGTGAAGGGTAACAAGAAGGGTTTCTACAGGTATGTTAGGAACAAGAAGGTCAGGGAAAGTGTGGGACCCTTACTGAAAGGGGGAGGAAACCTAGTGACAGATGATGTGGAAAAAGCTGAAGTACTCAATGCTTTTTTTGCCTTGGTCTTCACAGACAAGGTCAGCTCCCAGACTAATGCACTGGGCAGCACAGTATGGGGAGGAGGCGAGAGGCCCTCAGTGGTAAAAGAACAGGTTATGGACTATTTAGAAAAACTGGACATGCACAAGTCCATAGGGGCAGATGCAATGCATCCGAGGGTGCTGATGCGTTTGCAGAGCCATTGGCCATTATCTTTGAAAACTCATGGCGCTCGGGGGAGGTCCCGGACGATTGGAAAAAGGAAAATAGAGTGCCCATCTTTAAAAAAGGGAAGGAGAAACTGGGGAACTACAGACTGGTCAGCCACACCTCAGTCCCCGGAAAATCATGGAGCAGGTCCTCAAGGAATCCATTTTGAAGCACTTGGAGGAGAAGAAGGGGATTGGGAACAGTAAACATGGATTCATCAAGGGCAAGTCTGGCCCGACCAACCTGATTGCCTTCTATGATGAGATAACTTGCTCTGTGGATACGGGGAAGCGGTGGACATGATATATCTTGACTTTAGCAAAGCTTTTGATACAGTCTCCCACAGTATTCTCGCCAACAAGTTAAAAAAATATGGATTGGATGAATGGACTATAAGGTGTATAGAAAGCTGGCTAGATTGTCGGGCTCAGTGGGTAGTGATCAACAGCTCGATGTCTAGTTGGCGGCCGGTATCAAGCGGAGTGCCCCAGGGGTCGGGTTTGTCCAACATCTTCATTAATGATCTGGATGATGGGATGGATTATACTAAGATGCGGGGGAGAGGTCGATACGCTGGAGGGTAAGGATAGGGTCCAGAGTGGCCTAGACAAATTGGAGGATTGGGCTAAAAGAAATCTGATGAGGTTCAACAATGACAAGTGCAGAGTCCTGCACTTAGGATGGAAGAATCCCATGCACTGCTACAGGCTGGGAACCGACTGGCTAAGCAGCAGTTCTGCAGAAAAGGACCTAGGGATTACAGTGGACAAGAAGCTGGATATGAGTCAACAGTGTGCCCTTGCTGCCAAAGAGGCTAATGGCATATTGGGCTGCATTAGTAGGAGCATTACCAGCAGATCTAGGGAAGTGATTATTCCCCTCTGTTCGGCACTGGTGAGGCCACATCTGGTGTATTGTGTCCAGGTTTGGGGCCCCCACTACAGAAGGGATGTGGACAAATTGGAGAGAGTCCAGCGGAGGGCAACGAAAATGATTAGGGGGCTGGGGCACATGACTTACAAGGAGAGGCTGAGGGAACTGGGATTATTTAGTCTGCAGAAGAGAAGAGTGAGGGAGGATTTGGTAGCACCCTTCAACTACCTGAAGGGGGGGTTCCGAAGAGGATGGAGCTAGGCTGTTCTCAGTGGTGGCAGATGACAGAACAAGAAGCAATAATCTCAAGTTGCAGTGCGGGAGGTCTAGGTTGGATATTAGGAAACACTATTTCACTAGGAGGGTGGTGAAGCGCTGGAAAGGGTTGCCTAGGAAGGTGGTGGAATCTCCATCCTTAGAAGTTTTTAAGGTTAGGCTTGACAAAGCCCTGGCTGGGATGATTTAGTTGGGGTTGGTCTTGCTTTGAGCAGGGAGTTGGACTAGATGACCTCCTGAGGTCCCTTCCAAGCCGATTCTTCTATGATTGATTCTGAGGATGCTGATAAATTGAAGAAGGTTCAGAGAAGATCTGAGAGAATGATTAGAAACAAGCCGTATAGTGATAAAGTCAAGGAGCCCAATCCATTTAGCTTAACAAAGAGAATACCAAAGGGTGACTTGATCACTGTCTTTAAGTACCTACGTGCGGAAAAATATTTTAAAATGGACTCTTCAGTCTTGCAGAGGAAGGTCTAACACAATCCAACAGCTGGAAATTGTGGCTAGACAAATGCTGACTGGAAATAAGGTGTAAATGTAACAGCGAGGGTAATTGGTAAATTAACCATTGGAACAAGGGGCATGGCGGATTCTCCATCACAGACCATTTTAAAATCAAGATGGGTGTTTTTTCTTAAAGATTTGCTCCACTAATTGGGGGAAGTTCTGATGTCCTGTATCACACAGTCTGTAGACTAGATGATCACAATGGTCCCTTCTGGCCTTGGAGTCTGAATCAGAGGGAGACGTTTGGAATCAAGGTAGGTCTGAGTTATCTGCTCATCAGCAGAAGCAAGCTCCCCACAGAGCAGGACACACCTACGCAAAGTGGCATCTGACCCTGCTGCAAGAGCAGATGCAAAACCTGAAGCCATATCTCCACAGCTACTATGATCAATACCCCCCCCAACACACCTTTCAGGATCCATGGGTCCTACACATGCGCACACTAAATGCTCCGGTAACAACGTGGCAGCTGTTTAACAGCTAATAGCAACACTACACAACAGCTTAGGAGAGGAAATGGAGAATATAAAATCTAACTGCAGTCGTAATTTAAGGAGGTAGATTACAATCATCCAAGCTGGAATCTGGCCAGAACACAGAAACTCATACAAACCCTTGCAAAAATTTTCAGGGGAATTTTTAATGGCCATAAGAGCTTGGGACCTAAATGTAATATCTCACCTAAAAGACAGTCCCACAAGTAGGAAAGAGCCCTTGGTACTGAGTTGGGGCACCGGTGCACATCTCAGTCAAGCAGAGGAAGGATGCTGAATCATTAACATTTCTGGCAACATCTAAACCTCAGCAGTCCCTCTGAACATAAATCTCCAATTCTAAGGGAAGAGAATGGACAGTCCATATGCGGAACACTAAGCAATTATCCCCTTATCAGAATGTTTAGACCTATAAGTATTCTGATACATTACATTTGCAGGACCCACTGGTGGTGAAAAATGTGGTAAAGCAGATGATTCCTTACTGGCAAGAAACTCCACTCCTGAGTCTTTGGGTCATATTTTTCCACCACGTCAATAGGTGACTGCTGACTGCCAAAGCCTCCAATAACTAGCAGAACCTCGTTAGCCCCTGTAGAAAAAAAGACCAGAGTCAAGTTAATTCCTCTGCCACCGAAGGGTCACCTAGAAAGAATCCTTTAATGAAACTTTAGGATCCATCCTGGAGGGATGGTCTGTGCCAGGAATGATGGGGCACAGCTGCCTCTTTAACTGAATATTGCTGTCACTGCTCTTTGTCTCCCTCCCCACTGCATACAGACAATATTCAGCCTTCCCCACACCTCAAAGCGGCTGGTGGAGGGTGACTGCTCCTCCTAGCTTATTCTCAAAAGAATTGTTCTCCTTTCTCATCATCTAAGCTACCCCTCAGATGCAGGCCAGAGAGAGCACCCTCCCTCATTCACCATTTCACTGTGAGCATCAATGCCCTATACCCTCCTCATGAAATCACAGTTGCTGCTGTACCTACCTAGCTACCCCACGGAAGCACAGTGGGAGACCTATCCTGATGGAAGGAAGCAGGTCAGCTACAAAATACTCTTAATTAAAAGTAGAAGGGATATTTGGGGGAAGAACTATTTTCTGAAAATATTAAAATCCAAATGAAGTCATTTTCAAGTGACCATGAAGTTAATTGTGTTGAATATTTCTCCTATAAAGGAAAGAAAAGAATTCTGTGCCCTTTTTGCTTCTTTATCATGTATAAGGAAGGCCTGAAAGGATTTTTCCTGACTCTTCTGTTTAGCTTAGAAATATCTAGAATACCACATTTCCTCTTCTGTTTTTTCTGGAGGTCTCTTGGCAGCCCAGACTACTGGAATGGAAGCCTGTTGAGCACCTACTTAAAGGGGAGCAGTGCTGTATCTTTAACAAGGAAACTTATTTTCCTTCCAATGTTTGTCAGGAGTTTGAGTTAAATAAGTAAATAAATACTTCAAAGAACAATGTAATCGTTTCAAAATCTCTTCCCCACACTCAGCTGCCCAGTTTCACCTCCTTGCTACTCCTATCATCATCATCCTACTACTTCCCCAGTTGTCAATAACACTGCCAAGTAAAACAGGGACAGCCAAGCCCTGAAAAGAAAAAATCCTAAATATACTGCCTAATCCTTGCTTCTACATGACAGAGAAGAAAAAAAAATCAAACTATTTCTTTCTTTTGCAGTCACCTTAAAACTATGTAAACAAGCAAATGATTTTGAAGCATGTATTTTATCCCAAAGCTCCACGGAGCTCTCCCCCATTTCGGTCTGATTTCTGCCTTGTCTCTGAGGGTATGTCGACACAGAAATTTAAGCCCAGGTCTCAGGCAAGGCTCAAGCCAAACCCCCCTTGCATACACACTGCAAATATGCAAACTAGGGCTAAGACCCAGGATCCCAGGACCCTGCAGGGTCCGAGTCATAGAATCATAGAAGATTAGAGTTGGAAGAGACCTCAGGAAGTCATCTAGTCCAACCCCCTGCTCAAAGCAGGACCAACACCAACTAAATCATCCCAGCCAGGGATTTGTCAAGACGGGCCTTAAAACCTCTAAGAAGGGAGATTCCACTACCTCCATAGGTAACTCATTCCAGTGCTTCACCACCCTCCTAGTGAAATAGTTTTTCCTAATATCCCACCTACACCTCCCCCACTGCAACTTGAGACCATTGCTTCTTGTTCTGTCATCTGCCACCGCTGAGAACAGCCTAGCTCCATCCTATTTGGAACCCCTCTTCAGGTAGTTGAAGGCTGCTATCAAATCCCCCTTTCACTCTTCTCTTCTGCAGACTAAATAAGCCTAGTTCCCTCAGCATCTCCTCACAAGTCATGTGACCCAGCCTCCTAATCATTTTCGTTGCCCTCAACTAGACTCTCTCCAATTTGTCCACATCTTTTTGCAGTGGGGGGCCCAAAACTGGATGCAATAATCCAGATGTGGCTTCACCAGTGACAAATAGAGGGGAATAATCACTTCCCTTGATCTGCTGGCAAGGCTCCTACTAATGCAGCCCAATATGCCATTAGCCTTCTTGGCAACAAGGGCACACTGCTGACTCATATCCATATTCTCGTTCACTGTAATCCTCAGGTCCTTTTCTGTAGAACTGTCGCTTAGCCACTTGGTCCCTAGTCTGTAGTAGTGCTTAGGAATAACATCTCATAGATTCTTCTGTCCTAAGTGCAGGACTCTGCACTTGTGCTTGTTGAACCTCATCAGATTTCTTTTAGCCCAGTCCTCCAATTTGTCTAGGTCACTCTGGACCCTATCCCTACCTTCCAGCTTATCTATCTCTCCCTGCAGCTTAGTGTCATCTGCAAACTTGCTGAGGGTGCAATCCATCCCATCATCCAGATCATTAATGATGATGCTGAACAAACCAGACCCCTGGGGCACTCCGCTTGATACCGGCTGCCAACTAGACATCCAGCCATTGATCACTACCTGTTGAGCCTGATGATCTAGCCAGCTTTCTATTCACCTTATAGTCCATTCATTCAATTCATACTACTTTAACTTGCTGGCAAAAATACTGTGGGAGACCGTATCAAAAGCTTTGCTGAAGTCAAGGTATATCATGTCCACCGCTTTCTCCATATCCACAGAGCCAGTTCTCTCATCATAGAAGGCAATCAGGTTGGTCAGGCAAGACTTGCCCTTGATGAATCCATGTTAACTGTTCCTGATCACCTTCCTCTCCTCCAAGTGCTTCAAAATTGATTCTGTGAGCACCTGCTCCATGATTTTTCTGGGGACTGACGTGAGGCTGATGGGTCTGTAGTTCCCCAGATTCTCCTTCTTTCCTCTTTTAAAGATGGGCACTATATTTGCCTTTTTCCAATCATCTGAGACCTCCCCGATCGCCACGAGTTTTCAAAGATAATGGCCAATGGCTCTGCAATCACATCAGCCAACTCCCTCAGCACCCTCGGATGCATTGCATCCCACCCCATGGACTGTGCATGTCCAGCTTTTCTAAATAGCCTTTAAACTGTTCTTTCACCACTGAGGGCTGCTCACCTCCTCCCCATACTGTGCTGCCCAGTGCATCAGTCTGGGAGCTGACCTTGTCTGTGAAGACCAAGACAAAAAAAGTATTGAGTACTTCAGCTTTTTCCACATACTCTGTCACTAGGTTGCCTCCCCCATCCAGTAAGGGTTCCACACTTTCCATGACCACATTTTTGTTGCTAACATACCTGTAGAAACCCTTCGTTATCCTTCATATCCGTTACTAGCTGCAACTCCAATTGTGCTTTGACCTTTTTGATTATACCCCTGCATGCTCGAGTAATATTTTTATCCTCCTCCCTAGTCATCTGTCCAAGTTTCCAGTTCTTCTAAGCTTCCTTTTTGTGTTTAAGCTCACCGAAGAGTTCTCTGTTAAGCCAAGGTGGTCGCCTGCCATATTTGTTATTCCTTCTGCACATCAGAACACAAGGACACACGTTGTGTCCTTCTGATATATTTTGTACCCTGGTATTAGTGTCCCATTGATTATCCTCATTCCACCAAGTTTCTCTGATGCCTGTTATATCAATATTCTCATTTAATGCGTAGCACTCTAGTTCACCCATCTTATTATTTAGACTTCTAGTATTTGTATGTAAGCACTTAAAAAAATTGTCACTTTTTAGCTGTCTGCCACTACATGATGTAATTGAAATGGGACTCTTATGACTGTTTCTCATCAGATCCTACCCGTGTTTTATCATCTTCCATCCCCTTCTCCTTACTAGGACCTAGAGAATCTCCAGTAATAGATCCTCCCCGAAGGGATGTCTCTGACCGAATCACATGCTCTTCCACACCTGTCCGCTTTCCCCCAGCCCTTAGTTTTGTTGTGGAAAATGAGCCAGTCTTACAGTCTTTATTAACAGTGAGTTTTAGCATCAAAGGGGGGAATTGTGGGGAGAAATGCTATTAGACCTAACCCTTCCAGTCTGCACTATATGCAACATATGAAAGGGCTATAACGCAAGAGGCCTACAGGCCAGTATCCTGTAAGACTTGGCTTGAGCTAAAGCATTGATGCATGCTAGACTGTGGTACCTGACCCAGATAATGGACTAGGCCAGTCTCTAACTGCATAAGAACCAAAGGACCTTTGGAAAGTCCTGAGCTGCCCCTTGCATACACCCTCCACCCTGCAAAAGTCCCTAGCTAAAATACTGCCAAAGTAAAACCGCAAATCTTGATAATAACAAGGTGCGTCAGCACTATGCTACTTATGAAGCTGGTTTCTTATTTTCCTTATATGGCTTTTACTAATAATGCTTGAGTGGTGGAAAATTACTAATAAGGAAAACCTATCGGTTCGACCCTGTACGCAAAACCTATACAAAGACTGGTGTTATGTGGGTGGAGTAGAGACATCAGGCAGGCACCTGCGTGTGGCCTTCTCCCTCCCTGCATGCTTGTACTCAATAAAAGGTCTCAGGCTGTTTGAACCAAACTAAGACTGTGGCTTGTTTTCCACAACAGTTTAAAAAGTGCTCTATGATCTTTTTAATGTTAAGTGCCAGCAATCTGGTTCCATTTTGGTTTAGGTGGAGCCCATCCTTCCTGCATAGGCTCCCTCTTTCTCAACGGTGCTCCAGTTCCAAATAAATCTAAACCCCTCCTCCCTACACCATTGTCTCATCCACACATTGAGACCCTACAGTTCTGCCTGTGCATGGAACAAGAAGCATTTCAGAGAATGCTACCATGGAGGTCCTGGACTTCAATCTCTTACCTAGCAGCCTAAATTTGGCCTCCAGGACCTCTCTCCTATCCTTCCCTATGTCATTGATACCTACATGTAATACGACCACCGGCTCTCACCCCCCTCACCCCACCCCCCCAAGCACTATACATAAGTCTATCTAGATGTGTCAAGAGATCCACCACCTTCACACCAGGCACGCAAGTCACCATGCGGTTCTCCCGGTCATTGCAAACTCAGCTATCTAGGTTTCTAATGACCGAATCCCCCATAACTATTACCTGTCTCTTCCTAATAACTGGAGTTCCTTCCCATGGAGAAGTATCCTCCGTGCAAGAGGATACGACGACATCATCCAGAAGGAGCGTCCCAACTATAGGATCATTTCTTTCTGCTCCAGTTGGATGCTCTCCTTCCCTGAGACTTTCATCCTCCTCAACCATGCAAACCCAACAGTCAGTGCTTGTTTCTCAGGCCCAGAAGCAGCACTCCACTGTCTTCAGCTGCTCTGTGAATGCCACCAACAATCAGGAATTCTTTTTCACTATGTCCCTCAGCTATATCCCCAGTTGTTGTGATACTTCTCGTGGGTCTGCAAATACAGGAGAATCAACCGTCCTGTATTTGCAATGTTCATGAGAATAGTGCAGAGCTCTCTGGGCACCATGCTTCTGTCAGAGATGGAAGACACCGAAAAGTGTTGCATGTGTTTGTGAATTTTTTTTTTAAAAGGCACAACAATTATGGATATGGATGGCATTATGGGATGGAGAAGGTTGCTTGCTGAGAACCTAAGTCCCAGAGGTCCCTGGATGAGTCATTTCTATCCCAAAACACACTGCAAAAATTTCCCAAAAAAGACTGCACTGGACAGTGGTACGTGGCACACTGGGATAACGTCCTGTGGTGCAGTGCACTTGGCATCAATACAAGCACTCCTGGTCAGTACACGCAGCACCGACACAAACAATCAAGTATGCATGTGCCTATGCAGATAATTAACCAGTGGAACAATTTACCTAGGGATTTGGTGGATTCTCCAGCACTTGAAGTCTTTAAGGCAAGATCTGAATGTCTTGTACTGAAAGATCTGATGATCTTATAGACTCAAGATGATGATGAGTCTAAAAGATCTGCTCTGGCTCATCTAGAAGTTACTGGGCTGAATACAGGGTTGACTGGGTGAAATTCTATGGCCTGTGTTATGCAGGAGGTCAGACTAGATTATAATAGTTCCTGGATGGGAGTTGTCGAGAGAGATGAAAAGCATTTTTCCCCTGCAAAAGGACTGGCATGCTGCTTCTGCAGGCCAAGAGCAACTGACCTCTAACTACATTGCAATCAACTGAGCTCAACTCTGCAGACCTGTCAGAAAGGCAGATCATACCTTCAAGAAAGAAGGGGGCTTGCTAAAGCATGTGTCAAAGAGAGGCAAAGGGCTTATTTTTGCTTTTAACACAGACGTATCTCTTCACTTCCTACCTCCCTGGTGTTTTTAATTATCCTGGTAAAGGGGTAGAAAGAAACTATCCCACCATGTTGGGATACATGTCTAGAAGCAAGGACAACTCTGAGGGGAAAGATGGTCTTGTCACTAAAGCACAGGACTGGAAGTTAAGGCGATCTGGTCTCTATTCCCAGCTCTGCCACAAATTCACTGTTTGTTCCGAGTCAAATCACTTCCATTCTCTGTCTCAGTTTCCCCCTCTGTGCAATGGGAATATTACTTGCTTCCCAAAGGGTTGAGAGTTAGCTCATTAGTATCTGTGAAGCACTGAGATAGTCAGTCAGAAGGCACTAGACAAGCATCTAAATACAATACCTGGCAATGTCCCAGAGAACCTCCTGAATGTCCTTTGTTTGTTGCTCACCTAGACGTGCTCTGGTCCTGGGTCCCTGCATCTGACTCCGGAGCTCAGGCCTTAGGTGGAATTTCTTAGCTTCATCTACAAGGTCTCTGCACTGCAAACTGCACCGTATAAAAGGCTGGGGGAAAAACATGCATATGTTGTAAGTTTGATTTGTTTTAAATTCCCTAAAAACAATCATATTAGAACCAGTTCCACTGGATTTAAATGACATTAAAACTCTGACTTGCATGATGACCTGCTGGCAACAGAGAAAGGCTGCAAGTGCTACAGACGAAAAAAGGCCAAAAATCTGCACAGTGCCAGATACTGCAGGGCTCCCTAACTGTGGAAGAAATAAGATCAAGTAAATTACCAAACTAAGATAAACCAATGTAAGCAATATTTAAACCAGTTCAACTACGTCTGTGTTGAGGATTGGCATCAGGGTAATAAAATTAGTTTCAGATCAATTTCATTACACCAGTGAAACCATTCTAATGTAGTTTGCTGCAGAAAACTCTGCCCTGCTTGGTGAGGGTACCACAAATAGGCATCTCCAGCTGGGTAAGGATAACGCTCTGGATTACAGGTAAGGTTGCATGTCTGTCACAGAGATCACGGAAGTCATGGATTCTGTGACTTTCCGTGACCTTCGTGACTTCTGCAGTGGCACCGGTGCTAGCTCAGGGGCTGCCCGGGCCAGCAGCAGCAGTTTGGGTGTGTGGGAGGAAACTCAGGGCTGGGGCTTGGAGTACAGGGTGGCGCTTACCTCAGCGGGGGCTCCCCAGCTCCCACCGGCATGTCCCTGCAGCTCCTAGGCGGAGGGGCCAGGGCACTCTGCACACTGCCCGTGCCCACAGGCACGGCCCCCTGCGGTTCCCGGCCAATGGGAACTGCGGAGCCAGCGCTTGTGGCAGGAGCAGCATGCAGAGCCCCCCTGGCCGCCCCTCCCCCAGGAGCTGCAAGGACATGCCAGTCGGAGCCGGGAGCCTGCCAACCCTCCCCACCCAGCACCGGCGGGTGTCCTAGGCCCCATGCTGCCACCCGCCCCTCCCTCCCCAGCACAGGTCCTGGGCCGTGCAAAGCCACCCGCTCCCCCCAGCGCCTGCAGCGCCCCCAGACTGCTCCCCCAGATCACCAACAGCCCCCTGCCCCAAGTTTTAGTTAGGGGTATATAGTAAAAGTCATGGACAGGTCATGTCCATGGTTTACTGCCCGTGATCTATCCATGACTTTTACTAAAAATACCTGTGACTAAAACGCAGCCTTAATTATAGGCCATCACTGAAGGGAAACAGTGTGGAAAGAGTCCTCACTCTGATCTACTGAGATATGTGGGGACTGAACTATGGGATGTAAAGGAATAATGATATTGACTCTTAACCTTTCTATACCACAGGGTCACGGTGCTGTTTATACCTCAGTGTCTATGACATCTGTGATGTAGCGGGGGGTAAGAAGCGGCATGCGCACATACTGCAGCAGCTCGGGCAAGGAGTCCTCCCGTTCCTTTTCCGAGTGTTTCACCCAATTTATAACTGCCTCAAAAACAGGTTCTTCAGAATCCACCTAAAAAGAAAAAGCACTGATCAGACTTCAGAGAGGGCTGTTACAGTGACCGGATTTGGGATGAGCAATAACTTTCCAGCTTGTTGACTCTGCTTCTCAGTTAGCAAAAAGGCTGAATTCTTAAGCAATAGTTTATCATGAGGGTTTCTAAGAATTATATTTACCAATGATCACCAAGAAGTTATCTGATTTTTCCTATTTAAAGTGCCACCCAATTGTTTCCTTTTATATCACCACCTCTCCCAATAGCTTTTGGGAACTTTCCATAGCCGTTAGCATTTACTCATTGTGCTCCCATTAACCCTCTGCAGCCCATGTTCAAATGCCTGAACACTAACCTCTTAACACCACAGGCTCTGGCTTTCTTGGTCCATTTCTCCCCACTTGAAAAAACCAACCTTCAAACACCCACCCCTCCCAGAGATATTTACCGACTCTGGAAAACTGAAATCTGTTGCAGACAGCCCTGAACACTTTGGCTAGGCTCTGAAAATACAAATTGTTTGACTGTATGTAATTCCAGGGCACACTAAAAGTGAAACCACTGAGGAGAAGGCTCATAAGTAATTGAGGTTTCAGCAAATCACTGGGGTTGGGAAAGAATCAGCAATGGGACGCGAGTACCCACCTTATTGCCATGACTAGTGATTTCATTCCAGTCATATAGGAAAGCAAGCTTCACTTCCTATGCTTTGGATTCTGCATCTCAAATGGGTCTTGCTTCAGAAGTAAGGGCAGGCCAGATGTTAGGCAGATGTAGGGGTCTGGTAAAACCTCACGGGTTTCAGCCACAAGATGATACCCCAGCCAAACCACGTAAGCATATCAGCAAACCCTTGGAGGATGGGGTAGGTTTAAAGATGAGGCAAAGCTCTTACCAGGAGAGCTCAGAGAGCACAGCCCCAGGGATAAGGGGGCAGTTCTACATACAGAAACTCACTCTGAAACAAGATCGGTCACTTCCCTTTAAAACTATATCTGAAGTTAATTTTCTTCCTTTCAGTATTGTACTTAGTGGGCTTGATCAAAAACACAGCATAAAATCTAAACATATCAAAGGCATTAACTGATACCCTGAGAGCATCCTTGAAATACATAAGCAAGCAGAAGTGATCATGTCCTTCTCTGTTAATACCCGAACAGCAGATCCCCATACCTAACAAATCTGCTGCTAAAATCCCACTTTAGAGACAGGAGAAGCTGCTGTAAACCCCAGGAATTTGAACACCACCAGCTTCATTTCCTCCCCAGTGTAACGTCTATAGAGTACTCACTGAAATAATGGTGGAGGCAGATCTGAATGTTACAGGCTCCTTAATTCTGTGAAAACAAGTGATATTGCCACTTATATAGTGTCCCCATGATTTAAAAATAAAAAAATAAAAATAAAAAAAATCAATCTCCAAAGTAAGGGCTGGTACAGCATTAAAATCTCAGCTCCTGAGCCGAGTAAAACTGCCATCCACACATGGGTTGCTATCTCCTGCTTTCCCCAACACACCTCCAGCTGCCAGAAACGCTCAGAGCTCATCGCATCCATTCCCCCACTTAAAACAGAAAAAAGGCAAACGGGAAAACAGAGGGACAGCAGGACCAGCACATGAGCATCAACAGTCCCAATCCAGGCATCCTGGTGAGCTTCTGAAGCCCAAATTTACACCCACTTGTTTGCAACCTGGGATGTAAATCTTGGACTGTTCCTGGAATGGCCAGAATGGCTGCTACAATACAGAAATTTGGTTTAGCCCAATCTTTACAAGAATGACTGCAGGGCAGCAATGCATACAGTCAAAACTTGATGGAGGAGTGCACAACTAGAAGATTGGAAGTTGAACTGCAAGACCATGCTATGCTTGATGATGCAGCAGTTAGATGGCTGAACAATCTAGATATCAACTTGTGATGCCTATGAAAAAACAATCCCAAACAGCCTTGAATAGAGGTGTGCTGTCCAGTCAAAGATGTGACAGGATAGACACACCCTAATTTTGAAAAGCTCATCATGTTTATTGATTTTTTAATTATCAACGGACTTTTAAAAAGCAGCATAAATTTTCAGGGCTTTTCAAATTTCATGGTGCCCCTTTTACTTTGAAGAAAGCAAATTAAACAGTTCTCCTGGACTGCTGTGATGTTTCTTGATTTGTGTTTGTCTCATTTAACTGCACATGTTTAGGGCAAGGGAATGTATCTTACTTAGGTTTGAAAATTACTGTTTACATTTACTGTAAGATACATTATAATCAGAATACAGTGTAATATTAATTAATTCAGGACTGAATCCTGCCACTTCAAATGGCAAATCTTCCTGACATATAAACCTTTGGTTAGTTTTTACATATATTGGATCTACTTCCACTTTATAGGCTCCGTGAAAATATAAAATGCAGCTTACTAAATCAGGGCAGCCACCTGGTTAGAGATAATTTTTTAAATGCTGACAATGTATTTGGCACTGTATGAGACACAGAACGAAGTGGTCCCTCCCTGAGAAACTCACAGTCCAAAAGAAATTGAGTAACACCTCAGGCTTAAAGAGAAATTCATACTTCTACCATCTTGATACAGCAGATCTGGATGTGTGTCTTACAAATAAACAGCTGTCTAGTCCAATGATCAATTCTCAAAGCGGCCATCACTCCCAAGTACCTGCACTCCTCACAAACAAATACAGTAGGAAACAGAACAAAGAGGTCACTAGTTTGGTGAACCTCTCAGTAGTGGCTCCATTCAGCGACCCACTGCAGAGCTTTGGCACATATCTGAAACTTTCTCTCTTGTATGTAGAAGTACATTTTAAAGACACTGATAATGTAAGAATCAAAATGCTGCAGACATATTTCTTAACCAAAAAGAGAACAAACAGGTAACTAATAAGTCATGACTGCAGTGTTTGTAAGCTATACTCTCTGTCCCCTTCCTTTCACATCTCTTGGTCTTTTCAGACTGTAGATTCTTGACAGAGACCATCTTCTTGTGTGTTTGGAAGGCACCCAGCACTGTGTGGGCACAAATATTTTCTAAGGCTCCAACCCTGCAAATCTTTACATGTGTACTTAGCTTTACTCACACAAGCAGCTGCAGAGATGTCACTGGGACTGCTCACACAAGTGAAGATAAGCACATGCATAGGTGTTTGCAGGCTCAGACTCCAACAGTAATAACCTACATTACCAAGATTGCACCACAGGTTACTGAAAATGAAGGAATTTTAAAAATACAAACTACTTGTCACTAATTATACTAGGTTTCCTTTCTGCATTTCTTTCTGTTATCCAAGCTGAATACAAAGTGTTAACAGTGATCTCAGCAGTGTCAAAGCAGAATAACTTTGCAAATGGATTGACTATGTGATAGATTGGTTGGTGCACTGATCTGTTGATACAAGAGAATGGAAGATTGTGTTAAGACTTTGCATGACAGAACAAGAGGGAAGAGAATTACTTTTGGAGTGTGTTAGCAACAGCATTGTAGGTGACATGAAGGTGGCAAAGAATGCTGGAGCGTTTTCCTTTAACTTGTTCTTTTCCTGCTTCAAGGCTTTGGTTGGGAGGGGAGTGTCCTGATACAACCTTAGCGTCACTAAACAAAGATTTTGTTTGCTAATTTCTTATTAAGGTGTCTGTTGGCTGGCATTAGATATAGAGAAAGACAGAAATATTTTCTGGTTGGTAGATATAGTTGTCCAGCTAGTAGGTGTCTGTTACATTTTCAAGCCAAGCCTGAAGTGATTTATTTCAAGTTTCTTGCAGCAGTGCACTCTACAGGTTAATTGTGTAAGAATTCTTCCACTGCATCAATTTTAAATTTGACACTTTTTAATTTTGAATGGTCTTTTATGCTTGTATTATTGGGAATGGATAACTAGGAGTTCATTACAGTAGTGAGCATTTCTTTTTTTCCCCACCTACTTTGAAAACTAAGTAATGGTAGCCTTTTTTCAGCTCTTATTGAACTGAATGTTCTGTGATGAAAACTGATAGATCTTTCTTCTTCTTCTCGAGACCTTTTCTATTTATTATTTCTCTGCTTGATTTCATAGAATCATAGAATATCAGGGTTGGAAGGGACCTTAGGAGGTCATCTAGTCCAACCCCCTGCTCAAAGCAGGACCAATCCCCAATTTTTTTTTCCCCCCAGATCCCTAAATGGCCTCCTCAAGGATTGAACTCACAACCCTGCGTTTAGCAGGCCAATGCTCAAACCACTGAGCTATCCCTCCCCCCTATATTTGGGATGAGCAAAACTGAACACAATGTTCCAGGTGAGAATCTGCCCTCAAGTTTCTGTAATAGCCCATTGTGACAGACTGTACCCCTATATTTATCCTTTTTACAAGACCATGATAAATATTGGACAAAGTATGCCTTGTGAGTTATAATTTGAAAACTCAATGTGCTGAACATTATTCTTCTAGTAAAATCTGTGTATCAACATTGTATGTAAGGTTAGACGATTCTACTGTATAACATTGCTGTGACGTTCCAAATTTAGAAAAGCAGGCCCAAAGCAGTTTTTCAGAGGCAAAAGACATACTGACGCCCCGGTATCAGCATAATCAACTAGATTATCATGGGCTATCATCTGCTTATGTGGCTTTTCTTTGGCAGGAAGAAGGGTGTGAGTGAGAACTTTACATACTGGCAATGGAATAGCTGGGGATTTTCTGTGCAAACAGATTGACTGTCGCCTGAACCCCAGCTGGGGGTAATCCTCCAAGAGGGGAGAAGGGTAATAAGAATGAGAAAAAGCGGCTCCCAAATCACCTCTCTCCCTTCATCTCTATACACGACACCAACAATGTTTGAAAGACAAAAGGAAGCATCACTGAACTCAGGGAAGGTCCTGGCTGAAGCAATCCAGGCAGCTGTAAGCTTGTAGTGAGAAAAACCTTTTGCTTTTCAATTCACTTAGCTTGTTAAATTAGGTATCAGTTTGCATTTTACCTTTTATTTTCTTTGTAACCAATTCTGACTTTTATGCCTCATTACTTGCAATCATTTCAAATCTATCCTTCTGTAGTTAATAAACTTGTTTTATTGTTTTACCTAAACCAGTGTGTATTGAGTAAAATGTTTGGGAACCTCCACTTGAGATAACAGGGCTAGTGCATATCATTTTCCATTGATGAAATGATGGACTTTCTATGAGCTTGTAGTGTCCAGAAGGAGAGAGCTGGGCAGTACAAGATGCACATTTCTGGGGACAAGGCTGGGACTGGGAGTTTGCTGGTGTCATCCTGTATGTAATTCATGAGTGGCTGGTTTGAGCATTCATGTAATTCAGCTGTGAGTGATTTTGCATGATAAAGGCTGTGTGTGAACAGGTCCAGGAGTAGTTTGTTGTCACAGCAAAGCAATGTAAAAGGCACCCCAGGTTGGAGATTTAAAGAGACAGTGGTTCAGCAGTCCAGATTGTACCCAGGGAAATGTAACTCCAATATAATGTTTTTCATAATATTTTCTATCACTGCCTTGATAAACTCTAACATGATATTCGCTGTTCTGGTGGTGCCTATACACTGAGCACATCTTCACTGAGCTGCGCACAGACATCATGATTTGCTCCCGGCACCTACTGAAGACATTATAACTAATTCAGAAGCCAGCAGCATGCATACAGAGCCTGAACTGTTCTTTCCAGTGAATGTTACTTAACACTTCCCCATACTGAACTTCATTTCTTGTTGCACAGCCACGAGTTCAGTTGAGTTAATTTGTTTGGGTCCTTCTGGAATTCCTCATAATCCTCTCTAGTGCTGACCTAACATTCTTAGTCAATACGTTCAGTCATCTCACTGTCACCTCCTCCTTCGGACCATAAATATATTGCATACTAGTACTAGTGCTGATCCGCAGGGCACCCCACTATTAACCTTGCATCATAACAAAAATTGGCACTTTTTCTTGTACTTTGCTTCCTTTCTCTTAAACAGGTTTCCAGCTAGATGGGACTTGACCTTTTATATTGTGATTAGCAAGTATGCTTTTGGGAACGGTCACAGAGTCATGTAGTTTAAGGCCAGAAAGGACCACCAGATCGTTTGTCTGACCTCCTGTATATCACAGGCCACCAACACCACCCAGCACCCACACACTAAACCCAACAACTAAAATTAGACCCAGTATACAGCCCACAGGAGACGAGATTATTACATACTATAGGCAGAGAATAGAAGGGACAGATGTGTACCAGTGCCTGAGGAAATTATTAAGTAAGATATAAGGGAAGGGCAAACAGGGTGCCCAACAGTTCTCCTCTAGCTGTTGTTAGATTTGTTTATTCAGACTTCTAACAGGTCTTACATACTTGTTGGATTGTACCTATAATTCTATGCTCCTCTAAGCAAAGCGGGGCAGCTAACATGAGAATTTTGGAGGGCGTAGTGGTGGACTCTGTGCTTGGAGATAGTGAGACTTGGTGAGTGGTGCATTTGGGGCTGCGTGTCTCTGACCCTTAGAGCGGTCATCTGCCCTGGTGTTTGACATCTCTGAATGGTCAATCTTTTCATGGTAGAGGGGAGGCGAAGACAAGCTAAGCAGGGAGATCTGGTATAAAGAGTCACTTGCTAAGTGAACTTGAAAGCCATGAACAGAGGCAGCTAACAAGGGACTTTTGGAGGATGTTTAGAGAGGCTTTCAAGGTTGTTCAAATCTTGTATGATATTCCGGTCCTCCTCCATATTGGCAATACCTCAAGGAATCAATTCTGAAGCACTTAAAGGAGAGGAAAGTGATCAGGAACATTCAGCATGAATTCACCAAGGGCAAGTCATGCCTGACTAACCTAATTACCTTCTATGACGAGATAACTGGCTCTGTGGATGAGGGGAAATCAGTGGACATGTTATTCCTTGACTTTAGCAAAGCTTTTGATACAGTCTCCCACAGTATTCTTGCCAGCAAGTTAAAGAAGTGTGGGCTGGATGAATGGACTATAAGGGGGACAGAAAGCTGGCTAGATCGTCGGGCTCAACAGGTAGTGAACAATGTCTAGTTGGCAGCTGGTATCAAGCGGAGTGCCCCAAGGGTCGGTCCTGGGGCTGGTTTTGTTCAAGATCTTCATTAGTGATCTGGAGGATGGCGTGGACTGCACCCTCAGCAAGTTTGCAGATGACACTAAACTGGGAGGAGTGGTAGATAAGCTGGAGGGTAGGGATAGGATACAGAGGAACCTAGACAAAAGGTCAGAGGATTGGGCCCAAAGAAATCTGATGAGGTTCAACAAGGACAAGTGCAGAGTCCTGCACTTAGAATGGAAGAATCCCATGCACTCCTACATACTAGGGCCCGAATGGCTAGGCAGCAGTTCCTCAGAAAAGGACCTAGGGGTTACAGTGGACGAGAAGCTGGATATGAGTCAACAGTGTGCCCTTGTTGCCAAGAAGGATAGTAGCTTTTTGGGTTGTATAAGTAGGGGCATTGCCAGCAAATCAAGGGACATGATCATTCCCCTCTATTCAGCATTGGTGAGGCCTCATCTGGAGTACTGTGTCCAGTTTTGGGCCCCACACTACAAGAACGATGTTGAAAAATTGGAAAGTGTCCAGCGGAGGGCAACAAAAATGATTAAGGGGCTAGAGCACATGATTTATGAGGAAAGGCTGAGGGAACTGGGATTATTTAGTCTACAGAAGAGAAGAATGAGGGGGGATTTGATAGTTGCTTTCAACTATCTGAAAGGAGGTTCCAAAGAGGATGGATCTAGACTGTTCTCAGTGGATAGCCTTGAGGATATGGAGATTGTGCTGTAGTTTCCCAGTTGTAGGCAACTGAGTCTGGGGAGAGTATTAAGAGGAAAACATCAGATCATCGTATTCCTCTTCCTCTTCCTGCTCCTCATCCCCCCACACTTCATTAGAGGGGCTTGAAGTGTAAGGGGAGTACTGTGGGTAGGGTGTTAAAGGTCTCCGTGATAGACTGGTGCTGAGAAGTTGCAGTAGGGGAGGTCTAGGTTGGATATTAGGAAACACTATTTCACTAGGAGGCTGGTGAAGCACTGGAATGGGTTACCTAGGGAGGTGGTGGAATCTCCTTCCTTAGAGGTTTTTAAGGTCAGGCTTGACAAAGCCCTGGCTGGGATGATTTAGTTGGGGACTGGTCCTGCTTTGAGCAGGGGGGTGGACTAGATGACCTCCTGAGGTCCCTTCCAACCCTGATATTCTAGGATTCTATTATCATACTGGATCACCTTTCTCTGCTAGACTGACAAGCCCTTTATTAAATATTTGTTTCTCATTTAGATACTTACAACCGAGTAGTGGGGGCAAAAACCTAACCTCTTTCAAGACTAAGCTTGATACATTTATGTAAAGGATAGTACGATGAGGTAGCCTACAATGGCATATGGAGCATCTGCGACTGTTATTAACAAATATCTCCAATGGCTGGAGATGGACCCTAGATGGGGAAGGCTCAGAGTTATTACAAAGAATTCTTTCCCAGGTAGTTGGTTGGTGGGTCTTACCCACATGCTCAGGGTCTACCTGATCACCATATTTGGGATTGAGAAGGAACCCCCCCGCCCCGGTCAAATTAGCAGTAACCCTGCGGGGGTTTCGCCTTCCCCTGTAGTGTGGGGCACAGGTCACTTGATGATTTGAACTAGAGTAAGCGATGGATTCTCTGTAACTTGAAGTTTTTAAATCAAGATTTGAGGACTTCAGTAACTCAGCCAGAGATTATGGCCCTATTAGAGGTGTGGATGGGTGAGGATCTGGGGCCTGTGATGTGCAGGAAGTCAGACTAGATTATCATAATGGTCCCTTCTGGCCTTAATACCTATGAGCAAAGGGAGACAAGGGGGAAGAACTCAGACTTCACATCCACAGAGGACATTGCCCAACATTGGGCTGGTCAAGAACACCTCACAAACTGCAGCTGGAGTAAGAAGCTTTCAATTAATTTAAAATCACCATTTTATTACTGATGCCTACAGAATAGCAATACAAATGACAGGGTGTTTTTTAATTTGCTCTAAAGTTAATGTAAACCAGCTCCATAAGTGTCTGCTATGTTGGGGTATAGCTTCATCCCAGGACATGGGTTTCACTCCCATGAATGCCAGCGAAGCTGGAAGAGTGAGATATTTCCTGCCTGTATGGAATGCACTGGAGATGAAAGCAGAATCCACAAGCACTATCCTATCAACAATCAATGCTGGCCTAAGCATAACCTGATGCCTAATAAATATATCCCATTGTAACTATTTTTGTTTTCGCTACAACTGTTAACCCAGCTGATCACCAAGTGTCAAGCCCAGGCCAGTGTTCACGATTTCTGTTCTACACCAAAGAGAAATATCCCCCATGGCTGTTGTGCCTTAGTCTTTCTCCTTGATTGTAACTAATTTGGTTCCGGTTTGTAGTACTGGTCTTTTCATAATAGTTAGTAACCAACATTTCATTCTCCATGTTCCAATGACCGCTACCTTGATGTAGAGGGGAGGTTACACTCTACCTGTGTTTCAGAATATGCAGCTGATTCAGTAAGAAGCAGATGTCAGTAGAGCATTCAGAGCCTGCCTGAGATAGCCACTCCAAGAGTATTATGAGCTAACCCAAGGGTCTCAAACATGCAGCCCGCAGAGTTATTTCCTGCGGCCCGCCATAGGCACTGACTCCACTGGCAGCCAAGCTCCAAACATTACTCCTCATTTTTTTCATTTTTGACTAAACTTTTGTATCATCGTATGAAAAGGTTTCAGTGATGCGGACCTCGGGCAAATTTACTAGTTCTCATGTGGCCCTCCTGGTGATTTGAGTTTGAGATCCCTGAGCTAACCAATGTGGGGGGAAAGGGAAGGGGGCTAGACATACCGTGATTTGCTTTGTTCTCAAGCAGCATTTTGCTCTCACTGATTTGCACAACAGCTCCTGCTACCTTTACCTGAATTTCATCACATTTGATGAGCTTTTCCACCTCTTCCTGATTTAGGAGGATGAACTCTTCATGCTGAACCACCTCTGGGAAGTGTTTCTGGCTGAAGACCTCTGCTGCCTGCATTAGATCAACGCAGTTGTGTGTCTCAGCAAAATCTCGGATGCCCAAACAGTTTGATGGATCCAGCTGGCTTTCCAAGAACTCACAACAAGCCTGCTTCACACCTATGAAAATTAGATGAGTAAGTGAGCTCACACACTTCTGCTATCCAATCACTGCTTTGGAAAGTAATTTAGAAAACCAAGCTCTAGTCTATATTGAAATGTCAACCCCAAAGCCTTGCTTAGAAGTATGCACACACAAAGGGACATATAGGAAAACATTTCTTCAGGGGCCAGGAAAAAATAAAGCAACAGACAATATGTTTAGGTTGCTGACTATTTATACATATTAAAAATAACTTGACAGATATATGAGAGACTCAAAAGGAAGCCTTACACAGCTAGGGGATCTAGAAGACCTGAGAGTGGGAGATGCCCTAGGACAATTATTTGTTTTATCACCATATCTCCATGAGGGTCAAACTTTCTTATCAGTGAGAACAGAGTACACGCAGCAGAACATTTGACAAACAGCTATTATGCAATTTCAAGACAAAAAGACTTGGGTCTGGAAACAGCCCAGCAGCCTGTTCCGCCATCTTTCCTTTACTTACAAGTCAGACATTCCAGAGCTCTAAACAGCATCAACTGTGCAATCTGCATGGTTAATTGGTTTGCAATTACCTTTCAGCTGAAGCAGACATGCTGCTGGGAGCAATTCCTGGACATTTTCTACTGTCACATGAACTGTTTCTGTATACACAAAGTCCAGCAGGATTTCCATAGTAGAGGCTGTCAACCCTTGGATATCCACATATGGTTTATCTTTTTCGGAAAGCTACAGATTAAAAGGGAGATAATGGTTTATTTTCCAGAGGTCAGACCAAAAACCCAGTGATGGCTCTTAAAAGTTGTCCCTTCAGAGTACTCTTCCTTTTCAGTGCATGTAAAAAGGGAAACGGAATTCCCTTGGAGAATCCAGCATGTGTGCGCGCGCGTGTGTAGAGGAGACAATGTAAGTGTTTCTTTTGTGTAGAAGGATTCCTCAGGGAAACTGTATTTTGGAAGAAGCCAGATGACATTTGAAACAACAGAAGCTTAATGGGTGGTATTTAACCTAGGATGAATGGCAGATTCACTAACATCACCTGGCATAGGCACAGACTCCGTGGGTGCTCCAGGGCTCAAGCACCTAGGGAAAAAAAATAAGGCAGTGCTCAGCACCCACTACCCACAGTGGTTTCGCCCTGGTGCTGGCCACCTGATCAGCTATTTGGTGAGCACTCGGGGGAGGGGGCAGAGAGACGGGACTGGTGGGTTGGCAGGCAGGGGGAACCTCAGGGGCAGAGAGGAGGGATCAGAGAGCAGGCAGGGGGCTTTAGGGGAGGGGGCAGGGCAAGAAAAGGTGGAGGAAGGGCAATGCTTAGGGGGAAGAGACCAAGAGGGAGTAGGGGCCTTGGGGCACCCACCGGGAAAAATAAAAGTCAGCGCCTGTGTCATCTGATATGCAGAAGTGAGGAGGGAAGGAGAGTTCCCCCCAACTCTTCACCTTGGACTGGCTGCCTGACACATTATGGGTTGTCAAAAGAAAACAAGAAAAATACCTGTGGCACCTTAGAGACTAACAAATTTATTTCAGCATAAGCTGAAACCTGTCATTATGGGTTGTGTGAAGCAGCCATCTCACACCTGTCTTTATAATCACACCACACACAAAATTCCATTAAGCCAGAGTTAGGATTAAAGGGACAGATCAGTAATTTAAGGATAAAAATCCTTACAAGAACTTTATAGTTCTATTAAAAAGCCAGGAATTTCAGAGCCAAGGTTAAACTTACTTGAAAAACGTATGAAAATAGATAAATGCAGTTAAGGTTCCCAATCAACCTTACCTCTGGCCCACTTAGCAATGCCAACCTTCCATCTTCCTTTTGTTGTTTTGTAAGATGTGTTATTTTGGATCAAATACTCTTTCTAGGGGCTTTAAAGGATCCATCTACTATGGACATATTAAATTCCGAGAAGCCACAGTACTTATATATGTGCAGGTGAATTACTGAAATTGTGCTTCACAGAGCATCAGTTTATAATTGGTTTCATGTCTCTATTGTAAACCTGCTGTTTCTGTTTCTAATGACTCTTGGATAATTGGCTAGCATACAGAACCACAAAGCCTGCTCCTGCAAGCTGTTGAAGATCTCCTGTCAGTACACACAGGCCCTTAATGAGGTCTTCAGGCTGTGACTTGTGAAGTAGATTTTTTTCCTGAAGCATGTATATGGCTAAAGATGGCAGTGTCAGCACTAGACGTTTGATTCAGAGAAAAGCACTTGAGCTTCTCTTGTCAAAAATGAGATTAAACAGTTATGGATAATGATTCAGTGAGAAAGGATTGTTGCTTGGCCATGGAACTGCCAGAGTTGAAGGAGAAGAAAATAATCCAGTAGTGGCGGAAATCAGTCTTAGAACTTCCTATGAAGGTGCAGGCAACACAGGAGTGGAGGAAACAGACTGAGCCAGTGCCGTGGCTAACTGAGATGCACTTTACAGTAGAAGAGAGGGGAACAGGAGTCAAAGGTGATGGAGAAAGCAGAATGAGGGTGCAAAAGAAAGTGGGTAAGAAGCGTGTAAGAAGTCAACAGCCTGAGGATTGCAGAGAAGTGGGATGTAGAAGGTAGGTGGACCATATACAGTGAGACTGAGTGGCAGTCAGAGAGAGGATTCATAAAACTTAAGGCCAGATGGAACAACTAAAATCATTTAGTCTGACCTTCTGCAGAGGCCAGGCCAGAGAACGTCACCCAGTGATTTCCACATCATAGAATATTAGGGTTGGAAGGGACCTCAGGAGCTTATCTAGTCCAATCCCCTGCTCAAATCAGGACTAACACCAACTAAATCATCCCAGCCAGGGCTTTGTCAAGCCAGGCCTTAAAAACCTCTAGGGAGGGAAATTCCACCACCTCCCTAGGTAACCCATTCTAGTGCTTCACCACCCTCCTAGTGAAATAGTGTTTCCTAATATCCAACCTAGACCTCCTTCACTGCAACTTGAGACCTTTACTTCTTGTTCTGTCATCTGCCACCACTGAGAACAGCCTAGATCCATCCTCTTTGGAACCCCCCTTCAGGTAGTTGAAGGCTGCTATCAAATCCCCCCCCTCACTCTTCTCTTCTGCAGACTAAATAAGCCCAGTTCCCTCAACCTCCCCTCATAAGTCACGTGCCCCAGTCCCATAATCATTTTCGTTGCCCTCTGCTGGACTTGCTCCAATTTGTCTACATCCTTTCTGTAGTGGGGGGACAAAACTGGACGCAATAGTTCAGGTGTGGCCTCACCAGTGCCGAATAGAGGGGAATAATCACTTTCCTCGATCTGCTGGCAATGCTTCTACTAATACAGCCCAATATGCCGTTGGCCTTCTTGGCAACAACGGCACACTGCTGACTTGTATCCAGCTTCTTGTCCACTGTAATCCCCAGGTCCTTCTCTGCTGAACTGCTGCTTAGCCAGTCAGACCCTAGCCTGTAGTGGTGCATGGGATTCTTCCTTCCTAAGTGCAGGACTTCAAGCCCATAACTTCTTGTGAGTTACAGCATGTCTTTTAGAAACACACATCCATTCCTGATTTAAAGACTTCAAAAGATGGAGAATCCAGCATGTCCCTAGGTAAGTTAGTTACACTTACTATTAAAAATGTTTTCAGATTATGAGTCCTGTGATACAGCATGGCCAGAAAGCAGCAGGAGAGTGATCTAGGATGAGGAGAAGCCTTATTCCCTGTAGATTAATTAAAAGCACCTGAAACCAATTAGAGCACCTGAAGCCAGTCACCTGATAAAATCCCCCTGCTTCAATCAGCCAGAGGAGGAGCTGGAGCAGAGTGGTTTGGTGGTGGAGCAGAGAGCAGTTTGGAGGAGTGAAGCAGAGTGGATTGGTGGTGGAACAAAGAGCAGTTCGAAGGAAAGTGGAGAAGAGTTTTGAGAAGTGCTGCAGTGGGCTAAGAAGACCAAGATCCTAGGTAAAGGGACACCTGGCTTGTGCAGAAGGAAGGCAGGAAGCCCCACAAGCTGAAGGTCAGGAGAGGGAAGTAGCCCAGGGGAAAGAATCACTGGTACAAGTGGTTCACCTGCTATCATAGGGCCCCTGGGCTGGGACCCGGAGTAGAGGGTGGGCCTGGGTCCCTCCCTCTCCACTCCCCTTCCCTGGGATACTAGTAGAATAGCTGTTACCCCAGTTCAGGGGCAAGAAATGGCACCCTGAAACCCCCCCACAAGAAGAGAAAGTGCGGGACCCATCATAGTAGTGCCGACAATTTGCCACAGTCCCCATTTAGTTACTTTTTGAGATCTGTCAAATGGATTATGAATTAGCCAACTAACATCTTACTGCACACTTTTTCATTAATGCTTTTACTTCTGCCTTGTCAACTGTCTGTACTGCATAACTGCTAATTTACAACCAAATCATTACTATCAACTTCCTCTTTTTCCATTTGATAAAATTGCTGCTTTCACATCCCTTCTTTACCAGGAAAGATTTTCTGACTGAAAAAGCCTTTGGATACAGAGAAATCAAGAAGGAACAGTTTTTTAGTGAAAACAAAATCAGGTGCGTGGTCATTTTGGTAAGTGAGCAAGCTACATCATGGTTTAAAATCATAAGACAGGAGGACAAGAAGTCAGGTGTGGGGGATGGGGGGAAAGGGTATCAATGTGGAGATTGAGGTCACCAAGGATGAGGATGGGAAACTGAGAAGAGTGGAAGAGGGAAAGCCAAACATGAAAATCTGAAGATGGTGCTGAGGGAGTGTTGGGGCAGCAAGTGACAGCTGTTTGGATAGAAAAGAGAGAGTAGTCAGATGGATTGTTTTTCAAAAAAGAATGGAGCCATATCCCCGCTGCTCCTGAGGGGAGTTCAGGAATGGTGCTGCACTTGGGCCAATGCTTTGGAGAATCAAAACACACCCCCCCTCCCCAGTGAACTAGACAGATTTGTCAACCCGCAAAACACCAATTTTTAGTCTTGTTGGGGGCTGAGGAACAGAATAAGGATTGCAGGACGTCCCTGAAGAGCCCCGCCGAGGCTCATGAAAAGGGGGAAGGAGTGACTCTCCCATCTTGTTACCTCACTGTCCCCAAGTGCTATATTTTATACCTCTCCAACTTCTGTAAACATCCTGAAATAAGCAAGAAGTAAACATCTTAGCAGGTTTGCTAAGAATGGTATAAGTACAGGAAGCAAAGCTAGGAGATAGGATCTGAAGGGGGACTAGGGATGCCAGGAAAGTGACCCAAGGGGCAAAGACTTCCTAGTCTGCTCCCCATATTCATTTTCCTGGGCTTCACACAGTGCATAAAGGTGTCCTGAGGAGCAAAGGACCCATCCCTGCTCAGCTACCTCCTCTGCATTCTGGGCTGGCACGTGAAGCTCCTATTTAAATTCTTAGCTTTTTACTCACCTAAGCTTTGGACCTGGACATCAACTCTTAAACTAGATGAGATCAGAAAACTAAGCATGCGCTCTCTCTCATCTTTTCTTGAAACTAAGTGCCAAAACATACAAACTTTTCAGATTCTGAAGAGCTCCTGTATTTAGAATAGTTTGGAAACACCCTTGGTCTAATCCACTTTAAATCTGGTAGAAAAATTCTTCCTTGGTCCCAAACCAAATCTACCAATTTTGAAGCCTCTTCTTGTGGACTGGGAAGTAGGGCAATTGGGGAAAGCTGGGCTCTGAGATACTCACTAGCAACTTTAATCATGAGAAGGTAGTAATAGCTACCATTTCGTAACACAGTGGCAGTAATTCAATGCCCAGATGTCAAGAACAGCATCTACAACCTGCACGAACTATACCACCTGTCTATGTGCTTATCAGGTGGGACTTTTATTCAAGGACATCCAAACTCTGCTTCATTTTGGCTCTTTCAATACCACAAAAACATTTAGCTTAACATTGACCTTCCCTAAGAGATTATAAACCACTGCATCACCACGATTCCTTCTGCCTCGATGCTGAATGAAGACCCTTAAGACATTCAGTGTGAGGAACTGACCTTGCTTTATAAATCTGTATTATTCTGGAATCATTTATTTCTTGAGAATGTTCTGCCTTAGCCACCATTCACCAGCCCAGGCAACAAACAATGCTATGAAATCAGAGTGCATGCATCTAGGATGCATCTCCTCATCTCCATTAATCAATATATGGGTAGTCTGAAGTTAGACTGGGTACCTGAGGGGACCCTACCATCATTTTTGCATTATCAACATTTAAAAAAACGACCAAGAACGAACCTAATAATACTGAATATATTATACTGAACAGATACTGGATTCAGTTATTGTCTACACACAAGAGCACAGCAAATGGTATTCAGACAATTGCTAAGAGCATGGAATGAGATTTGGTAAGTTTCTCATTAGTATAAATGTAGTGCTGTTAAATGACCTAATGTAGCTCTACATCTTGGAAATATTTAAGATCATTTACCTCATATTTACTATCAAGTGCATTCACTTAGTTCTGCTCATCCAGCACCAATTAGGGTGACAAGGGACCAGGATTAGAATTTTTACTGTCCTCATTCAGGCAATAAACCACAAACCCATGCTTTCCTGAATGCATTAGGAAGGTCCAAGAAAGCACATCTCAATATGGTTTAGTGCTATCAGAAAAGGTTCAAGGAGTTAAGACGTTTAGCAACATCAATGGTTTGGGCCTAAGAAAACTAAAAGATCACTTAAAGCTCCTGGACAAGGACTGCAGGCAGCTCCATTCCTCAGGCACAATGCTGCTGTCCCTCAGGGGTACTGCTCATCCTGTGCAGGAGACAGGGCTTTCTTAGGGCAAGCTCAAGGTCATCAAACCACAAGCATCACCACCTTCTGCTCTGACTGAGCATTATTTCAGCTCAGTACCAATGTGGACACAAGAACAAATGGATATAAACTGGCCATCAGGAAGTTTAGACTTGAAATTAGACGAAGGTTTCTAACCATCAGACGAGTGAAGTTCTGGAACAGTCTTCCAAGGGAAGCAGTGGGGGCAAAAGACCTAACTGGCTTCAAGATTAAGCTAGATACGTTTATGGAGGGGATGGTTTGATGGGATAACATGATCTTAGTCAAAGGTCAATTAATTGCCATCAGTGGTAAATAGGACCAATGGTCAATGATGGGATGTTAGAAGTTACTACAGAGAACTTTTTCCTGGCTGGCTGGTGAGTCTTGCCCACATGCTCGGGGTTCAGCTGATCACCATATTTGGGGTCGGGAAGGAATTTTCCTCCAGGGTAGATTGGCAGAGGCCCTGGAGGTTTTTTGCCTTCCTCTGCAGCATGGGGCACGGGTCACTTACCGGAGGATTCTCTGCATCTTGAAGTCTTTAAACCATGATTTGAGGACTTCAATAGCTGAGACATAGGTGAGAGGATTATTCCAGGAGTGGGTGGGTGAGATTCTGTGGCCTGCATTGTGCAGGAGGTCAGACTCGATGATCATAATCCCTTCTGACCTTAAAGTCTATGAGTCTATGAGACTGCAAGGCTTTCTTCCACCTTGCCTTTGCTGATATAGACACACACGACACATTCAATGATTTAAAAAAATCCAAACTACTACAATTTCATCTTGGAGAGAAAAAAGAAACATGACAGATGCTAGTCCTGTGGCTTAATGCACTATTGGAAAGTGCTCATAACTACAGTGATGATGCCCATATAAAAACCTGAACAGACTCAGAAGTAATTTATTTTCAAAATGAGAAGGATGTTTCTATGTGTTGTTTATACCAGACAAAACAGTTTCTAGAGAGGACTTTTGCTAATCATTGAAGCCATTCAGGCTTTTCAGGATCAGAGCCAGTGATCAGCTCTTAAGAGTATCCTTGGATGTTGCGATAGACTCCTCAGAGACAGAAGCCCCAGTGCAAAACCAGAAAGTAGGAGTGCACACGCTGAAACCGCCCCTCAGTTTTCACGAGGAACAACTTTGAAATTAAAACTGAAGGGTTGTTTTAGCTTCCCCACTCCACTCAGCACAGAGGCAGAGAAAAAAATGTTGTCAACAGCCAGGGATTCAACAGTTGATCAGTGGCTTCGCCTCCTCTTGTAAAACAGAAAGGGAGAAAAATTAACATTAAAACAGGGATTTAAAATGTTTAAAGTAAATATTAAAGTCAGGGAGAGGAAGGAAACTAGACAGAAGCATGGCCTGTGATTCTATTTGGTATTAGAGACAAAGGTGGGTGAGGTAGTATCTTTTATTGGACCAAATTCTGTCGGTGAAAGGCGATAAACTTCCAAGCTTATACAGAGCTCTTCTTCAGGTCTGGAAAAGGTACTCAGAGTGCCACAGCTTAATACAAGATGGAACACATTGTTAAGGAAAGGAGTTAACACGTTGCAAGAGACCATTCAAGGTGAAGTGAACAGTTAACACCTCGCAGTGGTAGGACAAAAGAGGGTTAGTGGATTACAGATTGTTGTAATGAGCTATAAATCCAATGTCTTTATTCATGATGTTTAGTGTCTAGCAAAATTATGAATGCAAGCTCCCAGGCTCATCTTTTGAAGATGTTGTGCAGGTTTCTTCTGAGGCCTTAGCTACACTTGCAGATGTACAGCGCTGAGAGTTAAACCCGTCTTCGTACAGCTGAGTAGGGAAAGCGCTGCAGCCTGTCCACACTGGCAGCTGCCAGCGCACTAAGGTGGCTACATTTGAGGCATTTGCAGCTGTATTGGGAGCGGTGCATTATGGGCATTCAAGTGGCTGCAACGTGCTTTTCAAATGGGGGGGGTGAGGGGGCCTTTGACAGGGAGCGTGTTGGGAGAGAGAGTGGATTTTTGGAATCTCCACAGAGTGTCAGCTCATTATTGCCTAAGTTTACACACCTCCACATCCCCTGCCTCTCTCTCAATCACTGAAAGCAAACACCAGGGGCTTTGTTTGTTTTTAAAGAGCAGATAAAAGAGAACTTGGGGAAACGGAGCCCTCCCCCCTCCCCTGTCCAAGGCAACTTTGCTGCCGGCATTCCTAACTGAGGCCCCCCCCCCCCCCCCCCCCCCGCCCCCGCCTGCAAACAGTAGCTGTGTTTGTTTTTTTGTAAAGCAGCTCAAGAACGGAGCTCTGAACTCCAACCCGGAAGTGCCGTTTCAAAACAAAGGGAGCTTCCGGAGGTCAGTAACAGGAATTCCCGGCTACATTGAAGCACCAGCGTTCCACCCACTTCGCAACAGTTGCTATTCCTCTCGGGGAGGTGGAGTACACGCAGCGCTTTATCTGAGGAGATACAGCGCTGCACGTGCCTTGCAAGTGTAGCCAGTTAGTGAGTTACAGCGCTGCAGGCAGTTTTATTGCGCTGTAACTCGTAAGTGTAGCCAAGGCCTGAGAGGTCAGGTATGGAATGATCATTTTGTGAAGTGTCCACCCACGAGTAATATGGTGTTTTTGTATTCTCATTGTAGTGTAGACCTGGCCACAGAAAAGACTTATATTGGTTTAACTGCGAAAAATCCATACCCCTGAGCAACGTAGTTATACTGACTTAACCCCTGAGGTAGACAGCACTATGTCAGCAGGAGAGCTTCTCCCATCAACATAGCTACTGCCTCACAGAGATGGATTACTACACCGATGGGAGCAGCTCTCCTGTCAGCATAGAGATATCTTCACTTAACTGCTACAGCGGCGCAACTGCACTGATGCAGCATTTTAAGTGTAGACCTTCCCTGTGAGAGTTCATTTGAGAGTTTGATTGTTTCGTTTTACCCAAATAGTTATTGGGGTATTTAGGATATGTCTACGCTGTAATTAGACACTTGCAGCTGGTCCACACCAGCTGACTTGGGTTCGTGGGCCTCAGGCTAAGATGCTGTTTAACTGCAGTGTAGATGGTCCAGCACTGGTTTCAGCCCAAGCTCTGGGACCCTCCCACCTCACAAGGTCCTAGAGGCTGGGCTCCAGCCTAAACATTTACACTGCAATTAAACAGCTCCTTAGCCCAAGGCCCATGAGCTCAAATCAGCTGGCACAGGCCAGCCGCAGGTTTTTAATTGCAGTGCAGACATACCCTTAGTACGCTGGATGAGGTACACCACATGTTGTGATAGGCACGTGTAGGACCCATGGATCTTGAAAGGTGTGTTGTGGGGAATCAAGGAGAAATGGTCTCAGCCTAGTTCCTAAAGCACACTAATCACTGCTACCATTGGCCCTTACTGGCTGTCTCAGCAGCGGTCTCAAGGACTGACTGTGCTACTGCTAGATGTGGTCCCTCTGATAAGGGCTAAATTGCACTGACAGGGAGTTAGGGGCTGGTGTACAGGGAAGTTTGCATTGCTTGCTGCCCATGTTGTGACTATTGGTGGATAGAGAGCTTCAATCTCCAGCAAAGCGAATCCTGCACATTTATCAGCAATAAGTTCACTCCAATTTTTTTAAATCACATATTCATCTACACAGACACAGCATAAAAGCCAGCCAAGGTTGCCAAAGGACAATAATGCAAAATTGAAAATCGTGAACATGAGGAAACATAAGGTAAAGGCATATATCTATTTACATCTTTTGTTAAGATCTGGGGAGAAATGGTATCTCCAGAGAGGGCTACTGGCATTGCAGGGAGACAGAATCTCAGTTGGCTTCAGCCTGCTCTCTCCATACCAGCTTGGGGACTACTAGAAAAAGGAAATTATCTTCTCTTCTCTGGTAAGAAGGGACAACAGAAATGTATCTTTTACAAACCCAGTTCCACAATCCCTTACTGCCCCCTTCATGTTTTTTTCTATTTGCTACAGCATTATGTTTGAACCAAAGCCACAGACAGCACCTGCTATTTAACAATCTGAACCAAACAGTGAACTGTAGCTAAGCCAAACATTATCTCCTTTCAGCATTTTGCAAAGGAAGAACGTGCATGATCAAATATTATGAAGAGCCTGGTCCAGTGGATAGGGCACTAGACCTGGAGCTCAGCGCTATGTTCTATTCTTGGTCCTGCCACTGACCTGTTGTATGACCTTGAGCCAATCCCCCCCTCTTTTCTGTACCTCTCCCCTCCCAACCATTTCTGTCTTGTCTAGGACAGGCTGTAAGCTCTTAGGGGCAACAACTGTCTCTGACTGGGGGAATCATAGAATCATAGAATCTCAGGGTTGGAAGGGACCTCAGGAGGTCATCTAGTCCAACCGCCTGCTCAAAGCAGGACCAAACCCAATTAGATCATCCCAGCCAGGGCTTTGTCAAGCCTGACCTTAAAAACATCTAAGGAAGGAGATTCCACCACCTCCCTAGGTAACCCATTCCAGATCTTAACCACCCTCCCAGTGAAAAAGTTTTTCCTAATCTCCAACCTAAACCTCCCCCTCTGCAACTTGAGACCATTACTCCTTGTTCTGTCATCTTCTACCACTGAGAACAGTCTAGATCCATCCTCTTTGGAACCCCCTTTCAGGTAGTTGAAAGCAGCTATCAAATCCCCCCTCATTCTTCTCTTCTGCAGGCTAAACAATCCCAGTTCCCTCAGCCTCTCCTCATAAGTCATGTGCTCGAGCCCCCTAATCATTTTTGTTGCCCTCCGTTGGACTCTTTCCAATTTATCCACATCCTTCTTGTAGCGTGGGGCCCAAAACTGGACACAGTACTCCAAATGAGGCCTCACCAGTGCCGAATAGAGGGGAACAATCACGTCCCTCGATCTGCTGGAAATGCCCCTACTTATACAGCCCAAAATGCCGTTAGCCTTCTTGGCAACAAGGGCACACTGTTGACTCATATTCAGCTTTTCGTCCACCGTAACCCCTAGGTCCTTTTCTGCAGAACTGCTGCCCAGCCATTCGGTCCCTAGTCTGTAGCAGTGCATGGGATTCTTGCGTCCTAAGTGCAGGACTCTGCACTTGTCCTTGTTGAACCTCATCAGATTTCTTTTGGCCCAATCCTCTAATTTGTCTAGGTCCCTCTGTATCCTGTCCCTACCCTCCAGCGTATCAACCACTCCTCCCAGTTTAGTGTCATCTGCAAACTTGCTAAGGGTGCAGTCCACACCATCCTCCAGATCGTTGATGAAGATATTGAACAAAACCGGCCCCAGCACCGACCCTTGGGGCACTCCACTTGATACCGGCTGCCAACTAGACATGGAGCCATTGATCACTACCCGTTGAGCACGACCATCCAGCCAGTTTTCTATCCACCTTACCGTCCATTCATCCAGCCCATACTTCCTTAACTTGCTGGCAAGAACACTGTGGGAGACTGTATCAAAAGCTTTGCTAAAGTCAAGAAATAGCACATCCACTGCTTTCCCCTCATCCACAGAGCCGGTTATCTCATCATAGAAGGCAATTAGGTTAGTCAGGCATGACTTGCCCTTGGTGAATCCATGCTGACTGTTCCTGATCACTTTCCCCTCCTTTAAGTGGTTCAGAATTGATTCCTTGAGGACCTGTTCCATGATTTTTCCAGGGACTGAGGTGAGACTGACTGGCCTGTAGTTCCCCGGATCTTCCTTCTTCCCTTTTTTAAAGATGGGCACTACATTAGCTTTTTTCCAGTCATCCGGGACCTCCCCCGATTGCCATGATTTGTCAAAGATAATGGCCAATGGCTCTGCAATCACATCGGCCAACTCCTTTAGCACCCTCGGATGCAGTGCATCCGGCCCCATGGACTTGTGTTCGTCCAGCTTTTCTAAATAGTCCCGAACTACTTCTTTCTCCACAGAGGGCTGGTCACCTCCTCCCCATACCGTGCTGCGGAGTGCAGCCGCCTGGGAGCTGACCTTGTCTGTGAAGACAGAGGCAAAAAAAGCATTGAGTACACTAGCTTTCTCCACATCCTCTGTCACTAGGTTCCCTCCCTCATTCAGCAAGGGGCCCACACTTTCCTTGACTTTCTTCTTGTTGCTCACATACCTGAAGAAACCCTTCTTGTTACTCCTAACATCTCCGGCTAGCTGCAACTCCAAGTGTGATTTGGCCTTCCTAATTTCACTCCTGCATGCCTGAACAATATTTATATACTCCTCCCTGGTCACTTGTCCAATCTTCCACTTCTTGTAAGCTGCTTTTTTGTGTTTAAGACGAGCAAGGATTTCACTGTTAAGCCAAGCTGGTCACCTGCCATATTTACTTTTCTTTCTACACATCGGGATGGTTTGTTCCTGCAACCTCAATAAGGAGTCTTTAAAATACAGCCAGCTTTCCTCGACTCCTTTCCCCCTCATGTTATTCTCCCAGGGGACCTTGCCCATCAGTTCCCTGAGGGAGTCAAAGTCTGCTTTTCTGAAGTCCAGGGTCTCTGTTCTACTGCTCTCCTTTCTTCCTTGTGTCAGGATCCTGAACTCGACCATCTCATGGTCACTGCCTCCCAGGTTCCCATCCACTATTGCTTCCTCTACTATTTCCTCCCTGTTTGTGAGCAGCAGGTCAAGAAGAGCTTTTCCCCTAGTTGGTTCCTCCAGCAATTGCACCAGGAAATTGTCCCCTACACTTTCCAAAAACTTCCTGGGATAGCTCAGTGGTTTGAGCATTGGCCTGCTAAACCCAGGGTTGTGAGTTCAATCCTTGAGGGGGCCATTTAAGGATCTGGGGCAAAAATTGGGGATTGGTCCTGCTTTGAGCAGGGGGTTGGACTAGATGACCTCCTAAGGTCCCTTCCAACCGTGATACTCTACGATTCTATGACTGTACTCAGGCCAGGGGCCTAAGCGCTACCATGGCAATGCACCGGGGGATGCTCTAGGCAAAAGCCTTGAGCCCTCAGGGGTTTGACAAGAACCCAACGCAGCCAGCAGCCATTCCCGGGCCGAGGCGAACCGGCCTGGGGCTCGGCCCGAGAGCGAGCGGGCCAAGACACCCGCCAGCCCGGGCGCAGCGCGCGGCTCCCGCCCTACCTCGCTGGTGAACATGGCGCAGAAGTAGTCGCTGCAGGCCGCCAGCACGATGCGGTGCGCGGCGAAGTCTTTGTGCGCCACGCGCAGGGTCACGTCGCAGAGCGTGCTGCTCTTCCGCAGGGCGTTCATGGCGTTCAGGATGGACTTGGCGTGGGAGTTGGTCATGATGTCCTTGGGGGCCATAGCGGCGCCGGGGGGGCCCGGCCGGGGCTCTCCCAGCACTGGGGGCGGGCCCCGGGCCGGGCAGCTCGGCTGAGGGGACCCGTGCGCGCGGAGGCCGGAGCGGGGCCCGATCCCGCCAGACGGAATGGCTGCGGGGGGCAGCAGCGTACCCGAGGCCTCCGCCGCGCCAACCGCCAGCTCGGGGCTCCGCCGCAGCCGCGCGGCACCACCAGGCGCACGCTGGTGACGTGACCCGGCGCAGACCCCGCCCTTCGTTACCCAGCAACGGAACCCTCTCCTGTTGCCCAGCAACAGACCCCTCCTACCCGAGCCTTGGAGGGTGTGCGCGTCCGCCCACCTCCCAGGGTTTCCAATAGGGCCTCCCCCACCCCCCACTTGCGTGGGGTCGTTCGGACCCGGGAGCAGGAGGCGTGCGTGGTGGTGAAACGCCCGCGCTCTTCACACTGGCCAATGCACGGGAGGGAGCGCGTTTGTAGCGGGGAACCAGCTTTCTTTGTAAACTGCGGGGTCACCGAGCGGGGCCCGAGCCCCGCTAGGGCTGTCAGCTGCAGAGTTACTCCCTGGGATGCAAATCCTCTGATGCTGTACACAGCACTGATACCGCGCTTGGTGCAATTACACTATACGGTGCAGCGTTATCCTGTGCGATGCAATCCCATAATGCTGTAAATCATAGTATTACCTTGCACTACGTTATATGCTGCTGTGTTACCCCCTGCAAATCATGTTACATTGTGAGTTGAAGTATTACCCCCCATATGGTGCAAACACTGTCAACTGCAGTGTTACCCCCCTCCCATTTGGTGCATACCCTGTTAAGGCTATGAGGTGTGGTGTGATACCCCATGTGATGCAAACCCTGTTACATTGGAAGCATCAATGTTACCTTCGCCTGGTGCAAACCCGTTTACAGTGTAAGATGCAATGTTACCCTCCCTCCCAAAATGTGGTCCAAACACTATTAAACTGTAAGCTGCTGTGTTACCTTGCATGGTACAAATCCCATTATACCTACTCCACATTGTGCAAACCCTGTTAAGATACAGTGTTACTCACCCAGCATGGTGCAACCTCCTCATTACACTACAAACTGGACTGTACTCCACATGGTGCAAACCCTGTACTGTAACCTGCAGAGTTACTCTGCGTGGTGAAAAGTTCTGTAATTGTAGAGCAGGCGTGGGCAAACTTTTTGGCCTGAAGGCCACATCGGGGTTCTAAAATTGTATGGAGGTCCGGGTAGGGAAGGCTATGCCTCCCCAAACAGCCTGGCCCCCACCCCCTATGCGCCCCCTCTCGCTTCCCACTCCCTGACTGCCCCCCTCAGAATCTCCGACCCATCCAACCCCCCCGCTCCTTGTCCCCTGACAGCCCTCTCCTGGGACCTCCCGCCCCTAACTGCCCCCCTGGGACCCCACCCCCTATCCAAGCCCCCTGCTCCCTGTCCCCTGACTGCCCCAACCCCCTATCCAAGCCCCCTGCTCCCTGTCCCCTGACTGCCCCAACCCCTATCCACACCCCTGCCCCCTGACAGGCCCCCCGGAACTCCCACACCTATCCAACCCCCCTTGTTCCCCATCCCCTGACTGCCCCCCCCGAACCTCCACCCCATCCAACCGCTCCCTGATCCCTGTCCCCTGACTGCCCCCCGGGACCTCCTGCCCCTTATCCAACACCCCTGCCCCCGCTTCCCACCCACTTACCATGCCACTCAGAGCAGCAGGACTGGCAGCTGCGCCGCCTGGCTGGAGCCAGCCACACTGCCGCGCTGCCCGGCAGGAGCTTGCAGCCCCGCCATTCAGAGCGCTGGTAGCAAGGGGAGGTGGGGCAGTGGGGGAAGGGCCAGCCTGGAGCTCAAGGGCCCCCGTAGTTTGCCCACCTCTGGTGTAGAGAGAGGCTTGACTCATTGTTTCTTCAAGAATGCATGGCTCATTTACATGGGAGATGGGATCCTGGGCTGGGAGTTGGGGGGCTGAACCAGAACTCACCTCTGACTTCTTGAAATTTCCATGGCACTTCTCACCATTGCATCACCATCACTGCCTAGCCTAGCAATATTGTGCCCTTCCCAAACCTTATTTAGGGAGGTCTCACAGCACCCTGATGAGGCAGAGAACTATAATCCCCCATTTTACAAAGAAGTAACTGAAGCCCAGCAGGGTAAAGTGGCTTGCCCACAGAACCAGGAAGAAAACGTAGCTCTCCAGTCTTATCCATCAAATCAGTGTCGCTGTCGGCAGTCCTTCATAGAATATCAGGGTTGGAAGGGACCTCAGGAGGTCATCTAGTCCAACCCCCTGCTCAAAGCAGGACCAATCCCCAATTTTTGCCCCAGATCCCTAAATGGCCCCCTCAAGGATTGAACTCACAACCCTGGGTTTAGCAGGCCAATGCTTAAACCACTGAGCTATCCCTCCCTCAGCTTTCTAGGCTAGAGTCCAGCCCTAGATGTAGCTCCTCTTTTCTTCTCCAGTGGTGTGCAGGGGCTGCAGTGTCTCCTGGAGGAATTCCCACCTGCAGGAACAGTGCTGGGTCTGCATAAACAGTGCTGGGTCTGCATAAACAGCCCAAAACTTCTCCCTTTCACAGCACTCAGCATAGGCACCTGTGAGGAGTTTGCCATAATGTACACTACAGAGTTTTGTTGACAAAAGTTATGCCGACATACAGCAACCGCTTTACTTAAACCTCTGTTGCATGTCCACACTATGTTTCTTGTATCAGCAGAGACCATCCACACTAGCAGCTCTTGCAATGACACAGAGAGCAGTGCACTGTGGGAAGCTATCGCAAGCTGCCTTGAGAAGAGTTTGCAATGCCTCTTGGGGCAGGTACAGTGTCACATGAGGCAGGTTTCTCAATCCAATTTTCCCATGGGACTCACCTGTCCCCTGCAGAGCCAGGCTGGGAGGAGCTGATGTGGAGCCTGCCCACCTGCCCAATCAGGGCACGGCAGGGGTCAGTCCCCAAAGCAAGGGCCGGGGGTGGGGAAATCGGGGCACAGCGAGGTGTTGGGGTCCGTCCCTGGAGCGAGCGGTGGGGAAATTGGGGCACAGCGAGGGGAGGGGCTGACAGGTTCCCCTCGCTGGATAGTGCCGGTACCTATTTTGGAGCCGGGTCCAGGAGGCAGCGGAGGAGCTCTGCTTACTAGCTGCTGCAGCTCTTCCTGCCCCCCAGTGGTGGAGGCTGGTTACTGCATGTAACTGGACTTTTAGTGTAGCTGACCGGACACTGCCAGTTTCCCTTTTTGACTGGGACACCTGTCAACCCTACATCCATGAGCTGATCTCATCCAAACACTGGCTCATGTTGGTGGTAGTGGTGTGGTCCTATGCAGTGAAGGAAGGTAAAACTGTGTGTCAGCTGCTTATTCGTAGAATCATAGAACTGGAAGGGACCTCAAGAGGTCATCTTGTCCAGTCCCCTGAACTCAAGGCAGGACTAAGTATTATCTAGCCCATCCCTGACAGGTGTTTGTCTAACCTGCTCTTAAAAATCCCCAATGATGGAGATTCCACAACCTCCTTAGGAAATTTATTCCAGTGCTTAACCACCCTGACAGTTAGGAAGTTTTTCATAATGTCCAACCTAAACTGCCCTGTGACGTTGCATCTCATAATGCTTTATAAAAATATGGTTATGAGTGTAAATATGACATAACTGAAATATGTTTTATGCTAGATATGCCATGTAACGTATTTCTGCAAAGGTTATAATCTACTGAATATATTCATCCTATTTGTATGCATGTATCATTTTTATATCTGAAGTTATGAGCATTGGCTCTATGCTTGTATTTAAAGTGTTTGCTGTAGGAAGCACATAAGACAGATTTGGTCAACATAGTGTGAAGGGGTTATTCAAGTACTTGGGAGTACTTAACTAACAATGGACTTTGGGAGACGCCAATCCACATCTGAGCTTTCCTGGGAACATTCAAACTAACATATAAACAATGGCATCGGCCTGCAAAAAGCTGAATCATTCATAGACATGTGACTTGCCCAGGTGGCTAGAGACCCCATCTTGTGGCTGTGATGTTGCACAAGAGAAAGACTATATAAGGTCCTGGAAACCCCTCCATTTTGTCTTCAGCAGGCTCAAAAGATAACCTCTCCACCCCAAAGTAGGGTGACCAGACAGCAAGTGTAAAAAATCGGGACAGGGTGTGGGGGATAATAGGAGCCTATATAAGAAAAAGACCCAAAAATCGGGACTGTCCCTATAAAATCGGGACATCTGGTCACCCTACCCCAAAGAGATGCCTGAAAGAGACTGGAACAAAGGACAGTATAACTATGGGGGTGTGAGTGATTGCTGGACCCAGACTAGGAAGGGGTCTAGTCCGTCAAAGAAGCTTATTGGAACATCTCTGAGGGTGAGATTTACCTGCATTTAGTTTCCTACTGTCTTAGGCTTAGACTTGCACATTTTTGTTTTATTTTGCTTGGTAACTTACTTTGTTCTGTCTGTTATTACTTGGAACCACTTAAATCCTACTTTTTATATTTAATAAAATCACTTTTTACTTATTAATTAACCCAGGGCAAGTAATTAATTCCTAGGGGAGCAAACAGCTGTGAATATCTCTATATGTGTTTGCCCTCTATATCAGTGTTATAGAGGGTGAACAATTTACGAGTTACCCTGTATAAGATTTATACAGAGTAAAACGGATTTATTTGGGACTTGGACCCCATTGGGAACTGGGTACCTGGGTGTTGGAGACAGGAGCACCTCTTAAACTGTTTTCAGTTAAGCCTGCAGCTTTTTGGGGGTGTGATTCAGACCTGGGGCTATGTTTGGTAGCAGGCTAGCATGTCTGGCTCAACAAGGCATGGTACTGAAGTCCCAAGCTGCCAGGCAAAATGGGGTCAGAGGTGGTCTCAGCACATCAGGTAGCAGTCCCAAGGGGGTCTCTGCGACCCAACCTATCACATGCCCTTGCTACAATTGAAGCCCATTGCTTCTTGTCCTAGCCTCATAGGTTAAGAAGAACAATTTTTCTCCCTCCTCCTTGTAACAACCTTTTATGTACTTGAAAACTGTTATCATAGAATATCAGGGTTGGAAGGGACCTTAGGAAGTCATCTAGTCCAACCCCCTGCTCAAAGCAGGACCAATCCCCAATTTTTGCCCCAAATCCCTAAATGGCCCCCTCAAGGATTGAACTCATAACCCTGGGTTTAGCGGACCAATGCTCAAACCACTGAGCTATCCCTCCCCCCCTCCTATCATGTCCCCTCTCAGTCTTCTCTTCTCCAGACTAAACAAACCCAATTTTTTCAATCTTCCCTCATAGGTCATGTTTTCTAGACCTTTAATTATTTTTGTTGCTCTTCTCTGGACTTTCTCCAATTTGTCCGCATCTTTCCTGAAATGTGGCACCCAGAACTGGACACAATACTCCAGTTGAGACCTAATCAGCACGGAGTAGAGCAGAAGGATTACTTCTCATGTCTGGCTTACAAGACTCCTGCTAATGCATCCCAGAATGATGTTTGCTTATTTTGCAACAGTGTTACACTGTTGACTCATATTTAGCTTGTTTATGTACGATCCCCAGATCCCTTTCCACAGTACTCCTTCCTAGGCAGTCATTTCCCATTTTGTATGTGTGCAACTGATTGTTCCTGGCACTACAGCAAACCAGGGGGAGCAGGAGACCCTGGGGGTCTGGTACACATTCCTTCAGGCAGCTGGAGAGGCAGAGGAAAAGGAATATCCCAGCTGATGATGCCTCTCCTCTGTAAGTAGCTCTGTGTGGGCCTCTGTCTACTACCTGCCCAGCAGAGGGCTCTGTACAAATGTCACTCTGCTACCATCCCTCCCCTGCAGGGGGCTCTGTGCAGGTGTTACTCTGCTGCTATCACCCTCCCCCCGGCCCCGCAGCAGCTGGATCTGTGCATCTCCGCCCCCGCCCTCCCCCCGCGCCCCCATGCAGCAGCAGGATCTGTGTGTGTGTGTGTTAACAGGGAAGAATTGGTAGGGGAAGTAGAAGTGAGTGGCATTCTGGGCAGCAGTGACCATGAGATGGTTGAGTTCAGGATCCTGACATAAGGAAGAAAGGAGAGCAACAGAATACGGACCCTGGACTTCAGAAAAGCAGACTTTGACTCCTTCAGGGAACTGATAGGCAGGATCCCCTCGGAGGCTAATATGAGGGGGAAAGGAGTCCAGGAGAGCTGTCTGTCTTTTAAAGAAGCCTTATTGAGGATGCAGGAACAAACCATCCTAATGTTCAGAAAGAATAGCAAATATGGCAGGCGACCAGCTTGGCTAAACAGAGAAATCTTTGGTGGGCTTAAACACAGAAAGGAAGCTTACAACAAGTGGAAACTTGGATAGATGACTAGGGAGGAGTATAAAACTATTGCTAGAGCATGCAATGGTGTAATCAGGAAGGCCAAAACACAATTTGAGTTGCAGCTAGCAAAGGATATGAAGGGTTCTACAGCTACGTTAGCAACAAGAAGAAGGTCAGGGAAAGTGTGGGACCCTTGGTGAATGGGGGAAGCAACCTAGTGACACATGATGTGCAAAAAACTGAAGTACTCAATACTTTTTTTGCCTTGGTCTTCACAGTCTGCTGGGCAGCACAGTATGGGGAGAAGGTGAGCAGTCCTCAGTGGTGAACGAACACGCTTAGGACTATTTAGAAAATCTGGACATGCACAAGTCCATGGGGGCAGACACAATGCATTCCAGGGTGCTGAGGAAGTTGGCTGATGTGATTGCAGAGCCATTGGCCATTATCTTTGAAAACGCGTGGCGATCGGGGAGGTCCTGGACGATTGGAAAAAGGCAGATATAGTGCCCATCTTTAAAAGAGGAAAGAAGGAGAATCCGGGGAACTACAGACCCATCAGCCTCACCTCAGTCCCCGGAAAAATCATGGAGCAGGTCCTCAAAGAATCAATTTTGAAGCACTTGGAGGAGAGGAAGGTGATCAGCAACAGTCAACATGGATTCACCAAGGGCAAGTCATGCCTGACCAACCTGATTGCCTTCTATGATGAGATAACTTGCTCTGTGGATATGGGGAAAGTGGTGGACGTGATATATCTTGACTTTAGCAAAGCTTTTAATACAGTCTCCCACAGTATTCTTGCCAGCAAGTTAGAGAAGTATGGATTGGATGAATGGACTATAAAGTGGATAGAAACCTGGCTAGATCGTCAGGCTCAATGTGATCAATGGCTGGATGTCTAGTTGGCAGCCAGTATTAAGCGGAGTGCCCCAGGGGTCTGTCCTGGGGCCGGTTTTGTTCAACATCTTCATTAATGATTTGGATGATGGGATGGATTGCACCAATGTTCCCTCTAATTTTTGACAGGCCGTGTGCGCAAAACATTTTTTCTGTGCAAATTTTTGACAGGCAGTGTGTGCAAAAAATTTCTTCTATGCACATTGTTGTGCTTCTGTGCAAATTTTTGTGTGCGCAGTGTTTCGCCGTGTGCGCAGGGTTTAGGATCCGTGTGCACACGCACACACGCACAGCTTCGAGGGAACAGTGGATTGCCCCCCCAGCAAGTTCACGGATGACACTAAGCTGGGGGGAGAGGTAGATACTCTGGAGGGTAGGGATAAGGTCCAGAGTGACCTAGACAAATTGAAGGGTTGGGCCAAAAGAAAACTGATGAGGTTCAACAAGGACAAGTGCAGAGTCCTGCACTTAGGACGGAAGAATCCCATGCACTGCTACAGGCTGGGGACCAACTGGCTAAGTGGCAGTTCTGCAGAAAAGGACCTGGGGATTACAGTGGACGAGAAGCTGGATATGAGTCAACAGTGTGCCCTTGTTTCCAAAAAGGCTAACGCCATATTGGGCTGAATTAGTAGGAGCATTGCCAGCAGATCGAGGGAAGTGATTATTCCCCTCTATTCGGCACTGGTGAGGCCCTATCTGGAGTACTGCATCAAGTTTTGGGCCCCCCACTACAGAAAGGATGTGGACAAATTGCAGAGAGTCCAGGGGAGGGCAATAAAAATGATTAGGGTGCTGGGGCACATGACTTATGAGGAGAGGATGAGGGAACTGGGCGTATTTAGTCTGCAGAAGAAAATAGTGAGGCGGGATTTGATAGCAGCCTTCAACTATCTGAAGTGGAGTTCCCAAGAGGATGGAGCTAGGTTGTTCTCAGTGGTGGCAGATGACAGAATAAGGAGTAATGGTCTCAAGTTGCAGTGTGGGAGGTCTAGGTTGGCTATTAGGAAAAAGTATTTCACTAGGAGGGTGGTAAAGCACTGGTATGGGTTACCTGGGGAGGTGGTGGAATCTCCATCTTTAGAGGTTTTTAAGGCACGGCTTGACAAAGCCCTGGCTGGGATGATTTAGTTGGGGTTGTTTCTGCTTTGAGCAGGGGGTTGGACTAGATTATCTCCTGAGGTCTCTTCCCACCCTAATCTTCTATGATTCTATGAGTCTATGGTTCTATGGTTACTATCCCCTCCCTGACAGAGGGCTCTGTGCTGGTGTTACTATGCTACTATTCCCCTTCCCCTCGCCTCCCCGCAGCAGGGGGATCTGTGCAGGTGTTACCCCACTATCACCCACTCCCCAGCAGGCAGCTCTGTATGGTGACATTGTGGGGGGCACACTGATAACAGTGTCAAGAGGACCTCCCTCATTTCCCACAACTTTAAAGAGCTCCCAACACTTCCTAGCGATTATTCCTGTGAGAGAGGAACTCCTGCTCCTCTATGGTATATTTTCTGGATGGATTTCCTTGAACATTTTGCTCTGGGCATTAGCATGGAAAGATGATCTTCCTTCTGCAGAGTCTCCTAGGAAACAGAGCTTGGTTTATGTGTGTATCTAGTGCAATGGAGAATAAGGACCGCAAAGTACAGTCAGCGACCCAGAACTGAGTCTAACTGATATACTCTACCCCTTTAATCACTGCAGGTCTGCACAGTGCAGGCTGAGTTAGACAGGGAGAGCTCAGCAGAACAAGCACTAGAAGGAGGATACTTTTATTGCTTAGTGGCAGATGCATTATTGATGGACTCCGATTGTTGTGCATGGCAAGCTGTCACAAGGCACCCGTGTCTTGAAGATGATCAGAAACATGCCCCATAGTACAGCCAGTATGTGAGTCTGGTGGGGAGGGGAGACAGGTGCCTCTATCAGACTAATAGGGTTGCACACTGGCCTTAGGAAAAGAGCATGGCCACCGGCTTCTTGTTGCCCAAACATTTTATGCAAATTATTTAATCTGTTAATTTGCATTTTTGGAGATAATTTGCATGACCATATACTGAAGTGTAAAACAAATGGTATGTGGATTTAATGTTGGTGAAAGGCATCTCTTTGATGACTCTGATTAATGGAATCCTCTATCTACAAGGCAGCAGCAGGGCACACTGCTCAGACACACTGCCTTGCCAGCAGGCCTCATCCCAGGGGAACTTCCTTTAAGGGCGACAGGAGTCATTCACACTCCACAACCCAAACAGCTCTTCGCCTGCCTGCTGAGTCTGCCAGTTACTGCAAAAGCTAGTGGTGGGTTTGTGATATGGGAGCTGGATTGGAGACCCACCAAATTCATCTCATACTAGTGCCACCAAGGATCAATTACATGGGAGCAGCTTCCTGGGGAACATGGAATGACTCTGGACCCTAGCCAGGAGCCCGTCTCCTGATGACTAATCATCCTGGCTGGGATGATTTAGTTGGGGATTAGGTTCTGCTTTGAGCAGGGGGTTGGACTAGATGACCTCCTGAGGTCCCTTCCAACCCTGATATTCTATGATTCTATGACTGACTGAGAAGCATCAATGTCAGCCCTGCCTGGGAAAAAACCCTCTGATTGGCTGCTGTCATAAATATAAAGGGAAAGGGGAGAGGGTCTGATGCAGATAAAATCCTCTTACCAGTAAAGGGTTAAGAAATGCAGGTAGCCAGACTGACACCTGACCTGGCTGGCATCTGACCAATAAGGGGACAAGATACTTTCAAATCTTGGGAGGGGAAAAAGCTTTGTGTGTGGCTCTTTGTCAGACATGGAGTGATCTTGGAGTAAAAAGGAATCAGTCATCTTTTCATCAAATCCTCACTTGTCTAAAGTAAGTTTAGATAGCATAGCGAGTAGATTTCTGTTTATTTTGCTTGGTACGTTCCCTGTGTGAGAGGGAGGGGTTACTCCTTTCTTTTTCTGTAACCTTAAGGGTTTGTCTGGGGGGGGGAATCCCTCTGAGTTTGGAAATTGAGTATCCTGTAAATTAGTTACCATCCTGATTTTACAGAGATTTTACCTTCTTTGTTTTAATAAAATCCTTCTTTTAAGAAGCTGACTGTTTTCTATGGTTTTTAAAACCCAGGGGGTGGGTTTTTAGATCACTGTGTAACCAATTGGTTGGGAGATTGTTCTCAAGCTTCCCAGGAAAGGGGGTGTCCGGGCTTGAGGGGGTATTTTGGGGGGGGAGGGAAGTTCAAGTGATTCCTTTCCTGGATTCTTGTTAGACACTTGATGGTGGCAGCGAAAGAAGCATTTCTCAGGGTGCAGGGAATTTTGTACCTTGGGGGTTTTAACCTAAGCTGGTAAAAATAAGCTTAGGGGCTCTGAATGCGGGTCCCCACATCTTTACCCTAGAGTTTAGAGTGGGGAGGGAACCCTGACAGGCACACCTTACAAGACCGGACATAGGTAGAAACATCCTTGCCCATTCCCTCCCAATGGAATGACCTTCCCAAACGGTCTTTGGTTTTGTTTACCCCAGCATGACCACTAGGATGATCATGGGCTAAGCTCAAGAGCTTTACCTGGTACTTAGTTGAAACTACCAACTGTCTTTGAGGACTCCAGTTTTCCTGGTGTCCACCAGAAAGAGTCTCCTTATATAGAAGTCCTTTTTCTATAACAAACCGGGATCAATTAGAAGAGCTGAGAGGCAGTGGGTTGCTCCGTCCCACTGTCCAAGCTTTTTGGAGGTTTTTATTTGCTTTCTGCTTGGCTTGGAACTGTTTCCTAGATGCTGGAGACATCAGTTCCTCACTGGGTTGTGGACTTGGGCTGGGTTCCTTTGGAAGCGATGTAGGTGATGGGGTTGTTTTTGTTGACTGTGAACCGCTTTTCGCTGGTGCACGATGTGGTAATTTAGGCTTTGGCTGAGCCTCTTGTATGGAGTTATTGGCTGCTGTTGCCATTGCAGGCTTGGTGGTGCCCTTTGGTGTTGGCACTGTAGATGGGGTTGCAAGCGCTGGACTCAGTGCTGGCAATGGTTTTGGTGCTGGTTGCTTTGCCAGTTCCGGTTTCGAGACTGGCTTTGGTTGGGTTTTTGCGACCGGATTTACGACGGCTGTTGCAGTTATTGGCAGGGTATTTGGTTTCACCACCTTTATTTGGGTTTTTAGTAGTACAGATGGGGTTCTGGTGGAAGTCTCGGGAACAGAGCTAGGTGTGACAGCTTGCTTAGCCTGGCTGCGGGTGACCATTCCCACCCTCTTGGCTAGCTTTACACAATTGGTCAAGTCTTCCCCCAGCAACATGGGAATGGGATAATCATCATAGACTGCAAAAGTCCAATTTCCTGACCAGCCCTTGTACTGGCCAGGCAACACGGCTGTAGGTAAATCAAAAGAGTTGGACTTGAAGGGTTGAATTGTCACTTGTGCCTTTGGGTTGATTAAGCTGAGGTCCACTAAGGATTGGTGGATAGCCGACACTTGTGCTCCAGTGTTCCTTCACGCTGTAACCTTTTTTCCACCCACACTTACCGTTTTCCTTTGCTTCAAGGGTATTTGGGAGGCATCTGGGCCTGAGGACCTTTGGTGTGACCCCGGTGCAATGAACTGTACTTTGTTGGGGTTCTTGGGGCAGTTGGCCTTTACATGCCCCAATTTGTTACATTTAAAACATTGCCCAGCTGACTGGTCAGTGGGGTGAGGTGGGTTGCTGGAGAATGGTGTGGTGGGGCAATAAGGGATCTGCGGTTTTCCTTGTGGGGCCTTGGGCTGCCCCTGGTGTTGTGGTGTGGTCTTGGGTTTTTCTTTTTGGTATTTTCCCAAACTATGACCAGGGTTGTTTCTTTTTGCTTTTTGCACCCCTTGTGTGCCAAATTTCCTTGTCCCTTTGCTGATCTGGGACTGTTTGTATTGATCAGCATAAACAGCAAGACTGTTTGCTGAGTCCATTTTTTTATTCCATAAACACTGTTTTATTTTATTTTTGGCCATATTTAGGAATTGTTTTTGAGCCATCAAATTACACATCCCTTCAAAGCTAGTAACACCCCTTCCCTTGACCCATTTATTTATTAGACCCTTTATTTGGTTTACATAAGCTACATTACTTAGTCCAGGCCCTCGGATAAGGGTTCTAAATTTTACTTTGTAAGTTTTAGGTGTAACTTGAAATTGTTTTAAAACCAAATCCTTGAATTTTTTATAGTTAGAAGCCTCAACAATAGGCATGTTATTGAATATGTTTAGAGCACTTCCAGTCAACTTTGCTACCAATGTGGTTATTTTGTGATTATTAGGAATGTTATGGAGATTGCATAGTTTCTCAAAGGTGAGAAAATATTCAGCAATATCACGGGATTCATCATACGGTGGACATAGTCGCTCCCATTTGTGGATTGTTAGTGTTATTCGGTAGACTCCGCTCCACCCTGGTCTTCTCCATCTCCAGGGCATGCTTGCTTTCTTTCTTCTTCTTCTTTATAGCATACTTCCTCTCCTCCTCAGCATGCTTTCTTTCTTTTTCTTTCTCCTCCTCAGCATACTTCCTCTCTCTTTGTTTCTCCTCCTCAGCATGCTTCCTCTCTTTTTTTTTGTATTAATTTTCATCTGTTTAAGTTGTAGCAGTCTTGCATGTTTCCTCTCCTCCTCATCGGCTTGCAGTTTAGCTAGCTCAAGTTTAATAGCTGCTTTACTGGCAGTCATTTTAGCCTTTCTGTTTTTAATTTGTCTTAACCCGAGAGAGTTAGAAAAGAAAAAAAAACTTGCTTGGGTTTTCCCTGTAGGGGGTTAACTACCTGCTTTTATATGTAGATACTTTAGCTCCTAGCAGCTTAACCCCTCCCCCCTCCCTGCTTTCAAGCAGCTACAGGGAAGAGCCAGAGAGAAGAAAAAAAAATTCTAAATTCCCTGTGTCTGGTTTTTTTTTTTAAAAAAAAATCTCTGGTTCAATATATAATAGAATCATAGAATCATAGAATCTCAGGGTTGGAAGGGACCTCAGGAGGTCATCTAGTCCAACCCCCTGCTCAAAGCAGGACCAAACCCAATATCCCACGACTGCCACCATGTCAGGGTTCCCTCCCCACTCTAAACTCTAGGGTAAAGATGTGGGGACCCACATGAAGAGTTTCTAAGCTTATTTTTACCAGCTTAGGTTAAAACCCCCAAGGTACAAAATTTCCTGCACCCTGAGAAATGCTTTTTTCACTGCCACCATTAAGTGTTTTAAACAGGAATCCAGGAAAGGAGACCACTTGAAGTTCCCTTCCCCCCCCAAAAAATACTCTCGTAAGCCCGTACCCCGCTTTCCTGGGAAGCTTGAGAATAATCTTCTAACCAATTGGTTATACAGTGATCTAAAAACCCACCCCCTGGGTTTTAAAAACCATAGAAAACAGTCAGCTTCTTAAAAGAAGGATTTTATTAAAACAAAGAAGTAAAATTAGCTCTGTAAAATCAGGATGGTAACTATTTTACAGGGTACTCAAGTTCCAAACTCAGAGGGATTCCCCCTTTGGACAAACCCTTAAAGTTACAGAAAAAAAAAGGAATAACCCCTCCCTCTCACACAGGGAACGTACCAAGCAAAAATAAACAGAAATTTACTTGCTATGCTATCTAAACTTACTTTAGAAAAGTGAGGATTTGATGGAAAGATGACTGGTTCCTTCTGACTCCAAGATCACTCGGAGTCTGACAAAGACCCACACACAAAGCTTTCCCCCTCCCAAGATTTGAAAGTATCTTGTCCCCTTATTGGCCAGATGCCGGCCAGGTCAGGTGTCAGTTTGGCTACCTGCATTTTTTAACCCTTTACTGGTAAGAGGATTTTATAGCACTGCATCAGACCCTTTCCTCCTTTCCTTTATATTTATGACAGGCTCTCAGTCCCAGGCTGCTTCCCTTGGAGGGAAGCCATCACATCCACCCACCCACACACTGGGTAGACACACACACACTGCGGGAAGACACACACACTGAGAGCGGACACACACCCACACATACACTGGGCAGACGCATACACATTGTGGATACACACACATGGGGACACATACACGCTGGGGGCGGACACCCACCAATGCACACACCGGGCATGCACACACTCACTGGGGTCAGACACACACACAGATACATACTCTGGGCATACACACGTACTGGGAGCAGACACACACACACAAACTGGGGACACACACACTGGGCATGCACGCATTCATAGAATATCAGGGTTGGAAGGGACCTCAGGAGGTCATCTAGTCCAACCCCCTGCTCAAAGCAGGAGCAATCCCCAACTAAATCATCCCAGCCAGGGCTTTGTCAAGCTGGGCCTTAAAATCCTCTAAGGAGCGAGATTCCACCACCTCCCTAGGTAACCCATTCTAGTGCTTCACCACCCTCCTAGTGAAATAGTGTTTCCTAATATCCAACCTAGACCTCCCCCACTGCAACTTGAGACCATTATTCTTTGTTCTGTCATCTGCTACCACTGAGAACAGTCTAGATCCACACTCTTTGGAACCCCCCTTTTAGGTAGTTGAAAGCAGCTATCAAATCCCCCCTAATTCTTCTCTTCTGCAGACTAAATAATCCCAGTTCCCTCTCCTCATAAATCATGTGCTCTAGCCCCCTAATCATTTTTGTTGCCCTCTGCTGGACTCTTTCCAATTTTTTCACATCCTTCTTGTAGTGTGGGGCCCAAAACTGGACACACTACTCCAGATGTGGCCTCACCAATGCCGAATAGAGGGGAATGATCACGTCCCCCAATCTGCTGGCAATGCTCCTACTTATACAGCCCAATATGTCGTTAACCTTCTTGGCAGCAAGGGCACACTGTTGACTCATATCCAGCTTCCCGTCCACTGTAACCTCTAGGTCCTTTTCTGCAGAACTGCTGCCTAGCCACTCGGTCCGTAGTCTGTAGCAGTGCATGGGATTCTTCCGTTGTAAGTGCAGGACTCTGCACTTGTCCTTGTTGAACCTCATCAGATTTATTTTGGCCCAATCCTCTGACCTTTTGTCTAGGTCCCTCTGTATCCTATTCCTACCCTCCAGCCTATCTACCACTCCTCCCAGTTTAGTGTCATCTGCAAACTTGCTGAGGGTGCAATCCATGCCATTCTCCAGATCAGGGGTGGCCAACCTGAGCTTGAGAAGAAGACAGAATTTACCAATGTACATTGCCAAAGAGCCACCGTAATACATCAGCAGCCACCCAACCCCCATCAGCTCCCCAACCCCGCTCCCAGCACCTCCCACCCACTGGCAGTCCTGCAGATCATCGTCTCCCCCTCCCTCCCTGCACCTCCCTGTTTCGTGGTGTGCAGGAGGCTTTGGGGGGGAGGGGGAAGAGCGAGGGCACAGCAGGCTATGGGGAGGGCGCTGGAAGGGGTGGAGTGGAGGCAGGGCCTGTGGCAGAGCCAGGGGTTGAGCAGTGAGCACCCCCAGCACATTGGAAAGTTGGCACCTGCAGCTCCAGCCCCGGAGTCGGTGCTTAGACAAGGAACCGCATATTAACTTCTGAAGAGCCTGCATGTGGCTCCGGAGGCACAGATTGGCAACCCCTGCTCCAGATCTTTAATTAAGATATTGAAGAAAAACAGCCCCAGGACCAACCCTTGGGTCACTCCGTTTGATACCGGCTGCCAACTAGACATTGGGGGCACACACACTGGGCACACACACACACACACTTGGAGCACACACACTGGGCACACACACACACACTGGGGGCAGACACATCACTGGGTATTCATGCACACTGGGCACACACACACATTGAGGGAGACACACTGGGCACACACACACACTCAGGATAGGGTTGTCAATTTTAGTTGGACATATTCCTGAAGGTTTCATCACGTGACATAAACTTTAATTAAAGATTAATCTTTAATTCCTGGAGACTCCAAACCTAACCGGGTGAGACACACTGGGAACACATGCACGCGCACACACACACACAGGGCATGTGCACATACACTGGAGGCAGACACACATACACGCTGGGGGTGCACGCACACTATGGGGGAGACACGACACACACACACACTGGGCGCACACAGACACACACTTGGGGAGACACACTGGGCACACATACACATGGCGGGAGGCACACTGGGAACACACATATACAGACACACTGAGGGAGACACACTGGACACACACACTAGGCACACACACTGGGGGAGACACACTGGGCACACACACACACACTAGGCACACACACTGGGGGAGACACACTGGGCATGCTCACACACTAGGGGCTCATGCACACATGGTGCAGGCACACACACTGGGTGCACACACACACTGGAGGAGACACACTTGGCACACACCCACCTACAGGGGGAGATACACATTGGGCACACATATACACAGTGGGGAGACACACTGGGCACACACACACAAACATACACACACTGGGGGAGACACACAGGGCACACACACACATACATACCCAGGTGAAGACACACTGAGCACACACACATACACACACTAGGCACACACACTGAGCACACACACACGGGGGGAGACACACTTGGCACACACACAGGGGGAGATACACACTGGGCACCCCCCCCCCCCGTGGGGAGACACACTGGGCACACACACAAACACACACACACAGGGGGAGACACACGGGGCACACACACACATACATACACAGGCGAAGACACACTGAGCACACACACACACACTAGTAGGCGGCACGCACACACAAACTGTGCACACATACACACTGGGGCGGGGGAGACACAGTGGGCACGGGCACACACACACACTGGGCACGCACACACGCACTGACAGCTCTTTGTTTGGGGTCTGACTCCGGACTGGCCGGGCACCGCCCGCGTTGGACCCGGCTTCCGCAGCCCTGCGGCAGGGGCTGGGTTAAGCCGGCCCGGTAGGAGGGGGCGGCGGGGCTGGAGCTGCCGCCGTGGCTCGGGTTCCCTGCGCCGCCTGGCTCGGGCCGGATCGCTCCGCCTGCCCGCCGCGGTCCTTAGCCCCACCGGCATCCTGGTGCTTCCAGGAGAGCGGGAGGAGGATGGGGAATGGGCCCCCCCGAACCGCCTGGCCCCTGCTGGGCATGGTGCTCCTCAGCCTGACCGCCTCTCTGGGTAAGGGCCTGGGCTGGGCGTGCGGTGAACTCAGAGCTCGGTGTGAGGCGGCTGGGGCTGGCTATAGGGGGTGAATTCAGACCTGGCAATGGGGTCTGGGTGTGGGGCCGGGGAGCGGGGAGAGCGTGGGGCTGGGGGAGGCAGTGTGGAGGTGGAAGTGGGGGGCTGTGCAGGAGGAAAACCACGGGGCGGGGGTGGGCAGCCGGAGGGGAGAGCATGGAGCTGGGTACAGGTGAAGAATGTAGGGGAGAGAGCTGGGGGGCTCGATGCAGGGCAGCAGGAGGGAGAGTTCTGGGCTGTGTGCAGGGAGCGTGGGGGTGCTGAGGTAACTGGGGGGCATGAAGCTGGGTGCAGGGGAGAGAGCATGTGGGGGATGTGGTAACAGAGGGGAGTGTGGGGCTGAGTGCAGGGGGAGCCTCTGGGGAGTGCTGAGGTAACTGGGGGATCATGGGGCTGGGTGTGGGGGGAGCGTGTGGGGTGCTGAGATAATGGGGGAGCGTGTGTGTGGGGGGTTGCTGAGTTAACGTGGGAACATGGGGCTGGGTGCAGGGAGGAGTGAGTAGCAGTGGTGGATTAGCCACTGGGCTAACAGGGCCTATGTCCAGGGACCCCAGAAAAATGGGCACCCCTGCACCCTGAACCAGCTCCCTGGCAGGAACACTGGGCAGGGGTGGGTGGGACGGGGCATGCCCCCCTGCCCAGACCCCATTTCCCCGGCAGAAGTGCAAGGGGGGGACAGTGCAGGCAGAAGGGGTGGGGAGGGCCCCCACATGCTCTGGCCCAGGGCCTCACAAAACTGTAATCACCCTGTGGTGTGTGTGGGGTGCTGCGGTAACTGGGGAGCGTGGGGCTGGGTGTGGTTGGGAGTATGTTGGGGGTGTTGAGCTAACTGGGGGAGAGTTTAGGGTTAGGTGCGGGTGGGAGTGTATGGCAGGTGCTGAGGTAACCGAGGGGAATGGGAGGAGTGTGTGTGGGGTGCTGAGGTAACTGGGGGGAAGGTGGGGCTGGGTGTGGGGGGGGAGTGTGTGTGGGGTGCTGAGGTAATGGGGGAATGTGGGGCTGGGTGCGGGAGGGAGCCTATGTGGGGTGCTGAGGTAACGGGGGAATGTGGAGCTGGGTGTGGAGGGGAGAGTGTGTGGAGTGCTGAAATGTGGGGCTGGGTGTTGGGGGGGGAGCCTATGTGGGGTGCTGAAGTAACAGGGAAACATGGGGCTGGATGTGTGGGGAAGCAAGAGGGGGTGCTGAGGTAATGGGGGAATGTGGGGCTGGGTGCAGTGGGGGAGTGTGTGGGGGGTGCTGAGGTAATGGGGGAACGTGGGGTTGGGTGCGGGGGAAGCATGTGTGGGATGCTGAGATAATGGGGGAACATGGGGCTAAGTGCAGGGGGAGCATGTGTGGGATGCATGCTGAGGTAACAGAGGAACATGGGGCTGAGTGTGATGGGGAACAAGGGGGCGTGTTGAAATAACAGGGAGCATGGGACTGAGTGTGGAGCACCCAAAGGGTGCCAGAAGTGGTGCTTCCTAGGGGGAGCTGTCGCTAGCATCACCATGAGGCTGTGTATTTATCTGGCTCCTGTGGATTCAGCGACCCTGTAGACACCAGTCACCCCAGTCTGGGTGTTGTGGTCCCAGCCCAGCCATGCTGCCCACCGAGGCACAGTACAGGAAACAGACTGTCCCATTGATCACAGGAGGGGAGGGGGGAGCAATGACTAATCCTCCTGGGAAGGTCTTGTACCCCAATTTCAGTATAAAATAAATCTTCAGTTTAGTGCTGGATTCTGCCACGACTTCTGTAAACAGCCAATATGACTTACAGTAAGAAAACAGTTACATACAGGGGCGTGCACAGGAATAAAAATGTGGCTGCTTTTGGAGGGGGACTTTCTGTGTCCCGAGCAGCTAGCTGGCTCTCCCCACCACGTTCCCAGAGGACCTGGTTCTCCACGCCGCAGCACTGGGACCGATGGAGCTGGCTCTCCTTCCCTTGCCCACCCCCACCCCCACAGCAGCTGGAGGAACTGGATCTCCCCTCACAGCCCCAGGGCTGTAAGAGCTGTCATCTCCCGCCCTGGCCTGGGGCAGCTTGCTCTCCCTGCCCTGGCCCCGGAGGAGTTCTGTGCTCCCACTGATTGGGGGGTCCATGCCCCTGCTTGCCTTCCCTTGCGCATGCCCCTGGTTACACGGTTGAGCCCAGAGCATTGTGTATTCCATGTCCAGAAACTTGGAATAATCTGATTCCTACAAGTTTCAGAGTGGCAGCCGTGTTAGTCTGTATCAGCAAAAAGAACGAGGAGTACTTGTGGCACCTTAGAGACTAACAAATTTATTTCAGCATAAGCTTTCGTGGGTATAGATATATATATATATATATACAGAGAACATGAAAAGATGGGGGTTGCCTTACCAACTGTAACAAGACAAATCAATTAAAGTGGGCTGTTAACAGCAGGAGGAAAATCACTTTTGTAGTGGTAATCAAGATGGTCCATTTCAAACAGTTGACAAGAAGATGTGAGTATCAGTAGGGGGGAAAATTAGCATGGGGAAATTGATTTTTCTCGTTAGAGTTGGTAAGGCAACCCCCATCTTTTCATGTTCTCTGTATATATCTATCTATCTATATATAAGGAGGGGAAAGTGATCAGGAACAGTCATCATGGATTCACCAAGGGCAAGTCATGCCTGACTAACCTAATTGCCTTCTATGATGAGATAACTGGCTCTGTGGATGAGGGGAAAGCAGTGGATGTGCTATTTCTTGACTTTAGTAAAGCTTTTGATACAGTCTCCCACAGTGTTCTTGCCAGCAAGTTAAGGAAGTATGGGCTGGATGAATGGACGGTAAGGTGGATAGAAAACTGGCTGGATGGTCGTGCTCAACGGGTAGTGATCAATGGCTCCATGTCTAGTTGGCAGCCGGTATCAAGTGGAGTGCCCCAAGGGTCGGTGCTGGGGCCGGTTTTGTTCAATATCTTCATCAACGATCTGGAGGATGGTGTGGACTGCACCCTTAGCAAGTTTGCAGATGACACTAAACTGGGAGGAGTGGTTGATACGCTGGAGGGTAGGGAGAGGATACAGAGGGACCTAGACAAATTAGAGGATTGGGCCAAAAGAAATCTGATGAGGTTCAACAAGGACAAGTGCAGAGTCCTGCACTTAGGACGGAAGAATCCCATGCACTGCTACAGACTAGGGACCGAATGGCTGGGCAGCAGTTCTGCAGAAAAGGACCTAGGGGTTACAGTGGACGAAAAGCTGAATATGAGTCAACAGTGTGCCCTTGTTGCCAAGAAGGCTAACGGCATTTTGGGCTGTATAAGTAGGGGCATTTCCAGCAGATCGAGGGACGTGATTATTCCCCTCTATTCGGCACTGGTGAGGCCTCATTTGGAGTACTGTGTCCAGTTTTGGGCCCCACACTACAAGAAGGATGTGGATAAATTGGAAAGAGTCCAATGGAGGGCAACAAAAATGATTAGGGGGCTGGAGCACATGACTTATGAGGAGAGGCTGAGGGAACTGGGATTGTTTAGCCTGCAGAAGAGAAGAGTGAGGGGGGATTTGATAGCTGCTTTCAACTACCTAAAAGAGGGTTCCAAAGAGGATGGATCTAGACTGTTCTCAGTGGTAGAAGATGACAGAACAAGGAGTAATGGTCTCAAGTTGCAGAGGGGGAGGTTTAGGTTGGATATTAGGAAAAACTTTTTCACTAGTAGGGTGGTGAAGCACTGGAATGGGTTACCTAGGGAGGTGGTGGAATCTCCTTCCTTAGAGGTTTTTAAGGTCAGGCTTGACAAAGCCCTGGCTGGGATGATCTAGTTGGGGTTGGTCCTGCTTTGAGCAGGGGGTTGGACTAGATGACCTCCTGAGGTCCCTTCCAACCCTGAGATTCTATGATTCTATATCTTCCTACTGTATTTTCCACTCCATGCATATGATCAAGTGGGTTTTAGCCCATGAAAGCTTATGCCCAAATAAATTTGTTAGTCTCTAAGGTGCCACAAGTACTCCTTGTTCTTTTTGCTGATTCCTACAGTATTCTTGGTAGCTGTATGTGCTATTGCAAACCAGGAACTGCCCTCAGTAAGCCTGTCATTCTTACTCCTTATTCCCTCCATCAGGGAGAGTAAACCTTAGCATGGTACAAGCTCTAGTCCCTCCTATGGTGATCTGTCTCTCTGTTCTAATAAGGACAGCCTGCAGGCAGGATTGAACGTGGGACCCCTGGAGCTAAATACATGAGCCTCTACTGCATGAGTTAAAAGCCACATGGCTCTTTGCTAAGGCTGTAGCAGACTCATTAATCCCTAAGTGGTCTCGGTTCCACTAGAGCAGTGGTTTTCAAACTGCGGGTTGTGACCCAGTACTGGGTTGCAGAATGTAAAGTATTGGGTTGTGGCGGCTCTGGTACCACCGACTGGGCCATTAAAAGTCCTGTCAGCAGTGCTGCCTGGCTAAGGCAGGCTAGTCCCAACCTGTTCCGATATCGCACTGCGCCCTGGAAGTGGCCAACAGCAGGTCCGGCTCCTAGGTGGGGGGGCCACGGGGCTCCACGCGCTGCCCCCGCCCCCAGCACCATTTCCGCACTCCCATTGGCCGAGAGGTGTGTGGGTTACACTACCAGTGTCATGCTGCTTACCCTTGGGGGGGGAGGGATAGCTCAGTGGTTTGCTCATTGGCCTGCTAAACCCAGGGTTGTGAGTTCAATCCTTGAGGGGGCCATTTAGGAATCTGGGGCAAAAATTGGGGATTGGTCCTGCTTTGAGCAGGGGGTTGGACTAGATGACCTCCTAAGGTCCCTTCCAACCCTGATATTCTATGATTCTTGGTGTCCCCATGTATTGTCCAGCTTTAACACATCTCATATTTGTGATTAGCTTAAAATTCTATTGCAAGACCCTAACTGATGCTTTATTTAGTTGCTCTGCTTTCCCTCTTCCTACCTCCCTCTTATTCTTCATTCTTCCAATCTCTTCCTCTTCCATTGGTTTCATTGCTAGAAGTTAGGAGAGACTCGTTTAATCTCCACACATGGTTTTAATATACAGGAAAATCAGGTAAGTGAGAATATAGTAATGGATAAAGGAACACCAGAAGATACTCATATGGACAGCAAAAGGACTATGCCAAATCCTGCTAAGAAATTGAGTGAGATCAGAGAGAAGACAACTGAGATGTTTTTATGCTAATGCGAGGCGCCTCAGCAACAAAATGGAGGAATGAGACTTATTGGTGCCGGACATTATAGGGATAACAGAAACATGGTGGACTAGCACTAATAGTTGGAAGACAAGTGTTGTGTTGTTCAGGAGAGAGAGAGAAATAAAGGGAAAGGTGGTGGTAGGGCCCACTTATTCCTGGATGTGATAGCTAACAGATTTCTTCACCAAATAGTCACTGAACCAACTTGAGGGGATGCTATTTTAGACTTGGTTTTGGTGTAAGTAGTGAGGACAGTATAGAAGAGCTGGTTTAGAAAATGACGCTGAATCGAGTGATCACAAATGATTCAGTTTAAATAAAATGGAAGGATAATCAAAAGGATAGTCAAAATCAGGTCATAACTAAGGTTTTCAATTGCAAAAGGGAAGAATTTGATAAATTAAGGGAACTAGTTAGTAAAATCAACTGGACTGAAGAGCTCAGGGACTTCAATGTGGAGAAGACTTACTTTTTCTACCTTTGACTTTAAAGAAATTCCATCTGGAATTTGCATCCCAAACAAGGGCATAAAATTTGTAGGGAAGGGCTCCAGATCTAACTGAATAAATAAACATTTCAAAAAGGATATCAGGAGTAAGCAGAGGGCCTACAAAGAATGGAAGGAGGGATTGATCAGCAAAGAAAGCTCTGTTTTGGATGTCAGAGAGTATAGGCATTTTGGGCTGTATAAGTAGGGGCATTTCCAGCAGATCGAGGGACGTGATTATTCCCCTCTATTCGGCACTGGTGAGGCCTCATTTGGAGTACTGTGTCCAGTTTTGGGCCCCACACTACAAGAAGGATGTGGATAAATTGGAAAGAGTCCAACGGAGGGCAACAAAGATGATTAGGGAGCTGGAGCACATGACTTATGAGGCGAGGCTGAGGGAACTGGGATTGTTTAGCCTGCAGAAGAGAAGAGTGAGGGGGGATTTGATAGCTGCTTTCAACTACCTAAAAGGGGGTTCCAAAGAGGATGGATCTAGACTGTTCTCAGTGGTAGAAGATGACAGAACAAGGAGTAATGGTCTCAAGTTGCAGAGGGGGAGGTTTAGGTTGGATATTAGGAAAAACTTTTTCACTAGTAGGGTGGTGAAGCACTGGAATGGGTTACCTAGGGAGGTGGTGGAATCTCCTTCCTTAGAGGTTTTTAAGGTCAGGCTTGACAAAGCCCTGGCTGGGATGATCTAGTTGGGGTTGGTCCTGCTTTGAGCAGGGGGTTGGACTAGATGACCTCCTGAGGTCCCTTCCAACCCTGAGATTCTATGATTCTATGATAGGGATAAAGAGAGTTGCTGGAAGTGAAGCTGAATTAGAAGGAAAATAAAATAAATAGTAAAAGGTTCTTTAGCCATATAAATAAAATAGAATAGGAAAAGAAGTGGGGCCGCTATGCAGTGAGGATGGGGTAAAGAGTAAGGATAATCTAGGTACAGCTCCAAAACTAAATGAATAATTTTCCTCAGTTGTCAATAATAATGGTGATGTAGAACATGGGTAGAGCCCTGTGCAGATACACAATTTATATCCATGGATATAAAGCGGATATCCGTGGATTTGCAGGGCTCTAGTGACAATGAGCGAGATCAGCAGGGCCATGCCCAGCAACTGGGCCAGGAACGGCAGCGGCGAAAGCAGCAGCATGTTGGGCCGTTGCTCACAGGAGCCAATGCCCAGCCCGGGCAGCTCCTCCAACGTGGCTGTGCCGCCCACAACCCTGCCCACTGGGGTGGGCACCAGCTCCCCGGCAGCTGTCGCTAGTCACACTAGTGTGTGCAAGCAGCTTGCATGCTCCCCGACAGGAGTGTGTATCTGCTCAGGGCTCTAAACATGGGGGAAAGGCAGGATGGCTGATGAGAATGAGTACATAGAAATGGAAACTACCTAATCCATGGTAGAAGGAAAACATAGAGTTTAATGGGGGGATCTCCAGACCAGAATACAGAAAGAACTGACACATGAAAGGGCAAGTCCAGTGGCAAGGATTTGTAATAAATGATCAAATCAGGTCTAGTACCATATGATTGGAGAATAGCAAATGTTGTACACCTATATTTAAGAAAGAGGAGAAAAAAGTAATCCAAAAAACTACAGGCCCATTAGTCTGACCTAAATAGTATGCAAGGCTTTAGAACAAATTTTGAAGGAAAAAAATAATTAGACATGGAGGTAAATGGAAAATGGAATAAAATACTACATGGGTTTACCAAAGGTAGATCATGCCAGACTAACTTGCTATCTTTCTTTGATAAGATAACTGATTTCTTAGCCAAGGGAAATGCAGTGGATCTGATCTATCGGGACTTCAGAAAAGCATTTGATATAGTACAATATGGGAAATTATTAGTTAAGATGGAGACTATGGGGCGTAGTACAAGCATTGTAAGGTGGGTAAGGAACCGGCTAAAGGGAAGAACTATCAGGGTACAGCGAAATTACTAGTGAAGGTCCTCAGGGAGTTAGGACAGATCTCATTTAACAGTTTAATTAATGACCTTGGCACAAAAAGAGGATGTGAGCTAATGAATTTGCTGGTGACACAAAGTTGGGAGGCATCATCAGTACAGAGGAGGATCGGAATATTGTACAGGAAGAATGGGATGATTTAGAGGACTGGAGCAATAGAAATAGGATGAAATTCAATAGTACAAAGTGCAAGGTTATGTGCTTAGGGACTAATAAGAATTTCTGATGTAAGCTGGGGCCTTAGCAGTTGGATATGACAGAGGAGGAGAGAGACCTGGGTGTATTAGTTGATCACAGGATGACTATGAGCCACAAATGTGATGCGGACGTGAAAAAGGCAAATGCTATCCTAGGATGTATCAGGTGAGGCATTTCCAGTAGAGACAGAGAAGTATTAGTGCCATTGTAGAAAGCCCTGGTAAAACCTCGTTTAGAATACTGTGTGCAATTCTGATCACCCATTCAAGAAATTCAAGAAAGATGAATTTAAAGTGGAACAGGTGCAGAGAAGAGCTACAAGGATGATCAGGGGAATAGAAGGCCTATTTTATGAGAGGAGGCTGGCTGAGCTTGGCTTGTTTAGTCTAGCACAGGGGTTCTCAAACTGGGGGTTGGGACCCCTCAGGGGGTCACAAGGTTATTACATGGGGGTCGTGAGCTGTCAGCCTCCACCCCAAACCCCACTTTGCCTCCAGCATTTATAATACTGTTAAATATATTTTAAAGTGTTTTTAATTTATGAGGGGGGATCGCACTCACAGGCTTGCGTCACCAGTACAAAAGTTTGAGAACCACTCGTCTAGCACAACACAGGCTGAGAGGGGATCTGGTTCTCTATAAATACATCAAGGGGGACAAACACCAAGGTGGGTGAAGAGACAATGTTGGCACAAAAAGAGATGGGGATAAGCTGGCCATGAGTAAATGAAGACTGGAAATGAGAAGAAGGTTTCTAACCATCAGAGGAGGGATTGGATGGTCTGGAACTGCCTCCCACTAGGAGCAGTGTGAGGGGCAAACAACCTAACTCATTTTAAATTGGAGCCTGATAAATTCATGAAGGGGATTATGTGCTAGGGTTGCCAGCAATAGCAGGGACTGGACTAGATGACCCAGGAGATCCCTTCCCATCCTATGTCCCTATAATCTGAGCGGACACCAGGACCTGGTTTGTTAAAGGGGAAGAATTCTGGATATGTGGTCACTCTAAACATTAGTGCTGAACAAAAAATAAGGGAGTACAATCCCTGGTTTCAGAACCCAGTTTTCTCTAGTACAGTGGTCACCAACACCTTGATCGCGTTCAACTGGTCGATCCTGGGGACTCTCCCAGTCGATAGCGATCTCTGGCTGCAGTGGCGCAGCAGGGCTGCCTGCCACTAAGGCAGGCTCCCTGCCTGCCGGGCCCCATGCTGCTCTCAGAAGTGGCCAGCATGCCTCCACGGCCTGTGTTGGGGGCAGGGGTCTCCGCACGCTGCTCCTGCCTGCAAGCACCACCCCCACATCTTCCATTGGCTGGAAACGGGGAACTGTGGCCAATGGGGGCTTGGGGGTGGTGCCTGCAGACAGGGGCAGCGTGCAGCACCATGTGCCCCCCGCTACTCTCCCACCTGGGGCCGCAGGGGCGAGTTGGCCCCCGGGAGCGGCGTGGGCCTGTGGCAGGCAGGGAACCTGTCTTAGCCTCGGTGTGCCACCGACCAAGGTAAGTGCCTCCCGGTGGAAGGCCGCACCCTAACCCCCAGCCCTGAGCCCCCTCCCAGAGTCAGCACCCCATACCTCTTCCTGCACCCCTCACCCCCTCCTTCAGCCCAAGCCCCTGCCCCACCCTGAGCCCCCTCCCGGAGCCAGCACCCCAAACCCCCTCCTGCACCCCAACCCCCTTCCCCAGCGCTGACCCCCATCCCAGAGCTAACACCACATGACTTACGAGGAGAGTCTGAGGGAACTGGGTTTGTTTAGTCTGCAGAAGAGAAGAGTGAGGGGGGATTTGATAGCAGCCTTCAACTACCTGAAGGGGGTTCCAAAGAGGATGGAGCTCGGCTGTTCTCAATGGTGGCAGATGACACAATGAGGAGCAATGGTCTCAAGTTGCAGTGGGGGAGGTCTAGAGGGTGGTGAAGCACTAGAATGGGCTACCTAGGGAGGTGGTGGAATCTCTCTCCTTAGAGGTTTTTAAGGCCCGGCTTGATAAAGCCTTGGGTGGGATGATATAGTTGGGGTTGGTCCTGCTTTGAGCAGGGGATTGGATTAGATGATTTCCTGAAGTCTCTTCTAACCCTAATCTCCTATGATTAGCATAAGGCAACTGCCCGTCTCCCGCCATTTACAGGTGGTTCTTTACATACTTCCAAGAGAAATTAAGACAATGATATTACCACATTCACAGTTCATCATGGTAATATTCCCTTTTGATCTTTGAATCAATAGAACATAGTGACAGGCAGGAACCATCTGATTACATTGTTAACCTCTAACAAAATATAGCTAAACATAGACTACTACAATCACTGTCTTCCAGTTCTTTAACAATACGAGTCTACATTTCAAAGCTCTAGTACAGGGGTTCTCAAACTTCATTGCACCTTGACCCCCTTCTGACAACAAAAATTATTACATGATCCCAGGAGGGGGGACTGAAGCCTGAGTCCCACTGCCTCGGGTGGGGGGAGGGGTGCCAAAGCCTGAGCCCCACCGCTCGGGGTGTCAAAGCCAAAGGGCTTCAGCCCCAGGGGGCTTGAAATCTGAGCCCCGCTGCCCAGGACTGAAGCCCTTGGGCTTCGGTTTCAGCCCTGGGCCCCAGCAAGTCTAAGCCAGCCCTGGCGACCACATTAAAATGGGGTTGCGACCCACTTTGGGGTCCTGACTCACCGTTTGAGAACCCCTGCTCTAGTCTATCTAACATGGCTTTGCTAGCTATTTATAAGGAATAGCCCTAATTACCATTTACATACTTTCCTAATATGTCTTTGAAGGTAGAATTTGCTTAACCCTTTCTGGCTTAACGTCACAGCTGTACTGATCAATCCCCCCATCTTTAGACAAGCCTTTACAGAGGTGTTTCCCTTCGTGTCTCATGGCTGTAGTTGTGGCCCACAAAGGCGCCTGGTCTAGGTTTGCCAACTTTCTACTTGCACAAAAAAACAAACCCCCAAGTGCTTCTTGGGCTCTATTGTCTCAGGCTAGCTCTCCTCTCCGCGATGTGCTGTGTGAGCCACATGTGAGGGTAGTTGTTTGGAAAGTTCTGGAAAAAACCCCAAACAAATTCCACTGCTTATTGTGTTCAAATGTAGGTGCTTTTTCCTGGCTGAATACGTGCTTGGGATGGCACCTTCTAAGGGGCGGCCAATCTTGGGGTGGCGGGGCGGCGCTCTGTTTTTTGGTTTTGTTTTTACTTCGGCGGGGCAGTGCAGCGCTCGGTGGGTTTTTGGATTTTTGTTTGTTTCAGTGGGGCGGCGCTCCGGGGAGTGGGGGGTTGTTTCGGTGGGGCGGCGCTTGGGGTTGTTTTTTTGTTTTGGCGGGGCGGTGCTCGGGGGGGGTTGTTTCGGCGGGGCGGCGCTTGGGGTTGTTTTTTTTGTTTTGGCAGGGCGGCGCTCGGGGGAATGGGGGGTTGTTTGGGGGGGGCGGGGTGGCACTCGGGGGAGGGGGGATTGTTTCAGCGGGGCAGCACTCGGGGTTGTTGTTTTTTGTTTCGGCGGGGCGGTGCTCAGGGGAGGAGGGGTTGTTTTTGGGGGGTGGGACGGCGCTCGGGGGAGGGGGGATTGTTTCGGCGGGGCAGCACTCGGGGTTGTTGTTTTTTGTTTCGGCGGGGCGGTGCTCGGGGGAGGAGGGGTTGTTTTGGGGGGCGGGACGGCGCTCGGGGGAGGGGGGATTGTTTCGGCGGGGCAGCACTTGGGGTTGTTGTTTTTTGTTTCGGCGGGGCGGTGCTCGGGGGAGGAGGGGTTGTTTTGGGGGGGCGGGACGGCGCTCGGGGGAGGGGGGATTGTTTCAGCGGGGCAGCACTTGGGGTTGTTGTTTTTTGTTTCGGCTGGGCGGCGCTCGGGGGGGGTTGTTTCGGCGGGGCAGTGCTCAGGGGAGGAGGGGTTGTTTTTGGGGGGTGGGACGGCGCTCAGGGGAGGGGGGATTGTTTCGGCGGGGCAGCACTCGGGGTTGTTGTTTTTTGTTTCGGCGGGGCGGTGCTCGGGGGAGGGGGGATTGTTTCAGCGGGGCAGCACTTGGGGTTGTTGTTTTTTGTTTCGGCTGGGCGGCGCTCGGGGGAGTGGGGGGTTGTTTCGGTGGGACGGCGCTTGGGGTTGTTTTTTTGTTTTGGCGGGGCAGCGCTCGGGGGGGTTGTTTTGGCGGGGCGGTGCTTGGGGTTGTTGTTTTTGTTTTGGCGGGGCGGCGCTTGTGGGGGGTGGGTTGTTTCAGCAGGGCGGCACTCGGGGTTTTTTTTTGTTTCGGTGGGGCAGTGCTTGGGGGAGGAGGGGTTGTTTTGGGGGGGCGGGACGGCACTCGGGGGAGGGGGGATTGTTTCAGTGGGGCAGCACTCGGGGTTGTTGTTTTTTGTTTCGGCGGGGCGGTGCTCAGGGGAGGAGGGGTTGTTTTGGGGGGGTGGGACGGCACTCGGGGTGGTTGTTTTTTGTTTCGGCGGGGCGGTGCTCTTTTTATTTTTTTGCTGGGCGGGGGGAGAGGGCAAAAAAGTTAGAGCTGGCCCTAGGCGGATTAAGATTGTTTGTGCCCTGGACACAAAGAACATTTGGGCCTGCCCCCACACACACTCCCTGCCCTGGGGCCCTGCCCCCTGCTCCTCCCCTTCCCCCATGGTCCACCTCCTGGCCTGGCCAAAAGCTGGTTGGTGGTAAGAGCTGCTCAGGGAGTCTGAGCCACTGTGGGGAGCCGTGGACCCTCCACCTGCCCTGGGTGGCGTGCCCTGTGGGATGGGTGCTGGCATCCCAACTCCTCACCCAGGGCAGGTGGAGGGTCTGGGGCTCCCCACAGCTGCCCAGGCTACCTGGGTAGCTCTTACTACAGCCTAGGGTGACCATACATCCCGTTTTGCCTGGGACAGTCCCCTTCTTAACCCTGCCACAGATGTCCCGACTTTTTTGGCAAAACTGGGCATTTGTGCTGTGTGCTCTTACAAACTGATCATTTGCAAGAGAAAATGGGACAAATGCCCAGTTTTGTGAAAAAGGGGCTGGGGGGTGAGTGGTGGGGTTCGGGGAGTGAGTGGTGGGGTACAGGGGGACGAGCACTGGGAGGAGCAGGGCCGACTCCAGGCACCAGCAAAACAAGCTGGTGCTTGGGGCGGCACATTTCTAGGGGCGGCATTCTGGCACCGGCCATGCCGCCCCTAGAAATGTGCCCTGGCCGGCCACCCCAGCTCACCTCCGCTCTGCGCCGCTTTTGCGCGCCGCCGGCGGCTCTCTCCCTCCCTCCCAGGCTTAAGAGCCTGGGAGGGAGGGGCAGAAGAGAACCCGAGCAGCCATGGCACGTGTCTCCCCCTCCCTTCTTCCCTCCCTCCCTCCCAGGCATGCCCTGCTCGCCCCGGCGCTCTGGCTGGGGAGAGTGGGGCAGCCGGCATGCTGCGCTCGCTCCCCGCTGGCCGGGGAGAGCGGGGCCCGCAGACATGCCGCGCTCGCTCCCCGCCGGCCAGGGAGAGCGTGGGCCGCAGGCATGCCGCGCTCGCTCTCCGCCGGCCGGGGAGAGCATGGGCCACGGGCATGCCGCGCTCGCTCCCCGCCGGCTGGGGAGAGCGGGGGCCGCAGGCATGCCACGCTCGCTCTCCGCTGGCCGGGGAGAGCGGGGGCCACAGGCATGCCGCCCGTGCTCCGAGTGGGAGAGGCAGGGGTTGTTTTGGGGGGGGTTGTTTGGGGGGGCGGCGTTTGGGGTTTTTTTTTTGCTTGGGGCGGCAAAAACGTTAGAGCCGCCCCTGGGGAGGAGGGTTCGGCCCAGGTCTGTGCAGGGCAGGGACTCAGGAGAGGGGCTCGAGCCAGGTCCTCACAGGGGGAGCATGGGGGCAGGACCGGCCTTAAGGGTGGGCCACCCCAGCGACTTCCCAGGGGTGCCATAATCAAGCAGGTGCCTTGCGGCAGTGCAGAAGTATGCACTGCTGGTGTAGAGTCAGAAACTGCTCCCAGCTGGCAGGAGAGCGCTGCATCGGGGGGCGCCCAGATTTCTCTGGGCTTCCTCCCAGCGGAGGAATATGGGGGGAGTGAGCGGTGACACACAGATACTGCTTGCTCCCAACGTTTCCTTGTGCCCCCCTAGGGGGCTGGCGAGGAGTGAAGAGCAACACCAATTCCATTCACTCAGGTCACTTTCCCCCACCTGGGCTGTGCTGGGAGGCGAGCATGTTCGAGTCCTGCTCTCTTCTCTCCTCTTGTGCAGCCCAGGTGGGGAAAGTGACCTGGAGGAAGGGAGCCCTGATGTTGCTCCTCGCTCCCCCCTCTCACAGCCCCCTAGGGGTGCATGAGGAGGAGCAGCATTTGAGGGGGGGGAGCAAGCAGCAATGCCAGCTGCTTCATGCATCCAGGTCAGTTTCCCTATGTGGGTGCAGGAGGGTGGTGCAGGGGTTAGGGGTTTAAGAGGGGGTAGGGGTTAGGGGTACAGGGATTGGGGTGCAGGAGAGGGGTGCAGGGATTGGGGCAAAGGGGGAATAGTGCAGGGGTTAGGGGCACAGAATGGGGCAGGGGGCAGTGGGGATGGGGAGTCTGGGGAGCCCACAGGGGCCAGGGGCAATGTGGGAGGGTGCCCTGCCCATAGGGGCTAGGAGCGCTGTTTTCTCAAAGGCCAGCCCTGGGTGGGGGAGAGGGGCTCAGAACCAAGGGGATGGGGGAGAATGGCTTGGGACCGGGCAGGGAGTGGGAGAGGGCCACATCTGCGTGGAGGGGGATCAGGGAGAGAGGCTCAGACCAGGTCCATGCATGAGGGAGCAGGGGGTCTAGGGAGAGGGTTTGGGTGAGCAGCTCAGCCAGCTCCATGCGTGGGGAATATACTCACCCTACTAAGCCGGGCTCTGGCTTCTGGCCTGACCAGGAGGGAAGAGGAGAAGCAGGGCAGCGGGGCCCCTGGAGGCTGGGTGGAGAGAAGGAGCTGGGTGGGGGTTGGGGGGAGGAGGATCAGGGCGGAGGGGAGGGGTAGGGCCAGGGGCCTTGGGCATGGGTCCCATTGGCCTGTGCAGTAATTCGCCGCTGCTGCCAGCTCTTTAGGAGATTCTATTCCAAGCTCCATCACTGCTCCCTTCCCAGACTCTTGCATGAGCCCTGGCAGGGCATAGAGGCGTCATGGAGGGAAGTCATCCATGTGGCTTCCTGCAGCACAGTACTGTGCTGGGATGTAGCCTCATGCTATAGCCTTCCCAAAGCCCAGCACCTGTCTAGCATAGCAGCAAACTTCCTGGCTCCATTTACCAGGGAGTACTATTTACAACCTCTGCTCCCAGATGGCTTCAGAAAGCATTGGTCAGCTGTGCCAGCTGCAGGCCATAAATAGAGCAGGCTCAGCAGCAGCGGAGGAGTTCCTGAAAGAGGAGCTGGTGCTGGCTCTGTGGGTGTCACTGGACACCCTGCAGCCTCAGCACCATGCAGGCTAAAGGGCACCTCCAGAAGCTCTGGGAAGGCCAAGGGCTGCAGAGTTGCCAGCCCCAAGTGTTCAGTCGTCAGCAGGCAGGCCCCCAAATAATCAGCTTTCAGAACATCCTAGATGCTGGGTTCTTTGCCTTTGGTTCCTGAGCATTTAGGACTGCCATCTTCAGGGCCCCGCAATTAGGGGGCTAGAAACACACTTGGGAGATTGTTTAGGGTTGGGATAAAATCTCCAGGGTTGGCAATGTTGCGTGGGCTTTTTAACAGGAGCTGCACTGAGTATCTTGCTGCCTCTGGCCAGAAAAGGGCTCATTCAAGGGCTTGAAGTGCAGTCACAGCCCCTGCCCCCCCGCTCCACACTTGGTGTGTGGCACCCAGAGCCATAACCCCCAGCCTCCATAGAGTCATAGCCCAGGTCTACACTGGGATTGATCTAAGATACACAACTTCAGCTATGAGAATAGCGTAGCTGAAGTCAGCGTACTTAGATTGACTTACCGCAGCATCTTCACGGTGCTGAGTTGACTGCTGCCACTCCGCTGTCGACTCCACCTGCGCCTCCCATGGCGGAGGAGTACCGGAGTCGACGGGAGAGCGCTCGGGGATCGATCGCTACCCACCAATCCGGCGGGTAGTGTAGACCTGCCCATAGAAATGTAGGACTGTAAGGGACATTGGACCTTGAGAAGTCAAGTCCTGTCCCCTGTGCTGAGTCAGGACCGAGTAAACCTAGACCACCCCTGACAGGTGTGTGTCTAACCTGTTCTTAAAAACCTCCAATGAGGGGATGCCGTGGCCTCCCTTGGGAGCCTGTTCCAGTGCTGCTATCTGTACAGTTAGAAAATTTTTCCTAATATCTAACCTAAATCTCCCTGGCTGCAGGTTAAGCCCATTACTTCGTGTCCTATCTCCAGTGGTCATGGAGAATAATTGATCACCATCCTCTTTATAACAGCCCTTAACATATTAACCCCCCCCCCCATTAGTCTTTTTTTCTCAAGGGCTGGGTTCAATATCTAGGGGGTTTCTTAACATTACAAAACAGAACCAACTCTAGTCCAACCCAGTAATCTGGGAGAACTAAACACCACCCATGGGCACCTCTAAGAGACAATACTTCTCCACTCGCAGGCAGTGAGTCTGTGTATAACAACAGAAAACTTTTATTAAAAGGGAAAGGGAACTCAGCATTAATTTGGGAAAACACCATAATAATGATTCAAAAGTGTGCAAACAATAAGTCAGCCACTGCCCCCAGTATCTTGGGCAATGCCCTTTGCGTGATTTTCTTCACCCACTTTTGCGGTGTAACATCTGAGGGATGAATGTCCCTTTAACACATCACTCACCTTTTCTCTCCACTGCACCACACTCAGTTGGTTGTGTGAGGTCAGTGAAGTCCCAGTATTCAGGGGTGTGTGCAGCTCACTGCTGCCTCTGCCTCTACCTGCAATACTGTATTCTGAGATTTCACCACTTAGCCCAGTGAGTTTTTAGTGGTTTCACTGGGTAGTGGGGAACCTCATTGCTGCTGCAGCCTCTCCACTGTCTTTCACTGTAACAGTGACCCCACCCCATGTCTAAGGTTCAGTCCCCTACCCGTGTCATCAGTGATTTCAGCTCTAGTAATCCTTGAGGAGAAACAAAGACTCTTACATGAGTGCATAGGTGGCACGTAATGGATGCCAGGGATTAAGCCTCCCCAAACCTCGCGCCAGTGGTGGGGGGGCAGTGGTGGATTTGGAGCCCCCTGAAAAATCTCCCACCATGGCCCCAGGGCTGGAGGAGCTCTCGCTCCCCACTGTGGCTCCAGAGCCAGGGCAGGGCACAGAGCTTATCTGGTCTTGGGTGGGGGGAGAGTGAGTGGGGGCAGGGCCTCGCTGCGGGGGAAGAGGCGAGTGGAGGCAGAATGGGGACAGGGCCATGGGTGGAACAGTGGGGCCGTGGGAGAAGGGGTGGAACGGGGGAGAGGCTCCGGGCTTGGTGCTCCAGCCAGGACAGAAAGCTGTTGCAGTCCTAGCCGAGGCTCAGAATTTGACCCCGGCCAGGGCTGAGCTCTCATCATCCCTCTCCAGTTGGGACCACAGGGGGCGGGGGGAGGGGCTGAGAGCAGCAAGTGGGGGCAGGTCCTCGGCTGGAAGAGACAGGCCAGAGGCTAGCTTCCTCAAGGGGAAGCTTCACCTACTGCCCATGCATGAGCGAGATCAGCTTTATCATTAACACTGTGGAAAGGAAAGTCAAACAGCTTCAAGGACTTCCCACCACCAGAGAAGAACACCTGTTAGCATCTGTCTGACTTCTACTTTGATTTGGCAGCACTACCCCCTACTTAGGGAGTGAAGCTACACTTAGGGTGATCCCCTCAATTAGGGCATAGTTAATTAAGTTCTGCTGCCCTTTAGTCATACAATAAGGATAATGGCATTCAAGACTAAAGTGAATTTTAACCCAAAACACCCACACTTGATCACTTTGGCAAAGCAGGTCTGCTGATCACCTAGGGAAAGTTCGGGTGCAAATATGGTCTGAAGTCCTGAAGTCTTTTCCTTCAGTGCATTAGTAGATGTCGGGGAGAGCTCAGTCAGACCCTGCTCACATAAACAAAACCAGGTCCTGTGCCAGGGAAATCCTGGAATCCTCATTCCTGTAAAGCCAGGGCCTCCCGCCTCTAGGAGCGAGGGCTGAGTGCCAATAGCCATGTCCCCAACTCTCCGCAGTGAGTACCTTGCACTAGGAGCGAGGGTTAGGTTTGAGGGTTTTAACCCCTTCACATATTTTTCAAGGTGACACCACTTCCTTATGCCAGTAGAGTAATGTTGTTATGGTAACATGGTGGCATCACACAGCCACCTCCTCAGGTACCTCCCAGAGGGGCGATGCTTGGGAGAGGGCTGGCACAGCTTGTGTATGGGGAGGTGTGTGTTGGGGAGCAGCCTGGCGTCAAAACACATTGGTTTGAAATGAACCCCACTGGCCACCCCCGGTTCAGCCACCAAACTGAAAAATCAGTTGTTCACTGAGGTGGAGTGGCTCTCTTCATGGTGAGTGGGTCACCAGCACTGCCTGTCTAATGGATCTGCGCCCATGAGGGGCCCAGTCCGCCGGGCCGATGAGCACATACTCACAACCCTGCTCTCTTTGGAAGGAGGAACCAGGCAGGCCTCTGCTTTTCTTTCCTGCCTGATGTCCTGATGCGTTTTTATCTTGTGCTCTTTTCTGGTATGAGTATGGGGGGAGGGGTGGAGCTTGCCTGGAGTCCCTGTTCCAATCCATATTCTATACACAAGATGCCTGCTGCCATGTGAGTCTCATTGGCCATGCTTGCCGGGTGCTTCACCTCAGGAACCCATCCAGGATGGATGCCGCAGCCTGACGCAAGGCAGCGAGAAAGGGACTGCTCCAGAGGCCCTAGCCTTCAGAGAGGGCAATTCATCCCCTGCCAGGCCTCTGAGCTGTGCCCCAATAACTATGCCATTAGCAAACCGGAGTAGAGGCCATGGCAGTCTGCTGCAGCAAGAGCCAGTATTGTTCTGGACACCTCTTTGCAACCATCACTGAACTGGGAAAGGGGCAGCAGGAACACTGGACCTGGTGTAGAACTCCCCAGACCCTGCCCGCATTATTCTAATTCTTGGGTTGGAGAGGTGGGGCCCCTCCCCGGCTGGGGGCTCTGAAGGGTCCGGGGGGGTCTGACAGCTAGCTTCTCTCTCCACAGGCTTGGCGGATGAAGACTGCCTGTGGTACCTGGACAAGAACGGTTCGTGGCACCCTGGCTTTGACTGCAACTTCTTCACCTTTTGCTGCGGCAATTGTTACCAGCGCTATTGCTGCATCGACCCCCTGAAGCTCATCACAGAGCGGCAGCAGAAGCACTGCCTTGCTTTCAGGTGCGAGGGGCATGAAGCCTGTCCAGAGCTCCTGCCTGGGCACGCTGGTCCCACTGGGAGCGACTGTGTCCTGGCACAGGGAGGGAGTGTTAATAGGGTTATGGACAGGCAATTTGAGGCTGAGACTCCTACCTCCAATTCCAGGAGTTGAAGACACATGCCCGTCCCTGCCTAGAGTTCGGGTATTGTGGCCTTTGACATCTCTCCTCTCACTGTGACCAACTCTCTGTCTAGCTGCTTGGCTGCTGGCCCCCAGCCCAGGATCTGGACACCTCCCTCCCACAGGTTAAAAATAGCAAACAACAGCAATGTCTCTTCATCTCCCTTCCTCCAAGTGGGAGCAGGTGCCTGGCCGGGTGTTGGTGCGTGTGTGTATGAGGCACTCTGAGAGAAGGAGGCGAGTGCTGCAGGTAGTTCTGGATGTGTCGTTCTGGGAGGTAGTTGCACAGTCTGGGTCAAGCTCCCATGGTAGTTCTGTCTCCTGCACTAATGAATCCCCGCTGTTTGTTGACAGTGTTATGGCTCCAGGGGCGTAGCTGTCGTGAGAGGTGGTGGTTGCACTGGGGAAGTGTCTCTCAAGTGGTGAGGGCTGGTACTACGGGGCTTTATCTCTTGGGACAAAGACCTTGCCCTGGGCTTTGTATTGGGCAGCACAGAGAGTGGAACCAGGGTACCGTGCTTACGGTGGTCTGTCCGGTCAAGTAGCTTGGCTGCTGTGTCTTCATCACTTCTGCTGGGTGCATTGCCCTGCGGCCTGGTGGCCAAGAGTGCGGGGCTAGCCACAGCCCTGCGGCTCAGGCTGGGGCTCAGGTTGCTCACCAGCCACAACTGGAAGAGGGCATGGTTTGCAGCCCAGCCATGGTGACAAGCCCAGAAGGTCCCTAAGGCAAGCAAGTGTGTGCAAGTCGCCACAGTGGACAGGCTAGAGGGAAGCGAGAGCAGTGGGAGGAAGCTGCCCATTTGGGGGTTGGGGTGGGAGACTCGGGGGAGGATTTGTGTGAGGGGAGAGGGCCACATGATAAAGTCGGAGTGAAGTGGGAGGGATGACAGAAGGATTCAGGTTGGAGATGGAGGGTGGGAAGGAGCTGAAGGAGGGGCTGAGGGAGGAGGGGAGGAGATGGGGGCGGGGGGACTTGACACCCGATAGCACCCAGGACTGAAGATCCCCTGCAGTCTGCTTGGTGTGTGTGTGTGCGTGTGCATGTGCATGCAGCCAGTGCAGGTGTGTGTGTGGCTGTGTATCGAGGGGGTGGTAGAAGTGTATGGCCATATGAAGGGTAGGGTGGGGCTGTGTTTGGGGAGGCGTCTTGGTGAGTGGCTGTAGTGCAGGGGGAGGGGACAGCAGCATATGGCCATTTAGGGGAAGGCAGCATCGGGGCAGGGCTCTGCATGGGGGGCCACCGGCGGTGTGTGGCCGGGTATGTGCAGGGGGCAGCAGTGCCTGGCTGTGTATGAGAGGGAATGTTCTGTGCGTGGCCATTTCTGTTGGGGGGGGCGGGGACTGGAGCTATGTATGTGTGGGGGGTGGCAGTGCGTGGCCGTGTATATGGGGGATGCGGTGGTGCATGGCCGTGTATATGGAGGGGGCTTGGCTGTGTATGTGAGTGGGGGCAGTGGTGTGTGGCCGTGTATGTGGGTGGGGGATGGTCGTGCATGGCCGTGTATGTGGAGGGAGGCAGCGGTGCATGGAGGGGGTGGCGGTGCGTGGCATGCAGTGTGCTCCAGTGCACGGCCCATTCCCATGTGGGTTCCAATCTCCAGTGGCAGCGGGTCTCATCCCTGCAGTGGAGCCCTGAGTGGAATGAAGCCCACTGTTCCCACAGAGCTGTGGCTGTAGCGTGGCTGAGGTGCAGTGCAGAGACATTAGGGGAGCTCTGCAAAGCCTGCCTTTCTCTTCTCCATTGTAATCTCTTGGGAGGATTTTGACTGCTGCTATGATCCAGGTCTCTGGTGGCTCATGGCATGGGCAGCCTTTATTCATCAAAGCACTGCCCAGAGTGTCAGGTGGGGCATTCCCAGGGTTGAGGAAGGGGTCCCAAGTCCCAGCCATGCACAAACCCCAAGCCCACCCATTAATCCTTTCATCTCCACAGCCTTGGGGAGGGAGGGCAGGGTCCCAGGCAATGTTCCCTCTAATTTTTGACAGGCCGTGTGCGCAAAAAAATTTCTTCTGTGCAAATTTTTGACAGTCTGTGTGTGCAAAATATGTCTCCTATGCAAATTGTTGTGCTTCTGTGCAAATTTTTGTGTGCGCGGTGTTTCGCCGTGTGCACGGGGTTTAGGATCTGTGTGCGCGCGCACATGCGCACAGCTTAGAGGGAACAGTAGTCCCAGGGTTCACCCCTTGCAGGGAGCTGGATCCATGCAATGCGCAGGGATCAGACGCTGTCTGTGAACTGCACGTCTCTCTTTGTGCAGCATGTAGCCAGCATGAGTCTGTGATGGATCCACTTGATCCAGGGAAGGGCAGCATTAGGCGCTCGGGACAATATTTGAGACTGCCCTGTAACCATGTCTGCTTGTGTCCCACAGCCCAAAGACCATCGCTGGCATTGCCTCAGCCGTCGTCCTCTTCGTGGCCATCGTTGCCACCATCATCTGCTGCTTCATGTGCTCCTGCTGCTACCTGTACCAGAGACGGCAGCACATGCGGACACCCTTCCAAGGTAGGGGCTGGCAGCACAAGTAACATCTGTGCTGCCACGGCCTGAGAAGAGCAGGGTGGGCCCAGGAGGAAGGGCAGAGGGGGCTCAGGCACAGGAAGTACTTGGTAAATGTTGGTTGATTTAGTTCTCTTTGACTCTAGGCTGGGAAGAGAGGGGAGGGATGCGATTAGGGTGACTGTAGTGTGTGTGTCCAGGAGGGAGGGAGGGGAGGAAAATATTGACTAGCTGCTCATTAACTGAGCACTGTCCATCCTGTGCACTGAATGCAGCATGGGGAAAAATACAACATGATCATGTATCATCATTCATATGCACAAGGGGGAGCCGAATTAAGATTGCACGGGCAACCTTATTTCTGGGTGTGGTTCAGGTGCAGGGGGAGTGGGGCTCATCAGGGGGGTTCTGAGTGTGCGAGGGTGAGGCTTGGCAGGAGGGTCTGGGCATGAGGGGGGCTGGATGCACACGGGTTGGACAGATGGGGGTGCAGCTCCCTGTACAGGGATCCCTCCCTGTGCAGCTCAGGAGCGATGGGTGCAGGAAGTGGGCGGGGCGGGGGAGGAGTTTACAGAGTTTCCTGCAGCCCGGGGAGAAATCTGGGGGTGGGTTTGACCCAGCCCCAGATGCCACGCAGGGGAAGAGGAAGTCTCATCCTCCTCATCCCTAGCAGCTGAGCCCGGCGCAGGGAAGGAGTCACCAGCTGGGTCTTCCCCAGTCCTGCCCTGGGCAGCCAGCAGAGAGGTAAATCACAGTAGGGCAGGAGGCAGGACTGGGGAAGGGGCAACCCTTCCCCAGTATGTTGGGGAGAGGCAACCCTCCCCAACATACTGCTGGGGAGGGTTGCATGACCACTCTTGTGGCTTCCCTCTGCTTCTCCATCAGAAAGTCATTTTTCTGTGGGGAAGCAAAGAAATCTGCAGGGGACATAAATTCTGTGCATGTGCAGTGGCACAAAATTCCCCCAGGAGTAAATACCTGCCGCCCATGAATGGGCCCTAGAGACTGAGTGTCCCTCTCCTACTCCCATGACTCGATGGAGGAACATTTGCAGGGGGGTGGGGGCGCCTACTGTGCTCCTTCTGCACTTGTTCTGTGACTCTATTTCTGGAGCTGCCAGCCCAGCACTACTCCCTGCACTCTGGTCACTGTACAATTTTGGGCTGGAAGGAGGAACTATCTCTGCTCTTTGTAGATAGTGAGTTTTGGGGGGTGTACATTGTCCCTGTACATCTGAAGCAGGTTCCTGGTGCTCTCAGCAGAGAGGTTCATTCAGGATGTGGGTGTTCAGCCCAGCAGAGCTTGGGATGTCACAGTGAGTGGGCCCCACTGCTCAGGGGAGAGCACGTCCTTTTGAAAGTCCCATGGGAGGTTTGGAGAAATCACCTCCTCCGCTGGATGCCTGGCCTTTGCAGCTCCCTTGAACATTTAACTGGCTGATCCGGTGGTGAAGCTTGAGTCTGTGATGCTTGCAAGGGAGGGTCCAGTCCAAACAGGAATCTGGGACTCTTGGGCTTGGGGATGGTGGCAATTTCCCACCCTGGGCATTCTAGCCCCAGTGCCCTATGCCCTTTTTTTGCGCTATGCAGCTGCAGGCGTGGAATGGTCCGCAGGAGCTTGAGTGTCTCAGGGAGCTGTTTGATGCAGTTTCTTGCAATGGGGGTGTTAGAGGTGGCCTGGTGGGATCTCTTTGTGGTGGAGTCTTGGGGTGGGGGTCTGCTGGAAGTTTGTCAGAGGGCCTGGGGTATTTCGGAGGCTCTGAGGTGCTTTGGGGGCTGGCTTGGAGAAAGCCTGCTGGAAGCATCTCAAAAGGGGATGGAGAGGGGATATTCGCTACAGAATGCCCCTGCTCTGCAGCAGGAGAGTTGCGCTGCACACTCTGGAGCTTGAAGCGCAAACCTTGTCTTTGTTGCACAGGCCAGGAGATCCCGTTGTCCAGCTACCCAGCTCAGCTGCCATGCACCTACCCTGTGGATCCCAAAGCAGGACCTGCACCACAGCCAGGCTATCCCCTCATGGCCAAGTATCCGCCTACTGCCCCAGCTGCACAGTATCCGATGTACCCAGCAGGCCCCCCACTGTACAACCCAGCAGGTAAGAGCAGCAGGAACCACAACACTGCTTGAAGCTCTCTTCTTTACAGAGCTGTGTCCCTCCAAAACTAGGAGCCCTGGGGTCTCCACTGACACCAATCGCTTAGGGGACAATCTGTATCCTCTGCCCTGAGATCCAGTACTCACAGCCATATTCTCAGAAAGGCTCAGCATCCAGCAGGTTCCATAGGGAGTTTGGGTTCATTGTTCTCTGGGTTGGGAGGGGAGGAGGGTGTTTGTATTCATTGAGATGGAATAAAGGGTCCCAAAGTGTCAAAGGCATTAACATGACCCTGTCACCATCCAATTTTAACCAGTGTTTACCAGGGTCCAGGGTTTAGTACATAGAGACCTCGGCCTGCTCAGTCCCACAGCAAACCCACCATTACACATCTTTTAACCCTTTAGTAAAGAGACAGAACAGAAGGGAAACCAGTGAAAGGCTTGTGTTGTAACAGCCTCTCTCATTCCCTGTCCCTTTAGCTGGAGAGTCTTGAAAGGAAAAAGCCCTTGTCGGACTCTGACAGTCTTTTAGATGGTATCAGAGTGGGTAATAACCGTCTGTTTGGGTCAAAGAGAAGTTACTGGGCTGGAACTGTCATTGCTGCTGCTGTTAACATTTGAACCCGCATCCTAGCAGACGGACTAAGACAAACACAGAGAAGCGGGAAAATAACAGAACAGCCATAGAGGAAATGCAGCTTCTGTCTCTGGGGTTAACTCTCAGCCCAGGTCTATGCTGGGGGGAGGGTGGGGTCCACTTAAGATATGCAACTTCAGCTACAGGAATAGCGTAGCTGAAGTCGACGTATCTTAGGTCGACTTACCTCGGCGTCCTCACGGTGGCGAGATGGGGGAGCGGCAGCGGTCGATGACTCTGCTTCCGCCTCTCGCGGCGGTGGAGTTCCAGAGTCAGCGGGGAGAGTGCTCGGGGATCGATTTATCGCATCTAGACTAGACGCGATAAATCTGTTTGTGGGTACCTGATGGCACCAGGTCCATCCCTAGCGAAGTCAAGGCTCTGGCATGTGTTCCCTGGCTAGTTAACTAGTGGTGTGGGCACTCCCCAGCTGAGCACACTCTAGGCTAGTATAGATAGGCCCTTGGTGATAGCATGAAGCTTGCAAAATGACCCTGTGGCTGCGGAGAGGGTGGGATTCTGGGTATGGGGCTGAAGAATGGTCCCCTGACCCTGATCTCCTCAGGGAGCAGGTGGCAGGTCTCCCGCTCAGTGCCGGAGGGAGAGTGCACTGGGGGCTGGCTTGTAGAACAATGACAGCCTGTGTGTTCAATGGGTGGTGCTAATGAATCCCTGCAACAGACCCAGAATTGATGGCCCTTGCATACCGAGGGGAGCTGGGCTAGAGCCTGTGCCTTAAGCCCCAGAATGCCGGAGCTTGCCCTTAGCTGGCCATAGCAGCAGGTCCCTGAGTGTATCGGCTGGGTGTGCTGCAGACTCACACACTCATGTTATCCCCAAACACCCGGGGCTGGGGCATGTGGGAGCCTTCTCACCCCGGCACTCGCTGCACTTGGTTCTGCTGAATGACGCTCTCCATCTCTTTCCTCCACAGCACCCCCACCCTATCTCCCACCACAGCCCACCTACCCTGGAGCCTGAGGAGACCCCAGAGAGACTGCAGAGTCAGCGCCTTGTGCCCTGGACTGTGAGCTTATGAGCCCCTGCTGCGGGCTTCTCTGCTGCATTGTGACTCCTGTGAACCTAGAACACCCCGGGCCTGGTCCCAGACTAGCCACTGCCACCTTCTCCCTCAGCAAAGCGGTGCAGCACACCCCCTGCCCTCTCCTGTCTGCTTCACTGAGGGAGCATGCTGATTAGGGTCTCCCTGTGGGCCCCTGGGCCCTGGGCATGACAAGTGGCCCCAGGGCATGCCAAATGGGGTCCCCCTGCAATCCCCTGGGCATGGTAAGTGGGTCTCTCCAGGGCGTACTGAATGAGGTACCCCCACAGTCACCAGGGCATGCCAAGTGGATCCCCCTGCAATCCCCTGGGCATGCCAAGTGGGGTACCCCAGGGCATGCCAAGTGGGGTCCCCCTGTAGTCCCTGGGCCATTTCCGAGGGTCACAGCTCTGTCTGGCCTTAGTGAGGGAGGCTGAGTTCTGAGGGACCAAAATACACAACATGAGCACAAAGGAAGCTCTTGTGCAGCCAGACACTGGCTCCTTTGTGGGGCAAGTTCCCTCTGCTGATGCCGCCTCTGCGAAGGCTCCACCTGAGCTCAGCGCTCACAGGCACTGGGATCTCAATAGCCCAATTGTGAGAGGGAGCAGTGCCCTGTTGGTGTGATCCTGGTGTGACCATGGGCCCTTTGTCCTCCCGGCAGAGGCCAGCCCTTCCCAAGGGGCAGGTTAGCCTAAGAAAGATTGCCATGGAACCAAGGTCTGGGGGGCTCCTGGGCAGCACCTCCTGTGGCATGGTGCAATTTCTCCAAACCTAGCGGCAGGGCCCTGTCCATTTGCAGCTGCAGCAGGACAGGTGCGAGCCGGCCGCAGGCACTGGGGCAGGGCAGGGTGCCACTTGGCAGGCACCCACAGTCCTGTTGCTCAGTGGGGCCTGGTACAGCTCATTGCTCCCAGTGGGCTCCCTCCCCAAGGAGAAACCTCACATTAGGAGCTGCCATTGCAGCCTGCATGGGGCCGAGCATAGCACACTAACAGCGGATGGCCCCGCACTGCACTTGGGTGTCCAGGATTACTTGCCAAGCCCAGTGCGGCTCCTCTCATGGCCCCTGGATGGCAGGAGGCTCCTGCTTCCATCCGGCCTCTGGCCAGCATCACGCAGCTCAGCCCCACAAAGCAAGTGCGACCATTGCTCTCGCAGGTGAGCTGCAGCCCCCATGCTATCTCATCCTCTGTTCATTGGCCAAGGGGGCCACCCCTAGCACCATGCTGCCCGCAGGGAGCAGTGGCAAGGTTAGGAGCTCACTGGGTCCAGGTGGCTTATGCGAGTAGCGGCTGGGGAGCTTACACTCAACTTCACAGGAGTCCCCCAGAGCTGGAGTGGGAATTTCCCTGGAGAAACACCATCTCCGCCACCACCGATCAGCGCCGTCCTTCCTGACCCTCAGACTAGAGACTTCCCCACCCCCGTGCACACAGCAGGGGAGAGGGAAACTCTCCACCTCCTCCCCAGCAGACTGGGTTGGCTTCCCAGCCTGTCTCTTCCTCTCCTGCTTTCCCTGCTCTACAAGTGGATAAACCTGTGACTGACCCTTCCCCAGGCGCATTGGGGTCCCTGGAAATGGGTAACAGAGATCAGTTCTCACCTTGTCTGTAGTGCCAGGGAACTGACTCTGGGGTCCCTGCCCAGCTGGCCAGGGTCATTGGGGTCATTGCTCCTTCCAGTTCACTTCAGTACAGTATTTGAGGCTGTTTACTGTCCTTTCCCTGGGGGAGACAGGAGGGGCCCTAGGACAGTTGGGCAGCCTGGGGCCATGTCCAGGTCACTGGGAAGCTAGGTGCGCAGGATTTGATCACTGTTCCGGCCTGTCCTGCCCTAGGTCCTGCTCTGCTAAGTCAGACCTGCTGGCCCCTCTGGCCTGTGCCCTGCCACCTCAGACCAGCCTATCTAGGCTGCTGGCTCACCTCTGTCAACAGCTGGTATTTGGTGCATCAGAGGAAAGCCCCCTGGCCAATTGTGCGATGCTGCCCCGGGGATTTCCCCTCCCTAACCCCTGCACTGAAGCCCAGATTTTGCTTTTCCCCAAGAAGCAGGAGTAAGGCTTGGAGGCAGGAGGTGAGCTGCCTCATCACCCCATGTGTGGTGGTCCCCTGCTCCAGGCATGCACCCGCCTCCCGCTGCCCGGAGCCATACAGCAGCCACTGCTGCGCTGTCATAGCTGGAATGACAAGTGTGTCCATCAGTGTGCACTAAAAACCCGATTAAACCTGTGCATAGGTAAACGCCTCCTGTGTTCTGGGACTTGAAGGGTGCAGAGTGAGGCCTGGCGGGGGCAGGGACTATATTCAGCCTGGCTTTGAGTACCATCAAACATCCCAGGCACTGAGCAAGGAGCAGGGACAGACCCTTGGCCTTCAGGGCCCTCTGGCTGAGGGGAGGAGGCTGCACTATGGGGTGTGACCACAGCTCAGCTGGAAGGGTGAGTTTCCTTTCCATAGTCCCTGACAGCGAGCCCCCAGGGAGACACAGTCAGTGTCTCTGCCCTCAGCTGCTCAGGAGGCAAATCCCAGCATGAGCATCCCGAGCAGCCAGAGTGCTCCTACACCTGCCTCCCTGTGCACCCAGCACAGAGTGTCACCCAGTGGGGCTAGGCATGGCACATCAGGGAGTCACCTCTCCTGGGCTCCCCTGTGGTGTGTGTGTGAGGGGTGGGGGTGCTGTCAGGCTCTGGCAGAGTCAGCCAAGCCATTGATGGACTGATCCTCCATGAACTGTGAGCCATGTGTCTGCGCAGTACCTGGCACTCTGCAGGGCTCCAGGGGTTACTGACAGATAAGAGCCCTAGTAGCCACTTATGTGAAAGCAACAAAACCACTTCATACTGAATTTGGCAGATGTGTGTGGGGCTGATACCCGTCTGCCATGTGCCCCCCATGTATCACACACTCCCAGACGCCAGAGGCAGCAGCATCGAGCTGGCTGTGTGTGTGTCTGCACAATTACCCTCTGGGGGATGGGCTCATAGCTGCCCCACTACCCCCTGCTGGGATAGGACCAACTTTCTCAACATGCATCCCTACAAGCTGGCCACCGCAGTTGGATGAAATGTAGACCAGCAGTGACTGCATGTTTTTTGACCTCCTGCATAACGTGGACCATTGAATTTCACCCAGTAACTCCTGCAGTGAGACTTTATCTTATGGAAGAGCTAGCAGCAGTTTCTCAACTGCACTGATTCTTAAAGATTGTTGTGAAGTGAATGGATGCCACATGGAGCTCACATCCCAGTTAGGGAGCCACTGAGCTAGAGCAGTTCTGTTATACCAGTGGTTCTCAAACTTTTCTGCTGGTGGCCCCTTTCACACAGCAAGCCTCCGAGTGCGACCCCCCTTATAAATTAAATACACTTTTAAAATGTATTTCGCATCATTATAAATGCTGGAGGCAAAGTAGGGTTTGGGGTGGAGGCTGACAGCTCACAAACCCCCATGTAATAACCTTGCGACCCCCTGAGGGTTTTGAGAACCCCTGTGTTAGAAAGACACCCACACTTGATTTAAAAATGCCAAGTGAGGAGAATCCACTACAGCTCTAGGTGAGTTGTTCCAAAGATTCATTGCTCTCACTGTTAAAACGTGTGCCTCCTTTCCAGCTTCACCTTCCAGCCACTGGCTCTTGGGTCTTTGTGTGCTGGCTTGACCATCCCTCCAGTGTCAGAGTCTCCCCATGCTGGCACTTACAGAAAGCAATCAAGTCATCTCTTAAACTTCTCTTCAATAAACTAAATAGATTGAGCTCCAACTGTGATGCAGGTTTTCCAGACCTGGAATCGTCCTTGGAGCTCTTTGCTGATCCCTTTCCAATTTGTCAACATCCTTTTTGAAGGGTGAATGCAGTAAGGTCTCCCCAGCTCTGTACTGAGACACACCTTCCCACTCCTGCTCAGTATGCCCATGGACAAAACCCAGGGTCATGTGATACCTTTTAGCCACCGCATTGCTCTGGCGGGTCTGGGTGCTCATGGTCTGCTGGTTTCCACCGTGACCCTTAAGCCCTTTGCATTTGTCTAACTTCAGCTTCCAGTCACTTAATCTTGTACTGCTTTTGCCTTCTATATTAAAGAGCCCTGTATCATCAGAAATCTACGGCCCATGTTGGTTCTTATGGACTGGGATCAACAAAGCCATAGGTAGATGTCTAGGGTCCCTATGAAATGAATGGGGAGAGCTGGGTGCCTTAGAGTATGTCTACACTGCAGTTAGACACCCGTGACTGGCCCCTACCAGCTACCTCAGGCTTGCCAGGCTGGACTAAGGGGCTGTGTAATTGCAGAGCCGATGTTCTGGGACCTCCACCTTGCAGGGTCCTGGAGCCCAGGCCCCAGCCCAAGCCCGAATGCCTACATCACAATGAAACAGCCCCTTTGCCCAAGGCAGCTGGCAGGGGCCAGCCGCGAGAGTCTAACTGTGGTGTAGAAATACCCTTAGAATGCCATGCACACAAGCCAGCACACTGGCCGCCTACACTAGCCCCTGGGTGATCTGAGGAGAAGGGGTGTGCTAAGCCCCGCCCCCTCTGGGAGTTTGGGAGTCAGGCTGCTGGGAGGCACGTAGCTGTGCCAGCGATTCTCAGCCAGGAACCAAGGGCTCCAGAACGGGGGAGCGGGGGGGTGGGCGCGGAGAGGAGCGAGCGGTGGGCAGGGCCTCGGGAGGAAGAGGTGGACTGATGGCAGGAAGAGGCAGAGTGGGTGTGGGGTCTTGGGGGGTGGGGGAGGGGAGAACCAGAGTAGGGGCGGGAAAAGGCGGCGTGGGGGTGGAGCCTTGGGGGAATAAGCCAAGCAGGAGCGGGGTCTCACGGCAGAGCATGAGTGGACCATGGGTGTGGAGCGACGGTCCAGCCGCCAGTGGCTCCCCACTTCTAGGGAGCTTCCAGTGCTTCTGCCAGGAACCCTCTGCTGAAGCCAGGTGTTTCTCGTGGGAATGTGCCAAGTGCCTGCCTAACACCGGAAGAGGAGGCGGCCATCTTAGAACTTTGAGACCAATGGCTGCAGCAGTCACCTGAGAGGTGTGGGAACCCCCTGTGCAAATCCTTTCTCCCCCTTAGGTGGGGGGAGGGTGGCAATTGACCTTGGGTTTCCCACATCCCAGATGAGTGCTCTGATCGCTGGACTAACAGTGATCAGCATCACCTCCTGCTGCCAACTTTTGAATGGGGCCCAATCCATTAGGTGGTCTCTGAGCACGTCTCCCTGATCAGGCCCCACAGGAGAGTTAGGTGGAGAAGTACCTGTCTTCCCGTGGGTCATGGATAGCACCGGGCCTTAGACAGGAGGAAGACATCCAGATGCTTAGCGTTAGGTCTGGTCTACACTACAGTTAGGTTGACATAAGGCAGCTTTATGTCAACCTGATTATGGCAGTGTCCACACTACAGCCTTGCTCCCGCCAATTTAAGTGCCCTACTACACCAGCATAATAGCACCACCTCCACGAGAGGCGTAGGGGTTATGTTGGTGTAGTTAGGGCAACGCAGTGTCCATGTAGACACTGCCTTATGTCGGCTGCTGGCTGTCATTGCCAATTTCATGGCTCTATGCTGGAGCCATGAAATTGACAAGAAAGCCCAGGCCAGTGGTGGGCTCCAGCTCCCCTCTTCCAGCCAGGCTGCTGCCTGTGCTCCCTGCTGGGAACACGGCTGCCCCTGATCTCCCAGTCGGGCTGCTGCCTACTGCCCTGGCTCCTTGCTCAGGGAGCTGAGAAACCCGGGTGGTTACCCCTTGCTCCCGGTGGGTAGGTGAGAAGCCCAGGCGGCTCCCCCCTACTTCTGGTGAACTCCTGGTGGGGAGCTGTGCGGAGCTGAGAGCCTTGGCTCTCAGCCCCCCACACTGCCCCTCTTCAATTGGTGGAAGCGCTTCTGGTGAGCATGCGCACCGCTGACAGAAGGAGGGTAGGGTGGACATCAGCCACTGCCATATTTACATAGGTCAATTTAAGTTTGTAGTGTAAACATGCCCTGAGGTAGCAGTGCACATGCCCACAGGCAGAAACATGGGTGCCCATGGAACATTTTCCCTGCAAATGTAGGTGCCGAGTTGGGTTAGGTGGCAGCCGAGTGGGGATTTTGTAGATCACAGTGGCATCTAAATCTGGGATTTAGGGCCCAAATACAGAAAGGTATTTAGGCTCCAAACTTCCATTGAAATCAAATACCTTTGTGGATCTGGGCCCTCTTCAGTTTCTCTTGGCTAAGTTAAATAGAGTGAACTCCTGGAGTCTTACTGTGAGGCAAGTTTTCCAGATCTTAAAAAGGGTGAACAAAATGACCTGTGTAATTAGAAGCCTGTTAGCCTGAGATTGATCCTGGGTAAAATAATTGATCCTGGGGATCAATATGAAAATTGAGAGGTGGATAAGGAACTGGTTAAAGGGGAGACTACAGCGGGTCATACTGAAAGGTGAACTGTCAGGTTGGAGGGAGGTTACTAGTGGAGTTCCTCAAGGTTCAGTTTTGGGACCAATTTTATTTAATCTTTTTATTACTGACCTCGGCACCAAAAGTGGGAGTGTGCTAATAAAGTTTGCAGATGACACAAAGTTGGGAGGTATTGCCAATTCAGAAAAGGATCGGGATATCCTACAGGAAGATCTGGATGACCTTGTAAACTGGAGTAATAGTAATAGGATGAAATTTAATAGTGAGAAGTGTAAGGTTATGCATTTAGGGATTAATAACAAGAATTTTAGTTATAAGCTGGGGACGCATCAGTTGGAAGTAACGGAAGAGGAGAAGGACCTCGGAGTCCTGGTTGATCACAGGATGACTATGAGTCGCCAATGTGATGTGGCCGTGAAAAAAGCTAATGCGGTCTTGGGATGCATTAGGCGAGGTATTTCTAGTAGAGATAAGGAGGTGTTAGTACCGTTATACAAGGCATTGGTAAGACCTCATTTGGAATACTGTGTGCAGTTCTGGTCTCCCATGTTTAAGAAGGATGAATTCAAACTGGAACAGGTACAAAGAAGGGCCACTAGGATGATCCGAGGAATGGAAAACCTGTCGTATGAAAGGAGACTCAAGGAGCTTGGTTTGTTTACCCTAACCAAAAGAAGGCTGAGGGGAGATATGATTGCTCTCTTTAAATATATCAGAGGGATAAATACCAGGGAGGGAGAGGAATTATTTCAGCTCAGTACCAATGTGGACACAAGAACAAATGGATATAAACTGGCCAGCAGGAAGTTTAGACTTGAAATTAGACGAAGGTTTCTAACCATCAGAGGAGTGAAGTTCTGGAACAGCCTTCCAAGGGAAGCAGTGGGGGCAAAAGACCTAACTGGCTTCAAGATTAAGCTGGATACGTTTATGGAGGGGATGGTTTGATGGGATAACATGATCTTAGTCAAGGGTCAATTAATTGCCATCAGTGGTAAATAGGACCAATGGTCAATGATGGGATGTTAGAAGTTACTACAGAGAACTTTTTCCTAGGTGTCTGGCTGGTGAGTCTTGCCCACATGCTCGGGGTTCAGCTGATCGCCATATTTGGGGTCGGGAAGGAATTTTCCTCCAGGGTAGATTGGCAGAGGCCCTGGAGGTTTTTTGCCTTCCTCTGCAGCATGGGGCACGGGTCACTTACCGGAGGATACTCTGCATCTTGAAGTCTTTAAACCATGATTTGAGGACTTCAATAGCTGAGACATAGGTGAGAGAATTATTCCAGGAGTGGGTGGGTGAGATTCTGTGGCCTGCATTGTGCAGGAGGTCAGACTAGATGATCATAATGGTCCCTTCTGACCTTAAAGTCTATGAGTCTATGAGTCTATAATTGTTGATATGGGACTCCATCAGTAAAGAGATGAAAGATAGAAATATTGGAGCCATATAGTTCCTTACAAAATAGGTCTTGTCAAATGAACTTGATATCATTGTTTGACAAGTTAGTCTGGTCGCTAAGGTAATTGGATGGCCTATACCAGGGGTCTCAAACACATGGCCCGAGGCCCCCCCCCCCCCCCGCCCTTTATTTTTTTTATAATTTTTTTTTTTACCCCCATGCAGTTCCCGCCGCCAGAACAACTGTCTGGCGGCGGGAACTGCATGGGGGTAAAAAAAAAATTAAAAATGGGGGCGCGGGGAGCCCGGCGGGCCGCAGGGAAGAGCTTCGCGGTTTCTGGGAGGGAGGCGGGAGGAGCAGGAAGCCGTGCACACAGGGGAGGAGGCGGAGAAGGGACGGAGAATGGGCGGGGCCTAATGGAAGGGGTGGAGTGGGGGCGGGGCTGGGGGCAGCGAGGGGGCGGGGTCAGTGATGCGGCCCTCGGGCCAATGCACTAGTCCTCATGCGGCCCTCGTGGTAATTTGAGTTTGAGACCCCTGGCCTATACTTATAGCTCTGTAAGGAGTATGTCTTAGTACCACACAACAATCAGCAGTATTCAAAATCAATATATCCCATACTTAATAGATTCAAAAAGTGGCTACTGAGAAATCTCACCATCCAGTGATTGTTTATGGGGAATCAGCAATTCATAGAATCATAGAATCTCAGGGTTGGAAGGGACCTCAGGAGGTCATCTAGTCCAACCCCCTGCTCAAAGCAGGACCAACCCCAATTAGATCATCCCAGCCAGGGCTTTGTCAAGCCTGACCTTAAACACCTCTAAGGAAGGAGATTCCACCACCTCCCTAGGTAACCCGTTCCAGTGCTTCACCACCCTACTAGTGAAAAAGTTTTTCCTAATATCCAACCTAAACCTCCCCCTCTGCAACTTGAGACCATTACTCCTTGTTCTGTCATCTTCTACCACTGAGAACAGTCTAGATCCATCCTCTTTGGAACCCCCTTTTAGGTAGTTGAAAGCAGCTATCAAATCCCCCCTCATTCTTCTCTTCTGCAGGCTAAACAATCCCAGTTCCCTCAGCCTCTCCTCATAAGTCATGTGCTCCAGCCCCTAATCATTTTTGTTGCCCTTGGCTGGACTCTTTCCAATTTGCCACATCCTTGTAGTGTGGGGCCCAAAACTGGACACAGTACTCCAGATGAGGCCTCACCAATACCGAATAGAGGGGAATGATCACGTCCCTCGATCTGCTGGCAATGATCCTACTTCTACAGCCCAAAATGCTGTTAGCCTTCTTGGCAACAAGAGCACACTGTTGACTCATATTCAGCTTTTCGTCCACCGTAACCCCTAGGTCCTTTTCTGCAGAACTGCTGCCCAGCCATTCGGTCCCTAGTCTGTAGCAGTGCATGGGATTCTTCCGTCCTAAGTGCAGGACTCTGCACTTGTCCTTGTTGAACCTCATCAGATTTCTTTTGGTCCAATCTTCTAATTTGTCTAGGTCCCTCTGTATCCTGTCCCTACCCTCCAGCGTATCAACCACTCCTCCCAGTTTAGTGTCGTCTGCAAACTTGCTAAGGGTGCAGTCCACACCATCCTCCAGATCGTTGATGAAGATATTGAACAAAACCGACCCTTGGGGCACTCCACTTGATACCGGCTGCCAACTAGACATGGAGCCATTGATCGCTACCCGTTGAGCATGACCATCCAGCCAGTTTTCTATCCACCTTACCGTCCATTCATCCAGCCCATACTTCCTTAACTTGCTGGCAAGAACACTGTGGGAGACTGTATCAAAAGCTTTGCTAAAGTCAAGAAATAGCACATCCACTGCTTTCCCCTCATCCACAGAGCCAGTTATCTCATCATAGAAGGCAATTAGGTTAGTCAGGCATTAGTGGGGTCCCACAGGGTTTGGGTCTCAGCACAATGCTAGTCAATATTTGTATCTATGAACTGAAAGAAAATACTAAATCATTGCAGATAAATTTTGCAGAAGACACATATTAATGGAGAGGTAAATAGCGATGGAGCCAGATCAGTTCTACAGAGCGAGGTAGATGGGCTCATTTGAACAATGTGATTTCATACAGCCAAATGCAAGGCCCTAAATCTAGAAACAGGATGGGAAATGGTATCTTGGAATGCAGTGATTCTGGAAAGACCTTGGGATCCTGGGCCCAACTGACCATGAGCTCTCAGGCCCACACTGTGGCTAAGAGGGGTCACATGATTCTTGGCTGGATAAGCAGAGGAATGTAGAGTAGGAGCAGGGAATGGAATTTGGCATTGCTGAGAGCAGGACTGGATACTATGTCCACATTTCTAAAGGGATGTTGACAAATTGGAACGAGTTCAGAGTAGAGCTACAAGAGTGATTTAAGGTCACAAAACTTGCCTTACTGTGAGAAACAGAAGAGCAGACAGTCTATTCACTGGACTGGAGAAAAGCTTAGGAGTTAACTTGATGGGCTATGAAGGAGCTCCCATGGCTTCACTCCTGCTGTGACCAGGCATTCCCTGTAGACGGCTGCTCACAGGCTGCTGTTAGGTGACTCTCAGTTCAGTGCCCAGGGAATAGCTGGCCACAGCAAAAAGCTATTGGGGCTCACAGGCCTGGTGCAAAATCAGTCCCAGTTGGCACAGGCCCCCTTGCTGGCAGCCTCAGCAGGGTGAGGGGTAACGTTGCTGGTCAGACTGAACCCCCAGATAAGGAGGGGGAGGCTCAGCATGCCTTGTGCAGTGCAGATTTTGGGGTTTCTAAAGCCTTTCAGCTGTGCCATCCAAGCTGTAAATCACCAAGAGCCACAATTTTGGGAAAGTTTCAATTCATGGATTCCAAGACCAGAGGGGATCATTGTGATAATCTAGTCTGCCCATCCCTGTAACACAGGCCAGAGAATGGGCCCAAAGAATTCCTAGAGAAGAGCTGTTAGAAAAACATCCCTTCTTCATTTAATCATTGTCAGTGATGGAGAAGCCACCATGCCCCTGCAGCAAATTGTTCCACTGGTTAATTATGCTGTTACAAATGTACACCTATTTCCACCCTGAATTTGTCTAGCTTAAAATTCCAGACACTGGATTGTGTTAGACCTTCCCCTGCTAGATCAAGGAGCCCATTTGTAAATAACTATGTATTTAGCAATTGTAATCAAGTCACCCCTTACCTTCGTTGTTAAACTAAATGGATTGAGCTCCTTGGGTCTATCAAGTTTGCCGGTCTATGCTATGCGGGAGGTCAGACTAGATGATCACAGTGGTCCCTTCTAGCCTTGGAATCTAGGAATTAGGCCACTGAGTTATTGGGGGTGGCTTCTGGGATGCTCGGGGCTTGTGCAGCAGGTTCCCTAGCTGCAAACGCCCAGCAGGGCAGTTTCTGCAGGCACAAGGAAAGAGGAGAGCAGGAGGAAGAATAAACCCACGCCCTGGCTTGGCCAGGCCTATGGATTGTGTCAGGCAGGCCTGTGCGTGCCTCACGTCTCTTGGGTAGCTTGCAGTCTCTTCCATGACAGTAGGGTCCAGGCCAGAACGTCGAGGGAACCTGCCTGGTGACAGTAGGCAGCTGGGGCTGTAGTGTCAGGCTGAGAGCCAGAGTGAGTCCTGGGGCCTGTCTGTGACCTTGCACAAGAAGCCCCTTTATGTTCATTGCAGCCAAGTCCTGTCCACTGTGTTGGGCAGCCCAGCCTTGGAGTCTCCCAGGGGAGGAGGCAGGCCTCTGCTCTCCATTGCACCAAAAGACACCACAGGTGCAGTGGAGCAGAATCTTGGTCCCAGGCAGGGCCGGTGCAAGGAAGTTTCGCGCCCTAGGCGAAACTTCCTTGCACCAGCCCTGCGTCCCCCTCCCAGCTAACGCCACCCCCCCACCCCCCAGCCAGCTCCCCCGCCCGTGGCAGGCGGCTCCCCATCCCACCCGCTGTAGCTCAGCCCCCTGCCCGCGAGCCACGGAAGCTCAGCCCCCCCGCCCGTGGGCCGCAGCAGCTCCCCACTCGCCCGCTCACAGCCGCTGAGCATGGAGCTGGGAGGCAGGAGGCAGCCGCGGGCGAGCCCCCCTCCTCGGGAAGCCCTGCTGAGCCCCAGCAGCACGGCAACAGCCCTCGCCACAGCAGGGCTTCGCAAGGAAGCGGGCGGCTGCCTCCTGCCTCGAGTGTGGAATTCCGCCCCCCAAATCCTGGCACCCTAGCTGACCGCCTAGGGTCACCTAGTGATAGCGCCGGCCCTGGTCCCAGGGCAGGTGTCTCTCACTCCAGGGGACTTTGTGCTCCCTCCACTACTTGCTGTTCTGCCTTGTGTCCACCTGATGGCAGCACAGCCACACATTACAGGCTCCCTGTGGCTGTACCAAAGGATGGGAAGAGGGGATGGCACCAAATAGAGGGGCTTTGTGCCCCAAGAGGGCAGTGGTGCCCAGGCTTCTCTGCTCCCAGCTGGTGAACAAGCGGGAAAGGGTTGGAGCCCAGGAGCAGACACAGTGGGGGATTCTTACTCGCACACAGGGCTGAACATGGGATCAAGACACAATCTGCTCCAATGACAAGGCCCTTGCCTCAGTCTTTGTCCTCTTATGACTCGCTGTAGCAAATGGGAATGGTTTGTGAGCACTAATGGGGCAGGCTGCCCTATTGCACGTGGGAGGGGACTGGTCCATGGCCAGTCCCCCTGCACTAGCACTAACCCTAACACTGACATGCAGAGAACTGTGCTGCCCCAGGGGCATGGTGCAGCAGCCCAGAGTGCTCACTGGCCACCCACAACAGGAGTTTCATTCCCACAGCTCCAATGTTGCAAACGCAGGAATTGCAGTGACCCCCTAGCTGCCAGCACAGCCACACATGCAGGGTGCAGGTGCTACAGGCGTTGCCAGCACCTCCAGGACTGACAGGCCACCAGTCCCACCATCCAACAGCCCCTCCGTGGGCTTGCTGCTTTCTCAGGGCTGCTCCAGCAGGCTTATTACTGCCTTGCCCAAGTTACCAGCACCCTGCGGTGCAAGGGCAGACTGCAGCAGGCCCAGCTAAAGGCTGTGTGCAGTGCAGGCCCAGCCAGGGGCTGTGTGCGGTGCGGCCTCAGTGCAGCCATGCTACTGCACAGGAGACACAGCTCCTCGGGCACCAGCGCTCCCCGCTCCCCACGGGTGGTGGAACCCATGAGCCCAACTCAGCAGCTCAGGCCCAGCAGGGCTGGAAAGCGTCACCTTCTCTGGTTCCTGCTAGGGGCAGGTAGGGTGACCAGATGTCCCGATTTTATAGGGACAGTCCCGATTTTGGGGTCTTTTTCTTATATGGACTCCTATTATCCCCCACCCCGTCCCGATTTTTCACACTTGCTGTCTGGTCACCCTAAGGGCAGGAGGCCTGGACATGCTGAGCGCCAGCCCTGCAACCCCCAGTGTGAATTCCTGCTAACCCCACAATCGAGCTAGTGAGAGACCCTCCCTTCTCCTGGCTGCCCCATGCCTCTGGAAGGGCTGAAATGGGCACAGCTACCAGCTAGAAGCAGCCCTGGGGGGAAGGAGAGCCTGAGTCTTACAGCCCAGAGATTGGAGAAGGGGGGCTCTGTGCTGCCCCGGCCCTCAGGAGCATGAGACGCTGCCCCCGCCCCCACCCCGCCCCATTGCAGCTCCCAGCAGGAGCAGAGCTGGACCTAGGTTTGCCAACAGTCCCTTATTACAAGGGACACCCCTGATTTTTTCATCTCTGTAGTTGAAAACTTTCATCTCGGGAGTTGCTGAGTGCTGCCCAAAGCAGCAAGAAATACCCCTGGCTCATGCAGGTGAGTCCTGCTTAGTAGTAATAATATGGGGAGGAGAGGGGGGGCTAAGAAAACAGTCCCTTCATTTTGAAATACAATGTTGGCATCCCTGGAGCTGGGGTGGGGGCAGCTCTGGGGGCCAGGGCCCGGTCAGAGCAGGCAGAGTTGAGGCCAGGGATGGAGCGCAGCGGTTGCAGGAGTCCTCTGGAGACAGCTCCAGCACCAGCTCCCTGGCCTGCAGACTCCCTGGTGTGTGCGAAAGGGGAGGTGCTGCTAAAGTGAGCAGCCCCAAGCAGGCCCATGGCCTGGCACAGCGCCCTTCAGGCTGCTCCCACTGCAGCCCTGTTTGCAGAGGATTCCGCTTTGAGCAGGAGCCCTGCTACACTGCCAGCCGCACACACGGGACTCCCTGGCCCTTCAGCCCTGGTGGGCACAGCACTGCTCTGTGCTCCCTGCAGGTGACCCAGCCACCCCGGGCAGTGGGGGATTGGACTAGGGGGTTCCCCCGCCCCCCCCCAAGGCTTCTTGGCACCAAGGCAACCAGCCCTAGCTCCTAGTTAGGGCTGATGGGAAATTTTCCATCCAGTCTTTCCCCAGATGGAAAATGAGCCCATTTGGCCTGCACAGACAGAGTCCCTTTTCCCTCACAAGTTTTGAATTTTGTCAAAAAAGGGAAATATCCAAAATAAATTGGGCCAAAAATGAAGTTTTCAGTGTTCGGCTAAAAAGATTTGATTTGCCAATGAAAATCAAAATTTTCCACTGGGGGCAAAACATGTTTTCCAACCACTATTCTCCTAACCCTCACTGAGCAAGAAATGGGCCAGTCAGGCCTTTGAAAAGCCCACTCTGCAGCTGGGGAAACTGAGGCACGTAATTAAGCAACTTGGGTAAGGTCAACCAGCAAGTCTCTGCCAGTGCCAGGAGTCTCTCCCCAGTCCATTGCCTTAACCACAAGACCATCCTCTCCCCACGTTACGGTGTGGGGGGTAGAAGCATTGACTGCAAAGGGGTCAGTTTTGGCCCAAGGCCCAAATTTTAACAGTATTTAGGGGACTAACATGCTGACGTGCTCAGGCCACAGCTCAGCCTCATCAACCGAGATGCTCACAGGTATTTAGGCTCCTAACTTCCATTGATGTCAGTTGAAGTAGGAGCCTAGATACCTTTGTGGAACTGGGCTATAGTCCATTACCTTAACCACTGCATTGTAACTCCAGCCAATTCAGCACCATGCCTGTCAGCATAGCTACACCTAACATTGGCACCTTCATCGCCAAAAGCATGTGGCTGAGTGACTGAGACTTGGTTCTGCCCTAGCGGAGAGCTGGGTGCTACTGGCTGCTCTGGTACACAGTATTCTTCTCTGCACGCTGAAGGGTGGGGTGGGGTGATAGTTGCCTGCTTCTAGAGCAGGGGTCTCCAAACTTTAGGAGACGAGGGCCACATTACATTTTTCAAGGGGCTTCGCGGGCCAGCCCGTTCTCTTGAGTTTACCCTTCGCCAAATTGCCGCCGAAGCCGCGGGACCGGCGGACCTCCTGCAGGCAAGCCGCAGCGGCTTCGGAGGAGGGGGAAGACCTCCCGCAGGCAAGCCGTGGCAGCTTTGGCGGCGGGTATTCTGGGACCGGCAGGGGTGCCCCTGACTGCCGCCCTCTGCACCCTGCCGCCGAGGCAGCAGTAGCCTTTAAACTGCTGCTGAAATATTGCCGAGGCGGCGGCAGCGTTTAAGCTGCAGCCGAAATACTCGCTGCCGCAGATGTGCTGAGGCGGCGGCAGCAATTGGTTTGGGGGCCAGACAAACTGAAGCCGGCCCGCGGGCCATAGTTTGGAGACCCCTGTTCTAGAGCAGCCAGAGGAGGGCTTGGTTACTAGAAAGGGTTGTGAAGGTCACAGAAATATTAGCAGCCAACAGAAAGTAACACTTCAACTCAGCTTCCTGGCTCTCAGCCCAGACAGAGCACCTCCTCTGGACTATGGGTGGGGTGTGGGGAGGGTCTCTCCTGCCACATAGAGTGCTGCCGCTTCAGGCAAGGAATATGGCAGCCCAGTGAGCCACAGAATCAGAAAACAAATCCAAATCACTTACTAATAGGGTTTTGGAACTACTCTTGGTACCAGACACTAGGTATCAGAAGGAGCATGCCAGTGACAGCTGTTTCATGTTGATCCCACCTCCTGCTCAAAGCAGGCTGTGGACAAAACCCATTCTACAAAGGGGAAATGTGACTGATTTGTTAAAAGGTCAGTGTTTAGGTGGCTTCACCTCACAATGTCTGTTTTACCAAGGACAGGGCTTGGGGCAGATCTGGCCTGAATGGAAAAATACAGGTGAGCTATGACAGTAGGAAGTAATTAAGAGCTTGTAAAACCATAGAATGGTGGGAAACATGAACATGTACAACTCCACTGGCTTAGATCCTATTGGGCTGGAGGGGATTGAAGGAATTGGCTAACAAACCTCTGACAATTACCGTCAAAGTGTCAGGAGACTGGAACAAGAAAATTCAGCAGCATGTTTCAAAATGGGAATGAATGCAATCCAGACCCAGCCAGTAAGTCTAAATTTCAGCCTTACGTAAGAAAAGACATTAAAGACAAAAGCCACCAAGGATGTAGATCAACATTTTCACCCCTAATTGTGAGATGATTGAATATGCAACACCTCTCAGTCTGTTGAAGCAGATGGCAGCCGCTGGTGCCCCACCCCTCTGAAAGGGAAGGCACTTATTGGGTGCCCCATGGTAGGGTCCCACAGGGGAACATTTTTTGCCAACTGACCCATGTTCAGAACAGAAGCAAGAGGGGTACAGACTGCTGGGGAAGATCTCTGATTGCAATGCAGCAAGTACAGAAATAGCTGTATTTAGTGGAGTGTCTGATAGGGTCCCCCAAAGATCTTATAAGCTGGTGAGTGAGCAAGAGTGTCCAACAGGGATTGAAGGAAGTGGTGTTGGGTCCTTCTCTATCACTTCCGCACTTCTTGAGAAGGAGCCTGCTAATCAGCTAAAGATGACAGGCGCTGACAATGCCTGGGAAGACAGGGATCTGGAAAGGCTTAAAACTTAATAGCCAATGCCATTTCGCACAGCCTCTGCCCAGAAAGGAAGCAATAGCTCTCCCCCCCACCCCATCCCATGTGCAGGGCTCTGGGGCATTGCCCCTGCAGTACATCCAGATCAGGCAGCACAGTCCCAGAGAGGGAGAGGCAACAGGGAGGGAAGTCAGAGAAAAGCAACACAGCGAAGGGGCTGGAGTGATTGTCGGCTCATTAGGCCAGATCATAAGAAAGGTGCAAGCTCATGCCAATGCAGAGTAGCTGGGCCAAGGGGAAAGCCCCAGTCACGCTGTCAGCCATGGACACTGAGTTTATTTCTGCCTCTCTCAGAGGCAGGGTGCATGTAACCCTGCTGCTTTGGGTTAGATTCTACCTCCCCGGCCCCCAGCGAGAGTACCCTACTCCCCTAGTCCCACTGAAGGCTCTGAGACCCTTCCTGAGGGTGGGCAGCATTGGGAAAGCACTTACCTGGTCCATGCTGGAAGAGCCCCACAAGGACTCAGTTGGACCCCTCATGCCCTGAGCCTGGGGGCCTGGCCTGGCTGGGATCAAGGGCCCTTCCCACTTTTCTGGAGAAACAGGAGGGAAGGACTGGCCCTGCAGCTGGGCTGGGCTGGGCTCTCCCTGCACTGTGGTACTGCAGCCCCACTTCAGGAACCCAGCAGGGCACAAGCCAGGCTGCTGCCAGGGAAAAGACTCTGCATGGGCCCGGCCTGGCAGCCCGGGCTGTTCACCTCAGAGTGTGCAGCACTTACCCCCATCGCCAGGCAAAGCAGGTTCTGGCCCAGGAGAAAGGGAGGGATGGGATTTAGTGTGAACAGGCATGTTAGTGTCACCCTAATAGACTGACCTTCCCCCATCTCCCCTCAATAGCGCTACAGTTCCAGAAGCACCTGCTGATCACAGCTGTCTTGTTTCCTAAAGCATCCAATGCCAGCCAGTGGGGCAGGGATCTCCACTGGGACTGAGCACCCACACATGCAGACAAGCCAGGGAGTCACAAGCACCTCTGAAAACCCGGCCCCACGCATGGCAAGCTGGAGACCCAGGAAATGGGTCACTCACGCAACCAACGGACGCAGCTGAACTTTTCTGGCTTCGTGCCTCCCCGCCCGAGGATCCCCTCCTCCCCCATAGCCCTAGTTACGGCCAGGTCTGAGAGAGGTGGCCACATCCCAGTTCCATGCAGAGCTCTGGGGACTCTTTCGGTCTCGGTGTGACAGGACAGGGCTGCAGCAGAGGAGACAGAGGCAGCAGAAGCAGAGAGGGCAGCAAAAACAGTTAAGTATTTAGAAAGAAATGCCACAACCATGCACCAGCTATTCTTACTGGTGTGCAGCTCCCTGCACAGGCCCTGCCTGGAACAGATTCTGACGGGGGAGCACGTGGCCAGTTCAGAGTTTTATTGAAGTAGGGAAAGTGTGGGGGAAGCGTGGGAGAACCATATTCCCCCATGCTCATCTCTCTCCCACTGGCTGAGGGGTCGTTCACGTCTCTGTTCCATGCAGCCCCTCTCAGCACTTCCCTCCCTGGCAGTGGGAGGTCCTGCCCATCCCCCCTGACCCCAGCTGCGTGATGACCCGGCCCCTCACTGTTTGGGGGTCACTTGCTGTCGGAGGTAGAGATCGCGGATCTCACAGAGGCTGCTGCTCACGCTGCTGAGGGCCTTGGCAATGATGCGCAGGATGGAGGCAGTTTCCCTGCGGCTCTCCGCATACTCCCTGCGGAAGGCTCGCATCTCCTGCACCAGCTGCTCATTGGACTGGAGAATCCGCTTCTCCACAGGGCTGAGATGGCCACTCTCCAGCCCCCCCTCCTGCAGCGCCACAGTTACAGGGGTTACGCTCTCACTCGCATTACAATCATTCAGGGGCTCTGCCTCTTGGTCGAAGATAATACTTGTGAAATCCGTGCCCAGGGGCTCCTGCTGCCCCCCCAGCTCACTGATGGAGAGTTCGGTTTGCGAGGGATTCTGCGGGCTCCGGCTCCAGCCTTCACATGGATCGTCCGGCACATGGCCAGCACTCCTGAGGAGCCGCCTCTCTCCTCCCCGTGTCACTTGCTGATGGATGGCCTCAGTGGAAGGCGTATGGAATGGCTCTGGCTTCACGTCCACTGGCTCCTCCTTCACCGGCTCCTCCTTCACACCCGCCCCTGGCAAAGAGGATAGATCAGATCAGACTGAAAAGAGAAAGTAGGCAGCAGGCCAGAACCAGGGTCAGCAACAGAGGGCGGCTTCCCACCTGGACATGGGCCACGGGGGGGAAATACAGCCCCGTGCTTTAGCTCTGGATAGCCAGGGTTACCTTTGAACCCCACCCCCACCAAAGAAAGACCAGAAAAACCTTCTTCCTCCCACTCTCCTCCAACAGGAGGGCCAGGGGTCAGCCACAGCACAGTCTTCCAGTCTCAGCTGCCATTAAATAAGGGTTTCCAGTCCTCCCAGTTGCAGGGAGAGCTGTATCCCAGGCCTGCCCCCCTCTGCCAATTTCACCCCATGCCAGGACTGGCAGTATTGCACAGTGTACGTGGACAACGACATACGTTTAGTGGATTTAATCTTCCCCCACCCCCCATTCCAATTTTAGTAACTAGTACATTAACTCCCTTGTGAAGCAGCTAGGGGTGCCACACACTCCCCTCTCATACCCCACAAATGCTTGAGCCATCTAACAGCTCATGTCCTGGGTGGATCAAGAAAACTATTAATCCGCAAAGAGATTAGCTGAGGCTCGTATAGAATGGGCTACCATGCGTGCAAGCCTCCAGTAATGGAGATACCACAGAAGAGACTATTCCCCCTTCTCTCCCACTAGTAGTTGTAGATGGTGGTTGTGGTGGGAGGGGGCACTCTGGTAAAGGGGTGACTAACGGTAGCAGTGGAAGGCTGGTACCCAAGGGGACAGAGGTAGACTGCACTGTGTGGCTCGTGGCAAGGATAAGGTGTGTGCTTGCAGATGGAGGAGCGGTACATACTGTTTGTTAGGTGGCTTAACTTCATTTCCTTGCTTTTGTGTCAGGTATGTTGTGTGTGTAGCAACTGTAACTGCTTACCAGCAGAGCAGTGTGTATGGATTTCCTAGCATTTTTTAAGTGGTGTCATGGGAGTGGAGGGTTTCACGCAAAGGGGGATGGAGGAGAAACGAGAGCAGATGATATGGATGTTTGAAATACAGCTGCTGAGAGAGAATACATTTTAAATTGTTCAGCAGCTGCACACGAGCCCTTCTCAGCTGTAGGATTGACTGACTAGTTTTTCCAGTCAGATTCTATCTAGTCTGGGTGCACTGTGCACAAGCTTTCAGTTACATGAACAAACAGCTAAAACTGTCCCCCCTCAACACACCTCCATATTCCATGCTGCACCAGCTGTACCCACGACCCACCCCTCTACATTTTGTGGAGCCAGACAAGATTTACTGAAGAGACAGCATCAACAAAGTACCAAGGAAAAATTTCAACCAGAGCCCAAATAAAAAATTTCTTATTAACATATTTTGAGAGAGAAAAAACCCCACGACAGCATGACGAAGAACATTCCGGTGGCCTGAAAGTGACCCCATGTGAGCTGTCACACCAAGGGGCCACCTGCTTTTCCAGGAGAGGGGGGAAAAAACACCGGCACAAACCTACAATCCCCAAGATAGGAACGTGGTCCCATTTTAGAATGTAACCTCAACAACTGAGCTTGATCTGAAAGCACTCTTTAAATTCCCTTCACAAGTGTCAGCTAATTAAGGCCCCATTCATGCAAGTCACCACTAACCTGGAGTCCTATGTGAAGCCCTCATGAAGTCGATGGGGTTATGCAGGAGGAGGGATAGCTCAGTGGTTTGAGCATTGGCCTGCTAAACCCAGGGTTGAGAGTTCAATCCTTGAGGGGGCCATTTAGGGATCTGGGGCAAAAATTGGGGATTAGTCCTGCTTTGAGCAGGGGGTTGGACTAGATGACCTCCTAAGGTCCCTTCCAACCCTGATATTCTATGATTCATCTGATTGATACTGTGTCCAGTTTTGGGCCCCACACTACAAGAAGGATGTGGAAAAATTGGAAAGAGTCCAGCAGAAGACAATAAAAATGATTAGGGGGCTGGAGTACATGATTTATGAGGCGAGGCTGAGGGAACTAGGATTATTAAGTCTGCAGAAGGGGGGGGGGATTTGATAGCTGCTTTCAACTACCTGAAAGGGGGTTCCAAAGAGGATGGAGCTTGGCTGTTCTCAGTGGTACCAGATGACAGAACAAGGAGCAATGGTCTCAAGTTGCAGTGGGGGAGGTCTAGGTTGGATATTAGGAAAACCTTTTTCACTAGGAGGGTGGTGAAGCACTGGAATAGGTTACCTAGGGAGGTGGTGGAATCTCCATCCTTAGAGGTTTTTAAGGTCAGGCTTGACAAAGCCCTGGCTGGGATGATTTAGTTGGGGATTGGTCCTGCTTTGAGCAGGGGGTTGGACTAGATGACCTTCCGAGGACCCTTCCAACCCTAATATTCTAGGATTCTGAAAGAAGTTGCCAGTTCTCACCATTCCCAGCCTTTTGGCGTTGCCAGCCCTGCAGAGGCCAGAATGGGAAGCAATTTTTCCATATTAAGGACAGCTCCAAAGCTACACATGCAGAGGAGAGGAGGCCAGGTGAGCTCACTTATCCCTTCATAAGGGAGGGCTAGGGATATTTTAACCCAAGCAAGAGGAATACATCAGAGCAGGGTTGACTCAGAAAACATCAGAGTGCCAAAAGGAAGGGGGGCCAACTGACGTCTTAGTGAGCAGTTCTATATTCAATAGCTGTGTGGGGCAGTCTGGCATCTCAGCTCCTTAGAACCGCACATTATTGGTGACATGCGAGGGGCTACTTAGAGCGCAGACTTGTTGAAGAGCTGGGAGGAACTGAGGAATTATCAGATGAGAGAAAAGCAAGTCTTCCAGAGAGTAAAGGAGCGTAACCCAGCCAATCGCTGCTCGGCCAATCTAGTTTCCTTCCCTAGGAAGCAATGGGGGCAGGGCAGGGGGTTGCCAGATAAGCTCAGCACCAATCTTCCCCCTCTCCCATTACCAACACTCCAGCACAGGCACCGACTTTCCAAAGTGCTGGGGTGTGTTTGGCCTCCAGCTCTGTCCCAGGCCCCACCCCCACTCTACCCCTTCCCCCAAGGCCCCACCTCTTCCCACCCCTGCTCTGCCCAGTTCCGCCCCCTCCCCTAGCGCACCACATCCCTGCTCCTCCCCCTCCCTCCCAGTCTCCTGCACACCACAAAACAGTTGTTTGTGTCGGGCAGAGCGGATAGTGGGGCTGCCGGTGGGTGCTCAGCAACCACCATTTTTACCCCGTGGGTGCTCCAACCCTGGAGCATCCACGGAGTCGGCACCTATGCACTCCAGTGACTTCCCTGCTCACCCTCCCACCCACTGGTGCCAGAAACCCAGCCCTGACTCCTGACCACTTGCCCTCATCCTCCCACTCCTGTCCTTCAACATGCAGATGTGCATGGTCTCGCAGATCATAAAAAGCCATCTTGATCCCCAACTCCCCAAAAGTTACTGCCCCATCCCCTCATTGAGAGCATGCTGCTACAGTCACTGTCTGAAACTCCTCCCCAATTCCATTCAGTGCCCTTCCAAGCCAGCACCTGCCCCTGGCATTATCCTGAAACGACTCCTGCACAGTTGCCAACAGCCATTTCCTGGCCCGATTTCGGGGCTGGTGCCCTTCGTGGCCCATTGGCTGCCTTTGACACAATCACCCCTTCTCTTCTAAAAAAAAAAAAAAATCCTGTCAGCCCAGGGTTTTCATGAGCGAGTCCTTCTCTGGTTCTCCTAGCACCTCTCAGATTGCTCCGTCAGTGCCCTCCCTTCTCCCTCTGTCTGTCCTTATGCCCACCCCCCACGGCCTCCATCCTGGCCTTGTCACTGATGTTCTCAGCTGCAAACATGGCTTTGGCTACTATCTCTATGCTGCTAATAGACACAGTTGGCGAGGGAATATCCTTTACTAGACCAAATACTGTTGGTGAGAGAGACAAGCATTCGGGCCACACAGCTCTTCTTCAGGCCCAGGAAAAGTACTCTGAGCGTCACAGCTAAGGGCAAGGTAGAACAGATTGTTTAGTCTAAGTAGTTAACACACACGGTAAGGGACCGTTCAAGGTGAAGTGGCCCGTTAACACTCCTCCAGTCAGAGTACAAAAATGTGGGGGTTGGTGGGTTAGATTGTTGTAATAAGCCATAAATTCAGTGTCTGTATTAAGGCCATGACTACACTACCACTTATGTCAGCAAAACTGATGTCGCTCAGGGGTGTGAATATTCCACCCCTAAGTGACAAACTACACTGGCATAAGCACTAGTATTCACAGCGCTGTCAGTGGGAGAGCTTCTTCGGCCAACATCGCTACCACCGCTTGTTGGGAGTGGGTTAATTAGGTCAACAGGAGAGCTCTCTCCCGTCAGCACAGAGCAGCTACATGGAGACGTTACAGCAGCACAGCGGTATAGCTGTGCCGCTGTAAGCTCTCTAGTGTAGACATAGCCTGAGTCCATGATTGTTAGCCTCTAGCACAGTTATGAATAGAAGCTCCCAGACTTGTCTTTTGACCGTGTCGTTCAGGTTTCCTTTGAAGATGAGGACTGAGAGGTCAGCTATAGAGAGATGCTTTGTGAAGTGTTCACCCACAGGTGGTAGGGTGTTTTGTCCACAGGTGGTAGGGTGTTTTTGTCTCATTTTTCTGCGTGCATTAATTCCAGCATGTAGCAATTATCTCATTTCTCCTATGTAGTTGTTACCGGAGCATTTAGTGTGCGCATGTGTAGGACCCATGGATCCTGAAAGGTGTGTTGTGGGGGGTATTGATCATAGTAGCTGTGGAGATATGGCTTCAGGTTTTGCATCTGCTCTTGCAGCAGGGTCAGATGCCACTTTGCGTAGGTGTGTCCTGCTCTGTGGGGAGCTTGCTTCTGCTGATGAACTGATAACTCACAGACCTACCTTGATTCCAAACGTCTCCCTCTGATTCACAGACTCCAAGGCCAGAAGGGACCATTGTGATCATCTAGTCTACAGACTGTGTGATATAGGACATCAGAACTTCCCCCAATTAGTGGAGCAAATCTTTAAGAAAAAACACCCATCTTGATTTTAAAATGGTCTGTGATGGAGAATCCGCCATGCCCCTTGTTCCAATGGTTAATTTACCAATTACCCTCGCTGTTACATTTACACCTTATTTCCAGTCAGCATTTGTCTAGCCACAATTTCCAGCTGTTGGATTGTGTTAGACCTTCCTCTGCAAGACTGAAGAGTCCATTTTAAAATATTTTTCCGCACGTAGGTACTTAAAGACAGTGATCAAGTCACCCTTTGGTATTCTCTTTGTTAAGCTAAATGGATTGGGCTCCTTGACTTTATCACTATACGGCTTGTTTCTAATCATTCTCTCAGATCTTCTCTGAACCTTCTTCAATTTATCAGCATCCTCAGAATCAATCATAGAAGAATCAGCTTGGAAGGGACCTCAGGAGGTCATCTAGTCCAACTCCCTGCTCAAAGCAAGACCAGCCCCAACTAAATCATCCCAGCCAGGGCTTTGTCAAGCCTGGCCTTAAAAACTTCTAAGGATGGAGATTCCACCACCTTCCTAGGCAACCCTTTCCAGCGCTGCACCACCCTCCTAGTGAAATAGTGTTTCCTAATATCCAACCTAGACCTCCCGCACTGCAACTTGAGATTACTGCTTCTTGTTCTGTCATCTGCCACCACTGAGAACAGCCTAGCTCCATCCTCTTCGGAACCCCCCCTTCAGGTAGTTGAAGGGTGCTACCAAATCCTCCCTCACTCTTCTCTTCTGCAGACTAAATAATCCCAGTTCCCTCAGCCTCTCCTTGTAAGTCATGTGCCCCAGCCCCCTAATCATTTTCGTTGCCCTCCGCTGGACTCTCTCCAATTTGTCCACATCCCTTCTGTAGTGGGGGCCCCAAACCTGGACACAATACACCAGATGTGGCCTCACCAGTGCCGAACAGAGGGGAATAATCACTTCCCTAGATCTGCTGGTAATGCTCCTACTAATGCAGCCCAATATGCCATTAGCCTCTTTGGCAGCAAGGGCACACTGTTGACTCATATCCAGCTTCTCGTCCACTGTAATCCCTAGGTCCTTTTCTGCAGAACTGCTGCTTAGCCAGTCGGTTCCCAGCCTGTAGCAGTGCATGGGATTCTTCCATCCTAAGTGCAGGACTCTGCACTTGTCCTTGTTGAACCTCATCAGATTTCTTTTAGCCCAATCCTCCAATTTGTCTAGGTCACTCTGGACACTATCTCTACCCTCCAGTATATCTACCTCTCCCCCGCATCTTAGTATAATCCGTGAATTTGCTGAGGGTGCAATCCATCTCATCATCCAGATTATTAATGAAGATGTTGAACAAAACAGCAGCCAAATGAAATTTTACACGGCCAAATTGGAGCTCCTGCTCTTTCACTTTCTCTAGCACAATGGATGGCATCTCTCAAGCCCTATGTTTTACGTGGCCCCTTCCTTTGACTAGGCTTGCGTAAATTCTGCCACTTCTTCCTACATGAGACCTCCAAGATCCAGTCTTTCCACCCCCAATGTTGCCAAAAGTCTCATCTGAGCCAGGATCATCTAGTACTTTCACACTTTTTCCCATGCTAGCCCTTCATCCCAGGCAGAATCCCTAAAGCCATCAATCACGGTAACCTCCTTTGAGTGCCTCGTCAAAGCTCCCCAGCCATAATGCAGACATAGAACAGCCAGACAGCCATAAGAACGGCCATACTGAATCAGACCAAAGGTCCATCTACCTCAGTATCCTGTCTTCCGACAGTGGCCAATGCCAGGTTCCCCAGAGGGAATGAACAGAATAGGTAATCAAGTGATCCATCCCGTTGCCCATTCCGAGCTTCTGGCAAACAGAGGCTAGGGACACCATCCCTGCCCATCCTGGCTAATAGCCATTGATGGACCTATCCTCAATGAACTTATCTAGTTCTTTTTTGAACCCTGTTATAGTCTTGGCCTTCACAACATCCTCTGGCAAGGAGTTCCACAGCTTGACTGTGCGTTGTGTGAAGAAATACTTTCTTGTGTTTGTTTTAAACCTGCTGCCTACTAATTTCATCGAGTGACTCCTAGTTCTTGTGTTATGAGAAGGAGTAAATAATACTTCCTTATTTACTTTCTCCACACCAGTCATGATTTTATAGACCTCTATCATATCCCCCCTTAGTCGTCTCTTTTCTAAACTGAAAAGTTCCATTCATCTCTTCACATATGGAAGATGTTCCATACCCCTAATCATTTTTGTTGCCCTTTTCTGAACCTTTTCCAATTCCAATATATCTTTTTGAGATGCGGTGACCACATCTGTATGCTGTATTCGAGATGTGGGCATACCGTGGATTTATATAGAGACAATATGATATTTCCTGTTTTATTACCTATCCCTTTCTTAATGATTCCCAACATTCTGTTCACTTTTTTGACTTTAGCTGCACATTGAGTGGAGAACTATCCACAAGGATTCCAAGATCTCTCTCTTGAGTGGTAACAGCTAATTTAGAACCCATCATTTTAAATGTATAGTTGGGATGTTTTCCAGTGTGCATTATTTTGCATTTATCAACACTGAATTTCATTCGCCATTTTGTTGCCCAGTCATCCAGTTTTGTGAGATCCTTTTGTAACTCCTCACAGTCTGCCTGGGACTTAACTATCTTGAGTAGTTTTATATCATCCGCAAATTTCCCTGTTTACCCCTTTTTCCAGATCATTTATTAATATGTTAAATAGGACTTGGCCCAGTACAGACCCCTGGGGGACACCACTATTTACCTCTCTCCATTCTGAAAACTGACCATTTATTCCTACCCTTTATTTCCTATATTTTAACCAGTTACCCATCCATGAGAGGACCTTCCCTCTTATTCCATGACAGCTTACTTTGCTTGAGAGCCTTTGGTGAGGGACCTTGTCAAAGGCTTTCCTGAAAATCCAAGTACACTGTATCCACGGGATCCCCCTTGTCCACATACTTGTTGACCCCCTCAAAAATTCTAGCAGATTGGTGAGGCATGATTTCCCTTTATAAAAACCATGCTGACTCTTCGCCAACAAATTATGTTAATCTATGTGTCTGACAATTCTGTTCTTTACTATAGTTTCAACCAGTTTGCTCAGTACTCAAGTCAGGCTTACTGGACTGTAATTGCCAGAATCTCCTCTGGAGCCCTTTTTAAAAATTGGCATCACATTACCTAGCCTCCTGTCATTTAGAACAGAAGCTGATTTAAACGATAGGTTACAAACCACAGTCAGTAGTTCTGCAGTTTCACATTTGAGCTCCTTCAGAACTCTTGGGTGAATACCATCTGGGCCTGGTGATGTACAGCCACGCTCTTACAGCTACTGATTAGCTAAGAATTGAGCACACAACTAGTCTGTCCCAAGACATCAAATTATTTCTGTTCCGCAATCCTTGCTTCATGCACCTGTTATGTCTGGCCTTTGAGAATGTAAGTTCCTTGGGGCAGGCATAGCCATTTACTATGGGTTTGTACACAGCACAGGGTCCTGGCCTGGTTAAGGCCTCTATGCATTACCACAACATAAGCATTAGACAACAACCTCAATGGGAAACTAGGTCCAAGTATGTAACTTGGACTACTAAAGTCCAAGTATGTAACATGCCCCCCTGCGTGCGGGGGGGGAGGGGGGGCGGGCATGTTACATACTTGGACTTTACTAAAGCACCTTATACTGTGTTTCACTGAACCTGTCTCACAGTTGGGTCAAATTGTTTGGCCAGAAACACTATCATTTGTAACAGAAAGTGGCTGAAGGACTGCAGACAAAGGGGATCACTGGGTAGGGAGAAGGCACCTGGTGTGGCATTAGAGGGAGCAGCGTTAGTTGTCCTTTTAACATTTCCATTACTGACCGGGAAGGAGTGGGAATGATGTATCTGACTATACCAGTTTGGGGAGAGCTGCATAGAATCATAGAAAATTAGGGTTGGAAGAGACCTGAGGAGGTCATCTAGTCCAATCCCCTGCTCAAAGCAGGACCAACTAAATCATCCCAGCCAGGGCTTTGTCAAGCTGGGCCTTAAAATCCTCTAAGGAGCGAGATTCCACCACCTCCCTAGGTAACCCTTTCCAGTGCTTCACAACCCTCCTAGTGAAATAGTGTTTCCTAATATCCAACCTAGACCTCCCCCACTGCAACTTGAGACCCTTGCTTCTTGTTCAGTCATCTGCCACCACTGAGAACAGCCGAGCTCCATCCTCTTTGGAACCCCCTTTCAGGTAGTTGAAGGCTGCTATCAAATCCCCCCTCACTCTTCTCAATACTAAATAACCACAGTTCTCTCAGCCTCTCCTTGTAAGTCATGTGCCCCAGTCCCCTAATCATTTTTGCTGCTCTCCACTGGACTCTCTCCAATTTCTCCACATCCCTTTTGTAGTGGGGGGCCCAAAACTGGACACAGTTCTCTAGGTGTGGCCTTACCAGTGCCGAATAGAGAGGAATAATCACTTCCCTCGATTTGCTGGCAATGCTGCTACTAATATAGCCCAACATGCCGTTGGCCTTCTTGGCAACAAGGGCACACTGCTGACTCATATCCAGCTTCTCATCCACTGTAATCCCCAGGTCCTTTTCTGCAGAACTGCTGCTTAGCCAGTCGGTCCCCAGCCTGTAGCAGTGCATGGGATTCTTCCTAAGTGCACGACTCTGCACTTGTCCTTGTTGAACCTCATCAGATTTCTTTGGGCCCAATCCTCCAATTTGTCTAGGTCACTCTAGACCCTATCCCTACCCTCCAGTATCTCTCTGTCTCCCCCCATCTTAGTGTCATCTGCAAATTTGCTGAGGGTGCAATTAATCCCATCCAGATCATTAAGAAAGATGTTAAACCAAACAGGACCGACCCCTGAGGCACTCCGCTTGATAAGGGCTTTCAACTAGATATCGAGCCCTTGATCACTACCTGTTGAGCCTGACAATCTAGCCAGCTTTCTATTCACCTTATAGTCCATTCATCCAATCCATAATTATTTAACTTGCTTGCAAGAATACTATGGGAGACCGTATCAAAAGCTTTGCTAAAGTCAAGATACCAGGGAGGACACAGAAGTGATCCAGAGGCTCTTGCTGAAGCTAAAAATAAAAGAGCAAAACTTCCATAGCTTTAAAAAAAAAAAAAAAAAAAAAAGCAAGTGCCATGGAGGGAAAGAGAGCCTGAAAGAAAGTACTCACGGGGAGGGAGAAATCTGAGAAGCAGCAGTGCTTCAAGAGTCAGAGGAAGGAGAGGGAATAGCAAGACAGATGCGAGTTTGCAGAGCGATATGGCAACAAAGCAGTGTGGCACTGGGCAGCAGCTGCAGAGGTATGTTCCCAAGCATGGAGGCAAGGCCCTCTCCCCACAGCTGTGTGCCAGGCACACCCAGATCACAGTGTTCTATTCTGGAGCCTTTTGGAAGCAAAAATGTGCTTGTTAAGGCACAGTACTGCTAATTGGGAAATCTACTTCTATTCCTGGCACTGCCAGACTCTTTGTTTGAGCTTGGACAAGTCAGTGCACCCCCACATGTCTGAATTCCCCCCGCTAAAATGGCCACGATACTGTGCTGTGATAGAGGCTTAATCTATCGATGCTGGAGGTGCTCCGATACTATGGTAAGTGCCATAAGCTACAAACACCACCAGACACTGACCAAACAGAGAGAAATTGCACCCAAGCTCTATTAAATGCACCAGCTAGGGTGGGGCCCAAAGGAGAGACTGGGTATGTCTACATGTCAAGCTACTGCACTAAAAAAAATAGAGTGGAGCCACAATGGGCTAAGGGGCTAGCCACCCAAGCACCCACCTAACGTCTCAGACAGGTACGGGGAGCAGGGGCAGCTAGGGGCTCCTGCTATGGCAAATACACCATTTTTAGCACACTCCCTTGATCAAAACCACTGCGAGCATGTCTCCTCAACCCATGAATCACCCCCCCGGGGAAGCGAAGCCTACCCTGTCTCTTGTAACATGACCTCTCTGCTAAAGCGTTGGTAAAACCCCCCAGGACCATGCAGCTCTCGTGGGACCTGCTCTCCGGGGTGCTGGGCGCAGGGACAGGCCGCCGGCTTTGCCAGGCTGGCTCACGCAGCTCTTCCAGACTCGAGCAACCTCCCCGACCCCACGGGTTACATACCCTCGGGCATTAGAGACCTGCCCTGGAACTGCGCCCCAGGCTGGCACCCCACAGACAAGCTGCTGCCGTGCGGCTGGGGGAGAGCCAGCCCCAGGGGGGACCCCCCACTAGCCAGCAGCAGGCGCGGGATAGACAGGCAGGGGAAGGAAGCCGGGGAGCCCCCCGGCCCACGCAGGGCAGCGGGTCTCCTCAAGCGCTCACGTGGCGACCCTCCAGGGCCGGGTCACAGCTGGGGCAGGCGCCGGGGAAGCAGCCCCAGGCCAGGCAGCGCCGGGGGGCCCGGGCCCGGGGCGCTGGCACAGCCGGGCCTCCCTCCCTCACTCACCCTGCGGCGCGGTCACCTCGCCGGGGCCGGGCGGCGCGTCCAGCGGGCACACGCCGTGCAGGCCCCATTGCGGGCCGAGCTCGGGCTCGCGGGGCGCGGGGTAGCCGCGGGCGTCGGGCGGCGCCTGGCGCTCCTGGCGGTGCCGGGTGATCTTGTCGTTGGCCCGGCGGCGCAGGCCGCGCCAGCGGTTCTTCACCTCGCCGATGTCGCGCTGGTTGCGGCCCGCCGCGTTGATCTTGTTGGTGATGCGCCACCAGATCTTCTGCTTCTCGTAGGCGTTCACGTTGGTGGAGCTGGCCCCGAAGAGCAGCTGCTCGTAGCGCAGCACCTCGCTCATCAGGATGTCGATCTCCTGCAGCGTGAAGTTGGGCTTGCGCTTGGGGATGCCGCGCCGGCCGGCCCTGGCCCCGGCCCCGGCCCCGGCCATGCTGCTCGCCGCTGCGCCCGCAGCCCGCGCCTCATGGCTCCGCGGGGCCGCCGGAGCCGCCCATGCCGCGCGCGGGCCCGGCGCGGAGCTGGCAGCCGGCGGGACGGGCGGGCGGGCGGGAGGCCGGCCTTTGTCTGCGGCCGGGCGGGGAGCGGAGCGGGGCGGGCCGGGGGAGCGGCTCCTGCGCAGCGCCGCCGCCCCCTGCTGGAGGCTGCGGCCCGGCCGGCCGGGGGGACAAAGCCCGTGAGGTGGGGCCCGGACCCCCCACCCCGTCGCCGGGCCTTGGGGTACCGCTTTCTGCCCGGCTGCTGCCTGTTGGGCACCCCGGGCCGGGGGCTCGCCCGGCCGCGCCGGAGAGCGGAAAGTGCCGGTCTGGGGCTTGGCCGGGGGCGCCACACCGGGCCAAGGAACCGGCCCCGGACTAAGGGACGAGGAGCTTGCGGCGTGGGGTCAGCCTGTGGCCTGTGCTGCCCCCAGCAAACCCAACCCCGCCTGGGCACTGTGTGAGCCAGGCCTGGTGGGATGTCTGGGCAGCTGCTCTGTGGGGCTTTCCAGACCCGCCTTACAGGGGGACTTATGGCCCCACTTTGCAGCTAGGGACCCTGAGCACAAAGAGTCCAGGCCAAACTTGTCAAAAGGGGTCTCTGGTGCAGGTAGTGGGTGCCTTGTTTTCAGGCTGGATTTTTTACATTGGCTGAGCGCCTCCAGCCAGTGGCGTAGCCAGGTTTAGAGCAGGGGGAGAGGAGCTAAAAAAAGGGCGTCGGGAGCAAAAAGCGCCGTGAGCAAAAAATAATGCTCCGCTCCGGCTGCAGCGCAGGAGCAAAAGGCGTCGGAGCACAAAAAAGGCGCCGCTTCTGCTCAGTGGGGGAGCGGCCGCTCCCCCCCCCATTCTACGTTACTGCCTCCAGCTGCAGTGCAGGTCAGCAGCTCAGCGACTCAAGGGATCTCAAGTTGGCCACCTAAAATTTGAGGCACCCGACATCGGCTGCCATTTTTGAAAATATGGACCTTTGTGAGGTGCCTGAGGCCATGCAGTGAATCAGTGTCCATCCAATTAGAACGCAGTTTGTTCCAGGCTGCCAGTTCCATACTTAATCCAGAATGTCCTGTAGGCAGGTTGCTTAACCTCTTGGAGCCTCTGCCTTTCCATCTGTGAGATTTTGGTCATGCCTCTTGCTCAACCCACATAGCAGGTAACGGACATGTAGGCTACTGTCACAACCTGAATTGCTGAGTAGGGCCTAGGACTTATTATGGGGCGGGTCTCTGGCCTGTGCTATCCAGGAGGTCAGACTAGATGATGACAATGGTCCCTTCTGACCTTGGAACCTAGGAATCTGTGTGTACCCCCGTATGCCAGTGTTGGGGGAGGAAACTTGAACAGAGAAGGGGAAATCAGTGCTGCAGCTGCATACAGCAGGAAGCCATGTGGTGTGCAGGCAGCTTCTAGAACAGCCTGTAGCCAAAGAGGGTCTTAGCAGAGCCACTCTTGTCCCATGGGATTGTCGCTTCAGGCAATGGGATAGTGCCTACAGTGAGGGGTTGCTTTTACATTGATTTAACAAATCTGCAATGAACATTTGAGGGATGCAGCCAGTTCCCCTTCTTCACTCTTTACTGTCCACTTAATTCCTACCAGCCACTCAAAGTTGTTTTGTTCTTTGGTAGAAATAGGTTGTTGGATGCATTCTTGTTTGGTAGAGACCTTTTGATGTCAATGGAAGATCCATGCACGGTGCATTGGTCAGATCCTAAATGTCTACAACAGATTGCAAAAGGAATGCAGTTTCAGAGCGCATCATGTTGCGTACTTGTTCCATCCGTCTTCTCATTGTGGGATGTGTTGTTGCAGTAGGAGATTACCTGGGTGACTAGGATTGGAATGGTCAATCTGTCTGGTGTTATGAAGTGTGTTGATTTTAGAGTATGGCGGGCTTAAAGATGTGCATGTTGAACTCATGCATTTGCCTTTTTAACTGTATTTTGTAGGAAATAACATCTGGATGTTTTTGTTCTTTGTTAGTTCACAGTAACACTGGAGATTAATTCCTGAGAGAGAGAGAGAGTTTTATCATCTGCTGCTGGTTTGTTCTGTTGATTTGTTGTACGTTTGTCTGCATTTTCAGAGGGAGAAAGTTAAGGTTGGGTGAGTGGTGCAGGTGGGGTAGTGGACAGGGCCAAAGGCTCTCAGCACAGGCACTCTAGGTTTGTGTCCAGGGCCCCAGCCCCTGGAGCTGTGTTTTAAAACAAAACAAAACCAAGAGTCTGATGTAAAGTAAGTTTCTAGCTCATAGTTTCAAAGAAAACCTTGAAAATATGAGCAGCGTGTAGCTAATGTATGATGCCTGCCAGAGTCCATCATAGCTTGGAGCAGTAGCTGTCAGAGGGGTGAATTGCCTCACACGTGTCAATGGGCTGTTAGCTCAAAGACACCCCCTCTTCCAGGAACTCTGCCAATACCAGCCCAGCAGAGGGCTGTGTCGGGAGCCCAGCCCACCCACATCAGTTAATGGGGTAAGTGTTGGGGGCCCTCTGCTGTCACACCTGTATCCCGGGGGGAAGGGGGGGGCAGGGGGACACCTGCTGCCATTTCTCCTACTCCTGAGGAGATAGGGGGCCTTCTGCATTCCTGGGAAGAAGAATGAGGCCCCACACTGCTGTACATGCCTCTCTGGAAGGGGCCCCCCCTGTTGCCAGCACTCATCTCTCTGGATGAGGGCCCTGATGCAGGGCTGGGTTGCAGGGGCTTAGTGTCTTGGGGTGCCTACTGCCTAAGGACCTGGATTGCCATAGGCCAGCCCAGAGGAGGCAGTGGTGAAAGAGCCAGAGGAGAACTGGTAGGGTCGTCTAACTTAATGCCAGGCTCTTCAAGCTTTGGTTGGTGTGTCCAGAGTGACCCTCCCTTTGGACTCCACTCAGCACACTTCCTAAAGCTCCTTTTCATGCATTTCTTGTGGGGATGCAATAAACAAAGGCCCAGCTTCTTTCCAGCTAAATCCCCTTTACAGCTGCCCCAGCTGGCAGACAGGGGCATGGCCTCTGGCCAGGCTGGCTGTGTCTCAGGAACACCTTGCCCCCCAGCTGTCAGCATTCCTGCAGGGGACAGCAGCGGGGCAGTGAATCTCCTCTTCCTTCCCAGGGAGAGCGTCCAGCCTGGGGGTTGTTGCCAGGCCCACTCTGAGGGCATCTGGAAGGCTCTGGGTTTCTGACATCCTCCTAACTGTCAAAACTTCCCCCACCCTAAGCACTGCCTCCAGTGCGCCCTACCACGGGCAGAGAGCTAAGGAGAGTGCCCTGCTGCGGCCGCGGCAGGGAGCTGGGGGCACAACATTCGGCCCCCCGACTGGTTGAGAAACTGTGTGTGTGTGTGTGTGGGGGGGGTCAGGATGGCTCAGGGGGTTGCCAGTGGGTGGAGAGGGAACCCAGCCCAGGTCCGCCATGGTGGGGGGAAGGGAAAGAGAACCTGCCCTTGGAGGCAATGTCATGATGAGACGGTTGGATCTGGACATTTGCTGGCACCTATGTAAATAAGATGAGGCACATATGCAAATAGGCACATTAGGGTGCTGATTTATTTGCATAAAGTCGCCAGCCGTCTGCACTGTGTAGGCTAGCAGGTGCACGGAAGAGGAAGCCTGTAGCCCTGTGTGAGCTCTTCCTTGCCTTGGCCTTTGCCCGTCTTTCCCCGCCTCCTCCTGGGGGCTGAGGGAGAGGGGCAGCTGGCTTGCAGAGCAGGTTTCTCCACTCTCCCGGTTTTGGGTGGCTTCTGACAGAGCACTACTGCAGACACTTCCCTCTGCTCTGAGCTCTGGCTTATCCCAGTGAGAACATTGAGCTCCCAAAGAGGTCAGGGCTTCAACTGACACTACCTGCCACCTGGGCACTGCATGATAAACTGCCCTGACCCCACACTGGCTGCTGTGACCCCACTCACCCAACTGCTTGCTGCCTCTCCCCTCCGCACCTTCCTGCCTGTCTGTGAAATAACTCAGACTTGCCTCTGATCTCCTCTCCTGGCTGGCATCTCACCACGAGTATGGTCTGGCTGGCCAATTATTGTCATTTCTGGGCTTCCATGACTCCATCCTCTTCTGGTTCTCCTCCTGCCTTTGGTGTATCAGCTCTTCTGCTTTCTGTGGGGGTCCCGCAGGGCTCCATCCTTGGCACCCTCCTCTTCTGTCTCTGCATCCTCTATCGGGATGATCTCAGCTGCAAATGTGCCTTTGACTATCACCTTTGTGCTTATGATCCTCAGATGCAGCTCCCTGCTCTGGATCGGGCTTGGGATTCTTACATTAGTAAGGAGAAGAATAAGAGGGGACATGATCTAAGTCTGTAACCAGGGATTAGACAGTTATATGGACAACAAGAATAGCCAGAGTTAAAATAGTTAAAAAAATTAAACATTTGTAGCGGGGATCAGTCCTCTGGTTTATGGGCTTAAGGCCATCTCTAGCTAGTAGGGTTCAGGGTGAGACTCCCCTGTGGTGCAGATTATTCCCCTTCTGCCCAATGTGGGGTTTCTTGCTCCTTTCTCTGAAACAGCTGGTGGTGGCCCCAATCAGAGACAAGACACTGGACTTGACAGACCCTGGGTATAATCCAGTCTGGTAATCCCCGTTTCCTAAATTTCCCCAGCTAGTGGAAAGCTGGGGCAGAGTGGTGGCTCGTGCAGGGAGTTCTTGACAGGGCCAGGCTCAGAGGGATTTCTAAGGGGAGCAAATTCTATATATTATTTGTATTTTATTTTGATTTAGAATAAGAAACATGCCCATGCAAGCAGCTACCAATTCCAACCTGCTCATCCCTTCATCATTCAGACCTCAGGGGTTCAGGAGTCAAATTAGAGATCGACATTACCCAAAAGAGCCACAGTCGTGTGAATTCATTGTTTCATTTACTATAGTTTCATTTCCCCAGCTTTCCACTAGCTGGGGAAATTTAGGAAACGGGAATTACCAGACTGGATTAGACCCAGGGTCTGTCAAGTCCAGTGTCTTGTCTCTGATTGGGGCCACCACCCGCTGTTTCAGAGAAAGGAGCAAGAAACCCCACATTGGGCAGAAGGGGAATAATCTGCACCACAGGGGAGTCTCATCCTGAACCCTACTAGCTAGAGATGACCTTAAGCCCATAAACCAGAGGACTGATCCCCGCTACAAATGTTTAATTTTTTTAACTATTCTAACTCTGGCTATTCTTATTGTATAGTCATATTTAAACAGTATGACAGAAAATATTTAGTTTGTATGTATGTTTATATTAGGGCTGTCAAATGATTTTTAAAAATCTCAATCGTGAGATTAAAAAAATAATCACAATTAATCACAATATTAATCGCACTGTTAATAATAGAATACCAATTTACATTTATTATAAATATTTTTGGTTTTTCTACATTTTCAAATATATTGATTTTAATTACAACACAGAATAGAAAGTGTAGAGTGCTCACTTTATATTATTTTTATTATAAATATTTGCACTGTAAAAAGGATAAACAAACTGTATTTTTCAATTCACCTCATACAAGTACTGTAGTGCAATATCTTTATTGTGAAAGTGCAATTTACCAATGTAGAATTATTATTTTTTTACATAACTGCACTCAAAAACAAAACAATGTAAAACCTTAGAGCAGAGGTTCTCAAACTGTGGTCCGCGGACCCTCTATTCAGGTGGTCCTCGGATAGTTCCCTCTAAGGTGCGCACCTGGGTGGCCGCACAAAGAATGAAGGGCCACCCACCTAATTAGTGGAGCTGCACAGGCATGGCTCCACTAATTAGGGTGCCTGGACCCTGGAGAAGATGCACATGTAAGGTGAGGTGGTGGCCTTGTGGGGAATAGAGGGTAGGTGGAAGGGGAAAGTGGGGTGAGAAGAGGGGGTGAGGGAATTTGGGACGTGCAGGGCTGTGGCGGCCAGAGAAAGAGGCGACTTTCCCCAGCTCGGGGACTGTGGCTGCCGGGGAGAGACGCTTCTCCTTCTCAGCCCCAGTTCGGGGGCTGCCGCAGTGGGGGAGAGAGGGCACATCTATCGCATTAGAAAGGGAAAACTGCTGATATTAAAATATGAGTTATGTGCTTTTATTTGTAGAACAAAAAAAATGTTAATTAAGTTTTTTTATATAGCGCTTTTACCCAAAGTGCTTTACAATAGTTAGCTAACAGTACAAACAACATTTGGAAAGAGGTGCGCCAAGACCCTCAGCAAATTTCAAGTGGTCTGCCAAGAAAAAGGTTTGAGAACCACTGCCTTAGAGCCTACAAGTTGAAGCATACAAATGTTTGGCATATCTCGCACGTAAATGCCTTGCAACACTGGCTACAATAGTGCCATGTGAACGCCTATTCTCACTTTCAGGTGACATTATAAATAAGAAGTGGCAGCATCTCCCGTAAAAGTAAACAAACTTGTTTGAGCAACTGGCTGAACGAGAAGTAGGACTGAGTGGACTTGTAGGCTCTAAAGTTTTACATTGTTTTACATAACTGCACTCAGAAACAAAACAAATCTATACTTGTAAATTGCACTTTCACGGTAAAGGGATTGCACGACAGTACTTGTATGCGGTGAATTGAAATACTATTTCTTTTGTTTCTATTTTTACAGTGTAAATATTTGTAATAAAAATAATATAAAGTGAGCACTGTACACTTTGTATTCTGTGTTGTAATTGAAATCAATATATTTGAAAATGTGGAAAAACATCTAAAAATATTTATAATACATTTAAATTGGTATTCTATTATTGTTTAACGGTGCGATTAAAACTGTGATAAATCATGACTTTTAAAATCTAGTTAATTTGTTTTGCGTTAATTGCATGTATTAAATGTGATTAATTGGCAGCCTATATAGGGGTGTGTGTGTGTGTGTGCGCGTGCGTGCGCGGGGGCGGCAAGGCCAGATGGCTATAGGAAAGTGGTGAGGAACCAGTATGTTAGCCCCAGGCTAAACAAATCCCTGGTACCTTGTTAACCAAATGGCAGTTGCTCCAGGTTAATCAAGACACCTGGGGCCAATTAAGATCCTTCTAGAAAAAGCAGTGGAGATGGCTAGATTGATTGGGACACCTGAAGCCAATCAAGGGCTGGCTGGAACTAATTAAAAGCCTCCCAGTTAGTCAGTGAAGGGTGCATGTTAGGAGCTGTGGAAGGAGGTTGCGTGTGAGGAGCTGGGAGCAAGAGGCACTAGGAGCTGAGAGTAAGAGGGCGTACTGCTGGAAGATCCTGTGGTGAGGATAAAGAAGATGTTGGGAGGAGTCCATGGGGAAGTAGCCCAGGGAGTTGTAGCTGTCGTGTAGTTGTTCCAGGAGGCACTCTAAACAGCTGCAATCCACAGGGCCCTGGGCTGGAACCCGGAGTAGAGGGTGGGCCCGGGTTCCCCCCAAACCTCCCAACTCCTGATCAGACACAGGAGGCGTTGACCTGGACTGTGGGTTCTACCAGAAGGAAAGATCTCTGAGGCAAACAAAATCCGCCTGTAAGGGCCGGGTTCAGTATCTAGGGGTTCCGTTCCAATAACACAATGCAAAACCGGCTCAAGCCCTCACCCAGTGACCTGGGACAAATATATATCACCCCTCCCCCCCGGGCGCCTCTAAGAGGCAATACTTCCCCTCTCGCAAGCACAGAGTCTGAGTGTAGCAAAAGCCTTTTAATGACAGAGAGAAACAATGCGGTATTATGTTGGAAAAACAGCACAAACTGGATTCATAACCAAACCGTGAGCGACAAAACCCACCCCAGCAAATTGGGCCATGTCCTTTCCCTTTGGTTTTTGAGACCAGCAATCCAAAAGTCACCCAAAGTCCAGAACCCAAAAGTCTCTGTCCCTGGTCAATGCAGCCCCAGAGTTCAAAAGTTCATCTGCAGAGCCTCCACCCAGTGGAAATGTGGGGGGGAAGGGCACCTTACAGTGGTCCAAGGCCAACTACCCTGCCTCTCTGTGGGGTTCTACTGCAGCCTTCACCACAAGCCGCTCTACTCTGCCAGCTGTTCCGTGAGCCGCTCCAGCCAGCCCATAAACTGTTCTGCTCCACCAACTGCTTTGCTCCACCAGTCACTCAGTAATATAGCTTCAGGCTCCACCCACTACATAACACGGCACTTTAGGGATTTCAGCTTGTAGTGGGGGGAGGGGCAGTAACTTGATTCCTAATAGAATCAAAATTGGCTCTGATATTCCACAGTAGAGAGGTGCAATTGCTATCCAGGGCCCTCAGAAGGCAGCCCATACCACCAGATACAAATACCTATCCTCCAGCCTTTCTCAATTCACTGGGTTTTGGAACCCATGTCCCTTGCATAGTGAGTGCTGCTTAGTTGATGGCGAGTCCCTCCATCATAACAAAAGGCCAAGTACAGTTCCACTGTCCTTGATTCACATAATCAGGATAATAACAGTTTATTCTTCCTGCCCCAATAACAGAAAAACTGGGGATTCTACAGCAGCCAAAGTGACCATTTTGGCTGCTATGGGCTCATGGTAGGCGGGGTGGGTGTGCCTATGTAAATGAGATCAGCCCCTGAAGTTCTTTTCCACAACTTGCCACAACTCACCACCAGATGTTAGGGTGGAGCTCATCCTGATTCTGCTTACATATATATAAAATTCTCACAGCAAAATTACTAATTATTTTATCAACTATAATTTGTTAATAACATAGTAAAGGCATCCTGATTCATTAATAACTTAGATTGGTTAATAATTCAATCACACTGTTTTAATATCATGTGCTGCAAAGAGGGGCAGAAAATGCATTAAAGAGCCATTTGTGGATGGCGAGCCTCAGTATATTGCTGGTCTAACAGAAGCATCCCCATCCATCAGAATGTATATCCAGCCAGTGCTTCATTGTGCCAGGGCTAAGCCCTGGCATCTCTAGGATTGGCAGTTCATTGCCCTGGCAGCTCTGAGCTCCTGGCCAGCAGCCACTAGCTCTCCAGCCACCCAGCTCTGAAGGCAGCGCCGCCAAGGTCAGTCTTAGGGGAAATGGTGCCCTGTGTGAACTGGGTGTATTTTGGTGCCCCTGGCCCTAGAGGGATCTCCGGACTCCCCCCATCCCCTCTGGGCCCCGCTGCCTCCCCATAGTGCTTAATTTGTAATGAAAGAGCCCTGGCAAGTCCCAGCACAAATTAAGCACTGCACAAGTTACCTGCAGTAGAAAATCCAGTGAAGAGGTTTGTGTCAGGCAGGAGTCCACAGCCAACCAGCTTGTCTCTGGTGCAGCTTTCATCAGCAGGACTCCTGGGGTGCCTCTGGCAAAATAAAAAGCTGCTGCCCTAAATAGAATCCCTGAGGGAGAGTGGCAGTGAATGCCCTCTGGGTAGGGTGACTATATTTCCCTATGCTGAATATGGGACACCTGGTAAAATTACTCAGATTCAAGTGAGTTCAGTGGCAATCAATCAGAACTATGCAGTACAAATGGTCAAATTAACATCAAGTTGACTGAGCCCCTGTTAAAAAGAAATACTATGTAGTTGGAGACTTTTTATTTACGGCTTTAGGCTTTAAGGCTTTAGGGTTCACACGGGGAGAGGTGACATACACACACGTCCGTATACCTCGGTCACACAGGATGCATTGTGCACCGGGGCCCAGGGAACCTGACTGCAGGGGCTTCAACGAACCCAGCTAGAGAGGTGGCTCAACAGGGGAGGGTGCCTAGCAGGGCCGGCTCTACCATTTTTGCCGCCCCAAGCAGCACGCCGAATTGCCACTGCGGGCGGCTGAAGATAGAAGCTGCCTCCGAATTGCCGCCGCTGCGGAAACGCGCGTGCCACCCTAACGGCACACGGACTGCCGCCCCTTGCAGATTGCCGCCTCAAGCACCTGCTTGGAACGCTGGTGCCTGGAGCCGGCCCTGGTGCTTAGGGGATGGAGCAGCCCCGAGGTCAGGACCTGGGGGGGTGGGGAGTGTTGGTGAAAAGAGTGCTAAGCCCCAGCCCAGGGGGCTGCTGTGGAGCCTGCAGGGTCAGGGTGTGAATAGGCTGGAAATCACTTCCCCCTCCCCCATGGAGGAACACCGGGACTCGGGGAGCGGGGGGTGAAGGGACAAAGGAAGGAGAGGGCAGGGAGAGGAGGGGGAGTACGTAAAGGGCTAATGGGTGAGCAGCAGAGGCGACACATAACCAGCCGTGGCCTGGCACCTTCCCGCACTCACTGGCCACCACGGCTCACAGCGCATAGCCAGTGCTGGCTGGAAACAGGACAGGGGGCAAGACCCTGCCGTCTGAGAGCCCGCACACAGCAGGGGCTGTGCTGACAGACAGCGGGGGAGTGGCTGGCCCCACGTGCTGCATCTTTGCCCCACCACCAGCTTTGCACACCCACCCCCATCGTCGGCCACTGCACCCTCCCGCTCACCGCTGGTGGGCAGGTGACTGGCGAGCAGGGACCCGGCCAGCAGCAGGACCCACCAGAACAGATGTGGGGGGACAGAAAATATGGGAAAATTTGCCCATTTTTAAGAAAAAGTCGAGACCCCTGCAGGAGGGCTTAAATCAAGGGTCTCAAAGTCCCGGCCTGCGGGCCATCTGTGGCCCGATAATGTCTCCAATGTAGTCTGTGGGGCTCCAGCAAGTTTGGGGTCGGGTCTCTCCCTTGGGCCTGCCTGCCACCCTTGGGCGCTCCTCCTCCCCCACCCCCCACCCCGCACGTCCGCCCGGTGATTTAAAATGACCTGGGGCCCCACCCACCACAGGCAGCAGAGTGGAGCTGAGCAGCTTCCTGCGCACTCGCTCCACGACCACATGGCTGCTGGCCCCTCCCTGCGGCCCCACGGCGGGGTGGGGCTGTGCCTCTGTGCGCTGCCCCTGCCCCGAGTGCCCCTGCGACCTATGGGAAGCTGTGGGGGTGGTGCCCGGGGGCAGCAGCACACGGAGGCCCCCTGTCCTGCCCTGCCTTGGAGCCCCAGGTAAGTGCCGCACCCAAATTCCCTCCCAGAGCCTGCACACTGCACCCCAATCCCCTACCCCAGACCTCCTCCCCCACCCAAACTCCCTCCCAGAGCCTGCACACTGCACCCCAATCCCCTACCCCAGACCTCCTCCCCCACCCAAACTCCCTCCCAGAGCCTGCACACTGCATCCCAATCCCCTACCCCAGACCTCCTCCCCCACCCAAACTCCCTCCCAGAGCCTGCACACTGCACCCCAATCCCCTACCTCAGACCTCCTCCCCCACCCAAATTCCTTCCCAGAGCCTGCACACTGCACCCCAATCCCCTACCCCAGACCTCCTCCCCCACCCAAACTCCCTCCCAGAGCTTTAGGCAGATGTGGGGGTGGAGTTTTGAGGGGCGTGTTCTGGGCAGTATGAATGAATTTTTGGCCCACTGGAAGGATTTGAGGACTGGCACTGGCTCTAAGGTAAATTGAGTTTGAGACCCCTGGCTTGAATACAGGACTGTCCCTTTAAAAATGGGATGTCTGGTCACCCTACCTCTGGGGTGCTGCAGCCCTCCCCAGCTTAGGGTGACCAGACGTCCCGATAAAATTGGGACTGTCCCGATTTTTTGTTCTGTGCCCTGCGTCCCGACCGATGCACGGTCGGGATGTCACTTGTCCCAATATTGGGGCTTTGCCGTTTCAGCCGACAACCACTCCTGCCGTTTTTTGTTTGTTTTTTGCTTAGACAACTCCGCTCTGGCTGGGTTTTTTGTTTGTTTCCCCCGTGTGTCCTGATATTTTGTTGGTTTCATCTGGTCACCCTACCCCAGCTTGAAGTGGTTTCCATCATATACAGGGTTTACAGTTTGGTTCAATGGCTCTCAGCACCCACACTATACACATTGTTCCAGCACCTCTGGCCCCATCTCTTCTCCCCAAGGCCCTGCCCCTCCCCCCCAAGGCATCGCCTCTTCACCTCCTCTTCCCTGGAAGCCCACCCCTGCCCGGGGGGGTGGGGGGGCTGAAAGCAGCTCCCTGCCCATGTCCCTGCCCCCCAGTCCTCCCACCCAGGCTCCCCACAGCTGCCCGCATGGCTCTTACCCCGACCTGGCTCTGGTTGGGGGGCAGAGCCTCGGAGCCGCAGCCCGGCCATGGTAAGAGGGTCTGCGGTGTGGATCCTCCACCTGCCCTGGGCAGGGGTCTGGGGGGATATGGGCTGGGTGCTGCTTAGGCCCCCTGCACTGCTGGCAGGTGGAAGGTCCGCTGCAGCTCCCCACAGCTGCTTGTGTGGCTCTTACTATGGCCAGGCTGCAGCTGCAAGGCCCCACCCCTTGGCCCGAGCCGGCTCGGGATTAGAGCCATGCAGACAGCTGTGGGGAGCTGGAGTGGATTCTCCACTGCCATCTGCCCTGGGGGTGGGGACATGGGGGGAAGAGGAGGGGAAGGGGGCGGGGTTCACTGTGGGGAAAAGTGGATGGGCCATGGCCTCCTGGCCCCCCCGATCTGGCACCACTGGCTGGAGGGGAGTCTGGCACACTGTCTGATTAAGATGAAAGGATTGATCTCATCCAAGTGAACTGTACACCTGCAAAATAGAGACAATTTACCCAATAGCCAGGATTTTCCACCGAGGAAAACTAAATTCATGTGTGGGCCTCTCAGCAGTCACTGAACCCCTATTAAATCAGTTAATGGCATAGGTGCTGAAACGGGGGTGCTACTGCATCTCCTGGCTTGATTGTAGTTTGGTTCAATGGGTCTCAGCACCCTCACTATAAAAATTGTTCCAACACCCCTGGTTCTGGTGGTTTTGAGGGTAAAAGGTATGCAGGATTGGGCCCCACATGTGTCCCTCAAAATGCCCTCTTTTGACAATCCATTTACAACAGCCCAAAAGTAAGAAGAGCTTCTGTAAATCCTTATTTGGAGCTCTGAAGCACCTACCAGATAAACATTCCCATTTTACGTCCCTTTTGTGTTCAGCTCTTAGTTTAAGCATTCAGTTTAAGAATCTGATGGGAGGTGTTAGCGCCAAACTATTGTCCGTTCTTTTAATTTTTAATTAAATGTTTATTAAAGACTTAGATATCAGGCTGTGTGGAGTGGCTCACGACTGTGAGTGCCAGAAAACAGGGCAGACAGGCTAAGCTGATGGTGTGTTGTGTAATTAGATTTCATGAAGCCGGTAACAAATGTGAACTCCTGGATCGCTGTACCAGTCTTACCATGGAGTCACAGACAGTCCCCCTAGATTCTCCAGTCTATCTTGCCACACAGACAAACTGGACTTTGTGATAAAAGGTCACTTAAAAAATCACACCACATCAGGTTGCTCCCAGTCCCAAGAGACCAGTCACTTAACCCAGATCAGTTGGTTCTCCAGATCTTACACCAAAGACAATGTTGGCAGCCAATTCTATAGTAAACTAGCTCAAGGTTTATTAGCTAAGAAAAGGAAGTGAGAGCTATTGAAAGGTTAAAGCAGGTAAAATGTGTGCACAGGCAAGTCATAGTTTGTAATTCCAGATGGTGGCAGTGATGTAATAAACTTACATAAACTTAGCTTAGAATCATATAGGTTAGCAACCACTTAGCAAGTTCTATGTTAGCTAAAAATAAAAAGCAATAATAAAAATATATAATATAAATGGAGATATGCCAATCTCCTAGAACTGGAAAGGTCATCGAGTCCAGTCCCCTGCCTTCACTAGCAGGAACAAGTACTGTCCCCTGACAGATTTTTTGCCCCAGATCCCTAAATGGCCCCCTCAAGGATTGAACTCACAACCCTGGGTTTAGCAGGCCAATGCTCAAACCACTGAGCTATCCCACCCCCTAAACAAGTGCAAAGCCCTGCATAAAGGGTATACATTTTGGACTTGGACATACTTTGTCTGCTATTACACAGTCTTTACAAAACTAACCATTGTGTTGATTAGGCAAATCAATATTGCAGCAGTTGATTTCAGTGCTTAGTCTCAAGAAATTCTCTTTATTAGCAATTAATTCGTAGGTAAGTTCTTCCTGCAGGGGTGCTGGAACAATTGGTATAATGAGGGTGCTAAGAGCCATTGAACCAAACTGGAGTATTGTGTCCAGTTTGGGGGGCCCCACTACAGAAAGGATGTGAACAAATTGGAGAGAGTCCAGCGGAGGGCAACAAAAATGATTAAGGGGCTGGGGCACATGACTTACAAGAAGAGGCTGAGGGAACTGGGGTTATTTAGTCTGCAGAAGAGGAGAGTGAGGGGGGATTTGATAGCAGCCTTCAACTATCTGAAGGAGGGTTCCAAAGAGGATGGAGCTCGGTTGTTTTCAGTGGTGGCAGATGACGGAACAAGGAGCAATGGTCTCAAGTTGCAGTGGGGAAGGTCTAGGTTGGATATTAGGAAAAACTATTTCACTAGGAATAATGGTGAAGCACTGGAATGGGTTGCCTAGGGAGGTGGTGGAATCTCCCTCCTTAGAAATTTTTAAGGCGCGGCTTGACAAAGCCCTGGCTGGGATTATTTAGTTGGTGTTGGTCTGCTTTGAGCAGAGGGTTGGACTAGATGACCTCCTGAGGCCTCTTCCAACCCTAATCTTCTATGATTCTATGAAACTGTAAACCCTATATATAGTGGCAGCCATGTCAAGCCAGGGGGTGCTGCAGCATCCCCCACACCCATAGTTCCAGCACCTATATCCTCCTGCGCACACCCATACATTCTGGCTTTAACATTACATACTTGCAATGTCTGTCTCAGAATTGGCAAGGAAACCTGCTTGATCTCTCACAACATGTGCGCTATACAGCCAATAGGAGTCTGCTATAGGCTTTTAAAACATTAATTAGGGGCTAGATTGTCCCAGAAAGGCATATATCTATATAGGGTGTGTGCTCCCAGGGGAAGTGCCATCACTTCCTGAGCTCTTCAGCATCTTTTAGGATTAGCAGACTTAGACTCCCTTAGGGAACGGATAGGCAGGATCCCCTGGGAGATTAACATGAGGGGGAAAGGAGTCCAGGAGAGCTGGCTGTATTTTAAAGAAGCCTTATTGAGGGTGCAGGAACAAACCATCCTGATGTGCAGAAAGAATAGCAAATATGTCAGGTGACCAGCTTGGCTAAACAGTGAAATCTTCGGTGAGCTTAAACTCAAAAAGGAAGCTTATAAAAAGTGGAAATTTGGACAGATGACTAGGGAGGAGTATAAAAATATTGCTAGAGCATGCAATGGTGTAATCAGGAAGGCCAAGGCACAACTGGAGTTGCAGCTAGCAAGGGATGTGAAGGGTAACAAGAAGGGTTTCTACAGGTATGTTAGCAACAAGAAGAAGGTCAGGGAAAGTGTGGGACCCTCACTGAATGGGGGAGGCAACATAGTGACACATGATGTGGAAAAAGCTGACAGACAAGGTCAGCTCCCAGACTGCTGAACTGGGCAAATACAGTATGGGGAGGAGGTGAGCAGCCCTCAGTGGTGAAAGAACAGGTTAAAGACTATTTAGAAAAGCTGGACATGCACAAGTCCATGGATCCAGATCTAATGCATCCAAGGATGCTGAGGGAGTTGGCTGATGTGATTGCAGAGCCATTGGCCATTATCTTTGAAAATTCGTGGTGATTGGGGGAGGCCCCAGACAATTGGAAAAAGGCAAATATAGTGCCCATATTTTAAAAAGGGAAGAAAGAGAACCCGGGGAACTACAGACTGGTCAGTCTCACTTTAGTCCCCAGCAAAATCATGGAGGAGGTCCTCAAGGAATCCATTTTGAAGCACTTGGAGGAGAGGAAGGTGATCAGGAGCAGTCGATATGGATTCACCAAGGGCAGGGCCGTCCCACAATATTTTGGCACCTGAGGCGGGGAGCTCAAATGATGCCCCCATGCCCCCTCGCTTGGACCAAAACTTTGAAAGGTCTCAATTCTGCCTTCTTCCTGTTCTACTCCTCTCATGGTACTGCTCTGCTACCTACCCCAATAAAGGAGAACTAACAACTTAAAATGCCTTGTTAAAATTTTTTAAGTAACACTCAACTTTCAAACACCTGAACAGCAAATGTAACCTTTCTTGTCTGCATAGTAAACACTGGCATTTTTATCTGTTTGAATAATCAAAGTGGTGCTTTCTGTGACGTCTTGGTTGCAAAGATTTGAACTGCTTCCTGAAGGTCCACAGTCTGGGCCAGTTCATTCTCTATTGAGATGGTTGCGAGGCCGACCAACCTCTCCTGTGTCATTGTGGAGCATAAATGTGTTTTTATTAACTTCAGCTTGGAGACGCTGCGTTCTCCACTGGCAACTGTTACAGGAAGTGTTAGAAGTATGTGCAGAGTGACAAAAGCATTTGGAAAGAGGGTGGTCATCTTATTTGTGCACATATATTCCAGAACAGCCTTTGGAGTTGATCCTGCTAAAATGTATCTTGAAAGGGCTTTCAGTTCATCACTTAAATCACTCTCATCAATATCACACATGTCATCATGTGTCAACACTGTCTCTAGTGCCCTGCATTGCTGGTGTTGGTCTTCTTCAGGTATAGTGAGGAGTTTTGGAATATCATACAACAGCCCAAATATACTGCCGTGTTCCTTGAGCTGCATGAAACATTCTTCAACTGACCGTATTGCACAGTCTAGCACCTGGTTAAAGAATTCAACTTTAAATTGTTGTTTGGAGTCTCTTTTGGGATTATCCCATGCCTCATAATCAAAATGTCTTCTTCTTCAGTGACTCTTGTATTCTTGAATGGGTGGGAATATAGCTTCAGTGTGAAGTTCCTCTGCCAACTTCTGTGCACTCTTCAGAACGTTTTGAAATCCCTCATCTGACCGGTAAGACTGTAGGTATGACTTTGCTTTGTCCAGTTGTTCCATTGCTCCAGATGTCAAGGTCAACACCTTGAAGTCTCTTGCTTACAACATTTATTTCAAACAGTATGTCATGCCACAACACTTAGCCACACAGAAATTTGAAGTTATGTATGTTTCTGGTGATTCCATTTCCCTCTGCCACTGTTCTCCCCCGAACAGTTCCTGTCATAGCATTATCCTCCATAATGGCAAGTATGGCATCATCTATCTTCCCAATTTGGTGTTTGATAGGCTTTATTGCCTCCACTCGACTTTCCCATAGTGTGGCATTCAGTGGTTTCAGTGTCAGAGAGGATGTTCCCAGATGTTGCTTCAAAATTTGCAATCGATGAGTTGATGCAGAGAAAAATACATAGATGCTTTGAATTACATTAAAAAATTCAGCAGCCTCACTAGAAGCTGATGCTGCATCACTGACCACCAAGTTCAATGAATGAGAACTACATGGGACAAAAAAAGCTCAAGGGTTTAACTCTCGGATCCGTGTCAGCACTTCTCTGTTCTTTCCTCTCATGTTGGCACCATTATCGTAGCCCCGACCGCTCATGTCAGCTATCGCAATTCCCGTATCTTCCAGCTTTTTAAGAAGCACATTTGTCATACCAGCTCCTGTAGTATCATCAATGTTAATAAATTCTAGAAAATGCTCTGACAGTCACCATTGCAGGGACATTTTCACTAGGTTCTGTTGTTGTTACAAAACGCACCATCAAAGTCATTTGTTCCGCCTAAAGTCCCACCAGTCAGCATGCACAAGCCACCTAAGTCCTGATGCCACTGAGCTGCTTGGAGTCCTGACTCCAATGGGACTGTTGCACTAGGCATTCCTTGCCTAGCTTGCCTGCAGGGCCTGAGCTGGTAGGTGTGCGCTGAGCACGTATGGCCAACCATACGTCTGTGCCCATGTCCTATTATTCCAATTGCCCAATGGTTAGGGCACTCAACTGGGATGTGGGAGATCCAGCTTTTGATCCCCATTCTGCCTGACTTGGAGTAGGGACTTGAACCCACATCCTAAGTGAGTACCCTAACCACCCAGCAAGAGGGTATTTTGGGGAGCTCATGTCCACTGATTATCTACACCACCTAATCTTTTTCAGAAACACTGCTTCTCAGGATAGGGTCTCCAGTCCTGTAAGTATGGCCTACGTTCTTTGTTCTCAGATGAATAAATGTGACATTCTATACCTTGGGGGAGTGTCCTGGAACCCCCATGTTCCTCTTTTTTATATAATCATGATCTTACATATAAAGCATGCCTTGTAAGGTATCAGGGGAAAGGTTATGATCTGCTGAAAGTCATTTCTCTATCAGTATATGTGTATCATTAATGCATATGAAGTTATGAGAATTGTGTTGTATGGTTGTCACCCAAACATGCTGTAAATTGGGGAATTAGCCAGATATTAGCTTCCCAGAGGCAACAGCAACTAAAGTAAACAACACCCGGGCGGGGTGTCAATCAACCCATCAACAACCATTGTCCAGCAAGGGAGCTACAATGCAATGACTCACCTGCATGAGGGCACACCAGGGGAATTGCTCAACCTTGCCTGGAAACTCAGTAATTCCCCCCAGACATGCCTGGACTTGTGTTTTCCAAGCACGTGGACTGAGGGTATAAAACTGAACACAGGGGGCCCATGCTTGGCCTTTCTCCTTCACCCACCTACGCTGCAAGCAACAAGGACACTCTGAAGACTCCAACCGAAGGGACTGGCACAGATTTCATGGGTGAAATCTGTGTACTATGAACTGCAATATCCAGTGGGGTAAGAAAAACTGCTTAGTCTAGATGTTGCCCAGTCTAATAGGATTGAGAGTTTAGACTGCGTGCTTATATTTTATTTTCTTTTGGTAACTAACTCTGACTTTTTGCCTATCATTTAATATCACTTAAAATCTATCTTTTGTAGTCAATAAATTTGTTTTACTGTTTATCTTTGCCAGTGAGTTTGTATGACGTGTGGGGCAAATCTGCTCAGTTTGGCAAAGGCTAGTGTATGTCCACTTTCCATTGATGAAGTGGTGAACCAATTAATAAATCTGCACTGCTTGTCTTGAGCAGGGCAAGACGGTATATTCCTGAGGTGCAAGGCTGGGAGCTGGGGGGATTTGGATCTGGTGCCTTTCTGTGTGTGATTCATGAGTGGCTCTGGGAACATTCATGCAATCTAGCTGGGTGTTGGGTCTCCACATGTGGTTGTGCGGAGTGATAACAGCACCTGGAGGGGTTTGCTGCTGGTCACTAGCAAGGCATTGTGAGAGACAGCCCAGGCTGGAGTGAGTTCAGGGAGCACAGCGGTCCCACAGTTGCAGGCTGTACCCCAGGGAACCCGTCACAAATACATTTATAGTTAGCTGTATTTAAACGTATATTGTTTGCTTGCGCCCAGCTTACCAAGTGATCCCGATCGCTATGAATCAGTGACCTGTCTTCTTCATTATTTGCCACTCACCAATTTTTGTGTCATCTGCAAAGTTTATCAGTGATGTTTTCATGTTTTCTTCCAGGTCATTGATAAAAGTGTTAAACAGCATAGAGCCGAGAACAGATCTCTGTGGAGCCACACTAGAAACACACTTTATCAATGATGATTCCCTTTTTACAATTACATTTTGAGACTGTCAATTAGCCAGTTTTTAATCCATTTAATGTGTGCCATGTTAAGTGTCTACCGGTCTAGTTTTTTAATCAAAATGTCATGCGGTACCAAGTCAAATGCCTTACAGAAGTTAAATATGTAACGTCACCACTATTACCTGGAAATCTCATTAAAAAATCAAGTTAGTCTGACATGCTCTATTTTCCATAAAACCTTGTTGACTGGCATTAATTATATTGCTCTCCTTTAATTCCTTATTGATTGAGTCTCTTATCAGCCACTCCATTATCTTGCCTGGGATGGATGTCAGACTGACAAGCCTATAATTACCCTGGTCATCCTGTTTACCCTTTTTAAATATTGACACAGCATTAGCTGTCTTCCAGTCTTATGGAACTTCCCCAGTGTTCCAAGATTTATTGAAAAACAACATTAATGATCCAGCATGATCCTCTTTTAAAACTCTTCAGTACAAAGGATCTGGACCTGTTGATTTGTAAATGACCAGCTTTAGTAGCTGCTGTTTAACATCCTCCTGAGATACTAGTGGAATGGAAAGAGTGTTATTGTATGATGTGACTACATCATCAATTTTTTCTCAAATACAGAACAGAAATATTTATTGAAAACTTCTGCCTTTTCTGAATTATTATTGAGTCTACCATTTCCATCTAGTAATGGACCAATACCATTGGTAGGATTCATTTTGTTCCTAATATACTTAAAAATCTCCTTATTGTCCTTAAATCTGCTGTCTCTAGATTTCTCCTTGTGTTCCCTTTCTTCCTTTATCAATTTTCTACATTTCCTATCTTCCAATTTATATTCATTACTATCAGTTTCCTATATATATATAGTTGCCTTCACTTCCTTTCTAAAATAGGTTGAAAAATATGGTCTTCCTCAATTATGGGATTGTGACTTTTGGAATATCTAGTAAAGTGTTCTTAAAGAATTCCAATTATCATTCACATTTTTTTCTGATTAAAATTTTCTTCCCAGCTTATTTGGTTCATAATTGTTTTCATCTTTCTGAAAATGGACTGGTCCGGACTTTATTCTGTTTGCAGCTTATAAGTGTGATCAAGTCATGGCCACTTGTATCTAAGTTACCATTAATTTTTAGGTCTGTGATCAGTTCCTCTTTATCTATCAAGACAAGGTCTAATATAGAATTCCCCCATGTTGGCTGCAACACTTTTTGACTAAGGAAATTGTCATCTATCATGTTTAGAAATTCCAAGGATGTTTTAGTGCTGGCAGCATGAGACCTCCAGCAGATGTCACTCAGATTGAAGTCCCCCATGATCATGCATCTTTTTTTCCCCCTGTAAGCAGGGTCTGAATGAGCTCTCCCCTGACATCTAGTGTTAAGCTGGGCAAAAAGACTTCAGGAACAGACCGTGTTTGCATAGACAGGCCTACTCTGCCTAGGTGCACAGAATGATGGAGCTGCTTTGCCAAAATGATCACTTTGGGCTGGGGTTGGGTTACAAATCACCCTAGTGTTGTGTGCAGGGGTAATGAAATGTTGTTATCCTTATTGTATTGGTAAAGGACAGAGGAACTGTACTTAGCCTGCCTGATTGAGGGGATCTCCCTAAACTGAATCTTACACACTAAGCAGGGGGTAGGGATGCTAAATCCCAGAGAAAAGGTGAAGGCTGAGTTTTTTGCTTTAACCTAGTAGTATGGGTTCTGCCGAAAGAGTTCTAGCCACTATTTGACTTTTTTCTCTCCAGTGTTTAAAGACAGAGCTGGTTAGGCTTAACTGAGGGTCTGTGTTTATGTTCAGTGGTTACAAGAGCTGAATCACTGATAAGTAGATCTAAGGACTCTGTCTTAGACCTGGGGTAAAGACAGTGATTAAAGGAAAGACAGTGCAAAGGCTGTACTGGCACCAAGGTTCACTGCTACCCAGTGAAATGACTAAAGACCTGGGTTAAACAATGGAACCGCAGATTGTGGCATGGTAGAAATAGCAGCAAGCATCCACCAGTAGCGGCAAGGAAAAGCAGTCAGTTTTAGAGGTGTGACTGCAGAGATGTTGTTCAATGTTCTCTCCCTTTTAGGGTGGGAGGTGACCACGCCTCTGAACTCTGGGTCTCTGCTAACCAAGGAAGGCCAACTGTGAGTGGAGTCATAGGAGCCGACTTCCGTCGGCTCCGCTGGGTGCGTCGGGGGCGGGGCCCCGCAACGTCGGCCGGCATCGGGGGTGGGGCCCCGCAACGTCCCCTGACGTTGGGGGCGGGGCCCCGCAACGTCGGCCGGCATCGGGGGTGGAGCCCCGCAACGTCACCCGGCGTCCGGGGCAAAGGTAAGTTCTCCGGTAACGGGCGCGGGGCCGGTGGGGAGCTGCCGGTGGGTGCTGAGCACCCACCAATTTTTCCCCGTGGGTGCTCTAGCCCCAGAGCACCCACGGAGTCGGTGCCTGTGAGTGGGGTGCAGCAGGGAGAGGGGAGTGATGTGCTAAAGGGACATTCATTCATCTGACTTTTCCCCTGCAAGGTGGGAAGCTGAGGGGTTGGGTTTCCTTATGGTCACATGCTTTTGAATGTGGTTGTGAAGTTTTCCCAAACTAATGCTGGTTGATTCCCTTTTCCTTTTAATAAAAGTTTTCTGTTGTTATACCCAGACTCACTGCCTGCGACTGGGGAAGTATTGCCTCTTAGAGGTGCCCAGCGGTGGTGTTTAGTTTTCCCAGAATACTGGGAGCCCGTTCTGTTTTGTAATGTTAAGAGGAACCTCTACATCAGTGAGACTAAGACTGAGGGTCATGAGCAGCAAGTGGCTCTTTAATGTGTCTTCTGCGGCTCTTTGCAGCACATGATATTAAAGCGCTGTGATTTAATTATCTCAGGTGAGTGCCCTGACCACTGTCTATTGGCTGTAACTGCAGGGGTGAGTCCTGAGAAGGGGCAAATCTTTCTTAGGCAATTACCTCCAGGAGAGGGTTCACAGCTGCAATTCCTGAGTGGAGGGACGTGCCTCCTTCCGAACTGTCAGGCACCTAAGGCCCAGCTCAAGGGGAGGATCTGGGCCTGATCCCACCGTCTTCTCTGCATGTCGCCCCTGGCTGGCTCAGGCAGCTCCCTGTTCAGCATGCTGGCTTCGACGGTCCCTTTCTTAAGGGTCTGACTCTGCCCATGTGTTGTTATATGGGGGCCTGGGCACCTAGCTCAGGGCTGTGAATTCCCTGGGCAGCAGGGCACCTAGGAGTCAGGTGTCACAATGCCCAAGTCCCCTTTGTGAACATAGCACCTAGACTGGCCTCAGTTTCCCATCTGAGAGCACTGCCGTACGTCTCTGGGGTATTGGGAGGACAAATGCATTGAGGTCAGAAGTCCTTAGGTACTATAGTGACAGAGGCCATGGAAGTCCCTTAGAACACTGTGCTGCCAGTGGGGTATGGTCTGGCCAGACGGTGTGTGAAGCCAGCTTCTGCGCTAGCCGGATCTTCTGCGTAGCCATCTCTATCAGGCCCACGTCGCGGTCCCCTAGCCTAGCGCAAAGCCAGGCAGCCCACACCTCACCTTGAAAATGCCCATGAATTCCGAGGTCTTGGCCTCTGTCAGAGGGGCTGAGGACTCCCAGTTCCAATTGCCACCAGCCGGAGCTGCAGGGGCTCAGCCCCTCCAGAAACCAGGCCCAAGTTGACTCAACTTGGGCTCCCCAAAACAGGGTGTAAATGAGCTGGATTAGGCATGAGGGAGCAGGGAATTGCCACCACATGAGGGCGCTGCTGCATTCATCAGCCACAGCTGGGCTCCATGCCACACTTACAATTATTTAGATGTTGATGTGATCCAAACGCTACCTAATTCCCTGCAGTTTCATGTGTGTTCAGGCTACTTCTTTGGCTCTTGCCTGAAGCTGTTGTATAGTGTTGCAGTGCACTGTTTCAGAGGCTTCCTCATTCCACCCAGAGGATGCAGGCCGGAGGTACTGCAGTTTGTATGGCTCTGCCGGAATGTGTGTCTGTTGCATGGTTTAGTTTAGGGGCGCTGGGCCTAGGTGGGGAGCTGAGAGCCAAAGCCCAGCCATTTCCAGGCCGAGTGCTGTCCCCCGTGCATATATATGTTCCTAGGCCCAAGGAACCTACTGTGATAAAGTTCCTCCTCTACCTCGGTGGGTCCTGTGCTTATTGGCGGATTCTGCTTGCCTCAGAGATCTTCCCCTCTAGTAGAATCCACAGTCCAGGTTAACTCCTCCTGTGTCTGATCAGGAGTTGGGAGTTTTGGGGGGAACCCGGGCCCACCCTCTACTCCGGGTTCCAGCCCAGGGCCCTGTGGACTGCAGCTGTTTAGAGTGCCTCCTGGAACAACTGCACAACAGCTACAACTCCCTGGGCTACTTCCCCATGGACTCCTCCCAACACCTTCTTTATCCTCACCACAGGATCTTCCAGCAGTACGCCCTCTTACTCTCAGCTCCTAGTGCCTCTTGCTCCCAGCTCCTCACACGCAACCTCCTTCCACAGCTCCTGACATGCGCCCCTCACTGACTAACTGGGAGGCTTTTAACTAGTTCCAGCCAGCCCCTGATTGGCTGCAGGTGTCTCAATTAACCTCCCTGCCTTCTGGAAAGTTCTTAATTGGCCCCAGGTGTCTTGATTAACCTGGAGCAACTGCCATAAGGTATCAGGGATTTGTTTAGCCTGGGGCTAACATACTGGTTCCTTACCACTTTCCTATAGCCCTCTGGCCTTGCCCCGTCACACTACCTATATCACAATGGCAAAAGAGCTCCCCTCTACAGAGCAAGGGGTGGATCTATGATTTATGCCGCCCCAAGCACGGCAGTCAGGCAGCCGTTGGCAGCGTTTCTGTGGGAGGTCGCCAGTCCCGCGGATTCGGCGGCGTTCCTGAGGGCGCTCTGACGGTCCCGTGGTGTTGGCGTTCCCGCCGCCGAATTGCCACCGAATCCACGGGAACGGCTGACCTCCCGCAGAAACGCCGCTGAAGATTGCCTGACTGCTGCCCTCACAGCAACCATCACGCCGCCCCCCGCAGCTTGCCGCCCCAGGCATGCACTTTCTGCACTGGTGCCTGGAGCTGGCCCTGTACAGAGCAGCCCTGTTATTAGTCCACTGCTCAGAATTAGCAGACAGCCTCCCTTCCCTGCTTCCCGCTTTGCGCAATCCCCAACCCGCAGATAGCAAAGGAATCCAGACGTGGCATCAGACATCTCGCCCTGCTCTTCCATCTTCCCGAGGCACAGACCACGTTCACTCTGCAGCCACTTAGCTGGTGGTTACTTTGCTCATTGCTCCTGCGTGGCTTTGTGAGTCAAGGGAGCTGGGCTGGACAGTCCCAGGGACGGGACACCCAGTGATGTCAATTGGGCAGCTTGGTGAAAAGTCCCTTTCTGCAGTTCCAATAGTTCATAACCTCTGTATATCCTGCCCCCCAGGACCTCTTCCAGTCCATCCAGTGTTACTGTCTGTAAATCTGCCCCCGTGTGCACTAAGGCCTGCAGAACCAGCGAGCTGCAGCCCTTCCTATTCCTGTGTTCAGAGGCTAGGCGAGACTGGCACAGATTTGGCATATTGATCTTATCAACTGCCGCAATCAGGGAACCCTGACTGCATGAATTCATCTGTTATATCCTGCACAATGCCCACTGTCTCCCTGTGCAGTAGGACATGCTGAATTCCCTGGCAGACATCCATCAGTGCCCCACTGCAGATTTACTCACAGACCAGTAACAATCTAGTGTGGCGAGTTCCCATATTGCTGGGCCACTCCACACTGGTGGCAGCTCTTGTCATAGTGCTGCAGGTCTGGGTAAGCTTGGGACACAATTCCAGGAACATGACCTTCTGCACCTGACAGTTCTGGAGGCACTGCTGGCCATCCAGGGTCTCCAGAACGATCCGGTCCCACCATTCAGTGCTTATTGGTTGGAGCCCAGATTGTCAATCCACTGAGTGTAGCTGCTTTGAGCATAGATCAAGGAGGAATGGCTCACCAGGCTCAGCACCCCCGTGCCTCTCGGCTGAGTCCATCTGTCCACAGAGTCCAGTCTAGTGTAGCAGGGTCTGCTTTCCTGTCTTAATAACACACAGGAGCACTGCATTCTCTGTCCCTCAGCCATGATGACAATGAGCACAGGCATAGGTGCCTTCTAGGGTTGATGAATATTTGACCCCTTCTCCTGCAATTCCCTCAGATGCCAGTAAGTATCCTACATTGTGCTGTGAGAATGTCCCTAAGCTGATGAGCAGTGTAGGGAACCCTGGAGTAGCTCCCACACTGCTCTGATGTACGCGCAGTGTAATGTGCCGCTCTGTGGACACAAGCACTGCAACGTGCAGTGTTGCAAGGACAACAGTGTGAACACCCTCCATGAAGTAGGTGTGCCGAGCTAACTGAGCCGTTAGACCTGGCCCCAGGGTGACTCCTGGGCAGAGACAAGCCCCAAGACTCCCCACAGGAGACAATGAAGTTGGAGTTTTTATCCTGTCTGTGATGAACAACCTGATGCTTCTGTGGGGAAGATGAAAAGGAAAAGCTCAGCAGGATCTGAAGAGAGATGGAGGGAGAGCCGAAAAGAAGCAATTAGGACAAAGGACAGGACAGGCTCCTTGGCCATGGAGTCCAATGCAGGCAACCTTAGCACATAACCCCCTTCAGAAATTGATCAGGCCCCATCTCCAAATGAATTGCATTTGCCTTTTTCATGGCCACACTGCATTGGTGGTGGTTCATAGCCGTCCTGTGACTGAATAATACACCCAGGTGTTTCTCCTCCTCTGTCGTTTCCAACAGATGAGGTGCCAGTTTATAGACCCTAAGTGCATGGCTTTGTACTATTAAATTTCTATTGCTCCAGTCCTCTAGGTCATCCCGTTCTTCCTGTACAATCTTCCGATCCTCCACAGTATTGACGCTGTCTCCTAACTTTGTGTCGCCAGCAAATTTCGTTAGCTCACATCCTACTTTTGGGTCAAAGTCATTAATGAAAAGATTAAATAAGATGGAGCCCAAGACCCATCCTTCAGAAAGGAGATTAGACTCTGTCAGTGAGAAAAGAAACAGGAGAAGGACAGGAGCATGTGAGTGGAAGTGAGAGCTTGTGAGAAGCCAACCTGACCAACCAGATTGCCTTCTATGATGAGATAACTGGCTCTGTGGATATGGGAAAAGCAGTGGATGTGATATATCTTGACTTTAGCAAAGTTTTTGATATAGTCTCCCACAGTATTCTTGCCAGCAAGTTAAAGTAGTATGGATTGGATGAATGGACTATAAGGTAGATAGAAAATTGGCTAGATTGTCGGGCTTAATGGGTAGTGATCAACGGCTCGATATCTAGTTGGCAGCCCTTATCAAGCGGAGTATCCCAGGGGTCAGATCTTTATTAATGATCTGGATGATGGGATGGATTGCACCCTCAGCAAGTTCGCAGATGACACTAAGCTGCGGGGAGAGGTAGATACGCTGGAGAGTAGGAATAGGGTCCAGAGTGACCTAGACAAATTGGAGGATTGGGCCAAAAGAAATCTGATGAGGTTCAACAAGCACAAGTGCAGAGTCCTGCACTTAGAACGGAAGAATCCCATGCACTGCTACAGACTAGGGACCGACTGGCTAAGCAGCAGTTCTGCTGGGGATTACAATGGATGAGAAGTTGGATATGAGTCAGCAGTGCGCCCTTGTTGCCAAGAAGGATAATGGCATATTGGGCTGCATTAGTAGGAGTATTGCCAGCAGATTGAGGGAAGTGATTATACCCCTCTATTTCGCACTGGAGAGGCCACATCTGGAGTATTGCGTCCAGTTTTGGGCCCCCCACTACAGAAGGGATGTAGACAAATTGGAGAGAGTCTAGTGGAGGGCAACGAAAATGATTAGGGGGCTGGGGAACATGACTTACGAGGAGAGGCTGAGGGAATTTGGCTTGTTTAGTCTGCAGAAGAGAAGAGTGAGGGGGGATTTAATAGCAGCCTTCAACTACCTGAAGGGGGGTTCCAAAGAGGATGGAGCTCGGCTGTTCTCAGTGGTGGCAGTTGACAGAACAAGAAGCAATGGACTCAAGTTGCAGAGGGGGAGGTCTAGATTGGATATTAGGAAGCACTGTTTCACTAGTAGGGTGGTGAAGCACTGGAATGGGTTACCTAGGGAGGTGGTGGAATCTCTGTCCTTAGAGGTTTTTAAGACCCAGCTTGACAAAGCCCTGGCTGGGATGGTTTAGTTGGTGTTGGTCCCATAGGCGCCAACTCCGTGGGTGCTCCGGGGCTGGAGCACCCACAGGGAAAAATTGGTGGGTGCAGATCACCCACCAGCAGCACCCCGTCCTAGCTCACCTCTGCTCTGCCTCCGCCCCGAGCGCACCGCTGCCTCCTGCTTCTCTCCTCTCCCTCCCAGGCTTGCCGCCAAACAGCTGTTTCCTCCGGTAAGCCTGGGAGGGAGGGGGGAGAAGCGGAGCGGCGGCGTCGTGCTCCGGGGAAGAGGTGGAGATGGAGCAGAGGGGAGCCGGGGCGGGAAGCGGTTCCTCTGCCCCCACCCCCACCCCCGAGGGTTATTTCCTGCGGCCCTCCTCCAGTGGCTCAGTGGAAACCAGCCAGCAATCGCAGTGCAGCTTCTGCGCCGGCCCTGGCTACCTCCCCTAATATAGGCTGGTGTGCCTGGGCCGTGGGTGTGGAACAGTTGACATTCAACACAGATGCACCCCGCTGGGGCTAGCCCTGGAGTAGCAGCCTCTCCTCTTCTGGCACCCCCTGCAGACAGCTGCCCAGGCCAGCACTGGGCTGCCTCGTCCTGTGACTCAGCCCTCCAGCCACATCACTTTAGTGTGACCCTTCCAGGACAAGTCCAACACCAGTAGTCTGGCAGTGCTGCACCAGGGCTTCGGACCAACTTCAGGCTTTGTGGGCCTTCCAGCCCTTGGTTCCACAGGCTTCACACACCTGGCACAGGGAACCCCAGGCCCACCCTTGATCCAGAGTCCCTGTGAAAAGCAGCTAAGTTCTGTTCAGACCCTCTGCCAGTGGTGACACGTGACCTCAGATTTCTGTGAGCTCTGAGCTGCCTTTGCAGGGCCTGCTCTGCTCAGCCTGCGAGGGTGGGGGGACTCTGTCTATCTCATGCTGTGCCCGCCTGGCACGTTTCCAGCTCACTTGGCCACTCTCCCTGGCAGCCGGGCCTGGGCGGGGAGTGGAGGGGGTGGGTGGGACAGAGCCGCTTCTCCTGCGGGGTGAGGGTGGCTGCTCTGGGTTGCTGCCTCTGTGCGGGGGAGGAGGTGGTGGCCTGTGTGGCAGGTAACTCTGGTGTGTTGGGGAGAGTGTGGCGGCCCCAGGCTGGGCACAGGGTGGGGGGGTCACTGGGGAAGACGCTGGGAGATGGTTCTCTCTGCTCAGCCCGAGTTTTGGGTAGTGCCTGCGCCCCTCCCCTCGCTGAGGTGTCTGTGAGTCCCCCCACCCCAGAGCTGGCCTGGAAGCACATGCTCCCCACTCCTGTGGCCCCAGCTCTCCAGAAGCCAGTGGGATTGGCTGCTCTAGCTCAGGCAGGTGGGGCAGGAAGGTTCCTGCAGCCAGAGGGTACGCATGGGGCGGTCATGTGCCCCTCCCCCCAATCTTTAAATTGTGCCCCCCCCCCTCACATGTCGCCTCTGACATGGCTGCTTCCTTCTGTAGCCTGCAGCTTGGCCTGCCCATGGGCTCTTCCCCAGATGACTGCTCTGCAGAGCCCCCAAAGGGAGAACAAACGAATTTTGTGGAACAAGAGAAACAAAGGGCCCCACACCGGGCTATTTGCCACAAGGCAGTGCTGGGGTTTACAAGTTGCGGGTCAGGCACTGGCTTCCGCCCGTCCTTCCTTCGCAGGGCGAGCACCAGGGCTCTCTCCCACACCACTGCAACTCCTGACCAAGGGCAGGGGGATTCGCCATCACTGATAATGGTCAAATCCAGCTGGGCTGTTTGTTCACTAGCTCTGCGCTAGGAATACTGGATTTGGGGAGGGGAGACAGGTCTCTGGCCTGCGTTTAAAGGAGGCCACAATGGTCCCTTCTGGCCTGGGAATTGCTGCATCTCCCAAAGTCAGTGGGACTGAACTGGCCTTTCCCCTTTTAATGCCTCTGGCCATGCTCGACACCTCGCCGAGTTGTAGCCCTTACTTGGTCAGTGTGGGGTCTGTCCATAGGCGCTGACTTTTATTTTTCCCTGGGGGTACGTCATCCTCGCTCCGCCCCGAGGCCCCACCCTGCTCTGCTCCCTCCCCTGAGGCCCTGCCCTCGCTGTGCCTCTTCCTGTCCTGGCTCCAGCCCATCCCCCGAGACCCCTGCCCACTTGCTGCTTGCTGCTCTCCTCCCTCCCCTAAGTGCCTCTCCCAGCCGCTGAACAGCTGTGGCTGCTGGGTGCTGAGCACCCACTATTTTTTTCCTTGGGTGCTTGAGCCCCAGAGTACCCACGGAGTCAGAACCCATGTGTCTGTCTGCCCATCACAGGTGGGTTGGCAGTGTCCCTGGGTGGGGTAGTGCTGGTGAGTAGTCAGCGTCCTTGGGTTATAATGTTTTCGTGTTGACTGGTACTTAGCCTGATTCACAAGTGTAGGGCCAGGGCTCCTTATGCAATATATTCTGAGCAGCTCTTATGTGAAAACAGATGCACTGAGTCAGACTGATGGTCCATCCCCAGCCCCACCCCAGAGCCATCTAACTCAGTATCCTGACTGCCAACAGTGGCCTATGCCAGGTGCTTCAGAGGGAATGAACAGAACAGACACGCATTGAGTGATCCATCCCATCAGCCACGCCCAGCTTCTGGCAATTAGTAGCTAGAGACACTCAGAGCAAGGTGTCGCATTCCTGACCATCCTGTCAAATAGCCATTGATGGACCTATCCCCCAGGAACGACTCTAGTTCTTTTTTTAACCCCGTCATAGTGTTGGCCTTCACAACATCCCCTGGCAAAGAGTTCCACATGTTGACTGTGTGTTATGTGGAGAAGTACTTCCTTTGGTTTGTTTTAAACCTGCTGCCTATTAATGTCATTGAGTGACTCCTAGTTCTTGTGTTATGAGAAGGAGTAAATAACACTTCCTTATTTAATTTCTCCACACCATTCACAATTCTATAGACCTCTATCATATCCCCCGTTTGTCGTCTGTTTTCCCAGCTGAAAAGTCCCAGTCTTTTTAATCTCTCCTTCCCATGTATGATTCCCTTGTGATGAATTCCCACCCTTCTCCAGGATGCACCTGATGTTCTGGGGTTCCACTGAGCCCGCCCGTTCCACCAGCCTGGGCTCCCTCACCTTGTCCTGCTGTGCGCGTGCGCACACACACGCACACACAAACACACACGCACACACACCCCGCAGAATGATGCCGATACTGAAATCCGTGCCGCACGGGAAGGCTTTCAGCTGAGGAATCGCCCAGCACTCAGGTGCACACACTCTCTGGAGTGTAAACCCAAAATTATATTGTCTTGCACTGCACAGAAATCTATACAGCGTAAGCTCATGAAATCCCCCACCGCCCTCACCCCCCGCTCCCAGTTACGAATTACACAAACTGGTTTTGGAATAAACAAAAAACAAGTTTGACAACTATAAAAGTAGATTTTAAGTGATTATAAGGGATAACAAACAGAACAAAGCAGATTACTGAGCAAATAAAACAAACACACAAACTAAGTTCAATACACTAAAGAAACTGGCCACAAATAGTAATTTCTCACCCTAAGTGTTGTTTTAAGCAGATTGCAGAATTTCTTTGTGTACAGACAGCTCTTGCTTGCAGTTTAAAACTCCAGGTATATCCTTCACAGGCCAGACACCATTCCCAGCCTGGGTTCAGTACTTCCCCCTCCCTTCCCTTTTGTCGTTGTTTCTTCGATGTCTCAAGCAATCATCTTGGGTGGGGATTCAGTGAAGAACGAACCAAGATTAATTCACTTCCCAGCCTTAAATAGGATTTGCATATGGCGGGAATCCTTTGTTTCCCAGTTTGACCCCCCACCCCCTCTTAATGGAAAAACACTAGAAGTCCAAGATGGTGTCCAGTACCAAGTGACAGGCTGTTTGCATACTGTCTGGTGGGCGTTCCCCAAGTGAAAACACAGTTGTAATTGTTACATAGTCAATATTCCTAACTTCAGTTTCAGAAATGATACATGCATACGAATCAGCTAATCATATTCAGTAAATCAGAATCTTTCCAATGATACCTCACATGACCTATCTTGCATAAAATACATCTTACTTATGCCATATTCATATCATAAACATATTTCTATGAAGAACATGGGGCATAATGTCACATCTCTCATACACCATCCAAGGGCCATGCCTCGTAGCTTAGACAGCCCTGGTGTGTGACAAAGGACCGGCCAACAGACTGTAGAGACGCTTTGAGAAGGTTTGGCTGCTGTATGGCTCTCAAATATGTTACTAGACAAGCCCGTGACAGGATACCACCTTGTGGAAGAGAGGAAAGAGGTGGTAACTTGGTGATATGAAAGAAAACTATTGAGAAAGACGCTGCTGCCATGGAAACAGATGCCAGTGGAGCAAAACCCATGCCGTTAATCAGTTGGAGGTGCAGTGCTGGGCATGGGCCCAACTAAGCTAATCAGGGCACTGTGCGCAGTGCAGCTTTTGGGGTGTCAGTGTCTCTGGGTAGGGGCTTTGCTCTTGGCTATGCCTGGGAGCCTCTGTCTTAATGGGACAGTAGAAAGGCCCAGAAATGTATGTTTGCCTAGGGACAGGGAGGGGTTAATCTGGCCCTGGCCATGTGCCACCATTGCCTTTCTAGGCTGTTACACTTATTTGCCACAAGGCGCAGGAGATGGGTGCTACCTCCCCCGCTGCCACCCCGATGGCCAGGCCACCCCCCCAGGAGTCTGTGATGTCCAGGCCCTCCCTCCCCCGCAGGAGTCTGTGATGTCCAGGCCCTCCCTCCCCTCCAGGAGTCTGTGATGTCCAGGCCCTCCCTCCCCCGCAGGAGTCTGTGATGGCCAGGCCCTCCCTCCCCCGCAGGAGTCTGTGATGTCCAGGCCCTCCCTCCCCTCCAGGAGTCTGTGATGGCCAGGCCCTCCCTCCCCCGCAGGAGTTTGTGATGTCCAGGCCCTCCCTCCCCCGCAGGAGTCTGTGATGTCCAGGCCCTCCCTCCCCTCCAGGAATTTGTGATGGCCAGGCCCTCCCTCCCCCGCAGGAGTCTGTGATGGCCAGGCCCTCCCTCCCCTGCAGGAGTCTGTGATGTCCAGGCCCTCCCTCCCCTCCAGGAATTTGTGATGGCCAGGCCCTCCCTCCCCCGCAGGAGTCTGTGATGTCCAGGCCCTCCCTCCCCAGCAGGAGTTTGTGATGGCCAGGCCCTCTCTCCCCCGCAGGAGTCTGTGATGTCCAGGCCCTCCCTCCCCAGCAGGAGTTTGTGATGGCCAGGCCCTCTCTCCCCCGCAGGAGTCTGTGATGGCCAGGCCCTCCCTCCCCTCCAGGAATTTGTGATGTCCAGGCCCTCCCTCCCCCGCAGGAGTCTGTGATGTCCAGGCCCTCCCTCCCCAGCAGGAGTTTGTGATGGCCAGGCCCTCCCTCCCCTCCAGGAATTTGTGATGGCCAGGCCCTCCCTCCCCCGCAGGAGTCTGTGATGTCCAGGCCCTCCCTCCCCAGCAGGAGTTTGTGATGGCCAGGCCCTCCCTCCCCTGCAGGAGTCTGTGATGTCCAGGCCCTCCCTCCCCTCCAGGAATTTGTGATGGCCAGGCCCTCCCTCCCCCGCAGGAGTCTGTGATGTCCAGGCCCTCCCTCCCCAGCAGGAGTTTGTGATGGCCAGGCCCTCTCTCCCCCGCAGGAGTCTGTGATGGCCAGGCCCTCCCTCCCCTCCAGGAATTTGTGATGTCCAGGCCCTCCCTCCCCCGCAGGAGTCTGTGATGTCCAGGCCCTCCCTCCCCAGCAGGAGTTTGTGATGGCCAGGCCCTCCCTCCCCTCCAGGAATTTGTGATGGCCAGGCCCTCCCTCCCCCGCAGGAGTCTGTGATGTCCAGGCCCTCCCTCCCCAGCAGGAGTTTGTGATGGCCAGGCCCTCCCTCCCCTGCAGGAGTCTGTGATGTCCAGGCCCTCCCTCCCCTCCAGGAATTTGTGATGGCCAGGCCCTCCCTCCCCCGCAGGAGTCTGTGATGTCCAGGCCCTCCCTCCCCCGCAGGAGTCTGTGATGGCCAGGCCCTCCCTCCCCTGCAGGAGTCTGTGATGTCCAGGCCCTCCCTCCCCTCCAGGAATTTGTGATGGCCAGGCCCTCCCTCCCCCGCAGGAGTCTGTGATGTCCAGGCCCTCCCTCCCCAGCAGGAGTTTGTGATGGCCAGGCCCTCTCTCCCCCGCAGGAGTCTGTGATGTCCAGGCCCTCCCTCCCCAGCAGGAGTTTGTGATGGCCAGGCCCTCTCTCCCCCGCAGGAGTCTGTGATGGCCAGGCCCTCCCTCCCCTCCAGGAATTTGTGATGTCCAGGCCCTCCCTCCCCCGCAGGAGTCTGTGATGTCCAGGCCCTCCCTCCCCAGCAGGAGTTTGTGATGGCCAGGCCCTCCCTCCCCCGCAGGAGTCTGTGATGGCCAGGCCCTCCCTCCCCTCCAGGAATTTGTGATGGCCAGGCCCTCCCTCCCCCGCAGGAGTCTGTGATGTCCAGGCCCTCCCTCCCCAGCAGGAGTTTGTGATGGCCAGGCCCTCCCTCCCCCGCAGGAGTCTGTGATGTCCAGGCCCTCCCTCCCCTCCAGGAATTTGTGATGGCCAGGCCCTCCCTCCCCTCCAGGAATTTGTGATGGCCAGGCCCTCCCTCCCCCGCAGGAGTCTGTGATGTCCAGGCCCTCCCTCCCCCGCAGGAGTCTGTGATGGCCAGGCCCTCCCTCCCCACCCCCCAGGAGTAGCTAATGGCCAGGCTCTCCCCGCCCCAGGAGTCTGTGATGGCCAGACCCTCTCCCCTCCCCACAGGAGCCTGTGATGTCCAGGCCCTCCTACCCCACAGGAGTCTGTGATGGCGAGACCCCCCCCCCCGCCCCCCACACACACCCAGGGGTCTCTGATGGCTAGGCCCTCCATCTCTTGGGACTCAGGACTCGCCCCCCCCCCCGCCCCCCCTCGAAGTCCTGTAATGGCCAGGACCTCCCCATCCCCTGGGCGCGCTGTGACTGTGTCGGGGGCAGCAGGCGGGAGTTGGGCCTTGTTTTCCTTGCTGGCCTGGAGCTGGCCGCCTGCCCACAGTTAGGAAGAACAGAGGAATGAGACTCCGCTTGGGCAGCTCTGTGCACAATGCCCAAATATAGACATTTCGCTGGGTCCCAAGAAGCCAGCTTTGGAACCAGGCTCAGCAGCCGGCAGCATCTGCAGCTAATGTGGGGGTGTGAGCCTGACCCAGCCATCTGCTGCAGGGCTCAGCTGAACCAGCAGCGAGGCCTGGCCAGGGAGGGGCCCCTCTGTTCTGATGCAGCCCTGAGCCCACCTTGCCCAGTGAGCCGGCTGGCTATAAGTTTGCACGCACATACATGGGAGTGTCTGGGTGTAGGTGGGGATGCACATGTGTTTCTGTGTGCATGTGTACACCTAGGCACGCGTCTGTGTGTACTGGGATGTTCACATGGCAAACGCATATGTGGCGTTCCTGGCACCCAGCTAGTGGCTAAAGAACTATGGTTCCCACCAGCATTCTGTTAAATGGGGCCTTTTCCATGGTCCCCTCTGAAAACTCCTCTCTTATATGTGAGCTAAGCCCAGAGCCTAAACGGGTAGCAACAGCCTCACTGTGAGTGCTGGCGAATACAAAAGCCCTACAAGGAAGTGTCCACACCTCCCCCGACAGCCCTTTAGGGGCTCATTGGCTAGGGCGAGCCATCCTGGGACTAACCTGTCAGGTGGGGGCATTGCTGTGGAACGCAGACGCTGGGCCTGGCAATCAGCGGCCTCCTCCTAGCATGGGGGGATGACGTGCCCATGCTGATGTTTTGGGCTCAGCCTTTGGTCCCATTGCCAGTGATGAGGTGTTGCTGACACATGGGCTGTCCCAGTGGGGCAGAGGAGTAGCTCTGCAGTGACTCTGTCCTTGCTTGGAAAGGACCCAGAGGACAGTGTTCGGTGAGTGCTTGTTTGCCTGTAGGGTTCGTTCACCTGACTGTGTGTGTGTGTGTGGTGCCTGAGCAGTTGTGCTGGGTGTGGGGGTGTGCGTGCTCAGAGCAGGCGTGCTGCTGTGGGTGTGCTGGGTGTGACTATGCTGTGAATGGATGTGCTGGGTGCTGGTGTGGGTGTGTTGGGACTTGGGTGTGCTGGATGTGGGAGTGGGTGCCCTCTGAGTGGGTGTGCTGGGAGCAGGTGTGCTGGGTGTGGGTGTGCTCTAAGTGGGTGTGCGGGGAGCGGGTGTGCTGGGTGTGGGTGTGTGCTATGAGTAGTCGTGCTGGGAGTGGGTGTGCGAGGTGAGTGTGTGGCAGAAGCAGGCATGCTGGGAGTGGGTGTGTGCTCTGAGTGGGTGTGCTGGGAGTGGGTCTGTGCTCTGAGTGGGTGTGCTGGGAGCGGGTGTGCACTCTGAGCGAGTGTGCTGGGATTGGGTGTACGCTCTGAGCGGGTGTGGGTGTGCTGGGTGTGCAGGTGGCGGGAGCAGGTGTGTGCTCTGGGTGTGGGTGTGCTGGGAGGGGGTGGGTGTGCTGGGAGGGGGTGGGTGTGCTGGGTGTCTGTGGGTTGTACGGAGAGGGAGCTAAGCTGCAGCGATGGCTTTGCGCCTGGTTGACACTACAGCCTTGGCTGTTCTCTGGCAGGTCTCTGAGCTCCAGAGCCAGAGCCCCATGCTGCGATAGTGCCTCCCCTCCTGATGGTCATCGACCCACCTTCGCCCTCCACCCCAGCTGCAGGAGGTTCAGCACCGAATCTCTGCTCCTCCTGGACACCGTAGAAAGGCTGCTACTGCCATAAAGCTCTGTGGCTTGGTCCTCCATTGGCTGTTCGGCTCTGGAGACCTGGGCTCATCTGCTGGACTTAGGTTACCAGGGAAAATCAGTTCGCAGTTTATGAAGCCTTGACCCAGCCTCCATGCCTGGCCCTGCCATTCATCAAGTGTCTGGAGGGCCCAGCTAGTCTCATTGCTTCTGGGTTTCACCAGAGACTCTCCACTGGGGTCAGTGGCACGTGTGCCCCTAGGGTGACCAGGTGCCTGGTTGTCGAGGGACCCTGGCAGCAGGGCTGGCTTTAGGCCGATTCCCCAGATTCCCCCGAATCAGGCCCCACACCTAAGAGAGCCCCGCAACGTCCGTGTCTTCGGCAGCACTTCGGCAGCAGCTCAATCGCTGTCACTGTGTTCGGTGGAGGGTCCTTCTCTGGCGGCAGCTCTTTTTTTTCCATGCAAAAGCTGGAGCCGGCCCTGTCCCTGCCGGGGCCCCGTCGAAACTGTTCGAATCGGGCCCCGCACGTCCTAAAGCCGGCCCTGCCTGGCAGCTCCGGTCAGCACCGCCGACTGGGCCGTTAAAAGTCCGGTCGGTGCTGCAGCTAGGGTGACCAGACAGCAAATGTGAAAAAACAGGACAGGGGGTGGGGGGTAATAGGAGCCTATATAAGAAAAAGACCCTATAAAATCGAGACATCTGGTCACCCTAGCTGCAGCGCTAAGGCAGGCTGGTCCCTACCTGCCCTGGCACCGCGCTACACGGCGCCCCGGAAGCTGCCAGCAGGTCCGGGTCCTAGGCGGGGTTGCCACAGGGCTCCGCATGCCGCTGCCCCTGCCCCAAGCACTTAACCCCTCTGATTGGGAGCCACCTTAGATAAGCCCACACCCCAACCCTGAGCCCCAACCCCCAAACCTGGAGCATCCTCCTGCACCCCAAACCTTTCATCCCCAGCTCCACCCCAGAGCCCTCACCCCCTCCTACACCCCAACCCCCTGCCTCAACCTGCAGCCCCCTCCCGCACTCCGAATCCCTCGGCCCCACCCCCCAGCCTGGAGCCCCCTCCTGCACTCTAAACCCCTCATCCCCAGCCCCACCCCAGAGCCCACACCCCTAGCCGGAGCTCTCACCCCCTCCCACACCCCAGCTCCTTGCCCCAGCCTGGAGCCCCAGCCCGCACCCTGAATCCAGTAGCGTAGCCGGGTGGGAGCAGGGGGAGCGGGCGCCACACTGAGCAGAAGCGGCACCTTTTTTGTGCTCTGACACCTTTTGCTCCTGCGCTGCAGCCGGAGCGGAGCTTTTTTTTTTTTGCTCCAGGCGCCTTTTTTTGCTCCTGACGCTTTTTGCTCCTGGTGCCTTTTTTTAGCTCCGCTCCCCCTGTGCTCTAAACCTGGCTACGCCACTGGCTGAATCCCTCAATTCTGGCCCCATCCTGGAGCCCGCACCCCCAGTTAGAGCCCTCACTACCTCCTGTATCTCAACCCCTTGCCTCAGCCCAGTGAAAGTGAGTGAGGGTAGGGGAGAGCAAGCCACCGAGGGAGGGGGAATGTAGTGAGCGGTGGTGGTGGGGGCGGGGGCGGGGGCGGCTCAGGGCAGGGGCAGCGCTACGGTGTTTGGTTTTGTGCAAGTAGAAAGTTGGCAACCCTACCCCCAGTTTGCACTGGGCAAGCGAGGAGCGACTCAGGCCAGAGCCTCCAATCACTATCCTTTACTTTGCACTGTTAGTTGCTTTGCTCTGGCAGGGTTGCCCAGCAGCTCTGGAGTTTCCCAGCAGTTGAGCATTTATCTAAATGTGCCTGGAGCCCTCAGCATCCCCCATCAGGAGAAGGAGTTTCCTGCCAACAACCAGCAGAAGCAGAATTCCTGTAGGGAGGGGGAGCACCCATTTAAACACCTGTTTACACAAGGAACAATGTGTTCCCAAATCAGCTGTGTGCATAGATGCAACAGTTTCCTCTTGTGCAAATTCTCCCCAGTGGTTTAGTTCCAACCCAGGCCAGTTACAGTACCATTAGTGCCACTGGCACACCCAAAGCCTGGGCCCATCTTCACCTGCAGCCAAGGGCAGGCGTCCTGTTGCGGCAGCGCGTCCCTGCTCTGGTAAACTCTGCAGCAAGCCCCAGGTGGGCTGTCTTCCCCCAACCCCAGAGCCATCCATATTGATCACAGGCAGCATTTGGTGAGCTTTATTAATGACACGGTGGGTGATGTTGTACATGGTGCAAACATGTTTTACAGTCACAGAGGACGGAGCTGAGAACGGCCGCAGTGTTGGCTTGTAGCTTCACACTTTTCAGCGTATTCATCTCCACAATGTCCTTCCCTTCCTGTGTGGCAGGAGGGAGCCCCCGCTGGGTGGTTCCGGGGGAACGTGACTTGGCTTCTGTTTATAAATCAGCATCTCCAGCACTTAAAAAGCCCTTTGCAGACACTAATGAAACTCTTCCCACCCCCTCCCCCGTTCCCCTGAGATGGGCATTAGTCCCTTGCTATACCGAGAGACACTGAAGCAGCGAGGCTATGTGACTTTGCACGGGCTACAGGTAGTCAGCATCAGTGGTGGGTTAGAACTGAGCTGTTCCTGGCTCTGAGGTCTACGCTCAATTCATTAGCACACACTGGGACAATGGGGCAGGACAGCTCAGAGCGTGGGGTGGGAAGGTAACTTGTACTCTGTGCAGTAGCAGAGCACGCAACATTGCCCCCCACATCTTCAAGATGCTGCTGGCAGGTCTTTTGAGTGGGTTACTCATGAGCATCAGTAGGTGTTGGGCCAGCTCAGTGACTGAGTCTTGCTCTGTCGGGCCACAGGGAGATCAGGGATTGGTGCTTGTTGAGGTCCCCAAGACCTGATGTAGGGTCTCAGATGGATGCAGTGTCAACCAGTAGTGTAGCCGCGGGGGGTGTGTGTGTGTGTGTGTGTGCAGGGGGAGCTCAGCAGCCCTTCTGTGCAGTGTGTGAGTCCGAGCTCGCTGCAGTACGTTCTCACCGTCCGATGCCAGAACAACTACACCAGCCTTATGTATTTATCCATCAGCAGGGAGAAGTGAGAACAGAGCCCCTCCAGTGCCTGCTCCATAACAACCAGTGCCCGTGGCCTGTGGCTGGCGTTCTGCTTCCACGTGCCCTGCCCGGCTTGCCGCGCTACTGCACCGTGCAGCATCTGGGCCCCCACCAAGCCTTGAGCCCACTGTGCTCACGCTGGCCGTACCAAGCAGCTGCAAAGGCCCAGTCCCTGGCGACCAAGCACAGCAAGGTGGACGGGGCCCCATCTGAGCACCCCTGCATATTGAGCAACACATTGGCAGGGCTGTGCCTTGGGCTGGCCGTGCCTGCTGCCCCCTTTCAGAAACTGGGACTTGCAGGACCTGAGATGGCTCCTGGACTTGGGTGCAGCTACAGGCACCAGCAGGTGAGTCAGGCATAGGCGCTGACTCCATGGGTGCACCAGGGCTGGAGAACCCAAGGAAAAAAATTTGTGGGTGCTTAGCACCCACCAGCAGCCAGCTCCTCCCCCTCCCCAGCAACTCCCACCCGCCTGCTGCCCCGCTGATCAACTCCTCCCTCTCCCTCCCAGCGCCTCCCGCCCGCCACAATCAGCTGTTCCGCAGTGTGCAGGAGGCATTGGGGGGAGTGGGAGGAGCGGGGACAGGGCGTGCTTGGGGGAGGGGGTAGAACTGAGATGGGGCGGGTGAAGGAGTGGCGTGGGGGCAGGTGAGCACCCCCCGGGTCAAGGAAGAAGCCGGTGCCTGTGGCATCAGGTACTACCTTGTGACATTGAGCAGTGGGAGGTTCCCCTCAGGCTGCTGTGTTAACGCCTCTCAGTTCATCTCACCCGGTCAGGAGGGCCACAGGCCAGCAGCACATCAACAGCCCCCTGCTTTCTCATCGCTGGCTGTCTGATGGGGCTCTGAGAACAGCCTGGGCCTGGGACAGCGCTCCACTGGGGCCCTGCCCTGTGCTTTGACAAGAGCAGCTCAGGAGGGAATTGCCCCCTCCCCAGGGAGCAGTCCCCTCTCCCTGACAATGGTGGCTTAGGGTATCTGGTCTACTGTGAAAATGACACAGCGCGCGGCCAAAGGGGATTTAAAGGCACGCAAAGCGATAAGCCCAGAAAACGGGCGCGGACAGGCAGGCGTGGGGCACAAAGCTCCAGCTAAACACCTTCCACAAGAGCAGACCCCAGGGTGTGATTCCCTAGACCCGCCCCCTGCTCCTCTGACGGAGATCTCCCCCGCTCCTCAGCAGGGCCGTAACGAGGGCGAGGCCCTCCCCAGCTCCTCTGACACAGCCCCTCCCCCGCTCCCCCCCCCGCTCCTCTGACACTGCCCCTCCCCTGCTCCCCCCCCCCGCTCCTCTGGCACAGCCCCTCCCCCGCTCCTCTGGCACAGCCCCTCCCCCACTCCTCTGACACAGCCCCTCCCCCACTCCCCCCCCCCCCCGCTCCTCTGACACAGACCCTCCCCCGCTCCTCAGGTGCAACCCTCCCTCTGCTCCTCTGACACAGCCCCTCCCCCGCTCCTCTGACACAGCCCCTCCCCCGCTCCTCAGGTACAACCCTCCCTCTGCTCCTCTGACACAGCCCCTCCCCCGCTCCCCCCTCCTCTGACACAGCCCCTCCCCCGCTCCCCCCGCTCCTCTGACACAGCCCCTCCCCCACTCCCCCCTGCTCCTCTGACACAGCCCCTCCCCTGCTCCCCCCCCCCGCTCCTCTGACACAGACCCTCCCCCGCTTCCCCCCCCCGCCCCCCGCTCCTCTGACACAGACCCTCCCCTGCTCCTCAGGTGCACCCAGTAGCAGTGCCAGGGTTTTTGCCGCCCTAGGCAGCAGCGCTCCTCCGCTGTAATCGGCGGCGCTTTGGCGGCAGCTCCTCTGAAGCTGCATTCTCAGCGGCCAAATCGCCGCCAGGAAATGAGTTGCTGCCGAAATGCTGCCGAGGGGGGTGAAATGACGCCCCCCAAATCCTGCCGCCATAGGCGACTGCCTAGGGTCGCCTAGTGGAAGCGCTGGCCCTGGATGCACACCCCCCCCCCCGCTCCTCTGACACAGACCCTCCCCCCGCTCCTCAGGCGCAGCCCCCCCCTCTGTTGCACCAGCGCAGAACCCCTCTCCCCTAGTGCAGACCCCCCTGCTCCTCCGGTGCAGGCCCTTTTCCTGCTCCTCTGGCACAGACCCCCTCCCCCCCCCCCCCCCAGACACTGGGGCAGGCCTCCCCCCTCGCTCTACTGGCACAGACTCCCCTGTTTCTGTTCCACCTGCACAGGACCCACCCTCCCGCTCCCCTGCCACAGCCTCCTGCTTCCCCGCCAGACCCCACCCTCCTCTGCTCCACTGACAGACACCCCCCTCCACTGGCACACAGGCCCCTCATCCCCACACACTTATTCACTCCACACTGAGTGGTGCACAACAAGCCACTCTGATCATTAACCCTGAGCTATTTCTTCCAGGGGATTAGGAGCCATTGGAAAGCAGCACTGCAGCTGCAGCCGTTCCTGTGCTAAAGACGCACAAATCTCCTAGTTCAGAGTCTCCTTGGAAAGTTACAGTCTGTGAAGCCAATAGCGAGACAAATCAAGTTGCCTGTGCCCCAAGAAAAGCAGAGTGTGCGTCAGCCAGGCTCGGCTGCCACTGAGGTACATGTGCTAGCGCCACCTCTGAACCTGCCCTCCACTGCACTCAGTTGAGGGGCAGGTGTGTGGGGAGCACGCACAGCCCCAGGGCCATTGACAAACCTGAGCTAGAGTACACACATCACAAGCAAAGTGAAGGCTCTGGACATGCTGGGCTACAGCCTGCAGGCCAAGCACATCCTTCCCAGTGCCTCCCTCAGATGGCTGGGTCTGAAAACCAGGAGCAGTGTTCTCTCAGCAAAAACCTGCTTTCTGCTTGCTAGTCCCGAAGCCACGTCCCATGTGTGTCCAGCACTAAGGGCAGCAGCACAGGATCAGTCATGTCAAGCATGGGACTCGACAGTGGCTGCAGAGCCCTGAAGATACTGGAGGGAGGTGACATTTCTGGGCCAGCCCTCCGCAAACTTCAGTTATTTCTTTGCCCAAAATATCAGCATCAGGTGCATCTCCCCAGCCCCACAACACATTCAGCCAATACTAACTGTCTGTGGCAGTCAGCATCTCTCCCTTTGCACCGTACCCTCCCTTTTCCTTTTCAGGGTACTGGAGATCCTGAACCCGCAGAGAGGTGGCAATTCATTTCTGCCCCAAGCATTCTCCTGAGTTTGGCTCTGCGTCACTCCAGACAATGTCCCTCTGCCAGTTCTCCCCAACAGACTCCAAGCTGAGAGCAAAGCAAGGCTCTTTGGGGTTCAGGTCGCTGTCTGCGTGCTGTTTTTTATTGGCAGAGCCACGCAGTTCTGAAGATGTGGACCCAGACACTCAGGGACATCCATCCTGCATCTGCTGCACTTGGTAACTACTCATGCTCCAAACTCTGTCAGCAGAAACAGGAACAAACACCCTCCCCCTATTCCTGCAACCCTGCCCCCATCTTGCACTGGCACGTCGCACGCTGGTGCTGGCTAAAAGAAAGAGCTTTAAGATTTTAAAGAATGTAAAAATGAATACCAGGTCTGCCGCACACACTGCATCCAATGACCCCAGGGCCCTTCTCAGGGCTTCCCCCCTCAGTTGGACCCCACAGAGAACACGGCTCCTCCAGCTCTGGGGCAGGCAGGTGGCCACTGCAGAGTCCCCAAGGACTGGTTATGTAAACAGTCATGAGAAAGGCAAACATCCTATTTTCTGCCACAGGTCTCATCCATGCGGGAGATCCAGCTTCCATGTCCTATTGCAATAATTTTGGGACCTCCACCTGCCAAGATAAAAGGGTCGGTTACCCTTTGGCACAGGACTGGAACCAGGGGGTTACTAGAATGGGTTGGGCTTGTTTATTTTTAAATAAATTGAGTGTGAGCCAGGTGTTGCATTAGTAGCCATGAGGAGTGACTCTCTCTCCAGTGGGCAGGCAGCAGCGGCAGCTCAGGGCTCTTTTCCCTGTCCCAGCTCAAGAGGGTCAAGGGGAGTTCAGTCTCCATGGGCTGTTCAGTCGTGTCTCTCGCCGATGCCAGAAAACCAGTTGCAATATGGGCAACTCAGATGGTGCCTGCAATTCCCCAAGCCTCTGCTGAGAGACAGGGCACCCCATTACCATTCACCTGAGTCACCAGCCTTTACACTTGACACTAACAGGAGATCTCTGTCCTCACATTGAGCCAGCCAGAGCCTGTGGTGTATCACCTGAGCTCAGACACCAGCACTGGGCTGACATGGCGAAAAAGACAGATGTTCACCCCACTAACACCTGGCAGGCCTCAGCTGGGTCCCATGGCACATGCCTCTGGGTACTACACTGAGCACTTGCCCAGTTATCTGTGGCTGAGATATTGAGGGAGAAGTTGTAGAAAATCCTCAACCTCAGAGTGTAGAAACGCCCCAGAGACTAAGTGCCCGTGGGCCTGCGGAATCTGGGCTCACCCACTGTTGGCTGGTGACTCACGGGAAGTTACAGGCTATTGAGCTCATCTGAAGCCAAATCTTGGTCCCCCAGCAACTGGCCATTGACTTAAATGGGGTGGGACCAGAATTTGGCTGCTGGAAAGAATACAGCAAAACTGCTCCGGAGACTTCAGCCAGTTGCTTTGGGGTTACCGGGCTTTGCCGAGGCAAACGGCGAGAGGATCTAGGGAACTGACTAACGTGCCAGAATTCCGTTCCAGAGGTTGGTTCTGATTGGCTAGCACACAGAGGCTCTCCAAAGCAGGTTAGGCCTCCCTTATTCAGTACTCAGGTGACATGAACGCGGTGTCCAAATGTGCTTGGACTCAAACGCTGAGGGTGGGCGGGGGGTGGGGGGGAAGGAATCTAAAGCTAGACCTGAAATCTTGGGTCACCCAATGAACCTGGTAATATTCTGTGGAGATCCCAGCCCCTCACTTGCCTTCTTTAGCTGTTTGACATTGGTGGATCGAATGGCCGCCAACAGCTGGTCCCTTGAGTTCTTCTCTTGAGCAGGAAGTGCCTTCTCCACCATCTTCCTCTGGGTGGCTGGAGAAAGAGAATTCCTTATATTTTCATTGATCAGGGGTGGGGCTAGTGGAGGAGGAGGTGGGGGAGGTGCAGCCGGAGGCCCACCCTTCTTAGGAGAACTTTTAGGAGAAGACCACGGGGAAGATTTTGGGGATGACTGTGGCGAAGGCTTGGGGGACCCCTTTAGCAAGCTGCCTGCCTTTGGCACCTCTAGCAGGTCCTTCTTCTCGCTACGTTCCTGAACCTGCTTCTGCTCCTGCAGGCGTTTCTGCCTCTGCTTGTCCATGTTCCTACTCAGCAGGTTTGTGACTGTCATGCGGGGACCTGCCAGTTCAAAATGATAACCCAGCTTCAGGAGGGTGGTGTTCTCCTTCAGCAGCTTGGCTATCTCCATCTCTGTCTTCCCCCCGCAGATGTGTCTCTGGTTATGGAAACGCAGCTCTGTCAGGGTGTTGTTCTGCAGCAGCGCACGGAAGATGGCCAGGATCCCTTTACCTGTGATGTGGTTAGAGTCCAGATTGATGCTGGTTAGTGTCTTGTTTGACTTCAACATAATGGCGATGGCAAATGCGACATGGTCATCAGCACGGGTATTGGCTAGTGAAAACACTTTGACCATGGTGTTAAATTCCAACGCCTCCGTGAAGCGTACCAGGATTTCACCGGTGATGCAGTCGGAGTTATTGACATTGACTTCCGTCATCTCTGGGTCATTATTCTTCACTCTTTCTAAGGGCTCATCAAAGATACTGGAAGCTGCTTCTTCCTCTTCCTTGGTCTGGCTTGGGGAGCTATCCACAGGTTCTGAGGGGCTGTTTTCTGGGATCTGTTTAGGCTCTGTCTCTGGTGCAAGAGGAGCCTTTTCCTTAGTGACACCTTTGGCGTCTGTAAGTGATTTCTCCTTACCACCAACCTTTGAGTATTTCTTTAAAGCTGAACACCTTTCTTCTTCTTTACTCTCCTTTTCTTCTCCTTTTCTATTGCTTCCTAGCTCTTTCTTTGGTGCTGAACTCTTCTCTTCTTCCTTTCTGTCCTTTCCTTGCTCTTTCTTTGGTGCTGCACTCTTCTCTTCTTCCTTTCTGTCCTTGCCTAGCTCTTTCTTTGGTGCTGCACTCTTCTCTTCTTCCTTTCTGTCCTTTCCTAGCTCTTTCTTTCGTGCTGCACTCTTCTCTTCTTCCTTTCTGTCCTTTCCTAGCTCTTTCTTTCGTGCTGCACTCTTCTCTTCTTCCTTTCGGTCTTTTCCTATGAGCTTTTTGTCCATGGCCTTGTCTTTGTCCTTGGGGGCCTTTTCTCCTTTGGGTTTCTCATTGCATTTACTCTCTAGTTCTTCCTTCTCTTTGTAACTTGTTTTCTGAGCACATTCTCCTTTGTTACGTTCTTTTCCCAGATCAAAGTCTCGTTTCCTGACAAGGTCTTGGGAACGAGCTTCCTTGCCCTTTCCTTCCAGGTTCCTGGGGTCTTTCTTCCTCTCTGCTGGCATCCCTTCCTAATGAGAAAGAAAATTAGAGAAAGAAACAACAAACTATTAGATACAACTCTATGACGTTATCTGATTAAAATATGACCATATAGATCATTGTTGCAACCACTGTTATATATTTGCAGCAAATATTGTACAAAGGTTATTGAGTGAGGTGTCTATGAAAAGGTTATGATTTGCTGGTTATGATTATGCTATCTGTATGCATGTGCCATTTTTGTATGTGATGTTATAAGTATTGGCTCTATACTTGGATTTCAAATGTTTGCTCCTGGGGGAACGCTCACAAAGTAATTAGCCAGCACATCTTGGAGGGACTATTCAAATTGAAGCGACAAAGGGTCCTGTGGCACCTTATAGACTAACAGAGGTATTGAAGCATAAGCTTTCGTGGGTCAATACCCACTTCTTCGGATGCAAGCAGTGGAAATGTCCAGGGGCAGATATAAATGTGCAGGGAAGAGTCAGGCTAGAGATAACGAGGTTAGCTTAATCAGGGAGGGTGAGGCCCTCTTCTAGCAGTTGAGGTGTGAACACCAAGGGAAGAGAAACTGCTTTTGTAGTTGGCTAGCCATTCACAGTCTTTGTTTCAATTCCAATTGAGTGGCCCATCAAAAGAACATTTAACTGACAATGGACCATGGAAGATGCCCATCTACACTTAATGGAATGTTCTGCTGTGACTAGGCGAAATGCATGGACATGTGACTTGCCCGTGTAACTCCAAACTCCATCTTGTTGCTGTGATTTTCCACAGTAAAAACAATGGGATGCCCTCCACATCAGGGCCAGCTTTAGGCCGATTCCCCTGAATCAGGCCCCGTGCCTAAGAGGGCCCCGCAACATCCGTGTCTTCGGCGGCACTTTGGCGGCAGCTCAATCACTGCCGCTGTGTTCGGCGGCATTTTGGCGGAGGGTCCTTCTTTGGCAGCAGTTCAAATCGGGCCCCACACTTCCTAAAGCCGGCCCTTCTCCACATGGCAAAAGCTATAAAAGGCCCTGGAAACACCTCCATTTGGTCTTCAATCCTGCTTCTTAACTCTGGAGGAGCTTTGCTACAAACTGAAGCTCTGAACAATGGACTGAATGACCCATCCAGGCTGTGGATGTACTCCAGAAACTTGATTTGAACCTGCTGTTTATTCCATCACTGCTACAAGCCTGAGCCAAGAACTTTGCCATTACTGTATGTAATTGATTCTATTTAACCAATTTTAACTCTCATCTTTCTTTTTCTTTCTTTCTTTCTTTTTATAAATAAACCTTTAGATTTTAATTAATAAGAATTGGCTATAGCGTGTATTTGGGTAAGGTCTGAAACATTCATTAACCTGGGAGGTAATGTGTCCGATTCTTTGGGATCGGTAGAACCTTTTCTTTTATATGATGAAATAAGATTTACAGAAATTTTCATCATTTTTGACATGGGTACCTCGATGGACCCCTGAGGCTGGATCACTTTAAGGGAACTGTGTTGTTTGGACTTCTGAGTTACCAGTGAGGAAATAAAGCAGATGTTTTATGCTGGCTTGGTAAATCTAGATATTGGAATATCCACCAGCTTTATGGGGATTGTCTGCCCCATTCTTTGCAGTTCACCCTAGTTGAGTGACCACAGCTGGCTCCCCACTAGGACCCCGGGCACAAACTCCCATAACTGTCTAGCAAATATAACAGAGTAACTGGGTAGTAGTCTGACAGGTTTCAGAGTAGCAGTTTGGAAAGGAAGATGTGTCTGATGAAGTGACTCACGAAAGCTTATGCTGAAATAAATGTGTTAGTCTCTAAAGTGCCACAAGTAATCCTGACAAAGGGTCCTGTGGCACCTTATAGACTAACAGAGGTATTGGAGCATAAGCTTTCGTGGGTGTCTCTGGGACATTTCCACTGCTTGCATCCGATGAAGTGGGTATTCACCCACGAAAGCTTATGCTCCAATACCTCTGTTAGTCTATAAGGTGCCACAGGACTCTTTGTCGCTTCTACAGATCCAGACTAACACGGCTACCCCTCTGATACAAGTAATCCTGTTCTTTTTGGGTAGTATTCTGTTTCTGTTATTTACTATAATGTCAGCAGGGCCGGTGCAAGGAAGTTTCACGCCCTAGGCGAAACCAGCCCTGCGCCGCTCCCCCGCTGCCCCCCCCCGCCAGCTCCCCCGCCCACGGGAGCTCAGCCTCCCCCCCGCCCCGCAATGCCGCCCGCCCCCAGCCAGCTCCCCCACCCGCGGGAGCTCAGTCTTCCCCCACCACCCGTGACTCACCGGCCAGAAGCTGAGCAAGGAGCCCAGGACAGCGGGGCAGCTTGCGGCGGCTGCCCCGCGGCTCCCCGCTCGGACTCTGAGCGGGGGGGGGGGAGGGAGCGGGGCGGCTCCTGGTGGCTGCCCCGCGGCTCCCTGCTCGGGCGCTGAGTGGGGGGGCAGCAGGGCAGCTGAGTGGGGAGCCAGGAGGCAGCCACCCACCGCCCCCCAAATCTTGGCGCCCTAGGCAACCACCTAGGGTCGCCTAATGGGTGCGCCGGCCCTGAATGTCAGTGCTGCTTAATGCAAAACAGTTATAAATTCTATTGCTATTCAGGTTTCTCAGAGGTAGATTAATAACTCTTGGTATTAATCTGGGTCCCCACAGTATACAATACACATCCAAACACACTAATCAGGCATTGTATGATACATGCAGTATGTTGGTAGCTCATGAAAAGAACAGAAGATTTGCCAGACTAGATCAGACCCAGGACCCATCTAGTCCAGTACCCTGTCTTGGACAATGGTCAGCACCAGATGCTTCAGAGAAAGGTGCAGGAAACCTCCAGTAGCAGATGTGGGATAATCCATTCTCCATGACAAAATAAAGGAGTGGCTGAAATGGGACTCGATTAATAAATATTTAAAGGAGGTTAATATAATTAATTAATGGAAGCCACTGGCATGAAGACTGAAGTGCTCAACATCAAGACAAAAACCAAACTTGTTTTTTCGAGCGTACAGGCTAGCTCAGGTCACAGCAGAGATGAGACACTATAGCTTACACATCCTGGGTGTCAGCGAGCCCAGATGGATGGGATCAGGAAGACTAACAATAGCCTTGGTAGAAACTTTGCTGTATTCTGCATGGGATGATGGACAACACCATGAGGATGTTGCTACCCTTTTGAAGAAGGCAGTGGAGCAGTCCCTGTTTGAATGGAAGTCCAACAGCAGCATATTTATGAGAGCCAGACTGAAAGGGAAACACAATAATATCACCCTGATCCAGAGCTATACTCCAACAAATGACAGGGATGAAGAAGCAAAGGACAAATTCTACCTTAGACTACAGGTGGAGTTAGAGAACGTACCACACCACAACCTAACTATCATCATGGGATACCTGAATGCCAAGGTCGGTAAGGACAACACAAACAATGACAGAGCAATGGGAAGACATGAGTGTGGCACCATGAATGAAAACGGAAAGAGACTTGTTGATCTCTGCAATATGATTGACCCAGTCATTGGAGGAACCCTATTTCAACATTGTGAAATTCACAAGCTGATATGGTGTTCTCCAAATGGCAGAGATAAGAACCAGATTGACCATATGATGATCAATGGCAAATGGTGACACTCACTGACAGATGTGAAAGTGAGAAGGGGAGCAGATGTTGGCAGCGACCACCACCTTGTGACAGCCTCCATCAAGCTAAAACTGAGAAGTGTGGGTTCACCAGACAAGGGACATAGACTTTATCACGTTAACAAGCTAAAGGTCCCTGAAATACAGAAAGCCTTCATTCTGCTGTTAAAGAACAGGTTCCAGGCACTTGCAGACGATGAAGAGGAGGGGAACACAGATGAGGGGATCAACAAGAAGTGGGACAAATTAATAACAATCTATAAATAGAGCAGTGAAGCCTGTCTAGGCTACAAGCAGAAGAGAAAGAAGGAGTGGATTACACCCAGCACATGGAACGCCATAGAAACCAGACGAGCTCTGAAGAAAAAAGTTTTAAACACAAAATCCCAGAAGCTAAAGCTAAAAGACAAATACCACAAGCAGGGCCGGCGCTACCATTAGGCGACCCTAGATGGTCGCTTAGGGTTCCAGGATTTGGGGGGCGGCATTTCAGGTCCCTCGGTGGAATTTGGCATCTGCTTCTTTGCTTCTTCGGCCGCCGGGGTTCTCAGCGGCATTTCGGCGGCAGCCTCTCCCGCCACCTAGGGCAGCAAAAAAGCTGGTGTTGCTCCTGACCACAAGCAGTATAGCATGGCACACCGGGAGGTCAAACACCTTGTGAGAGCGGACAAATGACATTATGTTGATAATCTGGCAGCACAAGCAGAGGATGCAGCTACCCATGGTGAACAAGGAACTGTCTAAAAAAATGACGCGACTTATCAGTGCAAATGGCAGACACCAACAACACACTCATCAGGGACAAACAAGGCCACCCACTGACAACAGAAAAAGAACAAGAAATATGCTGGACAGAGCACTTCAAAGAATTGCTGAACAGGGAGCCACCTAAAGAGGAAGCAAACATCTAGAAGGCAGAAGAAGATTTTGATATCAACAAAGACACCCCAACTAAGGAAGAGATCATCCACATCATCAAATCCTTAAAAAATGGGAAAGCTCCTGGTAAGGACAACTTGAATGTAGAATTGTTCAAGGTAAATCCTGAGTTAGCAGCATCGATCCTGGCTCTTCTATTCACATCAGTCTGGGAAAGGGAAAAAGTGCCCGATGAGTGGATCAATGGGGTTAAAGTGAAGATACCATAGAAAGATGCTCTCAGTGATTGTAATAACTGGCATGGTATCACACTTTTATCTGTGCCAAGCAAAGTATTGTGTAAGATCATAGTCCAGTGTATATCAGAGGCAGTTGATAGCATTCTCAGAAAAGAGCAAGCTGGTTTTCAGAAAGGGCTTGGATGGCCAGACCAGATCTTCACTCTACAAAACATAATAGAACAGTGCTCAGAATGGCAATGGCAACTCTACATAAACTTCATAGACTTTGAGAAGACTTTTGATAGCATTCAGAGGACCAGCCTATGGTGTATTCTGCAGGCTTATGGAATCCCCCTCCGTATAATCAACATAATCAAAAGCTTCTATTCCAACTTTACATGCAGCGCTGATCACAGTGAGCTGTTTTGAAGTCAAAACAGGAGTACATCAGGGGTGTGTCATGTCTGCAATATTCTTCAACATTGCCATCAATTGGATAATGCGGTGTACAACAGAAGACATGCCATATACAAGAATATATACAACACCATATACAAGAAAAAACAACCTGACTCAATACATTCAGCTAGCAAATCGGACTGAAAATCAACCATAATAAGACAGATATCATGACCCTTAATATTGCATCACCATCACCAGTATGGATAGAGGATCACATTCTCACCAACGTAGAAACATTCACATACTTGGGCAGCACCATCAGCCAGGATGGTGGAACAAGCCAGGACATCCGGAACAGAATCAGTAAAGCCAGAAACACCTTCAGGAGCTTAAATACAGTCTGGAAATCATCAAAATACAACACCAAAACCAAACTCAAGATTTATCAGAGCTGCGTTTATACTTTATAGTGCAGAATGCTGGGGAATGAGAAAGTATGACATGTTCAAACTGTCTTCATTCCACACAACCTGCCTCAGAAAAATCCTCCCTATCTTTTGGTCCAGAACAATCTCAAACCAAGACCTATTCACACAGTGCAGCCAAGAAGATATGAGCATTATCATTGCCAGGAGGCACTGGAGATGGATTGGCCATGTGCTTCGGATGGAAACTAATTCCATCACCAGAGTAGCAATAAGATGGACACCTGAAGGCAAGTGAAGACAAGGGCGCCTGAAAACAACATGGCGAAGAGTTGTGGAAGCTGAGCTGAAAAACCTGGGGCACAGCTGGGGAACCATTGAAAGACTTGCCAGAAACAGATAGGAGTAGAGGAGCTTCGTCGCTGCCCCAAATGCCAGAGGGTACTAACTAAACTAACTAACTAACTAACTAACATAATTAATGCCAAACAACATGGGTTTATAGAAATAGATCCTGCCAAACTATCTTTTTTTGAGGAGATGACAAGTTTGGTTGATAATAATAGTGTTGATGTAATTTAGTGATGATGTAATTTACTTACACTTCTGTAAAGAGTTTGATTTGGAACCACACCACATTTTGATTACAAAACTAGAATGATATCAAATTAACCTGACACACATTAAATAGATTAAAATATGGCTAAAAATTGATCTCAAAATGTAACGGTAAATTGGGGAATCACCATCAAGCAGGTGTGTTTCCAGTGAGGTCCCACAGGGATTGGTTCTTAGCCCTTTTAAACATTTTTATCAATGACCTGAAAGAAAACATAAAATCATCACTGCTAAACTTTGCAGATGACACAAAAATTGGAGGAGTGGTGAATAATGGTCACTGATTCATAGTGATCTGGATCACTTAGTAAACTGCGTGCAAACACTGCATTTTCATAAGGCTAAATGCAAATGTATCCATCTAGGAACAAAGAACTTGAGCCATACTTACAGGGTGGGGGATTCTATCCCGGGAAGCAGTGATTCTGAAAAAGATTTGGGGGTCCCGGTGGATAATCCAGCTGAACATGAGCTCCCAGTGCAATGCTGTGGCCAAAAGGGCTAATGCAAAAACAGGCGAATCTCCAGTAGGAGTAGAGAGATTATTTTACCTCTGTGTTTGCTAATTGCTGCTGGAATACTGTGTCCAGTTCAGGTGTCCATAATTCAAGAAGAATGTTGATAAATTGAAGAGCCACAAGAATTATTAAAAGATTAGAAAAGGAGCTCAGTCTATTTAACTTAACAAAGAGAAGGTTAAGATGGGACTTGATTATAGTCTGTAAGTAGCTACATGGGCAAACAAATATTTAGCAATGGGCTCTTCAGTCTAGCAGAGAAAGCTATATGATTAAATGGCTGGAAGTTGAAGCTAGACACATTCAGACAGGAAATAGGGCACAAATTTTTAACAGTGAAAATAATTTACCAATAGAACAATTTACTAAAGGTTGTGGTGGATTCTCTATCACTGGTAATTTTAAAATCAAGATTGGATGTTTTTCTACAATATCTGTTCTAGGAATTATTTTGGGGAAGTTCTATGGCCTGTATTATACAAGAAATTAGACTAGATTATCACAATGGTCCCTTCTGGCCTGGAACCTATGAATCTATAAATTCTTGATCTCTATGAGTTCATGTGGCAGGGAGTTCCACAGTCTAATAACACGTGGTGTGAAAATATATTTCCTATTATCAGTTTTGAATTTCCCACCTTTCATTTTAATTGTGTCCTCTTGTTCTTCTGTTATGAGAAGGGACAAAAGAAGTTCCCAATCTCCCTTCTCTAGGCTAATCATTTTTTCCTATCCCCATTTCCTTTCTTATGAAACAATCGTAAACTTTTCAATCTTTCTTCATAGGAGAATTTTTCCTGGCCCTTGATCAATCTTGCTGCCTTTCTCTGAATGACCTCTGGTTCTGCACTATCCTGTTGGAGATGGAGAGATCAGTGCTGCAGGATGTTTTTGCATCCAATGAAGTGGGTATTCACCCACGAAAGCTTATGCTCCAATACCTCTGTTAGTCTATAAGGTGCCACAGGACCCTTTGTCGCTTCTACAGATCCAGACTAACACGGCTACCCCTCTGATGCTGCAGACTGTATCCAGATGAGGCAGCACCTTTGATTTCTATAATGACATTATGATACTTCATGTATTATTCTCCATCCCGTTCCTTATGTCTCCTAACATTGTGTTTGCTTCTTTGATGACAGATGGACGTTGAGCCAAAGTCTCATTGAGCTTCTGCAATGACATCCAGGTCCTATTCCTGACATGATACAGTTAGTATAGCAGCCTGTAAGGTGCATGAGTACTTCACGTTACTTTGTATTTATGGACACTGAAATTAATTTGCCATTATGTTGCCCATTCCCCAAGCTTGTTAGGTCTCTTTTAAGTTCCCCACAGTTCTCTTGATCCTGATTAACTTAAAGAATTCTGTGTCATCTTCAGATTTTGCTGCCTCACTGCTCATGCCCCTTTCCATCTCGTTAATAAATATATCGAACAAGACAGGGTCTAGTACAGAATGTCAGGCCCTCACTGTTCACTTTTTGTCAGAATGAAAATTGGTCAGTTAGTTCTATTCTTTTTTTTGATCCATGACAATACTTCGCCTTTCATTGCATGACTAGCTAACTTCTTTAGTTGCCTTTTGTGTAGGACCTTGACAAAGGCCTTTGAAAGTTTAAATTGTCAACCAGTTCTCCTTTATCCACTACTTTACTGACCATTTCAAAGTTTTCTAATAGATTAGCGAGACATGATTTTCCTTAGCAGAAAGGCTGCAGTGCCGCTTAGATCTTATATGTAGCATGATCTTACAATTTTCTTATTCTATGTTTGATCATAATTTCAACCAATTTACCAGGTACAGATGTAAGGCTTATTGGTCTGTAATTCCTCAGATTACCTTTAGAACCTTTTATAAATGTTTCTAAATCTCGGTACAACATGAGTTACCCTCCAAGCTTCCATGCTGGAGTGCATGCCAAGAGAAGGGCCTAACAGTGCCCAGCCCCAGGAACATGGGATTAAGTGAGTTGCTCTCCCCAGCTGTCTGGAACATGTTCAGCTGGGTAGCTCAACTAGAGCTGTAACATGAGGATGCCATACCGCTTTTGAATGTATCTATTTTTTCCCAGCCTGTCTTCTTCTGACACCTCATTCTCTGATAGTACCTCATCTTTATCACCAGGAAAGAGTGTTTGTAGTAGGAATCTCCCCAACTTCCTCCATGGGGAAGACTAATGCAAAGAAATCATGCTGCTTCTCACCAATGTCCTTATCTTCCTTAGTTGCTCCTAGTCCTTTTAACTCCTGGTGATTCTGCAGACACACTGGTATTTTCGCAGGCTTCCTGCTTCTGACACACTTAAAGAATTTCTTGTAGTTTGTGTTTATATTTTTTTGCTCTTCAAAACACATCTTAGCCTCCCTATTTCCTTGTACAAATATCCTGCTGTTGTTTAGGCTTCTTTTCATTGGCCTTGTGAGGGTTAGATTTCCATATCCTGGAGGATCTCCATTTGACTCAAATAACCTCTCCTGGTGTGTTTGTTTTCTTGTGGCTTGGGATTTGTCTCCTATTCTTTATGTGCCTTACAGAGACACAACACAGCCAGTCCACGCAAAGCAAACATCTAGGGCAGGTGTTCCACAGCTCTGTGGAACCCCATGACCAGACTGCTCGGCGCTTGCACAGCACCCCAGCATCTGTCACTTGGAGACCACGTTTGGAGGGGTGGCTTGGGTTATTTGTTTGTTGGGTGAATTAAAATCCTCCCGTGAATTCTGGGTCTGAGGCCTGTTAGTTTAACCCGCATTGTACTCTCCTGTGGTTCGCAAAGTGCAGTGGGACTGGTCCCTGGGATCCATTGCAGTTAGTATGGTTCTGTCTTTGTGCACTAGGTAACTTATGAGGGGTGGGATCAGATCTGTGTGTCACTCATTGATCCTGGGAGAGTTTCTGCCTCCCCTAAGAGTTCAGAAGGGAACAGAGGGGCTGAGCCTAGTGGGGAGTGGGAAAGGTTTTCTGTCTGAAGACAGGCAAAGGAGAACATTGCCTTGCACTATAGCTAACAGGAAGCCGCCCCCATCACACAGCTAGGTGCTCAGCTGGGCTCAGAGCTTTAACTATATGAATTAACCTGGGTCCCCTTGCTGCTCTGGCCAGCAGGGCTCAGCGCTGCTGGACGGGAGGAAAGCATGCCCCAGAGGACTCGACAACACCACAGACTTGTTTCTGAACAGAGTGATGTGGAGGAGTTGGCAGAGGCAGCACCATCACTGCGGGCCCTTTGAGGCACAGGGGAAAGGAGAAGAAACGGGGCTCTGTCTTGCTCTGATGTAGGAACCTGATAATAGTGGTCTCAGCTCCAGGGAACTCCAGAGCTGCTGGCACTGAACTGCAACCAAAGCACAGAACCTGAAGATGGGCCAGCACAAAAGCCCAGTCCAAAGACCATTGACCTCTGTGGAAGTTTGCAGTCGACGCTGTTTCCTTTCTGTATAATGGGCCAACCCCCAGCTCTGAATGCCACTGCCCGCAGAGATCTTCGGCTCTGGCTCAAGCCCATCTCTATCCCAACTGTTTCCCTGCTGGGCAATGTGCAGCTCGCAAACTCGGGGTTAATTGAATTCCACAAAGACAGACATTTTTCTGTGGAAAAATCTGGCCTGGCTCTAAGTGTGTGTGGAGCTGCCCTTGGAGACTGTTTGTACTTGGAGCATAAACAGACGCCATTTGGGATGGGAGTTCTGTTTATTTTGTTTAGAGACTCCTTGGCAGCTCATCTCGGATCTAAACAAGCAGCAGAAGGGCATACACCAGACTGAGCAACAGCCCTGCAGCTGCTCCTCCTGCCAATTCCATGTGCTCCAGCCTGGAATGCAAACGAGCCACTGCAGCCACCCACCTGGGAGAGGAGATGCTTTGCTGCTTCAGGAGGCAGCCTTGGGGCCTCACCTGCCCACAGCCCAGCTCCTCCTTCTTCTCATTCTGGATGCAGCTGCTGGGAGCAGGCCGCTTGAGTTCACCTTGGGTGGTGGCATTTCCCCATTCACCAAGGCGAGAGCCCCTTTTTGAGATCTAGGTGGCGACATCAGCATCTCCAGCTCTGGAACAAAAATGGCTAATCCATGTTGGTTGCTGCCAGACACTTTCCTTGCTTCAAGCAGAAGCAAATGAGGCTCATTCTTGTCTCCAAATCAGGGATCTCAGCAGCAGGCCCAGAAGTTCTCCCGCACCCATCATACACCGATCCTGTCCCAGCTCCCCAGTGAGGGGCACTTGCATGGCAATATGATCCCTTTGCTCCCTTGGTACCAGCCCCATCCTCAGTAAATGCTTCTCTTTTGCCTCAGGAACCCCTTTCTCCTGCTCTATGAACAGCGTCACATGTCCAACACCACCCTTTGCCAGAGAAACACCTTCCCAGGGCTGGATTACCCAATAGGCAGACTAAGCATGTGCTTAGGGCACCAGCAAAGCAGGGGGCACCAAAAAAAAGAGGGTTTTTTTGGAAAAAAATTGATATTTGATACTTTTAAAAAAGCATCGAAGTAGTCATCATGGGAAAAATCAGAACTTTGTTAGACTTCCTTAAGCTACATGTCAGGGCGTTATCAAGGAATGCAGAAGAAGCTTTTGAGAACAGAACAAATATGCCATATTCATACCGTGTGCTGCACACTCTCTCAATCTTGTTGGCCGCAGTGCTGTTGATTGTTGTCCGGTGGCAGTAAGTTTTTTCTCAACAGTCCAGTTACTTTATACATTTTTCTCTGCCTCAACACACCGATGGGCAGTTCTTAAAACATATTTGAGCGATGATCGTGTGTTGAAATCTCTTTCTAATACTCGCTGGGAGGCACATGCAGTGGCAACAAGTGCAATTCTGGAGTCCTCCACAAAGATTGTGGGTGCATTAGAAAGTATAGCTGAAGATCAATCACAAAAGGGAGAAACTGTACGAGAGGCAGAAAACATTGCAAACAATATTCAAGAACTAGAGTTTGTATTCATGTTGACCATGTGGAATGAAATTTTACAACACTTTTACCACACAAGTCAAGCTCTCCAAGAAAAAGAATTGGATTTGAAAACATGTGCAGACCTCTGTCAATCATTAGAAGACCACTTATACACTTTGAGGAATGATTTTCGAAAGATTTGAAGACATATCAAAAAATATCTTGCCTGACGCTAACTACAAAGAAGCCCAGTCCCGCAAGCGAATCAGGAAAAAACAAGCAAACAGCAGTGCAACAGAAACAGCATTGAATCCTAGAGACAAATTTCGCGTATCTACTTACTACGCTGTAATTGATACACTTGAAGCTCAAATGAAGAGGAGAGGCGAAGTGTACAAAGAAGTATCAAGTAGATTTTCTTTTCTAAACAATATGGATTTATCTGACTAACAATATTCACAAGGTCCCCAAAAGCTAGTTGAGTCACACCCTGTTAACTTGAACATGAATCTCTGGGGAGAAGTACGGCAGTTCCACTGTTATATGCGTGCAAAGTTTAATGAAATAGGAAAAATGAAATTCAGTCACATTGATCTTCATGACACAATACTGAAACTCGGAATACAATGTGTATTTCCAAATGTAGAGATCGCACTACGTATTTTTCTAACATTGATGATTACTAACTGCTCTGCAGAATGCTCTTTTTCTCCGCTGAAAAGAATAAAAAACCCTCAGAGAACAACAATGTGTCAGGATAGACTTGATTCACTTTCCCTATTGTGTATGGAAGCGGACACGCTTCGTCGAGTCAGCTTCAATGAACTTATCCAGAATTTTGCAATCAGAAAATCTAGAAAGAAGCTATTTTAATTTCAGCATACATGTAAGTTTTGTGTCATTTCAAAAAATAAAATGTTATTTTACAGTATAGTATTGTTTTTATTTTGAATTACATTTTGGGGGGCACCATAATCTTTTCAGTGCTTAGGGCCTTCTCCACAGCCACCCCATTCACCCCCTCCAGCCGCCCAGTAATGAGCTACCCCTCCATGAACCAGTGCTCCTCCAGCCCCTCCCTCTCAGCAGAGACCCTGCCTCCTTGGCTTTTGCTACCACCCCATGTCCCTATTATTGCGAGTATCCCCCAGAAACTAGGACATCACCCAGCTGCACAGCTCAGGAGGCGTTCCTGTGTCCTACTACATAAGGGGAAATAAGCCTCAGGCGCATCACACATGGAGATGGCAGGCGCGCAAGCACAGGGACTTCCTCTTGCTGGGAGCGTTAGCGCAAGCTCAGTGCAGTCTCAGAGACACTGTCATCCCAGGGAAGCCATAGCCAGGACAGCACCACGTTCCTATTATACCAGTATTTGAGTGGGTGGAAACTCCCTCACTCATTGCACTTTGGTGTGGGACTCTCGCTGGTGGGATTAACCCACCCCTTGACCCCCTACACAGCCATCATACCACCCGGCCCCACCCCCACTGAGCCTCCACACAGCCATACCACCCGGCCCCACCCCCACTGAGCCCCTACACAGGCATACCACCCGGCCCCACCCCCACTGAGCCTCTACACAGCCATACCACCCGGCCCCACCCCCACTGAGCCCCTACACAGCCATACCACCCGGCCCCACCCCCACTGAGCCCCTACACAGGCATACCACCCGGCCCCACCCCCACTGAGCCCCTACACAGCCATACCACCCGGCCCCACCCCCACTGAGCCCCTACACAGCCATACCACCCGGCCCCACCCCCACTGAGCCCCTACACAGCCATACCACCCGGCCCCACCCCCACTGAGCCCCTACACAGCCATACCACCCGGCCCCACCCCCACTGAGCCCCTACACAGCCATACCACCCGGCCCCACCCCCACTGAGCCCCTACACAGCCATACCACCCGGCCCCACCCCCACTGAGCCCCTACACAGCCATACCACCCGGCCCCACCCCCACTGAGCCCCTACACAGCCATACCACCCGGCCCCACCCCCACTGAGCCCCTACACAGCCATACCACCCGGCCCCACCCCCACTGAGCCCCTACACAGCCATACCACCCGGCCCCACCCCCACTGAGCCCCTACACAGCCATACCACCCGGCCCCACCCCCACTGAGCCCCTACACAGCCATACCACCCGGCCCCACCCCCACTGAGCCCCTACACAGCCATACCACCCGGCCCCACCCCCACTGAGCCCCTACACAGCCATACCACCCGGCCCCACCCCCACTGAGTCCCTACACAGCCATACCACCCGGCCCCACCCCCACTGAGCCGCTACACAGCCATCATACCACCTGGCCCCACCCCCACTGAGCCTCCACACAGCCATAGCACCCGGCCCCACCCCCACTGAGTCCCTACACAGCCATACCACCCGGCCCCACCCCCACTGAGCCCCTACACAGCCATAGCACCCGGCCCCACCCCCACTGAGTCCCTACACAGCCATACCACCCGGCCCCACCCCCACTGAGTCCCTACACAGCCATACCACCTAGCCACATGGGGCATGATGTTGGGAGATATTTTTATGACCCAGTCCATACTATTACATGACCAAGAATACTCTGATCTCATGTGTCAGATTGGACAGAGTTAGCCATTTGCACATTGGCTGTCTGTCTCTTTGTGTTCACCTGTCTTGTCTTGTGAGTGTCTTGGGGCAGGGAGTGTCCCAGTTTGTCTGTGCCCCACACAATGGGTCCCACTCCTCCTCGGAGCCCTTGGCAGTACCAAAATATGAATCAATAATAGTAGTATTCATGGATGTGGGTGGAGGCAGGAAGAACATGTGCCCCCCACACTCTGATGTGACCCAAGCAGATGGGCACTGGTAATATCTGGAATTCATAGAATCATAGAATCTCGGGGTTGGAAGGGACCTCAGGAGGTCATCTAGTCCAACGCCCTGCTCAAAGCAGGACCAACCCCAACTAAATCATCCCAGCCAGGGCTTTGTCAAGCCTGACCTTAAAAACCTCCAAGGAAGGAGATTCCACCACCTCCCTAGGTAACCCATTCCAGTGCTTCACCACCCTACTAGTGAAAAAGTTTTTCCTAATATCCAACCTAAACCTCCCCCTCTGCAACTTGAGACCATTACTCCTTGTTCTGTCATCTTCTACCACTGAGAACAGTCTAGATCCATCCTCTTTGGAACCCTCTTTCAGGTAGTTGAAAGCAGCTATCAAATCCCCCCTCACTCTTCTCTTCTGCAGGCTAAACAATCCCAGTTCCGTCAGCCTCTCCTCATAAGTCATGTGCTCCAGCCCCCTAATCATTTTTGTTGCCCTCCGCTGGACTCTTTCCAATTTATCCACATCCTTCTTGTAGTGTGGGGCCCAAAACTGGACACAATTCTGGGAGTTCCACTCACCCTCCTGCCTCAAGTAGAAGGAATCTACTACTTGGACTAGATGACCTCCTGAGGTCCCTTCCAACCCTGAGATTCTATGATTCTATGAATCCCGTCTCCCCTGATCTTTTCAGCTCTTTACACAAGTGCCAGCCGCTCACTCCACAAGCCAGCTGCTCTGAAAGCTCTTTCTTTCTCAGCTCAGCCAGTGCAGCTTGGCACATTGGAGACGCTTGAGCCCCTCCAAGTCCTTCAGGTTCAAATCAGGGAATCTTACAGCAACAGTCTGGGCACACCTGGGACCCAAGGACGCCTGGCGCCATATGGCTGAGCAGCAAATAATGAGGACTCCCTGGAGAAAGGGAGGCTGTGAAGGAAGATGGGGGAGAGAAGGAGCTGGAACATGTCCTGCACTGGGAGCAGCACAAAGAAAGAGTAGGAGATTGGTCTCCCCCAAATCTGAAGAGACTAAAGCAAACTAGGACACGGGGCAGGTCCAGGCTTAGCAAATCTGCAGTAGAAGCAACAGTTCCTATCGCTTCCAGCACAGTAACACCTAATTGCCATTGTTCTCCATCCCATTCCCATCTCTCCAGATACCAGTATGCATGTTTAACTTCTGGGCCCACTGCAGAGTCAGGTCTGTGGGTCTGCTATAAGTTTCATCTTCACAAAGTCTCCAGAAAGCATCATCTTGGGTTTCTTTGCTCAGGCAATGGCAGAGCCTCAGGAATTCGTCCTGGGGAGAACAACAAAATTTCCAAGAGGCATAAACTGGTTGTGAAGTCTCTGTCCTTGCAAAGGGGAGATCATTGGAGTCATGGCTCTGAAAATGGTTTTCACATCACTTCTTCCGAAGCTCTCTCAATGCACTGTTCTTCCCTAATGTCCCTAATGGGGGGGAGGGATAGCTCAGTGGTTTGAGCATTGGCCTGCTAAACCCAGGGTTGTGAGTTCAATCCTTGAGGGGGCCATTTAGGGATATGGGGCAAAAATTGGGGATTGGTCCTGCTTTGAGCAGGGGGTTGGACTAGATGACCTCCTAAGGTCCCTTCCAACTCTGATGATTCTATGAGTTCTATGAGTCCAAAGCCAAGCACAGCCGCCCAAGGGGGGAGGGTAATTAGACTTGCTTGAGGGGAGCTGGGGAACAGGGGGAGAAGAAGGCAACCCTAGAGGTTTCAGAGGCCACCGTGGCAGCCTGAAGCAAGAAGAGCCCAGTGCAAAAAACTTTGTCTCTGGAAACTGGTAATGGTAGTTTGACAATCCACGAACACTGAGGTCTTTCATGTGGCTAAAATATCAGTCAGTCATTCTGGGAGGGAAACATAGCCGTCTAAATACACAGCTCCCAGGAATGCTAATGGGAGCTGTAGATACAGTCACCCCTTAACCTTCTCTGGGTTAAGCTAAATAGATCCTTGAATCTCTGGCCAGGCCTACACTACAGACCTATATCGGTATAACCACATCACTGTGGGGTGTGAAAAATCCACCCCCGTCCAACGTAGTTACATCGACCTCACCCCCCATGTAGACAGCGCTATGTCGGCCAGAGAGCTTCTCCCATCCACACAGCTGCCTCCTCTTGGTGGTGGTGGTGGTGGTTGGTGGGTGGGTGTGTGTGTGTGTAAAACTACGCTGATGGAGAAGTTCTCCCGTCAGCATAGGAGCTTAAGCACTACAGCAGTGCAGCTTGCCAATGCGGTGTTTTGAATGTAGACCTGCACCGTCACTCGAAGGCAGGATTTCTAATTCTTTAATGATTCTCATAGCCCCTCTCCAATTTATCAACATCCTCCTTGAATTGTGGACACCAGAACAGGATACAGGATCCCAACAGCGGTGACACCAGTGCCAAATACAGAAGGAAAATCACCCTTCTAACCCTACTTGAGATTCCTCATTGCCCCTGTGGCCACAGCATTGTACAGGGAGCTCCTGGCCCCAGTGCAGTGAGGTGGCTAAGGAAGCAACTACAATCCAAGCAGAAGTAGGGGTGGTGTTATCACTATTGAATACTGCACTAGCAAGATCCTTACTAGATGCTGTGTCTAGTTCTTGTGCCCACACTTTTAAAAAAGCCGTTTAGCTACAAAAATTATTCCAGGTCTGGAAAACAGACCTTACAGTGAGAGAATAAACAAACTCAATCTATTTAATTTAACAAGGTCAAGGGATGACTTGCTCACAGACCATCTGGTACCTAGTGGAGAAAAGATTTCTGACAGTCTAGGGATCTTCAGTCTAGCAGATAACGGTGTAACAAGGTAAGCTGAGGCTAGACAAATTCAAATTAGAAATAAGGTGCAAGTTTTTAACAGTGAGTGTAATTAACCATTGGAACAACTCCCAAGGGCTGTGCTGGATTCTCTCTCACTTACCGTTTTATATCAGGGCTGGATGTCTTCTTCTAAAATCTATCCTCTAGCTCCGTGATTTTCAACCTGTGCTCCGCAGACCCCTGGGGGTCCACAGACTATGTCTGAGATTTCCAAAGGGGTCTCTATCTCCATTCCAAATGTTTTAGGGGTCCGCAAATGAAAAAAAGTTGAAAATCACTGGACTAGCTCATCCCGAAGTGAGAGGCTTGACACAGTAGAGATCATTGGGGGGGATTTCTCAGGCTATTGGACTAGTTTATCATAATGGCCTCTTCTGGCTCTAAACTCTGTCCAGCTATGCATATCTAAGAACAGAACCCCCAGCTGCTGCAGTCTAGGCCACTGCCTTAGCCACAAGGCCATTCTTCCCTTGCCTTGCAGCCCTCCCTGCTGCTATACAAGGTGGTCAGTGCTCATGCCATGTCAAGGAGTCTGACACACTCTGCTTCATTCAGTCACTGAGTTCTCAACAATCAGTCTTGAGGAACATGAGTGGCTGCACAGAATGCCGGAGCCTCTTAAAGGTACCGTTCCCCACACAATGTATGCCCCTCCCCCTCTGGTGCATCCCGCCAATCTGCTCCATCTCTGCTGCCCTGTTCACACCACATCTGTTTAGGCTTTTCCATAGTGCTCTGACACATTTACTTCTAATAGGTGCAAAAATGAATGACAGTGCAAATCTCTCATCTGAGTGTGTTTCCCTAGTCAGCCTGGAGCGCAATTATTAGGGTTAGGGTGACCAGATAGCAAGTGTAAAAAATCGGGACAGGGGGTGGGGGGTAATAGGTGCCTATATAAGAAAAAGCCCCCAAAATCGGGACTGTCCCTATAAAATTGGGACATCTGGTCACCCTGATTAGGGTAGTGTTTTCATACCCAGTGTTAGACCTTTAAAAAGAAGTCTAACTAAAACAGCCGGGTGCTTGGCTGATTAATCACTGGTGTTTTGATGAACTGAAATGACTGCTAGTTTCCTCTAAATAGACTAAAATGAGTATTGCTATTGCTTGCTGGTGATTGCACTCCCAAACCCACTCAGATGTTTCCTTAAAAGGAAAAGGAGACTGAGAACTTGTCTGGAATCTGGGCATTAGAAGCTAGTGGTTCCTCCCCAGTACAAACTGCCAGTCTTCTACTGCAAAGTTTGTTTGTCGGAGACAGACCTTTGCAGGGGTTATTAAACAGACGTCGTTTGACTCTGGAGATTCACCTGTCAGTCTGTGGCATTTAGCAGAAGTTTGGCGTGAAGGTGAAGTGCAGCACATTGCGTTAATGTTTCCTGAGTCCTGGGGTGGGTCAGCTAGTAGAATACAGTGCTATCTTACTGCTCCCTGTTTCAGTGCAGTGACCGCTCTACACTTAGGCCCAGATTCTCAAAGCTATTTTGGTGCCTAACACTCACTGAAATTAATGGCAGTATATCTTTGAAGATCTGGGTCTTAGGCCTGGTCTGCACTACACAGTTAGGTCGACGTAAAACAGCTTATGTTGACCTAATTATGTCAGCGTACACACCACAGTCCTGTCCTGCCACAGTGACATAATTCCACCTCCACAAGAGGCGTAGGGCTTATGTCGGTGTAGTTAGAGCGATACATTGTCTGTATAGACACTGCATTACTTACCTAGACTTATGGCTGTCTTGTCAATTTCACGTCTCCACGCCAGAACCATGAAATTGACAAGAAAGCCAGGCAGCTAGAGTCCAGCTGCCCCAGGCTCCCCACTCCCACCCTGACTGCTGCCTGGAGGCTCCCTATTCAGGGAGCTGAGAAGCCTAAGTGGCTGCTCCCCTGCTCTCAGCTGGGAGCAGGGGGCTGAGAGCTCAGGGAGGGAGCTGGGCTCTCGGGCTGCACGGAGATGAGAGCCAGCAGTTGGTGGAAGCGCTCCCGGTGAGCATGCGCACCGCCGACAGAAGGAGGGTTGTGCGAACATCAGCCACTGCATTAATTACTGTAAGTTGACCTAACATAGGTCGACTTAGGACTGTAGTGTAGACAGGCCCTTTGTGCAGAAGTCAATTAAAATGCAGATGTTGCATAGGAAGTTTGCGACCCAGAGGCCCACTGGTGGTTCACTACTGTGAGTCAGCAACTCTTGTCAGGCACACTCACCACACCTAACAGACGGTTGTCATGATCTGTATCTAAAAGGTGTCACATAAGATATCACATACAAATTGGTAACACACTGGTCCCAAAAACCATTGCCTGGTGCACATATCGTGGGGAGGAAAAAGAGTTATAAATATGGGCTAGAATTATGTTCTTAAAATGCGTTTGGCAAGCAATGTCTAAGCCAGGCCCGTTGCAGACATAGGAACGTGGTTCCACCTGCCTAAATGTGTTCGGGGTGTGATCAAAGACAAAGAAAGCACCTTTACATGCAAGGTGAACAAAGCCATCAGGAGAGTGAGTGGGGAAAGAGGAATACTTAACAATCTCAATGGGGGATGGAGACTGCACCCCCAGGGAGCCTTCCTGCCTCTTGAAGCAGGGTCACAGAGCTTTGGGAAGACACCATGGCATACACACCCCAGCTGGAGAGAGAAGTTTGGTCTGGGCTGACTTTTCAAAGAATCCATTTCAAGATTTACTGGACTGAAGGCAAGGGATCTGAACCTCAAGTGATAAGCAAGTGAAACAGCTGATTGTATACAATATGACGGTATGATAAAAGTGTACTGAGTGAGGTCTTTTCGGAAAGCCTGTGACACACTGGGGATTGATATCACTGTGTAATGTCTGTTTTAAGACTATAGGAGGAATTATGGATACTCACGGATATCATATGTTACAGTCTGACCAAACACAAGGAGAAACAGACAGGAGGGAAGACAGCTATCGACCTGTCTCCAGTGTCAATTAAGCATCATGGAACCAACACAATGAAAGCCCTATTTACATACGAATCAACAGGGGGATGGGAAGCCCACAGGAAGGGAAGAACAGCAGGAGGTCCTCCTGCCTCTTGGAACAGGGTCAATGAGCTTGGGGAGAAGCCATTCAGATATCCATCACTAGGAGGGTTCCAGGGGCCAGAGATACTGAAATCACAGAACGTTGGGGAACCTTCAATCAAGGGGGTTGAAGGGTCTAGGAACTGAGCTTAGGTGAGAAACCTGCTTAGGCAAAGAATAAGTTGCAGAAATTACATTTTAGTCTTAGAAGAGTATTTTTACTTTTGTATGATTGTTGCCCTTTCTAACTTTATTCCTTACTCTTGGTATCATTTAGTCTTTTTTGTTAAATAAACTTGTTTTACTTTTACTATAAGCCAGTTCAGGCTATGATTGAAATCAGAGTGTTTGTCAAACCCCAGTTCACTTAATGTGCTGCAGTGTGTTGTCTCTTTACTGGAGCAACGAACTGAATAACTCCTGGGAGTGCTACGGGCGAGGGCTGGACACTGCAGGGAGACGTCTCTGGGGAACTCGGGAGCTGGGGGTCACTGTCTGTTACCTGCCAGGCAAAGCTTGGACTGGCAGAGCCCTGAAGAGTTGGCTGGCCAGGCAGCCATGCTGGGATGTCAGGGAGCTGTCACACAGCTGAGCAGCAGCAACACTCTCCTTTGCTGAGGTTGAGAGGGGTAGTGCTGTCACTCACAGTTCTGGGACCCCCAGCAGATTGTCACATCTGCAGCCGACTTTGGGGAAATGCAGAACTGGAAGGGTGTTGGGGTCACTGCAAAAAGTAATTGGGCGGTGAAAGCCAGGGTGTGGCTTCATGCTTGTCTGCCAGCTGGTGGTGTCAGGGCTAGGAGCCACAGCAGCCCCTTACTGCTCTGGGCTGAATACCAAAGTGTCACAAAGGTGCTTCCTAGGTTCCAAGGTGAGAAGGGGCCATTGTGACATCTAGTCTGAGCTCGTGTGTAGCAGCCCAGAGCCCTGCCACACAAGAATTCCTAGAAAAAAAGGGTCATTTCGATTTACAAATTGCCAGGGATGGAGAATGACTAGCTAAAGATCACCAGTAATGATGTGGATGATAACCTGGATGCTCACATCACACAGCCTTCAGCAAACGGCACCCTACTTAGCCATCTCAGCGCAGAAATCAAAGAGTGACTGGATCATGGAGACAGAAATTCCCCTCTGTGCCTAGAAGTGGTCTCTTCAGCGCAGAGGCAGATATATTGGTGCAGGTGATGTGAGGAATAGTTACATGCTGCCACCTGTGAAGTGCTGGAGGGGACTCTTTTAAAATCCTGCAGTCAAAAAGACAGGAAAGCAGGGATGATTTCCCTGCCTCTCTGTTGCATCATCCCTGGCAGAGCAAACGGATCCACAGGCTTGGTAAAAATACATCTGAAGAGAATGTTTTGCCTTTGGAATAGACCAGATTACACCAAAGAGCCAGTCTTTTCAAACCATGTCCTGGGAGCATGTCTGCAGAGCCCCTCCAATCTGCCCCCAGCTGGCATAAGCTGAACACCCTGCTCTACCCCACTTTCCATGCACTCTGCTGAGCTTTCCTGCTTCTCAGGGACAAAATGTAAACATTGCCAGGAATTGGCAGCTAAACATAAACTTGTTTGACAAGGGGAGCTGCTTCCCTCCTTGGTTAGGAGATGGGTTTGGTTTAAATGGGTAAACACATGAAAAGATTTCCTAGATTTTCCTTCCTTCTCTGTAAAGCACATGCACTGTGGGACATGGAGTTTATCAGTTAAGGGGAAATTGTTTGTGGGAGCCCCTTGTTCAAGTATTGGCTGCACATCACTCTAGACACTGTCCAGGGATGTCAAAGTCTGCACCTTTCACCAGTGCTAAATCTCCTAAAATCTAGTTAATTCATTTTACAGTGTGTAAGTATCCTGTCTTTAAAGATGGTGAAACCCAAAAGATCCTATGATAAACAATTTGGGGTTTTCCAAAAACATTCCAACCTGATTGCTAGATTGATTCAGATATATATCAGGTGAGTAATATATCTTCTCATCAGGCTGTGGCGTGGCTGAGTGGCAGAATGAGAACAAGCTGTGAAATCAGAGCTGATCCAGGGTCTTTGGAGACAACTGTGTTGTTTGCTTAGGGCTCTGTGTGGTAGTACCTACCAAACAGCATCATCTTTCACCATCAGGGCACTGAGTATTGGAAATTATGAACATAGAATCATAGAATCATAGAATCTCAGGGTTGGAAGGGACCTCAGGAGGTCATCTAGTCCAACCCCCTGCTCAAAGCAGGACCAAACCCAATTAGATCATCCCAGCCAGGGCTTTGTCAAGCCTGACCTTAAAAACCATCAATTCCTAAGTGATCCAGGGCTCCAGAAACTCCTTGCTAATGTCTTCCCAGTGATGGGAGCTTCACTAAACCCTAAAATAGACAGATCCAAATCCATGTGTCACTTGGGGAAATCTGCTCTCAATGAAGGCAGTGGAGGACCACATACCATCTAGTCCACAGAGAAACTGGGAGGCAATTTTCTGTACATCCGAGCCTTGTCCACGCACAGAAATTGCACTGATTTAACAACATTGATTTCTAAGTTGAGTTAATTAAATCAGCGCAACCCCTTTGAGTGGATGCTCTTAAATTGGGTTAGGAATGGCTGACACCCATTTAGCTTCTTCTGTTTGTTACTGAATTACCCTAAATTGATATTTGCCACTCTTACGGTGGGTTAAGAGCATCCACACGAGACAGTTGCACAACTTTAACTAAATCAATTTAGAAACTGATTTAGTCAAATCAGTGTAGTTTGTGTGTGGAAACTGGACCTCAGTGAAAGAGACTTCCTTTTCCTCAACCTCTCATCAACCAAGGGGCAGGAGTTAGGCCCAGATCCTAAAACATATTTAGGTGCCTAGCTCTCATTGATTTCATAGACAGCTCCTCCCCTGACTCACCCAGCTATTATTAAGGGCACTATCTTCTGCATGGCCACTGGCAGGCAGGAGTTTTATCTTCTCCTGGGCAGATAATCTCCAGAGAGGAGTTTGTGCCTTGCAAGCAAACCTGAATAGCACAGAGAACATAGGGCAGCCTGGTAAAATCTGAGACAAACATTTGTCCCTCTTCTCCTTCCCCCACGGTATTGTTAAAAACCTTCTACAGCTGACAGAACGTTCCCTGCTGCTCACTGTCTCTGAGCGCTATGGAGGAAAAGTAGGGAACCCACAGAGTGAATAGCAAAGCTTTGTCAGGTCCTGAGCGCCATCTTGGATTTGCAAGAGAGCGATGGGCAGTGCATCGGGGGTCTCGCAAGGGTCTGGAGAGGGTCTGGGGAGTTAAAGAGGCAGCTAGCAAGAAACTGTGAGTGAGATGGGACTCTCCAGAGCAGACCACTATGTGCAGGAAGCTGGTGTCAATCACTCTAATGAAGGGATTTAATCATAATTACTGCCCTGCAACCAACCAGCCCAGCTGCTTGCCCAAGATGCTTCTGCATGTTCTACAGATGCTACTCAGAAGGCCTGATGAGCACCAGAAGGAGTCAAGATCTACATAACAGCCTCATGTTAGACAGGACCCAGCGTGAAGGAAGACAGAGTGGGACAAGAGTGCTCAGTGAGAACCAAGAGTGTGGAGCAGCCCCACCAGCCCTGGGTGAGGTGGAGATGGAGAGCAGCTGACAAAGAGGAGGAGCCGGGGAAGGGGACGAAGACGAAGGAGAGGAGCTGTAGGGAAGGGAGTAGCCGTGACCAAAGGAAGACGCAGGTCCAGGAAAGCTGATGGCGAGTAGGAGCATCTCTGCCAGAGCCTTCTCCTTCCCACAGAGACCTGAGGGAGGCTGCCAACAAGTAAAGGCAGGTTCTTTGAATTTTCATACACCTGTTATCATAACATCTGGGCAAATGGGAGAGATTAATTAACTCAAACTGTCCACAACTGAGAGGACACACAGCTCCCTTCCTTGTGCTCCTCAGCCAAGCATAAATAACCCAGGCATGGGCCATAGTCAACTAAATTCCGGCAAAAAGATGTGTCCTTGCCCATATTCTGAAGGTTACTAAACTCTGACTCCCAATGGCCACCAGAGGGAGCAAGACCTAAGGTGGGGCTCAGCTTGCCCCTGAAAATGCACTTTTAGGGATAGCTATTGCAGCAGGTCCTGTAGACAGAGGGCTCTAAAGGCCAGATGAGGATGCCCTTGCTAATATCGAGTAGCACCTTAGTCTGAAAACCGTCACATTCCAATCAGTGTGGCTACTAGCAGAGTAAAGTGTGACTCAGTGTGAGCAAAGGATCCCAATCTGCTCCTAAGGTGGCCAGGTCCTATGGGATATATTCTTCCCACTCCCAAGGAAGTCTGGCACTTCTCTACCTGAGCTCCTCCGACCACATCCATTCTCCAGTGGGGATCTGCCCTCCCAGTCCCTCCCAATACCTTGGTGCACTGCCTTGCCAACCAGAGATCCGTCTCTAGAGTTTCCCTAATAAGGCGATTCCCAGATTGCTGCTGACTTACATTTTGGCATATTTCCTTTTTTTGGCAAGACACAGTGTGACTCTGGCACTGGCAAATTGACATTGGCTTCCAGTGTCAAGCAGGGATGCCATTGCTGTTGTTACAGACCCTGCCTGGCCTCCAGCCAACCCTGCACGTACCTAACGCATGAACAGCTTCTTTTCTGTTCCTTGGCCATTCCGTTGATTTATGTTAACAAGGGGCACAAACTTATTCCACTTCCCCTCTGGTCAGGCCGAGAGAGTCCACCACCTTTCTCCACTCCCAAGGCCAATGGTCCTGAAACATGCTCCTACAGAACTGGAACACTGTTCTCCAGAGACTGACCTTTTCCTGGCCCTAAGTCTAGGCCTAAATTGGCCTTGCTTGCTGAACTGAGTGAAGTGAACAGACCTTAAGATTCAGTTCTTTTGTCAAAAATGACATTTTACGAAAATATCTCCATCTCCTTGTGGGTATTGTGAAGCGAGTGCCCAGAGATCCAATTAGGCTGCTGGATGCGTTGTACATGAACAGTTTTGTTTCTCTAATAAACCCCATTTTTAGAAGTCTTCAGTCTCCTTTCTGCCTGTTTCCTTTTTGAGCCCCTCCTCCCAGCACTGCCACTGCTGAAATGAACATTCCCAAGCTGTAGCGTCCTGCAAGGCCTTTGATAGACATCAAGAATGGGAGACACACCCCCATGACTCACACTGCTGTCACCTCCCAGCTCATTTTCTGCAATGACCTTTATCTTGGGCTCTTCCGGAAGAGCACAAAAGGGTTTGTAGGAATGTGAGAATAACCAAGCAGATGGGACCAAGGCTCCATGGAGTTCAGTATCCTGTCTCCAATAGTGTCTGGTACCATGCGCTTTAGAAGAAGGTGCAAGAATCCCATAATGCACAATTATGGATTAACTTGTCCTTAGGGGAAATGTTTCCTAACCCACACCAGTTAGTTTTTGGCTTATGCCATGATGCATGGAGGTTTATATACCTTATGTGTTTTGTCCTATCTAATGTGTTGTGGATGTTCTCATTCTCCATATTTAAAATGTCTATCGGAAACCTGCTCAACTCTTGGACACATTGATATCTTGAGGCAATGAGTTCCACAGGTTACATATGCATTCTTTAATTAAAACTTTTAAATCAATTTTAAATGTGTTGCCTTTCAACTTGTATTAAGAGAGTGTAAATAGAAACACCAAATCAACCTTCTCAAATTGTTCATTATTTTATACACCTTCATCATGTCCCCTCTTATTTGTCTTTTATCTCTACACCAAATAGTTTCAATCGTTTCAATCTCTCCTCTTATGAAAGTCTCTCCTGGCCTCTGATCATTCACATTGCCCAAATCCTGAACCCCTTCTGTATCTTTTTTGAGATGTGGTGACCAGAACTGGCCCCAGTATTCCAACTGAGGGTATATCACTCATTTATAGAATGACATTATCATATTTTCAAAATTATTTTCTACCCTGTTCTTTATACACCCTAATATCTTGCTTGCTTTTCTGACTGCTTAGCAGGAATCCTCATTGAACTGTCTAAAAATGGTGCCCACACCCTTTGCTGAGTGGTTATAATTAATATAGAGCCCACTAGGGGGTCTCAGTACTATAGATTATTTCTTCCAACATGCATTATCTTACACATATCAACACTGAATTTGATCTGCCATCATGGCTTCCATTCAGGTAGCTTTGTTCTGTCCCTCTGAGGTTCCACACAGTCTTAACTAACCAAATGACTTTGTGTCACCTGCAAATGTTACCACCTCACTTCACTTATTTCCCATTAAAAATATTGTAAATACATCTCCTCAGCTAGTGCAGAATGCAATGGCCCTCCACTAGGGTGTGCTATTACAGGTGTAAATACCTGCAGTCTGCACTGCTTTCACATTCACTCAAGCTCTTGTTTATGATCCATGAAGCCCTAGCTGGTCTGGGGTCCAAGAATCTGAGAGTCTGCTTTTATCCCTGTTTGTTTGTCCCATTGTGACTGTTACGATTACAGGACATGGTTGCTGTTGCTTCCTGAGATGGCATGTACAAACCCCACACTGGAAAGGAAGGGGCTAAAGAGCTACTCCGGGCCCAGGTGCCCCCACCCCACCCACCCCCACACAGGCTGGAAAAGGAGTGTACAAGGGGGGCAGAGTGGCTCAGTGGCCGGCCAACAGGGGAGCTGAGCTGCCCTGCACCCCAGGAGCCCTTGCTGCCTGAGGCCTGGCTGTAGCGACCTGACCGAGCCCACAAAGAAGGGACCTGTGCTTCTCTGAAGGCCAGAGACTCTAGTGTGGTGTTTAGTTCTTGTCTTTAGCTGGTGGAAGGAGAGGGTGTGATCCAGGAGGCAGCTGCAGAGCACTCCAGGGTGCAGGACCTAGCTATCTGCCACTGGGACCTGGATCAGAGCCTGGTGGAGAGGGTGGGCCAGGCTCCACTATCAACCCTACAGAGGGACAACTACAGAAGTCGATCTATCCCTGATGCAGGAACCCTAGTTGGAGGAAGACCCTGAAGATACAAGGGTTTGGACCATAAGACCCTAGCCCAAGGGGGAAGACCTGAATCTCTTGGTTATCCCAAAGACTTCCCTGTGATTGGACTCTCATATACACCCCAAAAGGGGTGGATTTGAACACAAGACCTGGCTGGAGGGCTGAGTCACTGGAAGGAAAGATTTCAGTGTACTAGCCGTGTTAGTCTGTGTCAACAAAAAGAAAATAAGAAAGAAATACTTGTGGCACCTTAGAGACTAACAAATTTATTTCAACATAAGCTTTCGTGGACTACAGTCCGCTTCGTCGGATGCATGGAATGGAACACTCAGTGAGAGGATATTTATACAGTCAGAGAAACATGAAAAGGTGGAAGTAACCATATCAACTGTAAAAGGCTAATTAATTGAAAGGAACTGTTATCAGTAGGAAAGAAACTTTTGAAGTGATAATCAACATGGCCCATTACAGACAGTTGACACAAAGGAGTTAAGGGTATTTAACGGCGGGGGGGGGGGGGGAATAAACTCAATTAACATAATGACCGAGCCATTCACAGTCAATATTCAGACCTAAGGTAATGGTATCTAGTTTGCATATTAACTCCAGTTCAGCAACTTCACGTTGGAGTCTGTTTTTGAAGTTTTTCTGTTGTAAAATTGCTACCTTTAAATCTGTCATTGCGTGATCAGGGAGGTTGAAGTGTTCACCTACTGGCTTTTGAATGTGATGATTCCTGATGTCAGATTTGTGTCCATTTATTCTTTTGCGTAGAGAATAAAGAATAAATGGACACAAATCTGACATCAGGAATCATCACATTCAAAAGCCAGTAGGTGAACACTTCAACCTCCCTGATCACGCAATGACAGATTTAAAGGTAGCAATTTTACAACAGAAAAACTTCAAAAACAGACTCCAACGTGAAGTTGCTGAACTGGAGTTAATATGCAAACTAGATACCATTACCTTAGGTCTGAATATTGACTGTGAATGGCTCGGTCATTATGTTAATTGAGTTTATTCCCCCCCCCCCCCGCCATTAAATACCCTTAACTCCTTTGTGTCAACTGTCTGTAATGGGCCATGTTGATTATCACTTCAAAAGTTTCTTTCCTACTGATAACAGTTCCTTTCAATTAATTAGCCTTTTACAGTTGATATGGTTACTTCCACCTTTTCATGTTTCTCTGACTGTATAAATATCCTCTCACTGAGTGTTCCATTCCATGCATCCGACGAAGCGGACTGTAGTCCACGAAAGCTTATGCTGAAATAAATTTGTTAGTCTCTAGGGTGCCACAAGTATTTCTTTCTTATTTTCTTTTTGGAAGGAAAGAGTGACACAGGGCGGGCAGTCACAAGAAAGGAGGATGCCTGGGAGGAAGACAACCTGCCCCACACCCACCTGACCACTAGGTGGTGCCGGCAATGAGTATGTCCCTTCCCAGAGCCTAGAAATGAATCATCCAGGTGGGGTTCCAGTGAAGAGCTTTCCCTGCAGAATCCGATCTCTCTGACCATTGGCACTCAGGTTTGCCAGCCTCTGAGGCACTGTGTTGCTGTCAGCTCCAATTCTTTACTGAGAATTTACCATTGCAGCATGCCTGGGTGATGTATAATTATGACTCAGTCATTTGGTCAATTCATATGTGTTGAATTTAAATTGAATGTGGGGTGTTTAGATGCTGTGGAAATGGAGCTGCGCAAGTAATTAAATAAAAAAAAATTAAATTAAAAATGGCACTGCTGCGACCGCTGCTAGAATCCGGTGTCCAGTTCTGGTGTTCACAATTCAAGAAGGATGTTGGAAAATTGCAGAGGGTTCAGAGAAGAGCCACAAGAATGATGAAAGGATTAGAAAACCTGCCTTATAGTGACAGACTCAAGGAGCTCAATCTACTTAGCTTAACAAAGGGAAGGTTAAGGGGTGACTTGATTAGGGTTTATTAGTATCTACATGGGAACAAATATAATAATGGGCTCTTCAATCTAGTAGAGGAAGGTCTAACATGATACAATGGCTGGAAGCCAATGGGGGAGGTTTAGGTTGGATATTAGGAAACACTATTTCACTAGTAGGGTGGTGAAGCACTGGAATGGGTTCCCTAGGGAGGTGGTGGAATCTCCCTCCTTAGAGGTTTTTAAGGCCCGGCTTGACAAAGCCCTGGCTGGGATTTAGTTGGGGTTGGTCCTGCTTTGAGCAGGGGGTTGGACTAGATGACCTCCTGAGGTCTCTTCTAACCCTGATATTCTATGATTCTATGATTCTAAGAAGCTGAATCTAGACAAATTCAGACTGGAAATAAGGCATAATTTTTTAATGGTAAGTTGTTGCAGTGGTTACTCTCACTAAGGGTTGTGGTGGATTCTACATCAATGACAATTTTAAAATAAAGATTGGATGTTTGTGTAACAGATCTGCTCTAGGGATTATTGTGGGGCAGTTCTCTGGTCTGTGTTATACAGGGGGTCAGACTGGATGATCACAATGGTCCCACCTGGCCTTGGAATCTATACATTAAGAAACACAAATGAAATTCAGGAGGCTATTTGGAGTTGGAATTTTTTTGCAAGAAGGACAGTCATGAATAGGCACTGGCAGAGCCATCTGTGCCAGCCAAGGGCAAATGAAAGACACGTTGGCCCAGAAGGTGAGGATTAGCGGGAATACCACCTTGGAATGAGGAGGCATGGGAGGTTCAGTAGGACAAGACAGTACTATTTTCAAAACTGCCTTAGGACCAGATTTTTTAAAGATATTGAGGTGCCTAAAGATGAAGATGCCCATCTAGTGGGACTATCAACACCGCGTAGGCTCCTAGGGAGTCAGGCACTTCTGAAATCCCATTGGGCACCTATCTGCATCTTTGGGCGCCTAAATACCTTTGGAAACCTGGCCCGTAATCATTTTTGCCTGAGACCCAGATGCACAGAAGGACTTCAGAGCCCTAACCATGGAGTTCTGGGATATTCCCATGTGGGGCTCTCCCACTCTCCCCTCTTGAAGCCACTTTAGTTAAAAAATTAATTGGGCTAGAGACAGAGTGACAATGAGTCAGTTGTGTCCTACCCACTGGAGTCATTCGCACTCTGTCCATGGCCCAGTTAATAGTCGACAAGAGAGACTAAGGGAGACCTGCTTCAGACTATCCCAAAGTCCAGTGCTTAGGACACTCACTTGTGAGGTGGGGGACCCCTATTCAAATCCTTTCTCCTCATCACACGGAGGGGGAAACTGAACTGAAGTCTCTCACATCCCAGGTGAGTGTGCTGTGCACTGGGTTGATTGGCAATCCCTTGATTTGAGGGTGATCTCTACCACAGATTTACATACGGGTCCTGAGATAACTCAGGAGTCCGATCCTGGAACTGGAAATCCGCCTGCAGTAGGTACAGACATTTCATGGTAGGCCAGCTGCCTGCTGGGAGAAAGTTTTTTCTTTTTCCTTCCTTCTCTCTGTCTCTCTTCAGCTTCGAGGGCAAGGCACTTCTTCTCGAAGCGGGCCACTGCCTGATGAAGGATATGGAGCCACTGGGGCTGGTTGGTGGCTTGCCCTCCCAGGTTGTAATGTCCACCTGAGTTTTCTTACGATACGCTTTCAGTGTAGCTTTGTAGCATTTCCTCTGATCACCATGGGATCTCTGAACATGGGTGAGCTGAGAGTCTTGTTTGGGAGGTGAGAGTCTGGCATCTGCACACAATGTTTGGCCCAGCGGAGTTGGTGCATGAGGATCATTGCTTCAATGCTGGTAACACTGGCTTCAGTGAGGATGCTGGCGTTAGTGCAGTGATCTTGCCACTTGACGTGAAGGAGCTTCCAGAGGCATCGCTGGTGGTACCTCTCCAGACTCTTGAGATGCTGTCTACAGGTCACCTAGGTTTCGCATCCATAGAGGAGTGTACGAACAACAATTGTCTTATAGACCCTGGATCTTGGTGTCCTGATGTAGGTCACAGTCCGTGAAAACGCATTGGAGCAATTTCCCAAAGGAAGCACTTGCCCGCTGGATTCTGTGCTGGATCTCACTGTCGATTTTTGTGTTTTGAGAAAGTTGGCTACTGAGATAGCAAAAGTGCTCGACTGTCTCCAAAGTCTGTCCCTCAATGGGATTTGTGTGGGTCATGTGCAAGGCCTGAAGCAGGTTGCTTCTCAATATTGAGTGAGTGTCCTAGGCTTCGGTAAGCTTCTGCAAAAAAATCCAGTGTAGACTGAAGGTCATTCTCAGTGTGCACGAGGATAGCACAGTCATCAGCATACTGAAGATCAGTAATGGACACCCTGAGGACTTTAGACTTCGAGCGGAGACGTCGAAGATTAAAGACCCGCCCATCCATTCTGTATTGAATGTCAACTCCATTGGGGAGGTGATCTTTAACGAGGACCAAAATGATTGCTAAATAGATGTAGAACAGGGTTGCTTAACCCCTGTTTTGATGACTTATCTCCTTTCTTAAAGATTATAACAATGTTAGTGTTTCTCAAGTCTTCTGGAATCTTCTCATTATACCAGATATGAAGAAAAAGTTTGTGGAGCTTCGTTATCAGTTCTTCACCTCCAAACTTGTAGACTTCAGCTGATATGCCATCTGGCCCTGCTGCCTTGTTCTTCTTAGTTTGCATAATAGCTTGTGTTACTTCTTCAAGGGTGGGGGATAGGGGGGTCAGCAAGAGATTCTCTTTCATGTTGTTGATGTTGTGCACTGGGCTAGAGGTTATAAGAAAAGCCTATTTTTCTCCTCCCCCAGTTATGCACCTAAATACCTTTGAGACCCTGGATTTTGGGGACTTAAATTCTCATAGATTCATAGATTCTAGGGCTGGAAGGGACCTTGAGAGGTCATCGAGTCCAGCCCCCTGCCCTCATGGCAGGACCAAATACTGTCTAGACCATCCCTGATAGACATTTATCTAACCTACTCTTAAATATCTCCAGAGATGGAGATTCCACAACCTCCCTGGGCAGTTTATTCCAGTGTTTAACCACCCTGACAGTTAGGAACTTTTTCCTAATGTCCAGCCTAAACCTCCCTTGCTGCAGTTTAAGTCCATTGCTTCTTGTTCTATCCTTAGAGGCTAAGATGAACACGTTTTCTCCCTCCTCCTTATGACACCCTTTTAGATACCTGAAGACTGCTATCATGTCCCCTCTCAGTCTTCTCTTTTCCAAATTAAACAAACCCAATTCCTTCAGCCTTCCTTCATAGGTCATGTTCTCTAGACCCTTAACCATTCTTGTTGCTCTTCTCTGGACCCTCTCCAATTTCTCCACATCTTTCTTGAAATGCGGTGCCCAGAACTGGACACAATACTCCAGTTGAGGCCTAACCAGCGTAGAGTAGAGTGGAAGAATGACTTCTCGTGTCTTGCTCACAACACACCTGTTAATGCAGCCCAGAATCATGTTTGCTTTTTTTGCAACAGCATCACACTGTTGACTCATATTTAGCTTGTGGTCCACTATAACCCCTAGATCCCTTTCTGCCATACTCCTTCCTAGACAGTCTCCTCCCATTCTGTATGTGTGAAACTGATTGCTCCTACCTAAGTGGAGCACTTTGCATTTGTCCTTATTAAACTTCATCCTGTTTACCTCTGACCATTTCTCCAATTTGTCCAGATCATTTTGAATTATGACCCTATCCTCCAAAGCAGTTGCAATCCCTCCCAGTTTGGTATCATCTGCAAACTTAATAAGCGTACTTTCTATGCCAATATCCAAGTCGTTGATGAAGATATTGAACAGAGACGGTCCCAAAACAGACCCTTGCGGAACCCCACTCGTTATACCTTTCCAGCAGGATTGGGAACCATTAATAACTACTCTCTGAGTACGGTTATCCAGCCAGTTGTGCACCCACCTTATAGTAGCCCCATCTAAGTTGCATTTCCCTAGTTTATTGATAAGAATATCATGCGAGACCATATCAAATGCCTTACTAAAGACTAGGTATACCACATCCACTGCTTCTCCCTTATCCACAAGACTCGTTATCCTATCAAAGAAAGCTATCAGATTGGTTTGACATGATTTGTTCTTTACAAATCCATGCTGGCTATTCCCTATCACCTTACCACCTTCCAAGTGTTTGCAGATGATTTCCTTAATTACTTGCTCCATTATTTTCCCTGGCACAGAAGTTAAACTAACTGGTCTGTAGTTTCCTGGGTTGTTTTTATTTCCCTTTTTATAGATGGGCACTATATTTGCCCTTTTCCAGTCTTCTGGAATCTCTCCTGTCTCCCATGATTTACCAAAGATAATAGCTAGAGGCTCAGATACCTCCTCTATTAGCTCCTTGAGTATTCTAGGATGGATTTCATCAGGTCCTGGTGACTTGCAGGCATCTAACTTATCTAAGTGATTTTTAACTTGTTCTTTTTTTATTTTATCTTCTAAACCTTCCCCCTTCCCATTAGCATTCACTATGTTAGGCATTCCTTCAGACTTCTCGGTGAGACTTCTGAAACTTTTATCCAGAACATGATACTTAAATAAAGCAGGGTCATCCAAATGAAGGGCCACATGGTCGGTGGGCCTAGAGGTGAGACTTTTGCATCAAATGGAACAAACTGCAGTTACCTTCATCTGGAGAGGTGGCCTATGGAGATAAAGCGTCTAAAAGTGCTGGGCTCTGGCTTGTCCCAAGTGTCTTGGCACCTACCATTTCAGCCTGATCATGCTGGCCGATAACTGGCCTGTTTACATTTCCTCTTCGGCTGGCCCACTGCTGTGCAAACTGTACTCACCTAATTCTTTGCACTTTACAGCACATTTAGAACAGATGGATACAAGTGAAATATTTGGTCCCAGTTCTGGTCGCTGCTCAATCTGGCCTGATAATGAGTCAGATGGAAACATGGCTCTTCCACAAGTGTAAAAGTCCTAATCAGAAGTGACCTGATCTTGGTTCTCTCAGCAGGAGGTGGTATATTCAGGGTCCGCTTCATTGCCTTATTTCTGCAATTTAGCTATTTCCTAGGGATTCCGTGGGTGTTGTTTATCCCTATTTGCCACTAAGCTTTTGGTAAAGGTAGTGAGGGAACTGAGAAGGGATCATGTAGTTTCATCATGTGATATTTCACCATGATGATGTTTTGCCACCATCAATACACAATTGGTTTGGAAACATCTGAAAAGAACCCTCTTCATTTGATGCTTCTATCCCCACACTGCACATGTTACCATGGGGGAAGATATAATTGCCCTGAAAATGTCATCTTCTATGAAATACAGTGTGAGAGGATGGATGCATGCTCCAAAGTGCCCCGGTGCCCACTGAGACATGAGGAGGATTGATTGACACAGCTGGTTCAGTGTGACTGCCCCATTGGGAGTTGAGTCAGAGAGGCCATTTTAATGTATGAATGATGTAATAATGCTGAGGTGAAAAGTGATACATAAAGCATCTGAATTCCCTTTCTGCTCTATAAGTCAACTTACCAGCTAACCATAAATAGAAAATAAACACAGTTCCCGCATCAGTGGCAGCTCAGTCCATACAAATTAAACAATACAGTGTTTCCATGTATTTCACTGCAGTCCTATATAACTGCCCTATATGTAAATATGGACTGAAGATGCTTTTATAGTTTGGTTAGAAATTCAGAGCCATTTTTTCCCTCTATTTGTGTCCTTAGATGGAGCTAACATTTTTCAGCTAAGAAGTTTGTTTTGGGAACATCCTAAGAACCTCTGGCCAAACTTTATACTGCAACTCACCCAGGTCCTTTGGAAAACACAAACCCTGCAAAAATCCTTTTTCCTAATAGCATTAGAAATAAAATATTTTTATGCCATGGTCTTACACAGAATTTACATGAAAATGCAGTTCATATCTGTGTGCATATCCAGGGGCAGCTCCGGGCACCAGCGCAGCAAGCGCGTGCCTGGGGCGGCAAGCCGCAGGGGGGTGGCGCTCTTCCCCGCTGGCGCCCCGGCTGGGGGAGCAGGGTGGCGGGCTTGCCGCCCTCCCCGTGGCACTCCTCCGGCTGGGGGAGAGCAGGGCTGCGGCCGGGCTTGCCGCCCTCCCCGCGGCGCTCCTCCGGCCAGCAGAGAGCGGGGCCGTGGCCGGGCATGCCGCCCTCCCCGCAGCTCTCCTGCGGCTGGGAGAGGTGCTGGGGGGGGCAGGGTTGTTGCGGCGTAACACTGGGGGGTGGGGGGTTGTTTCCGCGGGCGCTGGGGGAGGGTGTTGGTTTTTTTGTTTCGGTGGGTTTTGTTTTTTGTTTTTTGCTTGGGGTGGCAAAGATATTAGAGCCGGCCCTGTGCATATCATCCTAAATGTTCCTGCCTTTCATTAAGGTGCAAACGTTTCCTGTTTCCATAGTTTGCCCTTTCCCTTTTTAACCAGACCACTGTGCTGTTCCTTAGCTGTTTAGGAGCTCATAGTCCTCATTGCAATGCTTGTTATGTTTCTAAACACAAAGAGCAAACCTTTACTTTGTCTACAGTAATTTTCATTTTAAACTAAAAAAAATGGGGGGAAAGAAAAGAAAAAGGAAAGAACACAATTAAAGCTTTAGCAAAGCTTTTGATACGGTCTCCCACAGTATTCTTGCCAGCAAGTTAAAGAAGTATGGGCTGGATGAATGGACTAGAAGGTGGATAGAAAGCTGGCTAGATCGTCGGGCTCAACGGGTACTGATCAACGGCTCCATGTCTAGTTGGCAGCCGGTATCAAGCGGAGTGCCCCAGGGGTTGGTCCTGGGGCTGATTTTGTTCAACATCTTCATTAATGATCTGGATGATGGGATGGATTGCACCCTCAGCAAATTCACAGATGACACTAAACTGGGGGAAGAGGTAGATACGCTGGAAGGTAGGGATAGGGTCCAGAGTGACCCAGACAAATTGGAGGACTGGGCCAAAAGAAATCTGATGAAGTTCAACAAGGACAAGTGCAGAGTCCTGCACTTAGGATGGAAGAATCCCATGCACCGCTACAGGCTGGGGACCAACTGGCTAAGCGGCAGTTCTGCAGAAAAGGACCTAGGGATTACAGTGGATGAGAAGCCGAATATGAGTCAGCAGTGTGCCCTTGTTGCCAAGAAGGCTAATGGCATATTGGGCTGCATGAGTAGGAGTATTGCCAGCAGATCGAGGAAAGTGATTATTCCTCTCTATTCGGCACTGGTGAGGCCATATCTAGAGTATTACATTCAGTTTTGTGCCCCCCACTACAGAAAGGATGTGGACAAATTGGAGAGAGTCCAGTGGAGGGCAACGGAAATTATTAGGGGGCTGGGGCACATGACTTACGAGGAGAGGCTGAGGGAACTGGGCTTATTTAGTCGGCAGAAGAGAAGAGTGAGAGGGGTTTTGATAGCAGCCTTCAACTACCTGAAAGGGGGTTCCAAAGAGGATGAAGCTCGGCAGTTCTCAGTGGTGGCAGATGACAGAACAAGGAGCAATGGTCTCAAGTTGCAGTGGGGGAGCTCTAGGTTGGATATTAGGAAAAACTATTTCACCTGGAGGGTGGTGAAGCACTGGAATGGATTGTGACGAACTAGGACTGTTGTTAAGGTTTCCCTGCGTACTGTGTGGGTGCCTCGGTTTCCCCTATGCAGTGCTTGAGTATCTAGGTGGTGGGACAATGGTGCATGATTGTTACAAAGCCCTAGAAGGCAGGGGTGGGCAGAGGCCTGGACACAGAGAATGGCCCTGTCTCCTGGCAACAGATGGCCCGGCCCCTCCCCTGCAAAGGTGAGAGATGAAGGTGTTGGAACAAAGGGATCAGGTGACCTCCTGGCCCGGAAAGGGGACAAAGGGGGAGGAGGGGCTGGAGAGTTTTCAGTTTGGAACCGGCCGGAGAAGAGGGGAGAGAGGCAGACAGGGTCTGGCCTCCCTGCCCCGTTTGGAGCTGTGGGGTGAATTGCAGGGAGCCCCAGGCTGGGGTCTAAGCTCCCTGCCCCCCGGAAGGACCCGACTGAGGGGTCCTGGATGTACTGACAAGCTCTGTTTGGACGGTGTTCCTGGCATCTCTAATAAACCTTCTGTTCTACTGGCTGGCTGAGACTCCCAGTGAATTTGGGGAAGAGGGGTGCAGGGCCGGACTCCCCCATACTCCGTGACAACTGGTGGCAGTGGTGGGATGTTCTGCACCCTGTGAACGGCGCTTCCTGCAGTAAGTAACTGGGGAGCAGTAGAACGAAGGGTGGCTAACGAGGACCAGGCGTGCTGAAGGCTCACGGAGGAGCGGTTTCGGGGAGCGGACGAGCTACGCTTAACCCCTGGGAGTGTGTGACCAGTGAGAAGGACTGTGCAATGACGGGGTCCCCCTGGGGGCTGCAGTGAGCAGTCCCAGGGGCGGAGGAGCCTGTGGCTTGGCCCTGGGAGAGAGAAGGAATTTTGCAGTGACAGGGTTCCCCTGGGGGTGCCGTGAGTGGACCCAGGGGCGGAGGAGCTGCGGCTCGACCCTGGCAAAGAGGTGGTGACCTGGAGAAGGGCTGGCACACTTGGGGTTCTTCCTGGAAACCGTGGGGAGCTAAGAGCACACAGGCCTGCGAACCCACAGCAACTTGGGAGCAGTGAAGTGATGGCCTAGCGCCTTCTCCTTAAGAAGAGCATTGTAACCCTGTGCAAAAAGAGAGGGATACGCATTGGGAAGCTCACTAAAGCCCAGTTAATCACGCGGCTGGAGGAGGATGACCATTCTAGGGAGCAGATTCCTGACCCCAATGGGGCTACAGCAGGATCTGGGAGCAGCTGGAGCGGTAGCCTGGCATCCCCAAGAGTCTGGTCCCCAACCAGACGGGGGTCTTCACGATCGGGTTCCCCAGCAGGGGATCGGAGACGAATGGGACTGGAGCTGAGTCCGAGAGAGCAAGAGGACTGTGAGAGACAGCGAGAGCCCGAGAAAGGGCTACAGGAGAAGCAGCAGCGTGAACTGGCAGTGGTGGAACGGAGAGGCATAGGGGACTGGCCAGGGGTAAGTGGGGACAGATCCCGGGGTGCCAGCTCCGCAGGGAACCTCGATCCTAAATTGCTGCCCCTGGTTAAGGAGGGTGGGGATGTGGAGGCCCACCTCACTGCCTTGGAGCAGGCTGGTAATTGGAACCAGGGAGACCCTGCGGAAAAGCCCCGGGATCTAACCCCCTTGCTGGGTCCCAAGGCCATAAACTCCGCCAGCCAGATGGGTGGGATGGTGGACGGATTTCCACTCCTGGCCCTGGACTCAAGCCCTATGGACCCCCAGTGGGAGCGGAAGGTGATGGTCAATGGAGAGACATTCGGGGGGTGGCAAGACCCCGGGACAGAGAGAATTGTGGTCAGGCCCCGGCTGGTGCACCCCCACCAGATGCTGAGGGGCTGTGTGACCTGGGTGAGGGTCCCGGGGATGGACCCATTCGCCCTGCCTATGGGCCAGATCCCTGTGCAGACCCAGGAGGGGTCGGGCTGGCTGGTGGTTGGGGGTCTCCAGGATATCAGCGGTGAGGTGCTGTTGGGGGGTGACTGTGTATCTTTGGGACAGGATCCAGGCCCTGGCCCTGTAACGGCCGAGGATTTGAATTTGAACTCAGGGAACCAATTGGCTAAGAGGGAAATGGTCAGTGAAAATGCAAATGACCTGGCTGGCAGGGGGGAGGAGCTGCCAGGCCCCGGTTACCTGCCTGCCTGTAACCAGACCCCTAGGGCGGGGTGGGACAGAGAGATGCTCCCCACCCCCCTGCACAATGAAGAGGTGGCTCAGGCAATCTCTGATGCAGAGAGCAAAGCAGCGAGCTCGCTGCCTGGCCCCACAGGGACAGCCAGGGCAGCGCTGAGCACGGGGGGAGCAGAGACCCCAGCTGAGTGGGGGGACACACAGGCAGGGCAGGATGGCTGCCAACCAGGCTTGCCTGGTCCAGAGGTGCTGCCGGGAAGTGATTCCACGGCAGGGAGGGAGCCACCAGGGACAGGGCTCAGTGGGGCGGTGACCCCAGGCCTGGCCAGTGAGCTGCAGAGGGATCCCGCCTTGGAGAAGCTAAGGGAACTTGCTGGCCACAGCGCTGCAAACCCCCTTGGGGAAGACTGCAGAGACAGATCCCTGTGGGAGAAGGAATCCCTGTGCCGGGAATGGGCTCCCCAAGGGGAAGTAGAACTGAGGGGAATCATGAGGCAGCCGGTGGGGCCCCAGAAGTATCATCACCAGCTATTGTACCTGGCCCGGGGTAAGGGAGAAGATCCCTGGAGGTCCCTGCCCATCAGAGAGGAACCTTTCCAGAAGGTGGCTATGAATAGTGTGGGCCCCCTCAGCAGGGCAACCTGGTCAGGGAAGAAATGCATCCTGGTGGTGATGGATTTCGCCACGCGCTACCCAGAGGTGGTGGCTCTGTCCTCCACCGGGGCAGACGCGCTGCTGACCATCTTCAGCAGAATGGGGGTCCCCAGCGAGGTCCTTACAGACCAGGGATCCGAGGCCATCTCAGCCCGGCTCCGGGGCGTGTGGGAGAAAGGTGGGGTCTGGCCCACCTGGGCCTCTGCATATCACCCTCAGTCCAACGGGCTGGTGGAGAGAGTTCAAGGGACCGTGAGGCTGATGCTGAGGACTTGTATAAATCAGCATCCACAGGACTAGGACAAGTACCTGCCCCACCGATGGCACAGGGAAGTGCCCCAGGAATCACCAGGGGGCTTCCCTTTCAAGCTGTGGTATGGGAGGAGAGTAAGGGGACCCCTAGAACTGGTAAGGGACGATTGGGAGGAGAAGGGGGAAGACCCCCTGGTGGATCTCTCCCCTGAGATGGGAGCCCATCCTCCCATCAGGTGTCCCCCATTCAGAGTAACTGGGGAAAGAGCCCAGAACCTGGAGAGAGAGGCCAAGGACAGGCTGGCTTTAGAGGTGAACCAGTCATTCAACAGCCCAGGGCTGGCCAAGGTGGAGGTGATCAGAGATTGGCCTGTTCCCCAGACCAAGGAACAGGTCCAGGCCTTTAGCAGGATGGCGGGGTACTACCAGAGGTTTGTACCCCCCTTTAGCTCCCTAGCTGCCCCCATCACAGAGCTAGGTAAGAAGGGGAAGCCAGACGAGGCAGTCTGGACCGAGCAGGGCCAGAGGGCTCTCTGTGCGCTGAAGGAGGCTCTAATCCAGGGCCCAATAAATCGAGTAAACCCAGACCGGGCCAAGCCCTGTACAGTGTTCACCGAAGCCTCAGACACAGGGCTGGGCGTGGTGCTGATGCAGGCCTATGCGAAGCGGGGGAGACACCCCATCGGGTATCTGAGCAAGGAGCTGCTGCCCTGGAGGCAGAACGGTCAGGCCATAGAGAGGGAATGCCTGGCCATGGTGCAGGCCCTTAAGAAGCAGCAGCCGGATCTATTTGGGTGGCGCTTTACGGTCTATAGTCACCACTTCGCCCCGATGTGGCTGCATCCAGGAAAAGGGGCCGATGCCGAGCAGCTGGTGACACAGACACGTGGTCAGAGAGGGGACCAGATCAAGAGGGAGGCTCTTAACCAAGAGAGCCCGAATTACAGCCCTCCACACTGGAGCGCTGGGACAAGACCTGATCTCAGCTTGAACCCCAGGGGTTTTGGGATGGAAAAAGGGCATGGGCCGCATAAACCTTCCCACATGCGGCCTGCGGGTGCCATCAAGCCCACCCGACCTAAGGGAGCACGTGGAACTGGAACGGCCTGGTGTGACCAGGTTCGAACTTCCCCAGGTCACTGGCTAAAGTGACCCCGCTCAGTTCGGTCTTGAAGGGGGGAGAGATGTGATGAACTAGGACTGTTGTTAAGGTTTAACTGAGTACTGTGTGGGTGCCTCGGTTTCCCCTATGCAGTGCTTGAGTATCTAGGTGGTGGGACAATGGTGCATGATTGTTACAAAGCCCTGGAAGGCAGGGGTGGGCAGAGGCCTGGACACAGAGAATGGCCCTGTCTCCTGGCAACAGATGGCCCGGCCCCTCCCCTGCAAAGGTGAGAGATGAAGGTGTTGGAACAAAGGGATCAGGTGACCACCTGGCCCGGAAAGGGGACAAAGGGGGAGGAGGGGCTGGAGAGTTTTCAGTTTGGAACCGGCCGGAGAAGAGGGGAGAGAGGCAGACAGGGTCTGGCCTCCCTGCCCCGTTTGGAGCTGTGGGGTGAATTGCAGGGAGCCCCAGGCTGGGGTCTAAGCTCCCTGCCCCCCGGAAGGACCCGACTGAGGGGTCCTGGATGTACTGACAAGCTCTGTTTGGACGGTGTTCCTGGCATCTCTAATAAACCTTCTGTTCTACTGGCTGGCTGAGACTCCCAGTGAATTTGGGGAAGAGGGGTGCAGGGCCGGACTCCCCCATACTCCGTGACATGGATTACCTAGGGAGGTGGTGGAATCTCCTTCCTTAGAAGTTTTTAAGGCCCGGTTTGACAAAGCCCTGGCTGGGATGATTTAGTTGGGGTTGGTCCTGCTTTGAGCAGGGGGTTGGACTAGATGACTGCCTGAGGTCTCTTCCAACCCTAATCTTCTATGATTCATGATTCTATGATTCATGACAGAGAGTACAGGATGTGTGTCTGTTCTGCAAACAGTTATAGAATGGCTGAGAACTGAGTCCATGTGTGCCCTTCTCTGTAGTTGCAGGGTGAGTGTAAAACTGATCAGCTGCATATTTTTGCTGCTGGTGAACTCCATTTATGAGCAATTTAATATAATAAAACATATTCTTTTCTGTTTGATAATCAAGAAGTTAGGTGAACAAAGATGAAATGAGCCCCCTCAAAAAAAATTTTCTACTAATATAGCCATATAGTGCAAAGTATCTGTATTTTCTAAAGGATCTGAAGACACAAACAGGTACTGCAGACAGCTAGATATCATGCCTGCAAAGTTTCAAGTGTCTTTCCCCTCTTTTTAAACAACTGATTGTAGGTTATGATACCCTGCCTATTCCATATTCCAGAAGCTGGTGTGGATTTAATTCCCTACAATTAAAGTTAATAGAGAAAGAAAGGGGATTAGTTGTTCTATTCCAGATTGTTAGAGAATGTTTCTCCAAAGGCTTCTGTCATACATAAAGGGAAGGGTAACAACCTTTATGTATGCAGTAGCATAAAATCCCTCCTGGCCAGATGTACTGAGGGGGTTAAGAAGCTCAAATAACCTGGTTGGCACCTGACCAAAAGGACCAATAAGGAAAGAAGATACTTTCAAATCTGGGGGGAAGGTTTTGTTTGTGCTATCTTTATTTGTTCCCTCCCTGGACGGAGAGAGAGACCAGGCAGGTAAAACATCTCCTGAAAACATACCTGAAATGATACATCTAAAATTACAGAAACTGTAAGTAAGGGAAAGGAAATGCATTAGATTATCTTTTGTTTTAGCTTGTGAATTTTCCCTATGCTAAGGGGGAGTTTTATTCCTGTTTTTTGTAACTTTGAAGCTGAGCCTAGAGGGGAATCCTCTCTGTTTAAATCTTATTACCCTGTAAAGTTACCTTCCATCCTGATTTTGCAGGTGTGATTCTTTTACTTTTTCTTTCAATACAGTTCTTCCTTTAAGAACCTGTTTGATTTTCAGTGTCCTAGAGACAAAGGGTCTGGTCGGTACTCACATTATTCTCAAGCCTCCCCAGGAAAGGGGTGAAGGGCTTGGGGGAATATTTTGGGGGAACAGGGACTCCAAGTGACCCTTCTCCTGAATTTTTGTGTAAATCACTTGGTGGTGGCAGCAATCCCGTCCAAGGACAAGGAAAGGAATTGTACCTTGGGGAAGTTTTAACCTAAGATGGTAGAATATAAGCTTAGGGGGTCTTTCATGTGGGTCCCCACATCTGTAACTCATTGTGGGGAGGGAACCCTGACAGCTTTGTTTTGGTGTTTTGTAAAAATTGTTGTAAGAAAGAGACATATAGGCCCCTGGGATTGTGAGTGGTCACTGCCTGTTCCATCTCCAGCTGCTGTATGCTGGAATAGCGCCTATCCAGAACAAACACACATTAGTGTCCTGTCAGTCTGCGTTCACTTCTTTTCAGTGTGCTCTCTGTGTGTTAGTGGGGAGGATGCATGTCCCACTGCCTCTGCCCCAATCCTGGACCCACAGCAGCATCTGTCCTCCTTCCCCAATTTCACAGAAAGGGAGTGTAGCGGGGAAGTTGCCCCGCTCCTGAAAAAGGCTAGGTTGAGTGGGGAAGCAGCCACAGCTGAGGCCATGCCCCAATCAGGCCACAGCTGGCCCTATAAAAGGGCTGTGAGCCAGGCACTCAGTGAGTCTCTCTCTAGTGGTGGAAAGAGAAGGACCTAGTTATCTGGAAGCAGGGTACCAGAGGTAGAGAAGTGCTGGTGAAAGTCAAGAGGAGCTGGGGAGTTCCAGCCTGGTAACTCCCCAGGCTGCAGGCCTTGTGCAAGGCCTAAAGAGAGGTACTGGGCTGCAGGGAAAGGCAGCAGGTCCAGCCCCGCCCTTGCCAATGATGAGTGGCCATTACACTGCAGTCTGCCCCAGTGAACAGGGGCTAGATGATGACTGGCAGTAGCCACTGAGGCAAGCTGGGCTTAGAGGGTTGGGGGTCCTGTTGGGGCAGAACCCCAGGGTGAGGGGCACCGGGGTCCGGGAGGGACACCGGGGCCTGATGCAGGTGAGCCACCAGCCAGCAGAAGGCGCTCCGAGCTGGAAGAGAGCTAATTCCCAGGGCAACCAGCAGGAGGTGCCGCACTGGTGAGTCTCACTTCACTACAGGGGGTGATCCATGTGCAGCCGGGGAGGGTAACCTCTCACACCCCCATGGTCATTGCTACGTCCGATTGCTTGCTTTGCAGACCAGGCTAAATGGACACCAGCCAGTGAGGTTACATGAGACCATGACAATGCCCAGAGCAAGGTCCACGGGAGAAGTGTGTGTTGGGGGGAGGGGAGAAAGAGAGAGATGGTCTCCAGAGTCGATGAAGGAACATGCCTGGCAAGTCTACAGAAATGGCTGGTAAACAAAGTAGCAGAGTTTAAATGCATCCGTGTTAGTCACACAACCATTAACAAGTGTAGAAAATGATACAACCATTAGTTTTCTTTTTTTATGATTTCACTCAAACCTGTCCCGGCTACTCAAGTCTGGAGCAGGTTTTTTCTAAACACTCTCAGGAAAAAATAGCAAGTTCAGGAGTATGCCCATGAAATTTAAGAAACTCTCTCGGATCTCCACAGCTTCTCCACAGAGTTAGTTTAGTAGATTTAGCTTTTGGTGGCATCGTCTCCCAAAGATGATGACCATTAATCCTGTATTCAGGACTGCACAGCATGAAGTACTGCACCAGCCCAAGTAACAACTCAGAGAGAGTAGTAGGAACCTTTGGGAGACCTTTTATTGGGAACTCAAGTATACGTTGCTGGGGCTATAGACTGCTGTTCTCCAACTAAATACTGTTTTCATATATTGGTGCCTCTCTTTGAATTGGTTCTGTGGGGCAATCCAGTCAAAATGAAAGGAGATTTTCAGCCAATGTTACACCAGTTAGGGATAACACCCAATGTTTCCATTGCTCTACATTCTCTAATCATCCTCTGAAAGCTAGACTCCTCAAGTGCAGTACATCTGGAGTACGTAAACTACTTCTGAGATCCCTTTTCAGTAATTGTTAGTACTGAAACACGGCACGGAAGAGCAAAGTTCTGCCCAGCAGCAACGTTATTTAACAAAAGATCAACTGTATCGCTCCAGAGCACAGGGAAATCCTCACGCATATTGGTTCAGACAAAACCTCCTGTAGGACATGGGACGTGTGAGCAATAGGAGGCTCTCCACGGTTTAATTGCTCTGAAATGGGAGTCTGTCCTCTCTGAACATTAGCATATGTGAGGCCCATTCCTGAGGATTGGGAATAACAGAGGTGTTGGAAAACTCAACGGAGGTAGCTCGAATTCTCTTTTGGGGAAGGCTCATTCTCTTAAGTTTTGTGAGGCTATCTAATGCTCAGAAATCCATTGCCTTAAGGACAGTCAGCAGCAGCTCTGCACATTTGCCAATTTACCAATACCCTGACTGGCAGTACCCACTGCTATTCCACTCCTGGTCCCCCAATGAGCTTCACTCCTGGCTTTCAGAAGCCCCTGCTATTCCAGTGCCAAATTCCAAAGTGCTTCCTTGGGGAAAACTCCACTCCTTCTGGCTTATGTCTGGTGCAGCTTTTACAGGCTCCGTGACTGGAAACCGGGTTGCTGATCAGAAGTCTCTAACAGTGCGGTTTGGGAGACTCTAGAAGAGAACCCCCATAAAACAGTATTTATTTTTGGTACTAGGATAGTGCGCCAGTGTGCTAGCACTTTTCACACAGAGAAGAAGATGCAGTCTCTGACCAGGCTGGTGTGAAAAGCATAGGCTTGTTGTTGTGAGTGAGGCTGTGGATGGATGGAGACTCTAAAGGAGAAACTAAAATTCCCACCAAGTGTAAAAGGGGCAGAGAGGCAAAGCAAAGAGTCATCACTCCATTGCCATGGAGGGTGCAGGAAGCACCAAGGCCCATGAGTTTCTGCTGTAAAGGCAAATAGCAAGAGAAGGGGTAGATATACTCCTAGAGAGAGATCCACAATAGGGCTTACAAACCTACCTGACACTTCAGGCCTAAGTCCAACATTTAGAGACAACCGAGATTCTCAAAATCCCTGCTCGGCTGCCACCTAGCCTTGAAGGTGCCGATTAGGGTTGCCAACTTTCTGATTGCAGAAAACTGAACATCCTTTCCCTGCTCCGCCCCTTCTCTGAGTCCCCACCCACTCCATCCCCCTTCCCTCTGTTGCTCGCTCTCCTCCACCCTCGCTCACTCATTTTCACTGGGCTGGGCAGGGGGTTGGGGTGCAGGAGAGGGTGAGGGCTCTGGGCTGGGAATGCGTCCTCTGGGGTGGGTCCACGATGAGGGGCTTGGGGTGCAGGAGAGGACTCTGGGCTGGGGCCCAAGGCATTTGGAGTGTGGGAAGGGGTGTGGGCTCCAGGAGGGAGCTTGGGTGCGGGAGGTGGCTCAGGTGCTGGGGCAGGGGATTGGGGTGAGAGATGGGGTGCAGGGTGCGGGCTCTGGGAGGGCGTTTGGGTGCGGGAGAGGGTTATGAGCTGGGGCAGGGGATTAGGGTGTGAGAGGGGTTGAGGGCTCTGGCAGGAGGTACAGGCTCTGGGGTGGGGCTTGGGATGAGGGGTTTGGGGTGCAGGAGGGGGCTCCAAGCTGGGCCAATGGTTTTGGAGTGTGGTAGGAGGCTCAGAGCTGGGGCAGGAGTTTGGAGTGTGGGAGGGGGCTCGGGGCAGGGGGTTGGAGCACGGAAGGGGATGAGAGGTGCAGGCTCCGGGCACTGCTCACTTCATGCGGCTCCTGGGAAGCAGCTGGCATGTCCCTCTGGCTTCTAGGCCTAGGGACGTCCAAGAGGCTCTGCGCGCTGCCCCCGATCTCAGGCACTGCCCCGCACAGCTCCCATTGGCCGGGAATGGGGAACTGCGGCCAATGGGAGCTTTGGGGGAGGTACCTGCAGGCAAGGGCAGCGTGTGGAGCCCTCTGCTCCCCCTCCCCGAGGGGCCGCAGGGACGTGGTGCCAACCGCTTCCGGGAGCGGCGTGGGGCCAGAGCAGGCAGGGAGCCTGCCTTAGCCCTGATGCGTGCTGCTGCCACCCCGGAGCCACTCAAGGTAAGCCGCGCTGGGCTGGAGCCCGCACTCCGAACCCCTCCTCCACCCTGCACCCCAACCACCTGCCCTGACACATCCTGCACCCCTCCCCGCACCCCAACCCCTGCCCTGAGCCCCCTCCCACACCCCGCACTCCCTCCCGCACCCCAACCCCCTGCCCCAGCCCTACATTCATGGCCCTGCATGCAATTTGCCCAACGCAGATGTGGCCCTCGGGCCAAAAAGTTTGCCCACCCCTGAGCTGGAGGGACATGCCAGCCGCTTCTGGGAGCCACGTGAAGCTGGCCGCTGTGGCCAACTGGACTTTTAGCGGCTTGGTCAGCTGGGCTGACCGGAGCCGCCAGGGTCCCTTTTCGACTGGGTGTTCCGGTCAAAAACCAGATGCCTGGAGACCCTAGTGCAGATGTTTCTGCCAGTGAGGTTGTGCACAGCCACCTCAGTCTGGGTGCCTGGGTGTCTACCTCCTGCCCAAGCTCCAGTGGGATCTTCAAACTAGTTATCTCGCCCCCTCCTCCTCTTGCCTGGGGGCCCAATTCAGAAGGCATGCTCAGAGAATGCCTCAACCTCCCCAAACAGACTGGGAAGAGGGAGAAGTAGCAACAGCCTTTAGCCTACTGGTTCACACACTTACCAGGACAAGGGAAACACTGTGGAGCAGGGATTTGAACTTTAGAGCCCTGACTAAGGGACTATGGGACGCTCTGGGGCGGGTCACCCTCTCCCTCTCTCTCTCTCCTGTTGAAGATGTTCCACTGTGTATAAATAGTTAAATACACAAGGAGCCAGACAAAGAGAGTCTATAGCCCAGGGGTTAGGGCACTCAGCTGAGAACTAGGAACCCACATTCAAATCCCTGCTCCCCAGCAGGCCATGGGCAGAACTGGATCTGCATGTGTGCTCTGCCCACTGGGCTAACAGTTGTATGTTTCTTGCAAAAAGCAGCTTGAGCATCGAACCTCAGGAGGGGTTTTCTCAGCTGACAGCCCCAGGCACAAAGAGGCACTCACACCCATCTCCATGGCATTTTCATTGGTTAGTTTAGGTGGCTCCCCACTCAGCAGGCAGGCTTTTGAGGATCCCATTCTTACGCTTGTATCTCTGCCTATGCATTGTATGGGGAGTCTAGGCACCTGACGGGGGGGGGGGGGGGGGGGAGCATTTCACTGGGAGCAGGGGCCCTAAAGGTTAGGCACTGACGTGATAAGCATTATGGTACCAAAGTCCCTTTGTTCTACACCCTAGAGTCTGCACCTACAGGCACCTACCCTTTTCTGGAGCAATTCCATTTCTTGCCCCCAGGCCAGCAGCAGGAGTCCAAGGAGTGCCAGGCATAGCATCAGCATACAACCCTTCCTAAGCTGCTCATGACAATTGCCAGGAAGGTGGAACAAGCCTTGGGAAAAGGCCACGGAGCACAGAGAGGGAGGGGCCACTGGTTCCTTGCTCCAGCAGCGGGAATTTTAGGGTCTCAGGAGAGAAGCCGTATCAATCCAATGGTGAGGGCAGCACATGCCAAACCGGGGGCTTTCCCCTGGGGGTAACCTTATTAACCCAAATATGTCTCCACATGAGTGTCATGTGAGCACACTACTGAGTGGATTAAAAACAACTTTAATAAACCAAACACAGCAGGAGGGCTAAGGGTACAGATCTGGATTTGAAAGAAGTGTGTGTGTACCACTCCATCACATACACCCCCTTTCCTGTCCATAAAATCCCCAGAGATAATGTGTGTGCAAAACATAAACAAAGGGGAGAGGTCTGGCAAATAGTTAGCAGAAATCACTCTAGACAGAACCCAGCCGGACAACTCTTTACCCAGTTCCTCAAGCCCCGAAACTAGAGAGAGAGAGAAAGACAAGGAAACCCAAAGCACAATTCCTGGTGCTCAGCAACACTCTTCCCACAAGAACAACTTCCCCCGCATCCCCCCCTATATATATGCCCATGAATTTCACTCAGTTATTCCTGCATCGAGCCCATATCTTGTGATTGAATTCAGGGGCGGCTCTAAGTTTTTTGCCGCCCCCAAGGCAAAAAAAATCCAACCGCCGCCCCACAACAAAATCCCCCCTTCAGCGCCGCCACCCCGCCGAAACACCCACGGAGCTGGCGGGGAGAGTATTTTTCTTTAAAATAAAAAAAACAAACAAAAAATCCCTGAGCGCTGCCCCCATCCAGGTGCCGCCCCAAGCACGTGCTTGGTAGGCTGGTGCCTGGATCCGGCCCTGGGGTTGGGAGTGAGGGGCACCGGCAGGGTGCGGGGGGCTGCGGCAGGGTGCGGGGGGCTGCGGGTCAGGACTGAGGGGCACCGGCAGAGTGCGGGGGGGGCTGCGGGTGGGTAGGGAGGGGCACCGTCAGAGTGCGGGAGGGGCTGCGGGTCGGGACTGAGGGGCACTGTCAGGGTGTGGGGGGGCTGCGGGTCGGGAGTGAGGGGCACCGGCAGGGTGCGGGGGGGCTGCGGGTCGGGAGTGAGGGGCACCGGCAGGGTGCGGGGGGGCTGCGGGTCGGGAGTGAGGGGCACCGGCAGGGTGTGGGGGGGCTGCGGGTCGGGAGTGAGGGGCACCGGCAGGGTGCTGGGGGCTGCGGGTCGGGACTGAGGGGCACCGGCAGAGTGCAGGGGGGGGCTGCGGGTGGGTAGGGAGGGGCACCGTCAGGGTGCGGGGGGGGGCTGCGGGTCGGGAGTGAGGGGCACCGTCAGGGTGCGGGGGGCTGCGGGTCGGGAGTAAGGGGCACCGGCAGGGTGCGGGGGGCTGCGGGTCAGGACTGAGGGGCACCGGCAGGGTGCGGGAGGGGCTGCGGGTCGGGAGTGAGGGGCACCGGCAGGGTGTGGGGGGGCTGCGGGTCGGGCGTGAGGGGCACCGGCAGGGTGCTGGGGGCTGCGGGTCGGGAGTGAGGGGCACCGGCAGGGTGCGGGGGGGCTGCGGGTCGGGAGTGAGGGGCACCGACAGGGTGCGGGGGGGCTGCGGGTCGGGAGTGAGGGGCACCGGCAGGGTGCTGGGGGCTGCGGGTCGGGAGTGAGGGGCACCGGCAGGGTGCGAGGGGGGGGCTGTGGGTCGGGAGTGAGGGGCACCAGCAGAGTGCAGGGGGGGCTGCGGGTGGGTAGGGAGGGGCACCGGCAGAGTGCGGGGGGGGCTGCGGGTCAGGACTGAGGGGCACCGGCAGAGTGCAGGGGGGGGCTGCGGGTCGGGAGTGAGGGGCACTGTCAGGGTGTGGGGGGGCTGCGGGTCAGGAGTGAGGGACACCGGCAGGGTGCGGGGGGGGGGGGTTGCGGGTCGGGAGTGAGGGGCACCGGCAGGGTGCGAGGGGGGGGCTGCAGGTTGGGAGTGAGGGGCACCGGCAGGGTGCGGGGGGGGCTGCGGGTCAGGAGTGAGGGGCACCGGCAGGGTGCGGGGGGGGGGCTGCAGGTCGGGAGTGAGGGGCACCGGCAGGGTGTGGGGGGCTACGGGTCGGGAGTGATGGGCACCGGCAGGATGTGGGGGGCTGCGGGTCGGGCAGGGGCGGCTCTAAGTTTTTTGCCGCCCCAAGCAAAAAAACCCAAAAACTCCAAGCGCCGCCCCGCAACAAAAACCCCCCTCCAGCTCCACCACCCCGCCGAAACACCCGGGAGCATGTTGTTGTTGGTTTTTTTAGATAAAAAAAACAAACAAAAAACCCCTGAGCGCCGCCCCCCTCCAGGTGCTGCCCCAAGCACGTGCTTGGTAGGCTGGGGCCTGGAGCCGGCCCTAATTGAATTAGAGCTTATGTTTTAGAAAGAGACACCTAATGCTGGTTATAGACTTCCAGCAATGGGGAATGCACCACGTCTCCCTGGGTACACTGTGCCAATGGTTAATTACCCTCACCATTAAAAATGTGCACCACATCTCTAGTCTGCTTCAGCTTCTAGCGATTGGACCTTGTGCTGCCTTTGTTTGCTAGATTAAAGTGCCCTCTGCTATTGGAAAGCTTCTTGTAGATCCCTGACCTAAATTTCACCTCAATGCCTAGTTTCACGTAAGTCCAGGGCCGGTGCAAGGAAGTTTCGCGCCCTAGGTGAAACTTCCTTGCACCAACCCTGCGCCCCCTCCCCCAAAGCCGCCCCCTCACCAGCTCCCCCGCCCCCCAGAGCTCAGCCTCCCCCCTCCACAATGCCGCCCCCTCAGCAAGCTCCCCCACCCACGGGCACTCAGCCCCCCCCCCCCCCCGTGACCCGTGGGCCACGGAAGCTGAGCGGGAGGGGGGCGGGGGGGCAGCTCGCAGCAGTTTCCCCGCGGCTCCCCGCTCAGGCACTGAGCGGGGTGGGAGGGAGGCGGCTCGCAGCAGCTGAGTGCGGGGGGGGGGGGGGCGGCTCGCGGCGGCTGAGTGGGGGGTGAGGGAGGGAGGGGGGCGGCTCACGGCGGCTGAGTGGGGGGGAGGGAGGGAGGGGGGCAGCTCGCGCTGGCTCCCTGCTCAGCGGCTGAGCGGGGAGCCGGGAGGCAGCCGCCCGCCACCCCCCAAATCTTGGCGCCCTAGGCGACCGCCTAGGGTCGCCTAGTGTGCGTGCCAGCCCTGCGTAAGCCCCCTGATACATGGATCTCTGAGCAGGGTTGGGGTTCTGTTAAGTGCTTCTAAAGAGAGACACATTCCCAAGGCTAATGACTGAACTGGGAGATATTTTCACTCACTAGCAACAGGAAACAAAGGTTCATTAATGCATAACCAAGATGTGGACTTGGCTCCCCAGTGAAGAGAAGCTCACTTCTATTTTGGGTTGTTTATAAACAGCTTCATGGTTACTCAAGTTTGCCCTTTTCACCTCACTCCTCCAAGATTCAGCAGGCATTTGGGGTGTCTGGAGCTAGTCTTCAGAAAACAAAAATCAGTTCAAGAGATACTTCAAGGGTTAGCAGGGCTGAAACCCACTCTGTACAATACCACAGTTTGCTCCTGTATATTTAGCCTGATCCAGGAAAACTGATCAGTTCTTCCCAAACAAGGGCTACAGCAGAGCTAGAATGGTCTCCAAGTGCTTCAAAGAGTTCTCATAAATATTAATACTCTGCTACTAAGAAGAATGGGGGGGAGGGTGACAAAGTGGGAATGTTCTTAATGTTATCTCTGGATACTGTGTGGGTGCCTCAGTTTCCCCTGTGCTTTTCTTAAGTATCTAGGTGCTGGGATAAGGGTGTGTGATTGTTGCAGAGCTGAGGGCCAGTGTGATGGCGTCTGCACAGAGACTGCCCGACACCCTGTCTCCTGGCAATTGATGGCCTGGGCCCCTCCCCTGTAAAGGTGCCAGCTGAGAGTGTTGGAGAACATAGAGATCGGGTGACCTCCTGGCCCAGGAAAGAGACAAAGGCCAGAGGAGGGGCTGGAGAGTTTCAGTTTGGAGCTGGCTGGGGAAATGGAGGGAGGCCCAGATGAACCTGTGGCCTCCCTGCCCCCCAAGATGGATCTGATTGAGGGGTCCTGTTCTCTGTACCTACAAGCTCTGTTTTAGACCGTGTTCCTGTCATCTACTAAACCTTCTGTTTTAGTGGCTGGCTGAGTCTCATGTCTGACTGCGGAGTCGGGGGGCAGGGCCCTCTGGCTTCCCCAGGAGCCCCGCCTCTGTGGACTTGCTGTGGGAAGCGCACAGTGTGGAAGGGGATGCTGAATGCTCCGAGGTCAGACCCAGGAAGGTCGAAGCTGTGCAGCTTCTTGCCCTGGAGACAGTCTGCTCACAGAGAGGAGGCTCTCCTGGAGTAGTTCCAGAGCATCGTCCAGTGACTCCGTGACCACTGGTGGCAGGTGTGGGATCTACTGCACCCCGTGGATGGCACTTCCTGCAGTAAGTGACTGGGGAGTAGTAAAATGAAGGGGGGTTAACGAGGACCAGGCGTGCTGAAGGCTCAGAGAGGGGTGGTTTCAGGGGGCAAAGGAGCTACACTTAACCCCTGGGAGTGTGTGACCAGCGAGGACTGTTGCAGTAACGGGGTCCCTGGGGGACTGCGGCGAGCAGTCTCAGGGGCGGAGGAGTCTGTGGCTCAACCCTGGGAGAGAGGTGGTGACTTGGAGAAGGGCTGGCACACTAGGGGTTCTTCCTGGAAACCGTGCGGAGCTGAGAGCACACAGGCCTGCGAGTCCACAACAACTTGGGAACAGCGGAGTAATGGCCTATCACCATCTCCTTAGAAGGCTATTGTAAACCTCTGCAAAAAGAGAGGATTATGCATTGGAAAGTTCACCAAAGCACAGTTAATCGTGCAACTGGAGGACGCTTGCCCGCAGGAGGTCCGCGGCTTCGGCGGAGGGTATTATTAGCAGCACTTCCTCCCTGCCGCTGAAGCCGCTTCCGCTTGCCTGCGGGAGGTCCGCCGGTGCTGCGGCTTCGGCGGCAATTCGGCGGAGGGGAGGACTAGGAATTTCTGCGCCCCTGCCTCGGGCGCAGAAATTCCTAGTTACAGCTCTGGTCAATGGGGAGACATTCCTGGGGTGGCGAGACCCTGGGACAGAGAGAACTGTTGTCAGGCCCCGGGTGGTGCACCCTCATCAGATGCTGGGGGGCTGTGTGACCTGGGTGAAGGTCCCAGGGATGAAGCCCCTCGATCTGGGCCATAGGCAGGGCCCTGTGCAGACACAGGAGGGGTCGGGCTGGCTCGTAGTTGGGGTTCTCCAAGGTATTGGCTGTGAGGTGCTGTTAGGGGATGACTGTGTCTCTTTGGGACAGGATCCAGGCCCGGTTCCTGTAACGGCCGAGGATTTGAATTTGAATCCAGGGAACCAACTGGCTAAGATGGAAATGGTCAGTGAAAATGAAAATGACCTGGCTGGGACGGGGGAGGAGCTGCTAGGCTCAGAATACCTGCCTGCATGTAACCAGACCCCTGGGGCTGAATGGGACAGAGAGATGCTCCCCGGCCCCCTGCACACCGGAGAGGGGGCTCATACTGGCTCTGATCCTGAGAGGAAAGCAGCGAGCTCACTGCCTACCCACACTGGGACAGCCAGGGCAGCGCTGAGCATGGTGGGAGCTGAGACCCCAGCTGAGTAGTGGGACACACAGGCAGGGCAGGACAGCTGCCAATCGGGTTTGCTTGGTCCAGAGGTGCTGCTGGGAAGTGATTCCACGGCAGGGAGGGGGCTACCAGGGACAGGGCTCAGCGGGGGTGTGACCCCAGGCCCAGCCAGCAAGAGGGAACAGGTTCCACTCCCTTCCCCAGCAGCTGAATTCCCGACCGAGCTGTGGAAGGATCCCTCCTTGGAGAAGCTGAGGGAACTTGCTGGCCACAGCGCTGCAAACCCCCTTGGGGAAGGCTGCAGGGACAGATTCCTGTGGGAGAAGGGATTCCTGTGCCGGGAATGGGCTCCCCAAGGGGAAGTAGAACCATGGGGGATCAGGAGGCAGCTGGTGGTGCCCCAGAAGTACTGCCACAGGCTATTGTACCTGGCCCACGATGTCCCTCTCTCAGGACACTGGGGATCCAGTGCCCCAGGCAGCAGCTGCTGCTGAACTTTCACTGGCCTGGAGTCTGTGACGCAGACCAGCAGTACTGCAGGCCCTGCGACCCCTGCCAGAGGGTGGGGAAGGCCCGGGATAAGGGTGCAGCTCCCTTCCGAACCCTGCCCATCATAGAGGAACCTTTCCAGAAGGTGGCTATGGGCGTAGTGGGGCCCCTCAGCAAGGCGACCTGGTCAGGGAAGAAAAACAACCTGGTGGTGATGGATTTCACCACCCGCTACCCAGAGGTGGTATCTCTATTCTCCACAGAGGCAGACACCCTGGTAGACGGGCTGCTGACCATCTTCAGCAGCATGGCGGTCCCCAGCGAGGTCCTTACAGACCAGGGGTCCAATGTCATGTCAGCCCTGCTCCGGGGCTTGTGGGAGAAATGTGGGGTCTGGCCCACCTGGGCCTTTGCATATCACCCTCAGCCCAACGGGCTGGTGGAGAGATTTCCTGGGACCCTGAGGATGATGCTGAGGACTTTTATGAATCAGCATCCGCAGAACGGGACAAGTACTTGCCCCACTTGTGGTACAGGGAAGTGCCCCAGGAATCCCCAGGGTTCTTCCCTTTCGAGCTGCTGTATGGGAGGAGAGTGAGGGGACCCCTGGACCTGGTAAGGGACGATTGGGAGGAGAAGATCCCCTGGTGGATCTCTTCCCTGAGATGGGAGCCAATCTTCCCATCAGGTATCCCCCATTCAGAGTCACTGGGAAAACAGCCCAGAGCCTGGAGAGAGAGGTCAAGGACATGCTGGCTTTAGAGGTGATCCAGCCATTCAACAGCCCTTGGGCCTCACCCGTGGGGCTGTTTCCCAAGAAAGATGGGTCGATCCGATTCTGTGTGGACTATTGGAAGCTTAATGCCAGCACCGTGTCTGATGCCTACCCCATGTCTAGGCCTGGTGAGATTTTAGACAAACTGGGGCAGGGGCTTATTACCTCCCTACTAGGATCTCCCCAAAGGCGACTGGCAGGTGACTGGCAGGTGCCTTTGGACCCAGATGCCAGGTTGAAATCTGCCTTCACCACCCCTTTGGGGCTCTTTGAGTTCCTGGTCCTGACTTTTGACCTCAAGTGGGCATCGGCCACCTCCCAGCACCGGGTGGATCGGTTACTGCGGGGGATGGAGAACTTGGCCTTGGTGTACATTGATGATATCTGTGTCTTTAGCCAGACCTGGGAGGAACACGTGACCCAGGTGAAGAGGGTGCTGGGCTGCCTCAAGGAGGCAGGACTGATGGTAAAAGCTGGAAAGTGTAAGGTGGGGAGGGCAGAGGTGTGGTACCTGGGCCACAAGGTGGGGAGTGGTTGCCCAAGCCCAGAGCTAGCCAAGGTGGAGGCGATCAGCGATTGGTCCGTTCCCCAGACCAAGAAGTAGTTCCAGAGCATCGTCCAGTGACTCCGTGACAGGGGGAGGGGGGCAGGAAAAGGGCAATGTGCCTACAATCCACACCCCCATTGGTAAGTAGCATTTTGGCCTAATAGTCTGGTCAGTATCTCTTTAAACGATGCATATTTGAGATACCAGCAAAATTCTCCTCACTGCCTGGGTCAGCGTGAAAAGCCTCTTCCTGTGACCCTTGTTCAAAGCACTGGGATGGTAAACAAAACCAGGCACGCTCTTGGGAGGTTGTGAGGGCTCTGTATTGCCTGTCATTGGACCTGTGAACACCCATGCCACCTTACAAAATTAGCTGCTTAGCCAGAGGGGGAGGGATAGCTCAGTGGTTTGAGCATTGGCCTGCTAAACCCAGGGTTGTGAGTTCAATCCTTGAGGGGGCCATTTAGGGATCTGGGGCAAAAATTGGGGATTGGTCCTGCTTTGAGCAGGGGGTTGGACTAGATGACCTCCTAAGGTCCCTTCCAACCCTGATATTCTATGATTCTATGATAATGTCATGCAGCACGAGGTTCTAACATGGAGCTAGAAAGAAAATCCCCTGGATATTTAATATCCATGTCCCTTTTCTACAATGTTTCGGATTCAGGCACTTTCTATAGTTTAAGGAAGAAAAAAACCTGGTCTCATTTCCAGTTACTGGAAACTCAGACCCAATAGACTATAAAATCTTTAAGATGTTTCTACAGTCATTACAGTCAAAAGAAACTTTATGCTCTTCCCTTTTTGGTCCTCGCCCCGTCCCTTCCTCACCCATGCTTTCAATTCTGTTTTCTGCTTGTAACATTTTTGCTTGATTTACTTAATCAGGAGCATGAGACCAGGGTGTACAGCAGGCCTGCAGAACATGTGGCCCAGGGGCTGCATGCGGCCTGCGTGGGCTCACCGTGCAGCCCGCGGGGGGGTGAGTAGGCAAGCGGCGGGGTGGGGCAAGCCAACGGCCGGCTGGCCGGCCGGCGGGTGGGCGGGCTGGTGAAGAGGCCAGTGGCAGGCTGGGGAGTGAGGGTGAGCCAGCGGCAGGGGGCGGGGGCAGCAGCAGAAGGTAAGAGGCCAGCAGTGGGCAGGCAGGTGAGCTGGCGGCAGGGGGAGCTGGCCTCCACACCCCAGCGCTGGGGAAGGAAGGGTTGTTTCCGCGGGGCAGGGGGGCGCGGGCGGGGGGGCGTGGAGGGCGTGTTTCCGCAGGGCCGGGGGGTTTCGGCCCTCAGCTGTTTTCTTTGGAGTAATATGGCCCTTGCCGCTTTACGAGTTGTGCAGGCCTGGTGTACAGGGAGAATACATGCGGGCTTGTAAAGCACAAAGCTGAAAGCCAAGTGACTTCACCCCCTCCACAAGATGAAATAGTAGCTCCAAATGTACAGCTAAAGATGATCATGATATAAAATCAATACACAGGGAAAGTGATTTGTGTAGTCACTTGGCATGATTGCCATGGTATTAACTGATGACACAGAGAGCAAATCAGAAAGCTCCAACTGTGTCCAGTATGCTAAAGCTGTCTAACAAAATAATAGTAATTCTGTACATGCCTCCTACGTTCTAGAGAGTAACAAAAGTGGTCTGCATTCGGTGAAAGCCACTGTGGTCGTATGAGCTCTCTCCCTATCTGTGTGGTCCACGACAGAGCAGAAGGCACTGAACGGGTATTTTACAAGTGCTAATCTCCAGTTCCTAACAATGCCAAGAGCGGGGAAGGGGTGGAGGGATATTTTTTTCTTTCCCTCCAGGGATGGGAATAGAAGAAGTAAGTTAGCTCCACAATATCCAATTACTGCAATGCAATCTAACTGGGCCAATTTTACCAAAGAGTTTGACCAACAGCCAATATGCTTTGTCTTCCACAGCCTAAAGTTACTGAGGGTCAACTAAGAGAGAAAGCAGCACTCTCAAGATGCCAGGACCACAGCCCCATCCTTCCTGCCACAGAGGAACTGACCTCGCTGTTCTCCTTCAGATCTCTTCTTACTGTGCACTTCTATGCTGAAAAGTGATCAATCCCACAGTCCTTCCCCCACAACACACACGCCTGCACCCTTGGGGTGAATTTCCATATTTTTCAACTTATTTAAAGTTTAACCTTAATGACAACGTTCCTGGCTTTCTAGTTTTCGAAAATCACGTTTTCCTTCCCCTTCCTTTTTATTACAGATACTTTGTCATCTAACTCCAGTTCAGGGTTGGTGTTGCCTGTGAATAAAAACTATGTGCCATCATCATAGATGCCAAATGCAAGAAGAAGCAGAAGCCTTCTTACAATCTATTGAGAACCAGTGCATCTCATGCAGCCTGATTATTTAGGCTTTCCAAATGACAGCTCCTGAATGGTCACTGTGAACTTGGGTTGTCTGCATGCCACTGCAGAATGCTGACTGTCACAAGCCCTTCCTAACATCATTTGGTAGATTCATAGACCATAAAGCCAGGCAGTGATCATCTAGACTGACCTTCTGCATAACACAGGCCAATAGACTGAATTAATTCCTATTTAAACTAGAGCAGATCTTTTAGAAAAACACCCAGTCTTGATTTTTAAATTGCGAGTGATGGAGAACCCACCACAGCACTGGGTAAGTTGTCCCAATGGTTAATTACTCTCACTGTTAAAAATTTGCACCTTCTTTCTAGACTGAATGTCTAGCTTCACCTTCCAGCCATTGGATCTTGTTAGACCTGTGTCTGCTAGACTGAAGAGCCCACTGTCATGAAATTGCTGTTCCCCATGTAGGTACCTACGGCTCGATCCACAAAGGGACTTAGGCACTGTAATGTGTAACTCCAAGGTGCCCGGCCACCTCACAGAATCCTCAGCCCTGCGTAAGGTGTCCAGGCTCCCTATGCAATGCGTGGAGACAGTTAGACATCCAAGAAAGGGATCTCAGGAGCCAATAAGCTGCCTAAGCTGGGCAGAAGTGAAATGTACTCAAAAACAACACACCAAAACCCATCCTATTATAGACCTGGTTTCAAGTCCCTTCTCCAAATCAAGCAGAATAGGGATGTGAACCTGGGTCTCCCCCAGCCCAGCTGTGTGCCCTGACCGCTAGCATGAGGTGCACACACAATGTCAGCAGTGCTTAAGTTGGACTTAGGGCTAGTTTACACTTACCGGCGGGATCGGCGGTGGCGGATCGATCTTCTGGGTTCGATTTATCGCGTCTTGTCTGGACGCGATAAATTGAACCAGGAAGTGCTCGCCGTCGACGCCGGTAATCCTACTCCGCAAACGGAGTAGGCGGAGTCGACGGGGGAGCCTGCGTGCCGCGTGTGGACCCCCGGTAAGTACCTTTTCATTCGAACTAAGATACTTCGACTTCAGCTACGTTATTCACGTAGCTGAAGTTGCGTATCTTAGTTCAAATTGGGGGGTTAGTGTAGACCAGCCCTTAGGCACCCGAGGACCTTTGTCGATCTAGACCTTATAGACTGTGATCAAGTCACCCTTTTCTTTTGTTATTGAGATTGAACTCCTTGCCTCTCTTACAGTAAGGCAGGGTTTCTAATCCTTTAATCATTCTCACGACTCTTCTCCGAACCCTCTCCAGTTTGTCAACATCCTTCTTGAATTGTGGGCACCAGAACTGGACACAGGATTCCAGTAGTAGTTGCTCCAGCCCCAAACACAGGGGTAATATCACCTCCCTACTCCTACTCAAGATTCCATTCTTTACACAACCATTTGTTTTATGGTACCAGGAGTTATTCATTTGGCCTGGTTTACATTGCAAAGAGCACATCTCCCATCACATGCCAGTCAGCAAGTGAGAGAATAAATTTGGACCTGTGGTACTACAGTGAACTGTACTTTATAGCTATAGTATCTAGACAGTGAGTTGTTAAGTACAGGCTCTGGGAGTGGGCAGAAGTCCATCAACCTACACAGAATGTCCCATTTAGATCACTGTGGAAGTCAGTGAGTGCCCTGCTAGAGAAAAACTGCCAGGCCACATCAGAGTGAAACCAAATCCCCCAGCAGTATTCAAACCATGGGGAGTGGGGAGAGAGAGAAATATTTAACTCTTTGTTTAGATATCAAATAACTCGTTTGTTCCTTCTAAACCTGCAATTTTCTTCCCCTTAATATTCTGGCAGCACCCAGAGGCCCCAGCCAGAATTGATGCTCTGTTACAACAAATGCCATACAAATACATAAGAAGACACAATCCCTGGCTCAAAGAGTTTACAGTCTAGTTTAGGACTTGATTACTCAGCAGTGAGCTGGCAGATTCAAGGTGTCCCTAGATAAACTGGAACAGGTAAGAAATTAGGGCCAATACAGACTGTTAAAATGGGTATTTCACATAAGCCTTTACTATGCTCACACTGTTTATATTCCTCAGTCCTGTCCTTTTACAGCACCTACAGTCAGGCCTGGGACATGGAAGCTTGAAGACAAGTAGAGAGACCTATCATTCACCCCTTTGGGTGTGGCTCCAGTTTGCCATAGCAAAAAAAAAAAAAAAAAACAACCTTGTAGAGAATGGCAAATACAAGTCAACATTTCCCCACCCTCCCAAGGCTGAAGCAGATGCTGTGTATTCCTACTCCAGAGGGTAAGAAATGTTGCAGAGAAATGGAATTGGCTTCCATCAAAGCTACATATAAGAAGCCTTGAATGGGAGGCAAATGACAAAGAAACCACAAGCCAAACTCCTCCTCAGAATCAAGGCTGAGTGCAAGCCATTGAAAGAGAGAAATTCACAGTATCTGAGAAACTGATGAGACTTTCCAGGTAGAGAGAAAGAGAAATGAATAGAAAAGAAGCATAAATAAATCCAACTCTAACAAAAGAGTGAACTTCAGTTGAATTATGTTTACAGTAAAAATCACAAACCAAATGGCTTAGTGCAGAGTTTCTCAAACTGGGGGTTGGGAGGTTATTACATGAGGGGATCGTGAGCTGTCAGCCTGTACCCCAAACTCCGCTTTGCCTCCAGCATTTATAATGGTGTTAAATATATTAAAAAGTGTTATTAATTTCTAAGGGGGGGTCGCACTCAGAGGCTTGCTATGTGAAAGGGGTCACCGGTACAAAAGTTAGAGAACCACTGGCTTAGTGCACAACACCTACTTCTGACACTGATTTTCATAGGACAGCAAACCCATCTCCCATTTTTTCTGCTATTCCAAGAAATCTTTCAAATATTTGTATATGAGGAACTGAAAAGACTGCGGTAGTGGAACTCTCCAAAACCAAAGAGAACAAATGTGGAGAAACATACAGATATGGATTGTTTTAATGCACTGAAGTCTTGAGGTGTGTTCTGTTGGGAAAAGCTGTCTCCCATAAAAGCCTTGCCAAAGGATGTTAGCCTTACATTAATGAGTAGATTACCAGAGTCAAACAGAAATAAAATTCCAGACAGTAGCAAGGAACCTCTGTACTTCTGAATAATGTTGGGATTTCAAAAATTTCCCTGACCCCTTCCCAATGCATCTGCCCATCCCTTGAATAGAAAGGGATGCCGTTTAGATTTCTCAGCACCCAGCCATGGAGCATGCCTGCTCACTTTCCTACATGCCAATTGTTCCTAAATGTTAGTTTCCATTCTGTCCCCTAAGCTAGCCTGATGGAGTTCTCTCGAAATGTCCCTGTTTACAACTCAGATACTGGCAGATGTGACTTACGTCCACTGACAGTTCCCTCTGAATAAGTTTCTTGGTCTCCTTTTCACAGTAGTTGAGCATTGCTTCTCGGTTGTATAAGCCAGTTGAGTGCTTGTCAGTTTGGTTTCTCTGCCTGAGCCCCACAGGGATGTTTCCATCCGGATCAGCCACATCCAACTCCTTTTCTAGCTCTTCCATCTCCTCTGGAGACAAAGTAGACAATAAGTTATCAATATCTGGATCTTCACTGACTTGCCTTCTGTATTTTGCTACCCTGGACATCTTGGCAGTTTGTAGGTGAAGCACAGCTGTGATGATATGCAAAGCCAAAGAGTGGAGGAAAATTAGTTAAATAATAGAAGACCAGAAGCTACTTTCCCCCCCTCCCCACAGTTCAGGTGCTGAAGTGTTAAATCTAAGCAGCTCTAACTTACTGCAACCTAGGATCAATTGGTTATAAAGGGAGGACAGGGGTTGGTACAATAGCTGGCCAATTACATTTAACAGCTGTACAGCCTGGTTCAGGAAAACCAGTCAGGAAAGGCAGGAGGCGGGCTTTCTCTCTATCAGAGGAGTTTGAAACCTGAGGACATTCCAGGGAATCTGGAAGAGCTACATGACCAAATTTAGTACTGAACATTTAGCCTTTTAAAGGCAATGGGACAACACAGTGAGAAAATATGCAAAAACGCACAAGCTGCTAGGCCGGGGCTTTGAAATCAGGGAAGAAAGAACCAGAGCTGCAGATCTTTAGGATGTGTCCATATGCAGCTTCATGATCTGACAGCAAAGGCATTAAAGCTACTTGTAACATACAGTTTGCTTCCACATCACAGGGGTGAAATGTGTAGCTGGAACTCACATTCTGTCAATTCCCAGCTTTCTGCTGAATTTGATAATAGTATGCGGGAGACCATTATATGCCTACACAGCATTTAAGAAAGTTTTCATTTTCACAAAATGTTCCCTGTATATATTTACAGTTCCCTGAAGTCTCTTACAGTCTCCCGTCCTTTTAAAGCAAATCTACATTCTTTCATTTGGAAGCCCATACAATTCCCTCCTTCCAAAAAAACCCATGAGTACATTGGATAGTTCTGGCTACAGTTTTTTAAAATTGCAGATGACTATTGCCTGATTGGTATGTGTATTGGGTGAGCAATAGCAGGTGTCAAAGAGAAGAGAAGGTGTCAAAGCAAGAGAAACCCACCCGGTTTTGAAAGAAGTGAGAAGCTGAGGACGAAATGGGAAAATGGGTATCTTCCTCTGGAAATGGTACATGACCAGATCTGCAGCAAGCGGATCTAGATGGCTATAAGTTCAGGGAGCTGTCAAATGTTTGTAATCAACAGTTTTATCTTCACATCATCTTGGCTCTTAATCATATTTTCCTTTTATGGAGGTATTAGCATAGATGTAAATGGCCTATCTTCACGATAGTATGTCACAGTGAGTGCTTGGTGTATTAAAATATCTGTTCTCAAGATAACTGCACTTCTGACCCCTTTGTGGCCCCCTTGATGACTCCCCACTTAGGTCTCAGGTCTCTAGCTGTCACCTTTCTCAGGGCAGAGACCCACAACTCTCTTCCTCTAGACCTGCAATCCACCATGATTCTCTCAGCAGTTCAGCAGCACCTGCAGTCTAGTTCTCTCAGGGGCGGTGACAAGGTTAATCAGTGACCAGCCAGACATCAGAAAGCAAAGTGCTGTTTATTCAGAACAAACCATTATAGAGAAAACATCTCTTAAAAGAACAAACAGCTTATACACAGCCTAGTTTACCTGGTGTCACCAAAGTATTTCGTGTTCGCTCAAGGGCCTCTCTCCCAATCTCTTGTTCATTTTTGGATCAAGGGGAGTGGTGACCCTTCTCCCAGATCAAGGCACCTCTTTATAGTTTGCAGTTCTTTATTTTCCAGGCCTCTTGAACCAGAACAAACCAGTTAACATAATTTCCCTGGGGTGAAACTTCCAGACTTATTACCATTTGAGGAGGCATTGGAGTGTGTTGAGCACTTCAAATACTTAGGTAGGATAACTACAATGAACACTAAACATCACTTAGAGATCTGACACAGAATGGGACTTGTGACTGCTGTTCTAGCATTCAATCACATTTGGAGAAGCAAAGGTATTACCAAGAAGTGTAAAATGAAATTGCTGCTGTCTCTTGTCTTCAGCATTTTGCTATATGCATGTGAGACATGAAGGAAACAGGACAGAAATTCCATAGGCGACTGCTGCATGTTAGCAGTACTTAGCACATGACTAACAAGGAGGTAATTGCCCAAATTCACAGCATACCTGGAGTGATACCTGATCTTATCAAGATGATCCTATTCACATAGAACAGGCCTGCACAACATGCGGCCCGGGGGCTTCATGCGGCCCACATGGGCTCACTGTGCTGCCCGCGGGGGGGGGTGAGTAGGCAAGCGGCAGGGCGGAGCAAGCCAACGGGTTGCAGCTGTCTGGCGGTGCCTGCCTTCCACGCCTTCCTCATTCACACCTCATTCATTCAACAGGGCAACTGAATACAAAGTGGGGGGAAGATCTTCTACTTCTAGCAAAAATCAGAGGGGTAGCCGTGATAGTCTGGATCTGTAGAAGCAACAAAGGGTCCTGTGGCACCTTATAGACTAACAGACGTATTGGAGCATAAGCTTTTGTGGGTGAATACCCACTTCGTCGGATGCAAGCAGTGTCAATGTCCAGGGGCAGCTATAAATGTGCAGGGAAGGGTCAGGCTAGAGATAACAAAGTTAGCACTATCAGGGAGGGTGAGGCCCTCTTCTAGCAGCTGAGGTGTGAATACCAAGAGAGGAGAAACTGCTAGAAGAGGGCCTCACCCTCCCTGATTGAGCTAACCTCATTATCTCTAGCCTGACCTTTCCCTGCACATTTATATCTGCCCCTGGACATTTCCACTGTATGCATCCGAAGAAGTGGGTATTCACCCACGAAAGCTTATGCTCCAATACCGCTGTTAGTCTATAAGGTGCCACAGGACCCTTTGTCGCTTCTACAGATCCAGACTAACACGGCTACCCCTCTGATACTTGAGACTATGCAAGGCACTGCATTCAGCCGTATGGAGTGGAAATCCATCAACCTCATGAAGAAACTTGCACAAGTACAGACAGATATCATCTTTCTCTCCATGCAAACGGATGGACATCATACCAAATGGACTGAAGGTGAAAAATCCATTGCTATCTACATACTGCACAGACCACAGTGAGAGATTATGCCATACACTATCAAAGAAACTGAGGAACCACCTGATCAGCATCCTATACAGCAAACAGGAAAACATCAAAAAAGAGCTCTCAAACCTGGAGACTTTCATAACTAACCAATCTTCCACACAAACGGACTTTACTAAAATAAGACAGGAGATCTACATTAAACACTTCACCTCTCTATAAAGGAAAAAGGACTGTAAGCTGTCTAAACTCCTACCTGCCACATGGGGCCACAACAGCGGTACCCCCAATTCACCCAGCAATATCGTCAGTCTATCCAGCCACACTCTCAGCCCGGCAGAAGAGTCTGTCCTAGCTCGGGGACTCTCTTTTTGCCCCACCACCCCCACAAACATGATAAAGTTCTGCGGTGACCTGGAAGCCTACTTTCGCCGTCTCCGACTCAAAGAATACTTTCAAGATAACAGTGAACATCGCACAGATACACAGATACCCTCCCACCAACAGCACAAGAAGAAGAACTCCACATGGACTCCTCCTGAGGGTCGAAATGACTGTCTGGACCTACACATAGAATGCTTCCACCGACGTGCACAGGCAGAAATTGTGGGAAAACAACATCGCCTGCCTCATAACCTAAGTCGTGCAGAACGCAATGCCATCGACAGCCTCAGAAACAACCCTGACATTATAATCAAAGAGGCTGATAAAGGAGGTGCTGTTGTCATCATGAACAGGTCTGACTACCAAAAGGAGGCTGCCAGACAACTCTCCAATACCAAATTCTACAGGCCACTTTCCTCAGAGCCCACTGAGGAATACACTAAGAAACTGCAACATCTACTCAGGACACTCCCTACACTAACACAGGAACAAATCCACATACACTTAAAGCCCCGACCGGGGTTATTCTACCTACTACCTAAGATCCACAAACCTGGAAATCCTGGATGCCCCATCATCTCGGGCATTGGCACTCTCACTGAAGAACTGTCCGGATATGTGGACTCTCTACTCAGACCCTACGCCACCAGCACTCCCAGCTATCTCCGTGACACCACTGATTTCCTGAGAAAATGACAGTGCATTTGTGATCTTCCAGAAAACACCATCCTAGCCACCATGGATGTAGAGGCTCTCTACACAAACATCCCACACACAGATGGAATACAAGCTGTCAGGAACAGTATCCCTGATGATGCCACAGCACAACTGGTTGCTGAGCTCTGTGATTTTATCCTCATGCACAATTATTTCAAATTTGGTGACAATATATACCTCCAGACCAGTGGCACCGCTATGGGCACCCGCATGGCCCCACAATATGCCAACATTTTTATGGCTGACCTGGAACAACGCTTCCTCAGCCCTCGTCCACTCATGCCCCTTCTCTATCTACGCTACATTGATGACATCTTCATCATCTGGACCCATGGGAAAGAAACTCTGGAAGAATTCCACCACGATTTCAACAGCTTCCACCCCACCATCAACCTTAGCCTGGACCAGTCTACACGGGAAGTCCACTTCCTAGACACCACGGTGCAAGTAAGCGATGGTCACATTAACACCACCCTATACCGAAAACCCACCGACCGCTATGCCAACCTACATGCCTCCAGCTTCCATCCCGGACACACCACACGATCCATTGTCTACAGCCAAGCACTGAGGTACAACCGTATTTGCTCCAACCCCTCAGACAGAGATCAACACCTACAAGATCTTCACCAACACCTACAAGATCTTCACCAACACCTACAAGATCTTCACCAAGCATTCTCAAAACTACGATACCCGCATGAGGAAATAAGGAAACAGATCAACAGGGTCAGACATGTACCCAGAAGCCTCTTGCTGCAAGACAAGCCGAAGAAAGAAACCAACAGAACTCCACTGCCCATCACTTACAGTCCTCAGCTAAAACCTCTCCAACAGATCATCGGTGATCTACAACCCATCCTGGACAACGACCCCTCACTTTCACAGGCCTTGGGAGGCAGGCCAGTCCTCGCTCACAGACAGCCCGCCAACCTGAAGCATGTTCTCACCAGCAACTACACACCGCACCATAATAACTCTAACTCAGGAATCAATCCATGCAACAAACCTTGATGCCAACTTTGCCCACATATCTACACCAGGGACACCATCACAGGACCTAACCAGATCAGCCACACCATCACCGGTTAATTCACCTGCACATCCACCAATGTAATATACGCCATAATGTGCCAGCAATGCCCCTCTGCTATGTACATGGGCCAAACTGGACAGTCCTTACGCAAAAGGATAAATCCTCTTTCCAAAGAGGATGGATCTAGACTGTTCTCAGTGGTAGAAGATGACAGAACAAGGAGTAATGGTCTCAAGTTGCAGAGGGGGAGGTTTAGGTTGGATATTAGGAAAAACTTTTTCACTAGTAGGGTGGTGAAGCACTGGAATGGGTTACCTAGGGAGGTGGTGGAATCTCCTTCCTTAGAGGTTTTTAAGGTCAGGCTTGACAAAGCCCTGGCTGGGATGATCTAGTTGGGGTTGGTCCTGCTTTGAGCAGGGGGTTGGACTAGATGACCTCCTGAGGTCCCTTCCAACCCTGAGATTCTATGATTCTATGATTCTATGACACAAATCAGATATAAGGAATGGCAATATACAAAAGCCTGTAGGAGAACACTTCAACCTCCCTGGACACACACTAGCAGACTTAAAGGTAGCCATTCTGCAGCAAAAAAACTTCAGGACTAGACTCCAAAGAGAAACAATAGAACTTCAGTTCATTTGCAAATTTGACACCATCAGCTCAGGATTAAACAAAGATTATGAATGGCTAGCCAACTACAAAAGCAGTTTCTCCTCCCTTGGTATTCACACCTCAACTGCTAGAAGAGGGCCTCACTCTCCCTGATAGAGCTAACCTCGTTATCTCTAGCCTGACTCTTCCCTGCACATTTATAGCTGCCCCTGGACATTGCCACTGCTTGCATCCGATGAAGTGGGTATTCACCCACGAAAGCTTATGCTCCAATACCTCTGTTAGTCTATAAGGTGCCACAGGACCCTTTCTAGCAAAAAGACATTTTTCTTTTACCTTAATTATACCTTAGGGGCCCGCTATAACATATTACCAAGGTTCAATACAAAGTCATATAAAAGTTATTCAAAAATGCATAATGCAGAGATTTATCTACAACTGCATTGATTGACTGTTGTGCGCAGTAATATAGTGACCCCTGGGGGGGTGAAGAGGGGTGTTATGGTGGGACCGAGCAGGGAGGGGGCAGGTCCTATTTTACTGCTGTGATTTGGTCACCCTATGCGCACTGTTTCTTTCTCCCTCTACAGGCTTCCACACCCCAGCGCTGGGGAAGGAGGGGTTGTTTCCACGGGGTGGGCAGTGCTGGGGGGGCGGGGGTTGTTTTCGTGGGGCCGGGGGGTTTCAGCCCTCAGCTGTTTTCTTTGGAGTAATATGGGTCTCGCCGCTTTACGAGTTGTGCAGGCCTGACATAGAACCATGGGGCTAGAAGGGGCCGCAAGGGTCAGCTAGTGTCAGCCCCTGCCAAGATGTAGAACTTGTTGAGTCTGATGAAGAAAACTTGAGTTTGTGGGGCACCTGGGTCGGATGAGCGGAGGGAGATTGCAGAAGCAAATGTTGCAGGGACTGGTGCCAATTTTCAGGGGAATGGCAACTGGGATTCAACAATGTGGCTGATTGGCTGGGATGTGGTACAGTGCGCTTCTCAAAGCTGTATGCAAAATATGGAGGAAAGTTGCTAGCCTCCGACTCCTGTGTATTGTGTTTACTGTAAATTGGGATGTGGTGCTTGACACTAGTAGAGAATGTATGTATTTAACACCTCCCTCCGTGATTTTAGTTCCTCCAGGAAATCGTTTAGCTCCCATTGTATTCCTGGTTCAATCACTAGCCAGTCCACAAAGATACATGTAACATTTATAAATTTAATAAAATAGTCTGAATATTCTGTGCTTTGTACAAAGCACCGCATCTGTCGCATAAAGGACTTTGTAAACTACATAACCCTAAATATCAAACAGAAATCAATGTATGTGCATGAAAACATAGGCTAGATACTTAGGAGACACTCTGAATGTATTTGGTGTATTTTACACACAGGCCTGTGTTCTGGCTTCCCTTTCTTGGGACAGTGTCAGGTAAGGGTTGGGAAAGTGTGACATTCCCCAGGGTGCAACCTGAACTGCTAGGTCCCCTTACCTCTCCAGCCCAGGGTGCCTTTTGCAATGCTTTGCCAGTGAACAGCAAACCTCTCCAGGCTCTGATCATTCCCAGCACGCAGTCACTCCCAGCTCAGTACATGAATACTACGCTCAGCCATCCATTAATTGATACAGGGCGATACTCATGTTCCCCTCAGTCCAAGCCTTGCCTGCCCCCTTCCCCCCACCCAAAATATGTGTTTTGTGCCATTCAGTAGCTCACTGGACCGTACAAGCTCATAAATCAGTCCATCATTCCAACAACGGGTAATAAATGTGCATCAGCCTTTTTGTCTCATGGGGAGGCTTCCCAAACCCTTCAATCAAACACACTGGTTTAGATAAAACAGTAAAGCAAGTTTATTAACTAGAGAAAGATAGATTTTAAGTGATTTACAGGTGATAATACATTCAAGTTAGAATTGGTTACAAAAGAAATAAAAAAGATAAAACCACAATCTAATTTCTAAACTTTACCCAGACTAATAGTTCTAACAGCAAAATAGGTCATCTAACCATTAGCTGCAATGTATTTCACAGGGTGCTTCTTTTTTCCAGCCTAAGACCTGGAGCCGTAACTAGGGATTTTGGTGCCCAAAGCAACAGGGGCGACTATGTTTTTTGCCGTCCCAAGCACGGCAGTCAGGCAGAGTTTGGTGGCGTGGGTGATCTGCCGGTCCCGTGCCTTTGGCGTGCCCACCGCCAAATTGCCACCAAAGCCGCGGGACCGGTGAACCTCCCGCAGGCATGCCGCCGAATGCTGCCTGACTGTCACCCTCAAAGTGACCGGAAGGCCGCCCCCCGCAGCTTGCCGCCTCAGGCATGCGCTTGCTGCGCTGATGCCTGGAGCCATCCCTGTGAGGCAAGAAGGATCCTTGCCACCAAAATGCCGCCGAAGACCGAGTTTTCTGTGCCCCTCAGGTATGTGCACCCGAGGCAAGTGCCTCGCTCGCCTCGCCCTTGTTATGGCACTGCTAGGACCACTCTCCTTAGTTCAGTGTTCTTCAGGTATTCCTTGATGTCCTGGGAGGTGGAGTGGAGAGGTAGCCAGAGGCCTTTCCCCTGCTTCATATATTCTGACTTTTTATATTGGAAAAGTCTTTGCTGGGTCATGGGGTCAGCAGTTCCACTGCATACAAGCTGTCATTCAGGTGAATTGCAAATACTTTGTTTATACCTTCCTCCCCTGCTGGTGGATGTCCAAGTAGGTAATGGCTCTTTAGCACCTTGCTGGTGTACAAGTTTGTCTTTGTCTTTGAGAAAATGGTCGGAGGGCGTTACCCAGAACTACAGCATATTTCAGTAAAAATCACATAACAAGATCTCATAGCTCCCTATACAATGGTGATACACTCATTTAAACAGGATAATGATGTTCAGTACATTATGAGTTTTCAAATGATACCTCACCAGGCATACTTTGTACAAAACATATAATAAAAATGGTGAACATGAGGTACAGGGTGTCTTATGGGGTACAGGGTGTCACAGAAAGTGTGTGCAGGGATCTCTTTCCCACCTTGCATTTCTGAACAGGGGGCAACTCCAATTATACACTTCATGTGAAATCCTGGCCATTTAAAGACAATGGGAGTTTTGCCACTGACTTTAATATGCACAATATGCAGGGCAGCCAGGGTAACGCTAGCAATGTAAAATACCCCAAAGGATGCATGCCCTGGGATATCAGAAGTGGGACTCTGGCCTCAACCTCTTCCACATCATCTGGCAGTCTGATGTTAGCACTTGGGGAAGGCATGCTGCATCCTTTTAGTTTAGCAGTTGTCACTCTGTGTGCACCCCTTAGGGCCCCTGGAGACATTCACTCGGACACTCTTCACCACATGCAGAATGGCTCTAGAACAGGCCTGCACAACTCGTAAAGCAGCGAGGGCCATATTACTCCAAAGAAAACAGCTGAGGGCCGAAACCCCCCGGGCCCCAAGAAAACAACCCCCCCACAGCGCCGCCCACCCCGTGGAAACAACCCCTCCTTCCCCAGCGCTGGGGTGTGGAAGCCTGTAGAGGGGGAAAAAAACAGCGCGCATAGGGTGACCAGATCACAGCAGTAAAATAGGACCTGCCCCCTCCCTGCTCGGCCTCACCATAACACCCCTCTTCACCCCCCCAGGGGTCACTATATTACTGCGCACAACAGTCAATCAATGCAGTTGTAGATAAATCTCTGCGTTATGCATTTTTGTATAACTTTTATATGACTTTGTATTGAACCTTGGTAATATGTTATAGCGGGCCCCTAAAGTAGTATAATTAAGGTAAAAGAAAAATGTCTTTTTGCTAGAAGTAGAAGATCTTCCCCCCACTTTGTATTCAATTGCCCTGTTGAATGAATGAGGTGTGAATGAGGAAGGCGTGGAAGGCAGGCACCTCCAGACAGCTGCAACCTGTTGGCTTGCCCTGCTCCACCGCTTGCCTACTCACCCCCCGTGGGCCGCACAGTGAGCCCACGCGGGCCGCATGCAGCCCCCGGGCCGCATGTTGTGCAGGCCTGCTCTAGAAACTGGTATTGGTGTGGTGCCCCTCTGCATTCCTAAAATTCGCCAGAGGCTGAGAAAGTCACAATCTGTCCCACCTTTTCTTACAGATCAGTAGGTCAGGAAGAAAGCAAAGGCCAAGTTGAAGGGCAGTATCTTGTGGGTACCATAATGATTAGTATTATGTTTGGTGTTATTTAACGTTTTAACTAATGATTGAGAAGAAATAAAATAGCACATTAATAAAATTCACAGTTCATATTAGAATGGGAGGCACTGTGAACATCAGGAAAGGACTAATGTAGAGGAGCCTAGGCATGCATGTACAGGGGAGGTTTAGGAGAAGTGTAAGGATTTGCCCATTTATGGATATTATGAATTTCACCATGAGAATTCAGTTCAGAGACAGCATCGAGTTGTCAGAGATGAAGACTCAAGATGGGTATGATACCAGGAGGGCAGGGGGCTGGACTCGATGACCTCTCGAGGTCCCTTCCAGCCCTAGAATCTATGAATCTATGAAAAACCATATGGAAAATAAATTTCCTTCAAGGAAGCTCACATGCAGCACCAGATTTTAAATGAGGTTCTATCAGTCTGTGTACTTATCAGGATTACCATATTAATGAAACACCTCTCAAACATTAATAGGCATGCCCGTACAACACTCCTGTGAAGTACAGGAGCATTATTAGCCACATTTACAGATAAGGAATTGAGGCACAGTAAGATCAAGTGTCTTGCCCAAGTTCACATAGAAAGTCTGTGGCAGAGCTGGGAATTTATTCTCTATCTCCAGATTGCCGTGCCACTGCCTCAACTTCAAGACCATCCTTCCTCCTTCCCATTTCAGGCTCTTTATAGCCAAATAGAGCAACATTATAAATTAATTGATCCCTCCCATCTGTTAAATTCTCCCCTCCCTTCAGAATGTCCAGAGAGAGCTGAAGTTAAAATCATCACTCACTCAACACATCCAAAGTCAAAAGCTTTCCCTATTGTTTTACAATAGGATGCTCTTGGGCAGACAGACCCTCAAGCAAGGAATCTCTCTCTTCACCACCTGCTTCCAGCTCACACAGCTGTGATTCACAATTGTCATGGAACCTTTTGGGTCCCATATTCCACTCCCATTAATTTAACAAGGGACAAATATCCCCTCTTACCTGAGTCTCATTGCACTTTCACACATAATGCCCCTCAGATAAAATATCTCCTATGTACTGATGATGGGAAATTAAAACATTTTTTGGCTGAGGCTGCCGGCCCAGATTCCTCTTCATTCCTGTCTCTCCCCCCCGCCATATGCCTGATGTCTCACTTCCATTTGGGGAAAAAAAAAAATCTAATAATTTTAATTTTGGGGGTTGTTTTAAATCAAGAAAATAATCAATCCCTTACTGGAAGGGGATTCTGATAATGCCGGGGCTCACAGATTTAGAAATGTCTTCTCAGCAGCCTGCTAGGACACCACTCAGCATACTATCCCCCGTCCAACCTATCTGATGTCACTTTTGTAAGCGGGGGGAATAGGTCTACTATTGTTTGTGGGGAACTTTCCTGGCTTATACACTACCCCAGTGAAATGGGCTCCTCTTCCATTCTCCTGTGTGGCAGAGTCCTCGTAACCCCAACAAAGCTGGGCCCAGGATTCCTGGGGGGCTCGACCCCCAACCTTGTCATGGCCACTTATGGTACTAGGGGCTAGGGTTTCCCTACTTTAGGATGCTCTCTCCGGACTGGATACTTCCCTGAACCACTGACCATTGCATATAGTTCAAAGCAAATACAATTTATTTAACAGCAATCAATTTAAAAAAATAAGGAAAAATGGGAAAGGTTAAAGGAAAGCCTGTCAGCCTGCTCTGTGCCACGGGGATGTCACAACCAGCGTCTCTGGAATGTCAGGGCAGTTCAGCTGAGCGGGGAGACGAGGGGAGGCTTGCCGCAGCTGCCCGCTGCCTCCCCGATCAGCGGCTGAGCGGGGAGACAAGGTCCGGCTCGCTGTGGCTGCCTGCTGCTGAGCGGGGAGGCAGGAGTCAGCCACGGCGAGCCGCCCCTTGCCTCCCCGTGGCTGCCTCCTGGCTCCACGCTCAGCGGCTAACCATGGAGATGGGAGGCTGCCAGCGAGCCACCCCCCTGCCTCCTGGCTCCACGCACAGCTCCCGGGGCCCGCGGGTTGGGGGGAGGGGCTTGAGCTCCTGCGGCCCGCGGGCGGGGGTGGGGGTTGAGCTCCTGGGGGCGGAGAAGCTGTCTGGGGGGTGGCGGCGTTGCGGGGGGTGTGGGGGGGCGCAGGGCTGGTGCAAGGAAGTTTCGCCTAGGGCACAAAACTTCCTTGCACCAGCCCTGGCTCTGCTTCCAGCTCAGTTAAACCCGGCACTGCCTCAGGCAGCTCCAGCGCACATGGAGGACGGGATCTCAGGCTCCTGACTCCCTCATTGGCCTGCCTGCCCTGTTAATCAGGCTGACCTGGAGCACTAGCCTCTTTCCATTGTTCCTGGGGATTGTCAATCTCAGGGTCCTGGGAGCTAGCAACCAAAAAAACACCACTGAGTTTTAGTAAGGGTCCCCTTACACTTTTATGGCTGTAGTCACTGCAGCTATGGCACTTGGGCAGTGACAACCAAAAACAGCTGCATCTGAGATGTTGGAAGCCATCCTGAGAACTCTCCCTGAAGGTTGATGTTTATGGATTTGCTTGTTCCCTTAGCATTTAATTTGCCCCAGTCAGTCCACCATTTATTAGAGAAAAGGGTAACAGCTGTCTGAGAACCCAAATCCCATTGTCACCATGGTATTCCCATAGCTCCAAGTGACTGGCATTGGGTGGATCAGCTCATTATGTACCCACATGTATTAATACAAGAAATGAACTCTATGTTGGAAAGATGTTTGCAGTGCTTCGATATTGTGATGCCAACTTTTCCCAACCTAGCGCTAAAAATTTCCCAAATCTGGTGAAAAATTCCCAGCAGTGCTTCTATATCCTGGGAAATTTCCCAAAACCTGGGAATTTTTGAGTAAAATGTTTCAAATTGGGAAATTGGGAATTTTCATTCAAAACATTTTATTCAAAAATTCCCAGGTTTTGGGAAATTTCCCAGAATATAAAAGCACTGAATGTTTCACGCTTTAACAGAGGTAGAGGCTACATAGCCGGGCTGCAGCTTTGCACTGAACATGGTTTTCCACTCACTCTCTGCCCTTCCCCTCTTTCCCCCCGTCCCAGGGTCCTGCCTAAATGTAATCTACAGCACCACCTTCTGGCAGCCTTCATTATTGCAGCACAACAATACATTTGAAATAAAGCTACTATCCTCTTCTAGACTCATAGACTTTAAGGTCAGAAGGGACCATTATGATCATCTAGTCTGACCTCCTGCACAATGCAGGCCACAGAATCTCACCCACCCACTCCTGGAATAATCCTCTCACCTATGTCTCAGCTATTGAAGTCCTCAAATCATGGTTTAAAGACTTCAAGATGCAGAGAATCCTCCGGTAAGTGACCCGTGCCCCACGTTGCAGAGGAAGGCAAAAAACCTCCAGGGCCTCTGCCAATCTACCCTGGAGGAAAATTCCTTCCCGACCTTCTAAATGAAGACAAATATGAACTTACTGTATTCAGTTATAAGAATAAATCTTTGCGTTTACAAGAACGTCTTTTAACACCTCCATAAACAGCAAAATACTGTAAAGAAGAAAAAGAGGGTTTTTTCCCCATTGTCTCAGCCAATGATTTCTTTGAGCAGTTGATTGCTTTGCTTGCACTGAAAATTCAGTCCTCGGGGGGGATCTATTACCTCAGTGGTTTTCAATGTGTGTTCTGGAGTCCCCTGGAGGTCTGCAAACTATGTCTAAGCGGTCCGCAAAAGATTATTACCACAGAACAGCGTTTTTCACCCTTTAGTCTGTGGCTCCCTGAGGGTTCACAAACAATGTCTAAGATTTCCAAAGGGGTCTGCACCGCCATGTGAAATTTTTTAGGGGTGCACAAATGAAAAGAGATTGAAAACCACTGAGTTCTCTGATCCCGAGGCACACAAAGCACATTGATTACTGCTGCTGCAGCTGGTGCTAGGCCAGAATCACTCTCTGTCACCCCAATTACAAGAGGAGGAATGTCTGAGTACTCCTTGGCTGCTTTGTTAGGGGAAGCTGGGATAAGGGGTGGGAGCCACAAAAGTACTTAGGTGCCTAAGTCCCAGTTTTGGCTCCTCTGCGATCCACATAACTCCTGCAAAACTTAGCTAGCTCCTATGCTTTTCACAAAAGTCCACTGGCTACCTATGTTTCTGCCTCTAGGGGAGGAATCACAGCCACCTCCATAAAACACGAACCCAGGAACCTATCCTTGCAACAAAGCCCGATGCCAACTCTGTCCACATATCGAGTCAAGTGATACCATCATAGGACCTAATAACATCAGCCACGCCATCAGGGGATCATTCACCTGCACATCTACCAATGTGATCTATGCCATCATGTGCCAGCAATGCCCCTCTGCCATGTACATTGGCCAAACTGGACAGTCTCTACGCAAAAGAATAAACGGACACAAATATGACATCAGGAATCATAACATTCAAAAACCAGTAGGAGAACATTTCAACTTCCCTAATCACTCAGTGACAGACTTAAGGGTAGTAATTTTGCAGCAAATAAAGTCCAAAAACAGACTACAACGAGAAGCTGTTGAACTCGAATTGATATGCAAACTAGATACCATCAATTTAGGATTAAATAGAGACTTGGAATGGCTCGGCCATTACGTTAATTGAATCTATTTCCCTTAAGTTAACGATCCTCATTCACACCTGTGTGTCAACTGTCCACATTGGCGATCTTGTTTATCACTTCAAAGGTTTTTCTTCCCCTGCTGTTACGGTTCCTCTCAATTAATTAGCCTCTTAAGGTTGGTCTATGCACCTCCACCTTACCATGTTTCTCTGACTGTATAAATATCTGTCTACTGTATGTTTCATTCCAGGCATCCGATGAAGTGGGTACTAACCCACGAAAGCTTATGCTGAAATAAATTTGTTAGTCTCTAAGGTGCCACAAGTATTTATTTCTTTCTTATTTTGTTTTTGCTGACACAGACTAACACGGCTACTACACTGTAACCTCCTGCTCTGTGATTCAGTTGGGGGTGGGGCACCACAGGTAATCCACACAGTGTGGGGGGGGAGGGGCAGGACGGGCAACGCCCCCCCCCCCGCCGATCATCGCGGCTGCCCCCTACAGGCTCCGGCAACCTCAGCAGAGCTCAGGTGGTTTGGAGTCAAAGGGCGAACACCCCCCACTCCGACTGACAGCGCGCCCGGCCCGCCCACCATGAACCCCATTGGCCAGCGCGCCACGGCTGGAGCCAACCGCATTGCCTCAGGGTCACGAGCGAACGTGGAACGTGTCATACGGTTAGTCACGTGACTTGCCGGCTCGGGCTTTGCAGCTGAGCGTGCCGGCAAGGCTGACCCAAGATGGAGGAGTACGCGCGCGAGCCTTGGTGAGCGGCCCGGCAAGAGGCGCGAGGCGGCCGTTGGCGGGCTCCCTGCCTGCCGCGCGGGCGGCCGCTGATCTGGGGGTTGCGCTGGTGCGGAGGGCGGCGCCATGCCGGGTCCGTGGGCCGCTCCCCAGCCGGGGGCGACGTTCGCCGGCCCGTGCCCGGGGTCCCGCCCGTGTGGAGCTGGGGGGCTGGGCCTGCCGAGCAGACCCCGCGCCGAGGGGGGAGGCGTGTCCCGCCCCAGAGCACGAGGCCATCGTACTCTAGCGGGCTCCTGAGCTCGGGAGTCCTGCCTGGCGCTGACGGGAGAAGCCCCGGGAGTGGCGGGTGAGGCGCGGCGAGCAGAGCGGCTGTGCCCGCGCGGGGCGGGCTGGGGCGCCTCGTGCCCGGCGGCCCGGAGGGTGGGCTGCTGGGGACTCACTGGGGCAATGTTACAGCGGTGACTGATGTGCTCATAGACATCAATGGGGCAGCCTCAGAACGAGCCCCAGCGAGTCCGGTCCCGAGACAGCTGTGGGGTGCTTGGGAGTGACCCACGTGACCTTCTGAGACGCAAGCAGGAGAAATGGTGGCTCCATAGAACCCCCCTTAGGTGGATACAGAATCGGCTAAGCAGTTGCCCACAAAGTGTCACTGTTCGTACAATGACGTGGGATCGGAGCGAGGTCTCAAGTGAGGTTCAACCCGGATCTGTTCTGGGTTTGACCTTGTTAACATTTTTATTAATGACTTGGAGGTAGGAATCCAGAGCATACTGATCAGGTTTTCAGATGACACAAAGGTGGTGGTGGTGTTGCCAATACTTTGGAGGATAGAGCTATAATTCAGAGGGGTTGATAAATTGGAGAACTGGGCTGTAGACCAGTGGTTCTCAACCATTCTAGACTACTGTACTCTTTTCTGGAGTCTGATTTGTTTTGCATAGTTAAGTTTCACCTCACTTAAAAAAATACTTGCTTACAAAATCAGACATAAAAATACAGAAGTCTCTCAGCACACTATTAGTGAAAATTTGCTTACTTTCTCATTTTTACTGTATAATTAGAAAACAAATTGATTGGAATATAAATATTGTACTTACATTTCAGTGTGATGCTTGAGCTTGTTTTTTCAATTGTAAGCCTTGTTTGAAGCCAGAGTCCCACCACGTGGGGCTGAAGCACTTGTCGCCCACTGTAGCATGGGGCCCTGAGCAATTGCCCTGCTTGCTGCCCTCTACTGCTGGCCCTGCAATTGCAGCCTGTCCCATGACCCCCATGGGGGCTGCAACCCCTACATTGAGAAACAGTCATGTAGATGAGGTGAGAACCCCCTGCAAGACCTCTGAGTACTCCCAGGGATACATGTGCCCCCTGATTGAGAACCACTGCTATAGACAACCAAATGAAATTCAACAAAGACAAATGTAAGGTGCTACACTTAAGGACAGAGTACTCCAGATGAGGTCTCACCAATGCTGAATAGAGGGGAATGATTACGTCCCTCGATCCACTAGCAATGCTTCTACTTATACAGCCCAAAATGCCATTAGCCTTCTTGGCAACAATGGCACGCTGTTGACTCATATCCAGCTTCTCGTTCTTCCTAAGTGCAGGACTCTGCGCTTGTCCTTGTTGAACCTCGGCAGATTTCTTTTGGCCCAGTCCTCTAATTCACTATTTTTAAAATCCCATGACTGTGAAATTTACCAAAATGAACCATGAATTTTGTAGGGCCCTAGCAGGGGCCGGCTCTACCTTTTTTGCAGCCCCAAGCAGTGAAGCCAAAAAAAAAAAAAAAAAGGCGGCTGCTAATGAAGAAAAAATAAAAAAGCTGCCACCAAAGTGCTGCCGATGAAGAAGAAAAAAACCGCTGCTGCCAAAGTGCCACCGATGAAGGGGAAAAATAGAAAAAAAAACCTCGGAGTGCTGCCCCCAGGAATGGCCGAAGTGCCACCCCTTTTGATTTGCCGCCTCAGGCACCAGCTTCCTTAGTTGGTGCCTAGAGCTGGCGCTGGGCCCTAGATATAGTGTACTTAAATTTTCAGAAAGCCTTTGACAAAGGTCCCTCACCAAAGGCTCTTAAGCAAAGTAGGCTGTCATGGGATAAGAGGGAAGGTCCTATCATGGATTGGTAACTGGTTAAAAGATAGGAAACAAAGGGTAGGAATAAATGGTCAGTTTTCAGAGTGGAGAGAGGCAAATAATGGTGGTCCCCAGTGGGCTGTACCGGGACCAGTACTATTCAACATACCCATAAATGACCTGGAAAAAGGGGTAAACAGTGAGGTGACAAAATTTGCAGATGATACAAAATTACTCAAGATAGTTAAGACCCAGGCAGACGGCGAAGAGCTGCAAAGGGATCTTACAAAACTGGGTGGCTGGGCAAAATGGCAGATGAAATTCAATGTTGATAAATGCGAAGAAGTGCAAATTGGAAAACATAATCCCAACTATATATGCAAAATGATGGGGTCTAAATTAGCTGTTACCACTCAAGAAAGAGATCTTGGAGTCATTATGAATAGTTCTCTGAAAACATCCACTCAATGTGCAGTGGCAGTTGAAAAAGTGAACAGAATGTCGGAATCATTAAGAAAGGGATAAATAATAAGACTGAAAATATCGTATTGCCTCTATATAAATCCATGGTATGCCCACATCTTGGATACTGCGTGAAGATGTGGTCACCCCATTTAAAATATATATAAATTAAATAAATATATAAATATATTGATATTGGAAAAGATTCAGAAAAGCGCAACAAAAATGATTAGGGGTATGGAACAGCTTCTGTATGAGGAGAGATTAAAAAGACAGACTGTTCATCTTGGAAAAGAGACAACTAAGGGGGGGGGGATATGATAGAGGTCTATAAAATCATGACTGGTATGGAGAAAGTAAATAAATGTTATTTACCCCTTCGCATAACACAAGAACCAGGGGTGGCCTGATGAAATTAATAGGCAGCAGATTTAAAACAAACAAAAGGAAGTATTTCTTTACACAACACACTGTAAACCTGTGGAACTCCTTGCCGGAGGATGTTGTGAAGGCCAAGACTATAACAGGGTTCAAAAAAGAACTAGATAAATTCATGGAGGATAGGTCCATCAATGGCTATTAGCCAGGATGTGCAGGGATGGTATCCCTAGCCTCAGTTTGCCAGAAGCTGAGAATGGGCGGCCGGGAATGGATCACTTGATGGTTGCATGTTCTGTTCATTCCCTCTGGGGCACCTGGCGTTGGCCACTGTCGGAGGATGGGATGCTGGGCTGGATGGACCTTTGGTCTGACCCAGTATGGCCATTCTTATATCCTTATGAAAGGATCCAGATGCGAGCAACAAAGATTATTAAAGGGATGGAATCTAAGCCATATGTGCAAAGGCTGAAGGAACTGGGTACGTTTCATCTGGAAAAGAGAATAAAGAGGGATATGATAGTGGTCTTCAAATAGTTTAAAGACTTCCATAAAAAAGATGGAGAAAAGTTCTTCTCTCTTGCCACAGAAGGCAGGACAAGAGTCAATGGGGTCAAACTACAGCACAGCAGATTAGATTGTGGGGGGGGAGGGATAGCTCAGTGGTTTGAGCATTGGCCTGCTAAACCCAGGGTTTTGAGTTCAATCCTTGAGGGGGCCATTTAGGGATCTGGGGCAAAAATTGGGGATTGGTCCTGCTTTGAGCAGGGGGTTGAACTAGATGACCTCCTAAGGTCCCTTCCAACCCTGAGATTCTATGATTCTATGAAATCTCAGGAAAAACTTCCTAACTGTAAGAACAGTAGGACAATGGAACAGACTACCTAGGGAGCTTGTGGAAGCTTCTTCACCGGAGGTTTTCAAAAGAAGGCTAGAGAGCCAACTGTCTTGGATGGCTTAAACAGCATTTTGACAGGAGGTTAGATTAGATTATCACTGCTCTACAGCCAAAATGCTTCTGAAATAAATGTAGTCAAACTTTACTAATTCTGGGTCACTGAGAACGAAAATGATGCTTAAAATTGTTGATTGGCTCTAGTTTTCAAGAGATGCTATTGGGTCAGTATATACGACCCTTGACTTGGGAATGGCGGAGGATAAGTGAGTTATAAAGGGAAGGGATCTCAATTTAAACCAGAAATGACTAAAATACATCTTTGACTGGATCTATGAATAAATCTATGACTGGGTTTGGACAGTACTTGCTTTTTAGGCAAAACAATGAATGATGCAATCTGAAGCTGGTATTGCGTCATACATGATATGAATTGCATCATGTTATTCCTAGAAGTCATGGATGATGCAATCATAACGAAGCTTACATCACTCTGCTGAACAAATTGCCCTATATCAGCTCTAGAAATCATACAGTGTCGTGCTCTCTTATTTGTCAGTGTTTGATTTTGCAAAGGGACACATTTCTGTTTAGCCAAAGTGAGCAGAGATGCCTCGTACTTGTGTGAACAGTGCAGATAACTTCTGCTGTGTTTGTGGTGAAGTGACTTTTGCATCACAAAAGCGCAGTATAACCGCTATGGTTAAGAAAGCCTATCACCTTTATTTTGGCTGCAAAATTGGAGATCAGGACAAGAGGTGGGCCCCACACATATGCTGCAACACTTGTGCAACTAATCTTCGCCAGTGGTTGAACAGGAAAAGGAAATCTATGCCTTTTGCAGTGCCAATGATTTGGAGAGAGCCAACAGATCGTACCAGCAATTGTTACTTCTGCATGGTGCCTCCAGTTGGGAAAGGTGTGTCAAAGAAGAAAAAGTGGACTGTGCATTATCCAAACATTCCATCAGCTATACGCCCAGTACCCCACGGAGAAGGACTGCCGGTTCCTGATGCACCAGAATCATTCTCACTTGAGGAAGAGGATGAAACTTCTGGTCCTGAACCATCAATGTCACAGGACCCACATTTTCTCCCATCCTCCTCCTCTGAACCACACCTCATAACACAAGGTGAACTGAATGACCTTGTCAGGGATTTGGAACTACCCAAGAGTAAGGCAGAGCTTTTGGGCTCCAGACTACAGCAGTGGAATCTCCTGGCAGGTGATGTTAGGGTTTCCATGTTCCGTGACCGTAAAAAGGATCTTGTCCCATTCTTCTTCATGGAAGGTGATCTTGTAGCCTGCAACAACATCGATGGTGTGATGGCAGCCCTCAACATCGTTCACGATCCAGATGAGTGGAGACTGTTCATTGATTCATTGAAGACGAGTCTTAAAGCTGTTTTACTGCATAATGGCAATGTTTTGCCATCAATTCCAGTTGGTCATGCAGTCCATATGAAGGAAACCTATGATAACATGAAACAACTTTTGAGGTGCATAAACTATGACCAACATCAGTGGCAGCTTTGTGGCGATCTGAAGGTTGTTGCTCTCTTGCTTGGTCTGCAGACTGGATACGCAAAGAACTGCTGTTTTCTCTGTGAATGGGATAGTCGTGCAAGAGATTCCCACTACATCAAGAAAGATTGGCCACTCCGACAGTCATTGGAGCCTGGGAGGAAAAGTGTTCAGCATCCACCACTTGTTGAATCAAGGAAGATTTTGTTACCACCCTTACACATCAAGCTGGGTCTGATGAAGAACTCTGTCAAGGCCATTGACAAAACACAAGCAGCTTTCAAGTACCTCCGTGGAAATTTTCCACGGTTAAGTGAAGCTAAGATAAAGGAAGGTGTCTTTGTTGGTCCTCAGATTCGTGAACTTCTTCGAGATGATGCATTTGACCATGCACTGCGTGGCAAGGAAAAAAAGGCATGGAAAACCTTCCAGTTAGTGGCAATAAATTTTCTCAGAAACAACAAGGCAGACAACTACAGGTTGTTGGTGGAAAACCTCCTCAAGGCATACAAAAGCCTTGGTTGCAACATGTCACTAAAGATACATTTTTTGCACTCTCATCTAGATTTTTTTCCACCGAACTGCGGAGCAGTGAGCGACGAGCACGGCGAGCGATTTCACCAGGACATTGCAACAATGGGGAAACGCTATCAGGGCAAATGGAGCCCATCAATGCTTGCAGACTATTGCTGGACAGTGACAAGAGATGCTCCATTTAATGAATACAAGAGACAAGCCAAGAATCATAGAATATCAGGGTTGGAAGGGGGACCTTAGGAGGTCATCTAGTCCAACCCCCTGCTCAAAGCAGGACCAATCCCCAATTTTTGCCCCATAGCCCCAAATGGCCCCCTCAAGGATTGAACTCACAACCCTGGGTTTAGCAGGCCAGTGCTCAAAGCACTGAGCTATCCCTCCCCCCCGAAGCGCCGAGTAGACACTGAATAGGACTAAACTATGTACATAATAGTTTTTTGCCTTTTGTTTCATAATAAATTTTATTTATATAACCCCTTTGCTGATTTTTAAAGTGTTACATAAACAGGACAGGTGAAATAGTATCATGTAAAGCAACCAAAAACACATGAAAAGGCCTAGGTTTACAATTTGATTAAAACTCTATCTACACAATATACATAGACATAAAATGTAAAAACTTAAATATCTTAGAAACAGTAGCCAATCAGTTGTTTTAATTGTCATATTTGAATTCAGCACATCAAAATACATACTAAATAGCACATTTTATCTCTGAAGCAGACGACTTCTCAAAAATTGTAGACCAGTGTTACCTTTGCGGTCCCTTCTAATCCTCTGATTCTATGATCTAATCAAGCTTGCTGAATGGGCAACGGGATGGCAGATTGAAGAGAGAACTTGAACTGGCCATAAAGCAACAGAGTTCTAAATTAACTTATCAATTCAGGAAAGAGACTAGGGCAACACTACAAACAACTCAATGCTCTTGCCTTCTGAATATGCAGCTGCAGTGGAAAAAAAGCAAACAAAATGTTAAGATGAAAAAGGAATGGAATGGAGAATTACACGGAGAATATAGTGCCACTACAGAAATCAACAGCTTGCCTTCACTTAGAGTGACTGATACCACACAGTATATTCTGTCTCTTAAAGGATATTGCAAAGGTGTAGAGGAGGTTCAGAGAAGGACAGCGAGAATGACTAGGCGCCTTGAAAAACTCTTAAGTGAGATTGAAAAGATGGTTTATTTGTTTAATTTTAGAAAGGACATGATAGAAATATATAAAATAATGGTCTACAGAAAGTAGATTTGGGAGCTTCTGTTTTCTCTGGCTCATAACATAAGAACAAAGTGACATTCAATGAAACTTAAAGGTGGCAAATTTAAACTGTGGATCTAATAACTGCCATAGGAAGTCATTGAATCTAAAAAATCAGAAGTATTCAAAGAGGGATTGGGTGTGTATATGGATTGTGAGACTATATAGATTTGTTATAATTAATAGTTTTGAAGGGTTAGTAAATCTCATCTTTTAGACCTTAAGCCATTCTCTGTTAGAGGTCAGGATGAGACGGGTCACTTGCTGGAGGATTCTCTGCACCTTGAAGTCTTTAAACCATGATTTGAGGACTTCAGTAGCTCAAACATAGGTTAGAGGTTTATTACAGGAATGGGGGTGAGATTCTGTGGCCTGCGTTGTGCAGGAGGTCAAACTAGATGAGCATAATGGTCCCTTCTGACCTTAAAGTCTATGAGTCTATAATGTGGGAGCAGATTATCTCACATTTTCCTGATGCAGGGTTCTTGCACCTTCCTCTGAAGTTTCTGGTGCTGGCTACTGCTAGAGACAGGATACTGGACTAAATAGACCTTGAGCCTGATCCAATCTGGCAATTCCTAAATGTCTATTGTAGTGTGCTTCAAGGAAGCATGGTGCATAAGAGAAGATTTTAAATCAGTTTCACAATGGGAGCGTGGGAGAGTTCCATTATAAGGGAGCGAAGAGGAGGGGAAATTTGGCTAGGTGCATGATTGGAGAAAGAGGTTAAATCTTCCTCTGAATTAGAAGATGTTCACCACCATAGGGGGGCAGGTTGTCAAGCTATAGATAAATCATTGGTTTGTTTTGGTATGGTTTCTGTGCCACTAAGAACAGTAGAACCCCATTTATCTGAGCCTCCATTTTCTGGCTCTCTGTATTAACCGAACCAGGCGGCGGGGCTCAGATTGTCAGCCCCGGGCAGGAAGGTAGCCCGACTCTCTTGCTGCACAAGAACTAGGGGGTTATATTTTCAGTTAAGTAGATAAGGGGGGGTAAGTTTTAATGCTTTTCCAAGAGGGGTCAGCTAGTTTAAAAGTAACTCCGCATCTTTAAATAACCACCTAGAAAGCTCTTTGCTCATTCTCCTGATTATCTGAAGTTTTCATTATCCAATCTGGCCCCGGTCCCAATTAGATTGGATACGGGGGGTTCTGCTGTATGTAAATGTGGTGTTGGTCTTGCTGGGAGGTCAGTAAACCAGATGTGACAGATATTGCAGTTTGCAGTCTTGTTTCACTCTCATTTTCAAATAACATGGCATTAACTTTGTACGTGAATTGTCAGAAAATCTTAGAGCTTTGTAAGTATTTTGGGAGAGCATGGGTACATAAAGTTAATGTATAATTGAGAAATTATGGTAGTTTTCATGTCCTTTAGCACGGATTTAAGCACTTTAATTGGGGTTTTTGTTTTTTTTCCCCCTCTTTAGTCCCTGGCGGATAGTGGATGACTGTGGTGGTGCCTTCACAATGGGAGCCATAGGTGGTGGCATCTTCCAGGCTATCAAAGGGTTCAGAAATTCCCCAGTGGTGAGTAAAACAATTTCTTGTAGATAAACTAACAGTAGCTTTGCTTCCCTTTCCTTCCAACAGTAAACGTGTGGTATTGACCTAAGAGGAGGAAATCTCCATCAGGTTCTCTTCATGGAATCATAGAATAGAATCATAGACTATCAGGGTTCGAAGGGACCTCAGGAGGTCATCTAGTCCAACCCCCTGCTCAAAGCAGGACCAATCCCCAACTAAATCATCCCATCCAGGGCTTTGTTAAGCCTGACCTTAAAAACCTCTAAGGAAGGAGATTTCACCACCTCCCTAGGTAACCCATTCCAGTGCTTCACCACCCTCCCAGTGAAAATGTTTTTCCTAATATCCAACCTAAACCTCCCCCACTGCAACTTGAGACCATTACTCCTTGTTCTGTCATCTGGTACCACTGAGAACAGTCTAGATCCATCCACTTTGGAACCCCCTTTCAGGTAGTTGAAAGCAGCTATCCAGTCCCCCATCATTCTTCTCTTCTGCAGACTAAATAAACCCAGTTCCTTCAGCCTCTCCTCATAAGTCATGTGCTCCAGCCCCTAATCATTTTTGTTGCCCTTGGCTGGACTCTTTCCAATTTGCCACATCCTTGTAGTGTGGGGCCCAAAACTGGACACAGTACTCCAGATGAGGCCTCACCAATACCGAATAGAGGGGAATGATCACGTCCCTCGATCTGCTGGCAATGATCCTACTTCTACAGCCCAAAATGCTGTTAGCCTTCTTGGCAACAAGGGCACACTGTTGACTCTTATCCAGCTTCTCGTCCACTGTAACCCCTAGGTCCTTTTCTGCAGAACTGCTGCCTAGCCACTTGGTCCCTAGTCTGTAGCAGTGCATGGGATTCTTCCGTCCTAAGTGCAGGACTCTGCACTTGTCCTTGTTGAACCTCATCAGATTTCTTTTGGCCCAGTTCTCTAATTTGTCAAGGTCCCTCTGTATCCTATCCCTGCCCTCCAGCGTATCTACCACTCTTCCCAGTTTAGTGTCATCTTCACACTTGCTGAGGGTGCAATCCACGCCATCCTCCAGATCATTAATGAAGATATTGAACAAAACCGGCTCCAGGACTGACCCTTGGGACACTCCGCTTGATACCAGCTGCCAACTAGACATGGAGCCATTGTTCACTACCCGTTGATCCCGATGATTTAGCCAGCTTTCTGTCCACCTTGTAGTCCATTCATCCAGCCCATACTTCTTTAACTTGCTGGTAAGATTACTGTGGGAGACCGTATCAAAAGCTTTGCTAAAGTCAAGGAATAACACGTCCACTACTTTCCCTTCATCCACAGAGCCAGTTATCTCGTCATAGAAGGCATTTAGGTTAGTTAGGCTTGACTTGCCCTCGGTGAATCCATGCTGACTGTTCCTGATCACTTTCCTCTCCTCTAAGTACTTCAAAGTTGATTGCTTGAGGACCTGCTCTGTGATTTTTCCAGGGACTGAGGTGAGGCTGACTGGCCTGTAGTTCCCCGGATCCTCCTCCTTCCCTTTTTTTAAAGATGGGCACTACATTAGCCTTTTTCCAGTCATCTGGGACCTCCCCCGATCGCCATGAGTTTTCCAAGATAATGGCTAATGGCTCTGCAATCCCATCCACCAATTCCTTTAGCACCCTCGGATACAGTGCATCTGGCCCCATGGACTTGTGCTCGTCCAGCTTTTCTAAATAGTCTTGACCCACTTTTTTCTCCACAGAGAGCTGGTCACCACCTCCTCCCCATACTATGCTGCCCAGTGCAGTAGTTTGGGAGCTGACCTTGTTCGTGAAGACAGAGGCAAAAAAGCATTGAGTACATTAGCTTTTTCCACATCCTCTGTCACTAGGTTGCCTCCCCCATTCAGTAAGGGGCCCACACTTCCTTTGACCACCTTCTTGTTGCTAACATACCTGAAGAAACCCTTCTGGTTACTCTTAACATCCCTTGCTAGTTGCAACTCCAAGTGTGATTTGTCATTCCTAATTTCACTCCTGCATGCCTGAGCAATATTTTTATACTCCTCCCTTATCATTTGTCCAATCTTCCACTTCTTGTAAGCTTCTTTTTTGTGTTTAAGATCAGCAAGGATTTCACTGTTATATTTAGAATGACTCCAAGGTCTTTCTTGAGTCGTAACAGCTAATTTAGGCTCCATCATTTTGTATGTATAGTTGGGATTATGTTTTCCAATGTGCATTACTTTGCATTTATCAACAAACACTGAATTTCATCTGCCATTTTGTTGCCCAGTCACTCAGTTTTGTGAGATCTCTTGGTAGCTCTTCGCAGTCTGCCTTGGACTTAACTATCTTGAGTAATTTTGTATCATCTCCAAATTTTGCCACCTCACTGTTTGTCCCATTTTCCAGATCATTTATGAATATGTTGAACACCACTGGTGCTAGTACAGATCCCTCGAGGACACCACTATTTACCTCTCTTCATTCTGAAAAGGTTATTGATCTTAAAAGTTGAATTCCTCTTTGTTCTGTGTGGATGTGAAAGTGACACCATCATCTAAAAAAAACCCTATAGATTTTTATTTTTTTAAGAGTTTAACATAGCTTCATTTGCTACACTTTTTGAGTTCTATTAAATTAGGGGATAAAACCATATTTTCGTATTTAAAAAATTATTTTTCTCTTCACTGTTGCGTGAAAGACACACAAAAATGAGGAAAACTGATTATACAGGAGAAACAAATTCTGTAGGAGAAGTAGTATAACTATAGAAAAATTGCTGTAAAAATGTACAAAGTAAAACTGAAAAATGAAATTTTCACTAATCTCTTTCTAGTATAGCAATCTTGGGAGTCACTTGTAACAGTAATAGATAATATATTATCAGACAGAAGTATAATAACAGTTTTCCTTTAACGTTCCCAGTCTCCCCTAAAAGTAGCATATCTGGATGAAATTTCCTCTCCGTTCATTTGTGTACATTATGTTGACATGCTTCCACTCTGAATTTGCTTTGTTTTCTGCTTATATACTTTGTGAAGCAATTTGGGATCATTTATTTATTGGGATGTTTATTTTTTATGTGGTAAAAACATTACTTAGTGTCTTAGTTTAAAAAAAAAAAGTAAAGAAAAAATAAGTGGTCCAGCAATTAGACTTTACATCATCACAGAAAATTTATTATATATAACTGATTTGTGTAGTTTACAGGTGTTATAATTGCGTACTTACTAAATACTAACTGAAAATGTCAGAAAGCACTGATAGCTATATGGATTAAAAACAATTCCACTTTATCAGTTTATGTATAATACAGTATGAAATGGCTGTTTTTTATAAATTCCTGACAAAACAGATTTATAATGAAAGAACTTCCAGATGCTTAGTAATAACTATAACTGGGTCTGAAAGGTGCAATTCAATTAGCTGTAAAACTTAAATATGTTTAGTTTTGTTTCATTCTGATTGTCGTCTTTGGTTTATTTTAGGGTGTAAACCACCGGCTGCGGGGAAGTTTGACAGCTATTAAAACCAGAGCACCACAGTTGGGAGGTAATTGCAGTCTATACACTTAAGCCTGTATTCTTAAGCCTTTTTCCAATTTTAAAAGAGAACTTCAAGGGAACTGAATAGCTCAGGGGATTTGGATGGGATTCAGAACTTTTCACCTCTAAGGACTAGATCCACAAAAGCACCTAACTGCCACTTGAGGCACTTAAGTCAAAATTTAGACCATCAATACTCCCACTCAGTTGCCATCTAACCCTTCAGGTGCCTACATTTTTGCTGGTAGTGTGCACATCCACCTGACACCTAGTTCACACCTAAGCCCCAGTGAGATTTCCAAACTAGGTGTTTGCCCACCTATCTTGCCTGTGGGGCCCGATCCAGTAGGAGTGCTCAAAGGCCACCTTAGAGCATGTCTAGTGGATTGGGCCAGAGAGAAAGTGAGAGTGACTCTAGAGCCCAGTGATTAGGGAACTCCTCTGGGATATGTGAGAGTGAGGTTGAAGTCCCTATTCCAATGAATATTTAATTATTTTATACAAAGTTGACCAGCTTTAACAGGAACCAGAGAGAGAAACCTATCCCAGAATACCCCACAGCTCAGTGAATTGGGCACTCACTTGGGAAGTGAGAGACTGAACTTCAAGACCCTGCTCCTCTCTGGGAATTTGAACCTGGGTCTCCTGCAACTTGGGTGTATGCACTGACCACAGAACTATAGGGAATGAGGCGATAGCTGCTGCCACCTTCTCTTCCTCCTCCTGCTTTTTGCTAGAAAGGGCTGACCTAGCTTTGGTGCCTAACTCCAGGAGAGGGTTCATGGCTGTGAATCTCTCCCTCTGGCCTGAAGTTAGGCGTCTAAGTCCCTTTAAAGAGCAGGACTTATGCCACTCCCTTCCTTACCATTCATTAATGACTTGGAAATGGAGTGGAGAGGATGCTTATACAATTTGTGTATGACACCAAGCTGGGAGAAGTTGCTAGCACTTTGGAGAACATGATTAGAATTCAAAATTACCTTGACAAATTGGAGAACTGGTCTGAAATCAATAAGGTGAAATTCAATAAAGACAGGTACAAAGTACTACACTACAAAATGGGAAATAACTGACTAGGTGATCATACTGCTGAAAAGGATCTGGGGGTTATAGTCTATCATAAATTGAATATGAGTCAACAATGAGATGCAGTTGTGAAGTTATCATTCTGGTGTGTTATTAACAGGAGTGTTGTATGTAAGACACAGGAGGTAATTGTCCCGCTCTATTTAGTACTGGTGAGGCCTTAGCTGGAATACTGTGTGTCAGTTCTGGCCGCCACACTTTACAAAATATCTGGATAAGTTGGAGAGAGTCCAGAAGAAAGCAACAAACATAATACATGATTTAGAAAACTGGACCTGTGAGGACAGGTTAAAAAAAGTTGGGTATGTTTAGTCTTGAGAAAAGAAGACCAAAGAGGAATCTGGTAAGTCTTCACATATGTTCAAGGCTGTTATAAAGAAGACAGTGATCACTTCTTCATGGCCTGTGGAGGTAGGACAAGAAGTAATTATCTTAATATGCAGCAAGGGAGAATTAGAAAGTTTTTCCTAATATTTAACCTAACTACAAGGCTAGCTAAGCACTGGGCCAGGCTTCGAAGTGAGGTTTTGAAGAACAGATTAGGCAAACCCCTGTCAGTGGTGATGTAAGTTTACTTGGTCCTGCCTCAGTTTGGGAGGCTGGACTAGATGACCTCTCAAGGTCCCTTCTAGCTTTACATTTCTCTGATTTCCTATTGGCTAGCTTAGGCGGCTCTCCACTCAGTTTGTTGGCTTTTGTAAATCCACTTCTTAGGTGCCTAACTCTCCACATGCATTGTATAGGGAGGCTGGGCACCTAATTAGGAGCTATGTCAGGGCACCTAAAGTTAGGCACTGCAATGCTGAGCCTGAGTCCCCTTTTTGGATCTACCCCCAACTGGTTATGTGACCTACAGTATGTTATTTTTGTAAAAGGAATCAGAGGTCTCAGTGGACAGCTATCCAAAATGACAACATTATCATCCATAATATTGGTCTCTTGATAGCTGTTAAGTCAAGGATTTAGTCAAAATGAAGCTTTAACAACTCTATTACCCTTAAAGGTGATTCGGTAATAAGGTATACATGAAGTTATATTCCTTGTCTCGCTGTTGCTATTCTAACAGCAAGTTGTATGTTCTGGGTAATTTTATTTCAAGAAGGAAAAAGGAAGGAATATTGACTAGACCTTGCAAGAGGGAAAAATTGAAGGAAGAAAATGCATTGGTGTCAGCAGACTCCTTGAAGAGCACAGAAATTGGTATTGCATTCTGGAGAAGCTATTGTTGCTGTTCATCGTGCCCTTCTTAAAATAGAGGACTTAAGTCTCCTGTTTTTATTTTCTGGTGTTAAGCTTTTACAATCATGAAAGCACTTTATTTTAAAGAGGATTGCAAGAAAATTTACTCTTACCATCTATGAACTAGATTTTTGTTAAAAGTGTTTTTTTTTAAATTTGCCTTTCTAGAAACCTTGCCAGTTGCATTCTGCTGGCAGTTGCCATACAGACTAATATTAATCATGTTTTGGAGATGACAAAAACAGTATTGAAGTAAGATACTAAACTGTCCCACACCATTTGTTTATGATTTATGATTTTTATGTATTAGCAGGACTGTTGTAAACAAGACATGAGAAGTAATTCTTCTGCTCTACTCTGCGCTGATTAGGCCTCAACTGGAGTATTGTGTCCAGTTCTGAGTGCCACATTTCAGGAATGATGTGGACAAACTGGAGAAAGTCCAGAGAACAGCAACAAAAATTATTAAAGGTCTAGAAAATATGACCTATGAGGAAGATTGAAAAAATCGGATTTGTTTAGTCTGGAGAAGAGAAGACTGGGTGGGGGGGGCATGATAACAGTTTTCAAGTACAGTAACTTTGTTTGTTCTTACGTTGATCAATTAGGGAACATGCTCGTTTACAGTTGTGAAATGCTCCATTCTAATGTTGTTTGCAGGCTATCAATCGCAGTTTAGCTGTCCCTTCCCCCACTGCCATGTCCTACTCCTGAGGCTCCTACCTGCTTGCGGGGGGGGGGGGGCGGCGCTAATGTCCCCCTGTACCTTGCTTACCCCATCTTCCATAGAGCAGGGGGGACACACGAGGGAGGGATCTGCTGCCTTAGGCAGAAGCTGCAGCTGCGGGCTTGCTGATCTAATTAACAAGGCAGTGTACTTCTGACCCCACTCTTGATACCTAATTGGAAATGAGCATCTCTATCTCTGGTTTCCTGCTGGCTTGTAGAGTGTGAGAATTAACCCTTGAGGGCTCAGTGGAGTGCTAGTGCTAGTTCATCCTCCCTAAGGCATTCCCTGGGAAATTCCCACCCTCTGATTCCTCCACCTCAACCAAGCTTCACTGTCGTTATTGCTGTGTACCAGTATTCAATTGTTTGTTCAAAACTTTGCGTGTGTGTGTATATAATATAGTCTTTTGTCTGGTGAAAAAAATTTCCCTGGAACCTAACCCCCTTATTTTACATTAATTCTTATGGGGAAATTGGATTCGTTTAACATCGTTTCGTTTAAAGTCACATTTTTTCAGGAACATAACTACGTTAAGTGAGGAGTTACTGTACATAAAAGGTTGTTACAAGGAGGAGGGAGAAAAACTGTTCTCTTTAACCTAGGATAGGACAAGAAACCTTTAACCTAGGATAGGACAAGAAGCAGCAAGGGTGGTTTAAGCTGAACATTAGGAAAAACTTCCTGTCAACACTGGAATAAATTGTCTAGTAAGGTTGTGGAATCTCTGTCATTGGAGATTTTTAAGAGCAGTTTAGACTAATACCTGTCAGGGATAGTCTAGATCAGTAGTCTCCAAGCTTTTTATGCCCAAGATCACTTTTTGAATCTAAGGGCAACCCAGGATCTACCCTGCCCCTTCTTCGAGGCCCTGCCCACTCCCCCCGCCCCCCCCCGGTTGCTCACTCGCTCTCCTCCACCCTCACTCACTTTCACGGGGCAGGGGGTTGGGGTTTGGGAGGGGGTGTGGGGTGCTGTCTCTGGGAGGGGGCTCAGGGGTGGGATTTGGGGTGCAGCCTCCCGCCGGGCAGCACTTAACTCCGGTGGCTCCCAGTCGGCAGCGGGCACAGCGAGGCTAAGGCAGGCTACCTTACTGCTACCGGCCCCACACCGCTCCCGGAAGGGGTCAACGTGTCCCTGCAGCCCCTGGAGTGGGAGGGGCACGTGGCTCTGCACTCTGCCCCTCCCTGCAAGCACCGCCCCCACAGCTGTCCTGGCCAATTGGAGCTGTGGTGGCGGTTCTTGCAGGCAGGTGCAGCACGCGGAGGGAGATCTCTGTCCCCCTGGAGCCTTGGGGCTGCGCTGGTTGCTTCTGGGAACGGCGTGGGGCCAGGGTCATAGAATCATAGAATATCAGGGTTGGAAGGGATCTTAGGAGGTCATCTAGTCCAACCCCCTGCTCAAAAAATAAAATAAAATAAAATAAATGGAGATATGCCAACTCCTAGAACTGGAACGACCTTGAAAGGTCATTGAGTCCAGTCCCCTGCCTTCACTAGCAGAACCAAGTACTGTCCCCTGACAGATTTTTGCCCCAGATCCCTAAATGGCCCCCTCAAGGATTGAACTCACAACCCTGGGTTTAACAGGCCAATGCTCAAACCACTGAGCTATCCCTCCCCCTTAGCGGCAGCCACACTGCACCACCGGAGATCGCGATCAACTGGGAGATCCTCTAGGATCGACTAGTTGTTGACCACTGGTCTAGATAATACTTACTTACCCCTGCCTTGAGTGCAAGGGTTTGGACTAGAAGACCTCTTGAGATCCCTTCCAGTCCTACACGTCTATGATGGTTCCATTGGCAGAAGAAGAAAAACCTTTAAACTGTTAAATTTATAGTTAAATACTAAAGATCCTCTGATCATTAAGCCAGCATTAGTAGGATGGAAACTCCTTTACAATCACTGATATTTGGGAGGCGTTTTGTTGTCTAGCGCAAAACTGTAAATATTATTACCCACTTTATTGGGTGAGTAAGGATATTTCCTGAATTTGTTTATGTAACGTTTTCATCTAGTTTTTGTGAGTTTGGGTATATTTTAAGGCTCAAAAGTAAGCTTCCTAAAATATTACAACACAAAATTTTATAATATGGCTGGAGTATAACTTTGGTTACTGTGCTTTAAATTTTTTTTTTCCCCCAAACAGGTAGCTTTGCAGTCTGGGGTGGTCTCTTTTCCATGATTGACTGTAGTATGGTGAAAATGAGGGGTAAAGAAGATCCATGGAACTCGATCACAAGTGGTGCCTTAACTGGAGCCATATTAGCCTCAAGAAGTAAGGAACTGCACTCTGGGGACAATGGGTATTAAAAAGCCTTTATATTTGAAACTATAAATACCAAATTTTTGTGTCCGTCAGACATTTTAGTGATAATCAGAAAGAACTTCATTTATCTTTTATGAAACTTTGGAATCCTGTATACCTAAAAAGCAATATTAACCCTTCTTGTTTTCTATTTTTAAGAATATAGTATGTTGTAATTGTCTTGACTGTTTTATCAATAGTGGCATAATACATTCAAACCAGTTGTTTAAAGATCTTTTAACATGGTGGATTAGAGTTTACTTTTAAAGTTGCAATACACCATTTAGGCCCAATTCAGGAAGTATTCTCAAAAGTCCATGGGACCTAAACATGTTCTTAATGCTCTCCTGAATTCTTCCATGTGTGAAAATGGAAGTAGAGCAGTTAGACCTTCTCAACAATGTTTTGTTGAGAGTATTAATGTTGACAGCACTGTGTAGTTGAAAGGGTTTTTTGTGGGTCTTAATGGACATTGAAGATCTAATTTTGTGGATGACAAATTAAGCATGGATAGTATTATTTTACGTATAGTGAGTACATTTGTTTTTATAAATACTAATATTCTAAATAGTCTAATTTCTTAATGGTAAAAATTATCTTTAATCTAGATAATAGTTGAGTTAAATATGTCCACGAATGACAATGTGGACTCCCATCTATTAACTGCAGCACAGAATCTGGAGACTAGACACTTTTGTGAAAAGGAATGGACTTAAGCATATGCTTGAGTTTTTTGATTGGCCACTGCCAATACTATGAAGAAGCATTGTGTAGTGATTAAAGCACAGAACTAGGAGTCAGGATTTGCCACTGATCATCGGTGAAACCTTGGGCAAAATATCTTCTTTGCCTTCATTTGTAAAATGAGGATAACAACACTACAGCACCGCAAGGAGTCCAGGTCCATGACTAGGGCCCTTAGGAACTACTGCAATGAAAATAATAAATAGCACCTAACTCACTAGGGCATTGTGAAGTATTTTGAAATCTGTGGATGGAAGGTGCTAGAGAAAGGCAAAGTAAAATGACTGTACTCTTCTTAAACAGTACCAGTACTATCTTGTTTCATCAGGGACAGGTATGTGTGGTAATATATCTTTATTTGTAATGTTAATGGCTGACAAGTCTACTTCACAGTCTGATCACTGGAGTGGTGGTAATTGTATTAAAAGTGATGTATAAATTGCCATTCCTGTACAAAACAGGGTTTTGAAAAGCAATCTGTTTTGTATTCTGACATTTTTAGATGGACCAGTTGCCATGTTTGGGTCAGCTGCTATGGGAGGAATACTTCTAGCTTTAATTGAAGGAGCTGGTATCCTATTAACAAGATTTGCCTCCACACAATTTCCAAATGGTATGTGTTCTACCTCTAAACGTTTATGATGTTTTCTCAGAATACAAACACTCAAATACAACAGTTTATGGGAAATGGCCAGATTCCTTTTTCAAGTATTGAAATACCAGGTTCATTTTCTAGGATGTCTTTAGGATTCTGTTTTTTCTTCATTCTACATTTGTCTTCCCAATGTATAGTTCAGTTATGCAGATTTAAAAAAAAATATATAATAGGTACTGTAGGAGTGAATTTGTCTGTTGTTACACCCCTTCCTCCAACCTTATCACATTTATACCTTTTTGTCCCCTTCCACATTAATTCACACATAGGCAGGTCAGCAGAACAGATCTCAGTACATAAGTAAATTTTGTCTCAAATGTCCATGAGAGAGGCTTTTGCCCTCCAGATAATCGTCTCATAGTCTCTCTTCTATAATGCCATTGGTCAGTTTCATCAGGTCCCTGAATATACAAGAAACGCAGATTAATGTTGTAGGCAGTAATATGATGTGGTGGTGCCTCAGAACAAACACTGTATTTGGTTATATGGCATACCTAAACTACTGCCACATGTACATGGGTGAGAATAACAGTTCAATAGTTGTGCAGGCCTTGTAGTAGAACTTTGGCAAATCTGCATTCATTCTTGAGGGCACAAATTGGGACAGCGGTTTTAGTTCTTACTATTGTGCTGCCCTTGCAGCCTTTAGTCTGCTTGTATTGCAGGGTGTCCCCTCTCTGCCAGTTTCTGGGAGCAGTTGCTATGTGGCAGAAAGCCAACTTGTCATGCTCCAGCAGACCGGTGGAACTAGTAATGCAAGCAGGAACAGCACAGTAGCAGGAATTGAAAACTGTTTTTCCAAATGCTATATGAGGGGTGGGGAGTAGAGCAATGTTCCCTCTAATTTTTGACAGGCCGTGTGCGCAAAAAAATTTCTTCTGTGCAAATTTTTGTGCGTGTGGTGTTTTGCCGTGTGTGTGGGGGTTTAGGATCTGTGTGCGTGCACACACGCGCACAGCTTAGAGGGAACAGTGGAGTAGAGAAGTATCCAAGCTCAGGAGGGAGCTAATCTTGTGTCGGGACATTGTCGGCATTGAGGGTTTGAAGGCACAGTTGTAGTGTTCGACTCTAGGAAGGATGTAGATCAGTTCTGGGGCTCCAAAAGGAGGAGAAGGAATCAGGTATTAATTCAACGAGTAAATTGCAGCGGCATGTGGCAGGTGTCCCCATCCATTTTTGCTGCCTCAGGCCCAAATAGCACATCTATGCTGGTACAAAGTGTAAATGTTGTTGTGCATTTCCAAGAACATGAAGGGTCATTGTCCCTGATAATTAACATGCAGTATCAAAACACAAATGAGATTAATTTGGGAAGCTTTTCCTGTTTGGTTGCAGACTAACATAGACAACAGTTCATGTTCTAAAGGCTCCTTTCTACTGGAAGGGAGCTAGAAACAACCATTTTAAGTTAAAGTTTGGGAATGTAATGTGAGGACCCCAAATCTCTTGTTTCAGTGACTGTGGAGAACCACTTTCCCTGATTATATTCCGACATTGCATGGTATTCCACATCACCTACTTTATACCTGGTCTCTGCCACCTCATCATTAGGAATCTAGCATTCCTAGATATATTTGGCCTGTCTTCTTGTATCTGAATAATTTTCAGAGGAAGGACAGTGTAGTGTTTATAGCAGCAGGACCAGAAGTCTGTTCTCATTTCTTCTTCCAATTTACTGGGTCAAATCAGTTAACCTGTCTGCCGCAGTTGTCTCATCTGTAGAATGGGGATAATACTCATAGACAATTACGATGCTAAAAATATTGGGGAAAGGACTACTAACCTTGAAATCTTCTCTCTGTAACGTTTTCTTAGTCTCTCACTATTACAGTTGCAATCTCTTTAAAATAAAATGCAATCTGAGACTCTGGTTAACTGAGTTTGTAACCAGTTATTTACATAGCTGGCTGTAAACATGGCCTGGATCTATATAAAACATGTTTAATACCTGGCTGGTATCCCTGGGTGTTACGACGATGATGCATGGTTGTGTTCTACAACAAGGTTATAAAGTTTTGCAGTGTAGACAGAACCTTCCATCTGTGCCTGTGTAGTATTTAGTTAGATTTGCCAATCTTCCTCCTTCCCAGTTCTCTGTGCAGTAGGACATCCTAGAGTGCACTGGTCTCTGTATTGCTGGTACTACTCTTTGTGCATGTCCTCTGAGCACTCTGTCTTCTAATGAGGCAGTCTAGGATAGCTGCCTAGATTTTTCCCAGAATGCACTGAGATAAACAGGCGAAAGTGTGATAGCTGTTGTGAAAAAAGATGTGTGGACATACCTGTGTGTTGTAACAAAGTCATAGGTACCTTTCACAGCCTGAGTACAAAAACACTGTTGCACATGCCGTGTAGGTTGGATCTAAGTAACAGGCCAACCTAAAAATAAAACAAAATTGCCCCAGCTTGTTATGGGGGAGCACAGACAGTGTTGTACAGAATAATCCCTGGGAAAATCACAATTCTTTTTTTAAATCATGGCAGCATCATGGAGAAATGTTTGTATTTCATGGGGTATGCATGGCAGCCAGATGACTTTTCCAGTAGCCGGGAGGCAGAAGTGAGCGAGCATCCCTGTTTCCACCTCCCTGCTGAGGCTGCGGCTGCTCATGGGAGTTAGCAGGCTGTTCCCATCCTGGTCCTGTCCTGGGGAGTAGGGAAAGGGGACAGGTCGAGGGTGAGGGTGTCAGACCATATGGTGCTGTCCAGCCCATCCTGGGATAGGAGTTGGGTCCAGCTTGCCCTGCGCTCAGCTCTGGACCAGGCCAGTTCTGCTGCTTTCTGTTGGGGGGAGCATCACTGGAAACTCAGCCTGCCCCACAGCAACCGGGCCCAGGGGAGACACTGTAGCACCAGCTGGCAAGGAATGAGACTGGGATCCATCCCTGCACCCCAATTCTCCTGACCGCGGTCAGCCCCCTCACACATCTGCTTGTGTTCCAAGTGGTGCTGACACTGGCTACAGTTGGTGGATGGCTTCTGCACAGTCTCCCCTGGGCCTGCTGGGGACCACTGTGGGGTGGGCCAGGCTGGAGCTCCTAATCACTGCATTATCATACCCCACATACTGCAGTGTCCTGGGCTGAATCTGAGCACAAAGGAAGCTGGGCCACGATCCCTGCCCTGGGCTGGGCTGAACCAGCTGCACTATGTGGTGAGGCTGCCCCCCTTATTCCTTGGGATAGGACTGGCCCACCACCTCCCTGCCCTCTCCAGGATGGGGTAAGGCCTGCTAACCCACAACCAGTAGCTGCAGCCTCAGTGGGGAGGAGCTAATTTCACGATTTCCATGCAGTCTGCAAAGTTATGACTTACACGGGCCTTCACGGATATTACATTAAGTAAGACACTAATTCCTGCTGACACGGTGTTTCAGCTTCTGTTCAGTGGCATTCTTAATTCCTCTTTGATCCAGCATTGTTTTGTAAATCATGTGCAAGTTATTAGTGAAGGAGTATTATCTGTTTACCTGTCTTATGCTGCATGTGCCTAAATAGTAAAAACATGTGCATGTAGTGGTCAGAGCTGAGTCCTAGAAGTCAGGGGTCCATTGTAGTAGTCATTCAGCTCCACTGGCTAACTGATATTGGGAAAGGTGCCTAAATCCCATTGAAAGTCATTGGGATTTAGGCTCCTAAATTATGCAGGTAATTCTGAAAATCTTTCCTTTCATCAGTCCGTGCTGCATGTCCCCTGTCTGTAAAATGGGGATGAAAACACATAACCAGCCTGGCACGAATGAGGCTTCATTTTAGTGGGTTAAGCTCTTTGATTGCATTGAATGAAAGAGACTGTGTACGTGGAAAGCCTTCGTTATTCTTGGTCCTGCTAATCCAGAAAGGATTTATGTAAACAGACAATACTTTAAAAGTGTATCGTAATATTTTGTCACACACATCGCTGTCCTACTAATCTTTCTTTTGCCTTTATTACTTATTTTCTTCCCTTTAACAGGCCCTCAATTTTCAGATGATCCCTCCCAGCTGCAGCCCTCCCCATTTGGAGATTATAGGCAATATCAGTGATTACATCGTTCTACTGTTTCATATTGTACATGTGAGCTGTCATTTATAAAATGCTGGAAAACCAAGATACCGTATGTTTTAAAACCTTACATTGGAAATGTATGGTAGCCCTCTTTGTGCAAACTATGGCAAGAGGACATGTAGCACTTTCATTGTAAAGATGCACAAGAGAACTTTTAGAAAATCATAAATATATTTATTCATCATAGGATTCCATTGTTGTAAAGTTTATATGTCTGACATAACACGTTAATGCTTAAGATGAGGACCAAACAGGATGCTGTACTACTTTGGATATGGAATGAAATGAACTTCCTTGCAGACTTCTCTGAAGTGTGGTATTAACAAGGCTGCGATTTAGTCACGGAATCCATGACTTCAGCCAGCGCTGGCCAAGAGCTGCAAGGTCCCCTGCCGCTCCTGGCCACCGCAGGCAGCATAGGAGATCCCTGCAGCTCCGGGCCATGGTGGGCGGCACAGGAAATTTTTTCATTATTGCCCATGACCTGTCTGTGACTTTTACTACAAAATATCTGAGACATCTTAGCCGTCGGTATTAACCGTTATTTAACCATTAACAATAGAACTTATCCTCTCTCTTCACCATCAGTATCACATGTAGGTCACAATACTGAGCATTTCAGTTTATTTTAAGAAAATTCATTCATCTACATGAGTTCCAATTAACACTCCTGAGGTGAATTTTGGGGAGGATATTGTGTTGAGCCAATGAAGAATAATACATTTTTGTAACTCTCCTTTGTGCTGCATAAAGTATTTCTCTCCACACAAATTAAATCCCAATTGTAAGTAAAATATCTTGCTTATAAAAGGTGCCTGTTCCAGAATTATCTTTCCTACAGGGCTACTCTGCCTTGATTCCTGACCTTACTCTTAGTGTTACTGGTGTGTAATGCTCAAAATACTTCAGAAGGAAAGTTCTGTATTGATGAAGAGTGTCGTTTCATTAATAAAAAGTTACTGATTTCCTCAGGTGCAGTTGGAAAGCTATTTTACTTGTTTTTGAACATGGGCCAGGAATTAATTAAAGCTGAACTTCAGTGATTTGCATGCTTTTATAATGCACAAAAATGTTTGCCTTACTCTGCTGCTCAAAGATGTGATGGTAGTGTGTTACAGTATGAGACCTCAAGGACTTCATTATTTTTACAAAACTGTTTTACCATACTAGTGTATGCAGTAGCATAATAAATAATTAAAATGACACTACATCTGTGTGTTGGGGGGGCGGGGGAGATAAGAGACTCAGTTTTGTGGTGCAGTATCCTTGGGTTTTGGAACTGTAGTTACTCATGTTTGAAATGTAGTAGCTTGCACACTGGGTCTCTTTCTGTCATTAATGGGAATTAGTGAGGTTCGGCTGTAGCTTATAGCTCATTTGAGCAAGAAAATGTAAATACATAGTGTCCATAATGCATATTTTAAATCTTTCTTGCCTGTTTGTGAGCCTGGGCCTTGAAATGGGCCATTTAAAAGGATTGGAACAAATGCTATACTCAAATAAGCACGGTGTGTTTAGTCAGCCATATCTTCTTTGTGGATTGGTACTAGTAAGTGATCATGCTTGCTTAAATAGAAAAAAGAATGTCAGATAATTACAATGTAACTAAAGATGCTCATGTACAAAATGGAAAAAAGAAGTTTATAATAAATATTGCTAGTGCAAATGCCAAGTTTGTAGAGTGTAAGATATATTCTGAATTTTAAAATCTCCTTCCTCTTTAACTGAGCTTTGTGAGTATCAGTTGTGCAAAACACATTTATTTTTGATGAGCAAGACAAAGCAAGACAGAAATTCAAGGTGGACTGAGAACTCATTCCTAAAGTACTGAGAAGTTTTTTTGCTGAGGCCATAGCAAAGATGGTTAACGCCTCATGTACCTGCTCCTCGCCGCCTCTTGCCTGTGGGTGGTGGAGTACCACCCTCCTTTCTGAGGTACTCCTTTCTGGAGTACCACCCTCCTTTCTTCATTCCCACCATTGTTCCCAATGGGAAAGGGCCGCTTGTGCCCTCAGTCCCATTGTTAAAGGGCAGTTCTTAGGGAGCGCTCTGAAGATTTTATGGACCCACCTTTGCTGAAGGAGAAACTCCCAGCTCTGAAGAATGACCAACAATAACCTTTCATCCTAACCACTTCATACGTAAACCCAACCAAATGGAAAATCCATTAGACGAGAGCTACTCACCAGGGAGAGGAGAAAAGTGGAGTGAGCATGAGACAGAGCCGCCAGATGACTCGGGCTCTAAAAGTTAACATTTTATAAAACTGACTTACGGTTGATGTTTCTAATCTGAAATTCTATCACATGGTCAAATTCTCTTTGGGTCCCTTGAGTACTGTTCCACATATGAACAATTTAATAATTAAAAAAAGAAACTCAATCCTAAACCGTTGAGTGGAGTTAAGGCAGAGGATATATCAATGTTTTTAAAAACCCTCACTGGAATTCATGGGTCCTGCTCCTGGAGGCATGTGATATGGGGATTGGAGAGTGACCCCCTGTCCCATTGGCTCTTGCGCATCATGTGAGGCTGTGAGGGAAGGTGGGGCCCTTGCCCTCCCTCCCCCAACCATGCCCCGGCCTCCCCTTCCTGGCTCTAGTGCCACCAAATCGCCTGCCCCAAACTGGGTTGTGGTGGGCCAAATGAAATGCCCATTCCTGATGAAAGACTTCAAGTGATGGAAAATCCACTGCAGCTTTTGATAATTTTTTGCAATGTTTAACTATCCTCACTGTTAAAAATTTGCTCATTTCCAGCATGAATGTATTGACCTTCAGCTCAGGTCCCAGAGCACTGAGGCTGTGGCAGGTCATGCTTCACTGCAAGCCAGCCTCCCAAGTAATTACCCAGGGCTGCAGGCAGGCTTGTTGAGCCCATGCTGAAGCAGGTGTTGCCACAGCTTCGCTGCTGCAGGACCCGAGCTAGCTAGTTTAAAGGTAGTTTGGGTCTGTCTAGTCACTCTGTGATTGCAGGGTAGACATAGCCTTAGCCACAGCAAAGGAGCTCATGGTCAGTTTATTGTTCACGGTGACCTGTAAGTCCTTTTAAGAATCACTTAAAGCCCCCTGCCCCCCGCCGCCCCATCCTGTACATGTGTTCTATATTCTTTGTTCCTAAATGTATGATCTTGCATTTGGCTGTATTAAAACATCTTTTCTAGGAGAATCCACCATAAGTCATTCAGATTGCTCTGCAGAACTGACCTGTATCATCATTTACCCCTCCACCAATTTTTGTGACACCAGCAAACATATACCAGCAATAATTTTATATTTTGTTCCAGACCATTGATAAAGACATGGAATAATGTTGGATGGACCAGCAACTAATCCCTATGGGACCCCATTAAAAGCCTCACCCAATGATTGATTCCCTGCTAACATTTACTTTTTACAATGTATCAATCAGATTTTAATATGTTTAATATGCACTAAATTGAGTTGAATAGTCTGATTTTTTAACTGGAATGTCATGCAGTACTAAGCCAAATGCCTTAGGCCCGATTCGGCGGGTAGCGATCGATCTTCTGGGGATCAATTTATCACGTCTCATCTAGACGCGATAAATCGATCCCAGAAGCGCTCCCCGTCGACTCCGGTAATCCAGCTCGGCACGAGGAGTAAGCGGAGTCAACAGGGGAGCAAGCCTGTGCTGCGTGGACCCGAGGTAAGTAAATGTAATTCAATCTAAGATACGTCGACTTCAGCTACGCTATTCTCGTAGCTGAAGTTGCGTATCTTAGCTCGTGCCCGCTCTTCCCCACCCCCGTGTCGACCAGCCCTTACAGAAGACTGCATACATTGTGTCACAGTTACATTTATCTACCACATTTGTAATCTCAAAAACAATTTTGGGGTTGTTTGACAAGTCCCATTTTGCATAAAACCATGGGCTTGGCATCAATTATGCTGCTATCATTTACCTCTTTCCTGAAGACATTCTGTATGATACTCTCCATGATTTCATTCAGGACTGATGTCAGGCTAACCAGCCTGTAGTTATCTGGATTGTCCCATTTACCATTTTAAAATATTGGTATGAGTGGTTTTTTTCAGTCCTCTGGAAATTCCGCAGTGTTCCAAGGTTTATTAAAAATCAACATTGGTGGTTCAGAGAACTTCTTGGCCAGTCTTTTCAAACTCTGCGGTGCAAGTTATCCAATCCTGCACATTTCAATATGTTTGGGATGTGTAATTACCCAGAAAGAAGAATTATAAAGGGAGATTTTAAATTGAAGGTTACATTTAAGAATCTAAATATGTTAAGGCAGGGAAATGCCCAGCTGAAACATCCCTACAACCTCCATTTTGCCCTGTGGTTGGGTATGTGTATGTGATGTGTACACACACCCTGGCTCTAACTTCTGTCCTTAAGCAACCCCAATGGATCAAGGCCAAAACAGTGAGGAGGAAATACTGTCAAATGTTACAGGTTCTTCAGCAGCAGCCCCGTGTCTGAACAGTTACACACCCTCCAGCAGCAGCACCTAGAGAGTGTCACACAGCTGAAAGTCTTTGGGGGGCCAGTCAGACACCTTGGTGCTGGCTTTCAAGAGGATGACCCCACAGTGGAGAAGGGAAGCTCCTCATTGCTATAACCAAGGGCCAGGGGGTCTCACATTGAGTACCCAAAAAACTGCAGCCACTCCTGAAGATGTGTGAAGCAGGGATGGTGGGGGTTCAGTGGTAATTTAGGGGTGGCCTCCACTTTTGATGGTAAACAGGAACTTTTTGAAGGGGACTGCATCTCCCAGTATTATGAATAACTCTGCTTCTGGGCTCAACACAGCTTAGGAGCTGGGGCCATAAGAGAATGGTACTGTTGAGACATGCACAGACCAGTAGTGCTTCGCCCCCAAGTTACCTTCTGGACTCTGCACAGGCTGAGGCAATGCTAGGAGCAGGGTGTGGCAGTGGCCTCCTATCCCACCCTAATGAGTTGCTCTTGGAGCACCTGGGAAGCAGAGCAGGTTGGGGATTTGCTGACGAAGGGACAAAGGTCAGGAACACAGTAACCTGCTGAGCTGTCCACCACACCATGCACTCTTAGATACTTGCTTATCCCAGTTGAGTACGTCAGTGGCTCTGGAGGCCCCTCCCCATGCCCAGCCCATCTCACCCTGCTGAAGTAAACACCCAGAGTGGTCCCATTTCTGCCAGCAGGACTCAATTGCCCCACTACTCACACTAACATGAAGGTCCTGTGGACAGACGGACGGGGCAGCCCTGATGCTGAGCAGAGGCCAGGCCATGGTTTGGGGACCTGGCGGAGGTACAATATACGATTCAGGACTTGCCCTTCAATGGGCAAGGCCTTTTCTCCAAGAAAATGGACTCTTCAGACCCTGAAGGACAGCCGGACCATAATACGGTCGCTAGGGATGCATACCCCTGCCACGCAGCGTCGGCCCTTCCAGGCCCTCACGCAGCGCCCCTACCCTCTGCCCAGGCCTAGGCAGGACTTCGCAAGAAGACGCAACCGGGGTGGTAGGAGGAGGCAGCCTGGTCATCAGACTGGCCAGAACCAGGGCCCCCCTAAGCCATTGGCGGGGCCCAAACAAAACTTTTGAAGCTACGCCCGAGGGCGGAGCACCAGTCTCCACGCAGGACCCGTACCCACCCTTCAAAGACCTACTTTCCCATTTCCTTCATGCGTGGTCGAACATAACCTCAGACTGCTGGGTCTTACGCATGGTGGAAAGCGGATATCACCTGCAATTTGCTTTCTCCTCTCCCTTCCACCCTCCCTCCCCGTCCCTCTTCAGGGACCCTTCTCACGAGCAACTCCTAATTCAGGAAGTGCAAATGCTCCTCACTATAGGGGCAATAGAGGAGGTTCCAAGGGAGTTCAAGGGCAAGGGGTTTTACTCCCGTTATTTCCTAATCCCCAAATCAAAAGGGGGGTTACGTCCTATCCTGGACCTTCGCGGACTCAACAAATTCATGGTAAAGTTGAAGTTCCGCATGGTTTCCCTGGGTACTATTATCCCTTCGCTGGATCCTAGAGACTGGTACACTGCCCTGGACATGAAGGATGCGTACTTCCACATAGCTATTTACCTGCCACACAGATGTTTTCTTCGCTTTGTGGTCGACCAAAGGCACTTTCAGTTCACCGTCCTTCCCTCTGGCCTCTCCATGGCACCAAGGGTTTTCACGAAGTGCATGGCCGTCGTTGCGGCCTCTCTTCGTTGACGGCAAATCCAAATGTTCCCGTACCTCGACGACTGGCTCATCTGCGGCAGATCCAGCAGCCAGGTCCAGTCGCAGGTTCAGATTGCCAGGAGTATGTTCAATCAGCTGGGCTTGCTCCTCAATGTAGAAAAGTCCACTTTGGAGCCAATCCAAAGGATAGACTTCATAGGAGCAGTCCTAGACTCGACTCTCGCTCGAGCGTTTCTGCCAGATGCATGCTTCCAGGCCCTAGCGACCATCATCCGCGGCCTGCAGAGCTTCCCAACCTCAAACGGCACGAAACTGCTTAAGTCTACTGGGTCACTTGGCGTCCTGCACGTTCGTAACCAGACACGCCAGATTACGCCTCCGCATAGACCTGTTCGTGACTCGTGAGAACCAGAAGTACCACGTGTTCTGCTTGCTCCAGGGACGCTCCCCAGGCTCCCTGACGGACGCCTTTCTCCTGCCTTGGACGGACCACCTATCCTGTGCCTTTTCCCCATTCCCGTTGGTCCACAGGGTCCTGCTCAAGCTGCACAGGGACAGGGCCCGCCTAATCCTAATTGCCCCGGCGTGGCCCAGACAGCACTGGTACACCACTCTCCTAGAGCTCTCGGTGACCACCACGATCACTCTCCCGTTGTGGCTGGACCTGATTACTCAGGAGTACAGCAGGCTTTGTCACCCCGACCTGCAATCTCTCCACTTCACGGCGTGGCTGCTGCATGGCTGAACCAGTCCGAGTTACGTTGTTCCGGCCCAGTTCAACAGGTCCTTCTGGGTAGCAGGAAGCCCTCTACCAGGTCCACCTACTTGGCCAAGTGGAAATGTTTTTCCTGCTGGTGCGCCCCACGTGGTACCGCCCCCCTGCAGGTGCCAGTACCTATCATCCTGGACTACCTCCTGTCCCTGAAAGAGCAAGGTCTGGCAGTCTCCTCTTTGAAGGTCCACCTAGCGGCGATCTCGGCCTTTCACCCTGGCGAGAGTGGGCGCTCGATCTTTTCCAACCCCATGGTCAGCAGGTTCTTCAAGGGGTTAGAGCGACTGTACCCACTAGTCTGTCATCCGATCCCTACATGGGACCTTAGCCTAGTAATAACCAGGCTCATGGGGGGCCCCATTTGAGCCAATGGACACCTGCTCGCTCCTGTACCTCTCCTGGAAGACTGCCTTCCTCGTAGCCATCACCTCGGCGAGGCGCGTATCTGAACTCAGAGCGCTCACTTCGGAACCCCCTTACACGGTGTTCCACAAGGACAAGGTACAGCTGCGACTGCACCCGGCCTTCCTTCCCAAGGTAGTGTCGGCCTTTCATATTAACCAGGACATCTTTCTGCCGGTCTTCTATCCGAAGCCGCACGCCTCTCCAAGGGAGCAACAACTTCACTCCCTGGATGTCCGTAGGGCCCTAGCCCTCTACATCGAGCGGACGAAGCCCTTTCGGAAAACGACTCAACTGTTCGTTGCTGTGGCAGACCGGATGAAGGGCCTCCCGGTCTCCTCCCAGCGCATCTCATCCTGGATCACGTCGTGCATCCATGTGTGCTACGACTTAACTGGTGTCCCTACCACACACCTCACTGCCCACTCCACCCGAGTTCAAGCCTCGTCCTCCGCCTTCCTGGTGCATGTGCCAATACAGGAGATATGTAGGGCAGCAACCTGGTCATCGGTGCACACCTTCGCCACTCACTATGCCATAGGCCAACATTCCAGAGAGGACGCTGCATTTGGTTCGGCAGTTCTGCATTCTGCGGTATCTCACTCCGATCCCACTGCCTAGGTAGGGCTTGGGAGTCACCTAATTGGAATACATATGAGCAAGCACTCAAAGAAGAAGAGATGGTTACTCACCGTTGTAACTGTTCTTCGAGATGTGTTGCTCGTATCTATTCCAAACCCACCCTCCTTCCCCACTGTCGGAGTAGCCAGCAAGAAGGAACTGAGAGGGTGCTGGGCCGGCTGGGGTATATATTCGGTGCCGCAACTGCGCCACTCCAGGCACACCAAGTGTTGCTAGGGTAAAAATCTTCCGATGATCGTGCACGCAGCACACGCACACCTAATTGGAATAGACATGAGCAACACATCTCGAAGAACAACAGTTACAACGGTGAGTAACCGTCTTTTCTTCGAGATGTGTTGTTCATGTCCATTCCAAGCAGGTGTGTACACGCCGTGTGCATGCCAGCCGGACGATTTTCCCTTAGCAGCATCCGTAGGGTCGGCCTGGGCGCCCTCTGGAGTGGCGCCTCCATGGCGCCCAATATAGGGGCCTGCCAACCCTCCACCCCCTCACTTCCTTCTTGCCAGCACTCCGACAGAGGGGTAGAAGGGTGGGTATTGGAATGGACATGAACAACACATCTCGAAGAACAACAGTTACAAGAAGGTGAGTAACCGTTTTTTCTTCTTGGAGTGATTGTTCATGTCTTTTCCAAACAGGTGACTCACAAGCCGAAGTTCAGGCAGTGGGGTCGGAGTCCACTACAGACTGAATCACTGCACGGCCGAAGGCTGCATCGTCTCTGGCCTGATGAGTGATGGCGTAGTGCGACTTGAACATATGAATTGAGGACCACGTGGCAGCCCTGCATATCTCCTGGGTCGGGACTTGAGCCAGGAACGCCGCAGAAGAGGCCTGCGTGCTAGTGGAGTGGACTGTAATCAGCGGGGCAGGCACCTTCACCCGATCGTAGCACTCACGGTCCTGCATCCACACGATCCACGAGAAGATACACTGCGATGAGACAGGGAGTCCCTTCATGCTGTCGGCCACAGCCACAAAGAGTTGGACTGATTTCCTGAACGGTTTGGTGCTTTCGATATAGAACGCCAGGGCCCTGCGAACGTCCAGAGAGTGCAGCCTATGCTCCCTGTTGGACGAGTGAGGCTTAGGATAGAACACAGGGAGAAAAACGTCCTGGCCCATGTGGAATTGGGAGACCACCTTAGGAAGGAACGCCGGATGTGGCCTGAATTGGACCTTGCCCTTATGAAAGACAGTATAGGGAGGCTTGGACGTTAGGGCTCTGAGCTCCGAAACCCTCCTGGCCGAGGTGATGGCCACAAGGAACATTACCTTATAGGAAAGATACAGCAGTGAGCATGTAGCCAAGGGCTCAAAAGGGGGGCCCGTGAGGACAGAGAGGACCAAATTAAGGTCCCAGGCCGGGACAGGCTGTCACGTATGTGGGTAGAGTCTATCCAGGCCCTTGAGGAAGCGACTGACCAGTGGGTTCGCGAAAACCGAGAAACGGTCAGCCCCTGGGTGAGATGTAGAGATGGGGCCAGGTGGACCCGAACTCAGGAGAGTGAAAGTCCCTGCTGCTTCAGGTGAAGTAAGTAATCTAGTATGAGCGGGGCCGGGGTGAGCAACGGAGCCTGCCCCTGCTGCTCTGCCCAGATGGAAAAGCGTTTCCACTTGGCCATGTATGTGGCCCTGGTAGAGAGTTTCCTGCTCCCGAGGACTTCCCTAACCTGTTGGGAGCATCCCATTTCTGCAGGGCTCAGCCATGGAGCATCCAGGCTGTGAGGTGGAGCGACTCCAGGTTCGGGTGCCGGAGGCGGCCTCGATCCTGCGTGATCAGGTCCGGGAGCAGGGGCAACGCAAGGGGCGCCCGTACGGATATCTGCAGCAGCAACATGAACCAATGCTGCTCGAGCGCGATCCCTGCGAACCTTGAGGAGCACCCAGTGGACTATCGGGATCGGTAGGCGTAAAAAGCAGGCCACCCTCCCACGAGAGGAGGAAGGCATCTGCTACTGACCCTGGACTGTGCCCCATAAGACAGCAGAATCGTCGACACTTCCGGTTGTTCCGCATGGCGAAAAGGTCTATCTGGGGAGAGGCCCAGAGATGGAAGATTGAATCCACCACGTCCCGGCGGAGAGACCACTTGTGGCCGTGGAACAATCAACTGAGGGTGTCCGCTAGGCCGTTCTGCATCCCCGGGAGGTAAGACGCTATCAGGTGAATCGTGTGTTCCACACAAAAGTCCCACAGCGCGAGGGCTTCTCGGCACAGGGAAGAGGAGCGGGCACCTCCACTTGTTGATATAGAACATCGCCAAGGTACTGTCCGTGAGAACCGCGACGCACCTGCCTGCCAGGCGGGATTTGAAAGTCTGGCGGGCAAGATGCACCGCCCGCAGTTCCCTGATGTTGATGTGCAAGGTGAGGTCCTCCAGAGACCAAAGGCCCTGGATCCTGAGATTCCCCCAGGTGCGCCCCCCACCCCAGGTCCGACGTGTCAGTCACCAAGGATAGGGAGGGCTGGTGAAGGGCACTCCCGCACAAACCTCCCACGGTCTGAGCCACCACCGGAGGGAGTCTAGCACCAAACGGGGCAGCGTCACCACAGTGTCCAGAGCATCCCTGGTTGGTCGGTTCACGGTCACCAGCCAGGACTGGAGAGGGCGCAGCCTGAGCCAGGTGTGACTCACCACATAGGTGCACGCAGCCATGTGCCCCAGCAACCTCAGGCAGTTCCTTGCTGTAGTGGTTGGAAAACGCCTGAGACCGAGAATGATGTCGGACATGGACCGGAACCTGGACTCTGGGAGATACGCTCTGGCTCGAGTCGAATCCAGGACTGCCCCTATGAACTCTATCCGCTGGACAGGGGACAGGGTCGACTTGGCCTCGTTTAGCATGAGGCTGAGCTCGAGGAAGGTCTGTCTGATAAAGACCACCTGAGCCTCCACCTGCACCTTGGAGTGGCCCTTGATGAGCCAGTCGTCGAGGCAGGGAAACACTTGGATTTCGTGCTTGTGCAGGAAGGCTGCCACAACAGCCATGCACTTTGTGAAGACCCTCGGGGCCGCTGACAGTCCAAACGGCAGGACTGCAAACTGAAGATGGGTGTTGCCCATCTGAGGTAACGTCTGTGTTGAGGTATTATTGCGATATGGAAGTACGGCGTCCTTCAAGTCAAGGGCGGCATACCAGTCTCCTGGATCCATGGAGGGAATGATGGAGGACAGAGAGACCATACGGAACTTGAGTTCCTTCACAAACTTGTTCAGACACTGCAAGTCCAGAATGGGTCTGAGGCCTCCTTTCGCCTTCGGTATTAAGAAATACCAGTAGTAGAACCCCCTGCCCCTGAGGAACTTCCTCCAATGCCCCTACAGTGAGGAGGGACTGCACTTCTTGAATTAGAAGTTGCTTGTGAGAGGGGTCCCTGAAGAGGGACGGGGAGGGGGGGCTGGTGGGGCGGGAGGGAGGAGAATTAGATGGAATAACCCCTCTCTACAATGCGCAGCACCAAGTGGTCCGATGTGATTCGGGACCAAGCACGGTAGAAGGGGGATAGATGGGACGAGAAGGTAAGGTTGATAGGATCCGAGGTCCTGACTGGTAGGTCGTCCTCGACCGCCCCCATCAAAATTGGGGTCTAGGCCCCGATGGAGGCCTTGGTTGGCCCGAAGACTGCCCCGCAGACGAATGTTGCCTCCTTCTGCCACTCCTACTCCTCCTGCGTGGGGCCTCCGAGCAGTTATGGGGCTGATACAGCCGCAGGGCTGGCTGCAGCCTAAAGTACCTGCACACAGGCGTAAAGTGGCCCTTGAGTCCTTTAGGCTATGAAGCTGTTTGCCTGTTTTCTCAGAAAAGAGTGTGGGCCCCTCGAAGGGGAGGTCCTGGATGGTCTGCTGGACCTCGTGAGGAAGGCCGGAAACCTGAAGCCAGGACCCTTGCCGCATCACCACTCCGGTGGCCAGCATGCAGGAGGCTGCATCCGCCGTGTCCAGGGCCGCTTAGAGGGACGCCCGTGAGATCAGCTTTCCCTTCTTCACCAAAGCAGAGAATTCTGTTCGCGAGTCCTGGGGAAGGAGTTCGGTGAACTTCGACAAGGCCGAGCATGTGTTATGTCCATACCGGCTCACTATAGCCTGTTGGTTGGCTATGCGCAGTTGCAGGCCCCCCGTTGAGTAGACTTTCCTACCGAAGAGGTCCAACTTCTTGGCCTCTCGGTTCTTTGGGGTAGACCCTTGGAACCCCTGCCACTCCCTTTGGTTGGCTGCATCGACAACCAGGGAGTCTAGGTGAGGGTAGGCATATAGGTGTTCGTGCCCCTTGGAGGGTACAAAGTAACGCCTCCCTGCCCTTTTGGCTGTAGGGGCCAGGGAGGCTGGGGTCTGCCATAGAGTGCGGGAGGTGACCGCTACCGTCTTGATCAACGGTAAAGCAACCCTAGACGGGCCCGAGGGAGCTAGGATGTCCACTACCGGGTCCATATCCACCTCGACCGCCTCAGCCCGAGTAGCCAGGCTCTGGGCCGCTCGTCTGAGCAGTTGGTGCAGCACCCGGTTGTCCTCCAGAGCCGGTGCTGTCGAAGTCCCCGCAACTGTTTCATCCGGCGAGAAAGAGGAGGAAATCACCGGCAGGCGACCTTCCTCGCTACCCTCAGCCCCTGCAGGGTCCCGCGGCACACGGTACTTGGGTTGTGTGGCCGGTGCAGACTGGGGAGGCGGCACCGGGGCCGGGGCATGCTGGACGGTGCCTGTGGCATCGAGGATGTGGTCCCCATCGGTGCCGGCGTCTGGCAAGGCGATGCCGGATCCTGTTGAGTAGGTGCCACACCCCCTTGGACGGTAGTGCCGCTGGTGGAGGCACTTGCGCCAGAGCTACCGACGTCGAGGAGACCGACACGGACATGGAGCGTGCACCTGCCTCTGAGACTGATGGTAAGGCCAGGGAGTACAGAAAGGCCACTGGGACGGCGGCTGCCAATGCTGCTGCCATAGTGCCAGGTAAGGTTGCTGGCTTCTCTGCGAAGCTGACTTCCTGCTCCTTGATTTGCAGGAGCGATAGGATTCCGACTCCAAGGTCTCCGAGTATGAAGACCAAGTGGGGACAGTACCCATGACCACTGGCGAGCGCTGAAGCAAGGCCGGGGAACGGGGAGGCACTTCCCTCTGTGGCGGCAACGCTGGACTGACACGGGGCGGGGACTGTGGTGCCATCATGGCCGGCTTGCCCCTTGAGTGGACCAGGGGTCGGGCAGTTACTGGTGGCTCTTCCCTCCTGCGTGGGAAGGCCGGTACTGGCAGGCTCATCAGGTCCGACGCCGCCTCGAACGCCTCCGGCGTCAATGGGAGGTGCACTTCTTCCCGGTGGTCCGAGGACCTGGACCGGTCCAGACTCGACTGAACCCCGGCAGGGGCAACGCAATCTTGGGAGGAGGCGCCGGTGGCACGGCTTGTTCCACCACACTTGTGAACGCCGCCGGCCTTTTAAGGTCCTGGTGAGGTGATCAGCCCCTCACCGGCCTCTTATTTTTCGCGAGCACCAGGGATGGTGAGCAGTGCCGCACAGAGGCCGACTTCCTATGTCCCAAATCTCTCTGGTGCCAGGACCTGGAGTCCTTAGACTGGGCTTCCTCTCTTGCTAGCAGTGCTGGAGCGCTGCACACTGATGAGGTGCTAGGCGCTGGTTCGGCGGGTTCCGGGTCCGAGTGTGGCCGCAAGGCCGCCTCCATCAGGAGAACTTTAAGTCTCTGCTCTCTACCTTTGAGAGTCCTGGGACGGAACCCTTTACAAATACGACCCCCATCTCTCTGGTGGCTCTCTCCGAGACACCTCAAGCAGGAAGAGTGCATGCATAAACTTCCCGCAGAACACACAGAGTTTAAGCCCTGGAGACCTGAGCATGCCCCAGGAGAGGACAAGGGTTGAGTTGGGGGGAAAACCCCCCAACAGCTAGCTAACTTGCAGACTAACACTAACTACAAAAAATGAGACAATCAGAACTATATGCACGAACTTAGACACTGCTAGGCTTGCTGTAAGAGCGAGCAAAGTTCCAGCTAGCCGTCACCGGCAGTAAGAAGGAACTGAGGGGGTGGAGGGTCGGCAGGCCCCTATATTGGGGCGCAATGGAGACGCCACTCCAGGGGGCGCCCAGGCCGACCCTATGGATGCTGCTAAGGGAAAATCTTCCAGCTGGCATGCATGCGGCGTGCACACACCTGCTTAGAACGGACATGAACAATCACTCGAAGAATTCCACATTGCAAAGGAGCTTTTGGCTCAGATAACCTCAAGCCCCATGACCTTTAACCAGACAGTTTACTTCTTGTCCTGCTGCTTCCCTTTGTTCAGCGGTACACACATCTTCAGAGACTGTCGTATTGTTTCCTTATGTAGCATCTATGCCACATGAAGAATTTTACTTCCTTTATTTTTTAGTTCAGGGCCTTTGCGATGAGCTGTCTCACTGTGGTGGAATTTTCCTTTCTAAAGGTTAGCGGCACCGGATAATATGCTGAACTGGATAATACGCTGGGCCACCATTATATAGTGGCTAAGCTGCTATTACTTCCTGACCCAACCCCTGTGTGTTACTGACAAGTCAGTCTCTCCTGCTGCAAGAAGCAATCGTTGAATGGGTTGAGGAATTGGGACCTGCTATGCTATTTGAGCAGGTTAGTTGAAGTCCCCCCTTATCACCATTTTGCAAGATTTGCAGTCTCTGCTCTTAGCACTGTGCTCGTGGCCTGGTCTGGACCCATAGCGGAACCCCATTGGCTTAGCTGCAGGCTTCACACCAGCCTCGGCAGGAGCCACCTTTCCATTCTCACAGTTGGCAGTGCCCGGTGCTGACACCTGACAAACCAGGACACGGAGGCTCCCAGCATGACAATAACTATTGACCTTTTTATTTCAGTCAGCTACAGCAGCTCTACATTCTCCTAAAATACCGTCCTGACCCTCCTGTGTTACCACAAACAGCTTGCAGGCAGACAAACTGAAGTGGCACCAAGTCTTTCTTTAAAGCTTAGTATTAAATATTAAATAGTCTCTTATTCCATTTACATTACTGTGTCAAGAAAAAGATAGTTAAAAGGTAAGTTACATGAACCTGAAACAGCCCCTGTTCATTAGCACTGCAGGTTCTGGGGCCAGTCCTCAGGAAGGCGGCGGGTTGCTCCTAGATACGGAAGAGACCCAGACCGTGGACTAATACATGAGTTTCCTGTCTCTCCAGAACTGGGCTAAAAATGGGGCCACCCTGCTGTGCTGGGGAGCAGACAATCTGCACCCTTAGCTTTCGGGAAACAGAATTTCTGCACTAGACAGAAAATCCTAATGTGATTAGAACACTGTGTGGTGGAGGAGGGTTTTTATTCCCCATGAAGGGCTAATAGTTGAACGTGCTTCTTCCTATTGGACACCATTGGCAATGCCCAGCAAATCACTCGGAGGCAGGGCAAGGATTTGGTCATTATGGACTTTGATGGTGAACGTCCTCTTAAAAAAACAAAACAAAAAATCCGAAGAGTTGAGAGTCTTCCTTTGATTTTAGCAAAGAAGTGATTTAAAAAAGCACTTAGGAAGCTGGTACTAGAGTCATTAGATGTTCTCAGAGCAGAGAGTCGTCCGTGCATCCCCCTTCAAGTCCATAGCGAAATTCTTGCAAGTTTGAGACTCCGTAGAAGTGGACAAAGGCTGCAGCCACCACCAGCACGTGGAAGATCTGATGTGACTGGAACTGTGGGGAAGGTGAGATAAAGCCCTTAAAAGTTAGACCAGCAAGAAGCCAACAATCACAAAAGGTGAGTCCTGTCCTGAACTGTCAGAGCTCCATGCATATTGCAGCATCACAAAGCAGGCAGACTGGTCAGGGGTCCTTTCAGTGCCTCTAGTCATGACCTATTAGTTCAACCCATTACTTACCTGGTCGTTTACATCTCAACGCCAGGGGAAAAAGCTCAAAACACGGGATAAAGGGAGATTCTATTTGAAACGGGCCATTTATCTCACCCTATTGGAACTAAAACTAACTGGGACAAAGAGGTACATTTCTCTGCATATGTATGTATGGAACCACAAGCCAAGCTAAATGGAGTCAAGTCCCTCAGAAATTAGCCTCCGACAGCAGCTAAGAGCTGCAGGAAGGAACCCACTAGCCTTCAAACTTCCAGTTTGAAATACATACTGGGGCCAAAATATCAATAGACATAACCTCATAGACTCATAGACTTTAAGGTCAGAAGGGACCATTATGATCATCTAGTCTGACCTCCTGCACAATGCAGGCCACAGAATCTCACCCACCCACTCCTGGAATAATCCTCTCACCTATGTCTCAGCTATTGAAGTCCTCAAATCATGGTTTAAAGACTTCAAGATGCAGAGAATCCTCCGGTAAGTGACCTGTGCCCCATGCTGCAGAGGAAGGCAAAAAACCTCCAGGGCCTCTGCCAATCTACCCTGGAGGAAAATTCCTTCCCGACCCCAAATATGGCGATCAGCTGAACCCCGAGCATGTGGGCAAGACTCACCAGCCAGACACCCAGGAAAAAGTTCTCTGTAGTAACTTCTAACATCCCATCATTGACCATTGGTCCTATTTACCACTGATGGCAATTAATTGACCCTTGACTAAGATCATGTTATCCCATCAAACCATCCCCTCCATAAACGTATCTAGCTTAATCTTGAAGCCAGTTAGGTCTTTTGCCCCCACTACTTCCCTTGGAAGGCTGTTCCAGAACTTCACTCCTCTGATGGTTAGAAACCTTCGTCTAATTTCAAGTCTAAACTTCCTGATGGCCAGTTTATATCCATTTGTTCTTGTGTCCACATTGGTACTGAGCTGAAATAATTCCTCTCCCTCCCTGGTATTTATCCCTCTGATATATTTAAAGAGAGCAATCATACCTCCCCTCAGCCTTCTTTTGGTTAGGGTAAACAAACCAAGCTCCTTGAGTCTCCTTTCATACGACAGGTTTTCCATTCCTCGGATCATCCTAGTGGCCCTTCTTTGTACCTGTTCCAGTTTGAATTCATCCTTCTTAAACATGGGAGACCAGAACTGCACACAGTATTCCAAATGAGGTCTTACCAATGCCTTGTATAACGGTACTAACACCTCCTTATCTCTACTAGAAATACCTCGCCTAATGCATCCCAAGACCGCATTAGCTTTTTTCACGGCCACATCACATTGGCGACTCATAGTCATCCTGTGATCAACCAGGACTCCGAGGTCCTTCTCCTCTTCCGTTACTTCCAACTGATGCGTCCCCAGCTTATAACTAAAATTCTTGTTATTAATCCCTAAATGCATAACCTTACACTTCTCACTATTAAATTTCATCCTATTACTATTACTCCAGTTTACAAGGTCATCCAGATCTTCCTGTAGGATATCCCGATCCTTTTCTGAACTGGCAATACCTCCCAACTTTGTGTCATCTGCAAACTTTATTAGCACACTCCCACTTTTGGTGCCGAGGTCAGTAATAAAAAGATTAAATAAATAAAGATTAAATAAAGATTAAATAATAACCTATAAATCTGAAAGAGGGACCTAGATGGTTTGGGCTGCAGAGCTCACAGACGACCTAGGCAGGGCAACTCCCTGAGCAACTCCCACTGCTGAAGCTGTCTGGCTTGCTGAGCTCAGTCTGGGTTCCCCTGGAAAGGCTGGGGCAGTGGGAAATCACTGTTTGCCACTGGAAAAGAAACACTATTTCAGTCTCAAAAGTCAATAAGCAAGGGATGTAAGGGGTTCATTTTGAAGAGGCCAATGGGAGGCCACAGACCCAGGGACTGGAGAGCTTTAGGGTCAGTAACAGCACTTGTTATTGGCCCATGGAGACTACAAATCCCCACATGTACTGCTCCAGCCTGATCTAAGCAGCAAGGCTGCATTGCATGCTGAGTCCTGGAACCACAGGCTACCCCGCCTTCTCTTTTGCCCCTCTTGCTCTCTTCACAATCTGCCCTTCATTACCCAGCAGAGCACCACATCCCAGAGCTGTCCCAGATGAGTCTAACCCAGAAGCTATGGGTCCTGCCCCAGGCTGCGCTCTGGAGTGCATCTAGCACCACTTCTGGCTTTCTCGGCAGGATGCTGGATCATGGGAGAGTCCTGCTTGAAGGGCCTGCCCCTTGGCAATGACAGCATGTCTACATAGCCTTCCAGACAGGGCCTCTTCCAGCCAGCCTCCAGGAGAGGCCAGTGCTTTCCTAATGTCACAGCCACCATCTCTTCTCCTTTCTGGGACCCCGAACGCGGGCTCCAAAGAATCCTTGCTTACGGTCCCAGCTGGATCCCAGACTTAGACAAACTAACCCTGGAGTTTCCTGCACCCTGTTCTGCTGAATGAGCCGACTCATTGTCTCGGCCCTTCCCCTGCATCCCCTTCAGCTCTTCACCATCTGCCTTGCAGTGCTCAGGCTAGTCTGCCCCTCCAGGAGAAGGCAGGCTCTTCCCACGCTCCCAGCAGAGGCTGTACTCACCCAGATGTCAAACTTGCCAGGAAAGAAGCGCTCTGGGATGCGGGCAGCATACAGTCCTGCTCCTGTTATGTACATCACAGCCATGAGGAAGAACCAGCCCATCTGGCCCACGGTGGTGGCTTTCACAAACCCCTCAGCAATGGTGAAGTGCATGGTGGGCACAACGCCACTCAGCCCCAGCCCCAAAAATACCCCTGTGGGGGAAAGAGAGAGAGCCCTCAGCTTCCATTCAAAATACAGCCAAGGCACCTGAGCCGGAGGCTGCCCCGCAGCTCCCACGATAGCAAAATGCAGGTCTCCTCTGGGCCAGGAGGGAGTTGAGTGCTGGGGAGTGGCTGGACTGACTGCTCTGGGACGGATAGCTCCCACCTCCCTCCAAGCTGCCCCCCAAAGGCTGCCTGTGAAGGGAGAAGGGTTGCAGAATAATGGATACCAATGCAAATAGGCTGACTCCACAGCCATAGGAGCCTTGGCCCTCTTGCTTAGCCTTCCAGAGAGGCCTGCATGGGCCATTAATGATGGGACAGTAGGAGTGGACTGAGACCAGACTCCTTCATGTGCCGGCCAGATGGAAACTGTTTGGAGCGCTCAACCCCAAGACTGCATTTAAGGGGAGACCAAGAGACCATATATCACACTAGCAATCTACTGAACCAGTCATTCCCCCACCAGACAGAACACAGGTAGCACCACCACCCCACCGGACGCAGCAGGTTTCATTCAGAACCTTCTGGGCCGGTTCCAGCTCTGCCCTGCACTGTCTGTGGGGCAGGCTGGATTTCAGTACAGGCGGCTCTCCAAGCACTGCTCTTTCCCTTACTCTCTCCAAGCTAAATGGAAATGTACTTTTGGGGTAAAGTTTCAGCCGAGGCCTGGCAGCTGCTTTTGAGTTCCACCCCATGGAAGCCCAGTCTGGGAAATGCAAGGGGCTTTCTGGTGTAGGCAATTCAGAAATGGCTGAACTGCCCAACGCGGAGCTGTCAGGGTTCCTCATCCTCCCCAAGGACGTGGTCCTTTAGTCGTTTGAAAAAATCCCCCCGGACAAGTGTAATATTTAAAGAGCTGGGCTCTGCCTTTGCACAGCAGGCCCTGGGGCTAATGCTGGGAGAACCACCCTATGTTCAGCTCAGAACCAACACTGATTCATGCTCCCCAGTGTCCATAGCCTTCTCTGCAGACGGATTGTCTCCTGAGCTCTCTGGGCTCCTGCAGCATTTAGAACTAGGCACACAGGAAGCGGCTTGCCTGCAGCATCCACCCCTTGCTGCAGAATTGACCCATTTAAAAAGATCTCTAGATGTTGGATTGCAAAGAAAAATTTGCAAATGGAACTGATGCGGTGATGTCTTCCCAAGGCTGCAGACAGAGCTCTCGCCACAGCAGTTGAGCTGAGCTCCCCCAGTTTGGGATTCAGAACAAGCAGCAGGTCAGTTTAAATGGCAGAATTGTTAACTGTGGTCATGTGTAGAAACATCCAGCAAACACCGCATGGTAGGTGGAAGCCTGCTCAAAACCTCTGCCGGGAGGGGAGGGGGGTCTAGGTTACAACACTGCCAGCTCAGATGATCTTAAAGGTGTTAAGCTGTGTCTACACTGGCACTGAGCGGGGTCTCAAGCTAACTCCAGATACACACCCCTTTGTGGCTCAGGTAGCCGAGGCCGATCTGTGCCAGTCCAGCAGTTTGCAATTAAAAGCGCTGACTGTCCTGGGGCTTGTTTTCTTTTCAAAAATGGGGAAATTAAACAGCAAAATCTAGGTCAATGCACCAAATGTAATTGCACAGGAGTCAAGCAGTGAAGGCGTTCAGGCTCTCTGGGACGGGGACTGGCCCTGGCTGTGCAGTCTCTATTTCTGTGTTGTGTTAAAATGTTCCCCTCAATACATACACTGGTGTAGCCAGAGACACACCCAGGCTGGATGGGTGGGTTGGGTTGGGTTAACCTTGCATTGGCTGGCCCTGGTGCATTTCTAATCATCTTTGGAACAGGCCACCAACGACAGGGTTTGTATTTTATACAGCGTGGGCTTCCCCATGTGACTTCCTACTGTTCTTTGGGGCTGTGACCTTGGTGCTGCCTGGGAGAGGCCCCAGTGGGGATATGGTGCGGACTGTAGGGAAGCAGACTGTGGCACATACAACAGAGCACATGAGCTGTTCCACCAAGCACCTGGGGCCATTGGCAGCACACCAGGACACTACAATCAGTCCAGCTACAGCAGCTCAGCCGAGACGCAGGCAGCACTAACCCCTGCAGCTCCGCTCAGCCCAGCGCCCACGTGGCAAGTGACCAAGTGCAGAAGTGCTCCAGTGCGGGGCGGGCACAGGGAGGCTGGCAGGGGTGAGCTCGTTTCTACAGCTGAGTGGCAGCTTTTGGCTGCCAAGCCACTGCCCAGAGAAGGGAGCTCTCTGCTGCAGCAGCCTCTTGGCCTTTCCAGATAGCACTCAAGGGGCTGCCCACAGTCTCCAAACTCCAGCGGGTGCTGCACCAGGCAGGAGCCTCCTGCACTTTGGGGCAGCTGGCAGCCTGTGCCCAGCATCAGCAGGAGATTCAGAACCCACAGCACAGGCACAAGCCTAGCACCAGCTCTGCTCCCTCCCTCTACCCCAGCCTGCGTCCCATGCCTCTCCACTAAGGCTGCACACCAGCTCCCGTGGCCCAGGGCAGGTTTCACGCACTAGCCCCTCAGGCAGGAAGCCTGCCCGCTGCTGTGCAGTAAGTGCCATCGCCCACAGCTGCCTTCCACTCCACGTGGGAGACGGGAGGCTATCCGCTGTGAGGCCTCACCAGCCCCCACCCCACCACCGGGGGCCCTGCAGGCACAGAGACTGAGAGCTCAGCCTAGGGGCTTCAGGCCAGCTCACTCCTTGTTTCACTCCATCCCACCCCCATCAGCAGGCCCAAGCAGCAGCAGCATCCTTCAGCCAAGGGCAGGAAAGGGTCCCTGGCAGGGCACTGCCAGTGGCAGCTGCCCTGGTGGCAGCACAGAGGCCTGTGCTCCCCACTGCTGGAGCAACCCTAGCTCCCACAGGTCACAGCCCTACGCCTGGCCGGGACCAGGCACTGGCGGGGTGTCACCCCGGACCCTGCAACCTGAGCAGCCAAGCAGTGGCACTTCGCCAGTGCTCCTGTTTACACGGCATAGGCCACATCAGAAGCTGGGAGCGGAGGGAAGGGAGGCTCTGCACAGGGCCCATAGTGCTTAGGGAGGTTCCGCGCAGGGCCCATAGTGGGTGTGGGGGGGAAGGAGGGTTCCCACACAGGGACAATTGGGGGGAAGGGGAGTTCCGCACTGGGCCCATAGGGGATATTGGCGGGAGGGGGCTTCCGCACTAAGCTCATATGGAGCGTGGGGGAAGAGGGATGGGGGGGCCAGAAGGCAGAGCTGGAGTTCAAGGCAGGCAGCTCCATGCCCTGCACCACCCCTTGGGCAGAGGCACAAACCCTAAAGATTTGGCCATAGGGCAAGTCAGTGCATTGAGGTTTCCCAGCCACCCCTCCCAGGTCAGTGCAGTGCATTAAAGGCAGCAGCAAATCATGAAGGGTGGGCCTGGCCCAGGTCCTGAACTTTCCCCCAGGCGAGGAGTGTTCAGCCTGGGTCTGGCTGCCCTTTCACTGCTGGTCAGAGCGACAGCTAGGCAGGGGCTCCAGCTCAGTGAGGGGCAGGTGCCAGGGGAGATGGACTGACCTAGGATAGCAGGACACAGGCTGGCCATGCAGCAGGGAGGGGGCCCCGCGAGCCACAGTGATGCGGTAGCCGAGGCGAGAACAGAGAGCCTTTGGGAAGGAGGCAAGTTCTAGAGTGTCCATTGGCCCATAGCACCAGGCGCTGCCTCTTCGGGCCTCCAGCAGAAAGGCCCCATGTCACCCCACTCTGTTCTAATGCAGAGCTGTTCCTGATGTCCCCCTGCGGCTGCCACATGGTACATCCCACCAGCTGGGCTATCTCCAGCGCTCAGGGAGCAACGGATCCACGGGGGGAGCTAGAATGATCTTGGTTCCACCATTTCAGTGGCTGTCCTGTTCAAGCAGCTGCCAGGACACCCATCCTGGCTTCCAGCAAGGAAAGGGTTACAGCCTAGAGGACACAAAGTGGGGGTGAGAGCTGCTGGGTCTGTGTCTAGCAGGGGAATCATTCCCCACTGAAGCGACAAAGAGTTCTGGGGCACCTTACAGACTAACAGACGTATTGGAGCATAAGCTTTCGTGGGTGAATCCCCACTTCTTCGGATGCATGCAGTGTTATCTACAGATCCAGACTAACACGGCTACCCCTCTGATACTATTCCCCACTGAGAACAAGACAACTAGTTTTCAGATTCACTGCAAGACAATTCCCATCCTCTGGCTCCACGTGCCCTCGGCATCAGTAACTGCTGCGACTGGCAAAGCCAACCCGGCTCGAGGCACGGGTGTTATGGGGGCAGGGTCGGTGGGGGGCGGTTGGGGGGAAGAAGAGATAAAAGCAGATGTCCCGGGTGAATGCTGCTCTGGGAAGCCTCTGGCAGCAATTCCGCAGCTCCTGCTCCCCTTGGAGGGTTACCAGCTCTCAGCCGGTCAAAGAGCCCCCAGCCCCAGCAGAGAGGAAAACCCCATGGCTCACTAAACCACTGGTTCTCAACCAGGGCTCCAAGGCCCCCTAGGGGGCCATGAACAGGTTTCAGGGGGTCCCTCAAGCAGGACCAGTGTTAGACTTGCTGGGGCTCAGGGCAGAAAGTGGAAACCTCACCCCATGGGTCTAAAGCCCGGGGCCCTGTGCCCCGCCACCTGGGTCTGAAGTTGACACCTGAGCAACATAGCTTCGCGAGGGGCCCCACACAGCGGTCCTGCTTGCTACCCCCAACACTGGCCCTGGCTTTTATATGCAGAAAACCAGTTGCTGTGGCACAGGCGGACCATGGAGTTTTTAACAGCATGTCGGGAAGGCCACAGTAAGAAAGAGGTCGAGACCCCCTGCACTCCAACTCCAGGCCTCAGTGCTAACCAGGCTGACAAGCCTCCCGCTGTGGCACGATACTGAACAAGGATCGCAAGAACCCGGTGCTGCCTACAGCCTCTGTGTCAAGTGAGCCCAAGCCTCCCAGTTCAGGGGGCACTGAGAAGGGTATGGCCTCGCGATTCACGGCACAGCCCTGGGGAAGCAGCCAGGACTCCAGCTGGGGCAGGAACATTCATTTAAGCTACATCTAAGTGAAAACGACCTGAGCCTTCCAGACTAGTTAACGTGCAACACTAGCCATTGCGGTCAGGCGGCAGAGCCCTGCATCTGCCCTGTGGGAGGGAAATGTACGTTGCCCTTAACTCTGTAACAGCAGCTCAGGACCAAGGCTGGACGGACGGACAGACAGACAGACAGACAGACAGCTGTCACACTGGAACGCTTCAGGTCCTTCTCCTGCTCTTCTCACTTGAGCTGGGTTGTGGAGGCTTGGCTCAGCACACCCAAATCAAGAGCAGACGTGTCTGTCAGTCGCTAATCCCAGTTCCTAAGGGGCTGCCACTGCTCCGCACTGGCCGACTCCAGAATCACACCACAAGTGGGGGAGTGCAATGAAGTGACAGCTCACACAGGCACTCAGTGGCCTACAAATAAAGGGCGTGATCCTGTTTCCATTGAAGACACTAAGAGCTGTGGCCTTAGCATCAATGGCACCAGGCTCATGCTCCTTGCATTTCCAGTCTAGGCCAGTCTACCCAGACTGGCACTTGAAGAGCAACACGGGCTCTCTCCTGGCACGCTGCTGCATTGCAAAACAAGAAAGGTACAGCAGGAAGCTAAAGACATGCACACGGATGGGAGTTTCCATTGCCAGAGAACAGGTGGACTGAATCCTTCTGGGGAAACTGGTTTGTGCCCACACTGATTGGAGCTTTTCTATGGGTCCCCAAATGGCTCATGCACTCAAGTTAGCGACTCCAGTCCCCTGGGAAGCAGCAGTCTCTTTATCTCCAGTTTACAGATTGAGGGATGAAGCGACCTACCCAGAGGTGGGAAATGAGCCCAGATCTCCTGAGTCCCTGTTAAGTGCCTTAGCCGCAAGCCCTTCCTTCAGGCTGTGGGGCTTTCCATGCTCACACCCAGCGGGAGTGGCCCCGCCTACACCCAGCATGCTACAGTCAACATCCACTAGTGCCAGCGGAGCAGCTTGTGGCTGAATGAAGAGTGTTCCTACCTGCTCTGGTCTGTCTGTGCTTGGGGGTCGCAAATCGGTCCCACTGAGCAACAATGATTGCGGAGATGCCCAGGACACAGACAATGGAGAGGTAGATGAGACGAGGCTGCGGTGAGCAGTAGAACGAGTAATAGAGCCAGGGCACAAAGCTCCCCATAATCAGCAGTGCTATTCCTGAGTAATCCAATCTAGAACACAGCCAGAGAGAGAGAAACTCAGGGTCAGTTTGGAGGTGCACGCCCCTCACTCTGGCAAGTCTACACCCTCAGCTCCCGTTCTGGCAGCCCGACTTCCGGCTCTCCAGCTCTAGCCCTCCAGACTTTGCCACCCTGCCTATGTCTGGAGGCCTAGCTGGGGGCAGTGTGACTGGGAAGAACTGCAGCAATGCATCGTGGGCACGTCTGTTTGCAATCCAAGTGAGTTTGTGGAGCAGAGACATAGGAGGGTGGGTCTGTCTGGGCGGTACAGGCAGGAGCAGAATTAGGTTTGTCTGTGCAGTTTTCTGACTGTTTAGTAACAGCATGGACAGGACAAGCACTGGCACAGCCTCAGTGGGAAGCAGTAGCTCTTAGCCCTTGTTTGCACAGGAATGCTGACAGCTTCTTTCATCCCCAAGTGCTTGCAAGTGATACGTATGGGAATCACTTCCCCACTGAAATGCAGCCAGTGCTGGGGTGAAGAGCAGCAGCTGTGTAACATCCCATGGCACATCGGCTAAGGGAACCGCAACAAAGCCTGCTCTAAAGAACACCCTGCACTCCCTGGGATCTCAGTGCTGTGCAAAGCAGCACCTGATAGGTAAATCCCTTTAGCAGACTGGCCTGAACAAGGTCTGCTCCAAAAGCCTCACACACTATGTTGTTCAGTGCCTGGAAGGCTAAGGCTGGGCTAGGTCTCCTCTAGGTCAGCCTGCGGCTAGGACACGACCAAGAGTTAGCAGCAGCAGCTACTGCTGAACACAGTTTTGTGGTGGTTTTGCTGCAGCCAACTCACTTTGAAAATGTCCGGGAGACCTTCTCCGAGTGACAGTAGACGGTGTGGAAAAGCCAGGAAAAGCTGAGGCATAGCACTGCTCCAAGGAAGAACATCCCGAACACCACCTTCTCCTGAAGAGGGGCCATGAAGTACATGTTGGGCCTGAGCATGGTCAGAATCCCCAAGAAGAGGAACAACACAAAACCTGCAGCCAACACACCAAAGAGTCAGTCAGCCAGCAGGAGTCACTTCCAACAGCCGCCCAAGGGAGCGCCTGTGCAATGGCAGTGAGCCAGCGTTTCCCGGCAGACCCAGGGAAAATCAACACCAAGGGTCATTGTAACCTGCGCCAGGAGAGAACAGCACAGGAGGATCACACAGCATCAGTCCTGTTAACAGGGGAACTCGGTAGCTGCCCTGGGAACAAGAACAGCTGTGTGGGGGCTAGTCTGGATCTCCCTGGCAGGGCCGGCAGCAGGGTGTTGCTGTGTCCAGTGCAACATGCACTCCACTCTGCTGCCTTGGAGGAGCCAAACCCATTTGCTGGCATAGCAGTGGGGAAGGGCCAAGCTACCTTACTTATTCTCCAAAGACCCAGCAGCCTCTAGAGAGACGTGTGTGGCAGTTCCCTACCACGCTCATCAGTTCTGCTCCTGGGGGAGGTGAGATGAGAGGAGTCATTTGAGGTGCCTGAGCAACATTATGTCTTGGGAGCTTTGGCATGGGCCCTGCATGCCCCATTTGTGCTGACATTCGACTGCCAGACTGGCCATTGATACGGACACCAGACCACGCTGAGGACACATTGTCCCAGCTGCTCCGGACAGGACGGGCTCACGCACGCAGCCTTTCCCTGCCTGGACCTTCTGGAAGGCCTTGAAGAGCATTCTGTAGCACTGCCAAATGACTCCCAGGACCTGTATTGGAGGATGGGGCCCACTTGGAGATAAAAGCACAAATGATCCAGTCCCCATGGGCAGCAGGGCTTGACCCACCCTAGAAGGCACATGCCCACAGCCTCTGGGGACTTGATGGAAGAGCTCATTTTTGCCTCAAACATCTTAAGCCAAGAGGGACCACTGACCGCAGAGCTAGAAAGTGGATGGAGTGTGATGTGGTTAGCATGGCCAGGTGAGTGGTCTGACTTGGAATTGTTTTAACATGGCTTCAGTATGACCTGGCCCTCAGCGCTGGTTGCCTAGCAGGAATGTTGCTGTTGTGAGCTAGTTCCCTGCATCTGTGACATACTTCCCTCCCTGCTGAAGGAACTGCAAATCTGACCATTAGCAGCCCTGGGTACACCGAGCTGCACCTCCACCCAAAGGCCACGAGCAAGAACTGCCTCTGCCCAGGTTCCCCTGGAAAGGCCCTGTCCCTCGTGCTGCACACCCGGGAGAGCAGACTGAGACATTGCACTCCACAGGATTTTATGAAAATATGCTAATGAGTGTGAATATAATGTAACTGGAACATGCTTCATGCAAAAGGTCTCTTGTAAGGTATCACTCCAAAGCTTATAGTCCGAGTGTGGTCACCCTAGCTGTATAAATGTATCATTCTTGTATCTGAAACTAGAAATATGAAATATAACTCTGAGGGCCTACTGTAATTATGCAAAGTGTGGGCCATTAATGGTGGTTTGGAATCTTGATGGCTCCCATTGACTAGGACAATTGGCTGTAAATGGCTGTTTACTTGCAAACCTTCCTGTGAGTCAGGCTGGGAGGAATGAATGCTGAGGGTCTCACAGGACATGTGACCATGTCACCTGGTACTGGAATCCATCTAAAACCCGGGGCTTTTCCATTTAGAAGGAGGGGTGAGGACCTAGAGACACAAAAGATTCCCACCTTGTGCCAAAGCTATATAAGGAGCTGGAACAAGGACTGTACCAGGGGAAAGGATTGTGCCCAGACTAGAAAGGAGTCTAGTCTGTGAAAGAAGCTTATGGGAACATCTCTGAGGGTGAGATTTATCTGTAATCCGTTTCTTAATGTATTAGGCTTAGACTTGCATCTTTTTGTTTTATTTTGCTTGGTAATTTTCTTTGTTCTGTCTATTACTTGGAATCCTACTTTTTATTCTTAAAAAAAATCACGTTTTGCTTATTACTAAACCCAGAGTTAGTGACTAATACGGGGAGGAGCGAACAGTTGTGCATCCCCCTCTCAGTGTTATAGAGGGCGGACAATTGATGAGTTTACCCTGTATAAGCTTTATACAAGGTAAAACAGATTTATTTGGGGTTTGGATCCCATTGGGAACTGGGTGTCTGAGTGCTGGAGACAGGAGCACTTCTTAAGCTGTTTTCAGTTAAGTCTGCAGCTTCGGGGACGTGGTTCAGACCTGGGTCTGTGTTTGCAGCAGGCTAGTGTGTCTGGCTCAACAAGACAGTGTACTAAAGTCCCAATCTGGCAGGGAAAACAGGCTCAGAGGCAGTCTCAGCACATCAGGTGGCAGTCCCAAGGGGGTTTCTGTGACCCAACCCGTCACACAGACATCACTCGCTGTGCGCTTCCCTCACTTTGCTGAAACGGAGGCTGAGCCGTGCTGCCCAGCAGCACTGACAGGGACACTGTGAGGAGGTCCATGGCAGTTGCGAGCTAGAGGACAGACGTGCTGGCCAGGACCTTTCCGGGAGCCATCGCCTGCCTGGCAGTTACATTGACTTGACTGCACCCCTCCTTGAGCCGGTCCAGCTCTGAGGACACTGGATGAGCACAGCTGAGAACTGAGATCGCCGTTGTGCCAGCTGCCAGACAAGAAGCTGGTGCCCACCATAACGGGTTCTAGGAGAGGATGGACAGTCTAAGCTGGCCTAGGGGGTCAGATCCCTCTGTACCTTGTGACGCTGGGGTAAGGGAGTGGCCTGTTCTCCCCACACACGGTCTTCACCCAAAGGTCAAGTGCACCCTGGCTGCAATGACAGCAACATAATCCCTAAAGTGAATCCAACTGGTGCTCAGCACGGCCGCCAAGCCTAGATCCCTGGCCAGACGAAGAGGAAGCAGGCTGCACACCCTGACAGGACAAGCCCACTCTGACCCTGGCAGGGTGTGTTCTGTGCCAGGTGCGGCAAGAGCTTCTGGTTCCTCATTTCCGGCTCCCTAGTGACGGAGCAGTACATGTGAATAGGGGCACCTGACCCCCCAGGCAGCACAAAGTGAGATGCGGGAGGGAGGCGCTAGGGAGCACGGATGGCTCAGCACCAAACAGCTCCCATTCTCCCACTGGCGGGGGCGGATGGGACGACAGACATTCTTCACTGTTCTCAATGGGAGCAGCGCTCACCTTCCCCGAGCCCAGGCAGTCCCAATTCTGCTCTGCAGGTCTGTCAGACTCTGACCAGACGTGTCTGTTCACAGGGGTTAATCCTCACCAGTGCCCCACAGGAATCCCTATGTCCGTCCCCTGAGAGTCTCTGCCAGCTCCACGCTCCCTCAGTGCATGTAGTGAGAACATGGCTACTGAAGTCCTGCGGAGGACTCCCACCTGCTCCCACTATTATGGCGGCGGGTCCTTCAGGGATCTACACTAGCCCCACGCAGGGAGGATCTGGCACAACAGGCCATGGGAACCCAAGAGTGACCCAGGCCCTGAAATAGTCTAACACTGGCCAGTGAAATGATTTGGAGGCAGCATGGGGCCCCCAAGAGAGTCCCGAGCTCCTAGACAGACAGGTTTGCTGCCCCGGCAGTGTATCCAGCCCTTTTGGGAAGACAAAATAACTCCCAGGGGATGCCTCTGCCCCCCTGATTGAGGGTGCAGCCATGACAGGCTCATACCAAGCTCCCTCCATCCCCTCGCCGGGGAGAAATTCTCCCCTTCTTCCTGCCCGCTAAAGAGAGAGAAGAGGGAGGATGGGGGGAGAACAGGACACCCCCCTCCCCTGGCTGTTTATGTGACAGATGATGCTGAGTGAAACTTTTCCCCTGATAAAAGGCATCCACTAGAGTCAGCCTGTGGGCCCTCTGAGGCCAGGCCCTTGCCTTGTGAGGTCTCTGTCCTGGGCAGGGCATGCTTGTGGCGCCGCAGCTATACTCATCAGCCCCAAGGATAGAGCTCCCCTTCAGTCACCTAGTAAGTGAGTCCAGATGTTGCCCGTCTCAGTGTGTATTCGGAAGATGCTCTTGAAGCAGGCTCTGAAGGATGGCATGGGGGGTCTGTGTCCATGCAGGAGGTAATCGTTATCCTTCAGCCAGTCCGGGAGCACATCGTAGGGAATCACCCTCCAGCGCCCTTCCCACACCTGCAACACACCAACCCGCGCAGGCAGTTACTCTGACTGGCAGCCCCCGGCCAGGCATGGCAGCCACTCCAGAGCCACTCCTACCCCTGGGACTGCTAGCTTTTTCCATGGTGCCTATCACTGTGAAAGTCAAGCTGAAAACCACACAGAACCAGTCAGTCTCTTCTGGGAGGCAATTACTGGACTGGCGCAGCCTTCTCTCCTCAGAGGACATGATAACTCAAGAGCAAGTTCCGTTGCTGCAAAATTAAATGCTTTGCAAACACCCCCAGGATGCCCATATAGGGCCAAATCCTGCAGAGTGGGGGGCCTTCCCCACACTCAATACCCTGGAACTGATGGAGACCAGCACCCTCAGAATTTGGCCCTTCATCACCGTAACAGGCAACACTGTCAGCTGAGCCACAGCCGGTGACGTGACAGCTCTTACGGGACATTGTGACAAAAACCCCAACGGAGTTCATACAGGAGTGCCCTGGGACCTGCAATTGCGGCACTAACCCGTCTCTCCACAGGTGTGTGTGAGTGAGTACAGGAGCTTCTGCTTAGTCCCCGAGGCACACCATAGCAATACTGGACAGGTAGCAGCCAGCGCTCCAGACCCCAGGACGGATCAGAGGGGCCCTGCTGAGCTAGATTAGAGCAGTGGGTTGCACCACACTTGCCCCTGCCAGACATGGATGGCCCTCGCTGCCACATGCACTAGATTCACCCAGATGGTTCCACCTGTCAGGTCCTTGGCATTCTCCAAACTGCACCTGGGGTCAGTGCTGGCTGTAGGGGGCTTCTTAGGAGCACCGCCAGCAAGGGCAGGAAGGAGAAACATCATTTCACAGGTGCTGCTGTTCACTTCCCACATTCTTCTTGGCCTTGCAGTTGAAAATTTGTTAAGCTCTTGGCTCAGGCCCCCTGCCCATGCTAGGGGGAACCCCAGTGCACTGGATTTAGTCACCCACATTCATGGTGTCCTCCTAACAAGGAAGATTAATCCCAACGCAGACCCAGCACAATGCCTCAGACTCAGTCACAGCAGAGGACAGCGGCCCAGAGGCCTGGCAGCTGTCCTCCATCGGACAGCATTCAGGGCTGCCATGAGCTGACAATACCTTATACACAAATTCCTCCATCTTTTCCATAGCGTGATGAGCCTGCAGAGGTAGAGTCAGCACGCGAACCACCTCCTCCTCCTCCTCTTCCTCCTCCTGCGGCGCTGCGCATGGCTGCTCCTTGGCCTAAAGGGAGAGGTGCCATTATTTGTCACAAGCCACAACCCACCAGAGAGACGGGCCATCAAGATGTGGAGAACTTAGAAAACAGCAAGTATATTCCAACCAAGAGGGGTGTGAACCCTTAGAATATACAGGTACTACAGCCCTTCTGTGAGGGGAGAGATGGAAGCCTCCCCAGTCACCACTGCTTATGCATCATGGTACTGTCTTAAACCGCACACAGACGGGCTAATCCCACATTCAGTCTTGCTTAGAACAAGGATTAGAGTGGAGGATTTTCCTTCTTTACAGCCCAGGGTGCAGCCTGAAATGGCCACTCTGCTCTGGCCAGGGAAGTGAGCCCAGGAGCCAGCTGAAGCAGAAGCGTTAAAGAACAGAAGCTGCCCCTTTTCACTGCACGCCTAAAGCAGAGGCTGCTGTGAACATTTTGCCCCTATCTATTACTAACAGGTATTAAAAGATGACCCCTAAGCTTAAAGGCCACAAAAGCAAGTGAACCAATAAGAATGCTCCTTAGAACTCCTGCAGTGCATCCTGTCCTGCAGGCAGTACTGTCAGCAGGCGGGCAGAGGGTGTTCCTTGGCTGATGCTATGGGGCAAGGTTTGTTGAAGGCTGGCTGAGCCCAGTTCACCCTCCTCCCTCGGCCCCAGAGACCAGGAGCATGCTGGAGCGAGAGGGGTTGTTTGCTTATGACAGATTACTTTCTATGCAATGGAATAAGATTTCCAGGACAGATTTTCTGACACGTCATCACTCTGAACAACACAGAGTGGGTGCAAATCCTCACCATTCAGATTCAGTCCATTTTCATGCCCACTGCGCACTGGTGTAAAGGGATGACAAGGGTCAGGGTCTATTGTAGGGAGCCCAAAGCCCCACACTTCCATGCACCATGCTGCTAATGGGATTACAGGCAGATTTCTGGATTAATCTGCAAGGACACTGTTGAGAGCCTAACTAACTAGGAGTACATCTGTCTGTAACTCTGGGGCGTACAGGGCACATTCAACAAGACTGACTGGAAGCAATTATAGGAAGCAACAGCACCGAATGGGTTTGGTTTGCAGATCCCAGTAGCTGCCCTGCCTGGGGGCACTCCATTGGATTGTGGCTTACGCTGGCTGAACTGGCAGCTCCCTGGTCTCCCTTCTCCTCTAGCAGCGGCCCCAGTTCTGCCAGCTCCAAATCGTCTCCTTCTCGGCTGCTGTTGGAAAGTCCATTTCCTTGACTGGTTGCTGACCCTTTGCGGGACGACATCTGGTCAGCACAAGAAAGGTCTTGAGCTGTGTCCTTGAACATTCACACTAGGAATAAAAAACAAGACAAGTGACATTCCAGGCCTGCTCCCTTCCATTCCAAACCCAAGTCTAGCACACCAAGTGACCCAACGTTTTGCAATTTACAGCCTTGGCCAACACCGATGAGAGCATCCACAAGAGCCAACTCCTCAGCTCAGTGCCCATGGCGGCAGCCCTGGTGCTTGCAAGGTGCAGCCCTACTCTGAGCACGGGCCCATTCCGAGTTCATGATTTCGGCCTCATTCTATTCACTAGCCAAGATCATGTCACGTCACAAAACCAGCACGGTCTGGCACGACTGGCCATTTCCACTCAGGAGGGGACCAAGAAGCAGGATGCTCAGGGGCTCACGCTGGTGTAGCTCAGGATGTAGACACAGGGGATGCTGGCCTGGCAGCTGTCTATGCCGTTCAGCCCTCACTCATGAGAGCCACCCTAATCTGACCCCCATGCTACTTTCTTACCTCAGGGTGACAAGCATTTGCCCTCTCTTCCAAACCCCAGGGAAAAATACATCTTCAGGAAGCCTACAAATATCATGCCACCACCTGCAGCTTATGCAAAGCATCCCACTGTTAGGAATCCATCTTAGTTATCTTAGGCTATGTCTACACTACTGCGTACGTCGGCAAAAACTTACATCGCTCAGGGCTGTGAATATTCCACCCACCCGAGCAACGTAAGTTACACTGACTTAAGTGCCAGTGTGCACAGCACCATATTGGCAGGAGAGCTTCTGCCACTTGCAGAGGTGGTTTTTTTATGCCGACGGGAGAGCTCTCCCTTTGGCATACAGCGTCTTCACCCGATGCACTGCACTGACACAGTTGTATCGGTATAGCTGCAGCGCTGTATGTGTAGGCATGGCCTTAGAGTTGGGTCCTGCACCCACTGAAGTCCATGGGGGCAGGTCTTACGTTGTGAGCACTTCAGGGTAGGGACAATGGACCAAATTCACTGAGAGTGTGGGTGCCAGTTAAATCAGGAGTGAGGTGGTCCCTACTTATGCCAGAGGCAAATTTGGCCCTACATTTGCTTTTGTATAGTGCTGTACACACTGAGAATGCTCAGCAAACAACACAGTATCGAGTCATAGAATCTCAGGGTTGGAAGGGACCTCAGGAGGTCATCTAGTCCAACCCCCTGCTCAAAGCAGGACCAAACCCAACTAAATCATCCCAGCCAGGGCTTTGTCAAGCCTGACCTTAAAAACCTCTAAGGAAGGAGATTCCACCACCTCCCTAGGTAACCCATTCCAGTGCTTCACCACCCTCCTCGTGAAAACATTTTTCCTAATATCCAACCTAAACCTCCCCCACTGCAACTTAAGACCATTAATCCTTGTTCTGTCATCTGCTACCACTGAGAACAGTCTAGACTCACCCTCTTTGGAACCCCCTTTCAGGTAGTTGAAAGCAGCTATCAAATCCCCCCTCATTCTTCTCTTCTGCAGACTAAACAATCCCAGTTCCCTCAGCCTCAACTCATAAATCATGTGCTCCAGCCCCCTAATCATTTTTTGTTATCCTCCGCTGGATTCTTTCCAATTTTTCCACATCCTTCTTGTAGTATGGGGCCCAAAACTGGACACAGTACTCCAGATGAGGCCTCACCAATGCCGAAAAGAGGGGAATGATCACGTCCCTTGATCTGCCGGCAGTGCTCCTACTTATACAACCCAAAATCCATTAGCCTTCTTGGCAACAAGGGCACACTGTTGACTCATATCCAGCTTCTCGTCCACTGTAACCCCTAGGTCCTTTTCTGCAGAACTGCTGCCTAGTCACTCAGTCCCTAGTCTGTAGCAGTGCATGGGATTCTTCCGTCCTAAGTGCAGGACTCTGCACTTGTCCTTGTTGAACCTCATCACATTTCTTTTGGCCCAATCCTCTAATTTGTCTAGGTCCCTCTGTATCCTCTCCCTACCCTCCAGCGTATCAACCACTCCTCCCAGTTTAGCGTCATCTGCAAACTTGCTAAGGGTGCAGTCCACACCATCCTCCAGATCGTTAATGAAGATATTGAACAAAACTGGCCCCAGCACTGACCCTTGGGGCACTCCACTCCAAGGGCTGCCAACTAGACATGGAGCCATTGATCACTACCTGTTGAGCCCGATGATCTAGTCAGTTTTCTATCCACCTTACCGTCCATTCATCCAGCCCATACTACTTTAACTTGCTGGCAAGAACACTGTGGGAGACTATCAAAAGCTTTGCTAAAGTCGAGGAATAACACATCCACTGCTTTCCCCTCATCCACAGAGCCAGTTATCTCATCATAGAAGGCAATTAGGTTAGTCAGGCATGACTTGCCCTTGGTGAATCCATGCTGACTGTTCCTGATCACTTTCCTCTCCTTTAAGTGCTTCAAAATTGATTCCTTGAGGACCTGCTCCATGATTTTTCCAGGGACTGAGGTGAGGCTGACTGGCCTGTAGTTCCCCGGATCCTCCTTCTTCCCTTTTTTAAAGATGGGCACTACATTAACCTTTTTCCAGTTATCTCCCCCGATCGCCATGAGTTTTCAAAGATAATGGCCAATGGCTCTGCAATCACATCCACCAACTCCTTTAGCACCCTCGGATACAGTGTACAAACCTAATATCTTAACCCAGCTGCATGACAGTCCCATGTTTCACAAAAGGTTCCAGATCTTATTCAGCACAAAACAGTCAATGGATCAGAGCACAAAACAAAAGGAGACACCAATCCAGGGACCTGAGTCCATAGGCTATCATGTGCACAGCTGGCTTATGCATTAATTCTACTCAGCCAGAACAAGGCACTTCTTTATCGGTGAACAAGATGTTAAGTTATCCATCATGACAGGAATGGAGCAAGTATGTGCTTGGGCCTATACACCTCCCTGACAGTTTTGCAGCCCATCAGTTGGACAGAGTGAGCACACAGACTGTTTTGTTCTTCTCTCCAGAAACCTTTTCTTTGCTTTTGGGCACAATCCTCTCCTGGACCCTGGAATAACCTGGTTTCTATGAATACACTTGGCTTTTCTAATGTCCAAGCAAAGAGTCAAACCATTAGGAACTGCTGCAAGCACAAGGAGCCAGCTAGCTCTGCTCTTTCCCCAACCAATACACAGATCTGAGATTTGGGCAAGCAACTCTCTGAAGGGCCTTGGTGCCTCAGGTTAGAGTTATGAGTCTAAAGGAGACCACCAGACTACACATAAATACAGTAATGAGTGTTACAGAAATGCTCTCTCAGCAAAGTCTGGGAGGCCATTCGAACTCTTAAGCATCTTGTCTCCTTATACACAAACAGCTGAGACTGCCCAATAATGTACGTGGAGAAAATAGTAAATTAAGAAAAAATAACCAACTCTGCTATTCCTACACCCTGGAGTACCTGAATGAGCTCCTTTCCCTATGCAACACAATTAACTGCTAGGCTGGGTCCGTTCTCACTTCTTGAAAGTCAGGGGCCAAGACCACGCAGAGGCAGACTTAATGGAACTTGCCAGAACTCCATCGTGCATCCTTGTTTGCAGGATTCCCTCTTGCAGGGGCAGGGTCCCCTATCAGCTACATTCAGGCCTTGAAAGATGCTCTTGCCCCCTCCCCAGTGAGCAGTGGGAACACTTCCGTGTGAGCGTAAGGGCTTAACTGATCAATCCTATAGAATCTGCAAATTAAGTTTTTAGTCTTTATGGTTGGGGGGCGGGGGGGGGGAATCTTTCCAAATACAAAGAATGTAAGGATGCGGCATTGCGCTCCTGAGCCTGCACACAGACGGCTCCAGCGCCTTTCTGGTACTCTTCACTTGGCAAGCAGCAGCAGAGTGAAAGTGACAAGACTAATCAATGCTACTAGTCAGAGCCCTGCGCACAGCAATGAAATGTCAAGAGTTGGGTGAATTTCAGATGCCACTAAGGACAGCTATCAGCAACAGCATGCAGCACTGGAGTTAATGGTCAGGGAGAAGGATCCCCAGAAGAGGTGGTGATGGGGCAGGGGAATAGTGAAGGGGTAGTGAAGCTAACTTCAAAACAGTAGCTGAAGGGGCCAAAGCTTCAAACCTATCAGATCCATATAAGCTTCTGGCTAGTATGTAAAGACACATGGAGATGCCATTGGAGCTAGGTCTAGGTGGGTATAGCCCCAAGACCTCTCCCTCCCCCCACACTCCCATTTCTTGTAGCACTTTCTGGCTGGTAGGTTCAATCCTCTGTTCAGCAGGTGTTCAGTAAGATGTTCAGCCTTGGCTGCCTTTGCACCCGGCTGCAATCCCCATGAATTTCAGCTGGCCTTTCCATGACTGCTTGCCCAGATTGAGGTGTCATTAGAAGAGGTTTGGGAACAAATTGATATGTTAAACAGTAATACGTCACCAGGAGCAGATGGTATTCACTCTAGAGTTCTGAAGAAACTCAAATAGAAAATTTCAGACCTTCTAACTGTGGTGTGTAACCTATCACTTAAATCTGTTTCTTTACCAGATGACTGGAGGATAGCTAAAGTGACACCAATTTTTGAAAAAGGCTCCAGAGATGATCCCAACAATTACAGGCTGGTAAGTCTTATTTCAATACCAGGCAAATTGGTTGAAACTATAGGAAAGAACAGATTTATCAGGCACATAGAGGAATACGATTTGTTGAGGAAGAATCAACATGGCTTTTGTAAAGGGAAATCACACCTCACCAATCTCTTAGAATTCTTTGAGGGATTCAACAATCATATGGACAAAGGTGAGACAGTGGACATAAGAACAGCCTTACTGGGTCTGACCAAAGGTCCACCTAGCCCCGTATCCTGTCTTCCGACAGTGGCCAATGCCAGGTGCCCCACAGGGAACGAACAGAACAGGTAATCATCAAGTGATCCATCCCCTGTTGCCCATTCCCAGCTTCTGGCAAACAGAAGCTAGGGACACCACCCCTGCCCATCCTGGCTAATAGCCATTGATGGACCTATCCTTCATGAACTTATCTAGTTCTTTTTTGAACCCTGTTATAGTCTTGGCCTTCACAACATCCTCTGGCAAGGAGTTCCACAGGTTGACTGCGTTGTGTGAAAAAATTAGTTCCTTCTGTGTGTTTTAAACCTGCTGCCTAGGTTTGGTGACCCCTAGTTCTTGTGTTATGAGGAGTAAAATACACTTGCTTATTTATTAGCTCCACACAAGTCATGATTTTATATACCTCTATCATATCCCCCCTTAGTCATTTCTTTTCCAAGCTGAAAAATCCTAGTTTTATTAATCTCTTCTCATATGGAAGCCGTTCCATACCCCTAATAATTTTTGTTGCCCTTTTCTGAACCTTTTCCAATACATCTTTTTTGAGATGGGGCAACCACATCTGCACGCAGTATTCAAGATGTAGGCATACCATGGATTTATATAGAGGTGATATGATATTTTCTATCTTATCTATCCCTTTCTTAATGATTCCCAACATTCTGTTGGCTTTTTTGACTGCTGCTGCACATTGAGTGGATGTTTCCAGAGAACTATCCACAATGACTCCAAGATCTCTTTCTTTTGAGTGGTAACAGCTAATTTAGACCCCATCGTTTTATATGTATAGTTGGGATTATTTTTTCCAATGTGCATTACTTTGCATTTATTAACATTGAATTTCATCTGCCATTTTGTTGCTCAATCACCCAGTTTTGAGAGACCCTTTTTTAGCCCTTCGCAGTTTGCTTGGGACTTAACTATTTTGAGTAGTTTTGTATCATCGTCAAATTTTGCCACCTCCCTGTTTACTCCTTTTTCCAGATCATTTATGAATATGTTGAATAGGACTGGTCCCAGAAGAGACCCCTGGGGGATACCACTATACCTCTCTCCATTCTGAAAACTGACCATTTATTCTTCCCCTTTGTTTCCTACCTTTTAACCAGTTACCCATTCATGAGAGGACCTTCCCTCTTATCCCATGACAGCTTACTTTGCTTAAAAGCCTTTGGTGAGGGACCTTGTCAAAAGCTTTCTGAAAATCTAAGTACACTATATCCACTGGATCCCTAGTCCACATGCTTGTTGACCCCCTCAAATTATTCTAGTAGACAGGAAATCATGCCTCACCATTTACAAAAACCATGTTGACTCTTCCCCCAACAAATCATGTTCATCCATGTGTCTGACAATTCCGTTCTTTACTCTAGTTTCAAAGAGTTTGTCCGGTACTGAAGTCAGGCTTACTGACCTGTAATTGTCGGGATCACATCTGGAGCCCTTTATAAAAATTGTGGTCACATTAGCTATCCTCCAGTCATTTGGTACAGAAGCTGATTTAAATGATAGGTTACAAACTAGTGTTAATAGTTCTGCAATTTCACATTTGAGTTCCTTCAGAACTCTTGGGTGAATACCATCTGGTCCTGGTGACTTAGTACTGTTTAGTTGATAAACTGGTTCCAAAACCAACTCTAATGACATCTCAATCTGGGACAGTTCCTCAGATTTGTCACCTAGAAAGAATGGCTCAGGTTTGGGAATCTGCCTCACATCCTCATCCGATGCAAAGAATTCATGTAGTTTCTCCGCAATGGCCTTCTCATCCTTGAGTGCTCCTTTATCGTCCAGTAGCCCCACTTGTTTAGCAGGCTTCCTGTTTCTGATGTACTTTAAAAAAAAAAATTGCTATTACTTTTTGAGTCCTTGGCTAGCTGTTCTTCAAGTTCTTTTTTGGCCTAATTATATTTGCACTTCCTGGTGCAAGTGCTGGAGGAACCAACTAGGGGAAAAGCTCTTCTTGACCTGCTGCTCACAAACAGGGAGGAAATAGTAGAGGAAGCAATAGTGGATGGGAACCTGGGAGGCAGTGACCATGAGATGGTCGAGTTCAGGATCCTGACACAAGGAAGAAAGGAGAGCAGTAGAACAGAGACCCTGGACTTCAGAAAAGCAGACTTTGACTCCCTCAGGGAACTGATGGGCAAGGTCCCCTGGGAGAATAACATGAGGGGGAAAGGAGTCGAGGAAAGCTGGCTGTATTTTAAAGAATCCTTATTGAGGTTGCAGGAACAAACCATCCCGATGTGTAGAAAGAAAAGTAAATATGGCAGGTGACCAGCTTGGCTTAACAGTGAAATCCTTGCTTGTCTTAAACACAAAAAAGCAGCTTACAAGAAGTGGAAGATTGGACAAATGACCAGGGAGGAGTATATAAATATTGTTCAGGCATGCAGGAGTGAAATTAGGAAGGCCAAATCACACTTGGAGTTGCAGCTAGCCGGAGATGTTAGGAGTAACAAGAAGGGTTTCTTCAGGTATGTGAGCAACAAGAAGAAAGTCAAGGAAAGCGTGGGCCCCTTGCTGAATGAGGGAGGGAACCTAGTGACAGAGGATGTGGAGAAAGCTAGTGTACTCAATGCTTTTTTTGCCTCTGTCTTCACAGACAAGGTCAGCTCCCAGGCGGCTGCACTCCGCAGCACGGTATGGGGAGGAGGTGACCAGCCCTCTGTGGAGAAAGAAGTAGTTCGGGACTATTTAGAAAAGCTGGACGAGCACAAGTCCATGGGGCCGGATGCACTGCATCCGAGGGTGCTAAAGGAGTTGGCCGATGTGATTGCAGAGCCATTGGCCATTATCTTTGACAAATCATGGCAATCGGGGGAGGTCCCGGATGACTGGAAAAAAGCTAATGTAGTGCCCATCTTTAAAAAAGGGAGGAAGGAAGATCCGGGGAACTACAGGCCAGTCAGTCTCACCTCAGTCCCTGGAAAAATCATGGAACAGGTCCTCAAGGAATCAATTCTGAACCACTTAAAGGAGGGGAAAGTGATCAGGAACAGTCAGCATGGATTCACCAAGGGCAAGTCATGCCTGACTAACCTAATTGCCTTCTATGATGAGATAACTGGCTCTGTGGATGAGGGGAAAGCAGTGGATGTGTTATTCCTCGACTTTAGCAAAGCTTTTGATAGTCTCCCACAGTGTTCTTGCCAGCAAGTTAAAGTAGTATGGGCTGGATGAATGGACGGTAAGGTGGATAGAAAACTGACTAGATCATCGGACTCAACAGGTAGTGATCAATGGCTCCATGTCTAGTTGGCAGCCCTTGGAGTGGAGTGCCCCAAGGGTCAGTGCTGGGGCCAGTTTTGTTCAATATCTTCATCAACGATCTGGAGGATGGTGTGGACTGCACCCTTAGCAAGTTTGCAGATGACACTAAACTGGGAGGAGTGGTTGATACGCTGGAGGGTAGGGACAGGATACAGAGGGACCTAGACAAATTAGAGGATTGGGCCAAAAGAAATATGATGAGGTTCAACAAGGACAAGTGCAGAGTCCTGCACTTAGGACAGAAGAATCCCATGCACTGCTACAGACTAGGGACCGAATGGCTGGGCAGCAGTTCTGCAGAAAAGGACCTAGGGGTTACGGTGGACGAAAAGCTGAATATGAGTCAACAGTGTGCCCTTGTTGCCAAGAAGGCTAACGGCATTTTGGGCTGTATAAGTAGGGGCATTTCCAGCAGATCGAGGGACGTGATTATTCCCCTCTATTCGGCACTGGTGAGGCCTCATTTGGAGTACTGTGTCCAGTTTTGGGCCCCACACTACAAGAAGGAGGTGGATAAATTGGAAAGGGTCCAACGGAGGGCAACAAAAATGATTAGGGGGCTGGAGCACATGACTTATGAGGAGAGGCTGAGGGAACTGGGATTGTTTAGCCTGCAGAAGAGAAGAATGAGGGGGGATTTGATAGCTGTTTTCAACTACCTAAAAGGGGGTTCCAAAGAGGATGGATCTAGACTGTTCTCAGTGGTAGAAGATGACAGAACAAGGAGTAATGGTCTCAAGTTGCAGAGGGGGAGGTTTAGGTTGGCTATTAGGAAAAACTTTTTCACTAGTAGGGTGGTGAAGCACTGGAACGGGTTACCTAGGGAGGTGGTGGAATCTCCTTCCTTAGAGGTTTTTAAGGTCAGGCTTGACAAAGCCCTGGCTGGGATGATCTAATTGGGGTTGGTCCTGCTTTGAGCAGGGGGTTGGACTAGATGACCTCCTGAGGTCCCTTCCAACCCTGAGATTCTATGATTCTATTTTTACACTTCATTTACCAGAGTTTATGCTCCTTTATATTTTCCTCACTAGGATTTAACTTCCACTTTTTAAAGGATGCCTTTTTGCCTCTCACTGCTATTTTTACTTTGTTGTTTAGCCACAATGGCACTTTTTTGGTTCTCTCACTATGTTTTTAAATTTGGGGGTATACATTTAAGTTGAGCCTCTATTATGGTGTCTTTAAAAAGTTTCCATGCAGCTTGCTGAGATTTCACTTTTGGCTCTGTACCTTTTAATTTCTGTTTAACTAACTTCCTAATGTTTGTGTAGTCCCCCTTTCTGAAATTAAATGCTATGGTGTTGGACTGCTCTGATGTTTTCCCCACCACAAGGATGTTAAATTTAATTATATTATGGTCACTATTACCAAGCAGTCCAGCTATATTCACCTCTTGGACCAGATCCAGCGCTCCACTTAGGACTAAACCAAGAATAGCCTCTCTTCTTGTGGGTTCCAAGACCAGCTGCTCCAAGAAGCAGCCGTTTAAGGTGTCAAGAAACTTTCTCTCTGCATCCTGTCCTGAGGTGACATGTACCCAGTCAATATGGGGTGGATATAGTGTGCTTGGATTTTCAGAAAACCTTTGACAAGGTTCCTCACCACAGCTTCTTAAGCAAAGTAAGCTGTCATGGGAAAAGAGGGAAGGTCCTTTCATGGATCAGTAACTGGTTCGGATCATTGGTCTGACCCAGTATGGTTATTCTTATGTTCTTATGCTTTTTAAGCCAGTCCCTCTATTTTCAGTGTCTGACATGGAGCCAATTTCCAGCAACACAAAGAATAGGGATGGCCCAATTTGGATGAGGGATGCCTCACATCTTTAAGGGCACTGACTTTGCATTTCTCCGTGTGTTCTCTTTTGTCATTTCATTGCATGACACAGATGCCTTTCATGCAGTGTAATTGTAGCTGTGTCAGTCCCAGGACATTCGAGAGGCAAGGTGACTGAGGTAATATCTCTGTTAGTGAGAGCGCCAAGCTTTATAGGTCTGTGTGGCTTGAAAGCTTGTCTCTCAACCAACAGAAGTTGGCCCAATAAGAGATATTACTTCCCCCACCTTGTCTCTGCCATAGATGCCTTTCAGTAAGTGATATAAAATATGCCGCTCGAATTTAAGACGTGTTTAGACCCCCTTGTTGGGCCACAGATTTGTAAAGCGAACTGTTCCCAAGCACCTGTCCCTCCCGCAGCCCGGGTGGGTCTCCGTGGGGCAGGAGGACCAGCTCCGGCGCCCAGAGCGGTGTGTGCCGAGCCCCTGAGCAGAGCAGCCGGAGAACTGCTGACGTCCGCAGGGCGCTACCGGGCCGCCCTCGCCAGCGGGGCAGGGACCGCGCCCGGCGGCTCCGGCGGCCGCTTGGACGCTCCTGCTGCCGCACTCAGGCCCGTCCCCACGGCGCAGGCCGGCCGCCGCGCTCCGCAGCAGCCAGCACGTCCCCGGCCCGCGGCGCCGCTACCACGTGCGCCCCGCCCCGCCCCGCCCGCGGGGGGTCTCGCTCGGGGAAGCGGGGCGAGGGGTCACCCCGGCGGGGCCGGTCACGCGAGAGCCGAGGAGAGACCTGGGCCGCGGCCCCGGGGAGAGGCGGCCCCCGGCCCAGCACCCGCCGAGGGGCCGTGAGACGCGTCGGCCCGCGCCCCGCCCCCACCCACACCCACCGCCCGCACTCACCGGCCCCTACATCCCGGGCGGCAGCGGTAGCTCCGGCGGCAGCGGCAACACCGGAAGGAGCCTCGGCGTTGCGCCACTTCCGCCGCAGGAAGCACGGCACCCCCTACGCGCCACGTGACTCAGGGCACTAGCACTTCCGCTGGGGGTGGGTGTAAGGCGGCCGTGGTCAGGGCATGAGCTTCCTCCTGATTGGGCGCAGGTATCCCCTGGCTTGGTGTGATTGGATGCGAGAGTCACGTGGGCTGTTTCTGCGGCCTGACTGCCGGAGCGTCCCTCGGACGGGCGCGTGCGCTGTGCTGGGAGCTGCTCACTGGCCCCGCCCCTCCTCTCGCGGCGCTGGGGGCGGGTTCCGTCGGCCCGGCTCCCCGCGCTGGCTGTTGCGTCAGCCTCTGCGGGGGGGCCGCGGGCGGGGCCGGGCTGTGGGAGCCCGGCGCGAAGCCGGCCCCGAGACTCCCGCCTAGACCGGGGGGGGGGGGGTGAGACGGGCCCTGCGGGGGCGGTGTCGCTGCGGCCTCCCGGTGAAACCTCCAGCGACCGAGCTGCCAGCACCTCCCCCGGCCTCTGTCCCGTCGCCCTGCGGTCCGCGAGGAGCGTTCCCGGGGTTGAATCTCCGCTGGAGTCTGACCCCGTCGCCGCTTGTCCTGCCCGCTGGGGCCAGAGAGAACAACGTTTCTCCCTCGCTTCCATGGCAGCCTTGCACGTGTCGCTATCGTCCATGTCCCCCCTTAAGCGCCTCTTTTCCGAACACAGCCAGTTCCCAAAGCGACAAGGAGGCTTCTAGCACCTTATACACTAACAGCTATATTGGAGCATAAGCTTTCGTGGGCGAAGACCGTTAGCCTTTGCGGGTAGCAGCTTGGTCACTCGCCTCTGGATCCTTCCAGCTTCTCTACATCCTTTCTAGACATTGGTGACCAAAACTGGACACGTGTACTCCAGCTGGGACCTGACCCGCGGTACTATCGCCTCCCATAACTTGCGTGCTATACCTCTCTTAATGCAACCTAAGATTGCATTTGCTTTCTTTGCAACAGCGTCGCATTGCTGACTCATGCTCAGGTTGTGATCCACCACAGTTCCCCCATCCTTCTCAGCAGTCCTGATGCCACGCTGGTTGGTTATCCCCTGTTTTGTATCCGTGCATTTGGTCTTTCTTCCCTAAGCGTAGCACCTCACATTTATCTTTGTTGAATTTCATTTTGTTGTGTATACCCTCGTTCTACAATTTATCACATTCCCTCTGAATTTTAGCTCTATCCTTCAAAGTGTTGGCAACCCCCTCCCCAGCTTTGTCATCTGCAAATTTGACACATCCAAGTCATTAATAAAAAGGTGTTAAACACCAGACCCAGAAAGATCCCTGTGGGACCCCCCCTTGAGACCTCCCTACAATCTGACATCATTCCATTAATAACCGCAAACAAAGAGTAACTGTTTAACCACTTATCTACCTAATGGTGATTCTGCCCAGCCCACATTTCTCCAGCTTACCTCTCAGAACGTCATGTGGGACTGTGTCAGAAGCCTTGCTGGAGTCCAGGTATATTACGTCCACTGCATTTCCCCCTATCCACCAAACTGGTTACCGCGTCAGAAAAGGAAATTAAGCTGGTTTGGCATGATTTGTTCTTGGTAAACAGGCTGGCTGCTAGTGATCATCCCTTCATGCTCCAGGTATTTGCAAATTGAATATTTTATACATTGTTCTAGTAAATTCCCAGGTATTGAGGTCAGGCTGACTGGTCTATAGTTCCCCAGCTCCTCCTTTTTTAAAGATTAGCCGTTCTCCAGTCTTCTGGGATCTCTCCTGTCATCCATGAGTTTGTACTTATTGCCAGGGCTCTGAGATTTCTTCAGCTAATTCCTTCAGTACCCTTGGGCGAACAGTATCCGGCCCCGCTGATTTGAATTCATTCAGATTGGTCAGAAGATCTCTGACATGTTCTTTACTTATCCCAATCTGCATCCTTTCCCCTTTATTGTCTATGGGAACTTTGGCAGTCATCACGTTATTTTTTGTGAGAAGACTGAAGCAAAGTGGGCATTGAGCAGATCTGCTTTCCTATCATCATCTGTTACCAGCTCTCCTCCATTGAACAGCAAACCAACACCATCCTTGATCTTTCCTTTTTGTCATTCAGAATGCGGTATGCATTCAAGAGAGATGATATTTAATGTGGAACAGGTGCAGAGAAGAGCTACTAGGATGATCAGGGGAATGGCGAGTCTATCTTATGACAGGGGACTGGAAGAGCTTGGCTTGTTTAGCCTAGCAAAACAAAGCCAAGAGGGGATACTTTCTATAAATATGTTAGGGGGTAAAAAGCAGGGAGGGAGAAGTGCTACTGAAGCCAAAGGACAATGTTGGCATAAGAACAAATGAATATAAATTGGCCATGAACAAAGTCAGGCTGGAAATTAGAAGACTGTTTCCAACCATCAGAGAGTGAAGGTCTGGGACAACCTCCTAGTAGGTGGTGGTGTGGTAGAGTGCATGGCCATCCTTCCCTGTCAGTCTTGGAAGGAGGCCACCCCCCCGTCACTCTCTCATTCCCAGAAAGGCAGTCTAGAAAGGGGGAAATTAGCTGTCTTGCACCCAGGTCCTCTGACCTGGGCAGTAATCAATCTCTGGAGTTCAAGCTCTCAGGCAGGGTGGAGCCCCAAACCGTCTAGGGCTCTGGTAGCAATCAGTGTAGGAGCCAAGCCTTCAAGCACGGCAGGGCACCAAACAAACTAAGGGGTTCTGGCCCACAGGCAGGGCCAAGCAAACAGGCAGTCTAGGAGCCCAGGCCCTCAAGCAGGGTGCGGCACCAAACAGTCTAGCTCTGGACTTCAGGCAGAGCAGAGTAGCTAAGCAGCCTGTCATCCTAGCGTTGGCAGACAGCAGACAAATTCAGGCCTTTTGGCTTGTGGTGGGGAGGCTTCCACCCAGGGGTGGGGTTGGCATCAGGGAGTAAGGGGGCCCAGGCCCACCCTGCTCCACTGGGTCCCACTCCAGGGCCCTAACAGTGGCGAAGTGTTCCACCACTGGGTCAGTGGGGATCCTGCCGCAACACGCTGACCTGGATGTAGGCAGCAATGCAGCCAGACTGGAGTCAGCTGTCCCTGAACTCCTTCCTCCCCTCCGGATGTACCTGGATCCCAGGGTTGTCCTCCATCTCCCTGGGGCACACTGCCAGTGGCAGTCCCAGCAGCGTCTCTGCATCTGGGGTGTCTGGTAGGTCTGCAAGTCTTTGGCGCAGCAGAGGTCCTCTTCAGGCCATTCCAAGAGCAGGTGGAGATCATCTGTCTCTCTTAGCATCTCCAACCTAACTGAGCTGCACAGGACCCGCCTTTTGTACTTCTTGTCCTGCCCCCATGCTTTTGGTGTGGTGGGTGTGGCCTTCCTGGCTCTGCTCACCAGGGGGTGGGTGGGGATTCCTCCCTGACAATATTGGAAGGAGACCACACACTCCCACTGCAGGTGGCAAACAACTTAATTAGTTTTAAGACAGTGCTGGACAAATTTGTGAGTGCAATTGTATGACAGGGTTGCTTGTGGTGATGGGGGGCAGGGCTCAGCAGCCCTGGGGCTCTCTTCAAGTTTATGTCTGGTGTTCCTAATGCTCACATGTCAGGGTTTCAGCAGCAATCAGGAAAGGATTTCCTGCCCCCAATGTTTTCTGGGAAGTTTTTTTTAAATCTCCTTTCTCTGAAGCATAAGGGATGGCTGTGGCTGGACATGGGACACTGGGGCTCTGAGGTAGCACCAAGCAATCTCTCGGGTGCTTGGCTGGCTGGTTCTTGCTCACATGCTCAGGGTCTAACTGACTGCCATATGTGGTGTTAGGAAGGAATTTCCCCAGGTCAGATTGGCAGTGACCCTGGGAGGGTTTTCATCTTCCCCTGCAGTGTGTGGATGCAGGTCACGTGCGAGGATTATCTGGGTATATCTCATTTAATAATTTCTCTGCCATTGCAGGGGCCTCAAGCACTGGTGCACCTAGGCTGACCAGATAGCAAGTGTGAAAAATCAGTGGGGGGGGGGGGGGAGAATAGGAGCCTATATAAGAAAAAGCCCCAAATATTGGGACTGTTCCTATAAAATCAGGACATCTGGTCACCCTAGGTGCACCTCCGTGCCTCCTATTCTCTGCCTGTGGCACGTAATGATCTAGTCTTCCGTGGGCTGCAATACTTTGGTTTCATTTTATTTGGTGTGCGAGTGCTGGGTGGTGTTGGTGACCTGTGATATACACAGGAGGTCAGACTAGGTGATCTAGTGGTCACTTCTGGCCTTAAACTCTGACAATGACTCAAAGTCTCCTGCCCTAGGAGTCACCTACCAGGTTCTGGTCCTCTCTCTTGTCATTTATAAACCATTCACAGTCTTGCCATTCAGCACTCCAGCATTCAAAAGCAGCAGTCACACCGCAAAAATCATGTGATTTAAAAGAAAAAAAAAAGTCGACACTGTGGTCTGTTTGTTTGCTCTCTGCTTTTTGAGCCTTTAGGGTTCACATTTTCCAGCTTTCCTCCACAACCAGGAAGGCTAGAAACTTACTTCCATTTTTCAGTGAAAGCTGGAATTCTCACCTGTCTGAAAGAGCTGGGGCTTTGAGAAAAACACCAAATATCACAACACTCATGATAGTATCACATGAGCTAGCAACACTGGTGCAACCCTCACAGGCAGAAACAAAGCCAGCACATAACAGGAACTGATAGTCTTAGCTTCAGTGAACTCTGGCCTCAACCCAACCATAGGCAAAAGCCTCAGACATGATGGGCCGTATGTTATCTTGAAGGACAGTAGCCTTGGAGAAACGGGGGAAGAATCTTCCAGAGTGTAGGGTTTTCTACTGAATTCCAGTATTGCCAAGGCCAGGAGCTCAGAATCATGGTTTTTGGCTGATGTTCTGATTTTGGAACTCCCCCCATGATGTGTGTATGACGATTAGTCTTTTACCAGCTCTTGCACATTTTTAACAAGGTGATTTTGGCCCCAGCTGCAACAGCATTTACAGGGGGACCCAGCTGAGAGCAGGGCTTCATTGTGCTTGACTCTGTACAAACACTTGTGAAGTGGGTGTTGAGGCAGGTAACGAGAGAGCCCCTGACCTGAATGCATAGTGGTGAGTTTTTGATGTGGGAGCTAGATACCCAACTCATCTTATGCAGGGGCCACCACATATTGGATAGATGGGAACAATTTTTAATCCCTGCTGAGGTGGGCAGGTTCTAAACTGGTGATGGGCTCTGTAGCTCATTAGCAATGCCCTTAGCAGAAACCAGTGCAAAAGCTGGGATTCGGTCTCTGGGCTGGCAGTTTAGTGCACGTTCTATTAGGCTATAGGGAACTGTCTGGGAGTGTGTCAGGTTGGTTTTGCTTCCCCAAAATAATATGAAGGCTGGAGCTTTTGGTCTCATTGTGAGAGTGGCTGCAGCATGGACCAACATCATATTATTTGCAAGAGTCAGCAGCACTGGTATTCTGAATTCCCTACATTCCTCCCTCCAGCCCCAGGAGAAACTCAAGGGGCTCTTCCAATCCCCACTCCACAAACATAGGGGCACGATCCAACCCTCAGTAAACTCTTCAGACAGCATTTTCAAACCTAAAATCAGGCCCCTAAGCCAATGTTGTCAACCCCCAGCATTCAAAAAGCATTAGGCTCCCAAAATCATGAGATTTAAGAAAAATGTTTTCAAAATTTTCTCTGCAATCATGAGATCTAGAAACTTTTCTTTGAATGAAAGCTGAGATCTCAAATCTGTTGATTCCAGCAGCTGGGCTTTAAGGAAAAAATCAAATACTGCAAGATTTGTTATGAAATCATGAGAGGTCATGATACTGTGCTATCCTCATGTGGTCATCAGTGATCACCTGATCCAAGGAGTCTAATAGAACTCAAGCAACAAATGAAGCAGAGCTCTAACCAATCAGCTTGCATAACATAACAACCACTTCCCACTAGCTCTTGCTAGAGCCTGTTAAAGGTACAGTTCCCCACATCTTCTCCTGCCAAACATTAATTAACAATCAACATTAGCATAGATAGGAAGGTAACGGAGGTGGGGTAATGTTGTACAGCAATAATGCACATAGGCACCAACTTTAGTCAGCGCTGGTGGGTGCTCGCACCCCCTTGTCCCCGCCACAAATCCACCCCTGGCCCCACCCCCATTCCACCCCTTCCCCAAATTCCCTCCCCTGGGCACGCCGGATTTCCCCTCCACCCCACCCTTGCAAGCCTGGGAGGGAGGGGGGAGAAGAAGAGCACTCACCGGCAGCTCCCTACTGGCCCCCCCCTCCCAGCTCACCTCTGCTCCGCCTCCTCCCCCTCCCTCCCAGGCTTGCCGCACATCAAATAGCTGACTCCCACGGCAAGCCTGGAGGGAGGGGGAGGAGGCGGAGCAGTGGCGCCTCATGGGAGAAGGCAGAGCAGAGGTGAGGTGGGGTGGGGTGGGGTGGGGAGGGCCGTAGGAAGCAGAAGTGAGCTGGGGGGGGAAGGTGCAGAGGAACCACTCCCTGCCCCAGCTCACCTCCGCTCCACCTCCTCCCCCGAGGCGCCGCTGCTCCCCCCTCCCTCACAGGCTTGCCAGAATCAGCTGTCTGGCGCGCGGCAAGCCTGAGAGGGAGGGGGGAAGAAGCGGAGCAGTGGCGCCTCGGGGGAGGAGGCAGAGTGGAGGTGAGCTGGGCGGGGGGGCCGGCAGGAAGCTGCCGATGGGTGCTTTGCACCCACCAATTTCTCCCCGTGGGTGCTCCAGCCCCTGAGCACCCACTGAGTCGGCGCCTATGATAATGCAGTAGACTATAAAGAAATTAGATGTGGATAAAACAATTGGTTTGGGTCAAAATCACCTAGGGGAAGGCTCGTAAAAGAGGTTCTGTTGGGGGAAGTGTTAGGGACTTGTTCTAGACCACTAAGGGCTGGTCCACACTGGGGCGGGGGATCAATCTAGGAAATGCAACTTCAGCTATGAGAATAGCGTAGCTGAAGTCGACGTTTCCTAGATTGAACTAAGTTTACTTACTTCGGGTCCACGCGGCGCAGGCAAGCTCCCCCGTCAACAGCGCTTCCTCCTCTCGGCGAGCAGGAGTTCCGCAGTCGATGGGGGGAGCGCTTCTGGGATTGATTTATCGCATCCAGATGAGACGCGATAAATCGATCCCAGAAGATCGATCCCTACCCACCGAATCAGGCAGGTAGTGTGGACCTGCCCTAAGTTTGGATTTGGATATGGATAGCAATCTCTGTAATAATATTAGAGAGAAAATACTATGAGAAATTGTGTCATTGTGGGAGACTACCGTCCCAGGAAGAAAAGCACCAATAATAGTACCTAGCTCTTGTCTGTTAGGACTGTGGTTCCCAAACTGGAGTCTGCAGCCCCCTGGGCATCCATGAGGGTACTCCAGGGGGTCCGCAAGTCATGTCCAGGGCTGCTGGCCCTGTTGATCAACTCCTCCCCATCCCTCCCAGTGCCTCCTGCATGCCGTGGAACAGCTGGGAGGGAGGGGGAGGAGCAGAGACAGGGCACGCTTGGGGGAGGGGGTGGAAAGAGTCAGGGAAGAGGAGGGGCAGGGGTGGAGAGGGGGTGGGAAGAGGTGGGGCAGGGCCTTGGGGGAAGGGGTGGAGTGGGGGTGGGGCCTGGGACTGAGCAGGGGTTGAGCACCCCCAGGGAAAATTAGAAGCCAGCTTGGAGGGTCTATGAAAATTTTAAAATCAAAATGGAGGTCCTCAGGTTGCCAAAGTTTGAGAACCATTATATTAGGAGATGATCTCATCTACAGATAAGCATTCAGGGCACTTCCAGAGGAAACATTCATTTATTTACCCCTAACTTAAAGGGCCAAACTGTAAGCAGCTGCAAGACATGATCCTGCCCCCTCAGCAATCATAAAGGAAAGGGGAGTTAGAGGCCTCCCCAGGACCCTGCTGGTGGCAAGCTCTCCTCACTAGTGGTCTGGTGGGGATCCTCCTGAAACACACCAGCCTGAACAGTCTTAGCACCATTCCCCTTTGAGGACTCCCTGGGTCACTTCCTACCCCTTCCTCAGATTAAACCAGATCCTCGGTGTCCTCTGCTTCCCCTCTGCAGTGCGTCTGGGCATGACTAGTCTCTACATCCTGGTGTGCTGACCACTCTCTCTGGAGAGAGTGACAAGCCTCCAGCAATCCCACCCTGGCTGAGCAGCTCTGCAGGCTTTTATACCTGACTTCCAGGTGAACCATGCCTGGCAGAGCCTCAGGGGTGGGGCTTATTCTGCTAGGAGGGAAGGATTAACCCCCGCCGTACCAGTGCGGGGCCGATCCACCCCGTCACACACAGCCAAATGCAAGGTAATACTTGGGGAACAGATTTTTGACATTATACCTACAGGAGGGGGGCCTCTGTCTTGGGAAGCAGTGACTCAGAGAAGGACTTAGGGGCCATCAGAGATATTTGCCTCAACCTGAGCTCTCAGTGCAATGCTGTGGCAAAAAGGGCTAATCCTTGGCTGTATAAAACGGGGACTATCAAGTGGAAGATGGGAAGATACAGGAACTCCTCACTTAAAGTCGCCTGGGTTAACATTGTTTCGATGTTAAATTGCTGATCAGTTAGGGAACATACTTGTTTAAAGTTGTGCAATGCTCCCTTATAAGGGGGGAGGGATAGCTCAATGGTTTGAGCATTGGCCTACTAAACCCAGGGTTGTGAGTTCAATCCTTGAGGTGGCCATTTAGGGATCTGGGGCAAAAATTGGGGATTGGTGCTGCTTTGAGCAGGGGATGTTGGACTAGATAACCTACTAAGGTCCCTTCCAACCCTGAGATTCTATGATTCTATAAAGTTGTTTGGCAGCAGCCTGCTTTGTCCACTGCTTGCAGGAAGAGCTGCCCGTTGGAGCTAGCTGGTAGGGGCTTGGAACCAGGGTGAACCGGCAGCCCCGCTATCAGCTGCCCGCTCCACTAAGTTCCCTGTGTGGTAGCCACCCAGCAGGTTATCAACTGCCAGCAGTTCAGTTGTCCCTCCCGCCACTGCATGTGCTGCTCCTGCCCTCTGCCTTGGAGCTGCTCCTGAGATCCTCCTGCTTGCTGGGGGGGAAGGGAGGGACTAATGTCAGGGTGTCTCCCTCCCCTCTGCTTCTGCACCCCTCTTACCCCTTCTCCATATAGAGCAGGGTGGGGACACGGACTGAGAGAGACAGAGAGAGCTTGGGGCAGCAGCTGCTGTCTCAACTTCCTGATCCACTTAAAAAGACAATGTACTTAAGAGTGGGATAAGCATACTTAAAGGGGCAATGCGCATTTCTCTCTCACACACGGTGTATGTCTCTGTCTGCCATGCTGCCTTTTAGACTGTGAGGCTACATTAACAACAATGTGTTAATCCTTGACAGCTCAGCCAAAAACTAGTTCATCATTTATCAGTAAGGTATTCCCTGGGAAATATCACACTCTCTAACTTCACCACCTCAGCCAAGCTTCACAGTCATCATCGCTGTGTACAGTATTAAATTGTTTGTTTAAAACGTATACACTGTGTGTGTATATATATAGTTCTTTTGTCTGGTGAAAAAAATTTCCCTGGAACCTAACCCCCACTATTTACATTAATTCTTATGGGGAAATTGGATTCACTTAACATCATTTCGCTTAAAAAGTCGCATTTTTCAGGAACATAACTACAACGTTAAGTTAGGAGTTCCTGTACACAGCATTGGGAAGCCCATTACTAGAACGCTATGTCCACTGCTGGGGCCACCCTCCAAGAAGAACGTGGAAATGCTGGAGGCACGTCAGAGGAGGGCTACAAAAATGATGCCGGATCTGGAAAACGTCTTACGATGTGAGCTCAGCTTGTTCAGTGTGTCCAAGAGATGACTGAGAGGTGACGTAGTCTCTGTGTCTAGGACCTTACCTGTGGGAAAGGGATCTGAGAGTGGGGGGCTTTTCAGCCTTGCTGGCAAATGCAGAACAAGATGTTAGACAAATTCACCCTTGAAACGAGGGTGAATAAACGTTGGACAGATTCCCTGGGAGGGGGTGCACTCACCATCCCTTGGAATCTGTTCAAGGAGGTTAGGTATATTTCTAAAAGACATGCTTCCATCCAGCTTTTGGGACAGTTTCTGTGAATTGGAGGAGGGTGAGGGGGGTCAGGCGGGATGATCAGTGTGGTCCCTTCTAGTCTATGAATCGCTCTGCTCTCCCCTTCCTTCCTGGGCCCTGGGGAGAACGGGATCACCTGCATTTCCCTCAGCAGGGTAGAGCTTTGAAATAATCAACAAAACTACGTAAAATGGGGAGGGATTCTGGTGAATAGTCTGGGTAAGGCAGAAATACCCCCCTGGAAAGGAAGCAAACATAAAAAGCCTCCCATAAGAGGATCAAAGAAATTTGTTATACACTGGTGCCATCGTGTGGATATCTATGGAAGTGGCAGAGAACCTGCACGAACAGAAATCTGAGAGCTATTTGGAAAGAGTCTGATAGAAATTAGAGCAGGTGTGGCCAACCTGTGGCTCTGGAGCCACATGCAGCTCTTCAGAAGTTAACATGTGGCTCCTTGGCAATGTACTCCGACTCCAGGGCTGGAGCTACAGGGGCCAACTTTCCAATGTGCCGGGGGGTGCTCACTGCTCAACCCCTGGCTATGCCACAGGCCCTGCCCCCTCCCCTGAGCCTGCCATGCCCTCACTCCTCCCCCTGCAGAGCCTCCTGCATGCCATGGAACAGCTGATGGGGAGGGAAGGGGAGGCGCTGATTGGTGGGGCTGCTGGTGGGTGAGAGGCGCTGGGAGCAGGCGGGGAGCTGATGGGGGGGCTGCTGAGGTATTACGGTGGCTCTTCGGCAATGTACATGGGTAAATTCTGGCTCCTTCTCAGGCTCAGGTTGGCCACCCCTGGTGTATGCTCTGGAGAAGCTATGCCCATACATTTGGGGACAGCGTTTCCACCTGCAGACTGACCATGCAGCACTGAAGTGGCTTCACACAGTCAAAAAGACTAACAAAAAACTTCTTTGGTGGAGTTTAGCTCTTCAAGAGTTGATTTTGAGATACAACACATTTCAGGAGCCTCTAACAAAGTGGCTGATGCCCTATCCCGGGAAGGTTTCCCAGAATCAGCTGGGTAAAAATGTCCCTGTATTCTAAGTCATTGTAGTCCTTAAAATGTGGAAAATACTGTCTAGTTCTTCATGTAATTAGTAGTAAAATTAGAAGTGCATGCATCTTATTAACTTTGTTTTCCTAAACCTCCAGGAAGAAATCCCAGCCGATGTGGACCCAATCTGAACCAGGCTGGCCAACACCATCTGTGAGTTGGGGTTTGTGTGATAAATGAAAGTCGGGGGGGAGCTCTCTTTTATGGACACCCAGCCAGTCAGTAGCTATAAAATCCCTCTTAGTAGCTGTTCTCTAATTGCTCTACCTATAAAGGGTTAAAAAGTCTCACTGCTATGCATAGGTAAAAGGAAGTGAGTGGGCACCTGGCCAAAAGAGCCAATGGGAAGGCTAGAACTTTTTAAAATTGAGAGAAGACTCCCCTTTTGTCTGTCTGTGGTTGTTCTCCTGGGGAGAGGTGAACAGGGCAGCAGTTATGCTGTAAGAAGCTTGGGCCAGGTATGAAAAAATCATCATTTAAAACCCCAGATATGTAAGTAGATCAGGAAATGTCTAGAAAGAAACAATTAGGTTTATCCCTTTTATTTCTTTATCGCTTGTGGATTCCTCTGTGCTAACCCCAGGTGCTTTTGTTTTGCTTGTAACCTTTGAGCTAGACCTCAAGAAAGCTATTCTTGGTGCTTAATCCTTGTAGTTGCTCTTTTAAAATCTAGCAATAGCCTGAGTCCCCAAATGTATTTTCTTTCTTTCTTTCTTTCTTTCTTTCTTTCTTTCTTCTCTTTTCAGAAGCTCTTTCAGAACTGGGCATCAGCGCAAAATATATCACATTATTAAAGGAAGCGAACTCTGGCTGCAGCACGGATATATCGCTGTTTGAATCTGCCCTCCAAATCCCCATTGAGAAAGGTGTGAAACAAGGAGACTCAGTTTCACCAAAATTAGTCACAGCCTGTCTGGAATCGGTTTTTCGACGAGCAGACTTGAAAGGTGGGATCAACATCTACGGCGAGTGGCTAAACCATCTCAGGTTCGCAGATGATATAGTGCTGATAGCCAAAAATACAATCCAGATTGAGAGAATGCTTAAAGAACTGAATGCAAAAAGTAGTCAAGTTGGATTAAAAATGAACCGGTCGAAAACTAATTACATGAGATCAGATGTTCTGCCAAGAACCCAATTAACTCTTGGAGGAGAGCTGATTCAAGAGGTCGACAAATACGTTTATTTGGGCCAGGAAGTCAACATGTGCCACGATCAGAAAGGCGAACTGTCACACAGAGAAAAAAGCTGGATGGTGCGCATTCAACGGTATCAGGGACATCCTCCAAGGAAAGATCAACAAAACAACTTGTGCAAATCTTTTTAACTCGACCGTACTTCCAGTGATGCTATACGGCAGCGAAACATGGTCGCTGACGAAGATTGAAGAACATCAACTGTCTGTCACACAGAGGGCGATGGAACGAACACTTTTGGGCATTTCGCTCTGTGATCACATCCCCAATGAAACAATTAGGCAGCAGTCTGGAGTGCGAGACATTGTTGAAAGCAGGCTCAGTAAAATGCGGTGGGTGGGACATGTGGCCTGACTCAGCGACAACAGACGGACTGTAGCTGTATCCGCGAGAACGGAAACGGCCACCCGGTCGGCCTCCAAAGAGGTGGGACGACTTCTTAACAAGGAGATATGGACAAGCATGGCGAAGGATGGCCAGAGCGAGAGAAGATTGGAAGACGTGTTGTGATCGGCTCAGTCTCAACCAATGAGGGACCGACAGTTCAGTGAGTGATTCAGTGAAGAGGTTTGTGCACATGTTGTTTAATTAGTTGGTGGCAACAGCTGATTTTCTTTTTTTTTTTTTCTTTCTCAGCTCTTCACCAGATGGGGGGGGGGGTGAAAGGGCTTGAGGGTACCCCACAGGAAGGAATTCCCAAGTGTGCCTTCCTGGGCTCTCAAAGGGGTTCTGCACTTGGGTGGTGGCAGCATCTACCAATCCAAGGTCAGAGAAAAGTTGTAACCTTGGGAATAATACAAGCCTGGAGTAGCAAGTATTAATTTTTAGAGTCCTTGCGGGCCCCCACCTTCTGCACTCGAAGTGCCAGAGTGGGGAATTAGCCTTGGCGGGGTGGTGGCCACAGCTAATCTCTTCCTGTACCTCTCTCTGCAGGGCTCTCCAGTCAGTGCACGGCTCCGATCACCAGCTGTGCCCAGGCACCCTGCGCTCGGGCTGGCCTCCCGATGGGCATGCCGGGCTGCATGAAGTACCTGATGTTCGTGTTCAATGCACTGGTGTTTGTAAGTGTGTGTGGCCGGGCAGGTCCTGGCACAGGCTGGGGCCCTTGCCTACTGCGCACTGCCTTTACACTGCACTCCAGAGTCAGGGCGAGACGGGTTCCAGTGCCCGGGCGTGACCTGCCCGAACCATGCAGCACCAGTTCTCACACTGCCACTGGAGAAGCCCCCAGACCAGTTGTTCCCTGGGGGACAGCACTGGCACCTGCGCTCCCATCCTCCAGGACAGCTGAGCCCAGAGCTGCCTTGCCTATGCCTGTTCTTCTGCTCTCTCTGCGCACGAAGTTGGCAGCTCTCGGGCCTGCCGGAGGAGCAGGGCCGGTTCTAACTATTTTGCTGCCCCAAGCAAAAAAAAAACAAAAAACCTCAAGCGCCGCCCCACCCCAAAACAGAAAAAACAACACCCCCCACAGCACCGCCAAAATCACCCCTCCCCCGCAACAACCGCCTCTCCCACCCAAAGCAATGGCTTCCCTGCGGCCCCGCTGCCCCAGCTGGGGCGCTGGCGGGGAGGGCAGCATGCCTGCGCCTCGCTCCCCCGCCGGCCTCGGAAGAGTTTTTTCTTTATTTAAAAAAAAACCAAAACAACCTGAGTGCCGCCCCCCGTGGCTGGTGCCCGGAGCCGGCCCTGCAGAGGAGCCTGCCAAGCCAAGGTGGCAGTGACTGGTGGAGCAGCGGGTGGAAGGCTTGTGGGCTCTGTCTCCCTGCTGGGAGGTACCAGACCCTGGGAATAAGCAGGGATCGGACCCTCCCAGCACTGGCAGACATCGCACCATGGGCGTGTGTGGGACTCCAAACCATGCCAGAGGGGGCAACTTTCCCCCTTGGGTGCAGGGGGCTCAGAGCTCTCCTGGGAACCTAGGAGCCCCACCCCACTTCCCAGCACTGACCCGCTCTCAAGGTGCCACATAGAGGCTGCTGCTCTTCTGGCTGAGGTGGGCCTGGACGCCTCTCCAGAGCCCATCAACCCACCCAGGGGGGTGGTGTTCCCTCCCCACGGGGCTGAGCTTGCTCAGCAATCCCCCTTCTCTGGGCCTGTGACAGCTGGAGGTTCGCGCAGTCCTCCCAGCGGGCAGCACACGGTGGCATGTCTGGGTCCAGGATGCACCTATGTGCTATGGGGAAGTGTGCTGTGCCTGCAGCTGTGCTAGGCCCTGCCCCAGGGCAGGCTCAGGCTGGGGGCAGCTGCCAGCTTGTGGTACTGCTGTCCCTGCACAGCATGACCCCCCTCAGGCGCCGGGCAGGGCTGTGAGAGCCTGTGGCAGAGTGCAGGTCCCAGCACCTCTGCCTTGGCCCTGTGAGCGCAGGCCAGGGGGAATCTTGCTCCAGCGCTGGCGTTAGAGCATTGCCTCAGCTCCACCCTGTCTGGGGTAACTGGTAGGCCCAGGGCCCCCGCCCCAGCAGGGATGGGGGGGATGTTCAGCCCCAGCCCAGTGCTCCTCAGGTCACTCACAGGGAAAGGTGCCTGGCAGAGGAGGGCCCCAAACCTCTGCAGAGCTTCTGGCAGGGCCAGGGCCGTAGGCGAGACTTCCTTGCACCGGCCCTGCGCTGCGCCCCGCCCCGCCCCCAGCGGCAAACCACCCCCCCGGCCGCAGCAGCCTCCCCACCCACCCGGGGCCACGGGGGGGCTGGGCTGAGCTGGGCTCCCTGCCCCTCCCCCCGGCCGCCTGGCCTGGGCTCCGCTCCCCGCACCCACCATGGCCGCCTGGCCTGGGCTCCGCTCCCCGCACCCCCCACGGCCCGCGGCGGGGGGTGCTGGGCTCGGCTTCCCAGCGGAGGCACTGGGTGGAGCTTGGCTCCCTGCCCGCCGGCGGCCCCCCATCAGCACCCCTCGCCCGCAGTAGCTCACCTGGGGCAGGAGAAGCAGCTCGGCTCCCTGCCCCTGTGGCCGCGGCGCTGTGCTGGGCTCCCCGCGCTGGGCTCCCTGCGCCCTCCTGCAGCCGCGGCGGGGGTGCTGGGCTCGGCTTCCCGCGCCTCCCGCGGGCCTAAGCGGAGCTCGGCTCCCCGCCTGCCGACGGCCCCCCACCAACCCCCTCCGCGGCAGCCAGCCCCCCGCCCATGGCAGCTCACCTGGGGCAGGGGCAGCAGCTCAGGGGAAGCTGCACCCTTGGTGGCGTTTTGAATTGCCGCCGGGAGTCTCCGCCCCACAAGTGCTGGTGCCCTAGGCGACTGCCTAGGGTCATCTAGTGGGCGCGCCGGCCCTGGGCAGGGCCAGGCGGCTGGGGAACGGGGAGGGGGATCTGGGCCTTGAAGACTGAGAGTAGGAGTGGCTGGGCCAGGGGCCCCTGGTTACAGGGATCCAATGACCCCCAAACACCTGCAAGGGTGGTGGCTCTACTGTAGCCCATGCCCAGCTATGGGGGAGTGGCCCTGCCATGGCTGGGGTCAGTTCCAACCCCTCCCTCCAGGTCCCTCCCCCATGCAGAGCCTTGGTGGGGGGAGGGTGAAGTGCCCCTGGCATGAAGACAGCTGTTTCTTGGGTGTCCCACCCCACATTGGACCCATGACTCCTCCCACCCCCGTGTAAGGGACAAGCACAGTTCGCACTCCCGGCCGGGGAGTGAAGGGGAAATTACATCACTTGGGCACACAGAGCCCCGCCCCAGGTAGAGTGCAGGGTACCCCCCTCAAATGCCCCCAGCCCTCTGCCCTGGTCCCTACACCCCCACACACCCACCCCAGCCCCCTGCCCTGACCCCTGCATTCCCCACAACCCCAGCCCTGATGCCAGCACCCACCAAACATACCCCCATGCCCTGACTCCTGCACCCCCCTCACACCCCATACCGTGACTCTTGCACCCCCCACATTCCCACCCCCACCCTGAGCACCAAACAGGAGCTCCTGCACCCCTCGCACCAAATGGGAGCTGCCCAGTAAGCACTCCACACCCAAACCTCCTGCCCCAACCCTGAGTCCCCACCCTCTTTCTAGCTCCTGGCCAGACCCTACATCCCAACCCCCAGCCTTCTCTTTCATCCCCATCCCTGTGCTCAGTGCACTCCCACCCTCAGCTCAGTGCAGAGAGAGAGAGGAAGACAATGGGCTAACCAGGGAGAAGGTAGGTACCCACTCTATGCAGGATCCCAGACTGGCAGCCGGCTCAGCGGGACCGGCAGCCGGGACCCTGGCTGGCAGGAGCCAGCGGACGGAACCCCTGCCGGTGTGGGGTCCTGGCCACCGGCCCCGCTCAGCCCGCTGCCGGTCTAGAATTCTGGCTGCCAGCCCCTTGCCAGCCGACGTCCTGGCTGCAGGCACTGCTCAGCCCGCTGCCAAGCTAGGGTTCTGGCTGCCGGATCCTTGCCGGCCGCAGGCCCCGCACAGCCTGCTGACGGCCTAGGTGACTAGCAACTGGAATCCCAGGCCAGGGTGACAGAAATGGTCTCTTCTAGCCCTGGAATCAATCCGGTGGCCAACATGGCTACAACAACACTGCAACCTAGAATCTGTGGCTCGCTAGAACTGGGAAAAGTGTTTTCTGGGTGGGAGGCTGTTTTGGATTGGATGGCCCTTTTCTTATGCCCAAATCAAGACCCTCCCCACCCCCATGCCTGATTTGCACAGGTGCTGAGCATGTGCAGCTCACCCTGGGAAACTTTTAATAACTGGCTACATCTCTTAGCTGAGACTCTAAGGCAATGTCGGAACCTAAACACACAACGCTCATTCAAACTAACAGGGCCAGGATTGAATATCTCCTCTGAGACTCGACTCTCCGCTCCTTGCTGTCAGCACCACTCCCTTGGCTTCAGCCACTCACCCCATGCAAACTGGGTATTTTAGGGCAGTGGTTTCCAAAGTTTTTTTCTGGCAACCCAGTTGAAGAAAATTGTTGATGCCAGTGACCCAATGGAGCTGGGGATGAGGGGTTTGGGATGTGGGAGGGGCTCAGGGCTGCGGCAGAGGGTTGGGGTGCCAGGGTGAGGGCTGTGGGGTGGGGCCAGGAATGAGGGCTTCTGGGTGTGGAAGGGGCCTCTGGGCTGGGGAAGGGGGTTAGGGCTCTGGGCTGGGGGTGCAGGCTCTGGGGTGGGGCTGGTGATGAGGGATTTGGGGTGCAGGAGGGGGCTTTGCGTTTGGAGGGGGCTCAGGGTTGGGGCAGGGGGTTGAGGTGTGAGAGGGGGTAAGGGCTCTGGGCCGGGGGGTGCAGGCTCTGGGGTGGGGCCAGGGATGAGGGGTTTGGGGTGCAGGAAGGGGTTCCAGGTTAGGGGGGCTTAGGGGATTGGGGCAGGAGATTGGGGCACAGGCTTGCCTTGGTCAGCTCCCGTCAGCAGCGTAACGGGGGTGCTAAGGCAGTTGTCCTGGCACCGTGGACCGCGCTGCGCTCTGGAAGCGGCCAGCAGCAGGTTTGGCTCCTAGGCAGAGGCGCGCGGCTCTCACTCGCAGGCACCCCCCCAACCTCCGATTGGCCGGTTCCCGGCCATGGTGCCCCATCTAGGAGCCGGACCTGCTGCTGGCCACTTCCAGGGGGCAGTGTGGTGTCAGAACAGGTAGGGACTAGCCTGCCCTAGCCGGGCAGCACTGCCGCCGGGACTGTTAACGGCCCAGTCAGTGGTGCTGACCTGGGCTGTGACCCGCAGTTTGAAAACCACTATTTTAGGGTCTGTCTATGCTGCAGTGTGTGATTAGTGCTAGCTCAGGTAGGTCCGCCTGTGCTGTAATTCCAGCCTGGCGCGGCAGCACAGACAGCCCCTTGCAGGCCCCAGCTACACTAGGAAATGACACCCCCTGAAAAGGGCTGCCAGCAATGGCTGCTCCCACCAGAGCCCCTGTTCTCCCAGCTCAGTCACACACACACACACACCCCCCCGCGAGCAGTGCTGCGATGATTTGGGCCCCTCTACCCCGAAGGCCGACCCAGTTTAGAGGGAGCCTGCACCGGAGTTAAACAAACTGGGATTATGCCCCTTTTTGTGGTTTTCCATTAAGGCTTGAAGGACGTGGGGTTTCATTTTCTCCTGCGTGGTGTCTTCCGAGAGCCGACGGCTGGATGCGTCCGGCTTTGCTGGAGCCCTCGGACCTTTCACCATTGCACAGACGCCACACAAGGGCCATAAACCCACCATCTTGTGCTGGTTCCCTTGACCACCACTGCCGGGACACGGCTGCTGATGGTGACGGTCAGCTGCAGGTGTTCTTCGGACGGATCCTTTCGCTTCCCTACCATGGTGTGAACTGTTCCCTAGGGTGAAAATCCACTAACTCACTGTGTCCTGCACATTAGAAAGAGGCAGGAGCCTGGTGATTTCACCTTTAGTACCTACCCGCCCCCCTTTGCTGCTCTCTGGGGGGAAACCTCAGAGCTCTCCAGGGACCATGCATGAGCACAAGCTGCCTGAGCAGAGCAGTGGGAGCTGGGACGCCTGGGTTCAGTTCTTGCTGTGCCTGTTTCCTGATCTGTAAGATGAGGGGTAATAACGCCTCGCACTGGCACCGGGGGTTAATCTCAGGTTTGGAAGGCAAGTGGGAGCCAGAGCCACAGCCAGGCTTGAGCATTATTAGTGATTCACAGCCCCTGCAGCCATTTGCACGTACAAATTGGCGTAGCGATGAGCAGTGAAATCGCGGTCTGAAGGCAGCTCCCATGTCCCCACTTCGCTCAGGGAGTCACACGCACCCCGGGGGGTTTACTTAAATAGTTTGTATTTATTGATCATGCTCTTTTTTGACATGACACTGGAGAACGACGACTGCGTGTCAGCTGTTTCATCGAACGACATGGCAACACCAGAGTGTGAGTGGGAGGGTAAGATACAGCTCTAAGGTACACAGAAATCAAAACTTTCTCGGCCTAGGCAGCACGGAGAAGCGGGACAGGCTTCGGCGAGGCAGGGGGGTGAGTATGGGGGATAATCCCCTACTGATAAACCCGGCCACTGGGCGGATGATCCCTGCCCCCACTCCTTGGCCAGGATCTGCAGAGTCCCTCTGCTTTGGACCCTGCTCGCGGCTCTGATCCACACTGCTCTGTGCACCAGCACCGGCCAGAGCCTGCAGTGCAGCGACGGCTCCTCAGAGCTTCCGGCACCAGGACCCCAGGTAAGGGGCACAGGTGTGGGACTAACATATGGACGGAGAGCTCCTACCCCCCATGGACCAGCCCCACCGTGAGTGCTCTGGGACAGGGCCTGGGCCCCCCCAAGACATTTGCTCTGCCCAGGGTGCCATCAGCTAGGCCAGTGGCCAGGGTGCGGCTGCTGGAATTGGCTGACAGCCCCTGGTGGGTCAGAGTGAGAGCAGCCTGCTGTGGCCGGGGCTCTGGGGGAACATGTCCCGCTGACCCAAGAGCCCTGGGGGGAGCTGGGTGAGGACCGTCCCCTGGGCTGGGCGGGCGTGTGGGGAGGAGCAAGGGGATGGGGATGGACGGAGGAGGGGAGCGCCTCACCCCTAGGGGCCCAGGTAGTGACTATGACCAGAGTTAAGCGGGGAGGGAGCTGAGCTTTGCCCCAGCATGGGGGGCCACTCCCAGGGCACAGAACCTCCCGCCCATGCGCGACACCCTGATCTCTCACCATGGCAACGAGATGGGCGGGGTGCCAGGGCTCCCCAGCTGTACTGGCTACACAAATGCAGGGGGGAGAGTCCAGGGGCCTGTTCCTAGGGCAGGGTAGGCAGCGCTGACCTACTCTGCTCCGGACAGCTCTGGCCCCTGCCGCGTACAGCCAGCCCCTCCCCAGCGAAGGGGTCACCCCCCAACCCATAAAAACTTCACTTCAAGGGCACCTATGGGGCTGAGCTCCTCACTGCACCGGAGCAGAGCAGGCAGGGCCTCCCTTCCCCACGGTGGTCACAGGGAGGTGGGGGCACATGGTCTGGATCCGTTCCACGGTGGGTCAGAGATGGTTCCTTCCCCACCCCCTGGGACACTGGCAACGTCCCTTCTCGGTAGTGCAGGAGGCTAGAACAGAGGTGGCGGGGGAGGGGCCCATTATATCTAGGGCCCCTCTGGGTAATGCCACGGGGACTCGGCCCCAGAACGCTTTGCGAGCCCACAGCCGGGCCCTGATGCGCAGGAGCAGAGCGGGTGGTGCTGCCGCGGCTCAGCAGGGGATGGGGACGGCTGTGAAGCAGTGCGTCGGGGAGGACGGTTCTGCAGCCCCAAGCACACAGACGAAGTTGGGCACCAGGCACAGACAACTGGCGCCTCGCCCCCTACTGCTGCCGGGGAGCTCCTGGGGTCTCCCAAGGGAACTGCCCCCAAGAGACTAGGCTGGCTGTGACTCCCTGACTGGGCAGTTCCCAGGAGCTAGAGGGTTAAAAAGACACCCAGGGCCCTCCCTTGCTGCTGACAGAGAAATGCTCAGACTGACACCAGATGCGTATGGAGTTAAAAATCCCTCTGCCCCTGCCCCGTGGCCTTGCCCCCATGCCAACCCAGGGCAGGACTCGCAGGCCGGGCACCGGCCCAAGCCGCTCTCCTGGGTCTGAGGACTCGGCCGTCACAGTTTGAGGAATTTGGAGGGTGGCGCCTCCTTTATTTAAAAAGTCCGTGGCCCTCGGAGCAGAGCCGCATGGGGCAGGGGGCGTGGCTGGGGCAGGCTGGAGTACTGGGCAAGGGCAAAGCCCGGCTTTCAGCCACCTGCCTTCATGGCTACAGCTCCAGCCACAGAACTCACCGGACTGACAATCTCAAGGCAACACCCTTCGCGGGCATAACACAAGCCACGCTGGGCGTGCACCTGCCCAGAGCACCATGTTCCAGCTGCCCCCCACCCCCCCCACCAAGAGAGAGGGGCACCAGCCCCTCGACGCGTACCAGAGCTTTCATGCTAGCGCGCTCACACCACAATTGCCTGCCGCAGGCTCACTAGCGCCTCCAATCCTGTCACTGGGGCTTGTGCAGTTGCATGCCAACCCCCTCGTGTCTCCTCTTCCCATGGTGCCAGGATCCACGCTCCTGGCCTGCCACCCAGCTCCCTCTGCACTAGTTCCCCCAAACGGCCCCGCAGACCCTCACGCTAGAGTCCAGCAGGAGTTAAAGAAAAGAAAGGCAGAACAAACAAACCCAAAAGAAAACTAACAACCCAAAGCAACCAACTAAAAAGGCCCCAGCCCGTTCCCAAGGGCAGCCACTAAGGAAAGAGAACGAGCCCCTTCTTCAGGGAAACACCAAGCAAAGGGGAATGCAGCGAACCCAATGTCAGGGAACGGACAGGATCCCCGGGGCCAGGAGCGCAGATGCTACAAAAGGCAGCAGGGGGGGCTCATGCGCCAGGCCAGCCCCCTGTGGGGAGCGCACCTGGGGGGAGCGCGCAAACCAGCGTCCTTCACTGCGTGCCCAGGCTGGAGCTCATGGTCAGGGAGTCCTCTTCCTGGATGGTCTCCAGCTCCGCCGTCTGCACAGCCTGCGTGATGAGCGTCAGCTCCTGGCACAGCGTCTCAAAGCGGTAGCTCACCCGGATGTCTGGCACATTGGTGCGTCTGATGTCGTTCCCCTCAGACCCTTCCTTCAGGTAATTGGGTCCCAGCCAGTAGCTCTTCACCTGGGAAAGAGGGCAGAGACAGATGGTCAGGAGGTCTCAGGATGGGACTTTCAGCCTGATGGATCACATGCTGGCTGGGAGGGGCGCCTTTACTCACTGCCGAAATGCAGACACCTCTGGGGTGGGGATCAGCAGTTGTATAACAGAGCACAGCTATGCTATGCAACAGTCATGGCTGCAGAGTGAACAAGAACCCCAGATCCAAGAGACACGGGGGGATTAATGGAGCAGGCATGGAATAGCCAGAGCTGGGATCTGGCCAACCCCCCACCCTCCGGACGATGTGCCAGGGGCTCTGTAACAGGAACTAAAGATCCCAGCCTCTGGTTTGTCTCACCTGAAAGGCAGTGCAGCTCCGGAAGCACAGAGCCTCGGCACCGCGCTGCCGCACTGACTCTGGCAGAAGCAGCGTCTGCCGCTTGACAGGACGTCCCCTCCAGCGCCACAGTCCCCTCTGGGGCAGTGCGGGAGACGGGGTGTGCGCGGGGTACCAAGCGCAGCACCCCGATCGCCAGGCCGGGAGATGTGGTGTGTGCGGGGTACAGAGCGCAGCGCCCCTATCGCCAGGCCGGGAGATGTGGTGTGTGCGGGGTACCGAGCGCAGAGCCCCTATCGCCAGGCTGGGAGATGTGGTGTGGGCGGGGTACCGAGCGCAGAGCTCCTATCGCCAGGCTGGGGGACGGGCCGTGGGCGGGGTACAGTGCCCCTATTGTCAGGCTGGGGGACAGGGCTTGTGGGGTTGTACAGAACGTGACGATCCCTAATGCCAGGCTGGGGGTCTGGGAGATGGGGGTATAGGGTACTGAGCACAGCGCCCCCTAATGCCAGGCTGGGAGATGGGCTGTGGGCAGCGTACGGAGCACGGCACCCCTAGCACCAGGCTGGGGGGCTGGAGATGGGGGTGTAGGGTACAGAGCGCAGCGCCCCTAACGCCAGGTCGGGGCAGGAACCTGCCGAGGTTCCCCAGCGTGGTCTGCACGTGCTGGGCTCTCAGAGCAGAAGGGGGCCCTGCCAGGGGGGCGCGGGACCCTGGCGTTACCTTGTGGGAGAAGCCGCTCATGAGCACGCTGTTGCGAGCGAGTTCGCACATGTCACAGGAGCTGAGCTTCCACACCTGCGTGGCGATGCTGTACTCCTCCATCAGGGGCTCCTGCAACGGCAGGGATGCGTCAGACCGGCCCACGCTGCCCCCCCAGCAGCCAGCTCCCTGGAGCAGCCTCTCACCCCATCCCCACCTGCAGCTGGGCAGGAGAGCGGGTGGGGGGGGCTGCTGAACGCTGCGGCAAACAGCTGACCTGGGTGGCACCACGGCATACTTCCCACACACTGCCCAGCCCAATGAGCCTCCGCCCTGCCCTGCCAGGGTCCCCTCCAGGGCCCAGGAACAGCAGCTCAGTCCCTGGCCTCTCTGCTGGAGTTGGCGGCCCAGTTAGCATCAGCTGCGACTGGGCCCTGAAGGGGAAGCCGCAGTGCAGACACTTCCCATGAGGGGGCAGCAGGAGGGCTCCTCGTGCCCAAAGGTGCAGTTGGTGAGCAAAGCCAGTTCCAGGTGGGAAGAGTTCTGCACCCACCTCCACCCCTCACGCCTCTCCTCGGGGACCATGGCGCGTGCATCTCCTGTTTGCAGCAATAGTCCCAGCTTCCCTGGCATTTCACCCCTGGGGACTGGCACTGGAGCCAGAGGAATCCCGGACTGGGGGCAGGGCACAGTCCCCCAGCTGGCTGGAGCTGGACTTGCTGCCAAAGGCAGGGCAGACAGAAATCTGGGAACGAGCGGGGGGCCCAGGACCAGCAGGACCAAAGCAAACCCAGGAGCAGCGTCTCCCCCATCACAGCACAGGGGGTTGCTTGCAGCCAGGCCCCCTCCAGCCTGACCGGGGCCTGAACCAAAACCCGGGTCGGCCCCCCACCTCTCCCCCAGCCTCAGGGGCGCCGCCCAGTCTCTGCTCTCACCGCAGTGCCTGCAGGAGTCCCTCAGCCCTGCCGCAGAAAGCTGTGATTTCACCATCTGAGCCGGCTTACATTAAAGCAACATCGCTGGGGACCTCCGGCTTCCCCTCCAGCAGCTGCAACAAAACCTACGCCCTGCTTTAAACACCCCGACCTCCCCCATGCACAGCCCTGTCTGCGGGGTTAGCGCACGCCCAGACTGGAGCCGGCAGAGAGCTGCGGGGTCCAGACACCAGCGCCCCCTCTGCTCCAGGCGCCCCGCCAGAACCCTCTGGCTCCTGACACAGAACAGGGGCCCCAGCCCATTCCCTGGCAGGAAGGGTCTCCTCGCCTCTTTCACCCTAGCGATGCATCCTTGTGCCACCCCCAACCCCTCCAGAGCCTTGGGGTCACAGCCTACAGGTGCACCAAGGCTGGTCTCATGCCCCCAGCCACCACTCTGGGCCAAGCTAGACACGTCCAGCTCTTTCCATCTTTCCCCAAAGGTCAGTGCCTTCCACCCCCGAATGATGGCTGCTGCTCTCCTCCAAGCCCCCCCCCGCAGGCTGCTGGCGTCTCCCTGAGAGCGACACAGGGCCCCCAGATGGCGCTTTGCAGAGCTGCCTGGGGTGGCTGGGGTCTCGGCCCCGGGCGCCGCAACTCGCTCACCTTGGTGAAGTGGAACTGCAGGGGGTCATCAGTGGAGAGCGAGACCATCAGGCCGCGGGACAGATACTCGGGCAGCGGGTTGCGGTGGTAGCTCAGGAAGAGACTGTTGTTGCTGAGCGGGGACATGGCGATGCCGATCTGGGCTAGGTAGTAGAGGTACTGCAGAACGGGCGCCTGGCCATGACGAGCCAGGAGACAGCGTGGTTAACAGGGCACAGCAGCTCCCTTCAGAACCCAACTTTTCCCCACCCCACCTCGGAGACCCAGGATTTAACCCCCATGGTGCCTCGGTGTGCCCGCTGGCTAGGAAGCTCTCCCGCTGGTGTGACGTTGCACCCCATAATGCTTTATAGAAATATGCTTATGGGTGTAAATATGACATAACTGGAATATGTTTTATGCTAGATATGTCATGTAACATATCTTTGCAAAGGTTATGATCTACTGAATATATTCATCCTATTCGTATGCATGTATCATTTTTATATCTGAAGTTATGAGCATTGGCTCATACAAGCTCATACGCTTGTATTTAAAGTGTTTGGTGTAGGAAGCACATAAGGCAGATTTGGTCAACACAGTGTGAAGGGGTTATTAAAGTAATTGGGAGTGCTTAGCTAACAATGGACCTTGGGAGATGCCAATCCACATCTGAGCTTTCCTGGGAAGGTTCAAACTAACATGTAAACAGCGGCGTCAGCCTGCAAAAAACTGAATCATTCATAGACATGTGACTTGCCCAGGTGACTGCAAAACTCCATCTTGTGGAGGGGATTTTACACAGGCGAACAAAGGGGTGGGAGGGATAGCCCAGTGGTTTGAGCATTGGCCCGCTAAACCCAGGGTTGTGAGTTCAATCCTTGAGGGGGGCCATTTAGGCATCTGGGGCAAAAATTGGGGTTTGGTCCTGCTTTAAGCAGGGGGTTAGACTAGATGACCTCCTAAGGTCCCTTCCAACTCTGATATTCTATGATTCCACCCACAAGAGAAAGACTATATAGGCCCCTGAAAACCCCTCCATTTTGTCTTTAGCTGGCTCAAGAGATAGCCTCTAAATCCGAAAGAAACTGGAACAAAGGACAGTAACTATGGGGGTGTGAGTGATTGCTGAACCCAGACTAGGAAGGAGTCTAGTCTGTCAAAGAAGCTTATTGGAACATCTCTGAGGGTGAGATTTATCTGCATTTAGTTTCCTACTGTCTTAGGCTTAGACTTGCACATTTTTGTTTTATTTTGCTTGGTAATTTACTTTGTTCTGTCTGTTATTACTTGGAACCACTTAAATCCTACTTTTTATATTTAATAAAATCACTTTTTACTTATTAATTAACCCAGAGTAAGTAATTAATTCCTGGGGGAGCAAACAGCTGTGAATATCTCTCTATCTGTGTTATAGAGGGTGAACAATTTATGAGTTTACCCTGCATAAGCTTTATACAGAGTAAAACGGATTTATTTGGGGTTTGGACCCCATTGGGAACTGGGTACCTGGGTGTTGGAGACAGGAGCACTTCTTAAGCTGTTTTCAGTTAAGCCTGCAGCTTTTGGTTCAGACCTGGGTCTGTGTTTGTAGCACAACCAGGCAGGGCACTGAAGTCCCAAGGGGGTTTCTGTGACCCAACCCGTCACAGTGGTGTAGTCGGCAGGATCAGGCAGCAGCTGTCCCGGCATTTGTAGCACCCTAACCTAGCTAAGTTCTCTTAACGTGCCCATCACCATGGCATTCGGGCTCCCCAGCAGCCAAGGGCCTTCCCCAAGACCTGCCATGATGGAGATGCAGCCATCTGTACTGGTAACATCACAGCCCCCTGCCCACCCTGTCCCATGCTGTGCTGGTGCGTCAGGATCGCCGGTACCAGACTAGAGCCGACTGCGTGGCTCTCCGGGTTCTTACCTTGCGGAGCAGCAGGCCGTGCGAGATGTTCTCCGACAGCATGAAGGCTGACACCAGGTGGTGGATCGGGCCCGCCTCCCCACAGTGAGGGCGCAGGACAAAAGTGTGGAACCCCCTCTTCCTGCAGAGAGGTTGCCAAAGGCAGGTCAGCGACTGGCCACTCCCCGTGGTGGGCACGGACCCACAGCACGTGAGCCAGGGAGCCATAGGGGCAGAGGATGCCAGGAACCGCCGCCACCCAAACACAACCACCAGGAGCGGGCTCTCCTGGCTAGGGAATCCCCAGACAGACCCTGCACTCTAGAAGGCGCTCGATACCCTGCTGTGAAATGCCCCAGCCACAAGGGGGCACTCCATAGCCACGGGAGTGTAACAGACAGCCCCCCAGCAGGACACAAACAGCTGGATTAGTAATGTCCTCCACGGGTCCACGCAACCTGCCCAGAATTGCCAGGAAACCCCTCCAGTGCCATGGGGATGGGCCAGGCGGGGAGAGAGGGCTCTTTCTACCTGCACAGATGACTCCTCCCCCACTCGGGGGGCTTGCGCGGGATGGGCGGGGAGGGGAGGGGAGGAGGGTCTCCTACCTGCGCAGGTGGTTCAGCACTGTCATGTTGGCGTACATGTAGTACAGGTAGTACGAGTAAGGTGGATTGTCTTCCTCGACCCAGGTCCCGGGCAGGGGGCTGTCCTGGTTGAAGATACGATGCTCAGGCTTGGATTCGTCATCCACGCTGTCAAAGCCATCCACCTGCCGCAGGGAGGGGAGCGTGAGAAGCCGGAGGAGGAGACCCCACGTCCCAGCCGGCAGAAGAGGGACTGACGTGCCCTGGTCAGGGGCAGGGCACCACAGAAGCAGGAGCCTGATGGAGCCCAGATCTGGCATGTTACCCTCCCCCAGAAGGCTCCTGTCGCCCCACAGAAGCACTCGACTGTGCCACACCCAGGGGCCTGTGCTGGGCAGTTCCTGCTGGCCCTGCTGCCCCCAGCTCAGTCCAACCCAGTCCCCAAGCCCTGTGGGCGGCACGCACATGCTCCAGGAAGAGGTGTAGCTCCGGGTGGCTGGCAGGGTGGATGGTGGCTTCGAAGAGGGGCAGGAAAATATTCTCCAGCATCTCCTGGAAGTTGGCCAGCTGCTTTTTGGTGCGGTACACGTCGCTGTGAGAGAGAGAGAGAGGGGCCCCCCCGAGGGCAGGCTCAGACCGGGACGCCTCCCCACCATGACCAGCTCGCTCCCTGGGGCCGGATCCTGCTCTCGCTTACACCAGGCTAACGCCCCCGACTTCAATGGGGTTAGTCCTGATTTACACAGGGCAGGGCATCAGGCCACTAGCCCTGCTATCCTTGGGCCGGTGGGTGTAGGATTCCTCTAGATGCTGGAACCTGATTCCTCCTCTCCCTGCCCCAGACTCAGCTGTCAGTTCCCTCCCTTCCAGGCTCCTTCATCCTGCCGCCTCCCCCAGTCCCATCCCTCCCCCCGCTGGGTTCACCTAGCTCCTGGGCCCTGGAACCAGGCTTCCCAATGAGCCTGATGCCTGCCTGGGCACGGAGATGCAGGATGGCTCCCCCTCCAGCTTACCACTTGGGTCAGGACACGGCCCCACTAGGGAGCTCCTGGACTGTCCAGGTTTAGCCAAGCCCAGGCCCCAGAGCAGGGCTACTGGAATACAAAGAATCATCGTTGTCATCCTTGGCTGGAAGGGTCAGTCCCTGGCATGAAGCCCCCGTGACCAGCCCTGCTGCCCTGGCCTCGCAGACAGACTACTCACAAGAGGCGCGGCACCTGCACCAGCCAGCGCACGTTGTTGGAGTGCACCTTGTGGCTCACGGCCCACTTGGCCAGCTTGTCCCACTCGTCCCGCGACCGGCCGTAGATGGAGAGCCGCAGCTCCGCGTTCTGATACTTGCTCTCCTCCAGGTCAAACATCACCTCCTGCGGAGAGGGTAAAACGCACATTCGTCGTGGAAAGTGCGCTCCCAGCCAGCGGGCTGGCTCAGGAAACGCGTGCCTCGGCTCGTGAGACACGAGAAGACACACGCATGTGCGACACGGGGAGAGACACGCTCGTGCATGCCTCATCTTGCAAAACAGCCATGCAAGTGTGCGCCTGGCCTTGCAACGCGGACGTCTGCGCATTTTGCCTCCCGAATCAAAGGCACGTGTGTGCATACTACAGTGATGTAAGACCCCTGCGTGCAGCTCATGAAACATGAGACTCTCCCGCCCCCCCCACACACAAATAGGCCTCATTATGGGAGACAGACAGCCCCCAAAAGGGTGCATCCTATACGCGCACACACATGTTTTCACCCCCAGGAGGTTCTCTTCTCTGGATCCCCCACCCCCACTCCCTCAAACAGTCTCTGTTTAGCTCCGTTTCCACCCTGTGCCCCCCGTCTCTACGCTGCTGTTCCCCGACACCCGGCCTTGCAAACTTGTCAACAAGACTGAGCAGCCCGGACACTAAATCCACTCGCCGTTCACCAGCGGGATCAAGCAAGAGACAGATTCGAACAGTGAGCCGGTGCCAGGGAAGGAGGCACTGTTGCCAGGCTGCACTAGCCCTTGGCGACCCTGCCCCCATGACAGAATCAGCCTTTGGCTTCCTTCCCAGGCTGCCCGCTCATGGGGGATGGCAGGTGGAAGGCGAGCGGGGCCATTGGCAGGGTCAGCAGGCCGGTCTCCGCAGCAGTGTGGCAGGGGGGGATGCCCCTCCTGGGAGCACAGGCCCGGAGGTGGCTCTCACCTTGATGATGTGAGCGAAGTACTTCCCCGAGACCTGGTTGTCCGTCTTGATGAAGATCTCGCGCAGGATGGACTCCCCGATGGGGTTGTACTTGGTGTTGAACTTGTCGAAGCGGTGGAAGGTGTTACGGTCCTGTTGCCGGGGCAGAGGGACACATCAGCGCACAGGCAGCCAGGAGAGGAGCACGCGCAGTCCCAGCCCAGTGACCCCACTGCCCCTCCCTGGCTCCCAGCAGAGCAAGTCTGCAGAGACCCATCCTCTTAGTGCCCATCCCATGGCAGGGGCGAGCATCCCCTGCCTCCAGCGCCGTCTCCCCCAGACCTGACATCTTCTCCTCCCAAGGGGCCCTGGCTGCTCAGGGCTCACGGAGAGGATCCATCATTCAGCTCAGCAAATGCCACGGGGCTGGAGCATCCTCTTGCCTCAGTCGCAGGATGTCCCTTCAGGCTGGTGCTGGGATAGCGGGGGAGCCGGTCTGAGCAGGCACGGGGTGGGGGAGCCCGGTTCCTCAGGGAGCACAGTGGGGCAGGTTCTACCCAAAATGGGTTTGCTTTCCTGTGCTGCACCTTCTCCCGGCATCCCAGGTGGGAGCCACAGTCCCGCCCAGAGCAAGGAGGCCGTCCTCAGAGGACAGCAGAGCTGGAGCGCCTCCCGAGGGCAATGTACCGCATGGACGTCCAACGTGTCCACGCTGAGGTCATAGGCCGTGAGGTTCATGGTCTCGAAGACCTCCTTCAGGGTCTGCTCCTTGCCCTTCTCCACGTGCACGATCTCATCCAGGTGCTTCTTCATGGTGCGCTTGATGAAGCGCAGCAGGTGCTTCTGGTTCATGCAGGACGAGGCGTGGATGTGTGTGTCCACCTGTGTGGGGGGAGGGACACACGTGATCAAGGCCCAGGGCCCAAGACCTGAGCCCTCCCACCAGCATGGGCCGGGAGCAGGAGCCCTTGACCACTAGGCTGGAACCCAAGCCGAGGTCAGCAGGACCTGAAAGCCGTCGCTGCCTGGTGGGTCTCAGTCCCAATGGGGAGGTGCTCATGGACCCAGCACAGCAGAGAGGACAGGCACCGACTGAGGCTGATGCAGGCGGTCCATGCAAGCTAGGAGGTGCTGGAAGAGCTGCTGCCAAGCCCGGGGGACAGAGAAGCTCCCTCACAAGGGCGGCCAGTCCGGCGAGGAATTTGCTTGGCTACATGGGATGATGCCTCGGGGCAGATGGGGCCAGGGTGGGCTCCCATCCTGCTGGTACCTTGCGGATGTTGTAGAAGTCCCGGTGGGGGACCTTCTTCTGAGCCGCCAGCTCCTTCATCTCGTTGAGCAGGACGTGCATCTGGAACTTGGAGCTCAGGTACTGCAGCCGCCGGTAGCAGAAGGATTTTCTGGACAAGGGAACAGGTGATGGATCTGGGGTCTCTGTTCACAAGCCCCTGGGCCTAAACCCCCTTCACCGCAGGGCAGTGGTTGTCTAGTGGGCAGAGCACTGGACGGGGACCCAGGAGCTCTGCCACTCTGTGGTTTTGGTGTTATTAACTGCAACAACTCTCAGGGGCTGGAGTCTGAAGAGGGGGCATCCTGTACGGCCTGCAGCCTGAGGCTGGACCGGTCCCGTTCACACACGAGGCAGCCCTTGGTTCAGCTCTGTAGCCGTACTGGTGCAGCAGCCAGCCCGACAGAGGGGCCAGGCAGCCTCATGGGTGGGAGCAGCTGCCTAAGCCGTGCAGCCCCAGGGGAGCAGGCAGGAAGGGAAGCTGCTCTGCTTACATGGGGCCATTGATGATCAGGGCCATCAAGACGTTCATGTCGGCGATGAACTCCTGCAGGTCGGGGTACGGCAGGTCCAGCTCCATGCTCCTGCGGGAGGAAACAGCACAGGGCCGGTCACACCGACATGTCACGCACAGTCATGGGGGCAGGGAACGGGAGCAGCCCGGGGCAGGGCACCCAGCTGGATTGTGGGAGACCCACGGTCAAGTCCCTGCTCCAGGAACTATTTGCAAGGTGGCCGAGCTCCAGAGGAGAGACAGAGAAAGCCCCACCCAGAGTACCCCATAGCCCCGTGGCTAGGGCACTGCCCTGCAATTCAGATCTCTTCTCCGCTCATGCAGGGGGCAGAACTGAACCCTTCACAAGGGCAGGGGAGTTAATCCAGGGCCCAGGCCCCATTCTCAGGGGTTGTTTCCAGCCACCTCCCCAAACCCTCAAGCCATTTCAAGTGGCAGTGTTATCTGTCACCTTCCCTCCCAGCCCCCATCGGGTAGTGTTGCCGGAAGCTGTTCAGCAGCGGCTACGCCCACCCCCGAGGTGGCTGCCCTTAGGTGCTAAGTGAAGTGTCAGTTCATAGGGCTCCCTGGGATCTTCCGATGCAATGTAAAAAAAAGCCTCCTATGAATAACATTATTCCTCCCAGGAGAGGCAGCGCCGCTCAGTGCTTAGAGCCTGGGCTGGGCTCTGTCCCTGGTTCTCTGGGAGACCTGAGGAAGCCGGCCAGTCAGGCTTGCAGAAGTGGGGCGAATGAGAGGAAGAAACCCCAAAGGGATGGCCAGGGAAGGCAGAAGGCAAAGGGCACCTGGTATCCAGACACGGAAGGGACGTGCATGTGCCATGCAATGCAGTGCCTCAGAGAGGCTGCTGGGAAGGGGCGGGATTGGGCCCCACGGGCCAGGCTCTCATTGCACGGGCCCCAAAGAGGCTGGGTCAGTACAGACCTGGCTCCTTTCAGACTCCCCAGCCCTTGCTCCTCACCATGCCAGGCACCCGGGTTACACCTGGGTTCATGTCCCGGACGCCCTCCCACCTGCGCTTCCCCCTCCCTCACCTGTCCACGACGTCCCGCTTGGTGTAGACGTGGATCACACCACCGACCATCCTGAGGCCGAAGCCCAGGTCGGCTGGCATGGCCTCGGGGAGGCAGGTCTCGTAGGGGTGCTGGTTTGTGAACGGGGGGTGCACAGGAGCATCTGCGAACAGGAGGAGCAGCAGCGCAGGGAGAGTTCATACTGGGCTGGGGTCTGGACAGCCCCTAGTGCTAGCCTGGGACCAGGTCCCTCGCGGTGCTCCGGGGCAAGGCACCGGAGTCTTCGGCAAAGGCGGGGGGATCCTGAGAGCAGGGCTCTCCAGTCCAGACACGTCACTCGCCTGCTCCCTTGCCGCCCCCTCCCCCCTGGACTCCCTCCATCTTGCAATCCAGACTTTTGCCCCTTCCCCTGACCAGAGACCCTCCTCCCTCAGGGCCCCCCGCATCTGATTCCCCTCAATGCCCCCTCTGACCTCCCCCTTTGAATTAACGGGGGCAGGGGGCGCATGGCCAGGATGAAAGTGCCAGCAGGTGGGGAAGGGGCAGGTTGCCCAGTGAGCTGAGAGATGTTGGCTGGGGAAAGGTGCAGGGGGGCTGGGAAAGCCCAGCTAGCTCGAACCCCTTCCCCCCCACCCCCCGCCCGCCCCCACTCCTGGGCAGGATTGTTCCAAGGGATGAGGTTTCTTCCCCTTCCCCCCACCCCTCCAGGAGTCCATTCTGCAGCCCAGTGGGCCTCCCTCCTGGGAACTGATCCCCAGAGCCCTGCTCAGCTCTCCACCGGCCCACCCTCTACTAGCCATCCATTACGCTCCCACCCTGGGGCACCTCGGGGTTTACCCCGCCGCTCGTAGCTCCCCTGCCCCCCGCAGCGCTGGCCTCACCTGCAGCCACGGGGGTCTCTGGGATCTCCTCGTAGACCCGGGTCTCCAGCGGTTTCCCAGAGAGCTCCTCCAGGAAGCGGGCGGTGGTCTTGCAGAAGCTCTGCAGGGAAAGCCCCATGTACTTCTCCCGGATGAACAGTGCCTTCACCACGCTCTTGGCTGCATCCAGCAGATCCGTGAAGGGCACCTGGAGGATGAAGAGGAGACATGGGTTCTAGCCAGGGTCAGGCCCACGGCTTGGAACCAGCCAGAGCAGGTTTCCATGGATGAACATGCTCCATGCCCCACACTGAGGTCTGGGAGGATCCATCCTATGGGGCATGCTGGAAGATGTGAATGCCAATGCTTTAAGGGGTTAGAATAGGGCCTGGGTTTTCCCCAGGGGGAGGAGGGAAAATCTTGCTCACATGAAAAGGGTTAAAAAGTGATCAGCAGGTTTGGGATCTGGAAGCAGGTTTTCTTCAGTAATATCCTGCAGCAGCAAGTTCTGCAAGTTAACAATACATGGTGGATTTAAAATAATAATAGTTTTAACATAGTAAGAGTTTCATCCTTTTTAAATGTTACCTTTTAATTTCACTGATCACACACACACACACACACGCACACGTCAAAGATGTAAGAGCTACCAGACCCAACTGGTCACCTCTTAATTTCCTATCTTAGCGTTTTCCTCGGCCACCCTAGACAGAAGCCATCAGCCTCCCTATTGCAGGAACCGTGCTGGGATACGGTGCCTCCCCCTGGCTGAGTCCCTTCCTTGGATGCTGGTGCTGAGCCAGCCCAGGAGGATGTACAGGGGGCTGTTGCCTGAAGATGAACTCTCTGCTACAGGCCTCAGTCAAGGAGATGGGAGGGGGCTCATTATCCCCCGGAGGGGGGATTTGGGGGCCGAGAGGAGAGAGGGCACGTCCCCACATCCCCAGCTCCAATCACCATCTACCCGTCTCCTGTAGCAGGGGAGCCTGCTGGAGGTGTAAGACCAAAGCCTGCCTGGCCCAGGAGATATCAGTCCCAGTCCTAGGCCAGCAAGTGGGAGAGAGACGTGCGGGGGGTGGGAGGGTTCTCCTCCCCTCCCTCAAGACGCCTCTTCACTCCTTGTGTCATTGCAGCCTGCAGGGCACACACGCCCACTACGTCTCTGCTGCACATGAGGATCTGTGTACAGCCACATCCTCCCGAGTGTTTAACACACCCACGCAGAGGGAAAACGCTGCTGCCGCGTCTATCGATGGCTGGGAAGTCATCTGGACGGGCACCAGGAATCTTGTGAACAAGCAGGAAGACGCGTGGCTGAGGCTGGAACGGCGACGCTGCCTAGGCAGTTTAACGTCCCCATCGTGGATGTGTGTGCAAGTGAGTGATCTCCCACGCAGAGAGCGTACGCGTTACAGACACGCTGCCGGGCGGGCGGCCGATCTCCCACGCAGAGAGCGTACACGTTACAGACACGCTACCGGGCACGCAGGCAATCTCCCACACAGAGAGCGTACACGTTACAGACGCGCTGCCGGGCGTGCGGCCGATCTCGCACGCAGAGAGCGTACACGTTACAGACGCGCTGCCGGGCGGGCGGCCGATCTCCCACGCAGAGAGCGTACACGTTACAGACACGCTGCCGGGCGGGCGGATGATCTCCCACACAGAGAGCGTACACGTTACAGACACGCTGCCGGGCGGCCGGCCGATCTCCCACGCAGAGAGCGTACACGTTACAGACGCGCTGCCAGGCGGGCGGATGATCTCCCACGCAGAGAGCGTACACGTTACAGACACGCTGCCGAGCGGGCAGGCGAGCAGGCGATCTCCCACGCAGAGAGCGTACATGTTACAGACACGCTGCTGGGCAGTTGGGCGATCTCCCACGCAGAGAGCGTACACGTTACAGACACGCTGCAGGGCGGGCGGGCGAGCAGGCGATCTCCCACGCAGAGAGCGTACACGTTACAGACACGCTGCTGGGCGGCCGATCTCCCACGCAGAGAGCGTACACGTTAAATACACATTGCAGGGCGGGCGGGCAGTCTCCCATGCAGAGAGCGTACACGTTACATACTCGTTGCTGGGCGGGAGGGCGATCTCCCACGCAGAGAGCGTACACGTTACAGAGACGTTGCTGGGCGGGCGATCTCCCACGCAGACAGCGTACACACTACAGACATGTTGCTGGGCAGTTGGGCGATCTCCCACGCAGAGAGCGTACACGTTACATACACGTTGCTGGGCGGGTGGGCGATCTCCCACGCAGAGAGCGTACACGTTACAGACACGTTGCTGGGCGGGCAGGCGATCTCCCACGCAGAGAGTGTACATGTTATATATGTGCTGCCAGGAGATGTTCTGGCCCCTGGGGCTTTGCAGACTCTCCCCGGATGCTCTAACTTCTTATCGCCATTCCTTTTCAGCTCGCTGACCATGTTTTCTGCCTGGCACGTTCAGAGGCAGATCAAGCCCACAGCCAACAAGCCAAAGGTGATGGGAGATAAGGAATTAGAGGAGCAGGAAGAGAAACAGGAACCATGCAGCCCTGGAGGACGCTGAGTAGTAGAGGGATTGTTCTGGCTACACAAATCACAATACATGGCTCTTTTCTACCCACGGATCATAACGTGCTTTACCAGCATTAGTACATTGAGCCTCGCAGGGGAGGAGAGGGAAACAGGCTAGAGAAAGGCCAAGGCAATAGGCCCTCTAGCCGTTTCGTTTGCTGGAGTGTACCATTGCGAAGTCTCTTGGGGTCCATCTACACAGTAAGCAGCGAGTCTCAGAGCTCAGGTCCACAGGCTTGGGTCTGCGGGGCTCACGCTCCACTGCTAAAACGAGCTGTGTCGATATTCGGGCTGGCGCTCAGGCTCTGAAACCCACCCCCTCCCTCGGCTTCAGAGCCCAAATCTCTACACAGCTGCTTTAGGGCCACAGCGTGGGCCCGGAGAACCCTGCCGGCACAGGCTGCTGCTCGCCATGTTATTGCACCCCAAGACCACAGGGCTGCATGGCCTGGTGAGCTCCTGATGACACTAGTTCCCATCACTATGAGCACCAGGGGAGCTGAATTACTAGTGTGCACACACGCACGCACAAGCACACGCACAGGATCTGATCCAAAGCCCACGGAAATTAAAGGCTCCCAGGTCCAGATCCGCAAAAGTATTTAGGCATCTGATTCCCACTGGGGAGTTACCTAAATGCCTCTGAGGATCCGGGCCCTGCTGACTCCAGCGGGTGTTAGAACAGGCTCACAGTGGGCCGGGTTTCTAGAGACACTGTCCAGATGAAGATCATGGGTCAGCTCCTGAGTGGTGATCAGTCAGTGGAACACCACCAATTTCCGCCAGCGGAGAAGCTGGCCCCTTATCTGTTAAAACTTCCTCTTGCTCCTAACAATACTTTATAGAGGATTCAAGCGTCACCTGCTTACTTACATTTGCTACCAGATTTCTCTTTGCATTTCCCTTCCTAGACCAGTCAGGTTTGCTCTCTGATCCTCAGGGGTTGTAGTCAGGTTCCCTGTCCTGCCTGTGACGGGTTAAATGATGCACAAATAACCCCCCACCTTTTAAATACAGGAACACATCCAATCTAGAGCAGGTTTGGTAAAACCCATTACGGTGGGGGCCAGGCCCCTTTCCGCAATACTAGTGGGCTAATAAAGGAGCAATGGACTCTCCCAACCATGTGATGAAAGCAGCTGGTGCCGTACAGGTCAGAACGCCTTAGCCAAATCTCACTGCTGCACAGTGATGTGCCGCGGAAGGGAAGACGCTTGGACGATGGGTACCCACTGCTATTTTAGCAAGGAGAACTGTGCTAGGAACTGTGGAGGAACTGCTGCGGGAACTGTGCTAGGAACTACTTTTAGATGTCACCTTGATCCAGTGGGACAGGGGACAGGGAGATTGAAGAAGGGGCCACATTCTCAACTGATGTAAACTGGCATCACTCTGTTGATTCCAATGGGGCTGTGCCAATTTACTCCAGCTGGGGATGTGGCCCAGGGATTGGTGGCCCCTGAATGGGTTTCAAGGGGATCCCATGAGGATCTCACTGGATCCTGCTGGTTCTGGAGAGGGGAGGGCCAGTACTCAGGGGCAGATGTGCTGCCCATCACCTAAGACGAGGGGATTTGGGGACAGATGCTGTGGCCCAGCCCTCAAGACCGGGTGCAGCCAGATGCCCGGTAACATGGGCAGAGGTGTCTTAGGGTACGTACATACCACAAGCGAAGGTGTCACTGCAGCACGGGCCGGCATACCAGCACTGCCTGCACCAGCTGGATTAGAGCGAACAGCGCAGCGAGGACATGGTGGTGCAGGCTAGCCGCCCGTACAAGCCCACCAGAGACTCGGGGGATGTACTCAAGTTGCTGGCCCACGTCAGAGTCTGTGCTGTCATGTCTTCACTTGCGCTAGATCACAGGTGTGGTCAGACCTTCACCTGCAGCACAGACATACCTCGGAGAGGGGACTGGCGGGCTCAGGGAGACCAGAGAATGCAACACAAGGGATGTCAGTTCCAATCCCACCCCAGGTCTCATTAGCCCGCCAATCCCTGTGACAAGGAGCCTTTCCCCTCTAGGGGGCGCTGGCGCTGATCCAGCCCCAAGTCAGAGGGGAGTGGCTGGTTCCTGGGGTCTTTGAGAGAGAGGCAGGGTAACCCAAGTAACCTTTAGTTAATCCCACTCCCCCCAGGCAGCCCCTGTGCCAGGCAAACTCACCCCACACGTCTCTTCCCCAGAGATGGTGACCCTCTGGAACTCCCTCTCCAGCAGCACATCCCGCTCCTTGGGGAGATGATCCACCAGGTCCTCGTTCTGCTCCTTGTACAGCCTGGGGTAGGGAGGGGGGAAGAGTTGGGTCAGGGGGCAAAGGCGGGTGTCTGGCCCCTGGCCACGCCCCAGCTCCCCGTCACTTCCCCACAGGCCCGTGGAGCTATCCAGAGACAGACACACGGCAAGACACACAAGCAACACTGCATGGGGACGGCTGGGGGTAAGCGCAGGGCAGGGGGAGCTCCCCTGGGATCTCAGCAGCCACGCAGCAGCAATGGTGCACCCACTGTTACCCAGTAACCAGATTCCCAGCTCAGCTGCTCTGTGCACCGGGAGCTGGCACTCAGCTGAAGAGAGAAGCCAATCCCCAGCTGGGTTCCACCTCCTGGGCAGCAGCCTGTAGCGCAGATGGCACTCAAGAGGGTCCCTTCACCGGGCATCAGGACTCAGCTTGGCTGCTGGAGGTTGGGTTACTGGGAACCTGGCTCTGGACCGAGCCCCCTGCCCCGGACAGCTCAGCCCAGGAACGCACGAGCAACGAGGGGTACATAAACAAACCACAATAGAGACAAGAGGCAGCGCTGGCACCGTCCGCGGCATCTGGAAGCAAAGGCAGGTGGGAAAGGGAGCTCAGAGCGAGACAGAGTGCCCGGCGGGACAAGTGGTCCAGCCAGCGCCAGCTCTCCAGCCCGGCCTCCTTGAGGAGGGCACCTTCCCCAGAGGGCACAGGAGCAAACCCACCCCCTGCACCAGCGGGCCTGGCTGCTGCTAGACGTATGGGATCACCAGCTTCCATCACAGGGATGCCAGCTCCGCCTGCCTTCCCCACCCTACAGAGAGCGTCCTGCTTAGCCGCTCCCCAGAGGGAACACCCTGCTCTTCCCCGCTTCTCCTCCAGAAGGGGACACCAGCTCACACCCCTTTTCCTCTAGCTGGGCCCCTTCTTTCCCACCCCTGGAGGAAGAGCCCTGCTTAGCGGCTCCCCACAAGGATATGCACGGCCCCATCCCTTCCTCTTCCGTTCCCCCACCCACGCTGGACTACCTGCAGAGCCTCCAGTACACACCATCACTCAGGAATGGGAGGGGGTGCAGGAAAGCCCCCAGGTTGGCCCGTTTGGCACCAGCTGAGCAGCTACTGCAGGAGGGACCGGAGCTCCCAGAGCTCATTTGTGATGTCCCCCATGATCCTGGTGGATCCCCTAGAGAATGCTGCTCCCCAACCGGGCTGGGATCGGGTGGAGCCCCAGCCCCCAGGGTGCTCCCAGCTCACCCCAAGTCGCTGGCAGAGGGGGAAAAGCCAGACACTCACTGTAAGTCAGCAGCACTGTCAATTTTCAGGAAGTCCTGTTTGGCTCTGAGTAAAATGTCAGGTTCTAGTCTGAGGACAAACGGGAAGCAGAGGCAGGGGCAGGGGCAGGGGCGGACGGATGGACCGCCGGAGACAGACAGGGAGGAGAGAGGAAGAAAGAAAACACGGGTGTTAATGCAGAAACCAACACCAGGCATCACAGACGCATCCAAGTGAAACTCACCGGGATGGGGAAGGAGACTCCAGAGCGAAGAGACCCAAGAGAGCCCGGGGTGTCTGGGGGACTAGAGAAGGACCAGGGCTGGGGGACCCAGGAGAGACACATAGCCACCCAAGAGCCCAGCCCCTCCTCCCCCAAACTCCACCCAGCTCTGTTCTTTGGGGTGCTGGCGATCCTGAGGCCTGAGCGAGGCGGGAGAGACAGAGCCTGCTCTGCCTGATACACAGGGTTGGGACAGCGTGTTCAGCTAACCCCCCAGTGGGGACCCCCAAGAAACCCCAGCATGCTTCCGGCTGCATGAACTCCAGGTAGGATGGGGCAGCCTGGCGCTGCCAACCCTGCACAACCACCTGCTCCAGCCAGAGGTTCACCCTGCTCCTGGGTTGCCCTGCTGGGCTCCGTGGCAGCAGACCCGGCCTGAAGACCGAGCAGGCGGGTCTAAGAACAATCCCGAGGGGTGTGTGAGTGCTCCTGGCTGGCGTGCAGTGAGTGTCTCAGGCCTCTGACCAGCACAGCTCACAGCTGGCCCTGGAAGGGACCCTCCCCGCTTGTCTAGTCCCAGCTCCCTGGTGCACTGGTGGATCCAGTTAGCCCATTAATTCAATGATACTCCCTCCGCTCTGCCCCGAGCGGGGCACAATGGGGTCAGGACCTAGAGAGACGTGGGGAGATGGGGACAGAGCGGGGGCATCGCCTTACTTCACATCCTGGCTGATCTGCCGCTCCAGCCGCTGCCGCCTCTCCTCCAGCTGTTCAATGGGGCTGTCCTCGGGGAACTCGTAGGGGGCGCTGCGCATGTCGCTTTCCACCAGCGAGCGGGAGAACAGCTCCTGGGGGCAAAGCAGCACAGGACAAGCTGTGAAGGGAGCTGCCAGCGCAACCTTCAGATCATCCCTGCCCGGTGCGCCGTGGCCAATCGCTGGCATGCAGCAGCGTGACCAATTCCTCCCATCCTCAGCTGGCGCAGGGAAGCTGCCGGAGGGGACGCCAGATCTCCCAGCAGCAGGGCAGTCATGCCCCGAGGCGCAAGGGGTGAGTCCGCAAAGGGGTGGAGAAGGAAATAGATAAGCAAGCACAGATTGCCTGGCTCAGGGCATTGGGAACCGGCCACGGGAGAGCAGCTCAAAGCCAAGGCAGGCCAGCACTGACTGGGAGCCTCAGTGCGGGTGCCGGCGAATGAATGTCCGTCTGTTGGCAGAAGGGCCACAGGTAGCGTGGCCCATGGAGGGCCCTCTACCCCAAAAAGTGGCCTCTCTGGAGTGGGGCAGCACGGAGGAAGCCACCAACTGCTGATGCCCCTTCAGATCCCAGGGCTGCCAATCCAGCGCGGGTCACAGGCTGGCATGAAACCTGCTCAGGACACTTGTTCAAAGCAGAGAGGAGTCGGTGTGGTTTGCCTGGGAGGCTCAATACACACAGAGACCCCTGCTCCTTGCGGTGCCCGCAGGGAGGGGATGGGGGTGGAGAAGGGCCTGATCAGACAGCTCTCAGCATTCCCCTCCTCCTCCCCCACGTGCGGCCTGCCCAGCCCAGCTGCCTTCAGGCTCCAGACAGGATCATTGATCCCTCTCAACTGGAGGATGATAAATCTGCCCCCGGGGGGCAGGGTGTTGCTGGTCCCCACAGACGTGCCTCAGCAGATTCCCGGCCCAGTATCGGGACCTGGCGGAGCGAGGGAACGTGGTCAGCGATCGATGCCGCGAGAGCGCTCGCTTAGGGACACTTCTCCCCGCTGAGAGCGCCCTCAGGCTGCTGCGCCGTGCCCTGAGCGGAGAGAAAAGCTGCTCCAGGCTGAGTTGGGCCTGCTCTGCAGGGATCTCCCTGGTGCCTCAGAAATGCTTTGGGGCGGGGAGGTGCCGGGCTCCCTGGGGACACACTGGGCCTCATCCGGAAAGGAGATGGGGAGATATTGGCTGGAGCACTAACGAGGCTCTTTCCTGAGCCCGGGGCCCAGGCCGATCATTTCCATTAACGTGTAAGGTCTCCAAGGACACATCAAAGACCAGGAGTCCGCAGGGCTGGAGCTGCTGCCTTCCCCTGCTTCCTTACTGCTCTCTTCCCCCGTCATTCCCCGGGGCAGGCACTAGTACCAGAGCCCCTCAGTCACAGCAACTGCCACAGCGGCCAGCAAACATCGCAGTTTGCAAACATCCCCCAAAGAGCCCTAAGTCTGACTCTCCTTCTACACTGCCAGCTGACGGCTGCCTGCACTGGCTGCATTCAGGAGGGAGAGGGGGCCAGGCTGTGAGCACCGTCTCATGCTCCGCCCTCGTTTCCCAGAAGCCATTGGGGTCAAGGAGACTGTTCTGGCCGAGCCAGCATGGGGCGAGAGGGCTACCTGACGTGCCCGAAGGGGTTGTACCAAACATTCCTGACAGGAGACGGGCAGAAATGTCCCAACCGCTCACAGCTGCTGAGGAGTCCCCACAGTTCTGAAAACGTGATTCGTTAGGCTGAGCCCTGGCAAACTCAATGCACCGAGATACTGGGAGACAGAGGCTGAGGGAAAGTGGGCTCCTGCTCATTCCACTGGTTTGGGGACCCCTCCCTGATTTTGCTTTAAGGGGACTACAAATGGGAGACAGGGGGATGGAAGGGAAGAGAAAGAGAACACAAAAAGATGATGGATGGAGGTGTATAGGGATGGATAGACAGATAGGCCTGTAGAATGGGGTGGAATGGATGGATGGACCTGGAGAATGGGGTGGGATAGATGGATGGGTGGGTGGGAAGGCCTGGAGAATGGGGTGGGAGAGATGGATGGGTGGGTAGGAAGGCCTGGAGAATGGGGTGGGATGGATGGATGGACCTGGAGAATGGGGTGGGATAGATGGATGGGTGGGTGGGAAGGCCTGGAGAATGGGGTGGGATGGATGGGTGGTAGGAAGGCCTGGAGAATGGGGTGGAATGGATGGATGGACCTGGAGAATGGGGTGGGAGAGATGGATGGGTGGGTAGGAAGGCCTGGAGAATGGGGTGGAATGGATGGATGGACCTGGAGAATGGGGTGGGATAGATGGATGGGTGGGTGGGAAGGCCTGGAGAATGGGGTGGGATGGATGGGTGGTAGGAAGGCCTGGAGAATGGGGTGGAATGGATGGATGGACCTGGAGAATGGGGTGGGATAGATGGATGGGTGGGTGGGAAGGCCTGGAGAATGGGGTGGGAGAGATGGATGGGTGGGTAGGAAGGCCTGGAGAATGGGGTGGGATGGATGGGTGGTAGGAAGGCCTGGAGAATGGGGTGGAATGGATGGATGGACCTGGAGAATGGGGTGGGATAGATGGATGGGTGGGTGGGAAGGCCTGGAGAATGGGGTGGGATGGATGGGTGGTAGGAAGGCCTGGAGAATGGGGTGGAATGGATGGATGGACCTGGAGAATGGGGTGGGAGAGATGGATGGGTGGGTAGGAAGGCCTGGAGAATGGGGTGGGATGGATGGATGGACCTGGAGAATGGGGTGGGATAGATGGATGGGTGGTAGGAAGGCCTGGAGAATGGGGTGGGATAGATGGATGGGTGGTAGGAAGGCCTGGAGAATGGGGTGGGATGGATGCGTGGGTGGGAAGGCCTGGAGAATGGGGTGGGATGGATGGGTGGGTAGGAAGGCCTGGAGAATGGGGTGGGATGGATGGATGGACCTGGAGAATGGGGTGGGATAGATGGATGGGTGGTAGGAAGGCCTGGAGAATGGGGTGGGATAGATGGATGGGTGGTAGGAAGGCCTGGAGAATGGGGTGGGATGGATGCGTGGGTGGGAAGGCCTGGAGAATGGGGTGGGATGGATGGGTGGGTGGGAAGGCCTGGAGAATGGGGTGGGATGGATGGATGGGTGGGTGGGAAGGCCTGGAGAATGGGGTGGGAGAGATGGATGGGTGGGTGGGAAGGCCTGGAGAATGGGGTGGGATGGATGACAGAGGGATAGAGGAATGGATGAGTGTGCATGGGATGGAAGAGAGAGAGAGAGAGAGATGCATGGGATGGGATGGGATGGGAGGGTTGCAGGAGATGGAACAGGACAGACAGCTACCTCAGCGATTTCCTTGTACTTGCCATCCATGGAGGTGCGCAGGTCGACAGGGAAGTGCTTCAGGCAATGCAGGGTCCCTGGCAGGGAGTGGGCAGACTGCAGCGATCGAGGCCCCAGCCCACCATGGATCTCTGTGGAAACACAGTTCAGACCAGTCAGCCAGGGAAGGGAGAGGGTGGGCTGCACGGCCCAGTGAGCAGCAGACGCCAGCCACACAAAGGGGCAGACTTTGGCCAGAGTTAAAAACGGGGGTGGGCATGGAGGAAAAATACACAACAATACGGAGGAAAAGAACCAACCCTGGAGTTAGCACAGTGGGGATCAGCGGGGAGGGTCTCTGTGTTCGTAAAGCGCCTGGCACAGCGGGGTCCCAGCCATGGCTCCTAAGCGCTACTGTAATAACAGATAACCGATAGTGCTACAACCCTGCCCGGGCCCCTTAGATCCTTTGCCTGCTGTCACTGCAATCCCGTCTCTATCAGTGTAAAGTAGGCAGGGTTCCGTACCCATCACCGTGGCATCTGGGCACCTTCCACATCAAATCAACAGCACCAGCGAAGCCCTTAGAAGATGTCATGGAGTCTCTGGCATGCCTCCCTATTTTGGGATAACAGCTCGGCTGGGGTAAGGATGGGATTTTATTTCTTTGTTTCAGGGTTTGGTTTGGTTTCTTTGCTGGGGTGGATGGGGGGAGGGGAGGAGGCATTTAGGTCCATGGGTGGGGGCGGGGGTCAATAAGAATGGTACTACCCTTCACTTTCTTAGCTTTTTCAGGCCTCAATGCACTTCACAGCCACTCAGCAGGCGAGAAAGAGAGAGAGGGAAGTCTCATCTTTCTGTTTTGGGGGGAGGGATGGCTCAGTGGTTTGAGCATTGGCCTGCTAAACCCAGGGTTGTGAGTTCAATCCTTGAGGGGGCCATTTAGGGATCTGGAGCAAAAATTGGGGATTGGTCCTGCTTTGAGCAGGGGGTTGGACTAGATGACCTCCTAAGGTCCCTTCCAACCCTGATATTCTATGATGATTCATCCTCATTTTACAGCTGGGAAAACTGAGGCACAGAGTGACTTGCTCCAGATCACGCAGCGAAGGAGAACCCAGGAGGCCTGATTCCTAGTCCTTCACTCTGACCTCCAATGTTAGGCAGCAATTCAGACATCTAAAGCATCTAGGCCGAGGTGTGTGAGTGAGCAACAAAGCACCCAGAAATATCTCAGCACATGCTGTCCCCGGCCCCGTTGTCAGAGGAGCCGGTGCTTTTCCTAAAGCCGTTCCCTTCCCTCAGCAGTAAACAGCAGGACGGTTCCAGGGCACTGGATAGCTCAGAGGACTGGCAGTTCAGACACCATGGTAATAGAGACTATATAAAAACCTAAGACAGAGGGGTAATAGGAGAAGGTGGCTCTCACTGCTGGGCTGCTGCTCCAAATCCAGTCCAGCCTGGCAGGAATGGGACAATGTTACCTTCTAATGGCTTGGTTAGTGGCCAGCATGAAATGGGTGGTGGGTCTTAGCCCAGCCCCTAGGGAGAACAGACACTCACAGCACATTAAACAGCACTAACCAGCACCCACGCTGACCACGGTCATTTACAGGCCGCAATAGCACTCAGCACCAGGATCCCAGTGTCTATTTAACCTCGCAGCCCCCTCGAGCTAGTTCAGCGTCCCTCCTGTCTCACAGATGGGGAGCCCGAGGCAGAGGGCTGCATTCTCCAGTGCTCCGCTCTCACTTAGGGACGTCAATACGGGCCATTGATTCCAGAGCCCAGCGGGCACCTGGTGTACTGAGTTCCCGTGAGGGATGGGCTCTTCAAAAACCGCTGGCTAGAGCAGAGAGGTGACTGGCCCATGGTCACACAGGGACTCTGTGGCAGAGGCAGGAATAAGGCCTAGGGCCAGACCACTGCCAAACCCACCAGACCATCTAACGTCTCCCAGAGAGGCCAGGAACTGAGTGGTGCACTGAGAGCGAACTCCCCTCTTTTCCCTACAGTTGGTCCCACCAGGTCACAGTTTAGATGTCGTGGAGGAGGAAGCTTGTCCTGTGCTGTCTATTTTGGGCCTAAGCCAGACCTTCAGCCCCCGGGGCTGTTGAGCCGGCACTGAGCTCACTGCAAGGGTCTCTGGAGAGAATGCGAGTGTAACAAGAACAACATGGTCTCTGTTCTGCTACCCAGGAGAGGCCCGGGGAGAGAACTCTCTCCTGTCTCAGCCTGTCCGAATGAACATAGACCCAGCGGACAGCTCTCACACCGGGGGAAGCGGCACAGAACTACAGAGAAACCTGAGGGGCTGTTTTAATGGGTGAACTGGCTAAAACTCCCTGGCCTTGGGATTTCATGGGACCAGGAGTCACCTCCCTGCGCCCTGGGCTGAGATAGGACAGCCACCTCCAGCTCCCACTCCACACGCAGGGAGGGCAGTGCAGAGGAAAGCTATAAACAGTTCCAGACAGGAAGGTTTTCCCACCCATCCCCCTACACCTAATCTATGGCACTGTGTTATTAGCCAGGTGCACTGCGGCTAGGCAGTGGGATGCTGAGCTCCATGGGCTAATGGGCTGGTCTCATGGATGAAACCCTAAATTCCTTGAACATGAAGGTGCCAAACGTCAGGCACTCAGCACAGGGGTAAGGAATGGATAATACTAGTGCAGCAGCGGCCAGGAGCTGGCTTCCTCATGCGACTGCTGCCGCTTGGGAATCACATGCCCACCTGCAAAAGGCAGAAGGACGGTCACACAACAGAGTAAGAACAGCAGCACAGTCTCCCCACGGAAAGGAATGGGAACCCCATCACCTGAGACTGGCCAGAGCCCTACCGGAGAGGCTGTCCGAGGTTCCCCTCATGGAGCCTCCTCTTTCTTTCCAGTCTCTCACTAGAGGGGCAGACACATCCTGGCCTCTGGCAGGGAGAGAAGTTTATTACTTCTTTTCCACCCTCACCTGAGAACCTCCTGGCTGCTGAGGTGGCTCTGCTATTCTCCCTGTGGCCACTGGGGCGTAGGTGTGGGGAGCAGGGAGATGGGACAGACAGCTACTCTTCTACTCTACCCAGCCCTCAGCTGATCCACTCCAGTACCTGCCTCTGCTCAGAGTTTCCCCAAACAGCAGCACAAAATGGCCCTGATTCTCCCCCTGCACAGGACTCTGAAGGGCAGCCGTGGAACTGACCAACACACAAAATGAAAGCTTAAATTCTACAGAAGTTGGTTTCTCCTCCAAGCTCTCCGGGGAGCGGCTGAAAGGATGTTTAACTGCTAAACAGAGAAGATGTGTGGGAGGGAGTTAAGAAAAAAAGTCAACACAATATGCAGAAGTGTGCAAGGAGAGACGCTGCCACTGGGAAGATTCTCTCCCCTCCCCGGTCAAACCTAGAGCAGGGGGTGCTATGCCCAGAGGGCAACATCTTTCAGATAAGAAATGAAGCTGAATGCCCTTCCCCCCTTCTCAGTTTCAACTCTTCTTCATTTCCTGTCCTCAGCCGCTGTGTAACATTGCCCTGCACCATGAAACAGCTGCCGTGAGCCACCCAAGAGGTGGCTGCATTGCAGCGGGGGTGGGGAGGGGAAGCAATTCTTGTTTATACTGCATGTCATGTGCTGTGGGGTCCCTGGGGACAGAAGGTGCTGCTATTAGCATGCAGTAGTCAGCGTCCCCTTGGCTTCTGGCTCAGTGTGTCTCGCTCCCAAGCCAGGGACACTTCCTACCCCTCTTACCTATCCAGTGGGTTTTGAAACCACTGCACTGATTTAGCAAGTCTGGGTGGCGAGAAAAGGACCAGTTTAATCCCTTTGAAGTTACTCACCTCCTGAGATCACTGCTCTGGATATAAGTCAGGGCTCATCAGGAAACTAGGCTCTCTCAGCCAAAAGGCTGAGCCCTTAGACCCATTAACCCCTTTGTGTCTGGACTCTGCTTCATAGCAAGGTTATCGCTCAATGGGGGTGTATTTACTGCATGGGGCAGCCCTGGAGATGCCCATTTGGGGCTGCTGAAGGGGTTAAATCAGACCTCCAACCCAGAGTGTGCCCTGGGCTTTAGCTGAATGCTGGCTGGGTTGGGTGAGGGGTGTTTGCAAAGGACCCCACTGGAGCTCTCCTTTCAGGCCCCATGGCCAAGCCCTGGCACTGGCTGAAAGGAAAAGCTCCTCTTTCAGCTGTCAATGGCCTCACGTGTCTCCTAATGGTCTCCATGCCATCAATTCATTAGGTGAACCAGTTGGTGCTGGGCAGCCACAGTGGAGCCAGCCCCAAGGACAGGGCTCGGCTAATCCAAGCCAACGAGGGCCAGGCTCTCCCGACCCCTGGCTCTGCCTCCCAGGACAATGGCACGTGGACAATGGCTCTGCTTCCCAGGACAGTGCCTGCGTCGGGCTGCGAGCACCCACTTGGGAAGCCCAGCGAGAGCAAACGTTGAAGCAGAGCCTCAGCTGTGTCAGCAGCCCAAACTCCTTCCCCCGGTCACTGCTCCAAACACACCTGAATGCTCCTGCACTGCTCCCGCTTCCCTCAGCCAGTCCTGCCCTCTGCAGCTGCATCTCCCCACCCGCCACTCCCCTTCCCTGGGCTCCATCTGAGGGGGTGGCGGCGAGAGGAGCTGCCTTCGCTGAGCACCCCCAGGGTCCTTCGGCCCTCACGGCTGCAGGGCACAGGCCTCCCCCAGCCCAGACCTACTCCACGCAAGAAGCGCCCCAGGCTTCCAGCAACCTATGCTGCTGGGTCTGTCGGCTGTCAGCTGCTGCCTGCTTCACCCCCGCCCCTTGGGAAGGCCAGGCTGCCCCCACCACCCTCTGAAAATAATTGTCCAGCTCCAGAAGCCTGATACCACCCATGCAACGACACTGAACGGAGCCTTTCCCCCCCCCCCATGGGACTTACTGCCCCTGCAAATACCCCACTGCTAGACCCCGGCCCCGCACCCCTTTGCCAAGATTGCTGGCTCTGCTAGAAGGGCTTCCTCCCTAGCATCCATGGCACAGTGCCCCAGCAGGGCTTCGTCTCCCGTTCCTCCTCACACCTGGTACCCCCCAAAACCTGCAGGCTCCTCTGCTCAGACACAACCCAGAGCTGCGACGTCAGGGCCTCTCTGAGCCACTGCTTCCCAACAGAGCATCCCATCGCCTCCTACCTGAGCACGGCTCACGGGGGACAGCCCCCGGGGGCGCCAATCAGGCGCGGTTGCAGCAAGTGCGGGCCCCAGGGGGAGCCTTATGCAGACGAGGGGCGATGGGCTGGACACGGCTCCGGCCGCGGCTGCTGCCGGTGTTTCGCAGCCTCCTCCGTGCAGCTGCAATCCCACAGGATTCCAGCTCTGAAGCCGGCTTGGGCTGTACCAACCGTGGCCACGCGCTGGGGGGCGGAGACCAGAAATATTTCAGCCCCATACAAGAGGCAGACAAAGCCCTGAGACATTGTCTCCCGAGGCGGCGGAAGCACTGGGTTGCGAACTGGGCACAGAGCCAGCACGCGTGGCCCAGCTCACCCACACGAGGCAGCATCAATGCCCAAGGAGCCCTCCTGCCAGCGCCAAGTCTGCTGCCCTGAGCCCACGGCGCCAGCTCAGCCCATCCATCGCCAGCCCAGCAGCACCCAGCGCCGGAGCATCTGGCTCAGCCTGTGCGGCTCTGCGTCCCGGCTTGGCCGAGGCTACCCAGGCGGGAGGGCTGGGCCAGGCCTGGCCTGGGGCATAAGAACATGCTACTCCAGCGCAGGCTCACGTGCCGGCCTGAGCATCCCTCTTCCAGTGGTGGGCGTGCAACTCACAGCATGATCTGACCCCCAAACCCTATCCTGTAGCCAGAGCAAAGAGCCAGGAGTCCTGACTCCCAGCCCCCTTGCTCTGGTGCACTAGATCCCATTCCTCTCCCAGAGCTGGGAACAGAACCCACAAGTCCTGGCTCCCAGCTCCCCCTGCTCTAACCACTAGACTCCCCTCCCCTCCTGGGGCTGGGGTAGAACCCAGGAGTCCTGACTCCCATCCTCCCTGCCCAGAGCTGGGAACAGAACCCAGAAGACCTGGCTCCCAGTCCCCTCACTCTCACCATTAGACTCCACTCCCCTCCCAAGTCAGAACAAGACAAAGTCTGACCTCACTGGCTCCCCCCAGCCCCCAGGGGCTTGGAGTTACTGAGGGAGGGGGTGGACAAGCCAAGGGCAGGGCTAGGGCGAGGAGAGGAGATTAAATCTCACTCTGGCGGTTGTGTGGTTTAATTTTCTCCTTGTAGGGCTGAGGCCCAGCAGCTGAAGGGGGTGGGGGCTACTGCTGGGTGAGGCTGGCTACCAGGGCTGGCTCTTGGTGCTGCAGCCACCTATCAATGAAACACTCACACTGACCTAGCAGGAGCAGCTGCTTCCTCCCTCCCTGCAGAGGGAATGGACATGCCCAGCCCCGAGATGGAAAGCTACAGAGGAGCTAGCAACAGGCCTTTCATTACACAGCTCCACTCACCGGCAGCCAGGCTGGACTTCAGCCTAGGGTGGCATCTTCCCTCCTGGATGGTGAGAGGGAGGCCTCAGGGGTGCCCCGATGACACAGCACCCCACCACTGCCTGCTCCCAGCACCTGGAAACAGCTCCTAAGCCCAGCTGGACCCCGCCCCCCCACAACCAGGGAAGAATGGAGGCTCAGCTCCCGGGGGCGGGGTGGGGGTGTGCTGAGCACCTGGACTTCAGCTGCTCAGCATTTGGCTCTAATTTAGCATCTATTGGGCCAAGCAGGGGATTGGTGAGATGTGGCTGGGCTGGGATCGGATGATCCATCCAATACCCAGGGTAAGGAAATATCAAGACAGATTCATCCCTTCGCTCTCCACACCTGAGTGGGCTCTGAACACCCTAGATCAGGCTGTGCTTGGCCTCAGGCCCTGCCTTTAGGTTTGTCCCTCAAGCCTGTCACTACCGCTTGCTTATTAACAAGACAGCAGGGAGGGGAGGCAGCCAGGAGTGGGAGAGCAACAGCAAACTGTGGAAGGAAGGCGCCAGCCACGCCAAGATACTGCCCTCAGGTCAGGGGACCTGGCACCCCTGACAATACATCATCATTTTGTGCAAAAAGATGCTATTAAAATAATACTCTGCCCTTCTCTTAACTACTGCAAGGCTCTCACAGGGCTTCATAAACATTCATTCATTGCAGCCCTCACTGGGAGGTAGGCAAGTCACTGAACACATGGGGAAACTGAGGCACACATTCCAGAGAGAATGGGCAGCCCTGAGGAAGCACCAGCTGGGACAGCCCCAGGCTCAGCACCTGTGAGGTGAGATTATTGCCTCACATCCTGGCAAACAAGTCTGGCCATCAGCACTGGGGTGCAAGAAATGAGTCACAGATGGGAGTTCCCCCTCCCCACCCTGGACCCTGGCAGCCACGCCCCAGCTCTAGCCATGGCTTCACAGAACAAACACAGGTCTGGGGGGTCCCTGGTAGCTAGAAGCGGGTGGCAGCCACTCTTAACTCAGGTCCCCCGATGCATTTGGGGTGCCCCGCTGGGGACACCATAAAGGGCCCAGGTGTCCCAGGGAGTGAGCACCTGAGTTGCAGGTGTTCAGCTTTTGTGACAATCGGGCCCCTTTCCGGTGACTCCAGTTGGACTCCCAACTCCTGGGGCCCCCCGGACCCAGCGCCGGCGTTTGGAGCCCTGGCTGGGACCGCGTCGCTGCAATTGCAGCCTTGGCTCCGCTCCCAGTTGGCTGGTTTATTTCCTACTCCACGCAGGGATTAACGACAACAGCTTCTGTCCCCAGAGACGGAACAGGCTGGCGCTGAGGAGCAGCCTGCCTGGAGCCAAGCTGCGGGGCCGCAGCACACCACCAGCAAAGGGGGGCACCACAAATCCTACACCTCTCTGCTGCACAAGGAGCCCTCGGTCGCCAGCTCCTCCCTCTCACTCCAGCCTATATAGGCTGAACCCTGCTCCCATTCTGACCCTGTTAGCGTCCGCGAGCCAAGCCCATCTCCCTATGAGAGACACCCTCCAAGCCCTCCTTTCCAGGAGGGTTCCCCTGATGGGAGATGCCCACTCTCCCTCCCCACCCCAGTTCCCCTGGGCTATTTCCCTCTTCCTCTCTCAGCAGCTTCTTTCACTGGCCTCTGGGCCCAGCTGGCAGGGGTCCCCAGCTCAGGAGCGGCTGCTTGCAGCACACATGCAAATCCTCCCCTGCGAAGAGCATGGGGAAGGAGCCCCCTTATGCAACCCGGCTGCAACCTCCTGCTGCAGCCCCTTGCACAAGGTCAGGTTCCTCTTTGCGGCGCTCCGGCTCAGGGAGGGCTGTGCAGACAGTCAGAATTACCCCCTGCCTGCCTCCTATCCATGCTACACTTCACACTGTGCTAGCAACAACCCGGAAGGCTCCATGTATATTTTGCCTTTCTACAGGGTCTTTCAGCCAGTGGTCCCACAGTCCTTTGCAAAGAAGAGCCAGTATAGCCATCCCCACCGCACAGATGGGGAAACTGAGGCCCAGAGGAGGGTTGTGACTTGCTCAACATCCCAGTGAGTCAGTGGCAGAGCCAGGGGCATTTCCGACTCCCAATCCGGTGCTCGGGCTGCCCCAGCTGGTATCAGCCATCAAAGAGAAGAGGGTTTGCTTATAACCACATGGAGCGTCTGGCCTCCCCTGTTCCAGAAGGAAAGTCTCCAGGTCCTTGCAGAGCCCTTAGCTTTGAAGATGTCTCATAGCCATGCACAGATCAAGCCTCAGCCAGGCTGCTGGATCCTGAAGCTACAGGTTGGAGTAAGGGGTGTGTGTGATGTCATGTGGGGGAAGGGACCCCAGAGATCTCTCCATCGGAAGGTGGGGCACAGTAGGAAGAGAGGCTAGGCTGGAATTCCATCATTTTTGACTGTGTGAGGTGGGAACATTGAAGGGTAGGATGGAGATTTCCCATTTAGGTGCCGATGTTTGACTGAATCCCGCCTTGCCTCAGATAAGGGCGGGGGGGGGGGGGGGGGGGGGGAGGGAGGGGAAGACTGTGAACCATTGTAGCTTTCACAGCTGGGGGGAGGGGGAGAATATCCAACAATCCCCCAATCCTAAAAGAACTAAAATCTGGTCCCCTTTCAGGTGCTCTCAGCCATTGCCCCTAACACCTCTGCTGGCGGCCAGGGCTGTAACCGTATTTCTACAGTCCAAATCCTACACAGCTAATTACCCCTCCCCTTCCCATTTCACCCCACTGGACAGCTAGGCCATAGGAGACTATCCTGGAGCAGGGAAGCCTGAGGGGTCTTTTTCAGCCCTAGAGTCAGTGGAAAAACACTGGCCAAGTAAATGGCTGCAAGCGGAACTAAAGTATGATTATGAAACTTGCACTACTCACTTCACAAACAAACCAGGACCTGACCCCAGGTCTTAACGTTCTGTCTCCCTTTGGCAGCATTGCAAGTGACATTGTCAGATAGACGTTTTTTCATTGTCCAATTGTTTTCTTCCTCGATGATGTCATCACTGGGAGGTAGGCAAGTCACTGAACACATGGAGAAACTGAGGCACAGAGGAGAGACTCGCCCAGTCACACCGCAAGCCAGTGACAGAGCCAGGAGTCCTGGATTCCAGTTCCTTGTTACTAACTGTTGGGCTGCACTGCCTACTTAGCTACTAACATGCCCTCCTGCCAGGGAGAAAAACCTTCTAACACAGAGGCGTAACAATAGGCCAATCAAGTCTAAAGGCTTATTGTACCAGAGCATGTTCACCACAGGCCTTTAGGTAGGGTCCCCATGCACCATGTGTGTAAGATATGGGATTCCCCCACAGGCTGATCTGGGATAGCTGAAAGTGTCTGTGATGGGTTTATGGGACACTTTAAAACATCTCTGCAGCATTCGGGTATCACAGGACGCGACTAGCCCACACCCTATCCACTAGTACTCACAAGACCATCTGCCAATTATTCCCATTTCCCTTGTGCCATCATTTACACCAGTGCAATGTAAGTGTGAATCAGAACAGTAATGTTCTACACCCAGTGTCTGCATGAGCTGTAGGGCAACAGAGAATCAGGTCCCTGGGTTCAGCTCCTGGCCCTGCTCCAAACTACCCATGTGTCCTAGGATGAATTGCTTCCCCATGCCTCGGTTTCTCTACCAGGAAAACAAGAGGACAGTGCTACTTGCCTACTATTTGCATAGTGCTTTGAGATCTGCAGCTGAGAAGTGGATAAGTGCTAAGCATTCTTATGACTACAGGATCCAAGTCCCAGAAACTCCAGGACGGCTTCTCATGGGGCTTCCCATCGGCACCTTTAACCCAAGCTGGCGAGCAGGTAGCTGTGATATTAGCGTGCTCCTGCTCTCGGGAGCCCACGCTTTCTAGAGCGCTGGCAGCATCTGATTAACAGTTCCTGGAATAATTACCATCCAGCGGGGTTCGCTCACTGAGAATGCAGCAAAGAATTCCCTACTAATCCAGGCTGTGTCAGTAACCAATGGCCTTAACCCTTCATAAAATGCCTTTGCCTAGGTCAAGGGCTGGCATCTCTGACCAGTGGGCAACAGTGCAGCTTCCATCCCCCCCACCTGGCCTCCCTCATCCACTCCCTGCTGCATCTCGCCCCCACCCCCACCCGCCCTGCCTCATATCTCATGCTGGGAAGCAGCAGTGGCAGTGAAGGGAGGGGAGATGGATGGAATCTGGCAAGGAGCAATGCTTGCCAGAGACTGCAGTATGGCAGGTGGGTGGCAGGGAAGGGCTCTCAGGGGAGCACAGGGAGGAAGCAGGACAAGCTTGGAGCTGGGGGAGGGTCAGATTTAGGGTCCTGAAGGGTGAATTGGCATGAGAAGCCCGTGTTTAAGAACAATCACAAATGTGGGGCTAGACCCCACCATTTGCTCAGCAGAAACCAGCAGGCTCCCTGGGCCCTGGCTGTGCAGGTCCTGCTCAAACCCACACTTCCCCAGGCTGGGGTGGGCGTAGGGGCAGAGTCCAGGCAGCAGGTGACACAGCTCTGCTGCTACGTCCTGGGGGAGCAGGGGCCACGGATCCACGCAGCAATGCACGGGAACAGATAGCACCTGAGCACGGACTCTCCAGGAACCTGCCGGCAAATATCAAATAGGTGCCCCAAGGACCTGGGTCAGCTATCAGCCCTCACCCATCTCCTCAGTTACCCTGGAGCTCATGTGACTTCTGCCCAAGCCCAGCATCCCTGGGCTGCAAGTCTCAGCTTCACACCAAAGAGTAGCCAAGCTGGAATCCCCTCTAAGGGTATGTCTACACTGCAATTAGACACAGGACCACTTCACAGGGTCCTAGAGCCCAGGCTCCAGCCTAAGCCTCAACGTCTACAGCCCCGCAAGCCTGGGTCAGCTGCCTGTCTGCAGGATGCCTCCCACAGCCCAGGGGACTCGCAGCACCACCTCAACTGTCTGCATGAGGCAAAGTGTGTCTCGGCAGCGTGAGCTTCCTTACAGCAGTGCCCTGTCAATACCAGCTCTGACTCCCGGAACCAGCTGCATCACAGAGATGCTGATTTCACCACCTTCCTCACCTCACACCCTAGAGGGATGGTGCAACCCAGTGACTCTTCCTCTGCTGGAATCCTGTCTGCCCTGACCTCCTCTTCCTCTAGTCAGCCTCTCCACTCCCTTGGCCCAGGTGGCTCTGCCTTGCGGAGCCATGCGGGTTCTGTAACCTGACCTCCCCATGCAAGGAGCGCACAGCGGGGAATGCAGTGACGTGCCTCACCAAGCGCTGTGGGGCTGGGGCCGGCCAGGCAGGTTACTAAGGAGGCTGCTACCCATTTCAGGAATTATAATTACAGGCAAGAAAAATAAGGTATTGATCCATGTGCAGAATTACACACACCTCTATCCCCATGTGTCCAGGGAACACAGCACAACCACACACACACACACACACTAGGGTGACCAGATGAAAGAAACAAAAAATCGGGACACATGGGGGGAGCAAAAAAAACCCCAAAAACCCCGCTGGAGTTGTCTGAGAAAAAAACAACAAAACTGCAGAAGCCCTGATATCGGGACAAACGGCGGGGGACAGAACGAAAAACCGGAACAGTCCCGATTTTATTGGGACATCTGGTCACCCTAACACACACACAGGTTAACATCCGGGTGTCCATCCGACACAGCCATACAAATACACACTCCCCCAAGTACATAGCATGCTTATCAGTGTTAGCTGGGCTTCTAGGCTCTATGGTAACACAGATGATAAATGAATGAATAAGAATAATGTGCCCATGCAACACAGCACCATGAGTGCACAACACCCACACGCAGATTAGCTAGGTGCATTATGGGCTTTTCCCTCCCTGCCTGACACATCAGGGTACCAGCTGTGGGGCACAGGCACCCACACCTGACAAGCCAGGTACACAGCACCCCAAAGGTGTCAGGGACCTACCCAACATTCACAGCCCCCCCAGGGGTCAAGTTTTGAAGTCTGTGCTTAAGTGGCATGATTCTCACACCGCAAGATACAAGCAGCCCCCACTGACTATAACAGGCATCACTAGTATCCTGTGGCTAGAGAACATGACCCCAGGTCACCTGGCCTGCAGAGCTGATAGCAAAGCCAGTGATCAGGTCCCCCCAACATTAGAGGATGCTGCCTAGATCCCCACAAACCAGGTGCACCCAAGGCTTGGCATCTCTGCAGCAACCTGCCTTTGCAGGCTGGGGGACCTGGAATACAGTGTAGGGAGAATGTTGTGTGGCCCCCAAAGGAGGTGGTGGCTGTGTTCCAGGCCTGGGAGATGACCCCAAATTTTGGTTCGGTCCATGCATTCTGTGCCCACAGATCCATGCCACAGACCAGCCAGGACTCACAGGGACATAACATTTGGCTCTTGCGCAGCAGCTTTCAGCCCAGGATCTCAAAGCACTCACTGAAGGCAGGCCAGGAGCATCACCCCCATTTCACAAATCGGGAGAGTCACTAACTCATTGGGGGTGGCTCAAAGCTAGGAACAGAAAGAATCCAGGCCCCCTGGCCCCCACCCACCCCCTCCCTGCTCTAACCATGACACCGCACTGCTGCCCAGACCCAGGCACCCCGACCCCCAGGTCCCACCACTAAAGTCACTGCCTCCTGCCCGCTCCCCCCGCATGCGGTGCCACACGTCCATGGTACAAACGCGCCTGCAGAGCTCCCGGCCCCAGACTCACGCGCGAGGGAGGGTGCGGGGGGGGGCCCCTTCCTCCCCCCAGCCCGATCCATCCCTTGCCTTTGTCGCCGCTGCTCCCCCCCACCCCCGCAGCGGCGCTCCCAGCCAGACTCCCGCGATCACCAGCATCCCCGGCAGCGGCGGCGCCCGGGCCCACGTGGCCAGGAGGGGGACCAGCGACCCCTCCCCCGGGTCCGCCCGTCCCCGGGGCCCCTGGGCGCGGGGCGAGCTGAGAGCCCCGGCGCGGAACAAAGGCAGCGCCACGTGCGGGCCCGGCCAGCGCTCACCTGCGGCGGCGGGGGTCTGCAGGCTGCCCCGCTTCTGGAAGGGGTGCTTGCCCCGGGGGGCCGCGGCGCCCGCTGACATTTCGCTTCCGTGCGCGGCCGGGGACTCGGAGCCGCGGAGCCGGCGGCGGCCGGGGTCTCTTCCTGCAGCAGCGTCCCAGAGCTTGCGCGGCCCGCTCGGCCCCTCCCCTGGTTGATGATTGATGCAGCGAGCTCGGGGCTGGACCGAAGTCCCAGGCTGCCTGCCCTGGTGGCAAACCCGCGCGCCTCCAGGCCCCGGGGCCCGAGAAATGGCGACCCCCTGCTCCCAGGCGAAGGGGCGGGGAGGTGCATGGGCTGGAGCAATGCATGGATAGAAATGGGGGGCAGGGGTGCTGAAATAGTAATATCAGACACCACATACATGGGTTCCAGGGTTTCCATCAGCAGCACCCCCACTGCAAAAAACGTTCCAGCACCCCTGGGGGGCTCCCCCCAGCTTCCCCAACCAGGCCTGTCTGATCACAGCTGCTTCCAGACCCACTGAGCCCAGGGGTCCCTGCAGCCCAGTCTCTGGGCTTTGCCAGCGGCCAGGGCCAGCTTCAGAGGAGAGGAGAAAGAACTCTGCAATGGGCGGTTATGGAATATGGGGGCTCCTGGCATGAGATGGGACAGACAGACCTGCCCCACACTCCACCCCACCCCACCCTGGTGCCTGCCCACCTCCACAAACACATGCCTCATGGGTGTATCTGTGCCCACGGTAGCATTTACAGGTAGATCTACCCTCTCACCTCTGCATTTAGACAGAGATTGGAGCCGAAGAGGAGCAATCCAGGCCCCCCTGCCAGGGGTCTCCCCACAGAACAGGCACCAGATAATCATAGAATATCAGGGTTGGAAGGGACCTTAGGAGGTCATCTAGTCCAACCCCCTGCTCAAAGCAGGACCAATCCCCAATTTTTGCCCCAGATCCCTAAATGGCCCCCTCAAGGATTGAACTCACAACCCTGGGTTTAGCAGGCCAATGCTCAAACCACTGAGCTATCCCTCCCCCCCATAATGATCCCACGCTGCGCTGCGCAGCATGTTTCCTCTGAGGATCCTGGCGTGCTCCACAGCCATTGCGCTTTCCAACCCACCCTGTTAGGCTCCATTCCCTGGGGAAGCAGAGAGGTCACACACAGCAGTACATCGGCATCAGAGCCGGAATCGGAACCCAGTCGTCTTGCCACCTCCACCCCCTGCGCTAACCGCTGAGTCGCACTCCCATCCTGGTCTGCAGGACAGGCAGAGATTTACACCGCTTCACTCTGGACATTTCCACTGCTTGCATCCGAAGAAGTGGGTATTCACCCACGAAAGCTTATGCTCCAATACCTCTGTTAGTCTATAAGGTGCCACAGGACCCTTTGTCGCTTCTACAGATCCAGACTAACACGGCTACCCCTCTGATATTTGACACCGCTTTATGTTCTACTTTCCCTAAATGGTATTTTCAGGAGGCGTCAGCCCTGTCCCACACATTCTGCTCCAAGCAGTGCTAGAACAAGTCATGAAAAGGGGATCCACTGTGGAATAGGAACAGCACAGCTCGGACAGGTCCTCCCCACCTGTGTCATCATCAGTAAAAATACTCTGGGAAAGGCAGCATGGCCTAGTGGAGAGAGCACTGGATTAGGAGTTCTACTGCTGACTCTGCCGCTGGGTGATCATGGACAACACTTCACCAATTTCTGCCTCAGTTTCTCTCCCCCCCCCTTGCTTGTCATATCTATTTAGACAGAGGTCCCCCAAGTGTGTGGCACGCTCCCCTAGGGGAGTGCAGAGGAATGTCTGGGGGAGTGCAGGGGGACCCAGGCCAGCCCTCACAAGGGTAGGGGGGAGTGCCACCCATCCCTTCTCCACCCCCAGCTGTGCTCCATTTCTGCTCCCAGCTGTGTCCCCAGCTCCCAGCCCTGCTCCTGGCCCCAGCCTCAGTGCAGCTCCGTTGACAGCCCTGCACCAGCCCCCAGCCTCGCCGCTGGCTGCAGCTCCATTCCGGAGCAGAGGCTCCCTTCCTGGAGCTGCTGCCTCACTGGCTCCAGGGGGTGGGTGGGGGTGGACAGGGGCAAGGGGGGGTGTGATCCTTAAAAGTTTGGGGACCACTGATTTAGACTGTCAGCTCATTGGGGCAAGGACAGTCTATTGCTGTGTGTGTGCCGCACCTGGCACCACTTGTGACACACACAGACATGCCCAGGCAGCTATATTACCCCTGGGTCTGCTCATCCTCTCGCTATTTCACTGAAGGGGGTCGGGTGCCAAGCACAAGCTGATCTCTGGGTTATTGCGGGATGTTTGTATGGGAGAGCGTTTTAGAGCATGTAACCTGCAGGGTGCTGGGTTTCAGGCCTGTTGAAATGAAACTTGTCACCTAAGGCCAGGCGGGTCTCATGGCAAACTCAATCAACACTGAGAACAATGGACATCAGGGGAGCCAGCCCTGTGTTTACTGTCTGGACCAGGTGCAAGCTTGAAGATTTACAGAAACAAAAGAACCCCAAGAAATGTCTCTGAACAGGGGAGCTCTGGGGGAAGAGACAGTCTGTAACTGTGCTGGAGATGAAGAGCCCCAGTGGTTATCTATTATGAAGGAGACACTCTGCCAGCCGGAGCATCTTATGAAAGGTGGATCGCTTTGTGAACTGAACAAGCACTGAGCATTGGTTGAGGAATACCTTATTCCAGGAAAGGGACTTGTTAGTTGTTAATACATGTGGGCTCTAGACTGCATGTTACCCTGTGTGTCCTTTTATTTGAATCTTTAACTCAAGCTCTGTTAAATAAACCTATTTGGTTCTCGTATAGACACATCTAAGTGCTGTGAGCTAAGGAAAGTACTGAGCTGAGGGGAGGCTGGGGAACCGGGCACCCTGCATCCAGGGAGGCAGCGGATTGGTGTGCCTTAGAATCATAGAATATCAGGGTTGGAAGGGACCTCAGGAGGTCACCTAGTCCAACCCCCTGCTCAAAGCAGGACCAATCCCCCACTAAATCATCCTTGCAGGTGTCCAGAAGGCAAAGGAACCAGGCTCTCCAGGGTAACAGTGGGATATGTTAACTGCTAGCCCGCAGACACTCAGAGAGCCCAGAGCCCACTGCTTGTGGTACCAGTAGCCAGCAGAACTGGGAGATTTTCCCCTGGTGGGGACAGACAAGGCCCTCGCCCCCTGTAAGAAGAGGGCAGCGATTTGCCCCAGACACCTCAGGTCAGCCCAAAAAGCATCAGGCTGCCCTAACATGGCAGGGGGGAAGGGAGGGATAGCTCAGTGGTTTGAGCACTGGCCTGCTAAACCCAGGCTTGTGAGTTCAATCCTTGAGGGGGCCATTTGGGGATCTGGGGCAAAAATTGGGAATTGGTCCTGCTTTGAGCAGGGGGTTGGACTAGATGACCTCCTAAGGTCCCTTCCAACCCTGAGATTCTATGATTCTATGATTTAACAGAACCACAGTAAAAGGAAGAATCAAGCGGTCTGTCTAGCTGCTGATTCTGGCTCCAGCCTGGGGCTTGGAGATTTCACAACAGCTGGTTGCATCACCTCTGGCTTGGAGAATTGCCAGCAGCTAGGCTCTGCTCAGCTGCACTAGGAGCCTTGGTGCCCCAGAGGGAAATGTTTCTATTTGCACATTTCCGAAAAGAAAATCTTCACAGCCCCTTGTGCCAAACCCCGAGCAGGGACGGAGTCAGGCCAGGGCCTTTGGCTGGAGCAAACAGCACCTGGGATTTGAAGGGCCATTTCCAGGAGAATTGCAGCAGATTATTCCCAGCGAGGTGTGATCGAGGAGCAGGAAACGTGACACACAAACCCCTGGGTACCGGGCAGCCTCCCTGCCCGGCCCCTCCCCGCTCCGCTGCCGCTAACGTCCCTGCATGTGGTGCTGCATAACGTGTGTGTAGTAAACACCAGCTGTGCCTCCAAAGGGAAGCGTTACCGCATGGGCTCAGCTGGATCCAAACCAAGGCCCCAGCTGAGTCAAGGGGACTAACACTGTCCCCTCCCCCAGACCCTTCCCCTGCCCCCACACCGGGCCCAAGATGTTAGCGTCTCAATTCTTAACCGGGGAGGAGCTGGAGACCAGCCCCCCCGGTTATCTGCGAAGAAGCGAGGCGGAAAGACAAAGAGGAACCAGACAATCAGCCTTTGTGCTACAGGAGCCGAGCGCCGGATCTTCCGTCGGGGGCGGGAGCCCGACCGCAGCCCCTCCGGGCTGCAAAGCGTGGGAAGGGGCGAACAGCCGCGAGCCCGCTGGGCGGAGGGGGGAGGGGGACTCAGCTGATCGATTGAGAGGGGGGGAGGGGGGCCAACAGTGGCAGCTTCAGGGTAACCCCGAGCGGAAAGGGAAGTAAAGCGGGGGAGGGGTGGACACGGAACAGAAGCTCCCAGCCCGTGCACCCCTCGTCCTACCTGAGGCCATGTTGATCCTGCCCTGTCACTGCCAGGGAGGCCGGAGGCGCAGGGTCAGGCTGGCTGGGAAGCAGCGGATCAGCCTCCCACTGCGTGGAGAGAAGAAAGCTGGCTTTGTGTTAAACCTAGGAATGGAGCACGGCCCGGACGAAATGCTCCTGCTGGTAGCAAATACAGTCACTGAGGCGGGCCGTCCCAGCCAGGGTGCTCTGCAGGCCCTGGAGTCCTGCCAGGGGAAGCTCTGGTCTACAGCCAGAAGCCAGTTTACTGCCGGGAACACCCCCTCCCACCCCTTCAGCTGTAGCTCTGTCTGGGCCTGGAACTTTAGCTCTAATGCTAAGCAGGGGAGCTAAAGGAAAATCTCCATTAGCTGTTAGCAGTATAGTGCTTATGACCCCCAGCTGAGCAGTTCTGAATCCATCCAGCAGAGAACAGAGGTGACACACCAGTGAGCTCATTACGCTACAGACATTAATAGCAGGATCTTGCAATTTTCAGCACCCCCCCCCCAATGAGTAATTCTTGGCCTCCCCAAATGCCCCTCCCCCACATCATTGCAGGGCCCTATTCAGAATCACCATTCTTCTCTCAGTGGTGACACCACTGACTTCAGTAGAGTTTCACCAGGCAGTAATTTTGGCCCCCTGTTGTTTAAAATCCTTCATGGACTCACTCCAGCCCACCTCCCAGACCCGGAGCCAGATCCTCAGCTGGGGTAAATGGATGTGATGTCATCAGCATCAATATGACTAGAGGGGCGAGGGCCGGCCCTAGACTAAATGGCACCCCAGGCAAGGAACATCGTGTGTACACACACACACCCCTCCGCAGTCTTAGAGAGTCATCAATCATTACATGTTAAGCAGGGCAAAAGAAGTAACAGTATTTCTTTTATATTGTTGCGTAGACAGGGATTCGATAAGGATTTCTGGCATCTCATTAAATATATCCTTTATTAGTCGCTACTTACACCAAGTCTTAAAACACAAGTACACTTTCACAATTGCACAATCAAACAAGGTTCGCACAATATCGCAGTGGGGCTCTCACTTCACGTCTCTTCGTTCTGATGTCTCAGTGGCTGGCGATGCCCCGCCCCTTATCTACCCGCGAGGGCCTGGCTGACAACGTTCTAGGAGGTTCGAGGAAAATGTAGTTCTCGAAGTCTGGAAGGTTCCACGAGATTCTACATTCTAGGAGGTTAGTGACAAATTACTCCACCTCCGGAACACCTGAAACATATCACCTCAAACCGTCTCTTTTCCCGTGTGTCGCTAACAACAAACAGTCCCTCAAGCCCAGCACCCCACAACCTGGCACCTCAGGCAGTTGCCTGGGTCACCTCCCCCTAAATCCAAGCTCCTCCTCTCTCCTACTCCTGTGCTGGCCCCTCTCCTCTCTATGCGCCCATACAGTCTCCCCAGCACCGATTCTCTGCAGCTAACTGCCACCTGGAGCAAGAGCCATCTGGACTCTGCTCTGCAGCTCCTGGCCTGTCTCTGCACCTGGGTTCATTTCAGATCTTCACTGGACACATCTTTTCTGCTCCCCCACCTCCCCTCGCATTTCCTGTTACTGATCAACAAAAAAGTTGAGGTTCTAGGGGGGTTTCCCTAAACATACACTATAAAAAGTCATGCCCCCTCACACGCAGAATCCATTTCCAGCTGTTCTTTGGTTTCTCCTGCTTTAGGCTAGAACTGCTGAGAACGAGATGCAGGAGGAGTTGGGGGAGAGTAAGGGGCATAGTCTGTATGTGACAGGAAGTGATCATCTGGTAGGAGAGGGGAGAGCATGTGGGGGCAAGTAAGGAGACTGGAGAGAATGAGGAGGTGGGTGAGGAAGGGAGGAAGCAGTGATGAAGGTGCCGTGGCCATCTTGGCCAGCACCAGGAGAAGACAGACGAGGTGGTCTTGTGACTTTGTGCGGCCATGGATGGGGTGTGCATAGATGAGGCAGGGTGGGAAAAAGTGCAGCCAGATTCTCAGTGAGGTCCTGGAGCAGCCAGAAGAGGGGCTGCTGCATGGCACACTCTGCATAGATGTGCACCACGGTCTCTCTCTTGCGGCAGAAGAAACGGGCATCAGGGGATTTTGTGATCCATGCCAGACATATGCCCACGCTCACAGCTCCATGGAGGAGCTGCCAGCTAATACCTCCGATGGGCTTAGACTGTCACACTACAGCTTCCACCCTCCACAAATGGCAGCTCCTCCTGCCACTTGGTGTTGAGGTGAGACACAAGGGAAAGGAAGTGGATGGTATGAAGCATGAGCATGTAAGGATGTTCTCTGGGTGCAGTTCAGAGACGGACTGTCTGGATGGCATTCAGCCAACTCAGGGAGTGTGTCAGGGGTAACTGCGCAAGCTTGCGGGATGTGATGCTTTGGGGTTCAACCCAGACCAGTAAGGGGTTGTGTCACCACCTGCCCTGCAACTCTGGGTGCCTTAAATGCTACTCTGCCATGGCTCACAGCTCTGACACCAACAGCCAGCCTACAGGCATGTTGGTCACACCCTGGCTCCCACCTGCCTTGGTGACTCCTGGCAGGATGACCCCAGTCCCAAATTTCCCAAAGCCGTCTGCCAATGTAACAGTCTGCTGGGGTTCCCAGGCTTGGAGTTATAGTGTTACCCTCTCAGCCTCAGCAAGTGGGAATTCTGCTATTGCTAAGCAGTGTGCCAACTTCCTGACCGGAACAAGAGCTCTGTGTAGCTCAAAGGCTTGTCTCTCCCACCAGCAGAAGTTGGGCCAATAAAGGATATTGTCTCTCTAACTTCTGACACCCCAGCGTGGCTGCCTGGCCAGCAAACTCTTCAGGGCTCTTCAGGAGGACCTTCTGCTGTTCTTCCCTTCCTGTGGACTTTCCATCCCCCTGCCGATTCATATGTAAATGGGGCTTCCATTGTTTTGATTCCATAAGGCTTAATTTACACTGGAGACAGGTAGCTGCATTCCCTCCTATCTGGGAGAAAACCCTGTGTCTGGTCACCGACTTTAAAGTGTAATATCGATGAGTATTCGTAATTCCTACTATAGTGTTAATGCAGACTAGTGTATTACAGACTTTCCTAAAAGATCTCACTCAATACACTTCTATCACACAGTAATGTTGTATACAATTTGAGGGTCAGACCCCCTATCTTTAGAGCCCAGTAAACCTTTGAAATGGATTATTCTGAAGTGTATCCCCAGATAACCCTCTTTTTTTTTCTCGCTCCTTCTGCGGTGTAGATGCTGTGTTGACTCCACCCCTGCTTGATAGCTTTGTTTACCTTATATGTAAATGTATCTTCATTGTCTCAGCCTGAGACCAGGCTGGTTAGACAAGCAAATATACATTCCTTTGTCTAAGGCAGCCTGGGCTTATGCATTGCTTGCCAAACACGCTTTAAGAACATAATCCTAGCACATATCCATAACTCTTTGTACACCCCCCTTACTGACATCATGCAAGAATATTAGTGATCAGTGAGATATGAGTTTTTCAATGACATACGACATGCTACCTTTTGGGTATATATCATGGCAACAGTGTGCTAGGTGCACTGTTCCCTCTAAGCTGTGCGCGTGTGCGGACGCACACAGATCCTAAACCCCACGCACACAGCGAAACACCACGCGCACAAAAATTTGCACGGAAGAAATTTTTTTGCACACAGGGCCTGTCAAAAATTAGAGGGAACATTGGTTAGGTGTAGTAAGTGTGTCAGGCCTGATAGAGTTGCTGACACAGAATAGCGAATCACCAATGGGCCTGTGTGTCACACAGGGCAGGGGTCTGATGAGGCGCTCAAGAGGGCTAGGGGCTGGACAGGGACCGCCCTCCTGTGGGACGCGCTCGAGAACAGTGAAAGAAGCAGGGGACAAGGCCGCCCTCACCTCCTGGAGCACATAACGGGGATGCACAAAGTGGGCAAACCTATGTGCTGGCAAGTACCACAGGCTCTACCCAATCCCACCGTAGTCCAGGAGGTCTTCGATTCTGGTGGTACCAGCCACAGACACCAACTTCCAGCGGCGCTGGTGGGGGCTGATGCCCGGCGTCGGGGGCGGGGAGCTGCTGGTGGGTGCTGAGCACCCACCAATTTTTCCCCATGGGTGCTCCAGCCCCGGAGCACCCACGAAGTCGGCGCCTATGGACCAGCCAGGACCAGCCTCCAGCACGCCCCGGGGGACACCACCCACTGCACACAAAGGTGTGGGCTGTGTAGGGTTTCTGGTAGGAGACCTTTCCCCTCGGTGGCCAATGTGGCTGTGCTCACTGAGAGTAGCTTCCAGGTCCTGGCAGACAAACAGCAGCTCAGATAGGTCCCAGGGAAGACCTGTCGGGTGGCGATAAAAGAGCTGCCGGTTGTATCGGAGTACCCTCCATGCCGGACTATGAGCACAATAAAGGAGTTTCTGCAGGGCCAGACGGCTGAAAGGGTGCCCCTGACTGAATATAGGCCCATGGGGAGGCTCAGGACACCCACAGAGAGAAACCCAGTACACTCCCGGCCAGAAAAATGCCAGGATCTTCTTCTGGAGGCTGGCCAAGGTTCCTGAGGGTAGGATCAAGGTGTGAACCCGTGCTAGAGCTTGGACAGGAGTAGCTGGCTGATCACCAGTACCCACCCCCAAAGGGAAAGGCACCAGAGCAGCACCATCCACCTCCACAGCTGGTCAGACAGCCTGGCCTCCTGAGCGATCCAACTCCCCTCAGTGTGGCTGCCATGATCCATCCCTCCCCTGCACGGAGAATACTGTGACCTGCCCCCTCCCCGCCATGCCGGGTTTATGGTGCTGCTCCCTGGGGCTGCGCCCACAGAAAACTCCAGCCCCAAGCAAGGAGGAGGCTGTCCCAGGGTGACCCCCCTAGGGATCACAGATTCAGCTGCAGGCGCCACATCACCCAGACGATACTGACAAACAGCAGGGTGGTCAGAGAAGAGCAAGGGGGAGCTGGCAGGTGGGGAGAAACTAAAAGAGCCCAAACTGCCCAGCTGAGCCAAGCACCTGCTCTGATCTACCAGTTTGGTCACCAGCCTGCCATGGGGCATTTAAAGCAATTGGAGGGAATAACCCTGCATTGGTTTAACAGGGGGTTCCATCCCCGTGTACTTTCCCCTGTGGTGCAGAGGGCTGGTCCCAGCTGCCAGCAGCTCCAGGTGTCGAGCTGATTGCCTGGCAGCATCTCCCAGCAGCTGCCAGCTCTGCCCAGAATTGCAGCTCATGCACTGAGACTTTGCTCAGGAGATTAGAGCCATGCATGAAATAGGCTCCAGGGGGCAGCCCCGTGTCACCTGATCTCTGAACCCGGCAGGGGTTCTACTTCTCTCTAACCTACCACACTGCAATTTTCTCCTGGGGGGCTGGATGCCATGTTGCCGTTGGGCCTGTTATAAAATAGTCCCAGTCACATGACGCATAGCGAGGTAATGGGGACACCACCTCTATAGCTGCAAATTCCACACTCAGACCTCGTGCTGCTGGGGCTTTGCCGGTGTGAACAGCCCCTTGCCACAGCTCTTGCCATTAAACAGCTGTTCAATGTGGGATCCCGGAACTGTCCCTCCTGTGACGGACCCATGGAAATCTGGAGCTGTGTGAGTTTCAGGAGGGGCAAGGATCATGGGCCCTTGCTGTGCTGAGAGACAAGCCTCCAGCACTGCTGAACTGCTCCATGGCTGACTGGTAACACACCCTGTCTACGCAACAGGGAACTGCAAGCACGCTGGATGGACAAGCAGCAGAGAGCGTGAGCTGCAGGGGAACGGCTGGCAATACTGGGGGGGCTGGATGTTTAAAAGGCTGGCTTTTCCTTCTAAGAGACGCGTGTGCCAAGACAGTCCAACCGCAGCACGGTCACTACTCGGTCAGATGTGCCAGATCCCTGCTGGTGTAAATCAGTAGAGCTCCATCAGCTTCCCTAGTTTACTCCAGCAAAGGCTCCTGACCCCAAGCACCATCGAGGAACTGGAGGAAATACTGGGGAGCATGAGTCCGTAGAGGGTGCTCTTCCCAGCTGGTGAAGACCAGGGGCTGCAAACGGGAGTTTGAGAGGAATTGCTCCAGGTAAAGCAGGAGCAAATACAGGACCCTTGGGGTAAGTGGCTGTCTGTAGTGTGTGTTTGGGGGTACTTGCTGTGTGATCATTTGTTTGTTTGTGTGAAGGACCGTGTGCTGTGGCTGGCAGTTGGAAGCTGAGCTTCTACACCAGGCTTGAAACCTAGAAGCCTTAATCAGGGGGTGGGGCTAATCAGAGAGTCCAGGGCTTTATAAAGCAGTGAGCAAGCGACCAGGAGCTGCAAACAGGGGAGTTTGAGAGGGAGTTTGGAAGGGGAGTGCGAAGGGGGCAAGCTATCCTTGCCATTCCTAACGCCTTTAACCCAAACTAAAGGCAGAGGCAGAGCAACCAGGGGGCTGCAGACGGGGGAGTGAGTATCTGTTGAGGGGACAGATTGGCAGTTTGACCGTGTGCTTGACTGTTTGATTTCCTGTTTGAATAGTGTGATTTGGGAGTGCTTTGTTCCAGGCTCTTCTAAAAAGACAGTCAGTCAGCTGCGAACCAGCTGAGTGAGGAAACTCTTCGAAGGAAGGGACTATGGATGCTGAGCGATCTGCTGTCGTGACCTGCACAGGATGTGCCATGTTTGTCTTTCTTCCACAGGATAGAAGCGACTTTGTCTGTACAAAGTGCAAGCTGATCTCCATATTGGAGGAGAAGATTCAAGGTCTGGAGAAATGAGTATCAACCCTGCGTTCCATAAAAGAAAATGAGGAGTTCCTGGATGGACGTCAGGATAGGCTTCAGCGGGCACAGTGTTCTGAGGATTCAGAGCAGGCTACGCAGCGGGGACAGAAGGCCAGTGAGGATAATCGGCGGCATGTGACCTCCAGAAGAGCAAAGAGTATGAGACAAGTCCATGTACCAGAAAGGCATATTCAGATGAGCAACCGTTTTCATGTTCTCACCACAGGTACTAGTGCAGAGAGTGGAATGAATGATACATCTGAGGGAACAGAGCAGAAGGAGACTCCACTGATTGGAAGGCATGAGATGCACAGTCCTAGGGATGGGGGTTCCACGACCACCACTCCCAAGAGGAGGAGGAGGGTGGTGGTGGTCGGGGACTCTCTCCTCAGGGGGACTGAGTCATCTATCTGCCGCCCTGACCGGGAGAACCGAGAGGTGTGCTGCTTGCCAGGGGCTAGGATTCGTGATGTGACGGAGAGACTGCCGAGACTCATCAAGCCCTCAGATCGCTACCCCTTCCTGCTTCTCCACGTGGGCACCAATGATACTGCCAAGAATGACCTTGAGTGTATCACTGCAGACTACGTGGCTCTGGGAAGAAGGATAAAGGAGTTTGAGGCGCAAGTGGTGTTCTCGTCCATTCTCCCTGTGGCAGGAAAAGGCCGGGGTAGAGACCGTCGAATCGTGGAAGTCAACGAATGGCTACGCAGATGGTGTCGAAGAGAAGGGTTTGGATTCTCTGACCATGGGATGGTGTTCCAAGAAGAAGGAGTGCTAGGCAGAGATGGGCTCCACCTGACGAAGAGAGGGAAGAGCATCTTTGGAAGCAGGCTGGCTAACCTAGTGAGGAGGGCTTTAAACTAGGTTCACCAGGGGAAGGAGACCAAAGCCCCGAGGTAAGTGGGAAAGTGGGATACCGGGAGGAAGCACAAGTAGGTGAGTGCAAGAGGGGAGGGCTCCTGCCCCATACTGGGACAGCAGGACGATCGGTGAGTTATCTTAAATGCCTATACACAAATGCAAGAAGCCTGGGGAACAAGCAGGGAGAACTGGAAGTCCTGGCACAGTCAAGGAATTATGATGTAATTGGAATAACAGAGACTTGATGGGATAACTCACATGATTGGAGTACTGTCATGGATGGATATAAACTGTTCAGGAAGGATAGGCAGGGTAGAAAAGGTGGGGGAGTTGCGTTGTATGTAAGAGAGCAGTATGACTGCTCAGAGCTCCAGTATGAAACTGCAGAAAAACCTGAGAGTCTCTGGATTAAATTTAGAAGTGTGAGCAACAAGGGTAATGTCGTGGTGGGAGTCTGCTACAGACCACCAGACCAGGGGGAGGAGGTGGACGAGGCTTTCTTCCAGCAACTAACAGAAGTTACTAGATCACAGGCCCTGGTTCTCATGGGTGACTTTAATCACCCCGACATCTGCTGGGAGAGCAATACAGCGGTCCACAGACAATCCAGGAAGTTTTTGGAAAGTGTAGGGGACAATGTCCTGGTGCAATTGCTGGAGGAACCAACTAGGGGAAAAGCTCTTCTTGACCTACTGCTCACAAACAGGGAAGAAATAGTAGAGGAAGCAATAGTGGATGGGAACCTGGGAGGCAGTGACCATGAGATGGTCGAGTTCAGGATCCTGACACAAGGAAGAAAGGAGAGCAGTAGAATACAGAGCCTGGACTTCAGAAAAGCAGACTTTGACTCCCTCAGGGAACTGATGGGCAAGGTCCCCTGGGAGAATAACATGACGGGGAAAGGAGTCAAGGAAAGCTGGCTGTATTTTAAAGAATCCTTATTGAGGTTGCAGGAACAAACCATCCCGATGTGTAGAAAGAAAAGTAAATATGGCAGGCGACCAGCTTGGCTTAACAGTGAAATCCTTGCTCGTCTTAAACACAAAAAAGCAGCTTACAAGAAGTGAAAGATTGGACAAATGACCAGGGAGGAGTATATAAATATTGTTCAGGCATGCAGGAGTGAAATTAGGAAGGCCAAATCACACTTGGAGTTGCAGCTAGCCGGAGATGTTAGGAGTAACAAGAAGGGTTTCTTCAGGTATGTGAGCAACAAGAAGAAAGTCAAGGAAAGTGTGGGCCCCTTGCTGAATGAGGGAGGGAACCTAGTGACAGAGGATGTGGAGAAAGCTAGTGTACTCAATGCTTTTTTTGCCTCTGTCTTCACAGACAAGGTCAGCTCCCAGGCGGCTGCACTCCGCAGCACGGTATGGGGAGGAGGTGACCAGCCCTCTGTGGAGAAAGAAGTAGTTCGGGACTATTTAGAAAAGCTGGGCGAACACAAGTCCATGGGGCCGGATGCACTGCATCCGAGGGTGCTAAAGGAGTTGGCCGATGTGATTGCAGAGCCATTGGCCATTATCTTTGACAAATCATGGCAATCGGGGGAGGTCCCGGATGACTGGAAAAAAGCTAATGTAGTGCCCATCTTTAAAAAAGGGAAGAAGGAAGATCCAGGGAACTACAGGCCAGTCAGTCTCACCTCAGTCCCTGGAAAAATCATGGAACAGATCCTCAAGGAATCAATTCTGAACCACTTAAAGGAGGGGAAAGTGATCAGGAACAGTCAGCATGGATTCACCAAGGGCAAGTCATGCCTGACTAACCTAATTGCCTTCTATGATGAGTTAACTGGCTCTGTGGATGAGGGGAAAGCAGTGGATGTGCTATTTCTTGACTTTAGCAAAGCTTTTGATACAGTCTCCCACAGTGTTCTTGCCAGCAAGTTAAAGAAGTATGGGCTGGATGAATGGACGGTAAGGTGGATAGAAAACTGGCTGGATGGTCGTGTTCAACGGGTAGTGATCAATGGCTCCATGTCTAGTTGGCAGCCGGTATCAAGTGGAGTGCCCCAAGGGTCGGTGCTGGGGCCGGTTTTGTTCAATATCTTCATCAACGATCTGGAGGATGGTGTGGACTGCACCCTTAGCAAGTTTGCAGATGACACTAAATTGGGAGGAGTGGTTGATACGCTGGAGGGTAGGGAGAGGATACAGAGGGACCTAGACAAATTAGAGGATTGGGCCAAAAGAAATCTGATGAGGTTCAACAAGGACAAGTGCAGAGTCCTGCACTTAGGACGGAAGAATCCCATGCACTGCTACAGACTAGGGATCGAATGGCTGGGCAGCAGTTCTGCAGAAAAGGACCTAGGGGTTACGGTGGACGAAAAGCTGAATATGAGTCAACAGTGTGCCCTTGTTGCCAAGAAGGCTAACGGCATTTTGGGCTGTATAAGTAGGGGCATTTCCAGCAGATCGAGGGACGTGATTATTCCCCTCTATTCGGCACTGGTGAGGCCTCATTTGGAGTACTGTGTCCAGTTTTGGGCCCCACACTACAAGAAGGATGTGGATAAATTGGAAAGAGTCCAACGGAGGGCAACAAAAATGATTAGGGGGCTGGAGCACATGACTTATGAGGAGAGGCTGAGGGAACTGGGATTGTTTAGCCTGCAGAAGAGAAGAGTGAGGGGGGATTTGATAGCTGCTTTCAACTACCTAAAAGGGGGTTCCAAAGAGGATGGATCTAGACTGTTCTCAGTGGTAGAAGATGACAGAACAAGGAGTAATGGTCTCAAGTTGCAGAGGGGGAGGTTTAGGTTGGATATTAGGAAAAACTTTTTCACTAGTAGGGTGGTGAAGCACTGGAATGGGTTACCTAGGGAGGTGGTGGAATCTCCTTCCTTAGAGGTTTTTAAGGTCAGGCTTGACAAAGCCCTGGCTGGGATGATCTAGTTGGGGTTGGTCCTGCTTTGAGCAGGGGGTTGGACTAGATGACCTCCTGAGGTCCCTTCCAACCCTGAGATTCTATGATTCTATGAATCACTGACCCTTGCCTTAACCCTGCATTGTAACGCTCTTCCCCTTGGTTACAGACTCCTCCGCTCTGGCTTTGGCCTAGGGATTTGTTTTTCTGTTTCCACAACAGACCCTTATTATTAGCACATATTTAACTGACCTAGAATCTTTCCTATGCACATCCGTCCCTCTCTCTCCTGGGTGCTGATTGGTGCTGATTACTGCTGGGCGTTTGAAGCATTTCCTTTGCCTGACACCATCCCTATGAGGTATAGGCACACAGATAGAATCAGGATTTGAAGGGCCCTCGAGAGAGCATCTAGTCCAGGCCCCCGTGCTGAGGCAGGGCCAAGTAAACCTAGACCATCCCTGGCAGGTGTGTGTCCTTCCTGTTCTTAAAAACCTCTAGTGATGGGGATTCCACAGCCTCCCTTGGGAGCCTGCTCCAGCACTTAACTACCCTGAGAGTTAAACAGTTTTTCCTAATATCTAACCTAAATCTCCCTGGCTGCAGATTAATTTCATAGTGTAGACATGCCCATAGTGTCTACAGCAGGTGTTAGTTAGGTTGACCTAACTATGTCTCACAGGGCATGAAATTTTTTACAGCCCTGAGCGACATGGCTAGGTTGACCCAAGTTTTAGGTGTAGACCAGGCCTTAACTTCTCTATGCCTCAGTTCCCCTCTGTGCACTGCCCGGCTGCACAGGAGAAATCCATGCAAAACTGTGAGGGGCTCAGAGGCTGTAGTGATGGGGGCCAGATAAATACCTACGATCCCTAGGAAATAGTTATCCAGGATGGAATTAATTAGGACAAGAGCCCAGGAAACTTTCATCACGTGTGGTGGACAGAGCCCTGCCTCTGCATCTCATCTGAAAGACAGCCCCGCCAGCAGCACGACGCCTGTCAGCACTTTCCTGGAGCACTGAGTCATCATAGAATCATAGAATATCAGAGTTGGAAGGGACCTCAGGAGGTCATCTAGTCCAACCCCCTGCTCAAAGCAGGACCAACCCCAACTAGATCATCCCAGCCAGGGCTTTGTCAAGCCTGACCTTAAAAACCTCTAAGGAAGGAGATTCCACCACCTCCCTAGGTAACCCATTCCAGTGCTTCACCACCCTACTAGTGAAAAAGTTTTTCCTAATATCCAACCTAAACCTCCCCCTCTGCAACTTGAGACCATTACTCCTTGTTCTGTCATCTTCTACCACTGAGAACAGTCTAGATCCATCCTCTTTGGAACCCCCTTTTAGGTAGTTGAAAGCAGCTATCAAATCCCCCCTCACTCTTCTCTTCTGCAGGCTAAACAATCCCAGTTCCCTCAGCCTCTCCTCATAAGTCATGTGCTCCAGCCCCCTAATCATTTTTGTTGCCCTCCGTTGGACTCTTTCCAATTTATCCACATCCTTCTTGTAGTGTGGGGCCCAAAACTGGACACAGTACTCCAAATGAGGCCTCACCAGTGCCGAATAGAGGGGAATAATCACGTCCCTCGATCTGCTGGAAATGCCCCTACTTATACAGCCCAAAATGCCGTTAGCCTTCTTGGCAACAAGGGCACACTGTTGACTCATATTCAGCTTTTCGTCCACCGTAACCCCTAGGTCCTTTTCTGCAGAACTGCTGCCCAGCCATTCGATCCCTAGTCTGTAGCAGTGCATGGGATTCTTCCGTCCTAAGTGCAGGACTCTGCACTTGTCCTTGTTGAACCTCATCAGATTTCTTTTGGCCCAATCCTCTAATTTGTCTAGGTCCCTCTGTATCCTCTCCCTACCCTCCAGCGTATCAACCACTCCTCCCAATTTAGTGTCATCTGCAAACTTGCTAAGGGTGCAGTCCACACCATCCTCCAGATCGTTGATGAAGATATTGAACAAAACCGGCCCCAGCACCGACCCTTGGGGCACTCCACTTGATACCGGCTGCCAACTAGACATGGAGCCATTGATCACTACCCGTTGAACACGACCATCCAGCCAGTTTTCTATCCACCTTACCGTCCATTCATCCAGCCCATACTTCTTTAACTTGCTGGCAAGAACACTGTGGGAGACTGTATCAAAAGCTTTGCTAAAGTCAAGAAATAGCACATCCACTGCTTTCCCCTCATCCACAGAGCCAGTTAACTCATCATAGAAGGCAATTAGGTTAGTCAGGCATGACTTGCCCTTGGTGAATCCATGCTGACTGTTCCTGATCACTTTCCCCTCCTTTAAGTGGTTCAGAATTGATTCCTTGAGGATCTGTTCCATGATTTTTCCAGGGACTGAGGTGAGACTGACTGGCCTGTAGTTCCCTGGATCTTCCTTCTTCCCTTTTTTAAAGATGGGCACTACATTAGCTTTTTTCCAGTCATCCGGGACCTCCCCCGATTGCCATGATTTGTCAAAGATAATGGCCAATGGCTCTGCAATCACATCGGCCAACTCCTTTAGCACCCTCAGATGCAGTGCATCCGGCCCCATGGACTTGTGTTCGCCCAGCTTTTCTAAATAGTCCCGAACTACTTCTTTCTCCACAGAGGGCTGGTCACCTCCTCCCCATACCGTGCTGCGGAGTGCAGCCGCCTGGGAGCTGACCTTGTCTGTGAAGACAGAGGCAAAAAAAGCATTGAGTACACTAGCTTTCTCCACATCCTCTGTCACTAGGTTCCCTCCCTCATTCAGCAAGGGGCCCACACTTTCCTTGACTTTCTTCTTGTTGCTCACATACCTGAAGAAACCCTTCTTGTTACTCCTAACATCTCCGGCTAGCTGCAACTCCAAGTGTGATTTGGCCTTCCTAATTTCACTCCTGCATGCCTGAACAATATTTATATACTCCTCCCTGGTCATTTGTCCAATCTTTCACTTCTTGTAAGCTGCTTTTTTGTGTTTAAGACGAGCAAGGATTTCACTGTTAAGCCAAGCTGGTTGCCTGCCATATTTACTTTTCTTTCTACACATCGGGATGGTTTGTTCCTGCAACCTCAATAAGGATTCTTTAAAATACAGCCAGCTTTCCTTGACTCCTTTCCCCGTCATGTTATTCTCCCAGGGGACCTTGCCCATCAGTTCCCTGAGGGAGTCAAAGTCTGCTTTTCTGAAGTCCAGGCTCTGTATTCTACTGCTCTCCTTTCTTCCTTGTGTCAGGATCCTGAACTCGACCATCTCATGGTCACTGCCTCCCAGGTTCCCATCCACTATTGCTTCCTCTACTATTTCTTCCCTGTTTGTGAGCAGCAGGTCAAGAAGAGCTTTTCCCCTAGTTGGTTCCTCCAGCAATTGCACCAGGACATTGTCCCCTACACTTTCCAAAAACTTCCTGGATTGTCTGTGGACCGCTGTATTGCTCTCCCAGCAGATGTCGGGGTGATTAAAGTCACCCATGAGAACCAGGGCCTGTGATCTAGTAACTTCTGTTAGTTGCTGGAAGAAAGCCTCGTCCACCTCCTCCCCCTGGTCTGGTGGTCTGTAGCAGACTCCCACCACGACATTACCCTTGTTGCTCACACTTCTAAATTTAATCCAGAGACTCTCAGGTTTTTCTGCAGTTTCATACTGGAGCTCTGAGCAGTCATACTGCTCTCTTACATACAACGCAACTCCCCCACCTTTTCTGCCCTGCCTATCCTTCCTGAACAGTTTATATCCATCCATGACAGTACTCCAATCATGTGAGTTATCCCACCAAGTCTCTGTTATTCCAATTACATCATGTCTCTGCTTGTCCCCCTAGCTTTTACTGTCCCTCGTTTTAGGTCTCTAGTTCACTCTGCCCCATTCACCCCTCAGCTCCTCACACTTCTCTTTCCCTTTGGGGCCTGGGATCCACATCTCAGCATTGGAGTTGAAGGGATAGTGGGAAGTGCTGGCGTTAAATTCTGCCCCTTGCTCATACCAGCCCAGCCCCACTGCAAGCATAGCACATGGCCTGTGGCGCACAAGTGGCGTGCTTGTGTGTGTGTGTGTGTGTGTGTGTGTGTGTGTGTGTGTGTGTGTGTGTGTGTGTGTGTGTGTGTACACCTTTGTGCAAGGCTGTGAACATGTGGGAGTGCTTGTGCACAGCAGGAGGTCCTTTCTTAGCCACCAGTGCCGGCTGAGGGCAAAGCCATCCAGCAGAAAGGCCCCTGGGCAAGCAGGCTCCCATCATGAAAGGAGCAGGCTGCTGGGGCCATTAGTCCAGAGCAGGCCAGCCCCAGAGATAAAGGCAGCACTTAGCTCCCACACCAGGACGTTCAGGCTGAATGAGGCTGCCCCTTGGTGTCTGTACCAACCATGGGCTGTGGGTGGGGGATCAGCCTGCGCCATCCCCCTTCATTTCTCTCTCCCTCCCCCACATCTCTACCCCTCCCTTTCTCTCCTCCTCCCCTGGCTTCTCAGCAGCTCCCCTTTCCCACCCTGCCCAGGGCTTCCTGTTAATCCCTCAAGGGCTGAGTGAGGGGGATTGGCCAGCAGCTTTTATAGCTCCTGAGCTGGTGAAGGGCGTGGGCTTGACAGCAGCGGGGGGGAGGGGCGGCCAGGCCGGTCTCCACAGACAAGGCCCCCCGCCGCAGCAGCGCACCTCAGCCTGCCCAGCAGGGCTCACGCTGGGAAGAAGGGGGTGGGGGGTCAATCTCTGAAGTGCATTTGGCCCTTGACCTCTATGCTGAGCCTGCCAGCCAGGGGGCTGGATGCAGCAATGGAGGGGTGGGCGCCTGCCTGCCAGGAGATGGGCTCAGACACACCAATGCATTTCACTGAGGCCACGTGACTGCCCCAGGCTGCATTTGAATTTCCAACCTAGCAGCCAAAGCAGCCACGTCCCCCTGAGCCAGCCCCACCACGTCCCCCTGAGCCAGCCCCACCACGTCCCCCTGAGACGCTTCTTTAAACCTTCCCCCATGGCTCTTCTTTAAACCTCATTCGCTTGGGCCACTTCTGCTCTCGCCCCACCCCCCGTGCACCTTTTGCCACCCCCCACACTCCCGTGTCTCCTCTCCAGAGCTTTAGCTGGAGCCTCCTGAAAAGCCCCAGGGAGGCAGATCAGCTGTCACGCCAGGGGGGTGGATTTCAGCCCAGGCTTAGGGACCTTTCCCAGGCGATTACTCTGCAAAGTCACCCTAATCCGTGGCTAGCAAAGGGGCTATTTTTAGAAAGCCTCCAAAGCAAAGGGAATTCCACACACTCAGCCTGGTGGCTCCTTCCTGCCATGCACCCACCCTTGGAGCGTTTCTAGGGGAAACCAACAAGGGGATCATTAAAGATGATCATTTTCAGGTGGCTGCAAAGCTTGGGGCTATAAATAAGCCATGCAAAGTCACCAGCTCAGCGCTGAGCGGACATGGCACACACATCAAAGAGCGGCAGGGAGCAGATCTCAGGGCAGGGCGGAGGTGGAACATGCTGCTCCATCGCCTCCCCTCTCTGGGAAAGAAAGGTCACTAGTGCATGCAGTCCCCATAGAGTGCCTGGTGCCCACATGTCCGTGACTGCCGGGGGGGCAGCGGTGCTGGATCGACCCCTGGGCTCAACCATTCTGCTCCTCCCCAGCTGGTCCCTGCACACACAGAGCAGGCCGGTCACCGCCTGCTATGGCCATTGTGGGATCCAGCTGATGAAGGAGGATGATAAGGTGGGTCAGAACTTACCTTGGCAGGACTAGTCTCCAGCTACTGGGGAAAGCAGAAGAAAGAGTTAATGCCTCCCTCCCCAGGCAGGATCTGAGAGTGGGGCGAGATGCCTTTCCCTGCCTACTTTCTCCCAGTCAGATCCCCACCGCGGCTGGGGATCAGGGCTCCCGGCACCCAGAGTTCCAAGCACCTGCCAGCCAACCTCGAGGTGTCTCCCCAAGGACTCCGTTCAGAACTACCGCCCATCCTCCCCCGCCACATCCTGATCTGAACCCTTCCAAAACTAGTCAGTTCCCAGCCAGATTTTCACTGAGAAAAAGGCACATTCCCACGGCCTTTTGAGCAGCCACTCAGCCTGCCACGCCCCTGCTGGGCATCTGGCACCAGTTCCCAACCCCTCTCTTGCGAAGGGAGCCCATGGGTGGGGATGAACTGGCACAGAGTCTGCCATGTGGGGGGGTGGCAGCCGCTGTGTGAGGGGGGCAGGCAGCGTGAGTCTGTGCCCACTGGCAATGGGACCTTCTGTGGCGATAGGGCGGGGGAGGTGGGAAGGTTCCCGTGGAGGAAGTGTGAGCAGCAGATATTAAAGGGTTAACAGCCAGGGAAAGCAAGTGGGGAGCCTATGACTGGCTGCAGCCCCTGCTGCCAGAGCGATGGGGTCATCTCTACCGCAGGGGCTGAACTGGCCATTACCCACGGCAGCAAATACCCAGAGGGAGAGCGAGGCTGGGAGGGTGTGTGCCTAGGGTGGCAAAACCTTGGGATGTGCGAGGCGGCAGCTCCTTGGATGAGAGCGGGAGATGCTGATGTTGCATCCGGAGGGAGGCTTCCTCTTCTACGGCTTCAGTGCAGACCCCCACCACTCACAGCTACCCCCTATCGTGGTGCAGTCCCTCCTCACCTGCCAGCCAACCTCGAGGCATCTCCCCAAGGACTCCCCACCGAGCCAGTCCCTCCTCTTGCCATCCCATACCGGCAGGGCCGGTGCAAGGAAGTTTTGCGCCCTAGGCGAAACTTCCTTGCACCAGCCCTGCGCTGCCTCCCCCCAAGCCGCCCCCCCCCCGCGCCAGCTCCCCCGCCCCCAGGGATCAGCCTCCCCCCTCCACAATGTCGCCCCCCCCAGCCAGCTCCCCCACCTGCTCAGCCCCCCCCCCACCTGTGACCCGCAGAAGCTGAGCAGGGGGTGTGGTAGGGCGGCTCGCCGCTCAGGCGCTGAGCGGGGAGGGAAGGGGGCGGCTCGTGGCGGCTGCCCCCGGCTCCCTGCTCAGGCGCTGAGCAGGGAGACGGGAGGCAGCCGCCGGCCACCCCCCAAATCTTGGCGCCTTAGGCGACCGCCTAGGGTCGCCTAGTGGGCGTGCCGGCCCTGCATGCCGGAGGAGGTGTGGGTTGCCCCAGGCCAGTCCCAGAAGGGCACATGTCCCTGGCGACCTTAGCTCAGCTTGAATGGGTATGAAGGGTTTGGTATTTTAATTGGTCGCATTTACTGGCACCACTCCATTATGGACTCCATTAGCAGCAGGTTTATTAGACGTGTTTAGAGACTTGCATGCTTTCCAGGGTGCTTGGGAATCTGTGACTGCTCACTGCATTGTCCCTTCTGGAGTCCTTCACAGCAGGGCCTTTGTTTCCTGTTTAACACACAGCAAAAGAGAGAACAAACTGCCACAATCCCCATCTGTGGGTGGATACCAGCCTCTTGTGAGCAGATTCAATTGCTGGATCTTAGTGCTTCTAAGGCCCCCAGGTCAGGGTAGAGCTGGGTCATGGTTCCTAGCCTAGGTCTCTAAGACACACTCTCAAATGCGGCTACTGTGTCTTCCTCCTTATCTTCGGACATGGGGCTCTGCAGCCCAGCTGCCTTAAACCCCCACAACCAGCGACTCAGCCTTCCCAAGCCCCCATGCTCCATCAGAATCCACCTGGCTGTGGGCTCTCTGAGCTTCTCGATGAACCCCTCCAGAGACAACCAGGCAGACAATGAAGAAACACAGGGATTAGTAAAGGAATTTCTTAACCACAGTCACTTTTACTCTTAGGAAAGCACCAGAGAGTTACAGATCTTTGCAAAATAACAAACAGTACGTACACGTACACGTACACACACACTCTCTCTCTCTCTCTCTTGTGAGGTCTGGTCAGCAACTCAGGCTAGGCAGAGTCCCTCCTGCCTCCTCCAGCCTGGTCTTCTGGCACGTGGCAGCAGACAGCTCCCTGGCTCAGCAAGGCCCCTCCTAGCACACTTTTCAGAGTGGCAGCCATGTTAGTCTGTATCAGCAAAAACAACAAGGAGTCCTTGTGGCACCTTAGAGATGCATCTGATGAAGTGGGTTCTAGCCCACAAAAGCTTATGCCCAAATAACTTTGTCTCTAAGGTGCCACAAGTCTCTAAGGTGCCACAAGGACTCCTCGTTGTCTTAGCACACTCTCTTCCTTTCCTCCCCTGGGAAATTCTAGCTCCTTCCCCCAGTCAGGCTTCTATGAAGAGAGTCCATTGTCCCTGACAATGAGCCGGTACTTGAGAGACAATCAAAGCTGATGGCCTTACAGTGCTCCTTGATGGCTTTTCAGCCATAATGACAGGTTTCAGTGTAGTAGCCGTGTTAGTCTGTGTCAGCAAAAAGAAAATAAGAAAAGAATACTTGTGGCACCTTAGAGACTAACAAATTTATTTCAGCATAAGCTTTCGTGGACTACAGTCCGCTTCGTCGGATGCATAGAATGGAACATACAGTGGGACGATATTTATACATTCAGAGAAACATGAAAAGGTGGAAGTAACCATCCCAGCTGTAAAAGGCTAATTAATTGAAAGGAACTGTTATCAGTAGGAAAGAAACTTTTGAAGTGATAATCAACATGGCCCATTACAGACAGTTGACACAAAGGTGTTAAGGGTATTTAACGGGGGGGGGGGGGGGGGGGAATAAATTCAATTAACGTAATGACTGAGCCATTCACAGTCTATATTCAGACCTAAGGTAATGGTATCTAGTTTGCATATTAATTCAAGTTCAGCAGCTTCTCGTTGGAGTCTGTTTTTGAAGCTTTTCTGTTGCAAAATTGCTACCCTTAAGTCTGTCATTGAGTGATTAGAGAGGTTGAAGTGTTCACCTACTGGCTTTTGAATGTGATGATTCCTGATGTCAGATTTGTGTCCATTTATTCTTTTGCATAGAGACTGTCCAGTTTGGCCAATGTACATGACAGAGGGGCATTGCTGGCACATGATAGCATATATCACATTGGTAGATGTGCAGGTGAATGAGCCCCTGATGGCGTGGCTGATGTGATTAGGTCCTATGATGGTATCACTTGAATAGATATGTGGACAGAGTTGGCATCGGGCTTTGTTGCAAGGATAGGTTCCTGGGTTAGTGTTTTTGTTGTATGGTGTGTGGTTGCTGGTGAGTATTTGCTTCAGGTTGGGGGGCTGTCTGTAAGCGAGGACTGGTCTGTCTCCCAAGATCTGTGAGACGGAGGGATCATCTTTCAGGATAGGTTGTAGATCTTTGATGATGTGCTGGAGAGGTTTTAGTTGGGGGCTGAAGGTGACGGCTAGTGTCGTTCTGTTATTTTCTTTGTTGGGCCTATCCTGTAGTAGGTGACTCCTGGGTACTCTTCTGGCTCTGTCAATCTGTTTTTTCACTTCAGCAGGTGGGTATTGTAGTTGTAAGAATGCTTGATAGAGATCTTGTAGGTGTTTGTCTCTGTCTGAGGGATTGGAGAAAATGCAGTTGTATCTTAGAGCTTGGTTGTAGACAATGGATCGTGTGGTGTGTTCTGGATGGAAGCTGGAGGCATGTAGGTAAGTATAGCAGTCAGTAGGTTTGCGGTATAGGGTGGTGTTTATGTGACCATCGCTTATTAGCACTGTAGTGTCCAGGAAATGGACCGCTTGTGTGGACTGGTCTAGGCTGAGATTGATGGTGGGATGGAAATTGTTGAAATCATGGTGGAATTCCTCAAGGGTTTCTTTTCCGTGGGTCCAGATGATGAAGATGTCATCAATGTAGTGCAGGTAGAGTAGGGGCATTAGGGAACGAGAGCTAAGGAAGCGTTGTTCTAAGTCAGCCATAAAAATGTTGGCATACTGTGGGGCCATGCGGGTACCCATAGCAGTGCCGCTGACTTGAAAGTAAATATTGTCCCCAAATGTGAAATAGTTGTGGGTGAGGACAAACTCACAAAGTTCAGCAACCAGGTTAGCTGTGGCATTATCAGGGATACTGTTCCTGACAGCTTGTAGTCCATCGTTGTGTGGAATGTTAGTGTAGAGGGCTTCTACATCCATAGTGGCCAGGATGGTGTTCTCTGGAAGATCACCGATGGATTGTAGTTTCCTCAGGAAGTCAGTGGTGTCTCGAAGATAGCTGGGAGTGCTGGTAGCATAGGGCCTGAGGAGAGAGTCCACATAGCCAGACAATCCTGCTGTTAGGGTGCCGATCATCATCTCAAGCATCGGCACCCTACCAGCACTCCCAGCTATCTTTGGGGAAGGGGTTAGAATGGGAGTTAGAGTGGGCAGGGCAGGGGTGAAGTCGGCACGGGGCCAGAGGCAGAGGTGGGGTTCGAGCACCCACCGGCACCAGAAGAAGTCAGCGCCTATGGACCCGGTCAGGGAAGAAATACATTTTGGTGGTGATGGATTTTGCCACCCGCTACCCAGAGGTGGTGGCTCTGTCCTCCACTGAGGCAGACACCATGGCAGACAAGCTGCTGACCATCTTCAGCAGAGTGGGGGTCCTCAGTGAGGTCCTTACAGACCAGGGGTCTAATTTCATATCAGCCCTGCTCCGGGGCTGGTGGGAGAAATGTGGGGTCTGGCCCACCTGGGCTTCTGCATATTTCCCTCAGTCCAACAGGCTGGTGGAGAGATTTTATGGGACCCTGAGGATGATGCTGAGGATTTTTATGAATCAGCATCTGCAGGACTGGGACAAGTACCTCCCCGACCTGCGGTACAGGGAAGTGCCCCAGGAATCCTCAGGGTTCTTCCCTTTCGAGCTGCTGTATGGGAGGAGAGTGAGGGGACCCCCTGGACCTGGTAAGGGACGATTGGGAGGAGAAGATCCTCTGGTGGATCTCTTCCCTGAGATGGGAGCCAATCCTCCCATCAGGTGTCCCCCATTCAGAGTCACTGGGAAAACAGCCCAGAGCCTGGAGAGAGAGGTCAAGGACATGCTGGCTTTAGAGGTGATCCAGCCATTCAACAGCCCATGGGCCTCACCCATGGGGCTGGTTCCCAAGAAAGATGGGTCGATCCAATTCTGTGTGGACTATTGGAAGCTTAATGCCAGCACCGTGTCCGATGCCTACCCCATGCCTGGGCCTGATGAGATTCTAGACAAACTGGGCGGGTCTCATTACCTCTCTACTATGGATTTCACCAAAGGTGACTGGCAGGTGTCTTTGGACCCAAATGCCAGGGTGAAATCTATCTTCACCACCCCTTTGGGGCTCTTTGAGTTCCCGGTCCTGCCTTTCGACCTCAAGGGGGCGTCGGCCACCTCCCAGCGCCAGGTGGATCGGTTACTGAGGGGGATGGAGAACTTGGCCCCGGTGTACATTGATGATATCTGTGTCTTTAGCCAGACCTGGGAGGAACATGTGACCCAGGTGAAGAGGGTGCTGGGCTGCCTCAAGGAGGCAGAACTGATGGTAAAAGCTGGAAAGTGTAAGGTGGGGATGGCAGATGTGTCGTACCTGGGCCACAAGGTGGAGAGCGGCTGCCCAAGCCCAGAGCCAGCCAAGGTGGAGGCGATCAGAGGTTGGCCCGTTCCCCATACCATGAAACAGGTCCAGGCCTTTATCGGGACTTTAAAGCCCACTTTAGCTCCCTAGCTGCCCCCATCACTGAGCTATGTACAGGGCCGGCTCCAGGCACCAGCCAACCAAGCACATGCTTGGGGCGGCACTTGGAGGAGGGCGGCGCTGAGGTGGGTTTTTTTTGTTTGTTTTTTAAAAACACTCTTCCAAGCTAGGGCAGTAGGCCAGGGGGAGCCCCGCTCCCTGCCCCGCTCCCAGGCGGCACCCCGGCCGGGGCTGCAGGGAAGATGCGCTCCCCGCCGGCGCCCCGGCCAGGGCAGCGGGGAGCAGCATCGCCCGGCCGGGGGACCGGGGCCATGGCACCCGGGGAAGCCGCCCTCCCCGCCGGCACCCCGGCCGGGGCAGCGGGGAAGACGCGCTCCCAGCCGGCCCCCCAGCCGGGGCAGCAGGGAAGCCACCCTTCCCACCGGCACCCCGACCGGGGCGGCAGTGGGGAGCGGCATCGCCCCGGCCGGGGGACTAGGGCCGTGGGGAAGCCGTCCTCCCAGCCGGCGCCCCGGCTGGGGCGGCAGCGGGGATGCCGCGCTCCCCGCCGGCGCCCGTCAGCTGGGGAGCGTGGCATCGCCCCGGCTGGGGGAGCGGGGCGGCAGGCATGCTGCCCTCCCCGCCGGCGCCCCGGCCGGGGCAGTGGGGCCGGGGAATATGCGCTCCCCGCTGGCCCCCCGGCCCGGGCAGCGGGGAAGCCGCCCTCCCCGCCGGCCCCGCCGGCCTGGGCGGCAGCGGGAAGCAGCATCGCCCCGGCCGGGGGACCGGGGCTGCAGGGATGCCGCGCTCCCCACTGGTGCCTGGCAGCTAGGGAGTGGGAATGCCGCCCTCTCCGCCGGCGCCCCGGCTGGGGCAGCGGGGAGCGGCATCGCCCCGGCCGGGGGACCAGGGCCATGGTGCCCTGGGGAAGCCGCCCTCCCCGCCAGCGCCCCGGCCGGGGAGCGGGGAGCGTGGCATCGCCCCGGCCAGCAGTGGGGCGGCGGGTATGCTGCGCTCCCGCCGGCGCCCCCACTGGGGGAGCGGGACCGCGGGCATGCCGCCTTCCCCGCTGGCGCCCGGCCTGAGAGGGGCGGCCGGTGGCTTTTTTGCCTGGGGCGGCAAAAAAGCCAGAGCCGACCCTGGCTATGTAAGAAGGGGAAGCCAGACGAGGTGGTCTGGACTGGGCAGTGCCAGAGGGCTCTCTGTGCACTGAAGGAGTCTCTAATCCAGGGCCTGGTAAATCTGATAAACCCAGACTTTGCCAAGCCCTGTACAGTGTTCACCGACACCTCAGACGCAGGGCTGGGCGTGGTGCTGATGCAGGCCGATGCTAAGGGGGAGAGACACCCCATCGGATACCTGAGCAGGAAGCTGCTGCCCTGGGAGCAGCACTATGCTGCCATAGAGAAGAAATGCCTGGCCATGGTGCAGGCCCTTAAAAAGCTGCAGCCGTGTCTATTTGGGCAGCGCTTCACTGTGTACACTGACCACTCTCCTCTGACGTGGTTGCATCAAATGAAAGGGGCTGATGCCGAGCTGCTGGTGACAGACACCTGGCCATAATCCAAAGCCCCTTGGCATCAATGTGTTTTGGATCATGGCTAAGGCTCCGTTTTAGTCACAGATATTTTTAGTAAAAGTCATGGATGGGTCATGGGCAGTAAACAAAAATTCACAGCCGGTGAACTGTTCATGACTTGTACTATATACCCCGACTAAATCTTGGGAGTGCCGCAGGTGCTCGTGGAGAGGCCGTGAGTGCTGGGGGGTGAAGGGGGGGCGGCGGCAGCCCAGGCAGAGCTGCTGGTGCATGGGGGAGGCCGCAGGTGCTGGGGAGGACTGGCCCAGGGGGCACCACAAATGATCCAGGGGGTGTGGCCCGGGGGGTGCCATGAGTGCTCTGGGAGGGGGAGCAGCCCGGAACCCCTGCTGGTGCTGGGAGTGGGGCGTTGGTGGGTCTGGCAGGCTCCCTACCCAGCTTTTCTGAAGTGGTGTCATGTCCCTCCCTAAGCTCCTAGCTCCATGCGTTGCCAGCTCTGCAGCTCCCATTGGCCAGGAACCTTGCTGGCGGAGGCTGGGCGTGGAGGTAGGAGCTGAGGGAGGGACATGTTGCCACTTCTAGGGAGGCCCCCAATGTAAGCACTGCCCAGAGCCCTCACCCCACCCAAACTCCTCCTCCTCCTGCTGCTGCTGCTGCTGGGGAGGAGGGGAGGGCAGTGGCCCGAGACTGCCCCAGCAGCAGCTGGTGTGACTGGCCCAGGGGCTGCCTGAGCTGCTCGGGCAGCCCCGGAGCCAGCCGCACCAGCTGCTACAGAAGTCCCGGAATCCGTGACTTCTGTGACAAACTCCCAGCCTTAATCATGAGCCATCAAAGTGGTTGCTTGGGAGGCTGGGACACAGGGGAGAGGAAGATGGGCTCCAGATTTTCAAATTCCTTTCTGATCACATTGTAACAAGAAGGCAAAGCAAGCCAGTCCCTAGCTCTTGAGGGAAAGGCCCTGCTGACTGGGATTGTGTTTCTCTGCTCTATCATTCCACCAGCGTCCAAATGGGTTCCTTCTTTCCTCGGCCACGTATTCCAACAAAGGATAGGATAACAGCTTCAGATCAGGATAGAAGATGCAGCTCCTAGGCTGGAAAGAAGCTGTCAACGGACAATGCAAGCAGCATGGGAAACCTGCAAAGAGATCTAGGAGCGTTCCAATACAGACATCTCAGGCATTCCTGACATCTGGTCAAGTGCCGGGGGATGGACTAGATGATCCCTTGATGTCCCTTTTAACCCTACAGTTCTGTGGTTCTATGTTCTCATCCAGGGGTGTACGATGGAAAGGCGGAGAAATTATGTTGTAGATCGAAAGTATTTACAGTGGCAACGAGATGCCATTCAGAAATGGAGAGCGTGATAATGAAATACCCTGGACTAATACAAGGAATAAAGGAGCAAGGATAATGGGCATCTGCCCCAGAGCCCCAGAAATGGGGGGAAATAGCAGCAAAGTATTCCTAGGCCAGCACAAGCTACTGTACTACAGTCACAAGGGGTTAATTACCTAGCTGTCTGCTGAGTAGGAGACTTGCCAAACATGCATACTCAAAGTGGCTCCTAAGTTACATAGAAGACAACTTTATAACACAGAGAGTGGCGACCCTAAGCCAACCATCTCAGCTCTACTTCACCCTGCTAGGTGGACCTGAGAGAGAAGAAGGCGGCAGGTTGGTACCTGAGACTGTGAGCTACCTGAATTCATCACCGTACGGAACAGGCTCACCTAAGGCAGCTGTAGGAGAGGGGTTTGATTTCAGGAAAGAAAACTTTCGGGAACGGAGAACTCCAGCGGTCAGACTGCACAGGGAGAAGGAGGGAAATGACTTACCCTGTGTTTTAAGGAAGCTCTTCAGTGGGAGTTGGAGCTGTGGCATTGTAGGGGAGGATGTACTTCTTTCAAGCGCCTTTCAGATTGGATCAGGTTCATGAGGGTCTCCCACGCCTTCGCCACCAGCTGGGCCACATTAGGGTATGACAGCACAGCAGCCCTGGAGGGGAGGTCCATCCTGGCCCAGGCTCCCTTCAGAGTTGAGCCTTGTAGATTCCTCGATCAACTGCAACTGAAAATCAGATCGATACTGAGTAGGCAGGGACCTGAGTGTAGTTACAACGGCCTCCCGCTACCCTCCAGGGTCGAAAGAGGAAGTCTACCAGTTTCATGCTAAAGAGCTAAGAGCCGGGTATCTACATGGGTATCCTCAGGGAAGGAGTCACTGACATCCACCAGTGTGGAAGTGTGACCCTTCTGCCAGGGGGAGCTGGCAGCAACCAGGGCCAGATTCAATATCTAGGGGTTCCTTTTCAACAATACAACACAGAACTGGCTTGAGCCCCCTCCCAGTGACCTGGGAAAATTACACTCCACCCCCAGGCGCCTTTGAGAGACAATACTTCCCCACTCCCAAGCACAGAGTTTGAATGTAGAAAATAAACTTTTAATGAAAAGAGGGAAGTCACCCGGCATTAATTAGGGAAAATGCCACAAGCAGGATTCATAATCATAAAACTGTGAGCAGGACACCTACCCCAGAGCGCGTGGTGCAGAGCCTTCCGCCTCGTGTTCTTGTGTTCTACAACCAACAGTTCCTTTTCTGTGCTCCTCTCCGCTCCTTCTCCACACCCCACTCACAGTGATTGTCCTTGGTCAGTGAGGACCCAGGGCTCAGAAGTTCAGCTGTGCGAGTTCACCTCCCACCCAGGGAAGAAAGCACCTTGCTTGCTCCACCATCTGAGCACTTGCTCTGTCTGGCTGCCCTGCCAGCCACGGTTCCTCTCTGCTGGCCACCCCGCCAGCTGCGGTTCCTTTCTGCTGGCCGCCCGCTTAACACCCCCATGCCAGCTGACTGCTCCTGCAGGTCGACTGTTAGTTACCTTAGCTGTCAACTGCCTCTCTGCTGTGACCTCTGCAGGCCAATCTCTTAGTGCTTGTCAGCTTTTAGCAGGCTTGGCAGAAACAGTGATTTCAGCTCTTATTCCAGCACTTAAGACAGGCCTGCACAACTCGTAAAGCGGCGAGGGCCATATTACTCCAAAGAAAACAGCTGAGGGCCAAAACCCCCCAGCCCCGCGGAAACACCCCCCTCCCCCAGTGCCGCCCACCTCGCGGAAACAACCCCTCCTTCCCCAGCGCTGGGGTGTGGAAGCCTGTAGAGGGGGGAAGAAACAGCTAGCGTGCATAGGGTGACCAGATCACAGCAGTAAAATAGGACCCGCCCCCTCCCTGCTCAGCCCCACCTCTTCACCCCCCAGGGGTCACTATATTTTACAGCACACAACAGTCAATCAATGCAGTTGTAGATAAATCTCTGCATTATGCATTTTTGAATAACTTTTATATGACTTTGTATTGAACCTTGGTAATATGTTATAGCGGGCCCCTAAGGTAGTATAATTAAGGTAAAAGAAAAATGTCTTTTTGCTAGAAGTAGAATAAGATCTTCCCCCCACTTTGTAATCAATTGCCCTGTTGAATGAATAAGGTGTGAATGAGGAAGGCGTGGAAGGCAGGCACCTCCAGACAGCTGCAACCCTTGGAGAGGGGATGGGAACCAGACCAAGGACAATCAAACTTGTCAAGTGGGCTGACTAGAGAAGAGCAGACATACTGACGGCCTCGGGGGTTAGGAGCAAGCACCATCCTTTGGGAGCACCCTCTTTGCAGCATTGGGACAACCCCCAGCCCAGAGACAAGCAGCAAAAAGGACCAACGGACACAGTCCCAGATTTTGAATCTGGGAGATTTGCCCCCCTCCAGCCACGGACTCGCCGCTTGCCTCCTCACCCCCCCCCCCCCCGCCCCAGTATAAAGCCTCCCCACCACTGCCCGCCTGCTCGGCTGATCATCCCCCTACCCCCCCGGCTCGCCTCCTCAGCACCCCACGCCGCTGGCTCACCTGCCGCCCTGCCACTGCCTGTCCACTCAACTCATCATCCCCCACCCCGCCCGGTTCGCCTACTCACCCACCTGCCGCCCGCTCGCCTCCTCAGCCCCCCGCCACTGGCTCCCCTCGCCACCAGCTCACCTGCCTGCCCACTGCCGGCCTCTTACCTTCTGCTGCTGCCCCCGCCCCCTGCCGCTGGATCACCCTCACTCCCCAGCCTGCCACTGGCCTCTTCACCAGCCCGCCCACCCGCCGGCTGGCTGTTGGCTTGCCCCACCCCGCTGCTTGCCTACTCACCCCCCCCACCCCTTCCCCGTGGGCCGCACAGTGAGCCCACCTACTCACCCCCCGCGGGCCGCACAGTGATCCCACGTGGGTCGCATGTGGCCCCCGGGCCGCATGTTGTGGGGGCCTGACTTAAAATAGCAAAGGCTCCTAATGAAGCCTATTTAGTTCTATCTGAACAGTGGGGACAAACAGGTTAAACCAGACCAGGGATCCTTAGGGAGAGTCCACACCTTCTAGCTAGGACACCTGTCCCCCACCCCTCTTACTTTAACATAGCTCTGGCATTTGAACCCCTCGCTTAATGAGGTCCTTTCAGCTGAGGGTGGCCCCCTCATTTGCGACAAGTTAAGCACAGTTCTGCTCCACTTTATTCATACAATAAAGACAACAACTCTGATAACAGCATCTCAGAACCCCTGCATTCAGTACTACAGTGATTTGTAAGCCAGTACCAGCCAAAGTTGATCACTTTAGCAACACCACTCTATCTGCTAGATATCTAAGCAGAGTAGGAGCGTTCCTGTAACTACATAGTTTGCTCCTGAAGTCTCTCCACCTCCCATCTAGCTGTCAGGGGAGAGTTCATTCAGACCCTGCTTACAGCCAGAGGCCACAGTGCCACCCTGTCACCCCAGTGGGAGCTGAGAGTGCGCTACACTTTTTAGAATTTTACCTGCTGGATGAAGATGCAACAGACCATGAGCCCTCTGCAAAAGGAGTCAAGGAACCAGAAGCAGCCAGCATGGCATTGCCAGGGACTGATTAACGATGGGACATTCAATAGAACATGCTAGAAATGGAATAGATGGGAGACAATCACCCAAGAAAATAGAGTCAGCTGAGGCTTTTAAGGAACAGTTAAGGACAATAACAAATGATGAAGCAACATCAGCATTAGGAAAATGCTAATGCTGCCAGGGAAGTTAAGTGGAATAAGAAGGGCTTTTATACTTGTGACAGGAGGGGAAGAAATACTGTAGGTAAACGAGGAGGGAGGCTAAAATTAATAATGATCCAAAATGACTGAGATACTGAATGTTATTTACAATCTGCCCTTAACTCGAATTTCAATTTAGGGCCCAATCCGGCAAGTGCTGCCCACTTCCACTGACTTCAGCAGGGGACGCATTGTGCTTAGATCGATGCAAAGGCAGGGTGCACGACCTCAGAGAGGAAGGGTGGCCCAGGGTTTAGGGCACCTGCCTGGGACTTGGGAGACCATGAAAAATTGAGACATTCAGAATTGCGCGTCGCTGGTGAAAATCTTGGCCCTAATTGATTTCTTAAGGCACTGTGATGCCACTAACAAAATTAAACACACACAAGATTACACAAAGGACATGGGCGTATGCAAGTCAGCGTTTCTCATACTGGGGGTCCCGACCCAAAAGGGGGTCAGAAGGGTATTGCAGGGACATTGCAGTACTGCCACCCTAACGTCTGCGCTGCCTTCAGGGCTGGTGCCTGGAGAGTGGCAGCTGCTGGCTCAGCACCCAGCTGTGAAGGCAGAGTTGCCGCCAGCAGCAGCACAGAAGTAGAGGTGGCATAGTATGGTCTTGCCACCCTTACTTCAGCGCTGCTGCTAGTGGCAGCTCTGCCTTCAGACCTGGGTGCCTGGCTCTGAAGGCAGCACAGAAGTAAGGGTGGCAATACCACAACCCCTCTGCACTAGCCTTGCCAACCCCTTTTTGGGTCAGGACCCCCCGTTCAAGAAACACTGCCTATAGCATAGGGTAAAAGCACACAAAAGACCAGATTTCACAGGAGAGAGTGGATTTCACAGTCTGTGATGCGTTTTTCATGGTCATGAATTTGGTAGGGCCCTAGCAATGAGGAAGGATGGTCCAACGTGTAGGGCAGCGACTTGGGGGATCTGCAGCTTAATTCCCTGCTCTGCTACAGACGCCTTCTGTGGCCAAGTCACTAAGGCCCAGATCCTTACAGGTATTTAGGCTCCGAACGCCCAATGAAGTCAGTACCCATAGGCGCCAACTTCATGAGTGCTCCAGGGCTAGAGCACCCATGGGAAAAAAAAATAGTGGGTGCTCAGCACCCACCAGCAGACCCTGTCGATCAGCTCCTTCCCCTCCTTCCCAGTGCCTCCCGCCCACCATGGATCAGCTGCTCAGTGGCAGGCAGGAGGCGCTGGGGGGAGGGGGCGAAGCAAGGGTGGGGCACGCTAGGGGAAGGGGACAGAATGAGGCAGAAAGAGGGAGGGCGGGGGGGGGGCCTGGTGCAGAGTAGGGGGTCAAACATCCCTGGGGAAATGAGAAAGTCGGCGCCTGTGTCGGTGTCTTAATCTCGTTGAGGAGTTGGGCCTTAGTCTCTCTGGGTCTCAGTCCCCCACCCCATTAAAATGGGGGTAATATCGCTGCTCTCCCCCACAGGGGAACTGTGTGGCCCTCAGGTGACAGGCCATATAAGTACCAATAAACAGACCGAGAGCAGCCCCACTATATACAGCTCGATGTGACAACACCCAGAACATCGGGCGAATTTCTGGACATGTTAATACCAAACAGAGCCGGGGGGTGGGGACAGAGAAAGCAACAAAAACTCATCAGGAGCTGGAGGAATTAATTTATGAGGAAAGATTAAAGAGCTAACTTAGCAGGTCTTGGCTAAGAAAGGTGAAGGAGCTGTGCTCGTCTGCAGATGACATCGTTCAGCTATCAGAAGGAGAAACCGGAATGATTTCAAGAGACACCATGGGGTAAAACTCAGAGGAATTAGATAGAGTTAAAAATGCACAGCGTGAATACGTTGAAAAACAGAAAAATAATTGCTGGGTCCAGCCTCTCTCAGATATAGTCAATGCCGAACATGGTCCGGATAGAGACATCCCTTCGGGGAGGATCTATTAACGGAGATTCTCTATATCCTAGTAAGGAGGAGAGGACGGAAGATGATAAAATACGGGTAGGATCTGATGAGAAACAGTCAAATGAAAAAGAGTCCCATACAATTACATCACATAATGGCAGACAGCTTGTATACAAATAAATACTAAGATGGGTGAACTTGACTGCTTCATATTAAATTAGGAGATTGATATAATAGGCATCACAGAAACTTGGTGGAATGAGGATAATCAACGGGACACAGTAATTCCAGGGTACAAAATATATCGGAAAGAGAGAACAGGTCGTGCTGGTGGGGGAGTGGCATTATATGTAAAAGAAAGCGTAGAATCAAATGAAGTAAAAATCTTAAATGAACCAAACTGTACCGTAGAATCTCTATGGATAATAATTCCATGCTCGAATAATAAGAATATAACAGTAGGGAGATATTACCAACCACCTGACCGGGGTGGTGATAGTGACTGTGAAATGTTCAGAGAGATTAGAGAGGCTATAAAAATTAAAAAATCAGTAATAGGGGGGGGCGGATTTCAACTATCCCTATATTGACTGGGTACATGTCACCTCAGGATGGGATACAGAGATAACCTTAAATGGCTGCTTCTTGGCCCACAAGATGAGAGGCAATACTTGATTTAGTCCTGAGTGGAGCACAGGCTCTGGTGCAAGAGGTGAATATAGCTGGACTGCTTGGTAACAGTTACCATAATATAATTAAATTTAACTTCCCTGTGGCAGGGAAAACACCACAGTAGCTCAACACTGTAGCATTTAATTTCAGAAAGAGGAATTACACAAAGTGAGGAAGTTAGTGAAACAGAAATTAAAAGGTACAGTCATAGGCGGCGGGTATAATAGGCCTGTGAGTCAAGCCAGTAAGAATGAAGGCTGGGGGTCTCACAGGACATGTGACCATGTCACCTGGTACCGGAATCCATTTTAAACCTGGTGCTTTTCCATTTAGAAGGAGGGGTGGGGACCCAGAGAGACAAAAGATTCCCGCCTTGTGCCAAAGCTATAAAAGGGGTAGAACAGAACAAAGGGGGCTGGAGTCATGAGAAATCCCCTAGCTACCACCTGAGCAGGAACAAGTACTGTACCAGGGGAAAGGTTGGGCCCAGACTAGGAAGCAGTCTAATCTGTGAAAGAAGCTTATTGGACTATCTCTGAGAGTGAGATTTTTATCTGTAATCAGTTTCTTAATGTATTGGGCTTAGACTTGCCAGTTTTGTTTTATTTTGCTTGGTAACTTACTTTGTTCTGTCTATTACTACTTGGAACCACTTAAATCTTACTTTTTACATTTAATAAAATCACTTTTGCTTATAAATTATCCCAGAATAAGTAATTAATTCCTGGGGGAGCAAACAGCTGTTTATATCTCTCTATCAGTGTTATAGTGGGCGGACAATTTATTCATTTACCCTGTATAAGCTTTATACAGAGTAAAACGGATCCCACTGGGAGTTGGGTGTCTGGGTGTTGGAAACAGGAGCACTCCTTAAGCTGTTTTCAATTAAGTCTGCAGCTTTGGGGGACGTGGTTCAGACCTGGGTCTGTGTTTGCAGCAGGCTATTGTGTCTGGCTCAACAAGACATGGTACTGAAGTCCTCAGCTGGCAGGGAAAACAGGTTCAGAGGTAGTCTCAGCACATCAGGGGGCAGTCCCAAGGGGGTCTCTGTGACCAAACCTGTCACAATACCAAACCAGCTACAAAAGTAAACTCCTGATTCACTACACTGGCTAACAAGAAAATCAAAGGCAGTTTCCTCAGGCATTCCAGTTCTTACATCACTGGATTCAGAGATGAGTGGTTCTTTACTACCAGTCTCATCAAATAATAGATTCTTCTGATCCCAAAGGACCAGCCACACACCCAGGTCAATATATAACTTAGATCTTAACCAAAAATCACGCTGATGCCAATCCTTTAGTATCTAAAATCTAAAGGTTTGTTTATAAAAAGAAAGAAAGAAAGGTGAGGGATAAAATTGGTTAAAGGAATCAATTACATTCAGTAATGGCAAAGTTCTTGGTTCAGGCTTGTAGAAGTGACGGAATAAACTGCTGGATTAAGTCAAGTCTCAGGAGTACATCCACAGCTTGGATGGGTCATTCAGTCCTTTGTTCAGAGCTTCAGTTTGTAGCAAAGTTCCTCCAGAGCTAAGAAGCAGGATTGAAGACAAAATGGAGGTGTTTCCAGGGCCTTTTATAGCTTTTGCCATGTGGAGGGCATCCCATTGTCCTTACTGTGGAAAATTACAGCAACAAGATGGAGTTTGGAGTCACATGGGCAAGTCCCATGTTCATGCATTTCACCTCAGTCATTGCAGGAAGCCATTACCTACACATTAGACGGCACGTTTACATGACAGTCCACTCAGTGTAGATGGGTGTCTCCCATGGTCCATTGTCAACCAAGTGTTTCTTGATGAGTCACTCAATTTGAATAGTCCCTCCAAGATGTGCTGGGAGTTACCCCAGGAGCAAACATTTGAAATCCAAGTATAGAGCCAATACTTATAACATCACATACAAAAACGATATATGCATACAGATAGCATTATCGTAACCAGCAAATCATAATCTTTTCTTAGACACCTCACTCGACAACCTTTATACAATATTTGCTGAAAACATATAACAGTGGTTGCAACAATGATCTATATGGTCATACTTTAATCAGATAACATCACAGGGGGATCCAGTGGATATAGCGTACTTCAGGCCTGCACAACATGCGGCCCGGGGGGCCGAATGCGTCCCGTGTTGGCTCACTGTGCGGCCCGCGGGTGGGTGAGTAGGCAAGTGGCGGGATGGGGCAGGCCAACGGCCGGCTGGCCGGCCGGCGGGTGGGTGGGCTGGTGAAGAGGCCAGTGGCAGGCTAGGGAGTGAGGGTGAGCCAGCGGCAGGGGGCGGGGGCAGCGGCAGAAGGTAAGAGGCCAGCAGCAGGCAGGCAGGTGAGCTGGCGGCAAATCTCCCAGGTTCAAAATCTGGGACTGTGTCCGTTGGTCCTTTTTGCTGCTTGTCTCTGGGCTGGGGGTTGTCCCAATGCTGCAAAGAGGGTGCTCCCAAAGGAAGGTGCTTGCTCCTAACCCCCGAGGCCGTCAGTATGTCTGCTCTTCTCTAGTCAGCCCACTTGACAAGTTTGATTGTCCTTGGTCTGGTTCCCATCCCCTCTCCAAGGGTTGCAGCTGTCTGGAGGTGCCTGCTTTCCACCCCTTCCTCATTCACACCTCATTCATTCAACAGGGCAATTGAATGCAAAGTGGGGGGAAGATCTTATTCTACTTCTAGCAAAAAGACATTTTTCTTTTACCTTAATTATACTACCTTAGGGGCCCGCTATAACATATTACCAAGGTTCAATACAAAGTCATATAAAAGTTATACAAAAATGCATAATGCAGAGATTTATCTACAACTGCATTGATTGACTGTTGTGTGCAGTAATATAGTGACCCCTGGGGGGTGAAGAGGGATGTGATGGTGGGGCTGAGCGGGGAGGGGGCGGGTCTTATTTTACTGCTGTGATCTGGTCACCCTATGCACGCTAGCTGTTTCTTCCCCCCTCTACAGGCTTCCACACCCCAGCGCTGGGGAAGGAGGAGTTGTTTCCGTGAGGCGAGCAGCGCTGGTGGGAGGAGGGGTGTTTCCGCAGGGCTGGGGGGTTTTGGCCCTCAGCTGTTTTCTTTGGAGTAATATGGCCCTCGCCGCTTTACGAGTTGTGCAGGCCTGGCGTACTTAGATTTTCAGAAAGCCTTTGTAAAGTTCCCTCACCAAAGGTCCCTAAGCAAAGTAAATTGTCATGGGATAAGAGGGAAAGTCCTCTTATGGATTGGTAACTGGTAACAAACATAGCAGGAAACAAAGGGTGGGAACAAATGGTCAGTTTTCAGAATGGAGAAAGGTAAATAGTGGTGTCTCCCAGGGGTCTGTACTGCCCCGCCTCTGCTTGCTGCTCTCATCCCCCCCACATGACCTTGGACAGGGCAGGCGGGGCCTGAGAGCTTGGTCAGGGCTTTCCATTGATTTCAATGGACCTTGGTGAACAGTGTGTGGCTAGCCTTAGTTAAGGACCTGCCCGCCTTCAATCCCCGTGAAAGTACTAGTAGCTAGTGGGGAGGCAGCATGGCATGCAGAAGACCTAGGTTCATTCCCAGCTTTGCCACTGGCCTGCTGGGTGATCTTGGATGAGTTGCTCTCTTGCTCTGTGCTTCAGTTTCCCCATCTGTAAAATAGGGATAATGATACCAACCTCCATAGTAAAGTGCTTTGAGATCTACTCCTGAAAAGCATTAGGTCAGAACAAAGCATTATTAGTATTCTGGATAAGGGGAAAAGTGCGCAAATGAAAATGTATGGTGCGCCCCAGGAAAACATCACAGGCACTGCCAATTCTGCCAACACTTCTGGGGAAGCTCGTTCTACTAAAAACCATGGAAAACCAGAACATTTCTGTTCAGTTTCCAATCATTACCCCTCTTCCGCTGTTTTAAACACAACTAGAGGTGAGCAAAATTGAGCATTGCCATGCCTCTGGGAATTCCAACAGCTCAGCATTTGCTTCCATTCCAAATTGGGACAAAAAAGTTGAAATTTCTCACTGGACAGAAAAAAAATTAAAAAAAACAATTTGTTTTGACATTTTCAATTGAAATGAAACATTCTAACATTCCAAAAATCAGAATGTTTCCTTTAGGCAAGTTGAAATGACCCAAAACACTTCATTTCATGTCATTTCAACATTAAATTGCATTTTCCCATTGTGGCACATTGTCTCATGGGAGTTACAGTTTGGGAGCCAGATGCTCCCATTTTCCCCTATAGGTCAGGCTCCCTGGCTGGAATACAACTCCTATGATGCACCACACAGAGTTTAGTTAGAGGGGAAATAATATTGCATTATGGGAGATGTAGTCCTCTAGGGAGTTTCGCCTGTAGTTGAGGGCTGAACTACAAATTTCATAAGGCATTGCAATGATAGGAAAGTGAAGTTTAATGTTGTATTCAACTGATATGAAACAAAATTATTGGGTCAGTTCAATAAAACAAAATATTCTGATTTGGGTTCAACCAACCCAAAATTAAATATTTCCATTTAAATTTCCCCAACAAAAAATATGGAAATTTTTGGCAATTAACTTTGGCAGAAAAGTCCCAACCAGCTCTAAAGAAAACCTAAACTTTGGGTCTAAAGTACTCTAGTTGACAGTTTAAATACGAATGGGCTGGAATGCAAAAGGGAAATCCTGCTGTGCCAATACAGATTTACTTTATTTAGGCCCAGGTTTTCAGAAGCAATATCGGGCACCCACCGTGAGACCTCTTGAAGTGACGTGATTTGCAGAGGCTAGGTATTTGGCAATGGCTGAGCCCTTTTAAGGCATCTGAAACTGGGCACTAAAAATTTAAGGCACTCAGCGTCACTAGTCACTTGTGAATGTCTTGGCCTTAATTACCTTTTTTGGTACTTTGCATCCTACGTGCCACCAAAGCATGTACATTACACACAGGAAATGGACTCCCACATGGTGGTTCTAGTCAGTGTAACTGAAGAAAGGCCTGACTGAAAATAAAACAAGCCTCAAACTGTTCCTTGGAATCCCTTGCTTGTGCTTTGGCAGAGCATGAGGGGCAGACAAGGTAAGATGGGCCAGGGGTTAAGGCATTAGCATAGGCAGGGCAGGTGCAAGGAAGTTTCGTGCCCTAGGCGAAACTTCCTTGCACCGGCCCCGCGCACCCGCCCCCAGCTAACGCCACCGCCACTCCCCCCCGCCCCCCACAGCGGCAAACCACCCGCCTGGGCTCGGCTCGGCTCCCGGCCCCCCACGGCGGGGGCGCTGGGCTCAGCTCCCCACCGGGCTGTGGTGGGCTCAGCTCCCCGCGCCCTCCCGTGGCCCCCCACCAGCGCCTCCCGCGGCAGCCAGCCCCCCGCCCGCGGCAGCTCACCTCAGCCGGGGGCAGGGGCAGCAGCTCAGGGGAAGCTGCGTTCTCGGCGGTGTTTTGAATCGCCACCGGGAGTCTCCGCCCCCCAAATGCTGGCACCCTAGGCGACCGCCTAGGGTCATCTAGTGGGCATGCCGGCCCTGAGCATAGGAGACCAAGGGACAATTCTCTGCTCTGCCACAGATGCCCTGTGTGACCTTGGGCAAGTTCCTTCCTCCCTCTGGGCCTCAGGTCCAGTCTGTTCAATAGGATGAGAGCCCTGCCCTGCCTCCTAGGGGTTGTGGTGCTTTCTCCACTAGTGACAATTTTAAACTCAGGATGGGATGTTTTTCTCAAAGATGGGCTCTATTTGGGGACAGGTCTCTGGCCTGTGTTACACAGGAGGTCAGACTGGATGGTCCCAGAATGGCACTGGGACCAGATAGGTACTAGAGATAGAAGCTGGCTCCATAGGCAGAGATCCGTGACTGAGGCTGCCCTGTCACTAGGCCTGGAGAAAGCAAGCACAATCCACTGGTCAGTGTGTTATGGGTCCCCCTGTGTGTCTGAATCCCTGGGGATGTGGATCTGATACAGCTTCAGGCTTTCAGCTCTGGCGGTCCCTGGTGCCAGCCAAGACGGTGGTTGTCATCCAACCCTAGGAACCAGTAGCAAACGATGGAGCAAGAAATGGCCGGGATGGAACATACATTTAATTTCTTCTCGGTGCATTCTCTCTCCTTTTGTTCACTTCTCCCCAACAGATTCCCACGGATCTACCATCTGGCACACCTGGTTTGGAGAGACGAAGGAGAGGATCTGTCTGAGCGTTCTGCGCTAGCCTCTAGAGTGCGCCCCAGGGTTTCTAAGCTTGAGTAGCGACCTTGGGGCATTGGCCAAGGTGTCAGACCAGCTCTCTAGGAGAAATACCAACTTCTCTGGGGAGCAGGGCCCAGGTAATAGATTGGGAATGCACCAGAGCGGAGCAGCTGGGAACTCACCAGATTAATCTGCAGCATCAGCAGGAGAAATGTGCAGAGAGCATGTGGCTCAGGAGAGAGGATAAGAAAGATGTTGTAACATTGTGGTGGGTGGGGAAGGGAAGCTTGCTGTGAGCTTTACTGGCACCCACCTGGCAGGCATCACCCGAAGGCTGGGAGAGGTGATCTCCTGATCCTTTTAGAGACAGGCCCACCAAGATGCAGGAGGGGAGGGACTTGGCGGCAGCAAGGAGAGGAGGTGGATTTGGTTAGCAAAGCTAACCCTTTAAAGAGCTTAAGTGGCAGGATAGAGGAGCCTGATTAGCCAGCGGTAGTTCTTCTCCTGGCATCGAGGGATTAAGCGCACTCATTACCCGCCTCGTCCTTCAGAGCAGCGAGTGCTGCAAGGAAGAAAATGAAAGGAGATCCCGTTCCCTTTTTCCTCACTCCCACCCTGCACCGTCCAAACTGCTGGGAGGACAGGAACCATGGGGCCAGCAGTATGCTAGAGAAACCAGATCTATTAACCCTTGGCATGCCTGCCCATTCCTGCTGGGGTGACCAGACAGCAAGTGTGAAAAATCGGGACGGGGGTGGGGGGTAATAGGAGCCTATATAAGAAAAAGACCCAAAAATCGGGACTGTCCCTATAAAATCGGGACATCTGGTCACCCTAATTCCTGCAGAGCAGAACACTCCATGGCATCACAGCCTGACACCTGAGCCCTGCAAACCCCAGCTGGCATGGACCCAAACGTGGCTTCCTCCCCTCCCTGCCTGCACCCCGCAGCAGGCAAGTTGAGAGGCCAGGCCTGAGGTCAAATGCACAGAACCCTGGGCAAGCAGAGAACAGGGCACTCACACTGGAAACTACATCCACTCTAAGCCCTGCACCTGTGGAGTGGCTCCTGGAAATGGAGCCCTTCTCTCCCATGCTGGGTGAAACCTCTGCAGGTGCCAAGGGCACACAGCAAGTGTCTTTCACAGGATTGTCCTAATCCATTCAAGAGCAGCTAGTTGTGCGGGGGAGCTCCCACCGGCTCCCTTTTGGATGGGGCGGGTTGATTAGTAGGCGAGTTCCAGGCTGCCCCATTGCATGCAGGCTGACAAGCAGAGGGAGTTTCTAATTGGCCGAGTAAAGGGAGGAGGACCCACAGTTCACAAGCTGTTGTCCGCACAGGCAGTGTTTTCTCCAGGGATTGAAATTAGGGGTGGGGTGTTCAAATTTCAGGGGCGGGGGAGGTCAGGGGCGATGGGAAGTGAGACCATGAAGATGAAGGTGGGCTGTATGCCACCACTGTAAAAACTGAAAAATGTTTCATGACCATTTTATTAGACTTAACTCATGTTTTGAAATCACCACACCAATTAAAGTTGGCTACACAAGCCTTCTATGAAGCACTACATCTACATCCTTCTTGGTTTCTTGTTATAATTTTGCAGAACTCTGTTAATGAACTTCTTGAATGCAATGCATTCATCTTCAGTGACTTCTCATGGGTCCGGTATTTCCATTCCTTCAATTGATATGCTCATGAGTTCATTCACATGATCAGGCAGAAGGCGACTTCTTTCAGAACACAAAATTCTATTCAATGATGAAAAAGAACACTCGGCTGTAGCTGTTGTGACTGGGAGTAGCAAGAGATGAATTCCTACTTCTTCCATCCCAGGAAACAGCACAAAGATCGGGTCGAGCCACTAGTGATGATAAAAAAGAAGTTGAAGTCGAATCTTCATTCATTCGTCGAATATTCCACTCTGTGTTCAAATTCTCTATTCTGTCCTGAGCACATGGCAGCCCCATAGCTGGTAGTGCCTCACTCCACTCAACTGTCAGTGTTTTATAGGACAGGGTACTGTAAAAGCTACGTAGAGGTCGAGTAGAATCTAGAAGTCGCTGTTGTAGATTTTTAAGAATCAAGTCTGTACTTTTTCAGTTGTCTTAACAAACACTTCTTGTCTTCTTCACTTAAAGATTCAGTATAAATGCCTTCGTTAGTCAACTTCTGGACTGAAGTCTTTGCTTCGTCCAGTAGTTTTTCAATGGATAGCTCTATGATTGATCCAAACGTAGCTTCCATTGCTGGACTAAGATCTACTACTGTTATAGCAGATGCCTGGATGACATTGTTTAATGACCCAAGTGGTTTCAACAGTAGACTTACAAGAGAGAGAATGGCAATAGTCTTCTCTGAACATAATAGCAAAAGTAATCCACCAGCCTTACTACTTAGAACCATCCCATCTTGGTAGATACTTTCCAAAGCCAGTAATAACGGCTGGAGTAATTTTTATGACCATGGAGTAATTTTAAGACAACAGCCAAGGATCGCTCATGAGAAAGCCAGAGGGTTTTCCCAGGTTGGACTAATTTGAACTTCAGTTCCGGTGTACCTTCAATATTTTCCAAGATATTCAGTCTTGTTGGACTCTTGCTGAAAAAAGAATATAATGAAGACATTAAATGTATAGCTTTTTAAATGTCTATTGAAGAGTCTGCAGCTTGTACTAGCACTAGTTGAAGTAGATGGCCTCTGCAGTGTGTATAGGAGAGATTAGGGTTACACTTTTCTCTGAGTATCAGAGGGGTAGCCGTGTTAGTCTGGATCTGTAGAAGCAACAAAGGGTCCTGTGGCACCTTATAGACTAACAGAGGTATTGAAGCATAAGCTTTCGTGGGTGAATACCCACTTCTTCGGATGCAAGCAGTGGAAATGTCCAGAGGCAGATATAAAAGTGCAGGGAAGATTCAGGCTAGAGATAACGAGGTAAGCTTAATCAGGGAGGGTGAGGCCCTCTCCTAGCAGTTGAGGTGTGAACACCAAGGGAGGAGAAACTGCTTTTGTAGTTGGCTAGCCATTCATAGTCTTTTTGTTTAGTCCTGAGCTGATGGTGTCAAATTTGCAAATGAACTGAAGCTCTACAGTTTCTCTTTGGAGTCTGGTCCTGAAGTTAGGACCAGACTCCAAAGAGAAACCGTAGAGCTTCAGTTCATTTGCAAATTTGACACCATCAGCTCAGGACTAAACAAAAAGACTATGAATGGCTAGCCAACTACAAAAGCAGTTTCTCCTCCCTTGGTGTTCACACCTCAACTGCTAGGAGAGGGCCTCACCCTCCCTGATTAAGCTTACCTCGTTATCTCTAGCCTGAATCTTCCCTGCACTTTTATATCTGCCTCTGGACATTTCCACTGCTTGCATCCGAAGAAGTGGGTATTCACCCACGAAAGCTTATGCTTCAATACCTCTGTTAGTCTATAAGGTGCCACAGGACCCTTTGTTACTTTTCTCTGAGCAAAGCTTGTACTCCACCATGTCTTCCAGAAAAGTTTGCAGCTCCATCAAATGCACAAGCAGCCATCTGTTTGGGGTCCGTCCAATTGACAAGCATTTAACTCTTCTAAGATGTGTGTTGTCACAGATGCAGCCGATGTGTCTTCTATAACTTGAACATCTAGAAATGCATCTACTGGCCTACCCCTGACATCAAGATAACGTACACAATGACTTAATACTTGATGCCCATTTGCATCGGTTCATTCATCAGCCATATGTGCAAATTTTTTGAATGTGGTGAGAGAGTTCTTCACTTTTTTAACTGTTGAGTCTTTCACTGTTGCACCAAATGCTTCTAGCCAGTCACTTGAGTTTCTTGCAGAAAGATAGTGAGCATTTAGAATCATAGAATCATAGAATATTAGGGTTGGAAGGGACCTTAGGAGGTCATCTAGTCCAACCCCCTGCTCAAAGCAGGACCAATCCCCAATTTTTGCCCCAGATCCCTAAATGGCCCCCTCAAGGATTGAACTCACAACCCTGGGTTTAGCAGGCCAATGCTCAAACCACTGAGCTATCCCTCCCCCCATTTGCTGGTCTTGTTCGGAACCAGTGTTCAGCTTCAGGATGAACAAGTGACAATGCACTTAACATTGGCCTTCAGTTGGTAGTGTGTGGTATCTCTTGCTTAAATAGAAAGTATGATGCCACAGCTATGTATGTTTGCATGAACTGTCTTGTGTCTCCAGCATTCTTAACAGCCTCATTAACACTCACCGGTGTTGTCCTTGGTCAGTGGAGACTCAGAGTTCAGAGCTGCTTTCACATGAGTTCACCTCCCAGGTGAGGGGCAAGAAGGCACCTTCCTCATTCCTCCAGCTGCTCACTGTTCGCTGTGGCCACTGTTGTTCATCGTGCCACCATTCACCCCATCGCTCTGTTGCCAATGGCCCTGAGCCGTCACCTTCTGCTGCCACCTGCCACTGTGACCTCTGCGAGTTGGTCTCTTCAGGTTCCACCCAGCTCTCAGTGATTTCAGCTGAGCTCTCAGTGCGGGAACCTCGCTGCTAGTGCAGACTGGGCCGTCTCTTCCACAGAAACACTGTCCCACAGCAGGTCTAAGCACTTAGACCTGATTATCAGTGATTTCAGCTCTAGTGGTCACTTAACAAAACAAAAGACTCTCTGTGAAACCTAATCAGCTCTGTCTTTAAACAGTGGAGAGGGGCAGGTACTTGTGACTCAGGCAGACCATCAAGCAAAACACCTGTCCCTACCCTCTCTCTGGATGCCCTCAATCAGCACAGGCTAAGTACAGTTCTACTGCCCTTTACTCATACAATAAGAACAACAACGTTTCATTATTCCCACCCCACCCTCCGCGTTCAAGTGATTTGTAACCCAACCCCAACCAAAATCTATCACTTGGGCAACACAGTTCCGTTTGCTGGATACCTAGGTAGATTAGGTGTGAATGTAAATACAATCTGGTCCTGAAGCCTTTCCCCCCAGCTCATCACTAGCCGTCAGGGAGAGCTCATTTAGACTTTGTTTACAAATCATAATTTGAAATTATTAGGTTAGCCAACATCACCGAAATGAATGCACTAACATTGTCCTGAAAAACATCAGCTGTATAAGGAAGCTAGTCTATGTTCATATTTTAAAATCTATTATACTTTTTCAGATATAAAGTATATGATAAAATGTGTATGTTTTAAAGTGTGTATTAATGTTTCAATTTCAATTCAAATTTCCAATCACTAAATTGGCAACACTGCATGTAACTAGTTCACAAAACTGGGGAGGGGTGTTGGGGAAATTCAGGGGGTGGGGGTGTAGGGAAATCCCTGCACACAGGGTGGCTTTTGAAGAACATATGTTTGTGTATAAATGTTCACAGAGTAGGGTGACCAGATGTCCCGATTTTACAGGGACAGTCCCGATTTTTGCGTCTTTTTCTCACATAGGCACCTATTACCCCCCACCTCCTGTCCCGATTTTTGACACTTACTATCTGGTCAGCCTATCACAGAGTAACTAATCCAAAATAACTGAGTCCACCTGACCAGTTTTAACCTATGTCCCTTGGAATCAGTGTGCCCACACAGTACTGAGTTTTTTCAGAATAAGCGCACAGCATTCTGGGCAGGTATCCCATCATGCATTGTCCTGCTCCCGGGAGTCTATGAATTCTGAGATTTTTCCTCACAGCGCATTTTGGGATACCCACTGGAAGCCACTGGAATTCTGGGACTTGGATGTCAAACAAGCAAAGTCCCATGATTCCCCTCCTGTCCCCATGATTCGCTTGTCTTTCATGAGCCAGCACCATTTTCAAACTGCTCTCAACCAGCCTGGAGGGGAGCAGGGCCGGCCCACAACATTTTGGCACCTGAGGTAGGGAGCTCAAATGACACCCCCATGTCCCCTCACTTGAACCAAAACTTTGAAAGGTCTCAATTCTGCTGCCTTCGTGTTCTACTCCTCTCATGGTACTGCTCTGCTACCTACCCCAATAAAGGAGAACTAACAACTTAAAATGCCTTGTTCAAAAATTTTAAGTAACACTTAACTTTCAAACACCTGAACAGCAAATATAACTTTTCTTGTCTGCATAGTAAACACTGGCATTTTTATCTGTTTGAGTAATCAAAGTGGTGCTTTCCGTGCCTTCTTGGTTGCAAAGATTTGAACTGCTTCCAGAAGGTCCACAGTCTGGGCCAGCTCATGCTCTATTGAGATGGCTGCAAGGCCAACCAGCCTCTCCTGTGTCATTGTGGAGCATAGGTGTGTTTTTATTAACTTCAGCTTGGAGACGCTGCGTTTTCCTCTGGCAACTGTTACAGGAAGTGTTAGAAGTATGCGCAGAGTGACTAAAGCATTTGGAATGAGGGTGATCATCTTATTTGTGCACCTATATTCCAGAACAGCCTTTGGAGTTGATCCTGCTTAAATGTATCTTGAAAGGGCTTTCAGTTCATCACCTAAATCACTCGCATCAATATCGTGCATGTCATCATGTGTCAACACTGTCTCTAGTGCCCTGCATTGCTGGTGTAGGTTTTCTTCGGGTATAGTGAGGAGTTTTGGAATATCATACAACATCCCAAATATACTGCCGTGTTCCTTCAGCTGCATGAAACGTTCAACTGACTGTATTGCATAATCTAGCACCTGGTTAAAGAATTCAACTTTGAATTGTTGTTTAGGGTCTCTTTTGGGATTATCCCATGCCTCGTAATCAAAATGTCTTCTTCTTCGGTGACTCTTGTATTCTTGAATGGGTGGGAATATAGCTTCAGTGTGAAGTTCCTCTGCCAACTTCTGTGCACTCTTCAGAACGTTTTGAAATCCCTCATCTGACCAGTAAGACTGTAGGTATGACTTTGCTTTGTCCAGTTGTTCCATTGTTCCAAATATATCAAGCATTATGATAATATATCATAGCATTATCCTCCATAATGGCAACTATGGCATCATCTATCTTCCCAATTTGGTATTTGATAGACTTTATCGCCTCTACTCGACTTTCCCATCATGTGGCACTCAGTGGTTTCAGTGTCAGAGAGGATGTTCCCAGATGTTGCTTCAAAATTTGCCATTGATGACTTGATGCAGAGAAAAATACATAGATGCTTTGAATTACATTAAACATTTCAGCAGCCTCACTAGAAGCTGATGCTGCATCACTGACCACCAAGTTCAATGAATGAGAACTGCATGGGACAAAAAAAGCTCGAGGGTTTAACTCTCGGATCCGTGTCTGCACTTCTCTGTTCTTTCTTCTCATGTTGGCACCATTATCATAGCCCTGACCTCTCATATCAGCTATTGCAATTCCCGTATCTTCCAGCTTTTTAAGAAGCACATTTGTCATACCAGCTCCTGTAGTATCATCAATGTTAATAAATTCTAGAAAATGCTCTGACAGTCACCATTGCAGGGACATTTTCACTAGGTTCTGTTGTTGTTACAAAACGCACCATCAAAGTCATTTGTTCCGTATGGCTGATGTCAGGTGTGCAGTCCAGAATAACAGAGTAATATCTTGCTGACTTCAGATCTGCCACAATCTTCTGTTCGACTTTTGTTGCCAGTAACTGTATGATCTTATTTTGAATTGTTTTTCCAAGGTAGTGGTCAATGTTCCCTCTAATTTTTGACAGGCCGTGTGTGTAAAAAATGTCTTCTGTGCAAATTTTTGTGCGCGCGGTGTTTCGCCGTGTGCTTAGCGTTTAGGATTTGTGTGCACACGCACACGCGCACAGCTTAGAGGGAACAGTGGTGCGGGGGGCTGCAGGTTGGGAGTGAGGGGCGCCTATAAGGTGCGGGGGGATGCAGGTCAAGAGTGAGGGGCACCGTGAGGGGGGGCTGTGGGTCAGAAGTGAGGGGCACCATCAGGCTGCAGGGGGGCTGTAGGTCAGGAGTGAGGGGCACCGTTAGGATTTGAGGGGCTGCAGTTCGGGAGTGAGGGGCACAAAAAAGGGTGAGGGGGGCTGCAGGTCAGGAGTGAGGGGCACTGACAGGGTAGGGGGGGCACAGGTTGGGAGTGAGGGGCGCAGGCACAGTGTGGGGGAAGGCAGTTCAGGAATGCGGGGTACCCAAAAAGGTGAGGGAGGCTCCGGGTCAGGAGTGAGGGGCACTGTCAGGGTGCAGGGGGACTGCAGGGCAGGAGTGAGGGGTGCCAGCATGGTGTGGGGGGCTGCAGGTCTGGAGTGAGGGGCACCGGCAGGGTGCAGGGGGGGGGCTGGGGGTCAGGAGTGAGGGGCACCGGCAGGGTGCGGGGGCAGCTGTGGGTTGGGAGTGAGGGACACCGGCAGGGTGGGGGGAGGGGCTGTGGGTCAGGAGGGAGGGGCACCCAAAAGGGTGCGGGGGGCTCTGGGTTGGGAGTGAGGGGCACCGTCAGGGTGCGGGGGGACTGCGGGGCAGGAGTGAGGTGCACCCAAAGAGGTGAGGGGGCTGCAGATCAGGAGTGAGGGGCACCGTCATGGTGTTGGGGGGCTGCAGGTCAGGAGTGAGGGGCACTGGCAGGGTGAGGGGGGGCTGCAGGTTGGGAGTGAGGGGTGCCCAAAAGGGTGAGGGGGCTGCGGGTCGGGAGTGAGGGGCACCGTCAGGGTGTGGGGGGGAAGAGGGCTGCAGGTCGGGAGTGAGGGGCACCGGCAGGATGTGGGGGGGCCTGCAAGTCAGGAGTGAGGGGCGCCAGCATGGTGTGGGGGGCTGCGGGTCGGGAGTGAGGGGCACCGGCAGGGTGCAGGGGGGGCTGCGGGTCGGGAGTGAGGGGCACCGGCAGGGTGCAGGGCAATTTTCCCTCTAATTTTTGACAGGCCGTGTGTGGAAAAAATTTCTTCTGTGCAAATTTTTGTGAGCACGGTGTTTCGCTGTGTGCGTGGGGTTTAGGATCTGTGCGCGCGTGCACATGCGCACAGCTTAGAGGGAACAGTGGTAGTTGTGTGTGTACATTTCTTGGGTGGTGACTCTTCTTAGATGGCCCTGGAGTACAGCATCAAACTCAGCCATCAGCTCCACAATTTTAAGGAGGTTTCCATTGTTTGGCACATACAGCTGATCTGAAGTGCCATACAGTGCTAGGTTTTGGGTAGCAAGAATTCTCACAACGGCAATGAGCCTTTTCAGAACATTTTGCCAGTAAAGAGACTCTGATGCAATCTTCTCTTGATGCTGATCATCTATGGTGGCCTTTAACCTTAGTCTCATCTCAAGCTCTTTCCACCTATGGAATGCTCTCTGGTGATTTGCTGCCTTCTCATAAAAACATATATAATATTTTTCTCATGGCATGCCAGATTTCTAGCCAGATTTTTCCAGTCCTTTGTTCCTGTAGAACCCAGTGTGGCTGGAACGTTAGACTGGAATAGTTTTCAACAAAAACAGTCTGCAGCATTCTGGGGTTTTTGAGTACATAAGCCATGGCCTCTCCACTTTGTCACCATTGGGGATTTCATGCCAGTAACGTGTTGGATGGAAACTTCTATTTTCATTGTCTTTGGGGAACATGAAGTTTTTCACTTGCTGTGGCCCATGCAGTACAAGTCAGTCCCTCAGGCTACTGCTCAAGTGGGTCCACAGTCCGGGAACATCTAGACTTAAGGAACTAAACTCAGCAGCAGCTGTTTCTTGCGCCTCTACCATACTCTTCTCTGATCTACACTTTTCTTCAGGAATGTGCATGGTTCCATCCATTTGAGATGGAGATATGGATGCTGCAGTAGCTGCCAGGTCACCTGTACTCATACTAACGGGAAGATCAGGCATCTCCTCACCACTCACATCCTCACTGGGGCCAGAAGGCTCACTGTGAACATTTGTGTCTCTGTATCTCAGGAGAGCTCCTTCCTGCTTAGATAGAAAAGCTTCCTTTGCTTTCCTTCTTTTTCTGAGTGCTGCCCCAGAGGGGCGTTTTCTTCTTTCACTCATGACTGCTGTTCTGTGCCAGCTATAGTGGCTCTCAACACGCAATTGAAGGGGACAAATAAACAGGCTGGTGGCAGGGCCTGAGTGAGGGAAGATATCAGCGTCTTAAGGGCCTAACTGGCTCCTACTACTTCAGTTGACTGCCTGTTCTCCTCAAGTGGGTTCAGGGAAGCAGCAGGAAACAGGAAGCTCCCTGAGAAGCTGGTGTTAATCAGTCCAGGCTCCTGGGGGTGCTAGAGAGGCACATAAGAGGCCCCTCCTCCTCTCTCTCCCTGCAGCTCCTGCTGCTTTCTGTTATTCCCTCTCACCTTTTCTCCTGCCCGCCTGTTATGTCTCTTGTGCCCTCCTTCCTCCAGCACAGCACTCCACCATCTCTGTGCATCTAGAGCAGAGAGAATACATATGCACCAGCAGGAGACACAATTTTCTACCCTCTGGGTCCTAGTGGCGCCGCCCCCACAGTCTGGCACCTGAGGTGGCTGCCTCAGTTCGCCTCATAGTAAGGCCAGCCCTGGAGGGGACTGTGCTGGACATACTGATCCTGGCCGTCGTTAATATACAGTGGCTGCTGCACTTGTATTTGCAGCTGCAGAGCCAGATGGTTTGGCATTGGGAGACACCACTGTGCTGCTGAGCCCGTTTGGGAAGGGGAGGAAGAGGAGAATGAAGTCAAGCAGCTACTTGTGCCTGAACGTTTCCTGGAGCAGCTTCACTCGGGGAACTGCTGTTTCTGGGTTTGGCCAACTATCCCTGGCTGCGGGGTGGGACAGCGCTGCAGATCTGGGACGACGACCAAGGGCAGCAGAATTTCAGGATGACAAAGGCCAATTTCATAGAGATCTGTGCAGAAGCTCAGGCTGGAGTTGCAGTGGTGGCAAACCAACACGAGAGCTCCCCGTGGTGTGAAAAAATGTGTGGCCGTTGCCATCTGGAAGCTTGCCATCCCTAGTCAGTAGCTCACCAATTCGGGTTAGTAGATCAACCATCAGGGTTCTTCTCATGGTGGGGCACACTGCGGTGTGTGCTGCTAAAAGAGCATGCTGATGCCTGGGTCAGACAGCTCGGCAATGCACAGGAGGTTATGAATGGATTTGCACGGTTGGGGTTTCAAAATTGTATTGGTTTGGCGCCATAGATGGGACCCACGTGTGCCCATTCTTTGAGCCACACACACGACCTCAGAGTTCATCAACAGAAAGGGGGATTTCTCCAAGGTGCTCCAAAGCCTTGGCTGATCACCATGGCAGGTTTGCCAATATTAAAGTTGGGATGGTCTGGAAGGTCCATGGTGCCTTTAGCCTGTTTCCTGTAATGAGAAAGAGAACTTTGCTCCCAGGACCACTCTTTACATCAGCAGTTCTGTGATTCCCCTGTCATTCTGGGAGACAAACCTCACCCTCTGCTTCCCTGGCTGACAACCCCTTTTCCCATGCACTTGGACAGGAGAAAAGAGCTGCCTAACTCTCTCCAAAGCAGCTGCGGAATGACAATGGTGTGTGTGTTTGGCAAGCTGAAAGGGAGACAGAGGAGTCTGGTGGCAAGAGATGGAGGTCTGCTAAGCAGTATCTGCCTGGTGGGATGGCTGGTTGCTGTGTCTGGCACAATCTCTGTGCAAGCTGCTTTCAATTACCTGAAGGGGGGGTTCCAAAGAGGATGGATCTAGACTGCTCTCAGTGGTACCAGATGACAGAACAAGGAGTAATGGTCTCAAGTTGCAGAGGGGGAGGTTTAGGTTGGATATTAGGAAAAACTTTTTCACTAGTAGGGTGGTGAAGCACTGGAACGGGTTACCTAGGGAGGTGGTGGAATCTCCTTCCTTAGAGGTTTTTAAGGTCAGGCTTGACAAAGCCCTGGCTGGGATGATTTAGTTGGGGTTGGTCCTGCTTTGAGCAGGGGGTTGGATTAGATGACCTCCTGAGGTCCCTTCCAACCCTGAGATTCTGATTCTATGATAAGCCCAGCGTGGAGCCTCACCAACGGCGGAGAGGTGGAGGGGCAGAGACTTTCAGAATGTTAGGAACAGCTGGAGAGGTAGCTTCTGCCAATTCCAGCAAAGCGTCAGGGCCCAGGGTGAAATGGTGACATGAATGTCAATTACACACACTGTCAGGCTGGCCATAACGACTTTATGAAATGGACGCTTGTAGGGCTTTTATTAGGCTTTGTGCATCGATGTTATGACTGTGCCATATGTGTAGTTTTATGCACACGGACTGAACCTGCGTCAATAAGAAACTTCTGTGAACTTCAAACAGTGCAAATAATAAACATCTCTATTGGGCAGAACACAGTGCAACCATAAAACCAGTGAAACATAAAACAACATGAGACAGTTCAAAGTGCAGGGTACACAGCCGTGTACAGAGTACACAGCAGTTCTAAGGTGTCGAGTGCACGCATTTGTGCTGTTCAGGGCATCAGCGTCTATTGGTGCAGAGTATGACTGTTGTCCTTACCTTGCGGTGCAGAATGGCAAGGGAAGAAACCATCCCTGGTAGTTGCAGGAGTGAATGTGGGGGCCCGGGATCCACTGTTTTCAGGGGCAGCTCCAGGCACCAGCAGAACAAGCTGGTGCTTGGGGCGGCAACCTATTAGGGGCGGCACAGGCAGCGGCCGCCCCCCCCCCCCCGAGCCAGTAACGCTGCCCTGCCCCGGCTAAGCGGGGTCGCACGTCAGCGCCCTCCCCCAAGGGGGGAGGCACCCCTGGCTGCCCTGCCCAGCCGCAGCCGGGGCAGGGAGCCAGGGGAGCTGGGTTGCGCCGTGCCGCTCTCCTGCGGCATTGGCCACGCACCCCAGGGAGGAGCTGCCCCTGGCTCCCCTGCCCCGGCTGCAGTGGGGAGCGGCGTCCCGCAGGGCTGCTTTTCCGCAGCAGGGCCAGCCGGAGCAGGAAGGTGGCAGAGAGGGGAGCGGGGCCCTGTTGCTCCCACGCGGGCAGCGGCCGCCCCCGCTCCCCCCGGGAGCCGGTAACGCTGCCCTGCCCCGGCTGAGCGGGGTCGCACGGCAGCGCCCCCCCCCCCCCCCACCAAGGGGGGAGGCACCCCTGGCTGCCCTGTCCAGCCGCAGCCGGGGCAGGGAGCCGGGGGAGCAGGGTCACGCCACCCCCCACCCCAGCGGGAAGCTGCCCCTGGCTCCCCTGCCCCAGCGGGGAGCAGCGTCCGGCAGGGCTGCTCTCCCGCTGCAGCGGCCGGAGCAGGAAGCCGGCAGAGAGGGGAGCGGGGCCCCGTCGCTCCCACGCGGGCAGCCACCGCCTCCGCCCCACCGGGGGCCAGTAACAGCTGCCCTGCCCCGGCTGAGTGGGGTCGCTGGAGCACCGCTCTCCTGCGGCAGAGGCCAGCTGCCCCCCAGCGGGGAGCTGCCCCTGGCTGCCCTGCCCCACCACAGCTGGGATACGGAGCCGGCTGAGCAGGGAGCGAGGTCCGGCGGCACCGCTCTCAGAAGCGACCACCCCCAGCTGCCCTGCTCCTCCACCTGTGGCGAACAAAAAAGTGGGGGGCAGCCAAATTTTTTTTTGCTTGGGGCAGCAAAAAACCTAGAGCCGGCCCTGACTGTTTTCTTTGTCATGGGGAAGGAACTGACTCTAGGTGGAACTTGGAGAAGGGTACTGCTGCTCCCAGCATGCATTGCTGTTGTGGGCTCCACGACATGGCTGGGTTATGAACTACGCACCAAAATGTTCTCCAGCAGGACCATCTGCTTCTGTGTCAGTTCCAGGAGCGGTTCCTGCATGTCCCTGTCTCTCTCACGGCTGTACCTTGTCAATTCTCAGTCCTCCTCTGCGAGGAGACCGTCTCTCTACATCTGTGCCTCCTCAACCCTCTTCTGAGGTGCAGACACAAGGTCCCCAAACAGCTCATCTCTGGTCTTCCTTTTGCTGCTGCCCTGAAGATTTGTTGGGCAGTTAGAGGCTGAAAACGCTCCAGGCTGATGTTCGGGGGGCGTGGAGGGGTGCCAAGTGCGGGAGCTGTGAAACAGAACAAGTAGTTATTGTACTAATTCCAGTCTCCATGGCAACAATGAGAAAATGCTGCTGTCTCTTCAGTTTTGGAATACCACTCCTGTCGTCTCTCCCAGCCTGGGGTGAGACATTTGCCACCTCCCCTCCCTGTCAGATAGGACCCCATACCAATCCTGGGTCGCTGGTAGGCTGTGGGGTTGGGGCTTGGGGTTGGATGGCAAGGCTAAGGGGTGGCAGCAGGGGACAGGTTAGTAATCATAGAATCATAGAATCTCAGGGTTGGAAGGGACCTCAGGAGGTCATCCAGTCCAACCCCCTGCTCAAAGCAGGACCAAACCCAATTAGATCATCCCAGCAAGGGCTTTGTCAAGCCTGACCTTAAAAACATCTAAGGAAGGAGATTCCACCACCTCCCTAGATAACCCATTCCAGTGCTTCACCACCCTACTAGTGAAAAAGTTTTTCCTAATATCCAACCTAAACCTCCACCTCTGCAACTTGAGACCATTACTCCTTGTTCTGTCATCTTCTACCACTGAGAACAGTCTAGATCCATCCTCTTTGGAACCCCCTTTCAGGTAGTTGAAAGCAGCTATCAAATCCCCCCTCATTCTTCTCTTCTGCAGGCTAAACAATCCCAGTTCTCTCAGCCTCTCCTCATAAGTCATGTGCTCAAGCCCCCTAATCATTTTTGTTGCCCTCCGTTGGACTCTTTCCAATTTATCCACATCCTTCTTGTAGCGTGGGGCCCAAAACTGGACACAGTACTCCAAATGAGGCCTCACCAGTGCCGAATAGAGGGGAATAATCACGTCCCTCGATCTGCTGGAAATGCCCCTACTTATACAGCCCAAAATGCCGTTAGCCTTCTTGGCAACAAGGGCACACTGTTGACTCATATTCAGCTTTTCGTCCACCGTAACCCCTAGGTCCTTTTCTGCAGAACTGCTGCCCAGCCATTTGGTCCCTAGTCTGTAGCAGTGCATGGGATTCTTCCGTCCTAAGTGCAGGACTCTGCACTTGTCCTTGTTGAACCTCATCAGATTTCTTTTGGCCCAATCCTCTAATTTGTCTAGGTCCCTCTGTATCCTCTCCCTACCCTCCAGCGTATCAACCACTCCTCCCAGTTTAGTGTCATCTGCAAACTTGCTAAGGGTGCAGTCCACACCATCCTCCAGATCGTTGATGAAGATATTGAACAAAACCGGCCCCAGCACCGACCCTTGGGGCACTCCACTTGATACCGGCTGCCAACTAGACATGGAGCCATTGATCACTACCCGTTGAGCACGACCATCCAGCCAGTTTTCTATCCACCTTACCGTCCATTCATCCAGCCCATACTTCCTTAACTTGCTGGCAAGAACACTGTGGGAGACTGTATCAAAAGCTTTGCTAAAGTCAAGAAATAGCACATCCACTGCTTTCCCCTCATCCACAGAGCCGGTTATCTCATCATAGAAGGCAATTAGGTTAGTCAGGCATGACTTGCCCTTGGTGAATCCATGCTGACTGTTCCTGATCACTTTCCCCTCCTTTAAGTGGTTCAGAATTGATTCCTTGAGGACCTGTTCCATGATTTTTCCAGGGACTGAGGTGAGACTGACTGGCCTGTAGTTCCCCGGATCTTCCTTCTTCCCTTTTTTAAAGATGGGCACTACATTAGCTTTTTTCCAGTCATCCGGGACCTCCCCCGATTGCCATGATTTGTCAAAGATAATGGCCAATGGCTCTGCAATCACATCGGCCAACTCCTTTAGCACCCTCGGATGCAGTGCATCCGGCCCCATGGACTTGTGTTCGTCCAGCTTTTCTAAATAGTCCCGAACTACTTCTTTCTCCACAGAGGGCTGGTCACCTCCTCCCCATACCGTGCTGCGGAGTGCAGCCGCCTGGGAGCTGACCTTGTCTGTGAAGACAGAGGCAAAAAAAGCATTGAGTACACTAGCTTTCTCCACATCCTCTGTCACTAGGTTCCCTCCCTCATTCAGCAAGGGGCCCACACTTTCCTTGACTTTCTTCTTGTTGCTCACATACCTGAAGAAACCCTTCTTGTTACTCCTAACATCTCCGGCTAGCTGCAACTCCAAGTGTGATTTGGCCTTCCTAATTTCACTCCTGCATGCCTGAACAGTAACTTCATGTGCATCTCTGATTCACAGATTCCTAGATTCCAAGGCCAGAAGGAACCACTGTGATCATCCAGCCTGACCCCTGTAGAACACAGGCCAGAGAACTGCTCCAAAAGAATTCCTAGAGCCAATCTGGCAGAAGATATCCCGTCTTGATTTAAAATGGTCAGTGATGGAGAATCCACCGTGACCCTTGGTCAGCTGTTCCAATGGCTAATTACCCTCCCTGTTAAAATCTATCCCTTATTTCCAGTCTGAATTTGTTTAGCCTCAATTTCCAGCCCTTGGGTCAGATTAGAAATTTCTCTGCTAGATCAGTTGGGCAGCAGGTTACTAATTACATTTTCGAAGCCTGTCCCTACTTTGGAGGACATTACCCTGAGGTGTGCCACCAAGAGACAGAGAAGGCACTAGGCAGGCCAGCGTGCTATGCAGCGGTGCTAGTCACTAGACCGGTCCCCTGCATAAGTTGCTACTTATGCAGGCAGCCCCGAGACGGCTGTGTTGCCCGGTAATGTGCGTGCCAAAAAGCACTCTCTTTGCTTTAACGTCTCTAACAGCTACAAACCAGCACAAAACGCACTGCAAAATAAACAGACTTCTGCAGGAATTATTCTGAACCCAAGGAGTTAACGATGCAGAGAGTCTGAGCTAGCCCAGTGCCCTGTCATCTCTATGAATTTTGAACTGTCTCACTTTGGGAGATATACTTCATCAAATGCTACAGTTGCGGAAAACTCAGAGCAGCGCTCCAAGTCAGAAGCAAAGGGCCATTTTATATTGATTTCTCTCTTTCCACATTTGCCATTTCAATCAACAAGCCTGCATTACAATGCATTAGATTTTTAACCCCAGCCTGCCAGGTGTGGGGAGCGGAGGCTGCACAGGTGGGAGAGGGAAGTTTTTGATATTTCAGAAAAATAATCACTGCGTAGGTCACAGTCTACTGGTGCCATTTTGAGAATGTGAGGGTGGGGCCAACGGGGAGGGAGAGGGACAGGGGATGGGGAGTGCTGGCTTGGCCAATCGAGATTTACATTTCAGAGAAATAAACACTGCGGGGCTTAAATTCTCCACCCTGGATCATGCTATTATGAGCAGGGGAAGGAGAGGATGATAAAATCCAAGCAGGTTCAGGCTCCTAGCTCACAACTGCCCAAAATGGCCACAGCTACTGGGTCCTGGAACAAAAGTTTTTTAACCCGCTGTAAAAGAGCCCCCCGTATTTTTCTCCCCAGTGGTGGGAGTCCCTGGCCACGCCCCGTTATCTATCCATCTTACGTTCAAGCGCCTGTTTCTTAGTCCTTGCAAGAGGAACCCAGCCCTTTGTGGCTCTTCTTGGGTCTCTTCCGCTGGGGGAATCAAAAGGAAAATAAACACTCCAGCATCCCCGAGAATAACTTCTTCCCGGGGCCAAGTCACATGGAAAAGCCCAGCAGTGCCGTCTTACTCTGGGGCTGTCTGCGTGGCGCTGTTCTAGGAGTCCTTCTGGCTGGGTAGCTGAATCAGGCTCACTCCCCTGGGATTTGCTGCACTCCCCGTAGGGCTTGGGGTGGAGCTCTCCTGGATGGGCATTCCCCCTGTGGCTTCGGGAGGCAGGTGATCTGTCCCCCACCCCGCCAACCAATTGACACTTAGCCAGGTCAGCAGTCAGGACGGCTTTGGAAATCAACTGTAGTAGTAAGGAAACATGGTGGAGATGGCTGTCCCAAACTGGGCTATATGTGACTCTCTCATCCAAATAAGCCATGGCGCACTGCCCCTGTGGAAGGATTACGTGATCCATTAATCTCTGAAAGGTCACTGCTGCCCCTGCCACCCAAACGGCATCATTGGAAAATCGTTGGTGCAATCCAAAGGGCGCGGCAAACACGGTCTTTTCCCTGGATCCCGGAGTCAAAGGGGATCTGCCAACCCCACGGGGCAGGGAGGGAGCGTCACCCAGCCTCGTTCTGCCCCCAGACCAGCTCCGCCCCAGCCACAGCTCCACTCTGCCCCCTGCTCTGCCCCCTAGCCACAGCTCCACTCCACCCCCTGCTCCGCCCCCCAGCCACAGCTCCACTCCGCCCCCCTGCTCCGCCCCCCAGCCACAGCTCCACTCCGCCCCCCGCTCCGCCCCCCAGCCACAGCTCCACTCCGCCCCCCTGCTCCGCCCCCAGACCAGCTCCGCCCCAGCCACAGCCCCCTGGGGATGCATGCAACATGGCTGCTGCACCGAGAGGGGTATGCGACTCTGGTCGTGTGTACACATGGATGGGGCACAGGTGGCTGCATGCCAGTGTTTAAACAGGGAGGTGACATCCAGTCAACATGATGCCAGAGTAGTAGAAGGTGCGCAGGTAAAAAGACAGGCCAATCCAGGTGCAAAGCAGTGCAGTGTGGGATAGCAGTGGGAGGGCTGCCAGAGGCAGAACTGTTCATTCAAAATACAGATATGTCCACACGGACCTGTGCTGGACTAACTCCTCTCAAAATGGACTCACTCCACTTGCAAAATGGATTAGCCAATTGGCAAAAAGTGGCCAGATAATTAAAAAGAAAAAGAAAAAGACAGAGATTGTGTCAGATGGACACTGGACATTTTAATCCAAAACAATAGTTAATGTGTGTGGGGGGGGGGGGGAACCAACTGGTGTAGAGAAGCTCTTGGCATTTGTCTGGCTGTTAGTAAGTTTCTAACAGGGTAACATTTGAATGCTGCATCCGACCAATTCCAGAATTTCAGGGAATGGAATTTCCTGGGCAGAACTGTGCAGATTTTGGTGAAAACTCATCAACTGTAAGGGGAAAATGGGGAACACATGGAGCCCTGGCATCTGGTTAGCAGACCCAGCAGTTTCAACCACTTCTGCCATCATCTATAGCTCAAAGAACCAGTTGATGTTGCCACCTTCCAGCACAAGCCCTGCTAGCCAGCTCAGCTCTGCCCATCCTCCCAAGAGACTTTAACAGGTGACCCCTTGAATTATTTATCTCCTAGACAGAAATAAGACTGGGGGAATGAAGGGGCATGGGACTGCACATAGAGCCCCTGGCTGGGGGTGGGAAATGGAGGACCCTGGTATTGGGGAGGTGAGGCATACAGCGCTATTGTCATATGTTGGAGAAGGAAGGGGGACACAGAGTCCCAGCCATGGTGGGAAAGTGGGGAATGGAGGACATGGGAGGAAAGGGGAATGAGGGGGGCACAGAGCTGCTTGCAAGGGGGAGAGGTGGGAGGAGTTCCTGAAATAGAGGGGGCTGGGAGAGTGGCACCCAAAGAGCCTGTGGGGAGAATGGAGAGGAGCCAAGAGCCCCTGGGGTGGGCAAGGAGCTCAGATGACAGAAGCTATGAAGTATGCAAACCTCTAGCTAGCCAACAATGGATGAATTCTAATGCACCCATTGCCGTGATACCAGGGCCCCAGCCAGCTGCTAAGGTGCTGGCTGTGCCCCTCAGCCACTTGTTAAACAGCCTCTTCCAGATCTGGAGCAACAGAAAGGAGAAGGCTGGTTTACCCGGCAGGCCCCTGGCTGACATTTATCATCTAGAGCTCTCCAGCTCTATGCGTCTGGCCTGGGCCCCCTCCCCCCCAAGTCACACACCGCAGGGCCCCTGCAGCAGCGGGATTCCTTCCCTTGTGTGCTTGCAGGATGGGGGTCACTCTCCCTTCCCCCCCTTACATAACGATCCTCTCCGCCCCACTCGCAGCTTCGTCCAGCGTTCTTGTTTCCCAGGCATTAATCTTTGCCATCTTGGGCTCATCTAATTGGATTTCCCAGGTCACATGGTGAGATAAAAAGTCCCCAATCCGTAGGACAGAAATTGGGTTATCCATGGGGAATTAAGGTAGAGAGAGGGGCAAGGTGAAGGGCTCCCATGCTGCCTTCGTAGCAGTCTCTGGCCAGCAGCCGTCCTGCGTGGAACTCCAGAGCCAGGCTGCAGCACCCTTCTCTGGTGCTGTGGGGGATCGGGCATAGATACATTTTTTTTTCTCTCTTTCTCCCCACCCCATAAAGGGTGAGTGACCCAGGGTGAAGAGCTGGAAGAGACAGAGGAGCTAGAGGAGTTAGAGGAGCTAGAGGAGGAAGACGCCGAGATGGGGAGTGGAGCGAGCGCTGAAGATAAAGAACTGGCCAAAAGGTCCAAGGAGCTGGAGAAGAAACTCCAGGAAGATGCAGACAAGGAGGCGAAGACGGTCAAGCTGCTGCTGTTAGGTAAGCATGGGAGCTGGGCAACACTGCAGCTTGCCTGGGGCACCCTCAGCTCCTAGGGGTGGATCCAGAAATGAGCGGGCAGGGACGTGGTTCTGTACCACTCAGAGCTGGTCTCCATGCATGTAATAAATGTGCCGTTTATGGAGAATGGCCCAAACAGGGGATCCTGGTGATTCGGGATCAATGCAGGGTAGGAGGGGGATGGTTAGCCTGTGCCAACTAAGACTTCAGTTCTGAGTTGGCTAAGCAGAGCCTGGGATGAAGGCAACCCTCAGATGAGAAGTGGTGATGCCAAGCGAGGGGAGGTGGGGCAAGAAAGGAGAAACTGGGGTTATTGTTGCTGGGCTTGAGGACAATCAGTTTACGTGAAGGGGTTAGAAAATGGCAGTATCTGCTGGTGGCCAAGGGATGGGAGACAGAAGAAAGAGAAGAGGGAGCATGAAATGCAGTGCAGGACCAAGGCAGGAGGGCGTGGTCTGGCTGTTTCAGTCTATGTTGGGTTCAGAGATATGGTCACCCAGGATTTTGTGTTTTTGTTTTTCTCATTTTTTTCCAACTGAGAGGAGGATCTGTTCCTAAGTAGCACCAGATGGGCTGTCATTAGCTTGATGACTTCCTAACTGAAGTGATTAGCCGGGACACAGATTTCTCAGCCAATTGGATGTGACAAGAGGTCACAAACACCCTCGTGAGAGAAGCCGGGGTGAAGGGGGCAGCACCTCAACAGGGATTAAAATCTATTTGTAATTTTCCAGAAGGGGTGGTGGGGGTGGAAATAGGAATGCTGTGGCTGGTGTCACCACTTGGTAACTACATACCTGGGTCTTTCTGCATCGGGGCGGGGGGGCCTTTGGATTGATTTGGTGACTCACCAAGGGCCATGTGTGAAAAGGGAATTGATCAGAGAGTCATTGTTCTGGCCCCAAATGACAAGCAAAGACATATATGTAATGTTTCACTTCACATGAGAGTTTAGTGGCTGAAGCACAGGACCTAGGATCAGGACACCTGGGTTCTAGCCCCAGCTCTGCTGCAGCCTCACGGTTTGACCCACAGATTCGTCAGCTGTAAGACAGGATAGCCGTACTATCCCTACCCCCACTCATACCGAGTGTGAGGTGTGAGGGCTGGATCTGGCAGTGAGGCAGCTCTGGTGAGCAAGGTGTTGCAGGATCACACCGCAGCTCATTAACACGGATGAAGCGCTTTGAGATCTCTGGCCTAGAGAAAGGCTGAGGGTGATGCTGATTGGGTCGGTTACCTGCTTGTTGGTAGAAAACCCTCGGGGCTCCATGAGCAGTGCGCATAGAGAGGGCTGGACTTTATTTCTGAACACATTGATTTCTCAGTGTGTTCAGAAATAACCTGAGACTCCTAAAAGCCTCAGTTTAGCCTAATAGCACAGTGGCAGAAGGGCCTGTGCTCTGAGGCTGCATTACTGAGGCACTAGCCCGAGGCTTGACACTCCCGCTGATCTCCGAGCTGCAAGCTGGAGTGAAGGGGGCGATCCCAGTTCTGGACTGGGCGCCTCTCTCAGCCCTTTTACGGGCAGTAGACCACGAGCAGGGTACTGCAAACAGCAGAATACTGGGGCAGTTCTCATTGCCAGCCTGGCACTGCTGAGGCAAGGGAGCCTGCTAGGAGATGCCTAGGGCACACACGGTTTAGTCCGAAAGCCACAATGGAGCTGGAGTCTCCAGCCCGCTCTCCTTCTCCTACAGCGTCCCCTCTCCTTTTCCCTGGGCTCCAGCCCGGAGCACAGCTTCCTTTGGGCCTGTGCCGCTCAGGCAAAGTTGCTGCTCGCTCTGGCATGTGGGGGTCTGGGGCACCCAAACCTTACACATGTGCACATAAAGTCAGCTAGGAGGGGCCCTGCTTGGTCACAGCAGGGGCCCAAGTGTCTTCTTCAAGGCAGCTGAGGGGGAGGCGTGAGGGATGGATAGGTCCCAGGGAGGGGACACGGGGGATGCAGAAGGGAGGGAGCAGGTGCGAGGGGGAAGGTTAGGCCAGTGGATGGTCATGGGCAGGGAAACCCCCCAGGGACAGGCTCCTCCAACCAATCCCCGTGTAGTGTCACAATCAGCGAGGGTCATTCACCACCACCCTCTTCCAATCGAGATCAGACATCTCCTCCTGAAAGAAAGGCTCCCGCTCACACCGAAGAGATGGGATCGCGGCAGCAACGTCTGGCTGAGGTCTCTGGCCTGGGCGTGGCAGCAGCTCAGACTAGATGTACACAATGGTCTAGGGGGCACCCGGTTGCACCATTCCAGCCCAGGAACTGGTCACTGGGGGTCAGTCCTGGTCTGCAGCTCAGGGTGCCCTAAGCCACCCTGTGTCATCCCTACGCTCACCCCCCATTGCCTGAAGAGACTCCCAGCCCGAGTTAGAACCACAGCAGTGTGAAGGCAGCAGAATAAACCCTTGCTCCAGAGGGTGACTTGCGGGGGTTGTAGGAAAGATGCCACCTGAGCGAAGAACGGAGATTGAGGCTAGAAGCCCCTGCTGGAAACCCAGCCTCCCACCCGGCTCCTGGGAGCGAAGAGAGGCCAGCCGGGCCCGTCTCAGCCCAGACCCGCCCTTCACGGGTCCTGGGGCTGATGCTCCCCAGAGCTCTAGGTTACAACGCGGCGGCCTTGCCCTTTGCACTACAGGGGCAGGAAGCCTGCGCCTGACTCCGCGCAGCGCCACAAGGTTCATCCAGGTGACGGCAGGGAGGCTGGGATCAGCGCGATTAGGCCTTAATTCTAAGCAGCTTCCTGGTTTGAATAAGCTGCTTAAAGCGATGAGATGAGGCGACGCCTGGCGCTTGTGGCCAAGAACCGAAGGGCAGGCGCCGAGAACGGAGGCGGGAGAGGCTAAGAAAAGCAAAGCCCAGGGCTGGGCTGGGCGTGCCCAACGGCTGAGGCTGTGTTACCGTCAGGGAATCCCAGCTCCAGGCTGAGTCCAGTCCCACCGACATGGTCCTTTCTACCCTGCTGGGGCGCAGTAGGATGGTCCAGCATGACAGACACACGGGCCCGGCTTGCTGTGTAGGGTTCCACTGCTGGGGGACTTACGGCATAACTAGGTCCCCCGACCCCGTAGCAATGACAGGTCCTTCGTGCCAACAGGAGCCGAGGGCCTGGCTCTCGAGTGCCCCCCATAGCCGCTAGCCTTTGAGCGCTGCTGATGGGCTCTGGAGGGAGGGATCTCCAGCCTTCTTGGGCCAGGGAAATGAGTCGAGCCAATGGGGAGCCTCTGAGGAATAAAAAGGGAGCATGAGCAAGGCACAGGGAGGGGTCTCCCTAGGCCTGAGAAAGCCGTTCAGGCCCTGCTGACTGCAGGGGTCTATAACCAGGGGTGGATGGAGGCTGGAAGGTTCCCCTGATCCACCAGACCAGCGAGGCCCAGGACTGAGAGGAACGGGTGGGGCAGGTGCCAGAGCAGAGGGGCTCAGTGACAATGCACCAGATAGTTTGCAAGCGGGTTGGGTAGAAGGAGGGTGGGGGTTGCAGACTTAGGTGAAGGGGTGTTGAAGGATGATGGCAGCTGCAGGGTATTGCTCTGGCGGATGTATCCTGGAGGTGTGGGAGTAGCAAAGGATCTGAATACCGGGCAGCCAGGCAAGAGGGCTCGTTGGGGCAGGAGAGTTAAGGCAGCCAAGTGGTGGAGGCTAGATACCCGTATCCAATTACAGGGCTGGAAGGGACCTCAATAGGGCACCTAGTCCATCCAACCTTCCCCTATGAATCTGAGGTTCTGTCACTGGCACAGCCCCACGTGGTCAGTCCAGGAGCCAACGAGCTAATCCGGGCCATGGGTCTCAGACCACTTTCCTTTCAAAGCTGGTACCCTGGTCTTCATTGAGCCAGCCGATGGAGGGAGTTTTCTCGTTGCATCTGGACTTGGCTGCAAGGCACCTGTGAAGATCACAATGGGCCCAATTGTGAGCCTTCGCTGCCCCCAGCACAGGGGCAGGTACGGGTGGAAGGAGCTCCTTTTCTCCCCTGCATGAGGCAGGCCCACCCCAATGGCTATAACCTATTTTTAAGCCCCCCCCACCCCAGCCTTTCGAGCCCACCTGTTCCAGCACTGAACTTGCCTTAGAGGTAGAAAGTTATTCCTAAAAAATCCAACCTAAGCCTCCCTGGCTGCCAAGTAAGAGGATTGCTACTTATCCTGCCCTTAGTATCGTAGCCTGACCATAGAGAGCTGTAGATCGCCAGCCCCTGAGTAACCACCTTTACATATGTTATGTTTCCCGCTCAGCCTTCTCATCTCTAGACCACACATGCTCAGTTCTTTCCTGATCCCCTACCTTGCGGGGCACAAGATGGTTTGAAGCCTGGGCCGGGGCTCAGGTTTGGGCTGGAAGCGCCTGTTCCAGTTTCCACAGGGTGAGGTCTTCGTAACTTGCAGATGAGCTGGGGTGCAGCTGGCTGGCGTGGAGCCTCCAATGAACGGCTCACGTGCTGGTGAACAGCGGCGGTGGGGGAAGCGCAGCTGTCCCCCGTGCGCCTCCCCCTTTCCAGAGCCCAGCTCACCCAGCTCAGGGCAGGCATACACCAGCGCACACCAGGGGGAGCGGAGCACCTCCGGGGGTGGCTGCTGAAGGGGGGAGTCCAGCTGGTTCTGTGAAAGCAGGCTCAGTTCCTGGTTCCTAGACACCCAGTCTGACCATTCCCTCAAAACAAGGCCTTTCCCTGGGTTGGGCTCTTGGGAGCCCAGGGCCCGGATCAACTGACCTGTTTCATCCACATTAATATGCCACTAAACCCCGCACGGGAGAAATCCATCCCTGCTAAACTGTCTGAGGAGCCAACCCCAGAGAAACGCACCTGGGGGACAGGAGTGAAGAGCGGGATAGATAGCGCGTACTCAGTGCTGCGTATCCAGGTCCCAGTGCCGTAGGATCCAAGTCCTTCAGAGCCGCGGTCCCTTCTAAGGCGCATGCGTCTCTCTCTTTCTGGATGCTGACACTCAAACGTTTCCTCCGGCTCTTTTCCAGGTGCCGGGGAGTCAGGCAAGAGCACAATCGTAAAACAGATGAAGTGAGTACCATGGCAGGGCTGAGGGTCGGCTGCCCAGAACACAGCCCAAGGTGGTTTCCTTCTAGGAGCCTACTCTAGGCATGAATGTAGCGTGATTAACCCCTGCACTGCTGCTGGGCCAGGCTGCCGGCTGGCTGGCAATAGCTTAGCAAGATTAATAAAGAGGGATTAAACGACTCAATAAAAATAGCATCTGCAGTTATGCTAGCTAGGAGGAAAAGGCGCCCAGTTCTGCTTCGAGGCATGAATTGATCAGCAGCTGGGGTCTCTTCATGTGCCATCTCAGTTACCAGTGATGGGTGGGGATGGAAGTTTCAATTCCCCCCACGCACCTGCTCTAGCCCACTCTCAAGCCAAGGAGATCGGCCTAGACAGACAGTGGATCTAGCATCTCTGCCCCCGTGCCCTGTGGAATGTCCCAGGGAGTGGATGGAGTGCGGGCACACCCCATGTGAGCTGTGGGCACGTGGGGTACTGGTGGCAAGTGGATGGCCAGCCATACCAAACAGCAGGCTGCAAGTCTCCAGGCACAGGGAGGAGGAAACCATCACACCCCTTTGTGCGTCGCTCTTTGCTGTGCTGGGTCTCTGACGTAAGCCCTGTGGGGCAGGGAACACAAACCGTCATGGGGCTACACGGGGAGCGAGCGAGTTCTACGCGTCAGAGTCCAGTCGCAGAAGGTCCCATGTGATCTGACCTTCTCCTCTGAATCGGAGGTTCTGTGGTCACGTGTGGTCTGTCCAGGAGCCAGCAAGCGAATCCGGGCCATGGGTCTCAGACCACTTTCCTTTCAAAACTGGTATCCTGGTCTTCCCTGAGCCAGCCGATGGAGGGAGTCTTCTCGCTGCATCTGGACTTGGCTGCAAGGCACCTGTGAAGATCACAACGGGCCCAATTGTGAGCTGGGCTGCACGCCAGCACAGGGGCAGATGGGGGTGTAAGGAGCTCCCTGTCTCCCCTGCGTGGGGTGACACATTGTCAGATGCTTCTAGCAGACGCCACTCAGGCCTCAACACCCCCCCCCCCCACACACACACACCCCATACTGTGCAGTGGTGTGGTTCCTCAGCTTCCCACCCCAGCCAGCACCAAAGGGGAAGTCAGCTATGCCAGGAAAACAGCAGCCATTCAAGCCTAGGAGTAAGCAGGGGCCTTTCAGTCCCTGCACTGCCTCTCCTTCGGGCTGGAGAGCAAGGTGCCGATCTCTGTGCTGCAGGGAGAGGACTGCCGGGGGAAGCAAGGCGGTGATCCCTGCTAACGGCTGTGGTTTATTTACCTCCCCCGCAGGATTATCCACCAAGATGGTTACACGCAAGAAGAGTGCCTGGAATTCAAGTCCATCATCTACGGCAATGTGCTGCAGTCAATCCTGGCCATCATCCGAGCAATGTCCACGCTGGGGATAGATTACGTCGAACCAGGGCGAGGGGTCAGTACGCTGCCCCTGCCACCACTGGAACATCTGTCTGGCCCCTGGACAGGGGAAGGCGGAGGGAGCGGGGGCGGTCCCCACATGTTCCTCTGTTCAAGTGCCTGCAATTCCCAGTTATATCAGGAGTCCTGGGAGAGGCTGCAGGGTAGCCTGGGATGCAGGATGCTGCTCTTGGGTTGGAGAGGAAGTTCCTTCTGAGCCCCGGGGGGGAGACAGTTTCACTGGTGTTCGCTCGAGCTAGTGTGTGAAGATCAGCAGTGTGGACACTGTGGCTCGAGCAGAAGCTCCGGCTAGCTGTGCGAGTCCAAGCCCACCTGAGCCCCTGGGTTTGAGCTCAGGGAGCTAGCCTGCGCCCAAACGGCAACGTCCACAGCGCTATTTTTAGCACGTTTTCTCAAGTCTGTCTACCAGGGTTGGGAGGCTCTGTGTCTCATTCACTCCTACTAGCGCATGCTAGAAGCCAAATGTTCCCAGCTGCTCCTTACAACAGCAGATAAATATTTTAATAGATGCCACTGCAACTCAATGGGCAAGTGGCAGTCGTCTGGTTCCATTTCCATGTGACATAGATCGGAAGGGAAGGGCAAGACCTCCAAGCGTGGGAAAGAGGAGCTGTGGGGAAGGAGAGTCCAGAGACAAGGGTCCTGCTCCTTTCATTATTCGCAGAGAAACAAGGAGTTTGGTTTCCCGTTGCTTCAGACACCACGCTGCTATGGTGTGTTGCCATCTACTGGTTAAGGAAAGCATTCTGGGAGCAGCTTGAGTTCCCCACTCCAGGGCCTGGCCAGACAGGATTCTGGGCACATTCTCTGGGGAAGCTGTTCTTGAAAATCAGCAGGGTTGGGTTGGGGTAGAATTTAAATTTCAAAATCCAGATTAAAATCCCACAAAACCTTACCCTGTTCAGATGGGCCCAAAGCAGGTCTGCCATTCACGCCCGTCTCTGGCCCCAGCCTGCTCACCGGCTCGGTCTCTTACAGGATGATGGGCGGCTGCTGTGCAACTTGGCAGATTCCATCGAGGAGGGCACCATGCCCCCGGAGCTAGTGGACTGTATAAAAAAGCTGTGGAAAGATGCAGGAGTCCAGGCCTGCTTTGACAGAGCAGCTGAGTACCAACTCAACGACTCCGCTTCCTAGTAAGTGTGTCCCTATGACCCAGTCATTAGGAAAAGCAACTGCCAGACAGCGAGATCCTCCAGGGATGGACACGAACTTATTGGGACACAGAGGGCTCGTCCATCGTTGGGGCTTAGTACCTTGAATCGTCCCCTTTGCTGCTGCTGAAGTGACTGACGTCTTCATGGAGCAGGTATCACCACCCACTACTGCCACGTAAAAACACTTGGACTCAGCTTTTCACCAGCAGCCAAGGGGAAGGGAAGGAGAAATTCCAGGCGAAGGGGCCAATCTGCTCCCTTTGAAGCCAGTGAAGGTTTTAGCACGGAGTCCAAGGAGAGCCTTGTCCGTCAAGGGAAGGGCACAAGCCCCTTAAAGGACTTTAGAAGACAAGCAAGACAGAGCAGAATGAATCATAGAATATCAGGTTGGAAGGGACCTTAGGAGGTCATCTAGTCCAACCCCCTACTCAAAGCAGGACCAAACCCCAATTTTTGCCCCAGATCCCTAAATGGCCCCCTCAAGGATTGAACTCACAGCCCTGGGTTTAGCAGGCCAATGCTCAAACCACTGAGCTATCCCTTCCCAGTTAGATTGTCAGTTCTTTGGGTCCTAGCAGACCCTGCTTGTTCAGCACCTGGCACAAGGGGGTCATGGTCCTAGGTGCTGCTGCAATGCAGGTAAGAAGGAATGAAGCACTGAGTTGCATGCACTCTCATAATTCACTATGTAACAAGCGAGGTCCTCTGTGCTCCCACTTAGCCCAGAATGGCTCCATGTGAGACAGATTCTCGCCCATGGCCTGGATAGTGCTACTGTGTCAGACAAAGCCCCTAAAAACCGCTGACATGCGACTCTCACTGCCTGCTGCAGTGGGGCTGCCCGCCCCTCATCACCACCACTACTGCCACCACTAGACTGCGCAACAAACCCTGTTAAACCCAGCCAATCAAGCGATGCCGAATTCAGTCTAGGTCCTGTACCCTTAATGGATGCCACGTGCCAGGGTATTTCAGGGGTCTGAGCACCAATCTGTCTCATGTACTATACAGGCGGCACTATCTAAGGCCAATGAGGTATTTCAGGCTCTGGCTTTCAGTAGCCTCAGGGCCAAATGCTGCTTCTGCTCACAGCAGCGTATATCCACTGAAGACAGTGGTTACTCCAGACACGCTTGTGTCAACACCATCGCAATTTGTCCCTTCGGGTTAGTTTAACATAGTTCTCATGGGCCCAGAGCCGTGGCCTGGCACAATGGCTGCAGAGCAGAGGTGTGGGCACATTACAGGGAATGCTGCAGGGAACACACGTCATTGTTTCACTCCGCTGAGCCAAACGTGGCCATTCTCTGACTTCAGAAATCCCGGCCTGCCACGCAGCTCCCTCGTAGGCTGCAGCAGCTGCACAGTCCCATTCAACAGCAGGATGGAGGAGCAACTGTGGATGCTGGAACTTAAGGTTATGGGCTTTCCAGACCACAGCATTAACTGAGCTGCTCCATCACCTCCTACCAGCAGGGTCCACCTGTCTGTCAGTCTGCCTTCATCGGTCATCTCTTATCTTCTAGTTAACATATGGAGATATGCCTGTCTCCTAGAACTGGAAGGACCTTGAAAGGTCATTGAGTCCAGTCCCCTGCCTTCACTAGCAGGACCAAGTACTGTCCCCGGACAGATTTTTGCCCCAGATCCCTAAATGGCCCCCTCAAGGATTGAACTCACAGCCCTGGGTTTAGCAGGCCAATGCTCAAACCACTGAGCTATCCCTTCCCAGTTAGATTGTTAGTTCTTTGGGTCCTAGCAGACCCTGCTTGTTCAGCACCTGGCACAAGGGGGTCATGGTCCTAGGTGCTGCTGCAATGCAGGTAAGAAGGGATGCGCACGCTTTGACCCTGGTTAGTCATGAACTGAGATTTTCTTGCTCTCCAGTTGGGCTAGGAGGATTTCTCCCCTCCCTCAGGCTAGCGGAATCGCTTGGACTTTCCCACTGTCCTCTCCTATGACTGACAGCTCACTGATAACACCTTACCTCAGACCTCCTTTCCCAGGCCCGATAGCTATAATATGCCCTATCCCTTCGGACTACTGCTCCCAACAGCTCTCTGCATTCCTGCCTAGCTACCTGAACCAGCTGGATCGGATCACAGCTCCCGATTACCTCCCCAACGAACAGGATGTACTACGATCTCGAGTGAAGACCACGGGGATCATAGAGACCAAGTTCGCTGTCAAAGATCTTAACTTCAGGTGAGTACATATGCCCGTGTCCCCCTCTCCCCTTTGGTGGCATCACTGACCAAATATCCTGGCCAAATTCCAGCCAGGAGAATGCTGTTTATTTCAGTTGGCTGGGAGAGTCTTCCTCGCATCCCATCCTAAATGGCTGCCTTTCTTGGCTGGTGTAAATCTGCAGAGCGCCATTGTGCTGTCAGTTTACACCAGCTAAGTACTGGGCACTGCATTTCAAGAAAGATGTGGAGAAATTGGAGAGGGTCCAGAGAAGAGCAACAAGAATGATTAAGGATCTAGAGAACATGACCTATGAAGGAAGGCTGAAGGAATTGGGTTTGTTTAGTTTGGAAAAGAGAAGACTGAGAGGGGACATGATAGCGGTCTTCAGGTATCTAAAAGGGTGTCATAAGGAGGAGGGAGAAAACTTGTTCATCTTAGCATCTGAGGATAGAACAAGAAGCAATGGGCTTAAACTGCAGCAAGGGAGGTTTAGGTTGGACATTAGGAAAAAGTTCCTAACTGTCAGGGTGGTTAAACACTGGAATAAACTGCCCAGGGCGGTTGTGGAATCTCCATCTCTGGAGATATTTAAGAGTAGGTTAGATAAATGTCTATCAGGGATGGTCTAGACAGTATTTGGTCCTGCCATGAGGGCAGGGGGCTGGACTCGATGACCTCTCGAGGTCCCTTCCAGCCCTAGAATCTATGAATCTATAAGGCTCTGGCCCTCTGCACTCATGTAAACAGCTGCCACATCCCAGCCCGGCGGGGACTGGGTTTCTGCGGTGGGTACCAGGACTGCCTGTGTGTTCGGTGCTCTGGGCAGGAAGGGGCTGCCTCACAACAGCAGAATTATTCCCTCCACAGGATGTTTGACGTGGGAGGACAGCGGTCAGAGCGCAAAAAGTGGATCCACTGCTTCGAAGGCGTGACCTGCATTATCTTCTGTGGAGCCCTCAGCGCCTACGACATGGTGCTGGTAGAGGATGATGAAGTGGTATGTTCTCTCTCTTAATCCCTATCTGCTGATGGCACTGTGACCACTGCTCCTCTGCCACCAGAGCACAGCTGGGCGGCTGCTCTCCCCTTTTTCAGAGCACCAGGAAACGGAAAAAAACCTCCCAACTCGGTTGGGCGACATCTGAGAGCCACCGCCCAGATTGTAAGAAAATAGCATCTCCTCAGCACAGACAGCGGCGAGGAGAGGGGTGAGCACCAAAGTGCCTGTATTGCCTGGAACACAGGGAGGTGCCGGCAGGAACAGAGCCGTGAGGAGCCTTGAATGTCAGCTCGTGGTTTACATTGTGCTGCTCTGACGCAAATCCAGGAAGCAAAAGAGCACTTGCCTGACATCAGATTAACTCATGTCTGAAAATAAATGCCTGTCTTCCAGCCAGTACATCTGGCAACTAAAACTAATTCACGTGGCACAGTGACATCCCGTGGCTGGTTAAGGCAAAGGATATTTCAGGGGGGCTGCCCAACGGCTTGCCTTTCAAGAGGGCATGAGAAATCAATAGGAGAAGGAAGATGGGCTTGTGGTTAAAGCACAAGGTACGAGAGCAGGATACTGTTCCCAGCTCTGTTCCCTGTGTGACCTTGGGCAGATCACGGATGCCTGGATTTTCAGAAGTACCCGCACTCCTTGCTGATTTCAGTAGGTGTGGTGGGTGCTCGGCCCCTCTGGAAAAAACACTCAATTGTTCTGCAGCTTCCGCCTCTGTCAGTGAGGGATCATAGCACTGACCTCTCCGAGTTAGCATGGGGCTGAATTCAATGGAATGTCTGTAAAGCAAGTGGAGGGCCCTGGACAGCCGGTGTGGCGTTCTCATCCTCAGCCCTCTCTCCCTGCTGCAGAGCAATTGCAGAATGGTGGCCCATCAGTTTCCGAACCTGTAAACTAGGAAGCAAAAGTGGAAAGTTCAGAGGAGAAATTAGGAAGGGCTCAGACGTGAGCCACAAGCATGGAAACCTGCTTCACAGCAAGAAACTAAAGACGATCTGTCTGTTTAGTTTGCCCGAAAGAAGGTTAAAAGGTGACCTGATCCCAGCCCGGAAGCTCCTGAGCAAGGAGGTTTCCAATGGCAGAGGATCTTTAATCTATCAGACAAAGGCAGACAGACCCAATGGCTAGACCAGGGGTCTCCAAACTATGGCCTGTGGGCCGGATCTCAGGAACTAGCGGCTTTGCACATGTCCACCAGTGGAAGCTGAGGTGCCGAGGAATTTAGGCACATGCAGCGTTAAGCAGCAGGTGAGCAGGGGTTTGAGGATCTAAATTCCTTTGTGGATCTAGCCTGGAGTCTTTAAATCAAAATTGGCAGTCTCGTCCTAAACGTTCTGCACTAGCTCAACCACAAGCTATGGGCTGGGGGCAGGAATCCCTGGGTGGGGTTCTCTGGCCTGTGCTGGGCAGGTCAGACTAGATGACCTCCTTTGTTTTTAAAATCTACATAGGAGCTAGAAAAAGGACAAATCAGCCAAACAGCACGGTAGGGTGACCTGACAGCAAATGTGAAAAATCGGGACAGGGGGTGGGGGGTAATAGGAGCCTATATAAGAAAAAGACCCCAAAATCGGGACTGTCCCTATAAAATCGGGACATCTGGTCACCCTACAGCACGGCCAAGACTGCAGCTTTGAGAAACTCTGGGAGAATTACCACATCCTGTGTGGGGAGAGTACAGGTGAAATCCTGGCCCCACTAACGTCAATGACAAAGCTCCCATTGACTTCACAGGGCTAGGGTCCCCCCCAGTCAGTGGTTGGCCTGGTTGCTGAAGATCAGATGTCAGTGTAGGGAGGAACTGAGGCTTATGAGTGACAATTAAACCCACAGGAAGTGAGGCACCTTTAATGAACATAAGTGCGTCAGAGAAGCAGCCAGGTCCAGCTTTAAGCGGGAGGTTTTCTGGGAGGTTTTTTTTGCTCCGCCGATCGGCGGCGGGAGGGATTTGGTTTTTTTCTTCTACAAAGTCAGCGGGGCCCCGCCGTCGTTATTCATGTGGGGCTCCGCACGCGCTAAAGCCGGCCCTGGAGGCAGCAATGGCTTGCAGAACTAGCCAGGCAGCAAGCTGCAGCTGAACAGGGGCGCCCGTAGCTGAGGAAATCCCTTAGAACAGTTTGCAGTTTTACCATGAAAAGCTATTCATAACTCTGCTGCTTATATGTGCAGTTACACAACTGATGGATGGAAAAATCATTGTCCATTCACCCACTGCTGGCTCGCTTTGTGTAGCCACGTGGGGGAAGGCAGCCACAGTTGGGCCCGATCCACCCCACCACTCTGAACCTGGCTCCCAACTGCAGCTAGAGCCCATCTCCCAGGGGCACACTCATTACACTGGGAAGCAGAGGCTGAAAAAGATTTGTCCACCACAAACCCCGATCAGCTGCACTTGAGCTCCCCATGCGATGCTGTGGCCAAAAGGGCTAATGCGATCCTGGGATGCATAAACGGGAATCTCAAGTAGAAGCAGAGATGTTATTTTCCCCCTATTTGGCACTGGTGTGAGCAGTGCTGGAACCCTGTGTCCAGTTCTGGAGTTCACAATTCAAAGAGGATGTTGATAAATTGAAGAGGGGTCAGAGAAGAGTCACAAGACTGATTGAAGGGGTAGAAAATGTGCCTTATAACAACAGACTCAAGGAGCTCTATTTAGCCTAACAAGAGAAGGCCAAGGGGTGACTTGATCACAGTCTATAAATACCAATTTGGGGAACAAATATTTAATAACGGGCTCTTCACTCTTGCAGACAACAGCCTACCACGAGCCAATGGCTGGAAGTTGAAGCTTGACAAATTCAGGCTGGAAATAAGGCCTACAATGTTAACAGTGCAAGTAATTAACCATTGGCACAACTGACCAAGGGTCACGGTGGATTCTCCATCACTGACCATTTTTTAAATCACCGATGGGCTGTTTGTCTAACAGCTCTGCTCTAGGAATGATGTGGGGCGGGTCTCTGGCCTGTGCTCTCCAGGGCGACAGACTAGATGATCACAATGGTCCCTCCTGGCCGTGGAATCACTGAGGTTGTTGCCCAAGCAGTTCCCTTACCCTTCAGGGCCCACCCTTAAGGCCTACTAGATTTGAGGTGGGGGAACACCACAGGCCCAGCTGGGTCCTCATCTGCACATGTGGAACTTCTACTAAGATCACCAGGAGTTATCCCTGTGTAAATGGAGGCAGAGTTGAACCCTTGTGAGCTAGCATGGAGCATTTATTATAAGAACGGCCAGACTGGGTCAGACCAATGGTCCATCTAGTCCAGTATCCGGTCTTCCAAAAGTGGCCAGTACCCGAGTTTAAGGGGGAAGTGCACAGAACAAGGCAGTTGGAGAGATCCACCTCTCTCTTTCCCTCCTGGCGCTCAGAGGCTAGGGCCACCCAGAGGATGGAGTTGCATCCCTTGACCATCTTGGCAACCTACCATGTACTTATCTCTTTTTTTAACCCAGTTATACTTTTGACCAGCACATCCCAAGGCAATGAGTTCCACAGGTAATTGTGCGAAAAAGTTCTTCCTCTCGCTTATATTAACCTGCTGCCTATTAGTTTCAATCCGGTGATCCCTGGTTTCTGTGTTATGGGCAAGGATAAATAACACTTCTCTATTCACTGCCTCTACCCCATTCATGATTTTATAGACCTCTATCTTATCTCCCCCCACGCTCCCAGTCATCTCTTTTCTAAAATGAACAACCCTAATCTTTGCAGTGTCTCCTCATACGGATGCCATTCCTTAACCCTTGATCATCTTCGTTGCCCTTCTCTGAACCTTTTCCAGTTCCACGTTTCCTTTCCAACCAGCACTAGACATGGTGTTAAAGGTGCCTTCTTGAGTGATTACAAGTAATTTAGAACCCATCATTATATATGTGTAGTTGGAATTATTTTTTTTCCAAATGTGCATTTCTTTGCATTTACCAATGTTGAATTTAATCTGTCATTTTGTTGTCCAGTCAGTTTTGTGAGCAACCCTTGTAACTGTTCGCAGTCGTAGACTTAATTATCTTGAATAATTTTGTATAACCTGCACATTTTGCCATTCCACTGTTCACTCTTTTTTCCAGATCATTACTTAATATGTTGAACAGCACAAGTCCCAGTACAGATCCTTGGGGACCCCGCTGTTTACCTCTCTCCTTTGTGAAAACTGACCATTTATTCCTACCCTTTGTTTCCTGTCTTTTAACCAGTTACTGCTCTATGAAGACCTTCCCTGTTATCTCACAACTACTTAGTTTGCTTAAGAGCCTTTGGTCAGGGACCCTGTCAAAGACTTTCTGAAAATCCAAGTACACTATATCCTCTGGATCACCCTTGTCCACATGCTTGTTGACTCCCTCAAAGAATTCTAATAGATTGGTGAGGCATGATTTCCCTTTACAATAACTGTGATGGACTATTCCTCAGCAAATTGTGTTCAGCTGTGTATTTGATAATTCTGCTCTTTACTGTAGTTTCTACCACTTTGCCCAGTACTGACGTTAGTTTTATCAGCCTGTAATTGCCAGAATTTCCTCTGGAGCCTTTTTAAAAATCAGTGTTACATTAGCTATCCTCCAGTCATCTGGTACAGAGGAGGATTTAAGCGACAGGTTACATACCTCTGTTAGTAGCTCTGCAGCTTCATATTCGAGCTCCTTCAGGACTTGTGGGTGAATCCTATCTGGTCCTGGTGACTTATTACTGTTTAGTTTGTCAACTTGTTCCAAATCTCCCCTATCGGACACCTCACTGTGGAACAATGCCTGAGATGTGTCACTCAAACAGGGCCCAAAGGGGACTGAGGAGCATATTCTGGTTTTGGTTTATAACAGATGAAACAAGAGCAGAGCGCCTTCCTAAATCAGACCACCACCGCCGCTTAGGATGATTTGTATTTCAGCCTCAAGGTCCCCACGGTGCTACATACTGCACAGACCAACAGCCCCTGACCCAAAGCGCTGACCATCTGAACAGGCAAACAGCATGGCGGAAATAACAGATCATCCTCCCCCTTGCACAGGTGGGGGCCTAAGGCACCAGGGAGACTGAGACCTGCCACGTTCACAGAGGGAGGGAGTGTGGGGTAGAGCACAGAACAACCCACATTGCCTCGGTTGCAGTCCAGTTCCTTAGCCCCAGGATCTGATACTCCAGCTCCATCAGACACTGGTGATTTAACGCCCCCCGGCAGGAAGAGGGTTTTATCCATCTCTGACTGCTTGGATCCCACAGATCATCCATCCAGGTCAGCTTGCTCTGGGACTTCCTTAAAGAGAAGACATGAGGAGAGTGAGCTCTAGGATCCTGGCTCACTCCTGCAGGGCCAGTCATTTGGCTCCCGCAGGCCAATCCAAGGGCCGGTGGACTTTCACAGCAGCTCCCCTAACATGATGCTCAGCCTCCAGCTTCCTCGACCAAGAGTCTCTCCAGAGCCCCCATTTCACGTACAAACGGCCTCAAGGGGAAATCGGAGCAGCACAGCCTGTGGGGAATGTTTCGGATGCCACTAGTCGGGCAGGGTGCTGGCTCCAAAGGGGCTCTCAGCCTCTCCTTCAAACAACGCACAGAGGGTGAGGAGCAGAGAAAGCTGATGACGAGGAGGCAGAAAACAGTTACAAGATGCCTCCAGTATCGTCTCCCGCTGCTAGGAGCAGCCCTCTGAGGGAAGCCAGCTCATTAAACACACCAGCAGCCCTCCCGCATGCAGATGGTTGTCCTTCAAACAGGGCACCTGCTTCTCTTCCGCCCTCAGGATGGATTCATGCAGGTAATTAAAACAAAACTGCTTTGGAGATTTGCAAACCAGAGAACGAGCTCCACAGCTTGTGGAGAGTTCCCTTCTCAGTAGACAAGAGACTATGGAAAAGGGAGACTGAACTCCTCCCTCTCTTCTCTGCGGTTCGACTCAGAAGGGACAAAAAAGGGGGCAGCATTTTAGACTGTTTCACAAGATGCCGGAAAAAGTCCCTACTCTGGTACCCTTCTAGACAGGCAAGGGGCATGAGGGAGGCTGCACGTTGAAGCCCTTGGGAGCAGGAAGGAGAGCAAGGAGGAAGAAAGGCCTAGTGGAGAGGCATGGGAAACCTTGGCTGAGTTCTCACTTCAAAGTTCTTTGTGTGACCTTGGGAAAGTCACCTGATCTACCTATGGTTCAGTTTCCTCTATACAGTGGGGATAGGACTTCTCTGCCTCCGGGGTTTGTTGTGATCCATTAATGTTTGGGGGGTGCTCATACTATGAGGGGGTAGAGTTAGAGGCAGCTTGTGATAGTCCCATAGCAGAGATTTGGGCCAGCGTGTACTAGTTTGCTCAAGGAAGATCTTCCTAGCACAGCTGACTTGCAAACCCAGAGGATAAGAGAAAGAAAAGAAATAAGAAATAAATGGAGATATGCCAGTCTCCTAGAACTGGAAGGACCTTGAAAGGTCATCGAGTCCAGTCCCCTGCCTTCACTAGCAGGACCAAGTACGGTCCCCTGACAGATTTTTGCCCCAGATCCCTAAATGGCCCCCTCAAGGATTGAACTCACAACCCTGGGTTTAGCAGGCCAATGCTCAAACCACTGAGCTATCCCTCCCCCCTTTGCTTTGTGGAGGCCACTGCAGTGATCAGAGAGGGTGATTTGTGAAGGGCCCGCCTATCCTAAAGCACCTGCAACTACTCTTGTGGCTGCTGCAGGAAGACCCACAGGCGACGGTTCAGAGACAGAGCACAGACTTACTGCCATCTCCCACAGCATTCCAAGAACTGGCCATCATTTTAGTAATGGGGTCTCAGCTCAGTTATTTAGACAGTGACTTCTCACATCTGATTCTTCCCCACACACACAGCCTGCCTTGCAGCCATTAGGAATCTGGCATTAACTTTCTGACATTAGGAGGAGAGATGTACATCGAGGGTGCAGAGTGACAGAAGTCCTTCATTCTGGACTTCCCAGTAGTTGTGACAACCCATAAAAACAGCCAGCCGCCTACAGTGTAGTAACAGAAAGAAGTAGGGCTATCAAGCTACCTGGCTTCAAGGAGGATTCTCAAGGCAAAAAGAATCCTCCAACAACTCTAACCAAGCAGTTCAAGACTTTCCTATCGTTGGCCATTTCGATAAATATTCTCCCATAGAAACCATCCACAACCTTCTCTTTGGCAACATGTGTGCTTGCTACAGCAAAAGAACAGGAGAGTTTGCAAAAGACAAAAGGTAAATCAACTTGCTGGAATACAGTTGGTTTGGCTGGTGGTTTCCAGCTGCTGTATTTGGGTCTGTACTTTTCCCCTCTAAGTTCAGCAACAGAATCTCTCAACGCTTTCTTGTGTCTCAAGAGGGCTTTATTTGCGGTATTATAGTAGCAGCTGGAGGGCCTTGTGATGGACCTGGGCCCCACTGTGCTTGGCACAGAACAGTCTCTGCTCCAACGAGCTTTCAGTCGAGTGAATTTGTCCCCCTTGTACTTTTTCAGTCATGGCATCATCCGAAAATTGAAGCCCTGTTGAAATTGAAAAAAAGCCACCATGGAAGGGTGCTGATTTGCTTTGTTTAAAATCCAGTTGGTCTAAAGCTTCTGGCTAACCATAGAGTCCTTACCTGGGCTACGACAAACATTGTAACAGTAGAAAGTGCTGCCCTCACCTTTACAGCTGCAAAAACTATGGAGATCAAAAAGCAAGTACAATGAGCAGCAGCTCAGGCAATAGCTGCTGTAGAGCCTCAGCCTGTTTGAGGAACAAGCTTGGGTAGGAATCAGGACTTGGCACATGTTAACAAGCCACTGAAACTTGAGTGGGGGAGAACTTTCAGTATATGTGTTTGATCAAGCAAGGACCTGGCTGCCCCTACTTTCTGAAACCAGAATGAGCAGGGTCGTTACAACACAGCCCACCTCTGACATTTCTTTACAAGTGATGTGGTCTTTTTGTCTGTCTCCAGAACCGCATGCACGAGTCCCTGCATCTGTTCAACAGTATATGCAACCACAAGTTCTTTGCTGCCACCTCCATTATTCTGTTCCTCAACAAAAAGGACCTCTTTGAGGAAAAGATCAAGAAAGTCCACCTCAGCATTTGCTTCCCAGATTACGATGGTGAGTTGGTCTAAAAACTTTACCATAAATGCAGTGGGGGGGGGGGGGGGTAGTGTTTAGGCCCAAATCATCCTCACTCCTCACCCAAGTCTAAAAATAAATAAATAAATAAATAAAATTTTTATATATATATATATATATATATATATATATATAAAAATAAATAAATAATCAAACTAGAGTAATGGGTGGGAAGAAATAAGTGGCACAAAAGCCACAAATGGATAGAAAAGGGTTCTCATGGGAAAAGTCATTAGGATCAAGCTAGGCCTCTGCAGCTGGAAAAAGGAGAGGATCTGTATTAAGCATTACCACCTTGGGGTGATTTGGTAGGAACAAAGATTCTGACACAAGGCTGAACCACCCCAAGAAAAGGGTCTGCTCGCTCTTCACCATTTGTGTAGAAAGCACACATCCTGCCCAGGGCCGTCACTCCAGTCCTGTTCTTTAACGTGCATTTAATTCTCTCAAAACAACATGGCAAAGGATCACATTTCCTCTGCTGGCCACAGATCCAGCCTAATCACAATGGGCTTTGAGGAGTTTCTAATTAGTGCAGTCTTCCTAATCAGCAGCACTTAGCAGAGTTATTTCCTTCCCCCAACTAGGTCCCAATACATTTGAAGATGCAGGAAATTACATCAAGAATCAGTTCCTTGATCTCAACATGCGAAAAGATGTGAAAGAAATCTACAGTCATATGACCTGTGCCACAGACACACAGAACGTTAAATTCGTGTTTGACGCAGTCACGGATGTCATCATCAAAGAGAACCTCAAGGACTGTGGTCTCTTCTAGAACTCCAACTTTTGCAGGTACTGTAACTTCAAGCAGAGAACTAAAAGCCTATTGTAAGTCACAATTTAGCCACTTTTACTACCAAAAGGGCATTGTGAAGGGTAAGAAACAACAGGTTTGACTCCTCACTGATTGGTAGGGCCCTACCAAATTCACGGCTGTGAAAAATGTCTCAGACCGTGAAATCGGATCTCCCCCATGAAAGCTGGCTATTATGGGGCGGGAGGGGGGAGAGAGAAAGGAAGGACACACCAGTTTTCACAGCATTGGGCGGCTGGAGAGCAGTGGCTGCTGGCCAAGAGCCCAGCTTTGAAGGCAGAGCTGCCACCATCAGCAGCGCAGAAGTGACAGTGTCATGATATGGCATTGGCACCCTTACGTCTGTGCTGCTGCTGGGAGTGGTGCTGCCTTCAGAGCTGGGCGCCTGACCAGCAGCTGCCCTCCGGCCGCCCAGCTCTGAAGGCAGCAGCACAGAAGTAAGCGTGTCAATATCGTGAACCACCACCCCCCACTCCATTACAATACTGTGAAATTTCAGATTTAAATATCTGAAACCATGAAATTTATTATTTTTTAAACCCTATGACCGTGAAATTGACCAAAATGGACCGTGAATTTGATAGAGCCCTACTGATAGTGCACCGAGTGCTCTGGAAAACTTTTTGCCCTTGTAAGCAGCATTACCACCACTAAACCACCGGTTCTCAACCTTTCCCATATGGGGACACCCCTCCCCTGTCAAGACAGGATCCTCCTTCATAGTATAGGAACAGCAGGGTGGTTGCGAGCACTAGCCACCCTCTTGAAGAGCCCATGAAACAAACTACTTAAAGCCTGCCAGCCCCAGCAGCGGCTGATTTCCCTACTTAGTATGTAGAAGGGGATTTTAGCAGAATCTGGGATGCCAAAGTGGGCTCGAAGGTCCAGATGAGTTATGTGCAGTGTTCTGCTTTAGACAGCCTTTCAGCTAGCCACCACGCTGGTTTTAACAAACACTAATGTTATTTTCAGTTTGATGATGTATGTTTGTACCAACTGGCCAGAAAATCTCTGCAGCATTCTCTGCCCACCCCCTACCTCCAAAACAACATCCAGCCAGCATCCTCCAACAGTTTGTTTCCTGGGGAGCAAAATGAGCAATCTTGGAGCTTTCACTCTCCATTCACATGAATGGGAAAGCAGGGAAATTAAAGACAGCCAGCCAGCTTCTCCGCAGGCACAAAGTAGTTTGCAGAAGGGCAGAGGGACAAAAACCACTTTGATTTCACCTCCGCATTGTTCGCTGCAAAACAAAACAACTTCCCAATCAGAGCACACAGCAGTCTGTGAATGCAGGAACACCCACTTTAAGCATAAAGGAAGATATTGTGTCATGACAGTAGCTTGGAAGGTTCAGCACTGTATTGGAGTGACAAACACCAATGAATGCGGCTCTTCCAGTAGCGGTTGATTAGATTAATAATTGTTGTAAACTTTACCACCACCATTGTATTTTCACACTTGGTTTGCTACTGTCTGAGTCAGAGTCTCATTTAGATCAAGGCATGTTTATACAGCTCTGGTGTTCATGTAAATCAGAATCTAGCCCTCAATATTGATATTCTGCAGGCATTTATGCAATGGATTTATGCACTGCATTTTAATTCTCTTAAAATGTCCTCCTACTTTAAAGTTGTAAAAGTATTTAACTCTCTTTTCTCTCCGCTGCCCCCTTCCTCAAGAAAAGAAAATGACTTCCACTTAGCATCACTGTTCTGCGGAGCAGAGCCAGAGGACTAAGCAAAAATTACTCAGAGTCCACACTCTAAGACCTGCCCAGCACACGGCTGCACACCTCCAAGAACAAGCCATCCAGCGAGGCTAAACTTACTGCAGCCCAGCTGTCTTCCAGGGTAATTTCCTCATTTTTAATCAAATAGTTTCTCTGCAGTCTGTGCGTGCTTTAAAACTGCTGCTTACAAAAGATCCAATGTAATCTGAACCAAAGAGCAAGTAGTCGTCAGGACACCAAATGGATAACTGATACTGAAGTTTCACATCTCTGCACAGCTGCATGTAAAAAATGTATTACAAACCTACATGGAAAAGGTGAAGAAAATGCTTTGTCGAATCCTAGAGAAAACCACCCCTCAATTAGATTTTATGGAAATCATCAAAAAAAAATAATCCATAAGTGGTGTGAATTGAAAGGTATTGCTGAAAGCGGACAATGGAATGGATTTAATTTTAACTCAAATATAACTCATACCTCTTTCCCCATGTTTTAGAAACTAACCAATTTTTGTAAATAAGCCCCCAAGAATTGTGTGAAATTTTCAAACCTTCCATTGGAAAAATTACATTTCCAGTTCCCTGCAACTGGTGCAATTTGTCCCTACAGCCTTAAGTAGCCGACTGACTATTTCTAGTATCCAACTTTCTCTCTGTATTAGATAGCCTGGAAGGCTGATGAGCCTATACCTGTTCTCTCTCTATCCATAGTGTAGCAGTACTGATCCCAGCTCACAGGATACCTGTGGCTGCTGAGACTTTTGCACATGCTATCTCATTGATGCCTACTGTAGAAGATCACAGGACAGTAAGAGACAGTGTTGAATTTATTAGAGTTTGGCAAACATTAGAAGAGGTCGGGGGGGAGAGAGAACAGGTCAGATATGAAGAGGAAATGGTTACTTGAAAAGATTCTCATTCTGCTATTTGGAGCTGTATCTGCACTCATTTGTAAATAAGTCTATGCTATTACTGTAGACAAGAAGGTTTCTTGTATCTTCTCAATGTTTACTGCAGAGAATCACTTATATGGCTTCGACTAAACTGTAGTAAAATCAAAATAAAGAAATGTGCATGGAATGGCTGGCTGTCATTTGGAGCTGGTTTTAAAATGATGATTCCTCAGAGCATAAGTTCTTGATTCTGAAAACATGAACCACAGTAGAGCTCAGAGGCAGCAGCTGATTTATGTTCTCCATACTGGCCCTTGTCCTGTAGCAGCTGCACACACAGACCTCCCACTGCAACCAACAAGAGCCCCATGTGCACAGTGGCCACAGAGTCAAGCCAAGTGACTACTCTGGCCACGCTGTGGAACTTCCAGTCACTGCTGCGTGGGTGCCATTTGCAGTCAAAATGAGTCGTTTACAACTACTGAATGCTGCCACTTATTAGGGATGTTATGCAAGGCACAGAGTATGGGGGTAATGACAACTTGGACTAGCTGAGGTTCTTCCCCCAGGAGTTTAAGGTGCTAGCAGGGTAATGCTGCTGTACTTCCAGGCAAAGGTTCACACCGGCATGTATCCACTAATTGTAACAGACTGGATTTGGGCATTATTTTTCCCCATTGTGAGGAACTAGGACGCTAGCAAGAGACTTGCCATTAACCTGTAGATGTGATGAGCGACATCGGATGTCTGCTGATCTCGATCCATGTCCACTCACCAAGCCGCTGGCAGCAGAAGACAGCCCTGTACAAGACACAAGGAGGTCTAGAGGTCCTGTAGTCAACAGTTAGTAGATGTCCACTTAGTTCCACCTTATTCGCTATTAGCTGCGTGTCTCATTTTTGCAAACAGACCCATGTGGACAGAGCACATAATACGGGAGCACATTTCCAGAAATAGTTGGAATAAATTCGAGAAAAAAGGCTAAACTGTTTACTCACCATTTTAATACTGCCAACAACTATAACAGGTTGAAACTGTACACATGACAAATTGGGAAAAGTCTTATAATGCAATGGTTTCAGCAAAGGAATGTACTGACTTGTTAAGAACATTACTACAGTAAAAACAAATGGCAAACAGGAATTTGGCACCACATTTACAAAGTAAAGGCATGCTGTCAATACAGTTTAGAAGTCTCTGAACATAAAAGGCCATGGTAAAATGCAGAACAAGGGGCATCTTTTACAAGATTCTCCACTGCTTTAGACCAAGAAAAAACAAACATACAAGGATTTAAGTGGTTGATTTAGTAGCTTTGTAGCAGCATGTAATGCTCCATCCAGTTTGGAATTTAGCAATTTGTCCCTTCAGATGGAAACATTCCTAGGTAAGTTTTCACCCAAGAAGCTGTCTTTAAAGCTTACTACCCCAGTACAAATCTCAGTAATCAGGTGACCAGCATAGCCTAGGTAAACCCCAACCACAAGTTAAGACATGTTATCCTGCTGCAAAAACCTCCACTACCTCTTTTAAAAGCCTTATGGTATTTGTAGCAGGATGGTAACAAGTTACACATCAGAAGAAGCTGAAGCTATAGTCATAAGAGTTCTATGGATCTTTTAAATAGTTGCAGAAATATTAAACTCTGACCATACCAAGCATTAAAAACAAAGAGTTCCTACTAAGAGGAATACTTTCTGCATGATCTGGTCACATCATGTGCATAGTTAAGTGATTTTTTGTTTTTTTTTAAAACAAGATTCATTTGCAAAGAAATAAAATGTAGTAAAGTTATACAGTTTTCTTGATGGAAAAACCTTAAAAACAGACTAGTGGGGGCTTGTTAATCAAAGAAAGAGAAAAGCTACATACTGAAGTTCTGGAATCCAGCACCTCAATTTCACAACAGCTGTACACATTTGAGATTATGCAATCTGACTGCTGCCTGATCAAATCACATTTAACAGTTGTTCCATTTTGAGATCTTTAACTTCAACATCCCATATCAATTAAAAAGGTCCCCAATACAGAAGATTGTGCTAAGGAATGCAAGAATTTTGCATGCTGTTTTCATTCCCCTGGTCCTGTTCATGCTTGCAGCTGTCCATGAGGCAGCAAAGAAACAGTCTGCTTCTCAAAACGCCATGTCTTAAAAACTGAAAGAAGAACACTGAGTGTTAGAGAAAACACAGTCCAACCCCACATTGAGTTGTCAGTGTAATACTAGAACTCAGAGCAGTTAGATAGCTCAGTGTTACCTTCCTCCTTAATAGAGTCCACATTCCTTCAGGTTGTTTTTAATGATAACATCTGTAACGGCATCAAACACAAACTGCACATTCTTTGTGTCAGTGGCACAGGTGAAGTGGGTGTAGATCTCCTTGGTGTCTTTTCTTCGGTTCAGATCTTCAAACTGACACTGAATGTATGCAGCTGCCTCCTCGTATGTATTAGAACCTGGAAAATAGGGCACCTGACTTTAGCCAGCAGCTTGCAGGAGAGAGCTTGATTCAAATCTTTCAAGCAGAAGTTAAGCTTCTTGCAACCATATGCTTTAGGAAGCTACAATCTTACCATTAGCCCCTTTGTGTCAATGGTCACTAGTACTTAATACCAGTACAGCTTCACCCACTAGATAAAACTACTAAATTGAAGTAGGGGATGAAACAAATGACAGGCATGAATGGAGCCCCATCAGTCGGACTATGACTAGACATAACCCCAAGAGGATCACACTAGAGGGCAGATGTGGGTCTGACCTTTAGAAGACTAGGCATAGAGGGATAGATTTTGGAGAATGACCTGCCTGCACACCATTTGGAATAGGGAGGTGGCTGCAAAGGGTACTCTAGTGGAGGAAATGGGGACTTTTGTTGCTAGGGCAAATGAGTGCTTTAGCATTCACCCAGATTCCTTTTATAGTGTCTCCAGAATTTCCATTGAGCTGAAACACAGTTATCCTTACACCACCAGTGAGATGCAAAGGGACCCAGCTTTGGGGAGCACATGAACGGGTCAGACATCTGTTCTATCCATACTCCAAGTCATATGAAAATGTGGACAAGGGTTTTACATGGAGCCAAAGCTGCTCAGAAGAGAGAACCAGTACTGACCATGCCCCAGGTGGGCTAGCCCTTACCCCTTCTGACCACCTTTAAATCATGAGACGTGTACTGGCACAGCACACGACAGAGCCCTCCCCGTGCATGAGGTCCAGAGGATGGGAATGACAAGGAAAGACAGGCTCAAGTGAGCTTGGATTTCCTGAGTGTTTTAACTGCCTGGCTCTGGGAGGCACCTTCATTCTATATCTTCATTTCTGTTAGCCCACTCACCTGTGTACTCTGGGTAGCAGATTGTTAATGGGCTCCTCTTAATCTTTTCCTCAAACAGGTCTTTCTTGTTCAGGAAGAGAATGATTGACGTGTCTGTAAACCATTTGTTGTTACAAATGCTGTCAAACAGTTTCATACTCTCATGCATTCGGTTCTGAAACGTAATTAAAAGAACAATGCATCATTCCAGCAGTACGTTGGGAGGAGGGTTTTTTCTTTGATAAGCTTTAGAACAAAGCTACTAGTGTTCAAAATGTGAAGTGTCACTGCTGTGCAACCACACAAATGTTAGGGCAGAGGTCAGGTAATTCTGCACTGTGCTTGACCCTGATCAGAGGTCTGTCCAGGAATGATTGAAACTCCCCATGTCTTAATTTTCCTCAGCATTTCCCCACCCCATAATCTCTCTCTGAGATTGTCAGGGAGGCATGGGTTCCGAAGAGAGTGTATTTGTAGTGGTTGTCACTTCCTACAGTTTGTTATTATGTGCTCTTGAAGAGGAAGAGGCTGTTCTTGAGAAGCTCATTCCCTGCACAGTGCTATTGCCAGACGACTTAGGAGAGAGATTGCTTTCTAACACCATCTCAAGCACAGTTAGTACTAGCACAGAACAAGTTATGCTTAGAGTCCCATAAAACCTGGATACAAAGTCTGTAGGGCAGCTTGAAGTTAACTTCCACCTCAATCCCCTGGCTGCAGCCAGGTGTTAATAACGACAGTGACATACCATTTCTTCATCTTCTGCCAGGACAAGGTCATAATCACTGAGGGCTACACAAAATATGATCGCTGTCACGCCTTCAAAGCAGTGGATCCATTTCTTTCGTTCTGATCGCTGGCCACCAACATCGAACATCCTGGAAGAGTGAAGGGAAAGTGGCTCAGATGTCATGCAGCACTCACCTTCCTACTCACAGGAAATGGAGAAGAAACAAACTTTTCAAAGTACTTTCAGCAAGCAGATTGCAAGGGAAATGCAGAGATACAAAGCCCTTTCATCAATAAGGCCAGAAGAAACTCAAATCCTCCAATTTAGGGGATTTTAATTATTTTTTCTAATGAACTCAAGTTTTAATTTAAAATACGAACATTCTATGCCTCCCAGTTGGAAATAACCCTCAAGGGCTTGTTTGCAACATTATCTCGAATGGAAAGAATAGAGCCTGCTGCTTCACCTTGGCACTCTTCCTTGTTTGTTATCTCACATTCCCTGCAGCAGTAACCAAAGCACCCGCTCTGCATAGGTCAGTTCTTCCAATTACCTGTGCTTGGTTCTCTGAGGTAACATGACCTGGACCTACTATTGGGATGCTGATGGAACTTTTAAGGAGGTGGGTGTGGCAGCAGTTTAATATGCAATTAATGAGCTACAGGAGTTTGAAGGTTTGGGGCAAAAAATTTCTAAATTTTTCTGGAAGATTTCTGGCTGTAAAACAAAGAAATGCAAGTTTCTTGGAAAGTTACAATGCACTCTGAAGAGAGGCAGCATTCCCTGCTGGTTTCCGACTAGCCGCAATTAATTAAAATAGGGTCAGATACAAGTCAATATCCAAGAGGTACAAAACCAAAATCCAAGTTGACAATCATCAGAGCAAACGAGCAGTCAGACAAAAAGGGGAACTATTCAGTGTGTGTGTCAAAAGGAACACAATATAATGATTCCAATCAAAAGGGCCAGAATTGTGGCTCAGCAACTCCATGCTTTTATTTAAAACATGCTGTCCCAATGGACCACACTAGGAAAGAGGGAATTTTGTATAAAGATACAGGTTACTTAGTTTGTAAAGCTCTCCATTACCTTTGCTGTTATTGCAAAGATGTCTGAAAAAAGAACAACCCCACTTCTCCAAACTGATCCTGAATTCACAGACCTGCCTTTAGAACATCAGCCCAGTAGGGAAGTGCAGTCCCAGATTCAACATTGTTACTTCGTTGCAGTATGAAAGGAATATACAGTAGGTTGCAAGAGAGAAGACTGCTGCTTTGTGTTGAAAATCTATTTAAGCCTTTCCCTAAGCAGGCCCATCCCTTTGAAGCGAGATGCCTTGCGTCTCAGTTTCTATGGATGCCCAATTAGTCCAAGCAGGCCTTGTTAGCCCTGTATAAGCCAGTCTCTAAAGGGAGGTATGAATGCTCAGCCTTAATGATCTAATTAAAAAAACCTATTTAGCAATATAACAACTATCTCTGCCCAAACCCATATGATCTGAAATTGCCTCTTAGCCAAATCTTGGCTGGGCCCTTCTACTCTCATCATGTATCTATTCTCACATCTATATCCCATTCATAAGGATACACAGAGGAATATAGTCGTGATTGTAGGCCTCAACAGGAGGTTGGGTGAGGGTTGCAGCGCCTTAGACAACATCTGTTATCTCGGGGGTCTCAAACTCAAATGACCATGAGGACTAGGGCATTGGCCCGAGGGCCACATCACAGACACCCACCCCTGGCTCCGCCCCCACTCCACCCCTTCCATGAGGCCCCGCCTCTTCCCTGCCCCCATTCCAACCCCTTCCCCGAAGTCCTCACCCCAACTCTGCCACCAGGGGGTGCAGGAGGGGTGTGGGGGGTCAGAGTGCAGGGTGCGGCAGGGGGCTCAGGGCAGGGAGTTGGGGTGCAGGAGGGGTGTGGGCAGAGCCGTCCCTAGCTATTTTGGTGCCCTATGCAGCCCCCCCCCTGCAGGGGGGGGGGTGGTGTGTGGGGCCCCAGCCTCCACGGTGGTGAGCAGGGGTGGCTGGCCCCAGTCCTCCATGTGTATGTGGGGGGGGGAGGGGGAGGGAGGGAAGAAGTGGGGGGAGCTGGCCCCAGGCCTCAACTGGGGGGACGGAGACTGGCCACTTCCTGCGGCCGCGGGAAGTGACCCAGCCCCAGCCTGCTCTGTTTCCCCGGCTCCCAGCAGCGCTGCCGGCAAGTTCTGGGGGATGGTTCCCCCTCCCCGCAAGCCTGGGAGCCAGGGGAACGGAGCAGGCTGGGGCCGGGTCACTTCCCGCAGGAAGTGGCCAGCCCCCATCCCCCCCGGAGACCTGCGGCCAGCTCCCCCCATCCCGCCCGCGGAGGACTGGGGCCCCAGCCTGGTCCACTCCCCTGGCTCCCAGGCTTGTGGGGAGGGAGGAACCGTCCCCCAGCATTTGCTGGCGATGCGGCTGGGGGCCAGTGGAGCAGAGCAGGCTGGGGCCGGGTCGTTCCACTTACTATGCGGTGAGTAGGTTGAGCCTGGCTGCAGGTCTTCAGGGGAGTGGGGGCGGGGCTGGGACGAAGCAGGGGCTGGAGCAGCACGCAGGGTGCCAGGAAAATTTTCCTGGTGTCCTACGCAGCTGCTTGCAGTGCCGCGGGGAGCTTGGCGGGCCGCACGGAAGAGCCCCGCGGGCCGTGTTTGAGACCCCCGTGTTACAATTTCCCTATCTTCCCTATTCACAGAAATGGCTAAAATAAATGTGTCTGCTACATTGAGCTCAGTTTCCCAGGAGTCAGAAACAAGTGGCTTTTTAAAAAGAGCACTGCACAGCGCAGCAATGTTAATCCCAGTCCATAGTGATGGAAGACAAGTTTCCCGAGCTCACCAATAGCCATAAAAATAGCTCGGATGCAAAGTACGCAAGCATTCTCTGTTAACAAGTCACAGGTTAGACAGTTCAAAGCCAAGCTGCCACTGCACCCTCAAGAAGTGTACACTGAGTCGGATTTCATACAAAAGTGTTTAGATTTTTCCTATGTCCCTTTCAAACCTGGTTACACAAAGGGATCAAAATCATAGCTGGCAAATGAAGGCTTATTTAAAGACCTTATGTAACTAAAACTTGACGACAGCATTCCAGACAGGGAAGAGAACCTGGCCCATAACAAACACAGCAGTTTCCCACGACAATGTTACACAGCACTAATGTCCAGCACATAGGATTCTAGCTCGTGTGTCAGTGAACACGCACAGAATCCAAAGCAAGGGTTGGCTAGAAGAGTAAGTAGGAATCTGTGGACACCTGTGCTAACCCTACCCTTTCTCCCCCCACAACAGCTTGTATGGAGGATAAAGAGGGAACTCTGATTTATCATACTTAAGGGGACACTGTCAAGGTTAGGCTCAGTATCTGGACCCCTTCAAAAGGTTTTACTTGTATTCCAATAAAGGGCAAGTCCCAGCCCCTGCACTCTCGCACAATAAAGGCAGCCCTTTTTGCCAACACTTATGCATGCCCCCTGCTGCTTTGCAGCAGGGTTAGTCAGCACTATTATATCTTGAGTTTTGCTAACAATGCCATGCAGGCCAGTCAGAGCCAAATTAATTTCAGCTCCCTTAGAAACACAGGAAAACAATGCACTGCAAATGACAGGAGACCAAAGCTATAGGAAAGGGCTCTTATCTTATCAAATGAAGGGGTTAAATGCAAACAAACTTGTAGCCAACAGTGTCCTTCTAGTAGTTTTTGATCCTGTAAACAAGCATTCAGTACCTGTGTTTGCGATTCCAACAGAAAAGCAGCTGAAAAGAACAGAAGAATGTAAATAAAGAAGTCAGAGGTACCCCAAGTGAGAAACTCCAGTAAGAACAGAGTAATTAATGACAAGGGGGGATAGTCACAATTTACTTGAAAGTGCTGAATGAGAACAAGGCTCCACAATATGTGCATGAGGGAAAACTGGATACCAATCATCACCAAGCACCAGAGCACTCAGCAGAAGAAAGCAGTGCAATCTGAAGGGAGGAATCACATCCTGCAGCAGCCTGCACCATACTCACTTGAAGTACAGATCCTTGAAGGTGAAGTGAGTTTCCACAATGCCTGTAGTCTTCACTCTGGTCCGCAGAACGTCTTGCTGAGTTGGAATGTAGGTCTGCTGGGATATTCTATCCAAGTCATTTAGGTAACTAAACCAAAGACAATCCAAGACATGCTTTTTTTAGTCTGCTTCCTTGCTATGAATCTTTTATAAACTGCAGAAGAAAGCCATGGTGAAGTGCATTAGTTCTGTTAGCACAGCCCAGACCTCCAACATACACCTGCATTCTAGGGTTTCCTATAACCATGTACTATCCAGCCTAACATAGCATCAGTCAGTAACAAATGGTGCTCAGCTAGTCAAACTCAAGCTGGGCTATAGAATAAGAGAGTGCAGAAAAAACGATCACAGAATTCCCTCTGTAATTAATACCTTTTGCTAAAGAAATTCACCTGGAGGCTCCAAAGGCTAACACTAACGTACCAGAAGAGATGTGAATAAAGCCCAGGTTTCTGCTCATTGTAAATGGTAAAAGTGACAGAACAGTAAGCCACATTCATAGCTCTGTCCAAAGCGTGACAAATCCAGCTATCCACTCAGGCAAAAGCAAGCAGGAATCTTTCCCTGACAACTTGGGGACCCACCAATATCTGGAGAACAAACTCTCAATCTCTAGCTTTTATGAGGCAAAAATGCTTGTCATGTGACCTGATGCACTGCTGCCTTCCTGTGCCTTCAGGCCCTCTGAGACCAGAATTCTGAACGGCCCAAGGCCCAACTCTTTGCTCCAGCACCCCGCCCATAGCTGGGCTATGCACCTTAAGCTCCCTAGAGGCTGCTGGGAGGAATCCTTTCTTCTCTGCAGCATCACAGCCACTCTGCAGCAGCGTATCCACTGAGAGCACCTTCAACTCCCAGCTTCATACAAACCATCCCCTTTAGAGCGCCAAGGCATGTAATGGGTGCATCTCTTCTAGTCTGGACCCACACATCATGCTCCTGCCTTTCATCCATTTCAGAGGAGGTGCGAACTGCAAGCTCCTCTATCTTTGGCAACCTGAGAGTAATCTGTAACAACTGTGGGTTTTGAACTGGCAGGCTTTAGCCTTTGACCCCACTTCTAGCCCTGCCAGTTCTTTGACTACTGGTAGCTACATTTTCTGGCTAGACCCTCCCTCCTCCCCACAATGGATAATTTGTCACAGTTTGGTTCTACACAGTCCTTCTTTCCACTCAGTAGCATAACAGACAAGTTGACAACTAGTTCAAAGAATAAACTTCTCAGCCGTCTACAAGATATCCTATTCTGTGCCCTGGCATATTTGTAATGAGCTTTTAGAAAAACTATATAATAGTCTTGTGATAAATGTGTATTTCTGCTAGGAAATAAAGATCCTGGGAATTTCTAGTCCAGATTAGCCTACCACCACAGGAAAATGTAACTGTTCTAGTCACACACACCAGAACACAGCTAATTTAGCAGCAAAACACTCACGGAAAAGCAGCTACACAAACCAGACAGCAAAGCCAAGTGAATGAAGTAACAGCCCTGGCAATAAGTATTAAACTCTAAACAAGCTGTGTCCTGTTGGTAGAAGAATGCAAGTGCTACCTCAAGAGCAGGCACTGTAACAGCTTGGCTCTGATAACAAGCATGTGACCAACTAGTGAATTATTTAAACAGATGCTCTGCTTCCTCCATTAGCTCACTTGTAATCTACTCACTACATTGTCAGGTTTCAGCACAAGACCTATTGGAAGCAAAATTGGTTTAGTTCTCTCATCAGCTCTTTCAACAGCAGATGGAGGAGTTAAATAACTTCAGACAATATCTACCACCAAATGAACTGAGAAATCCCACACATATGCTTACAACACCAAGCTACTTTAGTCCGGTAAGCACATTGTTTCCATTAATGTTTGGAGTGTGACTCTTACAATGATCAAACAAACCTGGTCCAATTGGTTGGAGAGAGAATCTACAAAATACTATATTAAGAGTCCATGAAAGATCTTAACCAAGTCATTCGAAAAGGTGGAAATGAACAATGCTACAGGCCAATACTCATCTGAACCTCCCTGGCTGGCAGAAATGCATTTTAAAATTATCAGAACACTGGCAGCATCAAAAGGAACCTCCTGACACCAGGAAGTAAGCCTTCGCTCTTCAGTTTTCCCCATACGCACGTAGGCCTTGTGGATCTGCGACAAAAGCTCCCTCATCACACTTCCTTATCTGTCATCAGCTGCCCATGACTTGACAGATGTGGTTTGCTCTGTGTGGGAAGTGGCTGCAGCCACACCCATGCAGCACTGTCCTGCAAAAAAGTGCTTTCTACAGAGGGAAGCTGCAGAATCCTAGTCAGTTACAAACTGCTACTAGATCTGTGTGTGCACAGCTTCTGTATAACACCACCATGTAAAAGCTGTCAGCATGAAAAAAAGAAGAAATGCAAGAAGAGAAAGTGGGGGACAAGAGAATGATGCAGAGACCACACTAGGAGACTTAATAATAATCCAATTTTCCCACTACTATGTGGATAAAAGTTAAGACAAACAAAGACAAGACAAATTTATCTACCATTCAAAAAACAGATATGTTTATCCAAATGTGAGAGTCTTCCTTTATCCTAGCTGGTTTAACAATGTTCCCTTCCTGGGTGAGTGCCCAGGGCTTTCCCTCACCTTCTTAGATAATTTCTTCACTATTTTTGACACAAACACTTGCTCCCTACTCCACACCCTCTCTAGTGGAGGAAGCTTGTTTTCATGCTTCAACTATCCCCTATAAAAGTGGAAGTCCTAAAATTAAGATTTCAGCTACAGAGGGGGTGAAATTTTCATAATTAAGCCCAGGACTTGGCTCACCATTGAGGTTTCCCAGAAGAACCCATCCTGGTTTTGGGGCAGCTACTCAATGCTCCCATGTCCAGAGATTTATAGCTTCAACTTGAAATCAAATAAAATCTGGCAGCTTCAGGTGACTCTGAATCCAAAACTCAGGAGGAACCTCGCGGTACAAAGCAGAACATTGATTTCTCACAGAGCTGCTCAGAAGACAGGCAGTTTTTGGCAGACAATGTCAATGAGTTGGACAGGATTCAGTTGGTGGCTACAATAGGCTCTCCCTCCTCCATATGTTCACATGAGCACCAGGGTGGTATTTTCCTAACAATGCAGTCATGTTTCCTTTAACTACTGGGAAGAACGGTTACAAGGCCAAACAAACAGCTAAAAGCTCTAAAAGAGTCATACAAAGCATTTGTTATGGAAGAGGCTGTAGGACACCAAGTAGTCACAAGTTGAGCTAAGGGAGGAGTTGTCAGTAACATATTTCTAGGGAAAAGCAGAGAAGACAGAAGACTGCCTTCTACCTCCACACTGAGGAAAGGTATAAAAAGAGGGCATGAAATCCCCACGACCGTATTCAGATAGTTATGTATTTGGGACCACTGAACTACAAGCTTTCTGGAAAGGCCGTACCAAAAGGTCAACACCCATAAGATACGAGAACCAGGGAGGTACAATATCTTCTAGCGCCTGGCTAGGAGCTCTCCTTCACAGGAGTCCTAGATATTGCTCTAGTTATAGCTCTTCTTACTCACAACCAAAGAATATCCATTCATCCCTTCCTATGCAGTCCTTGGGAGCCAGTCCTTCCTGAACTGAAAATATTCAGGGAAAAAAGCCCCGTGACAAAGTTCTGATGAGCCAGGCATTGAGATAGGAGATTGAATTCCCTGGATGCAGCAATAACCACAGCCTTCCCCGCTGTGGTTAGCTGAAGTTAGGGAGGTGTTGGGGCTAGGTAAAAGTAGAAATGGATGCACTAAACTGAACACAACCTCCAGCACACCCAACCTGGGGAAGGGAAGATTTTATTTAATTAGTTTTGTCAAACTGAATATGTCCCTTCAACTATCAGGCCCAGCTGGGAAGGGGTCAGGAGATCCCTATGGGACGGCTCAGGTGAGAGGAGATGCAGGAGGGAGGAAGGGTTCCTGAAGCAGACCCTGCAGCAGGGGGAAGGAAGGGAAGGTGTGTTCTCCTTTCAGCACTGAGGGGGAAAGCCACTGGGAGCTGGGTGGAAGATCTGCTTTTGTTTCACCTACATTTTATGTATGAAGAATAAAACTGTGCTTGAAAAAAAGATTTGGATGGGGCAGCGAGTCCTTCCTAGGAACGTCAGGTGCACGAGTGAGGGGAAGCCAAGGCAGTGAATAGCCTGGTGCCTGACCAGGTAAGGTGATGTTGCTTTAATGGGCCTTTACACAATATAAAGTCCATTGTACATGAAGCATGACAGCACAAATAGAAAGATAGGAACGTACGATTAGCAACCACCTCTGAAAAGCCTGGGTTAAGTGACTTGTCCAGCATCACATAGGAACTCTGGCACAGGGGGATACAATCCAGTTTCCCAGGGCAGCATTTGACTGCTTTACCCAGAAGCCCACCCTTTCTCTTCCTGCAATCCCCTGCCTCATTCACTACACATCTTCTAACTTCTGCAACAACTGAAGGAAGCAAAGGGCATTACAGACAACACCCACCTTTTGCTGGACAGATTCATCCTGTGAACTGAATGAGACTGAAGTGTAGAAAATAATAGCATGTGATCACATAATTAGATTGCACCATAATGCATATTCACAATAAGGCTGGATTAAGACTGCACAAGTAATCTTAATTCCGGCATTTCACAATTTTGGGGTGATTAACTTTGCAACATTAGCATTCATTTCTTGTAGTTTTTCCTGTGTAATTTTCTAGTTGTGTGGTGTTTTTTTTTTAAATGAAAGAACAGAAATTTCATCACGTGGGATCATACTAAGACCCACAGAGGTCATCATCGTGACTGGAACCATTAGATCCATCACACAGACTTCTGACACTTGATAGCTGGACTAAATTGTCATCCACTAAGCCGACCAGCACTAGAGAAGGATGGGACGCTACCATTTAGAGGGCTTCCAGATATTTATTGATAGCAGATGAATGGTGAGACTCGGGAACCTTAGGTTCCAATCCAGGCTTGGGAGGGGAGTGTGCTCCAATGGGCACAGACTCTTCGGGGGGGGGGAGGGATAGCTCAGTGGTTTGAGCACTGGCCTGCTAAACCCAAGGTTGTGAGTTCAATCCTTGAGGGGGCCATTTAGGGATCTGGGGCAAAAAATCTGTCAGGGGACAGTACTTGGTCCTTCTAGTGAAGGCAGGGGACTGGACTCGATGACCTTTCAAGGTCCTTCCAGTTCTAGGAGATTGGCATATCTCCATTTTTTTTTTCTTTTTTTCCCCCCAGCTTATTTCTTCTCCTCCCACCCCATCCCAGCCCAGTCCTCTAGTTCTGTCTCTTCCCCATCCCAGCCAATCCCACTACTCCCCACACCTCAGCTCCTCAGCCAATTTGTCTCCCCCTAGCCCCACCTCCCTACCCAGACTTCTTCTCTACTCTCAAAGTAGTCATCACCCTCCCAGCTCCTTGTCCCACTCTCTTTGCCCAGCCAATCCCAGCTGACCCCTAGCAACCTGGCTCCTCATCAGATCAGTGCCATCCCCTTTCCCCCCAACATACACACTTCTTCCCCTGCCCTCTCAGTTCCAGTCACTTCTAATCACCACTCCCCTCAGCAACTCAATCTCTGTCTCCCCCCACCCCCACTCCAACATACCAACTCAGTCACCTTGCCTTTATCATCTGTCTTTCCCTTCACTCTAATTCCAAGTCCACATCCACCCCATCTCTTTGTCCCAACCTACTTCCCTGCCATCCCACCCCGCACAAATCCAGCTCTAGCCTTTGAATCAGGCAGCTTCCTTCATGGTACGCTGGCCCTGAAGACGAGGTCAATGAGAGCACAGGAGAGAGAAGCGCTCCCTGCTCACAGGACCAAAACATGATCCCCAGCAGCCCAAAACTGCAACTGCAGGGAAACTTCTACTCAGCATGGACATAATCTTCAGGGAATTTAGCTGCTAAAAAGGAGTCTCTAGTGAGCATGTGCAAACTGCAATTTTTCAAAGACTTATAATTTGGTGGATTTTTGATGGATTTTCAAGGGCTGGCAAAAGTCACATCCCTGACACAAAGGTCAGAGTCCTGCCAAATTTCAAGTCCCTGCAAAAAAGCAGGAGGGCAGTAGAGCTTTCCAAAGAAAAGGTCACCAAAAATTCCAGACACCCAGCATGGAAAACTTAAACCCGAACAGTTAAAGTTTGGCAAAGTTGTAAGCAACCGAAAACAGGTTCTCATAATGGGAAGCATCGGGGCTGCCAGACCAGGCTAAAATACACAACCACCCCTTTTGCCTGAAATTGTTTCCCATCTGGTGCAACATCAGAAGAAACCTGGTGAAAGTTACTAAAATGAAGAACCGCAAGAAAACGTATTTTCCTATACTGGTTTTAGGACCTCACAGTTAAACGTTGTTCATTACATATTTGGTAGCTTAATTATGAGTCTAGTTTCCAAGAAATACTAATCCTTACATTAATACTGAGGAGACCTCAAGTCACCTTCCAGAGAAGCTACAACTTGTCTCTCTACACTGATGTTTACAAACAGACAGTTACTTTTACACTGGGAAGGCAAACCGACAAGTTAATTTATTCATGGCATTAGAAATACAACTAAGTTTTTCATGTGATAAGGGGAAGACAGCAATAAATTCAATAATGGAGGCAGTCGATCCCTTTACTTTTCATTGCAAGATCTACTTTGATCAGCTAAAGCATGGAGCCACAGAATCATCGACATGTAGGACCGAAGAGCCTTCAATAGAGCAGGCGACTGGACTAGACGACCCTGAGGCAAGACTAAGTATTTAGAGCCAATCCCCTCCTGTTCCAGTATATCCCATCCTGCCAATCTACCCAGCTTAGGCAAATACTTCCTGAAGCGTGACTTGTACTCCCATTAAATGCTTTCTGACTGTCCTTTAGAGGCACGCCTAGGCACTGGAAGTACCCATTGCTCTGACCACAACACAGTATTAAGTGGTGTGGTCACGACACAAAACACTGGGGTCAGTAAAGGTCTCTTACTAGGATGCCGAGTCATTAAGTTGATACTCTCTTGATCTGCTGAAGCAGGCTTGGACCCCAGCATCTCGCCATAATCGTTTAATCACTCCAGCCAGCTCAGGAGTCATCACTCCTTCCTCAGCACTTCCAGCCAACACAAACAACTGACGGGCATCATCCTGCAGGAAGAGGGTGAAAGGAAGATTCAGTCAAACACCACTACACGCTAAAATGAGGCTTAACCACCACTTAAGCCACAAATGCCTGCAGTGATAGGTTCCTGACTGGCATAGCTAGATTCCACTCCCCCTTCCATCTATCCACTATGTTAAATCAATATTCCTCCTTCAACCTGAAACACATTGACCAAGCAAGAAGCAAACTGCTCAAGAGCACATAGTTTCAGGCAAGCAGGGTGCGTTAATCAGAGGGAGGTGGTGGTCATCTGTGGCATACAGCACGCCCATAGCACCTCGAATCCTCTCTTCTGAGAGGAGGATCATAGTTCCAACTTAACAGGCAATGTTTATCTGTTTTAATGAGGTACATGGGACAATATAAACCTTCAGCATTACATCTTGTGCATAGCACGTCTCCTCAGAAGTGCTACTGGCTTTCAAAAGAATACCAGTAGCTTGTTGTACAGAACTGAAGGAATTAAAGCTTTTCCTGTCTAAAACTACAATTTACAGTTTATTAGAGGCCATACTGTATAATAAATACCCCAGCAGGGAAAAATCCAGCATCAAAAGCAAATACTGGGAGATTAAAGGTTTTAGAGCTTTGAAGAATTGCTCTCTCCCATAAGGACTGTCAAAAGAAAGGGGAATTCCAATTTCTTAACGGGAACATTTCACAGGGAGGAAGGATTGGGACCGCTCAGGATTTCAGTGTTTGTTTGCATTGGATTACATGAAACACTTGTTAGAAAATGTAATACAGGCTCTCAGGATTTGCAACTGAGAAATAGGCTGACCTACTTTAAGGTTTCTGTGATGATGCAACTTGTGTCAGCTCTATTTAAGGGGTAACGTTGCAAGGCTCTTTTACTCCCCCAGCAAGTCCCCCAACTTGAAGAGCCTGTCTGCTCCTGATTCTTACTTTCTCCTGAAATCAGTCGTTAGAATGCTGCTGCAGGGCATGAAATTAATGAACCACCAAGGTAGCCTGTAGGGTAATACCCTTAGGGGTGGCACCTGGGCATGTCACTGCAGAGTTAGCCCGACTGATCAGTATCTGGCCTGGGTTTATGCAACCACACTGCAAAGCTGTACCCGAGTTACAGAGCCCTTCACTGGTGCTGCACTCCTCTGCGTCTCGCTAGGACAGCTGGGGGCATATCCCAGGGCTCTATGGGCTGCAGTACATGGAGCTGCTCTAGGATTCCTTCACAGTAAGTTGCGGGAGGAACTGCCTGTCCTTCTGGGCACATAGGAGAATTGTGTGAAGGCACTAGAGGACTATCGGCACTTGAGTGCTTTAGCCTGGATCACCCCTGCAAAATGGGCAGGATACCAGCCATAGTGAAAGCAGAACCAGGGCTCTAACCTCACTCCCAGACATGCCAGCTAGCCCAGGTTGAAAGCACAACTGGACTCAGGAGAAAGGCTTGTGTTTGTGGACAGGGACATTCTGAAGGGATTAATCCCACAATTACACTATTTACTTCCTGCTCTTTTGTATTTGTGCTACCTTTTCAAGTGTCTCCTGGGATTTCCCTCATTTAGTCTCATTGCTTTCCCCACCCACATCCTCAAGAAAGAATGAGAAGAAATGCCAGGAAGTTTGCTAGATAGGAGGGACTCGGAGAGGGGAAATTTTAATGGATATCACAGAGGAGGAAACCATATGATTTGGAAAGGAGAAAGTCAGTTACATCTTTGTGATGCTCTTAAACATTTTTAATTTGTGAAAACTCATTAGAATCTGATTTAGATTACAAATTTAAAGGGGCATAACTTTCTGAAATACTACCGAACACTGATGCAGGAGGCCAAGTATTTTAAATTAATCCATAACAGTCTTTTGTTAAAAATGTAGTAATTTGAGCTGAATCCAAGTATTTTGTATTAGAAATAAGTTCAAAAAGCTGTCAAGGGCTCCTTTCTGTATCTGCAATAAGATACTCCATGCAGGGTGTTACTAATACTTTACAGATTATCAGATGTACTCCACTACTGCTATCTTGTGGCTTAAAAATATTTCCACCGCATGTTCCATGGACTGAACTTCAGATCTTCATTAACATGATCTACATTACAGAAGCAAGCTAAAGGAAATGAGTGAAATACTCACTGCTCTGGCAACTTCCCCAAAGTCTATCTTTAGCCTTCCCATGGCTCTTATTATTGCAATGATGGATTGAATAGTATTGCTGTAGACAACCACTTTATACTGTTTGCATTCTTCCTCTGAATAGCCATCTTCATGGATGATCCTGGAACAAAAACAAGCCATAATCACAAGCTAAACCAGGAGGACAATGCTGATTTCTTATTTTGTCTAATACAGAAATGCAATTTATACCAACTTAAATATTTGGGCTTCTACTTACTTCATCTGCTTCACAATGGTGCTTTTACCAGACTCTCCTGCACCTGAAAAGTACAAACAAACTCATGTTAGTTTTCACTTGAAGTTAAAACTAAGAGCCAAAGTGAGATGTAGCCCCACATCTAGATGTTGATTGGGATTGAAGTGAAGAACTTAATTGTGCAAACTCATCAGTTAAAGATCTCCACAACAGCTATTCCCCACAGTGATCCACCTCTGACAGTGGCTCCCTAGAGAGACCAGGCACCAGTACACAATGCTCAGTTTCAGAGGGGTAGCCGTGTTAGTCTGTATCAGCAAAAACAACGAGTCCTTGTGGCACCTTAGAGACTAACAAATTTATTAGTCTCGAAAGTGCCACACGCACTCCTCGTTGTTAATGCTCAGTTTGTATTCTCAGCTCGTTTATGAATGCTGACAACCAAGTGCTCATCTGTTCACAGAACAAGGTCGGTCATACTTCTGAATTTCCTAAGTTCTGACTACTCATTTACTCTCTATCTTCCAGGCAGAAAGGACTAAAATAGGATCCATCGCCTATTCCTGCAACAGTATACTAATGATCTCCCAAGGCAGCGCTCCCATTACACACATGAATCTGAAGGATACAGAGCAGTGTAACAGGCATTAACACTTTGAACTGCTAAGATACCATTCAGCCAATGATCTCATAGCACTTTATGAACAGTAAGCCTCGCAACTACCTAATGAGGTAGATCACTATCTTACTATTTTAACGGAGGAGGCTGCCTGGGACAGAGGTTAAGTGATGACCTAGGTCTTTCAGCGAATTGGCAGCAGAGGAGATTTGACTCCTAGGCCCCTGCTCTAGCCATCTAACTATTAGTCAATAGTTTCCCATGTGCAAATGGCACCTGAAGGAAGTTCAAGGTTTTTACCATGGCAGATATACCTGCACCTTCCCATTATCTACAGAACATGAAGACAGCAAAGTTTGAAATGTTTGTATTCTCTTTCATTTCCCACGCCAGCCTGGGCCATATATTTCCAGCAGAGTGATCTTCTGTGATTCAGAAGCCAATATGAAGAAGACAACTGTACTCTTTTTGACTTTACTCACTTGGTCTTGAGGATAATTCCTAGCAGTGCAGGTGGGTAAGGAGCAGAAAACAAAACAACACACTGCACCAAGGGAAATAAGATGACAAACAGCCATAGTAATACTCCAACGTGCTAACCTGCATTTACACTTGTCTAATCTTAAGATCAATGCCTAGGTTCACTTAGTTTGCTAGTTCTGAATCATCAGCAAGATGTGATAGAAACCCAGTCTACTGGCAAGTTCCAGCATCCTCACCTTCTGCACCAGCAGTCTGTCTTCCTGGAAGTGGAAGAGTCTACTGAAGCCCTCATCCAGATTCTATTCTGCAGCAGTTTATGGAAACCTAACCTAAAATAGCAGTAACACTATGTTTGTTGTAATGATAGGATAGGACTGAATTAAAGAATTCCTTGCATGTCAGATCATAATCTTGTTTTGCCTAAAGCAGTCTCAAGCAAGGGAGGCTTTTCCCCATTTTAGGGCAGCAGTCTGGGAAACTTTTAGGCCAGAAGGTCCCAAAGATAATGAGAAGTGAAAGTTTGCCTCAAGATGATCTTCTTGGCTAGATACCAGGCCTCCCAGCTGTACCATTTGGCACACACCCCTCCTCAAGAATTTGTCTTCACGTGGAATCATTTCGCAGATTACAGTAGGGTGAAGAAGCCTCACCTTGCCGGACGTTCACAGACCCAGCCCAGAGTCATCTTAACTATTTGCCTCTAGAATGTTCTTTTAGATACTTTGCTTTACATTCTGGAGCATCCCACAGTGCTTTACAAGTAGGGTGACCAGATGTCCCGGTTTTGTAGGGACAGTCCCGATATTTGGGGCTTTGTCTTATATAGATGCCTATTACCGCCGAGCCCCTGTCCCGATTTTTCACACTTGCTGTCTGGTCACCCTATTTACAAGTCACACACACCTTGCTGAAAGGCAGCCCCCTGGAGAGTGGAGGTGGTAACCAACTCTCAGAGCAAAGGGCACAGAAGTGGAGTGGCAGGTACGTTTTAGACAAACATTCTGGAGCAAACACTACTCTTCAATACAGAGTGCCAAGGGTTCTAATATTCACTCAGAGCAAAGAGGACATCAGTTTAAGGTCTCATCTAAAAGAAGCACTCAGTAAACCGTAGAATTCGATTATCTACAGAAGGCTGAAGGGAAGCGTGCCTAGGTATGGACTTGTGGCTCATGGGATTCTAAGTATTTTAAGACTGATGATTATACGACCCATCCTCCTGTTCACTTCTAGCAGGAGTATGCCAGAGCATCTGGTCTCTAAAATCTTGGTAATTATGTCAAGTGAAATCTGGGCTTTGGTATACGTTCTTGTCACTATCGACATAGCAGAAGTTTCTATAGCTTCCTCTGGGAGACATGTCCTACAGAATAAAAGTTCCAAAAATCTTTTGCTAGATTCAAATAGAGATAAGAAAGACAGCCATTGATAGAGAAACTGCTGTATTCAAGTTTAGTTATTACATCCTTAAGATGTCAGGAAAGCTGAACTCCCAGAGAGAACCATGAACAAGGTTTAAAAGAGTCACTCTGTACATTCCGTCTGTTCATGGTACTTGATGTCACATGCTGCCAGAGAAACCAGGAAATCTGCAGCTTGGATTTCTGAAGATTACAGAGGTGACTTTGTTGCAACAACTTTTGTATAATAGATAAAAATTACTTTGTATTGACTTACAGATGTGTTTCAACTTTGCTGAACTTTTTCCAGTTCCTTTATCATTTTGAACACTTTTTAAAACCAGGATAAAATGTTGGGCTAGTATGGAAGAGAATTAAGAGTACTTGCATGAGAATGTTAAGTCTCAAGGTACAAATGGTGATTAGTTAGGGAGAAATGGAAAGAGCAAACATACAACTACCTGATTTTCTAAACACTTACGCAATAGACAAATACAAGCAGCTATTCATTAATTATGGAAATACTGTGCAAACCTTGAACAGGAAAAACAGTTGTCGCCCTGGGAGCAGGATAACAAGACAATAAATATGCCAGAAACTGAATGGGACAATACTTGCAGTCTTTCTAGATGATAAAATATATATATATATTTTCTGCCATGTGTGCCCTTGGCAACAGGACAAACTGAAATTTATCCCTGGATTCAACAGCTTTAATAAAGTGTACCATAGGTAATACAATAGCAATTTGTTACAAAATTATGTTTCTCATTATCTGCCAGGGTAACTTTATACTCAAGTTTATATTTCCCAATTGTAGTTTAAATTATTTTGGACTGAACATATGGTCACAGTATTGCTTGAAGACCCTTGGTGGCTGAACACAGTAGGTACAGACCAGCTTCTCCATGCCTTAGTGTATTTGACAGTGGGTTGATTCAGTGCCTAAGGCTTTAATTAATAGTGTTTAAAATTATCAAGAGAATGAACGGCTCTTGTGGTTAAGGCACTGAGCTTCCAGAGATCTAGTTCAATCTGCTACAGAGCTCATGTGTCCATGGGCAAGTTGCTTCATCTCTGTTCCCCACCTGCAAAATGGGCACACCACTTCCTTTTCCCACTCTTTGGGTGAATAGTTTATCTAGATTATAAACTCCTGGGGCTCATCTATTGCTGTGCACTTACACAGTGCCTTGCACAACAAAGCCTCTAGGCACCTCTGTAATACAAAACCATGGCGTTTCAAAGGGTAAGCCTTGATCCATATGGTAGTTCAGGTACATGCGTTCTGTACAAGTTCTGCTATTGAGCACCTATGTTGATTTAATTCAGATTTACTGCCTGAGGCCATACCAAGTTAGTGTAAATCCCCTAAAATGCTTAGAGCTGATCGGAAGATGCTACTTGTTTACCTGCCTCAGAATCCCCATCCGGATAGTAATGCTGATAGCTGTCCCACAGGACAGAAAGTTTGTTTCCAAGGCAGCGTGGGTAGTGCAATCAGAATCAATTAGTCATTAGTCTGGGGGTGGGGGGAAATGCTGACTTAGATGTATTTCATCATGAGCAGCTCTGTGCTGTTGAGGCAAAGTACCAGCAATGAATTTTCAGTTGTTCTGTCTTTGACCCAACCCAAGGTATGAAGTAATGAAAGGCAGTTCAATATTTTAAACAGTATTTCATGTGTCTCAGCCTCATTCATCACTTACACATCAAATACTGAGATACTTCCGGTTCAGTCTCAGACAATACAGGATCCTGCTGCTGGATCCTGCTGCTAAGGCAAACAATAAACGGCAAACAATGGGAACAGAAAGAGGACTTTACACCAGGTCTCAAAGCAAGTTTCTTCTCTCCAAGATTATGAGCAGACATCTGCCACAAAAGAAGATACTGCAAGACTGAAAAGCACGGAAGCTAATGAAACACTCAAAAACTTCAGCTTTCACAGATGACTTCAGTAATGCTCCTTTAAGAATCAATGTGATTTTTCCTTACAAAAATATCTTCCATTTAGTAAGCTAGCTCTCTTGTTCTCTTCCCCTGTACTTCAGTTGCCAAAATGGCTGCCCATCATTTCTGAGCAGTGTGCATTTCAACAGAGATGACATCAGGAATGTTTATTGCTCTGAGAACTTTGCTGTGCACTTCTTCCACTGCTTCTCATGCTTTCAATAAAGAAAAATATTTAAGGTTAGGCCTAAGAATTTAGTGGTTCCAATATTCTATATATTCCCTTTTGGAATTTCCACATTGGGGGCAGGGGGACACATTCATTTTATTTTGACAGTAATCCTCTAAATTCCCCCTTACAAACAGAGGGGATATTTGAAGAATAGCTTCAATGTATTTTGAATAGCAGTGTATAGAGTTTTGTAAAAAACCCAAACTATCCCCACCACAAAAAGCTCTGGCGGCAGGAATTCTCATGCAGACTACTTTCAGATGCAGTCTCAAATGACACACATTTCTCATTGCTGTGTTTGCTATTGAAGTTTCCTCAATTTATCTTATTATCTATTTCTGCTGCACAGTCAATGCTGAATGTGTGATACCTGTTATTTCACTGACAAAGTGTCATATAACATTATGCTATCAATAACTTCACTATAGGGCCAAGGTAGGCTGTAAGGATATTCTAATTTTAAAAAATAATGTATATATTTTTTTGTTTAAATCTTTCCCTCTCATCCCAAGTCAGCCCCACTATATCTCAAAAAGGAAAAAAAAAAGTGGTCCTCAATCCATCAGATGAGAGAGAGAGAGCATCTGTCATTATCTGATTCCTTCTAAAAAGGTAGAAATTGAAATAGAAAAAAAGTTAGAGAAAACATTTTAGGCCATCTGGTCCTCTCCCGCTGCCAGAGGCAGGATTGTCTCCTACAGCACACTAGGTCAGCCAGTCTAGCTTTGAATTTCACAAGTGGCTGGGCTTCTACCACCTTCTCTGGGATACTGTTCCCCCGAAGGAGTCTTTCCTGATATTTAGTCCAAGGTCTCCCTCTCAATTTCACCTCTCAGCACCTGTAACAGCCACTCTGTGCCAAGTATCACAATAACCATTTTAAATCTGCCCTCAAGACAACCTTCCAGACCCCTAACGATTTTTTGCTCTGGGCGCTCCTTCCAAGGTGGCAGTCCAGTCTTCCTGGTCATTAGATGTCCAGCACCAGATGCTATACTGCAGGTGCATAAAGAGGGCCTATTTGTGCTGTGCTGTATAAGTTGAGTTTCTGTACACAGCATAAAACTGTACGAGCCATTTCAGGTTTCTCTCTCTTTGAATATCTGTGCTTTAGATTGTTCTTCTCTCCCCTACAACTCCAACCAAGATGTATTAGCTTGCATTTTCCCAACTTAATCACATTTTCCGCTTACGTTTCCAGTCTCTCTAGGTCCCTGTATTATTTCTGTTTTCAGGGGCATTCACAACTCCTCCTAGTTAGATATCTGCAAAGATTAGCATACTTCTCACATTTCAATTTTCCTTTTTTTTCCAGATCACTTACAAGTGGACCCAATTCTGCACCAAGCCTGTCCCAAACAACTCAATAAATTGATGTTTCATCACTATCCTTTATTTACTACTTTCAGCCAGCTTCAGTCATTATGATGTTTATTCTGTTTAAACGTGACTTGAAAACTTAACCCTACAGTACAAGACAACCACCTCTAGATTAATAACAAAGTATGAATTTAAATACAACAGAAAATGCTTTTCCACTGTGATTTCTCACGCCAAATATCAGTTTTCCGAGTAGGCTAGTTGTGATTGGATAACATTACATCTGATGTTCTTGTGGGTCCTGCATGCATCCTCTTCCTTCAGGATAAGAGGCAGATCCCGACCAGATGTAAAAATTATAAAGCTTTCAAAAGCGTAGAGCTCAGGGAATAAGAGTCTGTATTTTACCGGGCTCAAAAATAATTGGAATTCAGAAGCATTATTTAGACACTTTCACTAGCAAAAATATAAGTGAGGCTGTTCCTTTTGCTTTGATTAGAACAGCTACCCACAAGATCGCATTTCAGCATGAGAAATCTAAGCGGATTCTGGTTAACCAATTTCAGAGCAGGTACGTTGCAATTACGTGGAGAACAGAAGTCTCAATTCCCTTCTTCAAAATTAGCAGTATGAGGACAATGAACCCCAGGGCTGTTTGCATACATGCAAAAGTGCAAAGAAGAGATGATTCAAAATGAGACAGAACTTAAGTTACCAAACAATGTGAAAAAAAGCCACCATAGCAATAGGTTCACATCAAAGGGTAGCTTGTTTAGAACCAGTGTCCTCACTGCTAGGTTATCAGGAAGCCCGTGACAGAACTGCTTTAGCTCCCCATGGAAACCTAGCCAAAATCTCAGGTGCTCCTACAGGCAGACATCCACTCCACCCCTACCCACAAAAAACCCAAGAGCTTGCACCAAGGTCTTTAAAGGGATATTTTATACATGGTCAATTAGAATTTGTATTGTAGGACTTCGTTCACCATTATGCTGAGGGGTAAAACAGCAAGTACCTCTAGTTACACATTTCTGAAACAGCTATTTAAGATCCCACAGGGTAAGTCTATACTGCAATTAAAAAAATGTTCCCATGCCAGCTGACTTGGGCAGGCTCATGGGCTCAGGCTAAGAGACCATTTAATTGTGGTGTAGATGTCCAGGTTTTAGGACCCTGCGAAGTGGGAGGGTCCCAGACCACTGGCTTCAGCCCAAGCCCGAACATCTACACTGCAATTAAACAGGCCCACAGCCCGAGCCAGCAGGCACGGGCCAGCGGCAGGTATCTAACAGCAGTGTCGATATACCCATAGAGGCTAAACAAAGGCCCATGCACAGAACTCCCATTGGCTTCAATGGGGAGCACTATACACTGCAGCTTCGTGGTCAGCCCCATATTAGTAATCGCATCAGTGGGTGCATTTATGCAAAGGGGAACATTATAAACCAACCACTTCCTTAAAGGAAAGCAGATTCCTTCCTGAAACATGAAGAAAAATCCACACCTCACAAGCAGCAAAAATTGATCAGTTAACTGGAAAGTGACAGCCCATCAGTAAACTGCCAAGAAACAGCTTTGGATAGCAATTAGATGATTGGGTGTTTCAATATTCTGGTGTGACAAAGTTCCTCCTCTACCTTGGTGAGTCCTGTGCTTATTGGCGGATTTTGATCACCTCAGAGATCTTCCCCTCTGGTAGAACTCACAGTCAAATTCCTCCTGTGTCTGATCAGGAGTTGGGAGGTTTGGGGGGAACCCGGGCCCACCCTCTACTCCGGGTTCCAGCCCAGGGCCCTGTGGATTGCAGTTGTCTATAGGGTTTCCTGTAACAGCTGTGTGACATCTACAACTCCCTGGGCTACTTCCCCACAGCCTCCTCCCAACACCTTCTTTACGCTTACTGCAGGACCTTCCTCCTGATGGTCTGCTGATGCTTGTACTCCTCAGTCCTTCAACTCTTCTCACTCTCAACTCCTTGTGTGCCTCTTGCTCCCAGCTCCTTGCACACCACAAACTAAAGTGAGCTCCTTTTTAAACCCAGGTGCCCTGATTAGCCTGTCTGTCTTAATTGATTCTAGCAGGTTCTTCTTAATTGGCTCCAGGTGTCCTAATTAGCCTGCCTGCCCGAAATTGGTTCCAGAAAGTTCCTGCTTGTTCTAGTGCAGCCCCTGCTCTGGTCACTCAGGGAACAGAAAACTATTAATCCAATGGTCAGTATATTTGCCTTCTATGAGATTTCTGTAGCCCACTTATCTGGGTCTGTCACACTGGGTACAGAAAATTAAATGAATGCAATAGTAACAAAAATATTTGAAGCCACCCCATTGTCCTGGACCAGAAATTAAATATGCCTTTTAGATACTGGCACTTTTTACCCAGTAAACATCACTGCTTCCTAAACAATAATGACCAATCATTAGTCTAAAGTCCTTGTTTAGGAACCAACTTGAAGACTGCATTAACCTGGGCTGTGAAAGGGAGTGGGCAAAACTGGACAGGGTTGGAAAGTTTCTACAGAGAAATCTGGTCCTTGTTGAGACCACTTCCTCTTACAAACTGCAAAGACACCTGGAATACCTGTGAGTGGAAGTGGGAGGAGGTGGGGAAGGAGAGACAATGATTTGCAAGTAATGGCACTATGGCTGCCAAGCAAGGGATATTAGGAGGTCTCTAAATTCTACAGGAGTCCAAGCACAGTTTCTACCCGCAGCAACAGTCCATATTGGGTTTATAATCTTTGCAGGACTCCTGTGGGCAAACATTGCAAAGTACACCAGACCATTCCAGAAAGGGATGGACACTGCAACCTTTGGAGAATTTGGTGAAGTTCACTGAAAGTTGACAAAATGTTCATAGGTTGCTATTTCCTCCATGAATAAACTTTTGCATGAATAATCCTATGCATTCCATTTCATCAAGGGCTCCTAAATAAATCTGAAATGTCAAGGCCCAGCTGTATTGGAGATAAGAGGTCAAGTGCCAGACTTTTTAAAAAGTTCATTGCATCATTTTTCCTCTAAGGCCCAAAGGTGAGAAACAGCTTATTTGATTTGCCTCAAATTTTGCCAAATTCCCCTGCTTTGGTCACAGGCCACACATGATCTGAAATACACAATTTTTCTTCTGATATGCTAAGAGAGACTAAAGTCACCCTTATATTGCTGTAACAAGATTTCCAATAACTCTGGAGAATCTAATGTGTGTCTTTCTACAGTACTGGAGAAAAGTTATGAGTGAGGAGTGGGAGTGACTTAAGTTATCAGACCCAAAAGGGATGTTATTTCCCTTTCTCATCCCTTATTCGATGTTTCTCCCTAGCAAGTGAACTTGAATACTTCTCTTCACACACAGAAAGACTTGCACTTTCTAGTACACTACTTTCCTGGTTTAAATCCCCAAAATACTTGAAGGTTTAGAAGCAGCATTCTTTTCTCTAAATCAACTACAGCGTTTAGAATCAGTGTGACTTGCAATAGACTCTTCTGTGACAGAACTAGAAACCATGTGCAACTTAAGGACTGCTGCTAAAGCAGACAAGGTCGAGGGCAGAGGAAGTGAGGCCATCAGAAGGAGAGCAAAGCAGGTCAGACAGCCAGACCTACTGTCAAATAGAAAAGGGGCTAATCAGATAGTTTGTCTGACAGAGTGGCCAGCACCCACACAACTCCATTAAAAGCTGAGGTTGTTACAAAGGAAGGAAGTTAATCACAATAATATGGCAGGATGCATTCATCACACCACCATATCTCTAAGTCAGATAGGATCTTAAGTCAGAGGCCAAAGGCAAAAATATTACATCCACCCAGTGCAGCATAACAAGACATCACCTCCTCTTCTGTAAAAGTGTTAGGTTAAAAAATGGCCCCATGCAAACAGTTTGTGCATCTCCCCTATTACTAACTATTGGAGCAGATAATCACGTGCATTTATTTCTGCAGGAAACAGATTTATTTTTCAAAAGATAAATTATGGTATTTAATTTCCTAAGTTCATATAACACTGATTGATGCTGTGAATTTTCAAAGTAGAGTTAATATTAGGCACAGAAGTTAAATATAGCAATATAGTATTAGGACATCCAATCCATCTCAATTTTAATTGCACAAACCAGGTTATGGGACCATTACACTGTATATGTATCAAAGACATTAAAGTTAACACATTCAAAATACTGTTACTTTTTTGACTTTGGGGCATTTAATGGTACTGTTGTATTACACATTGTCCCTTAAGTAAAAAGTAGGTTAACAACTGCCTCAAGCCTTTTGAAATTATACTTGAGAGGGGCCCTGCACGAAAATTTGGAAGTACTAAGCATAGTTATTGTGTATTGTATTTGAGCGCAATAGTCATGCCCGCCAATCAATAAATAAACAAACTAAGTAGAACAAGAGCCAATTTGTCCATGCCTGCATAAAAACAGACTAGAAACTTATTTAAGAGTTCCATATAATACTATTTCACAAATGAGGTCACTTTAAGGCAGGATGGCCAACGGGAAGCTGAAAAATGCTGAATTCAAAGATGTAGATAAAATTTACACTTTATATGTGGTAAAAAATATTACATCTTGTGATGTTTCATGTTTACGTAAAGTCCATAGCAGCCTTTCAAAAAAGGATCCAGACATATCAGGACATTACAGATTAGGAAATCTGATTTAGCAATTAGAAAGTACTAGCGTTGACTAGACAACCTACTCTCTAACTAAAGGTCACTCAAAGAAATATTGGTATATGGAATTATCAACATTATAAATAGATCTTTAGATAAACTGCAGAACAGGAAACTAATTGGGGGGGCGTCTAAACAAGATAGATTTGAATTAAGGATAATACAACAGTCTTCTGTGGAACTGCTTTAACCAACTCTCAGAACTGGGTCATAGAATATCAGGGTTGGAAGGGACCTTAGAAGGTCATCAAAACCAACCCCCTGCTCAAAGCAGGACCAATCCCCAATTTTTGCCCCAGGTCCCTAAATGGCCCCCTCAAGGATTGAACTCACAACCCTGGGTTTAACAGGCCAATGCTCAAACCACTGAGCTATCCCTCCTCCCCCGAACTGTCATCCCCAGATTCAGCTATAAAAGCACTAAAAGTTGTAGCCTAGAGGTTTCAACATGGTTACAGGGATGAAGTAAGGTCTCAGCTGCATTACAACTTGTTGGCCATGTTGTAATGGGATTAAGGAACAATTGTGTTGTAACCAGTTCAGCTTTAGACAGGGTTAGGGTTAGACAGGGTCTCTGATGCGGATAGTCTTCCATGATTCTCTGTGGATCTTATTCTACTTTAAAGTTCTACAACTTTATGATTCTATGAACATAGTAAAGTTGCTTATTCCCTTTATAGCCTATGAGTATATCAGCAAAAACAGGATTTGATTATGCTGGAAGGCTCTCCACATTCAAAAACTATGTGCAATAATATTCAAATTGCAGCATTCATCACTGAAGCAGTTTGAACTTGTTACTAACCATCACTAGCTACAAACCCATAATGATTAGTTATGGGCAGCAAGAAGATAGAATCCAACAGAAAGTAGTAGAAAATAGATAAAACTTGATTTATAGCAGAATTGTTAGTTTCCACATGAATACTGACAATAGAGCACATCTCTAGCACACAAAATTAACCCTAAATGCAAAGAATGGCCTTCACCAACCAGACAGATTGCTCAAAGCCTTATTACTCAAGTGCGTAGGACTTCAGGGTCTTGTCCACACCAGGGTTTGCTCCAATTCCAGCCATCAGTGGCCAACTGGTGTAAGCTCCACCAGTGCAAATATGAGCTGTACCCATCTATACTAGGGGCTTGCACCAGCGCAGCTACATCCCTGGTCGATAACAGAGCAAATCCATAAGATCGCAAAAGCTCAGCAGGGTCTCATTCCCTCTCCAGAGAAAGATTTTTTTAATACAACTAAAGCATTAGAGACCACGTCTATGCATGTTGAACGATGCAGATCACCACCACCATCCTTACCGTTTTGTTTTGTAGTTGTTTTTGCAGCACCTTGCACTGCAGCCTTGGGAGCATTGACAGTTAATTAAACCCACATTACCAACATGGAGCACAAGACACCTATTGATACTAGTCATGCAAAGCACTAAACAGATTGTTTGTCAAAAGATAAAATAAACACATCTCCCAGGTAAACTGGTTTAGCTGCCTCTTTCTCACCTACACAGGTTTACATCAAGCCCTGTCACACTTAAATGCTCAGAGAATGAAAGGGACTAAAATGTTGCCACATTCCCTAGTCAGTCTTTTAGTTAGAAATACTTCAAACATCTACCCCATCACATGACTAAAGTCTTCCTCTTAATATCCTTTCACAAAGCCTTTTTTCTATTGAATGACTTAAGAACTAAGTTGAAAATATTCATTCTTGAAGTAACTTAAACATGTCATATGTAGTAGTCACATACACTCATCCTCTGACAGCCAGATCAAATAAGACAGTTATTCTCAACCTTTTCAGGTTGGCAACCCCTTATTTGAAGTAAAAAAATTCACAAGCCCCTTACTATTTATTATAAAGAGAGCAAAAAAGTATCAAACATCAATGTATTGCTAAGCCTCTATAATTTGTGTCTGTTATAAGAGCAGACAGAATACTTGATCTTAAAAAGGTTGTGGGGTGAAAATGAGGGAGATTTTCTTTGCTTTAGGACAGGGGTCTCAAACTCAAATTACCATGAGGGCCGCATGAGGACTAGTGCATTGGCCCGAGGGCCGCATCACTGTCCCCACCCCCACTCCACCACTTCCATTAGGCCCCGCCCCTTCCCCACCTCCTCCCGTGTGCATGGATTCCCGCTCCTCCCCGAAACCGCGAAGCTCTTCCCATGCGGCCCACGGAGCTCTTCCCTGCAGCCCGCCAGGCTCCCCGTGCGCCCCCCCCCCTTTTTTATTTTTTACCCCCAGGCAGTTCCCGCTGCCAGAACAACTGTCTGGCAGCGGGAACTGCCTGGGGGTAAAAAAAAAAAAAAGGCGGGGGGCGCAGGGAGCCCGGCTGGCTGCGTGTTTGAGACCCCTGCTTTAGGCCATGTTTACCCTAGCACTCATGTTAGCAAAATTTTTGTCACTCGGGGGTGTGAAAAAAACCCATACCCCTGAGCGACATATGATTTGCTGGCATAAGCACCCGCGTGCACAGCGTTACGTCGGCAGGAAACGCTCTCCTGCAGACATAAAACCAGTTCAATGAGCAGTGGTAGCTATTATGTCAACAGGAGAGCGCTCTCCCATCGGCATAATGTGGCTACATGAGCACTCTGACAGCAGCCCCCAGCTGTATCGGTACAACTGTGCCACTGTAAGCTTGTAAGTGTAGACATGGCCACAGACTAATGAAGCGTTCAGTGCTTGCGACCTCCCCTACCTGGATTGCCTTTCATGAGCCAACCTGGGGGTTATGACTAGTTTAGCCACTGAAATAAGATTAGAAATCAGATGTATACAACTGCTAATTTCAATACTGGAAACAGCAGAAAGTTATGACATTAAAAATTGAGGAAGTTGGGTGTAATAGGAATGTCCCCATTCTACTTCTTATGAAATGGGACATGGCAAAGTCACTATAGAACAGAATGCATACCAACTATCTGTAAATATTTAAATTGCAGACACTTCTGAAATCATTACGAGATTGCTTTTGAATCATACATACACGAGGAATATAAAATGCTTTCTGCCAGGGGATTAACTTGGTAGTGATTTGTTTAATTTACGGAGAAGAGGACTTGTCTTTGGGGGACCCCTTTCTAGTTGGACAAAACCTGTTTGATGCTATGCCTCAAAGATTAACGGAACAAGCATGCCCAGAAAGCTTCTGAGGGGCAGGAAATATTGATCCACCAATTGGTTAAGCAGTACTTTACAAATCGTTTGTCCTCAGCTATTAACATGATAATGACCCAAAAAATGTCTATCTTAGCTCTTCCACACAAATGGTTTACAGATGACCTAAGACACAAGAAGCAAGAGAGAAGACTGCAAAGCACCATGGCACAAGTCTCATTCCAAAGCTCTCAGACTTCACCACATTTTTATTCTTATGCCATAAAGTCTCTGACAGCGGATTTACTCTGATTGGCAGATAGCCTGATGGATCAGAGTTGTCTGCTCAACCTCTAGAGAATTAAAGCCTTTCACATTGTGATGACTGATTAAATGTTTTCTAGGTAAATACTTCAGCTCTTTTGGGGAGGAGAGGAATGGAGGGGGGGGAAGTGGAGGGAGTATAGAATAGGAGGGCAATATGGAGGGGACATGACGATTCCCTGTGTCACTCAAAGTTCTGGAGGTGTAAGGAAAACTTTCATGAATCAGAATGCCTTAGATGAGCCTCCTCACAATCTGGGTTGAGATTTAGGTACTGTATAGAAACCCAACTTGGTATTAGATGACCTTGTTACATTAGTGCACTGTAATTTCCACAGTCTGCCCTCCAGTTTTAGGCGGAGTTTGAGAATTTTGCCCTATGAAACCCTAGATGTCCTGTTTTTGAGATACTGTCCAGAGCTAGCTGAGTAGCTGTGGCACTAAAGCACTTGACTTCCTAGTTTACAAGGAGGTAGTGGCAAGGCATTTTCAACGAATGGCCCTCACCCTTGGAATTCATCCTCCAACCCTTTGGTCAGAAATAGCCAAAACTTGTTGAACTTCATGGTACAACACAAAGCCCTTCCCTGAGCTCAAGATAACAGGCTAAGAAATAACTGGTGGCTCAGGTCTCTAGAGAAGGTGGGCGGTGTTCTTTGTAAAATGTCTCTTTGGTTAACTGGTTATGTAGGTTAGGGTTGTTTTAGGATGGGCTTCTTTTTCAATTATTTTGTATGGATTGTGTTTTTGAATTATGTTCAAGTAGCATGGAACTAGGGAGTGACTAAAAAAAAAAAAACTGGTAAAATGCATGTCATGCATGAACAGTTCAAACAGGGGATGCGTCGGCAAAGATGCCATCTAACAGAACGTTCCATTCAGAGGAGTGATACTGACTGGATTAAACAATGGAACTGCCTTCTACAGCCAATAATGTATATGTCACTTGATATGATGACATGGACTTTTTTTTTTTTTTTTAAAGCAGCGATACAGTAAATTTAAAGTGTTGAAATTTTTTCCAATTTTCACCGTACTCTTGTATCATTCAAATATATAAAAATAACTTGTTTTATTAGGAAAATATAATACATTGCATGAGATCTGTATTACGATAATACATTAGTCTGTGTGTATATGCAAAGCTGCCCGTGAAGGAAGGCTATGTATTAGTCTAGAACAGGGGTAGGCACGCGAGCTGATTTTCAGCGGCACTCACGCTGCCTGGGTCCTGGCCACCGGTCTGGGGGACTCTGCATTTTAATTTAATTTTAAATGAAGCTTCTTAAACATTTTTAAAACCTTATTTACTTTATATAACTAAACTATTGTTGTATATATTATAGACTTAGAGAGAGAGACTTCTAAAAACATTATAATGCAACACTGGGGGGAGGGATAGCTCAGTGGTTTGAGCATTGGCCTACTAAACCCAGGGTTGTGAGTTCAATCCTTGAGGGGGCCATTTAGGGATCTGGGGCAAAAATTGGGGATTGGTCCTGCTTTGAGCAGGGGGTTGGACTAGATGACTTCCTAAGGTCCCTTCCAACCCTGATACTCTATGATAAAACCTTAAATTAGAGTGAATAAATGAAAACTTGGCACACCACTTCTGAACAGTTGCTGACCCCTGGTCTAGAAGATACACACAACAAACAGGCATGCAAGCTCTGAAGTGCATGCGCATCTGAAAGTACTGATGAATCTCTCATCCACCACATCCACATTTCAAGCTGTTAGCAGATAACGGTTTAAAGATCTGACACACTAAAACGGAAAGAAAACAAAAATCTGTATCGGAATACGCTTCAGAACACAAGAAATTATTCAAAAGTTTTAAAAACCACAAAAAGGAGAAAAGGATGAAGTTGAGTGTATGTGCTGCAAATGGTGTGGCCCAATTAAATGTAAGTATTTATAGGCTAATACTTAAGTCTGCAACAGTAATCTGTTTATTCAAATGAAAAGTTTTATTTGGGGATTAGAGATGCATTGTTTTCTTAAACTCAGAGGTGGCACTGTGTAGAGAGTTCTGTTTTAGTTCTGCAGCAAACCACATTGATGAATGGAATTCAAAGCATTAATCTACTGAATACTTTATTCCCGCCTTCCCAGCCACCAAAATAAACCTTGATATTTCTCCCCACCCCCCCCAAAATAATAGTTTTTTGCATGCATTTTCACCTGTTTTTGTTGTTGTGGTAATAGACACTGATAAATTCCCAGGAAAAATTAAATAAAACAAAAACTGAAAATGAAGGGCCCTACTTACAGCACATGGTAGGAGTTAAACCGAGTAGGCAAAAATCATACAATTTCCATACCCTCCCACACTTTGCTGCTCACCATAACAGGAAAATCCCATAGAATTATACGTCAGCTAAATTGCATGTCTGTTCCTGCACAGTAGCGCTTTCCTCGAGGCACTCGTAAACTAATAGAAAGGAGGGAGTGTTGTCTAGAGCAGAGGTCTGAGCAAGGGCTCCTGGGTTCTATTCCCTGCTCTCCCACAGGTTCTCCACAGCCTCCCATATGCTAGGAGATTGACCTGCTGCCAACAATAGATGTCAATAATGTTTTCTATAACGTTGCTGAAGACTGGTATCCACCACCAGTTAAAGCCATTTTCAGCACTGGTTCAAAAAGACCCATTAACAGCAGTCAGCAACAGGACAATTACCTAGTGCAGACAAGGTATTGTGTGATCTTGGGCAAGTCACTACTCTCTTTTTACGTTTCCTTATGTCTAAAATTGGTGCAACACTTTGCTACTTAACAGGCAGGGTTGTGAAACAAGTATTATTTGTAAAGTAATTGGACACCCTTGTACGAAAGTTGCTACAGAAATGCAAATATAATTATAAAATTAATCAGGTTACACTGATGACCAGAGAGCCACCATGAAAGGGCTTAGTGAGCAAGACCAGACAACCTAGCAGCCTATTTTTCTTCCACGTCTGGGCTGCTCTCAATAAGGGCAAAACCAAAGCAACTGCAAAAAAGAAAAGCAGAACCCCAGAGGAACCAAAAGGGCCTGTAGTAACAGGATGTGTAGCTGAAAAAAGCCTAGTGCAAAAATTCTAGAATCTCTCTTTGTAAAAGGGGAGGGGAAGAAGTCAAATGCAGTTAGAATCCTGAGATATGGTGTAACCCACATGTTGAATAATGTAGTGATTTAGAAGTGTCATAATATTAAAGATTCTGTCAAAAGGCTGAGGCAGGGGAAAATGACTAGACCTTGCCTATGTGAGCTTTCCGAACCTACATAATTCTGCAGAGAAGTGCAAAACTAGGCCACTTATTTGAATAGATGCTGGGAAGATGTATATGGAGTTCTCATCTTCATTCAAAGTATTTTTGAATTTTAAAAAGAGGATTACAGAGTGGGTTTGGACTTTAGATAAAGCAATACATTTCTTCTAAAATACTCTGCATCGGCATTGAGTGGCTTGCTCCAGTTATTAAAACACTCCAAAGGTCGCTTACTTAATTTAATGAAATGAGCTACCTTGCTTCAATCTAGACATTTTTACATTAATTTTTGAAAGAAAAATGCTATCTCAAACTGTTTAAAATTCACATGCTATTCGTCTAGCTTTTTGAAATTTCAATGAAATGCCTAAGAATGCATTTTATTCTAGAAATTGATTGTTCTGTTTTAGCTGTATGTTACCAAATACATAGAGAGCAAACATCTTTGTAGAATCCTTTAATTCGGAGACTTTACTAAGCTAGGATTTTTGTAAAATATGAGTTATATGGAGACATTTTCAAAAGCACAACTGGCAGTTAGGCCAATTAACAGCCACTAAAAGACAATAGGAGTTAGGTGCATAACCACCATTCATGCTTTTGAAAAATCTCTCCCACTCTGCGTGAACACTGCTACGTGTTTTGGTTATTTGTACAGCTTTTCTCTATATTACTTAGGCCTCTTGTGTACAGGCATAACTGCTGACACCACTGCGAATTCCTTTCAAAGTGGCATTTCAGTGTTAGCTGTATTCCAGCATCATGGCACATAAAAAACCCCATGTACACAGTATCAAAAAGGTTACTAATCCCATTGAAAGTCCCTTCTCTACAGATTTTGCAACTCCTACTTACTAACAAAGGAACAAACCTTCAAGGAAGAAGACCTATCACCACATACAGACAAGCAAAAAAATTTTCTATGCACACAAAGGACCATGAACTCAGTGCCTCACACAGTACATACAGGTGAAAAACAAGTTAAGCAATACACATGTTGCTCTTAGGATTCCCATGGCTGTCTCTCATTAGGAAACCAGAAACCTTAGTAAAAACAATGTGGAGTACTTATGCCCAAATAAATGTTAGTCTCTAAGGTGCCACAAGTACTCCTCGTTGTTTTTGCTGATACAGACTAACACGGCTACCACTCTGAAAGAAATCTTAGTGTAACATTTCCCACACAAATGAGAGAAGCTCACTAGTACACGTACTTCTAAGTAGATCAATACACACACCAGAGCTATATGTCTCTAACTGAAACTGCAAACTTCAACAAAGCAACTGATTATGAAATATAGAAATCAGCTAATCCATCTTCCACCCTAATAAATGCAAGGTTGTTCCTCACACTTATTCTTTAGCTCGTTTTAAATGACTCAAGAAATGGGACTGCTGCTGTTTCACTTGGGAGTCTATTACGATTTAACAGACTTCACTATTCAGCAATTTTCCCTAATAGGCAAGCTTTAATTTTCATTTGCTTCCTTTTATCTCAGTATTCTTCATTATACCCCTATGCACAAGCCTCCAAAAGGGTTAATAAAAACCAGACAGAACATGGCACTTTATTTGTAGCCCCCAAATATTTATCTGTTCAAAGAATTATATTGAAAACACACAACTTTGTGATCTCCAATAAGTAAATACTGGATTGCAGGTAAATATTCTTGTAGCACCTTAAAATGTTACCGTCAGAAAAGTAACTGTATATAAAAATAGCATCTCCTTTCTCAGAGGATATGCTTCCTCCAGAGCTCTGACTTTGGTGACAATAAAACATTATACTTCACTCCTGCAAGCACTGAGGAGACCAGTTGGCCATGTCTACACTACAGAACCTTACTGCGGCACAGCTGTGCCACTGTAAAATCTCTCGTGTAGCCACTCTCCTGCCGGCATAATTAACACCCCCAATGAGCAGCATTAGCTATGTTGGCAGAAGATGCTCTCCCGGCGACACAGCACTGTCCACACTGGCGTTTTTGTCAGTGAACATGATGTTGGTGAGGGAGAGGTTTTTTTCACCCCCCTGACTGACCAAAGTTTTGGGGACAAACGCACTAGAACAGACAGAGCCCAGCCAGTCATGAAAGGATCCGGATTCTATTTTGGCGGATGAACCCAGCTCCTGTCACAAGGGCTGGTCTGACCAGCCCTTGTGACAGGAGGGATAGCTCAGTGGTTTGAGCATTGGCCTGCTAAACCCAGGGTTGTGAGTTCAATCCTTGAGGGGGCCATTTAGGGATCTGGGGCAAAAATTGGGGATTGGTCCTGCTTTGAGGAGGGGGTTGGACTAGATGACCTCCTACGGTCCCTTCCAACCCTGAGATTCTATGATTCTGTGACCACCAGCTGCCAGGCACGAGCCGCTTGGCTGGTGAAAAGGAGCCGCTCTGAGCCGGAGAAGGGGCGCACACAATGGCACTTCCGGAGAGACACTTTTCAGAGCAGAGCCTGTTTCCGAAGCCCGCTCTCCCTCTCCCGCAGCAAACCGAGCCCCCCGCCCCTGGCTGCACAGAAAGCGAATCCCGGCCAGCGGCCCCGCGGGGGGGCTTCCGGGGGGGAGCCCGCGCCACCGCCCAGCCCAGCCCTGGAGCCATTGAGCCCTGGCTGAGCTTGCGGGGGGGCAGGACAACCAGCCCCGGCAGCCGCGCCCCGGGGGGCTCGTTCGACCGAGCCGGCCGCAGTCCGAGCGCTGGGCGCGGCCCGGGAGCTGGCACGGCGGCGGCGCGCCCCCTCCCGGGACAGCGCGGCGACGCCCCTCCCCCTCCCGCGGCGACAGGGTCCGGCCCGAGCCCCGCGCCCCGCCGGCCCCTCCTCACCGAGCAGCAGCAGCTTCACCTCCTTGGACGCCTTCTCGCCGTCCTCCCGCAGGTTGCGGTCGATCATCTTGCTCCGCTCCACCGCCGCCTTGTCCTCGGCGCTCAGCGTGCAGCCCATGGCGGGGCCGGGCCGCGCCGCACCGCGCGGAGCTCGGGGGGTCGGCGGGGCTCCGGGCGGCGCCTCTCGCTCTCCTCAGCCCGGCGGCCCGAGAGCGGCTGTGTGTGAGGCGGCGCCGGATATCCGCTCCGGGGCCTCCTGCCGCTAGCCGCGGCTGGGAGCGCGGCGCACCCTGGGAAATGTAGTTCTGCACGCGCACCGGTCAGCCACACACAGCCCTGGGGCTTAGAGCGTTGCATGCTGGGATCTGTCCGGAAACGGCCCCGCCGCATTGCATATTGGGACTTGTAGTCTTGTGGGCTGAATGGAGGCATCGCATGGCAGGGACTGTGGTCTGCACTGGGGGGGGGTGTGCATGGCAAAGCATTGAAGCAGGGGGCTGCAATCCTCTGTGGGCTGGGGGGGAGGGGTAGCTCAGTGGTTTGAGCATTGGCCTGCTAAACCCAGGGTTGTGAGTTCAATCCTTGAGGGGGCCATTTAGGAATCTGGGGCAAAAAATTGGTGATTGGTCCTGCTTTGAGCAGGGGTTGGACTAGATGACCTCCTAAGGTCCCTTCCAACCCTGATATTCTATATTCTATGGTGCCTCTCATGGGACTAGGTTTCCACTGTACTTGCCTGCACTACTCAATGGGGTCCACGTGCACCCTTCACGGGCGTGACCCACTGCCAGCGCCTAGCCAGGTGCCCCAGGCCTGGCTCGCGTAAACCTTTGCTGCTGACAGTATTGTGTGCCATGGGACACTCCGGGCACCGAGAACTCACCAGTGGCTCTGTGCTGCATGCCACTCCCACTTGGAACCAGGCAGCGACGGGCTAGAACCCAGTTCCAAAAGCCCAAATCCCTGCTGCTTGAGCTAATAGCAAATTGCCCTTGACTGCTGGCAGCATGGAGCTTATGGCAAATAGTGTGTCAGTTCTGATTCCATCTCGCAGACGGCAGCATTAAATGTATCTCACTCCAGTACATGCACCCACCTCAGTTCATTGCAATGGTTACACCACCACTAGGGGATGGGTGTAAAACGCAGCTGGTGTGTGCACAAATAACGGGCTCTTCAATGTAGCAGAGAAAGGTCTAACACCGGGTGTTCTCAAACTGGGGATCTGGACCCCTCGGGGTCACAAGGTTATTACATAGGGGGTCATGAGCTGTCAGCCTCCACCCCAAACCCTGCTTTGCCTCCAGCATTTATAATGGTGTTAAATTTATAAAAAAGTGTTTTTAATTTATAAGGGGGGGTTGCACTCAGAGGCTTGCTATGTGAAAGGGTCACCAGTACAAAAGTTTGAGAAATAACAGTTGACAAGAAGGTGTGAGTTGGGAATGGGCCACCTCCACCCTGATAGAATTGGCTCATTAGCACTGACCCCCCACTTGGTAAGGCAACTGTCATCTTTTCATGTGCTGTGTATTTATACCTGCCTGCTGTATGTTCCACTCCATGCATCTGATGAAGTGGGTTCTAGCCCACAAAAGCTTACACCCAAATAAATTTGTTAGTCTCTAAGGTGCCACAAAGAATCCTCATCGTTTTTGCTGATACAGACTAACATGGCTACCCCTCTGAAACCAGTTATTTAATGGTTATTGTTTTATTGTTGGGAAACGGGACTGGTGAGGAAGCGACCCAGGGAGGCAGCAGAGTAGTACTTTGGGCACAGGATTTAGCTGCCTCCCTGGATTGGAACCTGGTGAAGAGGGCTGGCATGGCCTGGGTGGGTTCCCCTGCCAACCCCAAGGTGAGGGGAGTGAAGCGGACATAAAACCTTCCCATGAACAGGGAAGAATCTGGGCAAGGGAAGACCCTGAAGGCCCATCTCCTAACCTAAAATGCTACCCCATTTCAGGATTCTATATGCCCTGAAAAGGGTGGACAGAAAGGAGTGACCAAGCTGGATTGGGGGGCACGAGATGGGCAGACTACTGCAGGGTCAGAGCAGCGGTCACCGGCGCTGCCACGAGGGGGCTTTTTCGCCTTTGTGCTGGGCCTAACCTCCCAACAGCACCAGGGGCTGACGGCACATTGGCTGCTATGCAGGGCCCCATTTGTGGCAGTCTAGCTAAGCTCCTATAGGGTACCCCTCCTTACTGACAAATGAAGAGGGAGCAGGCTCCAAATTCATCTGGAGGCCTGGCGGGTGGCGGTGGGGACCATGTGCCCAGAGAAGGTACAATTGTCTTCTCCCACTTTTAAACTTGTGGAGGGTTCAGGTAACATGCTGCAGGTGTTATATATTGGAGGGACTCATATTTTTGGTATGAATTTGGTACCCGGCCTGAAAGCCCTTGGCAATGGGACCCTCAATGCCCTGGCAGTTCCAGGACATGCTACTCTCCCACAGTGTCCCCTGCTCACATGTCTCAGCCTAGGGACGCCCTCCAAAGGAGTATTCAGTCTCTATTAAGTCCTTGGTGGCTGTGCCAAGGTTGCACCCATTAATGCCAAGCCTAGTGCCAACTTTTGTGATGAAGACGTCTGTCTGTGGGGAGCCAGCCTGAGACCCACCAAACTCACTTCTCCTGGGGAAAAGAACCACCCTGCGATAGCAGCACCTCTGAGTCACCGCCAATGGGTGCATTCCAGTCAGTGACTTTGAGGCGAATGGCTCTTCATTACCCACCCCCGACCCACGTGCTCCCCCAAGCAAGGAGCGCAATGCCCCTTGCCAACAGCTAGCACTCATAGGCGTGTGCAGCACATTTCATTAGGGTGTGCCTCCCACTTCCCGTCCCCTGACTGCCCCCCTCAGAATGCCTGACCCATCCAACCCCCCCCCGCTCCTTGTCCCGACTACCCCTTCAGAGACCCCCCCACCCCCGCCCCTAATCACTACCCCCCGGGATCCCACACCCTATCTAAGCCCCCATGCCCCCTTACTCCCCCAACTCCTATCCACACTCCCTTCCCAACAGACCCCCGGGACTCCCACACCTATCCAACCCCCCATTCCCTGACTGCCCCCCCAGAACCTCCACCCCATCCAACCTCCCCCTGCTCCCTGTCCCCTGACTGCCCCTCGGGACTCCCTGCCGCTTATCCAAACCCCGGCTCTGGCCCTGGCCCCCTTACCACACTGCTCAGAGCAGCGGCCGGAGCCAGACACGCTGCTGCGCTGCCCTGCCGGAGCGCTGCCCGCACGGCCGCGTGTTGCAGAGGGACAGTGGGGGAGGGGCGAGGGGGAGCCTCCCTGGCGAGCTCAGGGGCCAGACAGGACGGGCTCGCAGACTGGATGTGGCCCACGGGCCGTAGTTTGCCCACCCCTGCATTAGGGTGTGCCTGGGCACACTCGGCACACCGCGTACGCACGCCTAGGCTAGCACTAACGGCGTATGCCCGCCAAGCAAGGATGGCAAGAACGTCTGTATTAGGGGACAGAACGCAGCCCGCCTCTTCCCCAGACAGGACTCTTGCAGCTGCTCCCAGAACAGCCGCCAAACACAGGAAATATTGTGGCTGCCACGGGCCTTCCCCAATCTGTTCACCAAATAAAAAGCAGTCACCATAAAGGGCATTCTGCCGCCCTCTTGTGCCTGCTACTCTCCATAACACCCAGTGCCGTAGGAAGAAAACCCCAAGCCGGTCTCTGGATTCCATCAGAGGCAAGCGAAGGGGGTGACGCTTAGGGGTGCACCAACAATAGGCCTGGTGCATCCCTGTGTAACTGGATGGGAGCAGGGAGCCCCTCTGATAACCAGTCATTTGTGTAGAGGCTTACCCATAGGCCCGCCGGGGCTAGTAAAATCCCAGCCCAGGAGGGGCCTATCTCATAGAACAGGAACGACCTTGAAAGGTCATCGAGTCCAGCCCCCTGCCTTCACTAGCAGGACCAAGTACCGTCCCCTGACAGATTTTTGCCCCAGATCCCTAAATGGCCCCCTCAAGGATTGAACTCACAACCCTGGGTTTAGCAGGCCAATGCTCAAACCACTGAGCTATCCCTCCCCTATTGGCTGTGGATGTTTGTGCCAGGTGGGGCACTGTGGGAGGCCTTCTGTTCAGGTAGCCAGGGAGAGAGCGGAAGGAGAGAGCCGGAGGCTGCAGGAGAGTTGGGGAGGGTGGGAGAGGGAAGGAACTTAACCTGTGTTTGCACCTTGTCAGTACAGGAAGGGTTAAGCAGTACATGGAGCAACAACCATGTGTGAAGGACTGGGGCGGGGGAGGGGGCTGTTTAGTTTTAACCCTTGACCTGATGGCCCACCCTGTGCTTCAGCAAAGCCGAGCTAAGTGACATCCCTTTTGCCCCTGCCGGCTCAGTAATGAAGAGGTTAACTCCCATTTCCTCCCTGGTTCAGAAAGCTGCCAGAAGCCCTGGTACTGGGAGGCGGGTTTCAAATGCATTTTACACCCGACGGGGCAATGCCAGCCCTGGCTTATGCCCTCCCCAGACCCCAGCCTCACTGAACTCAGTAGGATACAGCCGGGGGGTGCTGCAGGGCTTTGGGGACTGGCCATGAGCTTGTAGGCTCCAGTCCGTGGGCTAGTGAAATGCGTTGAGGGGCTCAGGGACACTCCCTGTGGCACTCGGCAGTCTCCATGCAGAGGGGCCCAGACCTGGCCGGACTCCCCCTCACTCCATGGCAGGGAGGTGCTGCGGGCCAGGAGGGGTGGGGATCTTGTTCCTGCTCTAGGAATGAGCAAAACTCCAGTCCCTAAGGCAGGAACATCACACGGCGAGATGGGGATGGAGAGCGAGCGGTGGCCACACAGAGCTCAGGCAGGCTGGCAGACATAAACCAGAGCAGCTAGGAAAGCCAGGGGCCAAATGACTGTGCAGTCGGAGCTCCCCCTATATTGCAGGAGCCAGCCCTTCCTCCGTGTCTGAGCCAGGATGCCAAGGGAAGGAGGAAAGGGCAGAGGGCCCAAACTCCACAGCCATCCCAAGAGAAGCTGCTCCGTCCAGATTCGAGCTGCTCCCTTGCACCTGCAGAGCTGGTGCTGGCGTGGCTCCCGCGTCCCTTTGCCATCCTTCTCTGCCATCCATAGAGCAGCTTATCGCACCGACTGCAAGACACAAGCGCTTTCTTCTAGGGCTGCTGCTCTGCCCTGCCCAGGTGTGTGTGTGTGGGGGCGGGGGGGGGGGGCGCTCTTCAGAGCAGGGCTATTTCTGGAGGCTCCAGCGCGCACAGGGAGGCTCTGAAGAGCATGAAAGGTCAGAGCTGCTGGATCCTGCAGGACAATGAGGAGGAGGCGGGGAGGATGGACTGTGCAGGAGTTGCTGGGAGCATGTGCATGACATCACATGCATACGTGTACAGTGCCTGGGCTGGTGCGTCCAGAGCCACGCTCCATTCAGGAAGGACTCACTCGTATGTGGGGTGGCTCGGCCTGCAGGCCCTAGGGAGACTCCCCAGGAGGGATCCCAAGAGCAGGAGTGCCAGGACATTTGATCTATCCCAAGGCGGTTGGGGTTCAGCTTTCCGGCTGCAAACACAGAGTGCATTCGCTGAGTGCTTTCCTAGCCAGGGGGCCTGATCCCTGAGGGGCGGAACTGAGCCGGGTGCTTCGCAGCCTGTGCCAGCCCAATGCCTGTTTCCTGGGGATCTCACAACACTTCACACTCATTACAGCCCATGTCACTCCTGGGTGCTAGACCAACTGGCTGAATTGCACACCACTCTGGGGAGGTGTGGAAATGAGTCATAGAGTTCTTAGGGTCACGACACTCCAGGACAGAGGGGACCCTTAGATCACTGTCCAACCGCCTGTATCACAGCCCACCAGCAGCACCCAATGCCTGAAACGAGACCCAGCTATTACAGCCTCGGCCCCTGTAGTGGCACGGCCCATTGTTACAAAGACACAGAGAGGACCATGACTCGGCCAGAGAGACTCGGGCAGCGTTCCCCTGCTCTAACCACTAGACACTCCTGCCTTCCCTCATGATTATCCCGTTTGTGGCTATTGGACATTGGCTACCAAGCGTGCAGATAACCAGTTGCCAAACTCCCCTTCTGAAGGCAGGACCTAGCTCCTAGGTGTTCTGTGCAGTCACAGCCCCCAGGCTCCCTGAACCACAAATGCTTGAGGAGAGAGCCTCAGAAACCAGCACGCTGAGCGGGGAGCTGCCTAAGCCTGCAGGGGTGACATGCAGAGGGGAGGGGCAGGGCTTAAGCCCAGACTCACACTTCCCATTCATCTGGGTCTTGGGTGCCTGACTGAGGAGCCAAAGGGAGGCGCCCCTTTCTGCTTCAGATCCCCAGCTGGGAGCCCCCTCTGGGAGTTAAACATGCCAGCAAGTCAAGCCTTTCTTAGGAACAAGCAGAGACCCCACCCCATTCCAGACACTCACCTGGCAAAGGGGAGGCCTGTCTTCAAGTCTGGTCTCTGATTGACTGGGAGCTGGGACTTGAGTCCAGTGCCCCCATCCTCAGGGTACACTGAGCGGGGGCTGTCTGCTGTTCCACTGCGTATAAATCATTCAGTGTTCACTGGGCCAGAGGCTGACTGTATAGCCCAGTGGTTCGGGCCCTCGGCTAGGCTAGGGAAGGGTCGGGGTCAAGTGCCTGCAGGTGAGCTAGGAGGGGAACGCCTGCTCTGAGAGTCCTGCTGGGACTCGGGCAGCTCTGTGCATGCCCACAGAGGCACCTAAGTCCCTTTATGAACTGAGGCGAAGGGCTGCAGCTCTTCCTCTGCCCTGGGGCTCCAGCCCCTGGCACATTTCAGTGGGGTGGTCTCAGGGGAGCCCAGCAGCCTGCCAGGAAACATCACTGAGGCCCAGTGCTCCAGGAAGAGCAGGGCCAGAGCTCACAGCCCGCTAGCAGCAGGGCTGGCTCCAGGCACCAGCGCAGCAAGCGTGTGCCTGGGGTAGGCTGACCAGACAGCAAGTGTGAAAAATCGGGACGGGGGTGGGGGGTAATAGGAGCCTATATAAGAAAAAGACCCAAAAACCGGGACTGTCCCTATAAAATCGGGACATCTGGTCACCCTAGCCTGGGGCGGCAAGCCACAGGGGGGCGGCTGGCCGGTAGCTGCGAGAGCGGCAGTCAGGCAGCCTCCGGCGGCGTTTCTGCAGGACGTCCGCCGGTCCCATGGCTTTGGTGGCAATTCGGCGGCGGGAACACCGATAGCGCAGGACCGGCGGAGCACCCACAGGAATGCCGCCGACAGCGCAGGACCGGCGGAGCGCCCACAGGAACGCCGCCGACAGCACGGGACCGGCGGAGCGCCCACAGGAACGCCGCCGACAGCACGGGACCGGCGGAGCGCCCACAGGAACGCTGCCGACAGCGCGGGACCGGCGGAGCGCCCGCAGGAACGCCGCCGACAGCGCAGGACCGGCGGAGCACCCACAGGAACGCTGCCGACAGCGCAGGACCGGCGGAGCACCCGCAGGAACGCCGCCGACAGCACGGGACCGGCGGAGCACCCACAGGAACGCCGCCGACAGCACGGGACCGGCGGAGCGCCCGCAGGAACGCCGCCGACAGCACGGGACCGGCGGAGCACCCACAGGAACGCCGCCGACAGTGCAGGACCGGCGGAGCACCCGCAGGAACGCCGCCGACAGCACGGGACCGGCGGAGCGCCCGCAGGAACGCCGCCGACAGCGCAGGACCGGCAGAGTGCCCGCAGGAACGCCACCGACAGCACGGGACCGGCGGACCTCCCGTAGAAACGCCGTCGACAGCACGGGACCGGCGGAGCGCCCGCAGGAACGCCGCCGACAGCGCAGGACTGGCGGAGCGCCCGCAGGAACGCCGCCGACAGCACGGGACCGGCGGAGCGCCCGCAGGAACGCCGCCGACAGCGCAGGACTGGCAGAGTGCCCGCAGGAACGCCACCGACAGCACGGGACCGGCGGACCTCCCGTAGAAACGCCGCCGACAGCACGGGACCGGCGGAGCGCCCGCAGGAACGCCGCCGACAGCGCAGGACCGGCGGAGCGCCCGCAGGAACGCCGCCGACAGCACGGGACCGGCGGAGCGCCCGCAGGAACGCCGCCGACAGCACGGGACCGGCGGAGCACCCACAGGAACACCGCCGACAGCGCAGGACCGGCGGAGTGCCCGCAGGAACGCCGCCGACAGCATGGGACCAGCGGAGCACCCACAGGAACGCCGCCGACAGCACGGGACCGGTGGACCTCCCGTAGAAACGCTGCCGAAGGCTGCCTGACTGCCGTGCTTGGGGCAGCACAAAACATAGAGCCGCCCCTGGCTAGCAGCTCTCTGCCCCCAAGGGTGCTGCGCGTAGGCGGCTAGGTGAATGGATGAAGAGGCAGGACTCCTGAGTCCCAATCCCAGCTTTGCTACGAGCTCGCTGTCACATCACCAATTCTGCGTCTTCGCTGCCCCAGCTGTAACAGGGCCGGTACTAGCATTTACCCACCTATGTGATGTGCTTTGAGATCTCTGGAGAAAGGGCCCATGCTCTGCCAGCCAGCCAAGGATTGCACCTGAGTTCAGACACCGAGCCTGCAGCGAGGCAGGCCAGTATCCTCATCCCCGGTACACAAAGGAGGAAACTGAGGCATGGAGCAGTCTTGAGCCTAATTTTCTCAGGTGCTGAGCACCCAAGGCTCGAACGGAGGTCACGGGGAGCTGCTGGTCGCTCAGCACCATGGGACAATCAGGCTGCCTCCTTAGGTGCCTTAATGTGGATTTGGGAGCCTAGCTTCATGCCCATGTGGGGGGCTCTTGGTCTAGTTACGGGCCCAAGGTCACATGGGGCACAGAATGGAGTTCACCTGACTCCGGATTTGTGGCCAGAGCCTTGTGCTGAAATCACTGGACCCTGCCCCGTCCTGAGCTCAGCTACAGCTGACAAGGCCAGGAGAGAGAGAAACTAGTTTCCATTAGAGCAAGACCCACCTGGCCACAGCTAAAAGCCCCATCGGAGCAGGATGACATTCCTGGCGTCCTGTTCAGGACCCTTTGTTCTGAGCGCCAGGGCTCGGAGCCCGCCAGGTCCCACGCGGGCAGGGAGCCATGTTTCGTAATAAAGAGTTTTATTTGGTGCTCCAGGTTGAAACTGTCCTACAGGAACGTCCTCGAGTCCTAGCCCTCGGGAAGCAGTGACGGAGCTCAGATGGTGCTGCTCAGCTGGGTGTGCTGGCTTGCCAGCTCGGCACGCAGGACCTGCCTGGAGAGGGTGCTCCCAGCCAGAGCGAGCTCGCTGCAGGCTCTGAGGTCAGGACGCCCCCCAGATGAGGTTAGTGCATAATCCCAGGGCAAAGGTGGCCGGGCCTCTTCTCCTGGCTATTGCCCATTCTCCAGCCCAGCTGGGAAAGGCTCGCTGATTACAAGGGGCCTGTCTGTCCCAGTTCTGTCCATGCCCAGGGCAGTTTTGCCAGAGAACCCAGCAGGCTGAGGCTGGTTGGCTGAGCAGATCTTTGTTCACGGGCTGAGATGTGAATGCCATTCTCCTCTCCGGCCCTCGAGAGCAGAGATGAGACAAAACCAGAACCCCTCTCCCCTCCCCACACCCCATCGCCCTGCACTGAACTGCCTGGGGGCGCGGGAGGTTGCCAGACCCAAACCCTCCCCTCCCTCTCCCCGTTTTGTTTGACAGAGATGGGCAGGGCCAGGCCCAAGCAGAGAAGGTGGTTGGATAAATTCAGCTTGGATCCCACTCGCCCCTAGCTTGGGCTGTGCGTTGGGAGAAGGCTCAGGTTCAGCCTGGCTCTGATCAGACACGACCCCACGAGCAGCGGTTCCTAAGTCTCCGCCAGTGATCAAAGATCCCATGAGTGGGCCAACCAGCAGGGATGACTTAGCCCTGCGGCTGCCCCACTCACGCATCACACAGGCTCCTTGCGTTAGAGTCCCCTCAGCCACCGGCAGACAGACCAGAGGAGGCGGTTCTGGAAGGGAAAAGATGATTAATGTCAATACAAACAAATCACTATCGCTGTTCCCTTCCCCATACCCAGCACCCGGGGACAGCCTGCCCTGGGGCACTGCTTCCCATGTAGCAGCGGCTCTGTTCTCTGGGGCGAAGGCTGTATCTGGTGTCTGAGCTGGGCCATGCAGGGGCGGGGGCTCCCCTGGGGTCCAAGGGCAGGGGATCCAACCCCAGGCCATGGAGCAGCACTGGGGGACAGGGCGGGAGAAGAGTGTGGGTTGGGGGGAGCGTAGGGCCCAGCACTTGAGGTGCTGGGGAAGGGGGAAGAGACCAACAGTGGCTCCCAGGGCCCACCTCCCGCTAGGCAGGTGTCATCAGTCCAGCAGCACTTTGGAGAAGTTTGAGACAGAGCAAGGGGCATGGGCCAAGCTGGGGAGGGGTTGCTGGAAGACCACAGGATAGGGAGGGAGATTGTGCTGGAGGCTGTCCTAGGTTCAGGGCGTGCCTAGTGGGAGGCTGTGCTGGAGTCTGGGTGGGAGGAGATGGGGCTGGATTCCTAGGAAACCGCTGTCTCACGGCCTGATCAAAGGTCACTTGTTCAACTACACTCCCTTGAACTGGTTCGCCTGAGTCTCCATTGGCTCCGCCGTGCCTTGTCCTGGCCCAAGCTTGTGCTCTCCCTCCTCCTCGAAGGGATCTCAGTGGGGGAAAATCAGGGAAGCGGTGTGGTGGTGATGGTGGTGGGTATCCCAGCTGTTGCCCTTTTCCTACTGGGATTAGGGTGGCTAGGTGCTCAGTTTTCGACCGGAAAGTCCAGTCGAAAAGGGGACCTGACAGTGTCCAGTCAGATCTACTGACTGGACACCCAAAGTCTGGTTACTGTGGGCGCGGGACCTGCACCAGCCACTACTCAGCCGGGGCTGCCTCTACCTGTGTCGGGCGGCTGAAGCTCCCATTCCGGGCTCTGCAGGCGAGTCCTTCCTGACCCTTGGGGGGCGGGGGGAAGGTGGGAGGGGAAAAGCAGCGAGCGATGGGAGGGAGGGAGAAAGAGGAGTGAATGGGGGTAGAGGAGGGCAGGGGCAGGGTTTGGGGGGAATAGGCAGAGCAGGGGTGGGGTCTGGGGGGAAGAGGGAAGGGCAGGGGAGGTTCCGGCATTCCTGCTGGAGTGTCCATTTTTTAAATATTACCAAGGTGGTAACCCTCATTGGGATGGAGGTAGGTTCACACAGTTGCGGGGTAGGGATCAGATCAGAAAGGGTTCAGAGGATACTGAATTAGAAACCAAAAAATAAAAATAAAAAAATCTATGCCGTCTTCATAGACTCATAGAAACATAGAGCTGGAAGGGACCTCAAGAGATCAGCTAGCCCATTCCCCCACACTGAGCCAGGGCCTTTTGGAAACTTACAAGGGACAAACTGGAAATTCCAGGGGAATTTTTAACCCAAGAGGCTGTTTCTGCTCCAAGTGGAAAAGGGACAAATCATAGGAATGCTGCGATATCGATCTTAGCCAGCAAAATGACTCAGCCACCAGAACCAGCTGCTTGTCAGCGTGGGCGCTCAGGTGGAGGGAGGACGCGTCAGTCGCCGCGGTTGTGTTTATTAGAAAATCGTGCCCTGTCGACAGCTGGGTTCTGCATTATTCCACACATCAGAAAGACTAGGTTGTCAAGTGCAAAGGTCTGCTACGGCTCGGGCTTGGGCGTGGGCACGGCCCGGATATAGCTGTCGGAGACCGTGATGTGCTGGTCGAGGAACTCCGAGGTCTCCTCCGCAATCTGCCCAGGGATTCGGAAATCAACACCGGGCGGCTCCCTTTTGGGAGAGGGGTGGGCAAGAACGTTCCTGCTCTCTGTGTTGCAGCCTGTCCCCTGCAGGAACTGTAAGAAGTTCTCCTCGATGGAGCCTTCGCGGCTGGGCAGCCGGAGGTCCTCCTCCGGTGGCTGCTTGAAGAAGCAGGTGAGGTGCCTGCTGAGCTCCCCACGGATCTGCCGGTTGAGGCACCCATAGAAGAAAGGGTTGGAAGTGAAGCAAAAGTAGCCAATCCAGGTGACTACACTCTCCACCTGCCGGCCAGGGAAGGCCTGAGAGCTCAGTGCCAAATAGAGATGGAAGGAGAAATAGGGCAGCCAGCAGAAGAGGAACTGCCCTCCAACTGCTAGAAGAATGATAGCAGCCTTCCCCCCACCAAACGTCCTCTGAGGGGTAGTCCGAGGGGCACCCGAGCTGGTCACCATGGTGGACCTGCTGCTGAGGGATTCCGATCGCTGCCGTGGTGTATCCATCCAGGTGGGGAGTGGGCCATGGTGCATGGCAGCCACCCTGGCCACCTTGAACATGCTACAGTAGACCACTAGGATGATCAGGACAGGCAGGAGGAAGTAGAAGATCGCAAAGAAAACCACAAAGAACTTGCAGTAGGAGCTCTGGCTCCACTGCAGCGAGCAGCTCCGGCCGCTATAGGCTGGGGAGGCGCTGAAACGATCCGGGGAGAGCCAGCCCAGGACAGGGATGACGGACATGACCACCGCCTTGATCCACACCCCCACCAGGACGCAGACCACCAGGCCAACGGTCATCTTGACCTCATAGCGCATGGGGTGCACCACATAGTAGTAGCGCTCCACGTTGATGGCTGAGATGGAGAGGATGCACATGCTGATAAAGCAGATGCTCAGGAAGAGGTAGACACGGCACATGGCCTCGCCAAAGATGGTGCTGTTGAAGAAGGCGGAGCTGGACAGCATGGCCAGAGGCATGAGGGTCAGGGCTGCCAAGAGGTCCACCAGGCAGAGGTGGAAAACAAAGACAAACTTCCTCAGTGCTGGTGTCTTGATGATGACGGTCATCACAGCCACATTGCCCACGATGGCCGTCAGGTCAATCAAGAGCATGAAGAAGAGCCCGATGGATTCTGAGGCCACGTCCCTGGTCTTGGTGTCCAGGGTGGAATTGGGATGCATGGTGCTCTGGGAAGTATGGAGCAGCCTTCCCGGCCTGGAGGAATTCCACGCCCACTGGGTAGGGAGTGAAGGCTCCATGGAGACTGGTGTCGACGCCCACGGCACCTCCCCTCACAGGTCCATCATCCATCCTATTCTGGGTCCCCTAGAGTAATCAGAGAGAATTAGCCAGCAGAGAGGGAGCAATCCCAGCCCACAAACTCACATTCTGGCTGGCTCCTTCACCAGCTGCTAAGCCCCAGAGGACAAGTCCATGCTTCAAAGGCATTTACACTTCCCGATGCCGCTGGGTTACACTGGCCATCCTGCTGCTCAGCTGCACCAAATTTGGCACCCTTGTCTGTGTCCTGCTGGATTGTGCTTGGGTGGGTGATGCCCACTAGTCCAGAAAGGCCATGGGATTGCCGATGGGGCTGTGCGCTGGCTAAGGGTCTCCCGCCTGTTTTCAGCCCTCCTGGTATCTCATCTTGCTGCTCACTTTTCCCCGGCAAAGCTTAGCACCTACAAAGAAATGTAATTCCGCATTAATCACTGCATTGGCTAAGCTGAGAGCCAGGGCCAAACCCTGGGCTCGTGCTGACAACAGGAATTTTGCTGAAAGGCCGGACACTCAAGCGTGTTTATAAGTGCTTTGCTGAATCAGAGACATAGATCTGAGTAGACACCGAGGACAGTGCTCAGGTTCTGCCCCCCAGGGTCCTACCTCATGCTGCTAATCCATGAAACCACTTTGATTTTGGGAGGATTCCAGCCCCTCTGCTGCTCCAAGGGCTCCTCCCAGCTTTGGACCTTGGTTTCCAACTCCAGGGGGGGCATCCCCTAAGCTCCCAAAATGGACAGGGTAGAGAGACCCATCTATCATTATTAGGGATTGGGCGAGATCTTCCCAGGGGGGTGGGGGCAGTTTGCCCCATGTCTGCCTATTACTGTGGGTTTCCTGCACCTTCCTCTGAAGCAGCTGGCACTGGTCACTGTCCCAGACAGGATCCTGGACTAGATGGGCCCTAGGTCTGATCCAGGCTGGTGGTCCCTAGGTTCCTACATTCCTTTCACCTCACCAGCGGGGCCTACTGACTCTGCCACAGTGTCATGGGAGTTCCGGGTTCTCTCAGAATTCTCCACTGTCCTGTTGCACTGGGAGCCCCAGGGCTGCCTCGGAATAGTGCGTGGCTGCTCCATACCCCAGATCCCAGGAAAGGCAGAGGAAGGATGTGCTATGCTCACCCAGAGAAAGAAACCATCCACAGAGGGCCAGAGGCGTAAATGGCTTATGGTGGCTGATGCCCCATCAACCTCCTCCAGCCATCCCCACCTCCCTGCTCTCAGCTAGCCCAGAAATTGGCCAAGATCCTCGGCTGGTGTAATCAGCACTGCTCCACTGAAGAGCCATAGCTCCATATTGATCACTGGAGCAAAGTGGATTTACACCAGGTCCTAGCTCTGTGCCTCCAGCTCTCAGCGGCCGCTGTGCCGGCTGGGTCTGTGCCTGAGCTCACCAGATCTCGTCCAAGAGGCCTGTATGTTTCCAAGTGCTCAGGATTCCCCAATGTATGAGTGTGACGAACTAGGACTGTTGTTAAGGTTTCCCTGAGTACTGTGTGGGTGCCTCGGTTTCCCCTATGCAGTGCTTGAGTATCTAGGTGGTGGGACAATGGTGCATGATTGTTACAAAGCCCTAGAAGGCAGGGGTGGGCAGAGGCCTGGACACAGAGAATGGCCCTGTCTCCTGGCAACAGATGGCCCCGGCCCCTCCCCTGCAAAGGTGAGAGATGAAGGTGTTGGAACAAAGGGATCAGGTGACCTCCTGGCCCGGGAAGGAGACAAAGGGGGAGGAGGGGCTGGAGAGTTTCAGTTTGGAACGGGCCGGAGAAGAGGGGAGAGAGGCAGACAGGGTCTGGCCTCCCTGCCCCGTTTGGAGCTGTGGAGTGAAATGCAGGGAGCCCCAGGTTGGGGTCTAAGATCCCTGCCCCCCGGAAGGACCCGACTGAGGGGTCCTGGATGTACTGACAGATGTACTCTGTTTGGACGGTGTTCCTGGCATCTCTAATAAACCTTCTGTTCTACTGGCTGGCTGAGACTCCCAGGGAATCTGGGGAAGAGGGGTGCAGGGCCGGACTCCCCCCACACTCCGTGACAATGAGCATCCAGCCTATTGCCAGGGGTCTGTGATGTTGGGGATGTTCAGCGTATTCCAGGGGATCTCCTGTTTCTTGGGCATCCATTATATTTGAGAGGTAGCCTCATTACTGGGGGTCTGAGGTGTTCCATATGCTCTGCCTACCATCCTCAGAGAAGCAGTGAATCTTGGGAGTCCCCCATTATCAGAGGTCTAGCATATTTCATGGGCTCGTGTATGTCAGCGGGTTCCCATTCCTGGCCATCCCAGCGTTCGGGAGTTTCCTGTCACTCAGACACTGGCTGGTGTTGTCCTCATAGACTCATAGACTCTAAGGTCAGAAGGGACCATTATGATCATCTAGTCTGACCTCCTACACAACGCAGGCCACAGAACCTCACCCACCCACTCCTGCAATAATCCTCTCACCTATGTCTCAGCTATTGAAGTCCTCAAATCATGGTTTAAAGACTTCAAGATGCAGAGAATCCTCCAGCAAAGGATCCGTGCCCCATGCTGCAGAGGAAGGCGAAAAACCTCCAGGGCCTCTGCCAATCTACCCTGGAGGAAAATTCTTTCCCGACCCCAAATATGGCGATCAGCTGAACCCCGAGCATGTGGGCAAGACTCACCAGCCAAACACCCAGGAAAAAGTTCTCTGTAGTAACTTCTAACATCCCATCATTGACCATTGGGCCTATTTACCACTGATAGTCAAAGGTCAGTTAATTGCCAAGACCATGTTATCCCATCAAACCATCCCCTCCATAAATTTATCTAGCTTAATCTTGAAGCCAGATAGGTCATTTGCCCCCACCGCTTCCCTTGGAAGGCTGTTCCAGAACGTCACTCCTCTGATGGTTAGAAACCTTCGTCTAATTTCAAGTTTAAACTTCCTGATGTCCAGTTTATATCCATTTGTTCTTGTGTCCACATTGGTACTGAGCTTAAATAATTCCTCTCCCTCCCTGGAATTTATCCCTCTGATATATTTAAAGACAGCAATCATATCTCCCCTCAGCCTTCTTTTGGTTAAGGTAAACAAACCAAGCTCCTTGAATCTCCTTTCATAAGACAGGGTTTCCATTCCTCAGATCATCCTAGTAGCCCTTCTCTGTACCTGTTCCAGTTTGAATTCATCCTTCTTAAACATGGGAGACCAGAACGGCACACAGTATTCCAAATGAGGTCTCACCAATGCCTTGTATAACGGTACTAACACCTCCTTATCTCTACTAGAAATACCTCGCCTAATGCATCCCATGACCGCATTAGCCTTTTTCACGGCCATATCACATTGGCGGCTCATAGTCATCCTGTGATCAACCAGTACTCCGAGGTCCTTCTCCTCTTCCGTTACTTCCAACTGATGTGTCCCCAGCTTATAACTAAAATTCTTGTTATTAATCCCTAAAAGCATAACCTTACACTTCTCACTATTAAATTTCATCCTATTACTATTACTCCAGTTTACAAGGTCATCCAGATCTTCCTGTAGGATATCCCGATCCTTTTCTGAACTGGCAATACCTCCCACCTTTGTGTCATCCGCAAACTTTATTAGCACACTCCCACTTTTGGTGCCGAGATCAGTAATAAAAAGATTAAATAAGATTGGTCCCAAAACTGATCCCTGAGGAACTCCCCTGGTAACCTCCCTCCAGCCTGACAGTTCACCTTTCAGTATGACCCGCTGTAGTCTCCCCTTTAACCAGTTCCTTATCCACCTGTCAGTTTTCATATTGATCCCCATCTTTTCCAATTTAACTAATAATTCCCCATGTGGTACTGTATCAAATGCCTTACTGAAATCGAGGTAGATTAGATCCACTGCGTTTCCTTTATCTAAACAATCTGTTACTTTCTCAAAGAAGGAGATCAGGTTGGTTTGGCACGATCTACCTTTTGTAAAACCATGTTGTAATTTGTCCCAATTGCCACTGACCTCAATGTCCTTAACTACTTTCTCCTTCAACATTTTTTCCAAGACTTTGCATGCTACAGATGTCAAACTAACAGGCCTGTAGTTACCCGGGTCACTTTTTTTCCCTTTCTTAAAAATGGGAACTATGTTAGCAATTCTCCAGTCTGTGGAGTCTTCGCCCAGTTTACAAAGTATACCAGAAAAATAACCTCCCTGAAAGGACAGGAGTTGGGACTGTTCCCCTAGTCAGATGGTAAACTAGTACCTTACAATCACCCAGCACCTTCCATCCCAAGGGAATGCCAAAGCACTTCACAGGCTTTAGCTACGCAGGAGTCACTTTGCTCACAACTGAAATACAAATACTTCTGGAGTGGAGCACAGCATTCTGTGCTGTTAAACAGCAGCTGTTTAACGGCACACCACAACACTGCCCAATTGCTGAGGACAGAGAGTGAAGAAGACCATGTTCACTTGAAACTACAAGGGGAATTTAGGCCATCCGAATGTAATTACCTAACCTGGAATTTGGCCAGGACATCAGGGTTCACATCCTTACTTTTGGGGAAAGCACGCTAAGATCTTTCATGCTCACAACAGAGATAAGAGCCCCACTTCCTGAGAGGTATAAAACCCCACAGGACTCAGGGGATCCGATTCTCCAGTGCCCCATATTTGATACAGTTATTTCTACCAGTGCATCTTGCTGCCAGAGCTTCATAAATGGGCCTCAGGATCACTGAGAATCACAGTGCTGGGCACCTTACACATCTCTGTAATAAGAATGGCTCGCTGGCACCCTCCCCCTCTGAATATAACAGCAGTTCCTATCAGTGGGTCATATGGGATAATCCAGTTGTAGCAGGAGCTCTCCAAACCCAGTATCAGATTCTGCCTCAGTTTCCCCTTAGTGTCAGTCATTCATCAGCTCCCAGTGCTGTCAGATCGCTAGCGATTTAGCCCTCCAGCTAAGCCCACCCCTTCTGGGGTTCAACTTCAAGTCCAATGTAAACCCCACACCTCAGGACTTATCCCCTCCATCTGGGAAGGTGGGCTGGGCCCCAGCTCCACAGCTACACAAACTGCTCCAGTGGCACAAGCATGTCAGTGTAGCCACTCGCTACAGCCATGAGAGGGGCTCGCCAGTCGCAGTAGGACTCCACCTCCCCAAGAGGCGAGAGTGGATGAATTCTTCCATTGCCCTAGCGCTGTCTACACTGGGGGTCAGGTCAGCTGACTACATCACTCAGGGGGGTGGATTTTTCACACCGCTGGGTGACATAGCTGGGTCGACTTAATTTTTTATTGTAAACCAGGCCTTGAAGAGCCATCTCACCCTGTGACACCAGCATCAGGGTATGTCTACACCAGGGGTCTCAAACACGTGGCCCACGGGCCGCATGCGGCCCACGGAGTGCTTCCCTGCAGCCCGCCGGGCTCCCCCACCCCCCGAGTTACTTTCTGAAGTTCCGCCGCCAGAACAGCTGTCTGGCGGCTTCGCGGTTTCTGGGAGGGAGGGGGGAGGAGCGGGGAGCCACGCGCTCAGGAGAGGAGGCGGAGAAGGGGCGGAGAAGCGGTGGGGCCTAATGGAAGCAGTGGAGTGGGGGCGGGGCCGGGGGCAGCGAGGGGGCAGGGTCAGTGATGCGGCCCTCAGGCCAATGCACTAGTCCTCATGCGGACTAAGTTAGCTATGTCAACGGAGGTCCTCTTCCGCCGACGGAGCTGCATCTGCGCTGGGGGTTTAGTTGGCATAACTACCATGCTCGGGGGTGGATTTTTCACATCACTGACCAATGTAGTGATGCAATACAACTTGTCAGCATGCACCCATCCTAAGATAGTGCATCAGGCACATGCGGCTTGATGAAATTAGTCAAAACGGACCCCCCCCCCGACCCAAACATCAATGCCTGGTCTAAACTTAACACTGATTGACATAGCGACTTTGCTCAAGGGTGTGGAAAATCCACACACCGAATGCTCTAGCTGAGCTGACCCAACCCTCCAATCTAGATGCGGCTAGGTCGGCAGGAGAATGCTTCCGTCCATGTAGCTACCGCCGCTTGGAAAGGTGAATTCTCTACAGTGATGGGAAAACCCCTTCCGTTGCCGTAGGAACCATCTACATCATGGTGCTACAGCGCCATAGCTACGTCACTGCGGCACCCATAGTGTAGACATGGCCTAAACCTCAAGAACTGTATAAAGGAGGGAACTTACTGCCACCAGCTGTGGAAACGCATGTGACTCCAAAGGGTCTGGGGAGAGCCAGTCGAAGGAACTTTAATGGAACCATATTTCCTGGGAAAATGCAGTTCCATTGAAATCGAAACACTCTGAAATCTGGTCAATTTTGTTGCAATTTTATTGGTGGGGGGGAGTTGCAGCAATGTTGCAATGTCCCATTTTGACATTTTCAGGACAAAACATTTCAATATTTTGTTTTTGAACAACTTTTCATTTCCGCTGGTTTTGGTTGGTACGATATTCTAACATCACACAAAGTTCAAAAAAAGAAAAAAATCTGAGCACAAGAGACTGGAAATTAATTTCTTTCCAGAATCTTCCTGAGTGGAGAATTTCAAAATGTTCAGTTTTCACTCTGATTCGGAATGAAGCCAGATTTTGAAATCTCAAAATCCTTTGCAGCACTGAACTCCCATTCTCCACACAGATCTAGTTCTGGGTGCTGAGAAGCCAGCCCCAGCAGAGTTATGTATCCTGAATCTAATGGCGTGGGAGAGCTCAGACATACCAGATCCTCAGCTGGTGATCATTGGCTTTGCTCCATGGACTTCAATGGAACTAAGGCTGAAGATCTGGTGCTAAATTTTGATTCCTAGAGACGGAATTGCTCTGATGGAAAGCTCCCCACAGGTGAAGCAGTGGTTAAGGGATCTGCTGAAAGCAGCACCTGGGGAGGAGGGCACCTACAGGGAAAGAACAGACAGGGCAACATTTCAACAAACAGCAACAACATTTGCAGCGGTCTGAATAGTTAGATATTGACCACTGATGGAATTCAGTGCTGCAGCTGTGACCAGCTCAGGAATCTGCTGATCAGTCAAGCAGCCCTAACTGGGGAAACAGCAGCGCACTGCCTGGCTTGCGCCGTAGGACTGACCTGGAAAAAAGGATGGTTGGATACTGTACAATTAATGTTATTGCAGATTAAAAATGTCAGGCCTAACTCTCAGCACGATAAGGCTTCTCTGTACTACTCTGGTAGTGGGAAGGGACCTGAAATCGGGTGTAATTTACACCAGCTGCAATGTAAAGGGGCTAAAGCACCCGCTAACAGAAGGCTGGAGAATTGGGGTAAGCCCTGACTCAGAGGGAAGAGCGCCCCCTACTGACTCACCTCCAGCAGCAACGCAACACCTAGCACCATGCTGTGGAATTGGGGTCAGCGCTGACTCCACCCATAATGCTCCTTACCACCCAGCGCCCCCAAGGGCCATGCTGGAGCAGTGGAGTCAGCCCCCTACTGAATGACTCACCTGGCCCCGCCGTGTTTAGTTCACAACAGTAAATAGGATCTCAGCACAAATGAGCCATTGCAGTTTCCTACCGGGGCTGCGGGCACCCACCGCTGGCATTTGCGGGCTGTAGCTGGTACGAAGCGAGGAGCAAGGGGAAGGGCATGCAGTCCAGATCACAAAGACTGCGAGGCAGCTCTACCTTTGTCTGATCCACGCCAGGAACTTGTAGCCACCCAGGACAACAGAGGACGTCCACCAGCCCTCAGGAGCCCATTCCCCTCCCAGAGGAGCAGCACGGTGGCAAATGGGCGACTCTGTCACCAAGCACCTTTGCTAGCAGATGAAATCTGTTCAAATTCAGCAAATCTCTCCCCCGCCCACCCCACCCCACACTGGTGCATGTTCCTGAGGCATAGCGCTGTGGGACAGGCAAGGCAAAGGCACTGGGATAGTAACACCGGGGAATGCTCAGCCCTATAGCCGGAGCAGATGCAACTACAGCGAACTCACTGGAGTCACACCCACAGGCACCGTGGCTGTAGTGGTACTGATTGGGATCAGAGGTCTATCAGTTCTTATGCTTCAGGGCGCCAGCTGATCGCCAGTTGGGGGTCAGGAAGAACCCCCTGCTGGGGGAATGGTATTGCACAGTTAGGTGAACTACACGGGGTGCACTATCCTTCATCTGCAGCATCTGGTGTTGGGCACAATGAGATTTAGGGTACAGGGCGAGATGGCTGGCTGGTGTGTTCTGTGTTCTCTTTCCCCTGCCCACCCCTGGCTCCCTCCGCTCTCCCCAGCAACGCGCCCTCCCCACTGCTCTGATCTTGGTCCTGATCGGCCGCTGAACACAGGATGCTTTGCTCGCCCAGGCCCTAGGCAGGCTGCCCTCTACCCAGCGGACGCCCACCGTGGCCGTGCCCAGCTCACATGAGCCAACCTGATCAATCCGAGGGTGACCCTCCTCCCTTGTTCCTGCCCAGGCTGCCCCCACCGCCTCCCATTGGACCCTTCACTTCTACCCACGCGCCCTTTCCCTTGCAGGGGCAGGATTCTTACCCAGTGCTCTCCACCTGCGCAGCGAGCCCCAGCATCCTGCCAGCAGGCCCCGGCCAGGGGTGGAAGGGAAGAGAGCCAGGCTAGGAGAGCAGAGCGGCGTCCAGCCTGGCCCTGCTCATTCCTTCACCCTGGTGCTGCTGAACTGGCTTCCAGCGTGACCCTCGGAAGGGCTGCCTCCGCCCAGCTCAGGTCCTCGCCCCTCCATTAAAACAGATCCTGGAGCCCCTGGTGGCCAGAGCTCGGGTGCCCAGCTCTGGTTCCGCCCCAGCTCCTTGAGGTTTCAGTCAAGAGACTGGACTTGGCTCTGTGCGTTTCTCCCATCGACTGAGACACTCCAGACACCTGGGGATGCAGAGAGAAATGCTGCAGCCTCGCCTGCCCCAGCCCTCGCCTCCTGTCCCCAATCCAGGCATCAGCTCCTACCTTTCCCTGTGCAGCTTGCCAGAGTACTGGGCACCTCTCAGCTGATGCTCCTCCACTGGAGATGATGCACAGAGCCACTGCAGTGAAGGGTGAGAGGCAGCGGCAGCTTGGAGATCATCAAGGTTTCTGGGTCCTAAAGGCCTCCTGGTTCTCAGTTTGGTATAGCTGGTCCTGTGCAGTCCACGGCACACACCGGGGATAAGGGGTGCAGGTCAAGGCCTTGCCTGCAAAGCATCCAGCCTCCTTCTAATGCCAGGCCAGCCCCACAGCGTTCTCAAGAGAGTCAGAACCATTGCCTTTAACAGCTTCCTCCAGGCTGCGTCCAGCAGCGCCTGCACCAGGAACAGCATGTCCTAGCACCGGGCTAATGGCCCAGCATGCCCAGTGCTCTCTAATGCCATTGCAGAGGTGGGGCGTGCCCAGGTGACGGAGGACAGGACTTCCAGGAGCAGATGCCTCTACTACCACGTTGGGCAATAGAACATGCCCAGACCATGAAGGTCAGAAACTCCAGCAGCAGAGCACCCCCTGTCCCCAGCCTACCCCCCTAATTTCTAAGTAGAGCTACCCTGGGACAAAGCATGCAGAGAGGGGTGAGTCCCCCCAAAGGAGAACAGCTGGTGGTTTGCCCCAGGCATAGGCCGCGATAGGTCACCATGAACTGAACCGCCCTCCTCCCATCGCGTCACCAGGTCACTCTGGACGGATGAGAGGATTTGGTTGTGGCCCATCCCCTTTGTTTAGGTGACTCCTCTGAACCCAAACCACACACAAATGTTTAAAAATGGCAATAGCCTGATCCAGCGTGTAGGGCACAGGCATGGGAGTCAGGGCTCCTGGGTTCTGTCCGGGCTGGGCCACATATACCCTGCAAGTTGCGTCCCCCACTCACAATCTCTCTGTGCCTCAGTTTCCCCCGTGTAACAAAGGAGCAATGATACTTGCCCTCCTTCATAAAGCTGATTGCTAGAGAAGACAGGTGTGTTGTTACCTCTCCTGTGTAAGGGACAGGACCACAGGTGAGGTGCCATGGGGATTACACAGCTCTGGCGGCCCAGCCCAAGGGCAGACACAGTGTAGCGGGGGTAGGTGAAGCTTTAGTGGGCGAGAGAGGCACTTCCCTCAGGAAGCTGTACCAGTACGTCATGTAGGGACAGCCTGGAAGAAGGCACAAAGCCCAGGGGGTGAAGGACACAAGGGAATCAGAAGAGAAGGGTTGGGGCTGAAGCGATGGGCAGTGTCAGGGACAGGAGCAACCTCAAGAAGAGGGGGAAGATGGGTCATGACCCACCAAGGAGCGGGGGATGGGGGCAGCAGAAAGGGCTCCATCTGGAATGGAGTGGAGGAGGCAGAGAAGGAAGTGGGGAAGGCCAGTGAGATAGAGCAGGGTTGAGTTGAGAATGGGAGCGGTCTGATGTCTCAGCAGCAGCACTGGGGAGTGAGGGAGGGACAAGGAGGAGCCTGGGGCTGGGGGCTAGATGGTGACTGGGAAAGGGGGAGAGTGTTTGGGGGCAAGGCACTGTGTCTGAGTTTATCTCTTGAGGGCCAGGGAACACCCAGCTTGGGCAACAGCTGTGGGCTAGTGGACTAAGCACAAGGCTGGGGTCCAGGACTCCTGGGTTATTGTTAGTAGTGGTGTCACAGCCATGCCATGCCTAGGGGCTCCAGCTGAGATCAGGGCCCCAGCATGCCAGGCGCTGCCCAGACACACAGAGTAGGAGACAGTCCTACTCTGAAGAGTTCACAAGCTGAACAAGGAGGGAGAAAGGAATCAGCCCTATGTTACAGAGGGGGAATTAAACCTGGGGAGCGGAAGGCCTAGGTTCCCAAAGGGATTTTAGGTAGCACAGCAGCCCTGCTGCTCAGGGGAACCTACCCACAGCCCCACGTCCAACACATGGGGAGAGTCAAGTGCCTCGGAAAGGCATTTGCAGAAGCCAGCCAGCCAGGATGAAATGCTGACGGGGTGGGGCTTAAAGCCTCCCTCCATTTGCACAGGGACTTAGTGCCTAACTCCCCTTGGTCTGGGCCTTAGGTACCCTAGTGACAGGGTGGTGCCTGCCTCTGCTCAGGCTTCCCAGTCCCAAACCCCTCTCCTGGTCCCAACCTCTTTCCTCTATCCATGGCCTGAAGTCTCCTGGGGAACCTGTGGTAGAGGCAGGAATTGAACCGAGCTCTCCCAAGTCCCAAGCTGCTGGGTTAATGATGGGACCATCCGACCTCTGCTCCCAGCTCGGCGACTGCCTCTCTGGGCACCCTGGGCAGGTCATATCCCCGCCCCTTGCCTCAGTTTCCCCTAGGGTTGCCAACCCTCCAGGATTGTCCTGGAGTCTGTAGGAATTAAAGATGAATCTGCAATTAAAGATTATGTCATGTGCTGAAACCTCCAGGCATACGTCCAACCAAAACTGGCAACCTTCTCTGTAGCATGGAGCCGACAATGCACAGGATTAGCAGCAGCTCTGGGAACGGCACCTGGAAACGGAGAAACGATGAAGATTAAACCATTCAGAGAATAAACTCTCTGGTTCCGCCAACCTCTCCCAGGGCACCCTGGCAGCTGGGCAGGGGCACCCAGCGCAGGTGTGTCTCCTCCTGCCCGGAGCTGCAGCCAGGGACTGGTCCTGAGGGGCACAGCATCCGGTCCTGGTTAGCTTCCTACATGGCACTAGCATCTACTTTTTAGCATCTACTTCTCCCCTGGGAAACTGTAGGCTGCATCGTGGCATCTCCCCCACCACAGCCAGTGACATGACCCCAGCCAGCAGACTGGTCCTCATTTCAGCCTGGCCTTTTATTCATTGTAATAGGTTTGGGGACTTATGCTGCTGCTTTTCATCTGTTCCCTCTTTGCCACTGCATGAGGCTAGCACCAGTGAGACTACAGCTGTGAGCTCCCTCATAGCAGGACCCTGGCAGGGCCAGCCAGGACCCCACTGCTGTGATCTTCCTCCCAGCAGTGTCCTCAGCTCTGCCAGTCCTCAACCATCTCCCTTGCAGCAGTGGCCCTGACTAGCCGCTAGCAGCCACTGTCAGAACAAGAGAGAAGGCCCAGCTTGGCAAATCCTTTATAGCTGCCTGCGTTGGCTGCACGGGCTCCTCAGCTGCTGAGTAGCAGCTTGGAGAAGATAATGCATATTCAGGCTGCAGCCACCGCTGGTCACGTGCACCTATTGCTAGGTTACAAGAACCCAAAAATAAATCCTTCCAAACTAGATTAGAAACAGAGGGACCTCAAATGACCTGTGTATCCAGCACCGTAGTAGGGGAGCAAGTGCTGCTAGCAGCAGGGATATTAATGAGTGGCAGAGGGGGAGACACGGGGAAGATCCCTGATGGGAAAGGAGGGCTCGTCCTTCCCAGCCCTCCCTGGACAAAACAAGGGGGCTGCTCCCCCCCATGGCAGCTGCTGACCTTCAGCCCCAAGTCTTCATGCACAGCTGAGGATGCTGGGCTGCTTTGATCAGGGCTGGCCAGCTGGGGCACAGAGGACAAGCGCTAAACGGGCTCACAACTGGGAAACCGTCTTCGGCTGCGAATCAGTCATGGACCTTTCTACTGACCATCTGCCTGCCCCCCTCCAGACTGAGAGACCCAGGCAGCCCCATACATAGCCCCCCCGCGCCCCCCCCCAGCACAGCATGGCCCTGCAGGACTCCAGCCGGTTACCCGGACCCCCAGGAACAGCTGCAAACTGACCTGAATGCACTTGATGTGTCAGTGGACCAGATCCCCAGCAGGTGTAAACTGGCATAATTCCATTGGCATCAGTGGGCCAAATCCCCCACAGCTGTAAATAGCTGCATTGGAGTCAGTGGGCCAGACTCCCCTCTGGTGCCAATCCCTGTGTCTGCACTGGGTCAGCGCTGCTACTCGGATGTGCATGGCTGAGGGTCTGACAGGCAAATGACACAAGGTCATGGCCGCAGGCCGCTTCGCTGCTAGGTTAAGGCATGAGGACATGGTCATTGTGCTGTTCTGTCCTGGGTCATTGGCCAGACTCATCACCAGTAAATCCGGGAAGTCAGTGTGCACAGTGCTTTAACCAAGTTAGCCGAACCTTTTAAAACCTGGGTTCAGGCTGTGACTGAACAGGGGGCTTGAATCCCTCCTCACTCACCTCGGTGTAAATCCGGAGTCACCCCACTGGGCCTGATTCCCCCCTCGCTCACGCCGGTGTGAGTCAGGAGTCACCCCACCGAGTCTGATTCTCCTCTCACTCCGGTTTAAATCAGGAGTCACTAAGTGAAGTCAGAAGCAGGTTGATTCAGAACAGTATATGCTGCACCAGAAATACCTAGGGTATTTGGGATACTGGATAAATGAGCAATGCAGGAGCCTGAATTTGGGAGTACAAGCCGTGGAACGAAGAACATCTCCTGAACGGAGATGCACCTAGGCAGCAATCCATCCATCCGGCTGGCTCGAGTCGCTGCACCCTCTCAGAGTGATCTTCTGCAGAGCGGGCATGCCTCGGCCCACAGAGCCCCACCAGACCAGGTACTGTGGAGAGCGAGACGGCTTCACAGCTCTCCATGATGCTGGGACACGGACTGTTGTAGGCAGGGATACCAGCAGTAACGCTGATGGAGGAGCATCTTTGTAAGGGCCTGATAGTCTGATAAAGCCACGGGACACTGTGTGATACTGAGCCTTTCTATGTTTGCTTCAAGCAAGACTCTCTTGCTTCCATTTGGGCGGGGAGATCATTAGTGACTGAGCCATATGTAGGGACAAGAAGTTCCTTTAACCACAAGCGCCCCCGATAAGCAGCCAGGGACTGCGGGGCAGAGAGATATCAGACTCCATCTGCGCATGACAAGAGACAATGCGCAGGCAGTGTCTGTGCCCAGCAAGGCCTGGAGAGTTCATAGAATCATAGAACATCAGGGTTGGAAGGGACCTTAGTAGGTCATCTAGTCCAACCCCCTGCTCAAAGCAGGACCAATCCCCAATTTTTGCCCCAGATCCCTAAATGGCCCCCTCAAGGATTGAACTCTCAACCCCGGGTTTAGCAGGCCAATGCTCAAACCACTGAGCTATCCCTCCCCCCGGTGTAACCCATCTAGGCACCTGGGGGGAGTCATGGAGGCAGGAACTCTGCAGACAGTTGGGGAAACCAAAGCAGCTGAAGGAACCGGGCCAGGCTTTGGAGCAGTTCTTCCCAGAGGGGCTCGGCCTGGGAGGCTGTCATGGCATAAGCTAGCAAAAGCGCAGTGGAGTCCACTGTGGGTGTCAGAGCATTGCAATGAGCAGGGGTGTCCATCTGAATGCCCAGGATTGGGAAAGGCCTCCAGGGCCAGGACCTCCGCTGGTGGGTCGGGCCCACAAATGTTATGGACGCCCTAGCGATCCCCAAGCTACTGGGAGGGCAGAGAGGACGATGCAAACCCAGAGAGACGCTGCAACGCAGGCATCCTTTCCTAGCTCAACTCACCCACGGAGCAACGTCAATAAAGAGAACAAGAGGCCACCCAGCACAACTGAGTAGGAGGCAGCTGCTCTCGAGGACGAGCTAGGTCCTTAAATGGCCACGTCTCACACAAGTGCCGCAGGCAATGTTCCCTCTAATTTTTGACAGGCCGTGTGCGCAAAAAAATGTCTCCTATGCAAATTGTTGTGCTTCTGTGCAAATTGTTATGCACGCGGTGCTTCGCCGTGTGCGCGGGGTTTAGGATCTGCATGCGCGCGCACATGCGCACAGCTTAGAGGGAACAGTGGCCCTAGGCTGACACAGGAGGCGTCGGATGGCATCTCAACCTAAGGGAGCCGCAAGGGCTCAGATGAGAACACACCTGGCTGATGACGAAGAGTGGAACAGACCCAGGCAGGATGCAATCCTTCAGGAGAGCCAGGGGCTTATGTACTCAGGGCCAGCTCCTTAGCTGGTGTAAATCAGCATAACTCTATTGATATCAATGGAGCCATCTTCATTTACATCAGCTGTGATTCTGGCCCTGGCCCATACTGCCCCCTCCTGGCCAAGCACGGCACTGCCAGCATTCCTTGCCCAGTGGCGTAGCCAGGTTTAGAGCACTGGGGGAGCGTCGCTATAAAAAGGCGCCTCCCCGCTCCCCCTGTACTCACCCGGCGGCGCTTTAAAGGGCCTGCGGCTCACCGCAGCTACAGGAGCCGCGGGCCTTTTAAAGAGCACCCCCCCCCCCCAGCCCGGCTCTGGCAGCGGGGCTCGGGTGGGGATTTAAAAGGCGCTGCTTCTCCTCACAGGGGGTGCGGCCGCTTCCCCTGCTCCCCCCCGGCTACGCTACTGTCCTTGCCTCAGTTCCCTTCCCCAAGATGGGTCTTCCTGGCTGTCCCCACACTAGTCAGGGTTGGGCATGTGGCTTAGCTGTCCAGCTAAGGCACCAACAAACTCCACCCCTTCTGGGGTCACCCACATCCATACTAAGAATCCCAGCAAACAAAAAGGTTCTTCTGCCCTTTGGAGGCAGCTCTTCAGCCTGCCCTCTGGGCCCTGTTCTCACACCCTTTCTGAGCTCTCTTTGAGAGGCTTTTTCTGCTCTAGTATCGAGCACCAGGCTGGTTCCCCTGGAGTACCCGGCCTCCTGCAGACCCTGGCTGAGAGCCTTCCACGGGAGCGAGCCAGCCACCCAGCCATTCCACACCCCACCCACACTGATGTCTCCCCTCCCTTTTATACAGCCCAGGTGACCATGCAGCTAGTCCCTGACTCCCTTAGTCCCACCCCATCAGGCTGGGAAGCAGAAGTGTCATTTCAGAACAATTCAGGGAGGCAGGAAGTTGTGTCAGTGCATAGAATATGCTGTGGGATTACATTAGCACAATCAATTTCAAACACCTAGAGAATAAGAAGATGAGAAGGTGATAGGTAACAGCATGGATTTATCAAGAACAAACTATGTTAAACCAACCTGATCGCTTTCTTTGACAGGGTAACAAGTCTTGTGGATAGGGGTGAAGCGGTAGATGTGGTATATCTTGACTTCAGTCTCGCATGACCTTCTCATAAACAAACTAGGGAAATACAACCTAGTTGGAGCTAATATAAGGTGGGTGCATAGTTGCCTGGAAAACCATTCCCAGAGAGTAGTTATCAGTGGTTCACAGTTAAGCTGGAAGGGCATATCGAATGGGGTCCCGCAGGGATCAGTTCTGGTTCCAGTTCTGTTCAATATCTTCATCAATGATTTAGATAATGGCATAGAGCGTATACTTATAAAGTTTGTGGATGATACCAAGCTGGGAGGGGTTGTAAGTGCTTTGGAAGATAGGATTAAAATTCAAAATGATCTGGACAAACTGGAGAAATGGTCTGAAGTAAATAGGATGAAATTCAATAAGGACAAATGCAAAGTACTCTACTTCTCAAAGAACAATGAGTTGCTCACAAACTAAATATTAATCAGTAACACTGTTGCAAAAAAAGCAAACCTCATTCTGGGATGTATTCGCAGGAGTGTTGTAAGCAAGACACGAGAAGTAATTCTTCCACTCTGCTGCACGCTGACTAGGCCTCATCTGGAGTATTGTGTCCAGTTCTAGGCACCACATTTCAGGAAAGATGTGAACAAACTGGAGGACGTCAAGAGAAGAGCAACAAAAATTATTAAAGGTCTAGAAAACATGACCTATGAGGGAAGATTGAAAAAAATGAGTTTGTTTAGTCTGGAGAAGAGAAGACTGAGAGGGGACACGATAACAGTTTTCAAGTACATAAGAGGTTGTTACAAGGAGGAAGTAGGTAAAATGTTCTCATTAACCTCTGAGGATAGGACAAGAAGCAACGGGGCTTAACTTGCAGCAAGGGAGGTTTAGGTTGGACATTAGGAAAAACTTCCTAACTGTCAGGGTGGTTAAGCACTGGAACAAATTGCCCGGGAAGGTTGTGGAATCTCCATCATTGGAGATTATGAGCAGGTTAGACAAACACCTGTCAGGGATGGTCTAGATAATACTTAGTTCTACCATGAGTGCAAGGGGCTGGACTAGATGACCTTCTGACACTCTGCACCCCATATACCCCCTAGTCATATGATTATGATATGTCTATAATATAATTATGATGCAGCTTGTACAAAATATGTCATGTGAGATGTCAATGGAAAAGTTAAGGTTTGCTGAATATGATTATCATGTGTGTATGCATTTGTGAAGGCCAAGACTATAACAGGCACTGTTCCCTCTAAGCTTTGCTGCTAAAAAAGGTGCCGCTTCCGCCGCTTCTGTTCAAGGGGGAGCGGCCGCTCTCCCTGCTCCCCCCCTGGCTACGCTACTACTGCCAGTGCCCCTCACTCCCGACCCGCAGCCCCCCGCACCCTGCTGGTGCCCCTCACTCCAGACCCACAGCCCCCCCACATCCGGACGGTGCCGCTCACTCCTGACCCGCAGCCCCCCACATCCGGACGGTGCCCCTCACTCCCGACCCACAGCCCCCTCACCCTTTTGGGTGCCCCACACTCCCGAACTGCCCCCCCCAGCGTGCCGGCACCCCTCACTCCCAACCCTCAGACCCCCACACCGTGCCGGCGCTCCTCACTCCCGACCTGCAGCCCCCCCCGCACCCAGACAGTGCCCCTCACTCCTGACCCACAGCCCCCCACATCCTGAGGGTGCCCCTCACTCCCGACCCGCAGACCCCCCCCACACATGGTGCTCCTCACTCCCGACCCGCAGCCCCCCACACCATGTGCACAAAAATTTGCACAGAAGAAATTGTTTGCGCATATGGCCTGTCAAAAATTAGAGGGAACATTGATAACAGGGTTCAAAAAAGAATTAGATAAGTTCATGGAGGATAGATCCTCAATGGCCATTAGCCTGGATGGGCAGGAATAGTGTCCCTAGCCTCTGTTTGCCAGAAGCTGGGAATGGGCGACCGGGACTGGATCACTTGATGATTCCCTGTTCTGTTCATTCTCTCTGGGGCACCTGGCATTGGCCACTGTCAGAAGACGGGATACTGGGCTAGATGGATCTTTGGTCTGACCCAGTCTGGCTGTCTTTATGTTCTTATAATTTTTGTATATGGAATTATGAATATTGACTATGCATCTATATTTCAAATGTGTTTGCTCTTGGGAAACACCCACAAAGTAGTTTACATCCAGTCTAGCCAGCACATTGTGAAGGGGCTACCCAAGGTAATGGACCATCAGCGAAAACAATGGACCATGGGAAAAGCTGAGCCTCATCTGATAAGCTTTCCTGTGGACGGACGCTTCAACCAAAATATAGGTAATGACTGTCATGACTCATCGAAGCATGCAAGGGCATGTGACTTAGGCCTGGTCTACACTAAGAGTTTATATCGAATTTAGCAGCATTAAATTGAATTAAGCCTGCACCCGTCCACACAACGAAGCCATTTATTTCGATATAAAGGGCTCTTAAAATCGATTTCTGTACTCCTCCCCGACGAGGGGATTAGCGTTAAAATCGATATGGCCGTTTCGAATTAGGGTTAGTGTGGACAGAATTCGATGCTAATAGCTCCGGGAGCTATCCCACAGTGCACCACTCTCGCCTCTCTGGACAGTAGTCCCAGCTCGGATGCTCTGGCCAGGTAAAGCCCCAGGTAAAGCCCCGGGAACATTTGAATTTCATTTCCTGTTTGGCCAGCATGGCGAGCTCAGCAGCACAGGTAACGATGCAGAGCTCTCCAGCAGAGGTGACCAGGCAATCCCAGAATAGAAAGAGGGCTCCAGCATGGACAGAACGGGAGGTGTTAGACCTGATAGCAGTCTGGGGTGATGAATCCGTGCTAGCAGAGCTACAATCTAAAAGACGTAATGCAAAAATCTATGAAAAAATCGCCAAGGCCATGACGGACAGAGGATACAGCAGGGATGCAATGCAGTGCCACGTGAAAATTAAGGAGCTGAGACAAGCGTACCAGAAGACCAAAGAGTCAAACGGACGCTCTGGGTCAGATCCCCAGACATGCCGCTTCTATGCTGTGCTGCATGCCATCCTAGGGGGGGACGCCACCACTACCCCACCCCTGTCCGTGGACTCCGACGATGGGGTATTCTCATCACTCGCTTCCTCTGAGGTTTTTGCGGACGGGGAAGATGATGATGGGGATGATGAGGGCGAGGTAGTCGACAGTGCTCTGCAGGGCGATTTCCCCGAAAGCCAGGAACTTTTCCTCACCCTGACAGAGATCCCCTCCCAACCCTCCCAAGGCGGTATCCCGGACCGTGAAGCCAGAGAAGGCACATCAGGTGAGTGTATCTTTTCAATCGAAAAGACATGGTAAAGCAATTGGTTTTTAATGGTTACTTTGCCCTGAGGACTTGGGAAGAATTCGTGGCCAGTTAGGGTGACCAGATGAGAAGACCCGAAAATCGGGACTTCCCACCCGAAGCTGTCGAGAAAAAAAACAACAAAAAACGGAAGAGCCTCTTCCGCCGGAACTTGTTGAGCAAAAACGGAAAAACGGAAGAAGACTGGAAATCAGGACAAAAGGCGTCCCGACCGACCATCGATCGGGACGCGGGACAAATGATCAAAAATCGGGACGGTCCCGATTTTATTGGGACATCTGGTCACCCTATGGCCAGTACAGCTACTGGAAAAGTCTGTTAACATGTCTGGGGATGGAGCGGAAATCCTCCAGGGACATCTCTATGAAGCTCTCCTGGAGGTACTCTAAAAGCCTTTGCAGAAGGTTTCTGGGGAGAGCAGCCTTATTGCGTCCTCCATGGTAGGAAACTTTACCACGCCAGGCCAGTAGCAAGTACTCTGGTATCATTGCACGGCAGAGACTGGCAGCATATGGCCCCGGAGTTTGCTGGCATTCAAGCAACATCCGTTCTTTCTCTGTCTGTGTTATCCTCATCAGAGTGATATCATTCATGGTGACCTGTTTGAAATATGGGAATTTAATTACGGGGACCGTCAGAGGTGGCCGTTTCTACTGGGCTATTTGCCTGTTCCTGAAAAGAAATCCTCCCCGCAGTTTCCAGCCATGCAGTGGGGGAGGGGAGGGTGATTGTTCAGGCTGGGCAGTTGGCGTTCGGCTAGCAGGGGTCTTCCCTGATACCAGCCACGCGGTGGGGGATGGGAGGGGGGCCGTTCAGGCTGGGCAGTTGGCGTTCGGCTAGCAGGGATCTTCCCTGATACCAGCCATGCTTTTGGGTGACGGCGAAAGCTAGCATCCCAGAGAATGGGATGGCTGGAGTTACTTTGTTTGGAGTTACTTGGTTTTGAGCGTGAAAGGAGGGCGCTGCTGTTAATTAAGGTTTCCGAGGCCAAAAGGCTATGGCTTACCATGGCCACCCGCTAGCCGAATTCCGTTGCCCGGCCCTGCGTGTGTGATCTGTACACCAAAGCCCCAGGCACTCAATAGAAAGATGCAAAATGCGACCTTGTACTGAAAGTATATTTGGCAGGTACTGTGAATGGTGCTGTTCACCGCGAAAGAGTATACGCATTGTTCTGTAAAATGTACCTATTTAAAAAATTCACTCCCTTTTTTCATCCCACAGCTGCAACTGTCCCTAGGCTTCCCCCGGCATCTCCCCCTTGCCCCATAGCAAATGAGGCCCCTGTTTGGAAGCATCTATTTAACTATGGCACAGACAGGGCTGGCTTATTTCCCTTTAAAGGGGCTGGTCACCCTGCAACAGCCCTCCCACCCTGCAGCCATCCTATCCCCAAGGCAGGTGCTACATCATCTCCCTGTTATTTCATCTGCCGAGCCCAGACAGGCTGCTTTCCTCTCGGCCAGCCCTCTGGCGCCTCCCTCAGCTGGGCACTTTCTGAGCCCAGCCAGCCTCTTGCCGGGCGCACCTTCTCTGGGCTGGAGCGCTGGAGCTGGAACCCCTCCACCGCCTCTTTCAGCATCATTACTTGGAGCTCTAGATGGAGATCTTCACTAAGAGCTGCAAACAAGCCCTCAGCCTCTGAAGCTAGAACTCAGCCAGCTTTCTGTCCCCAGGCTAACATCCTTCCCCCCCTCCCCTCCCCCGAGTCAAGTTCTTGGTGGGACAGAACCTTCTAATATGCCCAGTATTCCCACGTCCGCAGCATCTGCCCCCAGGGACTTGCCCTCTCTCCTTTTTAAGGGACAGAACCTAGACTCATAGACTCATAGACTTTAAGGTCAGAAGGGACCATTATGATCATCTAGTCTGACCTCCTGCACCTCCTTATGTGCCCCACTTTTCTTCACCTGAATCACCCAAAGCTATTGCCAGAGGATGTTGTGAAGGCCAACACTATAACGGGGTTCAAAAAAGAACTAGATACATTCATGGAGGACAGGTCCATCAATGGCTATTAGCCAGGATGGGCAGGGATGGTGTCCCTAGCCTCTGTTTGCCAGAATCAGGGAATGAGCAAAAGGGGATGGATCACTTGGTGATTACCTGTTCTGTTCCTTCCCTCTGGGGCACCTGGCATTGGCCGCTGTCGGAAAACAGGATACATCCACAGCTTGGATGGATCATTCAGTCCTTTGTTTAGAGCTTCAGTTTGTCGAAAGTTGTTCCAGAGGTAAGAAGCAGGAATGAAGACAAAATGGAGAAGATGCAGCTGCCTTTTATATTCTTTTGCCATGAGGCTTGTACTTCCTGTGTCCCTACACAAGCTTCACAGCACATGGTTCTGTCCACAGGCATGGCCCCTACATGGCTTGCTGACTTATCAGGTATGGTCCCTGGTCTTTTAATAGGTTTATTGTACAGCTGATGTCCCTTAATGGGCCATTAAGCAAGCTAGGTGGTGCTGATGTCAATCTGTCTGGGGGTGTCACCCAGAAAAGAAATCTGATGAGGTTCAACAAGGACAAGTGCAGAGTCCTGCACTTAGGACGGAAGAATCCCATGCACTGCTACAGACTAGGGACTGAGTGGCTAGGCAGCAGTTCTGCAGAAAAGGTCCTAGCGGTTACAGTGGACGAGAAGCTGGATATGAGTCAACAGTGCCAAGAAGGCTAATGGCATTTTGGGCTGTATAAATAGGAACATTGCCAGCAGATCGAGGGATGTGATCATTCCCCTCTATACGGTATTGGTGAGGCCTCATCTGGAGTACTGTGTCCAGTTTTGGGCCCCACACTACAAGAAGGATGTGGAAAAATTGGAAAGAGTCCAGCGGAGGGCAACAAAAATGATTAGGGGGCTGGAGCACATGATTTATGAGGAGAGGCTGAGGGAACTGGGATTATTTAGTCTGCAGAAGAGAAGAATGAGGGGGGATTTGATAGCTGCTTTCAACTACCTGAAAGGGGGTTCCAAAGAGGATGGCTCTAGACCGGGCCTGCACAACTCGTAAAGCGGTGAGGGCCATATTACTCCAAAGAAAACAGCCGAGGGCTGAAACTCCTCTCCCGCCGCCAAAGCTGTTGAGCAAAAAAAAAAAGATTTTTTTTTTTTTTTGGTGGCTGTACCCTCCCGCGGGCCGCACAATGAGCCTCCGTGGGCCGCATGAGGCCCGTGGGCCGTATGTTGTGCAGGCCTGCTCTAGACTGTTCTCAGTGGTAGAAGATGACAGAACAAGGAACAATGGTCTCAAGTTGCAGAGGGGGAGGTCTAGGTTGGATATTAGGAAACACTGTTTCACTAGGAGGGTGGTGAAGCACTGGAATGGGTTACCTAGGGAGGTGGTGGAATCTCCTTCCTTAGAGGTTTTTAAGGTCAGGCTTGACAAAGCCCTGGCTGGGATGATTTAGTTGGGTTTGGTCCTGCTTTGAGCAGGGGGTTGGACTAGATGACCTCCTGAGGTCCCTTCCAACCCTGAGATTCTATGATTCTATGATCCTTTTGAAAACCTCCGGTGAAGGAACTTCCACAACCTCCCTAGGTGTCTGTTGCTTGATAAATTTATGGAGGGGATGGTATGATGGGATAGCCTAATTTTAGCAATCCACTGATCTTTGACTATTAGTGGTAAATATGCCCAATGGCCTTTGATTGGGAGGGATCTGAGTTACTGCAGAGAATTCTTTCCTGGGTGTCTGGCTGGTGAGTCTTTCCCACATGCTCAGGGTTCAGCTGATCGCCATATTTGGGGTCGGGAAGGAATTTTCCTCCAGGGCAGATTGGCAGAGGCCCTGGGGGTTTTTCGCCTTCCTCTGTAGCATGGGGCACGGGTCACTTGCTGGAGGATTCTCTGGATGATTCTCTGCACTTTGAAGTCTTTAAACCATAATGTGAGGACTTCAGTAGCTCAGACATAGGTTAGCAGTTTATTGCAGGAGTGGGTGGGTGAGATTCTGTGGCCTGCATTGTGCAGGAGGTCCGACTAGATGATCATAGTGGTCCCTTCTGACCTTGAAGTCTATGAGTCACATTGGCCTGCTGTTCTGACATTTGGGAGTGTTTCCTCAGATTTCATCTAAATATGCTGTGCTGTAGTTTGACCCTGTAGTGAGGCAGCGTGGCTTCCCGCCACACCGTGACTGGGAAAACCCCACGGCCCCAGGTGCACGCCAAGACTGGACGGACCTGCCCTGCTCCCGCTATCCGGAGGAGTTGCCGGACCTGCCCTGCGCCCGCTATCCAGGGGAGTTGCCGGGCCTGCCGCTTGCCCACTACCCCGAGGAACCCATGGTGGTGGACTCCGTGGAGGACACCACCGTGACCCAGGTACCAGAAGGAGGGGAGTTAGGAAGTGGCCTGGGGACAGCCGACCCTAGTCTGGCTGTAACTCTGCCAGAACCCATGTCAGTGTGTTGTGGTCAGGATCCCCCCTGACACCGCAGCCAGTATCGTAGGCAGGTCCGGAGCACAGGGGGAGCGGCGCTATAAAAAGGCGCCTCCCCAGGCTCCCCCTGTACTCAGCCGGCGGCGCCTCCGGTGGCGCTCCGGGTCTTCGGTGATACCCGCCGCCGAAATGCCGCCGAAGACCCGGAGCGCTGCCGGGTGAGTGCAAGAAGCGGCGCTTAAAAAGAAGCAGCGCCACTTCTCCTCACAGGGGGAGCAGCCGCTCCCCCTGCTCCCCCCCGGCTACGCTACTGACAGCAGCGGGTCGTCTGCCGCTTCTAGGGCCCTGGGCAGGGATGCAGTTTAGGGTGACCAGATGTCCCGATTTTATAGGGACAGTCCCGATTTTTGGGTCTTTTTCTTATATAGGCTCCTATTTCCCCCCACCCCCTGTCCCGATTTTTCACATTTGCTGTCTGGTCACCCTGAGTGGAGTGGGTGGGCCTGCGTTCTCACTGCCACCCACGAGTTGGCCTGGGTCCCCCCTCCTCCAGGCCCTTGGAGGCCTGGGCTTATTCACATGTGCTGGGTTGCTCAGCCCCTGCCTGAGGGCTTGAGCTACTGACTATCTGTGGCCCTGCCCTGATCCAGGGCCTGGGCCTGCTAATATTGAATTGCTTGCTCAGCCCCTGCCTGAGGCTACTGACTCTGTTGCCCCGCCCTGGTCTAGGGCCTGGGCTTATTTCTATGTACTGCTGTTGCTCAGCCCAGAGTACCTGTCTCCCTGTTACCTCGCCCTGACCTCGGGCCCGGGCTTATGGGGCTTGTTTCAGTTGCCGCAAAGGCCATCTAGAGAGAGAGACTCCTGCGGCCAGACTAATTCCCCCAAGTATCATCTGTGGGTAGTGAGCCGGCGTGTCTCCCCGCCGCACCGGAGTGGGTCGAGCCCTGGCTAACCCCTTTACAGACCCCATCGCCTCTCATCCTGCCCTCTGTGGCCAGAGAGAACAACTTTTCTCTCTCTTTTCCAAGTATCTGAAGACCGTTATCAAGTCCCCACTTAATCTCCTCTTTTGCAAACTAAACATACCCAGTTCCTTCAGCCTTTGCTCATAGGACTTGCATTCCATCCATGCGTGGCGCATGACTCATCAGCTGCAGTCCCACCTTTTACCCATGCTGCATCTCTCCCACGCCGGAGCCCAGAGGGTCCCCCCCACCCCCAGAATGATGGGAGAGGTCCCCCCCCACCCCAGTGCAGCTCCAGCCCCAGAACACTGGGAGGGCGGGCGGCGCGGCCCTAGTCCCCAGAGCACCGGGATGGCGGGCAGCGCGGCCCTAGTCCCCGGAGCGCCGGGAGGGTGGGTGGCGCGGCCCTAGTCCCCGGAGTGCCGGGAGGGTGGGTGGCGCGGCCCTAGTCCCCGGAGTGCCGGGAGGGTGGGTGGCGCGGCCCTAGTCCCCGGAGCGCCGGGAGGGTGGGTGGCGCGGCCCTAGTCCCTGGAGTGCCGGGAGGGTGGGCGGCGCGGCCCTAGTCCCCGGAGTGCCGGGAGGGCGGGCGGCGCGGCCCTAGTCCCCGGAGTGCCAGGTGGGTGGGCGGTGCGGCCCTAGTCCCCGGAGTGCCGGGAGGGTGGGTGGCGCGGCCCTAGTCCCCGGAGTGCCGGGAGGGCGGGCAGTGTGGTCCCAACGCGGGAACACTGGGAGAGCAGGTGGCATGGCCCGAGCCGGGGGCCACACCACAGGGAGACTGAAGCCACGGCGAGTGGTAAGCAGGTGGAGGGACCTGGGGGCGGAGCATGGACAGAGCCACACCTGGCTGTTTGGGGAGGCACAGCCTCCCCCAGCCTCTGATACCCATCGCCCATGATTCCATACCTTTGATCATTTTTTTCGCTCACCTCTGGATCCTTTCCAGTTTCTCTACATCCTTTCTACACAGCGGTGCCCAAACTGGACACAGTTCTCCAGCTGAGGCCTAACCAGAGCGGTACTGTCACTGCCTGTGACTTGCCATACATCTCATCCTGGGAGGCTGAGCGGGGTTATTCTCCCCATTGTGCCGAGGGGGAATCAGCCCCACATGCTCTGAGGCACTTGGGCCCATTGATTTCAATGGGAGTTAGGCACTGAGGATCTGAGCCTAAGGGTACATCTGCCCTGAGCGGAACAAACGCAGCTGGCCGCGTCAGCTGACTTGGCCTTTGGCTGCGGGGCTATAGCACTGCAATGGACTGGAGCCTGGCCTCTGAGCCCCTCCCCAGCCCCTGGGGTCCCAGAGCCCGGGCTCCAACCCAAGCATCCACACTGCAGTTTGATAGCGCTGTAGCCTAAGCCCCACGGGCCTGAGACAGCCGACCAGGCCAGCTGCTGGTGTTTTGTTGTGGTGTAGACATACCCTACGTGACGTGCCCAAGGTCAGGCAGGGAGCGTGCAGCAGGGCAGGGAACTGAATGCAAGTTTCCAGAGCCCTGTAACCACTGGGTCACCCTTCCCCCGGGCTGTCAGGGACCCGAAAAGGAAATCCCAAGGAAAACGCTGGTGGTGAAAGCAGCCTTTCTATATGCACTCCCCTGCCATGCTCCGGATAATAGCACGATACCATTATAAAATGTTACCCAGCTTAAAGCGATCTAACCGGCTTCAGCTGAGGTTTGCCCACCAGCTCCAAAGAATCCGTTCCTGCCAGTGCAAATGCCAGTGAAGGAGTTGGCTCAGCGACACTGAAGCTGGGGTGATATTGTGCCAGGGTGGGGATCTTGGGGGAACACGAGAACAGACAGACAACTGGTTTTCCTCACAGGGGCAAGTCTTCGGCTGGGCATTCCACCTTGCGCATGCGGCACTGTGCCACAAGGGGGCAGCATTACTGCAGCTTCAGCACCCCGGCACGCTTTATTTCAGTGGGCACCAGGCCACGTCTGGGGCACAGAGTGCAAGGGGGCTCTAGGACTGGGGACAGATTTCCCCCCAACACACTGCGGGAGAGTCTGTTGAAGCCACAGGAACCCGCCTCCGTCAGTTTCATGCTACTGACCTGTGCCCCCAGTGTAGGGTGACCAGACAGCAAGTGTGAAAAATTGGGATGGGGGTTGCGGGGTAATAGGAGCCTATATAAGAAAAAGACCCAAAAATCGGGACTGCCCTATAAAATCGGGACATCTGGTCACCCTAGCCCAGTGCTGGGCCCTGTGCTGGGAGAGTTGTCCCTGCTGTGTGGGAAGGGTCCGTGGTCTCTAGACCGAAGCCCTGCGCTGGCCAGCAGGGGTCACTGCAGAGGGATGCAGGGTGCCGGCTCTAGAGGTTTCCTAGATTCCAGGGCGGAGGGAACAATGTGATCATCTTGTCCAACCTTCCGCCTATCACAGGCCAGGGAACTGCCCCCAGAGCCCAGCTTTGAGATAAACAGCCCACCTGGTCAGTGAGGGAGAACCCACCGTGACCCTCGGACAGCTCCCAGGATTGATCGCTCTCACTGTGAGAAATGTACACCTGACACAAGTGGCTCCGTCACCTCGCTAGGGGGCACTGTGGGGCTGACAGGGCTGATGTAGGGAATGGGGAGCTGGATTCTGGCTCACCCCAGGTATTGGTGTCAGGCCTTTGCTGCGACAGGTACAGCTAACAGCAATGCCTGACTCATCCCGCGGCCCTGTGGCCGGCTCCCGGTGCCTTCAGTGCTGGGGGAGAGCAGGAAGGAGACGCAGTACACAGGCACCGACTCCGTGGGTGCTCTGGGGCTGGAGCACCCATGGAAAAAAAATAGTATGTGCTCAGCACCCACCATCCACCTGCCAATCAGCTGTTTGGTGGCAGGCGGACGGCGCTGGGAGGAGGGGGCGGAGCTGGGGCAGGGAGAGGTGGAGTGAGGGCGGGGCACGCTCGGGGAGGGGGCGGATCGGTGACAGGAAGATGCGGGGCAATGGGCAAGGCCTCAGGGGACGGGGTGGAGTGGTGAGGGTGGGGCCTTGCAGGGAAGGGACAGTGGGGCTGGGGCCTTAGGGAGGAGCTGGGGGGAAGCACCCATGCGGAAAGAAGAAAGTCGGCGCCTGTGCCATGGTGTAAGCAGTAGCGTAGCTGGGGGGGAGCAGGGGTGCGGCCGCTCCCCCACTGAGCAGAAGCAGCGCCTTTTTTGTGCTCCGGCGCCTTTTGCTCCTGTGCGAGCGCCTTTTTTTGCTCCCGACGCTTTTTGCTCCCGGCGCCTTTTTTTAGCTCCGCTCCCCCTGTGCTCTAAACCTGGCTACGCCACTGGGTGTAAGTACAACGGGGGGAGCTAGGATCCTGTGGGCTGTTTCCCAAGCAGTCAATGAGCTGCTGGGCTCAGCCCCTGCGAAGGATTCTCCCACAGGGCTGCACCCAAAGTTCCTTTGGAGTCAATGGAGAGATTCCCATTCACGCCCGTGGCCTTTGTAACGGCAACTCCACCGCAGTCTTGGCACGAAGGCCAGCAGATAAATCCTTGCCCGCGAGCAGCCTCGGCAGCACAGGCAGCAGCACCTGGGGCTTGCAGGCGGGCAGTGGCAGGGTAACTTACCTGCCCAGTGATCCACATTGCAAGAGCTAAAGCTGCCTCCTAGCTTCAAAGTCCAGATCCAAATGCCCTTACGGGCTGGGGCTGTTCAGGGCTGGGACTGGCTTTGGCCATCACAGTTGGAGGACCAGCTGCACACTTTGCATTGGGGTGTGAACTTTCCCCAAGCTTGGGCCAGATGCTGGCTCAGACGCCTCTAGAAGTGCTCTAGAAGTGACCTGGCTTGTAGTGACCGCTGTAGCCAGGCTAGAGGCACATTTGAGCACCGGGGTGGTCAGCGCAGAGAAACAGCCAGATCTTTGCTTATATTAACCCTGGAAGGGGGTTCCCATCATATGGCGGGGGGCACAGAGCTGCACTACGTTGCTGGCATAATCTGCAGGGCTGGTGGGGACACAAGATATTTCCCTGTGGCCTGCGTCTCCCTCCCCCGGTGACGGATCCCTGGACCCAGAGATGGCCAAGGAGCAGCACAGCTTGGAGAGCCAGTTCCCCCAACCTCCTGCACGGGCGGGGGTTCGGTGCCATCCACAGACAAAGCTGGAGCCCAGTTCAGTGAGTGCCTCGCAGCATCTGATTGCCAACCACAGGAGGTACGTACAGCGCCAAGCACGCTGCGCCCCACCGGCACTGCTTAGCTGACAGCCCCGGCTCCCATGGCTGGAAAGCAGGAGCTGCTCACTGACGCATGTGCCAGCAAGAGCCGAAGAAAGGCGCAGCTCCTCCCCAGGGCTGCAGGGGAGAGAGGAGACCGCTACAGACGGATGGCGATCAGCATTAGATCCGGCCGCCAGGCAGAGGGTGCACGGGCATAGCACCTGCGGAAATCCCATAGCAGACACGCCGCGCTGTGACTGCTTCTCCCAGGGCCAGAGGGCGGGGACCAGGTCCTTCCCTCGGGGACACCATGCTAGCAAACACCCCAGCAGCCCCGCTTTAGTGGCACATCCCCCAGTCCCGGCACTTCTGGGGCAACACCTCTTCGCTGAGCTGCTCTGCACCGCAGAGCCTGCAGGGGGTGCTCTTGTGACAGCTCCAGGCCCACAGCAGCTTGCACAGGGTCAGCAGGTGACATGAGCATGAGCCAGCCGCTGGGTGTTTGCTGGGCAACTGGCAGCCAGAGGGGTCTCCATCTGTGCAGGGCACAGCCCTGGCACGCATGACACGTGCTGGTGGGGGCGCAGCAGGAGCCTGGGCGCACCGGGGGGCGGAGCTGTGCTGACATCCTGACTGCAGGGAGCAGATTGCGCTGGGATCAGAGCGGATGGTTTCATGCTGGCCTGGGCTGGTATATCAGGGGAAGGGGCAGGTGTGTCGGGAGGGGGGCGGGGAGAGCTGACCAGCAGCCCCAGAGAATAGTTATCCCCAGTAGACGTACGACTGCCCTGCCCCAGGGCGCCCTTGGCAGCTACCCACTGTGCCACGCTGCCTGGCTCCTTTCCCTGGGCTCTTAATCCCCACACACTGGTCCATGTCTTTTACCCATGGGCACTCGGAGAGTCCACTCACCGCAGAACACAGCGCATCCCTCCCCCCAACTTTATCTGCCATGCCCAGCTCACCGCTGGGCTCTCCCCTACACGTCCTCTTCCTCCCCGAATGGCGCGAATGACCTCATTGGCCCAATCATTGCCCCTCAGTGTCACCGATCGCTTCCATTGCAGCTTAATTCATTCCAGTGAATCCTGTCATCTTCTCTGCGACAGAGCTGCCTAAGTGACCAGGGTGCTCCGGCCAGCACTCCATCACAGACCCCCCAGGGAGACGAGAGCGCAGTCTCCATGGCCCTCAGGCTGCCAGAAAGGGGCCCTGACAGCCAGGAACTGGACTGAGACCCCCACCCCCAACAGTCATCAGATGGAACCAGCACCCTAACAGAGAAAGGCTTCAACCCCCTGAGCCAGCCACCCTGCATGGGGGTGCCTTGTTCCTCTGTGTCCCGTGCTCCCAACCAGCCTGCCGCACTGCTGGGGGGCTGCTGCATGCATGTGTACTGTGGTGCTGTGCTGGGGTGTGCACCAGTGCCCCTCGGGGCAGCGTGCATGTGGGAGGGCACCACCTCCTGTGTATCTGCTGGTGGGGAGCAGGGGAGGCGGAGGATATGTGGGTGGAGCACGTCCTTTGCTCCAGCCGGGTAGCATGGGCTGCTTGGCCATCTGCAGCTCCGGGCACTTTCCCACCCCAGCCAGCTAGACAGCTTCCCAGCCCAGTCCAGGGGCACACCCTGCCCCTCTATGCTGCCTCTGTGCTTGGATCACAGTGGGTCTTGCTGCTGCTCCCGCCCCCCTCCAGTTCTCTCTCACATCCCCTTTGCTCTTCCTGGTTTGTTCGGTGGGGGTCTAGTACTGAGCTCATCACCATAGTATCTGTGCACCTTCCAGCCATGCATGGAGCATGCCTGACCTCTGCCAACTGCCTGTCCTCTGCTCCTCCGCCCTGGTGGAGAGAAGTGTGATGAGGAGTGCTTGGGGGGGGAGGGGGATGTTTTTAGAATATGGATGCTCATGCACACGCGCACACACACACACACAAACACGGACACACACATGCACACACAAACGGATACACACACCTGGGGACACACACACGCGCACATGCACACACACAGACAGACACACATGCATTGCTCTGTGTTTGTTGTAGAGGAGGCAGGTCAAAGTGAGGCGTCGTGCACTGGGAGTGGGAGCGGGCTGGCCCAGGGAGCTCATTCCACAGTTTGGGGCCAGCCCTCGAAAGCCCTGGCTCCCGCCCAGCCAAGTTTTGCTCGGTTTGTGGCGAGTTTGCTGGCCAGTGGAGCAGAACGGGTGGCCAAGGTTTGCACCCTGGAGCTGCGGGCTCTCGTACACGCCCTGGGCCCAGCTCTCCCTTGAAGGACTGAGCCCTTGACCCTGTCTGCTCTTCTCCGGGATGCCGGCAGAGCGAGCGAAGGCCAGGTTGGAGGTGCGCGTGGTAGCCTGTTTTGTTTGAGGAGACTGCGGCGTTTGGTATCAGTGTCCCCCCCTCCCCAGCCCTTCTCCTGCCCTGCTCCCAGACGGGGCTAATCTGCAGCAGGCCTGGCGGACCAGCCCCTGCTCCCAGCCACCCCTGCTAGGGCTGCAATTTGCAGCGAGCAGCTGGTGGTTGATTAACACTCAGCCAGGGAGGCTGGCGATGCCGGTGTGAGCGTGCACCTCCCCCGCCAGATGTTCCCTGCCTTGTACAGCCGCTCTCCAGGCAGCATCTGCGGTGCCTCATGCCAGCCTAGCAACCCTGCCACCTTCCTGAGCCCAGACACACACCACCCCCGGCACTGCTCAATAGCCCAGCCCTGGGAGTCAGTGCAGCCCTTGGGAATGGGGGGGTCAGAGACTGGGATGGGAGCCTGAGGACACACTTCCTGTCTGTCTGTCCAGCCCCATTCACACCCCTCCACCCATCCTTCTTTGCACACACCCTTCTATCTATCGCCATACACACCCCTCCATCCATCCTTCCTCATTCACACCCCTCCATCCATCCAATTCACACCCCTCCATCCTGCCTTCCTTCCCTGTACACACCCCTCTATCTATCCCCATTCACACCCCTCCAGCCATACAATTCACACCCCTCCATCCTTCCTTCCTTCCCTGTACACACCCCTCCCTCCATCCTTCCTTCCTTCCCCGTACACACCCCGCTATCCATCCCATCCAGCATCTCAGCTCTAACCTGGACCTGTCTGCCCGCTCCCCGATGTGAAGATCACTCAACCTTTGTAGAGCTTTATAGCTGCTACACACATGGCTGGATTCCATTATCTCCATTGGACAGAGGGGGAAACCGAGGCACAGAGACGGGAAGGGACTTGCCCAAGGTCACAGAGTAAATCAGTGGCAGAGAATCCAGGACTCCTGCCTCCCAGCCCTCTCACCCCCACTGTAACCCACAAGACCCCCACTCTCCCCGCAGAGCTTGGGATAGAACCCAGGAGTCCCACCCACTCCAGCGCTTCCCTCCCATCATCCCTTGGCCTGTTTCCGGCTCTGAGAACATATGTTAGAAATGTCTGGCTGTCAGTGGGATTTTCTCCCAGGAGCTGGTAGCGCTGCTACTGCGGCAAAGCCAGGCCTGGGGCTTTAATCCTCCCAGTGCCGGTCCAGGCCAGCCCAGCCCAAGGAGGGTGGATGCACAGATCTCTTAGGACGAGAGCAGCAGCCGTCAAAGGGTTCCTACGCCGATGCCAGGCAATGCGGTGTGTGTTAAAGGGCCCCCAGCACAGCTCGCCCGCTGCTCTGGCAGGGACTCCGGGGTGCCAGTGGGGGGCAAGGAAAGCAGCTGCTGCTGGGCCAGTTCCTCCCAACACCAGCTCCTGGGCAGCTTGTGGGGAGCCCCCAGCCCAGGCAGGTTGAGCCCTGCTCCTCTCTGTCACACCTGTTGTCTCCTCTCCTTTGTGCATTGTCTCTCCGTCTCTGTCTCCTTCCCTCTCTCTGTCACTCCTTCACTTCATTCTCCTTGGCATCTCGCTGCGTCACTCCTTCCTCTTCCTCCACCATCCCTTCTTCCTTCCTCTCCCTCTCCTGCCAGCAGCCTCCCTCCTCTCTCCCTGTCACCCCTTTATCTGTCTCCTGTTCTCTTCCTCCATCGTTCCCTTCTCTCTCTCTCCCCTCCCACCAGTCACTCTCTCTCTCTGGGCCAAACTCCTCACAGGCAGACTGGGAGGTTCTGTGCAGATGATAGCATACACCCTTGCTAATGGTTGCAGTGAATCCGTAGCCAAGGTGCACAGTTACTTGCAGTCGGTGTTTACAGAAAGCTCCCATTCCCTAGGGCTGGTACCTGCATGTGCTGCCGGCTTTCTGCAAACACAGCTGTTCCGTTGCTGATGTTGGAGCTGGGCTGTGTTTCCACTGGGAAAAAGCTGAGCTAGATTTTCCGAAGAGCTCCGGACCAGATTTTTCAAGTGCTCAGCGTCCACAACTGGGGCTGGATTTTCCACCGAGATCATCTCCTCGCTAGGCACCTGAATGAATAAAGGCCAGATTTTCCAAAGCCCGTAGGGCCCAGCACGCATCCAGCATGCTGAGCTCTCTTGGCCACTAATCTGGTGCTGGAGAAAGCAGGGACAGTGGAAGAGCAAAGGGAGAAACCCAGCTAAATAGGAGCTGCAACTTTCTTTTGCAAAGCTGAGCCTCTGGGCCTAGCATGGCATGTGTTAGAGTTGCCAACTTTCTAATCGCACAAAACCGAACACCCTAGCCCCACCCCTTCCCCCAAGGCCCTGCCACTGCCCCGCTCTTTCTCTGGGGCCCACTCACTCCATCCCCCCTTCCTCCATCGCTCGCTCTCCCCCACCCTCACTCAACTCACGAGGCTCGGGCAGGAGGTTGGGGTGCAGAAGGGGGTGAGAGCTCCGGCGGGGGATGTGAGCTCCAGGGTGGGGCCAGAAATGAGGGGTTCAGGATGTGGGCTGGGGCTCAGGGCTGGGGCAGAGGGTTGGGGTGCAGGAGGGGGTGAGGACTCCGGCTGGGGGTGCGGGCTCTGAGGTGGGGCTGGGGATGAGGTGGTTGGGGTGCAGGAGTGGGCTCAAGTCTGGGGCCGAGGAGTTCAGAGTGCAGAAGGGGGCTGAGGGCTGGGGATTGGGGTATGGGAGGAGGGGTGCAGGCTCCAGGAGGGAGTTTGGGTGCGGGAGGAGGCTCCGGGCTGGGGCTGGGGGTTGCGGTGCAGGAGGGGGTGCGGCTCCGGGAGGGAGTTTGGGTGCGGGGGGCGGGGTCCGACCTGGGGCAGGGGGTTGGGGCACGAGAGGAGGTTTGGGGTGCAGGCTCCAGGTGGCGCTTACCTCAGGCAGCTTTGGGAAGTGGCTGGCATGACCGGCTCCTAGGTGGAGGGGCCAGGGAGCTCTCAGGCACCGCCCCCACAGATCCCATCGGCCGTGGTTCCCGGCCAATGGGAGCTGCGGAGCCAGCGCTAGGAGTGGGGGGCAGCGCATGGAACCCCCATGGCCACCCCTGTGCCTAGGAGCCGCCGGGACATGCCAGCAGCTTCCCAGGAGCTGTGCGGAGCCAGGGCGGGCAGGGATCCTGCCTTAGCCCCACTGCGCCGCCAACTGGACTTTGAACGGCCGGGCAGTGGTGCTGACCAGAGCCGTCAGGGTCCCTTTTCGGCCAGGTGTTCTGGTTGAAAACTGGACACATGGCAACCCTACATGTGCTGCTTAAACCCTGGTTCCCCGACAAGCCCAGCCCCAGGGCCTGTCTCTCTCCTGCCCATGTGCTGCTCCACCTTCCCTTCCCATCCCCTCTTTGTGGGAGTCTTACTAATGATTTTGAATAGGGGCCTGGCTGCTTCTAGCTGGGGGAGCCTTGCAGGTACCCAGAGAGCCTCACAGGCCAAGCGGGTTCCCCGCTGGGGCTCACTATGGGCAGCTCAGCTAGCTACGGGTCCCTGCTCTCCAGTGCTACCCACAGTGGGAGGAGGGCCTGTAAGAACTGACCCAAGTGCTCCATGAGCTCCCAAATCTGCAGAGCAACCCTGGCCAGTGCTGGGCCGGGGGGCGCTGTCTGCAGATACTGGATCATGGAGCTGCGGAGCCAGATCCCTGGGAAGGTTCCTTGCCACTGCTGCAGACACCAGCCTCATTACTATTCCTGCTATGGCGCCTGATGATCCTGCTCCCGTCTCCCCCACCCGCCCTTGGGAGAGGCATCGCAGTGAGGAGGCATGTTAGCAACCAGGGGCTTGGGCCGCTAGGAGTCACAGCGCTCGGGTATAATCCATTCGCACATCCTCCTGGAGGGACGCGCGACGTGGAACCAGACGGGCTTCACAGGGCATGAGGAAGAGCCCAGGTTTATACAGATGGTACTAGCTAGTGGTTAGAGCAGTGGGGGCTGGGTGTCAGGACTCCTGGGTTCTAGTCCCAGCTGTGGGAGGGGAGTGGGGTCTAGTGGTTAGAGCAGTGGGGGCTGGGTGTCAGGACTCCTGGGTTCTATTCCCAGCCGTGGGAGGGGAGTGGGGTCTAGTGGTTAGAGCAGTGGGGGCTGGGTGTCAGGACTCCTGGGTTCTATTCCCAGCCGTGGGAGGGGAGTGGGGTCTAGTGGTTAGAGCAGTGGGGGCTGGGTGTCAGGACTCCTGGGTTCTATTCCCAGCCGTGGGAGGGGAGTGGGGTCTAGTGGTTAGAGCAGTGGGGGCTGGGTGTCAGGACTCCTGGGTTCTATTCCCAGCTGTGGGAGGGGAGTGGGGTCTAGGGTTAAAGCAGTGGGGGCTGGGTGTCAGGACTCCTGGGTTCTATTCCCAGCTGTGGGAAGGGAGTGGGGTCTAGTGGCTATAGCAGAGGAAGGAGCTGGGAGTCAGGACACCATGCGACCTTGGGCAGCTCACAGCCCCACTCTTGGCCTCAGTTTCCCCATTTGGCTGTAGGGGGGGCGATAGTGAGGTGAACTAGCAGCTAATGGCCAGGATTCCCAGCCAGAGGAGGACAAAGCGTTGGTGTTTATGGGGAGGGCACGTCACCATACCATCGGCTGTGCACATGGCTCTGAACCCTGTGCCAGCTGAGAGCACCCACACTCTGCTGCCCAGAGCAAGCGCTGCACCCCACCCTGCTCAGAGAAGCCAGCCGGGGAGAGAGACAGAAGCAAGGCCCCTCAGGGTTCGGAGAGAGGGGACCGGCCCCTGCAACTTATCCAGAACCAAAACCTCCCCACCCAGTGCTCTGTGCAACCACCCACTGCGGGGAGGGGTTTGAAACTGGGTCCTGCAGGGTCCCCTCCCCCTGAGCTTGCCCCACACTCCTGCCACCTCTCAGTGCTTGATTCTCCACCTCCCTTTGTCTACTCCCCTCCCTGCAGCCCCCACCCCATTCCTCTGCATGATTCCCCCCCACGCCACGCCCGTCCCTCCATCTCACCTCTGCCACGTCACTGCTCTCTGGGCCTGATTCACTGTGCACCCCCTCGCTGCTCCCCTGGGCCCTCCCCACCCCCCCGGTTTCCATAGCTTCCTTCCTCGTGATCCCCACGGAGCATGCTGGCACCAGCACTACAACTGATCATTAAATAACAAGCCAGGCGGCTGCTCTCAGGCACGGCTTTAAAGGGAGCTCGGGAGCAGCTCTTGCAGTAATCAGATCTCGCCGGGTCTGGCTCTCTGAAGTGTGAGCACCAGCTGGCCCGTACGCCCCCTTGGCACCACTCTCTCCCCACCGCCGCCATTCCCCAGCCGCCAGCCCAGGACAGGCCTGTGTGCAAACAGGCAACCGCCGCAGTGAAGGAAGGGCCAGATCCTTAGCTGGTGTAAATGGGAGTAGCTCCATGGCCATCAGCAGAGCAGCACCCATTTACACCTGCTGAATATCTGGCCCAAAGTCACTCCCTGCGGGGGGACCTGGGGTGAGGCATTTCACCGCTCCGTGCCGCCGTTTCCCTATCTGTATAATGAGTCTGACCTCCTTTGTAAAGGGCCTGGAGACTGATCAAAAATGCTATATAAAAGCTAGGCATTGTTAGCATTTGCTCACTGAGTGTAAAGTCACCCAAACTATTTTCATTAGGGAAAGAGACAGCGTGGTCTGTTCCAAGGCAGGACCTCAGGGTTTCGTTCCACACTCTAGAGGGTGTGTGGTCTAGTAGCTTGAGCAGGGCTCTGGGCCTTTGGGGTTCTAGTCCCAGCTTTGCCTCTGAGTGACTTTACTTCCCCTTTCTGTGCTCCAGGTTCCCCAGGATAGCTGGGTTCTAGTCCTGGCTCTGCCCACTGGCCCGCTGGGTGACCTTCAGCAAGGCTCTGTGTCTCACTTTCCCCATCTGTGAAATGGGGATAGTGATACTGGCCTCCTTCGTAAAAGGCTGTGAGATCTATGGGATAAGAAAGCTAGATAGGAGTTGGGTGGTGGTGGTGGGCTAGAGCAGCAGAACTACTGTGAGCTTTTATTTGCACCCAGGGTGGCTGAGCCTAGTTCCAAAGCGCAGGGGAAGGAAAGCAAATCCCTGTTCAGTGTGGGTTGGCCTGTCTACATTAGGTGACTGTAGTTACACCATTGGCTGGCTGCTGAAAGCACAGACTTGAGCACACCCACACTTGGACACACCATCTGCCGGTGGACAGGCTGGGCGTGGTCATCTCACAAGCATCAGGATGGGCCTAGCTCCAATCGCCCCATGCTGCTTCCTGGCTGAACCCTCACAGGACAGTTAATAATGGCCAGATATTGCCAGCTAACAACGGGCCAAGTGCTGGTGTCAAACTCCCATTCAGACCATTTCCCAAAATAATCCTTTGTTCCTAGAGCATCTTTGATCCAAGGACATTAAGAAACATTCTGTACATTGGGGATTGTGGCCCCACACCTCTGCTGCCCCATCGGTATCCCTGTTTTACAAATGGGGAAACCGAGGCACGTGAAAGTGAGGTGGCTTTCTCCAGGTTCTGTTCTCTACCTGTTCTTATACCACATTCGTCACTGCAGTGTCTGAGCATTCCGTGACATGACGACAGCCACTTGTTCTCCCTCCCCTCCCCAGGGGGAGAAGTGTGGATTGAAGCATCTCCACTGGGTAGGGTGCTGGGGGGGGCCGTTTGTTTTTCAGATACGCTTTTTGCTCTGTGTTGATGCGAGAAGGGGAGGTCAGAGAAACGTGCCTCCCGCTTGGAGCGGAGGTTTGGGCTGGCCCTTTGTTCCGGGCGGTTCATTCCACAGCCTGGGACTGGCCCCCGAGGAAGCTGTGTCTCCTCACAGACGAGCTTTACCCCCATTGTGGAGAGTTCAGTTGGGCCAGAGGAGCAGAGTTGTCAACTGTGGTCTGTGTCCCAGAGCTGTAGGCACTTTCAGATATCCTGGACCCAGGCCACAGAACGCCTTGTACAGAGACCGTAAACTTGATTTCTAGTCAATGGCACGCCAGCGTAGGGAGCAGAGGACAGGTGTGATGTACTCACGGCAGCCCCAGACTGCGGAGGAGATGCTTTGCAGTGTTCTGTACCCATTGGAGTTCCCCAAGCGCTGAAGGCTTCATGCCCAGGTCTGTCACACTGCTGTACTCCAGCCAAGAAGTGATGACAGCATGAATTATTGAGGTTGGTCGTCATCCACCAAGAGGGAGTGGGACAGTCTCCTAGCAGCTGGAGATGACAGAAAGCAGATGTTGCTGCAGGAGAGCTCAGCGCCAGCAAGGAAGCCAAGGGTCCCCCTACCTGGGAACCGAACTGACAATGGTGGCTGGGCTGACTGAGTCAGTGACAAGAGCCAAGAACAGCTTCCTGAGGCTCAGTCCTGGCCTTTAGCCACTAGACCACTCTCTCCCCCCCGGAGAAGATTTTACAAATCTGACTGAATTCTTACCAGCGATCATTGACTGGAACATGTGTGAATCCAGCCTTCTCCTGCACTGTCCTTAGAGCTTTGAGAAACAGACGTCGGGGTTTGGTTGGTTCCTGCCACTATCCCGTCAATAATTTGATATGTTCTCAGATCGGGCTCCAGAGCACAACCCCAGATCCGCGATTAATTCCTAATGTCCCCCAGAGACACACTGTAGTCAGGGCTGCCCTTCTGTTTGCTTGTTTCCTTTGAGAAGGTCCGAGGGGTGGGGGGAAATATCCTCAGAGACTCAGCTACAGGCCTTAGCCATAAGGAACCTCCAGCAGCACAACGCCCCTAGCAGCAAGTTGGGGCATGGACTTGATACCAACACAGAGCAAAGAGCACTTCCCACAGAGTGGGTCATCAGCCCCAATTCCTACAGCACCATGCCCCTTTGCACCATGTTGGGGCATGGAACCACTGGTCACCAACACAGCTGTAATACAGTTCCTCAGAGGACGTCTGTGCATGTTTGTGGATCTCTGTAACTCACACTCAGGGCTCAGTAATGCTGACTGAGGTAAGGTTACTAAATAGTTTTCATTCTAAGCCCCTGGTTTGGAATTTTCCAATGCTTCTGGGCTGAAATTTTCCCCAAAATATCATGAGGGCTATGACGATTTGCAATAGGTCCTACAGGCCCCAATCAGGGTTCTCGGCCCCATTGTGCAAGGTGCTGTACACACATATCACAAAGAGAAGGACCCGGCCTCAAAGAGCCTTTTATCCTTGTGACATATTGAAGCCCTTGGTAGAAGCAGCATGGAGACATCACTTGTTGTGGAAATTGTAAAGAATGAGAATCCCAGCAAGAAAGGAAGGATGGCCCAGTGGCTAGGGTGCTAGCCTAGCACATAGAGATGTAGGTTCAAGTCCCTGCTCTACCACAGACTGTGTGATGCTAGTAGGTCACTTAGTCCCAGGATCTCCACTGGCATTCACATCAGGGGTCACCCTTGGCTTCTCTATCCTGTTAGCAAGGCTGAGGAGAGGGGAGGTGCAGCAGGCTAGGCCACCCTGGAGCAGTTCTCCTGGCTCAGCTGAAGGAGTAAGCACTGAGTCCACGTGATCCAGGGAAGAGACACACACATGTGGATCTGGGGCACAAAGCAGTTCCCCAAACTTCTATTATGGGAGCTCAAGGAGGCTTCTTCTAAGGGACACCAGTAGTAGGTTCATTATCCTTTCTGTGGACCCAGCCACTAGAGGGCAACATCTCTCTCTCTCTCTCTCTCTGGCACACCCACAAGGTGAGTACGGTACATCTCCCCTGCTGTCAGCCCTCTCTCCCTGTCATCTGCAGATAGAAGGTGCCTGCTCTAACTCCTGCTGTCTCCCAGCAGGGATGGATCCACCTTTGGGAAATGGGCCCATGAATTATTCTGGGTGAGCAGAGGACATTTGCAGGCCTTGTAACCCTCCTACAGACAATCCTCTTTCTTAGGTGCCTGGCTGGTGGGTCTGGCTCACATGTTCAGAGCATAACGGATGACCAGGTTTGGGGTCAGGAAGGAATTCTCCCCAAGGTCCCTGCCAATGTGACCTGGGGACCTTTCACCTTCCTCTGCTTCCTGGGGTGTGGATCATCTGCGGGGACCATCTGGGCATCTCCCATCAATTCCCTGCCATTGCAGGGGCCTTGGGGGCAGCTCGATCTCTCCTGCTCTCTGCCTGTGTACAGGTTCGTCTCCTGAGGAGAGAAATGTTTTGGACCAACCCAAGTTACTGGGCTCCATATGTAGAGAGAAATCTCTGTATTAAGTATCTCTCTGAATCTTTATGATGTTGTATTGTGTGTTGCATTGTGTTACTTTGTATTTCATATGACTTGGCATTGTGCCTCTCTATTTTCATACAACTTTGTATTAGATCCCCATTTTGTATTAGATCCCTATTTGATATGGGAACTTTGTATTAGATCCCTATATAGAAAACTTGTAGAAAACTTTGTATCAAGATGTTATAGCCCCTAAGGATAGTATAGTTAAGTAGAAGAAACATGTGTCTTTTTGCTAGGAGTAGGATAAGATCTTCCCCCACTCTGTAATCAATTGCCCTATTGACTGAATGAGGTGTGAATGAGTGAGGTTTGGAAGACACCCACCTCCAGACACTGCGACATTTGGAGAGGGGATGGGAGCCAGATCAAAGGACAATCAAAGAAGAGCAGACATATTCCCTTGGGGATTAGAAGCAAGCACCACCTTTGGGAAACACCCTCTTTAAGCAGCCTTGGGACAACACCCAGAGAAAAGCAGCACAAAGACCAACGGACACAGACCCAGATTTTGAATCGAGTGGATTTGCATAAGAGGGAAGCTGCTATAAAAGTGAGGTGTCTTGCAGAAGGACCCCGGGTCTTGTCTTGTCACCATCGGAGCATCGATCCGGATCAGCAGAAGCCCGGCTCCACCCCTCCCCCATCTAACTCACCTGGCCAGTGCAGTTAAGGGGAGCAACCAGTTGGTAACAACAGCAAGATGGAGTGTGTTTGTGTTTGTGTGTGTGTGAGTGCATGAGTGTGATATATATATCATATGCATATGCTAGAGTATTGATTGATACCTGTATTACTAATAAATGTGGCGTTTTGCCTTAATCCCCTTGGAAAGATCCTGTATAGTACTTTGAGTACAACACATAGAGGGGCACCTGGGCCCGATTCAATGGCCGGTGCTACACAGGAGCTCAGACTGGTCCCTTCTGGCCTAGCACTATGAAATCCCAACTGCCCTTCTCCCTGCTGCGGTGGGGAGGAAGGCGGTAATCTCAAAGGCAGTAGTACCTACTACTAGTGAGATCATAAGATCTGGCAGCCCACTGAGTCTTCCCCCTCCCAGAGCATAGCCCCAGTGCTGGAAAACCTAACCCTCGCCTCGTGAGAGCCGTCATCTTCATTCCAGCCAGCTCCCTGCTCGGAGGAGCGGTGCTGTCTCAGCTTCCCCCCGTGTCCGTTGCCAACACGCAGTAATCTGCAGCGCAGAGAAGAACCTACCAGCTGTCTCCTTCCGCCCACCTGCACCGCACTGCAGTCTCAGCCACCATTCTCTCCAGGGAGATCACAGCCTGCCATCTGCTACAGCCAGCAGGGTTTCAAAAAACCACCTACCCCCAGGAGTAGAATCTGGAGCGCACTGGGGTCCTCTGGCCAAACTCTGTGAGGCATCAACTCTCCAAGAGGAGAGCTGCACCGGCCCACGGCGCCAGCACCCAGGGCTTTCTCTGGTTTCTTTGGGCACCTACCCCCAGCCATGGCCAGCAGGATGGTTCTACCCTGCACCCGGAGAAGCCCAGGAGAGCTGAACTCCCATGCGGTGGGGGGCCGGAGGTGTCGCTAAACATTTATTCCAAGGAATGAACCATCTCCTTCAAATAGTCCACGCTGACCCTCGCGTGTGTAGGGAGAGCTCCGAGGAGCCCGGCCACATGCTCACTAACACAGGAAGCTGACAAGTCGCCTTGGAGGGGCCAGATCCAAATCTCACAAGCGCGACGTCACCCACCCAAGGGTGTTCACCTGCCACCCAGCCTCAGCCCTCCCAGTGCACAAACTAACTGCACGGGCTGGGAGCTGCCTTCTGTCAAGGCTGGAGCTCTCCAAGCCATGCCCGTAGCCTGGGGACGTGTCACAGGCCTCTGGGAACTGAACCCCAGCTCTTGAAAATTGTAGGGTTGGCCACTTCCACATCTGATTGATCTTTCCAACTAGCTGCACGCACTGGGGTCTTTCCCTCATTAACGTGACAACTAGGAGGCCCAGGAGGCTAAGGGCAGATCCGCAGTGGCTGGATGCTGATGTAGCACCACTGAAGTCAGTTTACACCAGCCCAGGATTTGGAACTTAGTGGTTTACTAAAAGCTGATGCAGGCTGCCTCGGTGTGGCATGTTGGGGGTCTCCATCCAGCGCCCAGTGGCAAGGTGCTCATACCCCACGGCTGGCATTAACTGATCCTAGCGGCGAAGCCAAGCAGTGCATGGCGAGCGTGGCATGGGATCACTCTCCACCCCCACCGCTCGGGGCCCCCCCTCAGTGGGGGTGGTTTTGGAAGAGTGGGGGGCTTGGGTTCAGATTTTGCCACGGGCCTCCAAAACCTCTGTGCAGCCCCATCCACAGAAACTTCATTGACTTCAACATAGCTACCCTGGACTACAGCACCGTCAGTGAGAGGGGACAGGTCACTCCTGACTTACACCAGGGGGAGGGAGAGGGGAATCAGGCCCAGTGGGGTGACTCCTGGTTTAGGGGGAGGGGAATCAGGCCCAGTGGGGTGACTCCTGGTTTAGGGGGAGGGGAATCAGGCCCAGAGGGGTCACTCCTGGTTTAGGGGGAGGGGAATCAGGCCCAGTGGGGTCACTCCTGGTTTAGGGGGAGGGGAATCAGGCCCAGAGGGGTGACTCCTGGTTTAGGGGGAGGGGAATCAGGCCCAGTGCGGTTACTCCTGATTTACACCCACGTCAGTAGCATCGAACTCATTGACTTTAGCAGCAGCACAAGTTGAACTGCAGCTGCCGCTCTTGGCTCCGAGTCCCTGCAGCCACGGCTCTGGCTCCCCGCACGCTGGCTGAAGCCCCGTCCTCCTCTATCCATGCAGCAGATTTCGGCTCCTTGTACACTGGCCAGGCTGTAGGGGCTGGCCCTCGCCGGCTCTGGGTGATACACAGGGGCCGTACCGAGAACAGTTGGGATATTGGGCTCTTGGACGCAACCAGCTCCCAGCCTGCTGCTGGACACACACCCTTTGGAGGGCCTGCGGCTGGCCGGGGTTTCAGAGCCAGGCGCTGCTGGCTGGTGGGGAAGAACCATTAGGAGTAAAATATGGTGAAGGCGGCTCTGCGACAAAAGGAGCCCCATCTAGTGCTTAGCGCGGGGGAGCCTGAGTTGGCCACTGGGAGTCGGAAAACCTCATTTCCACCCTCAAGTCTGACCCTACTAGATGAAGATGGGCAGGTCACAGCCCCACTCCATGCTTCAGTTTCCCCATCTGTCAAATGGGGCCGCCCTCTGTAAAGTGCTTTGCCATCTATCGGCAATAATAGCTCAGCATTACTGGTATTAAAATAGCTTAACACCCCCCACACTGAGAGCTGGGTGGTGAAGACAAAGAGCCCCGAAGGGAAAGGGAGACAGTGCTTGGTCCATCTGAACCACTCGTACGAGCGGTGCTGACCGGGCCCCACCTTTCATAGTATATCACCTCCAAATGCAACATTAAAAGAAGGCTAAGGGTGCAAACAGGGCCGGCGCGCCCACTAGGCGACCCTAGGCGGTCGCCTAGGGCGCCAAGATTTGGGGGGCAGCGGGTGGCTGCCCACTGCCTCCCCGCTGCTGAGCGGGGAGACAAGGGGTGGCTTGCTGTAGCTGCCCCTTGTCTCCCCGCTCAGCGGCTGAGTGGGGAGCCGGAGGGCAGGCGCGGGGAGCCACCCTGCTGCCCCCCCCCGCTCAGTGCCTGAGCGGGGTGCAGCCGGCGAGCCCCCTGCCTCGCTGCCCCCCCCCTCAGCGGGAAGCCGGGGGCAGCCGCAGCGAGCCGCCCTCCGGCTCCCCGCTCAGCTCCCGCGGCCTGCGGGGGGGAGGGCTGAGCGCCCGCGGCCAGGGGGAGAAGGCTGAGCTCCCGCAGGCGGGGGAGCTGGCTGGGGTGGTGGCATTGGGGGGCGGGGGGGCGGCGCAGGGCTGGTGCAAGGACGTTTCGCCTAGGGTGCGAAACGTCCTTGCACCGGCCCTGGGTGCAAAGCCAGGCATTCAAAGGTTAGGGAAAGCCAGAATTCAGGTTGTCTGAGATTTTTCAAAGACTGATACCTCGGCCAGATTTGGGCAGATTTTCCCCAGAATGGCAAAAGGCGCATCCCTGACACAAAGGCCCCCCCTTCCCCTGGCAAATCTCAAGCCCCCGCTCCAAAGCGAGGTGCACTACAGCTTTCCAAAGAAAAGATCATTAGACGTTTTTGAACATGGGCCAAGTAACAAATTGTCCCCTGGCCTGGTTTTGGGAAATGGCTGAACCAGTTAAAAAAAAAAAGGGGTGGGGGGGGGAAGTTTCATCCTGAGGCCGACAGCCAGCATGGAAAATTGCAGCCCAAATCAGTTAAAGTTCGGCCAACCCCTCGTAGGCCACCCGCCTGTGGCATGACCAGTGCCCCTGCCTCTTTCCCCTGGGTCCAGCCAGGAGAGGAACAGTCTCTCTCTCGCTGCCCAAGTCCAAAGCTCGGCTCTAGGCGTAGTTTACTCCTGTACGTGAACAGTTCACAGAAACCTCAGGCTGAATCTATTCCCTGCAAACCTCAGCAGGTTCAGGGCAGTTTTCCATGCCCCCTCCTGGGACATCATTTCCAGCTCCCCCACCCAAGATCCCCTCTCGAGGGTGTTCTCAGTCCTGTTCCAGGGAACCAGGCTCCAGGCCACTACCTGAGAGCTCCCCAATCCATTTCTCTCCCCCAACCCTTCTCTGGGAGCCCCAGGTGAGGTCAGTTCCCAGCAGTGCTCCAGTTCCTCAGGCCTTCCTGGGAGTCCTGCCCCTCTGCCCACATCCACCCTCCAACAGCCACTCTCTTGTTTCAGACTCAGTTTCCCCACACCTGGCTGGTTCCCCCCTCATTCCACAGGGCCCTGCCCGAGCTTGCCTGTAGCTCAGCAGTTGCTTCAGTCCTGGCGGTAGAGCCCTGCAAATCCGCAGGTATCCACTCATATCTGGGGCCCATTTCTGCAGAGAGTAGCACGGATGCAGATCCAAATGTAGTATCTGCACAGGGCTCTGACAGTAAGAGCCGGGCGGATAGCTGTGAAGAACTGTGGCGCAGACCCTCCACCGGCCCTGCGTGGAGGTCTGGGGGTCAGGGACAGGGGACGGGGGGGTGCTCGGGCCCCCCACCCAGGGCAGGTGGAGGGTCCACCATGTGGCTCCCCACAGCTGCCTGTCTGGCTCTTACCGTGGCCGGGCTGCAGCTCCAAGCCAGCCCTCTCCCCGGCCAGAGCTGGGTCAGGGAGAGCCGCATGCGCAGCTGTGGGGAGCCTGGTTCCCTCCACTTACCCTGGCCGGAGTGCCTGAGGGGCAGGAACAGTGGGTGGGGGGCCTGGAGGACAGGGACAGTGGGCGGCAGCTGCTCAGACCCCGCTGCCTAGGGCAGGTGGAGGGAACCAGGCTCCCCACAGCTGCCCGTGTGGCTCTCCCCGACCTGGCTCCGGCCAGGGAAGGGGCTGGCTCGGAGCTGCAGCCCAGCCACGGTAAGGGCTGCGCAGGCTGCTGTGGGGAGCCTGGGCGGTCCCTCCACCTGCCCTGGGTCAGGGGCCCGAGCAGCCCCCGGGCAGCTCCACAGGTCACAGCCCTCCCCCTGGCCAGGCCACTGTGGAGCCCAGCTGGGGAGCCATGGGGAGTTGCAGTGGACCCTCCACCTGCCCGAGATGCATGCATGGGAGGGGGGGCCCAGGGCTGAAAGCAGCCCTCGGCTGTGTCCCCATCCCCCCAGGCTCCCCTCCAGGCTGAGGGCAGGTGGAGGGTCCACAACTCCAGGCGGGCTCCCCACAGCTACCCACAAGGCTCTCCCTGACTGGGCTCCAGCGGGGGGTGCGGTACCTCAGAGCCTCAGCCAAGTCCCCCGTGTAGAGCCCTGCAAATTTGCAGATCAGATGCTGTCAGGGTTCCCTCCCCACTCTGAACTGTAGGGTACAGATGTGGGGACCCACATGAAAGACCCACTAAGCTTATTTCTACCAGCTTAGGTTAAAAACCTCCCCAAGGCACAAATTCTTCCTTATCCTTGGACAGTATTGCTGCCACCACCAAGTGAGTTAGACAAATATTCAGGAAAAGGACGACTTGGCATTCCTGTTTCCCGCAAATATCCCCCCAAGCCCCTCCACCCCCTTTCCTGAGGAGGCTTGAGAACAATATACCAACCAAATAGGTAAATAAGGTGAGCACAGACCAGACCCTTGGGTTTTTAGGACACTAAAAACAATCAGGTTTTTAAAAACTGAACTATATTATAAAGAAAAAGTAAAAGAAGCACCTCTGTAAAATCAGGATGGAAGGTAATTTTACAGGGTAATAAGATTTAAAACACAGAGGATTCCCCTCTAGGTAAAACTTTAAAGTTACAAAAAAACAGGAATAAACCTCCCTCTTAGCATAGGGAAAATTCACAAGCTAAAACAAAAAATAACCTAACGCCTTGCCTTGCTTTACTTACACTTTTTGTAAGCTTAGAGACTCGTTTCAGGATTGTATTTAGGAGATGGATTTTCCTGCCCTGGTCCCTCTCTGTCCGAGAGAACACAAAGAGCACACACAAAAACCTTCCTCCCCTCCGCCAATTGAAAGTATCTTCTTTCCCCATTGGCCCTTCTGGTCAGGTGCCAACTAGGTTAATTGAACTGATTAACCCTTTACAGGTAAGTGATTCTGTACCTCTGGCCAGGACGGATTTTATATTCCTGCATACATATCCCCAGCAGCCCACCCCTGCCCTTCTCTGCACCTCTCACAGCTGCCCCTTTCCTGATTCCCCCCATTCATATGGCCAAGTGTCTACTCTTCAACTCCAGCTGCGAGACAGCTGATGTGTCACAGGTACACTGGACTGCCCCCTCCACCCCCCTTAAAGGGGCCGGTCACCCTGGAACAAAGTGAAAACAGGATCTTATAATGGGACGTGTCGGACAACCTTAAGAAAAGGCAGGGCTGGTACCCCCATGCCTCCCTCCCGCCCCCTCCTTGCTGGAATTCACTCTAACAATTTTGCCGCCCCAAGCAGGGGCGGCAGCCCCGACCCTGACGCAGGCAGACATAGTGGGGCCCCCGCCGCAGGCCGTCCCAGTCCACGGCGGCAAGGGGAGAGTGGCGGACCTGCCACCCCATTGCTGCCGCGGCGGGCGAGAATGGGGCAGCAGTCCGAGTCCCACGGTGGCAATTCGGTGGCGGGAAGAGCGGACCTGCCACCGAATTGCCACCGCGGGACTCGGACTGCCGCCCCATTCTTGCCTGTCGCCCCAAGCACCAGCTTGGAAAGCTGGTGCCTGGAGCCGGTCCTGAATTCACTCATAGCTGCCTTAGCCCCGCTGTGCAGTGGGAGGACCTGAACCCTGAGCCGCAGCTGAGAAAAGGCTCTTCCTTGAAAAGAATCTTTATCCACTGACTGTCAGCCGAAAGCTCCAGCGTCCCTCCCCGTGCAGATCTCTCCCCGCTCCCCTGACACACTCTGGCTTCGAGGAGTCTCTCACTTCGACACACGGCCTCGCTCGCTTCCGTATCGCAGGGTCAAGCCTCTGGGGTGTGACTGTGAAGTTGCAGGGACCCATGCGTCAGCGTCAGCATTGTCAGTTCACTCAGGACAAGCGACCTTCCCCTGGACGCTGAGCGAGCCCCAGTGACACACCCTAGGGTTCTTGCCTCCTAAACATACCGTGGTTTGCACAGACAACAGCTTTGAGTTTCTCTGCTGGGCTAATCAGTGCTGCAAACACTGCTGGGCCAAGGAGCCGCCTAGACTTGGCTCCCAATAGTCAGGGCCGGCTCTACCATTTTTGCCGCCCCAAGCAGCACGCCGAATTGCGGCCGCGGACGGCTAAAGACGCAAGCTGCGGCCAACTTGCCGCCGTGGGCAGCTGAAAATAGGAGCTGCCGCAGAATTGCTGCCGCCGCGGAAACGCACGTGGAGCCCTAACGGCACACAGACTGCCGCCCCTTGCAGATTGCCGCCCCAAGCACCTGCTTGGAACGCTGGTGCCTGGTGCCGGCCCTGCCAATAGTGCTAACCCCAGGGGAGCAATGGGGAGGTTTTGCAAGCTTTTACTCACCAGTTTTATCCCCTCCAGGTTGGTGACCATCAAACCCCATTGCTGGGATAGTTTGGATCCAGATCTGGCTCACCCAACCCCTTGGCTAAATCGTCCAGGGATCACCACCTGACGGCCATTCAGAGGCCCATGTGAAGTGAGTTTGCTGGGTCTCCATCCAGTGCTTTGTGGACAGGTGTCCCAGTCACAAAGGGCACTCCCTCCTTCCCTCCCTCCCTCCCAGGGTATGACCCACGCCCAGGCTGTGTGGCATTCTGTCCCACTCGGGTGGTGGCTGGGCCACAGATCAAGCTGCTGAGCCTTTTACAGGCTCGGCTGACAGGTGTATCTTTCAGCTCAGGTTGTTGGCGTCCGTTAGTCTCGAGAGACGATGGATATGCGCCCATGGGGAATATTTAGTTGATGGTTGTGCAGCGTCTGTTGTGGCTGTGGAGCCCCACACGAAAGTGGCAGTCTCGACTGCATTTGTTGCATTTGAAGGCGGTGTCAGCTGTGGGTTGGAGCCGCTGCTTCCTTTTTCGTTGAACCCGCTTTTCCTCAGCAAGCTGCCGCAGCTTGTCTTCACCAGTTTTCAATCCAGTGGTCAGAGCGTGTCTCCATCTGCATCTGTCCTGGGCGAGCTCTTCCCAGCTGTTGATGTCGATTTAAACAGTCTTCAGGTCCCTCTTACAGACATCCTTGAAGCGAAGGTGGGGCCGTCCTGTAGCTCTGTTTCCGGAGGCAAGTTCGGCATACAACAGGTCTTTGGGGATCCGTCCATCTTCCATGCGACTTAGATGGCCAAGCCATCTGAGGCGGCGTTGACAGAGGAGAGTGAACATGCTGGAGATCTTGGCACTTTCCAGCACCTCGTTGTTCGTTATTCGATCACTCCAAGTGATCCTGAGTATGCAACGGAGGCAGCGCATGTGGAAGGCATTCAGTCTCTTTTCTTGCGAAGCGTAGGGGGTCCAAGTTTCACTGGCGTAGAGAAGAGTGTTTAACACACATGCACGGTACACAGCGACCTTTGTGTTGATGGTCAGCATGTTGTTGTTCCATACTCTCTGTGACAATCTGGCCAAAATTGTGAAGGCCTTGCCGATTCTACGGTTGATCTCAGGGTCCAGTGAGAGGTTGTCCGTGATGGTAGACCCAAGGTAGGTGAACTGACTGACCACCTCTAGCACATAGTCATTGATGGCAATGCTTGGATGTTCTGCATCCTGGGCCATAACTTTGGTCTTCTGAAGACTGATTGTCAACCCGAACTCTTCGCAAGCCCTGGAAAAGTGGTCAATCAGATGCTGGAGATCGGTGTCTGTGTGGGTGGCCAAGGCAGCGTCGTCTGCAAACAGCATGTCTCTGATTGTCGCCTCCCGTACCTTGCTTTTGGCCTTTAGTCGAGCCAGATTGAAAAGTCTCCCGTCAGACCGGGTGTAGAGATACACTCCCTCTATGGAATTTCCAAAGGCACGTTTCAGCAACACTGTGAAGAAAATGCCGAAGAGTGTGGGAGCGAGAACGCAGCCTTGTTTTACTCCACTGTGGATGTCAAAGGCATCGGAGGACGAGCCATCATACAGTACTGTGCCTTTCATGTTGTCGTGAAAAGACTGGATCACGCTCAGCAGCTTCGGTGGGCAGCCAATCTTTGCCAGGATCTTGAACAGCCCATCTCTGTTCACAAGGTCGAAAGCTTTGGTCAGGTCTATGAAGGCAAGGAGTAGCGGCTTGCGCTGTTCTCTGCATTTCTCTAGCAGCTGCCTTAAGGAGAAAACCATGTTGGTTGTGGATCTCCCTGCTCGGAACCCGCACTGTGACTCTGGGTAAACTCTGTCAGCAAGCTTCTGCAGTCTATTCAGGATCACGCGTGCGAAGACTTTACCCACAACATTCAGGAGTGATATGCCTCTGTAGTTGCAGTCGCTTCTATCACCCTTGTTCTTGTAGAGGGTCACGATGTTGGCGTCTCTCATATCCTGAGATATGAGATATGGCGTCTCTCCTATCCTGAGTTGGCATCTCTCATATGCACCTTCGTCCCAGCACTGACAGAGGAGGTCGTGGAGGTGTTCTAGGAGGACACTGATGCCACACTTGATAACTTCTGGTGGGATGCCATCCTTTCCTGGAGCCTTTCCTGTGGACAAGCTCTCAATGACTTTCTTCAGTTCTTCCATGGTGGGCTTCTCGTCCCGCTCAGTTTCAACGGGAAAACCATCCACAGTATTGAGGGCAGCTTCGGTGACGGTGTTTTGCCTGGAGTACACTTCAGAGTAGTGCTCCACCCATCTAGCCATCTGCTTGCCCTTGTCCTGGATGTTTTCACCTGTTGCAGACTTCAGTGACACTCTCCACTTCTTTGTGGGTCCCATGGCCTTCTTGATGCCATCATACATTCCCCTGATGTTTCCAGTGTCAGCAGATAGTTGAATGCTCTGGCAGAGCTGGAGCCAGTAATCATTTGCACACTGTCGAGCTAGTCTCTGTACTTTGCTCCTGGCAAATCGACACTCTTGTAGAGTCCTCTGACTGGGGGAACGCTTGTACTCCAGGTGAACAGCGCGGCGTTCTTCAATGGCTGGAGTGAGCGTGGCGGAGTTGGCCTCAAACCAGTCATTATTCATGTTTCGTTTCTTTCCAAAAACTTTCATGGCTGTGCTGTATACTGCGTCTCTGATGTGGTCCCATCTCTCTTTGGCGCAGCCACCGGGAGGCATGCAGTTCAGCACCTCGGAGAGCTCATGGGTGAATTTCTCTGCCTTGTCTGGGTGTGCGGTCTTGCTCACATCGATGCGGGGTTTGCCCTCTGGCCTAGAGCGGTGGATCTTCTTTGGCTGTAGCCTCATCTTGCTGCACACCAGCGAGTGATCACTGTTGCAGTCAGCACTGTGGAAGGTGCGAGTAAGCAGGACGCACTTCAAGGCAGACCTCCTGATGATGATCAGGTCGAGTTGGTGCCAGTGCATGGAGCAAGGGTGTCTCCAGGACACTTTGTGTTGAGGCTTTGTCTGGAAGAATGAGTTGGTGATGCTGAGGTCATGGTACGAGCACAGGTCCAAAAGTCGTTGTCCATTCTCATTCATTTCTCCAACGCCAAACTTTCCAAGACAGGTTGGCCAAAAGTCATGGTCAGCGCCCACTCTGGCGTTGAAGTCACCCAGTAGTATCAAGTGCTCTTCTTTAGGGATACTTCTGATGATCGTGTCTAGCTGATCGTAGAACTCATCCTTGGTATCCCTGTTGGCGCCGAGTGTTGGTGCATACACGCTGAGCAGGTTGACGGGTCCAGTGGATGTGTGGAGTCGGAGTGATAACAGTCTTTCAGTTCCTTGTTGACCAGGTTCCACCATCCCCAGTAAAGAATTTCTCACAGCAAATCCAACACCACTCTCTCTGATTTCTTCGGCACTCTTCCCTTGCCAGAAGAACATATAGTTCTTTTGCCTGAGAGTCCCAGCGTCTGGCAGCCGTGTCTCCTGCAAAGCGACTATGTCGATTTGGAGTCGTGCTAGCTCATCGTTGATGACTGCAGTCTTCCGAACATCGCTGATTGCCTGAAGGTCTTGTGATAGGCCAGTTGTCATGGTCCGTACGTTCCAGCGTCCTAACTTGAGGGCTGGTTTCTTAAATGTTTTTGTTGTTGCCTGGTGCATGGTTCGCAGTCCACTTGTCGGGTACTCACGTACACTAAGCCCCATGCACCCAGTGAAGCAGGTGAACTGTGGCGGGACAACACCTTATTGGCTGGGGGCTGCCCAGCTTGAGGCGGGCGATAGTTGTCCAGTGAGACGTGGTGATCCCTCCCACCGTCGGAAGCAACCCCTGGCGCCAGCTCTACGCCAATCGAGCAGGAGGCTTATAACCGGTAAACTGTTGCTTCCCGTGTTGTATCGACGCTGTGAAGCGAAGCTGGAGTGTCCTCTCCAGGGCGCAAGCCAGGGCAGGGTGATATGGAGGAACAGCTGTTGCCCATGCAGCAGAACCCCCCCTTCCACGCAACTGATGGATCCAAGGGAAAGACAATGTCGATACAACTTGGCACCAGTGGCGTCGCAAGAGTTGCCGGAATGACGTTGAGAACAATGTCAGACCGCCATCGGGACTCTGACACCGGATTTGGTTTCAGGGTTGACTCCCTTAGCCTTTCCCATGAGTGGGTATTGCCACAAGGCAGCGGAGGTTTTAAATCAGAGTTTTCCTTCTCCTAGGTGGGCTGCCTTCCAAGGCTAACGAGCCCCACCTGCCTGAATCAGCTCAGGTAGTGGCAGCTTATGTGTTTAGAACCAGAGGTCCCAGGTTCATGTACCCTGGGATGTGGCATGGCAGAGGCATTCTGAGTGCTGTTGTCACGGTTTGCTGCCGCCGGTGCCAGCCACACTGCGATAGGCACTTTCCAAACAGAACACCAGCCCTGGCCTCTGCTCCAAAGAGGCTACAACCTAACCTAGACTCAGCTGCCATCTTGTCCTTGGAAGGGTGATCCCTGGGGCAGGGTGAGCTCCACCAGCTGGAAGCTGAGGCCAGCGAAATGCAAACTGAGAGTCAGGCGGGTGACTGATCAGGGGCCGCGGCACATCCTCCATCTCTTGGAGTTTATAATCTGCGACCCGACGGCTCTGTGAGCCCTGCTCTAGCTCAGCAACAAGCTCTGGGCTGGATGCAGGGACCCCTGGGGGCTATGCACAAGGTCAGATCAAATGGTCAAAGGGTCCCCTCTGGCTTTGAAATCTAGGAATGGGCAGAGAGCAGTTGTGTGCTGGGGCCAGGGGAGGACGCGTGCCCTGTCCCTGTTCTGGGGAGAAGCAGCAGCTCAGTCTCCAGGGCTGTCCCTTTGGCTGGCCCAGAGACTGACTGGCATCAAGGTTCCACCAGCACGAAATTCACCGCAACAAAGCAAAGGAAACCCAGGAGGACAAACCCCAATGCATCCGACCCCTTGTGGGTGTGCCACGGCTAGAGATGGTCCTGTGCCCTCCCCGAGAATCACAGTGTGGGGCTCACGGCAGCCTTGCAGGGACCTGCCGCAGCCTTTAAAGGGGGGCTCTGTCTTTGCAGATCAAAGCAAGGCATGTTGCTTTAAGAGGTCTCCCCTCCCCCAGCTGCATCCTTCTATTAGCTTTGCCCTTCAGTCAGCATGCGTCCTTGCCTTCCAAAAACAAGCCAGCATGAGCTGTCAGCCCGAGCTCCCCGCTCCCCACAGCCACCCCAATGGCCTTCTCCTCTCATCTATGCTACTGAGTCTGTGCGGCCTGCACCTGCGATGGGGGGAATTCCCGGCTGCAGAAGCAGCAGGCTTGGGCCCAGGCGTGATGCTCTGTTCCTTGGCTCTGCCCTCGCCCCCACACACCGCCTTTGCCTTTGCTTGCTCTCTTGACAGCTTTCCTCACACCTCTGCCAGCGCTTCCCGCCCGGCCAGGTTGCCCAACCCCCTGGAGGCTGGGTTTCCCAGCAGCTGCGGCGGGTAGATCCTGTGAAGCCCAGGCACCCCCGCCCCCCACCCCAGCTGGGAGCCCGGCCCTTGCGGCTCTGCAGGGAGGGGACGCAGGGAGGGCAGCCTAGCTCGGGGGAGTGGGGCCGGGCACAGCATTTCTGGGTGGGCAGCATGCTTAGCTTGGCTGAATGACTGTTTATTAGTAGCGCAGCAATCACGCCCAGGAGGCCTCCGTAAGGGACCAGGGCCCCGCTGTGCCATGTGGCTCCCAGTTCCCCCAGACAAAAGGGAGGATCAGGGTAGGGGCAGTCGGGCCCTGGTTAGTTTCCCTTTCAGGAATGTGCCCCCAGAACGCAGGGGAGCCCTGAGCCCACCTCCTGCTGACGATCACAGCGGGAGTCACTCTTCACCTGCTCTGCTGAGAAACAACCTGCTCAGCCCCTGTGGCTTGCAGCAGCAGCTGGGGAGAGGCGAGGTGAGCAGAGCTGGGACCCTAATGCGCCTTGCCCAGGCTGGAGACTCTGTTTAATTAGAACCCAGTGAGCGGCACTAATCAGCCCCTGAGCTCATTACGTCACAGCTGGGTGACATGTGGCCGGCTCACCCCCTCAGCTCTGGTGGCTCAGGTTCCTGCACTGGGCTTTGTCAGCGTCCCTTGTGGTGCTGGGTGTTTGCACCCGGGCACGGTTGTGACTGGTTGTGCGTGAACAACGCTGCGGCTACCAGGGAGGGAGGAGAGCAATAGCCCATATGGCGCAGCTGAGCCTTACTGGGGGGCTGGCGGGTGCCGTTCTTCAGTGGCCAGACCTCCAGCTCTGTAGTCTCCTCCTGACAGTACGGCAGGGGTGTATTTTACACTCTGGGCTAATGGGGAGAGGATGTGGTTAGAGAAGGGGACATGGGAGTCAGGGCTGCAGGATTCACTCCCCCTGTGTGACCTTGGCCAAGTCCCAGGACCTTCCCCATGCCTTATATGGGCCCAGGACAGCTCTCAGGGGCGTCACCAGGTGGGGTGAATGTGGAGCGCTTGGAGATCCTCAGAGAGCACAGAATTATTATTTCACAGAACAGGTCTGAGCCCAACACCGGATCTGAACGCCGCCCGCGGACATTAGCAGTGTCCAGGTTCTGAGCCAGAGACTGCAGCTCGGGCCCATCCCTGCCAATCTTGGCGGAGTGGAATCACCATTCATTGAGTTCAGGGTTTCTACATATGCCGCCCCTCGCCGGCCCCAGCCCTGTCCACTGCCCAGCAGAGAGAAGAGCCTGGACTCCATCCTCCTGCTGGGAACGGAATGTGGAGAGCAGTCTTCTAGTCCATCTGCTGGCTTTACACTGCTATCTGGAGAGCCTCCTGTCCACAGGACCCCTGGGTTCTCCCTGTAAAACAAATCAGCCTGATGAGAGCAGGGGACACTGGAAGGAAAGAGCCCTCCCCATCTACACACTTATTAAATGTTCACCATTCACCCTCTGGAAGTGCTCTCCCCTGGTGTCAGTCCTGGGCTCGAGCGTGCACTGGAGGAAGCATCTTCCCCTGCAGAGAAAACCCCGTCCTGCCTGTATGTTTATAGCAATTCTGGGCTCCATCTGCACTGATCAGCTGACGGATCCTCTTCCTAAGTGTCCTTCATCCCTCCTACGCCTCCGGGGGGAGGCGAATGGAAGCCCGGCCCCTCGAGAAGGGATGCGTGGGTGGGAGCGGGGGAGGCATGGTAAATGTTAGCTGGGATGGCTGATAGCTGATTGCTGTTGGGAAAGGAGAAAGGAAGCAGGCGAGAGGGTGGAGTGCTTGGCTTCAGCCATCACCTGCACAAGTGCTGAGCGCCCAGAGTGCACGCCAGCCGTTCTGTTTGCCCAGCGTCTGTCAGCAGTGAGACTGGCAGCTGTGTTTGCAGAGGTGGCTCAGCGCAGGGGCGGATGTGCAGGCCCCACGAGAGAGCGAACAACCGAGGAGTGAAAAGTGGGGAGGGGAAGGAACATTATCAAGAGCTGCTAGGGCTCCTTGGAGCTGGCAGCATGGTCTAGTGGTTAGAGAAGAGGACCCGGCAGTCGGGGAGGGAAGTGTTTTCTAATGGCTGAAGCAGGGCGCAGGGGGTCAGGACCCAGGATCTGTTCCCAGCTCTGTCACTGTGGGCTAGCTCCACAAAGGGAGCGAGTCGTCCACCTCCCTAGGCCAAACATTCAAATCCTCGCCCCCTGTTCAGCTCCTGCCTCACCTCTCAGGGCTAATTTCTACAGTACCATCCCCAACTTTCCAGCCAGTGGCGCACACCCAAAGCTGCTCAGAGCCTCACCTGGAGCAGGACCCTCAGACCACGCGTCCCCCACCTGTGTGGCCTGACCCTGGTGGTGTTTTTGGAGGCCACCTCCTGAATCTGGGTCCACACTAGCAGGGCTGCAGGAGGAGGCTGTGCTTAGAGCACCCCCCAGGGATGCAGATGGCCTAGATTCAGCTCTCCCCTCTGCCCGATCCGGAGCAGGAACTCACATCCCGGTTTCCATCTAATCCCAGGATTATGGGGGGCTGCTGCCCCCTCCTTTTTTATATGTGATTTTGAGCAGGGGCTGACCCGCCTAGGTGCTGACTCCGGGAGTGGGTTCACGGCTGAGCATCCCAAGTAGAGATAGGCGCCCTACTCCCATTGGGGCAGGGTTTAGCACCCCCATCTCCTGGACATGTCCTCTTGGCTGGCTTAGGCAGCTCTCCGCTCAGCGGGCTGGCATCTGGGAATCCCTCCTGTAGGTGCCAGGCTCTCCTCCATGTTGTACTGGCTGTGACTCCACCGTGTGGCAGAGCACCGATCGTTAGGCATGGCAACGCTCACTGCAGCTCCCTGAGAGTCAGCGTCCCCCCAACAGAGAGATCCCTCCGGGGTGGTGAGGCTAGATTCCTGCAGGGGCTGTGAGAGCCAACGGAGGGAGGGCAGAGTATTGGTACTGCAAGACTAGAGCAGAGCTGGGTCTGCAGGGCTCAGTCGTGCCAGCAGAGCCCTGTGTCTTTAAAGGGTTCGCCCGTCCTCCCAGGGTGGCAACAAGTGCCCGCCAATCACCCACCAGCGCCTCTCTTGGCAGCCAGGCGAAGCTGTGGCAAGAGGGCGTGAGGAGTGCAGATCCAGGGCGGGCAGGTGTGCCAGCATCGACCAAATTCCAGCCCCATCTGCCCCCTGGGCCGGGCAGTCTTGAGCAGTGCAGCATGTCCTAACCAGCCCCTGCATGGGTCGCTGGGCCGAGTCCGTGCCTGCCCTCTGCAGGGAAAGCTCTGGCGCCTGGACAGTGCTTAACAGCTCCTAGCTCTGATACAGCACTTTTCATCATAGATCTCAGAGTCCTTCACAGGAGGGTCGGTACCATTGTCCCCATTTTATAGGTGGGGAAACTGAGGCACGGAGCGGGGAAGCGACTTGTCACCAGCAGGCCAGAGTCAGGAACAGAAGGCAGGGCTTCCACCTCCCAGTCCACTAGGTCTCACCGCCGCCCAATGAATTCAATGTACAATCACCTCAGCAGCATTCAGTACTAATATTCACACTAAAGGTACCCCCGCTAGCCAGCGGCCTTCAGTACCCAGTGCTAACAATGGACCTCAGTCAGCAGACAATCAAAATGGGAAATCCGCTCATCTGCATCATCCTTCCCAAAAATGGTAGGAGGCTGCTGGGTGACCTTAGGCAAGACACTGCCCTTCTCTCTCTCCCTCAGTTTCCCCATCTCTAAAGTGGGGGTGATGCTAGTGCCCAGCTTTGAGCTCTCCAGCTGAAAAGTGCTATCTGAGAGCTAGGTGCTATTAATGAATCGCGCTGGGAGAGCATGAGATTTGGGCTGTTTTACACCTAGGGCTGGGGAGCAAGTGCCAGACTTTTGGCGGTGCCATGGGGGATGCACACCCCCTTCTCCATACAGCGCGGTCGCTGCCTGTAGCTACCACAGCAGAACTGCCAAGAGCCAGATTCCAGAGCTTTCTGCGGCCCAGAAAATGAGAACTTGGGCTCTGCAGCCAAGGCAATGGGCTACGCTCAAATCTGCCTGCTTTGCAGAGAGACGCCAGCTGCTTCCAGCAGCCCTGGTCTGTCTCCAGGAAGATACAAACAAGTCAGAGCCGCAAAGTGTTCTTATCTCAGCAGCAACATCTGCCAGTGGGCCTGGATTTTGGTTTTTAACCCTGGAGTTTGCAGCGGCCACTCTCTGGTCTCCAGCTCTAAGGACTCATACTCTGCAGAGAACAAACCCGTTGACCACAACACACCTCCAGAGAAGGGCGAAATGGTGCAGGAAAGAGCCCACTGGCACATTCCCATCTCACACTGAAGGGGGTGATTGGGCCCCAGAGCAGGAGAATCAGTCACCTGGTGAGATCTCCTGTTGGTGTCAATCCCTGAACCAACACTGACTTCAGGGCGAGGAGTGCAGCAAGACCAGCAATGTCAGGGGGTGTCTCCGTGCTGCGCCGTGCACCTTGTGGGACCTCTGCCAGCTTCTCGGTGTGCAGGTTACACCAATGTAGGTTCCTTTACACCCCCCACCACACTGCTGAGTGGGCGAAGTTGCTCTGGGGGATCTAGACTGGCTTACAGTCAGTACTACGTTTGACCTTCATTTTCCCTATTTTTCGCCAGAGCCATACCAGAAGCTCACTGAGATCACATGACTGAAAAGTAAGTTATCGAATCAAACAGCGTTAATGGCGGTGAGCCTGGGGGTACGTCTATACTACAGAATTAGGTCGAATTTATAGAAGTCGATATTTTAAAACCCAAATTTATGGAATCGATTGTGTGTGTCCCCACACACAAGCGTTAAGACCATGAGGTCGATTGACTGTGTCCACAGTAGCGGGGCTAGCATCGACTTTCGGAGCATTGCATTGCGGGTAGCTATCCCACAGTTCCCGCAGTCTCCGCCGCCCATTGGGATTCTGGGTTGCGATCCCAAAGCCTGATGGGGCAGAAAACATTGTCGCTGGTGGTTCTGGGTACATGTCATCCCTCCCTCCGTGAAAGCAATATTTTTCGCGCCTTTTTTCCGGGGTTTCCGTGTTTGCTACGGAAGCCTGCTCAGCTCACAATTACCGTACATCTCCAGCGTACGCCTGGACATTAGGTCTAGTGGGGATTCAGTCACACTATAATACGGGCAGAGGGATAGCTCAGCGTTCTGAGCGTTGGCCCGCTAAACCCAGGGTTGCGAGTTCAATCCTTGAGGGGGCCATTCCGCCTGAGGCTGGTAGTCGCGGGACTACACAGCAGAAGCTCCTTGCCTTCTAGCTGCAGATGGTGCAATATGCCATAAGTGGTCGCGGGACCACACAGCAGAAGCTCCTTTCCTTCTCGCAGCAGATTGTACAATATGATTGGTATTCGTGTGCTCCTGGCCGGCGGCCTATGGTGTGGCTGGCCGGGGGCGCTTGGACATAAATGGGAGTGACCAGAGTGACTCTGGTCATTCTCTTTTTTACATTTTGTTTAAGGGAGATTCAGTACTGCCTGGAACACGGGCGGAGGGATAGCTCAGCCGTCTGAGCGTTGGCCCGCTAAACCCGGGGTTGCGAGTTCAATCCTTGAGGGAGCCAGGAGATGATGATGGATATCAAGCATATTGTACCATCTGCTCCTAGAAGGGAAGGCGCCTCCTTGCTCACCGCATATTGTACCATCTGCAGCTAGAAGGAAATGAGCCTAACCCTTGCTCCCCCCTCCCTCCGTGAAAGCAACTGAGGGGGGAGCAAAAAATCCTTTCGTGCCTTTTTTCATATGGGCGCCATATTGCTGACTCCATTGTTATCCACCCACTGCTTCTGCTGCCACTCTGCTGTCCTGCAAACAGCATACCAGGGAAAGCATGGAGCACGATCAGATCACCGCGGCTGTTCTCACCGTTATGAACACCACGCGCATTGTCCAGGAGTATATGCAGAACGAGAACCAGGAGCTGCTACAGCTACAGCAGGCGAGGAGGCGACAGCAGCGCCCTGAGGACAGTGATGAGGACATGGACACAGACCTCTCTCAAAAAAGGCCCCCCCGCAAGGTGGACATCATGGTGTTAATGGGGCTTGTTGATACAGTGGAACGCTGATTCTGGGCCCGGGAAACAAGCACAGACTGGTGGGACCACATAGTGCTGCAGGTCTGGGATGAATCCCAGTGGCTGCGAAACTTTCGCATGCGTAAGGGCACTTTCATGGAACTTTGTGAGTTGCTTTCCCCTGCCCTGAAGCGCCAGAACACCAAGATGAGAGCAGCCCTCACAGTACAGAAGCGACTGGCGATAGCCCTGTGGAAGCTTGCAACGCCAGACAGCTACCGGTCAGTCGCGAATCAATTCGGAGTGGGAAAATCTACAGTGGGGGCTGTTGTGATGGAAGTAGCCAGGGCGATCACCAAGCTGCTGGTACCAAGGGTTGTGAGTCTGGGAAATGTGCAGCTCATACTGGATGGCTTTGCAGCAATGGGGTTCCCGAACTGCGGTGGGGCGATAGACGGAACCCATATCCCTATCTTGGCACCGGACCACCAAGCCAGCGAGTACATAAACCGAAAGGGTTACTTTTCAATAGTGCTACAAGCACTGGTGGATCACAAGGGACGTTTCACCAACATCAACGTGGGATGGCCGGGAAAGGTACATGACGCTCGCATCTTCAGGAACTCTGGTCTGTTTCGGCTGCTGCAGCAAGGGACTTTCTTCCCAGACCAGAAAATAACCGTTGGGGATGTTGAGATGCCTATAGTTATCCTTGGGGACCCAGCCTACCCCTTAATGCCATGGCTCATGAAGCCATACACAGGTAGCCTGGACAGTAGTCAGGACCTTTTCAAGTATAGGCTGAGCAAGTGCAGAATGGTGGTGGAATGTGCATTTGGTCGTTTAAAAGCTCGCTGGCGAAGTTTATTGACTAGGTTAGATCTCAGCGAAAACAATAGTCCCATTATTATTACTGCTTGCTGTGCGCTCCACAATATCTGTGAGAGTAAGGGGGAGACGTTTATGGCGGGGTGGGAGGTTGAGGCAAATCGCCTGGCCGCTGGTTATGCGCAGCCAGACACCAGGGCTATTACAAGAGTACAGCAGGGTGCGTTGTGCATCAGGGAAGCTTTGAAAACCAGTTTCATGAATGGCCAGGATGCTGTGTGAAAGTTCTGTTTTTCCCCTGTAATGAAAAGCCCCGCCCCTTCATTCACTCTACTTCCCTTTACCCAAACCGCCCTGCCCTCCCCCCTCGATCACCGCTCGCAGAGGAAATAAAGTCATTGTTGCTTAAAAATCATGCATTCTTTATTAATTCGTAAAACAAAGAGGGGGAACTATGGGGCTAACTGCCACAGTCTCCCGGGATAGCTGGTGGAGGAAGGGAAGCACCAGGATGGGTGGTGGAGGAGGGGATGAGGGAAGGACAAGGACACACAGCACTTTAAAACTTATTGAATGCCAGCCCTTTCTTGCTTGGACTGTTCTCTTGACTTGAGTGGTTGGGTGCACGGAGGCCGCCCAAACGCGTTCTTGGGCGTCTCGGGGATGAGGTTATGGGACTTGGGAAGGAGGGCTGTTGGTTGCACAGGGGCTGTAGTGGCGGTCTGGGCTCAGGCGGCCTTTCCTGAACCCTACGCCTTTCCTCAGCCATAAGCCGGAGGATTTCCGTTTGATCCTCCAGTAGCCTCAGAATTGCATCCTGCCTTCTCTCTGCACGCTGACGCCACCTACTCTCTTCATCCCGCCGCTGTCTCTCTTCATCCCGCCAGTCATTGTCTTCAGCACGCCACCTGTCCGCACGATCAAATTCTGCCTTCCTGGACTCCGACAGTGTCTGCCTCCACGCATTCTGCTGGGCAGCTTCAGTGTGGGAGGATTCCATGAGTTCTGAGAACATATCGTCTCGATTCCTTTTTTTTTTACTTCTAATCTTCGCTAGCCTCTGGGACGGTGATGAAAGGGGTGGCGTTGAAACATTTGCAGCTGCGGGAGGAAACAAACGGGAGAGGAGTAGTTTAAAAGACACATATTAGAGAACAATGCTCCAAACATTACATATCACATATGCATTTGGTCCAAGGTTGCACTTTGCCTGTTATATTGAGGGTCTGCCGGTTTGGTGTGAGAGATCACACAAGCAGGTCCGGCGGGCAACAGAATTCGGCTTGCAGGCAGCCATGGTAAGCCACAGTCTATAGGCTTCTTTAACCTTCATAACATGTGGGAATGTTTTCAAACAGCAACCCCCTCATTTCCCATAACAAACAGCCTTTGGGCTGGCAATTTAAAACTGGTTGGCAATTGAAAAGGGAGGGGCGGCGGTTTTCGGGTTAACGTGCAGCGCGAACCTAATCGACACCCCCCCACACACACAGACACACATCCAAGATGTTCGCTGTTCCCCCTCCCCCCACCGCGTGGGTCACAGCGGGGAAGATTTCCGTTCAGCCACAGGCAAACAGCCCAGCAGGGACGGAGCCCCTCTGAATACCCCCTTAATAAAATTCCCCTATTTCAACCAGGTGACCATGAATGATATCACTCTTCTGAGGATAACACAGACAGATAAAGAACGGATGTTGCTTGAATGCCAGCAAACACCGGGACCATACGCCGCCATGCTTTGCAAAGCAATGATTCCAGACTACGTGCTACTGGCCTGGCGTGGTAGAGTGTGTTACCACGGAGCACAGGATAAGGCTGCCCTCCCCAGAAACCTTTTGCACAGGCTTTGGGAGTACATCCAGGAGATCTTTCTGGAGATGTCCCCGGAGGATTTCTGCTCCATCCCCGAACATGTTAACAGAGTTTTCCAGTAGCTGTAGCTGTACTGGCCGCGAATTGATCATTAAACACGCTTGCTTATAAAACATGTATTAATTAACAGAGGTACACTCACCAGAGGCACCAGAGGTCCCTTCTCCTGCATCGAGCACGCCTTGGGTGGGTTCGTAGGGTACTAGCTCCAGGGTGACAAAGAGTTCCTGGCTGTCGGGGAAAAGGGCTTCTCCACTTCCTTGCTGTGTCTGGGCGCTATTTTCAGCATCATTATCATCATCATGCTCCTCTGTGGTTTCTGATGATCCACATACGGAGTCATACCACATGGGTGGGTCAGTGCTGGCTGCACCTCCTAGAATGGCATGCAGCTCATCATAGAAGCGGCATGTCTGGGGCTCTGACCCAGAGCGTTTGTTTGCATCTCTGGTTTTTTGGTAGGCTTGCCTGAGCTCCTTAATTTTCACGCGGCACTGTTGCGCGTCCCTGTTGTAGCCTCTGTCCTGCATGCCCTTGGAGACTTTGGCATATGTATTGGCATTTCTTCTTTTGGACCGTAGCTCTGCTAGCACGGTTTCGTCTCCCCATACAGCGATCAGATCGCGTACTTCACCATCGGTCCATGCTGGAGCTCGTCTTCGGTTCTGGGACTCCATCATGGTCACCTCTGCTGATGAGATCTGCGCTCACCTGCAGCTCACCACGCTGGCCAAACAGGAAATGAAATTCAAAAGTTCGCGGGGCTTTTCCTGTCTACCTGGGCGGAGCGTTGGAGCTCAGACTGCTGTCCAGAGCGGTCAAATGTTGCACTGTGGGATAGATCCAGGAGGCCAATACTGTCGAATTGCGTCCTCACTAGCCTATATCGATTCGGCAATATCGATTTAAGCGCTAATCCCCTCGTTGGGGGTGGAGTGGCGAGATCGATTTTAAGAGCCCTAGAAGTCGATGTTAAGGGCTTCGTCGTGTGGACGGGTGCACGGATCAATCGAAATAACGCTAATAAATTCGACCTAAACTCGTAGTGTAGACCAGGGCTGGGAGTGGGATATGGGCGTCGCCCCCCCCCCCCCACAGAGATACATAGGCGCCTAAGTGTTGGGTTTAAGCACCTGAGCCCCAGTTTTAGCTCCACTGTGATCCACAAAACTCCCCCGGGACCTTGTAGCTCCCTAAACTCTCTCGTGCACGGCTGGCTCTCTCCAGGAGGCCGGATGCCTGTCTCCCACCTAAGCTGCACACTGGGGAAGACGGGCCTTCCGCTGCCTAACGCAGACCCCTGTGAGGTAGGCAGCCTCTAGTGCAGAGCAGAGCAGAGCAGGGCTCAGGCAGTATCTGGCAGGAGGAGGTGCCACGCTCCCCCCCCACCCTTATAACTTTTAACCCAGTGGTTAGAGCCAATTTGGACAGTGGTTTCCTGTCTCTCAGGGGATGGATGCCCTAACCAGTGAGCTGTGGGATCTTCTGATGCGAGGTCTCAGTTTCTCCCATTGAAGCCGTTCCCCTGGGGATAAATAATGAAAGAGCCCTTGGAGCAGGCGGACTGGAGCCTGGCTCTCCCCTAGCCACCATGCTACAGAGTCATTCCCACTTGCCTCTTCTCTGGCCCAATGCCTAGGTACGAAGCTATCCACAGTGGAGCAGTCAGCAGGCCAGACAGAGCAGAGCGTCATAGGCACCAACCCCGTGGGGACTCTGGGGCTGGGGCACCCGCGGAAAAAAAAATAGTGGATGCTCAGCACCCATTGGCAGCCCCACGGATCAGCTCCTCCCCCTCCCACCCAGTGGTGATCAGCTTAGGGTGACCAGACAGCAAGTGTAAAAAATCAGGACAGGGGGTGGGGGGGTAATAGGAGCCTATATAAGAAAAAGCCCCCAAAATTGGGACTGTCCCTATAAAATCGGGACATCTGGTCACCCTAGATCAGCTGCATGCAGGAGGAGCAGGGAAAGGGGTGGAGCCTGGGGCACAGCAGGGGTCCAGCACCCCAGGGAAATCACAAGGTCAGCCCCTCTGCAGAGCACCCATGAGAATGGCTTTGCAGCCCAGTGGGTAGAGCAGCCACCAGAGAGGAGGGAGACCCAGGATCCAGCCTCCCTGAGTTAATCCACTGTCGTTATTTAGCCAGTGGAACAGGAGAGACTGAAGGAGCCCTACCTCCAAATATCCCATAGCCCAGTGGCTAGTGCACCTGTCCCTAGAGGTAGGAGACCCTGGCGCAATCCTTTCTCTCCCCCTGGCAGCATGGGGACTTGAACCTGGGTCTCCCCGCTCCTGGCTGAGTGCTCTAACCATGGGGCTAAGAGCCATTTTGTGGGGAGCAAGGCAGGCGCCTAACTCACTGCAGGAAGAAATGACGTCGGTGCCTGGAGCCAGGGTGGCAGGTTCCCCTTTAAGCAGAGCTAGGTGCCGGCCACAGGCACCTCCTCCTGTGTGATAGAAATGTGTCCCCGCGGATGCGGGTATCCGCAGACATAAATCGGTGTCCGCAGAGCTGCAGGGCTCTCCCGGGAACGGTAGTGGCGAAAGGAACAGAACGTGGGGGTGCTGCTCCCAGGAGCCAGTGCCCCGCGCCAGCAGCTCCTCTGGTGCGGCTGTACTGCCCCCAGCCCTGCCCCTGCCCCTTCCACATCTCCTGTCTGGGGACGTGCGCGCTGCTTGAACACAAGAGTGCGACCAAGGACAGCTGCCAGTGAGCCAGTGGGTGGGGTCGGTACAGCCACGCTGCCAGTGTGGGGCTGGGAGCAGCGGCCCCATGTTCTGCTTCTTTCGCCACTGCAGTTCCCAGGAGAGCCCTGTGGCTCCACAGAGACCCATTTATATCCACAGATATCCGCATTCGTGGGTATCCAATGTGTATCCATGCAAGGCTCTACTCGGTATCACCCACTGGCCAGCTAACGCAGCTCCCTGTCCATCCAGCCTGCTGCCTTTTGTGGGTCCCATTCCAAGTGCCTGGCTTCCCCATTCATTGTGTCGGAGCCCGGGCGCCTGACTCAAGGTCTGTGGATCGCAGTGTTGTTCTGGTGAATTTCTAGGTGCCTAAAATTTAGATGTTGTGACCAGTGCTGAATTTGGAATGAAAGAGGTGCCGGGGCTCAAGCAATTAGGTGCCTAGGCTCAAGAAAGTCTTTTACACTCAGAACTGATGCAGCAAGCCCAGAGGTGCCGGGGCTATGAACCGCCAAGCCCAGAGGTGCCGGGGCTCTGAACTGCCAAGCCCAGAGGTGCCGGGGCTCTGAACTGCCAGGCTCAGAGGTGCTGGGGCTCTGAACTGCCAAGCCCAGAGGTGCCGGGGCTATGAACTGCCAGGCCCAGAGGGGCCGGGGCTATGAACTGCCAAGCCCAGAGGGGCCGGGGCTCAACCCTGGCACAAATTAAGCCCTGGTTGTGACACTTCTGGGAAGGCCTTCCTGCAAGTCCTCCCTATTAACCACCTCTGGCTAACGCTCGCGGGATCTCCTCTATTTCATGGAAGAACCTCTTTGATCTGTCCTCTCCTTTCAGCCTGGGAGCTTTGCAGCTGGGCTTGCCAACCTGGCTGGAGTTGTTGCTCCCACAGAGACTTAACCTTCGCCTACAAGGAACCCACCAGTGCTGCTTTAGTTCCTTTTGTGAAACCGCCAGGCAGTAGTGTAGCTAGTGGGAGAGCAGGGGGAACGGCTGCTCTCCCTGAGCACATTTTCCAAAAGTGGTGGCTTTTTAATTTTTGAAAGGGTGGAGGTGGAGCGACATCCTCCGCTGCCCCCACCAAGAGCCCGTTGCTGGCCTGGGTGAAAGAACCCAGACTGGCAGCGGGCTGAGAGACCCCAGCTGGCAGGAGCCCGTGGGGGGAATCCCAGAGTGGGGCCAGCCGCCGCTCTAGGATTCCCCTCCGCGGGCTCCTGCCAGCAGGGGTCCCGCTGCTCGCCTGGGTTCTTTCACCCAGGTCGGGTCGGGTGGCGCCTTTTTTTATGTGTTTGCTCCCCCTGGTGTTAGAACCTGGCTACGCCACTGCCGCCAGGTCTTGTTTTAAATTCTTTTGTAGCGTCTCCAGCTCCTGTTTCAAGTCTGGTGTGAAATCCCATTGGCCATTTCTGATTTCTGCAAGCACCTCCATTAGGCGTTCCCCCTGGGCTCAACAGAACAACCAGCTCACAACCTCTCCCCTTGGAAACTGAGTCCTGCTCCTCACCTCAGCATGGCTCCTTTTTGACCTCAGCGGCTCGTCAAAGTTTGGGGCCCTGAGGATGTGCCAGCTGAAGGCAGCAATTGATGGAATCTGGTACTGACTTTGCTGGAATCTGGTTTATTTACAAGGAACGTACCACAGCCTGTGTCTCTGAACGCAGAAGACACCAAGAACCAAAGGAGCCAACACCAGAGCTCAAAACAGCGATTTCCCTACACCCCCCCTGAATTTCCCCAACACCCCCCCAGTTTTGTGAACTAGTTACATGCCAATTTATTGACACCCACCTCCCAGTAAATTCAAACACCCCCCCCCCCCCCCCGATTTCAATTCCTGGGGAGGCCACTGGTCCAAAAGCTCTCTCGGGCTTTTTCCAGGGTCACGCTGTGCTGATAGGCTGCTGCTGGGCTTTCTTGCCTCTCCCTCCCTGACTGGGCCTTGTCTGTTTTCAGTTTCTGTGTGATCTCTCTTCCCATATACACACACCCCTCTGCCCAAAGCAATACTCAGCCAAAAGCTCCTGGGCAGGTTCACACCCATTTTTCATCTTCCATAGGGCCTTATTCAGACCCGCATCACATCAACGGTTTGATCTCGAACTCTGCACAAAACAAACAAAAAAAACCCAAAATAAAAACAAATCAAAAACACCTAGAAACTTGTTGAAAAATGGCTATTTTTTTTCTACTGGGTTTATATCTCCACAACCCAAATGATGCCCAGACTGAGTTCCATACCCTTCCCTGCACCCTTCCGAGGAACACCAAATTTCAAAGCACATCTACTAAGCGCATCGATTTCAGAGGACTTAGAAGAGATGGACCTTTAACCAGAAGTTGTGATGCTGTCACGCTGCTATAATACACACTCGAGTTCACACAGGAATGATTTCAGGACAGTTCTCTGGCCTGCGCACCACAGGAGGTAATGCTAGATGAGCACAGTGTTCCCTTCTGACTCCAAAGACACCATCTGACTAGGAGTGGCAGTGTAAACCTGGGGAAGAGCTCTTTGAAAGCTTGTCTCTTTCACGAACAGAAGTTGATCAGATAGAAGATATCACCTCACCCACTTTGTCTCACTAAGAAAACCAAGTAAGTTACAGATCCCAAAAATTGGAACAAGGAAATCAAACGTAAGGGCTGGCCTCTGAGAACACCTGTGGAGGTCACGTCTACGCTTCAGAACGCAAGGAGTAGTTTGAGTTTTGGAAGCAAGCCAAGGGTTATAGCAGGTCCAACTCAAAAGAGAAAGGGCAAAACTTTGCACCTTCAGCTCCCCAACGCATGCAAGTAACTCTCCATTAGGATTACTTCAGCCCTTGCGCTGTACCAAAGCATCATATTCGCGATCTCTGAGGATCTGGATTAACAATTGCTGGTGATCTGCTGATTTGAGGGGGAAATGATTAATCCTGTGATCAGAGACAGCCGCTAGCCAGAGAACAGCTTCAAACTCTATTAGCCAAGACGGTCAGGGATGCAACCCCATGCTCTGGGTGTCCTTAGCCTGTGGTTGCCAGAAGCTGGGAATGGGCAACAGGGGATGGCTCACTCAAAGTTGCTGTGTTCTGTTCATTCCCTCTGAAGCACCTGGCACCAGGTACCCACCAGAAGACTAGATGGACCCTGACTCAATATGGCCGTTCTTATGTTCTTATGTTAACTCAACATACTGAATATTCACATTGCAGTAGCACATAGGGGCTGAATCACAGATCAGGGCCTTCTCATGCCGGGCGCTGTTCACACGTATAACAAAGAGATGGCCCCTGCCCCAAAGAGCTAACAGATAAGTGCATTGTTATGAGTTAACGGGCTGAATTCAGCAAAGCTTCATGAAACCTGCAGGAGCAGGAGGGAGCTGGGGCATGCAGCTCTGACCAGGACTGCTCCCTGCTCAACAGCGCCAAGAGGATGAAAAATGACAATGCACTCGTCCAATGAAACTCAAGCATTCTGTCATCAGAACAAACTCCCATTGGCTGATCCTGAAGGGCATGTGGCTGATTAACCCTTCTGTGATTCCCCACCATCAGCAGGCTCCACCCAGCATGGAGAATGGAGGAGAGAGGGAGGGTCCTGTTCCCAGGCGAACAATCCCTGATTAGGGAAGAACCACCTGTTCCTCACACTGCAGACGGGCCCCAGTGTGAACCATTTCTACAATGCTCCAGGCCCAGCTCTTCCAGGTGTCAGTCTAGCCCTGCCCACAGGCAGTGTCCTGAGCTTTGGTGGCTGCTCCCTTCGGGGGAGGCGGTGTGCTCAGCTCCCAGCGTGGACAGAGAGCTTGAACTGTGCTCAGCTGGCCAGGGCTGCACTGGGTGCAGGAGAGCTGCAGGTCTGCCCCTGCCACAGCACCGGCCAGTTGCAGCAGGGACAGGCCTCGCTGCCTCTGGAGGGGTTGAGCGGCAGCAGCGCAAAGCAAAAGGGGACCGTGTGGCTTGTCGTGCCAGTCTAACCCCATCTCCTGCTGGCTGGATCCCTGACTGGCCTGCACTGAGCGGGGCTGTCACGGGAGCTGTACTCACCACTGGAGCATGGGGATTAGCTCTGTCAGTCTGACACCCCTTCCTGCAGGTGCATGCTCCGTTTCGCTCACTCTCCCTTGGGACTCGACTGCTCCAGCTTCATGGCTTGGCCCACCAGCCAGCTCACCCTACTTTTCCCCTTCTGGGGTGTCTGTACCAAAGTCTCTTCATACCAACTGTCCCAGGCAATTTTCCAATTCACTGTCCCTCAATGGTGTCACTTCCCCAGGGGCTGGTAGGGGAACCCGGGCCTGCCCTCGTCTCCAGGTTCCAGCCCAAGGACCCTACAACCAGTGGCCAAGCTCCGCACTGTCCTGCACCTCGCTGCTGTTCCCCTGGACTGCTTCCTACACTGCCTCTATCAGGCTGCTTCTCCACCCGCTCCAGGTACACTCTTCCCTCCAGCCCAGCTCCTTTCTCTCCAGCGCCTCAGAGACAGGCACTGCAGCCCCCTTCTGCCCTCAGCTACCTGGCTTTATACCGGCCAGCCTGTGTCTGTCCTGGTCAGTGTCATCCTGAATTAGTCTTCATGCTCCCTGACTCCTCCAGGTGCAGCCTAGGCAGTTAATCGGCCCACCTGGCCACCTTCACGGGGGCAGGTGCGGGGTGAACACCCCATCACAGACAAACGGACATTTTGGAAAGCTGCTGAAGCTTGGGGCGGGGCAGAACACAGATGGACACACACTTCCCCCCACAAACACGGGCACCACACACACAGCTACACCTTCTCCCACACACAGATAGGCCAACGGACACGCACCCAAACTGACACAAGGACAAACCCACCTACAGACAGAGCCAAGCCCTGCCCGCCTCGGAGAGGCTCTGGCTAGAAGGGACCCCTGGGATCTCAGGCCAGAGAACGGCCTGAAAGAATCCCCAGAGCAGAGCTTTGAGAAAAACAGCCAGTCTGGACTGAACAATTTTCCAGGGATGGTGAATCCACCACAAGCCTTGGAAAGTTGTTCCAGTGATTAAGTAAAATTCACTGTTATTTCCACCTTCTTTCCAGTCTGAATTTCTGTGGCTTCCACTTCCAACCACTGGATCTTGTTAGACCTTTGTCTGCCAGACTCTCCAGGACAGAGGGGCTAACTCAGCCTCAGTGCGCCCAGGGAGCCAGCCTGTAACCAGGCTCAGAGATTTAACTGGATGAGGGACCTTTTGGAGCCAGCCACCTCCTTGGGGGCACAGGGGATGGTGGCAGATGGGGTCCCACTCCAGGGCCCCATGTACATACCCCTTGTACTCTCTGGGGCTCAGACATGTCTGATCCCCAATGGGAGAGGAAAGTGGTGGTCAACGGGAAGACATTCCTGAGGTGGAGACATTCCTGGGACAGAGAGAACTCTTGTCAGACCATGTGTGGTGCAAGCCCATTAAATGGTGAGGGATGCGTCCCTTGAGTGAAGGTCTCAAATATGAAGCCATTTACCCTGCCTATGGCTCGCCTCCCTGCACAGACACAGGGTGGATCATAGAATATCAGGGTTGGAAGGGACCTTAGAAGGTCATCTAGTCCAACCCCCTGCTAAAAGCAGGACCAATCCCCAATTTTTGCCTCAGATCCCTAAATGGCCCCCTCAAGGATTTAACTCACAACCCTGGGTTTAGCAGGCCAATGCTCAAACCACTGAGCTATCCCTCAAGGTGGCTAGTAGCTGGGGTCCTCCAAGATATCAGCACTGATGTCCTTTTGGGAAATGACTGTATCTCTTTGAGACAGGATCCAGCCCCTGCGTCTGTAAGGGCCCAGGATTTGAATCCAGGGAGCCTGCAGGCTGAGGATGCAGGGCATGTCAGAGAACATGCAAATGGCCAGGCTGGCAGGAAGAGGGGGATTTTTCCCCTGTCTGGTAACCTAAAAGAAGAGCTGCTACGCTCAAGACACCTGACCCACCAGAGCCCCAGAGATATGCAGAGTTAGGATCATATGCTGAAGGGATAGGGTGACCATACGTCCTGTTTTGGCCGGGGCTGTCCCTTTTTTAAGTCCTGTCCTGGCCGTCCCGACTTTTTTGACAAAAGTGGGCATTTGTCCCGTTAGCTCTTGTCAGCTTGATCAGGGACAAACGCCCACTTTTGTCAACAAAGTGGGGTGCGGGGGAAATGTGCGGGTGGAGGCAAGTGGCAAAGCCAGCCCTGCAAGGGGGAGCAGGCAAGGGCTTGTGCAGGGGCCAGGCAGGGCTTGGGTGAGCTGTGACAGCAGCCCCCCCAGGGAGGGGGAAGCAGGGCCCATGCAGTGTCCCATTTTCCTTTGGGGAAATATGGTCACCCTATGAAGGGCTCAACCCCTGTTCTAACCCGAGGTGAGCATCCCCCAGGCTGCGGCCAAGACCATTAACACACAGAGGAACGTGGGTCCTACCCACTTCCTGGAAGACAAGAGAGGGGAGGCAGTGGCAGGACCCTATCCCAGTTTGAAACCCAAAGGTTCTGAGGTGGTAATAGGGCACCGGGCTGCATAAAAGTACCTCATGTGGGCCCTGCAAGCATCACCAAGCAGACCTGACCTATGGGAGGATGTGATACTGCTCTGAGCTGTGCATTGTAAACTAATTTTGATGGCTCAACAAGAGTGCTAAGGAAATCTTGAAAGGGTTTGGTATGACAACTGCCAAGGAAATGGGAAAGATGCTGTGGCACCTATGGACACCACTGGTGGGTTCGAACTTCTCCAGCTCACTGGCTGAAGTGACTCCACTCAGCTCGGACTCAAAGTGGGGAGAGATGTGACAAAGTGGGATTTTTTTCAGAATATTTCGTATGAATAATATGTGTGCCTCAGTTTCCCCCCTATTATCTAGTTGCGGGGTGGGAGGAAGGTGGAAATAGTGGGTTTTTTTGCAGAAGAATCCAGTGATCCAGGTGGGGCTTGGGCCCAGACAATGTCCCGTCCATTTGTTACCTAGAAACTGGTGACCCTGACCCTCTGCGGGAAGCCAACCGGTTTGACCAGCTGGAGGCAAAGAGTGAGTCAGGAGGAGACCGGGTGACCCTGTTTGCCCAGGAAGAGGAACAAAAGACTGGGGAGGGGCCAGGGGGTGGCATCATGTGGGGCCGTGGGCTGCTGGAGACACACTTCTGGACTGGGAGGAAAGAGGGGACTCTACAGAGGGGTCTGAGCCCACTGGGGCTCTGGCCACACCCAGAGGGACTAAGCTGTAACTTTTCCATTCTCCGTGCTAACCAAGGACTTTCTACACTGAGTTCCAGACATCTAATAAACCCTTCTGTTTTTACAACTCTGCCTGAGAGTCGCTCCAGTCTCAAGAGGTTGGGAGTGCATTGTTCCCTTTGGCTGTTCAAGTCCCCAGGTGTCCAGTTTGAGAGAACTCACTGAAGGGAGCTCATGGAATGAGGCAGGGGTGCTGAAGGCTCAGAGGTGACGTCCCAGGAGGTGGTGAAGCCAAGGGGTTTACCCCAGTGAAACAGTGGGACCCTAAGGGGGCTAACACTCAAAAGGGGTCTCCCAGGGACTGTTACAGAGCCGTGAGAGAGCACCGAACCTGTGAATCCGGGACACCTTTGTCTACTAGACTGAACAGCCCATTATTAAATATTTATTCCCCGCGTATGTACCTATAGACTGGTCAAGTCACCCCGTAACCTTCTCTTTGTTCAGCTAAACAGATTGAGCTCCGTGATTCCATCACTACGGCATGTTCTCCAATCCTTTAATCATTCTTGTGGCTCTTCTCTGATCCCTCTCCAATTGATCAGCACCCTGCTTGAATTGTGGACACCAGACCTGGACACAGGATCCCAGCAGCAGTCACACCAGTGCCAAATACAAAGGGAAAATAACCTCTCTGCACCTACTGAAGATTGCCCTCTTTATACATCCCTGGATCACAGTAGCCCTTTTGGCCCCAGTGTTGCACTTGGAGTCATAGCATCTCAGGGTTGGAAGGGACCTTAGGAGGTCATCTAGTCCAACCCCCTGCTCAAAGCAGGACGAATCCCCAATTGTTGTCCCAGATCCCTAAATGGCCCCATCAAGGATTGAACTCACAACCCTCGGTTTAGCAGGCCAATGCGCAAACCACTGAGCTATCCCTCCCCCAAGTCACATTTAGCTGATTATCCACCATGACCTCCAAGTCCTTTTCAGAGTATCTGCTTCCCAGGATGGGGTCCACCACCATGTAAGTGTGGCCTATGTTCTTTGCTCCTAGATGGATGCATTTACATCTGGCTGTAGTAAAGGACATACTGTTTGCTTGCGCCCAGCTTACCAAGCGATCCAGCTTGCTCTGTATCAGTGACCCACTCCCCCAATCTGCGCGCTGTATCAGGATGAGTTTGTGTTGTCTTCCAGGCCATTGATAAAAATGGTAAATAGCACAGGGCCAAGAACCAATCCCTTCCATCCCCTCTCAATGCACACAGAAGCCAGAAGGCCGGGGTCTCAGGTGTGTTCGGAGAGGGCAGTCCTCTCCTTTCTGCCTCCCTTACATGGCTGAGATTGCATTCCTGGAGGGCGCAGGACACTTGCATGCCCCTCTCCTGCCATAGAATCATAGAATCTCAGGGTTGGAAGGAACCTCAGAAGGTCATCTAGTCCAATCCCCTGCTCAAAGCAGGACCAATTCCCAACTAAATCATCCCAGCCAGGGCTTTGTCAAGCTGGGCCTTAAAAACCTCTAAGGATGGAGATTCCACCACCTCCCTAAGTTACCCATTCCAGTGCTTCACCACCCTCCTAGTGAAACAGTGTTTCCTAATATCCAACCTAGACCTCCCCCACTGCAACTTGAGACCATTGCTCCTTGTTCTGTCATCTGGTACCATTGAGAACAGCCGAGCTCCATCCTCTTTGGAACCCCACTTCAGGTAGTTGAAGGCTGCTATCAAATCCCCCCTCACTCTTCTCTTCTGCAGACTAAATAACCCCAGTTCCCTCAGCCGCTCCTCATAAGTCATGTGCTCCAGCCCCCTAATCATTTTTGTTGCCCTCCACTGGACTCTCTCCAATTTGTCCACATCCCTTCTGTAGTGGGGGGACCAAAACTGGACACAATACTCCAGGCGTGGCCTCACCAGTGCCGAATAGAGGGGAATAATCACTTCCCTCGATCTGCTGGCAATGCTCCTACTAATGCAGCCCGATATGCCATTGGCCTTCTTGGCAACTAGGGCACACTGCTGACTCATATCCAGCTTCTCGTCCACTGTAATCCCCAGGTCCTTTTCTGCAGAACTGCTGCTTAGCCAGTCGGTCCCCAGCCTGTAGCAGTGCATGGAATTCTTCCATCCTAAGTGCAGGACTCTGCACTTGTCCTTGTTGAACCTCATCAGATTTCTTTTGGCCCAATCCTCCAATTGGTCTAGGTCACTCTGGACTCTATCCCTACCCTCCAGCGTATCTACCTCTCCCCCCATCTTAGTGTCATCTGTGAACTTGCTGACGGTGTAAATAATCCCATCATCCAGATCATTGATAAAGATGTTGAACAAAACCGGCCTCAGGACCGACCCCTGGAACTTGATACCGGCTGCCAACTAGACATGGAGCCGTCGATCAGTACCCGTTGAGCCTGACGATCTAGTCAGCATTCTATTCACTTTATAGTCCATGGCATGCCCACACTGTCCTGCCCACACTGGTTCCCTCCCAGCATTCTGTGTCCATGTGCCCTTGCAACACCACTTAATCACAGGGACTTTCACTCTCTGGATGCTGGCCAGAGGCAGCAGATCTTCCACCTACAGAATCCAAATGACGGGGGAGATTATGGAGAGGGGGGAGGGGAGAAACGCAATAAATCTCCTCCCTTGTAATCTGTTAGCTTGATCTCCTTTCACTTCTGCAGTTAATCTACTTGCTAATCTCCACCCGCTGCGCTGGGCTCCCTCCCTGGCCCACCAGCCCCATGTGCTAAGTCTGCGTCCCCCTGCCAGCACCACAGGAAAGGAGAAACTAGGGAGTGATGTGGCTTTGGCACTGGGACAGCCACTGCTCCCAGATGAGCATGCAGAGATGGGGCAGCACCGCTGGGCATGGGAGGGAGGAGGCAGGAGATGGCCGCACGGGCGGTAGAATCTGGGCCTGGGTTTTAAAGTCCTGATGTTCAGACTTGGGGGCTGGACCCTTCCCCCTCTCCCCAGCACTCTATTAATTAGCTGCATGACATCAGACCAGCCTCTGAAATGCTGAATTCAACTGAAGGGGCCAGGGAGGCAGGACACCCCACAGCTTCCCCCAGCCCTAGCCTGGGATTCCACAGCCTGGGTTCTACCCCTTTTCTGAGACCTACCAGCCAACACAGGTACACTGGGGGGCTAATTAACCCTATGGCTGCAAGTTAACCCCTTATCTACCCTGCCCCAGGGGGGGTCTCAGCTCTGCCAGGCCAGGAGACCCATCTCAGCGGGTGCCTCCGCTCGGAGTGGCCCCAGGGTGTGGGTGAAGGGAATGATACTAGCTCAGCTCTGGGGCCTGGGTGTTTTCGAGTGAGACGGCTGAGAATCCAACCACCCTGCAGGCGCCCTCCACAACGCTGCAGCATCTCAGCTGCATGGCAGAGCCTCTAACCACGCCAGGCAGTGATCAGGGAAATCATTATCGCGCCGTTATTTATTCCAGGCACTAATCAGAAGCCCACAAGTAACGTAACAGAGAGAAAAACAGAGGCCAAGTCCCAGGGGTGCTCCGTGCCTGGAATGTTTGCAGCCCAAGCACTTGCAGAACAGCGCGAAGGCAGAGTAAAGGGACCCAGCCAGGGCTCTGTGTGAAAAGCAGGCCCGGCTCTGAAGATAATATACACAATTGTACCCAGCCTTTGAAGAAGACGCTCCCTGTGCTTCCCCCTCCGACGGGGAAGGATTCACATCTCATTCTGTTCTGCTTCACTGCAGCCAAAGCACCGCAGCCAAAGCCAGCTTTAAAAGAGAATGCCATTGATTCGGCTGTATAGAGGGGTGACCTTGGGCCAGAGACGCAGGGAGAGAAAGCGAGAGATGGGGGAGCAGGGAAGAGAGGGAGGAAAGAGCTTGTATAAGCTCAAGGGAGAGAGAGATTGGGGGGGGGGGCAATTGATGGATGAGTGGGAGGGAGGGTGGCTGAAGAGATGATGAGAGTGAGGAAAAGGAAAATAGAAAGAGATGGAGAAAAGAAGGAAGGAAAAGTAGCAGAGGGAAAGGAGGGAGGTGGAAACACGGTGATGAAGGGGAGAAAAGAGGGGAGAGGGGAAAGTCAGGGAAGGAGAAACATGAGCTCAAGGGAGGGAGAGAAGGAAGGAGAGGAGACTGCGCAGGGAGAAAGGGACAGAGGGGTGAGAAGAGGAGAGAGGCAGGAGATGCTGAGGTGATTCTTTCAGACACCGTGAGACTGGGCATCAGGAGAGCTCTGAATTCAGCCGGGCACTACAGCCCCAGAGCCAGTGATACCGTCCAGAGCCACACTTAGCACTTCCTGTCCACAGGGCTCCTAATGCTGCACCAGGGGCCCAGCTAGTAACACGGACACTGAGGCACTGGGAGGTGAAGGGACCTGGCCACGGACACACAGCGAGCCTGAAATAGAGCCCAAATCTCCTGAGGCCTAACTCCATGTCCTATCCGCTGGGCCACACCGCTTCCCTTTGAGGAGTAGTTTAGCCTGAGGAACAAACATCGCTCTGGGACCCCGCTGGGAGGGGGCAAAATGGGGGGAAGGATAGCTCAGTGGTTTGAGCATTGGCCTACTAAACCCAGGGTTGTGAGTTCAATCCTTGAGGGGGCCATTTAGGGATCTGGGGCAAAAATTGGGGATTGGTCCTGATTTGAGCAGGGGGTTGGACTAGATGACCTCCTGAGGTCCCTTCCAACCCTGAGATTCTATGATTCTATGAAAAGTTGCAGAACTGGAGCAGGGCCAGCCAAGGAGCTCATGGGACCAGCGCCAGCTGGAGACAGAGCTCTGGTGTGAAACCCAGCAGCCACAGGGGGCAGGGACCAGCAGAGGAGCTTTCTGTCCTAAAATGTCCCACTGCAAGCGCATCAGGTCAGTTCCACCGGCACTGTTCCCTCTCAGCTGTGTGTGTGTGCGTGTGCACACAGATCCTAAACCCCGCGCACACAGCAAAACACCGCACGCACAAAGATTTGCACAGAAGAAATTTTTTGCACACACGGCCTGTCAAAAATTAGAGGGAACATTGCCCTGCACCCTACCAGTGCTCCTCACTCCCGACCCGCAGCCTCTCCCCACCGCACCTTGCAGGTGCCCCTCATTCCCAACCTGCAGCCCCCCCACATCCGGACGGTGCCCCTCACTCCCAACCTGCAGCCCCTGCACCCTTTTGCGCGCCCCACACTCCCGAACTGCCCCCCACACACCGTGATGGTGCCCCTAACTCCCGACCCCCAGCCCCCCCGCCCTGCACCCTGACGGTGCCCCTCACTCCTGACATGCAGCCCCCCCTGCACCCTGACGGTGCCCCTCACTCCCGACACGCAGCCCCCCCCCTGCACCCTGACGGTGCCCCTCACTCCCGACCTGCAGCCCCACCCACCCTGATGGTGCCCCTCACTCTGCTGGTGCCCCTTACTCTTGACTCGCAGCCCCCTCACCCTTTTGGGCACCCCACACTCCCAAACTGTCCCCCACACACCGTGCCGGTGCCCCTCACTCCCGACCTGCAGCCCCCGCTACCCTGACAGTGCCCCTCACTCTTGACCTGCAGCCCCCCCGCACCACTGTTCCCTCTAAGCTGTGCACGTGTGCGTGCGCACACAGATCCTAAACGCTACGCACACGGCGAAACACCGCGCGCACAAAAATTTGCACAGGAGAAATTTTTTGCGCACACGGCCTGTCAAAAATTATAGGGAACATTGTCCACCGGTGGTGATAATAGTGAGATCCTTAGAGCCCACCAATGTCTGCCATGTCCAGTTTTCCCCTCCTGCTCTCAGCAGGTCTGAATCCTTCTGGATCCCCCTCCCCGATCTGTAGGGAAGGCCAATGGGCTGGATGAAGGAATTCCTTGTTTGGTCTTTCCCCTGGTTTGGTCTGCTGCAGGACAGTGGAAGGCTGTGGCTGAGGACTCAGGAGATCTGGGCTCAATTTCTGACCCTGCTACTTACTCCCTGTGTGACCTTGGGCAAGTCACTTCATAGGGTTGAAGGCCAGAAGAACCACCAGACCATCTACTCTAACCCCCTGTTCATCACAGGCCACTAAACACCGCCCCGCAGCCAGAATGAAACCACAGTATTCCAGCCCTCAGGAGACGAAGCTATTGTGTGCCATAGGCAGAGAAGAGGAGAACCACATCCCTCCATGCCACCCGTTCTGCAGGAATAACAGCAGTATGTCTGTCTTGTCTAGTTAGACTGTCAACTCTTTAGAGCCTGGACTGCCTCTTTTGATGAGTTTGTACAGCCCCTGAGCACATCTCGGCACCACTATCATACAACTCACCCCACAAGCCCAGCCAGCATCTCCCTTGTATGAGCATCCCCCAGTGCTAAAAGTGCCGGGCTCCCCGGACTGGGTGATGAGGAAGAGTTGGGGGTTGCTGGGTTTGTGGGTGGTGAATAAGATGTTCAGGGGATCGAACGTTCTTTGCGTTTCAGTCTGGCGAGCTTCCCACCTTCATCCAAACATCTGATTCAGATTTTGATCCCTGTTTATTTGTCTTCATTTCCCTTCCCTCTAATTTTGGATCAAAAAATTGCACAAATGTTTGCATCTAAAAATATGCCTGGGAGCCAAGGATACAAGTAACTTACGTAAGACAGCGAGAGAGAGGGCTGATGCAAGGGAAGGTCATTCCTGGAACAAGCAGGTGGGGGAGGGGGAAGGACATGGCTTGCTGAGTGAAGGTTAAAGCCCTCTAGCTGTGCTCTCATGAGATTGCTGCTTGTTCTCAGACTCCCCAGCATCTGGAGCCAGACGGTTTCTGTTCCATCCCCACACACCGGCTGGACCTTCTTTCCAAGCCAGCACAGCCTGGCTCTCTCAGCTGGGAGCAGAGCAGGGTGGGGCCGTGACAGATGTCAGCCATTATCATCTTCCCCCTCGCTGCCTGCCAGACTGTCAATTTGCTAGGCTGGGACGGCTGGAGGACCAGGCCAGGCTCTACATTGTCCAGAGTACAAGGGACCCAGGGCAGGATAATCGATTAGCCCCTTCTTGGGGTGGGTTCAGGGTGAGACGTTCACAGCCGATTCACGCTGATGGGTGGCCGTAGTTCAGCTGTGGGGGTGGGGAAAGGAGTCACCACATGAGACATCTGCATGCTTTAAAAGAAGTTTCCATTATTTTATAGCTTCCTTTAGGTGTGCAGATACCATTGTAAGGATAGATAGATAGATAGATAGAGGGGGGGTATAGGGGGGAAGAGAGAGAGAGAGATGCACTGTATGGTAATGGACAGACAGACAGATGGATAGTGTGTCTGTGCACCATACAGGTCTCTGTGTAGATGCGCAGTGAAGGTGAGTGTTAGTGTGTATTTGTACTAATGGGGCTGCCTGTGTATGTGGGTGTGCCTATATGTAACCCTTCTGCCAGTCAGAGTCGGCAGCAACAAGGGCCGGGTTCCGTATCTAGGGGTTCCATTCCAATAACACAATGCAAAACCGGCTCGAGCCCCCACCCAGTGACCTGGGACAAATATATATCACCCCCCCTGGGCGCCTCTAAGAGGCAATACTTCCCCTCTCGCAAGCACAGAGTCTGAGTGTAGAAAAACCTTTTAATAACAGAGAGAAATGATGCGGCATTTTGCTGGGGAAATACCACATCTAGGATTTGTAAACCAAACTGTGAACAACGACCCACCCCAGCAAATTGGCCATGTCCTTTCCCTTTGGTTCTTGAGTCCAGCAACCCCCAAAATCACCCAAAGTCCCAAAAGTCCAACAACCCAAAAGTCCAGACCCAGAGTTCAAAAGTTCATCTGCAGAGTGTTACACCCCCTCCAGTCTGGGTAAAATTGGGGAGGGGAGAGGTAAGGGGCACCTTACGTGGCTCGAAGCTGACGGCCCCGTCCCTTCGTGGGGCCTCGCTCGGCTCGGCTCTGCTCTGCTCTGCCATCCCACGAGTCACTCCGCTCAGCCGTCGCTCAAGCTGCTCCAGCTGTCCCGCCAACTGTTCCGCTCCGCCAGCAGCTCCGCGCCGTCAGCCGGCCTGCAAGTCGCTCCGGCTATCCCGCCAACTGCTCCGCTCTGTCAGCAGCTCCGCTCCACCAGCCGCTCAGCAATAGATCTTCTGGCTCCCCCACTACTTAACACAGTGCTCAGTGATTTCAGCTTTTAACAATTTCAGCTTTTTAGTGATTGCAGCTTGTAGTTAGGGGAGCCTGTGTGCTCATTTGCACACTTAGTCCAGAGTAATTCCAACTCAGCAGCCTGTGATTAGACTCCTAAGGAACTCAAAATTAGCTCTGATATTCCACAGTGAAGAGAGAGAAGGCAGTGCAATTGACATTTAGGACCCTCAGAAAAGGCCCATGTCACCAGATATAAATACCTGTCCCCAACCTCTTTCAATTCACTGGGTTTTGGAATCCATGTCCCTCGCCTAGCAAGTGCTGCTCAGCTAATGGTGAGGCCCTTCAGCATAACAAAAGCCCACTGTCCTTGATTCCCATAATCAGGGTAACAACACTTTATTCTTCCTGCCCCAATAACAGAGAGACTGGGGCTCCCACAGCAGTCAAAGTGACCATTTGGGCAAGTGGTCCATCATGCTTTGCAGGGTGGGTGTGTCCATGCAAACAAGATTAGCCCCTGACATCCCTGACATCCCTTTCCACAACTCACCACCAGATGTCAGGGTAGAGCTCATCCTGACTGCTTACATCCTCCCCCCAGCCGAGAATTTGTCGTCCCGACAAATCGCACTCCCTTTATACCAACTCATTGGTTTCCTCCAAAGGGCCTCAGAAAACCCACTTCAGCTTTCACAAATCTGTGCGCTAAATGTATTGGCTCCTCGCTAATCACCCCAGGTGCATCATAAGTTAACCGTTTTACTGGTCTTATTACCCTGTCCCTTCTATTGAGAGTCTCTGTTGCAGGGGTAGGAGGGACATCTGCTTGAGTGACAGATGGAGAGGTTTCCTTTGAGGATCCCTCGGCTACTGGCATAGGCCCCTGCATCTCTGGTTCCGACAGCGGAAGGTCCAATGGCTCTAGGGCCCCCTCCACCTGGATGTCCTCACTGTCCAATAACCTGTGTGCATCATCAACGGGGGGTACCATCGGCGGCACAGGGGCGCCAGTAACGGGCCTAAATACCTCCGCCATGGGGCTTAGGGCTGAAGAGGGGGAGCTCTCTATTGGCTCAGCTGATCGAGACTGAAATCTTGTCTTCATTCCAGGATACACCATGGTCATGTCTTCCTCCTCGGCCTCACTCTCTGACATGCTGAATAGGGGTAGGTTAGCTTCAGAGGGCCCGTTGTCCGTGTTGGATGGCGGCTGTGGCCTGGCACTTCTGCTCTGCCCGGCTGCCCTGTCGTGGCCCATCTCATAAGGGGTGCCAACCAACTCCCCCACAGGGAGCAAGAGATTTCTGTGCACCGTCTTTATTTGCCCTGAACCCTCTTCCGGTTTGATCTTGTAGACCGGCAGGTCTCCCAGCTTCTCCATCACCAGGTAAGGTATTGCTTTCCATCTGTCAGCTATCTTGTGTTTGCCAGCAATACCCAAATTTCGCAGCAGGACTCTGTCCCCCGGCTGGAGCTCCTGCAAACGTACCCTAGCATCATATCGATGTTTGTTGCGATCTGCGTTCTTCCGAGCCGCAGATGTAGCCAAGTGATAAGCATCCCGCAGCTTTTCTCGTAGTCGGGCTACATATTGCTGATGAGTTTCGTAGCTATCTCCATCCTCGGATACACCAAAGCACAAGTCTATGGGTAATCTTGGTTCTCGCCCAAACATCAAGAGATATGGGGTGACTCCCGTAGCATCGTTCTTTGTGGCGTTGTAGGCATGCACCAGAAATGCGACATGCTGGCTCCAGGTTGCCTTCTGCTCTGGTCGCAAAGTCCCCAACATATCTAATAGTGTTCGGTTGAACCTCTCTGGCTGAGGATCACCTTGCGGGTGATAAGGTGTTGTCCTAGACTTTTTAATTCCCGCTATCCTCAGTACCTCCTTCAGAAGGTGACTCTCAAAGTCCCGCCCCTGATCTGAGTGTATCCGGGCTGGGAATCCATAAACTGAGAAATATTTCTCCCACAGTACTCAAGCGACAGTGATAGCCCTCTGATCACGTGTGGGATATGCCTGCGCATACCGCGTAAAATGGTCAGTCACTACTAGAATGTTTCCGACATTCCTCTTGTCTACTTCTAGAGACAAGAAGTCAATGCATACTAGCTCCAAAGGTTTGGTGCTGGTGATATTCTTGAGATATGCAGCCCTTGTGGGCAGAGTTTTCCTTTGGACACATCGAGCGCATGTCTCACATTTCCTGCGAACATCTTCAGCCATCCGGGGCCAATAGAATCTACTACGAATAAGTTCCAGGGTTCTCTCCATCCCTAGATGTCCAAAGTCATCATGCAGGGCCCTCATGGCCAGGGCTCTGTACTCTTTTGGCAGCACTAGCTGTGTTCGCTGCTTTTGTAAAGGGTCCATGGTCACTCGGTGTAGCACTCCCTGAATCAGTTTTAGTTTGGTCCATTCTCTCAATAGTAGTTTACCCTCTGGGCTAGGTGGGACAACCACAGCTGGGCCTCGCCCCTCCCTTTTGGCAAGTAGTGTATCACGAATGTCAACATCTTGCAGCTGGGCTTCTTGCCAGTCAGCCGCACTGAGCATGGGCAATGGAGATTGGTCCAATGCTATGTAGTTCACCGAAGCAGAAGGCACACTTTCAGGGGGCAGGCCCAGAGCTTCTGCAACACATCCCTGAAGGCTCCAATGGGCCTCTGGCTCTCGACGACTCACACTGCAAATAGCTCTCACTCCATCCATGGGTATCACAGAGACTTCTGGTGCCTTTGGACGTCTGGACAATGCATCTGCATCCACGTTGCTTCTCCCTGATCGGTATTGAATGCTGAAGTCATAGCTAGCCAAAGCGGCCACCCATCTCTGTCCTGTAGCATCCAGCTTGGCACTTGTTAACACATAAGTCAGTGGGTTGTTGTCTGTCCACACCTGGAACTGAGCACCATACAAGTAGTCTCGGAATTTCTCAGTGATGGCCCATTTCAAGGACAAGAACTCCAGCTTGTGGATGGGATAGCGAGTTTCACTGTCAGACAGTCCTCGACTGGCAAAGGCTACAGGTTTACGTTTGCCTTCCACTTCCTGGTACAGTACTGCTCCCAGACCCTCCAAACTGGCATCAGTATGCAGGATAAACGGTTTGCTGGGGTCAGCAAAGACTAGGACTGGAGCATGAGTTAGGCAAGCAATGATTTCTTGAAATGCCCTCTCACACCTCTCATCCCACCGCGGCCCAAAGGGTTCGAAGGGGCCATAGTGTCTCTGCACAGGAGGCTTTCGGGATCCTCCCTTGTTCTTGGTCTTAGATTTGGGTTTTCCAGACTGGTATCCCCTGGTAAGATCATTCAGAGGCTTTACAATCGTAGCATAGTTCTTCACAAATCTGCGGTAATAGCCACTAAATCCAAGAAAGGTCTTGAGTTCTCTGTAGTTACTGGGACGTGGCCAGGTAGTGAGTGCTTCTATTTTGCTGGGATCAGTACTCACACCCTCTTGGGACACGATGTGACCTACATACTTCACTGAGGTTTGGCAGAACTGGCATTTATCTATTGAGAGCTTCAAACCATAGTCCTCCAACCTATTGAGCACTTTAAGTAGTCTTTCTTCATGCTCCTCCAAGGTTCTTCCAAACACAATCAGGTCATCCAAATAAACTAACACTTGCAGTAAATTCATGTCTCCCACTACTTTCTCCATAAGACGTTGAAATGTGGCAGGTGCTCCCGAAATCCCCTGGGGCATGCGTTCGAACTGATAAAACCCTAATGGGCAGATGAAGGCTGTCTTCTCCTTATCGTCTTCTCCCAGGGGGATTTGGTAGTATCCACTCCGAAGATCCAACACAGAGAACCACTGGCTTCCCAGCAAGCAGTCTAAGGCATCTTGGACTCGAGGCATAGTGTACTGGTCAACCACAGAACGGTTGTTTAGGGTGCGGTAGTCAATACACATCCGGATTTTCCCGTTCTTTTTACGGACCACCACAATGGGTGAGGCATATGGGCTGCGGGACTCTGTAATGATGCCATTCGCAGCCAGCTCTTGTAGATGACGTCGCACATCTTCCATCTCAGAGAGGGCAATTCTCCTAGATCTCTCCCTAAAAGGTCGAGAGTCATGTAGTCTGATGTTGTGCTCCATTCCTTTTGCACATCCCACATCCCACTCGTGCAATGAGAACACTTTGGGTCTTTCACAAAGTTTTTTCCTCAGGCGATCTTTCCACTCCTCAGACAATGGTGAGTCTCCAAAGTCAAACTTTGCTGGGTCTATAGCCGGAACTTGAGTTTCACCCCGGGGTTTTACAATCGACTCAGGCTCAAAGAGGTCTGCTATTTTCTGTCCTTGCTTCACAACAACATCACGACTTGTTTCATTGGCAATCAGTATAGTCACCTTTTCCTGAGCTTTAGCAGGTAAGGTTATGATTCCACTGGGGACCAGCACTCCTTCAGGGAGCTCTCCTTTCACCGACTGCTCTACCATTGCTAAGGCCCCATTACTGCCTTTCAGCCAGGTGCTCATGACAAGCACTTCTTGCGCTGTCCTGGCAGGCACTACTAAGGGGGTCGTGCCCGCGTACTTCAGTGCTCCAATCGGTAGCTCAGATGTCTCTTTAGTGCTCTCAATTTTCCTATAGGCTTCAGCACAAAGCATATGGATCATCAGGGTGTTCAGGTATTGGTCCCCGGCCCGTCGTCTGCAGTAATCCGCGAGTACCTTGAAGAGGCTGGAGTTGGTCCCTATCAGTGCAGACACATCAGAGGTCCCTTTAGGGTCAGGGCATATTAATGCAGCTGTGTCTACCGCTTCTCTTACCCCCGCAACCTCCTCTGGGAATTCCAGGTGCACTATGACATATCCTTGGTAGGGGTATTCATCCATGCTGAGGCCACATAGGCCAAGGCCAGTCAGTGGCTGTATAGGCAGGTGCCTAAGCATGTGTTGGTAGAATGACTGAAATATAATAGTCACTTGAGATCCAGTGTCAAGCACTGCTTTACACTCCGCCCCTTCAATCCTCACCATGACCTCTGCTCGAGGCCCTATCAGTCCTGTAGGGATCCCAGATGGACAGTCTTTTCTGTGGGAATCTTCAAACCCTGCAGCCCTGGGTGGTCCACGTCCCTGGACCCTCTGGCAGCTACCGGATCTCTCCCAACTGATCCTCAGCTTTCCATACACTAAGGAGGGATTTTCTTCATTACGGCACCTAGCAGCACTGTGCCCCTCCTGACCGCATCGGTAGCAGAAAATTTGCCCTTTCCCCCTTCGTCTGGATGGGACAGGGGCTTTCAATGCTGACCTCTCCATTGCCCCAGTGTGAGGCTCCTTACCCCTGGAAGCCTTAGCTCGGTCAATGGTGCTTTGCAGCTCAGCTATCCGTTCTGTCAGGACCTGCATTTGTTGAGCAAGTTCTTCTCTGGTGCTCACCATCAATACACTGGCAGTTTGCAGTGGAGTTGTGCTGGCTGGCTCCAATGTTTGGGCTTCCCAAAGCTCACTGGAAGCCTGCCTTTCTTCCTCCTCTCTGACCTCTTTTATCAGCTGGGAGTAACTTGGGGGATGTTCCCGTCGTTCTCTTAGCCGCAGATGAAGTAGAATCGGGTTCAGATACTGAGTTCCTCTTACAATTTGAGCCAGTCTGGTCTGATCCATCTGCTCAGCAGTCACTGCTCCCCTCATGACAGCTTTTTGAAGCAGTCTCTCCAGCCTCTGTATATAGGCTGACGCCTTCTCGCCCTTTTGCTGTCGGGAATTAAGGAACTTGCAGTAGCTGTCTTCAGGGACCTCTACGCTCCCAAATGTGTGATCAAGAGCCTCTAGGCAGTCCCTCACACTGACCCCAGGGTCAATGAGCTTCAGAGTGCGAATCACATCTAATGCTGGGCCGGCAAGGCTCTCTATTAGACAGCTTCGCTTTTCTGCATCGGGTACGGCCCACTCCTGCAGCATTTCAGTGGTATGCTCTAACCAGGGTTCAAACTCCTCCCCCGCAGCAAATGACCTTAACTTACGACAAGAGTTTGACATAGCATAGGACAGCACAACCTTTTCCAATGTTTGCCCCAGTGCTTTTGCCCAATCATCGGCCGAGGCTGCAGCCCCTGACCTAGAGGCTGCTGAGCCGGGGCCCAACAAACCTGACATAGTAGCCATTACGCAAACAGTAATTTCCTCAAAATATAAACACAATTATTTCCCAATGTAGCGGATCACTCAGCAGGTGCTTGCGAGGGGTACTGACCCAGGGATCCCGGACGAGCCCCCAAAAATGTAACCCTTCTGCCAGTCAGAGTCGGCAGCAACAAGGGCCGGGTTCCGTATCTAGGGGTTCCATTCCAATAACACAATGCAAAACCGGCTCGAGCCCCCACCCAGTGACCTGGGACAAATATATATCACCCCCCCTGGGCGCCTCTAAGAGGCAATACTTCCCCTCTCGCAAGCACAGAGTCTGAGTGTAGAAAAACCTTTTAATAACAGAGAGAAATGATGCGGCATTTTGCTGGGGAAATACCACATCTAGGATTTGTAAACCAAACTGTGAACAACGACCCACCCCAGCAAATTGGCCATGTCCTTTCCCTTTGGTTCTTGAGTCCAGCAACCCCCAAAATCACCCAAAGTCCCAAAAGTCCAACAACCCAAAAGTCCAGACCCAGAGTTCAAAAGTTCATCTGCAGAGTGTTACACCCCCTCCAGTCTGGGTAAAATTGGGGAGGGGAGAGGTAAGGGGCACCTTACGTGGCTCGAAGCTGACGGCCCCGTCCCTTCGTGGGGCCTCGCTCGGCTCTGCTCTGCTCTGCTCTACCATCCCACGAGTCACTCCGCTCAGCCGTCGCTCAAGCTGCTCCAGCTGTCCCGCCAACTGTTCCGCTCCGCCAGCAGCTCCGCGCCGTCAGCCGGCCTGCAAGTCGCTCCGGCTATCCCGCCAACTGCTCCGCTCTGTCAGCAGCTCCGCTCCACCAGCCGCTCAGCAATAGATCTTCTGGCTCCCCCACTACTTAACACAGTGCTCAGTGATTTCAGCTTTTAACAATTTCAGCTTTTTAGTGATTGCAGCTTGTAGTTAGGGGAGCCTGTGTGCTCATTTGCACACTTAGTCCAGAGTAATTCCAACTCAGCAGCCTGTGATTAGACTCCTAAGGAACTCAAAATTAGCTCTGATATTCCACAGTGGAGAGAGAGAAGGCAGTGCAATTGACATTTAGGACCCTCAGAAGAGGCCCATGTCACCAGATATAAATACCTGTCCCCAACCTCTTTCAATTCACTGGGTTTTGGAATCCATGTCCCTTGCCTAGCAAGTGCTGCTCAGCTAATGGTGAGGCCCTTCAGCATAACAAAAGCCCACTGTCCTTGATTCCCATAATCAGGGTAACAACACTTTATTCTTCCTGCCCCAATAACAGAGAGACTGGGGCTCCCACAGCAGTCAAAGTGACCATTTGGGCAAGTGGTCCATCATGCTTTGCAGGGTGGGTGTGTCCATGCAAACAAGATTAGCCCCTGACATCCCTGACATCCCTTTCCACAACTCACCACCAGATGTCAGGGTAGAGCTCATCCTGACTGCTTACATCTATATGTGGCCAGTCTCCACCCACTTGTTACATTTCTAACAAGCCCCTTTGTGCTTTCCCCCAGGCTGCCCCTCCCGCTGGGGCAGAGGTCCCTGGAATCATAGAATCTCAGGGTTGGAAGGGACCTCAGGGGGTCATCTAGTCCAACCCCCTGCTCAAAGCAGGACCAACCCCAACTAAATCATCCCAGCCAGGGCTCTGTCAAGCCTGACCTTAAAAACCTCTAAGGAAGGAGATTCCACCACCTCCCTAGGTAACCCATTCCAGTGCTTCACCACCCTCCTAGTGAAAAAGTTTTTCCTAATATCCAACCTAGACCTCCCCCACTGCAACTTGAGACCATTGCTCCTTGTTCTGTCAACTGCTACCACTGAGAACAGCCTAGATCCATCCTCTTTGGAACCCCTCTCAGGTAGTTGAAAGCAGCTATCAAATCCCCCCTCACTCTTCTCTTCTGCAGATCCACAAAGCTCCTTCATGTCCCTCCGCAACACTCTCCTTTGCTGTGAGGACTTCAAAACAACTTGACCACACCTAGGCTGCTGGTGTGCTGAGAACACAGACTGTCATGCTGGCCAATCCTGTCTCACTGTTTCCTTGTATGCCCCCTTTGGTCTGCCTGTGTCCAGCTGTTGTCTCTTATCTGATACTTAGGTTGTGGGTTCCCTGAGGCAGGGACCATCTTTTTGTTCTGTGTTTGTACCGCGCCTGACACAGCAGGTCCTGGGCCATGAGTGGGGCTCCTAGACCAGTGGTTCTCAACCAGGGGTCCAGAGCCCACTGGGGGGCCACAAACAGGTTTCAGGCGGACTGCCAAGCACGGCCAGCATTAGACTTGCTGGGGCCCAGGGCAGAAAACTGAAGCCCCACTGCCTGGGGCTGAAGCCGAAGCCTGAGGAACTTAGCTTCGTGGTGCCCCATGGCGTGGGGCCCAGGCAATTGCCCTGCTTGCTACCCCCTAACGCTGGCCCTGGCTTTTATATGCAGAAAAACAGTTGTCGTGGTACAGATGGGCCATGGAATTTTTATAGCATGTTGGAGGGGGGGGGCTCAGAAAGAAAAAGGTTGAGACCCCCTGTCCTAGACACTACTGTAATAATAATAAATGCACTCTGTGTGCGTGTCATTTATGTAGTGGGTGTGCTTATTGTTTATATCTGTGAGTGTATGTTCTGTGTGTATGATGGATGGATGTAAGCGTTATGCATGCATATCTATGTCTGTATGTGTGTGTCTGTGTATATATATATAATCTGTATGGGTGTATTGCTTGTCTGTACATATGGTGTAGCTGTGTGCATTTCTGTGAGTATATTGTGGCTGTATAGATGTCTGAGGTGTGTCAATATTTGTGTGTAATTACTCCTGGCGGAATTCTGTGCCACTGTGTGTCTGCAGAATTCATGTCTACCGCAGATTTCTTTGCTTCCCTGCAAAAAATTGCTTTCTGATAGGGAAGCAAAGGGAAGCTGCAAGAGCAGTCACTCACTACTCCCTAGCTGCACAGGTACATTGTTTCAGGGACCTGGAGCAGCTAGCGGAGAGGTAAATCACCACGGGGCTGGGGACGCCCTAGCCAGTGGCTCCTACCCTGAGCCGGGATCAGCTGCTAGTCCCAGCTGGGCTGGAGGCAGGAGAGGACAGGACTTCCTCTTCCCCTGCGGGGAGTGGCTGGGGCTGTGTCAGATCCACCCCCAGAAAACGCCCCCAGCTGCAGGGAGCTCACCATCCTCCCCTGCTTCCTGCCCCCATCACTCCTCAACTGTGGGGGGAAGGGTCACTGTACAGGGAGCTGCTCCCCCATTCACCCAACCATAGGCAGCTCCCCGGTCCGCACCCCCACCCCAGCTCACCTCCGTGAGCCTGCTTTTTCCCGCTCACTCCCAGCCCTTGCCGCCGCGAAACAGCTGTTTTGGCTGGGAGGGAGCGGGAACGGGCGAGATCAGGGGAGGAGGCGGGGCCGGGGCGGGGATTTGGGGAAGGGGTCCAATAGGGGCAGGGAGGGGGCGGAGACTTTGGAGAAGGGGTTGGGATGGGGGTGGGACCGAGGGGCAGGGAAGGGGTGGAGTTCGGGCGGGGCCTGGGTGGTGGGGTGCGAGCACCCACCAGCGCCAACGAAAGTTGGCACCTGTGCACCCAACCCCTGTGCATCTGGACCTCCCATACCCAGACACTTCTGCCAAGCCTCACCGTGTACATCCAGAACTCCCCTAGCCCTCCATATCCAAACCCCACCCCAGTGAACCTCAACCCCTGCATCTGGAGCCCCCCTGCACGCAGACCCCCTGCCTTCAGACTCCCACCCCTGCACCCAGACCACCCCCCCACTGAGCTCTCAGCACTCAAACCCTCACCCTGATGCCCCACCCCCTGCACCACCCCGAGCCCACACATCCAGACCCCCATTGCACTGACCCCCAAGTAGCTGCACCTTGACCCCCACCCAACTGTCACGGAGTGTGGGGGAGTCAGGCCCTGCACCCCTCTTCCTGGGATTCACTGTGACGCTCAGCCAGCCAGCAGAACAGAAGGTTTATTAGGGATGCCAGGAACACAGTCCAAACAGAGCTTGTCAGTACAAACAGGACCCTCAGTCGGGCCCTTTTGGGGGCAGGGAGCATAGGCCCCCGCCTGGGGGCTCCCTGCGTTTCACCACCCAGCTCCAAACTGAAACCAACCAGACCAAACCTCCAGCAGGCTCTTCCCCTCCCCTGGGGCCTCTCCTCTCGCCTTTGTCCATTCTCCCAGCCAAAGGTGTCACCTCCCCACCCCGCTCCTGGCTCATGTTACAGCCCCAGGTAAAGTCTCCCATTCCCAATGCAGCAGGTCCCAGGGAACCTCCCCCGCTAGCCTCCCAGGTCAAATCCACCTCGCTCCCTACTCCGTCACACCAACCAAGCCCCACTCCCCAGCACCCAGACCCCTCCGCTGAGCCCCAACCAACTTCACCTGGAACCCCCCCAACGAGCCTCTGTGCATCCAGATCCCGCCCCCCCCCCCCACTGAGCTGCCTGCACCCAGATTGTCCCCCACGGAATACTTTCACCCCACACCTGGATCCCCTCACACTGAGCCCCTCCACACTTGGATCCTGCCTGGCTGAGCCTGCCCCACACCTGGTGCACCTGGCACAGAGGGGCAGGGTCCCAAGGTGTTTCTGGGGCAGGCCCAGGCCTTGTGCTATGTCAGGGTTGGGTGCAGCCTCACTGCTGAGTCCATGTCCCGGGGGTGGGGAGGCTACAGGGTGATCTCCCTCCTTCGTGCAGCCAGGGGCCTGTGCGCCCCACTGCCATGCTGGAGCCTCTGCGTTTATTTCTTGACAAATAAAACTTGACGCATTTTAAAATATTGCATGCCGACTTTTTAATGTTTTGGCCCAGAATGCCCTCAGCAGTAGTGTATATACAGTGGGTATGGGTGTGTGTAATGGGGGTGTGTGTATTTGTGGTGCAGGTATATATTTTGTGTGCATATGTATGTGGTGTGGGGCTGTGCGCATATATATGTCAGGGTGGTGGTGGTGTCTTTCCTGCCCTCCCCGGAAGCCCCGCTCTCCGCCTTCCCCACACAGAGCAAAGGGCACAATTCTCTCCCTCCTTTGCCCGCAATCCTGCATTCCTACAGTTCCATCACGCCCCCTGGGGCTCCTTAGCCATTCCCTTCACTCCATTGCCCAGGTAGCCCCCAGCAGCAGCTGCTGCTCTCATGGCCTGGTGCAGTTATCCCTGTACCTGCTTCCACTGGCCAGAATTTACCACCTGACACTGTAGCCAAGGGAGGGCAGAACAAGGAGAGAGGTGCTGTTTTTAGCGGGCATTTCCCTGTATCCGGCCTGCATTTCATTGGCAGTGTGATGCTGGCAGACCGCATCATGCCAGAGTGTTTTCGGGTCAATTCACTTGTGTCTCGATCAAAGTGATTGTTGAATGTATCAGAGCGTATTTAGGGTGTAAACTTCGTGAAAACTCATGGGATGTTACTGGCATTGTTTTTATTTACCCTGTTACAATGTAAAGGCAAACATTTCCATTGTGTGTACACCAGTAACTAACTAACCCCTCGGAGAAGCCATGCAGAATGCCAGGGAGGGGCTTTAACAGAAAAGAGCTCATTTCAAAGCCAGCGGTTATTGTGTGTGATGATTGGAGGTCAAAGACTTCAAGGGCATTCCTCACTCTCCATCATCAGAGGAAGAGCCCACATGGGTAAAGACACAGTCGGCTTGTTTTCTGTGAGAAGAAGCTATACATATGGATTCAAGGAAAGATCGTTCATCTCTGGCCTGTTTGGACTCTCTCAGGGAAGTGCACCAGAGGCAAAGCGGAGATCCCCAGCGACAATCTGGGTACCCAAAAAAGACTTGCGGGAAACTGGCAGTTTATTACATCACTGCCACCATGTGGAATTACAAACTGTGACTCACCTGTACATATATTTTACCTGCTTTAACCTCTCAGTAACTCACTTCCTTTTCTTAGCTAATAAAGCTTTAGTTAGTTTACTATAGAATTGGCTGCCACCATTGTCTTTGGTGTAAGATCTAGAGTACCACCAACTGATCTGGGGTAAGTGACTGACTGGTCTCTTGGGTCTGGGACCAATCTGATGTGTGATTTTTGGTGTAAGTGACATGTCGCGGGGCAAGTACACCCTGTCATTCTTGCAGGGGGTGGTCAGAGCATGGTAGCCCTGTGATTGAATCGATATGGTTGCCCTTAGCCTCAGGGTTGCCTGGCCTGATGGTCGGAGTTAATAGGACTCCCATTGGCTGCAGGGAAGCGCAGCCCAATGGCCAGAGTCCATAGGAGGGGGTTTTGTGGGCCACCTGCCAAATGGGGTGGCTGGGGTAGGGGGACCCAGACCCACCCTGCTCTATCGGGTCCCAGCCCAGGGCCCTGGTAGCAGCAAATGGGTTCGCCACTAAGTCGTTGGGGAATCCGCCTGAAACACACCGACTGCTGCTGGTATTCTGGCTAGTCCCTCCCTGAGCTACTTCCTACTGTGAGTCCTGTAGTTGAAGTCTCGGCATCTTTGGAGTCCCAGGCTCCTCGGGCAGCGCTGCTCCCAGTGAGGGCAATCTCCCTGGGACGTCCGCTGGTGCCTGCATACCTGGCTGGGTCTCGGCGTCTCCTGCTCCCGCGGTCCAGGATTCCTGCTGCTCCTTGGCTGGAGCCAGCGAGGTACCTCCTCCCTCCTCAGCGTCAGCCCTGACCTGACTTCCCTTGAAGCGGTGCGGCCGCATGGCCACGCAGCAGCATATTTAGTGCCTCGCAGGCGCACAGGGCTGCAGTGGGGAGAGATTCCTCTCTCCCCACCCCGGACCCAACCTAGCCCCGGCCCAGACCTGCTGCAGCCATGGGAGAGGCGCCCTCACCCCCGCAACCCAGGTGCTGCTGCGTGGAAAGAGAGCTGGGGGGAATCCTCTCTCCCTGCCATAGCCCCAGGGCAGCCTGCCCCACAAACCCCTCATCCCCGGCCCCACCCCCAGCCGGAGCCCACACCTCCCTGCCACCCAACCCTCTGCCCCATCCCCAAGACCCCTCCCACACTCTGTACCCCTCGGCCCCACCTCCGCCATATGAACTTAGCTCTGTGCCCCGATATGGAGGTGATGTGTCACACATAACAAAACTCATTCCGCACATGGGTGGGGAACATTCGAGGGAACACTGGGGCTGAGCTGCTCCCTTTTATACTGTAGCAGCGTTGGAGCACACCCAGCGGGGCTGAGGGGGTGTGGCTTCCACTGCTAAGAGTGCTGCCTTAACCCCTTCCTCTCCAGTGCGGGGCAAGTGCACCCCATTACATGACCATTATTACAAAGTCCAGTTTGTCTGTCTGTCAGGACATGCTGGAGAGTCTAAGGGGACTGTCTGTGACACCACGATAAGACTGCTACAGTGATCCAGGAGTTCACATTTGTTACCGGCTTGGTGAAATCTAATTATAGACCACACCACAGTGTGGGGCGTCTGCCCTGTTTCCTGACAATCTGCCCTGATGTCGGCACTCGCGACCATGAGCCACTCCTGACAGCGTGACAGGCAATACAAACTAGGGGACAGGTGGACAAGCAGATATGGAGAGACGATAGAAACAAAGTGGAGAGGAAGGGAACACAGAGCAGAGAAGACCGAAGCTGGACATAAAGAGAGGCTGATTACCAAAAAACTAATGATGAAATACCAGAGAGGTGCAGAAATGGGGGGGGGGGTGTTTGTGTGGGGTGTGCACACACATACTTCAGGGGAGGGGCGATAGATATAATTGTGGGGCCAGACCCCAGCTGGTGCAAAAGAGCTTCAATGGAACTATATTGATTTACACCAACTGAGGTTCTGGCCAAACATTCCACCACACTCTACTTGCCTTTAGCTCCATGTAACCCTATTGACCTGCTCCTGTCCTTCTGCCCCTAGCTCCTCCCAGCTGGTTTGCTACCTGTTTATTCCACTGTGTATGAAATTCAGCGGTGAGCTCTTTAAGTGATATAGTAAAAGGCAGATGCCCTTTCAGCAATGGCAGATTCACATGGCTACAATGTAGCCATGGTGGCACCTCAAATGGACGTCCACCTTGAATGGTCCCTCGCAAGTCTTTGTGCTTCAGCAAAAGTCAGTATGGGACGAGTGCTTAAATCCCTCAGAACTGCATCTTCCAACTTTGTTTGTGGCTGGCCTCATGATTTCCTTTCTTCAACTTCCGCTCTGTAAGCCGTCTGTAAAGGCGTACCTTCCTCAGCACACTGGACATGACCCCTACGTTGCAGTCATCTTGCTCTCAACTGGTGCAAGACTGCAATTTGCTGGGATCGTCCACGTATTTTCTAGTTCATGACAAAAGCAAACCAATGGATGTGAAGAATAGGCCGTAACTTTTGACACAGAAAGCTGTTTAGTTTCCTCTCCTCGGCTGTTTTTAATAACCATGTTTCTGCTCCATAGAACAGTTTTCATTGCTCCTGTGTTGCACATGTGGCTCTTTTGTCACACAGACATCCTGCCACCCAAACAAAGGCCTTTGAAAACGCTGAAATGCTGCTGATGCAAGGCTGATCCAACAAACCTTCTGCTGTCCATCAACTGGCCAGACAGCTAAAACTATTCACCATTCAATGCCTTTGCTATCTGCATGCAGCGCCGGCAGCTTGTTGGTTCCCATTTTACAGCAGGCCTGCGTACCTTGCGTTTTATCACCATTGATCTTAAGTTCCAGAGATTCTACAGGTTTTCGCAGCTCATCCAGCATTAGCTGTAGTTGGTCAGTTGCTCTCCCAGTGAGGCAAAATCAGCCGCATGTTTGAGATCCTCTAAATTTGATGAATCTTTATATTTCACACCTCCTACTTTGGCTCCATCAGCTTTCTCACTGGATAGTCTATTAGAACAGTAAATAACAAAGGTGAGAGAATGCACCCCTGGCGTATTCCCAACTCTACTGAAAACCAGTCTGTAAGGCAGCTGTCGACCCTCACTCCACTCAACATACCACGATACAGTTTCTTCACTAGGCACACTGAGTCCTACGGCACCCCATACTGAGGTACCAGTATCCAGAGGGCAGACTGATGCACTGAGTCAAAAGCAGCTTCTCTCTCAGGAGCAACTCTACTGGGCCTGATTCTTCTTTCCTTGACCCTAAATCAGGAGTAACTCCTCTCTATATTAGGTATAGATCCTCTTGACTCACCACAGGCACCAACTTTTCCTTTTCCCCGAGGGTTCTCCACCCCCCTTCAACCCAAGGCCTCGTCCCCTGCTCTGTCCCCTTCCCAAGACCCTGCCTCTTCCTGTTCCTGCTCTGTCCAGTAGCGCAGCCAGGTCCGGAGCGCAGGGAGAGCGGCGCTATAAAAAGGCGCCTCCCCCTGTACTCACTCGGTGGCGCTCCGGGTCTTCGGCGGCACTTCGGCGGCAGGTCCTCACTCGCTCCGGGTCTTCCGTGGTACCCGCCGCCGAAATGCCGCCAAAGACCCAGAGCGCCGCCGGGTGAGTGCAAGAAGCGTCGCTTAAAAAGAAGCGGCTCTTTAGCTCTGCTAAAAAAAAGGCGCCCCTTCCTTTTTAAGGCGCTGCTTCTGCTCACAGGGGGAGCGGCTGCTACCCCTGCTCCCGCCCTGGCTACGCTACTGGCTCTGCCCCCTCCCCAAGGCCCCTGCCTGTCCATCATTCGTTGCTCTCCACCCTCCCTCAAGTCCCCCCCGCCAAGCAACCACACAGCTGATTGGTGGCGGCACCAAACAGCTGTGTCTGGTGGGTGTTGAGCACCCACTATTTTTTTCCGTGGGTGCTCCAGCCCTGGAGCACCCATGGAGTCTGTGCCTATGTGACCCACCAGTCGCAAACCTGGGTCTGCAGGGTTTATAGGAGCAGCCATGCTCCAACCGACAGCTTGCATACCTGGGACCCAAAAAGCCCAGCTCCTGTTTGAGGCTCCGCCCCTGCAGTCCTATTGGTGGAGTCCCAGAGCAGCTGATTGGCCTGCTATCCCTACTTAAGCCAACAGCAGGAACAGGAAGCTGTCCACACTGTTCTGGAGTGTGTGCCCCCTGCCCAATTTCCTGGCATCTGATTTGTGGTTCTCACCTCCACTTTGTCTCCTGTTTCTGACCTCGTATCCTGACCCAGCTGACTCCTCTCTTGGCCTCTGGTTACTAGGTCTGGCTGCCCACAACCCCACTGTGACACTTACAGTGTTTGAGCATCTCACAGTCCTGAATATATTTATCCTCACACACACCTGTGGGGCAGGGCTGGGCTGTTAGTCCTATTGTACAGATGGAAACTGAGGCAAGGGAAGCTAAGTGTATTGCCCAAGGTCACACAGGAAGCCTATGGCAGAGTTGGGACTTGAACTCAAGTCCGTCTAGTACCATCATTGGGCCATCCTTGTGCAATTTCACAGTCCCCAGTCATGTGCCAGGCCCCTCATCATACAAGGCCTGCTGCAATTCCACTGGGTGGTCTTCTCCTCTCACCCCCTGATGTAAATGAGGGTCACCCACTGGGTGACACCAGTGTACAGCTGGTGTAAGTGAGATCAGAACTAGACCCCTTGGTTCCACCTTAGGAGGAGTGTGGCTTGGAAGGTGAGGCAGGGGCGGAGTCTGGTTCAGTTTGAGCGCCAGGGTCAGGGTGAGGGCCCTCTGTGCATGAAACAGCTGCCCCTGGTTTCCTTGTTAGCACGTTGCCTGCTACTGCAAGTGCTGGTGTGACCTTCCAGTCATTAGAGCCAGGAGCACACACAAGCCAGGCTTCAGCAATTATTTTTAATGTGGTTCAACTCTCCATGCTCTGTAGCAGGGTATCCACTTCAATTATCCATCAGCTGGTGCTCATTTAAGAAGATTATTTCACTGCGTGCACCATCACCGCACTGGGCAGCACGCACTTGCATTTATCTACTTAGCAGCTTTAGCCAGGCTGACTCCTGGGTCAGCCGAGTGCCATCTCTCTTGCTGTCAGCCCTGCACGATTCAGCCTCTTTTAATTCCTTAATCAGACATTCTGGACCTAAAGTCTTCCAAGGACATCAAAGATTTGCATAGACCGCCATTGTGGGAATAAGCTTGCCACAGATACATGCCAATGCCTCCTTATCATGTCTTTGGGAGCCCAGGGGTCACTAGGGCAAGGATAATTATTGTATAGATTGTCATGACCACCATAGGCACCAACTTTTCCTTTTCCCTGGGGGTGCTCCACCCCCACTCCACCCCAAGGCTGTGCCCCACTCCGCCCCCTCTCCAAGGCCCTGCCCTCGCTCCACCTCTTCCCGCCCCCACTCTGCCGGGTACAGTGTCGTTCAGGTTTAGCATTTAAACGCACAGAAGTTAGGATATTAGAGGCTCATGGTCTCTCACACCAGCCATCTCTCAGCACAGCCCTCCCGCGCATTGGGATATCTCCGCCAAGATTATCCACAGTAACTTGTGATTCTGGGGGCATCAAGTTTTGGACGCCCAACTTGAGATGCCTTAAGGGGCCTGGTTTTCAGAAAGTGCTGAGCACCTGTCCTCTGAACACCAGCCCTTTCCTGAGTCTCAAGATCCATCCATCTCCCCCCACATCCACCCATCTGCACCGGGTGGCAGAGTTACCGTTGCTGTGACAATCTCGCGTTCATTCACTTACACGGATGTCAGAGGTGTTACTCCAGCTTTACACTGGGGTAAGGGACAGTAGAATTTGGTCCAGTAACTTTGCAATTCCTGGCTTTTGCGCGTTAAAATAATTAACAAAATAATCACTGTTACTGACATTTTTTGCACTGGTTTCAAGGAGAGAAAAGAAAGCTGATTAATGACAGTGAAGTGAACCCATGTAGCGTAGACATAGACAGAGATTCAGATAGAGCCAAGTTGGAGTGCATGTGAATTCTCAGCTGGGTGAGAGGGAGCATGGGCCACTGGTTAGTGCTCAGCATTAAGAGTCAGGAAACACATGGTCTATTCCAGGGGTCTCAAACTCAAATTACCACAAGGGCTGCATGAGCACAAGTGCATTGGCCTGAGGGCCGCATCACTGACCCCGCCCCCTCGCTGCCCCCGTCCCCGTCCCCACTCCACCCCTTCCATTAGGCCCTGCCCCTTCTCCACCCCTTCTCCGCCTTCTCCCCTGTGCGCACGGCTTCCTGCTCCTACCCCCTCCCTCCCAGAAACCACGAAGCTCTTCCCATGCGGCCCGTGGAACTCTTCCCTGCAGCCCGCCGGGCTCCCCGTGCCCCACCCCCACCCCCCACCCCCATTTATTTTATTTTATTTTTTTTACCCCCATGCAGTTCCCGCCGCCAGACAGTTGTTCTGGCGGTGGGAACTGCCTGGGGGTAAAAAAAATAAAATATATTTAAAAAAAAATGTTAAGGGGGAGCGGGAGGGGGGCGCGGGGAGCCCGGCAGGCTGCAGGGAAGAGATCCGCAGGCGCGTGCCGCGTGTTTGAGACCCCTGGTCTATTCCCAGTTCTAACTCTCTGTGACCTTCGGTAGGTCACTTCCTAAATCTGTACCTCAGTTTTCCCATCTGTGTAATGGTAATAACACTACTGATGCACCTTTGGGATGCACCTGTGATGCTTAGAGAGCAGAAAGAGAGTCAGGACTCCTGGGTTCTATTCGGTTTCTGCCGCATGCTCACCATGTTACCTTGGACAAAGCATTTCTCCTTCCCTCTGCCCCCACACACCTGTGAAATGGGGATAGTTGACGTAAACTCTTCAGGGCAGGGACCGTCTCTTCCTCCGTGTCTGTGCAGCACCTTGCACAATGGGGACTTGATCTCAGGGTCCTGGGCCACAACTTGTGCTTCTAGGCACTCTGCTAATACAAATGATAAACAATAATTGTAATAATTCCCTGTAACGTCCCTCCTCCAAGCATGCACAAACCTGAGTCACTCTCTGACCTCTGGCACTTCTCAGACGCCTGTGACTATGGTGCCTGTAAGTGTGGAGCAGCAGGGAAGGAGCCCTGAATGTGCCCATAAAGAATTATAATCTCATACTGGCAGAGGCACCTGCCTGGTGGCATTTCAGCACTTCTGCTTCTGGCCACCCCCAGGAAATGCAGAGGGGACATGTGTGACGCTCCCCTCTGGTGTTGTCCGGACCGGTGATCTGTTAGGTCACTCCAATCCTTGACTCTGGGGGCCAGCCTTACCTGCTCTGCTGTGAGAACCCCCACTCCTGGGCTGTTCACACACAGCCTCTGGAATGTAAGCTGCTCCTTGGATCGTGTAACCGAATGACACTAGCCAATATCTCCGATCCCAGACACAACCCTAGGAACCTCCATCTTGCAGTGTCCAGTTATGCCCACTGGACGCTGCAAGCTAATATGAGTTCATCAATTTAACAAAGAAATTGATATGTACCAGGCTTGTTATCCCAAGGGGAGTCTCTGACACGCTTCAAACCAAACACACCGCTTCAAGTAGAATAAACAAACAGATTTATTAACTATAAAGATAGATTTTAAGTGTTATAAGCCAAAGCACAACAAGTCAGATTTGGTCAAATGAACAAAATGCATTCTAAGCTGATCTTAACACTCTCAGTGCCCTTACAAACTTAGATGCTTCTCACCACAGGCTGGCTGGTTACCCTTCAGCCAGGCTCTCCCCTTTGATCAGCGCTTCAGTCACTTGGTGGTGGTGTCTGTAGATGGAGGTGGAAGAGAGAGGAAGAACATGGCAAACGTCTCTCCCTTTTATCATGTCCTTTCTTCCCTCTTGGCTTTGCCCCCCGTCCTTCAGAGTCAGGTGAGCATTACCTCATCACAGTCCCATACTAACCAAGGGAAGGGGGGTGACTCGAGATTCCAACAGATTCTTTTGTTGTTGCCTAGGCCAGCATCCTTTGTTCCCATGAGGCTGGGTTGGATTTCTCCCATACCTGTCCTGATGAGGTGTGAACTGCCCCTCCGCTCTTCGAGAGTTTTTGCCTGGGCTTATTTTAAACCATGAGGATACATTTTCAGCCTCATAACTATATACATGAAATTATAACCTGTAACATTACTGTAACAATTACTATAACATCACTATAGCAACAATGCTCAGTGCATCATGAGCCTTCCAAAGACACCCAACATGACAAACTTTGCATTGGATACCACACAATCATTTTACAAGGATGAACATGGGGGTGCTGGGTGTTCCCCCGAGGTACAGAGTGTCACAGCATGAACTACAAACTTTGGGTTGATGATCCAGTATGGCAGGAGGCAGGATACTGGACTAGATAGCCAGCCCAGTTTCACATGCAAATTTGCATCCACCCAAGAAGATCAGACCAGAGTTAGCCAAACTTTTCAGAACGTCAAAGAAAGACTTGGCTCCGGCTGAAGATTCGGGCTGGTTCTTGTTTTCTCCATCCCTGTTCAGCCACCTCTAAGCCTTGCACAGCTATTTATAACATCCCAGGGTTGTGAGTTCAATCCTTGAAGGGGCCAGTTAGGGATAGGGGGCAAAAATCTGTTGGATTATTTAATTGGGGATTGGTCCTGCTTTAAGCAGCAGGTTGGACTAGATGATCTCCTGAGGTCCCTTCTAACCCTGCTGTTCTGTGATTGGGGGGATAGCTCAGTGGTTTGAGCATTGGCCTGCTAATCCCAGAATTGTGAGTTCAATCCATGAGGGGGCCATTTAGGAATCTGGGGCAAAAATTGGGGATTGGTCCTGCTTTGAGCAGGGGGTTAGACTAGATGACCTCCTAAGGTCCCTTCCAACCCTGAGATTCTATGATTCATTCTGCGCCACCCAATTCCATCGGGATTCAGTGGGTCAAATTGTGCCCTCAACTGCTTGTCAAAGGGGTTTCCACTGCTGTCCCTGAGAGAGTTTAGTCCAACATATCTCCATCGACTCACCGCAGCCCATGATTTGTAGCTATTGTTCCCAAGCTCTCTGCTGAGAGGGCTTGTTTGTTTGCTGTGTTTGTGGGCGTCTGTGTTGGGAAAGATCCAGTCCCGTAAGTGACATGAAAATTTAAAGGCACGAATAATTTATGACCTTTAGCAATTTTCTTGATGTCTCAGTTAAAAGTAACTTTGGAAACCACAACTAAGAGGAGAAGTTGGCAGCTTCCATGGCTTGCCTTGGAGTGGTGGAAAAGAAGTGAATATTGCATGGCTGTCTCTCCTCCAGCCTGCTGAGCAAACTGCAGAGCACACCCACTGGGCTACACGAGGCCCCGAGGGGCAGGAGACCACCACAAAGGCACCGGAGATAATGCAAAGGCAAACCTCCACGGGTTACTAAAGGTTGAGTGAGACTAGTAAGAACCCAAATGTTTGCAGGCTTTTTGGGCCCTCTGGGTTTGCACACAACACTGGGCTGGCTATGCCACTATCCTGCCTCCTGCTGGACGGAGTCAGACCAACGGCCCATCTAGTCTCCTCTATATGTAGACTGGCCTCATCCAGTATCTTGCCTACTGCAATAACTGATGCTTCAAATGAGGGCAAAATATGCCTGGGGGGCTATGTCCGTTTTGGATGCACAGACACTGCATGGGGAAGAGGGTGATGCGAACCTGGCCCTGAGAAATCGATGTTGTTCCTGGGCATTGGGGTCCTATTGCCCAAGTGGGACCTACAGTGGGAATAAACCATATAATGCTTACCCCTCAGTCTGGCCCAGCCTTCTAGTACCAGTGTCATGGAGTCCTGCTACCAGGAACCTCCCCGCAGTTTGCAGTTAAAGCTACATAAGCAAATAAAAGCTTCAGAACTAGGGCTGGATTGTTTTTCCCCTGAGAAATTTCAACCAAACCAAAAATATATTTGTTTTTGTCAAAAACAAAATTCTCTGATATTTTTCTGACTTAAAAAAACCCCTAAAATATTTTGGTTTAAAATAGAAATATTTCAGGTTTTGGATAAAAATGATCTTTTTTTCCAAAATGGACATTTTTGTGAAGATGTCTTTCATCCGAAAAGCCATTTTCTGTTACAATTTTTCCTGCAATGGGGAATTCTCCATTAGCTCGATTACAACCCCATCTAGACGCATGCCCACACCCCCTCTGGCCCATCTCCTTACCTAGTGCCCACCCCCTGCCCACCCTTTCCCACCACCCTCCGCTTGTTCTCCTGCTCTCCATGGGCTATTGTGCCATCTCTTATCTAGACAGGAAGGTGCTGTGAACCTGCCAGTGCATGAAGAATAAGATCTGGCTCAATCAATAGAGCCTGACATTGCGAATGCTTATCCCCGGGCACAGTGCGGCCTGTCTGGGTGACGTATCGGCAAGTACATTACATCGATGCTGGGGACAACGGCCATGTGTACTGTCTGGAGGGCAGTAGAAATGTACAAGTGAGAGAACAATACATGCTCTGGGAACTTTGTTGTCTCTTATTTTTCGTGTGGTTTTCCCTTATTTCCACGCAACACAGGAGGCCACAGTCTAGGGTGACCAGATGTCCCGATTTTACAGGGACAGTCCCGATATTTGGGGATTTTTCTTATATAGGCTCCTATTACCCCCCACCCCCTGTCCCGATTTTTCACACTTGCTATATGGTCACCCTAGGCCACCCTCCCGGGCTGTCGCAGTGCTGCATGCCCAGGAGCCAGCTCAGAGTTTGCTGTGATTTCCCTTTGGAAACCTCTTCTAATTATAAACGCTAGAGGGGTGCTGAGCAGCCTCCGTCCCGCAAGGAGCTCACAGCCCAGGCCAGGCCCTATCTCCACCCGCCCGGCTCCCGCAGCCGCGGGGCTGGATGTCTCTGCGGGCAGCCGGCACGTCACAGGTTAAAAGCCAGCGACGGTTCATTGGGCTAGTGCGGCGCAGCCCCAGCCAATGGCGGGCCGCGGAGCGCGGGGGGCGGCTGGTGACTGGTTCGCGCCGCACCCCCCGGGATAAGGCAACCGAATCCTGCTAACAAGGCGCCTGTGCCCGTCAAGGCGGAGGAGGATCCGGAGCCGGAGCCTTGGCAAAGCCGGGCGGGCGCGGAGCCTCCAGGAGCGGCCCCTCCAGCCCGGGACCGAGCCAGGGTTGCTGCAGCGTCGGGGCTTCCCGGCCGGCCGCTGCCCCAGGAGCCCGGCCCCGCTCCCGGCTGCGGCGGGCGGCGATGAGCGCGGCTCGGGGCGGGCAGCGCCGGCCCGGCCCCCCGCCCAGCCAGCCCCCCGCGCGGTGACAGCCGCCCCCCGCGCTCGCTGCGCCCCAGGCGCCTTCCCACGCGGCGCGGCGCCGTCCGAGGAGCGGCGCGGGGCTGCCCTCGCAGGGCGGCGCGGGGGGCTCGCCCGGCCCGGCAGAGGCGAGGATGGGCTGAGCACCGCGGGGGCCTCTCCCCGGACGGGGGGACCCCCGGCCCGCCCGGCTCGGAGAGGGAGCGGTGGCGCCGCCTGCCCGGCGCGGGCCTCGGCGCGGAGCAGCGAGGCGGGCGGAGACGGGCCGGGCAGCCCGTGGCCGAGAGCAGGTGGAGGCGTCGGGCGAGCCTGCGTCGGGTGATTAATATTCCGGCAGCGAGCCCAGCCGTCCCCGCGCCTGAGCCTAGCAGCCTCCAGCCAGCGCCAGCCTCGCCGATGGTTCCCGGCCCTGCGGCTCTCCGCGCCTGGCCCCTGGCCCCGCCTCGCTGAGCGCTACCATGTGGCTTTGGCACCTGGCGCTGAGCTGCGGCAGAGTCTGGCTCCTGCTCCCCTTGCTGCTGCTGGGCTGCGGCCTTGCCCGGGGAGGGGGGTCGGTCCTGAACTGCCCCCCGAAATGCGTGTGTGCCAGCAACATCATCAGCTGCTCCAAGCTGGCCCTGGGGCTCGTCCCCTCTAAGCTGCCTCGCTTCACCGCCATCCTGGACCTCAGCCACAACAACCTGAGCCGCCTGCGGGCGGACTGGACCCCCGCCCGCCTCCCCCACCTCCACTCCCTGCTGCTCAGCCACAACGCCCTGGGCTTCATCTCCACCGAGGCCTTCTGCCACGTCCCGCACCTGAGGTACCTGGACCTCTCCTCCAACAGCATCAAGGTGCTGGAGGAGTTCCTCTTCAGCCAGCTGCAGGAGCTGGAGGTGCTGCTGCTCTACAACAACCAGATCGCCCAGATGGACCGCAGCGCTTTCGACGACATGGCCAGGCTGCAGAAACTCTACCTGAGCCAGAACCAGATCTCCCGCTTCCCCGTGGAGCTGCTGAAGGACCGGGCCAAGCTGCCCGACTTGGCCCTGCTGGACCTGTCCGCCAACAAAATCAAGGACCTGCCGGTCGCGGCCCTGAAAGGCCTCCCCGCCTGGATGAAAAACGGCCTCTACCTCCACAGCAACCCGCTGAGCTGTGACTGCGGGCTCTACGAGCTCTTCGCGCACTGGCACGCTCGCCAGCTCAGCTCAGTGGTGGACTTCCGGGAGGAGCTGGTGTGCAGCCTGCCCCAGGCCAAGCGCAGCATCAGCGTCTTCACCCTCAGCAGCCAGGACGCCCTCAACTGCAGCGAGTTCAAGGAGCACATGCTGGAGGCCTACCTGGGGGACAAGGTGACCATTGACTGTGACACCAAGGTCCGGGGGGCGACCACCAGGGAGTGGGTGGCCCCAAACAACCGGCGCTTCCCGGAGGAGACCGCCAACAGCACCATGAGAGTGCTGGGCAACGGCAGCCTGCAGATCCGCCATGTCCGGGTGGAGGACATGGGCACGTACACCTGCTACGCGGTCAGCCAGGCCTTCAACGAGACCCTCTACGTGGACGTGATGGTCCACAACTTCACCCAGCCCGGGCCTCACGACACGCTGAACACGGCCTACACCACGCTGGTGGGCTGCATCCTCAGCGTCATCCTGGTGCTCATCTACCTGTACCTGACCCCGTGCCGCTGCTGCTGCCGTGGCAACGAGAAGCTGGCCGCCCAGCCGGAGGACAGCATCAACTCCTCCATGCTCAGCACCACGCCCAACCACAACCCCGAGGCGGCCGGCCGCAAGGGAAGCCTCAGCCACCTCACGGCTTCCGGCCCCATGCAAGGCCAGAACGGCAAGGTCAAACCCAACAGCACGCCAGAGCAGGCGGCCAGAAGGGCCCGGAAGGCCCACAGGAAAATGTCAGACCCGGACTCTGTCAGCTCTGTCTTCTCGGACACGCCCATCGTAGTGTAGGTGTACGGAAGACACAGGGAGAGGTGGGAGTGTTACAGAGCGAGTGCAGGTAGAAGAGGACAGGTAGTGACCCTCCCCTAGCGCGTAGCTGGGCAGGGGCCGGGCCCAGCAGTGGGGTGATGGATCTCCATGCACACGGCACAACACTGCTGCCAGGCGCTGCCTCCCGGGATGCAGCACCGATCCTGCCGTCACCCCAAGGAGCATTGTCCTCCCATCCAGCAGAGCCCAAGCGGCCAGCACAGCCCGGCAGTCCGCTCCCTGCAGCCGCCCCCAGCCTCAGACGTGGAACTACAATTGCAAGTTCCTCCAGCCAGAGCTCGGCAGAGTCCCACTGGGCAATGAAACGTACAGCGGGGATATGGCGCCAGCGCCCCGCGGAGCTAAGAGGGTGGGGGCGGGGGTTGCTGCTGAAAGAGCCCTTGCTGCAATGCCGGGGCAATCCTTCCTTACTCCTCAAGGGACATCCCAGGTCTGCTTCTGACTACCTTGGCGCGAAACCATGCTCGTCTCCGAGGTGTCCCAGCACCACAACCTTGGCCTGGATCCGCCATTTGAAGGTCACCTTCTGCTTTCATAGCTTGGCCACTGAAAGCCTTGACATCCGTTGGGGACCAGCATGTGGGACCGGGGGGGTCTCTCCTGCTACCTACCAGCCTCTCGCTAGACACCCCCTTTTGGAACGAATGTGACCCAAAGATTTTCAGCTCCATCAGGATGAAAGCGGGAATTGATCACCCCTGGGGCCTGTAAGATGGCATGCCAGCTGCCCCTCCTGCATCAGGAACTCGGGACACAGTGGGGCATGATCAACACCAGCTGGTCCCCCAGTGAGCTCTCTGGCTGACAGCCTAATGATCAGATTCCCATTCCTAATTACAATGATACATCAAGGCACAAGCTGGGTTTCCGGGACAGCTATTCAGCATTGCAGAACATCAGCAACCCTTTGGCGGGCTGTGCCGTGGCTGCCAGGGGGGCACTGCGCCTCTGCCCCGTCTGTACGGTGCTCGTGGGGGCTGTCCCAGCGAGCCGAGGGGCTGCGTGCTCCAAGGATATTAGGAAGGGGAGCTGGTAATGGAGTCTGCCGAAGGCAGCAGGCAGAGCACAGGAGCCCTGCAGGGAAGGGGGGTTGGGAACTATGTGATCAGACGTAGCAGCACTTCTGAGCAGACTTTGGGGGTGGGGCCCCCAAAATATGCTCCTGCTCCTACATCCCCCTTCCTCAAGCCGTCCCCACCCCCATGATCCTGGTGGCTTTTCTCTCCGCCCAGCCACAACTTGATTCTTTCCATCCTGTAGTTCCTTTTCCCTTCTTTCACCTGGGAGAGTGATGAGCCTGGGCTCTTCCCAGGGAGTGGGGAGGGGATAGGCACAGAGAAGGAGTGGGGGTAGAAAAGCTGTCGGTCCCCTTGCAGTGGTCCCTTTGCCTGCCCCCATATGAGGGGGACAGAGATGTGGTCTTGACATGGACATCCCAGCTCTGAGCCTGCTAGCGATAGCCCGGGCCTGCGGGAGGCAGTGTTTGGTCTATACACCGGGTACAGCCAGAGGACTCCGTGCGAAGCAGGTGCCATGCACAGAGGAGATAGCATCCCCCCTTCCCTCAGAAAGGGGGAGCGAAAGGGTCGGGGGGTCCCAGAGGGCGGGTGGGGGGAGCTAATCAGACGCCCAGGGCTGTCTGGGCGTTACCTTGTGGGGGTCCCACCCAGCCTACAGCTGGTTCTCAAGCCGCCCGTGCTATTGGTGGCTTCCGTAGCTTCAGAGGGTGAACAAAGGGGGTGAGAGCAGCCCAGAGAGATGGGGATAGAGGGAAGCCCCCACTGATCTCTAGGACCTGGCCATGAATAGCAGCATCACCAAAGAGTGGCGAGCTCTATGGTACGTCGCTGTGGACTCTCCCTGGAGCCCTAGATCTCTCCATCAGTGCCCCAGCTGGCATCGTCCTGGGGGCTGTCTGAGCCTGCGAGGGGCCCAAGGTGATGGCTGGCACAAGCAGAAGGAGCGCGAGGCACCATCTCCTCCATCCCACTCATCAGCCCGAGAACGGGGCCCAGCTCCGGGACTCGACTAAATGCTTTTCCTGGCATGTTATTGTGAAGCATGAGTCCTCCAAGAGAAGCATGCGATCCAGGTGAGACCGGCCTGCAAGCCACAGAGCGGGGAGCTTGGGGGGAGGGGCAGAGCAAGGGGAGGGTGTGTGTGAAAGGGATTGTGCCGGCGGGGAGGAGGAAGGGGCGATTTGGCCCTAATGGGCTGGGTGCGTGCGACTGAGATTCAATCCTGGCACCTGTGGAACCATAAGGCCGCTTAGCTGGGTGCCCCTCCCCCACCCATGCAGTCTCTTCCCCTCCCCACCCCCCAAAAAAGCCCCACTAGCTTGCAGCCTCCCTGTGAGCTCCCCGAATACCACAGCCGCCTGTGTGCTGGGCAGGGAGTGCTCCGGGGCAGGTTGAGGCAGCTGCAGGAAGGTGGGGGAGCAGGGAGACCTGACTCAGGGGAGGTCAGTGCCCTCCACACGCTGGTTCCCATCTGCCTGGCCCTCCCCGGAGTGACACACGCGTATGCTGCCGCACACAGCTCCCCCTGTACAATCTCCCTTGCACACAGACATGCATCCCATCCAGTTTGCATGCTCAGTGTGCGGATCTGTGAGCTGGTGCGTGGCTTGGCACATAGGGGCTGAGCGGCTGTGCTGTGTGCACGGGGCTATTGTGAGCATGGAGCTGGAAGGTGCGAGTGTCTCTGCTGGCGTGTGTCTGGGAGAGGGCGGAGAGGGGGAGTGAGACTGAGCACCTTGGTACCTTGCCAGGGGTGAATGCCTCTGTGTATCTGAGGGCACACGTGTGCATGGGCGTGTTGCATACCTGTATGCGTATGGATGCATGTGTGCGCTTGAGAGTACACACGTGTGCATGGGTGTGTCCGTGTGTGTACATTCTCTCACACACACATCCCCACTCAAAGACCCAGCCTCCAAACACAGCTGCTCCCCTCCCCGCTTGCCTGCCAGAAGATGTGGGTACGTCTGCATGTGACAGGAAGCAAAGGGGATGAGATCCCCCTAAGGCCCGGTGAGCACGGCCCACTGCCCAGCCCTATGGCCGGATCTGCCAGGAGGAGGCTATGCCTAGCTCTCCAGTGGTCCCTTCAGGGGCCAGGCTTCCTGAGGGAGAATCAGACCAGGAGCTGTCCCTGGCTGGAGAGGTGGGGGTTGGGTTAGCCCATCAGTTAAGAAAAATTCAGGGCTGCATGGCAAGTGTGAGGCTGCTGGCTGGGCTCACCTCCACCCCTCCCCCCCCCCCCCTCCTTCCCCCCCCCCCCCCCCCCGGCTTTCTGAGAGCCCCACATGCGGGCCGGGACACAACTCAGCCCCCTGGCGAGAGCCCCATGGGAGACGCCAGCCTGCTGGGTCGGGGACAGCAGGGCTAGAGAACTGAAGAGCTCCCCGTGGCACTGCCCCCGGGAACAGACAGGCAGGGGCAGAAGCAGAGAGCGAGAGCCCTGGGTTCCATGCGCCAATGTGTGTGCGGGGCTGTCCCACGGGCTGGGTGCTGTGTCCTTGCGAGGGGGTGGGGGTAGGTTGCTGTAGGGAGCCATTGGTGACCCCCCAGCAGGGTCCGATAGGCAAACCCCAGCATGCTCGATGGTGCAGCCTGCTCTGAGCTCCTCACCATGGCTCTGTGCCTTAAGGGGCCATGCAGAAGGGAAGAACGGACAGCTCTGGGCAGTCAGATCTCCAGTGCCCGGTATCCGATTCCCCTCTCCCTGAGCTGGCCAGTCCCCCAACCTTGGGGCCAGATCAGAGCCTGTGCCCCAGAGTGGGAAAAGGCCCAAGAGCCTATTCCCCACCCCCGAGCCAGCCAGTGTCTGTTGCATCTGGCCAGAAGATTGTGTCCCCATAGCCCGAGCTCCCAACTCAGCAGCCCCTCGGTGAGCAGCTAGAGCCTTGCTGGCTTGCATGCCACCGGATGACACTGTGCATCATCAATCATTCCTAAGGCGACTTTCCCTTGCCTTGCCTTGCCTTGCCTTGCCTTCCCTTCAGCCTGCGCAGGCCGACGGGGCCGCCCCCCACTCTCTTTCCCATTGTAAATAACAAACAAGGGGCTGGAAGATTTGCCCACTGGCCGCACAACTACCTGCACAGAAACATGCCCAGGGCGCTGGTCTGGGAAGCCCCCCGGCCTGTACCTGACAGGATCCTACTGGAGCTTTGAAGCAGGCAAATGCAGCCAACCCAGAGCCATGAGAGAGCTCCCCTCCCCCCATCCCTGCCATGTGCCAGGAGATGTAGCCCCCAAAAGACAGGCCTGAGATCACGGCATTAAAGACTGGCCACCCTTGCGCTTGCTAATCAATGGGCAGATCCTAGAAGGTGCTGAGCACCCTCAGCTGCATCACGAAGGATCAGGCCCCTGATCTGGACGCCTGTCTCTGCTAGTGCCTGACAGCTGATGCTAGAGAGGCAGGACACCCCCTCCCTATGTCCAGGGGTCCACCCTGTGAGGGTATTGATGGAGGGGAACAGCCCCCCCTCCCCCCCCCAGCATCCTCGCATCGATACACCCGATACAAGGAACAGGGGCTTGGGGGCAGCCAGGAGCGGAGCGGTGATGCTGGGTCTCCGCTCAGAGGAACGAAACTGGAGAGAGAAATCCACAGGGCAGGGCTGGGGGGCCAGAGTGCTGAACAGAGAGCCTATAGGGCTAAAGGGGTCCCCGGCAGTGGACAGGAGCCCCCAGGAGGGTAAAGGGAGAGCAGAGAGGGGGCAGGGGGAGCTCTGGTTCCACAGGAGGGAGGGAGGGGGGGAGAGAGAGAGAGAGAGAGTGCGTGTGTGCGTGTGCGCGTGTGCGTGTGTGCGTGTGCGCATGTGTGCGCGCAGAGGGAGGTGTCCCAGTTCGACTGCTGTGTCTGGAGAGCCCCCAGGCCCGCTCTGAGGCGGCTGCTCTGCTCCCAGCAGCACAGGGGGGCAGACAGAGCCTGTCCACTCCTGCCCCACCCTGTGGGCTTGCAGGTCCCGCGAATGTTATTCTGCCCTGCACGGGATGCGCATTCTGTTCTCCATTTCAGCCAGAGCCACCTGGCCTGCAGAGCACCCGGGCCGCAGCTCTCTCTGGTAGGCTGTGCTCTGACGCATAGACATAGGTGAAAATAAACATGTTTTAAGGTTCTGCAGTCGCAGGCTCGTCTGGTTTTTCACCGGCCTGGTGAGTAACGACAGGATGTTTCCAGGAGGTTGCGAGAGGCCTGAGACAACGGACATGCTCACGTAGCTAGGACTATGGTGGGGGCTTCGGCCAGCAGGGCAGCTCTAGCATGAAGGTGGCGCCTTGGTGGAACGGGGCCTGGGGTTAGGTGCCCCAGGGCAGGTAATGGTTCCCAGCAGTGCCGCTTTGTCTACACTGGGGTGCCCCAAGGCTGTGGCTGGGAGGGAGGAAGGCCAGCAGGACTCCAGCTGGTACAGGCATGTGCTGCTGTAGGCGGATCTCTAGCTCACCTTCGCAGGAACTAGGATTTCTGCAGCACCCACGTGGTCCCAGTGGGGAAGGATCAATGTCTCACTTGGGAGCGTTGGCTGTCTCGGGCAGGGTAAGCTGATGCTGGGGAGCCCCCAGAGGACAAGGCTGTGGGGTGGGAATGTGACACAGCCCCAGTGGGAAGCAGTCACAACAGTCATTCAACGACAGCGGAGCTAGGTGTGGATGTGGTGGTCTAACATGGAATTTGGTGATCTGGCACCGCTGGGAGCTGGTGTGGAGGATACAAACCCGTGATAGACCCCTGGTGTCAATGACACGGGGTAACCAACCATTAAAGGTCTGAACTGGTGCCAAAGGCCCGTAGGCTGAAAGGATTCACTGGGAAGGGGTGGGGACCCGTTGGCAGTTTTAACCTTTCTGCCAGGTGCCGGCTGGAGCAAAAAGGGCCGGGTTCTATTTTCTAGGGGTTCCTTCTAAAGACTTAAATAGCACTGACTTCAGCCCCCGCCCAGAAACCAGGGAGACTGTCTAGACCCCCCGGCTGCCCTTGCTGGGCAATGCTTCCCTGCCTGCAAGCGCTGAGTCCAGGGGTCTAAAACAAATAGAACTTTATGGGGGTGGGGAATAGGGGACAACAGGCTGAACGTGGGGAAGCCAGCAACTACTCAATTAACAACATCTAGGAGGTAAGACTCCCTCACCCCTTAACAAGAGTCTCACCCTTACTCCTCTGGCCGCTGTGACTGGCTGATGTGTTTCCCCAGCTTCCTGCTCGCCGTTAGCTGCCCCGGAGAAGCCCAACGATGCTGGCAGGCCGATGCAGCCTGGGGCTGTCTCCTGACCTGGATGGGGCAATCTGGGCAGGGAGGCTGCTGCTTTCTGTACAGCCAGAGCCAGCTCAGTGTTGCCCCAGCTGCTGTGTCTCAGCACGGCTCTCTAGAGAAGAATCCGTGTCTCCACGCCATCCTCCCCACCGCCAGGCACTGTGCACGCTGCCTCTCTCCCTTTAGCTTGCTGCCCTTAGTGCAGTCCTGGGCAGGGTGACCCCAGGCACGCTTGCTGCCGTTCTCTTGTCCTCGCATCTCCCGGCAGGGTCAGTTGCATGCTATTGCCCTCAAACTCCCAATGTACCTGGAGTGCCACCAAAACGCCCCAAGCGGCCACGTAACTAAAATGCCGGCCAAGCTGGGCCCATTCAGTCAATTCCCCCTGCTCTCCACTAGAGCTCCCCTCCCCGCCTCCGCACCCCTGCCCAGATGGAGTGTGTGGGTCATTTGGGGCTGCTCTACTACTCACCAACAGGGGGCAAGAGTGAATCATAGAATATCAGGGTTGGAAGGGACCTTAGGAGGTCATCTAGTCCAACCCTCTGCTCAAAGCAGAGCCAATCCCCAATTTTTGCCCCAGATCCCTAAATGGCCCCCTCAAGGATTGAACTCACAACCCTGGGTTTAGCAGGCCAATGCTCAAACCACTGAGCCATCCCTCCCCCCCGTCTCTCTAAGGCTTCGGGCCACAGGGCTTAGTGTGGGACTTGCCTCTCGCCCCAAGAGCCCTCCCCTCAAACATGGTCTCACCAGAGTAAGGAGCAGGGTCGGCTGACACACACACCACCCCCAGGTCCCGGACACCACACGTGCACACTGCACAAACATCTCACACACCCCAAGCCGTGCACACCCCAGCCTCGGCTACTGGCAGATGCCCAAGAGAGGGGCCCAGAACCAGCCCGGTGGTTCTACAATCCCACCTTCCTGTCCTAACCTGTGTAAAGGTACCTTGTACACACCCCCACTCCTGTGCAAAGTGCAGCTCCGCCGGCCCAGACGATCTGGTGCATAAGGGCTGGCCGAGATGGACGCCAATGCAGAATTTGGCTGTAGGCTTGCAGAGTTTAACTCGAGCCTCTAAAAGCGAAAGGCTAACGCAGCAAAGCCGACGAGTGCATCAGCCAGGCTGAGAGCTCTGCCTGCCGGAGGGCTGGGTGGGGGCTGGGAGCGTGATGCGTGGAAGGACCCTGCTGCTTCTGTCTGCACATTTATCAGAGGGCTGCGCATTCATCACAAAGGTGCCAACAGGCCCGTCAGGGTAAACGTTCCCCTCCCCCGCTGAGCTGACAGGAGCGACTGACCTGAGCTGGCAGCAGCTCGGCCCACTCAACGGGCGGCTCACGCGCTCGTGGCTGGGAGACACCAGAGGCTCAGGAGCCAGCGTGTGGAACTGGAAGGTAAAATCTTTTCCCGTCATTAATGCCAAGAAATGTCAAAGGCGACGGAGTCGCTGGTGCAGGGAGGCTGACGGGAGCATTGTGGAGAAAACCCTGCGGCCTGCCGGGACACATTCGCTCTGCCAGCCCCTTCCGCACACCGCAGCTGACCACGGCTCGGGGCCATTCCGGCAGCGCTGGAGCCAGCTGGTTCCCCCGGCTGTCACCTCAGTGACCGGCTGCCCTGGGGGGAGGGATAGCTCAGTGGTTTGAGCATTGGCCTGCTAAACCCAGGGTTGTGAGTTCAATCCTTGAGGGGGCCATTTAGGAATCTGGGGCAAAAAAATGGTGATTGGTCCTGCTTTGAGCAGGGGGTTGGACTAGATGACCTCCTGAGGTCCCTTCCAACCCTGAGATTCTATGATTCTATGACACCAGCATGTGTTTGCGTGTCTGCGCACGGGCGGGAGCTCTGAGAGACCTGGCTTCCAGCCCTGCCACTTTGGGAGGCTATTCCACAGCCTAATGGATCTCCACCATTAAGAGGTTTCTCGTAATACTCCGCTTTCTTCGTTTCCTCCAGTCCCGCCTAGCAATTCCCCCGGGTGCCTCTGCTTCCTTGAGGTTTAGCCCATGCAAATACCTGCAGCCTGCGATCATGTCTCCCCCAGGGCCTGATTTGCAGAGTGCTCACAGCTCCAGTGGAAGCTAATGGGAACTGATGGCAAATCAAGCTCTTGGCCAAGCTAGATCTGTTTAGCGCCTTCCATTCTCACAGTGAGAAAACCCCTCCAGCCCTCTGCTCCTTTCTTTGGCTCTTCTCTGAATTCCTCCCCGCAGTGCTGACAGTTTCCTAGCAGTGAGGTGCCCAGCGCCGACCACTGGCACTGGTCGATGGATGCAGGCCCTCGGTCTCTGTGCACGTGAGTGTGGTGCTGCCCACTCTAGGGGTGAACCCTGACCTGTTAGGGGACAGGGTGAGTCCCTCCACCACCGCAGTCATAAGAAGGATGCTTCCCAGAGAAGAACAGACCGTGCCAGCTGCTTTGTAAACCCTGTCCTGGCTGGCACGACTTTTTTGCCAAAACTGGGCATGTGTCCCGTTTGCTCTTGCCAAGTTGGTCAGTTGGTAAGCGCACACGGGACAAGTGCCCAGTTTTGTCACAAAAAGTGGGGTGTAGAGGACCGTGTGGGGGAGGGGGCGCGGCAGTGTCAGCTCTGTGCGGTGGGGCAGGCAGGCTCGGGAGAGCAGTGCTGCCAGCCCGGGGGGGGTGGGGGGGTAGGGCTTGGGTGAGCAACTCAGGCCAGCCCCGCATGGGGAGAGGGCGCGGGCCAGCCCCACATGGTGTCCCATTTTCCCTTGGGGAAATATGGTCACCCTAGCGCTGCTAGGAACTGGCAGGGGAAAGCCAGCAGTGGGGGACTGGGAAGAGAATGCACCCCCACACGGGGGCTGCACGTTCACCCTCTGAAAAGAGCAAGTTCAGCCCCTGCCAATTCCCTGTCATTTACTCAGGCGGAGCCCCCCACTCCCCAGCCCCAGGCGAGCCTTGGAGAAAGGGGGGGCTGACACAGGCGGCGCGTCAGCCACACCTGCCCGAGAGCCCTGGGCTCGTCTTGCCCACCACCATGGTACACAGCCTTCCAGATTTAACAGTGAGCCCGCTGCCTGGCTGTGTCTCAGAGAGGAGTCCCAGGGACTTTCCAAACCCTCCAGCCCACACGCAATCCCATTTTCACCTGTATAGCCTCTGACTTGGCTAGCCACGATTTCTCCTCACAGCTCTCCGGCAGGAGAGGGAAGTTGTATTGTCCCCATTTAATAGACAGGAGCACTAAGGCACCAGGACATGAAGTGACCAATTTCTCACAGAGTGTCAGTGGAAAAGCCAGGAATAAAACCCAGGAGACCTCACTCCCGATCACTAGACCCCATTCTCCTCCCAGGGCTGGGACTAGAACCCTGGGCTCCTGACCCCCACTCCCTCTGCTCTAATCATTAGACTACATCTCCTGGTACCTGCCGCCACCTTCCATGTTAAAGCAGAGCCTGTGCTACAAAAGCTGCTCTCCCTAGGCAGCTCCACACCTAGGGTCCCCTCCACCAAGCCCCTGGAGTCAATCAGGCTTCTCCAGAGACCCTTCAAGCAAACACAGAGAAGTTGCTGAGAGATGCAAACTGGCCACATTGGGCTCCTTCCACCTGACCCTGGCAGCCGAACGCTATTCTAGCCATTACAGCACTCAGGGGCACAAACAGCATGACAAAGGCCATGCCCCAAAGAAGGAGCTCTCTAATGAGCAGCATTCCCATCCCCTGGCTGCTGGAATCACTGTCTGGGCCCTGCCTGCTGATACAGTCAGCGCTCACGCCAGGACCCTCCCAGTCCCCAGGTAACAGCTCTACCTTCGGAGACCAACGCTGGGTTTCGCGCCCATGTCCGGGTCTGGTGCACTGCAGCTTGGTCGCATGGGAGCTGCAGGATCTGGGGCCCATGGGGCCAATGCTGCTCGATGGTTTGGGTGCCGCATGGTGATGCAGCTGCTCTGGAAGAGCACAGGCCTCCCTCTCCTTGCTACTGCTCACAGGAAGGTGCTGAGCGTCTCTCCAGAGTGCCAAGCAACTCCCGGGCAGCCTGGTGAGCTAAGGCCCTGTGTGAACTGCTCTGTGGGGTGGATGACTAGGTAGGCAGCATTGTATCCCTGCTGCAGAAATCCACTCAGCTCTCTGGCAGGTATTAGAAGGGCTTTGGAGCCAGCTCCATATGAAGGGGATAATACCTTTTAGCAATGATATTAATGCCTAATTTATTCTCTCTGGGCAAGGGTTTTATGCTGCTGCTGCTGCTGCAAGCCCCGTAGACTCTGCAGAGGTTCCCATTTCCCTTCCTCTTGGGAACTAAAAAGCGTCGTCCCTCCCCCATGGCCTGTGGTCAGAAAGGGGCAATCGGTTTTAGGGGAGGATTCTTTCTCTCTCTGTCACAACCATGATTGCTTCTGAAGCAGCAGCTGGGGAGAGGGAGCAGCCCTAGCTAAGCAACCTGCCTTCCTGCAGGGCCTAGGGCTAAAATGAGCTACAGGCATGGGGCTTCCCCACACCCCGCCAAACCGGTGTCACAAGGTCACTGCACCAGCAATGTCTCTTGGGATGATGTTACCTGGGCCCCACGAATGACTTTGGAGCCAGGCTCACAGGCCTAGGAGCGCTGCCCCCCAGCACAGGCGCACGCAGACACACAGAGCCAGAAGGAGCCCAGTAGTTCAGTCCTCTCCCTTCTCCAGCATGTCACGGGACCTCTCCAGATCTGGCATCCTCTGGCTTTCAGATGGACCCAGACCACTGTGCTTTGCATGGGTTCTGCCTCAAATCACAACCTTCCCCAAACCTGGAGGCCTCAAGGTAGGCAACTAATGCCATAACAAAGCGGCTGGATTTTCAGAGATCTGGAGCACCCGGGCTCCCACTGATTTGGGCTGGATCTGGGGGTGCCCAGCACCACAGCGAGGCAGGTCCCCTGGCATTCAGGGGCGTAAGCTTGGGCCCCATGGCTTAGATATGGTGGCCTGTGAATTCAGTGACCCTGCTGGGGTCAGGCACCCATGTGGGACGGGTTAGAGGAAGGTGAGGCGGGAGGAAGGAGTGCAGAGGAGTTGACACCTCTAGACCAGGGGTCGGCAACCTTTCAGAAGTGGTGTGCCGAGTCTTCATTTATTCACTCTAATTTAAGGTTTCACGTGCCAGTAATACATGTTAACGTTTTTAGACGGTCTCTTTCTACAAGTCTTTAATATATAACTAAACTATTGTTGTATGTAAAGTAAATAAGGTTTTTAAAATGTTTAAGAAGCTTCATTTAAAATTAAATTAAAATGCAGAGCCCCCCGGACCGGTGGCCAGGACCCGGGCAGTGCGTGCCAGTGAAAATCAGCTCACGTGCCGCCTTCGGCACCCATGCCATAGGTTGCCTACCCCTGCTCTAGACACACATCAGGAGAGGAGCTGTTCCGGAGTGAGAGGTGGGAAACCAACTGCAGAGCGCAAGGGGGAGCAGGGGTAGAAAAGGGCATGCAGGGGGCAGCTGGAGGAGGCACCCAGGCAGGGGAGGATGCCACGGAGAGCCTGGGAGGCCAGGGTGAGGAGCTGGAGCTGGCGTGGAAAGAGATACGGGTGAGGCCTAGGGCTGGGGGTGTGATACGGTGGGAGCGGCAGGGCAGGACGGACATGTAAAGGGAGAAGAGGAGGCTGCAGTAGCCCAGGCGGGAGGTGGCGAAGGCCTGGAGAAGGCCTGGATTTGGGAGCCCAATAGGAGGGGGTGCTGGCCAGGTACGGTGGGGAGGGAGCCGAGCAAGAGGATGCCTGTGACAATGCAGGGGCAGGCTTGGCCTGGCGGGCAGGCTAGTAGGGTTGTAGCCCAAATGCCTGGCATGAGACGCTGGCCGGTTGTGGCAGCACCCACCCAGGAGGCAGGACCATGGCAGAGACAGCGGGAGGCTGGGGGCAGATGCAAAGCTGACTCCTGCAGGGTTGGATTGTCCCTTGCCATCTCGTCCACTCTGCCCCCCGGCACAGAGATGGCTCGAGGCGCTGCCATGCCAGCAAGGAGCCCTCACTGCACTGAATTTCAGCCCAGGAGAAGTTACATGGCTCAGGATCTGTGCTGAATGCAACCCCCCGCCCCCGCCCCCGCCGCGTCTCTGGCCTAACCGTGCACCCCGGCAGAGCTGCCCCTGAGCAGGACGTGGTTTGCTGCAGAATCCTGATTAACTACACGGCAGCGCAGCGCCCCCAAGCCCCCCGTTCACAAGGCACCTGCGGCTGGAGGCCTGAGCCTGCTCAGGGCAGCGATGCGATGCTGGTGGATCAGCACCAGGCAGGACACCCTACCCCACATGGGGATTACTAGAGACCCTGGCCCCATATTCATGAACCGCTGCCGTGTAGCTGCCCTACCACAGAGCGAGGCCTAAGGGAAGTCCTGTGTCATGGCTCCCCAACCTCACCCCTCCCATCCATCCTCTACCCTGGGCTCTGCAGACTAGTGCAGCAGGTGTGCAAACAAGCTTGAGCTCCCTGCAGCACCAGACCGTAACCCCCACGCAGCCTCTGCTCACACGAGCGCTGGAATACAGCAGCCCCACCCCCAAAGGGCCTCCCGCATCAGGGGCTGCAGAATTTCCCCCAGTGATGATACAAGTGCATGGTGGAAACGCGAAGAGAAGCCAGGCCACCTCGATGGCACCGCGGCCGCTAGCACGGGCTCCTCTCGCTACTGCTTCCCCTACGGAAGCTCCCGCATGTCTCCTGCCCAAAGATCCCCTCCGCACGCTCTAATCGTCCGGCTGCACCATCAAGCTGGCGTCTGGCTCTGTGCTGGAGCTCCTGGGGCAGCTCTGTTCTCAGAATAGCCGGGCGCCCCTCCCAAGCTGGGAAGCAGACACCAGCTGCTGCAGTCTGAGAGAGAAAGGGACGTAGGGGGACAGCGGGGAGGGAGAACCCCGCGAGTCCCCTCTGTTAGGAATTCCCCTCCCAGCACTCCATGCCACCCTCCCCTTTGGTGACCAAGTCCCTGGCCCATTGTCTTGTTTCCTAGGAAACTTGTCTGGATTCCCCCCCTCGGCCAACCTACTTCTGCTCCAGCCGCTGCTCCCAGCCTGAAGTGCGCTGCATGCCAGAGCTGTCACAGACACAATATCATCTGGCAGCTCCACCACCTTCATCCTCGCTGGGGTTTCAAACGCTCCTCCTGGATGGGAGACTTGAAAGGGAGCTGTCAGCTAGGTGCAGGCACCACGCTTAGATGTGCGGGGCGCGGGGGAGATAAATAGACAACAGAACGGTTTGCAAAACCCAGCACAGAGACATCTCTGCACCAGCTCGCCCTCGGGGAGAAACCGATGTAAACATCTCCCCCCAGGGCTGAGCACCCAGCGAGAATGTGGAGGTGAAACTGATCAGCCCAGATTCAGCATCTGCGCTGAGTGATCAAGGCTGATTCATAGATTCTAAGGCCAGAAGCAACTGCTGGGATCATCTAGTCTGACCCGCTGTGTTACACAGGGCAGAGAACTGCCCCGGAATCATTCCTAGAGCAGAGCTGTTAGACAAACATCCCGTCTTCATTTACAAATGGTCAGTGATGGAGAATCCACTGTGACCCTTGGTCAGTTGTTCCAATGGTTAATCACCCTCCCTGTTAAAAATTAGCTTTAACTTCCTGCCATTGGATCCTGTCATACCTTTCTCTGCTGGACTGAAGAGGCCTTTTTAAAATATTTGGTAACTTCTCTTTGTTAAACTAAATAGATTGAGCTCCTGGAGTCTAGCACTTTAAGGCAGGTTTTCTAATCTTCTAATCATTCTCATGGCTCTTCTCTGAACCCTCTCTTCTTGAATTCAGGACACCAGAACTGGACACAGGATTCCAGCAGCAGTGGCACCAGTGCCAAATACAGAGGGAAAATCACCTCTTTACTCTCCCAAATAATCTCTCCTCCCTACTAAAAATTCCCCCATTTTTACATCCCTTTAGACATTAGCCCTTTTGGTCACAGTGTCACACTGGGAGCTCACGTTCAGCTGATTATCCACCATGACCCCCAAATCTTTTTCAGTGTCATGGTTTCCCAGGATTGAGCCCCCACTCCTGTAAGTGTGGCCTATGTTCTTTGTTCCCAGACGGAGACACTTACATTTAGCCATATTAAAACACACACCTTCTTGTCAAGTGTTTGTAATGGGCCATCCTGATTATCACTACAAAAGTTTTTCTTCTCCTGCTGATAATAGCTCACCTTAATTGATTAGTCTCTTGGAGTTGGTAAGGAAACCCCCATCTTTTCATGTTCTCTGTATGTATGTATATCTTCCTACTGTATCTTCCACTCCATGCATCTGATGAAGTGGGTTCTAGCCCATGAAAGCTTATGCCCAAATAAATGTGTTAGTCTCTAAGGTGCCACAAGTACTGCTTGTTCTTATTGTTAGGTTGTTCCCAAGCTTTCCAAGCGATCCAGGTTGCTCTGTCTCAGTGACCTGTTCACTTCATTATTTACAACTCCCCCAATCTTTGTGTCATCTGCAAACTTTATCAGTGGTGATTTTATGTTTTCTTCCAGGTCATTGATAAAAATGCTGAACAGTGAAGGGCCAAGAACCGATCCCTGCAGGACCCCACTGGAAACACACCCACTCAGTGATTCCCCATGGAATGTGGTGGGCTGAATGAGGGGCCTTACATTCCTAGCCTCTGCTTCTTGCAGCCATGGGGCTGGGAGGGCAAAGGTGCCTTCCTGATTCCAGGGTGGTCTGGAGACTGATATGGGTCATGGCAGGTGCACCAGACCAGGGGGGCCCAAGGCTCCCCCCCCACACACTTTTACAAAGAATCCAGCGCCCCTGAGTCATGGCATAATTTAGGGCAGCCTGGGGGCCACTCTATTTTATGCAAACCATGCCAGACTGCCCAGAATCCCGACAGATCCAGCTGTGCACCCTCTCTCCCACATCACACACACCTGCCTGGATCCATCTATATGCCGGCACCTCCACATACACTTTCCCTCACACCCCAGCATACATGCACCACCGACATATGCACCTATGCCACACACATATGTACCCCTGCAGAGACACACCTGGGCGTGCACACGTGCACTGGTCCATATTTCTGCTACCAGGCTCCTAATAAAACTGGCTCCCTGGCCAAAGAAGGGAACCCACCAACTCCCCCCAGGGAAAAGGCTGCTCCTGACCTCATTCCCTTTCACTCCCGCTCCCCGGGCTCCCCCAAACACTCCAGTTACAGAATGATGTGGGACTGCCAGAAGGGTCTTTGTGGCTGCCATGGCAGGCAGCAGGGCCCAGGGCGGCTTCCAGCTGCTGCATGTCCAGACGCTGGCTGGGAGGCAGGTAACCTCAGGGCAAGACGGACACCCGAGATGGCAGCTGGACCCCAGCAAAGCCCTGCCTGGGAGAGATGGGGACAGGCAGACTGGATGATGTGCCAGCAGCCAGGCTGAGAAACAGTGTGAGGCTGGATCATGGGCTGAGCCTGCAGGGGAGACTGACTTAAAGGCACAGTGTACTCTGTAGCACAAGAGGGCACTTGGCAGGGCAGCTAGCAGTGAGGGCTGGGCCAGCTGACACGTACCAGGAAAAGCGCAAACAGGGCCAGTTCACAGTACTGGGTGAAGATCAGACAGGGTATGAAAGGACATGGGTCTGGGTGTTAAGGCACTAGATGGGGTGGGCTGGGTCCAAGCCCTGGGTGATTTTAGGCAAGTCACTGCATCCCAGGGACCCATCTCCTGCTTATATGGTGTATGCGTTTCTCTCCCCTTCCGTCTGCTCTGTTTAGTGCCTCCATTCCTCCTCTTCCTATGCATTTGTACCGCACCTAGCACAAGGTGGTCCTGTTCCCGGTCAGGACCATGAGGCCCAGCTGTAACACACATCTTAATGGGTCAAACAGAGGCGCTCCCCTCACTGCCTCGCAGCCCCCAAGATCGCTTCTCTGGAGGCTGCATGAAGAAGCGGGAGTTGAAACAAGCATGTTACCCTCTGCATGAGCAGTCACCAGAGAGGGCTTAATTCAGTGGCACAGCAACAGCACAAAGGCCAGGAGCGGCAGGGGGCGTCCCCTCGCTGGCCTCCGGGGAGACACCATGGGGCTGGGCAGGGGCTGGAGGGCAACGGGCTCCTTACAGCGGAACAGCAGAAGGATTCCCCCACCGGAGGCCTGGGCCCAGAACTCCAGCTGAAAGGAGTGTGGGGTCAGAGGCGCTGTTTTGAGTAGGAGTGCGGTCGGCTCTCCCGTATGCTCTAGGCAGGGGATGAAAGCGACTCAGAGCCATCTAACAACAGAAGCAAATCCCAGCGCCCCTCGGGAGATGAGCCGGGCCGTGTCTCGGGCTGCTGAGCAAAAGAGGGGGCCAGAGATCAAATGCTGTGTGGTCCCGATGGGTGGCGCTTTCCCTGAAAGCTGAAAAGAGCAGGCCAAGCAGCGCTGTTCACTTGCCTGAAAGGCCCTGCCGAGCTCCATTGTTTGCACATCCGTCAAAGCTGCTGTTTGGGGCCAACCCTCAGTCTGCTGGGCTCAGTGGCCAAACGGCAGGCACACCGTGTGCGTGGGAGCGAAGGGGGGAATCACCCCCATGCTGCCCGGGCCGGGGGCACTGGCAGCACTAACACCTGGGATCCTGCAGGACTGACTTTGACAACTTAACTATGAGAGGAGAGGAAGGAGGCAAGAGAGACCCTGGGAATAACAAAACTTCCCCATCCCACAGGGGCCTGCAAGGGTCAATACAGTAACGATTGTTACTGCTCAGACACTACAGTCCCATGGCCCGATCAGTCCCATGGATTGGCTGATCCCGATGTGCTGGGGGCAGGCAGAGAGGCTGAGTTGCACCCCAGGGAGGGATGTTTTCTCAGGAGTGACCCAGGACCTGTGCTTGGGCAACGCGTTCCGGGCCTAACGCAGACATACCGGCCAGTGAAGTATTACTAGCCTTGGCTTGTTGCAAGATACGGGACGTCACAATCACAATCTGGTCCTTCCTCACCACCCCCGGAGGTAAACAAGCTGCTAGCATGCGGGATTAACTCGGGGCCACAGGCAGACTGGGAGCCTCACTGCGTTTGACAGGACACAGAACGTTTGCCTGATGCTTCAGGTGTCGACCTTTGTATACGTCACCAATCCCTAGGTCTAATGGGGTGTGGGGGGAGAGGGAGATCTGGCCTACGGTCAAACATAGCTAGCCCCAGCCTGGCACCATTTTTATCCCCCAACAACCAGAGCAGCCACACAAGCAAGGCCCTGGGAAACCAGCTCGGACAGTCCAGGAGGGTGGACAGCTGGAGAGAGGTGACACGGGTCCCTCAGCTAACCCTCATCTTTCCTCCTTGGCTTGCTGGATGCTGCTGTTAGGGTGACCTCTGGCTGACTGTTTTACATATTATTTAATCCCCCTCCTCCCCCCCCCGGAAACATCTGTAGGGCCGACTTCCAAGCTCCTGTGTTCACCCAGCGATGGTCCCGGCTCCGTGCCGGCGACACCGGCACAGCCTGGAGTACTGAGCATGGGGAGCCTGAGCCGGTGCTGCTGGGGTGGGGGAGAAAGGGGCACATGCTCCGAGGCGAGCTTGGCAGAACTGCAGCCCAGGGCTTCCCTCCAGCTACCCTAGCGGCGCTGCCGCCGGACGGGAACGCAGCAGCCTCTCCCTGCAGCTGGATCAGGAGGCTTTAGGGGCGAGACTGATGAGTTTTCAATTGCCAAGCTGCGAAGTGTCCAGGCCCCCATAGACCAGTCCAGGGAGCTCTGGCGGCTCTCCCGCCAGGAAGCCTTTGCAAACAGCTCCCCCGTGTGGGCAAACATCACACCAACATCCACTGGTCCTGGTCCGTGCAGCTGAGACAGGGGTGCCGCACTTCTTGCCTCCATCCCAGGAGCGCGCAGGCTGGCCGCTAGGGCGCATTCGCAACCCCCCAACTCGGCGAAGTGCTGGAGTCACAGGGCTTTGCTGTTGCGTAAGGATGAGGCTGTGCTAATGTATCAATCCCTGTGACGCAAGGACGGAGAGGCCAGGGTAGGGCAGAACCTGACATTTAGGAGATCCCGGGTTCAATTCCCTGCCCTGCCGCAGACAGCCAGGGCAACCTTGGGCAAGTCACTTAAGTCCCTATCTGTGCAGAAGCACAGAGAAACGATGGTGGTAACAGTCCTGCCCACCTCACAGGGGGTTGTGCAGTGTGAGGCGCTCACACTCCAGCAATGGGGACCATGTAACTACCAGAGACAGCCCGTCTGGTCACCACGTGCATCTCAGCCATGCCCTGGGACCCAATAGCTTCCCCTCTTCATGGGACAGAAGCTGATTTTCCTCTTCTCCCCACCATCCTGGTGCCCATCAGAGGGGGCGTGGGCAGACCTCTCCACGCGGTCATTCTAGAGCCTCCGTGCCGCCCGCACTGGGCCTACTCTTCCCTTCCATCTCAGGCCCGGCCCAGTGCTTTGAGCAGCGGGACTGAAGTCAGGAGATCTAGGTTAGCTGTGGGACCTTGAGCAAGTGTCGTTCCCTTTCTGTATCTCAATTTGCCCACCTGTAAAATGGTAATAAAAATAACTGGGGGGGGGGGTGACGAGAATTAAGTGATTAGCAGCTGTGACATGCTTGAGAGCGTCTGATGACTGGTGCCATACAAGGCGCAGTGCTGCTCACTCTTCAACTCAGACCCACCGGCTCTGCGGCAGCTGTATGGTGCTTGGGCACTCGTGAATGAACGAGCCCAGACCGCTTCCTGCCCACCCCTGCCGGTGTTCAGATCGCCCAGAGCGTTAGCAGTTCAGTTACCCTCCACCAGCCTTGCGAGTCAGGGAAGTGTTCCCCACATTTTACAGATGGGAAACTCCGGCACACAGGGATTTGCCCATGGTCACGTGTCAGCAGCGGAGTGGGGAAAGGAGCCGGATCTGACTTTCAGGCCTCGGCTTAAGCCATTAACTTGTCTCATCCTACATGCCCCACCTCCCCGATAACTTACAAATGGCTGAGCTTCATGCTCACAGCACCGCGGGCACAGTCATAGCACCCCAGTACCACCCTGCCAGCAATGCCACACGCCATAAACAGAGCACACACCGGGCACGGCTGGGATTGACTGAGGTTTCATTCTTACACACAAGAATTACATTCCATGACTGGGCCCCAATTACTGCAGGGCTGCATTTTCAACACACAACACAGGCTAAGAGTGCACACAAACGCACCAGTCACACAGATGCCAAACACGTCTTACCCATTACAATGCTCTTTGAAAGGCAGAGGACAGACAACGACAGCAATAGCAGGGTGAAGAGCCCTCTGCCACAGTGTGATCTAAAGTAACCTGGAGACTGAGATCATGGAAAATGAACCATTCGTGCCCTAGTTCACCTGTGACCCTCTTCCACTGGAGTTGTGTTTCAAACAGAATCCAAATCCTGCTCAGTCTCTCCCTCCCTCCCCATGCTGCTGACAAATTTCTCTGTGCTTTTTAGACACCTCATATTAGATGGACTTTTTCTCTTACCCATTCCCAGAGCCACCCCCTTTTCCCCCTCCCCCCAAAGCTGGCAATCACAAGGGCAGAATGCTGGCTTGCTCAGCAAGCTGGAATCAAAGTTTGAACAGCAAAACCCAGCAGGTGTGGGATGCGATCAGAGGCCGAGAGAGCCTTCGCTCCATCTGCACCCCTCCCAATCCGTCTGCCCTAGCAACCTTCAGTCCAACGCAGCCACTCGTCTGTCTGCTCTCCCTCTCCCCCAGGCTACAGTGCTTCTGGTTTATTTCCACTCCCGCTATGATCTATAGCAAGATGTGCCATAATGAGGTCTATGGAGTCAGATATCGTGATGCTTGTCTGGCTCACCATCGCATACAGCTATGTGCTACTGTACAAACCCCAACCCTACCTGGCCAGTCTCCGCGGACAGCAGCTGCTGATGGAAACTGTTTGCCAGAGAACTGCAGCTCTCCCAAGAAGTGATCTCAGAGAAAGCAGCTGCTTTATACAGGTTTCCACCCCAACACAAAGCAGGGACAGTTCGGTATTTGTATAACACCCAGAGGCCCTCCCCGAAGTCAGCGCCCCATCGTTGCTACAGACATGTAGGGCACAATCCTGGTGCTTGGCTCAGTCCAGATTATGACCAGTCTGGTCGGCAATGCTGCAGGGAGACAGCCAGGTGGGGGTCTCCAGCTTCCATGAGGTGGCAAGTTCCCTCCAATGGCTTTCAGCTGAAGTGCAGTTGTACATACACGTTTCACGTCCCCAGCACCCAAAGCCTGAGCTGGTGGGGTGGGGTGAGCATGGCTGTCCCACGTCACACCGGGAAGCACCCAGCATGTGGAAGGCTCCATATAACCAGAGAGGAACGTGGCTGTCAGCATTCAGGTTTGCACTCCATTAGCTCCCTGAGATGAAAGACATTCCCACTGCCAAGCAGCAGGCAAAGCCAATGCCTTTAGCCCGCAGGCCATGGACTTGGCCTGGCTTTTTGGACCCATAACACAACAGAGAGAGGGGAGTCACTTGGGTAAAGCGAGCTGGAGGAATGTACTGAGTTTGGGTGGTGCGAGTATTGCTCCTGCCCACGCCTGGCTTTGCAGGGTTAATCCAGAGTGACACTGCAGGTGGAGTTTCAGAAAGCGGAGTGAGTCCTTGGGGTGGGGAAGGATAGCTGGCAACCAAACTGAGTGCACAAAAGAATCTGCACGCTCTTTCCTTTTCCAGTCGAGCGGGATTGAGCAGAAGGTTTCAGCTGCATGTTCACAGCCCTTCCATGGGTCTCCGCCCCTGCTAGCACATCTGCATTGCCCCTGCTGCCGCCCCCACCCACGCAGAGACAGTCTGCCCACTGCGTGCGTACCCGCACTAGCACAGTGGCTGATCCTCAGGAAGGATAGCAGCCTAGCAGAGCTACTCTTTCGCCAGGGCTGCGGTGCTGAGGGTCCCAGGTGAAAACCCCACTGGTGACACATACGGGGAGGTGTGGGGGGCATGACATTGGACATTCTGTTGGTGCAGTGCCAGCTAGTTAGCACCTGAGGCTCCTGTTCTCTGCTCTGGTCCTTCATCCCCTCCACAACTGCCCCCCCCTCCACAACTATTCAGGAAAGAGGGGGTTAAATGAGCGATTTAATCAAGCACCCCCTCCAAACAGGGGCCTCTCCCCAGAGCTGTGCAGGTTCCTTGGATGCTGGTGAGACAGCAGGGGAGGAAAAGGAAGAGCGTGAACTGGCAGCACCCCTGAAAGGGAAATGTAATGCAAGCCAGTGAGGCACCTTCCCTGAGATACTGGAGACAGACGCCCCCTGCAAGTCCTGCCATTGAAATGGTTAAATATGGGAATAGTGCAAGTCAATCAGCTCCCACCCCAAACATGGCCCTAGGAGCTTTGCTGCTGACTAAGGCTAAGTCTACTCTACGGGGACTAGAGCGACACAGCTCCATCGCCGCAGCGATGCCTGCACACACCCGCAGTGTCAACGCAGCATACAGCCAGAACGGGGTAGGACCACCACCTACCTGAGTGATGGTAGCTAGACTGATGACAAACTCCTTCCGTCACCAGCTGTGTCAACACCGGGGGTGCGGTCAGCACAGCCGCGGCGTCCACAAGCTCCGCACCTGTGCTGACCTACATTTTCAGTGGAGCCCAGGTCCAAAGCCCAAGTCACTGCAAGTTATGAAGCCCCGACAGCTAGTAAACCTACCCCCGGGCCATACCTGCAAAGCCATCCCCAGCCCATGAAAACCCCAGGCACACTGCAAACTTGCACACCTGTCTATGGCGCTACCCTCACCATGGGATCTAGGTGCATACCCACATGCCTCAGACACAGCTAGATCACCAACTCATCTCTCACAGGCCCATTTCACACCCCACCTTGGCGAGAATCCAGGCAAGAGGCCCCATATCCTTCCAACTGCTCCCTCAGCCTGCTGGGCCCTTGGGGGTCCAACTACCACAAAATCCAACCCTCCCGCCTAGGAAAAGCCTGGGGCTCTGCACGAGCCTGCAGGGGCCGGGGGGCGTCACAGGGGGAGAGGGCAATGGGAAGCCCAGAGTAACATTAGGAACAATAATTAATCCAGTTTGAAGAGAACCTGGGGCCTATCGCGACGCTGCCGGCAGCCAGACGCACCCAGGAGCTCTTCTGCCTCATTCACAATCCCAGCAGCCGCAGGGCTTGAACGACAAGCAGTGATGGCCAGTGGAGTTCTGCCTGCAAAGATGGGCCCGGGCTTTGCCCCCGAAAGCAAAGGGACTCCTCCGGGGCAGGACCAGCTGAGCTGCAGTGCTAAGGGGCGGGGACGCCACTGTGAGCCAGGAGCTCGAAACCGAGCCCCAGGTCCAAAACCTGAACAAAAATACATGACGTGTCTGTCTTAGCTGTGATCCAACAGCTCGGGATCTATGCCCAAAACATACAAGGGGAAATGCTCATTAGTACAGGGAGCGAAGGGACCTGCCCCCAATGCACATGTGCAAGGAAGGTAGAAGGGCAGGTGGGAGCTCAGACCCGGAAGGGGGGGGGGGGGGGGGAGAAGAGAGGGGGATGGGCAGGCTGGAGCTGGGGGGGGGGGGGAGTACAAGACAGGGGGATGGGCAGGCCGGAGTTCGGGTGGGGGAGGAGAAGAGAGGGGAATGGGCAGGCCGAAGTTTGAGGGCGGGGGGAGAAGAAAGAGGGATGGGCAGGCCGGAACTCAGACCTGGGGTGGGAAGAGGTGCAAGGAGAAGGGCAGGCCGGAGCTCAGACACGCACCCTTTTCTTCGGTAGGTGAATGCCAGTGGTCTGGTTCATGATCACCAGGGCAGGGTAGAAGGGCAATACCAGGCAGAAATACCAAGCCACCCCCTTGACCTGTGCCTGGAACCAGTCAGAGCAAATCCCGAGGACTACAGTGAAGGTGGCGAGCAGACACACAACCAGGCCACACGTGACATGGTACAGCCTCAGCCGTGCCACAGCGGAGATCCTCAGAGGCTGGGGGAAGCGCAGGCTAAGCCCGCACAGAGCCTGCCCGCAGGTGGCAGCCAGAGTCAGGACGCCCAGGAGGCTGTGCCAGGAAACCAAGTGCGGGAGCTCGCTCCGGTTCTTGCTGGAGACGATGAAGCCCAGGCCCAGCGTGGCAGCCACGACCACCAGCGTCTGCACGGTCCAGTGCAGCCACACTTTCACCTGGCGGGAGCAGAGGCAGAACGGGGAATTCTCGGGCGAGAAGAGCAGGATGGCTTCGGGCAGGCAGAGGCAGAACTGGGGACACAGGAGACCATTAGCAACACAACGCCTGGTTGCCCCCCACCCCGTCGGGAACACTGGCCAAGGACCCTGCGTGGGACAGCACGTTAGCACAGAGACAGAAGAGCCCACGGGGCCTGTAGGGGAAGAAGGAAAAGTTCATGCTTCCAAACCTGAGCTACTCCCGTGGGTAGAGCCCTGAGATGGCCAGCACCAGCGACAAGAGTGTCCTTGCAGCTGAGGGCTCAGCGTACATAAGGGGGAGCTGGGAAACTTGGCCTTGTCCCTGTGAGTTAGTTCAATCCTAGCAAATCATGCACACTCCTGCTCCCATCATCAGCGTCAGGGCTTTGCAGGGCAGGTCGACCCTGCCGCAGCATTAGCACGTCACATGCGGACACTGCACCCACCGCCAACCTCTTTCAAGGAGTTGTTTTGAATCTAAAAAGCCCCCTATTGCATGTTCCTGGGGACTTTCGAGACCTTCCTCTCACTCCAGTGGAGCTCAGGTGAGAGACGCTCCGGCAGCCCTCATGTTTCTATTCTGCGGGGTGGGGGGAGAGAAGGGTCAGAAGCAGGGCATTTCGGGCTCCAATACGTGTCCCACTTTTTATTATTATTTTTAAACATTCAGGGCATTTTGCAGGATCTAGCTATTCTTTAAGGCCTGTCATGGGAAGAGAGTTTTCTGGGGGTTAGAATTTGCCTTTTCGTTGTTTTCATTTAGCTATGCTTTTAAACTAGTGTAAATGTGTTTGGAAAATGGTAACTGGCAGCCAGTTTATCAATCAAAATAAATAATTCTCATCTATTTCATACGTAGTGGAAACCATCTTTAACTCTTGGTAGTGTAAGAGGGCCCGCCTCCCACTGTACATTCAGAATTCCCAGATACACACACTTCTCTTACTGGTGTTCGCAAGCTTCCCACTCTGCTCCAGACGAAATCCCTTCACCCCTGAACCCTCGCTCTCCATGGGCACAGCAGCTCTCACTCCAAACTGACACTGAACCACATCCGGAATCAGCCATCTACTCAGGGCTAAGAACTACCGTTTGGGGGTATCTTGCCAATCAGGAGAGCACCTACTTTAAAGATGTGGGGAATAAATTCATTGTTGACACTAGATCAGATGCTAGAGTCTGCGCTTCTCTCCAACCACTGGAAACCAGACCTCAGGAGTGAATGGAAGTCAACTAGGACACGCAAGTCCTCAGGAAGATAGCAGTTGCTGCAATGAATCACGGGCTGAATCTGACAAGGACAAATGAGTGCAAGTTGCTAAGGGTGGCTCCATCTGCACCGGTGGGGAGGGAAGCCAGAGCTACATGCGAACATCTCCAAAAGCAAACCAAAGCGGCTATAAACCCAGGGACATTTCTAGTAGATAAACAGAAAAACAAAATAAACTTACTGCTACAGACATGAAGACAGGGTGCCAAGAAAACAGACCTGGGAAGGAAAGAGTCAACACTTCGGGTTGGGGCAACACTTAGCACTAAACAGGAAATGATGCTTCATTCACCCATTCTGTACAGGAGCACTTCTTATCACCATTACAGTTCCTCTCCCCTGGCTGTGGAGCCTGATGGGGACAATCAAGCATGGAGGGTGCACTGAGCTGTCTGGTGCTCTGGTCTGAATCCTGTTTTCCTGGTGGATTTGGGAAGGCGCACGGAATACAGCATGTCAGTCCCCCCCGGCCATGTTTATTTCTATCCTTTGGAGATAATATCCCTTCTCAGAGTTAATCAGTGGTTCTTAAAAACCACTGCGAGTTCAAACTGAGCAGAAGCCAAGCCGAGTGCAGCCTTTTAAACAATGGTACATTGGCCTGAGTCTTTGCACTGCCACTCTTCCCAGATGCATCCCACTTCACACCCAGCTTCTCCTGCCCTCCCCCCCCACGGACCTTTTCCAACAGCAATGAGCGACCCAAACACAGGGAATGCTGAAACTGACGAGCTGGGAAACTTCACAGATGCTGAAAAACGAAGTGGTCCATAATTTCACATTCCCTCCTTCTCCTCCCACTCTCCGCTAGGTCCCTCGGCACTTTACAAGCCAGCGTCACCCATCTTAATGGGGAGCGACTGACAACAGGGTGGAGAGCAAGGAATAAAACTGCTGGCACCTGCTCTCTGGCCCCTGGCTCCCTCTCCCCGAGGCAAGAGGAGACACACACATGGGTAAGGTTGGGACAGGACGGGCTCTGGCCAGCCCCGGGAGGGAAGACTCCCCATTTCAGAGACCCGGGACAGGGAGGATGTTCTCCACAGTGGAAGAGGGGTTCCGAAGGGGGTTGGGAACTGACTCAGTGCAGACCCCAACGCCCCAACACGGGAGCACTGTGCTATAGGGAGCAGGGTGGGGGCACTCAGTGGCTCTGCAGCCCACTTACCAGTAACTACTACGAGGGGACCCCTGACTCTGGCCCTGCGTTCCCCACCCTCAGCCTGCTACAGCCCCTCACTTCCTCTCCCGCCGCACCCCCTCTGGACTCCTGCACCCTCCATCGCCCCCCAGGGGCCAGGCCCCCACCCAGCTTCCCCCCAACACTCACCTGGGCCCACCCAGCCCCCTGCCCAGCCCATGCCTCCCCTACCCCAGCCCCCCACACAAACCCTCATCAGCCCCCTCCCCAGATCATGCCTCCCCTACCCCAGCCTTCCCCACTGACCCCCCTCAGCCCTCTGCTCAATCCATGCCTCCCTCACCCGGTCCCCCAGTCCTCACCCCCTTAACCCTTTCCCTACCCAGCCCCCCCACTCACCCCCCCAGTCCCTGCCCCCTCAGCCCCCTGCCCAGTCCCCACCCCCTTAACCCTTTCCCTACCCAGCCCCCCCACTGACCCCCCCAGTCCCTGCCCCCTCAGCCCCCTGCCCAGTCCCCGCCCCCTTAACCCTTTCCCTACCCAGCCCCCCCCACTGACCCCCCCAGTCCCTGCCCCCTCAGCCCCCTGCCCAGTCCCCGCCCCCTTAACCCTTTCCCTACCCAGCCCCCCCACTGACCCCCCCAGTCCCTGCCCCCTCAGCCCCCTGCCCAGTCCCCGCCCCCTTAACCCTTTCCCTACCCAGCCCCCCCACTCACCCCCCCAGTCCCTGCCCCCTCAGCCCCCTGCCCAGCCACCGCCCCCTTAACCCTTTCCCTACCCAGCCCCCCCACTGACCCCCCCAGTCCCTGCCCCCTCAGCCCCCTGCCCAGTCCCCGCCCCCTTAACCCTTTCCCTACCCAGCCCCCCCACTGACCCCCCCAGTCCCTGCCCCCTCAGCCCCCTGCCCAGTCCCCGCCCCCTTAACCCTTTCCCTACCCAGCCCCCCCACTGACCCCCCCAGTCCCTGCCCCCTCAGCCCCCTGCCCAGCCACCGCCCCCTTAACCCTTTCCCCACCCAGCCCCCCCACTGACCCCCCCAGTCCCTGCCCCCTCAGCCCCCTGCCCAGTCCCCGCCCCCTTAACCCTTTCCCTCCCCAGCCCTGCCCCCCACTCACTGGTGCCGGGCCGGGAGAGCAGCAGCAGGAAGAGGGTGAGGCCCAGCGCCACCAGGTGCGCCAGGAGGCCGGTGCCCCGCCGCAGCCAGCGGGAGACGCGGGACTCCGGGAGCCCGGCCTGCATGGCGGGACTGGGGGCGGCCCCCGCCCCAGCGACACCGGCCTGCGGGGAGGGGCCGAGGGCGTGAGACGGGGTCGGAGGGGAGGGGCCAGAGGGGGGAGAGGGAGGGGCCAGAGGGGTGAAGGGGGAGGGGGCGGGGCCAGAGGGCGGGATGGAGCTAGAGGGCGGGGCCAGAGGGGTGGATGGGAGGGGCGGGGCCAGAGGGGAGAGGGAGGGGTGGAGCTAGAGGGAGGGGCCAGAGGGGTGGGTGGGAGGGGCGGGGCCAGAGGGGAGAGGGAGGGGCCAGAGGGGCGAAGGGGGCGGGGCCAGCGGGAGGGAGGGAGCTAGAGGGAGGGGCCAGAGGGGTGGATGGGAGGGGCGGGGCCAGAGGGGAGGGTGGGGGAACTAGAGGGATCTAAGGGGGCTGGAGGGAGGATCTGGAGGACTGAAGTCCTAGTGGTGGAGCAGGGGTAGTGGTACCTTCCTCCCCCCCCGCCCCCCCTCCATAAGCCACTACTTTCTCTCGGGAGCCTTGACCCTGGGCCACCTCCCTTTGGGTTCATGGGGCACGGCCCCTGTGCACCCCGTCTTCTAGGAGGGCAGTTAGCGTAGGGGGCCAAAGCCCTATCGCCCCTTTGGGCTGGCGTCTCTCTGGGGCCAGTTCCCTGCTGTGCTGGCAGGCAGCTAACATAGGCCGGGACCCCAAAGGGGGCAGCTCCATGGGCGTTTGAGACCCAGGCCCACACCCCACCAGCATGAATTCAGCTTTCCCACACAGGGACGTTGCCCGGGGCTCCTGGGCCTGCCCCGTGTGCCATGGACACACTCTGCTGCCCCATGGCTAGCAGAACGAGGCTGGGGAAACTCCACGGAGAGGGATCTGGTCACAGACATCCCCCCCCCCCCCCCCCCCCCTCCGCGACCTGGAGGAATGGATGTTGAGGGCTTTTTCTAAAACACTGCCCTGCCTGCCCAGTCCTGGGCAAGGATCAGCTGACTGCTCCTACAGCTCCCTCCAGCCCTGCTCCAGAAGAGCAGCCATTCTCATGCACAGGGCTGGCAGCACCACCCACCATTCAGGTTGCCAGACGTTTCCCATTGTAAAAGCCTATTTTCAGTTGCTTATAGCTTTGCCAAACTTTAACCAACTGGGCTGAAATTTTCCATGCTGAGTGTCTGCTCCAAGCTGACTTTATGGGGGATGAGGGGGGATTTCAACCAAAACAGTTCAGCTACTTCTGAGATGAAGTCTAGTGAAAAATACCTTGTTTTTCCCATGTTAAAAAAATGGGTCCCCTTTTCTTTGGAAAGCTCTAGCGCCTCCCCTGCTTTGGGACAGGGACTTGAAGTTTGACAGGGTGTTAGAGATGTGCCTTTTGCCATCCCTGGAGAAATGTGCCCATATTTGGCCAAGTTATGAATGTCTGAAAAATTGTGGTTTGCACATGCTCAGCTGAGACTTCGATTTTTGCAGCTCAGTTCTTCAAAAATTCTGACTGCATTGGGTCCACTCCAGGCTGGGCCACACAAGCACTTTCCCTGCAAGTGTAGTTCTGGGCTGCTGTGGGTCATGCCGAGGCCCAGCCAGGGCGCCCGAAGTGAGTGCAAAGGAACCTCTCTCCTGTGCTCTCAGTGACCCCCCCGGCTGGGTCCAGGCAGCTTGGAGGAGGAAGCTGCCTGATGTGAATGCAGAGGGAATGAGAGCTAGAACTGTGAGCTGGGGCTGGGGAGAGCGCATTGAGGCTGTCTATGCTGCACACCAGTGTCGGCAGCATGTAGGGGACGTGTAGCAACATACTGCAGAGAAAAGCAGGCTGCGTCCACACTGCAGTGTGTAGCTAAACATGTCAGTGAAAGGCTGGCAGGGCAGGCAGTGGTGGGAGGCTCCAGCAGCTGGGAGACAGCAGGACACGACACGGCTAAAAACAGCAGTAGACTGGGAGGCACGGCTTGGGCCAAATAGAGAGACACGTATTACCGCAGTCCCTAGGAGCCCTAGTTATGGACCATTGTGCTAGGCGCTGTACAAACATTAGCCTGAGGCACCTAAGTCACCACTCCCAGGCACCCAGTCCCACCCTGTTTAAAGAACAGCTATAAGCCGAAAAGGGTCTCTCTCCAAACCACCTGTCTGGGCTCTCCTTGGAATGCCAGCTGAAAGGAGCCAGCCCTGCAGCCTTTCCCCGGGATCTCACCATCGAGTTACAGACCCAACACTCACCAGCTTTCTTGGAAAAGGGGGGAAAAAGGGCAGCTGGACTAAGGACCTGGACTGGGAGTCAGGAGTCTTGGGCCTATTCCCAGCTTTGCCACTTGGCTGCTGGATGATCTTGGGCAAGTCACTTTTACCCTCTCTGCACCAGTTTTCCTTCCCACCCTTTGTCTAGTTGAGATTGGGGCAGGGACTGTCTCCAACCATGGATTTGTACAATGCCCAGCCCATCGGGGCCTCGAACCGTTAGCCTAATACAACAAATAATTCATAATAATAGACTGGGGCGGGGGGAGGGGGAGGGGGGGTTGGACCAGCACAGCACTGGCTAAGCAACAGATATGACTCTCAGCCACACCATGACTGGCTCAAGCCACCCTTCTGGTCCTGAGGACAGTGCAAGGTACTAATCTTCTCAAACGAAGACATGGGCTGGAGGAGAGTTAGACAAGGCCATGGGTGCCGGTTCAGAGCTGTCCCGTCGGGGTGGGGTATTCCTGTCTATCACACAACCACTTCACTGGGTGCCAGTCGCTGCCCAGGGTTAGCACAGGAAGGGGGCACTGAGGTAGAGATTGGGCCAGGCACAATGAGCAGCAGAGAGAACCAGAAAAACAGAGGCCTCATGAAATAGCCAAGACATTGCACTAAAGGACCGACGTGAACATTGCATGATCCTGACATAAGCTCCGTTCCGGGCCAGTGAAAACGCTTGCACCACCAAGCACAGCTTCGGGAGAAGGGACGTGCCTACACGTCAGGGCACTGCCAGCAGGGGGAGCCACTCGAGCCAGGCCTGTCTCAGGGCACTAGCAGCAATGGGTGCTGACATGCAATGGAAACACACACCAGAGCACTGCCTGCAGAGGGATCCACCCCCACATGTAGCTGGCTGGAACATCTGCTTCCCAGCCCTGCCAGGAGGGGGCGCCTGCCGCCGCCCCCGCCCCCGCTGAAAGCCACAGGCCAAACCACCCTTTCAATACTGATTTTTCTTTTTTAAAAAAAGAAACAAAAACAGCAATAATAATTCTTATAAATATCCCAGCCCGGCTGTGTGGCTGCCTCCTCGGTCCAGTCCATCCGCTTCCAACCTCCTCCCAGGTGTGGATCGGGTTTGCGTCTGGATTTTTTTTTCCCCCTTGGGACTTTGTTCGTTCGGGTTTTTTAGCAGCAACAGAACAGGAAAAGAGTCTTGAGGTATTTTTATAGAGTTTTTTTTTTTCTTTTAAAAAAAATAATATAAAGTTATAAAAAGCAGTGGCCTCTGAATCCGACCCAGGGCCTCCCAGTCCTCAGGACCGATGGCTCCGTCTGCATCGCACAGGCACTTGCTTGTTAATGCGCTTTCGACTGCAAGGAGACAAGAGGACAGGGGGTCAGCACAGAGGAACAAAGGAGCAGAACACACGAGCGCGGAGGGCCAATGTTCCCCCCGCCGCACGGGCTCAGGGACTAGGGCGAATTGTCAGGAGCCCAAGAGCTGTGTCTAATTGGCGTCTACTTATAATAAAAGCACACCCCTGTTTGCATCTGAATAGCTGAATAAGAGCTCTCCGTGCCAGAGCCCTTCTGAGAAGTGCAGCATGCCCTGTGCTGCTGGAAATGGCATCGCGTGGCCCCCCAGCGAATGTGCCCACTCCCATAAAAAGGTGATTCCCTCCCCCGCAAACTTCCCCGGGGAGCTGAGAATCCAGCTGGGTTCTGTCTTTGTTGCACATCATCAGTAATAAAGGCTCGACAGGCCAAGTTAAGGACCCCTAGGGGGTTTCCACAGAGGTCACTGGCTGATTCTGTTGCACAAAAAGGAACAGACTCCTTCCGGTGGCTAGGCTGGCCCCACAGGGCTAACAGGAATAGACTCTGCCCTGCAGGGCTAATGGGAGTCACAAGCAGTAGAAACGTAATGACACCAGGAAGCCAGCAGCTGTGACGGACACAGCCAGAAAGCAGGTCAGCTGAGTAATGGGGGGATGTTTCACCTTTCAGAGCAGAACAGCACATCAAAGCTCACAGCCCCTGAGAAGCAGGTCAAGATCATTCTCCCCATTTTACAGATGGGGAAACTGAGGCCCAGAGAGGAGAAGTAATTGACCCAGCGAGTCTGGGGCAAAGATGGGAACAGGAACTGTTTCTTGGCAGAGTTCAGCAGCTGATCAGCCATGTTCTCACCCCACGGTCCCACAGACCGGGGGGTACTGGTCATGTACCCACCCCACACCAGCCGTGACCTACATGCCTCCTGTTAGGAGAGGCCACAATCCTTCCCAATGGCCAGCACCTGCCCAGGACCATTCCCTGCAGTGCTGTGAGCTCCCGCAAGGCAAGGCCTCTGCCTCAGTCCCACAGCACCTCCTACTGGGAAAAGCATGTCCTGCTGGCTGTTCTTAGCCTGAGCCCCTGCTGGGAGGGAGCAGCTGTGGGCACCCCCCAACCAACTCCCAACTGCTCCACCCGCTGGGGACGTGACACCTCCGAAGAGTGCTTGGAATACAGACCACTTTGCACATAACTACAGTCCTATTAACCCGTCTCATGCTGGGGATCTGTATCGTCTGGTGGCCAGAGGATGAGCTGCCAGCCAGCTGGGCTTCAAGGAGACGGCTTGCCAGGCACTGCCCCAGGGCAGGGGCTCCCATCCTGAGGCAGCCACTCCCTGTGTTCGCTCTGCTCAGACCCCTGCAGCCTGGTCCAGCCCCCCAGAGCTCAGAAGGGTCCCATGAACCACAGGGTCCACCTGGGAAGGCTCCGCAGACTCCAGGACACAGCCGAGGAGGATGGGGAGGGAGACTGTGGGAAAAGAACTGCTGTGGGGTGGGGGGGACGACAGAGCAGCAGGGGGAGACCCAGCGGCCCACTGCATTGTGGGTGGGCAGGGCAGGAAGATCTGCCCACTGTGGGGGTACGCCGCGGCAGGGGGCAGGGGGGAGACACACATGTACCTTCAGTGCATTCCGCTTCTCCTCGAAGCCCAGCGAGGCAACGGCCTTCTTCCTCCGCACAGCGCAGCCCGAGTCGGCGGCGGCGGCGGGGTGCTTGGCCTTCACCGGCCTGCAGTAGGTGGCCGCGTTCTTGCGCTTCTTGGCCTCCTCGTCCGAGAGGCAGTTGGCCTGCAGCGCTTTCGGCCCGTTCAGTGGGGAGCCCCGGTTCTCCAGCTGGGAGGCTTTGACTTGAGGGTGGCCGGGAGCCCTGCAGTCCAGGTGGCTGGCCCGCTTGACTCTGGAGCCTGGCGAGATGGCGCCGTTGAGGGAGGCGGCGGAGGGGGAGCCCAGGGAGGGTTTGGTCTTTGCAGGCGGGTGGGGGACCTGGCAGCTGGCCACCTTGCCCTTGCCTGGGTCCAGGAGGCAGGTCCGTTTGTACGGGGGGCCGGTGGCGGCGCCCAGAGGCTGCTTGCGCTTTCGGGCTGAGGCCTCTGGCTCCGCACCGCCCGCCGGCTCCTTGGCTTTGGAGGACTTGCTGGCCTTGGTGGAAGGCAACTTGCTGAAGGATGGCGAGGGGGTGTTGGCCGGGAGCGGGGAGGTGATGGACTGGCTCCCGCCCGTGCAGTCCGACTGGCTGCAGGCGGCCGCGGCGTGGGGCGAGCCCACCGTGTAGCTCAGGCTGGGGTGGCCGCGGCTCTCCCTGGCGGCCGTCGCTGTGCAGGACAAGGAGGTCCTCCCGGGGGTGCCGTGGGGAAGGCTGCACGCCAGCGAAGAGCTGCCGGTCTGGGAAGTGCTGGAGGTGGAGGAGCCCGGGCCGGCGGGCGACGGGGCCGGGTGCAGCTGGGGGTCCGCGGCTGGAGGGATCTTCCTGGCGAAGCCAATGAAGCAGAATCAGAAAGGTGGGGGGAGGAGTTGCTGCTTATTTAAATGACACCCCACAAATCTCCCCCCCCCCCCGGCCTCTCCCCCATCTGATCCCAGGCTGTGTCCCCCCATCCCATCCACCTGCCCTTCCCCCATCTGATACCAGGCTGTGTCCCCCCATCCACCAACCCTTCCGGCCTCTCCCTCATCTGATACCAGGATGTTTCCCCCATCCACCCCCAGGCCTCTCCCCCATCTGATCCCGGGCCATGTCCCCCTGGCCTCTCCCTCATCTGATCCCAGGCTCTTCCCACCCATCCCCTTCCATCTGCCCTTCCCCCATCTGATCCCAGACCGTGTCCCCCAATTTCTCTCCCCCTGGCCTCTCCCCCATCTGATCCCGGGCTGTGTCCCCCCATCCCATCCACCTACCCTTCCCCCATCTCATCCCGGGCCCTTCCCCCATCTGATCTCCAGCGCCTGCCAGCCCCCTCCCACTTCTGATCCCGGGCTGTCTCCCAGCACTCCCCACCCACCTGCCCTGCCCCTATCCAGTCTCTGGCCTCTCCCCCATCCAATCCCAGGCATTCTCCCCCGACACCCCATCCACCTGCCCTTCTCCTATCCAATCCCGGGCTATCTCCAACCCCTGCCAGCCCCCTCCCCCACCAGATCCCAGGCTGCCTCCCCCACGCCCCACCCACCTGCCCTTCCCCCATCCAGCCCCAGGCTGTCGCCTCCCCCATCTGATCCCAGGCCATGTCCCACCTCTCCACTGGCCCCCTCCCCGTTCCAATCCCAAGATGTCTCCTCCTCTAGTCCCCACCCATCTCCTCCCTACTCTGACCCTACCAACCGTTGGCTGTTTCCTCCCGCTCTGATCCCCGGCTGTCTCTCCCATGCGCCTGTCTATCAGGGCTGTGCGTCAAGCCCTGTGCTCCAGCCCCACTTGCTGGGGGAAGCCAGGACTGAGAGTCACTGCAGGGGGTGGGGATTTGGGGGTGTGGGGTAGGAACAGGCCAGGGAGGTGTTAACCAGGTTAATAGGAATTAATAAAGGTTAACAGGAATTATTTACGTTCCTGACAAAGCACTTTATAAGGACCCTGCACTTAATCCTCCCTGCCGCTGAGATCTCAAAGCACATTCCGAACGCTAGCCCAGCCTCAGCCCCCGCAACAGACCGGGGATGTCACCCCCGTTCTACAGACGGGGAAATTGAGGCACTAAGCAGTAAAGGGGCTGGCTCAGGTCACTCAGTAAGTGAGTGACTGAGCTGCAAATAGAACGCAGGTGTCCTGGCTCCCACTGCCTGCTGTAACCTCTTAACACGCTACCACTCTATTTGGGGTTCTGCTCATAATGGCCATCCTCTCTCGCTGCCCCGGAGGCCCTGAAGGGCACGGAGGGACCCCACCTGCCGTTCCCACTGCAGGCAGAAGGGAAGGGGGGCTGGTGCAGGCATTACCGTACAGACTGAAATAGAAGCCACCCTCTAAATTTAGCAAGGCTGAAAGGAACAAAAGTGATTGACACATCAGCTGACCTCCCTTCCTGAAAACTGCCTCCTCAGCGCTTCCTTGAGTCTCCCCAGGGCTTCCTCTGCAGCCTGCCACAGCTCCCTGGCCTGGGTTACAATAACGGGGTCACGACACCCCTCCTGCATGTAGGGTGAGCTTCCCCTATGAACGGCTGGAGATCTTACCGTGCGTTTTCTGTGCCCACACGCGTCTGCATGGGCTTCCCAACAGACTGGAGGCCAATCACACCCAATGCAACCCTGGCGCTAGGCGAAGGCTGGGGGGCAGAGGTGCTGATGGTCACCCCACCCTCTGGAAGCTGACTGGGGAGGGGAGTGGCTGGACTGGGAGCTGCCAACTGTCCAGCCCAGCGCTTGGCTGTCCCCACCAGAGGGGAACGCAACCCTCCCAGGAGCTGAGCAGGGGCAGGGGCCACTCAGCCAGTCTCTTATCTCAACATGGGAGCCGGGAACAATTTCCTCCCTCACTCCCAGGCGCTCCACCCCACTGCCTGGGCCAGGGTGCAGACACACCCACCCCACCCTGGCCCAGGTGCTGCCTCCCCCAGCAGGACACTCACTTCCACATGTGTGAGCTGAGGTGTCTCTCCAGCATGGAGCTGAGGGCCGAGCAGAACCGGTCCAGCCGTCGGTTGAACACGTAACAGCCGGGGCTGACCAAGCGGCTTCCGAAGGTGCAGAACTGGTTGGGATTAAGAGAGGAGGGGGAGAGACATCAGGGAGGCTGAGACCCCTGTAAACCACATAGCAGCATGCTGCCGTGGGTCAGGAGCCCAGCCCACAGCCTGGCAGAGAGGATGGACTGTCGGCTCCAACCCCCTATCTCCTCCTCCCCCCCCCTCCCCCTTCCCCCCCGGCACACCAGGTGGCAACTTCACGCCGGTGCCACCTGGATTTTGAGATCCAAGCAGCTCCGTGGGAGCAGGATGCTGACACACCGGCCTGAGAATCACTGGACAGGTCATTGTCCCCAGTGCCACCAGGGGGCACCGGTCTCCACACAGATAGGGGCAGAGACCCACCCCACCTCACGCCAAGCACTCACCGCCTGAGGCCGTGGTGGCCGTGTTGCATAATGACAGTCCAGCCTGTGGGATTCCTCGGCCACGTCGTCCTCGCTCTCGTCGCTGGATACCCGGCTACTGCCCTTGGGCACGGGGAAAGGGTAGAGCCCGGGCTCTCTGTCGCCACAGGTCGTGGATGGCTCCTCCGGGTCGCTCTCTGAGGAAACCCTGGACCTGAACCCAAGGAGAGGCAGAGGAGTGAGAGCTGCCGTCTCTGGGGTCCTACAGGTTAAAGCTGCAGAGGGATGGGATTAGGCCAGGGGGGATCTATGTGCCAGAGGCACTGCTGGAAAGGGCAGACGGTCCCCACCGGGGTCGGGTTCTGCTAGGATCCCTGCACGGGGACAGTGGGAGAGGCCGGCCCCGGAGAGGTGCCTGCACAGCACCCCCTCCTATGCTAGGGCGGGGAGTCTGCCCGTACTGACACACACAGGTGGTAGCTGGAGGCAAACCTGAGGTTCCCTGCTGCTGCGTTACCTGGGAAGTGCACAGTGGGAGTGGGGCTGCTTTGCTCGGCAAGGGGAAGTGCTGGGTAGAACCAACGAGGTCTGCGCCCCGGAGGAGGCTTCCTGGGAGAGTCGGTCGGGGAGCGCTTCCTTCCTCACCGGGCTCTTCTCCTTGGGGGATTCCCCCTTCCTGGAACTGGCCTTCAGCTCCGCCACCAAAACGTCAAAGTCCTTCGCCCGGCCCTGCACCTCGCGGCGCTGGTGCACAGAGTGAATCTGTGATGAGGGCAAGAGGGGACAGCGTCACAGCCTGGGCTCACCACAGGATGTCATCAGACCCCCAGGGGACCTCCCCCTCTAGTGCCTGGAGGCTCGCGGTGCTACAGACCTTCTTACTAATTCAGCTAGTGTAGATTCTCCTGGGCCTCCCGGGGGAGAGGCCTGTGTTTGGAGCAGAGGCCCGAGGCTCCACGTTTCCCTGTCTGCATGCATGCCGCTGAGCCGTGAGATGAAGCGGTGTCTAGTCCATGGGGGCCTCCTAGAGCCAGTCAGCATTACATCTCTCACCCCCTCTCCTCCAACAGGCTAGAGCAGTGGCTCTCAATCTGTGGCCTGTGGGCTGCTTGCAGCCCAGTCAGCACCCAGGTGCGGCCCATGTGACATCCTCTGGGCCATACAGGTAGTATCCGTATTGTGTGGATGTGGGCCACATAACACAGAGAGCTGCATGTGCGACCCACAATGGTAAATAGGTTGAGAACCACTGGATTAGACCTTCACAAGGTGGCACTTTACAGCCATGCGACCAAACGCCTCTCTTGTCAGTCTGGGGCCTCCTGCAGAGCCCTTCAACCTCCAGCTGGGCTGTAGGGGGACCCCAACTCACCCCGCCGCCTATTGTTCTACCAGGAAACAATCTCACACATCGCAGTACCTTGCAGGTCAGCAGCCGGGTGCAGATCTTTTTAGTGTCAGGATTCACAACTCCACACTGCCTGTTCAAATCACACTCCTTCCCTGCAGGGCAGAAAGACAGAGCTGAGATGCGGGAGGGGAAAGCAGCAGTTACTGGGCCCGGTGACAGGGCCTGGCCTGGCTTGATCCCCTGGGCTCGCCCTGCTCTTTAGAGTCTTCGCCAAACTTCCTACGATCCCTGTGTTTGGCCAGGAGCTTTGGTTGACTGTTAGAACAAACTTTTGTGCTGGGAGGTTCTCGCCATTTCAAAAGGGAAAATCTTGCTGCTTGCCTCTATTTTAAAGGGACACTGTCATCACCAGCTTTCATGCTCTTTGCCATTGGGCGGAGCTCAGGTACAACTGCAGCAGGTGCTATATAAAACCTTCCCCTGGAGAAATGAGGCCCAGTACCTAGGATCTGTTATTATAAAGCAAGGTAGGGATGGGGCTTACTAACCGGGGCAGGAATGGAAAGGTTTCCATGGGCTTGCCGGGGTGGATTGAAATGTCCCAAACCCAGACTAAAGCAGCGTTGGGACAATGCAGGCGATGCAAAGACATGCAACCCCTCCCATGCGAGGATATCTGAACACTGCAAACAGCTCCTTCGGTCTCACAATCTCCAGGGTTATTCTCATTGTCCAGATGGGGAAACCAAGGCACTGAGCGTTTAAGTGACTTGCCCAAGTCCGCCCAGTGGGTCAGTGGCGGGGGACTAGGTCACAGCTGGCCTGACTCCCAGTTCTAGGTTTGAGGAACTGGCCCAGGCTCTCTCTCATAGTACCCAGCGGACAGCCCCCTAGCTGCGTACAGCTCTTTAGGGCTAGACATGCACCAGACGAGTCCCAGGATCTGGCTGGTGGCGTTCTCACTCTTCCTGGGCTCCAATCAGGGGAGCACTCCTTGGACTGGAAAGGGAGCGGCTCAACTGGTGCGTGTGTGGCAGGAGAGAAAAGGAGATGCCAGGATCCCTGCTCCCGCCATGGGTCAGAGGAGAGCCCCGCCCACCTGCCCAAGGAGAGAGGCTGAATTGAAACGCTAAGCGATCCCGTCATCGCACAGGGCTGCTGAGTTGCCACCACCCAAACGCCCTGTCCAGCTGTCACCTTGGCCTGATTCAGCATCACCCCCCCGGGGCAGCGAAGGAGGAACAGCAGGACTCACGCGCCATCTTCTTGTGGGATTTGGGAGGCGGTTTGGTGGCGCCCGGCTCCTTCTCCCCCGAGGCAGAGGTGCTCTCTGGTTTCCTGTCCAGGCCATCGGCGGGCACAATGGAGTCGACTCCAGCCTTGGCTGGCACGAGCGGCTCTTTGGGCGACACTGCCAGGGACAGCTTCCCCATGGGCTCTTTGGAGCTGGCGGGCGGCTGCCCGGGGACGGACGCAGCAGCAGCCTTCGGGGGCACCTTGACGCCATGTCCATCCGGCTTGGGAAGGCTGGAAATCTTCTCCAGGTTCACCACCGGCATGAACAAACTGTCAGGAGAAGGGACAGGCTCCGAGAGCTCACCCAGGGAATGCACCCGGCAGCAGAGGGTGACTGAGGTCTCAGCGCCCAAGCCACATCCTGGGCTTGTGAAACCTGGATTCTGGGCTCCGGCCTGCCACATACCTTGGGCTACCCGTGTCGCACTCAGACGCCAGTCCGACTGGCCGCGGCGGCTGGGCTGAATGGGAGGTGGCAGGCACTGGCAGGGGCCGGGGCTGGCTGAGCTAGTGCAGGGCCCTCGTTCCCTCGTGCCTCTCCTCGGAGGGGACCGTCGGGCTGGGACTGCCCTCGCTCTCGAGCACAGTGCGGGTGAGTGACCCCCGGCGGATGCGGAGGGAGACAGCACCCTGCTCTGGAAACACCTCCGTCCACTGAGGCCCAGGCAGCTGGGGGCTCCATTGAGACCCTCCCCGCACAGCTGGAGCAGCGCATCTCCCGAGCCCAACAAAGTGGGGTGGGGTCCCCCCTCCCCCAGCACATCAAGGAAGTCAGGTTCCCTCCACTGTCCCCCTTCATCCCCCTCCCCACGTCAGAGCCAGCTGGGGTTTCCCTGCGGCCCCTCCCCCGACGTCAGAGTGTAGTGGGGCTCCCCCTGACCCCCTCCACCCATATCAGAGTGGGGCTCCCCCCTTCCCCCGGGTATGAGCAGGGTGTGGCTTCCCCTACTGCCCCTCCCCCCATGTCTCTCTCCATTGCCCCCCTCCCTCTTCCCCGCACAGGACAGCAGGATCACCCTCCCTGGAGTGGGGCTGCCCCCCAACCCCTCTCACATCAGAGGAGCACAGGGTCTCCCACACCCACATGAGAGTGGACCCAGGCTGCGTGTCGAGCCCACCCCACCCCCCACGTGAGAGCAGTCTCCCCCTTCCCTCATCCCACTCACCAGAGGTTGTCTTTCTGCGCCTTGTCCGGCCTCTCGGGCGGGTGCTGGGCCCGGCTGCGGGAGCTCTGCGACTTCTCCCGCGAGGCCTTGGTGCTGCCGTGGCCCCCGCAGGCAGGGGGCTGCCCGTTGACCGCGTGGCACTTCTGGGCGTTGGCGGACGCCTGCGCCCGGGCATAGAGCTTGCTGAGAGGTCCGTGCCGTCTTTCTGCGGGGAAGGTGGAGGCTCTGTCAGTGACGCGCACACATGAGGCCCTGCCCATTGGAGGAGTGGGGCAGCCCTCACTGCTCTCCAACGCCCCGGGGGAGGGGAGCTGCAAAGGCCGCCTGAGTCTGCAGCCAGACCAGCCCCACGGGAAAGGCCCCGTTCAGCTCAGCGTGTCGTTAACTCTGAAGGCTAATGACGACGACTGAAACAGCAACAGTCATTCCACTGCTGACCATTTTAACAGAACCATGAAGCTGGCCTGGGGTGGAGCTGGGGCACCGCCACGTTTCCCATCTCCAGCCTGCTTGTCTGAATTTAGCAGCAGTGCTGGCTAAGAACCCAGAAGCCCTGGCTCCCAGGCCTGTGCTCAGCCCAACAGGCAACCCCCTCACTCTAGCAACCTGAACTGCCCTGTACGTCACCTCTGCATGCAAAACCATGTGTTTGGGAGCCGGCCCAACAGACCCCAGTGGGTCCAACACATGCTGACAGCTATCAGACCCTTCGATGCCCCAGTGCGGTGTCAGGGTCCCGAACAGGCTGCTCCACTCCACCTCCCTGCAGGAACCACGCCCAGCACCAGAACCAGGCCAGGCAGAGCAGCCAGGCACCCCTTGCTCTGCCCAGCCCAGGAACATGGCTCCCTATGCTGCTCTTCTCCCCGCTGTCCTTTCCAGGATGCCGGAGGCAGCTCCTCCGCTCTCTCGCCCTGCCGCTGATTGCCGGGGGCCTCCCAGCGGCAGGCAGCTCCTGCTGCGGAGGAGAGGGTGGGATTGTGTCAGACGCGAGGGGACAGAGGACGACGGCTGGGATGGGAAACCAGTTGCCAGCTCATAACTCAGGGATGCTTTTTGAAGGTCCCCTGAGAGAGCGTTTCCCAAACGGTGGGTCCGGACCCACCGGCGAGTCATGGGAAGGATCTAAGTGGGATGCCAGGGCCTAGGCAAACATACACTTCTCCCAGCCCAGAGAGGAAGCGCTCCCCACACTGGCAGCTCCTGTCCCGTGGGGCCGGGCCTGGCTCACCACAGGCATTGCAGCCTGCCACAGGGGTCCCAGCGTCACTCAGGTTTGGCCCGGCTGCCCCTCTCTCATGGGCACGTGCCAATTCGCAATACCACTCACTCAAAGGTGGCGGGGTGGCCGGGACACACCTGAATGGCACTGGGACCCCCTACACCCAGTCACGATGCCCCGAGCCGGGAGCCAGGCCCAGCCCCACAGGGCAGGAGTCGCTGCTGCACGGCGAATGCGGGGAGCTCCTCTCTGAGACCTTCCCCCCACGGGGCTGCCTCTCCGCACCAGGTGGCATTAGGGCTGCGGGGCCAGGGCAAAGGTGCCTACATGTCGCAAAACAAGACCAAGTGCAGCCGGTGGGCGGCCTCGGTGGCCTGAATAGCCCCACACCACTGCCTCTCTCCCCACTGCAGACGGAGGAGGCAGAGCCTTCCCTCCGGACCCCCGTGCCCAGGGCTCGATCTAGAACACAGCGGCTGTGGCCGGGACACCACGGCGCTGTCATTCCAGAGTCGCTCCGAGGTCGGCGCCCGAGGCCCAGAGAACACGGGGGAGGAGAATAGAACCAGGTCCCCATTGCCGGCCGGCCGCAGAAGGGGCCCGGCTGCTGACCTCACCCCGGACATTCAATCGGCTTACCGCAGTGCTTCTGAAAGGCTTGAGGCTTGACCACTTGGCTACAGTGGTTACACACCACCAGGTAGAACTCGTCGTGGGCAGGGCAGTGCCCAAAGATAGACATGTCTGCCAGGGCAAGAGACAGAGCGGTAAGGGAGACGCCATGAAGGGCCCCCTGTGGCCTTGTGGGGCTGTGGCTGTCCAGGCCAAGAGACACGCCTAAGGAAACCCACCTTGTACCCAATGCAAACAGACAGTCACTTCCCCCCTCCCCAAAGGGAGACTACAGGGGCTCCAGCTCAGCGCTGCTGCCAGCCAATGGCTGTTTGCGGCCTGTGTGAAATGAGCGTGGTGGGTCTCAGATCTCACCGGACACAGAGCAGCTGCCCCCACCACGAGTGGAGCCCCCTCTGGGCAGTTTCAGCAGAGACCAAAGGTCAAATGGGTCATGGAGCCTGACCTCCCCACTCAGCCCTGGAGAAGGCCCCTCAGGGCAAGGCTGGCACAGAAGAGGGGCAGCTGCCACCTGTGCAGACACTGGGGCTAAGGGCGCCTTGGTGTCCGGTTTATGGGTGCGCTGCACAGATGATCCAGAGAGACGGGCCTCGCCAGGAGCTCCAAAACCTCTGCATCTCAAGCCTTAAACTGGGGGACAGCCTGTGGCCCTCCCGCTGCCCCCGCCCCGAGAGCGACTGGGCCAAAGCAACTGACTTAGGGCTATACGGTACGCTGGCTTTCTGGGGCTCACCCACTCGGATCGCAGGGTTGCCTGGTGTGATGCTCGGGGGGATTTCAGAGCACTGGGCCGGCTTCCGATGTCTGCGGGAGCCTCCCTTGCAGCAAGCAAGATCGAGGCCCCGGGCTGCCAGGGGAAGCTGGGGAACAGTCAGGCCAGGAGTGCTGGAGCTACACCAAACTTGCAAGGGATGTGGGGGTCCCAGAAGAGCAGAGCCCTCAACAGCCACGTTCTGTGCTTGGGCTCCAGGCCAGCTCTGCAGAGCTCCACGGCGTGCGAGGCCACAGAGAGGCGCAGCCTGGGCTGAAGTCTGCCCCGCGTTTGCTCTGTGCACTGAAGCCCATTTCTCCCCCACCAACTCCACCCAAAGGGGACGTGGTTTGCACAGCCAAGAGGAGCTGCCGCAACGAGGACCAGGACTATTTAGCAGCTCTCGCCTCCGAGAGGGCCAGACAGCGTCAGACAGGTCTGACTGGCCCAGGAGAAGGGAAGTGATGCTGACAGCCTCAACTCATGAGCAGGGCCACAAAGTTACCTGCTGATGTCAAATTCACAACAGCTCCTGTGCTAACCACCTCCCACCCCCGGCACTCACAGATAACAAGAGCCTTGGCCAGAGCTGGGCACCTTCCCCTCATGCCAGGAACAGATCATGCTCACTACAGAATCGGGCAGCTCCCTGAGCTGGAAGGAGCCGGACGAGCTCTTACCTTCCTTAATGAGCGTCATTGCATCCACTTTCTTGCTGCCGTTCTTGCTGCTCTCCTCCACCTCAGACCCTGCTAGAGACAATCAGCCCCATCAGCAACAGTCAAGACCCTTCCCCGAACCCCAGAGCCCCCAACCCAGAAGCTGAGAGATCCTGCTGGCTACAGGCTGGCGGGGGGGGGGGGGGGGGGGCGTTAATTGCTTGCAAAGTGGGAGGATGGCAGGTCACCAAGCTGCCAATGGATTGAGGAGCCCTAAGAATCAGCCAGTTAACAAGGTGCAGGGCCTTGGTCTCAGGGAATCTCCCGCTTGGCCTCCCTGAATCAAGCAGGACATGCAAACAGCGCCATCAATGGGCCGTTTGCCACATGACAGGTGGGGGTGGAACCAGGGTGCAGCCCCGGGGCAGGGAAGGGGTCTTTATCTCGGTCTGTGAAGGGCCTTTAGCGCAGCTCCTTTCCCTGCAAAGCACAACAACCTCTCTGCTCACCCTAGCGGATCCTGCAGGACTCAAGGATTGTCTACATGAGGAAATTATTCCAGATTAACGTGAATTCAAAGGGCAGTACTATTCCGGAAGAGCTCCCTTTGGGGACACTCTTATTCCGGCTTTTTCCAAGTTGGTATAACCCACTTCCGCAGGGCCTGCTCTTTCCCCGCTGACCATCTCGGCAGCCAATGTGCTCAGCCAGGGTGGCTGGAGATCGGAGTCACTTCCAGGGCTTAGCCCAGACCTGCTTGAAGAGTCCCGAGCTCTGGGACTGCCCCCACCACCCCGGGACATGATCCCCCAGCCACGTGGCTCTACAGAGGGTGGGGGAGAGCCAGAGGATTCCACGTGTTGGGACATTTTCCTTTCCTTGCACTCATAGATTCCAAGGCCAGAAGGGAGCATGTGACCATCCAGCCTGACCCCCAGAGACCTGCCCCCAAATCATCCCTACAGCAGAGCTCTTAGAGAGCCATCCCCTCTTGATTTACAAATTGCCAGTGATGGAAAACCCACCCTGACCCTTGGTATCACTCCCAGTTCTACCCCTGTGCACCAAGGGACAGGGGGAACGGGACAGCAGCCACAAAGGAAAGGTAAATGGATGGGGGCCAGCAGCTGGGAAGGAAGGCAGAGAGGATCAGAGAGCAGGGATATGTCTCCTGGGCACGAGTAGCATCCCACCACTCCCTCCTCCCGTTCCGGTCCCCATGAACACCTTGGGGTTGTGCCACAGACCAGCCGATCGAGCAGCGGGGCCCCCACCCTGCTACGCCCAGGTGCTGCACACGCAACAGGGTGCAAGGTGCAAACACGCCAGCTCCAGGATTCCAAGTATCCCTTCGAATCAGCCCCATGGTGCTGTCTGAATGCCACCTGCAAGCTGGCTGGGAATGTCTGGTGGGGAAGGGAGCTGGGGCTCATTTCAATTCTTTAGGGGCAGAAAGAGAATCCACTGCGGACGCACATGTTGGAGCTAATGCACCTCGTTACTGCAGCTGCCAAACTGGTGGTCTTGTGGCTAAAGCCCCAGACTGAGACTCAGGAGATCTGGGTCACTCCCCTGCTCCCCAAAGGCTCCCCGTGTGATTCTGAGCGAGTCACTTAATCTCTCCGTGCCTCAGTTCCTCCCGTGAGATGGGGCAGACGGTTCTTCCAGTCTCCCACCCTTTGTCTAGCTGGGCTAGGTCAGCTGTACGTGCTGAACTGCCTCTTAGTGTATGTCCAGGCAGCCCCCTGACCACCTTTGGGCCTCTGCATGCTACTGTACTACCCACAAACAGCAGGATTCACAATCCTCTCCCCCACACTGCGCCCTTCTCTGGGGCGTTTCACCCGCCCAACGAAACCTCAGCAAGCCCCATGGGAAACTGGGCCTGGAGAGGCTAATCTGCCCACGATCACAGAACGGCAGAGCCAGGTTCAGACGTCCTGACATCCAGGGCCTTGCTTTCCTCACTCCACCATGCTCCCTCTGCATCTGATAGCCGGACTCCACAGCCTGCACTCGCCTGGGCAGGACGCACCCGCTGTAGACAGAGCTCAAAACCCGGCCGGACTCTCACGGACCAGCGGCTCACGGGATGGGGCTGCGTTTTGATGCAGGCATCAATGAGGCAGTAAAGCATTCGCCCTTCTCCCGGCGCTGTCATTTCTTTCTGGCACTAAAGCCAGCCGGCGCTTTTTAAAAAGTAGATTTGAAAATGATTCTAGAAATTAAAGCCAACCAGGGCAAACCCATGGCCCAGTCTCAGGGGGGAAATGCCAACAGGCTCCCAGCAACGAACAGCCTCGAGACGGGAAATTGCGTATTTTTATAAAGCAACAACTTGCAAAAAGTTGCATGGATGTTAAACGCCACAGTGTGAGTTAGTTCAGGCCAGCCACGACAAACCCTGACAAGCACACTGTAGGGAGATTCCTGCACTGCACCCTACCGGGAGGAGAGATTAGATAAAAACTAACAAGGCTTTCTCCAGCTCTTATTGCTGTACCATTTTCAATCTACAAGCAAAGAACTCAGCCGACAGCATGAACTTGTCTGCAAAGGGAATTTGCTTCACAGCCCAGCTATAAATCCCCCAAAACACAGGAGTCATTATGCAAACTCTGCCGGAGCCCTAAGTAGATCAGGAAGCACGATGCTCTAACTACATCTAGTGCAAGGGAAAGATAATGGAGGGGGAAGGGACACCGCTCCACAGTGTAAGAAGCGTCACCAGGGACAGCTCCACCGGCTTCCGCTCCCCCACTTCCAGGGCCTTTCCAGAGTCCGGCGTCAGACTGCGCTGGAGAAATCAGATGATCCCCCCCACACACATAAAATGGTGATGCTTCTGAACGACTCCTGGGATTTCAAGGGCAAAAGTCTCAAGAGACAGCTATCAGCTCCATCCCCCTGGGGAAAGAGGGCAGAGGGCGGGAGTGAGGGGCGCAAGCACCATGGGAGTGAAGAGCAGCATGGGAGGAAAGAGGGCTCAGAGGGATGGTGAAGTGGCTGGAGCAAGCGGAACAGAGCAGGATGCAGAGGTTGAGGGTGCAGAGGCGCAGGCTCGGGGGAGCAGGGTGGAAGCAGGAGGAAATCAGGCTTGGTAAAGCTTAGGTTCAGGGAGGGCAAAGGTCAGGATCCTGGTGCAAGGGGAACATGATCATGTTCAGGTCTGGTGGGGAATCCAGTGGAGGAGAGGATCCTGGGAGGGGCAGATCAGAAGACCATGAGAGACTCTGGGGTGGGGTCAGGAGATCAGTTTCAGGGCATACCATATTGGGGGTTCAAAGGTCAGGGATAATGTGGGGGGTCAGGGCAAAATCAGGGGGCATGGGATCAGGGGCACTATGGTGCATGGGGTTGGAGGAGAACCAGCTTCAGGGAGTCAAGTGAAAAGTTCAGGGGGTGACAGGGCAGGGAGAGGAGACATCAGGAGCAAGGAGCCATGAGAGCATGGGTTTGTGAGGAATCAAGGCTGGTGTGGGGGCACAAGTGATGGGTGCAAGGGACAGCCGGACAATCGGAGAACAGGCATCACAGAGCGCAGAGGATCAGCGTGGCTAGGGAGCTGAGGACAAGTATCATGGTGGGATCTGCTGGGCAGGATTGGGCGAGAACGATCTCCATGCATCTGAAGAAGTGGGTTTTTCAATAAATCTGTTAGTGTGTAAGGTGCCACTGGACTCCTCGTTGTTTTTAAGGCTCACAGGGTGAATCTGTTTTCAGGGGCTACAGAGAAGGTCAGGCAAGTGGGGATCACAGAGAGTGGGATCAGGAATCCATGTGGTCAGGATCCAGAGAAAGGATCAAGGCTCTCGAGGATCATAGCAGGGTTTAGTGGATTACGATTCAGAGATCCTGGGGGATCCCGCGAGGTCAGGGATCAGGGGGTGCCCAGGATGCACATAAGGGAGCAAAGGGGATCTGGCAGGGTTGGGGATCGCAGCATGCACAGAAAACATCTCACACACCATGCTCAGCACACACAAAGGGGATCAGCGAGCGCAGGGGATCCAGTGGGGTCAGGAAACGATCCGTGCTCGGGACACACATCATGCTCACGGGCGATCGTGGGGTGCCCGGGACACACGCGGGATGGCAGGGGATCCGGCAGTGTTGGGGGCTGTAGCTGATCCACAAGGGAGCCAGTGGGTGCTCAGCACCCCATAAGGGATCCGGGGGATCCCGCGGGATCAGGATCTCGGGGATTCAGTGGGGTCGGGGATCCGGGGGAACCCCGCGGCGCTAGGACCCGGCGGCGCGGGAGGCGCAGGCGGCGCTAGGACCCCGCGGCTCCTTTGTTCGGGGCCGGCGGCGGGCGGCCGGGCGGGGGTGAGGAGCCGGACGGCGGCGGCGGCTGCCCCGCTCCCCGCCCCGGCCCCCCCGCTCGGCCGGCCCCGCCCCGGGCGGCGCGCGCGGCCCCTCACCTGGCTCGGCGGGCGGCCCCGCCCTCTCCACCCAGGCGCTCCAGCTCTGCCCCGCGAAGTCATCGAGGCTCGGCAGCCGCCGATCCACAGCGGCCATTGCTGCCGCCGCCGCCGCGCGTCCACGCACCGCCATCACCGCCGCGGGAGCGCGCGCCCCCCGCCGCCCGCCCGGGGCGGCCCACGCGCAGGCGCGCCGCGCATCCTGGGAAGTGTAGTCCGCTGCGCCCGGGCAGGGGGCACGGCCCCGACGGGGGAGGGCGGCTGTGCGCAGGCGCGTCGCTGCGGGCGCCACACAACGCCCCCCGGCGGAGATTGGGGGTGTGTCGGGGATGCTGGCTTCGGGGCCGGGACGCCTGGGTTCTCTCCCTGCCCTCGGGGGTGGGGGGGCACTGGGGGCCAGGACGCCTGGGTTCTCTCCCTGCCCTCTGGGGGCTGGGACGCCTGGGTTCTCTCCCTGCCCTCGGGGGTGGGGGGTACTGGGGGCTGGGACGCCTGGGTTCTCTCCCTGCCCTCTGGGGTACTGGGGGCTGGGACGCCTGGGTTCTCTCCCTGCCCTCTGGGGTACTGGGGGCCGGGACGCCTGGGTTCTCTCCCTGCCCTCGGGGGTGGGGGGGCACTGGGAGCCGGGACGCCTGGGTTCTCTCCCTGCCCTCGGGGGTGGGGGGGCACTGGGGGCCAGGACGCCTGGGTTCTCTCCCTGCCCTCTGGGGGCTGGGACGCCTGGGTTCTCTCCCTGCCCTCGGGGGTGGGGGGTACTGGGGGCTGGGACGCCTGGGTTCTCTCCCTGCCCTCTGGGGTACTGGGGGCTGGGACGCCTGGGTTCTCTCCCTGCCCTCTGGGGTACTGGGGGCCGGGACGCCTGGGTTCTCTCCCTGCCCTCGGGGGTGGGGGGGCACTGGGAGCCGGGACGCCTGGGTTCTCTCCCTGCCCTCGGGGGTGGGGGGGCACTGGGAGCCGGGACGCCTGGGTTCTCTCCCTGCCCTCTGGGGTACTGGGGGCTGGGACGCCTGGGTTCTCTCCCTGCCGTCGGGGGTGGGGGGGCACTGGGAGCCGGGACGCCTGGGTTCTCTCCCTGCCCTCGGGGGTGGGGGGGCACTGGGAGCCGGGACGCCTGGGTTCTCTCCCTGCCCTCGGGGGTGGGGGGGGTACTGGGACGCCTGGGTTCTCTCCCTGCCCTCAGGGGTGAGGGGGGCACTGGGGGCCGGGACGCCTGGGTTCTCTCCCTGCCCTCTGGGGTGGGGGGGCACTGGGGGCTGGGACGCCTGGGTTCTCTCCCTGCCCTCTGGGGTGGGGGGGCACTGGGGGCTGGGACGCCTGGGTTCTCTCCCTGCCCTCGGGGGTGAGGGGGGCACTGTGAACTGACCAGATAGCAAGTGTGAAAAATCGGGGGGGGGCAACAGGTGCCTATATAAGGAAAAGCCCCAAATATCCGGCCTGTCCCTATATAATCAGGACAGCTGGTCACCCTAGTCTGTGTCCAGCTCTGCCTGGGCTCCCTGCACTGGAGGGAGTTTTACTCTCAACATTTCTATAGCACAAAAGTTATCTAGAGGGTCATAATAGCCCCTGGGGTTTCCATAGGGCCTTACCCAGCACCAGGATCACTAATGCTGTACACACGGTTTCTACTGGGGAGGAGGGAGTGATTCCTCACCTACCTCTGGAGTGCAGCAGCTTATGGCACAGAGCACAGCAGCTGTCTTAACACCGCACATCAACACATAAGAATGGCCAGAGAGGGCCAGACCAATGGCCCATCTCACCCAGTATCTATCTAGCTCTGTTCTGAATCCGGTTATACTTTTGCCCTTCACCAACATTCCCTGGCAAGGAGTTCCACAGGGTGACTGTATGTTGTGTAGAAAAAATACTTCCTTTTGTTTGTTTTAAACCTGCTGCCTATGAATTTCATTGGGTGACCTCTGGTTCTTGCGTTAGAAGAAGGAGTAAATAACACTTCCCTGTTCACTTTCTCTACACCAGTCATGATTTTATAGATTTCTATCATATCCCACCTTAGTCGTCTCTTTTCCAAACTGAACAGTCCCAGTCATTTTAATCTTGCCTCATATGGAAGCTGTTTTCCACACCCCTAATCATTTTTGTTGCCCTTCTCTGTACTTTTTCCAGTTCTAATATACCCTTTTTGAGATGGGGTGATCAGAACTGCATGCCCTGTTCAAGGTGTGGGAGTACAATGGATTTATATACTGACTTTATGATATTTACTATCTTGTTATTAGGGCCCTACCAAACTCATGGCCATGAAAAATGCGTCACGGACCATGAAATCTGGTCTTTTGTGTAGTTTTACCCTAAACTAGACCGATTTCATGGGGGAGAACAGCATTTCTCAAATTAGGGGTCCTGACCCAAAAGGGAGTTGCGGGGGAGGAGGGAGACAAGGTTATTTTAGGGGTGCCATGGTATTGCCACCCTTACTTCTGCGCTGCCTTCAGAGCTGGGTGGCTGGAGAGCGGCGGCTGTTGGCCGGGAGCCCAGCTCTGAAGGCAGCGCCACCACCAGCAGCAGTGCAGTAAGGATAGCAGTACCACAACCCCTCAACAATAACCTTGTGACCCCTCCCACATACACAACCCCTTTTTGAGTCAGGACCCCTACAGTTACAACACTGAAATTTCCAATTTAAATAGCTGAAATCATGAAATTTACGATTTTTAAAATCCTATGACCGTGAAATTGACCAAAATGGACCATGAATTTGGTAGGGCCCTACTTATTATCTATCCCTTTCCTAATTCTGTTGGCTTTTTTGACTGCCACTGCACATTGAGTGGATGTTTTCAGAGAACTATCCACAATGACTCCAAGATCTTTCTTGTGTGGTAACAGTTAATTTAGACCCCATCATTTTATATGTATAGTTGGGATTATGGTTTCCAATGTGCATTACTTTGCATTTATCAACATTGAATTTCATCTGCCATTTTCTTGCCCGGTTTTGTGAGATCCCTTTGTAACTCTTCGCAGTCTGCTTTGGACTTAATTGTCTCAAGTAATTTTGTATCATCTGCAAACTTTGTCACCTCACTGTTTACACTTTTTCTAGATCATTTATGAATATGTCAAACAGCACTGGTTCCAGTACAGATCCTTGAGGAACGCTACTATTTACCTCTCCACTGTGAAAACTGACTGTTTATTCCTACTCTTCATTTCCTGTTATTTTTGTTACTAGTTACTGGTCCAGGAGAGGATCTTCCCTCTTATCTCATGACTACTTACTTTGCTTATGAACCTTTGGTGAGGGACCTTGTCAAGGCTTTCTAAAAGTCCAAGTACACTATATTCACTGGATCTCCTTCGTCCACATGCTTGTTGACCCCCTAAAAGAATTCTAATGGATTGGTGAGGTATGATTTCCCTTTACAAAAGCTGTGTTGACCCTTCCCCAACAAATCACGTTCATCTGTGTGTCTGATAATTCTGTTCTTTACTAAAGTTTCAACCAATTTGCCTGGTACTGAAATTAGGCTTACCAGCCTCTAATTGCAGGGATCACCTCTAGAGCTTTTTTAAAAAATCAGCATCACATTAGCTATTTTCCAGTCATCTGGTGCAGAGGCTGATTTAAGCGATAGGTTACATACCACAGTTAGTTCTGCAATTTCATATTTGAGTTCCTTTTGGGCCTGGAGACTTACTGTTTAATTTGTCAATTTGTTCCAAAACCCTGTCTATTGACACCTCAATCTGGGACAGTTCCTCAGATTTGTCACCTAAAAAGAATGGCTCAGGTTTGGGAACCTCCCTCACATCCTCCGCAGTGAAGACCGATTCAAAGAATTCATTTCGTTTCCCTGCAGTGGCCTTATCGTCCTTGAGTGCTCCTTTATCACCTCGATCGTCCAATGCCAGTGGGGTACTCATTGTTCGGCAGGCTTCCCACTTCTGATGTACTTAAAAAAAATTTTTGCTGTTAGTTTTTGAGTCTTTTGCTAGTTGTTCTTCAAATTCTTTTTGCCCTGCCTAATTATATTTCTGCACTTGGCTGGCCAAAGTTTATGTTCCTTTCTGTTTTCCTCAGTAGAAAACACCACCCAACAGGTTCGGCCAGGAGGTGAAGAAGTATCCTGTATCACTGGAAACTGCCAGGGGGAATTGAGGGAGGCAGAAGGTAATGACCCGAGATACAGGGTCTAGCAGTAACCATCCATCAGGATACTGGGGTGACAGAACCCCTGCAGCCTCACCCCACCACCTAGAACGAGGCCGTAAGAAGCCTGCACCAGTATGCCTGAAAAACTCGAGCAGAGCCGGCTTGGCTCTCCTGTCCTGGTGCCAGAGGACTCCCTGGGCTCAGCGAGGACTGCAGCTAAGGGGGCCCGCTGGGGCCCTGAAACCTTTTGTCTGTCTCAGTGCCTGTGCTGATCCATTTCTCCCCCTTCCACATGGAAATCAATACAGCCAGCCAGCCGGCATCCGCCAGCCCAGCCTGCAGAATGAGTTCATCCATCACTTTTGCTCCTTTTCTAATGAATATTTTCTCTCCTATAAGGGCTGTTGCTAAAGTCTCCAAACGGCGATATTTCTCCAGGAATCTGTCACTCCTCTTAGCAGGCTGTGGTAGGGCTGTAATCACAGTGTCCAGATCCTCCTTCCCCCATAACCCTGCCCCTTCCCATCAGATTACACAGATACAAGTCAGTCTCACTGGGGTTCTGCCACCTGCTTTAGTTCAACATTTGGTCTGAAGGCCTGGAGAGGATTCAGGCTCTGGGAATATGCCTGGAAATCTCAGGGCTGGGGGAGGAAAAGGCCCCAGTGCAGCACTGGGGGTACCAGGTTAAACTAAGGGCATGTCTACATGAACGGCGGTGCACAGCCCAGCTCTACCAATGCAGCTGCGCCGCTGCAGCGCGTCCGGTTAAGACGCTCTGTGCCGATGGGGGAGAGCTCTCCCCTCGGCATAATAAAACCACTTCCACCAATGACAGAAGCAGCTCTCCCACTGGCATAGCGCTGTGCACACGAGCGCTTGTCAGTGTAACGTATATCGCTCGGGGGATGGTTTATTCACCCTGCTGGGTGACATCAGTTCTGCTGACATAGGCTGCAGTGCAGACATAGCCTAAGTCAGTGGGAGCTGTGCAGAGACCAGATTCCCCTAGCAGTAATCATAGCCTCTTGCATCATTAGCACTTTGCATCGTTCATTGTCCTGCACAGCTCAGTTTCACCTGTCCATCTGTGCAGGTCATTTCCTCTGTGTGCAAAGGTGAGGCCTGCCCCGGGGCACATGCAGCAGAGCCTCTTAAGCACGGGTCATTGAGGGAGATTTGGGGTGTCGCACTAGCACGTACGTCGCTCAGGCAGAGAGGGATGGCCATTGCAAATACCCTTAAAATGAATCCACATGGCAGCCACTGACGGCAGCGTAAGCCCAACTCTCGCTGGCTGCAAGGCAGCTACCTACACCAGCACTGAATATGATTCAGAGGGAGGAATCTGGGTGTGAGCCATGAGCCTTGTTTGGAAGGATGATCCACAAGAAGGCTACCGTGCTTTTAGCATGCAATCTCCACAGGAAACTGCACCCCCTTCTTTAGCACTGCTGTGCCCATCCTCTCTGTGTCTAGCACCCTTTCATCCTGGCTTCAGCCTAACACTAGACCAAAAGATCCTGACAACAAAGAGCTTGGGCCAGTTTCTGATCTAAGTTACACTGGTGTAAATCCAAAGTGACTCCGTCCATGTCGGGGGAGTTCCTGGGGATTTTTTCCAGTATAACCTAGCTCACAATCCAGCCCCTCCTCTTTCTAGGTGCCATGTACGCTGAAGAGATGTACATAGTAAACATGAAGCAATGGCCACCCCACCCTCACAGCCTTTGCTATTGGTGCTCACGCTGAGCCGTGGGGCGCCCTGGGGCTGGGATCCGCCCAGAAGCATTTTCTCCCATGTTTTCAAAGGCAGGGAAGCATTTTGCCCTGCCTGATTGGCACTTGCCTGTGGACAAAGAATGGTGCAGCAGCTTGTTGGGGCCAATATGCCCCCAACCTATCTGCCTCGTGGGATTTGCTCTGCCCTTAACAGATGGCGATTTTCCCTTTCTGGGGAGTTGCTAGTTGTATGGCTCCGCTAACATGATCGGTCCGACAACAGTCAAAGCAAGGGCTCTCCCCCTTTGATACTTGGGGCATGTTGTGGTGGGTGAGATGGCAGTGAATATATTCCCAGGCCATGGCAGTGGGGATGGTGCGACTCTGGCATATGGGTGGCTATGGCTGCATACGATATGCCCTCCCTGCCTGGATGCTATGGGCAATAGAACAGGTGGTGGAGGGCCGCTGGTCAGAGATGCGGAGCTGACACTGCTGCAACAGATAGCAAAGCTGTATTGGTCACCTAAGCACCTGCCCTGGAGGTGAGTGCAGGCTTGTTCCCTTGGGGCGGGGAGGCAGCACACCCACCCCTTCCCTGGAACAGTGCAGGGCCCATCACAGGTATGGCCACTGTGCTTAGGGTGACCAGATGTCCCGGTTTTATAGGGACAGTTCCGAGTTTTGGGTCTTTTTCTTATATAGGCTCCTATTACCCCCCACCCCCGTCCCGATTTTTCACACTTGCTGTCTGGCCACCCTAAAGTCTGGGCTCCACCCCACCCAGGAGACCTGGGGGCCACAGGCTATCATCAGCGTCTGCTGCTGAGTGGATGTCAAGCTGGGTCCCAGCTGCTGATGCAAACATGGCTTTGTGTCCTCAGTGGCCTAGTGCCAGCACCTCCCGAGCCACTGGGTGGAACAGGGTCTGAATTTGCTCTCATCCGATACAGGGGGAGGGGGAGGAGCCAAGTGCAGGCAGCAGCTTGCTTCTGCTAACAACTCTTCCCCTTTCAGGGGTCTGTATCCAGGGCCCTCAGATCCAACAGCACAGGCCTGCACCTCCCCAGCTAGGGGAGCATCGGCTGGCAGTAACAGTAGGCTGTTATCTATCTGCACTAGCCCCTTGAGGAGGAGGCCCACCACACGTTGCAGGCATGACAGCTGTAGGAGCCGAGAAGCGGCTTGCGAGTACCGTGACTCAGAGCAGGGTAGAGAGCGACTGTTGGAGATGGATGGGGAACGCAAAGGAGACCAGCCTGGAGCGGCACCTTGTCGTCGCAAACCCTCGCAGCACTTTTTATTCAGTCCTAACAACAAGCACCAGAAAACCATGCAATGTAATCCCGGGCCGGGCCTGGGGAGGCCGAAGCAGCCAGTCAGTGCCAGGGCACACACAGCAGAGCGCGGGATTGGGCCACTGCCCCCTTCTCAACTCCTGCTGCAATCAGTTGCTTTAACAGTGGCCAAAAGGGTTAAAGAGCCATTGCCTCCCCCCGCACCCCATGACACCCCCCCCCCCCCGCAGAATCACACACATTCAGGGCCCTTTGCTGGCGCCAGGCCTGCCTCCACCCCCAGCCAAGAGATTCTCCAGGAAAACGCAAAGCCAGCACCAGCTAAGGTTGGTCCCGCCCCTCCGCCTAGCCCCAGGAGCCCCCTCCTCTGGGATCTCTGTCATGGGGCCAGGCCCAATGAGGAGAGCACGTCCCTGGCCTGGAGCCTGCTGCCTGAGCTGGGCAGGGGTTATTCCTGCGGGAGGACTGCAGGCTGGCATAGGAGCTGCTCTTTGCGCTGGGCAAAGGGGCAGGTGCCAACCTTAGCGCCAAAGCAAAAAAAAAAAAAAAAAAAGGTAATATTTTCTCTCTCCCCTTTCAAATAAATAAATACAGACAGAACACAACAAGCCTCACAGTAGAAATGGTTCCCAGCCCCCGCTTCCCCACGAGGGCTGAGGTTACAAAATGCAGAGAAGTGCCCTCTCCTTCCCCCCAGGTTCTGGAGCCATTATTACTAATCACCGATAAGCAAAATAAAGACCCAGCCATTCCACCCTCCCATTCTGCCCTCCCTCTGTGGCAGGGATGGGCGCCAGCTCAGTCGGCCACTGGACTGCTGGAAGATCTGAGCAGCACAGGTCCCTGTGGTGGCTTATCCCCAAAGAGGCCAGACCTTCACCTAGCGTAAAGCGGTGTCACTTCCTGACAGGAACAGAGCCTGGCAGCTGAGGATCGGCTTCGACTATCCCCCCAAATGAGCAAATGGGGACACAGGCAAAGCAGAAGGAACCAAAGGCGGCAGTGGTGCTTTGGTGGATTGGTTGTCCTGGTACCCTCAGACCCACCATGGGAGCGTAGGAATTGCCGTTCCACATCAGACCTGTGGTCTGCCTAGTCTGGGATCCGGTCTCCAGCACCAGCTGCTTCAGAGGAAGGTGCAAGAAAACCCATACTGGACAATTATGGAATAGCCTGGACACAAGGGAAGCTGCTTCCCGACCCTTGACAGCTAATGGGGGCTTATAGAATCATAGAATATCATAGTTGGAAGGGACCTTAGGAGGTCATCTAGTCCAACCCCCTGCTCAAAGCAGGACCAATCCCCAATTTTTTTTGCCCCAGATCCCTAAATGGCCCCCTCAAGGACTAAACTCACAACCCTGGGTTTAGCAGGCCAATGCTCAAACCACTGAGCTATCCCTCCCCCCCATGAACTTATGCCCAGAAACATGAGGGTTTACACCTCTAGGAACTCAAGGACAGGAGACCTTGGCCCAGGGCCGGCTGGACTGGAAGCCTGGGTCGGGAGGGGGAAGCTCTCCAGCAACAGATTGGTCGATTCTCTTGTCCTGCAGGGCATCCCAGGGCCACAGTAAGAGGACCCCAGCACGGGGCACTGGGGCTGTGCTGCAGGCAACTGGGCATCACAGCCCTGTGGGGCTCGGTCCCCTGTGGTTCCGGGGCAGAGACACCACAGGGCTCCCTACAACTGGCCAGAGCCAGGCGCCGTGGAGGGGCGAGAGGTGCTGGCGGAGGGGAAATGTACAAAATATGCAGGAATTGGGTCGTTGCTGAAGAGAAGGTCCCCAGCTAACAAAGCACCATTAACATCAGCCTCTCCTTCAGCAGAAGGGAGGCACCCCATCGTGGGGGGCGGGGGGAGGACAGGGAGGGAGCAAGACCAGAAGAGGCAGCGTGAAGCCTGGATTCCCCGGGCCCCTGAACCAAAGCTCTTGCCTGTCTCTAGGGCAGGCAGCGAGCCCTTGGCAGCAGACCAATGCCCTGAAGCTCGGAGGGGCTTACAGAGCTCAGGGCACTAAAGCAGCTGCTGAACAAGCCCCTTGTCCGAGAACAAAGCAGGGCTGTCTTTGGGGCCTGGGAGGCTGCGCTACCATTCTGCCCAGCGGCTCCGGCAGCACAGAGCACCTTGGGGATCAGCGGTCACAGTACCAACGCGCTCGGGGCCAGCTGCCTAGTGCCCCAGTGGCCAGGGGGGATGACAGTAGTGTTCAGGGGTTCTGTGACCAATCAGTGTTGCTGGGCTCCGGGGACAGGAGTAGTAGGAGTAGCTGGTGTAGTGCCAGTGGAGTAAGGGGCCGGCGTTACTACTGCAGACAAGGAGACTGATGATGATCTGAACACTCTGGACAAAGCTTCCCTTCTGCTTGTGCCGGTGTCAGCGCAGCACAGCCCTGGGTCCTTCCGCCTGGGGCCTGGGCCACGAACTAGGCCAGTGGCTCCTCCAGCTACAAAAGTCTCCAAGAAGCCAAGCGAAGCTCTCTAGCTCAGGGCCCCGCAGAGGGTCAGTCCCCTGCGGCTGCCCCTCAGGGAGCCGTTGGAGGGGACACTCACACACACACTCGGAGGTTTTATAAGGAGCGTTTGGAGGAATCGGGCTGCTCCTCAGCTGTAGGACAGGGAGGGGACGAGCACCAAGAGCTGATAAAAGGGCTGCCTTGGGAACAGGAACGAGCTGGAGATCTGAGTAAGGAACCCCCTACCCCCAGTATTGCCCGTGTGGGAGATCAGAGATGGGAAAGCCCTCCTAGAGCACTCTCCCGCAAGGGCAGGCTCACACCCCCTGCATCAAGCTGCTGCTACACTAGATTATCTAGCCTAATGCGTGGTCTCCCACTGAGCCAAACTGGAGTTCAAGAGCACCTTCCTCCAGGAGACACACAATGCTGCAGGCAGAAGGGAAGAGGAGAAATATACCGGCCTTCTCCTCCCAGGAGCAAGAAACAGCATATTCTCCACCTTCCCTTTCTGCCTCTTAGTCGGTCTCCCTTGTTCCTTAGCAAGTAGGGGGTAGGTATGAGACTGCCTCTGCCTTTCCATGGTTGGGCAGTAGGGGGTGTTCTTGTACGAGGGGGGGTCCTGTAGTGCCCCAGTCTTAGGTCTCCCCAGCGCACACCCCCTCTTACCTGCAAGTGACTCCACACCCCATCCTGTGGCATCTAAACTCCTGATTGGTTTAGGCTCATCACAGCAGCTGTGAAGAGCAATTCCGCACAGCCGCAGGCTGGGGGGCCAGGAACGCAGAAACACATAAATGACGCTTAGTAACAAAAATAATAAACCCTGCTACCAGAACCACAAGGTGTGTAATAGCCCCTTGGAGTCTGCAACGAGTTACGTATACCTGGGACCGGGCCAGGACTCCCGCCTGCCAGTCACTCAACGGCAGGCATCCCAGAATGCTCAGGAGGGATGCCAGCATGACGATGGAGCTCGCCCAGGACACGGTCCCACAGCGCTGGGACGAAGGCGTGTATGTGACAAGGTACCGGCTGTCCAGGGTGAGAGGAGGTCTCGAGGGGGGGGGGGGGGCAGAGAGGGTCTTTATTGCTTGTCGATGGCTCCCTGTTCAGCAGAGTTCTCCTTGTTGGTGGCCTGCGCGTGCCACGAGGTCTCTTTAAACACAAACCAGCAGTTTCCAGCCCACAGGATAAAATTGATGAAGCCAAAGAGCTGGGGGAGAGTCAGAGAGAGCAAAGGGCACAATTACCATCAGTGCACTCGCAGCAAGGCCTCCCAGCCTCAGGCGCGTGCGTGCGTGCGGCCGTGCACACCCCGCTCCTGGGTGGAATCACAACGGCTCGGCTCTCTGCTGCATGGCCCCCCTGGTGGCTGGGGGCTCAAAGGATATAAGGCTGTCTACTGCTACAGCTTTCCTCCAGGGTAGATTGGCAGAGGCCCTGGAGGTTTTTCGCCTTCCTCTGCAGCATGGGGCACGGGTCACTTACCGGAGGATTGTCTGCATCGTGAAGTCTTTAAACCATGATTTGAGGACTTCAATAGCTGAGACATAGGTGAGAGGATTATTCCAGCAGTGGGTGGGTGAGATTCTGTGGCCTGCATTGTGCAGGAGGTCAGACTAGATCAGGGATCTCAAACTCAAATTACCACGAGGGCCGCATGAGGACTAGTGCATTGGCCCGAGGGCCGCATCACTGACCCCGCCCCCTCGCTGCCCCCGGCCCCGCCCCCACTCCACCCCTTCCATTAGGCCCCGCCCCTTCTCCACCCCTTCTCCGCCTCCTCCCCTGAGCGTGTGGCTCCCCGCTCCTCCCCCCTCCCTCCCAGAAACCGCGAAGCTCTTCCCATGTGGCCTGCGGAGCTCTTCCCTGCGGCCCACCGGGCATCCCGTGCCCCACCCCCACCCCCCCTTTTTTTTTTAACCCCCCCGGCAGTTCCCGCCGCCAGAACAGCTGTCTGGCGGCGGGAACAGCCTGGTGGGTGGGGGGAATTGGGGGGGTCGGGGTGGGGGGGGCTCGGGGAGCCCGGCAGGCCGCAGGGAAGAGCTCCGCGGGCCGCATGCGGCCCACAGGCTGCATGTTTGAGACCCCTGGACTAGATGATCATAATGGTCCCTTCTGACCTTAAAGTCTATGAGCTAACGGAGAACCTCCCTTAGCTTCCCAGGCCTAGAGGCCATGCAGACTTGGCAAAATCCCCTCAACTCTTCAACTGCTGCCTCCGCCCCCGTCCCGGTGCTGAAGAAGCAGCTAAGTCACTCAGAGCGCACACATCCGCTCCCAGTGACTGCCTCTCAGGGCCATGCGCTTGGTACAGAGACAGCACCCAATGCACCATTCACACCAGGGTGTCTGAGCAGTTCCTGGCGCCCTCACTGCCCTTGGTGCACTGGTTAAACTACAGCACCATTGGCCATCCATCTCCCCTAGGCGCAAGCAGTCCATGGACAGAGGTCGATGGGCCGGGTCCAGCTCTGGCTAACCGAGCCGGGTGCTGGAGCTGTCAGTAGCAGCTCACGGTCCCTGGATCAAACCCCAGTGCTGCTAACCCGGCCACCCCCACCCAGGACATGGCACAGCCCAAGAGGCGTCTACACCAGGGCTCTACTCCAGTTTTGCGGCCACAGACGCTGCAGCTTGTGGGCCAGAGCCTGAGCTGGTGTAAATCATAGAATCTCAGGGTTGGAAGGGACCTTAGGAGGTCATCTAGTCCAACCCCCTGCTCAAAGCAGGACCAATCCCCAATTTTTGCCCCAGATCCCTAAATGGCCCCCTCAAGGATTGAACTCACAACCCTGGGTTTAGCAGGCCAATGCTCAAACCACTGAGCTATCCCTCCCCCCCTGGTGTAAATGGGCCGTTCATTTCAACGGCACGCGGCCCATTTACACCAGGTGTATGTCTGGCCAAATGGGTCCCCTGCCCCCTTTGCCAGTGCGCAGCCGTGGCGCTGGCTTCACCACGGGCTCTTACCACGGAGATGTTGGCCAGCCCCATGGCCGGCGTGGCCCCGGCGTTGCACACCGCCTGTTTGAGATGGCACACGGACATGGCAGCGATGAGGCTGGACGGCCGCGTGGCCCCCTTCACGTCTGACAGGCCTTTGCCCCAGGCTGCAGCCGCCACCAGCCAGAAGAAGGCGAAGGAGACGCTCACGCAGAAATCCTGGGGGGCAGAAGGAAAGGGCACGCAGGCTCTGGCGCTGTGCACAGCACGGCTCCTCTCACTCCCCCCAGCCCCAGCCATGGAGATGGGAACGCTCGTTAGCTCCAGGACCTCCAGCCCGCCTGGCCTATGCTGCCTCCCAACACCACCTGCCAGGGACCAGCCCCCCTGCTCTGCCCCAGCCCCTCCGGCTGGCGGACTAGGGCAGACTCCAAAAGATCTAGGCCCCATGCTCCAGAAAGGCCCCTAAATTCCCTGGAGGGTCCCACTAGTGTCCCAGCCCCTCCCCACAATGCATGCGACTCCCATGTTCTTTGATAAGCAAAGGGGTTCAGGACCCGCCTGGCTTGCACTGCACAGCTTCAGTCTGCCCGTGCTGCCTGAAGCCCCGGGCACCAAACAGACATCCTGCTCCATCCCAGCGCGGGGCCTGCAGCCTTCATCTGCCAGCCCTGGCTCTGAAACTGCCTTCAGCCTTCGCACCGAGCACCCAGAGCCGAAGGCTCAATCACTTGGCTGCTGACCCCGGCCGGGATTAGGGGGACGGTGCCTGCTATGGGTCAGCTCTGTCTCTCCTGGCGTTGCCAGCATGACAGCTCCCAGGCTGGAAGGAGCTGTGGGGACAGGATGATGGCTCCATGGGGGGGGAAGCCCTCAGCTGCTCAGCTCTGCCTCCCCTGACTTCCCCTCCCGAGAAATGGGAAGTGACTTGCTCAAGGTCCCATAGTGAGTCAGTGGCGGAGCCAGAAATCGGACCCAGGAGACCTAACTCCCAGCCCTGTGCCACAGGTTCTTTAGTGCCAGCCCCGCAGCCATAGGAGCCACCAATCGAACCCTAGCCCTGGGGGCTAAGGCAGGGATCTCACCGCAAAGGGAAGCCTCTTGTTCTCAGTGTAAAGGGAGTGAAATCGCAGGTAGATCACCAGGGCTGCCATGCTGTAGAGGAAGGAGAAGACTCCCAGGGTCACAAAGAACTCGGAGGGGGCAGAGAAGTCCCCCATGAGATGCAGAGTCCTTTTAGTGGTGTTGCCTTCGCAGACAGGCATCTCAAAGGGAATCCTGGATAACCTGCCCACAGAGAAAGGGGTGGGGAGAGAGACGCACTTAGCAGGGAGGAAGGCGCAGTGCAGGAGAGAGAATGGGGTGAGACCCACCTCCGCCCTCTGGGGTAAAAGCAGCAAGCCTGTCTGAAGGCTGTGATTGGTGGGCGGAGCCTTGGAAGGTCCACCCCCTCAGATGGGGGAGGGCCCATGGACACTTCCCTCTAAGCTGTGGGCGTGTGCGCGTGTACACAGATCCTAAACCCCGCGCACACGGCGAAACACAACGCGCAAAAAATGTGCACAGAAGAAATTTTTTGCACACACGGCCTGTCAAAATTAGAGGGAACATTGCCCTGCACCCTGCCGGTGCCCCTCACTCCCGACCCGCAGCCCCCCCCGCACCCTACCGGTGCCCCTCACTCCCGACCCGCAGCCCCCCCCTGCACCCTACCGGTGCCCCTCACTCCCGACCCGCAGCCCCCCCCTGCACCCTGCCGGTGCCCCTCACTCCCGACCCGCAGCCCCCCCCGCACCCTACCGGTGCCCCTCACTCCCGACCCGCAGCCCCCCCCTGCACCCTGCCGGTGCCCCTCACTCCCGACCCGCAGCCCCCCCCGCACCCTGCCGGTGCCCCTCACTCCCGACCCGCAGCCACTCCCCCGCACCCTACCGGTGCCCCTCACTCCCGACCCGCAGCCCCCCCTGCACCCTACCGGTGCCCCTCACTCCCGACCTGCAGCCCCCCCTGCACCCTACCAGTGCCCCTCACTACCGACCCGCAGCCCCCGCCACATCCTGACGGTGCCCCTCACTCCCGACCCGCAGCCCCCCCTGCACCCTCACGGTGCCCCTCACTCCCGACCCGCAGCCCCCCACATCCTGACGGTGCCCCTCACTCCCGACCCGCAGCCCCCCCTGCACCCTCACGGTGCCCCTCACTCCCGACCCGCAGCCCCCCCCGCACCCTACCGGTGCCCCTCACTCCCGACCTGCAGCCCCCCCTGCACCCTACCGGTGCCCCTCACTACCGACCCGCAGCCCCCGCCACATCCTGACGGTGCCCCTCACTCCCGAACTGCAGCCCACTCCTGCACCCTGCCGGTGCCCCTCACTCCCGACCCGCAGCCACCCCCCCGCACCCTACCGGTGCCCCTCACTCCCGACCCGCAGCCGCTCCCCCGCACCCTACCGGTGCCCCTCACTCCCAACCCGCAGCCCCCCACATCCTGACGGTGCCCCTCACTCCCGACCTGCAGCCCCCCACATCCTGACGGTGCCCCTCACTCCCGACCCGCAGCCCCCCCTGCACCCTCACGGTGCTCCTCACTCCCGACCCGCAGCCCCCCCTGCACCCTCACGGTGCTCCTCACTCCTGACCCGCAGCCCCCCCGCCACACCCTGACGGTATCCCTCACTCCCGACCCACAGCCCCCCCTGCACCCTCACGGTGCCCCTCACTCCCGACCCACAGCCCCCCACATCCTGGTGGTGCCCCTCACTCCCGACCTGCAGCCCCCCCTGCACCCTGACAGTGCCCCTCACTCCTGACCCACAGCCCCCCTCAGCTTTTTGGGTACCCCACATTCCCAAATTGCCTTCCCCCACACCGTGCCGGCGCCCCTCACTCCCGACCTACAGCCCCCCCTGCCCTGACGATGCCCCTTAGTCCCAACCCGCAGCTCCCCCGCACCCTGACGGTGCCCCTCACTCTTGACTTGCAGCCCCCCTACCCCTATAGGCACCCCTCACTCCTGACCCGCAGCCCTCCCGCACCCAGCCGGTGCCCCTCACTCTTGACCTGCAGCCTCCCCCACCCTCATGGTGCCCCTCACTCCCAACCTGCAGCCCCCTCACACCAGTGTTCCCTCTGAGATGTGCGTGTGTGCATGTGCACACAGATCCTACGGCAAAACACCGCGCGCACAAACATTTGCACAGAAGACATCTTTTGCGCACACGGCCTATGAAAAATTAGAGGGAACATTGATCATGGAACCCAGATATGGTGGACTGAATATGGGGGACTAAGTATGGGGGACAAGAGCGAACAGGATTGGGGGTGCAGGTCATGGGATAAAACCAGTGATGCAGAGGGGGACACTGAGCAGAGAACCCCGCAGAGCACCTGCTGCCAAGGAGTCCAAGGAGCTAGTGGACGGCACCCATAGGAACCCTGCCTGGATGCATGAATGGACAAGGGCCTGGAAAAAGGCCTCCCAGTCACAGAGAGACCCGTCCTGCTTCTTCCTCCTGGACAGATGAACGGCTGTCTTGGCCTGCCTCTGCAGGAGGTTGACGGTGTGGTCTTGGGGCTGTGGGGTCATGGACAGGAGTTATCCACAAAGCAAGGACAGCACGGGCAGTGGCAGGGTAAGGTCCCCACACTGCAGCCTGCCAACGTGCCTCATCCCTTCTAGGGCTTGATCTACACCAGTAGCCCTGCCCGTGGCTGTACAAATGCTGGTATCTGGTCTACACTTGCTCTTACACCGGAGCAGCACTACCCCGTGTAGACACACTCTAGGAGTGAGTTCAGATTCCACAGCAGTCAGTTCTTGGTCACTATCTGGGTTTCCATAAGGTTGCCCATCACCACGGTAAGGCTGCCAGCAATGGGGCCGATTCATGCCAATAACAGAAAGGATTTTGTGACTTGTCACGTCAGTTCTGGTATGACACCCACCCACTCATTTCACACAGGCTGCTAAGAGCCATCAGATGGCACCAGCGTTCCAATTCTGTACGCTCTGATTAGACTGCACCCTGCCCGGGGCAGCGAGCTCTGCTTTGTCCCTGGCAGTCAAGCCCCATACCGAGGGGTGAAAAACTTTCTGGCCCAATCACCCGCCTCCCACCGAGTTTGACGTTAAAGGAAAAGAGGGATTTTCTCTTTGACCTGACTCTCTCCCTGCACTCTCATGCAGCTGAATACAACAGCACCAGGCTAGTACCCCAGAACTACAGCTGGAAACTGAGCAGAAAGCAAGGGCCAGGTCGGAGCAGGTCTAAACGGGCAACGCTCCACTGAGCTTGGCCCAGGTATGTCAGGACGGAGGATGAGGACCTGACCTGGACAGTGAAACAGAACAGCCTGCTTTCCATTGGCTGAAATGTATCAAGCAAACAGGGACCATCAAATGGGGGACAAGTTCACTAGATGCTTAAAACTCTCCGTGTTCATTGTCTCGGGGTGAGAGTTTGGTGACATGCCCTTAGCAGACTGGGATGAGAGCTATACTCTTCCATCTTGTGTAGGGAGCTGGGCAGGAGTCTTGCATGTGTTGGCGGTCCCTAGAGGAGCTCTGATGGTGAGAGCACTTGTTAAGGAAGGACTGAGGTATGCCCAAGGCCTTGCCACGCCTTCTTGCCAACTGTCCCTATTGAGCCGGGACAGTCACTGTTATTTCAGTAGCACAGTTCTCCATTTCCCCCCTCTCTGAGCCTCCTAGCAGTGCTCCTAGTCAGATGCATTTCAGTGGCGATCAGAGGTGTGCCTCTATTTATAGCTATCAAATGTTGGCAGGCAAGCCGAGATGTGTGGATAGATATAGCCATGTTCACACTTTTCATATGTTTAGCTTCACAGGCTGGATTTCAGTCTAATTCTGGCCTCTTTTCTGCTCACCCGAGAGGCCTTTTTGCTGATCCATAACAAACGGGGCTATTCCTGTGCTCGCTTGGACTTCCTTACTGCTTGACAAAGCTTTCTGGCTTTGGAGTGGCTGAGGGATTAACAAATGCTGGCCATAGTGGAACAGACCATTGGCTCATCAGTGCCAGTAGCCTGCTTCCAGCAATGGCCTATACCTGAAACATGAGCTGAAGTCTGCAGCAACCTGCCTCCTGACCTCAGCAGTGGTCAGGAATGGGGGTGACGGATCCTGCAGTATATTCCCTCTCCCTACCACACCTCCAAACAGGTGACTGAGGGATATTTTCCAAGGCCAGCTGCCCTTTTTGTACGTTTACAGCCAAGGGAGTAAAGGAACAGCTGTGCAGGATGGGGGGGAGGAGCGGACGATGATTTATGAACACTGTATGTGACCTGGTTGTTGGGACATTCGCTGTCTCTGTACGTTGGTTTAGTTCAGGGGTCGGCAACCTTTCAGAAGTGGTGTGCCGAGTCTTCATTTATTCACTCTAACTTAAGGTTTCGCGTGCCAGTGATACATTTTAACGTTTTTAGAAGGTCTCTTTCTATAAGTCTATAATATATAACTAAACTATTGTTGTATGTAAAGTAAATAAGGTTTTTAAAATGTTTAAGAAGCTTCATTTAAAATTAAATTAAAATGGAAAGCCCCCCCAGACCGGTGGGCAGGACCCGGGCAGCGTGAGTGCCACTGAAAATCAGCTCGCGTGCCGCCTTTGGCACCCATGCCATAGGTTGCCTACCCCTGGTTTAGTTTAAAGGTAGAACCGACTAGGAAAAGGTAGGAAGGCAACACAATGGCTGCAGATAAGCAACCAGCCAGCCATTAACAGAGGGTGCCTGAGCTATTCGCTGTGACGTTGTTATTTCCAGGCTTCAGCCAAGTTACAAGACTTGTTCTGCCAGTACTGGGAGCCAACCAAGGAAACAGAAACCAGACAGTTAAAAAGTCTCTCGGCCTTGTCAGGGAGGGGCAGATAGACACAGGCACCCCTCTGGGGGAACTGAAGAAATCAGGCCTTCTAGGCTTCCTAGGGGATGGTGGGCCTTAGGTAAGAGACATGTGTGCAGACGGTTTCTTGTTTAATCCTCCTCTCATGTTCTGCCTGGCTCCTGCTGTTACAACTGAACTGCTTTGGTGTAAGAAGGCTCTCTAACCACTGCTCACCAGCTCCCGCAGGGATGACCCACTGGTGCTGAACCCACTCGGACCTGTCGGGGTAAGCACATTAGATAGACTGGGCCCTGTGCTTCAGCACCGTGTGTAAGAGTGAGAGAATCATGTGATTCCACCCCCAGGGGAGTGAAGGCACGAGGCCTGATACCTGAAGGGGCGCAGTCAGAGACACCAGAGAGAGGGTCAGGCGTGCAGCCAGCCCATAGCATAGCACTCAGAATTCACAGCTGTGACACTGACACCTGTGAGCTACCAGGGGTTAAAGTAGTCACCTCTGAATAATGACGGTTTTCTCCATACACCCACATTAGCGGATGAAAGAGGATCTCTGAGCCCTCCAACCTACAGAGAATTGAGCAGAGAAACTGCTTGACTGATCAGATCAATGGTTTATCTATCTAGTCCAGCATCTCATCTCTTAATAGTGACCAGTGCAAGATGCTTTAAGAAAAATATCTTGTTTTAAATGCCGTACCTCGGGGCAGGGCAGAGGGAAGAAGAATTTCTTCCTGACCCAGCTGGTGGTCAGCTTATGCCCTGAAGCATGAGGACTAAAAGCCTTTCCAGTTATTATCAGAGCTACTATAACTGAAGGTGCTGCTCTTATTCATACAAATACCTAATCATTCTTTGAAGCTTTGCTACGCTATTTGCCTCAGATAATAGTGGCACAAATTCCTCTCTTGTGGGAACTAATACTGGGTCTATTCATGCATTCACCCATACAATGCAGCCTGAAGATGTCCAGAAGGTTTCACCTCAGTCATATCACCTCCCTAGCTTGTCTTGGGCAAAGGGTTCCCTATGCTCTGGGGTCTTGTGTTTGAAATGCTCTCCTGGATGAAGAGCGAAAGGGGTCAGAACAGATCTGTCCATAATGGACTGGCTCCCCCTTGTGTATCCTGTCTCCAGGAGATGCTTGGAGAGGATACACCTTTAAATACGATGCAGTCAAAGTTATTGAAGCATTGATTAACCCTGCATTCAAGGTCCCTAAGTCACCCAGCAGAGGGCCGAGAAGACGGGCCCATACAGAACACTGCATTCCGGAGTAAATCCCCAGCGAGTGGGTGTCTATGTTACTGGACAAAATGTGTTACAGGGGGCAGAGAGAAAAAATATAACCAACAAAACACACGATCTGCAGGCGCTCGCGTGAGAAAGCATGGCCTGACTCTGGCCTGAGGAGCGGGGTCTGCTCCGTTGAGGCGAGAAGAGATCTGGACTGGGTTGAGGGGGAGGTTTCTCCACTGGCCATAACCTTATTTACATCTTGTGGCCTGACTGCAGCTCCCTTTTCTGCACAAAGGGAGCTTTTCGAGCATTGCTAACCCCAGCTCAGCTCCACCAGCAGCAGCAATGCTGGGAGCCTGGGCAACTGCAGCTGGCGCCATTTACTCCTCAGAGCAGGTCTAAGACGTGCTGATGTCAAAGGACGCAGCTCCACTGACTTGACTGGAGATAGACCGATTCACACCAACTGAGGAGCTGAGTTACGGAGCTTCTGTGGCCATAGGAGCCTTGCGTAGACAGGGGTTCGGCAGAGCATGCAGGGGAAGGCTGGCAGCTCCTCGCGCTGGCTCTCCCCACTGGTTTATTTAAAAATGCAACTAAGCTGGCACAGGGACCAACTTCCCTGCCACACCGTGGGATCAGGCAGTGTCCATCCTGTGCCCACTTGCCCCCACTCTCCAGGCATCCAAAGGCCATTTCTTTGGATTCGTTTCCCCGCAGCTTCCTAGTTGCAATTAATTTTGGGTAATTAAGACCTACACCAGCCTGCCCTCTCCCCTCGTTTTGCCCACACCCATTGCAGAAGGGGTTTCCAAAACCCAAATGAGAGCCCAAATGGGAGTCATTTTTCAATAGGGGCAGTTAAACAGCCACCCTTCAACTGTTCAATCTGTTTAGGCAGCATTAAAATTAAAGAAAAACCTGCAGTGAAAGTCCTGTTCTATCAGAAATATCCTGCAGCAGTGAGTTCAACAGGTTAACAATACATTGCCTCAAAAAGTATTTCTTTTTTGGAAAAGGGTACCAAAAGCAAGTCAGAGTGTGCTGGTTTGGGAAGAGCACTTATCTGGGAATCGGATATAGGTTCTGGTCCCTTCACAGACCTCTCTCCATTGAGTCAAGCATTGTTGTCGGGCCAGTCTGTCTATTCCGACGGATTAATTACCATCTCCAGTGGTATGTAACTCTGAAGAGGAAGCATCCTCTGGGTTAGTGCCCAGCAAGGTCCCACATTACCTGAAAGGGTATCCGAACTGGACAGAGATGGCGGTCATCTCTTTCAGGTCATCATTGCATTTTACGGTAGCCCCTGTCTCCCCACTGAAAGAGCCGCAGGATCCGAAGGCAAAAATGGCAAAGAGCTGGAAGAGAAAAGCAAAAGGTTTTGGAGTCAGAGGGACTCCAGCTAGGGTGACCAGACAGCAAGTGTGAAAAATCGGGACGGGGGTGGGGGGTAATAGGAGCCTATATAAGAAAAAGACCAAAAATCAGGACTGTCCCTATAAAATCGGGACATCTGGTCACCCTAACTCCAGCTGGAGGTAGTGAACTAGCAACATGCAACAGGTGCTAGCAAGTAGCTCTTCTGGGCTTACCACACCTCCTGAAATGTACAAGATAGCCCCAGTGATCACAGGTAAATAGCTCCGAGTTTATTTGGGGCATCACAATACAACAATGGCGCATCCACACATCATCATCAAGGCAACATCCTCAGCAGTTGCAATGTAGCGCCATGGTCATAGGACATCCCTGTCACCTGGTGCAAGGGCCCAGCAGAAAACCCAGTCAGTGAGGTCTTTTCCTTGAGTGAGAACATTTGTAACAAAAAATCAGAACAGGCCGACACAAGCAAAACATGGAGAAACAGAACCCAGGGCTCCGGATCACCCCTGTCTCCCAAGAAACCGCTCTTAGAGTGCCCCCCCGAGCACCAGTGCAAGGGGAGGAAGAAGCAGCGCTGGAGTCAATCTCTTCCTCGCAGAAGACCAGGCAGTGCTATGACCCAGACAGAGATGGAAGCAGTCCATCTCCGTAGTCCATCCGGCTACGGCCCAGTAAGGGGCCAGTCAGTGCCAGCTGGGGTGGAGGTTCTGTGATACGGAACTGGACTGAGACCACCAGTGGAGAGCCATCACCAGAGCTCACAGTCCCTCTCGCCTGACCGGGAGCTGGCCAAGCTGGCAGCCAGGTCCGGCTCTACAGCTTTTCATGGACGGCAAAAGGGAGAAGCTGCCGCCGAATTGCCGGGGCCACGGAAACACTGCCGTCCCTTTCTAACGGCCGCCCCAAGCACCTGCTTGGAACGCTGGTGCCTGGAGCCGGCCCTGCTAGCAGTGAAAGTTCTCTAGACCCCAGCAATCCTCTGAGCCAGCCTCTCTTCCCGGTTCAGTTGGTTGGGATGCTACTTGCTATGTTGCATATAAACTAAGCGTGTACCTTCCTCAGAGAGAACCAGACACGTTTGCAGGGACCAGTGTGCTGGGACAAGGAGAGGTGCGATCGCAGACTACGACCTCTCTCAGGATGCACGTTCCCCGTCACTGGTATGTGCCCCCAGACTGGTGCTCTGACTTCAGCAGAGCTACACCACGTTACAGCAACGGCAGAGCTGGCCCATTGATTCCTACTGAAGGCAGAGATGAGGCCCAGAGCAGGGAAGTGACTTGCCCAGGGCCACAAAGGCAGGTAGTGGCAGTGCTGGGAATAGAACCCCAGTGTCTTAACTCACTGACCCCTGCTCTAACAGACACCACCAGCTCCCGTCTGCACCAGCCAGGGACGGGAACAGCACCGCTAGGATGACTCCCATAACTCTCCTTTCTTTCTAACAAGGCCTTTTGCAGGTTCTGGGGCTGAGGGGGGTCGGCACACAAAGATATCCTAATGGACAACTGTGACGGAGTAGAGAGCGAGATGGATTTGACCTGAGAGGCTGGCTGCATTGGGAAAGGCTGCATCGGGAATGCGAGACTTTACCTGAGGCTGTAACATGAGCCAGGACGGGGGTTGAGAGGTGACACCTTTGGCTGGGAGAATGGTAAAAGGCTAGGGGAGGGGCCCCGGGGGAAGGGGAAGAGCCTGCTGGAGGTTTGGCTGGTTTTTTGTCTGTTTGGAGCTGGGTGGTGAAACGCAGGGAGCCCCAGAGCTGGGGTCTAAGCTCCCTGCCCCCCAGAAGGGCCCAGCTGAGGGGTCCTGGTCATACTTACAAGCTCTGTTTGGACTCTTTCCTGACAACCCTAATAAACCTTCTGTTCTACTGGCTGGCTGAGAGTCACATTGAATCCCGGGAAGAGGGGTGCAGGACCTGACTCCCCCACACTCCGTGACAACAACCTGCCAGGCTGGCCGAGGTATTTACACAGCATCCGGGTCTGCTTTGCACCACACCCACCTCCAACTACTAGCGGCTCTAAGAATCACTTAGAAACCAGTAGGTGCGGGCAGAGAATAGCTGCAGGGACTGACACAGGCATCATGGCTTAAAGACAGCAAGAGCTGTCCCACTACTGGAGACAATGGGGCCGATGCCGCCCCCTGGGACACCCCATGGCACCCGGGGCTCTGCTCACAAAAGATACACTGAGCCGCCCGGGCAGACAGGCCCCACTGACTGCAGCACAGCACCAGGACACCTGAGCGCACGTCGCTGGCTCATTAAGCTTCCCCGTTCCAGAGATCTGTCACCCCAGCGCCTCCTGTCGGGGCTCCATGGGGCCTGATCCCCACCACTGAACAGCTGACAGCACTAGTAACCGTCCAGAACAGCTGATAGACAGCCCACGCTCTCAGGGATTCCTCCTCCCCGCTGAGCTCCTCTGTTCCATCCCTGCCCATCTGTGCCAGCAACACAGGCTGGCCAGGCGCCATACCAGAGACCGCTTCTTACTGGCTCCCTTCCCCACATCGCTCACTCACCCCTGGCGAGCTGGCCAGCTTGTGTGCACTCCATGAGGCTCCGTGCCCTCGCTTGGCAGAGGGAGGTGCACAAGGCGTGTGGGGGTGTGTGGAAGGGAACTGGATGGTGTCCCACGAGACCTAGAGCTGCACACGCTTCTTCCCCACCCCATTGGCCTCAGTGGGGATTACCTGCCCGTGTGGATGGGTGAGCAGGCTCCTTGGTATCTTTGGAAGAGTTTCGCTGCAGGGCCACCTAGCCCCTAAAGCCCGGAATCAGCAGCTCAGAAACCTCCCAGAGAAGCTGGTGTTTCCAGAACGGCTGATACGGAGACATGCGGGCAGGTGGAGTGGGCAGAAGCAGAGACTCCATTAAAAGAAAAATCTGTGTTTTCACAAGAACCTCAAACTTTCTGCCTGATTGCAAAATGCAGCCCAATACCTGAATATATCTCTCAGAACCATGAAGCTGAGGGCCTGAGACCCTGGTAGGATCTTTTTCCTTTAAAGCACCTTTTAATTCACTTTCTGGGGCTGATGATGTTCAAGGGCCTTTATGCCTCTAAACCAAAATCAGTTTTCAATTACAGGACCAATAAACTGATGTCTTGTTTTCTTTGCCCCCCCCCCCCCCCAAAAAAAAAAAGAGAGTGTAATTCATCCATGCAGGAAACGATTACGAGTCTCAAATGACTTTTCCTGTTCTTGGTTCTGAGTTGAATTTCTCTTTCTCTTCCACTGGCATTGGGGGTGGAGGGGGGTGGAGTGAATGTGGCTTCTGAATAGTTTTCTGGTAACTCATGCAGAAACACTCAGCTCTGGTTAAGTTCATGCACCCTGAACTCTGGCTCCCACGAGCGACAGGAAGAAAAAACAACTCTCTGTGTGCGTGTGTACAAGAGAGAGAGAATGAAAACATAGGCTGAACAGACTGAGGGGTTCCCACTTCATCTATAAAGGACTGAACAGAACTGAACTGTTCTGTAACCAAACTGTTCTGAACTGAACTGTAACCAAATCCTGAACAGAACAGGCAGAGAATCACAGCAGTCAGGGGCAGAGGAGGACTTATGTTGCCTTGTCCGTTCTCAGCCAGTGCGGGACTGTTCCGTATATTCCCAAGTATATTCCCAAGTACTTTGCCCAGCCTAATTTTAAATGATTAAAGCAATGTCTCCCCCACCATTTTGCTTGACACTCTATACCACAAAGAACTCTTTGACCCAGATGCTCAAAGGTATTTAGGCTCCTAACTTCCACTGACAGCGTAAATACCGTTGAGGATCTTGGCCTTTGTTACCCCTTGTTTTCCTGCATTCAGTTTAAGTTTCTTTGTTCAGTGTTGGAGTGTCCCTCCTAGTTCGAACCGCCCTGTATCATTTCTTCCTCCCCCCGGGATTTACACCCTTTTGCCACTAGTGGTTGGAGGGCCTGGTCCTGCAGCATGCTGAAGCACTTTCCATTCCAATTGATTTCCGTGAGAATCCCGAGTACTCAGCACCTCTCAGGTCTGGCGAAGTGAGAAACGAGGCTAATGTTTGTCAGACCGGCCACTGGTTTTGGATGCCTCTATTTCAGGGTGTGTGACTTGAGACATGTTGAATTTTCAGAGGTGCTGTGCACCAGCAGCTCCCATTGAATTGAGTCAGGACTACAGGCGCTCAGCACCTCTGAAAATCCAGCTCCTGGTGTCTCAAGTTAGGCTCCCAAAAACAGACGGATCCAAAACCAAAGCTACTTTGGGAAGGTGTCAGGCTAGAGGTGTGCACCCAAAGTAAACAGAGTGCCAGCCAGCTGTGTGGGACATGGGTGAGGGGCTGGGATGTGGGGTGGGACAAGCAATGTGGGTCTATTCCTAGCCCTGCCAGTGACCTTGTGGCAAATCACCTCCCCTGTCTGCTTCACTCTCCCCAGCTGAAAACAGGGGCCATGACACTCCCCTACCTTTGTGAAGTGATTTCCGGAGGAAGAGTGCTACAGGGGAGCTGAATGCTGAATACATGGCACACCATATACCATCTCTGGCGGATCAAGAGTGTGACCTGCACACTACGAACACATGCTGAACAGTTCCGTCACCACATGGAGGCATGAAACAAATGCAGCACCCTTGATGTGCCACGAGACATGCTAGCTAGTGCTGCAGTTCCTCATTCAGACAGAAGGCCCTTTAAACATTAGAATTCATAATCGGGGTTATTCGGAACACCAACGCTGCGTTCTTCTATGGCCTGTTTCATTCACAATGGCTTTGGCGAAACGCAGCTGAGAAGGGGGGTGCGTATCTTCACTTTATGGATGGGTATGCTGAGGCTCGGGCAAGTCATCCCCCCCGCCCCTCCCCCAGGGTCATGAGAGTCAGTAGGAATAGAACCCAGGAGTCCTGGCTCTCAGCATCCTGCCCTAGACAGCCCCTCTTTCCTTTCACAGAGTCAGCACATGTAATGCTCTTTTGACAATGCCTTGCTCACCCTGACTCCCAGGCGAACAAACAATGGTAACTTTGCCCTGGGAACACACTGTCGACGGTGCTGTAGCAGACAACTCCAGTTCTCCTTACCACCGGATTCAGTGATCAGAAGGTGGCAGAAGGCTGTTCTACAAGAGGTCTATTCTGAGAGGGGACGGGGGTTCCCACACTCTCAGCCCCAAGTCCTGGGGTCCAAATAAGTGCAGGACTCCAATCTCTCCCGCGGGAGGCGGGCGAGGGAAGTTCAGACCGCCGGGGCCTGGTATGTGCAGGATCAGAGCTCCGGAAAGGTTAAACCGCTGCAGCAGCCCGCTTTCCCCTCTCCCCCGAGTGAAACGTGAGCAGGGCTAAGGGTTCCCATACCCCACCCCCCTAAACGCAGCCCGTCCTTGCGCATAGAAGGGCTGCCTTGGGAGGGGCCCCGCATGCCCAGCTCCTTCCCTCCTCTAACCCTACCCCAGCCCCCCCCCGCCGCCCCCAGAAAGAGCCCCCCCGCGCCGCGTTGCTGTGCAGGAACGTCACTGCCTGGTACCGAAATAGAAAGCGCCTCCGTAGCAAACTCACCCACTGCAGCACCTTAATGAAGCCCAGGGGCTCCTCCAGGCGGCCCCAGCGCAGCCCGAAGAGCCGCCGGCCCTGCAGGGGAGAGACAAGGGCGGGGAGCCACGGTCAGCCAAGCCCCGGGAGGAGGAGAAGGGGGCAGGAGAGGGGGGGGCGGTACCTGCTGCTGCTGCTGCTGCCCGGGCTCCTTGTCGCCGGCCGCGGCGGTGGGCTCGGACATGGTCAGGCTGCGGGCAGGGCGGAGCGCCCCCTTGCCGGGCGACGGGCTGCGGGGAGGAGGGCTGGGGGGCGGCCCAGGCGCAGAGGGGGCTGTCCGGGGGGCGCTGCTCCGGGGCTGCCGCTGCCTGCTGCGCTTCGCCCTGGCGGCTGCACCAAGCCGCGATTCAAACTTCTGTCAAACTCGCAGCGAAACTTCGCGGAGTCACGTGGAGACCCAAACCCAGCCCCCGCCGGCCCCTCTGCTGGGGGCACCAGCGCCCCCTGCCCGCAGCCGCGGCCCTGCCGGCGCGTCTGGGCCATTGCCAGGCTGGGGGGCTGCCAGGAGCCCGCGGCGGGGCGGGGGGGGGGACCCTTGCCCTAAATCCCGCCGACCGATAACTAATGGAAGCCAGGGACAGGCACCAACCCATGCGCTAGGATGGCCCATTTTCTCTAATGCACAACAATTAATAATCGATGAGCAGTGACCGTAGCGGAGCAAACCAACATGACTGGCCACCGCGAACAGATCCTAGCAGCGCCCACCGCTCCTGGGCGCTGCAGCAAACACATGGGCAAGGCCCCCCCGAGCCCCTTGTGCACATACACACCTGTGCTGGGACACACCGTCATTCTGAATTAATTAATACCAGTTAGCAATGCTTTCCCTCTTCCCCGTATCGCTCACCGCTCCGCCTGCCCCATGCCTACCCCGGCAGCCTGAGCCCCTTCGAAGCTCCGGGGGAGGGGCTCCAGGGCCCTTACATCGGGCCAAGCGCCAGCTCCGTCAGTGTTCAGCTTCAGGAGCCCTTACTGTTTAAAGGACAACCCTTCTAAATGCTCTAAAATCCGCATGCGTACTCGCGTTGCCTTGTCGTTCGGTGTGCTTCATGGGCCCGCAGGGTAGAATCACTGTTCCAAAATCGGGGCCATTTGAGTATGGGGTTCCCAAGATACAGCACCCCCGACACAAAAGTATTTCTTAACGTTGACACATTCTGCCTTTTTTTTTTTTTTTTTGCTCAGACCTGGGGCTCAAAACATGTTTCTGATCATGCCCCAAAATGATCTCAGGATCAGCATTCATCCCAGCTAGTGCATGGCTTTCACAGCCCCTTTGGGGAAGCAATATTGAAAACATTATTCAAAAAAGGAGTTAAACTCACCAGATAGGCATGAGCCTAACACTCACATGCAGAACAGATTACAGTGCACACGTGAAGAAAGACTAGCCAAGAGAGCTACTAACCTGCTAGCCTTATAATAAATGGAGATATGCCAATCTCACAGAACTGGAAGGACCTTGAAAAGTCATCGAGTCCAGTCCCCTGCCTTCACTAGCAGGACCAAGTACTGTCCCCTGACAGATTTTTGCCTCAGATCCCTAAATGGCCCCCTCAAGGACTGAACTCAAACCCTGGGTTTAGCAGACCAATGCTCAAACCACTGAGCTATCCCTCCCCCTTCATATAACCTCCAGGAGCATAGCCATTGAAAACTGACCAACATACAGGCACTTTAAGTTTGAAACCTACTCTTATCAGAAATCTGAGTGTGAAGTGTAAACATTTTGCTAAAACTCACATCTCTCCAGGTTTGTTCCTTTGTTTTTTAATCATTATTATTGTTTTGGGGAAATGTAATCTGAGCAGATCAGATAATTCAGAAGGCACTCAAACTATGTTTGAAAAGGAAATGCATTATATATGTGAATGGTTGGTGGAGGGAAGCGGGAACTAGAGGCAGAAGAGTGGGTGGGAAAAGGGGTTTGGGGCTGCAGGAAGGGAGAGGGATATATGGGAATGGGCAGGAGGAGAAGAGAATGGGGGAGGAAGGGATAGTAAAGAAGAAACACACCACTTTTCTCTCACAGGCTTAAAGTTACTGTAACCACCACACAATAAAACTCTCAAGAATTTAAGATATAGACCACATCTGTGATTTCTCTCAGCAGCTATACACTGCAAACATTTAAAAGAATGACCAATATCCTCAATGCACTATAACAAAGTGTATACATCTGGGAGTGGAAGGAGCACTTAGGACTCACACAGCAGCTATGGCCTACTGGAGAGACCACTGGACTGGGATTATTCCTTTCGCTTCACCTCTCTGTTCCTCAGTTTCCCCATCTGTAAAATAGGGATAATGATGTAAAATTCTTTCAGATCTACTGATGAAAAATGCTATATAAGAGGTAGGTATAATTATTACCTAGTCACAGAAGCATACGAACTACAAACCTACCTGATAACTACGACTACCTAAATGACCACTAACTCCTACAACAAACATTTCTCTTTCTATTTAAAAAAAACCTAGGAAATTCACTAACAAAAACATCATTAATACAGAGTTCAGATTGCTCTTTAGGCCTTCCAGACCATCGAGTTCAGCAAAACTCAAACCTCTCAAAACCAGTAACTCAAAAATTAAGGTATTTGAAGCATAAACTTCTGAAAACCAGGAAATACAGGCTTTGAGGCACATGTCCACACAACCTTCATGCTACCCTCCTTGAGCGATGACCATAACAGCCATTTTTGTACTCTGCCTTTGCAGACAGTGCATATCATTCAAGGAATAAGGGCACATGACAGCTGTAGCACGAGTCAAGCACCTTCTCTTTGCTAAGGCAAAACTTGAGTTTAGGTGAGCAATGCTGATCAGGAGCTACCTACACCTGTTCTACACTCAAACGCCAAGCCTGCTCCACAGAAACAACCCCATACTTGTTAAGTTTTACAGCCCCTTCGCTTCCTTTTACAATCCATTCACCTGTACTCCCAGGAGTCCATCATTAAACCCACAGACCACACTCATATTACTCCTCTCTGCTGACAATCCCATGGCAAGAAGACCCTTCTGCATTGCTACTGACATAATCTACAGAATTGTGTGCTGACATGAGGCATACTGGATCCCTTAAGGCAGTGGTTCTCAACCAGGGATATGGGGCCCTGTAGCGGGGTGGCCACCCGCTCCAGCCCTGACAGGGTCAGAGTCAGCCCTGGGAGAAGGACTGGAGGGCAGGAAGGAAAGCTGAGTTGATTGGGGGAAGCAGCCTCAGCTGGGTGCCAAACCCCAAACAGACAAGCCTGGCCTTATAAAGGCCAGGGCAGCCAGGAAAGACAGACTCTCTCTCTGTGTTCAGAGAGGGATGGTCCTGGCTGCCAGGAATGAAGCAGGGACCTGAAGTGGTGTAGGGCTGGGGGAAAGGCTAAGGGAGCTGGGGAGCTCTGGCTTAAGGAAACCCCAGGCTGCAGGCCTGGTAAGGCCTAACCAGGTACTGGAGTTGCAGGGGCAGCCCATGGGTAGGCAGAGGCAGCAGGTTCAGACCCCCTTTGCCGATGATGAGTGGCTTACACTGCAGTCTGCCCCAGTGCATGGGGCTAGATGGGGACTGGCAGTAGCTGTACACTGAGGTGAAGTGGGGATAGTGGGTGAGGGGGTTCCCCTGGGAGGGGGAGACCCTAGGATTGAGGCTGTGGGGTACTGCCAGTGGGGGCAGCACCCCAGAGAATGGGGCACCAGGTCCTGGGAGGAACATGGGGGGGGGGGGGCAGAGAGTGGTCAGGTGGTTCACTGGCCAGAAGAGGGTGCTCCAGAGGCTGGTGAACTAATTCCCAAGGATGACCAGCAGGAGGCGCTGCTGGGTGAGTCCAACCCTGTTACAGGCCCCTGGGGGGCTATGAGCAGGTTTCAGGGGGGCTGCCAAGCAGGGCTAGCATTAGATTTGCTGGGAACCAGGGCAGAAAGCTGAAGGCCCACCACAGGGGCCTGAAGCCTGGGGCCCTGAGCCCTGCCACCCAGGGCTGAAGCTGAAGCCTGATCAATGTAGCTTTGTGGGGCCCTATGTGACATGGGTCCTGGGCAGTTGCCCTGCTTGCTACCCCCTGACGCTGGCCCTGGCTTTTATACGCAGAAAACCAGTTGTTCTGGCAGAGGTGGGCTGTGTAGTTTTTATAGTTTGTTGGCGGAGCCTCAGAGAAAAAGGTTGAGAATCCCTGCCTTAGGGTACACATGCACCTCTTTCCTTTTGCCACACACATGAGGTGGGAGGAGCTTAGCCCCACATAGAGGCCTCCCTGATCTCCTCATATCACAATCAGAGCTCAGTCAGGTTTCTCTAACTAATGCTTCCACCATTCAGTACAGCTACACTAAAAACAGGGAATGCAGCTGTAGGGCAAACAGGTAATTCCAAGTAGCTTTTGCCATCTTCAAGGGGGCAGAGTTAAGGTTATGTTGGTATGTACCCAGGAGTGAAATAACTATAGACACTTACTGGAATGGGGCTGGGATGGGGCTGGCTCAGGCCCCTGGAAGGGGTGGGGCCTCAGGTGGAAGGGGCAGGGTGGGGTCAGAGCTGGCCCCGGCCCATCTCGTACCAGTAAGTGCCTGTAGTTGGGGCAGCTGTTCCCTTTGCACTCCCCACCCACCATTGGCAAAAGGGGCAGGGATGTTAAAGCTCTGCCACAGCAGTGCTTTAATGTGGGGTGAATACGGCTGGTACGGGTTCTTACCAGTACGCTGTACCTGCCCACTTTCACCCCTGTATGTACCTCAACTCTTCATTTCCTGGGTTTCAGAGGGTTGAGTGTCACTGAACTTGACATTCTGGAACTCAGCAACCTGAATGTGATGCTCTGTACCTCAGGGGAACACCCTGCACCCCATATTCATCCTTATAATATGATTGTGTGGTATCCAATGCAAAGTTTGTCATGCCAGGTGTCTTCGGAAGGCTCATGATGCACTAAGCATTGTTGTTACAGTAATGTTATAGGATGTAATTTCATGTATAGAGTTATGAGGCTGAAAATGTGTCCTCATGGCTTAAAGCAAGCCCAGGCAAAACTCTCCAGGAGCAGAGGGGCAGTTCACATCTCATCAGGGCATGTATGGGACAAACCCAGCCCAGCCTCACAGGAACAAAGGATACTCCCTAGGCAGTAACAAAGGATCTGTTTGACTCTGGAGTGAGTCACCCCCCTTCCCTTGGTCAGTTTAGGACTAGGATGAGGTAATGCTCACCTGACCCTGAAGGGGGGGCAAAGCCAAGAGGGAAGAAAGAACATGATAAAAGGGAGAGACATTTGCCATGGTCTTCCTCTCTCTTCCACCTCCATCTACAGACACCACCACCAAGCGACTGAAGTGCTGAGAGATAGGGGAGAGCCTGGCTGAAGGGCAACCAGCCAGCCTGTGGTGAGAAGCATCTAAGTTTGTAAGGGCACTGAAAGTGTTAAGATCAGCCTAGAATGTGTTCTGCTTTTATTTCATTTGACCAAATCTGACTTGTTATGCTTTGACATATAATCACTTAAAATCTATCTTTTGTAGTTAATAAATGTGTTTGTTCTACCTGAAGCAGTGTGTTTGGTCTGAAGTGTGTCAAACTCCCCTTGGGATAACAAGTCTGGTACATATCAATTTCTTTGTTATATTGACAAACTCATATAAGCTTGTAGCGTCCAGCAGACACAACTGGGCACTGCAGTTCCTAGGGTTGTGTCTGGGACGGGAGATATTGGCTAGTGTCATTCGGTTGCACAATCCAAGCAGCGGCTGGCCAGAAGTGCTTGCTCGCTCACTCACGTAGCTGGGAGTAGCTTACATGCTAGAGGCTATGCATGAACAGTGGGGGTTCTCACGGCAGAGCAAGGCTAGCTCCCAGGGTGGACGATTAGAGTGACCTAGCAGATCGCTGGTCCAGATAACACCAGGGGAACGTCTCACTGAACTCTCTTAACAAAGTTTTTTGTCAGTGAATTAACAAATGAACCCTCTTGTCTATATATTCTTACCTCCCTGAGTGGGGTCAGAACCATTATTATCCATTTTTACACATGAGGAAACTGAGACCAGAAGGGAAGAAATTACTTGCCCAACATCATTCAGCAAATCTGTACAGCCAAGAACAGTCAGGTGCCCTGATATTATGGGGATGGGCATGGAAGCCAGATTAGAGAGACCAGTGGTACTCAGCCTCTTCCATACTAGGACCCATTTTACCACAGAAAAATTTTTCAAGACACTCCTCTCATTTAGCCATAAAGAAAGCATGGATGGGTGTGACCCCATCAAACCTGTTTGTGAGCTCCTGGTTAATAACCCATTCAGCAGCCCTAGCTCTGCTGCTTCTCAGGTCCCTGATTTAACCACTATACCTTGCTTCCTTTTTTGCTAATTTCCGAGTTCCCTGATTTATGCTGGCGATCCGACTGTCCTCTCTCTACATATGAATATACTGCACAGGGGACTAGAACCTCATGGAGTTTTGCTAGTCTTGTTTCTCTGGTGGGCTGTTCTCCTCCCCCATGGACTGACAGGGGGTTGCCCCCTCTAATGGCAGGTCACTATGCCCCAGTTCATTGAACACCATGTTTCTTCTGGGCCAGCAGAGAATTCCATGGCCTGAAATCCCTACCTTGGCACTGCTGAGATGGTGGGCCCCTCTTGGACATTCTTCTCCCCAATGTAGAGGCTTTGTTGTCTCCCAGGATGGCGGATCTGAACTTGTTCCTCACTAGTAACAGATCTGGCTGATAGGCACAGTCAGACCAGAGCTGGTTTGAGAAAGAGAGAAACAGATGAGAATAAAGGATTGATGCTAGTGCTTGTGCAGACCCAGCAACAGGAAGCTACGCTACCATGGGGTGGGAAGTGGAGGTCACAAAGGGTGGAGGCTAGTAGTGGTTTCTTTATGCACCAGTTGCAGCGTCCCAGTTCCTACTTGCTCTGTAGAGCTGACAGCCTCTGCTGTTTGCCCCAGAATCCATCTCCCCTGTTGCTAGGAAAGGCTGTTCTAAGCCAAGTCCAGCTCTTTGTCTTTAATTCAAGAATGGCATCATCTCCTTAAGGCTTGTCCAAGCTTCCCTTTGTGAGCTGGGGTGCCCCAGCGTGGCATAATGGGTTAGTCTCAGAGTGAAACGCAGGGCCAGTACAAGCCAGGGGTAGGCATCACTTCAGTCTTCAAAATAGTCTGGCTGTCTGCACAGGGGTGACTTTCCTAGGTTTTCAGAAACAGACCTTCACTAATGCAATGCCATCCTCCCCAAAGCAGATCCAGCCTCCCCACGGCCCTGGGCCTCTACACCAGGGGCTCTCAAACTGGGGTCACAACATACTTATGTGGGAGTCCTGAGCTGCCCAGCTCTGAAAGCAGCGTTGCTGCCAGCAGCGGTGCAGAAGTAAGGGTGGCGGTGGGACGCTAAGTCTGCTGTGAAAAGTGATACTGACAAAGTTTCTTCGCATGCTCCAGTATTAAACAGTAACCCTTTAAAAAATAACTTTTCTGCTTATAACAATAATTTGATAAAAATGTGTGTAGTCTTAATTTAAAAGAGAAAAGGTAAAATCATTTGAAACCATAAAATTATAAATCTAGCATTTAAACTAGTATTAAATTTTAAAAAATAGTTTTTAATCTTTAAGGGGGGTGGGGGGGTCACACTCAGAGGCTTGCTGTGTGAAAGGGGTCACCAATAGAAAAAGTTTGAAAACCACTGCTGTACACTGACTCTTCGACCACTCTGGTCATCTCCTGGCTAAAGAGCAGTGTGGGGCCAATAGAGCACTCTCCTGTCAATGTACACTCCCAGAGGTTCCTCTAAAGGGCGCCCCATGGCATGGAGAAGTGCAGCGCCTGCATTAATTGATGGTAGCATTAACTGAAGTGAGATTATGGTGGCATGGAAGATTAAATTAGATTATGCATGGGGGACAAGGCATGGGGAGGGTTCATTTCCTACCCCTGCCACCTCCCCAGCTGCAAATCCAGATTCTTGCAATGAGGCTTCACCAAAGCCTGAGATATTGGGAACAATACAATGCCACATAGACAACAATTCCCCTTCCCACAGCCTCTCAGAAAAGGGTTTTCCCCCCTCTTCCTGCTGATACAATCTAGCCCATGGGGATTTGCACACAAATGGATTTGAACATGTGGCTGCAAATGACTAAAATCCAATGAAACATACAAAGGAAAAATTAAAACCAGCTAGAATTAGCTTCCCCCCAATCAGTGAGACTTGGCAGAGCTCGGCTTAGTCTGTCTCAGAGAGTCCATTTCTTACTGCTGATGTAGAATAACTTCCCCCATCTGCTGCACAGAAAAGGTCTGGCTCAATCTTCCCTCTAATTTTTGACAGGCCGTGCGTGCAAAAAATTTCTTCTGTGCAAATTTTTGAAGCAGAGTTCAAATTTGTGCGCCATGAGGCAAATGTGCCCAAGCGAGTAAAATGCTTATACAAGGAGATGTGCGGGTCCCAACCGTCCCGACGTGATCAACATTCCACATTCGAAATGCTGGTGGGGAGGGGTATGATTTATTGCCCTCCTTTCCCTTCCCCCCCTTGCCAGCTAGTAGAATCTGGCTGTGTTGCTAGATGGCGGGCGAACAATGTCAAAAGTCACCCGTAAATGATATTTCGGCCTGGCTCCGATGTAGTATTTCATTTTGTGTTTCGCCATGTGCGCGGGGTTTAGGATCTGTGTGCGCGCGCAAACACGCACAGTTTAGAGGGAACAGTGGTCTGGCTTATTGGTTTAAATCTACATCTGAGATCTGATTTGTTAAAAAGTTAGGGACAGGAAGTGAAAAGCAGAGATCTACAGAGATTTGGGGAAATGGTTTCACAAAATCCAGGAGCTGAAATTTAAAAGGCAATTAGAGCCAGTGATCTCCAATGTTCCACTTTAGACAGACAGAGTGAAATTCTGGCCCTATTGAAATCAATGGCAAACTCCATTTACTTCGATGGGGTGAGGCTTTCATCTTATAAACCTCATTTTCAGAGATGCCCAAGCTCCACAACTCCAGACGAAGGCAATAACAGATGTGGGTACCCAGCATGTGTGAAAATCCGGCTCTAGGTGTCAAGTTGGGTTCCCAAAAATGATGCACCCAAAATGAGAGGCCACTTTTGTAAGTGTGGGCCTTAATGTCATGATTTCTGAGCCCATCAATCATTCTGCTGCCTCCAGCCGTGCCTAGGTTCTATACAGTGATGGGCACTTCCTAAATACTATCAATATTTGTTTCTGCTTGCTTGCTATTTCCCTCTTCCATGTTCCCCAAAGTGTGACTGTGGGGAGGGGGTGGAGCCAAGGGGATATGAGGAAGCAGCTGGGATAGTGGAGTTCAGAAATTGCAGTTGCAATTGCTGGAGGAGGAGGAGGGGAAAGATTAAAAAAACAGGCAGCTGGTATCAGCATCCCAATGGAGCAGCTGTTTTAAAATGAAGTAGGAGCTCTCCAAAGGGTGACATCAATGGAGTTTCCAAGCAAAGGGGAAGAAAGTGATCAGACAGAGGAGAGTAATTGAGAAAGGGCATGGGGTCATGAAGTAGGAGTGAGGTGGTCTCAGATTTGCTTTAGGGAATGAATGTTATTCTCTCGTTAGTTAAATCTTCAAATTAGTCCACTGTGTATTAGTGGGAAATACAAAATAACTTGGAACTTCCAGGTGATGCTATCATTTGTGCATGTTTCCTCCTTAAAAAGCAGAGAACAGTTCAAACTAGTGAGTGATACAGACCTCTAAACATGCTCTAAATTAGCTGTTCTGTACATAATAATAGGGTGATCTGAAGGCCTGATCTCTCACCACTTGCTGGGGGTCTCACTCTGATCTCTATTGTTGATGTAAAACTGGTGCAAAGTGAGAGGTTAGGCCAAGTCTTGAATTCCAAACCCTTCTCCAGACAGGATAAACTATCCAAGCCCCGCAAGTGCAAAGTACATATGTGCATTAGGTAAAAAGGTCTCTGAGTCTATAATGGAGTTGTATTATACATTGCATGAGGGGTAATATTGCACAATCATTCCACAAGCATGCTTATGTTTAACTAGCTCTGTGTCTTTGCTCCTGCTTTTAAATCCATTGCATAAAAAATAGGGCTTAATATTTTGGCATGCTAATTAAATAATTATCACAGCATCCAACCTCCCCCCTTTCTCCCCACATACTTGTTAAAGCCATCTGTGTGGGAGGCATAAGGCTAGCTTTGAATGCAGGTGGCTTCCACACTGTAGCCAAGCGGAATGGCAAAAGGTCACACCTGTACACCACATGGGCAGTTAAAGTACATTTGGTTTTATGCAATATTGATGTTGTCTAGACTAATCTATCAATGGAGGCTTTATGCCACACTCATCATCTTGATATCTGAGCACCTGGGATGTAGTTATAGTTTCTTAGCCATAAAATTTCCATGCATGCAAAGGTGGACATGCGCATCTGTCATATGCAGTATTTTGGAATGTACTGTTTCACTAGCAGCTTTAGAATAGCTAAACAGAGTAAGCTAGGATCTTCAACAGGGTAAGGTGTCTACTAGTTTTGAGCTGGCATGAATCAGGTGGGGAGGGTGGGCTCAGCAGTCTATACAAGCAGAAACTGATGATAGGGAAAGAGCTTTTTATGAAGTTCTCTCGCTACATATATGGCACAGCTGGGGGTGAAACGGAACTTAAAAGCCTTGATGGTGCTGCTGGGAGGAAGGAATGGAGGCTTTGATCAAATCAGATGGCTCACACTCTCTAGCTTAACCAATGTCACCTTAGAGCATTAAAGTCGTCCAGGTTGGGAATGAGGGCTAGAGGGTAGTGCAGTGCTCTGGCAACAGGAGTCCTGGGTTTTACCCCTGAGTGCAATGTGCTCTAGTGGTTAGAGCAGGGAACGTGGAGTTAAGATTTTTGGGTTCTCTTCCTGAATCTTGCTCTCTGACTTCATGCAAGTCCCTTCCCGTCACCTCAGTTTGCCCCATTTGTAAAATGGTGACAATAACAATAATAATAATGCAGGGGTGTGGGAAAATTAATAAATAAATATTTGTGAAGTACTGTGTTGCCCATTTTAAACAATAACAAAAAGATAGACAAAAAATGTCTATGAAGAACAAGTGGGTCGCCAAAATAAAAACAATCATTCAGGGCCAAACCCTCCAATTCTGGCATGCCCTAATCTCCCATTGAAGCATCGTATTGGAATTGGAAAAGGTTCAGAAAAGGACAACAAAAATTATTAGGGGTATGGAACAGCTTCCATATGAGGAGCGATTAATAAGACTGAGACCTTTCAGCTTGGAAAAGAGACGACTAAGGGGGGGATATGATAGAGGTCTATAAAATCATGACTGGTGTGGAGAAAGTAAACAAGGAAGTGTTATTTACTCCTTCTCATAACACAAGAACAAGGGGTGACCTGATGAAATTAATAGGCAGAAGGTTTAAAACAAACACAAGAAAGTATTTTTTCACACAACGTAGAGTCAGCCTGTGGAACTCCTTGCCAGAGGATGTTGTGAAGGCCAAGACTATGACAGGGTTCAAAAAAGAACTAGATAAGTTCATGGAGGACAGGTCCATCAATGGCTATTAGCCAGGACGGGCAGGGATGGTGTCCCTAGCCTCTGTTTGCCAGAAGCTGGGAATGGGCAACAGGGGATGGATCACATGATGATTACCTGTTCTGTTCATTCCCTCTGGGGCACCTGGCATTGAACACTGTCGGCAGACAGGATACTGGGCTAGATGGACCTTTGGTCTGACCCAGCCTGGCTGTTCTTATGGGAATGTTGGGTGCATGAAGAATACACAATCAGGCCCTTAATATTAAATATGGTTTAGTTTGTGGTACAGCTGAATTTGGGTCTGAAGAGTAATAAATATTTATAGGAAGGTTTTGGTGATAAGGTTAGAATCAGCATGTCTCCACTGTTTTTAAACAAACGTTGCCTTGTTTAAAAGTTTGGGAATGGAGATTTACTCAGTATTTATTACTAGTGGAGGTAGTGGTCTGAGGATCAGATGTGTAAGGGCCTGATTCAAAGTCCACTGAAGTCAATGACGGTCTTTCCATTGATTTAAGTTGGGCTTTGGATCAGGCACGATGAGAGAAATGTCATTTCACAAACAAGTGTGAAAAGAAAAGCAACATCCAGATACAACATATAAATCCACCTTCCCCTGGTGTGTCCGGCGGTTAGGGGGACGAGATCAGAATGTAGCACATAAACAGGTATAAACAATAGATACGCTGTTTCTGAGTAGACAAGATCAAACATAATATCTCGAGAACTAAGGTCAGGGCCGGCTCCTGGGCAGCATTGAGAATGGGGCGGCAGTTCGAGTCCCGCGGCGGCCATTCGGCGGCAGGTCCGCCGCTCTTCCCGCCGCCGAATGGCTGCCGCAGGATTCGGACTGCCGCCCCATTCTTGCCTGCCGCTGCAACAATTTGGTGGCGACCGCTTGGGATGGCAAAATTGTTAGAGCCGCCCCTGGCGAAGGTTACATGCATCCCTCATTCACAGGAAGCCATGTTTAGGAGCTTCATCATATCTGAAAGCTGGCTCATCCATTTATTCCAAGTGACTCCTGTTGTGTGTCAGTAAAATTTACCCCTGTGCGGATGATGATAATGGTCCCTTCTGGCTTTAAATCTATTGATTCCCATTTAAGCAGGGTTGCCTACATGGGATTTAGGGGGTGTAAACCTTGTGCTATGGTAAATTTCATGCTTATAAAATGTCAGCACCATATAACCCCAAACAGTTACTTAGAGAATAATATGTTCCATTCCTATAGCACCTTCTGTCCAAAGATCTCCAGGCTCTATAAGATTCACAATTCCCTGATAGGGTAAGTCTTACAGATGGGCAAACCGAGGCACAAAAATGTGAAGTGAGTCAGCAATGTCATATAACAAATCTGTGGCAGCACCAGTATAAGTTTGTGTTTTAAAACTCTGCTCCCATAGTTTAAAAGACACTTCCTATGTATGGGGTACCAAAGAATTGGGAATTCTCAGCCAGCCAGAGTTCAGGGATGCTGTGCAGTAACTGGCACATAATTGCACACTCACTTCTCAATTATGTAGTTCCCAGGAGTCTGACTGGCAGAGAGATTCTGATTTGTATAATTATGTCACACTTATTTTTCAGCGGTCATGCAGCATGGAAATCCTTGTAGTGGCCCTCAGCTAATCAGAGTACAGGTATGTGGAGAACCCTATACAGGTATTTTTCAATAACTATCTGGGTGGTTCTGAACCATCTGAACAGACCAACAGAACTTTCCAGTGCCCATTCTGTGCACCAATGGCAACATGCGGCTGAAACCTTCCTCACCTCATCACCTCTCCAGGGTTTGTCACCCCCACTTACTGTGTCTAGGGTGACCAGACAGCAAATGTGAAAAATTGGGACAGGGGGTGGGGGGTAATAGGAGCCTATATAAGAAAAAGACCCCAAAATTGGGACAGTCCCTATAAAATCGGGACATCTGGTCACCCTAACTGTGTCACATCTCAAATTTTAATCACACACTCTTTGTGGTGGGACTTGCTATGTCTCTGTGAAGCATCCAGCATCCTTTTATGAGCCAGAAAATAATACTGTAATTATTCTCAGACTATACAAATCCTTGTACTCTGATTGGCTACTACCTGCTGTACAACCCAATCAGAGCCCTGAGGTGACAGGATGAAAGCCCATTGCAGCAATAATAAGTAAAAACATAAAGCTGTGTCGGATTAATTTATTAATAACTGTATTCTGGACCAAAAAGTTCTGAGGCCAAAGGCCACTCCAGGATCCAGTTTTCACATCTACAACAGGAAGCAATCCTATCAGAGAGTCACAGATTTGAAGGCCAGAAGAGACTACTATGATCATCTAGTCTGCCCTGCTGCACAACGCAGGCTAGAGAATTTCAGCAGATGGTTCCTGCATCTAGCCCAATAACTTCTGGCTGGGTTGGAACAGATCTATTAGGACATCCTATTTGATCCAAAGACTCAAATGATAGAGAAACCACCACATCTGTCGGTCAGTTGTTACCAGTCTGAATTCATCTAGCTTCAGTTTCCAGCCACTGGCTCTTGTCATGTCTTTGTTGGTTAGACTAAAGAGTCTTCTACTTCTCCACGTGTAGGGACTTACAGATTTTGATCAAGTCACCTCTCAGCCTTCTCATTAAAGCTCTCTGTACTGTGTCATACTCCTTGGGTGAAGCCTAGGGAAGTATGTGGAAAGCACACGAGGAACCAGAAATTCGGTGTTCTAATCCTAATTGGGCCACTTGCTGTGTGACCTTGTTGGTCATTGTTACGACTTCATTTTAGTCACAGGTACTTTTAGTAAAAGTCATGGACGGGTCACAGGCAGTAAACAAAAATTCACAGCCTGTGACCTGTGACATGTACTATATACCCCTAACTAAAACTTGGGCCGGGGGGGGGGGCAGTGCTCTGGGAGGGCAGCCTGGGACCCCCGTAGTGCTGGGGGCAGGCGGGTGGCAGCGCACAGCTCAGGACTCTTATTAATGCTAGGGGGGGCGGTTGCTGGAGCTGGCAGGTTCCCTATCTAGTTCCGACCAGCATGTCCCTGCAGCTCCTAGAGGGGGGCTCTGCGTGCTGCTCCCATTGGCCAGTAACCGCAGCCAATGGAAGCTGCGGAGGTGGCACCTGCAGGTGCGGGCAGCGCGCGGAGGCCCCTGACTCCTCCGTCTAGGAGATGCAGGGACATGCCAGTGGGAGCCGGGGAGTCCCCCCATCCCCTCCGAGGTAAGCGCCACTCCACACCCCAACTTCCTGCCCCAGCCCTGAGCCCCCTCCCATGCACCCAAAATGCTGCTGCCGGCTCAGTGGCTGCCCGGCCACTGCAGAAGTCACGGAGGTCAGAAAGCCATGGAATCTGTGACTTCCGTGACAGACACAGCCTTAGTCATAGTGACTTGTCCATTTTCCTATGGGGCCACTGATTTTGGGTGCTCTCCTGAGATATCTTTGCCCTGATTTTCAGAGGTGCTGAGCATCCCCAGCTCCCAATGAAGTCTTGTTGTGGGCACCCACATGCCTGATATATTTCCAAGGCAATAGTCAAGAGTTCTGGGACTTACCTTTAGCAAACGCTACCATCCAGTGCTTAATAACTGTAGCACATCCCTGCACTCCACCTGTCCATGTTCATTCCACGTCAGTATAGCAGCCACACCTCTGAACAGTAACTAGCTAACCACTCAGCTTCTCTAAGGAATGATAAGCAGATCAGGAACTGGTGTTTCAGTGCTGGTGCCTTTCTGGATGCATTTCAGATTGACTCATTAATAGATGCAGTCTCAAGACACCAACTAAGCACAAGCAGAGCACAGATTGCCAGTTGTGAGGGAAAGTAAAGGCAATCATCATTAGAAAAGCCTTTATCTATATCCGGTCTGGTTGCTGTCTCAGAAATTCAGCCAAAGGCAGTGAGGCTATGAATCCAAAACTCCAGTTGGTGATTTGGTCTCTGGATTAAACTCAGTTTCTGAAATGTCACTGCTTACTGCGGGGTGAAAGCCACTCCTGTGCAGAGGGCCATCAGAAGGACTTTGCATATGTAAAAATGTCTTCTTCTGAGGGCATAAGTAGGATTTAAATAATAATACATAAGACTTGCGTTGGTCCTCTGCCTAGGTGTGAATGTCACTCTGGTTGCTTGATCTGTCTAAGGTCAAGCTTATATGGCCCCCATTCCTATAATATGCGAGTACTTTATAATCTTTAATGTATCTATCTTTATAACATCCCTTGTGAGGTATAGAAGTGTCATTTTACAATGGGAAACTGAGACACAGAGTGGGTAAGTGACTTGCCCATGCTTTGAGCAGGGGATTGGACTAGATGACCTCCTGAGGTCCCTTCCAACCCTGATATTCTATGATTCTATGATTCAGACAGGAAGTCTCTGGCAGAGCAGGAACTATAAAGGCCTGCCACACCCTAGGCTTTAGGCCTAAGTGCTGGACTATATCCTTCCTCAGACATAGTAACTGTCCCACCAACCCACTTTCCCACCATAGAATCATAGAATATCAGCGTTGGAAGGGACCTCAGGAGGTCATCTAGTCCAACCCCCTACTCAAAGCAGGACCAATCCCCAACTAAATCATCCCAGCCAGGGCTTTGTCAAGCCTGACCTTAAAACCTCTAAGGATGGAGATTCCACCACCTCCCTAGGTAACCCATTCCAGTGCTTCACCACCCTCCTAGTGAAATAGCATTTCCTAATATCCAACCTAGACCTCCCCCTCTGCAACTTGAGACCATTACTCCTCGTTCTGTCATCTGCCACCACTGAGAACAGTCTAGATCCATCCTCTTTGGAACCCCCTTTCAGGTAGTTGAAAGCAGCCATCAAATCCCCCCTCATTCTTCTCTTCTGCAGGCTAAACAATCCCAGTTCCCTCAGCCTCTCCTCATAAGTCATGTGCTCCAGCCCCCTAATCATTTTTGTTGCCCTCTGCTGGACTCTCCAATTTTTCCAAATCCTTCTTGTAGTGTGGGGCTCAGTAATCCAGATGAGGCCTCACCATTGCCGAATAGAAGGGACTGATCATGTCCCTCGATCTGCTGGCAATGCTCCTACTTATACAGCCCAAAATGCCGTTAGCCTTCTTGGCAACAAGGAGACACTGTTGACTCATATCCAGCTTCTCGTCCACTGTAACCCCTAGGTCCTTTTCTGCAGAACTGCTGCCTAGTCACTTAGTCCCTAATCTGTAGCATTGCATGGGATTATTCCATCCTAAATGCAGGACTCTGCACTTGTCCTTGTGAACCTCATCAGATTTCTTTTGGCCCAGGTGCAGGCTTTATACCAGGATAGTGGGCTAAGCAGTGCATAGGGACTATCTACATTCCTAGAAGCTACAGAGTCAAATACCAGTGCAAATAACTCATTCCTTCGAAGGGAATTATGTTGAGTTTTAGATGAGACCTTTGATTAGGCCCTGGCCTTGTCCACTCTGTGTGGATGACAATGTATTGCACTGATTGGAAGAATAGAGGATTGGACTGCCAGACTCAATTCAAATTTCCCCTTCCTCCTCTTGGGTGCTGTGTACTGGCTGGCGGTGGTCCTCCACACTAGAGATGGCTGTAGGGTTGCTAACTTTCTAATCGCACAAAACAGAACACCCTTACCCCGCCCCTGCCCTGCCCCGTCTCCGAGGCCCTGCCTCCTGCTCACTCCATCCCCCCTTCGCTCGCTTTCCCCCATCCTCACTCACTTTCACAAGGCTGGGACAGGGGGTTGGGCTGTGGGGGCGGGCAGGGGGTTGAAGGCTGGGGCAGGGGGTTGGGGTGCAGGAAGGAGTGCAGGTTCCAGGAGGGAGTTTGAGTGCAGGAGGGGGTTCCGACCGGGGGCAGAGGGTTGAGGTGCAGGCGGGGGTTCAGGGTGCAGGCTCTGGCTTGGTGGAGCTTACCTCAGGCAGCTCCCATGTTCTGCTCCTAGGCGGAGGGGCCAGGGGGCTCTGCCCACTCCCGCAGATGCTGCCCCCCGCAGCTCCCATTGGTTGCTTCCAGGAACCATGCGGAGCCAAGGCAGGTAGGGAGCCTGCCTTAGCCTCACTGCGCTGCTGACCTGACTTTTAGTGGCCCGGTCAGTGGTACTGACCGGAGGCGCCAGCGTCCCTTTTCAACTAGGCATTCCAGTCAAAAACCGGACACCTGGCAACCCTAGATGGCTGCTTTTCAGTGGTGTAGGTACATGGTTTGCACAGTGCTATGAGATGAATGGCACCATATTAAACTTGCTTGTTCTTATCAGCAGGTTCCACCAACAATACTATCTAGTGAGAAATAAGACCCTCATCTCCCCAACTTTCTTTTTCCTGAAGGCAATTTTTAACAGGCATAAGCTGTGAAAGAAAAGAGCTGCCAGGCTCCCTAAATAGCAGTTCCATCCCGTCTCACTGCTTGCAGTACCTTCTCCTAAGTCTTGTTTACACTGGGAAATTTACTGCTATTGATAGTGGTACAGCAGAACTGGTGCTGAACACCGTTTAACTGCCAGCATAAACAGGATTAAATACTGTCCAGCTGCATCTACTGAGGAAGTCCATGGTCAGCAAGAGGTTAATTTCCTAGTGTAGACAAACCTGCTGCAGCTAAGCTCTGAAAGTGGGACTATGACAGCTGTACTGTCTCTTGGATTTTGGCTGAGTTTTCTGTGGACTCCTAACAGCTCTCTTCATACAAGAAGAATCATTGCGAAGAGGAGGTCTGGATGGTGCAAAGAGGAGGTCTGGATGGTGCAAAGAAGAGGTCTGGATGGTGCAAAGAATTGCTAACAGACTCTGGAGGCTTTCATAGCTAGGTTGCCAGTTTAAATCCAGCTAAACTTGTTACTTCAAAGCAGTGGGGATAACTTGACTATGTTATGGGCCTTCTCCCTTGGCTAGGCCTTCTACCTCATTATATTTATGGCAACTCACTCTGTGCGGATGGTGCAGAATGGTGCAGGGTAGGAGCCTTGGGCTGTCTCAGTGTCCCTACAGCATCCCTCCTGGAGTGGAGATGAGGAAGCAGTTGGTTCTGATGATGCTGCCATTGTTCAGGGCTGGATAATGGGAAAGTGAACTCAAAACCTTCATCAATTAGTGGGGTGACATGAAAGGAAAATCATGTTCTTCTCAGGTATATCCGGTGGATGAAATGTCCCACACGCTGGCTGATCTGGTGCCCCTTCTTGCTGGTTGTAAGTCTATAATCTCCCAAAGGTAGCCTTGGAATACCACAAGCGCTGATCACTGAAATGGAAGGTGCAGCTAGCCAGAGATCTAGGTGGATGTTAACAGGGTCTGGGGCTACTCTAATTTATGCTACGTCCTAGGCAGGCAGGCAAGTATTTGCTGCACCTCCTGAGGTATGGCTCCTGAGAGGCATGGCTCAGAATCTAGCTCAATGTTTGGAATGTGCTGAGATTTTTTTTGTAATCCCAGATAGTTTTTGTAGAAGGCTCTGTTTTGAAGCCAGATGCAGCTCAGTGTTAATATCTAGATGCAGCATGCCAAGGAAGAAAGTGCTGGAGGTGAGGAGGCTGCTGTCAACAACCAAGTCATGGGCGGTCTAGCCTAATGGTTGGAGCAACAGTCCAGCCTACCAGATAAAGCTGAATTCAGCTGGGACAGGGTGCTGGAGTGAAGCCAAAGGTCAGAGCCAGGAGTCAGAAGCCAAACCCTAAGCCCAAGAGTAAGCCAAAGTCATAATCAGAAGGCATAGCCAAGAGTTGGAGCCAGAAGCCAAAGCCAAAGGATTAGCTAGAGTCACAGTCAGGAGTCGTAGCCGAGGATCAGAGCCGGGTAGGGTGACCAGATGTCCCAGTTTTATAGGGACAGTCCTGATTTTTGAGTCTTTTTCTTATATAGGCTCCTATTACCCCCACCCCCTGTCCCGATTTTTCACACTTGCTGTCTGGTCACCCTAGAGCCGGGAGTCAGACACTAGGATGGAGTGGGATGCTGGGGCAGGAGCAGGACTGCAGAAAGGGACAGGACCAAGTGCAGCCACAGGCAAGGAGCACAGGGAGCAGCCACTAGAATGTTGCCACTACTGAGCTCAAGTATCAGCCTGCTGACTCGTGCAGCCTATCAGGTGGCTCAGTCAATCAGACAACTACTATCAGGGCCAACTGTGCTCATTAGTTTGTCAGGAGACTGGCTTTGCTGCAGGCTGGCCCGACAGCTGCATTGCTGCGAAGTGACCTCAGCCTTAGCGTGAAAAATTCCCTTTAAACATCAGCATCTCTATTCGCTTTCAAAATCTTGCCCAACAGATTCTCGGAAGCCAGCTAGACTGTCGTTTTCCTCTTCTTATGGCAAAAGCAGCAGCCTAATGTAAGTGTAGACATGGTATCCTAGGGCCTTGGTTTTAACTCACATTGCCTGGTTTTCTCTAATGAGGTCTTGCCTAGTCAATCACACTGAAACATAATGGCAACTGTGTATAATGTCTGATCATTGCCTTCTGCTGGACAGGATCAGAACTGCTCGACTATGCATTTACTAGGCTGAAAGATGGAATAGTTTATGAAGCTTTTCCCTTATCTCACATGTTAGGGGGCCTTTGCTTTTGGAGCAGAAAGATTTGAGTTCTAACACTGCTGAAGCAGTAAAGGGGTTCCAGTGCACAGTATAGTACAAATGTGAAGAGCTGGATGGCCACTGATTTATTGCAAGCCATAAAGTCCTTCTCAATTTTCAACCTCTATACCTGCCCTCCCTATTATTTATTATCCCACTCTAGCTCTGTATCTAAAACTATAGTGGCTAGCTGCTTAAATTTCACCCAGCTATGCAGAATATAACACATCTGTATAGTGTAGAATATACTGTAGGGGAAAACTCTTGCGTTGGCTGGGCGGGGGGGATTGAGGCTAGATAATCTCAGGAGCCTTTTCCATCTCTAACATGTCTGTGTGATTGTTGCATGGCACTTTGCAGACGCAGCCAGACAGTCCTGGCATGCAGCAGATACTCCACTGGCTTTGGAAGTGCTAAGTCTCTGCTGAGATAAACCCCGCTGGTTGGATTTACCCCTTCCCCTTTGTTGTGATGGTGAGACACAAGAAAATAACTACTTTGGGAAGGCAAAGATGCCTCAGATAAACACCAGGGGATGCATTTCCATTCAAAGGCATCTTCCTGCCTCAAGTCCAACTATTCCCCTGTTCCTGATCCACTGTAGCTTTATAAATAAAACAACACAAGCTGAGAGTGGTGCAAACTGCTGGTGTAGACACATGAAACTCCTTAGCAGAAGGTGTGAGCAAATGTTTTTTCATCATCACAGTTACCTCTAATTATAATATTTAAATATATTCAATTATAATATTCTAATTATATGTAAAACACCAAGGGGCAGATTTGCTGAAGCTGGCTTAGGAAGGTGCAAATGACAGCACTCTTCACCAACCTGCCCCTCCTCCCCAAGCCCTGGGAGGAATTTAGCCACTGGGTTAATTGCACCCATCACTGCAGTTTTGATTCCAGCCAGGGGCTGCAAAGGATCTTTGCTTGCAGAGGCTATTTCTGCGCATCCCTCGGGTTCCTTGCATATGTCCCCCTCCCAACCAAGACTGCTCACTCTTTGGATTGCAATGGAGGAGGGGAGTTTGGGGCCACTTTCTGCTGTGGCAATCTCCACCCCAATGGATTTGCAATTGACCTTGGGGACCCTACGCCTGCATTTGTGTCAACAAAATTCAGCATAAATCTGAGTTTCATCTGGCCCCAAAAGTACCGTCCACAGCAGTGTTCCCTCTAATTTTTCCCACGCATGTGCGAAATAAATTTTGTTATGAACACCACTATGGAGGTGATGTGTGACACATCGCCTCCATATTGATGCACATAACAAAATTCATGTGGCAGGGGTGAGGCCAAGGGGTTTGGCGTTTAGGAGGGGGCTCAAGGCTGGGGCAGAGGGTTGGGGTGCAGGGGGATGAGGACTCCAGCTGGGGGTGTGGGCTCTGGGGTGGGGCCGAGGATTAAGGGTTTGGGGTGCAGGCTGCTGCAAAGCTACAGCAGGGAGAGAGGACTCCCCCCAGCTCTCTCTCCCCGCAGCAGCACCTGGGCTGGGTGGGGAGAGGTGCCTCTCCCTGCCACAGTAGCTCCAGGGCCAGGGCTGGCTCCAGGCACCAGTGCAGCACGTGTGTGCCTGGGGCGGCAAGCCGCAGGGGGGCGGCTGGTAGCTGTGAGGTCAGCAGTCAGGCAGCCTTTGGTGGCGTTTCTGAGGGAGGTCCGCCAGACCCGCGGATTTGGTGGCAATTTGGCGGCAGGAACACCGAAAGCGCGGGACTGGCGGAGCGCCCGCAGGAACGCCGCCGAATCCGCGGGAACGGAGACCTCCCGCAGAAACGCCGCCGCCGGCTGCCTCACTGCCGTGCTTGGGGCGGCACAAAACATAGAGCCGCCCCTGTCCAGGGCTGGGGCCAGGGGGTGCCTGTCCCCTGGCCGCGGTAGGTTCAGGCCAGGCCAGGCTGGGGCCGGGGGAGGGGCACCTCTCCCCCAGCTGCAGCAGGTCCGTCCGCAGTCTGGGCTGCCAGTGACAGTCTGCCGCTTTGGGCTTCCCCCAAAAGCTGTCCATCACCAGCGGCCGGGAGGAGCGGCAGCGGCTGTGGGCTCCTTTCCGCCCCCTCATTCCCCCCTCCACCCCCCCACCCCGGCCCCATCACTGGCAGGCAGCCGGCGGCTGCTGCCTGCTGGTGACAGAGGGCTGGGGGGCGGAGAGAGGAGCCAGCGAGTGGGCGGAGGCGGGGAGGAGAGAAGCCCTGGGCTGGTGGGCCTGGAGCAGAGAGGAGCGCCACAGCGCAAGTGAAGAGGAGTGAAGGGCTGGGCCGCCAGGACCCCTGCTCAGTGTGGGCCTGCTGCCATTATAAACCCGGTACTGTCCGGGCTGGTTTGGGGCCGGGCAGGGGCGTCACTCCCTGCCGCAGCAGGTCTGGAACTCGGGGAGAGGCATCTCTCCCGCCGCAGCTCTGAGTGCCTGCGCAGCGCTTAATAGGCTGCTGTGCGGCCGCGCAGCTTAGAGGGAACTTAGGTCCACAGTACCGCATACAAAAATAATCTGGAGTAAAAGGAGAAGAGGTCTCATAGTCCAGACTTTAAGGGGAAGGGGGATTTTATATCTAGCATTAAAGTTCATGGACTAAGACCCCCTGAAAATAAGAGAAGATGCTGACTCAGCTGTGCTGGAGGGCCCTGGTATAACACAAGCCATAAGTAGGGCCCTACCAAATTCCTGGCCATGAAAAACCCGCCATGGACCGTGAAATCTGATCTACCTGTGAAATCTGGCTATTGTAGGGGAGGGGCAGGGTTGGGGCTCCAACTATGCACTGGGCTTCAACTGCTAGTGCTGGACAGGCTGGGGAGGGATGGGACTTCCTCTTCCCTTGCACAGGCTGCTCCCGGGGCTGGGTCAGACCCACCTCCAGGAACCTTCCCCAGCTGCGGGACGCTCCGGGGCTACTGGCTGGGAGCCCAGCTCTGAAGGCAGCATCACTGCCAGCAGCAGCGCAGAAGGGTGGCAATACTATACAATGACACCCTTACTTCTGTGCTGCTGCTGGTGGCAGCGCTGCCTTCAGATCTGGGCAGCTGGAGAGCAGCGGCTGCTGGCTGGGCACCCAGCTCTGAAGCCAGCAGCAGCGCAGAAGTGAGAGTCGCATCATATGGCGGGGTCGTCACTTTTGGAGGGGACAGGGCCAGGCTTATGGGTCGGTGAGTGGATGACTGCCCAGGGCCACTTGGTCGGGGGGGCCCTGTCATCCTCCCCACACACACACAGCCCGCCCAAGGCCCCTTTAGCCCATGTACTCAGAGTGTGGGAGGGGCAGAGCTGGGGGTGCCCAGCTGGGGGCTCCTACCATGCACCAGGCTCCAGCTTCTAGACCCAGCCTGGCTAGAGAGGGACGGGACTTCCTCTTACCCTGCACGGGCTGCTCCCAGGGCTGGGTCAGACCCACCTCCGGGACCCTACCCCAGTTGCAGGAAGCTGCGTGGCTACTGGCTGGGAGCCCAGCTCTGAAGGCAGTGCCACTGCCAGGAGCAGCCCAGCCAGGACTAGCAGCTGGAGCCTAGTGCATGGTAGGAGCCCCCAGCTGGGGCACCCCCAGCCCTGTCCCTCCCCAGCTCTGGGCCCAGGTCTCAGGAGTTAATGGGGCCTTGGACAGGCTGTGGGGGAGGGGGGGAATCATGGCACCCTGCTGACCACAGGGACTTGAGCAGTCACCCACATCACCCACTCATAAGGCTGGCTCTGTCCCCTCCAAAAGCGACGACCAGCCCCACCCCCTACCATGCCACCCTCACTTCTGCGCTGCTGCTGGTGGCGGTGCTGCCTTCAGAGCTGGGTGCCTGGCCAGCAGCCGTCCTCTAGCCAGCCAGCTCTGAAGATCCCCCCCATGATCCTCTTTTGGGTTGAGACTCCCACCGTTACAATACTGTGAAATTTCAGATTTAAATATTTGAAGCAGTGAAATATAGGATTTTTAAAATCCTATGACTGTGAAATTGACCAAAATGGATCATGAATTTGATAGGGTCCTAGCCATAAGTTAACATCTCATAGGTGTAAAGTCCAGGGACTTGTATGTACGTTCAGGAGAAGATGATTCACAAGTAGATTTCAGTTTTCAATCAGTCTCTAAACCATTAAACCTATAATGTTTGCTGAGTGTTTGCAAAACAGCAAATCTGAGATTTACAGAGATCTGAAGGTGGTTTACCAGCAGTGCTGGTAATTCAGAGTTTGTGATTTGTCCTTCATTATTTATTCTGTACAGCATCACAGATGTCCATAAAGGCTACCCCTCCTCCTATCTTAATGATGAATCTTTGGGCTAAATCCTAGTGAACATCTCACTCTTGACTGGTTTGGAGCACCTTAAGAGCCACAAGGCGTTTGGAGCAATCCAAGCTCTGCAGATGGGAGATTAGACGTGGAGCAGCTAAGGTGCTGTGGTGGGAGGGGTGAAGATGGTGGGACCAGCGTGTCCCCACATGGTAAGGTGTCAGGACATAAAGCTGCGTGGTCTGGAATCCACAGCACTTGAGAAATCAGCGTAACTTACAACACAAGGCCAGTTTTGTGTGTACAGATCAACCTGCACAGTGTGAGGAGTCAGTATGCACAATAGAAGAGGGTGAGTACAGCAGCAGGCAGTGGCTGTACAGTGGTGTAGCTGCAGCAATGTTTTCATGGATGCTGTTGTTTGTGGTGCAGTTGCAATATTGCCACTCTCAAGCATTCAAAAATCATGACTGAGGCCCCTTAAAATCATGATTCACATAAAAATCATGATATTTTTTAAAATAATACATATTGGAGTATTTTTCTTTGCCTTCTGCTTTTAGAGCTGCTAGGGTGCATTCACTTTGTGATTTGAAGATTTATGCTGCTACAAGAGGGGGAGATTTAAAAAAAAAAAGAAAGCGGAGATTCTCATGCACTCTCTTGATCTCTGCAGGTGGGACTTTAACAAAAAACACAACTGTTGTGAGACTTGTCATGAAATCACCAGCTGTGCCGTGACCCCCTGTGACCAGGAGTGAGTGCTGGGAGCAGAGGTTACTACCGCCCTGGTCTGGTGTCTCTGGACCTGGTGCCCACAACTGGGAGCAGGAGCGACAGAACTCAGGACCTGCTGGGCTCAGCCCCTTCTACTGTCTGCACCTACCCCCTCTCCTCCCTGCTGGGTCCACTCCTCCCACATCCCGCCTCGTTCTCTCTGCTGGGCCAAGCCAAGCCAAGCCCCGCCCCCGCTGGGCCAAGCCAAGCCAAGCCAAGCCCTGCCCTTCCTCTTCCTCTTCCTCCTCCCCGCGACTCTCTCTGCTGGGCCCAGCCTCCCCCGCGCGGCCTGTGCCTGCCCGCCCCTAACACCTGATGCCCCTCCCCCCTTATTACCATCTGGGTTCCTCCCCCATAGCAAGGATTGAAGCTGAGGGGCGGGATCACCATACCCCTTAGACCCTGGCAACCAGCAGCCAATCAAGGCTTGGCAGTGTAGTTCTTGACCAATAGCAGAGAGGCAAGACGGGATCCCGCCTCGGATGCCTATTGGCGAGGTCATGGTGACGTCTCAGGGTGCTTCGCCAATTGGGTAGCGGTGGGGGCAGGGCTGCGCAGGCGCAGTGCGGAGCCGGTTGGTGACAGGGCCGCTCGCTGCAGGTATCAGGCCTGGCGTGGGCCTTGGATCCAGACTCGGCGTTTCCCTGCCCCGCACGCACCGGCCGCTAGCCCCGCGCCCGTCGCCGCCATGTTCCTCACTCGCTCCGAATACGACAGGTGAGCGAGGGCGGGGCGCGGGCCTAGGCCCAGGATCTGCCTCGTCATGGAGCCCGGCCGGGCCTGGGGCCGCCCCGGCCCCCGAGACCCCTCCGCAGCCCCCCCGCGGAGCCCTCGCCGCGGTGTCCCCGGAGTGCGGGGGGTACCCCAGTGCCCGCCCCCTGCCTGGGGGGATCGAGCCCCTCTGAGTGCCCTGCCCCCCCCCCCAGCGCCCGCCCCCTGCCTGGGGGGATCGATCCCCTCTGAGTGCCCTGCCCCCCCCCCCAGCGCCCGCCCCCTGCCTGGGGGGATCGAGCCCCTCTGAGTGCCCTGCCCCCCCCCCCAGCGCCCGCCCCCTGCCTGTGGGGATCGAGCCCCTTTGAGTGCCCTGCCCCCCCCCTCCCCCAGCGCCCGCTCCTTTGCATGGGGAAATCTGCCCCTATGAACCTCCCAATTCCCTTCTCTCTGTCGTGTTCTCCCCCCCCCCAACTGTCTTTTGGTGGGGAAACCCCCCCTTCCTTCCAGATCCTGTCCTTGGGCCTCTTCCCTGGTGGGGTCAGTGGGGTGAGAATGAGGCATGCTCCCAATGATTCCCCTTGGTTGTTCTCATTACCTTCTTCCTGGCCCTGAACTGGGCCTCCTTAGTGGGGAAGTACAGACCCCACTATATCATCACTCTGGAAGGGTTAAGATGCTGGGGTCTGATTAACCTCTGATTAACAGCAAGCTGGTGGTGGCCAACATTTGGAGGTCCTGGGGAATGGGAAAGGATGCTTTAGCCACCCAGCCTTAATGTCTCTGAAGTAGGAAACTTGGGGCTAGTCTACGCTGGCACTTTACACCCCCCTGAGCGCTGCAAGTTTCAGTGCTGTAAAGTGCCAGTGTAGACAGTGCACCAGTGCAGGGAGCTGCTCCCCTCATGGGGCTGGGGCACAAGCCACGTTAAAGCGCTAAAGTGAAGATGTGCCCTTGATGTCACGCTCAAAGGAACACCATCAGATTATCCCACTACAGTATCCTCCTTTTCCACTCATGCCACCCAACTCTCCCTGAAGTCTCTTGAGATTAAATGCCAAAAGTGCTGCAGTATGGCTAAAAGTCAGATGTGAAGCAGCAGGAACCAAGTAGAGTCCAAGTTGTCATTTGGCTCTGTCCACGCTACAATTACAGGTGGCCGTAGAGTTCATTACAAGAAAGAGGCATATTGGAGACAGGTAGCTGTAGATTTCAGAGTAGCAGCCGTGTTAGTCTGTCAGCAAAAAGAACAGGAGTACTTGTGGCACCTTAGAGACTAACAAATTGATTTCAGCTTAAGCTTTCGTGGGCTACAGTCCGCTTCTTCAGATGCACAGAATGGAACATACAGTAAGAAGATATTTATATATTCAGAGAAACATGAAAAGGTGGAAGTAACCATATCAACTGTAATAGGCTAATTAATTAAGAGGAACTGTTATCAGCAGTGGAAAAAAACCTTTGAAGTGATAATCAAATTTATTTCAGCATAAGCTTTTGTGGACTACAGTCCACTTCTTTGGATGCATAGACTGGAACATACAGTAAGAAGATAGTCGTTGTAGAGTAGTTGGAGCCTTGTCCCTAATTCAACATATTGTGCCTTTGTATTGTAATTTAACTGCTGTTCCCAAACACTTGGGCCCTGTCTACACCATGGCTCAATCTGCTTTAAATATGATGGTTGTTAACAAAGTGTTAATATAGTTTTCCTGACCTGAGTAGATGAGGCCTACCTACTCGTGTTAGGCCTCCTACTGTCTGGCTTGCAACTTCAGAATTATAGTGTAGGCAGGGCCTAAGAAGCAGGCTGGGTTAGTCACAGAGTGACTCTGAGTTTTCCGGCTTTTGGTTTCATTTTTAGTTGGACTGAATGCTGTTTTGCATGGTTATAAAACTGCCATCAAAGCAAATAAATAAAACGTACTCTCTCAGAAAGTTTGGGTCACTATGTAATCATGAGCTAAGCTATTTGTGGGGATGTGACAAATGTGAATTTACATATGCACCCTTGCACTCTGAATGTATTTGGAGTTGTTCAAATAATAACCTTTCAATAAAAACATGGCTGATAGTTCCTCATACAGTTACAAATCCTAATACAAACTTGCAATTGTATTCCAAAACTATTGCAATATATACTGATATGACAGCAAAGTCACTGGGTACAAAAACAACACAGGAATAGAGAGATCATGATGAGACAATTTTTCATTGATTTGAGGGTTATTGCTGAGAAAAATGCAAAGTTAATTAACTTTAATAAATGGCTGACTCACAGCTAATACTTTTACCTTTTTGTGGTTTTATTGTATATATAATTCAGATGTTTAAGGTCCTGATCCTGCAAGGAGACTTGTGTGGGCAGAGCCCCACTGCAGTCACTGAGGCTTTGTGCGTGTGCAGTGATCCGACCACAGAGCCCCATGCTGGTGCAAGAGTCTCTCCATATGGAGCTCATTGCAGATTTGTGGCCTCAGGGTAGATCCTTTTCCGTGGTAGGGTATAATCCAGGATTCTGTTGGAGCCATTAAAAAACAACAGCTGAGTGACCCTGAAAGAGTATTAGCAGAAAGATATTTACAACTTCAGGGCGACGTTGGACTGGCAATGTGGTCGGGGAAGTTAGGAAGAGTAACCTCAAAATGTAGCTTGTTGCTGCTGTCGTGAGTTGTCTTGGTGTCCCATCGAGCAGTTTCTTCCCATCCAAAGTCGCTTCAGTTGTCAGCAGCTTGATCGTTCTACACTCTTCAATGTCTCTTTTGGGGGTGGGAACCAGCATTTGTTTTGCCCGTCCCTTGCATGATCATCTTCTTGGGAGCAGCTGGGGGGCTCATTCAACAGCAATTCCTAATGTAAGTTTGCCTGCAAATTGTGGATCCAGAGCAAGATAGTACAGGCACCCAGCCCTTCTAGCTCTAGATTTTGGGCAGTTGGTGGGACGAGGCTGCTTGGATTCTTTCTCGAGCTTTCGCAGGAGTGTCTCTTCTCTTCCCACCCCCCCCCCCCCCCCTTCCCACTCCCCCACAAAGGTTTAAATAGACATTCCCTTCATCCCTTTCCACCAATAGGTTCATTTCGTTAGTGTGGTATTGCTCCTCTTTCTAACAGCCCAACCCAAAATACCAGTTAAGTCTCTTTTATGAAGAAGGGGTATATGCAGTATTGCTAGACTAGTCCAAGATTTTTTGTGGGTAGCGGGTGGTGGCATGGAATGAGTTCCTGGCATATGCCAGTGGCTATGCTGGACCAGTCAGCTGGTGCACTCTGCTGTACCAAGTGTGAAGTTTCATACAGATATATTTAAAATGATACTGTCTTCCAAGGTAAGGCAGGAGTCATGTGTTAAGAATCTCCCAGAGTCCCCACAGATTTCTGGATGTTAGTGGAGCATTTGGTGGTGGTGTTGCATTCACTTAGGCTTCATCTGCACCACAGCACTTTCATCAGTGCAGCTGCCATCGGTGCAGCGCTTGTGGTGGAGACGCTCTAAGCCTGTGTTTTTCAAAGTACAGGTCGCAGCTCATTCCTGGGTCGCAGAATGTCAGGCACTGGGTTGCTATGCTGATTCAAATTATAACGATCATTGCTGCGCAGCAGGGACCTGGAGAGGAGAGAGGTAGGGCGTGGGCAGGAACTGGGGAGGGGGAGCAAGTTGGGGCTTGGGGGGCTGCTGTGAGCCTCCCCGCCTGGAGAGGGACCCTTCCCCCAGAGCTCCGTGCAGAGGGAGTGAGAGGCCTGTGCTTGGTGCTGGCAGCCAGCAAGGAGAGAGAGAGATCCCTCCCCCAGAGCTAGCTGCTGGGGTTGCGGGGGGGGGGGAGCAAGAGGGCTGGGGGGAGTCTTCTGGCCCCAGCCCTGGGGCAGCCTGCCTGCTGTACCCCAAACTCCTAATCCCTGGCTCCAGCCAGAGCCCTCCCCTCCACATCCCAACCCTCTGCCCGAGCCCTGAGTCCCCTCCTGCATCCTGAACCCCTCATCCCTGGCCCAAACCCACAGCCCTCACCCCCACATCCCAACTCCCTGCCACACTCCTTACTATAGGCTTACTAAGGCTAATGTCTAGTGTTAGTTATGTAAAGTGGGTTAATCTGGAATGTATTGCAATATTATGATTGTATGAAAACTCTAGTCAAAAGATATAATTATTCTGGGTCACAGGCATCAACAATTTTCTTCAACTGGGTCACAAGGAAAAAAATTTGAAAACCACTGCTCTAAGCCAATGGGAGAAAGCTCTACTGTTGGGTTAATAACTCCTGCCTCCGCAAGAGGCGGTAGCTATGTAGGTAGGAAAAACTCTTGCTACATATAAGCAACAGGCAGTAGCCTTCCTGATCCAATAGGAGCATATACTGTTAAGAGTCCAGTGGCCATTCTAGCATCTGCTTGTGGAAGCTCCCTTGAAGCATTTCTCCCCACATTTATAATTGGACCCACTGGAGTTCTAGGGCATCTTCTGCTTCTTTGTCCAGTCCCTGCTGCTCTTTCACTCCTTCCTCTTTTTAAAAATCGTGGCTGTACAGTCCTGTAGTCAATATCTGCCATGTTGGTGTTCGCTTTCTGAATATACAGGTGTCATGCTGCTGGATGAGGCGCGTACATCTATAAACCTATCCAGCCACTGTCTGAAATGCACTCCTTCTGCATTACCAGCTGACTTGCCATTAGGTCGCTCTGCGGAGTAGAACCAGGAACTATTTTCTCCGATGTTTGTCCTTAAGTTTTTGGCCTTTTCTCTAGCTCTGATTTTGTTTTCTTCATTGCAGGGGTGTGAATACCTTTTCTCCAGAGGGGCGGTTGTTCCAGGTGGAATATGCCATCGAGGCTATCAAGGTATTGCAAACCTCAGCCATTGTTGATACATTGCAATCTGTAGCCCAAACGCTTCTAACTGTGATTGCGTTGAGTCACTAAGGATGGGAGAGGTCTTAAGAAAAGTCCCGTTGTTCATTTCAGTAGTTGACTCTCTTCATTTGAAGTGAGGACTGAACCAGCGCTCTGTCGTTATTTATTGTTCCCTTTTTATACACACACACACCTGGTGGAGCTCTTGTGTTCATACAGCGATGCTGGTTAATAGCAATCCTGATGACATCTTGCAGTTGATACTGGCGACAGGCATGCCACTTATTAACAACTTTTTCTGGAGGAAAGACCTCAGCTGCGGGCAGGTTTGCAGGGCTACAGCAAGGAAAGGAAGCGCTTGAGGCTGCCCTAGCGCGTCTTGATGCTGTGTCCTGCCCTAGCACTAGTGCCTGGGCTCGGCAGGTCCCAGTGCTTCCTTCTCTGGCGGCAGCCCCACAAACCTGCCTGTGACCAGGAACTGCCATCCACATCCATCATCCATAGTGGCCTGGGGTGCCCACGTCCCAGCCTAAAGGGGGATCCCCTACCAGAGTCCTGGCACTATGGGCTGGGAGGGGAGGCTGTGGGCTGGGGAGACTTCAGCCCAGATGCTGGGGCTTTCCATGGAGAGTGTAGGTGCTGAGGCCCCACAAGGCTGCATAGTACCTCTCCCTGCGCTTTCCTGGCTGCGTCCTGTCCTGGCACCGGGGGTTTGGGCTGTCTAGTGCTTGTTCCCTGGCTGCAGCCCCGCAAACCAGCCTTCTGCTTATTGGTAACTTCTGGATAGCAGCAATTTTTACTGGGAACCAAGAGGTTGCAAATAAGCAAAATCCATTGTATAATCAATTGAATTGAATGTCAGTTAACACTTAGGAACACCACAGCCTGGAGTGGGGGAAGGGGAAAGATCTCTTCTCCAAAACTACACAGTCAGCAAAAGCTTGGGGAAACTACTGAATGCTAACATACTGCCAAATGTTGTTAGAACTGGGGGAGGGGGGAGTCCCGGCCACTTGAGATTATTAAAGATCCCTTGGCATTTTTGAAACTTGGTGTTAGCGCCAACATATAAACCAAATTCTTATTTGAGTAATTGCATTCTACCTCCTTAAATGCCTCCCTGTTGCTTCAATTAAAAATATTCACTTGATGCCCTGAACCTTCTTGGGCTAATGGAGCATTGCATTCTGGGATGTGTAGTTTCCACATACCGCCTCTCTCAAAAATTACCGGATTATAACTGTACTCTATTCTATGTTAACTAGATGACCTTTATTTTCTTGGCTAATTGCCAAAGAAACCTGGGGTTTGTGAAGTTTGGGAGCACCTGTTTATAATGGTTGGGAATGTTCTTTCTATTGCAAGTGATGCAGTTGTCTCATTGCACATGCACAAGATGTGTTTTAAATTAATTGAGAGATGGAGGTGTATTTTTTCTAATGTATAAAGAAACCAACAGTTTCTCCCCAAATTTGATGCGGAGGGTTTTAGAGTAAGTGGCGTTGAGGAAAGAAATGTTTTTTTTTTATAGGTTCCTCGATAGCCTCTATTTAGGGATTAGCTTTAAGGGTCCACGTAGATGAATATCTTCTCTGTGTTACTATTGCCTACTCAAACACTTTGGCCACGAGGAGCAGGCAAGGTGCAGCTATTCAGTTTCATCAAGTTTTTGGAAGCAAGAACTCTTAAATGCATTCTAGTAGTCAGCGTGTTGATGCATTCATATTGCTCAGAAAATGCATATAATAAAGCTGAAATCTAATCCATAGGATACATTTGCTTGTCTTTATTGTGAGTTCCACCAATAAGCCTGGAAATTAATTAAATGTATGCAGCTCAAATATTGCCTTTAAGATGTTTGGTACATTATTCCATGTATCGGGAGTACAAGGGGATCCTTCAGTTTACAGGGAAATAAATTGGGGCAGTTGGTAATGCAATCTTTGCAGTACCTCAAACAATAATGTTTTGTTTCATAATTACAGCCAAAGCTTTGAATGTGGTTCAGGCAAGATATATACTTAATAAGGGATCCAGGTGGTTCAGTCATTGAGAAACATGCAAATGAATATGATGCAACTTCCAGGATTAGGGAATTCTTGTGTGCATTTGACAGTGGCGTGATTTAGGGCTTGTCTACATGGGGAAATTTACTGATATAGTTATACAAGTAAACTTCCTTGTGTAGGCAAGCTCTTAGAGTTATGAGCAGGCAACTGATAGCCAAGTACTCCTGAGATTTAATCCCAGTTCTGATGCCTTGTGTGGCCTTTGTCGGTCACCTCACTTCATTATGCCCATTTCCCTGTCTCTGAGAGGAGTGTAATGCTTAATTATCTCGTAGGGGAGTTGAGGATACAGTAATTAAGGCATGAAAAGCGGGATGTGGTGGGAGTGCAAAGTACTCTTTCACTTGTACACTTGGTGAAGACTCCTAAGTAAATTCTGCAGATGGTAAGGGATTTCACAGCAAAGGAAAGAATAAAAGTGACTAAACTAATCAAATTAATCTGCAAATATTAGTTATATCCTGTTTTATATCCATGGAAATTAATGCATCTGACTTTAATTTTGTTCTGCAAAAGAAAATTCCCAAGGCTCTTTTTAATCTGTAAAATTAAAAAAAAAATCGGCGAGATGGTATAGCTCAGGGAAGAGATTAATTACTAATCTGCAAGAGGGTTTCTGGGTCTCGATGAACTTTCAAACTGCACATCTTGAGCATCTTAACTTCCTCCGGTTCCCAGATCAAATTATGATCTCTTAGTTTAGCTCTCACTGTGCGTTATCCTGTATTTGTTGTGAAGGTACATAACTGTAGATACATTGGTGCAGTGGTTCTCAAACTTCATAGCACCACGACTCCCTTCTGACAGCAAAAATTACTACTCGACCCCAGGAGGGGGGACTGAAACCTGAGCCCCGTTGCCCCAGCTGGGCGAGGAGGGCAAAGCCCGAGCCCCGCCCCGGGCAGGGGGCCTGTAACCTGACCTCCATCGCTCAGGGCTGAAGCCAAAGCCTGAGCCCTGCTGCCCAGGGCTGAAGCCCTCGGGCTTTGGCCCTGAGCGGTGGGGCTTTGGCTTTGGCCCCAGGTCCCAGCAAGTATAACGCCAGCCCTGGTGATCCCATTAAAACGGGGTCGCAACCCACTTTGGGGTCCTGACCCACAGTTTGAGAACCCCTGCATTAGTATATGTAGAATCTGTTTCTGCTACTGATGTTGTAGTACAGTAACGGCATCATTCTGGGGGGTAGAGATACTACAAATCATGTAGGTCAAGATGAGCATCCTCATTTTGTGTAGATTAGATACCAAAGCGTAGGCGCCCTAGTGATGTAGGTTACGTGTGATGGTGGTAACCGTGTGTGTGTTCTTAGCTTGGCTCCACAGCCATTGGGATTCAGACCTCAGAAGGCGTTTGCCTGGCAGTGGAGAAGAGAATCACTTCCTCGCTTATGGAACCCAGCAGTATTGAGAAAATTGTAGAAATAGATTCTCATATAGGTAAGCGTAATGCAGGTTTGTTCCTTCTCATGGTAAGGCCTGCGGCATCCTTCCAGCCCTGGACGTGCAATGAAAGCTTTTCCAGAAGAGTTTCGTGAGAGACTTGTCTTGAAACATGGCTTCTGAAGTCAGCTCAAGCCCTCATGTGGCTTTCTTGGGTGGGAATGAACAAGCAACTCCCAGCAAGTACTGGGTGCTGGTTACTGGTTTTCCAGGCTCCAGGGCAGCAGGACATAGTTGCAGGAAGCAGCAGCTGAAATGCTCCTCCTATTTGACCTCCCTCATGAAAGCTCATCCCCAAATTTAGATCTGGGAGGGCAGGGAATTATTGCAATGTAAAAGTTTGATTCCAGGCCAGTGTCTGTGCTGGGAGCTCACTGATTGGATCACTAATGTTAGACTGTTCCTCTGTGCTCAAGGCAGCTTACTGCAGCTGCAGGGGGCCCAAGGAAGACTGATTGATTGTCAAATATGTCAGCTTAAAAAACGAGAGCTCTCCAAAGCATTACTCTCGTAAGTGATGAGCATTGGTGTGGGCTGTGCTGCTCATGAAGAGACAGGCTAGATTCCCAGAAAAAAACTGTCTCCTCTGCTTTCTTACGATACAGCCCTTTCCACAGCTACCAGCAGCCATGTTGTATTACAGGTTGAACAGATCAATTTATTTATAGCCGCTTATTTCAACCAGCTACAAACGTGCGACTTTGTGGCATTCCGTGTGTATATCAAATACTGTCAGGCAGAAAGGTGACTCTTCCAATACTTAGATTTTTTTGGTCAACAGCCCCACAGGTCCTCCCACCCCAACCCTTCACTCTCACACGTGTAATAGGTCCCCAGCCTAAATTCTGGCTGCCTTGTGCTACCCAGCCACTAGTTAATTCACCCTTGTATTATGCCACCTGTGTTCAGGAAGCTGGTGAGTGGCTCCCTGTGGAGCCTCATTGCTGTCTCAGACCTCTTACTGTGTCACTGCCAGCTAACAGAGAAGCAGCCAGCCCTCTTTTCAGGGGAGGATGACTTGATTCTTTCCAGCAGGTTTGGCTAGTGTCTTGGATTCTCTTCAAAGGTTCCAGAGTCGGTTCCTTTGTCAATTCACGGCAGTGGTGGTTTTTTGCCATAGCTCTGTGTATTGGAACGCCAGGCGTCAGCCCTGATAAGCCATAGCTTTAGCCATCTAGCCGAGTAGTAGAACCTCACCAATCTGGCAATTCCATTTGCATCCAGTGTTTTTCACTTTCTGACCTAAGCTATCGTATGGTGTTACTGAATGCTGTTACACAGCAGCCACATTTGGCCCAGGGGGTGAAGGAGTGCTTATGTCACTAGTAAAGTGCTTTGGGGATTTTGGGGACAAAACTGGTAGATAACTTAATAAATGTTCAAGAGGGCATGAAACCGTTAAGAGGTGCCTGTGGACAGTGTGAGGCCGGTAGGGCCCCCAGCGCGCTGGGACAGGGTCGTCTTGGAGTCGTATTGCTTGGGAATGCAGCTTAATAAATGAAGTTATTTGTCACACTCTCTCCCCTTTGTTTCAGGCTGTGCCATGAGTGGATTAATAGCTGATGCAAAGACTTTAATTGATAAAGCAAGAGTGGAGACTCAGGTAAAGCTTCCTCTGGTATCTCTCTCTGTTGTCATTTCCCCCTCCACAAAACAACGACCTGATTCTGAGAATAGATTATTTTTGTGGCCAATTGGATGGTCCCGGCACTTGCAGACCTGAGTAGCAAAGGCAAACAATGCTGATCAGGAGGAGAAACTCAGAGCCAAGCCCAACAGCTGAAATTTCACAGGTGTTTGGCAGAACTGACTCTCTCACTCACACTTGTTTGTTTTGGTCTTTTTAGTAGTGAGAGCTTGTTATGAAGAAGGAACTGCATTAAATTCTGTTGTAGAGGGGTTTTTCCTGGGGGACTCGCAGCTGGTATGGGTGGATAAAGGCACATCAGCACTGTTCCTCCCCCTCTTTTGGAGTAACATGAAATCCTTCTCTCCTTTCAGCTGCGTGTGGTTCTAAGATGCTCTGACTTTGCAATCACCTTGTTAGTGTCCCAGGGTCTCAGGCGTCCCTAAGGGAGCAGTAAACTAGTAGAGGGACCAATCCACTACTTCTGAAAGAAGCCCTTGTGAATTGGTATTATTTCCAAATGACTGGGTTTTTCCCATCCCAAACCAGGCCATGAAGGTGCCCTTCTTCTGAGAGGCCCATGTCACAGACACACGTCCTTTAGCTTGGGACATCACTTCTGAGCAATACAGAGCGTTCCTTGCATTATCTCCATCTTGTGATTGAATGTACTGCCCTTGTAATGCTCCAAGCCCCTGCCAGGTCAGGGAATGGAACTGGAGTCCAGAAGCTGGGAATGGGCGACGGGATGGATCACTTGATGATTCCCTGTTCTGTTCATTCCCTCTGGGGCACCTGGCATTGGCCACTGTCGGAAGACAGGATACGGGGCTACATGGTCGTTCTTATGAGTCTCCCACGTGGCAGTGCAGAGCACCGTCACAAGGCTACATGGCAGGCCCATTACCTTTGAGATCCTTTTATTCCATCAGAGCATTGGCTTGTGCATGTGTTCTGTCGAGGATCACGTGCAAGAACTGGCTTTTGGAAAGGGACGGGTAGTTCAAGCCCTTGTATTATCTTCTCCTAGAATCACTGGTTTACATACAATGAAATCATGACAGTAGAGAGCGTGACACAGGCCGTATCCAACCTAGCCCTGCAGTTTGGAGAGGAGGATGCTGATCCTGGTGCTATGGTGAGTAAGTGCTGGCACTGGACATTTTCTGAGTGTAAAACCATTGGATTTCCTCTGCCTTAACAGTCCTGGTCTCTCTCAACCCTCCTGTGGTTTTGTTACAGTCTCGTCCGTTTGGTGTAGCACTGCTGTTTGGAGGAGTTGATGAAAAAGGACCCCAACTGTAAGTTCAATTCTCTCACTGGTTCATGCTCTTCTTGGGAAGAGGTGGGGCTTCTACCTGAAGCACCACAAGATAGTTTTATTAGACAAGAAATAGGGAATTGCATAGAAATCAACATCTTGGGCTTATCTCAGTATGTGCCTGGGATGCAACAAGCTGCTGTGATTGCTGTTCAGTGTTGAACAGAATATGATGCTTGCAGTAAATCCTGATTTTAAATCTTATTTAAAAAAAGCTGAGAATAAAGTGAGAAGGGAAGATCGTTCTTACCCTTCCCCAAAGGACTAGCAGAACCACTCGTAACATAATATCTGGAGCCTGCTATATCATTCCTTAGGGAGGGGGTAGGAGCACCTGTAACCAGAAACTCCATGTGCTTCCAAGATCCCGACCTTCCTGGAGTGGTGGGGGGTGGGAGCTCCATGAATGCAGTGGGAGGAACATCCCAGTCAGAAGAATCTCGAGCTGAAGGTCTGTCTTTCTGGGTAACCGTGGCCTCAGTCCCTATCAGAATAATGAAAGATCTGTTCACGTGAAATGCTTCCGCTAGGGTTGCGAGTGATAGTGACAGAAAGGGGTGCAACTCTAATTCTAGTTTGGATACCCTGGTTGTCTGGTGGGTTTGGCATTTGCTTCAGGGCATTTCTTGACCCTTCAGCCCCTTTGGAATCTTGGTCTGAATTTCGTCTTGCCCTCCAAATGCCAGCTGGGTTACCTGCTGCTGGTGTGTCTTGTCTCAGCAGCCCCTCAAATCTGCCATACATGATGGTGCTGGCTTTAGCCACATAGCATGTACCCTGAGCCTCTGCCTCAGGATGTCAGGCAAGCTGCCACTCTCTAAATTTCACTCGATGAGTCCTTAGCTTCCAGCTGTAAGTTGGGCTCTGCAGAGAACGTTTCATTATTGTGAATCTTCTGGGGAAACCCCTTGCAATGCAGTGGCATGACACTCTTACCTGTATTCCTGGCAGGTTTCATATGGACCCTTCTGGAACATTTGTGCAGTGCGATGCCAAGGCAATTGGGTCTGCCTCAGAAGGTGCACAGAGCTCCCTGCAAGAGGTTTATCACAAGGTAACGGAATGAGTTCAGAATTACACCCACTGATTAGCTAGCTGATGTCTGCAGTGCTCTGGGAAGTAGGTATTACCCCCACTTCATGGGTGGGGAAACTAGGTGTAGGGGCTAAATCCAGAAGGGTTGTACCATAACAGCCCGATACCAAGTTATGGTATAAACTCCCTCTCCAAGGTGATAGAGGGACACACTGACCCCTCCTAAAGATAAGGTCAGGATGACAGTGTGATGGATAGAGATGTTTTGATCGAACCAACAGGTATGAGTTAAAGGGTGGTAACTAACCACGTCAGAGAGGCAATACGTAACTTGTTTGTATCAGTGTATAAAAGAGGGATTGCTGAGGGGGTGTGTCTGTCTGGGTTAGAGGGGAGCAGAAGGTCATGCCTGCTCACTGAGCTGCGTCCATTGGAATAGGTATACATGTGTTAAGTGTCCCCCATAGAATAGGGGTTCTCACAACCAGTATTTTGGTGGCCTCAGAGTGTGGCCACCAACTCTTGCTGGTGGCCGCTCTGACAAACCGGGCTCTCTGTCCCTGCCTCCTGCAGCCCTTCAGCGAGAGCTCGCCGCAGGTGGGGCGGGAACTCACCAGCTGCTTGCGTAGTCCCAGGCTCCCTTTGCCTTGCCCGGGCAGGAGCAGGGGAGCTGCCCAGGGGGGCGTCCCAGCAACTGAACACCGCAGCCACACCAGCCCCATGTGTCTCCAGAGGCGCTGCCCGGAGCCTTGAGGAGGCTGCATGGTGCAGGGCGCAGACCCCTTCTGGCGGCACCAGCACAACACTGCCAGCGCATCTCGCTGCTCTTGGTAACAGCTATTCAGGAGCAACAGCTGGGTGCTGCAGTTAGAGGCCACTGCTTCCCCCCACCCCCCCACTCTCCACCTACGCTTTGGAAGCTGTTGTGGCTGGAAAAAAATCCACTGGTGGCAGCATTTGAGAAACGCTGCCATAGAGTCTACCGGGTGCTAGAACCGTGCTTCATAAACAATAAACCTGGCCGAACGCCTTTGCCACCGAACCGAGTTTGTGGTCTTCTTGGGCAGTTAACCCATACAGCAGACTTCGATCGAACTGGTCGGAGCCAGTACAACATGCATGCAGCCAACACCTGATGATAACAGCTAGTCATCCATTCTTGGGTATCACATAGATCATTGGCTCTGGACACTGGCTCATGGGGGGGCCTCACATGTTAGAGCATGAAGACCTCTGTGAATACGGAGGCCAATTTTTTAGAATTGTTAAATAATATTCAGTGAGAAACAGAAACCCTGGAAAGACAGTCTTGGGTGGGGACTTCCTAAGACAGCCTTATTGAGGTGACCAAGCAGCTGAATTTAGATTTAATAAATGAGACCTAATTAGTGTCGAGGTTTTTTGTGTTAGATATCTGATTTGAGTTTTGTAAAACAATAATGCTGTAGACATAGAGAAGGGGAGATCTGCAGAATTATACACAAAGGAAAACAATGTACCCAGCAATTTAGTTATTACCTTGTCTGAACTACATTCCTCACTACTGCAGAGTTAGCAATATATATAATTTGGTGACGTTTTGATTTGCTGCCAATGGTAGCTTGATATGATATTTTGGAGCGGGACAGAGGAAGGGCATGACTTCTGGAGAGGATGTGATTTTCTTTTTCAGAGGATTGGTTAGAGGGGTGTGTGTGAGAAGCTAAACAATGAAACTGAGTGGATAACTTTTTTTGTGGCTTGTTTTATTTAACAGTCAATGACACTGAAAGAAGCGATCAAGTCATCCCTCATCATCCTAAAGCAAGTTATGGAGGAGAAACTGAATGCAACTAACATTGAGGTACGTGCTGCTGTCCTGTTCGTCCTTGTATAAATGCTGTAGGAGTTTGCAGCATTTGGACTACAGGAAAAGTCTGTTCTGCTCATATTCTCTGCTTCCCTGGTCCAAGTCTCTGTGGCTGCACAGCAGGTATGTCCCCTTATGGCGTCTCACCTGATACTAAGTCAGGGTTGATTTTAGGTATTTGTCAAATACCTGGGATGAGGGGACTTTAAAACAAGGGCCAATCTGCAACGTCGTAAACCTTCAATCACTTCCTGAGGTGGTGATTCTTGTCTGTTTCAACATCTATATGTTTCTGATGTGCTCATTGCCATAATATCAGCGTGTTGCCATATAACTCTGTGTGGCATACCCAAAGTAAGAATGAAATCCTCAATCATTCTCCTGATTTGGGCTCTTGGGGAAAGTATTGCTGGGCTCTTCTGCCCTGCTAATTGGAGAATGCTTGTCTGAGTAAATATCGGAATCCTGCAACACTCCCTGAATGTGGCTAGACTTGACTTTGTATTGCTCTCCAAAACTTTGAAAGGGGGGCGGCTGCTGAGAGCACTAACACAAGATCCCAAGAGTTGCCACAGTGGACATGTCATGCCAGCTGTGTAATTTTTAGGGTTTCCCACTGCCATCCTTTCTTGTCACTTCCATGGAATGAAAATTATACAGCTTCAGGACTTGCTATTCTGAGTCTTGAATCAGTGCAAAACAAATAAGACCAAAGAGATGGGTTTCGCAGACTTCAAATCTCTGGGAGTGAATATGTAGAGTCTGTGTTAACCTCCACTTCCCAGTGATGAGCAGCAGCCTTGCCAAATATAATTTGGTTCAGACATGCGAACGCTTTATTGTGGGGCAAATAAAAATCATTTTTTCCCCTCTTTTGTCCATCATGGTAAAGGGTAGGGGAATAGATTTCTTTTGAGCAAGGCTGGTGTATAACATTTGTTTCTATTTCTGGCAGTTTACAAGATAACTGAACCTTAAAATCATGTCATTCTGACTACCAACTTGCTCTTCTGTCTCTTCAGTTACTGATGTGATTTCAACAGCTGCTGTCTCTCGATGGCAACTTTCAAGCTGAAAGTAGTAGGCACACACTCTAATTTTGGGTGCCTCTGTTTTTCACTGCCCACCCTGAGATGCCTGGGGCCTACTTCTCAGAGTTGTGAGCTGCAGATGCCTTAGCTCTGGCAGTCTGTGAAAGATCAGTTGCTGAAATTGCAATGGACGTGAGGTGGGGAAGCGAAGCAAGATGATGGTCAGAATGATACATTTTTGTATTGCACAGCCTGCTAACGCACAGAAATACTTTGGGTCCAGTATAAATGCTCTGAAGTCCAGTAAACTCCCCTAATCACTGTTCCCAAACAGTACCAGCAATAGGAGAGAAGTTTAATGACTGCATTAGATACTAGCAACTGTTTGAGCAACAAAAGCTACTAGCAATAGGCATCTGTCGCTAGCTGTGCCGCTTGTGTCTAATATTAAATGTTGCTTCTGAGATGACAAACTGAGCTGTCCTGGAGAGGAGAGATGGAAGAGAACATGCCAGGTTGAGTTTGCACACTCAGAGCACAATCTTGTGCCATCCCCAGAAATCTTCCAGTTAGCAAGGACTACGTCATGAGCATTTTAACGGGGTAGACAGCCCCTTAAATACAGTTGGACTCTGCTCTCCTTTTTCAGGCCAGGTGTGCTCTAGGTCGGTGTAATGAGGGTGAGGCTGCCCCGGGAGTTATAAACGAGAGGTCAGAATCCTGAGGTACAGTGTAGAACAGAAGAGTCCGGAGGCTCGAGAGTAAGGGGCTCAGAGGAAGAGCAGAGCTGGGCTGAGAGCTCAGGGAGGTGCCCCCGAAACCAGATCAGGCTGGGGAAAGTGGAAGGCAAGAAAGCAGTCCGAGGTGGGGCACCTACAAACTTCCCCTGGCCAGAGAGTGCTGAGGGCTGAGAGCAGCACAGGGTGATGCCTCTGAACTGGAGAGCCAGAGCAGGCTGACGGACGGATGGGTGAGCCTGCTGATGTCTCCAGGCAAGAGCTGGAACCCTTCCTGAAAAGGAACAAGGGTGGAGAGAAACCCCAGCTAGAGGCGCTGAGCTGGGGCATGTTGAGAAATGCCAGAGCTGTACTTGGTGTTGGACTGTGCTGGGGGCATCTTGGTTCACGGTAGGTAGTGGGACTTCTACTAATAAACCAAAACTGCAAAAAGGCTACTTATGTATTCCAAAGGCTGTACTGAGTTTATTTGTGGAATAGAGGGAAACTGAGGCAAGGGGCCACTTGCAGGGCTGCCCTGAGACTACAGTGGAGTGCCCAGTAAGGGGCCACACATTTACAAGCATGTTTGCTCATTGTTACTGTCTTACAAATCAGTATCTTGGTCAGTGAAGCTTTCCTCTGGATGACTGACTTATAGTACAGTGTGTGAAGAAATCAGTGCAGAGTAATGTGTACAGTATACTTATGTCAGGTCCTCATTTAACAGGGCTTAACTGTCCTCAGCATTGCTCTGTATGCATTGAGGAATCACTATCAGGTTTAAGTATGAGAATAGTGTGCTGAGGATTAAGGGGGCACTGTAGACTGAAATCACTCTTCTAGTTGAGAATGTTTGACTTAGTGACTATATCTGAAAGGCTAGAAAGCAAACTGAAGAGAGAGTTACAGTTTGGATTGGTGGTTGTTTTTTTTTTTTTACATTTGACAACACATTGTGTGGGTTTTTTCTCATAGAAGTGGGGTGTAGAAAAACAACATGAAAACGTGGTCAAAGGAACAGTTCAAAATATAGGTTTCCAGCAGGGCTCAGGAGCCAGTGCAGCACCTGAAACGTGTCTCAATTCGCTTTTTCAATGTGACTGTTTCCCTTTATTTAACCCCTTTCCTTACAGACAAGTCTTAAAATCTAGAGCAGTGGTTCTCAACACGTGGTCCACAGGCTGCTTGTGGCCTAGTCAGCGCACAGCTGCGGCCCATGTGACATCCTCAGGGCCATACAGCTAGTGTGTGTGTGTATATTGTGTGTTGTGGGCCACATCCACACAGAGAGCTGCATATGCGGCCCACAATGGTAAATAGGTTGCGAACCACTGGTCTAGAGTTTGGACGTCATTCACTGGTCTCTATGAGTAGTGGTTTGGGGGCATGGGTAGAGTTGTGCTTAAAGGGCTACCCAGTCAAAGTGAGTCCAGTATCTTAGGCCAAGACTATCAAAAGCAGTTAGTGATTTTAGGTGCCTGACATGAGACTCCTTAAACAGCGCTGTCTTTCAGAAAGTGCCAAGCACCCGCCCTCTGAAAGCCAGGCCTGGTTAAGGTGCCCCATGTTGGACACTCAAAACACTCCTCATTTTGGAAAAGTTGGCCTTAAAATTTCTTGACCTATTTTTATACTCTTCACCTTGTACATCTTTGACATTCTTTGCTCCCCTGCTGGTGTCTGCGGGTGACCACAAAGCAGTGCCAATGGGGCCCAGTGGAAGCTCCAGGACATGTGGGGGCTGGGCCCTTTTTGTTCTGCACTTCTGTGCCCGGTCCTTCCTCTTCCATTGATGTGTGGCAGTAGCAGACTCCCCATTCCCCAGTGAGTGAAGACTTCTGCCCCACTTCCAGAACTCAGTACATCCCAGGGCAGTCCAAGGAATGAAGGTTCTGTGCCACACACGCTAGCAATCACAGGTGCTCCCCAGTCCCCCTTGTCAGCTGCCACTCCTTCTGTTCTTTACCGCCATCTTTCCATGTCAGCCCCATTAAATGGCTCTTCAAATGTTCTGTTGCTCATTTTCCAATTTCTTCTTAATATTTTGGTGCTTGGTCCATGAAGGTTCCAGGCTGTCTGCCCTAGAAACTGAATCCAAACAGCATCAGGAGATCCCTGCCCTGCCTTGCCTTGATAATGTGCCTCTGACCTGTTCTCCTGGGGTCACCTCCAGGAGAGTGAACTTCCTCTCAGCCCAGGTCCCCTTGAATCCTTGGCCCTCTTGCTATCTCCATGTGGGCCACTAAACAGCTGATTGATAGATGGCAGTGACTCATGTTCATTACTGACCAGGTCTGTATTTGAAGTAATGACTTGGATGCAAATGTCCTCTTTTGTTACCAGTTTCCCAAAGATACTCAAGCTCGGTGTTAACAAATTGTCCCCTAATGATTTGAGTTAATAGCCTCATTTTTAGAATGCCTGTGTAACAGGACAGGGCTTGTAACCCTGGTTATTATAGAAGAAGGCAGCTGGCTTCCTAATCTTGCCTCCTGAAGATGATGGTCAAAAAGATGTTTGCCTGGGTCTGATTAGAAATGGGACTGGGTTGAACTGCAGCTTGTCTCCCCCCCGAAAAATTTTTGCTGAAGATTTAGTGCTAACCGGTCTGTCCCTGCAGAGGGAGAAGCAGCTGAACCTGAGCGTTCCCAGTAGATGTTTCCCTGAGCTGCTGCTACTATGAGGAGATTGAGTCAATTAGAAGCTATTTCTGCAGCAGGCAGCTATTTTAGGGAATCAAAGAACATGTTACAGGCTGGAACGATCTCGCTGGGCTGGCGGATCAGGCAGTCGAGAAGGAACAGCTGCTCCATCTCTGGCAGTTTCTCTGTTCCATGCCCTGTGCTGTCACTTCCTCACCTATGCAGGCAAACAGTTACACTGAACCCTTTCTTTTTCTCCTTCCAGCTTGCAACGGTGGAGCCCGGAATGAAGTTTCACATGTACACGAAAGAAGAGCTTGAAGAGGTCATCAAGGATATCTGAAAAACAAGGAGCTTGAGAGAGAGACTCCCTCAAAAGCCTCATTCCCTGGTCTAAGCGAACTGACTTCTTTCAGTTCCTTCGAGTGCCCGTGATTTTATTTCCAGCAGCGTATGTGCTTGCTCTTTGTAGAAGGCTCTAATGGTTTTTTTTACAGGTTCTGTACATAAACAATCTACAATAAGGAAATGAGAATAAATCCTTTTGTTACTCTATCTTGATTCTCTTGTAATGGAGTTCTGGGGTGGGGGGAGATGTGGAGCAGGTGTAGACCGAGCTCTGCTGTTAAACTGCTGCGAGGTAATACAGTAAACCCTGCACCAAATGTGTGTTCTGCAATTCGGCATCCCTAATAAAGCTGCTCTCCCTGCCCTGCTATGCACACTGCTTCTCTGGACAGTATTGTCTGGTGTTCCCAGATACGGCAGGACCTCCTGCACCCACTCTGGGGGAGATCCTTTCTGGCAACTCTAATGGCAAAGCTCCCTCTTGTGGAGAATGCTGTAGTAACATACTATCTGTAATCAAACATCTGATCCAATGTCATTCATCTGAGCCGGATCCCCCTTTGTGTATCCAGTATGTCAAAAAGACCCCCTGCTCATCCAGTTTCATCTTGGCCATTCCCCTTCATATGTCCAAGGCTTTCCTGTAGTTCTGACTTCTGTTGAAAGTTGTGAAATCAATAACTGGATGTGACATTCTTTCTTAACAGGAGCCTTAAAAGTAGGACCAAAGAGCATGATAGGATACTTATATCCTTAACTGGAAATGAATTTTAACATACCAGAGTCCTGTGACTTTATTTTTATAGTTAATTTTCAAAGAGTGACTTCATTTTCCAGATGTGAAATTGCTTTGAGATTTATGGGTGCAGTACTGTCCTGTTAACAATCAGCCTAGTTCCATTTATCTCTGGTGACTGTCATTTAGATCAGTGTCCTTTTTGCTTATCTAGTGTGAATCTTCTCCCATTACTTGTCTCACTTTTGTTCCCAGTTGAGTAACGTACAGCATTAGTTTCTCTAACCAAAGGAGCTGTAACTTCTGCACAATCTGGCTATAGGGGATTGATGTGTGTTGGATTCTTATAAGTAAAAGGAAGCTCTGCCTAATCATCAAACCAAAAAAGTTTGTTCCTGTGAAATCAAGGTCTTGTTTTACTAATGCTATTTCAGAATTTAGGAAATTAGCTACACGGTGGTTCCTGCCAGTAGAGGCCTGGGACTACAGTTCTGTTGAGTGGGTGGCTCTTTAAACCTTTGCGTACGATTGAAGGTGGATCTACGTGAAGTTTCACCTTGTCTTTCCTATTTTGAAAAATTAAACAGTTTCATAATGAAGAGATTGGAACTTTTGGTTTTTTTGTGAAATAAGCAACTGAGGTAGCATTTTTTAATACAGGCATTGAGAGACTGACTAGTGCAGAGAAGGAAACTTGCTCTGGCAAATGGGAATGCTTAAGACATCAATTTCTGCAAAATTTACTGAAAAAGAAAACTTGTATTATGCCTCTGAAGAAAACCTTTCCACTGTGACTCTGAAGTAAAAGCTGTTTCTGTCTCCAGCATTAATTTCATGGTTGTTTTTAGCTCTTTCAAGCAGCAACATGAAATTGACAAGACTGATCAGTTTCACTGTTGCCATTCCTTACCTTGTGGAAGTCCAGACACCAAGAATTGGGTCAGTTTTCTTTTGCTATTGCTTGGGAATGGTCTGAGGAGCAGCAAAGGGAGGCAAGGGGACTGTTGAAGCTAGGCGGAAGATCTCATAATGGAGGCTGGGTAAGGTTAGAATAGCAGAGCCCTCTCCTGCCTTCTGGAAGGCTAGGCAGAGGGAAAACTCATCCTTCCAACTGCTGGGAGCATGAAAGTTTCAAATCGAACACCAACAGACACATAAGGTGGACCCCCAAGCAATGGCCAGAAAGCATCCTTATAGGAATCGCAGCAGCATCTCTTTCTAGTAGCAAGAGTGGGAGGCTGGACTTTAGCATCCAGTTGTCTGTGGACCTTAAAAAAACCAGCCATACTGGGTCAGACCAATGGGCCATCTAGCCAAGTATCCTATCTTCTGACAGTGCCCAGTGCCAGATGCTTCAGAGGGAATGAGCGGAACAGGGCAATTTCTCCACACCAGTCACCATTTTATAGACCCCTATCATATCCCTTCTTAGTCATCACTTTTCTAACCTGAACAGTCCCAGTCTAAGTTCTCCTTGTATGGAAGTTATTCCCTAACCCTAATTAGCGGCGGCTCTATGATTTGTGCCGCCCCAAGCACGGCAGCCGTCAGCGGCGTTTCTCTGGGAGGTTGCTGGTCCCATGGATTCGATGGTGTTCCAGTGGGCGCTCCGCCGGTCCCACGCTGTCGGCTGACCTGCTGCCGAATTGCTGCCGAATCCGCGGGAACAGCGGACCTCCCACAGAATCATAGAATCTCAGGGTTGGAAGGGACCTTAGGAGGTCATCTAGTCCAACCCCCTGCTCAAAGCAGGACCAATCCCCAATTTTTGCCCCAGATCCCCAAATGGCCCCCTCAAGGATTGAACTCTCAACCCTGGGTTTAGCAGGCCAATGCTCAAACCACTGAGCTATCCCTCCCCCTCCACAGCCCTCACAGTGACCATCAGACTGCCCACCTGCCCACCCACTCTGCAGCTTGCCGCCCCAGGCACTCGCTTCCTGTGCTGGTGCCTGGAGCCGGCCCTGATCCTAATCATTTTTATTGCTTTGTACCTGTACCTGCTGTTTATGGAGGCTCCCGCATATCCTATACTAGAGTAATTGTATTTGGATTCTCTCGTTGCTTCGATGGACAAGTGCTCAGCTGGTGTTGACTTAAGCTCTGGGTTTATTTGGTTTTATGACTCCACACATGGGAAGCGAGTTTGATCCTGGATTTGCAAATACAGTTGCATGGCTTGTGAATGTAGTCGTTGTTGAGGGGAGAGTTTGAGGCACTGGCCTTATGGCATGCTCTCTCCTCCCGCAGAGATCTCTCACGCCACTCCTCAAAAGTAGAGACACAGCCTCATGGCACTGACCTCCCCATCTAGGTCTGTCCAGTGCAACAGGTTCCCACGTTTCAGTGTCTAGCATGCTTTGAGATTGGCCTTCAGGGTGTCTTTATATCTAAGGATCGGTCGACCCGTGGAGTGGCTTCCTGTGCTCTGCTGGGTGCAGAGCACTGCTTTTGGTATACAGGAAACCTCCTTGCAGACCGGGTGCCTGACCCAGCAAAGTTGACCCTGGATGAGCATGCTTTCAATGCCAGAGATTTGACACCTCTCAAGGGCTTAAGTGTTGGGGCTCCTGTCCTGCCCCTTGATGTTGCAGATGGATCTTGGGCAGTGAAGGTGGACGCTCTCCACTTGGTTGATGTGGCATCAGTACAATGTCCATGTGTCGCAGCCATGGAGGAGTGGGGTGCATGCAACAGCGCAGTAGATTATCTTGGTTCTGAGGCAGATTCCATGCTCCCTCTGGAGGAGCCTGTGGGTGAGCCTGCCATATGCCAAGCTGGCCTTTGCCAGGCGCTGAGTAATCTCATCATCCAACACTGCATTGCTGGAAAGTGCTACCCGGGTAGCAGAATTTCCTGACTGAGTTGAGGGGTGTATTGTTAATTGTGACAATGGGATCATTGCGCTGATGGTCTGGTGTTGGCAGGTACAGGCTGATTGTAAAACCAAAGCATTTTGAGGCATAGGCAAAGCAGTTCACGGTAAGCTGAATGTCCTTGGGCGTGTGTGCAACGAGGGCACAGTTGTCAGCAAACAGGCGCTGTCCTTATAGCTGTTTGATTACCTTGATGCGGGCCCTGAGTCGCTGTAGATTGAATAGACCCACCCCCATCCAATCGGAACTGGATGTGTATGTCTCCCTCCATCAAAGTCCTGGAATGCGAACAAGAGCATGGCTGAAAAGACAATGGCAGAGAGAATGGGAGCCATTATGAACCCTTGTTTGGTGCCATTGGTGACAGGGAAGGCGGCTGATGAGTCACCACACTCCATCACCCTGGCCATCACGCCACCGTGAAATGAGCAGGTGTCAGCAATCCCCTTCTCTGTGCAGCGACATTTAAGAAGGCGTTTCCATAGGCCCTCGCGATTCACCATGTTGAAGGCCTTCGTCAGGTCAGCAAACACTATGTACAGGTCCTTGTTCTGTTCATGAGCCTTCTCTTGTGTTTGTCAGGCTGAAAAAGTCATGTTTGTGGTGCCACAGCCAGCACGATAGCCACACTGTGACTGAGTCCACTAGGTGAGAGACAAGCCTGTTGAGGACAACCCGAACATGGATCAGACAGCAGTGAGATTCTGCAATAGTTGTTATAGCTGCATGTGCTTCCCTTCCTCTTGTAGAGATGGACTACGAAAGCACCCTTGTACTCCTGTGGCACCGTACCCTGTTCCTATAGAACCTTGAAAAGGTTGGTGGGTTTCCTGATTTGGTGGGCAGCTCCACATTTGTATACTTCAGGTGGACACTGTCAGGGCGTGGTGACTTGCCTGTGGACAGTTGCCTCTAACTTTATCTAAAGAAAGGTACCTGGGCAGCTCCTCCAGGCCAGGACACTGCAGGAGTGAGTCAATGGCATTGTCAGACATAGTTCAGGAGACGATCAATGTACTTTGCCCAGCGAGAGAGAATATTGCCTTTGTGTGTGAACAACTGGTTACCATTGGCTGTGAGGACTGCGACTGTACCACTGGATTTTGGGTCCCCCACAGTGCGGAGACCTTCATAGAAGGTCTTCATTATCATGCTTGTCAGCAGCTTCCTGCAGTTCTAGAGACTTCTGCTCCCACCAGTGGTTCTTCGTCAGGTTTGCAGTGTGGCCTGATGCTACCAGGCCTTACTTGCTGATTTCTTATCCAAAATGCAGGACGTGTGTGTGTGGGGTGCATAGTCTCCACTAGCTGGTCTATTTCATGGTCACTCTCATTGAATCAGTCTTGGTGTTTCTGCCTTACAAAGCCAAGAACTTCAGATGTCACACATCTGAGCTTCTGCCTGGTTGCCTCCATGTCTGTGGAGTTCTCTGGGACCTCAGCTAATGAGGTCTCCGGTGTCTGTTCCAACTTTGCTTGTTTGCTGGGGTCTTTCTTGGCAGTTCATTGATCTTTTATAGTGGTTTATGGTGTCTTCTAGGGCACTCTGAGAAGTGTAGCGACATGCTTCTCGCAAGCCGATGGTCTGACCAGCATTTGGCTCTTCGCAGAGCATGGGTGATGTGCACATCTTTAATGTCTTTAAACCGTACAATTACATAATCCATCATGTGCCTGTTTTGATATGGAATTCATCCATGTTGTCTTGGGCTGTTGGAAGACTGTGTTGGTAATGGTGAGATGGAGCTTAGCACACTTGGAGAGACGTAGTTGGCTGCTGGAGTTTGACTTTCCAATGCCGTGATGGTCTAGCACCCTATTCCCCATGTCAGAACTGGCTCCCACACAAGCATTAACATTAACGTGGAGGATATGAGCTCCATATCTGCCCTAGTCTGTGGAGAACGACCGTCATCGTAAGGCTGCCTGTGTGCAGTCTCGTGACTAAGGACTGCCAGCAGCATCCTCTGCCTGTCCCCATTGCCACAGCATTTGGGTAAGTTGATTACACTGAATGAGTTAAATGCGTTTGGCTGAACAACCAGCACTATGAATGGGTTTAAGTGAGAGAGGCTTGCGCAGAGCCTTTCCCACGCTCTCACCCAAGCAGCTGTTGCTGTGCTGGTGCAATAAATGCCACACGCACGGCAGCTGACGTGGGTGCAGGATTTGTATTCGGAGTTGTCTTTCTCCTAGGTGAGCTGCTGAGCTGAAAAGCCTCATCTACCATAAGCATAGTGATTGGCCAATGACTACTTATACCACACAGGTTGCCCTTACATGCCATCACAAGGTATGTGCTTCATTGACCTGAGTATTATAATCCCTGACTCATACTAAAATCTACAGATGAAAAGTAAGTCTCAGCTCCATTTTACAGATGAGGAAACTGAGGTACAGAAGTGAAGTGACTTGCACCAGGTCACAGCCAGTGGCAGAGCCAGGAATAGAATCTAGGTCTTCTGACTCCCAATCCCACTCTGACTCCGTGCATATGGGCCTTGTCTGCAGATCTATAATCTCAAAGGTCAGTGCCACTGAAACTTGCCCATTAAAAAGAAATGTAGGATTCAAATATCTGGAGATCAATGCTAGTGTTTCCATGGCTTGGGTTAATACGATGTACAACAGTACATTGCCTTATAGTACCGTTCTTCTCTGGTTCTCAACTGTTGTACAATTAGTCATGGTATGTGACGAGAAGAATCCTGCTGTTCCAGGAGATGGTGCTGTTCCTTTGACTTAACTTTTCTAGGAAACAAAATACAACAAACACATCTTCCCTGGGTGGGACTCAAAACAAAGAAATGTGCTTTATATCCTATGCTAATCACCTGTTTACTAGTACCAACTATCATGTGATCCTGCCATGGTATTCTAACTAAATCAAGGCTTTGTGTTCTGATCTCCGATCCCTCAACTCTAGGGAGAAACACTAAACACTTGAAGTTGTTGCAAGTCAGCCAACATAGAATCTCATGGTTGGAAGGGACCTTAGGAGGTCATCTAGTCCAACCCCCTGCTCAAAGCTGAACCAATCCCTAATTTTTGCCCCAGATCCCTAAATGGCCCCCTCAAGGATTGAACTCTCAACCCTGGGTTTAGCAGGCCAATGCTCAAACCACTGAGCTATCCTTCCCCCTAAAGTCCCTACAAGTCAAATACAAGTAGGGCATCTTGGAATAATAGATTTTTGCTCTCTTGCCATGTCCCACTCAAATAAGTTTCATCTGGGCTCTTTTTGCTGCCTTCCCACAGTACTACTCAGGTGATATGCAATGCCGCTTAAGCAGTTGTAGACATGTCAGACATTTGTCCTTTATATTTTTCAAACATGAAATCCAAATGAATGCATGGAAAAATAGTGTCTGTGGAGGGGATGACACTGATATTAAAATTAAGCTCTTTTCTTGCCTGCAGCCCCTCTCTCATTTGCTAGGGAGTATGGAATGAGAACAAAATGAAGAGCCAGAAATTTTTTAATGTTTCCCTGCTGACTTAACCTATGGTTTTGAGCAAAACAAAGTTACTTAACCTGTCTTCTGCATACCTGCCAAAGTGAGAGAAGCTATCTCGCTTCTGCATAGTTATGAGGCTTAGTCACTGTAAAGCTTTCAAGATGGTGAGTGTTATACAGTTGGGTTAGGAACTTTCTCCTTTGCACCTTCCCTTAATCTGAATATCCGTAAACTCCATACCTGCCTTGGGCTGAAGGGGGAGCTTGTATCTCTTTCATGATTCCAGTGGTGGGTTCTGAGTCCTTCTACTTTCTCCACGACCCCTGCCATGGAGCTGGAGCTTAATTTGTTAAAAAGCTGCTCTTTACCCTCAAAAAGCACTTAAAATTTTTGTCCTGGGGTGGAGTGGCACTCATCAACCAGCAGCATCACAATGCAGGAGCTGAGGTTTGGTCTCCTTGCTAGGAATCTCAGACTGCGTATGTGTGTGGACATGGTCCAACTATCTTGCATAACATTTTAAATGTGGATTTGTAAGGGCATAATTATAGCCCCGAATGAAAAACAGTTCAGAATGTTTATGCTAGAAGAGGGTTTATAAGCCATTGAAGAGAAACCAGTTAAATGTGCATGTCTATTCGCTGATGGAGGAGGCGGAGAAGCTGAACATCTTTTCCATCCGACCTACTAATTAAAAGTATCTTTTTACATTCCTTCTATGTAGCGCTATATTGCATCCCTTCATTGACTCCCCATCTCTTACTCCATCTAATTCAAACTCACTGTTTTACTAATCTCACATGTCAGATTATTTGTGCTCTCATGTCCCCCTTCTCACTAGGTTTGTTTTCCCCCCGTCTTCTCATTTTACTGACCCTTTCGCCTCCAGTTCTTGGCTTCATGTCTCCATCATTAAGGATGATTAAGGATCTAGAGAACATGACCTATGAAGGAAGGCTGAAGGAATTGGGTTTGTTTAGTTTGGAAAAGAGAAGACTGAGAGGGGACATGATAGCGGTCTTCAGGTATCTAAAAGGGTGTCATAAGGAGGAGGGAGAAAACTTGTTCATCTTAGCATCTGAGGATAGAACAAGAAGCAATGGGCTTAAACTGCAGCAAGGGAGGTTTAGGTTGGACATTAGGAAAAAGTTCCTAACTGTCAGGGTGGTTAAACACTGGAATAAACTGCCCAGGGCGGTTGTGGAATCTCCATCTCTGGAGATATTTAAGAGTAGGTTAGATAAATGTCTATCAGGGATGGTCTAGACAGTAATTGGTCCTGCCATGAGGGCAGGGGGCTGGACTCGATGACCTCTCGAGGCCCCTTCCAGCCCTAGAATCTATGAATCTATGAATCATGTTACTTGCCTAGGCCTGGACCAGTCTCCTTGTTCTCACCCACCACCAAGCTCCCCTTCTCTCTTTCTTTCAGTCTAATTCTCCAGCGATTTCTTCTCAGATGTCCCCAAGGTCCCTGCAATGTCTTGTCTTGTTGTAGAGGGTGAAGTCCACTGCCGAAGGGCATGTGCCTTAAACCATGTAAAGTATCATGTGAATTTGGGATTCTAGTTGATTTATAATGTTTTTCAACCTTTGCAAGTAGCCATCTGTTTTAATCCTTCCAACTCCTCACTTGTAATTAGAAGCTGCTTTCCACTCCCGCCATGGTGTCACTGGGGGGTTGGAAGTTGGGTTACCTGTGCTCCTGCCCAATTTACCATGGGTTGCACTGCTCAGTGGGCCAGCTACCTCAAGCATTGCTATCAGGAAGCACTCAAAAAGCTTGAGATGTGATTTTAAACTAAAGACTTTAAAAACACTTTTAAAAAAAAAAAAAAAAAAAAAAGAGCTTCTGGTTTTTAAGCCTTTAGTGCATGCCCAGACCCCCGTTTTCAACTTTATTTCCAGCCAGGGTGGTTAGAAACGGCAGGGTGGGGCGATGGCTGCGGGTCAGGAGTGAGGGGCATCGGCAGGGTGCGGGGGGTCGGCGGGTCGGGAGAGAGGGGCACCGGCAGGGTGTGAGGCGGGGCTGCAGGTCGGGAGGGAGAAGCACCGGCAGGGTGCGGCGGGGGGCTAAGGGTCGGGAGTGAGGGGCACCGGCAGAGAGCAAGGGGGGGGGGCTGTGGGTCGGGAGTGAGGGGCACCGGCACGGTGCGGGGGGGGGGGGGGGGGCGCTGCGATTCGGGAGTGAGGGGCACCGGCACGGTGCGGGGGGGGGGCTGCGGGTCGGGAGTGAGGGGCATGGGCAGAGAGCAAGGGGGGGGGCTGCGGGTCGGGAGTGAGGGGCACCGGCAGGGTGCGGCGGGGGGCTGCGGGTTGGGAGTGAGGGGCACCGGCAGGGAGCGGGGGGGGCTGTGGGTCGGGAGTGAGGGGCACCCGCAGGGTGTGAGGGGGGGGGCTGCAGGTCGGGAGTGAGGGGCACCGGCAGGGTGCGAGGGGGGGGCTGCGGGTCGGGGGGGAGGGGCACCGGCAGGGTGCGGCGGGGGGGGGGGGCTGCGGGTCGGGAGTGAGGGGCACCGGCACGGTGCGGGGGGGGGGCTGCGGGTCGGGAGTGAGGGGCATGGGCAGAGAGCAAGGGGGGGGGCTGCGGGTCGGGAGTGAGGGGCACCGGCAGGGGGGGGGCTGCGGGTCGGGAGTGAGGGGCACCCGCAGGGGGGGGGCTGCGGGTCGGGAGTGAGGGGCACCCGCAGGGTGTGAGGGGGGGGGCTGCAGGTCGGGAGTGAGGGGCACCGGCAGGGTGCGAGGGGGGGGCTGCGGGTCGGGGGGGAGGGGCACCGGCAGGGTGCGGCGGGGGGGGGGGGCTGCGGGTCGGGAGTGAGGGGCACCGGCAGGGGCGCTGCGAGTCGGGAGTGAGGGGCACCGTCAGGGTGCGGGGGGGGCTGCGGGTCGGGAGTGAGGGGCACCGGCAGGGTACGAGGGGGGGGCTGCGGGTCGGGAGTGAGGGGCACCGGCAGGGTGCGAGGGGGGGGCTGCGGGTCGGGAGTGAGGGGCACCGGCAGGGTGCGAGGGGGGCTGCGGGTCGGGAGTGAGGGGCACCGGCAGGGTGCGGGGGGGGCTGCGGGTCGGGAGTGAGGGGCACCGGCAGGGGGGGGGCTGCGGGTCGGGAGTGAGGGGCACCAGCAAGGTGCGGCGGGGGGGGGGGGCTGCAGGTCGGGAGTGAGGGGCACCGGCAGGGGGGGGCTGCGGGTCGGGAGTGAGGGGCAGCGGCGAGGGGGTGGCTGTGCACATGCGCACAGGTTAGCGGTCACAGCGCCGCTCACACACCGCGCTGGGGTAGCCAGTGGGAGCGCGAGAAGCGCGTGGCACTTGGCGTCCTACCGGCGCTTCGCCTTTAAGTACTGGTGGGGAGGGGGCGGGAGTTGCCGAGGCAAGAGTGCCAGTTGCCAAGTACTAGTGTGTCTGTAAATTCAACCAATCAACAATCCCCGCTTTTCTCCCTCTTAACCAATCAGCGAACGGGGGGAGGGATAGCTCAGTGGTTTGAGCATTGGCCTGCTAAACCCAGGGTTGTGAGTTCAATCCTTGAGGGGGCCACTTAGGGATCTGGGGCAAAAATTGGGGATTGGTCCTGCTTTGAGCAGGGGGTGGGACTAGATGACCTCCCAAGGTCCCTTCCAACCCTGAGATTCTATGATTAGTCTCGAGGGCAATAAGAGTAACGGTGTCTCTCGTCAATCTAGTTATGTCAGTTCAGCCAATGAGCGAGTGGTTCCTGGAAGAAGGTGGTGTTTGTTTTCATGATTGACAACGTGGGAACCTAATCCTAAGGTCAAGAGTTTCGTCAGGTTTGGCCCACGTGACGTTACTCGGGGTACGGTTTGAGAGCTTGCTAGGGGAGAGATGGACAGCTTCTGTAGCCAATCAGAACTGTGAGGCTTCCGCAGCGACATAACGGGGAAAGCGCTCTCTGCGAGGGCGGGGCTCGAAGCCTAATTGGAGACTGCCATTTTCTTTATCCAATGAGACGTGGCAGAGTGGTGGTGCTGTCCAATGGGATGGCTGTAGGCGTGGCGCGATGAAGCCGGGTCCGGGCGCTGGCAGGAGCCGGGCTGGTCAGTGGCGATGGGGCTGCGGGAGGCTGCGCTGTGGGGGACGCTCCTCCTGCTGCTGCCGGGACCCAGCCGGCTGGAGGGGGCCCGCGCCGGGCTGCTGCGGCGGGCGGCGGAGCCGGGCTGCGGGGAGCCGCGCGGGTTCGAGCCCATCCTGGACAACAACACCTACCAGGTGCGGGGCGGGACCCCGGGGCGCAGACAGAGCCCCCCCCCCCCCCCCGCCGGGCCGGACAGACAGAGCCCCCCCCCCCCCCCCCCGCCGGGCCGGACAGACAGAGCCCCCCTCCCCCCCCCCCCCCGCCGGGCCGGACAGACAGAGCCCCCCCCCCCCCCCGCCGGGCCGGACAGACAGAGCCCCCCCCCCCCCCCGCCGGGCCGGACAGACAGAGCCCCCCCCCACCCCGCCGGGGCCGGACGGACAGGGTCCCCCTCCCCCCCCACCCCGCCGGGGCCGGACGGACAGAGCCCCCCTCCCCCCCCCCCGCCGGGCCGGACAGACAGAGCCCCCCCCACCCCGCCGGGGCCGGACGGACAGGGCCCCCCTCCCCCCCCCCCCCCCGCCGGGGCCTGACAGACACCTCCCCCTCCCCGCTGGGGCCGGACAGACCGACAGACAGACCCCCCTCCCCCTCCCCCTCCCCGCCGCTCGGGCGGTGGACAGACCGACAGACCCCTTCCCCCCTCCGGCGCTGATGGTCTTGCCGTGCCCAGAATAGGGCGGGGGGTGCCCTGTGCCAGGGCCAGCCACAGCCATGCCTGCCTGGTCTTGGGGGACTCCCAAGCTGCCTTGGCCTTTGCCTCCTAGCAGAGCCCCAAGGACAGCAATTCACCTTCCTCCTCTTGCAGTGAGGGGCCCCTTGTCTTGGGCCCGCCCGGGAGTGCTAACGCTGTGACCCTCCCACCTTGTTTTCTAGTTACCGGTGCCATGAAGAAATCCCTGTATACAATAGGGACGGTGGGCGGGGGCGGGTTGCTTGTGGGCTGGTCTTTGCCTGCGCAACCAGGAGCCGAGGGGGTTAAGTTTGTATAGGGCAGGTTCCTGCCACGTGAGTGCATAATATGGCAAATGTCAATGTGGCCTTTGGTAAGTCACTTCCTAGGTTGGTGCCTCGGTTTCCCCATCTATTGAATGGGGATAATGGAACCCATTTTGCCTGGCGTCAGAGAGGTATCTTTAATGTCTGAGCACTCGGTTTACCTGCATGTGTCAGAGAAGGGCAGAATCTTAATGGCTAGTCTGTGCACTATTGCAGCCCATAGAGGACATACAGAGAACCCTTTAACGTTGTGTTAAACATCTTGACGTGCCTTCACCTGAACAGCATTGTAACTTCTCCCTGAGTTTCAAAGTGAGATTGAAAACAGGTCACTCTGCCGATGCTGAGTGAGCGGCAGAGGGGCCCGTGCTGCTGCTCCCGTGAGATTGTCAAGCGTCTGAGACGCTGAGTCTTGGTGCATCCTTGGAACTTTGCAGCAGGTATTGAACAATAGATGTCTCTAAAAAAACTCTTTTTTCCCCAGTCATCTGTTAGCCACAGTTGACTGACTTGGTTGAGTGCAATGGCTCCAAAGATTGCACCTGTGTGTGTACTGCAGGAACATGTGATCCACTGACAGTGAGCATAGGGGCATAATCAAAACTGTAACAGGCTGTCACGGAGTGTGGGGGAGTCAGCGCCCTGCACCCCTCTTCCTGGGATTCAATGTGACTCTCAGCCAGCCAGCAGAACAGAAGGTTTATTAGGGACGCCAGGAACACAGTCCAAACAGAGCTTGTAAGCACAAACAGGACCCCTCAGTCGGGCCTTTCTGGAGGGCAGGGAGCTTAGACCCCTGCCTGGGGGCTCCCTGCGTTTCACCACCCAGCTCCTAACTGGGGGGTGGGGGTGCAGGGAGGCCAGACTCCCCTCTCGTCCCCAGCCAGCTTGTTCTCCAACCCTTTAGCTATCACCTTGCAGGGGGGAAGGGCCCAGGCCATCAGTTGCCAGGAAACAGGGTGTTGGCCATTCTCTGTGTCCAGACACCTCCACACACCTGCCCTCTAGGGCTCTGTAACAATCATACACCCTTATCCCACCACCTAGATACTTAAGCACTGCATAGGGGAAACTGAGGTACCCACACAGTATTCAGAGAGAACATTAAGAACAACATTAAGAACAGTTCCACTTCGTTACACAGACCCTTAACTATAGCAGGGCAATTCAGTGCTGCTGTTGCATTAATAATCTGCTATAGAAAATCCTATTATTTGGTTCCTTCTGTATCCCTCCTGTCTCTCCCTATTCCCTTCATGGCTTTTGCAGATGTTTGTTTCACTCTTGGTGTTTTTCTTTGTGGTTTAATTCTGTACCTGAGAGGTGTTACTGTTTTGGGGATCCCCTGAGAGGCAGAACTGTGTCTGGCAGGCTTATCTCCCCCCCGCCCCCCCACCCCCGCCTCAAATAGGTGAGCTTCCTGGCTGCTTGGAAGTGCAGAGGTTTCCTCTACTCATCCCACAGAGCCTCTGGGCTGCTGCAAGCCGGGGAGGGAGTGTCCCTACTATTCCCCTTCTTTCCCCAGCCATTTTTTGAGTCCTTCTCCCCTAGGAGCAGCTCCAGTGTCTGCCTCTGCTTTTAGCTTTTCAAATTAGCAGGTGCTGGGAGAAAGAGACATAGATTCTAAGGCCAGAAGTGATGATCGTGGTCAGTTTTGCCTACTGGCCAGTGGCCACAGCATTCTTAGTGCTATTGTTAATCTCAACTGCTCTTGTTAATTTCATGCTGTTGTTTGGCAAAGATATGAGCAGAAGCAGAGGCACTGTCTGCAGACTTGGGAAGACAGGCACTGCAATGATTTACATGGAATTCACATTTGGAAGGTTTTCTTCACAACCATAAGGACCAAAACCTTAGATTCTGTAGCAACTAGTGACAAAGCCTACCACTCACCAGGCAGTAGTAAACTGACTTGCCTTGAGTAATTGGGTTTTAAGTCCCTTTCTATCAGCCTCTTCTGTACTTGATGTAGGATCAAAAGTTGGGATTCATTTACTTACGCTTCCTGACATGTTGGGGATATTTAGTCCCAAAGTAATGTTACATCGTTTGTGAGTGCTGTATCCTGCCTTTGTGGAGGATGTGCCCTATGGTATAATGGTTTTTTGCAGTGTATCTGCTGTCATCTTATTCTGTCTGGAGCTGGTGGTGAGACTTAAAAATCTTATTGGGCTTCCAGAGATCGCAAAGCCCTTTACTAACACTGAGTTTAGCGTCCCAACCTCCCTGTAACACAAGCAGTTTTGTCCCATTTTACAGTTGAGAAACTGAGACTTAGCGAGGGCAAGTGTCTTGTCCAAAGCCAGTATGTGACAGAGCTGGGAACAGAGCCCGTATATGCTGATTCCTGTTTCTTTGTTTTAACCCACAATCCCATCCTCTCTTCCCTTCAGCGCATAGCTTCTGTGGGCATGTAAAAAGCACTTCGTGTCTCAAAGAAACAGGCTGTGTCAGAAATCAGCGTTGTTGAATAACATGGTGTCTCAGCACAGAGAAGAATATGAGCATTTGTTTGCTAGGACTGGCAGTGTTTTGTCCTAGCCATCTGCAATAGAATGGGTCGTGCCTGTTGGAGACTAGAGAGCGAGCCATAGCTCTTATGCTTTTATTATGGGCCTCTGGTAGGTTGACCAGACAGCAAGTGTGAAAAATCAGGATGGGGTGGGTGGGGGTAATAGGAGCCTATATAAGAAAAAGACCCAAAAATCGGGACTGTCCCTGTAAAATCGGGACATCTGGTCACCCTAGCCTCTGGACTCCTGAAGAGGGAGTGAAATCTGGTATCTTTTTACACAGCTCTCAGCCTCTGTTTTTGTTTAGCTTTCTCTCCCCCAGCCCTTGAGGGTCCTCTCCTTCCAGAGTCTCTGCTTTGTGCTTGAGAGGCCCAACATCTCAGCTATGACTCTGTGTGTGTGTCTGTGGGGCATATAGTCTGTTCCCCATTCCCCGTGAGGGGGGAAGAGGGTCTGTCAATCTTCAGTCCAGGGGGGCCTGGCTGGAGCTTTCTGTACAACTGAAGTGCTGCTCCCTAGTTGGCCAAGTCAGACGACATGAGACACTCCTTCCATCCCCTCCTTGCGCAGGCCAGCTAAGGTAACTCCCCAAACCCTCTAAAGATTGCTGCTTGGGTAGACAGCTCTGTCTCACAGCAGCACTTCTTCCTGGGATTCTCGCTGTACTGGGATGTCAGGTCCAAAGTACAGGTGAGGAGAGGGCCAGTGGGTTTAATTCTGTTGGTTGCTGGGGTTTCCTTCTCTCATCAGATGCTGAAACGTGTGCCCACATGTGGCTGCCTCCTGAAGGGTTTGAAAACTTCCTAGCTCAGGAGTACACCTGCAGCTCCAGGATGGGGTGAGGCTAGTATCAGCCAGTGTGCTCTCCTGCCTTAGCTGCCAAGGTAATGCATAGCACCTGCCAGCTGGCTTGTGGAATAATAGCAACGCCTTTGCAGGCATTTCCTCTGGTTAAACATGCTGTATGGGCAGACCTCTTTGGGAGTGAAGTGTTTTGTGCTTTATATGTAAGAGGCAGTGTGGCCTAGGGGGCTGTTCATGGGACTGCAAGACAGCAGCTCTGGGGTTTTTTCCATCCTAGCTCGTACACTACACTGGTTTATGCCTTGTGTAAGCCAACTGAAAGTGTTGCAAAAAACCCCAGTGCTTGCAACACTTCTGCCTTACGACACGTCCATGTCTAAATACAACAGTATTTGGGGGCAGTAAGGGAATGACACTTGAGCTTCCCTGAAAGCTGTGGCTTGGACATCATAGAAGGGAGCTGTGCCCCATGCTGATGCATCGCCATGTTTTTCAGAAACCATGTGGCTGTGGGGACAAGTGAGATGGCCAGTCGCTTCATGCCATCTCTGTCCCTGGAGCAACACTGGGTAAAGCTGCTTAGCCTCTGCGCCTCAGTTTCTCTACTGTAAAATGGGGGGGCTACCCGTACCATTAGGGAGGGATATGGAAAAATCATGAATGCTTGACGAGCAATTTGAAAATAGAAAGTGTTAACCAGCTGCAGAATGTTAAACTAGAGGGGAAGGCCTCAGAGCGATTCGTGCTAGATTTGGGAAGCTTTCTGTGTGCGATCTCTTACCTACTCGGTGACGTTTTGGGTTGCTCGTTGGCAGCCTGGCAAACAGCTTTTCTCTGAAATAAAACGATTCTTGCCCTCTACACAGGGTGAGGTCCCAGTTCAATGTGAAGAAAAGGGACTTGCTGGCAGCAGATGTGGGCCCTGCTCCAGCTCTGCTCATGCTTGAGGACATTTCCTTTATTGTGTGTTCAGAGCAGCAGTGGCCCAAGCATTTCCCAGCAGAGCCTGAATTTCCGGTTTAGAGACCTGTTGACCAGCAACGCAGGACATAGGGCAGCAGCTTTGCGGTGTGAATGCGGCTCAGGGAGAACTCTCTGCTGTCCTGCTTGGTCCCTGCTGTACTTGTCAGCTTTTTGCACTCTTGTCCAAGCTTGAGCCATGCAGGGCTGGTTGGCTCACTGGGGCTGGCTGGTGTTTTCTGCCCCACTGCCTCTAGGTTTGGGAAGACCCAATGCTGTGTTGTGAGGCTGGGAAGGTCAAGTTCTGAACTCCTTCTCTGGTTGCCAGTGAGGGATCTTGTTTTGCATGATCAAGGGCTGCAGATGCAACCAGCCACGCTCGCTGTGTAATTAAACTGAAGAGATGGCTTTGAGTGCCGGACCTCTCCATGCTGCTGTCAGCAGGGACTAGCCTTCCCAATGGCGTGGGGTGCACCCTCAGCAAGTTCACAGATGACACTCAACTGGGAGGAGTGGTAGATACGCTGGAGGGTAGGGATAGGATACAGAGGGACTTAGACAAATTAGAGGATTGGGCCAAAAGAAATATGATGAGGTTCAACAAGGACAAGTGCAGAGTCCTGCACTTAGGATGGAAGAATCCCATGCACTGCTACAGACTAGGGACTGAGTGACTAGGCAGCAGTTCTGCAGGAAAGGACCTGGGGTTACAGTGGATGAGAAACTGGATATGAGTCAACAGTGTGCCCTTGCTGCCAAGAAGGCTAACAGTATTTTGGGCTGTATAAGTAGGGGCATTTCCAGCAGATCGAGGGACGTGATCATTCCCCTGTATTTGGCATTGGTGAGGCCTCATCTGGAGTACTGTGTCCAGTTTTGGGCCCCACACTAGAAGAAGGATGTGGAAAAATTGGAAAGAGTCCAGCGGAGGGCAACAAAAATGATTAGGGGGCTGGAGCACATGATTTATGAGGAGAGGCTGAGGGAACTGGGATTATATAGTCTGCAGAAGAGAAGAATGAGGGGGGATTTGATAGCTGCTTTCAACTATCCGAAAGGGGCTTCCAAAGAGGATGGATCTAGACTGTTCTCGGTGGTACCAGATGACAGAACAAGGAGTAATGGTCTCAAGTTGCAGAGGGGGAGGTTTAGGTTGGATGTTAGGAAAATCTTTTTCACTAGAAGGGTTGGTGAAGCACTGGAATGGGTTACCTAGGAAGGTGGTGAAATCTCCTTCCTTAGAGGTTTTTAAGGTCAGGCTTGACAAAGCCCTGGCTGGGATGATTTAGTTGGGGTTGGTCCTTCTTTGAGCAGGGGATTGGACTAGGTGACCTCTTGAGGTCCCTGATATTCTCTGATTCTATGCTCCTTCGCCCGTTCCTGAGGATAGCTTCATTTTCACTGGAGGCTTTTCCCTTGGCCCAGCCTCCTTGTCCAGCAGGGGAGCTTTCGGACACAAGTCGCTAACCTTTCCCATGACAAGTGGAAGCGATGGGCATTCTCTCGGCTTTGGAAAATGTCCCTATTTCACTAGAGGTCATATTTGATGTGTGTTGTGAAGATGCACAGCACATCTGGGCCTTTATTTTTAGCTATGCGCTTATGAACGTAACAGGGTCAAGTCATCTTTAATAAGATGTGAAATATTAAACACAAGGGCATTTTTCATACTAGTTTTGCCCGAGATTTCTCTTCAAGCTTCTACACATGAAATCGTTCCCCACCTTAGATGGCATTCCCCTTCAGTTAGATCACACCAGCACCATGCTGCTGCTGCCTTCTAAGCTGCAATGCTCAGGCTCCTGTCACTGTAATCTCCTTCTCTAAGCAGTGTTGATAATAGAAGAGCTGATCAAATGGCCACTTCTGCTATTTAAAAAAGCACAACAAAGCCTGCCTGTGTCTGTCTGTCTTTAACCCCCGTGTGTCCTGGTCAGTTTCCAGCTGATGTGGTTAGCTCCTAATTCAGCGGTTCGCAAACTTTAGCAATCCGAGGACCCCCATTTTGATTTAAAAAATTTTCACGGACCCCCAAGTCAGCTTCTATTTTTTCCTGGGGGTGCTCAACCCCCGCTTAGCCCCAGACCCCACCCCACCCCTTCCCCCAAGGCCCCACCTCTTCCCTCTCCTGCTCCATGCCTGCCTCTCCTCTTCCCTGCCTCTGCCCTCCCCCGAGCCTGCCCTGTCCCTGCCGTGCAGGAGGCGCTGGGAGGGAGGGGAAGGAGTATATCATTGGGGCTGGCGGCCCCGGATACGACTCTGACCCCCAGAGGTCCGCAGACCCCGGTTTGAGAACTGCTGTCCTAGCTCCCTGAAGCCTTACTCTAATTGCAGTTTTATGCCTTGACCTCAGCCATTTCTCTTGTGCTGTTGTGCGAGCTCTGCATGGCAGGGGCTGTTTGTGTGGTGCTTAGCAAAATGAGATGCTGATGTTGGTTGGGTTCTCCAGATGCTACCATAATGCAAATAATAAAAAACAGCTGCCATGTTCCATCTCAGAGGTGGCTGCATTTCAGTGCCCTGGGAAGAGATCTCTTCACGCCCCTACCTGTACACTGTGGTGTTGAGGCTTAGCTGTTAAACACTGTGTTCACTTATAAAGTGCAGAGTAGCTTTCCTTCTGCCTCCCTGGGGGATGGTCAGTGCTGAGGTGAAACGCATTTGAGTTGCCAGCACCTGTGCTAAGGAGCTATGTGAGTAAGCAAGTTTTGACTGCGTAGTAGGAGTGTCTCTATCCTGCTTCTAGTGGAGCAAGCCCTGAATCCGCCCACTAGCCTTCTAGCATGGTGATGTTGCTGGGTATGCCAGCCTCTCTCATGCAGACAGCTCCTCCTGCATTTAGACAGCAAACTCTGTTGCCACCTTTGTGCTGCTGCAGGTGCCACTCCTAGAGTTCCTAGTTCAGCATCTGCACCCCTGCCGTGGGCCCAAATGCCGTCTCATAGGAGGTGGGAGGGCTGCTCTCCACAGAGCCACTTCTAGCTGTAAGAACTCATTGCAATGTACCTGTGATTAAATGCTAAGCCCATCTTTTCCATTTCTGCACGTTAAAATCGGCCTTTATTAACTGAGACTGAGCAGCGGGGGCTACCCGACGTGAAGCTTGGCTACTGACGGACCGGTTGGCCGAAAACACAAGGTCTTTTACACTGCTGTATAGCAGAGTGGCCTCCTGTCACATGGCTGTCCAGTGGATGATTTGATGGCCTCAACTTAGTTCCCAGAGAAACAGAACCTTCCCGATCTCGCTTGGCTGAAGTGCAGGTGGGTTTAGAAAACCTGTTGGGATTGTTGGGTGAGTGAGCCATGTGCCATGGGTGTGACTCAGTGCTCTCAGCAGAACTGTTCTCCATCTTGCGTCAAAGCAGCATCTTTATGTACCTCTTCCCTCCTGAGAGGAGGGGAGTGAGGAGGTGGATTTGCCTGGGTTTGGGGATGGCTAAGACAGTAATGCAGAGTCAGCCTCCATGTTTGGAGGTGGCTGGTAGTGAACAGTTTTTTGCCAACCCTTTGTAAATTTCCCCCTTGGGTTTCCTCTCACTCGAAGCCTCTGTGTTGTCTGGATTACGTTCACTTTGGCATGTCTGTAACCTCTGTTGGTATCCCCCGTCCCATCTGTCATGCAAGCAGCTAATTTACATTTCTTCCATTTTTTTAATGAGATGCTAATAGGTGTCTCTCGGATGAATCTGCTAATGCTGCACTGGCTGTGGGGGCGGGAGCACAGCTGCCCTGACTTCTCTCCCCCTTTCTGCAGCTCACAGGTTCTGCTCTTTGTCTGTACTGTACCATACCCACCACCCGTTACACTGACACCCCGCTGAACCCGTGTGCCAGCTCCCGACCCCTGTATGCTGTGTACGTCATTTCCTCTTTCCTTCCTTTGCTCGGAAAGTCCCTCTGCCTCCCCTCTCTTGTCCAGAACTTTCCTCCTTCACCTGCCTCGTGCGGCTGGTGTAGGCTGCTGCCAGTCCCTGGCTGCAGCAAGTCTCCCCTGTGTCTCCATGCCGCTCTCCTTCTCTGCTGAAAATCCCTCCCCTCTCTCCCAAACTCCCAGTGCCCTCCACTCAAGCACATGGTCAGCCACTTCCTGCACACTCCAAAAGGTGAGATTGCATCAAACTCCACACTTGTTCTTGGGTCCATTTCAGAGTCACCCAGGCTAGTGACTCTCCAAGGGCTCGTTCTAGCCCACTTCTTGGATTTTCTGTCTACTCCTCCCCTTGTCTGTATAACAGCAGCTCTCTGGTCCATCATGCCATCCTCATTGTCGGTGCAAAAGCCTTCTCCATGGCCTCCCTGTCTCCCTTCGTCTTCCTTCTGATCTCCCCAGGAACCTGCCTTTTGGCACAGGTCTGGCATAGGTCAGTAACCGTGTTGGCACTGCCCCGCCCCTGCACTACTGAGGCCTCAAGGTGCCCATGGCTGTGAAGAAACAGCATTCTGCACTCTCCCCAGGTGTTCCCTGGGTCTCTTCTCCCCTCCCACCTCCTCCAACAAAGGTAACTGGACACTTGAGACTGAAACCGGTGTGGTGCTCCTGTCGCAGTCAAGGTATTGAGGGCCTCTCACAACCAAGGTCCCAGGTGTATTTCCATGGCGACTGTCTGGCCATCTCCCAGATCTTGCCTGTAGAATGCTGGGATTCCTGTTCCCAGATGCACAGGTGTATCGGAGTGTCTGCTCTGGGAGGGGGAGAGGTTTCTCTGCCTGCAGCCCAGATCTCGGTTTATGTCCTACCCAGCTCAGGCATTGAGCTAGGATTTTATGGCGTAAGTGCTGGCTGAGCTGTAACATGGAGAGACTCAAAATGTAGTGAGCTTGTGAGCAGATTATGAGGCAACCTTTGAGACTGCAGGGCAGGGCGCTGATGGCGTTTATTGTTCTGCTCAGGCGGGGAATATTTGCATTGCCAGGTTCCTCCTTGGCACTAACATGGTGCTAGCTAGCCAAATCCCAGCATCGCTTCTCTGCTGGCTTCGTCTCTCTGCTGTCCCTCTGGGCTCTTGAGGCCGGGTCCAGTTTGGGGCTTAGCGGGTGTGTTCTGTGCACCTTTTGCTGTGATCCTGCCTGGCAGCCAGCAGGAGTTGCGGAAAATATTATCTGGAGGCAGATGCCTTTGCAGGCTGGCAGGGCTGCGCTGTTTACTCTAGTGCTCGTGATAAAGTGCACCGCCCCGTTTTACTGCTCTGCAAGGCCAAACAAACACACCAGTGTGTTTCTTGTCGGCATGGTGCTGCTCTTACGGGTGACTAGTTATGTCCAGTGGGAAAAGAGTCCAGCTCTGCTTAACTTTCAGCCATTACTGCCCCTCTTGATGCCAACTGGCTGCTGGGGAGCTCCCTGACAGGAGAGGCGTTGTTGTGAACTCATGAGGGTGTGGGACCTGGGAGCAGCCAGTGCTGCTCACACTCGTGTTCTCGCAGGGCTGGATCATAAACGATCATGACGCTTGTGAGGCTCTGGCTCCTGGTTTAGCAATGAAGCCCCATTAGGTGAGGGGGACCACGCTGGGCAAGCATCTGCACTTCAGCAGAACCCAAAGTGAAATCAGCTTCCACTAGCAGAGCTGCTGTCGTGCCTGTGCATGTGTGTGTCAGCGACAGACACAAGGGGAACCTGACTATGCTTTTTCCATATTGCAATAACTCGCTGATGAGTATCAAGTGCGAAGGGGAAAGGCCCCAGGCCCCTGCAAAGCTTTGGGGTAGAGACAAGATGGCTCTGGAGTTCAAACACAAGCACGTCAGCCCCTCGGAGAGGTGGTCAGTGGGGGCTGAACTTAGCACCTTTGGCCCACAAAGCACGAGTTCTGCTTCGTTCTGCCTGCCCAGCGTTACCGGGACTACCAAAGGGGCAGGGTGGTGTGGAGAGAGAGAAGTGGACTCGGGACACCTGCTCATGAGATCTGCCAAAGAGACACACTCGGTTGAGTTGTCACGCCTAGGGTGCGTGGCAAGAATCCACTGGGCCTTTTAGTACCATCCCATGTAAAGGGATGTGTGTGGGTCAGTGAAGGAAGCAACCTGAGGGAGCATGAAGCTGGGACAGGGGCGACTCTTATGTTTTTTGCTGCCCCAAGCACAGCAGTCATGCGGCCTTCGGCGGCATGGCTGTGGGAGGCCTGCTGGTCACGTGGATTTGGCGGCGTTTCTGTGGGTGATCCGCCAGTCCCGCGCCTTCGGCGAGTCCGCCGCCGAAACCGTGGGACCGGCGGACCTCCCGCAGGCATGCTGCCGAAGGCAGCCTGACTGCCGCCCGCACAGCGACCGGCAGGGTGCCCCCTGTGGCTTGCCGCCCCAGACATGCGCTTGCTGCACTGGTGCCTAGAGCCGCCCCTGAGCTGGGTAAAAGCCCCGGGTGGGGTGTCTCTCCTGGCTTTACTGATTCAGCAGTAGACTGTGATGAGAGGGAGGGAAATGCCAGTGGGCTGGACAAATCTTGGCTGTCGGCTGGGTGGTTATTACTGCCTTGGCATGGTGTGTAACTGGGAGGTACTCCACCACGCAGATCAAATTCCTCTTGATCCTGTCCCCTCTGGGACTGATCTGGGGTGTGGAGCACGGTAGTTTGGATGTGACTCCAATCTTTTTCCTTGCAGTATGTCTTTGATGACTTCAGCGGCACTGTATCACTCTCCTGGGTTGGAGACAGCACTGGAGTAAGTAGTGCATTTGATCTGAACGGGCTTTGAAAGGTAACCCTTCGAAATGATGGGCAGCGGGGGAGTGGGCAAGCTGGAGAGGCAGCTGGGAAGCAAAACTCCGCTTCCTGGAAGCAGTGTTCACCTTGAACCTTGGGCACAAGCATTCCTGAGTATTGGACACTCCCAATGTCCAGGATTACATTTAATCCTGAATAGGAAGGCCCACAGTGGGGGCTGGTCTAACACTCCCGCTAGATCACGTGGAAGCCACTATAATTAAAATGGCACGAACCTACATAACCTACAGCAGTGGCGCAACCTACAGCAGGGGTGCAGTTATGCTAGCAGAACGGCGCTTAAACCGGTTTCGCTTATTTAGGTTCAGTTACAGGAACGAGCTACACCGCTAGAGCACCTTTATCCTGATGTCTGTGCCCACCCTGGAGGGTTGCATTGCTTTTAACTATCAGTACAAACCTGCATGTAAACCAGCCCGAGATCCCTTCTGCAGAGGCTGCTGCAGGCCACGGCCGTCATCACGCCAGCAGCGGCTCCCTTGGCCAGCAGGGTCCGCTGCCCATTGGCTGCTGTATGTGGCTCTGTCTTGCTCCGGGGGGGCCCAACATTTAAATACATAGAAATAAAAATAAATATTTTAAAATTAACAACCCCCCCTAACTAAACTCTCCCCCCCCACCTCCCCGGGAGGAGAACAAACCGCAGGCAGCAGACATTGGTGGAAGGTACCCAGGTGTTACAGGGGTGATGGCAGAACAAGGGTCTATACAGAATGGGAGCATCGTGGTGTATGACTCTGACGGGTTGGGGGAGCCGCACCCTTTTGCTTTGGTAAGAAATGGCCAGCAGGCCAGTGGGGCTCCTTCCTCTTGAGCTAGGGATGGAGGGTTTACACTGCCCCATTGTTAGCCTGAGTGGTGGGGCAGGGATATGTGCTGCCTCTTCCTTCATCTGCAGCACTGAGAGACGGCCCGTGGCCCATCGGTGCTAAATCCATCTTGAAGTCCCAGCATCACCGAGAGCCCAGCTTCCAAAATGGATGCCTTATTTGCAGTCTGATTTGGAAGTCGAAGCTAGACAAATTCAGACAGGAAATAAGGTGTAAATGTGTAATTAATTAATCACTGGAACAACTGACTGAGGGGCGGGGTGCCTAGCTTTAAATCCAGATGGGAAGTTTGTCTAAAAGATGAGCTCTAGGAATGATTGTGGGGCAGGTCTCTGACCTGTGCTGTGCAGGAGGTCAGACTGGATGCTCACAGTGGTCCTAGGTTCCCTAGGGCTGTGCAGGCATGCAGCCCCGGGGGCCTGTACTGGAGAGGAGAGAGGTAGGGGGTGTGCAAGGCTGCGGTGGGGAGAGGCGCCTCTCCCCTGGCCACGGGCTGCTGCGGCAAGAGAGGGCTGGGGGGAGTCCTCTCTCCCTGGGGCAGCCTGCACCCCAAACCTCTCATCCCTGGCCCCACACCCCCAACCGGAGCCCTCACTCCACCACACCACACCCCAGCCCTGAGTCCCAGAGCCCTCACCCCCTGTACCCCACTGGGTGCCCCAGCCCTCTGCCCCAGAGCCTGTACCCCCAGCCAACGCCCACACCCCAACCTTCTGCCCCAGCCCTGAGCCCCCTCCCACACTCTGAGCCAGTTGGTCCCACCCCCACCACTCATCACCTCCATATTGGTGCACATAACACAATTCATTCCGCACATGGATGTAAAAAATTTAGAGGGAACATTGCAGTGGTCCCTTCAGGCCTTGGGATCTATGGAAGCTCCTGGCCTTTGAGGAGTGGGATGGTGCTGAGCCGTGCTCTTGTGTGTCTGATGCCCATTAGAAGTGTCTGAACATAGAGCAAGTGAGCTGCTGCTAGGAAACCGTCCCAGCCAGCACCGCTCGAGGGTTTGTCTGTCGAGCTGTCACAAGGCGGCTGCTCCTCCAACCCAATGGCAGCTCCGGGCAGGACAGGGCTGTGCTGTCTTTATCTGGCAGGGCAACCTACACTCCTGTGGGCCCCTGCAGGAAAGACCTGCTGAGGCAGCCAAGCTCCCTCACCCTCGTCGGATGGCTGCTGCATCCCGCACAAGGCTGGTTCTCGCAGAGCAGCTTGGAGGCTCAAGCCCGTGTCTGAAGTTCTAAGTCTCCCTGGAATCGTTGGCTCAAGCCCTGGCAGAGTTGGCTCAGCTCCTCAGCCTCCCCTGTGTGTAGGCCTGCTGGGCAAGACCTTACATCCCAAGGTCTTGTCTGGGCTGTGGCCCTTCTCATGGGGGGAATGGTTTGTCCTGGCCAACCCCGGCCCCCCTTTAGCAGTGTTGTGCATTGTGCTGTCCGTAGCTTGGTGCCTTCCACCCTAGAAGTGGCTGCACGTTGGGAGGTGAAGGCGCCGTATATCCCTGTAAGACCGTCCATAGATACTAGCTCGTGGCATTTGCTGCCTTAAAGACATTGGGATTGGCTGTTTCTTGAGAAAAGTGGGTTGAGCCAATAACCTGCCCCTGGATTTGGCTGGAGGCCAGATGGTTGCCTGACAACAGCGCACACAGCCTGCGATTTGAGGGTACCTCCCCAGCAGACTCATTTCCCGCCCTGGCAAATACAGACCTTTTTAGCCAGTGAGTCCCTGTCTTGTTGTTAAAGCCGTTCTCCCTGGGAGAGGGGGAAGAGTGGGGTGGAGGGTGGGTCAAAGCACTAACTGAGTGTCCTGAGGCGGGGTATTTAAGGGGCTGTCAAACCCCTTCCCAGGGTCAGTAAACCCAGTGGAGGGGGTGATTTGAGGCTGCACTCGCAGGCTGCCTTGGGGAGGGGCTGCTAGTGAGCTCTCCCTGATGGCCCTCCCCAGGATTGACGCTCTGGTCCTCTCTTTGGCCAGGTTATTCTCGTCCTGACCACATTCAAGTTACCGCTGCTGTTTGTGAGTTTCAAGCAGTCCAGACTCTACAGGAGGTGAGGCCTCATGCATGCCGCTGATTTGATTAACTCAGTGAATTAGCGAGCTGCATCGTCTGGCTGTCCAACCTGATACTGCAGCTCTCTCTCTCGCTCGCTGGAGGCCAGCCGTAAGCATGGTGTACTCACTGGGGGAGGAATTGGAGGGAGGCCGAGCTGCCAGCAGGCTCAGGCAGCCTCCCTAGGGTGTGGTGGGGGAGGCAGGGCTTCTAAACTGGTGCCGAATCACTCCACTGTGTCACCCCAGCTGACGGGTGCTGGGTTGCCGTACAGGAATGGGCGATGCCTCGAGTGGGGGTAATTGCCAGGGGCTTGGGTGTATCTTGCCTCTTCCTCTGATGTGCCTGGGAGAGTGTGAAGAATGCAAAGAAACTCTGCCCAGCCCAGTGGGGTGGGCGTGCTGCAGGGTGACGAGAACAGCTCTGGGCTGCTCTGGGAATCTGGGTGTTCAGTTGCTGAGACCGTCTCCATGCCAGTGAGGAGCCAGCACTCGGTGATCCTGGCGCGTGGTGCCCAGTCACTCACTTCCCTCTACCAAATCATGCCCTGGTTCTGCATGGGCATGTGTGACCAGTACCCGCAGCTTCCCAGGCTCCTCTACACTGAAGCAAAGCATTGTGGGGCTCATTGGAGACTGGAATATCCTCAGTCCTGGGTAAACACCCGTTTTTGGGGGGAGGAGCCCTGTAGGCTGGAGCTGAGCAATGCAGGACTGGCCTGGTGGCCTTGTGACTCGCTTTTGGGCTGGTCCTGCTCCTGGGTGATTGGAACTCTTGCAGGTTGGCTCCTCCCTAGCTCGAGTGCTGGAAAAGGGGCCATTTGCCGTGGAACGGTTCCGTTCTTTGTCTGGCGGCTGCACTGAGCAGCTGCTTTGAGGTGCCCAGCACATCTCTTCTTTGAGGCGCTCTAATCCCAGCAGTTGTCACTGATGCTTCAGTGACACCTTGTCCCCTGTGCTGCATCCCAAGGTGTCTCCTAGACCAGGGGCTCTCAACCTTTCTCTGTCTGAGGCTCCCCCGACATGCTATAAAAACTCCATGGCCCACCTGTGCCTCAACAGCTGTTTTTCTGCCTATAAAAGCCAGGGCCGGCATTAGAGGGTAACAAGCAGGGCAGTTGCCCAGAGCCCCACACCACAGGAGCCCCGTGAAGCTACATTGCTCAGACTTCTTCTTCAGCCCTGGGTGGTGGGGCTCAAGGCCCCAGGCTTCAGGCCCATTTTGTGGGGCTTCGGCTTTCTGCCGTGGGCCCCAGTGAGTTTAACACTGGTGCCACTTGGCAGACCCCCTGAAACCTGCTCATGGTCCCCCAGGAGGCTCCAGACCCATGCTTGAGAACCACTGCTCTAGAAGAGTCACTATCTACTTTCTTCCCTCTCAGCGAGGACTATGGAAAAACGTTCACAGACATCACAAAGCTCATTAACCACACCTTCATCCGGACGGAGCTTGGGATGGCCATCGGACCAGAGAACTCGGGGAAGGTAGGAGACGGCTGTTGATGTGCTCTGGGACAGCATGCACTCCCTTGAACTGCTCCTGAGTCAGGGATGGAGCTGGCCTTCATGAGGGCTGTGTTGATGCTGCATAGCAATGCACTTCTGTTCACTGAAATGCAGCTCTCCGCATGGCAGTGCTGACTGGTGTTCAGAGGAGGGATGGTGGTGTGCCCCTGGGTACTGCTCCCAACACTCCACTTACCTGCTGGGAGACTGAGGAGAAGTCACGTCACACCTCTGTGCCTCGGTTTCCCTGTCTGTGCCTCTCGCTCTGGGACTTAGCCAGAGCCTGTAAAGCACTTGGAGCCCCATTGGCAGGAAGTGCACGTTCTGATCCCATTGCAGGGAAATGGGGGCTGAGTGAGCCACACAAAGCCCATTTGTGTTGGAGCAGGTCAGTACAGCCGGCCGAGGCTGACTGTCGCAGTGAAGGCATGTGCACCCTCGCTGACCTGGTCTCCCTCTCGCTCCTTGTTTAGGTGATTCTGACGGGGGACATGCCTGTGCCTGGAGGGAGCCATGGAGGAAAGATCTTCAGATCCTCTGATTATGCTAAGAACTTTGCTCAGACAGATCTCCCCTTTCAGCCCCAGAGTCAGGTCGTATACCACCCGCAGAACTCCGACAACCTGCTGGTCCTCAGCACCGAAGTAAGAGACAGGACGTACCCCACTTCCTCTCGCCTCTGCCTTCTTACATAGCTGCCAGCGTGCTCTGAGAGGTGTCCTGGGATTGAGTTCTGTAGCGACACCTGGTGGGGTCGGGTGGTAGCATCTCACAAGGGGAAGAATGACAAATCACAGCTGCTGTGTCCTTTAGCCCTTTAGGATTCTGAGGGATGAACTTCTATTCTGGAGTCTGAAACATACAGTCGGTACTGTCCAGGGAGTGTTATGTGGCCTTGTATTTAGAAGCCCTGGTGTGTGTTCCATTTCAGAGGGTTGGCTCTGCATTTTTTTAGGCCAGATGCTATTTGAAGCATTAGAGGTAACACAGCCAGTAACCAGCAATCCTGTCTGACTGCTGAACTTTTCAGAACAGCCTCTGGGTGTCCAGGAACTTTGGGGAGAAGTGGGAAGAAATCCACAAAGCTGTTTGTCTGGCAAAATGGTGAGTAGCTGAATGGTAACTCGGTGTCCGCTGCTCTAAGCTCTCCCGCCAAAGGAAAGCAGGAGCTGCTCAACACTGCTTGTGGCACTTCTATTGAGTCTCCTGCACTCTTTTTCTGTCCCCTCTCTCTTCCCATAGCACAGCATGAGGGGCTCATGCCACTCATGGTTTAATATGCTTTGATTTAGAAATAAATGTCCCATCCCACTGGGCGTTGGGGAGCCTTCCCTGCTGCAATGCAGTGTCCTGGACTCAGATTCGTCCATCAGGAGCAGCAGACTGCTTGGGTTGGGTTGGAAAAGCGTGGAAGGCTCCACTCTTTTCACATGGAGTGTCTAGAACTCTGCCACGGGCCTCTGGCTGGGCTCCTCTGGTAAAACCTGCCTGACTGGTTTCACTCAACTGTCTGCTCTGGAGCCTCTGGCCAGCCACCCTTCCTTCCTGGGGTTATTGGAGTGTCTTTGTTCATCACACACTTCATGTAGACCTTTGGCTGTCTGATAAATATTCCAGTTCCTGCTTGGCTGCTTCACTTCTCTAATGTGTGTGTATAAACTACTGCGCCTGTGCTGCCCTCGCTCATGTCCGATTCTGCCAATGGATGCCCACAATCCTCCTCCCTTGCTGCAGAGGGAGGGAGGGCACTTAAAAGGTGAGAGGACCTTGGATTTTTTGGAGTTGAATCCCAGTTTGCTTAGTCTCTCTGGATTTTGACCCCCCTGGAGTCAGCAATACCGCTAGTCCTAGATACCAAGGTGACACGTCCATCCGATAGCTTTCAGTTCAGCCTGGAACAGTTTAGGAGCCATGGGCTTGGGTGCCATGAGTTTGCTAGTTCTCAGCCCTGCTTCTGGTAGGTAGAAGCTTCATCACATTTACTTGTATCTAGTCAAACTTGTCCTTCGGTGACTACCTGGACAGGGCCGGTGTGTGCAGAACGGGCTGTATCTGGTTGCAGTTCACAAACCCCTTGGATGTTCCCCAGACTTTCGAGCAAAAGGACCCACGCTTCTCTGAAAGGCCCTGTAGGATCCCAGTATACCACCGGGATACAAGCTGTCCCTGCTTAGGGAGTCTGGCTTCACCTGTTGTGTAAAACTATGGGTATGTCTACACAGCAATCGGGGGTGTGACTGCTGCCTATGTGGGTGTGCCTGCGCTAGCTTTAATATAACTAGTGCAGCTAAAAGGAGCAGAGAAAACCTGTTGGCAGGAACTGCGGCAACATGTTCTGGGTGCGCTTGTATAGCCTGCACCTGGGTATGTGCTGCTGTGTCTTCATGGCTATTTGAGCAATGCTAGTTAGAAGAAAGCTAGCACAGATCTGCCTACCCAAGCTGCAGTTACACCTCCAACTGCAGTGCAGACAGCCTGATGCAGCTGTTGATCTGCTTTTCTTATATCAGCTTTCTAAGCACTCTTCTTCCCCCCCCCCCGTCTGTTTCTAGGGGCCCCAACACCACCATCTTCTTCACCACCTACCTGAATGACTCCTGCAGTAAGTACTCCCTGGTTCCAACTAACAGTTGTGCAGTATCAGAGAATCAAAGCCACTTTGTGTGTGTGAGGCCAGAGACTTCACAAGCCTTTTCCCTTCAGCTCCATGTTCTGCAAACACCTTAATAAATCATCAGCTGTTAGCAATTGACTCATTTACCCAAGGAGCTAGGGCCAGGCCAGCGAATGGTCCTGAGCTCAAATGCTCTGGAGGTTGTATAAAGCTAATTGGTGGCTATTTTAACATGCAATTTTGAAACCTGTCAGCTGTTTGTGTCCCCCTCCTGCTAGGCACCATACAAGGTGACTTAGATGCCTGGATTTACAGGTTAAATAATTTATGTAAATTACATCTCCGGTCTGTTAAAATGTAGCAGTCTCCAGGTGCTCACCAGCGATCACGGAAAGCATGATGCCGCAATACCCTCACAAAACTCTCAGAGCAAAGCGATGGGTTTGCTGCTGGGGAGCGGGTGAGGGAGAACGGGGCCGACAGTGCTCATGCTACAGCTCCTTAGTGTGTTGTGGGAGCGTTTGGGTGTTGAGAAGTGAGGAGAGAGGGATGTCTGGAGGGAGAACTTAGGGACTTAATCACTGCCAGCTTGAGATGTGATGGTGGGATCCCAAAAGGTGGGTGATGTCGAGCGCAGATGAATCCACCCTGTTCCAGGGCTGTGAGCACAGAAGGTGGAAAGGAAGCTGAACCGGCCTGTGTTGTGAACTAGAGCCAGGCTTGTCTGAGGTTTTGGGGGGCAGCCCACTGGGTAGGCTGAGGCTAAGCTGCAGATGGCAGGACATGGGCACTGTCAGGGTGGCAGTCTGACACAGACAATCTAGTAGCCTTTAGAACTGACCGATTCTTCAGGATGAGGTTCTGCCCGGAATGTGGGAGGGGCCGGGTGAGAAATTGCTGGGGCGAGGCAGGAACGGACTTTAAGGGGGATCAGCACTTCCCAGCCTTGGGGTTTGTCCACCCTTAAAACACTGCAGCAGTTCAGTGAAGACGCTACCGATGCTGACGGGAGAGTTTCTCCTGCCAGCATGGGTACTTCAGCTCCTGGAGAGGCGATAGCTAGGTCGCCCGAGAATTCTCCCATTGACCTAGCGCTGTCTACACTGGGGGCTTTGGTTTAACTGCTTTGTTCAGAGGGTGCGGATTTTTCACACCCCCGAGCGACTTAGTTATACCAACTTCACGTCCTACTGTAGCCCTGGCCTCAGTGTTCCCTCCTCTAGTGCAGCAACGTTAATTCTTGTTTCCTTCTCTTAAGAAACTGATCTCGGGTTTTTGGAGCTAAAGAAAACCAATGACTTTGGCAAAAGCTTCAAGACCATAGGAAACAAAATCTATTCATTTGGCCTGGGAGGTCGCTTCCTGTTTACTTCCGTGGTGACGGAGAAGGTAGGAGATTTGCTTTACTCCTTTCCATCTGGCTTCCAGGTGGCTCTGTGAGTCCACAAAGTCACAGCCTTTCTTTGTTTCCATGTGGGAGGCCATGGCCCGGGTTTGGATAGATGCCCTGGTTTGAGTTTGTGGGTGCAGGGTCTGTGTGAACGTGGTTGTGCCTTAAGGGGTGGGGAACAGGCAGGGGCATAAATGAGCATGTGACTGTCCAGAGTTGCTCATCCCATTCCTGTGTCCTCATCTAGTACTGGGACTGTTCTCGCTCCTGCTTCTCTTCCCTGTCACCCTCTCTGATCCGTCTATGCCCCAGGAGCGTAGGCACTGACGAACACTTGAGTACGATAGTCATTGGTGGTGCAGCATAAAGATTGTGCTTGCCTTCCAGGGCAATACGAGGAGGATCCATGTCTCGACTGACCAAGGGGAGACCTGGAATATGGCCCAGCTTCCATCTGTGGGTCAGGAGCAGTTCTTCTCCATCCTGGCAGCTAGCGAGGACATGGTGTTCATGCATGTGGATGACCCTGGAGGTGAGTGATAGAGGGCAGGTGGGCGGTGCGTGCCTGAATAGATCCAAATTTCAGTTCCAATGCTTCATCCAACTGGAGCTGATTGTAAACCTCTACTCAAGAGAACACCGTAGTCTTCTGATAGCAAACCCTAAGAGCCTAGAAATGCAAAGCCAAGCCGACAATTCATGCAACTCCCCTGCCTGTATGTTCCAAGTATAGAAACAACTGTAACTTTGTCCTGTTCTGCACTGACCTGCTTTGTGTACCCACTGCACCTTCCATGCCGGAGGCAGCGTTCTGAAGGAGAGTCCAGCAAGGGCTCTAATACCTGGTAGCCCGTGGCTGTGGGAATACCAGAGCCCCGTACATACACTATGGTTTTGTACGTTGCATGTCTGAGATGCATGTGGTTTCCACGCTAACCTGCACCCCATCATTTAAGTTGCCTAAATTTTGGTCCACACCTCAAGTTTGTTCCCTTAGAAATATTAGCCCCTTATCTGTGCCAAATCTTTCGCTGTGGCACTTACGGCATTTGAAAAATCTGTCCTTTGAATCTTATGGTCCTGAATCCAGCCTGCTTTGATGAAGAAAAGTGCATCAAAGTCTTCTTTATTTCCTCTGCAGTTGTTCATGGTCTTGGAGGGTAAGAGCAGCTTGTAGTGATGGTAAGACAAAGTGCCCTTCAGTTTAAGTTCTCCAGGGCAAACTAGGAGCAAGACCAAAGCAGGCCAGTTAGATCACAAGTCAGTTTTCAGAGTTGCTGATGCAGTCAACATGTTTGCGCTGGAAAGTAGAACTGTCTTGTGAGTAGTGTTACAAGGGCAGAGTTAAGGATACCTGGCTAGCCTTAACTCTGACTTTCCAGGCTTTCTAATGTGTGTGGAGTGTTCTGAACAGTGTGGCATTCTCTCAGAGGCTTTTCCTGGGAATAACTGATCTTTACAGTCTTAACCCTGACTGAAATATTTTGCCAGCGAATATTCTTTAACACTTCAGGAATTGCTTAGTGTTGGGGGGTCCCGGCAGAGCTTGCAGATGGCCCTGCTCCTTCTCAGACTCCTTTTGTGGAGTCCCACTTTCCAGTGTCAAGACTGGACACCCCATGTAGCTCCCTGCCCTCCCGTTCTCCAATCATGGAGAGAGCTGCATCAGGCTGGTGGCCGCATGGAACGGGGGTTGAGGGGGTCCCCTCTGCACTCCTTTCCCCTCTCCCCGTGCCATAGCTGTGTATGTCACATGAAGTTGCCTGTCAGATGCATGTGTAAACACTTAAATTCTCCCCCCACAGCAAAGTCCTCCAAGGCACCAGGCTTCCAGAGCAGCAGATTAACCCAAACTTCTGCTGTCTAGGCTGCACGATTTGAGAGTTAAAGACCGCCCGGAGTTACGCTGAGTGTAATCCTCACTTCTACACCACTGTCTGGCTTCAGACTTGCCAGGAAAGCTGTCCCCGGCACATGATCATGCCTGTGACGTTTCAGTTGCACTGGTTTTGGTTTGGCAAAGCTAAGGGGCTCGGGATCAGTACTGGGCTTCGGCTAGAGGGAGACCTTTGCTCAGATGGCCCTGTTACCAGAGTACTGTCGTTGGCTTATCCTCTCTCACCCCTGTGGGGCAGGGCTGTTAGCCCTGTTGTACAAATGAGGAACTGAAGCCAGAGAGACTGAGTGACTTGCCCGAGGTGCCACGTACACATGGTCTGTGATCAAGCCCCAAGTCCCTGTCTGGCACCCTAGCTGCTGAGGGTGAAAGTGCTGTCTACAAGGCTAGCTGTAAGTAGAAGCAAAGAATTTGGCATCTGGCAGCATCACACCACGTGAGCGCTGGAGTTCATGGGCCATCTTTGCTTCTCCTCTGGGACTTGCTGCTTCTCTCTTCCCCCACCGCCTCCACCATGTGAACTAGGGATAAATTGCTGATGTGATGCTGTGTCAGCACTGACAGCATAAGGTGTGACTCTGGCAGGTGGAGGCTTGAGTCTGGGTGTGACCAGGAAGCTTCCCTGGCCTGGTAACCTCTTTCACAATTACTCTGTGGGTGCTATCTGATTGCCCGGCTGGGTCTGATTGCTCCTCTTCCAGAGCTGTATCCTCTGTCTTGCAGATACTGGGTGTGGCACAATCTACACCTCAGACGATCGAGGCCTCATATACTCCAAGTCCCTCGAACGGCATCTCTACACTGGCATTGGGAGTGAAACTGACTTCACCAATGTGACCTCGCTGCGGGGCGTCTATATCACCAGCGTGCTCTCTGAAGGCAAGCGCTCGCTCTTGGGGGATGGGCTGCACCCAGCAGGACGGCTGCGTTAGAGTAAACCCCTCAGCCCCAGCACCGGGGAAGGGCCCGGGCTAACGCTTCAGTCAAGCCAGATCCTTTCTCTTGAATGCCCCTCCCTGTTCCTGGGGGGGCGCGATTCTCCAGGGGTCTGCACCAGGCCTCAGGAATGCTTTGGGGCCCACCGAGGCCCAGGAAGGATGGGGTGTATCTTTGCTGTCCTTTGCCTGCTCCTGTTTGAGTCCAACCCTTACGCTGTCTGCGGGGCTTGCGTGGGCTGGCTTACAGGACTGGATAGTGTGCAGTCCTTGCGCATGTGAGTAGCCCCATTGAGGTCAGTGGGCCCAGTCCTGCTCCCATTGATGCTGGTGGGCCTGCTCACGGGAGTAAAGTAGTGGCTGGCCCCTGGGTGCAAAACGACTTTCAGGCCAACACCCTTTCTCTGCTCACGCGTGAGTCTCCTGCAGGGCTGGAAATGGCCATGTTTGCGTTCAGCCCGGAGATCTTTAGGGAAGAGCCTGAGTTGGCTTCCAAAAGCCTGGACAGATTTATTCTGGCTGGGGGAGGGGGCAAGACCTAGACCTTTCTATACCCAGGACTCTACTCATTGAGCTTGAAAGCATCAGGTTGTTGGCAGAGCCCCGTTGGGGTTCTGTGCTGCTCAGCAGTCTCTGGCACTATGCAGGCACACCTGGAGGGGGCAGGTAAGTGGGCACCGTGGGGCGTCGCTGGGAGGAAACACAGCGCTCTCACTGGTGTGTCTGAATTTGCAGCTGAAATAGTGCAGTGATCTACCAAGGGAGGCGAGTAGTCCATGGCAGTAGGAGCTAATACGGTGAACGGGCACTAACGGTGCCATGCAGGTCCATTCTGCCTTCTAAGGCAGAGCAGTGAGGGAGCCTGGCTGGCTTAATAATTTAAAAAATCCTTGAAACTTGCATGCTCCTCCTTTGTCTGCAAGGATGGTTCTTCGCCTCCGCTGTCTCCTGAACAGCCTGCTGGTGTAACTGGGCAGCTTCCTAATTGCACATTACTGAACCAATCCTTGGGGTCCTACTAGTCTTGAAGTCCTGAACTGGAAGTCAGTGCAGTGATTGCAGCTGGAGAGAAACTGCCTCAGTGTAGCAGGAGCGCTCTACACTGGGAAAATGGTGCAGCAGGAATATATGTGGGTCAGCTGCCAGGGAGAAACCGACTCGTCACCTTCTGCTGCAGCCAGGCTGCCTGGTTCACAGGGGTGGGATGTCTGCTAGATGGACCGGGACACGGGTCCCGTTAGACCGTATTGCTGTCTTCAATGGGAGGGCTGAGTTGGAGTGAGCTGAGTGGAATACAAAACACTGAGGGTTTCACACAGAGTGTTTCCCCCTCCCCCCAGACCGTTCCATCCAGTCGGTGATCACGTTTGACCAGGGTGGTGAGTGGCTGCCACTGAGGACGCCTGTCAACGCTAAGTGTAACTCCGCAGCAAAGAGCAAGGAGGAGGTTTGTCTGTCTGGGGTCTCTGCCAGACACAGTGTGTTCTCACGAGTCCCAGGCCAGCCAGGCTCAGGTGTGGGCACTGCCATGTGTTGGGACACAGGCAGGGCAGACTTGGCCCCATAGTTCATTTTTTGTAAGCAATCTTTTATTTAAGACCACTGCATCTTCCCATGCGTGAGTCCAAGGGGACCTATTCCCGTGGCAGGGCTAGTGGCCCAGACACTGCAGCATCAGGCCTGCGGGTGGTGACTTCCTGCTCAGTTTATTGGCATCTTGCAGCGAGTGAGATGCGTAATAAAGTAAAGTTCAATAGCGACACCAGCCAAGCCTTCACAATGTGTTAATCCAGGCTATTATGGGGTGCCTTTGGGGGCAGACAGCTGCTTTTCCTGTGTGGTTGGTCAGTGCCTCGCACAACATGGAAATGGCAGAAGCAGGTAAAGGTAAAGAAGCAGGTAAAGGTCCCTGGCTCTACATTAGTTGAGTGGCCCAGGGTGGGCGCAAACCTGAGCTGGGCTTTGCTGAGATGCTGGTGGGAACATGCCAGGAAGACACACACACCCCCCCGCCCATGTGTCGTCTTGTCTCCTAACCTGGATTCTCTGGTGTTGTTTACAGTGTAGCCTTTACATCTACGCATTGTACGGCATCTCCCTGAATCGCAACGTGCCCATGCTGCCTCTGGCCGAGCCCAATGTGGTTGGAATAGTCATCGCTCACGGTAACGAACCCAACTGCTACCAACACAGGGAGAGGTCAAGTGGAGGGGTTATGTGGGCGGGGCAGGAGGGGACTCTCAGGATCCATCCTCTGGGCCTTGGGTTGGCAAGTGACAGGTTTAATCCATTTGGGGTGAGTTGCTCGTTCCTACAGCGCAAGGCTGGGGGTGCAGGGGAAGGTCAGAGGAAGTAAGTCTCCATCTGCCCCCGAGGAAGGGACACTTCCTGGACTTGCTGTAACCCCCACGGTGTTGGGCATTGTGTTGCAGGCAGTGTGGGGGATGGCATCTCCTTGGTGAGCCCAGATGTTTATGTATCAGATGATGGAGGCTACACCTGGGCACGGGTGCTGGAAGGACCCCATCACTATGCCATCCTGGACTCCGGGGGCATCATTGTAGCCATCGAGCACAGCCTCGAGCCGATCAATGTGATTAAGTAAGTAACCCTAAGCCTGAGCTCCGCTTGCTAAAGGGGTGTGGGGTGTGGGGCGGGGGAGGGTCTGTTCTCCGGTTCCGGGCGGCTCTGGCGAGCTGTAAGAGGAGCTCTGTCCATATCGATTGGTGCTGAGGGAGAAACTAGGCTGCTGTCGGTCTTGGGATTTCCCCTCCCTCCCTTGTTCGGCAGCTGCTCAAAGGATCTTCCATGGGAGTGGGGCTGTTGAGAGGGGAAGGAGCCCTCTCCTTTGGGCAGATACTGCTTTGTGCTTAGCGCTCTGTCGGTAAGCTCCCCCTTCTGGGCCTTCACGCCTGTCTGCGCGGCCTGTGCTGTCTTTCCACACCGCTTCGCCTTTGAACGGAGCAGGGGGTCACCGAAGGTTCCACCTGGTCTCTCCTTGGTTGTGAATCCAGCTCCTCACTGTCAGGCTTTTCTGTCTAGGTTCTCGACGGATGAAGGCCAGTGCTGGCACAAGTACACTTTCTCCAAGGAGCCCATTTACTTCACCGGTCTGGCTTCGGAGCCAGGAGCCAGATCTATGAACGTCAGCCTCTGGGGCTACCGAGACTCTGTCTTGCCCCGCAAGTGGGTCTCCTACACCATTGACTTCAGTCATCTCCTCAGCAGGAACTGTGAGCGTCTCTTGCTTCCTTCCTTTCCATACGGAGATGGGGGTGCGGAAGGGGCAAAGTGGGGGAGCAATCTGAATAGATGAGTATGAACGCATTAGGACGTGCGATACAGACTGGGGAAGAGGTGGGAGTTTCAGCTCCCATAACAGTGGAACATCTTCTCAGTGGCGTAGCCAGGTGCAGAGAACAGGGGGACCAGAGCTACAAAAAAGGTGCCACCCCCCTGTACTCACCCGGCTCTAGCTGCTCGGTGGCAGGTCCTTCAGTCTTCACTCACTCCGGGTTTTCGGTGGCACGTGCCGCCAAAGACCCGGAGCGAGTGAAGGACCCGCCGCTGAAGTGCCGCCGAACAGCTGGAGCACGTGAAGGACCTGCCGCCGAACAGCTGGAGCGCCACCAGGTGAGTTATTTAAAAGGCGCCAAAAAATTTAAAAGGCGCCACTTGTGCTCAGTGGGGGAGCGGCCGCTACCCCCGCTCCCCGCCTGGCTACACTACTGCATCTTCTCCAGAGAGGCTGCTGCAGAGTGACTGTGCTTCTCTGCTATAGACTGCACACATCACACCGCTACTCCCCTTCGCACCTAGGCGTGCTTGTGGGATTTCATGCAGGAATCCAAATTTAGCTGCAGCAATTGGAATTCCCCGACCCCAGATTTCCTACAGTTTGGTCCCATCTGGAATCATAGGGTTAGAAGAGACTGCAAAGGTCAGCTAATCCAACCCCCTGCCAAGATGCAGGACTTGTGTCTAACCCAGGGGTGGGCAAACTACAGCCCCGGGGCTGCATCTGGCCCTTCAGATGTTTTAATGTGGCCCTCGAGCTCCTGCTGGAGAGCAGGATCCAGGGCTTGCCCCACTCCACGCATGCCATGGCTCTGCGCGGCTCCCAGAAGTAGCAGCATGTCCTCCCCTCCGGCTTCTATGCATAGGGGCAGTTGGGGGCTCTGCATGCTGCCCCTGCCCCAAGCGCCGCCCCCGCATCTCCCATTGGCCAGCAACCATAGCCAATGGGAGCTGCAGGGGCAGTGCCTGTGGACGGGGCAGTGTGCAGAGCTGCCTGGCCATGCCTCTGTGTAGGAGCCGGAGGGGGGATATGTCGCTGCTTCCGGGAGGTGCTTGAGGTAAGCACCACCCGGAGCTTGCATCCCTGACCCCCTCCCGCACCGCAACCCCCTACCCCAGCCCTGATCCTTCTCCCGCACCCTGAACTCCTCATTTCTGGCCCCACCCCAGAGCCCGCACCCCCCAGCCGGAGCCCTCACCTCCTCCCACACCCCAACCCCCAATTCCGTGAGCATTCATGGCCCGCCATACAACTTCCATACCCAGATGTGGCCCTCGGGCCAAAAAGCTTGCCCACCCCTGGTCTAATCCATCCCGAACACACGGCTCCTGCCTCCTTTTGAAAACCTCCCGTGAAGGAGCTTCCACAAGCTCCCCAGGCGTCTGTCCCATTGCCCTGCTGTTCTTACAGTTAGGGAGCTTTTCCTAAGATTTAATCTAAATCTACTGTGCTGTAGTTTGTCCCCATCGCCTCTTGTCCTGCCTTCTGTGGCAAGAGAGAACAACTTTTCTCCATCTTTTCTATGGCAGCCTTCCAAGTATCTGAAGACCATTATCATGTCCCCCCCTTAATCTCTTCTTTTCCAAACTAAACACAGCCAGTTCCAAAAGCGACAAAGAAGCTTGTAGCACCTTATACACTAACAGATATATTGGAGCATAAGCTTTCATGAGCATAGCCTTTGCGGGTATGGCTTGTGTTCCATCCCGCTGATCATCTCTTTCACTCATCTCTGGATCCTTCCAGTTTCTCTACATCCTTTCTAGACATTGGTGACCAAAACTGGACACCCGTACTCCAGCTGAGGCCTAACCAGCACTGAGTACAGCGGTACTATCGCCTCCCATAACTTGCATGCTATACCTCTGTTAATGCAACTTAAAATTGTATTTGCTTTTTTTTGCAACAGCATGGCATTGCTGACTCATGCTGAGGCTGTGATCCACCACAGCTCCCACATCCTTCTCAGGAGTGCTGCTGCCAAGCCAGTTATTCCCCATTCTGTATTTGTGCATTTGGTTTTTCTTTGTAGCACCTCACAGTTGTGTTTGTTGAATTTCATTTTGTTGTCTATAGCCCAGTCCTCCAATTTACCATGATCCCTCTGAATTTTAGTTCTATCCTCCAAAGTGTTCACAACCCCACCTCCCCCCTGCCAGCTTTGTGTTATCTGCAAACTTGATCTATTCCTACATCCAGGTCATTAATAAAAAGCTGTTAAACAACACTGGACCCAAACCAGATCCCTGTGGAACCCCACTTGAGAGCTCCGTCCAATGACATCATCCCATTCATAGTTTCTCTGTTTGCAATTCTTCTATGTATCCACTTAATGGTAATTCCATCAAGCCCACATTTCTCCAGCTTACTTCTCAGACTGTCATGTGGGACTTGTCAAAAGCCTGGCTGGAGTCCAGGTATGTTGTATTCACCGTACTGCCCCTATCCACCAAACCAGTTATCCTGTCAAAGAAAGAAATCAAGCTGGTTTGGCATGATTTGTTCTTGGTAAACCCAGGCTGGCTGCTAGTGATCATCCCTTCATCCTCCAGGTATTTGGAAATTGAATGTTTTATACATGCTAGTAGCTTCCCAGGTATCGAAGTCAGGCTGACTGATCTATAGTTCCCCAGTTCCTTCTTTTCCCCCTTTTTAAAGATGGGCCCCACTTTAGCCCTTCTCCAGTCTTCTGGGACCTCTCTTGTCATCCGTGAGTTTACAAATACTATTGCCAGTGGCTCTGTATTTCCTCAGCTAATTCCTTCAGCTAATTCCTTCAGCACCTTGGGGAGAATAGTATCCGGCCCTGCGGATTTGAATTCATTCAGATTGGTCAGAAGATCTGACATGTTCTTTACTTATCCCGACCTGCATCCCATCCCCTTTACTGTCTGTGATAACTTTGTTAGTCGTCTGGTCACATGTTATTTTTTGTGAGAAGACTGAAGCAAAGTAGGCATTGAGCAGCTCTGGCTTCTTACCATCCGTTACCAGCTCCATTGAGCAGTGGGGATCACACTATCCCTGATCTGTCTTTTTAGTCTGACGTATTTGTCGAACCCTCCTTGTTGCCTCTAACATTTCTTGCCAGTTTTAACTTCTTTCTTGCCTGGGTTTTCCTGATTTTGTCCTACACACTCATGCTATTCCCATGTCTACTCCTTAGTGACATGCCCCTCCCTCCATTTCCTGGATGTCCCTTTTGGTTTGTAGATCGCTAAAAAGCTTCTTGAGCAGCCCCGGTGACAGGTGGGGTAGCACCTATGCTATGACTCCCTTGCTGTAGAACTGCGCTCCTGCACAGAGCGGTCATTTCGAGTGTTTTGTTTCTGTGGCGAAACCTGTGAACAGAGTGTGGAATGCTGCAGCGTCTGCTGGAGTCTGCGAACAGCCATGAGACTAGCTCTGGGTGTGACCACTGGAAGTGTTGTCATTAACCATTGCACTGCTGGTCACTGCCGGAACATTGAGGCAGTGTGTGTAACCCGCCCTCCCAAACTGCTCCCACACCTCTCCAGGGGTCAATAGCCCCAATTACCAGTGGCTAGTACCTCCAGCTTCACCCCGACCACTTCCACGATGCAGTTAGTGGCTGAGAATGCGGGGGCAGCATACAACAGAACTTGCTGTTCACCCACCTCTGCGCTGCCCTCCTTCAGTACAAGCCTTCACTCCCGAAACGTGACCAACGCTGTGCTGAGCCCCAGGAGCCTGGGCACAGCCTTGGGTTTCAGCTGGGTGTGGAGAACATGGAGGTGTAGGGGGGCTTTGTTCTCATGTGCCTGCTAGTGGTTAGAGCGGGCGGCTGGGCAAGTCGTGGTGTGACCTCGGGCAAGGCCCAAACCCCTCGGTAAAACAGGCCTGGTTCCCAAGCGGCAGGGATGCTGCACGGCCCCATTGAGAGCCTCTGCGGGACACTGCCATGGTAGCATCTTGGCCACTTGGTTGTCCTGAGGGTTGTCTAAATGAGAGGAGCCCCCTGCGCTCGGTGCAGAGCTCTGAATCTTCCCAACGTGCGAGATCTCCCAGCTCCTCTGAGACGGCTGCGATGGGGAGTGACGCCCCCACGGCCAACAGAGCCAGGATAGAAATTGGGGATTCCTGGAGTTAATCTCCTGCATGGTCCTGTAACTCCCCAGTGAGATGAGGGGGTACCCCCAGTAGGCTACTTGGGAACCGGGGTTTCCTACCTGTGTCCTGAGGCCCACTGGCAGCAAATGACTTCACTGGGCAGTCAAAGCCCTGTGGATGTTGCTAGGGGTTTTCAGGGCAGACTTTCGTGTTGACAGAAAGGAATGTGCTAGGTGCTGGCGAGAGCAGGTGGTGTAAAATCTCTCCCCCTTCGTGGCCCTGCCAGTTCCCCCAGGTATTACCCATCACTGCCTCTCCTGCGGGTGGGCAGACTGTCCTGCTTCATTGTGCCCGACTCTGTCGGAGGCTGGGCTGGGATGGCCTCACTCCTCTTCTTGCTTTGAGCCCTGTGACCCATAGCTCTGGGGTTGGCAGCTGTTGCCTAGGGTCAGTTCCTCTTCTCAATTCCATTGTCTCGTGCCGGAGTCTGATCACCTTTCCCCTCTCGTAGGTGAGGAGGACGACTATACTATCTGGCTGGCTCACTCCAGTGAGCCCGGCAGCCGCACTGATGGCTGCGTTCTGGGCTATAAGGAGCAGTACCTGCGTCTCCGCAAGTCATCCGTCTGTCAGAATGGCCGGGATTACGTGATGATCAAGCAGCCATCTGTCTGCCCGTGCACACTGGAGGACTACCTCTGGTACGGCGAGCAGAGGCTCTCTCCCCTTGCATGGCGAGGGGTCCAGCGTAGTTGGGCAAGGGGTGATGTCTACTCTGCTAAGGTTACTAGAGTGGCACTGCATCGGGCGGCGCCCTTGTCTGGGGCTCAGGTGGTGGTGTAGGATCATCTAGCTCCGTCAGCATGGAGGGTTTGTCATAGTGTCTCAGCATCACCCAGCGAGTCGGGGATCCCACTCCTAGTGCCTGGCAAAGGCAAACCCGCTCGGAGTGCACACACATGGTGCCATGCTATAATTGGGGGGTGGGGGAACCCCAACCAGACACTGACTTTCCTATGGTGCATGTGGGAGTGCAAAGGCCTAGCACAGCATGTATCCACTTGGCTAGAAGAGTCCACTGCAGGTGCTCCGGGACTGTCTGTGCGATAACGCTCTAGCCGGGTAGGTGAATTTTGCTCAGTGTGTCGTTCACGCCCGTCTCTGCTTTTTGTCTTTGCGCTGCAGCGATTTTGGCTATTTCCGCCCTGAAAACCAGTCTGTGTGCGTGGAGCAGCCGGAGCTGAAGGGCCACGACCTGGAGTTCTGTCTCTATGGCAGGCAGGAGCTGCTGACGACTGGAGGGTAAAGTGGCTTTTTGACAGGGATTCGCGCAGCAAACACTGGCCTTAGATAGGGGCAGCAGCAGCGTGGCAGGGACTCCTGGGAGCAGGGGGATGGATCTTGCTGCTACCGTGGCACCGTACTCCCAGTGCGTAGGGCTCCAGGGTGAGAATTAGGAGGACCTGGGTTCTGTGCCAGGCTGTGTCACCAATTCCCCCTCTGGGCAATGATGGTACTTCCCAGCCTGGCCCCAGGGCTTTGGGACAAGTGCTGCTGTAGCATTCTCCAGCGGGAAACTGCCCTTCTGGTCCTTGGAGGCCAGCGCTGGATGGATGTGGATGCCCCTGTGCTGTTTGTGGGGGCAGTCGGTCCTGGAGCCAGACCTCAGGGGAGCCTGCCCAGCTTCAGGAGGCTGTTCCTCTGGCCCCCTGGCAGGATCGGGCTGGGGATCTCCCAGCAGGTCTGGGCATAGCTTTTGGATCCTGGCTCTGCACATTTCCTGCCCCTCCCTGGGTGTGGGGGTTTGATGTCTCCAGGAATGGCCGGGCAATCTCTGAGCCAGCCTGGGAAGCTCCCTCCTGATCATCAGGCCCTGCAGGCGCTTTCTTCCCTGACATTCCAGGTATCGTAAGATCCCGGGAGACAAATGTAGCGGTGGGAAGAGTCCGAGCCGTGAGGTGACGGACCTGAAGAGGAAATGCACAAGCAACTTGTTGACCCCCAGCCAGCTGGTAGGTGATAGCAAACAGTGTGGGGAGCCAGCCAATACCAGGGCGTGAAGTGCTTTGGGATCCTTGGGGCTGCAAGGTTCTTGTACAAACACCAGGAACTGGAGCAGTCTTGGTTTAAATTTCATGTGTTGACTGTAGCAAAGCTTCCTTCTCTCGCTCTCTGCAGTCCGCGGCCTCCAGCTCCGCTCCCATAATCCTGGCTGTCGTGGGCGTGATGCTCCTCACCATCATAGCTGCAGTCCTGATCATTAAGAAATACGTCTGCGGGGGCAGGTGAGGTTTCGGGGGGGTTTCACTCTGGGTGAAGTATTACACATCTCATAGATTTTAAGGCTAGAAAGGACCATCGTGATCATCTGATCTGACTTCCTGCACGTCACAGGCCACACAACCTCACCCTCACTCCTGGAACTGACCCCTAACCTCTGGCTGAGTGACTGACGTGCTCAAATCATGCTTTAAAGACTTTGAGTTACAGAGAATCCACCATTGACACTACTTCAAACCTGCAAGTGACCCACACTGCAGAGGAAGGTGAAACCCCACAGGGTCTCTGCCAATCTGAGCTGGGGGAAAATTCCCTCCCAACCCCAAATCTGGTGATTAGTTAGACCCTGAGCATATGGGCAAGACCCAGCAGCCAGACACCTGGGCAAGGATTCTCTGTAGTAACTTGGAGCCCTCCCCATCTAGTGTCCCATCACCAGGCGTTGGGGATTTTTGCTACAGGCAGTCACCGATGGGCCACACGCCATTGCAGGCCGTCTCATCGCACCATCCCCTCTATTAACATATCCCGCTCAGTCTTGAAGCCAGTTAGGGTTTTTGCCCCCTCAGCAGGTACAGCCATGCTGCAGTCCAAGGTGTGAGAGCAGCACCCTGGCCAAAAGCAGCAGTGTGGCTCGGTGGCACAGGCTCCGGCGCGGGCGGTCAGCAATCCCGGGCTCCTGCTCACGTTGCTGGCGGTTGTAGCTCAGACTGTGGTGTAGGGATATCCTGAGATGGCTCTGAAATCTACCAGCTTCAGTTAAGTGAAGGTCATTGGTGGGAAGCAGCTCCCGTGTCCTGTCCGCGGGCACTAACCATTCCACTGCAGAGTACAGGGCATCTTAAGGGCCTGGAAGTCTTCTCCCAGTGCTGGCTGCCGCCCTTCCCAAGCTCCTAGGGCATTGGAAGGTCTTGCTGTTTGACATGCCAGAGGTGCCGATAGACAGCGTGGCGTGTCCCTGACCCCCGTGTCTGCTCCACCCCCAGGTTCCTGGTCCATCGCTATTCCGTGCTGCAGCAGCACGCCGAGGCGAACGGGGTGGAAGGGGTTGATGCTCTGGAGGCAGCCAGCCCCGCTAATAAAGGGGGCTACCACGACGATTCTGACGAGGTAGGTGATTGGAGGGTGATGCAGGTGCAGCAGAGAGCAGCCCCTGAGCACGGCACGTCCTCCTCGTGGTCCTGAGGAGCCAGGGCTTGAGTTGGAGGATGGGGTTAAAAATGGCTGCTGCTCCCAGGCAGGGAGGGGACTGAATGTCAGGGCCATCTGAAACTGCCCCTTTGAGCAGCCCTGGTGGAGTGCAGCCCACCGGCAAAGGGGGCGTAGGGCTGTCGCTGGAGAACCCGCCTCCCTCTCAATGTCATTCCCAGGCTGCAGAAGGCCAGGCCGGTCAGGGCTGAACTGCTGGGGTTGGCCTGCTTGCAGAATGAAGGCCCTGAGCTGGGCCGGGGAGCAGCTCCAGTCAAAGGAGCCTCTGTGGGGCTGGGTGGGCAGGCCAGTGGGTTCTGAATGGGGCAGCTGGTAGGCTGCAAACGTATTCAGGCCTGGAATGTCTTCAGCGGCATGGAGAACACTTGATCTTGAACACTTGGCCTCGGCTGTGGGGGGGCCAAGTTCACAAGCGTCTCTGAATAGCCTGCGTGAAATGAGTCCGTCCCAGTCCCCTTCCTAGGTGGTCTGTCTGAGAGAATAGCACAGTAGGCCCCCTGTGCCGGCTGGCGGAGCCCTGGACACTGCCCCCGCCCCCAGGTCCTTAGCCCTCTGGGCCAGGAAGCCGCATGGCGCATGTGGGAAGCTTGCACTGCGGTGGTGCCTGTCCTGTCGATAACAGGACATCAGTCCTGGGGCTGTTAGGCCGAGGAGCGGGCTTGTGCTGTCCTGGTGGCTTCGCCCACCATCCTAGCTATCACGCAGGCTGAGACCTTCACACGGTGCTGAGGTCCCAGTGGCCCTGTGGCTTCCTGAGCATGGGGGGATGGCAGCAGGCGGGGTGTCCCATTCTCTCCCATTCCCGGGGCAGGAGGGGAGTGGTCCTGGGCTGGGATCTGACCGAGATGGGGGAGGCTCTCGTGCGGTCTGCCCTGAGGTGTGAGCACTCGTGTTCTCTCCTCAGGACCTCCTGGAGTAGGGGCACATCGCTGCCCGCTGGCACTGGAACAAGTGGGTTTGGATGCTGCCACGGATCTGCAGAACAGCAAACGCCTCCTCCATCCCACGCTTCTCCGCACAGGCTGCCTGTCCCCTTTCCAAGGAACTCCACGCTCCTGTCGCTTCCCTTGAGACCGTCCAGAGCCAGCGGCGCTGCAGACCCGGGGAGGAGACAGGGAAGGGTGGGGGGAGGGCGTAATTTAACTTTATTTTGATGAGATTTCTTTCCAGCGGTTTGTTTTTTAAGGAAGACTAAATAGGAAGGTGAAAGCAGCATTTCACTAAGCACTAACCATTACGAAGGTGCAATTCACCCTGCTGCAGAGAGAAGGCTCTTAACTCCAGCGTCACCCCTCGGGGGCTCATCTCTGCCTCAGCTGGGTGAGGCTGCGGCTGGCGCATCCATAGCCCCGGTGGCAGGCCTGTCACCACCACTTCACCCAGCATGGGCAGGTCTCGGGGCTCCCGCCAGGACAGCACGTCGCTGAGCCAGCACCCCGCAGGGCCAGGTGCCGAAATGGGGGGGAGGTGCCTTGGAGTTCATCGTCGGAGAAGTGGTTGGATGAAACAAGTGCGGCGCATAAAATGGAGTTCATCTCCACGCCAGGAGTAACTGCTGTGACTGGCCCTTGTGGAACCAAAGCACTGAACTGGGAAAGCACCATGTGTGCAAACCCCGGCGGCAGCAGCAGGGGAGGGAAAGGGGTTAGTTCTAGGAATAAGTGCAACCGGAAACTCGGGAGGAATAAATCTCCTGCTTGTTGGTGTGTTCTTCGGGGGGGTGGGAAGCGTGTTCCAGGTGGATGTGTGTGCTGCAATGTCGGTGCTCTGGCGAAGAGCCCCAGGGCTTCGTTTAAGGGGGCAGAAGAGAGAGGCTCTTATTTTTCTAGCATCCACCTGTTCCCCCCCCCCCCCCCAAAAAAAAAAAAGCGGTAGGAGACCAGCTGCTTGGTAGCTCCTAGAGCTGCTGTTGATGTGGCTCGCAGGCACTGTGGCTATTATAAACAGGGTCCTCGGTGCCCCGCCCGTCCCAGCGGTACCACGTTTGGGTGTGATGTCGCCTGACAAACTCTAAACTGCTGCTCTAGGTGCATTTCCACTTGGCCGAGTACGCTGTTTAATGTCCCTTTTTAACCATCCGGTTGTCCTCCGCAGTAGATGCTGCCCTGCTGGTTGCGGAGGGGCGTCTAGGCCAATGTCTGGCTGGCCTTTCCACGCGGCGGGCTGGGTGATCAAAAGTGAATGTACCGAACAGTCTGACAGCGATGACTGGTGTTCGTTCTTGCCCTGGATGGCAGTAGGCTGCCATTCGTCTGGTGCAGCGTAGGCTAAGATGCAACCCCAGGCTTGCGGGAGACAGGAGTCTCAAGGACTGGTATTTTTTCAAACTTGGCTTATTTGAACTGAGCCGGCTTGACTAGAAATATCCATCTCCCTGTCCCATTAGCAGCTTCCCCTTGACTTCACTCTTCTTTGACACTTTAAACCCATTTATTGCGACTCTTCTCGTTGCTAAGTCCCAGCCTTGGCAGGGACTTAAGCATTGCTCTGCTCCGTGTTGCAGCACCAGCTGACTTAGGAGCATAATGTTGGTTTCAAGAGAGCTTGGGGTCTGTCTCCACGGCCTGGGTTAGCAGGACTCCAGCTGGCAGACGTGGGGCTTGAGCGTCTACACTCATTTGCAGCCCCAGGTTCGAAAGTCTTGAACCCTGGCTACCAGCCTGAGCTCCAGCATCTGTACTGCAGTATGCAGGCCTGAATCCAGCCACCCCCATCCCAGGCTTCCTAGTTCCTTCCTTAAACGTGGCCACTGACGCTGAGTTCGTGGTGCAGCATGGGAAAATATGACTGTCCAGGGCACAAAAGAAATTTGGCCCACAGGATTGTGGGTGCTTTTAGCAGACTCCTGGAGCGCGAGCCTAGGGGAGGCTGCATCTACACTGCAACGCAATAGGGCTTGAACCCTGGGTCCCGGCTTGACTCAGGCTCACATCCTCCACCCCTGTGGGGTCCTGGATTCCTGGGTTAGCATGATTTGTGTGTAGACGAAAGGGGGGTTAGGCTTGAGCCTGAGTTCGGACCCTGGGCTTACACTGCAGTGTAGATGGACCCTTAGGCTCCTGAGTTTCACTGGAAGACCATAGGACTTAGGCTCCTAAGTCAGTTAGGTGTTGCAACAAGGAGTGGAGCAGCCCTTCAATACCTTCACAGAACTCTGGCTCTAAGCTACCGAACTCTTGGTCCACTGGGGCTTTCCTTTAATATCTGACAGGAAGAGCCATGCCGTTCCTGTGGCCACTAGAAGGCGCCATTTCCCCAGGTACAGCTGGAAGGGTGCTCTCGGAAGCTGTGGTATGTTTTGGAGTAGCCTGTTGCAAGGGAGTGAATGCCCTCTGGCTAAGATAGAGGCTGCTCCATGGTGAAGGCAGATCTGGGTGCATTTTCCTGGGCAACACCTTCCCAAACTACCCTTGTCCCCCAGATCCAGCAGGTGTTCATGCAGCCGGTCGTGTAGAATAGGGAAGAAGTAGCTTAGCCTGTTGGCCTGGAGAGTTTCTAGCCCCCAGATTTAGTTTAGCAACTTTTCTTTTTAAAGAATGAGCTTTTGAGGAGCTTTCCTTTAGAATTTGCCTGGCAGCCTGATAGCCGCAGCTGGCCAAAGCTCCAGGAGAAGCCAGCTGGGAACAGAGGCTGAAGAAGAAATGAAAGGCCGCTGCTCTGTCTCTGGGAGTCTCCTGCAGAGTCTCGAGTATCTGGGGCAGAATCAGCCGTCCACGGCTCTTAGAGCGCCAGGTGCCAGCTGCTGTGGGAAACAGAAGCAGAGCACGTGGGGGATGGGGCGGTCGGATGCATGAATGTAAAACGTTGGCTACAAATTCTCATGCTCTCAAGACCAGCCTGTGCTGAAGGCGCATTCTCGTCTACAGGCTGCCGAGGAAGCTGGTAAACACTGGTTTTCTTTTGCACATCCCCTGCCCCCAAACTCACCAGCCTTGCTGGTCGCTATGGACACGGTCCATTGGCACGGAGAGCACCTGCCCCCAGGAAGCTTCTGTGCCAACGGGGTGAACGTAGCCCTGGGGAGAGACGGTGCATTTCCCCAGGTGCCAGTACTCCCACTGTGCCATGCAATGGCAGCCTTCCTCTCCCTGAGCAAAGCACGCTGGTAATGCTGCATCCCTGTCCCTGCTCAATGGTTGCTGCCCGAGCACCGCCCTGGGGATGCTGCTGGCACGTAGCATTCAGCCCCAATGCTGCCCCTTGGTTTGCCAGCGTGGCTGCAGGGTGCCAGGTGCCCAGCCCGCGATGTCACCGCGTAACTGAAGCCAGAGCTGCTGCCCTCCCATGTAGTGTGTCTCCGGGGCCCAGGCCAAGGGAAGGCACACGGGGCGGGATGAAGGTGGCTGGAGTGTTCTGTAAACAAACCTGGCTGGGGTACAAGTTTGTACTAGAGAGACAAGGGGTGGGGGGGGATCTTTTATTGGCCCGACGTCTGTGGGTGAGAGAGAAGTCAGGGCTGGGAAATGACTTTGTACTGGGATTTTTCTGTATATTTGCAATATTTGGGTTAGAAATAAAAACCAACTGGACTTTGTGCTACCTGCTCTGTGGGCTGCCTCACTGTGAGCCGGAGGGGCCGGCCCCTGCTAGACGCCTCTCAAGCGCCCTCTCCCACCTGGCCCAGTGCCACGCCTTACCAGACCCCTGGCACTGTAACAAACACGAGGTGCTTTCTCCCGGGCCCCGCTGCCCCACCGGCTCCAGCTTGATTTCTGAACGTGACTAGCCACCGTAACACACTATAGGGGCGGGGGCAGGGGACAGGGGCGTGATCAATCTGTTTAGCCATGTGCCCCTCGGAATGGCTCCAGTAAGTCTGCTCCTCGGGTGGCCACTTCCCTGGTTAATGCACATCTCTGGGAATAAAACGTCGTTGATTAGTCCTATTGAATCTCCATCTTACCAGTGGCAGGAAAACTCCCCTCCCTTTGCTCACATGATCCTTCTGCCCTGCAGAGCGTGCCAGGCTTCCACGCCTGGCATCCGTAAGGGGAGCTGCATAAAAGCAGTGAGGTCTTGCCCTCGGGGTGGGCAGCCTGGGAGCAGCGGGGGGGGGGGGGGGGGGGGGGGTGTGCCGCGGGCCAAGGCCACTAGTGCTGGAGGCCTTGGGGGATTGTTGGAGTCTGATGAGGGCTCAGACCAAAGCAGGTGGCTATTGGGTGAGTGTGGAGGCCAGCACTGATCCTCCCCACCCCTCCCCTTCCAGGGTCTAACTCGGGAGTCCACAGCACGACTCCCCGGGGTGATTTGTCCCTGGGCACCTCCCCAAGGCTTTTGAAAGGAAAAGCTACTTTTGTGCTTTGAAAACCTATTGACAGAACGGCTCGGGGCTGTGTGCAGCCACTGTGCAAAGCACGTCCCCCGTGTGCTGTAGACAGCCAGTTCCATAGCCGGCGTGGTCAGCATGGAGCCGGCGTGCTCTGCTGCCGAACTGCCCTTTGTTTGTAACTGTCGCACCTCGGAGACCTGCTCCTGGGTGGGATCCCCCATGATAGGTGAACAAAGAGACTGTCCCGGCCCCAAGGCACTGATGATCCTGAACTGTGTGCACTAGACACCGATGGGCTCTTTTAGACCCTGCCCGGGATGTGTCCACACTGTGGCTGGGCACGAGCCTCCCAGCCTGGCTAGACAGACCTGTGCTAGCAGGCAGGGGTGGAGGCTAGCCACCTGAGCTCACACCCAACCGGCCCCTGATCTGAGCTCCGGTAGTTGTGGAGCAGGACCCCATTGTGTTTGGTAAAATTTGTACAGCACCTATCTTCTCTGGCACCCAGCGAGGCTGGGGATGGGGGCTCCCAGCACGTGCTTTAGGAAGAATGGCCTTGGGCTGAGAGGCTTGGGAGTTCAGTCTAATTTTGAGTGGGTTAAGAGGTGACTCTTCTGGCCAGTGATGCCCAGGGAGATGATACCAGTAATTCGGGGTCTATAACTGAGCACCTCAGAGCCTAGCAGGATCCAGGGGCTCCCAGCTGAAGTTAACATCAAATGGGAAAGAAGATGTAACTTTTCGAGGGTGACTAACTGCAGGAGCAGCATAGGCAGGGATGGGGTCAGTGGGAGCATTGCTTGGAGTCTCTAAACAGAGCTTGGGGAGACACGCTAGTTCAACAAGTCACTAGGCTGCTCAAGGGCGATTTCGTCTGTAGGGAAGAACAATTCCCTCCAGTGCAGGAGCGGCTGGGTGACTGGCTCTGGCCTGGGCCATGCGGGAGGTCAGACCGGACCATCAGTATAGTCCCTGCTGGCCTTAGTTCAGTGGAAGACCGAGAATGAGGCCTTGCATTGGACAAAGGGACTTCAAAGCCGGGTGCTTATCTCCTGCTGATGTGACCACAGCGCTTGCTTATCAAACCTTGCCATCTGCATTATTCTGACACAGACCTTGCACTGGCCGGGGGATCGGGCATGTTCTGCTCCATCCAGCCCCATCCCAGCCGGTCTCTCTGCTGCCTTGTGCCTTGTTTGGCGGCACTGGGATTGGGAACAGCCGGTGCAGCATTCTAGGCTGGTGCTTGTTCCATTCTCCGCAGCAAGTTGTGCCTGCGTCCCACCAGGCCATTGGCAGGGGGTGGGCAGCAAAATCCTTGCAATCCACGCCCCTCACAGCTGCCCCCGGGCTCTGCACACCCATAAATCCATCCGCACAGCCTGGACTTGTGAAAATGCTTCCCAGGAGCCAGGCAGTGTGAGTAACACCTTCCCCAAGATGAGGCTGCTCGCCTTTCCTGGCTGTGGAGGTGAGAGCTTTTAATAAGCGCCGTGGGGCCTCTTGACGATCCTTGCTAACGATGGACCGTGTTTGGAGCCTTTAATGATGTCTTTAGGGCCTTGGTGAACGCAAACACCATCTTAATGAAGCAGACGGGCTGCCAGTAAATCTGTCTGGCTGGAATTTAGCAGATTTAACCGGTGACACCTGCTCTCGGGGGTGGGGGGAAGGAGTGTGGGATGGAAAGCAGCTCGGAAGAAAGGTGGTGTTTGAGGATTCAGGGATGTGATTGTTTGGTGTTGGGGGACCCGGCCATGTTTCTGAGTGTCTTTCTCCACCACACGCCGTTTGAACCAACAGCCTCAGACTGGGGCTTTGGCAGGTAAAGGCAAAAATTAGCTCCTGCGGGCAAAACCTGTGTGCATTTCCAGCCCTGCCAGGATCTCTGTTACTGGAACAGAGACATGACCGCACACCCTGGTCCACCGGAGCCTGCGCTGTGCGGTGCGGCTGCTCTTTGTGATGGAGGGAGAAGGCCTCCGAGCTCTCCCTGCTCAGGCTGGGGTTGTTTTAAACTTAGAAATATCAAATCTTGTCCCTGCTCCTGCTGGAGATCTGCTTGGCGGAGCAGAGAACTGGAGCTCAGCATCCTCGGATCTCCACTGACGGGGGATGGGTTTGGATTGAAAACTGTTAATGCTGGAGTGTTAAACAGCCTGATTAAAAATCCCTTCTCTCCTCTGCTCTGGCTCTAGCCCCATGCAATGTCCTAATCTTGCTAGTTCTCCCATTCTCTGAGGGGTCCTCCGGCAAAACAATAGGGGAGAAAGTGATCAGATTGTTTGATTTGTTCTGTTTTTAGTGTATTAAAAAAGCAGGAATAACCTTTCCCGTCACGTAATAAAGTTGCTCTTTATACATAAGAAAGAAGTGCAAAAAAAAAAAAATGCTGCCGTTTAACACAAAAGTCCCTCTCACTGTTGTGGTAGCAGCAGGGGTGAATCCAGAGCCAGCAGTCCTGGCTCCCATTCCTGGCACTGGGAGAGGAGTTTGGTCTAGTGGTTGGATCTGGGAAAATGGGAGTTTGGACTGCTGGGTTCTGCCCTGCATTCTGGGCTTTGATCCAGCGAGCTTGCCCGGAGCAGTGCCGAGAGGCACTTGGGGAGATTTCCCCTCTTTAAGAGGGGCAGAATAGCTCCCATCTGGGGATGCTGAGGTTGTCTGTAATTATAAAATGCTTTGAGACCTGCAGGTGGAGAGCTCTACAGAAGGGCAAAGTATTTGGAACAACTTCCAAAACGACACATAATGGACCTGTAAAAGCCGGTGTTGTGACGACAGGGCAAACAGCCACCAGCCATGGACTTACCAGGACTCCGGTATGCCAACGTGGACCATTATTACTTAGTCACCTGACTGAGCCCAGCTCTTGCATCAGATTTTTAAGTTGCACGTCCCTGTGTGAAAGAGAAGCCATTAGAAATCCCTGCTCTTCCTTTAACTAGGCTAAGCTCTGTCCCGATCCCGTATGGAAATAGCTGGGCTCGGTTCCTATCTGGCCCAAGCAGGTGGAGCTGGTGTGAAGCCAAGGGAGTTGTAGTTGCTTAGGCCAGGTCTCACTCAAATTCCCTCGTGTTACAGTTTGGATTCAGCGCCTGCTGGGTCCCGTTGAAGGGCAGTGATCTGCTTGAGCAAACGTTATTCATCTGCACCTGCAGTCAAGGCTTTGGTTCCTTTGGCTCCTAGCACATTATGGCTTTGCGTTTGGAAAGGAGCGGGTGCATTCAGTCTGAACGAGTGTCCTTCTACCGCAGGGAAAACAACAGAGCAAGAAAGAACCAATGGGAAGTCTCTGGGGCGAGTGCAGTGTGTGTGACTCGTTCTGTAAGCACGGCTGCCTCTCAGCACTGCTCCGGGCAAGCTCGCTGGATCAAAGCCCAGGATGCAGACCACAGCTGTGGTAGTCAGAGCACTGAGTGAATAACTGACCTTTTGGTTCAGTGGCCAAAATGCAAAAAAAAAAAAAAAATAGGGAGGGGGGGTGGAGGGGGGGGGGCTAAAACTATTCCCCAGATTTGCCCTGGATTTATGAAAAATACATTTTTGGCAATATTTCTGTCCACTGAAAATTTGTTACCCAGCTTCACTGTGTGCTTCGTGTAGTTCCTACCCCATCAGCCCCCAGTGGTGACCCGGGTGCTGAGAGTCGGGCTGGACTCTGGGCTCCAATCTGGATCCAAACTCCCCGGAAGCTCAGCGGTGGCTGGATCCAGGGGGTCGATTTCAGCCTGCTTCTCGGTTATTCAGAACAAGTGGCAGAAGTAGGCAGAGTCCCCTCGCTCACCCCAGTTCACAGGCGATTTCTCCGCCAGGCTGACTGACGCCGTCTGTACCTTGTGGCTGATCTCTGCACTGGAGCAGGCTGCCTGTTTGCTCAGCCAGAGGGACTGTGATGGGCAGCCCTGGGCAGAGCAGGGGTGTTGCCGCCTCCTGAGTTTTTTCTGGCTGGAGTTTATAAATTGTCTCTCATTAGTCAGCAGGGGTTTGCTCGGGAAAGTGACAGGGTCAAGACAAGAGCAGCTGCCTGGGACTGCAGCTTCATCCAGCTGTTCCCTGCAAGGGGCACCCACGCGCCCTGGAGAGGCGAGGCCTTTTGGCTTGGACACGCCAGGGGCTCCCAGCTTCCAGGCCGGGGAGCCGGGAACCTCCCTGCACTGCAGAAGGAGCCGCACACAGAGGAGCGGGTTCGTAGCGCTGCGTTTCGAATACAGGAAGGACGGGCTGTGTCGGGAACTCGGCTATCAGGCCTGCTCCTGCACCACGGAAGTTCAGTGCCTGACTTCGGTGGGAGCAGGATCTGGCCCATCGGGCGAGTCCAACGCAGTGGAGAACGGGTGTCCGGACTCGTGCAAAGCGCGATTCCAGTGAGACTTGGGGGGATCTTCCCGGTGACCAAACGAGAAGCTACCAGCTAACTGGAGCGTTTAGCTCCTGTGCTGCAGCATCCGTGCCTAGCTCACTGGCCGAACTGAGGGGCGTTTCCTGCTCCCCACTCTGATGTTCTCTCTTGGTGAGCAGACACAGCCTGCCCGTGGGAGGGTGCTGGAGTTCGGGGAGCCTGGCTGCCCTTCGGAAAGTCACACGGGGAGAAATAACCACTAACCCCAACAACAGGCTTGGTGTTGGACAAGGCCCCAGGCAAAACCGGCCCTGCTCCGAAGAGCTGGCTAGGTGCTTTACCTGAGCACTCTGGCCTCCTGGGCACACAGCTAGTCAGAGCCACCGGCCCTCAGCCGTGGACACTGGGCTCCTGCGCGTTCTCCCACTTTCCTGCCGTACTTAGAGTATTTCATTCTCCTGTAGCGCCTGGCTCTCCCGAGGCCGCTCCCCCACCCCGCAGTACGTTTCTCTAGTGGTGCGGTCAGACTTGCTCCACTTAAATCTGCCTCTGAAATTATCCGGCTGCTCCTGCCTTTACTGGGCTCTTAGTGCTACAAATCCACCACTGGCCTTGCACTTAGGGTGACCAGATGTCCTGATTTTGGGTCTTTTTCTTATATAGGCTCCTATTACCCCCCCACCCCCTGTCCCGATTTTTCACACTTGCTGTCTGGTCACCCTACTTGCACTACAGCTCCCGGGGTGTCAGCTGAGAGGCTGCCTTGCTCTGCAGCTAAGCAGGAAGCTGGGGCGCCTGGGTTCTGTTCCCTGAGCAGTCACAGATCCCTATCCTACAGGGCTTTCCCGTCAGGGAGCTTTGTTCCCTCTGGGCCTGGATTTCTAGTGGTTGTGTCCCCAGGAAGCTGGAAGTTTTGTTTCTGGGGGTCAGAATTTCTCAGGCTGCCTCATGATTTTGTTACTCATCCTGCTTCCGCGCACTAAACCTCCGTATTTGCCTCTTGGGGAGCAGTGCTTCTGACAGTTCTCCGGGCACTGTACCCTTAGCGCTGCTGCTTTCGCTGAGGCCTGGTCTATACTACAGACGTACAGTGGTATAACCACATCGCTCAGGGGTGTGAAAAATCCACACACACACCCCGGAGCGATAGTTATACCGACCTCATCCCGGCGTAGACAGTGCCCTGTCAACGGGAGAGTAGCAGCGTCTTCACTAACGCGCTACAGCAGCGCAGCGGCACCGTGCCTCCGCCGCGCTGTACGTGAAGGCCAGCTCAGAGGTGCTGAATGCCAAGCTAACTTTGCCCTTTGATTTCCAGAGCAGAGCGGCAGGGCCAGCTGCAGCCGAGCGCCGCTTGACAAGGCACGTCAGCGTTGCTATGACCTCCAACTCCAGCGCAGGGCACAGCTCCAGCTCTGTGCTGAGCGACCTCTTCCTCCTCCAAGCCAGGAGGCTCTTTGCTTCCATTTACTTCCTCATTTTCCTGCTGGGCGTGCCTGGGAATGTCCTGCTGCTCCTGGTCCTGATCCCAGACCTCATGAGAACCGGTGCCAGCCACGTCTCCCGCCTGACCGGGCCCCTGCAGGTCAATATTGCTCTCCTGGACCTTCTCTTCTTCCTCTACGTCGTCCCGGTGATGTTCGGCAACGTGCTCTTCAAGGGCTGGCCCTTGGGCTACGTGGTGTGCGTCACCTACAACAGCCTGTCCCTCTCCATCATCTTTGCCGATTTCTACAGCCTGCTGGCAGTCTCCCTGCTGCGCTACGTGGCGGTGAGCCACCCCACGCGCACCCTGGCTGTGTCCCAGAGGCTCATCGCCTGGGCCTGCGTGTTTATATGGGCACTCGGCTTCCTCTTCTCCATCCCCTTGTGGATTCACTACACAACGGTGGAGGTGGAGGGGGAGACGTACTGCGTGAACCAAATGCCCAAGCAGCAGTTGGCTCTTTACTTCAGGCTCCTGGGGGGCGTGGCGTTCCTCCCCCCCATGCTACTGATGATCCTCTGCTACTCCAGCATCATCTTCACCCTGTGGGTTAGGAGGGGGCTGGCCGTCCACACGGCCTCCAGCCTCCAGGTTAACAGGGGTGCCACGGTCATGGCTCTGGTCACGGTGGTGACCTTTGTGGTTATGTGGGTCCCCTACTGGCTGGTGGTTTTCCTCACGAAGGATGATGAGTTGCTCACCACAGGCCCCATGTACCTGGCATCCAACCTGACCACCCTTCTGGCCTACGCCAACCGCTGCGTCAACCCCATCATCTGCTTCAGCCTCTCCAGCCAGTGCCAGGCTGGGCTGAGGAAGCTCGTGAGGCGGACAGGGTGCTGCCTCGAGCCAAGGTGCTCCACAGACGCGGTCAGGATGGAAGCTGCGGGTGGCGAGCGAGGAGCACCGTAGGGGCTGACGGGGCTGGGACGAGGAAGACATGGAGAAGGTCTGACGCTCTCCGTCCTAGCTACGTGTGACCATGCCTGCTCTGGGCCGGTCCTGGTCCCTTTCTCATGTGCCTGGGCCACACGTAGATGGGGGTGAGCTGGGCCTCGTCACTCAAGCATGAACCTCTACTGCCTGTAGATCCAGAGGTCCCAGGTTCAGTCACCACGGCCGGTGGGTGTGTAACATTGCACATGCCGGATTAGCTCTTCAGCTCCTGTCCCGGGGCAGGGGCACCCCAGTCTGTGCCATCCCCAAATGGCTCAGTAGACACCCAGCCTCCCAGACATGGTGAAGAAGCCGGCAGGGCGGGCAGCCTGACTGGCCGAGAACCAAGAGCATCCTGTTGGACGTCGTAAGCCGCTGCCTCAGCCTTGCTTGGCTGTCTCGGTGCTAGACGGGGAGTTCCGTGGGGCCATGGCTGTGATACTGTCACGGCTTTGTACATCCCCAGGCATGCTGGGCCCAGCCCAGCTCCACCAGAGGAGAGGGGCTGGATGCAGCAATAGGTGGTGGGCTCTCTGGGCTGCGCTCTGATTGTCACAGTCCCGGCAGGCCTTAAAATCTGATTCTTGAGGCGTTATTGCAACATGACGTTAGCCACAAATCAGGGGCCTGGCCCTGCCCTCACGGGGAGGGGCCGTGTCGTCTGGGCCGTGTCGTCTGGGCCATGTCATGGTAGCGCCCCGGAGCCCCGTGTGCCAGGCACAGTACGAGTGCAGAACGCACCGGCAGCTCTTTGGGGCAGCTAGCGAGGTAAAGGAGTAGCTCCCCCAGCCTGCCCCTCCCCACACTCACGTTGCTCAGCCTTGACAAGAATTTTGGTCTCTGTTATGTGCTGTAGCTTTAGATTTGCCCCTAATTCTATAGCAGCTTCATTACAAAATGTGAATAAAAACGAGTGAGTGACAAGAACGTTCCCTTGTCCAGTTCGTTGGGTGGGTGACGCTGGGTTGCTGGAGGCCAACGGGCACAGCTCTGCAAGAAATATCAGCCACACGGGACTTGGCCTCTGTCTGTTTGATAGCTCTTGGGTAGCGTTGGTGGATCGCTTTCGATATCATTTACAGGGGTAGATTAGTGTTAATTTATTACAGTCGCACCTACCGGCCCCACTTCAGACGAAGACCCCAGTGTGCAAGGTGCTGTACGTGTGTGCACACACAGCTTTGTCTATTCCAATGTTCGTGCTTTAGCTCTACCAGTGGAGTTAGACAGACACCCCCGGCCGTGGACATAGTCCGAGCAGGAGAAAGGTGGCTATGGCAGTATAACTTCCTGTAAGGCGGCGGTTCTCAAACGGGGGCTTGGGACCCCAAAGTGGGCCGCGACCCTGTTTTAATGGGGTCACCAGGGCTGGTTTAGACTTTCCGGGTCCCGGAGCCAAAGCTGAAGCTCAAGCCCCACTGCCTGGGGGCTTCAGGCCTGGGCGCTCCAGGGCTGGTGAGAAAAATTAGCGAGTGCTTAGCACCCACCGGCAGCCAAATGTACCCCTACCCCTGCCTCTCACCTGCTGGCGGCCCTGCTGACCAACTCCTCCCCCTCCCTCCCAGCACCTCCCGCCCACCCCGAACAGCTGTTTAGCGGTGTGTGTATAACACGCCGGGAGGGGGGGGAAGGAGCGGGGATGGGGTGTGCTTGGGGGAGGAGGTGGGGAAGAGTGGGGATGGAACAGGGGTGGGAAGAGGCAGGGCGGGGGTTGTGGGCAGGGGTGGAGCGTGGGCAGTGCCGGGGCGGGGCAGAGCAGGGGCGGGGCGGGAGTTGAGCACCCCCCCAGCTAGCGGGGAAGTCGGCTCCTCTGTGTGGGGTTCAGGTTACAGGCCCCCTGCCCCCTTTTGGGCTTTGGCCCCCACCCCTGGGGTGGCGGGGCTTGGGTGGGCTCAAGCTTCGGTTTCTCCTTCGGGGGCTGTGTAGTAATTTTGGTTGTCGGAAGGGAGTGGGGGTGCACTGAAGTTTGGGAACCCCTGCAGGGGAAAGGGAATAAGCTGTATCCGCTCTCGGCTGGGGACAGCAACACACCACACCTGGGCAGGAAGACTTTAGTGCTGACGAAACTCCAGCTTGTCCAGAATGGTGCAGCGCATCTCCTCAGCAACACGGGCTCCCGCGAGTACATCACCCGTCCTCCGTTCTCCACCCGGCTTCCCAGAGAACAGGCCTCTGCCCTTCTCTGCACGGGGCTCTGTGGCCTGGGCCCAGGTAGCTGTAAGAGCCTGAACTCTGCGATGCCGACCGTGGTCGCTTCTTAGAGGATCACAATGGTCCTGTCTGATCTGGGAATCTGAGCTCTGCTGCTCCGGCCCAGTGCAATGCTCCGCAGTCCGGCGAAGGGGTTAGTGGGGCTGGTCCCCTGTGATAGGCGGGTCAGAGTGGATCATCTGGTGGTTCCCTCTGGCCTTAAACTTGAATCTGTCTGGAGACACAATTTCCGTGGAGGCCGGTCCCAGGCTGTGGAACAAACCTCCGGGAGCGAAGGGCCTCCCCACCTTCTGATCCAAGTGTGAGGCACGGTTCTCTGACCTGCTGCCTCTGCTCTAGTTTTATGTTAATGTGGCTATTGAAAAACAGAACAACCCCCTCCTAAAATCCCCCAGAACACAACCCCATAGCGTGTGCTGCCCCAGGGGGCGGGTCAGAGAGCCAACGGTGTGACAGATGTTGGCCACGTTGCTTAGTGCACACCTTGCGTGCCGCCCCCCCCCCCCCCCCCCGCCGCACATCGGTTCATTGAGGGGCAAATCCCAATGAGCCTTTATAGACCCCAGGGGCCAGCCGTGCCCAGGGGCTGCTCCCCAGATCAGGTTCCCCCCTCCCCGCCCCTCCCCCACAGAGTGCTGAGGCAGCAGCGGCTCACACTCCGTCCCGGGAGCTGCAGAACCTGAGCGCGGTGAGGGGGGAGCCGGGAGCGCCTGTCTGGGCTGTGGTCTGGTGCCCCCCCCTCGCTGCGCAGGCAGGCGGAGGCCCCTGTGCACCCCCCGGCTCCCCCATCGCCGCGCCTGGGCTCTGCGGCTCCCGGGAGTGTGAGCCGCCGCTGTCCCTCCTGGAGCAGGCTCAGGGCCCCGCGCCCCGGCGGCGGCTCACATACCTGGGAGCCACAGAGCCCGAGCGCAGCAAGGGGGAAGCTGGGGGACGCATGGGGGTTGGCGCCTGCATGCACCTGCTGCAGCCTGCAGTAGCCCCCGGGGAGGGGGGGGCGCCAGACCGCAGCCTGGGCAGGAGGGGCGGGGGGCGCGGCTGCTGCCCACTAGCGGCGCTGCTGCCTTTGCAGGGCTGCTGCCTCCCCTGCACCGCGCCGGCTCCTCCATGGCTGGGGCTCGGCGCCCCCAACCAGTTGGCGCCCTAGGCGACCACCTAGTTTGCCGAGTGGTTGCACCGGCCCCGAGTGCACAGCTGGAAGATGCTCAGATACTCCAGTGATGAGCCTGGTACGAGAACCAGCATAGAACAGAATCTCCTGGTAAAAGGCATCTCTGTGCCATTGTAACTGTATACAGGCCAGCCAAACGGGTGCCATTGGTACAAAGTCTGCAGGAGGGGGAGGCCATGGTATGAGAGACAGGCCCTGCCCCCAAGCGTGTACGGCGTAAGACAGGTCAGTTCTACATGGCAGCGTTTTGCCAGTGTAGCCGTGGGTCAGGACTGTGAAAACATCATGCCCCCTAAGTGACATACCTGCACTGGCAAAATCCCCATGTAGACACAGCGTATAGCAGCTAATACCTTTTAGGGTGACCAGATGTCCCGATTTTATAGGGACAGTCCCGATTTTTGGGTCTTTTTCTTATATAGGCTCCTATTACCCCCCACCCCCTGTCCCGATTTTTCACACTTGCTGTCTGGTCACCCTAATACCTTTGGACAGGAGAGCTTATGTTGTTTGGAGAGGTAGTGTAATTATGCTGGCAGAAGAGCTCCTGTGCTAGCACACACTGCATCTTTGCTAGGGTGTCGCCATGTACCAGCAAAGTTGTCGTTCAGAGCATGAGAGGGGAAACTGAGGGACAGGTGGGGGTGTGACTTGCCCAAAGTCATCCAGCAGGCCCACGACAGATCCAGGAAGAGACCCCAGGTCTCGTGATCTAAGTGCCATGCCCTAGCGACGGCGCCATGGTGCCTGTCTCCTGTCTGGGGAGCTCTTGAAATGCTGTAACGTAGGCGAATATTGCTGCGTTTTATGGCAGGGGGAATAGTGGCGATGAGTCTGTTTCTATAGGCATCTGATTTTACCCTGGGATTATCCTGTGGCGCTCAGGTGGCATCACGGAGAGGGTGTCACTTCCACACCTCCCTGGCCAATCAGACGTTTGTTCCCCGGGAGGGAATTCAGCAGCACTGGCCTCCGGAGGGAACATTAAGGGTGCTGCAGTTCCCAGGCGGGAGAATGATGCCGGCTCCTGGAACGCTAGGTGTGAATGAGCTCAGCTCCTGCGCTCTGTGTTAATGAGGTCCCCGCGGGGAGCAAAGGGCTGGAAGATGGGTCTGTCTTCCCCAAAGAACTCACCCAGTAAGACTCCAGTTCTCTCGGCGGCGGCAGGCTGGCCTGAGCGCACTTGCCTTGAGGTCAGCGGCAACATGGTTCCCCAGGCCAGTGATGTGGCCAGACCTGTGATGGCCTGAGTCTCCAGTTAGGTCCTGTTCCTGCCAGGTGCTGAGCACTCCCATGCTGCTCACGGGGGGTGTGTGTGTGAGAGAGAGAGACAGAAACAGTGTGTGTGTTGGGGGGGGTAAGAGACAGTGGGGGGGAGTGTGTGTTGGGGAGAGTGTCGGCATGCAGTCTTTAAGTTCAGATAGCAGCCTGAACAACCAATTCTGGGGGAGGGGGACATCCCCCTAGGGCCGTCTCTGACTTTTTTGAAAATAAGAAAGAAAAACTTGTAGCAACAACCCCCCCACCCCCCCGAGCACCACCCCGTCCTGCTGCAACAACCCCCATGTGACGGCATGGGGGAGTTTCCTGTTTTCCTTGTTGCCTATGGGGGGTTTTCTTGGTTTCCTAGGGTTGCATGCAGAGGGGGTGGGACTCAGTTTCCCTGGGTGTTACGGGTTTAACAGGGTGATGGGAGAGGGAGTTTGTTGTTACAGGGGACTGGCGAGGGAACTGGGGACCCCAGCCACGGACGTGGAGAATGGAGACCCCGGCGACAGGTGACCTGGAAGTAGGGTGACCAGAAAGCAAATGTGAAAAATCGGGATGGGGTGGGGGGTAATAGGAGCCTATATAAGAAAAAGACCCAAAAATCGGAACTGTCCCTATAAAATCGGGACATCTGGTCACCCTACCTGGAAGCCCAGCTCAGGAGTCCGCAGCCGGTTCTGGCCAGTGGGAGAACAATAGGCTGCAAAGAGAGGAGCCCCGGGGGCCTAACCAACCGGTTCCAGCCACAGGGGGCCAGAGACGAGAAGAGGCCCAGACGACCCTATTTCCAGGGCTGTTTACGTCGAGAGAAGTCAATGGACAGAGGCGGGGCTTGGGGCCAGTGATATCCACCACCCAGCTGGGAAGCAGGGTGGCTCTGGGCTGGAGAGAGGAAGCAGGCAGAGCCCACCTGTATGCAGGAGAGAGCTGAATGTGCTGGGCTGTGGGGAGGCCAGGCCTAAAGGCCCTGAGAGTTCCTGTGCTGTGTTCAACGCTCAATAAACCCTCCTGTGTTACGCTGGCTGAGAGTCACTCTGGTCTAGAGAACAGGGTTGCATCGTCCCCTTCGGGGTTGGAGGCCTGGGAATCCAGAGTGCGTGGACTCCCTGAAGGGGTCCACGGCAGAGACAGGTGTGCTAACGCTCAGAGAGGTGCGGCTCCAGGAGGTGGAGGGGCTGGACCCCGAGAGAGAGTGGACCCCCGAGAAGGGCTGTCTCACTGAAAGGGGCACCCCCCCCCCCCACGGACCACACGGGGCCAAGAGTGGGCATGAGCTGTGAGTCTGTTACACCCCCACAGCGCCCCACCGCAACAACCCCCCCGAGCGCCAACCCATCCTGCCGCAACAACCCCCCTGAGCGCCCCGTCAAAACACCCCCCCACTGAGCGCCACACCCTGCCGCTCCGCCACACCGCAACAACTGCCCCCAAGAGCCCCGCTGCTCCGCCACAACAAACCCACCCCTCCCCCGAGTGCCGCCCCGCCGAAGTGTGTTTAAAAAAAACCTGAGCGCCGCCCCAGGATTGGCCGCCCCGAAGGTGCCGCCCCAAGCACGTGCTTGGTCAGCTGGTGCCTGGAGCTGGCCCTGCCTCCCCCCCCCCCCCCCCCCCCATCAGCCCCCAGCTCTGCACAGCACAGCAGTCTCTCCCCCTCCCCCGGCAGCAGCAGCCCGTTCTGCCTGCCTGTTCTGTGATTCCCTCCGAGTTCCCCCACAGCCTCCTCAGCCGGGGCGGCATCCAGAATGGGGCAGCAGTTCGAGTCCCGCGGCGGCAATTCAGCAGCAGGTCCTCCGCTCTTCCCGCTGCCGAATGGCTGCCGCGGGACTGGACTGCTGCTCCATTCTCGCCCGCCGCGGCGGCCATTCAGCAGTAGATCCACTCGCCCGCTGCCGAGGCGAGCGAGAATGGGGCGGCAGTCCGAGTCCCGTGGCGGGAATTCGGCGGTGGGAAAAGCTGAATTGCCGCCACGGCGGTGACTGCTTGGGGCGGCAAAATTGTTAGAGCTGCCCCTGTCCTCAGCTACTGGGAGCGGCATCCTCAGCAGCTCTGTGCATAGGCGCCAACTCCGTGAGTGCTCCGGGGCTGGAGCACCCACCGGAAAAAAATAGCGGGTGCTCAGCACCCACTGGTGGGCCCCACCAATCAGCTCCTCCCCTCCCCCCCAGCACCTGCAGCCCACCATGATCAGCTGTCCAGCAGCATGCAGGAGGCACTGGGGGAAGGCGCAGGGGCAGGAATTGGCAGAGCAAGGGTGCGGTGCACACGGGAGAGGTGGGGTTGGGGCAGGAAGAGGTGGGGCGGGGGTGGGACCTTGGGGAAAGGGGTGTAGTGGGGGCAGGGCCTGGGGCAGAGCGGGGGTCAAGCAGCCCCTGGGAACTCAGAAAGCCGGCGCCTCTGGATCTGTGAGCTTTTCAGGCTGAGGCAGGTCAAAGCTTCCCGGCGCTTTGAAGGCTGGCGGGGAGAGGGGGGTGCATGCCTGCTGGGTAGCGTTCAAAACCGTGACCAGACGGGTCATGATGGGCATTGTGGGATACTGGGGGAGGCCAGTTGTGTCGATATAATGAACTGCAGCATCTACACTGGCACTCTGTCGACTAAACTTGTGCGCACAAAGCCCCATGTCTCTCATCGAGGGAGGGTTGCTGGGTGTCCGGTTTTCGACTGGAACTCCGGTTGAAAAGGGAACCCGGCAGCAGCCAGTCGGCACAGCTGACCGGACGCTAAAAGTCCGGTTAGTCACAGTAACCAGCCTCTGCCACAGGGGGGTGGGAACATAGGCGCCAACTCCGTGGGTGCTCCCTGCCGGCCCCCCCGCCCCAGCTCGCCTCCGCTCCGCCTCTGAGCGCGCCGCCGCGTCTCCCCCCTCCCTCCCAGGCTTGTGCGCGGCAAGCCTGGGAGGGAGGGGGGTGGAGGGGAAATGCGGCGCGCCCGGGGAGGGGGCGGGGATTTGGGGAAGCGGTTGGAATGGGGGTGGGGCTGGGGGCAGAGTTGGGGTGGGGGGGCGCAAGCCTGTGCGTGGGAAGAGTGGCAGCTGGAGCCCCATGGGGGAGCTGCTCCATGCTCAGCTGCTGACGCCTGACAGAGCAGTGGCTGGCTTCCGGACGGGCTCCAAGAGCTAGGTGCCTCCACCCGGGGGGGAATCCTGTCCCCTGCCTCTGCCCCGCTGTGCCCCCATTACCCCAGCCCTGGCCCCTCGCTACAGGGACTGACCCCCCCCGCCCCTTGCTCTGAGGATGACCCTCCCCTCCGCCCCGCTGTGCCCTGGTGGGGCAGGCTCCGCGTTGGCTCCTCCCAGCCTGGCTCTGCAGGCAGCAGGTGAGTCCCGGGAGAGGGGAGTGAGTGGGACTCACAAGGGGAGGGCGGCATGGAGAGTGAGTGGGGGCGGGGCCTCGTGGGAAGAGGCGGGGCAGGGAAGGGTGTTTGGTTTTCAGCAGTTAGAAAGTTGGCAACCCTAGCGTGGTGGCCACCTCAGTCTTGCGTTACCTGGCCACGGTCCACCCTATGCGAGCCGTCTCCTCCACTCGCCGCCAAAGCTCCTGCTGCCCAGCTTCACATGCCTCATGGGCTTTGTGCGCTCCATTCCCAGCTCGCTGCACCAGCAGGTCGTGAGCTGCCATGTGTCCTGCACGATGGAGCTGCAGCGTGCTCTCCTTCACGCTCTCGCCTGCCGTGGCTTTCCTCCCCCCTGTGCTCCTGGGAGATCAGCCCGCTCCGCTGGTGCCTCAGGGAAGGGCTCATGCGCACCGAGAGCTGGTGCCGTAACTGTAGGCAGGTCACCACCAAAGTCTTCACCATCGTGGTGAGCCTCGTAGTCGTGTGGATGCCACGTTGGGTGGTGACCTTCCTGGTGGTGAACCGCAGTTTGCCACAGCACCCGCCGGTCTTCATGGTCCATGCTGCTTGGCTGGTCCAACTGCCGCGTCAGCCCTCCCGGCTCCTTCGGTTTCTCAGACCAACCTCGGCTCCAGCTGAAAAAACTGGCTCTACAAGGGGCACTACAAGGCTGAGAGCAGGGCCGGCTTTAGGCTGATTCCCCCGATTCTGCTGAACTGGGCCCCGCGCCACCCGCTTGTACTCACCTGGAGGTGCTCCGGGTCTTCGGCGGCACTTCGGCGGCGGGTCCTTCACTCGCTCCGGGTCTTCAGTGGCACTGAAGGATCTGCCGCCGAAGTGTTGCTGAAGACCTGGAGCGAGTGAAGGACCCGCCGCCGAAGTGCCGCCGAAGACCCCGAGCGCCACCCGGTGAGTAAAAATTAAAAAGGCGAATCGGGCCCCGCACTTCCTAAAGCCGGCCCTGGCTGCGAGTGGAGGAGGGAGGTGTGCAGAGCGGAGATCGCTGTCTGGGCTGCAGCTTCCAGCTGCCACTGACCCTCCTTGGAGACAAATCTCTGGCAATGGGCTCGCTCCTGACAGTTCAGGCTGGAAATGCCGGGAGAAGTAGAGCGAGATGGAATTTTTCGTCCGGAAACTTTTTTCGGGCCAAAAAAATGCAGGTTTGGGTCAATGGAAACATTTTATGAGATCATGTCGATTAGGCTGGATTGTTTCAATTAAAACCACATCTAAAAAAAATCAAAATGTTTCCCTTTTAACATTTTCAAAACCACTTTCAACTTTTTGATTCCAAATGCCTTTGAGTGGCACAGCCCCCGCCCCCTATCCGACTCCCCCCGCTTCTTGCCCCCTGACAGCCCCCCCAGGACTTCTGCCCCATCCAAACCCCCCTCTCCTTCCTGATGGCTCCTCCCGGGACCTCTGTCCCATCCACCTTCCCGCTCGCTGTCCCCTATCCGCCCCTGGACCCCCACCCCTTAACTATCCCCTGCCTCCCCATCCAACCCCTCCTCTCATTCCTGACTGCCCCCCGGGTATCCCTGCCCCCATTCAACCCCCCTGTGCCCCGCCCTCTGACCGCCCCATCCCCTATCCACACCCCCCACCCCCTGACTACCTCATAGACTCATAGACTCATAGACTTTAAGGTCAGAAGGGACCATTATGATCATCTAGTCTGACCTCCTGCACAATGCAGGCCACAGAATCTCACCCACCCACTCCTGGAATAATCCTCTCACCTATGTCTCAGCTACTGAAGTCCTCAAATCATGGTTTAAAGACTTCAAGATGCAGAGAATCCTCCGGTAAGTGACCCGTGCCCCATGCTGCAAAGGAAGGCAAAAAACCTCCAGGGCCTCTGCCAATCTACCCTGGAGGAAAATTCCTTCCCGACCCCAAATATGGCGATCAGCTGAACCCCGAGCATGTGGGCAAGACTCACCAGCCAGACACCCAGGAAAAAGTTCTCTGTAGTAACTTCTAACATCCCATCATTGACCATTGGTCCTATTTACCACTGATGGCAATTAATTGACCCTTGACTAAGATCATGTTATCCCATCAAACCATCCCCTCCATAAACGTATCTAGCTTAATCTTGAAGCCAGTTAGGTCTTTTGCCCCCACTGCTTCCCTTGGAAGGCTGTTCCAGAACTTCACTCCTCTGATGGTTAGAAACCTTCGTCTAATTTCAAGTCTAAACTTCCTGATGGCCAGTTTATATCCATTTGTTCTTGTGTCCACATTGGTACTGAGCTGAAATAATTCCTCTCCCTCCCTGGTATTTATCCCTCTGATATATTTAAAGAGAGCAATCATATCTCCCCTCAGCCTTCTTTTGGTTAGGGTAAACAAACCAAGCTCCTTGAGTCTCCTTTCATACGACAGGTTTTCCATTCCTCGGATCATTCTAGTGGCCCTTCTTTGTACCTGTTCCAGTTTGAATTCATCCTTCTTAAACATGGGAGACCAGAACTGCACACAGTATTCCAAATGAGGTCTCACCAATGCCTTGTATAACGGTACTAACACCTCCTTATCTCTACTAGAAATACCTCGCCTAATGCATCCCAAGACCGCATTAGCTTTTTTCACGGCCACATCACATTGGCGACTCATAGTCATCCTGTGATCAACCAGGACTCCGAGGTCCTTCTCCTCTTCCGTTACTTCCAACTGATGCGTCCCCAGCTTATAACTAAAATTCTTGTTATTAATCCCTAAATGCATAACCTTACACTTCTCACTATTAAATTTCATCCTATTACTATTACTCCAGTTTACAAGGTCATCCAGATCTTCCTGTAGGATATCCCGATCCTTTTCTGAATTGGCAATACCTCCCAACTTTGTGTCATCTGCAAACTTTATTAGCACACTCCCACTTTTGGTGCCGAGGTCAGTAATAAAAAGATTAAATAAAATTGGTCCCAAAACTGAACCTTGAGGAACTCCACTAGTAACCTCCCTCCAACCTGACAGTTCACCTTTCAGTATGACCCGCTGTAGTCTCCCCTTTAACCAGTTCCTTATCCACCTCTCAATTTTCATATTGATCCCCATCTTTTCCAATTTAACCGATAATTCCTCATGTGGTACTGTATCAAATGCCTTACTGAAATCGAGGTAGATTAGATCCACTGCGTTTCCTTTATCTAAAAAATCTGTTACTTTCTCAAAGAAGGAGATCAAGTTGGTTTGGCACGATCTACCTTTTGTAAAACCATGTTGTAATTTGTCCCAATTGCCATTGACCTCAAGGTCCTTAACTACTTTCTCCTTCAAAAATTTTTCCAAGACCTTGCATACTACAGATGTCAAACTAACAGGCCTGTAGTTACCCGGGTCACTTTTTTTCCCTTTCTTAAAAATAGGAACTATATTAGCTATTCTCCAGTCAAACGGTACAACCCCTGAGTTTAGAGATTCATTAAAAATTTTTGCTAATGGGCTTGCAATTTCATGTGCCAGTTCCTTTAATATTCTTGGATGAAGATTATCTGGGCCGCCTGATTTACTCTCATTAAGCTGTTCAAGTTTGGCTTCTACCTCGGATATGGTAATATCTACCCCCACATCCTTATTCCCATTTGTCATGCTGCCACTATTCCTAAGCTCCTCATTAGCCTCATTAAAGACTGAGGCAAAGTATTTGTTTAGATATTGAGCCATGCCTAGATTATCCTTAACCTCCACTCCATCCTCAGTGTTTAGCGGTCCCACTTCTTCTTTCTTTGTTTTCTTCCTATTTATATGGCTATAAAACTTTTTACTATTGGTTTTAATTCCCTTTGCAAGGTCCAATTCTACATGACTTTTAGCCTGTCTCACTTTATCCCTACATGCTCTGACCTCAATAAGGTAGGTTTCTTTGCTGATCCCTCCCATCTTCCACTCCTTGTATGCTTTCTGTTTTTTCTTAATCACCTCTCTGAGATGCTTGCTCATCCAGCTTGGTCTAAAACCCCTGCCTATGAATTGTTTCCCCTTTCTTGGGATACAGGCTTCTGACAGCTTCTGCAACTTTAACTTGAAATAATCCCAGGCCTCCTCCGCCTTTAGGTCCATAAATTCTTTAGTCCAATCCACTTCCCTAACTAATTTCCTTAATTTATTAAAGTTAGCCCTTTTGAAATCAAAAACCCTAGTCTCAGATTTATTTTTGTTTATCCTTCCATTTAGTTTGAACTGAATTAGCTCATGATCACTCGAGCCAAGGTTGTCCCCTACAACCATTTCTTCAATGAGGTCCTCACTACTCACCAAAACCAAATCTAAAATGGCATCCCCCCTTGTTGGTTCAGCAACTACCTGATGAAGGAATTCATCAGCTATCACATCTAGGAAAATCTGAGCCCTATTATTATTACTAGCACTTGTTCTCCAATCTATATCTGGGAAGTTGAAGTCTCCCATGATCACACAGTTCCCATTAGTATTTACTTCCTTAAAAACATTAAAGAGGTCTCTATCCATATCCAAATTAGATCCCGGTGGTCTATAGCACACCCCAAGCACTATCCCAGGGGAGGCTCTAGTAGTTTTCTTCCCCAATGTGATTTTTGCCCAGACAGACTCTGTCTTATCCATTCCATCACTTTTTATTTCTTTACAGTCTACCTCATCATTGATATACAATGCTACTCCCCCACCTTTACCTTTATTTCTATCTTTCCTAAACAGCACATACCCTTCAATACCTGTACTCCAGTCATGACTGCTATTCCACCATGTTTCGGTTATTCCTATGATATCTGGTTTCACTTCCTGGACCAGTAGCTCTAATTCCTCCATTTTGTTACCTAGGCTCCTCGCATTGGTGTACAAACATCTTAATTTTTGCTGTTTGGCCTCACTCACATTCCTTACCCAATTTGGTATGGACATTGTACTGCCAGTATGACCTATTTGACTAGTATCCACTCTGCCCTTCCTCCTTATGTCCATTCTCCTACCCCCGGCTATATCCTCTCTTACTTGGTTGTCTTCCCTCTCAATGTTAAAATCCAGCGTGGAGATTACCTGGACATCTCCCAACCGTCTCCCCCACATTCCTAGTTTAAAGCTCTCTTGATCAGTTGTGCCAGCCTCCATCCTAGAAGTCTATTTCCTTCCCTACTCAGGTGAAGTCCATCCCGAGAGAACAGTCCTCTGTCCATGAATGCCTCCCAGTGGCCATACATCCCAAAGCCCTCCTTGTAGCACCAATCCCTGAGCCATCTGTTGATCATCATAATCCTGTCACACCTTTGTTGCCCTTCTCTAGGAACAGGCAGAATCCCACTGAAGATTACCTGAGCCTCGATTTCCTTAAGCGTCTTCCCCAGCCTGGCATAGTCCCCCTTGATTCGTTCCAGTGAGAATCTAGCCGTGTCATTTGTTCCTACGTGAAGGATGATCAATGGATTCTTTCCCGCTCCCTTTAGGATCCTCTTCAACCTCAGGTCCACATCCCGTATCTTAGCACCCGGTAGACAGCACACCCTTCTGTTCTCTGGATCAGCTCTGGTTACAGGCCTGTCTATTCTTCTCAGTAAGGAATCCCCAATCACGTAGACCTGCCTTTTCCTGGTGACAGTGCGATTCTCCAGTCTATCCCCTGTTCCCTCTGGCTGCAAGTCCTTTCCATTCCTATTTTCCCTTGTAATCCTCTTCAACCCATCCTGTATCCTCCTGGGGCTCATGTTTGGTGTTGTCCCCATCGACTCTTCCCCTTCTTCTATGGGACTAACCGCTCTTCTCTTCTTCCTTGCCCTTCCACCTTCAGTGACCACCTGCTGTACCCCTTCTTCATTCTCCAACTCTGCAAACCTGTTCTTGAGCTCTATTTCTCCTTCACTGGCCCGTCTTTTCCTCTGCCTAGTTCTCTTAGTCACATGCTTCCACTGTCCATTTTCTTCACCCGGCAGTCCCCCCTCAGAGGCCTTTGATCCTGCTTCCATCTGCATCTCTGAGCTTTCCCCGTCAGCCACCTCGTGCCTTTCCTCCATCAACTGCTCGAACCCCCGTCTAAACTCAACCAGAGTTTCCACCTGCATCTCCAATCCTCGGATCTTTTCTTCCATCAGCTCTATCAGGCGGCACTTCATGCAGACAAAACTCTTATCAGGTACCCCCTCCAGAATCATATACATACCGCAGGTGCCACATCCAGTCATCCTCATTGTGTCCTCCACTGCTTGGCTCATGACCACTGCTGCCTCTATATCTGCCAGCCTTCTCACCTAAATCCTGTTAGTCCGGAAAACACAAAACAAACCACAACACCACCACCTACAGCAGAACAAACACCAAACAAATCCCAAAATACAGACTCCCCTTAGAAACTCCCCTTGCAAACTCCCACTCAAACTCCCCTGTTTACAGCTCTGTTTGCTGGCTCCTGTGCCGCTGCAGCTGTCTGTGTCCCGAACTCCTCTGCCCTCTTTCCAACCCCTCCCGCCACTCCCTGTCCCCTTACTGCACTGCCTGGAGATGGGTGGCTGGCAGTGCGGCTGCACCAGGACAGGCAGCGGCACCGCGCAGCACTGGTCAAGCCGGGCTCTGCAGCTGTGCTGCCCCGGGAACTCGCAGCCCCGCCGACCAGAGCATTGCACCAGCAGTGCGGCGCGCTGAGGCTGCGGGGGAGGGGGGAACAGCAGAGGAGGGGCGGGGGGAGCCTCCCCGGCCAGGAGCTCAGGGGCCGGGCAAGAAGGTCCCGTGGGCTGGATGTGGCCCATGGGCCGTAGTTTGCCCACCCCGGTTTAGAAAGTTACTTCGATTTTATTAAAATAAAAAAGTGTAAAAAGTTCCAGCAATGTCCAATGTCTCCTTCCACCTGAAAGGAATTTTCTTTCTTTTTTTTACTTCTCAGTTTGTGAAAGACAGTGAAACAAACATTTTTCAAGTTGACCCAAAACTATTCCCCCCCCTAATTGTTTGGTGCACATGAACCGAGAGCTCAATGATTCGCTCAGCTCTGGGGAGCTCAGACCTGCCCGCGTTATTGCAGAGTTTCCATATCTGGCTCTCAAAGCTCATCCGTGTGTGAAAATAGGCCGTTCCCAGAGGCCTCTTGGAATAAGCACCGATGGCCACATGGCCCTGGTCTATTCTGCCATTGCCACCAGCAGTGGTAGTGCAACGGTGGGTGACTGTCCACGGACGTCTAGGAGTGAAATACTGGCCCCATGGAAGTTCAGGGCAAAGCTTCCCCTGACTTCCCAGGGGCGCTGTGTGGGCAAAAAAACTAACCGGCTTCAAGACTGAGCTTGATAAGTGTCTGGAGGGGATGGTGTGATGAGACTGGCTACAATGGGAGCCGGTCTGCGACAGCTAGCAGCAAATAGCTCCACTGGCCGGTGATGGGACACTAGATGGGGGGGTGGGGGGCTCTGAGTTACTACAGAGGATTCTTTCCCAGGTGTCTGGCTGCTGGGTCTTGCCCACATGCTCAGGGTTCAACTTGTCACCATATTTGTGGTCAGGAAGGAATTTTTCCCCAGCACAGATTAGCAGAGACCCTTGGGGGTTTTCACCTTCCTCTGCAGCGTGGGGGCACGGGTCACTTGCAGGTTTAAACTAGTGTCAGTGGTGGATTCTCTGTAACTTGAGGGTTTTAACCATGATTTGAGCACGTCAGTAACTCAGCCAGAGGTTAGGGGTCTGTTACAGGAGTGGGTGGGTGAAATTCTGAGGCCTGCAATGTGCGGGAGGTCAGACTAGATGATCACCTTGGGCCCCTCTGACCTTAAAGTCGATGAATCTGTGACTTCAATAGGCCACAAGGTGAGATTTCTCCGAAGTTCTCAGCGCTGCCCTAACTTTGCTCTGGTTGAACTCGATGGGTGTTTTACCATTCACTCCGACGGGAGCAGAGAGGGGCCAACAATGAGTCTTTGTAACCCCTGTTCTTGAGTGGACAATACAATGGTTATGGCAAGAATGGTTTTAACAGTGCCATGGCTAGGTCAGCCATTACTGTGCAAGAAAATTGGACCCTATTTATACCCTGTTAACATATATAATTGAAATGAGACATTAATTGCTTAAAATCATAGTGTACTTGTTAGAGCTAATTATCACTGAGTCAAATTAAGTGCTGACAATGATTATAGGTAGTGGTGACCCAGTTTCAGTGTTTATGTTGCATGGTTTTTTACTGTATATTGGAATATTTGCTATGTTGCTTCTTGGGTCTCTGCCTTGGTTAAAATTTGGGGGAGCTACAGGCCATGTGAAGGGCGCTGTGCACAGTTGAGTTGTACTGCGATGAATGTAGATGCCATCACTCATCTGACATCAAGCCAATGGGGTGTAGGGTGACCAGATGTCCCGATTTTAATGGGACAGTCCCGATTTTTGGGTCTTTTTCCTATATAGGCTCCTATTACCCCCCCCCCCCCACTGTTCCCTCTAAGCTGTGCGCGCTCACACAGATCCTAAACCCCGCGCACACGGCAAAACACCGCGCGCACAAAAATTTCACCAGAAGAAATTTTTTGCACACACGGCCTGTCAAAATTTAGAGGGAACATTGCCCTGCACTCTGAGGGTGCCCCTCACTCCCGACCCGCAGCCCCCCACACCCTGTCGCTGCCCCTCACTCCCGACCTACTGCCCCCCCACAACCTGCTGCTGCCCCTCACTCCCGACCCGCAGCCCCCCGCACCCTGCCGGTGCCCCTCACTCCCTCCCCGCATCCCTCCCCGCACCCAGACGGTGCCCCTCACTCCCGACCCACAGCCCCCCACACCCTGCTGGTGCCCCTCACTCCCGAACTGCAGCCTCGCACATCCAGATGGTGCCCTTAACTCCCGACCCACAGCCCCCCCCCACCCTGTTGGTGCCCCTCACTCCCGCTCTGCAGCCCCCCCACATCCTGACAGTGCCCCTCACTCCCGACCTGCAGCCCCCCCGCACCCTACCAGTGCCCCTCACTCCCGACCCACAGTCCCTCCCTGTACCCTGCCGGTGCCCCTCACTCCCGACCCGCAGCCCCCCACACCCTGCTGGTGCCCCTCACTCCCGATCTGCAGCCCCCCGCACCCTACCGGTGCCCCTCACTCCCGACCCGCAGCCCCCCCCCACCCTACCGGTGCCCCTCACTCCTGACCCGCAGCCCCCCCCACACTCTGATGGTGCCCCTCACTCCCAACCTGCAGCTCCCTCCTGCGCACCCTGCCGGTGCCCCTCACTCCTGACCCACAGCCCCCCCACCCTCATGGTGCCCCTCACTCTCAACCTGCAGCCCCCGCGCACCACTGTTCCGGCTAAGCTGTGCGTGCGCACACAGATCCTAAACGCTACGCACACGGCAAAACACCGTGTGCACAAAAATTTGCACAGAAGAAATTTTTTGCACACACGGCCCGTCAAAAATTAGAGGGAACATTGCCCCCCCCCCACCCCCATCCTGATTTTTCACACTTGGTGTCTGGTCACCCTAACGGGGTGACGAGTGGGCGATTTCTCCGCAAAGACTCATCTGGACATGGGGAAAGCAGTAAGGAGAAAGAAGAACAGGAGGAAAAGCCCCTTTGCGTCTCTGTGCTGTTGTGAGCGGGGTGGCACGGATTTGCTGGCGATCAAGTGTGGTCAAAGGGCGAGGGGTGAGAACCTGCCTTGCCCCTTTGTTGAATTAAGTCACAGGCGTTCGGGCTGCATTGCTCAAAGGCCCCATGAGGGCAAGGCTCTGCTGTGCGGTTCTTTCCTTGCACCAATGGAACGCCAGCGAGCGGCTGCCCAAACCCCTTGTCACTTGAGATTCTAGCCGGCTTCCAGGGCGGAGAAATGGCACTGCGCCTCTCACCACCCCATGCCACTCCAAGTCCAGGCATATGCAGGAACAGGTCCAGCACTGCTTTACTGGTACAGCTAGCCTAGAGCAATACTTGGGCATCACATGCCAGCAGCCCCTGAGCGACTGACCGCCATTACCGCTGGTCACCTTAAAGGGACACTTTAAACCAGCCAGATCCTTCTCCTGTACAGCTGCGTCTCCTCTCCATCTGCCAGAGTGAGGATAGATGCTGCAGGCAGGAAGAGCTAGCAACTATTCCGGGCTCTGGCTCAGATTCACTGTGTGATTTTTGGACAGGTCACGTCAATGTTCGAGGCCTCAGTTTCCCGGTCCGGTAAGTGGGGGGTGGGATGATTTAGTCGGGGATTGGTCCTGCTTTGAGCAGGGGGTGGGACTAGATGACCTCCTGAGGTCCCTTCCAACCCTGAGATTCTATGGTTCTATGATTATCCTTCTCACTGGCAGGTCTAATCCATTGGCACTTAGAAAGCACTTGGAGATCCTCCAGTGGGAAGGGGCTAAATTAGAGATGCCACGTGGTACAGCCAGAGAAAACGTGGCCTGGAGCAGTGAGGGGACATGCCCAAGGTACCATACAACGCCAGTGGCCCTCACTGCCTCTTGGGGCTGTGGAATGAGGCCATGCTCCCGTTCACGGCTGGCTGTCACTGGCCCTTCCAAGATGTGGAACTCCTCCCGTGCCCTCCTATGCTAGTGAATCCCGAGGCTCTGTAATGGAGGGAGCGGGGCCAGCGGGTAGCACTTAGCACCAGGCTCCTGGTGTCTGTTCCCAGCTCTGCCAGCACTGTCCTTCACCATGGTGGCCAAGTCACAACTTCTCTGTGCCTCCGCGTCCCCATTTGGAAGCTAGGGAAGTGACGCTGGGGGCCTGCTGGCAGAGGGGAGCTGTGAGGCTCCAAGGGCTGGCTTGCCAAAGGGATTTATGCACCTCAAGATGTATAGAGGTGCTTAGTGGCATTTCCAAAAGCACCTACCCACCCTGATTCCAGTAGGAGTTAGGCACTTCGGTGGGGCTGTGTGAAAAATCCCCCCCGGCACCTCTGTGCCTTTGGAAATCTGGCCCTAAGGCACTAGTGTTCGCAAAGCGTCTGGGGGGCTCTGGAGAAAGGCCAGGTGCTCTGAGACAGGGCGTAGAGGGGCGACTGGTTGCTGTTATGGCAGCTGAGAGCCCGTCCCAGGGCACACGGTCCCAGCCTTTGTATGGAAGCTCCCATCCAGCCCAGCACTGCCCACCGGCTGAATCCCTCCCACTGCTCAATCCCAGCCCCCCCAACCCCACCGAGGCCGCAGCAGAGGAAGTGGCGAATGAAGCCAGCCCGTTAGGGAGGCATAAATTAACAACCCCCTGGCTTGTAAAATCCTGCCAGCGGCTTGTTAGTGACCACGCGTGGTCACAGGGGACTTAGTTCTGCGTGTCTTTGGAAAGCTGAGGATTAAAATAGCTTCCCCTTTCCACACCCGCCCTCGCAGGCGGCTTTGGGACAAGTCTGCACAGAGAACTGAGTCTTTCTAGACTGATTTGCCCAGCCCTAGGGAGCCTGGGGGAGACGCTGCTCTCTTCCCTCCCCATTTCCCACTTGGCCAGGGAGCATAATATGCCCTGCAGCTGCTGCCACAGCCTAGAAGGCTGCAAGCGCTGCCCTCACCCAGCCGGCTGGCCTGCGTCCGAACTCCTGAGCCAGGTGAGTTTTCTTCCTCCAGCAGCAGGTGGTACAAATGGCTCAGTCCCTGGGGTGAGAGAAAAGGTGTTTCACTGGCTTCAGAAGAGCCTTTTCCCTGCAGCAGTTGCTGGGTTTGGCACAGGAATTGCAGCAAGTGTCCGTTAGCCTGGGCGTTCAAACCGCTGCAGTTGAAAGATTGAGCCGAGGGTAGACTGATGCCACGGCTGGATGCCCTTCTCCTTAGCGCCATGACTAGGAAGTCTCTGGACCCGCTGCTCTGCCATTCTCCAGGGCCTGCTGCTGTGGGCCACCTCACTAGACTCTAGGAGTGGGAGCCATGAAGGGACTCAGGCATTTGCAACACTGAGTGGCACGGTGCCGAACGTTTAGGTGCCTACAAAATCACAGAACAACACTGCGATCGGCAAAGCCGGGTCAGGCACCCAGGCTCCTGTTTGGTGACTGGGCAGAGCCAGGCACCTTAGAATGGGACCCACCGAGCCAGACGCTGGGTCCGGAGCCGCCTGAGCTAGCGGAGGGGAGATGCTGGGGGGGGGGGGGGCGTGTGCTAAGCCCCTGTTTTCTCGGACAGAAGCGCCCAGCTCTGCTAGCCATACGGGAAGGGGAATCTGTAGGCTGGTAGCTCCAGGCACTTAGAATCATAGAACCTCAGAGTTGGAAGGGACCTCAGGAGGTCATCTAGTCCAACCCCCTGCTCAAAGCAGGACCAATCCCCAATTTTTGCCCCAGATCCCTAAATGGCCCCCTCGAGGATTGAACTCACAACCCTGGGTTTAGCAGGCCAATGCTCAAACCACTGAGCTATCCCTCCCCCTGTGTTTCTTCTGGCGTTTAAGGCACTTGAGGTGTTTCTTCCGGGAATGAGTTAGGCACCTGCCTTGCTCCACACAGAATGGCCAGAGAAGGTGCCCACCTCTCGGGCCTCTTAGCCCAGTGGTTAGCGCTCTCCCCTGCGAGGTGGGAGAGCGCTGTTCAAATCCTTCCTCCCCCTGTGGCGGAAGGGGACAGACCTGGGGTCTCCCACATCCCAGGTGCGTGCTCAAACCACTGGGCAGTGGCACCAGTGCCGCTTTCTCCTTCTCTGCCCAGATTGCGAATGGGACCTGATCTGGTGAGTGGCCTCTGAGTGCACCTACCACACCGGACCCCACCTGCGTCTTAGGGGGCTGAATGCGTCTTTCCCTGGTCCGTGAATCGCTCTGGGGCCAAGTCAGGAGAGAGGCCTGGAACGAGGCATGCACATGCCCAGGGCCAGAAACTCAGAGGCCGAGGGACTTTTCCTCTTGAAAACGTAGCCACTGAGGGAGTTTAGGTGCCTGCAGAGGCCAAGGGAGTTTCACAGTGGAGCCAAAACTGGGCCTCAGGTGGCTACGTATATTTGTGGATCTGGCCAAGGCGCTCAATCTGTTCAGCTCAGCCAAGAGATGCTTGAGGGGTGACCTGATCACTGAGAGCCTACATGGGAAACGAATACTGAACAAGGCTTGTCAGCCTAGCACGGAAAGACCTGCCATGGTGCAAGGTGAAGCTAGACCCATTCAGACTGGAAACACAGCATCTGCTTTTACCAATGAGAGCAATGAACCAATTCACTGAGGGTCGTGGGGGAATCTCCATTGCTGACGGTTTTAAAATCGAGATGGGATTTATTTATTTTTTAAGCAAAGATCTGCTCTCGTTCAAACAGGAATGAATCCAGGCAGGTCGTGGCCGGTGCTATGCAGGCGGTCAGACTAGATGACCACAATGGTCCTTTCGGGACTTGGAGTCTCTGGCGAGAGCTGAGCTGTGTTCCTGTTTTACAATGAGAATGAGCAAAGTGGCGGAGGGAATGAAGCTGTGAGCTAAATGCCGAGCCAATGGGGCAGGTGTCCTAATTGCTAGTCACGCGATAACACCAGAATTCATTGAGCGGATACAGAGGATTCACCTCTAATTGGCCTAGGTGATTGAGAACCTGACATGGAGCCTGGCAGCTCCAGGTGACTGGCTGCTCTCTGGGCCAGGCTTAGGTGGCTCATGTACAACGCACCTGGAGGGTCACTGACCCTTTCCCAGTGGGCTCTGGTGCCAGTGCCCCTTCGTTAGTCAGCCGTGTCAGGCTGGCAGCCAGCAGAGAAGCCAGTTAGAGGGTGTGAGGTTGGGGCATGGGAGGCGGTGTGAGCACAGAATCATAGAATCTCAGGGTTGGAAGGGACCTCAGGAGGTTATCTAGTCCAACCCCCTGCTCAAAGCAGGACCAATCCCCAATTTTTGCCCCCGATCCCTAAATGGCCCCCTCAAGGATTGAACTCACAACCCTGGGTTTAGCAGGCCAATGCTCAAACCACTGAGCTATCCCTCCCCGGGTGAGGTGGGGCGGGGCAGAGACCAGAGCAAGGGATCAGTCCTAGACTAGGAGAAATCTAGGAGGCTGAGAAAATGGGAATTTCTGAGCTAGGGCAAATGTGGAGACCATGTGGGTCTGAAGGCTGAGGGGTGGCTCTGGGTCCTGTATCTCTGCTTTAACTCCACTGACTCAGTTATAGGTCCTCGTCACACTGGGCTCTGAGCGCTCCACAAGCATAAAGTCACTTAGCCTTGCTCCCTGCCCCCGGGAGGTTGGTGTCACGATTTCCTCTTCGCATGGGAGGAACCAAGGCACAGAGAAGGGAGCTGACTTTCCCAAGGTCATACGGTGAACCCATGACAGAACTAGGAAGAGAACCCAGGAGTCCTGACTCCGAGAACCTGAATGCAGGGCCGGCCCTTCCTCCCAGTGAGCTGACAGGACACATATGCTGCTTCTGCAATGCAGATATTGTAGAAAAGAAAGAGAGATGACAGTTCAGTAGACTCCCCAGGGCAGGGCACTCAAGAATAAACGGCTTGGCTAGAGAGATGGGGGGAGACTGGAAAGGGGAGAGTGGGAGGGGAGAGGAGGGGGCAGAAATGGATGAGTTTATTTCCAAAGGTTATTTTCTCAAAGCATTTTTCTGCCTAAGCAGAGGGCAGCTCAAAGAGCTGGTTGAGGGTGGGTGGGGATGGTGGTGGGTTACCTAGCTACGTGTTGGATTTTGTTTTCTGGCTACTGTACCTTTAAATTTCCACTGTCCACAGACAGCTGGTTTCTGGTGGATTCAGATGGCTCTGTAGTAGGGGTGTTGTACTCACTCTCACGGAAATCTTACAGGTGTTCCTCGTGCTTTGTCCTTTTCCCATAAGTTAAAGTCAAGAGTCACTTGGCCTCACAGTATATGGCTGATGTCGCTGGGTGTAAAACAGCATCTGCTTGATCAGGGCTCAGGATTCCCCCCACCAGACGGCTGATCGCAGGTTCGAAGAACAAGGCTTTTTGTTTAAATAAGGGGCGATATTGTTATACGGACAAAACCATACAGGATCATTTTAGGGGACAAGACAAGATGCCACATTTATGATAACAATTTGATCTATAACCACTAACTAATACCTAATACTTACAGACACAGACACATATCAAATGTTCTGCAGCTGCTGGATAGTTACCAGTCCTGAATGTAGCTTGAGTTCGTGGCTTGGGTTCGCAGCTTGGGATCGTAGCTTGTGGCGGCTAACTGGCCAGGAAAGCCGGGCACAAGGAAGGGCTGGGTCTCTGTGGGGCACGCACTGATGCCCTTCCATGTTGGTAGCACAATGTTACCCTCCAAAGTCTTCCATCTCACCCATCCTTTCTCTTCTAGGCTTTTAGTTTGAATCCAGAGTTTATAGGTCTTGCTGTGTCACGCTGCCTTTGGGGTTGGTGTGATTGATCACCCGTCAATTGCAGACGTGACTTTCAGCCTTGGACCTGGCTTTGATGTTTCTTCAATTGTACCTTTGTTTTTTTTTCTCTTTAGGGTGGACTCTTCTTGCTTTAGAAGCGACAAAGAGTTCTGTGGCACCTTATAGACTAACAGACGTATTGGAGCATAAGTTTTCGTGGGTGAATACCCACTTCTTCAGATGCATCTGAAGAAGTGGGTATTCACCCATGAAAGCTTATGCTCCAATACGTCTGTTAGTCTATAAGGTGCCACAGGACTCTTTGTCGCTTCTACAGCTCCAGACTAACACGGCTACCCTTCTGATACTCTTCTTGCTTTGTCAGGGCTGTTGTCTGCATCTTCAGCCGTTGGTGTTTAAACTTTATTTCATCAGGACAGGCTGGGGCTGGAGGTTGCTTCCATCATCCATACATACCTCATTCACACAGCTGAACTAAACTAGTAAGATTACATCAGGGTTTTGTAAAATGAAGGTTGCAGCAGGTTTTTACAAACTGGAGTGAGCATTTTAAAATGGTGTTTGAGTTACAATATGGACAAGTGTAAGGATGGCAAACAGTGAACAGAAGTTACAATATGGACAAGTATAATGAATGGCAAACAGTGGGCAGAAGTTACAGTGTTGAAACAGTGCAAGTTCCAGTGATTTAAGCAGCAATTGGATTGAAAGTGAAATTTACAAGGGCAGCTGGCTGAACAGCTATGGTTCTTAACAAACAGCTTAATTGTCAGTTAGTCAGTTATTGGGGCACCCGGTTTTAGGAATGAATGTAGTTTCATTCATAAAACTTTACTTATGATAGTAATTAAAGAACAGAAACAATTTCATTCTTCAGCTCTACAATATGATAGAGGTCTATAAAATTATGACTAGTGTGGAGAAGGTAAATAAGGAAGTGTTATTTACGCCTTCTCAACACAAAAACTAGGGGGCACTAAATGAAATTAATAGGCAGCAGGTATAAAACAAACAAAAGGAAGTATTTCTTCACACAATGCACAGTCAACCTGTGGAACTCCTTGCTAGAGGATGTTGTGAAGGCCAAGACCATAACAGGGTTGGAAGACAGGATACTGGACTAGATGGACCTTTGGTCTGACCCAATATGGCTGTTCTTATGTTCTAACCATGTTCTCCAGCCTGTGACAGCTTGACCAGCAGCAAACCTGCTCTTTCTAGTGGATCAGCAGGCTAAGCAGGCAGGAACGCTACAGGAGCAGGGACCAAACCTGGCCCCTCTGGATCCAACAACACAAGTCTCTATCCCTTGAGCTTATTGACCCAGCTCTGTGAGCCAAGGCTGGGGTGGCTCATCAGCTCACTAGAGGGGGTCACTGAGTGGGGGGTGGGTTACACTGGGAGTCCTGAAGCAGCTACATTGTAGTGTGTGCTCTCAGTGAATCAGAAGGGAAATCGGAATACCCCATCCCCCAGACAGGATGCTCCCTGCAGCAGGCAAGGGTGCTGAGCACTTGCTGGCACCCAAAGGTGCCCAATACGCAGAACTGAGCAAGACATGGGAGCTGTTGTTTTGCACAATGCGGATGGGCGGGATGGGCAGTAACTCAGCAGCCGGAGAAGAGCCATTCAGGAGTAGCCTCGTGGTGAATGATCATGGCAGACTGAGCAGAGTTCTGGTGACATCTCTCTAGCGAGGTCGCACCTGGCTAGTAGATCTGCACAGGGCGATCCCTGCCCACATCGGCCTAAGCACAGGGGCAAGAAGTCAGGACTAGGGTGACCAAATGTTCTGATATTCATGGCTTTTTCTTATATAGGCACCTATTAGCCCTCCCCCCCTGCCCCACCGTCCCAATTTTCACACTTGCTGTCTGGTCACACTAGTGGGACTCTTGGAGTCTGTTCCCTGCCCTTACTGACTCCTTGCATGATTTTGGGTAAATTAGTGCCCCCGTGTGCCTCAGTTTCCCCATTTGTAAAATTAGGCTCATCCCCTTCGTGCCAGGGCTGCTGCAATGTTTGTAAAGTGCATGGGATGGTCAGAGGGCAGGTACCCCAGCAGGACCCATTGGGTATTATTGGTTATTATTATTCTAGACTCTGTTGTTCTCCTTTCATTCAAGCTGGAACGATGGATTTCCCAGCCACCACGGCCATTGTCTTCCTTGCCCTTGACAGCACCCTCAACGCCACCGCCACCACCAGCAGCAGGGATCACAGCTTCCTTGGCTTGACCGTGAGGCAGCTCAGATACGTCTTTGCCACTCTCTGCAGCCTGATCCTGTTAGTCGGTCTTATAGGAAACCTATTGATGCTGCTGGTCCTGATCGAGGGTCTCCAGAGCAGCAGCAGCCACATCTCCACCCTGACCAGCACCCTCATGGTCAACATCACCATCTCTGACCTGCTCTTCCTCCTCTACAACGTCACGGTGTTGCTGCTGACTTTTCTCCAGGAGGACTGGCAGATGGGGGTGGCCGTCTGCGTCAGCAGCCAGAGCCTCTCCATGTGGACCATGTTCTGCAGCTTTTACAGCATGGTGGCCACATCCATCCTGCGCTACGTGGCCGTGGTCCATCCCACCTGCTCCTTCTCCACCAGTAAGGTCCAGAGGCTCCTGCTGTGTACGAGCATGTGGCTTTTGGGCTTCTTCGTCTCCATCCCCAACTGGCTGCACCAAAGGGTCATGGCGGTTGGAGACGCCCATTACTGCCTGCTCCTCCTGACCCCGGAGCAAACCTTCCTCTACTTCCTCCTCTTCGGAGGCGTTGCTTTTCTCCCCTTTGTGCTGCTGATGCTCCTGTGCTACTCCAGGGTCATCCAGTCCCTCTGGTTCCGGAGCACCCACATGGGCCATTTGTCAGGGAGCGCCCAACTCAACCAGAAGGCCACTGTCATGATACTGACCGTGGTGACGGTCTTTGTGCTGATGTGGATACCTTGTTCTGTGGTGATCTACCTCTCTGCCACTCACCGCCTCTCTCAGACGCCTGCGGCTTTCGTGGCCTCCAGTTTGGCCATGGTGCTAGCCTACTCCAACTGCTCCGTGAGCCCCCTCATCTGCTTCTCCCTTTCGGCCCAGTTTCAGGGCAGCCTGAAAAAACTGCTCTTTCGGAGAGGCCCCAGGTGAGCCGGACGGTGGTGGAGCAGGCGGTTCAACTGGGGAGGGGTGGTATGTAGTTAAGAGAGGAGGCAGGTAAGAGGGGACGTGGTGGAGAGATACAAAGTAATGAAGAGGAGGGAGAAGATAGACTGGGTGCTCCTCTCTATTCTTTCTGGTAAATCAGGAACTAGGGATCAGCCAATGGAACTGAAAGGCAGCAAATCTAATGCTGATGAAAAGGAAATTCTTTTTCTTTCTTTCTTTCGTTTATTTTTGTTTCTCCACAAAGCATAATTAACCAGTGGAACTCATTGCTACAAGAATATGACTGAGGGCAAGAGCTTAGCAGGGTTGAAAAAGGATTGGACAGAACTATGGATAATAAGAATCACTGTTGTGTTAGGGAAAAATAGAAGGGATTAAATGTTCAGGGCACAATCCAACACCTTAACTGATAGGAGTCAGGGAGAAACTTCCTCCATGGACAGGTTATTCCATAATTGCCCACTAGGAGATTTCCTCTGGGGCAGGGCACTCTCCCAGTGATGACTGGACTGGATGATCCAGTTTGGCTGTTCCCAGTCCTGCAGGCCTGTCTAAACAGCAGCGAGCACTCGTTTTGGGGCCCCTGCACAGACTTGATAAGTCCCTGTCATTGCTCGGACTCGGGCTTGAGCGTATTTACTAGACACCGGGGCTGTCGTGGATACCATGGGATCTTCAGCGCCTCCGTAGCATGACAGAACTCCGGGAGACGTGATGGAAAAGAGAGGCAGCTTTGCCCTGAATGCTTATCTCGCCCCTTCAGCACCAGACCATTCACAGGTCAAGAATGACCCAGACCCTCCGATTTACTCTGGAGTCCACTCAGTGTACAAGAAATGTGACTCTCTGTCAAGCCAGAGCTCAGGCCTGCACTCCTTGTTCCTCAGCCCTTTGGAAGCCAATGACTGGGAGGACTGGGCCCAGGTTGCTTCTTTTGCTATCAGGGGGTTGTTGCTGGGGCGGTTGCCATGGGAACGACCTGGGGTGGTTGCCATGCAGTAGCGTGCCCAGCAATAAGTATTGGGGGGAGGGATAGCTCAGTGGTTTGAGCACTGGCCTGCTAAACCCAGGGTTGTGAGTTCAATCCTTGAGGGGGCCATTTAGGGATCTGGGGCAAAAATTGGGGATTGGTCCTGCTTTGAGCAGGGGGTTGGACTAGATGACCTCCTAAGGTCCCTTCCAACTCTGATATTCTATGATTCTATGATTTGGGAGGCTGGTCTCTCAAGTTGTCCATTAGGCGTAATCAGGCACTAGGGGGCTCTGTTGCCCCTGACAAAACCCTTCTCCCAGCCGCTGACAGAAGAGCATCAGAAGGGCCTTCCTGCTCATCCTGATTTTCAGTTCTTCTTTGCGTTGGCTCTTGGTGCTCTGAAATGAATACAACCTGTTGCCCCAGGCAGGAAGATCGACAGGCGCCTTGTGCTTCCAAGTGCCACACTTTGCCTCTGCTCTGGATATGATCAAACCCTGGTGGTGGGGGAGAATTACTGTTGATATGAGCCCCCCAATCCCAGGTCCACGTTCTGCAAGTGGTTCCTGTTTTTCAGATTGACTTTTCAGTGCCCCCAGAAATTAAAAAAAGCTAAACCCTGAGCCAAGACTTTGGGAGGGAGGGAGGGAGGGGGATTTTTAGACCGGGAGTTGTGGTTCAGTCCATCATGAAAATAGGAGCCGAGCCACTATCAAAATCTGGACCTGGGCTAGTGGTCTGGGCTTGTCCCTGCGGTAACTCTGACCCACGGAGGGTGTGATCATGCCCAGAGCAGAGGTGACTTGCTGCACGCGGAAGCACAAGCCAAACTGCTGTGCCACCCGCAGTGCTGTGAACCGTCCCAGGCAGACTTGTTACCGCCAGGTTTAGAATCTTGTTTGAGAACCGTTTGTCTAGTCTCCACTAGAGCTCAGCTCTTTCTAAAACCTGGTCAGCCACACCTGATGTTAAAACACACGAAGCATTTTCTAATGTAGACAAGGCCTAAGTCTGGCCTGTGTCTAGAGCAGGGGGTCGGCAACCTTTCAGAAGTGGTGTGCCGAGTCTTCATTTCTTCACTCGAATTTAAGGCTTCGCGTGCCAGTGATACATTTTAACGCTCTGGGGTTCCGGCCGCCGGCTCCTGCCAGACAGGATCTCAGCCTTCTGCCAGCCTGGGGTTCCCTTCACCCAGGCCAGCAGCGGGCACTGAGTGGGGCCTGCGGCGCGACCCCGGCTGGCAAGGGGCCAGCAGCTGGAATCCCAGAGCGTTAAAATGTATTACTGGCAGGCGAAGCCTTAACCTCCCCCACTCTGGGGTTCCAACCACCGGGGTCTCAGCCCGCTGCCAGCCTGGGGTTCCCTTCACCCAGGCCTGCAGCGGGCACTGAGTGGGGCCAGCGGCAGGACCCTGGCTGGCAGGAGCCCACGGCGGGAATCCCAGCGCAGCTGCGGGCTAAGCTGCTCAGCCCGCTGCGTGCCATCAAAAATCGGGTGGGGGGGTCCCCACGGAAGAGGATTCCAGCAAAGAGCAGATACTGCTGGAAGTTGGTTTGAGCAACGGAAGCAGGAGCTTCCAACGTCTCAGCATTGGCCTGATTCTGCTGTCGACTTTGATGGGAGCAGAGGTAGGACAGAGCTGAGTGCTGCTGAAATTCCCACTCGAGAGCTGTTAGAGTTTTGTGCTTTATTGATTAAAAGTTAGTCGTGAATGTTAGGGCTGGGCTGTGATTTTCAACACACACACACACACACACACACACACACACACACACACACACACACACACACACACACACACACACACACACACACACACACCACCCCCTTCACCCCTCTACCCCCAAAGCCTAGTCCCCCATTTTCTTTTTTCTCTCTGTGGGTTATTACAGCATCCCTGCACCTGCCTCCCTGTTCCTCAGGGCCTGGCGAATCTCATGAAACACAACCCAATTTCTGCAGCAAGACAAACGATCGCTGTGCAATCCCCAGTGTTCAGCATCAATCATAAATATGAATGCCACTGAGCGTACGCAAGACCCTAACATGACAATTTTTAAAAATTCAGACACGGGCTTGACATAATGGCCTGGCAGCATGAGTGATTGGCCCTCTGTCTCTCTCGCTCTCGCTCAGTTCAGGAGACAGACAGAGAGAGATGGGAGCAAAAGGCTTTTATAACAGACAGATTATTTTTGCTGACAGACTCTAAAAAAAGAATGGCCACAGAGCCTGGATTTCTGCATTCAGATGAGAGACGTGACAATCAAGGCAACTCACACATGTCCAGGCTCCTGCTGTCTCGGCTCTTCCCAGCTCCCGGCACGGACACAGGCTTGCTCACACACATAGCCTACAATCCACCCACTAGCACTCTAGATCCAGAATTTGTGCCACCCCAACAAACAAGGATTCTCTCTTGGGTTCCTACTAATAAAACAGCAGTACTTGGTACCTTCCATCCGTGGGCTCTCAAAGTGCTCTGCAGAGAAGCCTCACGACCTGCTTTTTCTCCTTTGCAGATGAGGAACATGAGGTAAAGCGAATTGCTCAAGGTCACACAGGGAGGCAGTGGAGGCCCAAAGTAGAACCCAAGAGTCCTGGTTACTAACCACTGGAGCGCAGAGTGAAGTTAATAAGCCCAGGGTGGCCAAACTTACTGACCCTCTGAGCCACATACCACAATCTTCAGAAGTTCGAGAGCTGCGGTGTGTCTGGGGCGAGCCCCACTCCTGCTGAAGCCCTGAGCCCCACCAGGCGTGCCCAGTGGGGCTGAAACCCTGAGCCTATGGGAGTTCTGTATAGACCACGACATCTCCCTGAGGGCTTTCCACCTACCGGGTGCCTGCAATACACAGGCCGATCGCCTCAGCAGGGGTTTCTCCCCCCATTACGAGAGGTTACCGCTTCGCCCAGACCTCCTCTCTCAGAACGGGGGCCGCATCCTTCATCCCAGTCTGACAGCGTGGCTGCTCAGTGGCTAGACGAGGAGACAGTGGTGTAGCCAGGTGGAGGGAACAGGGAGAGTGGAGATTAAAAAAAGGCGCCACCCGCTTGTACTCACCTGGTGGCGCTGTGGGTCTTCGGCGGCACTTTGGCGGCGAGTGCTTCACTTGCTCCGGGTCTTCGGCGGCACTGAAGGACCCGCCGCCGAAGACTCGGAGCGCCACTGGGTGAGTAAAAATTAAAAAGGTGCCAAAAAATTAAAAAGGCCCCACTTGTGCTCAGTGTGAGAGCAGCCGCTGCCCCGCTCCCCCCCTAGCTACACTACTGGGAGGAGAGGAGTTGTTCTGAGGAAGTCAGGCGGGTCCTCCTGGAAAGTAGGAAGCCGTCCACATGCCGGACGTACCTGGTGAAGTGGTCCAGATTTTCCAGGTGGGCGGGGGAGCGGGGAGTCTCCCCATCGTCTGCACCGCTCCAACTTATCCTTGAGTACCTCCTGTCCCTTAGGACCCAAGGGCTAGCACCCACCTCTGTCAGTGTACACTTGGTGGTCATATTGGCCTTCCACCCACTGGTGCAAGGGCTCTCGGTCTTCTCCTATACTATGACCTCCCGCTTCTTGAGAGGCCTTGACCGTTTATTCCCGTATGCTAGATCCCCTGTACCGCAATGGGACCTAAATCTGGTATTGTCCCGCATCACGGGGCCTCCCTTTGAACCCTTGGCCACATGTTCCTGGTCTCACCTCTCCTGGAAGGTAGCCTTCCTTGTAGCGATCACGTCAGCCCGACATGTCTCAGAGCTCAAGGCCTTGACCTCGGAACCTCCATATACGGTCTTCCACAAGGATAAGGTCCAACTTCGCCCGCACCCTGCATTCCTCCCAAAGGTGGTCTCTGCCTTCCATATGGAACAGGACATCTTCCTTCCCGTGCTCTGTCCAAAGCCCCATTCCTCCAATGAGGAACGCCGCCTCCACACGCTCGATGTGCGCAGGGCACTGGCCTTCTACCTGGATCGGACTAAACCGTTTCATAATTCCTCGCAACTCTTCATTGCCTCGGCTGAGCGTATGAAGGGGCAGCCTATTTCCACCCAGCGCCTTTCTCGCTGGATCACCTTGTGCATACGCACGTGCTATGATCTGGCAGGGATTCCCCCGCCACTGATCGTCAGGGCGCACTCAATGAGGGCTCAGGCCTCGTCGGCTGCCTATGTAGCCCATGTCCCTATCCAGGACATCTGCAGGGCTGCCACCTGGTTTTCAGTTCACACATTCACTGAGCATTATGCGATCGTCTCCCAAACTAGGGATGACGCCGGGTTTGGCAGAACAGTACTGTGTCCCGGGAACTCGGGAATTCCTACCCACCTCCAACAGATATAGCTTGGAATCACCTACGGTGGAATAGACATGAGCAATCACTCGAAGAAGAAAGGGCAGTTACCTGTTCCGTAACTGGCGTTCTTCGAGATGTGTTGCTCAGGTCCATTCCACATCCCGCCCTCCTTCCCCTCTGTCGGAGTTGGTCCGGCAAGAAGGAAATGAGGGTGGAGGGAGCACGCGGCTCCCCTTATAGCGCACTATAGCGGCGCCACTCCAGGGGTCACAGCGGCGCTCCCCCATACGGATACTGCTAAGGGAAAATCTTCCGGCACCGATGCACGTGGCGAGCACGCACACCTACTGTGGAATAGACCTGAGCAACACATCTCGAAGAACGCCAGTTACGGAACAGGTAACTGTCCTTTTTTGAGGCACTCGGAGTCACAGGGCAGGTGTGACACAGCCCCTCGCTGGGCTGGATTGCGCCCCAGAACGTAACACCTTGTCTCGCTGGTTTTTAAAGACACACGAATACATATTCCTACTCCTGGGGCCTGACACTTTACCCGGGTATCTGACTTTGTTCTTTTTCCTGCCCTTCCCTAGTGACCCCCCTGTCCAAAACCCAACAACCCCCCGCAGCAGAACTCACGCCCACACTGAGTCCCGGAACAGAAAAGGCACAGCGCACTGCTGAACTGCTACACAACGCTTTAACAGCCGTCATTCCCTGAGTGTAAGCGTGTCAGGGTGTGTGTCACTCTCAGACAGTGGGACCCTGATCCTCGCTAGGAACCCCTAAGTGCCATTGCAATGCACATAAATAACCATCATCAGCCAGCCTCCTACCCCAGTTTCTTTACACCCAGAGTAACGGCCTGAAATCGTCTTCTCTGCCAACCCAGCTAACCCTAAGCTACTGCCCGTCCTTTCTGGCCTTGCTGCCCGGCTCGGCTCCGTGCTGAATCCCCGGCCAGACCCCGCACCTGGGGAGCAGGCCCGGGAAGGCAAGTCTGACACTCACATCTGCCTCCCCATCCTGCTCTGCTGCCCCACAGCTGATCAGCTTGGCAGGCTGCCTGGAGTTCTTAGCCAACTAGTCAGCCCACTCCTCCTGTGTCCAACCTCCCCTTAGGCCTCTCAGTCCCAAGCACAGCCCCCCTCTCAATGGGGCTGAGCCGGTTGTCTAGCAGCTGCCCCCTCCCAAGAACACTCCAAAGGGGAGTCATGCTGTAGGCGGGTGCTGGGTTTGGGGGAATGTGGAGCCGGGCAGCCAGGTCTGTCAGGTGGGAGAGGGTCTGGGGAGATCATGGTGGATGCAGGGTGGGGGGAAGAGCAGAGACGGGAGGCCATACTCCTGCTCCCCAGGATGCTTTGGGGAGGTTGTCGAAGGAGGCTGGGCCCACCTGTGCAGGGGCTGGGGCTGAGGAAGCAGTTCTGGTGGGAGGGGGAGGCACCACGGGACAATTTGCAGGACTAAGGGCTCAGGTACGTGACAACTCTGGTAACCTGGTCAGGAGAAATCCTGGGTCCTTGTTGAGAAGCGCTTGCCATGGAGCCAGTAGCGTAGCCAGCGGGGGAGCAGGGGGAGCAGCCGCTCCCCCTGTGAGGAAAAGCGGCGCTAAGGCGCCGCCCAAGCCCGGCTGCGTGAGCCGAGCTCGGGGGGCACTTTAAAGGGCCAGCGGCTCCCCGCAGCGGCAGGAGCCACTGGCCTTTTAAAGCGCCCCCCAGCCCCAGCCCAGCTCAGCTCAGCTCAGCTCAGATCCGGCAGCAGGGCTGGGGGTGGGTGGGGGGGCGCTTTAAAAGGCCGGTGGCTCCTGCCGCTGCGGGGAGCCGCTGGCCCTTTAAAGCGCCACCCCCCCCAGCCCCGCTTCCAGAGCTGGGCTTGGGCGGGGATTTAAAAGGCCCGGGGGCTCCGCAGCTGCTAGAGCCCCGGGCCCTTTAAAGCGCGGCCGGGTGAGTACAGGGGAAGCGGGGAGGCGCCTTTTTATAGCGCCGCCACTCCCCCTGTGCTGTAAACCTGGCTACGCCACTGCATGGAGCATGTGGGACCATCAAAGAGCAGACGTTGCAAACGGATGCGGGGGTGGGGGGGGGGGACTGGGCCTGTTAAGGCAGAGGAGCCTGACGGGAGGTGGGGCTCCAGATGGAAGTCGTGACTGTGCTGAGACCCTGGCTAAGTGGGCTGGCTGGAGGCTTGGTCCAGGAGAAGTTCGGGGCAGGCCCGGCCTGGGTGTGGCTCTCTGTGGGGCGGGGAGGGGCAGGATGTGGAAATGGACTGGAGTAGTTTGTGTGGAATAAGGACCAGCTAAGTATGAGCACTAGCTATTCATGTGGCCCCATTCTGGAATAAAAATCACTCCATTCGGGAAGAATTGCTTCCCTTGGGAAGCACACGAATTATTCTGGAATGAAGTGACTTTAATGACAGAAGAGCGTGTCCACATGAGCCACTCCGGAATAGCTCTCATTTAGCTGTTACTTATTCCACACCAGCTACTCCAGTCCATTTCCCCATGTAGATGAGCCCTAGAGTTGGCTTTTCCCTCCAGCATCAGCCCTCTTGCTCTTCCAGACTAGTTTGCTCTGCAATCACTATTCTGGTCAATTTCCCCATGTTGACTTCCCTTACAGCCGCCCCATATTCGTTCGGAATAGCTGAGGAAGCTTACCATGGCATCTCCTTGTTGTAAAGCAGTGGGTGTGTCAGTTAGCAGCAATCTTGCCTATACCTCTACACAGTGGTTTGTAATCATACCGCCCACACTTTTTTTCTGAGGCTAGAGGTGTCAAGGGATGTCTGGAAGTAGTTGGTGCTTGCTCAGAGACAAGGTGAAAGTAAAGTACCCGTGTGTGTGTGTATAGGACACTCCAGCTGGGTGCCCTGGAAGGTCAGTCTGCAGTATTGCCAACCCCAAGCAGTCTATAATCATGTCAGGTCTAAAAAAAAAAATGTTTGGCCTAAAATCATGAACTTTTGATAAAATGATGAATTTGGAGTTCCTTTTTCTTTGTGTAACCCCTTTGGGGTTTAGAGAGCCTGGCCCCTTTAAATCTTTTTCCTAACAGGGGAGGGGAAGCAGTGAGAAAAAGGAGGGAAACTCCAGGGGGTGGGGGTGGAGCTGGAGAGAGAGAAGGGAGACTGCAGTCTGCAGGCCCTTGGAGGGGAAGCGGAGAGAACCTGCCTGAAGCCCGAGAAGGACAGGGCGGCCGATCGGGGACACCCCAGGACAGGAGCCAGGAGGAGCACTGTGCCAGGGCAGCATTGCCCGAGAAGGACAGGCTGGAGCTGGACCCAGGATCTGTATCACTGCTGCCCAGAGCTGCATGGGGCTGAGAGTACTGGGGCTGGTGACTCTGCACTGGGAATAAGGAGGGAGGCTGTTAGCTAGTTAAGTGGGGAGGGGGTCGCTCTGTGTGGCTTTGCAGAGAGCCGCAGAAGAGGGACCGGAGGGGTGTGTTGGGGAAAGTTCACTGGCGCCGAAGGTTGACCAGGAGCACCCAAGACTCACCCCTGGACTGGAACTTTGCTCAGGACTCCTGAACTCTGTGTGCAGACACATTGCTCAGTGTCTGCCCTTTCAGCCTGTGCTACCACTGGGCCTGTGGGGCCTTGGTTTGGATGCAACCCTGTTTTGCTGCTCCCCCTATATCTCCCCTTGTTGTTTTTCTTCTCTCATCCCTTTGTAAATAAATATTTCCCTTTCTTATATCCATTGTACTTTTCCTGTGGGTGGGTGTGTTCACTCTGGGGGGTTTGGAACAGGTGCCCCTGGGGTGGAAGGGACTTTCCCTGCTGCATTCCTGCGCACGCTTTCTCTTGGCTAGAGCTGCCTGCAGAGCAGACTCCATCTTGGCCACGAGGGCGCTAAAGTTACATTTGTCTTCTCCTTTCTGAGGCTCAGGACAGAGTTTCTCCACAAGCGTGAGCGTTAGAAAGTTACTCAGACTTGTCTTTCAATGAAAGCTGAGATGCTCTCATGGTCACCTGACTCCAGGGGCTGGGGCTTTAAAAAAACCACCAAAATATCACAAGACTTGTGACAAAATCACCAGCGTTGGAAACACTGAGTTTGGCTCCACATACTTTATGGCTCTGTGAGTTCCCTATCCTCTGTCACTTTTGTACCACTAACTAATCCTGTTAGCTGAGCACCAACAATTTAGCTCCCCGTTCAGACAATGGGCATCAAGTCCCTTAGCTACAGTCAGGCAATGGGCCTTTTCAGGGACCCGATTATTTTAGGTATGGGAAATGCAGTAGATCTAATGGACTTCAGAGCATCATTTGATATGATACCACATGGGAAATTATTAGTTAAATTAGAGAAGGTGGGTTTCAGTACACGCAGTGGAAGATTGGTAAGGAACAGGCTAAAGTGGAGAAAGCATGGCCCTGGCACAAGAAGTAGGAGTGTGCTACTGAAATCGGGGATGATACAAAGCCGGGAGGCATCAACAATATAGAGAAGGATCAGCACGCTCTACAGGAAGCTCTGGATGACCTTGAAGACTGGCGTAATAGAATTGGGATGAAATTCAATAGAACAAAGAGCAAGGTCATGCGCCTAGAGACTCATAATAATCGTGTTTGCTGTAAACAGGGGGCTGATCAGCTGGAAGCGACAGTCACTGGGGCGCGTGGGTCGATCACAGGATGACTTTGAGCCAGTGTGAAGCACTTGCAAAGAAAAGTCAATGTGACTCTAGACTGTATCCAGGCCTTTCCAGTAGAGAGAGAGAGAGAGAGAAGCGTTAACACGATGGCACAAGGCCCTGGTGAGACCTCATCTGGAATACTGGGTACAGCTCTGATCACCCATGTTCAAGAAAGATGAATGCATACTGGAACAAGTGCAGAGAAGAGCTACTGGGATGATCAGGGGAATGGAGGGCCGATCTTGTGAGTGGAGGCTAGAAGAGTTTGGCTTGTTTGGTCCAGCAACCAGAAGGCTGCGCGGGGATCTGACTTCTCTCTACATATACATCAGGGTTAAACAGCAGGGAGGGAGACGCTCAAGGACAAAGTTGGCACAAGAACAAATGGGGATGAACTGGCCATGAACAAACTCAATCTGGAGATGAAAAGAAAGGTTCTATCCATCAGAGTGGGAGGCTCAGGCACAGCCTTCCCAGAAGCATTGTGGGGCAAACAACTTAATTTGTTTTAAGTGAGAGCTGGACAAATTAGGACTGTGGGGTTGCTTGTAATGGTGGTGGCCAATGCTCAGCTGCCCTAGGGTCCTTTCCAGTTATTGTCTTATGTTCCTAAAATCTCATGTTTCAGGGCTTCAGCCTACAGGGGTCAGGAGGGATATTTTTAACTTCCTGCTGTATTGGTAATTGTTTGGGGGATTTCTTTTGTTTTGTTTCTTTTTAGTCTCCTTTCTCTAAAGCATCAGAGATGCTGATGGCTAGAGATGGGACACTGGATGGGGTGGGATTGTGCTCTAAGGTGGTAAAGAGAATCCGCTGTTTTACATGCTTGGCTGGTGTGACTTGTTCTGATGGCCAGATCTGGGGTTGGAAATGAAATTTCCCCACATCAGATTAGCAGCGACCTGGGGACCATCCCTTGCAGCATGGAGTGTGGATTGGCTGCTGGGATTGTCTGGGTGTATCTCAGTGAATCAGTTCCCTGCCATCCCAGGGGCCTCTGGCACGGGTGCACCTCGGTCCCTCCTGTTCTCTGCCTGTGGCACATGATCGTCTCGTCTCCTGTGTGCTGTAAGACTTCAGTCTCATTTCAGTTGTTGGGTTTAGGGTGCGGATGCTGGGTGGGTTGGTGGCCTGTGATCTAAAGGAGGTTCAGGCTGGATGATCTGCTCCCTTCTGGCCCTAAACGTCATGATGCTGTGAGTCATTGCTGAGCTTTGAGCAGCATCTCTCTGGTATAAACTGAACAGGAGTTTGGGATGGGAGATAAACCCCCGCCCCTTCTAACTAATGGAGCTGAGGAATCTGCGTTCCTTGGGGCAGTTACCTATTGCAGTTTCTTGTACCTTCCTCTGAAGTGTTGGGTCCGGTTCAGTGAGAGGCAGGATGCTGCTGGATTACGTGGGCCTTTGGGTGATCCAGCTGGCTGTTTCTCTAGTCCAGGATGGCTCCACATTCTGCTAGCTACAGTCGTGGCTCATGACCGAGAGCTCAGCACCTTAGTGTCACGTCAGTGCCTCACAGCACAGTAACAGGGACAGTGTGAGCCTGCCCCTCCCCAGGCAGGATTGGCTCAGCAAAGCCGCGAAGGTGGGCATGGAAGAGCTCCGTTGTGGGGAGCGGGAGGACTGTTTTCACTGCTTGCATGGGGCGCAGGCACACCAGACGCGGAAGACATACCTGCCACACATTGCGACAAACACCCGGTATGTACTGGTACAAATCTCCCCTTTCCCATGTGCAGCCCCCCCACTACCCCGCCTAACCAGGGGATACTGAAATAATCTGGACAGGCATCTTCTAGGGGAGCAGTAGAGGTCAGAGGGTATGGACAGAGAGAGGCACATGGGACAAGCTGTAGAGTGTCCCAACAAAGAGCTGTGAGGGAGAAGCCAAAGCAGAGCCTGGGCTGGGAGGGTCTCTCTGCTGAACCTGTTACAGGTGGACAGAACTGGGCACGGAACTATTAGCTGCCATGGTTTCGAGTGTTCGCCACAGGCTGTGCAGACCGAAACCATTCTTAGAGTCAGCTTGGCCATGAACTGGTTACACAAACTTGGTCCTTGCTGGGCAGCCCCAGCTCTCCCTTCGATAGGTCCAGCGCTCTGGAACACTTACTGTGATTCTGTCTACATCCTGCTGGGGTCTTGGGGCCCCAGTGAGAACACGGTAGCTCCCTGCTGGGGTTACGCCTTTCCTGTGTAGATGGGACCTAGCCATAACCATGCTCCGGAACTAGCGAGAGACAGGGCGTTGGAGGGGATATTGTTTATTGGACCAACTTCTGTTGGTGAGAGACACAAGCTTCCAAGCCACACAGAGCTCTTCTTCCAGTCTGGGGAAGGTCCTCCGAGCATCACAGCTAAATGCAGGATGGAACAGATTGTTTAGCATAAAGAGTTAACACGTATTGTAAGGCAGTGACGCTCAACCACGCCAGACTGTCCCACTTTCAGGAGTCTGAGCTATCTTGCGTACCCCCACGTTTCACCTCACTGCAAAACGACCTGCTTACAAAATGAGATGTAAAAATACAAAAGTGTCACAGCCACTAGTACTGAAAAACCGACTTTCTAATTTTTACCATATAATTATTAAATAAATCAATTGGAATATAAATCTTGTCCTTACATTTCAGTGTGTAGTGTATCGAGCAGTATAAACAAGTCGTCGTCTATGAAATTTTAGTGCGTACTGACTTCGCTAGTGCTTTTTATGTAAAACTAGGCAAATATCTAGATGACCTGATGTACCCCTGGAAGACCTGTGTGTATCCCTGAGGGTACATGTCCCACTGGCTGAGAACCAGTGTTGTAAGGGGCCATTCAAGGCAGAGTGGCCTGTTGACACCTCTGCAGGCATAGATTAGTGAGGGGGTTAGTGGGTTACAGATTGTAGTGACAAGCCCTACATCCAGTGACGGTGTTGTGCAGGTTTCCACGAGGTCAGATACAGCGTGATCGCTTTGTGAAAAGTGTTTGCCCCCAGGTGATTGGGTGTTTTTGTCTTTTATCACTTTCCTGTGCGAATTCATTCGAGAGCAGAGTGATTGTCTGGTTTCACCGACACAGTTGTTCTTGAGGCATTTAGTGCACTGGATGAGGTATACCACACACAATCATAGGGCTGGAAGGGACCTTGAGAGGTTATCTCGTCCAGTCATGGTAGGACTGGACTCATGTTGTGATAGGCACGTGTAGGACCCATGGAGCTTGAAAGGTGTGTTGTGGAGGGTGTTGATCGTTGTTGCAGATGGAGCTTTGTCTGCAGGTTTTGTAGTTGCTGTTCTGGCAGGGTCTAGGGCTGCTTTGAGTTGGTGGGTGCTTGTCTGTGGGGAACCTGCTTCTGGTGAAGAGTTTGGCGAGGTTGGGGGTTGTTTGAAGACCAGAAGTGGGGGTGCAGGAAAGGTTTCTTTCCAGATGGGGGCCCCATGGAGTATGGGTTGTGCTGTTTGATGGTACTCCGGGTGGGGTACAGTCTAATGCTGTGAGAAGGGCCCGGCTCCACTGTAATCACTGACTGAATCCAGCCCAATCAGCAAGGAAAGGCTGCCACCTCTGACACCCTGAGCCAGCCAGTCCCACCCCAGCAGGTGACACAGAATGGTGGGGGTTAGCAGCAGATTTGTTCAGGGACGGCTGTCGAAACCAAAGGGCTCCTGCCTCAAGCCAGTTTTCCATCTGGTGCTGGGGTTTCCAGCTGGGTGAAAACAGCAGCACCAGGGGTTCTAGACTTTTGGCCCAAAGGGCAGGAGTAGGTGGGAGAGGAAAGGACCCCGGGGATCATCACGTGGCATGGTCCTGGCACCGTGGAGACAACACGGCTCTAGCTGAGGGCTGACGAAAGGGAACCTGAGAGCAGTTGGCACACTGGAGCTGGGGAGGCGCGGCCTCCCATCTCTTCATGATAACCAGAATGGGGACAAGGGAGTCAGCCTAAAAGAGTGAGCGAGCCAGGAACCAGAGCAAAAGCAAATGGTCCTTCAAACCCGCCCCTACAGGTAACTCCCCAAGCGACTCATTTTCTGTAAGGACCAGCTCCGTACCACCAGCGTGCAGAGGTGACCTGAGTTCTGTCTTTCTGCTCGTCAGATCGGGCCCAGGGGAGATTCTCTCCTGCGATGGAGACACCATTTTATGGTGCTGTGACCTTTCTGGGGCTCTCGGAGGGCAGGAAATCAGAGCGGGCTCATTGCTGTAGTAAAAAGCATAGTTTATTTCAGTTTAAGGCAATCCAATACAAATCAGCTCACGTCAGACATTCGACACAAAATACAATAGTGGAAAGTCTAGAAAGGTCACCACCCATGCAAATAAAAAATCAAGTGAGTGGGAGGGAGGGAAAAGAGAAAGAGGGAAAGGAGCCAAACTTCCCCAGTAACATGCTGGGTGGTTGCTAATTCTCAGACCGTGTAGACCCCTCCTGTAGCTTGTAAAGAAAAGTTGGATTGGAGGATAGACTGTACAGTGGCCCCCTTCCCGTGGAAACGTACACACCCCATCTTGGAAGACTCATGTTCCTTCAGCAGCACTGGCTAGCCACCCTCATGGGCATAGGGCTTGTTCCTGATCTGAGAGCTGTGATTTCACAGCCCTGGGTCCACGCCCCCTGTGCACTATCTGCCATCCACACCGACCCAGAGCAGGGTGGGAGGACAGCTCGGCCATGCAGCACGTTCCAGAACAGGGCACAGGACTGCACTGGCATGCATCACCCACTAGCTACACTTGTGCAGAACGGGGCATGGCACTGCAGGGTCTATGGCACCCGCTAGCTACACGTGGACAGTAACGAGTACAGAGCCGCCCGGCCAAGCACTGCCTGCTCTCCCTGCTCATGCATGCTGGGCAGCAGTGGCACACCCGCCACCCTCTGACTGCTCTTTGGTGCTTCTTACTTTGAGTGGCACTTGGACAAAGGAGCTTTGCATGCTGCCGATGCAAAGGGGGTTGTGGCTAGGTGTGGATAAGTGACATGGTCATGACTCCCCCTCCCGGTTTGGGACGATGGAGCTCAGTAAGTTCATGGTCAAAGATCTCCTCCATCAGGCGAGCAACTCCGAGGAGGCCTGGCACTCCCAGAGCAACAGAGCCACTCGCCGGCTTCAGCCTTTTCCCAGTCACCCCAAAACCTCACGCTGAGTTCAGGAGGTGACTGAGCAATGCTAGGGCATCACCCGTCTCCTCATCAGGCTGGGGGGGGGGACATGAACCAGGGGGCTCTCCCATCCTGGGTCAGCACCCCGCCCAATAGGCTAACGGTTCTGAGAACCCCCCCTTCTCCCCCTCCCAGGTCTTGTGAGCTCCCCTAGCAGATCAGCCCCGCACATGACCTAGGCAGCTGAACACCTGCCTTGCCCTGGTTGGTGACTCACAAGCAGAGACAGGCGGTTCCCTGGAGCCCAGACTCCAGGGGCTTAGCACCCTCCCCCTCTCCTCAGCTTCTCCCCCGGGTTAGCTCAGGCCGCTCCCTGCCCAGAATGCTGGCTGTGTGGCTCCCCCGATCTCTCCCATTCATTGTATGGAAGCCAGGGCACCCGAGCCAGGCGTTGCGGATGGCAGGGGTGTTCCTGTGACTGTCTAGGGACTGTGACACTTGGCACTGCAAGGTTTGAAGGCCCCCAACTGCTCCTGGTGACGTGCCCACTGGGAGAGGTGACTGGCTCTTTATGTCTCCTCCCACTCCAATGCTATGGATTGGATCCTGCCCTTGTTCTACCTCTCACGCAGAGAAGAGCGGTGTGATGGGGCTGCTGGACCCTGAGTGCTAACATGGAGTTGCTGGGTTGTGTCTACCTTTAATTAGGGCTCCATTTCCCCCCTATTCCTCTTGGGCGATTGTATCCTCACGGCAGGAATCTCCTAAAATCCTCAAAGCACTTAGGAGTTGATTCTGTTAATCAACCACTGGGCCATTGCTAACTGTGGGGAGGGAGGGGAATCCCCAGGGCAGTCACACATGGTAATTACCTAGCCAGTTACCCAGCTACTGTTACACAAGGAATGGAGCTGGAGAATGAGGATCTCCATGAAGTTTGATTATACAGCGGTCTCCTAGCCACCCCATTTTCATTAAACCCAGGGCGTGTGTGTCAGCCCTGGTCTCACCAGGAGCCAGAAACATGTAACCAAACTTGTTTTTAAAAAAGGCAGCCGCACTGAGGGGCACCAAGGGCAGCAGAATAGCTAGGGACCGGCTGAGATGATCTCGCTGATGTTTTAGGGCTATGTTCACCTACTTTGCTTCCTAGCCTCGTTAGAGCTTTTCATAGCGGCCTACAGTCCTGCAGCCCTCGTTATAAAATGGGCAAAAGAAGGAGGGATGTTCAAACCCTACGAATGTGTCACCCTGGGAGTTACAGCAAAGGGACACGCTTTCACTTAGCCCCAGGAGCAGAATTCACCAGGCTTTAATGCATGTATAACTTGTGAGCTAGAGTGTCAGTCTACCAGGGGTGATGAGGTTCAGCTTTAGTTTTGGTGCTGGGAGCAGCCACGAAATGCATATGTACTAAAGGTCAAACTAATGCTTCCTCCCCTCATAGTCAGAGCATCTCCATGATGCACGACAATGTGCCTTCAACGTTAAAAGGTCCAGAGCAGTATGGGAAGGGCTCACTGCACAGATCAAACACAGGGCTTAAAAAGCGTGATGCGGTTATAGGCAAAAGCCAAAAAAAAAAAAGCCCTGTGTGGATCTTTGCCAAATCGGATTGATAGGAGACGGAGCATTAGTAACTCAGAACAATGGTGCAGCCAGAACAACAGCAGAGAAAACAACGCAGATACCTGATGTCTGAAGCCAACCGAAAGTCTGCCAAGCTGATATATAAGCCAAGCCAGCAAACAGCAAGGAAATGAGGAGAAATGTCAGCAGACTGGAGACAGCAGGTGGACTGTACGTGGGCTATAAAATACGCAGAATCGTTTGGAAAGGGAAGGAGTAGAAAGAGGCTGGGGGACTTGGCGGCGAGAACCCAAAGAAAAACAGGTGACGTGGGACTCCACTCCACTCCACCTGGGGGTGACAGCTCACATAGCCCATCCCCCTCTTTTTCCCTCCATCCCCCTCCCAGAGAGGAAGCTTGTCAGTTGCTGGGCTTGTCCTTTTAAAAACTTCCGCCACCCCACCCCGCATGTCCTTTGTGTCTAGTCCCACAAATCTTTCCACTGACACTCAACAGTTTCACCGTCCATCTGCCTACAGCCAAGTGTGGAGAAACAGTGCATGGAGGAATCTCACTGGAAGCTCTGGCTGCCTTGATATCCAGCTAGAGAGAGAGTAAACAGCGGACACAAGAGGCTTTGGGGTTTTCCCTCACTCCTCTCCCCTCCTGCTCGTCAGATCTGTGTCTGAAGGGTAGGGCCAGTCGGGGTGTATGCAGGGGGCGCTGGGTTGGGTTTGATGCCACGTCCCTTCATGTAGGAAATGAACTGGTCCGGGATCTCAGCCAGGACATCTTTGGCCAAGCGGGCCATGCTCAGGACATGGTTCCCTGTGCGGTCGATGTAATCCCGGAATGGAACAAACTGGGAGAGAAGGAAAGCATGTCAGACAAATGGAGAGTGAAGAGATTTTCAAATGGAGATGAGGGACACTGCTCCTATGCAGACTATCAGCAACACATCGGATGTGAGGGGCCAAATGTCCTACCTGGCCTTCTTAGGGCTGTCCTATGTTTCCACCAGCCAGCCTGCTTTGTACCTGTCCTACAGATGTGTAGCGGGTTGATGGCTACAGTGTGGTGTGATGTTAGAGCCATACTGGAAGAGTGGATTTGATGGTTTTGGAAAGGAAAGATTATGAGAAGGGGGAGCCAGGAAGCATTAGTTCTAGCATGTACAAATTAGAGAAGCACACAGAGGCCTGGTATGGAAATGCAGGTCTAGGGTTTTTTTCCTCTCCAAGCCAATAGGTAGCTGAAACATGGGGGTTTTTTGGTGCTTGATAATTGTTCCACCCTTCTCCAGAGTCTCCACTGAAATCCTTCCCCTGTCATCTCATATTATCGAAGGCTAAGGCAGGCTGTGTTAAGTGGGCCAGATCCTCAGATGTGCTGCTGTCACTTGTCTGATCTCAAACACTGTCGTGGTTCGGAAAACACCCGCTGCCCTAGGACAGGCCTGCTGTTGGAATGGAAAACCTGAGACTGCCTGAACCCTGGGCATGTTGGGGAGGCATGGAAGGCTCCGGGATGGTTTTTGACATGAACTAAATGAAATGAAGGGGAAGGAAAGCGCTGAGCTAGGAGAGTGTTGCTTTTACCTGGACAATGTCTCGCTCGGCGATCTTCCCTCGTGACGAGATTCTGATGTCATCGCCGTCCAGCTCCACCATGGCTGCAATGGGGGGAGGGGAGAACACAAGGGGTTATTTGTGCAGTCAGTGACATGCTGGGAAGGAACCCCTGGGTATTTCAGTACAGAAGAGGCCTAGACTGATTAATATATTTATCAATGATGAACAGTGCTGAGCTAGGGGGATGGGCAGCACAGTGGCAGAGGAAATTCAGTGCTGATAAACTCAAGGACATGTACATTGGGAGAAATAATTTGAACTACTCATATGGCTTACTGGGTACTACATTTACTGTAACCACTCAAGAAAAAGACCTGGATGTCATTGTAAATAACTCACTGAAATCTCAGCTCAATGTGTAGCTGTGGTATTAAAAAAAAAAAAAAAAAAAGTTAGGATGTTTAAAGAATGAGAGAAAATAATATTATAATGCCCTTAAACAAAACAATAGGACACACTCATCAGGAATATTATATTCAGTTCTGGTCACTCCATCTCCATCTAAGGTGATAGGGAACAACCAGCATGGATTTGTAAAGAACAAATCATGTCAAACCAATCTGATAGCTTTCTTTGATAGGATAACGCGTCTTGTGGATAAGGGAGAAGCAGTGGATGTGGTATACCTAGACTTTAGTAAGGCATTTGATACAGTCTCGCATGTTTATCAATAAACTAGGGAAATACAACTTAGATGGGGCTACTATAAGGTGGGTGCGCAACTGGCTGGATAACCGTACTCAGAGAGTAGTTATTAATGGTTCCCAATCCTGCTGGAAAGGTGTAATGAGTGGGGTTCCGCAAGGGTCTGTTTTGGGACCGGCTCTGTTCAATATCTTCATCAACGACTTGGATATTGGCATAGAAAGTACGCTTATTAAGTTTGCAGATGATACCAAACTGGGAGGGATTGCAACTGCTTTGGAGGATAGGGTCATAATTCAAAATGATCTGGACACATTGGAGAAATGGTCAGAGGTAAACAGGATGAAGTTTAATAAGGACAAATGCAAAGTGCTCCACTTAGGTAGGAACAATCAGTTTCACACATACAGAATGGGAGGAGACTGTCTAGGAAGGAGTATGGCAGAAAGGGATCTAGGGGTTATAGTGGACCACAAGCTAAATATGAGTCAACAGTGTGATGCTGTTGCAAAAAAAGCAAACTTGATTCTGGGCTGCATTAACAGGTGTGTTGTGAGCAAGACACGAGAAGTCATTCTTCCGCTCTACTCTGCGCTGGTTAGGCCTCAACTGGAGTATTGTGTCCAGTTCTGGGCACCGCATTTCAAGAAAGATGTGGAGAAATTGGAGAGGGTCCAGAGAAGAGCAACAAGAATGATTAAGGGTCTAGAGAACATGACCTATGAAGGAAGGCTGAAGGAATTGGGTTTGTTTAGTTTGGAAAAGAGAAGACTGAGAGGGGACATGATAGCGGTCTTCAGGTATCTAAAAGGGTGTCATAAGGAGGAGGGAGAAAACTTGTTCATCTTAGCATCTGAGGATAAAACAAGAAGCAATGGGCTTAAACTGCAGCAAGGGAGGTTTAGGTTGGACATTAGGAAAAAGTTCCTAACTGTCAGGGTGGTTAAACACTGGAATAAACTGCCCAGGGAGGTTGTAGAATCTCCATCTCTGGAGATATTTAAAAGTAGGTTAGATAAATGTCTATCAGGGATGGTCTAGACAGTAATTGGTCCTGCCATGAGGGCAGGGGGCTGGACTCGATGACGTCTCGAGGTCCCTTCCAGCCCTAGAATCTATGAATCTATGAATCTCAAACAATGATCCAACAGAAATAGAAGGGGTTCTGAAATGGATGGTGAAACTGATTAGAGGCTGGGAAAGGCTATTGTATGAGGAGAGACTGAAAAGATGTGGACTGTGTCCTTTAAAGAGGAAATGTATAAAAAGGACATGATTAGAAATAAATAACAAATAATAATGATATCAAATAATAAATCATACAGAGAAGGTAAATCAGCAGCTCCTGTTTATCCTATCTCAAAATAGAGCGCAAGGGGATATTCAAATAACTGGACAGGCAGCATATTTTAAACTGATAAACAGAAATGCTTTTCCAACACAGCATTCAACCAACCTATGGAACTCACTGCCACAAGATATCTTTGTGGCCATGAGTTTAGAAGGCTTCAAAAAAGGATCATCGCTTCTGGGAGTAATTAGAACATCAATAGTTACATGAAATAAGATTGAACAAGGGAGCTGCAGGGAGCTGGACCTAAATTCTGTGGCAAGCCCCCTGAATTCTAGCATAGAAATTCTATACATTCTGCAGCAGCTTCAGCTAAACTTTTAAAAAAATATTTAATAAAAGTTTTTATTTAATGAAATATTACAATGAACAATGCAACCTGCACAGCAGCCTCTGTGTTATTTATTTTGGGGTTGTGGGATAAGGAACTTAGGTGTATGTTTCTGCTAAAATGGTCAGCAAAGAAACAGCTAATGACGACACTGTCATTGTCATCTTTAAGTTTCAGAGTTAACATGCAACTGAGCTAAAAAGCAGGCAGTTCACACCTCTCCGAGCTATTTTTTCAAAAGTGAAAGAGGGAGCGAAGCTACTAAATTTCTGCTTAACGAACAACCTACTATAATGAACATGCCATTTAAAAAAACAAAAGCCTCCGAGGAAGTGGACATGGATATCAGCTGATGGGCAAACGAAGAACATGACAGACTTTGTACTTGGGAGTCGCAGACGGAAATCAAGTGTGTTGTCGTGCAGGTTGTTTGCAGCTGATAGATCAGATCAGAAGTTAGTGCCGGCATCAATGAGATTGAGGCTGGAATAAACATACATGTAGGGTACCACGGAAGATTGTGTTACGGCATAGCAAGGGTGTTCGCTTTCTCACATTGTTTCAGCGGGCCGGTTACTGCAGCTCAAGGCCGGCCAGCTGTAGTTTGTTATGAATTAGTTAGAATTGCTTTGCATGGCCTTGAGCCAGGAGGTGGCCCCTGCTTGCTTCTGTATGAGATGTCTGTATATAGCTGTATGAGTCCGCCCCGTTTTTGGCACTCCGTACCAGGCCCGGGTTATGGTGCGCTGGGTTCCCCGTCTCCGTGACAGCAACGCCAGGAGTCCCCGTTGCGGATGTGTCACTTTGCCTTCAATAAAGCCAATAACTCACAGAGTGTGTGGGCCTCGTTCTTGCAGAGCACCCTGGGTAGGCCCGCAGCCTCCCACGAACGTAACAATACAGATAAGGGGTTAAGATTCCTTCTTACCTGTAAGGGGTTAAGAAGCTCAGATAACCTGGCTGGCACCTAACCCAAGAGGACCAATGAGGAAAGAAGATACTTTCAAATCTTGGGAGGGGGGAAGGTTTTGTTTGTGCTCTTTGTTTTGTGTCTGTGTTCTCTCTTGGGACTCAGGGACCGGGAAGAAATCCATCTTCTCCAACCCATCCTCAACCAAATCTCCAATATTACAACAAGTAAGGTAGACATTGCGTATTAGATTTTCTTTTGTTTTGCTTGTGAACTTTCCTTGTGTTAGAGGGAGGTGTTATTCCTGTTTTTCTGTAACTTTAAGGTTTTGCCCAAAGGGGGGGGATGCTCTGAGTTTTGAATTTGAGTACCCTGTAAAGATATTTACCATCCTGATTTTACAGAGATGATTTTTACCTTCTTTGCTTTAATAAAATCCTTCTTTTAAGAACCTGACTGATTCTTCCATTGTTCCAAGACGCAGGGGTTGGGTCTTTGATCACTTTGTGCCAATTGGTTAGGAGATTATTCTCAAGCCTCCCCAGGAAAAGGGGTGTAAGGGATTGAGGATATATCTTGGGGGGAAGGGGAACTCCAAGTGGTCCTTTTCCCTGGTTTTTGTTTAAATAATTTGGTGGTGGCAGCAGTTACCTTTTTTTTTTCCTCAAGGTACAAAGTAGAATTTGTACCTCGGAGAGTTTTAACCTAAGCTGGTAAAAATAAGCTTAGGGGGTCTTTCATGCAGGTCCCCATGACTGTACCCCAGAGTTCAGAGTGGGGAGGGAACCCTGACAGAGGCTGAGAGCAAAAGTGCCAAGAGCTGAGATCTATGACATGGACAAATTGAAAGAACCAGATATCAGGAAAGAATACAATGAAGCTTGGCAGAAAAATACCACATCTCTGGTGAAAGAAGAAGTGGACATGGAAGAGACAGGGAACAGTGTGAAAAATGGGGTTACGAGAATGGCTGAACAGGTTGGCTACAAGGCCAAACCAAAGCAAGCGAGGTGGATAACAGATGAAGTGCTGCAGCCGAGTGACAAGAAGAGGAAACTGAAATAAAAAGGAGGACAAAAGTCTAAGAACCTAGTACAATAGACTGGCAGAGAGCTAAAACAAAAAGCAAAGACAGACAGGAAGGACTGGAGAAGCACACAGTGTAAAGGTGTAGAAGAATATGTGAAAAGAAATGTGCCATGGGTTGTAGCATAAGATAAAAGAACTGAGTGGGACCTAGGAGCTGAAGATGTCGGTGGTGAAAGACAAACACAAACAAATAACTGAGGATGAACAAGCAACGAATGAGCGAGGGACAGAATATTTTGAAGAGCTCGACAATGCACAGATGGTGACAGTAGATGAAATGGTCCTGGAGAAGCTTCCCAGGCCAAATGAGGGAGAGCAGATGTTGGAATTCTTAGAAGAAGTAGTAAAGATCTCAGGAGACAGTTTGAATAAGAAAAAGGCACTGGGAAGTGACAGTGTAACCCCAGAGCTGCTGCAAGCAGGAATACAAGGTCAAGGCAGTGCACAAGCTGTTCAATGAGATTTACAGAGAAGGGCAAGTGCTGTGTGAATGGGGGAAAGTAATAATAGTACCAACCTATAAACAAGGATACACGAGTAAGTGCAAGAATTACCAAGGAATTGGCTTAGTGAGTGTGCTGGAAAAGCATTCACCAAGCTGTTGTAGAAGAGAAGGAAAAGGTACGTGGAAGCAGCACTGGCAGAAGTATTAGACTAGAATGAAGTACCATAGATCAGCTATTTGTGATATGACAGATACTGGAGAAGTCCATAGAACACAAGTGCACCTGTTACTTTACAGACTTCAAACAGGCTTTCGATAGCATTTGGCAGAAAGGTTTCTGGCAAGTTACGAGAATGTATGGCATCTCTGAAAAACTGATCAAGCTGATAGAAAACATCTACCCCAAGTCGCTGAGTGCAGTGGAAGTAGACAAGAAGTTGATGGAATGGTACAGGATGACCATCAGAGTGAGACAAGGATGCGCGCTATCACCCGATTTGTTCAACTTGGCACTGGAAGCAGTAATGACTGTAACACCAAGAGATGAAACAGGTGGAGTCATATTATGTGGTAGGACAGTAGATTCACAGACAATATTGTCCTCACAGCATTGATCAAGGCAGATTTACAGATTATAACTCACGAGGTAGCCTGGGAAAGCATTCAGATTGAATACTAGCATGGGAAGACAAAAATGGCAGCAATTGGGAGACAAGAGGAAGCTCGGAGACAAAGAACTAGAATAGGTGGGGAAATGTGCATACCTTGGAGGACTAGTATTGTGAAGAGAACATCAAAAGAAGAATGGGACTAGCCCCTACCATCTTCAGAAACCTCTGCCAGATCTGGAAGGCTAAAGCCATTTTGATAAAACCAAAAATCAGCTTATATGATACAACTGTCATGCTAACACGGCTGCACAAGTCACAATGTCGGAGTATGAGGAACGCTGATGAACGAAAGACTTTGACTGCAGAGATGAAGTGGCTGAGGGGAATACTGTGAATTCAAGACTGCAGAAAATAAAAAATGAAGAGATAAGAAAAGGGCAAGGGCAAGAAATACCACTGTTTCCGAAGCTTCAAGAAAGATGACTCTGATGGTTTGGACACGTGTCAAGAATGGACCTGGAAGGATACCATACATGGTGATCGTATCAGAGTGCAAGGAACTAGAAATAGAGGAAAACCAAGGACGCATAGGATAGACGTGGTGACGAATGACAGAACAAAAAGGTTTAAAGATGAATGAAGCCGTGAAGCTGGTACAAGACAGAAAGTGGGGGACAGTCTTTGTTCAGCCAGCCCCATCATCACTGTTGAGCTAACAGCTGGGAATCAAACAAGAAGAGCTATTGTTTCAGGCTGCAGACTCAGGAGCTGAGCACTGCACTGGTTTGCACTCGCGCTTTTTCATTTGTTAAAAAATTCCTTATTAATTTTTCAATATAACACAGCAACAAATAAAAATACAAGGAACACAACTCTTAAATGAATACAGCAATCAATAGTACTGTCAGTAGAACAGAGGAATGCAAACATACTTTAGCGGACCCCTGTGCCCCTCCTCCCCCAGGTTCCGGGAGCTTGCCGGAGCGGCGCAGGGCAGTCAGGCAGGAGCCTGCCCTGCCCCCAGTGCGTGTTGGGTCGGAGACGCTGTACATAAACACTGGGGGAGGAGGGCAGGGGGGCTGCAGGGAGCTCGCGGGCCACAGAAAATAACCCCACGGGCCACGTGTTTGAGACCCCTGATCTAGACTGATCTCAGTGGTATCAGATGATAGAGCAAGGAGTAATGGTCTCAAGTTGCAGTGGGGGAGGTTTAGGTTGGATATTAGGAAAAACTTTTTCACTAGGAGGGTGGTGAAGCACTGGAATGGGTTCCCTAGGGAGGTGGTGGAATCTCCTTCCTTAGAAGTTTTTAAGGTCAGGCTTGACAAAGCCCTGGCTGGGATGATTTAGTTGGGGATTGGGTCCTGCTTTGAGCAGGGGGTTGGACTAGATGACCTCCTGAGGTCCCTTCCAACCCTGATATTCTATGATTCTATGATACTGCTTTATGCATTTAGCTACTGTTTTCTTTTCAAATTTCAACACAGGGAAGGGTCAGTGCATGACCATGAGACATGTAGGTAGTAGTTACAAATGTGACTGCAAACATAATGACAGCACGTATGAGACATGTTATATCACAGCTGCATTACTGCAACGAGGTTGACACCAAATTTGGGTGAATTGGTCTCCATTTTGTTGCTGATATAAAGAGATTTGCTCCTCATGGCTGTGCTGTCAACCTTTCGGAGTAAACTGGCGATTTGGTGGAATTCTTTTTCTGAGTATGTTTCGCTGCTAATTAGACACATCCATATGCTTTTTATTGCTCACTGGATGATTGAGTTCATCTGTTAAGTTCAGTGTATGAACTTTTGTATGAAGTGTATGAAGACTTCTGTATTTAAAACCAGGGAAAGACCCCGGCATATATAACGCCTGCATTTTTGTGATTTGGGGTAGTTTAGCTGACGGTTGGTGGCATTTCCAGAGCTGTGGCTCGCTTGGCCTGCTTTATATAAAGGCTGTGCTTTCCAGGCAAATCCGTTTAACAGATTGTTCTGGAAAAATCACAGAGATAATTAACTGAATAGCATTTTGATGTTCTTCCATATTTCCTACCAATCCCTTTAGCTTCCTACATAGCACTTTCCTCTCCTATCACTCAGTATGGCATACAGTAAAGCCACTGGTATATATTGTTTGCAAGACATTCTTTACTATTGACCTTCTTACAAAACATTTCTAATGGCAACTCCGAGTTGATGAGCATCTTAATTTGTTGGACTATCTCCCAGGCTATAAACACATCACTCCAAGATTGAAATGATATCTTTCCATGAATTAAAATACAAGTACCCCAGCGTTTGGAGCTCAGTCAGCCTAGCCAGGTCTAAACGGTAGTTATACAAAGTACATGTTGTAAATGTTCTTAATATTGATCCATTAAATACTAGATTTATGAAAGTTCTGTGTAGCTGGGAAACCATTCTAACCATGATTCTGGGATAGCTCTCTGAGGCCACTGAATCTAGATGGTCCTGATATAAATCCTCATGCGTCACAGCATAAGTCAACCTTGAACCGAGAAGGGCTAGGAAGTAACTTCCCCTAAGGATCCTGCTGGGGACCGACTGGCTAAGCAGCAGTTCTGCAGAAAAGGACCTGGGGATTACAGTGGGCGAGAAGCTGGATATGAATCAACAGTGTGCCCTTGTTGCCAAGAAGGCCAATGGCATATTGGGCTGTATTAGTAGGAGCATTGCCAGCAGATTGAGGGATGTGATCATTCCCCTCTATTCGGCACTGGTGAGTGTTGTGTCCAATTTCGGTCCCCCCCACTACAGAAGGATGTGGACAAACTGGAGAGAGTCCAGCGGAGGGCAACGGAAATGATCAGGGGGCTGGGGCACATGACTCCTTTGCAGCTCTTCAAGGACAGATTGCTAGGGAAGTGGCTAAAAAATTAAAGAACTCCCAGATGCAAGCTATTTGCAGGCGTCCCATTGGTGCAATGAGAGAGACAGTTTCCTGAGTGGGTCCCTGGCCAGATGACATTTGCAGGTGATGTGGTGGCAAAGGCCACTGGAGGTGGAATTGCCCAAAAAGAGGGAAGCCACACCCAGGGAAACTAGTAGCTGGTGTAAAGAGCCACCTGTTACTATGTGTCTGGGGGCATTGATGGCTGGAAAATCACAATGCTGCTGGACCCAGGATCTGAAATAAGTCTGATCCATGGTGAACCCCCAGTGCTGAAGGGGAAGAAGATTTGTACTGCGGGAGTTAAACTGGGAACTGTTAATCATCAGCCACTGCAGACAACAGGAGAAATCCAACGCCCTCTGAACCGGGGGTCTCTGCATACAGCATGGACTTTTCTTGTGCTGGCCAATATTTCTAGTGCTGTGGGGTTGGGAGTGGATTCTTCCAACGGCAGCACATGAACTTCTGGCATGTTAACAGAGCACACTGGACCCTGGACATTATTCAGATTGCACTCCTGGATGTGGGCAGGAGGAAGTGTGGACACTGGAGAGCAACTCCTGATGCCTTTGAGGTTCCCCTACCACGGCTACAGGGGGAGGGAGAGGAACTGCTACAGGGGGAGGGAGAGGAACTGCTCTTGGGTGGCTCAGAATAAAGTGGTGGTGAAGCCAGGTCATCCTGCAGTAATGCCCCTAAGGATAAAGGACAGTTGCAGTGACCCTGTGGGAGTGTTCAAAGCTACCGAGATGCAATCAGGATGGCTGTGCAGCAGAACTCTGCTTTGAGCTGGACCAAGGGGGAGTTCCACGCTGGGGTCAGCGTCCAGTGTAGCTGATGTCTCAAAGCCTCTCACAGGGGCAGAGTCCAAGAGCTGGGAAGCAGCCTGATCAATAAAAGAGCTCGGTGTTGCCTTGACAGACAGCCGTAGAAGGTGATGGACGGAAGTGCTAGCGTGTTCTCCAGGAATAAAGGAGTGCTTGGGAGATATGATCGGGCACAACAGCCGATTGTGCATAAGCCAGGGAGCGTTCCCGCGAGCCAGCCCCCACCTGGGATTCCCTGCAGCGTCAGGTCACAATGAAAGAGAATCGAAATCACATGCTGGAGGATGGCCTGGCAGCAATCTTCATCATCTGGGCAGCCCCAATTGTAATTGTGATAAAGCCCAATGGAAACTTGAGGATCTGCATTCACTACAGGGAGACTTAATTCACAGACCGTGCAAGGCAGCAACCCCTTCTTGCACAGCAGACATACTGGACATCACGCCAGGAACAAAATATGTTAGTCGTTTGGACTTGGTATCTGGACGCCATCGGATGAAAGGGGCACCATAGAATCAAGAACAAGCTGCCTGGTGACACCCTATGGACTGGTTCTGTTCTGCAGACAGCCTTTCCGACTCACGCATGCCCCGGGGATGTTGCAGGGGGCAGGCAGGGATCTGAAAACATCCTCACGTACTTAGATGATTTCACTTGCTCTCACACAACCCGGGAGGAACACCTGGTAGAACTCTAGAGCTTAGAATCATAGAATCATAGAATCTCAGGGTTGGAAGGGACCTCAGGAGGTCATCTAGTCCAACCCCCTGCTCAAAGCAGGACCAACCCCAACTAGATCATCCCAGCCAGGGCTTTGTCAAGCCTGACCTTAAAAACCTCCAAGGAAGGAGATTCCACCACCTCCCTAGGTAATCCATTCCAGTGCTTCACCACCCTACTAGTGAAAAAGTTTTTCCTAATATCCAACCTAAACCTCCCCCTCTGCAACTTGAGACCATTACTCCTTGTTCTGTCATCTTCTACCACTGAGAACAGTCTAGATCCATCCTCTTTGGAACCCCCTTTTAGGTAGTTGAAAGCAGCTATAAAATCCCCCCTCACTCTTCTCTTCTGCAGGCTAAACAATCCCAGTTCCCTCAGCCTCTCCTCATAAGTCATGTGCTCCAGCCCCCTAATCATTTTTGTTGCCCTCCATTGGACTCTTTCCAATTTATCCACATCCTTCTTGTAGTGTGGGGCCCAAAACTGGACACAGTACTCCAAATGAGGCCTCACCAGTGCCGAATAGAGGGGAATAATCACGTCCCTCGATCTGCTGGAAATGCCCCTACTTATACAGCCCAAAATGCCGTTAGCCTTCTTGGCAACAAGGGCACACTGTTGACTCATATTCAGCTTTTCGTCCACCGTAACCCCTAGGTCCTTTTCTGCAGAACTGCTGCCCAGCCATTCGGTCCCTAGTCTGTAGCAGTGCATGGGATTCTTCCGTCCTAAGTGCAGGACTCTGCACTTGTCCTTGTTGAACCTCATCAGATTTCTTTTGGCCCAATCCTCTAATTTGTCTAGGTCCCTCTGTATCCTATCCCTACCCTCCAGTGTATCAACCACTCCTCCCAATTTAGTGTCATCTGCAAACTTGCTAAGGGTGCAGTCCACACCATCCTCCAGATCGTTGATGAAGATATTGAACAAAACCGGCCCCAGCACCGACCCTTGGGGCACTCCACTTGATACCGGCTGCCAACTAGACATGGAGCCATTGATCACTACCCATTGAGCATGACCATCCAGCCAGTTTTCTATCCACCTTACCATCCATTCATCCAGCCCATACTTCTTTAACTTGCTGGCAAGAATACTGTGGGAGACTGTATCAAAAGCTTTGCTAAAGTCAAGAAATAGCACATCCACTGCTTTCCCCTCATCCACAGAGCCAGTTATCTCATCATAGAAGGCAATTAGGTTAGTCAGGCATGACTTGCCCTTGGTGAATCCATGCTGACTGTTCCTGATCACTTTCCCCTCCTTTAAGTGGTTCAGAATTGATTCCTTGAGGATCTGTTCCATGATTTTTCCAGGGACTGAGGTGAGACTGACTGGCCTGTAGTTCCCCGGATCTTCCTTCTTCCCTTTTTTAAAGATGGGCACTACATTAGCTTTTTTCCAGTCATCCGGGACCTCCCCCGATTGCCATGATTTGTCAAAGATAATGGCCAATGGCTCTGCAATCACATCGGCCAACTCCTTTAGCACCCTCGGATGCAGTGCATCCGGCCCCATGGACTTGTGTTCGTCCAGCTTTTCTAAATAGTCCCGAACTACTTCTTTCTCCACAGAGGGCTGGTCACCTCCTCCCCATACCGTGCTGCGGAGTGCAGCCACCTGGGAGCTGACCTTGTCTGTGAAGACAGAGGCAAAAAAAGCATTGAGTACACTAGCTTTCTCCACATCCTCTGTCACTAGGTTCCCTCCCTCATTCAGCAAGGGGCCCACACTTTCCTTGACTTTCTTCTTGTTGCTCACATACCTGAAGAAACCCTTCTTGTTACTCCTAACATCTCCGGCTAGCTGCAACTCCAAGTGTGATTTGGCCTTCCTAATTTCACTCCTGCATGCCTGAACAATATTTATATACTCCTCCCTGGTCATTTGTCCAATCTTCCACTTCTTGTAAGCTGCTTTTTTGTGTTTAAGACGAGCAAGGATTTCACTGTTAAGCCAAGCTGGTCGCCTGCCATATTTACTTTTCTTTCTACACATCGGGATGGTTTGTTCCTGCAACCTCAATAAGGATTCTTTAAAATACAGCCAGCTTTCCTCGACTCCTTTCCCCCTCATGTTATTCTCCCAGGGGACCTTGCCCATCAGTTCCCTGAGGGAGTCAAAGTCTGCTTTTCTGAAGTCCAGGCTCTGTATTCTACTGCTCTCCTTTCTTCCTTGTGTCAGGATCCTGAACTCGACCATCTCATGGTCACTGCCTGCCAGGTTCCCATCCACTATTGCTTCCTCTACTATTTCTCCCCTGTTTGTGAGCAGCAGGTCAAGAAGAGCTTTTCCCCTAGTTGGTTCCTCCAGCACTTGCACCAGGAAATTGTCCCCTACACTTTCCAAAAACTTCCTGGATTGTCTGTGGACCGCTGTATTGCTCTCCCAGCAGATGTCGGGGTGATTAAAGTCACCCATGAGAACCAGGGCCTGTGATCTAGTAACTTCTGTTAGTTGCTGGAAGAAAGCCTCGTCCACCTCATCCCCCTGGTCTGGTGGTCTGTAGCAGACTCCCACCACGACGTTACCCTTGTTGCTCACACTTCTAAATTTAATCCAGAGACTCTCAGGTTTTTCTGCAGTTTCATACTGGAGCTCTGAGCAGTCATACTGCTCTCTTACATACAACGCAACTCCCCCACCTTTTCTGCCCTGCCTATCCTTCCTGAACAGTTTATATCCATCCATGACAGTACTCCAATCATGTGAGTTATCCCACCAAGTCTCTGTTATTCCAATTACATCATAATTCCTTGACTGTGCCAGGACTTCCAGTTCTCCCTGCTTGTTCCCCAGGCTTCTTGCATTTGTGTATAGGCATTTAAGATAACTCACCGATCGTCCTGCTGTCCCAGTATGGGGCAGGAGCCCTCCCCTCTTGCACTCACCTACTTGTGCTTCCTCCCGGTATCCCACTTCCCCACTTACCTCGGGGCTTTGGTCTCCTTCCCCCGGTGAACCTAGTTTAAAGCCCTCCTCACTAGGTTAGCCAGCCTGCTTCCAAAGATGCTCTTCCCTCTCTTCGTCAGGTGGAGCCCATCTCTGCCTAGCGCTCCTTCTTGGAACACCATCCCATGGTCAGAGAATCCAAACCCTTCTCTTCGACACCATCTGCGTAGCCATTCGTTGACTTCCACGATTCGACGGTCTCTACCCCGGCCTTTTCCTGCCACAGGGAGAATGGACGAGAACACCACTTGCGCCTCAAACTCCTTTATCCTTCTTCCCAGAGCCACGTAGTCTGCAGTAATACGCTCAAGGTCATTCTTGGCAGTATCATTGGTGCCCACGTGGAGAAGCAGGAAGGGGTAGCGATCTGAGGGCTTGATGAGTCTCGGCAGTCTCTCCGTCACATCACGAATCCTAGCCCCTGGCTTGTTATGGAGTCAGGGTTTAAACGTGCAAGAAATGAAGGTCAGTTTTGAGGGGTGGCGTCACCTTCCTAGGACGTATTGTCAGTGAGGCCGGGCTGGGGCCCCTCCCCCAGGAACGGAACGTGATAAAGGTCTAGAAGGTTCCCACAGACTTGGAGGAGGCCCAGCGGTGTGTAGCCTCTGCACGTCTAAAGGAGCTTTGCAAGGAATGTAGCAGAGCAGGCCAGGTAACCAAGAGTGACTTTGATGGACAGAGCAACACCCAAAAGTGCTTGAGTCTCCGAAGGAAGGACTCCGAACTCTGCTGGGCTTTAATTCCTGGGTCCATCCCGTCTGGTCGCGATACCCCGAGATGCCTCAAAGGAGGGCCGTCCCTAGCTATTCTGGGGCCCTACGCAGCCCCCGCCCCCACAGGGGGAGGGTGTGGGGCCCCAGGCCTCCATGGGGGGGGACCTGGCTTGGGGGGCAGGAGGGAACTACCCCCCAGCACTCACTGGAGGCACGGCTGGGGCCAGGCTGCTGCACTTCCCTCTGCCGGTTAGTGCCGGCCCGACCTTGCTGCAGTCCTCAGGGGAGTGGGGGCAGGGCTGGGGCAGAGCAGGGGTGGGAAGAGGCGGGGCTGGGCAGGAAGAGGGGAGGCGGAGCAGGGCGGGGGCTTTGGGGTAGGGGTGGGGCAGGGGCTGGAGCAGCACGCAGCTGCACAGGGCACCAGGAAATTTGATGCCCCAGATTTCCTGGTGCCCTATGCAGCTGCGTACCTTGCGTATGGGTAGGGACGGCCCTGCCTCAAAGGCTGCTGCTGGGTTTGCACTTGAACAAATTGATGAGCTCGGTAGGCGCAGCCCCAGTGGCTGTTTGAGGTCATAAATTAAATGAGAGAGAAACCAAGTGTTCGGCTGCCTGACGGAAGTGTCTGGCTACTGTGGCGGTCCCCAAGGCCCATCGTCCCTGTCTGCTAGGTCCAAGATTCACAGTGTACACACACCCCGGTGCCCTGCAGTGGCTCCTTACGAAGCCCTGCCCAGGGGGTAGCCTGAGATCTGCCACATCGCCTCCAGTGACTGCTGGGGGGTAGTTCCCTCCTGCCCCCGTGGAGATGGATTTACAAACTGTCCAGAGATACGTTCACCATGAACCTGGAAAGCAAAATGTGGCTGCAGATACCGCCGGCCAAGCGAGGGCAGTGAGAACAGGCTCAGCCTGGCCTTGCAAAGACATCTGGCAAAAGCAGCCTAAAGACCCTTAGGTACATTTGCTGTGCCAACAGACCCACCGCAAGAGACCCAGACTGGGAAGAGTCAACGCAGCTCAGAAGTGACTCGCTGGTGAATGAAGGCAACAGGACCGTCTTGCCAGCAAACTGACAGAGAACAGTACTGGAGTGTCTTCACGCTAATGAAGCAGCAGGCCGCCTGGGGTATGGAAAGACACTGAGCCAGGGATCCGATAGATTTTGTTGGCTGAGTATGGCCGATGTTAATGACCGGATACTTTCCTGTTTTACCTGTCAAGCAAGAAGAGGCAGAACTCCCTTACGGGCAGGGCCAGCCCACAACATTTTGGCACCTGAGACGGGGAGCTCAAATGATGCCCCCATGCTCCCTCGCTTGGGCCAAAACTTTGAAAGGTCTCAGTTCTGCCTAGTTCCTGTTCTACTCCTCTCATGGTACTGCTCTGCTACCTACCCCAATAAAGGAGAACTAACAACTTAAAATGCCTTGTTCGAAAATTTTAAGTAACACGTAACTTTAAAACACCTGAACAGCAAATGTAACTTTTCTTGTCTGCATAGTAAACACTGGCATTTTTATCGGTTTGAATCATCAAAGTGGTGCTTTCTGTGCCTTCTTAGTTGCAAAGATTTGAGCTGCTTCCTGAAGGGATAGCTCAGTGGTTTGAGCATTGGCCTGCTAAACCCAGGGTTGTGAGTTCAATCCTTGAGGGGGCCATTTAGGGATCTGCAGCAAAAATTGGGGATTGGTCCTGCTTTTTTAAGCAGGGGGTTGGACTAGATGACCTCCTAAGGTCCCTGATATTCTATGATTCTAAGGTCCACAGTCTGGGCCAGCTCATGCTCTACTGAGATGGTTGCAAGGCCGACCAGCCTCTCCTGTGTCATTGTGGAGAGTAGATGTGTTTTTATTAACTTCAGCTTGGAGAAGCTGCGTTCTCTGCTGGCAACTGTTACAGGAAGTGTTGGAAGTATGCGCAGAGCAACAAAAGCATTTGGAAAGAGGGTGGTCATCTTATTTGTGCACCTATATTCCAGAACAGCCTTTGGAGTTGATCCTGCTGAAATGTATCTTGAAAGGGCTTTCAGTCCATCACCTAAATCACTCGCATCAATATCGTGCATGTCATCACGTGTCAACATTGTCTCTAGTGTCCTGCATTGCTGGTGTAGGTTTTCTTCGGGTATAGTGAGGAGTTTTGGAATATCATATAACCTCCCAAATATACTGCTGTGTTCCTTCAGCTGAATGAAACGTTCTTCAGCTGACTGTATTGCATAATCTAGCACCTGGTTAAAGAATTCAACTTTGAATTGTTGTTTGGGGTCTCTTTTGGGATTATCCCATGCCTCGTAATCAAAATGTCGTCTTCTTTGGTGACTCTTGTATTCTTGAATGGGTGGGAAAATAGCTTCAGTGTGAAGTTCCTCTGCCAACTTCTGTGCACTCTTCAGAATGTTTTGAAATCCCTCATCTGACCAATAAGACTGTAGGTATAACTTTGCTTTGTCCAGTTGTTCCATTGCTCCAGATATATCAAGGTCAACACCTTGGGGTCTCTTGCTTACAATATTTATTTCAAACAGTATGTCATGCCACAACACTAAGCCACACAGAAATTTGAAGTTATGTATGTTTCTGGTGATTCCATTTCCCTCTGCCACTGTTCTCCCCCGAACAGTTCCTGTCATAGCATTATCCTCCATAATGGCAACTATGGCATCATCTATCTTCCCAATTTGGTATTTGATAGACTTTATCGCCTCCACTCGACTTTCCCATCATGTGGCACTCAGTGGTTTCAGTGTCAGAGAGGATGTTCCCAGATGTTGCTTCAAAATTTGCCATTGATGAGTTGATGCAGAGAAAAATACATAGATGCTTTGAATTACATTAAAAATTTCAGCAGCCTCACTAGAAGCTGATGCTGCATCACTGACCACCAAGTTCAATGAATGAGAACTGCATGGGACAAAAAAAGCTCGAGGGTTTAACTCTCAGATCCGTGTCTGCACTTCTCTGTTCTTTCTTCTCATGTTGGCACCATTATCGTAGCCCTGACCTCTCATATCAGCTATCGCAATTCCCGTATCTTCCAGCTTTTTAAGAAGCACATTTGTCATACCAGCTCCTGTAGTATCATCAATGTCAATAAATTCTAGAAAATGCTCTCTGACAATCACCACAGTAGGGACATTTTCACTAGTTTCTGTTGTTGCTACAAAATGCACCATTAAAGTCATTTGTTCCGTATGGCTGATGTCAGGTGTGCAGTCCAGAATAACAGAGTAATATCTTGCTAACTTCAGATCTGCCACAATCTTCTGTTTGACTTTTGTTGCCAGTAACTGTATGATCTCATTTTAAATTGTTTTTCCAAGGTAGTTGTGTGTGTACATTTCTTGGGTGGTGACTCTTCTTAGATGTTCCTGGAGTACAGCATCAAACTCAGCCATCAGCTCCACAGTTTTAAGGAAGTTTCCATTGTTTGGCACATACAGCTGATCTGAAGTGCCATACAGTGCTAGCTTTTGGGTAGCAAGCATTCTCACAATGGCAATGAGCCTTTTCAGAACATTTTGCCAGTAAAGAGACTCTGATGCAATCTTCTCTTGATGCTGATCATCTATGGTGGCCTTTAACCTTAGTCTCATCTCAAGCTCTTTCCACCTATGGAATGCTCTCTGGTGATTTGCTGCCTTCTCATAAAAACATATATAATATTTTTCTCATGGCATGCCAGATTTCTAGCCAGATTTTTCCAGTCCTTTGTTCCCGTAGAACCCAATGTGGCTGGAACATTAGACTGGAAGAGTTTTCAACAGAAACAGTATGCAGCATTCTGGGTTTTTGAGTACATAAGCCATGGCCTCTCCACTTTGTCACCATTGGGGATTTCACGCCAGTAATGTGTTGGATGGAAACTTCTATTTTCATTGTCTTTGGGGAACATGAAGTTTTTCACTTGCTGTGGCCCATGCAGTACAAGTCAGTCCCTCAGGCTACTGCTCAAGTGGGTCCACAGTCCTGGATCATCTAGACTTAAGGAACTAAAAGCAGCAGCTGTTTCTTGCGCCTCTACCACACTCTTCTCTGATCTACACTTTTCTTCAGGAATGTGCATGGTTACATCCATTTGAGATGGAGATATGGATGCTGTAGTAGCTACCAGGTCACCTGTACTCATACTAACGGGAAGATCAGGCATCTCCTCACCACTCACATCCTCACTGGGGCCAGAAGGCTCACTGTGAACATTTGTGTCTCTGTATCTCAGGAGAGCTCCTTCCTGCTTAGATAGAAAAGCTTCCTTTGCTTTCCTTCTTTTTCTGAATGCTGCCCCAGAGGGGCGTTTTCTTCTTTCACTCATGACTGCTGTTCTGTGCCAGCTATAGTGGCTCTCAACACTCAATTGAAGGGGACAAATAAGCAGGCTGGTAGCAGGGCCTGAGTGAGGGAAGATATCGGCGTCTTAAGTGCCTAACTGGCTCCTACTACTTCAGTTGACTGCCTGTTCTCCTCAAGTGGGTTCAGGGAAGCAGCAGGAAACAGGAAGCAATCAGTCCAGGCTCCTGGGGGTGCTAGAGAGGTACATAAGAGGCTCCTCCTCCTCTCTCTCCCTGCAGCTCCTGCTGCTTTCTGTTATTCCCTCTCACCTTTTCTCCTGCCCGCCTGTTATGTCTCTTGTGCCCTCCTTCCTCCAGCACAGCACTCCACCATCTCTGTGCATCTAGAGCAGAGAGAATACATATGCGCCAGCAGCAGACACAATTTTCTGCACTCTGGGTCCTAGTGGCGCTTCCCCACAGTCTGGCACCTGAGGTGGCCGCCTCAGTTCGCCTCATGGTGAGGCCAGCCCTTCTTATGGGAAATGCTCCAAGCTAGGACGCCCTTGGGAGCGCAGACAAATTGACTTGAAAGGCCCTCTGCAAGAAAGCCCAGCTGGAAATCGGGATTTGCTGGCAACGTACGACACTTTTCACAGTATGGGGTGGCGCAATCAGTGGAGGATGAAAGGACTCTGACAGTTACGGCTGCATTGATGAAACACCTAATGTTGCATTTCAGCCCACCAAGCTGCGTCTGCAGTGAGCAAGGGAAGGACTCTGAATCATGGCCGTTACACGGGGTTTGCTGACAACTCCAGCTAACCAAGGTGAGGCCCCGTGCCACGCACCCGGAGAGTAATGGGGGAGTGGAGAAAGTGAACTGCACCATTGGCTGTATGCTTAGAGTCTTAGTCAGTGGAGACCACCGAGAATAGGATACAAAGTCACCGTTTGTCATCTTTGCATAGAACACCAACCAGCACTCAACTACCCATGGCTCTCCTTACGAGATTATTGCTGGACTCCTCAAAACCCAGGCTTCCCTGTGATGTGACATTCAGGCAGCAAGAACCAGCAAGACCCCACCTGCACGGGTGGGAGACATGGCAGAGTCTTATATCAGTGGCCTGAGGACAGCAACCCAAAAGCTAGAGGAACAGATGAACCAGAAGGGAGCATGCCAGGCAGAAGATGACAGGAAAAAGGAGCATTACGTGCCATCCAGGAAGGAGAAAAAGTGTGACTATGCAGCTGGAAAAAGCAGCCTGGAAAAAATCCCTAACTTACTCCTTTTTGGAGGGGACCTTTCATGGTAGGTAAAAACTAAATAACTTATCCTTGCTGATACGAAAAGCAAGAACTCACTCCTTTTAGTGCATGGAGAACTGGTGCACAGATTCACAGAAAGAAAGGGGAAAGCACACACTGAGGATGTTCCACTACCATCTCAGATTTGGAGGTACCCCAGCAGGTACCTGTGGCTCGTTGAGACCGGTTGTGGAGGAGGAATTGACAGGTGCCCTTGGGACCTCAACACACTACAGTCTCCAACAGACAGTCTGTCCACAATGGATAGGCCTGACCTAGAGGACATGAACCCTGCACTTGCTGATATTCTAGATCAAGCCATGGCTGACATCTCCATGACTGAATGTAGGACTGGAGCAGGCAGACCAATACAGAAACCTGTGTGGACAGCAGACTACCTGTATTTCTAGGAGATACTGTTTTAAGTTCTTTAACTAGAGGGAAACGTTGGAATGATCACTGCAGACAGCACTTCCATCAGGAGATGGTGTTGTACCTTTATCTTCATGTTAAGTTGTTGTTATGTGTATTATTGTGTTGATCTGACCTGGCGGTTTAGCAGGAAGTTCAGACCTCCCTGCATGTGCTGGAGTTGATACTTGCAGTGTCCCAATAAATCCCCATTATGTAGGGATATTAAAGAAGGTACTGAAAGTGATTCCCCAAGTGAAAGTAACCCCCCATAACTTGTCTAAAATCCAACAGCTTCACCAAGTAAAAAGATCTCTTGGGTCTCCTGTTAAAACTTATAAGCTACTGTCTGTGTAAACCATTGATTGTATCTGTTCTCAGAAAGATACTGTATTGCTATGAGAAACTTGCAAACAAGTTATTTGACTTTGTTCTTTATGCATGCTTTGTACCTAGAAACAGCATAGAAAGACCCCCACCCTCAAAGGGCAGGGAGTCTCACCTACTACAAGACAGGCCCAAAAAAGAAAATAACAGAACACCACTAGCCGTCACCTTTAGCCCCCAACTAAAACCTCTCCAGCGCATCATCAAAGATCTACAACCTATCCTAAAAGATGATCCCTCACTCTCACAGATCTTGGAGGACAGACCAATCCTTGCTTACAGCCCCCCAACCTGAAGCAAATACTCACCAGCAACCACACACCATACAACAAAAACACCAACCCAGGAACCTATCCTTGCAACAAAGCCCGATGCCAACTCTGTCAACATATCGATTCAAGTGATACCATCACAGGGCCTAATCACATCTGCCACGCCATCAGGGGCTCATTCACCTGCACATCTACCAATGTGATATATGCCATCATGTGCCAGCAATGCCCCTCTGCCATGTACATTGGCCAAACCGGACAGTCTCTACGCAAAAGAATAAATGGACATAAATCTGACATCAGAAATCATAACATTCAAAAACCAGTAGGAGAACACTTCAACCTCCCTAATCACTCAGTGACAGACTTGAGGGTAGCAGTGTTGCGACAGATTAACTCCAAAAGCAGACTTCAAAGAGAAACTATTGAACTCGAATTGATATGCAAACTAGGTTGCATTGCGTCCGGATTAAATAGAGATTTGGAATGGCTCGGCCATTACGTTAATTGAATCTATTTCCCTTAAGTTAACGATCCTCATTCACACCTGTGTGACCATCTTGTTTATCACTTCAAAGGTTTTTCTTCCCCTGCTGTTATGGTTCCTCTCAACTAATTCGCCTCTTAAGGTTGGTCTATGCACCTCGACCTTATCATGTTTCTCTGACTGTATAAATATCTGTGTACAGTATGTTTCATTCCATGCATCCGATGAAGTGGGTAATAACCCACGAAAGCTTATGCTGAAATAAATTTGTTAGTCTCTAAGGTGCTACAAGTTTTTCTTTCTTATTTTCGTTTCAAATAAATTAGTACACACCCCGAAAGTGGTGGAGACAGTATGTCTGCTGATGAATGCTTGGTGTACATGAATGAATGAGCAGGGAGGTGCCAGCCTAGGAATTCAGTGACCATCGGCTGAAGGCGGCATCAAGTGGGAACGACCAGACAACATCCCCTGGAGGATAAACTGGGACCCACCCGACCATCTCAAAGGATGGGAAAAACAAGATAACATCTGACAGCACAAACATCAGAAATGTGCCATTTGCTGATTGAGTTAGCAACAGCAAGATGAAACAGTTCCCATAGACTGACATAGGAAACAATTCCTATAAGAATGGCTTCTACACACTAAGGACTTTGAGTCTGGTTCTGCAACCACCCTCCAGGAGCATCAGATGAATCTGACAAGGACTCGGCTCCACCCTCATGCCCAGGTTACCTGGCCAGTAACTTGGCATGAGCAACTTCTAGGCTGGTAACTATGACATCTATGCAGAACCTGTGTGTGTGTCTGTATGAATGAATGTGAAACTGAATGAAATGTTATAGCTATAACTGACTGCTTACTATGATTCTTTTTGTAGTCACAATAAATGTGACATTTTGTCTTATCCCCTTTAAAAAGATCCTGCTGGTTTTTATTTTATTGGTATAACAATTACTCTATAAGCGAGTGTTATACAATCCTGCTAGCAGCCGGTGACCCAGTAGAGGAGGAAAAGTAACTGCTGTCACCAACCCCAACCGCTTCTGACCTGGAGGAGGATCAGCTGGGAGACTCCATCCTGCCCACTCCCTTCAGCTACTTAAGGTGAGCCAACCCCTGCATGCTACCAGCTGTGTAAACGTGCAAGTGAGCAATTGGGAGTGTGTGTGTGTGTGTGTGTGTGTGTGTGTGTGTGTGTGTGTGTGTGTGTGTGTGTGTGGTTTCTTGGGTAGGCAAAGGGCGGGGGGAGGACTGAAGGGAAACTATTAACATTTTTAAATGAACAAATGCTGAATTCTAACTGCCTCCGGGAATTGTTCCCTGACCACACGCTGGGCTTTCAGCTCCTGTGGGGAAACATTCCAGCTAACATGTTTTGGGGAAATGATGTCACTGCATGGTGTGATCGTATCCCCTGGTTGGGTCCCTGCCGTGCACTGGGATTAGCCTTGGTCTTAAAACTCTCCCTGGTACCATGCCAGGGGCACCACAATACAAACCAGCACTATAGGCACTAAGGCCGTATGGGCCCCTAGCCCGGTGTGGGTCCAGTGTGCTCCCTGCCATCTGCCTTCAATGCTGCACTCCTCCCAGAGCCCCACACACCCTGCCCTTGCCCCCCAGCCCTCCCCAGCTGCCTGGGAATCAGCCCCTTCTGCCCCCGCCCCCCACTCCTAGTCTGGGAAACAGAGCAGCCCCCACATCACCACACTGCCCCCTGCTGGCCTATCCCTGCTCAGCCGATCCCTCCAATTGCCCCTGTGTTAAAATGCAGGGAGGAGAGGGCCAGTGGCTGCCTCCTTGTTCCCCCTCTCGCCTCACCATAAACACGCCTGAGCTCCCAGAACGCCTCCAGCACAACCAGGGCCGAGAAGAATTAGTATTAACCCCACCTAGGAATCCTGGGGTTTGAATGGTAAAGAAACAATCAGTAACAAAACGCACAACTTGGTTATTCAGCCTAAAGGAGCAAAGGGAGGCGCAAGCCCAATGTCAATAAACCCCACTCCGCAGGTCTCTTTTCGATGTGCTGAGCCGGGGCAGACTGCTCCCCAGCCAGCCAGCTCGCACTGCGGGGAGGCTTTCCTGACGTCTCGCCTTAGCTGACCTTTGCTCAGTCCTTCCAGACCCACTGCACATGCAGCACCGACAGTGCCAGGACCGGGGAGGCAGCTAGTCATGGCCCCCACCTTTATAACACGGGCCCAGTTTGGGGGGGCAGGGGGCAGTGTTGGCAGGCACAGAGTGGCGAGAAAGCTGATGGTTACCATGTCTACGAAGGGTCCAGCACCCTTGTGCAGCCCCACAGGCCGGCCTGGCGTGACGTAGCCCTGGGACACCCCACACTGAGCTCCTGAAGCAGGGGAGTTCCCTGAGCGCATGCGAGGGAACGTTGCCACGTGCAGAACTTGTCCAGCTGGGGCTGCCCATTCTGGGCCCGGGGATGCATCTGAGCCTAGGCCGTCGGCTTGGGTCACCCAATTCCTGGGCTAGGCCAGGCTTGGCTTTACTTTGCTTTTCACCCTCCTCCTGCTCTACTCCCCGGGCAGCCAGTGTACACAGACAGATGCTGCTCTCTAGACCTAGCGACTCCCTCCAGTGAGACTCATTTAGCTCTTATCTAATTGTTGCAAGGGGTTGCTGTGTCAACACAGAGCGCCTGAGCACCAGCTGCAGCCTGGTGGGGGACTCCCTGTAGGGCCAGCCTTTGGCCATCTGTTCACTTCTCCAGTTCATTGCTAGCCCCTTTGCAAGGCCCCGGTGCATCTGCTCCAAAATAGGGAATTCTTCCTTCACCCCGGGAGGGGGGGCTGCAGGCTGCGCACACAGAGCGGAGGGAGAAACCGCGAAAAGAGGATTTAGTATCAAGAAAGACAGAGCAGGAGGAGGCTCCAGGCTTGACAAACTCTCAGATATTTTATACTGGGACCCTTGAAGCTGCAAGCCGATGGGTTTGAAAGAAAACGCCTCTGACAAATGGGGGCAGGGCACCGGGAGTCAGCCCAGTGACCCTGCAATCGACAAGCTGCACCAAACCCTACCAGCTGAGGCTCTGGCCTAGATTAGCCTCGGGTTGTGAGGTCGATCTGCTTGCATGCCCGGCATTACCATGGCATCACAGTCAGTCGCTAATGAATTCAGCAGCACCACCCCTTTGTGAGGTAGGAAAGCTCTGTCCCCGGGGACTGAGGCACCAGGGGCTAGGTCTGCAAAGGGACTTTGGTGCCTAACTTCCCCTTTAGGTACTTTCCAATATGTAGATGTCAAGGCCCCACCCCTGCTCCGCCTCTTCCCCCCAAGGCCCCGCCCCTTCTCCGCCTCTTCCCCCAAGGCCCCGCCCCTTTTCCGCCTCTTCCTCCCGATAAAACAAACAACGGACGTCCGGGCTTGTCAAATGGCACCCGGACACACAAGCTGAAACCCGGCCTGCCTGAGTGAACACGGACCAGGTGGCAACCCTAGACGTCACTGAGCTCCTCAAACCCCTGCTCCCCTGGCCACACCCCGGAGGTGCCTATGTTCCCACCAGCAGCAGGCACAAAGCCCTGACCCCACTGAGCTGCTCGGCGCCTCACTCACACCCGAGCCCCAGCAGGATTCTCAAACTAGGTGTCATCCCGCCCCTCTTGCCTGCGGGCCTGGTCCAATAGGTGCACTCAGAGCACGCCTACCGGATCGATTCCCCTCTCGCAAAAGACAACGGGGCGCAGGCAGGTTCAGAAGAGAGAAAGAGAGTGTATGTCCCATGGCCTGTGGTTAGAGCGCTGCCCTGAAGGGTGGGAGACCTGCTTTCACACTCTCCCTGCCCTGATTTGGAGCCGGGCCTTGAGCCCAGGTCTCCCGGGGAATGCCCTTCCCACTGGGCTATACAGTCCCTCTCTTGCTCCATGAATATCGCATTACTGACCCAGTGGAACAGCTCCAGCAGGAGAGACAGAGCGAGACCTGCCCAGAATACCCCCTAATCGGGAGGTCACGGGTCTCCCCTAGGAGGGGAGACCTGAGATCAAGGCTGTGCTGCACAGCAGGGCTTTGAAGGCAGGTCCCCCATGTGCCAGGTGAGCGCTCCAGGCTATTGGCAGGAGAAGGAGCTGACCTGGCGTCTAACTCCAGGAGCGGGTCCCAGGCTGGGAATCCTGAGCAGAGATGGCCCTCACTACCTAAGAGGGGTGGGGGTTGGGCCGCACCTCTCGCCTGAGCATTTCCTCTGGCTGGTGTAGGTGGCTCCTTGCTCAGCGGCTGTCCTCTGTGAATGCCCTTCTGAGCTGCCGAACTCCCCCTACAATGCACGGGGAGCCTGGGTGCCTGGCTCGGGGCTCGGGGCTGTGGGGGACTGTGGGGTAGCCGGGTGCCTAGGAGCTAGGCTCTCCCTCAGGGATCTGGCCGGAAGTGACTTGCCCCAGGAATCTGTGGCCAGGCTGAAACCCGATGCACCCAGCCATCCTGCCACACCTAGACGAGCGTCCACTGGTTTAAGCAAAGGCAGAGAGAGGAGGGTGGGGGCCTTACCGTCAAATTCGGCCTGCCCAACTCCGACGATGATGATGGACATTGGCAGCTTGGCGGCCTGTGGTAGAGGAACAAAAGCGGGGGGGCGGGGGGGGGGGGGTGTGGAGGTTGCGGGACAAGGGAATCGGAGGAGGGAGAGGAAGGAAAGAAAGAACAAGAGTTTATGGCACAAAGCGAAAACCACTGCCGGCCCCAATCATAGAATCCTAGAATCTCAGGGTTGGAAGGGACCTCAGGGGGTCATCTAGTCCAACCCCCTGCTCAAAGCAAGACCAATCCCAACTAAATCATCCCAGCCAGGGCTTTGTCAAGCCTGACCTTAAAAACCTCTAAGGAGGGAGATTCCACCACCTCCCTAGGTAACCCATTCCAGTGCTTCACCACCCTCCTAGTGAAAAAGTTTTTCCTAATATCCAACCTAAACCTCCCCCTCTGCAACTTGAGACCATTGCTCCTTGTTCTGTCATCTGCTACCACTGAGAACAGTCTAGATCCATCCTCTTTGCAACCCCCTTTCGGATAGTTGAAAGCAGCTATCAAATTCACCCTTATTCTTTTCTTCCGCAGACTATATAATCCCAGGTCCCTCAGCCTCTCCTCATAAATCATGTGCTCCAGCCCTCTAATCATTTTTGTTGCCCCCGCTGGACTTTTTCCAATTTTTCCACATCCTTCTTGTAGTGCGGGGCCCAAAACTGGACACAGTACTCCAGATGAGGCCTCACCGATGCCGAATAGAGGGGAATGATCACGTCCTCGATCTGCTGGCAGTGCTCCTACTTATGCAGCCCAAAATGCCATTAGCCTTCTTGGCAACAAGGGCACACTGTTGACTCATAGCCGGCTTCTCGTCCACTGGAACCCCTAGGTCCTTTTCTGCAGAACTGCTGCCTAGTCACTCGGTGCCTAGTCTGTAGCGGTGCATGGGATTCTTCCGTCCTAAGTGCAGGACTCTGCACTTGTCCTTGTTGAACCTCATCAGATTTCTTTCGACCCAATCCTCTAATTTGTCTAGGTCACTCTGTATCCTATCCCTATGGCCTGGGTAGCTCTGAGCCCTTCTGGAGCTGTGTCCAGTCACGGCCCAAGCGGCTCTCCACCTCGCCCCCACAGAGGCCTGGGGATACCCCAATACGTGTTCCTTTCCCTGCATACATGAGCTTCCCCGGGGGTCTGTCCACGTCTCCACACACGCAGCCCCAGCGCCATTCGGGAGGCCTCTCGACGTCATGGCCATAGCAACAGCCAGCAGTGCTAATGCCATTGATTCAGCCAGGGGAAACCAGGCTGTGGGGACACTGGCATGCTGCGCGCATCACTGGATAGCGCAAGCCTTGAAGGGGCTTTTCAGATTAAAAAGTAACCACCCCCCACTGTCATCCCCCCCACCCCCCCGTGCTTGTGTTTGCCCTGGGAAATGAATAGCCATGGGCTGCAGTGTCACACATCTGCCCCAACGAAGGCTGGAGGAAGGGTGACTAATTCCAGACACTTTTATTGCTAGAGGCCACTGGAGTTAACAGCAATGCTGATTTACCCCAGCGTAAATGAGAGGGGATTTGGGGTCAGTGGGGTTACTCCTGATTTTACACCCACGTGAATGAGAGGGGAAATCATGCTCAATGGGGTTACCCCTGATTTACACCTGCATGAATGAGAGGGCAAATTGTGCTCAGTGGGGTTACTCCTGATTTACACCAGTGCTCCTGCTTTACCCAGTGTGAATGAGGGAGAAAATCGGGATCAATGGGGTTACATCTGATTTACACCAGAGTGAATGAGGGGGGAGTTGGGATCAATGGGGTAACTCCCGATTTGCAATGAGGAGACTCGGAGCCAGTGGAGTTGCTGCTCCTGATTTACACTGGTTTGAAGGAACGCAGACGCAGGCGCGCTCTCCCTCTCCTTTTCATCCTCGCTCAACAGTCTCACTAGGTGTCACTGTGGCTCCATTAGCTCCACTCCTTGCTTCTGGGCCAGGAATGCAGAGATTCCATTCGCGCATGGGGACTGGACGCTGAGCCCTGGTCTACACTACAGCGCTCACATTGACCTAACCCAGTCAGCGTCTACACTGAAGTGTCGCTCACCCACTACGCCGACTTACAAACTCCAGCTCCGCGAGAGCGCGTGGGGCGCCGCAGTCAGTGTAGACGCTGCGTTGCTCACATCGCCCGGCGCTGGCTGACAGGTCGATTGGTGCAAGCGATTTAATTCCCGCAGTGGCTGTACCTCGACGGAACTTAGGTTGACTTTGTAGAGTAGACCTGCCCCGAGGCGCTCATGTGCTGGGACTAGGCTCAAGGGGTGCTGTGCTGATACCGAGCTCTAATGTGGCTTGCCCATGGTTGAGATTTGCACTGTCCTGGCCATTATCTTTTTTAACTCAAGGCCAGTTGCCATGAAAAGCAATTTCCTAACACTTCAATCTTGCAGGGCAGTTAAAGAGCCTTGAATTTATTTCAGGCAACCTCAATGCAGCGTCGTAACAAAACTGTCTCATCCCACCAGGTCCTGTCCTGTCTGCATGATACAGTCCTTGTCCTTGGCCAAAATTTCCCTTCCTCCCTACTGTGGTGCAGCGTGTCAGTTGGTGCTCATCCTCCACCCCAGAGAAAGCTGCATTTCAGGGATGCTGCATGTATATCGCTTGTTAGGTGCTCTGATATCATGTGGGATGAAAGATGTTACATGCATGTAACATTCAAGGCTAAATCCACATGCGTTTAACAACAGTGGAACTTAATTTGGTCACACTGTTGTTATTCAGGGCTTCTAAGCTCAGAACTGGGGAATCCAGGCCCAGATTCTCAGCTCGTCAGAGCTATGCTGATTTACACCCACCGAGGATCTAGTCCTCCCCCTCTCTCCATGCCGGGGTTAACTCATTTCCTTCCACAATAATGAGCAAGTTTAGTAACGGGCAATTCATTTTACTTACAAGAATTTGCCCATCACGATTAGCTCTGAAAGTGACTGCAGCCACCACAGGGCAGGGCAACACAGAGAGCTTCTCCTCTTGTTTTCCCTTTATTAGGCCAAGCTCCTCTCATTTGCATATTAACAAGCTTTCTCCTGCTCACTCCCTGAATCCAGGAGAGCTGTGCTGTCTCCTTGCTAATGAGTTGGCTGTCATGTAATTGGTTATGACAGCAGGAAATCGTATTGACACCGTGTGATTTCCATGCTGTCTCTCCAATTCCTTCAGGACCCCCATTTCTTATCTACCTCACTTGCTGCTTTATCATCCAATTATCCCCTCCTTTTTCTTCCCTTCCTGCAGTCATGCATTGTGTTTGCTATTAAACACAGGAGCTTTAATAATCAGAGCTCTTTGTCTGAGCTGATTGCTGGTCACACCCCGGGACGTGAGATTTTATAAGAGCTAACAGCAATTCGTAACATTGAGCACCTCCGAGGACGCAAAGCTGGGTCACATTACAACCCAGCATTACAACCCCACATTACAAACATTACAAAGCTGGGTCAACGAGACCGTGGGTAAGGGAGAACTGGTTGACACAGCTTATTCTGACTTTCTAAAAGCCTTTGACAGGGCATCAAGAGGCTGGTCAGGAAGTGAAGCTGGCACGGGGTGAGAGGCAAAGTACTGTCACAGATCAGAATCTGGCTAAGAGACAGAAAACTGCTCTTCTTCCCAGGACTAAGAACGGAACCCAGGAGTCCTAGCTCCCCAGCTTCTGGTCTAAACACTGACCCATACTCCCCTCTGAATCAGGGAACAGACATGAATAGCCCTGACCCCCATTCCCTCTGATCTAGCCATTAGCACGCAGGCCCAGAGACCCCTTGATTTCTGTGGGAATTAGGAACCTAAATTCCTTTGAGGAGCTGGGCTCCATCCCTTCCAGAGCTGGGCTAGACCCCAGGAACCCCGATCTGAGCTCTAAATACAAGCCACTCAGGCTGACTACAGCAGCTTCACAAATCAGGTAACTTCCCCACTAGCCAATCAGCAGGGCAGATTGCCTTGCATTCTGCTAGCTCACACTGCCATTCCAGGCCTGTGTAAGAATGCTGGCGACGGAGATGTGGGAGATGGGAGGTCAGATGCTAACCCTCATTTGCACATGGCTAGGGTGACCAGACAGCAAGTGTGAAAAATCGGGACGGGGTGGGGGGTAATAGGAGTCTATATAAGAAAAAGACCCAAAAATCGGGACTGTCCCTATAAAATCGGGACATCTGGTCACCCTACACATGGCACATAATCACCACGCAGCTAGGCATCAACATGAGTGACGGTCTCTCCCCAGTAACCAGCCTAGTGCTGGGAGAGCTGGAAGAGGGGTGTTAATACTGGCAGAGCGGGGTGGGGCTCAGGGCTGGAATAGCAGAGGGGGCTGCATGGCAGGGTTGAGGTTCAAGCAGCATGGGCAGAACTCATTGTGGCAGCATCTGCCTGCAATGCCCACGTCTCTGGGACTAAGCACTCAAATGCAAATCAACAGCAGACAGAAATGTAGCTCAGCTTCTAGTGAATCTAATAATGGAGCGTGGCCGGCCTGACATTGTCTCTGACTCTGACAGCTCAACTAGAGGCTCCGAGAGGCATTCTAAATGTGCTCCATTAGCCAGCAGTGCGGTGGGATCGCATTAGTGGTCTGGGAGAGCCACTGACTGCTAACCCACAGTTAATCAAATGATCATTACATATTGCAGTAATCTGTGCGTGGGCAAAAGCCTCTCCGAGTGAATTATTTTAGGCAAAGGTGTTGTGAGGCCAGATCTTATCTTCTTCCTATTATCTGACTCCAATCATTCAGATGAATTCTAGACACGAAAAAACATTTGTTCAATGTCATCATCAAACTCCACCCTCCTAATCAGAAAAGTCTGGCCCAGAACAGCTACTTTACTTCATGGTCAACTAATCCTGAACTGTTTGGGAGTTTTGAATGCTACTGCTGCTAATCCCTAGCACTGTTTATCAGTGGATCTCAGAGCATTTGGCACAGGAGGTCAATATCATTATCCCCATTTTACAGCTGGAGCAACTGAGACCCAGGGCGGCGACATGATTTACCAGCAAGCCAGAGGCAGAGCTGAGAATAGAACCAGGTTGCCTGAGTCCCAGTTCAGCTCTAGCCACTTAACCACACTGTCTCCCTTTCCTGACAGTGGGGCCCTTCCCAAAGCTCTGGTGCGCTGTTTTAAACTGCTCGCCCGAAACGCAGTCAGGCCAGGAGATAAGTCTTTGCAAACAGGAACACCTCTGAATCGTAATAGGAACAGGAGCCTGACACTTGGCTCACTTACCCCAGTTTCACACCACTGTAACTCCACCAGAGCCACTCCCGATTTACACGTATGTGAGGGAGGACATTGGCCCTGCGATAGCACATCAGCCCACTGGCCCAACCAGACCAGGACCGTCCTGTCCTTGACAGGGCCAGCGCCAGCTGCATCAGAGGAAGGTGCAAGGAACCCCCTAGTGGACACCTGTGGAATAACCTTTCCATGGGGAAAATTTCAGCCTCACCCCCAGGAGCTAACGCCTAGAAGCACAAGCGTTTATATCCCTTAATGTTCATGTTGTGCCCTGGGTACTGTGACTGTAACTGTTTCCATTTTCCATAAATGTCCAACCACTTGCTGAATCCTGCTGAGCTCACGTCCTGCGAGGCCAAGCCCCAGGATCTGAAACTTGCAGTAATAATTGTGAATTCACGTCAGCCCCGCCACACGGCCAAGGCCCCTCAGCTTCGTGTCTCTGTGTCACCTGCTCTCGGGCCGTCAGCTGGGACAGGCCAAAGACAGTGGGAGAGCCTTGGAGAGGGTGTGTACCTGAAGGTGGCGGGGTGCTGTACACGGGAATGAGCCAAAGGGGTTCACTACCCGCTGGGAGTTGATCATATTTTTCGAGCCAGCCTCTCAAAGACCTGTCCCCGTTACTGGCAGTGAGGCACCAGGCCAGCAAATGTGAGCTGAAAGTTTGCTGGAGCTGGGAGGAGTGGGAGAGGCTGCCAGCCATCGGCACCTCCCTGGGCCCAAGGGACTGGGCTGTGGCTGTCTTCACAGCTGCCCTCTCACTTTGCTGGGGCAGTTCTGTTCTGCTGAGAAGCTCTGAGGCTGGATTCCAGGGCAAGACATCGGCACAGTGGGGGCCATCAGTTCTGGCATTCATTGCCTGGCATGGCCTGCCAGGGCCCGAGACTGGCAATTACTAAAACACAGCCCACGCTGCATTGTTCACTCCGTCTCCTTCTGAAATAGGGATTAGAGCCTGGAGCAGGGAGACCAACTTAGTTTTGTCAATGAAAAACGGGGGTGGAAGGAGGAGTGGGTTTGATTTAGGCCAGTTGTTGGCAGCAATTGGCTTAAAAGTTGTTGGAGACAATCTAAGTAGACCCGTGGCTGCTGAGTAGCGTTCATTAATGGCTGAGCCCGCTAAGCGTTTCTGTAACAAGAGCCAGGATGAGAGCCGCAGCTCATCGTCAGAGCTGCAGTCTAGGTTACGGCCGTGCGGCAGCTTGTTTCATGTTTGATTATTCGCCTTGCCAGCTTGCACGGAGCAGTAATATCCCTGATGGAGTGAGTGCATTGGCTACTGTAACTTCATCAAGGCATGAGGGATCGCTTCCCACCGGGCTCCAACTCTGCTGCTAGCTTGATATATACCATGCCAGACTAAACTCAGTAACGGGGCATCCATCTACATCTGCTGCTTCCTGCCTATATACTGCCCTGGCTTTTATTATTAGTCTTGTAGAAGTTGTTTTGTTGGCCAATAGGCTGCGTTTGAATTTCGACTGCCTGTGTCATCCCTCCTTGGTCTCACGGGAACTCATGAGAACATGTCTCCACTGGACCCAGCCCATGGACTTGACCTTTTGCCCACATGGAATGAGTCGGGAGTTCCCCCCGATTTGATGCTGTGTAAGTCCCCAATTTTGCACTATCAAAGTCAACGGGAGCTTTGCCAATGACCTCAGTGACCGTAGGATTCGGCCCTAAAGACCTTAGCCTCTTCCCTGGCATTAAAGGACCTTCGGAGGCACCTCACTTGTCTCTTGACTCCGCTTGCCTTTGGGCCGAGAGATTTAGAATAGAGAAACACCCAATGGCCAGATCCTGGAAATACACCGCACCCTCGCTAGAATGTGGGGTTTGGGAGCCATGCGCGGGATCGCGTTAACGCCGGGGGGGGGGGGGGGGGGGGGGCGGGCGCGTTACCACGGATTCCAATTTAAACAATTTATTTTGGGATCCACGGTCGCGCTAATTCTGAATTCGCACTATGTTGATGCGCATTCTAGCAGGGGTCTCCTGTACTCCCCTGGCCCGCAATGAATGTGCGGGGCAAGCTGAAATGGAAAAGCTACAAGGACGGATAAGCCCAGATTTAGCTGCAGCTAGCATTTTTTAATGCTTTTTTTGGTAATAGCCTCCTTCCTCACCCATCTCTCTTCCCTTTCTTCTCTCTCCACCCTTCCATCTCAACCTCTAGCGCCTCCTCTCCTGTCCCAGCCTTTGCCCTCGGCCGGGGAATGTATGTCAGCTGGGGGCCGGTGTACAATGGTAACCGCACCAGTAGCTCTCTTGTGCAGAGATTCAGAATCTCCAGCCTGGTACAAGCAGGGCCGGCTCCAGGCATCAACTTTCCAAGCTGGTGCTTGGGGCGGCATCCAGAATGTGGCAATTCGGCGGCAGCTCCGCTGCTCTTCTCACCGCGGTGGCAATTCGGCAGCGACTGCTTGGGGCGGCACAATTGGTAGAGCCGTCCCTGGGTACAAGCATGGACAACAGCTCTGCTCAGCTCCAGCCATTGGTCAGGTCAAGTTTTGTGTTTCTGTCCCTCCTTTTCATTCTCTAAGCTGTACGTACTAGGCTGGCTTACTCTGCCTATCCAGATCTGTCCATCTCTGCAGCTGTGTGTTTAGCGAAGCATGGCCCGGATCCTGGACTCTTTTAGAGCTTCCCCTGGGGTGGGGAAGGTGCTTTCAGGTCTCTGCGAACTTGGGGCAGGCTGGGGACCAGGCCAGTTCCCAGTATGAATTAGATCAGCTTCAGAGCTGCTGTAATTCACGTCAGCTGCTAATGGCCCCACAGCGGCTGTTCAGCCAGCTGGGCATCTCTGAGTATGGGAATCCTTTCCTCTCGCCGTGCTGCCCATGGCAGAGCTGGGAAGGGGTGGCAGAGCAGCCAGTAGGGTGGCTTTGTGTCACTTAAAGACTCCCCAGGGACGTGCTCAGGGGGCAGGAGCTGGCTGTGTGAACATAAGAAATATAAGAACATAAGAACAGCCAGACTGGGTCAGACCAAAGGTCCATCTAGCCCAGTATCCTGTCTGCCGACAGTGGCCAATGCCGGGTGCCCCAGAGGGAATGAACAGAACAGGGAATCATCAAGTGATCCATCTGTCACCCATTCCCAGCTTCTGGCAAACAGAGGCTAGGGACACCATCTCTGCCCATCCTGGCTAATAGCCATTGATGGACCTATCCTCCGTGAACTTATCTAGCTCTTTTTTTGAACCCTGTTATAGTCTTGGCCTTCACAACATCCATCAAAGGGTTTCTTTGAGGCCTGGCAGCCCCCCTGCAACAAATCTAAAAAAGTCATGTCACCAGCCATAGGCGCCGGGGCTGGACACCAGCAGCTGCCCGAAAGCGAAGGGCAATGGGGCAGCGACTCCAAGCCATCCTCCCCTGTTACTGAGCTCCCAGCTGTGCTCAATCCCTCTCCCAGCCCATGTCCAGAGCAATCGTGCCCTGTTTTCATCTTCCTTTCATCCAGGTTTTCATCACAAGCGGATGTCTGGACATACCCATTACATGAAGGGGGCAGTGGAGGGGCAGGGGTTAGTGAGTTCCGTATGAGATGCCTATGAAGGATCTCAGCTGGAGAAGGCTGCCACAAAATGAGCAGGGAGGCTCTCTCCCCCTCTGCTAACGAAATGCATTGGCTCAATCTAGTACAGGCTGATGGGATTCTGTGCTGAGTGTTGGATGAGGTGTTGCCATCAACTATACCACATAATCAACGGCTCCTAATAGCAGAGATGTTCATGCAGCAGCCGCCACTCTGGTATTCATGCAAGAAACAGTTTAATTGGGAGCAGGAATTAGACTGACAACGGTTGAGCTTACAAGCAGTCACTGTGTGGAGTTCATGGTTACTGCAGAGAGCAGAGTCACAGCAGGGCTGGATTTTAAAAAGCAGGGAAATAATTTTGACCATTAATCATAAGAAAGGGGTAATTGAATGTCACGCTTCAGGGCTCAGCTGAAGTTCTGTCGGGGTCAGGAAGGCACTCCACTGCTATGTGTACAAGCATTGCACAATAGGCAGGGGACTAACAGCAGGAGAGTTCGCCTTTCTCAGTACTGGAGGCAGGATACTAGCTTAAGGGTTCAGTGGTCCGCTCTGATCTGGCAAGTTCTATGGTCCTCTGATGGAGGCAAGCCTCCGTGAGCCAATCCTGTCTGGCAAGTCCTAGGAGTCTGTGACAGCCAGTTACCTTCTCTGCCCTGAGCCTCGCTGGCCTGCTGAAGTGCAAAACGCCCAGCATCCCAGTCAGCTTCAGGCTTGCTAAGAGGCTGCCCTCAAGGCCCCCGAGTGCCCACAGGGCTCAGCAGAGCAAATCGCTCACTGCTCTGTGCGCTCGCTTTGCCTTCTTCCTCCCCTGGAATTCTCACCACCATTAGTTCTTTGGTTCCCAGCCAGGGCCAGCCCCAGAGCTTGGCAACCAGGTGGGCAGAAGGCCCCTAGTTCTTGCTCCCCTCTGGTCACTATCCAGACCCATGCACACCAATGCGAGGGGTCAGAGAAAAGAAAGGGTGTCTGCCCGACCCTGAGCCTACTGGGCAGCTGGCATGTACCCTATGCTGCCCTTCTTTGCTTTCTCGTTATTAAGTGAACTTCCTGCTAGGGATGGTGCTGGACTAACGACAGCTCCTGGCACAGATGCTAGCTAGGGGATGAAGGATGCTCATGGGGTTAAGACCCAGTGAGTAAATAAGGAAGTATTATTTACATAACTTCTCATAACACAAGAATTAGGGGTCAACAAATGAAATTAATAGGCATCAGGTTTAAAACAAACAAGAGGAAGTATTTCTTCACACAACACAGAGTCAACCTGTGGAACTCCTTGCCAGAGGATGTTGTGAAGGCTAAGACTATAACAGGGTTCAAAAAAGAACTAGATAAGTTCATGGAGGATAGGTCCATTGATGGCCATTAGCCAGGATGGGCAGGGATGGTGTCCGTAGCCTCTGTTTGCCAGAAACTGGGAATGGACAACAGGGGATGGATCACGTGATGATTGTCTGTTCTGTTCATTCTGGGGCACTCGACACTGGCCACTGTCGGAAGACAGGATGCTGCCCTAGATGGACTTTTGGTCTGACCCAGTATGGCTGTTCTTATGGTCTTAAGTGGGGGGCCATGTAGACTAAAAGGAGGTTCCATGGGGGTTGAGGAAGGAAGCTGAGGATCTGGCCCAAAATTGCTATATTTAAACATAAGGGGCCACATTCCCCTTATGACTCACCCAAGTGTAAATCAAGAGTCACTCCACCAGTCCTGATTCCCTTCTCTTTCACCCCAGTGCAAATCAGGAGTAACTCCACTGGGCCGGATTCTCTTCTCATTCACACTGGTGTAAATGAGGAGAAGCTCCACTGGGCTCAATTTCCCTCTCACTCACCTTGGTGTAATCAAGGAGTAACTCCACTAGGCCTGATTCCCCTCTCTCTCACGCCAGGGTAAATCAGGAATCACTCAATTGGGCCTGATTCTCCTCTCACTCCAGCATCAATCCAGGGTAACTCCACCGAAATCTGTGGAGATACAGTGGTGACACCGGTGTACGTGAGAGGGGAACCAGGTGGCCGGGCAGCAAGTGGATTCTAAGCAGTTAATGCTGGATCAGAGCATGCTCACTGAGCCAGAGATCAATGGATGCCCAGGACTCGGTGGGGTGAATTTATCACCCGGTGGGGTAGCGAAGAGGAAAAGGAAACTAATCAGACAAAAATGGTTCTGCACATTGAAACCTGCAGTCTGCAAATCTTGCAGTCTGTGAAATAATATCTCAACAGTGAAGGTACTTGCAGGGCTGAGTGAATGTCGGAAGACAGAAAAGCCGCCCACGCAGAGGGAAGGAGGTTTATATTTTCCCTTTGCAATTCAAACAGTGAAATGAGCAACGTAATCAAGATGAACTATCTCCTGGCTGGATTGAGTTCGCTGCGCCTCAGCAGCATCCTGGGGACTTTAACAGATAGATTAAAAAATGAGCAAACAAATCGAAAGTCCGATTGTTCCAGACAGAAGCTGAATTACTTGAGCAAGAACCTGAAAAATGCGTCCATCCACCTACCACCCTAGTTCCCTATCTGTCCATCTATATCTAGCAATCATCCTATCATTTTATCTTTCCATCCTAGCTACCTTTCTATCTATTGATCTACCTTGCAATCTGCCCAGGCATTTGTACCACACTTGTTACCACAGTAACTGCAAAACAAACTCAGGGTTCCTAGCTATTAGAAGCAATAAGGCAGTTTGTTATGTTTCCACATAAACAGAGTTTACCATCAGCACTGGGCGTAACGTCTCAGTAAATAGGAAACGGTCACGTTCCCACTTCTTACTTGCTCCTGAAAGGGCCATGAGATCATACGTCATTGTGAAGGGGCCACACCCTCGCACAGCGCGCACACGCTCTGCGCTAATGCCTAATCGCACCCCTCTTCCTGGAGTGCTGCTTTTCTTGGCAGCTAAAATACCACCACCACATAACTCACAGACTAAGAGCCTTTAAGGTCAGAAGGAACCATCGTGATCATCTAGTCGGACCTCCTGCACGTCACAGGCCAGAGAACCTCACTCACCCACTGCTGTAATAGACCCAAAACCTCTGGCTGAGGTACTGACGTCCTCAAATCATGATGTAAAGACTTCAACTTACAGAGAATCCACCATTGACACTAAACCTGCAAGTGACCCGTGTCCCACGCTGCAGAAGAAGGTGAACACCTCCCAGGGTCTCTGCTAATCTGACTTGGGGGAAAATTCATAGAATCATAGAATCTCAGGGTTGGAAGGGACCTCAGGAGGTCATCTAGTCCAACCCCCTGCTCAAAGCAGGACCAAACCCAATTAGATCATCCTTCCTGACCACAAATATGGCAACAAGTTAGACCCTGAGCATGTGGGCAAGAGCCACCAGCCAGACACCTGGGAAGGAATCCTCTGTAGTAAACGCAGAGCCCCCCCATCTAGTGCCCCATCACCGGCCAGTGGAGATATTTGCTGCTAGCAGTCACAGATCGGCTCCATGCCATTGTAGGCAGTCCCATCACACCATCCCCTCCAGCCTAGGCTTCCTCCCCCAAACTGAGCTATTTGTAGGGTTTCCCCTGAGGACCTTTGCCCCAAGTTCCCTCTTCCCAGAGTGCCAGCTCTGCCTCCCTTATGTCCAAGGTGGGGGAGCACCCCATACCTGCCGCAATGAATCCACAGGACTCAGCTGTCATTGCCAGACCAGGTTCCAACATCTGCTGAAAGGATGGACCAACAGCTGAGCCCTGACCACCTGCCCCCGTCACATGGGATTGCACCCCATCAGGTCCCTTCTGTTTATTGCCGCAGCACAGCTGAGCCAAACCCTGCAGTCCTTAATCACCCCTTACTCCGAGTAATGTTCTCAGAAGACAGAGTAAAAAGGGAGTGAAGACTTCATCACAGGGCCAAAACAATAAGCGGTGTCTGATGACAGCTCATCAGGAGACACAAACAGAACATATGCTCCGTGTCAGCAAGAATTCACAGCATGCTTTGCACCAAAATGTACCAGTCTCATCAACACAGCCCAGGAGTGCCAGCTCCCATCACAGTCACAAAGGGTGGGGTGTCTTTGGATCTGCAAGCCTCACAGTGGGTTTGATCAGCAGACGAATGACTCAGCTGCCCAGGATCCAAGCAGTGCACAGTTCTGTGAGCTAGCTGGCGAGCTGAGGTGCGACATAACAGTCTTCTGCCATGTTCACCAAATTACCAAAGACAAACTGAAGGGACCCCAAGGAACACTTGCAACATGACAGAGGACGTCTGACCAAGAAAAAGGCAATGGCCATCCAAGCTGCTCATGTGACACATGTTGAAGCCATTCACAATGGAACAAGGGGCTGCGCTCCATTGCTGGAGGTGACCTAAAGTCAGACTAGATGATCATAATGGTCCCTTCTGACCTTAAAGTCTCTGAGTCTTTATAAATAAATGTGTGCACATGCATGCACACATAGGTATGCACGCGCGCACACACACTGCCTGTCACACGCACTCTTTCATGTAAAGTGAGTCAGTTACATTTAAGGTGCACTACAAAAAAGCATCTTGCTTTCCAACCCCCTGAGGCCGGCCCTGCGGGTAGTGATGTGATCACAGTGCAGCGCAGTCAGCTACACCTCTGCTGGGAGTAGGCGGAAAAACTGTTTGACAAAGATTTGTGGAAAGGTCACTTTGCATCTCGGCATGGAAGCAAGAAGCCAAGTGACGCCTGGTGCAATAACAGAGAGTTGCAAATGTATCGAACTTAAACCTTCCAAATGGAGTAAGAAGGGACATCACAGGAATTGGGTGAAACTGTTTAGAACTCCACGCAACAGCCAACCCCTGAGGATATCTGCTTTTGACATCCCTGGGCTTCAGCTTCCAACATCTCCAGGACACGGACATCATCAATGTCATTCCATCTGAGCCATGGAGCTCTGAGTTTGGATGGGCCGTAAAGAGGAGACAAAGCCCCGCATGGCTCTGTTGCTCATCAAGACTGGAGAGGATAGATTCAAATTTTTCAAAATGTGCTTCTATCCACCTTGCCTGCTCAGATCTCTTAAGTGCCATCGTTAGTGCAGAAAAGCACAGGCGGGAGTGAGAGCAGTAACTAGCCACAGCTATAAAAAGAGGTCATAATTGCAGAATCCCGGAGCTGAGCCATCTTGCTGATTGCTTTGCCCTGTGAGGGATCAAGTTGAGCTCTTTGACTGAACGGGTGTATAGCTGAAGAACCGCCCTTTGCTATCGAAAAGCCAGCCCATTTCAACAGGATTCAATTCCGGTTCTTACACCACCTCATCGACGTACAGGGCTAGAACCTCAGATGGTGTACATCAGCATAACGTCATTGAAATCAATGGAGATCTGCTGATTTACACCAGACGAGGATCCAGCCCATCTTTTGGATACGGTATACAGAGCTGGAAAGATCATCCCGGCTGAGCTGCATGATTTCCACCCATCCCATAATAAACACTAAAACAACAACCACTCGCTGCTGAGTACGTACATCAATCATGCTGTCATCACTGCAATCCTGCAATCCATGCCTGTACAGCACATTGTAGGCGTCATGGACAGGTGATTGCTGTGAGACAATGCCTGACAGAAAGTCAGTAGTGACCTGTAGAATATCCTGAGAGAACTCCTGAGAGAAGAGATCTGATTCCTACACATCAACCAACCCATGAATAATCTCATCAAAACAGGCAGAGCATGTCCACCTGTAGTACAAGCAAAAAAACCTGAATCAGCTAGACGTGGCCAAACTACCAAGGAGCTCCATGAAAACTTTGCTGTAGATTTTTATAGGGCATTTTCCAATGGCCAATATGCACTAGTCATTACTGACGAACAATCAACCCTCTATTGGTAAATGTAATAATAGCCAACGTTGCATTGCCCGGATTAAACCAAGTATCAGTGGATATTGGTGTTCCCAACAAAGTCAAATACACAGCTGTGTCCTCCCAACACAGGCCAGGACTGGAATGCTGTGGTGTTTAATGCCAACACAAAGCTCCATGGTGGTCTGTGGTTGATGCTGTGAGGGACCAGGGCTTGGGCAGTCAGGTCCAGTGGTTAGAGTCATAGACGGTCAGGCTGGAGGAGCTCGAGCCAGAGTTGATAGCTGGCTGGAGCTGAGGGCCAAGCCAGAGTCAATAGCCAGGAACTGGAGCCGAGGATCAAGCCAGAGTCAATAGCCAGGAACTGGGGGCAGGTCAAGGAAGCAGGAACCAGGAGTGAAGCAGGGTCTGTCTCAGCAGCAGGTCAGGGATGAAGCTTCCTGCTTCTCCCTGCAGGCTTACATAGTGAGTTTGGGCTAATCAGAAGTCATCGGAGGAGCTGCCAGTCATTTCTACCATGGGTGGCACTTCCTGCAGTGACTGGCCTCCCAGGATGTCTGGTGTGTTGACCGTCGCTCTGCCAAGGCTGCCTGGAGGTGGGGGGGTGTAAGGGCCACCCACTCACAGGCCTGGGTTCAAGACTTATGAATCCTCACATCACCCCTGGGGCACATAGGGCCAGGTTTGTTTGGGTGGTATTTGTGAAAGTCTTTTACTACTTCAGGGGTGTGAACGTTACCGGTAAGCTCCCAGACTGTTCTTGGGGGCCACAGCCTTCCCGGCGTCTGAGCTACCACAACTGACTTTAATCTGGAGTCCAGGATGGCACAGACCTCGTACTCCATATGGCCCTGACCTGGAACCAGGGGGCAGTGGCTGTGTTTGGTCGGGGAACAATTTCTGGCGTACGGTTCCAAGAGAGAAGCATGGAAGACTGGTGCAATTTGAGGGACTTGGGCGAGTGGAGTTTGAAAATGACAGGGTTGATTTTCTGACATATCTGGTAGGGTCCAAGGAACTAGTGGTCTAGCTTGAGAGAGGGCCTGCTTGCGTTGAGGTGCTTAGACCTGGAGGCCTACCAGAAAGACCACCCCTCCTGTCTCCGGCCGTCTGCACAGTTTGCAGTCCTTCTTCGCATCCTCAAGGGGCCCCCTCAGCTCTCCTTGAATGTCTTGGATTTGTTAGACCAAGTCAGCAGAAAGGCTGAAGGAATCAGGGGTGAAACCCATAGTTAGCAAAAAAGGGCTTTGTCCTGTGGAGCCATGGTCAGCGTTGTTGTATGCAACTATGGCGTCGGGTAGGAGGGTAGACCAGTTGTCCTGGTGGAAATTACGAAGGCACCATAAATATTGTCCCAGTACTTGCTTCACCCTCTCGGTCAGGCCATCTGTCTGGGGGTGGTATGCTGAGGAGGCACAGGAGTGGAGGTTCAGTAGCTGGAGGGTTTCGGGCCAGACATGCAGGATGAACTGGGTCTCTTGATCGAGACGATGCAATGGAGCAGCCCATGGACGCGGACAACTTTGTTACTAGGAGCTGAGCCATCACCTCAGCTGATGGTACACGGGCCCAGAGGATGAAGTGTGCCATCTTGGTCAGCTGATCTATGACACTACAGAGGATTCTTTCCCAGGTGTGTGGCTGCTGGGTCTTGCCCACATGCTCTGTGTCTAACTGGCTGCCAGATTTGGGGTCAGGAAGGAATTTTCCCCCAGGTCAGATTGGCAGAGACCCTGGGTGTTTTCGCCTTCCTCTGCAGCGTGGGACACGGGTCACTTGCAGGTTTAAACTAGTGTCAATGGTGGATTCTCTGTAACTTGACATCTTTAAACCCTGATCTGAGGACTTCAATAACTCAGCCAGAGGTTAGGGGTTTGTTACTGGAGTGAGGTTCTGTGGCCTGCGATGTGCAGGAGGTCAGACTAGATGTTCACGATGGTCCCCTGTGACCTTAAAGTCTCCGAGTCTATGAGACAGTACTGCTGTGTGACTATTTGATTTGGTGAGTTCTACAATGAAATCCATGGCAATGGCTGCCTGTGGCCAGGGCAGATTCTCCATAGTCATCAGGGTGCTGAGAGGTTTGGTGCGCAGCACTTTGGTGCAAGCGCATAAATTGCATGAATCAACATAAGCCTGAATTGCAGCCTGCATGCAGGGTTTCCAGAAGAAGCAAGAGGCTGGGATAGGTCTTGAGGCCACTGTAGTGCCCCGCTAGGGGATTAGCATGGCTCATATGTAGTACCTCCAACCAGGGGGTCCTGGTGGAACGTATACATGGCCATTAATACATGTTATTCCGCCCTGCATGGAACGTTCTCTCTCATTCTGAGCTCTCGATTGCTCTGGGAGTCTACCACCCTCTGGGCCAGCAGGTCCCCCAGAGAGGCTGATCGGAGCAATGTGATTAGATCTTGGGATAGGGTGGCATTAAGGAAGTTGTGGGGCTTGAGGAAGTAGGGTTGTTCCTGGCTAGCTCTCTCTCCTTCCTTGTAATAGTCTCCTTCACGGAACAGAGCATTGGCCTTCCTGTGCTTGCTCCCCGGTGGGTAGGTAATCTTGAAGTTGAAGCAGGAGAAGAATAAGACCCCCCCTCAGCTGTCTCTGGTTCAGTGCATTGGCCCTGCACAGATACTCAAGATTTCTATGATCAGTAACACTTGTCCAGGGCATCGAGCCCCTCCAGTAGTGAGGCCACTCCCCAAATGCAGATTTAATCTCAAGCAATTCTTTATCAAGGAGCTCGTAGTTTCATTCTGCTGGAGTGAGCTTCTGCGAGTGGTTGGTGCAAGGTGCAGCAGGTGCCGGGGTCTGTGCCTCAGAGACAGCATAGCCACAATGGCCACATTTGATGCATTTGTGTCCATGACAAACGCTTGCATTGGATTGGGGTGTGCCAGAGTAGGTGTGGTAGTGAAGGCAACTTGAGCTGTTCTAAGGCTTGCTGAGCCTTGGGCGACCTAACAGATTTAGAGGTGTCCTGGGGACTATTCACTGCAAAAACCCCAGGATGAAACAGCAATAGAAATTGGCAAAGCCTAGGAGGCGCTGCACTTCCAGAGTACTCCAAGGTGCCTCCCAGTTGTGAATGGCTTCCACCTCCATTGAGTCCCTTTTAATGCCCTCTGGGGAGAGGAAGTTCCCCAAGAACTCCATGGAGGGTTGGTCAAAGGTACACTTTTCCAGCTTTGTGTATAGACCATGCTGCTGTAACCTCTCCAGGACGGTCCTGACGTGGAGTTGGCGCTGCTCCTGGTTCTCCAAAAAGACAAGTATGTCATCTAAATATTGAACCAGAATGTCCCTAAATACATCGGTGACCAAGTGCCAGGTTGCAGAGGCATTAGTCAGTCCAAATGGCATTACCAGATATTCAGTGTCTTTAATGAATTTAGAAAGTGGTTTTCCATTCATCCCCTGCCCAGATGGGCATGAAATTGTTTGCCCCTAGGAGGTCTGGGTTGCTGACTATCCATACGGATCTCATGGAGTCCAACAATGCTGGGATTAAGGGCCAGGGCTGCCAGTTCCAAATTGTCACTTGGTTCAGTGCCCAGTAGTCTACAAAGAGGCACAAAGTCCCGTATTTCTTCTTTACAAAGAGGAATGTGGCCCCTGTGGGAGACGCTGAGCAGCGAATAAAGCCTTTGGCCAGGTTTTCTTGAATACACACATGGAGAACCATCAGTTCTTATGGCCAAAGGGAACTTTCACCCTGACTGTAGGTCAATAGTGACGTCACAGTATTGGTATGGAGACAATGTGTCCACATTTTTTCCCCCCTGAAGATGTCCGCATGATCCTAGTATTTATCAGAAATGCGTGGGTATGAAGGGGGTGTCAGACTCACTCCAGCCAGTCGCTGTGAGCCCCCAGCACATGTGGGGGTAGACTCACCGCTACCGGGGTTGGGGCCCGTGAGTCCACGGTCTCGCTGCTGTTGCTACGGAGGCAGGCCTGCTGACAGGGCTCAGACAGGAAGCTGATTCTCTGTGCTCACCAGAGAATATGGGGGTCACGCCATGCCAACCACGTGATGCCAAGCATCAGGGGAAATGTGGAGAACAGACCACCCTGAACTGCAGCAATTCTTGGTACTTCTGAATTACTGCTTCCAGGGGCACTGTCTCCTGGGTTACCAGCCCGAGCACAAGAGGGTCCCATCTACAGTTTCCACAACATCCAGTGTGGACTTCTGCCAGATGGGGATTTGCAGAGCTCGGGCAGTCTTGGAATTTATGAAATTGTCAACGGCTCTAGAGTCAATGAGTGCCCACTGCAAAGGCAGTCGTTGAGTTTCACCATGGAGGCACAGCTGAATTAGAACCCAGTGGACCCTGACGGGTCCCCATCAAAACTTGGTGGGGGGTGGTCAGCCCTGGGCGTAGCTGTGTGGTTGTGCCCGGCCAGGTCTTCCTACGAGGCCTGAGCTTGATTGTTTCCTGGTCCCTTCCTGGCCAGGATCTGTGATGGGCATGAAGCAAACATGTCCTGGTTCAGTGCAGCAGAAGTGCAGGCTACTGCACCAATGTCACTCCTTCTCCTTGGTGGTCAACTGTCAGTGGGCCGAGTCACCTGCATGGATTTGGAGGTTGAGCTCAAGGGGGCTAGCACAGGGTGTGGGCGCAGTGTTATGCCCCTCTTTTCCTCCCTCAGCACATGTATCTGGTTGTCAATGCAGATGGCCAGATCGATGGAGGCGTCAAGGTCCGCAGGGGCTTCCGCCCACGCTAACTCACTCTTTGCCTAATCCCCACTGGAACTGGTACAACTGGGCCACCTTGTGCCGCTTGGTGTTGGCCACAAGCCACCGGAAGTGCGCCGCGGACGAGGCGGCTGGCCCCTGTCGCTGCCGCAGCTTCCTTGGGGGGCTTTGGTCGATCGCATGCCGAGAGGGTCATCAGCAATTGTGGAAAAGGCTCAGAGGAGGGCGCTCCAGTCCATCAGTGCCCTACTAGTCCACTTGAGCAGGGGAGAGGCCCAATCCAGTGCCTCGCCAGTCAGTAAACTAGTTACCAGCCCCACCTTGGCCTGCTCGGTGAAGTCAGTCCGGGGGCAGAGCAGAAACAATAGACAGCACTGGTTAAGCAAACCCCTGAATTTTTGGCAGTCTCCATCGATCACTGTAGTAGAGGCACCACAGGGCCTGGCTCAAGTGGTGAGGCCATCGCCTGTGCCTGGTGTGATGCGTCTCCACCTGCCCATGGAGGGCCTGGTTTTCTGCACAATGTTGTGCTGTTTGGGGCCATGGAGCCGAAACTTATATGTGGGTGATCCGTGCCCAGGGATCCAGTGCTCCTGGGGGCTGGCTGGGCAATGGACTGCCCGCTCCCTCCATGTCCCCCCTGGGGCACAGGCTGTGCAGGGTCAGAGTCATCTGTGAGAACTGCCAGGGACCGGGGTGTGCGCGGTCAGGTCTGGAGGTCAGAGTTGGAGGAGGTCGATATCTCGGGTTTGGAGCAAGGGGTCAAGAGCCAGGAGCCGGCAGCAGGGTGAGGAAGCAGGAATGAGGCAAGGGGACAGGAACCCAGAGTGAGGCAGGCACTAGCTCAGCAGCAGGTCAGGATCTGCCTTGATGCACAGTCACTTCCTGATACTCCCTCCAGGCTTACCTGGTGGGTCTTGGCCAATCAGCAGTCATGGGAGGAGCTGACAGTCATCTACCATGGGTGGCACTTCCCATAGTGACTGGTCTTCCAGGATGTCTGGTGCATTGTCGGTGGCTATGCCAAGGCTGCCCGGTGGTGGGGTAGAGTCACTGCCCACCTGACGTACTGCAGACGTGTGTTCAAATCCTGTGGAACCTCACAGGTACACAAATGATCAGTAATAGTGTTCTACTGTTGTCCTATCGTTAGCAGATCTTGGAACCCCAGTGCAGATTAGTATCTGATGATTCACTGGGGCTGGAACAGTTCTTTAGACTCCACCCGAAATATAAGAGAGATGGGAACAGCACTCTGGCACTGGGAGCTCAGCTCTGGGGCAAACAGCCATTGAAGGAAGTGGGACAGGATGTACTCCTGTGTTCTTACACTATTGTAATAATCTTTGTATAAAGTACACCTTGCAAGGTATCATTTGAAAACTCATAATTTGCAAATCAATATCGTCCTGATAAAATATGTATGGCAACATTGTATGTGAAGTTATAAGATTCCCCCTTCACGGTGTTATTACCACATGTTCCAAACTGAGGTTGGCAAACAGATCTGTCCTAAACAAAGGAGTGTGTGCTCTGCTTCAGTTGCATGTATGCAGTACACAGAGCCATCAAGCAGGAATGGAAACAAGGAAAGCTCAAACAGGTGAGAAAAAAGCAGCAGGGAACATCCTTCCACACAGAGTCTTTGTCTCCTAGTTCCCAGATGGAAATGTTTTTCAAGAGAGGGACTGAAACTATAAAATGGAGGGACAAACACCCCAAGGCACCCTTCTTTCTCTCCCTGCCCATCACATTCACTGCACCTGAAGTGACAAAGGAAGCAGTCGTTGGACTTGGGGGTGGGATCCTGCCCTAAGAAGTTTGGCCAATCAGACGGCTGAAACATGGGGTGAAAAAACTTTGCTTCGAATTTAGCAGAATTTGTTAAGTTAGGCACTAGTAGTATTTTATCTTTATTTTTCTTGTAACCATTTCTGACTTTTATGCCTCATTACCTGTACTCACTTACAATCTCTCTCTTTGTGATTAATAAACTTTTTTTATTGTTTTACCTAATCCAGTGTGTTTAAATTGGAGTGTCTGGGAAACTCCAACTGGGGTGGCAAGTTGTGTGCATATTATTCCTTTAGGAGAAATGACAGACCTAATATCTCTTGTACTGTCCAGGAGACAGCTGGGAAGGACAGGACATACCTTTCAGGGGAGAAATTTAAGACTGGGAGTGTGTTGGGGTCACCCTGCAGTATAACCAAGGCTGGTGAGAGCCAGAGTGTAACCCAGGTGTGGATGGCAGGCTGCAGTCACACACAGACACTCAGGGTGTGGCTTTCATGCTGGCAGGCTCTTTGTGAGTAGCCCAGGTGGGAGCCTGTGATGGGGCAGACCGGCCCCACACTGGGACTGAGAGGGTTAACCCTTCCCTCCTTGCAGAGGAAGCCCCGCCCCTGAGGCTCTGCTGGGCATGCTCAGGTATAAAAGCTGGCAGAGCTCTTCAGTCAGGCCTGGCTGCTGAGGAGGTAGGACGCCCGGCAGAGGCTCCAGCCCAGGAGCTAGGGCAGCCCTTACCAGAGAGAACTAAAGAACCCAAGGACCGGGACCAGAGGCCAGCCGCTACTGGAACCCCAGGAAGTGCATGGAACTGAGGAGCCTGGAGACCCTGAAAGTACATAGACTGCTGCAGCAAAAGAGCCGGTAGGGAGTGACCCGGGGGGGTGCGGGAGTGGTACCTCCCACCCCGGTGAGGGCAGCGTGTTTCGGTGAGATTCCCCGCTGGCCCGTGGCGGGCTGTGCTACCCACTGTTAGGGCCCTGGGTTGGGGCCCGGTGGAGTCGGGTGGGCCTGGGCCCCTCTGCCGAGGGCCTCGGCCCTTGTGGGACGGCCCCCGAGCTCAGAACTCCAGGCTGCCTTACCCTACTGACAAAGGCACGCTGAAGGAACTCAGGCCACTAGGCCGCGTTATCCCTTTAGGGGAAGAGACTTAGGGGGACTCTGGCCATTGAGTTACACTGTACGGTCTGCCGGGAGTGGCGTAGAAAACAGACCGGGACATAGACAGGCGGGGTACCTCCTACCCCCCCACTTCGACTCAGAGGAGCAACGGAGTACAAACCCCGCCACAGAGCCATTTCAGCAAAGCATTGTAAGGCACCCCGGCTGCAGGGCAGGGGGAACACAGCTCCTCACTGATCTGGATTGTGCCCTGGTATGTCACAGGAAGGGACAGTAGGAGATTACACTGGGGAGGAGGTAGTGTGACCCTGTAGGGGTGACTTTCTGACTGCACCCCGTGTGTAGCATTTGTTCTAAAGGTGTGGGCTTGGCTGGCTTATCCCATGGAGCTAGCACTAACCACTTCCTATGACAATGACAAATATCACAGCCAGGTCTCTGCATTCGCACAGGGTTGTTATGCAATCACTCCTGCCCTAAGTCTAGGCCAGCACAGGACAAAGACATGCAGCTGTGAGACAAACAGAAGGAAGATCCAGGGGGAAAAAAATAGCAGCATGGTGACTACAAAGGAAAAGCTAAACACCATTGGATCTCACCGAAGGAGGCCAAGGACAGCGCTCATGAAGCAGCCAGGGGCCTATCTATGATCTGCCAATGTTTGTTCCAAGAGCATTTATCATCTTCCAGAAGAAGAAAGGAGGCCTTCTCGCTGCTGGAGATGACGACTGCCCAGTCCCCAGAAAGGCATCGTTCTTTAAAGAACCAAGCAACTCAGTCCCAAGATGATCGTGCTTGTACTTGCAAGTGAAATGACACCTGACTCACACACAACCACAGACACTGTCTCTCTGCTGATACCAGTTGGAGAAATTCCAGACTCACCAGAGACAACATGAATAGGCCCAAAGGGACTGAACAATGACTCCTGATTCTTGTAACAGAGAGTAAAGGTGTTTTCCATACTCCCTAATATTTTCTTTGTAGAATATCTTTGGGTGCTGGTAGATCAATGCATTCTTGACTAGCTGATAATGCAGCATCACCTGTTCAGTAGGCACGTCCTTAATGTACTAAAATGGATTAAAAGTTTGTTGTTTTAAAGGAGTTATGAAAGGGCTATTGGTTCCTTTGGGCCTGATTCAGATCACCCATATAATGGTTTCAATCCATTGCCTTCAATGGAGTTACTCTGGATTTACACTGCAATGAGTGAGGGGAATTATGTCCAGTGGAGTCACTCCTGATTTACACCAGTGTAGAAGAAGAGAGACACTTGGGCAGTTCTCTCCAAGGACTGTCCATTTTAGGATTCATCTCAAGACACCAAACTGATAAGATGTGATTGAACCTCTGGTAACAATAGAACCCGCAAGTGTATCTATCGTTCAGGTTAGTCACTAAGCAGACGTATCAATGCGTGCCCGCTGCACCAGAGATCAATGTCTGCACAGCCTTTGGTGCCTTCAACACCCAGACATGGGCCAGATCTCCACATGGCGTAAATTAGCAGAGCTCCAGCAGAGCTGAGGCTCTGGGCCCGTCTCCCAAAGAGAGAAGGAAGGAGCAGCAATGGTCAGATAGGTGTCAGCCCCGTTCCCCGGTGAGCTGAGTTCCCATCACCTACATGCCTTAAGACAACGATGAAAACAACCTGGGCAGCCCCATGCCTGGCCCAGTGACTTCAATGGGGGGTCACAGCACGGGTGGATTTGGTCCCAAGTCTTCTGAAATTACCCCCAATTAGCTAATTATCTCCTGCCCTTATAATCTGCGGCTGAATCGTGTTTGTGGGTGGGAAATTGAACGAGCAGGAATCCGGCATCTGCCCAGGTCTCTGCACAGGGAACACGGCTTCACGGTGCAATGCTCAGAGCCTGGGCGGGAGTCCTAGCAAACAGGCTCCCACCTGAACTCCTCCTCCAAGACACTGTGTTCCTGTTGGTGACCACTGGATTCTGCCTTCCTGGCTGCCTCCTCACCTAACCAAGCACAAAGCAGGAGACAGGGGCCGCCAGATCCATCCACTGGAGGCACAGGGCATAGGATGGGGAGCCAGAATGCTTGCCAGGGGGCCAGGAGAATGGAGGTGGCATCAGCTGACCCGTGCCAGAGGGTGAGGGCACAGGCGCCCACTTTCTTTTTTCTGGGTGGGTGCACCACTGCTCCGCCCCCACTCTGCCCCTTCCCCCAAGACCCCACCCTCACTCCACCTCTTCCCGCTCCTAACCCATGCGTGCCCCACCCCGCCTCTCCCCACCCCTGCTCTGCCCCTAACCCAAACATGCCCTGCCCTCGCTCTGCCTCTTCTCAGCCCGGCTCCGCCCCTCCTCCCCAGCGCGTCCCACCCGATCAGCTGTTTGGCAGGTGGGTGTTGAGCACCCACTATTTTTTGCTGTGGGTGCCCTGGGGAGGGAGCACCCAGGGAATCGGTGCCTATGGCTAAGGGAAAAGGCCAGAGCTTCTGACTATGCCCATCAGCGGGCACAGACTGAGGCCCCAGGTTGTTATAGCACCCGTCTGTCGACAGCCACGGCAGTCTCTGAGCTCTCTGGTATCTGGGACACTGGCCTAACAGAACTTAGGGAACCTCTGGAGACGGGCTAATCTTGAACTCCATTCCCTCCCCCTGAGGCTAGACTGAGCATGACAAACCTCACTGGGATTCTGCATCAGCCTTAGCGGGTCTAGTAACATCTGCTTGCTTGACGCTACTGTCTGCCTGCTCCGGCGAGTGGCACTCAGGCAGACATTGGCTTCGTGTGTCGCTACAGTTCTGTGGGATATCCCCCCCTCACACAGTAGGTGAGCAGAACCCCTGCTACTCACATTGACAATGGCTTCCTTCGTCTGGGCCATGTCCGAGATCACCCCATCCGTGATGATCAGGAGCACGAAGTACTGGGAGCCGTCCTGTTCAGTGGTGGCGTACCTGGATGGGGAGATGTTAATGTGAGCGTAGGCTTCTGCGGGGTGGGTACTGGGGATTGGGGACTCTGAGCTGGGGGCTAACCTTGCTGGGTTATGTTCATCCCTGGGTAACACCAGTGACCCCATGGGGAATTTGTCCCTGGGTCTGTGGTTCAGAGCAGCTTCTCCAATTTCCCAGTTTGGGAGATTTCTGTGGCAAGATTAGAGCTCCCCAAGGGGAGTCCCCCTCCTCCTCTCCCTGCCCCTAAATGTAACCTCTGTTTCTGCTGTTGCCCAGGGGCCACATGAGCTCCCAAGAGAGCTTGGCTGTGACACCACTTACCCAAACCAGGATCCTCCTGGGAGTAAAGGAGAGGCCTGTGGCACATCCCTGCTAGTCCAGCTGCAGGGTGTTAGACATGGGCCTTGACCCAGGCCAGGGAGTGACAAATACACACCGTGCTCCCGGAACCCATGGCTTGAGACATACACATGGATTGGACACAGCCCGGGAGGATCCACTGCCCTGGCTAGTTCGTTCCCAGCTCTGGCTGCTAACAAACAGCTCTCCACTCTTCAGTGCTCCCAGTTGGCTATTCTATGTAGACACTGCCATAGCTCTCTGGTGGGTACCACCAGCCCACTGCTCGGCCAGGGAGGGGTGACCGAGCAAGCAGGGCTGTGGGATGCTGCCACCTAGTCAATGCACCAGCTGGATGTACCTGGCCACGTGGTTGACCACTGGGGCGAAGTTAGTTGGGCCGTACAGCTGGACAGTCTTGAGGCTCTTGTGATAGGCTTCCAAGATGCCCTCAATCCCGCTGCAGTAGGGGTTGTCGGCATTGCCATTCTGAGAGAGAGGGAGGAAGGGCAGTGAGGGGGGTTCCCAAACAGGGGAGTCATTCCCCACCCCCACCCCCACTTTTATTTCCCAGAGCCCTGCTTGGAGCACTGGCCAGAGGGATGTGAGGAGTTCCCCACAGCGCTGGGAGGAATCACCTGAAGGGGTTACCCAAAGGCAACGGGGGCCACACCCCTGGGGCCCCAGAGGAACAGGGATGATAACACTTAGCACTTGTGCAGTGGTTTCCATCCTAGGATCTCAAATCGCTTTAAAAGCACCATCATCCTCAGGTTCCTGGAGGGGAAACTGAGGCACAGAGCAGGGACATGGCTTAACCAAGGACAAACAGAGTACACCCATGAGGTGGGAATAGAACCCAGGAGACCCAGCTCTGGCACTGAAATGGCTTCCATTGCTGAGCCTCAGTCCCTAGCTAGCATCTCCAGAGAGTGGGGTTCAGGGAGTCACCGGAATTACCTTCCCCGTGCTGTAAGGAGGGGAGCTCTCTCCTGGGGGTGGGGGTGGGGAGACGGCAGCTATTTCCCTTCTCCAGCGGGGACTGGGAAGAGGTTCACTAAGAAAAACCAGGTTTCTCGGCTCAGATTTTATGCCCTCCCCATGGGAAATCCATTTTCCTGTCCTCAGAGCAGCCATGCTGCTACCCTTGGTGCTCACGGCCGTTTGGCCGGCTAAGGCCAAGCCACAGAGGCCTCGTGGCAGCCCGGAGCAGCACGTCTCAGAGTCGACACACTCGGCTTGTGCGATGGCGCTGAAAACAGCCGTGTAGACGACCGGACTGGGGCTGGTGCTCGCGCTCTGAAGCCTAAAGAGGGGGGTGGGCGTCGGAGCCAAGCATCTACACAGACATTTTGAGAGCCGCAGCACAAGCCCGAGTCTGCTGAGCCCGGCTCTGGGCCTCACCGCCGCGGCTGTGCAGATGGACCCACTGAGGCTCCGCTAGGGCCAACCAAGCGGTCGGACACCCGTCAGGCTGTGCCACAGTCATGGGCTCGGATCAGCGTTGGCTGCTCCGTGGAGGCACCTCAGGCAAGTCTGGTCAGGGATCACATGGACTGGCTGGTCTAACCAGGGGGTCAGATTAGTGGGGAGGTGGTGCCATACACACCCTAATCCCCCACTACGGGCCTGATCCTGTCAGGCGCTGAGCACCATCCACACCCACCAAAGCCGACAGGAGCGGAGAGTGCTCAGTACCTAACAGGGGCTGCTCTTTCAGGCTCAGGGCCTAGCCCAGGACTTCACAACAGCCAGACAGGAGCAAGGCCCTTCACTTCCGAGCGGGCACAGAATGGCTGAGGACGCTGGAAGAGAGGCTGTCTATGTGCTGGTGAACACTACATTGCTCAGGTGTGTGATAATCCACACCCGCTGAGCGACGTAGTGATACCGACCTACACACGGGTGCAGGCAGCTTGTCCCGCCAGCAGAACTGTAGCAGGGCAGGGCACTCACCACCATAGCGCCTCCTGCTGGTCAGTGCAGGAATTAGCTCATCCAGCTCAGGAGCGCCCTCTTCTGACAGGTGTCTCACTCTCAGTTATCTGCCCCGTTGTCTCCACCACCTCTGGCCCCATGTCTCTCCCAGATTCCAGTGCCCCTTACCTTGGGGTGCTGCCCCACAGCAGTGCCCCCACACTCTGGGTCTCCCCTCCCAGGGGGAACCCCAACCCCCTATACCCAACTTGTCTCAGTGGCTACTGCCAGTCATCATCTAGCCCCTTCTCTCAGGGGCAAACTGCAGTCTGAAATGGCCGCTCATCACTGGCAAGGGGGTTGGATCTGCTGCCTTTTCTTGCCCTGGCTGCCTCCCTGCAGCCCTAGTACCACCTCAGGCCTTTGCTGCAAGGCCTCAGCCTGGGAGGTTGCCAGGCCAGAGCTTCCCAACTCAGCCTGTCCTATCCCAGTACCGTTCTGTCCAGGGTACCCCATCTCTACCAGACAGCTAGGTCCTTCTTGCTCCACTGCTGGAGCAAGACTGACTTCTGTCTCCCAGGAGCCCTTCTTATACTGGCCCAGCCAGGCCCTGATTGGTTGCCTTTTAAAAAAAAAAAAGAAAAAAAAAAAAGCCCGCTCATGATTGGCTCCCTGGGGCAGCCGTTTCCCAGGGTTATTTTTAACCCCTTCTAAACCGGAGCGGGGTGACTGCCCCGCTACAATAGCCACTGCCTCTCGCGGAGGTGGAGTTATTAACCCAACAGGAGAGCTCTCTCCTGTCGGCTTAGAGCGCCTTCACCAGCAGCGCAAGAGCGGCTCAGCTGCGCCGATGCCAGGTGGTAGTGTAGCCCTGCCCTAAGTGGTGGATCGATTCGAAGGGGATGGCAGTACCAGGGGGAACTCGTGGGACACGTGCCCATCAGGAGGGATTTTGGCTCCGAACCCGAGTGCAGGGAACATCTTGTCGCTGTCGTAGTCCTGGATGATCTCGCCCACCGCCTTCAGCGCCATGGCGTAGGCGTTGAGCTGGTACGGGTTCATGTAGTGCAGGGAGGTGGATTGCGAGGGGTTGCCTGACGGAGAGAGAGAAGGGTCACACAGACCAGCAGGCAGCTGCGCGCGGGCAAAGCAGCGGAGGGGCATGTGTCTTTGTCAGGTCAGCTGTGGGTCAAACACTGAGGTCTTTTCTCAGGGCCTGATTCTCACACACACACCAAGGGAAGTCAAGAGTAACTCCTCTGTCACCGTTGGGGGGAAACTGATGTAAGAGAGTGATTGTCAGCTGCACAGGAGACGACTTCTGTCGGCTCCGCTGGGTGCGTTGGGGGCGGGGCCCCGCAATGTCGGCCGGCGTCGGGGGCGGGGCCCCGCAACGTCGGCCGGCGTCGGGGGCGGGGCCCCGCAATGTTGCCCGGCATCGGGGGCAGAGCCCCGCAACGTCACCCGGCGTCCGGGGCGAAGGTAAGTTCTCCGGTAACAGGCGCGGGGCTGGCGGGGAGCTGCCGGTGGGTGCTGAGCACCCACCAATTTTTCCCCGTGGGTGCTCCAGCCCCGGAGCACCCACGGAGTCGGCGCCTATGGTCAGCTGTGTGGGGCAGGGACTGTGCTTTTGTTCTGTTTGTACAGCACCTTGCACGATGGGGTCCTGGGCCAGGATCGCGCCTCCTAGTCACTACGGCAATATAAATAATCAGTAATACCAGTGAGGTGAGTCCAACCTTCACTGACGTCCATGGGCGTTGGCCTGGGTGGCCTGAGAAAACACTGTGACCCAAGGGCCAGGATCCAGCTTTCACTTCCACCGGTGTAAATGAGGAGTAACTCTGCTGAGGTCAATGGAGTGATGCTGGTATCAAACTGCTCTAAACCAGGCCCCAGGTGTTTGGGCAGGACACTTGTTCGTTAATAGTATAAAACCCCATCCCTGTAAGGATACCTAATACCGATCGACAGAGTTAACAAGCACTCAGCGGTCATAAAATAACTATTGATTTCACAGGCCTTTATGGGGAATGAACGACTGTGCAGTAAATACATAATATCTCAGCGGGGTTTAGTATAATGTATTGTCTGAGCAGCCAGCAGCTGTCTGAACAGAGACTGACCGTGCTTCGGGGAACATTAGTACGGTTAATCTGGTAGGAGAACTCACCATTGGAAGCTGTGAAGTCAATGGCCACTGTGAAATTGATCTGCGTCCTGAGAAGGGGACAATGACACCATTAGTCAGAAGCTCTGGCAGGCTGGTGCAGATTCTACAGGCTTTCTGCTCAGACCGCACCCTCGATGGGGCTAATGTTCCCAAACCAGTAACCAGGCCCCGACACCCTGGCTTGTTTGGAAGAGTTCAGAGGGAGATTCAAACCATGCTGGTCTCGCCTGCAGGCTCTTGATGCACAGCTGAGCAAATCCGTGGGAAACTGGCAGATGAGCCAGCTCCCAATGGCCTTTGTTAACATCTCCCCAGTGCAGTAGGTGGGGAGAGCTTCGAGGGGATCTAAGCAGGGAGAGTGGAGTCATAGAGAGGGTCCAGGCTCTCCCACCTGGGCACGTGCACCCGCACATCGCATTTCACCCCAGCCGAGCCTCAAAATGACTGGAGACAGCAGCTTCACTCGGGGAGATAAAGGGGGTCTGAGTCCATAAGAGACATGTTAATGGGCAGAACTGCTCCGCACCCACGACTGGGGCTGGGCTGAGAACAAGGGAAGCTGAGCTAAGCTGTGTGACCAGGAGTGCGGAGCTCCCTCTCAGGTTGTTTTACAGCGCTGCCTTTGACTCTCAAGCTGTGTCCATTTCCTGGTGCCCACCTGTGCTCCCATCCCCTGGTTGATCCAGAGAGGCACTGAGCCCCCACAACCCCTGCTATTTCCCAGCATTTTGCAGGATCAGGGCCTGTAGAGAGGAGACTGGGAGAGGAACCCAGACACAGCCCAGCTCTGTCAGATCAGCGAGCTGCTCCCACGCACCCAGAAATCTTCCTATAACCACAGCAGCAGCCAGGTGAGAACCCAGCTCCGGGGTCTATGACTCCCCCCTCGCCCTGCACAGAAGAGATAAGTGTAGACTGAGTACATAGGAGTGTCTGCAGTGACTGGCACACCAGCCATATCCCCATGGGCGGTGGGTGAAACTTCCCCTGGGGCCAGCGAGCTCCTTGTCTTGTCTCTTCCACCCACAGCCCTGCCCACACTCCACCCACCCCTGCTCTGCCCCAGGCCCCGCCCCCACCCACCCACCGCTGATTCGCTACTCACCTCTTCACCCTCCCCGAGATCCCCCCTCTGCTCACCTGCTCCCCCACCCGCCTGCCGCTCGCCCACCTGCTGCCTGCCTCCTCACCCCCTCCCCTGCCAGACCCTTCCCCTGCCCCCCACGAGACCCCCACCTGATGTGCAGCTGGCTCGCTGCTCACTTCCTCACCTGCTGCCCCCCCCGTGACACCCTCTCCCCTTTTCACCTTAAAGCTCTAATAACATTCCCTAAGGGAACAGGTGTAGCTGAATTGCCAGATAGATTCTCCTCTGCCTGTCAGGGAGTTTGGTGTATGCTGTAGAGAGACAAAAAGCCAGGCTGCCTGCGCCAGCCTGAAGCCTAATCTCTCCTTTTGAAGAAGTGCTAGTCAGTGACAGGCTGCATTAGGGCTGTAGTTTAATCACCGTCCTTACCCAGAATTCCCTAACTGGGTTTGTATAAAACAACTAGATCAAGAAATACACTCACTGGCTATGGCAGCTCCTCCTCAAGCCAGGTCAGCAGTTACTTCTGCTGGGTACAGAGACTAACTGAAGGGTCCTCATTAGGAAACTGTTTTTAACCCCAATGACACATTTTCCTACCATCGAAAAGCCAGCTGAATGTGGCCCAAGGCTCCCTGGGCGTTGGCGAATGCCCGTCAGATGGGTTCATTACCACCGTAATGGCTCTTTAACAGTTTCAGTGATCTGCTAGTAGGGCTCTGGAAGGTTTTTTCACTGTGTAAAAGTTACTCAGGGATCCCCTCCGCTCGCCTCCTCACTCCCCCGGTCTGCCACTGACTCCCCGCTCGCATTCTCACACACACACACCCTGTGCCCTCCGGGGAACGGGGTGAGGAGGGACGCGGCCTGCAGCTGTGGGGACCTCCGAGGGGGGAAGGGGAAGGGGCTGGGGTTGAGGAGGGGAGGAAGATTCACCCCAGGCAGCAGCAGCAGCAAGCCATGGGCGCCTCGGGGAAGGGTCAGAGCAGGGAGGGGAAGAGGCGGGGGGCGTGGGTGGTACCACAGCCCGGGTGTTGGGCGGCAGAGACGGCTGTGCTAGGGGAGGCAATGCCTACTATACCCGCTGCCCATGCATGACCCCTCCCCACTCGCCCTGCTACTCAGCAGCAACGCTGACTCTGCTGCTACAGGACCAGGCACATTAGCCATGGCAAGGTTTTAATTAGCTACATTAATTAGGCAACTGTGGAGACTGTACCCCAAGAGTCATCAGCCGTGTTTGTGAACGCAGGCGCCTTCATCTCACCCCAGCCCCGCTCCTGAGAAGTGGTTTGGTTGAATGGATGAAATGTGAATTAAAGCTATGGGTTTGATTCTCCTCCCCGGGTGTAACTCAGCAGTAATCCCACTGGGCCCCATTCCCCTCTTAGCCGGGCTGCTGTAAATTAGGAGTAATCCCACTGGGCCCCATTCCTCTCTCACTCACCCCTGTGTAAATCAGGAGTAATCCCCCTGGGCCTGATTCCCCTTTTACCTGCCCCGGTGTAAATCAGGAATAACCCCAGTGGGCTCGATTCCTCACTCACTCACCCTGGTGTAAATCATGAGTAATCCCACTGGGCCCCATTCCCTCTTACCCGCTGTGGTGTAAATCAGGAGTAATCCCACTGGGCTCGATTCCCCTCTCACTCACCCTGGTGTAAATCAGGAGTCATACCATTGGTCACACTCCCCTCTCACTCACCCTGGTGTAAATCAGGAGTGACCCCGCTGAAGTCACTAGTGTTACACCAGCGTGAGAGAAGAATCAGGCCCCTTATGCTCCAATCCCATCAGGATCAGGGAGATGCTATAAACTAAGGGCCAGCTGCTGGTGGTGTGAATCAGCCTCGCTACAGTGAAGTCAGTGGCGTGATGCTGATTTACACCCACCAAAGATCTGACTCCTAAGGCCAAAATTCGACGTGTCCAATTTGAGACACCTCAGCGGCGAGTCATTAGCAGCAGCTGCTGAGCCCAGGCTCCTGTGAGGAGTGTCAAGCTCAAGGCGTGTGCGGAGTTACAGAGCCAGGCTGTAGCTGAGCCAGGCCAGACCCCACTTGCCCTCAGTCACTAGCTCTCCCGCCCGCTCCGTGCACAGCTGGGAAAGGAACCCAGGAGTCCTGGCGTGCTCCACCTGCAGGAGCAGGCTGGTCCCTGCCTGTGTTCTGACAAATACAGAGATCAAATGAATCCCTTGGCACCTCTGGACTGTCATCCTGGGATGAGGAAACGGTTTGACCTCCCTGTGCCCGTGGGGCTGAGGGGCTAGACAGCGCTGGCACCGAGTAGGAGCGATGGCTGAAAGGGCAGCCAGTGGGCAGCCTTCCGCCAGGAGCTCCGGCCTCTCCAATCATCTCGGCTGCGCCGTGCTGGCTGTCAGCCCCTGCCGCAAGCCAGCATCAGCTGCTTTGTGACAAGCCGTGCCCTCAGCTGCCTAGGGAGACGCCTAACAAGGGGCCAATGCTGTCAACGGGCATCAACACCTCACCCGCCAGACGGGAAGAGACAAGGCCAAGGCTCTTGTGAGAGCAGCCCTTAAAAACACCAAGGGGCAAAAACTAGCATGTGCGGACGAGCACCGACAGGGCTGGGTGCTGATCTGAGACATCCAAGTGTAAAACGGGGCCAGGAGAGGCGTCCATGTGCCACTCCCAGGTGGCTTTTGTGTGTCACTAATTGACGGGTGCAGTTTGCAGGGGAGGGACTAAAGGTGCAGGTGGGTTCGTGCCAGTTCATGCAGTGGGGAGAAGGTAGGGAAAACCCACTGCCCCATCTGGAATCTACGGGCCAGCTCCGCAGCTGCTGAAAATTGGTGCAGCAGAGGCTAAATCAGTGCAGCTGCACCACTTGACACCAGCTGAAGAGCTTGTTCCCTGTGTGAGTTACTCCTGATTCACACCAGAGTGAGCAAGAGGGAAATAGAGGATAGGGAATGGAGGGTGCAGCAGGCCAGTGATTGACGGGGGAAGCTAGCACATGGCTTGTGAACCCCATGATTGCGGTGATGGAGGAGGGGTGTTAAATATAACGGTCTATTTTGTTCATAGTCCTTTGAGGGGAGGAACAGGTGTTATGGGCTTTTGGGGAGAGGCTTGAGCAGGACAAGGCAGGGTCCCACAGGTGATGCCGTGGTGGGGTCTGCCACCATAGAAGAACGTGGCCTGAGGCCATGCAAGCCTGGCTAGCTCAGTTGGTAGAGCATCAGACTTTTAATCTGAGGGTCCAGGGTTCAAGTCCCTGGTCAGGTGTAAGGGGGTATCATATTCTTCAAGAGGCAATTCTTCAGTACCCTCCTTGACATAATTTTGGGGGGAGGGATGGCTCAGTGGTTTGAGTATTGGCCTGCTAAACTCAGGGTTTGAGTTCAATCCTTGAGGGGGCCATTTAGGGATCTGGGGCAAAAATCTGTCAGGGGACAGTACTTGGTCCTGCTAGTGAAGGCAGGGGACTAGGACTCGATGACCTTTCAAGGTCCTTCCAGTTCTATGAGATAGGCATATCTCAATTATTATTATTAATATTATTATTATTATTATTATTATTTTAGGACGAGGGAAGTGGGATATGAATCAGAAGGGGAGGATAAGTCATGCTTGAATGTGATAAATGGGGAAGCTGCATCATCTACTCCAAGGTGGACTTGTATCCTACACAAGGCCCAGATAAGGAGACACTTTCAACAGAGGACCAGACCCTCACCTAGTCTAAGCCAGCATCACTCCCTTGAAGTTAAGGGACCTGTAGCAAATTGCCCCTGTTTCCTGTGCTATGTGCTGGGTAATGAACGGACTCAATGCTTGTAACTAAACTGGCTCTTTATGACAAGAACTATTTACCGAGACGCTACAACTGCAGCTGGCATTCCAGACACGCGCACACAGGCTGCCTTCATGGTAGCTCCACCAAACTCCTCCCTCCTGCGAGTTCCATGCAGGTTGTCACATCTTTCCTTTTAACCACTGTTGTTTTGTCTTTGGTGCAAGGGCTTCCTCATTTGCTGGGCTCAGAAGTGACTAGTACATAGCTCGGCCTAGGGATGTGGCCTAAGTTCTCCTGGTCCTTGCCAATGTGATATATCTTGACTTTAGCAAAGCTTTTGATACGGTCTCCCATAGTATTCTTGCCAGCAAGTTAAAAAAGTATGGATTGGATGAATGGACTATAAGGTGGATAGAAAGCTGGCTAGATCGTCAGGCTCAACGGGTAGTGATCAACGGCTCAATGTCTAGTTGGCAGCCGATATTAAGCGGAGTGCCCCAGGGGTCAGTCCTGGGGCTGGTTTTGTTCAACATCTTTATTAATGATTTGGGTGATGGGATGAATTGCACCCTCAGCAAGTTTGCAGATGACACTAAACTGGGAGGAGTGGTTGATACGCTGGAAGGTAGGGATAGGATACAGAGGGACCTAGACAAATTAGAGGATTGGGCCAAAAGAAATCTGATGAGGTTCAAAAAGGGGAAGGAAGAATCCCATGCACTGCTACAGGCTGGGGACCGACTGGCTAAGCAGCAGTTCTGCAGAAAAGGACCTAGGGGTTACAGTGGACGAGAAGCTGGCTATGAGTCAACAGTGTGCCCTTGTTGCCAAGAAGGCTAATGGCATATTGGGCTGCATAAGTAGGAGCATTGCCAGCAGATCGAGGGAAGTGATTATTCTCCTCTATTCGGCATTGATGAGGCCACACCTGCGGTATTGTATCCAGTTTTGGTCCCCCCCACTACAGAAGGGATGTGGACAAATTGGAGAGAGTCCAGCAGAGGGCAACGAAAATGATTAGGGGGCTGGGGCACGTGACTTATGAGAGGCTGAGGGAACTGGGATTATTTAGTCTGCAGAAGAGAAGCGTGGGGGGGGGGGGGGCGGGAGGGATTTGATAGCAGCCTTCAACTACCAGAATGGGGGTTCCAAAGAGGATGGAGCTCGGCTGTTCTCAGTGGTGGCAGTTGACAGAACAAGGAGCAATGGTCTCAAGTTGCAGTGGGGGAGGTCTAGGTTGGATATTAGGAAACACTATTTCACTAGGAGGGTGGTGAAGCACTGGAATGGGTTACCTAGGGAGGTGGTGGAATCTCCATTCTTAGAGGTTTTTAAGGCCTGGCTTGACAAAGCCCTGGCTGGGATGATGTAGTTGGGGTTGGTCCTGCTCTGAGCAGGGAGTTGGACTAGATGATCTCCTGAGGTCTCTTCCAACCCTAATCTTCTATGATTCTATGATCTGTCTGGCTGTGCTGGATGCCTGCCACTGCTCCTCAGTTGTCTTTGGTTTCATCTCCACCACTGTCCTGAGTCTTTAACTGCCTCACATGATCTGAGCTCCAGGGCAGCTTGGACCATTGCCTTCTGCCATTTTTGTGTGTGGTTATTTGATGGTTGGACCCAGACTGCTTGCGTGTGTGTAGTGGCCTCAGGGCCTTGGCTCCTTTGTTGTAGCAGCTGCCTGCACCTGGCGTTCTCTTAATTGCTTCTCTGTATCATCCCTCGTTCCTTCACTGGGCAGCAGCAGATTACCCCTCACAGAAAGCGGAGTCCTGGTTGCCCGGCCAGCCATTCCTATGCTGGGCTTCTATCCAGTCTCTGGGAGAACATATTATGACAATCCAACGTTGCCAGGTAAAAATCCTTTCCGTATGTTTTGCCTTTGCCATCTGTCTCTTGGCTCGCCTTGCTGCTGACTCTGCCTGCCTGTTGCTTTGTGGGTACCCAGGGGAAAACGTTTTGTGCTTAACTTTGGCACTGAATCGTTTGAATTCTGCTGCAGTGAGTGGTGGCCCTTTGGCTGGGCAGAGCACCTCAGGAATGCTAGACCCTACAAAATGCACCTTCAGTTTCCTGATCTCAATTCTTACCAGAGTGTCCTCCAGACAACCCCCCTCCCTGAAAATGAAGTCATAGAATCATAGAATATTAGAATCGAATCCCCCCTCAGTCTTCTCTTCTGCAGACTAAATAACCCCAGTTCCCTCAGCCTCTCCTCGTAAGTCATGTGCCCCGGCCCCCTAATCATTTTTGTTGCCCTCTGTCGCCCATTCCCAGCTTCTGGCAAACAGAGGCTAGGGACACCATCCCTGCCCATCCTGGCTAATAGCCACTGATGGACCTCTCCATGGATTTATTCCGTCCCACAGCCCAGCCTACGCCCATATTCCCACACACAGCCCAGCCTATACCCCATTCCTTCACACAGCCTGGCCTACACCCCGCTCTACACTCTGTTCCTTTGCACAGCTTGTCCTACACCCCCTCACTACACCCACCACTTCTTCTCTCCCTCCCCAAATCTACTCCAGGGAAATGCTTTCCCGTTGATGGACTGCAGCAGATTGCACAAGGGAGCCCCACCCCACCAGTCCTGGACAGCATCCCCATCAGCCCCTCTCTCAGGGATCCCTGTGAGTGTAATGCGATCAGCCATCACATCTGAACCATTCTGAGTCCCTCTAGTTAGAGCAGAGCCCAGACAGCCAGCTGTCAAGAATGGGAAAGCAATCCGGTGAGCTCCTCAGTTGCCACAAGGTAAAAGAGATCATGGTTAATGTGACAAAACAGCCCCATTGTTGGGGGCAGAAGGGAGACGCTCATGGCTGTGACAGATGTCACTACTGTCTGTACAAATGTAACGCTGCCTGTTTCCGATATCACACCAGCGGAGCCACACGAGGGGATCTTTGTTCTGCCCTGAGAATCATGGGGAGGGGGGAAGGGGGCAGAGGAGAAAGGAACCCACTTCATACAAGATCCTTTTCAGCACAGGAGGGTCAGTATCATAACCCTCATCTGTAAAATGGAGCTGCTGAGGAACAGAGAGGGGTGTGTGGCTTGCCCAAGTTCATACAGACCTGAAGAAGAGCTCCATAGCTGGTCTCTCTCACCGACAGACATCGCGCCTATAACAGATATTACCTCACCCACCTTGTCTCTCCAAAACCAACAGCTACAGCTACACGGTCATACAGTGAGTCAGCAGCAGAGCAGTCCTACCTCCCACTCCTCTAGAGACCACACCCTTCCACAGTGGGGGCTAGACCCCAGGAGCTCTGGCTCCCAGGCCCTACTGCTCTAGCCACTCATCTGCCAGAGCTGGAGCTAGAACCCAGGAGTCCTGGCTCCCACACAGCATTCTCTATTAGCCACACGGCTGTACAGGACCAACCTTGCTGCATACAGGGAGCGCCTGTTTATGGACTAGTGGTGAGTGGGGTGTATGAAGTCATTTCTCCAGCTTCTGGGCCAAGCTGGTCACACCCTACGTTGTCAGTTCCTGGCTCTCCCCAGGCTGACTGTGGTCTGGAGCCGGAGGTGAAACCAGCAGAAGCTCAGGTGAAAGAACAAAGCCAAAGCGTCCCATGCAGGGGCTGCTGACGCCTGACAGGTAGGCCTCTGACTCACTCATCTGCATCCTGAGGCACATGCCCTCCGGTGCCACAGGCAGAGGGTGCTGCAAGCCTGGACTGAGGTGCCCTGAGTATGAACGCATACTCCCTAGCCCACAGACACTAGTTCTGCCCGTCCTCTGTACACAACGCCCACCCACGAGGCCTCCCGGGTTTGCAGGAATCTGCTGCTTTGCCGCAGTCTGTCTCACTGGCAGCCAGGAGCCTCTGCAAACTCTGTGCCCCTTTCGCTCCATCTGTCCAGGTACCTACGTGTGAACAGGTCTGCCCAAGTGCAAGGAGCCATATGGAGCCATTGCAGCACAAGTGAGTCTGCCCAGGAGGGGCCCACACTACAGATGGCACTGGCAGCATCGCCTGCTTCAACCCATTGCCGTCTGGCTTCTGCATCCTTGGCCATCAGTCCAACCAATCTGTAAGCAGGCACCATGCCACCCCCACAGGCAGGCCAGAGTACAGAAGGCCAAGAAATTAGGTGTGACGGTGTCTCCATAAGACTTTATGGGGAGATGCTTATAAATGTACATATGATGTAGCTGGAATATGCTTTATGCTACATGTGCCATGTAACATATCTCTGTAAAAGTTATGATCTACTGAATCTATTCCTCCCGTTTGTATGCATGTATCATTTGTGTAGTTGAAGTTATGAATATTGGTTGTATTTCTTGGAAAAAGAATGTGCAGGTAAAGTGCAAGCATTAACAGATAAAAAGAAGTGGCAGACACCAATCCACATCTGATCTTGGCCAGGAATGCAGTTGGGCTAGTAACTTGAGTTGTGCATCGACATGTGACTTGCCCATGTGATCCCAAAACTCCAGGGTAACATGATGCTACAGAGGGAGTGGGGAGGAGCACCCATCCAGGGGAGAAAATCTATTTAAACCCTGGGGTGACCCCTCCATCTTGTCTTCAGCTGGCTAAAGAGTGAGCCACTCCACCCCCCAACGACACACCTGAAAGAGTCTGGAACAAAGGACAATAACAAGGGGGTGTGAGTGATTGCTGGACCCAGGCTAGGAGGACCATAGCCTGTAAAAGGAAGTTTACTGGAACTGGTGAGGTTTTTATCTGTATTCAGTGTGATTAGACATAGACGTGCGCGTTTTATTTTATTTTACTTAGTAATTCACTTTGTTCTGTCTGTTACTACTTGGAATCACTTAAATCCTACTTTCTGTACTTATTAAAATAACTTCTTACTTATTAAGTAACCTGGAGTACGTGTTAGTACCTGGAGGGGGCAAACAGCTGTGCATATCTTTCTATCTCTGAGATAGAGGGCGAACTATTTATGAGTTTACCCTGTATAAGCTTTATACAGGGTAAAACGGATTTATTCAGGGTTTGAACCCCATTGGGAGTTGGGCACCTGGGTGTCAAAGGCAAGAGCACTTCCTGAGCTGCTTCCAGGCAGGCCTACAGCTGTCAGTGGACGTGGTTCAGGTCTGGGTCTGGGTTTGCAGCAGCTCAGCGGATCTGGCCCAAAACAGACAGGATTCTGGAGTTCCAAGCTGGAAAAGGCAGGGAAGCAGGGGCAGAAGTAGTCTTGACACACCAAGTGGCAGCTCCAAGGTGGTTTCTGTGATACCAACCCGTCACATTAGGTGCCCAGGGCATTTGCACAGAGCAACATTCTCAGCCCAAGGAACTGCTGCTGGTTTCAGATGCCCTAGCCAAGCCAACCTCTGTTGCAACGCCAATGCTAGTCATAGAAAGTAGGGATGGAAAAGTCCTATTAGCCATCCAGCCCATCTCCTGGGCCAGTGCAGGGCTGTATCCTTGCCTACAGGGCGTTCTCCAGTGGGAGAGTCACCCACGTGAGACAGCGCCAGGTCACCCGCTGTATTTGGGTCCATATATGAGTAGTTTATAAAGGGTTAATAAATGATTAATAGATATTTTAATAAATAGTTAACAAATCATTATAAAGTCCAACAGACAGGTCGCTTATACCCATCATTGTACCAATGTGCTCATACCCATCATCTAGAACACGTTTTCCTCCTCTCTGCAGCATGCTGCTGACATCTAGTAACCCGCCGATACACAGATGCTTAGTAGAAAGTGACCCTGTTATTTTACAGTCTCATAAAGGGACAGATCCCCAGCTGGCGTTAAAGGGCGCAGCTCTGTAGACTTCAATGAGGCTATGCTGAGTTACACCATGGGGGGGATCGGCCCAAAGATCTCACTGGTAATGTCATTCCTGATATTTAGCCTAAACATTCCCTCTTTTAACTTCATCCCATTGCTCCTCGCCACAGCTCTGTGCATCCCCCTCTTCCTCCTGGGGGCCTGATTCTCTCTTATTGTGCTGGTCTCAGAGGAGTAACCCCTCCCCCCAACGCCGAGTTGCTGGTGTGAGATGAGAACTGAGCAGTTGGTGTTTTACATCCTTGCAACCCGTGAAGCCTGCGCTATTCCCCGTTAGCTGGTGGGAGTTGGCTCTTTTAATCTTCCCACAGCAATTAATCCTTCCTGCTCCCTGACCAAACATCCCCAACTTATCAACATGTTTCTATTCATGTGGTGACAGTGCGAGTCCAGGTAGGGCTGCACTACCACAGTAGGGAAGGACAGACACCTTTGGGTGGCTAATCTGAGGGCTTTCAACAGAGCCTAGCCCTCCTGCTGGCTCTCTGCAGGGGGGTGAATTTTACCCTTAATGAGATGGACCCAAACCAATACCCCGATCTGAACTTGGGGCATTTGCAATCTGGAGCCGAATCCTGAGGCCAGAGCCTGTCTGCCAGAATCCCCTCCCACTGGGCTGCAACCTCCATCGCCTCCCTGATTGTTAAGGACAGTAGCAAAGACGTCACTGGAGCCCAGTCGGCATAAGGAAAATAATCTGTTGCTGACAATGCTTATTATCAGCAATTGGCCCCTCCAACAGCTGGTCTGCTAGTGCAGATGGGATCAGACTAGTTTCAGCACTGTTAGAGGAAGCTTGATTGAGCCTTTAATAGCACATCAGACGGATCCCTTGATAAGCAGTGTGTAACGCTGGCAGGCCAGATGCCAGCACTTGCCCAGGCTGCAGGCATTAGCTAAGAGCTGGCAAACTAATCACCTGTATGTTAGTTTTGCTCAAAATAGGTATTAGTCTGCTATGAATGTAGTTAGTGTTTAGACTCTGAAATGCTTGTAAGTGGCTGCATGCATTAACCTCACAAGCACTGTCTGTAGTCCATGCAGTAAGGAAATATGTAAGTTTTGCTTCATAACTTTGAAAATGTTTGCTCTGAACTTGGGAACCCAGGTTAAAATTAGATAGGCTATCAAGGAACATCGCAACACAAAAGATTGGTTAACGGTCCTCTTGCACTTTGGAAATGCTACCAAGGAAGTTCATCCTGTGGACTTGGAAGCTGAATTAAGGAAATAAAACAAAGCCACAGGAAAATTTCCCCTCTCTCTCTTCACTGTTTGAACTCTGACAGGGCCAGAGACTCTAAACTGAGACAGAGATCCCTATGGGTTACCTCTGGGTCTGCCCTGAAAGACACTTTGAATTGACAGATTCAATTCTTTGTCACCTTTAGGATTTAGATGTGAACTCATTTGGGTGTGTATGTTTGCTTGCTTTAACTTGTAAATAACTCATTTCTTTTTCTTAGTTAATAAACCTTTAGATAGTTCAATACAGGATTGGTTACAAGCATTGTCTCTGGTGTATGATCTAGGATACCAATTGATTTGGGATTAGTGACTGGTCTCTTGGGACTGGAAGCAACTTCAACATGGTGTGATTTTTCTTGTAAGTTTATCACTAAGTCCAATTTGTCTGGGTGGCAAGACGACTGTGACTCCATGAGTTCACATTTGTTACTGGCTTGGTGAACACACCACCAGTTTGGGGTGCCTGCCCTGTTTTCTGACAGTGCCCTGAGGTCGGCACTCATGATCCTGAGCCACTCCCGACAGCGTGACAGTGGCTCAGTTTTCTAGTGTAGCTGGGGCCTAAGAGGATCAGAAAGCAGCAGAGGCTGGATTCGTTTTTTTGCCAGGCACTGTACTGCCCACTCAGGGCTTGCCACCCCTCTGCAAAGTTCAGACAGAGTCCCTGTTAGCTGGAAGGGTCCTGAATTTACGCTGGACATTGCCATGGGATTTCTTGGTAGCTACACCATCATCATCACAGGCCAACACAGCATTATTGGGCAATTCACTTGTCCCGAAACAGACAGTGCTCCTATCCTCATCTGGAGCCAGGCTGTTCAGCATCAGGATCCTGTTTGTTTAGGAAGGGAAACCATAACCCACTTACCCTCCTTTGATGTAATCCAGGAAGGTGTACTCCGACTCCACAGTGAATGAGAGCAGCGTCACCTCGGAACCAAGAGACAGGGCGGCACGTTACACAGCGAGCGAGACAGCAGGGATCACTGGGGCAGTGCTGAGTGCGGAGGAAAGGTGCTAGTGTGATGCCCCTGGAGACTACTGATTGCTCGTCAGCCCAGGGAAGGAGCTAACTTCCCCATGCTGCTCTCCGGCAATGTGGGCTGTGTTGGGCTGGTCGGACATTTTCTGTCAAAACTATTTTTCAGTGGAAAATTGGGTTTTCGACTACACAGGTTTTTTGGTGAAAATATCTGAATTCCATGGAAAATGTCCGCATTCCTTGGAAAATCCCCCTAGGAACTAAAATACACTGATTTTGAAATGATGCTGTAGCACTTCAGTGGAGTTGAGGTTCAGTCACTTCATGCTCCATTCTTCTCTATGCACTGGACTTCCCAGCCGGCTGGACTACATCTCCCATGATGCCCCATGGCCAGGGATGCCCAAGTAACACTACCCTTCTCCAAGAGGGGAGACTGTGCTGCATCATGGGAGATGTATACCAACCAAGAAGCCTGGCCCATAGAAGAGGATGGAGGCATAAATAAACCAAATTTAAATGTTTTGGTTTTCAGCTGAAATCTTCTGAAATTTGAATTTCTGGTTGTCACCTTGGATCCTCCCCGCCACCCCATTTTGAACCAGCTCTTGTTTCATGTCTGCCTGGAGGGCCCATTAGTTTCAGTGGGTTGGTGATTCAACAGGAATCACAAGTTTCACTCTTTGACGGTCCCAGTACCTGGGCTTTCCTAGGATGTCTCTCATCCAAGATCTGACAGTGATCAGGCCTCCTTAGCTTACAAGATCAGAACAGAAACCTGTCCATAACAAGCTGAATGGTGACTGAGTGGTTCCACATTTCTAGTGATGTGGCAGAAAATTCTGACCCTCCATATCAAAGCATAACATGGGGGGAAAATGTTGTCGGGGAAAGAATGTTTCTGATTGGTTGGTTCTGCGTGGCAGCTTGCCATTGGGCAACTCGCCATCCGGGGATAATCAACTCCTGCCTTCCTGGATAGCTTAAATCCCAAAGAAAAATAATGTCACTTACTGTTCCCGAGTTAATGTATTTCTTTTTCTTCATTTTCTTTTTGGGATTCACCACCTGAAAGATGAAGGAAATGGAAGAGACTGAATATCCTGGGGCACAAAGTGAAGCCTGCTTATGCTAGCACAAATGATACCATTGGCATAGGTCCCTCAGCAATAGTGATGGTGGAGGTTGTCCATTTTTACCGGTGTGTCTTCTTCCTGCTCTATCTTATTGGAGAGTGAATAACCAAAACTGAATACAGTGTTCCAAGTGAGAGGCATAAGATTGATTGATAACATGTTCTCAGTGTTTTCTATCTGTCTTTATCCATCGCGTCAGATATTCGGACATCAGAACAAGTTTCCAAATGATCTGGATGCTCATCTTTATTTTTAGTCTGAGATATGCCCCCCCTCCCCTCCTAAAAAACTTATCATCAGCAAAGTAAAAACAACCCATATTGCTTCTGATCTTTATATAGCCATCCCTTAGCGGGGATAAGGATGGAGGCAGAAAAGCCTAAAGCAACAAATTCAGCTCTCAGCAAAGGCAATTCTTTACGTCTAGCTTGAGCAGCCCTCGGGATGCCAGAGACCATAACAATGTTTCTGTTACTAAAGGGAATGTTTCCCTTCTGTGTCCCCAAGCGTGGTCCCAACGCTAGCACAAGATTGATCAAGAGAGTTTGGCACTGACGGTCCAGTCGCAATGTGGCGTGAATTGGGGCAGCCCTCGCTGAACTCAGCTGATCTACAGCAGCTGAGGATCAAGCCCCATGGGAGCAGTCACCCTGTGCTGAGGTTCAGCTCAAGACATAGGCATTACTTGCCATCCTCCCAGCAGGTTTTATGGAGGATGGAAACGGTGCACGGGCCCCACGCTGGCTCTCTGCAGAGGGGGATTTCACTCTTGAAGAGCACGCATGGCCCCATTACCACAGAACCTGAGCACCTCACAGTCTTTAAGATATTTACCCTTCCAACCCCCCGTGAGGCGGGGCAGGGCTATCAAACCCATTTTACAGATGAGGAACTAAGGCCCAGAGAGATGTGACTTGCCCAACATCCCACATGGATTTCATAGAGGGGAAAGGGACTTAAACCCGGTCTCCTGCTAGCATCTTGACCACTGGGCCAGCCTTCTTCAGGGTTAGACTAGCACTGTTCACATTGCTAGACCCGGAGGCCAAGTGACTAGTGATTTGGGATACCTCCATTTTTGAGCACCCAACTTGGAGACACCTTGAAGGGGCTTGACTTTCAGAGGGCTGGTGTTGGGCACTTTCTGACCTCAGGTCTCTTTAAGACATCTCAAGCTGGGTGCCCAAAATCACTGGCCACTTTGAAAAAGCTTGGCCAGAAAGTCCACTCTTCAAACGTCCAAATTCTGCAGGACACAACTGCCCATGCTACTTTCCACAGCCAGGCTGCTCCATAAGGGCCCAGGTCCTTCTAACACCTGGGATGGGGAAAGCACCCAGATCTCCTAACCCTACTGCTCCTCTGGCCCTGTCCAGCGAGTCCTTGTCTTCTCCCAGCCCAGCAGTTCTGTTGGCTTCCCCGAGGCTCTCAATGATAACCAGGAACATGGCCTTTCCAGCCAGCAAATTTACATTTTTGCTCTGTCTCCAAAAAGAGCTAATCTGAAATCACTTTTCCCCCTGCCCTTCATGATGATCTGTTTTGATAAGGTCTTGGGAATTCATCTGGAACAAAAGGCATTAATGATCTGAACAAATTATATGCCAGTCCCCCCACTCCTCCCCTTCGCTCCCTCCCCCTCCTCCCACTGGAGGGAGCCCCGAAAGCCTGCGAAAGGACATGCTGGGACACTAATAATGTGTCAGAGCCCAAGCGGCCATTCTCAAAGCTGGCCTAGAAATGTCACATCAGATGATATTAAAAGGGAGCTGCCCGGTTAAGGCGTGGGGAGTGCCCAAAGCACTTTGTGAGAGGGAAGGAAACCCAGCCCAAGAACGCAGGGGATTCAAAGCCATGGGGTCGTTGCTCGGATTTGCCTATCGCTGACACACCGGCTCTGCCATCTGCCCAGGGAGTTTTAAGAACGAGGCCCTCCGTCAATGGAGCGATGCTGATTCACAGCAGCCAAAGAGCTCGCCTGGAGACTGCACACTGCTACCCTCTGCCCTGCGCTCTGTGTCCCCACTCACACCTGTGCACCGCCTTGCCCTGGCTCAGCTGACATGAAATACGTCTCAGGTTTTACTTGCTGTGGCATGCCAGCAAATAGCCAGACCCAGCCTCGCCTCCCAGCCACATGGAGACACACCGGCCAGGCCCCACCAGGCAGAATTCATCTCACACAGGCTGCGTCAGTCCTAACCCCGGTGAGTTCGCTGGTGAGGCAGCGACATGCACTCCGTTCGGGCCATAAGACATCGCTTGTGGTAAACTGTGGCCAAGGTGCTGACATACCGGGATTGTCCAGACTTCAGTTAGTGCGAAGTCGAATTTCTGGGCTACAGCCCCTGGAGGGTGTAAATCAGCATAGCCCCATTGACTTCACTTTATGCCAGCTGAGCATCTGGCCCACAAGGTCCCCCTCACTGAGGTGTCTAGTTCCCTTTCCCGGTGCTAGTTCATTGCACGCCTGGATGCTGAGTCTGCCCGAGCCTCTTGGAAGGATTAATCAGGTGTCGCAGCCAAGGAGATATGACAAGCAGAGCCCAGTAGCAAACAGAAACATGGGAGTATCCCGGAGAAACTCACAGATGGGTTTGTATCCATGGTAAAATCCTTTTATGATTGTACAGTAGCAATTTGTTTGTATTATTTATTACTGTCGGGAAATGGCTAATAATTGGCTTTTATACGGTATTTTTCTATGCTCAGGGAGACTTGAATCAGCTTGATTTCTGAGCAATTTCCTGCCAATTCCCTGAGTCCTGAGCAGCTGTCCTCCCTCTGTTCCAGCCCTGAGCCCCCACCCCCTGCTCTGTCAATGCCCTTGCACCCTCACCTCTGCTGTGTCAGTCTTGGGCTCCCCAAGACTGCCAGTTCTGCTGGCGCAGCTCAATCTACCACTGTTCCAGTCCCGAGATCCCCACACAGCTTTTTGATGCCCGTCACTGCTCACCGGCAGTCCTGGCCAATCCCTGAACAGGGGCTACCAGCTGTGTGCTGATTTTGTTATTTATTATAACCAAGAGTGCCAAGAAGCCCCAGTCATGGACCAGGACCCCACTGCGCTAGGTGCTGTACAAACACAAAGCACAAAGACGGTCCTTGCCCTGTAGTCAGATGTTCTCCAAGCTAGGAGAGACCATCAGAGTCACCTCCCGTGTGATGTCAGCATGCATTGAATCCAGGCCATCCGAGGTGGGCAGCCAGTGTGTGCCAGCAAACCGATTGGGTGGCATTTGACACTATTGTCACTCCCTTTCCACAGGTGCAAACAACTGCCCGAGGGACTAGGCAATCATCAGCCCTCATCGCACAATGGTGTCACATGGTGGTGACCACTGGCCAGACCCTCGGCTGGTGTAAATCAGCGTAGCTCCACCGGATCTAGCCCAGGAGTCACTCCCGATTTACACCGCCTCTCAAGACTGAGCGCACAAGGCTGCTGGAAGGGACGTGGCCCAGAACAGTGGAGGCCCGGCTGCCCAGAGCTTGGCTAGCCATCTGTCACTCACCTCGTAGACGTTGAACTGGCTTTGCCCACGGGCCAGCTCCCGGTAGCTGGTTGTGAACTCCCCAATGAAGTCATGGCTGTGCATGGAAAGAGAAGCTCTATGAGCAATGCTCTAGTGATAGATTGTCAGCCTGGGGGTCGTCCCCAGGTGTCAAGGGGTCATGGCCATCTTGACCTTCCCATATTGCTAAGTGGGGGCAGGGTCCTGGGGGGAACCACCACTGTAGAGTTCCTTCTTCCCTCCTCGCTGTCCCTTTCTCGGTCCCCTCTCATTTCCTGTTGTCTTTCCCTCTCTGCTGCACTGGGATCACTGACAACGCATCTCTCTGCAAAATGGCTGCAGCACAATGGCCCTGATCCTGCCCCGGATGGAGTCACTGCAAAGCCCTCACTGGCTTCAGTGCCTGGCCTGCTCTGGCAGATCTGAGGTTTGTATTGGAGGCTGCATAGATCGAGCGAATACCCCTTACCTGCCGTCCCGGTCCCAGTCGTACACCTCCACCTTGATGGTCCTGCAAGACAGAGTGCCATAGTTATTGCCAGAGTCAGGGTGGGGCGATTTCACTAAAGGATAGATCAGATCATCCCTCTGCCCCCACATGCACAGCCTAGGCTAGCATCAGCATCTTCTCTGGCCCGTCACGCAATCCTGCTGCAAGAGTCGTCTTCTGTGCAGCCCGGAACAGCCTTGTCCATTCTCCATCGCCTCCCGGGTCTCACCTAAACACATTCCTACTTTCCTGGTCTATGGCCTGGAAATTCTTCATCCCTTTGCTGGTCTGTGCTATGTATTGCTCCCCATCTGCTTTCTCTGTACTCCTTTTTCCTGCCCTCTCTTCATTGCCTCCTCACTAAAGCAACTGGGCTTTTCTTTTCAAGCCCTCTATAGATGAGAATATAGTTAACCGTGCCTCACCAGGGGGCTAGACTAGCTGGCCTCTTGAGGTCCTGTCTGCCCTACATTTCTATGGTTCTGTAGGTCTCTAACCGTTCCCATCACCTGTCTCTGGGCCAGGCTTAATTCAGCAGCACCCTTCTGGGGAGTGGCATCAGAACAGCTCAGCACGGAGCTTCCAGTGGAGTTTGGCACAAGTGTGATCATCATGGGTTGAACCAGGGCCCTGCAGACCTAAAGGCAGGAGGTGCTACAGCTTGAGCTGATCTGCCCGGGGATGGGGAAAGGCCGTAACAGACTCCCACCCTGTGGATCAGCACAGCTCTAACGCACCCTCGCTCACGATGGTTACGCAAGGGAGCAGAGATTTCTGCACGAACCCTCCAGCCAATGTGGACGGACATGGGTCAGAAGCCAGTGGCTGCACCCAGTGGGCGGGTAAGAGTTAATACTCAAAGCGCCGTCTCAATCAGGGAAACAAAGTGAGGGGGTGGATTGCGTGTGTTGTCTCCATCTGTGACTGGCTTGGCCCTGGTGTCTACGTTTCCGTGGCAACTGAGGCTAAAAATACACTTCCAAAAAAATGGTGGTGGTGGTGGCGGGTGGGGGGGGGGGAAAGACCCACGCAACAGTCAAAACAAACTAATTAAATCTCCAGCGCAGGAGTCGGGAGGATAATTAAAAATCATTTTAATAATTTGTTTGGACTTGCGTGGAAGCAGGCGAACGAGTTAAGTGTGTGGGGTGAACCCACCATGCTGCAGAGACCAGCAGGGGCACAGAGTTGGGCGCTAGGATCGTTCCAGGAGCCATGGGTCACCAGGTGCAGAGTGCTGGCTGCTGACTGCTACCCTGAGATCTCCCCAGAGCTGCCCTGGACCAGGAGTCGCCAGAGCAGATCAGAGAGCGGGGGTCATCTAGCCTCAGCTTTCCGCAGTGCCCAGTACCAGCTACTTCAGAGGAGGGGGCAGAACCCCAGTGGATAATGATGGAATAACCTGCCCATGTGGGAAGCTTCTTCTTGACCTGTGTGGTTACTAATTGCTTCAGGCCCTGCACTCATGGCAGGACTAAGTATTATCTAGACCAGGTCTGCACAACATGCGGCCCGTGTGGGCTCACTGTGCGGCCCGCGGGGGGTGAGTAGGCAAGCGGCGGGGCGGGGCAAGCCAACGGGTTGCAGCTGTCTGGAGGTGCCTGCCTTCCACGCCTTCCTCATTCACACCTCATTCATTCAACAGGGCAATTGAATACAAAGTGGGGGGAAGATCTTATTCTACTTCTAGCAAAAAGACATTTTTCTTTTACCTTAATTATACTACCTTAGGGGCCCGCTATAACATATTACCAAGGTTCAATACAAAGTCATATAAAAGTTACACAAAAATGCATAATGCAGAGATTTATCTACAACTGCATTGATTGACTGTTGTGCGCAGTAATATAGTGACCCCTGGGGGGCGGGGTGAAGAGGGGTGTGATGGTGGGGCCGAGCAGGGAGGGTCGGGTCCTATTTTACTGCTGTGATCTGGTCACCCTATGCACGCTAGCTGTTTCTTTCCCCCTCTACAGGCTTCCACACCCCAGCGCTGGGGAAGGAGGGGTTCTTTCCGCAGGGCGGGCGGCGCTGGGCGGGAGGGTGTTTCGGCGGGGCCGGGGGGGTTCGGCCCTCAGCTGTTTTCTTTGGAGTAATATGGCCCTCGCCGCTTTACGAGTTGTGCAGGCCTGACCTAGACCCATCCCTGACAGGTGTTTGTCCAACCTACTCTTAAAAATCCCCAGTGATGGAGATTCCACAACCTCCATAGGCAATTTATTCCAGTGCTTAACCACCCTGACAGTTAGGAGGTTTTTCCTACGTCCAACCTAAACCTCCCTTGCTGCAGTTTAAGCCCATTGCTTCTTGTCCTATCCCCAGAGGTTAAGAAGAACAATTATTCTCCTTCCTCCTTGCAACAACCTTTTATGTACTTGAAAACTGTTATCATGTCCACTGTCCCCTCAGCTGTGTGCGTGTGAGCGCACACACAGATCCTAAACCACGCACACGGCGAAACACCGTGCGCACAAAAATTTGCACAGAAGAAATTTTTTGCACACACGGCCTGTCAAAAATTAGAGGGAAAATTGCCCTGCACCCTGCCGGTGCCCCTCACTCCCGACCCGCAGCCTCCCCCACACCCTGACGGTGCCCCTCACTCCCGACCCGCAGCCTCCCCCACACCCTGACGGTGCCCCTCACTCCCGACCCGCAGCCTCCCCCACACCCTGACGGTGCCCCTCACTCCCGACCCGCAGCCTCCCCCACACCCTGACGGTGCCCCTCACTCCCGACCCGCAGCCCCCCACACCCTGACGGTGCCCCTCACTCCTGACCCGCAGCCTCCCCCACACCCTGCCGGTGCCCCTCACTCCCGACCCGCAGCCCCCCACATCCTGACGGTGCCCTTCACTCCTGACTCACAGCCCCCTCCTGCACCCTATCGGTGCCCCTCACTCCCGACCCGCAGCCCCCGCACCCTTTTGGGCACCCCACACTCCCGAACTGCCCCCCCCACCATGCTGGCGCCCCTCACTCCCGAACTGCAGCCCCCCCGTACCCTGCCGGTGCCCCTCACTCCCGACCCGCAGCCCCCCACACCCGGACGGTGCCCCTCACTCCCGACCTGCAGCCCCCCACACCCGGACGGTGCCCCTCACTCCTGACCCACAGCCCCCCTGCAGCCTGGTGGTGCTCTTCACTCCCAATCTGCAGCCCCCCCGCACCTCTGTTCCCTCTAAGCTGTGTGTGTGTGCGTGTGCACACAGATCCTGAACGCTACGCACACAGTGAAACACCACGCACACAAAAATTTGCACAGAAGAAATTTTTTGTGCACACGGCCTGTCAAAAATTAGAGGGAACATTGATCATGTCCCCTCTCAGTCTTCTCTTCTCCAGACTAAACAAATCCAGTTCTTTCAATCTTCCCTCATAGGTCATGTTTTCTAGACCTTAAATAATTTTTGTTGCTCTTCTCTGGACTTTCTCCAATTTGTCCACATCTTTCTTGAAATGTGGCACCCAGAACTGGACACAATACTCCAGTTGAGGCCTAATCAGTGCGGTGTAGAGCGGAGGAATGACTTCTCGTGTCTTGCTTACAACAGTCCTGCTAATACGTCCCAGAATGATGTTCGCTTTTTTTACAACAGCATTCCACTGTTGACTCATATTTAGCTTGTGATCCACTCTGACGCCCAGATCCCTTTCCGCAGTACTCCTTCCTAGGCAGTCATTTCCCATTTTCTATGTGTGCAAGTGATCGGACCTTCCTAAGTGGAGAACTTTGCATTTGTCCTTATTGAATTTCATCCTATTTCCCTTAAGGAAAAACCCGCCTCATCTAATGTAACAGTCAATTTCTTGCTTAGTGGGAATGCGGTCCAGCCCGTGCTGATGATAGACGCACAGAATGCAGACAGCGTGGTGAGAACAGGGATACCCTGTCTCAGGGGGATGAGGGGGTGAGTGCGCTTAGCAAACGTTCAGCCTCAGCTAGGTAAATATTAGCACCCTCTCTTTACAGGGGAAACTGAGGCACAGAGCGGCGCTGTGATGTACCCTCACCACCCCGGGAGGTAGGGCACAGCTGTTGCCCCATTGTACAGATGGGGAGCTGAGGCCTAGACAGGCCATGGGCTAGATTCACAGAGGGATTTAAGCACCTAACTGCCACCTTAGGCCCCTAAATTGAACATTTACGTGCCAGTGGCTTTAACAACCCCCTTCTCAGCTGCCGCCTGGCCCTAAAGTTCCGAGGCGACTTCGTCTCCACTGTTAAAAGTCCTTCAGGTGCCTGAATTTCAGCAGTTGAGCCCATGTGCAGCTGAGTCCAGACGCCAGCCGGCACCAGACCCCAGCGGAATCCCCTGCCTGTTTTGCCTTTAGGTGCATCTTGCGCTGCATTTTCAAACCCTCAGCAGCGAGGCTCCAAGCCTGGTCGACAGGGTGGGTAGCACAGCCCGAGCCACAAGGCCAGTGCGGCCATTCCTAGAACCCCGGAATGAGCCCACGGCTCCAGAGCTGGGCTCTGAGACTTGCTGCCGCGGGTTTGACAGTGTCGCGCAGATGTGCCCCTGGGGGCCTGGGCCAGTAGCGGTGCTCGGAGCAAGGGACAGAACTTGGATCTTCCAGGTAAGTGCCTCAAAGCCCTGGGCTCTAGAGTCATTCTATGGAGAGTTAATTAGTTATACCCAGTGGAACACTTTATTAGGGGAGACTGAGAAAGGCCCACTTCAGGATACCCCAGACCCGGTGATTAGGGACTCTCTGGAGCGGTGGGAGACCCAATTTTGACTCCCCTGGGTTGATCCTAATGCATTTGCACACTGCCAGAGACACAGACAGTGATACACAGATCCCACTGCCCTTCCACTCTGCTAAACTCCCCAGTTGGCCTCCCCTCTGCGCTGACGCGATGGGCGTGAAGCCGCCTGCAAGATTAGTGATGCCAAAGTGGCCCTGACATTACATTTAAAGTCTCACGCAGACAGTCAGCCCCAAACGTTTGCGCTCTCAAAGGAGCTGGCTGCACCTCCAGCCCTAACAGCGATACCAGGCCCCAAGCAGCTGTCAGCACCGAGCATCCGTCAGGGGCCCTTCGCCTCTGCAGTCATACCCAGGGCCGGACCCTGTAGGGGTCGTTCTGTCAGCCTTTGTGAAAACCTCTTGCCAGACTGGCTGGAAGCTGGAGATGGGAGAGGGTGATGGATAGGGAGGCTTCCGGGGGTGGAGCTGGATCAGAGTTTGGCTGGGACAGGGGTAAGGGCTGGATTTACAAAGGATGCAGGTGTACACCTAGTGGAGTTTACAAAAGTGCCCAAGCAGCTCAGGGGTCTCTCTGCATTGTTAGGTGTCTAAATACCTTTGTAAATCTGGCCCTAAGTGGGTTCTTCTAAGTCTCTGAGGTGACTGGCTCTTTACCCACCCAGCTAGAAGGGAGCTGGGCATGTCTAACTAGAGAGGGAGGTCCTAGTGTATGGGCTGAGCAGCCCTGAGGAGGAGCAGCTAAGCTAGGGGACAAGGCTTGGACTGGGCTTTGCATGGTTTCCTTTTGAGTTCCCTTTGTGAATAGAAACCAAAGCCCAAGACGGGGGTAGTTCTGATCCAGAGGGATGTGCCCCTGGCAGACCTCCAGAGAAAAACACCCAGGGTCGCAAAGTCAATGAAACGAATGCTCCCCAACCCAGCGCAGCAAGTGAGCAGGATGGCTAACAGTCTAGGATGAGACAGACGGAATATGTACTGGGTCCAAAACAAGGAGACACATATCCTGGCTATGTTCAGTAGTGTAGCCAGGTGGGGAGCAGGGGGAGCGGCTGCTCTCCCACTGAGCAGAAGCAGCACATTTTGCTCCTGTGCTGCAGCCAGAGCGGAGCATTTTGTTTTGCTCCCAGCGCCGTTTTTTGCTCCCGATGCTTTTTGCTCCCGGCGCCTTTTTTTAGCTCCGCTCCCTCTGTGCTCTAAACCTGGCTACGCCACTGGCTATGTTAACACTCAAATTCACACCCCCACACGCACACCCATTGTGGTGTTATTTATTTATGTATTTATTATGCATTAATTATAGAGCTTTGAATTGTGTGGAGGAAAGATGCAAAAAATCCTCCTCCAGCAATGCACTATGTCTCCCTAAAGAATCTCCAGCATCATTCTGGAGTACCTATATGTTGCATTTATCATTCTGGAGTATATATACATCACATCTTTCAGGCATATGGCATATCTATCATTCTGGAATACGCATGTGTCACACTGAGCATGTATATATCATCACCATATCATGTGCATGTCAAATTCACATCTGTCATGTATATGACATGTCATATCATGCATATGTCAACGTATCATGTATCATGTATGTATCATGTATGTCACACCTATCATGTATACATTGCATCTTTCATATCAGACTATCATGACACATTATGCCTTGTATATGTTGTATCTATCATATCACCATATTATGTGACAAATTATATGATATAATATCATGTGTATGACACATTTATCCTGTATATGTTGCACCGAACATATCACCATATTGTATGACACATCGTATCGGCTATATGTCGCATCTACAGTGGCATGTCTAACTATAGCATCTACCTACAGCACCATATCTACGCTACATCTGTCTGCAATACCGTCCTTGCTGCATAACAGCTTTGGATTTGTTCTCTTACTGCGTATCCATAACACCTGTTTAACTAGCCAGCGTCCTAGCTAGCTACAGTGCTGTGGGCTATAACTGGCTAGAGACCGGCTTCAAGAGGCTCTTAAACCAGCCGAAGCCCATTCCAAAGGCTAATCCCCAGAGGCTGTTGAGAATGAGACCTGGCCCCAGAGCATTAGCTCCAGGGAGCTCCCTATGTCTTTGCTTTCCCCAATGCAATTAGGCTCCCAAAGCCATCAACCCCCAGACACACAATCGTAAGCAAATTAATCAGCATCGCCCCCTAACCGGAACTCTGGCAGTGTGTGTGACAGCCGTTTCTGGCTGGTGACTGAGAGCTGGGGATCTGTGACTGTCTCAGGAGACTGTTACGAGGGGGTTGAGGGGAGGACCAGCGTAGAGGGGGGGCATCTCTTGTCCAGCAGGCTCTTTGGGAGTCCCAGTATTGGTATGCTGGCTGTCTCCATGTGTGCATCTGTCTGGAACGACAGATCCAGACACATCAGAACCGTGATAGTCATTCGCGGGAATACAGCAGCTTCTTTCCTACAGAAAATGTTTTTCGCATGAAGGGACAGATTCTGAGGAGACGTAGATAGAATAGCATGAAGAAGAAGAAGAAGAATAGAAAGAGCTGCCGCTGTAATGAAACTGCAAGGTGCCAAACTGAAAATTGACTCACTATTTTCCACACAATTAGCCTGGCGGGACGCACTGACACAAGAGATCGCCGAGGTCGAGAACGAAGCAGGATTTGAAGAAGGGGGCTGGACAGTCCCCTGGCTCTTGAGGCAAAGAGGAAAAGCTAACCAAGCATTCAGAAAGGGTTACACGCCTTCCTGCTCAGGGCACGAGCCACCCTCTAACTCAGTGGTTCTTAACCAGGGGCTTGGGGCAGGTTTCAGGGGGTCCACCAAACAGGGCCAGCATTAGACTCACTGGAGCCCAGGACAGAAAGCCGAAGCCCCACTGCATGGGGCTGAAGCCCTGGGCCCTAGACCTGCCAACTGGGGCTGAAGCTGAAGCCTGAGCAATGTAGCTTTGCAGGGGCCCCTGTGGTGTGGGACCCCAGGCAACTGCCCTGCGTGCTACCCCCTGACGCCGGCCCTGGCTTTTATATGCAGAAAACCAGTTCTTGTGGCACAGGTGGGCGGTGGAGTTTTTATAGCGTGTCGGGCAGGCCTCAGGCAGAGAAAGGCTGAGAACCCCTGCGCTAACTAACAGGTCAGCATGAGACTGCCCCATGAGCGATGGCTCCATAGTCGTTTGTAAAGGGGAGCCTTGTGCCTTCGTCAGAGCAGAGACGGGTACCGGACTGAGTGATCCATGGGTCTCACCCAGCATGGCAAACCTGCGTTCCTATGCCATGAACAGGATTCACACGCCCGGGCCTGAGTGGTCCAGCCCCTAAACGCAGGCTGGGCTCACACTGGGAAACTTTTGCTCAGCACCACACAGTGTTTAAAACAGTGATGGAGCCCTAGAGATTGGTCTGCCCCGGAGCTCCCACCACTGCTACGGCTGCCAGCACTGACATACTGAGCGCAACACTGGGGCACTGCCACAGAAATGCACAGATCCCCAGCTGGTGTAAATCAGCCTCGCTCCGCTGGGGTCGACGGGCCAGATCCCCAGCTGGTGTAAATCAGCCTCGCTCCGCTGGGGTCGACGGGCCAGATCCCCAGCTGGTGTAAATCAGCCTCGCTCCGCTGGGGTCGACGGGCCAGATCCCCAGCTGGTGTAAATCAGCCTCGCTCCGCTGGGGTCGACGGGCCAGATCCCCAGCTGGTGTAAATCAGCATCGCTCCGCTGGGGTCGACGGGCCAGATCCCCAGCTGGTGTAAATCAGCATCGCTCCGCTGGAGTCAATGGGACAGATCCTCACTTTTAGCGTAGAGGATCCTTTCTTCAGAGACCTGTTCTGTAATCAGGCCTGCACGGCTGCCATAGGGGAGGAGGGCTGGCATGGTCTCTGGCTGCACCGATAAGGGACACTGCACTGATAACAATACCTCGTTCTCTGACAGTGACTGTCAGCCGTGATCTCGAAGCGCTTTACAAAGGTCAAAATCATCCTCCCCATGAAGTGACTTGTCCAAGACCAACGGCAGGGCCAGGAACAGTCCCCCAGCTCTCCTGAGCTCTAGTCCGGGGTGTTAGCCACTAGACCACACTGCCTCCCGCTAGCACCTTACATTGGTGCAAAGCCATGGTGACTCCAGTGACTTTGCGGAGTTACTCCAGATTTACACCACTGTAAAGAGGGGCAGGACTTGGTCCCCAAAGCCGTGTCCCAGGAGGTGCGGAGTCTTGTATGAAACCTGGCATGGACTGGCCCTGTTAAGAGCAGTGAAGTGAGCTCTTCCCCAGCAATGATGCCATATGTTATGGGTAGATGGTGCAGTGTGTCATGGAGTGGTTGGCTGTAGAGAGCCAGGACTCCTGGGTTCTAGTCTCAGCTCTGTGACTGCTGTGTTGTTTGCCCTTTACACAACGTCATAGCACCACATGGCGAGGTGAGGCACAAATAACAGCATTTACTAACTATAGGCAACACGCCTAACTACATACAGACACCGCTGCTCCAGCAGGGCTCTGGGGGCTTCTGAAACACAGACAGTGAGCACCGAGAGAGGGCTCACAAACTACTGAAAGGGATTCTATCCAATGGGAGCCCATCTTGGGACACGCAAGCCCAAGGTGCTGACTTAGGGTTGTCACCTTTCTAATGGCTGATAACTGGACACCCGAGGTCCCGCCCTCTGCCCCCCTCTTCCCTCGCGGCCCCGTCCATGCTCCGCCTCTTCCCTCGCGGCCCCGTCCATGCTCCGCCTCTTCCCTCGCGGCCCCGTCCATGCTCCGCCTCTTCCCCACAGATAAAAAAAACCAGACATCAGGACTTGCCAAACGGCACCCGGACACACAAGCCGAAACCCGGCTGGTCTGGGTGAACACCGGCCAGGTGGCACCCTATGCTGAGTGTAAGTGTGGCACACAGGAGTGATCTTTATTTCCTGGTCCCGGTCACGTGACATTGGTCAGGCTTACAAAAGTCACGTGACTCCAGGGGGCTACTGTTACATTTTCTCTTCTTTTTCCCCTTGAAAATCCAATACCCAGTAACATGCAATGTCAGCCCGACACGACAACCGTGAACTAGCAAGCCAGGTAGTAACAAACCAAGGGAGATCTGTGGGGCACAGGCCAGGGGACAGCCTGACCCCTCTGAGAGGCGAGATGGTTATTCTCCCTCCTAGTGGAGTTGGAGATCGGTCAATAACCACTGCCTGGGACCCTCCAGGCCTTTCTGATCACATAGCCACTCCTGTTGGCAGTTCCGCTACCAACCTGCATCCGCCCCCTGCAGCTCGTTTGCTGCTCCTGGCATGTTTCCTTCTCAGTGGCTGGACGGGCTTGTGGTAACTCTGTCAGCAGCGTGCCCAGTGTCCTGCAGGGCCACAGCCGGGGCCCCCCTTGTTTTAGTCAGGTTCTTCTGTCCTGCTGCAGGACTGGCCCTCGTGAGTGGCTCGGACCTATGGCCACGACGAGGATGGGACCTCCGCCGCCTGCCAGCTGGCTTCTGTTTGGCATCTAGCATTCCCTCCCACTTGCTGTGGGGGCGTCTGCATAGCTTGCCACTTCTGTTCTAGTTCCCTGGTGCAGGGCTCCCCTGTAACTGCTTCAGGGTTAATCGTCTTTAGCTCGAGAAGCTTGCTAGGTGATGGCACTATGAGTTTTGCCCTTCTGCCAGTGTCTGAGTCTCTGAGCTGTTGTGAGCTGTGCTGTGATATGCCAACAATGGATTCCTGGAATCCACCACAGTTGTTTATAGCCAGTCCTTTGACATTTACCCGGCTCTTCCGTTAGCCCTGTCGACTGTGCCTGGTAAGGGCTGGATGCGGTGTGCTAGAACTGGGGTATCAAAAAGAACTGCCCAAAGGAGCCACTCCCCAAGGGTGTGGGACGGGTTGGATCACAGAAACCCCCTTGGGGCTGTCAACTGATTTGCCAAGACTACTTCTGTCCCTACCTTCCCTGCCAGCTTGGGACTCCAGAACCCTGCTTGGTTGTGCCAGACACGCTTGCCGGCTACAAACACAGACCCAGGTCTGAACCACGTCCCACAAACTGCAGGCTTAACTGAAAGCAGCTTAAGAAGTGTTCTTTTCTCTAACACTCAGATGCCCAGCTCCCAATGGGGTCCAAACCCCCAAATAAATCCATTTTACCCTGTATAAAGCTTATACAGGATAAACTCATAAATTGTTCGCCCTCTATAACACTGATAGAGAGATATGCACAGCTGTCTGCCTCCCCCAGGTATTAATATATACTCTGGGTTAATTAATAAGTAAAAAGTGATTTTATTAAATATAAGGAGTAGGATTTAAGTGGTTCCAAATGATAACAACAGAACAAAGTGAATTACCAAGCAAAATAAAATAAAACACGCAAGTCTATGCCTAATACAATAAGAAAACTGAATACCGATAAAACCTCACCCTCAGAGGTGTTCCAGTAAGCTTCCTTTTACAGACTAGTCTCCTTCTAGTCTGGGTCCAGCAAACACTCACAACCCCTGTGGTTACTGTCCTTTGTTCCAGTTTCTTTCAGTTATCCTTTGGGGGTGGAGAAGCTATCTCTTGAGCCAGCTGAAGACAAAATGGAGGGGTCTCCCAGAGGTTTAAATAGACTTTCTCTTGTGGGTGGACACCCCTCCCTTCTTGATTGGGCACTTAACTTACACATTCCTTTCTAAAGAGGATGCCCAAATGTCTTACTAAGGCTACTTAAAATCAAACCAGTACACGCCAATATTCATAACTTTGAATACAAAAATGATACATGCTTACAAATAGGATGAATAAATTCAGTAGATCATAACCTTTACAGAGATATGTTACATGGCATATGTAGCATAAAACATATTCCAGTTATGTCATATATACCTTCATAAGCATATTTCCATAAAGCCTTATGGGGTGCAACGTCACAGGATGATCTATTTGTGGTTACTAGCTCGCCTGGAATCCCACTGGTAAGAAAAGTGAGATTTTAAATGTATTTTATTGCTATTTTTGCTGTGTCCTACAACAGCCAAGTGAAAAACGTGGCGGAGCCCACCTGCAAGAGGTGCTCTTTCCTGTTTGATTCAGAAACACCTGTGCCAAACTGGGAACATGGGTCAGTTGAAACTCTTGTGAATTCAGTGGCTCTTCTGCATTCTGTTTCCGATTTTGCTCTTAGAGAATGTATTCACTGTGCTCTGCAAAGTCAAGTCCGCCCCTCACAATGACCTTGCTTGGGCCTGTCTGTCCATCAGACCCCCAGAATTTGGTCTCTAATTGGTATATATGGTAGCCATTCATTCTCATAATTCAGCTTCATGCAGGGGTGTGACTTACCAGCCAAGGGCTTGTCTGGAAGTTGTCTGGCATCAGAAAACATGCCTTTCTCAAGCGACATTCTTCCCTGGATCACAGTGACGTTTCTGAAGGACTTTGTCTCGTAGTTTGCAGCCCGCTCTGGCTGGGGACGTAGTGGAACCCGCTGGGCTCTGGTGCGAAGAGCAGCAGCAGGATTGCAACGGCTCTGATTTCTCGGCAGTACCTCTCCACGCTGCAGCCACCTCCTCCATTCTCCACCAGCCTCCCATCCAGACTGAGGGATTCGGGCGGCATCGTTTGGTCCCCGTCTGCCAGTGGCTTACTCCCCTCTCACACCATGTCAGGATGGTGTGACACATGGGAGAGCTGGTACTGATTTCCTAGCCCCAGCTGCCTGGTCTGGGTCAGGGTTATTAAAGAACCCACACGGCAGGGGTCCATTGACTTCCATGGCTGCTGTTCCAATGAGTAGCTCCAACTCCCACTGAAGATAGTTTCAGGCCTCTGAAAATCAGATTCTAGGTGTCTCACCCAGACATCCCAGAGCAGTGGATGCGTTTTCCCCGTCAGTACCCAGCCCAAGCCGGGGAAGCTAAAGCAGACCAAATTTGGTGATGAATCCTGGTCTTATGCCACCTGAGGCACGTTGCGCATACGCTAAGAAGAAGTGGATGAAAAAATAGGTCTGAAGCGCACTGTGCCTCAGTTTACCTATCTTTTAAAATGAACCTAACAAAATGTGCCGCAGGGGGGTGGCATGAGACTTCTCGGAAAATGCTTTGAGCTGCGCAGATAAACAGAAACACAGAGCGACCTTGTGCCACAGAAGAACATGTCCCTGGACTGTATGTTTCCTGCTGCTCTTGCTAACATTTTGCTGTTAAACATGGTCCTGCAGTAAAGCCTCCGAAATCCCACAGAGAGAAACACTCACAGGCAATCAGCTCAGTCCAGGGAAGCAGCGCAAAAAGCTGTCAGCTGCTGCTGCTGGGGAATGACATGGGAGAGGGAGGAGAGCCACAGACACAGAAGATTCTCCCCCAAAAGGTTAAAATCCTCCAGCGAATTACACTGGGGCTGGGGCTGATTAAGAAGGATTCCAATTCCGCTAGATCAGTGAATAAAACTAGCCCTGTTCATACTCGGGAGCTTTTGATTATCTGCTCGATTTATTATATTCTTATTTATTGAGAGCAAGGCCCCATTGTGCTGGGCGCACACACAGATGGCGAGGGACAAAACAAACAATATTACGCACCAACGGGGAACTCAGCTGCAAAGAGAATTGGCCAAGGTCGCACAGTGAGTCAGTGGCAGGGAAAGCAATTGACCACCCGCCCTCAGGATGAGAGTCCAGCTTCCATTTGCACAGCTAGAGGATCAGGCAGCTTATGCTTTGCAGAAACAGCTGCTCTTAGGCCAGCCCTGGAAATGTACAGGGGTGGAGGGGCAGAGCTTACAGGCAGAGGTAACTATTAGTGTGTTTGCACCAGAGAAGGCTGTAATTAACGGTGGCTTTATCCCCCACACATAGAGAGCCGTGCAGTGCATGCGGCATTATGTTTTATGAATACCCCAGGCTGAGTGCAGAGTATGTCGCGTTGATTAATGGTACCTATTAGACTTCATTCTCTCCCTAATTGGCATTTTTGTGTACAGTGTGTCAGCGTGAAGGTGCCCTCATTAGCCTGATTAGCACTCTTGTCAGTCACTTGTCACCCAGCCAGGCTCTCCTGCTCCCTGGAATGGCGACTGACTTTTCCCCGGGATTTAAATATAGAGGCGCTAGCGGCTTTTCTGAATAAAGCAAAGAAGCCACCTCCAGGGCCTGTCCATTTGCGTCCCTGCCGCCCACTGCCTCATCAATCACTCTCTGAGCACACTGCCTCTGCAGGGAGGCAGCTGTCTCCGGGGATGGCGGCCCCATCCCTCACTCTGCTACCGCTGAGATCAGCCAGGGGCTGTCCAATCGAGAGCTGAGCCGAGCCTGCGGAGCTGGAGGATTTCAAACAAGGAGAGCCCCTTTGAAGTGCCTTGCTACAGTGACACGAGGAAGTGTCCCTTTAGATCTCAGAAGTCTTTTGTACTGGAGTTGGTGTGGGTAGGAAAGTCTTCCCTTCCCATTGCCCCATATATATATATAGTGTAGCACTCTGCTCTCTTAGAGGATGGAGGCGAGGAGAGATTAATTTTCTACTCCATGCATCTGATGAAGTGGGTTTTAGCCCACGAAAGGTTATGCCCAAATAAATTTGTTAGTCTCTAAGGTGCCACAAGTACTCCTTGTTCTTAAGACTGGGACTGTTCAGCTTGGAAAAGAGACGACTAAAGGGGGATATGATAGAGGTCTATAAAATCATGACTGGTGTGGAGAAAGTAAATAAGGAAGTGTTATTTACTCCTTCTCATAACACAAGAACTAGGGGTCACCCAATGAAATTAATAGGCAGCAGGTTTAAAACAAACAAAAGGAAGTGTTTCTTCACACAAAGCACAGTCAACCTGTGGAACTCCTTGCCAGAGGAGGTTGTGAAGGCCAAGACTATTACAGGGTTCAAAAAAGAACTAGATAAATTCATGGAGGATAGGTTCATCATTGGCCATTAGCCAGGATGGGAAGGGATGGTGTCCCTCACCTCTGTTTGCCAGAAGCTGGGAATGGGCGACAGGAGATGGATCATTTGGTGATTACCTGTTCTGTTCATTCTCTGTGGGGCGCCTGGCATTGGCCATTGTCGGAAGACAGGATACTGAGCTAGATAGACCTTTGGTCTGACCCAGTATGGCCGTTCTTATGTTCTTATGGATCAGAGCCCCAGCACTGGAGTGACTTCAGACAAGACTGGACTGGACAGTACACCTCATCAGAACAATCCTACACTGGCTGGATGGGGGCCTGTAGATGGACTCGAAGCCCCTTGTGCATTTTTTTTCATCTCTAACGGCTATGAGTCCTGGCAGCCTCTAGGCCAGGGAGGTCATGGCATCTGGTGGCAAACAGTCTGCTTATCTGTGAACACCCTTACGTGGATCTGGGCTTGTTTGAAGCCATGGAGCTACTGCAGCTGCCAACAAGACTAAAGGAAGAGGGTACAGAGCGGCCACTGATGTACAGCCAAAGGCGGGGAGGACCTCTGACCTGGAAGTCGCTGCGTGTTTGTGTTACTTTACGTCAAAGGCCGATCCATGGCAGGGAGCCCACATGGCACCTCCAGGGAGAGCAGCAGCCGTGGAGCGGGGGAGCTGCAGAATCACCCTGGGGCAAGAGGCTGTCTGGCAGCCCCTTTGGAGCGATGTTTGGGAGGATCCAGGATGTGCAGTCTTACTCCACCCCAACCCCGTTGGGCCCCAGCCAAAGCCCGCAGGGTGGGGGGAAGGGGGACAAGAGGGCCCCTACCTGTCATAGTCTCCATTGCAGAGGGCTCGCACAGGGATGGAGAACGCCTGCCACACGGGGTTGAGCGTGTTCTTCACCACTTCTGTTTTGTGGCAGATGGTGAAGCTGCGGGACAGGGAGGGGCGTGTGGTTATCCAACCAAGCCATGGGCTAACCCTGAGAGCCCTGACGCCTTCCTGGGGACTGCGTTAGGGACCTCTCTGGCTGTGTGGGGCCTTCAAACCCAGCCCCTCAGCCTTGACGCCGCTGCAGAGACTCACTCGGCCTTGTGAACTCTGCCACCAAAGCTTTAGCGGCAGGAGAATCCCTCAGAACCCGCAGCCTTGTCTGGGGCCTGACCCAAAGACTGGGAGCCTTCGCATCACTCTAGCGGGCTTTGGAACGAGTTCCCAGCCCTGCAGACGGACGTCCCGACATCCTCTCCGTACAGGCAGCGACAGGGTGAGACTCGGTTCGCTCCTGCACCCATGGGCCTCAGCCCAGATACACAGAGAGCATCTAGGGCTGAGAAGGGAGACCAGCCTGCAGGGGCCGGTCAGCCGTTGGCCTCTCAGGGCCTGATCCTGAGAGGAGCTGGGTGCCCCTCACTGTCGCATCTAGGCACTGCTCAGACTCCGTAACCTCTCACGCTCAGGCCCTGCCCCTCTGGGGAGCACTCAGGGAGCGCAGGGTCTCCCTGTGCTACGGACCAGGCCAGCTTGGGGGGAGGGATAGCTCAGTGGTTTGAGCATTGGCCTGCTAAACCCAGGGTTGTGAGTTCAATCCTTGAAGGGGCCATTCAGGGATCTGGGGCAAAAATTGGGGATTGGTCCTGCTTTGAGCAGTGGGTTGGACTAGATGACCTCCTAAGGTCCCTTCCAACCCTGAGATTCTATGATTCTATGAGCTTCCAGCACCCACCCCGGGCGTGAGCCTCCCAGACATCTGCGGCCAGCAGGCCCAGGGTAAAAGGGACGTGTCTCCAAGGCCCGGTGCAATATGCCAATCAGCACAGTGACGGGAGGCAGTTTTGGGGGGAGACAGGGCGGCTGCCTTTGATGCAAACCTGCGGCCTGTGTGCCGAATGGGCGCGCCAGCTCACCCCTGCCCTGTTTGTCTTTGATTTAGAGAGATCAATGGGATGAATGTCTCCGTTCTGCTTGGCACACGGCTCATTAAGCGTTCCCATCCCCCGAGGGAATTACAGCCTCGTTTCTTCTCTCCTCTGCTGGATTCGGGAGAACTCAGGAGGAATTTCATACAGCACTTGCTATGGCTCCCCCCGCCCTGCGCCTAGGGCTGCACCAGCCCCCATGCCCAGCAGATCAGAGCTGTGACATGCACTTTGCATGTGAATGGCAGCGGGGGGGGGGGGGGGGGCGTTAATGCATGTCGCATCCCACAGATTTGTCTGGGCTGGGAACCGAGTGGTGTTTTACATGGCAGGCACTCACACCGCTGAGCACCCTGGAGCCATTCACGTTAGCAGGTTGTGGCCGACCCCGAGGGTCCCCTCCTGGGTGTCTTGAGGTGCGGCAAGAAATCCAGGGGAATTCTGCCATTAACCCTTGGAACGCTGGCCTTTGCCAGACTGCCAGCCAAAGCAAGGCTGTCTGGGGGGCTGTCAGTCCCCGACTCCTTACAGCTTTAGGAGACCCAATGGGACAGCTCCTGGGTGCTGGCTCAGGCCTGAATGCACCTCTGCCTTCACACTGATCAGCGCACCAGTGGTCAGCCATAGCAGCGAACCCCTCCCCAGCCCTGGTTCCACCTGTGCTGCCCCTCAGAAGCGGGACAGGCCCAGCTAGCCAGCGAGGGCCTCTCCCCCCCGCTGAAGGATGCTGCTGTCTCTCTGCTCTTTGCCTGAACCAGGCAGAGGGCGGGACCTTGAGGGGGCCAGCATGGCGCCATGGCAGGTAGGCATGGGCTGGCACTTACGTTCCATCCTCGTTGCTTCGGTAGAACACCATGAAGGGGTCGGACTTCCCGAAGAAATCCTTCTTGTCCAGCTTGTTGGCACAGAACTGCATTGTGGCCACGTCCTGGAGGGAGAAGCACACGCGCTGTGAGTGGCACCGGGGTCGGGGGACACCACCAGCCCAGCGGGCTCCGAAACAGCCCTACACTCATGGGGGCGGTCGAGGAGAGAGATGCAGCCCGACGGGTACACTCTGCCCTGTGGCAGCCAGGCTGGCAGTGTGTGTGGGGGGTCGGGTCAGAACTGGGATGTGCTGGAGGAATTGGGAGGGGACCTAGGACTGGGCTAGCAGGGGGCTGTGGGTCAGGATTGAGGAGCATCGGCAGAGCTGGGGGAAGCCCAGGACTGGGCTAGCAGGGGGCTGCGGGTCGGGACTGAGGGGCATTGGTAGAGCTGGGGGGCTGCAGGACTGGCATGGTGGGGCGGAGGTTGCGCATTGATAAAACAGCAGGACCGTGCAAGGGGAAGCTTCACAGCATTTAAGTCCAGAAGGGCCCTAGACCCTCTCCTGGCCGCCTGTGTAGCACAGGCCCCAAATGGCACCCAGCCCGCCCTGCACTGAGCCCAAAGCCTGTCATTAGATCAAAGCATTGCTATTCTCAGGAACCGAGGGGCCCCACGCCCAAGGCCCCACCAGTGGCAGCAAATTGATTAGCTGAGACTTGCCCAGAGGGTCCCCGTGCTGCAGAGGAAGGCAAACCCCTGAGGCCCCTGCCCGTCTGAGCTGGGGGGAAGTTCCTTGGCGAGCCCACCCTCGCCTGCAGCCAGCGAGCTGGGGCTCCCCACAGCTCCACCAGGAGCAACAGGAAAGGGGCTGCCCCCAGTGACTTACATCTCATTGCAGGAAGCCCAGGAGTTGCCACGTAAAGCGCCTCAGCTGGGCCCTGCGGGAGGCCTGGCCTGAGCCCGCGCTGTGCATTTGTGAGGAGACGCCAGAGCAGATGTCGGCCTTGGGGGAGGTCCCCTTTCTGGTGGCTGGGGCAGCGCTCGTTAATACAGGGTCAGCTCCCTCTGTGCATCCCCCCCTGCTTGGGACGCGCCCACAAGGACCAAGCCCCATGCAGCCAGAACGCCTGGGCGCCCCGCGGCAGCAGCCTGGGCTGCAAGGGAGATGGAGCCCAGAATCCAGCACCATGTCTGGGCCTCGGCTGGTGGCAGTCAGGGAAGTTCACTGAGGGCAGCAGCGATGAAGGGGGGGAGGGGCTGGGCTCATACACCTGCTCGCTATCAGGAAGTGGGGACAGGAGAAACCCTCAACTGTGCATTTCCTGGTTCTCCCACGGCTGAGTTTTGCTCGATTCCATGTTCTGCGGGGGGATGACGTAACACCGACCTGCCATTGACTATGGGATGGGGGGTTTGGTGCTGTTGCTGGCTGTAGTGAGGTTAAACGGTCCCCGGAACTGCCACTGGCAGCCTCTGGTTTCCACCAGCTTAGATTGGCCCGCGTGGGTCTTTTATTAATAAGCGCATGGCCTATTGTGATCACATGACACAGCCCCCAGATGAGAGGTCTCCAAGTAGCACCCAGGAGCTGCTATTAGTCAGCCAGTAAGGGGCGCTCTCCCCAGGCAGTCTGTGCTGACTCCAATGCCCCAGCGTGGCACTAGGGGGCGCTGTGCTGCTGGAGGAGCTGCCATTTAGACAAGCAGTAAAACTGATCCTTTGGGATTTTAAAACTCCCCTGGTCGTTTCCCCAAGGTTGGGGCAGAGAACCCCAGTGTCCTGGCCAAATTCCAGCCTGGATCCTACTGTGCCGCACCAAATTCCCCCTGCAGCTTCAGCTGGCTCCAGGATCCTCTTCTTCTCTTCCCCTAAGTTGTTGCACCGCATGGCCATGTGCAGGTGAGCAGCTGCCGTGCTCCACCCCAGCGATGGCTGCATTTCCGCAGTGAGCGAGTGATCCAGCCACTCCATCCCTTTCAGAATACGTTTGTGGCTGAGCCCGGAGGAGCCCGGTCTAGTGGTTAGAGCAGAAGACTGGGAGGGCTCCTGGGTTCTATCACTAGCTCTGCTAAGGAGTGTTGTCTGTGCTTAGAGAAGGAGCTTAGCAGTCAGGACTCCTGGGTTCCTGGCTCTGCCCCTGCCTGGCGGGGAGACCTTGGGTTGGTCACTTCCCCTGTGTGCTTGTCTTTACCCAAAGCCCTTTGACCCGCCCCCCGACCCCCCACCATCACCAGTGACATGTTATTACAATAATCCTGGGGAATCAGCCCTGGGGCTTCTGAACCAAGCACCAAGGCAGCAGAAACTAACAGCGGGGAGAGACTGCAAATGCAGGGCTGGCTGGCTGGCGGCTCCCTGAGAATTGCCTCCCCTTATGGATGCCCTGGAGCAGGGGTGGGTAAACTATGGCCTGGTGGCTGCATCCAGCCCTTCAAACGTTTTAATCCGGCCCTCGAGTTCCCACCGGGCAGCGGGGTCTGGGGCTTCTCCCACTCCAGACAGGGAGCAGGGTCGGGGGCTTGGCCCGCTCTCTTCGTGCCATGGATCCGCATGTCTCCCGGAAGCAATGACATGTCCCCCCTCCAGCTCCTACGCATAGGGGCAGCCAGGAGGCTCCGCACACTGCCCCCACCCCCAGTGCTGCCCCCACAGCTCCCATTGGCCAGGAACCACAGTCAATTTGTGATGCAGGGGTGGCACCCGCGGACAGGGCAGCGCGCAGAGCCGCCTGGCTGCACCTCCACATAGGAACCAGAGGTGGGGACATGCTGCTGTTTCTGAGAGCTGCTTGAGGTAAGCGCCGCCCACAGCCTGCACCCCTGACCCCCTCCCATGCCCCAACCCCTTGCCCCAGCCCCCAGCCCCCTCCTGCCCTCCGAACCCCTCAGTCCCAGCCCTAAGCACCCTCCTGCACTCCAAACCCCTCATCCCCAGCCCGATCCCAGAACCCTCACCCCCCCGCACCCCAACCCCCTGCCCCAGCCCCCTCCCACATCCTGAACTCCTCATTTTTGGCCCCACCCCAAAGCCCACTCCCCCAGCCACAGCCCTCACCCCCTCCCACACCCCAACCCCCAATTTCGTGAGCATTCATGGCCCGCCATACAATTTCTATACCCAGATGTGGCCCTCAGGCCAAAAAGTTTGCCCACCCCTGCCCTGGGGCCTGGCTGAGACCGTGAGACCCAGACAGTGGAAGGCAAAGCCTTGGAGAAGGGGCTGTGCAGAGCATCTGTGACCCCCATGGTGCCAGTCTCCCTAGTTGCCACAGGGGGTGCAGTCCGGTCCAATGCTGGGTGGGAAGCAGCGGTGTCCTCTGCCCCTCATCTGAACACCTGCTCAGTAGGCAGGCTGATGGGAGCTGGGGGCTTGCAGCTCCCGTCGGGATAGGATGGATCCTTTAAAGGTCCCTAGAGCGACCCCGCTGCCTCGGCTGCTGGGCCAGCCACCACAGACTGTGTGGGCTCTGGCACCAGCCCCTTGGCATGACGGGGAAGGGAGCAGAGGTAGCGCTTTCCACACCCCCATGCTGGCTGGACACCCTGCCAATGCCCCCAAGGCACCATCACCATCGCCTGCCTGTGAAAGCTGCCTGCCAGTCTCAACCCTGCTCCTCTGCTGGGCTCTGCGCAGGTTTGAGACCGTGCCTCTCCCAAAGGAGCCAAACCCTGGGGAGATGTCGCCGTCCCTGGCCGGGGCTGGATGAGGTGCAGCCCTGATGGGAGCTGCTTCACCATCTGCCAGGATTCGTGATCTTCACACCGGTGGGCAGGCTGGCCTCAGCCACTGGGCCCGATTCCCCTCTCATCACCCCAGTGTAAATCAGGAGTGACTCCACCGGGCCCAATGCCCCTCTCATCACCCCAGTGGAAATCAGGAGTGACTCCACCGGGCCCAATGCCCCTCTCATCACCCCAGTGGAAATCAGGAGTGACTCCACCGGGCCCGATTCCCCTCTCATCACCCCAATGTAAATCAGGAGTGACTCCACCGGGCCCGATTCCCCTCTCATCACCCCAATGTAAATCAGGAGTGACTCCACCGGGCCTGATTCCCCTCTCATCACCCCAATGTAAATCAGGAGTGACTCCACCGGGCCCGATTCCCCTCTCATCACCACAGTGGAAATCAGGAGTGACTCCACCGGGCCCAATGCCCCTCTCATCACCCCAGTGTAAATCAGGAGTGACTCCACCGGGCCCGATTCCCCTCTCATCACCCCAGTGTAAATCAGGAGTGATTCCACCAGGCACAATTCCCGTCTCATCACCGCAGTGGAAATCAGGAGTGACTCCACCGGGCCCGATTCCCCTCTCATCACCGCAGTGTAAATCTGGAGTGACTCCACCGGGCCTGAGTCCCTGCTCATCGCCCTGGTGTAAATCTGGAGTGACTCCACCGGGCCTGAGTCCCTGCTCATCGCCCTGGTGTAAATCTGGAGTGACGTTACTGAAGTCAGTGGTGCCACAGAGGTGTCAGATGAGTGGGAGTGAGAGGAGAATCCGGCCGCAGTCGAGCGGCTCCACCCGCGCACCCCCTGGCACACGCCCAGCCTGCAGCGCCAGCCCCATCTGAGCACAGGGGAGCAAATTCCTCTGTGCAGCAGAACAGCTGGCAGGGCTGCTTTGTATTGGCTCCCGCACGTTCCTGGAAGGGACGGGCTGCAGGTGTCTGAGCTAGTGGGTGGGAGGGGTGCCCCAGTATGTGGGCGTGGAGGATGTGTGCAGGGTGGTGGGGGAGGCGTGTGTGCTACACGTGTGTTTGTACGTGCACACAGGACAGCGTGGCAGTGTGGATTCGTTGTGGGGAGTTTGTGAGCGTGCGTGACTGTGAAATGGGTGTGGGTGTGTGCCTCTGACTGTGTGCCTCTGTGTAGGTGGTGTTTCGAGTGGGTGTGTCTCTTTGGGGGCCGTGTGGGAGTTGCCCTGGGCTGAGTTCGGAGCTGTCCGGGTTGGTTTCCCTGCGGAGCGGAGGGTGCACACTATATGCGGCCCCCACCCCGCGGCAATGCAGCACCTGGTGGTGCCAGACGTGCTGGCTCCCAAGGAGCAGTCACCGAGGGTCGCACTCTGCCAGCATTCGTGGGTACCCCCGGCTGTGTCTGCTGGGCTCAGGCACGAGCTGCTCCCGGGCAGTCATGGTCTGCCTGAGCAGGGGAGCCCTTAGGGGCTCCTCCACGGCCCAGGCAGCCAGGCAGGGCTCTGAGCTGGGGACAGGACCCTCAGCTCCCCACGGGAGACAGTGAGGCACTTGATGGCACAGGGGCTGCACTGATGGAGAAGAAAAGCCCTGGGAGCCTGCCTGAGCCGGGCTAGACACCAAATGTCACACTCGTACTGCACACCGCTACACACATGTGTACCTGCACAGCGCCACACAAACACACACACACGTACCCGCACAGTGCTACACACACACGTACACATACACACTCATACCTGCTCACTGCTCTACACACACACAAACACGCACACACTCGTACCCGTTCACCGCTACACACACACTCGTACCCACACAGTGCTACACATACACACAAATACCTGCTCACTGCTACACACACACACACTCGTATCCGTTCAGCACACACACACACACACACACTCATACCTGCTCACTGCTCTACACACACACAAATATGCACACTCGTACCCGTTCACCGCTACACACACACTCGTACCCACAGTGCTACACATACATACACATACTCATACCTGCTCACTGCTACACACACACACACACACACTCGTATCCGTTCAGCGCACACACACACACACACACACACACTCGTATCCATTCAGCGCGTAATCGCACACACACACACACACACACACCCCTGCTCTGCTGAGGCCCCTCGGCCCGGCTCAGAGGAATGGGCTGGATTTCCCGAGGCCCGGAGCAGAACTTCCCGGCCAGAAGCACCAGCACCCACAGCCACAGCAGGACTTGGGGCTGGCAGCCAGGGCCGGCTCCAGGCACCAGCTCTCCAAGCTGGTACTTGGGGCGGCATCCGGAATGGGGTGACAGTCCGTGTCCCACGGCGGCAATTCGGCGGCAGCTCCGCCGCTGTTCCCGCCGTGGCAGCAATTCGGCGGCAGCTGCTTGGGGCGGCAAAATTGGTAGAGCCGCCCCTGCTCGCAGCCTCCTTCTCCGAGTGCCAAGGTGAAGGCAGGCCCAGGGCTCTAGAGTTTGGACAGTGTCGTGATGCCACCCCCCGGAGACCCTGCTCAGCCTCTGCTGGGTGCCATCCCGCGCCATCCCAGGAGCCCAGGGCCAGAGTAAACTGGCCTGGCTCTGCTGGTGTTACCCCTGCTGCCCCACTGACCCCAGTGCAGTTACACCCGTTAGCTGAGGATCCGGCCCAGCGATGAGCAAGGTCTAGCACGTCCCCTCTCTGAGCGCACGGGGCAGGCCACCCAGGGTGCTCTGCACAGGGCACTGCGCTTGCTGCTGGGGACGATGGCCAAGGAAGGAGGTGATGCTCAGGCCCTAGGCTGGGCCGGCAGGGCGGGACCATCGTTCCCCTTGCCCGGCGCCGCTGTGATCCGGCGTCAGAGACGCTGAACGTGGACTCCCCCGGTGCCACGTACACGGAGCCGCTTCTCCGAGGGAAGCCACGCTCGCCCGGTTACAGGGATTCGCTCAGCACTTAGACCCTTCCCAGGGAGCAGAGCCTGGGGGAGTCCAACAGTGGTCTGTCAACGCCCCAGTCACAGCGCTGGGGACAGCCGTCCTGCGCCACCTCGCCCCCACTGCAGAAGGGTGGACATGCCGCTGGCGAGCCCCTTGTGGCCGGCTGTGCTGTGGCAGGCTCTCCTCATCTAGCGCCCCCTGCTGACAGCTGCGCCAACCCCGCAGTGGTGGCCTCTTCCTGTGACTCAGCCTTCGGCCAAGTCTCTCCCAGTCCCCCCCACCAGGGTAACAGAGTCTAACAAATAATTCCACGCCCTTGTGTGAGCTCTTGGTCTCGACGCTGGGCCCAGAGGTCCTTCCGCCCCTTGTCTCAGGGTTTCACAGGGCTTCCATCTGCCAAGCTCCACGGTTCTCGAGGTTCACCCTTCTTTCAGGGCAGGGGCTCGCAGGGTCCCCCTGGAGTCCACCGATGAGTCCCCCCAGCACAAACTGAAACCACTTCTGCCTCTCCAGGCTGGAACGCCTGTTCCGCTTGACTTTCCCCTGCTGTGCCCCTCAGCTGAATGTCTCCCCGGGCCACAGCCAGCACCACCACAGCTTGTTCCACCCTGCTGGCTTCTCCAACTCTCCTGGCCTCTCGCCAGGTTCTTCACTTGGGAGAGAATCCCAGGGCCAGCCGGGCTTCCTCTCCGACCCTGCCAGCCTCTCCCCTGCCAAGAGAGGGAGAGCAGCAGCCCTGCCCGCCCCCTGCAGCCCCCTTCTGCTCTGGGTAACCATCCAGCTCCTCCCCCAGCGGGGCTCATCTGGAACTGGGCCTGGCCCACGCTCCTATTAACTCTGTCAGAGTTGCCCCGACACACCCAGACTGTGACTCGCTGAAGCCCATGGGCCGGGGCCCTTTGGCTGGTGCCCATTGGACTCATGCTATTATCCCCATCCGCCGATCACGCCAGCTGAGGATCCAGCCCCGGAACCACACCTGATGCTGTCAGCCACCTGGTTCTGGTACAGCCTAAACACCGTGCTGCAGAAAAGCTGTATGCCGACACATCGGGGATTTGATTTGGAGAGGCTGCTTGTGTGGATGACGATACACCCCCAGGAAAGCCGGCGGTTGCATTCGATTTAGGGCTTGGCTAGATGAACAGTTACTGTGCGCCAAGCTGGGGTGTCAATCCACAGTGCACCAACCCACCACACACTAACCGGTCCTCTGATCCCCAACCCACCACGCACTAACCTGTCCTCTGATCCCCCACCCACCACGCACTAACCGGTCCTCTGATCCCCAACCCACCACGCACTAACCGGTCCTCTGATCCCCAACCCACCACGCATTAACCCGTCCTCTGATCCCCAACCCACCACGCACTTAACCCGTCCTCTGATCCCCAACCCACCACGCACTAACCGGTCCTCTGATCCCCCACCTACCACGCACTAATACCGTCCTCTGATCCCCAACCCACCACGCACTTAACCCGTCCTCTGATCCCCTGCCCACCACGCACTTAACCCGTCCTCTGATCCCCTGCCCACCACGCACTAACCGGTCCTCTGATCCCCCACCCACCACGCACTAACCGGTCCTCTGATCCCCCGCCCACCATGCACTAACCGGTCCTCTGATCCCCAACCCACCACACACTTAACCCGTCCTCTGATCCCCCACCCACCACGCACTAACCGGTCCTCTGATCCCCCGCCCACCACGCACTAACCGGTCCTCTGATCCCCCGCCCACCACGCACTAACCGGTCCTCTGATCCCCAACCCACCACGCACTAACCGGTCCTCTGATCCCCCACCCACCACGCACTAACCGGTCCTCTGATCCCCAACCCACCACGCACTAACCGGTCCTCTGATCCCCCACCCACCACGCACTAACCGGTCCTCTGATCCCCAACCCACCACGCAGTAACCGGTCCTCTGATCCCCCGCCCACCATGCAGGTAACCCGTCCTCTGATCCCCAACCCACCACGCATTAACCGGTCCTCTGATCCCCCACCCACCACACATTAACTGGTCCTCTGACCCCCGCCCACCACGCACTAACCGGTCCTCTGATTCCCTGCCCACCACGCACTAACCGGTCCTCTGATCCCCAACCCACCACGCACTTAACCCGTCCTCTGATCCCCAACCCACCACGCACTAACCGGTGCTCTGATCCCCAACCCACCACGCACTTAACCCGTCCTCTGATCCCCCACCCACCACGCACTAACCGGTCCTCTGATCCCCAACCCACCACGCACTAACCGGTCCTCTGATCCCCAACCCACCACGCACTAACCGGTCCTCTGATCCCCCACCCACCACGCACTAACCGGTCCTCTGATCCCCCGCCCACCACGCATTAACCGGTCCCCTGATCCCCCGCCCACCACGCACTAACCGGTCCTCTGATCCCCCGCCCACCACGCACTAACCGGTCCTCTGATCCCCAACCCACCACGCACTTAACCTGTCCTCTGATCCCCAACCCACCACGCACTAACCAGTCCTCTGATCCCCAACCCACCACACACTAACCGGTCCTCTGATCCCCCCCACCCACCACGCACTTAACCCCTCCTCTGATCCCCAACCCACCACACACTAACCGGTCCTCTGATCCCCCCCACCCACCACACACTTAACCCGTCCTCTGATCCCCCACCCACCACGCACTAACCGGTTCTCTGATCCCCAACCCACCACGCACTTAACCCGTCCTCTGATCCCCCACCCACCACGCACTAACCGGTCCTCTGATCCCCAACCTACCACGCACTTAACCTGTCCTCTGATCCCCCACCCACCACGCACTAACCGGTCCTCTGATCCCCCACCCACCACGCACTTAACCGGTCCTCTGATCCCCCACCCACCACGCACTAACCGGTCCTCTGATCCCCAACCCACCACGCACTTAACCCATCCTCTGATCTCCCACCCACCACGCACTTAACCTGTCCTCTGATCCTCCACCCACCACGCACTAACCGGTCCTCTGATCCCCCCGCCCACCACGCACTAACCGGTCCTCTGATCCCCCAGTCCACCACGCACTAACCGGTCCTCTGATCCCCCCCGCCCACCACGCACTAACCAGTCCTCCGATCCCCCCCGCCCACCATGCACTAACCGGTCCTCTGATCCCCCTGCCCACCATGCACTTAACCCGTCCTCTGATCCCCCGCCCACCATGCACTTAACCGGTCCTCTGATCCCCCCACCCACCACGCACTAACCGGTCCTCTGATCCCCTCGCCCACCACGCACTAACCGGCCCTCTGATCCCCCGCCCACCACGCACTAACCGGTCCTCTGATCCCCCCCCAGCACGCACTAACTGGTCCTCTGATCCCCCGCCCACCACGCACTAACCGGTCCTCTGATCCCCCGCCCACCCCGCACTAACCGGTCCTCTGATCCCCCGCCCACCCCGCACTAACCTGTCCTCTGATCCCCCCCGGCCCACCACGCACTAACCTGTCCTCTGATCCAACCGCCCACCACGCACTAACCTGTCCTCTGATCCCCTCCTGTTTCAAAGTGGGTGGATCTAAGCTCACTAGGGAGCTGTGACGTTGAACTCCATATGTTTTATGGAAATATGCTAATGCGAGTGAATATAATGTAACTGGAATATGCTTCATGGAAAAGGTCTCTTGTAAGGTATCGTTACAAAGGTTATAATCTATTGAGTGTGTTCATCTTATTTGCATGCATGTATCATTCTTGTATCTGTAGCTAGAAATATAAAGTATAACTATGGGGTACTATTGTAATTATGCAAATTGTGGGCCATTGCTGATGGTTTAGAATCTTGATGGCTCCCATCAACTAGGACAATTGGTTGTAAATGGCTGTTTACTTGCAAGCCTTCCTGTGTTCCTATAAGCCAGCCCAGGAAGAATGGTGGAATCCATTTTAAACCTGGTGCTTTTCCATGTAGAGGGAGGGGTGGGAATTCAGAGAGACAAAAGATTCCCGCCTTGTGCCAAAGCTATAAAAGGGGGTGGAAGAGAACAAAGAATGGTCCCAGTCATGAGAAAGCCCCCGCTTTTGACCTAAGATGCTTGCTGGAACTAACAAGGACTGTACTAGGGGAAAAGACTGGGCCCAGACTAGGAAGGAGTCTAGTCTGTGAAAGAAGCGTATTGGGTCTGTGCTGCAGCAGGCTAGCATGTCTGGCTCAACAAGACAGGGCTCTGGAGTCCCAAGCTGGCAGGTAAAATGGGCTCAGAGGTTATTCCAGCACACCAGGTGACAGTCCCAAGGGGGTCTCTGTGACTGAACCCATCACAGGAACGGTTAGCGGGTGGCAGCAGGGGTGCACAGCAGGCTCCCACGCTGTAGATTGACACCCCAGCTTGCTGTGCAGTGACTGTTCATCTAGACCAGCCCTTAGAGTTAGACCCATTCTTAGGCAATGCTGATGCCTGTCAATAAAGTTCTCAGTGAGCCCCCTGAGTGCAAGCTGCCTCATGGAGACATCTGCAGTAGTGAAAGGGCTATCTATCTATCTATCCCCATACACCCCATCCATCCATCCATCCTCATATACCCCATCCGTCCATACCCATATACATACACCCCATCCATCCTTCCATCCATCCACCCCACACACCACATCTATCTACCATCTACCTACCTACCTACATTCATGGTCGTGCATCGAAGCTGCACTGAGTCATACAAAGAACCTGTAGGTCAAGCAAGGATGCTGGCGACAGTTGGAGAGTGGTAGGCATGCCTGGGAAAATGGCTGTTCTGCACAGAATGGTGGACAGTCCAGAATGGGAAGAAGAACCAAGGAAGAGGCAGCGTTGCATGGAGAGAAGAGGCCACGCATGCCCCAGTGGTTGGGGAAGCAGCAAGTCAGAGGGCAGAACCCTGGTGCACAGGGCCACCAGCGAGCCCTGCTGGAGAAGCACTGATGTGCTGAGCTGACCATGCTTTGGAGCCTGGGTGGGACATGGGTATGCTCCACATCCTGCCATGGGCAGCCCAGAGCTGTGCAGTACGGGGATATAAATCAGTGTCACTCAATGGACTGCAGCGGCGTGAGGTCGATTTGCACCAGCTGAGGATCTGACCCCAGTTTTGAGCCCTAACTCAGGTCATGAGTGTTGATGAGTCTGGTAGTGTCATCCTAGCCAACATTTCTGTGCACCACAAACCCATCCTCAGGGACTGCCAGCATCTCTGCAAGGGAGAGAGGAGCACTGGTAGAGCTGGATGCGGGGAGCCCAGGTTTGGGCTAGCAGGGGGCTGCAAGTCAGGATTGAGGGGGCCCCGGCAGAGCTGTGTGTATGGGGAGCCCAGGGCTGAGATAGCAGGGGGCTGCGGGTCGGGAGTGGGGGCACTGGCAGGGCTGGACAGGGTGTGGGGGCCCCAGGGCTGAGACAGCAGGGGGCTGCGGGTCGGGAGTGAGGGGCACTGGCAGTGCCGGGTGTGGGGGGAGCCCAGGGCTGGGCTAGCAGGGGGTTGCAGGTCAGGACTGAGGGGCACAAGCAGGTCTGTGCCGGGAGAAGCTTGCCTGGCCCTTGCTTGCGTTCTGCTGGCCTCTCAGAGCATTATGTTCAGCCACGTTTAATAAGAGACCAAAGCCAGCCAAGTAAAAGCCCTGGCTGCACAATCTTCCTCAGGCCATCCCCTCCCCCGCTTGGCCTTTCTGCTCGGCGAGATGAAGTGATGAAATATTAATCAGGAGTAATTATCCCTCCTCAGGCACCGCTCTCCTCCCGCAATGTGTGTTCCCAGCCCGGCTCTGCTCCCCGCAGCCCCTGCTCTCAGCTGCGCAGCCGGCGCGCAGCCCCACGCACAGGTCACCGGCTGGGGTGAGGCTGGCGTGCGGAGCTGGCAACTCCGTCTGTGCGTGTGGAAAGCAGCCGCTGAGGATCGAGGAGACGGGCCAGGGCCTCTGCGATCCGTGCAGGGAGAGACAGGGGATCTGGGCCATGCCAGGGGGGCCACGCAGCACGGGACAGCACTGGGGGAAGATACCAGGAGGGAGTCTCCCTGCCCCCTGCACCACGCAGCGGCACTGGGGTCAGCCCGTGGGGTGGGTAAACCAACCTCAGCTGAACACCACATTCCGCAAACAAGACATGGGTAAACTCGGTTCAGCTTGATGACACTACTGGGGCCAGCACTGACTGCAAGGGGAGAGCGCCCCCTGCTGGCCCCTGCTCCCTATAGCACAGCGCCCCTAGCACCGCTCTGGGGTCAGCACTGACTGTGAGGGGAGAGAGCCCCCTGCTGGACCCCGCTCCCTATAGCACAGCGCCCCTAGCACCGCTCAGGGGTCAGCACTGACTGCAAGGGGAGAGCGCCCCCTGCTGGACCCTGCTCCCTATAGCACAGTGCCCCTAGCACCGCTCTGGGGTCAGCACTGACTGTGAGGGGAGAGAGCCCCCTGCTGGACCCCGCTCCCTATAGCACAGCGCCCCTAGCACCGCTCAGGGGTCAGCACTGACTGCAAGGGGAGAGCGCCCCCTGCTGGCCCCCGCTCCCTATAGCACAGCGCCCCCAGCACTGCTCTTGGGCCAGCACTGACTGTGAGGGGAGAGCGCCCCCTGCTGGACCCCGCTGACTATAGCACAGCGCTCCTAGCACCGCTCTGGGGTCAGCACTGAGCACGAGGGGAGAGCGCCCCCTACTGAACCACTCACCTCGCTCTCTGCAGATGCTGGGTTTCCTTGGGAAAGGTCTCCCATCCCAGCAGTGACCTGACCAGACCCTGTGCCAGCCTGTGCTCCTGGGGGATGGGGGTGGGAACTCGGCACAGGTCCTTCTCCCCCTCCAGGACCCAGCCTGTCCCGAGGACAGATTCCTCCATCTGCCTCCCCACCTCCCCTTGGGACCCTGCCCAGCGGACTACACCCCAGGCGGGTTCTGGGAGTCTCCCAACAGCTGCCAGGTGCCCTCCTGCCAGTGCCGGTCTGAGACCTGCTGGGCGGCACGGCAGCCACGACTCACCCGGCAGTTGCCCAGCTCCTCGGCTGACAGGATGATGGTGCCACACTTCTTCCCTGGAATCCCACTACAGAAGAAAAGAGAGGGGGTCTGAGCCACCGGGCTGGCCCTGCCCAGAGAGCGCCCCCCGGCCCATAGGTATGGGAACTAGGAGTGCAGGGGGTGGGGGGAGGGTGCCAGCCCCGCACACTGCTCCCCGGCTGCTGGCCCCGTGCCTGGGACCCTGCACCCGGGACTCCACTCCCTGGCCTTGCACCAGAGGCTCTTCTCCCTGGCCCTGTGCCCGGCCCAGCTGTGGCCCCAGCCTCGGCCTCCTTACCCCTGTCCGGGTCCCCCCACTCCCAGAGACACGGCCCTGCTCCCAGCCCCAGCTCTGGGGGCTGGGGGAGCGCGGACAGGGGTAAGGGGGGGCATGAGGTAAAAAGTAAACACTGTTTTCAGCACCCCCACTCTTAAAAGTGTTCCAGCACCACTGCCCAGCCCTGGGCTGGCCCTGGCCCGAGAGCCCCCTATGGCCCCCCATCTCCCATGCACCCATTCTATCAGCCTCCCTCCCATCCTCATCACCCTTTGGCTCTATTGCCCCAGCCATATGCCTCCTGTCTCCATCACCTCCATGTGGCACTCGCTCCCCTCAGTCTGCCCTCTCCCTCCCCAGCTCCATCACCCCCGTCTGCTGCCCTCTCCCCCCCTCCCCCCATCTCTGCCCCTCGGCATTGTTGGCTGTGCGCAGGGCTCCACCGCAGAAGCAGTGCCTGGCCTGAGACGGGCGCTGCCACCGGGAGCAGATGCATTTGGGGGGCTGTAATCCAGCGCGCTGTGCCTGCGCCACACCCTGCCTGCTCAGTTACCGGGGAGCGCACTGGGCCCAGCAGGGTCCCTGGGGAAGAGACCCCTTTCCCCACCCCACCTGGCCTTGTCTGCACCAGGACGCCCCCGAGGCGTCGCTCCCCGGGGTGCAGCCCTGCACAGACAGGGCCCAGGCTGTTCTTGCCCTGCGTGCTGGGTGCCCTGCCCTGGCATTATCTCCAGCTGGGCCCTGGGCAGTGTCGCCTGCTGGGACAAAGGCCCATCTCACTGCAGGGCCCCTGCCTCCCCTGCAGGCCTGGCGGGTGCCCGGCAGCTCCCTGGGCTCCAGTCTCTGACCCGGCTCCCCAGCTTGCCCAGTGGCAGAGACCTCCACACCAGGCTGCCGGGCTCCTGGGGGAACCTGTTTTTCAAGCTCAGTGGAGTCTGTTTCCATCCCCATTGATTGAAAAGCCAGGAGGAAAGAGCTCAGAGGCTTGGGTTCTAGACCCAGCTCTGCCACTGGCCTCCTAGCTGCCTTGGATAAGTCACTTCACCTCTCGGTGCCTCAGTTTCCCCACCTCTCAGAGGGGGCTGATTGGCCTGCCCTCCTGGGGTTAATTAAGTAAGGGCTGCCCAGTGATTAGAGAGCTAGCAAATCGCCAAGCACTGGGCAGTGCACCGGCTGGGAGGCTGGCTGCCCCATCCCACTGGCACTGGATTTGACCGTCCTGCTGGAGAGGATGGAGTCGAGCAGGCTGTTGATGCAATGAGCATGGCTCTCGATGGACCCTGCTGGCAGCCAGCGGGAGCCCGGACCCCAAAACCAATGGACAAGGGGGAGCCAGTGTCAGACACAGGAGATGGTTCTCAGGTAGCCACCAGGCCACCCCGGCCAGGAGTGCTTTGCAGGGGCCAGGTGAATGGTTTAAATGCAGGGGCTGGCAGTCGGAGGGAATTTCTGAGAGTTTCTAATGAACATCCTAATGGGGGGCTGATCATCCACATCCGGCTCCCCCGTCAACTGGAGCTGTTGGCTCCAGCAGACCTAGGACACGACACCAGTGAGGACCTGATGCCAATGGAGCTACGACGGATTGACACCAGCTGGGATCTGGCCCATTGGCTCCTGTGACAGGTATTGAAATCCCATCCAGTATTTGGGGGACCCTCTTATGTTAAGTTTCTGTCACTATGGGCCAGGCACTGGATGCAGCTCCAGGGGGAAGGGCCACCAGGCTCCTCCTGGAACCAAAGCCAGTGGGAGGCGATTAGGTAACTCACTCGGGCTGTAAAGGACCCAAAGGACATGAAAAGGGGAACTTCTTGACTTGCCAGCACACTAGGGCTGGGAGCCTGCGTAACAAACCAGAGTAACTGGCATTGCTCATTTGTGACCATAAATTTGGTCTGGTTGGTGTTACTGAAACCTGAAGGGATGATTCCCATGATTGGGATGTTAAAGTCAAGGGTTATAACCTAGTTAGGAAGGATCAAGTGGGCAAAAGGGGCAGGGGAGAAAAATGGCATTGCCTGTTTCCGAGTCACTGATAACTCGGAAGATAATGATCTTGAATACTAATGAACAACGTCCTAACAGATAAAGCACAAGGTGGGAAATTAGTTGGGGTCTGATACAGAGCCCCAAATCACACTCAGGAACGGGATCAGTGGCTCCTTCCGCACCGATCTATCGTGTAGGGAAATGTGTGATCATGGGGGACTTCCATTTGAGTGACACGCGGGAGGTCTCCTGCTGTCAGCACTAAAACATCCTTGGAGTTTCTAAATATTATAGATGGCAATTTCCTAACTCAGAAAGTGTTACAGCCAACATAGGGGATTCTATATTAGACCTTGTCCTAACAGATACAGAGGAACTGCTCACAGAACGAAAACTCAGCGCTAGCTTAGGTACAAATGATCACGACTTGCTCACATTTATAATGTGCCAGCAGAACAGAGACTAGACCAGTAATAGATACACTTGGTGTGCTGCTAATGGGGCCAATTTCACAAAGCTAAAACAATTATGAGCCAAACCACCTGGGAAGAAGAATTCAATCAGAAAAATGTGAACGCTAATTGGGAATTATTTCAGCACATCTTCCTGGATGCCCCCAAAGTCATAAGCGAGGAAGAAGGCTGCACTTCATTAAACACCAGCCTGCTTTGGAGGGGAAGTAAAGGCAGCTAAAGCAAAATGCATATATGGAACACCCAGGAGAAAGGGGAAGCTGATAGGAATGAGCAGAAGTCAGAAGCTAGGAACTGTAAATAATTGATAAGGAAAGCCATGATGGGGTGTGCACTCACACCAGCACTGACAGGGTTAACCAGGGCCTGAGAGGCGGGTTAGGTTACCTCACCTCACCTGAGGGCGGGAGGGCCAGGGTTAACTGAGAGAGAAGCCCAGCTGGGGAAGGGCTGTTTAATGACCAGGACATGGGCAGTCAGGCCTAACGGTTAGAAGCCAGTGCCACACACACGCTCAGAGCCGGAGACAGCATCGGGGCTCAGGCGTAGGAGCAGGGCCCTGGAGTGCGGCAGGAGCTGGGAGCAGGCAGGGGTCTGGGATATGGAGGCCAGGACGAGGCAGGCTCAGGAGGCAGGTAAGCAGGAGGGGTCTCTAGTAGCAGCCAACCAAGGATTCCTCCAGTAGCTCAAACAACTTCATGTACTTCTTCCTGATTTAAATAGAGCTCCTCAGCCAATCGGAGATGCTAGATTTTCCCCCAATCAGAAGCTTTGGGGGCGGGGCCCTTTGCAATCTAGCACTTCACTGGTTCCCTTCTGCAGTGGGTCAGGTGAGCTGCTGGGTGGCAGTTGTGACCTGATCACAACCTAGTGCCCCAAGAGCTGGGTCCAAGGCCTGTAATTATTCGCCTCTCCCCTCGGGAGCCTGCCGGCTGGTCATGGGGTGGGGTTTTGGGGAAGGTGTTTACCAGGTCAGGAGGGTGGATGTGCTGCTAGCTCCCAGGAGCGCTCTTCAGGAGTGGAGCCTTCCCAATCCCCAACACACCAGAGTTTACCCTGTCTGATTTTGGCATGAAGGATCTCATGGACAACGTACTCATTGTGGTCTTGGGCACGTACTGGTGGGGGACAGGGTTGGGAGCGGTGAGGCAATGGGTCCAGAAGGGGAGGCTCCAGAAGTGATATGTGGAAAACTGGGTGTATTCGGAGAGAACGGGGCAAGTTGAGTTCAAAGGCGATAGGATTAATTTGCTGGCAAATTCAGTAGGGGCCAAGGAACTGAGAGTCTAATTTATGAGATGGCCTGTTTGTGAGTAGGTATTTCATTGACAGCTAGATCTTCTGGCTACTGACAAGGCGGGCCCCTCCTGTCGTCGGGGGTCCGCATATTGTTTGTTGCGATACTTGGCGCCATCCAGGTGCACTTTTAAGTCATCTTGGGTTTGGTGTATCTTTTGCCTCCAGTCCAGGGCTGCTGGGTTGTGGGAAGCTGTGGGTAGCTTTAGGCAGAACTAGGGATGGAATCCTGTAATGGCGTGAGCACCCGCCTCTCATGAGTGTCCCCTTTGTGGTCAGCTGGTTCTTCAGCGCATTTCAGCAACATGGCTCTCTGGCCAAGTCACACACACTGTCCCCTTCCGGGGTTATACAGTCTCTCGCTCACAGCTCTGGTCAGGGGCTGTAGCACCCAGGCTTCCGCCCCAACGCCCTGCCTTCTTTAACAGCTCAACCGGGGCCCATCTCTGTACCCTCGGATGGTGTCCTTTTGGCAGCGCTCCCTGGGCTCAGTCTTCAACCAGACCATCAGGGCCCATCACGGTACCCTCACCCAGCCTGGCTAGGTTCTGAGCTCAGTCCCCTGGGTGCAGCCTGTCCGTAATGACCTGTCCATGGTCCTGCTGCTCTTCCTGACAGCCAGCAGGCACCCAGTCTTTGGCAGCCTTCCCTGGGCTCAGTCCTGCCTGCAGTGAGCTGTCTGTGGTCCTCCTGCTCTTCCAGCCAGCCAGGCACCCAGGACTCCCTCTTCGAGCTCCAGGCAGCAACTAAATGCACTGCCACAACTGCTTCTTTTTATAGGGCCCTTCTGGCTCCTGATTGGCCGCTCCAGCAGCCCCTCTGATTGGTTGTTTCTCTGCAGCCACTCTAGGCTGGACTGGAGGACTTCTCCTCTGGAGAACATCTGGAGGACTTCTCCTCTGCTCTTTTCTGGGGCGCGGTGAGGGAGGGCCACGAGGCCTCCAGCATTGGGGGTGGGGGGTGGTCTCCGGACCTAGTCCACCCTGTCACAAATCCATAATTTGAAACAAAGTCACATGTTCTGCATTATTGTACACAAACTCTGCTGGCGGCAGCAGCAAGGCCAGGTTGTTCTGGTGGAAGTTGATGTAACATCGAAGATACTGCTCCAGGATCTGGTTGGCTCTCTCCACTTGATCATTAGTCTGAGGGTGATAGGCAGAGGAAAGGCGGGAGCCTATGCCCAAAATCCAGAGAGCTTCTCACCAAAAGTGGGAGATAAACTGTGCACTGCAGTCGGAGATGATGTGCTCTGGGAGGCCATGGAGGCCGACAACTTGGTCCATCTGGAGCCGGGAGGAGGAGGGTAGGCCAGTGCAGGGGATGAAGTGTGCTGTCTTCATGAGGTGGTCCACGACTGTCAGGGTGATCATGAACCCATTGGATGTATGTAGTTCTACTACAAAGTCTAAGGCGGTGACTGTCTAGGGGCTGGGTGGAATCTTGAGGGGTTGCAGGAGTCCCAGGGGGTTATCGTGCGGCACAGGAGTGTGTGCATACATTGCAAGAGGCCACATAGGCCTGAGCTGTGGCTCATATGCGAGGCTACCAGAAATCATGAGAGACGAGCTGCTGAGTGCTGAAGTGATCAAAATGTCCTGCCAGAGGAAGACATGGCATACCTGTAGTGCTGCAGTCCTCGGAGGCCTGGGGGGGCGGGAACATATATACGCCCCTTTACGTAGGTTACCCTGTCTCAGACATCATGGGGTTCCCTACTTACGGCTTTCTGCTTGACTGGCAGGATCCAATAGATCAAGGCTGATCTTCTGAGGGGGAGCAGACCTTGGCGGGGAGCTGCACCCAGAAAGTTATGAGGCATGAGGATGTACGAGGTTTCCAGGTTCAAGTCATTTTGGTGAGTGTAATATTCGCCCTTCCAGGACAAAGCTATTGTTGGTTCCTGGGCGATAGGAGATTACGAAATTAAAGTGTGTAAACAATAAGGTCCACCAAAGTCAATATTGGTTGACAGCTGTGGCCCTACGCAGACCTTCAAAGGTCTTATGGTCAGTGTACATCTGGAGGGGATACCGGGCGCTTTCTAGATTGTGGCGCCACTCTTCAAAACGCTGTCTTAATTGACAGGAGTTCTCTGTCCAAAATGCTGTCATTTTGCTTTGCAGCTGTGAGTTTCCTGGAATAGAAGGTGCTCGGAGGTAGTAGTTGTTGAGCACCACTCCAATTGCCACGTTGGAAGCATCTGCCTTGAGGACGAAGGCTGGCATGGCGTTAGGGTGGGCCAATACAGGAGCAGTGGTAAATGTGAGTTTTAATTGTTCAAAGGTCTGCCGGGCCTCAGGAGACCAGAGGAACCTGATGTTTTTGCAGAGCAGGGCAGGGCAGGGAGGGGGACGATCTGCTCCGAGAACCTCAGGATGAACCACTGGTAGAAATTCACGAACCCCAAGAAGTGTTGTCATTCATGATATTCTGTGGCACTGCTATTCTGGACTGCCTTTACTGTGCATGGGTCCATTTTGATACTGGCAGGCGACAGGATGAACCCAAGAAATTCTACGGAGGCTCTAGCTAGTTAAGTCTCGTTGTGTGCCTTGGCTTCTCTACCCACTTGTGTTATTTGTTTATATTCATCCTTTGTCATTTGACCTAGTTTCCACTTATTGAAGACTCTTTTTTTGAGTTTCAGATCATTGAAGATCTCTTGGTTAAGCCAGGGTGGTCTCTAGCCATACTTCCTATCTTTCCTACGCAGTGAGATAGTTTGCTTTGTGTTCTTAATAATGTCTCCTTGAAAAACTGCCAACTGTGTTGAGCTGTTTTTCCCCTTAAACTTGCTTCCCATGGGGTCTTATCTACCAACTCCTGCTGAGTTTACTAATGTCTGCTGCCTTGAAATCCATTGTCTTATTGTGCTGTTTTCCCTCCTACCATTCCTTAGAATCAGGAACTCTACCATTTCATGATCACTTTCACCCAAGCTGCTTTCCACTTTCAAATTCTCAACCAGTTCCTCCCTATTTGTCTCTCCCCTAGTAGCTTTCTCCACCTTCTGAAACAAAAAATATCGCCATTGCATTCCAAGAACTTGGTGGATAATCTGTGTCCTGCTATGTTATTCTCTGGGTCGTTGAAGTCCCCCCATCACCACCACGTCCTGTGCTTTCGCTCATAGGCGCCGACTCCGTGGGTGCTCCGGGGCTCAGCATCCACCAGCCACAGCTGTTCAGCGGCGGGCAGGAAGTGCTTGGGGGAGGGCGGAGAGCAGCGAGCGGTGGGTGGGTGGGCGAGGGTTCGGGGGAGGGGGCAGAGTAGGGGTGAGAAGAGGCGGAGCGAGGGCGGGGCCTTGGGGGAAGGGGTGGAGCGGGGGGTGGCACACCCACGGGGAAAAATAAAAGTGAGTGCCTCTGTTTTGGATGATTTTGTTAGTTGTTTATAAAAAACCTCGTCCACCTCTTCTTCCTGGTTAGGTGTCTGGAGCAGACTCCTACCATGGCATCATCCTTTTATCCTTACCCAGATAAACGACCGGAGGTACGGCCTGTTTTAAAGACTTGGGCTATTCGGCTGAGTTTATCCAACCCCTTCAGTGCTGGCCTAGCTCTGCTCCCACTGAATGCAATGGGCATTCTGAGCGATGACTCCAGTGTTGTTATGTCATGGACTGGGCCATGATTGTGCTCAGTGCTGTACAAACAGAACACAACGTGAGTCCCTGCCCCAGAGAGCCGACAATCTAATGGGAGCAGAGTTGGGCCAGTGCTGAGCGCTTCTAAAACCCCCACTCTCAGGACCTGTCTACACTAGAAACATAAGTCAACCTATGTTAGGTCAACTTACAGCCAGTGCAGTAATTACTGCAGAGATGCATGTTCATACTACCCTTCCTGTGTCGGTGGTGTGTGTGCTCACCAGGAGCACTTCCACCGACTGAAGAGGGGGAAGCTGAGAGCCCAGGCTCTCAACTCTGCATACAGCTCCCCACTGGGAGCCTGGAGCCCGGCTGCCCCCTGGGATCCCAGCTGTGAGCTCTGCGCCTGGAGTCCAGGAGAGCCTCTGGGAAGCCGCTGGGCTCCTGGTAGGAAGTGGGGAGCTGGGAGCCTCTGGGCAGCCACTGGGCTGCGCCTGCCCAGCTCTCCGCTCCTAGGTCCGAGCCAGGCTGTGCCCCGGGCTCCCAGCTCTCTGCGAGGAGCCCAGCAGCTGCCCTGAGGCTCCAGGCTCCCCGCTGGGAGCCCAGGAGCTGCCTGGACTCCAGGCGCAGAGCTCCCCACCAGGAGCCTGGCTGTGGCGGGGAGCAAGGCGCCAAGAGCCCGGGGGGCAGCTGGGCTCCCAGCGGCATGGTGAGGGAGCCTCCATGCAGCAGCTGGCCTGGGAGCTGGGATCCCCGCACCCGCGCTGGTGGCAGCCTGGCTTTCTGGTCAATTTCACGGCTCCAGCATGGAGACATGAAATTGACACGAATGACAGCCATCATGCTGGCGGAGACAGTGCCATGATGTCGGTGTAGTCGGCACTTACATGGGCAGGACAAGGCTGTCATGTGGCCACTGACATCGTTAGGTCGACGTAAGTTGCCTTATGTCAACCTAACTCTGCAGTGTAGATCAAGCCTCAGAGTTTGCTGGACAATACATTGAAAACCTTCCCCCTCCCATCATGCCGAGCGGCTCCACTCACAGCCGCGGAGCCTCACACACTCGGTCCTTCAACTGCCCCATCCATCCAAGGATCTCACAGCACCGTACAAGCCTCATCAATCCAGCCGCAGGGCTCCTCTGGGAAGTGGGTCGCTTGTCTCATCCCAGGCGGAGAAACGGAGGCAGCGAAGAGAGGTGACTTGCCCAAGGTCACCATACACAGGGCTGGGAATAGAACCCAGGCGTCCTGACTGTCCCTCTCAGCCCAGCATCACAGTGCAGGTTAAAATAGACAGAGGGACTCATCTGTAACCTCCGAGGGTCCCGGGGATTTGCTGGCCCTGTAACCACCAGCAGAATCCACCTCAGTGGGGTTCAAGCCAAAGGACCAGGCAGACCCTGGGCACCGGCAAGATGTGGTCAGGACTAGTGAGCGTCGCTCACATCTCTGGGTCAGGCTGATCCCCAGGTGTGGGATCAAGGAGGACATTCCCTCCAGGCCCCCTGTGGGGAGGCTGTCCCTGGAGCACAGAGTGGGGGCCAGCTGGGCTTGCCTCATTCAACCCTATTTCAGCTGCTGAGGGGTGGCGGGCACGGCACAGACCTATCCTGTCTTCCTGTGGCAGCTTTCGGGGAGTAAAGGCCCTGGTGTGTCAGGGTGATGTGGCTAGCCAAATATTAGGGGAGATGCTCAGAAACTCTGAAGGGCTTTAGGAGCACAAGTCCCGCGGACTTTCACATCCCTTCTGAAAATGACCCCGTCACAGTCAGGCTGTCAGGGTGTTGGCAGGACTAGCCCCGTCTGGAAAAGACCAGAACTCAGGGCCAGGCGTTGCAGGGCTCAGCCCCTACAGTGGACATAATATCAGGCCTCGCGTTAATAACAGGCCCCGCCTGCATCAACAGGGAGGTTTGAACTCGGGACTGTCAGCAGGGCTGATGGTGCATTCAGTGAAATGACCAGGCCCAGCACCTAGGAGCAGCAACGGACCCATAAATCTCTTCAGGAGGGGGTGGGAGCCAGGTGACACCTTCTGCCCGGGAAATTGGATGAAGGCTGGAGGAGGTGCTGGGAGGAGGCTTGTTGAGATGGCTGGAGGGGTTTTCAGGTACATGTACCCAGTCAATATGGGGATAATTGAAATCTCCCATTATTATTATATAGTTTTTTTTATTTTTATAGCCTCTGTAATCTCCCTGAGCATTTCACAATCACTATCACTGTCCTGATCAGGTGGCTGGTAATTAGGATGACCAGACAGCAAATGTGAAAAATCGGGACAAGGGGTGGGGGGGTAATAGGAGTCTATATAAGAAAAAGACCCAGAAATCGGGACTGTCCCTATAAAATCAGGACATCTGGTCACCCTACTAATATATCCCTACCACTATATTCTTATTATTAGATAATGGAATTTCTGTCTGTTACGCAGACCTGAGAATGTTGCAGGGGAGTTTCATTGGGGATGGGAGACTTCCCTTGAGGGAAGATACCTGAGCTTGTAACCTGAGCCAGGAGGGGGTGGGGGCCAGGTGACACCTTCAGCCCGGAACTTGGACAAAGGCTGGAGGAGGTGCTGGGGGGAGGCTTGTTGAGATGGCTGGAGGGGTTTTCAGGTAGGAGTTGGCTGGGGAAGAGGAGGGAGCCCCAGGTCCGGCGTCTAATCTCTCAGACCCCCAGAAGGAGCTGACTGAGGGGTCCTGTGTGCCTACAAGCTCTGGTTTGGACTGTGCTCCTGTAGGCTCTAATAAACCTGCTGTTCTACGGGGTGGCTGAGAGTCACAGTGAATCCCAGGATGTGGGGGTGTATGGCCCTGACTCCCCCTCACTCTGTGACATGGTGTCCTTGGCATTGAGCACCGCATGGCTCCCTGCTTAGGTCTGGCAACAGGCGGCAGCCGGACAGCGCTGGAGACTGACGTTCTCTAGCCATGGGTCCAGGGCATTGCCAGGGGCTGCCTGTGCAGGAGGAGATGCCGGAGAAGCTGTGTGACTCACCCGTTGGAGACGGACGGCGTGGGCTTCCCTGTTCTGGAATGTAACGTGAAGGCTCCCATCCTGCCAGGAGACAGAGAGAGGGAGAGTTAGTTTGGACCATTCCCTCGGCTCCCTGAGAACATACGCTGCCTGGGCCGATAACCACCAGGGAGAGCCTGGAGAGCCAGGCCAGTGCTCCTGAACCAATCCCCGGGGGTCTAGCCAAACCATCTCCTGGGGACAAGGGAGGACCCAGAATGACACAGACACACCCACGCACATGTCTGACTATCCCCTGATATTTCACCAAAGGCAGGTGTGGGTGATCTCTGCCGAAAGCCAAGCACCGGCTGATTGCTGGGCTGTTGCCGGATGTTCGTACTACGTCACATGGAGGATCCTGGGTTCCAAGCCCACAGAAGTGAAACATGTCCTTTGCGGCAGGGGGTCTCAGAGCTGGCTCGATGCTGAGAACCGCGGGCATGTGGGGAGCCAGCCCAGCCTGGTGCCTATAGCCTGCAGACCGTGCAGGGCAAAGCACCCCACGCAGAAACGCTGACTAGGGGCCCATCAGGACTGAGCTGCAGCTAATGAAACACCCTGATGATGAACAGAGACAAGAGCCTCAGGCTACACGAGAAGGGAAAATGGCCCCAAACGTTCATTCCAGAGGAGAGACTGTCAGTGGAAGTGTCTCACGAGGGGTGGATCCCAGCTCTCGCCACTGAACCAGCGCCGTGCGGACTGACCATTGGGTGAGGAAGGAACCTGTCAGAATGTGTGGGCTCTGGACTGTACGACACGTTTTCCTTGCACCTGGAACCTCATATGTCCAAACCCTTTTAGTTGCTTTTATGGCCAGTGGCTGGTTTCAATACCAGGGTCGTGGCGCCGGCCGGGCGCCAGCAAGGAGAGCATGGGCAGCTGCGGTGGGACGATAACGCCGCGGCAGGCAGGCAGCTCGGCGATGCAGGCCACAGCCTGGCTGACAGTAGGAGAGGGCCCAGTAGCTGCTCCCCTTGAGGGCGGCTGGGATCCATGCATATGCGCCCAACCGTGCTGCAGCAGGGACCTGGAAGGCTCATTCAGCCCTCTGGCATGGAATGTGAACCCCAGACAGGTGCATAGACAGGCTGCCAGATGGTCCCAGGGACACACTACCCTGCTGGCAGACCACTGGCACTGGGGTCCCTCCTCAGGCTAGCATGGGAATCTCCCTGGGGCTGGCATGAAGAGCCCTGCCGCCTGGCACTGGGGCTGCCTTAGGCCTGCGCTGTGGGGGCGGCCCCCTACCGTAGAGCTTCACATGTAAGGCAGCATCTCCAGCGAGCCAGTCCCAAGCCCGGCACCCTCCTTCAGCGGCCCTGTCTGCCCATCTCACTCCCTCCCCTGAAAGGGGGACACACACCCCGGTTCAGTTCCACCAACTGCAGAGGCCACCAAGAAGCCTCTGAAAGCGGCAGATTCCAGAGCCCTGCCCGCCGCTGGCTGCTCCGGCACCCCCTCGGAGATGCTGCTGCAAAGGATTCTGGGGCACGTGTGGGGAACTAAAGGCCCCCATGTGGGGACGACTGGAGGGTGGGATCCAGAGGAGGGTGGGGAGTGCACTGCAGGGCCAGGGCAGAGCTGCCGAGAAGCCTGGCACTGAGCCGTGCCCCCAGTTCTGCAGACAGTCGGCTCCGCCGGGCAACAGAGCTGGCCCCCCTCCCCCCGTCCCTCTGTCTCTGTGGAGCTCTGCTCTCTGTCCATGGACACTCGCTGACTGAGCCCAACGGGAATGCTTCCAACGGGGAGATAAGATCACGAAAGGAGGTGGCAGAACCTGTGTGTTTGCCAGGGGTTACACTCCCGGGACCTTGGCCAGCTCACCAGCCTGTCTCCAGCACCCGTCCAAGTGCTTTGGCAGGCGCCAGGGCTCCTACGCTGGGCAGGGAGTGTGGGGCTGGAGGCATGGCTGGGGGGCTGAGTACTGGACATGGGGAAAGCTCCCCTCCAAATCCTCACCCTAAAGCTCACAGAGGCTTTGCAGCAAAGTGACCTGGGGTCTGGCCAGCCTTTGCCCTCCTCTGTCCCTCGTCTCTCACTGCCCACAAGGCTCCCGGCAGTGCCAAAGCCGCAGGACAGAGCGCTGGGGTCTGCTGCTCGCGCCAGCCTGAGCAGATGCACCAGGAATCGCGGGACACCGTGTGCCAGAGCAGGATGCCCATTGTCCGGAGGAGGAGCTGGCCTGCGCCATTTCCCCAAGGGTGCTGTGCAGCTTCACTTTGAGCCCTCGCGGGGGCCGGCTCTTGGACACAGCGGGGCAGATTCAGAAGTAGGGTGACCAGACAGCAAGTGTGAAAAATCAGGACAGAGGGTGGGGGGTAATAGGAGCCTATATAAGAAAGAGACTCAAAAATCGGGACTGTCCCTATAAAATCGGGACATCTGGTCACCCTATTCAGAAGCGGTGCGGACGGGTGCACACAACTGACTCAAATGGAGCTGTGCCCCCTTGCACCAGACGAGATGTTAGCCCGGCAACAGCAACAAGGGTGATGTCGTGGTGGGCATCTGCTATAGACCACCAGACCAGGAGGATGAGGTAGACAAGGCTTCCTTCGGACATCTAACAGAAGTTTTTAGTTCACAGGCCCTGGTTCTCATGGGGGACTTCAATCGCCCTGACATCTGCTGGGAGAGCAATACAGCAGTGCACAGACAATCCAGGAAGTTTTTGGAGAGTGTTGGGGACAACTTCCTGGTGCAAGTGCTGGAGGACCGTGCTCCTCTTGACCTGCTGCTCACAAACAGGGAAGAATTGGTAGGGGAAGTAGAAGTGGGTGGCGGCCTGGGCAGCAGTGACCATGAGATGGTCGAGTTCAGGATCCTGACAAAAGGAAGAAAGGAGAGCAGCAGAATATGGAACCTGGACTTCAGAGAAGCAGCGTTTGACTCCCTCAGGGAACCGATGGGCAGGATCCCCTGGGAGGCTAATATGAGGGGGAAAGGAGTCCAGGAGAGCTGGCTGTATTTTAGAGAAGCCATATTGAGGGTGCAGGAACAAACCATCCTGATATGCAGAAAGAATAGCAAATATGGCAGGCGACCAGCTTGGCTTAACAGAGAAATCTTCAGTGAGCTTAAACACAAAAAGGAAGCTTACAAGAAGTGGAAACTTGGACAGATGACTAAGGAGTATAACAATATTGCTCGAGCATGCAGGGGTGTAATCAGGAAGGCCGAAGCACAATTGGAGTTGCAGCTAGCAAGAGATGTGAAGGGTAATAAGAAGGTATGTTAGCAAGAAGAAGAAGGTCATGGAAAGTGTGGGCCCCTTACTGAATGGGGGAGGCAACCTAGCGACAGAGGATGTGGAAAAAGCTGAAGTACTCAATGCTTTTTTTTGCCTCAGTCTTCACAAACAAGGTCAGCTCCCAGACTGCTGCGCTGGGCAGCACAGTATGGGGAGGAGGTGAGCAGCCCTCAGTGGTGAAAGAACAGGTTAAGGACTATTTAGAAAAGCTGGACATGCACAAGTCCATGGGTCCAGATCTAATGCATCCAAGGGTGCTGAGGGATTGCAGAGCCATTGGCCATTATCTTTGAAAACTCATGGCGATCAGGGGAGGGCCCGGACGATTGGAAAAAGGCAAATATAGTACCCATCTTTTAAAAAGGGAAGAAAGAGACGGGGAAGGGAAGGAACGAGCTTCACCATCACTGCGCTCACCCCCAATGTCTCCAGGCACCTCTTCAGCTGACCCCTGAGAGACGTCCTGAGCAGACCCGAGCAGGGGACCCAGATGACACCAGTACCTCTACCGGCTATGGCTAAATTCCAACCCTGACCTGAGATGTGAGACTTCGCCCTCTCCCGCCCCCGTGCAGTCTTTTCCTTCCCCCCTTATTTCTTCTCTTTTCTGTCTCTCTGCTTTTGCCTCTGTCTAAGAAGAGTCTGGCTTAATTGGCCAAGACTGTGTATTGTACAACACAGCTGTGAGCCCGGGGCCAGAAAGAGGCAGCTAAAAGCAGTGCCCTAAACAGCCCGATGCTGGTACGAGTCACCAGGTCTCAAACCGTGAGCTGGGCCTGGGTTTTCCAGCACTGTCATAGCAATTGAGAGTCAACCCCAGAGACAGACGCTGCGTTTCCTCTCCTGGCTGCTCTGTCTCCCCTCTTGCAGGTGTGTGTGTGGCTGGGTTTGTCTGCTAGGAACCAGGATCAGACTTTAACAACCACAGCAAGGACAGCTCCAGCCCAGCCCAGCTAACTTCTGCTCTTTGCCCCAAGGACAGTTCATACCAACTCTGACACCGTCTAAGGCGACGTCTACACTGCACTTTTGTCGGTAAAACTTTTGTCAGTCGGGGGTGTGAAAAAAACACACCCTGACCAACAGGGTCAGGAGACGCTCTCCCGCCAACAAAGCTGCCGCCCCTTGTTGGGGGTGGTTTTATCTGGCTGGCAGGAGAGCTCGCTCCTGCCGACAAAGAGCGGCTGCCCTGCGTGCCTTACAGCGACGAGACGTTAGAGGCCCAGCTGTGCCGCTGTAGGTGCGCAGGGCAGACACAGCCGTTGCTGTCAGACGGAGGTTTCCCTTCTAAAGACTCCCGCTGAAGGGAGAGAGCATGGCAGAGGGTGTTACAAGGCAAGGCTGACTTTACATTGCAAAGGCTTTCGCTGCTTTCCCTTCTGTCTCTTCACTAAAGGGCTGGAGGGGTTTTGAGGGGTGTCTTTCCCACGGGACTGAGCTGGCTGAGTTGCTGTGCACCACTCCGACCCTCGTGTAACACCACTGGATACTGACGGGGTCGCAGTAACACCGTTGACTCTTCAGGCCCAGTTATTCCACCCCCGCCCCCAGCCTCTCCCTGGTTCTGCTGCCTGGCTCTCCTTGGCAGCAGGCCATTGCTCCAGAGACAGTGAGTAATTCCCTTCCCCCGCTCACATTGTTACCTGGCAGGTATTTATAGCCGCTGCTCGGACCCCTTCCCGCCCCCAGCCCTCCCTTTTCTGGGCTGTGCAAATTCAGCTCCCGGAGCCCTCGCTGCACACGTCACTCACCCGCAGCTCAGGAACATCCAGCGTCTTATTCTCAAGCCCGGCCGACCTCCCCACCCCCGCGGGGGCCCGTGAAATGAGCGAAGCCCCCAGCCCCGCCCTCCCGCCACACAAACACCTTTGTGCCCCACTGCCCGGATGCCCCGAGCTTGTTGGTTGAACACTGAGGCCTGGCAATGGACTTGTGAGGGGCCCGGCCAGGCGCTCTCCAGCCAGCCTGCTGCTCCGCAAGGCAGCACATGGCACATGCCGCCAGCAGCACCGGGCATTCGGGGTCCTCTCACGGGGCACAGGCAGACGGTCGGAGTCAACGTTGCTCCCAGCTATCAGACGCAAGCCCCCTTTTAGCGGAACAGGACTCACCCAGGCAGCACTAGCGAGTGGTCAGAGCAGGGGGGCCGCGAGCTAAGGGGCACGGGAGCCAGTTCCAGGTCGGAGAGGGGAGTGTGGTCTGCTGGAGGAGAGCAGAAGCAGCTGTTGAGAGAAGGAGCCGTTTCCTGCACATGCCCCTCTGCTCTGACATCGAATCCTCTGCCCTGGGCAGGCTGGGCCCTGCTGGGAAACCCGGGCTGGAGGCTTTGGCAGGTTCCAAGGTCCTGGCAGGATCATCCCAGCTCCCGACACCCTCGTTCAACGCGTCACCTCTAGGCTGCTCGGAGACGCCCTCAACCTCCCCTGATTACGAGAAGCCGATCTCCTTAAGGAGCCGAATGGACCCACACCCCAGACAACCCTGCTGCCTCAGGAGCCCGATCCTGCTCCAGGAGCTCAGGATGCTCAGCTCCCCTGCAAGTTGGGCTGTTGGCTGCTGATGCCTGAAATGCAGAGTCCGGATCCAGGGGCTCGGGAGCATTTTATTTCGGTCGGGGAAACGAATCCCCCGAAGAGACTCTGGTGACAAATGGCTGCCGGGCGAGGGAATCCGACCAATCCAAGGGGGCGTGTGGAACATTTACTGTGGAGTTAGATGGGGAGCGGGCATTAAGCAGAGGAGCCGGAAAGGCAAATAAATCCAAGGAGCTGGGAAAGCCTCTGGAATCAGCCAGGCTGGGGCTGGGGTAGGTATTAACAAGCCATCTGCTGCTCTTCTAGGGACCAGAAATGAACAGAAGGAGAATCCCAGAAGCCGGTTGGGTTTGCAACGCGGGGTGAATTTAATGCTGGTGCTGGGTGCCAGGCTGACAGCCCCAGCGTGGGCACAGGTTGACACAGCTTCCTCCTGCCCTGCCCCTGATGCCTGTACGTCCCCCTCTGCCCTGGAAGGGGCAAGCGGGGAGACGGTCTCCCAGCCTACCCGGGAAGGAGGCTAATTAGTGTCTGGTGTCATTTTTCTGCTGGGGCCGCCTGCCATGAGTCAATGGTCTGAGACCCTGCAAACTCATTCTGTGCAGGGGCCACCAAACAGCCACAGGAGGGCGATGACTTGCAGTCACTCCCCTTCTGAGCTGGGTATAAATGAGAACCTGCCAGTCGGCTGAGCCAGCCATTCCCGCCCTAGGCCTGTGGCCCCAGGAGCTGCCATGCGGTGCCGTCCTACACTGGTGCCCTGCATGCGCCACCCCCTGCAGCAGCCACACTGGGGGCTCCACATCCAAGTGCTGTGAGCCAGAGGCAGAGACTCTTCCACGCGGAGGTGGGGGGTGTCAGAGGCATCGCCTGCCTGACTCCTAGGGGAGGACACAGGTTAGGTGCCAAGGTGGTAGGCCCCTGATAGGTAGGACAGAGCGAGGGAGTGATGCCAGGTGGTGCCGGGAGGCAGTTCCAGACAGCAGCGGATGCAGAGGAGAAGGCTCGCACAGTGAGGAGGACACTGTCCCGAGGAACGCAGAGGAAGCGGAGAGAGCCAAGGTGCGTGCGGGCGGATGGGAAGGGGCTGTCATGTCCTGGAGACGTCCCTCTGACTCCTCATCGGAGCAGCCGGCTCCCTGGAGAGTCCTCAGCAGGCTTGACACCATTGGCTGGGTGGATGGCCACGCGGTGTTGAACGGATTCAGAACAAGTTCCCGGACTGAGTCTCAGAGCTTTGCTGTGCGGCGCTCGGGGACAGAACTGGTGCTCAAAACAAGGAGGCCAGTTATGTTCTGCAGCCTTTCAGGAACCTGCCGTCCCCAGGCAGCCGCCCCCTGAAACTGTCAGCACAAAATCACAGCCTAGGAGACAAAGGGAAAGCAATCTCCGCGGAGCTGCTGCAGTCAGAGCCTCTGAACTCTCCCGGCACCTGGAGCACGTTCCCCAAGTGAGCTGGGCATCCGAGACCTGCCGACACCTCCTGGAGACGCAGGCAGAGCTCGGGATCCAGCTTGTACAGGGCACATCCACAGCCTTGTCTGCTCCCTTGGATTAGCCAAGTCTGGATGGAAATAGACTCTGCCTGTCCTAGCAGCTCATGTGGTCTTGCACCAGGAGAGCAGCGCCGGGCCGTTCACAGAGGGGCTGGCTCCAGGAGTGCTGGCCCCACACACAGCAAGCGGCGGGAGCGCGGAGAGATTCCACCCTTCTGGGATGTCAGACCTCACCTGGGAAATATCATGAGTGTTTCTGCAGCTACCATGGGACTGCTCAGGCTGCGGCAGAGCATCAGGGTGTGTACCCATGTCCCGGGTGAAACATGGCAGACAGGGCAAGGCTGGCTACATGGGGAAGTGGCCCTATCACCTAACATAGATAGATAGATAGATAGATAGATAGATAGATAGATAGATAGATAGATAGATAGATAGATAGAGGGGTGGATGGGGATAGATAGATAGATAGAGGGGGTGGGTATATGGGGATAGATAGATAGATAGACAGATAGATGATGACCATAACTGGCCTTAGAGCTGGTGTCCCAGCAAGTGACTGGGGAAGGTTCCCCTTCCCTCAAGCTGGCTGTCTCTAGCCCCAGCCAGGCCCCAGGGGGCTGGTCATGTTATCAAGACTCTTCCCTGCAGAGCCAGGAAGCTGCTTTATTGTGAGGTCACCTCACCCACCTTTCCAAATACACCCCCAGCTGCAGGGCCAGCAGGTGGCTCACAGTGATACTCCCATCTGTGTGCCCTGCAGGATCCCAGCCCTTGGCTTCCTGTCCAATCACTTTTGGTCGCTTCGTAAAACGTCTTTTAGGAAGCGAGCGCTGGGCGAGTGTTACTGAACTCGATGGAAAACCCGACAGCGGCCAGAGACCGCAAACCCTCCACACACCATGGCTGGGCTGCCCACCTCCCTGGGCACTCACCACCCCCAGGCCAGGCCAGGTGCTCTGCAGGACCATACCCATCGGGATGTCCCGGCTGTGCACCATCCAGTGGATGGGGTCAGGAGAAGAGGAGGCTGGGATGGTGGGCAGGTGTGTGGGGCAGTGCTGGCAGGCAGGGGAGGGGGATGCTGGGCTGAGGAAGGCTGCCCTGCTGGGCTTGTGCTGGGCTAGCCTGGCAGGACTGGAAGCAGGCCAGGAGACCCAAGGCTCCACTCCAGCCCCTCGCTCACAGCTCAGTCCCGCACGCTCCGCCAGGCAGGAACACGTGTGTGTGTGCTCGCACCGGGGCAAGCATGCCAGGGCAGGGCTGGTGATGGAGCAGTCCCCGGAGCAGGCCCCTGCCTCTGAGATCTGGTGGGGTGGGGTGGGGTGGGGTGGGGTGGGGTGGGGTAGGGGGGTCGGGAAAAGGTGGGCAGATGGTCCAGGCATTAAAGCACTGTGCGGGGACTTGGGGCATCAGGGATCAATTCCTGGCTTCCCGTGTGACCCTGACCACGTCTCTGAGCCTCAGTTTCCCCATCGGTAGCACTGGCATTGGTGGTTATTTCACCAGTGTTCGTGAGCTGCTGGGGAGCCCAGCAATAGATTGATAGGAACCTGCCCCTCTCCAAAAGAACTGCAAGCCCCGGCTTGTTTGGCCTTGCCAATGGATTCATTCCTGCTGGCTGGGAATGCTGTAGGCAGCAGGGGGTTTGCTCTGGCTCACCAACATCTTAGCTGGCTCAAATTAATCTTTGGGAAGTGTCCAGACGGGCTCCAAATAAATATGTATAATAATCACTGCCAATAATAGTATGTTCTGTGTCACACACCCACGCACACGAACACACATGTGCACGCACATACACGCACACGAACACACACAGGTGCTCTCTTGCTTGCTCTCTGACACATGCAATAAACAGAATTTGGCATCCAGTCCATCAATTAGGGCAGCAAAGCCCCCACCTGCCAGAGGGAATTCTCAGCTGCCAGGCTGATCTAACGCAAGCTCCTGCTAGCTGGAGTGAAACGAACCCCCCAGGAGCAATTCCGAAGGGTTGCAGGTAGCCTTAAAATAAGAGAAAAAAATTCCTCCCCCTCCCCCCATAACGCCAGCCCGGCACCGGCTGCGGCTGCTAAATGAGGTTACCTGCTGTGCAGCCCCCTCTCTGTCTCACTCCGCTCCCCAGAACTGTTCTTATTCAGCACTGTGACAATCCTCTGGGTCTGATCTGCGGGTCCCTGGTGGGGCGCTGGGAGCAGCAGGGGCGCTGAGCCATCCAGGGCATTTCAAAATGGGAAACGCTCCTCTCCAGGGAAACAGATCCCCCCTCCCTGAATGGCAGCAGCACTGCGGGGGGCGGGGGGCTGGCTGTAAATGGGGGCAACCCCGTTGCCGTCAGTGACTGATCCTGAGGGGCTAGATGGATTTAGTCCCGGCCACCCGCCGGTGGTGTTTCCACTGTCCCAGTCACTGCAGTATCTGAGCAGCTCACAACCTTTCCCCTTCCCCGACCCCGTGCCCCAGGACAGAGCTGTTATCCCCAGTGGAGACGTGGGGATCTAGCACAGACAGACTAAGGGGGAGGTGGGATTCTCAGCTGGCATAGACGTTCCCAGGCCAGCTCTGCTTGAGCTGCAATCCCAGCTGACCCTGTACGCGGGCAGGCCCGAGCCACCCTGCTATTTTCAGGTGGTGGCCTGAGCAGGTCAAACAGAGAAAAACCCTGCGTGACTTGCCTAGGGAGCACACAAGTCCAGGGCTGAGCGGGGCATTGGAGTCAGGTTTCCCATGGCCTAGCCTAGGGTCCTGACCATTGGTCCCCACCTTCCCTGCATATCTAGGGCCAGGAGAGTGCTTCATGGTGAGACACAGCCCTATGCTTGGTCGATCAGAGCTCCAGTATGAAACTGGAGAAAAGCCTGTTGAGAGTCTCTGAGTTAAGTTTAGAGGCGAGAGCAACAAGGGTGATGTTGTGATGGGCATCTGCTATAGACCACCAGACCAGGAGGATGAGGTAGACGAGGCTTTCTTCGGACAACTAACTGAAGTTTCCAACTCACAGGCCCTGGTTCTCATGGGGGACTTCAATCATCCTGGCATCTGCTGGGAGAGCAACACAGACAATCCAGAAGTTTTTGGAGAGTGTTGGGGACAACTTCCTGGTGCAAGTGCTGGAGGAACCAACTAGGAGCCATGCTCCTCTTGACCTGCTGCCCACAAACAGGGAAGACTTGGTAGGGGAAGTAGAAGTGGGTGGCAACCTGGGCAGCAGTGACCATGAGATGGTTTTGTTCAGGATCCTGACAAAAGGAAGAAAGGAGAGTAGCAAAATACAGACCCTGGGCTTCAGAAAAGCAGTCTTAGACTCCCTTAGGGAACTGATGGGCAGGATCCCCAGGGAAGGTAATATGAGGGAGAAAGGAGTCCAGGAGAGCTGGCTGTATTTTAAAGAAGCCATATTGAGGGCGCAGGAACAAACCATCCCGATGTGCAGAAAGAACAGCAAATATGGCAGGTGGCCAGAGTGGCTTAACAGTGAAATCTTCGGTGAGTTTAAACACAAAAAGGAAGCTTACAAGAAGTGGAAACTTGGACAGATGATTAGGGAGGAGTATAAAAATATTGCTCCAGCATGCATGGGTGTAATCAGGCAGGCCAAGGCACAACTGGAGTTGCAGCTAGCAAGGGATGTGAAGGATAACAAGAAGGGTTTCTACAGGTATGTTAGCAAGAAGAAGAAGGTCATGGAAAGTGTGGGACCCTTACTGAATGGGGGAGGAAACCTAGAGGCAGAGGATGTGGAAAAAGCTGAAGTACTCAATGCTTTTTTTGCCTCCGTCTTCACAGACAAGGTCAGCTCCCAGATGGCTGCGCTGGGCAGCACAGTATGGGGAGGAGGTGAGCAGCCCTCAGTGGTGAAAGAACAGGTTAAGGACTATTTAGAAAAACTGGACATGCACAAGTCCATGGGTCCAGATCTAATGCATCCAAGGGTGCTGAGGGAGTTGGCTGATGTGATTGCAGAGCCATTGGCCATTATCTTTGAAAATTCGTGGCGATCGGGGGAGATCCCAGGTGATTGGAAAAAAGCAAATATAGTGCCCATATTTTAAAATGGGAAGAAAGAGAACCCGAGGAACTACAGACTGGTCAGCCTCACTTCAGTCACCGGCAAAATCATGGAGCAGGTCCTCATGGAATCCATTTTGAAGCACTTTGAGGAGAGGAAAGTGATCAGGAACAGTCAACATGGATTCACCAAGGGCAAGTCATGCCTGACCAACCTGATTGTCTTCTATGATGAGATAACTGGCTCTGTGGATATGGGGAAAGCGGTGGATGTGATATATCTTGACTATAGCAAAACTTTTGATACGGTCTTCCACAGTATTCTTGCCAGCAAGTTAAAGAACTATGGATTGGATGAATGGACTATAAGGTGGATAGAAAGCTGGTTAGATTGTTGGGCTCAATGGGTAGTGATCAACGGCTCAATGTCTAGTTGGCAGCCGGTATCAAGCGGAGTGCCCCAGGGGTCAGTCCTGGGGCCGGTTTTGTTCAACATCTTTATTAATGATCTGGATGATGGGATAGATTGCACCCTCAGCAAGTTCACAGATGACACTAAGCTGGGGGAAGAGGTAGATTTGCTGGAGAGTAGAGATAGGGTCCAGAGTGACCAAATTGGAGGATTGGGTCAAAAGAAATCTGGTGAGGTTCAGCAAGGACAAGTGCAGAGTCCTGCATTTAGGAAGGAAGAATCAAGAATTCCCTGCACCGCTACAGACTAGGGACCGTTTGGCTAAGCAGCAGTTCTGCAGAAAAGGACCTGGGATTTACAGTGGACGAGAGGCTGGATATAAGTCAGCAGTGTGCCCTTGTTGCCAAGAAGGCTAATGGCATATTGGGCTGCATTAGTAAGAGCACTGCCAGCAGATTGAGGGAAGTGATTATTCCCTTCTGTTCGGAATTGGTGAGGCCTCATCTGGAGTATTGAATCCAGTTTTGGGCCCTCCACTACAGAAGGGATGTGGACAAATTGGAGAGAGTGCAGTGGAGGGCAACGAAAATGATTAGGGGGCTGCGGCACATGATTTACGAGGGGAGGCTGAGGGAACTGGGCTTATTTAGTCTGCAGAAGAGAAGAATGAGGGGGGATTTGATAGCGGCCTTCAACTACCTGAAGGGGGTTCCAAAGAGGATGGAGCTCGGCTGTTCTCAGTGGTAGAAGATGACAGAACAAGGAGCAATAATCTCAAGTTGCAGTGGGGGAGGTCTAGGTTGAATATTAGGAAAGACTATTTCACTAGGAGGGTGGTGAAGCACTGGAATGGGTTACCTAGGGAGGTGGTGGAATCTCCATCCTTAGAGGTTTTTAAGGTCAGGCTTGACAAAGCGGGGGAGTGGGACATTTCCTATCAAAGAAGGTCTGAAAAATGCTTTCTTAAAAGATTTGCCTGCTTGTTTGTTACATTAGAAATTCAGGTTTCATCCACCCTACCCAGCTTTGCCTGGGGCTCTCTCGGGATGGCTGGAAAGCTAGCAGGATTATGACTTTGCAGGTACCAAGGAAGTGAAACCTCAGCCACTGAGGAGAGAAGGGACAGTTGGTCAGGCTGGTCAAAGCACTTTTTGGGGGGGCTTAATGGGTATTCAACTCAAATGCCTGAGAAACACTTGGGAGAAAAGTGATCTTTGTTAATGTCTTGGCACTGCTGCTTCGTCAGTTTCGGGTCCCCAATTCACAGCTCTGGGTCCCCCGAGGAGCTATCCAGCAAAAGCTGGGAAAGCCAGGCTTGACATTCCCAAGATTTCAAAGGGAAAAAAAACACCTTAAATCACCCCCCTCCAGGTCTCCTTTCTCTGTCAGCAAGGAGCAGTGAACAGCATACGTCAGGTCGGCTTTAAACACCGGAGTCCTTCTCAATGGCTGAAGATGCCCAGAAATCCCAGCGGAGGTTGCCATGGTGACCCTTGGGGAACTGCATTATCCCCACATAGATGCCTAGCAACTGATCGCTGGCCCCTAGCGCCATCGCGCCTCCCAACCCCTATTCTCTAGTGTATGAATTCGCACACCCCTCGTGCAGGGCGCTGTCCCCCGGGCACAGCTGGGAGCACAGCGCAGCCGGGCTAGTGACTTACCCTGGGAGCTTTGGGTGGAGCCGGCACAAGGACTCAAGGCTCGTGAACCCCTGGCCCATCCTCCCCCCCCACCCCACCCCCGGAGCGCCTGCTACTGACTCGTTCCCAAGGTGCCCTGATGGCCCTGGCCGCTGGGCGTGTGAGACAAAGGCCAATGGAGGCCAGCAGTCGGGGAGAGAAGGGGCAGGTGGGCGAGTGACTCAGCCAGAGCCAGGCTGCTAGCACAGTAGAGCACGTGTTGCTCTGGATTTCCAGGCCAGCCCTCAGTCACTCGGTCCTATTTACACCCTCAGCCTCACGCCGCCTGGGCTAGCAAAGCCTCCCCTGCCCGCCAGAGGCCGAGCACAGGAGGAAAAGACCCGCTGGCTCCAGACTGATCATATCAGGACCTCAGGGAGCTAGAGGGAAGGGGGAACCAGGGGAGAGTCACCAGGACAATCTACGATCCCGTCTCCAGCAGCCCACAGTGGCTGGGAATCTTCCGGGCTCTTCACCATACAGACATGCACAGCTCAGCAACTGTCCCCCCTCAGCCACTGGGTGTAACCCAGGAGTAACCCCACTGGGCCAATTCCCCTCACACTCGCCCCCCTGTAACCCAGGAGTAACCCCACTGGCCTGCTGCCCCTCGCACTCGCCCCCGTGTAAACCAGGAATAACCCCACGGGGCCCGATTCCCCTCGCACTCACCCCCCTGTAACTCAGGAGTAACCCCACTGGCCCGATTCCCCTCGCACTCACCCCCTGTAGCCCAGGAGTAACCCCACTGGCCCACTGCCCCTCGCACTCGCCCCCGTGTAAACCAGGAGTAACCCCACGGGGCCCGATTCCCCTCGCACTCACTCCCTGTAACCCAGGAGTAACCCCACTGGGCCAATTCCCCTTGCACTCACCCCCTGTAAACCAGAAGTAACCCCACTGGGCCCGATTCCCCTCGCACTCATCCCAGTGGAAATCAGGAGTAACTGCACTCAGCGAAACACCGCACGCATAAAAATTTGCACAGAAGAAATTTTTTGCGCACACGGCCTGTCAAAAATTAGAGGGAACATTGGCCTGGTCCCCACAATGCTCACCCCCCTGTAAATCAGGAGTGACTCCACTGAGCTGCCTTCCTTGTTAATCCCTGGAGCTCAAACCCCTCACTGAGCAGCATGGGGCACCGTGAAGGTCCAAGCCGCCCACCCCTGCCCTGCTGTCCCCACACTCCCATGCCCTTTGCCCGCACACTCCCAGCACTCACGTCAGCGACTTCTCCAGGCGGCTTCCCGCTGAGCCGACGATCTCCCCCAGCGTGCAGAACGCCTGGCCCAGGAAATCCTGTCGGGGCAAAGGACCATGATGAGCATCGGGAATCCGGATTCTCCGCCCAGACCCCTCAACGCATTGGTCCTGGTGGTGCCTTCGCTGGAGCAGGGCAAACCATTCGGTTTTCGTGAGAATGGGTCCTCCCGGGGCAATAGCACCTTTGCACCAAAGGGAGGTATTCCGGGGGGGAATTCCAGCCTGGGACAGATGGGGAAATGTTTGGGCATTTGGTGCCTCGGAAACTGGCTCTTTGCATGGCAAAATTTTGCAATGCAAATAGTGATTTATCTGTAGGGGGATGGAGAATCACCTTGGGTTTCCATGGGAGACAGCAGGAAGTGTGAGGAGGGAATACAGGAAGTCCCACCCCCCAGGATGGTCACCACTAGGGAACCTGTGTCACAAAGCTCTGCGACTGGGATTTCCCATTGATGCTACTAGCAATGGGCCATTCAAATTCCACTGGCAGACTGGGGTCTCAGTGTAAACATACAGATGACATGGGCCCGAATCCAGATCCACGGACTCCTGGCTCCCTCGCTGACCCCTACTAGCATGACGGGCTGCAGCCACACCCTGGCTCTGGGTCTCCCAACCGTGGGCACGTCTGAGGGCCCTGTGCCTGGGCAATAACATGGGCACACAGAACAATCCCTGCCCAAGGTGGGCAGTGCCCTGGGAAGCTGGCAATGCAGCCTGGCATGGCATGGCTATTCCCCATGGAGAGCCATCTCCACCCTCAGGCTCTAGGCACCTGCTCAGCCAAGGCACCCACTGCCCCCCTCAGCCCCAGTGATCCCCAGATGGAGCGACAGGGAGGTTCAGTCTCCAAGGCCCAATCAACCTCAGACTGCCAATAAGGGGGGCAAGTGGCATGGTGGTGAGGCAGCTGCCTAGTACCTGGCCAGAGACCCTCAAACTCACTCAGGCAGGGGCCACTGGGCGGCTGCCAGCCATGAGGCCAGGCATCACCACCCCACTGGCAGTCCTGGCACCAGACCTCCTTGCCAAACCCTGGTGCGCGGGTCTGCACTGGGGCACTAGGCTGGAGGGTGCAGGGCAAGAGAGGTGAGAGCAGGGGAGGGGCAGGGAACATGCTCTTACTCACATGCTTTGAGAGGTCGGGGCTTTTGGAATCCACGTCGTACCTGCAGGAGGGGAGGAGAAACCACATGACGTGGCTGTAGAGCCCCCTCTCTGCAGGGCCTGGCACTCCCCATCACCACCAGGCAGCCGCTCCTGGGGCAGCGCATGGCCCCCTGCTCGGGGGCAGGGTCTTGAACCCGGGTCTCCCACGTCCCATGGAAGCACCCTGGCCCCAAGCTATGGGCTAGGCTGGGGAGTCGCTTTCCAGTGTCTGGGGCTGGGAGATCTGACTGTGATACGCATGGGGATATCCCCCCCAGGCACCAGGCCAGCACACCACTGGGATGTTTCACAGGCCGCCATGACAGGCTCTCACTGAATGTTGGTGGGATTTGAGCACCTGAGCAAAGCCCCAGCCAGGGTCTCTCGCTGTGCCCATGTAGGGTTGTTATTGTAGGGTCTTCCCTGAGCTGCAGCGTTTGCCATTCTCCCCTCAGAGCCTCTCCCCCGGCCCGGCACTCACAGGTCGAAGCGCAGGCTCTGTTTCTCTTCGAAGAAGTAGTCGAGGATGAACTTGCGCACGAAGTCGGGGTTCAGGGTGTTGTCGATGACCTCGGTCCTGCCAAACTGCAGGGCGAGAGGGACGCCAGTTACCCAGGGTGGCGTCCTCGGGGCTACAGGAGATGGCCCAGGAGCACTTGGGGAGCAGAGTCTGGGATCCCAGTTCTGGGCTTCAATGGGCACAGTTAGACTAGGCCTGAGATTGAGAGAGTTGGCAGCTGCCCACCCATGACCCCTCTGACCTTTCCCGGGCCAGGAGAGGGGAGAACCCAGCACGCCGGGAGACGGGGAGGGAGAAACAGAGACTCATCGAGGGGGCAGACGCCTCTTGGTGTCTCCAGCTGCTAATTTCTGGCTCACGCCACAATGGCGCTGGCGCAGAGCCCACGCAGGGAGAGTTCAGGAGGCTCTGTGATTAAGCCCCAAGGCACATCAATTAAGCAGCTGTTAATTATACGTCATGTGTCCCCCTGAGCACAGACTAGCTGGGTGGACTCGCACACCTCTCCCGCCAGCTGCAAATCCATGGCTTCTCGGGGCGAGACAAAGCCCAGAATAGGCGCGGGGGCCATGTGCGCATGCAGCTAGTACGAAGGGGGGTCCTGGCTGTGGGATGGGGGTCTGCACCGGGAGCCATTGCAGAGAGAATCCAGAGCCAGAGCCAGCAGCAGCATCATTGAAAGGGAAAATGACACCAGGGGCATGATCCTGGAACTGGTGAGAGATGCTGATGCCCCTCACTCCCGACCCACAGCCCCCTGCTATCCCAGCCCTGGGCTCCCCACACACACAGCTCCGCCGGTGCCCCTCACTCCCGACCCGCAGCCCCCTGCTATCCCAGCCCTGGGCTCCCCACACACACAGCTCCGCCGGTGCCCCTCACTCCCGACCCGCAGCCCCCTGCAATCCCAGCCCTGGGCTCCCCACACACACAGCTCTGCCGGTGCCCCTCACTCCCGACCCGCAGCCCCCTGCTATCCCAGCCCTGGGCTCACCCCGCCCCCCAGCTCTGCTCAGTGCAGGTAAGAATTCATGACCTTCACATTCATGTCACGTGTGCTCTATACTGGAGTTCGGCTGCGCTCTCCAGCGGGGAGATGCCAGCAGCATATTGGCCCTACTTGGAAAAGGGGGGAGGACCTCAGGGTGTTCTCAGGGGCCCTCCTGTGCATATAGCAGCATCTTGAGTGCATGCTGGGGACACAGAGTTTGTGTGTTCTGGGGGCACACGGAGATGTCAGGGATGCAGACTCTCCGCCCTTAGCAGCAGCAGCAGCATTACACTTGCACCTAGCGGCTGCGACCAGGGTCCCCATTGTGCTCGGTGCTGTACATACGCACACCAGAGACCGTCCCCGCCCCACAGAGCTGGCAGCACAAAGAGACAAAACAGCGGGAGGGTGGGAAGGGAAGCAGAGACCCAGAGAGGGGAAATGACGTGACCAAGGTCCTGCAGCAGGTCATTGACAGAGCCAGGAATGGACCCCAGGGTGAATTCCTGGCCCTGATGAAGTCAATGGCAAACCTCTCCTTGATCCGGCAGAGCCAGGATTTCACTGAACCCAGCACCCTGTCACCCAGACCCTGCTGTTCTCCTGTCGGGGCAGTGGGGCTTCCCCTTGGCCCAGCAGCCACGATGCACTGAGTGGCCAGAGCTGGCCCCTGGGCGTTCCTGTTTGATGCTGCCTATGGCAGGGACATCCAAGCCTGCTGAGTGGTTCCTGGCACCCCTGGGGCTGCGGCAGGCGCCGGCAAAGGTTACTGGGATTCCCACCCCGCCTGGTGCTCACACAGAGGCTGTTTGCTGAGCCCACTCTTTAATATCCTGAAAGCTCTTGGCTAACAATGCAGTAACCCGTCCTGCTGCGCTCCCGCCCCCGGGCAGAGCCGGCACATCGGGGCGCTGGGACCTCTGAGGCATCTGAACGCGGTGAAGGCTGCTGCAGCGAATCCCTGATGTGCAAACAAGGCGATTCCATCTGCAAATCCTTGGGCAGGGGGTGGTCAAGATGACAATGCAAATGCCCCGATTCCTGAGCACGATACACATGCTGAGTTAGATCCTCAGCTGGTATAAACTTCCATAGCACTATGTCCATTTACACCCACCGGGGACCTGGGCTATAGACCAGAACCCTCCCAGCCCCCTCCCCTGGGGGCAGAGGCATTTGCAGTATCACTAACCCAGCCTTACTGATGGGGAAACTGAGGCACGGAAAGGGAAAGTGGTTTGTCCGGGGTCACCCAGTGAGTCGAGGCAGAGTGGGGAAAGGACCTGGGGGTGTCGAGATCTGGCAGTGATGGGTTGAATAGAAATACCGTAGATGGATGGATGGATGGATGAATAGATAGATATTAAAAACACCCGTGAGTATGCAAATGAATTGTGTAAATCTAGCTTCCCCTGTTTTCTAGTTTCCCTGCTTTCTGCATTGCTCCCCAAGGGATTGATCAGTTTCAGACTTTTTCTCTAGTCAGTTTCATTTCCCGGTTCTCCTCCCCTGGTGCAGGAACACTGGGCCAGACTCTCCCCAGGTGCAAATCCCCCTGCATCTGTCCCAGAAAATGCAGCGATGTCGATTTACCCCAGCTGAAGATTGGGTCAGTCTCACTGGCAGGATGCCCGCCTGCTGCCCGCCCTCCTGCAGGGCTGAATTCCTCCGTGGCACAGCGGCTCCTGGGGGCTTTCCTGCTTCCTCCAGGCAGGTGTGAATCGAGCCCCCGGAGCGCTGTGGCCATCATCCCCCTCAGCAGCACTGGAGCTATTGCAGCACTGGGCCCATTTACACAGACCCTCTGCTCAAGCCGTTGCACTGGCAGAGGTGAGTGGGGGTTGGCCCCAGTTAGCTTCCCTACACCCCCACCCCCACCCCTGGAGTCCCTGCATAGACCAAAAACCACCACGGCTCCATGACAGCCGCAGGGGGATCGGTGAGGCCGGAGGACAGGGAATAACTGGCATCACTGGGGACAAGTGATAGTTTTATAATGGTGACCCCTGACAATTCCCCTCCCAGTGGGCCAGTGATGCTGGTAGCCTCCGACGGGAAATATGAGGCAGAGACGTGAGTGACCCACTCAAGAGTCACGTCTGCTCAGGCAACAAGGGGCCATTCTGCCCACTCAGTCTGACTTCATCCAGGGATTCCTGCAGCCAGCCCATAGCTGCCAGTTGAGCTAGCACGTATCCAGTCAGTGCTGGGGCCAGGGGTAGCTCTCAGGAGCTCAGACCCATGGCCTCTGCCTGTGCACCTGCCGCTGCTCTCACTGGCTGGCCAGGGGCCTGAGCCAAGCCCCAGGGAAGTCAGCGGAAAGTCTCCCCAGCCCAGATCCTCAAAGGTATGTAGGCTCCTAACTTCCACTGACGTCAATGGGAGTTAGGGGCCCAAGTGCCTTTGAGGAGCCAGTAGATCAAGCCAGGGATCGTTCCAAGGAGAGGCACCAGCTGACTCGCTGCTAAATGAAGAACAGTTTAAACTCCCCCTTGACTGTCCCAGCACCTCCCCCGCTCGGCTGGCACAATCTGCGGCTGATTGGCTGGCTCGGTAAGGCCCCGTTGTCTCCGACAAGGCTCCGAAATTACCTTTCCTCCCACCGCAGCGTGTCACCTGCACGCAGCTGTCACTTGGCTCAGCTATTGAGGCCACGTCTGCAGGGTTTGCGCTAACTGGGCCCCTGAGCCGCCTGGGAGTGCAGGAGCTGAGTCCGGGCTCTGGGTGTGTGGTGGACGGAGAGGCGGATACCAGCTGTTCCTGCGGCCATTGAGGAGCCGGGGGGGGGGGGGGGGCAGCGTTTGCTTTCCTATGCTAAGGAGGGCTGGACCTGGCTGGAATGCGGATGGGGGACTTCCCAGGAAGACTCAGGGCTTAGCTACACGTGAGGGGCTCCCCCATTGGCGTAGTCGACCCCTTTCCCCAGAGGGAGCAGCGCGGCCGATAGAAGAATTCTTGCACACCCCTGAGCAATGCAGCCAAGCCAACCGAATGCTCGAGCGTCGAGCAGGCCTCAGTGGCTGGCCCTTCCCACGCTGCGGCTGAGGGCCTGCTGCCCAGCGTGCCCCGATCGAACCGCGAACGGCCCCGCAATCGCCACAGCGAGGGGCCATTTAGGCGTAGAGAGGCTTGGGGAGTGGGCAGAGGAGAGCATGGCCTGGCTGGGCTCTGGGCCAGCTCCACCCGCCTGACCCCCAATGCCCTGGCTGGAAAACGGGGGGTATTTTCTGTGAAAAATTCTTGAAAGAAAGCAGGACATTTCCATGAAAAGCCACGTTCTGTCTGGCCCACGTGCGAGCTCACTTGCACACGCAAGCACTGCTTGGGCACGCACGTGTGCAGGCACACGGCCATGTGGCAAACCTGTGGCGGGAAAACCAAGTGTTCTGCTCTTCAAAGCCCAGTCTCCAGTCAGCCCATCTTTCCAGCCTCCCAGGGCTGGGAGCCACGCAGCTACTGCCCTTAGCCCTGCCCGCGCCTCGCTAACGTGCTAGCCCCAGGCCCGGCCAAAGTGTCTGTTAAGGGCCTGCCGCTGATGCGGTGCGGCTTTGCCAGGCATCCCTCCAGTTGCTGCTGAGCCTTGGGCCCCTGCCAGCCCCACCCTGGTGAGCCGCGGGGGAGCGGGACCGAACGAGCACAGACGCCTTTCGGCCCAAGCCGAAGATCTGTGGCATGAAGGGCCCCATCCTGCCCTTGGCCATACAGCTGCAGCTTCCCATTGGCTTCCCCCGGAGCTGCACGCATGTCGCTGAGCCCACCCAGGCCGGTCGCCCCGCGGAGGCAGCGCTGTCTAGTGGTTATAGCACAGGACTGCACGGCAACAGACCTGGCTCTGTTCCCAGCTTCCTCCCTGACTGGCTGTGTGACCTTGAGTGAACCCCTGCCCCACTCCGTGCCTCAGTTTCCCCATCTGTACTAGTCTGTCCATGAGTTCAGCCCCCCACTCCTTCAGGAGAAACTGCTCTGCACAGCAAAGCCCCTGTGTAACTGCAATAGAAATACTAACGGCTCTTGCTCCAGGAGCAGAGATCCAGGGCACTGGCTGGGGGGTGTGAGGAAAATACCTTGGCCCCTGCCAAGGGGCACACGTGGCCAGGCCAGCACTGCCCAAGGCAGATGGTGCCCACCCCAGTGCTGGGCTGCCAGGGATTGACCCCGGGGGCCATGTGAGGTGCAGAACCCCCCCACCCCGCGTGAGCTCAGCAGCGTTATCTCTGGAGCCTGGCTGCCATTGCTGGCGTGGCCTGTGTTTAATCACAGCAGCAGCCTTTCCATCACCTTCCGCACCTGGGGCCCCGCGCCGCCTCCTCGGCCTGGGGCCACAGCTTCCTTCCCAGGCAAAGGGGGCGTCTCTCTTGCGGGCAAGTGCACGGCTCAGGCTGAAGTGGGCGGGAGCAGGCTGTTCCCACTGCTCCAAGCACGTGCAGCAGACACCAGGCAGCCACGTGTCTGCACGCACCCCACTGCCGTTGTGCTGGGGGCAGAGACAAGCCCCCAACAGAAACCCAGCCAGGCCTAGATCCCAAGGCCACCACTGGGATCATCCAGTCTGAGCTCCTGCTTAGCACAGGCCAGAGCCCTGCCACCAGCGACTCCAGCATTGAGCCCAGAACTTCGGCTTAAACCAGGGCAAATCCACTCGAAAGAGTTGCCCGATCTCAGGTTAACAACCCAGGTGATAGCGAATCCCCCAAGCCCTAGGCCAGCCATTCCAGGGTCATTTCCCGTGCGAATTTGTCTGTCTCCAACTTACAGCCATTGGGCGCGCACTTGGTGAGTCTTACGCCACCTGATTTTGTTCTCCGGCTCCCGGGGCCATGTTGGGAATTTCCGGTTTCATTTCCAGACAAAGGACATTTCTAAAGCAGAAAGCAAGAGAGCCCCAGAATATGCTGCTTTTCAAAATCTCCTGACTCTTTCTGAGCCCTGGAGGTTGGCGGGGCTGCCATTGTCTGCTAGATGAAAGACCCTCTGCTCCGAGGCCTTGTCTCCAGGGGGTGCACTGAGTGGCATGGTGCCGGCGCAGTGAGAACACAACCTAACAGGGTCATTTCCCTGTTCTGGAATAAGCCAGGCCAGCATCCACCCTGGGAGCTCTTCCAGAACAGGTGACTCCACACTAGCCATGCCGGTCGATTTCCCCACGGCAACACGGCCTCGGGAACCTTCTCCCCACGTAGGTGCTCAGAGCCCGTGATCCAGTCTCTACTCACACCGACCGCCTGGCCAAGCAGGGAGGGCTCCCTTTATAGGCGTGTCCTATAGAACTGAACAGGGAGTGAGACCCTTTCTCTGGGGTTTGGGAGCCATCCTATAGAGGTGAGTAGCCAATTCCATCCCTGATGCTGAACATTATAGGGTCTTTCCAAAACCCAGTAGCCGGATCACTTCTCTCTAGGCGTATAAAATGACCTATAGACCCCTACTGCCAGAGGCTTTTCCCCTAAGGCCGATGGGCTATTTTAATGCTTCTAGTCTGTACTGAGTTTTATTAGCTCTCTCGAGTGTAACTTACAACAGAGGCAAAAGCGGGAGGGTTTGATCACAGCTGAATTCCAGCAAGGCCCAACTCTGTGAGGTGCTGAGAGCTCAGTGGATGCTCAGCCCCTCAAGGCTCAGTAGCAGCTGTAATACCGATTCACTATTTGATGCCTCTCTTTCCCTGAGGGCCACAGGGCGGGCTCCATGGGCAGCTTTGCCTAGGCCTGATCCAAGTCCCACTGGAGCGACGGGGTGCCCATCGGGAGCAGGATGTCTGGGCGAGGAGCCTGAACCGGCTGCAGAGGGAGCGTCCGGCCATCCAGCTACCGTGACAGATTATTCCGTACCCTTGTACAATTGTAACGCAAGGGCTAGCTCCCACCCAGTGCTGCTCCCCCCTTATTTGCATAAGTAATTGCTAGCCTGTTAATGACTCATTAGGGACCCTGCACGCCATACAGCAGCACCAAGGAGCTGAATTGCACGGGAAACCTCCACACGATCACTTCAATACAGGCAGATCCAAACGGGCTGTGGCTGATCCTGCAGGGGGCTGAGCCCCCCTCTACATTCACAGAGAGCCCTCAGCACCTGGCTGTTCCTCACGTGCCAACCGTATATCAAGGGGCCAGGTCCTCAAAGGATCCCAGTGGAAGTTAGGGACCTTGGAGCACCTGGGTCGAGGTATTGCTTCTTTCCTTTCCTGTCCAGGAAGAGCTGAACCATTTATACCGGTCTAACTGCATCCACACTAGGGGGCGCTGTGCTGCTGTGACTCTGGAAGTTCAGCTGACGTGCTTCCCCTTCGGGGGGGAGGTCTGCGCCCAGTCTGCAGGGTGAGACCCCAGCCGACATCCCGCCCTTTGCATCGGTTAGCGGAGCACTTCGCAGCGGGTACCACGCAGGAATCATGACTCCTCATCATTCCCCTAAGACATTCACAGATCGTGTGACCAGCCCCTCTGACCTCCTGCATCACACCGGGGATTCCTGCATCCAGCCCAGAGCCTGCAGCTGACCCAGAGCTGAGAAAGACACTGACCTCGATTAAAAAATCTTCCAGGGTGACTCCACCCCGCCCCCACTGGTAAGTTGATCCAACCATTAATCACCCTCACCGTCAAATATGTGCTCCTTATTTCTCATCAAATGTGTCTAGCTTCTGCTTCCAGATGTCAGATCTCATTACTCCTTGGCGGGCGGGCGAGCTGGTAATGTACGAATGACGCTAGTCCTACAGGGGTAAACGGTGGCAAAGGGCCTTGACTCCAGTGCAAGGCAGAGACTGAGCTAAGAGATTCCCACCCCAGCTCTAGCCATGTGCTATGAGTGCTGATCGCACCTCTCCGCGCCTGGCGGGTGGAGCACAGCGAGAGCCGAGGGCGGGGGGAGAGGCGCCCCACAGTCAGGCTGGTTTGGAAGAACATGGACAGCAAGGTTAGTTCTCAATCCAGCCTGAATGACACTGGAAAGAAAAATTAGGCTGTTTTTCTGGGGGGAAAATCTTTCTCCCAGACAGTTTTCATAGAATATCAGGGTTGGAAGGGACCTTAGGAGGTCATCTAGTCCAGCCCCCTGCTCAAAGCAGGACCAATCCCCAATTTTTGCCCCAGATCCCTAAATGGCCCCCTCAAGGATTGAACTCACAACCCTGGGTTTAACAGGCCAATGCTCAAACCACTGAGCTATCCCTCCCCCCGAGGGAAGAGGTTAGCTTTGTTAACCCTTGTTTATTATTTCTCACGCCTTCTACACAAACCCCCTGCCCTGGGCTCGAGGGCAGATTTGAAAAGGCATTTAGGTGCCTAATGAAGAGATAGGTGCGCAGTGGGATGGTCAAAATGCCAGGTCACCAACGGAGCATCTGAGCCCATCTGCTGGCGCCTTGCTGAGGAGACCTAGGCAAAAGCAAGAAGCTGGTTTGCTCGAGGTCTCTGCTCCCATCTCATGCAGGCAGTGGGCTGGGCACGGCCCGTACAGACCCATGCCAAAGAGAACTGGTGACCACCCAGTGGCCTTGGAGGACAAGAAGACAGGCTGAAAATCCAGAGGGGAATGCCTCTGACCAGTGGGTGAGAGAGGTAACACGATTCGCCCATTGATCAGCGGCAACCTGCTACCCAAAGAGAAAGCACCTGTCAGGAACCCATGGCCACCTAGCACTGCCACAGCACCCAGATTCCCCCTCCCCAAATTGCACAGGCCTCTACTACTTAGGCTAAAGGAGAATCTCCATTCATGGTTTGCAGTGTAGGGCTTATGGCACCCAACCAAGAAGAGCTGATTCCACCCACTAGAGGGCAGTGTGTCATACATACTCTCCAGTTCTTTACACTATTTAAGCTTTGCCAACATTTGTGTCCCTTGTCCCACCAATAACGTGTATTGAATTGCATCAGGGAAATAAATATACATGTTGCTTGTACACTGTCTTTTCCTCTAGAACTCAGTACAGCCAGGTAATGACTAATTTGATGATAGCGGCTTTTGTTCTTTCGCTGCATTCTCATCACTGTTCTCGCTATCAGCCAAGGAGCCTCGGTATTTATCAGAAATATTTATACTCTCTTGATTGAAGACGCCAAACACAATATCCAATTAAGGCTCATTTCCAGGGAATTGGAAGCGCTTGCCAGCCAATTTGAACTTTATCAGCTGACTCATTCTCCAGAGACGTCTGTTCCGCTTTTGAAATGACACAGAGCGCCCTCTAGTGGTTACCACTGACATGAGCCAGCAGCTCACCTGAGACCAGGGGGTGGTGTTGACCAAGTGCCTGCTTTGCACAGCCAAGGTCATGAGTTCGAATCCTAGTAAAGGAAGGCAGTGAGGTGTAGTGGGTACAGCCCAAGTAGACAGGAAATGCTGGGCATGTCTCTGCCCTGCTGTGTAACCTGGGCACTGCCCCTCGCTATGCTTCAGGCTGTACAAGGGGGATAATGCCATTACTCACCCAGCGTGGGGCGCTCTAGGCCTGACTGGCACGAAGCGGTGCTACAGACACAGCACTCACAACAAGGACGTACTGGGGTCAGTTCTTTCCTGCTGTTCAGCCGGGTCGCTGGTCTCTTACTGAATTCCTAGGGGCTGTCATGGACTGGCTGGCGGCAGGGCTCTTCAAGCTATTCCCGCAGAGGCTTGGGCCAACAGACGCCATGTGCCTCCCCCACCCCGTAACTGGGGCAATGGCACTAACAATACCCCACTCAGGAGAGGGGAGTGAGGCTGAATTAACCCTTAGCAAGTGCCTGGCGATTCCCGGCTGGAGGGTGCCCTAGAAATGCAGGTGTCAGCAGAGTCTGATGTGGGGGAAACCCCCTCTGCAGAGGGGCCAGAACAAGGGCCATGCACCCACGAGCGTAGGTGCAGCTCATATGGGCCGTGTGCGGGCCCTCTGCAGGGGGTGACCTCAGCCGGTGATCAGGGGATCTCCTGGCCTTACGACTTCCCAGAGAGAGCAGAGCACGTTCTGCTCAGATGTTTGCTGTTGGATCCTGTGTTCCAAACATACAGCCCGATGCTCTGCTGGGGTTACGCTGACTTTCACCAGGCGGGGATCTGACCCCACTGGCTCCAACACAGCTCCACCCATTTACCCCAGCTGGGGAGCTGGCCCCACTGCAGCTCCAGCCGATTTCACACTAGCGGAGGATCTAGCCTCTTTGTGTTACCTATTCTCTGAAACCATTTCCAGCCGAGCCCAGCCAACGTGCTTGAATTATCGAAGGTGTCCTCGCGTGGCCACGTCTTACCCGCTGTCTCTTGGAACGTTTGCTGCTTTCGATAGTATTGTCTGCGGGGGCCCTGGAGACGCAGCGGTTGTTAATATTACCATTCGGAGGGGCGATGGATCCCTGAAGCATTGCCCCATATCCATGCTGCTTTCCTGGGTCCAGCCTCTCTCTGTGACATGCCCTCCCCCCATGTCTCTAGCAGGGCCAGCTCAGTGGCTCGAACGGCAGTTGCCAATACTTTCACGAAGGAGGAGATTGCTGCGGGGTGGTCAGCCTCGCTCGGGGCACGTGTGATCCCGGCCACAGCGAGCACCACTGAGAACGTTACAAGTGTCGCAACTCGAGTCACCAGTGCTGAGAGGTGCAGTGGGCAGGGCCCGGTCTAGTGACCCAGGAGCCCTGGATTCTATTCCTGGCTCTCACTGATCTGCTGCAGGACCTTAAGCTAGATGAAGAGGATGCATCGCTGATACAGAGCGAGCTGGATCGCTTGGTAAGCTGGGCGCAAGCAAACAGAATGCGCTTTACTATGGCCAGATGTAAATGCATCCATCTAGGAGCAAAGAATGTCGGCCATGATTACAGGATGGGGGGGCTCGATGCTGGGAAGCAGAGACTCTGAAACAGATTGGGGGGGGCATGGAAAATCAGCTGAACAGGAGCCCCCAGTGTGACCCTGTAGCCAAAAAGGCTAATGCAACCCAGGGATGCATAAACAGGGGAATCTCAAGTAGGAGCAGAGAGGTGATTTTCCCTCTGTATTTGGCACTGGTGTGACCGCTGCTGGGATTCTGTGTCTGGGTCTGGTGCCCACAATCCCAGAAGGATGTTGATAAATTCGGGAGGGGTCAGAGAAGAGCCACAAGAATGATTAAGTATCAGAGGGGTAGCCGTGTCAGTCCGGATCCGCAAGAGCGACAAAGAGTCCTGTAGCACCTTATAGACTAACAGAACTATCGGAGCGTAAGCTTTCGTGGGCGAAGACCCATGAAAGCTTATGCTCCAATATTTCTGTTAGTCTATAAGGTGCTACAGGACTCTTTGTCACTCTTGAAGAATGATTAAAAGATTAGAAAACCTGCCATATAGTGATGGACTCAAGTAGCTCGATCTATTTAGCTTAACAAGAAGAAGCTTCTGGGATGACTTGATCACAGCCTGTAAGTATCTACATGGGGAACAAATATGTAATCCTGGGCTCTTCAGTCTAGCAGGGAAAGGGCTAACACAGTCCAGTGGCTGGAAGTTGAAGCTAGACAAATTCAGACAGGAAATAGGGGCGACTTTTTTAACAGGGAGGGTAATTAATGCCTGGAACGATTTCCCAAGGGTCGCGGTGGAGTCTCCGTCACGGACAATTTGTAAATGCAGCTGGGCTGTATTTCTAAACACTCTGCTCTAGGGATTGTTTGGGGGCAGGTCTCTGGCCTGCACGATACAGGGGGTCTGACTGGATAATCACTAAGCTACCACTTGGCCTTGGCATCTATGAAAGTCACTTTCTCTCTCCTCCCAGCCTTTGTCTGCCTTAGCTAGGCAGGCTGTTCGCTCCTTGGGGCCGGGCCTCGCACTGTGAGGCTGTAACATAATGGGGCCCTGATGGTGCTACTGGAATAAGAGTAGTCAGCATATCGGGCATTGCAATGATGCTCGACAGCCACGGATCAGGGCTGGTCTCAATGAGGACATTGACCGACATGGCTAGATCTCTTCCCCTGGACACTCTTCTTCCAGAAGAAGCACGTCTACATGGAGCATTACACTGGCAAAGCTGTGTCGGTAAATTTCCCCCGTAGATGACCCCTAAGGCACAATGACCTGGAGACAGGGCAGGGAGGGTCCCAGCTACGCCAAGCAGCGAGATGCAAGACCCACCCCTTTGCTCCAGAATTCACTTGGTTCCAGTTAATTGCTGCGGGAGGCGCAGTGGGGCAGTGTGGGGGTGGGGAGCGCCTCCCTCTGTTGTGAGTGGAGCGGGAGGAAAGTTTTTGCCCGGAACTTTTTCACCACAAACCGGGCGACTAAAACAGTTTGCAAATTTGTGTTGATTTCACCAATTTGTTTCACTTGAAAAAAATCAAAAGAGCCAAAACAGTTACACTTCGTGATTCAGAACAAGTTTCATTTCAAAATGTTCTACAGTTTTCCTTTAAAAACAATCTCCTTTAAAACACAACATTTTGTTCAACTCCAAACAATTCTTTTGCTGACTTTCAGGCTCACTGGAAATGTTCACCCATTTTCATTTTGTCTCGACCCCCAGCAATTGCTTTAATATTTTCAGACCCGCCAGCGAACCGAAAAATCCATTTTTCACCCAGCTCTAATTGTGATGAGTTTAATGTGACGGGGGTGCTAGTTTGCATTGGCCTGGCACTCAGCGCACACAAAATGAACTCAACAAGAGTCTGCTCTCGTCATTTTTTATAAATCACAAAGGTTATTTTTGTTCTCTCATCAAAGCGCCCCTTCGTACACACTGTTTTGCAGGGCACAAATTAACCAGAAGGATCATTGCACCAGTGATGAGAAGCCTGTGAAATAACAAACCAAACTGACTGTGGCTATATTTGCTTTCTGAGTTACAATTCCTTAGGCCAGATTCCCAGATGCTATAAATCCGTGTAGCTCTGCTGGAGTCAATGAACCGAGGCTAGTTCATTCCAGCTGAGGATCTGGATAAGTGTGCAAATCTGGGCTGATGTCATTTTGTAAAGACACCAAACACCACTGTGAGGAGCATGGCATATAAATTAATAGATAGATGGATAGAAGGGTGTGGGGGCGGGGGGATGGATGGAGAGAGATGACACGGGTATGTACGGGGATGGATGCATAGAGTGATGGATGGCTGGTGAAGAGATGGATGGATGGGAGGGTGTGTACAGGAAGGGATGGATGGATGGATGGATGGATGGATGGATGGATGGATGGATGGATGGGAGGGTGTGCAAGGGGATGGATGGGTGGTGAAGAGAGGGACAGGTGGGAGGGTGCGTAGAGGAATAGATGGATGGGAGGATGGATGGGAGAGTGTGTAGGGGGATGGAAGGATGGGTGGTGAGGAGACGGATGGATGGGAAGGTGTGTACAGGAAGTGATGGATGCATGGTGAAGAGATGGACAGGTGGGAGGGTGTGTACAGGAAGGGATTGATCGATGGATCGATGGATGAATGGGAGGAAGGATGAATGGATGGAGAGATGTATGGATGGATAGGTGGGAGAGTGTGTACAGGAAGGGATGGATGGATGGATAGGTGGGTGGGAGGATGGATGGTGAAGAGATGGACAGGTGGGAGGATACATACACGAAGTGATGGATGGATGGATGGATGGTGAAGAGAAGGACAGCTGGGAGGATGTGTACAGGAAGGGATGGATGGTGAGAAGATGGACAGGTGGGAGGGTGTGTACAGAAAGGAATGGATGGGTGGGTGGATGGATGGTGAAGAGCTGGACAGCTGGGAGGGTGCATACAGGAAGGGAAGGATGGAAGGATGGATGATGAAGGGATGGATGGATGGACAGGTGGGAGGGTGTGTAAAGGAAGGTATGGAAGGATGGGTGGATGGATGGATAGATGGACAGATGGGAGGGTGCGTACAGGGATGGACGGATGGATGGATGATTAAGGGATGGATGGATGGTGAAGGGATGGACAGCTGGGAGAGAGTGTACAGGAAGAGATGGATGGATAGATGGTGAAGGGATGAATGAAAGGATGGATGGATGGACAGCTGGGAGACTGTGTACAGGAAGGGATGGATGGATGGATGGTGAAGGGATGAATGGAAGGATGGATGGATGGACAGGTGGGAGGGTGTGTACAGGAAGGGATGGATGGATGGATGGTGAAGGGATGAATGGAAGGATGGATGGATGGACAGGTGGGAGGGTGTGTACAGGAAGGGATGGATGGATGGATGGTGAAGGGATGAATGGAAGGATGGATGGATGCACAGGTGGGAGGGTGTGTACAGAAAGGGATGGATGGATGGATGGATGGATGGATGTACAGGTGGGAGGGTGTGTACAGGAAGGGATGGATGGATGGATGGATGGATGGATGGATGGATGGATGGATGGATGGATGGATGGACAGGTGGGAGGGTGTGTACAGGAAGGGATGGATGGATGGATGGTGAGGGGATGAATGAAAGGATGGATGGATGGACAGGTGGGAGGGTGTGTACAGGAAGGGATGGATGGATGGATGGATGGTGAAGGGATGAATGGAAGGATGGATGGACGGACAGCTGGGAGAGTGTGTACAGGAAGGGATGGATGGATGGAAGGTGAAGGGATGAATGGAAGGATGGATGGATGGACAGGTGGGAGGGTGTGTACAGGAAGGGATGGATGGATGGATGGATGGATGGACAGGTGGGAGGGTGTGTACAGGAAGGGATGAATGGATGGATGGTGAGGGGATGAATGGAAGGATGGATGGATGGACAGGTGGGAGGGTGTGTACAGGAAGGGATGGATGGATGGATGGTGAAGGGATGAATGGAAGGATGGATGGATGGACAGCTGGGAGAGTGTTTACAGGAAAGGATGGATGGATGGATGGTGAAGGGATGAATGGAAGGATGGATGGATGGACAGGTGGGAGGCTGTGTACAGGAAGGGATGCATGGATGGATGGTGAAGGGATGAATGGAAGGATGGATGGATGGACAGGTGGGAGGGTGTGTACAGGAAGGGATGGATGGATGGATGGATGGATGGATGGATGGACAGGTGGGAGGGTGTGTACAGGAAGGGATGGATGGATGGATGGATGGTGAAGAGATGAATGGAAGGATGGATGGACGGACAGGTGGGAGGGTGTGTACAGGAAGGGATGGATGGATGGATGGTGAAGGGATGAATGGAAGGATGGATGGATGGACAGGTGGGAGGGTGTGTACAGGAAGGGATGGATGGATGGATGGATGGACAGGTGGGAGGGTGTGTACAGGAAGGGATGGATGGATGGATGGATGGATGGATGGATGGATGGATGGACAGGTGGGAGGGTGTGTACAGGAAGGGATGGATGGATGGATGGTGAAGGGATGAATGGAAGGATGGATGGATGGACAGGTGGGAGGGTGTGTACAGGAAGGGATGGATGGATGGATGGTGAGGGGATGAATGGAAGGATGGATGGATGGACAGGTGGGAGGGTGTGTACAGGAAGGGATGGATGGATGGATGGTGAAGGGATGAATGGAAGGATGGATGGATGGACAGCTGGGAGGGTGTTTACAGGAAGGGATGGATGGATGGATGGTGAAGGGATGAATGGAAGGATGGATGGATGGACAGGTGGGAGGGTGTGTACAGGAAGGGATGGATGGATGGATGGATGGATGGATGGATGGATGGATGGATGGACAGGTGGGAGGGTGTGTACAGGAAGGGATGGATGGATGGATGGATGGTGAAGAGATGAATGGAAGGATGGATGGACGGACAGGTGGGAGGGTGTGTACAGGAAGGGATGGATGGATTGATGGTGAAGGGATGAATGGAAGGATGGATGGATGGACAGGTGGGAGGGTGTGTAGAGGAAGGGATGGATGGATGGATGGATGGATGGACAGGTGGGAGGGTGTGTACAGGAAGGGATGGATGGATGGATGGATGGATGGATGGATGGATGGACAGGTGGGAGGGTGTGTACAGGAAGGGATGGATGGATGGATGGTGAAGGGATGAATGGAAGGATGGATGGATGGACAGGTGGGAGGGTGTGTACAGGAAGGGATGGATGGATGGATGGTAAAGGGATGAATGGAAGGATGGATGGACGGGCAGGTGGGAGGGTGTGTACAGGAAGGGATGGATGGATGGATGGTGAAGGGATGAATGGAAGGATGGATGGATGGACAGGTGGGAGGGTATGTACAGGAAGGGATGGATGGATGGATGGATGGATGGATGGATGGACAGGTGGGAGGGTGTGTACAGGAAGGGATGGATGGATGGATGGTGAAGGGATGAATGGAAGGATGGATGGATGGACAGGTGGGAGGTGTGTACAGGAAGGGATGGATGGATGGATGGATGGATGGATGGATGGATGGATGGACAGGTGGGAGGGTGTGTACAGGAAGGGATGGATGGATGGATGGATGGTGAAGAGATGAATGGAAGGATGGATGGACAGACAGGTGGGAGGGTGTGTACAGGAAGGGATGCATGGATGGATGGTGAAGGGATGAATGGAAGGATGGATGGATGGACAGGTGGGAGGGTGTGTAGAGGAAGGGATGGATGGATGGATGGATGGACAGGTGGGAGGGTGTGTACAGGAAGGGATGGATGGATGGATGGATGGATGGATGGATGGATGGATGGACAGGTGGGAGGGTGTGTACAGGAAGGGATGGATGGATGGATGGTGAAGGGATGAATGGAAGGATGGATGGATGGACAGGTGGGAGGGTGTGTACAGGAAGGGATGGATGGATGGATGGTAAAGGGATGAATGGAAGGATGGATGGACGGGCAGGTGGGAGGGTGTGTACAGGAAGGGATGGATGGATGGATGGTGAAGGGATGAATGGAAGGATGGATGGATGGAGAGGTGGGAGGGTATGTACAGGAAGGGATGGATGGATGGATGGATGGATGGATGGATGGATGGATGGATGGACAGGTGGGAGGGTGTGTACAGGAAGGGATGGATGGATGGATGGTGAAGGGATGAATGGAAGGATGGATGGATGGACAGGTGGGGCGGTGTGTACCGGAAGGGATGGATGGATGGATGGTGACGGGATGAATAGAATGATGGAAGGATGGACAGCTGGGAGAGTGTGTACAGGAAGGGATGGATGGATGGATGGTGAAGGGATGAATGGAAGGATGGATGGATGGACAGGTGGGAGGAGTGTACAAGAAGGGATGGATGGATGGATGGATGGATGGATGGATGGACAGGTGGGAGGGTGTGTACAGGAAGGGATGGATGGATGGATGGTGAAGGGATGAATGGAAGGATGGATGGATGGATAGGTGGGAGGGTGTGTACAGGAAGGGATGGATGGATGGATGGTGAAGGGATGAATGGAAGGATGGATGGAAGGACAGGTGGGAGAGTGTGTACAGGAAGGGATGGATGGATGGATGGGGAAGGGATGAATGGAAGGATGGATGGATGGACAACTGGGAGAGTGTGTGCAGGAAGGGATGGATGGATGGATGGTGAAAGGATGAATAGAAGGACGGATGGATGGACAGGTGGGAGGGTGTGTACAGGAAGGGATGGATGGATGGATGGACAGGTGGGAGGGAGTGTACAGGAAGGGATGGACGGATGGATGGTGAAGGGATGAGTGGAAGGATGGATGGATGGACAGGAGGGAGTGTGTGTACAGGAAGGGATGGATGGATGGATGGATAGATGCACAGGTGGGAGGGTGTTTACAGGAAGGGATGGATGGATGGATGGTGAAGGGATGAATGGAAGAATGGATGGATGGACAGGTGGGAGGGTGTGTACAGGAAGGGATGGATGTAAGGATGGATGCATGGAGAGGTGGGAGGGTGTGTACAGGAAGGGATGGATGGATGGATGGTGAAGGGATGGATGGAAGGCTGGATGGATGGACAGGTGGGAGGGTGTGTACAGAAAGGGATGGATGGATGGAAGGTGAAGGGATGAATGGAAGGATGGATGGATGGACAGGTGGGAGGGTGTGTACAGGAAGGGATGGATGGATGGATGGATGGATGGATGGATGGATGGATGGATGGACAGGTGGGAGGGTGTGTACAGGAAGGGATGGATGGATGGATGGATGGATGGATGGATGGATGGACAGGTGGGAGGGTGTGTACAGGAAGGGATGGATGGATGGATGGATGGACAGGTGGGAGGGTGTGTACAGGAAGGGATGGATGGATGGATGGTGAAGGGATGAATGAATGGATGGATGGATGGATGGACAGGTGGGAGGGTGTGTACAGGAAGGGATGGATGGATGGATGGATGGACAGGTGGGAGGGTGTGTACAGGAAGGGATGGACGGATGGATGGATGGATGGTGAAGGGATGGATGGAAGGATGGATGGATGGAAAGGTGGGAGGGTGTGTACAGGAAGGGATGGATGGATGGATGGATGGACAGGTGGGAGGGTGTGTACAGGAAGGGATGGATGGATGGATAGTGAAGGGATGAATGGAAGGATGGATGGATGGACAGGTGGGAGGGTGTGTACAGGAAGGGATGGATGGATGGATGGATGAATGGATGGATCGACAGGTGCGAGGGTGTGTACAGGAAGGGATGAATGGATGGATGGTGCAGGGATGAATGGAAGGATGGATGGATGGATAGGTGGGAGGGTGTGTACAGGAAGGGATGGATGGATGGATGGATGGATGGATGGATGGAGAGGTGGGAGGGTGTGTACAGGAAGGGATGGATGGATGGATGGTGAGGGGATGAATGGAAGGATGGATGGATGGACAGGTGGGAGGGTGTGTACAGGAAGGGATGGATGGATGGATGGTGAAGGGATGAATGCAAGGATGGATGGATGGAGAGGTGGGAGGGTGTGTACAGGAAGGGATGGATGGAAGGATGGATGGATGGACTGGTGGGAGGGTGTGTACAGGAAGGGATGGATGGATGGTGAAGGGATGAATGGAAGGATGGATGGATGGACAGGTGGGAGAGTGTGTACAGGAAGGGATGGATGGATGGATGGATGGATGGATGGATGGATGGATGGATGGATGGACAGGTGGGAGGGTGTGTACAGGAAGGGATGGATGGATGGATGGATGGTGAAGAGATGAATGGAAGGATGGATGGACGGACAGGTGGGAGGGTGTGTACAGGAAGGGATGGATGGATGGATGGTGAAGGGATGAATGGAAGGATGGATGGATGGACAGGTGGGAGGGTGTGTAGAGGAAGGGATGGATGGATGGATGGATGGACAGGTGGGAGGGTGTGTACAGGAAGGGATGGATGGATGGATGGATGGTGAAGGGATGAATGGAAGGATGGATGGATGGACAGGTGGGAGGGTGTGTATAGGAAGGGATGGATGGATGGATGGATGGATGGATGGATGGATGGATGGATGGATGGACAGGTGGGAGGGTGTGTACAGGAAGGGATGGATGGATGGATGGTGAAGGGATGAATGGAAGGATGGATGGATGGACAGGTGGGAGGGTGTGTACACGAAGGGATGGATGGATGGATGGTGAAGGGATGAATGGAAGGATGGATGGATGGACAGGTGGGAGGGTATGTACAGGAAGGGATGGATGGATGGATGGATGGATGGATGGATGGATGGATGGATGGATGGATGGATGGACAGGTGGGAGGGTGTGTACAGGAAGGGATGGATGGATGGATGGTGAAGGGATGAATGGAAGGATGGATGGATGGACAGGTGGGGCGGTGTGTACCGGAAAGGATGGATGGATGGATGGTGATGGGATGAATAGAATGATGGAAGGATGGACAGCTGGGAGAGTGTGTACAGGAAGGGATGGATGGATGGATGGTGAAGGGATGAATGGAAGGATGGATGGATGGACAGGTGGGAGGTGTGTACAGGAAGGGATGGATGGATGGATGGATGGATGGATGGATGGATGGATGGATGGACAGGTGGGAGGGTGTGTACAGGAAGGGATGGATGGATGGATGGTGAAGGGATGAATGGAAGGATGGATGGATGGATGGATAGGTGGGAGGGTGTGTACAGGAAGGGATGGATGGATGGATGGTGAAGGGATGAATGGAAGGATGGATGGATGGACAGGTGGGAGAGTGTGTACAGGAAGGGATGGATGGATGGATGGGGAAGGGATGAATGGAAGGATGGATGGATGGACAGCTGGGAGAGTGTGTACAGGAAGGGATGGATGGATGGATGGTGAAAGGATGAATGGAAGGACGGATGGATGGACAGGTGGGAGGGTGTGTACAGGAAGGGATGGATGGATGGATGGACAGGTGGGAGGGAGTGTACAGGAAGGGATGGACGGATGGATGGTGAAGGGATGAGTGGAAGGATGGATGGATGGACAGGAGGGAGTGTGTGTACAGGAAGGGATGGATGGATGGATGGATAGATGCACAGGTGGGAGGGTGTTTACAGGAAGGGATGGATGGATGGATGGTGAAGGGATGAATGGATGGATGGATGGATGGACAGGTGGGAGGGTGTGTAGAGTAAGGGATGGATGTATGGATGGTGAAGGGATGAATGGAAGAATGGATGGATGGACAGGTGGGAGGGTGTGTACAGGAAGGGATGGATGTAAGGATGGATGCATGGAGAGGTGGGAGGGTGTGTACAGGAAGGGATGGATGGATGGATGGTGAAGTGTTGGATGGAAGGCTGGATGGATGGACAGGTGGGAGGGTGTGTACAGGAAGGGATGGATGGATGGAAGGTGAAGGGATGAATGGAAGGATGGATGGATGGACAGGTGGGAGGGTGTGTACAGGAAGGGATGGATGGATGGATGGACAGGTGGGAGGGTGTGTACAGGAAGGGATGGATGGATGGATGGATGGATGGACAGGTGGGAGGGTGTGTACAGGAAGGGATGGATGGATGGATGGATGGACAGGTGGGAGGGTGTGTACAGGAAGGGATGGATGGATGGATGGTGAAGGGATGAATGAATGGATGGATGGATGGATGGACAGGTGGGAGGGTGTGTACAGGAAGGGATGGATGGATGGATGGATGGACAGGTGGGAGGGTGTGTACAGGAAGGGATGGATGGATGGATGGATGGATGGTGAAGGGATGAATGGATGGATGGACGGATGGACAGGTGGGAGGGTGTGTACAGGAAGGTAGGGATGGATGGATGGATGGTGAAGGGATGGATGGAAGGATGGATGGATGGAAAGGTGGGAGGGTGTGTACAGGAAGGGATGGATGGATGGATGGATGGACAGGTGGGAGGGTGTGTACAGGAAGGGATGGATGGATGGATAGTGAAGGGATGAATGGAAGGATGGATGGATGGACAGGTGGGAGGGTGTGTACAGGAAGGGATGAATGGATGGATGGTGCAGGGATGAATGGAAGGATGGATGGATGGATAGGTGGGAGGGTGTGTACAGGAAGGGATGGATGGATGGATGGATGGATGGATGGAGAGGTGGGAGGGTGTGTACAGGAAGGGATGGATGGATGGATGGTGAGGGGATGAATGGAAGGATGGATGGATGGACAGGTGGGAGGGTGTGTACAGGAAGGGATGGATGGATGGATGGTGAAGGGATGAATGCAAGGATGGATGGATGGAGAGGTGGGAGGGTGTGTACAGGAAGGGATGGATGGATGGATGGTGAGGGGATGAATGGAAGGATGGATGGATGGACAGGTGGGAGGGTGTGTACAGGAAGGGATGGATGGATGGATGGTGAAGGGATGAATGCAAGGATGGATGGATGGAGAGGTGGGAGGGTGTGTACAGGAAGGGATGGATGGAAGGATGGATGGATGGACTGGTGGGAGGGTGTGTACAGGAAGGGATGGATGGATGGATGGTGAAGGGATGAATGGAAGGATGGATGGATGGACAGGTGGGAGAGTGTGTACAGGAAGGGATGGATGGATGGATGGATGGATGGATGGATGGATGGATGGATGGATGGACAGGTGGGAGGGTGTGTACAGGAAGGGATGGATGGATGGATGGATGGTGAAGAGATGAATGGAAGGATGGATGGACGGACAGGTGGGAGGGTGTGTACAGGAAGGGATGGATGGATGGATGGTGAAGGGATGAATGGAAGGATGGATGGATGGACAGGTGGGAGGGTGTGTAGAGGAAGGGATGGATGGATGGATGGATGGACAGGTGGGAGGGTGTGTACAGGAAGGGATGGATGGATGGATGGATGGTGAAGGGATGAATGGAAGGATGGATGGATGGACAGGTGGGAGGGTGTGTACAGGAAGGAATGGATGGATGGATGGATGGATGGATGGATGGATGGACAGGTGGGAGGGTGTGTACAGGAAGGGATGGATGGATGGATGGTGAAGGGATGAATGGAAGGATGGATGGATGGACAGGTGGGAGGGTGTGTACAGGAAGGGATGGATGGATGGATGGTGAAGGGATGAATGGCAGGATGGATGGATGGACAGGTGGGAGGGTATGTACAGGAAGGGATGGATGGATGGATGGATGGATGGATGGACAGGTGGGAGGGTGTGTACAGGAAGGGATGGATGGATGGATGGTGAAGGCATGAATGGAAGGATGGATGGATGGACAGGTGGGGCGGTGTGTACCGGAAAGGATGGATGGATGGATGGTGACGGGATGAATAGAATGATGGAAGGATGGACAGCTGGGAGAGTGTGTACAGGAAGGGATGGATGGATGGATGGTGAAGGGATGAATGGAAGGATGGATGGATGGACAGGTGGGAGGTGTGTACAGGAAGGGATGGATGGATGGATGGATGGATGGATGGATGGATGGATGGATGGACAGGTGGGAGGGTGTGTACAGGAAGGGATGGATGGATGGATGGTGAAGGGATGAATGGAAGGATGGATGGATGGATAGGTGGGAGGGTGTGTACAGGAAGGGATGGATGGATGGATGGTGAAGGGATGAATGGAAGGATGGATGGATGGACAGGTGGGAGAGTGTGTACAGGAAGGGATGGATGGATGGATGGGGAAGGGATGAATGGAAGGATGGATGGATGGACAGCTGGGAGAGTGTGTACAGGAAGGGATGGATGGATGGAAGGTGAAGGGATGAATGGAAGGACGGATGGATGGACAGGTGGGAGGGTGTGTACAGGAAGGGATGGATGGATGGATGGACAGGTGGGAGGGAGTGTACAGGAAGGGATGGACGGATGGATGGTGAAGGGATGAGTGGAAGGATGGATGGATGGATGGACAGGAGGGAGTGTGTGTACAGGAAGGGATGGATGGATGGATGGATAGATGCACAGGTGGGAGGCTGTTTACAGGAAGGGATGGATGGATGGATTGTGAAGGGATGAATGTATGGATGGATGGATGGACAGGTGGGAGGGTGTGTAGAGTAAGGGATGGATGTATGGATGGTGAAGGGATGAATGGAAGAATGGATGGATGGACAGGTGGGAGGGTGTGTACAGGAAGGGATGGATGTAAGGATGGATGCATGGAGAGGTGGGAGGGTGTGTACAGGAAGGGATGGATGGATGGATGGTGAAGTGTTGGATGGAAGGCTGGATGGATGGACAGGTGGGAGGGTGTGTACAGGAAGGGATGGATGGATGGAAGGTGAAGGGATGAATGGAAGGATGGATGGATGGACAGGTGGGAGGGTGTGTACAGGAAGGGATGGATGGATGGATGGACAGGTGGGAGGGTGTGTACAGGAAGGGATGGATGGATGGATGGATGGATGGATGGACAGGTGGGAGGGTGTGTACAGGAACGGATGGATGGATGGATGGATGGACAGGTGGGAGGGTGTGTACAGGAAGGGATGGATGGATGGATGGTGAAGGGATGAATGAATGGATGGATGGATGGATGGACAGGTGGGAGGGTGTGTACAGGAAGGGATGGATGGATGGATGGATGGACAGGTGGGAGGGTGTGTACAGGAAGGTAGGGATGGATGGATGGATGGTGAAGGGATGGATGGAAGGATGGATGGATGGAAAGGTGGGAGGGTGTGTACAGGAAGGGATGGATGGATGGATGGATGGACAGGTGGGAGGGTGTGTACAGGAAGGGATGGATGGATGGATAGTGAAGGGATGAATGGAAGGATGGATGGATGGAGAGGTGGGAGGGTGTGTACAGGAAGGGATGGATGGATGGATGGATGGATGAATGGATGGATGGACAGGTGCGAGGGTGTGTACAGGAAGGGATGAATGGATGGATGGTGCAGGGATGAATGGAAGGATGGATGGATGGATAGGTGGGAGGGTGTGTACAGGAAGGGATGGATGGATGGATGGATGGAGAGGTGGGAGGGTGTGTACAGGAAGGGATGGATGGATGGATGGTGAAGGGATGAATGAATGGATGGATGGATGGACAGGTGGGAGGGTGTTTACAGGAAGGGATGGATGGATGAATGGTGAAGGGAAGAATGGAAGGATGGATGGATGGACAGGTGGGAGCGTGTGTACAGGAAGGGATGGATGGATGGATGGTGAAGGGATGAATGGAAGGATGGATGGATGGACAGGTGGGAGGGTGCGTACAGGAAGGGATGGATGGATGAACGGTGAAGGGATGAATGGAAGGATGGATGGATGGACAGGTGGGAGGGTGCGTACAGGAAGGGATGGATGGATGGATGGATGGATGGATGGATGGATGGATGGACAGGTGGGAGGGTGTGTACAGGAAGGGATGGATGGATGGATGGTGAAGGGATGAATGGCAGGATGGATAGATGGATAGGTGGGAGGGTGTGTACAGGAAGGGATGGATGGATGAATGGATGGATGGACAGGTGGGAGGGTGTGTACAGGAAGGGATGGATGGATGGATGGTGAAGGGATGAATGGATGGATGGATGGATGGACAGGTGGGAGGGTGTGTACAGAAAGGGATGGATGGATGGATGGTGAAGGGATGAATGGAAGGATGGATGGATGGACAGGTGGGAGGGTGCGTACAGGAAGGGATGGATGGATGGATGGTGAAGGGATCAATGGAAGGATGGATGGATGGACAGGTGGGAGGGTGTGTACAGGAAGGGATGCATGGATGGATGGATGGATGGATGGAAGGATGGATGGATGGACAGGTGGGAGGGTGTGTACAGGAAGGGATGGATGGAAGGATGGATGGATGGACAGGTGGGAGGGTGCGTACAGGAAGGGATGGATGGATGAATGGTAAAGGGATGAATGAATGGATGGATGGATGGACAGGTGGGAGGGTGTGTACAGGAAGGGATGGATGGATGGATGGATGGATGGACAGGTGGGAGGGTGTGTACAGGAAGGAATGGATGGATGGATGGTGAAGGGATGAATGGATGGAAGGATGGATGGACAGGTGGGAGGGTGTGTACAGGAAGGTATGGTTGGATGGATGGATGGTGAAGGGATGGATGGAAGGATGGATGGATGGAAAGGTGGGAGGGTGTGTACAGGAAGGGATGGATGGATGGATGGATGGACAGGTGGGAGGGTGTGTACAGGAAGGGATGGATGGATGGATAGTGAAGGGATGAATGGAAGGATGGATGGAAGGACAGGTGGGAGGGTGCGTACAGGAAGGGATGGATGGACGGATGGATGGATGGACAGGTGGGAGGGTGCGTAGAGGAAGGGATGGATGGATGGATGGATGGATGGATGGATGGATGGATGGACAGGTGGGAGGGTGTGTACAGGAAGGGATGGATGGATGGATGGTGAAGGGATGAATGGCAGGTTGGATGGATGGATAGGTGGGAGGGTGTGTACAGGAAGGGATGGATGGATGGATGGATGGATGGATAGGTGGGAGGGTGTGTACAGGAAGGGATGGATGGATGGGTAGTGAAGGGATGAATGGAAGGATGGATGGATGGACAGGTGGGAGGGTGTGTACAGGAAGGGATGGATGGATGGATGGATGGATGGACAGGTGGGAGGGTGTGTACCGGAAGGGATGGATGGATGGATGGTGAAGGGATGAATGGATGGATGGATGGATGGACAGGTGGGAGGGTGTGTACAGGAAGGTAGGGATGGATGGATGGATGGTGAAGGGATGGATGGAAGGATAGATGGATGGAAAGGTGGGAGGGTGTGTACATGAAGGGATGAATGGAAGGATGGATGGATGGACAGGTGGGAGGGTGTGTACAGGAAGGGATGGATGGATGGATGGATGGATGGATGGATGGATGAATGGATGGATGGACAGGTGGGAGGGTGTGTACAGGAAGGGATGAATGGATGTATGGTGAAGGGATGAATGGAAGGATGGATGGATGGATAGGTGGGAGGGTGTGTACAGGAAGGGATGGAATGATGGATGGATGGAGAGGTGGGAGGGTGTGTACAGGAAGGGCTGGATGGATGGATGGTGAAGGGATGAATGGATGGATGGATGGATGGACAGGTGGGAGGGTGTGTACAGGAAGGGATGGATGGATGAATGGTGAAGGGATGAATGGAAGGATGGATGGATGGACAGGTGGGAGCGTGTGTACAGGAAGGGATGGATGGATGGATGGTGAAGGGATGAATGGAAGGATGGATGGATGGACAGGTGGGAGGGTGCGTACAGGAAGGGATGGATGGATGGATGGTGAAGCGATGAATGGAAGGATGGATGGATGGACAGCTGGGAGGGTGTGTACAGGAAGGGATGGATGGATGGATGGTGAAGGGATGAATGGAAGGATGGATGGATGGACAGGTGGGAGGGTGCGTACAGGAAGGGATGGATGGATGGATGGTGAAGGGATGAATGGAAGGATGGATGGATGGACAGGTGGGAGGGTGTGTACAGGAAGGGATGCATGGATGGATGGATGGATGGATGGATGGATGGATGGATGGACAGGTGGGAGGGTGTGTACAGGAAGGGATGGATGGAAGGATGGATGGATGGACAGGTGGGAGGGTGCGTACAGGAAGGGATGGATGGATGGTAAAGGGATGAATGAATGGATGGATGGATGGACAGGTGGGAGGGTGTGTACAGGAAGGGATGGATGGATGGATGGATGGATGGACAGGTGGAAGGGTGTGTACAGGAAGGGATGGATGGATGGATGGTGAAGGGATGAATGGATGGAAGGATGGATGGACAGGTGGGAGGGTGTGTACAGGAAGGTATGGTTGGATGGATGGATGGTGAAGGGATGGATGGAAGGATGGATGGATGGAAAGGTGGGAGGGTGTGTACAGGAAGGGATGGATGGATGGATGGATGGACAGGTGGGAGGGTGTGTACAGGAAGGGATGGATGGATGGATAGTGAAGGGATGAATGGAAGGATGGATGGATGGACAGGTGGGAGGGTGCGTACAGGAAGGGATGGATGGATGGATGGCTGGATGGATGGCTGGATGGATGGATGGATGGATGGATGGATGGACAGGTGGGAGGGTGTGTACAGGAAGGGATGGATGGATGGATGGTGAAGGGATGAATGGCAGGTTGGATGGATGGATAGGTGGGAGGGTGTGTACAGGAAGGGATGGATGGATGGATGGATGGACAGGTGGGAGGGTGTGTACAGGAAGGGATGGATGGATGGGTAGTGAAGGGATGAATGGAAGGATGGATGGATGGACAGGTGGGAGGGTGTGTACAGGAAGTGATGGATGGATGGATGGATGGATGGACAGGTGGGAGGGTGTGTACCGGAAGGGATGGATGGATGGATGGTGAAGGGATGAATGGATGGATGGATGGATGGACAGGTGGGAGGGTGTGTACAGGAAGGTAGGGATGGATGGATGGATGGTGAAGGGATGGATGGAAGGATAGATGGATGGAAAGGTGGGAGGGTGTGTACATGAAGGGATGAATGGAAGGATGGATGGATGGACAGGTGGGAGGGTGTGTACAGGAAGGGATGGATGGATGGATGGATGGATGGATGGATGGATGGATGGATGAATTGATGGATGGACAGGTGGGAGGGTGTGTACAGGAAGGGATGAATGGATGGATGGTGAAGGGATGAATGGAAGGATGGATGGATGGATAGGTGGGAGGGTGTGTACAGGAAGGGATGGAATGATGGATGGATGGAGAGGTGGGAGGGTGTGTACAGGAAGGGCTGGATGGATGGATGGTGAAGGGATGAATGGATGGATGGACAGGTGGGAGGGTGTGTACAGGAAGGGATGGATGGATGAATGGTGAAGGGATGAATGGAAGGATGGATGGATGGACAGGTGGGAGCGTGTGTACAGGAAGGGATGGATGGATGGATGGTGAAGGGATGAATGGAAGGATGGATGGATGGACAGGTGGGAGGGTGCGTACAGGAAGGGATGGATGGATGAACGGTGAAGGGATGAATGGAAGGATGGATGGAAGGACAGGTGGGAGGGTGCGTACAGGAAGGGATGGATGGACGGATGGATGGATGGACAGGTGGGAGGGTGCGTACAGGAAGGGATGGATGGATGGATGGATGGATGGATGGATGGACAGGTGGGAGGGTGTGTACAGGAAGGGATGGATGGATGGATGGTGAAGGGATGAATGGCAGGATGGATGGATGGATAGGTGGGAGGGTGTGTACAGGAAGGGATGGATGGATGAATGGATGGATGGACAGGTGGGAGGGTGTGTACAGGAAGAGATGGATGGATGGATGGTGAAGGGATGAATGGATGGATGGATGGATGGACAGGTGGGAGGGTGTGTACAGAAAGGGATGGATGGATGGTTGGTGAAGCGATGAATGGAAGGATAGATGGATGGACAGCTGGGAGGGTGTGTACAGGAAGGGATGGATGGATGGATGGTGAAGGGATGAATGGAAGGATGGATGGATGGACAGGTGGGATGGTGCGTACAGGAAGGGATGGATGGATGGATGGTGAAGGGATGAATGGAAGGATGGATGGATGGACAGGTGGGAGGATGTGTACAGGAAGGGATGGATGGATGGATGGATGGATGGATGGACAGGTGGGAGGGTGTGTACAGGAAGGGCTGGATGGAAGGATGGATGCATGGACAGGTGGGAGGGTGCGTACAGGAAGGGATGGATGGATGGATGGATGGTAAAGGGATGAATGAATGGATGGATGGATGGACAGGTGGGAGGGTGTGTACAGGAAGGGATTGATGGATGGATGGATGGATGGTTGGACAGGTGGGAGGGTGTGTACAGTAAGGGACGGATGGATGGATGGATGGATGGTGAAGGGATGGATGGAAGGATGGAAAGGTGGGAGGGTGTGTACAGGAAGGAATGGATGGATGGATGGATGGACAGGTGGGAGGGTGCGTACAGGAAGGGATGGATGGATGGATGGATGGATGGACAGGTGGGAGGGTGTGTACAGGAAGGGATGGATGGATGGATGGTGAAGGGATGAATGGCAGGTTGGATTGATGGATAGGTGGGAGGGTGTGTACAGGAAGGGATGGATGGATGGATGGATGGACAGGTGGGAGGGTGTGTACAGGAAGGGATGGATGGATGGATAGTGAAGGGATGAATGGAAGGATGGATGGATGGACAGGTGGGAGGGTGTGTACAGGAAGGGATGAATGGATGGATGGATGGATGGACAGGTGGGAGTGTGTGTACAGGAAGGGATGGATGGATGGATGGTGACGGGATGAATGGAAGGATGGATGGATGGACAGGTGGGAGGGTGTGTACCGGAAGGGATGGATGGATGGATGGTGAAGGGATGAATGGATGGATGGATGGATGGACAGGTGGGAGGGTGTGTACAGGAAGGGATGGATGGATGAATGGTGAAGGGATGAATGGAAGGATGGATGGATGGAGAGGTGGGAGCATGTGTACAGGAAGGGATGGATGGATGGATGGTGAAGGGATGAATGGAAGGATGGATGGATGGACAGGTGGGAGGGTGCGTACAGGAAGGGATGGATGGATGGATGGTGAAGGGATGAATGGAAGGATGGATGGATGGACAGGTGGGAGGGTGCGTACAGGAAGGGATGGATGGAAGGATGGATGGATGGACAGGTGGGAGGGTGCGTACAGGAAGGGATGGATGGATGGATGGATGGATGGATGGACAGGTGGGAGGGTGCGTACAGGAAGGGATGGATGGAAGGATGGATTGATGGACAGGTGGGAGGGTGCGTACAGGAAGGGATGGATGGATGGATGGATGGATGGTGAAGGGATGAATGGAAGGATGGATGGATGGACAGGTGGGAGGGTGCATACAGGAAGGTATGGATGGATGGATGGTTGGAGAAGTGGGAGGTTGTGTACAGGAAGGGTGGATGGATGGATGGTGAAGGGATGAATGGAAGGATGGATGGATGGACAGGTGGTAGGGTGTGTACAGGAAGGGATGAATGGATGGATGGATGGATGGACAGGTGGGAGGGTGTGTATAGGAAGGGATGAATGGAAGGATGGATGGATGGACAGGAGGGAGGGTGCATACAGGAAGGGATGGATGGATGGATGGTGAAGGGATGAATGGATGGATGGATGGATGCATGGAGAGGTGCGGGGGTGTGTACAGGAAGGGATGGATGGATGTATGGAAGGATGGATGGATGGACATGTGGGAGGGTGTGTACAGGAAGGGATGAATGGATGGATGGATGGATGAATGGACAGCTGGGAGATTGTGTACAGGAAGGGATGAATGGAAGGATGGATGGATGGACTGGTGGGAGGGTGTGTACAGGAAGGGATGGATGTATGGATGGTGAAGGGATGAATGGAAGGATGGATGGATGGACAGGTGGGAGGGTGTGTACAGGAAGGGATGGATGGATGGATGGTGAAGGGATGAATGGAAGGATGGATGGATGGACAGGTGGGAGGGTGTGTACAGGAAGGGATGGATGGATGGATGGTGAAGGGATGAATGGAAGGATGGATGGATGGACAGGTGCGAGGATGTGTACAGGAAGGGATGGATGGATGGATGGTGAAGGGGTGAATGGAAGGATGGATGGATGGACAGGTGGGAGAGTGTGTACAGGAAGGGATGGATGGATGGATGGTGAAGGGATGAATGGAGGGATGAATGGATGGACAGGTGGGAGGGTGTGTACAGGAAGGGATGGATGGATGGATGGATGGTGAAGGGATGAATGGAAGGATGGATGGATGGACAGGTGGGAGGTGCATACAGGAAGGGATGGATGGATGGATGGATGGAGAGGTGGGAGGGTGTGTACAGGAAGGGTGGATGGATGGATGGTGAAGGGATGAATGGAAGGATGGATGGATGGACAGGTGGTAGGGTGTGTACAGGAAGGGATGAATGGATGGATGGATGGATGGACAGGTGGGAGGGTGTGTACAGGAAGGGATGGATGGATGGATGGTGAAAGGATGAATGGATGGATGGATGGATGGATGGAGAGGTGCGAGGGTGTGTACAGGAAGGGATGGATGGATGGATGGAAGGATGGATGGATGGACATGTGGGAGGGTGTTTACAGGAAGGGATGAATGGATGGATGGATGGATGGACAGGTGGGAGATTGTGTACAGGAAGGGATGAATGGAAGGATGGATGGATGGACAGGTGGGAGGGTGTGTACAGGAAGCGATGGATGGATGGATGGTGAAGGGATGAATGGAAGGATGGATGGATGGACAGGTGGGAGGGTGTGTACATGAAGGGATGGATGGATGGATGGTGAAGGGATGAATGGAAGGATGGATTGATGGACAGGTGGGAGGTTGTGTACAGGAAGGGATGGATGGATGGATGGTGAAGGGATGAATGGAAGGATGGATGGATGGACAGGTGGGAGGATGTGTACAGGAAGGGATGGATGGATGGATGGTGAAGGGATGAATGGAAGGATGGATGGATGGACAGGTGGGAGAGTGTGTACAGGAAGGGATGGATGGATGGATGGTGAAGGGATGAATGGAGGGATGGATGGATGGACAGGTGGGAGGGTGTGTACAGGAAGGGATGGATGGATGGATGGGGAAGGGATGTATGGATGGATGGATGGATGGATGGTGACCTTGGCTGTGCAAGGGCTCGAAAGTTCCTTGCACCGGCCCTGCTTGGGGGACTCTGGAGGAGACGGGTTCAGGTGCGACAGTTCTACTGTGTGTGTGAAGAAGTGTATTTGTGTGTCCATTTGTAAACACGTGTATGCGTGCTTGTGTGTCTGCTGACTGGTATGGGCTTGTGTCTGAGTGCTCACACATATCTGTGCATTGACGTGTGTTCGTGTCTAGTAACACACGTGTGGCCATGTATCTACTGACTTGTCTTCCACTAATCACTGGAGTTCTCCTTTATTAACTGCTCATGTTCAAATACCCCCCACCCCGGGGCTGCTGCCCCAGCACTCTGTACCCCGCGCCCCCAGAGCCTGGGCAGCTACAAGGCAGAGCCGCTCTGATCACCACACCAGTCACACCTCCTTTATCCGGCAATTGACAAGCACGGACCCAAGGAGCAGTCCATGTTGCTGTGCACGCCGCTGGGCACGTCAGCCTCGCATTCGCAGGCTGGGGGGCCGGTTATGTCAGTCTGCAAGGCCTCTCCTCCCAGGGAGAGCGGGGGTCACGCTGTACACTGCCTGCGGGCTGGGTGGTAGGCACAGCGCCTCCCCACACACACACAGACAGGCAGGCCAGCCCCCGGGGACACCACACACACACACACACACACACACACATACACACACACACACACACACACACACAGCCCCACGCTGCAGGACGTCTTTGCCCTAGACACATGCACACGACACGGCCAAGGCTGGGAGCGAAAGAGGCCGGCTGAGAGGCGGGTCTGGTTTTCTGAGCTCAGCCAAGCACGGGGCAGGATGTGGGGGTTGGGAAAAGGCTGAATCCTGCCCCTTCCCCCCTATCCCATCGGGATGTTCCTCCTGACTTCCCTTACTCACATTGCTGGATATTTTGCCCTTTCCTGGAGACCTTTCAGTGAGGCTCTCAAGGCGCTTTGCAGACAATCCTGGATTCCCTCCCACAGTTCCCACTTCAGCAGCATTAACCTCCTTTTGCAAATGGGAAACTGAGGCACGTCATGGTGAAGAGACTCACCCCGGTTACAGAGCAAATCAATGGCAGAGGTGGCAATGGAGCCCAGGGGGCCGGAAACTCTTACCACCCATCCCAGCTGCCTCTCTCACCCCTGTGCCCTGCCCAGGACCCAGCGTCTCCCACAGAAATAGGAAAAAATGGCACAGTTCTTACCTCCCTCCACTGTTTGGTCTCTATCCCCTGGGTATACAGCACACACACTGCGGGGAAAGAGAACAGGATGCAGGTTAATGTGGGCAGTAGCACTATGGGCAGTTGGACTGGAACACGCCTCTCCTTTGGGGTGTCTAGTCCAGCAGCCTGGAGCAATCCTTGAGGGGGCCATTTAGGGATCTGGGGCAAAAATCTGTCAGGGGACAGTGCTTGGTCCTGCTAGTGAAGGCAGGGGACTGGACTCGATGACCTTTCAAGGTCCTTCCAGTTTTAGGAGATGAGCATATCTTCATATATTATTATTAGCCTTCTCCCGCTCCGAGGAAGGAGAGGATGGGGCTCTAGTGTCGCCTTTGTGATTTGGAAGCCAAAGATTTTGGTCCCTTAAGGGGGGTCTCTCTGGCTCCTTCTCTCCCTCCCCCCCGACCCCCGGTCAGTGTTAGCTGCATCATCACTAGCACCCAGTGGCTCCCACCAGGATCAGGACTCCAGACAGAGGGTGGGAGGGGAAACTGAGGCACAGAGAAAGGAAGTGACTTAACCAAGGTCATCCAGCTGCTCAGTGGCAGAGGCAGGAATAGAAGCTTGAGTCCCAGCCAAATGCCCTGCCCATGGGCCCATGCTGGTGCTCCATCAGCGCATGCATTATTGCAGACATCGTTCCTACCTGGAAGTCATCATGCCCTCAGACGCCTGCTGCCCCCCTGCCCCACGGATCAGCACAGGGAGGCTGAGTCTAGGCCAAGCTGTGTAACCCAGATTCTTTTGAAATGGTTTCAGCACAGGCCAGGCCTTCCCCAGCACTGACAGGGCATCGCTCAGAGGCCTGGGCAGAGTCCCCATGCCAGCCTAGCATGTGCCCAGAGCAGGGACTGCTAGTGCTACACGACTGCCTTTAAAGAAGCCCAGAATCACTGGCCAGACCCAACACACATGGGACCAGAAACTGGGGACCTCTGCTCAGGGTGGGGGAGGAACAGGCCTGAGGGGAGCACTTGGGCTCGAGGCTTCAGCCCCACAGCTCCGTTCCCAGCTTCAGGCTCGCGGGGGGCACCGGGGCCGACAGAAGCCATGCTGAGCTTGCCCGGCTGGCAGCGTCTCCTTGCCCATCTCAGAGGGTGTAGAAATGAATCACCCCAGGGGATCTGACAGGTGGCTTTGTGGCTGCCACATGGAGTGGTGGCAGAAAGACCAACCAGAGATTATTCTGTGTCATGGCAATGGGAAACCCTGCAGCCCAGCACAGCCTGGCCCGGGGAGCCGCTCCCTGGGCAGCTCCAGGCCAGCAGCACAAGCTGCTGCTGGCCTGGGGATCCCCACCCAACACTACCCCACTCCCTCCCCATGCCTGACCACTAGCTCCACAGCTCTCATTGGCTGGGAACCGCGGCCAATGGGAGCTGAAGGGGTGGCACCTGTGGGTGGAGGCAGCACGCAGAGCTGCCGAGCTGCGCCTCCGCCTAGGAGCAGCAGGGACAGGGTGCCGATTGCAGGCAGCCGCCCGAGGTGAGTGCCGCCCAGATCTGGCACCCCGAAACCCACCCAGAGCCCAAACTCCCTCCCAGAGCCCATGCCCCGCATCCCCTCCCGCACTCTGAACCCCTCATGGCCAGTCCTCTGCCTAGGAGCAGCAGGGACAGGTCGCCACTTGCGGGGAGCCACACGAAGCCAGGTAGGGAGCCTGCCGGCCCCACGCCATCCGGACTATAGACCGGACTTTCTCTGGAGATTAGAAATGCCGGTTTATAGAACGTTCTGGTTGGTACAGGGCTGGATAACACCGCTTTTCCTGGAGGGAGGTGTTCAGTCTTCGGACTTTCCTGAGTGCTTGGGAGCGGCTGCCGGCGTCAGTCTCACCCAGAACGTCCGTATCCCTTATCGGACGGTGACATGTGAGCAGTTGTATTGTAAGCCCGTGACAGTGGGACCCACCAGCCCGGAGAGAGACGTTAGCTAGCGGGAAGGGCTGGGCTCCAACAGAAGATGTGATGCTCGGCCCCACAGGAGAGGTCCATTGATGCCAGATGGACTCTTGTGAGCCGTTGAAGAGGACGAAAGATGTTGGCTGTTCTGCCCTTGCCCCTGAAAATGCGAGTAGATTCCTCCCACTGGCTGAGTTTGCAGCTCAGAGCACACGGTAGGAGGGGGATAAAAACTCCTAACAAGGAGGAACTGGATCTCTGTGCTGCTTGGACTGGGGGGAAGGGGGAGGGATGGTGTAATTTACTAGAAATAAGTAAGAGATTCCCCAGGAGCTTTAAAGGACGTATAGAGCTTGTTTATTATAGAAGCTTCTAGAGCAGAACCTCAGAAATACAGGAATGGAGACTGTCCGTAACTCTGAACAAGAGATTATGGACGTCAGCCATGGGACGGGGGTTGGGGCTGCAGACGTGGGGGGTAGGGGCAGGACTCCAGGTGGGTGGAGTGCGGGGCGAGGTTTCTGACCCTTGGAGCCCCTCTCCAACAGACTATAAAAACTCCAGGGCTCCCGGCGGGGGGCTCAGGGCTTCTGCCCCGCATCAGGGCTCAGGGCTTTAAACCGGGGGGGGGGGGCACTTGGGCTCAGGGCTTCAGCCCCACAGCTCTGTTCCCAGCTTCAGCCTCACAGGGGACGCTGGGGCTCAGGGCTCCCCACAGCTCTGCTCCCAGTTTCAGCCGGGGGGGCACTAGGGCTCAGGGCTTTAGCTCCAGGGACTGGGGGAACCCTGGGGCTGAAACCAGCGCTCCCCTCACAGCTAAAGCCCCAACGCCTGGAACCCCCCTCAGGGTTGAAGCTGGGAACAGAGCCCCGGGGTTGAAGCACTGAACCCTAGGGCTCCCCCCCAAAGTTCAGGACCCCAGAGCACCCCCTGCCTGGAACCCTGACTCCCCCCTCCTCCCACTGTATTTGCTGGGGTTTTGTTTGTCTCTGCGCTGCCTGGTTGCATACTGCCAGCTCCACACGGTGTCTGCTTGACTGGCCAGTCCATAACGCTGGTGTTCATATCTTTGAGGTTCTACGGTATTATACAAATAAGTTTCAATCTTAAGTTTCAAAATGTCTCTGTTCACCTGCTTTAACCCCCTCAATAATTCCCGTGTCCTTTCCCTACTTAATACATCTGTAGATAGTTTGTTAGAGGATTGGCTGCAAGCCGTGTCTTTGGGGTGAGATCTAAGGTGCAACTGACCTGGGGTAAGTGATGGGTCCTTTGGGACTGGGCGTGACCTGAACCTTGCTGTGATCTGTGGTGAGGGACCAGCTATGACAAAGGCCGGCTCACCGGGGTGGCGAGACGGAGCGGAGTGCCCAAGGGGACTATCTGCGACTCCGTGTTCAGGCTGTTGCCGTGCCAGAGATGTTCATACTTGATACGTGGCTGCCGAAATCTAAGTACAGAACTCAGCCAATGTGGGGTGTGGACCCTGCTCCCATCAGTCTGCCCTGAGGTTGGCACGCAGGCTCTCGCCTCACTGCAGGCAGCTGTACTGGTGGTTTCAGTCACTAGGAACGAGACTGAGACCCAGCAAACTCATCTCACATAGGGAGCAAAGAGTCACTTCTGGCCTGGATGGGACTTGAATCAGTGACGGAGGCTCAACAGCCCCAACCCCCATCCCTGGTGCCATCCAATGCCCCCCCCCCACCCATCCTGATAACTGCTCCAGTGCAGTCTCATGTGCACTTCCATGTGCTTAACATGACTGTCCATGCAGTGCCATGCCATGCTGGATGACATGCTGCCCCCACAGCAGCCTTCCCCCAAGTCTCTGCTCCCTGGAGGCCGAGTTAAAAGCGAACCCGAGGGGATTTCTGGCTGATTTCACACCCAGAACCAGGCAGAGGAGAGCAAGAGCGGAGAGGCACTCGCAGCAAATTGTCATTTGGAGACAAGTCAAGGAGCCGTGGGCTCGATTCTAATGCTATTTACTGAATGGAGCAGCTGCTTACGAGGCAATTTGCACACGGGGCTGCCAGAGGGCGTTTGGCTGGGCTCGGCGTAGTTCATCCCGGGAACGTGAATATCTGAGCGGCGCGTCGGAGACCAGCACTGAGCTCAGCTGGTCGCACTCTGCACTCAGGACTAGCCTGCTGGACCCTGCTCCAGCCCAGGACCGCCCCAATCCCCAGCGCTCAGACCTGCTGCCCCGGAAGTCCTGTGCTCAGTGTCTCTGGGGCTGGGCCGGAGTGGATGTTCCTAGGGCCTTACACCTCCCTTTCCTGGAGGGTTTCCTCCCAGCCCCGGGCCGACTGATCCCAGCTTGTCCATCGCTTGCCCTGGCCCCACTGCTGTGCTGGGGCTCACAGACCGATGTGCACAGGCCTCTGGCCACAGGGCCCGGGCTGCTCCAGCGCTGATGTGTCCCACCCCAGCTCTTCCTGGGGCCCTGACCAAGAGGGAGCAGGAGGCACTGAGACCCTTCCCTGAGAGCCCACCCCTCAGGCCCAAGTCTGCAGCCCCCGGAGGCAGAGGGGAGTTGGAGAAGCCCCCCCACCTTTGGGAACCCCTAGCCCAACCCCTCGGAGTCCCCCCACGTGTATTCCGGTCTCCCCCCACCAGGGTCAACCAGCCGCCCTGGGCTCCCTTAGCACGTCACCACCGGGATGTGGGCAGTGAGACCTAGTGGTCAGAGCAGGAGCCGAGTCCCAGACAGGCCAGAGGGCAAAACCGAGAGAGTTGAGTGAGATCCGACAAACGTAGAGCAGAACCCCGGCTCGATAACCAGCGTTGGGCCAGGGCAGCGGGAAGCTCTCCGACCACAGCCAGGGGGTCTGTCCTACGGACGACTCACTGTGCCTGGCCCCAACGTTCTGCCGATCAGCTCCCAGGACTGGGGCCTTTGGCTGAGGCCAGCTCCTCGTCTGACCCCAGCTGGCAGATTGGATCCTACAAGCTCTAAAGCACCCCCAGCCCTGGCCAGCACAACCCCCCTTGGTACTTACTTGGGTCAGACTTGGAGAAGGTGTCCTTGTCCAAGAGGTGCCTGGAAGGAAGCAGAAGAGAACAGGTTATGGTGAGGCTCCAGCTGCTCCCCAGTCCCCATAGACTGTCTCTGGGCAGAGGCACTTCACAGCCCTGCCAAGCCCCAGCCTGAAGTGGGCGCGATCCACATCTGGGTCGTAGCTCCCTCCCACAGACAGCCGCCTCTAAGCTCCTGGCCCTTCAACCCCTGCCTCCTGCTCAAACCGCTCCTCTTCCTCGGCTCCCTGGCCTGAACCCCTCAATCCCAGCCCTGGGCTCCCCCCCACCCCCGTCCATGCACTGCTCAGCCGATACATTTCACTCCTCACCCACTGCCCCTCTGCTATTCCAGCCCTGGGCTCTCTCACACCCAGCTCTGCCAGTGCCCCTCAGTCCTGACCCCCAGATCTGGACTCCCAACTACGGCTGTGCCAATGCACCACAGCCCTTCTGACTAAGACAGGGCTTCTCTCGACTTCCACAAACGCCAAGAGAGTCCAGGAAAAGCTGTTGCCACCACAAATATGCCAAACCCCGTCTCTTCACCAGCGAACTGCGGGGTTCAGCCGGACCAAACACATCACAGCAGGACCTATGGTAACGGCAGCGTGGCCACCGATCGATGGCCCTGGGCATCCCTGCTCAGCAACCGCGGTCCTCCCCCAGCTGTGACCTGTGTGCGATGAATTCAGCGGGTCTCAGCCTCCTTTCAAACACACGAGCGTTGACAGAAAACCAACGTGACAACTGGCTTCCTCGTCAGCAGAGAGCCCAGAGGTGAGTGGGCTGTGGAGACTGGAGGAGAAACCTGACAGGGCAGGGCTGAGACACCGTGGCAGGGGTCAGCGGTAGGAAGCCTGCCTCTCCCAGGCTGTGATGGGCAGTGTGATTAATTACGGATGCTGTGATGGCGCCTAGGTGTGCCAGCGAGCGTCAGAGCCCATCACACCAGGTGTCACACACATGTAATGAGAAGCCAGGCCCTGCCCTGGTGAGCGTATCACCTGGCACCTTCCGCCAGCACGCCCTGGACCTCAAAGGAAATAAACCAGCACTCAGGAGCTGTGCCGGACCCCAGCTGGGGTAAACCAGCACAGAGCCCTACAAGTCAGAGCAGCTGATTTGCACCATCTGCGCGTCGGCCCATGGTTTTCAGCACTTGCTGGTTCTAAAAGTGAGGGAAGGCAGCCCCAGCCTAAGTCAGTATTTTTTTTATCTCTGTCTCCATCCCCTCTCCCCGTCCCTAGCCCCAGCACAGGCAAGTTACCAGAATATCCCATGTGCTTCTCATTACTGTCTCCTGATACTTGGGATTTACCAGCCCTCCGGCTCCGGGGAAGGGCTTCCCCCGCTCGCCAGTCATCTGCAGTGGGCTCAGACACCAGGGAGGGGGATCCAGGCACCGGCGTAGCAGAGAGAGGACGATGCGCTTTGCACGGCAGCCCCTCAGGCAGGTGCACATAGAACTGGCGAAGCTGCGTCCAGCCCCTTTTCCACAAAGCGGGGGGAGCTGAGCTCTGCCAAGTGCCGCGTGTGGTACAAGGAGCAGGATTGGCTGGGCCGTGGCTAGGATACAAGATTGAATTGTTACCAGCGAGCAGAGGGAATATCCCAAGTGGGCTTTGCTAATGCACAAAAAGCAAAGTAGCCCAAGTCCTTCCCGGAGCTTCGCCCCCTGGGATCTCCCGGGGCATTCGGAGACAACAGGGCTCTACCAAAGGGGGCATGTGGTGCCGCAGGGAAAGCTGAGAGCAGGAGTCCTGGGTTCTAGTCCCTGCTCTGGTGCTACCTCAGTGTCTGGTCTGAGGCTGCTGTTTAGTGCTTTGAGATCCCCAGTGACGATCGCCATTACAGCATACAGATTAATTGATTCCTCCATTGAGAAGATGTGCATTTCCCTTCGACCACAGGGAGACTGTCAATCAAAACAATGGTGCAGACCCTCAATGGGTGACTGCAGGTGTAGCTCTCTGGTCCAGATGTTGCACTCAGTTACACCAGTATAAATCAGGAGAGAACCCTGTAGAGAGATTTCAATGGACTTACTCTGGATTCACACCACTTTGACAGTTTTATTGTCTCATCAGTGTAAATCCCTCCTGATTTACACTGTGGGGGAGGGATAGCTCAGTAATTTGAGCAATGGCCTGCTAAACCCAGGGTTGAGAGTTCAATCCTTGAGGGGGCCTTTAGGGATCTGGGGCAAAAATTGGGGATTGGTCCTGCTTTGAGCAGGGGGTTGGACTAGATGACCTCCTAAGGTCCCTTCCAACCCTGATATTCTATGAGGAGTGACTCCACTGGGCCCCGTTCTCTGCTCATTCCCCTGGTGTAAATCAGGAGTGACTCCAGTGAAGTCAATGAAGGGACACTGGGGTAAGGGAGAGAATGCAGGCCCTGCTTTCAGCCAGTGCTCATGCTCCCTCCCAGAGGATGCAGCCCCTTTGCAGCAGTGCGCACCCTGCAGCACCCCACATGGCCTCATGGGCAATACCAGGCCTCAGACATTTGGCACAGGGGACGTTCAGCCTCTGTCCCCATTGCCCGGCTGCTCAGCACTCCCGGGAGCTGCCGGAAACTGACCCAAGAGCAAGCTCCAGCACAGGAACAGCCAGGATGGGGAGGCAATGGCAAGGGATGTGCCCCATGCCATGGCAAAGGCTCAGCAGGACAGCCCTAGCAAAGCTCCCTGGCATGGCAGGGGTTAAAGAAAGGAGCGCATCCCTCCCCTTCCAGTAGCCGAGTGTTTCCGCTCCTCGCAGTGCGGTGTGCTAGTGCCCCCGCCCAGGGCCGGTGCAAGGAAGTTTCGCCCCCCCCCCCCCCCCCCCCAGCGGCAAACCACCCCACACCCGCCCACGGCAGCCTCCCCACGCACCTGGGGCCGCCGCGGAGGGGTTGGGCTCGGCTCCCCGCCCCGGCACCCTGCTCCCCCACGCCCCTCCCGGCCTGTGGCGGGGGTGCTGTGCTCAGCCTCCCCCTCCTCCCCGCGGCAGGGGCGCTGCTCTCCGACCCCCGACCACGGCGGGGGCGCTGCGCTGAGCTGGCCGCGCTGTGCTGGGCTCGGCCCCCCGCCCCACGCGGCGGGGGCGCTGCGCTGGGCTCCCTGGCCGCGGCGGGGGCACTGGGCTCGCTTCCCATGCCCCCCCGCGGGCCGAGGTAGAGCTTGGCTCCCCGCCCACCGGCGGCCCCCCACCAGCGCCTCCTGCGGCGGCCAGCCCCCCACCCACGGCAGCTCACCTGGGGCAGGGGCAGCAGCTTCGGGGAAGCTGCACTCTCGGCGGCGTTTTTTCAATCACCGCCGGGAGTCTCCGCCCCCCAACTGCTGGCACCCTAGGCGACCGAGTGGGTGCGCCGGCCCTGCCCCCGTCGGCTGATGGGAGAGTCCCTGGCACAAGGCTGGTGGATCAGCTCTGCCATTGCCCAGCTGGGAGATCTACCCAGGAGCTGCACCGCCCTTTCGACATGGTGATCAGGAGTGGAGTACTCACTCGGGGCACCCCCATAGCTGCAGGGCAGTGGAGAGATCACCTGTGGCTTCCTCACACAGAGAAACAGTGGGCAAATTGGTTGAAACAACAGTAAAGAACAGAATTGTCAGACACGTAGATGAACACAATTTGTTGGGGAAGAGTCAACACGGCTTTTGTAAAGGGAAATCACACCTCATCAATCTACTAGAATTCTGTGAGAGGGTCAACAAATGTGTGGACAATGATGATCCAGTGGATATAGGGTACCTGGACTTTCAGAAAGCCTTTGAGAGGGTCCCTCACCAAAGGTTCTTAAGCACACTAAGAAGTCATGGGATAAGAGGGAAGATCCTCTCCTGGACCAGTATCTGGTTAAAAGATAGGAAACAACAGTTGGAATAAATGGCAGGGTCCCCCATGGATCTGTAGTGGGACCGGTGCTGTGCAACACAATAATTTATCTAGAAAAGGGGGTGAACAGTGAGGTAGCAAAATTTGCAGATGATACAAAAGTATTCAAGCGAGTTAAGTCCCAAGTTGAATGTGAAGAAATTGCAAAGGGATCTCGCAAAACTGGGCAACAAAACGGCAAATGAAATTCAGCACTGAGAAGTGTAAAGTACTGCACGTTGGAAAAAATAATCCCAACTATACATATAAAATGATGGGGTCTAAATGAGCTGTTACCACTCAAGAAAGAGATCTTGACATCATTGTGGATAGTTCTCTGAAAACATCCACTCAATGTGCAGTGGCAGTCAAAAAAGCAAACAGAAGCGTTAGGAACCATTAGGAGAGGGAAAGATAATAAAACAGTAAATATAATGCCACTATATAAATCCATGGTACGCCCCGACCTTGAACAGCGCATGCAGATCTGGATGCTCCATTTCAGAAAAGATATATTAGAATTGGAAAAGGTAGAGAGAAGAGCAATAAAAATGATTAGGGGTATGGAACAGTTTCTATATGAGGAGAGATTAAACAGACTGGGACTGTTCTACTTAAAACAGAGATGACTAAGGGGGGTGTAACCGTGTGATGACTCACCCCTGCGGTGCCTCTTGCTGGTCTCTCGGGGAATTAGCGTTCCAGCCTCCGGAGCGCCCTCTGCAGGCTGGTGTCCCGCTCGCCGTCGGGCCCTGAGTCCCTCCTGGACCCTAGTGCCCCTTTACCTAGGGTGCTGTCCCCAGGCAGTACCCCACAGTCTCTGGGTCTCCCCCTCCCCGGGGAACCCCCAACCCCCTATCCCCACCTCACCTCAGTCTTTGGCTACTGCCCAGTCACCGTCTAGCCCCCTTTCACTGGGGCCGACTGCAGTCTGTATAAGCCAGTCATCATAGGCAAGGGAGGTTTGGACCTCCTGCCTCTGCCTACCCGTGGGCTGCCCCCTGCAACCCCAGTACCCCTTTTGGCCTTCCACTAGGCCTGCAGCCTGGGGGGTTTCCAGGTCAGAGCTCCCCAGGTCCTCTGGCCTTCCCCAACCCTGCTCCAGTCTAGGTACCCTGCTCAGCTCCAGAAGCCAGGTCCCTCCCCCTCTGGAAGCAGAGAGAGACTCCCTGAGCTCCTAGCTCACAGCCTTTTATAGGGCCTAGCTATGGCTGCTTCCCCAATCAGCCCAGCTTTTCCCCAGCCCTCTCCCAGGGTTGGCTTTAACCCTGTCAGGGCTGGAGCGGGTGACCACCCTACTACAGGGGGATATGATAGAGGTCTATAAATCATGACTGGTGTGGAGAAAGTGAATAGGGAAGTGTTATTTACCCCTGCACATAACACGAGAACTAGGGGTCACCTGTTGATATTAATAGGCAGCAGGTTTAAAACAAACAAAAGGAAGTATTTCTTCCCACAACGCAACCTGTGACCCTGTCAACCTGTGGAACTCCTTGCCTGGGGATGTTGTGAAGGACAAAACTCTAACAGGGTTCAAAAAAGAACTAGAGAAGTACCTGATGGATGGCAAACCGGAGCGGCTAACAGGGGAATTTTGTGAGGGAGTTTAGAGGGGGAGTGTGTGTTGGGGGGCTAGATACATTTAACATTCTTTAAACTTAAAGCCAAAAACACCCCCTAATAAAAACAAAACATCAACAAAGGAACGAGCTGCAGGAGTAAAAAGAGAATGGAGGCAGAAGTCCAGTAACAGAGAGAGGGCTACCCATTTTATTGCACCCAATGCGGCATGTATGACTAACCTGCCCTATGGGCAGGTGGCGTATCTGTGAATTCGGTGCAAGGAGATCCTGGCCCTCAGAGACCGTGTACAGGCTTTGGAGAGCAGAGTGGCTGAACTGAAGGAGCTAAGGGAAGCAGAGAGGTACATAGATGAGACTTTCCAGGACACTGTAGAACGGTCCCACCCCATCAGACAGCTTCTGTGCTGTTGAGGAGGATGAAAGTCTCAGGGAAGGAGAACATCCAACTGGAGCAGAGGGAAATGATCCCTCCTTCCAGATGATGTCATGGTATCCTCTCGCACTGAGGATACCTCTCAGGGGGAGGGAACTCCAGTTATTAGGAAGAGACAGGTATTAGTAATGGGCGATTCGATCATTAGAAACATAGAGAGCTGGGTGTGCAATGACCGGGAGAACTGCATGGTGACTTGCCTGCCTGCTGCGAAGGTTGCGGATCTCTCGAGACATTTAGACAGACTTATGTGCAGTGCTGGGGAGGAGCCGGTGGTCGTGGTACATGTAGGTAGGTGCCAATGCACAGGCACTGACTCCGTGGGTGCTCTGGGGCTGAAGCACCCACGGAAAAAAAACAGTGGGTGCTCAGCACCCACTGACAGCCCCACGGGTCAGCGCCTCCCCCTCCCGCTAGTGCCTCCCCACCCACCAGAGGCTCCGCTGATCAGCCCCTCCCGCCCGCTGGTGATCGGCTGTCCCACAGCGCTGGTGCGGGAGAACCGGAAGCAAGGGGGATGGGACGGAAAGAGGCGGAGGCACAGGATGCACAGCCACTGGTGGGCCTGGGTGGGCCTCGGGCCACCCACTTAGGATCCAACCAGGCCCACCCAATTCGGGGCCGGAGCCCCCCGAATCTACAGGCCGGGACTCCCGACCCCGGCTTTGTGTCTTTCCCGCCCACGTCCCTCTCCTGCCCCGGTCTCCAGCCCCGTGCCTGGCATGTGCCTCATGGGGGCAGGCCTGGGCGGAGCTGGAGCTGGGGCCGGAGACCAGGGCAGCAGCGTATGGGGCTGGCAGGAGAGGGATGCAGCTGGACACCAAGTCGGGGACTGAGGGGTGGACAGAGCTCAAGCCCCGGCGGGGCCTCCCTCTGCCCCATGGACGTGCTCCACAGCCTGTGCGCCCTGGGCAGCCTCATCTTCAGGTGCCTAGTTAGTGGTAAGGGCCGGCTGGAGTGGGTGGGGGGAGGCGGGCAGGGGTGGGGGCTTGGAGGAAGGGGTGGAGTGGGACGGGCCCTGGGGCAGAGTGTGGGTTGAGGACACGCCCCCTGCACCCCGGCAACTCGGCGCTTATGTACCAGTGACATAGGGCACGATAGGAGAGCGGTCCTGGAGGCCAAATTTAGGCTGCTAGGTAAGAGACTGAAGTCCAGGACCTCCATGGCAGCATTCTCTGAGATGCTCCCAGTTCCACGCGCAGGGCCAGGTAGACAGGCAGAACTGCAGGGTCTCAATGCATGGATGAGATGATGGTGTAGAGAGGAGGGGTTTAGATTTATTAGGAACTGGGGCACCTTTTGGGAAAGGGGGAGCCTTTACAGGAACGATGGGCTCCACCTAAACCAAAATGGAACCAGATTGCTGGCACTTAACATTAAAAAGGTCATGGAGCAGTTTTTAAACTAAGGGCTGGGGGAAAGCCAACAGGTGTGGAAGAGCATGTGGTTCGGACAGAGACATCCCTTAGGATCTATTAAGGGAGATTCTCTATGTTCTAGTAAGGAGGAGAGGATGGAAGATGATAAAATACAGGTAGGATCTGATGAGAAAAAGTCAAATGAAAAAGAGTCCCATACAATTACATCATGTAATGGCTGACAGCTGAAAAGTGACAAGTTTTTAAAGTGCTTATATACAAATGCTAGAGGTCTAAATAATAAGATGGGTGAACTAGAGTGCCTTGTATTAAATGAGGATATTGATATAATAGGCATCACAGAAATTTGGTGGAATGAGGATAATCAATGGGACAGAGTAGTACTAGGGTACAAAATATATCGGAAGGAGAGAAGAGGTCGTGCTGGTGGGGAAGTGGCATTATATGTGAAAGAAAGCGTAGAATCAAATGAAGTAAAAATCTTAAATGAACCAAACTGTGCCATAGAATCTCTATGGATAGAAATTCCATGCTCTAATAATAAGAATATAGCAGTAGGGATATATTACCAACCACCTGACCAGGATGGTGATAGTGACTGTGAAATGCTCAGGGAGATTAGAGAGGCTATAAAAATAAAAAAACTCAATAATAATGGGGGATTTCAACTATCCCCATATTGACTGGGTACATGTCACCTCAGGACAGGATGCTGAGATAAAGTTTCTTGACACCTTAAATGGCTGCTTCTTGGAGCAGCTGGTCCTGGAACCCACGAGATGAGAGGCAATTCTTGATTTAGTCCTAAGTGGAGCACAGGATCTGGTCCAAGAGGTGAATATAGCTGGACCGCTTGGTAATAATGACCATAATATAATTAAATTTAACATCCCTGTGGTGGGGAAAACACCACAGCAGCCCAACACTGTAATATTTAATTTCAGAAAGGAGAACTACACAAAAACGAGGAGGTTAGTTAAACAGAAATTAAAAGGTACAGTGACAAAAGCGAAATCGCTGGAAACTTTTTAAAGACACCATAATAGAGGCTCAATTTAAATGTATACCCAAATTAAAAAACATAGTAAGAGGACCAAAAAAGTGCCATTGTGGCTAAACTACAAAGTAAAAGAAGCAGTGAGAGGCAAAAAGGCATCCTTTAAAAAGTGGAAGTTAAATCCTAGTGAGGAAAATAGAAAGGAGCATAAACTCTGGCAAATGAAGTGCAAAAATATAATTAGGAAGGCCAAAAAAGAATTTGAAGAACAGCTAGCCAAAGACTCAAAAAGTAATAGCAAAAAAAATTTTAAGTATACCAGAAGCAGGGAGCCTGCTAAACAAACAGTGGGGCCACCGGACGATCGAGATGCTAAAGGAGCACTCAGAACAATAAGGCCATTGCAGAGAAACTAAATGAATTATTTGTATCGGTCTTCAGGGTTGAGAATGTGAGGGAGATTCCCTAACCTGAGCCATTCTTTTCAGGTGAAAAATCTGTCCCAAATTGAGGTGTCAATAGAAGAGGTTTGATAAACAAATTGATAAACTAAACAGTAGTAAGTCACCAGGACCAGATGGTATTCACCCAAGAGTTCTGAAGGAACTCAAATGTGAAATTGCAGGACTCCTAACTGTAGTCTGTAATCTATCATTTAAATCAGCTTCTGTACCAGATGACTGGAGGATAGCTAATGTGACGCCAATTTTTAAAAAGGCCTCCAGAGGTGATCCTGGCAATTACAGGTCAGTAAGCCTGACATCAGTACCAGGCAAACTGGTTGAAACTATAGTACAGAACAAAATTGTCAGACACATAGATGAACATGATTTGTTGGGGAAGAGCCAACATATTTTTTGTAAAGGGAAATCATGCCTCACCAGTCTACTAGAATTTTTTGAGGGGGTCAACAAGCATGTGGACAAGGGGGATGCAGTGGATATAGTGTATTTAGATTTTCAGAAAGCCTCTGACAAGGTCCCTCAACAAAGGCTCTTACACAAAGCAAGCTGCCACGGGATAAGAGGGAAGGTGCTCTCATGGATTGGTAACTGGTTACAATATAGGAAACAAAGGGTAGGAATAAATGGTCAGTGCTCAGAATGGAGAGAGGTAAATAGTGGTGTCCCCCAGGGGTCTGTACTGGGCCCAGTCCTATTCAACATATTCATAAATGATCTGGAAAAAGGGGTAAACAGTGAGGTGGCAAAATTTGCAGATGATACAAAACTACATAATATAGTTAAGTCCCAGGCAGACTGTGAATAGCTACAAAAGGATCTCACAAAACTGGGTGACTGGGCAACTAAATGGCAAATGAAATTCAATGTTGATAAATGCAAAGTAACACACATTGGAAAACATAATCCCAACTATATGTATAAAATGATGGGGTCTAAATTAGCTGTTACCACTCAAGAGCGAGATCTTGGAGTCATTGTGGATAGTTCTCTGAAAACATCCACTCAATGTGCAGAGGCAGTCGAAAAAGCAAACAGAATTTTGGGAATCATTAGGAAAGGGATAGATAAGAAGACAGAAAATATCATATTGCCTCTATATAAATCCATGATATGCCCACATCTTGAATACTGTGGGCAGATCTGGTAACCCCATCTCAAAAAACATGTATTGGAATTGGAAAAAGTCAGAAAAGGGCAACAAAAGTTATTAGGGGTATGGAATGGCTTCCGTATGAGGAGAAATTAATAAGACTGGGACTTTTCAGCTTGGAAAAGAGACAACTAAGGGGGGATATGATAGATGTCTATAAAATCATGACTGGTGTGGAGAAAGTAAATAAGGAAGTGTTTAAAGCAAACAAAAGGAAGTATTTCTTCACACAATGCACAGTCAACCTGTGGAACTCCTTGCCAGAGGATGTTGTGAAGGTCAAGACTATAACAGGGTTCAAAAAAGAACCAGATAAGTTCATGGAGGATAGATCCATCAATCACTATTAGCCAGGATGAGCAGGAATGGAGTCCCTAGCCTCTGTTTGCCAGAAGCTGGGAATGGGCGACAGGGGGTGGATCACTTAATGATTCCCTGTTCTGTTCATTCCCTCTGGGGCACCTGGCACTGACCACTGTTGGAAGACAGGATCATAGGCGCCGACTCCATGGGTGTTCTGGGGCCGAAGCACCCACGAGGAAAAATTAGTGGGTTCTCTGCACCCACCAGCAGCCAAGCTCCCCTCACCCCCCGACCCACCCCCTCCCCTGAGAGTGCCACATCCCCGCTCCTCTGCCTACCTCCCAGCGCTTCCTGCCGCCAAACAGCTGTTTGGTGGTGGTTAGGAGTTTCCAGGAGGGAGGGGGAGGAGCGGGGATGGGTGCACTCAGGGGAGGAGGCGGAGAAGAGGCAAGGGAGGGGCAGGGCCTTGTGGGAAGGGGGTGGAATGGGGGCAGGGTAATGGCGGTGCAGGGGTGGGGGCAGGGGCAGTGCGGGGTTGAGCAACCACCGGGAACAGTGGAAGTCGGCGCCTATGGACAGGATACTGGGCTAGATGGACCTTTGGTCTGACCCAGTATGGCCATTCTTATAGGTCTATCAATGACTATTAGCCAAACTGGTCAGAGATGTAACCCCACATTGTGGGTGTCCCCAAACCTCCAACAGCCAGAAGCTGGGAATGGGCGACAGGGGATGGGTCACTCGAGAATTGCCCTGTTCTGTTCATTCTCTCTGAAGTACCTGGCATTGGCCACTGTGGGAAGACAGGAGACTGAGCTAGATGGACATTGGTCAGACTGAGTCTGGCCGTTCTTATGTGTGTGTTTTGTGTATCCGAGGCTGTGTCTTTGTGGGTGCACCTGTGTAAAATAACAGCATGCAGCGCTGCAGCATTTGCTTCGGAACTGCAAAAACATTCTCTGGTCCCTGAGAAGGCAGGGAGGAAACTAGGTGATGCAGAATGTGCAGCTCTTGCATGGCAGCTGGGCCATCGTGCCAGCTGTTTGGGTGCAGGAAAGTGGCATGGTTTTGATGCCACAAAGCGACAAGTCAACCACATTGCACCCAGACGTCGGAATTTATTACAGCACCACCTTCCGCAGTGGGTTTGAGTCTCCCTCCTCTGGCGTAGCAAGCTTTGGCAGTGAGGAGTGGGCAGCACACCTTCGAGAGACACACTGCACTGCGTGATATTCGTGAGTCTTCTCACTGAGTCAGGGCAGAACCAATTGCCCGGTGCTGGGTTAGCAGCCATGGTGGTGCTGCAGGAGACAGCTCCACTGTGAGACAGCAGAACAATGAGGCTGTAGCCACAAACAGGAGAGTGGCTTGAAAAGTCTCTCCCCAGTCACACCTTTGCCAGTCATCCCTCTGGCCTTAAACTCTATGACTCAGAAGGTCAGTTTCATTATCCCCATTTTACAGGTGGAGACACTGAGGAAGTGACTGGCCCAAGGTCACCCATTAGCGCAGAGCTAGGAGTAACCTAGATCTCCTGATTGCCAATCCAGTGCGCTAGGCACGGGACATGCTGCTGCCACTGCTTTGAGCTACTGGAGCACCATGGGCTTAGCATTATTAATGGTATTGTTGTTCTGACCCACGGTCCGGATTCGCACCCTGTGAGGTCCCATTGCCATCGGGGAAGCTCTGCAGGGTTAATTCATGGCAGACTTTGACCCTGGAGTTTTTGACGGGTGTCTCTTAATTCCATTCTCAGTAGTGCCACAGAGAGTGGTGCCGGTGGGGGCAGAGCCAGGACTCCTGGGTTTTCTCCCTGCTCCATTCTGCTATCCCCTCCCATCCTCATGCCCAACCCTGATGACCTGTCCCATAGCAGCTGTCCAGTCTTCGTGCGCTGGAGGCAGCAGGCTGAGACTCGGGGCCTGACCCAAAGCTCTCTGCAGTCAGCGGGAGCCTTTCCCCACACCAGACGGTGGAGGGAACAGGTGTTAGAGGAGGGTTAATGACATTCCCAGCCTGCGAATGCTCATCCCAGCGGCTTATCGCCCGCGCGTGCAGGACACCAGTGAACACGCCCGGCGATAGGCTGCAGTCCAAAGCCAGCATCGCTCTGGAGACCCCATAGATAATTCCTCCAGGCTGGGGCTCGGCGGTAGGAGCCAGGGGCTGGTGGTTTGAGGTGAGGGACACCCCCCCTCCTCGCCAAACCAGGCTGCTGGGTTTGGGAAGGAGAGACCGGCCCCTCTGAACAGATTGGGATTCAGGAAATATAGGCCACGTTCTGTGCACTCCCAGGTGGGTACTGCAGGGCTGAGTCACGGGGTGGCTAGCCCTTTAAAGGGAGCTGGGAGCAGCCACACCTGTGACAGATCCGCACTGATATGGATCCACTAGGGAGCCAGTGATTATCGAAGCCAGTACATCTTGGCTGGGAAGAGAGCTTCCAGGAAGGCCCAGGTCCTGGGGGAGAGCTACAGGAAGCAGGTTGGCTCCTGTGAGAGGCGCTGGGGTGGGCTCTGACCCCAGGTAAGTAGCCTGTAGGGTGGGAACCTGTAGGGAAAAGGCAGGTCCCTGCAGGAGATGTGCTGCACTGGTGTGAGGAAAGGTCCTGCTCCAGACTGTGGGTCTCGGGTCCCTCCCACCTGGGCTGTGGAGCCCCTCACCCTCCATCAAGCGGCCTCTTCCCCCATTCACTCTGTGACGGGTTGGATCACAGGAAACCCCTTGGGAACTGCCAACTGATGTGCTGAGACTACTTCTAACCCATTTTCCCTGCCAGCTTGGGACTCCAGAACCCTGTCTGGTTTGATCCAGACACACTTGCCTGTTACAAACCCAGACCCAGGTCTGAACCACATCCCACAAACTGCAGGCTTAACTGAAAACAGCTTAAGAAGGGCTCCTGTCTCCAACACTTAGATGCCCAGCTCCCAATGGGGTCCAAACCCCGAATAAATCCATTTTGCCCTGTATAAAGCTTATAGAGGGTAAACTCATAAATTGTTCCCCTCTATAACACTGAGAGAGAGAGATGCACAGCTGTTTGCCCCCCCCCCCCCCCCCCCCAGGTATTAATACATACTCTGAGTTAATTAATAAGTAAAAAGTGATTTTATTAAATACAAAAAGTAGGATTTAAGTGGTTCCAAGTAGTAACAGACAGAACAAAGTAAATTACCAGACAAAATAAAATAAAACATGTAAGTCTACACCTAATACAGTAATAAAACTGAATACAGATAAAATCTCACCCTCAGAGACGTTTCAATAAGCTTCTATCACAGACTGGACGCCTTCCTCATCTGGGCCCAATCCTTTCCCCTGGTACAGTCCTTGTTCCAGCTCAGGTGGTAGCTAGGGGATTTCTCATGACTGCAGCCCCCTTTGTTCTGTCCCACCCCCTTATATATATTTTGCACAAGGCGGGAATCCTTTGTCCCTCTCTGGGTTCCCACCCCTACTTCTAAATGGAAAAGCACCAGGTTTAAGATGGATTCCAGTACCAGGTGACATGGTCACGTGTCCTGTGAGACCCCCAAGCCTTCATTCCTCCCAGCCTGACTCACAGAAAGGCCTGCAAGCAAACAGAGCCATCCACAGTCAATTGTCCTGGTTGATGGGAGCCATCAAGATTCCAAACCACCATTAATGGCCCCCACTTTGCATAACTACAATAGGCCCTCAGAGTTATATTGCACATTTCTAGTTTCAGGTACAAGAATGATACATACACATAGGATGACCACTCTCAGTAGATTATAAGATTGTTATGATACCTTACAAGAGACCTTTTGCATGAAGCATATTCTAGTTACATTATATTCACACTCATTAACATATTTCCCTACAATCATATAGAGCGCAACGTCGCACACTCCTTCACCCACCCAACAGAAAGCCACATCTGATGGTTAAAGAGGGTGGGGGCCGGGGAAACCAGGACTCCTGGGTTCTAGTTCCTGCTGCAACTGAAGGAGACTTTGGGCAAGTTATCGAGGGACGGGGGGCATGGATCAGTGTTCATGTCACCCTGTCCATAGCCGGCCCGGGGAAGCTAATGATCCAACCAACGGACCAAATTCAGTGATGAATCCTGGTCACATCCCACCTGAGGCACATTGCACGTACACTAAGGCAGCCGAGGGACAGACTGTACCTGCCAGCTACACACCTGGGGTGGGGGTGGGGGCGGGGGCAGTACAGTAAGACCTCACCTTATGGCCCCCAACTGCAGTGCCTGAGCACAGGCCTGGCTTCCCCCTAGCTCCCCATGGCACAAATAGGAAGAGACTTCAGTGTAGGGGGAAGATCAGGGGCATGGCTATTCTTGGCTTAGAAGAGTTCATGGGGGTGGATCGGGGGCCTGTTCAGAGCACACTGTGCTATGTTTGTTAGACAGAGGGCTGGATCCCCAGCCAGGCTACATTGGTACAGCCCCCATCAATTTACCAGCCGTGGCAATTAACGCTAGCAGAGGATCTGTTTTTTTCACACAACGCACAGTCAACCTGTGGAACTCCTTGCCAGAGGATGTTGTGAAGGCCCAGACTATAACAGGGTTCAGAAAAGAACTAGATAAGTTCATGGAGGCTAGGTCCATCAATGGCTATTAGCCAGGATGGACAGGGATGGTGTCCCTAGCCTCTGTTTGCCAGAAGCAGGGAATGGGCAACAGGGGATGGATCACTTGATGATTCCCTGTTCTGTTCATTCCCTCTGGGGCACCTGGCTTTGGCCACTATCAGAAGACAGGATACTGGGCTAGACGGACCTTTGGTCTGACCCAGTATGGCCGTTCTTATGTTCTTATGGTCTTATACCACATATGTATTCATTCCTAAAGAAGAGCACTTGATACTACTGGGTGACTTCAACGCCAGAGTGGGCGCTGACCACGACTCTTGGCCAACCTGTCTTGGAAAGTTTGGCGTTGGAGAAATGAATGAGAATGGACAACGACTTCTGGAACTCTGCTCGTACCATGACCTCAGCATCACCAACTCATTCTTCCAGACAAAGCCTCAACACAAAGTGTCCTGGAGACACCCTCGCTCCATGCACTGGCACCAACTCGACCTGATCATCATCAGGCGGTCTGCCTTGAAGTGCGTCCTGCTTACTCGCACCTTCCACAGTGCTGACTGCGACAGTGATCACTCGCTGGTGTGCAGCAAGATGAGGCTACAGCCAAAGAAGATCCACCGCTCTAGGCCAGAGGGCAAACCCCGCATCGATGTGAGCAAGACCGCACACCCAGACAAGGCAGAGAAATTTACCCATGAGCTCTCCGAGGTGCTGAACTGCATGCCTCCCGGTGGCTGCACCAAAGAGAGATGGGACCACATCAGAGACGCAGTATACAGCACAACCATGAAAGTTTTTGGAAAGAAACGAAACATGAATAATGACTGGTTTGAGGCCAACTCCGCCACGCTCACTCCAGCCATTGAAGAACGCCGCGCTGTTCACCTGGAGTACAAGCGTTCCCCCAGTCAGAGGACTCTACAAGAGTATCGATTTGCCAGGAGCAAAGTACAGAGACTAGCTCGACAGTGTGCAAATGATTACTGGCTTCAGCTCTGCCGGAGCATTCAACTATCTGCTGACACTGGAAACATCAGGGGAATGTATGATGGCATCAAGAAGGCCATGGGACCCACAAAGAAGTGGAGAGTGTCACTAAAGTCTGCAACAGGCGAAAACATCCAGGACAAGAGCAAGCAGATGGCTAGATGGGTGGAGCACTACTCTGAAGTGTACTCCAGGCGAAACACCGTCACCGAAACTGCCCTCAATACCGTGGATGGTTTTCCCATTGAAACTGAGCTGGACGAGAAGCCCACCATGGAAGAACTGAAGAAAGTCATTGAGAGCTTGTCCACAGGAAAGGCTCCAGGAAAGGATGGCATCCCACCAGAAGTTATCAAGTGTGGCATCAACGTCCTCCTAGAACACCTCCACGACCTCCTCTGTCAGTGCTGGGAAGAAGGTGCAGTACCTCAGATTATGAGAGACGCCAACATCGTGACCCTCTACAAGAACAAGGGTGATAGAAGCGACTGCAACAACTACAGAGGCATATCGCTCCTGAGTGTTGTGGGTAAAGTCTTCGCACGCGTGATCCTGAATAGACTGCAGAAGCTTGCTGACAGAGTTTACCCAGAGTCACAGTGCGGGTTTCGAGCAGGGAGATCCACAACCGACATGGTTTTCTCCTTAAGGCAGCTGCAAGAGAAATGCAGAGAACAGCATAAGCCGCTACTCCTTGCCTTCATAGACCTGACCAAAGCTTTCGACCTTGTGAACAGAGATGGGCTGTTCAAGATCCTGGTAAAGGTTGGCTGCCCACCGAAGCTGCTGAGCGTGATCCAGTCTTTTCACGACAACATGAAAGGCACAGTACTGTATGATGGCTCGTCCTCCGATGCCTTCGACATCCACAGTGGAGTAAAACAAGGCTGCGTTCTCACTCCCACACTCTTCGGCATCTTCTTCGCAGCATTGCTGAAACGTGCCTTTGGAAATTCCATAGAGGGGGTCTATCTCCACACCTGGTCTGACGGGAGACTTTTCAATCTGGCTCGACTAAAGGCCAAAAGCAAGGTACGGGAGGCAACAATCAGAGACATGCTGTTTGCAGATGACACTGCCCTGGCCACCCACACAGAAACCGATCTCCAGCATCCGATTGACCGCTTTTCCAGAGCTTGCGAAGAGTTCGGGTTGACAATCAGTCTTCAGAAGATCAAAGTTATGGCCCAGGATGCAGAACATCCAAGCATTGCCATCAATGACTATGTGCTAGAGGTGGTCAGTCAGTTCACCTACCTTGGATCTACCATCACGGACAACCTCTCACTGGACCCTGAGATCAACCGTAGAATTGGCAAGGCCTTCACAATTTTGGCCAGATTGTCACAGAGAGTATGGAACAACAACATGCTGACCATCAACACAAAGGTCGCTGTGTACCATGCATGTGTGTTAAACACTCTTCTCTACGCCAGCGAAACTTGGACCCTCTACGCTTCGCAAGAAAAGAGACTGAACACCTTCCACATGCGCTGCCTCCGTCGCATACTTGGGATCACTTGGAGTGATCGAATGACAAACAACGAGGTGCTGGAACGTGCCAAGATCTCCAGCATGTTCACTCTCCTCCGTCAACGCCGCCTCAGATGGCTTGGCCATCTAAGTCGCATGGAAGATGGACGGATCCCCAAAGACCTGTTGTATGCCGAACTTGCCTCCGGAAACAGAGCTAGAGGACGGCCCCACTTTCACTTCAAGGATGTTTGTAAGAGGGACCTGAAGACTATTCAAATCGACATCAACAGCTGGGAAGAGCTCGCCCAGGACAGATGCAGATGGAGACACGCTCTGACCACTGGATTGAAAACTGGCGAAGACAAGCTGCGGCAGCTTGCCGAGGAAAAGCGGGTTCAATGAAAAAGGAAGCAGCGGCTCCAACCCACAGCTGACACCGCCTTCAAATGCAGCAAATGCAATCGAGACTGCCATTCTCGTGTGGGGCTCCACAGCCACAACAGATGCTGCACAACCATCAACTAAATATTCCCCATGGGTGCATATCCATCGTCTCTCAAGACTAACGGACGCCAACAATTCATTTGCAGATTATTCATTATCAGGGCAGAGCCTGAAGCCATGAAGGTGGGAAGGGGCTAGGAGTCAGGACTCCTGGGTTCTTGTTTTAGCTTTGGGAGGCGAGTGGGTCTAGGGGACCCTGGGTTCTGTTCCTAGCTGTGGTCTGCCACTGACTTGCTGTGTGTTCTTGGGCAACTCACTTCACTTCTCCCCATCTGTAAAAGGGAGACAGCACGACCCTGCCTTCCAACCATTTGTAAAGCACACAGGGATGCTGTAATATTAGTCGGATCCAAGGCCAGCAGGGACCATTGTGATAATCTAGTCTGGCCTCTTAGATAACCCGACTGTGGCCCAGCCAGGCGTGAGCCCAGGATGCAGAGTTTCCCCAAGAGTTGTCGGCTGCCTAGGCACCTAACGTAGGGAAAGGTAAATGATCTCGGGGCTGCTGTTGGCTTTGGCTGGGAAGATTCAGGATGCTGGACCCGGGATGGGCAGGCAATAGTGCTGGACTCACGTAGCACCTTTCTCCCAAGGATTGCTGGGCACCTCCCATGGGCGGGCAGGTATCAACCATCTGCTTTTACAGACAGTGAAACTGACTTACAGGGGGCCAGTCACAAAATGAGTTGGTGGCAGAACAAGAGATGCCAGGAGTCACAATCCCCCCGCCCTGCCCTAACCCCCAGGCCACACTCTGCCTCAGAGCCAGGACTGGGACCTGGGAGTCCTGGCTGCTAGGCCCTGCTCCCAGGTGACGCCTTCAGTTGTTGGTTTCTGGCTATTTTTAAGCTACTCTTCAGGTTGTCCCAGGCCAGGAGATTTCCCTCTTCCTGGAGCCGTCTCTCCCTCCGGACCCTGTGCTGAAGGGAGATGGTGCCTGCACAGCTCAGCACTGTCAAGCCCCCAGGCCTAGTTAAAGAGATGCGGAGAGGTTCTTTGGTCTGGCTTCCCTGGGCTGGAGTTTCCCACCATGTCCCTTAATTAGCCCAGACAGGTTTCAGGAGGTTTTCTCATTAGAGCGAGAGCTCATTCTGTCAGCATCTGATCCTCCCAGCGAGCAGGGCTGGGAGCCATTCCAGCTCGGAGCATCGATTCACAGCCAGCTGCACTTCTGTAGCCCTAGGAGTTTTCTTTCCGCCCCTGGAGAACTGCAAAGGCCTCCAGCTAAGATCAGCTGAGCCGGAAGGACTGGGGTGGGAGGGGGAGGCGGGTTGATTGTATGTTTTGTGGGTTCCGCCCTGATCCACACACCTGGAAACGCTGTCTAGTCGCTAGAGCGGAGCAGTAGGCACCAGGGCACCCAGTTCTATTCCCTGAGAAGGGATGTTAACCACAGAACCCTGGCCAGCCTCCTACTCAGAGAATTGCTCTCCTCCCCTGTGATTTCTCTTGGACAGGTATGCAGTAGTGTCATTCACTTCCTACTTGGACTGTTGTTACTGTCAGCTGTTCAACAACTGCTGTGCTCCTCCCTAGAGATGGCTGCATTTCATGAGAGCCTGGTGGAAACTGCAATAATTCACAAGGAGAAAGAACAGATGAGGAGGCTTCCAGCAAGTGGTCCATGAGTCTGCTAGTACCTTCCAGCCCTTTGGTTCCAGCAGTAGCATTTGATACTCTTAGATCCACAGGTCCCAGGTGCAATCCCTGCAGACGGCCCGTCCAGCAGTGCTGTTACCTATAGCTCTTGCAATGCAGTTCAGAACTAGCCTGCCCGGCCCAGCATGCACTGAGTGGGGGCGCCCCAGGCACAGTGTAAGGAAGGGGGGTGCTACTCCAAGGGGCTAAGCTCCTGGCTCGGAGGGGTGCTCAGAGCTGCAGTGACAATGGGGGTCTAAACCCAAGCAATGTGATGTGACCCAGTAACATGGAGCCACGCAGCTGCTTCCCAGCCCACGGCAGCAAAAGCCGGGGGTGGGGAGAGGAAGACAGAGCATGGACGCTGAGCTAGGGGAGGCTGGAAGGCTGCTCGTAGGCAGTGTGGATGGGGTGGGCTTGGAACTGTTTGGAGAGAGCATGGGGGGTGGGCAGGGAAACCCTTCCAGAGACCTGGGGCAGCAGCAACAGTGCAGACCGTGAGAGAGGCTGGGGGGTGGTTAGAGGAGAGGAGATCCTGGAGGTAGATGGGGGCCATGAAGGCCCTGGGAGACCAGGGCAGTGATTTGGGGTTGACAGGCCAGTAGGCAGCTGTGCCCCCGTCAGAGAGCCTGGAGGGGGCTCAGGGAGACTCAAGGGCCCCTGTGAGCAGACAGGTGATTCCGCCCAGGGAAAGTGGGGAGAGCAGGAGACACAGGGCTGCAGCAGGGGCAAAGCACCAAGGGGGCTCTGGTCCCTGGGGAAGCTCATCCAGGGATCCCCAGCTGGGGGGAGCTGTTTGCCGATGGCTCAGTCCTGCCCCTCCTCCCCCACTCTGCAGGGTACATTAGATCAGCCCATCGGAGCACGTCGCAGGACTTGGCAAGCAGCCCCCAGACCTCTAATGGGCATCAGCTGATTTGTTAGCCGAGACAGATTGGCCCATTAATCACACGCAGGCAGGCCAGGGAACCAGGGCCCGGAGCTCAGCCGGCGATGGCAGGAGGGAAGTTGGTTGCATCTCCCCCGCTGCCCCTTGGGAGGCCTGATCTGACGGGAGTGCCCACCTCAGCACAGGTCACCGGGCTGGAGAGGGTGCCCTCGGACGAGCGCCAGGCTCTTCGTGCCCAGGGCAGCTCAGTTGTGGGCAGAGCACTCCCATGACTCTCACCTTCCTTAGCTGCTCCTAAGCTCACCAACGGGGGCAGCTGAAGGACCCCAAAGTCCTGGGCCACCACTGCCTGCTGAGCTCCAGAGCAGGTGCTGCAGCGATCCCCTAACTGGGCTGTGCACGAACTGCGCCGCGGTCCCAGAACTGCTGCCCCTTCTAGCTCGGAGCCCTCCCCAGGACGCGGCTGGGAAAGGCCCAGGTTGCTGGGGGAGCTTTGTCTCTATTTGTACCATTACAGCCACGGGGCTCGGTGCTGCACATCCCGGCGTAGGGAAGAGCCCCTGCCTCGGGGAGCTTACAGTGGAAATAGACAAGCTCAGCCCAAGCGAGCTGTGGGCCGGGGGCAGCGCAAGCCAGCGCCCGAGGTCAGCCAGCGACTCCTGGGCACAGCCAGGAATTGAGCCCCCGGTGCCCGCTCTGGCTCAGCCGCAAGCCCCGCGCTCCGCTCGACCTGGGAGTGCCGGGTCAGTTTCCTGCCCTCACACTGCTGAGCACAGAGGAGCGCCAGGCACCTGCCAGGCATGTCTATAGAACGGCAGTCATGTCAGCTGACTGTGCCTGGACCTCCCGCCGTCCCGCCCCGTAGCCGAGCAGGAGACTCCAGTCTCCAGGACTTTCCGGGCACCCAGCTCAACCAAAGCCAAATCCCTTGAGCTACTGAGCCAATATCCTGTGGCTAAATGGGGAAGAACCTGTGGAAGCCGGGCCGCGGTCTCCTTAACCAACTGGCTGATCAGCCCTGGGCGAAGAGAGGATGACGAGATTCCTTGGCGCGGCCTTCCCTTATCTCCGGGGCTCTCCAAAAATACTCCTAGCGCCCAGCTGCCTACCGAGCGCAAAGTGGCAGCCAGAGATGCTGCGCCCAGCTCCAGTCATTCTGCAAATGCAGCCGAGCAAAGATAAGCCCCCGCTCCCCTGTCCCTCCTAGCGCCTGCTGTACGTCAATAGCCTCACTGGCCTCTTCCTCAGGCGCTTCTTAGGGGCCTGATCCGGAGAGGTGCTGAGCACATCCAAAGGGGTGCTCAGCTCCCTTTAGGACCGTGCCCTTAATGCATGTAGGAATTGATCTTTTAGGAACCATGTGCTCCTGGCCAGCTCGGCTGGCTGCTCACAGCTGATGGAATTCCAGCCACCTAGAGGGCAATCGGAGTAAAGAAAACAGGGGGATGATGCCCGCGAGCTCCAACAGGGACCCGTGCTCAGCGGGACCCCGCAGGGCCCCAGGTAGGGATGCTGAGCTGCTCCAGGAGCAGGCCTGTCAGCCAGAAGGGATGAAGAGAAGAACACAGCAGCAGAGACCACGGGAAGCTCTGGCCTAGCCCAGCACCAGCCGGCAGGTAGGGTGGCCAGACAGCAAGTGTGAAAAATCGGGACAGGGGGTGGGGGGTAATAGGAGCCTATGTAAGAAAAAGACCCAAAAATCAGGACTGTCCCTATAAAATCGGGACATCTGGTCACCCAACCGGCAGGAGGCAACGAAGGGTCTAGCCCAGGAGTGTCAGCTCCGGAAGAGCTCTCGGCCACTCCGGAGCTCTGGCGTGGGTCAGCCTCTGCCAGCTTGCGTTGCCCTGGAGAGTGGTGTGAGAGGAGCTTTGGTTCTGGGGGGCTTTCAGTACTCCCATCCCAGCCTCGCTGCAGGGAATGGGGAACGAGCTCTGGCTGGGAAGATCCACCCGCTCGGAAGATCCACCTGCCTCAGGACCAACTTGAGCCAAAATGAGTTGCTACAGAACACAGTGGCTATGGGAGCACAGGATCTGTGGGAGACAGCCCAACCACAGTGTATAACTAGACCCAATGAGCCACCTGTTTTGGCCACCAGGGAGATGGTCCACATGGGACCTAATACTGGTAGGTCTCTTCTGTCTCTATATTATGATTCTAGGAGTCAGGACATGGAGAGCTCTTAGCAGTGACCTTCAGTCCCAAAATCCACCAGCGGGGGGCGCTGCGGGGCACAATCCGGGTATGCTGGCTGCAAGGGGCTCCCAGAGAGTCAAACACCAGCCTCTGCCAGGAGGGGGCGCAAGAAGGGACTGGTGCAGGAGCTCTGGCTGTGCAGAAAGTTCCCAGCTACTCCAGTGCCAGCCTCTGCCAGCAGGGGGTGCTCTGTTATTGAATCCCATGTGGAAGGGTCTGGACAAAGTAGAATTTTAAGGAAACAAATACACCTATGATTTGGGGCTAGGGGGGCTGATTTTTTGCTTTTCTCCTAAAGGTCAGGTTGATTAGGGGTAGTGCAAGCAGCTGAGGAGGGGAATCACAGAGGAAAGGGGGGGCGGGAATCCATCAGCCCAGGTCCTTAACAGAAAAAAAAATCAAATCTCAAATAAACAGGAAAAAACCCACTTGACATTACAGTTTCTTGGCTCCCCCATCCGTTTTTCTTTTTGAAAACCAAGGTCAAGTTATGCAGCTCCAGATAAAGCCCCTTCTCTTTCTGATCCAGCAGTTTCCATAGGAAAGGGATTCAGAAGTTATTCCTTCGCTGGTTACAATGGCAAAGCAGACATTAATCACCATGTGAGGAACTTGGACACACACAAGAGACAGGAGGAAAAATTATCGGCCAGATCCTCAGCTGGTATAAATCAGTGTAACCAAGGACTGCCAGATTCTGCTCTCACACCAGTTACACCAATAACTGCTCCAGTGGTTTCTACAGAGTGACTCTTGATTTACACCAGAAGAAGTGGGATATTGGGGAGGGATAGCTCAGTGGTTTGAGCATTGGCCTGCTAAACCCAGGGTTGTAAATTCAATCCTTGAGGGGGCAAAAATCTGTCAGGGGACAGTACTTGGTCCTGCTAGTGAAGGCAGGGGACTGGACTTGAGGACCTTTCAAGGTCCTTCTGGCTCTATGAGATCAGAACCAGGCATGTGGCCTGACTCTGATCTCATGGAGCAGGTTTAGCACCAGAGTAATTCCATAACGGTTTGGGGGGGTGGGGGGTAGAGCTTTCAGGTCATAAATGTGTTCAGAATCTGAAATTCTGCTCAAGTTCTCACACCCCACCCCCCATTAAATGGAATCATTTATCCCAAACACTTCTTAAGAAGCAGGCTTTAGGTGAATTACAGCAATGTGATATAATCACAGTGAATACAGGCAGGGTGAGAAAAATAGTCCAACTTCTGCAGAGCAGAAAGAATTTATTTTAATTTGATTTTTGTATCTTTTCTCCTTCCTGGGGCAAAAAAACCCCAAACAAAAACAGTTTCCTTCCCACCACTGTTACAAGTGGAACGTACCCCACGGGTTATATATAAGGAGCTAATTATCTGACTTGCTACACAAATGAATGGCTGGGTGGGTTCTGCGGCCAGAGGCACTGCGAAAGCAGGTGTGTGCTGCTTGCATTGCTGCCCTGGTGAGAGGCTGCGGGCCTGTTTGGTGGGCGCTGAGGTGAGCCATCGGAGAAAGGCTCTAATCCTGTCTAGAAGCCCCATGAGGGGCTGCTCAGATCTGAGGCCCTGCCAGCTCCAGGGTTAGGCAGTGCCCCTGTAGTTTTTACTTACAGTAGAACAGAATCAATGGGCATCCCGTGTCTGATGTACAGCCTCAATAGACAGCGTTGCTACTCCCAGCCTTCGCCCCTCTGCAGACACTGTGTCCCTCAGCTGCCTTAGACCTCAGCCTCCTCCCCTGCAGCTCTCCTCACACCAAGGACCCTCGAGCCCAGAACAGTGTCCCTGGAGAAATCCCCCAACTCCATCTCCGTTTGCTCCCAGGCAATACTACGGCTGAGGGACCGAAATCTGAGCTGGAGGATGTGTGTGAGGCCAGCCCAGGCTGCTGAGAGATTGCAGAAACAGGACTAGGGCCGACTGACACCGCGACTGGGAACAGCCGTGAAAACAGACTAGCCTGAAATTCACACACACACACACACACATTCTAAAGCTGAGGCAGGGCCAAACACCTGATCCCGACCCTCTAGGACTTGGGGACGGTTCCAGTCCAGCTCCCAGCTCTACCGGTCCCCACACTGCACCCGTTCTGCTCCTCGGTGGAGACGGCTCTGAGCGCAGGGGAGAGCCGAGGGGCGTGGGGTTAGGAGGAATTTTGGAGGAGCTCCCCCAAAAGCTCAGCTAGGGTCCGCCCTCATTCCTCCCAGATCTCGGCCCAGGCTGCACTTATCAGTGGAAGCCCACCTGAGTCCCAGCCCAGGCTGCAGCCTCCAATCAGAGAGAGAAGGTCCAGGCGTGTGTTCAGTCTTATAGGGGCGTCCCCAAAGCTCCAGGTGTCGGACCAGATGCTCAGCTGGTGTAAATCAGTGTAGCGATATTGATGTTAACGGAGCCACAGTGATTTACACCAGCCATGCTGGTCTGGCCCATTGTGAAGCTCGCTCTTCGCTGGATTCGAGCAGCCTGATTCCTCTCTCACTGACCATGGTCCTACACGCTTGTGATTCCACTGACTGCACCGGAGCTACCGGTGTAAGTTAGAGGAGAATCAGTCCCCTAGACGTTGTCACCCCGCCTGCTCCCCTCGGCAGGGCTGCTACCTGCTTTGTCCACACCCCCTGCTATCTCACCGCCGCCGGCCCCCGCCAGGCTACACCTGGAAAGGGAGGCTACAGGCCCCTTTCTCCGCGGCTTTTACCCAGGCTGTCATGGCAGGGTCTGATTGGCAGCCCTGGGGACCGACGCCCTGGCTGTTTACAGCACCAGCAGGGCTAGCTACCCTGCCCTGTGCTTAGCCCTCACCGGCGGCGCCCCCATCTTGGTGTGAGAGGGGCTCTGGGCTCCGCAGCCATTCTGCTGGGACTCCCGCCTGGAGACAACCAGCACCAGCAGTGCCGGTGGCTGTGGTGACCCGGATGTGTGTCCCTTAGCGACTGGACTGGGATCTGCCAACCAGGCGCCGGATGGCATCAGCTTCCATCCACATCAGTGCGCACTGGATTGGAGCCTGTAACCTGGGGGCATAGGAGCCGACTTCTGTCGGCTCCGCTGGGTGCGTCGGGGGCGGAGCCCCGCAACGTCACCCGGCGTCCAGGGCGAAGGTAAGTGCACCGGTAACGGGCGCAGGGCTGGCAGGGAGCTGCCGGTGGGTGCTGAGCCACCAATTTTTCCCCATGGGTGCTCCAGCCCCGGAGCACCCACGGCATCGGCGCCTATGCCTGGGGGCAGATCTCACTCCCAGTCCCACAAGCCTTCCAGCCCCACAGAAAATATCAGGCCAGATCCTCAGCTGGTGTAAATCCCTGGAGCGACACCAACTCATGCTGCCTGAGGCTTTGCCCTGGTTAAATGACTCAGCCTGTCACAATCCTCTCTCTGGGCGGGATGCTGGTTCCCCTCTGCCCAGGAGCTAGGTGGCTCCCAGAACAGCCGGCTTGCTTCCTATTGCTCCTCAGCTGTGATTTGTCATTAAAATCTATTAGCTTGGGGCATCATACATTATGGATTGGAATTTATACTCACCACGGGGCTCTGGCAGCCTGCTTTTTAATTGCATCAGTGAAATATCCTTTCCCTTCTCCCTGCAAGCAGGATCTCTCAGAGGCTCCCGGCAATCTAGGAGCACAAGTTCTAGTGACTGTCAGCGGGTTTCGTGCTCCTAAGTCAAGGCATTTGGGAAACAAACCCCACCTCTGCAGCTCAAAGCAGCAAAGACAAACAGCCCTGGCTGCTCTCACCTGCCCCGATGTTCCCCAGACAGCCCCTTCCCCTCCTCACCACCCTGACCTTTCATCTCTCCACAGCTCCTGCTGCATTACTGGCCTCAGGCTGGTTTGCGCACCAAAATCACCGCTACTGCCAGCCTCCCTGACCTCTTCCACTTTCCCCGCTGTGACACACCCGGCCCACCCCTTGGGAGTGCACCTGGGCGGGGCCCCTTCTGCCTGAGCTACGGACCAACCCCGTGAGCGCAGGAGCAGCAACAGCCTCACAAAGCGTTCCACATGTTCCAGCCACCAGCAGGAGACAAAGCCACACTTGGCCACATGGGCCGGCTCAGGACTGACAGGCTCCCGCCTCCTGTCAAAGGCTTTCAGGTCATTGATCTGTCTAGTTCCTGGCCCTGCACTGGACCATGTGATCTGACAGCCTGCCTCCTACAGGAGAGCAGGAGTCCTACATGTGCTCCCTTGTCCAAGGCCATCTCGTCTTGCATCCTGCTAAAGGATCTGTGCTCGGAGGACGGCAAACAGACACCGCCCACCCAAAACGCAGCTGTCCTGTGCAATAGTAGAGGAGCAGATGAGGAAATTCCTTCCTGGCCACTCCCAGGCCCCCATCCTTGGAAATCTTGGCTGTAGTCTCATAGACTCATAGACTCTAAGGTCAGAAGGGACCAGTATGATCATCTTAATCTGACCTCCTGCACAATGCAGGCCACAGAACCTCACCCACCCACTCCTGCAATAATCCTCTCACCTATGTCTCAGCTATTGAAGTCCTCAAATCATGGTTTAAAGATTTCAAGATGCAGACAATCCTCCGGTAAGTGACCCGTGCCCCATGCTGCAGAGGAAGGCGAAAAACCTCCAGGGCCTCTGACAATCTACCCTGGAGGAAAATTCCTTCCCAACCCCAAATATGGCGATCAGCTGAACCCTGAGCATGTGGGCAAGACTCACCAGCCAGACACCCAGGAAAAAGTTCTCTGTAGTAACTTCTAACATCCCATCACTGGCCATTGGGCCTATTTACCACTGATAGTCAAAGGTCAATTAATTGCCAAGATCATGTTATCCCATCAAACCATCCCCACCATAAACGTATCTAGCTTAATCTTGAAGCCAGATAGGTCTTTTGCCCCCACTGCTTCCCTTGGAAGGCTGTTCCAGAACTTCACTCCTCTGATGGTTAGAAACCTTCATCTAATTTCAAGTCTAAACTTCCTGATGGCCAGTTTATATCCATTTGTTCTTGTGTCCACATTGGTACTGAGCTGAAATAATTCCTCTCCCTCCCTGGTATTTATAACCCTGATATATTTAAAGACAGCAATCATATGGTCAGGCTTGACAAAGCCCTGGCTGGGATGATCTAATTGGGTTTGGTCCTGCTTTGAGCAGGGGGTTGGACTAGATGACCTCCTGAGGTCCCTTCCAATCCTGAGATTCTATGATTCTATATCTCCCCTCAGCCTTCTTTTGGTTAAGGTAAACAAACCAAGCTCCTTGAGTCTCCTTTCATACGACAGGTTTTCCATTCCTCGGATCATCCTCGTGGCCCTTCTTTGTACCTGTTCCAGTTTGAATTCATCCTTCTTAAACATGGGAGACCAGAACGGCACACAGTATTCCAGATGAGGTCTCACTGATGCTTTGTATAACCGTACTAACACCTCCTTATCTGTTTGGCATCTAAGTCTGTTCTACTTCGATGCCAAAGCTGGAAGGGTGTGTGCCAAGCAGCGCCATAACAAGGGCGAGGTGAGTGAGGCACTTGCCTCGGGCGTGCAAAGGTGAGCAGCCACAGCATTGCGGCATTTCGGCAGCAGGGTCCTTTTGTGCCTCGGGCGCAGAAAAACCTAGTTACAGCTCTGGTGCCAAGGCAGCCATTGGTAACCTGGCACACGAATTAACCGCCTCCCCTAATTCAGGGTGCAATGGGAGAAGCCCTGCAGGCACAGATGGTACCTGCACATCACTAGGTGTCGTGCAGGAGCGGTACTGAGTGTTTAGAGCCAGGGACTAGCATTTAGGAGACCTGGGCTTTCTGCCACTGAAAGGACCAGACCCTCAATTGCTGTCAATTGAAGTCAGTGGTGTTACACCATTTACACCAGTGAAGATCTGGCCCTCACTATGTGACTTCAGACGAGTCATTTCCCTGCTCTGTGCCTCAGTTTCCCCATTTGTCACTAGAGGTAGCAATCCCAGCCTGCGATCACAGCGCTGGGAGAAAGTTGCTGTACAAGTGGAAGGAATTCCTGTAACACCAGTAAAGGTGAACAGGGAAGGCTGTTACATCCCAGGGTGTTATGTAAGCAAAGGCGACAAGCTGAGCAGAATTCAGCAATCCAAGTTGGAAGACAGCACACCCTCAGTTAGGAGCCAGTATTTCCCATGGAGACGCACTAGACTTAAAGGGGAAACACGCTTCCGACACAATGTGCTTTAAAAGAAAAACTAGTTATGTGGGCGAGCTGCTCTCTGATTGGGCAAGGCAGACAACACGTCTGTTCCTTACGCGCTCCGATTGCTGCAAGTCAACAACGCGAGGTATCTCCAGCAGCCCAGGAACAGCTAATCCATCATGTGTGACCGAGCGTGGGGCAAGAAAGAGTCCCTCTGAATGTATTCAGGCCCCCAATTAATCCCTCTTTAAAGCCATTTGAATCTGGCACAGAATGTCGATTGTTGATTGTTGCTAAGAAATGGAAAGGTCAGCAGCAAATGAGCCACTGTCATAGGCAAACTGCAAAGCAACACTGAAAAGTGAGGGACAACTGACATGCCGGGGGGAGGAGGGATCAATGGCTGCACCTTCCTTGGCTTCTTGAGGACAGATAAAGGAAGCCTGAAAGGTCTGTATCTTTCTGTCTGTCTGTGTGTCAAGGTGTGGCTGTGTCTATCTGTGTGCTCTTTTTTAAAAAATGATCTTTCCCCTGCTTGTTTTTTACATTTGAAATGCAAGTCTTGTCTACTCTGGTTTTCCTGGATGTCTCTATGGACAACCAGAGAACTGGAAGGATTAAGTCATCACAGGTACCATTGAGCACTGAGAGGGAGAAGGGATTTTAATTCAGGCTACTCCAGACTCTCAGGGTTTGTTTTTTGTTCATACCTCATTAACTCAAAGGCCTAGCACACAGTTGGGAGGACAGATCTCTATGTTAAAGAGCCAAACAACTCCGCCCTTTCCATTAAAGAGAAAAGTCACACTCTGGTCCTCCAGAGAAGACCTCCGGCAAAAAACATGAAAAACTTGATAGTAAGAACAAATAGGGGAAAAAAAGGTTTTAAAAAGTTCAGTCATTCTTTACAGATCATAAAGGTGCACAAACTATTCCTGCCCACGGAAGGTCAGCACAGAATCCTGCTCCAACCAGCCCCACTAATGAGACTCGAGGATGGACTCAGCACAGACATGCACTGAAATAATCTTTTTAAAAGTCTCCCTCTCCACCTCCAATCATGGGATGCCATCAACCTCAGCGGGGCCTGGATTAGACCCCACATCGCCTCCTGGTCCGCTGACCCCTTGACACGGTCAGTCACGTGCCTGGGATGTCACAGAGTAGTGCATTCAGCAGTGCGCATTGCCCTCACACGCTCCGGTTACAGCCGGGCTCACGGAGAGAGTGTGAAGGGGTGCGAGGAGCAGGCGGCTGCTGAACGGAGCGGCGCTGGCTCCTGCTTCCTTGGAGCTCAGCACAGTGAGACGCTGATGGCTAGAGCCATGGCACTGCCAGAGCCTGTGCCAGCTAATCCACCCCTCGGCCAATGCTCCTCAAGCCCCACGACAACAGCGTACTGCCAACCCTGGGTCCCTGCACAGCTCTGCCGCTGCCCTTCCCAGTTCCATGCCTACCGGCAGCCCCCTGCTGCCCCAGCCCTGAGCTCCCCCCACCCCCCAGCTCTGCCGGTGCCCCTCCATCCCAACCAGCAGCCCCCTGCCACCCCAGCCCTGAGCTCCCCCCACCCCCCAGCTCTGCCGGTGTCCCTCCATCCCAACCAGCAGCCCCCTGCTGCCCCAGCCCTGAGCTCCCCCACCCCCCAGCTCTGCCGGTGCCCCTCCATCCCAACCAGCAGCCCCCTGCTGCCCCAGCCCTGGGCTCCCTCCCCCAGCTCTGCCGGTGCCCCTCCATCCTGACCAACACCCAACCAAGGGCACCTCTTGCTTTTCCAGTCCTCTGTCCCCACACCAATAGCTCTGTCAGTGTCCTTCCTCTTGACTCACAGCCCACTGCGGTACCAGTCCTGCACTCCCCTCCGCCCCCCCCCCCCCACCGCCCCGTGCACTCCCAGCTCCGAAAGCTGCACCAACACACCTCAGTGCGGACTCCGACTCCCCCTGCTTTTCCAGCCCTGGGCCTCGGCGTGCCTGGGACAGCCTGGGTGGCTATTTCCCCCTGCAGGCTCGTGTCCACGCTCAGCTTGTATCTAACCTGGGTTCCAGAGGCTGAGCTAATGGGGTGGGGGGTGACTTCCCCTCCCCCACACGCTGAAGAGCGTCATGGCAGGGGGTGGCCAGGCCAACCCTGAACGGCACAGCGACCCTGTGCGCCAGCCCGCAACACCCACTGTGGAGAGCTGGGCCCAGCTCCATGGACAGGAACAAGCGCAGCCCGGTGAGCGCAGACCGTACTCGCTCTCCAGCCCCCCACCAATGACCCTTCTCCCCCCAGCTGCAAAACCCAGCTCCTCCACCGCAGGGTTCGATCACCTCAGTAGTGAGAAGCAGCAAAACCTCCAGGATCAGTTACAACATCCCAGCGCCATGACACACTTAACACATGGGTGACAGTGTTATCTAGAGGCTAGAGCACTGGGCTGAGACGCAGGAAACCTGGTTCTAGCCACAGCTGCGTGACTTTGGGCAAGTCACTTCATCTCCCTGTGCCTCAGTTTCCCCATCTGTAAAATGGGGAGGATGAAACTGACCTCCTCTGTAGACCTCTTGGAGATCTTGGGACGGAATGTGCTAGGAAGAGCTAAGGACTAATACCATTCAGCCTTGCTTGTGTAGATGGGACCGTGACATGTTCCAGCCACCTGTCAACTGAGTCTGGGAACAGAGTCATTTTGCTAATGCAGACACGACCCAGTTTGATCCAGGCCTCACCCATTGGACTGATTGCACAAATGGTGGACACCAGGGCCAGTGAACACCACTGGTGGGAGAGTGGGCAGACAATGGGAAAGCTGGTCAGGAAAAGGTTTCTTTTGCCCATGAATAGTTTTGATGAAAAGGTTTTTTTCATTTCTGCCAAATTTCTACTTTGAATGTTTGTGGGGTATTTTGTCAACAAATTGAAAACTCATTTCTTTTTCTGTTTTTGGCAACTGAAAATTTAAACTTCTTTTGCCCATCCCTCCTCCCCAACAATTTTGGGGTTTTGCTGAAAACCCCCCAAATTTAAACAAACCCAGACTCTCTTTGCAGAAATGTCCCTTTCCTTGTAACAGACATTCCACCAAAAAATAATTTTGGCAGAAAATTTCTGGCTAGCTCTGGACAGTATAAAACAGGAACCTGGGTCCCATATCCCTTCCATAGCTCTCTCAATTGCTAGGCCATGTAAACTGAGCTCCCAGCAAGTCCCCGCTGCAGTACAGAGCAAAACCTCAGTGCCAGGACGCAAAGAATGAGCATAATCCTTAGAACCTCCACAGGGCTTTTCATCTTCAGAGCACTTTATGGACATTGACTAATTAATCCTCGCAGCACCCATGCAAGGCAGGAACTCAGCCATACCAACCCCCAGGGAGGGTGGGGAAACTGAGGCACAGAGAGGGTCTGGGGCTTGTCCAAGGCCACACAAGAAATCAGTGTCAGAGCTAATAACAGAATCCAGGAGTCCTGAGATAGATAGATAGATGCAGTGTATGGGGATAGATAGATCACAAGAGTCTCCTTCTACTATACTGTGCCCTTCCAGATATGGGTCTCCTAAGCCTTGCTCCACGCGCCGTCTTGCAGGAGTTGGATAAGTCCCGATGCTGCTCAGAGGGGCTGGCTCAGGGCAAGTGCTGGCAGTGAAGCCGTCCCCGCTAGGTTAGTGGGTGCCCCTCTCGCTGCAGTCTGGCTTATCTCTGCCTGGCAATGCCTGACACAAACACACGCCCAGGCAATCTCCAGCTCTAAGTGCAGGGAGGAAAACAACCAGGGGGAAGCACCTGCTGGGGCTTCTTGCAATGAAATATCAGAACTTTCTAAAATAGCCACATGAGGAAAAGAACTTCCCTTGCCACTGTGGAATGAGGGGAGCCGGGGGGTGGCTGGCCCAGATTCCGGGCCCGATTCTTGGCTGGGGTAAGCCATAGCGGCCCCATCAAAGCCAATGGAGCTGCTCCTGTTTACACCAGTAGAGGATCTGGCTCAATCTCTCTCTTCTACACACATTTTTCCTTCTTTTATCTAAACCAGCAAAGGAAGAAAAGGCCTGTCTCTTTTTTTAAGTAGCATTAGGGATAAAGCTGCTTATTGAGCGTGGCACCCATATAACAAGGCTCAGAATATAGCACAGCAGTTTAAGGCTCCCCACTTACTCCCTGCATGTTAAGTCTGAGCATAAACGCACTGTGACCAGACTGCTCTCTGTGAGTCACTGGTGCAAATCTGGAATGACTGGGCCCAATTCTCTCATTTGCCCCAATGTCAATCAGGAGTTACAATGGAATTACTCCAGATTTATGCCAGGATAACTGAGATCATGGTTGGGGTACGCTGGCATAAATCCAAAGTAACTCCATTGATCTGGATTTACACCGGCGTGTGTCTGAGATTGGAATCCGGCCTATACATCATCCTGTCGGCCAAACCCAGCTCCTCACAGGGACACAGCTCCCGCTGGCGCCTGGCGCACTTCGCCCGGGTCGTCATTTGGGGCCCCTCACTCGCTCGCCCCCGGGGGAGGGGGCTGGGGTGGAAATCTCCAGGAGGGTTCCCTTGTGATGTCTCCTGAATGAGCGGGGGGCTGGCAGCCCCACACCCCCAGGATCCCCAGGAGAGGATTCCCGGAGTGCACTGTCTTTGCTGGGAGATCTCCATGGAGTCAGTGGGAAGAGACCTTGGGCCAGATGGGAGCCACTGGGACTTCGGTGCCGAAATCCCCTTAAAAACCTGGCCCATGTGCCTCTCTCCTCCCCAGAACAAGGCAGTGCACCCCCTGCCCTCCTCGGCAGGCTCCCAACACCTCCTTTAGGGGGCTGAGCCCATCCCCGTGTGCAGGGCCCTGTGCACAGAGAGCCTGGGAACACACAGGGAGGATTCAGTTCGACGGAGGAAGGACTGCAGGATGGAGCCTGCACTAAAACCCCAACCGCTGATCGCTCCACCCCCACCGGATCCTGGCGGGAATCCAGGTGACTGCTCCTGCCTCAAAGAAACTTCCTCTCCGATCCCATGCCATGGAGGGCACGAATCCAAACGCCCTGGGTGCCTGGCCCCTCTGCAGCCAGCCTGCTGGGTTTGCTCGCCAAGGCACCCTGGAGAAGTAAACACTGGGGGGGGGGGGGGGGGGGGGGAGCACGGTGCAGAGGCCGGGGCGGGGAGAGGGGGAGCGCAGCTGTGCTAAAGCAATGGGGGCTGATGATGATTTCAACTGTGAGAACAACCATGTCCCCCCAGGAGGGCTGGCTGGGCATTTCGGGGGAACCACCCCAGGACTGCCTGTGTGCTGTAGGCAGCCCAGAGCTATGCACTGCTAAGGAATAACACACACTGAGATGCACATGCAGTGAGTCACACTCACACACCCAGAGACACACGAAGAGCGATACACACACACACCCCGCTACACACACACACACCACACACTCATACATCCTGCTACACACACACACCCCACTACACACACAGAGAGACACTCGAACAGCGATACACACTCACACACCCCACTACACACACACACACCCACACACCCTGCTACACACACGCAGACACACCCCGTTACACACACACCCAGAGACACAAGAACAGCGATACACACTCACTGCAATGAGACATAGATACACACTCGCACACAGAAACACACACACATGCCAGAGCCAGCAGGGAGCAGTTTTGCCTCCAGAGTGGCTCCCTGCGTGGGGCACGGCCCTGGGAGCCCACCCCCACCCCCCGGCCCTGCCACCAGCCAATTCCGCACCTGCCAGGAGCCCCCCACCCCCCGCAGTTCGGACCCCCCTGCCCAGGGGGCTGGACCCGTGTGTATAGCGGGGCGCTGAGAGCCATTGACCCAAACTGCAAAGCCTGGCTGGGATGGAAACCTCTTCCCGCCGGGGGGGGGCGGCAGCGGGTAGCCCCCAGCACCCCGAGTGCCAGCGCCTATGGGGATGGCTCATTGCCCGCCCCGCTCACCCCCAGCCCAGCGGCGAGCTCCCCCCGGCTCCCTGCACAAACTTTCCGGCCCCCCACCCCGCCCCGCCCCGCCCGCGGCAGCGCCCATCCCCGCGGCGGTGGGGCTGCCCGTACCTGCAGGAGACGGTGAGCTCCACCTTGGTGGCCGGGATGCTGCCCGCGATGGGGTCGAAGTCGCTCACCGAGGCCATGTCGCCCCCCTTGTCCGTCGCCTCCTCCATGGGCGTCCAGCCGCGCCCCCCCCCCCCCGGGGCCTCCCGCTCACAGCCCGGGCGCTGCGGGGGGCTCAGAGCCGGGCACCGAGCGGGGCATGGCCAGCGCCGGGCGCGCAGCCGGCTCCTCGCTCTGCCTGCACCACTGGCGGGCCGGCTCCGGAGCGCTCCCCGCCGCCTGCCAGGCTCCGCCCTCAGCCCCCGCCCCGAGGCGCTGCCAGCCGGCCGGGCTGGGCGGAGGGGGGAGCCCGGACTCCGAGCACTGGGCAGGGGCGGGGAGGAGCCTTTCCGTGGGGTGGGGGAGAGGCTTGTGTGAGTACCTGGGAGTGGCGCGCATCTGTGAGCGCACTTGTGGGTCTGCCTTTGCTGGGGGGTTCCCTGCGCCCCGCGCCAGGCGTTGTGCTGGGTGCCTGCCTGGTGTCCCTGTGCATGCAGGTGGGAGCCTTCTGGGGGGGGGGTGTTTGCTGTGTGCATGGCGTGTATGTTTGGGTGTGTTGGACGGGTGTGCTGTGTGTGGCTATTGGATGTCTGAGAAGGTGGGGGGGACATGTCAGTTGGGGGGGGGGGGGGTATTTGGCATGTCATATTGGTGGTGTGTGTGTGTGCATTGTGTGTTTGTGAGGGTGTGTTATATATGTGGGGAGGGTGGCTGTGTGTGTGTGTGTGCACATTGTGTGTGTGTTTGCGAGAGGTATGTTATATATGAGGGAGGAGTTGGTTGTGTATATTTCACATCTGTGTGTGTGTGTGTTGATGCTGAGAGACAGGAGGGGAGGTGCGTTAAACCAGCCCGTCAGAGAACAGGCCCTGTCTTCCATCCCCCCGCCCCCAGCACTAAACACTCAGAGCACAGGGCACACGCATGTCCCGCAAACTCAGGCGCTCTCCTGCACCCAGCCTTGGCCCAGCGCCTTTGGCTCAGGGGCTCCTGGACAGTGTCTCCCTGAACTCTTGCTCCCCACATCTGCACTCTGCTGGACAAGCAACCCCACGGACTGCTAGGAAAAGCAAAGGGAGACTAGCAAATCTCCCCACTGACTCAAACCCCAGCACGTGAATTACTGGGGGTGGGGGTTGGTCCCTAATCACCTGCTTTCCTTCTGTCACCCACTCTGCTGCAGGTAGGGCCGGAGCAGCAAGAAACCGCTCAGGCTAAAATCCCGGTAACTAACCGAGTAAGGAGTGCGGGGCAAGATGGAACATGGCAGGGTAGCTGGGTCCAGACTCTCAGCTGGTGTAAGGAGCTGTAGCCCCAGAGATTCTGTGGAGCAACAGTGACTTGCACCAGCTGAGGATCTGGTCCACTGACCTCCAGTGTATGCCAGCTGTGGGGCTGGCGCCTGCTTTCTAAGGAGGCTTCCCCACACTGGGGTGTCTGGGCCAAACCCGGGAAGCACTCGCTCCCCCGAGTAGCTGCCAGAGTCAGTGGGGCTGCTCACATAAGGGAGGGATTTGCAGGTGTATTAGCTAAAACACTAACTTTTTGTGGGCCCGATCCTGCATAGCCTTATTCCAGTAATCCCATTGGGCCCGATTCTCCCCTCACTTACCCTGGCGTAACCCTATTAATGTCAGTGCTGTTACTCCTGATTTACACCTGAAGTGAAAGAATTGGGCCCACTGGGACTATTCACAGGAGCAAGGCACTGCAGGATCAGGTTCCGTGGGAACTGATGTACTTTAGTCCTGTGTTGGACGTGAACCTGTAGGGCGTGTTTTATTCCTTTTGCCTGGAAAGAAGCATTGCTGAGATCAGCAGTAGCCGGTCTGGGCTCTGGATCTTGCACCTATCCCAGCAGCTCCCAGTCCAGGATAAAGGCCTTTACGCCAATGCTTAGCCCTTGCTATCCTTTCACCTGCATTTGCTTTTGGCAAGGATGGGAAACTCCCTCCCCCCTTGGGGTTAGCATCCAGGAACAGATTCTGGGCACTGGTTTCAGTTTGCACAGCTCAGTTCCGCCGTACGCCACCAGGTGTCACTGCAAGCAACCCATGTGGGGAGCCAGGCTAGCTGAGCAGGCTGTGGGAGTGGGGAAAATTGCAAAAAATAGTCTCTTTAAAGGTTGCTGAGTCCAGAGCGCCCCGCTTCACAGCTGAAAACAACGCTCCGCCAGGCAGACACGGGTGCGTCCATAAGTACATGGGCTAAATCCTCCGCTGGAGTGAACACAATGAGTTTACACTAACAGAAAATCTAGCCCCAAACCTGCTGGTTTCTAAACTCCTCTCTGGGGTTAGTGGGAGCCTCCGTGGGCGCAAGCGCAGGCCTGTCTATTACAGACCAAGGTTAAAGACACTGAAAGGTAGACGATGGAAAGGTTGGGTCTCAGACGAGGCAAACAGCAGAACGTCTGATTAATAACAGTGCTAATAATGATCTTCTGCCTGATAAGTGTCTGGAGGGGAGGTGTGATGAGGCTGCCTACAATGGCATGTAACCGATCTGTGGCTGCTAGAAGCAAATATCTCCAGTGGCCAGACAAGATGGGGAGGGCTCTGAGGATTCTTTCCAAGGTGTCTGGCTCGTGGCTCTTGGCCACATGCTTCGGGTCTAACTGATCACCATATTTGGGATCAGGAAGGATTTTTCCTGTGGATCAGATTTGCAGAGATCCTGAGGGGTTTCACCTTCCTCTGCAGCATGGAACACAGGTCACTTACAGGTTTAAACTAGCACCAGGAACACCATCACAAGACCTAACCACATCAGCCACACCACCACCGGTTCATTCACCTGCACGTCCACCAATGTAATATACGCCATCATGTACCAGCAATGCCCCTCTGCTATGTACATCGGCCAAACTGGACAGTCCTTATGCAAAAGGATAAATGGACACAAATCAGATACAAGGAATGGCAATATACAAAAACCTGTAGGAGAACACTTCAATCTCCCTGGTCACACAATAGCAGATTTAAAGGTAGCCATCCTGAAGCAAAAAAAACTTCAGGACCAGACTTCAAAGAGAAACAGCTGAGCTTCAGTTCATTTGCAAATTTGACACCATCAGCCAAGAAGGCTAATGGCATTTTGGGTTGTATAAGTAGGGGCATTTCCACCAGATCAAGGGACGTGAACATTCCCCTCTGGTGAGGCCTCATTTGGAGTACTGTGTCCAGTTTTGGGCCCCACACTACAAGAAGGATGTGGATAAATTGGAAAGAGTCCAGCGGAGGGCAACAAAAATGATTAGGGGACTGGAGCACATGACTTATGAGGAGAGGCTGAGGGAACTGGGATTGTTTAGTCTGCAGAAGAGAAGAATGAGGGGGGATTTGATAGTTGCTTTCAACTACCTGAAAGGGGGTTCCAAAGAGGATGGATCTAGACTGTTCTCAGTGGTAGAAGATGACAGAACAAGGAGTAATGGTCTCAAGTTGCAGTGGGGGAGGTCTAGGTTGGATATTAGGAAATACTATTTCACTAGGAGGGTGGTGAAGCACTGGAATGGGTTACCTAGGGAGGTGGTGGAATCTCCTTCCTTAGAGGTTTTTAAGGTCAGGCTTGACAAAGCCCTGGCTGCGATGATTTAGTTGGGATTGGTCCTGCTTTGAGCAGGGGGTTGGACTAGATGACCTCCTGAGGTCCCTTCCAACCCTGAGATTCTATGATTCTATGAATGGCTAGCCAACTACAAAAGCAGTTTCTCCTCCCTTGGTGTTCACACCTCAACTGCTAGAAGAGGGCCTCATCCTCCCTGATTAAACTAACCTCCTTATCTCTAGCCTGACTCTTCCCTGCATATTTATACCTGCCCCTGGACATTTCCACCGCATGCATCTGAAGAAGTGGGTATTCACCCACGAAAGCTTATGCTCCAATACATCCATAGGCGCCGACTCCGTGGGTGCTCCGGTGCTGGAGCACCCACAGAGAAAAATTGGTGGGTGCTCTGCACCCACCGGCAACTCCCCGCCTGCCCCGGACCCGCGGCAAACTTACCGGCACTGGGAGACGTTGCGGGGCCCTGCCCCCGACGCCGGGTGATGTTGCGGGGCCCCGCCCCCGACGCCGGGTGATGGCACCCATGGGCGTCGCCGGAAGTCGGCGCCTGTGAATACATCTGTTAGTCTATAAGGTGCCACAGAACTCTGTCGCTTCCACAGATCCAGACTAACATGGCTATCCCTCTGATACTTGAGGTATAAACTAGTGTCAGTGGTGAATTCTCTGTAACATAAAGTCTTTAAATCATGATTTGAGGAGTTCAGTAACTCAGCCAGAGGTTAAGGGTCTATCACAGGAGTGGGTAGGCAAGGCGAGCAGGAGGGGCAGAGTTAAGGTTATTTTAACATTTTCTGAATGGAAATGTTAAAAGGACCAGGATTTTCCAAAGTGAGCAGTGAGTTTGGGTGCCCCAGCTTGGGGTGTCCATCTTGAGAAATGTCTTAAGGGGGGTTCTTAATGAAATTGTTGATCACCTGGCCTCTGAGGATCTGACCCCTTTAAGTCATCTGAAGTTCGGCAACCCAAAATTCTAGTCACTTCTGAAAATCATGGGGGCAGATCCTCAGCTGGCGCAAACTGGAGCCATGACAGTTTTCACCAATTAATGCTCTGCCCCGTGGCATAACTTCCTGACTTTCAAACGATATTTTACACTCCAAAACCAGCTTTAGTCCATCATAGTCAGACTCCATCTCATCAGAGAAGGAGCAATTAGGAGCCTGCAGAATGTATCAACCCCACAGCAGGACACATGCAGCTCCTACTGTCTCTGCCGGAGAAGGGTCGGGTTCTTTCAGTACTCTCCTGCAGAGTTTATAAACTCCACAGCTTTCTAGCACTGTCGCATCCTTAGGGGAAGAGGAGAAACAGGGCTCATTTGCCATGACTAGCAAAGGGGTTTATTCCGGAGGCTGCTGGACACAGACAGGCCCTGTGGTTCTCTGGGCTCACTAGCTCCCAGACTGAGCTGGCAAGGGTCTCCGCTAGGGGTCTCTCTAAATCCTGGCTTGGACTATCCCGTCCTGGAAGGGGCGGCTGGCTACGCTCCAACTTTGAGATGGGGGACGTGACCCTGTGCTGGACGACGGGGTGAGCTGCTGACTCCTGTGCATCGAAACAGCGTTGGGACAAAATCCGCTGTATAAGAGCACAGCTCACAGGGGAGAGGCTCCCCCTGGCACAGTCCATCAGCTGCGTGGGCAGCAATCGTCCTGCTACCATCTGACTGAGGCCACGAGCCACTATGGCCTCATGTTAGCACCTCTCTTGTGCTAAGGCCCCTGTAGGCTGCCCCAGTGACATATGGGGGCCTTAAAGGAGGCACAAATCTCAGAACAGCCCCCGTGTATGAGCTATTGGGACAGCCCTACATCCGTCCTGCTCCACACCCGGGCGCAGGGCATGTCATGGGGCAGGCTGTGCCGGATTGCACTGTGGGAACTCAGCTCTGACTCCCACCGGGGCTGAGCTGGGCAGACCCCCAGCTCCACCAGGATATGGGAAGCACAAATCTGGCTTTAGGCCCCTTGGCACCCATCCCCCCATCCATTCCGGGATTCAGCACGGGGACAGAGCAACTGAGACCCTGGGCCAGCATGCTCCAGGGGCAGAGCTTGGGACGTGGGAGCCTGACTAGGAGCCAAATACCTTTGAGGATCGGGGCCTTAGTTCCCCACCAAGGGCCTGCTCCTGAGTGCACTGAAGTCCCTGGGAATCTTTTGGTTGACTCCAGGGAGATCAATGGAAGCTCTTGGGCCTACTTCTCCCCCGGCTGGATTAGGCCCTCTGCATCTGCATCATCTTCCCTTGTGTGAATCCCTTGCCAGCAGCTAGGGTGACCAGACAGCAAGTATGAAAAATTGGGGCAGGGGGTGGGGGGTAATAGGTGCCTATGTAAGAAAAAGACCCAAAAATTGGGACTGTCCCTATAAAATCGGGACATCTGGTCACCCTACCAGCAGCCCTGCAGCCCTGCCCCCCAGCACAGCACACTGTTAACCGAGGCCAGACTCTGACCAGGACTGGAAACTACACATGTGAAGCAGACAGGAAACGCCTTCGTCTCTACTACGTCTCACTCGTGCAGCAGGGTTCAGTGTTTGAATCAATTTTTAGGCAGTTTTAAAATATCCCCTTCTCCTGAGAAAGGATTTGGCAACATTTTTCAATGAGACGTTTAAAATCACACTCATCAATTTTTAAAAAAAAATCTGAATCTCACTCATTCAGCCTGTCAGCTTGACAGCCCGGCTGCTATATTTAAAATCACTCCCTTTACCTGTGTGGCTGATGATAACTCTGGGGCTGATTGAGACTGAAATTAGCTTGAAAAAAACCATTTACTTGTCATCTGGTTTTGCTGTTTCACATTTCGCTCCTCTTAAACTGGGGAATCAGAGCAGTGAGAGCAAGTCTGCATCTGCTCAGTTTCCATTCAGTGACGCTCCCGGCGGCCCCTGCAGGGGGGGAATGTTGGGTGCAGTCAGCTCCCAAATGTGCAGACATAGGTACATCTGTCGACCTCTAATACTTCTGCAGGGCCATTAGTATCTGAGCAGCTTACTCTCTTTACCATATTTATCCGCACAACGCTCCTGTGAGGTGGCCAGTCCTTTATCCCTATTTTACAGCTGGGGAAACTGAGGCACTGAGAAGCTAAGTGACTTGCCCATGGTCAGAGCAGAGAATTAAACCCAGGTCTCCAGCTAGCACCCTAACCACTGGGCCATCCGTCCTCTCTGTATCGTCATTATTTAGGAACATCAGACCAGGGTCTGTCTAGCTCAGTCTCCTGTCTCCAAGCTGCTTCAGAGGAAGATGCAAGGAATCCCCTAATGGACAATTATTGAATAGCCTGGCCATGGGTTGGGCAGAGAAGTTGGATGGCAAAAAACACCATAGGGTCAGTTTCTTCCGGCTCCCCCTCAATTCCTGGCTGCTTTGTGCAGTAAGGCAGGAAGGTTAAAACCCCTTTCCAGTTTCTAAAGACCTATTCATCTCAGCCTTACAAACATGCTCACCTCGGTAAGCAATGGGACGACGCACCTGTGTAAAGTTCTGCATGTCCATAAGTGCTTGGACTGGGCATAAATACACAATTCTTTTTAGATCCTGATCAGTTCTTTGCTGATGCAAACTAGCATTGAAGTCAACAGAGCTGTAGTGACTTTCACCAGTCAAGGAACTGACTGACCCTTGATCTCAACAATACCTTGTGGCAATGAGTTCCACCAGCTAACTGTGTGAGACAGGGTTTTGTTTGATTGCTTTTGTATTTTATTGCCTTTCAGTTTCACAGAATGTCAAAGTATAGTTCTACTGGAGGGTGTTCCTGTCTGCCATAAAGCGGGTCTTTGATCTACAGACAGTCACAGACCTGGCTAACACTGATGGGTGTGCTAACCACACTTCTATCAGGATAAATGGAATGAGCAATTAAGCCCCTTTGTGGAGTGAACTAGCTGGAGACAATAGAAGTCTCAATTGAAGCACTTGGAGAAGAGAAAGGTGATCAGGATCAGTCAACATGGATTCACCAAGGGCAAGTCATGCCTGACTAACCTGATTGCCTTCTATGATGAGATAACTGGTTCTGTGGATATGGCGAAAGCAGTGGACGTGATATATCTTCACTTTAGCAAAGTGTTTGATACAGTCTCCCACAGTATTCTTGCCAGCAAGTTAAAGAAGTATGGATTGGATGAATGGACTGTAAGGTGGATAGAAAGCTGGCTAGATTGTTGGGCTCAACGGGTAGTGATCAATGACTCCATGTCTAGTTGGCAGCCGCGGGCCGCGGGAGTTCAGCGTGGAACCGGGAGGCAGGGGGGCAGCTCACCGCGGCTGCCTCCCGGCTCTGAGAGGCAGAGGGGCGGCTCACCACGGGCCGCCTCCCGGCTCCATGCTCAGCAGCTGAGTGGAGAGGCAGGGGAGCTCTGGCAGGGACTCTGCACTTAGGACGGAAGAATCCATGCACTGCTACAGTTTTGCAGAAAAAGACCTGGGGATTACAGTGGACAAGAAGCAGGGTATGAGTCAGCAGTGTGCCCTTGTTGCCAAGAAGGCTAACGGCATATTGGGCTGCGTTAGTAGGAGCATTGCCAGCAGATTGAGGGAAGTGATTATTCCACTCTATTTGGCACTGGTGAGGCCACACCTGGAGTACTGCGTCCAGTTTTGGGGCCCCCACTGTAGAAAGGATGTGGACAGATTGGAGAGAGTCCAGCGGAGGGCAACAAAAATGATTAGGGGGCTGGGGCACATGACTTACGAGCAGGGCCAGCGCTAGCACTAGGCGACCCTAGGCAGTTTCCTAGGGCGCCAGGATTTGGGGGGCAGTGGGCGGCTGCCTCCTACCTCCCGGCTCCCCGCTCAGCCGCTGAGTGTGGAGCCGTGAGGCAGCTGCGGTGAGCCACCCCCCTGCCTCCTGGCTCCCCGCTCAACTGCTGAGCTTGGAGCTGTTAGGGAGCCGTGGAGAACCACTCCCCTGCCCCCCTGCCTCCCCGCTCAGCCGCTGAGCATGGAGCCGGGAGGCAGCCGTGGCGAGCCCCCCCCCCCCCCGCCTCCTGGCTCCACGCTGAGCTCCCGTGGCCTGCGGGCGGGGGGACCGAGCTCCTGCAGGGTTGGTTGGGGGGGGCGGCGTTAGCTGGGGGTGGGGGCGCAGGGCTGGTGCAAGGAAGTTTTGCCTAGGACGCGAAACTTCCTTGCACCAGCCCTGCTTACGAGGAGAGGCTGAGGGAACTGGGTTTATTTAATCTACAGAAGAGAACAGTGAGGGGGAATTTGATAGCAGCCTTCAACTACCTGAAAGGGGGTTCCAAAGAGGATGGATCTAGACTGTTCCCGGTGGTAGAAGATGACAGAACAAGGAGTAATGGTCTCAAGTTGCAGTGAGGGAGGTCTAGGTTTGATATTAGAAAACACTATTTCACTAGGAGGTTGGTGAAGCACTAGAATGGGTTCCCTAGGGAGGTGGTAGAATCTCCACCCTAAGCCCTGGTCTACACTATGAGTTTAGGTCGAATTTATTAGCGTTATTTCGATTGATCCGTGCACCCGTCCACACGACGAAGCCCTTAACATCGACTTCTAGGGCTCTTAAAATCGATCTCGCCACTCCACCCCCAGCGAGGGGATTAGCGCTTAAATCGATATTGCCGAATCAATGTAGGCTTAGTGAGGACGCAATTCGACGGTATTGGCCTCCTGGATTTATCCCACAGTGCAACATTTGACCGCTCTGGACAGCAGTCTGAGCTCCAATGCTCCGCCCAGGTAGACAGGAAAAGCCCCGCGAACTTTTGAATTTCATTTCCTGTTTGGCCAGCGTGGTGAGCTGCAGGTGAGCGCAGATCTCATCAGCAGAGGTGACCATGATGGAGTCCCAGAACCGAAGACGAGCTCCAGCATGGACCGATGGTGAAGTACGCGATCTGATCGCTGTATGGGGAGACGAAACCGTGCTAGCAGAGCTACGGTCCAAAAGAAGAAACGCCAATTCATATGCCAAAGTCTCCAAGGGCATTCACGACAGAGGCTACAACAGGGACGCGCAACAGTGCCGCGTGAAAATTAAGGAGCTCAGGCAAGCCTACCAAAAAACCAGAGATGCAAACAAACGCTCTGGGTCAGAGCCCCAGACATGCCGCTTCTATGATGAGCTGCATGCCATTCTAGGAGGTGCAGCCAGCACTGACCCACCCATGTGGTATGACTCCGTATGTGGATCATCAGAAACCACAGAGGAGCATGATGATGATAATGATGCTGAAAATAGCGCCCAGACACAGCAAGGAAGTGGAGAAGCCCTTTTCCCCAACAGCCAGGAACTCTTTGTCACCCTGGAGCCAGTACCCTACGAACCCACCCGAGGCGTTCTCGATGCAGGAGAAGGGACCTCTGGTGCCTCTGGTGAGTGTACCTCTGTTAATTAATACATGTTTTATAAGCAAGCGTGTTTAATGATCAATTCGCGGCCAGTACAGCTACAGCTACTGGAAAACTTTGTTAACATGTTCGGGGATGGAGCAGAAATCCTCCGGGGACATCTCCAGAAAGCTCTCCTGGATGTACTCCCAAAGCCTGTGCAAAAGGTTTCTGGGGAGGGCAGCCTTATCCTGTGCTCCGTGGTAACACACTCTACCACGCCAGGCCAGTAGCACGTAGTCTGGAATCATTGCTTTGCAAAGCATGGCGGCGTATGGTCCCGGTGTTTGCTGGCATTCAAGCAACATCCGTTCTTTATCTGTCTGTGTTATCCTCAGAAGAGTGATATCATTCATGGTCACCTGGTTGAAATAGGGGAATTTTATTAAGGGGGTATTCAGAGGGGCTCCGTCCCTGCTGGGCTGTTTGCCTGTGGCTGAACGGAAATCTTCCCCGCTGTGACCCACGCGGTGGGGGGAGGGGGAACAGCGAACATCTTGGATGTGTGTCTGTGTGTGTGTGTGGGGGGGGGGGTGTCGATTAGGTTCGCGCTGCACGTTAACCCGAAAACCGCCGCCCCTCCCTTTTCAATTGCCAACCAGTTTTAAATTGCCAGTCCAAAGGCTGTTTGTTATGGGAAATGGGGGGGTTGCTGTTTGAAAACATTCCCACATGTTATGAAGGTTAAAGAAGCCTATAGACTGTGGCTTACCATGGCTGCCTGCAAGCCAAATTCTGTTGCCCGCCGGACCTGCTTGTGTGATCTCTCACACCAAACCGGCAGACCCTCAATATAACAGGCAAAGTGCAACCTTGGACCAAATGCATATGTGATATGTAATGTTTGGAGCATTGTTCTCTAATATGTGTCTTTTAAACTACTCCTCTCCCGTTTGTTTCCTCCCGCAGCTGCAAATGTTTCAACGCCACCCCTTTCATCACCGTCCCAGAGGCTAAGTAAAAAAAAAAGGAATCGAGACGATATGTTCTCAGAACTCATGGAATCCTCCCACACTGAAGCTGCCCAGCAGAATGCGTGGAGGCAGACACTGTCGGAGTCCAGGAAGGCAGAATTTGATCGTGCGGACAGGTGGCGTGCTGAAGACAATGACTGGCGGGATGAAGAGAGACAGTGGCGGGATGAAGAGAGTAGGTGGCGTCAGCGTGCAGAGAGAAGGCAGGATGCAATTCTGAGGCTACTGGAGGATCAAACGCAAATCCTCCGGCTTATGGCTGAGGAAAGGCGTAGGGTTCAGGAAAGGCCGCCCGAGCCCAGACCGCCGCTACAGCCCCTGTGTAACCAACAGCCCTCCTTCCCGAGTCCCATAACCTCATCCCCGAGACGCCCAAGAACGCGTTTGGGTGGCCTCCGTGCACCCAACCACTCAAGTCAAGAGAACAGTCCAAGCAAGAAAGGGCTGGCATTCAATAAGTTTTAAAGTGCTGTGTGTCCTTGTCCTTCCCTCATCCCCTCCTCCACCACCCATCCTGGTGCTTCCCTTCCTCCACCAGCTATCCCGGGAGACTGTGGCAGTTAGCCCCATAGTTCCCCCTCTGTGTTTTACGAATTAATAAAGAATGCATGATTTTTAAGCAACAATGACTTTATTTCCTCTGCGAGCGGTGATCGAGGGGGGGAGGGCAGGGCGGTTTGGGTAAAGGGAAGTAGAGTGAATGAAGGGGCGGGGCTTTTCATTACAGGGGAAAAACAGAACTTTCACACAGCATCCTGGCCATTCATGAAACTGGTTTTCAAAGCTTCCCTGATGCGCAACGCACCCTGCTGTACTCTTGTAATAGCCCTGGTGTCTGGCTGCGCATAACCAGTGGCCAGGCGATTTGCCTCAACCTCCCACCCCGCCATAAACGTCTCCCCCTTACTCTCACAGATATTGTGGAGCGCACAGCAAGCAGTAATAATAATGGGAATATTGTTTTCGCTGAGATCTAACCTAGTCAATAAACTTCGCCAGCGAGCTTTTAAACGACCAAATGCACATTCCACCACCATTCTGCACTTGCTCAGCCTATAGTTGAAAAGGTCCTGACTACTGTCCAGGCTACCTGTGTATGGCTTCATGAGCCATGGCATTAAGGGGTAGGCTGGGTCCCCAAGGATAACTATAGGCATCTCAACATCCCCAACGGTTATTTTCTGGTCTGGGAAGAAAGTCCCTTGCTGCAGCAGCCGAAACAGACCAGAGTTCCTGAAGATGCGAGCGTCATGTACCTTTCCCGGCCATCCCACGTTGATGTTGGTGAAACGTCCCTTGTGATCCACCAGTGCTTGCAGCACTATTGAAAAGTAACCCTTTCGGTTTACGTACTCGCTGGCTTGGTGGTCCGGTGCCAAGATAGGGATATGGGTTCCGTCTATCGCCCCACCACAGTTCGGGAACCCCATTGCTGCAAAGCCATCCAGTATGAGCTGCACATTTCCCAGACTCACAACCCTTGGTACCAGCAACTTGGTGATCGCCCTGGCTACTTGCATCACAACAGCCCCCACTGTAGATTTTCCCACTCCGAATTGATTCGCGACTGACCGGTAGCTGTCTGGCGTTGCAAGCTTCCACAGGGCTATCGCCAGTCGCTTCTGTACTGTGAGGGCTGCTCTCATCTTGGTGTTCTTGCGCTTCAGGGCAGGGGAAAGCAACTCACAAAGTTCCATGAAAGTGCCCTTACGCATGCGAAAGTTTCGCAGCCACTGGGATTCATCCCAGACCTGCAGCACTATGTGGTCCCACCAGTCTGTGCTTGTTTCCTGGGCCCAGAATCGGCGTTCCACTGTATCAACAAGCCCCATTAACACCATGATGTCCACCTTGCGGGGGGGCCTTTTTTGAGAGAGGTCTGTGTCCATGTCCTCATCACTGTCCTCAGGGCGCTGCTGTCGCCTCCTCGCCTGCTGTAGCTGTAGCAGCTCCTGGTTCTCGTTCTCCATATACTCCTGGACAATGCGCGTGGTGTTCATAACGGCGAGAACAGCCGCGGTGATCTGATCGTGCTCCATGCTTTCCCTGGTATGCTGTTTGCAGGACAGCAGAGTGGCAGCAGAAGCAGCGGGTGGATAACAATGGAGTCAGCAATATGGCGCCCATATGAAAAAAGGCGCGAAAGGATTTTTTGCTCCCCCCTCAGTTGCTTTCACGGAGGGAGGGGGGAGCAAGGGTTAGGCTCATTTCCTTCTAGCTGCAGATGGTACAATATGCGGTGAGCAAGGAGGCGCCTTCCCTTCTAGGAGCAGATGGTACAATATGCTTGATATCCATCATCATCTCCTGGCCCCCTCAAGGATTGAACTCGCAACCCCGGGTTTAGCAGGCCAACGCTCAGAACGCTGAGCTATCCCTCTGCCCGTATTATAGTGTGACTGAATCCCCACTAGACCTAATGTCCAGGCGTACGCTGGAGATGTACGGTAATTGTGAGCTGAGCAGGCTTCCGTAGCAAACACGGAAACCCCGGAAAAAAGGCGCGAAAAATATTGCTTTCACGGAGGGAGGGAGGGAGGGAGGGATGACATGTACCCAGAACCACCAACGACAATGTTTTCTGCCCCATCAGGCTTTGGGATCGCAACCCAGAATTCCAATGGGCGGCGGAGACTGCGGGAACTGTGGGATAGCTACCCGCAATGCAATGCTCCGAAAGTCGATGCTAGCCCCGCTACTGTGGACACAGTCAATCGACCTCATGGTCTTAACACTCTTTAGTGGGGACACACACAATCGATTCCATAAATTCGGGTTTTAAAATATCGACTTCTATAAATTCGACCTAATTCTTAGAGGTTTTTAAGGCCCGGCTTGACAAAGCCCTGGCTGGGATGATTTAGTTGGGGTTGGTCCTGCTTTGAGTGGGGGATTGGACTAGATGACCTCCTGAGGTCTCTTTCAGCCCTAATCATCTATGATTCTTCTATGATAAATCATCACCCAAGACACTGGGCCACATGATAAGGCCCAATCAGAAGCTAAGCTGTGTGGGCAGAGGGATTCTCTGATTGCAAATGCAGGAGCTAGAGGATGGTTTGGCAAGTGGGTATGCATGCGTGTTGGAAGGAAAAAGCCAGCACCCAGGGAGAGAAAAACTGGTGAGCATGGTTCTGAGCAGGAGCAGAGACAGGGCTCCTGGGAGCACAGGACTGACTGGGGAGGCAGACGTGGAAATTATGAGCAGGGAAATTGCCCGCTGTTGGTTGCTCCAGCTGTGTTCAGGAAAACAGGATTTTGTGGGCATCCTTGTAAATACATGGGATTGCATCTGAGACATACCTGACTCCATCATGAATTTCTCCTCCTAATGGAACCAATCTTGCAAGGCTCCCAGTATTGGCTAAACTGCTCGGGCTCCAGGAGGGTAGTAATTATAGACTCATATGACTGGAAGAGACCTGGAGAGGTCTCTAGTCCCGTCCCCTGCACTCAAAGCAGGACTAAGTATTATCTAGACCATCCTTAATGGGTGTTTGTCCAACCTGCTCGTAATGTTGTTATTCTGTTATAAAAAGTGTTATTTGTTATTAAATGAAGTTTTCTATCCACATTAGGTTTTTGCAAAACCTTTGAAAAATGTAACAGAGACTTAACTTTGGGGGCTAAAGGAAGATGATAATATCGTTTTAATCTCACGTGCTAAAAATAAACTACAGATGAACTTACTATTTTTTGCCGTCCGACTTCCCCAGTTCACATGCGGAATTGCACAGCTAATAACATCTGAAGCCCTGGCATAATTTGCATGAAAAAGCGCAGTTAGAATCTATTAATACCTAATGAGGGTAGGAACACACTGATACCAAACCCCCTCCGCCCCCAGAAATGATGAGTTCAACGAGATTTAACTCTGAAAATGTCTATGAAAATAGCAGTTAGTGTCCAAGGTGTCAAACCTGTTTGCCTCCAAGTTCTTTTCTCTGCTTCCCAACTAGTTCCTTCGAATTTCTCAAATGCTGGAGCTGTTAAACAAAAAAGCCATGCGTGGTTTAATTAGCATGGGGAGGGCGGGGGGGGGGGAGGGCTAAAATTAAACAGAAGAAGGTTTATTAAAATCATCTGTTAAAGATGAGAGCAATTATTTCCTACCATCCACGGAGTTTAAAAGGAAATGCAAATCCCTGCTGAGACGCAGTGTCCTACATCAGCTCGGCCGGTTTGAAGACTGGGTTGGTTGGTTTATATTTGATTTATTTCTCGTAATGACAGGGGAATGTGTTAGGCTGATTGCCCTACAATATATTCGGCTGAATACTAGTCTACCATGGGATGTATCCGGCACCCATTACCATCACATCTAAGTGCCTCACAATCATCACCGCATTTACCCCGCAGCCCGATGGGGCAAGCCAGCGCTAGCCCCCAGCACACAGATGGGGAGCAAAGGCCCAGAGGGATTAAGGCCTGTCCACATTACAAAGTTAGGTCGACCTGCGTCAGCCTGTTTCAGCCTCACTGTGCACTGTCTACACCGGAATTTGTCTCTGGCCAATGTAAACGCCCGTTACGGTGACACAATAACACACCTCCCCAAATGCCACAGGGCCCCAGCGTAAGAAGATAGGCCCACATTAGACCTGGCTGAACAGGGGGTTTAAACTGAGTCTGGATATGTGCATGAGTGATGGGCCCAAGGCATGCGGTCAGAAAGAATGAACTCATGAGACTGGTGGACCACCAACACCATGGTACGTAAGACTTGGCTTGAGTTAATAGAACATGGCTAACTGGGCACCGGGAGCAGCAAAGAATTGGCCTGTTCCATTTATTATAAAGAAATGGGGGCAATGGGAGATAGAAAGGATACCTTGAAAAGAAAGGGGCCCTGCCTTTCATCTTGTCTTAACTGGGCCAGGGGGCAGGGTTCAGCCCCAAACCTCCCTCATCGGGGGCTAGCTAAGGTCCGATAACCAGCCATGACATCACTTGTTTTGGTCAATAAAAAGCAAGGTTTCCTAGGGGTTCTTTGTCAGGACTTTCCCGTACCTCGCTGGAGCCACTCCATGGTGGACAGACATCTCCCAGCCCAGATCCCATTCGGAGTCTTTTGTCCAATACTTATAATTGTGTTGCCAGGGTGTGGGGTATCAGTGTGTATGTGCTAGATGTTTGGATGTGACCGACACCAAGCGGCCTTTGGACTAATGAAGGAACGCTGCTTGTGTGGGAAACTGAGTTGTGGTAACCTTTGGAGAATTATTTCCAACACACGGTCAACCTACGTCCATTGATGTGTGGCGAGTATAGACCCTGCTTTACCTGTGTCAACCCTAGAGTCCTCCAGCAGCTGCCCCACGATGCCCCCATCACCACAACAGCGGCCACTCCGGTCACAGTTGGATCCCCACTGCCCAGGTGTCCCAGCCTGCCCCACCTCTAAATCTCCCTGCGTGTTTTAGAAATGCCTTTTCCTGATTGCCCACCTTGGAGAACAGCCTAGCAGCTCCCCGTTGCAAGCATCTGCCCATGCTGGTGCCACGCACACAGAGCAACTGGACACGCTGCAGCCTGGAGCAGGGAGTCCTGGATCTCCTCAGCCCATGGGGAAAGGAGGCTGTGCAAGCCCAGCTAAGGACAGTAGCTTAGCCATGGGGGGAGCAGGGGGAGCGGCCGCTCCCCCTGTGAGCAGAAGCGGCGCCTTAAAAAGGAAGCGGCGTGTTTTTTTAGCAGCGCTAAAGGCTCCTCTTTTTTTTAAGCGCCACTTCTTGCACTCACCCGGCGGCGCTCCGGGTCTTGGGCGGCATTTTGACGGCGGGTCTGCCAAAGTGCCGCCGAAGACCCGGAGCCAGGGGGAGCCTGGGGAGGCGCCTTTTTATAGCGCCGCTCCCCCTGCACTCCGGACCTGGCTACGCTACTGGCTAAGGAGTAGGTGAGGAAATATAGACATCCACGTGCAGGCTGGACTGAAACCGGGACATGCCAGGGATGAGCAGCCGCGCTGCGTGAAAGTGAAGGAACTTTGCCCAGGGTACTAGGAAGGTGAGGCAGGGCAGCAGCAAACCTGGTACTACCCCGAAGACTTGCCATTTCTACAATGAGCTGCATGCCGTACTTGGCAGGGGCTCCCCCACACCCACAGGCGACCGGGGACACTTTGGGGGAGCCCCCTGCACTGAGCAGGAGGAGGAGAAGGGAGGTAACCGGAGGGAGACACAAGCCACGTAGTGAGCCAGGAGCTGTGAGGGAAGCCAGTCCCGCCAGGCAGGGCAGATGAGTCCAGGAGGGAAGCCTAGATCTGTTATCAGCTCCGTTTACCTTTCTGCTGCCTGAACCCTCCTCTCCCTCCCACTCTTCCCCAGGTGCCCAGCCCATCCAAGCAGCTAGAGAACAAAGGCAGGGACGTTCGATTGTTCCCTTGCCTGGGACATCTTAGAAGTTAATTCCCTGGCAGGTGCCGTTACGCAGCACGCTGCAGACTGGGGCCCTGTGCTCAGACAGAGGGAGGAGCAGGAGGCAGAGGAGACTTTCCCACGCCACTCTGCAGTGAGTTCGGTGGCACCATTGCCCGAAACAGGCTCGCAGCACCCGGGCCTGGGCGGCTTCAGGACACCCGCAGCAGCTGGGTTCCCTGTGCCCGCGCCACCCGCTGGAGTGAGAGATCAGCTGCTGTCACCACTGCCTCTACTCAGACCCGGGGCACCCAGTGTCTGAACCTTGCAGCCACAGTCCCCGCCTCCGGGCCATACTCCCCAGGCTCGGGCTGCAGGGCGGCGCTGTGCCGAGGTGCGGCGCCTGCCGTTTCTGATTGAAAGACGGTACAGGCACTCTGAGACGCAGCTTTCTCTGTCCGTTGTGACTGGCCGCCCAACGCTGTATGTGGCTCTTGTAATCAGCTGCCTCCGACCTGGCGCCTCGAGGCGTTCTCCTAGCACACGTCTGACCCAGAGCAGTGAAGGAAAAAAGGGGCCCAAGGAGGCTCATGTGACAGCTCCAGCAATTCCCTGCAGTGTCCCAGGGAATCTCCCTGTAGTAAGTATCTGTATCCTGGGGGGCTAGGGATTGTCTGTAATTCCAAGGGCAGGGGGCCCCAGCCTCCCAAGCTAAGAACAGTGGGGGGTGATTATGCTAATTCGCTCAGGCTGTAACATGTCCTGCAGAGGCTGCACAGACTGGTTCAACCTGGATTCTCTGGAGACCAGCAGACAAAGAAAGGACTTTTGGATAAATAGCCTAAGTTGAAACTGACTCAGGGGCTGCTTTCTGATCCAGCAAACGGACAGGCCTTTCTGTCCCAGGGGCCCCAGTCCTTCCTGGGGAGGGTTGGAAGACCTTGCCCTATCCATGCGGGTGCTTGGTGTGACCTAAGGCTGTTATGAACTTGTGACCACAGAAACCCCCTGGGTGGGGTTGGAAGGACTGACCCCTGCCAGAGGCTCAGTGGAGGTGGGCTGATTGCTGGTAGGTGTAGTAGCATGTGTGCAGCTTTCTGTGTTTTTTCTGTAATGCTTGCACCTTCAGAACAAATGTGCTTGCTTAGAAAGAGCTGGGGGTGGGGCATAACTTACAGCTGTGGGCAGTTTCGCTGTTCAGAGCCACTGTGGAGAAAGGCAAGCAGGGCTGCCCTGCGGGGGAATTCCCAGTGTAGGAGAGAGGTGTGTATCTGTCTAAGAGAGGTGACGGTTAAAGAGCCTGGAGCCTAGAGTGGGTGGCCTTGCTGGACCACGGACTGGGAGCACCGTGACAGATATGTTCGGTGAGATCCTCCAGTCCTCTACAGCTGCTGGCTGTAAACCCAGAGATTGGCCGGGTGCATGATGGAGACCATGAAGAAGGACCGAGACTGGAGAGAGCTGGGACAAGGCAAAGAGGCCGAGAAGGGAGGAGGGACATGCACCAGGACCTCATTGGTTTGCTCAGGCCACAAACTCAGATGTTGCAAAGCATTATTGAGCTAGGTGGCCAAAGACCCTGGACACAGCAGCCTATACAATCCCTCTACCCCCCAGCATAACATGTGCCCTTACCCCTCCCACGCCATGCCAGGGGCCAGCAAGAACCCTGACTACACCTGCACTGACTTGATAGCCATGGGATTAGCCACAATGTACGCCGCGTTTTCTAGTGTGACTGAACCGTTGCAGTGTGTTTGTTGTGCATACACTGTAAATGTGTTTTGTTTACTTGGGTTTTTACTTGGCTCTTTAAAGCACTGGTCACCCTCTTACAGTGCCGCTGTAATGTTTTTACTGAGTGTAGCTGTGATTTTACCTTGTTTCCTGTTTCTTTGTGCACAATAAAGTTCTAGTTTTGGAAACTCAGAGGATATTTATCAGTTTGCATTTGTATTATGTGCATAATAGCTGCCTTGCAAAATTCTTAATGGGCGTCGATAACCCACCCATCTCTAGGCCCCCACCCCCCTCACACACAAAGGCGCACTGGTTCATGAAAACATCATCCAACAATACATTGACTGACTGTTAAAATGCTCTTTTGGGGTCTCCCTCAGCCACATAGCTCCACGGCTGGCTCTTCTAATAGGCCTTGTGTCCGGCTGTTCAGATTCACAGCGAGTCAGTCCACCTCACCCCTCCGCCTGGCTGGCAGCCTTTCCCCCTTCGCCTCACAGATTTAAGAATTTTATTAAGATAATGTTAAAAATAAAAAAATAAAAAAATAACGGTTCAGAGTTTAAGCGTAGAAGTTTCTGGTTATCAGGGGATAAGGTACAGATTATCAAGGAGAGCGAAGTTCGGTTTTAGGATTGGATGATGTAAGAAATACATAATCTGCAACATCCCCAATTGGGGGTAAAGGCTTAACGGGTCAAAGTACAGAGATTGAGATATGAGGGTACGTTGTTCATATCTAATGGCTATGTTCAGGTCTGGAGTACGAGTGGGTACGATGAGGAGGATGGATTTACCCTCATTTGGTGAGATTTAATGTTCAGTGGGTTTATGGTTCCAGTTCATATGGTCCAGTGAGAAAAAGACTCACAGTCCCTTTCTCATCGATGATGTACGATGTCGCTCCAGCTCACGCCTCCTGGTACTGTCGGTGGCCGGTGACGTGTTCGATGTAGATGTCCCTGGACCATCGGATGGTGTCCGAGACCATGAGGCGCCGCATGAGCTGTGCGTAGCCTCGACCGATCCCACAGGTCCACAGCACACGCTCGTTGCAGGGGTCCCAGGCACCCAGGGCTCCAACGATCAGGGCGTCCATCTGCACCTCGTAGCCCTTCGCTCTCAGGGTGTCGGCCAGGGGGGTGTACTTTTCCAGATTACGAGCTCGGGCTACGTGGAAGGCCGGGGTCCTGTTCTCAAAGGAGACCGTGACGTCGACGAGGATGATCTTTTTCTGGGCCTCGTCGGTGACGACCACATCAGGTCACAGCTGGCTGTCAGTACCGGGGATGGCACAGTTCACGGCAACCTGCCCCAGGCGCGGTGCGATGGCTTTCACCAGGCGGTTCTGGATGGCGTTGTGGCACAGCTGCCAGGCTCTGGAGTGGGGCTTGCAGCGGCACAGGACGTGGGGCAGGGTCTCGTTGGCGTAGCCGCACTTCCTGCAACGCTTGTCCCAGTTCCCATGGCGGACGGCTCTGTTGAGCCGGACGCAGCTGAGCCGGGCACGGTGGATGAACCGCCAGTCGGTGAAACCGATGAAGCCGCCCCCGGCGAGGAAGTGGTTGCTGGCATCCCACTTGCTGGTCAGCTCGAAGGCTTTACCCTGGTCCGTTTTACGCTTCAGGGTTTCCACGTACCCAGCTGTAACAACGGGGATGTTTGCTTCACTGAGCTCCAAGCTAGTTAGCAAAGAATGCCAATGACCCCTTAATCTACCCAAAGCTAGGTAGGCCGGTAGGTAGAGAGGGGCCGAGCAAACAGTTCGTTATTAGCAAGCCTGGACCCTGGGTCAGGGTGGGCGACAACAAGCAATGGCTCAGGCCCTCAGGCAGGGGCTGGGCTGCAGTTCAATAGTACTAACCCCAGGCCCTGGGTCAGGGCAGGTCACAAACAGTCAGGGGCTCAGGCCCTCAGGCAGGGGCTGAGCAAACAGTATTGGTTGTGGCATGCCCAGGTCCTGGCTCTGGAGAACCTGGGAGAGGGGGAGGCTGCCACCTGCACATTGGGTGGCAGGGGGGACACAGGCCCACCCACTCCACTGCGTCCCAGCCCGGGGCCCTAGCAGCGGCAGAAAAACCCGCTGCTGAGTCAGAGGATCCTGGCCGCAACACACGGACATCGGCTCTGGAAGTGTTGCAGCCAGACTAGGGTCAGCTGCCCCCGGGCTGCTTCCAACCTCCCCCTCTACGGGTACCTGGTTCAGGGTGGTGTCCTCCAAAGGGTCACACACCATGGGCTCCTCAGGGTAGCTGGCGAGCGGCAGGCTTGGCACCATCTCTGAGCTAGCATCAGGCGTTGGCTGGTCAGGCCAGTCCTCTGGTCGGCGGCCGGTTGCCGTGGTCTCCCAGCTGGGAGCTAGTCCACAGGCATCCAGCCTCTCCGGTGGCTGGGCTTCAAGTGAGCTCTGAGGTGGGGCTTTTATACTTCCTGTCCTAAGCCTTGACCTCTGAGGGGCGGGCGCAGGATTCTCTGGCTCCGCCCACTTTGGTGTCCAGGGAGGCTCGTCCCTCTCCGGGGCGGCTGGGAACCAGACCGCCTCGCTACAGAGCTCCGCTCCCGTTTATGCAGCACACTAAGGGCCACATTTCTGACGTGCCCCCAATGTGCTGCTGGCCCTTGTGGGACCTAAATGGGAACTGAGCCCTCTGGGTCTTAATGCATGAGACTCTGCTGCCTGAGCTAACCCTCCAGCTCTGCTAGCCAAGGACTACCAGGCTCCTCCACCTCACAATGTGGCCCAGATACCACTAGAGCGGGACAGAGCACCTCGCTGATGGGCGTGGGTTACCCAGCCCTGGGGGATATAGAGGGAGCCAGGCTGTCCCCCAGAGGCCACCATCCCCTCCGAACACTGTGTGGATAGTACAAAACACCTAGGAAAATGGGAATTGCCACCTGGATGAGCCCAGGGGCCATACAGCCCAGCCTGCTGTCTCTCACATGGCCAGCACCAGCTGCTTCAGAAGCAGATGCCAGGAACCCCCCGCCACCCACCCACACACACCCTCATGGACAATCATGGAACAACCTGCCCGGAAGTTACTACCTGACTACCAGCAGTTAGACAATGGCTTAAGACCTGAAGCATGAGAATTTATATCCCTTCCCAAACATTTGTTATTATTTTTTAGTATTTCCTATTCTGATTCGGGATATTCTTGCTATCCAGGAAAATGCCTGACACACACGCAATCAGGACTGCAACGCAACCCAGGGTTGTGAGTTCAATCCTTGAGGGGGCCATTTGGGGATCTGGGGCAAAAATTGGGGATTGCTCCTGCTTTGAGCAGGAGGTTAGACTAGATGACCTACTAAGGTCCCTTCCAACCCTGATATTCTATGATTCTATGATTCTATGAACAGCCGGCACTGGTTTCCCAAGAATTCGCTGGATTGCAAGTTTGCTTAGCTAAAGCGCAGGCTCCTGAGTTCCTATAAATGTAGCCGTGTATTTATGAGTAATAGACTGGAAAGATAAGTAAGAAACTACAGACAGCCAAGAGAGAGGAAGGAATTTAACATTGGTTGTTAAACCTTATTGAGAAGTAACGAATCGCATCAGAAGAAATCAGATAAAAATCTGAGTTTTATCACAAAGTAGCAAATTTATGCTGTGACATTCTGTACCTTGGGGGAGCACCCGGTAACCCCCATATTCCTCATTTACATATAATTGTGATATTGCATGTAAAGCAGGCCATGTGAGGTATCAGGGGAAAGGTTATGATCTGCTGAAAGCCATTGTTCCATCTAAATATGTGTATCATCAATGCATACAAAATTATAAGAATTGTGTTGTATGGTTTTCACTAAAAACTGCTGTGGGTTTGGGAAGCGCCTAGACACTAGCTCTCCAGAGACAACAACAAGAGGGGTAACCAACACCTGGGTGGGTGCTAAACAGACATCACCAGCCATTGTCCAGCAGAGGAGTTACAATTCAATGACTCACTCACAGGAGACACACCGGGGTATTGCTTCACCTTGGGACTCAGCAATGCCCACCAGACATGGTGCTTGGAGAACTTGTGTTCTCCAAGCACATGGCACGAAGGGTATAAAACAACACCGTGGCCCCATGCTTGGCCTTTCTCCTGCCCCCACCGAAGCTGCAAGCAACAAGGACACTGAGAAGACTTAAGACTCCAACAGAGGAGACTGGCCCAGGTTTCAAGGGCGAAACCTGTATACTATGAACTGCAATATCCAGTGGGGTGAGAAAAACTGCTTAATCTAATAGGGTTGAGAGTTTAGACTGCGTGCTTATATTTTATTTTATTTTGGTAACCACTCTGACATTTTACCTATCACTTGTAATCACTTGAATTCTATCTTTTGTCGTCAATAAACTTGTTTTACTGTTTATCTTTACCAGTGAGTTTGCCTGAAGTATTTGGTAAATCTGCTCAGGTTTGCAAAGGCTGGTGTATGCCCACTTTCCATTGATGGAGTGGTGAAGCAATTAGTAAACTTACACTGCTCGTCTTGAGCAGGGCAAGATGGTATATTCCTGAGTACAGTGCTGGGAGCTGGAGGGTTCTGGCTGGTGCCTCCCTGTGTGATTCATGAGTGGCTCTGGGAGCATTCATGCAATCTAGCTGGGTGTTGGGTCTCCACATGTGCTGTTGTGCTGAGTGATCACAGCACCTGGAGGGGTTTGCTGCTGGTCACTAGCAAAGCATTGTGAGAGACAGCCCAGGCTAGGGAGAGTTCAGGGGGCACAGCGGTCCCACAGTCCCAGGCTGCACCCCGGGGATCCCGTCACATATGCTAATTCTCTGCTGTTCTTGAGATAATTTTGGGAGCAATGTGCAGCTATTGATCCGTAGTACACATGCTAACAAATCTGCTGATCTCATGTTATACAAGTCAGAAATGATGGGTCTGTCAGTGACTGTTCAACCGAATGGAATTCTAAAATTAGACATTTAGAAACGTAATTAGTTAATTAGCAAAATGTCAATTCAATTGCAAGTTGCCTTCCCAGATAATGATAATTCATATTAAGACTGAATCCTTTCCCACACATACACAAATACCACAAATTAACCCCAGATATGCAGGAGCTAATTATTCAAAGCTGCTTCCCAATTCTCTTGAAATTCACCCGTGTCTCTAAGCCCAAATCTACTGTAAGATCTTAAATTACTCTAGCCAGCTACAGCAAACTCTTTAGCTTGTAACTCATCAGTCAGTAAGTCAGGCCTCTGTGTCCTGTGTGGTTTCTGTGTGATTTCACAAATCTTAACGTATCTGAAAAATCTCTCGGCTCCAGCATGCCTGCTCTCTTTTCCCTCTCTCCAGCCTGTGTAAGCAGTTTCCTGTTAGAAGCAGCACTGTGCTGGATCAGCATAATGATCATTCCAGCCTCTGCCCTGCTCACCACTCACCGGTTCACAATTATGGGAGGCATTAGGGGTTAAACTTGTTTGCAAAACACAAGCCACACTGTGGGCCGGACCCTCAGTGGATGTAAATCGATGTAACTCCATTGATCTCGTTAGAGTGGTGCCAATGTACCCCCGCTCAGGGTCTGACATTTTAAATCGTTTATAACTTGGAAACGTACACTCTGAAATGTATTTAACCTAGAACCGCTTGGGTAAAGGGGAGCGTTTGGCTACAGGGCTGCTGTTATCCTGAGCAAGTGGAATTGGTGTGGAGAGCAAAGCTGAGGCTCAGTTTACATCTGGTCTCCTGAGAGAAGCAGAAACCTCTGTTCAGCTCGTGCTGTTGTATTGTTGCTATCATTCATATTCCAGCAGCAGCTAGAGGCTCCCGCAGAGCTCGGGGCCCCATTGTGCGGGTGCTGCACAGACATGGAGTAAGTGACAGTCTCTGGCCAGAGGAGTTTACAATCAGAACAGACCATGGTTCGGCAGCTGATGTGCTGAGGTCCCTGTCAATCATGCTGAGCAATACGGTCTCATTGTTCCCTTCTGCTCCCCTCCCCCAGCCATCTGTCTGTGCCCAGCTGTTGTCTCTTGTCTTAGAGGGTAAGGGCCTGGTGGCCTGTGTCTGTACCGCGTCCAGTGCAATGTGGCCCTCGGCCAGGACTGGGGCTCCCAGGCATGACAAATCCCAAGGGAAATACGATTGCCCGTCCCCCTCTTGCAGGTGGGGAATGGGTGAGAGCCAGTGAGCTGCCCAAGGTCAGACAGCAGGTCAAAGGCAGGACCAGACTCAAATCTTCCAAGCCCGCATCACTTGCTTTGACCACCAGGCCACCCTCCCTCCTAGGAGCAGTTCAGGGACTGGGGAGAGCGTCAGTAAGGCGCTTCTCTGTAACCGTTCTGAGCTGTTGCCAGCAGGAGGGGCCCTCGGTGATCGGCCCCGTCCCGCTCCTGGTCTCTCATCGAGGGGGGGTTGCTCTGTAGGAGGCGGAATGCAGGAGATGCGACCTTTGGCCAACCCATGGAGGAACCACCCTTTGGGCACCACTCTATGGGAGTCCCCTCAGAGGGGAGGATGCCTGCGGGCCACCTACACTTGAGCTGCGTTCCTCAGACCCTGGGCATCCCTGGTCCTTTGCACTCTCAAAACCTCCCCGTGGCGTTCCGTTCACACACCCAGAGGATGATGCTGTGATAAAGGAGTGGGGGTAGATCCCTTTTGTGGACACCCAGCCAGCCAATTGGCTATGGACTCCCTCTTGGTGGTAGTTCTCTACTTGCTTTACCTGTAAAGGGTTAACAAGCCCACAGGTAAAAGGAAGGGAGTGGGCACCTGACCAAAAGAGCCAATGAGAGGACTAGAACTTTTTAAAATTGGGAAAAAATTTCCCTTCATCTGTGTGTTGTGGTTCTCCAGGAAAGAGAGGAACAGGGAGCAGCTATGCTGTGAGAAGCTTTAAGCCAGATATGAAAAACCATCAGCTCATAACTAGAGATTGCTTATCTGAAACCCCAGAAATGTAAGTAAATTAGGGAATGTCTAGGAAGATGAGATTAGGGTTATTTCTTTTATTTTTTATTGGCTTGTGGACTCCTCTGTGCTAACCCCAAATGCTTTTGTTTTACTTGTAACTTTTAAGCTGAACCTCAAGAGAGCTATCTTGATGCTTAATTTTTGTAATTGTTTCTTTTAAGGTCTAGCAAAAAGCCTAAGTTCCAAATGTATTTCCTTTCTTTTTAGGTTTAATAAAATTTACCTTTTTTAAGAACAAGGATTGGATTTTAGTGTCCCTAAGAGGTTTGTGCACGTTGTTTAATTAGCTGGTGGCAACAGCTGATTTCCTTTGTTTTTTTCTCAGCTCTTCCTGGGAAGGGGGGTGAAAGGACTTGAGGGTACCCCACAGGAAGGAATTCCCAAGTGTTCCTTCCTGGGTTCTCAAGAAGGGTTTTTTTGCACTTGGGTGGTAGCAGCATCTACCCATCCAAGGTCAGAGAGAAGCTGTAACCTTGGGAGTTTAATACAAGCTTGGAGTGGCCAGTATTAATTTTTAGAATCCTTGTGGGCCCCGACCTTCTGCACTCAAAGTGCCAGAGTGGGGAATCAGCCTTGACATGGTGGCAGAGCGGTGGGATCGTTTTGAACCAGAAGCACAAACCTCAGGATTTTAGAAGGACACATTTTTCCTGCAAGCCAGGGAGGTGGGTTCCCCCCACCCCGCCGCCCTCTTTCTTTTCTTTTCTTTTCTTTTCTTTTCTTTTCTTTTCTTTTCTTTGCTGCCTGAGGGGGAACAGGCACACAAAGCATTGAGCCTGCCAAGCCAGGGAGTCCAACAAGCAGTTTTGTTTGTTTGTTTGTTTTTCTCTAGCTTCGTGGCAATGAAATAGTTAGGCTAGAGTACGGCAGCCTGTGCATGAGGTTTAGGTCAGGCTGTGAAACCTTAGAAAAAACAGTCTTCCCAAAGTGGCACGCCACAGAGAAGACAGACCCAGAGCAAGCCCAGCCATCCAGCTCCATGATGGAAATGAAGGGAGGGGATGGGGGACCGGGGACTTCCCAGGAGGGAAGGGTCAGCCCTCCCCCACCTGAGATCCCAGTGACAGGATGGAGGGATGCCTTTAACGTAGGCCAAGTTCTAACGGAGGCAGAAAGGAATTTTGCCCTAGAGAGGAAGCGCTTGGAGGCAGAAGTAGAGGCAAAGCGCTTGGAAGCGGAGGCGAAGCGCTGGGAGGAGAAAGCGGAAAGAGAGGCAAAGCACTTAGAAGCAGAGACAGAGCTGAAGCGCTTAGAGCTAGAAAAGGCTAAGCTGGGTCAGCCAGGAAGCCCTAACATTCCTTCTCCAAGTACCGCTCCCCATTCCAAGAAATTCCCCACATACAAGGTAGGCGATGACGCAGAGGCCTTCTTAGAAAATTTCAAAAGGGCCTCCCTTGGGTACAACACCCCTACAGACCAGTGAGTATATGGTGGAGCTGAGGCCACCACTCGGTGGACCCTTAGCAGAGGTGACAGCTGAAATGCCTAAAGAACACATGAACGAGTACGAACTTTTTAAACAAAAGGCCAGAATTAGGATGGGGCTAACACCCAAGCATGCCCATCGGCGGCGGTTCAGAGCCCTAAGGTGGAAACCGGATGTGGCATTTTCCCAACACGCCTACCACATTGTGAAAAATTGGGAAGCCTGGTCATCAGGAGCAAGTGTTAAATCTCTGGAAGATCTGTCTCTCCTAATACAAATGGAACAGTTCTTAGAAGGTGTTCCTGAGGAAATAGAAAGGTACATCCTACATGGGAAGCCCAAAACAGTAATCGAGGTGGAGGAGATCAGAGCCAAATGGGTGGAGGTGGAGGGGGCGGAGAAGAATAAAGCTAGTAGCAGTTGGTGGGGATACCAGAAGGGGCAACCCGAGATGACACCCCACCATTGGGGTCAGCCCAAGGCCCCACTTTGCAAGGAGGAGCCCTCCATACAACCAGGGAGACCCCAGATGCCCTCTCATCCCACCACCCCACTGTCCAACCACCCACCTCGCCCCAACCCACAGTCAGCTGGGCGATGCTTTAAATGTAATGAGCTGGGGCATGTGAAGGCCAGCTGCCCCAAGAGCACCAGCCGACTGCAACTCATTACCCCAGGGAGCCCACCAAGAGCCTTCAGGCCCAGATACCTCGCAAATACCCCCAGAGCAAAGGGAAACTGTGAGTGTGGGCGGGAGGAAGATCACTGTGTGGAGAGACACTGGAGCACAGGTGTCAGCTATCCACCAATCCCTAGTGGACTCCAAATTCATCGACCCAGAGGCCCAGGTGATGGTGCAACCCTTTAAGGCCAACTCTCTTACTTGCCTACAGCCAGGATGCCTGTCCAGTACACGGGCTGGTCAGGAATATGGACGTTTGCAGTCTATGATGGTGAGCACAAGGAGGACTGGCATCCTCAGACAGTTAATAGTTCCAACTAAGTATAGGGAAAAGCTCTTGAGCTTAGCCCACGATCACCCTAGTGGCCATGCTGGGGTGAACAGGACCAAAGACCGTTTGGGGAGGTCATTCCACTAGGAGGAAATGGGCAAGGACGTTTCTACCTATGTCCAGTCTTGTGAGGTGTGCCAGAGGGTGGGAAAGACCCAAGACCAGGTCAAGGCCCCTCTCCAGCCACTCCCCATAATTGAGGTTCCATTTCAGCGGGTAGCGGTGGATATTCTGGGTCCTTTCTGCTCCCTGGATGCTGGAGACATTAGTCCCTCGCTGGGTTGTGGACTTGGGCTTGGTCCCATTGGAAGCGATACAGGTGATGGGGGTCTCGCTGTCAACTGTGAACCGCTTTCCGCTGGTGCACTGGGTTGTATTTCAGGCTCCGGTTGAGCTTCTTGCTGCTGCAGGTGCAGGCTCTGTGGCGCCCTTTGGTGCTGGCTCCCCTGACTCTGGTGGGGTTGCAAGCACAGGCTCTGGTGCGGACTGCTCCGCCAGTTCCGATCCTTGGGCTGGTTCTGGCTGGGTCCCAGGAACTGCTGCCATAGACTCTGGTTTGGGGTCTGGTTTCACTACCTCTGGCTGGGTCCCTGTTGGAGGCTCAGGAATGGAGTTAGGTGTGGAGGCCTGTTTATCCTGGCTGCAGGTGACCATCCCCACCCTTTTTGTAGCCTCACATGGTTGACTAAGTCCTTTCCTTAAGAAGACATTCCGAGAGAAGCTGTACGTACTGACTTTCATGGATTTTGCTACCCGATGGTTGGAAACAGTAGCTCTAAGCAACACCAGGGCTAAAAGCATGAGCCAGGCATTTTTGCCAGGGTAGGTTACAGATTCGGGAACTAACTTCCCGGCAGGGACCAGGAGACGCCTTTGGGAAGCTCATGGGGTGAACCACTCGGTTGCCACCCCTTACCACCATCAAACAAATGGCCTAGTGGAGAAGTTTAATGGGACTTTGGGGGCCATGATATGTATATTCATGAATGAGCACTCCAATGATTGGGACCTAGTGTTACAGCAGTTGCTCTTTGCCTACAGGGCTGTACCACATCCCAGTTTAGGGTTTTCACCATTTGAACTTGTGTATGGCCGTGAGGTTAAAGGGCCATTACAGTTGGTGAAGCAGCAATGGGAGGGGGTTACATCTTCCCCGGAACTAACATTTTGGACTGTGTAACCAACCTGCAAAACACCCTCAAGCCCTCGCTCGAGAAAACCTACAGGATGCTCAACAGGAGCAAAAGGCCTGGTATGATAAACATGCCGGAGAGCGTTCCTTCAGAGTAGGTGACCAAGTCATCCTCCTGAAAGCGCTCCAGGCCAATAAGATGGAAGCATTGTGGGAGGACCCATTTATGGTCCAAGGGCACCTGGGAGCTGTTAATTACCTCACAGCGTTCCCAGATCCTACCCTAAAAACTAAAGTATACCATGTTAATTCTCCAAAGCTCTTTTATTCCCAAGAAATCAAGGTTCTCCAGTTTACAGCCCAGGAGAGAGACGACACTGAGTGGCCTGAAGGAGTTTACTATGAAGGAAAAAGCAATGGTGAGGTGGAAGAGGTGAGCCTTTCCATCACCCTTGGGCATAAATAGTGCCAGCAGATCCAGGAGCTGTTCACCAGCTTCGCGCCAGTGTTTTCAGCCACCCCAGGACGGACAGGACGGATGTACCACTCCATTGACACAGGTGATGTTCGCAAAATTAGAGCCCAACCCTACCAGATGGCTCCTCAAGCCAAAACCGCCGTAGAAAGGGAGATCAAGGACATGTTACAGAGGGTGTAATCCGCCCCTCTGAGAGTGCATGGGCCTCTCCAGTGGTTCTGGTTCCCCAAAACAGATGGGAAAATCCACTTTTGTGTGGACTACCATAAGCTAAATGCTGTAAATCACCCAGAGAACTATCCAATGCCACGCACAGATGAGCTATTGGAGAAACTGGGACATGCCCAGTTCATCTCTACCTTAGACTTAACTAAGGGGTACTGGCAAGTGCCGCTAGATGACCCAGCCAGGGCTGGTGCAAGGATATTTTGCGCCCTAGGCAAAAATTCCACCTTGCGCCCCCCCCGCCCCCTCCCCGCACATCGGTTCATTGAGGGGCAAATCCCAACGAGCCTTTGTAGACCCCAGGGGCCAGCCTGCCCAGGGGCTGCTCCCCAGACCAGGTTCCCTCATCCCCACCCCCATCCACTCCCTCCCACTTCCCATCCCCTGACTGCCCCGCTCAGAACCCCCAACTCCAAGCATGGTGTAGGAGCAGTATTAATGCAGGATGGACCAGATCAACAATTCCATCCTGTTGTGTTTCTCAGCAAAAAACTTTCTGAGAGGGAAAGCTGCTGGTCAGTCTCAGAAAAAGAATGTTACACCATTGTGTATGCTCTGGAGAAGCTACGCCCATACATTTCGGGAGGGCATTTCCACCTGCTGACTGACCATGCAGCACTGAAGTGGCAGCAGATTGAGGGACGTGATCATTCCCCTCTATTCGGCACTGGTGAGGCCTCATTTGGAGTACTGTGTCCAGTTTTGGGCACCACACTACAAGAAGGATGTGGATAAATTGGAAAGAGTCCAGCGAAGGGCAACAAAAATGATTAGGGGGCTGGAGCACATGACTTATGAGGAGAGGCTGAGGGATCTAGGATAGTTTAGTCCCGTCGACTCCTGTACTCCACCGGCACAAGAGGCACAGGCAGAGTCGACGGGGGAACAGCAGCAGTTGACTCACCGCAGTGAAGACACCGCGGTGAGTAAATCTAAGTACTTCGACTTCAGCTACATTATTCACGTAGCTGAAGTTGTGTAACTTAGATCGATCCCCCACCCAGTGTAGACCAGGGCTAAGATACATACACCTCTAATTTTACTGCTAATTACATGAAGAACTAAACAGTATTTTTCACATTTCAAGGACTACAATGACTTAAAATACAGGGACATTTTTACCCGGCTGATTCTGGGAAACCTTCCCGGGAGAGGGCATCAGCCACTTTGTTAAAACACATTTTAGGAGTCTCTATTTCAGAATCAATGTCTTCAAGAGCTAAACTCCACTGAAGTTTTTTGTTAATCTTTTTGACTGTGTGAAGCTACACTGGCAATGCCCCTATTTATACAGCCCAAAATACCGTTGGCCTTCTTGGCAACTAGGGCACACTGTTGACTCATATCCAGCTTCTTGTCCACTGTAACCCCTAGGTCCTTTTCTGCAGAACTGCTGCCTAGCCGTTTGGTCCCTAGTCTGTAGCAGTGCATGGGATTCTTTCGTCCTAAGTGCAGGACTCTGCACTTGTCCTTGTTGAACCTCATCAGATTTCTTTTGGCTCAATCCTCTAATTTGTCTAGGTCCTTCTGTATCCTATCCCTGCCCTCCAGTGTATCAACCACTCCTCCCAGTTTAGTGTCATCTGAAAACTTGCTGAGGGTGCAGTCCACACCATTCTCCAGATCATTAATGAAGATATTGAATAAAACCAGCCCCAGGACCGACACTTGGGGCACTCTGCTTGATACTGGCTGCCAACTAGACATGGATCCATTGATCACTACCAGTTGAGCCCGATGATCTAGCCAGCTTTCTATCCACCTTGTAGTCCATTCATCCAGCCCATACTTCTTTAACTTGCTGGCAAGAATACTGTGGGAGACCGTATCAAAAGCTTTGCTAAAGTCAACGAATACATCTGGAATTTAGGCTTTTTGCTAGGTTTAAAAAAAAACAGTTACAAGGATTAAGCATCAAGATAGCTTCTTGAAGTCCATTTTAAAGGTTACAAGCAAAACAAAAACACCTGGGATTAGCACAGAGGAGACCACAAACCATAAAGAAATAGAGATAAACCTAATCGCATCTTCCTAGACATTTCCTGATCTACTTACATATCTGGGGTTTCAAATGAGTAGTTCTAGGTATGATCCAATGATTTTCCATACCTCGCCCAAAGCATTTTACAGCATAGTTTCAGCCCTGTCCCCTCTCTCCTGAGAACAAAAACAGACAGACAAAGGGAAAGTTTTATTTCAATTTTAAAAAGTTCTAGCCCTTCCATTCGCTCTTTTGGTCAGGTGCTCACTCCCTTTCTTTTACCTATGGACGTTTTTAACCCCTTATAGGTAAATCAAGTAGAGAACAGCTGCTAACAGGGATTTTATAGCTAACTGGCGCTGGCTGGGTGTCCATAAAAGGAAGCTCCACCCACCTCTTCATTTATCACAACTCCCCATATACAACTGTGCACAATTGGCCCAATGCACTGAGGTGTTTTTTTTTGCCTTCCTTTTATGCACCAACTATCATCCACTGCCAGAGAGTGTCAGAGAACAGTCTAGGGGTTCCTTTTCAATAATACAACACAGAACCGGCTCGAGCCCCCACCCAGTGGCTTGGGAAAATGACACAGAGGCAATACGTCCCCACTGGCAAGCTCAGAGTCTGCAGCAATGTTCCCTCTAATTTTTGACAGGCCGTGTGCGCAAAAAATTTCTTCTGTGCAAATTTTTGTGCGTGCGGTGTTTCGCCGTGTGCGTAGCGTTCAGGATCTGTGTGCACACGTGCACAGGTTAGAGGGAACAGTGGTGCAGATTGGGAGTGAGGGTCGCCTATAAGGGTGCCGGGGGCTGCAGGTCAAGAGTGAGGGGCACCGTGAGGGTGGGGGGGCTGCGGGTCGGGAGTGAGGGTTGGCAGTGTGGGGGGGGGGCTGCGGGTCAGGAGTGAGGGGCAACGGCAGAGTGTGGGGGGGCTGTGAGTCAGGAGTGAGGAGCACCGTCAGGATGTGGGGAGCTTCGGGTCAGGAGTGAGGGGCACCGTCAGGGTGCGGGGGGGGCTGTAAGTCGGGAGTGAGGGGCACCGTCTGGATGTGGGGGGCTGCGGATCAGGAGTGAGGGGCACCGGCAGGGTGTGGGGGGGCTGCAGATCAGGAGTGAGGGGCACCAGCACGGAGTCGGGGGGACAGTTCACAAGTGTGAGGTGCCCAAAAGGGTGAGGGGGCTGCGGGTGGGGAGTGAGGGGCACCGTCCGGATGTGGGGAGCTGCGGGTCAGGAGTGAGGGGCACCGTCAGGGTGCGGGGGGGGCTGAGGTCAGGAGTGAGGGGCACCAGCTCGGTGTGGTGGGGGCAGTTAGGGAGTGTGGGACGCCCAAAAGGGTGCGGGGGCTGCGGGTCGGGAGTGAGGGGCACCGTCTAGATGTGGGGGGCTGCGGGTCAGGAGTGAGGGGCACCAGTAGGGTGCGGGGGGGGCCTGTGGGTCGGGAGTTAGGGGCACCGGCAGGGTGCGGGGGGCTGCGGGTCGGGAGTGAGTGGCACCGGCAGGGTGCAGGGCAATGTTCCCTCTAATGTTTGACATGCTGTGTGTGCAAAAAATGTATTCTATGCAAATTTTTGTGCGCACAGTGTTTCGCCGTGTGTGCGGGGTTTAGGATTTGTGTGCGTGCGCAGACGCGCACAGCTTAGAGGGAACAGTGGTCTGCGGGTAAAAAAAAAAACTTGTAATGAAAGGCGAGAAGTCACCCGACATTAGTTAGGGAAAATGCCACACGCCAGGTTCATAAACCTAAAACTGTGAGCAGGACGCCGACCTCAGAGTGCATGGGGCAGAGCCTTCCGCCTCGTGTTCTTGAGTTCTACAACCAACAGTTCCTTTTCTGTGCCCCTCTCTGCTCCCTCTCCACACCCCCCTCACAGTGATTGTCCTTGGTCAGTGAGGACTCAGAGGTGCAGCTGTGTGAGTTCACCTCCCACCCAGGGAAGACAGCACCTGGCTTGCTCCATCATCTGAGCAATTGCTCTGGCCGGCCACCTTGCCAGCCGCTGCTCCTCACCACCTGGCCACTCCACCAGTCACTGTGCCTGGCTGCCCGGCCGCCCTGCCAGCTACTGTTCCTCGCTGTCTCCTCACTGCTCACCACTTTCACTGGCTGCCCATCAGTCACCTACTGCTGCTACCTGCTGTGACCTCTGTACGTCAGTCAGTCTCGGTGATTTTTAGTTCTCAGCAGGCTGGGCAGAAACATGGCCCCACCTCAAGTGATTTCAGCACTTAAAATAACAAAAGGCTCCTAATGAAGCCTATTTAGTTCTATCTTTGAACAGTGGGGAGGAACAGCTTAAACCAGACCAGGGACCCTTAGGGAGAGGCCACACCTCCTCGCTGGGACACCTGCCCCCACCCCTCTTACTTTCACAGGGTTTGGTATTCGAGCCCCTGGCTTAGCAAGGTCCTTTCAGCTGAGGGTGACCCCCTCATTTGGGACAGGTTAAGCACAGTTCTGCTCCACTTTATTCATACAATAAAGACAACAACACTGATAACAGCATCTCACTCCCCCCACATTGAGTACTACAGTGAAAGCACTTGATCACGTTGAGCAACACCGCTCTATCGGCTGGCTACCTACGCAGAGTCGGTGTGTTCATGTAAATACAGTTTGCTCCTGAAGTCTCTCCCCTTCCCAGCTAGTGGTCAGGGGAGAATTCATTCAGACTCTGCTTACACAGGAATAACCTAATTAAAATCAGGCTACAATCCCCGAATGGGAAAACATGCGTCATTTTAATAACCAAACTGCTCACTCCCAGTTTAATACTTATTATGAAGATCACTCATTCCTAGGCACCTCTGCCTGCAGCATCCTGCTCCCACAGGACAAGAGATCAAGGGTTGTCAACACTCAAATCCGAAATCATGAAATCCATTTCCCATCATTAGTTATTTCGGTGCCAGTCCGTGTATGGACATTTTTATTGTAGATGACGAGGGTCCTGTTTCTACTGAACTTAAATCGGTAAAGAATCGAAGTCCAGCTCCTAGGCACTATGGTACAAACGATAAATAACAGTAATCGATGGAAACAGGATGCCCGTAAGCCCACACACAGACCTGCATTGAAATAATTACGGGTGTGAATTAAAACCAGTGCAGCTATTCCCATTTCGATTTGTGTGTAAACTAGCCCCTAGCCCTAGGAGGCGAGTTTGTTCTGATCCGGGGAGGGCCGTGCACTGAGGTACTGCAGTGCTCTCCAATCACACCATCGGCCAGGTTCAGTGACACGCCCCGGCTACCGTGCACTGATCCAGCAGTGCCAAGCAGCCTGAAGGCATTGGCCCATGTTACTCAAACAACTGCAAGTCCTGGCCATAAGCACGGGGCTGGAGGACCCTGCAGGAGAATGGCGATTTGGCTGGGGAAACCCACTGGACTTTTTACAACATCCCAGCCCCATTTCCACTGGCCTTTGGTTTGGTAAAAGCTCCTTCCCTGGAGGCTGAAAGCTGAGCCTGTCTGCACTGATTCCTGCCAGGCATTGTCCCGATGCAGCGTGGAGCCAGCTGGAGCCAGGGGTCGTTGGCCTGACTCTCCATTGCCCCACTGGAATAGCAGCACTTTGGCCGTACTGTGGAAATGAGGATGTGACTTTGGCTAACTCCAGGGAGCAAGCGCTTGGGCAACGGGAATTTCTCCCTTTTCCATCACAGGACACAAATGGGAAATTCAAGCCGCACGAAGGTCCAATCAGCCGCCTGGGGATCTGCATTACATTCAGCTGAGCTTCTCCAGCGCATCCTGCGGGAACACTAGGCAACCGCCACTGCAGGGTCACCTGACACTGCTCAGCATTTTACGTGCTGGGAATTTCTTAGCAGGAACAAGAGCCAATGGGCCTGAGAAAACTGACCGGGATCAAACCCAGGAGCCTGCCCCGGGACAGATTCAAGGGTAGGAGCATGGTGAGCAAATACGCAGCATGAGGCTCAATGGCCAAGTCACCTTAGGCTTTTTTAAATGTAAAAAGTCTAAAAAACCCACATAAACCAAAAATCACAGTCTAAACAAAAGAGGGATCTCGCCCAATTTGTTCTGGGGTGTGTATTTCCACTTATTGCAACATCACACCATGGCAACACCTTTCCTTGGCAAATTGTTCTGTGATGCTGTGCAGCTCCAACCTGGCTGTCTCGTCTCTCTCAGCTGCCAGGACAGCAGGGTCACTCAGACATGTCTGTAACAGTGTGGAACACCTGTAGGTTTTGACACATTTTAATGTGCTCACCATGTGTCCAGCACTAGCCACTCCAGTGGGTGGGGGGAGAAGGAGCCACCACAACCTTTCCATTTCTGGCAAAGCATCATCAAAAGAACTTGACACTATGACATTCAAGTAGCTCTGGACTCCAAGAGACAAACTGACCACCTTTGGAAAATAATACATCTTGAAAGAGACAATCTTGTGAATCAAGTCTAAAGAAAAATATGAGCATTTTCCTTTGAGTTTAAGAATTTCCTCTGTTGACTCTTCTAATATTATATTTTGAAGTCACCTGGGATGGACAAAATCAAATAGAGTAAAAACTTCTTTAAATTCCTCACATAAGATTTTAGTTCCCTGATCATATTGGCTAAGACCTCAAAATATTTCCTTCTACGGTTATATTTTGCTTCTAATAAAGAATTTTGTGCAAATTCACCATCCACGTGGTGTAACTCTCTTCCTGTAGCTTGGAGAGTTTGCATTTTCAAAACCCATTGCTTCCCCCCCTCCACCGTTCTGAGAGTCTTTTACAAGTTCCTCATCCTTTTCTTCAGATCTGAGTTTGTTGAGCTCACTCACTGGGCTCTCCAACATTTGGAGGACTTGGAACAGGTCAATTTTCTTTGACTGAAAGATTCCAGAGACTGCAACCATGATAACTAAGATCCTATGCCACCATAACCAATTGAGGTAGAATATCCAATCCATCAAAGACAGGTTGCTTTTTGCTTGATGTACGTCCTTGCTTCTCCTGCATTCAGCGACTGATTCATCTTCTAGGCATTCAGTTATACTCTGAAAATGTACTATCGTTGCTTCAGTGGCTTTCCTTCAAGCTGCCCATCTAGTCTTGTTGAGTGGCTTTAGATGTAAATGTCTCCTTCGCTCTTTCATCTGTTGCATCAATCGTATCAACTTCTTCAGAGGCCTGAAGTGTATCGCTAGGTTCCTCTTCTCTTTGCAAACCTGCACTCTCTCAAGCAAGATTGAAGATAAACAATGACTTCATCATTAGTTTTTCCCATTAAAGGGAAATACGCATATATTTCTTGCAAAGAAAACCTTCAGGTCTGCACTGGCCTTATCTTCAGCAGCATGCACCAAGACTAGGTGAACTGAATGTACCAGGCCATGCATGTCTGATGCGTACACTTTGGCTTCCATGCCTGAGAGGGAGTGGGGAGAAGCAGCCGAACACTCGCCGGCAGCTCCCCGCCAGCCCCACCCCCGCGCGCCCAGCTAAGCTCCGCCTCCCGAGGTTGCCGCGGCAGCCGAGCCGCTTCTCCTGAGCTCACAGGCTTGTGGCGCTCTCCAGCTGATCGGCGGCGGCACGCCTGGGATGGAGGGAGGGAGGGAAGGGGGGGAAGCACAGGGGCGGCGCCTCGGGGGAGGGGTATGGGGAGGAGGCGGAGAGCCACCGGTGAGCTCAGGAAAAGTGGCTTGGCTGCCGCGGCACCTCAGGAGGTGCACGTTAGCTGGGCGCGGTGGGGGGGGGCGGGTGGGGGGCTGCCGGTGTGTGCTCGGCTGCTTCTCCCCCCACCCCCAGGCTTGCAAGCCTGGGGGGGGGAATGCAGTGCGCCTGGGGGAGGAGGCGGGGGTGGGGATTTGGGGAAGGGGTGGAATGGGGGGCGGGGCTGGGGGTGGAGTTGGGGCAGGGCCGGGGGCGCCAGCACCCACCAGCGCTGACTAAAGTCGGCGCCTATGCCTGAGTGGGTAATCCTGGGAAAAGGGCGGGAAACGTAGGAGAGCAGAGAGGCAGCGGAAGAGGTGCTATTCGGTTCACGATAGCCGAAAAAAGGTGGAAAATGGTTGTCTTCTGTAGCTTTCACGGAGGCGGGAGCCCACGGCAGAAAACATGGAGAAGCTCGGTAGCGCGGCAAGAGTTGGCGGCAGAAGCTGTGCTGCTCGGTTCACGATGGCCGAGGAAGCGGTCGACAAGGAAGAGAAAGAATAGATATAATAGAGATTACATAGGAAGAGGAGAGGAAATGAAAGGTGGATTTATAATAGCAGGAGAGCAGCGGTGCACTGTACTGCACCGTCTGCTGAAAGCAGTATGACGTCTGCACGCCAAAAAGGCGTGAAATGATTGTCTGCCGTAGCTTTCACGGAGGGAGAAGCGACTGACGACACACACCCAGAAACACCCGCAAGAATGTTTTTACCCCATCACACACTGAGAGCTTATCCCAGAATTCCAATGGGCTGTGGAGACCACGGGAACTGTGGGATAGCTACCCACAGTGCACCGCTCCGACATTCGATGCTAGCCTCGGTACTGTGGACGCACTCCGCCGAATTCACGCGGTTAGTGGGGACACACAAGACCGAATGTATAAAATCGCTTCCGAAAATTCTAATGGAATAATTTCAAAATAATTTCATATTCTAGACGTACCCTTATACGTTTATCAGTAATTATCTTACTCAAGTATTTAATTCTCTTCGCGTCTCTGAGCTGTTGGGCAAAGGTTGTATTACATCTGGCAAGTAGCTTAATGATGCTCAAGAAAATGCCACAATTGGTGCGCTCCAACACTTCACAGTGGCCATGGAAGGGGAGATCTAAATTAGTTACAGTTTTGACTGTGTCAAGGAACATTTGTAGGACTTCTTGCCATGTCCTATTATTTTCAGATGCTTGTTTATCAAAACATTCATTGATACTATGACCCTTTGTGATGTGTAGAGCTGTCAAATGTGTCTGCATATTGTTGTAGGCTCCTCTCACAGACAGACAGCAACTTTAGCATATTCGTCCAATGATTGGAACCTGGTACCCATACTGATTTTTGAGTTTCTGTATCCCCTAACAACCAACAAATGTGACAGTACGCCTAGTCCAAAAGCTAGGAGTCTGCTAGCCACTTGACATGCAAACCTGCATGCAGTGCAGTTTTCATTCTGTAAAATGAAGATGAAAAGTGGCAGTTTGTAGGAAAAGAAGGAGACTGTCCTTTTGGCAAATCTCTTTCCGTGGGCGGACAAGGACCAAGCTATACAAGCATATGCAATTGCTCGGGTGATGACACTGAATCTTGGAATCGACTTTGATGAGATGGGAACTTCAAACCTTTTTCAGCAGGAAGATTGCTGTGACCTGCTTCATTGTTGACCTGCTCATCTACACGGACTTTGGATTCGCTCCTTTCACGGTCATCCACAGGGTCTTAAGCTCACCTGTGGGATCTTCAGCTTTGCTAGTCTGTGGCTCATCTGTAGCAATCTTCAGTTGTGCTGGTTTCAAAGCAAATTTGTTTTCCTTAAGCCCCGACACAGTGGCAGATTCATGCTTGTTGAATGGAGACTCAGTTTTTGACTTTCGACTTCACATTGCGGGGGCTGAAGGAAGTTTACAAAACAATAGTTGCTGCTGCTTAGGATCTCGGGAGGCAGTTTGCAATGACCAAATCTCACTTTCCTTTCCTTTTCTAAAACCAGACCGGTCTTTGTACATTAGGGTGACCAGACAGCAAGTGTGAAAAATCGGGACAGGGGGTGGGGGGTAATAGGAGCCTATATAAGAAAAAGACCCAAAAATCGGGACTGTCCCTATAAAGTCGGGACATCTAGTCATCCTATTGTATATCTGGTTTTCATTTTCCGGCATCGGCCAGTATAAGAATAACAAAGTCGGCAGGAAAGGCCTAAATGAAGTGTATTTCTGTACTGCTTAGTTTACCCTTCAGATGTGAGGGTAAAAAAAGAGCTGGTTTTTGATGCAGAATCTAGCAAAGATGAGCAGAGCTAGAGAGGGGCTGTCTGGGGAGAGCTCTGCGGGGCTGGGAGAGGCCGGGGCTGGCTGGGGAGAGCCCCTCCCCGCGTCCTGCCATCCCAGCCCAGTTATCCCCATCCCCACAGGGAGGGGCAGGGGATATCAGGGCTGGGATCAGGATGGCAGGAGGCAGGGAGGGGAAGGACTCTGTAGCCCAGTGATCTGAACATCCCCTGGGTGCGAGGAGACCTACGTTTGTCCCAGTGTCACATCCAGGAGAGTGGGAACTGGAGTTCTCGCTCCACATGCATGGTGAGGGCTCTGACTGGAGGCTTTCAGATGCAGGGGCGGCTGTCGCCATCCCCTTCATTCTCTGGGTTGGTACATTGTGCAGCCGGCTGCTTGACCACACTGGGTTTGCTATGAAATATCCTTGGGAGACAAGTCACCAGCATCAGGCCGGTATTGCTAGGAGTCAGTAACACAATAGTACAGGGGAAAGGGCAGCACGAGACCCATTTCTGCAAAGCCGTCTCTTGCCGCGCTGGTGAATCCACCTGACAAGGCAGGTTTGCTTCCAGCGTTGCACCTTTCAGCTAGGAGTATTGACAGGGTGATCTGAAAAGTAACAGAACTTCACACAGCACTAAAATCCACCCACCCATTTGTCCCAGTTCCTTACCTTGCTGTTCTGTATCTTCCTTGACTGGGTTTGGGTACAGAATTCCAGTCCTGGTCTGGGAAGGTCCCTTCCCAGCTGGTACTAAACATGAATGTATTTTGCCTTTGACACGTTTCTCATTTGCTGATGCCAAAGCTGACTTCAGCTTCGCAAGGTGTCGTGGGATACTCAGCATTAGTGAACAGGACGATAGAAAGGCATTGGGCAGTTCAGGCCCTGTGACTGCTAGGAACAGAGATCTAATGTTCTAGTGACTGTGTGTGCTTCATGTATATTCATAGATGTGGGGTGTGAATTGTACATATTGATCTATGAGAGAGAGAGAGACTAGCCCAGCATATCTCTGTCAACACTTTGGGAGAAGGGGCTCAGGTCCCTAACTCTGAGAGAGGGTCCTTGGCTGTGAAGCCAGCTGGAGAGACCCCCATAGACTGTATAGAAACCCCTGACTCGGGGCTGTGGACTTCACGAGGCAGGAGGCCGTCTAACGTTGGGATTGCAGCAATAAGGCTACCTCCTGTGTGTGGACCTAGCCCCTCATTGCTCTGTGCCTCTGCTCGCCAGCTGGCAAAGGGCTGGATTTGGGGCCTTCCCCTCTGATGGGAAATCTCCTGGGGTGGGTTCACTTCCTGGCTCCAGCCCCAGCTGCCTCCAGGGCTCACCAAGGATACCGGTTCTCCCTTCCTCCCTCTGTTTGTCTAATGAGATTGTTCTCTCTCCAGAACAGCGGCTGTCTCTTGCTGTGTGGGTGTACAGCCCCTAGGACAATGGGGCCTGATCTCGATGGGGCCTCTGGGTGCTGCTGTAATTAAAATACTGGTAATAACAAGCAGATGGCGATGACAGCTTTGCTGGAGATCTGTTGATCAAACACAAGTCCTGCCGGGCTCCCCAAATTCTCTCCCACACAGCTCGCAGAGCGCTCCTGACCCTTTCATCCTGAAGAATCCTCTCGAGATTTGCAAATAATACACAGGGACCACTTCACCCCGCAGCTACCTCTGGGGTGGAGCTTGTTCAACCGCACAAACTAACACTAACATTTGGAGACAAGCCATGAGGAACACGCTTTGTTCCATGAGGAACTGAGAGAGGAGGAATGTGACTGGATGCTCTGGACTGTGGCCAGGACACCAGCTCCCCTGAACACGGGATCTGTTCTTACTGCACGTGGCCAGGACCCTGGCTTTACACGGGTGCTTGCATGCGTGTACGGCACAGCTGGGGCTTCCAGGCGCCACGTGATAACAACTCCCCGAAAGTGGGACAGCCCCTAACCACCCTGATAGCACTGAGCCAGAGGCGGAGAGCGCCAGCAATTGAATCACCAACCCCGCTTCCTGAGGGGCCTCGGCGCTACTTGGAAGTGTCCCATCCAAGCATTAGCCCAGCTCAACTCTGCAGAGCTTGCCAAGAGCTAATGTGATCCGCGGATAAACTGTTTGGCTGCTGGAGAAAAATATCTGGCCCTGTGCAGAAGAATGATGCCGCGCTCGACATTTCTCCTTCACTGTCACCAAAAGGGTCAGGTCCCGGGCTCTGAAAGAAGATCAGTGGGGGCGGATCTATGTCCATTTCCTTTTCCCGGACTCCGATCCTCTCTCCTGCAGCCCAGCACCTGATGGGGGCGTCCGCCTGAACCTGCAAAGGGATAACCTGTCCCCTGCGTCTTGTGTGCACAAGCCTGGAACTGAAGTGACAGTGACACAAGAATTAGATGCTGGGTGGAACATCCTGGCCTGGTGCTGGGATTGCCCAAGTGCAGAACTCCTCTCAATGTGGCGCTCTGAGAGCTTACCCTTCTGTCCCTCACCAAAACTGGGAGTAGCCCCGGCCTCATCTACACGGGACAGCTGCTTCGGCTGAGCCTGTGGTGTGAATTCGAGCCCACATAATTTAAACCCCTGCGGCCTCCCTGCAAAGATACTCTGCTTCTGGGTCAGAGTGGCTTAGTCTGGTTAAATTTAAGCCAACTAGGAACAGGGTTAAGCTGAACCGACCTAAGCCCCTCTTAAACCTGAAGCATGGGTTTGAACCAGTTTAACTGCATCAGTTTTAAAGCTGATTCAGACGAAGCTGGTGCAAGGTTCCCGTGTGCACAGGGCCTTTGCCGGAAGCTCTTGGCAGCAGAGACTTTCCTTGTATGGGATGTGTGCACAGCGCCTCGCACCACGGGGCCCGATCCTGAGTGGGCCCTCTGGATGCGCCCTGGGAATAACAATCCTGGGCCAGATGTGAAGGGGCCCATTGCTCACTGCGTGGCCAGCCCGTGTCAGGTCAAATATCCAGGGAAGATCGATCCCTTTGGCTGCGCCTTGGGTGGGGTGACTCAGGCGCTGCCGGTTTGTCTGTCCAGCCAGGAGCTGGGAAACAGCATTTATTTCCCTGGCAAGTTTTCATTGGACATATATAGATTTTTCTCCCTGTCTTGTGTTTCTAATGGGGCTTGACACGAACATGCTGCCTCTGTGTCTGCTGCCTTACTTATGCTTTGTCCCCGGCCAGGACACTAGGACAGCACAGGAAATAAGGGGCACACCAGCCCTGGAGCATGGAGTGCTGGGGAGGTATGTGTAGGTCCTACATTAACTGTTACTGAGGTGAGCATTTTACATTTCTCAGTGAGGAGGTCGTGGGTTTAAAGCAGCATAATTGCTAATGCCCCCGCTGTCAGATAAACCAGGGGTTCTCAGCCTGGAGGGCACTGTGACAGTACCACAGCCCTGTCCAGCGGGAGCAAGGAGAGCTCACAGCTCCTCCTGCTCCAGCGGACCAGGCCCAGACCACCTGAGCTGCAGGATAATTTCCATTAACTGGACAGGGCCTCTGCCATGCCGCGGAGTAATTCTGATTCCACCCAGTAGGGGACAGGGGTGATACAGAGCCCAGCCAGTCCGTTTCCGCCCCCACAGGTGTTGTGAGGTTCAGTTACCAAGCCCCGGTTAGTCCCTTACAGAGAAATGGAAATAGTGAGCTCTTTGCAGGCTGGCAGGGCCCATCGAATGGGGTTTGTAGCCCTGCTTGGCATGCACTAATATGCTGCAAATCGCTCCCAGCAGCCCCTGAGTTCCACCACTGTCTCTTGGTTACCAGCTGTTTTTGCTTTGCTTGGAGGCTGGCCCACACCTCCTGCCATCCCGGTTCCCCTCAACACCTTCCCTTCGCTGTCCCATGCTGTGAGCAGCCCCACGGTGGCCACTGCCTGGCGCTTGGCGTGAGGAGCTAGGCTTCATTTTCATGCCCAGCGTCACTCTCCCAGCTGTCTCTAGTGCTCTCCAGCTGCCTATTGTGGTAGAGATGACATTGGCTGTGGTTACTTCAGCAGAACAGGCTCCTGCGCAGCGATTTCCCATGGTGCTCGCTGCTTTTCCTATCATTAGCTCTGCCCGGGTGATTACAAGTGCTTTTATTAACTCTGGGGGTCACTGGGTGCAGAGACAGCCTCATCCCAGCATCAGCCACAGCACGCCCCATGGACCCGGGCCCAGCAAACACAGCCTTGCTTGGGGAAAAATATTTATTCTCGGGCTCGGTGCTAATTCCAACTATGAGTTATTTCCAGCCGAGCCTCATGCTGGGTCAGAGGGACAGGATTTGAATTTTACAATCAGCAAACAACAAAACGAAAACACAACCAGTGTGAAACCCAGCTCTTGAGCAGCAAGAAAACCTCCCTGAAATCCACAGCCCCAGCATCTTTATCTTCTCGGGGGGGTTATTCAGAAAAGAGCTTATTTGGCAATTGGCATAAAGTGAATTGGGAGAATGATCTTCCCCATAACTATCGGTCCCCAGGCAACATTGCCACATTGTGCTGCTGCTTAGAGCAACACTAAGTGCTACTTTCCTAGCACCGTCCGTTGGGGATCTCTCAGCTCTTTGCTATTGCAGAAATGGAAAAGGTGCAGAGACGGGCAACAAAAATCATTAAGGATCTGGAACACCTTCTGTATGAGGAGAGATTAAACAGATTGGGACTGTTCGTCCTGCTTTGAGCATGGGGTGGGACTAGAGGACCTCCTGAGGTCTCTTCCAACCCTAATCTTCTAGGATTCTATGATTTTATGTTCTGCTTAAAAAAAAAGACAGCTAAGGGGGGATATGATTGTGGTCTATAAAATCATGACTGGTGTGGAGAAAGTAGATATGCGAAGGGGTAAAGAACACTTCCTTAACACAAGAACCAGGGGTCACCTGATGAAATTAATAGGCAGCAGGTTTAAAACAAACAAAAGGAAGTGTTTCTTCACACAATGCACAGTAAACCTATGGAACTCCTTGCCAGAGGATGTTGTGAAAGCCAAGACTATGACAGGGTTAAAAAAAGAACTAGATAAATTCATGAGGATAGGCCCATAAATGGCTATTAGCCAGGATGGGCAGGGATGGTGTCCCTAGCCTCTGTTTGCCAGAAGCTGGGAATAGGCGATGGGGGATGGATCACTTGATGATTCCCTGTTCTGTTCATTCCCTCTGGGGCACCTGGCATTGGCCACTGTTGGAAGACAGGATACTGGGCTAGATAGACCTTTGGTTTGACCCAGTATGGCTGTTCTGATGATAAATTAAATCATATATCCACTCCAGTGATATGGGTCAGCATCATTGGTGGGGAAACTGAGGCATAGAGAAGGGAAGTGACTTGCTCAAGGTCACTTAGGACATCAGTGACAGAGTGCTGGACCCACTGGGGTGAGTAACTCCCATATTCTAGGGGGAGAAGTGGGGCCTGGGAGTTCTGAATCCCCATCTTCTGCTCTGACACACAGCTGCTTCCCAAGAGATCTGGGGAACACATTCCCCAGCACCCCTGAACCCGCTGGTGGCCAAAGATATTGTCAGTTCCAGGGCTGTTGTCCCTGCTGGCAATGGGGCCAAAATGATCCCAACTTGCTAGTCAGCCCAAGTAATTAACACGTTCTGGTGGGTTTCTCTCTAACCCCCATTGTGGCTTCCTTGTAAACATCCTTGCCTAGAAGCAGATGGACTTTGGCATGAGCAAGTCGGGGCTGGCTTGGCAGAGGTCTCCGGAGCAGATTTGATCCTAATGTGTCCGGAGCCTTTGACAATGGATGCATAACAAATGAGTGAACAACAACTGTCCTTCCTCCCACATGGCAACCAGCAGGTAACCCTGGCAACGCTGGCGCTTCACCGTCTCAGAGCCGGAGCCCTGAGCACGGCAGGCTCGGAAGATCCCGTAGCACTTTCCGGAACGCTGGCCAAATGCTGCAGATGTTCCACCAGTATCTTGCTCCTCCTACTTCCCTGCACAGCTGTCAACCACGCCAGGGTCCAACTGGGGAGAGGGGCAGTTCCTTACACAAACCACGCCCTCTCTGGCCACGCCCACCTCCTCCAATCCTCCCCGGGGCTTTGTTATAACACCCTACACCACATGTAATAACGAGGCAAAAGCCGCTGAGGGTCCCACGAGCTCGCCCTCCCCACACACTGCCTGGGCCAAGATCCAGCCAGGCAGGGCTCCTGGTACAGCTTACAATGGCCCTCTCTCCACCCCAGCCTCGCAGGTCCAGACACAGTGAACACTGGGGCCTTCTTGCTTTGGTCTCTCCACACAGGGCCCCTCCTGCCCAGGGCCCCCCCACCCGTCTCTCCCTTCGCTATCCTCCGTCCTCCCCCTATCATTGTGCATCTCCCTGGCACCCCAGCCCCATCCCTTAAAGGGCCAGTACTCCACTGCACATAGAATCATAGAATCTCAGGGTTGGAAGGGACCTCAGGAGGTCATCTAGTCCAACCCCCTGCTCAAAGCAGGACCAATCCCCAATTTTTGCCCCAGATCCCTAAATGGCCCCTTCAAGGATTGAACTCACAACCTTGGATTTATTTGCCCCCCCCCGGAAGGCCAGTCACTCCTTCATCTATCCTATCTTGTGCCCATTCCAGCAGCAGCTGAAGTCAATGACACACTCCTATTGACACCAGAGAGCATAAGCCCAGCCCCCTGTAGCCCATTGCTGATGCTTAGAAAATGCTACCATTCATAAGTGTCGACTGGGTGCTGAGCACCCACTGGCAGTCCCCATCAGCTCCTCCCCCTCTGCCCCAGTGCCTCCCATCTGCCAGCAGCCCCCTCGATCAGCACCTCCCTCTCCTTCCCAGCGCCTCCCACCCACCACAATCCGCTGTTCCAGGTATGCAGGAGGGGGAGAAGCAAGGGCAGGGTGCACTCAGGGGCGGGGGCAGAACAGGGGCGGGAAGAGGCAGGGTGGGGGTAGGGTCTTAGGGGAAGCGGTGGTGTGGGGGCAGGGCCTGGGGCAGAGCCGGGGGGAGCACACACCCCGGGCACGTTTGAAAGTCGGTGCCTGTGCTACCATTCCATGGATAGCTTTTTTGAAACGCGAATGTTTCTCACAGTAGCAACCTTCCTTTTCTCTCTCTGCAGCGACCTGTCACTAAGACGTTACTGGTGCCCCCTTCGGCCCAAGGGGCTAGTCAAAGTTCAGGACCCTGCAGATTGTTTCCTGTTGGGAGGAGAAATTGAGGGTGGAGTCAGGTTTTTTTCATGCAGTTCTGCTTATTTACAAAGGGTGCACAAAGTGCTGTTCCCCGAACACTGAAGGAATCAAACAAAATGAGGATTTCTTTGGCCCAGATCCATAAAGGAACTTTCATAGATTCCAAGGCCAGAAGGGCCATTGTGATCATCCAGTCAGACCCCTGGATAACACAGGCCTGAAATCTGCCCCCAAACAATCCCTAGAGCAGAGCTGTTAGAAAAACATCCAACCTTGATTTACAAATTGCCCATGATGGAGAACCCACCTTGATCCTTAGTAAGTTGTTCCAGTGGTTAATTACCCTCAATGTTAACAATTCACACGTTATTTCCAGGAATGAGATCATGTTGTACCTCTCTCTGCGAGATAAAAGAGTCCATTGTTCCCCATGTAAACACTTACAGACTGTGATCAAATCACCACTTCACCTCTTTGTTAAGCTAAATAGACTCAAAGAGCTCACTCTCTCAGGTCACGGCTACACTTGCAGATGTAGAGCGCTGGGAGTTAAACCAGCCCTCGGAAACTGCAGCAGGGAAAGCGCTGCCATGTGTTCACACTGACAGCTGCAAGCACACTGGTGTGGCCACATTTGCGGCACTTGCAGCGGCATTGGGAGCGGTGCATTATGGGCAGCTATCCCACAGAGCACCTCTTCCCATTGTGGAGCTGGGGCTTGTGGGAAGGGGATGGGGGGTGCATGGCATCCTGTCCCCTAACGCCCCGTGATGCATGGGTTCGCATCCCAGCAATCCCTGGTGCACGGGGCTGCTTTAATCGCGCTAACTCGCAAGTGTAGCCATACCCTAAGGCAGGTTTTCTAATCCTTTAATCATTCTCTGGCTCTTCTCTGCCCCCTTTGCAATTTATCAACATCCTTCTTGAATTGTGGGCACCAGAACTGGACACAGGATCCCAGCAGCGGTCGCACCAGTGCCAAATACAGAGGTGAAATCATCTCTCTGCTCCTACTCGAGATTCCCCTGTTTATAAATCCCAGGATCATGTTAGCTCTTTTGGCCACAGTGTCGCACTGGGAGCTCATGTTCAGCTGATTATCTGTAAAACCCCCCAGAGTTTTTCAGAGTCACTGCTTCCCAGGACAATCCCCGAGCCTGTATGTACAGCCTACATTCTTTGCTCCCAGATGTATCCATTTAAACAGGGGGGAGGGATAGCTCAGTGGTTGAGCATTGGCCTGCTAAACCCAGGGTTATGAGTTCAATCTTTGAGGGGGCTATTTGGGGATCTGGGGCAAAAATTGGGGATTGGTCCTGCTTTGAGCAGGGGGTTGGACTAGATGACCTCCTAAGGTCCCTTCCAACCCTGATATTCTATGATTTAGCCGTATTAAAAACACATTGTTTGTGCCCAGCTTACCAAGTGATCCAGATCGCTATGAATCAGTGACCTGTCCTCTTCATTATTCACCATTCCCCCAATTTTTGTGTTATCTGCAAACTTCATCAGTGGTGGTTTTATGTTTTCTTCCAGGTCGTTGATAAAAATGTTGAATAGTGAAGAACCAAGAACAGATCCCTGCGGGACGCCACTGGCAACACACCCGCTTGGTGATGATTCCCAGTTTACAAATACATTCTGAGACCTATCAGTTAGCCAGTTTTTAATCCATTTAATGTGTGCCATGTTAATTTTACATCATTCTTGTTTTTTAATCAAAATGTAATGCAGCACCAAGTCAAACACTTTACAGAAATCTAAGTATATTACATCGACACTATTACCTTTATCAACCAAACTGGCAATCTCGCCAGAAAAAGATATCGAGTTAGTTTGACATGCTCTATTTCCATAAACCTGTGTTGATTTGCATTAATTACATGACTCGCCTGTAATTCTGCATTAAGACTCAGGCACCTAAATCTCAGTTTAACTCAGTTAAGCCGAGGTCCCCGTTTTAGCTGCACTGCAATCCACAAAACTCTCTCTGAACCCTGCAGGCACCTAAACTTACTTGGTGAGTAACTTTTCAGGGTAGACGTTCCCTAGGCACCTACATTTCTGGCTCTGGGCCTGCACACTGCTGCCCCCCTAAGCGTCTGGACATCTCACGGCTTAATTAAAACAGCCGTTAAAGGGCTCTGCTTGGAACATGTATTACTTCTGATTTATATTTCCAGCTTTGTTATTTATTGACAAGAAAAGGTAAAGTAACAAGACATTCCAAGGCTTTGTATGATCACAGCTAATGGAGTATAAATCTGAATTCTGGAGGAGTGCATGAATATTAAGACTGCGACTTCACTTTTGAGCACATTAGTGCTGCCGAGTTAATTTCCTTTTAAAACCATTCTAGTGTGTGAGACACTAGAGCACTTCTCATAAGCAAACTAGAGAAATGTGGGCGAGATGGAATTACTATCAGGTGGGTGCACAAGTGGTTGAAAGACTGTACAGACACTAGTTTTCAATGGTTCTCTGGGGAAGCGTATCTAGTGGGGTCCCACAGGAGTCAGTCCTGGGTCTGGTACTAGTTTAGATTTTCATTAATGACTTGCATAATGGAGTGGAGAGTACAGTAGCGTAGGCAGGTCTGGAGCGCAGGGGGAGCGGCGCTGTAAAAAGGCGCCTCCCCGCTCCCCCTGTACTCACCCGGCAGCGCTTTAAAGGGCCCGGGACTCCAGCCGCTGCGGAGCCCCGGGCCCTTTAAAGCGCCGCCGGAGCTCCGGCAGCGGGGCTCCGGCGGCGCTTTAAAAGGCCCGCGGCTCCCCGCAGCTGCAGGAGCCACGGGCCTTTTAAAGTGCCCCCCCCCGCCCCCCCAGCCCAGCTCTGGCAGCGGGGCTCAGGCGGGGATTTAAAAGGCCTGTGGCTCTTGCAGCCGCGGCGAGCAGCGGTCCTTTTAAATCCCTGCCCGAGCCCGGCTCCGGCTCCAGCAGCAGGGCTCGGGGGAGCCGTGGGCCATTTAAAGTGCTGCCCAAGCCCCGCTGCCGGAACCGGGCTCGGGCGGCGCTTTAAAAGGCCCGTGGCTCTTGCAGCCACGGGGAGCTGCCCGCGGGCCTTTTAAAGCATCGCCCAAGCCCGGCTCCGGCAGTGGGGCTCGGGCGGCACTTTTTAAGGTGCCACTTCTCCTCACAGGGGAAGCAGCTGCTCCCCCTGCTCCCCCCTGGCTACGCTACTGGGAGAATATGCGTATCAAATGTGTGGATCACACCCAGCTGGGAGGGGCTGGGAGCACTTCAGAAGACAGGATTAGAATTCAAAACAACCTTGAAAAACTGGAGAATTCGTCTGAATTCAACAAGATGAAATTCAGTAACGACAAGTGCAAAGTACTACACTTAGGAAGGGGGGAAAATCAAATGCACAATGGGGGATAACTAGCTAGGGCTACGTCTACACTGGCAATTGAACGACAAAAGTTTTGGTGACAACAAGCAAACGCCGCTCACTGGGGGTGGACATTTTTTGTCTGCAGGAGAGCTACACTGCACGACTGTTAGTGGCCCCGCTGTAGCGACACAGCTCTGTTGCTAAAAGCTGTGTAGTGTAGACGTAGCCTAGGCTGGTGGCAGTACTGCTGGAAAGGATCTGAGGGTTGCAGTCATAGGAGTCAACAATGTGATGGCTGCAGTTGTGACAAAGGCTAATCTCATTCTGGGGTGTAGCAACAGGAGTGTCATACGTAAGAGACGGGAGGCAATTGTCCCGCTCTTCTTGGCTCTGGCGAGGCCTCTGCTGGAGAACTGTGTCCAGTCCTGGGGGCTGCACTTTAGGAAAGATGTGGTCAAATTGTGGTCCAGAGGAGAGCAACCAAACTGCTAAAAGGTTCAGAAAACCCGACTTATGAGGCAAGGTTAAAAAAACTGGGCCTGTTTAGTCCTGAGAAAAGCAGGCTGAGGAGGGACCTGACAACACTCTTCAAACATGTTCAGGGCTGTCACGGGCTGCTCTACTCATAATGGGGTGGCATCCCCATCGGGCGACTCTGGGGATTAGCGCCGCCTGGTTCAGTGCCCCCTTTTCCCTTCCAGCATGCCCGCTCTCCTCCTGCTCACAGAGTCACAGCACGGCCACGTCGTGACACGGGCTCTGGCCAGGTCACACTATGATTCCCCTTCTGGGGGAGCCTTTCCACGTCTCTCACACAAGCAGCCTCAAGCAGTCCTCATGCCCACCACTTGATTGTGTCACTCCCCCAGTGACTCAGGCAGCCTTCCCAGCCACTGCCCCAAGCAGCCCCCCCCCCCCCCCCACTGCAGTGCATGGCAGGCCCAGGTCCCCCTCTCCTTTTGGGCTCCAGCCAGGGCCCTCGATCTGCAGCTACCCCAACCTTACTGCTCTCTTGCCTGGACGACTTCCTGCCATGCTTCTTTAAGCTTCCCCTCCACCAGCCTTTCTTAGGCCCACTAGGAAAACCTTCCTCAGGGCGGGAGACTGCAGACTTCCTCCCTGCCACTGCCACACTGGGGCCAGCATCCTGGTCTGTCACAGGTGAGCTTCCTTCTAATTAGTGCCCTCTACACAGCCTAAACCTTTGCTGATTAATTGGCTGTGTGGGGCCACTTGGCCTAATTCACTCTCTCCAGGCCTGTTTGGGGAGCAAACCCCATCACAGGCTGCTACACAGGACGGTGACCAACAGTTCCCCATGACCGCTGGAGGTAGGACGAGAAGTGATGGGCTTCACGTGCAGCCAGGGAGATTCAGGTTAGATATTGGGAAACACCGTCCATCTCTAAGGACAGCTCAGCTCTGGACCAGGCTCCCAAGGAGGCTGTGGAATCACCGTCACTGAAGGTTGTTAAGAGCAGGTTGGACAAACTCCTGCCAGGGATGGTCTAGGGTTACCTGGCCTTGCCTCAGCGCAGGGGCTGGACTAGCTGGCCTCTCGAGGGCCCTTCCAGACCCATATTTCTAGGATTCTATCTAAGCCCCAGAGTGGTTCACAGTCTGAGAGAAGAAAAGCATTTGTCCTCCTACGGCACATGAGGGGCCCGATCCAGTAGGGGTGCTCAGCAGCCCATTCAAAATGCAGACCCCAGGGAGGAGGTGGTGCCCACCCACCTGGTCACTTTTAGCCAAGTGGTTTGAGCCCTCACCTGGGATATGGGAGCCTAGGTTCAGTTCCCCTCTCTGCCAGCTGGGAAGACAGGAGTTGAACTGGGAGCTCTCAGCAGCGTGCTCTAACCACTGAGCGAGGGGACAGTCTGATGTGGGGGTGGCCTCCATCTCTCCCGCTGAAGCCATTGCACTGTGGATCGCTAATGAAACAGAGATTGGTGCGGGGCACTGGACCCTGGGTCTCTCATAAGGTGGGCAGCTGCTTCTCCTCCAGCTCTTTTGTATGGAATAACGCCTGAGATCCCTGAGTCGTGGACTCCAGGTGGCGGGATCCTGCTCCTGGATCGCTAGGCAGAGCTAGGGGCGTATCTCCAAGAGGGGGGCAGGCTCAGCTCACACCCATGGGTTCTCCCATGGGCTCACTTTAGACGGCTCCCCGCCGAGCATGCCGCCGGGTGCCTGACTCGGCTTGTGGGCTGCAGTGTCGTTCTGTGATTTTCTAGGCTCCTGAAAGTTAGGTGTCACGACGCTCAGTGTTACAACGCCTAAGTCCCTTTGTGGAGCAGGGGCTCGTCCCCAGCTCCGAGCCCTCTTTCAACCAGCACCCAGCCCAAAAGCTCTCTCTGGGCTTTATCCAGGACCACACACGCCGTGCCTGGTCAGGCTGTGTCTGGTGCTTCCTTGCTGCCTTCTCTCTCAGCGTCTCTGGCGTTTCTCTTTTCCCCTGTCTCTCACACACACACCCCCTTCTGCTCAAGACAATACCCAGCCAGGCCCCTCTCCTACACAGTTCAGGGTCCTGCGTGGCCCACCTGTGCCTGTGTTTGGGGTGGAGGCTGCTGTTGTTTCATAAAGGAGCTTTGCCGTTTCTTACATCTGTCTTACCAGGGGTGGTGGTTAGACTCACCACTTCACAACCTACAACATTATTAACAATACTGTGTGAACCCAGACACTCCTGCAAACACCTCAGCTTGTCTCTGTCCATTCCCATTTCATGCTACAGTCCCCCCACCTTATCCTTTCAGTCACCACCACCAACCCCCCAGGGGTGCCCGTCAGCGGCACTGTGATGCCCATAAAGACCTTGCATCACAAACTGATCAAATAGTGATTCTCTGCCCTGCTAAGCCGTTGCTGGAATCAGTGCGTTCTGTGTGATTGTATCCCCTGAGCTAATGCCATGAAACTCCCTGAGCAAATATATTTGAAATGACTCCACTGACGGATAAACGCTGCCTGTGCACAAAGGCTGCTCAGCCCCCTGTCGTTCTGCATTGCTGGGTCAAGTGAAAACCAACATGACGCCTGCAACGGAAAGAATCGGTGAATGAAAGTGCATGATTTGCCACGTGGGATACTTTGCCTGTAGCATTCTGGTAGACACCAAGAACTGGCACTGTATGTGAGCAGGAGGGTATATTCCCAGGATCTACCTTTAATCTCTGTCTGCACTGGGAGAGATCATAGTCCCATTGAAGCCAATGGCAAATTGACTTCACCAGACCAGGGTTTCACCCAGCGAGTCTGTCCAGGCTCCGTGTCTATACACAGCAAACAGCTGCCTGCTAGGGAGGGGCAGCGCAGGCAACTCTATTGGAAAACTCAGGTGGAAAGCAGAAGCCGGCAGGGCAAGGCAGTGACCGTGGGGTGTGGGGTGGGGGGGCTCAGGAGCTGAATTTGTGACTTAGGTCCCTGAAGGGGCCGTTAGGTGCCCACCTCGGGCCTGAACGCCCCAGAGCAGGGCACCTAGGAGTTAGTCACTGCAACACCCATGCTCCTTTCTGGATCCAGCCCTAAGGCCTACAGAAAGGCTGCGGGAGAACGGAGACTCGCACCTAGCGCTGTCAAGCCCTAGGGCTGTGCCCTAAGCACTGGACCCCCTTCCCTCTCGCTAGCCCTGCAGTGTGTCTCCGCATCACATCCTGATTTACCTCACGGCACTGGCTGGCTCGCTAGGTCCCAGGCCTAGGTGATCCGAAAGCTTCGTGTCACTCGACACTAGTCAGCTTCACCTCGTCGCTCAGGGGTGTGAACAATCCCCACCCCCTCCCTGAGCAGCGTATTAAACCCACCTAAGTCCCTGTGCAGACAGCGCTGCCAACCTCGCTACCACCTCTCGGTAGCGTGACTATACGTCCCGTTTTGGCTGGGACAGTCCCTTTTTTAAGCCCTTTCCCAGCCAACCCAACGTTTTGGGTAAAAGTGGGCATTTGTCCCGTTTGCTCTTGCCAGCTTGATCAGTGGGTAAGAGCAAACGGGAGAAAAACATCATTTTGTCAAAAAGGTGGGGGGTGGAGGAATGTGCGGGGGGACGAGCGGCAATGCCAGCCCCGCATGGGGTGGGAGGCAGGGTCCGGGCGGGGGGCAGGCAGGACTGGGGCGAGCAGCGACACCGGCCCCAGGCGGGGGCAGAGGGGGAGGGCTTGGGCTAGCCCCACACGGGTGTCCTGTTTTCCCTTTGGGAAATATGGTTACCCTACCTCTGGGGGAGGCGGATTAACTCCGGCGACAGGACGGGAGAACCCCTCCCATCCGCGTACGTCATGTGCAGGGTGAAGTGCTGCGAAGCACAGACAAGCCCCCGGGTGCAGCGCAGGCATTGCCAGAGCGGGGTCTGCAGCCGATCTCCTGGTTTGCAGTGCAGGCCCTTGTACTGAATTGCTCTCCGGTGCTGTGTGTGGAGCCTCCAGCTGGCTTCCCATACGGCTGTCTGGAGTGGGGGCAGCTGGATTTTATTTTCCTGGAGCTGTTTTGGGGCAATGGGTCCTAATCAGAGAAAGGCACTTAACCAAGCTCGCTGGATGTAGCAGGTGCTCCACTGCACTGTAGTTAGTTTCTGGGGATAATCTGCAAATGGAAGCTCGCAGAAAAATAATTACATTTTCTATAAGACACTGTAACAGCTTAAGCCAATAAGAGGTAATTACATGGTAATTTTCACATCGTTACAGAGCAATTTGAAGGCTGTTGCAATGTATTAGAAAGACCCTGACTGCATGTCACTGAGCAAGGAGAAATATTGCACCTCACTTCCACTGAATAAAGCGACTCGCTGGCCCAGGGGAGCGGGGGCTTTCCAGACCTAGGTTCGGTTCTGGGCCAGGTTGCTGGTGCTGAGAGGGATGCTGTTGCCCTCTGGTGGCTTTCGAGCTGTCTGCATGCCCAGAGTTTGGGGAGGGGGGTCTCGGAGCTGTGACCACATCAAAGCAAGCAAGGACAGGGCTTCTCAAGCTGGGGGTCATGACCAACAATGAGGGATCGTGACCTCCCTGCCCTTCCCATATTGTTATAAATAGGGCCTCGCCAAATTCACAATCCAATTTTGTAAATGTCACAGTCATAGCATCTTAAAAATCTTGAATTTCATGGTTTCAGATATTTACATCTTCAATGTCACGGGGTTGTAACAAAGCAGGACTGTGTATTTAAAACCAGCAAAATATAAACGGGAAGCCCTTAAGTCGGCGTTTCTCAAAGTGGGGGTCCCAACCCAAGAGGGGGGGTCACAAGGCGTTTGTAGGGGGGTGGCACTCGTGCTTCTGCACTGCCTTCAGAGCTGGGTGAGCAGAGAGCAGCTGTCTGGATGCCCAGCTCTCAATGCAGCGCCACCGCAGCAGCAGCACAGAAGTCAGGGTAGCAACACACCTGGTGGCAGGGCTGCCTTCAGAACTGGGTGCCTGGCCAGCAGCCTCCGCTGTCCGGCCTCCCAGCTCGGAAGGCAGAGCAGAAATAATGGTGGCAATATCGCGACCCCCCCCTTGCAGCCCCCTTTTGGGTCACAAAAGACCAGATTTCACGGTCCATGATGCATTTTTCCTGGCCGTGAATTTGGTCGGGCCCTAGTTATAAACCTCCACGGGCTGGATGAGGCAGAGCGGCCCAGGTAGGTGGATGGATGGGGATAGATAGACAGGAAGGAAGGAGAGACTTAAACAGCCCCCAGCTGGCCCTAGCCATCTGACTGGCAGCCAGCTCTGAACTGGCCAGGTGGGGAACGCTGCGCTACCCACCTGGATCTCCGTGATGAGCGGCTGCCCCAGCCGAATTGCTAACCTGGAGCCATCTCCGCTGTGTTCAGTGAGGGGGATCTAACGGGCTGCTGTGCTGATTGCAGCTTCCCCTCTGCCGTGCTGAGTGGGTGGCTGGCTAATGCAAGCCCAGGTGGGAGTGCGCTGCAGGGGAAAGCGGCAGCCACAGCCCTCTGGCTGCAAGCAATCAGCGCCTGGTCGCAGTTCCCCAGCAGCTCCTGCCATAGGGCTGCCCTGCCAAGCCTTCTCTTCCTTCAGCTGCCCTCACCTGGGTCCCATCCTCTGCCCTTTGCAGCGGGCTGAGAAGGCCCTGGCTGGGAGTGGAAAATGGGTCAGAGATCCTGACCTAGGGATGGAGGAAGAACTGGCAATGGGAGCGCGTTCTCTGGGGCAGTTTGTCTAGTGGTCAGAGCAGGGAATCGGGGAGCCAGGACTCCTGGGTTCTGTTCCTGGCATAGGGAAGAGCGTGGCCTGGTGTTCTGAGCAGGGGCCTGGGAGTCTGGCATCCTCACCCTGGCTCTGCCTCCGACCTGGGGGAACATCCCAGTTATGGAAGCCCCAGTGAGCCACATCTAGGGCAGCCCCACGAGGAGGCGACCTGCCTGTTTGCCCATTTGATGACTCCCAGCCTCGGAGCTTGCGCCCCCCCCCCCCCCCCCCCGACGGCACTCAGCCCGGCTCACAGAGAGCCTCAGGCCCCAACTGCTTCTGTAGGTCCGAGGTCCAAAGCGGAGGTGCCAGTGACCCAGCTTGGCTGCCCCCAAAGCCCCCTGGGGCCGTTCCCCGCCAGGAAGTGCTCGCAGAGCTGCCCTGTGCTAACGCTGCTCCGAGCCCGAGCACAAGCTGCCCCCCACAGCGGGATGCTCAGGCTAGGTGGGGGGATGCGCAGCTCACCCATCGGGCCCAGTTCTGCTTAGTGCCCACCTACGCCCTACACCTTTCAGCCCCACAGCAGGCAGACTGGAAGCAGGCCACTGAAGGGGGTGGGGGGCACGCAGCCCCCCCCCCCCAAACACAGCCAGGGGGCACACAGGCTGGGAAGCTGGCAGGGGGAGCCCACTCACCTGGATGTAGGAGACCTGGATTCGACTCCCCGGGGCTTTTGAACCTAGGACTCCATGTGCCAAAGCAGCAGCATGGCCACTGGGCCCTGGTGCTCTGGGGGCTCTCTCCGGAGCTTGCTGGTCGAACTCGAGGAGAGGGGTCAGGGCTGAGAATCCCAGTGGCAGAGAGGCAGCTGGCTCCGGTCAGTCAGACACCTGAGGCCCAGACCAATGGGAGTTCAGTGCCTACATACCTGTGAGGATCCGGGCCAACCCCTACCCCCCTCTGTGGCATCTCCTAGTAGCTGGCGTCTGCGAATCCCTGGAGGAGGCTCCCAGGGCTGAGACGCGCTCTGTGTGCCGGAGGGTGGGCATTGCAATTGGGCTTGTGAAGCTGGGTCGGTCCCAGCAGGAAGCACTCAGCAGTGTGCAGCACCAGCCTCCGGGGAGCAGAGTCCGTCCAGATAAGAGGATTGACCCAGGGCCTGCTTCCCTCCTGCACAGGCAACTGCAGGCTGCTTTCTCCTCTGCACAGAGCCCTTTGCACCCACAGCTTCCAGGGCAGCTCCTCAGCTGGAGCACACCAGGGTGGCTGTGTTGACTCAACGCAGCGGTGTCGATTTGCACCCACAGCGGGCCTGGCCCCTGACCCTGTGAGGAAGAAGCTCCCCGGCGGAGGAAGCAGAGCCGCGCAATGGTGGGCATTATTCTTTACCCTGCCGTCGTCCTGTGCTACTTCTACCAGGTATCCCAGGGGAGCCAGCATGGCTGGCTGGTCTTGGACTCCAGGGCTTCCTTCAATGTCTGCTGCCTCTTTGCCATTGTCCAGCCCGTCTGCCTGGCCGTGGGCGGCTACACCGGCATGCTGGCGTATTGCCTCGCTGCACTGCTCTCCTACGCCCTTCTGCCCAGGCCAGAGCGCGCCGGAGACGCGGGGCAGGCAAGGCGCCAGGACGGGAAGGCAAAGAGAGACTGAAGGTGATCCGCAGCCACGCCAAGGCCAGGACCCTCGGGATGGCACCGTCTCCTCACCCCACTGCTGCTTCTGTGCCACAGGGCAGCTCCTCCACACAAGTGCGTCCTTCCCTCCCCTGCTAGGTCCAGGGCACCGGCCCGTGCCCAGGAAGAGGAGCAGGAAATGCCCTTGCCCGGGGATTGTGTGCCCAGCCAGGTGTGTTACGGGAGCGGGTGGGGCGCAGTAGCTACACCTCCCTCTGATGCATCTGACATTGGCCATTATTAGACACAAGCCACTGGACTCTGCCCACAGCCTCCTGAGGCGCCTAAGTCCAACCTATGGCACCACGGACACCCTCACACCCCCGCCAGCTGCTGCCTGACCCGTGGGTGCCCAGTGTCCACCAGCGGCCGAGCAGAGCTGCCTAAGTCCTGACACTGCCGCCCCCCCCCCCCCCCCCCCCAGCAGTGAGCTCCTTGGCAGCCTGGCTCATGCCTAGGCCCAGCCCGCAGGATTCTTATGCTGGGCGTCATCCGCCTGCCTCACCGGGGGGATGGGGTCCAGGCCCAGGCCCTGCGGCTGGTTTGAAGCCAGACAGCCCTGGTTTCCTAAGGTTTGTCCCTGCCCGGTACTGATCTAAAACGGTACCATCAGGGATGCACTGAGGGCCCCGTTGTGCAGCGTGCGCGTCTCTGCCCCCCCCACCCCATATGTGTGAGACCAGCCTGCCAGGGGCGGGGTCATGCTGCCAGGGGCGGGGTCATGCTGCCAGGGGCGGGGTCACGCTGCTGGAGGTGGGGAGAGGGGTCACACTGCTGGGGGCGGGGTCACACTGTTCCAGAAGTCCTGTGTTGTAGGGGTCCATCAGTGGCCCGCTGTCCGGCAGGAGTGCGCGGAGCTTGGGCCCTGGCTGTTCACAGGAAGGGCTGGCCTGGCGGAGGTAGCTGACTCCAGGACGGTTCATGGCTGAGAAGGCCGAGCAGAGACTGGCGCCTCCTTCCCGCCTGTCTGCATCTCTGTGGATTTTGGCCCTGAGCCCCATCCCCTCCCTCTACCTGTCACCCCTGGCTGGCTCAGTCGGCTCCCCGCTCAGCACCCTGGCATTATGGTGCCCGTTCTGGGGTGCCTGGCTCCCCCCATGCACTGCACACAGCGCCTGCATGCCTGACGGAGGGCTGTGGATCCGATGGGGCGGCCGAGCCCCTAGGAATTGGGCAGTGCAAAGCCAAGGCCCCTTGGTGACTCTAGCACCCAGGCAGTAGCAGCGCTTGCGTTCAGTACTGGAGATCCGGCTTCCAGTCTCACTCTGGGCCCAAACAGGGGGGTCATGCCAGGACTGGCAGTAGGGGCAGCCTGGGGGCTGGGCTGGGTGAGGTCCCTTCTCTCACCTAGCTATGTGCAGGGCAAGGCAAACCTGGCCCTGGCTGGTTTCATGGGCCACTGCACCCCTCAAAGTGGGTTTGCGCTCTGGCTGTTCCCACCCTCTCCAGGGGCCCCGCTCCTGGTCTCTAGAGCTGAGGATAACAGAAGTGCCCCAAAAGCACCAAGAAGTGTGATAGGGTCAAAAAGACCCCCCAGTTCCCGGGGGAGGGAGAGGGTTTCTCCTCTGAGTATAACGGATCTTTCTCACTAATGTGCTGCTTGGCGTAGCCCAGGCTTGGCGGTCACTCCCGTGCCTTCCATCCTCTCCATAGGTCCTGGCCAGATGTGGGCAGCTGCAAATGGGTGTTGTTGCACTGGAGTCACTGGGGCTGGGACAGTCTGGGCACTTCCTCGGAGCAGTCCAGTGGGGTCGGCCAGCAGAACCGAGCCCTTCTCCCTCCCTGTCTGTGACCAACCTTATTTCTACCGAGCCTGTGAGCTCCCCAGGACAGGCAGCCTCTGCCCAGTGCATCCATGTACACAGCCAGAGCTGGCTCACTGGGGCCCGATCCTTGAGTTGGACCCCTGGCCGCTCCTGTAATCTGAATAATAAATACTAGCCCCTAATTCTGTGGGCATTGTGTCCTTCCATACAGGGCGTGGGTTTGTGGCCATGCACGGATCCCTCCCAAGTGCAATGCAGTCTCTGGTTTGGGGGCCATGTGTGTATCCTTCCTCTACGAAAAATAGTCCCTAGGTATTAATTATTTTTGATCTGCAATTACATGAGCCCTCCCTAGTTAGAAGCCAGCTGGCAGGGATTGAAGATTGGCTGGATGCACCAGTAGGGTGAATGCCAGCTCCAGGGATGCCCAGGGAGAGTCTCACACATTGCAGCGTGCCATGATGGAGCTATTCTGCATATGCAGATGGGATGGTGGAGCTGGCTGTGCTGTGTAAGGTGAAGTAATGCGGTGTCGGCCGTTTCATGCATTATTCATTGGATGAAATGAAAACACTCAGTCTCTGGGTCTGGCTGGTCTGCAGACTCCGAGAGGCTCTGGCATGCTTAGATGTGTATTACAACCCAGAGCCCCCCAGACAGACACACAAAAAAAAGGCTGCCCCAGAATCCCCGGACTGCTGCCCCTTACAAGGCACCGCCCCAGGCACGTGCTTTGCCGTCTGCTGCCTGGAGCCGGCCCTGCCCCCAGACCTTACGGCTGAGGGCAGAAGGACCAGCTCCTCAGCGGGTGTAAATCTGCCGAGCTCTGGGGAAGCCAGAGGGGATTGTACCAGCTATGGGGCTGGTCCGTAACCTGGGGTAAAAACGTCGCAGAGAGCAGTAGTTCCATCCACAGCATGGCCGGGCATCAGCACACAGAGCAGTCCCCTCCACTGCAGTGAGTTTGATGGAGGAATTGATGTGCTGGAGTGACCCCAACTCCCAGCTGCTGAACGTTAGCAGAACTCCAGGGAAGACAAGGGAGTTGCACTCATTTACACCCGCTGGGGATCTGGCCCAGTGAACCTTGCCCTGACCTACTGCTGAGGGGGCCTGACAACAATTAGCGACAGAACAGAGTTTGCATTCAAATAATGGTGAAAGAGACTTGCACCCACAGGCCGTCAGCAGCTCCCCACTGGGCAGGGAACAGGCCAGCGTTCAGGGCATGAGCCTTGGGAGAGAGGGAAACCCGTCCAGTTGGCTCTGCCCTGGGAAGAGGCTGACATGGGCAGGATTCAAGGCAGGCCCTTGGAGCCGCCCGCAGACAGCCCAACCCTGGAACACAAGGCAGACTGTGGGGGGCCCCTGGCCAGCAGCTGAGTGCAGCCAGGTCAGGAAGGCTGGGGTCGGGGTGGGGCAGCCACGAGCCGGCAAGTGGGGAATTTTGCCATCAGTGAGTCCTCCCCAAACACACCCTGATCGTCCTGCTGGACAGCCTGCGGGCAGGGCCGGCTTTAGCGGGGGCGGGGCCCCACGCGAAGAACGACGGTGGGGCCCTGCACCCTCCCGCCGCCGACTTGTCGGAGGGGAAAAAAAACAAAACCACCTCCCGCCCCCGCCATCGGAGCAAAAAGCAAAAAAACAAACAAAACAAACCTCCCGCCGGAGCGGGGCCCCCTTGGGAGCGGGGCCCAATTCCGGGGAATCAGAGGAATCGGCTTAAAGCCGGCCCTGCCTGCAGGAGAACCCAGGCCTCCTCCTGGCAACTAGCCTGAAGTGTGCCCCGGGTGACCTGCCCCCTGCTGCCCCACTTCACACATGCCCCTCCCGCTAACTGGGACCCCTCCCATACAGGGCCAACTTTACGAAGTGCGGGGCCCGATTCGAAGGACCCTCCACCAAAACGCCGCCAAAGACAGCGGCAGCTCAATCGCTGCCGCCGAAGACATGGACGTCGCAGGGCCCTCTTAGGCGCGGGGCCCGATTCCGGGGAATTCGGGGAATTGGCCCTGCTCCCATCCCTGCCACATCACCAGGTGATCCCGACACACACAGCCTGGGTCTCCTGTCAACCCAGCCTTACAGCAATGTAACCCCACTGACTTCAGGGGAGTCGCTCCTGATTTACACCAGGGTCAGGGAGAGGGGAATTGGGCTCAGTGGGGTTACCCCTGATTTACACCAGGGTCAGGGAGAGGGGAATTGGGCTCAGTGGGGTTACTCCTGATTTATACCAGGGTCAGTGAGAGGGGAATTGGGCTCAGTGGGGTTACTCCTGATTTACACCAGGGTCAGGGAGAGGGGAATTGGGCTCAGCGGGGTTACTCCTGATTTATACCAGGGTCAGGGAGAGGGGAATCGGGTCCAGTGGGGTTACTCCTGATTTATACCAGGGTCAGGGAGAGGGGAATCGGGTCCAGCGGGGTTACTCCTGATTTACACCAGGGTCAGGGAGAGGGGAATCGGGCTCAGTGGGGTTACTCCTGATTTACACCAGGGTCAGGGAGAGGGGAATCGGGCTCAGCGGGGTTACTCCTGATTTATACCAGGGTCAGGGAGAGGGGAATCGGGTCCAGTGGGGTTACTCCTGATTTACACCAGGGTCAGGGAGAGGGGAATCGGGCTCAGTGGGGTTACTCCTGATTTACACCAGGGTCAGGGAGAGGGGAATCGGGCTCAGTGGGGTTACTCCTGATTTACACCAGAGTCAGTGAGAGGGGAATTGGGCTCAGCAGGGTTACTCCTGATTTATACCAGGGTCAGGGAGAGGGGAATCGGGCTCAGCGGGGTTACTCCTGATTTATACCAGGGTCAGGGAGAGGGGAATCGGGTCCAGTGGGGTTACTCCTGATTTACACCAGGGTCAGGGAGAGGGGAATCGGGCTCAGTGGGGTTACTCCTGATTTACACCAGGGTCAGGGAGAGGGGAATCGGGCTCAGTGGGGTTACTCCTGATTTACACCAGAGTCAGTGAGAGGGGAATTGGGCTCAGCAGGGTTACTCCTGATTTATACCAGGGTCAGGGAGAGGGGAATCGGGTCCAGTGGGGTTACTCTTGATTTACACCAGGGTCAGGGAGATGGGCATCGGGCCCAGAGCCCTTTTCCAGGCCATACCTTGAATTAGCACTAAGTCACCCTTAACCATGGCCGAGCTCAGCGGCAGCAGAGTGAACGAGCAGGCTGGTGAACTCGCTGTGACCGACTAGCGGTCTGGCGCCCTGGAAGAGCAGCTGCTCCACCAGCCACGGCTGTTCTGCACATGGGGGTAAGTCTGGCCCATCACCACCTCCCAAATTCTCCCAAATTCCCCATGTGAGGAATCAGTTACATGCAGACTCCAGTGCCCAGCCAGATGTGGCATTTGAAGTCCTTTGCTTGTGTTTTCCCTATTAGTTAATTGAACCGATGCCTAAAATAACTCCAACAATTACTCCAGCTAATGGCTGTTCTGTTTATCAAAAGCCTTTATTCTCCCCAGGCTTTGTCTCTAGGATGAATAACTTGCTGCAGGTCTCTGCTGGAGAGGGGAGGGGAATTGTTTAGGGTGGCGCAAGGGGCCGGAACTAACTGGGAGCAGTGGGGTGAATGGAGAACAAGAACATTTGGACTGAATATCACATCCAATAGCATGAGCTGACATTCAGCCTAGGTGGAGGGGGAAATCGGCCACCCTCATGATGGTGGAATGGAGAATACACTATCAGGAACGATCCTGTGCCAATCACTCAATAGATGACATGACATCCAGGTATGGGATGGGACGGGACGTGGCCCTCACTACTACACCCTTCAGCTCTCCGATGTAGTAGCGAGACTGTCAACCTTTTATATTCATGAGTTGGAGCTAATGAGAGCCATCTAGTCTGGTTGCCAAGGTGAGTCAGCAGAACAACTCTGCATCTCTACACAGGGGGTTGGTCACCTATAAGTATGAAAGTGGAGCCAACAGCAGGACTTTGAACCTGAGCCACTTTGAATCCCGTGAGGCTGGGGAGGTTTAGGTCACATTCTGCTCCCTCTAGAACCAAACCCCGCAGTTGGGGTTATATTCAACACCAGACTAAACCAGTTTTCAGGCACTGTTTTGGATATTGTCAAAATGCCATGAGACCATTCTCGGCCCAAGATGGTGGCAATCTGGCTGTGACAGCCTGGGAGATATCAGTGCTTGACCCTTCCAGATACAAATCCTCACCCTCGAGCCTTGGCCTCACCCAAATTTGGATTGGATCCCTACTCCCATGGCCCAGCTGGTGTTCACCTGGGAAAATTCCCTGTAAAGGAGCATGCTAAAACTGCAGTTCAACCTGCCAACCCATGAGAGTGCAGAGATAAGGCTGAAATCTGTGGTGATGCTTTGCTCCAAATTCACATTGTGCATCTGGGTTTACACTGTGGCCTGGGTCTAAAGCAGGGAGTTTGGATCTGACTTTTAAATTCCCCCAGCCAGCCTCAGCCAGCCTTGCTTCACTGTTCAGAGTGTCTGTGTGCCATCAAAACAACTGCTGTGTTCCCCCAGAGGCAGCTGCATTTCAGTGATGGGTGAAGCTATTTCTATATTTAGTCTGTAAAGTAGGAAAGCGTTTTCAGAGCCTTCTGGATGAATATAAAGGTAAGTCATTATCACGATCCTTATTATCCCTAGCTTAAAGTTTCCTTCCTTTTGCAGAGGTGAGCAGAACCAGTTTAAATTTTAATTTTGCACAGTTGAATTTGGCATCTGACTGTCATGAGGCGGAGGTCTCCAGGCAGAGATGTAATAACTGACATTTTTATTGAACCTCTCAAGGGATCTCAAAGCCCTTTGTAAGTGAATTCAGGTTCACTAATACCCGGGGAGAGAGCTTGATCTTATTAACCCCATATAACAGCTGGGTGAATTCAGGTTCACTAGTACCTGGGGAGAGAGCTTGGTCTTATTAACCCCATATAACAGCTGGGTAAACAGAGGCACGGAGCAGGGAGATGACTTGAGCAAAGTTCCCTATTGAGTCAGTGATAGAGCAGGGAAGAGAACACTGGTTCCCTCCGCTAACTGCTCCACCCCACTCCCCTCTCGGGGCTGGATACAGAACCCAGTAGGAGAGCTCTATGGAAAAGTTCAACCAAAATATTTTTTATTGGAATGTGCTGATTTGTTGAACTTGTGGAAAGAGTTTGGTATCGATGAAGTCCGAGGCTAGGCTCAGAGCCTCTTGTCAACCGACGCAGGATGGAAAAATGTCCAAAAACTCCAAAGTGTTTGTGGAACTGAAATTTGGCTTCCCAGTCAGATCTCCCCACCCTAAACACTAGATAGCACCCCCGGCCAGAAACAGGACGAGAATCCAGGAATCCTATGACCCAATGCCCCGGCATGGTGCTAGGGGGCGCTGTGTTGCTGCTTTATGGAGATCCTGACCTTGTAGTATTGCTAGACGCGACCTGCAAAGGGGGAAAAGAGCTTCCTCTTTGACCTCTCTAAGGGTGGCCTGAAAGGTTTTACTGTTTACATAGAATGGGTGCCAGGCAAGGGGAATTCTTCTTCCTTTTACATTAGAAATCAGGTTTGTTAACTCTGTTTTTCTATGCGTGCCTGGAGACCTAATAGGATTATATCACTAGGACTGAGACGGTCTGTCTGCTTGTGCAGCGCCCAGCAAAGCGAGGCCCCGATCCAGACTGAGATCTCCAGGTGCTAGCACTGATAATAATCAGACAAGGTTCATAAGAACCAAGGGAGAGACACTTCCCTAAGTCAAGAGAGTCAGTTTATGCCCGATCCTCAGCTGGCATAAATCACCACTGCTCTGTTGAATTCAAGGCCATTTACACAAGCAGAGGAGCCGTTATTAACATCACTTTAACTCAAAGGCCTGGGAACCAGCTGGGAGGAATGACCTCTTTGTTAAAGTGTGACGAAGCCTCCGCTCCCCACTTCTCTGTGTTCTTCCCTCCAGCAAAAAGGGAGAAGACTTGAGAGCCCTGATGTCTCTGAGGCAAATGAACCCTTTATAAAAATGCAAAGACCTTTCAGCTCCGCTTTGTAAAATTATAAAGAGAAAAGGCAGGGACCAAAAGCGAATTACCAGTTACACAGCCCCTTAGCCCAAGCCTCATGAGCCCGAGTCAGCTGCCATGGACCAGCTGTGGGTGTTTAATTACACGGTAGACACACCCAGAGTGGCAGAAAGGAGGCGCTATTATCCCCAGGAGGGGAACTGAGTCACAGAGAGCCTGAAGGTCAGAATTTTCAAAAGAGAACAGATCCCATGTAATCACTAGAGTGAACAGCTAGATTTTCAAAGGAACCCAGCATGGGGGAAGGAGAAACAGTCACAGAATCACCCAAGGTATCCAAGGTAATTAGCAGCGCTGGGAGTAGAACCCCCAAGTCTCCTAATCTAGTCCCTGATCAGCTAGACCACACAGGCGCCCCTGAAGCAGCCCTTGGAGCTGGGGGTAGAACCCAGGAGTCCTGACTCCCAGTCCTCTGCTCTAACTACTACACCCTACTTTTGTAGCATCAGCTTAGCCCTTGTGCACAGCTCTGCCCAAAGCTGCCCTGCTGTTTTCGGTGCGGTTCCTTTTCTGGGCAGAACCCTTCACAGACTGACTCATTCAGTGACTTCGGGGAGGGCTGGTTTATGAAAGGAACTAACCCTGTGGCACAAATCGTATCTGTCCCACGCCGACCAGCGCTAGCCATGTAACACAAACGTAAGAGCAGTGAAAATGTTGCTGTTACTGCTGAGCTGCCTGAGTGAGGCAATCGGAGACGCCAAGGTGAAGGGTGTAGCCTAAGCCCGGCCCTCAGGATCCTCAGCGCGTAGCCCTCTCCTGAGCCAGTAGGCATGTGCCGAGGTGGCCTCAGAGAACTGCTCCCAGGTCAGGCCCTCCAGCAAGACAGGTGGGGACTGAGGCAGCTAGGCGCAACCCACAGGCAAGTTTCTAGGCATCAGGGGGACTTTGGCAGTGGAAAATGAGGCCCCAAGGAATTTCAGGTGCCTGCAGAGGTAGGCAGCAGCTGAGCAGGGGCTCTGGGGCTCTGAATGTTCGATTTAGGCAGCTCATCCCTCCATGGCACTAGCCCTATGCTGCTAACAGCCATGGAAATGCTGCGCTCATTAGGGCCTGTGGTCCTGGAGCAGGGGGCTCGGAGTTTGATCCCTGTGGATGCAGAGAAGCAGGCGGATTCATGTCTCGTTCGGATGTGAAAAGGGATCGTGTTTGTTGTGTGGGCTCGTCTGGGGAGGGCAGAACCGGGCAGCACTCAGACAGCGCATGCGAACCATTCGCATCCCTAGACCCAAGCAGACTGGGGAGAGCTCACAGCTCTGGGTCACTGGCTGCAGCTGCATCCCCCACAGGTAGGGTGACCAGACAGCAAGTGTGAAAAATCGGGACCGGGGGGAGGGGGGGGGAATAGAAGCCTATATAAGAAATGACCCCAAAAATTGGGACTGTCCCTATAAAAATCGAGACATCTGGTCACTCTACCTGCAGGGAACCTACCTGTGTGCTGAGCGCTTCCGCCTTTCCCCTGTAAGAGCCCCAGGTGCCACCTGACACAGCCAGCACTAGCCAGGGAGCAGCTCGCCCCAGCACCAGCCGTAGGGCCGGTACAAGAACAATCCTTCTCCTCGCCCGCACGTCTCGTCCGCTGGGTTCCAGTGCTCAGTGAAACCAGGGGGTGGGCTATAAAGTGCTCTCGCTGGCTCTTGGGACTTTTCCGTGCACTTCTGCTGGGCTCTCTCCGGGCTGTGACAGTCCAGCCGACAGCTGAAGGCACTTGTGGGTGAAGCACTTTCCAAGCAGCTGCTATTAATCTCTAGGTTTTTGCAGAAGCTTGAAATCTGCAGTGTTTACACTCAGCTTAGTGGAACTGAAAAGAACTAGAGAGTGAGATACAGCAGAGGGTGATTGTCTAAACATTTGCCTTTCCATAGGCCTGCTGGTTCAAGGGAAAGTGATCAGAGGAATGGCTATTCCAGCCACTCGTAAAGGTTTATAAACAGAACTCAAATGTGAAATTGCAGGATTACTAACTGTAGTCTGTAACCTAGCATTTAAATCAGCTTCTGTACCAGATGACTGGAGGATAGTTAATGCGACACCAATTTTTAAAAAGGTCTCCAGAGGTGACCCCGGCAACTACAGGCCAGTAAGTCTGACTTCAGTGCTGGGCAAACTGGTTGAAAATATAGTAAAGAACAGAATCAGACACATAGATGAACATGATTTGTTGGGGAAGAGTCAACATGGTTTTTGTAAAGGGAAATCATGCCTCACCAATCTACTAGAATTCTTTGAGGGGGTCAGCAAGCATGTGGACAAGGGGGAATCCAGTGGATATAGTGTACTTAGATTTTCAGAAAGCCTTTGACAAGGTCCCTCACCAAAGGCTCTTAAGCAAAGTAAGCATTCATTAGATAAGAGGGAAAGGCCTCTCATGAATGGGTAACTGGTTAAAAGACAGGAAACAAAGGGTAGGAATAAATGGTCCGTTTTCAGAATGGAGAAAAGTAAATAGTAGTGTCCCCAGAAGTCTGTACTGGAACCAGTTCTACTCAACATATTCATAAATGATTTGGAAAAAGGGGTAAACAGTGAGGTGGCAAAATTTGCAGATGATACAAAACTATTCAAGATAGTTAAGTCCAAAGCAGACTGTGAAGAATTACAAAGGGATCTCACCAAACTTGGGTGACTGGGCAACAAAACGGCAGATGAAATTTAATGTTGATAAATGCAAAGTAATGCACACTGGAAAACATAATCCCAACTATACATATAAAATGATGGGGTCTAAATTAGCTGTTACCACTCAAGAGAGAGATCTTGTGGATAGTTCTCTGAAAACATACACTCAATGTGCAGCGGCAGTCAAAAAAGCGAACAGAACGCTGGGAATCATTAAGAAAGGGATAGATAAAATAGAAAATATCATATTGCCACTCTATAAATCCATGGCACACTCACACCTTGAATACTGTGGGCAGATCTGGTCACCCCATCTCAAAAAAGATATATTGGAATTGGGAAAGGGCAACAAAAATGGAATGGCTGCCATATGAGGAGAGATTAATAAGACTGGGACTTTTCAGCATGGAAAAGAGATGACTAAGGGGGTGGATATGATAGACATCTATAAAATCATGACTGATGTGGAGAAAGTAAATAAGGAAGTGTTATTTACTCCTTCTCATAACACAAGAATTAGGGGTCAACAAATGAAATTAATGGGCAGCAGGTTTAAAACAAACAAAAGGAAGTATTTCTTCACACAATGCACAGTCAACTTGTGGAACTCCTTGCCAGAGGATGTTGTGAAGGCCAAGACTATAACAGGGTTCAAAAAAGAACTAAAGTTCATGGCTATTAGCCAGGATGGGCAGGGATGGTGTTCCTAGCCTCGGTTTGCCAGAAGCTGGGAATGGGCAACAGGGGATAGATGATTACCTGTTCTTTTCACTCCCTCTTGGCCACCTGGTATTGGCCACTGTCGGTAGACAGGATACTGGGTTAGGTGGATCTTTGGTCTGACCCAATAGGGCCGTTCTTATGAACTACTATAACAAATCCTGGGCTGCTAAGGGATTGTCACCATGGCCACTCGGGACAGCCAGCAGTAGCGGGAGGAGACTGCTAATCCCTTTGCTCCCAAAGCACCCACCACATGAGCTACAAAGGGACTCCCCATGAGCTATTAACAGGATGGAGTCTATGACACACAGCGGAGCAGTTATGATTCTATCAGGAAGGGGCAGTGGTGCTCCTCATTGCTCATACTCCCCCCACCACACACACACACACACCCCAAACCCCTGCTTGCTGTATCAGAGCTGTAGCACTCAGCACCATACGTATATGCACACACACATAATCCAGTGCAGGGACAGTGACCTGAAGGTGCTCCGCAGGATTCTCCAGTGCAGTCTGTGACGGCTCCCATCTGTAACAACCCCTGGGCAGAGGGTGCTGTCCCAGACATGCCTGGTCCCAGAAAGAACTACTCCATCTGAACAGAGGGGAAGCACTGCATGCTAAGCCCCAGAGACTCATGCAGCTTCATCTGCATGTGAAAGATGGAGCTAGGCTGCAGCCTGCCCTGTCTGATGTGCCTCAGGCCACCAGGAGGTTTGTGCCATCAGCTCTCCAAGTCTTGGTGCCATTTGGCTCTCTGCTCTGCGGGTCACAGCTGAATGTGCACCATGGGACCACCTGTCCAAGAAGGCTGGGAGGCAGCCACGCTGGTGTCAGCCAGGGCTTGGATTGCAGGTTTAGCTGGTCGAAGCCGGATGATCAGAGGTGCTGAGCGCCTATGACTCCCTGTGATGGGGTCGGGACTCACCACCGTGGCGCCTCCTGCTGGTTAGTCTGGGAATTAGCTGTCAGCTATGGAGCACCCTCCGCACGTGGTGTCTCGCCCGCTGCTCTGCTGATTCGGCGGGACCCACGTTGCTCCCCGCTTGGCAGTGTCTGCTTCAAGACAGTCCCCGTCTGCTTCAGGACACTGCCCTCAGGCAGTGCCCGCTACTCCAGTCTCACCCACTTCCGGGAGTGGGGGGTGGGGGAGAGATAACAAAAGTCCTTTGCCTGCCACCTGCCTCAGTTTGGCCAGCCACAACCCCAAAGTCTAGCCCCTCACCTCAAGGGCCAGTTGCAGTTCATCTCAGCCACACTCCTCTGTGGCCAGGTGCAGTACAAGGGGAAGGTGGGGACCCAGGCCCACCCGCTACTCTGGGTCCCAACCCAGGGACCCTCTAGCGTCAGCCTCTCTGCCCTCCTTCTCTCCTGTTGTTAGGCAATGTTCCCTGGGCCAGCCTGTTCTAGCCGAACTTCCCCTGATTTCTGCAAGGGGAGCTCCAGCACCTCTGGAAACCACACTACAAACAGCCTGGGCTGAGCCAGCACCAGCTGCCGGTGTCACTGCTTGGAGACTGACAGGTGCTTCGCTGCTGAGAGAAGCATCTCCACAAAGCACTGAAGGCGCCCTAGTATCTTGGAGCGCAAGAGCTCGGGGGTGAGGCAGCCGAGTACAGCGTGTTTCTCCCTGTCCTATGCTGCAGCACGGTGGCTGAGCTCTGCTCGTCATGCCGTGAATTGACTAATAGGAGATTAGTTTAAATCTCAAGCAATTTATTGCCTCTGTCCCCACGTAGAGCTACTAATTACGTCTATTCCTCGCTTGGTGTCACTGGTTTCCTCTGTCACTGTCAGCTATGGAAAGCAACAGGAGGTGGAAAACTTTTTTCAGGACTTCCTTCCAGTGGGGAACATCCAAACTTTGCCCAACCAAGGGCCATGGTGGCCATTTGCTGGGAGTGGCACTAAATAGAGACGCAAATTGGAGCCAGTCTTATGTTTAATAGGGGCAGGTGGCCCACGGAGACTAGAGAGCCCCCATGCAGTGCTAGATCTGGATCCAAATGGAGCAGTCGATGCTGCATCTCTCCCCGGCTGGACGGGCAGCCCACACAGTCCCACCATGCAACGTGCCACCTTGCACTGAGCTGTGCACAGCCTCTGCAGGGGTCCCACAGCATGCGGGAAGAGCACCACTGCGGGTCGTTACTGGGCAGCTGAACGCGGGACCCCAGCACTCAGAATATGAGCCGCTGGCATTTGTGCTGCAGGAGCAGAGAGTTGCAATGGATTCACATCCTCTGTAGACCAGCCATGAGGGGCAGCGTCGCTGATGTGGTGTATTGAGGACTGTGCTGGAATTGCAAGCTAATCACTTTCAGAGCGGGGAAGGGTTCCTGGTCCTGCTTGCAGGCTGGGGGGCTCTGTAGGGCAGTGTGCAATCTAGGCCTAGCAGCAAGCGGTCAGTCTGAGCCAGCCAGCCTAGAAGAAGGTAGGCTGAATAGGGCCTCATGCCTTAGGGAGCAGCCTGCTTTGTCTCTCTCTGTATTTGGATTGTGTGTGCTACCGTTCACAATTCCAGGGCACAAGCTCTTGTATGTTGTAACCTTCCAGTCAGAGCATTTATGTTTTTACCTAACTTCTGCACGTGTGAATGTAACACCCCTCTCCTTGCGAAGCTCCAGCCCTGTGGAATTCCAGCCCTGCCTGGAGGAAAACTCCTTCTGATTGGCTGCAACCCCCAATGCCCCATCTCCATGGAAAGAGCAGCCAATCAGGGCTGCTGCAGGAAGCAGGCAGAGCTCTAACCCCACCCCAGGAGCTGACATCGTTTTCATGGGAGGTGAGGGGAGAAGTAGAAAGAGCTCAGCCGCTCAGCGCAGCCCTGCTCCCCTCCCGTGAGCAATGAGTGGGTCTGCTCCCTGCTCCCCTCCCACAAGCAATGGGTCAGTCTGCTCCCACTCCCTGTAACACCTGGCAGGGGACGAGGCAGGGAGGGGAGCCCCTGGAGCTGCAAGAGGAGCAGGTGGGGGAGGGGGGACACAGAATGAATGAGTTGGGTGTGGGGAGGAGCTGGCGGCTCTGCCCCATCAGGCAGCAGTGAGAACTGGGGGGTGGGAGGAAGATCCCCTTATGCTGTGCAGCAGGGAGCTGGTGACACTTGTTGCCCCGACACCCGGCGGGCAGGGGGCAGTTCATTACTCCAAACACAGTGTTGCCTTTTTTAAAAAATTGCAGGATTCTAGGGCCGAGCTCATGATTGTTAGGGTGGCCACACGGGGGCTGCCTGACCCCATGTGCAGTGCACCAGCCGGGCCCATCAAGGCTACACACCCCAGCATGCTCTGCTCCAGCGTGGTCCCTATGGAGGCTACACATCCCAGCATGCCCTGCTCCAGTGAGGTCCCTGTGGAGGCTACATGTCCCAGCATGACCTGCTCCATCTTCCCTAAGTAGCCTGGCCGCAGTTCAGGCTTTCCCCTATGGCAGACAAAGCACTGCTGGCCCTGTTGGTCCTTGGGCTGGTCCAGCTGGGAGGGCTCGGGAATTAATCCCTGGGCAAGTTTCCCAGGCACCCAGCCTGGGCCCTTTGCCCCACTCTCCTCTCTGCAGAGCTGTCCCCTGCAGTCCTCATCCCCAGCGCAGCAGCTGTGGAGTGACACTGGCCCCTAGTGGGCACATTTGAGATGGCTGTATGCCCAGGTGTTTCAGCTATTTGTCAGCCATCCCCGGGGGCTCTGCCTGTGCAGGGCTCCACAGACAGAGCTGCTCCGATCTCGAGCTGTGGGCTCCTTCCCCTGCTCCTCGCTACTGTCCGCTACATTTTGTTTCAGGGTCCAGCTTAGACAGAAGGGGTTATGAACATCCGTCAACAGCACAGTCTACAACTTCAGCGGCACCTACTGGCCCCACCAAACATACACCAGCCAATAAGTGACCTGTATTTTTTTTTTTAAAGACTTTCTTCATCATCCATAGTCTCACTGGATGAGTTCATAATCAGGACCAGCAAATTCCAATAAGATTCCAGCTGAAAGATTGTTCGGTTCATTTATGCAACAACTTCTCCCTTTCAGTTTGTTCAGAACAAACTTTTCATTGATATAGTTCAATCATTACAACCAGGCTGTGCTCCACCCAGCAGAGCAGACACTGCCGGAAGGTTGCTGGATACAGCTTATGAGAAGGAAATTGAACCATGTGCAAAAATTTTTTACAGGAACTTGGTTACACTGAGTCTTGATGGGTGACGCCCCCTCACAATAATCCAGTAATATGTGCTTGTGCGACAACAGAAGATGCGGCTGTCTGTGTTACAGAAAAAACTGATGCATCACGAACTGCCCATACAGCAGAATACTTAGAACAGTGGTTCCCAACCTATTTACCATTGTGTGCAGCTCTCTGTGTTATGTGGGCCACATCAGCACAATATACAATTATGGCCCTGACGGTGTCACATGGGCTGCAGCTGTGCGCTGATTGGGCCACAAGCGGCCCACGGGCTGAGAACCACAGACTTAGAAGAAGTAGCAGTAAAAGCTATAACAAACTATGAACATTCAAGTGTCAAGTGCATAGCTTTGTCATAGACAAGGTTGCAAATGTAGTAAAGATGAGAAGAAATGTAGAAGATAAATGGAACCTGCAGTGCTCATTAGATGCCTCTTTCAGCCAAAGAGTAAAATACAAGTCCAGGAACAAAGGAAAATGTTGAAATTGCCAAATACTTCCGTAACAACCACCTTGCTTTGGTGTCACTAAAAGGAGCAGGCAAATCCAAACTTATTCTCCTGTGAGATGGATGATGGAATTCAGGGGGTGACTGTTTTGAGCTAGTTAGTAAGAACTGGCCTTTTCTGATGATAATTTGTGAAGAAAATTATGACCAAATGAATGAAACTATCACAGCCAAAATAGTCACCATCAGACTAAAGAGAAATGTATACGGTGGGCCGAATATACTGAAACCTATTTCCATAGCCTTGGCCGAACTGCCGAAAGATTGCTGCTGTATGGCAGATGCTGCTGAAATTTGGAAAAAACTTCAAGGGACATTGAATAAAGAAATACCCACCAACACAGGTAAATTGCAGGCAGATGGATCATGCATTTACTCCACCTCATTTCCTTGCCAATATTCTCAACCCTATGCACCAGGGTAGATGCAGCTGCTATGACATGGGCATATAATAATTACCCGTCAATCATATCAACCACAATAAATCTCAGGGCTGGAGGTGAACCGTTCAAGCAGTACACAGAAAGAATATTTTCTTCATTTGGACTAATTGATTCCAAGTTGAGAAATCAACTGAGAATTGAAAAGGCAGGAAAACTTGTCCTTGTTCCAGTCTATGAATAAAAATTAGGAGGGACAAGATGAGATCTACTAGTTTTAAAAGTTTGAAGGCCAGCCTAAATTACTTAGGAGACGTGTGTCATTTTCGGGAAATGTAGGTGAGCAGGAACGTAAGCTCCAGTCACTTTCATTTGGGCATATTTAAAAATTTTCCCAGGTTGACCTGAAATAATCAGTTTAATTCACGGATTACAGTTAATCCCTTTGTTCCTTTAATAAATCATTTAGTTGGAAATGTGAAACATGTTTGGATAAGAGAAATGTATGTATCCAAAACATTTAAGGTTGATTTGTTTAATAAAAATAAACGGAAGATGCTTTTTTTGCGCGTTTAATTAAATCCCAATTATCATCCTAATGCATCTTGACAAATTGTGAGCAAATAGTTAATTAGTAAATAAGCAATACCTCATTCACCACTTTCTAACATACTAAATATGTACCATTAATAAGAATCTGAAAATATTATGTAATTGCTTAAATAAATGTATATAGTTATAGCATACCCTTCTAGGTAGCAAAAAGATGTACCAAGTCTAGTGTCAAGACTATGTAGTTGTAAATCAACATGTTTTAATGGTTACATCAACCAATGAGAATACCCCTTTCTTCAGAAAATAACTGAAGGACAAATGGAAGATGATTAAAATCAAGGATTTAAATTTAGGCTTTCCACTTGGTGATTTAAATTAAGCCAGTTTTCTGCATAGTGATGGCTAGAATAACCCCTGAAATACTGCGTTACAGAATTCGGAGGCGGCATTACAGAGGAATCATAGAAGATTAGGATTGGAAGAGACCTCAGGTGGTCATCTAGTCCAACCCCCTACTCAAAGCAGGACCAACACCAACTAAATCATCCCAGCCAGGGCTTTGTCAAGTCAGGCCTTAAAAAACCTCTAAGGAGGGAGATTCCACCACCTCACTAGGTAACCCATTCCAGTGCTTCACCACCCTCCTAGTGAAATAGTGTTTCCTAATATCCAACCTAGACCTCCCCCACTGCAACTTGAGATCATTGCTCCTTCTTCTGTCATCTGCCACCACTAAGAACTGCCTAGCTCCATCTCTGGAACCCCCTTCAGGTAGTTGAAGGCTGCTATCAAATCCCCCACCCTCTTCTCTTCTGCAGACTAAATAAGCCTAGTTCCCCCAGTCTCTCCTCATAAGTCATGTTTCCCAGCCCCCTAATCATTTTCATTGCCCTCCGCTGGACTCTCTCCAATTTGTCCACATCCTTTCTGTTGTGGGGGGCCCAAAACTGGATGCAATAGAATCATAGAACTGGAAGGGACCTCAAGATGCCATCTAGTCCAGTCCCCTGAACTCAAGGCAGGACTAAGTATTATCTAGACCACCCCTGACAGGTGTTTGTCCAACTTGCTCTTAAAAATCCCCAATGATGGAGATTCCACAACCTCCATAGGCAATTTATTCCAGTGCATAACCACCCTGACAGTTAGGAAGTTTTTCCTAATGTCCAACACCTAAACCTCCCTTGCTGCAATTTAAGCCCATTGCTTCTTGTCCTATCCTCAGAAGTTAAGAACAACGATTTTTCTCCCTCCTCCTTGTAACCTTTTATGTACTTGAAAACTGTTATGTCCCCTCTCAGTCTTCTCTTCTCCAGACTAAACAAACCCAGGTCTTTCAATCTTCCCTCATAGGTCATGTTTTCTAGACCTTTAATCATTTTTGTTGCTCTTTACTGGACTTTCTCCAAATCTTTCCTGAAATGTGGCGCCCAGAACTGGACACAATACTCCAGTTGAGGCCTAATCAGTGCGGAGTAGAGCAGAAGAATTACTTCTCGTGTCTTGCTTACAATACTCCTGCTAATACATTCCAGAATTTTTGCTTTTTTTGCAAGAGTGTTACATTATTGACTCATATTTAGCTTGTGATCCACTATGACCCCGCAAATCCCTTTCTGCAGTACTCCTTCCTAAACTGTCATTTCCCATTTTCTGTGTGTGCAATTGATTGTTCCTTCCTAAGTGGAGTACTTTGCATTTGTCCTTATTGAATTTCATCCTATTTACTTCAGACCATTTCTCCAGATCATTTTGAATTTTAATCCTATGCTCCAAAGCACTTGCAACCCCTCCCAGCTTGGTATAATGCGCAAATTTTATAAGTGTACTCTCTATGCCATTAGCTAAATCATTGATGAAGATATTAAACAGAACCGGACCCAGAATCGATTCCTGCGGGACCCCACTCATTATGCCCTTCCAGCATGACTGTGAACCACTGATAACTACTCTCTGGGAATTAATTTCCAACCAGTTATGGACCCACCTTATAGTAGCTCCATCTAGGTTGTATTTCCCTAGTTTGTTTATGAGAAGGTCATGCAAGACAGTATCAAAAGCTTTACTAAAGTCAAGATATACCACATCTGCCGCTTCCCCCACTATCCACAAGGATTGTTACATGATTTGTTCTTGACAAATCCATGTTGACTGTTACTTATCACCTCATTATCTTCAAGGTGTTTTCAAATTGATTTCTTAATTATTTGCTCCATTATCAATTAACAGAAGTTAAGCTGACTGGTCTGTAATTCCCCGGGTTATCCTTATTTCCCTTTTTATAGATGGGCACTATATTTGCCCTTTTCTAGTCTTCTGGAATGTCTCCAATACTCCAGATGTGGCCTCACCAGTACCGAACAGAATGAAATAATCACTTCCCTCGATCTGCTGGCAATGCTCCTACAAATACAGCCCAAAATTCCATTAGCCTTCTTGGCAACAAGGGCACACTGTTGACTCATATCCAGCTTCTCATCCACTGTAATCCCCAAGTCCTTTTCTGCAGAACTGCCGCTTAGCCAGTTGGTCCCCAGCCTGTAGCAGTGCATGGGATTCTTCCGTCCTAAGTGCAGGACTCTGCACTTGTCCTTGTTGAACCTCATCTGATTTCTTTTGGCCCAATCCTCCAATTTGTCTAGGTCACTCTAGACCCTATCCCTACCCTCCAGCATATCTACTTCTCCCCACATCTTAGTATCATCTGTGAACTTGCTGAGGGTGCAATCCATTCCATCATCCAGATCATTAATGAAGATGTTGAACAAAACCGGCCCCAGGACCGACCCCTGGGGCACTCCCCTTGATACCGGCTGCCAACTAGACATTGAGTTGTTGATCACTACCCGTTGAGCCCGATGATCTAGCCAGTTTTCTATCCACCTTATTATAATACATTCATCCAATCCATACTTCTTTAACTTCCTGGCAAGAATACTGTGGGAGACCGTATCAAAAGCTTTGCTAAAGTCAAGATATATCACATCCACCACTTTTCCCATATCCACAGAGACAATTCTCTCATCATAGAAGGCGATCAGTTTGGTCAGGCATGACTTGCCCCTGGTGAATCCATGTTGACTGTTCCTGATCACCTTCCTCTCCTCCAAGTGCTTAAAAATGGATTCCTTGAGGACCTGCTCCATGATTTTTCCAGCGACTGTGAGGCTGACCAGTCTGTAATTCCCTGGATTCTCCTTCTTCCCTTTTTTAAAGAAGGGCACTATATTTGCCTTTTTCCAATCGTCCGGGACCTCCCCGATCGCCACAAATTTTCAAAGATAATGGCCAATGGCTCTGCAATCACATCAGCCAACTCCCTCAGCACCCATGGACTTGTGCATGTCCAGCTTTCTAAATAGCCCTTAATCTGTTTTTCCACCACTGAGGGCTGCTCACTTCCTCCCCACACTTTGCTGTCCAGTGCAGCAGTCTGGAAGCTTACCTTGTCTGTGAAGACCGAGGCAAAAAAAGTATTGAGTACTTCAGCTTTTTCCACATCATCTGTCACTAGGTTTCCTCCCCCATTCAGTGAGGGTCCCACACTTTCCCTGACCTTGTTGCTAATATACCTGTAGAAACCCTTGTTACCCTTCACATCCCTTGCTAGCTGCAATCCCAATTGTGCTTTGGCCTCCCTGATTACACCCCTACATGCTCGAGCAATATTTTTATACTCCTCCCTAGCCATCTGTCCAAGTTTCCACTTCTTGAAAGCTTCCTTTTTGTGTTTAAGCTCACCGAAGATTTCTCTGTTAAGCCAAGCTGGTTGCCTGCTATATTTGCCATTCTTTCTGCACATGGGGATGGTTTGTTCCTGCACCCTGAATAAGGCTTTAAAATACAACGATCTCTCCTGGACTCCTTTCCCCCTCAGATTAGCCTCCCATGGGATCCTGCCTATCAGTTCCCTGAGGGAGTCAAAGTCTGCTTTTCTGAAGTCCAGGAATGCCTGTGAGTTGAGTGTAAGGCCTTCCGCCTTCAGCCAATAAGGAAGTGGAGGTTGAATGGGTGTCCAGTGGGGACTTCAGTGCTTAGTGTGCAGCCCTATTGATGCATTAGTCAAGTTTCATATTTCACTGTTAAGGGAAAGGTGCCCAGCCATCTCAGCCTGAGGTCAATGGGTAGCTGTGACAACAGCAGACTAGTTGTGTTGCACCCCAGACTGCCTGCCCCCTACCCCCCCAAGAAGGGATCAACTCCTTGTTCAGTTGCCTCCTTACACACCTGTGCCAACTGCACAGCCTCTTTAAGCAGACAGATCCACTCCACTGTGAAGAGCTCATTAACCCCCAAGGGCACAGAACTGCAGGTGGCCAGCTAGCAGAACCAAACCAACCAGCCGCCTGAGGGAAAGTTCAGTGCAACAGCTGCTCTGACAAGCTCTATTGCATTAGGACTGCAGCGAGCAGGAGAGATTCTCTTCCTGACGAGCATACTGTGCTTTGAAGGCAGGTGAGTGGGGACAGGACAGCCGAAGAGCAGTCCCCTCTAGAATTCAAAGGCCCCTTCAAGGAGTCACATACATTTGCAGGGTACCACAGGTGAGTGGAGAGATTTCTTCTGAGCAACCAGCTCCCTACAGGAGTCACCTTTGCACATCCAGTGAAACCAGATATCTCTCTACCTAATTAGCATTTCCAGGGACAGAGATCATAGCAGCAGTGAACTTGCCTCAGCCTATTGCAGCTATTGCAAGCGCAGTCCCCTTGAAACAAACCAGTTACTGTTTGCTTACCTGCCTCTCTTCAGGAGACTGCTGTCACCCAGTAGAGAATCTCTTCAATCAGACGCCCTGGGAGCTATTAAGTTTCGCCAGCAGATATGCACACAGTGGGAGATGCTTTCAGTGGCATTTGAGGCAGATCCTGAAAGCATTATTTCAGTGGGAATGTTCTTCCACTTTAAAAGAAGTTGTATTAAAGCAATGGAGTCGGAGGCCCAATGGCACTGTTGAGTCCTGCCCCACATCAGCAACCATGTTCTCTACGGAATGCATTTCAGACCTTTATTTTAAGAAAATCCATGTATTACAAAGAGTATACAAGAGCACACTGGTCTTGCATGCACGCACACGCCTGTCTTCCTACAAGTCTCCTGTGACAAGGAGCTTTAAGGGGGGGACTGAATTAGATTTCACAGAAACTCAGTTCTCTGAGAGAGGGGGATTCAGTATCCCCATCCTAGAGGCCACGGAAGATTCTGCTCTTCTCCAGGAAGCTGTGAATTCTCCTTACAAGTTCATTCTAAAAATGAAGGACGTTTAAGGTAGCCCCACCTGCAGTATTAGGCTCTTGGGCGCTGGGGAAAAACTTCCCACTGCCTGTTCTCCTAGTCCAGTTTGGCACATTAATCATGTTCCACTGTACTCTTGGTTCAAATGATTCTATATGTTAACATGGCCTTTTGGTTGCCTCGTGGAAAAATAAGACAAAGTCACTGATTGCCCAGCTTGGAGAGCATGTTAAAGGGGATGCTGTCAAGCTGGCTAGGCCCAACGTTTACCAATAAATAAGGGCACCGGCTGTTAGACTCTCCTGATTAGAATCTTCCTTATCTTGACATGTCAACTCCCTCACCCTCAAAGGAGGGGGTGCTGCAACCCTGGTATTGCTCCTTTGCTGCTGAGACCCAAGAGCCATCCTGCACACTGGATTGCTGCGCAGTTGTGAGCGTGCATGGTGTGCCAGCCATCTGCTCTATGTGGTCTTTGCATGAGACAGTTTCCTTACCACTCAGAACAGAACAGAGAGCAGAGGGGTGACATGGTGGGTACGGGCACACCAACCAAACACCGGTCAGCAGGGGTAATTTCAGGCCACGAGGCTTTGACAAGAGACCCTTTCCCCAGCGTGGCAGGAGGCAGCTCAGGAGAAACAGCACTGCCAGCACTCTCGAAAAGAGCCAGTTCACTTTAGTTCCTGCGCAAACTAATTGTAGATATTTTTAAATCCACTTTACTTTAAAAAAAGAACAAAAGCTCTGCCTCAAATAAATTGTAAAGTAGGTAAACGTTGGGCCTAAGTCACTGGTTCGCATTCCCTGGAATGACAGGACAATCCCATGGGGGATACAGGATTTAACACACGGGCGAGCCAACAGAATAACTGCGGAGGACTCTGGTCTAACCCGATGGGTAAGCCTTCAGAATCTTCACATCATCGACTGGGCGATCTTGGGCATTTGTCTCCACCATGCCCACTCTGTTCACCATCCCAATCCCTTGGCAAACACGGCCAAAGATAGTGTGCTTCCCATCAAGCCACTGGGTTGGTGCCAAGGTTATAAAGAACTGACTGCCATTCGTGTCTGGGCCGGCGTTAGCCATGGCAAGGATTCCCGCACCTTTGAAAGAAAGGGTACGAGTTAGTAACTTGCCCTTAGACTGAAGATCTGAAGCCAGTTTCAGTTAAAACCAAACCAAACCCAAAAAACAGATCAGTCTCTTCCTAAGCCAATTACTTCTGGTAGTAACTAAAGATCCAGTCATGTGGCTTAATTACCAGGATCAAACATGAATTTAAATACAGCAAAAAGCTTCTTACAGTTACTCTATACTCCTGTTAAACATCCTTTGTGTGCTCAGCTAGGGTAATTTTGATTAAGTGAGACTCATGCACTGTGATTTGTTTCCATAAGGACTCCAGTGCATTGTAACTCCTGTATAAACAACAGAAGAGGGCCCGGGAGCCCTCGCATTTGAGGTCTTTAAGAGCTGAATTATAATGTAAGAGCACTTTAGCTGTATTACACAGGAAGCTTATTGCCACACTGCACTCCAAGTTTGGAACATTGTGTTTGTAACAACCCAGCCGACCTTTACCTTAATTCACAGAAATAATTTTAAGGAGGCAAACATATGATTCAGCCCTTGGGATTTGTGATTTAGCACAAGGAGTTCTGCGGGTGTTAGACCACTGATTAATTATCCTTGGGAAGAGAATACTTAGCTGAAAACATGACAGCTGCAGCATTAACTCTGCAGGCTTAGGAGTCATAGCTCCTCGATTCCATTTGTTTAAGGAGAGGATATCATGTTATTGTTTATTTGTCCGCGTGGCGACCCTAGTTAGTTGTTACTTTTTCATTTCCTCCCAACAGTCTCTTTAATGCTTCACTTGTTGTTAAGAGCTACCAAGCCTGCAGTCCTCACTCCACCCAGACTCCCAATGACTTCTGCATAAAGACGGTGGGACTGAGACCTAAATTGGGGCTATGCCCAACCTGCAAGGTTAACAAAACAAAAACACCCACACAAGTCCATCAAATGGCACTTACCTGTAAATTTTAGTTCTGGATGAAGTTCATCTTCAAACTGCTTCCCATAGATGGATGCACCCCCTCTGCCTGCCCAGCAGAGAAAAGCAGATATGCCAATTCAGAAAGGCATGGTACCCATTGAGGACCACTCTCACTGTCACACAAGTGCCCACCAACAGTATAGGAAATGGGGTTTGCTCAATTCTACTGGCGACGTGTGATGCTCAGCAATAAAGACTAGGGAGACAGATGTGTATAAATTACCAGCCAGCACAGGAACATTGGAGTGGCCAATGACTAAGAACATAAGAACGGCCAGACCAATGGGCCATCTAGCCCTGTATCCTGTCTTTCAACAGTGGCTGGTGCCAGATGCTTCAGAGGTAATGAACAGAACAGAGCAATTACTGAGTGATACAGCCCATCATAAAGTCCCCGTTTCTGGCAGTCAGAGGTTTAGCGATACCAAGAGGTTGATCCCTGCCCATCTTGGCTAATAGCCATTGAAGAACCTATCCTCCATGAACTGATCTAATTCTTTTTTGAATCCTGTTTTACAATAACTCCTCACTTAAAGTGGTCCCGGTTAACATTGTTTCATTTTTACGTTGCTGATCAGTTAGGGAACATGCTCATTTAAAGTTGTGCAATGCTCCCTTATAACGTTGTTTGGCAGCCGCCTGCTTTGTCCACTGCGTGCAGGAAGAGCAGCCCCTTGGAGCTAGCTGGTGGAGGTTTGGAACCAGGGTGGCCCGGCAGCCCCCCGCATCAGCTCCCCTAAGTAGCCTGCTGGGCAGCTGCCACATAGGGAATCAATTGCCAGCAGTTCAGCTATCCCTCTTCCCACTGCCATGTGCTGCTCCTGCCCTCTGCCTGGGAGCTGCTTCCAGGAGCCTCCTGCTTGCTGTGCAGGGGCGGGGGGGATGAAGAGGGGGGTTAATGTTGGGGTGTCCCCCTCCCCATGCTCCTGCATCATGCTTACCCCATCTCCATAGAGCAGGGGGGTATACGACAGGGCTCAGGACAGAGGGAGATTGCTGGCAGCAGTTGCTGTCTCAACTTGTTGATCTACTTAAAAAGACAGTGTACTTCGAGTGAGGTCATCGTACTTAAAGGGGCAATGAGCATCTCTCTCACACAGGGTGTGTGCCTCTGTCTGCCATGCTGTCTCCCCTCCCTCCATTTGTGCTGCCTTGTAGAGTGTGAGGCTACATCAGCAACAATGGGTTAACCTTTGAGGGCTCAGCCTCATTTAGCAGTAAGGCATTCCCTGGGAAATATCCCATCCTCTTTCGCCCTCTGACTTCATCACCTCAACCAAGCTTCACAATCAGGTGAAAACAATTTCCCTGGAACCTAACACCCCCCCCGCGCAATGTACATTAATTCGTATGGGGAAATTGGATGCGCTTAACATCATTTCACTTAAAGTTGCATTTTTCAGGAACATAACTACAACATTAAGCGAGGAGTTACTGTACTTTTAGCCTTCACAACATCCCCTGGCAGCAAGTTCCACAGGTTGTCTATGCATTTTGTGAGGAAATACCTCCTTTTGGTCGTGTTAAACCTGCTGACTGTTTAGAACCAGGGATCACCTGATGAAATTGTGTCATGTGAAGGGGTAAATAACACTTCCCTAGTCACTTTCTTCACACTAGTCATGATTTCATAGACCTCTATCATAGCCCCCCTTAGTTGTCTCTTTTCCAAGCAGAACAGTCCCAGTCTTTTTAATCTCTCCTCATATGGAAGCTGTTCCATACCCCTAATCATTTTTGTTGCCTTTTTCTGTAGCTTTCCCAATTCTAATACATATTTTGAAGATGGGGCAACCAGAACTGCATCACACTGTTCAAGGACTGGGTGTACCAAGGATTTAGATTGCGGCATTATGATATTTACTGTCTTAATAAGAACAGAGTAGTACTCATGTTGTAGGAACCTGCAAGTCTAGAAGCTGGGACCATGGGGGTTAGGGGCCGCTGCCGCTTTCACATTGCCACTGGGCACTTACTCTGCTTCCAGGTAAAGTATCTAATAGGGCTCCCATTACGCGATGCTTTGATTCTATGGCAATCTGTAATGTATTTAACCTCACACACCCCTGTGAGGTAGGGCCGTACTATTAGTTCCATTTTACAGATGGGGAACTAAGGCCCAGAACAACTAAGGCTATATCTATGCTAATGGCAGCGTGTACAGTATAGGCATTACACATATAGTTGCACATCACACTGAAAGGCTCTAGCAGCTCCCCCCTGCCAGAGCCTTTTCCCCACTGCCTCCCCCCAACAGAGCCTTTTCTCAGCTGCTGGAATCTTTCACTGCAATGGGGAAAGACTCTGGCAGCAAGAGGCAGCAGCAGGACACTACACTGCTGAAAATACCAGTGTAGAGGTGGGAGGCACTGCTTGGGTGTTTAGGCAGCAGTGTCCAATAGAAATTCGATGCTAGCCACACTTGTGGTTTTGAATTTTTCTTATTAGCCACATTATAAAAAAGCCAAATGCATTAGCCACAATTCAATAGCCTATTAGCCACATGTGGCTAGTGGTGAACGTACTGGACACCGCTGCGGGCCTAGGGGTTCAGGCACGTAAAACACTCCATTCTACTTGCCTAAGCTGTGCCTTACTATCTACACTGCTGTTTATAATCAGGCTAGCTGGATGTGCTGTATCTGTACTCTACATACAGCCTTAAGTGTAGACATACCCTAAGTGACTTGGTTGAGGTCATACAGAAAATCTTTATGGGTGCAGGGAACTGAACCTGGGTTTCCCCAAGTCCCATATTAGTGTCCTAAACACTGGGCCATCCTTCCTCTTTACTTTCCACCTCCTTCAGTCCTCTTGCCTCCCTGGTAATGGACAGCCCTTGGGACCGCAGGCGAGGGCATATGCTGGATCAGGAAGCATCACCACGCGCAAGGATTACACATATGCTTCCCCGAGGTCTGCTCACGCCCTGACAGGGAGGTTTAGCTCCCACAGACACTCGCGCCCCTGCACCCGTGAAGAGCAGACGAGGCGCCCAGTTGTGCACCGAGCGCAACCGTTTCCGCTTTGGGCCTTACCTGTCCCCGTCGGATCCCCCCCTTGGATCATGAAGTCTTTAATGATCCTGTGGAACTTTGTGCCGTTGTAATAACCTCGCCTGGATAATTCAGCGAAGTTCTTACAGGTCTTGGGCGCGTGTTTCCAGTACAGCTCCAGGACGATGTTCCCCATGCTGCAGGAGGGAGACAGACCGACAGGGCTCAGGGTGCGGAGCGGCGACCGGACCTACAGACAGACCCTGCGGAGCCAGGTGTCCGGCCGCCCTGCGGGCTCTGCGGTGCGAGGGGCCGGTCTCGTGCGGGCTCAGAGCCGGGGACTTCGGGGCTCGCCCCCCACCCTGCCCCGGCAGGTCACTTCCGCAGCCCGCCCCCGCGCGGGGATCAACCCGCCCCCCCCGCGGAGGACACGAGCCAGCCGCCGGGCTCCGGGGGGGGGGGGGGGCTCCCCACGCGGGACACCCCGCAGCTGCCCACGCCAGAGCTGGGGCCGGGGACCGGGGGGCAGCCCGTGCTCTGATCCCCGGACGTGGCCCCTCCCGCTGCCAGCCTGCAAACCGCCCCGGGGCGCGAAGCCCGGGAACCGCCCGCTGGGCCGAGCAGAGAGACCCGCCCCCGGCCAGGAGGACGGAGGCTCCCGGCGGCACCTTACGTGGTCTCCATGGAGACGGCCGGCGGCTGCCAGGAGTCGGGGGGCACCGCGGCCATGCTGCTCCCACGCCGGAAACACTCCGCCCGAGGGAAAAGCAGCGTGTGTCGCACTTCCGGTGTGACAACCAATCCGCTCCCTCCTCTCTTGGGACGGGGGCGGGTGCGCCGGGGGCTGGACCTGCTGGGGGGCCGAGCGGCCAATGAACGCTCGGGTCTGGAACAGGTCGGAGACGGGAGGCACCAATCAGCGCGCTGGGCGGCAACGTTGCTATTGTGACGTACAGGAGGGAGAATTCGAATTTAGCCACGCCCCTTCCATGCCTCGGCTCGGCTCGGCTCGGCTCGGCAGGGGACCGTGCGAAGGGGAGAAGCGGCGCCCGGGGCCGGACGGAGCGGGTGAGCGATGGGCGGGGGCAGCGCCGCCTCCCGCGGAGCCGCGGGGGGAATGAGGAGCGGGGCTGGTTTAATTTTTGGGGGGCCCCGTGGGGCAGGGTGCAGGGGGGCGGGAGCAGCCCCGCTCCCCGCAACCTGGCCCCGTTTACAGAGCTGCAGCTGTCAGACGCACCCTGGCCTGCCTAGCCCTGTGCGACCAGCCCCTTCCCCTTGAGGGTGAGCCCGCCCCCCTGCCCAGCGTCCCCTCGCCCAGAGACCTCCACTACAGATCCCTATGCCTAGCCCCCACCCCTCCCAGAGACCTCCCCCGCTGGCCTCCCACCACAACTGCACAGCACCCTGCACGCCACTCGCCCAGCGCCCCCCGCCCAGCGACCTCCTCACTGCCCACCACCTTCCTCACAGTCCCACCGTCACAGCTGCACAGCGCCCCGTGTTCCTGTGGGGATTCTGCACCAAAACATTAAAAATCCTGTGCACAATATTTTAAAATTCTGCACATTTGGTTTGTCAATAAATCAATGTGGAAGCTCCACCATGGCAGTGGGGCGCACAGGCCACTGGTTGCATGGAGGTGGGAGATCACCCTGCAGCCTCCCCCACCCCACCCTGGGACAGGGACTCAGCACTGAGGCTGCACCCAATCCTGACACAGTGCAAGGGCCAGGCTTTCCCCAGAAACACTTTGGGGCCCTGCCCCCCCCCCCCCCCCCCCCTGCCAGGCACACCAGGTGTGTGTGAGCAGGCTCAGCCCGGCAGCAGGATCCAAGTGCAGAGGGACTTAGTGTGGGGGGATCCAGGTGGGGGTAAGAGTTCTCTGTGGGGCAGTCTGGGTGTGGGCAGCTCAGTGGGAGATCTGGATGCACAGAAGCTCATTCGGGGGTACCAGGTGCAGGGGCAATGGAACTCTGCAGGGGATCCAGGTGAAGTTGTTTGGAGCTCACAGGGGTTGTCTGGGTGCAGGGGAGGTGGGGGTCCAGGTGCAGGTGGTTGGGGCTCAGTGGGGAGGGTGTCTAGGGGGGCTCATCAGGGTGGTACAGATATAGGGGAGGTGAGGCTTGTCAGGGTGAGGGTTTGATGGGCCTGCTTAACGGGGGAGCTCCAGCTTCTGCCAAGGTAATGCTGCATGCTGGGCTCCAGCTTCCCCCACTTTCCTCATCCCCTTCTTTTCCTCATCCCATGCCCCTTCCCCACCGCTCCATCTCCTCATCCCATCCCCTTCTCTTGCCCACCCCACCCCCTTCATCCCCACTGCCTCTTTCCCCCAGCTCCTGCTTCCCCTGCCCCCTTCTCTTCCCCACCCCATGCCTCTTCCCCACTGCTCCATCTCCTCATCCTACCCCCTTCCTTCCCTACTGCCTCTTTCCCCCTGCCCCTACTTTCCTCATTCCCTTCTCTTCCCCATCCCATGCCCCTTTCCCACTGCCCCATCTCCTCTCCACTGCACCCCCTTTGTTCCCACTGCCTCTTCCTCCTCCCCCCCAGCCGCCGCTTTCCCCCCGCCCCCATCTCTTCCCCATCCCTTGCCCCTTCCCCATTGTTCCATCTCCTCCCCAGGCCTGGGGGGCAGAGGAGAAACTGCCCCCCAGCACTCACAGGCAGCGCGGAGCAGGCTGGGTCTGGGTCACTCCTCTTCCTGCTGCCCGGTGAGTGCAGGGCGGGCCCGACACCTGCTGCAGTCCCCTGGGACTCGTAGCTCAGGGGAAGGAATTTGGGGGGAGGGGGAAGGGGCAGAGTGGGAGCAGGGCTGGGGCGGAGCAGGGGTGGGAAGAGGCGGGAGCCAAGGGGAAGGGGCGGGGGCAGCTTTTCTGGACAGCTCAGCCGGCCAGGGCACCTTCTGATTGTGGGCATGGTGCCATGGCAAGCTCGGTACTTGTTGTGGGGATTGGGTGATGCTGGGGGGCAGGAGGGGCTGGAGTTGGGGGGACTGGGTGGTGGGGGGCTGGAGTTGGGGGTGCGGGAGGGTTGGAGTGGGGATTAGGGGCAGGGGCTGGAGTCACTCTCAGCATCCACCAGTGCTGGGCGAGACCCACCACGATGGTTGCGATGACCAACCAGGGGTCCAGGTAAAAACCCAGCCAAGGGCCTTGGCCTCCATGTGGGCCCTTTCACTTTGCAGGATGTTGCCCACAGAGGAGCAGAGTCGGCCCTCGCAAGGGAGGAGCTGTTGTTACTCAGTTAACTTGTTTGGTTTATTCTGTATGTGGGGGCCATGTTGCATCAGTGGGAGGTCAGGCCCTTAGGCTCAGCAGTAGCTTGCTCCTAGCTTTGGACACTGGAACTTGTTGGAGATGGGCAGAGTTGGCCTCTGTTCTTCCAAAGGTGCGGAGAGATGTTTGACTTGCCCTGGGGCAGGCAGAGGGGCCTGGGTTTCAATGTCCCTGTACCCAAGCCTGGCACCTCTTGGGCATTTGATGCATGCCAGGCCCACGCTGTCCAGTGTCCTCTATTTCTGGCCCTGTTTGGGTGGGGAGATCGCAGTCTTGGTCATGGCTGAGCCTACACAGCTCTGGGAGAGGGCACTGGGATCCTCAGGGTGCAACCTGGAACTGGGGTAGTGCTGTGCCCCCTTAACTCTCTAGCCTGGGCTGTCTCTCACAATGCTTTGCTAGTGATAAGCAGCAAACCCCTCCAGGCACTGTGATCACTCAGCACAACAGCACATGGAGCCCCACACCCAGCTAGATTGCATGAATGCTCCCAGAGCCAGTCATGAATCACACAGAGAAAGGCACCAGCCAATTCCCCCCAGCTTCCCAGCCTTACACCCCAGAGCTCTACTGACTTGTCCTGGTCATAACCCTGGCCAGTGTAACTGTGTTGGCCAGTGTAAGTGTGTTACCCAGTCTGCCCCTCCCTCAATGTGGAGAGGACATGTACCAGCCTTTGTAACCTGAGCTGAGATTTCCCAAGCACTTCAACCAAAACAGTGTTTTCGGTAAAATATAAAACCGATATATTAAGTACAGAAAGATAGATTGTAAGTGATTATAAGTGGGAGGCATAAAAGGTCAGAGATAGTTACCTTAAGAAAATAAAAGATAAGTGCACAATCTAAATCTTAAACCTTATTACACTAGGCAGCATTTGGATCAAGCAGTTTTCTCACCCCACTGGATGTTAATACACAGGCTTCTCCCTTAAGCCTGGACCAGTCTCCTCAGATGAAGTATTTGTCTTCTCAGTGTTCTTGTTGCTTCCAGTGTAGGTGGGGGAGGAGAAAGGCCAAGGCACGATGTCACTGTCCCTTATTTTATACCCTCAGTCCATGTGCCTGGAAAATACTACTAGCCCAGATACATCCTGGTGGGTTTTGCTGAGTCACAGGGTTAAGCAGTCCCCTTGCTGTGGTCTTGTGCAACTGTCATTGAATTGTAAATCCCTTGGTTACAATTCCCCTGCTGATTAATGGTTGTTGAAACCCTCCTCTGGGTGGGGATCACCTCCTTCGTATACCACTAGCAAACTTGCAGCATATATCAATAACAACCATACAGAAAAATCTCAGGACTTGATACACACAACGACATATGTATTTTGACAGAACAGGTTTCTGCAGATCATGACCTTTCATACGATATCCTACTTGATGTGCTTTGTATGAAATATATTAAAGTTATATGACAGTGGTGAATATGAGGGTTCCAGGGTGCTGCTTTGAGGTTCAGAGTATCATAGTTGGACCCTACTTCTTCTTTTCAGTCATCCTGTTACCAATTGCCCTCTGTGCAGATGTTTTGGAAGCAGTGGGGCATGATGGAGAGTATTATTAGCAGACAATGGGGCTGCACAGTTGCTCCTGTGAGAGCACGTCATCCCTTTGCAGACAGCAGCAGCCCCTAGGCCCAGCTTAGCTGTGTCCTAGACCTGGCTTATGGTAAACACTTAGGTCGACGTAGCTACAGTGCTCAAGGGTGTGAAAAATCCATGCCACTCAGCATCATAGTTACGGTGACCTAACCCCCGGGTGTAGGTACAGCTAGGTTGATGGAGGAATGCTTGTCGGAGGCAAGAAGTTTTGTGAGATCCTTATGTTTCCTACCCTTTGTTTCCTATCTTTTAAACAGTTACTGATCCATGGGAGAACCTTCCCTCTTATCCCATGACTGCTCACTTTGCTTAAGAGCCTGTGGTGAGGGACCTTGTCAAAGGCTTTCTGAAAGTCCAAGTATACTATAGCCTCTGGATCACCCTTGCCCACATGTTTGTTGACACCCCAAAAGTATCTTAATAGATTGGTGAGAAATGATTTTCCTTTACAAAAGCCATGTTGATTCTCCCCAACAAACCGTGTTCATCTATATGTCTGACAATTCAGTTCTTCACTATGATTTCAGCCAGTTTTCTTGGTACTCAAGTTAGGCTTATTGGCCTGTAATTGCCAAGATCACCTTAGCTGTACTCCAGTCATCTGATACAGAGGCTAATTTAAGTGATCAGTAATGTACCACAGTTAATAGTTCTGTAGCTTCATATCTAAGTTGCTTCAGAGCTCTTGGGTCAATACCATCTGGTCCTGGTGACTTATTACTAAGACTATGTTTTAGTCATGGGTATTTTTAGTAAAAGTCATGGGCAATAAACAAAAATTCACGGCTTGTGACCTGTCCATGACTTTATACCCTTGACTAAATCTTGGGTGTTCGTGGGCAGGGCGGCGCCTCAAGGCGGGGGTGCCTCAGGTACTGCCGCAGGTGCTCTGGTGGGGTGGTGCCTCGGGGACCGCCGTGGGTGCTCTTGGCTGGGGGGGGGGCCCTCGGGTACCGCTGCGGGTGCCTTGGTACGGAGGGGCTGGTCCCAGGCTGCCCCTGCCGCAGGAGGAGACAGCCTGGGACCACTGCTGGTGCTCAGGGTGGGGGAGCAGGGCAGCCTGAGACTGCCACTGCTATTTGGGGGGCTCAAGACCCTAGCAGCAGCCAGAGTGGCTGACTCCAGGACTGCCTAAGTATACTTTTACACTTGACAGAGTTTATGCTCTTTTCTATTTTCCTCAGGAGGACTTGACTTCCAATTTTTAAAGGATGCCTTTTTGTCTCTAACCACCTATTTTACTTTCCTGTTTATCCATGGTGGCATTTTTTTAGTTCTTACTGTTTTTTGTTTTTGTGTTGTTTGGGGTATACATTTAGCTTGAGCCTCCATTATGGTGTTTTTAAATAGTCTCCATGCAGCTTGCAGGCATTTCACCCTAGTGCCTGTTTCTTTTAATTTCTGTTTAACTAGCTTCTTCATTTTTGTGTAGTTCCTCTTTTTGAAGTCAAATGCTACTCTGGGTTTCTTTAGCACTTTTCCCACTCCAAGGATGCTAAATTTAAGTACGTTGTACGAAGAAATGCTTCCTTTTGTTTGTTTTAAATCTGCTGCTTATTCATTTCATTTGGTGACCCCTAGTTCTTGTGTTATGAGAAGGAGTAAATAGCACTTCCTCATTTACTTTCTCCACATCAGTCATGATTTTATAGACCTCAATCATATCCCCCCACCTTAATCATCTCTTTTCTATGCTGAAAAATCCCAGTCTTATTATTCTCTCCTCATATGAAGCTCTTCCATGCCCCTAATCATTTTTGTTGCCCTTTTCTGAACCTTTTCCAATTCTAATATATCTTTTCTGAGATGGGGCGACCCCATCTGCACGCAGTATTCAAGATGTGGGTGTACCATGGATTTATATAGCGCCAATATGATATTTTCTGTCTTATCCAGGATTCAGCAACCTACAGCACACATGCCAAAGATGACACGCGAGCCGATTTTTAATGGCACGCTGCTGCCGCCTGCCGGGACGCCGGCAAGCAGCAGCGTGCCATTAAAAATCCTGCCCGGCCGGCCCGCTCTTCTCTGCCCACTGCTCTCTCCTGCGGGGGCAGGGGACAGAAGTTTGGTCCTGCCGGCAGAGCAGGGCATGCTCCGCTGGCAGCCAAGCTCTCCCCCTCCCCCACTTCTTTCCCTGAGCGTGCTGGGTTCCCGCCCCTCCTCCTCTCTCTCCCTGCCGAACAGCGAGAGCAAGGGGGAGAAGGAGCCAAGGCGCACTCGCTGCTCTGGGGAAGAGGCAGGGACGGGGCCTTGGGGACGGGGTGGAATCGGGGCATATACCCTCCAGCCCCCTGCCATGAGCTGCTCAGAGCAGGGGGCTGGGAGCACCCCCATGAGCTGAGCACACACCCCCAGCCCATTGCCCTGAGCCCTGCATTCCCCCCACACACACACACACACCCAGGCCCCTGCCCTGAGCCCTGCACCCCCTCATACATCCCCACCCTGACTCCTGCACCCCCCACACATACCCAGCCACCCCCACCCCTCATGCCCTGACTCTTGCACATCCCCACCCCCACCCTGAGCACCAAACAAGAGCTCCTGTACCACCACCCCCTGCCCACATTCCCACCTGCACCCCTCGCACCAAATGGGAGCTGCCCAGGTAAGTGCTCCACACCCAAACCTCCTGCCCCAACCCTGAGCCCCCTCCCTCATTCTAGCTCCTGGCCAGACCCTGCACCCCAACACCCAGCCTGCTCCTTCACCCCCAGCCCTGTGCTCAGTGCACCCCCATCCTCAGCTCAGTGCAGAGAGACACGAAGAAAATGGGTGAACCAGGGAGAAGATAGGTGTGATGGGTTGGTATCACAGAAACCCCCTTGGAGCTGCCACCTGGTGTGCCAAGACTACTTCTGCCCCTGCTTCCCTGCCTTTTCCAGCTTGGAACTCCAGAATCCTGTTTGTTTTGAGCCAGACCCTCTAGCCTGCTGCAAACCCAGACCCAGGTCTGAACCACGTCCCCTAACAGCTGTAGGCCTGCCTGGAAGCAGCTTGGGAAGTGCTCTTGCCTTTGACACCCAGGTGCCCAACTCCCAATGGGGTTCAAACCCTGAATAAATCCGTTTTACCCTGTATAAGCTTTATACAGGGTAAACTCATAAATAGCTCGCCCTCTATGTCAGAGATAGAAAGATATGCACAGCTGTTTGCCCCCTCCAGGTACTAACACGTACTCCAGGTTACTTAATAAGTAAGAAGTTATTTTAATAAGTACAAAAAGTAGTATTTAAGTGGTTCCAAGTAGTAACAGACAGAACAAAGTGAATTACTAAGTAAAATAAAATAAAACACGCAAGTCTATGTCTAATCACACTGAATTACAGATAAAAACCTCACCAGTTCTAGCAAACTTCCTTTTACAGGCTATGGTCCTCCTAGCCTGGGTCCAGCAATCGCTCACACCCCCTATTGTCTTTGTCCTTTGTTCCAGTCTCTTTCAGGTGTGTCGGTGGTGGGTGGAGAGGCTCTCTCTTTAGCCAGCTGAAGACAACATGGAGGGGGTCTCCCAGGGTTTAAATAGACTTTCTCCCCTGAGTGGATACCCCTCCCTCTCCCTGTGTAGCATCCAGCTACCAAATGGGGTCACATGGGCAAGTCACATGTCCATGCACCATTCAGTAACCAGCCCAGTCACATTCCTGGCCAAGCTCAGATGTGGACTGGTGTCTGCAACTTCTTTTGTCTGTTTAAGAGTTTCTTGATTGGGCTCTTAACTTGCACATTCCTTTCTTCAGCCATTGATCCAATGCTCTTACAGGGGCTATGTATAAAACCAGCAAATATACAACCAATATTCATAACTTCAATTACAAAAATGATACATGCATACAACCAGGAGGAATAGATTCAGTAGATCATAACTTTTACAGAGATATGTTACATGGCACATGTAGCATAAAACATATTCCAGTTACATCATATATACATTTATAAGCATCTCCCCATAAAGTCTTATGGGGTACACCGTCACAGTAGGTACCCACTCTGTGTGGGCAGGGCTGGGACCCCAGACCGGCAGTGCGCTGAGCGGGGCCAGCAGCCGGGACCCCGGCTGGCGGGAGCCGGCGGACAGAACTCCAGATAGGCAGTGGGCCGACCCGGTCAGCCCACTGCCGGTTTGGGGTTCTGGCTTCCGGCCTAGGTGAATGGAACCCCAGGCCAGCAGCGGGCTGAGCAGGCTGGCGGCATAATATCAGCATTTTAATTTAATTTTAAATGTAGCTTCTTAAACATTTTGAAAACCTTGTTTACTTTACATACAACAATAGTTCAATTATATAATATATAGACTTATAGAAAAAGACCTTCTAAAAACGTTAAAATGTATTACTGGCACGTGAAACCTTAAATTAGAGTGAATAAATGAAGACTCGGCACACCACTTCTGAAAGGTTGCGACCCCTGATCTTATCTATCCCTTTGTTAATGATTCCCAACTTTCTGTTTGCATAAAGTGGCAGTCAAAAAAGCTGAGTGGTTACAGGCATTGATCTCCTGAAAAGGTGGTGCTTGGTTGGACAAAGTATGGACTCTGACTCTAGGGGCTAGCGCACTGGGCTGGGACTCAGGAGACCTGGGGTCTATTCCCAGTTCATCCACTGCCCTGCTGGGTGACCTTGGACAAGACACTTCCCATCTCTGTGCCTCAGTTGTCCCATCTGTAAAATGGGGATAATGATACTGATCACCTTGGTAAAGTGCTTTGCGCTCTGCTGATGTAAAGTGCTAGATAGGAGGTGTTACTGTTACTATTCTATATCATCTTCTAGCCAAGGATTTCTCTTCAACCTTTAATGAAGTTAGCCTCATCACACCCCATCAAATAGTTGCATATTATTATCTCTCTTTTACACATGAGGAAACTGAGGCACCAAGCAGTGACATGACCTTCCCAGGGTCAAACATGGAGTCAGCTGCAGAAATAGGAAGACTTTTTTGTAACTCTATATTTTTAACTGGATCAGTGACATTTTTGGGCAATTAAAAAAAAAAAAATTCAAGAAGCCCTATTTTTTTCTTTATTTGAAGGATTGTGTTGACCAATGCTAAATGGGGTCACTTTCCAACTATCCACTCTGAACATAAATCCAGGCTTCTCATTCGGAATCACACCAATCAGGTGTGTCTTATGCTGCTTGTCCGGAGGGCATCTGCTCCTCCTGCCCATTAGTAGCCAGCCAGGGGCTGCTTGGGGAGGCTGTTGGAAACAGGCTAACTCAGAGGAGTACTGGAAATCCAATGTAGTAAGATGCAGCAAATGATGGAGAAAGGATTAATGTGTGAGTGAATCTGGCGCAGCTTGCCCGAGGGAGGAATAAATGTTTTATCCCTTCTTAGAAAGGGAATCTCTCACTTGTCAAAGGCTTAAGCTGACTTGTAAAAAGAGAGATTTGTATCAAGAAGGAGAAGGAGCATGAAAGAACAGAGAGCCAGCTAGGGGAATAGCTGTTTTTCATGGTTCCTTAGGTGGAAATATTGAGCATTGAAATGATGGGGGATATCTGAGTGTCCTTCTGCTCAAACGCACGGACTGGAATGATTGTGTGGAGAGATGCCGTTCCCACAGCACACGAGCTTTTGAGAAGTAGATACGCTAGTGCTGGCAGCCAGAAGGGAAATAACTGTCCGTAAATTATAATTGCCTCAGATCTGTGTCCTAAAGCATACACACTGTACCACGTCAGGGTAGGCTAAACCATGATTTACCCCACCTCCTTCAAACTGCAGCTCTAACACAGTTCTGCTTTGAGATCAGAGCTTGCTAGTGGTTAGAAATCAGTGGGGGATAGGTGCCTAATACCTTGATACATTTGTGGAGCTGGGCCTAAGTCCCCAAGGCAGGATCTTTATTGATTGTGGTGAATGAGACAGAAAGCAAATAGACCGATTGTCAGAGCCTCGGTGACATTTGCATTGCTGGTCATCGTCTGAGGCTGTCAACGCCATGTGACGTCAGTGGTGGGAGATTATAAAGGTCTGATCCTAGGAAGTGCTCAGCACCATCCCTCAGTTCCCTTGGATGTTGATGGGAGTCGCTGGTGCTCTGAACCTCTCAGCATCATGCCCTACCCGTGAAAGCCGTTCAGTTAACGGAGCTGGTGCTTGAGTGTGTCTGCACCTCAAACCACTGTGGCCGCTCTAGAGGAGCGAGCTCAGGTAGGGTTTGCAAAATCCACGCTGCGGTGGTGACTAGACATCTGGCCTTGGTAAGCTGAGGGTAGAGACGCCAAGGGGTCATTGATTTGTATGGGATTTGACCTTTAAAGAAACCCCTAAGCTTCTATCCCTTCTGATGGCAGAGAACCTCATGACCAGGCCCTAGGGCAGCGCTGTCTGCCTGAGGCCTGGTCTGCCCTGCTACGTTAGGTCGATGCAAGGTGTCATACATCTGTGCACGTGTCTCCGGCCAACATAAGTGCCCCGTCCCAGCGACGCAGTGACACCACCTCCTGGAATGGCTTTGAGCCGTGGTCGCCCTTCTGAGCCACAGGGCGAGTGTAGACACTGTAACCTGTGTTGGCCCTAATAGTCCTCCAGCAGCTGCCCCACAATGCCCCATTCCCTGATCACAATTATGAACTGCACTTCCTAGGGTCACTGAGACCAGAAGGCCCCCTGCCCCCCTTAGAACAACCTGCCTACTTTTGAAAGGCCTTTTCCTGATTGCCCGGCTTGGTGAGCAACCCAGCAGCTCCCCCTTGTTGTGTCTGGCTCCACGCGCTAGACGTGCTCCTGCCTGGGTAGCCAGGAAGCGCTGGGTCTCCTGGCCCCATGCGGAGAACAGGCTCTGCAGTCACAGCTGTGGACCAGCCATAGAAACATGGACCTCTACGAGCAGATTGCACAAGGTACAACCGGAACCCACAGTTGTGCGGCGTGAAAGCCAAGGAACCGCACAGGTGTACCACGAGGCCGGGCAGCGCACGCTCATTCTGGTGCTGAGCCACAAACCTGCTGCTTTTACAACCAGCTGCCTGTTTGGTGGAGACCCCACCAGCACTCTGCTCACCACTACGGATACCTTGGAGGAGCGGGAGACAGAGACCCCTGCCATGAACAGCGAGGAGGAGAGGGCAGATGTGGCCAGGGGCTCCAGCCATGCTGTGAGTCAGGACCTGTTTGAGGCACCTCCACAGTCTAGCCAGTCCCACAGGCTGAGCGCAGATGAGCCTGATGAAGGGGAAGGGACCTCGGATGTCTGTGTGCATGGATTTCCCTTACGATCTTTAAATGCCAAGAGGATGCCTGGCCCATCCCCAAATGAACAAGACAAAACTATCGACTTTCATTGGTTTGCTCGTACGAGAAATACAGAAGTAGAGGTGGCACTTGCTTTTCATTCCCCTCTTTGTGGGCAGGGAGGGAGGCTATGCAGAGCATTTGATGTGCATAGGGGAGTCCCTATATCCTCCAGAGAGACCTCAATGAAACTTGCACAGAGACTCTGCAGTCCTATCCCAAAGGTTTCTAGGGATGGCAGCTTCCCTCTGCATTAGGACACTTTCCCACGCCAATCTGCGATGAGATCAGCTGGCACCATGCAGTAAACAGGCTAGTGGCACACAGGCCTGGGCAGCTTTGGGACACCAGTAGCAGCTGTGCTCTCTGTACCTTTGTCACCCTCGTAGGCCTTGCTGGAGCCCTAAGCATAATTAACAGTGTGAACCAAAGGCTGTGAACCAGAGTAGGCCCGGCATTGGCAGAATAGTAACACACTAGATGTCAGCTCACCAAGTAAGCACCTTCCTGATTGGAGAGTAACTATGTAAACACATTCCCCCTCTGTACAAGAATGCGGGAACAATGACAAGATAATGGATAAGGCTGTTTTGTTCGAACTAGCAGGTACGAGGATTAGGGGGGTAGCTAACCACATCTCGAGTGTAATAGGTAACTTGTCTGGATCAGAGGCTAAAAGAAGCAGTCACAGGAGGTGTATCTTTGTGCTGGTCTAGGGGACAGGATCCTGGGGTGCTGTTTGAACCACCACCATTGTCGTGGGCATACATGCGTTAGTGTACCTGGAGCTCCTGTGGCGAACTAGTACCGTGCTTCGTCGACCATAAACCTGCCCGAGGGCCTTTGCTGCTGACCCGAGTCTGTGGTCTTTCTTTACGAATAGCATCGAGGTCTGCTGAGTCAGCGAGCTGCATTCTCTGCTTGTGCAGCTCACGCCGGAGCTCCAAGGACTGCAGCACTAGCAGCCGTAACAACTCTGCAGCACCAACAACAGCCCTCACTACTGAGTTATCAGCTAAAACCACCAGCGCTTGTGGAAAATAGTGCCAGTGTTCAGCACCATTGCCTGAAACTCGTGCCTATGGAATTGGAACTAAAATTCCTTCCCCCTCACCCTGCTGGACAACACTCACCGTGACTGGGGCTGGAGAGCGGGGCTGTGCCGAGGCTCTCCAAGTGTTTATAAGAATAAGGGACGAGAGGTATGAAACTTGTCTTTCCCTTTCCAGTGTCACTGTAAATCCGGTAGGAAAAAAAAAAAAAAAATCCATCAGCACCTGCTGCTATTGCAGCCTTGAGGGGTGCCCCATCCATACCCACAGATCCCCTGACCCTGATGGGAAGAAAGGGGACATGGGGGACACACGTTGTGCAAGATCCTGCAAGCCGGTGCTGTATTGTCCTGTGACCAAAGGGCCTGGAGGGCAAACGTGACAGCTGGCCTGGAGAAGGAAAGAGGAGACAGGAGAGAGGCTCAGGACAAGGAGAGGGAGGTGCACCGGGACGTAATGGGTCTTCACAGGCAGCAAACACAAATGCAGCTGACCCTGGTTGACCTGCAGGTCCAAAAATCTGCCTCACCACCCTTTGCAGTCCTCTGAGCACCCCACGGTAGCAGTTCCCTACATCCCCCCACACGCCCCATGGCATCCCAGGCTGCAGTCCTGCCATGGGATAGCAAGGAAAACCACAGCTCCACGTGCACTGACCGGTGAGAACCATGGCTGCTGTATGTGTAGCCACAATGGACTACGTCTGAGCACCGAAGCAGACAGAAATGTTTGCCGTCTTTCCAGTGACAGAGTCCCGTCTCGTCACTTTGTTTAAAGTTTGTATTGCTTTCCTGCTGTTTTTTGCCACTGAGATTGCTATTTTTAGAGAATAAAATTCTTTGTTAGTTCACAGCAGACTGCCTCGTGGTACTCCAAGCACGCAATACTTGTAAATGTACATCAAGCACTACACCGTTCCAGCAGCACCCAAACCTCCAGGCCCCGAGAACAACTGAGCACAGAACACTACTGTGACTGGCCATTGGAAGTGCTCTTTCAACTGTTCAGCTCCACACTGGGCACTTGCAATGGTCCTTATGTCTGACTGTTTAGAGTCAGTAGACAGCCCCTCCATCTCTGCCCTGGCAGCAGCTTTCCCCCCCCCTCTCCCTCACAGTTATTATGAAGGACTCAACAGGCAGCTAGAACCACTGAGAAATTTTTGTCACTGAGATCTCCCGTAGTGATTAAACACCGCCAACGGCCCTTCCGCCTACCGAACGCCCTCCTGCACCAGCTGAGCTGGTAGTTGAATCTTTCCTTGGTGCTGTTGAGGTGGCTAGTGTGCAGCTTCACGTAAGCCGGGGGGTGGGCTGGGTTCTTCAGAGTCACTATTGGCATTTCAGTACCACCCGTGCTAATCCCTTGGTCCAGAAAGAAAGTCCCTACCTGCAGCTTTCTGAACAGTCCTGTGTTCTTAAATATACAAGCGTCATGCACTGTCCCTGACCGGCCCCCAGAGCTGTCAGAAGTGTCCATGGTGATCCACCCAGGCTTGCGTGACCAGAGAAAAGTAGCCCCTTCTGTTGACGTACTGTGGGCCACCTATTGCCCCCCTGCAGTTTGGGAACCCCATTGTGCAGATCCATCCACTATGTCCTGAATGTTGCCAACAGTCCCTGCCCTGCATAGCAGGAGACCATTAATGGCCCTGCACACTTGCATGACAACAACCCCCACTGTGGATTTCCCACCTCCCAAATGATTTCTCAGGGACTCGTAGCAATCCGGCATTGCATGCTTCCAGTCACTTCACAACTGTCAGAGCAGCCTTCGTTCTGGTGCCCTTGCGCTGGAGGGCTGGGGAGAGCACGGCACAGATCCAGGAATGGGGCCTGGTGCATCTGAAAGTTCTGCAGCCACTGCTCAGTGTCCTAAGCATGCAGTACGGTGCAATGCCATGAGCTGGTGTCTGCTTCTCGGGCCCAGAAGTGGCACTCCACTATCTGCAGCTGCTCCGTGAATGCCACCAACAACCTTGAACTGATTTTCATTATATCCCTCAGCCAACTGTCCTCCGAGAAATCCTCATGGTGCCTGTTAAACCCAGGAGTAGCGTGTGTCCTGTGTTTGCAGTATCCATGAGCATGGTACAGAGCTGGGTGGGCTCCATGATTCTGTCAGAGATTGCAGACATCAAAAAGTGCTGCTGGGGTTTTAAAAAAGGGGCAAAATGTATGGGGCCATGGATGGCATATGGGGCTAGAGAAAGTTGCGTGCTGGGAACTTGACCCTGAGCTCCCAATGCTCCCATGACGAGTCATTTCTATCCCACAACACATTGTGATAATTCCCCAGAGGCCTCACACCACACAGCAGCGCATGGCACGTACCCACAGTCCACTGCACTTTGCATCGACACAGGCACTCCTGGCGAGTATACAGCGCCAATGCAAGCAGCCAAGGATGTGTGTGTACAAGCCGTGTACAGGCTTCGGCAGCTGTATGCTGATGAGACTTGCGTCAGTCAGTTTGTAGTGCAGACATGGCTTGAGTCTGCAGCCTCTCCTTTGTCTCTGCAGCTGCTCAAAGCTTTCCCAAGCATGAGTGTGAAATGAACAAGTCTCTGGTCAGTTTCATGGCTGCTACTCAGAGCCCTGTGAGCACTGAGGACAGTGACAAGGATCAAGTCACTTTCACTTCTTCCATCTAGTAGCCAGAGGGCACTAGGGAGACTGCAGATGTATCGGGGTCCTACTCAGAGACTGGTAGAGAAGATGCAGCGTTCAGCACTCTGGAGGGAACTGGGGTGAGCTGTACCCACCCCTCACTAGGGGACCTCCTCCAGGAGCGGCTCTGACAATTTTGCCGCCCCAAGCAGTCGCTGCAGCCCCACCCCCGATGCAGGGCGATGTGCGGGGCCCCGCCCCCGACGCAAGCAGTCCGAGTCCCGCAGCGGCAAGGGAAGAGTGGCGGACCTGCCGCCGAATTGCCACCGCGGGACTTGGACTGCCACCCCATTCTTGATGCCACCCCAAGCACTAGCTTGGAAAGCTGGTGCCTGGAGCCGGCCCTGACCTCCTCCCATGTTTCTTAAGGATCTCTGGCTTCCAGGTTTACTCCTGTGGCAATAGGTGTCTGAGCACAGGGTGGGGTGTTCTGGGTTCAGTTCCCAACTGACTCGCTGTTTAGCCTTGGAAAAATCGCTCCCCCCAAGCTGAACTGATGGGCTGCAAGAATTAGTCACTGTTTGTCCAGGGTTGTGAACCTGTGCAGCGAGAGGCAGGATTGCCCAGTGGTTAGGGCACTCCCCTGGGACTTGGGGCATCTGCATCCAATTCCCTGCCCTGCAATGAACTCCCTACGGGACCTGGGGCAAGTCCTTTAGTCTCTGTGGGCCTCTGTGCAATGGGGCTACCAGCCCTGCCCTGCCTCCCAGGGTGTTGGATGGGGCAATGTGCTAGGACTGCGAAGTGCTCAGAGGCTGGGGGCTGGTAGATACTGATGAGGTAAAAGGAAGGGTTGTGGAGGCGCTAAGTGTCAGCAGAGGGAAAACGTCCCAGTTTGCTCGTCCTGTGTCTGTTTGCCGAGGCCAGGAGCATTGTGGGTGTTTCAAATCAATGCTCCGATGCTCTGCCTGATTTACTTACGGGAAATCGGTGCTGCCAGCCTGACCTGAGTGAGCAGGAACAAATGAGCAGCGTGGGGGTGGGCTGAGGATGAACTAGCACCTAAAGAGCTCAGCTTCCAGTCTGTGTGGGGCTTGTTGGCAGATGTGGGACTCAAACGCTGCCGGGAAGGGCTGATCTCTTCTGGGAGAGGGAGTTGCCCCTGCTTATTTTTGTGGCTTTACAACTAGATGGTTTTTCAAGTGATTTTCTCTCCTCTGTTGCTGTTTGAGGGCTCCCACAACCACAGGGGAAACTGATTTACGCAGGTAGCAACTCCATGCCTGTGAGAACTGTCCGATTGCTCGTGTCTGTAAACGTCTGCAGGGCCTGCCCAGAAAAATGATGATACACACACAGGGCTGGCAAATGCCCAAGCTGGAAAAAACAGAGACAAATCGTTATGTTTAAGCTTCTTAGTAAGGGGTCCTCTTGCCACAGTGGCATATGAGGAATGTTCCCGATGGAAGTGATTGTTCATTTGAGAGTGTCCGTTTGACCAAAGCACCTCCCAGGATCTTGCTGTATCTCTGTCCACAGGCTGTGAGTTTTCGTGTGGAGACGTGTAACGGTTTGGAAGCTGTTACTGCTGATCCAAAATGACCAGCCTGTGGCTGCAATACATTTGCCCCTGTGATGGGTTAAACTCCCCCTTATGGGATGCTACCTGATGTACTGGGATTTCACTGAGCTCGCCTGCTCCACTAGCCTAGGCTCCGTCTCCCTGTTTTGCTGAATCAGGCTCTCTGGCCTCTGGCAGCACCCACACAGGTAGGGAGCCCCACCTGTAGAATCACACAGAGGCTACACACAGCTCTCTATGAGATGGTTCAGCTAGGAAATTGCCCAGCACTCAAGCGCAGCTTCCCTCTCGAAAGTACACCCAAGATAATATTGTCTTGCACTGTATAGAAAGATCTGCACAGCGCGAGCTCATAAAAATTTGCCTTCTCCCTCAATGTGAAGAGAGATATGTACAACTTCTTCCCCCAGTTATAAATTGCACGAACTTTTGTCTTTGGGAGCGGGGGAGGGCACGGAATTTAGCACCTCTGAACGACAAAAGTTTTGTCACTCAATTGCCAGTGCAGACAAGCCCTTAGGCTATGTACAGCGCTGCAACTTTCTAGCTCGGGGTGTGTGAAAAAACACACCCCGAGCACTGCAAGTTTCAGTGCTGTAAAGCGCCAGTGTAGACAGTGCCCCAGCGCTGGGAGCTGCGCCCCTCGTGGAGCTGGGTTTTTTAGAGCGCTGGGAGCGCTCTCTCCCAGCGCTGTGCCGCGATCACACAAGCCACGTTAAATTGCCAGTATAGACTAGCCCTTTGTCTGGACTCAGCCTTTCCCTTTCCCTCAGGTTAGTTCCTTAGGGTATGTCTACACTGGAAACTTCAAAGCGCTGCCACGGGAACGTTCCCGCGGCAGCGCTGGGAGAGAGCTCTCCCAGCACTCCTGGTAATCCACCTCCAGGAGGGGATTAGCTCCAAGTGCTGGGAGCCTGTCTACGCTAGCGCTTTAAAGCGCTCAGACTTGCTGCGCTTGGGGGTGATTTTTCACCCCCCTGAGCCAGCAAGTTCGAGCGCTATAAAATGTAAGAGTAGACAAGCCCTTAGTCTCTTCAGGTACTTTTAGCAGTCTTTCTTCTTGGGTGGGAAGGCAGTGAAGGGAGAGTCCTGTTTGCCCTACTCCCCCTCCTTAAAGAAGATTTACATAAGGTGGGAATCTTTTGTTTCCCAGTCATGACCTCCCCTTCTTTTTAGTGAAAAATTACTAGAAGTCCAAGGTGGTGGTTAGTACCAGGTGACAGGGCCTCCTGACCTAGTAGTGTCACAGCTACATCCTGGGACGCCTCTCAGGGCTCGTCTACACTGCCAAGTTTTGTTGACAAAACTTATGTCAACACCCAAAAGTCGACGACAAAAATCGCCAGAGGGTGTTCACACTTGCTCCCTCTGTCGACAGATCATGTCCACATTGGGGGCACCATCATCGACAGGGTGAGCAATGCACCGGGGGTATGTATCCCACGGTGCATTGTGGGAAGGAAGAGCTGATCGCTGCGCGAGTTCTCCCTCAGCTGCCGAGAGCAGCATCATGAGCAGCTCTGTGAGCTCTCCGTGCTGAGTAATGGCAAAGCCGCACAGCAGTCTGTCCCCTGCCTGCGGCTGTATCCCTAGTGCCGGGCAGAACAGGAGCAGTCCAATGATTTGCTCTTTGTTTGTTCCCCAAAACGAGCAGCACAGATACTTCCCGGTGCTTTGAAAGGGGAAGGACGCGTGCCCTTTGGACAAAACAATCAGCAGTGTCTACGCTGGCTCTTTGTCGACAATAAAGGGAGGGGAAAAGATAAAAGTCTCCCGTAGGGGTGGACGTTTTTTGTCACCAAAACTGGGAGTTTTTCCCGACAAAAGTCCCCTTGAAGTGTGTACGCTCTTGCTGTTTTGTCGCCAAAAGGCAGCTTTTGGCGACAAAACTTGCCGGTGTAGACAAGCCCTCAGTAAGGAGAGAAATTAGTATCTTCAAAGTCTTATTGTTTCTTCCTAATGGCCCATCAAGGCTGATGGCCAGTTGTCTGGTGGGTGTCTCCCAAATACACACCCGGTTGTAATTGTTACATAGTCAGTATTCCTCACTTCAGATACAGAAATGATTCGTGCACACAAATTGGATAATCACGTTCAGGAAATCAGAACCTTTCCAATGAGACCTTACAAGACCTATCTTGCATATTCACATCATAGCCATATTTCTATGAAGAATATGGGGTGTAACGTCACAGCCCCCTTGCGGTTTGCGTAGGGCGGCGAAGAGCTAATTCACCCTTTCACGTGTTCTCTTTCAGATAGTCCCTGGTCCACCTCGATGCTCCCTGGGAAAATGGAGATGGCAAAAGAAGAAGGTAGGGGCTGGAACGTGACTGACAAAGTGGGTTTGACCTGGTTTTAGGTTTGTTGCTGTGCAGAGAAACTCCGGTAACTTATTCCTGCTGCGCTTCGCCAGGCGACTGCTCCATTGTTGGTAGATCTGGAGGTGACCCGTTTGCTTGATTTGGTTTTGATCCCCCCCCGCCAGCCCCGTAATACAACTCACTCCAGCTGCAGGTGTGTCTGTGCAATCTCATCATGGCTGTCCTTGTACCCAGAAAGGGGCGGGGCCTGGTAACCTGACCGAGGGACTGTTTCGGGCTGCCTGAGAGACTCAGGACAAACACAAGCGGCACCAAACTGAGAGAGAGGGCTACTGGGAAATCAGATTGACAGGCAGCTTTGTCCCCTAATGGCGACCAGCCCTGGGATCATTGTGCGGCGCTACCAGCCCAGGTGTCACGATTCTGGGCTTCATCCTGGTCTCTCCTTGGTGGAACGCTATTGCCTTTGATGCCATCGCCCCTGATTTACACCGGTGCAAGTTGGAGCAGAATCAGGGTCTAGGGAAAGCGGGGTTCAGTTCCTGGCTCTGCACAGACTTTGTGGGACCTTGACAACTCACCTAGGGCTGGAGCTCTGGAGATGCAGAGCCCCTGCCCCTCAGCGACTTCCGCGAAAGCTGTGGGGGCTCAGCACCTCTGACAATCAGTGGCCAGGTGCACAGCGGCATAGATTGATGTAATTTCACTCAAGTCAGTGGGGCTGCTTCAGTCCGCCCCAGGCCCTGAATCTCTTTGCCTTACTCCTAGCTAGTGTCCCCACGTGAACCTTGATACCAAGTCGATGGACACCAGATAAGTTCTCTTGATTACACAAGAACGGCCAGACTGGGTCAGACCAATGGTCCACCCAGCCCAGTATCCTGTCTTCTGACAGTGGCCAATGCCAGGTATTTCAGAGGGAATGAACAGAACAAGGTATTTATTGAGCCATCTGTCCCCTGTCGTGCAGTCCCAGCTTTGGGCAGTCAGAGGTGTAGGGACCCCAGAGCATGAGGTTGTGTCCCTGCCCATTCTGGCTAAGAGCCATTGTTGGAACTATTATCCAGGAACTGATCTCACTCTTTTGTGAACCCTGTTATAGTCTTGGCCTTCACAACATCCTCTGGCAAGGAGTTCCACAGGTTGACTGTGCGTTGTGTGAAGAAATACTTCCTTTTGTTTGTTTTAACCCTGCTGTCTAATAATGTCATTGGGTGACCCCTAGTTCTTGTGTTAAGGAAGTGTTGTTTACCCCTTCACATATTTACTTTCTCCACACCAGTCATGATTTTATAGACCTCAATCATATCCCCCCTTAGTCATCTCTTTTCCAAGCTGAACAGTCCCAGTCTTATTACTCTCTCCTCATACGGAAGCTGTTCCAAACCCCGAACTCTTTTTGTTGCCCTTCTGTTAGGGCCCTACCAAATTCACAGTCCATTTTGGTCAATTTCATGGTCATGGGATTTCAAAAATCATAAATGTCACGATTTCAGCTATTTACATCTGAATGTTTGTGGTGGTGTAACTGTAGGGGTCCTGACCCAAAAAGGAGTTGTGGGGGGAGGGGGGATCACAAGGTTATTGTAGGGGGGTTGCAGTACTGCTACCCTTGCTTCTGCGCGTCCTGCAGAGCTGGGTGGCCGGAGAGTGGCGTCTGCCCCTCTCCCTGTCATTCACAATGACTCCAAGATCTTTCTTGAGCGCTAACATCATTTTGTACGTAGAGCTGGGATTCTGTTTTCCGATCTGCATTACAGATTTATCAGCATGGAATTTCATCTGCCATTTTGTTTTCCAGCCATCCTATTTAGTGAGAACCTAAGTTCCCTCTAAGCTGCGCAGCCACGCAGCAGCCTATTAAGTGCTGCTCAGGCTGCAGTGGGGAGAGGTGCCCCTCCCCTGATCCCAACCCAGCTCTGGGCCTGCTGCAGCCGGGGCAGAGGCACCCAAACCCAGCCCACCCGGACCTGCAGTGGCCGGGTGAGAGGTGTCACTCCCCTGGCTCCAACCCAGCCCAACCCCGGCCCGGACATGCAGTGGCCGGGTGAGAGGCGCCTATTCCACGGCCCCAGCTCTGGAGCGACTGCAGCAGGGAGAGGCGCCTCTCCCCCCACAGCCCAGGTGCTGCTGCGGGGAGAGAGAGAGCAGGTGGGGAGGGAGTCCTCTCTCCCTGCTGTAGCCCCAGGGCAGCCTGCACCCCAAATCCCTAATCCTCAGCCCCACCCCAGAGCCCACACCCCCAGATGGAGCCCTCACCTCCCCCTCACACCAATCCTCTGCCCGAGCCCCTCATCCCCAGCCCCACCCCAGAGCCTGCACCCCAACCCTCTGCCCTGCCCTGAGCGCCCTCCCACACTCCGAACTCCTCGGCTCCACCCCTGCCACATGAATTTTGTTATGCGCACCAGTATGGCGGTGATGTGTCACACATCACCTGCATATTGGTGCACATAACAAAATTCATTCCGCACATGGACATAAAAAATCAGAGGGAACACTGGTGAGAAGTCAGCTTTAAACTAGCAATTTTGTATCATCTGCAAATTTTGTCACCTCACTGTTTACGCCTTTTTCCAGATCATTTTATGAATATGTTGAATAGGACTCGGCCCAGTACAGCCCACTGGGGGACACCACTATTTACCTCTCTCCATTCTGAAAACTGACCATTTATTCCTACCCTTTGTTTCCTATCTTTTAACCAGCTACCAATCCATGAGAGCACCTTCCCTCTTATCTTATGACAGCTTACTTTGCTTAAGAGCCTTTGGTGAGGGACCTTGTCAAAGACTTTCTGAAAATCCAAGTACCCTATATCCACTGGATCCCCCTTGTCCACATGTTTGTTGACCCCCTCAAAGAATTCTAGTAGATTGGTGAGGCATGATTTCCCTTTGCTAAAACCATGTTGTCTCTTTCCCCAACATATTGTGTTCATCTCTGTGTCTGATAATTCAGCTCTTTACTATAGTTTCAACCAATTAACAATTAATAATGGGTCAATATTTCTTTCCAGATATAAAATTTATCACCGATGAGAAGTTTGACTTTGGTCTGTCTTCTCCTTCAGACAGGTAAGACTGAAGGGCCAGAACCTCAGCTGGTGTCAGTCAACCTGGCAGTGAAGCCGACAGCTGAATTACACCAGTTCAGGGTCTGGCCCACTATCCATTTCCCTCTAAAGTTTTCTGTCTCTGTGTGCGCTGAAGGGCCCTCCCGGGTTTCTGATCACGCTGATGGCGCGGAGTGAAAGCCTGCTTGGAGGGCAGAGCTCTGTGACACGTTAGTCCGTGTCCCTCCCACCTCACTCCGCGCTGGCAGGGTGTCCGGGCCTTGTGGCTCTGGGAACCTGCCACGGGAGGAGCGAGAAAACTGGGCTTGCGGTGCTTCGGCTTAACTTGCCAAAAAAGCTAGGCCCAGCCCCCTTGGATCATTGACAAACATGGTGGGATTCAGCCACAAGCATCCCTCCGGGCCGGCTGCTCTCCTGGGATCTGATCCTGCCAACATGGAAGCAGACTCCTGCCTTCAGTGGGACCAGTCGTGGGCAGACAGTTACTGGATCGGGCCTTTGTGGTAAATGTGATTGGCCGCTGCAGAGCCGTAAAGTTGCCAGGTCAGACACGTATGAAGGGCAGGACAAGTCCCACCCAGGCGGGTCTGCCAGGTTCTGACTGGCTCCAGTTAGTAACCAAGGTGCAGCTGGAAAGACGAAACACTTCCCTGCCTCGGCTGTAGCATGAGCCGTGCAGAGCTGGGTGCTCGCCGCTCCGTCCGGGCTCTGGTAACCACGTCTTTGCCCCCACAGCCGGGAGGAGGAGCGTGTCGAGGAGGAGGAGGTCCAGCACGTCGAGAGGGGCGTGGCACAAAGGCTCGACCTGAACGTGCAGCAGAGGGAGGGCGTGGGCCGGAGCAGAGAGTGCCTGGCCCGCTGGAGCCCGCTGAGTGCCGAGAAGCTGGAAGAGATCGTGAAGGAGGCCAACCGGCTGGCCGTGCAGCTGGAGAGATGCAGCCTGCGGGAGAAGGAGAACGCCAGCGCCGGGCTGCTGGGAGCCGCGGCGCTGGGCCCAGCGGGGGAGCCCCTTGCACCCGTGCGGCTCCTACACACGGAGCGGGCGAGTCCCCGGAGCCCCCGGCGCGAGACCTTCGTGGTGAAGAACAGCCCCGTCAGGGCACTGCTGCCCACCGTGGAGCCAGGGACGCTTCTCCCACTGGGGAAAAGCCCCTCGCCATGCGCCAGAGCAGCACCCCCCCGCCTCCGACACAAGCTGGGCAGCTGCTCCGCTGGCGGTGAACGGCTCCGTAAGAAATCCACCCCAAGCAACGGTCCCGCTCTGACGCCCACAAAGACACCTCAGAGCAGCAAGAAGGTAGATGGGCCATGGGGAGGGGGAGGTGCTGGGGGGCCTGCACAGGGCTCTATCCTGAATGGCCAGCTCTGGCCGGGGGGCGGGGGGTTAGTCTGGAACCCAGGCCCTCCGACCCCCCTTCCTGCCAGAAGGGGGAAGGCGCGTTCGTCCCCATCCACCGCAAACCTGGTCTGCTGCTCCGTGTCTGGGTCCCGGTGCCTCCCTGGCACTGCACAGCGCTCGTGCCAGGGCCCAATGCTTGTAAATGTCTCTGCTGCCCACAGTTCCCAGTAGCAGCCATGAAACTGACCCGAGGTGTCTACTTTCCAACTGCAGGTGCCTGCAAAGAGCTTTGAGCAGCAGCACCAGCCCAGTCTGTCTGCAGACTCAGACAGGCAGCGCTGCACCCAGGTCACGTGAGGGAGGTTTGGCCTCCCAAGCATAAGATCAAGAAACTCTGGCAAACGAAAACTTAAATTCTTCCTAAACAACTGGCTTTGGCCCAGCCCTTCCCTGAGGGAGGCCTCCCGTTTGTCTGTGGCAAGCCATGACTTTCCCGCCGTGCAAAGTGCTGTCCAAGAGCAAAGTATTTGTTATCAGCTTTCCCTCCTGTAAAGTGGAACCAGTCCCCCGGCATGAAACGTCACCTCTTGGTGCCCTCAGGGGGTTGGGGTGCCCCCTGCTGGCCCTTGGGCTGAAAAAACAGGGCAGTGAGCTGAACTGGGGCGTCCCACGCAGGAGCTGGGCTCATGGCCGTGCCTCTGGGGGAACTGTTTGAATGGGCCAAGCCCGCGGGAGTGCAGGCAGCAGGTGCTAACGTGTAGGGACCCATGGGGCATCGGGTGTGGGCTCTCTCGGGTCACTGAAGGGTGCCCAGTCCCTGGGCTCACATCGCTGCTGGGCTGTCGGGATTCCCAAGCTGAGTGGGGCTGGGCCAGGTCAGCACCGGGGGGCGGGGACCTCTCAGGAGCACCGAGGGGCTGCAGGAAGGTGGACTCTGGGATCTGAGTCAGCGCTGAGGCTAGGGGGCGCTGTGCTGCCGGGAGCGGGGTGGGGGCTCAGTAGGGGTTGCTCTCTCCTATGCCCCAGTGCGGCCCTAAGGGGTGTGGCTCAGTGGGAGGCTGTCTTCCCCTGCGGTCAGTGCTGACCCCGATGCCCCAGCCTGGTGCCGGGGGCCCTTTGCTGCTACACGGGCTGTCGGTCAGATGGGATCTAAAACCGAGGCCCTGGCGCCAGGCGCACGACCTCCAGCACCCCGCACAGATCGCAGCTGGGTGTCTGTCATTGTGTGCTGCCTCCTGACCGCCCACAGCGCTACAACTGGAGACAGTCTCCCCCTGCCCCATCCTATCTGCAGTAGCGTAGCTAGGGGGGAGCGTGGCCGCGGCTGCTCCCCCACTGAGCACAAGTGGCGCCTTTTTAATTTTGACTCACCCGGCGGCGCTCCGGGTCTTTGGCGGCGGGTCCTTCAGTGCCACCGAAGACCCGGAGCGAGTGAAGCGCTCGCCGCCGAAGACCCGGAGCGCCGCCGGGTGAGTACAAGCGGGTGGCGCCTTTTTTTTATTTCCGCTCCCCCTGTTCCCTCCACCTGGCTACGCCACTGCCTCTCTGCTGTGGGGCCTTGTCCTGCGCCCCAGAGGTGGCTGCCTGACCCCACAGGTTATTGTTGTCAGTTTGAAGACTGCAGCAAGGTTTGGGGTTCCGGTCGCCAGGGAGAGGCAGGGGCGCTGATCTCTGCTGTACGGCGGGGCCCACGCTTCCCCTCGCTTTATCCCTCTTGCCACACTAGCTGAGCCTCCAGGACCCGCCCCACAGCCGTGTGTCGCCTGCAGCGGGGAGGAGAGAACCGATGGGCCCCAGGTCGTCTCCCGCCCGGCCCCGCCCTGCACAGGCGCCCTCGACGCCCCGCAGGAGAGCAGAGCGCCCCCAGGATGCAAGTGCAGGTAATGGGGCTGCCGAGCAGACTGCTGAGCATGGGGGTGGGGGGACTGATCCTGCTCACTTCGCCCAGACTGTGGAGCACTGCGGCAGCATGGAATCAGGGGGTCTGCACTCCCTGTGTGCCGCCAGGCCCTGCACCATATAGCATAGAGTGGGCATTGGGGGCAGGGTGGCCCTATGCAGGGGGGCAGGGGCTGCTGCCTCCCAGGTTCAGCAGTAGCAGATTGGCTGCGCTGCCCCTCTGCCTTTGGGGGAGGATTTAGGATCCTAGGGTATAGATGGCCCAGGTGATCTGGGACGGCCCAGGCAGGATGCGTCCCCGAATGGGCCCCCGTGCTGGATCTGTGCCAGGTGTTTGCAGGTCTCTATTGCTGCCCCTGCCAGCCTCAGGGTGTCTCAGCCCTTTCTGAATGCAGGGTTCCCTGGGAATCCACTCCCACCCTTGCACGGCCCCTCATCCAGCAGGGAGCCAGTGCCCCCTAGTGCCCTGCTCTGGGAGGGGCCTCCCTCCAGTGAGGAGAAGAAAACAAAATGGGTTTTTATGCCTGGAAAATAATTGTCGTGTGTCAAGCGGGGCGGGCTGGCTGGGACCGGGCTGGCCTCCAGCATGGACCCGCTCCAGAGAATTGCTGCTAGCCCATTCTGCTGAGTCATCCGGGCCAGGAACAAGCCCGCACTTCCCAGGAACCAGCCATCAAATCAGGTCCCTCCAGCAGCCCAAAGAGTCAGCCCCGGATATCGCCCAGGTCTCGAGTCAGCCGCTACGCTTTGTGCCGGCAGTTGTTGGCAGCCACATTTCGTGGCTCGGAGACAGCCGGGGCCAGATGTGAGGATCCGTCAGGTTCTGGGCCTCGAAGCACTGTGGCTCATGGCTGCAGAGGGGGGAAGGGATGGAGAATCGGACCCCAGTCACTGTCGCCTGCAGCCGCTGGCGAGATCGGCTGCTGCCTGGAGTGGGAGCCAAGGGAGGGTCAGGGAAGATGTGGATCGCAGCAGCAGAATCAGGACAAACATGTTCAGACCCGTAAAGTCCCCCTGGCCCCTCAGGCAGCAATCTGCTCTCAGCGATGTCTGGAGCGGGGTCAGGGGCTGTGGGGGGAGTCCAGGGCCAGGCTCAGGCTTTAAAAGCCAGTCGGCATCCGGGACTGAGCAGGGGCAGCAACTGTGGGGCCCAGGTAGGGTGACCAGACAGCAGGTGTGAAAAATTGGGACGGGGGTGTGGGGTAATTGGAGCCTATATCAGAAAAATACCCAAAAATCAGGACTGTCCCTATAAAATCGGGACATCTGGTCACCCTAGCCCCAGGTGATGGGGGCTATCGACACAGCCCCGAGGGACGGCGAGCGGGGTGGGGAGGGGTAATGGTGGACCCCCTGAGGGAGATTGAGCAAGGGTGGGGGGGTAGCAGCAGGGCCCTCCAGTGACTGGGAGTTGAGGGGGTGGCAGAGCCCACAAGGGACTGTGAGTGGGGGTGGGAGTAAGGGTGCCCCCACCCACCCAAGGGGGGCTCTCTTGAGACCTCCCTGAATTCAGCCCTGACGGCTCCTGCTTTCCTTTCTGCCCCACCAGGTCGGGCTAAGGCCTCCAGGGGCGACGCTCCCCAGCTCCCAGCCAGCACCAGGCCTGCCCCCGGTGCACACGCCCACCAGACCCAGGCCAGGAGCGCGGCCGCCCCTGTGCCCACGAGTCGCCACCTGGTGCCCAGCGGCATCCCCAAGCCAGCCAGCCGCATGGTCGTTCTGAGCAGGGCTGCCGGGCCTGGGAGACCCAGCCAGCCGCAGCCCGTGGGCCATGGCTCAGCTGGCAGGAGGGTGCTGCCGAGCGCAGCCGGGCAGAGAGGTGAGAGCCCCGGGGGGCAAGCAGGGCATGTCACTCACCCCAGGGCTGGGATGGACCCACGGGGAGCTCCCATGTCCTGCTTGCGTTGGGCCAGGACTAGCAGGGGGCCAAGGCAGCCCTTCCCTGGGCAATTAGTGCCTCCCCCATAGACGCCACTGAGCAGTGCCCACCTCTGAGCCAGCCTGGCTGTGCCCATGCCAGCCCCGCCCAGCCCCCCAGAGCGGGGCCATGTCCCCATGTCCTGCTCTGACAGCTGGGAGCTGGAGCAGCTTGCAGAGTGTAAACGGGGGGGGGGTGGCCCACCCTGACCCCTGGGATCCTGCCCCAGGCTGGAGCTTTCTGGGCACACCCAGCTCTAGTTGGGCTGCGCTGCGCTTCCTGCTGACTTTTTCCTTTGCCCGCAGGCCCCGGCCCCCAGCGGACAGCCCCTCCAGGCAGCAGGCTGCAGCCGCCCCGGAAGGTGACCTTGCCCAGCTCTCCAAGGTAAAGCTCTCCCGCTGTGTGGTGTGTGAGCCGTACGGGAGCAGAGCTGCAGATCAGAGCAATCCCTGCGAGCTGTTTGCCCCAGGGCTGGCGCTGCCTGCAGGTTTCCTACGTAACTGCACGGACACTTCAGGAGCCAGGCTGCCCCTGTCGGTGAGAGCAGCATCCTCGCCTGTGGACAGCCCTGGGTCAGCAGCCACCTCGCTGCAGGGTTCCTGTGGCAGGAGCTGTCCCTCTCGCCCTATGTGCTCTGTAACCTGTCAGGGGCCATCTTGTGCATTAACCCCACAGCCACTGGTCTGCCGAGCAGCCTGGGGCTGCTCCCTGAGAAATCACTTGGGCTTTGGCACAGGATCCCCCAACGCTAAGGGCCCAGCACCCCCAGTTGGGCCAGGTTTGCAGCAGGACTCCGCATGGTAGGTGCTGAGCTCTCTAGAAACCTGGATCCATGTCATCCCAGCATGTGGGCTTTGGTCTTTAATCCTCCTCCCCCCGGCCATCTGCGCCCATTGATGGATGTCTGACACGCCCAAGTCCACGCGGCCTGCCTTACGCGGCTTCCTGCCGTGACACTGGGCTGCAATAAAACGGTTTGGGATCAGACACCGCGGAGACCCCGATCCTCCTCGTGCTGGCAGAACCGGACTGGCCCTTCCCCTGCCCGCGGGACATTGTCTTGCTGTGCCCAGGGATCCGTCAGCAGCACAGGCCAGCTTGGAGGATACGGGAGAACTCAGGACCCCACCTGCTGGGCCGACAGCCTGAACTCCCTGGTTTTGAATCTCCGGAGAGAAGGCGCTCGGGAGTGGGGGTCGTGATTACTTTTACTTTGTTTTTAGATAGAGGAGGGGAAATGCTGAGCTTGTTTCGTGCATGAGGACTGGGTAGGTTGCTGGACCATACCTGCCTTGCCTAATCTCTCATGGCAGCTGCATTCCTACGTGTTTAGTGGTTATAGATAGAGCGGGCCAGGAAACGGGGCTTCTCTGGAAAATCAAAATCCAAAATAGTTTGATTCTGAAATGCTGCCGCAGTGCCTTGTGCCCCTGTTGTCCTCTAAAGGTTGAGCTCCCTGGTCAGACTACATTTCCCATGGTGCACCAAGGAAAGGGGAGGTAGTGCCTCGTGGGAATTGTAGTTTGGGTGCCTCACACTCCCAATCTGTGTGTGCCAGGCTCCCTGATTGGATTCTGTCTCCATTACTCGCTCTGGCCCTGCATTTGCCATCATGCATGGCCTCCTCTCACCAAGAGGGGAGACCATGGGGCATGATAGGAAATGTCTCAGAAAGCTGTACAGTAACTCCTCACTTAAAGTCGTCCCGGTTAACGTTGTTTCGTTCTTACGTTGCTGATCAATTAGGGAACATGCTCGTTTAACGTTGTGAAATCATAGAATCATTGTGGGTTCAATCCTTGAGGGGGCCATTTGGGAATCTGGGACAAAAATTGGGGATTGGTCCTGCTTTGAGCAGGGGGTTGGACTAGATGACCTACTAAGGTCCCTTCCAATCCTGATATGCTCCCTTCTAGTCCTTTACAGGCTATCAATGGCAGTTCAGATGTCCCTTCCCCCACTGCCATGTGCTGCTCTCCGAGACTCCTGCCTGCTTGCTGTGGAGGGGGAGGGGAAGCAGAGGGGGCCTAATGTCCCCCTGCACCTTGCTTACCCCATCTTCCATAGAGCAGGGAGGACACACCAGGGAGGGAGTTGCTGCCTTAGGCAGAAGCAGCAGCTGTGGGGCTTGCTGATCTAATTAACAAGGCAGTGTACTTCTGACCCCACTCTTGATACCTAATTGGAAATGAGCATCTCTATCTCTGCCCTCCCTCCTTTCCTGCTGGCTTGTAGAGTGTGAGAGTTAACCCTTGAGGGCTCAGTGGAGTGCTAGTTCATTTAGTAAGGCAGTCCCTGGGAAATTTCCACCCTCTGACTCCTCCACCTCAACCAAGCTTCACTATCATCATCGCTGTGTACCAGTATTCAATTGCTTAAAGTCGCATTTTTCAGGAACATAACTACAACGTTAAGTGAGGAGTTACTGTATTACAGTTGGAAAAGGTACAGAAAAGGGCAACAAAAATGATTAGGGGCATGGAACAGCTTCCATCTGAGAGATTAAAAAGACTGGGATAGTTCTGCTTGGAAAAGAGACGACTATGGGGCGATATGATTGAGGTCTATAAAATCATGACTGGTGTGGAGAAAGTGACCAGGGAAGTGTTATTTACCCCTTCACATAACACTAGAACCAGGGGTCATCTGGGGAAATTAATAGGCAGCAGGTTTAAAACAAACAGAAGGAAGTATTCACAGAACGGACAGTCAACCTGTGGAACTCCTTGCCAGAGGATGTTGTGAAGGCCAAGACTATAACAGGGTTCAAAAAAGAACTAGATAAGTTCATGGAGGATAGATCCATCGATGGCTACTAGCCAGGATGGGCAGGGATGGTGTCTCTAGCCTCTGTTTGCCAGAAACTGGGAATGAGCGATGGGATGGATCACTCGATAATTGACCTGTTCTGTTCATTCCCTCTGGGGCACCCGGCATTGGCCACTGTCGGAAGACAGGATACTGGGCTAGATGGACCGTTGGTCTGACCCAGCCTGGCCGTTCTTATGGTCTTAGCCCTGCCAGGGAGCCCAGGCAATAGAGGAGAATGGGTGCACGAGGCACCGCGACTGCATTTCAGAATCAAAATATTTTGTTTTGAGCTGTTTTTCAACAAAATCTGGAAAATTTCTTTGGAAATTAGACACTTCACCCCCATTTCTGTAGTTGAAAACTCAGATGTCTGACAAAACTGTTTTTGAAGGATGGAGGAGTGGCACTAGGGCCCTGGTATAGACCCTGGCACAGGGCGCCAGGGCTCTGGGCAGCTGGCCCTGTCAGGCAGGTTAGGCCCACAAATGAGCTGAGTTTCCAGGGCCGCCTTCGCTCCCGCTGTGGGTTCCTTCCTGTGAGTACGTCTCCACCGATTGCAGTGGGGCTGGAACATCCTTCCCTGCCTCAGGGGCCTTGTTCATGTTACACTGCACTGGCATAAAGGTGCCGGCATGGGGATGAAAATTGGGCCCAACTGTAGTATGGGCAGCAGGATCTGGCCCCAGGTCATTGTTATTTTTACTAACCCTGGGCCAGATTCTCAGCTGGTGTAAATTGGTCTCTCCATCAGCTGCAGCAGAGCTACCTTCATTCCACAAGGGTGGGGGGTCCTGGCCCTTCCCCCTCCAGCGCTGGATCCCTAGACCCACCACGCCCCTGGCTCATGCCATGAAGCTGACCTGCAACCCGTCAGTCTAGCTTCAGGCTGAGCAAAGAGCCCCAATGGGATCGTGTGCTTTGGGCACCTTTCCGTCCCGGGGTAGCCGCACAGCCGGGAACGTCCCTTTGCTCTGCTCTGGATTCTCGGTGTGGGAGCTCGGAGGTGGGGGGACTAGCACCCTGTGTTAGACAAGAGCATCTCGTGCTGGCTCTGTCACTGGGGCCTGAGCCTCGGAGAGGCCCCTGGAGGTAGGAGCTGAGCTGAAAGCGGCTCAGCCGAACTGGGGCCAATGTTCTTGGGAGCCAGCCAGAGCCACTTGGGGCCCAGTCTTCAGAGGGGCTGCAGGTTCCCAGCTGGTCAGAAAAATCTCCCCTTTCCCCTCCCCCATGCTTCAGGTGGGTCTGCAAACGCTGGCGTTGGTGTGGCACTGAAGTGCTGTGAGCTGAGCCCCGCGGGGCGGCTGGACCTAGCTACCTGGCACGAGCGTTGTTAAGAGGAGCTATTTTTGTACCGTTTATGGGCATTGAAACACTAACCCTTGCAGGAGGGGTCGGCTCTGTACCCGACTCTCTCTCTCTAATACATTATTTTTAAACAAACCTGGTGGCTGCTGGTCTCTCTGCTGCAAGGCAGCGGCTGGGCTGGGGGCGTGAAACTGAGCAGGGCCTTGGCAAGCAGAGTCCAGCCCCATTGAGAGCCCTTACCGGCCGGCCTGTTGTGGGAGCTGGGCTCTGGGAGCGGCCAGGGGCTCGGGCTCGGGCTCCCTTTCCTTGCAGAGTAACCCCCATCTGCAGGCCTGGGAGAGTCAGGCCCAGGGAGTTAACGCATGGAGGGAGCTGCTGGACTGCGCAGAACCCTGGGGCTGTCGCCCGGCACGTGCGCTCCTGCGAGCAGAGCAGCTCCCATGTGATTGTTGCCTTCCGGCCTGGGCAGGGGAGCATGTTCAACCCAGATGAGCTCGACCCCCCAGCGGGTGCTAGGAACCACCCTGAGCCTCGGGGGTGCTGCCGCTCCGGCTCCATTGCGCCAGCTCAGCCGGGGCGTGGGGCCTCCCTGCTCACACCCTGACATGATCCTCCAGGTGCTCCGCACGCAGCCCAGTGGGGAGCCAGGCACGGGGACCCTGAGCAGGGCCGGGGGGGTCTTTCCATGGGAGTCAGCGGTCTATCTCAGACCTCGTGTGACTTTCCCAAGGTCACCCAGCAAGCTGGGAGCAGAACCCAGGAGTCCTGCCTCCTAAGACCCTGCCCCAAACTCAACCCTCTGGACCCCACCTGCGCCCCCCTCAGCGAGATCCTGGCTCCAACTGATGCAGGGCTTTGGGGACACAGTGGTGAGGGTGGGGTAACCAGATGGGCCTGACCTTGCTTGCAGGTAACCCCAGGGCAGTGTACCAGGGCGCTGGAAGCAGAGCCAGGGGTCCTGCCATGTTCTCTACAGACCCCCCCAGCACTGAGCTCAACGGGGGCTGGCACATGTGAGCCCAGCGCCAGGGCGTGCCTGAGCCCCCGTGGCTGTCACAGCGGCTGGAACTATTGACACCGCCCGGGGGCCGATCCCCACACGGCTTCGCCCAGGTGGCCCCAGAGCACGTGGATTCATGCAGGAGGCTACAAGTCGGGGCTCAGCTGCTCTTCACAATGCAACATCGAACAAAACCCAGACCTGGCACGGCTGGGGCAAGGGGCAGCTGCAGCCCAGCTCCCAGCCAGGGGGCCACAAAACCAGCCTGGAGCCAGCCACAGGCTGGGCCTGTCCCTGCCCCCCTGCACCGCTTGTTCTTGGTGGGAGGCAGGGCTGAGGTCAAAGGTGGGGCCCAAGTGAGGGTGGGGGGTGTCCTTGCGCCCAGCGATTGGGCCCAGCCTGGCCATGGGGCTGCTCAGGCCCCATGAGGTGTGATGGTGGGATTCTTGCCCCTCCCCCATCAATAAGTGATCTGCCAGCCCCCATTGGTGGGACCGTGCCTGTCCTGAGACCCCCAACAGCTTGGCCCTTCAGCGACTGCCAGGGGACACGGGACCTGGCTCGGCAGGGGCGGGCGGGGTGGATTTTAGCAGCAGCAGGACCAAGATGCAGCTTTACAAACAAAACCCCAGGAAAGGTTCAAACCCGCAGCCCCCAGCCTCCACTGGCCTGGGCACCACGGCAAGCGCCCGGCAGGTTAGGGGACCTCCTTTGGGCAGCTCTGGGAGGGGCTGAGCACCTGCCCTCAGAGAGCAGCATCCTACACTGGGTGTCCCCAGATCCCCCCCGCTGCGGAATGACACTGCAGCAACACGCCCGGGGTCAGGCTGGTTCTTTAAATAAAAAAGCGTCCAGCAAGCGCCATCAAATTAACAATTACACCAGAGTCAACAGCGGTGTCATGCCCCCCCGCTCCCCTCCCGCCCAACACCTCCCCGTCTACCTGCAGCAGGGACAGGCCAGCCGCGGCCCAGGGGCTAGGGACACGTATCAAAAAGCACTTTCCAAAAGTCCTGGGGGGGCAGGGGCATAGAAAACGAAGGCTTTGAGGCAGAAAGGCAGGCGTGGCAGGGCCCTCGCCCGGCGGCACGGGGGCCCCTCATTCACTCAGCATTGGGGGGGTTAGCCCTCCCCCTTTGTGTTGTGTGTGGGGGGCGGGGGCGGGAATTGTACAAAATAATCACAGCTCTGCCGACGCAGCAGCAGGGGTCTCACACACACACACACACACCATCAGCCCTGGCTAAGGGCCTGGCGCTGCCAATGGGGGCCTGGCAGCCCCACCAGTGTAGTCGGCTTTAAGGGCTTGAACCTATAGCAGTCCAGGAGCATCATTCCTGGGGATCCCCCCCCATGGATACCTGGCCCATCCCCCCCAGCTGGGGACTGCTGCTGTCGCTTGCTGCGGGTGCAGAACATGGGCCTGTGTGTGGGGCCCTTCCCTCACCCGGCTGCCCCAGGTGCTCTGCAAAGCTGCCACCTGCGCCCTGCCCCGACCCCCGGGGCACAGCAGAGGCCCTGGGACAGAACGTGCAGCAGCACCGTGCCAGCTCTGGAGACGCGGGCACCTTCCAGGCCCAGCAAAACCATGGCAGCCTAGTCAGGCATGTGGCCGGTTCCCTGTGGGGCCAACCCAGCCCGCCCCTCATGTTTCCACGCCTGCTCGGGCCTGGGGGCACTCGGCCCTCTGCCAGGCAGCCCCACGTGGCAATGACCAACCCCAGGGCTGTTTTAGGGACTGGGGGGGGGGGTAGGTACTACCCCTCAGCAGGGCGGGGTGGGGGGGGTGGCCATGCCAGGCCTTGGGTGGGGAGGGGATAGGGCAACCAGCACGGGCCCAGTGGAAATGGAACCAGTGCCTGCCGGGCCCAGGGGCCGCGCCCCAGGCATCCAGTCCCATTGCAAAGGCCCCGGCTCAGGCCCCCACTAGTGGCTGTGCATGGTGACGTGTGTCCGGCCAGCCGCGTGCCTGGAGCTGTGGCGTGGCCAGCGTGGGGCTCAGCGCTTTTGCCGGGAGCCAAAGTGCAGCCGTTCAAGTACGTCCATGGTCCAGGCCCCCGCCCCGCTCAGCACCGGCCAGCAGGGGGCTGCATTGGGCACAAAAACCCTGGCGGGTCGAGGAGGCACCCAGGGTCCTGTCGCTCCTTGTTGAAGGGCCAGCGGGGCACCTGGCAGGAGCGTGGGGCGGTGCAGCTTGTGCCCCTGGTCCCCGGGATGGAGGGGCCCCGTCAGCTGGTCCCCGGGATGGAGGGGCCCCGTCAGCTGGCGGCTGGTCTCGGATGGAGGGGCCCCCCTCGCCTGGTCCCCAGGGCAGACGGGCCCTGTCGGCTGGTGGCTGGTTTCCAGGGCACAGGGGCCCCGTCGGTTGGTCCCGAGGATGGAGGGGCCCCGTCGGCTGGAAGCTGGCCCCAAGGCAGAGGGACCCTGGCGGCTGGTCCCCAGGATGGAGTAGCCCCCTCGGCCGGCAGCTGGTCCCCGGGCTGGGCCAGCGGGGGCCCCATTGGCTGGTGGCTGGCCCCCGGGGGCCCGCTCAGATGGAGGTCTCGTCGCTCCTGCTCAGTGATCAGACACACACCCGGGAGGGGGGGGGAACAAACACAGACGTATGGTCATGAGCAGCTGGGCCGGGCCCCCGGCAGGCTGGCCAGGTGGGCGGCAGAGCCACGAGGCGCGCATGTTAATGGAGGAAATTAAAGAACAGAAATCTGGGCGGTTGGGGGCGGGAGACAGAGGAGAGAGGGGGGGTTAGTATGAGAGTGGAGAAGGCAGCGGAGGAGTTAGAGCAGCCGGCAGGATCTTCCCCCGCCCCACCCTGAATCGGCTCTGCCCCCTTGCGGCCTAGCGCAGAGCCCTGGGCTGAGCCCCAGGCCGGCTGCTCGGGGTGGGGCAGACTCCCAGCGGCTGGGGGCAGCTCGGCCTGTCCTGTGACTCGCAGGGGGCGGCCGAACCCGCATGGAATTGGGGGTGGGAGGAACCAAGGCTCCGGCCCCACAGCCCAGTCCAGCACTCAGGACTCGCCCTGGCGGCGGGGCAGGATCCGGGCCCAGAGCTTGGGCAGAGCCGTGGGGGCACTAGGCCAGGGGAGGAGACATCTGAGGAGAGGCTGAGGGAACTGGGATTGTTTAGCCTGCAGCAGAGAAGAATGAGGGGGGATTTGATAGCTGCTTTCAACTACCTAAAAGGGGGTTCCAAAGAGGATGGATCTAGACTGTTCTCAGTGGTAGAAGATGACAGAACAAGGAGTAATGGTCTCAAGTTGCAGAGCGGGAGGTTTAGGTTGGATATTAGGAAAAACTTTTTCACTAGTAGGGTGGTGAAGCACTGGAATGGGTTACCTAGGGAGGTGGTGGAATCTCCTTCCCTAGAGGTTTTTAAGGTCAGGCTTGACAAAGCCCTGGCTGGGATGATCTAGTTGGGGTTGGTCCTGCTTTGAGCAGGGGGTGGGACTAGATGACCTCCTGAGGTCCCTTCCAACCCTGAGATTCTATGATTCTATGATCTGGGGGGGTGGAGCCTGGCTGGTTTGAATGGGCACAGCCCCAGCCACCTCCCCGGGCGATGGAGGCTGACGCCGGCGCCGTGGGCCGGGGGGAGGTTGGGGTGACGAGGGAGCAGCTCCACAGCCTCCCCGCACAGCCAGATCCCAAGCAGGGCTGTGGCACTGGCTGCCCTACAGGTGGGCACCAGGAGAGGTCACTACCAGTGACCTGCCCCTGCCCTGCCGGATCCGGAGGGTCTCCAGGCAGTGCCTTGGCAGCGAGCTTGGCCCTGGGCACCTACTCACTCGGAGCCGGAGGAGTCCTCGTCCACCGTGCCGGCCTTGATGCTCATGGTGATGGGCGTCACCCCGTTGAGCTGCTCCTGCAGCGTCTGGCGGGGCCGCAGCAGCACCCTGCCCCCCCAGCTGCCCTCGCTACCCGTCGAGGAGCCGCGCGATGCCACCGTGCCCGGCGGGGGGGCCGAGAGCTCGCTGGGCACGCGGCGGAGGCTGTTCTCACTGATGGTGGGGAGGCACTTCTTCTTCAGGATCCCTGCGGGGGGCAATGGGGGTGCGTGAGGCCGGGGGAGATGCTCGGGGCTGTGCAGCTGGGGCGGGGCTGAGGGGGACCCTCCCGGTTCCTGTCCCGGGCAGGTGCCCTGTGCCGCACTGCAGACGGAGGAATTGCCCCATGGGAGCAGAGCCGGCCCATCCAGCCTGGGCTCCCAGATCCTGCAGCCCCCGGGGCCGGAGCAGCTCCTGAGGCTTTGCCAGGCTCGCCTCACCCGCAGCGCCTGCCTCAGCAGCATTGATCAGCCCCGGCCTGGCAGGAGCCTGCGACCACCAGCGCTCCGCCCTACGGGTCCAATGCCACCCGGCTAAGGGCTGGAGAAGCCACGCCAGGCTCTTGCGTGTCTGTAGGAGACCCCGACCCTTACAGAGCCCCCATCTCTGCCGTGTCTATAGGGGAAGCTCTGAGGACCCTCTACCCCTGGAGCACCCCACCCCCACGCAGCGGTATCTGTGGAGGACCCCTGCCCCACACAGCACCCTCCCGCGAGCCTTGCAATGCAGCACTGGGCCCCCACCCCAGGGGAGGGGGCTGCTGGGTTCCCCGCTTACCTTTCTGGGGCTGGGCAGCGGGGTTGGGCAGCGGAACCAGCACGTTCTTGTCCAGGACCTCCCCGTTCTCCCTGGGTGCCTCCTCTGGGGGTCCCGGCTGCACCTGCCCCGCGGCCGGCTCCACCCGCAGTGTCTCGGGGCCGGTGTGCCCGTCGCTCTCGCTGGCCGTGGTCACAAACTCCCCCGGCCAGTAGGGCTTGCCGTGGGCTGGCAGGTTATCCGCTGGGGGAGAGCACAGTGAGCTGGGCCAGGGACCCCGGAGCCAGCGCCCCACCACCCCGGGGCCGCTCCTGCTCACGCCGGGCAGGCGAGGGGAGGGCAGGTGCCCGGCCTGGGGTAGGCGAGGGGAGGGCAGGTGCCTGGCGTGGGGCAGGCGAGGGGAGGGCAGGGGGCAGGCGAGGGGAGGGCAGGTGCCCGGCGTGGGGCAGGCGCCCCTATAGCTGCGGTGTCCCCTGCCCTGGGGTTACAGGACAGCCAGGGCAGGGGTGGAAAGGAGCCAGTCAGTCACGGCTTAGCCACCTCCCCTCCCGCCAGCCATGGACCCAGAATGGGGATCCCAGACGCTGACCCACTGTGGGGGCTGCTCCCTCCCCTGCCAGCCCCCTGGACCCGGCGTTACCTTTGGGGGAGCTGTGTGGCGGCAGCTTCTCGCTGAGGGGGCCCAGCAGGTTCTCCCAGCAGGGCTCCCCCGGGAACGCCTCGTCCTCCTCGCTGTCCGAGGAGTGGGTGGAGGCGTAGGAGCCGCTCTGGTCGTCCTCCAGGGACAGGTCGCTGTCCGAGTCCGTGTCGTGCTCTGGGGCAGGGTCACACAGAGAGCTCAGGGCCAGCTCTGCAGGGCCCCTCCCAGCCTAGGGCCTGGGGCCAGGCTCCAGACACCCCAGTTCTGCCCCCAAGCCAATGGAACACAATGCCCCCCCACCCCATGTGGCAGCCACCCCCTCCACCCCTGCTCACCGTTGGGCTGGTCCTTGGCCTCCAGGAAGTGGGCGCCGGGGTCCGTCTGCCCGCTGGGCACCTGGCAGCTCTTCAGCCCGGACTCCTCCCTGCAAAACACGGCCGGGACACTAGAGCCACGCCGGGCCTGGCCACGCCGGGCTCCCGAGCCCTGCACTGCACGGCACAGCGCTGCCCCGGGGGCGCCGGGCAGTACCTGAGCACGAAGGGGATGTAGCTGTGCTGGCTCTTGCCGGAGTGCACGGTGCTGTGCAGGGAGCCCGTGGACGCGCCGAAGGGCGTGTGGTACAGCCGGCCAGCCACGTACGTGCTGTTGCAGTTGTAGGCCTGGGAGTGGGGGGTAGAGAACAGGGGGGCGGACGGTGAGTCGCTGCTTCCTCCGACACTCCCCACTCAGCCTGCTGCCCCTCCCCCAGCACCTCAGCCCTGGGGTCCCCCACCTCTGCCGGTGCCCCTCACTCCCGACCTGCAGCCCCTGCCATCCCAGCCCTGGGGTCCCCCACCTCTGCCGGTGCCCCTCACTCCCGACCCGCAGCCCCTGTCATCCCAGCCCTGGGGTCCACCCTCCCAGCTCTGCCAGTGCCCCTCAATCCCGACCCGCAGCCCCTGCCATCCCAGCCCTGGGGTCCCCACCTCTGCCGGTGCCCCCCAATCCCGACCCGCAGCCCCTGCCATCCCAGCCCTGGGGTCCCCCACCTCTGCCGGTGCCCCTCAATCCCGACCCGCAGCCCCTGCCATCCCAGCCCTGGTAGAGATGACGCCGCCCAGGGCAGAGAGTCAGGCCGAGGCACTAGTTACTCCGGGGCCGGGCACTCACCGCTGTCAGGGTGGATTTGGTGGTGAGCGCGGGGTCTGTGCTGTGCTTCTTGCTGCAGCTGAACTTCAGTGCCTTCCTCACATCCTTGCTGAAGACGATGCAGGCGAGGAAGATGAAGGGGCCCTGAGGGAGGGCACGAGGGGCAGGTCAGAGTCCGCTGGGGCTGAGCTGGGCCGGTGGGCCCAGATGGAGCCGAGGGGGGGTCCATGAGCCAGGCCCCCTGTCCTGACGTACTGCCATGCTTCCTGCCGGGGGGTGATGGCTCTGGGGCCAGGTGCCCACACAGGGCTCCTCCAGAGGGGACCTCTGCGCCAGGCCCAGATCCCCCCCAGCTGTCACAGCACAACCCCCACCCCCCGGCACCATGGTGTGAGGCCGGCTCGCCACAGAGCCGGGCACACGGCCGCACCAGCTCTGGGCCAACGGGGCCACACAGGGCTGCACGGCCTTCCGAGCCACCTCTACACAGGCTCGGCTCCTGGGCCAAACTGGGGAGACCCCCTCCAGTGCTGGGGAAAAGGCCCCGCCCCCCCTCAGGGAAAGGCCCCGCCCTACCTGGAGGCAGTTGAAGCCAGCAAAGAGGTAGTGGAAGAGGATGGCATCGCTGTTGACGGAGAGCAGGGCCAGGAGCCACGTGGCGCTAACCAGCAGCAGCACCAGGAATGCCGCCCGCAGCCCCGACCTGCGCCGGGCAGAGGGGTCAGGCCAGGCCAGAGATGCCGACTCCGCCCGCCCCGATTCCTGCCCTGCCCGCCCGCGCCCACACCGACCCCTCCCCCTACCAACCCCACACCAACCCCTCCCACACCGACCTCTCCCGTGCCCACCCCCCCACCAACCCCTCCCACACTGACCCCTCCCCTGCCCCCCCCCCCACCAACCCCATACCCACCACTGCAGCACACACTGAGGGGCCAGGGGCTGTTCCCCCAGCAGAGCTGCCCCCCCAAGAAACAACCCCCAGTTCCCTCTCCCTGGGAGCAGGCCTCAGTCAGCACCTCCCATACTGAACCAGGCACTGGGGGGGGGGGGGGGGGGTGTTTAAGACTCACACTGGGCCCCTCTTCTCGAAGCCCCGCTCCTGGGCCAGGCAGGTGGCTTTGGTGGCCAGGACGTGGAGGAAGACGCTCGTCTGTAGGGAGAAGAGGGTGAGTCAGCAATGGGAGGCAGGGCCCAGGGCCCTCCCCCAGCCCCTCTCCAGTCTGCCCAAGTGGCTGTAGCGCAGAGCACAAGGCCCCCCACCCAGGCAGAAGGGGGCAGTTTCTGGAGGGGATGCAGCTGCGCGGGCATGAGCCACGGGAAGCAGCCCCCGGTTCAGAGCCCTGGTCCAGCTGGGCTGAGACACTTCCAAGGAGGTTCCCTTCCTTGTCCTGCATGACAGGAGGAGTGTGGAGGCCAGTGGGAGGGAGGGCAGCAGGCCTGCATGGCCTGGGCCCCCCCTCACCCCTCAGGCTCTCTCCAGTAGGGAACCTCAGCAGGGAAACTGAGGCACTGAGAGGCAAAGGGGCCTGTCCCAGGTCAAACAGAAAGTCAGTGGCAGGCCTGGGAAGAGAACCCAGGAGTCCTGGCTCCCAACTAGTCCTGGCTCTAACCACTAGACCGTCCCCCAGAGCAGGGATAGAATCGAGGAGTCCTGACTCCTAGTCCCCCCCTCCCCTCCCCTACCAGCGTGAGTGTGTAGGGGGTGCAATGCACGCGAGTGAGTGCTGGGTGCCCAGCGAGGGCGTGGGGGGGCAGCCTGTGCAGTGTGGGTGCAGGTAACGAAGCTGGAGCTGCTCTGCGCAGGATTGACCAGCCGTGCCCGTGGGGGTGGTGGGGGCACCCCATGTGCGGCCCCTGCAACTGTGACGTCAGCAAAGGCTTCGACCCCGACTGCAACAAAACCAGCGGGGAGTGTCACTGCAGGGTGAGTGAGGGAGATACCACTGCAGGGGGACTGCGGGGCTGCCTGCGTCAGCTGGGGGGAGATACCACTGTAGGGAGACTGGGGGGTGCCTGGGCCAGCTATGGGGAGATACTACTGCAGGAGGATTGGGGGGGTGCCTGGACCAGCTGGGGGGAGATACCACTGCAAGGGGACTGGGGGGTGCCCGGCCAGACCATGCTGCTGTTGGTCTTGCTGCCCCTTGATCCTCCCCATGTCTCCGCAGCCCCATGGACTAGCCTTCGAGCCCCCCGCTGCCCCCGCCCATACGCACCGAGACGGCGAAGGCGATGGGCCCGGCGAAGCTCCAGACCAGTGTGTCGTAGATGGAGAGCCAGCAGAAATCGGGGTTCCCGTAGCCCTCGGGGTCCAGCCCCACGGCCAGCCCTGTGAAGAGAGGAGCCACACAGCTCATCCCACCCCATCCTGGCAGGGTACGGAGGAGCCAGCAATCCATGAGCTCTCTGCGCCGCTGGCAGGCCAGGCGCTATGCATGCCAAGGGCCCCGTGTCTCCACTGAAAACAGACCAGTCCGGTGTTCACCAGGGAGCAGAACGGGAAGGATGCGGCCAGTCTTCACTGCGTGCTTGGGAGCGGCTGCCGGCATCAGTCTCACCCAGAATGGCCGGATCCCTTATCGGCCGGTGACATGTGAGGGGTCGGATTGTGAGCCCGTGTGCCAGTGGGACCCTGCAGCCCGCAGAGACATTAGCTAGTGCGAAGGGCTGAGCTCCAAAGAAGGGGTGATGCCCTGCCCCACAGGAGAGGTCCATGGACACCAGACCTGCCACTGGATCGTCCCTACGTACCGTCAGCGAGAGGACAAAAGACATTTGTTCTCCCTCGTCCCCGTGAAGAGGAGTCAGGCGAGTGGATTCCTCCCAGCCGCTGAGTTTGCAGCTCAGAGCACATGGCAGGAGGGGGATCAAACCCCCAGACAAAGGAACTTGGGATCTTTGTGCTGCTTGGATGCTGGGGGGGCCAAGTGTTTCTAGGCATAAGCAAGAGATGCCCAGCTGCTTTGCGGGGTTAGCCCTGAAGGACACATAGAGCTGGCTTCTCATAGAAGCCACTATTACCTTTTGCAACTTAAGGCTGGAACTCATTTGTGTATCTCTGTCACTTGCTGTATCCTCGCCAGTAACCCTCGTTACCTTTTCCTAGCTAACAACTCTGTAGAGAGTTTGTTAGAGGATTGGCTGCAAGCCTCGTCTTTGGGGTGAGATCTAAGGTGCAACTGACCTGGGGTAAGTGACGGGTCCTCTGGGACTGGGTGTGACCTGAACCTTGCTGTGATCTGTGGTGAGGGACCAGCTACGACAAAGGCCGGCTCACTGGGGTGGCGAGACGGAGCGGCGTGCCCAAGGGGACAGTCCGTGACTCCAGAGGCGTTCACACTAGATCACTGGTTGGTGAGGGCTCAGTACAGAACTCCCAGCCAGCATGGGGGCGGGGGCTGCTCCTACCAGCGTGCCCGAGTCACTGCCGAGAGCACTCCCCTCCCTGCCTTGCCCAGCTGCTGATAGCGGAGACTGGGGGTGGGCAGACGTAGCCCCAGCAGGGAGGTGGGGCAGCGCCGGGGCTCACCTGTGATGAAGGCTGGCACGCCCCAGCCCACCATGTAGTAGAAGCGCATGGGGCTGTGGTTGATGTCCCGCACCTCGGTCAGCATGCGGTAGAGGTGCAGCGCCTCCAGCAGGAGCCAGGCGAAGGTGCACATGTAGAAGAAGTGCAGCAGGATGGCGATCACGGTGCAGGCAAACTGCGGGGAGGGCCGGGCGTTAGGGGGTGGGGGGAGCCGGCACAGCCAGGGAAAGGCCCCAGGACACCCCAGTTACCGTGCGCCCCACAGGCTCTGGGGCGCCCTGCTGCCCCCAGCTGGGAGACTGCACACTGCAGGGCCTCCATGCCTGGGCTCAGCCAGCCCCGCCGGGGATTCATGCGGAGGGCCCAGGGCCCAGCCCAGCCACCACCTGCTCAGCACCCCACCCCTGTGCCAGTCGCGTCGCAGGGGAGTCCCAGGCTGGCCCAGCCCCCCACTCCCCGCCCGCAGGCTCACGGGGATGTCAGCCTGGTTGATGCCCAGCAGGAAAACGAGCTCGGCGAGGAAGAGGGCAGCGGCAGTGTTCTTGCGGATGCTGTGCTGGTTGGCGCGCAGGGCCCGCAGGCCGGCCAGCACCAGGAAGGTGAGCAGGAGGCTGCCCAGCGTCACGGCCACGGAGGCGTAGGTGATGGTCTGCAGCGGCAGGATCTCCCCATTCTGGGGGGCAAAGGGAGGCTCGTTGGGCAGCAGCCAGACACCACAGGCCCCGCCCCACAACCAGCTCAGGGCTCAGAGATCACCATAGCCCCGCCCATGGCTCCACCTCCTTGGGAATGGGGATCCTCCCACTCTCACCTCTCACACTGTGGGCCCACCCCTAGCCCTACTCCCTGAGGGATGGGGGCCCTCCCCACCCCACCCCACCTTTCATACTGTGGCCTTGCCCATGGCTCTGCCCCCTGGATATCTGGGCTTCTCCCCCTCTCACCTCTAACACTGTGACCCCGCCCATGGCTCCACCCCCTGGGTTGGGGCTCCGCCCCCTGCCTGCTCACCTCTCTCCTGGAGATGTCCATCAGCACAGCGAAGCTGGTCATGTGGCTGCACTGGCAGCTGACGTGGCTCTGGTTCCTGAAGACCAGCTCACAGCCCCTGGCCGACCAGCCGCCCGCCCCGCCGGGCCTGGGAAGCAGGAGAGCCGGAGTTGGGGCAGGGGGGTCTGGGCTCACAGGCCCTGTCACCACCGGGGTCCCCCAGAGCCTCCCCTCGCAGGTGGGTGGGCCCAGCCGCGGGTACTCACAGCATGGAGTGGTTCCAGAAGACGCAGATGGGCTTGGAGCGCTCCTCTGTCTCCAGCAGCCGGAACTGCACGGTGACGGGCTTCTCCAGCGCCCGCAGCCCCCGCTGCTCCTCATCGTGCACCCTGATGCTCACCACCGGCGTGTTGATGACGGGCCGTTTGGGGACCCTGCAGGAACAGCCAGTGCCGTGAGACCCAGCACCCCCTCCCCCACCCTTGCATCGGCCCCAGTGAGCAGGACCTGTGTGCTTTGGCCACCCCAGCTATCTGCCCCCCCAGCTTTCCACCCTGCGCCTCTGCCACCCTCCACAGCTACCTGCCAGAGGAGATAAGGGAGAGTCCCAGACCAGTTCCCAGCGGGGCCGTGGAGACCGAGCTCCCCTGGGGACCCCACAGGGCAGGGCCATGGCACGTTGGCTGAGGGTAAACAGGGGCCTTCACTGCCTCTCCATGCCCCACCCTGCACCATCTTCTCCCTGGTACACCCCCCCACACTCCTCTCCCCAGCACCGCCCCCCCCCCCCCAGCTCCTCTCCCCAACACCCCCTCCCTTCCATCCCCAGCACTCCCTGGATCCTCTCCCCAGCACCCCCACCCCCTGCCTGCCATCTTCTCCCCAGCTCCCCCTCCCCGCCCCGAGATCCTCTCCCCAGCGCCGTGGGTACCGCAGGCTCCGCTTGTCCGTGTCGTACTGCTCCGGCAGCAGCCCCGCCAGCGTACGGTAAATAATGACGCTAGCCACAGCCTGGCCCTCACTCAGCTCCGGATGCCTCTTGCGCCGGGTCACCAGTGCCGGCTCCTCCTCCTCCTCTGCGGAGCTGGGGGGCTGCTTGGCGCTGCCCATGGGGGGGTCTGGAGGGAGAATCAGGGTAGCTGAGAGCTGGGCTGGACCTTGCTCCCGCGAGGGCAGCACGGACCCAGGCGAGGACCAGTCACGCCGCACTCCCTGCAAGACAGGCTGATGCCCGCAGAGAGCGCCAGGCTGTGCTAAGTTCCCCCAGGGATGCAGCAGATCTAGGCTTACAGCCCAGCTCTGGGCTCCCCACAGCTCTGCCGGTGCCCCTCACTCCCAACCTGCAGCCCCCTCAATTCCAGCCTTGGGCTCCCACAGCTCTGCCGGTGCCCCTCACTCCCGACCTGCAGCCACCTCAATTCCAGCCTTGGGCTCCCACAGCTCTGCCGGTGCCCCTCACTCCCGACCTGCTGCCCGCTCAATTCCAGCCTTGGGCTCCCCACCCAACCCTCCCTCAATCCTGGGCTCCCCACAGATGCTGCCCAGCTCCACCCCTGCTGGCACCCGCCGGTGGGGCACTGCCGCTGACTCACCTTTGCCCTCGGGTGCCCGGAAGACGGTTTCGGGGAGGATGACGGTGGTTTCTAAGTCCGCGGGCTTCTCGCCCCGCAGCGCCTCGTAGTGGGGCAGCTTGGCGCCAGCAAAGTTCCCCTTGTCCAGCCGCACTACAGAGATGACTGGCGGAGAGACCCCCCATGAGGGGCAGGGCCTGCCCCCATCAAGTTCACCCCACCCTCCTGCCCATGCTGGCTCCCAGTTCGGCCCATCCACGCCCTGCAGGGCTGCCTGGACCCAGAGCCCAGCCACCGCCCGCTGCTGCCCCCTTGCGCCACACGCAGGCTTCCCAGGCTGGGCAGCCAAGCCAACGTAGGGCCACGATTCTGGGAGCCCTGGAGACTCCTGGGCCCAGCCATGGGGGCGCCGAGTGCCCACCCTCCCCAAACGGGGGCTGCTCAGGAGCGGGCCCTGGGGTGGACAAGGCTGGGCAGCCGAACGTGGCCTGGCCCCAGGCTGGGCTCCCTCACGCGCTAGGGCTCCCCTTCCAGCTCCCAGGCACAGCAGCCTGCACCCCCGTGATGCACAGGCCCGGGGAGGTGCCCAGAGAGCCCCTCGCCCCGCTGGAGCCCATGAGCTGCCCCTTGGGGGTGCCTGGCTCTGGGGCCGGACGGGCCCCCAGGACGTGGGTGTGACGTTATTGACAATAACTGGGACCGTATAGATCATGGTTGCAACCAAGGTCCTGTAGTGGCACCAAACCTTATATAAAGGGGGTCAAATGAGGTGTCTAAGACCAGGTTATGCTTGGCTGGTTATGATTATGCCATTTATATGTATGTATCAGTTTTGTAGTTGAAGTTATGAATATTGGCTTTATACTGTTTGTATTTCAAACTTGGGCTGTGCTTCTGGGACCCCAGACAAGCTATCAGCTCGGCCAGGCCTGCTGGATGGCCCATTAAGAACCATCAGCGATACAATGGCCCCATTGAGAGAAGGCGGACACGCCTGTGACTCAGCAAGGTAGGCAGGGACATGCCTATGAACCGAACTCTAAGGTTTTTTCTTGCCATGTGCCCCAATGCTTGTCTTTGGAACAAAGAAAGAGAGGCCACATGATGAAAGGCTATAAAAGACTGCTGCAACTCCTCCATCTTATCTTCTTTCCTGCTTCTTGCCTCTGGAGGAACTTTGCTACAAATGGAAGCTCTACAAAAAGAACTAAATGACCCATCCCAGCGGTGGATGTATTTCAGAGACTCGATTTGAACCTGCAGTTTATTCCATCTCTGCTACAAGCCTGAACCAAGAACTTTGCCATTACTGTATGTAATTGATTCCTTTTAACCAATTCTAGCTCTCACCTGTACCTGTTTCATTTTATGAATAAACCTTTAGATTTTAGATTCTAAAGGATTGGCAACAGCGTGATTTGTGGGTAAGATCTGAGTTGTATATTGACCTGGCTCTGGGGCTTGGTCCATTGGGATCGGGGGGACCTTTTTTTCTTTTACTGGGGCATTGGTTTTCATGACCATTTGTACCCATAACGAGTGGCACTGGTGGTGAGATTGGGAAACTGAAGTGTCTAAGGGAATTGCTTGGGATGACTTGTGGTTAGCCAGTGGGGTAAAACCAAAGTCTCCTCTGTCTGGCTGGTTTGGTTTGCCTAAGAGGTGGAAAAACCCCAGCCTTGGGCTGTAACTGCCCTGCTTGAAGCAATTTGTCCTGAACTGGCACTCTCAGTTGGGTCCCGCCAGAACCAGCATTGTTACAGTGGGGCTGCGACAGCTGGTTGGTCTGCGGGGCCATGACCCCACCCTGAGCCCAGGGTGCCCTGCCAGGGCTGGGGGGCCCCGAGAGAGCTGAGCCCCAGAATCCCAGGGTAACCCCCCCACCCCAACAGAGACAGGCGCGCCCCCTATGGGCACTGTCATTCCTGCAGGTGGGGCTGGTCAGATCCCTGCCCTCGTCCTGCCCCATGGCCAGGCAACGGCACCTAGGGACACTGCAGGGTGCAGTGGGGTCGGCCCGCCCAGCTCCACACTCCTCAGTCCCCCTGTGACGGAATGGGACTGTTCTTAATGTTTCTATGCCTCAGTTTCCCCGAGGCATGTGTTAAGTCTCTAGGTGGTGGGATAAAGGGTGTAATTGCAGAGCCCTAGAGTGCCAGTGTGATGACAGAGAATGGCCGACACCCTGTCTCCTGGCAACTGATGGTCTGGGCCCCTTCTCTGCAAAGGTGCGAGCTGAAGGTGTTGGATCAAAGGGATCAGGTGACCTCCTGGCCCGGGAAGGAGACAAAGGGAGAGGAGGGGCGGAACAGTTTCAGTTTGGAGCCAGCTGGGGAACATGGAGAGAGGCGCAGACAGAGTCTGGCCTCCCTGCCCCCCTTTTGGAGCTGTGGGGTGAAACGCAGGGAGCCCCCAGGCGAGGGTCTAAGCTCCCTACCCCCCGGAAGGGCCCGACTAACGGGTCCTGGATGTACTGACAAGCTCTGTTTGGACTGTGTTCCTGGCATCTCTAATAAACCTTCTGTTCTACTGGCTGGCTGAGACTCCCAGTGAATCCGGGGAAGAGGGGTGCAGGCGCTGACTCCCCCACACTCCGTGACATCCCCCACCCATTCTCCCTGGCCCCCTCAGCTCCTGCCTTCACGGGCCACGTGAGGAGCTGGCTGGCTCTGTGCAGCAAGCCCCCTGGCCCAGGACAGCCACCGCCCCCACTGCACATGGGCACAGCCGGCCCGGCCCACTCAGAGACAGCCCTGTCCCATGCGGCGGCCACCCCGCCCACGCGACAGCCACGCCCCCACAAGCGACAGCCACGCCCCCAGCGCGCTGCCCTCACCGATGTTGGGCGTGACGAGGGTGAAGGGGCTCAGGTAGGTCTGGCGCAGGTTCTGGGCCAGGGTGCTGGCGTAATCCTCATAGCGCTTCAGCAGCCAGGCCGTGCCGCCCTCCGTCTGCTGGATCAGCTCCCAGTGGCGCTTGTTGCTGGGGTCCAGCAGGGCACTGCCCACCCGCAGCAGGTTCTGCGGGGGTGGGGGGGGCACAATGAGCATGGGGCCCTGCTGGGCCGACACACGGGGCACCCCCGGGTGGGGGTCCAGAGCATAGGCCTGGATAGGCACTGTGGCAGGCTCATCGCCATGGTGACCGAGCGCCTGAGTCCCCGTGGGGCCATCTGGGGATCCAGCTCCGTGGCTCTGATGCTGGCGCCCAGCACCGTGGGGTCAGGGTGTCTGGGGACCTGCCCGACGGGGACTCTCCCTGCCCCATCTCCCCAGCCAGGCATTTTGCTTGTGGGTGTGAGGGGGAATCACCTGCCCCAGGCCACAAGAGCCCCTGGAGTCCCCTGGGCAGCCTGCACCAAGCAACACTGGGGCCCCACATCCTTCCCGTCAGGCCCCTGCCCCTGCCCCCGCCACCAGCCATGCCTGGCCGGTGCCCTGAAAGGTGTCACCGAGCCGCCCAGCCACCCTGTGCCCGTGCCCAGGGGCAGCCCAGACAGGCATGGCAGTGCCCAGATTCTTTCCCAGGTCCCCGTGCCGGCTGCTTTGCACAGGGTCAGTCTCCAGCTCGCCCCATGGGGCACATGCGTGGCCCCCGCAGGGGAGCATCCTCTGAACACAACAAGCCCCGCATGCCCAGGAGCAGGGGCACCAAGGTCCCTCCCTCCCTGGGAAATGCCACCTGAAGCCCCACCCCTGTGCCTGCCTGGCAGGGCTTCCCCGCGCTCTCCTGACCCGCTGGCACCTCAGTGAAGTGGACGTCCTGTGTGGCGGCCAGGCCGAAGCCCTGCTGGTGGCTCTCGTGCTGCAGGAGGCGGGCGCAGAGCTGGTACGCCACCCGCACGTCGCTGCCGAAGTAGCTGGTTGTGTGCTGGGTGGCATTGTGCAGCTGCAGGGCCGCCCGCTGCGCCAGTCCCGGGTCCAGGAGCGACTCGTTCCGCAGCAGCCGCTCCGCCTGCGCCAGGCAAAGCAGTCATCAGTGCCGGGCACTGGGGAGGGGCACCGGGGGAGGCCAGACTGAACGTGGCCTGGGGGCTCAGCAGCAGGCACCGGAAGGGGCACAGGGGCATGAGGGGCCTCAGACCGATCGTGGCCTGGGGCGCTCAGGGCTGGGCACTGGGGAGGCAGTGGGACCTCAGACTAAATACGGCCTGGGGGCTCAGGTCTGGGGCACTGGGGAGGGGCAGAGGGGCCCAGGCTGAACGCAGCCTGGGGGCCTCAGCACCAGGCATCTGGGGGGACACAGGAGCATGAGAGGCCTCAGACCGAACGTGGCCTGGGGAGCTCAGGGCCGGGGCACCAGGGAGGGGCGGGGGGGCCCCAGGCTGAACGCAGCTTGGGGGCCTCAGCACCAGGCACCTGGGGGGACACAGGGGCATGAGGGGCCTCAGACCCAATGTGGCCCGGGGAGCTCAGGGCCGGGCGCCGGGGAAGCAGGGGAGTCCCAGACCGAATGCAGCCTGGGGTGGGGAGAGGCCTCATAGCTGAGGTCCGGCTGCCTTTGGAGCCCAGCTCTCATGATGCCCTCCTGAAGGATGGGACTGGTCAGCTTGTGGGAAAACCCCCTCTGATTGGCTGCCTTCCCCACTGCCCCGTCTCCTAGGGAAGGGCAGCCAATCAGAGCTGCTGCAGGAAGCTGTCAGAGCTCCCCCCCGCCTCCATACAGTTCCCATGGGGGGAGCTAAACAGCCCAACAGGTCAGCGTCATGCCCCCCCCCCCCCCCCCCCCCCCAGTGAGTGACAGGGCAGCTCCTCGGCCCCCTGCACACTTGGCCTGGGCAGAGGCAGAGACGGGGGGTGAAGACCCCTGAAGATGCCACTGGCCTGGCGGGGGAGAGGAGCCCCCAGCACCCCCAGCCTGGGAGAAGAGGTGAAGCCTGAGGGGGGCCGGGGCAGAACTGGGGGCCCAGGACAAAGTGTGGGGGCAGGGCGAGGGGAGCCTGGCAGCACCAACGACCTCTGCGCTGGGGGACCAAGTACTGTGGCAATGACACCTGGGGCTGCCTGTCCAGGGAGCACCGCTCCCAGCATGCACTGCTGCACCGCACCCCAGGCCTCGCCTCGCCAGTCTGGGCTCCCCAGCTCTGCGGGCGCTGGGCAGACGCCACTCACCAGGCTCCGGAGCTGGGCGAAGGGCAGCGAGGTGCAGTTGAAGAGGTTGGGAGCCAGCCAGCCCTTGTGCTCGTCACAGTGCCGCACCGCAGTGCCTGTGGAAGAGAGCAGGGGTCACCAGGGGATGCCCTGGCCCTGTCCACCCAGCCCCTGCCGCCAGCGCTGCTGGGCCAGAGACTCAGCGCCGTCCCGCGCCTGGGCAGGCGGGCACAGGGCATCGCGCTGCAGCCATGGCATGAGGGTGCGCCAGAGAGTGCGTCAAGCACCGCCTCCCGTCGCAGCAGCACATAGTTACCGAAGGATCCTCGGGGGCAGGGCGACGCGGCGGGCAGCCCAAAGCGGGTGCGGGGCCACCAGATGTTGGCTTCGATGGCACGGGGGCAGCTGTCGTAATTCACTGCACAGCAAAGAGGCGAATCAGAGCGAGAGTCCCGGGGTGCCCGGCAGGTACCCCCAGCTGGGCAGGTCCAGGGGCCCAGCTTACTGCAGTGTGCCCAGGGGAGCCCTGGCTGGGGGGCACAGGGGCCACAGGACAGACCTGGGTTGGGGGGTTGCTATCACAAACCCCGCCTGGACAAGGGCCTGCCGGGAGGTGGGCATGCAGCGGGGTCCATGGGGAGTCTGGGTAACAAGGGATCGGGGGGACAGGACATCACCCGGGGCCATGGGCCACCTCCTGGCTGGGAGACCTTGGCAACTGGTGGCCCAGACACCCCTTCACCAGCGTGGGGGTGGGGGGGGGCAGGGTGCCAACAGCTCAGGGGCTATGGTCCGTTCAGCCCCCTGCTGATACTGACAGCTCCACCCTCCAATCCCAAAGTGGGGTGGAGCTATCCAATATGACCCCACCCCGCAGCAACTCCCCCGCACTGCCCCCAGTCGCAATCCTGTGTCCTGGGCATGCCCCCCACTAGCATCCCTGAGCGGTGCTGGGCCCTTCTGACCTTAAAGTCTATGATTCTGCCGCGCCCTGAGGGTCCGCACCCCACCTCATGCTGGCAGTTGTGTCCCGCCCCTCCCTCGGGGCTGTGCCTGCCGTGCCATGGGGACTGTGCCCCACCTTGCCCTGAGGACTGCATTCTGCCATGCCCTGGGGGCTGCACCCGCTGTGCCCTGGGCCCCGGGGGCTGATCCCTGACATGCCCTGGGGGCCGTGCCACAGGGGCTGGGCCGACCTTCGCAGCCGTTGGCGGTGACCTCGGCAAAGGGGTTATCACAGCGGTCGCAGCGTCGCCCGATGACGCCTGGCTTGCACTGGCACTGCCCTGTCTCGGGGTCACAGAGCCGCGCCAGGGAGCCCGTGGGGTAGCAGTTACACAGCAGGCAGGAGTCGCTGGCCAGCGGGCGGTAGTGATTCTCCTGGGCGGCAGAACACAGGACGTTAGCCCCAGCGGGCAGCCAAACCCCATCTATCGACCAGGCAGCCCACAGGCCACGGCCAGTGGAGAGGGGAGAACAGCTCCCACGCATCCAGCTAAGGCTGCTGGCGGGGACTACTTAGTGCCCCGGAGGCGGGGACACTGACTCACTGAGACCCGCCAAACTCTGCCGTGGGCAGAGCCATTCCGTGGGGCAGGTAGCACCACAGCCCAGCAGCCCAGCCCCACCCGCCCGTGCCCAAGGCTGCAGAGGGCAAAAAATTTCACAATCCACCCAATCCTGGGCCCCCAAACTGCCTCATGGGAACCCTTTGCCCCCAGTGCTGCTCAGCTCCCGGCCCCTGCTGGAGCCCAGAGCCAAGCAGTGGGGCAGGGGACAAGCAGCACAGCCAGACTGCAGCGGAGGGCTGATGGGAGGGGCAGAGGGAGATGAAGGCCCTGGAGCTAAGCCCTGGGTCACTGGCACCCCCCAGCAGTGATATCTCCCCCACCTGGGCTGAGCACCCCCCAATCCCCCTGCAGTGGTATCTCCCCCCAGCTGGCCGGGGCACCCCCCGGTACCCTGCAGTGGTATCTCCTCCCAGCTGGCCAGGGCACCCCCCAGTCCTCCTGCAGTGGTATCCCCCTCAGCTGGCCCGGGCACCCCACAGTCCCTCTGCAGTGGTATCTCCCCCCAGCTGGCCGGGGCACCCCCCAGTCCCCCTGCAGTGGTATCTCCCCTCAGCTGGCTGGGGCACCCCCCAGTCCCCCTGCAGTGGTATCTCCCCCCAGCTGGCCCAGGGATCCCACAACCCCCCTGCAGTGGTATCTCCCCCCAGCTGGCCCAGGAACCCCCTCAGTACCCCTGCAGTGGTATCTCCCCCCAGCTGACCCAGGCACCCCCCCAGTCCCTCTGCAGTGGTATCTCCCTCACTCACCCTGCAGTGACACTCCCCGCTGGTTTTGTTGCAGTCGGGGTCGAAGCCTTTGCTGACGTCACAGTTGCAGGGGCCGCACATGGGGTGCCCCCACCACCCCCGTGGGCACGGCTGGTCGATCCTGCGCAGAGCACCCCCAGCTTCATTACCTGCACCCACACTGCACAGGCTGCCCCCCCACGCCCTCGCTGGGAACCCGGCACTCACTCGCGTGCACTGCACCCCCCACCCCCCACTCACTCTGGGCACCACTTCCACAGATGCCTGGCACACTCACTGCATGCGCACAGCACACAAAATGTCCCCAACATGGTACCAGACACTGGGCACACACTGCCTGTGCCTGCACTGCATACACCCCCAATGTACACCCAGCGTACACCTTCACTGCACGCACCTCCAATGTACACCCAGTGTACACCTTCACTGCACGCACCCCCAGTGTACATCCAGCATACACTGGCACTGCACACACCCCCAACATACACCTGCACTGCACGCACCACCAGTGTACACCAGCATACACCTGCACTGCATGCACCCCCAGCGTACACCTTCACTGCACGCACCTCCAACGTAAACCCAGTGTACACCTTCACTGCACGCTCCCCCAGCGTACACCCAGTGTACACCTGCACTGCATGCACCCCCAACTTACACCCAGCATACACCTTCACTGCACGCACCCCCAGGGTACACCCAGCAAACACCCGCAGTGCACACACCCCCAACATACACCTGCACTGCACACACAGCAAGCATACACCCAGTGTATACTTGCACTGCACGCATCCCCAACACACACCAGTGTACACCAGCACTGCACACACATCCAGCGTACACCCAGCGTACACCTGCAGTCCATGCACCCCAAATGTACACCCAGCATACACCTGCACTGCACGCACACCCAGCGTACAACCAGCGTACACCTGCACTCCATGCACCCCCAACTTACACCCAGCGTACACCTGCACTGCATGCACCCCCAGTGTACACCCAGAGTACACCTGCACCGCACACACCCCCAACATACACCCAGCATACACCTTAACTTCACGCACCCCCAGTGTACACCCAGCGTACACCTGCACTGCACGCACCCCAAATGTACACCCAGCATACACCTGCACTGCACGCACACCCAGCGTACAACCAGCATACACCTGCACTCCATGCACCCCCAACTTACACCCAGCGTACACCTTCACTGCATGCACCCCAATATACACCCAGCATACACCTGCACTGCACGCACCTCCAACGTACACCCAGTGTACACCTTCACTGCATGCACCCCAATATACACCCTGCGTACACCTGCACTGCATGCACACCCAACATGCACCTAAACTGCACACATACACACATGCTCACTGCCTACATCTTCACTGCACACTGAACGTAAACCTGCACTGCATGCACACCCAGCACACACCTACACTGCACAGACACACTCACTGTGCACATGTACACACATACACAATCACTGCGTAACCTGCATGGCACACACAAACACTGTATATCTGCACTGCACACACACAATGTACACACACTCACTGTGAACACCTGCATGGCACACACACCTGCTGTGTACACCTGCACTGCGCGCACACACACTGACTGCATACACCTGCACTATACACACACACACAATCACTGAGTACACCCACATGCCATGAACACACACATACTGCATAAATCTCTACTATGTGCACACACACAGCATACACGTGCAGTGCAGACGCCTGTACAGCACGCATGCACACACACACCCTGAGTGTACACTAACACTGCACACATGCGCCCACACATATTCACTGAATATATCTGCACGGGGCATGCACACTCACACACTCAGTCCATACCTCTGCACTGCACACATACACACACACACATATATCGTGTACACCTGCATGGTGCTCTCTCTCACATACACACACACTGCATACAGCTGCATAGTACACCCAGAGAGGATACACCTGCACTGCATGCACACTCACTGCCTACACCTTCACTGTGCAAACACACACTGCACACTCATGCTCCTTGCATACACCTGCATTGCGCACCCCACCCCCACATACACCGTGCGCATACACCGGTACTATGCACACACGGAGCATACACCTGCACTGCACATCCCCTTAGACATACACCCCATGTCCCGGGGTCTCACTTGTTTTCGCAGTAGAGGCCGAAGTAGCTGGGGGGACACTCGCAGGTGTAGCCGTGCGGGGCGCTGGGCTTGCGAGTGCACGTGGCCTGGTGCTCACAGGGGTTGAGGGCACACACGTGGGCACAGCTGTCTCCATAATAACCTGAGGCAGGAAGGAGGAGACGACTGGAGGTTCAGTGTCCCACTGCCCCAGCCCGGGGCTCCCACAGCCACCCGCCCCTGTTGGCTGATATTCCGAGTGTGCGGCACCAGAGCCAGGGTGGCCTTGGCCCGAGCTGTCCTCCAGGGGGCTGGCCAGCCTTGGGGTGCCCCTCACATGTGATCAGCCCTAGAGGTGCTGGCCTGAGCTCCCCACAGCTCCCCAGCCTGGCTGAAATGTGCCCCACTGATCCCAAGGGGCTCCTGGGAGCTGTACTGCGGTGGGGGGTGGGGAGGGATTGCACAGGGATCGCCAGGCAGTGCGTGACCCCCCTGAGCCCGCCCTGGTGCAGGCACCCCTCCCCCCACTCAGCTCTTGCCCCTCACCTGGGTCACAGCTGCAGGAGAAGCTATCCCAGTCGTCGTTGCAGTAGCTGTTGGCCGGGCAGGGGCTGGAGTCGCAGGGGTCGGGGACGCTGCAGCCACGCTCCACGTTCACCCGCTCGGCCTGGTTCACGTTCAGGGCCACGGCACTGGCCAACGTCGCGCCAATCCGCACCCCCTGCCAGGGCACGAGGGGCCCCGGTGAGTCTGGCATTGGCCCCGCCCACCTCTGCCCCCCTCAGAGCGGGCCAGGAGCCCCCTCGAGAATGGGCCCAAAGCCCCCCTGATAATTGGCCCAGAGCCCCGCTGAGAACAGGCCCAGAGCCCCCCCGAGAATTGGCCCAAAGCCCCTCCCCCCAAGAATGGTCCCGGAGCACGACTGAGAACAGGTCCGTAGGCACCCCCCCCTCCGAATAGGCCTGGAGCCCCCCTGGTAACAGGCCAGGAGCCCCCCCGAGAACGGGCCCAGAGCCTCCTGTGGCAGCCCCCCAGCAGGGCTGGATTCCCCAATCAGCCCCCTTGTTTGCGTGTTTCATGCTGTGCCACAGACCCAGCAGTGGGGGATGGAAACTGGCCCCCAAGGGCCCAACTGTGAGACAGGCTGTAGCTGCCGGGACTGGCCACTAGAGGGCGCCACAGTCTCACCCTGGGACTCGGGGCTGGAGGGTGCCCGTTATCTGAGGGGACAAGGGTGGGGCTGCCTGAGAGCCAGGGGCTGTAGGTCTGGCCCTGGTGCTGCCATTACCTGCCCGCCCCCCCAGGTGCCAGGTCCCAGTCGGACGGGCCCATCCCCCCGGCTGGGACCCCCCCCCCCCGGTGCCCCCGGTACCTGCATGCAGCCGCGGAATCCCTGCTGCACCTGGCCGCCCGCGCCCGCCACGCCGCCCACGCTCAGGTTCCGCAGCTTCAGCCCCTGCAGCTCGCTGCTGATCACCTCCAGCACCTGCCAGACAGACGGTGAGCACTGGGCCCTGCGGAGCTCGCGGGAGCCCAGGGCTGGGGTAGCAGGGGGCTGCGGGTCGGGAGTGAGGGGCACTGGTAGAGCAGGGAGCCCAGGGGTGGGGTAGCAGGGGGCTGCGGGTCAGGGCTGAGGGGTGCCGGTGGAGCAGGGAGCCCAGGGGTGGGTAGCAGGGGGCTGCGGGTCGGGAGTGAGGGGCGCCGGTGGAGCAGGGAGCCCAGGGGTGGGGTAGCAGGGGGCTGCGGGTCAGGGCTGAGGGGCGCCGGTGGAGCAGGGAGCCCAGGGGTGGGGTAGCAGGGGGCTGCGGGTCGGGAGTGAGGGGTGCCGGTGGAGCAGGGAGCCCAGGGGTGGGTAGCAGGGGGCTGCGGGTCGGGAGTGAGGGGCACTGGTAGAGCAGGGAGCCCAGGGGTGGGTAGCAGGGGGCTGCGGGTCGGGAGTGAGGGGTGCTGGTGCAGCAGGGAGCCCAGGGGTGGGTAGCAGGGGGCTGCGGGTCAGGGCTGAGGGGCGCCGGTGGAGCAGGGAGCCCAGGGGTGGGTAGCAGGGGGCTGCGGGTCAGGAGTGAGGGGCGCCGGTGCAGCAGGGAGCCCAGGGTGTCTCTGTTGCTCTCACCCCTGCTCTGTTGTTGGCCCCAAAATTCAGTTCAAATGTGAAGAAAGACACAAGGTTTAAAGGAACGACAGCGATAAACAACCCCCCTGTGCCTTGCCCAGCCCCCCCATCCTGCCCCCTTCACCCCCCATCCCCCATCATCCCCCATACGCCTTGCCCCCACCTTCTTCCCCCCCTGCACCCGCCTCCCATCCTTCCCCCCATGCCTCGCCTGGCCCCCCATCCTGGCCCCCACACTTCACCCAGCCCCCCCCTTCAGCCCCTCACCCCCCTTATCCTGCCCACACCCCCTCTGTCCCAGACCCCGGTTTGCCCCGGCCCAGCGCCTGGCCAGCCCCACCCGCTGCTCTTAACCCTCCATGCCCATCTCTGTGCCCGCCGGCCCCCGCACCTGGTGCAGGCCGTAGTCAAGGGCCAGGACAGCCAGGCCCTCGGCCTCCACGCTCTCCCGCCCACGCCGCAGCTCCAGCTGCAGGTGGTGCCAGTCGCCGTCGTTCACCTTCACCTGGTGCAGCCGGAGTGTCCAGCCGCGGCCGTCAGGCTGGGAGACACTCATCAGCACGTGACCTTCGCTCAGCTGGGAGAGACAGGGGTCGTCAGAGAGGGCGGGGGCAGTGAGGGGAGTAGGGGGCTGGGGGGCAGGAACAGGGGGATAGGGGAGCAGTGGGGGGAGTGGGGTGGGAGGGGTTATGTGGGGGCAGTGGGGGGAGCAAGGGGTAGAGAGGGGTAGTGGTAGGAGTGAGGTGGGAGCAGGGGGCAGTGGGGTCCAGGGGGCAATGAGGGGAGATGGGGGCCAGGGGCAGTGGGGCAGGAACAGGGGAGCGGGGGAAGTGGGGGGCAGTGGGGGGAACAGGGAGTAGAGCAGCAGTGGGGGAGCAGGCTGGGAGCAGTGGGGGCAGCGGGGTCCAGGGGGCAGTGAGGGGAGCAGTGGTCTGGGATCCCGGCCGCTGGGACACGCCCAGTGGGTGGCGCTCAAGGGCCCGTGGGTGGGTGCTCAGATGCTGGGCAGGGGCCCCTGGGGACGGGGAGCATCTCCCAGATCCAGGTGCTCCCGCCTGCACTAGCGCGAGGGGCCCCGGGATGGGCAGCGTTAGCCGGAGGCCGATGGGGCATGTGGGGCCGTGCCCGGCCCCCGCCTCTCGCAGCCCATGTGGGGCCGATGTCAGGGGGCCTGAGCGCTCTGGCACCGGCCAGAAAAGGGTGGGTGTGTCACTACCCGGGGCACCGTGCCAGGAATGGGTCCCACTCTCACCTGGGCAGTAGGGGGGTCGTGCTCCTGCCTCCCCCAGGCTCTGGCACCCGCAGGGAGTCCCTATGGGCTGATGGCGCCTCCCCCCGTGGCACCCACCTGCCGGCCAATGGCCCCTCCCCCATGGCCCCCCTCCAGGTGACGCCCCGGTGCCCCACCTGCAGGGTGATGGTGGAGAGCTGCCCAGCCAGGGCCCACAGGAGGACGCCGTTGGCCTGGCGGGTGCGGAACATGAGCCCCATGTGCCAGGGCAGCGAGATGCTCAGGGCCGGGTTACTCCAGGCCACCAGGCTGCTGCCCAGGAACCGCTGGGGATTCGCCATCTCTGCAGGAGACACCGGCTCAGCCCAAGGGGCCCACTGCCCCCCAAAACAGGGGCCCGCTGTCCCCCCTCCCACAACAGGGGCCCGCTGCCCCCCAACGGGCCATGCAGGGGCCTGGAGCGGGTCCGGGGGGGCCTTGCATCCTGGGGACCAGCACTCGGGCCGTGGCTTGTGGCTTCATTCACGTAACACCTGCATTCCCCTACCCGGCTTCGTCCTGGAGCCCCCCGCCTGCCTCCCCCCTGCAGCCATCCACCTGCCCCCCTGACTGCCCCAAGCCCCTTGCCTTGTCCCCCTGTAGCCCCCCACTTGGCCCCCCCTGAAGCCCCCACCTGGCCCCGGAGCCCCCTACCTTGCCTGCAGCTCTTGCCCCCGAAGCCCAGGGGGCACTCGCAGCTGAACGTGTCCCACTGGTTGACGCAGGTGCCCCCGTTGTGGCAGGTGTTGCTGTCACAGACGTTCTTCTTGGCAGAGCAGCCTGGGGGGGCGAGAGCCAGGCTGAGCCCCGGCTGATGGGGGACGTTCCCCAGAGACAGGGGGGTGGGGCAGATGATGCTTTGGGGCTCAGGGAGGGGCGCAGACCCAATGGCAGCCCCTTCCCAGGGTCTGAACCTCATGACTGATGGCAGAGGTACCCCCAGAACCCAACCTGCCTGGCTTGGCGCACACACCTCTGCTGCACCCTCAACCTGCGGTACCAGGCATGGTGCCCCCCAGCTCCTATCCCAGAGCCCCCCCTCCCTCGGGGACCACCCAGCACCCACCCAGCATGGTGCCCCCCCCAGCTCCAATCCTAGAGCCCCCCGCCCCAGCCACCCAGCACCCACCTGGCACGGGGCCCCCCCAGCTCCTACGCCAGAGCCCCCCTTCCTCAGGGACTGCCCAGCACCCACCCGCCACAGTGCCCCCCAGCTCCTATCCCAGGGTCCCCACCCCCCGGAGCTGCCCAGCACCCACCCGGCACGGTGCCATTGTTGGCAATGAAGTCAGCCATGTCCAGCTGGCGGTTATCTATCAGCAGGTTCCGGATGCAGCCCACGAACTGCCGGTTGCGCACCGGGAAGCTCTCCGGCAGGTCGGGGACCCCACCCAGGAGCAGGGGGCCCGTCAGATCCAGGGACCTGGGCAGTGGAAGCAGAGTCACACGGGGACATGGCCATAGGGTGGGGGATTCCTCCCCATTCACTATCCTGAGCCAGGGACTGGAAAACCATCCCCTGCCCGGGGCTGGGCTAGCAGGGGCTGCGGGTCGGGAGTGAGGGGCACCGGCAGAGCTGTGGGGAGCCCAGGGCTGGGCTAGCAGGGGCTGCGGGTCGAGAATGAGGGGCACCGGCAGAGCTGGGGAGAGCCCAGGGCTGGGCTAGCAGGGGCTGTGGGTCGGGACTGAGGGGCACCGGCAGAGCTGGGGGAGCCCAGGGCTGGGCTAGCCGGGGGATGGGGGTTGGGACTGAGGGGCACCAGCAGAGCTGTGCAGAAGCTGCTTGGCTTTAGCCCCTCATTTCCATGAGCCCCACACTGACCCGCCTGTCTGCCTGGGAGCCCCAGCGAGTCTCTTACTTCTTGGTGCCCGACTGCGTCCCCTGCGCGGAGCAGGAATAGTTCCCCAGCACCTCGCCAAACTTCAGGGCCACGGCAGCGTCGCAGTCGTCCACTGTCACCATGGCCACCTTCTGCTCCGAGGGGCCCTGGGGCACCCCCGACTTCCCAATGACGGGCTGTGGAGAGAGCGAGACCCCAGGGTGCAGCAGGTGGCTGGGGCAGGGCAGAGCCCCACACTGGGCAGGGGATGTGCTGTCGGTGCTGCGGCACAATCGGCACCTCCCTGGCCCAAGGGATTCGGGCACCAGTCAGATCTTCGCTGCCGTCTCCTCGTGAGAGCAGCCTCCTCCCACACCCCGGAGCAGAGGCATCCCCAGCGCTCCTGGGACCCAGATCTTGGCCTGTCCCTGCCAGCAGGAGGCGGCTGAAGAGTGACAAGGTGGGAACCAGCTGGCAGCCTGCGGGCATGTGGGGTCGAGGAGACCAGCAGCCCCAGGAGCTGCCAGCAGAGCTGCTTTGCCATCATCCACCCGGCCAGCTCATGGCCCAACCTCCTCCTGGCCGGCTCCCTGCCCAGCCAGGCCCATGGGAAGCTGCCCTGCCATGGCCCTGAGGGGGTCAGGCTCCAGGACTCCCATCCCCCAGGCAGTGCGGTGAGCGCCTGTGACCAAGTGGGAATTTTGATGCCTATGTGTGCCTCAGTTTCCCCAGTATTCCGCCCGGTCACTGGGAGGGTGTCTGCTCTCAGGACAGGCTAAGAGATACAGGTGAATGGCGGGTGGGCCATGGCGATATCATCTCGGTGGGGAAGACAACGGCAAAGCCAGCTCCCAGGCCAGCAACACCTGGTGCCCAGCGCCCCAAAGGGGGATGGATTCCCCGCCCCTCCGCAGGGCAACTGGGCAACACCCCCCTCCCCCATCCCGGGCGGGAGGGCAAGGAGTGGGAGAGGAAGGGGAGCAGAGCTGGCTGCGGGTCCTCTGGAACAGCGCGAGGACAGACGGACAGAGCCTGACCAAGGGGAGCTTGGCTGAGCTCTGGGCTCACAACAGCCAACACTTTACCCCTGCTCTGTGCTACCCCCAGGCCTTGCTCTGCTGTGCCCAGCGGGCAGGTAAACCCGCATAGTGCCGGCAAATGGCGCTAATCCCAGCCGAGCTGCCACATCTCCACCAGGAGGCTGCCTCGGGGCATGGCCACGCGGGACATGCTGGAGCACCAGTGTAGACACCAGCTGTGCCCGCGGGAGGGGCTCCCCGGTGGCTGCAGATCATCCGCCTCCCACCCTCAGCAACCTGGTGCCATCTGCACCCGCATCGCTCGGGGGTTTCACACTGCGCCCATGGACGGCCCAGGGCAGCCCTTGGCTGGACTTGTGGGGCAGACCTCCTGGTGTGAGGCCGTGGGGCCCGCCCTGGGCAGGAGAGTGGGAGCCCTGGGGTTGGGCCTCCACCCCTCCCCCAAAGACTCCCCACCCTGGACCAAGGGCCTCAGATGTTTCCCGAGGGTCCCACCCCACAATTGCCTCCTCCAGCTCTCGGGGGCCCCAGGGCAGGAGCCTCCCTCCCCCGTCCCCCAGCCAGCCAGGGGCGCTATTTCAGCATCAAAGTCTGTGTCCGGCTGACAATTGAGGGGGCTGGGGGGCAACGCAGCGAGCTCGGCACCAGGATCAGCCCATAACAAGGGAGGGGCTGGGTTGGGCCAGGGGCCCAGCGCTGCCTCCTGGGCGGCACCTGGAGTCTGCTGGGACCTCTGACTGCCGGGTGATCGCCTCACATCCCCTGCCCTGTGGGCATGGCCGGCAGGCATGGCGCTGACAGGCAGCTGCCCAGCTGCCCGGCCCTTCAGGTGCCCACTGGCGCCGCCCCGCTCACCTTGTTGTAGTACTGCAGCCGGACCGTGTGCCACTGCCCATCGCTCACGCCGCCTGGCACCGACGGAGACACCGTGGTAGTCGACTCGCCTGGGGGGAGCAGGGGGACGCTGGTTACCGTGGGAGGGGCACCCCAGGGGGATGGGGGAGCCACGGCCTGTGGTGGGACAGGGAGTCCAGAGCTCCCCACCCAGCAGCAGGGAGCTGGGCCCCGGGAGGGGAGCAGGGTCTGGGGGCAGAGGGCTCCGCAGGGGGGCTGCACGCCAGGGAGCCTGGGGGAGCCAGGGGGTGAGGGGAGCTGGGGGGAAGGGGAGGCAGGGCCAGGGGAACTGAAAGCTGGGGCAGCTGGGGCGAGGAGGGCTGGTGTGCTGAGGGGAGCTGGGCCCAGGGCTGAGGGGAGTCAGGCCTGGGCTGAGGGGAGTCGGGCCCGGGGCTGAGGGGAGTCGGGACCAGGATGAGGGGAGTCGGGCCCGGGGCTGAGGGGAGTCGGGCCCAGGATGAGGGGAGTTGGGCCCGGGGCTGAGGGGAGTCGGGCCCGGGATGAGGGAAGTTGGGCCCGGGGCTGAGGGGAGCTGTGTCCGGGGCCGAGGGGAGTCGGGCCCAGGGCTGAGCGGAGCCAGGCCCAGGGTTGAGGGGAGCCAGGCCTGGGATGAGGGGAGTCGGGCCCGGCCAGGCCCCACCTGCCGAGAAGGTGAGCTGGATCTGCTCATGGATGATCTCCAGGGCCACGAAGTCGTGCTTCTCATTGAAGCGCCCGTTGTACAGGAGCAGCCCGTTCCGCTCCTTCGTGGCGAACCTGCCCGAGGGGGAGAGGGTGAGAGCAGCGTCCCCCACCCCAACACCCTCCCTGGATCCCCTGCCCTCACAGCCTGACACGGGCTGAGAGAGCCCAACCCCCCTGGGACCCTCCGAGACGGACAGGAGCAGGGGTAGTCAATTAGTTTGTGTCAAGGTCCAAATTTTTTGGTCAAGGTCCAGACTCCAGAGAAAAAAATTACGATGATGATAATAAGTAAAGGAAAAGATTTTGGGGTCTGTTCAAAAGCATCTGGCTGTCTGGATTTGGCCTACGGTCCCCCCTACTGATGAGCCCTGGGCAGGAGCCTGGCCAGAGGACTGGTGCATGGAGGCAACTTGGCCTGGGTGGGGAATGGATGGCATCAGGGCACAGAGTTAAGGTGGGTGTCGGGCAGAGTTAAGGGGGCATCAAGCCATAGTTAAGGGGGCATTGGGGCAGAGTTAAGTGGGGGCACTGAGACAGAGTTAACAGGGGGGCATCCAGGCAGAATTAAGATGGGTGCTGGACCAGAGTTAAGGGGGCATCAGGGCAGAGTTAAAGGGGACATGGGGCAGAGATAAAGGGGGTATCGGGTCAGCATTTAGGGGGGCATTCGGACAGAGCTAAGAGGTGCATCTGGGCAGAATGAAGGGGGCATCAGAGCAGAGTTAAGGGGGCAGCAGGGTAGAGTTAAGGTGATGGGCCCCCATGGAGCATGCTCCCTGTGCGGTAAGGCATGAGTTCAAGGCTGGGTAGTGGCGATCCCATCTTTGGTCTCCCCACAGCAATCGGAGTATAAAGGCGGCCATGGGCCTGGCTCCCCTGTCCCCCCCAGTCAGTGACCAGAGGAGTGGCGAGGAGCCTGCAGAGTAGCTGACTGCAGCAGCCCAGTGTGCGTGGGGAGAAGCTGGGCAAGGCCCAAGGCCCGCGCCGTAGCAGCCTCACCTCCCTGAGAGCCAGAGACTCTGGGGCTGCTGGGCTGGTTCTGTGGCTTCCTCAGCCCCACAGACGCCAAGAAGAATGAATATAATGGGACTGAGGGGCCGGTGAGCGTGGTACATGGAGGTATCAGCGACACAGGGAAAGGCAGGAGGGGTACAGAGTGGGTATGGCTGGACAGGGGTACAGAGGGGGGTATGGCTGGATGGGGGTACGGAGCAGGGCATGGCTGGATGGGGGTACGGAGCAGGGTATGGCTGGATTGCGGGTACAGGGGGTATGGCTGGATGGGTGTACGGGGGGGCATGGCTGGATGGGGGTACGGAGCAGGGTATGGCTGGATGGGGGTACAGGGGGGTATGGCTGGATGGGAGGTACAGGGGGTATGGCTGGATGGGTGTACGGGGGGGCATGGCTGGATGGGGGTACGGAGCAGGGTATGGCTGGATGGGGGTACCGGGGGGGTATGGCTGGATGGGGGTACAGGGGGGGTATGGCTGGATGGGGGTATGGGGGGGGTATGGCTGGGTGGGGGTACAGGGGGTATGGCTGGATGGGGAGTACAGGGTGGGTATGGCTGGGTGGGGGTATGGAGCAGGGTATGGCTAGATGGGGTTACGGAGCAGGGTATGGCTGGATGGGGGTACAGGGGGGGTATGGCTGGATGGGGGTACGGGGGGGTACAGCTGGATGGGGGTATGGAGCAGGGTATGGCTGGATGGGGGTACAGGGGGTATGGCTGGATGGGGGTACGGAGCAGGGTATGGCTGGATGGGGGTACAGGGGGGGTATGGCTGGATGGGGGTATGGAGCAGGGTATGGCTGGATGGGGGTACAGGGGGGCATGGCTGGATGGGGGGTACAGGGGGTATGGCTGGATGGGGGTACGGGGGGGTATGGCTGGATGGGGGTACGGAGCAGGGTATGGCTGGATGGGGGTACAGGGGGTATGGCTGGATGGGGGGTACAGAGGAGGGTATGGCTGGATGGGGGTACAGGGGGTATGGCTGGATGGGGGTACAGGGGGTATGGCTGGATGGGGGGTACAGAGGAGGGTATGGCTGAATGGGGGTACGGAGCAGGGTATGGCTGGATGGGGGTACAGGGGGGTATGGCTGGATGGGGGTACAGGGGGTATGGCTGGATGGGGGTACAGAGCAGAGTATGGCTGGATGGGGGTATGGGGGGTATGTCTGGATGGGGGTACAGGGGGTATGGCTGGATGGGGGTACGGAGCAGGGTATGGCTGGATGGGGGTACAGGGGGTATGGCTGGATGGGGGTACAGGAGGGGTATGGCTGGAAGCCAAATTCAGGCTGCTAGGGAAGAGGTTAAAGTCCAGACTCCATTGGGAACATTCTCTGGCAGATGCTCCCAGTTCCACGCGCAGGGCCAGGCAGACAGGCAGAACTGTAGGGTGTCAATGCGGGGATGAGACGACGGTGTAGGGAGGGGGGGTTAGGTTTATAACTGGGAAAGGAGGGGCCGATACAGGAAGGATGGGCTCTGCCTAAACCACAATGGACCCATTGGCATGTCACATTAAAAGGTACGGCACTAGGGGGGCGCTGTTATACAGGGAGCAGGCAGGGGCTCAGCAGGGGGCTCATAGCCAAATACCAGACCAAGCCCATTAGCATCAGCTGAAGCTTCTCCTGCTCGCTCCAGACGCGCCTGTGGGCTGCCTGTGCACAACAGCTGCTGGGTTTCACCCCAGAGGTGGCTGCATTTGGACCCTGGCGGCTGAGATGGAAGAAGGGTCTGACCCCGGGTGCCCTGGGGCCCAGCTACAAACATTATTATAGGTGCTGGGGCAGCACCTCGGGCCGAGCTCAGGGCGCCACACTGCACACAGCGTGAGCCAGACCATTCCCTGAACAGCTTACACCCTAACTAGATGCAGGCTAGCAGGGGAAACTAAGGCACGGCGAGGGGAAGTGACTGGCCAAGGTCACTCAGCAGGGCAGTGGGGTGTCCTGAGTCCCAGCGCTCTGTCACTGTCTCCCCCGCCCCGTGCATCCAGCACCACATGCCCATTGGCCCAGCCCCCTAATGAGTGCCCGGCACTTCCAGCCCCTCACCCATCTCCTGGCACGCCTCTGCTCTGTAGGGCCTGCCCCCATGTCCAGCAGTGGGCAGGTGCCTGCCGGCCCCTCCCAGCAGGGATGTTCTGCCCGTTGGCCCCCATAACGCTGACTGCAGCACCCCCAGCCAGGGCAGCAGTGCATAGGGCGCCCCCCACACCCAGAGCCCAGCAATTTGCCTGGCTGTGGGGCTGCTGGAGGGGGCCATCCCCTCGGCCTGCCTGAGCAACAGGCCTAGCCCCGGCCCCCCATGCCAACCGCGATTCATTACCCGCTGTCAGCGCACAGCAGCCCCCCGCGGGGTGATGGCCCCAGCCCCGGCCCCACCAGGCCCAGCCCCTGCCACGGCTCCCACCCCGGGACAAAGGGCCCCGGCAGCCCTGCACAGGCTGAGGCTGGCTAGCCCTTTGTGCTGGCCTGACAATGGCTGGAGCTGGCGGGATTATGGGGAGTGGGGCCAGGCCCATTGATGAGGATTGTGATCTCATCGCTCCTCAGGATAATCCCTCCCATCCCCAAACCCCGCCCGTCCTGCTCTGCCTTAGCTGGCGGGAGAGTGGGGCAGGGCAGGGTGGCGAGGCTGGAGGCAGGGGGAAGCAGCTGTTCCAGGCCCAGCCTTGGGGGATCCTCTGAGGGGCCAGGCCTGGGTGAGGGCTGCTGGCGAGCTCGCAGGAAAGCGCCCGGGAGGGGCAGACACCCCACCCCACTGGCAGCCAGCCCTCTGCCACATCCAGCCAGACAGGCCCTGCAGTGAGTGGAGGGGGCTCCGGGGTCGGGGAGGGCCAATGGAGGAAGACCCCCAGGTGTCCTGCTGGAAAACAATAGGCCCATTCTGGAGCAGGACAAGGGAGGGGAGGGGAGGACCCCGGGCTTTGGAACAAAGATGCCATTTAGTGTCCACCTGCCAGACCCTGACCCCCCAGGGGATCTGCCGTGGCAGGGGCTGGGGCAAGGCTGGCGCCCCCCAGATAAGAGCTGCCATAGCGGGTTAGCCCAATGGTCCATCATGCCCAGAAGCCTCGCTGGAGCAGAGGCAAACAATCCCAGGTTGGGACTCTCCTTCCAGAGGACGGGGTGGTACCGAGGACACCCGCCCGGGGAGGGGCCCCCATTATGGAGGAGCCAGGGAATAGCAGCGGGGCATTCGAGTATGAGAGATACAGTACAGAGAGCTGGGCTGTGATGAGCGGGAGACCTGCAGGATGAATTGCTGCCTGGCACGAAAGTAGTGGAACTCATGAGACATCTAGACAGCCTGGTAGGCAGTGCTGGGGCGGAGCCGGTGGGTGTGGTACAGGTAGGTACCAGTGACATAGGGGAAGGCAGGAGAGAGGTCCTGGAGGCTGCTAGGGAAGAGGTTAAAGTCCAGGACTCCCTGGGAGCATTCTCTGAAATGCTTCAGTTCCACGCGCAGGGCCAGGGAGCCGGGCAGAGCTGTGCGGTCTCAATGCAGGGATCAGACGATGGTGGAGCCCAGTGGCTCTCAACCTTTCCAGACCCCTGAACCCCTTTCAGGAGTCTGATCTGTCGTGTGTACCCCACGTTACACCTCACCTCAAAACGACCTGCTTACAAACTCAGACATAAAATTACAAAAGTGTCACAGCTGCTAGTACTGGAACATGGCTGACGTTCTCGTTATTACCATGTAATTATCAAAGAAATCAACTGGAATCTAAATCTTGTCCTTACATGTCAGTGTGTAGTACACAGAGCAGTACAAACAAGTCGTCGTCTGCATGAAATTTCAGGCTGTACTGACTTCGCTAGTGCTTTCTATGGAGCCTGTTGTAAAATGAGGCAAATCTCTAGACGAGTTGTTGTACCCCCGGAAGACCCCTGAGTACCCTGGGGGGACACGTCCCCCTGGCAGAGAACCACTGGTGTAGGGAGGGGGGGTTAGGTTTATAACTGGGAAAGGAGGGGCCTATACCGCAAGGATGGGCTCTGCCTAAACCACATGGACCCAGGTTGCTGGCGTGTCAAGTGGAGCAATTTTTAAACTAAGGGCTGGGAAGCCGAAAGTGTGGAGGAGCACGTGGTTCGGACAGAGACGTCCCTTAGGATCTATTACGGGGATTCTCTCTGTCCTAGTAAGGGGGGGAGGGGAGGAGCTGGGAAGGCCAGGCTTGTGGGCGGGGTGGGTGGCTGGGGGGGTGGCAGGAGGGTGAGTGAACTGTCCGATTCACTGACAACACAGAGGATGAGCTGGGGACCCACCTCAGCCCCAGCTCCGCAGAACCCCCGGCCCCAGGGTGCTACTGATACGCAGGCGACAGCTTCCCACCCCAGGGCAGCACTCACGTGAGGACGAGGCCCCCCCCCGTTGCCCAGCCCCCCCAGCCAGTGCCCCCCCCCGGCACTCACATGAGGGCGAGGCCCCCCGGTCGCCCAGCCCCCCCGGCACTCACGTGAGGGTGACGGTGAAGTGGAAGCGCTGGCGCAGCCCCGGGAAGGTGACGAAGGAGCAGGCGGGGAAGCTGCGGCTGCTCATCTCGCAGTAGGGCTTCTCGTAGTCCCCCGAGGGGCAGTCGCACTTGAAGCCCCCGACCAGCAGGTTGGTGCAGGTGCCTCCGTTCTTGCAGACGCCCGGCGTGCAGCGGCCCAGGCGGGCGTTCACCTCGCAGTGCTCTCCTGCGGGCAGGGGCAGCCGTCAGGGGCAGTGCCAGGGGACCCCCCACCCGCCCCAGGGCACGAGCTGCTGGTCCCCAACTGGCACTGAGCGCCACGGGCACAGCACCCTGCTGCACCCAGCCCCAGGAACTATTCGCCCTGCACCAGACAGCACCCCTGGCTCCAGCCCTCCCAATTCCCCGGCGCCCCAAAGGCCCCGTCAGCCCCAAGCAGCTCCCCACTGCCACACACCGTCATGCCCGTGCACAGCCAGCCTGGCGCTGGGGTACCTGAGCGAGCAGGGCACGTGCGCCGGGCCCTGCTCACAGCCAGGGGTTTGTCCTCGCACGGTCTGTCGTGGCTCCCTGGGCGTGGGGCAGGGGGCGTTTTGTGTAAAGCCAGGAGCTCCGCTGGCTGCCTGGCAAAGGCCCTGGGGCACGAGGCCAGCCGGAGCCCAAAGGTGCTGTGCAGGAGCAGGGACACGGGTTCTGCTGACAGATCCCAAGCTGGAGGCTGCCCGATGCCAGGGAGCAGGCGCTCACCCCAAGGCTGTGGGCGAGGGGGCGCTGCGGGCACAGTGGGAGGGGCTGCGAGGCTCGCTGGAGTGAGGGCAGGGTGAGTTAAAAACTGGGCGGGGGGCCCTTCACACTGGAGTGGGGCCTGGAAAGCTGGGGCTGGGGCAGGCCAGAGGGCAGGGGCAGAGAGAACAGACACCAGGGGTAGGACCGCCCCCCGTCTGGGTGAGAGGGAAGTGGGCAGGCAGTGTGGCCTGGAGCGCTGGCCTGTACTCAGAGGAGCTGGGTTTTGTTCCTGCCTTTGCTAGGAGACCTTGGGTGAGTCCCGCCCCGCTCTGTGCCTCAGTTTCCCCCAAACAGGGATAAGGACCCTGACTGCCTTGTCATGCATTCAGAGCTCTACAACTGGAAAGTGTACAGATAGGGAAATCGAGGCCCAGAGGAGCACAGAGAGCTGGCCTGAATTTCGATTCCAGGAGTCCTGTGCTTGCCCATCAGCCGTATGCTGTCAAGCAGGGCCCTGAGCACACAGCAGATAAAATAACCCGGGGAACAGAGGTCTGGGAACGCGCAGAGATGAAAGCGCTGCCTCGGCACCCCAAACCCGCTGCCCAGCTACCCGCCCTGCTCCCCCTCGGGGACACTAATGGGACGTTCACCCTACCAATCACACGCTGCACGCAGCCCAACACCCTCCCAGCTCCTTAAACAGCAGGTGCTTTTAACCCCCCTCTATCCCGTTGCCTCCTGCCGCTCAGACAATTACCAGGCGGGTCAGTTTCATGGCTGTGTCTAGTCAGTTTCACTGCCCTGCTCCTGGGCTGCACCCCTGTAGGGGAGGGGCCCTGGCTGGGTACCAGCGCCAGCTTCCACGGGGACTGGCAGCACCCTGGGCACTGCTCGCTGGCTTGCCTGTAAATCTAAGGGCCAAATTCTCGGCTGGTGCAAATCGGCACAATGGGGCTGCACCAGCTTACGCCAGCAGAGAACTGGGCCCACCCTTGACGTGCCAGCAGCCTGGAACCCTGCAGAATCGGGGATTAATCACAATGGCAGCTCTGTCCATCTGCACCTCCTGCTCTAAGCAGCCAGTGTATTCCCAGCCCAGACACCTGGCACACGCCAGCCCCTATGCTAAGTGTGTGCCCCTCAGCCAAGAGACCCGACAACAACAACCCTGCGTGTACACAGTCCGGCTCACACAACAAACCCCACAACAACAATTGAGTGTGTACACAGTCCTGATCACACAACACACCCAACAACAATGAGCCTGTGTGTACACAGTCCGGATCACACAACACACCCAACAACAACAACCCCGCATGTACACAGTCCGGATCACACAACACACCCAACAACAACGAGCCCGTGTGTACACAGTCCAGCTCACACAACAAACCCCACAACAACAATTGAGTGTGTACACAGTCCTGATCACACAACACACCCAACAACAACAAACCCGTGTGTACACAGTCTGGATCACACAACACACCCAACAACAAGCTCGTGTGTATACAGTCCGACTCACACAACACACCCCACAACAACAAACCCGTGTGTATACAGTCCGGCTCACACAACACACCTGACAACAAGCTCGTGTGTTCACAGTCCGGCTCACACAATAGACCCTACAACAACAAGCCCGGGTGTACACAGTCCGGATCACATAACAAACCCCACAACAAGCCCGTGTGTACACAGTCCGGCTCACATAAACCCCACAACAACAAGACTGTGTGTACACAGTCCTGATCACACAACACACCCCACAACAAGCTCATGCACGGGCCCGAAGGAGGAATAACCGCTGTGGGGACCGTTTTATCGCCAGAGCAAGGGGACGAAGCACTGAAGGGGCCTGGGTGAAATCTGCCAAGGGCTGGGGGAGCAGGTCACTCCTGTGATCACAGGCCAGCACGTGCTGCCCTTGTTTGCTGGCTCAGGGCCATAGCCTGGTAACTGTGTGGGGCAGGGGCTGTCGCTCCCTGTCTCTGCCGCGCCCACCCGATGGGGCCTCAACCTGCTGCTCGACACCCAGGACCAATAACACTAATGGCTGGGGCTGCCGGGGAGGGACCCGGGAGCCGGTGCCTTGGGAAGTTCTAGATTTATGGCTGTTTCTATGGGAAGAGGCACCAGGAATCACCAAGAAACCGATGAAACCTTTCAGCGGCAGCTAATACAAACTAATGCACGAGGCGACCGCTTCAGCACGGCACGAATGCAGGTGCGGGCGATGCGCCGGCCAGGCAGGCCGCACGCCGGGGCCGGGGCCGGGGGGTGGGGGCGGATTGGTTTGTTTGCTGTGACTTTGGCTGTCGAAGACAGAGATTTGGAACAAGCGATTGGGAGGCGCACCCTGGGGCAGACTCCCCCCACGGAGCCAGGGATGCAGCTGGGACCACGGCCAGGCCTGTGCCACGCAGAGACCATCCCTGTGCCCGGGGCGGGGCGGGCAAGGAACTGGCACGCTGGGAAGTGACCCCCTGCCTCTTAGCACTGCCATTGACAGAGGCACTTCGCCCTGCTGCATTATTCCAAACACCACCACCCCCTCCCCCAGCTCCTGCTTTCTAACTTCCTGTGCAGGCCAGTATCTCCCAGAGGGCCCCTCAGCTGGGCCAGGGTCCTCTACCCCCCACCCCCACATGGCTTGCTGACTTTGAGGTTTCCCAGCAGGGCAGCGTGAGGGAGAAAACCCAGGAGTCCCAAACCCCCGCCCCCCACCCCGACACCACTCCCCTCCCATAGCTGGGAATATAATCCAGAAGTCCTAGCTCCCAGCCCCCCAGTGTTGTAACCACCAGACCCTCCATGTCTCTCCTAGAACCTGGGCCAGAACCCAGGAGTCCTGCCTGCAGTCATGTGTTCTAACCACTAGTCCCCACATCCCCGTGTCCATCCCAGGTGATCATAGAATCTCAGGGTTGGAAGGGACCTAAGGAGGTCATCTAGTCCAACCCCCTGCTCAAAGCAGGACCAACACCAACTAAATCATCCCAGCCAGGGCTTTGTCAAGCCTGACCTTAGAAACTTCTAAGGAAGGAGATTCCACCACCTCCCTAGGTAACCCATTCCAGTGCTTCACCATCCTCCTAGTGAAAAAGTTTTTCCTAATATCCAACCTAAACCTCCCCCTCTGCAACTTGAGACCATAGCTCCTTGTTCTGTCATCTGGTACCACTGAGAACAGCCTAGATCCATCCTCTTTGGAACCCCCTTTCAGGTAGTTGAAAGCAGCTATCAAATCCCCCCTCACTCTTCTCTTCTGCAGACTAAATAAGCCCTGTTCCCTCAGCCTCTTCTCATCAGTCATGTGCCCCAGCCCCCTAATCATTTTTGTTGCTCTCCGCTGGACTCTTTCCAATTTTTCCACATCCTTCTTGTAGTGTGGGGCCCAAAACTGGACACAGTACTCCAGATGAGGCCTCTCTAGTGCTGAATAGAGGGGAATGATCACGTCCCTCGATCTGCTGGCAATGCTCCTACTTATACAGCCCAAAATGCCGTTAGCCTTCTTGGCAGCAAGGGCACACTGTTGACTCATATCCAGCTTTTCATCCACCGTAACCCCTAGGTCCTTTTCTGCAGAACTGCTGCCTAGCCACTTGGTCCCTAGTCTGTAGCAGTGCATGGGATTCTTCCATCCTAAGTGCAGGACTCTACACTTCTCCTTCTTGAACCTCATCAGATTTCTTTTGGCCCAATCCTCTAATTTGTCTAGGTCCCTCTGTATTCTATCCCTACCCTCCAGCATATCTACCTCTCCCCGCAGCTTAGTGTCATCTGTGAACTTGCTGAGGGTGCAATCCACGCCATCCTCCAGATCATTAATGAAGATGTTGAACAAAACTGGCCCCAGGACTGACCCTTGGGACACTCCGCTTGATACTGGCTGTTAACTAGACATGGAGCCATTGATCACTACCCGCTGAGCCTGATGATCTAGCCATTTTTCTATCCACCTTATAGTCCATTCATCCAGCCCATATTTCTTTAACTTGCTGGCAAGAACACTGTGGGAGACCGTATCAAAAGCTTTGCTAAAGTCAAGAAATAGCACATCCACTGCTTTCCCCATATCCACAGAGCCAGTTATCTCATCATAGAAGACAATCAGGTTGGTCAGGCATGAATTTGCCCTTGGTGAATCCATGCTGACTGTTCCTGTTCACTTTCCTCCCCTCTAAGTGCTTCAAAATTGATTCCTTGAGGACCTGCTCCATGATTTTTCCAGGGACTGGGGTGAGGCTGACTGGCCTGTAGTTCACTGGATCCTCCTTCTTCCCTTTTTTAAAGATGGGCACTACATTAACCTTTTTCCAGTCATCCGGGACCTGGTGGACCAGGCCAATGGCTCCGCAATCACATCAGCCAACTCCTTTAGCACCCTCGGATGCAGTGCATCCGGCCCCATGGACTTGTGCTCGTCCAGCTTTTCTAAATAGTCCTGAACCACTTCTTTCTCCACAGAAGGCTGGTCAACTCCTCCCCATATTGTGCTGCCCAGTGCAGTAGTCTGGGAGTTGACCTTGTTCATGAAAACAGCACAGGCGCCAACTTCCGGTTGCGCCGGTGGGGGCTGACGCCGGGTGACATTGCGGGGCCCCGCCCCCGACGCCAGGTGACGTTGCGGGGCCCCGCCCCCGACGCAACGTCGCCCAGCGTCAGGGGCGGGGCCCCGCAACATCTCCTGGTGCTGAGGTGAGTTTGCGGTGGGTCCCGGGGCTGGCGGGGAGCTAGGCGCAGGCCCTGGGGTTGGCGGGGAGCTGCCAGTGGGTGCTCTGCACCCACCAATTTTTCCCTGTGGGTGCTCCAGCCCCGGAGCACCCACGGAGTCGGCGCCTATGGAAGACAGAGGCAAAAAAAGCATTGAGTACATTAGCTTTTTCCACATCCTCTGTCACTAGGTTGCCTCCCTCATTCAGTAAGGGGGCCCACACTTTCCCTGACCTTCTTCCTGTTGCTAACATACCTGTAGAAACCCTTCTTGTTACCCTTCACATCCCTTGCTAGCTGCAACTCCAAGTGTGATTTGACCTTCCTGATTTTCACGTCCTGATGCGCGGGGGGAGGGGGAGTGTTACTGACACCTGATCTGTGGTGCTGGCAGCCTCCTGGGGTATGGCTGGGGGGCAGGCAGTGCCAGGGATACTCTAGGCAGGGCTGGGGGGGCCACGCAGGGGGAGGGAGCTCTTTGGGGTGGGGTGAAGTTGGGGTCACCAAGGGGTAGGTGTTTAGGGACAGCCAGAGCGCTGTGCTGGATGCCTCGTAGCCTTCCCCTCAGCGCCCCAAAGCCAGACACCCCCAAAGCCAGACACCCCCCATATTTCACCCTCTTGTCACAGCCCCTTATAGCATCAAATTCGCTTCTCCCCCATCAGCCCTCCTACTCCTCCCTCCCCATCCCCAGTCCTCCCCCTAGAGGATTTCGGGAAGGCTCCCCATCCCCAGACTCTCTGTGTCCCACCCCTAATGACCAGCTTCAGTTTCCAGGGAAACTGACACTCCTCCCTCTCCCCGAAAGAAACCCCGGCCCCTCCCCTGCCTGCAGAGAGGAGCCCAGGCTGGCGCTGGGATCTGTATGACCCAGCTTGGGCTCCAGGGGGATGCAGCATGCGGGGGCGGGGGGGGGGGTGCTGCTCCCCTGGACCAGGCCCCCTGGCTCAGTGCCAGTGCACAAGGGGCTCCCCAAGCAAGAGGCCACTGGGTGCGCATGGCACCACGGGCCCCAATCCCAGGGCAGCCGCTGAGAGCCCCCCCCCACCCCCACCCCTCCCCATGCCATCGCTGGGCAGCCCTCGCTCGGGGGCCTAGCTCCCTCTCACCGCACGGCCAAGGTTCCCGGAGCATCCCTCCTAGCTCTGGGCCTGGCTGCCCCATCCGTGGTGCTGAGCAGCCCTCCCAGCCACGCCATGAGCCCCTCCCCGGGCAACGAAGCCCAGCCAGGTGCTGGTCACTGCCTGGGCAACACGTCCCCACTCCAGCCTCCCCCCACCCAGGTGGCAGGGTCAGTGACTCAGAGCCGGGGCGGGGGGGGGAGGGGGGGAGCAGCCAGGTGGGGGTGAGGGGAGGCCAGGTCACGGGGTGGGTGGTGTCCCTGTGTGGGAGCAGGCCAGACACTGGGCGTGGGTGGCCCAGACTCTTAGCAGGCACTAAGAGGGGGCAGGGCAGGCCAGGGGCTTGGGCTTAGAACGAGAGGCTGCTGCGTCCTCAGGCTGGGGCTGGGCGGCCCCACAGGCGGGGGCAGCCTGGCCAGTGCAGGAGGCTGCCCCACTCCATGGCCTGCCCCACAGCTCGCAGCACGGCCTCCAGCAGGACTCAGCGCTCCGGCCCTGGCTCCAGCCCCCGGAGAATCTACTCACGGTGGGGACGCTCCACCACAGGGGCTGGGGCAGAGATCCCCGTCTAGGCCATGGGCCTCAGGGACATGCCCCCGCCCCACAGGGACATGCCCCTGCTTAGGCCACGGGCCTCAGGGACAGGCCCCCGCCCCACAGCAACATGCCCAACAGACATGAGACATCCCACTGCCCTGGGCTGGATTTGAACTAGTGCCTTCGGTGTGTGAAGTGTGGGGGGGAGAGTCCCTCCCATGCCCCAGCCCTCCGAGCCAGCCAGCAGAGGCCCCGGGAGGTGGAGAGGGCTGGCTGGCTGGAGGTACGGAGTGGGGTGGCCAGATGGGTTTACGGAGGGGGGTGGCCGGATGGGGGTATGGATGGGGGTATGGAGGGGGGTGGCCGGATGGGAGGGCTGGACAGGGGCATGGACATAAAGAACATAAGAATGGCCATAATGGGTCAGACCAAAGGTCCATCCAGCCCAGTATCCTGTCCACCGACAGTGGCCAATGCCAGGTGCTCCGGAGTGAGTGGACCCAACAGGTAATGATCAAGTGATCTCTCTCCTGCCATCTATCACCCCCCTCTGACAAACATAGGCTAAGGACACCATTCCTTACCCATCCTGATTAATAGCCATTAATGGACTTCATCCCCATGAATTTATCCAGTTCTCTTTCAAACCCTGTTATAGTTATAGTTCTAACCGTTATAGTTCAGACGGGGACAGACTGATGGGGATATGGACAGGGGTATGGAGGGGGTGGCCAGATGGGGATACAGATGGGGGTATGGAGGGGTGGCTGGATGGGGCTATGGATGGGGGTATGGAGGGGGTGGCCGGATGGGGCTATGGATGGGGATACGGAAGGGGTGACCAGATGGGGATACAGACGGGGTAAGGAGGGGGTGACCAGATGGGGATACAGATGGGGGTACAGAGGGGGGTGGCCGGACGGGTGTACGGATGGGCGTACAGAGGGTGTGGTTGGATGGGGATACAGAGGGGGGTGGCCAGACGGGGGTATGGATGGGGGTACGGAGGGAGTGGCTGGATGGAGCTATGGATGGGGGTACGGAGTGGGTGGCCAGATGGGTGAATGGAGGGGGCTGGCTGGACGGTACAGATGGGATGGCTGGACAGGGGCATGGACGGGGACAGACAGACGGGGGGACGGACAGGGCTGGCCAGACAGACAGAGGCGTGTGTGGGGACAGACAGAGCCATTCCCCCCATGAGGAGGGGCCGTGGGCCCGTCCCCTCCCCCGCTCACCGGTGAAGCCGGCGTGGCAGTGGCAGGTGTAGCCGCCCTCCCGGCTGTGGCAGCGCCCGTTGCGGCCGCAGGGGCTGGAGTAGCACAGGTCGATCTCGCTCTCGCAGTAGTGGCCGGTGAAGCCGGCGGGGCAGCGGCAGCGCAGGCCGCTGACGGGGTGGATGGGCCGGAAGAGGACGGTGGCGGAGGCCAGGAAGGGCGCGGAGCTGTCGAAGCGCAGCACGGAGACGCAGCGCATGTAGTTCTCGCAGGGCTCCCGCAGGCAGATGTTGTCGTCGAAGGGCAGCACCCGCTGCTCGGAGATGGCGGCCAGCAGCGTGCGGTTGAGGTAGAGCCGCTCCTGCAGGTCCTGGGAGGGGACGTAGCGCCCCCCGCGGGCCCCGCCCGGCAGCAGCACCGACAGGCTGACGTTGAGGATGTGGGCGGCCGGCACGTCCGTGTCGTTCTGGATGTTGAAGAGCACCACGTGGTGGCGGGGGGCCGAGAGCACAGCCGCCACCCCCTCCAGGAAGAGCGCCAGCAGCGGCGACAGGAACCGCTCCTGGGACATGTTCTCCAGGCGCAGTGTGATGCTGTTGGTCAGCATCTCGTCCGTGATGATGGTCACCTGCAGGGTGCACTGAGCCGCCACGCTGTGCACGCCGTCTGCGGGAGAAGGGCAGGGGGTGAACGGCGCCCTGAGGGGCTGGGGCTCATCCTGCCATGGGGAACAGGCTTTCTACAGCTCCCAGAAAGGCCCCAGGGCTGGGCTAGCAGGGGGCTGCGGGTCGGGAGTGAGGGGCACCGGCGGAGCTGGGGAGGGAGCCCAATAGCCTAATTCTTCTGGGAGATTCTGGGAGCTGCGCCTGACACCCCCACATGAGCCCTTCCCCCCCAAACCTCCCATGACGCTTGCAGCTGGCTTCCCTCGTGGCTCAGCACCACACTGGAGTTTAGCTCGTCACAGCCCCTCCCTGGAGGGTCCCAGTGTGACGGGGGAAGGGGGCTGTGCAGTGTGACGGCGGAGAGGGGGCTGTGCAGTGTGATGGGGTGGGGGGAGGGGGCTGTGCAGTGTGATGGGGTGGGGGGAGGGGGCTGTGCAGTGTGATGGGGGAAGGGGCTGTGCAGTGTGATGGGGGAAGGGGCTGTGCAGTGTGACGGCGGGGAGGGGGCTGTGCAGTGTGACGGTGGGGAGGGGGCTGTGCAGTGTGATGGGGTGGGGGAAGGGGGCTGTGCAGTGTGACGGGGAGGGGGCTGTGCAGTGTGATGGCGGGGAGGGGGCTGTGCAGTGTGACGGGGAGGGGAGGGGCTGGACTCATTCTGTGCCGGGTTCATAAGGGGCCCCGCGTTTGCTGGTTCTCGGGGCACAGGTCTCTGCAGCACAGGAGCTGCCGGCCCCGGGACCCGTCTCTCTGGAACTTCACCCCAGACCTCGCTGTGGCCCCTGCTCTGAGGGGCAAGTGGAGGGTCCCTGCCAGGTGTACACCCCCCTCCCCCCGCCTGCCCTGGGCCATGCCTGGTCTCTGTGGGGGAGGGGCTCCGACCCTTTGACCAGCTCCTCCCTGGTGCCTTCTGCTCTGGGAATTGACCCTTGAACTCTGAGGATATGGAGAGCAGGTGCTGCTGCCTCGCTCCTGTGCCCAGCCTGAAAGGGTTAACACCCCCCACCCCTCCTCCAGTGGGACCAGCTCTGCCGGTACCGCTGGGGGATCTGAGTGAGCAGGGGCTGCAGGGAGAAGTTGCGGATCAGGGCCCAGGCCAGGCCCAGGTGACGCCTCTCACTCCCTCAGTTCCTCCAGGCCCTGCATGCGCCCCCCCCCCCCCCCCCCCCGGGGTGACCCGACCCCCCTCCCAGGGCCTGGGGGCAGGAGCAGCTCCCAGGAGCTCTCAAGAGAAGAGAGCTGCCCCTGCCCAATCCCTGGCTGTATCCGCAGAGAGAGCTGGGCCTGGGCCGGCCTGACACACTGCTCTGAGCAATACCAGATTGATTCCGGAGTGACCCCAGATCCCCTCAGGGCTCTTCTACACTCCGTGGGTGGATGCACACTTAGTGCAAACCGAGGGCAGCCCCGTTCTGTGGGGCCCCAACTTTGCTTCTCCCCACCCAGACCTGCCCAGTAGGGGACCCTAGGAAGTGGGACACAGAACCGCCAACTCAAACCCACCTTGTTCCAAGCTCCTCCCCTTCACCTCCTGGCCACGCCCCATTCCAGGCCACCTCCCCTCCCCCCCATTTCTATGTCAAGTCCGTCCCCTCATCTGGGTGCCCACACATGCACGCAGAAGCCCCGCCAAGCCCTTGGGGAGAAGAAACGCAGCTCCCCCCACCCAATGGGGACAGATGGGGAAACCAAGGCCTGGGGGACAGGAACCAGTCCCAGAGTCAGGACAGAGTTGGGGAGAGAACCCAGGCGCCCAGCCTGGCACTGGGGCGAGGGACAGCAGATGCCGTCGGTAGATGTCATCCTGGAAGACAAGGGGGAGATCCGGGCACCGCCCCCCCCCCCCTCCCCAGCCACGCTGGCACAGGAGCCGGGGCTGGAACCTGGCCTGGAGGGGACGGAAGTGAGGTGGCTGAGATGCCCGCCCCAGGGGTGCCCAGGAGGCAGGGCAGGTGGCTGCGGAGAAGGACGAAGGCAGGACAGGTGCTGCCCCCAGCCCTTGGCCCAGGCAGCGGGGAGAGGGAACCTGGCTCATCCCCCATCAGTGGGCCAAGCTCAGCCCCGCAGCCCCAAGCTGCCAGGCTGCCGTGGTGTCACCTGGCCCTGAGTTACTGAGCGACGTCCAGCCGCGCCTGCCACACACACCACGGAAACACCCCCAGCATGCCTGGCCTGACGCACCTCACTGCCCGGCTGGGTGCCTGGGGCCGGCTGGCAGAGCCGGGGAGGTGCCAGCCATGTTCCCTGCTGGGTGAGCCCCATGGCACAGCCGCCCCTCCCCATGTCCTGCAGCCGGGGTAGCTGTGGGCACACAGGGCACATGGGTTGTGTCTTCAAACAGGCCCCCAGGCAGTGGCGCCAGGACACCAGACTGCCCTCTGCGACCCTCAGCCTGCTCGTCTCTGGCCGTCCCGTCCCCCCAGTGCAGCCCATGCAAGGCCCAGGGCTCAGAAGGGGCATTTCGGCAGGCGCCCTCCTGCATGAGGCCAGCAGGTGCCAAAGCAGACAGCTGGCAGCCACCACCCAGTAGAAACCCCTTTCCCAGCAGCTGGGGGGCCTTTCGCACATCCTGGACCTCACTGGGGGCTCCCCCAACTCCTAGCCCACGTCAGCCTGTGGCTACCAGGTTATGCCCCCTGGCTAGTCGGTATCTGCCTGGTGCCCAGCCCAGAGGACATGACAGACCACACTGCCAATCAATGACCAGCCTCACTGGAAACACGACAAAAACCTGCTGTGCCAGGGCTGAGGCTGTTTGCTACAAAAAAATGGCACATACCCCCGGCGCAGCACAGAGGGCGCCAGGAATGTCCCGGCACATACCCCCGGCGCAGCACAGAGGGCGCGAGGAATGTCCCGGCACATACCCCCGGCGCAGCACAGAGGGCGCGAGGAATGTCCCGGCACATACCCCGGACGCAGCACAGAGGGCGCGAGGAATGTCCCGGCACATACCCCGGACAAAGCACAGAGGGCGCGAGGAATGTCCCGGCACATACCCCGGACGCAGCACAGAGGGCGCGAGGAATGTCCCGGCACATACCCCGGACACAGCACAGAGGGCGCGAGGAATGTCCCGGCACATACCCCAGACAAAGCACAGAGGGCGCGAGGAAAGTCCCGGCACATACCCCGGACAAAGCACAGAGGGCACGAGGAATGTCCCGGCACATACCCCCGGCGCAGCACAGAGGGCGCGAGGAATGTCCCGGCACATACCCCGGACGCAGCACAGAGGGCGCGAGGAATGTCCCGGCACATACCCCGGACACAGCACAGAGGGCGCGAGGAATGTCCCGGCACATACCCCGGACAAAGCACAGAGGGCGCGAGGAATGTCCCGGCACATAACACGGACAAAGCACAGAGGGCGCGAGGAATGTCCCGGCACATAACACGGACAAAGCACAGAGGGCGCGAGGAATGTCCCGGCACATACCCCGGACACAGCAGAGGGCGCGAGGAATGTCCCAGCACATACCCCTGTTACAGCACAGAGGATGCAAGGAATGCCTCAGCACATACCCGGGACAGACAGCCTCTGGCATAGCCCCCGGACAGACAACCCTGGGCACAGCCCCTGGATGGACAGACTCCTGTGCACAGGCCCCACCCGTCCATGGCCCCAGCCTGCCCTTCCTAAGCAAGGAGCTGGGGGTGGCAAAGGGGGGGGGCAGGAAAAGCAGCTGTCGGGGGGTGGTTCTCACCAGTGCACCACAGGCAGGCGGGTCAGCATCAGTCCTAGGTGACAGATGGGGAAACTGAGGCCCAGAGGAACATAATTTGCCCCAGCTCACGCAGCAGGGAATATGACCCAGGAGTCCAGAGGCCTCGTTATTACTGCCTCTCCAGCGTGAGGTTAATTCCCACCTCTACTCCAAGGGCTGCCACCTGGGACAGACTGCGGGCAAGGGGGAGGGGAGAGGCCGACAGGGGCTAAGCAAGACGCGTGGAGCTGCTCTCTCATCTCCAGCCCCCTGGAGCCGGTCTGCCCCCCCCCCCCCCCCCCGCCCCACAACCTCCCAGAGCCGGTCTGTCCCTGCCAGCCCCCAGAGCCGGTCTACCCTTACCGGCCCCCCCAGAGTGGGTTTGCCTCCCCAGCTCCCCCACAGAGTTGGTCTGTCCCCCCACCCCCCAGAGCCGGTCTGCCCTCACCAGGCCCTGCCCATCTCATCTGGGTCCAGCAGCTCAGCCCCACGCCCATAGGGGCTATGACACACAACTGAGTGTCCAGCAGAAGGCAGCTGTCTCAGTCTCTCTCTCTCTCACACACACACACAAGTTCATCACAACTCTCAGTGCTGTTTCAGCCAGGGATCTCAAAGCACTGTGCAAAGGCGGGTCAGTAGCATTGTCCCCATTAGACAGCTGGGGAAACTGAGGCACCGCATGGGGGAGTGACTCACACGAGGCCACCCAGGAAGTCAGTGCCAGAGTCCTGATGTAACCACTAGCCCTCACAGCCCCCCGAGAGCCAGGGACAGACCACAAGAGTCCTGACAAGGGATGTGGACAAATTGGAGAGTCCAGCAGAGGGCAATGAAAATTATTAGGGGGCCGGGGCACATGACTTGTGAGGGGAGGCTGAGGGAACTGGGGTTATTTAGTCTGCAGAAGAGAAGAGTGAGGGGGGATTTGATAGCAGCCTTCAACTACCTGTAGGGGGGTTCCAAAGAGGATGGAGCTGGGCTCTTCTCAGTGGTGGCAGATGACAGAATGAGGAGCAATGGTCTCAAGTTGCAGTGGAGGAGGTCTAGGTTGGATATTAGGAAAAGCTTTTTCACTAGGTTGGTGAAGCATTGGAATGGGTTCCCTCGGGAGGTGGTGGAATCTCCTTAGAATCATAGAATCTCAGGGTTGGAAGGGACCTCAGGAGGTCATCTAGTCCAACCCCCTGCTCAAAGCAGGACCAAACCCAATTAGATCATCCCAGCCAGGGCTTTGTCAAGCCTGACCTTAAAAACCTCTAAGGAAGGAGATTCCACCACCTCCCTAGGTAACCCATTCCAGTGCTTCACCACCCTACTAGTGAAAAAGGTTTTCCTAATATCCAACCTAAACCTCCCCCTCTGCAACTTGAGACCATTACTCCTTGTTCTGTCATCTTCTACCACTGAGAACAGTCTAGATCCATCCTCTTTGGAACCCCCTTTTAGGTAGTTGAAAGCAGCTATCAAATCCCCCCTCAGTCTTCTCTTCTGCAGGCTAAACAATCCCAGTTCCCTCAGCCTCTCCTCATAAGTCATGTGCTCCAGCCCCCTAATCATTTTTGTTGCCCTCCGTTGGACTCTCCAATTTATCCACATCCTTCTTGTAGCGTGGGGCCCAAAACTGGACACAGTACTCCAAATGAGGCCTCACCAGTGCCGAATAGAGGGGAATAATCACGTCCCTCGATCTGCTGGAAATGCCCCTACTTATACAGCCCAAAATGCCGCTAGCCTTCTTGGCAACAAGGGCACACTGTTGACTCATATTCAGCTTTTCGTCCACCGTAACCCCTAGGTCCTTTTCTGCAGAACTGTTGCCCAGCCATTCGGTCCCTAGTCTGTAGCAGTGCATGGGATTCTTCCGTCCTAAGTGCACGACTCTGCACTTGTCCTTGTTGAACCTCATCAGATTTCTTTTGGCCCAATCCTCTAATTTGTCTAGGTCCCTCTGTATCCTGTCCCTACCCTCCAGCGTATCAACCACTCCTCCCTTCCTTAGAGGTTTTTAAGGTCAGGCTTGACAAAGCCCTGGCTGGGATGATTTAGTTGGGATTGGTCCTGCTTTGAGCAGGGGGTTGGATTAGATGACCTCCTGAGGTCTCTTCCAACCCTAATCTTCTATGATTCTATGACTCCCAGCCTTCTACTCAGTCCAGACCGCAAAAATCTGAAGGCACCTTCCTTAGGAATGGGGACTTTGCCCTGGTGCCAACGTTCACATTCCCCCTTCCCTGAGGTGGCTGCAGCCCAACGGCACCACGTCATCTGGGCAAGGAGCCACTGCTGGGAACCGTGATATTTCATTGTGGAAACACAAGGCGAGGCTCCAGCACCATGAACTGAGCGAGGGGGGCTGAGCCGGGGGGCTAACAGATGCCCCAGGGCAGGGCGAGGCGCTGAGGAGGCATGCACACAGCTGCAGACTGTCCTCAGAGCCTGGAGAGCAGTGTTACATGTCTGTGTTGTGCTGCCTGACTGAGGCTGCAGAGAGCTGTCCCCAAACACCTGTCTCAGGGCGATGTGAAGTACTCTCATTCACCATTGCCGGGTGTTCACTCTGAAGCTTAATGATGACACGTTCAGTCTGGGCCTGGCTGTTTCACTGCCGGTCAGTTCCACAGAATCTTTCTGCCCATCTGGGGTGGAGCCTGGACGTATGTGAGAGGGGCCTGGAGCTGTGAGGGAGGAGCTTAAGGGGGGAAGGGTTGAGGCCCTGGCACAGTCCACGGGTCCTGTTTCCAAAGCTGCGAGGAACCAAACACAACACGAGGGGGCCTCGGGGTCGTGACCTCACCAAGGAGGTCAAAGGTCATCCCCCCCACATCAGGCTACAGCAGAGAATGAGGAGGGGCCGCTTGGCCCCACAATGGCCCTGCCTGACCAGCGGAGAGGCCAAGCGCAGGGAGCCCGTGCCCACGCTCACCCCCCCCGACCTATAGACTCCTGGGGGGGACAGAGCGGCCGTCACAGCTCCCCTGCAGGAGATATTTACTGAGTGCCCAGCCTCCAGCCCATGTCTGTCCAACCCCCAGCCCATGCCTGTCTCAGCTACGTCCATCCTGGAATTTGCTCCCCCAGCCTAAGAGCCCCCCCTCCAGGCCCCGGATTCTCCTGCCCCAGCAAGCTGATCCCCTCCCCCCAGCCACTCCTCACCTGCCCCCCTCTCCTCCCAGACGGGACATTCCTGGGCCGAACCCCTCCCCACCCCCCACACACACCCCGGAGCAGGCAGCCGTTGGCTCAGCAAACACGGGGCCCTGGGTGCCCGGCGCTGAAGGGCTCTTGGGCTGGAGTGCAGATGCCTCGGATGCCTGGGGCGGGGGCTGACAAACACTCCTGGGCACAGGGGCCTTTTCACACTCCGCACCAGGTGGCCTCCCTGGGCCTGGGGTAGCGGGGCTGCAGGTCGGGATTGTGGGGCACCAGCTGAGCTGTGTGTGTGGGGAGCCCAGGGCTGGGGTAGCAGGGGGCTGCGGGTCGGGAGTGAGGGACACCATCAGAGCTAGGGACTGGGGGGTAGCCCAGGGCTGGGGTGGCAGGGGGCTGCGCGTGGGGAGTGAGGGGCACCGGCAGAGCTGGGGGGTGGAGGAGCCCAGGGCTGGGGTGGCAGGGGGCTGCGGGTTGGGAGTGAGGGGCACCGGCGGAGCTGGGGGTTGTGGGGAGCCCAGGGCTGGGGTGGCAGGGGGCTGCGGGTTGGGAGTGAGGGGCAACAGCAGAGCTGGGGGGTGGGGGGAGCCCAGGGCTGTGGTACCAGGGGGCTGCGGGTTGGGAGTGAGGGGCAACGGCAGAGCTGGGGGTTGCGGGGAGCCCAGGGCTGTGGTACCAGGGGGCTGCGGGTTGGGAGTGAGGGGCAATGGCAGAGCTGGGGGGTGGGGGGAGCCCAGGGCTGGGGTACCAGGGGGCTGCGGGTTGGGAGTGAGGGGCTGCGGCAGAGCTGGGGGATGGGGGGAGCCGGCTCTAGCAGACCCTCCTGAAATATGCACGTTTTCCCAGCTCTATTCATTGTTTGACAAAGGACAACGGCTGCCATGGCAACTGCCAGCGCATCTCCCCTGCGCCCACAGGCAGGGCCCCGGGCTCAGCAGGGCCCAGGCTGGGAACTCCTCCTCCTCCCACTGCAGGGGCTGAGGGCAGGGCTGGCACCAGGTAGTGCCCCATCTCCCCCTGCTCCCTGGGGGCGCCATGCTAGGGCCCTTCCCTCCATCAGGCAGGGGAGCAGGGCCTGGCGAGGACAGCCCAGGCTGAGGGGCTCTCGGGGCCCTGGGGGGCATAGCCAGCTCTGCCTCAGGGCCCAGGCCCTGTTCTGGGACTCAGCCCGTAACCCCGGCTCCTCCCTGGGCAGCCCCCGCTCAGTGGCCCAGGCAGAGAGCCCCACTGGGGTCACTGGTTTCTGTGCGGACACCAGCCTGCGCTGAGCCCCAGCGAGCTCATTACACGCAGGTCCCAGCAAACAGAGCACAGATGGTACCAGCCTGCCCTAAAGCGGGACCAGCAGCCCAGAGACAGAAGGTCCTGCTGGCCCAAGGCTGGGCCTGGCTGGACCGTGGGGTGATGCCACAGCCCTGCGCCCCTCATCTTCTCCCGCCGGGTCTGATGCCAGGGCTGTGTCCTGGAGCACAGGCCCCTGCCCAGTGACCCAGCCCTGCGCTGGCTTCCTGGGAATCCCCCCAGCGCAGTCCCCAATTGCCCAGCCTGGGCGACTCCAGTGCCAGGCAGGGCCCAGCTGCTCGCTGGGTCTGCGCAGCCTCACAGAGCTTTCCCCTCGGCCACAGTGACTTGGAGCTCACGCGCCAGCACCGGGCGTCCGCTCGGCTCCCCAGCACACACGGGTCCAGTGAAAAGCTGGGCTGAGTCTGCAGGGGGTTGGAACCCAGCTAGAGACAAGGGCCGGGCGCACACAAGAGTCCCCCTAACCCCCAGCCTGCCACAACTCTGCCGGTTCCCCTCAGCCCTCACCCGCAGCCCCCAGCTCTGCCAGTTCCACTCAGTCCTCACCCGCAGCCCCCTGTTAGCCCAGCCCTGGGCCCCGCTCAGCCCTGCCGGTTCCCATCAGTTCCAACCCGCAGCCCCTGCTAGCCCAGCCCTGAGCCCCCCCAGCTCTGCTGATACGCTGTCTCCCTCACTGCTGGGGCCAGGACAAGAATCACAGGTGTAAATTGCAGCAAGTCCACTTGAGGCTGGAGCAGAGGAAAACACCCTGCCAGGGCAGCCTGCGCCAGGCTGTGAGATCCCCGTCATGGGGGGCTGAGCCCAGGCTGGACACACGCCTGCCGGGGTGGTGGCGCAGTCTGCTGGGCTAGGTGACCCCTGTGGCCCCTCCAGTCTCATCTCTGTGATCCGACAGCCGTTTGGGGAACACGCACAAACCCAACGTCGCTCCACATGCCAGCCCAGCAGGATTCGAACCCAAGTGTCCGGGGCCAGTACTCAAGCTCACCAGCCTCCCAGCTCAGCCTTCTAACCTGCCCCATGGGGACCCTGCCAGCCCCCTATGGCCCAGCAACTGGCAGCCCCAGCCCCTCTGAGACACGGCCCACAGGGGGGCAGGCAGGCGAGGGAGTGGGAGCGTGCCCCGCTACTCTCTGCCCCCTGCGTGCCCAGCCCCTGCCCAGCGGCCCATGGCTCTGGCTGGCCGCGCTGGGTTGCCATGGTGGCGGCAGGAAAGAGCCAGCTATGTAGGGGAGGCTTTTGTTCCTCACGCTCGGTTCTCTTCTCTCTGACTCACGAGACAAACGCCCCCTTCCCCGGACACTCAGCCTGGGTGGGGAGGCAGCTGGAGCTGGGGGAAGGGGGAGGTTGCAGGGGTGGCAAGGGACTGGGGGGCTCACAGGGAGCTGGGGAAGGGGCTCTGGGGTGAGCAGGGGAAGGTGACAGATGGAAAGCTGAAGGGGGGGCAGGGGCTGAGAGTAGGGAGCTGCGGGAGGCGCTGTGGGGCTGGCAGGGCAGGAAGGCCGGAGGGGAAGGGGAGGGGAGGGGAGGGGGAGCTGCTCCAGTCCCCGGCTCATTCTTCCGCTTTCTGACCCAGTGCCCCGAGCCCCTTTGTGCCCGGCCACCCCCGCCCCGCCCTCACCCACCCTGCCTTTGTGCCGCTGCGCTGGAGAAGAAAGGCCCCCGCCCTGCCCCCCACCCACCCATCCATCTCTGGAGGGGTCACAGGAACGTGGCTGCAGCCGGATCCTCTGGCACCAGAATGGGGCGGGGGGGTGAGGGCTGAGTCATGGGGGTTCCCATGCGGATCACCATGGAGACAATGGCCCTATGGTGATGCCCCAGGTAGGCACCCACCGGACAGGAACTGGGGCGGGGGCCACCTGGGGCATCAGCCCCCTCCACGTCTCTCCTTCCCATGCGGCCTTAGGCCCCGCCAGTCCCACACTAGCCTCAGACACATGTGGGGGCAGATTCACTGACTCCAGCTCTGGTTAGTTACACCCCAAGGATATCCCCCCCAGACTCTCCTGCCAGCCTCCCACTCTGTGACCCTCCCCCAGACATGCTGGGTCCTGCCCTGGCCTACCCGACACAGTACCATGCGAGTCTGTGAGGGACTGGGGGCCCCTGGCAGAAGGGGGGGTTCCTTGCTAGACTCAGACCGGGCCGTTGCAGGGCACAGCGCCAGGCTGGGCAGGCCCAGCTCAGGACTTGGCTGAACTAACGCTGGAGGGGTTAAAGGAGAGACCCCCCCAAGGCCCTGAACCCCTCCCACTCCAGACCCCAGGAGTGTAAACCCCCCCAGCCCCAGGTACCCTCTGCAAGCAGGGGGGCAGCAGAGCCCCGGGATGGCATAAGGGCACCCCCGGCCCATGCAGCTGGCAGCTAACGCAGAGTCGCAGGCCTGGCCAGGCTGTGGGGAGATTAACAGCACGGTTGCGTTACAGGGGGGTGGGGGCAGGAGTGTGTCTCAGATCCCCCACCCACCCCCTGCTCCACCCCACACAGGCCACTGCCGAGACCGAGACCGACTCCACTAGCTCCGCCCCTGCTACCCAGAGCCAGAGGGGCAGGAACCATTAACAAGCCAGGAGGAACCCTGCCTGTGCCCCCCACAGCACAGACCACCTCACAGTGCAGACCCCCCTACAGCACCCCACACAACACAGATCCCCCCACAGTGCCCCACACAGCACAGACCCCCCCACAGCGCCCTGCCTGTGCCCCCCCACAGCACAGACCCCTGCCCAGCACAGACCCCCGCACAGTACCCTGCCTGTGCCCCCCACAGTACAGACCCCTGCCCAGCACAGACCCCCCCCACAGCACCCTGACTGTGCCCCCCACAGCACAGACCCCCCTCGCTCAGCGCAGACCCTTGCCCAGCACAGACCCCCCACCACCACAGCGCCCTGTCTGTGCCCCCCACAACACAGACCCCCCCCCGCTCAGCGCAGACCCTTGCCCAGCACAGACCCCCCCCACAGCGCCCTGCCTGTGCCCCCCACAACACAGACCCCCCCACAAAGCCCTGCCTGTGCCCCCCACAGCGCAGACCCCCCCACAGCATCTTGCCTGTACCCCCCACAGCACAGCAACCCCCACAGCGCAGTCCCCCACACACAGTGCCCCCCACAGCACAGCATCCCCCACAGCACCCTACCTACACTCCCCACAGCCCTGACTCTGGGGTGGAGGGGATGCGTAAATACCTGCGCCCAGGCCAGGCTCTGCGGGCAGGATCTGGGCTGGAACGTGAAGGGTTATTTTGGCTTCCGGTTGTCAGCAAAACACTGGGATGGGCCAGAGCTAGATGAACAGGGCCAAGCTCAGAGACCAGGATACTGGCCCAATATCCCCCTTCTGGCTCCAAAACTCAGCCAACCCCTCCCCACAGCTAACGCCCTCCAGAGCTGGTTCTCGACCAGCCCCCTCAGCCAACCCTCACCCCCATGGCCATGCTCCCCATGAACAAAGGGAGCCCCCTCATTCTGCCTAGTGCTGAGCCAGCAGCTGAGCAGCGCTTCATGAGGGGCATGTAGCAGCATCCTCAGGTCACCAGTGGGGAAACTGAGGCACAGAGAAGGGCCAGAACCTGCCGACTGTGTGAGTCTTATGCTGGTGACTGTTACATTACTGGTGGGGCACTGCATCGCTCCTTCAATGCCATCCCCCTGCCAGCAGGCTGGCACAGGGCACCCAGACCGGGATCGGGCCCAGACCGCAGAGCCTGTCCCCTCGGGGCACCAGTTCAAAGCCAGCTGGGGTCAGCAGTGGCTGAATGTTATCGCAGCTCTGAGCCTCTTAACCCCCCCTTCCCGGTGCACAGTCCCCACTGCCAGAGCCCTGCACAGCCTGCTAGGGTGGCACGGACACAAACCCCAGGCCTGAGAATGGCAGCGGAGGAGCAGAGTTCTCCTGCCAGCGCTACGGGCCCAGAGAATGGGGGGCTTGACACAAGGGGGCAAACAGGCCTCGGTAACCAAGTGCCCCCTGGTGCAGCCTGGGCCACAGGGGCGGTTGGGCCTGCCCGGGTCCCAGCTGAGCCAGGGGATGGGGGTTAAGAGGAGCATGGGGAGGGGGGGAGCCCCTTCCATGGGGAGGAGCTGCTCAGTAAGGGGCAGGGGGTGCTGTAGGGGGCCCAACTCTCAGCGAATGGCAAAGGCCAGTCAGGGCAGTGCTGCCCTGCGGGGCTGGCAGGAAGGCAAGGCACGGAGGCTGCGTGGCTTCCAGGAGGCACCTGCCAGGCATAGAATCATAGATCATCAGGGTTGGAAGGGACCTTAGGAGGCCATCTAGTCCCACCCCCTGCTCAAAGCAGGACCAATCCCCAATTTTTGCCCCAGATCCCCAAATGGCCCCCTCAAGGATTGAACTCACAACCCTGGGTTTAGCAGGCCAATGCTCAAACCACTGAGCTATCCCTCCCCCCGTGGACCAGCCTGCTTCCTGTCGGGCACTGGCCGAGCTGGAGGGGACAGGGATGGGGACGGGCTGGTGTGCCGGCTGGCCCCTGACGTACACACACAAGGGTGGTGAGCTGCGTCCCGGGGCCTTTGGGGTTCCCCCCAGTGTCTGCTCTCTCCAGACACCAGCGAGGCCCTGGGGAAGGCGAGAGCCCAGCAGGTCGGGGGTTCCAGCCAAAATCGGGGCGTTTCAGTGACAGTAAAGCAGCAGCCCAACCATCTCTCGCTCTCCCCAGCTGGAGCATTGTCTGACAAGTCCACTTCCCCGGCCAGCCAGCTCCAGACGGCTCCCCAGGGCCTGGGCAGCGTCTGAACAAAGAGACCAGGCTAAACGGGCCAGCTCAGCACAATGAGCGGCTCCTCCAGCGGCCGGCACACAGCCATTGCCGTGCTACTCGCTGGTGCAGCCTGGCTGCCCCCTCCCCCGCCACCCCGGCTGCCGGGCTCAGTCTCCCCGCAGCAAAGGGCCCCGTGGCTCCAGCGCTGCCGGCCAGCAGCAGGCTCAGCCTGCAGGTCGCTGCTCTGGACTCAGAGCAGGGGGCGAGGGAGGCAGGGCTCAGCAGGCTCAGGGAAGGGGTGGAGGCCAGTGGAGAGGTGCAGACGGGAAGGGCCTGGCCCCCATGTGCCTGCTGAGGGGTGCGCGATGAGCAGGACCCAGGCAGTGGCAAGACTCGGGTGCCCTCGGCTCAGTGCGCAGTGCGATCCAAGCAGCACCTGAGATCCCAGTGCTGCCCAACTGGGGCTGGGCTTCAGCCCTTCCTTTCCTAGGGGGCCGCACCCCGCCACCCCCTCGTGGGCTTAGAGACTGGGCTAAGATCAGTGGGGATCACATCTGCCCTGGGCCTCCCTCTTCTGGGTCCGCTCAGCCCCTGCCCCACGCTGGAAATGCTTCACTCTGAGGAGTTGTGGGGAGAGTTTCCAGGGAAGGACAAGCATGCCGACCTCCCTCCCCTGAGCCCCACAACAAGGAGTGGGGGCCCCAACCACCCCCACAATTGCCCCCCCAGCCCCCAGTGCTGGCCAGCCCCACACAGACAGCTCCCGCGACCCTGTCCAGACCAGGTATCATGCCATGTGCCAGGCACCCGACAGAGCAGGGGATCCACCCCCACCCCCGGCACTGCCAGCGTACCACCCCCCAGCAGACTGGAGCCCCGGGGTCTCTGTCACTCATCGCCCAGCTGCCCATGGCACAAGAATGTGACCGACCGAGCGGCTGCCAACACAGCTGCAAGCCCCCCCACCCCTCCCTCGGTCACTCTCCAGCCTGGACCCTGGGAGCTCTCAGCCCCTCTTCCTCGGCCCCCCCCTTCGTGGGCCCAGGCCACAGCCCCTGCCCTGCCCCTCGGCTGGAACAGAAATACTGCCTTTGCACAGGGGCCAGGCCTCCTTACCCCCATATGCAGCACCCTGGGGTTCCCCAAACCACTGCCCCTCAAAGACACGCATGTCGCTCCAGCCGGCAGCGGGAACACGACCCCTGATGCTCTGCTCCTTGCCAAATGCTTGATAAACAGCCCCTAACAGCCTCCACCCTGACAGGTGGCTTCATCCTTATGTCAGGAGTGGGGAAACCGAGGCACAGAGCATCAATGGCTGTCAGAAACAGAACCCAGGAGTCCTGACTCCCAGCTCCCCTGCTCTAACCACCAGATCCCACTCCCATCCCAGAACTGGGAACAGAACCCAGGAGTCCAGACTCCCAGCTCTCCCCTCCCCAAATCCAACCCACTGAACCCCAGGGTCCCAGACCTTGGTGAGCCACATCACACCTGGCCCCCCACACCCCGCTGCGCCCACCCGTCCGTCCGGCTGGACCCACACGCCCATTTCCCACCAGAACATGGGGAGAAAAGATCTCGTCTTCACAGCCATTCGGTGGGAAGGAACCTCTCTGGGGCGTGGCTCCGGGCTCTGCCCGGGGAGGAGACCTCCCAGGGCATCACAGCTCAGGAAGGTGCTTCCCCGCTCACCCCGCCTCAGCTCCCCTGATCTCCCTGCAAATGGGGCTGGGCTCTGGGGTCCCCTCCAGCCTGACACCCCAGCATGTCCATCGCTCTCTTCCCAGCTCCTGCAGGCTGCTCCCTGGTGTGGCTGCCCTGGGCACCTGGGGGGCTGGCCCCCTCCCTGCAGGGGAACAGGGCACCCCTCTGCTCAGCTCCGGGTGATATAAGCCTTCACTTCGCCCGGCCCAGGAGAGCTCTTCCCAGCCCCGCAGGCTGTGCCCACGCCACCTTCCCCTGCCAGCCCCCCAGTGCTGCCTCATGAAGTGGCTGATGGGGCGGGTCCGGGGGCAGCGCCAGATGCCTGGGGGATGGGCCTCGCTGGGGTGCCGGAGTCCCCTGACCTATTTCACGTCTCTCCAGCGGCTTATGGCAGCAATCTGCTCCTTCCCATTCAAGGCTCCTGTGCCCCTCCGGGCCCCACCCCCTCCAAAGCCATATAGGTCGAGCTGGGCTAATCTCCTGGCTTCTCGACCCAACAATCCCCTGGGCCGCCCCCAGTGCCCCTCTTCCCTCAGTGGCAGGCAGCCCTCGCCCAGAGCAGGGCCAGGCAGAGGCACTCTGTGAGCAGCCCGTGGGTGGCCAGGCCTCTGCCTGCAGCCCAAACGGTGAGCAGATGGTTCCAGTGTATAAGCTGCCACCAAGCCCCTGCCGCCCCTCAGCCCCCACCCACTCTCCGGCACGCCCTGGGCTTTCCGCTGGTGCAGACGCAGCCAGGCCCCTGGCTTAGGGGGCAGCAGCAGGACAAGTCTGACAGGTGGAGGTGGATGTATCCCCTGGGAACACAGGGACACAGCTGAAAACTGCTGGGCTATTCCATGCAGCTTGGAGCTGGCCCAATGGGGGGAGCTGCGGGTCAGGATGGAGGGGGACAGCGGGAGTAAGTCCTGCCTCAGAGCACCAGTCACTGGCCCTGCAGCCCTGGCTCTCTCCCCCAGCCCCATGCGCCAGGCAGCAGGGTTTGGGGGCTGCTCCCGCATCCTGCTGGTGGAGACGGGCCCATTCCAGGAACCCAAGGGGGCCGTGGAATCGTAGCACAATGGGCCAAGGTGTTTTCAGGCTCGTCTCCTGGGGAGAATCTTAGGCTCAGACCCCCAAAGGCAGGTAGGCACCTGACTCCCAGTGGTCTCTAGCCCCGGCTCTCCCCCTAGTCCCAGTCAACCCCCTGCCTAATGCACGGACGGGCCCCCAGCCCCTTCCTCGGGCTCATCCCCAGCTGGGCACCATGACCTGAGCCAGGCTGGTGGTAGGGCTGGGGGGCGGCTCCCTCGCTGCGCCTGCCAGGAGGAGCCAGCCCCCACCCCAGAGCAGACCCCGCCACAGCATCCACCCCTTGGCGGCAGGGCTCGGTGCGCCTCCCGGGGCCGGCCCAGCCTGAGCCTGGGGCAGGGGCACTGACAGGAGGTTAAAGATATTGACACCTCCCAGCACAGCCCCAGCTGGGACCTCCCTGGCAGGGGTCCCAGCTGTGACTGCTCTAATCACCAGCCCTCCCCCAGCGATAGCAGCCCCGGCACAGCGCCTACCTGCTCAGATCCCTCCCCTAGCCCAGCAGGTGCACGGCAGGCCCCCCCCCATGGAGAGGCTAATTGCAGGGCTCAGGCACAGCTGCTCCCCAGCCTGCAGCTGCCCCCAGAGCTAACCAGCAGGCTGGCCCCAGACCTAACCCTTCGGCTGCATTAAAGAGGGGCCCCTTGATTGCAGGGCTCCAGCAGGGCCCTCTCCCCACGCTGCCAGTGGCAGGCAGGTCGGGGGAGTGAACACCTCCTGCTGCAGTGGGGAGATACCCCTCCGCACCCCACACCAGCAAAGCCAGGCCCTGGGACTCCGAGAGCAGCCCCGACAACAAGCAGCACCAATCCTACACAGCTTTGGGCCCAGGCCCCAGCTGGAAAGACTCTGGCTAGTGCCCATCCGCACCGCTGGCCCCGCTGGGCTGTGGAGAGAGATCCAGGCTGGTCACATGGCACAGATCACCAGAAATGCAGCTTCAGCAGCTTCCCGCACCCCCGCGGCATGTACAGTCACCCCCAGTACTACGTCCTGCCACAGCTCGTCCCAGCCCGCCACGCCCTCCCCTCAGCCCACGATAGCCCCAGTAACACCCTTGGCCGGCCGCGCCCGGCGCCTCACTGCTACAGCTGCAGACTCCCCAGCTCGGCCCCGTGGGCCCTGCCCCCGCCGCAGCTCCGTGGCCCCCAGCAGCAAGCTGGAAGAACAGGGGCCCAGGCAAGACGCCGACAAGCTCCAACTAGTGCGGGGGAAATCCCGAGGCGGGAGCAGGAGATGGTGGCAGGCCCTGCCTCCAAGCCTGTGCAGGGAAGGCCTGGCCAGGTATTCTTTCTTTCTTTCTTTCACACACACACCACCACCACCACCCCCAGGCCCAGTGCCAGCCACTCACATGCTGGGGAAAGGTCCCAGACTGGAAGCCTCTGATTCAGCCCTAGCCCATGGACAGGGAAGGCCCCTCCCATCCCCCCCAACACTTGTCCCCAGGCCCAGTCTTCTCCGCTGAGACTCCCACACCAGGGGGGCTGGGGGCAGGTGGGACAGGGTGGCTGACGCTAGCTGGGAGGGTGGCCCAGTGGCCAGGGCTAGCAGGGAGGGGAGACACCTGTGGGGAGCTCTGGCTCTGTCGCAGGCCTAGTGTGTTCCACATGCCCGGCCTCTCTGGCCCAGATCCCCCCCAGCCCTCGATTTCAAGGCACTCAGGCACCGAAAGCCCTGGGAGGATCTGGGCCTCACTCTCTGGCCCACGGGAAGAGGAGCCGTGCCCGGAGATGGGCCCAGTTGCCCTGCGAGGGGCCAGGCAGCGCTGCAGACAGACAGCAGGGACGGGCAGGCTGGGGCTGAGCCTGGCTTTGAATGGCTGTGGTGGCTCTAAGCATCCCCTCCCGGGCAGCGACTCCTGGCCCTGGCAGGGCCAAGGCAAAGCCCTGGGGCTCTGCCACTCCCACAGCAGGCTGTGAGCCAGCCCCCCTCTGCCCCATCAGCCAAATCCTGTCCCCAGCCAGCAGTGGGTCAGTGACTCCTGAGAGCCCCCGCCCGGAAGCACCCGGCGCCGGGGACCATCGGAGGGGCCACAAAGGAGACACTCAGCAGCTGGCTGATCCTAGCTCTGGCTAAGATGGAAAGACCACAGGTGACAGTCACAGCCCTCGGCCCAGATCACCCGCCTATCACCCCGGCAGCTCCCGTGCTGCTGTGAGATCGCGCCCCTCCCCTGGCGTCCGCCGCACCCCGCCCCTCCCTTCCTCCCCAGCACCTGCTGCAGCACGCCCCTCGGCACCCATCATGCCCCTTCCCCTGCACCCACCAAGCCCCGCCCCCAGCACCCACTTCGCCCCTCCCCCAGCACCCACTGCACCATGCCTTGGCACCCACCATGCCCTGCCCTCCCCTGACACCCACCACACCGCTCCCGACACCCACCGCACCGTTACAGCTACATTTAGGGGAGCAGAACAGGGCGGGCGCATAGGGAAATGAGAGCTGTCTGGCTAGCTCCAGGGATCGCCCCTTCCATGGGCACCACCCCCCTGCTTGGTCCCCACCCCAGTACCACAGCCACATACAGCCCAGCTGCTTCTGTAGCGGAGCCCTGAGCAATGCAGGCCCACAGCCCCAGCGATGGCCCCACACCTGCCTCCCGCACCGGAGCCCAGAGCCTTGCTCTATGCGGGGCTCTGAGGGGCTTCTGAGCTCCCCCAGGGGCCCTTCCAAGGGAGACCCTGGAAGCTGGAGGAGGATGTGGGGCAGCCTCCACCCACTCCGGCTCTGCTGGCCCCAGGGCTGAGGGCGGCTCCCCCGTGGAAAGGCCATTGCCTCCTGCGCTAGCCCCAGCTGGTTGGTTTTGAGCATGTAGAGGGGGGTGCTTCCCGCAGGCCGCCACAGCCTCCCCCATAGCCCAGCCAGGGGCGGGAGGGAGGCAGCCACCTGGATCAGCAGAGATCTGGTGGGTTTGCACTTTGGTTGGGCCTTAGCCAATTGCAGAGACCAATGAGCAGCCCCCCATCCCCCACTCCCCCCAATCTCAAGGTGGACTGGAGGCCAGCGGGCCTGGCACAAAGTGGCCACCAGGGCAGAATATCCACTAGCTGCACTACAAGTCGGAGGTCGGAGCCACTGGGCAGACTGCCCCGGACCGGAGCGCCTCTGCTGTCGCTCAGGGTCTTGCTGGATGCCTGCATCGAAGAGACGCTGCTCCAGCCAGGACCCCGGTGTGGGCTCTCTGGCCTGCGCAACACCGAATGGGCCCTTCCCCCCTTCTCTGACTGACACCCCAGCCCCTTGGACATCCAGGACAAAACCCCACCGACCTGAATGTGCCCCTGAATTTGGCCTCAGGCTCCCCTTTGCCCGGCCGGCGTCTTACCTGAGACAGACACTCTCATGACAGCCTCCAGAGGCCTGTTGTTATCCAGCGCCCGGCTCAGGCGCAGCTCCCCGGAGCTGTGGTTCAGCAGCACCAGGTGCAGCTCGTTGCCCTGCTCGAAGCTGTAGGTGAGCATGTCCGAGACATCAGGGTCGTGGGCCGGGATGCGGCCGATCACCCCGCTGGGGAAGCTGCTGGACTTGTTGGTGACGTAGTTGTTGAAGAGGATCTCGAAGTTTCGCAGCACGGGGGGGTTGTCGTTCTGGTCCAGCAGGCAGATGTGCACCGTGGCCCGGCTCACCAGCGGGGCCGACGTGGCCTGGACCACGATGACGTACTCCGCCTTGGCCTCGTAATCCAGATCCATCAGCGCCGTCAGCTCCCCGGAGAAGATGTCGAGCTGGAAGACCTCGGGGATGTTGCCCTCCACGATCTGGTACATAACTTGGGCATTGGTGCCCTCGTCCGGGTCGCTGGCCGTGATCCGCGCCACCGCCAGGCCGATGGGGCTGTTCTCCGCCACAAAGACGTCGAATTCGTCCCGCTCGAAGACCGGTGGGTTGTCGTTCACATCCAGGATGGCCACCTGGATGTCGACAGGGGTCCTCGTGGCCGGGATGCCCTTGTCCACGGCGTAGGCTCGGAGCTCATAGACAGGAACATTCTCCCGGTCCAACCGGCGCAACGTCCGCACGATGCCGGAGGTAGATTCGATTATGAAGTCCCCGTCCCCATCATCCCCACCCTGGAAGGTGTAGAACACCCTCCCGTTGAGCCCCGAGTCCCGGTCGGTGGCAGAGACCTGCAGGACGCTGGTGAAGGCCGGGACGTCCTCATAGACAGAGCCCTGGTAGGCGTCCCGCAGAAATTGGGGCGCGTTGTCGTTGACGTCGTTGACCAGGATTTCCAAGTAGGTGGTGTCTGATTTCTGCGGAATGCCGTTGTCCCGGGCCGTGATGGCCAGCGTGTAGGACACTTGGTCCTCGTAGTCCAGTTCCATCTGGGTAGTGACAGCTCCTGTGTCCACGTCGATCCGGAACTGGGGGATACTGTCCTCCATAAAGTAGGTGATACGGGCGTTCTCCCCTGTGTCCTCGTCCGTGGCACTGATGAGAACCACCGTGGTGCCAACTGGCCGGTCCTCATTGATGTTGACAGTGTAGTGGGAGCTCTGGAAGACTGGCCGGTGGGTGTTGGCATCAGTCACATTGACGAACACCTGGGCCGTGTCGAGCCGGGTGCCGTCAGAGGCTGTGATAGTCAGCAGGTACTGCCGCTCCAACTTGTAATCCAGTGGCAGCGCCAGGGTGATGAGACCGCCCCCGCTCTGACTGGTGATGGAGAAGCGGTTGCGGGTGTTGCCATTGGCTATCTGGTAGGTGATGACGCTGTTTGCATCCCGGTCGATGGCCGAGACAGTCAAGACACTGGTGCCCACGGCAGCGTCCTCGTTCAGCCGCACAGAGTACTCCTTCGGGGTGAACTCAGGGTTGTTGTCATTCACGTCCAGCACAGTGATGCTGACGCTGGCCGAGGAAGCCATGGCGGGGCTGCCGTGGTCCCGGGCCTCCACCCCAAAGCTGTAGAAATCCACTGTCTCCCGGTCCAGCTCCGAGGCCACCACGATCCAGCCCGTGCTGTTGCTGATGGCGAAGGGGAACCTGGGGCCAGCCTCCAGCAGGGCATACCGCAGCCGGGCGTTGTCCCCGGAGTCCGCATCGATGGCCTGGATGTGCAGGACCGAGTAGCCGAGGGGCACGTTTTCCAGCACCGTGGACTGGAAGGGGGTGCTGACGAAGATGGGAGCATTGTCGTTGACGTCCAAGACCTGGATGGTCACCAGCCCGCTGATATTGGACAGAGGGGGCCGCCCCCCGTCCTGGGCCCGGATGCGGAGCGTGTACTCCTTGCTCAGCTCATAGTCCAACTGGCTGACCACGTCGATGCTGCCCGTCTGGGCGTCAATGTAGAACTGGCCCCGGGTGTTCCCGCTCATGATGCTGTAGTGCACCAGGGCATTGCTGCCTTTGTCCCGGTCCGTGGCCGTCACCTGCAGCACGTGGGAGTTGGCGGCCACGTCCTCAGGCACCTGGGCCACGTAGCGCTTTTCGCTGAACTGCGGCGCGTTGTCATTGTCGTCCTCCACAGCAATGTGGATGGTGGCCGTGGTGCTGCGGGGCCCCGGGTCCCTGCCCTGGTCGCTGGCCTCCACCAGGAGCTGGTAGGACTCCACGGCCTCCCTGTCCACCAGCCCCTTGGTGCGGATGACCCCAGAGCGGGGGTCGATCTCAAAGGCTTCGTGGGCCCCGTCACCATTGAGGAGCCGGTAGAGGATGTTGGCGTTGGCACTGGCGTCCCCGTCGGTGGCCCTGACCGTCAGCACCTCGTACCCGATCTCCAGGTTCTCCCGCACGCTCTCCTTGTACTCCGGCTGCTCGAAGGCGGGGTCGTGGTCATTGGTGTCGCTCACCAGGACGGTGAGCGTGGCCAGGGCTGTGCGTCGGGGAGTGCCGTGGTCCACGGCCGTCACCCGGAAGACGTGGGTGCTCTTGGTCTCGCGGTCCAGCTCCTCGGCCGTGCTCACGGCCCCGCTCTGGGGGTCCATGGCGAAGAAGCTGTTGGAGCGGCTGTCGAAGAGCGCGGCCATGGAGTAGTGCAGCCGGCCCGCGTCGCCCTCGTCGGGGTCCATGGCCTGCAGCGAGATCACCGGGGTGCCGGCTGGCCTGTTCTCTGGCACCGACACCTGGTAGGTGGGCGGCTGGAACTGGGGACTGGTGTTGACATTCCGCTTCCTCCGGCTGCTCCCACCGCCCGGGGCCCCCTCCGCCCCCCGAAGCAGCTTCTCCAGCTCCACCTGCTGCCTGCGGGAGCTCAGACCCAGACTCCAGTTGACCCAGCCCCTAGTGCCTTTCCCCTGCCTGGGTCCCCGAGCCCCTTCCCCCTTCGCACACCGCTCGCACAGCAGCCCCAAGCGCACCGGGTGCCCCGACCGGAGACACATGGCCCGGACGGGCAGGATCAGCTCCCCCGAGGCCTGGGGGGAGAGGCTCCCCCCGGCGCCCCGCACCCTGCACCGCGGCTGGCAGCCTCCCCAAGCGGCCGCGGGGGGCAGGGGGATGCGGGAGCCGGGCTCCAGGCACAGCGCCCAGCTCCACCTCCTGCCCCCAGGAGCCTGGGGAAGCAGCAGCCGGCTCCGCAGCTCCCTCTCCCCGGCAGCCCCGCAGCCCTGCCCGGCCATGTGCGCCCAGAGGCCGGTTGCACCTGCCGGGCAGAGCCAGAGGGCGCAGCGCGGCGGCGGCCGGGACTCGTCCAGCAGCATCAGCCGCTTCCCGGCCGCGGGCCCCAGAGCGCACGGCCCGGGGTTCCCGGGCGCTGCGCCCTCCAGCCGCGGCACCCCGAGCGCCAGCAGCAAGAGGAGAGCGCGGCTGGGGTGGCAGCAGCAACCGCCCATCGCCCGCTCGCTGGGGCTCAGCGGCGGCTCCTCCGGCGGCTCTGCCCGGCCCCGCGCCTCATGCCCGGCGGGGTACGGGGCAGAGGGGCCCGCCCGGCTCCCCGCCCCCGGGCGCCCCCCAAATCCCCGCGCGCCCCTCCCCCGGTCCCCTGCGCCCCCCGGTTCCCCGTGAGCCCCCTCCCGGCTCCCCCCGCGAGCCCTCTGGATCCCCGTGGGCCCCCCTCCTCCGGCTCTAGGAGACCGAGCCGCCCCCGCCCGAGCGCCCTGGCCCAGCTCCGCTCCGCTCTCCCTGCCTGGCAGCCCCGGTTCTGCGGCGCGGCGGCTTGCGGGAGGCTCATTACCATAGACCTGCTCAGCGCAGCGCGGCGGCCCTTAAAGGAGCCACGGCAGCCTCGCCGGCAGCCTCGCCACCAGCCGGGGGACCCACCCGCCCCCCTGTGACCAGCCCGGGACACGGGGCTCTTCCCGGGCGCGGGGCAGGTGCTGAGGCGGCTCCTAGGGCAGCCCAGCCTGTCTCCATCAGGCCCATTAGAGGCATCTACCAGGTGAGGGGCAGTGAGGCCTAGTGGTCAGAGAAGGGGCCCTGGGAGCCAGGACTCCTGGGTTCCTCTCCCAGCCCCCACTGCTCAGTCATGTCCCCATTTGCAGAAGAGGGATAAGAAAGTGCGGGATCCTGGGCTGAGACGGGCCGTCATCCACGGAGACCAGCTGAGCAGCGTGCCCTGGTCCGTACACACCAGCCCTGGTCCATACACACCAGCTCTCCCCATCTGCTCACACTCTGCATTCCCGCCAGCCAGGCTCTGTTATGGCCAAGGACTGCTCTGCTCCTGCTAGCTTGACTGAGGGAGGAGGGCTCCCGAGAAGTGGGGTTAGTGTGAACAGACAGGGAGTTTGGATTCAGGGAATGGACATGCTCACGCCCTGTGCACACAAACACACTGTGCACATGCTGTGTGCAGACTGCACACAACAACCCCCCACCCCCCCGCACATCACACACACACTCCTCTTCCAGAATGAATGCAGCAAAGCAGAAAGGAAATAGGTAGTCAATAAACTCCAAACTAGCCCCCAGTCCAGTGGCCCATCCCTGGTGGGCAGGTGAGTTGAGAGGTTCGCAGTGACACCGTGGGAGACAATCCGTGTAGCCAAGTGCTCCAGTGCATGTTGGGGGTGTGAGGAACCAGGCCTGAGCCCGGGGAGCTGCTGACTTCAGTTTCCAAGAGAGGTTTGTTTATGCAATGGCTCAAGTCAGGCTTTCTCAGCTGCCCCAGGCATCACCCACCAGGGACAAGGAAACTGGCCTGGCCCGGGGTTCTGTAGCCACCAGATCACCCCAGCCTCCTGCATACCTTCTTCTGCTACCTCCCATGCTCCGGGGGCCAGTGCCTCAGCTGATGTAAACCACTGGAGTAACTTCCCTTTACACCAGCTTAGCACTGGGCCCATTCAGTGTAAATGGACCATGGAGGAGTTGATCTCACTAGCTGTGGATTTTCAGAAATACGTTTTCAAAGTTGTGGCATCAAATTAAAAAGGGGTGTTGCCAAGCTGTGGATCTGAGCCATTTCCCGGCTGGGCGGCGTGCTCAGGGTGGGGCCAAACACCTCCAGGAGTAACCAGCGCCGGGCACCTTTCAGGCAAAGGGGGACATTGCAGTGGCAAACGAAGCACTCTCAGCGAGGGCACTTCCTGCACCCGCCGTGCCCCGAGTGCCAGACAGGGCCTCCTGATTCGCACCAGGGTGAGTGCAAGGGGAATTGGGCCAGGTGGGTTACTCCTGATTTACACCAGTGTGAGTGAGGGGGAATCAGATCCAGTGGGTTACTCCTGATTTACACCAGGGTGCGTGAGGGGGAATCAGACTCAGTGGGTTACTCCTGATTTACACCAGGGTGAGTGAGCAGGGAATCAGACCCAGTGGGTTACTCCTGATTTACACAGGCGTGAGTGGGATGAAAGTCGAATCTAGCCCTGCCAAGAACTCGCCTGTTGCCCTGACTGGGAGATGACTTAGGCCCGGGCTGGTTGGCTGCACTGGGGGCAGTGAGGGCTGTGGGGGCAGGGCTGAGAGGGGCAGGTTCAAACACTCCCAACATATTAGCATCACCTTTCATGGGGTGACACTAGATCTGGATTCTGATGATGCGGGGGGGGGCGGGGTCCCATTTGAGGCCATGTTGGCACAGGGCTGGGGTGCGAGCTAGATCCTGGTTAGTAGCTTTAGCTGCATCTATCGTTGTTGATAAGGGCTCTGGGTCCTCCTGCTTCAGGGCAGAAACTAACTACAGACTTCCCAGGTGTATGGGAGGGGGGACTTCTTCTGAAGCATCTGAAGAGAAGAATGAGGGGGGATTTGATAGCTGCTTTCAACTACCTGAAAGGGGGTTCCAAAGAGGATGGATCTAGACTGTTCTCAGTGGTAGAAGATGACAGAACAAGGAGTAATGGTCTCAAGTTGCAGAGGGGGAGGTTTGGGTTGGATATTAGGAAAAACTTTTTCACTAGTAGGGTGGTGAAGCACTGGAATGGGTTCCCTAGGGAGGTGGTGGAATCTCCTTCCTTAGAGGTTTTTAAGGTCAGGCTTGACAAAGCCCTGGCTGGGACGATTTAGTTGGGGATTGGTTCTGCTTTGAGCAGGAGGTTGGACTAGATGACCCCCTGAGGTCCCTTCCAACCTGAGATTCTATGATTCTATGATCCTGGCCCCGCAGGGACCGAGCCCGGCGCTGACCCAGCCTGTCCACACACGGAGCGCCGGAGCGCGGCGCTGACCCGGCCTGCCTGTTTCTCCTGCACTGGGTTTGTGTTTTTGCTGCTGGCTCCAGGCCAAGCTCGGTCCGTGACTGTCCCCGACCCCTGCAGCGCTGGTGCCCACTCAGCACCCCCCGCTTGCCCAGGAGCTCCCCGCACCCGGGGACCACATCAGTGCTTCTCCCTCCCCGCCACGCCGCGGCTCCCGGCAGCCAAACGCACATTGCGCGCGTGTGTATTTTGCAAGGACACGAACCTGGCTGCACCTGCGCACGGCTCGGAGCAGGCGGGGGCTGCGCCCTCTTAAAAGGGCGATGCCATGCTCAGCTGCCCTGGCAAGTGTCCCCGGCACGGCCCTTCCCGAGCCAGGGGCTGCTGCGTTTGCCGGGCAGGCCCGAGACTGGCGCTGCCAAGAAGCAGCCAAAGGAAGCAGTAGCTGGGGCCCAGTCGGTCACGGGAGGCCAGGGCCAGGGTGTGTGAATTCAGCCACTCGCCAGGCCGAGGGGGCACGAACTGGCCAGCAGAGTGAAGCTGCCCCTCTCCTCCTGGCTGCTGAGCGTCCGGCCCAGGGCAGGGGCATTTCCCGGTGCTCCAGCTCAGCGAGCAAACACACGCGGAGCCTGAGTGTCCCGAACAAAGAGCCACAAATGCCACTGAAGTCAGGCCCCCTCCTGCAGGCAGGCCTGAGCTCCCCGTCTCTGTCTGAGCCAGTCCGCCAGCTTGGGCTGAAAGGGTTGATTAGCTGCTGAGGACAATAGCAGCTCGAGACGCGCTACCTGCCAGATCCTGCAGCCTCGGCCGAGGAAAACCCACTGATTTTGCACAAGTGGGGTCAGCCCCTGACTACAGTGCGTTGTGCCAAATCTCCACTAGCAGTTAACAGTACAGGGCCTATGACACACAGCCGCGCTGTTCTGTACCATGCAGGAGGTGGCATGGCAGTGGTGACTCATACACCAGCCAGGCCATTACACTGGGGTTAACTGGGAAAATATGACACCCCCACCCCCTTCCTTGCCCATTTTCCAGCAAAGCAGCTGCCTGAGCCCAGCTCTGTGTTGGGCTCCCATGTCTAGGTCACACCTCAGATGGCTGCTCGTGAACAGGGCTAGAGAGAAGACTGTCCCTGCTACTGCTCCAGGTTCTGCTCTTTGTGTCCCCTCTGGCCCCGGGCTAATCGGTTCCCCTCCCATCCTGAGCTCCCCACAGGCCTGGGGTTCTGCTCTCCCTGACCTCAGGGCAGAGCAGGGCACAGTTTGTGGGGGTCTTTCATCAGGCAGCAGGGGAGAGCAGCGTGTAAAGGGCAGGGCCAGCGAGGCAGGAGGTTAGTCACAAACTTTTAACTCCTGAACTGCCTTTGCCAAGTGACGTCCTGGCAATTGCGGCCAATTCACTTTTGAGCAGCATCCAGGCCCATTGTGACAGGCCCTATGCAGCGGTTTGGACATGGTCTGTGTCGGCCCTTTGTATCTGGGCTGTGAGGCGAACGTCTGGCACTGAGAAGGTGGCAGCTAGAAGTGGAGTGGGGTGTGTGTGTGAATGTTAGTGTGCGAGCTACAGATTTTCCAGGCCAGATCCGCAGCTGGGGTGAAGCAGAGACGCCCGTTGACTCCAATGGCTCCGTGTCCCAGCTGAGGAGCTGAGTCTCGGCCTGAATCCTGTCTACATGGCAGATGGTACCACAGAGCCCGGGGAGCAAACAGGAGGTTTCTAAATCCAGGCTGCCTCGGAAAATGAACCAGCCTAAACCCTAACCCAGCACAGAGCCACGCCACAGGAGAGCACCAAGCTGGGTGGGTTCGGTGCAGCGCGGGGCACCGTGCCAGGTAATGACTCAGTTCAGAGGATGCGAGAGTCAGGCCCATTCTTTGCCCAGCTGGCTGGTTTTTAACGTTTGCTGGCACCGGGAAGGGAATAAATACGCCAGACCTGGGAGTGGATCAAAGGCTGGGAAATTAGCCCTTGCTGAAGTCTTCTGGTCCCCTTTAGCAGTGACCAGGCCTGGCTTGCGAATGAGCCGTCCCAGCTCCTGATGAGCAGGGGAATGGGATTCCACTAAAGCAGGTGGTGCTGGCCGCCCAGCAGAGCGGTACCGTGTCACAGTAGTGCCCAGGACCCCAGTCCTGGCCCAGGACCCCATGGTGCTAGGCGCTGTACAAACCCAGCATGATAAGCTGAGCTGAGCACCAAGCTGCCAGTGCCCGAAGGCCCATTGGGCTCAGGGCCCTGTTGTGCCAGGTGCTGTACACAGAACAGAGCCAACCCCTGCCCTGCAGAGAGTCCAGCCTGGGTTACTGACGGTCCCATGCGAGGAGGGGATGTGAGGGATGGCAGCAAAGGGCTGAGCTCAGGGGGCCTCAGATTCTTGCCACCTCGTCTGCTCAGCGGCACTGGGAGCCGATCTGAGCTACAGCTGGGCCAGGAGGTCAGGGCTCGATCCTGGGAGGTGCTGAGCCGCTGCAGCTCACGCTGACATCAGGACAGCTCAGGATCGGGCCCTAGGTCAGGAGGGCCTGGCTTGCTTTGTGTGTGGAGCAGACACAGCCCCACACAGCGCGAGGCACGACCCACAGACAGGCTGAGTCAGGCGGGTCGCTGATGGGTGGAGCAGAGGGGACAGCTCACACTCAGGCCCAGGGGAGCAGCCTAGGCCCCCTTCCTTTCCAGGGGCACACTGGGGCTTAAGGAAGGCAAGGGACTAGCACCCACAAGAGGGCAATGCTACCTGGAAGGAGAGGAGGTAAGCCCTGTGGCTGGGAGCATTCAAGGGTTCTATGAGCCTGCAGAGTAGGCTAGGCCTGGGGTAGACGTGGAGGGTCACCCTCCTCCCTCCCTGGAGGCTGCCAGAGATATCGGCCTTCTGCAGCTTGTTCACTTAATTAGCAGCCTGGCTTTCCCTGTGCCCATCACAGGGCTGGCACTGCAGTGGAGCTAGGGGAGCGGATATACAAGCATCATTCAGAGGGGAGCTTCAGAGACCAGGATGGTCCTGGGCACAATCAGGGGCAAACCAGGGCTGCCAGGGGCCAGTCTGCACCCCGGGCTAATGCAGCTGCGGCAGGCCCCAGGCAGGCAGCGTTGGGTGGGAGCCAGGACTCCTGGGGGCTACACCTGGCTCAGGCACTGACATACCCTGTGGCCCTGGCCAAGTCACTTAGGCTCTCTGATCTTCCTTGGCCAATGAGCGTGGGCTGCCTGCATGTGGCAAAGCACGTCCAGGTGTGAGGCCTGAGGCCAACTCTGGGGCTTGTTACTGTTCTGCAGGGGCTTGAGGGAGACTCGGGGAGGAGGCTCTGTGGCAATCCTGACCCCTCGTGCTCTGAGCTGTGACGGCGTGGGCAAGGCAGCTGGGGTTTGCAGGGTGGTTTGGGGCAAACATTCCACCTCTTGCCAAGTGCTCTGGAGCCCTTTTCCCTTTGGTTACAGGGAGCACTCAGCCCCCAGCAGCTCACGTCCACGCTCGCCCCCAGACAGCCTCTGGGCTTCCCAGGGAAACCTGGATGGCAGGAGCGATGGGCAAAGAACCCAGGGGGACAGGCAAACACTCAAGGTCCGGATGCTTTTACTGAGTCTCTTGGGTCGGCAGAACTCAGCCTGGGAATCGCTGCTCCCCAGTCGTGCTGGAAATACTACGAGCCCAGTGGGACCAGGCAAGGGGTGGAATGATGCCCAGGAAGCCAGCTCGTATCTCATGCTTTTCATCAGAACATTTGTGACCCTCAAAATATTCAGGATCCAATTAGGCCTGTTTTTCCCCTCTGCCCACCAGCCCAACGTGTGACACGGGCCCACACCGGGAACAGGACAGGCAGTTTCACAGAGCTGTCTGGCTCTTGTAAGCCGAGTGAGCTTTGGCCAGTGTCACTCAGGGTCTCCGCTGCAATTAGACACCCATGGCTGGCCTGTGCCAGCTGTCTCGGGTTTGTAGGGTTTGGGCTACTGGGCTGTGGAATTGCGGGTAGATGTTATTTGTTTGGAACACACACTGCTCCGCTTCTGTAGGGACGCTGGCAGGTGCCGCACTCAGACCTGAGCCAGGGCTCAGCGTAACTAACGGGAGAACACCCAGAACAGGCGTGGCGTAGGCGGCCAGGCTCAGGGCTAATCCAATGGATGGCGGGGGATCAAGAGCTCCCCTGGTAAGTGCCGGGCGCGGAGGTGGTCAGCGAAAGGACACCGGCTGCACCTGCTCTGTGCTAATACTTTGCCTCTCACTGGAGCACGTCCCCTGTGGGATCTCAAAGCCCTATGGGGACACAGCTGAGTTTAGCCCTATGAGCACGGTTACCCCCGGGGAAGGGGAGGTGAAGTGCTTTATGGAAGGCTCCCGGGGGAGGCTGCGGCAGGCCCTGGCTGAGACCCCACGCCTGCTGGGCTGTATGTGACCACAAGGCACTCCTGGCCCAGCCAGATAACAGCACGCCCAGCATTTATGCTGGGAAACGTAGCCAGGAGCGTGGTCAGCAGCGATCTCTACACCTACTTGAGCTTGTCCTAGGCATGTCCATCGCCCCTCGCTGCACTGAGCCCTGGGCATCCCTGGACCGCTCCAATTCTCCTCTCACCTTCACTGCAGCAGCTCCCTGGGGAGGCAACGCAGCGGTGGGTGGTCAGCACCTTCGAGACTCAGGCCCAATGCCCAGATCAGAGGCCACGTTTGGATGCTGTTAGTGGCACGGCCTGAGCGCCCTGGGGCGGGGGCTGTGCAGACCGTACATGCCTGACTGGCACACACGCAGCCTAAGAAAGCTGGGCTGGATTTCGTGCTTAGTTTCTATTCTTATTCCTCCCAGAGCATCTGTTGTTTGCAGCCCCTGCCCCCGATTTCTGGTATTTGTGGATCGGTGATTGACGGGACACGCTGGCTTAGCCCCAGTCCTGCTGGATTCTAGCACTGCCGGATTACAGCAGCCACTAGCAAGCCCAGAATCACCTCGCTGGCAAAGTTGGCAGGATTCGCCATCTCCTCAGCACTAGCCTTTCTTCCTGAGCGCCCGTGGGCTGGGACCCAGCCCGGCTCAGCACGGCCGGGGAAGGAAGGCTCCAGCTGCCTTACTCCCTAGCCACTGGGGCTGGCCCCCAAAGCTCCCCTCCCCCCACACCAGGAATGTGAATTCCAAACCCCTTTTGAATTACAAATCAGAGCTGCCTGCTTTGTCTTCCTCCAGTTGGGCATTGTCCCGTTGCTGAGCGGCTGGAAGACGGGAGGGGAGCCTGGCTCCCCAGCCCCGCTGCTCTTTCATGTGCAAAAAGTTTGGCCAGATTTTTTTTTTTTTGTTGTTGCTGCTACCGAGTTAATGGGATAAAACCCCAAAGAACTTGAGCATTTAACGAGCTTTGCAGGAAACCCATTAATAGCTTCTCTGGCCCCTGGCCCTGCCTGACTGCAATTACAGCAGTAGTGACCAGTGTCAGGGCGGGAGTGGGGAGAGACCCTGCAGCCTAAAAGAAAGGCAAGCCCCTGGCCTTGTGAGGGCAGCCATCTTGGTGAGGCAGCACTGAGCTGCCCAGCAGGTGGTGAAGAACTAAGGGCCAGGGCAAGGCCTCACACCTAAGGGCCAGGGCAAGGCCTCACACCTATTAAGCACCTCACTCACTCCCACTGATGTCCAGAGAAGTTAGACACCAACCTACCTGGGAGGATCTGGGCCTAGAAGCTGTGGATGCAAAAGGCACACGGTTGGATGCCCAGGAGGCAGAGCAGGGGGAGGCCCCGCTGGCTACAGTAGCTCCTAGCAAGGCCCAAGTGATATTAACTGGCTAATATTTGAACCAAGCTCAGCTGTGGCCTTGAGCTCAGTGCCTGCAGGGTAAAGCAGAAGGCTGATTTGTGTATCTGTCCAGCTGGTGCCTTGCGGCAGGAATTCACACCCAAGCTGGCCATTAATACTTTTGCTCCCCTCCGGGTAATGCAGCAATTAGTGACTTGCCCTGTGATCCATGTCAGCTTCAGACCAGCCTGCCAAAGCCAGCCCAGCAGGGCCTAGCCTTACCTCTCTGGGGGGCACAGCAACCGTCCTCACCAGCTAAAGTGCTACCAACCCCATCACCATGCTCTCCAAGTGCCTCAGTCTGCAATGGACTGACTCTCCACTTTCCTGGGAGGCCGGGCAGCATGGTTCCCCCTTGTCCAGACCCCCAAGATGAAGGCCCAGCTCAGAGGTATGTAGATGCCTGATTTCCCCCATGTCAATGGGAGTTAGGGGCTGAGACACCTCTGAGGAGCTGGGCCTAAGTGACTTGCCCTGGGGCTTTTGGGGGGCTGGGAATTGAACCCAGGTCTCCTGCACCTCAGGCTGACACCCTAGCCATTACACCACACTGCTGTGTTGTAGGGAGCAGAATGGTCACTGCTGACTGGCTAGTACGTACCCCTGATGGCAGCCTCCTCATGCCCCATGGGTGGTGGTTTGCTGCCCCCTGCAGGCTAGCATGCCCCCTGGCATTGCCCATCTTGGGTGCAACCCCCCGCTAGAGCTAGGCCCCAATCCAGCAAAGCACATAAAGCAACACCCCCAGCCCCACTCAGCAAAGCACATGCTCTGCAGATTCGGGGCCTCGTATCATCACTGAAGCAGCCCAGGGCCCAGCCCCCCACTTCTGCTCTCTGCCTGCAGTATGGGGAAGTGCTGCCAGCCCCTTGGAGCGAGTGACTTGCCTTGGGATGATAACAGCAGCACTGGGAATTGAACCCACCCATGTGCCTTCACCATAGAACCCTCCCCTTCCTCTGCCTCACACCCAACACTGGGCCCTGGTCTAGCACCTTCCTGCCACCCCTCTCACCTTCCCATGGCTGTGTTATGGGGAAACTGAGGCAAGAAGTTCCTGGGAATCTGATTATCCTCCCACACCCACTTCAGTGCTTGGCCCAGCCTCTGCCATGTTCCTGGCCCTGAGTAAGGGCATGGCCGGGGGAGATGGCCCCCAGCAGGGGGTTTTGCCCCACATGGCTGGTATGGGAAGGAGCACTGAAGCTAATGAATGAAATGCCAGTGGCATGGGCCTGGCCCAGGGGTCCACGAAGGAAGCTGGTTGTGATGTGAGGTCACCGTGACTTGAGCGCTGGTTGATTTAGGGTGCAGAGGTGCTACAGGGCGCACCCTGTAGAGGGGAAATCACACCTTTACAGTGCAAGTCAGTCAGCATGAAATCAGTCACTAGCCTTCACTAGACTGAGCCACCTGCCCAGCAAGGGCCGGAGATGCAGCATCGCTGCATGCAGGAGCCAGGCGGCTGGGGCTCATAGGCACACTTGGTTTGCAGCAGCAGAACAAACCAGGATGGAAAAGGGGGAAATCCCTTTGCCCTCCAGCAGGGAAGCTGGGTTCCCCATCGGGGCAGGGCCATGCAGACTGGGTGCCAGCCACACGCGGGTTAGTTCAGATCACTGCAGAGATGCTGACGCTCCCAGAACTCACCCACTTGTACGGGTACCATCCAGGTTACGGACTCAGGCTTCACGCTCATCATTCTGCACCTGCACCCGCTCTGCAGACCCCTAAAAACATACGTCGCTGGCTGTTGCTCGGATCCCACGGGCACGTTTTGCACCGGGCCGGGGATTGGGCAGGGCGCTGCGGGATTCACAGCGACATCGTTAACACGCCCAGGGCAGCTAGTGAACATGCAGCCTGTGGTTGGGCGGTGAATCCAGCGCCTGGCTGCCTCCTCTCAGACCCTCACTGCGCACGGAGGCGAGCGAGAAGCTGGAGGGGCAGGAGAGAGGGAAGGTGACAGAGGAGGGAGAAAAGAAGCAGGATCACATCCAGGCTAGGGCCTGGCCAAGGTAATTAAGGGCCCCACAAACCCTAGAGAGCAGCTCTCTCAGTGCCAATCCTCCTCTTCTGTTTAGGGGTATGGGTCAGGGGTGCAATGGGGGTGGGGAAGGACAGAGGCCCAGCCCCACCCCTTTGCCATAGACAGAGAGGGGAAGGAGGTCCTGGTTTCTCAGGGGGGACCACAGAGATTGACATGGATGGAGTTCTACAAGTGATGAAGCTGGCACCACAACGTGCATCATCTTTTCGAGTAAATAAAGTAGACTCTGCCCAAACACCACGCAGCAGCACTGCCCTAAAGCTGCTCAGATGCCAAGCCGAGCCGAGGCTGAGGGCTGGCACATAGCTAGGATACCGCCGCCCACTGGGAGGGTGGGCAACGCACCCTGGTCAGCTGGAGCGAGCCGCTAGAAGCTCCAGGACTGACCCGTTATTTACAAACAGCCAGGATACGGCAGACACTGATCTCTGCCTTTCAGGGGCATTGGGGCACAGAGCGGGACGTGTTTGCATGTAGTTTGTGTGTGGGGGGGTGGTGTCAGTAGGCTGCTGGCCAGACAACTCTCCAGTCCTGCTCTCGGGATTAGCAAGGGTAGGTTAGCAGAAGCCTGCAGCCTCTGGTACCGAAAGGGGAGGTTTCGATACATGACCCTTCCTCAGAAGGCAGGTGGGAGAGCTGGCAGCAGGATCTATGGGGCAGAGGGCCCCCTGGATTCCTTATTCTAGGCACTGGAGAGTTAACAGCTTCCCTGGCATCACACCGCAGGGGGATACATGATCTCAGCAGCGCTGCCTAGATCCATCCATCCAGCTCGATCCTTTGCTTCCACAGCCCTTCATCCCAACCACTCTACAAAACACATCACTGGCTGCAGCCAATCAGGGCCAAAAGGAAGACAGGCCCGTTAAGGAGGCAATGCCCCACACTCCCAGGAACTGCCAACCCCATGCAAAGCAGAGAGGAGTCCAGTACGAAGGTCTCGTCGTACAGAATCAAATCGTCCCCACTTCGAAGCAGAGAATCCTCATGAGGCACTTTCACCCCACAGCCACCGATCTACCAGAGCCCTGCAACGAGGCCTGGCCTGGCTGAGAGCATGAGCAGGAACTGTCTCCAGGTAACGAGTCCTGCACTTGTTCTCAGCTCTCCTCCAGCTGAAGAGTCTCCCCCAACCCCTTTGTGACTCCTTCCTCTGCACCGCCGCCTCGGCTTCTGAGAGGCAGCTCCTTGGCAGTTGGTACCCGCCGTGGTCTGGAGGATGCCCCGACCTGCATTTCCAGGTCTCATCCACCCGGGAGAGCACCACGGCCAGAGAAGCTGTGCCCCTGGCCTGCTGGGTGGCCTTAGGCAGGGGCTCGCTCTCCTGTTGAGCAGCAGGTGCCCAGGGACTGGGCTAGTCCCGCTAAGGAGAGTGAGCATCTGCAGGCCATCGGCTCACTCGCCCGCAGGGGAACCTGAGCAGACCCTTCTAAGCTACCGGGACAAAGCAGCAGGAGCCCCAGAGCCAGGGGTGAGGAGCCTGGGCCAGCTGTCTCCCCACATTCCTTTATTGTATTGCATTGATTGAGAGACACAATCCTACATCCATGCGAAGAGACTACGGCTACAGTAAAATCACATACGTAACAGGAGTCCAGCTTGGTATTTCCCTTCTCATCTCCTTACCCTTGGGGTTCAGGTGGGAGGCAGAGGCTGCTGAGAGCATGAACAGGACATCAGCACTTTGCCCCGCCCAGGTTCCTGGCTAGGGGCCCCCAAGGAAACCCTTTCCACAGGCTGCCCAACATAATGTAAGCGACATGGCTGCTGGGGAGAATAAGAGCTGGCACCTTCCAGGTGCTGGAGGCTCAACACCCTATGAGGCAGGGCAGTTAAGTGCCATCCCACGCTCCAGCGGGGGACACGAAGCAGAGGGGAGTGATTTGCCCCGGGTCATGCAGTCAGTTGGTGACCCAGCCCTGGGCTCCACACACCAGACCGCGCTGCCTTGGGGAGATGACGGGGGAGCTGGGTTTAGGCGTCATTTACGCCCATGTTCTGCATTCGCCCTTCCAGGACGCTATCGCCACCAGCTGGTTTCTTTTTGCTTCCTTCGTGCTGCTTCTTCTGTTTCTTGAAAGGTTCCTGGTCAATGGGAGCAGGTTTCACAAAGGGGATAATTTCCTTCAGCCCTGCCGAGAGATGCAGCCAGTTACCCATGGTGAGAGCAGGCCAGGAACGCTCCCACTTTGTTTCTCAGGCCAGGAGAGCCGGAGAGCATTCTCCTTTACATCATCAAGGAAAGTCCTGCCCAGAAGCTCTCATTCCTCCACTCCTCACAGCCACAACCTTCCCTCCCCCTTCCCATCCCCCTGGCTTCCTGCTCGGAGGGCTGGGTTGAGAACTTGCAGAAGAGTCACATGGGAAGCAGTGGGGCCGGGGAGAGAAATCCAGGAGAGGTATTAGCACTGGGAAGGAATGAGCAGACTGGACTTGCTCCAGGCCAGAGTCCCCCCATCGCCCTGCCTCTCCGCTGCTAGAACCCCTCTCCTACGCTACCTGGTGGGGGAGGAGACAGTAGACAGGGAGAGGTGGGTCAGAGCACAGAGCAGGGGTGCCACGTGAAGGGCTTTCTGAGATGTACCTGGCGGCATGAAACCCTTCAGTTTCTCTGGCACGACGATGCCAGCCTGTGTCTGGTAGTTCTCCAGGATGGCACAGATCGTGCGGGTCGTGGCACACATGGTGGCATTTAGCATATGGACAAACTCCACCTGCAAGGACAAAGCCAGTGACCCCGCGAACAGGGCTCGTGAGGAGCCCTCGCCAAGGCCCGCAGGGTGCACCCCACAGACACACCATCAGGCTAAGGAGCTGCTTCCCCTCCCCCAGAGGGGAGACTGATGCATCGTTGACCAGGGAGGTACATGGGAGGCAGCAGAGCAGCATTTCCAAATCAAGATCTCAGTTTGGGGCCAAAGTATTCACATATCTGAATTCTTGTCCCAACCAACCCAGAGTTGTCCCTGGAAATGTAGGTGAAAACTAAAGGGGCAGACACTGAGCATGCAGCAGCAGAAGCCTGGGAGGTAACTGCTCCGAGAGGGTTATTCAGCTGCCCCAGGATACACACGGAGAGTAAAGGGAGGTACTGAAATGCCACCTACTTTGTCCATCATTTTCTTGGTCTGCCCGTAGCGGATCCGCAGGCGACGGGCCTGGTAGTCTGTGCAGTTGGAGCAGGAGACCAGCTCCCGGAAGGCGCCCGACCCTGGGAACCAAGCCTCGAGGTCCAGCTTCTTACTGGCAGCGTGGTTCAGGGAGCCTGCAAGAGCGGGAGGCAGTTACTTGGGCTGGCCGGCAAGGCAGCAGCTGCATGGTAGTAGGAAGAATACGCCGAATGCTGCCTCCAACCCAGCAGTGGCTCTGCAGGGACAAAGGGCAAAGCCCTCCCTGCTAAGTTACCTGCCCAACTGCTGTGCTCTGGTTTCACACCTAGAGACCCTGGTGACAGGCACCTTAGAAACCCCTGACACACAGCGAAGACTAGTACTTAAGGCTCTGCAGGACTCTAGGCAATGGGGATTCTCCTGGAAGAGGAGGATCTAGGGCGGATTCTCTTCCAGCCCCCTCTCTGCCACTGCTCTGGGGTGGACGATTCCTGCTGGATGACCCTCTGGCCCATCTCGCGCTATGAGCATGGCTCCTGGGCTGGGCTTCCCTGTTATCCCCTCCCTACGCCAGCTCCTCAGGGGAGTAGGAGCCAGTCCTGAAGCCCAGCCAGTGAGCAGGGACCGGACAAGTGATCAGACCTACCAGACAATGCCATTCCCGCTCAGGACATCTGGGGCACGGGGCCCGTACAGAGAACCTGTAGAGTCCGCCCCCCTCTGTCCCTTGTTTTAAAGAGGGATGAAGGCTGAATAAGTGAAATGTGAGAAGCCTCCGGACACCCTCCAAACTGCCACCTGCCAAGGGGACCCGCCATTGCTAACAAAGGCAACGTCAAGCCAACGCACCAAGCCAAGAGACAGGAGCGTGGTGCCTGGTTCTCGCCCAGCTCTTCCAGCTCATACTGGGTTATAAGGCATTCGGCCTTCTGAGAAGCCAAGTGCCATAGCGAGGCACAGCAAGATGACGGAGGCCAGGTCTACACTGCACAGCTGTGTCAGGCAGGGGGGTGAGAGGACCGTACTGCTAGCCAACAAAGCTACGCTGGCAAACCCCCACAAGAGGGCTTCTGCTGGCACAGCTGGCCCCCTCGGGGAGGTGGTGTCAGAAAAACTCCCAAGACCTGGCTCGTCCATATCGACGCCAGGGAGCTTTGCCAGCACAGAGCCACCAGGGAAAGCATCCATCAGAGCTAACGGGCAGAAGGGGCTGCCAAATCATCTAGTGTGACCTCCTGTACATCACGGGCCCCCCAGTGTAGACACGGCCTTAGCAAGAGGAGCTCCAGGCTCAGATTCCCAGCTAAGGCTGGTTCAAGCCACACCCGAAGTGTTCGATTTTGAGGGGTTCTTCGGCACTGAAGACATCTCTCCCCTCCCTGCTGCCACTCAGCTTGCCTCTCTACACCAGCCAGAAGGGGACATGGGAGCACGCGGCACTTCCTCCTCTCTCCATCTCTGCAGCACCTCGCCCCCGCTGGCCTGGGGAGGAGACAGGGACGAGAAACCAACCCCCCTGGCTCTCGTATTCCTGAGCATGTAGGAGCCCAATCAGAGCCCCTTTGCTGTATGTTAGCTCAGCACCTAGCACAGAGCATTCCTGCCCAAACTCGCTTACCGCGTAAGCAGAGAGACAACTCAGACTTTAAGGTCAGAAGGGACCATTATGATCATCTAGTCTGACCTCCTGCACAATGCAGGCCACAGAATCTCACCCACCTGCTCCTGCAATAATCCTCTCACCTGTGTCTCAGCTACTGAAGTCCTCAAATCATTGTTTAAAGACTTCAAGATGCAGAGACTCCTGCAGCAAGTGACCCGTGCCCCATGCTGCAGAGGAAGGCGAAAAACCTCCAGGGCCTCTGCCAATCTACCCTGGAGGAAAATTCCTTCCCGACCCCAAATATGGCGATCAGCTGAACCCTGAGCATGTGGGGGAGCGAGACAGCTGGGGGGTGGGGAAAGCACAAGGTAACGGTGACGCGTAGCACGTGGATCAAACTGACAGTCTCATCCCAGCAGTGCCTAACCAACACTCCCGCATCATTCAAAGTGGCCTGCCCCAGACCTTCGCACGGATGCTACTAGCAGGTCACAGCAGTTCCTCCCCTAGAGGAAGGGACGTGCCATTTCATACTCAATACAAGTCAATGATTAGCTTTTCCTATGAAGCCCAAGTGAGCTCTCTCTCCCTCCAAGATAGCTCTGACCATGGCTAGGCAGGGCACTACCCGGAGCGGGGGTACAGCCACTGCAGTGTATGTTCCTGAAGTGTCACTGCACAGCGAACACCAAGGAAACAGGTCAATTTGGGCTCCTTTCCGACCACGCCAGCCACAGCTTTGAGCAGGCCGTGGGACAACGGACGCAGGGCTGCTCTATCTGTAAGGCAGCAGTGCGCAGAGGCTGAGCCCAGGACCCATCGCGCAAGGTGCTGTACACAGTCTAACCAGAGGGGCAGGGGCTTGCCTAAGCTCACCCGCAGGTCAGAAGCCGAGCCAGGACCAGAGCCAGGGCTGGCTCCTCCGACACTGCCCACTCGACTCCTGTCTTGGCCCCTGTCCTTCGATGGCAGGCTGGTCCCGTCACATTATCCGTACAGGGAGGAGCGTGTGCACCCAGGACCAGCAGAGCCGAGTTCCATACCTGAGACAATATTGACGATGTGGTAAGGAATGCCCAGCGACTGGTAGAACTCCTCAGCAGTCGCGATCATTTCATCAAACATCTCCCACGACTTGTTGTCATGAGGCGACGCGTAGACAAACTGCTCAATCTGGTGGGGGGGGGGGGGGGGAAGGGAGGGAGGGAGGAAGAGAGAGAAGCAACTAACCATGGGCAGAGGGTCGGACTGCACGTCTTAGTCTGCTGCTGCTCAGAGGTGGGGCAAGGCCCAGGAATGGTGGATTCAGAAGACAAGGAGATTATTGCAGTAGGGAATGTTTTCTCCAATGTCCGTCTCACAGAATCCCAGTGTAACAAACTGACGGTGACGAGAAATGACAGCAGGCCTGGAAACTGCTAGCAATTTATACTGACAGAATCCTAAAGGAGCCAGAAGAACCTTTGTGGTCTCACAAATCTGTAACTACTTTACTCGGAGCAGCACATCGCACCACTCCCAGAGGGGGCTTTCTGGAATAAGTCTTGTTCTGAGGGTGTTAAACCTGCAGACCCCCCCGCCCTCAGATCATGCAGTGAGGGAGCTCTGCAGCTCCCCTCTGCTCCAGTGTATTAATTACTCATTTTCCCATCAAATATCCTACACCTGGGAGGAAAGACCCCGAGCCCATTCTTATCTACTAGCATCCTGCAAACATTTCCCAGATAACTGGCTAGCAGCGCGTCCCTTTACCTTTTCAAACTGGTGCACCCGGAAGATGCCTCTGGTGTCACGGCCGTGCGAGCCAACTTCCTGCCTGAAGCAGGTGGACAGCCCAGCGTATCTGATGGGCAGATCCTCCGGCTTCAGCCACTCATCCCTGTGCAAAGCTGCAATTGGCTGTTCAGAGGTAGCAATCAGGTACTTCTCATCGATAGAGCTGTCCTCCGATTTCTCACTGCCCTTGCCAATGACCTGGAGTTGAACAGCACTCTGTCAGCGTACCAGAGCAGAACACACATCTATGGATATGTGCAACAGCCTCAGCAATGCAGGCCTGCGCCCCAGGAACAACAAGAGCCACAGGCTATCAGGATCCTTTGCCATGGCAAACACTATTGGAAACCTGTACTTGGCTTGCCGGCATCAGGACGCACAGGCCCTGCCCTGCAGCTTACCTTGTAAAGCTCCTCATCAAACTGACTGAGCTGAGCCACCTCCTGCATCACCTCCTTCCTCATGAAGAAGGGTGTGTAGATAGGGGTGTATCCCTTGCTGAGCAGGGTCTGCAGAGCATACTGGATCAGCGCCTGCTCAAGGAAAACCAGGGCACCCTATAAACACAAAACAAGCCTCTCAGATCACACGAAGGACTAATGGCTCGGATTCCAGAGGTGCGGAGTGCATGCAACTACTGGCCTATGAGCGGAGCTCCTCTGACGACCAGGCCAGAAGTGCCTACAATTGCTCAGCTTAGAGAACGGAGCCAATAACTAGGACAGAAAAAGGAGTCCAAACCAATGGAACCTGAGGACAAACAGTGATGGGCTTACCCCATGCAAGTCTTGGTCCAAACTGTTTTATACACAGCCATGACATGGAGTGTCTTGCGCTGAAAACATGCTTAGCAACAGCAGCAGACATGCAGCACTAGCCCAGTCTGACATCCTTGGATTGTGGCACATGCAGCTGTCTTTAAAAAGCTAATGAAAGGCTGAACTCCACCAGGGAGAGGAAAACTCCCGCTGCCTAGTACACGATCAGCGAACAAATTCAGCACCAGAAAATGCCCTTATGCCCACTGCAGGATTAGTGGGAGGTAAAGCACGAATGGCAGGAAAGCAGCAGATCTCTGCCACAAAGCCAGGTGGTTTGTTCTATGCCTCTCTGATTCCTTTTCCTGCATCCCAGAACCAGGAAGGTTTGGGGCTCGGGGCTCTCACCTTCAGGAAGTACCCTCTGCTTCCAGCTACTATGGCCCCCTTTTCTCCCTCGTAGCCATCCACCATCACCACCAAGTCCACGTGGGAGTACTTCTTCCTCACTGCGCAGTCTCCCCAAATCCTCTCCACCCTGTTATCTGTATCCTGCATGCAAGGCAAGAGAAGGGAAAAAAAGGGCTCACTTGGAAGTCTCCTCTCACACCTGCCCCCACCAGGCCAGGCCCAGTGCGGGGTGTAGAACCCTGGGCCAGTATGTTCTGCGGAAGGCAGGTAAGGAGTGAAGAGGGAGCGGTCAGGCCCTCATTCCTCTCCCTCCCTTTCCCCACAAGGGTCAGTGCTCAGGCCTCAGGCATCTCCCAGTGGAGAGCATCAATACTTGTCTGAGCGCTTGCCACAGCTGTTACTGGACTCAACCCGAGGGGCTTCCTCACCTTGGGATTGGCTCTGCAGTCACCATAGCGACTAAATCCAGGCAACTGACAGACACAACTCGGAACCCTAATGCTGATCCTTGCCGGCAGCACATTATGATGTCACTTGGCTGCTGGCCCAGCCCAATTGTATTCCTGGAGTTAAACATTCTTGCTGGGTGAATGCAATGGGCAAGGGCAGATCCCAGCGTTTGGCTCTGCATACGTTTCCCATGTATGCACTAAACAATGGCAGAGAGTTCCACACTGTCTGAGCGAGTCTTTGTGTTCAGTGAACTCCTTCGCTGCAGGGCACCCTGTCTTGTAATGCAGATTTCATTCATTCCCTACCCGATCTCAGCAACCCCTCTCAACAGGGACCTCACTGACTGTGTCTGCAGTCACTTTGATGTGCTGTGTATGGCTGTTTCAAGCTGACTGTACATTACTTCCCAAAACCTGCCAGAGACATCGTTTCCACAGAGGGGATGCACTTGGCTCCTACCTCGTCATTGCTGATGGGCACAGAGGGGTGGAGGAGGTTTCCAATTTCTCGGAGGCTTTCAAACCGCTCTGCCTCCAATTTCACACGCTCAGCATCGCACTTCAGGATGGCTTCATCGATGAGAACACGGACTTTCTTAATCTGGGTTACCTGAAGACCCTGTTACACACAAATCACTGGGCATGTCACTACACATCTTAAACATCAGGGAAAATAAGCATTATGCTCATGAAAAGGGCCAAAGAGTTTTTTAAGTAGCACAAACCACTCTGATCTTTGCCTAACCAGCCTGGCTTTTGCAGAGGTAAATCATGTTTCACTAATCAAACAGACTTCGCTGAATATGTCAAAGTATTGGATAAAGGAAAACCAGTTGACAATTTATTTAGACTCTCAAAGGCTTTTGACAAAGTCCCTCACAAGCGGCTATTACAGAAGCTAAGTCGTCAAGGAGTGCGAGACAAAGTACTGTCATAGATCAAAAACCGGTTAAGAGGCAGGAATCAGAGTAGGAATAAACGGTCAGTTTTCATCATGGCAGAAATGAAGTTTCTCATTAGGCCCACTGTTACTTCATGTATTTATTAGTGATCTGGAAACGGGGGCAAGCAGTGAGGTGCAGATGACACAAAGTTATTTAGGTCAGTCCAATCCAGAGAGAACTGTGAGCAACTTCGGAGGGACCTAATCAAGCTAGAGGAATGAGCAGCACAATGGCAGATGAAGCTAAATGTTGATAAATGCCAAGTACTGCACTTGGGATGGAATAATTTGAACTACTCAAACCGTACAAGGTTCTAAATTCACTAGATCAACTCAGGAAAGGGACCCAGGCATCACTGTAGCCCACTCAATGGAGACCTCTGCTCAATGTGCAGCTGCGGTCAAAAAGCAAAAAAAATCTTAAGATGCAAAAGGAAAGGGACGGGAAATCATATGGGAAATATTGTGATGCCATTACATAAATCAAGTGTGCCTCATTTAAAAAACCGTGTGCAGTTCTGGCCATCCCATCTCAAAAAGGAAAATTAAAGGGGTTCAGAGAACGGCAACAAAAATGATTAGGGCAACAATAAAACTGATCTGAAGAGAGATTGACTAGACTAGGATTGTTACCTTAGGGGGGGGGTGGGGGGAGAATAAGAGGAGCCATGATAGAAGTCTATAAAACTAATGGCTGGTTTAGAGAAGGGAGATCAGATGCTTCTGTTCTCCCTGTCTCACAACACAAGAACAAAGGAACATGCAAAAAAAAATGGAGAGGTGGTAAATCCACAACTAATACAAGGAAATACCTTTTCACATGTGTGATTGAACTCATATCTCTATGGATAAGAATATCTGGCTCTAATAGTGGATACTATTGAATTTTGGACACAATAATATACCTCGTGCTTGAGTGATTCTTGTTCCTGTCCCTAAAGTATCTGGTGCTGGCCACTGCTGGCAAGCAAGATACTGACTTAGCTGGCAGGGGACTGATCCAGTCTGACAATTCCCGTCTCCACATTTCGGCTGAAAAATGGCACTCCAGCAGCACAATACTCCTCGTCTCCAGGCAGGGACACTGGTTCAGTACAGACTGAGGAAAGAGAACCACCGACTGAATCGCCAACAGCACTTTAGTGTGTTCCTCAGAGGTGTCCTGTCCTATTAAAGTATTGTCTTAGCCTGACCCTGCCTACCTAACAAGATCTAACAGGTTCACAGCACAGAGTGATTTGGCTGGAGGTCTCTGACTGCAGAAATACAGAATAGTCAGACTTCAGCCTGGAAGATGGTGAGATAAACAGAAAGGAAAGAAAAGGCAGGCCGTCAATGGTCACTTTTCAGAGTGACCGCAGCTCCGTGAAAGCCGGGGGTGTAACTCACCGCTAAGATGTCGGCAGTGAGGCCATCAAGATTTTGTGCGTGTTCTGGTACCGACTCATCATTGCCCACAGGCTCTTTTTTCTGCAAAGGGAAGAATCAAGAAGAACAATGAGCATGCTAAGAACATACGTTGTTAGCAGCGACAAGGGTATGCACTACAGCTGCTGCAACGTGTGGAATCAGGACTGGGAGGAGAAGGCCCAGGAGAGGATCTCAAACTTCATCTTACGAAGCGATCCACAGTATGACACAGAATGAAAATCATGGCTAGATTGTACAGGGTGGTGGATTCTTCTAACTAGCTATACGCTTTGGCAGTAAATCCGACACGTGAACAATTTTCTCAGGTCTATTGATGCAACAACCTTAATTTGACATTGTCAACAATTTCTATGGACATTTCTCAGGACATTCATTAAGCAAAGTTCTTCCTACTAGAGGTCATCAACTGCAGGAAGATTAGACAGATTACACTGCTTTTCAATAAGACTATAACAAATAGTACCATATCAGCACTACACTCGCACCATATTACCAGGGAACACAGCTGCTATGATTTTATAGCACTCATCTCTCTTACCTTCATTTTCTCACCTATCGTTTTGCTGCACAGGTTCTTCAGTTTGTTCAAGTTGTCTGCACGAAATCTGCCTGGAAAGGAAGGATTGGAGGAAAAAATAAACCAGTGATCTCCATAGTGAAACGACACATTTGCTAGAAGATTCAGAAACCTGTTGAGTTGGTAAGTTGTTATCCCTGTAGGTGATGTATCGCAGACACAAACAGTTCAGATACACAACTCATTCCCTCTGTGCTTCAATTAGCTTTACAGATCTTATTCATAGAGTTGGCAAAATGAAGAGAGGAGAAACTTGCCCTGAGCAGGCATTCCATAACATGGGGTCACAGCAGGAATAGGTGTTGAGAGATTCTCCTCTGCCACAAACTCATCGCATGCCCTTGGGCAAGTCGGTCCCCCTGTGACACCATTTTCCCAGCTATAAAGCAAAAGCAGTACTTTACTACCTCACAGAATCACTGGGTGGCTTAATTCAGACATGCACAGTTCCACTCACCCCCTGTTCAGTGTTTTAGATGGGAAGGTAACTGTTCACTGTGTCATTAGTCGGGGTGAGGGAGGAGATTTTATGCCTGAGCTGGTAAATTTTCAAGGCTTGAAAACAATCCCTTCACCCCACTGGTCAGCATACAGCAGAAAACCCATGGCGAGAAGGGGAGGCAGCTCCTTCCACCCCTCCCAGATTCCAGAAAAAAATGTCAATTTTCATTTAAAATGTTTCCAGTTTCTTATGGGGGCTAAGATAGGCTCCCAAATGTTACCATGTATCAGAGTCTACAGAGACAGCTGGGGGCCTCTGCTCAGCTTTCCCAAGAAGCAGCAGAGTGAAATTGACAAGAGCCTGGTCAGTTTCACCAAAGATATTCAGACCTTTAGGGGAAACAGGAGAAACAAACAAGAACTAGCTCATTTTCCTCCTCTATGCATGGGAAAGCTGGAAGCAGCAACAGCAGATGTAGGAACTAGAATGGAGGGCTCATAAACAAAGATCTGGGGCCAGTTAGAACAGCAGAGACCTAGCCACCTTGGTGTCAGTCAGGTGCATGGGAAAAGGGGAAGGGGAATTTCCCTCCCTCACCCCACCCCCTTAGCCAGGAGGCTCTGAAGCACAGGAACACCAGAAAGTGCCCACTCCCTTCCAGCCAGGGAAGTACAGAGGGAGGCTTGAAACTGATCAGAAACCTGTTAGCTAGAGGCAGGTACTAATGCAGCCAGGAACTGCATCTTGGCTGGAACCCAAGCGCAGAGATAGAACAGGATCAGACTTGTCACTAGACTCTAGAGCAGGGGTTCTCAGGAAAAAAAAATTGGTGGCAACTCTTGCTGATGGCCACATTCACACTTTTTCCTAAAGTATTTTAGGAAAAACAAATAAATATGCACATACACAAGTCCAAATCACTGTAATTTGTTTACTCCTGGCTAGTAAATCCCTTGTGAAAAATGATATTAACAAACATACAAGTATCACTTTTCACAGCAGACTTACTCAGCCCTGCCAAGCCTGGGGACAAATTAAGTCCTGGCTGGGGGGCCAGGGGAGGCAGCTGGGGGCTGGCACCTGAAGCCTTGCTGCCAGAGCCTGGGGCCTGCTGCCGCAAAGCCAGTGCCTAGAACTGGCACCCAAAGCCTGCCGGCCCGCCACCCCAGGGCTGAAGCCCAAAGCCTGAGCCCCACCGCCTCTGGGAAGGGGGTGGGGGGGAACTCACCAGCTGCCTGCTCCTCCAGCGTTGTACCCCAGATGTCTCCAGAGGGGAACAGGTCCCAACCCCTGCTGGCACCCCAGCAACCGACACCAAGGTAGTGCACCCAGGAGCAACAGGGAGGGGCTGCTACTTGCCCCCCCTACCCCACTCACAGCCCAGGAGGCTGTGACTGCAAGAAAAACCTCTGGTGGCCACATTTGAGAAATGCTGCTCTAGAGCAGTTGTTCTCAACTAGGGGTACACAGGGTCTTCCAGGAACTCATCTAGAGATTTGCCTCGTTTTACAACAAGCTACACAAAAAGCACTAGTGAAGTCGGTACAAACTAAAAAATCATAACTTGTTTGTACTGCTCTATGTACTATACACTGACATATAAGTACAAGATTTATATTCCAATTGATTTATTTTATAATTATATTGTAAAAATGAGAAAGTCAGCACTTTCAGTACTAGTGGCTGTGATACAAAATCATACATATACACACACACACACACACACAAAGTAAGCAAGTAGTTTTTAAATGAGGTGAAACTTGGGGTACGCAGGACAAATCAGAATCCTGAAAGGGGTACAGTATTCTGGAAAGGTTGAAAGCCACTGCTTAACAGCACCACCCTGGACTTCACTGCATCGCCCTGGACTTCGCTGGTGGGCACCTCCCTCTATCAGCCTCCGGCTGGTCTGTCTAGTACTGTAGACAATCGGGGTCTAGTTCACACCTTGTAAATACTGGTAACACATATGCGGAGTGGGCGGGGCGGGAGAAGAGGAGGATTAACCGATGTGTGATGTGCTTTGAGATCACTCAACCAGGAAGCTCAGATTTATAATGGTGGCTGATTTTTATTTATATATATATAAATAAAATATATTCACTGACACCACTTTTAATCCACTTTTTTTACTGGTGTGTGTGTGTGTGTGTATATATATATATACACACACACACACACCAGTAAAAAAAGTGGATTAAAAGTGGTGTCAGTGAATGATATTCTTCCAAGGTGCTCTGAATGCTAGGAACATCAGCAGAGAAACCACAAAGCAAATTCCTCCAGCCCTTCTCCCCAAATACAAAGTTACATTTCCAGAGAACCGACAGTGCAAACTGATCGAATAGTGACTACTTTTGATCTGTGGCATGAATGAATCAGTTTCTATGCTAATTGCAGCTGGATTGCATCAGACTGCATGAATCACCAATCCCCAAGCAGCAACCTGCCAAATAGTGCTCCCCTGATTTAAATGCCAACACACATTCACAGCACAGCTACTGAATGCAGAATGGCTTCTCTTGCATCAAAGTGCTCACTCCCAAAAGCAGAGGACAGCCACCGCGACACTGCCTTTAGCCCAGAACTTCACTACAGCAACCTCCTGCCTGTCTGCATTTAAGCAGCGCTGTCCAGATATGCAAGACATGAATACAGTGCGTGCTGACAGCAAACAGTGCTGTCTGACAATGTGCATTAACCCAGCCCTCTTTCCATGACAAGGAAAGAGGTTCTCCCACATGAAGGCAACTAGATTACAAGTGGGGTTAAAGACACCTCATTAAGCCAATGGCTTCACATTCTAATAATTACTATTGCTAAAAAAACCTCAACAACATAAGCTTCTGTATCCTAGAAATAGTGGCCTCTTTTGCAGATTCCCAGAGTGATCGGTCTCCCATTACAACTACATAAATGCATTAGCCACCATATTTACTCAATAAATAGGTGATCTTTAAATGGATCAATAAGTAACCCACAAAATACAAGGTTTCAGATTAGAAAGAGCCCCTTGGCTAGTCTCAGTCCATGTGATATTTTCCTCAATCAGGGGCTGATTTACTTCTCTCTGGTCACAGCTCCAGGACAGGAGCTGGGAAAAGCTTATGGGTCCCAAGAACACCTGGAATGGTCTGGCAAAGCATTTCTAGGACTGGTGCACCATGACAGAGCAGACCCTAAAACAGGGGTTCTCAATCTTTTTCTTTCTGAGGCCCCGCCAAACATGCTATAAAAACTCCACAGCCCAGCTGTGCCACAACAACGTTTTTTCTGCATATAAAAGCAAGGGCTGGTGTTAGGGGGTAGTAAGGGGAATTGCACAGGGCCCCACACCATAGGGGGCACCGTGAAACTAGATTGCTCAGGTTTTGTCATCAGTCCTGTGTGGTGGGGCTTGGGGTCCCGGGCTGCAGTCCTGCATGGCTGGACTTCAGCTTTCTGCCCTGGGCCCTAGTGAGTCTAATGTCAGCCATGCTTGGTGGCTCCCCGGAAACCTGCTCGCAGTCCCCCTGAGGGCCCAGGACCCCTAGTTGAGAACCACTGCCCTAAAAGTCACCTAATTCTTACTGTTCTTATTATCATCTTCCAACCCCAAACTTCACTTATGACATAGCCACCCATAATCTCAGGAACCGCTGAAGTCAGAAGTCGATGCTTTAGGCCAGTGGTCCCCAAACTTTCTGTTGCAATAGCATATTCACGTTCCCAGAAGAGTGTGGCGGACGCCGAATGACCAGCGGCGTCATCGAGAAGCGTCGCCGCCAAAATGCTGCCGAGAAGCGGCCTCATCGAGAAGCGTTGCTGCCAAAATGCCGCCGAGAAGCAGCGGCATTTCGGTGGCAACGCTTCTTGGCGTTGCCGCTTCTAGGAGGTATTTTGGTGGCTGGTTGTCTGGCGGCCGCACTCCTCAGCAGCGGGTTGTCCGGCGGAAGCGCTCCCTTGTCAGTAGGCGGGCGCACATAAATGCCCCAGCGGGCACCATGGCGCCCACGGGCATCACGTTGGGGACCACTGCTTTAGGAAGTTAAAAGCAGGGTTCCAGTCTGTCAGATATTTCTAATTACTTATTGCTACAGGACTCAGGTGCTATAGCGCTGGTTTGACTGGCTGCAGAAATCATGTGGAATTGAAGCGGGGTGAAACAGAACAAAACTGTCATTGTGCAGCCTGGATTTCAAGGTCAGGGAACCAGCCGGGGACCTGAGCGCATGCGCCGCACCCTTACGAAGTCAGGGGGTTCCTACCAAAGGCAGCAACAATGAGAGGCCCAGGTTATGGAGGGCCCAAGCACCGCAGCTCCACTGACTTCAGATGGAGGCGCAGGCGCTCAGCAATCTGCGCAGCTCTGCTGGCTCGGGAGACACTGTGCCCAGCCCGGCCCCAAAGGGCTCTCAGCTGCTGGGGGCATCACTGCCGGCTCACCCTGAGGACCAAGGGACCCAGAACAGCCCAGCCTCGCTACGGGCACCTGGGGCCCGATCCTGCGCTGACAGCCGCTGTCACCCTCACCGCCTGCAAACGGGGGGGGGGGGGGGGGGGGGCTGGACGGGGCTATGGAGATGCAAGGGCTGAAACCTTCCACACCAAGGGGGCGGCACCCAGAGCGCGGGGACCCCTCCCCTCCCCCCGCTGCAAGGGGGGGCCGCAGCCGCACCCAGAGCGCGGGGACCCCTCCCCTCCCCCCAGTGCAGGGGGATCCCACCGGCACCGGCGCGGGGGGGGGGGGGGAGAGAGAGAGAGAAGGGCCCATCGCGCATGCGCACCGCCCTGCCGCGGACCCCATCTGGCAGGGGCCTGAGCCGCTCCCCGGCCGGCACCTACATCGCCGCCAGGCCCCGTCCGCCTCCACCAGCGCGTCCACCAGCGCCGGGTCCTTGAAGCGCTTGATCTGCGTGTCCCGCACGCGGCCGGGGTCCCCGCCCTTGTCGGCGCGGAACAGGTCCAGGTCGAGCACCATGGTGCCGGCGGCGGCGAGCAGGCTGAGGGAATGAGACGCCGGCACTGCGCAGGCGCGGCAATGAGGAAGCGAGTGACGGCGGAACGCGCAGATCCGGCCGGAAACGGGATGCAGGGCGCATGCGTAGGAATAGCAACCTGGCAGGACAACTGCTCAGTACGCGTGCGCAGCTTTCCGTTGGGGGCGCTAGAGCGCTCCCTCTTGGCGCGGTGTGGGGTCGCAGGGGCGCCCAGCTGCAGCCTGCCCGCAGGCAGCTCCCCCCTGCCCTGGGAGCCGCAGCGGGGGGCGGCCGAGGGCAGCACGTGGGGGCAGAGGCGCTGGAACAGTGTGTACAGTGGGGGTGCTGAGAGCCATTAGACCAGACTGCAAACCCAGGATGTGATGGAAACCGCTTCAAGCCAGGGGGTTCGGCAGCCCCCCACTTCCAGCACCTCCGCATGGGGGCTGAGCGCAGCAGGCTGAGCCTGGGGACTCCAGGGGTAAAACTTTCCTGGGCAGGGCACGTGACCTCAGTCAACTTTCTACTTGCACAAATCTGAACATCCTTGTCCTGCCCCTTCCCCGAGGCTCCGCCCCTTCTCTGAGGCCCCGCCCCCACGCATTACAACTCCCCTCCCTCTGTCACTAGCTCATTTTCACCAGGCTGGTTTAGGGGCTGCGGGCTTTGGGGTGGGGCCAGAAATGAGTTCAGGGTGTGGAAGGGGTCTCTGGACTGAGGCAGTGGATTGGGATGCAGGAGGGTACAGACTGATACAAGAAACTAGAACAGCTGAGTCCCTTGATAGCAGCAATGCAGCACTTCCTGCCTGTTCTGAAAGATCGTTTCATTCAGCCTCTGTCTGATCCATCTAATCAGTCTGTCCTCATCCAGAAACAGAGCTTCAAAATCTATGCTCTTCTTTAGTTTATGTTACCTCTGGAGCTGATAAATCAGCAAAACCTGACGGAATGGATAGAAATTCTAAACACGGTTGTGGACAGAGATGTACCTGCTGAAACTCTTCAAGTTGATGAAGATGATGTACAGACAATCCAGGAAGTTTTTGGAGAGTGTTGGGGACAACTTCCTGGTGCAAGTGCTGGAGGAACTAACTAGGGGCCGTGCTCCTCTTGACCTGCTGCTCACAAACAGCAAAGAATTGGTAGGGGAAGTAGAAGTGGGTGGCAATCTGGGCAGCAGTGACCATGAGATGGTCGAGTTCAGGATCCTGACAATAGGCAGAAAGGAGAGCAGCAGAATACAGACCCTGGACTTCAGAGAAGCAGACTTTGACTCCCTCAGGGAACTGATGGGCAGGATCCCCAGGGAAGGTAATATGAGGGAGGAAAGGAGTCCAGGAGAGCTGGCTGTATCTTAAAGAATCCTTATTGAGGGTGCAGGAACAAACCATCCCGAGAACAAATAGAAAATATGACAGGCAACCAGCTTGGCTTAACAGTGAAATCTTCGGTGAGCTTAAACAAAAAGGAAGCTTACAAGAAGTGGAAACTTGGACACATGACCAGGGAGGAGTATAAAAATATTGCTCGAGCATGCAGGGGTGTAATCAGGGAGGCCAAAGCACAACTGGAGTTGCAGCTAGCAAGGGATGTGAAGGGTAACAAGAAGGGTAACAGCAGGTATGTCAGCAACAAGAAGGTCAGGGAAAGTGTGGGACCCAGGGCAGGTGCAACCACTAGGTGCACTAGGCGGCCGCCTAGGCGCCTAGTGGTTGAGGGCATCTAAAAGCCCGCTCAGGCGAGGAGGTGGAGTGGAGGTGAGCTGGGACGGGGAGGGCCACCTGCAGTAATGGGGGGGGGGGCGAAGGCACGCAGGGGAACTGCTCCCTGCCCCAGCTCACCTCCACTCCGCCTCCTCTGCTGAGCACGCCGCCCCCGCTCTAATTCTCCAATTGGTGCCGCAAGCCTGGGAGGGGAGGAGAATTAGAGTGGCGCCAGCGTGCTCAGTGGAAGATGCGGAGCGGAGGTGTGCTGGGGTGGGCTCCCCGGGCAGGGTTAGCTGCCGCAGGGGGGCTGCCGTGGGTGGGGTTAGCTGCTGTGGGGGGGGGGGCTCCCCGGGCGATGGGGGCAGCGGGCAGGGTTAGCTGCCACGGGGAGGGGGCTCCCCGGGCGGGGGGGCGGCGGGCTGGGTTAGGTGCCGTGGCGGGCAGGGTTAGCTGTTGAGGGGGAGAGCGGCGAGCAGCGTTAGCTGGGCGGGGAGGGGGGGGGATGGCGCAAGGTGGAAGTTTTGCCTAGGGCGTGAAACTTCCTTGCACTGGCCCTGGTGGGACCCTTACTGAATGGGGGAGGCAACCTAGTGACAGAGGATGTGGAAAAAGCTGAAGTACTCAATGCTTTTTTTGTCTCAGTCTTCACAAACAAGGTCAGCTCCCAGACTGCTGCGCTGGGCAGCACAGTATGGGGAGGAGGTGAGCAGCCCTCAGTGGTGAAAGAACAGGTTCAGGACTATTTAGAAAAGCTGGACATGCACAAGTCCATGGGTCTGGATCTAATGCATCCAAGGGTGCTGAGGAGTTGGCTGATGTGATTGCAGAGCCATTGGCCATTATTTTTGAAAATTCGATATATTTGAAAATCGGGGGAGGTCCTGGTTGATTGGAAAAAGGCAAACGTAGTGCCCATCTTTAAAAAAAGGAAGAAGGAGAATCTGGGGAACTACTGATCGGTCAGCCTCACCTCAGTCCCCGGAAAAATCATGGAGCAGGTCCTCAACGAATCCATTTTGAAGCACTTGAAGGAGAGGAAGGTGATCAGGAACAGTCAACATGGATTCACCAAGGGCAAGTCATGCCTGACTAACCTAATTGCCTTATATGATGAGATAACTGGCTCTGTGGATATGGGGAAAGCGGTGGGTATCATATATCTTGACTTTAGCAAAGCTTTTGATACGGTCTCCCACAGTATTCTTGCCTGCAAATTAAAAAAGTACGGATTGGATGAAGGTAGATAGAAAGCTGGCTAGATTGTTGGGATCAACGGGTAGTGATCAATGGCTCCATGTCCAGTTAGCAGCCGGTATCAAGCAGAGTGCACCACGGGCATGTCCTGGGGCCAGTTTTGTTCAACATCTTCATTAATCTGGATGATGGGATGGATTGCACCCTCAGCAATTTCGAGGATGACACGAAAATGCGGGGAGAGGTAGATATGCTGGAGGGTATGGATAGGGTCCAGAGTGACCTAGACAAATTGGAGGATTGGGTCAAAAGAAATCTGATGAGGTTCAACAAGGACAAGTGCAGAATCCTGCACTTAGGAAGGAAGAATCCCATGCACTGCTACAGGCTGGGGCCCGATTGGCTAAGTGGCAGTTCTGCAGAAAAGGACCTAGGGATTACAGTGGATGAGAAGCTGGATATGAGTCATCAGTGTGCCCTTGTTGTCAAGAAGGCTAACAGCATATTGGGCTGCATTAGTAGAAGCATTGCCAGCAGATCAAGGGAAGTGATTATTCCCCTCTATTCAGCACTGGTGAGGCCACATCTGGAGTATTGTGTCCAGCTTTGGGCCCCCAGCTACAGAAAGGAAGTGGACAAATTGAAGAGAGTCCAGCAGAGGGCAACGAAAATTATTAGGGTGCTGGGGCACATGACTTATGAGGGGAGGCTGAGGGAAGTGGGCTTATTTAGTCTGCAGAAGAGAAGAGTGAGGGGGGATTTGATAGCAGCCTTCAACTACCTGTAGGGGGGTTCCAAAGAGGATGGAGCTCGGCTGTTCTCAGTGGTGGCAGACGACAGAACAAGGAGCAATGGTCTCAAGTTGCAGTGGGGGAGGTCTAGTTTGGATATTAGGGAAAACTATTTTACTAGGAGGGTGGTGAAGCATTGGAATGGGTTACCTAGGGAGGTGGTGGAATCTCCATTCTTAGAGGTTTTAAGGCCTGGCTTGACAAAGCCCTGGCTGGGATGATTTAGTTGAGGTGGGGCCTGCTCTGAGCAGGGGGTGGGACTAGATGACCTCCTGAGGTCTCTTCCAACCCTAATCTTCTATGATTCTATGAGGGAGTGAGGGCTGGGCATGAGGGGTTTGGCGTGTAGGAGGATGCTCCGGGCTGGGACCAAGGGGATCGGAGGGCGGGAGAGGGATCAGGGCAGGGGGTTGGGGTGTGGAGGGGAGTGAGGGCTCCAGCTGGGGGTGCAGGCTCCAGGGTGGGGCTGGGGATGAGAGGTTTGGGGCATAGGATGGTTCTCTGGGCTGGGACCGAGGGGTTTGAAGGGCGGGGAGTGGATCAGGGCTGGAATTGGGGTGCGGGAGGGGGGTCTAAGGTTCAGGCTCTGGGCGGAACTTACCTCAGCAGCTCCCGGAAGCAGCAGCATGTCTCCCCGCTGGCTCCTATGTGGCGGTTCCCGGCCAATGGGAGCTGCGGAGCTGGTACTTGGGGCAGGGACAGTGTGTGGAGCCCCCTGGCTTCTCTTATGCATAGGAGCCGGAGGGGGGACATGCTGCTGCTTCTGGCAGCCGTGCTCCGCTGATGCCCAGACATTTAACGGCCTGGTCAGCAGTGCTGACCAGAGCCCTCGGGGTCCCTTTTCAACCAGGCGTACTGGTCGAAACTGGACACACCGACCAGGTCCCGGCTACATCCTGACTCAGAGCAGGCTGACCGGCCCAGCTACCTTCCTCGAGGGCCCGGTCTGCAGCAACTGCCAGAATGTCCCGGATTGCCCCGCCCCCCCTCGCATCAATGATTGTCAGCTACAACAGTCACAAACGGACATTTTTATTTCACCCAAAAGTGACATAGGGACCCTGCCCCGGCGCTGCCCGATTCCATTCAGTCTGTGCCACAGGACCCTGCCTCACTGTGGTAACACACAAATGTCACACGCTTCTTGGCTGCACAATGCTGGATGAAGTCACAGGTTTAATAAGGTATCGAATCTCATTGGTAATGCAGAGTTACAAATGAAGCTGTCATTGGTATAAGAAATGTGTCATCTAGTCCCCGAGTAATGCTTTAACCCTACCCCACTCAAAGACCCCTTGAAGAGTTACCACTCTCTGCACAGTTTGCACAGTGGTGATGTATTACAAATGCTACATGGTTTCCTTACAAAAAGGAATTTTCTTTCACAATATAGCCACATACCAAATGGCGTAAAAAGAAAGAGGCCAAGTAGATCCCATTTAAAAAACCCAAACTAATGGTGCTGTTAACAGGTAAAGGTCGGATTCTGATCTGTTCTCTACGGGGTGTGAGTCAGGAGTAACTCCTCAAGAGGGTGACATTGCTGTACCGAGTGTGAACAGTCTGTTGCTGGGAAATCAAGCCTTGGCACTTTCCTCAGATGACGGATCCAAGCTACCTAGATACCTAACCAGTAAGGAAACAGCTGGCCTCTTGGCATGAAGGAGAGATCTTAACAGAGCTAGGAATGGTAAGGGACTGCCTCCTGGGCTGTTCCCATGCAGGTGTTCCGGGCAGGCCGCTTCCCTCCTGGCCCAAGGGGCTGGGTGGGATATAAAAGTCTCTTTGGATATTAAGACAAAATTTATTAATTTACAATCCAGCCCTCACAGGAAGGAGATCTCAGTGTTGCCAACTCTCATGATTTTTTCATGAGTCTCATGATAATTATTGTTTTCCTTAAAGCCCCAGCTCCTGGAGTCAAGTGGATCTGAGATTATTTCAGCCTTTATTCTTAAAGAAAAAGGAAGTTTCTAGCCCTCATGGCTGTAGAGAAAGCTTCAAAATGTGACCCCAGTGCACCATAAAGGCTCAAAAAACAGAAGGCAAATAAAATAAATCAAATCGGGGCGACAGATTCTTCCTGCACATTGGGGAGGCCCCAAGGCCCTGCCCCCTCCATCTTCCCCCTGAGGCCCAGCCCCCGCAGCCAAGCTGGAAGCTGGAGCCAGGCTGGGGAGCCTGGGCCTCACCTCCTGCCCAGGGTGAAGGGGCCCAAGAGCAGCCCCTGGCCCATGTCCCTCCCCCCGGCTCCCCCTCAGAGCACGGGGAGGGTTCGTGGCTCCCCACAGCTGCCCGCATGGCTCTTACCCCAACCCAGCTCCGGCTTCCGGCCTGGCCTGAGGGCAGGGTCTCGGGGTCGAAGAGCCACAACCGGGCCATGGTAAGAGCCACCTGGACAGCTGTGGAGAGCCACGGACCCTCCATCTGCCTTGGGTGGGAAGCCTGGGGGCCAGAGACACAGGCCGGGGGTCGCTCTTTCCTAGGCCAGGCTCCAGCTTCCGGCCTGGCCAAGGGGGGGGGCCTCAACAGGAGGGTGGGGGGGAAAGAAGAGGGGAAGGGGGCCAGGCCCATAGTGAAAAGTGGGAGGGCAATGGCCCTTTGACCCCCTTATTCTGGTGCCCCTGCATCAAATCTATCATTTTTACATGATCTCATGATTTTAAAACCAATCTCATGATTTTTGAACTGTTGGGGTTGGCAATACTGGGTCGTGTAAGAGAGTTAAAGGGACATGGCTGACATAAAAGATCCCCTGTCAAATACCATGTGAGATCACTAACTGGGAAGGCTGCATGCAAGAGGGGCTTGGTGTTTTCCATCGTTCCTTTGACAGAACCTTGGGTCTAGTCTGTTTTGCTCTTTTCCCTGTATAGTCCAGGACAGAGCACAAGCCTGCAAATGAGCATGTCTCACCTGAGCAGTCCCACAGCCTTCAGTGGGACCACTCCCGCGCCTAGAGTTACACGTGCTTCAAAGTTTGCAGGCTCAGGGCTTAGCTCAGCATCCCAGGCTGTTTGTGTGGATCTCTCACCCATTAAAAAGCCCATGAAAAGTTGACTGTAAAACCCCACACATTGGCAGGGCCATGCAGCTACGGGGGTTTTAGCGCGTGGAACCACTTTTAACTCTCTTTTATAAAAGCATTGGGCTTAAGAGTTGACAGGGCCCCTCGAACACATGTATACTTAAGGCTTGCCTACAAGCGCAGTGACTGGTCTCATCACACCAGTACAATCCCCTGAATAACAGTGAGATATGTGGCCAAGTGCTTAGTAGGAACCATTTCCCTTCATATCAGAACATGATAGAAAAATGGCCCTGCCCCTTTGGACCTTGGGCTAAGGCTGTGCTCAGGGACTGTTCTGGGGCTCCCGGCCCCAGTCACCGCAGCCGTGGGGCATGCTAATCAGAGGGGCTACGTGATTGGACAAGCAAAGGAGCGCCTCACTCTCATGGCTGTACAGCACACCCCCGAACTGCTTGTGTGAGCTGTGATTCTTCCATGGGAGGCAACCCAGCTCCTTTTCTCTCCCCATAGGTCAGAGGGAGAATTAGGAAGATGATGGCACAGTTAACGAGGAACATCGTTACTTTGGCAATGGTTGGCAAGGAAAGACGACGTGTCTGTACCCGCACACAGCAAGGCTGGCGCAGGGCATTAGCCGAGGCAGCTCAGCGCTCTCTGACTTCAAAGGAATATACGGAGTAGGTCATCTGGTCTTGTGCCCAGTGGTAGAACTGACTGAAGTGGCAATTACCACTGCCTGCCTCCTCCCCCCGGAGCCAGGGTGTGCAGAAAGCAGCACGAACAAACCATCTTGCTCTGAAGTCTGTTTCTAGGCCAGGGAGTCTTGTTTAAACACATCCCATTTTGTGGGATGGCAGAAGAGACCTGCTCTGAACTGCACGTGGTATAAACTGCCCTGTGCTCATTCCGGGCCGACTCCTAGCTCACCTGCACCACTGACAATCAGGAAGTAGAATCAATGGCGTTAAACTGGCAGAGCGGGAAAGGAGAATCAACCTCTTTATTTTCCTCCCAGGTAGTTGCTTCAAACTGAAACAATTCTAACCTGAAAGACGAATCCACACAGCTGATCGGAACGTTAAATACGCCGGCATCACCAATGCCCTGAAAGGAGCAGGAGCTTGTCAGCTGTGCCTGTTTGTGGGCTCCAAGAACACAAGTGCTCAGACCAACGCAGGACCTGGTCTGACTATGAGCAATGGGCCCAGCGTGTGATGAGAGATTATTTCTATTGCAACAGTAGCGCCCAGGCGCCCCAGTCATGCATTGGGAGGCCATTGTGCCAGGCACTCTGCAAAGAGCCAGGCCATCCTGCACCAACAGCAACGACAACGACCCCCTCGGAGAACCTGAAGGCAGCAGCTGTGCTAGTGAGAATTCTGAGCCCACTTCACGCCCGCATTGACCAGCAGTTGAGTGGTGCTGCGCTTGGCCTGGTGGACACAACACAGGCACACGGGTTTAGTCATTCACAGACTGAGTAACGTTGCTGCTGCTCCTTTACCCAACTAGGGCCCGTGCTGCCAACTTACTGGCAGCTCATGTTCCATGCTCAGGGCTTGAGTTTCTGCTGCAGTTTTACATCAGTGTAACTCCACTGCAGTCCAGGCTGGCGGGAGACTAGAGTCACCTCTGAGATCACCAGCATAATAGCTGAGTGCATTGGGGAATCAAGCCCCTAGCTGGCATTAAAGGGAGCAGAATGCACCAGCTTTTATTTTGAATAGGAAGGTGTGGCCTACAGAGCCTACAGGTTTCAGCATGCAGTGCCTCACCTTATTGCCAGTGGTTTGCAGCATTGCATGCTGGGACATGTAGTCTTCGAGGGCCAGGTCAGGGCAGCCATGGCTCTGTTGTGGAATTCCAGGGCTGCCCCACAGCTATGCTTTGCCGCACATCGGTTACACCTGGGGGAATTCTGCGCCACTGCGCGTGCACAGAATTTATGTCCCCCGCCAGATTTCTTTGCTTCTCCACAGAAAAATGACTTTCTGATGGTGAAGCAAAGGGAAGCCACAAGAGTGGTCATGCAGCCCTCCCCCGCAGTATGTTTCGGGTGCCCAGGGCAGCCAGCAGAGAGGTAAATCACTGTGGGGCAGGAGGTAGGACTGGGGAAGACCCACTTGGTGGCTCCTACCCTGCGCCAGGCTCAGCTGCTAGTCCCAGCTGGGCTGGGGAGGACAGGACTTCCTCTTCCCCGCACGACATCTGGGGCTGGATCAGACCCACCCCCAGATTTCTCTCCCAGCCGAAGGAAGCTCTGCAAACTCCACCCTCCTCGCTTCCTGCACCCATTGCTCTTCAGCTGGATGGGGAGTGATCCCTGTACAGGGAGCTGAACGCCCATCTGCCCAACCCCCATGCATCCAGCCAGACTCTCCCACCGAGTCTCAACCCCCACACTCAGGAACCTCCCCTGATGAGCCCCATTCGCCCTGCACCTGAACCACCCCAATGAGCCACCCTCACCCAGATCCCCATCCCACCAACCCCCAACCAGATGCACCTGGATACCCGCCCCACTCCTCCAGCATTGGGATCCCTCACTGAGCGCTCCACACCCAGACCCCCCGCCGAGCTCTATCCCGCCACACACCGACCCCCACACTGAGTTCCAACCACCTTCACCCCCCTACAGAGTCCCATTACCGTTGCACCCAGACCCTCCCCCAACAAGTCCCTGTGAATCCAGATCCCCTCTGTGGCTAGATCCCCCACTGAGCTGCCCGTACCCAGATTGCCCCACACAAAACCCTCTCAACCCACACCTGGATCCCCCCACACTAAGACCCTCCACACTTGGATCCTGCCTTGCTGAGCCTGCCTGCCCACACCTGGTGTTTCTGGGGCAGGCCCAGTCCTTGTGCTGTGTCAGGGTTGGGTGCAGCCTCAGCGCTGAGTTTGTGTCCCGGGATGGTGGAGAGGGAGCTGCACAGTAATCTCCCATCTCTGTGCTGCCCAGTGCCATGCTGGAGCCTCTACATTGATTTGACAAATAAAATTTGCAGAATTTTGCAGAACTTTAAAACATTGTGCACAGATTTTGTATTTTTTGGCACAGAATGCCCTCAGGAGTAGCACCGGTACTAAATAATCAAAGTCCCTGGCCTCGATAAAGAATCACTTTTGTGCTTACAACAGCCAGGCCCTGTCTCTTTCTTGCTAGTGAGACTTGGCTGAACTGAAACCCTGTGTCTGAACACGGCCAAACTTTGGGGTGTTTGGACCCTGACTTCAGAGTGGCCTTTCTCTATGGGAAACCGTGATCAGAGGGCCCAGAGTTTGAAAAGGAAAAGAAAGGAACCTGCTTTCTTGTTCTTTCCAAGCCCCTTGCTTCCCTGCCAAAGGGACACATCAGATTGGCTCTCTCCAGGCACTGCCTATGTGGTGTACAGAGAACTCCTGTCTCCAACAGGTTAATGTAGCTGCTGGCAGGGTCTTGTGAGAATCAGACCTCTGCATTAATCCATCGGCCTCTGCTGCAGTCCCAGGGCGCGAGAGGGCGAGGCCCTAAGCAGGCTGTGGCTAATGGGCTGGCTCCCGGGCTTGGATGCAGAGGGGAACCTGGCCGATTTCAGGGGGCTTAGAAAAGGGAGAGCACAAACCACTGTGACTGAGTTTGGACACAGTCATTTGGTGAGACATGGACTGTGTGGAAACACAGAGATGCGGGTCAGCCTGCCCGGACACAGGAAACAGGCAAATGCGTCGTTTAAAAACACACCTGTATTTGGCGATTTCTTTTGGAGGGAATGTTAACTTCACAGTTTGTTTAAAAAAGCAACAACAGCTCAAGTTAAAAGTGTATCGGATAAGGCCACAAGGAGTTGTCGGGGTGCAGGGTTCACCAGTGGGTGGCGGCGAGGTATCCTGCAGCAAAGGCAGTGGGGCTGAGGCTCCCCTAGAGGTCCATGTCTGTGCTGCCCGACGAGGTCTTCAGCGGGACAGAATCGAACCCGTCCGACGTTCTCTGGAAACAGTAACAGAGAGCGGCTGTCAATAGGCTCCGGTCAGCGCATCTCACCCTGTGCTGAGGAGCGCCTCCCATTGACTTATACACCCACAGTGACTAGGAGCCCGCTGTTGGAGCAGGACCCGTGGCGCTAGGTGCTGTACAAACACAACACAAAGGTGATCCCAGTCCCAATAGCAATCTGGGAAGGGAAGGATGGTTGCGACCACCTGGCACCTGTTTGTGACCCCCCAGGGTCGTGCCCCTAGGCTGAAGGCCCTGGTTTAGACAGAATTTCTCTCATCAGCTGGCAAAGGCCCAGACAGCGAGCCGGCTGTAGAACAGCGACGGCCCTGCACATGAGGCTACCGTGCCTTTCCCTCCAGCGGCCACCCCGTCTGCTAAAGCACCCTGCAGTCCGCCGGTCCAGCTCCGCAGCTGCTTTCCCCACTGCTCTGTGTGACCCCTCCCCCTCTCCCCAGCCTCAGGGGGCGGGGGGCGCTTGAGGAGACTGGGGGTTCCAACCCTGCCTTTGTGAGCGGAGTTGCGCGGGTAGAAATAAGTGACACCTCCCACACCCTCAGGACTTGCCCCACTGGACAGTGGGGAAAGCTGGGCCCTCCCCGCATGTCACTGCATTGTGTCTAGACGTGCTGATGCCCCAGAGTCTGATGCCTGCAGCCTGGGCTGCCCATGGAGACTCAGTCGGACCCAGTCAGGGAGGGGCACCGGGGGCAAGGCAGTGGGGAGGCAGCAGAGGCTCCACGAAGCAGCACGGACTCCAGGCCTGGACTGTTCTGGGCTCATTTCCAGAGGTGCTGAGTGTCCACAACTCCAGCTGCAGCCCAGGGAGCTGCAGGGGCTCAGGGCTGACCGTCAGACCCCCAATCCGCCAGCAGGGTAGCTGCAAGCTAGGGTAACCTCTGAGCAATTGGTGGGAGGCTAGTGGGTTCAGGCCTTAGGAGCTTCCACCCCCCCCCCCCCCAAAGATTAATTGATTCTCCCTGCTGCCACGCCACCCTTCTCTCCACTGTCCCTCCAGCCCCAGCACACCCCGGACCCTTCCCTCGGCTCACCACGGCATGAGACGGGTGAGCTCAAGGGCCAAGGGAGAAGCATCCCACACCCACAGCGAGACTCCTCTGGGCCTGCCTCCATCCCTCCTGCATCTGGCCCCCTCTGGCTGAGGGTCCCGGAGGAGCCTCATCTTCCAGTTAGGGTGAGCCGGAGGGGAGGCACATGGCAGGTGGGAGGATGGCAGCAGACGCAGGGTGTGGAGCCTCTGAGTGCTGCTGAATGGACACACAACCAGGGCTGGAGGTGAGCCCCGCATTAAGCAGCTTACTCCTAGAAATAAATCACCTTCGTTAGCGCTTCTCTAGCGCCAGCCACCCAAGAGTCCCAAGGAACTAGATAAAGTAAGACTCAGCCTGAGACCTGCCCTGGCACAAGGGTCGGTCTCATTAGCCCCATTTCGGAGATGGGGAAGCTGAGGCCCAGAGATGGGCAGTGACAGTACGTCTGCTGCAGAACTGGGAGTCGAGCGCTGGCTGGCCCAGCTCTGGGCCTCACGCTCATTTGTTATCTGGGTTACGGGAGCCTCAAAAGGCCCCAACCAGGCCTGAGGCCTCGTTGTGCTGGGTGCTGCACAGCAGGAGACAGGCCCTGCCATGGGAGGGCAAAGAGAGGGGAAGTGACTTGCCCAAGTTCACCTTGCAGCTTAAAACCCAGGTGTCCGGGCTCCCCGCTCAGAACCCCAGCCACTAGCCCACGCTGCCTCCCAGCCCACTCGGCTGCGCTTCGGAGCACATCCCCAGCAAGCCGGCCTGTTCCTGAACGCAGGGCAGAGCGGATGCCACCTCTCAGGTCTCTCTCCACCTGGGGGTTGCCTCCTTCTCTTACTTTATTGGCATTGGCCCAACAGACACGTGCAGCCGAGGGGGAAAAAGACAGTGACCTTTTCCGTAACTGGTGTTCTTCGAGATGTGTTGCTCGCGTCCATTCAACTCAGGTGTGAGTGCTCGCCACATGCACCGTGCCAGAAGTTTTTCCCTCGCAGTATCCGTAGGGGACTGGCTCCGGCGCCCCTGAAGCGGCGCACACGCCGCAGTATATAGCAGGGGTTGGCAACCAGCAGCACGTGTGCCAATTTTTAATGGCACGCTGCTGCCAGCCGGGGTCCTGGCTACTGGCCCCGCTCGGCCCACTGACGATCTGGGGTTCTGGCTGCCGGCCCCTTGCCAGCTGGAGTCCCGGCCGCCGACCCCCTGCCAGCCAGGGTCCGGGCCTCCGGCCCCACTCAGCCTGCTGCTGGCCTGGGGTACCAGCTGCCAGCTCCACTCATGTCACTGCCAGTCTGGGGTTCCAGCCGCTGGTCCCCTGCCAGCCGGGGTCCGGACCTCCAGCCCTGTTCCGCTCACTGCCAGCCTGGAGTACCGGCAGCCAGCCCGGGGCTCTGCTCCTGGCCTGGGCCCAGCGCTCTGCAGCTGCCCCCACCTGTGGCCCACTGGCCCCAGCCTGGGGCAGTGAGGGGTACAGACGGGGGAAGAAGGGGCGCAGCTCAGCACTCCCATCTTAAAATGGCTTCTATCAGACCACGTCTGCGTTTGACCTTGTGCGTGCCCTCTGTCACCATTTTTTCCCCCACTGAGAGTTGAGGGGAACATTTGACAAAATGGCAGCTCCTAAGAAAGCAAAGTTAGCTGTCCGTTCATTTCAGCCTTCTTGGACAGACGCATTTGGATTTACTGAAAAGAAGGACCATGATATCTGTGCTTTCTGTTATGAAAGTGTTGTTTGTCGCACATCAAGTGTTCAACGACATTTTTAAACGAAGCACGAGAAAACCTTTCTTGACGAAGCAAAAGACTGAATCGATCAAAAAGGCAGTAGCAGCCTATGAGAAGCAAAGCAGTGTTTTTAAAAGCTTAAGTGTAAGTAAAAATGAAGCTACAGAAGGAAGTTACAAGATTGCACAGTGCATTGCAAAAAAACGAAAGCCGTTTACAGATGGGGAATATATAAAAGAAGTTTTTCTCAGCAGTTTGGAGATTTTGTTCAATGATTTGCCAAATAAAGATACAATCATATCTAGAATAAAAGAACTGCCTGTCTCTGCCAGAACAGTTGAGAGATGCATAAGCGAAATGGCAGAAAACATTAAGGAAAAGCAGATGACTGCATTAAAAGACACAGCAGTGTTTAGTGTTGCAGTTGATGAGAGCGTGGATATAAACGACGTTCCACGTTTGGCAGTTGTTGCAAGATATTGTGCTTCCAATGAAATCCAAGAGGAACTTTGTTGTGTAAAACCCCTGCACAGCACAACAAAGAGGGAAGAGATATAGTGGAAAGTTTTGTAAACCATTTTGAAGAACGAGGAGTTGACATCAGAAAAATATTTTGTGTGACAACAGATGGTGCTCCTGCCATGGTCGGAAAACAGAAGGGATTTGTAAAGTTACTTGAAGATCAAATTGGCCGTCCGACAGTCAAATTTCACTGTATCATCCATCAAGAAAACCTGTGTACTAAAATTTCTAATTCAGAGCTTAATAATCTGATGAATACAGTGGTGAGAATTGTGAATTTCCTTGTTGCTTGATCTGCTTTGACTCACAGACAGTTTCAAGCGCTGCTAGAAGAGATGGACAGTGCTTATAACGATATTCCACTTCACAGCAACATTCGGTGGCTAAGTCGTGGCAAGGTTTTGGTGTGCTTTGTAAACTGTTTTGATGCAATTGAGGCCTTTTTGTCGGGAAAAGAACAAAACTACCCCAAACTGGATGATGACAAATGGCTGTGTAAGCTCATGTTTCTAACTGACATCACCGCTCACCTAAACGAACTCAACCTCTGTCTCCAGGGTGCAGGGCAAACGGTTCTGGATCTTTATGAAGCTTGGAAAGCATTTGTTGTAAAACTAGCAATTTTTTCTCGGGATATTCGACCTTCTATTTTCCGCTACTTCCAACACATAAAAGAGCTATAGACATGTTGCACTGTCAGTGTCGATGAGATTGGAATGTACATGCAAGAACTGAAATCAGAATTTTCTGACAGATTTCAAGATTTCCAGCGATTTGGCCCAATGCTTTCTTTTCTAATTAAACCTGAAAAGTTCAACGAAAGCGACTTGGATTTGTCTCTATTTCAGTGGATGGGTGTTGAAGATTTTGAAATGCAGCTCATTCAATTAAAAAGCTCAGAATTGTGGGCATCTAAGTTTGTGGATCTGCAGAGCACACTTGAAGCTACCGAGAGAGATCATGGGGCCTCTATTCTGACCTGCTGGATGTCCCTGCCAATGAAATTTAACTGTTTGAAGAAAATTTCGTTTGCAATGCTTTCAGCATTTGGATCCACATACCTGTGTGAACAGGTATTTTCACACATGAAATCTGTCCTCGGTCCCTCTCGGAGCCGGTTAACAACTGATCACTCAGAAGCCTGTGTGCAGCTTAAAGTACCCAAATACGAGCCACACATTGGAAAACTCAGCAAGGAAAAGCAAGGGCAACGATCACACTAAACTGATAAGATCAGCATTTTAATTTAATTTTAAATGAAGCTTCTTAAACATTTTGAAAACCTTGTTTACTTTACATACAACAATAGTTTAGTTATATATTATAGACTTATAGAAAGAGACCTTCTAAAAACGTTAAAATGTATTACAGGCACATTAAACCTTAAATTAGAGTGAATAAGTGAAGACTCGGCACACCACTTCTGAACGGTTGCCGACCCCTGGTATATAGGGTGCTGCCGGCTCCCCTCACCCTCAGTTCCTTCTTGCCAGAAACTCCCGACAGTGGGGTTGTGGAATGGACATAAGCAACACATCTCAAAGAACACCAGTTACGGAAAAAGGTGAGTGCTTGCTCATGTCCATTCAGCTTAGGTGACTCCCAAACAGTACCCCTCGGAGGTGGGTAGGGGTTCACGGACGTGTAGATTGCAACACAGCTCTGCCGAACCCAGAATCATCCCTGGCCTTCTGAGTGATGGCGTAGTGGGCCGTGAATGTGTGCACTGAGGACCACACCACGGCTTGACAGATGTCCTGGATCGGGAAGTGTGCTAGGAAGGCCGCTGAAAATGCCTGCGCTCTGGTTGAGTGGGCTCTGATGATCGGTTGCGGAGGGACTCCTGCCAACTCTTAGCCGGTCCAAATGCAAGAGGTGATCCAGTTAGAAATCCTCTGTGTGGACACCGGGAGGCCCTTCATCCTATCGTCTGTAGAGATGAAAAGCTGAGTCGACTTACGGAAAGGCTTTGTTCAATCTAGGTAGAAAACCAGAGCCCTTCTTACATCCAGAGAGTGGAGGTGCTTCTCTCAACCAGTCTCATGGGGCTTAGGGCAGAAGAGCGGAAGGAAGATGTCCTAGCACATGTGGAAAGCGGACACCACCTGGGGAAGGAAGGCCAGGTGGGGCTGGAGCTGAACCTTGTCCTTATAGAAGACCGTTTACGGCAGTTCTGAGGTCAGGGCTTGCAGCTCGGAGACTTGCCGATGTCACCGCCACCAGGAAAGCTACCTTCCATGACAGGTGAGACAAGGAGCACGAGGCCAAAGGCTCAAAGGGCGGGCCTGTGAGCCTGGACAGAACCAAGTTGAGATCCCATTGAGGGACCAGGGACCAAACTTGTGGAAAAAGTCTCCCCAGACCTCTGAGGTACCTGACCGTCCTGTTATGGGAGAACATCGTCTGCCCCAGATGGGCGGATGAAAGGCGGAAATGGCCGCCAGGTGCACCCTGATAGAGGAGTGTGCCAGGCCCTGGTTCTTCAAATGAAACAGGTATTCCAAGATCAACTGCACTGAAGAATGTGAAGGGGAGATGCCCTGTTCGGCTGCCCAGTGGGAGAACCTCGTCCACTTTGCCAGGTAGGTCTGTCTAGTCGTGGGCGTTCTATTCTCAAGGAGACCTTCTGGACCCCCTATGAACAGGCCTGTTCCTCAGAGTTCAGCCACGCAACATCCACGCCGTGAGGTGGAGGGACGCGAGTTTGGGGTTCAAGAGTCGGCCATGATCCTGTGACAGCAGGTCCGGTCGGCTCGGCAGGGGCCACGGAGGGATCGCTGCCAGGCTTGACAGCATCCAGAACCAGTGCTGGCGAGGCCACGTCGGGGCGATCATGATAACCTGAGCCTTGTCTCTCTTGATTTTTCGCTAGGATCTTGCTGGTGAGCGGAATCGGAGGGCGTGCGTACATCAGGCTTCCTGCCCACGGCAGGAGGAAGGCGTCTGAGAGGGAGCCCTTGCCCAGATCCCGTCTGGAGCAAAACCTGTGGCACCTCCTGTTCTGCCTGGTAGAGAACAAATCCACTTGGGGAATTCCCTACCTCTGGAAGATCGTGCCGGCTACCTCCAGGTGGAGCACCCGCTCGTGGTGAGAGGAGAAGTCCCTGCTTAGATGATCTGCTAGCGTGTTCTTGATACCCGGAAGATGACATGCTTCTAGGTGGATTCTGTGGTTGATGCAGAAGTCCCAGAGATGGAGTGCCTCTTGGCAGAGGATTGCGCTCTGCCTTATCTGTTGATGTAGAACATTGAGGCTGTGTTGTCTGTCAGGACTCTGCCCACTCTGCCCAACGGGTGAGGTAGGAAGACCACGCATGCTCTGCGCACCGCCCTGAGCTCTTTGACGTTTATGTGTAGCGTCGTTTCCTCTGGGGACCACATACCCTGGGGTATGGAGGGTGCCGAGGTGCACTCCCCAACCGAGATCTGAGGCGTCCGAAACCAACTCGACTGAGTGAGGACTGCTGACGAAGGGAACTCCTTCCAAGACTTTCCCAGGGTCAGTCCACCATCGCAGCGAGGTACCATCACGGGGATGGTGACGACCTTCTCCAGGTGGTCCCTGCACTGGGAGTAGACCATCACCAGCCACTGCTGCAGGGGCCACATCTGGAGCCTGGTGTGGCGCACCACATATGTACAGGCTGCCATGTGACCTAGGAGGTGCAGGCAAACCCTGGCTGTGGTCAGGGGAAATGCAGAGACTTTGTGATGAGGAATCTCTCCAGCGGCAGGAACACCCTGGCGTAGGTAGCGTTGAGCACCACTCCGAAGAAATCTATCCTCTGTACTGGAACTAATGTGGATTTTTTGTCGCTTACCAACAGGCTGAGGTGACAGCAGGTGGCTAACAGCATCGCGACATGCCTTTGGACCTGGGACCTGGCGCTGCCCTTGACTAACCAGTCATCAAGGTATGTGTAGATCTGGACACCCCGACGTCTGAGGTAAGCTGCCACCACTGACATGCACTTGGTAAATACCTGCGGGGCTGTCGCTAGGCCAAACGGGAGGACTGCAAACTGACAGTGCTTCGGACCTACCGTAAACCGGAGGAAGCGTCTGTGTCCCTCGAAGATGGCGATGCGGAAGTATGCATCCTTCAGATCGAGAGTGGTGTACCAGTCTTCTGGATCCAGGGAGGGGATGATGGAGGCCAGGGAGATCATGCAGAACTTCAGCTTTGCTAGGAAGCGATTCAAGTCTTGCAGGTCCAGGATAGGTTGCAGACCGCCCTTGGCCTTTGGGATTAAAATGTAATGGGAATAGAACCCCTTGTTCCTGTACTCTGGAGGAATGATCTCCACACCTAGCTGCGAGGAGACTCTCGTGAGAAGGGTCCCTGAAGAGGGACGGGGGTGAGGGGTGGAAAGGAGTGGTAGAAAGCAACTGAAGGGTGTAACCCCACGCCACCGTTCTGAGGACCATCAGTCCGATGTTATAGATGCCCACGCAGGGAGGAAAGGAGAAAAGTGGTTGGCAAAAATACGGGAGGGAGGATCCTGGGAACAGTCTGGTATGTCGTCCTCGGGCGTACCCTCAAAACGAGCGCTTGTCCGCCTGCTTATTGCGGGCCGAGCTCGACTGAGAGGCCTGCGAAGGCTGGTGGCTAGGACGCCGCTTGTAGCCTCTGGATTTCTTATGGGGAGGCTCCTGGCGAGGGTGGCTCCCCTGGACCTAAGGCTGCTGTGGCTTGAACCGCTTGAGGGCAGGGCTGGGAACATACCGGCCCAGCGTTTTCAGGGTTGTGCAGGAGTCTGTGAGGCCATGGAGCTTATTGTCCGTCTGTTCCACAAACAGGGCTTACCTATCGAAGGGAAGATCTTACATCGACTGCTGAGCCTCCATGGATAAGCCAGAGAGGAGCAGCCAGGATGCCTGGCACATGGCGATGGTTCGAGTGGCAGCGTCCGCTGCATCCGACCCTGCTTGGAGCGTCGCCCTGGCCACACTTGTGCCCTCCTCCAGAATAGCCTGGAACTCCTTCCTAGAAACCTCAGGGAGGGAGCCCTCAAACTTGGCCATAGCTTGCCACATGTTAAAGTCACAGCGTCCCAGGAGGGCCTGATGGTTGGCCACACTCAACTGGAGACTAGAGGATGAATAAACCTTACGCCCAAACAAGTCTAGTCTCTTGAAGTCTGTTCCTAGGGGTAGCCCCGGGTTCACTCTGCGCTCCCTGTGGTTAACTGCCTCTAGGGAGTTGGGAGCAGAGTGGGTGTACAGGTACTCATCGCCCTTGGATGGCACAAAGTACTTGCACTCAGCCCTCTTGGAGATGGGGGGCAGAGAGGAGGGAGTTTGCCACAGGGCATTGGTGATCTTAGAGACCCCTTCATGAAGGTGCAGAGTCACCCTGGCCGGTGCTGTGGAGCAGAGGACATTGAAGAGAGAGTCCGAGGGCTCCTCTAACTCCTCGGCCTGAAGACCCAGGTTGGCGGCGACCCTCTGCAGTAGTTCCTGGTGCATTTTAGTGTCATCCAGAGGAACTGAAGGGGGGGGGAGGGGCATAATAGTCTGGTCTGGCGATGATGAGGAAGATGCTGGTGCCGTAGAGTCCTCCACAACCATTGGTGGCCCAGTGGCTTGCTCCCCTGATCCCTCTTCGACCTGCGGGGTCCTCACGCCCGAGGCTTCGTGCGCTGGAGGCGGGCGGGAGAGAGAGGCAGCTGGTCTCTCCAAGGCTCCAGACACTGAGCGGGTGGCCTGGGAGGGCTGGGTGAACTCCCACGGGTTCCATGGGTACCACAGGGCCAGTTTCAGTGCCGACAATGTAGCCGGTACCAGAGCTTGTCCCACCGTCAGGGAACCTCGCTCCGAACCAGGGCTGGGCCTTGAGCGGTCGTTCCCAGGCGACCAGGACAGAGCAGAATGGTGGCTCTGCCCCGACAGGTGACAGTCACTCCGCCTGGCGTCCGATCTGGGATGGGGTCTTGGGGACCAGTGGCATTCAACAGATCCGCGATGGCCTAGAGCCGGGGATCTGCATCTCGCGCATGATGAGCGGTACCAGAATGAGGAGCGGGACTGGGAGTTGGAATGGGCCTGGTGCTGGGACGTGCCACCCGCCCCCCGTGGTGATGCCCTCCTAGGGGATCAGTGATGGTCCGAGGAATGGTAGAGTCAATCCCTTGACGGTCCCTGGAGTGGTATCGTGGTCTTGGAGATACGGGGTGCCAGGACCAGTACTCCTGCTGGGGGTACACGTGCCTTCAGAGTTCTGCGCCCGGTCGCCGGCAAGCTGTGCCTCGAGCCTCTCTGCCCGTGCCCAAGGTACGGGGACCGAATGGGGCTGCGCTGCGTCTGCCTTTCATGGTCCGAGGCGTGGTGGCTCCAGGAGGGCGAGGCTGGCGGGACATCCCCTGCGATGGAGAATGGTGCTGCTGAGGTGGGGACTGTGACGGTCCGAATGTGGGTTTACCCTGTGACTGGGGAACTGCAGGAGCCGGTGTGGGTGGCACTGGGAGGGTCATGATCTTCTGCGCCACCTGCAGGGCCTCCAGCATGGACAGCACCTGGAGCTGGCGGAGGCCTCTGTCACTATCCGCTGTGGCCGGCGCGGAGCTTGGGCCCGAGATCCCAATGGGGGTGAAGAGTTGCCTGGCACGGGACCTTGCTCCCACTCAGTTTTATCCTTTCCCTTGTGGGAGGTTGGAGACTGACCTCGCACTGTCTTCTTGGCCAGAGCAACAGTGTCACGGAGTGTGGGGGAGTCCGCGCCTGCACCCCTCTTCCTGGGATTCAATGTGACTCTCAACCAGCCAGTAGAACAGAAGGTTTATTAGAGATGCCAGGAACACAGTCCAAACAGAGCTTGTAAGTACAAACAGGACCCCTCAGTCGGGCCCTTCCAGGGGCCAGGGAGCTTAGACCCCAGCCTGGGGGCTCCCTGCGTTCCACCCCACAGCTCCAAAAGGGGGGCAGGGAGGCCAGACTCTGTCTGCGCCTCCCTCCATGTCCCCAGCCGGCTGCAAACTGAAACCTCTCTAGCCCCTCCTTTGCCTTTGTCTCCTTCCCGGGCCAGGAAGTCACCTGATCCCTTTGTTCTAACACCTTCAGCTCGCACCTTTGCAGAGAAGGGGCATAGGCTATTAGTTGCCAGGAGACGGGGTGTCGGCCATTCTCCCATCACACTGGCCCTCTCCAGCTCTGCAACAATCACTCCTTATTCCCATTTCCCACCACCTAGAGACTTAACACATGCATCAGGGAAACTGAGGCATAGAAACATTAAGAACAGTCCCATTCCGTCACAAACGGATGGGGACCGGTGCCGGCCAGTGGACGGTCCCGGTGGGGCGCTGCGTACCAAGGTCACGGTAACTGGAGCATTGCTCCGGTGCTGGGGTGAGGGCCGACTCCATAAGGAGCACTCTCAAATGAATATCACGCTCCTTCTTAGTCCTTGGCTGGAAGGACTTGCAAATTTTGCACTTTTCACTAATGTGCCCTTAGCCCAAGCAACGCAGACAGCTGCTGCGTGGCTCACTAATGGGCATGGGCCTCTTGCAGTGATCGCAGGGCTTAAAGCCTGGGGACTGGAGCAGTCCCGTTTCGGGACCTACGAAGCCTCTAACTATAGCTAAGGGATTTACTAACACTACTAGAAAACTTTATACATTATAAAACAAGGATTAACAAGTTTTTACAAACGAGAAAGCAACAGCGCTAGCTGAAGCAGCAACAGTTCCAGTAATGTCACTGGCAGCAAGAAGGAACTAAAGGTGGGGGGAGCTGGTGGCGCCCTATATACCCAGTGTATTCGCGCCACTCCAGGGGGCACCAGAGCCAGTCCCCTACGGACACTGCTGAGGGAAAGACGTACGGCACCCGGTGCATGTGGCGAGCACACACACCTAGGTTGAATGGACACGAGCAAGCTCTCAAAGAAGTAACCCCATGAACAATGCTGGGCCGGGAAAGCGAGTTCCAGTCCCAGTGATCCCGGGCAGCACTCTGCGGGCAGGAGACTCCTGTGATGGATCCGGGACAGACCCAGGACCCAGGCTCTGCCTTGCGGTCAGAGCTAGGCCCAGGCCAGGGGAACGGGCAGAACCTGTGGAGTTTATTTCTATTTCAGCACATTACTGAGGACTGCAAAGTGGTTCATTGTAACCCTGCGGGTGAGAACACTGTAATCCTACATCAGCAGGGCAGAGGTGCGGCCGCGGGGCTACGGGCATTAGCACAGGTGAGGGAGGGCGCCAGGGCTGTCAGTTTACATCACACAGCTGCTAGGTACTGAGACAGCCTTGGGTGCCATGCATCAGGGACCTGAAAGCGAGACGATTCCTGGTGTAACTGCTTCCCCGCTGGCTAGATGGAAGAGCTGCTCAGCATGGGAAGACAGCTTCAGATTCGATTTGCAAAGCCCCCGTGGTTGATAGCAGGGCCGGCTCTACCATTTTTGCCGCCCCAAGCAGCGCGCCGAATTGCCGCCGTGGGCGGCTGAAGAGAGAGGCTGCCACAGAATTGCCGCCACTGCAGAAACACATGTGCCGCCCTAACGGCACACAGACTGCCGCCCCTTGAAGATTGCCGCTGCAAGCACCTGCTTGGAATGCTGGTGCCTGGAGCCGGCCCTGGTTGATGGGCATGAAACAGGGAGACACAGGGGCTGGGACAGGAGGCCCTGCAGGGAAAATCCCAGGACCAGCCAAGCTTGGGGAGAGCTTCCAAGAGAGCCAAACTCCAAGGCTGGGGTAAGTCTGCACTAGGCCCTGTTCAGAGCAGGCCAAGAACTCCCTGATCACACCCGGGGTGGGCGTAGGGGTCCCATCCCTCCTGTCATTTCACTAGAGCACTAGGCCCTGTCTGTTCTCCAGCCCTGTGCTCGCTGCAGCTCTGGGGACGGGCATGCAAGGAGTGTGTGTGTGAGATCAGCAAGTGCTGTGGGGAGCGAGGGGCTCTTAGCCCTGGTCTACACTACGAGTTTAGGTCGAATTTATTAGTGTTATTTCGATTGATCCGTGCACCCGTCCACACGATGAAGCCCTTAACATCGACTTCTAGGGCTCTTAAAATCGATCTCGCCACTCCACCCCCAACGAGGGGATTAGCGCTTAAAGCGATATTGCCGAATCGATGTAGGCTTAGTGAGGACGCAATTCGACGGTATTAGCCTCCTGGATCTATCCCACAGTGCAACATTTGACCGCTCTGGACAGCAGTCTGAGCTCCAATGCTCCGCCCAGGTAGACAGGAAAAGCCCCGCGAACTTTTGAATTTCATTTCCTGTTTGGCCAGCGTGGTGAGCTGCAGGTGAGCGCAGATCTCATCAGCAGAGGTGACCATGATGGAGTCCCAGAACCGAAGACGAGCTCCAGCATGGACCGAGCGTGAGGTACGCGATCTGATCGCTGTATGGGGAGACGAAACCGTGCTAGCAGAGCTACGGTCCAAAAGAAGAAACGCCAATACATATGCCAAAGTCTCCAAGGGCATGCAGGACAGAGGCTACAACAGGGACGCGCAACAGTGCCGCGTGAAAATTAAGGAGCTCAGGCAAGCCTACCAAAAAACCAGAGATGCAAACAAACGCTCTGGGTCAGAGCCCCAGACATGCCGCTTCTATGATGAGCTGCATGCCATTCTAGGGGGTGCACCCAGCACTGACCCACCCATGTGGTATGACTCCGTATGTGGATCATCAGAAACCACAGAGGAGCATGATGATGATAATGATGCTGAAAATAGCACCCAGACACAGCAAGGAAGCGGAGAAGCCCTTTTCCCCGACAGCCAGGAACTCTTTGTCACCCTGGAGCCAGTACCCTACGAACCCACCCAAGGTGTGCTCGATGCAGGAGAAGGGACCTCTGGTGCCTCTGGTGAGTGTACCTCTGTTAATTAATACATGTTTTATAAGCAAGCGTGTTTAATGATTAATTCGCGGCCAGTACAGCTACAGCTACTGGAAAACTCTGTTAACATGTTCGGGGATGGAGCAGAAATCCTCCGGGGACATCTCCAGAAAGATCTCCTGGATGTACTCCCAAAGCCTGTGCAAAAGGTTTCTGGGGAGGGCAGCCTTATCCTGTGCTCCGTGGTAACACACTCTACCACGCCAGGCCAGTAGCACGTAGTCTGGAATCATTGCTTTGCAAAGCATGGCGGCGTATGGTCCCGGTGTTTGCTGGCATTCAAGCAATATCCGTTCTTTATCTGTCTGTGTTATCCTCAGAAGAGTGATATCATTCATGGTCACCTGGTTGAAATAGGGGAATTTTATTAAGGGGGTATTCAGAGGGGCTCCATCCCTGCTGGGCTGTTTGCCTGTGGCTGAACGGAAATCTTCCCCGCTGTGACCCACGCGGTGGGGGGAGGGGGAACAGCGAACATCTTGGATGTGTGTCTGTGTGTGTGTGTGGGGGTGTCGATTAGGTTCACGCTGCACGTTAACCCGAAAACCGCCGCCCCTCCCTTTTCAATTGCCAACCAGTTTTAAATTGCCAGCCCAAAGGCTGTTTGTTATGGGAAATGAGGGGGTTGCTGTTTGAAAACATTCCCACATGTTATGAAGGTTAAAGAAGCCTATAGACTGTGGCTTACCATGGCTGCCTGCAAGCCGAATTCTGTTGCCTGCCGGACCTGCTTGTGTGATCTCTCACACCAAACCGGCAGACCCTCAATATAACAGGCAAAGTGCAACCTTGGACCAAATGCACATGTGATATGTAATGTTTGGAGCATTGTTCTCTAATATGTGTCTTTTAAACTACTCCTCTCCCGTTTGTTTCCTCCCGCAGCTGCAAATGTTTCAACGCCACCCCTTTCATCACCGTCCCAGAGGCTAGCGAAGATTAGAAGTAAAAAAAAAAGGAATCGAGACGATATGTTCTCAGAACTCATGGAATCCTCCCACACTGAAACTGCCCAGCAGAATGCGTGGAGGCAGACACTGTCGGAGTCCAGGAAGGCAGAATTTGATCGTGCGGACAGGTGGCGTGCTGAAGACAATGACTGGCGGGATGAAGAGAGACAGCGGCGGGATGAAGAGAGTAGGTGGCGTCAGCGTGCAGAGAGAAGGCAGGATGCAATTCTGAGGCTACTGGAGGATCAAACGGAAATCCTCCGGCTTATGGCTGAGGAAAGGCGTAGGGTTCAGGAAAGGCCGCCTGAGCCCAGACCGCCGCTACAGCCCCTGTGTAACCAACAGCCCTCCTTCCCGAGTCCCATAACCTTATCCCCGAGACGCCCAAGAACGCGTTTGGGCGGCCTCCGTGCACCCAACCACTCAAGTCAAGAGAACAGTCCAAGCAAGAAAGGGCTGGCATTCAATAAGTTTTAAAGTGCTGTGTGTCCTTGTCCTTCCCTCATCCCCTCCTCCACCACCCATCCTGGTGCTTCCCTTCCTCCACCAGCTATCCCGGGAGACTGTGGCAGTTACCCCCATAGTTCCCCCTCTTTGTTTTACGAATTAATAAAGAATGCATGATTTTTAAGCAACAATGACTTTATTTCCTCTGCGAGCGGTGATCGAGGGGGAGAGGGCAGGGCGGTTTGGGTAAAGGGAAGTAGAGTGAATGAAGGGGCGGGGCTTTTCATTACAGGGGAAAAACAGAACTTTCACACAGCATCCTGGCCATTCATGAAACTGGTTTTCAAAGCTTCCCTGATGCGCAACGCACCCTGCTGTACTCTTGTAATAGCCCTGGTGTCTGGCTGCGCATAACCAGCGGCCAGGCGATTAGCCTCAACCTCCCACCCCACCATAAACGTCTCCCCCTTACTCTCACAGATATTGTGGAGCGCACAGCAAGCAGTAATAATAATGGGAATATTGTTTTCGCTGAGATCTAACCTAGTCAATAAACTTCGCCAGTGAGCTTTTAAACGCCCAAATGCACATTCCACCACCATTCTGCACTTGCTCAGCCTATAGTTGAAAAGGTCCTGACTACTGTCCAGGCTACCTGTGTATGGCTTCATGAGCCATGGCATTAAGGGGTAGGCTGGGTCCCCAAGGATAACTATAGGCATCTCAACATCCCCAACGGTTATTTTCTGGTCTGGGAAGAAAGTCCCTTGCTGCAGCAGCCGAAACAGACCAGAGTTCCTGAAGATGCGAGCGTCATGTACCTTTCCCGGCCATCCCACGTTGATGTTGGTGAAACGTCCCTTGTGATCCACCAGTGCTTGCAGCACTATTGAAAAGTAACCCTTTCGGTTTATGTACTCGCTGGCTTGGTGGTCCGGTGCCAAGATAGGGATATGGGTTCCGTCTATTGCCCCACCACAGTTCGGGAACCCCATTGCTGCAAAGCCATCCAGTATGAGCTGCACATTTCCCAGACTCACAACCCTTGGTACCAGCAGCTTGGTGATCGCCCTGGCTACTTCCATCACAACAGCCCCCACTGTAGATTTTCCCACTCCAAATTGATTCGCGACTGACCGGTAGCTGTCTGGCGTTGCAAGCTTCCACAGGGCTATCGCCAGTCGCTTCTGTACTGTGAGGGCTGCTCTCATCTTGGTGTTCTTGCGCTTCAGGGCAGGGGAAAGTAACTCACAAAGTTCCATGAAAGTGCCCTTACGCATGCGAAAGTTTCGCAGCCACTGGGATTCATCCCAGACCTGCAGCACTATGTGGTCCCACCAGTCTGTGCTTGTTTCCCGGGCCCAGAATCGGCGTTCCACTGTATCAACAAGCCCCATTAACACCATGATGTCCACCTTGCGGGGGGGCCTTTTTTGAGAGAGGTCTGTGTCCATGTCCTCATCACTGTCCTCAGGGCGCTGCTGTCGCCTCCTCGCCTGCTGTAGCTCTAGCAGCTCCTGGTTCTCGTTCTCCATATACTCCTGGACAATGCGCGTGGTGTTCATAATGGCGAGAATAGCCGCGGTGATCTGATCGTGCTCCATGCTTTCCCTGGTATGCTGTTTGCAGGACAGCAGAGTGGCAGCAGAAGCGGCGGGTGGATAATAATGGAGTCAGCAATATGGCGCCCATATGAAAAAAGGCGCGAAAGGATTTTTTGCTCCCCCCTCAGTTGCTTTCACGGAGGGAGGGTGGGAGCAAGGGTTAGGCTCATTTCCTTCTAGCAGCAGATGGTACAATATGCGGTGAGCAAGGGTTAGGCGCCTTCCCTTCTAGCAGCAGATGGTACAATATGCTTGATATCCATCATCATCTCCTGGCCCCCTCAAGGATTGAACTCGCAACCCCGGTTTTAGCGGGCCAACGCTCAGACCGCTGAGCTATCCCTCCGCCCGTGTTCCAGGCAGTACTGAATCTCCCTTAAACAAAACGTAAAAAAGAGAATGACCAGAGTCACTCTGGTCATTCCCATTTATGTCCAAGCGCCCCCGGCCAGCCACACCATAGGCCGCCGGCCAGGAGCACACGAATTTCAATCATATTGTACAATCTGCAGCTAGAAGGCAAGGAGCTTCTGCTGTATGGTCCCGCGACCACGACCATTTATGGCATATTGCACCATCTGCAGCTAGAAGGCAAGGAGCTTCTGCTGTGTAGTCCCGTGACTACCAGCCTCAGGCGGAATCGCCCCCTCAAGGATTGAACTTGCAACCCCGGGTTTAGCGGGCCAACGCTCAGAACGCTGAGCTATCCCTCTGCCCGTATTATAGCGTGACTGAATCCCCACTAGACCTAATGTCCAGGCGTACGCTGGAGATGTACGGTAATTGTGAGCTGAGCAGGCTTCCGTACCAAACACGGAAACCCCGGAAAAAAGGCGCGAAAAAGATTGCTTTCACGGAGGGAGGGAGGGACATTTGATGGCTTGACGACATGTACCCAGAACCACCAGCGACAATGTTTTCTGCCCCATCAGGCTTTGGGATCGCAACCCAGAATTCCAATGGGCGGCGGAGACTGCGGGAACTGTGGGATAGCTACCCGCAATGCAACACTCTGAAAGTCGGCGCTAGCCCCGCTACTGTGGACACAGTCCGTCGACCTCATGGTGTGAATGCTCTTTAGTGGGGACACACACAATCGATTCCATAAATTCGGGTTTTAAAATATCGACTTCTATAATTTCGACCTAATTCTGTAGTGTAGACGTACCCTTAGAAACATTAGCAGTTCCTCCAAATACCCGCTGGGAAACTGGGGCCCAGAGGTGCTGGTGGCTTGCAAATGGCCTGAATCTAAACTGGGAAAGGAACCCAGGAGTCCAGACTCTGAGGCCATAACCACAAGACCAGCGTCCCCTCTGCCACTCCATGAGCACCCCAGCAGCGTTTCTGCCAATCCTAACAGTCAAAGCAAGGGGGTTCAAAGGCTCGCCTGTGATCTGGGGAGCTGGTGACAGCTGCTGCCCCAGCAACAGCACAGGGGACGGGCACCCACCTTGGAAGTGAAGGACTTTATCTTGCCAAAGAGAGACTTCTTGCTGGTGAATATCAGATCATCTTCCACATCTTCCCCCTCCATAATGGCACAGCTGTCGGCGGCTGGCAGCTCACTGTCCTTGGCAGTCGAGTTCATCACCAGCTTGGAGTATTTATACTCCAACCTTCAGGGGAAGGAAGAGCAGAGTGGATGGCACGGGCCCTTTGTGTGGGCACCCCAGAGCTATACACAAAGGGATCTGTGTACTGTAAGGCCCTGGTTTTCAGAGAGTGCACGGTGGTAAAACCATCAAAAGATCTGGTGTGCAGTAAAAATGAGGGATGCAGACACTGATCTCCCTGGGACAGGCAGCAAGTGGGTCTGTCCCTCGCAGGGCCCCATGTCCAGCAGACTGACCTAGGTATCAAACCGTGCAACCTCCCTGGAGACTGCAATGAACAGGCAGTTCCTGTGCTAGGTACTACAGGGCACAGCTTTCCTCTCCCACCCACATGCTGAGCAGCGCCCGTTCCAGCAGCCACCTGGAGCCATCAGCTCGTCCAAGCTGGGAGTCGACTGGATGGGACACCCCCAGAGGAGATAGTGGTGGCCAGCAGGGGACACTCCTCCCTCGGAGTCAGGACTAACCCCAGGGGAAGAGCCAGGCGGCAGCCCTCTAACAGGGTGGCAGCTACTCACTTTTGGTTCTTCTTCCAGAAGTAGCAGGTCATGACAGTCAGCAGGACGGCGGCGCAGGTCCCAGCCGAGATCCCCACCTTGAGCCAGAAATCCATGGTTTTGCAGATGCTGACTTTCTGCTCTGGGAGGGGGACGCCGCCTGCGCACAGCTTTGGCTCCCGCCACACGTACGTGGTTCTCTGCAGGGGGCAAACAGCCAAGCCCTCCCTTCAGTCCCACACAATGTCCCAGGAGTGTGGGGGTGCAGCCAGGCCCCGGAGCAGCACTCCACCTGGTCACCACTGTGCCGAACGGAATCCGCTCCTTCTGGGGCAGCCCTGGCAGGAACACACCCAGCAGCTCTGGGCTTGCTCTCCGCTCCCTTCAGGCCCTGCCAGACCATTGCCCACCGCCTCAATAGCTCCCGATTCACCCTGGCCTCCACTTGGAGACAAGGACTGGGAAAGGGCACTGATTGCCAGGGACTTGTGGGAATTTCCCATGGAATTCTGGCAGTCTGGCTTCTGCTACAAACCCTCTAGGCCCCCTGAAGACCTGCTGGTCTCTCCCAGAATGCTTTAGGGCATTGGGGACTAAGAACCCTGCGGCAGCATCACTGCAATGCTGCGTGTAGCTAGTGTGGACCCAGGGCACGGCAGCTGCCGGGAACAGCACGATGAGGGTGGGCCCCCTGCATTGCTGGTGCAAGCCCATCAGCTCACTTACCAACCGCTCGCTTCTCCCGCCAGCTGGACACACCCCTCCCCGCCCCAGCCCAAGGAGATGCAGCTCCATCGCGTGAGAGCTCACCTGGATCCCGCCGAGGCAGGCGCTGACGATGGCGTGGTAATCATAGGCAGAACACAGGGGGCAGGCTGCCGAGGTCTCCCACAGGAAGTGGAACGTGCACCCGTCACACGTCCCATCGGGGCATTTACTGTCAGGAGAGATGAGGAGGATCCTGACCTGCCAGCCCCAGTCGCTGCCTGCAGCACCGTGTGACCAGGCAGGGCTGCAGGAGAGCTGCGGCGTGACCCCAGGCACAGTGTGCCTAGTGTCCAAGCCCTGGGGCCTGCCTGGCAGCTAAGCTGGGCTCTCTCCAGCTTGGGCACCATCCCCAGCGATACAGATCCTGCCAGCCGCTGTCTACTCCCAGTCACGGCTCTGCACTGGATCGTCACTAACAGCCCTATTGCTCGAATGTGACGCAGGAACGACCCTGGCTGGCTCACCCATGGCTGTGCCGTGCCCAGGGGGCTAATGGGAGCGAAGAGCAAAGAGAACTGGCTCCAGTCCCTCCCTTGGTCAGCAGCTCAGACGCACTCACCCAGGGAGCCGGCATGCATGGAGGAACACCACAGCACCCCAGGAAGGTGGCAGAGCCATGGGGGAAGCTCCCTGCTGCCACAGCAGATTGGGACAGGCCGGGCCACGTTCTGCAAACCCGGCTTTAGTTTAGTTACAGAACCTGGCACAGAAACAGCCTCCCAAATCCTTGCGCACATCCAGACAGCTCGGGAACAGGGCCCACATCTCCAAGCGCGGCCACTGAGTTCGGCCGACTCTGTTTCGCAGTGCCCAGGAACGGAGGTGCCAGGTGCCCACAGCTTCAGCGGATGCCAACGGGAAACGTGCTCAGGGCTTCTGAGAAACAGGCCCGAGGGTCTCAATTTGGCCACCCAAACTCAGCCGCCATTTGTGAAAATGCAGCTGTTTCTACGTGCGGCAAGATCCCAGAGTGGCGGGTTTGGAGAGGAACTGTGAGCTCTGTGCCCAGCAAGCACCAGACACTGCCCATATCCAGGAGCTGGGCTGGAAACGCTGACCTGTTTGTGAACAGCAGGCCTGGATGGCGCCAGAGGAGATGGGGACCTGACCGAGGCTGGGGAAGGGACACAGGTCAGGCCCTGTGGGGAGTGCACAGGGCCCGGCACTGCCCCTGCACAGTCCAGGGGAGCTTGGCTGCAGAGCAGGGCCAGTTTGGACCCAGGGCAGTCAGCTGGCCTCAGTCTAGCTCACAGATTTGAAAGCAGCCTCCAGGTCGAGTCAGCTGCTGCCCAGGGGCCTGGAGAAAGAATGTGACTGTCCTGTGCAGGGCGGGGAGGACCCCTTCCACACCACCTGCGTCCACATTCCCAGCCTGCCCTTCCCGCCCTTGCCAGGGGGTTCTCCACAACCCCAAGCAACACCTTGCAGCGGAGGCAGCCGGAATTTGGGCTGGGGAACGCTTCCGTGAGGTGGCCTGAAGCTCACTCTCAGCAGGAGGAGAGGGGGGAGGCCCAGAGCCTGCAGCTCCCAGCATGCAACACTTCACCTTGAGCCACGTGGCTGGGACAGCTGGTTTTCTCAGACATTTTGCACCACTACCCAGACAGGTTCCTCCCCTCTGGGGGCAGCGCGAGTGCAGGGCGGGCTCCAAGGGCCAGCTCAGCTCACAGTGGGTCTGTATGCCGCAGGATGGCTGAAGCAGTGGCACCTTGTCTACACTGGGGCTCCTGCTGTTGCTGCCACCTGTGGGGCTGCACACCCGGGAGCAGTGCTGCTGGGGGCTTTCAGAAGGCTGAGGGCGGCTGGCTCCATGGCGTGCCCAGCTCTCCACCAGCTGGCAAGCTGCCACTGCAACCTGTCGCTGGGCAAACTACGGGCACCGAACAGATGCAAACAGCCCAGGGCCTGGCAGCCTGTCCTGCACGTTACTCCTTCTCTGAGCTGTTCTGCCTTGTACCGAGCCAGCGAGCCTGCCCAGAGAGTGCCTGGGGGCCCACCGTGCACAGCAGCCCTGGCGCTTACCTTGGCACAGACAGGGCTCCGGAGCCTGTCTTCAGGGGGTCACATCGCAGGCGGATGGCTGTGGCCCGCCCAGAGCTGCAGGACTGAGTCACGTCATTGGACCTGCAGGTTAGGCAAACGCACGGCACTTAGCAAGGCCTCTGGTCTAGTCTGAACGCTCAGCATGGCCCAGCACTTCACAAGGCAGGTCCTGCGGGACCTGGCTACGAACCAGGTCACACAGCGGAGGTGGGGAGAAGATCCTTGCGCCCTCTCCCCCCAGCCCCAGGAGACCGTGGATATGACTGTGGTTCCCTTGCTCCCTGGGGCGGGGAAGAGAGGTCCTGGACTGTTCTCTGAGGGCCTGGCAAAGGCTCTGTGTGGAGCGGGCCGCAGCCCTCTGCAGCTTGGAGCTGTGCTCGGCAATGCTGAGCTAGGCCGGCGGCGACAGTGGGCAGGGACTAAGGCCCCGCCCCCCCCCCCCCCCCCCCCCGCACTTGAGGCCCCTGTTACCTGTAGAAGAAGATCACGTCGGTCAGCCCCACGTTCTCGGGGGAGAAGTGCTCAGGCAGGGAGGTGATGTTGTCCAGGGCTGTGTCTGTCGTCACCCCTGAAATGACACCCAAGCTGATGAGGATCCTAGCACAGAGCGGCTTCGCTCCCAGCGCTCGCACTGGGCCACGGGGAAGCAGGGCGGGCTCCCAGCGACGGCCGAGAGACATGCACAGCGGCCTGGACCCTGCCTGCCTCCCCTGCGCACTTGCCCTAGATCAGCGAGCCACATCGGTTCCTTATGGCTGGCGTGTGAGCACCAGGAACAGACAATCTGCGGGTGACGCTCTGCCCCAGTAAAACCGCCGCAGCCCCCTGCCCGCAGCGATGCCCGTGGGCTGCAGTGTGGTCACAGCACCGGGGGTTCCAGCTGCTCAGAGGCAGCAGCAGCCACTGCTAGCTGCAGACTGTGCAGGAGCCGGCCCCTGCTGAGTCCTGCGCACAGTGGGGGCTGAGTGCCCAGGCACAGTGGGAAAGACTCCACTGCCCCTCTCCCCCCATGGGGCGCGCAGAGATGTGCCAGCAGCCAGACGCCTCCGGGAGTGGTGTGGGGCCACGGCATGCAGGCAGATGGCTGAGCCCTGGTGTGCTGCCGGCTGGGAGCCACCTGTGGTGAGTGCCTCCCAGCCAGAGCCTGCACCTCGCACCCCCTCCCGCACCCCAACCCCCTGCCCCAGGTCAGAACCCCCTCCTGCACCCAACTCCCTCCCAGTCCCTGCACCCCAATCTCCTGCCCCAGCCCGAAGCACTCTCCTACACCAAACTCCCTCCCAGACCCTGCACCCCAATCTCCTGCACCCCAACATTTTGCATGTGATGCGGCTCTCGGAATATTTTGGTCAAAGACCAAAAAAAAAAGGCTCTTCTTCCTTGAAAGGTTGCCGACCCCTGCTCTAGAGTCTCTTAAGGTGTGGAGGGATTTCTCAGTTTTCTTGGCAAACTTGGTTTGATCCCTGGAACGGAAGGCCCTCGAATGTAGTTTGGACTTCCCTCAGAAATCCCGACAGCTGAAGCCAGGAAGCCCTCTTCATGACCACTGCCATGGAGATGGAACAAGTAGCTCTGTCAGCGGTGTCCAAAGAAGCCTGTAGGGACATCTTTGCAAGCAGTTGGCCCTTAGCAATGATTGCCTGAAACTTCTCCTTCTAATCCATTAGAAGATGCTCCGTAAAGGCATCTTAGTATGGCTATACTTTGCCATGAGGGCTTGGTAACTGGCGATCCTACACTGAGCATGACTTACAGCCAGATAAATCAAGACGCTTAAAGTCTTTGCTGTGTGGCGTGGACTTGGGATGGCGCTGGCTGCCACGTTTGTTCACAGCATCGAGCTCACGGGAGTTTCAGGGGGATGGGAAAATAAAAAGTCTGAGTCCTTGGAGGGAACATTGTGTTTTGTGTCCGCTCTCTTACAGTGGCCGGGCCATGCCATGTTATTCCTGCTGGGTCCACCCCGGCCTCGTGGATGAGTAATGTGACATGGGCAGGGGAGGTGGTGTGCAGGCTCTCAAGTAGTTTATGCTGCGACTCCTTAAGCAGGAGTCCGCCACCCTTTTAATAAGGTCCTGAAATGGTTTAAAATCAGCAGCCCAGGACGTGGCGGCGGGTTTGTCAGGGGAAGATGGAGAAATGTTGGTCGTAGGGAGGAATCTCTTTGTCCAGTCTCACTTCCTGGTCCTCAAAGGTCTTGTCCTGTGGATCAGGAGCCCAAGAGAGAGACGCTGGTGGGGAGTCTCTTCTTTTCTCCTGGGGAGAAGCACTAGGAGCCCTTGAAAACTGCTGACCTTAAGCCACCCAAGGGTCCACGTAGGGCCACTGAGGTGGTGCAAAATTCATGGGTGGGGGCACCCAAGGGTGTCCATACCAACTGGGTGGGGCTTGTCTCTCATGAGGGTAAGAGATCTCAGGAAGGCAGGCTCATTGGTAGCCGAAAGGAGAGCCTTGGACAGAATGTGGGAGACTGATGAAAAATCCCCAATCATCGTCTTCCTCTTTATCGCTGGGCAGAGGTGGAGCAGTCCTGGAAGTAAAGGGAGACTCCGTCGGTATCGTGTGCATCTCTAAGGAACGGGAGGTGATCAGTACCGGGAACGTGTTGGGGCCGAGCAGGGGAGATTCAGGCGTTTCTGAAACCACCAAGTCCCTTGGAAAAGGAAACTCCTGAGGTACCGGGATGGGCAGTACTGATGAAGTGAGATTGCAGAGGCGGCTGTGCCACAAGGTGCTGATGGTACCAGAAGTCTCATGTGCTTTGATGAATAGTCAGTAGGTGTAGGTCTGGTCTTTTATGGAGCCGAAGTACTAGGTACCGAAGCCCTAGGGGACTCTGCCAGTACAATAAGGTCAGGCTTGACAAAGCCCTGGCTGGGATGATTTAGTTGGGGTTGGTCCTGATTTGAGCAGGGGGTGGGACTAGATGACCTCCTGACGTCCCTTCCAACCCTGAGATTCTATGATTCTATGATTCTATGGTGCAGAAGAGCTGGTCTTCTCTGTACCGCTCCGTTCATAGAATCATAGAATCTCAGGGTTGGAAGGGACCTCAGGAGGTCATCTAGTCCAACCCCCTGCTCAAAGCAGGACCAAACCCAACTAAATCATCCCAGCCAGGGCTTTGTCAAGCCTGACCTTAAAAACCTCTAAGGAAGGAGATTCCACCACCTCCCTAGGTAACCCATTCCAGTGCTTCACCACCCTACTAGTGAAAAAGTTTTTCCTAATATCCAACCTAAACCTCCCCCTCTGCAACTTGAGACCATTACTCCTTGTTCTGTCATCTTCTACCACTGAGAACAGTCTAGATCCATCCTCTTTGGAACCCCCTTTCAGGTAGTTGAAAGCAGCTATCAAATCCCCCCTCATTCTTCTCTTCTTCAGGCTAAACAATCCCAGTTCCCTCAGCCTCTCCTCATAAGTCATGTGCTCCAGTCCCCTAATCATTTTTGTTGCCCTCCGCTGGACTCTTTCCAATTTATCCACAACCTTCTTGTAGTGTGGGGCCCAAAACTGGACACAGTACTCCAAATGAGGCCTCACCAGTGCCGAATAGAGGGGAATAATTACGTCCCTTGATCTGCTGGAAATGCCCCTACTTATACAACCCAAAATGCCATTAGCCTTCTTGGCAACAAGGGCACACTGTTGACTCATATTCAGCTTTTCGTCCACCGTAACCCCTACGTCCTTTCTGCAGAACTGCTGCCCAGCCATTCGGTCCCTAGTCTGTAGCAGTGCATGGGATTCTTCCATCCTAAGTGCAGGACTCTGCACTTGTCCTTGTTGAACCTCATCAGATTTCTTTTGGCCCAATCCTCTAATTTGTCTAGGTCCCTCTGTATTCTATCCCTACCCTCCAGCGTATCAACCACTCCTCCCAGTTTAGTGTCATCTGAAAACTTGCTAAGGGTGCAGTCCACACCATCCTCCAGATCGTTAATGAAGATATTGAACAAAACTGGCCCCAGCACCGACCCTTGGGGCACTCCACTTGATACCGGCTGCCAACTAGACATGGAACCATTGATCACTACCCATTGAGCCCGACCATCTAGCCAGTTTTCTATCCACCTTACCGTCCATTCATCCAGCCCATACTTCTTTAACTTGCTGGCAAGAATACTGTGGGAGACTGTATCAAAAGCTTTGCTAAAGTCAAGAAATAGCACATCCACTGCTTTCCCCTCATCCACAGAGCCGGTTATCTCATCATAGAAGGCAATTAGGTTAGTCAGGCATGACTTGCCCTTGGTGAATCCATGCTGACTGTTCCTGATCACTTTCCCCTCCTTTAAGTGGTTCAGAATTGATTCCTTGAGGACCTGTTCCATGATTTTTCCAGGGACTGAGGTGAGACTGACTGGCCTGTAGTTCCCCGGATCTTCCTTCTTCCCTTTTTTAAAGATGGGCACTACATTAGCTTTTTTCCAGTCATCCGGGACCTCCCCCGATTGCCATGATTTTTCAAAGATAATGGCCAATGGCTCTGCAATCTCATCGGCCAACTCCTTTAGCACCCTCGGATGCAGTGCATCCGGCCCCATGGACTTGTGCTCGTCCAGCTTTTCTAAATAGTCCCGAACTATTTCTTTCTCCACAGAGGGCTGGTCACCTCCTCCCCATACCGTGCTGCGGAGTGCAGCTGTCTGGGAGCTGACCTTGTCTGTGAAGACAGAGGCAAAAAAAGCATTGAGTACACTAGCTTTCTCCACATCCTCTGTCACTAGGTTCCCTCCCTCATTCAGCAAGGGGCCCACACTTTCCTTGACTTTCTTCTTGTTGCTAACATACCTGAAGAAACCCTTCTTGTTATTCCTAACATCTCCAGCTAGCTGCAACTCCAAGTGTGATTTGGCCTTCCTAATTTCACTCCTGCATGCCTGAGCAATACTTTTATACTCCTCCCTGGTCATTAGTCCAATCTTCCACTTCTTGTAAGCTGCTTTTTTGTGTTTAAGACGAGCAAGGATTTCACTGTTAAGCCAAGCTGGTCGCCTGCCATATTTGCTTTTCTTCCTACACATCGGGATGGTTTGTTCCTGCAACCTCAATAAGGATTCTTTAAAATACAGTTCACCTGACGGTACCAATCTCCCAGAGCCTGAGCTCTTAAAGTCCGTAGGCTTGCTGGCGGTGACGGTACTTGAAGAGCCTGCAGCCTCATGGGCACCGAGTCACAGACCCGTGGGTGCCGAGGTGGTCGACCTGGCCGGGGACCATCTCTTTGCGGCAAATTATTTACCATGGGGACTTGAAACTGCTTCCTAGAGATTTGTTGAGAGGATTTCAACTATTTCCTCTTCGAAGCTCTCGGAGTGTGTTTTCCCAAGGAAGTTGACGTGGTTGGCCTGGTTGGGGACCGTTGTACAAGGGGAGTCCCTGGGTCGGGGACAGAGGCCGGTTGGAGCAAGCGCGCCATTGTAAGGAGACACAGTTTTAGTTCCTGGTTCTTTCTGGCCCTCAACTTTAATTTGAGGCAGAAATTACACTTCTGAGGAACATGTGACTCCCCGCGACAGCATATACAGCGGGAATGTCCGTGGCTGGCCGGGATAGCCTCCTGGCCTGAAAGGCCATGTTTAAACCTGGGGGAACCGGGCATACCCTTCCCGGGTTTCACTTCCCGAGGGGAAAAAGAAAGGAAAAAAAATAGATGGATGGGCAACAGCCGCTATCCCAGTAAGAATTTTTTTTTGATTTTTTGTTTTGTTTTGTTAACTAAAGAGAGGAAAGGGATTACTGCCACTAACTAAGGGAAACTCTAGGAACTAACGCCAACTATCATGAGCAAGAGAAAGATACAGTTACGGTAATCTCAGCTCGGACGCTGCTCAGGCCCCGCCTCAGGCCCAGGTGGCTGAGAAGGAACTGACGTGGTTTGCCCACACAGCGCTATACAGCCCTGGTGCGGGGCGCGAGGTGGGGAGGGTGCATGTGCAGGCCGAACGGACACAGCTGCCTTAACCTCCGATCCGAGGTGCGTGGGGCGCAAAGGCACCTAGAGTTAAAATAACCTAGAGGGGGGCACCCACGGGACACTACTCGAAGCAGCAGCAGCACGTCCTTGGCCTTACACCGAGAAGGTGCCTCTCAGTGGAGCAGGGCAGGAGGCCAGTTTCCAGACTCTGGGCCTAGCACAGGGGCTGCAGGCCCAATGCTTCCTGCCCTGCCTTGAGTGGAGTCACTGACCCCAGTGCAAACCGCTGCCCAGCCTCAGTTCTCCACCCATGGCAGCAGGTGCAGGTCACCCCACTGCGCCCAGGTGCACCCCAGTGTGGGACAGGGCTGGATCAGACCCTGAAAGGCCAGTCCCCATCCCCAGACCAGGGGAAGCAGCACCTACCTACGACGCGGTCAGCCAGGCTCACGGGCTGGGAGGACACTATGGTTTTGTAGCCCATCACGTCAGACGGGACGATGATGGACTGGCACACGTAGGAGGTGACCGATTTCGAGAACTCTGCCTCCCCATCGGAGACCCGCATATCTGTGACGTTGTCTGTACAGGTGGCCATCTTCCTTCCCTGGGGTTAAGGAGCAAAGCAGTCAGTCCCCATCCGGCACCAGCACTCTGCTTTCTGGGGGAGGGGGCTCAGCCATGCGTGGTGCAGGGATTTGAGATGAACGTCTCTGTACGGCTCTCACAGTGCTTCTCAGCCCAGACCTGCGAGACCCTATTACTGCCCTGGGCTTCTCCACAGCTGCAACAGCCATGTTGGCACTTGGGGCTATGGAGATTTCTAGGTAAAACCCACCTGCTAAGGCACTGCATGACCAGCAAACTGGTAAGAACGGCCCTACTGGGTCAGACCAAAGACCCATCTAGCCCAGTATCCTGTCTTCTGACAGTGGCCAATGCCAGGTGCCCCAGAGGGAACGAATAGAACAGGTAATCACCAAGGGATCCATTCCCTGTTCCTCATTCCTAGCTTCTGGCAAACAGAGGCTACAGACACCATTCCTGCCCATCCTGGCTAATAGCCATTCATGGACCTATCCTCCATGAATGTATCTAGTTCTTTTTTGAACCCTGTTATGGTCTTGGCCTTCACAACATGGCAAAGAGTTCCTCAGGTTGACTGTGCGTTGTGTGAAGAAATACTTCCTTTTATTTGTTTAAAACCTGCTGCCTATTCATTTAATTGGGTGACCCCTAGTTCTTGTGTTATGAGAAGGAGTAAACAACACTTCCTTATCTACTTTCTCTACACCAGTCATGATTTTATAGACCTCAATCATATCTCCCCTTAGCCGTTTCTTTTCCAAGCTGAAAAGTGTCAGTTTTATTAAGTTCTCCTCATACGGAAGCCGTTCCATACCCCTAATCATTTTGGTTGCCCTTTTCTAAATAATATATCTTTTTTGAGATGAGGCAAGCACATCTGCACACAGTATTCAAGATGTGAGCGTACCAGGGATTTATACAGAGGGAACATGATATTTTCTGTCCTGTTATCTATCCCTTTCTTTATTATTCCCAGCATTCTGTTCGCTTTTTTGACTGCTGCTGCACATTGAGTGGATGTTTTCAGAGAACTATCCACAATGACTCCAAGATCTCTTTCTTGAGTGCTAACAGCTCATTTAGACCTCATCATTTTATACGTATAGTTGGGATTATGCTTTCCAATGTGCATTACTTTGCATTTATCAGCATTAAATTTCATCTGCCATTTTGTTGCCCAGTCATCCAGTCTTGAGAAATCCTTTTGTAGCTCTTCGCCGTCTGCCTGGGTCTTAACTATCTTTAGTAATTTTGTATCATCTGCAAATTTTTCCACCTCACTGTTTACCCCTTTTTCCAGATCATTTATGAATATGTTGAATAGGACTGGTCCCAGAACAGACCCCTGGGGGACACCACTATTTACATCTCTCCATTCTGAAAACTGACCATTTATACCTACCCCTTGTTTCCTATCTTTTAACCAGCTACCAATCCATGAGAGCACCTTCCCTCTTATCCCGTGGCAGCTTTCTTTGCTTAAGAGCCTTTGGTGAGGAACCTTGTCACAGCCTTTCTGGAAATCTAAGTACACTATATCCACTGCATCCCCCTTGTCCACATGCTTGTTGACTCCCTCAAAGAATTCTAGTAGATTGGTGAGGCATGATTTCCCTTTACAAAAACCATGTTGACTCTTCCTCAACAAATTATGTTCATCTATGTGTCTGACAATATTGTTCTTTATTATAGTTTCAACAGTTTGCCCGGTACTGAAGTCAGGCTTACAGGCCTGTAGTTGCCAGGGTCACCTCTGGAGCCCTTTTTAAAAATTGGCGTCACATTAGGTATCCTCCAGTCATCTAGTACAGAAGCTGATTTAAATGATAGGTTACAGACTACAGTTAGTAGTTCTTCAATTTCACATTTGAGTTCCTTCAGAACTCTTGGGTGAATATCATCTGGTCCTGGTGACTTATTGCTGTTCAATTTATCAATTTGTTCCAAAACCTCTAATGATACCTCAATCTGGGATGTGGGAATCTCCCTCACATCCTCAGCCGTGAAGACCGATGCAAAGAATTCATTTAGTTTCTCCACAATGGCCTTATCATCCTTGATTGCTCCTTTAGCACCTCGATTGTCCAGTGGCCCCACTGGTGGTTTAGCCGGCTTCTTGCTTCTGATGTACTTAAAAAAAATTTGCTACTGCTTTTTGAGTCTTTGGCTAGCTGTTCCTCAAATTCTTTTTTGGCCTTCCTAATTGTATTTTTACGTTTCATTTGCCAGAGTTTATGCTCCTTTCTATTTTCCTCACTAGGATTTGACTTCCACTTTTTAAAGGATGCCTTTTTGCCTCTCACTGCTTCTTTTACTTTGTTATTTAGCCACGGTGGTTCTTTTTGGGTCTCTTACTATGTTTTTTAATTTGGGGTATACATTTAAATTGAGCCTCTATTATGGTGTCTTTAAAAAGTTTCCATGCAGCTTGCAGAGATTTCACTTTTGGCACTGTATCCTTTAATTTCAGCTTAATTAACCTCATCATTTTTGTGTAGTTCCCCTTTCCGAAATTAAATGCTACAGTGTTGGGCCGCTGTGGTGTTTTTCCTGCCACAGGGATATTAAATTAAACTATATTATGGACACTAGAATTGCCTCTCCTCTTGTGGGTTCCAGGACCAGCTGCTCCAAGAAGCAGTCATTTAAGGTGTCAAGAAACTTTATCTCTGCATATCGTCCTGAGGTGACATGTACCCAGTCAATATGGGGATAATTGAAATCCCCCATTATTATTATATAGTTTTTTTTATTTTTATAGCCTCTCTAATCTCCCTGAGCATTTCACAGTCACTATCACTATCCTGGTCAGGTGGCTGGTAATTAGGATGACCAGACAGCAAATGTGAAAAATCGGGACAAGGGGTGGGGGGGGGGGGGGGTAATAGGAGCCTATATAAGAAAAAGACCCAGAAATCGGGACTGTCCCTATAAAATCAGGACATCTGGTCACCCTACTGGTAATATATCCCTACCACTATATTCTTATTATTAGAGAATGGAATTTCTATCTGTTATGCAGACCTGAGAATGTTGCAGGGGAGTTTCATTGGGGATGGGAGACTTCCCTTGAGGGAAGATACCTGAGCCAGGAGGGGGTGGGGGCCAGGTGACACCTTCAGCCCCAGAAATTGGACAAAGGCTGGAGGAGGTGCTGGGGGGAGGCTTGTTGAGACGGCTGGAAGGGTTTTCAGGTAGGAGTTGGCTGGGGAAGAGGAGGGAGCCCCAGGTCTGGGGTCTAATCTCTCAGACCCCCAGAAGGAACTGACTGAGGGGTCCTGTGTGCCTACAAGCTCTGGTTTGGACTGTGCTCCTGTCGGCAATAATAAACCTGCTGTTCTACTGGCTGGCTGAGAGTCACAGTGAATCCCAGGAAGTGGGGGTGTATGGCCCTGACTCCACCTCACTCCTTGACACTATCCATAGAGATTCTATGGTACAGTTTGATTCATTTACGATTTTTACTTCATTTGAATCTACTCTTTCTTTCACATATGCCACTCCCCCACCCTCCCCCAGCTCGACCTGTTCTGCCCTTCGGTTATATTTTGTACCCTGGTATTACTATATCCCATTGATTATCCTCATTCCACCAAGTTTCTGTGATGCCTATTATATCAATATCCTCATTTAATACAAGGCACTCTAGTTCACCCATTTTATTATTTAGATTTCTAGTATTGGTATATAAGCACTTTAAAAACTTGTCTTCTTTTAGCTGTCTGCCATTACACGATGTAACTGAATGGGACTCTTCTTTATTTGACTGTTTCTGATCAGACCCTGCCTGTATTTTATCATTTTCCATCCTCTCATCCTCATTAGGACATAGAGATTCTCTATTAAATAGATCCTCCCCTAAGGGATGTCTCTGTCCGAACCACATGCTCTTCCGCACCTGTTGGCTTTCCCCCAGCCCTTAGTTTAAAAACTGCTCCATGACCTTTTTAATGTTAAGTGCCAGCAATCTGGTTCCATTTTGGTTTAGGTGGAGTCCATCCTTTCTGTATAGGCTCCCCCTTTTCCAAAAGGTGCCCCAGTTCCTAATAAATCTAAACTCCTCCTCCTTACACCATTGTCTCATCCACGCATTGAGACCCTGCAGTTCTGCCTGTCTAACTGGCTCTGCGCATGGAACTGGGAGCATCTCAGAGAATGCTGCCATGGAGGTCCTGGACTTCAATCTCTTACCTAGCAGCCTAAATTTGGCCTCCAGGACCTCTCTCCTATTCTTCCCTATGTCATTGGTACCTACATGTACCATGACCATCGGCTCCTCCCCAGCACTACACATAAGTCTATCTAGATGTCTCGAGAGATCCGCAACCTTCGCAGCAGGCAGGCAAGTCACCATGCAGTTCTCCCGGTCATTGCACACCCAGCTCTCTATGTTTCTAATGATTGAATCGTCCATTACTAATACCTGTCTCTTCCTAATAACTGGAGTTCCCTCCCCTGGAGGAGTATCCTCAGTGTGAGAGGATAACATGACATCATCTGGAAGGAGGGTCCCAACTATGGGATCATTTCCCTCTGCTCCAGTTGGATGTTCTCCTTCCCTGAGACTTTCATCCTTCTCAACAGCACAGAGGCTGTCTGATAGGGTGGGACCGTTCTACAGTGTCCTGGAAAGTCTCATCTATGTACCTCTCTGCTTCCCTTAGCTCCTTCAGTTCAGCCACTCTGGTCTCCAAAGCCCGTACATGGTCTCTGAGGGCCAGAAGCTCCTTGTACCGAATGCACACATACACCACCTGCCCATAGGGCAGGTAATCATACATAGAATCATAGAATATTAGGGTTGGAAGAGACCTCAGGAGGTCATCTAGTCCAACTCCCTGCTCAAAGCAGGACCAATCCCCAACTAAATCATCCCAGCCAGGGCTTTGTCAAGTTGGGCCTTAAAAACCTCTAAGGATGGAGATTCCACCACCTCCCTAGGTAACCCATTCCAGTGCTTCACCACCCTCCTAGTGAAATAGTTTTTCCTGATATCCATCCTAGACCTCCCGCACTGCAACTTGAGACCATTGCTCCTTGTTCTGTCATCTTCTACCACTGAGAACAGTCTAGATCCATCCTATTTAGAACCCCCTTTCAGGTAGTTGAAGGCTGCTATCAAACCCCCCCCCCCCACTCTTCTCTTCTGCAGACTAAATAACCCCATTTCCCTCAGCCTCTCTTCATAAGTCATGTCCCCCAGCCCCCTAATCATTTTCGTTACATGCTGCATTGGGTGCAATAAACTGGGTAGCCCCCACTCTGTTGCTGGACTTCTGCCTCCATTCTCTTTTTACTCCTGCAGCTTGTTCCTTTGTTGTTGTTTTGTTTATCTCGAGAGGTGTTTTGGACTTTTAAGTTTAAAGAAAGTTGAGTTCTAGCCCCTGCTCACACTGGTCGCTTAGGAGCAGGCTTTTTAAAGCCCTGGGCTCCCTGAGTAGCTCCGCCCCCTGGTTAAGGGTTCATGGGTGCTAAAAGGCTTAGGCATCACAGCCTTGCCTAACACTTCGCTAGGCTCAGCACACCCACGGTCCTCCAAACAAACAGAGCACACAGTATATGTCAGTCAAGCAGCAAGCACAACACAAATACAATTCTAAATGAAAGATGTGTGTGTCCATGGCGCCACCTAGTGCCCCTGGGCGAGAGCCCACCCATCCTGTCTCCGGGTGCCTAGCAGCTTTGTACGGGCTGAAGTTCACCCCAAATTATTTACATCTCCAAACAACTCATTACAGGGTTACCAGATTTTGGCCCTGAGGAGACAAAATAAAGATCTGCTTCATTCTCAATCAATCGTCCTGTGTTTCTGTACACTGCTTACTACCTCTACACACCAGAGGTGGCTGCATCTCAGTGGTGCAAAATGTCTGTCTTTTTCAAAGTGCTTTGGGATCCTTCAATTCATACAGATAGATAGATAGATAGATGTGTGTGTGTGTGACTGGATCTATTAATGAGGATTCTCAATATCCTAATAAAGAGGAGATGATAGAAGTTGATAAAAGTACAAATAGGAACCGAAGAGAAAGTCAAATGCAAAAGAGTCCCATTCAATTACATCACAAGGGGGCAGAGAGCTAAACAGTGACGCATTTTATAAGTGCTTGTATACAAATGCTAGAAGTCTGAATACTAAGATGGGTGAACTTGAGTCTGGTATTAAATGAGGAGGTTGATAAAACAGGCATCCCAGAAACTTGGTGGACCGATAATAATGAATGGGACACGGTAATACCAAGGTACAAAATATCCAGGACTGACTGGAAGGGTCGCGCTGGTGGGGGAGTGGCACTGTATGGGAAAGCAAGCAGAGAGTCCAATAGAGTAAAAATCTGAAATGAATGAAACTGTGCTGTAGGATCTCTGGATAGAAATGTCATGCTTGATCAATAAAAATATAGGAATATACTACTGACCACCTGACCAGGATGGTGATGGTGACTGTGAAATGCTCAGGTAGATTAGAGAGGCTATAAAAATAAAAAACTCAATAGTAATAGGGGATTTCAACTATCCCCATATTGCCTGGGTATGTGTCACCTCAGGAAGGGATGCAGAGATAAAGTTTCTAGACACGATAAATGACTGAGTCTAGTCCCGGAACTCAGAAGGGGAGAGGCACTTCTTGATTTAGGCCTTGGCCCCATGACACAGTTTTGTCGACAAAACAGTGGATGTGTACACACTGCAATGCTGTTCCTGCCAACATAACACCCCTGCTATGCCGACATCATACAACCACCTCGACGAACGGCATAGAGCATTTTGCAACTTAGAGTGATGCAGTGTCATTATAGACACTGTGCTTGGTTTTGTCGCCCTAATGGGTCTCCAGGAGGTTGTCCCACAATCCCCATCATGACCGCTCTGGTCAGCAGTTTGAACTCTGTTGCCCTGAAGGTACAGAGATATGTGCCCCTCCCCCATTTAAAGGCCCAGGAATGTTTGAAATTCCTCTTCCTGTTTGCTCGGGGCACAGTTCACACATCTTCCCAGCTGACCGTGCTGGCTTTCTGAAGCAGATGCTTTTCTGTGTGGCGCACATGGGCACTGTTGGATCTGCTGAGCCTGGGAGCAGAGGAGGCTGTGCAGCTTAAGCTTTGCTCCAGCTGTAGGAACTTTGATACCTAGTATGGTCTGCTTGCTAGTGGCATGCAGAAAGGGCATGAATGGGACACGCACCATTGTGCTAAAATTAATAATTGTCTCTTTTCCATGCTGAAAAGTCCCAGTCTTATTAATCTCTCCTCATACAGAAGCCATGCCATACCCCTAATAATTTTGTTGCCCTTTTCTGAACCTTTTCCAACCCCAATAGATCTTTTTTGAGATGGGGCAACCACATCTGCACACAGTATTCAAGATGTGGGCATACCATGGATTTATATAGCAGCAACATGATATTTTCCATCTTATTAGCTATCCCTTTCTTAATGATTCTCAAAATTCTGTTCGCTTTTTTGACTGCCACTACACATTGAGTGGATGTTTGCAAAGAATGACTGACAGTGACTCCAAGATCTCTCTCTTGAGTGGTAACAGCTAATTTAGACCCCATCATTTTATATGCATAGTTGGGATTATGTTTTTCAGTGTGCATTACTTTGCATTTATCAACATTGAATTGCATCTGCCATTTTATTGCCCAGTACCCAGTTTTGAGAGATCCTTTTGTAGCTCTTCGCTGTCTGCCTGGGACTTGTTGAATAGGACCGGGCCCAGTACAGACCTCTGGAGAACACCACTATTTATCTCTCTCCGTTCTGAATACTGACCATTTGTTTCCTATCTTTTAACCAGTTACCAATCCATGAGAGGATCTTCCCTCTTATCCCATGATAGCTGACTTTGCTTAAGAGCCTTTGGTGAGGGACCTTGTCAAAGGCTTTCTGGAAATCTAAGTACACTATATCCACTGGATCCTCCTTGACCACATGCTTGTTGACCCCCTCAAGGAATTCTAGTAGATTGTAAAGGGAAATCATGCCTCACCAAATACCATGTTGACTCTTCCCCAACAAATTATGTTCATCTATGTGTCTGACAATTTTGTTCTTTACTGTAGTTTCAACCAGTTTGCCTGGTACTGAAGTCAGGCTTACCGGCCTGTAATTTCTGGGGTCACCTCTGGAGCCCTTTTTAAAAACTGGCATTACATTAGCTATTCTCGTCATTTGGTACAAAAGCTGATTTAAATGATAGGTTACAGACGATAGTTAGTAGTCCTGCACTTTCACATTTGAGTTCCTTCAGAACTCTTGGGTGAATACCATCTGGTCCTGGTGACTTATTGCTGTTTAGTTTATCAATTTGTTCCAAAACCTCCTCTAATGACACCTCAATTTTGGACAGGTCCTCAAATTTGTCACCTAAAAAGAATGGCTCAGGTTTGGGAATCTCCCTCACATCCTTGACTGTGAAGACCGATGCAAAGAATTCATTTACTTTCTCTGCAATGGCCTTATCGTCCTTGAGTGCTCCTTTAGCATCTTGATCATCCAGTGGCTCCCTGCTTCTGAAGTACTTAAACATTTTTTTGCTATTACTGTACTTTTTGAGTCCTTGGCTAGCTGTTCTTCAAATTCTTTTTTGGCCTTCCTAATTATATTTTTACACTTCATTTACCAGAGTTTATGCTCCTTTCTATTTTCCTCTCACTGCTTCTCTTACTTTGTTGTTTAGCCACGGTGGCTCTTTTTTGGTTCTCTATGTTTTTTAATTTAGGGTATACATTTAAGTTAAGCCTCCATTATGGTGTCTTAAAAAGTTTCCATGCAGCTTGCAGGGATTTCACTTTCAGTGCTGTACCTTTTAATTTCTGTTTAAGTAACCTCCTCATTTTTGTGTAGTTCCCCTTTCTGAAATTAAATGCTACCGTGTTGGGCCGCTGTGGTGTTTTCCCTGCCACAGGGATATTAAATTAAATTATATTATGGTCACTATTACCAAGCGGTCCAGCTATATTCACCTCTTGGACCAGATCCTGTGCTCCACTTAGGTCTATAAAATTATGACTGGTGTCTGATGCTGTATGATTGAAAATGACCATTTGTATCAGTGCTGCTTCCAATATTATACAATTGCAACAAATTTTATCGGAAGTGCTCATGTAAGGTGTCAATGGAACAGTTACAATGTATCCAGTATGATAATCCTGATTAAATCCATGTATCATCTTTGCATCTGAAGTTATGAATATTGGCCATGGACTTGTATCTTAAACGTGTTGTATTCCTGGGTGACACTCCCCTGTAATCGGGCGGACTCACCCCTGCAACGCCTCCTGCTGGTTTCCTCAGGGGAATCAGCTCGTCCAGCTCCGGAGCATCCTCTGCAGGCCGGTGATCCGCTTTACCACTGGCCCCTGGTCCCTCCCAGGACCCGGTGCCTCTATCCACTGGGGTGCTGCCCCTGGCAGTAAACCCCAATAATCCCAGTGGGTCTCCCCTCCCTGGGGAACCCCCAACCCACTATCCCTACCTCACCTCAGTTGTAGGCTACTGCGTCACCAGCTAGCCCCCGCGCCCTGGGGCAGACTGCAGTATCAGCCACTCATCACAGGCAAGGTTGGGTTTGGACCTGCTGCCTCAGCCTACCCGTGGGCTGCCCCCTGCAACCCCGATACCTGGTTGGCCTAAGCCTAGGCCTCAGCCTGGGGTTTTCTCAGGCTGGAGCTCCCCAGCTCCTCCGGCCTTTCCCCAGCCCTGCTCCACTCTAGGTACCTGCTCAGGTCCCTGCAGCCAGGCCCTTCCTTCTCTGAAAGCAGAAAGAGACTGCTGGAGCTCCTGGCTGCCCTGGCCTTTATAGGGCCAGGTTTGTCTGTTTGGGGCATGGCCCCCAGTTGAGGCTACTTCCCCACTCAGCCTAGTTTACCTTCCCGCCCTCCAGTCCTTCCCCAAGGGCTGACTCCAACCCTGTCAGGGCTGGAGCAGGTGACTACCCGGCTACATCCCCAGATAGATTTACATCAGGACTAGACAGCTTGTGTTGCTGGCCCATTAAGGACACTCCACTCTCACAATGGGCCATAGAAGAAACCCATCCCGCCCTGATAGCTCTTCCTGGGGACTCCTCAGAAAGTGAGGAGCCAATGGCCATGCCCTGTGACTCAGCAAACCACGTAGGGCATGTGATATGCTCATGTGCCCCTGGACTTCATTTTGAGCCAGTAACTTTCCACCCACCATGGTTGTGGGCTTTGTTTGGGACAGCAAGTTTCTATGCACACAGCAGAGGATATAAAAAAACCCTGAGACATCTCCATTTTGTCTCTTTCCTGCTTCAATTCTCTGGACTGTAGATTTACAACTCAAAGGAGCATTTTGAACTAGGGTGACCAGACAGCAAATGTGAAAAATCGGGATGGGGGGGGGGGGGGGAATAGGAGCCTATATAAGAAAAAGACCCAAAAATCAGGACTGTCCCTATAAAATCGGGACACCTGGTCACCCTATTTTGAACCAAGGGGACCGTCCAATCTCTCGGAAGTTACCAGAGAGACTTTACAAGCCGGCCATCAGTTCCATCACTGCTACAAATCTGATATAAGGACTTTGCAATCATTTGTATGTATATGATCTATTAACCATTTATAACTCTCCTTTTCTTAATAAACCTTTAGTTAGTGTACTAAGGATTGGCTGACAGTGTGATATTTGGGTAAGATCTGAGATGCATATTGATCTGAGGTTAAGTGTCTGATCCTTTGGGATTAGTAGAACCTCACAGATGGTGAATTGGGTTTTCAGTAACTTCTCACTATATAAGACCTATTTGTCTGGATGGGAGCCAAGAGCTGGAATGTTAAGGGGATGGTGTTTGGCTTCTGGTTAACCAGTGTGGTGCCGCAGAAGCTCTTTTGTTACTGTCCTGGTGCATCTAATTATAGAAATAGCCACCAGTTTGGGGGATTGTCTGCTCTGCTTCTTGCAGTCTGCCCTGAGTGTGGCACTCTCAGTGTGGCCCATCGTAGGCATCCGGTCACAGGGTGGAGAAAGTGAACAGGGAAGTGTTCTTTACCCCTTCTCATAACACACGAACTAGGGGTCACCCAATGACATTAATAGGCAGCAGGTTTAAAACAAACAAAAGGAAGTATTTCTTCACACAATGCAGTGTCAATCTGGAACTCTTTGCCAGAGGATGTTGCAAAGGCCAAGACTATAACAGGGCTCAAAAAAGAACTAGCTAAATTAATGGAGGATAGGTCCATCGATGGCGTTTAGCCAGGATGGGCAGGGATGCAGCACCACGCTCTGGGTGTCCCTCAACCTCTGACTGTCAGAAGCTGGGAGTGGACGACAGGGGATGGATCATTCAATGATTGCCTGTTCTGCTCACTTCTTCTGGGGCACCTGGCATTGGTGGAAGACAGGATACTGGGCTAGATGGACCATTAGTCTGACCCAGTAGGGCCTCTCTTATGTTCTTATCTAAATGCACGACACCTAGATGCGGAATCTGGGTGTTACCACTGGTGCCCTGGCCTAATGCCCGCTGGGGCGACTGCCAATGTACCATGCCTTTGGAGCATCGTCAGTTCTGCAGAATAACACTAGATGCGTCAACCCCAGTTGTAAGTAAGTGGAGATCTCAACACCATTCCCATTCTTGCTGGTGGTGCCAATACATCAAGCAGACAAAAGCAGCCAGGTTTAGCACCGGCGTTGGCTGAAATCCCAGCCTCAGCCGCCCTAAGCTATGCGGGTCAGCAGAGGATACAGGAACGCCCCTGTGCACTCACATGGTTCCCACACAGGCTGATGCTGAAGTGATGGAAATATTTCAGCCCCTTGGAGGTGAAGCTTGGCCCGCCTGCGAAGGACGTGCTGTTGGGCAGCGCTGAGAAATCATACTCCAGGGTCCTGCCGTCCTTGTCAAGCGAGAAGCGGCAGTCGTTGTAGCACAGTGAATGGATCTGGGGGGAGGAACGTCCTAGTCAGCCAGTCCGAGCCCTTCCAGAACGTGCTGAACAGCTGCTGTTGGCCTGGGGCATTCTAAAAATATGGCCTCTGGGTGGGCTGTGTTTTAAGGCAGCAGCATCCCTGACACATGGAAGGACGTGGGCATTTCTACAGGGACCTCTCAAGTAATTTATCCATCTGTTTAAGGTACTTACATGGCCCACATCACTGTGTTATCTGGCAGCTCAGAATCTGCACAGTGTTCACCCTTAAGACAGGGCCATTATTCCATTTCACAGACTGAGGAACAGAGACCCAGGTCATCCAGAGAGCCTACGCAGAGCAGGGGACTGACCCCAAGTGTCCCCTAGCCCGGGCTAGTGCACGCAGCACTGGGCCACCCTTTCTGTGGGCACGCTCTCCGTGTTGCCCCATGTACCATGCGGGTTCGGTGGCTATGAAATGGTTTTATCTAGGGCTGTGCACACTCGCCTTGTGTAATTCTGAGCCCAAAATTCCACCCCAACTCCCATGTTACAGGATCTAAGTTCAAGGCAGGAAAAACTGGGGGGCGGAGAGGAGAGAAAAAAAATTCTAAGGCAATAAGTCTAGGGAGGCCCCATTCTGCTGGGAATTCCGTCAGTTCCACACTAGGATAACTGTTGAAGTCAACAGTTGCTGGATTTGTCAGTGTAACTCCCGGCAGAATCTGGCCAGGTACAGGACAATTGGAGCATGGTCAGCAGGAATGATACGGGCAGGCCAGGCCTTGGAGACCCTGCATGGCGACCCAGGCAGAAGACTGCCTTAGCACTTCTGGTACCACAGAACATACACGGCCAGCAGCCTCAGAAAAAAATCCCCTTTGCATTTACTACAGGCCCAGCCCTCCCCATCCGCTACTGACAGGCAGGCCACAAACTGCGTGGCAGCCTGGATTCTGCACAAGAGAGCAGAACTCGAACTCGGGATCACACTTTACAAACCCGTCAGCCCAGCAGGAAAGAGACTTGCATTAGTTCAGGGACCCCACCCTGCGGCTGGGAGGTCTGCAACGCATGCACCGCCAGGAGGTGCAGTCACTGTGAGTTTGAACGGAGAGAGGGGAGCTCTCCCTTAGCAGGGACCAGGCCAGGATCCTGCAGTCAGATCCAAGTGGGCCGGCCCTTCTGCCTGCGTGACGTCACTGGACGTACGAGGCTGCTAACACACACCAGTCTGCAGGATCAGCCTGCTCAGGGCAGGGCTGACTCAGCATGAGTGTTTGTGCAGCACATGGTGTAAGAGGGAGGAGAAGGGAACAACACCTTGTTGCTCTTTGTGCCAGGGCCGCAGGGGATGCAGGCCTGACTGCCATAGGGCTGGTGGGCTTTCAGGTAAGTGCTGGGTGTGCACGGGTGGCAGGCACCAGAGGCTCGGTCGATGTAGTTCCCAGACGGGCAGGAGGTGCAGGAGCCCGAGGACTCCAGGGCGCAGAGCCGGCAGTAAGAGGCCACCCCATCCATCACGTTGGTCACGTTGATCGAGTAGAGCTTGACGACGTCGTTCGTGTACTTTCTTCCCTGAAATAGAGGGGTCGTCCCCGTGAACCCACAGCACCAGCAGCGCTGCCCCAGGGTGTGCCAGGAACGCAGGGATTGACTGGGGACTGCGCGGTAGGAACATGAAGGGAAATTTCCTGGTTCCCTACCTTGGGGCCTGGCCCCCGGCCCGCAGTGTCTGAGCCCCTCGCAAGGACTGACGTGGTGACCCTGGGAGGGAGCTCAGGCAGAGATGCTAAGGGACTTGCCCAAGGTCTCACAGGGAGGAACTGAAGCTGGGTCTCTCGAGCCCCAGGCCTGCGCCCTGCCCACGGCTGCCCAGCCTCTGCTGAAGGGACACTGCTAACCGGAATGGATTGCAGGGAAATCCCCGTTTCTGGCATGGACAGACCGTCTCCAGGACAGGAGAGGAGCAAGGAGCCTGCCCTCTTACCGCCTCGTGATACGCCGTCCGCTGGAAGGCCCAGGTGAAGCTCATTGTGGCGTTCTTTTCGATGATGTATGTGTAGGACTGTTTCCCTTTGGAGCCTTTCCAGGTCTCCACAGGCGTGTTGGGCCGTGAGTTTACACCCTGCCAGGGGGTGGGAAGACAAAAGGGGCTGGTCAGCGGACACCGGAGCAGCTGGTCACTTCTACCCAGAAGGGTTTTATTACCCAGAGCCCCAAGTGCCCTCCTGCTGCCCAGCCGGGCTGCAGCTTTCAAAGCACCTCAGAGACAGGTGCTGTCAGGTTCCAGCTCTAAAAGCCACGTGGGTGCTCAGCTTTTGCAGCTGGAATTCAGAGCAAGTCACTCAGGCGCTGTGACCCACGGGCCATTTGGGTGGCACATTCGGACGCCCACTGGGCACCGACCCAGCCACGACTTGTGAACTGCAGTCACAGACGCCAGCCCACGAGACGCTCCTGAGTCAGTGCTCGCTCTAGAAAAAGCTTCTAGCCATCCAATCAGGGCAGAAGTGATGCCATGCACCTCAGCAGACCAATCAGAGAACAGGAGGGATGCACACCACGCGGCCAGCATGAACCATTTGCACACAGTAGTTCAACCATCTCTCACTTTTATCCGTTCGAGATCAAGAACCCCCCGGCCACAGCTGAAGCTGCCAGCAGGGATCACGTTGTGCATGTAGCTGGTTAGAAGCCTCGTCCCCGATACCCAGACCCTGCTCATCTCACCCAACCTCTCTGCCAGGACGTGACGACCAGGCCCAGGCCGGGAGGGGACACGGCGCTCAGCGGGCACACACGGCAATGCAGATGGATGGTGCTGGCTGGCAGACCGGTGGGCAGCAGGGGACATGGCAGTGAGGGCAGGACACGGAGGCACAGGAGTGGTGGGTTGCAGCAGCTGGGAGGGAGGCCTCAGCATGCCAGGGCGGCCAGGAGTGTGCTGGGTGGAGGGCTGTGCGCAGTGGGGCGAGGTGCGGGCACTAGGAGATGCCCCTCTCCAGGGGTCCTTCTTCCAGCCCCTTTGGGGACAGGACTTTTCAGGGTTAAGGGAATTCAGAGCTGCAGGGAAGTGCTTGAGTGACAGCCCTGGAGCCAGAGGGCCCCTAACCCAGAGTGGGCACAGCATGGGCAGCAGCTGGACAAGCTTTTCCCACAAGCCATCCGCTGTGGGTCAAAGGGGGGCTCAGTCTCCAGCTCAGCCCTGGGCCTCTCTGCCGAGACAGCAGCGCAGGAGCCAGATGCACTGGTGGTTCCTGTGACCTGGATCTCTGCCCACCAGCAGCTCAACTGAGACCCACCAATGTGTCTCCAGGAAGCCGCTGGGCAGCCTGAGCCGGCCTTTGGCCCCCCTCACCGGGCTGGACTCGACTCAGAGACCCGAAAGCTGGATGTCTGCCCCAAGAGAGCCCACGGCACTTCGTGGGGGTGTGATGGGGCAGGGGAGGCCCCTCCCCCAGGCGGCAGAGAGCATGACGATTTGCGGGAATGGAACCAGCGCAGGAAGCAGCCGAGCCGACCTACCACCATGAAGTACAGCTCGCAGTTCACGCTGCAGGCGGTCTCAAAGACAAAGGTGATTCTTGCCACCTCTTTGTTCTCGACGTCCTCCATCATGGACTGCGGGGGCCTGTGAACACAGAGCGGATCTCAGGCTGCGTCAGGCACCGGTGAGGGCAGAGAGCGCCTGGGTGTGTGTGCGGGGAGCGCAGGGTGACCGGCGCTGGGAGGCAGGTTCTGCTCAGTGACCCTGCTCAGTGGGTTTACTCCAGATTTACTCCAGTGATGGAGTCTGGGCCTCAGTATGTGTGTCTGAGACCAAGCCAGAGACCCTGGCCCGTAGGAGCAGCCAGAGCAGGGATTGCTGCATGGAGAGGGGGTAAAATGGGCCTACTTCTGCCCAGCACCCTCCTGGGCCAGATACTGTGCAGGGGAGACACCCGGCCTATGGGGCTCCAGGACCCAGGGGTGCCCACCCCTCCCCGACCATGTGGCCTTGGGGAAAAGCCGCAGGGAGGAGCCAGCCAGAGTGGGGCTGGAGCCATGGACTAGGCAGGGTCCTTCCTACAGCTCTGACTGGGCTTTCCTTGCCCTGGGCTGATGGGCGCAAACAGCCAATCCCCTCCCTCAGTCTTTGCTCCTCAGCTTCACTCCACTCCTGCCCCTGCCCCCCAGCTCCCCTGCCCTGTCCCCACTTCCCTTCCATGCCCCTCTCCCTGTCATTTATCCCCTCCTAACTAAACCCACCTCCCACAAAGTCCTGGCACCAACCTGGCTGCCCAGCTGGCGTGTTCTCCCCTCCCTCCCCCAGGTCTGTCTGGTCTGGTCAGACCGTGAGATCTTAGAGACTGTCAGTACAGCGCCTGGCACGACAAGGCCTAATCCTGGCCAGTCCGTAGGCACTGCCGGAATGAGCATGACAACACCAGCTTCCTGCGCTGGGAGCGAGGGCAGCCCATCCGACCGAGCCCATCTGTGCACTGAGGTGTAGCACCTGCCCGCGGGGCAGTGACCCGCTGAAATCTGCCCTCTGCGGCTGTCTGGGGCCTAGAATCCCGGGCACAGCGAGGCCAGAGGCAGGCCGCCCCAGCTCTCACCTGAACCCAGGAACGACCATTGTCAGGATCATGAAGTCGTTGTCGGAGGCGCCTGCTGCTGTATATATGTAGTCGCCAGCCACCTCCCACCCTGGAACAGCAGAGGCCAAGAGTCAGAGCCAGTCACAGCCTCTCAGGACTTCCAGAGCCCCTGACGGGTTTTAGCCAGTGGCTTTGGTGGGAGCCACATCGGGTACTGGCAGAGCGTTGACGAGTCGCCCTCCGCTGCCTGGCTGCTTTAGTGCTGCCGGTACACAGCAGTGCCACCCTCTGGCGTGGGGGCACCAAGGAGCCTGTACTGATACGGCTAGTCCCGTACGGGAGGGGGAACTGGGTGAGGGATGGTACCAGGATAACTATTGCAGGGACAAGCACCCCCCATCCGGATATAACCCAACAGGCATGGGCGGTGGTTGGAGCCCCCTTTGGGGAGACTAGCCCTGACTCCGCCCCTTTCGCCTTCCCCACCCCCCCACGGCCAGAGCCCTCCCCTGCCCGGCCAGAGCCCCGAGACCCCCTCTTCTCCCACGCGCCAGAGCCCTGAGACACCCCCCTTGGCCGGCTGAAGCCCCGAGCCCCCAGCCAGCCGAAGCCCCGGCCCCACCTGCCCGGAGGAGCCCCGAGCCCCGCCCCAGCTGCCCAGAGGAGTCCAGGGCTGGCTGCAGCCGCACTGGGTCTCCCCTCCCCAGACCCCAAGCTGCCCGGAGAAAAGCATCTCTCAGACTCTCCTCCAGAAGACGCTTTTGCTATGCCCCATGCAGGTTCCGGGGCAGCGCAGGTGGCAGTATTTACTATTCAGCGTCCTGGGTTCATCAGTATTCTCTCTGGAGTCCAGGGAGATTATTGATGAACCCAGGAAGCTGAATAGCACATACCAACTTCTCAGCCGCCCTGGAACCTGCATGGGGCATAACAAAACAAAACTTCCGCCCAAAAGCCAGCAACCTGGGGTCTGGCGGCAGCAGCAAAGCCTCCCCTGGCCTATTATACCTGCTGCCCATGCCACCGGGACTAAAACCTAGGTGCAGAGCTGCCCACTCGAGGGCCAGCTAACCGAGCCCCTGCAGCGGCAGTGGCTCCTGTGTCCGGGGAAGCACGGCCAGCCCCCTGTGGAAAGCACGCTGGTAAACGTCCCCGCACAGGTACCTGCTATCCCTTTATATTCAAAGTTGATTCCGCTAAGGACGGTCGTCTCCATGTTAGCCGGCAGGGTGTTCCACCACTTGTATTCGAAGCCCAGCACCGGCTCGGTCCCAGCAGCACAGCTGATGCAGCCTGGGAGCAGAGGGAAACCGTGTTACTCTAGCTCAGCTTTGGAAGCGGGTGGAGAGCTCTGCGCTTTGGCCACGGATTCCATGCAGCAGGAGCTGGGTGGTGCCGTCTCCGGCGGTCTCACGCCCAGTCCGTGGAGGGGGACAGCTTTCAGGGCACCCTGCACTCCCTAGCTGTGTGTGCAATCCATGGGGACACGTGGCGGGAAGCACACAGGGAACGAGCAGAGGAAGATGGGTCAGAGGGTGAGTCTAGGGAGCCCAAGTGGCCAGAAGCTGAAGCTAGAGAAGTTCAGGCTAGAGATAAGGGGCAGATTTTAAGTGAGGGCAATTACTCAATGGAACGATGAAGGGACAGGGTGGATTCTCCAGGGCAGGATGGAGTGTCTCTTTCTCAAATCCAGCCTCTGGCTCAACCACAAGCTACGAGTGGGATGTGGGCATCCCTGGTTCTCTGCCCCGTGCAAGGCAGGAGAGCCAAATGCTCCTTCTTGCCTGACAACACGCCGAGGGGATGGCTGGGGGTAAGCCAATGGTTCTGCCCCTTTCAGTGCAGGGATCCCTTCTCCACACCCAGCACAGGGCCCTGGCAGGGAGCTAGCCAGGCCCACCCTCCCATTTAGCAACGTGGGAAAGGCTGGGTGGTGACTCAACCCAGGTCGAGAACCCAAACCTGCCTGGACTCCCTGGCCCACGGAGCATGGCTAACGGGGAACAAACCCAGGCTGTGCCTTGCTGGGAGAGGCGAGCTCCAGCCCCGCCGGACTCAGCCGACATAACAGACAGGGTGGCATTACCGGAGCCGTTGGAGTACGAGCCGGATGGGCAGGGCTCACAGGCGCTGGAGTTGGTTTTGAAGAACCCAGGGTTGCAGGGTGGGCACTTGGTTTTCACCCCTGAGGGGGGCAGTTGCACAGCTGTAGGCAGATCCTCGCTGCAGGTTTTTGGTTCTGCCCACTTAAACATTAACTGAGTCTGGAAGAGCACAGAAAGCAGGCGAGAGTGGGCATTGCCCAGCCTGGGCCTGGCAGGGACACTTGGCAGCTGGTGAGAGCTGGGTGGGGAGACAGAAAACGAATCACCTCCACAAGGAGGCGCTGTTGTACATGGGACCCACCCCCAGCAGTGTGCAATAACAGCCATCACAGCAGGGCTGAGGAAGGCTGGGTGACGTCAGAGGAGAGCCCTGGCTGGGAACGTGTCCCACGTGGGAGTGGGCAGGGTGGGGATGCAGCCATGGGGAGCCAGCGTGTCCACACTCCCAACTGCTACTCTATGCCCTGCCCAGCACGCTCCATGAGGAGGCAAACAAAACGGGGGTGGGGGGGGGAGAGTGGAGATTTCTTCTCAACCAGAAACCACCCTGACGGGAACCCTACCCACCCACCCACCCACCACACCCGGGCTGGCAGGAAGCAGAGTCAGCTGCTGACAGGAGCCAGGAGCTGTTGTGCCAAGGCTCTGCAGTTCTGCGCCCCATCCACTGGAGGATCTCCAAGCTTCACGCCAAGTTGTTAACCCACCCTCACCACGGGCCTGGGAAGCGCATTGCGCCCAGCTGAGGGTTTTCCCACGGCCACATGGCAGAGCAGAGCTGGGACCAGGAGCCAGCCACGCAGACTCCCAGAGCCCTGCTCCCACCCCCAGGACTGTGCATCAGGATGTAAAGGGGCAGGGCTTTAAATAGAGCCAGGGGGCTTGATCCCAGGCTGCTGGGAGCTGGTGGGGCAATGGAAGGTAGAGCAGCCCTTTGGCTGCTCTAGCTTGTGCTGGTATACTCTGTCTCCTCCACATCATTCTGCCAGCCCAGGATCCCCGTAGCACTGCACATTCCAGTCTGTCTCCTTCAGTCCCCGCCACGCCGCCAGGAATGACAAGACTCCGTTTGGGCTGAGGGTCTGGTGCAGAGTTTTTAGCATGAATGCTCCCAAGGGGAGATGAGATGAGAAGTGCTACGTTGGACCTGTCCCTGACCTTGGAAGATGGCTCAATGCTCAGGGCACCAGCCTAGCACCCGAGAGACGTGGGTTCATTTCCTAGCTTCGCCACAGACTCCTGAGTGACAGGGCAAGTCACTTAGGCCCTCAGGGCCCAGCTGTACCTGGGATAACAGCCTTGCCCTGCCTCCCAGGGCATGTGGGGAGAAATGTGGCAAGACCGGGAGTTGCTCAGACCCTGCAGTACCTAAGAGCGCTGGGCAGCGGCTGAGCGTTCAGAGGAAAGGGCTCAGGACAGCTCAGCACCAGAGCAGGCGGAAGAATTGTGTCACGGCTGCTCCCCCACTGACAAGGTTGTTTGGCTGAAGCGGAGCTGTGTGGAGAAGAGGCTGGGTTCCTGGCAATCATCCAGGTTTGTGTTGTTATCAAACCCCACACCAGCCCCTGGACTGCAAACGTGCGTTTCCAGGGAACAAACTAAAACGAGTGGAGAAGAGACTCCACTTCTCGCCGGCCGTACTCAGGAGCCAGGTGTGCCGGTGGGTCCCACTCCAGGCCGCAGCAATACTGGGCTCTAGCCTGCATGCAGGTACTCGCACAGGTGCCTTCCCCAAGTCTAGCTTACTCCCCTTCCTGGCCAGCAGCACGCCGCACCACGGGCTGTCTCACTTTAGCCAAGCCTCTGGATTTAAAGCAGGACAACTGCTGGGAGTATGTAAACCCTAATGGTAGTGTAGAGGAATTGGGTGGTACCCCTTTAAGTACTTAGTGAGCCTTCCAGTGGCCCTCGCTGTGTTCTGCGCACAAGGAGACCCCCGAACCGTTCAGCGTGTGTGTCGCGAGGCCCTGTATGCTGCCTACACTTGTTCAGACCCACTGCGCCCTTCGTATGTAAAAGACACAACCGTAACCAACGGGCCGGTGGTGGATGTGCTCTCATGGAGCCAGTCAGCTTTCCCCAGGTGTGGGTGTGGAAGACTCCGACGACGGGGCGGGGGAACGGTCAGACCAATCCGAGACAGGGCGCTGCCAGACGCACAAAGCAAACACCCGGCTCTTACAGGGCTGGGCGTAACAAAGGCAAGGAAAGGTTTGCAGACAGGAGCATGACTTAAGTAAACGGTGTCCTTTCAGTAGCGAATGCCAGTCTGCTTTGAACGTGAACAGAGGAGCACGGGGTCACTGCGGTGCTAAACAATAGAAACTTGTGACTCCCGAGGCAGCCCTGGGACAATAACACAGACTGGCCGGCACCTACCTCTCCACTGGCGTCACAGGCCGTGTGCGTGGAGAAATAATCCTTATCTGTGCAGGGAGGACGAGGTTTGCAAGAGCTGGCGCCTTGTTCTTTGTTGTAAAGAGAAAGAAAAAGATTGTGGTTAAAACCAAGCAATGAGAGCAGTGCAGCCCACTCAACCCCAGAAGCACAGGGGTCTGTGGCAGGGTGGGAACCGAACCCAGCTCTGTCCCAGGCCAGCGCTCTAACCACTGCACCATCCTCCCTAGAGTTTGCTACATCACTGGCAGCTCCCAGGGACCTAGTTTCAGACTCCGCTCTGGAGGTGCCAGGGTGAATTAACCGCAGTTAGGGTGAGTCATAACTTAGCCCTTAGGGACGTGTTGGCCCCACCTCCCTACAGGCCAGCCCAGCCGGGCCAATACATTGCTGTAGGGCACGGACCCTCGTCACTGCTCCTGCCAGCTCCATCACTCTGCGCCACTCACTCCCAGAAAGCCGTCAGGTGGCAATCGAGCCGAAACTACAACGCGGGAAGACCTGCTTTGGGTATTCCAGCCCTGATTAGCTCCTGCTGTGTGTGACTGGCAGCCCAGCTGGCTCGTCCGGGGCCCGTGTCTCACGCTAGCTGGCACATGATGGGGCTCGCTGGGACCATTAACGCCTTACAGCCCATCCTGCTGCCCTGCCCCACTCCCAGAAGCCAGTGGGAAGTTTGCCCAACGAGGGGCTGCAGGCTTTGACCCTAGGCACTCAATGAGCTGACTGGGGGCATGGGGTGCCAATGTGGGGCAGCCCGTGCCCTGCCCAGAGTCAAATGGCTCAGCAAAGCCTGTAGCAATCACTGGGAGACATCTAGGGTGGAAACTAGCATGTGCCTCCCTCTTCAAATATTTGTGCAGTGTGAAAGTGCCGCCCTGTGAGCATGGGCTTCCTGGCAGAGCCGCACACAACAATGGCCAGCAGCTGGGTGGGTAGATCCAGCGGGTAACAGACCCGAGGCGCTGCAGGAGGAAGCTGCTGGGTACTGTAAAATGACACGTCTGAAACAGAGCCAGCGACGGGTTCACCCACTGGCCAGCCTACAGCCTAGTGGACAGAGCACTGGACCAGGACACCGGGGTTTTATTCTTGGCTCTGCTACTGAACTGCTGCATGACCTTGGACACGTCCCTTTTCTGTGCCTCAGTTTCCCCAACTGGGGATACTGATACCAACCTCCTTCGTACAGTGCTATGAGAGCTAGGAACAGTATTACTGCTGTGATAGGTTCCCGAAGGTGGGACTTTCCTGGGCCTGCTTTCATTTCGATGGGACACCCCCCGAGAAGTCTGCTCGCCTTCGAATGACCTGCTGCGCCACATTCTCCAGAGCCATACGTTTCTGGTAAATGCACCATTCCATTGCAGGAACGTTGTAACAAAATCACTCCCCTTTATATCAGGCCTGAAAAACTGGAACCTTTGGGGCTCCAGGGCAGCGGGGACAAACTGCTTCCAAGCAACCAGAAGGGGGCTAGGGGGGATTTTAAACACCTGATCAGAGTTTTCTTTTGTACAACCAGACCTGCCCGCCCGGTTTTGGCCTGGGCCCCCTTTATCTCACTCCTTGCCGCATAGTTTGGGAGAAGGGCAACAGAGGTTCGGTCCCATCTCTCTGTGCAGGGCTCCGTGGACATCTCAGGTGACGCTGACGTGAACAAGCAGGACAACCAAAGCAGCCACCTTCACCCTTAGCTTCAACAGCAGTAAGGGGGTTGGGGGAGGGGACGGCAATGCCCGGAGCAGAGTCCAGGGTCTGTGTCAGCCTCCTGGGCTCCTGGGGGGCACTGCCGGGGGCGAGGCAGGTGCAGCCAGGAGATCCCACAGGTGGGCAGGGAACAGGAAGTGACACAGAGAGTCAGGGAGACACCCATGGCGATGACTGCCTGTGCCAGGCCCCCCCAGCGAGCTGTATTCCACACCCTGAACTCCTGGGGGAGGCTGAGTCCTGCAAGTTGTGCTGGGCTGGCAGCCCTGCTGCTCGGGGAGGGTTTGTAGTGAGATCAGCACAGCTGGGCCGGGCCACGTCAGAAGGCCCTGGGGTGCCTAACACAGCAGCCACGTGGCGGGGTGCAGGCGTGGGAACACAGCCCATTACCTGAGTAGGCGTCCGGCGCACACTGCTGGCAGGAGGTAGCGCCCTTGCTGGAGTAGGAGTTGGCTGGGCACAGCTTGCAGAAGGAAGATCCCGAGGTGGCGGCATAGGTGCCCGCTTTGCAGGGGAAGCATTCCGACGTGTAGGCCACCCCTGGGGCAGGAGGGAAGGACACAAATTCAGCTCAGACTGTCGCTAGCTGGGAGTGGCCGGTGCCATCAGGCAGCGGGCGAGCGTGTACCTGTGATGCCGATGTTCCGCACCAGCACGGGCTTGGGGACCTTGGACCACACGGAGAATGCCGTGGTTCTCCAGTACAGCACATTGTTACCGCGACTCAGTTCCACCTACGAGATTAAACAGAACCCCCTGGGAGTAGGTCAAATCCTGGCAGGAAATGGGACGTTGCTTTGCCTGGTCCCTTTGCTTCAGCAAACTCAGTGCAGGGTCCAAAGCGGCGCTGGCTGACATAGGGATGGGGTAATACCCAGTGGTTAGAGCAGGGCCCCAGCCCTGATCTCACTTGGCATCAGACCAGTGCAGCTCCACCAAGCACAGGCACTCCCGACTACAGCAGCGTGGGCGAGGACAGAATCAGAGTCTAGCAGTCCTGCACTCAGCAACAGATCATCTGTCATCCTGGGCCTTCGAACCAGCTGTGCTGACAGAGGGAGTGGTGGCTGGGACAACGGGGATATCCCCTGTGGCCACGATTTTCTAAGGTGACCAGTCACTCTGGGGGCACTGAGTGTGTGACCCCAGCAGCTATTGGTTGGATTTTAACTGATCACCCCCAGTGATAACACCCCATCTGCAGAACAGCTCCTCCAGCAGCCCCGGGACACAGGGTTAGCTCACTGGCTGGGAGTGCATGTGTGGGTCTCCACAGCCTGCCAGTCATGCCCCCAGCCACGTCACGCCATGCTGGGGAGATGGAAGATCCTGCAGTTGGCTCCTACTTACGCTGTGTAACTCCCATCCCTTCTCTGTGGTTCTCATCCACCGGGACTCCTCCACAGTCGGCTGGCACTGATCGTTCTGAACCTAGGGCACATGGAACTTGGGCTGAGGATGCAGTTTCGGCAGGTCAGTTCTCCGCTGGGTTCTTAGTGCAGTTTCTCACCCCACTGACTGTTTTTGAAGGACCCTTCCACTGCCCTCCCAGCCCCCTGCCACAGGGCAAAGCCCTCAAACTGGGCTCTGGGAGATGGGTAATGTGCACAAGCCCTAGAGCATCACACAAAGGACTGGCATCAACTGTAGGGACCACCCACAGAGACTACATGTCCCAGCATGCAGTGCTCCACCAGCAGATTGAGATGGAGCACTGCATGCTGGGACCTGGAGTGTTTGCTTATTAATCCAGCCACACTTTGGCCATTCTGCCCACCCGGGGCAGTGCAAGCAGGCAGGACTCCCAGCAGCTCCTTGAAGCTGGGCACCAAGAGAATCCTAAGGGCAACCTTGAACCACCTCCTGATGAGCCAGAGGGATGGGCAAGGACCCCTCAATGCCCGTTTCCTCTTGGGGCTGTGACAGCAGCTGGACTGACCCCCTCTAGTGGCATCTGAGCCACGGGAAAGGTCAGGAGCCTGCCCTAGCCATGGCAACACAGCTGGGTCGGTTAGCTCAGGCAGTAGAGCAGGGGTGGGCAAACTTTTTGGCCCGAGGGCCACATTGGGGAATAGAAATTGTATGGAGGGCCATAAATTCTCACAAAATTGGGGTTGGGGTGCAGGCTCTGGGATGCGGATGAGGAGTTTGGGGTGTAGGAGGGTGCTCTGGCCTGGGACCAAGGTGTTTGGAGAGCGGGAGGGGGATCAGGGCTGGGGCGAGGGGTGGGGGCGTGGGGAGAGGCTCAGAGGGTGCAGGCTCCGAGCGGCGCTTACCTCAAGCAGCTCCCAGAAGCAATGACATGTCCCTTCTCCGGCTCCTACGCAGAGGTGCGGCAAGGCGGCTCTGCACGCTGCTCCATGCGCAGGCACCGCCCCTGCAGCTCCCATTGGAGCACGTAGGAGCCGGAGTGGGGCCATGCCATGGCTTCTGGGGGCTGCGTGGTGTGGCTCGTGGGCCGGCTTAGTTTGCCCACCCCTGCAGTAGAGGCTCACGTGTTTAGGTCCCAGGTTCAATCCCTCCTGACCCTCCCAGGGCGTGCGTCAGACCAGCCCTTGGAGACTCTGATATGGGAATGTGTCCCTGAGAACTCCCAACGAGGAGCAGCAACTCAAGGAGACGTACAAAGAACTCAAAGATGATGCTGCTGTCTGGGTAGATGTACTCGAAGGAGACGGTGCCAGACTGCTTCAGGTTGACGGCGTACATCAGGGTGGCAGTGCACTCGTCTGTGTTGGAGGCAACGTAGTCTCCCAGGGGCACCCAGGTTGAGCTGGAACAGCGAGAACAGCATGGCAGTGAGCACAGGACTGAGGCCAGACGCTGCTCAGGGAAGGGAGAGCTACAAGCACAAAGTGAGGAACAGCATCGCTCACCGGGGGAGGGGGGGGGGGAAGCCCAGGGGTGAGACATTCCCAGCCAGGTCAGTGCAGTCACTGGCATCATGAGCGATTTGCAGATGTGCTCAGAACGGCCCAGCTGCCTAGAAAGGCCCCGCCCTCAGCACTGTGATCACACAGCAGTGCCTGGAGCCCCACCGCGCCGTCCCTTAGCACATCTCCTTCGCTAGCGTGTCACATGGCAGGAAAGCAGCATGCTCCGTGACCTTCCTTCCTGCCCCCTCGCTGGTCGTTGCTCTGAGCCTAACAGACCGATCCGGCCCCATTGGGAAGAAAGGGGACAAGGCTCTGCAGAGCTGCATCTGCTCGGAGTACGCCTGGAAGTGGGATGAATAATTAAAGTGACGCTAGAAATAGGTTACATTTGCAAGTTGCATAAACGCTAGTGCCATGTCACAGTCTTCCAGGGAGAGTTACTCATGAAAAGCCCGTTTTCCGATTGAAGCGGCCGAGCACCTTCTCGGCGCGGGAAGTGATCAAAGGACAGGAGGGAAACGAAGCTGTGCAGGACGGCAGAATGCACACAACAGCCAGGAGCAGCTTCCACAAAGGAGAGCGAGTGGTGCAAACTCAGCCGCAGTGCACAAAGACTGGGAGGGAGGAGACTAAAACCTACCCGAGCCCTGTCTACTTTCAGAGTTGCCCTGGTTTAACTAAAGGCATGATACTGAACTGCTTCCGTGGATGCTCTTAGTTAGATTTAAACCAGGCTTAAGTCAATTCTTTGCCAAATTAAGCTAAAGCAATATAAGCCTGGCTTAAATTAGTAGTAATGCAACTGAATATAGACAAGGCCTTAGTTTCCTCCTGCAGCTGCAGTTAGCGACAGTGCTCTCCTTCATCTCCAAAACAGCTGGGTAGGTTGCTGTGGGCTGTTGAACAGCTGCCATATACTACCCCAGAGGTGGCTGCAGTTCAGTGGTGGGAAAACCAATACCCATGCCTCTGTCCATCCCCTGTTGCTGGTAAAGCCCTTTGGCACCCTTTTGGAGGCCAGAGGCTATCGCATTAACAGTAACAAATGATAATCAGCTACTAGGGCTGGGTGCAGTGACAGGTGCCTTACAATACAGACGCTGTTTCTGCTCTAGTTCAGAGAGATACCACCAGCGATGATTTAAAATGGTCGTCCCTGCATCCTGGCAGGTGCTGCTGGACCCTCCCTGGTCAGAGCTGGGGCTGATGTGCCCGCAAGAGTGCCAGGCTTTCTATGCAACTCTGAAGATGGGAGGAGTGGAAGTGGGGGCGGGGCAAGAGGCAGGTTCTAGAAGGTGACAGGACCCCCAGCCTGGATCAGACCAGGCTCCGTCTAGCTCAGTCTGGCGCTAACAGCACCAGCACCAGCAGGGGAAGGGGCAAGAGTCTCGGTGAGTGCCGATGGAATAATTGCTCAGAGCCCAGCCTCAGAGTCGTTGGCCGGCTCATGCCATGATGTGCCAGGGACTATAGCCCTTATCGCATTAACACTTTAGTCTAACTGTGGCTGTTCTTATCCAGATATGCCTATTCAATTTTTTGGAATCCTACTGAGCTCTTGGCCTCACTAATATCATGTGACAGTGAGTCCCACAGGTTATGTATGCACTGGGCAAAAATTGAAGGAAGAGGGCAGTGAAGTGTTGAGCCTGCACAGCTCCAGGGAGGGTGCTAGGCTGGTGCATCTGGAGGGATGTTAAGAAAGGGTGAATCCAGACTATGGGGGAAGACTTCCTGATGGCAGGAGGTCACCCAAGGGAAAGGATGGAAGCTCTATAGCTTGGGACATTCAACAGCAGGGTTAGAGAAACCCTGGGAAAGCGTACAACAGGGAAGGGTTTTTCCAGGCCGCAGGCCCGACGCTCTAACAGATCTGCAGCTCCCCACATGCCTCCTCATGCAACAGGAGAAGCAGCTGGAAACTTTGTGCAACTTCATTAGAGAAGGGACCAGGCTTTTGGGTTGGCTACTCACGGAATAGCACGTCTGTGCTTCAGACACAGGGGGACCAGAGAGCCACGTGCTGCAGGGTGAGAGCAGCTCGGCTGGTGCAGCTCAGGTCTGCTGGGGGGCGACAGGGGTCCTGGTGCCTGGTGCCAGAGCCCAGCCAAACATTAGCGCTACTTGCGCGGTGTGACGGAGCAGGGGGTTTTCTTGTTGTTTTCACTGGTTTGCAGGCAGAGGGCGTGGGACTCAGTTTCCCTGGGTGTTATTGGTTTAACGAGGTGGTGGAGGAGGGAGTTTGTTGTTACAGAGGGCCAGCGAACGGCCTGGAGAATGGATGCCCCAGCGACTGGTGACCGGCCTGGAGAATGGCTGCCCCAGCGACTGGTGACCGGCCTGGAGAATGGATACCCCAGCGACTGGTGACCGGAGGCCCAGCTCAGGAGTCACAGCCAGTTCTGGCTAGTGGGAGGACAATGGGCTGCGGAGAGAGGACCCTGGTGACCTGACCAGCTCGTTCCAGACAGAGGGGAAACAAAGGATGGCTGAGAGGAGGCCCAGGTTGCCTGCTTACCTGGGACTGAAGACAAAGGACAGAGGCGGGACTTGGGGGATGGTGATATCAGATGCCCAGCTGGAAGGAGGGGGTTTCTGGGCTGGGAGGAGAGAGCAGCCAGAGCCCACCTGGAGCTGGAGAGACCTAGATGTGCTGTGCTGAGGGAGGCCAGGCCTGAGGCCCTGAGAGTTTCCTATGCTGTGTTCAGACACTCAATAAACCCTCCTGTTTGCCCACGGCAAGAGACAGGAGTGCTAAGGCTCAGAGAGAGGTGTAGTTCCAGGAGGTGGAGGGGCCTACGGCTTAACCCCGAGATAGAGTGGACTCCCGAGAAGGGCTGTCACACTGAAGTGGGTTCCCTCCAGGGACCGTACAGAGCCTGGAGAGAGCACGAGTCCGTGACATGGGGTCCTTCACGGTCCTCTGGACAGGCCTGGGCTGGATCAGCTGCGGGTGGGGAGACCCCCCACCGGATACGTGGTACTGACCTTGCCAGTCGGACATGGTGGCTGCTCCACTCTGCCCCATTATGAGAAAGACTCGGTGAGAGGGCACCAGTCAGATGTGGGACTTGTGGCTACCACCGGCTTTGGCTGGGAGACTGGACCCCACTGCTCAGCTAATGGATCTGGCTGCTGCACTCGGACCTGGGGAGAGGTCTCTGCACTGCTCTGGGCGAAGTGCTGTTCCAGCGGCAGCGGGTTGCAGAAGCAGGGGATCACAGCTCTGCCCCACCGCACTCATGGGCAGATCTATGGGGATGTTGTGGGAACAACACCCGGTACGGCAGGCGCGCGTGATGGCCATTGACTAAAGGATGGGAGAGAGGGAAAGCGGCTGGCACAAGGCTCCACCTACCTAACACAGAGCCGCCAACCAGGATGGCCCAGATCTGAGGGTTCGAGCATACTTTTGGGGGGAGGGTGGCAGGGCAGGCTGCCCCATTAGGGGCCAGTAAGCCTGGGGCCAGCCAGCCCTGTTCAGTTAGCCCTGTGAGGCAGCCTAAGAGGGCAGGGCTAATCGGGTCAGAGGACAGCCTGAAACATCTGGCCCCATGAAAGGCCAGAGAACTCAGTTGGGAGAGGAGCTACTGAGAACAAGCTGGGCTCCTGTAGAAGATGCTGGAAGGACTCAGGGCTCCATCCCAGAGAGGAGAGACTGCAGGGGAGCCCTGAGGGCAGACTGAGGAGGGGCCCAAGCGGGGGTAGAGGTTGTGGTTTGTTCGCTGAAGGGACTGAACTCAGCCAGTGACCCAGGCCATGGGAATCCCCATGCAAGATAGGGAACCCCAGGTAGGGGAAATTGAGGCAGGGGCACCGCAGTGCCATGGTTCCTTAGCCCCGTGTAACTTTGCAAGACTGAACAAGGGGGTCCGGAGCAGACTCCTGAGACGGCTCACGGGAGTGGTGTTCATGCTGCCGCCCCGCCAGCTACATACCACACCTGCAGGGATGGGCCTGGCCTAACACAGGGCAGAAAGAGGCGGGGAACTGAGGATGAAGAGAAAAACTGAGGATTAAAGAGAGCCTTTTAGCCCCAAATGCCCCCTTGGGAGCTGGATGGCAGAGTCTCCCCCACTGCCCAGGGCCTGGTGAGCACAGCAGCAGGCAGTCTGCACGCAGAGGGACTTCCATGGAGAGGCAGCTTGCGCACGGAGTGTCCCATCCCCATGAGCACTCAGACGCTGCTTTGCGCAGGAGTGAGTTCCTCCGGCTCTATCGCACGCCTGCCTCTCTGAGAACCCAGGGCCTGCCGCTGGCACGCTAGTAAGTTCAGTGCATGAGACCTAACGACTAGGGCTGCCATCAGATCGTGCCACTGGGGTCTCGCTGCTGTTCAGGGGCAGTGTTAGGGTCATGTTCAGACTATGCCATGTCTTCATCAGCCGCTGAGTCAATCTCCAGTTCTCTTTTGGCTCAGGTTCACCCCCTCATGTGCTATTGCTCCCATACAAAACTGATCTGCTTTTCCCTGCTATTCAGTAATAACTGGGCTGCACAAAATGTCTAACCCCTAAAGATCTGTTGGGCATAAAATACAAACCCAAATCAGAGCCACCAATAGTCCAGTGTATTCAACCCCACTTCTAAACCACTCTCAGGTTACTTAGATATAGGATGTTATAATAATCACATCACACACTTTTGGTGACACAATTATTGGGGCCAAATTCCCTCACCCCGGTGTGACTCAGAAGTAACCTCACTGAGCCGGATCCCCCTCACTCCCCCGGTGTAAATCAGGAGTAGCGTCACTGTCACTGGAAAGACACGTGTGAGAGACTGGGCAAGCAAGAGCAGAACCACCCTGATTCGTCCAATTATGGCATAAGCCTGGTTGTCAGGTGCCAGTGGCCTGCAGCTCGCACTGACTGCAGTCGGAGGGCGGGGGATCAGCACTCCTGGAAGCCAGGCTCTCCAGCATGAAAGGCCAAGGGTGCTGGCTGCAGCCCGGGGCTCCATTCAAGGGGGTTGTTGGGGCACAGCAACAACCAACTCACGTGGTGCAGTTCTCCAGGGACTCCGAGAAGCTGTTGTCGATCTCCAGGTTGGTCGCAATGCTGGCGAAGCCGTGAGGCAGCTCGTCCCACTCGTCGAAGCGGATGCCAGTGCCCAGGGAATACCTGCCCTCGGCACATGGCTTGCACGACTGGTCCTTCATGTCGAGGAACTGCCCCGCTTTGCAGGAGAAAGCTGTAACACAGAACCCCACAGAGAGCTCAGAGGACACGGAACAAGGTTTAGCCAGTGATCCCCAGCATTTGCATTGCATCTGGAGTGCCAGGATCACAGACTCCCGGAGCGAGGCTATCGTGTGATTTGTTATCCCCATTTATGGGCTGTATGTCTGACTGAACGGATACGCAGCTCACTTTGAAAACAACGAGGAGTCCGGTGGCACCTTAAAGACTGACAGATTTCTTTGGGCTTAAGCTTTCGTGGGTAAAAAACCCACTTCTTCAGATGCAACTTTAAAGCTCCCCTGCTGCAGTCCTGTCTCCCTGGTCTCCCCCAGGAAGGGAAGAGAAGCTGTGTCTTGGTTAATGAATGTCTGTTGCTATCCGCAGACAGGTTCTGTTGGTCCTTGTCAGGGAACCGTGCCATTCCGTAGCTTATGAAACACAGAGGTTCCAGAGAAAGACAATTACATTAATCACTGCATGGAAAAATACTCAACCAACCCCAGATATACAGGATCTGAGTCTGCTCTCACTCACACTGGTGCTACCTCAGTTTAGCTACACTGACCTCAATGGAGTTACTCCTGATTTACTCTGGGTCAGAGGGGAATGGGGCCTCGGGGTTACTCCTAATTTACCATGAGGAGAATCAGGCTTAATATTTGCTGGCCTGCTGCTCAGGAAGTGAGTGGCAAAGCTCCCCAGTTTTACAGGGAGCAGGAGCAGGCCTGTACCCTTTAATAGCCGGGTGGGGACGTTTTGGAAGCCAGTGGCAGAGATGAGATGTGAAAAATGCAGCCTCCCCCAGTCACCGCCTGTGCAGTGAGCACAAGTCAGCTGGGGCAGGCCAGTAACTTACAGCATTCCGTGCCCTTGATGGGGTCTGGCAGGCCCGTGCAGAGTCCCGGGGTGTGCGGCACAGCCACCCTCCACCGCGAGCCGAGGCTGTCACAAGCCGTGTATTCATAGTGGTATTCAGACTGGAAGAGAAAGCACAGAGGTGAGCTAGAGAAAGACCCGCATAGCACCAGCCGTGTGCAGTGGGAGTGCTATAGGCCTGACTCCTCCTGCTGACACCGCGCTGGACCCGGGGCACAGAACCCACACCTGTGCCAGGCTGATTCCAGGTGCAGCATGTAACTCAGGCGCGCTGCCCTGACCTTACTGGTGTAACTGAGATCGGAGTCGGGCCGATGGAGTCTCACCATCACGGGATCAGAAACTGGTCCAACACGCGCGTGAGGACGGCCTTTCACACCCCGCCCCCACTTGGCTGTAGCTGGGGACCACCTGCCAAGAGGAGCTTCATCAGTGTTCGTCACGCTGGCAGGGGTCGGTGAACAGACCGACCTCTGCCCCAGTGACTTCCCTAACCTGCCCCAGTGACTTCAATGGAGCTATTCCCATTGTACACCAGGCCCTTGGGACAGATTTCCCCAGGGGTCTAGGGGCCCGAAGATGCAGACAGACACGGTGGGATTTCACAGCGCCTAGGAGAGTCAACTTCCCATAGGAGTTGGGGCCTAACCTGCTCAGGTGCTTTTGCAAAACCACTAGGTGCCACCCCCCTCTTTAGGTGTCAGGCTGGTCAGTGCCTGGGCGCATGCGGAACCAGGGCCCCCACTCTCCTCCCACTTCCCTCACGAGGCCTGTGGCGTTACAATGGGGATGAGAGAAGAACTGAGCCCAACACCAGCCTCTGCAACAATGCTGCCCGATAATGTTCGTCTCCAGCTGTTACCACTTCTCTGCGCTGCTGGACAGAAGAGCCCACAGAATTTCTATCAGTCTTTCCCCGTGAGAGCTCATTGTTCCTGGCCCACATGGTCACCAGTTAAATTTATCTGTGTTTTTGGTCTATCCAGGGCCATAATGTCAGATCTCCTTCCTTGTCCTTCTATGACATGGGCATGTGTTAATAACACCATTGTTAATTGTACCCAAGGCTGATCTGCGATTATCTATGCCTGCTTTGTTCCTGCTGTGACCTGGCATGTGCCACCACCAGGATCATGTGCTGAACATGGCCTGTGTTTTCAAGGGCTGAATCGGGACAGATAAGGTCTCACATTCACACTCCTCTAGCTCCTCTCGCCTGGGCAGAAATGGGGTAAGCTACAGGCCCAGGCTGTAGAGGGTGAAAGCAGGAGTCACTGCCGTGACAGAGCACAATTGCAGCGGAACGAGGATAAGTCCAAGGGACCCAGTTTCCAGGGGACCCCACGGTTAAGGTGCACAGATGCCAGCCCAGCTCTTCTGCGGGCCCCGCCTGAGGTCTCCCAGCAGGCCAGTGCAGAGCTGGGAATAGACCCCAGCTCTCCTGAGCCCCAGTTTGGTGCCTTCCCCGCTCTCCCCGGGCTCTGGGCTACTGGAGAAGAGGAGGGGTCATGCTATTGCATAACTGTGGAAGGGGAAACGGATTCATAGAGCTGAGAAGCAATTTATATCCAGATTCTTTAAAGCTTTATTTTCAAACCCATCTAAGCCTCACTCGCCCGACAGACCCTCGGAGAAAGGGGGTCCTTGGGAATGATTCAGAACTCGGAGGCTGACAACACTCCCATCTCCGAGATTCCGCCAACATGGCTTCTGGCAAAGCCAGGGAAGAGCAGAATCAACATGTCTGATGTCTGTCTATGGTACTTAGACCCTGTGGTACCGGGGGCCAGCTGAGTGCCTCAGTCGTTACATCAGCACAGCCTCCCTGCGTGGCGGGGCCATGCTGTGAGCCCCAGCGCACAGATGGGAAGCTCAGGCCCGGAGGGTCCATCTACACTGCAGCTGGGAGGAAGCCTGACTGCTCGGGTGTACAGAGAGGAGCCAGCCCACTGGAGATAGCAGTGGGCAGGCTGCTGCGCCGGCGGCGATGCAGGCTGGCCCCCAAGCTCGGCTCCGGGGGCTCGCTCCCTGCTGCAGTGTAGCCATATCCAGTGCCGTGCCCAGTTACCCTGGAGTCTCTAGGGGTGCAGGGATGTGAACCCAGGTCTCCAAAGTGCCAGGCTAACTTGGCCACCCCTCCTCTCCATGCTTCTGACACCCCCCTTCCCCATTCAGTGCATGCTGAGGCATGAGACAGGCCGTGCACACTGAACCCCTCCACGCCACGGGGGTCTCGCCTGCAGGATCACACATGGACAGACACGATTGTACGTCCAGGGCCCCTCGGAGGCGCTGCAGCGACCAGCCCCACGTGTTACACACCCTCTTCCACACTGGGAAAACTCGCCTCTAGCCCTCTACTGAGCAAACAGAGTAAGTCACCATAGCAGGCAAAGCACCACTGCCCATTTGTCAGCACAGCAGGCTGGGATTAGCTGGGATGGCTCATCACACTCAAAGCAATACGGCCCACACCACATGAATGTGGCTTGGAGAGGCCCAGCACATAAAGGTCCCCGAGATGCAGCCTGCCTCACTGCGTGCGGGTAGCCGCAGCAATTAGGATCCACTTACTGTGGAGCGGCTCGGCAGGCTCGCTGGAGCAAGCTGTCCCAATGACAGCGCTGGCCGAGAAAGCGCCCGCACCCTTTCACTGGAAGCACTGGTGTGCAACGAGACAATGCTTTCCAAAGGACCAGCAGCAACTCTGAAGTATGACAGGGCTGCACAGAGAGGGTCTGATCCCACTCGCCCCCATGGGAATCAGGAGTAAATCCATTACACTCAACAGAATTACAGCTATTAAAAAATACACCGTTGAGAGAGCAGGAGCAGGCCCATTAATTTGACTAGCGAGTCTGGCTGGCTTAGTAGTGTTACCTAACCAAGGCTCAGCATGAGAAGGAAGGGGCGGGTCCCTTTCCAAGCCTCACCCCCAACCCTGGCGACAGAATAAGGCCAGAATTTTCAAAGGGAACAGCACCCACAATCTGGGCTTGCCTTTCAGAAGAGTCCAGCAGGTGGGGGTGCTGACTGACCCCTTCTGAAAAATCTGCCCTTATTTGGGTGCTACATGGGAACTGAGCATCTGTACATCTGCCCCATTGGGCTGCTGAGCTTTTGGGAATCTCATCGTGAAGATGCATTGCAGGGGGGCCACTGCCCTTTCCCCAGGCTCGGCGCTGACGGGGAGAGCCATGGAGAGGCTGAACCCAGGACCTCGCGAGATACGAACCTGCAAGTTCTGGCTGTGCTCATTTCACCAACCCTCCCCCCGGGAGCTCTGCAGCAGGGAGCTCTTTATGGACCGAGCATCGGGTGCTTGGCTGCCTGAGTGCATGGATAACGTCAACCTCATCAGACAGCTGCTGTCACGTCACAGCCAGACGATGCCCCTTGGGCTATGCTGCCAACCTAACCTGCACGAGCCTCTTGCTGGGGGCGCGTCCGTGGCCAGAGTCATCCGACGGAAGCCACGCAACTGAGCTGTGCTGACCAGGAGCCAGAGAGATGGGCCAAGAGCCAGGGCTTCTCCAGATACCTCTACCAGAGAAGATGTGGGCTGACTACTGAGCTTTGTCAATGCAGGGGTAGGATGATGGGGATAGGGGTCTCCCATACACTGTGATCCTAGTAAGCTGGTAGCCCCAGGGAGCCCTGCTCAGGGACTAGGAGCCCATTGTGTCATACATTCAGCTTCACAGATTCCAGGGCTAGAAGAGACCATTGTGCTCACCCAGTCTGACCTCCTGCAGAACACAGGCCAGGGAACTGCCCCCAATCATTCCTAGAGCAGAGCTTTGAGAAAAACAGCCCATCGTGATTTACAAATGGTCAGTGATGGAGAATCCCCCACCATCTTCAGTAAATTGCTCCAGTGGTTAATTACCCTCACTTAAGAATTTACATCTTATTTCCAGTCTGAATTTGTCTAGCTTCAACTTCCAGCCATTGGATCATGTTATATCTTTCTCTGCTAGATTGAATAGCCTATTATTAAATATGCAGGTACTTACAGACTGATCACGTCACCCCTTAACCTTCTCTTCATTAAGCTAAACAGACTGAGCTCCTTTAGTCTACTATAAGGCACATTTCCTAATCCTTTAGTCGTTTGCATGGCTCTTCTCTGAACCCTCTCCAGTTTATCCACTTCCTTCTTGAACTGTGGGCACCAGAACTGGACACCATATTCCAGCACCGGACACCATATTCCAGCACCAATCACACCAGGGTCAGATCTAAAGGTAAAAGAACCTCTCTGCTCCTACTCGAGATTCCCCGGTTTATGCACCCCAGGATGGCATTAGATCTTTTGGCCAATACGTCACATTGGGCACTCATGTTCAGCGGATTATCCACCACAACCCCCAAATCTTTTTCAGAGTTCCTCCTCCACAGGATAGCGTCCCCAGCCATGTAAGTGTGGTCTCCATTCTTTGTTCCTAGATGGATACATTTACATTTAACCCTATTAAAAACACATATTGTTTGCTTGTGCCCAGATCACTCTGTATCAGTGACCTGTTCTCTTTACTATTTACCACTTTCCCCAGTTTCATGTCATCTGCAAACTTTAGCAGTGAAGATTTTGTGTTTTCCTCCAGGCCATCGATCAAAACGTTAAGTAGCATAGGGCTCTTGTGCTAGGTGCTGTACAATCACAGAACAAGAGGAGGGTCCCTACCCCAACTGGCATAAGACAATCTAAGTAGAAGACACGAGACAACAGGCAGACACAGCCAGATAACCCCTGGGGGAACACACAGAAACAACGGGAATCACTTATACTGGTCCTAATTGTCTCACTGCTGCCATGTGCCTCCTCCCACCCCCATATCAGTTTGCTGTATCTGCTGGTCCCTCCTCTTGGACTTCGATTGTCAGCTCGATTGGGGCAGGGTTTGTCTCTTTTCTGTGGGTTTGGACAACAGGCCTCTCACACTGCTGCTGCCCAAACAATCCGAGCCCCTCTGGCCGGGGGGGGCGGGGGGGGGGGGGGGGGGTTGCTGCTCCCAGGCAGGGCTGGACAGAGCCCTGCGTTTCTGAGACTTATAAACTTTAATGTAAAAACAAACAAACAAAAACAACCCCAACCCAGCAACGTTTCAACCAGCCTTTGGTTTCACCAACAGTTTAATTTAAACCAGGAGCTCCAGTTTAGTTTGACAGCATTCCAAAGCCCGAGGGGATTTGCATGAACTTAGCAAGCAGCCAGGGCAGCGCTGCCTGCCTTTATGAAAGCGGCATGTTTATCTTGGCGGGACCCAGGGGTTAGTGTGACAAGGAACGTTGTTCATTAAACAGGTTCCTAGGTAAACCCGGACGCAGAGTTCGGCCTAAGGAAGCAGGAGCAATTAAGAGACATTCACACCAGATGTTTCATAAGCTGAACTGGTGCCCACAGTGTTTACTCATCTCATCACACACAACTAAAGCACACGGACACAAACCACAGCAGGTGGACTGGCTGCCTCAGGAGACTGCTAATGGCTCCTCAGCCTTTCGGCAGCTCAGCTGACTGCCTGGGGCCTGGGAAAGAGCATCATGCTGGGGTAGAACAGGGGTCTGTCAGCAAGTCAGACTCCTGGATTCGATCCCTGCCTATGACACAGACTCACGGTGTGACTGCACAAGTCCCTTCCCCTTTCTACGCCTCAGGTTTTCCACCTGTGAAACGGAGATAATGACTCTCCCTTCTGTTCTCCAGAGGTCCTTGTACCACCCGAGCACCTCCCACCAGCCCGGTCTCTGAATGCACCGACGCCTGTCCTTTGGCTAGTTGGGAGAGTCTGTTCTAATCAGCGAGGTCCTTGGGTGAAAGGTGCTATAGGAGGGGTAGTGAGTACCAGTGCATCCCTCTTCTTGTTCATCTGAAGCACAGCTGCCTACAGAGCCACAGGCTCATCGCCTCACTGCCCTGGATCGGCACACAGAGCTCAGATGTGAAAAGAGAGAAAACAATTTAACTTTTTTTTAAAAGGTCATTTTCCTAGATGACAGAGTAAACCAGCTCTCACGTCCTGGGACAGGAGGGCAGGGCTCCCCTGCCCAAAACCCCCGCCTGCTTCGCTTCAGAAGAGCCACAGGAACCTTCTGACCAGCCTCACCTTATCTTTGATCCCGTTGAATACAGCCATATGGAAGAACATCTGTTACTGGGGCTTATGTTTCCCCACCACAAGCTACCTTGAAAGCCGATATCCAGAGCAGCGAGGGAGGGAGGGTTATTTACCTAGGAGTTAAAGCAACACTTAAGACCAGTAAGACCAGCTGGAACATTTAATTTTCAGAAGTGGTAGGCAAGCAGCCAGAGGATTTAGCAACCTAAGGGCCCAATCCTGCTGGGTTTGATTTCCCCGCTGACCTCACAATAGGTGAACAGAATTCAGTCCTTAAGAACGAGGATGTTGAAAACTTGCCACTTAATGGTTTATGAGAATCTGAGTGAATTGACCTAAGTCACGGATTTTAATCACGATTTAAATCAGGAAGCAGGAAACCTTAATTTAAATAATTGATTTTAATCATGTTTTGCATTTGTACTTTAGTTATTTTCCTAAAGAATGGCTGATTGGTAACCATTAAAATATGTACATTTGTAACTAAAAACATTTACACGAAATTTGGTGCTTCTTTTTGCCAACAAGGAGGATAGACTATAGCTATACACATTGATTTAAACTTTATATAGTTTTATATTCATTCATTCTTAATTTTTACATTTTTGTTATGAGAAGAACAACCATACAAAGGTCCACCTAGCCCAGTATCCTGTCATCCAACAGTGGCCAATGCCAGGTGCCCCAGAGGGAATGAACAGAACAGGTAACCATCAAGTGATCCATCCCGTCGCCCATTCCCAGCTTCTGGCAAACAGAGGCTAGGGACACCATCTCTGCCCATCCTGGCTAATAGCCACTGATGGACCTATCCTCCATGAACTCATCTAGTTATATTTTAAACCCTGTTATAGTCTTAGCCTTCACAACATCCTCTGGCAAGGAGTTCCACAGGTTGACTGTGCATTGTGCGAAGAAATACTTCATTTTTCATTTGTTTTAAACCTGCTGCCTATTTGGTGACCCCTAGTTCTAGTGTTATGAGAAGGAGTAAATAACACTTCCTTATTTATTTTCTTCACACCAGTCATGATGTTATAGACTATCATATCCACAATTAGTCATTTTTCCAAGGTGAAAAGTCCATCTGTCTTATTCCACCACCTCCCTAGGTAACCCATTCCAGTGCTTCACCACCCTCCTAGTGAAATAGTTTTTCCTAATATCCAACCTAGGCTTCCCCCACTGCAACCTGAGACCATTGCTCCTTGTTCTGTCATCTGCCACCACTGAGAACAGCTGAGCTCCATCCTCTTTGGAACACCCCCTTCAGGTAGTTGAAGGCTGCTATCAAATCCCTCCTCACTCTTCTGAAGACTAAATAAGCCCAGTTCCCTCAGCCTCTCCTCATAAGTCATGTGCCCCAGCCCCCTGATCATTTTTGTTGCCCTCCGCTGGACTCTCTCCAATTTGTCTCCATCCTTTCTGTAGTGGGGGGGCCCAAAACTGGACACAGTACTCCAGAGTGGCCTCACCAGTGCCAAATAGAGGGGAATATCACTTCCCTTGATCTGCTGGAAGTAGTCCTACTAATGCAGCCCAGTATGCACTCTTGGGTGAATACCATCTGGTCCTGGTGACTTATTGCTGTTTAGTTTATCAATTTGTTCCAAAACCTCCTCTAATGATACCTCAATCTGGAACAGTTCCTCAGATTTGTCATCTAAAAAGAATGGCTTAGTTTCGGGAATCTCCCTCACATCCTCGACCATGAAGACTGATGCAAAGAATTCATTTAGTTTCTCCACAATGGCCTTATTGTCCTTGAGGCTCCTTTAGCGTCTTGATCATCCAGTGGCACCACTGGTTGTTTAGCAGGCTTTCTGCTTCAGATGTACTTAAAAAAAAATTCTATTACTTTTTGAGTCCTTGGCTAGCTGTTCTCCAAATTCTTTTTTGGCCTTCCTAATTATATTTTTACACTTCATTTACCAGTGTGACAGACCCAGACAAGTGGGATACAGAAATCTCATAGAAGGCAAATATACTGGCCATTGGATTAATAGTTTTCTGTTCCCTGAGTGACCAGAGCAGGGGCTGCACTAAAACAAGCAGGAACTTTCTGGAACCAATTTAAGGCAGGCAGGCTAATTAGGACACCTGGAGCCAATTAAGAAGAACCTGCTAGAATCAATTAAGACAGGCAGGCTAAGCAGGGCACCTGGGTTTAAAAAGGAGCTCCCTTCAGTTTGTGGTGTGGCGTGCGAGGAGCTGGGAGCAAGAGGCACACAAGGAGTTGAGAGGGAGAAGAGTTGAAGGACTGAGGAGTACAAGCATCAGCAGACCATCCGGAGGAAGGTCCTGCAGTGAGCATAAAGAAGGTGTTGGGAGGAGGCCGTGGGGAAGTAGCCCAGGGAGTTGTAGCTGTCACGCAGCTGTTACAGGAAACCCTATAGACAACTGCAATCCAAAGTAGAGGGCGGGCCTGGGTTCCCCCCAAACCTCCCAACTCCTGATCAGACACAGGAGGAATTTGACTGTGGGTTCTACCAGAGGGGAAGATCTCTGAGGCGATCAAAATCCACCAATAAGCGCAGGACTCACCAAGGTAGAGGAGGAACTTTGTCACACCAGAGTTTATGCTCCTTTCTATTTTCCTCACTAAGATTTAACTTCCACTTTTTAAAGGATGCTTTTTTTGCCTCTCACTGCTTTTTACTTTGCTGTTTAGCCACGGTGGCACTTTTTTGGTTTTCTAACTATGTTTTTTTAATTTGGGGTATACATTTAAGTTGAGCATCTATTATGGTGTCTTTATAAAGTTTCCATGCAGCTTGCTGGGATTTCACTTTTGGCACTGTACCCTTTCATTTCTGTTTAACTAACTTCCTAATTTTTTGTGTAGTCCCCCTTTCTGAAATTAAATGTTATGGTGTTGGGCTGCTGTGGTGTTTTCCCCACCACAGGAATGTTAAATTATAATGCATTTCTTAGTTATTAGATACATCACAAGTAAAAAAAAAAAAAAAAAGTGTCAAGCTGCATTTGAATGGAAATTGGAATTTAATTTAAAAAAGCACCAAAAAGGCATTATGTGCAATGGCCTATGACTAAGACTCTACATTAATAAACAAAACCAGCATTTTAAAACTGTAAGTTAAATATAACTACCTTGGGTATAGCCGCTTCCTTTTTTACTTATGTTTTGCATTTGAAATGATTTATTAAAACAAAGTATATTCTGTACTTAGTGAATTGAAGTGATTGTTTCTGGTCACCATGTCCTTCAAGGTTTTTGAACCTGTAGATCTCTTCCTCGTACACCTTGTTTTTATTAATAGATTGGAAATGGAAAAACAAGCTTGCCGGCTTTTTCAACTCCCAATCAGTTTCTCAATTCTGAATGACCTCGTTATTGTACTGAACTAGTTCAATAAACTGAACAGAGAATATTTTTCTCATCACCTGCAGAAGAGGCTACTGCAATCAAAAGCTGGTTTGGCACTTCAACAAACTCTGGTTCCAGGTGTTTAGCCAGTGATTGCCACCAGTTAAGTGGTCTGACTTTAAAACTTTGGCAAACACCTGCTGCTTGAATATTATTTTAAATTCAATGTTAATGAATTGCAGTAAATTTACCAAATTATAAATAGCTTATTTTTAAAACGGAAACGTGTTTGATTTAAACAAAAAAATCCAGTTTATTTTATTTAACAAAACCATTGATCTTTCTGCACCCTGACAAGCATTCGCTTCAAAGCTCTGCAGAGCAGGGCCCATCGTTGTGTTCTGTGTTTGTACAGCACCATGCACAATGGGGCTCAGGGCCAGGACTGGGGTCCCTGGGTGCTACTACACTACAACTCATAAAAAAAAAAAGAGGATATTTGTAAGCAAGGCCAGTGATGCAGAGATAACAGCCATCGCTTCAGTGTAAAGACTGGTTAAGAAACAGGAACTTTTGTCTGATAAAAAGGACTAAGTGTTTTTTTAATAAAAATAAGATCATAGCCTTCCCTCTGTCCTGGCCAAGTGAAAGTGGATTCTGAGCATGGAAGAAGGACCTCTAATGCCTTTTTTCCTGTTTTTTGCCTCTCTTTTTCCCAGCTTGGACACCAGGCTGGTCAACTTCATTTTTTGTTTCTACACAGTTTCACTCAGGGCTTCCCCTGAACCAGCACCAGGTTGGATTCATATTTTTATCTATTTAGGTTTATAGCACAAAGGGAAGAGCATCTCTCCAAGGCTCCAGTGCCTAGAACCTCATTTCAGAGATACCAGACCTTACAGCCAGCAGCATCCCCAAGATAAAGATGTCAATCAGAATCCCAGCTAAACCAGCCCTTAGCACAGCATCTTCCCCCTCCACAAGCGGAGGGAGAAGATGGGTCTTGCACTATGCCCTGAAGATCAGGATGCTCCACAGGGGAATGCATGGAGTAAAAACAACAGCATTTCCATTGCTGTAGGGAGCTGGATGTTCGTTCCCGTCCACCCACCACCCAAATCACAGGCGGCGGCTTCCTCCAGAGCCCAGGGGTGCACAACCCCCTGCTCTGCCCCAGGCCCCACCCCACCCCTTCTCCCAAGTCCCCCCCACCTCTTCCCACACAGTTCTGCCTCCTCCCCAGAGCGCACCCCATCCTTGCTCCTTCCCCCCCCCCTCACCTCCTGCATGCTGCAGAACAGCTGATTGTGGCAGACAGAGGCACTAGGGGAGGGGGAAGGGAGGAGCTGCGTGCCGGTAGGTGCTAAGCACCCACTAATTCTCTCTCCCCCCTCCCCCCCGTGGGTGCTCCAGGCCTGTCGGAGTCGGTGCCAATGACCCAAATCCTGTGTAGTCAGGGCTGGACACAGAGCCGTAACCTCGCCTGAAACAGCAGCTCTGGCATATGGGTGGCTGAGGCTACTGGAGCTATGCGAGGACAAGTCCACTAGCACAGTGGTTCTCAACCAGGGGTACGCACACTCCTGGGGGTACACAAAGGTCTTCTAGGGGCACATCAGATATTTGTCTAGTTTTACATAAAAAGCACTAGCAAAGTCAGTACAGACTAACATTTCATATAGCCAACACCTTGTTTGTACTGCTCTCTACACTGTACACAGAAATGTAAGTACAAGATTTAGATTCCAATTGATTTTATTATATGGTAAAAATAAGAATGGAAGCCATTGTTCAGTGAGTACGCTGTGACATTTTTGTATTTTTACATCTGATTTTGTAACCAAGTAGTTTAAGTGAGGTGAAATGTGGGTTATGTAAGACAAATCAGACTCCTGACCCTGGAAATGTTGAGAGCCACTGCTCTAGCACATCCAGAGGCTGCCTCCCATTTAGGGCTGTGTGGAGCTGCCCTCTGAGGGATGCAGGGGTTGTTGGGGGGTAGGGGCTGTGTGGCTGCTTCCCCTGCATCCTTGCCCCCAGGCAAAGGGGATTAAGCAGTGCAGAGGACCCTGCACACCAAAGTAAATTTCACCCACATGCTTTTCAAGAACTTTGTTTTCACCACACTTTCGGTTCCGGTTTGCTCCCCAGAATGCAGAGAGACCTCTGTACCATAGGGAATCAGACTGAAGGGCCAGTCCCCAAGATGGCAAGCAGACTCCCACTGGGTCCCGAGACCAATCCTGGGGGCAGGTGGTGTCCAGGGCCCCCTGCAGCACCTGCTGCATCAGGGACCTCTGGACACTGATGATGTCATCTGCTGTAGGTATTGACATGACCCAACCCCCCCCCCCACCCCCACTGCAGCTGAGCACATCACCCTGTAATTCATTTATCTGGGCACACTGCTGGCAGGCAGGCAGGGCACTGCTGTTATACCCATTGCACTGACGGGAACCTGACCTCAGCTCTCCCGAGTCCGCACCCAGCTCCCTAGCCACTGGGCCAGCCACATTTTACACGTTGTTAGTACTCCCGCCATTCTCTGCTCCAAACCCCTCCCATACAATCCCTCCACCCGCTCTCCCTGCCCCCTCCTGCATTATTCCCTTTATCTAATCTTCTCTCATCAAAACCCACCCCAAAAACGACAATCAAGCCAACAACAATGGTAGCACTAGCTTGCCTTTTGCAACCACCTCGCTGACTCCTCTGCTGGTGGGTTCCTTTGCTCCTCCCACCTGTGCCTGTCAGGGACTCTTACTCCAACATCTGGTCAGTGCTCAGCACAATGGGGATCTCCACTGGGGTCCCCAGCCACCACCAGGGGAAAGAAAAGGTTACTCACCTTTGTAACTGTTGTTCTTAGAGATGTGTTGTTCATATCTATTCCAGTTAGGTGTGCACGCACGTGCACGGAAGTCGGAAACTTTTTCCCTAGCAGCTACCCGTCGGGCCGGCTGGGGAGCCCCCTGGAGTGGCACCGATATGGTGCTCTATGTTGTACCCTGCCGGCCCGACCCCCCTCCAGTTCCTTCTTGCCAGCTACTCTGACAGAGGGGAAGGTGGGGGGGAATGGAATAGATATGAGCAACACATCTCGAAGAACAACAGTTACAAAGGTGAGTAACCTTTTCTTCTTCGAGTGGTTGCTCATATCTATTCCAGTTAGGTGACTCCCAAGCCTTACCTTGGAGGCGGGGTCGGAGTTAAGGAAGTGCGGATTGGAGAATAGCCCTGCCGAAGGCCGCGTCATCACGGGAGTGATAGATGATGGCATAGTGTGATGTGAAGGTATGCACCGATGTCCCTGCAGATCTCCTGGAGAGGAACATTAGCAAGGAAAGCCGCCAAGGAAGCCTGCGCTCTTGTAGAGTGGGCCATAACTACTGGCAGGGAAACCTTCGTAGCAGGCACGGATGCAAGCCGTAATCCATGAGGATATGCGTTGTGAAGAGACCGGAGCGCCCTTCATATGTTCTGCAACGGTGACGAACAGCTGGGGCGTCTTACGAAACGGCCTCGTGCACTCTATATAGAAGGCGAGCGCTCTCCTCACGTCTAAGGAATGTAGCCGCTGTTCCCTGGAGTTGGCATGCGGCTTGGGGAAGAAAACAGGCAGGAAAATGTCCTGTGACATATGGAAACAAGAGACCACCTTAGGGAGGAAGGACGGGTGAGGTCGCAGCTGAACCTTGTCCTTATGAAAGATGGTATACAGAGGGTCACACAGAAGAGCCTTTAATTTGGATACCCGTCTAGCTGAGGTAATGGCCATGAGAAAGGCGACCTTCCATGATAGGTAGAGAAGGGAGCAGGAGGCCATCGGTTCAAAGGGAGGACCTGTGAGACGAGAAAGGACAAGATTGAGGTCCCATGCCGGAACGGGTGACTTCGTTAGAGGGTGGACTTTCTCCAATCCTTTGACGAAGCGATGCACCATGGGGTGCGTGAATATTGAGCAGCCATCCGCTCCTGGGTGGAAGGCTGAGATAGCCGCAAGGTGAACCTTTAAGGATCCAAGGGCAAGATGGTTGTCTTTGAGGTGTAATATGTAATCCAGGATAGACGGCACGGGGCAAGAAGCGGAGATATCTGCTGCTGGGCACACCAGACAGAGAACCTCTTCCACTTAGCCTCATACGTGAGCCTTGTAGAGGGCTTGCGGCTCTCAAGAAGAACTTGTCTAACTGGGGCCGAGCAGGCCAGCTCCGTTTGGTTCAACCACGAATCCTCCACGCTGTGAGATGTAATGAGTGGAGGTCCGGATGCAGAAGACGACCGTGATCTTGTGAGATGAGATCGTGACTGATTGGGAGAGGAATGGGGGGCTGTATTGACAGATCCATCAGGGTCGGGTACCAACACTGCCGTGCCCAGGCAGGGGCCACTAAGATGACGTTCACCTTGTCTCTGCGAATCTTGAGAAGGACCTTGTGGATCAATGGAAAGGGCAGAAACGCATAAAGCAGGTGGTGTGACCACGGGATCGTGAAAGCATCCGCAAGAGAGCCCGAGCTGTGACCTCTGAAGGAGCAGAAGGTCGGGCACTTCCTGTTGGTTCGTGAGGCAAACAGGTCGAGTTGGGGAAACCCCCAGATACGGAAGATCGAATGGACCACGTCTGGGCGTATGGACCATTCGTGGACGAGGAAGCGTCTGCTCAGCTTGTCTGCCAGGACGTTCTGAACTCCAGGGAGGTAGGACGCCTGGAGAAAGATGGAATGGGCTAAACAGAGCTCCCAAAGGAGAAGGGCTTCACAGCAAAGTGGTGATGACCGGGCTCCGCCCTGCTTGTTCAGGTAAAACATGGCTGTGGTATTGTCTGTGAGGGCTTCCACACAGCGGTCCCATAGGTAAGGCAGGAATGCTTGGCACGCCAGACGAATTGCCCTGAGCTCCTTGATGTTGATGTGCAGATCGAGCTCGTGATGTTGCCACATGCCTTGCGTTGTTAAATCCCCGAGGTGTGCACCCCATCCCAACGCTGATGCGTCTGTCACCAGAGTTAGGGAGGGGTGAGGGGACAAGGGTACTCCTGCGCCCACCGTCAGTGGGTCTAACCACCATTGCAGGGAATCTAACGTGCGAGCTGGAACTGTGAGGACCATGTCCAGATTGTCGCGACCTGGTCAGTATACGGATGCCAGCCACGCCTGCAGAGGTTGAAGTTGCAACCGGGCGTGCTGTACTACGTAAGTGCAGGACGCCATGTGGCCCAGTAACTTGAGGCATTGTCTCGCCGTCGTGGTGGGGAACAGACGGAGATTGGTGATTACGTCCACGAGAGCCAGACGATGGGCCTCCGGGAGGAACGCTCATGCCTTGGTTGCATCGAGAATCGCCCCGATGAACTCAATGGATTGGGTTGGCACCAACACTGACTTGCTGGTATTTATTATGATACCGAGATGAAAGAAGGTGTCCGTAATAATTTGTACGTGTGCCTGGACCTGTTGACGAGACCGGCCTCGAATCAACCAGTCGTCGAGATACGGGAACTACTAACACTGATAGCTAGGGAGTAGTGGAGCACTTGCTAGCAAGAGACCACTGTTCCAACAACCGTCACGGGCAGTAAGAAGGAACTGGAGGAGGGTCGGGCCGGCAGGGTACTATATAGAGCGCCATATCGGTGCCACTCGGGGGGCTCCCCAGCCGGCCCGACGGGTAGTTGCTAGGGAAAAAGTTTCCGACTTCCGTGCACTCGCGCGCACACCTAACTGGAATAGATATGAGCAACCACTCGAAGAAGAACAAACCTTACTCCCCATAACTGCATGGTACAACATACACAATTTGAATGGGCTTGAGCCCCCATTGCTAGGGGACTGACTTCTGCAGCTCCTGATGTGATGTTAACAGAGCAGTTTTAACACCGCATTAATAGGGCGTTGGGTTTGGGGTTTTTTGTTCTTTTTTTGCACATTACTTTTTTATTATAAGAAGTGGTGGCAGGTAGGGGACTCAAAAAATTTAGAACAGCTCCAGAAAAACATTTCTATGAAATATGGTGTAGCTGAGGTTCCAAAACTGTTCCCAGGTTAGTGGAAAAAGTGTCTTTTGAAACATTCAGTGTTCAGGTTTGCAGAAACAAACCTTTGATGTTTCACAACGACTCATAGCCGGAGGGGAAAAGGGGGGGAAAAAAAAAAACAAAAACCACCTTTCACATAAGTCAGCCTGATGTGCAGTAGAGATTTCTGAAATCTCTTGATCTCTGTCGCAGCGCACCCAGGACCAAACTGTTATGGCAAGGCACAGATTTTCCTTCTGAGAAGCGTATGCCAGTGGATCAGAGCAGGACCAGCTCTAGGCACCAGCAAAGGAAGCATGTGCTTGGGGCAGCACATTTCCAGGGGCAGCAGCTGGCGTTCCGGACATCCTTTTTTTGTGTGTACTGTGCGGCCCTATCAGCCCTATCATGCCACTTTCCATGTCGCGTCAGTGCCAATGATTATAAAAAAAGGGGGTGCGGCCAAAAAAAAGAGGGGGCGGCCAAAAATTGTTTTGCTTGGGGCGGCAAAAAACCTAGAGACACCCCTGGATCAGAGAAGAAACACACTGAGCAAACTGAAGTTACCACAGACTTAAGGTCAGAAGGGATCATTCTGATCATCCAGTCTGGCCTCCAGCAGAGGATGGGCCAGAGAACCTCACCCAGCAATTCCTGCATCCAGCCCCTGCCTTGTGGTTAGAGACAGCCAACTCAATGTAGTTCCAACAGTTATTTTTGACTGCAAATCTAATTGTGCCTTATTCCTGGCCTGACCTTTGCAACCTAACATGATATACAAACTATGCTATTTCTTTTGAGTGCTTGTATGGCCTCGTAATATCCACGTCTCAAATATTACTGAGTTTGTCTTCAGTGCCCCGCCAGACAGAGAAAAATAGCCTCAATGTGACTCGGGGCCCGTGGGAATGCTTAGCCCTGATGGTTCATGAAACACTGGCCCAGAACCTCCCTCTGACCAGCTGTATCATCGCTAGGCCAACTACTGAATAAGAGGAAGCCTTGACTAATGGCTAAAGTCCAGGGCAAGGAGTCAAGGGGCCCCCCCAATGATTCTGCCTCCTGCGGAGCATGGGGCCTTCAGCAATTCAGGGCTAAGGTTTCAAGTGCGGCCACTGAATCTGAGGCCTCAATTTTGGGGAGCCCAGCAGCAGATGCTTGGGGCTTTATTTTCAGACGGTGCCAAGTGTCTACCTGAATCCAATGGGGTGGTGGGTGCCCAACATGTTAGATCAGGTCCCAGCATCTTACACAGGGATCCCAAAATCTGAGGCATCAAAAAACAAAAACAAACCAACCGAAAAAAAAACCAACCACACACACACACATCAGTGGCCACTTTTGAAAGTTTGGGCTTTAACTTCCCTGTGCCCCAACTTGCCCATCTGCAGAACAAGGCTGATGGCCTGCCTGCTTCCCAAAGGGGCGGGGAACTTGAAATCACATTGGGAGGGTGTTTGAAGATTAAAGGCCAGGATCTCAGTGTAATTTCCAGTCCCTACCACGCTCGGAGAGCAGGACCAGGCTTGGGCTCGGCCAGCTCCCTTTACCACAAACCAGGGCCCTTGGGATATTCCCACATGTCCTGGAAACAACCCTGATGCTCTCTCACACTGTGCTGCAGGCCCCTGAAACAAGACTGACACTTGCTGCAGGCCATATGCGCCACATCTTGTTTGGCTCATGTTAAAGCAGCCCTGCCCCTCTGTGGAGACTGGTCCCGCAGGAAAGCATGCAGCTCCGCACCGCTGCCGAGACACCTCTGCAAAGGGCGAGCGATTGATCATTATTACTCATCCATCGCGTGCATGACAGTAATGCCTAGGCGCCCACCTCCAGGTAAGGTGACCAGACAGCAAGTGTGAAAAATCGGGACAGGGGATGGGGGGGGGGGGGGGGGGGGAGGGGTAATAGAAGCCTATATAAGAAAAAGGCCCTAAAATTGGGACTGTCCCTATAAAATCGGGACATCTAGTCACCTTACCTCCAGGCTTAGGGCCTCATGACGCTAGGCTCCAAACAGGCATAACACGGATGACAGTCCCTGCCCCAGCGAGCTTACACCTCAGATCTATTGTTCCTGCCGTCAAATGCACGCTGGCTGCAATCACGGCTGGGATCTCTTCCCTTGTCATGCCAAATCTGTGAGTGGGCTCAGAAGAGGGTGAGATGGACTCACCAGAGGGTGTCACACTTGCTGTGGTAACCACACACTATAGGGCAGCTATGGATGAAAGCGAAGCCTTGCTTGGAGGGGCTAGGATCTGCCCACTACTTGACCCTCATCCAGTCCATCTTCCAGGATCTCCTTCATCCCCAGTAAGTAGCTCCAATGCTTCTCTGCTGCTGAGACCTTTCCCAAGCCGAAGCCGAGTGTTCACCTTGTTCACGTCCATTTCAGGCTTCTCCCCACAGGGCTGTGAAGAGAAGCTGTGAAGACGTATAAGAATTGGAAAAGCACTGAGGCGCTGCTCTGCCTGCAGACTCAGGCAGCTGGCCTGGCACCTGGCAAAGCTGGCTTCACTGGGAAGTTTGTCGTCACAGCTCTAGTGGCTCCAATCTTTGTCCAGATTTAAGAATTTTATTAAGATAATGTTAAAAATAAAAATAACAGTTCAGAGTTTAAGCGTAGAAGTTTCTGGTTATCAGGGGATAAGGTACAGATTATCAAGGGGAGCGAAGTTCGGTTTAGGATCGGATGACGTAAGAAATACATAATCTGAAAAATCCCCAATTGGGGGTACAGGCTTAATGGGTCAAAGTACAGAGATTGAGATATGAGGGTAAGTTGTTCATATCTAATGGCTATGTTCAGGTGTGGAGTACGAGTGGGTACGATGATGAGGATGGATTTACCCTCATTTGGTGAGATTTAAAGTTCAGTGAGTTTATGGTTCCAGTTCATATGGTCCAGTGGGAAAAAGTCTCTCGGTCCCTTTCTCATAGCTGATGTACGATGTCACTCCAGCTCATGCCTCCTGGTACTGTCGGTGGCCGGTGACGTGTTCGATGCAGATGTCCCTGGACCATCGGATGGTGTCTGAGACCATGAGGTGCCGCATGAGCCATGCGTAGCCTCGACCGATCCCACAGGTCCGCAGCACACACTCGTTGCAGGGGTCCCAGGCGCCCAGGGCTCCAATGATCAGGGCATCCAGCTGCACCTCATAGCCCTTCGCTCTCAGGGTGTCAGCCAGGGGGGTGTACTTTTCCAGATTACGAGCTCGGGCTACGTGAAAGGCCGGGGTCCTGTTCTCGAAGGAGACCGTGAGGTCAACGAGGATGATCTTTTTCTGGGCCTCGTCGGTGACGACCACGTCAGGTCGCAGCTGGCTGTCAGTACCGGGGATGGCGCAGTTCACGGCGACCTGCCCCAGGCGCGGTGTGATGGCTTTCACCAGGCAGTTCTGGATGGCGTTGTGGCGCAGCTGCCAGGCTCTAGAGTGGGGCTTGCAGCTGCACAGGACGTGGGGCAGGGTCTCGTTGCAGTAGCCGCACTTCCTGCAACGCTTGTCCCGGTTCCCGTGGCGGACGGCTCCATTGAGAGGGACGCAGCTGAGCCGGGCACGGTGGATGAACCGCCAGTCAGTGAAATGGGTGAAGCCGCCCCCGGCGAGGAAGTGGTTGCTGGCATCCCACTTGCTGGTCAGCTCGAAGGCTTTACCCTGGTCCGGTTTACGTTTCAGGGTTTCCACGTACAGTGAGTGGACGGCTGCCTTTTCTACAGCAGTTGAGAACACCTGCCTGGGACAGATCCCTGCGCACCCCACCAAGTGGCATTTTCAGACCTGGAAAGGCTGGTTTTAGAGCATGAGTGAGCAGATCCCACCCTGCTCTCCCCAGCCCAGGGAGCAGAGAGGTGCGGGAGCGGCTGGTATGGCTGAGCCAGGCTAGCTGATGCTATGCTGTTCTGCTCCGCAGAATGAGCCAGGGGTGGTTTACGAGCCACAAGATGCTGAATCTGCTCTATGCAGAAGCACCAGCTGAGTGATGTATAAACCACATTCGTCCGGGCTTTAGAGAGTGGCTACACCGAGGCTCCGAGGGATCACTCCTCCTCCGGACACAGGGCACAACACTGCCGGCTCCCCCACGGTGCACGTGTCAGGGGGCTGGCACACCCAGCGAGGGGCAGGCTCTGTGCTCTCTGAACACCAGGGTAGTTGGCCCTGCAGGGAGGCACAACACCAGGGGGAGCCTCTCAATTCCCCTCCCCCGCACCTTTAAGGGGGCTGGGTGTAATGTGGCCCCTTCTGCTGGCTCCTTGTGGCAGGGGCCAGGTGGTCCCATGGCCACTGAAGTGCCACACTCTATAGGCAACCAAACTCCGCCCCAAGAAGGGGGTCTATTGATATCCATCCTTCGGGATGTACAGCCCACATCTCCCCTTCCCTCCCCACAACAGGCTGCCACCCCACTCCCTGCCCCCTTCCCGCAGGCAGCACACCTCGTCCCCGCCAGCCAGTCTCTGAACAGCCCCGCTACTCGGGTTTGTGCCAAGAGTCCCCCTAACCCCAGCCGCTGTTGTCTTCATGAGCTGCAGGAAGGGGGCAGGGAGCAGCACCTTGCAGCAAGGGGAGGCGGGGCAAAGAAAGAAGGTAGCTTGGCCCCAGGTTCGCCCAGATTGCCTGCTGAGGCAAACGTTAGCTCCCTGGCCCAGAGCCCACAGAAGCCTCCTCTACAAGCTGCAAAGCTGGCCCTTCCAAGGGGAGAAAAACAATTCAGAACCTGCCAGTGTGGGAAGGGTTAATGGTATTTGCTGTATGTAGCTGAGCAAACATGCAGGGAGCCTCAGAAGTGCCACGTGGGAGAGCTCGCTGCAAACACCCCCCTGCAATGGAGGGACCGGTGGGGCAGATGGACACTTTCCCACCAGCTGCAGAGCAGAACGATTTTCTGGAGTCAAAGTCCAAACTCTGCATGGACCAGCCCTGCCCCCACATTCCCAATGGGACCCCTGCCTGATGCCCACTTCCCAGCACAGAGTGCAATTCCCCCCGGGGCCCATCTAACCTGAGCACTGTAGCACACGGGTGGGCAAATTATGGCCTGGGGGCGGTGTCCAGCCTGTCAGACCTTTTAATCTGGCCCTCAAGCTCCCGCCAGGGAGTGGGGCCGGGGGCTTGCCCCACTCCCTGCGTGCTGTGGGTCCACCGCCTGGCTGGCGCTGCGCCTCTGCGTAGGAGCTGGAGGGGGGACATGGCGCTGCTGCCTGGGAGCTGCTTGAAGCAAGTGCTGACTGGAGCCTGCACCCCTGACCTCCCGTGCCCCAACCCCCTGCCCCAGCCCTGATCCCCCTCCCACCCTCCGAACCCCTCGGTGCCAGCCCAGAGCACCCTCCTGCACCCCAAACCCCTTAACCAGGAACGGGGAACCGCAGCCAATGGGAGCAGCTGGGGGCGGTACCTGGATGCAACAGTGACAGACCCCTGTGCCCCTCCTCCCACAGGTTCCAGCCTTTTCCCGGAGCAGCGCGGGGGCAGGGCAGGGCAGTGCAGGGAACCTGCCCCCAGTGCATGCCGGGCCAGAGCCCGCACCCCGCCTGCACTCTGACCCCTGCACTGAGCACCCTGCCACACCTTGCACCCCTGCTGCACCCCTACCCCCTGCCCTGAGCCCCCTGCCGCACCCCACACCCCTCCTGCACCCCAACCCCCTGCCTTGAGCCCCCTGACACACCCCACGCCCCATCCCCTTGCCCCGAGTCCCCTGCCGCACCCCGCACCCCTCCTGCACCCTGACCCCCTGCCCTGAGACCCTGCTGCACCTAGGGTGACCAGATGTCCCGATTTTATAGGGACAGTCCCGATTTTTGGGTCTTTTTCTTATATAGGCTCCTATTACCCACCACCCCCATCCCGATTTTTCACACTTGCTGTCTGGTCACCCTAGCTGCACCCCGCACCCCTCCTGCACCCTGAGCCCCCTGCCGCACCCTGACCCCCTGCTGCACCCCCTGGGGGCAGGGAGGGGGCAGAGTTGAGGTGGGGATTTCAGGAAAGGGGCGGGGCCTCATGGAAGGGGTGGATTGGGGGCGTGGCTGAGGGCAGCAGGGCATAGCTGTCAGTAATGCAGCCCTCGGGCCAATGTACTAATCCTCATGTGGCCCTCATGGTCATTTGAGTTTGAGACCCCTGATCTAGACTGTTCTCAGTGGTGGCAGATGACAGAACAAGGAGTAATGGTCTCAAGTTGCAGTGGGGGAAGCCTAGGTTGGATATTAGGAAAAACTATTTCACTAGGAGGGTGGTGAAGGACTGGAATGGGTTCTTTAGGGAGGTGGTGGAATCTCCTTCCTTAGAGGTTTTTAAGGTCAGGCTTGACAAAGCCCTGGCTGGGATGATTTAGTCGGGGATTGGTCCTGCTTTGAGCAGAGGGTGCAACTAGATGATCTCCTGAGGTCCCTTCCAACCCTGATAGTCTATGATTCTGTGATTCCACATACAAACCTTCTCCAGGTGCCGCTGAAGGCACCTGGACCCCCAGCCCTCTTCTCACTCCAAGGCAGTGCCATGACATCAGCAGGCCACTTGTGACTCACATTGGAGTGTGTGAGGAGGAGATCAGGTCCCCAAGGCATGAAGGCAGCAGGCTCCTGGCCCCGGCAGACCTTCAGGGAGCTCCCTCGCAGACAGGGTCTGAATATTGGAATGAGACACTTGGAAAGCTCCAGAGGCTGGGGCCCATTCTGCTCTGGTCTGGGTTGCAGGGGGCGGATGGACCAGGAACTGTGCAGGGCAGGCCAAGTGGACACATGCCAAGTGGATCTTTGACAAATCATGGCAATCGGGGGAGGTCCCGGATGACTGGAAAAAAGCTAATGTAGTGCCCATCTTTAAAAAAGGGAAGAAGGAAGATCCGGGGAACTACAGGCCAGTCAGTCTCACCTCAGTCCCTGGAAAAATCATGGAACAGGTCCTCAAGGAATCAATTCTGAACCACTTAAAGGAGGGGAAAGTGATCAGGAACAGTCAGCATGGATTCACCAAGGGCAAGTCATGCCTGACTAACCTAATTGCCTTCTAGGATGAGATAACTGGCTCTGTGGATGAGGGGAAAGCAGTGGATGTGCTATTTCTTGACTTTAGCAAAGCTTTTGATACAGTCTCCCACAGTATTCTTGCCAGCAAGTTAAAGAAGTATGGGCTGGATGAATGGACGGTAAGGTGGATAGAAAACTGGCTGGATGGTCGTGCTCAACGGGTAGTGATCAATGGCTCCATGTCTAGTTGGCAGCCGGTATCAAGTGGAGTGCCCCAAGGGTCGGTGCTGGGGCTGGTTTTGTTCAATATCTTCATCAACGATCTGGAGGATGGTGTGGACTGCACCCTTAGCAAGTTTGCAGATGACACTAAACTGGGAGGAGTGGTTGATACACTGGAGGGTAGGGACAGGATACAGAGGGACCTAGACAAATTAGAGGATTGGGCCAAAAGAAATCTGATGAGGTTCAACAAGGACAAGTGCAGAGTCCTGCACTTAGGACGGAAGAATCCCATGCACTGCTACAGACTAGGGACCGAATGGCTGGGCAGCAGTTCTGCAGAAAAGGACCTAGGGGTTACGGTGGATGAAAAGCTGAATATGAGTCAACAGTGTGCCCTTGTTGCCAAGAAGGCTAACGGCATTTTGGGCTGTATAAGTAGGGGCATTTCCAGCAGATCGAGGGACGTGATTATTCCCCTCTATTCGGCACTGGTGAGGCCTCATTTGGAGTACTGTGTCCAGTTTTGGGCCCCACACTACAAGAAGGATGTGGATAAATTGGAAAGGGTCCAACGGAGGGCAACAAAAATGATTAGGGGGCTGGAGCACATGACTTATGAGGAGAGGCTGAGGGAACTGGGATTGTTTAGCCTGCAGAAGAGAAGAATGAGGGGGGATTTGATAGCTGCTTTCAACTACCTAAAAGGGGGTTCCAAAGAGGATGGATCTAGACTGTTCAGTGGTAGAAGATGACAGAACAAGGAGTAATGGTCTCAAGTTGCAGAGGGGGAGGTTTAGGTTGGATATTAGGAAAAACTTTTTCACTAGTAGGGTGGTGAAGCACTGGAACGGGTTACCTAGGGAGGTGGTGGAATCTCCTTCCTTAGAGGTTTTTAAGGTCAGGCTTGACAAAGCCCTGGCTGGGATGATCTAATTGGGGTTGCTCCTGCTTTGAGCAGGGGGTTGGACTAGATGACCTCCTGAGGTCCCTTCCAACCCTGAGATTCTATGATTCTATGCCACACCAGGAACAATTCAGGCCCACTCTCGCTCCCACTCAAGTCATGAGCAACTCTGCCGTCGAGGCACTGGGCCAGGATTGGGCCCTTTGCCAGTAACACTAGCTGGAGCTGAAAGGACACGAATCCAGCTGGCCAGATTTGTATCATTAGCACAGTCAACAGCAGCAGGGCTCCCAAGGGCCAATCCGGCCCCACCGTGGTCAGAGCACATGGGATCAGGCCCTACGGGCATGATAAAGGCACAACCCCCACTCCAATGCTCACAATGGAGATGGGCAGCATTGAATAAAACCTCCCTCCATCAAGCGAGCTCAGCTGGGTTCCATGATGAGAATTAATGGGGGGAGGGGGGATGCACACACATGCATGTCCCCATATGCAGCAGCCAGGCCAATCACAGTCCCCTTGCCCCCCTTCCCCCACTCAGGGCAAGGTGGGAGATGCGCCAAAGGGCACGTGACACCAGTGGCGTTCCAGAAGTGGAGGAAGGAACATAAAATGATGCCCCTCGCTAGCCTGTTTTAAAGGGACAGTGCACATCTCACCAAGCTATTCCTTTTGAGACCTACATTGAGAACAGCTGGTGAGCTGGGAGACAGGACAATAGAACTCCAGAGTCTAATCAAGAGGCAATTCAGTTTTGATGGGGATCAGCAGAGCCGCACTGTAACGTCAGAGCAGGGGACAAATGCCTTCCAGGTTTCTTATGCAAAACCAGGTTGGAATAATACTTCGGCACAAGCAGAGCTAATCAATTCCAGCTGCGCCAGCCTGGGGCCGGGCTGACCAATGCTTATAAACGCTCAAGAAGCAGTGCTTCATTTACATAGGGTCCCCAGCCCTGGAGCTGACCAGCCCCGGCAGTGCTGATGCGCCCGTGGTTCTGTTCAGACTGACAGTGAGGCGCTCTCAGGACTAGGGCAGCACACCGTGCAGTACAGAGAACGGACCACAGGTCACAGCCGCCTACAGCCACAGCTGGTGTTGGGAGATGGATCACTTTCAGCAGATGGGTCACTGAGTGATTCCCTGTTCTGTTCATTGCCTCTGGGGCACCTGACTTTGGCCACTGTCAGAAAACCGGGTACTGGGCTAGATGGACCTTTAGTCTGACCCAGTCTGGCCATTCTTATGGGAGCCCCGCTCAGGCTAAGGCGGAGCACTGCATGCTGGGGCCTGTGGTCTCCGGAGGCAGCACCTAGGCTGCAGGACTCCCCTGCAATACAATCTGCTCCATTTTATGTCCTCAGGCTCCTGGTGGGTCACTGCTGCAGCCTCAGCTGGGTGCAGTTTGGGCACGCAGGTGTGACCAATGTGAGCATGGCACTGTGCTCGGCAGAGCTAAGGAAACTGCCTCCATACAGGACAGGGCTGATGCACGGCTCCTACGACAAGGGCTTCAAGAAGCCTGTCAGGCTGAGAATCACCCTTATTCTGCTGCTGTACCCAGGATCCACCACCCAGCTCTTCATGCGGGAGGATCCATGTTACTACCACCAGCCATTCACAGGCCTTCCCATCTCTGGCACTAGCAGCAGATGCAGGATGGGAGCTGACCAGATTTTACCACGATGCACTGGTACAAACATGCGTGCACAACGTGGCAGGTGTTCCGGAGTATTGGGAAAAGATTGGCCGCAAATGTGTCCGATGAGTGTGGCAGTTACATGGCTCTGTCTGTACACAAATGGCACCAGGAGCAGCCCCTGTAACTAACCACCTAGGACTCTGAAGACCCAGGTTCAATTCCCTGCTCTGCCACCGACTCCCACTTAAGCTGTGCCTACACTTAAATGCTGCAGCTACATGTCAGCATGGTGGCTCCCCCCAGAATGGCTCTCCCATGGCTGTAGTTAATCCACCTCCCTGAAAGGCAGCAGCTAGGTCAATAGCAGAATCCTTCCATTGACCTAGCGCTGCCTACACCAGGGTTAGGTTGGCAAAGCGCCATCTCTCAGGGGGTGGATTTTTCGCACCCCTCAGAAATGTAGCTATGCTGGTGTAAGTTTTCAGTGTAGATCAGCCTTCAGCAGGGGGGCTGGAACAGTTTGAATAGTGGGGGGTGCTGAGAGCCGTTGAACCAAACTGTAAACCCTGGGTATGATGGAAACCACTTCAAGCCAGGGGGTGCAACAGCACCTCTAGTTCCAGCACCTATGTGCCCTTTGCCATTATTCCTATGGGGAATCAAGGCACATCATAGCACTTTTCTAGCTCACAGGATTAATGTGGACCAGAGAAACACCTTAGATACTGTTGCTGAGCCAGTGATGACTAACATGTTTGCACACACAATAGTGTGGGAGATACCGAACAGAAACTAAACTCTGTTCTGCTGGGGTCTGTCCCTGCTGTGATCAGAACTGTGCTCACTACAGCCGGATTTCAAGTGAGACTGTTCCGAGAAGGGACATTAAAAGAGGGCATTGCGTGCGTGCGTGTGTGTGTGTGTGGGGGGGGGGGGACCCTCACAGCTCAGCCCCAGTCTGCTCTGCTGGCAAGGAATATGTTTTCCTTAATCACCAGCCCCCAGCCTCAGCCGGAGCTCAGAGTCAAGCTGGACTCTTTCCGGCACTCGCATCATCAGTGTCACAGAGCCAACAATCAGGAATGTGTAGAATGCTGCTGCAGATGCCCGAGGAGAGGGACCAGCTCACTCTCCCAGCTCTGCTAGCCCAGGGGACTGACAGGGTTAGAGAGAGGTGAAAGCTTGCAGTAATCACTGAGTCAGCAGCTCCCACTGACATCCTGGGAACAGACCTGCTGGGGAAGCAGGGGCTGCTTTTACATGGCCTCCTTGCAGAGTGGAACCTGCGGATCCCTGCGGTCATTGCCAGCAGGGTTCTACCACCGTTGTGTTGCTCTAACCAGCAGAGACAGGATTCTTTGGTCCAAGCCCACTGTAATCAACTGGGCCTATGTACATTATAGGGGCTAGCCTGAGAGACAATTCCCTGAAAAAAGATTCTCTCTCTACATCATCCTGTTACCTACATGGCTAAAGCCCTCCAGCCAGTCTCCCCCAGCCATGGAACCAGCCGTCTCGTTTCACGCTTTTAAATCTAGTACAGGTTGCAACTTATGCAGAATATAGGGTATAAAACAGACTAACGGGGTCTGATCTCCCTTCAATAGGAATGCGGAGGAACAAAACCACTGTAGAGGCAACACTGCCACAGCCTAGCAGCTACAGCCAGTGATTTCTACACAGCTCCTTGCCATGTCTGACTGGAATAAGATCCATGCACCAAGCAGCTGGCCTCAGCTGTGCTGTGGAGCCGCTCTGCAGCCCTTGTGTAGCTACGGCTGCTGCATTTGAAATCGGGTGACACCCAATGGCTTCTCCAGCTGGCGCCTAACAGGCTGATGCACCATCAACATCTATACTCTTGGCTCCTCGAGGAAAGTCCCCTTCCTGCTAGTCACGCTCACTGCATTATTTTTAGAGCTCATTAAGCTTTACGGGACTGCAGCTTCAGAGCGTCATTGGCTGTGGGGGAGGGTTAGCTTAATGAACAAAGGACTTCATTGACAATTCATTAAATCTACTGATTGCTACCTACAAACGATTAGGAGAGAGGGAGGCTGCCCTCAGCACTAGGGCAACCTCTGGTATTGACTGGACCACCTCCCTCCTCCACAGGGTTAAACCGAGCCCCTCATCTTTCCTCCACGGCCATTACCTTGGATTCCTCCTTCTCCCCGCACATCCACATCACCACCAAGCCTTGTGCTGTTTCCTCCATGGCTGTGCTGCTTGAGCTGAAGTAGGAACGTCTCTACCCAGTAGCAGTAGTAGGCTCTTATCCCACCAGTCTGATGGCAAAGTACAATGTTGGCACCCTGCTGGTCTCCTGCCTCGATGACTGCAACACCCTGCTCCTCTCTGGCCTCCCACGGCTTCTCTCACTCCACGGATGCTGCTGCCAAACTGCCATCCTTGCTTGTCAACTCAACACTGATCCTCTTTCCTAATGGAGTCCCTCTACTCCAGCCATTCTGAGCAGCGATAAGCCAGCAGAAGCTCTGACTGAGGGGCCATTTCTAGCCTAGCAGCCCCTCAGATTTAGACGTACCTAAGTGACTTTGTGGACCTGATCTCAAGACTAAGTGGGGATCAACCCTGGGAGATTCAGGACTCAAACCACAGGCCCTGCCACTTGACCCACAGTTGTAACTCCTAACTGGTAACAGTAGTAGGCTCTTATCCACCTCTTGTGGCTAGTCTCCATAGTGGATATGACACATTACATGTATTATGGGGCTCTTAGGTGCTACCAATCATGGCCCTGGACCGCATGGGGCTAAGCACTAGGTGCACACAGAACAAATAGCTCTATGGGGTAGGGACCATCTGACTAGGGTGACCAGACGTCCCGATAAAATCGAGACTGTCCCGATTTTTCCTCTTTTGTCCCGCGTCCCAACCGATGCTTTTTTTTTAAAAACTCGGACAAGTCCCGATTTTTGGGTCCTTCCATCTGGTCACCCTAGAGCTGACCATCTAAGCAGGTAATCTTAGCAAGTGTGCTGCATTGGACTGCCCCAAAGCTCCCCTTGCCCCACGTATCTAGAAGGTTTGGACGATTCCTTCCCTTGAATGGTTAAATTTTTTGGAATAAGTGCCTGCAAATCAAATGACTGACAGACAGTGCCACTTGTCACACCAGCAACCTTTGCCATGAAGCGTTACCATTTTGGGAGGCAGGGATTTTTTCCTCTCAACTTGTTCACAAAGGGTGGGTTTTTCAATCACCTACTTGCCATCAGTATCATGCGTACACCCACAACCTGCCTTGCCAGCTGCGTCCTCTGCAGAGAGTTGTCTGTCTGAGACTCAGAAGCAGCAGGGTAAAAACATTAAAACAGCTTAATTAAAAAGGGGGAAAGAAGCCACTTTGCTGGGTGTATCAAAAACACCATCTTTCCTCAGCAACTGCAGTTGAAAGAATCATGAGGAATTGCACTCTGACCTCAGTTACTCTACAATACCTCGCTGATGGGCATTATGCTGCTGTGACTGATCAGAATACAGCCCCAAGTTCTCTCGAATTAAAAATGCTCCTCTGGAGAACTCTGATGAAAGACAGAATTTGCTCCAATTAACCAACATGACTGCAGAGGAGATGAATAGATTTTTATTCTAAAGACTTAAGATGTCTTTTTTAAAAACAATTTTTCAAAAACTGTACACAACTTCCACCCTCCTAATCTGCTTGCCACGGTGTTTTCAGTGGTGTAGCAACTTCAAGCAAATATCACTACAACCCCAGGAGGCTTCATCAGCTTGAATTTGTATGCTCCAAATTTTACAACTCAAAATACATGCACCCTAATTCATCACTGGTGTAATTGTATTTAAGTCAGTGGAATTACACCAGGGTCAGATCCAGGCCAAAAATGCAGCTCTGCTTTACACAGATGAGTTCAATATCAAATCTAACTGCAAAGCTCCTCATTCCAAACTCCAGGATAGTAGAAGGCAGATATGACTCTTCTGCTGCCAGGACTTCAGTCAGGTCACTGGGGCCAGGAAGGGCCCGGGCTTCCCTGCACTTGTGTGTCGGAAGAAAACTAGATCTTGGCAAAAGTGGTGCCAAGGAAGCTGCCTGAACCCCTCAGTCTGGAAGGCAACCTGGTCGTGAGGTGGCTCCAGGGCTTCTATCTATTCCTGGGAACAAGAGGCATTGCAGAGAAATACAAGAGGCTGGAACCCCCCGCACTGTGCTGAGGGACAAACCCAGAGACAACAGGGAGCTGCCATACACCATAGGGGAGCACCAAGGGTCTGTAACCCCATGCAAGAACATGGATACTTCAACGCTACAGTGATGGGGAGAGAAAAAATTCTTGCCCTAGGAGAATGTTACTTGGGAAGGCATGTTTTCCACAAGCCAGCTACCAGGCAAGACCGTTACATTACAGACCTACCAAAGCTAAGTAATATGAATTGGAACAGTTAGTTCTACCACACACATCTCTGTCTCCACTTAGTCTGCCGTGAACCAGATCAGAGCAAAGCTGAATTTTGAGAAATGGGTTTCACGGTGCAAAGAGCACGTATCTGCACAGCTAGTGAAAACTCGTCATTGATGTGTCTGAAATACATCGTGGAGGCCTGTCACAACCCAAAAGGTGTCGAGCACACATATGACTAACAATAGAATGACCCTTGTTTGGCATGCACGTCTGTTTAACGGCAGACCCACAGAAAGCAACTCCCTGGTGCAGCAGTTGAACAGCTGTCGCAGTGCAAATGACCAAATGGGTGCACAACTTGTCTGCAAGAGACACAAGGCACGCCAAGTCCAAGGTGCTGCTTTGCAATGTGACGCATTACCGAACTCAGGGTGCTGGCAGAAACACAGGGGCTACACAGACTCCCCATCACACAGAGAGAAAGGAAGAACTGACGATGCACTAATACGGAGTGGTTCTTCAGGTCAGACCCGAAGAGCTCTGTGTAGCTCAAAAATTTGACTCTTCCACCAACAGAAGCTGGTCCAATAAAAGATATCACCTCACCCACCTTAGGGATTCATGGCCATGCTGACACAGCTCAGCAAATCCAGCACTGATTTGACATGAGCAAGTGCTACTCCACTCAAACTGCTTACCCCAATGTTCTGCTCTGCCCTTCCACAGCAACAAGGGAAAGGCTACCTGCACCAAAACTCTGACACTAAACAAAGACTCCGATCTCCGTCTGGGCAAGCTCGCCTGGGTGGGGAGCTATCCTCTTTCAAGATGATCGCTCAAAGACATGGCACAGCTCTGCCCAGATTGAAAAAACAGAACTGCTAGCTGTTGTAGAAGGATTGCAGGAGGTTCTGTGGATACGTTAGTGGGCAGAAACTGGTTGAGGTAGAAAGAGACCGTAAACCTCTGGAAGCCCCATAACGGAAGCCATTGGCAAGAAGACGTCAGAAAGGGATCAAGCACCGAAGTGTGAAATACAGGCCCAACAAGGGGCTTCATGCAGTGCCCCTGCTTTCAGGAACACCTGTACACAGGGAAAGTAAGGAACTGCAGCAGGAGTTTGAAGTATACACAACTCAAGCACTACCCTCTTGCCAGACAGAATCTGACAAGCAGAAACGGACAGAATGACCCAGCCTCACACCTGCTTGGGAGAGTAACTATAGATGGAGGGCTAAGAGAAAACGCTTCTCAGGCATGTACGTCGATATTCAGTTCAGAGGACACTCCGGCTGTGGTGTTGTGGCACAGTCAGAAACAGCATAATCTACAGTGCCCATCCGGGGATTTGAAGGATACGGACTGAGCCAGAGATGTGCTATTCTGTCTAGGCACAAATGCTGCCAGCAGAGACCAGGTACCAAGTGTGACATCTGCAATCGAGTGCAAGAGAACCACTGAGAACACAAGAGACCTGACCATCTTTGGTCTGAGGGTGGCACAGCTCTAGCTGCATCGAACAGGAAAGACGACCTCTTATCACAGCTCGCTAGTCAGCTTTTCAAACTAACCTGTTTCGCAACACACCGAGTAGCGAGAGAACATACATTTTAAAGTACAGTTAGGAGCCAATAACAGTGCAAGATGAATGAGCAGCTCATTTTGACAGTTCTCCAATACACCAGTTCCAGTACTGGTTGTCTAGCCCTTGTCAGACAGTCAAATGGGTTAGCAGAAGACAGTACAAAGAACTCGGTAATATTAAAAGCTTCAGTAGGCTCAGGGACTCATCTGTAGCACTGTCAGGTATCACAGCACAGCTCACCAGTTCACACACCCCTGGGCAGGACAAGCCCCTCAGTGCCCACCACTAAGGAGCGCCTTGGGCTACAGACAATGAACCCTGGCACAGTTACAGGAGAGCCGTATGCCAGGAAACTAGACCAGACGTAATACTGTTACAGGAGTGTCAGTCAGCCCCATTGGAATTGAACATCCCATGCCCCTTGCAAAAGAGAAGCTGGCCAGCAGCCTGCCAAGGCCCAGGGATCCCACCTCCCCAAGCCATAGGTCAGAGCCCCCCTGAGAGCCTGAAGCAGGAACAGAAGAACCTGACTAAAAGCAATGGGGACCCTGTTTCTGTGCCTTGAGGACATTCCGGATGCTGCTGACAGTAGTACACAGTCACCAACGAGGAAATCACCCTGGGACAGACCCCCAAGTGGTGCAAGCTGGAGTCAGCAGAGCTATGCCCATTTATACCAGCAGATGATCTGGCCCATCAGCAGAAGTAAACAGGCACCACCAGAGGACATATCCATCTGTAGCCAAACATGCCACTCAGGGAGGAAGTGCTCCAAGAACAAGTGGTTTGTGGACTCAGAAAGCCAATGAGATCCATAGACAGCTGCTTTAGACACATATCCAGCAAACGGCAGACACATCATACCAGGTGATCTCCCCCGGCCTAGAGATCTCCATTGGTGTGTTATTAATTAGCTGCATTCATTTAAGGCTGTTATATTTGGTGGTTTTTTTTTCTAATTAAATACAAATAAAGGGGGAAATGTTACAGCAGCCACTGGCATCACCAGATCCTGACCCCTGCCATGTGACAGGAGTATTATCCTAGTAACCCTAACCTCCTCACATGACTAGAACTGGGAAGTCAAGAGCACTCACTGACCATATGACAAGGATAAAGTTGTCAGAAGCCTGAAAAAAAAAATTAGTACAATCATAGAATCCTAGAATATCAGGGTTGGAAGAGACCTCAGGAGGTCATCTAGTCCAATCCCCTGCTCAAAGCAGGACCAACCCCAACTAAATCATCCCAGCCAGGGCTTTGTCAAGACGGGCCTTAAAAACCTCTAAGGAAGGAGATTCCACCACCTCCCTAAGTACCCATTCCAGTGCTTCACCACCCTCCTAGTGAAAATGTTTTTCCTAATATCCAGCCTAAACCTCCCCCTCTGCAACTTGAGACCATTACTCCTTGTTCTGTCATCTTCTACCACTGAACAGTCTAGATCCATCCTCTTTGGAACCCCCTTTCAGGGAGTTGAAAGCAGATATCAAATCCCCCCTCATTCTTCTCTTATGCAGACTAAACTATCCCAGTTCCCTCAGCCTCTACCCATAACTCATGTGCTCCAGCCCCCTAATCATTTTTGTTGCTCTCCGCTGGACTCTTTCCAATTTTTCCACATCCTTCTTGTAGTGCGGGGCCCAAAACTGGACACAGTACTCCAGATGAGGCCTCACCAGTGCCAAATAGAGGGGAATGATCATGTCCTCGATCTGCTGGCAATGCCCCTACTTATGCAGCCCAAAATGCTGTTAGCCTTCTTGGCAACAAGGGCACACTGTTGACTCATATCCAGCTTTTCATCCACTGTAACCCCTAGGTCCTTTTCTGCAGAACTTCTGCCTAGCCCAGGCCTGCACAACTCATAAAGCAGCGAGGGCCATATTACCCCAAAGAAAACAGCTGAGGGCCGGAAACCTCCAGCCCCGCAGCAACACCCCCACCACCCCCCCTCCATGCTTGGCCCCTCCCCTGCCTGTCCCCTCCCCGCTCGGCACCACCATTACACCCCTCTTCACCCCCTAGCCCCCCGCTGACTTGCTGCATCCCTCCTAGTCAGTCCCCCCACCCATCACTCGCCTCCTTTCACCTCCTCCCTCCCCTGCCAGAACCCCCATGCCTGCCCCTAGAACCCCTGCTGGCTCACTGCTCGCCCTGCCTGCCCCCACCCCCGCCACTTCCCGCCCACTCGGCCATCCCCTCCCGCTCGCCTCCTTGGTCCCTCCACCACTGCCCGCCTGGCTGGCGGGGGGTGGTGGTGGCGGCGGCAAGAGTCAGCTCCCCTCTCCCCGGGCTGGTGGCAGCAGCGGCTGCGGCTCAGCATGGCAAATCAGTCCTCCCGCCACTGCGCGCCTGCTCGGCCACCCCCCTATGCCCCCACTCGCCTTGGCCCACTCAGGTCAGTGGAAAGAAGCCTCCATTGACCAGAGTGGAGCAAACTCAAGCCATAGGTTTCAAGAAGTGTGGCAGCCAGTGGCGCAGCCAGGTTTAGAGCACAGGGGGAGCGGAGCTAAAAAAAGGTGCCGGGAGCAACAAAAAAAAGCTCCGCTCCGGCTGCAGCGGAGGAGCAAAGGCGTCGGAGCACAAAAAAGGTGCCGCTTCTGCTCAATGGGGGAGCGGCCACTCCCCCAGCTCCTCCCTGGCTACACTCGTGGCAGCTGATGGAAGCTTCTCTCTTTCTCTCTGAACTTTGACTTTCTCCAGCCTCCTTCCCTTCTACCCTTTTTCTTTCTTCCTTTGTCACCGTTTCTTTTTACCACCCACACTTTCCATAGACATTTTTAGATACGAACCATTACACACACACACACACACACACACACACACACACACACACACGCAAAATCAAATTCCTTCCATTCACCTAGTAGAAAGTTACAACCCAATTTACAGGCAGCCTGCCCTGGTAAAGAGAAGAGACCATTTGCCTGGTAGGATTACAGCCAATGGTCAATGAGAAGGGAGAGCACGGGTCACAGGCAGGGCATGGGGAAGTGCCCCTCTGCTTTTAGCAGGGTAGGGGCAATGCACTCCACTTTCCTGGAACCCCTCATCAGTACCAGCAAGGGGGGAATATAGAGCCAGAATGCCAAGGGCTCAGCACAGTGGGAGCCAAGTGCTGTGCAAAACTGGCATATAGAGGACCGGGGTGATGCTGTAGAATGGCATTACTCTGCCAGCAGCAGCCCGCCTTGGGAAACTCCTTTGCCAGCTGCCCAGGGTTTGGGTCTGGCTCTTGTCTCTATGAACAGGGCCCCACAAAGTTCAACTCCCCCAGCAGGCTATTTTTAGGGACATGAGTAAATAGCATGTTTTGCTTCTGCCTCTAGCACTTTTAGTGGGCCGATTCCAGCAGCAGCACCAGAGGGGCTGGACAGCCCAAACCGGTAACTCTTCCTAGTGATTTTGCAGGGCTAGGTTAATTCTAGTGAGGCCAGGCAGCCCTGTATTTCTCCCCCCAAAAAACATACAGGAACCATCAGTTGTGTCTACATAGCACCTCATCCCATACCACACTTGGCACTTTGCCATGTATGTATCCAGCACGGCCTCACTGCTGTCTGTCAGGCCAGTCGGACCTACAGCCCCACCCACCCCCATACAGGGCATGCAATCACCTCCACAGCACCCCTTGTACTGAACAGACAGCACCTCTCAGGCTCCCCTACCCCTGCTCCTCCATACCCCCCTTATTACATACAGGCCCCATCATTACAGCCCCTTCCAATGCCCCATACAGACCCTCACCTTTGTCTCAATGCCACCCTATACAGGACATGGCCTCTAACCCTCAGCCTACTCCCGTCTCTTCAGACCCACGTGGGGGCAACACAGCCCCTCATATAGGGCCTGCAGCTGTGTCACCATAGCCCCCAAAGAGGATGCCTTGCTACCCAACCCTCAGATCCCCCCCGGACTAGGAGTCACTCCCCCGCCTCGGGTCCCTCCATCCTCCAGGGCTCCGCCTGCTCCGCGCTCCCCGTACCTCCTTGCAGGCGTGCAGCTCCCGCTCCTCGCCCCGGCTCCCCTGGATGGCGGTCCCCGCCCAGAGCAGCAGCAGCAGCCGCAGCCTGAGCCCGGCCCGGCAGCAGCAACCCGCGGACGGACGCAGCCGGCCAGCCCCAGCCATGGTGCAGCAGCGGCGGCCGTGCTGCGAGGCGTCAGCGTGGCTCAGGTGCAGCCGCCGCGGGGAGGCAGGAGGACGCCGGAGCCCCGCCCAGCCCCGCCCCCGGCAACCGCCGCCGCGCGCACCTGGGCCACGCACCTGCGGCTCGAAAGATGCGCCCGCGCGCCCCTGCGCGTTTTCAAGGCAGCCCCTCGTGCAAAGGCGGGCGGGTTCGCGCGCACCGAGCTCGCGTGCAACACGCCGCGAGGCCAAAGCTGCGCTCTCCCGTGTGCAAAGCCTGGGCCCTGCCTGGCTTTCTCGCTCCCCCTCGTGCAGATTTAGTCCTTTTGGGGGGGCGGGTACTGTCATCCTTTAGCCTCAGCATTAATGGCCCATTTCTGCACGTTCATCCCCCCCGCCCCATGTACGTTTTCGGACTCAGGCCTTTGTTCCTCCTCTGCTCCGCGTGTCCTGTTACACACGTGGACATCTTCCCTGCAAGACCCCCCCGCCCCTGCCTTTGCAACGCACTTTGCTTGGCCCGCGGATTTGGGTGTAGCCCCGCTACAACTTGGGGAAGTCCGAAGTGGGGCCACGCAGTGCCCAGCCACGGGTAATAAAGCGAGCGGGGGGATATGGAGGCAGCAGGTTTTAAAATAAACTATGCAGCAAGCTGGTGCTTGGCTTTTCCAGGCGCAGTTTCCACCCCTGCCTGAGTTTCTCTGCATCTTTCCCTGCAATCTCCTGCGCAGTCCTCCCACGCCCAGCCCTACAGCCTCAGCGCGGCCCATGCAGTGCCCCAGCGTGTCCCCCCGGCTCCCGCAGGCCGCCCGGACGCGCTGCTCTTTCCAGCCACCAGAGGGAGCCCCAGCTCCAGCGCCTCCTCCTCGGAATCCCCGGGGACCGTCGCCTGGCAACCGCGGCCGGGCTAGCAAACAAGCGGCGGGGAGCGCCGCAGGATGCCGCCCACCCGGGACCCCTTCCCCTACCCCCGCTACGAGAACGAGGACACCTTCACGGGCCGGGCCAGGCTGAGCCAGGTAAGGGCCCCGCCCCCTGCTGGGCTAGCCCGGGCTCCTAACCGGACCTTCGTCGCCCAGCCCCTGCCCCCCCAGCCCCTGCCTCATGCCCAGCGATCTCTCCCCCGCTGCCAGCATGCAGCCGCCACTGGCGGGAACACGGCAGCTGGTGAGCAGAGCGGCTGCTAGAAGGGAAGGATGTAAATTGGGGAGGTGGGACCCAGAATCCAGTGTCTGACTGTGGGCCAGGGGAGAGGCACTGCCGGAAGCTACTTTTGACTCCTCTTCTATATACAAAAAATGCCTGGCTTGCAAGTCAGCAAGGCCCCTTTGAAATCAGCTTTTCAGGGTTTGAGTATAGCTCAACCCACCTTCTTCATGAGCTACTGATAGAAGTGGGGCTGAGTTCAGGGGCAGGTGTCCAGAGCTCATTGCAGACTCTGACCTTTTACCAGAGTTTGATACTCCAGCCCTGGCTCTGGTAGCTAGATCACTAGGCCCTTGTTAAAAAAGGAGCAAAGAGAAAACAATCAAGAATCCCACAACTCTGCAAACAAGATGAGCGAGGCCAGCTCTTCACTAGCAGAGAAACAAGGAATTGGAGAGGGCAGAAAGCAGCAGGGGCTTTCTTGTGGGATTAAACTATGTCAGAGATTTGCCTTGGGCAGTCACTGCAAAGGGCTCTGGGGCATGGACAGGAGTTACCTGTTTGTTCTGATGGGCAGTGGCTTTCACTGCCAATTATTTTTAGCCCCCATCACAGAGCAGGACACACCCCATAGCTCTAGGGGCTGCACAAACACAGAACAAGATTGTTTCCGTCCCAAGTTTGCTGTTATGGGTCCTAACAGCCCAAGTGGTGCCAGGGAGAGCGAGGATGCCAGAGGCATAAACCTTCCTGGCCTCCTGCACAGCCCTGCTGGCATGTAGAGAGGGGGGCAGTGAATCCCTTAGGGTCCCAAGTGCCTGCAGTCAAATCATGGTTCCCCTTGCACCAGGCTGGGGACAGAGGACTAACTTCCTCTACATACGGAATTACCCCCACACACACTGGAGTAGGGAGCAGTACATGATGCCCTGATGCCAATGGCAAAGATCATCTGACAGCCGGTGTTCAGAGCACGAGCGGCTGACAGTTGTTTGTTCCAGACAGGCCCTTATGCTGAGCCCACCCACCTGGCCCAGCAGCGGGACCCCTGGAATCGCCTGCACGAAACACCCACGCTGTCCAGCACCAGGAAGGAAGTCTGGTATACGGAACCTGAGGTAGAGGTCCCCAAGTGCCCCTCCACCCCGCCCTGCCTTTTGCTGCTCACCATCCCACACCCTCTGGTTACCCTCCCCCAAAGGGCACAGCCTGAAATGGTCCACAATTAGCAGATAAAAGTTCCCCAGTGCACAGCCATCTCCTCGCCCAGGCCGGGCAGCCACACTGGCCATGCCAAGGGCATAGTAAAGCCTTTCACCTGCAACTGCATTGGTTTCCTTTCTGTGCTCCACTTGCTCCTCTGGGCTTTGCTTTCTGTCCAGCAGCATCCCAAGCCATGCTCGTGTGCTGTCCCCACCCCAAGCAGCAGAGAGGAAGCACGTAACATCCACGCTGCAAAGCGTCCCGGACACCTCTTGGAACACTTTGCAGCTCTCTAGATGCTCTCCAAGCGCTTGACAAACATTAACCTCACCTCGCAATCTTCCAGCCCTTGGGCAGAGGTGGATTAAAATTTACTGGGGCCCTGGGCACAAAACACCCCATTAAAAACCCAGGCCTGCCCACTTTTTAAGCCTCGGGCAGGTGTGCTTCGGGGTGGGGGGGGAGGGGGCAGGGAGCCGATAAAGTGGTCAGCTCCCCCTTCGTGAAGCAAGGTCCCTGCTGGCAGCACCAGCCTCTTCCCAGGGAATGAGGGGAGTCTTAGCCACCCCTCACACCGAGGGTCGGCCCCTCTCCATGGCCCTGCCCCTGCTCTTCCCCCCGGAGGCCCTGCTGCCTGGGTGGGGGTGGTGTGGAGGGACACGGGCCAGTGTTCTGCTCTCAGACAACCTGGCCTCCTGCCCAGGGCAAGTGGAAGATCCGGGGCTCCCCACAGCAGCCTGGTGGCTCTTACCACCGCCTGGCTCTCGCTTCCAGGCAGCCTGAGCAGGGGGCAGGGCCTCAGGAAGGAAGAGGAGGAGCAGGGGCAGGGCCTCATGCCTCCCCTCTTGGACCAATGTTCTGGCGCTCCTGCCGAGGGCCCCCAAATTGGCTGGGGCCCCTGGGCACGGGCTACGTGCGTTGATCCCCCATTGCTCTTGGGTTAGATCTGTGTTACAGATAGGGAAACCGAGATGCAAAAAGGCCCAGGGTCACACAGTGCATCTGTGGCAGAGTTGAGAGTAGGACTTAGGCGTTCCAGAGCTCACAGCTCTGCTCTAACCACTCAGACCCCTCCCCTCCCCAGAGCTGGGAGCACAGCTCATGAGTCCTGACTCCCATGCCCTTGCTCTAACCACTGAATAACAGAGAGAAAGTCTTCCCCATGTAACTCCCCACAGACAGTGGAGCTGCAGCAGAATGTCATTTGTCCCCTGCCTCGGGTGCAGCACCCTGGGATGAGGTGCCTTTACCAGGGTTGTCAGAGGCTCTGGCTAGTGACTCTCTCTGAACCCTTCTGCAGGTTCCCAGAGACAGCCTGGACTTTAAGCTGACCTCGCTCTACAACCACCACAAGGAGCAGCTCAGAGACAAGAGCCAGATCGTCATCCACAAGGAGACCCTCTTGGATGACCACGGGTGAGCAGGAGCCAAGTGGCCTTTCCCCAATCTCAGGCAGGGCACAGCCGCCTCTGGGAGCAGCTTATTGGTCACAGCGAATGCCCCAGTCTGCTCATAGCTGCAAGGGCACCAGTAGCAATGGCTGTTCAGCTTTGTCGCGCAGCTGGTGCGCCCCATCCGCTTTTGGGGGCAGGGCCAGGGCTACTGCAGTCCTGGGGCTGAGTTCGCTCGTCCTCCCTTAGCCGCAGGGAAGTGTGGCCTAATGGTCAGAGTCAGTCCAACTGCCCCGGGCCCTCTGGTAGGGTGGAGCATTAAACAGTCTAGGGTCTGATGACCTGGTTTAGCAGACAAATGCAAGCCTCTTGGCCTAAGGTGGAAAGACTGCTACCCTGAGGGTGGGGTTGGCAGCAGGGGAATCCAGGCCCACCCTACTCTACCAGGTCCCAGCCTAGGGCCCTAACAGTGGCAGAACCTTCCGCCACCAGGTATGCGGGGGGGGGGGGGTCCCACCGCAACACAGTGACAGCATTCAGCCGGATAGGTCTTATCCCTGGGCTACTTCCTACCCCACCTCCTTGTGTGGCGGCCCTGGCATCCCCAGCATTCCTCAGTGTGGGAAGCTCCCAGCAGCTCCAACCCCTCTTGGGCATCTTCCGTCACATCTAGCTTTTGCAGTCTGGAGATTTGGCAGGTCCTGCATCCTCCCTGTTCAGCAGTCAGCCCCAGCTGAGTTGCGTTGCTCCCTTTTATACCTGGGTTCCAGCCAGCGCATGCCCAGCAGGGCCATGGGGGCATGGCCTCCTTGGCCCATAGGGTGGTCTTAACTCCTGCTGGACCAGTGTGGGGCTGGTGTGCCCCATCACAAACCTACATCCTGCAGAAGCTTCTGGCCTCTTGGCTTGTGCATGGAGGAGGTCTAAGCGTAGGTTCAGTGGTGCTGCAGGGTCATTATGGGGAGGGAAGGCACCACCCTGGCGACAGCTCCTGAAATGACTCTGCCCCAGCAGCTCACCTTCAGCCAATACAGCTGAAGACTCCAGCCCTGGTTCCCAATTTTTGCAGCCATCTGTACCATGCTGTGCCCAGATATCTCTGCATTCCAACCCACCATCAGCCTTGGGCTGTGCCCACTTGCCTGGGGTTTGGAGCAGCCCAGACTCCAGTTCACAGGAGCTGGGCACCACCCTGGGGCAGCTAGGGAATGGGGTGGGGCAGAAGGTCTCAGTCACAAAGTCCCAGTATTGGCATGTAGCCTAGCATGCTGCTAGCTCATCACAGCGTTGGCAGCACCAGGGATGGAGAAACCTACGAGATCTGGTATAGACAGGTCTGATGGTGCCCCTGGTACCACGACAGAAGGGTCAAGGAGAGAAGAGCTGCTCTGTTCACATCAGGTTTGGACATTGGAGGCTCATGGGAGGGCAGCTCCTTTGCACAGCCTGGGGCTCCTGCGGCATTTCTCTCCAGCAGCACAAATCCTGGCCCTGCAGAGCATTACGTAAACTCAGGGCAGCCCCGACATCAGCAAGTCACTTGGCCAGCGTGTGCCTAGGCACCACCTTACCTGCAGCCGACCTCGACAGCTTGCTGGGCGCTGCAGGAGGAGTGGCATGGCCTTGGTCACACTGACCGCTGCTCTGAAAGGGCTCCATTGTTAGGCAGCACACTGGTGAGTCCCCACTAGGTACCAGCTGATCATGGGGATGCCTGCGGTTTGTAGCTAATTCCACTAAGAGCCTGTGCCTGGGATACAAGCCAGCTGGAAGGATTCCATGGTAGCTGGTGGCAGCCTCTTGCTGGGCCAGAGAGCAGCTACCCACACACTGCATAAAGGCTAATGGACCCCTGCTCAGGAGACGAACAGAACAGAAGCCTCAGCCTGAGCTTGCTTCCTCTGCCCCGCACTCCACATCCTCCTACCTCTGCCTCCAGCTCCCTGACCAATAGCCACCCTCCCTTCTCATACGCTGGGGTGGTAACAAGCTGAACTCGCCGCTGGGAGCCAGCAGAACTTATTCGGCAGCTTTTTACAGGCTTCCAATGCCTGCGGGCCAGGGGGGTCAGCGGCAGAGCCTTGTGTCCCAGAGGCGCAATCACAGACCCTGGCCCCCGTGTTGCTGTTCATTGTCAATTTCTCCCTCCCTACAAATGGAGGAGGAGGAGGCAGAACCAGGCAGGATATTGTGCTCTTTGCAGTGTTGCCAACTGTTGTGATTTTATCACGCGCCCTGCAGTATTTGGTGTTTTTCTTCAAGCCCCAGCTCCTGGAGTGGGAGATTCTCAGCTTTTATTTAAACAAAGGACATTTCCAGCCCTCCGGGCTGCAGAGAAAAGCTTGGTAACGTGCCCTGAGCCTGACCAGAGAGGCTCAGAAAGCAGGAGGCAAAGAAACCCAAAAGCATCATCTGGAAAGTCTTGTGGCTTTGCGGGGCCTCACTCCTGACTTTTGAACCCTTGGGGCCGGTGATGCTGCACCTGACAACCAATCAAGAGGCAATTAATACATGAAAGATGATCACATGATCATTACCAAGGGCATGTTGCCACAGGGGGAAGAAAGGTCTGATCATGTATTTCCTCTTTGAAAGCTCTCAGTCCTGCAGTCAGACCCAGTAGCATGGATAGCTGCAAGGAGCAGGTGTTCCCTGTGTCGGGAGCCCTGAGCACATGCACTAAACCCACCCAGAAGTTTCCTTTGTATTACAGTAGCGCCAGGGGGCACAACCAGAATGCAGGTGGCATGGTGCTAGCTGCTGGACACGTACCTAGCGAGAGCTGGCCTCTGTCCCAGGGAGTGCAGAGTCTGGAATTCTAATGCCTCTCCCTCCCCTCCTGCCTACTCCAGGGCACTGAAGGGTCTGGAGACTGTGAAGGAACCGGAGCCGCCCCCAGTGGAGCACCATACAGCCAGGGGCCTGTCTGTGAGAAACTGGGTCAGCCCCACAAAGGAGTCGATCTACAGCATCGAGGGAGCCATCGGTAAGGACAGCAGGCAGCTGCCTGTGCCATCTTAATGGAGATCAACCAATGGGATGGGCCTCAAAATGCATCGCAGCCCACAAGGTTGAGAACCTGGGAGGGTGAGGGTCCGGCTGGCAGGGCACTAACAAAGGGACCGTTCCTTAGTGCGGGGCTCTATGGAGGTTGCTCCACTGCACTGCTACTGTCACAGCCACACGGGGATCCCAGCTCCAGTGTGGCTGTGGTGTGGGGCTGCCTGGGCAAATCCTATCCTAGCTACATGACGGGAACTATTCTGCAAGGATCGGCAGGACCCCAGGCAATGAGGCCCAGAGATTAGGAGGCTGGCTGTCAGAGGCACCGAATACACACTGAGGAGACTCCCAAGGCCACCCAGTGAGCTTGTGTCAGAATTGGGGATGCATGAGGCAGCATGACCTTATGGATAGGGCACTGGCCTGGGAGTCAGGAGACCTGGTCCATGCCACCCACCTGTGAGACCTTGGGTGAATCATGGCACATCCCTGCCTCAGTTTCCCCATCTGTATAATCAGTATTATGATGGTGCCCTTCCTTTGTGACATACTTGGAGATCTACTGCCACCATGCCCTGAACAAAAGTGAAGTATGATAACTACTAGAACCAGAGTCCCCATTCACTCTAGCGTGAGACCCAGCCTGATGCCACCTTCCACACTTGGTAGTAGTAATCACATGACTTTCTCCTTCCCTAGAGTGTCCCCACACAGCTGCCACCAACAGTGGATACTCCCGCAAGGAGAATGGCAGCTTCTTCTCTCAGTGAGGAGTTTGCTGGCTTGTGCCCTGGCTGTGCGGCTCTGGACCCACTTCCAACTTGAGTGAATCTTCTTCTGTCTGCTCTGCGTGCATTAAAACCCTCTGGTCAGCAAAACTTGTCCAGAAAAACACAGCCATGAACAGGGAGAGATTTTAATGTAATTTCAATCTTGTTTCCCCGTCCTCTTTGCTGCATTCATCCCTCCATGCTGGGTAACTGCTCTGTCCCTTGCCTGTGGGCCAGAAGGCTCAGAGCTACACAGTATCTCAGCAGCAACTACTGACCTTCGTCCATCAGCCCAGAATAGGTTATGCTACCTTCTCTACCTCCAACGTGGCTTGTCAGCCACCCCATCTGGTCCTAATTCTGGGGGCCCAACTTGGTGCTCAGCACCCACAACCCCCAACAAAGCCTGTAGGGACAGTGGGTAACCATCAGACCCTTTATTAACTTGGGCTTCCAATAATCAGGGCTCCTAAAATGAGAGGCTGTTTTCCAGAAGCTGGCCTGTGGGCATGAGCAGGCTCCGTACATGGAAGCATGGCGGTTTATTCATTAAAGAACATTGGGGGGAGGGATAGCTCAGTGGTTTGAGCATTGGCCTGCTAAACCCAGGGTTGTGAGTTCAATCCTTGAGGGGGCCATTTGGGGGTCTGGGGCAAAAATTGGGGATTGGTCCTGCTTTCAGCAGGGGGTTGGACTAGATGACCTACTAAGGTCCCTTCCAACCCTGATATTCTATGATCTATGATTGGGGCATTCAATCAACTGAAAAGGCAGCAAATTCCAAACAAATGCAAGGAAATATGTTTTTCACACAATAGATACTTATCTTATGGAACTCACTGCCACAAGAAGTTGTGGCCAAGAATTTGCAAGATTTTAAAAGGGATTGGGGACTTTTCTATGGAAATGAGAGAATCCAGAGTAGGTTTAATTCTGGATATTAACCTTCCTGCGGTAAGGCTCAAACTCATCCTTAGTAGACACCAGGATGAGACCTAATGTGGGGGCAGATTACCCCCATTCTGCTATCCTAAGGGTCTTACACCACCCTGTCAAGCAGCTGGGGCTGGGCACTGCCAGAGACAGGGCTATATGGAGCCATGGGCTGATCCGTGTTGGGGGTTCTTATGTGCCTGCCGTTTGGGAATTAAAGCATCATGGACAGAAATCCAGCTTACCTGCAAGATGCTTTTAAAAAAAACAAACCACAACTGATTTGTTTGGTCTCTTTCATGCCAATGAGTTCACACCTCAGCTCTGCCCTCTTGGGAAGAGTTGCTATTCTCTGTCCTTACAACGGTTCCAGCATGGGTGCACGTATGTTGCTCAGGAGTCATGGGATACTGTCAAACATCATCTCCATGAGGAGCAAATGGTGTTCAGCAAGGTAATTCAGGCCCCATGCAGAACACCCAGCACCAGCACATCTCCAGCCTCAAAAACTCACCTGATGCTCCCAGCGGGGGGCAGCTAAAGCAGCCATCTCCCAGCTTGCTAAGGTGAACCAGTGGGGGGAAGCCCAGTTGCAGCTGGTCTGTATACTAGCATGACTAAATGGAATTAGTTACATTGGTGCAAATGCCTAATGTAGATGGATTTAAACAGGTTAATTGATTAAATTACTAGGTTAAAATAACCCAGATTAAGTGGATCTATAGTGGGGGTTTACACCTGTGCAATTAAATGGATTATTTATACTGGTGCAAAACAGCCATGTTTTGCAGATCAGTCCTATCGAGCATCAGTGGTTTATACATGACACATCCAGCCCCAGGGTCAGGCCATAGGTGACATGAGTTTGATGATCTGAATTCTACAGCTGCTTTATATTTGTTTGAACTCCTCTGGGGAATAGCTGATCTCAGAGTAGGGGCAGCCAGCCAGAGGTGAGGTGCATAGATTGAGACAGATAAGGCTGGTCAGTAGAAGATGAGACTGTAGGACCTGCTTGCATTACACCTCGCTCACACCAGCAGCTGCTCATTTCCCCCTCCACGTATGCCTCAGAAACAAGAGACTCCCACACACATTTATTGCAGCTGTGGAGAAGGCTGGCTCCAGGTTTTCGGCTGCCCCAAGTGGAAAGAAAAAAAAGAACTGCGGCAGCACAATCGCGCCACTTCACTCTTTGGCAGCAATTCCTTCACTCTGAGAGGGACTGAGGGACCTGCCGCCGAGGACCCGGACGTGCCGCCCCTTGGTACTGGCCGCCCCAAGCACCTGCTTCTTTAGCTGGTGCCTGGAGCCGGCCCTGGCTGTGGAGCAGCTCCAGTGTCTATTCCTCTGCACTCATTGCTGGGCCAGCCCTGCTTTAGCCTGCCCAACACAGAAAAGCAAGGGTCGGCTCACTACATGATTCTTCACTGATTTAAAAAACTCTGGAGTTGCCATTAAAAAAGACGTTCCTCTCTTGGCAATAGAAGATGGCAGCAGGATGGATGGGCTGCTAACCAGCCTTCCAGAACCATGGCTCCAGCCAAACATTACAGCAGCAAAAGGTGTGAACCTCACCACCCCCAATTCACTTCAGTGCCATGTTAACCTCTAACTACAGTAAGGGCTAAGGCAACTCTATGCTATAGGGACTAGCTCCACAGCAGGGGGGTTTCTGACTAGCATGTCCCCAAGAATAGGAACTAGGTTGATGGACGCTTTCTTCCGTTCACCTTGCTGTGTCTACCCCTGGGCGAGCGTGGCCTAACGACAGTGGTGGAGTTTGGCTTTTGCACACCTGTGAGCACCAAGCCATATCAACCCAAAACATAGGCCAGACTGAAGAAGAGAAATCAGCTTGTGGGTGTCATGTAGCTCCCCTTTCAGGAACTAGGCCTGGCTCAATTCCCTGCTCTGCCAGGGGAAAAAGAGGATTGGAACAGGGGTCTCCCACCTCAGGAGCTTGCCAAAACCCTGGGCATTCTGCTGTGGGTCTCCAATCTCTAAAGCCACTCCACTTTGGATAATTAGATGTGATTGGTGCACAGGGACTGGACCTTGGCTGTCCCTGAGCTAGAGTCAGTCTGTGTGGCCCAACACCACTTTCATTATTTAGTCACAGTGGACCAGTTTCAAGAGGGATTGAGGGGAACCCACACATCACAGTACCCCAGGTCCTGCAGGCAAGATGGGCAGCTGAATTCTTCTGGGGCTCAGGCAGGAGTGGGTGGGAGACAGGCATCCACCCACCTAGAGGGAAGCAGCAACAGGCACCCAGAAACTTTCCCCCTTAAAACCAAGCAGGGCACCACATCCAGGCTCAGCAAGAGTTCTGGGGATCACAGTGAGCTGAAAACTGGGATGTAGGAATCTGAATGCCAGCCTGAGCCCCCCAAGTCCCTTTGCAGATTTGAGCCTTCATGACTTGCTTTTCCTGGAGCAGTGAAGCTCTTCCGGTGAGGCCACCAAGAGGCTGCTTCAGCTGCTTGTACTTGGGTGACTAATGTATTACTACAGCCAATCAGACTCATCACCCACAGCTCATCTGCTCTTACTCAAGAGTCCCACTGAAGTCAATATGTTCACTCACATGCGTAAGGGCTGCAGCCCTGGGGACAGATTCATAGGATCAGGCCCCATGGTATGCGTGATGTCAGAATGACACCTCCTGGGGTCATGCCAGTGAAGCAGACAGTGCCAGAGGGGTTGAGAGAGACCACTGAAAGCACTCTTGGAGGGAGAGCTGAGCTAGATTTCAGTGCCCCTTTAACATAATTACATTTTAGTGAGTGGGGGGGTTATTTTTTGTATAAGCCATTGACAGAGAGAACCTGTCGATGGGCATTGCTGTGTTTCTTCACCCCCCTGCCTGGAGCTAGCTTGCTCTCACCCATTTCAGCCCTGCACCCCACATTTGCTGCAAGATCACCCCCATTACCTACAAGCTGTCTGCACTAGGCTGTGCAAAGCAAGTATCCCCAGGATACTGCACTCCCAGCGCGGGGAGTTCACACAACACACCCACGATACCAACCCAGTCACCCTAGGGCACACATGGCAAGCAGGATGGCCTTGGGTGCCAAAACAAAACACGTACTCTCAGCAATTTCCCTGGAAGGGCCAGCAATGCAGGGGAAATAACCAAAGGCTGGAGCCCTTGAAGTGGTTTTAATGCTGAGGGCTATCAACTCCCATAGGAGCTTTGAGCAAAGACTGCCTTGCATGCCCCCTCCCCATTACAGTCACTCATTAGCCAAGGATCAGGATCATGTACGCCCCCCCAGCCTGCATACAATTTAGGGAGCTGAACAGCAGAGATTACAAGGGGGATTTTAAGTAGTGGGCACACTGTGGCTGAGATTTTGAAAGTTCAGTTCCCTCCACAGCACTAAAATAAGGGAGCAGATCTCCTGTACACTGCATGTTGAGCCTTCTTGAAAACCTGCCCCCCCTCCTCACAGGTGCAGAACACATGCAAGTGTGGTCCTGTTACTGGACAAGCAGCATATCTAGAGGCACTGCTGAAGTTTAGCTAGATATCAGAGCCACACAACTAAATCACTCCATGGCCAATGGGGGAAGGCCACGTTTAAATGCAATTTACAAGAATTTTTTGTTTTATTATGAGCTTGATCCCCCTTCCCTCCAAACCCTCCTGCCCAGCAGGAAGCCCCCCCGCCCCAGCACCATGCATTCCTTAGGGAGAAATTAAGGGTCATGTGTTCCAGGGACAGATGGAGCCCCAAGCCTGGCTGGGGCTGCTGGCCAGACACTGTAGGGCTCCAGGGTACAACGCTTCTGTGAACCTAGCGGCCCAAACGGCTCATTGCCTCTGGGCCATGCAGTCGGCTGCTAGCGGGCCCAGCCGCGTGGATCACGGGGTCCCAGGAAAGGCTGGGGGGGCTGCCCAGCAACTCCACTCCTCGTGGGCCTCCCGCAGGCAGCTGGAAAGGGAGTTACTGCCCTGGGTGGACCCTGTGAACAGAGCCACCAGCGCCTGCTCTGCAGCACTTACCTCAGCCCGAGAGCCAGCGCTGCCTTACCCGAAAACACCCCTCCCCGGCTCCCGCCCCAGCGCTGCGTGGGCTGCCCTGGCCGGAAACACCCCTCCCCCGGCTCCCGCCCCCCAGCGCTGCGTGGGCTGCCCTGGCCAGAAACACCCCTCCCCGGCTCCCGCTCCAGCGATGCGTGGGCTGCCCTGGCCGGAAACACCCCTCCCCCGGCTCCCGCCCCCCAGCGCTGCGTGGGCTGCCCTGCCCGGGGCCTGTACGGAAACACTCTCCCCCCCCCCCCCCCCAGCGCGCGCGGGGCTCGCTTTACACCCTCGCCGCGCTCCGGCCCCCCCCCGCACACGGATCCCTGCCCGGGGCTCAGATCAGAATCGCCACGATACTCATGGGCCGGGGGCTCGGGCCAGCGCGGACCCGCCCCGCGGCCTCGTCTATCTGATCGACTCATCACCTCTGAGCGCCGGGCGGGCCGGCGGCGGCCAACAAGCTCTGCTCCCCGCACAGCGCCCGCGGGCTTCGCGGGAGGGGTCTTCTCATCTCGGGCCGGGCGGCCGCCCCCGGCCCGATCGAATAAGATCAACGTGTAGACAGAATCTCAGCAGGGCCACGCGCGCGCGCGCGCACACACCCCCCCCCCCGCCCCTTGCACACGCCCCACGCAGCCCCCGGTGCACACTCATCCCAGCACACTCACTCTCCATCCGCTCCCCTGCTAATACCCCGCGTGCGCGGCAACTCCCTTTTATACAGCCTGGGCCGCACTGCATCATGGGATCCCCAGCTTCCTCCATAGAGCTCTCCCCAGACGGGCCGCGGCCTCTCGGGCGCCCTCTTCGGCCGGGAGGATTCTACGCAACCCTCTTATGTGGCCCGCCGCTTTTCACCTCCAGCGCCTTTTGCCCCAGGCCAGGACCTGGGCTGGGCGAGCTGGAATCGGGAAATCTCCGCATCCCCAGCAAACCACAGTATTTTAACATAACTTAGAAACGAGGATTAGCTGAAAAAATTGTATGTTTGACTGAGGGGAGATTTTAACACACTAGGAGACTTAAACATCCCCTTGGCTCACCCACGCTGCAGAAATTCTTCTGCAGAACCAGGAGGTACGTTCAACACCTTCTAGCATCAGTCCTAAACCAGAGAAACGGCAAAGTCCACAGTGCCTGGGGCAGCTCCATAGTGTGAAATTGTCTTGTTTCAGAGACACGGACAGAAAAGATAAGCTGCACAAATAAAAATGTGAGGCAGATCAGTGCCAGGGACGGCTCTAGGCATCAACAAACCAGGCACATGCTTGGGGCAGCACAATTCAAGGGGCGGTACTCTGCACCCCCCTTTTTTTCCCCCCTTCAGACGGCAGGGTGTCGTGCACAGGGGGCACCCTGGGGCCGCTGCAGTTTGCGCTGCCGGCCGTGGGGGAGCGGGGGGACACTCTGGCTGGAGGCTGCCCCATGGGGCACACGCAGGGCGGCCACCCCCCAGTGCCACAGCCGGGGCTGGGCGAAGCAGCCCGAGCCGCCCAGGGGCTGCGGCAGGGCAGCCAGAAGCAGCAGCGGGGCCATAGAGGGTGGGGCGCTGCTGTGCAGGGCCCGGGCCATGTCCCACTCTCCGGGGCTCCACTCCCTCTGGGGCTGCCCTGCCCTGGCTCCTCAGGCCCCTACCGGGGCGGTCCCCCCACCCTGGCTCTGCCCTCCTGCTGGTCCTGGAGGCAGGAGCCTGGGCTGAGGCGCAGCCCGGGAGCCCCGCTGCTTACCCCAAACCTGTCAGCGCCGGACCGGCTGGAGGCGAGGGGGGAGTGGGCAGAGTCAGGACTGGTGGGGGTGGAGTTCAGGGCTGGGGCGGCAGGGGGTGCGGGTGGGGTAGCCCAGGGCTGGGGCGGCAGAGGGTGAAGGTGGGGTGGAAGGGAGAGCCCAAAGCTGGGGCGGCAGGGGTGGGCAGGTGGGGTGGGAGAGCCCAAAGCTGGGGCAGCAGGGGTGGGAGGGAGAGCCCAGGGCTGGGGGGGCCCTGAATTTTTTTTGCTTGGGGCAGCAAAAAACCTAGAGCCGGCCCTGATCAGTGCCCAAATCTGCAGGATATGCAGGAAGGCCAGGGAAAGTCACTATCAATTCTCTGGCTCTAAATATTCAATTTTTTTCTCTGTATTTTTCTGTGATTTGCATTATAGTTTGAGAAATGTTTTTTGACCTCCTAGTTTACTTGGTTCATAGCTTCCAGAGCTTGTGTGATTTCTGGTTTTGACTGTGCAGAGTAGATCATGCTATATGCAGGCACGCACAGCCCCAGTCTAGCACAATTCAGTGACATCAGTCACCCCATCTGTGCAGGCCAGAACAAACTGCAATAACATGCTAACTCACTACCATGCTGTAGCAGGGTCTGGGAACATGATCGTTTTGTTAGCATAGAAGGGACATAATAATTTGGACTCCTGTGGGCTGTAATACTTGGGTCTAATGTTGGTTGTTGGGTTTAGTGTGTGGGTGCTAGAGGAAGTCAGTGTAGATATTCTGCTGGTCCTTTCTGGCCTTAAACTCTATGGTGTAAGTCTTAAAACTTTGTTGAATGAAATTCCTGTATCTGTTCAACTGCATAGTCAGCCCACTCCCAAATTCTGTCCTGCAGTGTCCTCTGCCATAAGGCTACTACAAGCTCCATCTAGCCAGTAACCAGACTATAGAGAGGGGATGTGTTTTCCAGGCTCTACTACAACAGGGTCAGTTTAGACTCCATTCTAGGTGAGGGCTGGAGTTCTTTTTAGCAAATCAAAACAGTGGATTAAGAAGCTACCACATTCATTCACCCAGGGGCAAAATCAGAGAAGTAGAAAGGGGCCAAGTGAGAGGCAGGGTGGCACAGTAGACAGGATGCTAGCATACAACTTAGACGACTCAGGTTCAAGTCCCTACTCTACCACAGATTTCTTGTGTGACCGTGGGCTACTGATTTAGTCGTACTGTGCCTCAGGTCCCCCTCTGTACAAAGGGAGTCATACTGCCCCCCTTCATAGGGGGAGTGAGAATAAACACATTAAAGATTATGAGGTGCCCAGATATTAGGGTCTGGGGGCCCTAGAAGAACCTACTGTGGATGTTACACCAACTTTATCTTTCACAGTCCCTCAGAACACTAACTTAAATGTCTGATACCCTTCCCCTAACACAGGGGTGGGCAAACTACAGCCCATCAGGGCTTTGGATCCAGCCTGCGGGATTGCCAGCCCCATGGCGCAGTGGGGCTAAGGCAGCCTTGCTGCCTGCCGTGGCCCCGCGCTGCTCCAGGAAGCAGCCAGCACCACGGCCCTGCAGCCCCTAGGGTGAGGAGGGGGCAGTCTGCAGGCACAGCTTCCCCCCCCCGCCAACTCCCATTGGCCAGGAATGGGAGCTTCAGAGGAGGTACCCGCAAGCAAGGGCAGTGCACAGAGCCCTCTGCCCCCGCCAGGGGCCACGGTGCTGGATGCTTCTGGGAGCGGTGTGGGGCCAGGCCGCTGTCACCCCAGAGCCGCTCCAGGTAAGCGGCGGAGCTCACACCCCAACCCCCTGCCCTGAGCCCCCTCCTGCACTTCGCAACCCCTGCCCTGAGCCCCCTGCCACACCCCTCCTTCCCCCCAACCCTGAGTGCCCTCCTGCACTCCAACCCCCTGTCCCAGACCTACATTAATGGCCCTGCATGCAATTTCCCCACCCAGATGTGGCCCTCAGGCCAAAAAGTTTGCCCACCCCTGCCCTAACACATCTGAATCTGTGCCCAGACCTCCAAAAAGAGTCGCCGTGCACAAAGGTCCCTGATTCAACTGCGCTTTCCTAACGGCTATTGTGGGAAAGAGGGTTATGAAGCTCACATGCTGGGTTCCGTCCATACAAGTTTTCATGGGAGCTGCATTGAGTCCCCATTGTCACACACTTGGAGAACGTTTCACAGGGAAGAAGTGTCCCATTAACTGATGTGTACATTAATTGAACAGCTGCTTTTTAAGGTGACGGTTCACTGGGCTTAAAAGAAGGCCCTGATTCAACATACCTAAAAATGCCATCTGCTTTCTAAGTAGTTCTAGAACTCCACTGCTTTGGAAATGAGAAACTAAATAGATAGATAACAGTTTGCAACACCAAATCGCTGAGCTGCCCTCCCAGCTCTTGGTAGCACATGGTTAACCAGACCCATTCACATCTCTGCCAACGCTAGTGAAATAGGCGCACAAATAAGGTAGCACATAAAAAACTCCATATTTTACTGAGACCTGATCGAAAGCCAACGCAAGTCAATGGAAAGACTCCCACTGACTCCAATGGGTGCTGGCCCCTAGAACGGGGAAGTGAGGCTGGGAAGGGAATACCTTAGCCTTTGCCAAATGAAAATGGACAAAGTCAGTAGGGAAAAGACGTTTTATTGGCAAGTTTTTTATTCAGGATTTTATAAACAATGGAGAGTTTTAAAAAACTAAGCTACAAAAAAGGAGTTGAGTGATCCCTTCACTGCAACTACTGTAGGGGATTGATTCCTACATTTCAATCTGGGTGTGTAGAAGCTGGAGAGAGCAGCTCAAGAGAGGTGAAAAACAAATTGAGAAATCAGGCCCATTAGAGATGGAAATAAAATAGAGAATAAAATCAGTATAGGAGGCATTTGTCTTTAACAATCTATACACTTTCCAAATATACAAGTTGTGATGTTAAAATGTGGCTTAGACAACATCTTTACTATTAAGTTTAGTTACATAGTGTTCCCACCCCCTCCCCACCTACTCCCTCCTTAGTATATACATCAAGGCTTGTGTTGGCTTCTAAACCACTTTCATCCATGACATCATTCAAGGACAAGGATGATTTGTACAGTATGTCAGGGTCCCAGATGAGCAAGCACTCTTCTAGCCACCTCTATCTCATGCTACGTTTACACCAACGACACACTGCTATCACTGAACAGTGATTTGATGCCCATTGCAATCCAGATCTACTTTCTGCTTGAAAACCTTCTTACATGAATATAGAAGGTAGTCTTCAGAGCCATGTTAGATGGGTTTCACTTTGTTACCTATTGAGAAGTTTCAGTTTAGGATATCATCTCCCAAGTCTTAGGCCCCAAAATACGTAGCTCTGACACAAGTGTCATTACGGTCAACTTATCTCTCTCCCCTGCTGTTCTTACTACACTTTTTGGGACTTAAATAAATTATCTCTAAAATAGCTTAAATGCAACCCGTTCCCATCTCTGTTCTGCCAAACTGAAAATTGTATCCATTTTGGTAAGCCCAAGCAATTAACCGTGAAACAAAACACGAGGTTTTCCTTAAGCAGAGTGTATAATGTTATAGGAAAGAAGATTTGATCTGTATACATCCATACATTAAGTGATCTTTGCTGATTACTTTATAAAGGGATAGGAAGATAAAAATATCTTCTCACTTTGCTGAAAGCACAGAGAACTTGGAGCCGTTGTGAAGAGCAAAGGGTCACTCTCTTGGTTTGGAAAAGGCTTGGTAATGGGGGCATTTCCTCTGGGCATCGCCAAACTGGGCTCTGTCTGTTCCTTTAAAGAGATTAAATGTTGACCTGTCTCTCCGCTTCAGGTAAGTCTCCTTTTCAGCAGCTTCTCCCAAACAAGTTTGTGCGTCCGAAGCCTTGAGATTCATTTTATGAACAGAACATAAAAAGCCATCACAATGCAGGATATAGCCACTGCTGCATGAAGTCTGGTGCCGATCACTGCAGCTGAAAGACAAAATGAAGATGCGTAGCCTCTCCAGCACACGTCTCAGGATGACGCTCACTAAGGCTCACAACACCTGTGTGTTGCACATAAGTGTCAGACCCATTTTATTGACGCTTTAGTGACAGAACTGTTAAGGCGCTCCCTTTCCCCACGAAGAAAGTTACAGTGAATCAGGAGCAGCCCCCAGGTGTCTTGGCTCCCCTGCCTGGCTCTAGCCTGCCCACCGGGTTTCCCGGACCAAGTGGCCTCGCGCCCTCTTGTGAGGGGAGCTTTGCAACGCGGAGGGCCCCCCGCTGCTCCTGCCCCAGCCCCGCCCCCGCCGTACCTTTGTAGAACACGCCCCAGACCCCGCGCTTCTCCGAGAGCAGCCAGGCCTTGAGCCGCGGCACCTTCCGGAAGTAGGCGCAGGTGCAGACGAAGAGCAGGCCGAAGACCAGCACCCCGTCCAGCGAGTAGGCTGCAAGGCGAGGCGGGCAGTGTCAGCGGCGGCAGCAGGCCCCGCCCCGGGTCATTCTCTCCCCCTTCCCCCCCGTGGGTCATTCCCCCTCCTCAGCCCCCGCCCCCCCGGGTCATTCTCCCCCCTCAGCCCCCCCCGGCCGGCCCCGGGTCATTCTCTCCCCCCCGGGTCATTCTCCCCCGCCCCCCAGCTCCCCCGGGTCATTCTCTCCCCCTTCCCCCCCGTGGGTCATTCTCCCTCCTCAGCCCCCCCCCCCCCGGGTCATTCTCCCCCCGCCCGCATCTCTGCGCCCCGGAGGCCCGGCCAGCGCCGCCCAGCCCGGGGGACCCCCCGGCGGAACCCAGGCGTCCGAGCTTGGGCAGGACACACCGGGCTACGCCCGCCCCTCACCGTTGGTCATGGCGGCGCCGGGAGTGGGGGAGGGGCGGCCGCTTTGGTGTCCCGGGAGGCTCCCGTCACCGCATCACACAGGCAGCGGCGCCCCGATCCTCTCTGCGCATGCGCCACGACCAGCCAGCCCACAGCCAACGCGACAGCGGGAACCGCCAGGCAGAGCCAGCCGAGCGCAGAAAGCGCTGGCCAGGCGCAGCCAGTCGAAGGCCGAGCGGCCAGGCGACGCCAATCAAACGACTTACCGCGATTAGCCCTCCTCAATCGAGTTCCGATAGGCGACTCCATTTTTTTTTATTTTAATGATTATTGGTACCAGGACTAGACCCAAACTGGGATCAAGGTCCCACTGTGTCAGCTTCACACACACACAGTGAGCACAGTGGGCAGCAGTGACCCTGAGATGGTCGAGTTCAGGATCCGGACAAAAGGCAGAAAGGAGAGCAGCAGAATACAGACCCTGGACTTCAGAGAAGCAGCGTTTGACTCCCTCAGGGAACTGATGGGCAGGATCCCCTGGGAGGCTAATATGAGGGGGAAAGGAGTCCAGGAGAGCTGGCTGTATTTTAAAGAAACCTTATTGAGGGCTCAGGAACAAACCATCCCTACATGCAGAAAGAATAGCAAATATGGCAGGCGACTAGCTTAGCTTAACAGAGAAATCTTCAGTGAGCTTAAACACAAAAAGGAAGCTCACAAGAAGTGGAAACTTGGACAGATGACTAGGGAGGAGTATAAAAATACTGCTTGAGCATGCAGGGGTGTAATCAGGAAGGCCAAACCACAACTGGAGTTACAGCTAGCAAGGGATGTTAAGAAAAACAACAAGGGTTTCCACAGGTATGTTAGAAACAAGAAGAAGGTCAGGGAAAGTGTGGGACCCTCACTGAATGGGGGACACAACCTTGTGACAGATGATGTAGAAAAAGCCAAAGTATTCACTGCTTTTTTTTTTTGCCTCCGTCTTCACAGACAAGGTCAGCTCCCACACTGCTGTCCTGGGCAACACAATATGGGGAGGAGGTGAGCACCCCTCAGTGGTGAAAAAACCGCTTATGGACTATTTAGAAAAGCTGGACATGCACATGTCCATGGGCCCAGTTCTAATGCATCTGAGGGTGTTGAGGAAGTTGTCTGATGTGATTGCAGAGCTATTGGCCATTATCTTTGAAAACTCGTGGCGATTGGGAGAGGTCCTGGACGATTGGAAAAAAGCAAATATAGTGCCCATCTTTAAAAAGGGAAGAAGGAGAACCTGGCAAACTACAGACCAGTCAGCTTCACCTCAGTCCCTGGAAAAATCATGGAGCAGGTTCTCAAGGAAACCATTTTGAAGCACTTGGAGGGGAGGAAGGTGATCAGGAACAGTCAACATGGATTCACCAAGGGGAAGTCCTGCCTGACCAACCTGATTGTCTTCTATGATGAGATAATTGGCTCTGTGGATATGGAAAGCTGTGGAAGTGATATATCTTGACTTTAGCAAAGCTTTTGATACGGTCTCCCACAGTATTCTTGCCAGCAAGTTAAAAAAGTATGGATTGGATGAATAGACTATAATGTGGATAGAAAGCTGGCTAGATTGTCGGGCTCAACGGGTAGTGATCAACGGCTCAATGTCTAGTTAGCAACCGGCATCAAGCAGAGTACCCCAGGGGTCAGTCCTGAGGCTGGTTTTGTTCAACATCTTTATTAATGATATGGGTGATGGGATGGATTGCACCCTCAGCAAGTTTGCAGATGACACTAAACTGGGAGGAGTGGTAGATATGCTGGAGGGTAGGGATAGGATACAGATGGACCTAGACAAATTAGAGGATTGGGCCAAAAGAAATCTGATGAGGTTCAACAAGGACAAGTGCAGAGTCCTGCACTTAGGATGGAAGAATCCCATGCACCGCTACAGGCTGGGGACCGACTGGCTAAGCTGCAGTTCTGCAGAAAAGGACCTGGGGATTACAGTGGATGAGAAGCAGGATATGAGTCAGCACTGTGCCCTTGTTGTCAAGAAGGCTAACAGCATACTGGGCTGCATTAGTAGGAGCATTGCCAGCAGATCAAGGGACATGATCATTCCCCTCTATTTGTCATTGGTGAAGCCTCATCTGGAGTATTGCGTCCAATTTTTGGCCCCCCACTACAGAAAGGATGTGGACAAATTGGAGAGAGTCCAACAGAGGGCAACAATGATTAGGGGGCTGGGGCACATGACTTGTGAGGGGAGGCTGAGGGAACTGGGCTTATTTACTCTTCAGAAGAGAAGAGTGAGGGGGGATTTGATAGCAGCCTTCAACTACCTGAAGGGGGGTTCCAAAGAGGATGGAGCTCGGCTGTTCTCAGTGGTGGCAGATGACAGAACAAGGAGCAATGATCTCGAGTTGCAGTGGGGGAGGTCTAGGTTGGATATTAGGAAACACTATTTCACTAGGAGGGTGGTGAAGCACTGGAATGGGTTTCCTAGGGAGGTGGTGGAATCTCCATCCTTAGAGGTTTTTAAGGCCCAGCTTGACAAAGCCTTGGCTGGGATGATTTAGTTGGGGTTGGTCCTGCTTTAAGCAGGGGGTGGGACTAGGTGACCTCCTGAGGTCTCTTCCAACCCCAATCTTCTATGATTCTATCATAGTCCCTGTCCCAAAGAGCACACGGTCTACACAGGCACAACAGGGTTGCCAACGCTCCAGGATTGTCCTGGAGTCTCAAGGAATTAAAGATCAATCTTTAATGAAAGGTTATGTCATGGGATGAAACCAACCAGAAATTGGCAACCCTAGGCACAGAGTGGGAGGGTAAACTGAGGCACAGCAAGGGGAAGGGACTGGCCATAAGTCCCCCGGCAGTAGGGTGACCAGGTGTCTGTTTTTTGACTGGAACACCCGGTCGGAAAGGGTCAGCACCAGGCCGTTAAAAGTCCGGTCGGTGGTGCTGCAGCACTAAGGCAGGCTCACCTGTCCTGGCTCCACACTGCACCCTGGAAGTGGCCAGTAGGTCCGGCTCCTAGGCAGGGGGGCTACAGGGCTTCCGCACGCTGCCCCTGTCCTGAGCACCGGCTCTACACTGGAGGGGCAGTGCTTGCGGGCGAAAGCGGTGCGTGGAGCCTTCTGGGCCCCCTCCCCCCACCTAGGACCTGGACTTGCTGGCTGCTTCCGGGGCGCGCGCAGCATGGTGCCAGGACAGGCAGGCAGCTTGCCTTAGCGCCCCCCACCCCCAGCTGTGCCACTGACTGGCAGCCACCCGAGGTAAGCCCACCCCCAAGCCCCAAACCCCTGACCCAGCCCTGACCCCCCCCAACCTGGAGCACCCTCCTGCACCCCAAACCTCTCATCCCCATCCCGAGCCCCACCCCAAAGCCTGCATCCCCAGTTAGAGCCCTCCCACACCCCAACCCCCTGCCCCAGCACAGTGAGGGTGGGGGAGAGTGAGCCACTGAGGGAGGGGGAATATAGTGAGTGGGGGCATGGCCTCAGGGGAAGGACCTCGGGGAAGGGGCGGGACTAGGGTGTTCGGTTTTGTGCGACTAGAAGGTTGGCAACCCTACTCAGCAGTTAAGTGGCAGAGCTGGAGAAAGAACCCAGGTGTCCTGACTTCCAGCCAAGTACCCCATCCACTAGACACCTCTAAATCACGCCGCAGTAGCTGCCCAGAGACATCCCTGTTTCCATTACTAGCGATGAGCTGTGGCTTTGCTTCTCAAGTTTATGGTTTTATGGTCAGTGGCGTAGCCAGGTTTAGAGCACAGAGGGAGCGGAGCTAAAAAAAAGGCGCTGGGAGCAAAAAGCATCGGGAGCAAAAAAAATGCTCCGCTCTGGCTGCAGCATAGGAGCAAAAGAGCACAAAAAAGCCACCGCTTCTGCTCAGTGGAGGAGCGGCCGCTCCCCCTGCTCCGCCCTGGCTACGCTACTGTTTATGGTAGGTATAAGTGAGGGTAGGTGAGTGCATATGTTGTGCAGGGAGCTTTGTGTTGATCTGTGCGGGTGGTGAAGGAGGGGTGTTTGCTGCAGCAAGGGGCTATGTGTAGGAGCAGCTAGAGAGGCAATTCTTGATTTAGTCCTACGTGGAATGCAGGATCTGATCTAAGAGGTGAATATAGATGAACTGCTTAGTAATAGCAACCATAATGTAATTATATTTAACATCATTGTACGGGAAAAATACCAAAGAAACCTAACACAGTGGTATTTAACTTGAAAAGGGGGAACTATTCAAAAATGAGTAGGCCAGTTAAATGAAAGCATTGTAATAGGGTCCTCGGTGGGCTGGGAGGTCTAGCGGTTAGCATCCACTCAGTCATGGGGAAGTGATAGGGGAATCCTGTCCCACCGACTCCACCAGGTTCTGATCCAGGGCCCTAGGAGGGTCAGCAGTGTTTACCTCCGGGGTGACCCTCTGAATTACCCTCTGTGACACTCTGTGCCCCAAAGCAACACCCTGGCACCTCCATGTTCACCACTGCCATATAATTATATGTTTTGTACAAAGTATGCCTTGGGAGGTATCATTCTAAAAGTCTTGATCTACTAAATATTAATCTCATTGGATTATATGCACTATCATTGTATGTGAAGTTATGAAGTTTTGCTATGTATTTGTTGCTATGTACAGGCAGGGCCAGTTTGCTATGTATGTGTTGCTATGTACATGCAGGGCCAGTCTCCAGGAATTAAAGATTAATGTTTAATTAAAAATTGTCATGTGATGAAACCTCCAGAAATATGTCCAACCAAAATTGGCAACCTTTCTGTGACTGTTTGTGATGGGGTGTACAACTGGGAAGGAAGGGGTTACAGGACAGTACTGGGCCCAGCTAGCCCTGCCCCACCAGGCCTGCAGAGTGGGCTCCAACTGGAGACAGGGTTGACAAGCTTTGGAGGTGGAGATGGAATAGAGACTTACCCTGAAGGCTCCTGCCAAAAAGGGCTCAACATGCCTCCTTGACATACCAGGACTGTACACTCAACCTGGTTGGGACTGAGGGCTTGGTTTCCTTTTCCTTATCTGGGACCAGGAGCAGAGGGATGCAGTATTAGGAACCAACCCAGGGAAAGTGTGACAGGTTATCACCCCCGAAGAGCACTGTGGAAACTGTTGGAACCGCTCTGCCCCCAAAGCATTCAGCTGGGTTGACCTCTCTCACACGGCTCCGTTGATGATACTAGCCAGCCTTTCCAGGCCCTGTTATCACCCAACACGACAGCAGGTAGCGCCACACGCTCAGCTGAGTTACCTGAATGCTTTACCTAAGCCACTTAAGGATCAACCATGAAAGCACCAGCCAATTTCCCAGTTCCCCAGCCTTGCAACCCTACTGGAATATAAACCCAGAATTATACTGTCTTGCTCTGCACAGGGGTCTGTACAGTGCAAGCTCATTAAATTAGTTTGCTTCACCCGTGATGTGAGGAAGATATGCAGCAAGCTTGTGTTAACCAAGCTGAGATTTTTCCAAACACACTGGTTAAGATAAAACATAAAAAAGTTTATTAACTACAGAAAGATAGATTATAAGTGATAGCAAACATATCGAAGCAGATTACGTAGAACAGGGGTGGCCAACCTGTGGCTCCAGAGCCACATGCGGCTCTTCAGAAGTTAATATGCGGCTCCTTGTATAGGCACCGACTACGGGTCTGGTGCTACAGGTGCCAACTTTCCAATGTGCTGGGGGTGCTCACTGCTCAACCCCTGGCCTTCCCCCACTCCACCCCTTCCCACCCCCTCCCCTCAGCCTGCCATGCCCTCGCTCCTCCCCCCACCCCCCAGAGCCTCCTGCATGCCACAAAATACAGGAGACCCCTGCTAGAATGCACGTCAACATAGCACGAATTCGGAATTATTGCAGGGGCAACCATGGATCCCAAAATAAATTATTTAAATTTAATCCATGGTAACGTGCCCCCCCTGCTATAACGCATTTAACCAGCTTAGGTTAAAAACTCCCCAAGGCACAAATTCTTCCTCGTACCTTAAATTAGGCCTGGTGTAGTGACGCGCGCCTGTAATCCCGGCTGTGGTTGGCGGATCGCTCAGGAGTTCTAGGCTGCTGTGTGCTATGTCAATCGGGTGTCCGGTGCTACTGACAGCCTGGCCAGCAGGTAGTTGAAGGACTGGCTAGAACAACGCATCTGATGTGTTGTGATCGGCGCTCTCTCTGTGAGGGCTGATGGACTGATCAGTGACAGTGACCTTGAATTAAATAATGCTGCCATCACCAAGTGATTTAACAAAGAACCAGGGAAAAGGACCACTTGGAGTTCCCCTTTCCCCAAAGTATCCCCCCAAGCCCTTACACCCCCTTTCCTGGGGAGGCTTGAGAATAAGATCCTAACCAATTGGTTACAAGGTGATCAAAGACCCAAATCCCTGGGTTTTATAACAATGGAAAAATCAGTCAGGTTCTTAAAAGAAGGATTTTATTAAAAAAAGAAAGGTAAAAATAATCTCTGTAAAATCAGGATGGAAAAGACTTTACAGGGTACTCAGCTTCAAAACACAGAGGATGCCCCTCTAGGCAAAACCTTAAAGTTACAGAAAACAGGAATAAACCTCCCTCTTAGCACAGGGAAAATTCACAAGCAAAACAAAAGATAATCTAATACGCCTGCCTGGCTAATTTATATGTTGCAGTATTGGAGACTTAGTTTTGGATGGTTTGGAGGAGATGGATTTTTGTCTGGTCTCTCTCAGTCCCAAGAGAGAAGACACACAAACAAAGAGCACAAATAAAACCTTCCCCCCTCCCAAGATTTGAAAGTATCTTCTTTCCCCATTGGTCCTGTTGGCAGGGCCGGTGCAAGGATATTTCGCTCCCTAGGCAAAACTTCCACCTTGCACCCCACCCTCCGGCCCGGGGAGCCCTGTGGCAGCTCCCCACCCCTCCTCCACCTGGGGAGCCCCCTCTGTGGCAGCTCCCTGCCCCAGCTCACCTCCGCTGGGGGAGCTCCCCCTGTGGCAGCTCCCCGCCCCAGCTCACCTCCGCTCTGCCTCCTCCCCTGAGCACGCCAGCGCTGCTCCACTTCTCCCACCTCCCAGGCTTGTGGTGCCAATCAGCTGTTTGGCGTGGCAAGCCTGGGAGGGGAGGAGAATTAGAGCGGGGGCGGCATGCTCAGGGGAGGAGGCAGAGCGAAGGTGAGCTGGGGCGTGGAGTGGTTCCCCTGCGCCCCCCCCCATTACTTGCTGCGGGCAGCCCTCTCCGCACCCCCCTGCCCCAGCTCACCTCCACTCCACCTCCTACCCTGAGCACGCTTTTTGGTGCCCACAACCACTTGGCGCCCTAGGCGGCTGCCTAGTTCGCCTACTGGTTGCACCGGCCCTGCCTGTTGGTCAGGTACCAACCAGGCTATTTGAGCTTCTTAACCCCTTACAGGTAAGGAGGAATTCTAGGCTACCCTTAGCTGTATGTTTATGACACCTACTTTACCAAAAAGATCTACTTCCAGGTCATAAATATACTAACTGATATTCCAGTTTAGAGACCCATAGACTTTAAGGTCTGAAGGGACCATAATGATCATCTAGTCCTCCTGCACAACACAGGTCCACAGAACCTCACCCACCCTCTCCTATAATAGACCCCTATCCTCTGGCTGAGTTACTGATGTCCTCAAATCAGGGTTTAAAGACTTCAAGTTACAGAGAATCCACCATTGACAGGAGTTTAAACCTGCAAGTGACCCGTGTCCCATGCTGCAGAGGAAGGCAAAACCCCCCAGGGTCGCTGACAATCTGAGCTGAGGGAAAATTCCTTCCTGACCCCAAATCTGGCGATCAGTTAGACCATGGGCAGCTCGTGAACCAGCTGTTGGGGGAGGCTAGCCCCTGGCTACTTCCTTTCTACTTGAGGCCCCTACCCTCCCCTTCCCTTCTTGCCCCCTCCCCAGCAGGAGCCCAAAGCACCTCCACTGCAGCCCCCGGCCCCAGCGCTAGGTGGCCAGGCAGCATGGCTGCAGCTCCCCAGGCCCGTGCGCTGGGCGGCTGGGCAGAATGCTGGGAATGGCAGGAGAGGCCCTAGGGGAGGAGCGTGGGCAGGGCCATGCCAGGCTGTTTGGGGAAGCAAAGCATCCCCCAGCCTACGATACCCGCTGCTTATTAGTTAGACCCTCAGCACGTGGGCATGACCCATCAGCCAGACACCTGGGAAAGAATTCACTGTAGTACTGCAGAGCCCTCCCCATCTAGGGTCCCTAGGGTGACCAGATGAAAGGACCCAAAAATCGAGACTTGTCAAGCAAAAAAAAAAACAAAAAACCTCCCGCTGGACTTTTCCAAGCTCTGTGCTGTGCTTCATTTCTGGAAACCTGCTGGCTCTGTGGCACGAGCTGGCTGGGCTCAGCTCTGGGTCCTAGGAGGGAGGCTAAGGGCTCAAGGGGAGCCACAACGCAGAGTCCTGTTGACAACGTGGCTTCCCTGGCTGCAGCTGCTCTATGGCTGGAGGGTCCCTGCACTTAAGCCAGGGGCTGCAGCCTCTCGCCAGAGCCACATTCCCAGGGCTCTGCTCTGTCACCAGAGTTCCCATCCCACTCCTTGGCTGGCTGCTGGGCTGGGGGACAGGGCCCTGGAAGCGCCCAGAGTTCCCCGTGCGTCTTCTCCAGCCCAGCCATGCCCCTTGCGCTCCCCCAGGCAGGTGGGGCAGTTCCTGCTGCCCGGCTCTCACCAGAGACCGGAAGCAGCTCGTTAAACGATCTCCAAGGAAAAAAACAAAACCCGCCGGAGATCTCCAAGAAAAAAACAACACCCCCCACCCCCGCCGGAGTTCTCCGGGCCCCACCGGAGATCTCCGAGAAAGAAAACAAACACCGGAGTTCTCCGAGGGGAAAAAAAACCAAAAACCCGAAGCCCCGATATCGGGACAAATGGCATCCCGACCATGCATTGGTCGGGACGCGGGACAAAGGAGGAATAATCGGGACAGTCCCGATTTTATCGGGACGTCTGGTCACCCTAAGTGTCCTGTCTACAGCCTTTGGGGAGTTTTGCTACTGGCAGTTGCCAGTGGGCCACATGCCATTGTAGGCAACCTCAGTATACCATCCCCTCCCTAAACTTATGAAGCTCAGCAGCGGCACTGTAACAATTTTTATGGAGTGGAGAATGGGGTGGGGCTACAAGCCATTGAACAAAATTGTAAACCCTGTATATGATGGAAAGCACTTCAAGACACCCCTAATGCCAGCATCTCTGGAGCTCAGTGGCCTCTTCAACGGAAATCAAAGTAACCAAAATAAGGCATAAACAATCCATGGGTCAGAGGTAAAGATTTGGTTTGCAAGGAAAGATACATTTCTATATAGCTGAAAAGAACAGTCTAGGTCAGAGGTGGGCAAACTACGGCCCGTGGGCCACATCCGGCCCACGGGAACCATCCTGCCCGGTCCTTGAGTTCCCGGCCGGGGAGGCTCCCCCCGGCCCCTCCCCTGCTGTTTCCCCCCTCCCCCGCAGAAACGCCACCACATGGGCAGCACAGCTGGCTCCGGCTGGGTGGCGCAGCTGCGAGCTCCTGCTGCTCTGAGCTGCATGCTAAGGGGGTGGGGGGGGTTGGATAAGGGGCAGGGGGTCCCGGTGGGGTAGTTAGGGGACAGGGAGCAGGGGGCGGTTGGATGCGGTGGAGGTTCGGGGCGGGGGGGGGGGCGTTTGGATATAAGTGGGAGTCCCGGGGGGGCCTGTCAGGGGGCAGGGGTGTGGATAGGGGCTGGGGCTGTCAGGGGACGGGGAATATGGGGGGTTGGATAGGTTGTGGGGGTTTCCAGTGGTAGCTCCAGGCACTAATTTAGAGTCAAACCCAGGAATCAGTTAGAGGAAGGCCACACCCTTACTCCCCTGACCAGAATAGCCCATTGTGTTAACTCCCACACCCTCACAGTTGCTTATCAGTAGCAGGGCTGCCCCGGGGGACATTTTCAGAGGAAAGGCCTATGGAACCTAAGGGACTCAGGCAGGGCCACCCAGAGGATTCAGGGGGCCTGGGGCAAAGCAATTTCGGGGGCCCTTTAATTAATTAACTCACCCGGTGGCGCTCCGGGTCTTCGGCGGCGGTTCCTTCACTCGCTCCGGGTATGTTCGGTGGCACTGAAGGACCCGCCGCCGAAGTGCCACTGAAAACCTGGAGAGAGTGAAGGACCCGCCATCGAAGTGCCGCCGAAAACCCGAAGCACCATACCATCTGTAAAAGCACCACCGGGATTCTCGTGGGGGCCCCTGTGATTCTCGGGGGGGAGGGATAGCTCAGTGGTTTGAGCATTGGCCTGCTAAACTCAGGGTTGTGAGTTCAATCCTTGAGGGGGCCATTTAGGGATCTGGGGCAAAAATTGGGGATTGGTCCTGCTTTGAGCAGGGGGTTGGACTAGATGACCTCCTAAGGTCCCTTCCAACCCTGATATTCTATGATTCTGTGGGGCCTGGAGCCTGGGGCAAATTGCCCCCACTTGCCCCCCCTGGGCGGCCCTAGACTCAGGCACCCAGATCTCCTAAGGCTCCTTTGGAAATCCCAGCCCTACTGTTTGTAACAAATGCCACGGCCTGGTCAACCTGCATCTCCCTGAGCAGCATTTCAGCTCTCCAGGTAAACACTGATTGTAGATCCTCTGGCTTAAATGGCCCAAGGCACTTAGAGGGCTTGTCACATGACCTCCCCCCCCCCCCCGCCCTCCTCCCCAGGATTAGCCCCTGGGCTTAATGGGTTTTGTGACGAGCCTGCTAATAGGAGTAGGGTCTATCCAGACTCATCCTCTCTGTCTCCTCAGTGATGGAAAACAAACAAGGCCAGCGTGGTGTGCAAGGGGCTTGCCCTGCCCTGGCGAGAGTCCTTTCTGGAACCCACTGCTAGGTTTCCTGGGGCCCAGCAAGCAGGTCTGGTAAGAGGCTTCAGAGACAGGGCAGAGGGAAGGAAGGGAGAGAGAGAAGAAAGAGGAAAAAAGAAAAAGAGCAAAAGAAAGAAACAAGTGAGAAAGAGAGAAAAAAGGCTTGAAAGAGACGGAGAGAAGAGGGGACAGTGCCCCTCAGAGGCATGGGGCTGTCTCAGGCCAAGCGGGTGAGTAGCTCTCCTGTCAGTGTGCTTGGATGGGGGCTCCATGGGAAGGGAATGCGTGGGTCTCCCTGGACAGGGCTGGCCTGTGGGGCAGAGATCGGTAAATGATCATGCGTCCCTGCTGACGGATGTGCCATGCCCTGGAGTGGGCTCTCACCCCCTCTTTCTGCCCCTCCATCTCCCGCTCCTCCGCCACCCCCCCCTCCCCCGGTCCTACCCCCTTTAAGATAAACTGGAGTACCCATAGGGTGACCAGACAGCAAATGTGAAAAATCGGGACAGGGTGTGGGGGGGTAATAGGAGCCTATATTAAAAAAAGACCCCCAAAATCAGGACTCTCCCTATAAAATCAGGACATCTGGTCACCCTAAGTACCCATGGGCCTGTCTGTGACTCCCTGATAAGGCTGTTGTAGTAGAGGAGGTCACACTTGGTGAAATCCAAGTCTAGAACTCAGCCACTTGGGCTGTGTACCCTGCGTCTTAACCATTTGCCTGAGGTTGGAACACCCGCCCCTGAGCCACTGCAGTACAGCCTGATGCTCTGCTCCAGTCTGGGGGGCCAGGATGGATGCAGGGTGAGTGGCTTCAGCCTGTTCAAGCACAGCCCACAACTCACTCACCTGCTTAGAGGAGCTGGGTTTTGGGTGACTCGCTACATTGAGGTATTATTTTCCATTTTCCAGGGTGACCTCGAATACATTGGTATTATTTAGTCTGCAGAAGAGAAGAATGAGGGGGGATTTGATAGCTGCTTTCAACTACCTGAAAGGGGGTTCCAAAGAGGATGGATCTAGGCTGTTCTCAGTGGTACCAGATGACAGAACAAGGAGTAATGGTCACAAGTTGCAGTGGGGGAGGTCTAGGTTGGATATTAGGAAAAACTTTTTCACTAGTAGGGTGGGGAAGCACTGGAATGGGTTACCTAGGGAGGTGATGGAATCTCCTTCCTTAGAGGTTTTTAAGGTCAGGCTTGACAAAGCCCTGGCTGGGATGATGTAGTTGGGGTTGGTCCTGCTTTGAGCAGGGGGTGGGACTAGGTGACCTCCTGAGGTCCCTTCCAACCCTGAGATTCTATGAATTGTGACTCTAGGTCTCAAACCCACGTTGGGGGTGTTCCTGAGCACAGCCACACACCAACCCTCCACCTGGCAGCCTGCTGATGATTGCTTACCTGGGATCAATGAAGACCAGCCCCAGTTTGGGCTCTGCCCCTGAAGTCCTATTGGCAGAGTCCTAGAGCAACTGACTGGCCTGCTGGCCCTACTTAAACCAGGAATGGGAAGCTGTCAGGACAACTGGGCTCCATCATGCTCTGGACTGTGTGCTCTCTGCTCCCCTGGCTTCCTGACCTGGCAACTGACTTTTGGTTGCAATTTCCAATGTGTCTCCTATCTCGGACCCCCTGGTATCCTGACCTGTCCTGACTCTGGTTCCTGACTTGTGGTTCTGATCTCCAGCGTGTCTCCTGCTTCTGACCTCCTGGTACCCTCCTGACCCAGCTGAGCCCTGGCTCTGGCTCATGACTGCAGATGCTGGCTCTGACTAGGGCAACCACCTTTTCAAAAGGCAAAAGTGGGACACATGCAGGAGCCTCCCACACTCTGTGGCCTCAACCCCTGTTCCTATTCTTCCCCCTGAAGCCCCACTCCCTGGCCAGGCCGGAAGCTGGAGCCATGCTGCAAGCAGTGCTAAGAGCCACCCAGGGAGCCCTGGCCACTGTGGGGAGACCCAGATCCTCCACCTCCCCTGGGCGGGGGGCCTGGGTGCCCAAGAGCAGCCCCATGCCTGTGTCCCTACTCCCATAGGAGGGTGTTGCCAAGGGCAGGTGAAGGGTCTGGGGCTCCCCACAGCAGTCCAGGCTCCCTTGGTGGCTCTTACCACAGATGGGCTCTGGCTTCTGGCAGGGCTAGGAGGCGGGACTTTGGGGGGAAGAGAAGGAACCAGGGGTGGGGCTTCATGGTGAAGGGGGGCTAAAGCCCACCTCAGCCCCTCCCCCACAGGGAAGAGACTGGCGCCACCCCTGAGCCCCAGGCAGGCACAGAGAGGCACCTCAGGGAATCTAGGACAAATGCTGTCCTGGGGTCATTCAGTCCAGGACGGGACTTGAAGTCTGCATTTCGGGACTGGTGGTCACCCTAGACCCATAGGTCTGGCTGCCCTTGACCTGGCTGTGATGACATCATCTTTTTTCTGGTGGGATGTCCCTCACTTTGGTTGCTGTTCTAGCTCCTGGCAGTTGGCACAGAAGGGTCAGTTCTGCAGTGGGATGGGGCACCCAGGGCTAGTACGGGGACTGGAGTCTCTGTGGGCAGTGCTGGTCACTGCTGTGTCAGGCTGCAGACAGTGCAGTGCCCGTAATAATGAGCTGCATTGATCTGGCTCCTTTCCGCTGTGGATCTCAACGCTCTTTACACAGGTCGGTCAGTATCCCCATTTTACAGATGGGGAACCAAGGACTGAGCCAGCTGAAGAGCTGGCACTAGAGTCCAGGGCTGAGAACTCTGTGATCCGGCTCTTACCACAAAACCACCTTCTGTCAGAGCTAGGGCTGGAAGCCAGGCATCCAGACACTCCCTGTTCTAAACATGAGACCCCATTCCCTTCTCAGAACTGGCAACCGAACCCAGGAGTCCTGACTTCCAGTCCCCTGCTCTAACCACTAGCCCTACACCTCATTGCGGGGACAGAAACAGGAGGGTTTCAGGTGTAAGCGGGGGACTGGTCCTGCTATTGTGGGGACCTTTCCTGGCTTATACACGACCCCGATGAAGTGGGCTGGTGAAAAGATCTGAGTCCTCGCTCCCACTCAGAGGCCTGCCTGACCTCAAGGGCTCCCCTTCCACTCTCTTGTGTGGCAGTGTCCGTGTAACCCCAACAAGGCTGGGCCCAGGATTCCTGGGGTGGGGGCTCGACCCCCAACTGTGTCGTGGTCACTTAGGGCAGGGGCTAGGGTATCCCCACTCCGGGGTGCTCTTTGCACTGGATGCTTCCCTGACCCACTGATTATTTCATACAGTTCAAAGCAAATACCATTTCTTAAACAGCAATCAATTTAAAAAAAAAAGGAAAAAATGGGAAAAGTTAAAGGAAAACACGTCACCCCGCTCCGTGACATGGGGGCATCACAACCAGTGTCTCTGGAATGTCAGGGCAGTTCAGTCTGTTCCTCACACATCCCAGGCCCCTTCTCAGGCCCTGGCTGTGCTGCAGGGATGCTGTGGGTCAGACACTTGCTCTGGCAGTGGCCACACACTCTCAGGCTTTAGGTAGCAGGATGCTTCTTCCCAGCGTTGCCCCCTCCAAGTATGGCCTGCAAGGCACCTTGTCTGGGGGTGTTTACCTGCTCTGGGTGGCCCACTGCCCAGGGTCCCCCCTAACTCTCCTCAGCTGCTCATGCACCCGGCTCCGGACTGCTTCAGCCGGAAGCGCTTCGGACTGGAAGGCTGGGTGCCACTGTAAACTCTCTAGTGTAGCCGCTCTGAGTCCAGTAACAATCTAGCTCATTCCTGATCACCCTCACCTTGCTGGATAAGCCGGGGCTGTAGTTTAGTGCTGGGGCATGTAGCTCACTGACCTCCACAGCGGTCAGCTGAGTTCCCCAGTCAGAATTGGGTCTGAACTAAAAACCTGCATCCGAAGACCCCCAAACTCTGAGGACAGAGTCAGCTCAGGTCTTTGCAGACCTCTCTGTATCCCCTGATAAGATCTGGGCCTCTGAGCATGGTGTGATTTGGCCTCCCTGCAGCCTCTTGTGCCCCTTGTAAAATGCCCAGGTTTTCTGGTGCACGTTCCCTCGGGAGAGCTCAGTGTTTTACAAAGGCAGCTCACTGTCAATACCCTCGGTTGATGTACAGGGCAACGGGCACAGAGAGGGAAGGGACTCACCCCAGCTCACCCAGCAGAGCTAGGAATAGAGTCCAGGGCTCTGGGCAGGGCTCCACGCACTGGGCCACAGCAGCACAGCCCAATTTCATATGATCCATGCCCAGCCTTGCCCTTGGGGCAGGAATGCATTTTTATTTCATCTGCTTTTTTGTCCTGTCTCTGAACCCAAACTTTTCATTTTCCAGGGTGACTGCAAATCCCAGCAGAGCAGCGTGACCCCAGGTAAGAGTCCCTTCTCCTGAAGGAGAGAGCAGGGAGATGTGAAGAGGCCCCACTGCCCAGGAAATGAGAACCCAGGAGAGCCAATTGTTTTGGGGATGGGACTGGGCGTGGGATTGAGTTTTGCCTCTTTCCATGCCAGCAAGTTTTCTCATGGGTCACTGATGAGGGGCCCATTCCCACTGCATGGAGAAGCCGTGTGGCCTCCAGCTGAGAGCAGTCCCTCGGGCTCCCCTTTTCAAAGGGCTGCTAACCTTGCTCACAGGAATGACGGGGAGGTGAAAGACACCCTGTCCCTGCAATACCCCCAGCCAGAGGTGAAACTACGATGGTACGGGCCGGTACGGCATACCGGTAAGAAACTGGCCGCCGTTACAGGCCGGTACACAACTGACAATAAAGCGCTGCTGTGGCAGCGCTTTAAACACTGTACCGGCAGGGTCACTGGTGGGGGAAAAGAGGAAGCTTCCCTGGGGGCCTTTAAATTGCCACTGGAGCCCCAGGCAGCACAGGCCAGGCAGCGCTGAAGGGCTCGCTGCGGGAGTCTGGCCCCAGCCCTGCTCCTTCCACCCAAGGCCGTGCCCCTTCCGGGGCCCCAGAGCCGCCCCCCCAACCTTGCTCAGGAGCCCGGCCACCCTGCGTACCTTTAAGTTACTTTCACCCCTGCCCCCAGCCTTATTGTCTGCTCTGGACCAAGACTGAAGAACATGACTAGTGACTTGGGGGCCTCCCCTTGAAACACTCTACAGAGGCCTGACTGTCAGAGGGTGGGCGTTCAGTGACTCAAGCTAGGCACCCCAAAAACAGAGACATCCCAAATCACAAGGCACTCTGAGAAATCTTGGTCCTGGTTTCTCCATATTGGCCAGATGTGGGAGAATAAAGTGACCATTTAAGAAAGCATTTTCCAATGTATATATCTGCACATAGGTCAGAGGTATGGTCCCACGTATCCTGTGAATACCAAACACTACACAGCCTTGTTAGCCAAGCCTCAGTTATCTGGAACGCCCGGAGATCACAAATAGTTATAAGCTGTCAATATTCAAAACAGGTGCTACGGGTGACAGTGGGAATTACAGACCAGTTAACGTTTGGTTCAGTGTCATGTACTGGTCAAAACATTAAGTTACAAAATAGCTGGTCATGATACAATAGGGACAAACCAACCGGCTTCTACAAAGGAAAGTCATGCTTTGCTAACCCATTAAAATACCATGTGTCAACAAAATAGGAGATAAAGGACAGCACGGTAACGTAATTTATTTAAACTTTCAAAAAGTGTTCAACAAAACCCCTCACAAGAAGCTGAGAGCTAAGTTGTGTGTGTGAGAGAGAGGTAAACTTCTGTCATGGATCAGAAACTAGTGGTGGCAGTGTACACACCACAGCCTGGCTCCTGCTGTTGTAAGTGCCTCCTACACCAACATAATAACTCCACCTCCACGAGGGTTTATCATAGAATATCAGGGTTGGAAGGGACCTTAGGAGGTCATCTAGTCCACCCCCCTGCTCAAAGCAGGACCAATCCCCAATTTTTGCCCCAGATCCCTAAATGGCCCCCTCAAGGATTGAACTCACAACCCTGGGTTTAGCAGGCCAGTGCTCAAACCACTGAGCTATCCCTCCCCCCAAAGGTTTATGTCAGTGTAGTTAGGGTGATACAGTGTCTGGGTAGATCCTGTGGGTTACTTACATCAGCTTGACCATCATTCAAAGCCTGGCTCACAGCTCCAGCTGTCACCCTTGGGCAGGTGAGGGGCTCCAGCTAGAGCCTGGCTGCCCCCTGGGCTCCCAGCCCAGCTGCTGCCTGGAGGCTCCCCGCTCGCCCCAGGGAGCCGAGAGCCCGGGGGAGGGAGGCTGTGTACAGAGCTGAGAGCCCAGGCTCTCAGCCCACCACACTGCCCCTCTTCAGTCTGTGTAAGTGCTTCTGGTGAGCAAATGTGCACCACTGACAGAAGGAGGGTAGTGTGGACATCAGCCACCGCAGTAATTACTACAGTGGTTGCAAGTTGACCTAACATAGGTTGACTTAAGTTTCTAGTGTAGACATGCCCTGAGAGTGGGATTCATAGAAGCCAGAGGGCCAAGCAGAGAGCTGCCTGAGCCAGCCAGGGTGAGAGGCAAAGGACAGGGTGTGTGGCCTAAGCCCTGCCCCTCAAAAGGACTTCAGGCTGGAGGGAGGCGCTTTGCTCCACTCGGGAGTCACAGCCATTGACCCTTGCCCAGCACCTAAGCCAGGTCAGCCCTTTCTTGCAAAAAATCTCAGTGCAGACATGGTCTCCATATACCCCAGGCTCAGTGCACTCCCTGGGCTGTGGGAGACCCAAGTTTGAGTCCCCATTCTGCTTGATTCAGAATAGGGCCTCACATTCTGATCTTCTCCCTCCTGGGTGAGTGCCCTAATAACAGGCTATTGGCTATTTGAGGGGGGGAAGCTATTTCATTAATTTACATGGAATCAAAGGGTCAAAGGTGTTAACACGTTGCACAGTGACAGGGCTGGTAAGCAAGGTTTGGGGTTTAGTATACAGAGACCTCAGCCTGCTCAGCACCTGTGGCATTCAACCATCTTTTAACTCTTTATTAAAGATACAGGGAAGACAAATAGAGCGTTTACAATGTAAAGTATTAAGTAAGGCTTGTATTGTAACACCTCCCTCATTGCCTTTAGCTGGAGAGAGTTTTTAGATGGAAGCCTCCCTTTGACAATTTTAGATGGTTTCAGAGTTGGTATTAACTGTCCATTTGGGGCAAAGAGCAGAAGTTAGCTGGGCTGGGCTGGAGCTGTCCTTGCTGTGGTTGTTAAAGTCTGATCCTGGTTCCTAGCAGACAAACCCAGCCACACACACACCTGCAAGAGGGGAGAACAGAACAGCCAGGAGAGGAAACGCAGCGTCTGTCTCTGGGGTTGACTCTCAATTGCTATGACAGTGCTGGAAAACCCAGGCCCAGCTCACAGTCTGTGTGACGGGTTGGTATCACAGAAACCCCCTTGGGGATGCCACGTGGTGTGCCAAGACTACTCCTACCCCTACTTTCCTGCCTTTTCCAGCTTGGGACTCCAGAATCCTGTCTGGTTTGAGCCAGACCCGCTAGCCTGCTGCAAACCCAGACCCAGGTCTGAGGCACATCCCCTAACAGCTGTAGGCTTGCCTGGAAGCAGCTTAGGAAGTGTTCTTGCCTTTGACACCCAGGTGCCCAACTCCCAATAGGGTTCAAACCCCAAATAAATCCGTTTTACCCTGTATAAAGCTTATACAGGGTAAACTCATAAATAGTTCGCCCTCTATGTCAGAGATAGAGAGATATGCACAGCTGTTTGCCCCCCTCCAGGTACTAACACGTACTCCAGGTTACTTAATAAGTAAAAAGTTATTTTAATAAGTACAGAAAGTAGGATTTAAGTGGTTCCAAGTAATAACAGACAGAACAAAGTGAACTACCAAGTAAAATAAAATAAAACACACAAGTCTATGTCTAATCAAACTGAATACAGATAAAAACCTCACCAGTTCCAGTAAACTTCCTTTTACAGGCTATGGTCCTCCTAGCCTGGGTCCAGCAATCACTCACACCCCCTTGTTATTGTCCTTTGTTCCAGTTTCTTTCAGGTATATCCTTGGGGTGGGGTGGAGAAGCTCGCTCTTTAGCCGGCTGAAGACAAGATGGAGGGGTCTCCCAGGGGTTTAAATAGACTTTCTCCTCTGGGTGGACATCCCTCCCTCTCCCTGTGTAGCATCCAGTTACAAAATGGAGTTTTGGGGTCACATGGGTAAGTCACATGTCCATGCACAACTCAGTTCCTTAAGAGCCAAGCCACATTCCTGGCCAAGCTCAGATGTGGATTGGTGTCTGCAAGTTCTTTTGTCTTGTTAAGGGTTTCTTGATTGGGCACTTAACCTGCACATTCCTTTCTCCAGACATTGATCAAATGCTCTTACTAAGGCTATGTATAAAACCAACAAATATACAACCAATATTCATAACTTCCAACTACAAAAATGATACATGCATACAAACAGGAGGAATAGATTCAGTAGATCATAACTTTTACAGAGATGTTACATGGCACATGTAGCATAAAACATATTCCAGTTATATATACATTTATAAGCATCTCCCCATAAAGCCTTATGGGGTACACCATCACAGTCTGATCAGCCACTCTGGCTACGTCTACACAAACACTGCAATTACACACCTGCGGCTGGCCTGTGTCAGCTGACTCGGGCTCGCGGGGCTCGGGTTAAGGGGGTGTGTAATTGCAGCATAGACATTCAGGCATAGGCTGCAGCCTGAGCTTTGGGACCCTCCCACCTCGCAGGGTCCTAGAGCCTGGGTTCCAGTCTGAGCCCGAATATCTATGCCACAATTAAACAGCCCTCAGCTTGAGCCCAAGTCAGCTGGCACAGGCCAGCCACTGGTGTCTAATTGCAGTGTAGACATACCCACTGAGACCTGGCAACTCGTGCCAGCATTGGGCTGCTTAGGGCATTGCCTCTTTCTGCTCACAGGCTCACAGCAGAGTTGTAAAATATACATGTTGGCCAGTGGAGCCAGACTCTTATTATAGAAAGGTAAAAGGAGAGAGATAGGAAAGAATGATAACCCTGGTCTACACTGGGGGGGGGATTGATCTAAGATATTCAACTTCAGCTACGAGAATAGCGTTGCTGAAGTCATAGAATATCAGGGTTGGAAGGGACCTTAGGAGGTCATCTAGTCTAACCCCCTGCTCAAAGCAGGACCAAGCCCCAATTTTTGCCCCAGATCCCTAAATGGCCCCCTCAAGGATTGAACTCACAACCCTGGGTTTAGCAGGCCAATGCTCAAACCACTGAGCTATCCCTCCCCCCTGTGCCTCTTGCGGCAGGTGGAGTACAGGAGTCAATGGGAGAGCGCTCGGGGATTGATTTATCGCGTCTAGACTAGACGCGATAAATCGACCCCCAATAGATCGATCTCACAGCGTCAATCCGCGCCATAGTGTAGACCTGCCCATAGAATCATAGGACTGGAAGGGACCTCGAGAGGTCATCTAGTCCAGTCCCCTGCACTCATGGCAGGATTAAGTATTATCTAGACCATCCCTGACAGGTGTTTGTCCAACCTGTTCTTAAAAATCTCCAGTGATGGAGATTCCACCACTTCCCTAGGCAATTTATTCCAGTGCTTAACCACTCTGACACATAGGAAGTTTTTCCTAATGTCCAACCTAAACCTCCCTTGCTGCAATTTAAGCCCATTGCTTCTTGTCCTATCCTCAGAGGTTAAGGTGAACAATTTTTCTCCCTCCTCCTTGTAACAACCTTTTATGTACTTGAAAACTGTTATCATGTCCCCTTTCAGTCTTCTCTTTTCCAGACTAAACAAACCCCGTTTTTTCATTCTTCCCTCATAGGTCATGTTTTCTAGACCTTTAATCATTTTTGTTGCTCTTCTCTGGACTTTCTCTAATTTGTCCACATTTTTCCTGAAGTGTGGTACCCAGAACTGGACATAATACTCCAGTTGAGGCCTAATCAGCGCGGTGTAGAGCGGAAGAATTATTTCTTGTGTCTTGCTTACAACGCTTCTGCTAATACGTCTCAGAATTATGTTTGCTTTTTTTGCAACGCTGTTGCAACACTGTTACACTGTTGACTCATATTTAGCTTATGGTCCACTCTGACCCCCAGATCCCTTTCCGCAGTACTCCTTCCTAGGCAGTCATTTCCCATTTTGTATGTGTGCAACTGATTGTTCCTTCCTAAGTGGAGTACTTTGCATTTGTCCTTATTGAATTTCATCCTATTTACTTGAGACCATTTCTCCAGTTTGTCCAGATCATTTTGAATTTTAATCCTATCTTCCAAAGCACTTGTAACCCCTCCGAGCTTGATATCGTCCACACACTTTATACGTGTACTCTCTCTGACATTATCTAAATCATTGATGAAGATATTGAACAGAACCAGACACAGAACTGATTCCTGCGGGACCCACTCAATATGCCCTTCCAGCATGACTGTGAACCACTACTCTCTGGGAATGGTTTTCCAACAAGTTTTGCACTCACCTTTGTCATAAATATAAAGGGAAGGGGGAGAGGATCTGATGCAGTGCTATAAAATCCTCTTACCAGTAAAGGGTTAAGAAATGCAGGTAGCCAGACTGACACCTGACCTGGCTGGCATCTGACCAATGGGAGGGGGAAAGCTGTGTGTGTGGCTTTGTCTGGGTCAGAGTGATCTTGGAAGACAGAAGGAACCTACCGAAAATCAAACCTCCCTTTTCTGAAGTAAGTTTAGATAGCATAGCGCATAGATTTCTGTTTAATTTTGCTTGGTGTATTCCCTGGGTTAGAAGGGGCGGGGGGGGGGGGGTGTTATTCATGGTTTTCTGTAACTTTAAGGTTTTGTCCAGAGGGGGAAATCTCTCTGAGTTTGGAAATTAAGTGTCCTGTAAAATAGTTACCATCCTGATTTTACAGAGATGATTTTACCTTCTTTATTTTTAATAAAATCCTTCTTTTAAGAAGCTGACTGTTTTCTATGGTGTTAAAACCCAGGGGGTGGGTTTTTAGATCACTGTGTAACCAATTGGTTGGGAGATTGTTCTCAAGCTTCCCAGGAAAGGGGGTGTACGGCTTGAGGGGGTAGTTTGGGGGGGAGGGAAGTTCAAGGGATTCCTTTCCTGGATTCCTGTTAGACATTTGATGGTGGCAGCGAAAGAAGCATTTCTCAGGGTGCAGGGAATTTTGTACCTTGGGGGTTTTAACCTAAGCTGGTACAAATAAGCTTAGGGGCTCTTAATGCGGGTCCCCACGTCTTTACCCTAGAGTTTAGAGTGGGGAGGGAACCCTGACAACCTTATAGTAGCTCCATCTAGGTTGCATTTCCCTAGTTCGTTTATGAGAAGGTCATGCAAGACAGTATCAATAGCCTTACTAAAGTCAAGATATACCACATCTATCACTTCCCCCTCCATCCACAAGTCTTGTTACCCTGTCAAAGAAAGCTATCAGATTGGTTTGACATGATTTGTTCTTGACCAATCCATACTGAGTGTTACTTATCACCTTATCTAGATGTTTACAAATTGATTGTTTAATTATTTGCTCCATTATCTTTTCGGGCACAGAAGTTAAGCTGATTGGTCTGTAATTCCCTGGGTTGTCCTTATTTCCCTTTTTATAGATGGGCACTAGATTTACCCTTTTCCAGTCCTCTGGAATCTCTCCCGTCTTCCAAAGATAATCTCTAATGGCTCAGATATCTCCTCAGTCAGCTCCTTGAGTATTCTAGGATGTATTTAATCAGATCCTGGTGACTTGAACACATCTAATTTGTCTAAGTAATTTTTAACTTGTTCTTTCTCTGTTTTAGTCTCTGATCCTACCTCATTTTCACTTGCATTCACTATGTTAAATGTGCAATCACCATCAAGCTTCTTGGTGAAAACTGAAACAAAAAAGTCATTAAGCACCTCTGCCATTTCCACATTTTCTGTTATTAACCCCCCCACCCATTCCCCATTGAGTAACAGGCCTACCCTGTCCTTGGTCTTCCTCTTGCTTTGAATGTATTTGTAGAATGTTTTCTTGTTACCCTTCATGTCTCTAGCTAGGGGAAAGAGAAGAAATAAGGTGGGGAAGGCAAAAATCACACATGGGGCAGTGGGGGCGGGGCAGACAATGGCAGACTCACATCCCAGATGGTATTTGGGATTATGCGGAGACAGTAGAGGTGCTGGTGTCATCTGGGTCCCTGTCTCTGGCCCAGCATGCTGAATGGGGAGCCCCCGAACCAACCAATGGGAGATGCCAACGCCAGGAGGGTGCCAAGCCCCTCGCCGCGAGATAGGCACCCGAGTCAGGACTGCAGGGAGGTGCCTCGCTCTCCTAGTGATCTGCGAATGGGAAGCTGCTACTGGAGTCAGGCGGCGTAAGCAGCCACGGTGTCCCTGGTGGGACTGAGTTAGGTGCCTTCTCGCTCCACACCGAATGGCCAGCAGAGGAGGGGGTTGTGCAGCCTGCCTTCCGACTGGCAGCCCAGGAGATCGAACACTGCCCGGGGATGGGGGCGACCCAGGATCAACCCCCCAGCTCTGCCCGAGGGGAGAGAGGCTTTGAACAGGGTTCTGCCCCCTGCCAGGAGCGTGCTGTAACCACTGGGCGAGGGGACAGTCAGATGAGGGGCTCCTGTGGAAGCTGCTCCATGGTGGGTAAATAATGAAAGGGTGACTGGAGCAGGGGGCTGGACTCTGGGGCTCCCTCCTGGTGGTGCCCGAGCACTGGGCTACAGAGTCATTCTCTCTCTCGGCCCACTGACTGCTGAGATACTTAGCTGCAGTGGAACAGTCATGGGGCCTTAGGGAGAGAAGCCCACTGGGGAGGGGGTGCCGTGCTCAGCAGGGAGCTGCTTAGTTTCCACTGGGATCTTGAAGGAAATCCCCCTCCATTTGGGCGTGTAAGCCATCTGAGAGCAATGGGGGGCGGTGGTGCTTCCCTCCGAGGGGGAGGGTCCTGACACTTTGCCGTGCCCACGTGGAGGTGGAGCATGGTGGGACCTGCCCCGGTCTCTGCCCTCCATGGCTGGCCTCACTCACCCCATCTTTGCGTTGCAGAGGCAGGCAGCAGGGGCTGTGACCCCGGCACTTACCTGGCAGCAGGTAGCAACAGTGGCCTCATTGAGCCGAAGAAGCTGCTGAACCCAGTCAGAGAGTCTAAGACCCACCAGGAGCTCCATCGGGAGCTGTTGTTCAGCCACAGGAGGTGAGTGATGCTGCTGGGTGCCCGGAGGGAAAGGGGCCAAGGGAAAAGTTACTCCAGCTGGTGCAATGAGGCAGCGCCAGGTCCTTGGCCTTTCCTACTTTATGTGGGAGCTCCTTGGCACTCCTGATCCTCAGGCACCTCCGGCAGTCTGGCTGAATTTTCCAAACAGTGCTGGTGCCCCCAGTTATGGGCTGCGGTTCCCTCGGCAGGCCTGGCTCAGTGGGCCGGGAGCACGAGTCCCTGAGAACGCTTCTGAGGTCACAGTCTCTCCCATGACAGCATGGATGCCTCACAGACCTGGGCAGCTTCCCAGAGCCCCCTGGAAGGGGACACTGAGAGGGACGTGTGTCCTGTACTGATCACTCCGGGAGCAGGGACGTGAGAAGAATGGTGCCAGGCCTGGGGGCAGGGAGCTTGGGAAATGAAGATTATCCCCAGGAGAGCGAATGCAAGGACACGAATACAACCAGGCTGGCTCTGCTGCCCGGGGGGTGTCAGGACATCCCACAGGCTCTGACTGGGCCAGGGGGTGGAGGAAACAGGGTGGGCCACTGAATGAGAGAGGGAGAAGGGAAGCAGTGAGAGAGGGCAGGTGCAGAAGAAACAAGGAAGCCCCCCACTTCATTAAAGCCCCTTTGATCCCCTCTCTGCAGGGGGCTGTTGCCAGAACACAAACCAGAGCTCCAGAAAGTTCTGGAGACCAGGAGATTCCAGCAGCTGAAGCAGCAGCAGGAGTCACAGAGGCCCCTGACGGATCTGGAAGAGGAGCTGAGGAAACGACACCGGATGCTGGAGCAGGTCTGTGTCAGCCAGTCATTCACTAATCCAGCACCCGCGGCCACAGGATCGGAGCCCTTCCCCCACAGCCAGCAAGAAACAGCAACTATCTTCCTCTTTCTTGCCTCCCCGCCGGCAGCCTCATTACTTTATAGGGTCGTCCTCTGCTCTGTGGTGCGTGAGTGGGCACTGAAGGGCGCGTGAGTGGGAGAATACAATTCATGAAGGGGGAAAGCTAAGTCAAAATGAGAGTCAGCTGCGAAGCTCATGGGCATGGTGATGCCTGTGATCGTCTTATCTCTAGGGGCAGTGAGTTCCCCCAGTCTAAGTCCAGCCCCTGTGAAAGTTCTGTCTCACACACTCTTTGGTCTCCCAGGATCAGTTGACAGTCTTGTTGTTCCGATGGAGCCATGGGGGGCGGTCACAGTCTTGGAGGGAGAAGAGCCAGAGCAACCCCATAGAGGGGTTTGAATATCAGGACAGAGATTTTAAACTGGCCTCTGATTCTGTGGGGAGCTGGTGCAGTGAGCAGAGCACCAGGGTGGTAGTTGCCAGCAGCCTGTGTCGCTCAGGAGATGGGCTGGGGTGTTTTGCGACATTTAGAGCATTTTCAGGGCACACAACTTCATTCCTAGGCCTGGTATAAACCTACAATGTAGGTCGACCTAGCTACATCACTCAGGGCTGTGAAAAATTCTGTGCCCCGTGTAATGTAGTTAGGTCAACCTGACCACCCCCGCCTCCCCCCCCCCCCCCCCCCCCCCCCCCCCCCCCCGTCGATGCAGCTAGGTCAACAGAAGATTTCTCTGGAGGCAGTGGATTTACTACAGCAATTGCAAAACACCTTCCATCACTGTAGTGTCTACACTACAGCGGTGTAGCTGGAGCACTGCAGCTGAGCCGCTGGAGCGCATGTAGTGTAGACCTGCCCCTAGATGCAAGTTATACTGATCGAACCTGGAGGTCACAAATGCATGGCTCACTGTGGTAAAGCCAGCACCCCAGAATTATCTCTGCTATCCAAGTCCACAAATTGGGGTGAGCACCTCCCCCAGACTAGGCTTTCCAGTGCTGTCCGTGGGAGGCTGGGCAGGGGAGACAGTCAGTAAACTCTGTCCGGTGGCACTGGAGCGCAAACAGGACTGTGGAAGGCAACACAACAAAGACTGCTGAGAGAATGCGTCAGAATCTTTAGCAGTGCTGCTTGAGCTGGTTCTTGGGCAGGTACAGTGTGTGGTGTGGAGACACATGTGCACTGGCTCCATACTTGGGGACTCATGTCCATGGCACATGCAGCCTGACTGGGGCACAAAGATTTACATGCGGAAGCCTTGGAGACCAGCTGCCATTTGCTCAGTGGCTGGCCTCGGGATGGGTGATTTGAGGGGAGCCAGCCCGATGGACTTGGAAGGCTATGCTCAGAGTCTGGTGAATAGGGCTCTCTGGAAACTACTCTAGACTCCAATAAAATCTAGAGATGAATCAAGTCTTTCCCATAGAACTTTTAAACCACCCTGTGCCATTTAATAGAGAATTATAGCCCTGGTGTATGAATCCTCAGGATGGTTTAAAAATTCTACAGAAAGGATCTAATTTTTTATGAAAATCAGGAGGACTTGTCCGTAAGGGAGGCTCTGGTATCTTCCCCTGGATTGCTTACCTCATTTCAGAACTACTATCACCACATTTACACAAATGCTGACATCAGTGGCAAGCTGATCATAGAATATCAGGGTTGGAAGGGACCTTAGGAGGTCATCTAGTCCAACCCTCTGCTCAAAGCAGGACCAATCCCCAATTTTCACCCCAGATCCCTAAATGGCCCCCTCAAGGATTGAACTCACAACCCTGGGTTTAGCAGGCCAATGCTCAAACCACTGAGCTATCCCTCCCCTCCTTGTGATTTACATGAGCTGAGAATCTGACCTAGAGAGCTTTACTATTCACTGGATCTTAAAATAACATGAAATCATGGGTGGGGATGGGTTTATGAAGAAAAATGTGGAGTTCATTAAAAACATGGAAGGTCATATTCTCTCCTCACATCAGTGCATCTCCATTGGAGTCAATAAGGCTTCACTGTTGTAACTGAGGAGGGGTGAAATTTGGGTTTGGTTTGGAATCCAGTTAGAAATTTGGCAGAAGGTTCGGGTGTAGCGTAGGGTTGTGTTGGGCTATGCTATGATATACAGTGAAAGGTTCGGGTGCAAAGTAGGATTGGGTTGGACTGTGCTATAATATATGGCAGAAGGTTCGGGTGTGGGGTAGGGTTGGGTTGGGCTGTGGTATGATATATGGAAGAAGGTTTGAGTGTGGCATAGGGTTGGGTTGGGCTGTGGCATCATGATATATCTGGCATTATGATATATGGTCCCAGAATTCCATGCAGTTCTTGCCTTGGAATCTCTCTTCTCTGTTCTGTATGCTAATGGAGATGCCTCCTTGTCCCATCTTCGATGCAAATGAAGCTAGGGGAGTTTCCTTAATCCTGTCACGCTTATCCCAGGGGTTTAGGTGTGTCTCCCACTGCCTTTTCATTGCTTTTTGTAAGAGCATAACTATACTTGCAGAGGTAGAGCGCTTTGAGTTAAACCAGCCCTCAGAGACTGCAGTAGGGAAAGTGCTGCCGTGTGTTCACACTGTCAGCTGCAAGTGCAGTGGTGTGGCCACATTTGCGGCACTTGAAGTGGCATTGGGAGCGGTGCATTATGGGCAGCTATCCCACAGAGCACTTCTTCCCATTCTGGCGCTGTGGCTTGTGGGAAGGGGGCAGGGAGAGTGCAGGGCATTCTGGGTCCTGTCCCAATGCCCCGTGATGCATCGCTTCACATCCCAGCAATCCCTGTGCTTCTGTCCACATTTGGAGCCATCTTTCAATGTTTTTTGTACTGTGCGCGCTGTCTTCCCTTTTGGTCTGTGGGAATGGAGCCCGAACTTGTGAGGAATATGCTGATGGGTCTCGCCAGCACATCACGAATTGCAGTCGAGTTACTCCTTAAGCTACAAACTGACAATGAGGAGTCCGACGATGATGTTGACTCACATAACAAATACGACACGAGATTGCTTGTGGCATTCACAGACATGCTCACCACAGTGGAACGCCGCATTTGGGCTCTGGAAACAAGCACTGAGTGGTGGGATCACATCGTCATGCAAGTCTGGGATGACGAGCAGTGGCTGCAGAACTTTCGGATGAGAAAAGCCACTTTCATGGGACTGTGTGCTGAGCTTGCCCCTACCCTGCGGTGCAAGGACACGGGATTGAGAGCTGCTCTGACGGTGGAGAAGCAGGTGGCTATTGCAATCTGGAAGCTGGCAACTCCAGACAGCTACCTATCGATCGCTAACCAGTTTGGAGTGGGAAAATCGACCACTGGAAACGTGTTGATGCAAGTTTGCAGGGCCATTAATCACATCCTGCTCAGAAGAACCATGACTCTGGGCAACGTGTGTGACATTGTGGCTGGCTTTGCACAAAAGAGTTTCCCTAACTGTGGAGGGGTGATAGATGGGACGCATATTCCAATTCTGGCACCAAACCACCTAGCCTCCGAGTACGTTAATTGGAAGGGGTATTTCTCTAAGGTTTTCCAGGCGCTTGTGGATCACCGTGAGCATTTCATGGACATTAACGCAGGTTGGTCCGGAAAGGTGCATGATGCACGCATCTTTCGGAACACCATAGGGGAAGTCGAAATGCCCATTGTGATCTTTGGAGATCCCACTTATCCTTTAATGCTGTGGCTCATGAAACCCTACACAGGGAGCCTTGACAGCAGCAAGGACCAGTTCAACGACAGGCTGAGTGGGTGCAGAATGACTGTTGAGTGTGCTTTTGGCCATTTAAAGGGACGTTGGCGCTGTCTGTATGGGAAGCTGGACCTGACGACAACATCCCCACGGTTATAGCTGCGTGCTGTACCCTCCATAACATTTGTGAAGGGAAGGGTGAAAGCTTCACTCGGGCATGGACCATGGAGGTTCAACTCCTGGAGGCTGAATTTGAATAGCCAGAGACCAGGGCTATTAGAGGGGCCCAGTGCAGGGCTGTAAGGATTAGGGATGCCTTGAGGGAGCAATTCGATGCTGAAAGCCACCAGTAATGTTTGGTGCCCTGCACGGGAGTGAAGTGCAGTGGCTCCAATGCTAGTAGACATCTGTGTTGGCTACGTGTGATGCACTGACTTGCAATGCCTGTTGCTTTTCTGGGCTATGGTATCTTTTCCTTAATGCAATAAAGAATGTTTTCAAAGCCAAAAAATTAATTTACTGAAAAGAAACAACTGCTGGGGAAACAGAAAGGGCATGGCACACCTGTGCTTTTTGGGAGTAGCGAAGGGGGCGGGGTGGGAAACGGGACAATCACAGATTTGCATATGTCTTGTTATCATATTTAGCCTCCCTGTCTGGAGTGCCGCGCAATGAGTGCTGCACTTCAGACTGGCTAAAATGCATGGTGATGGGGGTTGAGTGCAGTGGGTAAGAGTCGTAGTTTGCAGGGTTGGGTGGTGAAGCTACAGGTGTTGGAGGCAGCTGGTGGCGGTAAGAAACCGGATGTTGGGGGAAGTGGATTGGCGGTGACATGGGGGCACAAGGGAAAGAGTTTTGGGACAAGGGATGTGGGGGTGGGGGCAGGAGCGGATCTGCTCTGTCTGCAGTGCTATGAGCGCCTGTATCGAGTCCACTTGGTGCTCCATGATGCTTATGAGCCGCTCTGTGCTTTGGTGCCAGCGATTCGCATTCTACTGGCGGAGCCTCCTTTCAGTCTCCCGCCACTCCTGTACTTTTTGATTTTCAGTTAGGGACTGCTGCATGACTTTATGACTTCATGCATGACTTTATGACTTCATGCAGCAGGTCCTCTTTGGTTCTTCATGGCCACTTCCTGATTCTTTGAAGCCTTTCAGCTGTTGATAACAAGGCTGTGACGGGGCAGGCTGGCCCCGCACTGGTATTGAGAGGGTTAACCCTTCCCTGCTGGTAGAGGAAGTCCCGCCCCTGAGGCTCTGCTGGGCATGCTCCAACCGGGAGCCAAGTATAAAAGCCTGCAGAGCTGCTCAGTCAGGGCTGGCAGCTGAGGGAGGAGGAAGCCCAGCGGAAGCTCCAGCCCAGGAGCAGCAGTACCTCGTTCAGGAGGGAACTGAGAGACCGGGAAGTAGGACCAGAGACTGGCAGCTGTCAGAACCCCAGGGAGCATTGGGGGCTGAAGAATCTGAAGACCCTGAGGACCCAGGGACAGCTACATCCGGAGAAGGGGTAGGAAGTGACCCAGGGAAGGGAAGGGAGTGGTATCTCCCACCACTCTAAGGGCAGCGTGTTGCGGTAGGATTCCCCGCTGACCCGGGGAGGACCACGCTGTTAAAGACAGGGCCCTGGGTCGGAGCCCGGTGGAGGCGGGTGGGCCCCGGGCTCCCCTACCGGGGGTCTCTGAACCCCAGTCTCCATCAGTGTGGAGACGTACTTCACCCACCCCCCTCGTAACTCGAAGGAGATAGATGGACTCCGGCCGCTAGGCCCCGTGATCCCCCGGGGAGGGGATTTAGAAGGACTTTGACCATTGGGCCAGACGGCCCTGGCTACCGGGGAGGTAGTCGAACTGCCATAAGCGCAGGGAGGCGGGGTTAACCTCGTCCCCCCCTGGAAACAAAGGGGTGACGAAGTGCAAAGCCCGCCACAAGTGGTGGAGAATGCGGGCATTGATCAGGGCCTGCTAGAAGGACCCGCATGTACAAGATGGAGACTGACAAGCTCCTAAAATGGCTACTGGAGAATCAGCAACAACAGGCTGCACAACAGCAACAACAGCAGACGCAGCTGTTGCAGCAACTGGCGGCACAGCAGCAACTGCAGGCTGCACAGCAACAAGAAGCCCAGCAACAGCTAGTGCGGGAGTTAGCTGCCCAGCAGCAAGTAAGCCAAGATCGGCTCTTCCAACAGGTAGCGACCCTGTTGAAGACAGCCGTCACTCCTTCCCCCAACCCCACCGGAGGAGGGCCCGGGGAGGGCTGCGGGGGACTACCGATACGGCTGACAAAGATGGGGCCCGGGGATGACCCCGAAGCCTTCCTAGTAACTTTTGAACGAGTAGCTACGGCCACTCAGTGGCCCCTCGAGCATTGGGCCACTATCCTCGCTCCGTATCTAACGGGACCCGCGCAGGCCGCTTACCGCAATCTTGACCCCCAGGAGGCACTGCAATATGAGAAGGTTAAGGCCGCCATCCTAGATCAGACAGGCATCAGTCCGGAGACATACCGACAGAGGCTGCGTCGGGAGAAATATTCGCCAGGAGCCAGGCCGCGGGCAGTGGCCCAGAAGGTCCGCGACCTCTGCTGGAGGTGGCTAGAGCCGGAGCGCCGTACTAGTTGCCAGGTGGCCGAGGCGGTGGCGCTGGAACAGTTCCTCCGGATCCTGCCTACCGGGGGGAAGGAGTGGGTGCAACGACATCGGCCGAAAACTCTCGCAGAGGCCACGTCCCTCGTCGAGGACTTCATGGCGGGGGAACCGGAAGAGCGACTGGGTCTTAAGACAAGGGCTTCAGGAAGGGGGGACCGACCCCCAGAAGGAGTGGTGCATAAAACCAGCGGGGGAGGTCCCCATTTGCCCTCCCGACAGGCGGGGTCTCCGTCAAACCCCAAGACCCGGGGCCCCTTGGGGGCGCACCTGCCCCGGGACCGAGAGGGACCGGCTGGGGACCCAAGCCTACTGCAAGGCACCTTATCTACGGAGGGGAATCACGATAGATGCTACCAATGTGGACAAAGGGGGCACTTCAGGAGAGAGTGCCCCTACATGGACTGTAATTATGGAGAGGTCCTGACGGCGGACCGACGAGCCCGGAAGGACGGGCCATCAAAGATGGTAATCCCGGTGCGAGTGGAGGGGACCCCAACCCTAGCATTGGTGGACTCAGGGTGCAGCCAGACCATCATTCGCTCGGGACTGGTAGAGGACACCCTCCCCACCGGGGCCCTGATACACTTACAATGTATACACGGGGACATGAAGTCTTACCCCACCGTCTGGGTGCAACTGGAGGTCGCCCAACAGGCTGCGCGCTGCTTAGTGGGAGTGGCTCCTAGATTAGCGTACCCCGTGGTGTTGGGCCGTGACTGGCCGGGTTTTGCCGGTCTTATGCAGGGGTGGAGCCGACAGCCCGAGAAGAGGAAGAGAGCCCCCTATCGGAGGCAGGGCTTGTTGGGCCAATCCGGGCCACAAGACCCTTTGGAGGGGACATCAAGAGGGCCCGAGGCAGCCAGAGGGAGCCAAGCCCCAACCGACGGTTCGACAGAAGAAGAAGCGAGGTGGCTGGAGATCGATGGAGATTTCCTGGAGGAACAGAGAGGGGACTCCAGCCTTAGCCGGGCCTGGGAACAAGCAGTTAGCCAAGATGGAGAGGCCCATCCCCGGCAATATCGGCCCCAAGGCCCCCATTTTGAGATCCACAAGGACTTACTTTATCGGGTGGCCCAGGAGCCAGAGACACGAGTCGAGGTACGGCAATTATTGGTCCCCCGAAGGTTCCGAAGAGGACTGCTCCGCTTGGCCCACGCGGTCCCCTGGGCAGGACATTTGGGGCGAGAAAAGACCTTCCTCAGAATAGCCCAACGGTTTTTCTGGCCGGGCATACACCAAGAGGTCCGCGATTACTGTGCCTCTTGCCCGGAGTGCCAGAAGGCCGGCCCGAAGGGGGTACCCAGGGCTCCCCTGGTGCCTCTACCTGTAATCGGCACTCCTTTTGAACGGATAGGCCTCGATCTGGTAGGGCCCCTGGAGAAAAGTAGCTCGGGACATAAATACATCTTGGTCGTAGTAGACTATGCGACTAGGTATCCAGAGGCAGTACCCTTACGAACAACTACGGCCCCAGTTATCGCCAATGAGCTATTACAGATTTTTTCCCGGGTGGGGTTGCCACGGGAGATATTGACGGACCAGGGGACTAATGTAACCTCCAAACTGATGGCAGAACTCTGCAGACTACTGAACATCCGAGCCCTTAAGACCTCCGTCTACCACCCTCAGACGGATGGATTGGTGGAACGCTTTAATGGAACCCTGAAGTCCATGCTGCGGAAGTTCGTGGGGGATGATCCCCGCCAGTGGGACAAGTACCTGCCAGCACTCCTTTTCGCCATACGCGAGGTGCCCCAAGCTTCTACCGGGTTCTCCCCATTCGAGCTCCTCTACGGGAGACAACCCCGGGGAATTTTGGACCTCTTGAAAGAAACCTGGGAGGAGCAAGAAACCCGGGTCAAAAGTTCGGTCCAGTATATCCTCCATTTGAGGGAACGGCTTCGTGCACTGGGCACCCGAGCCAGGGAGAACCTGTTACAAGCACAACACAATCAGGAGACCCAGTATAATCGAGGGACGAAGATGAGGAACTTCGAACCGGGAGACCGTGTTCTGCTGTTACTGCCCTCCTCGGAGTCTAAATTATTAGCCAAGTGGCAGGGGCCATTTGAGGTGGTTCGACGGGTGGGGCCCGTCGATTACGAAATCCGGCTGTCTGGGCGACGAAGGGACACCCAAATATACCATGTTAACCTGCTGAAGGCATGGAAGGACCGCGAGGGTTTTATGATTGCCCCGTACTCCCCAGAACCGGAACTCGGGCCCCTAGCCGGCGAGTTCGAGGAGCCGGGCCCGGTAGCCATTGGCCGAGAGCTCGACCCTGCGCAGCAAGAAGAGGTACGGCAGGTAGTAGCCGCGTTCCCCATGGTACTGTCCGCTCGACCGGGGAAAACAACGGTGACCAGCCACCACATCGCCACTATCCCTGGCCAAAAGGTGAGAGAGAACCACCGTCCGCTCCCCAAGAAAATGTGGGAGACCGTGCGGAAGGAGTTGGAACTGATGTTAACCCTGGGAGTAGTGGAAGAATCAAGGAGTGAGTGGAGAAGTCCCATAGTACTGGTCCCCAAGCCCGACGGTTCAGTGAGGTTTTGTATCGATTTTCGCAAAGTGAACGCCATCTCTCGCTTTGACGCCTACCCCATGCCACGAGTGGACGAGTTACTGGAGAGACTGGGACAGGCAGAATTTATCTCCACCCTGGACCTAACAAAGGGGTACTGGCAGATCCCTCTGACACCTACCTCACGAGTAAAGACAGCCTTTCCCACACCTTTTGGCCTTTTCCAATTTACGGTGATGCCCTTCGGGTTACATGGAGCAGCGGCTACCTTCCAGCGGCTTGTAAACCAGGTACTGAGCCCCCACAGTTCGTACGCTGCGGCATACATTGATGACATTGTCATTTATAGCTCCAGCTGGGGAGACCATATTCAGCACCTAACCGAGGTACTGCAAGCCTTGGGCGACGCAGGCCTCACGGCAAATCCGGCCAAGTGTCATTTAGGACAGCGGGAAGTGACTTATTTAGGCTATACGGTAGGGCGAGGAAAATTACGCCCCATGGTAGATAAGGTACGGGCTTTAAGGGACTACCCCACCCCAAAGTCCAAAAAGCAGGTACGACAGTTCTTAGGGTTGGCAGGGTATTATCGGCGGTTTGTCCCCAATTTCTCGACGCTGGCCGCCCCCTTAACGGACCTAACAAAGAAGACACAGCCCCAGAAGGTCCAATGGACGGAGGAATGTGAGAATGCTTTTCACGCACTCCGAGAACACCTGACCCAGAAGCCTGTGTTAACCCAACCCGACTTTACGAAGCCCTTCCTTCTCCAGACAGACGCATCTGGAGTAGGTATAGGAGCTGTACTATCACAAGAGGTAGAGGGGGAAGATCACCCCATTTTGTACCTCAGCCGAAAACTCTTTCCACGCGAGACGCACTACTCTACCATAGAGCGGGAGGCCCTCGCAGTTAAGTGGTCCGTCGACACACTGCGATACTACTTGCTGGGGAACCACTTCTTTTTAGTGACTGATCACGCCCCCCTCCGCTGGATCAACAGCATGAAAGAAACGAATGACCGAATTATGAGGTGGTATTTGTGCCTCCAGCCCTATTCCTTTCAAGTGCTTCACAGGCCAGGTAAGGCCCACGGAAATGCGGACTTTTTTTCCCGGATGGGAGAAGAGAAGGACGAAGAAGAGGACAGGGCAGTGGAAACCCCTACCACCATTCTAAGGGGGAGGGTGTGTGACGGGGCAGGCTGGCCCCGCACTGGTATTGAGAGGGTTAACCCTTCCCTGCTGGTAGAGGAAGTCCCGCCCCTGAGGCTCTGCTGGGCATGCTCCAACCGGGAGCCAAGTATAAAAGCCTGCAGAGCTGCTCAGTCAGGGCTGGCGGCTGAGGGAGGAGGAAGCCCAGCGGAAGCTCCAGCCCAGGAGCAGCAGTACCTCGTTCAGGAGGGAACTGAGAGACCGGGAAGTAGGACCAGAGACTGGCAGCTGTCAGAACCCCAGGGAGCATTGGGGGCTGAAGAATCTGAAGACCCTGAGGACCCAGGGACAGCTACATCCGGAGAAGGGGTAGGAAGTGACCCAGGGAAGGGAAGGGAGTGGTATCTCCCACCACTCTAAGGGCAGCGTGTTGCGGTAGGATTCCCCGCTGACCCGGGGAGGACCACGCTGTTAAAGACAGGGCCCTGGGTCGGAGCCCGGTGGAGGCGGGTGGGCCCCGGGCTCCCCTACCGGGGGTCTCTGAACCCCAGTCTCCATCAGTGTGGAGACGTACTTCACCCACCCCCCTCGTAACTCGAAGGAGATAGATGGACTCCAGCCGCTAGGCCCCGTGATCCCCCGGGGAGGGGATTTAGAAGGACTTTGACCATTGGGCCAGACGGCCCTGACTACCGGGGAGGTAGTCGAACTGCCATAAGCGCAGGGAGGCGGGGTTAACCTCATCCCCCCCTGGAAACAAAGGGGTGATGAAGTGCAAAGCCCGCCACAAAGGCCATCTGGGATCTCAAGGTTGCATCTGTAAAGCCAAAATGCAACACTTAACAGAGGCAGCATTGTTCACACTAGACAGAGCAATGATTCAGCCGTACTTAAAGACAAGCACTGTCTACACAATAGCAGAAAGTGCTGGTCCCAAAATAAGCGCACATAACTGACGGGAGCCCCAAAATGGTGAGTAATCACAGGCCATAGTGTCCTCTGGGGTAGGTTCTGTGCCTTGGGGAGAGCCAACAGCTGCAGGGGGCCCCTATACTGAACACTGTCCCCACATTTTCCACAGGATGAGTTCGTCCTGGAAGATCTCTCACTGCTGAGGGTGACCTGGGAAGCAAGGGAGGGTCTTCTACTGCAATGCGGTTTCCGCCCTGGCCCTTATGCTGCTTGCCTGTGTGCAGCAATGGTTCCCCTGCCCCTCACGGCACAGTGGCACGGACATGTTAGCCTTATTGGGACAAGGAGCACAGTAGCTCTGCCAAGGAACCTGCACAAGAGCATTGCCCAGCTTCTTCGTGAGACCTTTGAAGAGATCACTGAGGCCGATTACCGCGATGTGAGAGAGCACATCAATGCCCTACTCCTCATCTAGGCATGCATACAGCCCTAACCCTCCTCGCCCCAAGAGCCCACACAAAACAACTACCTTCCCAAAATAAATGCCACTTACCGGGCACCACCTCCACTGTTTGTTCTTCCCCAAGCACCGTCCGCTGCGACTGGCTACCTTCCTCCTGGCTTGAGAACAGCTCCTGGCTGCATGCATCTACAGGTGCCGACTTTTGTCGGCGCCGGTGGGTGCTCGCGCCCCGGCCCCGCCCCAACTCCACCCCCGCCCCTTCCCCAAATCCCCGCCTCCTCCCCCAGGAAAAAATTGGTGGGTGCTGAGCACCCACCGGCAGCTCCCCGCCGGCCCCCCCACCTGCGCCCAACTCACCTTCCAGGAGGCGCCTCCCACCAAAAAGCCACAGCTTTTTTTAGCCCAGCTGCCTGCCTCTCAACTGTGTGGCGGGGGTGGGGGGGGCCGCAGGGGAAAGCGCCGGAGGGAGGTGCGGCGTGAGACGGCTGCAGCCCAGGCAGGCAGAGCGAGGTCGCGCAAGTGTCCAGGCCGAGGCAGCGGGGATGTGGCTTGAGGGTTGGCTGACGGCTTGGATGTGCAGTTGGGATTGGATTGGGATGTGGTTTGAGGTTTGGCCGATGGTTCGGGTGTGGAGTTGGGATTGGATTGGGATGTGGTTTGAGGTTTGGCTGACGGTTTGGGTGTGGAGTTGGGATTGGGTTGGGATGTGGTTTGAGGTTTGGCTGACGGTTCAGGTGTTGAATAGGGGTGGATTGGGATCCGGTTTGGCTCACCATTCAGATGTGGCCTTGGGGTTTGCATGGAGTCCGGTTTGGGGTTTGTCAGAAATGTCTTGCTGGCTGGCACATTCCTCAGACCGGTTCAGCCAGAGCTGTGCATTTTCTTTTCTCTGCAGTACGAGCGAGAGTTGGCCCTGCAGGGGGAGCAGGAGCGCAGGCCTGAGTTCATCCTCGTCAAGGAGAGCCTGAAGAAGATCAAGCTGTCTGGAGAAACAGGCGTGAGGCAGACCTGAGGGGCAGGTGGCAGTGCCATCTCCTGGGGACTCTTGTAGAAGCAGGGGCTGAGACATTCAGCATGAGCCCAGCACATCTTCCACTGGGTGCCATCACAGACCGCTTTGTCTGGTGCCTGCCCTAGCAGCTGGGAAACCACTCGTTGCCTCAGAGAGGCTGATGATGGCAGAATGAGGACAGGAGCAAGGGCCACCTCTTTCTGAAGAGGGCTCTGATGAACGACTCTCCAGCCACAACTCTAGACCTGATGCCTCTGGGAGGGAGGATGTAGGGATGGGGAGCCTGCCTGCAAGGGAGTGGGCTGGACTTGGCTGTTTATATAACACCCCCGCCCACTCCCCAGGTGTCACACACTTATAGTTCTGTGGACTGAGCTCCTTGAACATCCCAGGGTCTCCTTTCATCCCTTAATTTCCCCTCACCAAATCTGTGTGGGTGCCCAGAGAACCATTGGCTGAGAGTCACCTTGTTACCCCTGGCCTCCAGTGCGAGGGAGCCTGGCCCTTGGTGGCTGGGTGTCAGCTCCCTGACACCACCAGCCTGTCAGCCACCCAAGCCCTCTTCTCCAGCCTAGGCCAGCCCTGATTTCACCCTGCCCATTAACACTAGGTGCACCCCAGGCCCCAAGTCCCTTCCAAGTGTTCCCCTGTGGTATCCAGCTCCCTACACTGGCTACTCACGGAAATCCCAGGTCCACTGCCCCCAAAGGAGCCATGCACCCCAGGTTGCCAGTTTTATCTTAAGCCTGTACCACACACAGCACTTGTAATAAAACAGAAGAAGGTCTATGTGAGATAGAATTGAGATTCTATTAGAGCGATCAGAACAAAAGGTTATCACACACAATAAAATCATAAGATGCAAACCCGGGTCTACACTTATCAATAGTTCCCTTTCCTACCTAATCAGGCAGGTTGCCCCCAGTTCAGTCTGCTTCAGATCCAAACCTTCACGAGAACACCAAGATGCCTCTTCAGTGGGTGGATCCAGATGGCCTTTCCCCGTTCTCTGTTATACTGAAACAGGCTTTTGTCTGTGTTCACAGGCCGGGTGAGGCTCCGTCTGTCGTCATTTTCCTTTTTACCTCCAAGAGGTTTCAATTGTTTGCCTTTGTCTCTGGTGCTTTTTCCGTTGAAAGTCATGGGATGGTGCAAGGCTGGACAATTGAGCCTTGTATTGCATCACCAATTCACCAGGGCAGGGGGACAGCTCCCTCCTGCCTGAACGGGCCAGCACTCAGACATGGTATCCCCTGGTGACTGACTTCTACTCCAAGCCCACAAAGCTGCCGGTCAGTATAATGACATTGTTCCTTAGATGTCACCCCTACAGACAGCTCACAGTGATTATGAATCTTGACAAGTTACGAGCATTTGGTAGATACCTGAAATTACTCTTTATGGATAACTATCCTGCAGGACGTGTGTTTGGTGTAGTGTTTGTGAGGTGAGAGCTCTTTGCAAAGAACAAGGGACCCTTTGCTACAGGGTCTTTGTCACACCTCCCCTGACATTGGCTATTCAGCCGGCGTCAGTTCTGGGCTCTCTTTCCTGGACAGGGCATCCGCTACCACGTTTCCTTTCCCTTTGAGGTGCACAATCTCCATCTCATATTCGTGCAGCGCTATGCTCCAGTGCACCAGCCTCAAGTCGGTACCAGTGGCCCTCTGCAGCCAGGCCAATGGAGCATGATCTGTTAATTCTCTAAATTGCCTGTTGAACAGACGTTTCCCTGGCTGCCCACATAATCGCATTGCACTCTTGCTCCTGAACAGAGTAGTTTTGTTCAGTGGGGTCAGTTGTTTACATAAGAGTGCAATGGGGGGCGGTTCTTGTCAATCTCCTCGGCCTGGACTAGAGCTGTCGGTGTTACACACATCTGTACGCCACTTAAACACTCAGGACTTGCCCGAACTGGCTTTTCTGACCAGAGGCGCCAACTTCCTAAAGTACCAGGGGATGCACAACCCACCCAGTTCTGGCTCTGGCCCCGCCCCCACTCCAGCCTTTCTCCCAAGACCCCACCATGCCTCTTCCTGCCCCATTTCGCCCCCTCCCTTGAGTGCACCCAGCCCTTGCTCCTCCCCCTCCCTCCCAGCACCTCCTGCATGCTGCAGAACAGCTGATCCATGGCAGGTGAGAGGTGCTGGGAGGGGGAAGATGCTGATTGGCGGGGCTGCCAGCGGATGGGAGGTGCTGGGAGGGAGAGTGAGGTGCTAATTGGTGAGGCCACCAGCAGGCAGGAGGTGCTGGGGGGTGAGATGGCTGCTGATGGGTGCTCAGCACTCACTGTTTTTTCCCGTGGGTGCTCCCCAGGGCTGGAGCACCCACGGAGCTGTCTCCTATGTTTCTGACAGGGGCGTTTTTCTTTATCAAAGCCTCTGGATCACAAGCTCTCTGTGGCCACCCTCCTACCCCAATCTAGTTCAGGGACGCCGTGCAGCTACTCCCCCTCCCTCCCTCCCTCAACTCCAGGGCATTGCTCCATCCATCTGTCTGCGAGAGGAGAACTTCGGAAGGCCACATCCGATCAATTCCAAAATGTCAGGGAATAGTCTAGGCCTCAGTGGACAGACCCCTATTGATTTTGGGGAAAACCTGGACACCAAAGGGCGGAAACGGGGGACATATGGAGCTCCTGCCATCTGCTCAGCACAGATCTAACACAAACCTCAAACCAGATCCAACCCAAAATATTTTCCACATCCAAATGGTCAGCCTAACCTCAAATAGGGTGACCAGATGCGGGAACCTAAATAGGGGCTCGTTGAGCAAAAAAAAAAAAAAAAAAAAAAAAAAGGCGTCCTGACCATGCATCTTGGGACACAAGAAGAAAAAATCGGAACGTCCCAATTTTATCAGGACATCTGGTCACCCTAACCTCAAAAATACATGCCAGCCGAACTCCTGCTCCACAGCTTCCAGCGCCTTTGCTCTCTGGCTTAGCTCAAAAAAAAATGGCCAATGGCACCAAGGAACATGTTCCAGCACAACACCCCTGCTCCTCTTGCCCGAAGCCCAACAGAGCTTAGCGCATTGATTCCCTAAATGACTGATCCCCTAGACCATGGGGCGGGGGGAATGGGGACACGCTCACAGCCCCTGACATGGGGCAGGGGGGAGTGGGGACACGCTCACAGCCCCTGACATGGGGCAGGGGGGAGTGGGGACACGCTCACAGCCCCTGACATGGGGCGGGAGGAATGGGGCACACAGAACCCCTGGTGAGGAGGGGAGAGATTGGGGGACCCTGGTATGGGGGAGGGAGGAATGGAGGACCCAGAGACCCTGGCATAAGGGAGGGAGTAGGGGAAGTTGCAGGGAGTCCCTCAAAGGCGTAGTTCTATATTTGGGGGTGGGGGCGACTCCAGTCAGGCCAACAGGGCTGGGCATGGGGACAACAAATTACATGCCTGCCCACAGGGACGCCATTTCAGATTGCGCGGGAGAAGGCAATTTTAACCATGATTCCAGGAGCTACTTAGGCAACTGAAAACTCTAGTGTTTTTGCAGATAACTTAGAACTATCTGACAGGAGCACTGTATCTAATCCCTATATCAAGAAATAAAATTAAATAAATATTAGACCCACCCAGCTGTAACACTAACATGTTCTGACAGCTTGTGGGAATGTCTTATGGGGCATTAATTAGGTTTAAAATTGTAATGTCAATTCTTATTCAGATACTCTTACTAAGGCCAGAAGGGACTTTTGTGATCATCTAGTCCAGGGGTCTCAAACTCAAATGACCACGAGGGCTACATGAGGACTAGTACACTGGCACGAGGGCTGCATTACTGACACCTCGGCCCTGCCCCCACTCCACCCCTTCCATGAGGCCCTGCTCCTGCCCCGCCTCTTCCCACCCCTTCCCTGCCCCCATTCCAACCCCTTCACCGAAATCCCCACCCCAATTCTGCCCCCCCCCAGTCCCCGGGGGTGCAGGAGGAGTATGGGGTGTGGTGGGGGCTCAGGGCAGGGAGTTGGGGTGTGGGGTGCAGGAGGGGTGAGGGGTGCAGCAGGGGGCTCAGGGCAGGGGTGCGGGGGGGGCTCAGGGCAGGGAGTCAGGGTGGAGGAAGGGGGCGGGGGCGGCAGGGGCTCAGGGCAGGGGGTTCGGTGGCAGAAGGGGGGCTGGGCAGCCTGCGGCTCCCCTGCCCTCTGCGTTTACCTAGAGCAGCTCCGGCCGGCACGCACTGGGGGTAGGGCAGGCTCCATTGGCCAGGAACGGGGAACCGCGGTCAATGGAAGCTTCGGGGGAGGTACCTGGAGGAGCAGCCAGAGAAACACACAGGCCCCCAGTGCGAGCCAGGCCGGAGCTGCTCTAGGTAAACGTGGCGGGGGGGGGGGGGCCCGCGGGGAGCTCGCGGGCTGCACAAAATAACCTCGCGGGCCGCATGCGGCCCCCAGGCTGCGAGTTTGAGACCCCTGATCTAATCTGACCCTCTGCACATCGCAGGCCACAGAACCTCATCCACCCACCCCAGTAACAGACCCCTAACCTCTGGCTGAGTTACTGACGTGCTCAAATCATGGTTAAAGTCTTCAAGTTACAGAGAATTCACCATTGACACTAGTTTAAGCCTGTAAGTGACCCCATGCCCCATGCTGCAGAAGAAGGTGAAAAGCCCCCATGGTCTCTGCTAATCTGACTCGGGGGGAAAATTCCTTCCTGACCACAAATATGATGATCAGTTAGACCCTGAGCATGTGGCCAAGACCCACGAGCCAGACACGTGGGAAGGAATGCTCTGTAGTAACTCAGAGCCCTCCCCATCTACTTTCTCATCTCCATTCATTGGGGATTTTTTGCTACAGGCAGTCACAGATGGGTCACATGCCATTGTAGCCAGTCTCATCACACCATCCCCTCCATAAAAACTTATCAAGCTCAGTCTTGAAGCCAGTTAGGTTTTTGGCCCCCATTGCTCCCCTTGAAAGGCTGTTCCAGAACTTCACTCCTCTGATGGTTAGAAACTGGCACCTAATTTCAAGCCTAAACTTGTTGATGGCCAGTTTATATGTATTTGTTCTGGGGTCCACATTCATGCTTAACTTAAATAACACCCCTCCCTTCCTGGTATTTATCCCTCTGATGTATTTACACAGAATAATCATATCTCCCCTTAGCCTTCTGTTGGTTAGACTAAACAAGCCAAGCTCTGAGAGTCTCTTTTCATAAGGTAGGTTTTCCATCCTAGTAGCCCTTCTCTGTACCTGTTCCAGTTTGAATTCATCTTCCTTAAACATGGGAGACCATAATTGCACACAGTATTCCAGATGAGGTCTCACCAGTGCCTGGTATAATGGTACTAACTCTTCCCTGTCTCTGCTAGAAATACTTCCCCTGATACATCCTAGGACCGCATTAGTCTTTTCACAGGTGCATCACATTGATGGCTCATAGTCATCCTGTGATCAACCAATACACCCAGCGCTTTCTCCTCTGCTGTCACTTCCAATTGATAAGTCCCCAGCTTATAGCAAAAATTCTTGTTAATTCCTAAATGCATGACCTTGAACTTTGTCCTATTAAATATCATCCCATTTCTATTACTCCAGTTTACAAGGTCATCCAAGATCTTCTTGTATGATAATTCCGGTCCTCCTCGGTCAGGGGCAGCTCTCACAATTTTGCCAGTCCAAGCAGGGGCGGCGGCCCAGCCCCCGATGCAGGCAGATGTCACGGGGCCCCGCCCCCGACGCCTGCTTGCGTCGGGGGCGGGGACCAGCTACATCTGCTTGCGTTGGGGGCGGGCCCCAACCCCAACCCCAACGCAGGCAGTCCCAGTCCGCGGCGGCAAGGGAAGAGTGGCGGACCTGCCACCCCATTGCTGCTGCAGCATGCGAGAATGGGGCGGCAGTCCGAGTCCCGCGGTGGCAATTCGGCGGCGGGAAGAGCGGACCTGCCGCCGAATTGCCGCCGCGGGACTCGGACTGCCACCCCATTCTTGATGCTGCCCCAAGCACCAGCTTGGAAAGCTGGTGCCTGGAGCCGGCCCTGTCCTCAGTACTGGGAGTACCTCCCAACTTTGTATCATCTGCAAATTTTACTAGCACACTCCCACTTTTTTTTGCCAAGGTCAGTAATAAAAATGTTAAATCAGATTGGTCTCAAGACTGATCTCCGAGGAGCTCCACTAGTAACCTCCCTCCAGCCTGACAGTTCACCTTTCAGTATGACCTGTTGTAGTCTCCCCTTCAACTAGTTCCTTATCCACCTTTCAGTTCTCATATTAATCTCCATCTTCTCCAATTTAACTAATAATTTCTCATGTGAAATTGTATCAAATGCCTTACTGACATCCAGGTAGATTAGGGTTTCCTGGCCCACCTGCGGACGTCGATTCTGGAGTTCTTTTGGTCAGGACTGCACTGGGTCTCTGCAGGGGTTCTCCACCTACCTCTGGAGGAGGGAGGGCAGGGCCTGAAGTGCCTACACACTCAGGTCCATGTCTTCCGCCTCCAGGCCCTGCAGAGGCTCCTTTATGGTGCAGGTAGTCCGGCGTGGAGCGTACTGGCGCACGCCTTCCTGCGCCGCTTCCGAGGGCTCCGATATGACTGGCAGCTCCTTTATCTCCATCCGAGAGGCCTTCCGTGAGACCTCTCCGAGCTGCCGGTCTTCTACCAGGACCTTCTCCGGACCTGGAAGCTATTCTCAGCGACCAGGTCTGTGGCGGCCACCGAGGGGGCAGATCTCCTTGCGGAGCCCCTGCTACACAACCCCCAGCTCCGTGTGCAGGTGGCGGAGTCCCCCTCAGTGAGCCAGAGATTGGTCCTGGCAGAAGTCACTAGAGTCGGAGACCTCCTGGACTACGACTGGGGAGACTGGCTGGATCCCAACGCTCGCTCAGCGCATGGGGCTCTCCAGACCTCGTACTCCCCGGCGTGTACTTCAGGAGGTGAAGGCCACTTTGCCACCCGCTGCTCGGGCTTACCTTGACCGGGTCCTGCAAGACGGTACGCCCCTCCCTCCCTCCACCCCAGGCCCTCCGGACCTTTTTATTGGGCCCCTGCCCCATGGACCCAACCGGCTCCCCGGTCCCTTCACCGAGAGCCGGCTGCACGAACTGCAGCCAGTCCGCTTCCAGACCGCGCCAAGGAAACATCTATATACGCTCGTGCTCCACACCCTTCATCTCCTCACCCTCGCGTCCTGCCCCGATACGAAATGGCGGGACCTCCTGCCACCTCTGGAGGGTGAGAAGCCCCGGTGGGCCAGTCTTTACTCCACCTTAGTCCTGAGGCCCGCCGGGGATGTCAGTTGGCGGCTCCTTCATGGAGCCGTGAGCACGGGCGTGTACTTAGCATGGTTCACTCCTATCCCTGACACCTGTCCCTTTCGTGGCGTGAGGGACACCCTGGCGCATGTCTATCTGGAGTGCGCCAGGCTGCAGCCCCTTTTCTGGCTCCTCTTAGACATTTTGTTACGCTTTTGGTTACACTTTTCCCCTCACCTCTTTATTTATGCACTCCCAATCCGTGGCCCCACAAAATCGTGGGACCTACTGGTCAACCTCCTCCTGGCCCTAGCTAAACTGGCCATCTACAAAACCAGGGTGAGGAGGCTGGCCGATGGAGGCTCCTGTGACTGTGGGGCCTATTTCCAATCCTCCGTTCATTCACGCATCCGGGCAGAGTTCCTCTGGGCAGCATCCACTGGCTCTCTTGACGTCTTTGAGGAGCAGTGGGCGCGGTCCGGGGTTCTCTGCTCGGTGTCCTCATCTGGTTCACTTTGTTTGACCCTTTGACCACACTCCCGTCCCTGTTTTCTCATTTGTTGTCCCCCGGAATTACTTGGAATCCAGGTCCTGTGGATCCCTCCCCCTAGGCTGGGGGGTGGGATCCTTTAGCAGTGGGCGGGCTTTGCCTGCCCACTTCCCGGATCCCAATAGGATCCGGGTAGATTAGATCTACTGCATTTCCTTTGTCTAAAAAATCAGTTATCTTCTCAAAGAAAGATATTAGTAAATTTGTTACTACCTCTTGAATCCAACAATGGAAACAAAAAAACATCTACAATTACTTTCTCTCATTTAGGTTACTTACTTTTTGCTGTTCACCAAGCTTGGAACAGATCATTTAACTTTAGGAAACATCCTACTGTAACCCTTCTGCCAGGTGAAGCCAGCAGCACCCAGGGTTGGGTTCAATATCTAGGGGTTCCTTTCCATCGATACAACACAGAACTGGCTCGAGCCCCCACTCAGTAACCTGGGAAAATTCCACCCCACCCCTGGGCACCTCTGAGAGGCAATACTTCCCCACTCACAAGCACAGAGTCTGAGTGTAGAAAAGAAACTTGTAATGAAAGGACAGAAGTCACCTGGCATTAATTAGGGAAAATGCCACAAGCAGGATTCATAAACCTAAAACTATGAGCAGGACGCCGACCTCAGAGTGCATGGGGCATAGCCTTCCACCTTGTGTTCTACAACCAACAGGTCCTTTTCTGTGCCCCTCTCTGCTCCCTCTCCACACCCCACTCACAGTGATTGTCCTTGGTCAGTGAGGACCCCGGGCTCAGGGGTGCATCTGTGTGAGTTCACCTCCGAGCTGGGGAAGAAGGCACCTTGCTTGCCCCACCCTCTGAGCACTTGTTCTGGCTGGCCACCATGCCAGCCGCTTGTTCTGCTGGTCACCCCATCTGCCGCTCCTGCCGCCCACCTGCTCACCACTCTTGCCAGCCGCTCCTGCCAGCCGCCTGTCAGTCACATTCTGCTGCCACCTGCCTCTCTGCTGGTCAGTCTCTTAGGCCTGGTCTACACTAAGAGTTTATGTCAAATTTAGCAGCATTAAATCGAATTAACCTGGACCCATCCACACAACGACGCCATTTATTTCGACATAAAGGGCTCTTAAAATCTATTTCTGTTCTCCTCCCCAATGAGGGGATTAGCACTAAAATCGATATGGCCGTGTCGAATTAGGGTTAGTGTGGACGGAATTTGACGGTATTGGTCTCCGGGAGCTATCCCACAGTACACCACTGTGACCTCTCTGGACAGCAGTCCGAGTTTGGATGCTCTGGCCAGGTACACAGGAAAAGCCCTGGGAACATTTGAATTTCATTTCCTGTTTAGCCATCGTGGCGAGCTCAGCAGCACTGGTAACGATGCAGAGCTCTTCAGCAGAGGTGACCATGCAATCCCAGAATTGAAAGAGGGCTCCAGCATGGACAGAATGGGAGGTGTTAGCACGGATTCATCTCCCCATACAGCTATTAGATCTATCAGAACTACGATCGAAAAAACAGAATGCAAAAATCTACGAGAAAATCTCCAAGGCCATGATGGACAGAGGATACAGCAGGGATGCAACGCAGTGCCGCGTGAAAATTAAGGAGCTGAGACAAGCGTACCAGAAGACCAAAGAGTCAAACGGATGCTCCGGGTCAGAGCCCCAGACACACCGCTTCTACGCTGCACTGTATGCCATCCCAGGGGTGGCTGCCACCACTACCCCACCCCTGTCCGTGCCGGACTCCGAGGATGGGGTATCTCATCAGTCCCTTCCTCTGATGTTTTTGCGGATGGGGAAGATGAAGAAGGAGATGATGAGGACAAGGTAGTTGACAGTGCTCCGCATGCCGATTTCCCTGAAAGCCAGGAACTCTTCCTCACCCTGACAGAGATACCCTCCCAAGGCGGTATCCCGGACCGTGAAGCCGGAGAAGGCACATCAGGTGAGTATCTTTTGAATTGAAAAGACATGGTTTAAAAGCAAGTGATTTTAATGATTACTTTGCCCTGAGGACTTGGGATGCATTTGTGGCCAGTACAGCTACTGGAAAAGTATGTTAACATGTCTGGGGTGGAGCGGAAATCCTCCATGGACATCTCTATGAAGCTCTCCTGGAGGTACTCTAAAAGCCTTTGCAGAAGGTTTCTGGGGAGAGCAGCCTTATTGCTTCCTCCATGGTAGGAAACTTTACCATGCCAGGCCAGTAGCAAGTACTCTGGTATCATTGCACGACAAAGACTGGCAGCATACAGCCCGGTGTTTGCTGGCATTCAAGCAACATCTGTTCTTTCTCTGTCTGTGTTATCCTCATCAGAGTGATATCATTCATGGTTACCTGGTTGAAATACAGGAATTTAATTACGGGGACATTCAGAGGTGGCCGTTTCTACTGGGCTGTTTGCCTGTGCCTGAAAATAAATCCTCCCCGCAGTTTCCAGCCACGCGGTGGGGGCGGGGAGTGGGGTGCTTGATGCAGAGCAGTTTGCGGTCGGCTAGCAGGGATCTTCCCTGATACCAGCCACGCGTTGGGGTGAAGGCTAAAGCGATCATCCCAGAGAATGGGATGGCTGGGGTTACTTTGGTTTCTGCCGCTGCACGTTAATCCGCAAAGCACAGCACTAACTGGCCAACGCAAGGATCTTTGCTTTGAACGGGAAAGGAGGGCTCTGCTGTTAATTAAGGTTTCAGAAGCTGAAAGGCTATGGCTTACCATGGCCGCCTGCTAGCCGAATTCCGTTGCCCGGCCCTGCTTGTGTGATCTGTACACCAAAGCCCCAGGCACTCAATATAAAGATGCAAAATGCGACCTTGTACTGAAAGCACATGTGCTAGGTACTGTGAATGGTGTTGTTCACTGCGAAAGAGTGTACGCGTTGTTCTGTAAAAATGTATCTTTTTAAAAAATTCACTCCCTTTTTTTCATCCCGCAGCTGCGACTGTTTCTAGGCTTCCTCCAGCATCTCCCTCCCAAAGGCTATCCCAGATAAGGCGGCGAAAAAAAACGCACATGCGATGAGATGTTCTCTGAGCTCATGCAGTGCTCCTGCACTGAAGTGGCTCAGCAGAATGTATGGAGGGACACAATTTCCCAATACAAGCAAGCAGGCAGTGAATGGGAGGACAGGAGGGACGAGCGTGAGAATAAGAGGGATGCTCGAGATGACAGGTGGTAGCAGGAAGACCAGTGGGTGACTGAGGCGATGCTGGGGCTACTGTGGGATGCAGTGTCTTCCCCAGGAATTGAAATTAGGGGGGGTGTTGAAATATTCGGGGGGGGGGGTCAGGGCCGACGAGGGCTGAGACCATGAGGGCAAAGGTGGGCTGTATGGCACTATAGTAAAAACTGAAAAATGTTTCATGACCATTTTATTAGATTTAACTCATGTTTTAAAACCATCACAAAAATTAAAGTTGGCTACTCAAGCCTACTATGAAGCACTACATCTATATCAGTCTTGGTTTCTTGTTGTAATTTTGCACTCCTTGGTGTCTTCTTGTGTGTCCGTTACTTCCAGTCCTTCATGATATACCCATGATCAGGCAGAAGGCGATTTCTTTCAGAACACAAAATTCTATTCAATGAGGAAAAATTATGTTCAGCTGTAGCTGTTGTGACTGGGATTAGCAAGAGATGAATTCCTACTTTCATGGCAGGAAACATAGCACAAAGATTGGGTCGAACCATTAGTGATGATAAAGAAGTTGAAGTTAAATCTTCATTCGTTCATCATATGCTATTCCACTCTGTGTTTAAAATTCTCTATTCTGCCCTGATCACATAGCAGCCCCATTGCTGGTAGTGCCTCACTCCACTCAACTGTAGGTGTTTTATAAGACAGGCATCTGTAAAAGCTATGAGGAGGTTGAATAGAATCCAGAAATCTCTATTGTAGATTTGTAAGAATCAAGTCTTTGTACTTTTTCAGGTGGTTTAACAAACACTTCTTGTCCTCTTCACTTATGGAATCAATATAAGTACCTTCATTAGTCAACTTCTGGACTGAAGTCTGCTTCTTCCAGTACATTTTCAATGGATATCTCTGATTGATCCAAGGATAGCTTCTATTTCTGGACAAAGATCTACTAATGTTGTAGCAGATGCCTGGATTACATTGTTTAATGACCCAAGTGGTTTCAACAGTAGACTTACAAGAGAGAGAATGGCAATAGTCTTCTCTTAGTAACAAAAGTAGTCCACCAGCCTCACTACTTAGATCTGTCCTATCTTGGTGGATACTTTCTAAAGCCAGTAATAATGGTTGCAGTAATTTTAAGACAACTGCCAAGAATCACTCATGAGAAAGCCAGCAGGTTTTCCCAGGTTGGACTCATTTGAACTTCAATCCCAGCGTATCTTCTATTTGTTTCCAAAATGTTCAGTCCTTTTGGACTCTTGCTGAAAAAAAAAGTATAAAAAACCCATTAAATTTGTGGCTTTTTAATGTCTTTTGAAGATTCTGCAGCTTGTACTAGCGCTAGCTGGAGTAGATGGCCTCTACTGTGTGTATAGGAGAGCTTAGGGTTACACTTTTCTCTGAGCAAAGCTTGTACTCCACTATGTCTTCCAGCAAAGTTTGTAGCTCCATCAAATGCACAAGCAGCCATCTGTTTGGGGTTCAATTTACAAGCATTTAAGTCTTCTAAGATGTCACAGATGCAGCTGATGTGTCTTCTATAACTAAACATCTAGAATGCATCTACTGGCCTACCACGGACATCAAGATAACATACGTAATGACTTAATACTTGATGCCTATTTGCATTGGTGCATTTGTTGGCCATGTATGCACATATTTTGAATATAGTGAGAGAATTTTCTTCACTTTTTCAACTCTTGAGTCTTTCACTGTTGCACCACATGTTTCAAGAGAGTCAGCTGAGTTTTTTGCAGAAAGATAGTGAGCATTTGCCAGTCTTGTTCGGAACCGGTGTCCAACTTCAGAATTAACAAGTGACAATGCACTTAACATAGGCCTCTAGTTTGTAGTGTGTGGTATCTCTTGCTTAAATAGAAAGTATGATGCAATAGCCATGTTGGTTCACATAAACTGAGTTGTGTCTCCAACATTGTTAACAGCCTCATTAAGTTCTTCTAAAATTGGCTTTGACGGTGACTGGCTTATAAGGCTTTCTGCATGTTGATGCAGTCCAGAAGCATGGTGTTTTGCAGCCTTTTCATATAGGTTGTCAGTATTGGCTTAGCTGATCAGTGTGGCAAACCAAGCTCCTCCACTTTTACTATATAAATCCATGACACGCCCACATCTTAAATACTGAGTGTAGTTCTGGTCACACCATCTCAAAAAAGATATATTGGAATTGAAAAAGGTACACAGAAGGGCAACAAAAATGATTAGGGGTATGGAGCAGATTCCATATGAGGAGAGAAGACTGGGCCTTTTCAGCTTGGAAAAGAGACGACTAAGAGTGGATATGATAGAGTCTTATAAAATCTTGATTGGTGAGGAGAAAATGAATAAGGAAGTGTTATTTATCCCTTCACTTAACAAAAGAACCAGGGGTCACCCAATGAAATTAATAGGCAGTAAGTTTAAAACAAAGTTTTAAAGGAAGTATTTCTTCACACAACTCACAGTCACCCATGGAACTTTTTGCCAGGGATGTTGTGAAGGCCAAAATTATGAGGGTTCAAAAAAGAACTAGATAAGTTAATGGAAGATTGGTCTATCAATGGCTATTAGCCAGGATGGGCAGGGATGCAACATCATGATCTGAATGTTCCTAGCCTCTGTTGACCAGAAGCTGGGAGTGGACGACAGGGGATGGATCAATCGATGTTTCCCTGTTCTGTTCATTCCCTCTGAAGCACCTGGAACAGTCACTGTCAGAAGACAGGATACTGGGATGGATGGACCATGATCTAACCCAATATAGCCATTCTTACATAAAAAATAATTATAATAATAAAAAAGTTTAGTACAGAAACTCCCCAAGATAACGACCTCTTGAGATAGCAATGATGTGAGATAATGATCTTGGCAAATAATGCATTTTTAAAATCTTGGCCTACTAGGAAACATATTTATATAAGTTTCCCAGTCACAAATATAGCTTCTGGAGAAAGGTCACTAAAACATAGTCCAATTAGGGTGACCAGAAAGCTAGTGTGAAAAATCGGGACAGGGGGTGGGGAGTAATAGGAGCCTATATAAGAAAAAGACCCAAAAATCAGGACTGTCCCTATAAAATCGGGACATCTGGTCACCCTAAGTGCAATGCTCTGGCCGCTGTTGTTTGTCATGCCACCGTTCACTCTATTGCTCTGCCCCAATAGCCCTACACTGTCACCTTCTACTGCCACCTGCCACTGTGACCTCTGTGAGTCAGTCTCTCGGGGTGGGGGGAACTTCGATGCTATTGCAGACTGGGGCATCTCTTCCACAGAAACACTGTCCCACGCAGGTCTAAGCACTTAGACCTGATTATCAGAGATTTCAGCTCTAGTGGTCACTTAACAAACCAAAAGACTCTCTATGAAGCCTAATCAGCTCTGTCTTTAAACTGTGGAGAGGCGCAGGTCAAATAGTACTTGTGACTCAGTCAGAACATAAGGCAAAACACCTGTCCCCACCCTCTCTCTTGATGCCCTCAATCAGCACAGGCTAAGGACAGTTCTACTGCCCTTTACTCATACAATAAAAACAACAACATTTCATTACCCCCTGCATTCAAGTGATTTGTAACCCAACCCCAGCCAAAATCTATCACTTGGGCAACACAGCTCTGTTTGCTGCATACCTAGGTAGATTAGGTGTGAATGTAAATACAATCTGGTCCTGAAGCCTTTCCTCCCAGCCCCAGCTCATCACTAGCTGTCAGGGAGAGCTCATTTAAACTTTGCTTACAAATCATCATTTGAAATTATGATGTTGGCCAATATAACCAAAATGAATGCACTGACAGTCACAAAAAACAAAATCTGTATAAGGAAGCTAGTCTGTGTTCATACTTTTCAAATCTATTATACTTTTTCAGATACACGTATTTTATCATATACTTTATATGCTTTTAAAGTGTGTATTCATGTTTCAATTTCAATTCAAATTCCCAAACCATCACTAAATTGGCAACACTGCATGTAACTAGTTCACAAAACTGGGGGGGGTGTTGGGAAAATTCAGGGGGGTGTACACCCCCCCTAGGGTGGGGGTAGGGAAATCACTGGTGGGATGTTCTGCAGGAACGGAAGCAGGATGACAGACCGCTGCTGCAGCCCATCTGTAACTGTCCTCACCCCTCCACAAGTCCCATAGCCTCCTCACCCAGAGTCCCAAAAACGTTGGGGGGGGGGGGAGGAGAAGAGGCTCCGTGCGACCAATCACTTCACCCCGGCGAATTGCCCAAGCAGCAGAAGGCTGTCATTCCCCAAGTTTTTAAGCGGCCTTTCCTTCCCTCCTCCCTCCACCCACATCCCACCCTGGCTACCGTCCCAGTTCTCTCCCTTTGCTAATAAATCCTGAATAAAGAATACTTGTTTGTTAAACAATGGTGCCTTTATTTCCTTTCAAAGCAAGGTGTGCTCGAAGGGCGGGGGGGAGAGAAGGGCGGTTGTTAATTAGAGAGGATAGACAATATAAACAGAGTCAACAAAGGGGGCAGGTTCTCATCAAGGAGAAACAAACATAAGAGTCACTCGGTACCCTGGCCAGTCATGAAGCTAGTTTTCAAAGCTTCCCTGATGCGCAGTGCGTCCTGCTGTGCTCTTCTAATCGCCCTGGTGTCTGGCTGTGCATAAGCTGTGGCCAGGCAATTTGCCTCAACCTCCCACCCTGCCATAAACGTCTCCCCTTTACTCTCAGAGATTGTGGAGCACACAGCAAGCAGCAATAACGATAGGGTATATTGGTTTTGCTGAGGTCTGAGCGAGTCAGTAAGCTGCGCCAGTGCCCTTTCAAATGTCTAAATGCACACTCCACCACCATTCTGCACCTGCTCAGCCTGTAGTTGAACAGCTCCTTACTACTGACCAGGGCGCCTGTGTATGGCTTCATGAGCCAGGGCATTAGTGGGTAGGCTGGGTCCCCAAGGATCACTATAGGCATTTCAAGATTCCCAACAGTTATTTTCTGGTCTGGGAAGTAAATACCTTCCTGCAGCCATCTAAACAGACCAGAATTCCTGAAGACGCGAGTGTCATGAACCTTTCCCGGCCATCCGACATTGATGTTGGGGAAACGTCCCTTGTGATCCACCAGTGCTTGCAGCACCATTGAAAAGTACCCCTTGCGGTTAATGTACTGGCTGCCCTGGTGCTCCGGTCCCAGGATAGGGATATGCGTTCTGCCTACAGGCCCACCACAGTTAGGGAATCCCATTGCAGTGAAGCCATCTACAATCACCTGCACATTTCCCAGGGTCACTACCTTTGACAGCAGCAGCTCAATGATTGCATTGGCTACTTGCATCACAGCAACCCCCACAGTAGATTTGCCCACTCCAAATTGATTCGCGACTGACCGGTAGCTGTCAGGCATTGCAAGCTTCCAGAGGGCTATTGCCACTCGCTTCTCAACTGTCAGGGCTGCTCTCATCCTGGTGTTCTGGTGCTTCAGGGCAGGGGACAGCAAGTCACAAAGTTCCAGGAAAGTGCCCTTATGCGTGCGAAAGTTTCGCAGCCACTGGGATTCATCCCAGACCTGCAACACTATGTGGTCTCACCATTCTGTGTTCGTTTCCCGGGCCCAGAATCAGCATTCCACGGCATGAGCCTGCCCCATTGCCACCAGGATGTCCAATTTGCGGGGTCGCATTCTCTGAGAGAGGTCTGTGTCCATGTCCTCGTCACTGTCGTCACCGCGCTGCCGTAGCCTCCTCGCCTGCTTTCTCAAGTTCAGGTTATGCATAAAGCGCATGATAATGTGCGAGGTGTTGACAACAGCCATAACTACTGCGATGATCTCACCGGGCTCCATGCTCGCAGCACTATGGCGTCCGCGCTTTCAATCCAGGGAAAAGGGCGCGAAATGTTTGTCTGCTGTTGCTTTCACGGAGGGAGGGGGGAAGTGAGGGTTGAATGACGACACTTACCCATAACCACCCGCAACAAATTTCTTGCCCCATCAGGCATTGGAAGCTCAACCCAGAATTCAAATGGGCAGCGGGGACTGCGGGAACTGTGGGATATGTACCCACAGTGCACCGCTTGGAATGTTGATGCTTGCCCTGGTACTGTGGACTCACACCGGCGAAGTAATGTGCTTAGTGTGGACACACATGTTTGACTTTATATCATCGGTTCCCAAAAATCGGTTTTGGTAAAATCGGACTATTGTCGTAGTGTAGACATACCCTTAGTGATTTTTTAGCTCTTAGCAGGCTGGGCAAATACAGTCCCACAACAAGTGATTTCAGCTCTTAGCAAGCTGGATAGAAACACACTCCTACCACAACTGATTTCAGCTCTGACTGAGCATTTAAAATAACAAAGACTCCTAATTAGGCTTATTTAGTTCTTTCTTTGAACAGCGAGGCGGAACAGGCTAAACCAATCTGGGGAACCTTAGGGAGAGTCTCCCACGTCCTCACTAGGATACCAGCTCCCACCCATTTTACTTTCACAGGGCTCTGGCATTTGAGCCCCTGGCTTAATGAGGTCCTTTCAGCTGAGGATATGTGACGCTCCCCTCTGGTGTTATCCGGACTGGTGATCTACTAGGTCACTCTAATTCTTGACTCTGCGGGCCAGCCTTACCTGCTCTGCTGTGAGAACCCCCACTCCTGGGCTGTTCACGCACAGCCTCTGGCATGTAAGCTGCTCCTTGGATTGTGCAACCGAATGACACTAGCCAATATCTCCGATCCCAGACACAACCCTAGGAACCTCCATCTTGCAGTGTCCAGTTATGCCCACTGGACGCTGCAAGCTAATATGAGTTCGTCAATTTAACAAAGAAATTGATATGTACCAGGCTTGTTATCCCAAGGGGAGTCTCTGACATGCTTCAAACCAAACACACTGCTTCAGGTAGAATAAACAAACAAATGTATTAACTACAAAGATAGATTTTAAGTGATTATAAATCAAAGCACAACAAGTCAGATTTGGTCAAATGAAATAAAAGCAGAACGCATTCTAAGCTGATCTTAACACTTTCAGTGCCCTTACAAACTTAGATGCTTCTCACCACAGGCTGGTTGGTTGCCCTTTGGCCAGCCTCTCCCCTTTGATCAGCGCTTCAGTCGCTTGGTGTGGTGTCTGTAGATGGAGGTGGAAGAGAAAGCAAGAGCATGGCAAACATCTCTCCCTTTTATCATGTCCTTTCTTCCCCCTTGGCTTTGCCCCCCCCTTCAGGGTCAGGTGAGCATTACCTCATCCCAGTCCCAAACTGACCAAAGGAAGGGGGGTGACTCAGTCAAGAGTCCAACAGATCCTTTGTTGTTGCCTAGACCAGCGTCCTTTGTTCCTGTGAGGCTGAGCTGGGTTTGTCTCATACGTGCCCTGATGAGATGTGAACTGCCCCTCTGCTCCTGGAGAGTTTTTGCGTGGGCTTGCTTTAAGCCATGAAGACACATTTTCAGCCTCATAACTATATACATGAAATTACAACCGATAACATGACTATAGCAACGATTACTATAACATTACCATAACAACAATGCTCAATACATCATGAGCCTTCTGAAGACACCTGACATGACAAACTTTGCATTAGATACCACACAATCATATTACAAGGATGAACATGGGGGTGTAGGGTGTTCCCAGGAGGTACAAAGCATCACTGGGTGACCCCAACATTTGGGACAGGTTAAGCACAGTTCTGCTTCCCTTCATTCATACAATAATGACAACACATTGGTAACAGCATCTCACTACCCCTGCATTCAGTACTAAAGTGATTTGTAACCGAACTCCAGCTAACGTTGATCACTTGGAGCAATACCGCTCTATCTGCTGGATACCTAGGCAGAGTCAGTGTGTTCATGTAAATACAGTTTGGTCCCGAAGTCTCCCAGCTCACAGCTAGTGGTCAGGGGAGAATTCATTCAGTTCATTCAGACCCTTCTTACACTACCAGCCCTTTCTTATCTTAATCCCCTGTTAATCACTCTGTTTATAAACAAAATTCTGACTCTCGGCATCAGGGGCACAAGCTGGGAGCAGTCGCCTATCTCCTCTGCAGAACATGTTACATTGCACACTCAGGCTGCTAGTTTGCGGGGACAGGGGGCAACGCCCTCCCATGCTCCCCGCCACAAACTATGCCTATGGAGTCCCTGCATTAGAGGGGGATGGGAGGGTGGCCCACAGGGATTTTGGGGGGAGGAGGGGGGATGGAGGAATGCTGGAGCTTGGCAGAGATATGACCAGCTGGCTATGCTTAGCTGAGCATTTACTGCCCTACAGTGTAATTTTAAAGAGGTGATATATTTGAGGGGAGGTGTCCTGACCTTTGCCCTCCCCTGCTCCAGTTTATTTTCCCCTCTGTGACGGAGTAGAGAGTGAGGTGGATTCAACCTGGGAGGTTTGTGGGGGAGGTTCCCTGGGACCTGCGGCATTGCATTAGGAAAGGGAGACTTTACCTGGGGCTGTAACATGAGCCAGGACGGGGGTTGGGAGGTGACACCTTTGGCTGGGAGAACGGACAAAAGGCGAGAGGAGGGGCCCCGGGGGGAGGGAAAGAGCCTCCCGGAGTTTTTGTCTGTGTGTTTTCAGTTTGGAGCTGGCTTGGGAAGAGGAGGGGAGGGGGGCAGACAGGGTCTGGCCTCCCTGCCCCATTTGGAGCTGTGGGGCAAAATGCAGGGAGCCCCCAGGCTGGGGTCTAAGCTCCCTGCCCCCCGGAAGGGCCCGGCTGAGGGGTCCTGGATGTACTGACAAGCTCCGGTTGGATTGTGTTCCTGGCATCTCTAATAAACCTTCTGTTCTACTGGCTGGCTGAGACTCCCAGTGAATCCGGGGAAGAGGGGTGCAGGGCCGGACTCCCCTATACACCGTGACAACTGGTGGCAGCGGTGGAATGGTCTGCACCCCGTGAACGGTGCTTCCTGCAGTAAGTGACTGGGGAGCAGTAGAACGAAGGGGGGCTAACGAGGACCAGGCGTGCTGAAGGCCCACAGAGGAGCGGTTTCGGGGAGCGGAGGAGCTACGCTTAACCCCTGGGAGTGTGTGACCAGCAAGAAGGACTGTGCAATGATGGGGTCCCCCTGGGGGCTGCAGTGAGCAGTCCCAGGGGCGGAGGAGCCTGCGGCTTGGCCCTGGGAGAGAGAAGGATTTTTGCGGTGACAGGGTTCCCCTGGGGGTGCCGTGAGTGGACCCAGGGGCAGAGGAGCTGCAGCTCGACCCTGGCAAAGAGGCGGTGACCTGGAGAAGGGCTGGCACACTTGGGGTTCTTCCTGGAAACCGTGGGGAGCTAAGAGCACACAGGCCTGCGGATCCACAGCAAACTTGGGAGCAGTGACGTGATGGCCTATCGCTTTCTCCTTAAGAAGAGCATTGTAACCCTGTGCAAAAAGAGAGGGATACACATTGGAAAGCTCACTAAAGCCCAGTTAATCACGCGGCTGGAGGAGGATGACCATTCCAGGGAGCAGATTCCTGACCCCAATGGGGCTACAGCAGGATCTGGGAGCAGCTGGAGTGATAGCCTGGCATCCCCAAGAGTCTGGTCCCCAACCAGACGGGGGTCTTCACGATCGGGTTCCCCAGCAGGGGATCGGAGACGGATGGGACTGGAGCTGAGTCCGAGAGAGCAAGAGGACGGTGAGAGACAGCGAGAGCCCGAGAAAGACCTACAGAAGAAGCAGCAGCAGCAGCGTGAACTTGCGGTGGTGGAACGGAGAGGCATAGGGGACTGGCCAGGGGTAAGTGGGGACAGATCCCGGGGTGCCAGCTCCGCAGGGAACCTCGATCCTAAATTGCTGCCCCTGGTTAAGGAGGGTGGGGATGTGGAGGCCCACCTCACTGCCTTTGAGCAGGCTGGTGATTGGAACCAGGGAGACCCTGTGGAAAAGCCCCGGGATCTAACCCCCTTGCTGGGTCCCAAGGCCATAAACTCCGCAAGCCAGATGGGTGGGATGGTGGACAGATTTCCACTCCTGGCCCTGGACTCAAACCCTATGGACCCCCAGTGGGAGCGGAAGGTGATGGTCAATGGAGAGACATTCGGGGGGTGGCAAGACCCCGGGACAGAGAGAACTGTGGTCAGGCCCCGGGTGGTGCACCCCCACCAGATGCTGAGGGGCTGTGTGACCTGGGTGAGGGTCCCAGGGACGGACCCATTCGCCCTGCCTATGGCCCAGATCCCTGTGCAGACCCAGGAGGGGTCGGGCTGGCTGGTTGTTGGGGGTCTCCAGGATATCAGCGGTGAGGTGCTGTTGGGGGGTGACTGTGTATCTTTGGGACAGGATCCAGGCCCTGGCCCTGTAACGGCCGAGGATTTGAATTTGAACTCAGGAAACCAATTGGCTAAGAGGGAAATGGTCAGTGAAAATGCAAATGACCTGGCTGGCAGGGGGGAGGAGCTGCCAGGCCCCGGTTACCTGCCTGCCTGTAACCAGACCCCTAGGGCGGGGTGGGACAGAGAGATGCTCCCCACCCCCCTGCACAATGGAGAGGTGGCTCAGGTAGTCTCTGATGCAGAGAGCAAAGCAGCGAGCTCGCTGCCTGGCCCCACAGGGACAGCCAGGGCAGCGCTGAGCACCGGGGGAGCAGAGACCCCAGCTGAGTGGGGGAACACACAGGCAGGGCAGGACAGCTGCCAGCCAGGCTTGCCTGGTCCAGAGGTGCTGCCGGGAAGTGATTCCACGGCAGGGAGGGAGCCACCACGGACAGGGCTCAGTGGGGCGGTGACCCCAGCCCTGGCCAGTGAGCTGCAGAGGGATCCCGCCTTGGAGAAGCTAAGGGAACTTGCTGGCCACAGCGCTGCAAACCCCCTTGGGGAAGACTGCAGAGACAGATCCCTGTGGGAGAAGGGATTCCTGTGCCAGGAATGGGCTGCCCAAGGGGAAGTAGAACTGTGGGGAATCAGGAGGCAGCCGGTGAGGCCCCAGAAGTATCATCACCGGCTATTACACCTGGCCCAGGGTAAGGAAGAAGATCCCTGGAGGTCCCTGCCCATCAGAGAGGAACCTTTCCAGAAGGTGGCTATGAATAGGGTGGGCCCCCTCAGCAGGGCAACCCGGTCGGGGAAGAAGTACATTCTGGTGGTGGTAGATTTCGCCACCCGCTACCCCGAGGCGGTGCCCTTATTCTCCATTGAAGGAGACACCGTGGCGAATGCGCTGCTGACCATTTTCAGCCGAGTGGGGTTCCCCAAGGAAGTCCTGATAGACCAAGGGTCCAACTTCATGTCGGCCCTGCTCCGGTGCTTGTGGGAGAAATGTGGGGTCCGGCACAGCTGGGCCTCAGCATATCATCCCCAGTCCAATGGGCTGGTGGAGAGGTTCCATGGGATGCTAAAGATGATGCTGAAAACTTTTATGAACCGGCACCCGCAGGACTGGGACAAGTACCTACCGCACCTACTGTTCGCCTACAGGGAAGTGCCCCAGGAGTCTACCGGATTCTCGCCCTTCGAACTGTTATACGGCAGGAGGGTAAGGGGGCCCCTGGACCGGATGAGAGACGAATGGGAGGGGGAGGCGGCCCCCAAGGGAGAGTCAGTGGTGGAGTATGTCCTGACCTTCCGAGAGAGACTTACTGAGCTCATGGGCCTGGCCAAGGGAAATCTGGCCAGAGCCCAGAGGAAGCAAAAGGTCTGGTATGACCGCACGGCGCGGGCCCGCGCCTACGCCACGGGGGATCAGGTGATGGTTCTCATCCCCGTGAGGAAAAACAAGCTGCAGGCCACTTGGGAAGGCCCTTTCAAGGTTGTCAAGCAGCTAAATGAGGTAAATTATGTGGTGGAGCTGTCTAACCGGGCACACCACTGCCGGGTGTACCATGGCAATATGATGAAGCCATATTATGACAGGGGGAATGTGGTGCTGGCCGTGTGTGGACATTGGGAGGAGCAGGGGAGTGACCCTCTAGTAGATCTATTCCCTGAGACAGGAGCTGGCTCCTCCCAAGAAACGATCCCCCTCTCTGATCAGCTAACCCCTGCCCAGCAAGCTGAGATCAGAGGGGTGCTGCATCTGTACCGACAGCTGTTTTCCAACCAGCCTGGTCGCACTAATCTGACTGTCCACCGGGTGCAGACAGGAGCGCACCAACCTATAAGATGCTCCCCCTTCCGAGTCACAGGGAAGACAGCTCGGGACCTGGAAAGAGAGGTCAAGGACATGCTGGCTTTGGGGGTGATCCAACCGTCGTCCAGCCCTTGGGCCTCGCCGGTGGTGCTGGTCCCCAAAAAGGATGGGTCGATCCGGTTCTGTGTGGACTATCGGAAGCTCAACGCCATCACTGTATCTGATGCCTACCCCATGCCCCGGCCGGACGAGCTCCTAGACAAGCTGGGAGGGGCTCGGTACCTTACCACCATGGATCTTACAAAGGGCTACTGGCAAGTGCCACTGGATGCAGATGCCCGGCTGAAATCTGCCTTCATTACCCCTCTGGGGCTCTACGAGTTCCTGACCCTGCCTTTCGGCCTCAAGGGAGCGCCAGCCACCTTCCAGCGCCTGGCGGATCAGCTACTGAAGGGGATGGAGAGCTTCGCTGTGGCGTATATCGATGATATCTGTGTCTTTAGCCAGACCTGGGAGGACCATGTGTCCCAAGTTAAACAAGTGCTGGACCGACTCCGGGAGGCTGGGCTGACCGTAAAAGCGGAGAAGTGCAAGGTGGGAATGGCTGAAGTGTCCTACCTGGGACACCGGGTGGGGAGCGGCCACCTAAAACCAGAACCAGCCACGGTGGAGGTGATCCGGGACTGGCCCGCTCCACAAACTAAAAAGCAGGTCCAGGCCTTTATTGGGATGGCGGGGTACTATCGAAGATTTGTGCCCCACTTTAGCGCCATAGCCAACCCCATCACTGAGCTATGCAAGAAGGGGAAGCCAGACAAGGTGGTCTGGACCGAGGAGCGCCAGAGGGCTCTCTGTGCACTGGAGGAGGCTTTGATCAGGGGCCCGGTTCTGGCAAACCCAGACTTTGACAAGCCCTTTCTGGTGTTCACCGACGCCTCAGACATGGGACTGGGGGCGGTGTTAATGCAGGAGGATGAAACGGGGCAGAGACACCCCATCGTGTATTTAAGTAAGAAGCTGCTACCCCGAGAGCAGAATTATGCGGCCATCGAGAAGGAATGCCTGGCCATGGTGTGGGCCCTCAAGAAACTAGAGCCGTATCTATTCGGGCGACACTTCACCGTGTACACCGACCACTCGCCCCTGACCTGGCTACACCAGATGAAAGGGGCCAACGCCAAGCTCCTGAGGTGGAGCCTGCTCCTGCAGGATTACGACATGGACGTGGTCCATGTGAAGGGAAGTGCCAACCTGATAGCGGATGCGTTGTCCCGGAGAGGGGGCCCTGAACTTCCCCAGGCCACTGGTCAGAGTGACCCCGCTCAGTTCAGTCTCGAAGGGGGGAGAGATGTGACGGAGTAGAGAGTGAGGTGGATTCAACCTGGGAGGTTTGTGGGGGAGGTTCCCTGGGACCTGCGGCATTGCATTAGGAAAGGGAGACTTTACCTGGGGCTGTAACATGAGCCAGGACGGGGGTTGGGAGGTGACACCTTTGGCTGGGAGAACGGACAAAAGGCGAGAGGAGGGGCCCCGGGGGGAGGGAAAGAGCCTCCTGGAGTTTTTGTCTGTGTGTTTTCAGTTTGGAGCTGGCTTGGGAAGAGGAGGGGAGGGGGGCAGACAGGGTCTGGCCTCCCTGCCCCATTTGGAGCTGTGGGGCAAAATGCAGGGAGCCCCCAGGCTGGGGTCTAAGCTCCCTGCCCCCCGGAAGGGCCCGGCTGAGGGGTCCTGGATGTACTGACAAGCTCCGGTTGGATTGTGTTCCTGGCATCTCTAATAAACCTTCTGTTCTACTGGCTGGCTGAGACTCCCAGTGAATCCGGGGAAGAGGGGTGCAGGGCCGGACTCCCCTATACACCGTGACACCCTCCCACTTACTTTTCTTTATGGGGTGGGAGGCTGCTAATTTCCATCCTTTCCCTACTAGCCCTTTTGGCAACAGCCACAATGAGACCCTAACCCTAGCCTGGACCCTGCCAGTACCCACCTAGGCTTGTGCCAATGATGCTGCATGGCCTGACCAGCTGGAAAGGTTTGCACTCATGCTCCAAACAGCCCCAGTGCCCTCTCCCTGACCCCAGAGCATTTCCTGTACCCTCCTCTGTCTCACAGACCTGGCAGCTGGGGTCCTGCAGGGAGCCAGGATCTCCCCCACAACAGAGGCCTTCAGCACTCCAGCCCCTAAGATCCCTGTTACATAGTGCTCTGCATGGCAGGCTGCCTAACCAAAGTGCTTGTGCCCATCCCAGGCTTCTTGACAGTTTACGCTGCTGCCCAATCCCTCAATAGGATTAGCCTGACTCACCACTTATCTTCAGCCAGCTGCTATTACATGGCTCAGGAATGCCTGATTCATGGAATCCTGGGAATCCTTTGTCCCCCAGAACAGTTGTTATCTATCTACGAAGAAAACAAAGCCACATGCTCAGGTCTCGTAAGAACAATAATACCTTGCACCTGTATGTGCTGGGTGCAGGGGCACGCCATGGTCTCCAGGGAATAAAGGGTTAACCACCTCTCAGCTGATCCCTTCCCCCACACATCTTGCTTAGGTGCTCAGGGGAAAGGGTAAAAGTGGCTGCAAGGGAGGTGGGGCGGAGATGGAGAATACCCAAGGGAGGTCGGGTTCCATGCCAAGGGTCATAGGACAGAGTTAGACCCCAGCTGGGGAGCATCTAGGGTTTGCTCTCTGTTGCTTGTATTCACTCACTGTAATTTCTTGCTATAAAGCTCATTCCCAAAGGAAATGACCCACTGACTGTGGCTGCGCTCAGTTTTTCTGCTGCAGTGTCCCCCCAGCTCACATACCCAGCTCTTACTACTGTGCAGGTTTTCTACTTGGTAAAGTACCACATCCTCTGAGTGCAGCATCACATGCCTAGCTCGATTGCACACCCAGGAGCTCCAGCCCTTTGCAAACACGAAGGAAGTTTTGCCATCCCCTGGGGCAGAGGTCAGGGTAGTTGCAGAGAGGCCCAGAGGGGCGATGGCACGAGGGGCTGACTGTCGGAAGGGCTCAGCTCTCGGGTGGGCGCTGCCCCAAGGGCCAGCTTTCGGAAAGAGCCCCACACCTAGATGCTGAGCTCTTTTGAACACTTTGCCTTAGAGAAAATGGCTAGATGGGCACATTAAAGCATGGCCAATAATATACTTGAGCAGCTGACGGAGGAAGGGAGTGGAGCTGATGCAGCAGCTAAAAGGGGAAGGGAGACCACTACACTACAGCCAGCTGTAGATCTCTCACAGCCAGGACACAGGACACTCATTTACCCGCCTGTATGAAAAACATGTTTTCTCCTCAGTAAAGTACCACATCCTCTGAGTGGTACAAGCAGCAACGTCGAATTTCTCAGTTTGTATGCGGGTCTGAACGCCAGTGAATAGCAGAGCTGCCCCGGGAACAATGCGAATGGGCCTGGTTTCGCATGTTGGGGCGGGGGGAGTTATAAAACCAAGATTGCTGGGATTTAAAGAAAGGCGGGGGAAATAAACCACGAATATATTATATTCTTGGTATATATATATTCTTGGAATATATTATAATCTTGGTATATATCTATATATATATGGTGAGAATAGTGAATGGTCTGACCTGGTCCCACCAAACCAAGGATATTTGCTGTGAATGCTGGAAACCTACCCTTAACCCAGCGTCTTATCTGAGCTATTGGGAGGGGTCTGGGTAGAGTTGCCAACCCTCCAGGATTGGCCTGGAGTCTCCTGGAATTGGCATCAATCTCCTGGTGACTACTGAAAACAATCCGGGAGATTTTACTAGGCTATTTTAAGAAAATGACATTACGTCATTTTGGGAGAAAAAAATCTCCTGAAATAGCTTCAGTCAGAGTTGGCAACCCTAGGTCTGGGCTGACCCTACATGCCAGCACCAAGGAACGAGCACAAGATAGACTGGGAGATGGAGTTTGCCAGTCTGCACCATGAAATCTGAAACTGTAAAACTCATCTTTCCAGTTTGTTCATTGAGGTTTGTGAATTTGTTGAGGGAACCTCGATCCATTCAACTGAATCTTGAATCTATGTATGGTTTCACAGGGCATACACACACAACTCAGCAGTCCACAGGGAGATGCAAGAGGAGGGGAGAGTGAGGTTTTGACTACATTTAGTTTTGAGTTTGGAGGTTCAAAGGCCAGCTTGGGAGAGAGGGGAGAGTATTGGCAACCGACACAAAGCAGAACCAGATGAAAAGGTGAGAGTGACACTCCACCCTTGGTCTCCAAGCGTGACATGCACGTCCTGGCTTTAGTGGACTTAAATCAGCCTCTTAAAACAGCTGCATCAGGGAATGTAGGTGTTTCAAGTATTAATGACTGAAAAGGAAAGATAAAATACAGCCCTTAAACCATCAGCATTTCATCTTAGACGCTGGTTTCAAGACACTGGTGTTTGGTATATGGGTGTTACCATCACCTGGGTGTTACATTTCTGAACACTATGCTGCTTGGTGACCTTGGGCAAGGCACTCTGTGCCTCAGTGTCCCTTTCTATAATAGGAGGATAATGCTACCGAACTGCCGCCCCAGGGAGCAGTGAGGCCAAGTTGTGTCTGTTTCTAAAGTGCTTTGAAATCCTTAGACAGGAGTTGCTGGCAATGTGCAAAGTGTTCTTAGAGGCAGGCTGACAGCACAGGTTGCCAGACAGTTCCCATTATAAGACCCTGTTTATAGCTGCTGTTCATTTTGCCAAACTTTTGGGTTGAAATTTTCCATGCTGTATCAGCTTCAGGCTGGATTTTTTTTGTGGGGAAAATTTCAGCCAAAATGGTTCAGCCATTCAGAGAACGAGACTAGGGAAAAAATACAGGGGGTTGCCTATGTTATAAAAGTATCAGAATTTTTCTTTGAACAGCTCTAGTGGCTCCATGCTTTGGAGCAGAGAGAGGAATTTGGCAGGGACTTGATAGAGGGGGGCCTTTGTGTCAGGGATGTGCCTTTTGCAGTCCCTGTGAAAATCCATCCAGGTTTGGCCAAGTTTGTGAGACTGAAAAATCACAGTTCCCCTGCTCAGTAGAAATGTCTTTGATTTTAGCAGTTAAATCTCCAAAGATTTTGTCCTCACTGAGCATGCGCCATCCCGTCACAGCTCCTATGTGTCCCCAGACTGTGCTCTCGATGCCTGATTCAAAGGTGGAGGAGACAAAATCCAGGCCAGAAGGGAGGGAAAGTATTAAACTGGGACAAGGTGTCTGGTGAGACTGAGAGACTGGGACTGGCTGGGCAATGGGACTGGGAATGGCGGGGAGCTGGGTGTGGAGGGAAGCTGAGACTAGGAGCTGGTGAGGAAAACAAGGGTGGATTGGGAGCCAGGTAGCTGGTGTGGAATGTGGATTGGCTGAGATGGGGAAGGGGGAGACTGGGACTGGCTGGACAAGGAGACTGGGACAAGGAGCCAGGAAATGAGGAGCTTGGGCAAGGAGTTGGGGGTGGGTGGGGAGGAAGCAGCGAGGAGCCCAAGAAGGATGATTAGGACTGGGAGCCAGTGGGGGTGGGGAGGGGGAGACAGCTTGGACAAGGAGCTCGGAGCGGGGGTGGCCAAGGAGAGGTGTCACTGATTGTATGTTCCTCATTTTCTGGGTACCTGACTTGACACCCTGGGGTCTGATTCACTGAAGTGCTGAGCACTGCAGCGTCAACGAAAGTCAACGAGAGCTGTGCTCTGAACACAAAAGTGCTATATAGTGCTACGTACTCTGAAAAACCCAGGCCTAAGCGCCTCAGATCGGGCACCCAAAATTAGTGCTCACGTGTGACCTTAATCTCTCTGTGCCTGAGCTCCCCTCTGGAAAGTGGGGACGACACCTCCCCCGTCTCACAGGGTGGGGTGAAGAGAAATCAGTTAAGGCTTGGGAAGCACTGAGATATGAGTCCTGCGTCATGGCAGGGGGTTGGACAAGCTGACCCTTGCGGGCCCTTCTCACCCGGTGGTTCTACTGAAGTGATAAGTGCCATAGAAAAGCCCATGAGGAAATCAAGAATTCTGTCTTCAGAGCAGCGCTTGAACAGTGGGCAGTAAATAAGGCTGAGGGCCACATATTGAACAAAGAGGATGAAATAAAATATTGACTAGCTGCTCATTAAATGAACCTGCCAGCACTGAATGAGCCAGGGGTGCTGTGGAAAAACTAGCATGTGATCCTGTAATAAAAGACTGCATCATCACGCATGGCACTGGGGGGCTGAATTAAGGATGCAGCGCACCCTGAAGTCTGACATTTCCTCAAGTACTTGATTTCCCAACCGTAACAATGTTCTTTGAACATAGTTTTTGTGTGTATTTGTAGATGAAAACAGAACTCGGTCCGAACCACAGCACGAGATCCGTCCAGCCTCCTACAAATGCTCCGCTTTGGAGTCAGTGCTGGGCTGAACTTTTGCAGTTTGAGCTAATTTCCATTTGAAAAATAAACTAATATCAAAGGCTCATTGCCTGTAATGGGCCTATTCACGTGCTTAAAGTTATGCATGTGATTTAGTGTCTTCCATAATGGGGGTCATAATGAAGAACCCAGTAGTGTAGCCAGGGGGGGAGCAGCCACTCCCCCACTGAGAAGAAGCGGCGCCTGTTTTGTGCTCGGACGCCTTTTGCTCCTACGCTGCAGCCAGAGCGGAGCATTTTTTTTTAATCCCGGCACCTTTTTTTGCTTCCGACTCTTTTAACTCCTATGCTGCAGCCAGAGCGGAGCATTTTTTTTTGTGCTCCCGGCGCCTTTTTTTGCTCCTGATGCTTTTTGCTCCCGGCGCCTTTTTTTAGCTTCGCTCCCCCTGTGCTCTAAACCTGGCTACGCCACTGGAAGAACCTTTGGGGTATGTGGAGCTCTCCTTATCCCTGTGAACACACTTATTGTTCTCATGATCTGATCAACTTTGTTTGCACTTAAATCAAATAAAGTCCACCATGAAACAAGAACTCTCCAGGGAAGGGGTGGGGGCAAGAGAGTGTTGTTTCTTACATTGCATCAAGTCTTGATTTGCAAACAGACCAATACACCTATGTCAATGCAAAACCGGTTGAGATTGTTACCTTATTTGGAACTGCCGGCCATGAGCACCACCGAGAAAATGCCACCTGAAATGAGTTGCATTTGCAGTTCTAACCACATCTGTCTCACTCATCTCCTTTCCGAGAGTGCCTCATTTATACTCACAAACAGATTTAATCATAGAATCATAGAATCTCAGGGTTGGAAGGGACCTCAGGAGGTCATCTAGTCCAACCCCCTGCTCAAAGCAGGACCAAACCCAATTAGATCATCCCAGCCAGGGCTTTGTCAAGCCTGACCTTAAAAACCTCTAAGGAAGGAGATTCCACCACCTCCCTAGGTAGCCCATTCCAGTGCTTCACCACCCTACTAGTGAAAAAGTTTTTCCTAATATCCAACCTAAACCTCCCCCTCTGCAACTTGAGACCATTACTCCTTGTTCTGTCATCTTCTACCACTGAGAACAGTCTAGATCCATCCTCTTTGGAACCCCCTTTCAGATAGTTGAAAGCAGCTATCAAATCCCCCCTCATTCTTCTCTTCTGCAGGCTAAACAATCCCAGTTCCCTCAGCCTCTCCTCATAAGTCATGTGCTCGAGCCCCCTAATCATTTTTGTTGCCCTCCGTTGGACTCTTTCCAATTTATCCACATCCTTCTTGTAGCGTGGGGCCCAAAACTGGACACAGTACTCCAAATGAGGCCTCACCAGTGCCGAATAGAGGGGAATAATCACGTCCCTCGATCTGCTGGAAATGCCCCTACTTATACAGCCCAAAAAGCCGTTAGCCTTCTTGGCAACAAGGGCACACTGTTGACTCATATTCAGCTTTTCGTCCACCGTAACCCCTAGGTCCTTTTCTGCAGAACTGCTGCCCAGCCATTCGGTCCCTAGTCTGTAGCAGTGCATGGGATTCTTCCGTCCTAAGTGCAGGACTCTGCACTTGTCCTTGTTGAACCTCATCAGATTTCTTTTGGCCCAATCCTCTAATTTGTCTAGGTCCCTCTGTATCCTGTCCCTACCCTCCAGCGTATCAACCACTCCTCCCAGTTTAGTGTCATCTGCAAACTTGCTAAGGGTGCAGTCCACACCATCCTCCAGATCGTTGATGAAGATATTGAACAAAACCGGCCCCAGCACCGACCCTTGGGGCACTCCACTTGATACCGGCTGCCAACTAGACATGGAGCCATTGATCACTACCCGTGCTGGGGATTTCTCTAACCCCAGCCCACTTTGGATAGCGAGGCCCCACTATTCCAATTCAGCAAGATCCCCAAAAGCAGGAGTCAGACCCAACAATCATGGGACTGGCTTAAAAATCCATGAGATTGGATCAAAACAAGAGTACTGTCTCTTGCTTAAAAGCAAACAACTTTCCAAGGAAGCTCCTGCTCCCAGTGAGTTGTGAAACAGAGGAGGACTCCACCTGCTAATCCGCTTCTGGGCCCTGACCCAAAGCCTGCAACAGTATATGTAGACTGGCAAATGCTTAGTGTAGACCTGGCCTATAGCTTTAACTGTACTGGTATTCCCCTTCCTGCACGGGATGAGCGATACCAGTATGGGCACCTTTACATTGGTATAACTGTGTCCACACTCGGGGGCGCTGCACTGCTATGATTCGACTGGGGTAGCTAAAGCAGGATCACTTCCTTGTGTGCACGAGGTTTCAGGCAATGCAGGGGGCTTTGGAAAACCCCACCTTTAAACTAAATATATTTTTCAGGCTCACCGCCCCCCCCTCCCCAGCGATCCTTCACTGAGATGGGGTAGGCAAGTGTGCAGTTTGAACATTTAAAGGATCAGTCATTTTGTAAGTTATCCCTGTGTGTGACGAAGTGGGAATTTTCTGTCATTTCTGAAGCCTAGGTGTGCCTCAGTTTCCTCTCTGCACATTGCATTGTTACCCTGCTCCTGTAACAGCGCAGGACACAGGAGGTGGGTATGTGTCACCTCGCTATCTGGTAGGAACAGGGCGCCAGAGCCAGAGGTGGAGTCCATCGGAGCTTGGCTGGCTTATCCGGGCACTGTTTTGGCCAGGGTGAGCTATGGCTTCAGTTCTGCCCCTCTGTGCTAACCTCTGTCCGTTCAGACTCTGCAGCCAGGTGACTAATCAGCATGGGCAGCCTGTGGCTCCGGCATTTGGGGAGGCTGGCACGAGCACTGGAAGCTCCCCCAGTGGCTGGACTGTGGCCCTGCCCCCACTCCACTGCCACTTCTCCCCAGGCTCCGCTCTGCCCCAGGCTCCGCTCTGCCCCAGGCTCCAGTCCCGCTCTGCCCCCTTCCCAGTCAGCTCCCCTGGCTGCCCTTGCTCCTCTCCTTCGCCGTGGAGGAGAGGGGCAAGTTGGGAGGTCTTGAGGGGGAGGAGAGGAGTGAATGGGAGGGGCTGGGTGGGAGGGGAGGGGAGGAGCGACTTGGCGAGCGGTGTGGGCCTTGGGGGAAGGGGCGGAGCAGGGACAAGCTTGGGAGGGAACAGGTGGAGCAGGGATGGGAAGAGGAGCAGCATGGGCAGGGCCACGGTCCAGGTGTCTGTGCTCTCAAAGGTGGCGAGTTGGTGGCTGTTTGGGGAGGTTTAACCGCCCCTTGCCTATTATACCCGCCACCCATGCTAATCAATGGTTAGCTTGTCTTGAAAAGGCTCCTGTGTCATGGAAAACACTCCTGGGGAGCACTGCGTGGGGAAGAGAGACAGTACAAGCCTCCCACAGAAGTCTGCCTTGGCTGGATTCACTGCAGGGAGCCATGGAGACAAACGGGAATCGTTCGTGCTGAAGGCTCATTCCTGGGGTCCCGGAGGCCAGTGGCCCGCCCCAGAGGAACTGTGTGGGTCCTTGGGGCCCGGCCCATTAAAGGAGTCACTCCCAAGACATTGGTGCCAGGCTGGACCATACCCTGTGACACTGCAAAAACAACAAAATCAGCTGGCAAAGCCACCCTGGCCTGATAACATGAAGGTTCCTCAAACTTTTTGAAAAAAAAACAGATATTTCAGCTGTGAGAGACATTTTCAGCAAGTTAGAAATAAAAACAAAGGAATTAAAATGTCATCATCCAACCTTAAATCTAGGGTTTGTTCCTGGAAATGTCTGTCTGTCTGATCTCCAAAGCAAAAAGCTGGGGTTCCTAGCGTGAGAAGAATCTAATGTGAAGACTACCTCCAGACGTGCTGGAGCCATTTCCCCTACGATTGACTTTCCTTCTTTGGTTGCTCTGCTTAGTTTAGATCGAGAGTCCAGGGTAATGAATGGAATCCAGTCGAAAGAGCGAGTCCTATGTTCGAATCTATTCTAAGGGATTTAGGATTAAGGACTCAGGGGTATTATCATGTATACTCTGATTCAGAATGTCAGTGTGCGCACACCTAATCTAGCCACCCGTGGTGCATCACCAGCCACAGCGGTGTAACTCTCCGTTCAGCTCAGAATTTCAGAATTGCTCATTTGTAGAGTTCTGTCAATCGATATTAGTGGGCTCGTCTTGCTCTGCCGACTCACTGAATCGCGAGTGGCTAGCTATGACTGAGCCCCCACAAAGAGCAAAGCTGGTTTCTCAGGAGGCTGGGAAGTGATTTAGTTCAGATTTCATATTGCAAGTACAAAATTAATACATCCACAGAAGAGGCAGAGCTAGAGAGTTCAGATGAAACTGAATCCTGATCAGTAACCAGGTCAAAAATGTCCTGCCAACCGGATTCTCCACTCTGATGCAAAGCTCTAGGGCACAGGATAACTATTTGGAAGGTCCTTGTGTGTGGCAGTGACATACGCCCATCACTCTGGATATTAGCAGCTATTTGCATATTCTTCTCTTCCAAAAAAAGCTCACACTTTTCAGTGTCGCTAAGACGTGGCCCAACTGTTAATCTCCAAATAATGATGGCACCCAGCACATTGGGGGCCCAATTCTGAGCGGGGCTCCTGGGTGGCACTGTAATAGAAAGAATAGGCCTGGTTCTTCCCTCCATGCCAATGATACACCAGTGTATCTCCACTGGTTACTGTAGGTCTGTATTGGCGTGCGGAAGGGAAGAACCAGGCATAACAACAACGATTACCTGGGCTAGAAAATTTCTACAATTCTGGCTAATCTAGAACACTGCAAAATGGCTGAGAACAAGGTTAGGCTCAGACAACTGTGACCAAGACAATATCATTTACAGGGTTCTGAGAAGACTCGTGTTTAACATGATCCCGGTTAATTTTTCTACTCTTGATACCAGCAGCACAAGGAGGATGGAGCAGCTCTAGGCTGAGCAGTAAATCACGTGCATCTGAGGACACTGGAACCAACCCCAAAAAACTGGAGAAACCGTGCCAAGATGCTGCCTTGCTTTGTCACTTTAGGTTCTTGATGGGAATGCTAGCTAGGAAGCATCCTCACTTCCTAAGGTATTGCTTTTAGTGTGGGATATTTAGGGTGCGAATGTTGCTTTAAAATCCCATTCGCCAGCTGCTTTTATTTATATAACATCACAAGAGCACTTCACACACAGGATATCTGCCCCAAACCTTACAATAAATGGATCAAGGCTAAGGGATAGGTACAACCAAAGCCAGGGGAATTAACAGGCTACTTAAAGGGGACCTGCAAAAAATATTGGGCTCATGCCCTTTTTTTACTTCAAAATTTTTTTTTTGTATTTTCTAATTATTTTTAAGCATATCTGCTTTAGAAATACCAAAGAGAAATTCTGTCATCATCTGTTCTGTTTTTTCTGTAAGACTTTTGGATGGCTGGAGTATTAGCAGGAATGCTTTAACACAGATGCCATATAAGTGAAACTTGATTAAATGTGTGATCTAAAACACACTGGAGTTAATGAAAGTTAATGAGAGTCTTTCCATTGACTTCAGTGGGCTTTGGATCAGCCTCCAATTGAAGGGGGGTCTGTTTTTTATTCAGACTGTTTAAAACTCTGATTTGGTTAATTAGATCAAATGTTCAAAATGCCTTTGTTAAAGTTTCAACTCCCCAGCCCTTCAATTAAAAGCCAAGAAAGCTCGTAAGTCAGGTCAGACCCTCCAAGCAGTGCACCAGCTAAAAGCAGGGAGCACCAGACATAATATTCTTGAGACCTGCAATGTAAAAATCAAGGTGGGAAATCTCCCCCTGCCCCCATCCTCCTCATGCCGTTTTGTACCATTTTGTAGATTTGTAAGTGCTGGAGGAAAGAACTGGGCCTTGAAGGGTTGTGTGTTTGCAGGGTGTTTTCAGAAGAGCATTGAGGGCATTTTGCACTTCTGGCCTTTATTTGCTTGTAAATTCTAACCCTCCCTGTCCCCCACTGCCCACGTGGGCCCTCTGTCACGCACTCTTCGTTTTTTCTATTTTTCTTTATTTTTTTGTTTCCAAAATTAAATCTAACCCGTCTCATCCCCAAGTTGTTCACACCCACTGATACACCCTCCGCCCTGCCGTCCTTGCCCTCACGGCAAGAGGAAGTGCATAATATTGCCGTAAGAAGATTTCAGAACAACAAAAAAACCACTCTGAGATTTAAACACCACCCAGTCAGCTACGCAGTTAGCGTGCTTCCTCCAGCCCTGTGCAGGTGCCTGAAGAACGCTCTCCAGCGACTCTCGCATTGCACTGGAGCTGCTCAGTGAGGGGACACAGCTGTAAAAATGACAACTAAAGCCTGGGATGTCACTTATGAAGCATCTTCGGCTGTCTACTCAGATTATAATCCCTCCCAAGATACCTGCCCACCACAGGACCTACCCTACGCTTGTGTCTACATTCCCATCCTCTACTTCATCGCTTTCTTCATTGGCTTCACTGGCAACCTTTTGGTGATTGTGCTGATGGCCAAGAAGAGAGGCAGCAAGAGGCTGGTGGATACCTTTGTCCTGAATCTGGCTGTCGCCGACCTGGTCTTTGTCTGCACCTTACCTCTCTGGGCAGTGTCAGCAGCTCGCGGTAACAAGTGGTACTTTGGTGAAGGCCTGTGTAAGTTCAGCAGCTTTATCATCTCTGTGAACCGCAGCTCCAGCATCCTGTTCCTAATGGGCATGAGCGTGGAGCGTTACCTGGTGGTCATGAAGCGTGTGGACTCCAAGTCTACTGGGACCAAGACCTGTCTGATCATTGCCTGTGGTTGCATCTGGGTTGTCTCTCTCCTCCTAGGCATTCCCGCTCTGATGTATAGGAAGCTCAGCGCCTCAGAGGATACTGCTGGTGAACTGTGCGAGGATGAGGACTCTATCGCCTTCCAGGTGCTCAGCCTGGCTTTGCTCATCTTGACCTTTCTCCTGCCCTTGGGAGTGATCTTATTCTGCTATTGCTCCATCTCCTTCAAGCTGCTGAACCACATCAGCCTGGGAAAGGGGACAAGGAACTCCCTCCAGATCATCTTCATGATCATCGGTGCCTTCATCTGCTGCTGGCTGCCCTTCAATGCCTTTAAAGCGTTCCTCTTCTTCTCCTCCATGTTCCGGGGAGCAGATCTGTCTTGCTGGGTATTAATGGCTCTCAGGTGGGGCCTGACCATCAGCGCTTGCTTGGCCTTCATGAACAGCTGCGTAAATCCCATCATCTATGCCTTGATGGATCGCCATTTCCGACACCAGGTGCAACGACTCCGAGTCTGTGGTGCTTTCCAGGAGACAAGGCAAAGCTCAGGCTTGTCCTTCTCATCCACTACTGAGTCCAGCCTCATGTTCGCCAACCGGAACAAACCATCACCACCTGGCTTCATTCGGCCAGAGATGTAAGAGGGGACGGGTAGGTTTACAAGCCTCCACCCTGCGGGGTGAGGCAGGCTAGGTAGTCGCTCTTGCTGCTTCTTGTGTAGGTAAAATGCGCCAGTTATTCAGACAGGTTTCAGGTTAATTTTGACAAGGGCTTTTCTTTCTTGACAGCTCCCACTCTAAAAGCATTGCTAAGCTACCCCCCTTCCCCCACGTCTATGTAGAGTTGTAATGCCCATCTGTCTCACTTGGGTGTCAGCAGAACCTTAGTGGATCCACTTCTCTCCTGCCGTAACTCCACTGATGTCCAGGGAGCTGCAGCAGCAGAGTTTCACCCAGTATTCTTGGAGGTTATAAAACAGGTTTTGAAAAGGAAGAGGCTGAAGATTTTCAAAGCTGACTAGGGGATGTAGCCACTTAGCTCTCATTGAAATGAAAACCTCACCTAACAGCTGCTCTCTCCTTCCCCAGCACCCTTGGGAGAAGAGGGATTCTCCACTGGCCTTGCCTTCCCCTGCAAAGGAAATCAGGCACATCCAATGCCTTTCCCAGGGGCATTCACATGCATCCCAGAAATACAGTGAGGGAGAAATCACCCTGAATCCAGCCTCACAGCCAGCAGAAGCATCAGGGTTGCTTAGGCCTGGTCTATAGATTCAGCCAGCTACACTGCTCAAGGATGTGAAAAATCCATCCCCCTGCGCAACATAGTGAAGCTGACGTAACCCCCGGGCACAGACAGTGCTAGGTCAGTGGAAGAATTCGTCCCCCAACCTAGCCACTGCCTCTTGGGGAGGTGGATTGGCTACAGCGATGGGAGAATTCCTCCTGTCGGCATAGGTAGTATCCACGCTGAAGGGCTGCAGCAGCGCAGCTGTGCCACTGAAGCGTTTCACATGTAGACAAGCCCTTCGGTTTGCTCAAGCGATGAGAGCACACACTGCCCAGGAGCTAGTAGCGAGCGGGGCGGGGGTGGGGGGTGGGAGGTAGCAGCAGCAGGGCAGGATGTGGCACTCCAAGTAGGTTTGCTTGAGCAACAAATAGAGAATTCTGGAGAGGGTAGGGGCCAAACTCTGGTCTCAGTTACACCAGTGCAAAGCCAGAGAACCAATTCTGCCAGTCTTACTCACAGGAGCAATCCCTGCTCATGTGAGTAGCCCCTTTGATTTCTATAGCCCACATCCTCAAGGGTATGTCATTGCCTAACTTCACTGGGACCTAGGCCCCTACATACCTTTGGGGATCTGGGTCTATGTGCTTATTCGCATGATCAAGGCCTGGCAGATTTGGGCTCTGATGTCAGTGGGTTTCTACCAGGGAAACCAAGGCTGGAATCAGACCTGAGATGTACATTGTAAAACCGAATGCCTTAAATGTGTATCGCCACCCTCTGAATTTATATCTCAGAGTTATTGCAAATTCAATGAACCATGGCTGCTTGCTCCTGTTATAGACATACAGTAACAACGAAGGCAGAATTACTGAAGTTGTGCCCATGTGACAGAACCACGTAGGGCTCTCTCTCTCTGTTAAGCAGTTGTATAATAAAGATGCTTTATTAAACTTAACACAACTAAAAATAGATCTGGTAGCAAGAATCTGTATGTTTAATTAAAAGACAAATTCACAATTAAAACTGCTCTGTTCTTATTACATAGCTGTGTAATAAATATGCTTTAATACTGACTTGTTTTTCTGAGTTATTTTACTGAATCTAAGGAAGTAACTCTGGTATCTTAAAATCAGCATGTTTCGAGATAGACCTATTCAGCAGTGCTGCTACTGTACATTTACTGTTTAGCCCATGAGGATTATTTGGGTTACAAAACAATGCCCTTAACACTGGACATTTTTTATATTAATTTTCCCTGACTTCTGCTCTATACCACGACCTTCCCACAACTTCTAAAAGCCCCAGCACAATAAAACAATCGTCTTACTAATTAAATATCAGTTAATTACTGAAACCTTGTTTGCGGTTTCCAGCTACCAGAGATGTCTGCGACACTCTTGTTCAGTCCCGGTAAGTGTGTTTTTACTAATCAGCTGCCATTTCACTCACACACAATAACCTAATTAAATCCCACTGGACCCCTGTGTCATGACAGACCCAATGTTATTAGCCTTGCAATGGGTTCTTCTCCCTGGGGAGGACACTTGTCATACCGAAGGGAAGTAGCTTAGATAGCGGTAAGAATGTCTAAGGATCTGGCTACTCTGCAGTTTGGGGGTGTGATTGGAGCATGTGTAGACATACCAGTGCAGGCTCTGACCTAGCTAAATCCAAGGCGTCACAGCAGTCTGCTGGTCAGACATGCCCTAAGAACCCTGCGCTCTGTTAGAAATAACAGAGCTTCCAGAGAAGCTGCCATAGTAGGTTTTCATTTTCTATCTGATCCAAAGCCCACTGAAGCCAAGGGAAAACCCGCAAGGCCCACCCCCTCAGATCATAGAATCATAGAATATCAGGGTTGGAAGGGACCTTAGGAGGTCATCTAGTCCAACCTCCTGCTCAAAGCAGGACCAATCCCCAATTTTTGCCCCCGATCCCTAAATGGCCCCCTTAAGGATTGAACTCACAACCCTGGGTTTAGCAGGCCAATGCTCAAACCACTGAGCTACTCCCCCCACCATGGGCACTGAAGAAGAAGAAAAGTGGGGCAATTTCTATACTGTGAGTGGGCGGCTCAGATTGGGAGAGGGCTTTATGGCTTCCGCCCTCCTGTCTGGCCGGGGTGGACACCTGCTCCCCACACTCACGGGCAGGCAGGCTGGCAGTGCAGAAGCTCAGATTTTCCTCTGAGACTTTGTTCTCAGAGTGAGATCCACCATAAAGGAACAGAAAGTGGGTCCCCTCTCCCTTTTTCATTTGCTTCTCCAGCAAAGCCATTATTATTTCAGCATGGTCAGTGTCTTGCTGGTGTCAATAGCTATGTTCTCAGCAAGAAAGTTTGGTCCCTCCTCAGATTGCCTTTGATAGACCCCTAGTGCTTTAAGGCCAGAAGGGATCACTATGATCATCTAGTCTGTCCTCCCGCAGAATGCAAGCCAGAGAATTCATAAACCCCAGGGAACTGGCTGAACTCAGAGGGCTAACGTGCCCTGCAGTACCCGGGGAAGGCATGACCTGGTCATGGAGCATAGAAGTAACAGAACCAGGAGTCTCAGTTCACGGCAATTGCACCTGTATTTCCCCCTCATGCTCCAACAAGGGCATCCGCGCTCAGGCTTCTAGATCCCCAGCCATCACCTCTCTTGAGCGAAGACCCAGGTCTCTCTCCTTCCTGACTGGGGTATTTCCAGCTGCACAGCTCCCTGCCTGCACTGAGTGTGCCCCAGCTCGGCAGACTGCCTGAGCGCGCTGCTTTGCCTTCCTTTCTCGGAGGCTCTGCACAGTGCAGTTGCCACAGTTAAGTTAGCACACAGCCCTTTCTAAGCAAGCACAAGTATTCTTAAGGTGAAAGCATTACAGGGAAAGCAATAAAAGAGCCTACAGCCTGCTGGTAAGCTCAGCAGCGCTCACCCCAACTCCAGCAAGGGCTTGTGTGGGTCCTTCAAACCTCACCAAGAGGGTTTCCCTGTGTTCACAAGTTCATAACAGCTGTTAGCTCAGACCAACAAGCACCCCCTGGATCCGAGCCCCTCCTAAATGTGGCTTGTGCCTTTGATCTCGGGGCCCTAGGAACTGGTAATCAGCAGCCAATGAGCTCCAACGCAGCTTGGGTCTGGTGGGGAGAAGTTACCATCCCCTCCTCCCAAGTATTTCCTAGGAAACCCACTCAGCTAAGAACTCAGTTTTGTCTGGCACATTGGTTAAAAGAGTCCTTCGGCACTCATAACCCTTCCTGGGGTTTGCATTAGCCCTATCTTCCCCTAGAGTCAATACCTACACTCCACCCCACAATAACTGACACATTAACATTTTAATGCAATGACCTCCTAAAATACTGAAACTAAACTCATCTGGCTTTGTCCAGGAACGTGCCCTCTCCGGCCCAGCAGGTGCGAACATGCTCACTGAACTGCACTACGGCCCTGCGATTGATAGCACAGATGGTCCAAATAGGAGAGCCCTAAACATGGGGTGGAGAACCAGGGCAATAGCTGCATGATTTTGTAATGAATAATATATGTGCCTCAGTTTACCTGCTCAATATTACTCTGTCTGACTGTGTGGCGTTGAATGCAAAGGGGTTGTTAGGAAAAATCAAGCAGGGAACAGCACAATGGTCAGCACAGCTCATGCTAAACAACTTCAAGGCATGGAGGATGCTATCTAGGTAGCCAGTCAAATGGGAGGCCACCCAGGGAGGCCACCCAGGGAGGCATGCAGGTCACTTGGAAGAAGTGCCCCCAGACAGCGCAGGGCACAGAGCACATGGGCAGCATCTTTTCTGCCACAAGATACAAATCCATCCCTTGCCATCTCTCTTCTGCTCCTTGTTGTCCCGCCTCCATCGCTGGCACTTTCTGGGGACTCTGCTCCCCCCAGATCCACTCTCCCTGGGAAGTTCAATAATTGTCCCTCCTCCTGGGTCTTGTCTCCATTCCTCCCCCCTCGCACAGGTTCTCTTCTCTGTCCTTCCCTTCCCTCCCTCCTTCTGTCACTCGCTCGCCTCCCCTCTGCCACTCACCACACCCCAGGGTCTCACTCTGGCTGCTGGGACTCAGGAGTGTCTCTGGTTCTGTGAGACGTCACATTGGCAGGCGTGAGAGTAGAGTCGGACCCAGGATCTGTTCTCTCAGGTTTCCCTCTCCCTTGGGAGGACTCTCTCCTCTGCTCTTTCCCATGAAGGGTTCCCTCCCCCACCTCGCATCCCCCAGGTTCAGTCCCTGAGTCTCACCGCGTGTAAGTCGTCTCACTTTTCCAGCTTAGGGCGTCTCTCCACCCTCTGGAAATTCTCCCTACTTGTCTGCCCCATCTCAGCCTTTTCCTGTCCAGTCCCACTGCGCCCAGCACCCCCACAGTCTGACCATTGCTTCCCACCCATCTCCCAGCCTGACTCATTCTGCATCCACTGCCCTTTAGCAACTGGCAACGCCAGCACCAGTCAGCCTCCCTGCTGCCCCCGCTGCATCCTGTCCTGCTCCTGCTGCCAAACCCCTTGAGACGCTCCCCGTATTGCCAGGTGCCATGGGTCCAACACTGAGTCTCTCACCCTGCGGAGAAGAGCCAGTGGGGCCCAGTGATCATGCACACAGCAAATACCAGGCCCCTTTGCTCCATTTGTCCCCGATGCCTGCTTTGCCCTTGGCTTCTGCCGCAGCTGCTTTGTGACTCCTTGGGGTGAAAATCCTGCCTCCAAGCACACAGACATGCTGGGTGCTGGCGGACTGCGATGGGGGTCCACTTACCCTCTGCTGACCTCATGTTCCTCTTCAGCCCCCTCCCCCATCTACCCTGCCCTCAACTCACACTGCCCATCCTGAGTATGGGGTCCTGCCCCGTCTGCCTCCTGCCTCAGCCACGTTATCCTGACCCAGACCCTCTGCCTGCCCCCATCACCTTCCTTGTCTCCTTTCCCCCACACTAGCCCTTCCTCCTGTTACCATGGAGTGACTGCTCCCTCATAGCCCTCTTACCCCCATTCCCTGCCCCACATAACCTGTCCCCTCACTGCCTGTCTGGGCGCCATGAGGCTGCATGGGCAGCGTTTCTCCTGAGGCAGCACAGCCTCCGGCTTGTGAGAGTAATGGGCGATGGTGGTCAGTGTTAGCGAGGGGGCTGGAGCATGAGGCAGCTTGAATCATGGTAATATCGCACTGGGTGGCACCTCTGCCCTCTGCCCCCATTCCTGCCCCTGCTACCAGCTCCACCCTCCCTGCCCCAGCCCGCGGGTCCTGGCTGGGCAGCCGCACACAGGGCTCAGGATCCTCTCGTGCCCTGCCCACCCCAGCCAGAGACCAGCAGTGGGGTAGGGGGACAGCAGCCAGCAGGGGAAGAAGTGGCTGCAGGGAAGGGCAGATGCCTCACAAAGCCCCTTGATGGACACAGGCAGAACTTCAAGATTGGCAGACAGACCCTAATCACTGAACACTGCCTCTCTCAGTGCAAAGGCTTTCCCTCTGCTGCCCTTGTACACATTGGTGTGACACCCTGGGGAACAGTCCAGATCACTGGGGGCTGTGTCACCCCGGTCCTGCAGCCTGGGGTGCCTTGCAATGCCTTACTGTAGTAGCTCCCATCTGGGCTGCTCAAAAACAGCCTGCCAGGATGCAAGCCACACCCTAAACATCTGTGTGTGGCTGTCAGGCTGCAGTTACACTTGGGTTACCCTCTGGCTCTCACCAGCCTTGGTTATACCTCAGGGTGACCCCAACACACACACACCCCAGTCCTGGATCTTCCCTCAGAACTGTACGTCCTGTACTGCTCAGCCCTCTTATGGACAGTACAAATATATTAAATCTGTTATTCCTTTAAGAGAACAACATGCCAGCTCATTACCATCAATAGTTGCCCAGACACTTTAGTTTAAACACACTGGATTAGATCAAACAGTAAAAGAAGTGTATAAACTACAAAGAGATTTTAAGTGAGTACAAGTACATAAAAGTCAAAAATGGTTAAAAAAAATAAAGATAAAACACTTACTAGTGTCTACTTAAGAAACTAGCTTAGTTGCAAAGCAAACGTTCTCACCACATGCTCCAGCAGATTACTGCCCACACTCTCAGGTCCAGACCCCTCCCCCAGAGGTCAATGGCTGTTTCCCTGTGTCTTCTCAGGTGCAGAGAATGAGGAGGGCAAGAGGAGAGAGAGGGGTACATTTGGGTGTTTGTCCCTCCTTTTTATAGTTTCAGTCCCTCTCCTGAAAAACATTTCCAGCTGAGAACAAGGAGATAAAAGGTCTGTGTGGAAGGATGTTCCCTGATGTTTTTTCACCTGTTTGAACGTCCTTTGTTTCCCTTCCTGCTTGATGACCTTGTTTCCTGCTTAAATGCAAATTAAGGCCAGCACCATGGGCAGCGGGTTTTGTAGGCAGGAGAAGGCTCAGCCTATCCAAACTACCTGATGTGGCCCCGCCCATGCTCCACCCCCAGGCCTCCTCCTGCCTGCCTGGTGTTGTTCCCTTGTGGTGGCCCAGAAGCTGGGGCAGGCAGGCTGGGCCTGGGAGCTGCGGTGCGCACAAGACCCCAAAGCATTGGTCTGAGGGCAGTCCAGCCATGCCGCCTGCCCTCCCACCCAGCACTGGGGGTGCTCTGGCCATGCTGCCTGCCCAGTGCTGGGGCTGGGGGCCGATGGCCGTGCAGGTGCTTTGGGTTCCCATGGGGAGGAGGCCAGAAGGGGTGGGGCCTTGGGAAGAGGGGGAGGGGCCAGGGGTTAGCCTCCCTCAGGGGTGCTTTCACCCACCACCCATGGCCAACACACATTCCTTCCTTTGTTTAGGACACAGCCTGGGCAGGGCTGCGGGGTTTGGAACATGTGTTAATAAAACCCTACAGGGGAATCTTATAACTTCCCATCACATGTTGCCACACATTTTACCAGCACATTTTGACCAGAAAATTCTGAGTTTTCAAATGATATCTTACCTTGTACAAAGATTACACTAGTGTGTTGGGTATGAACACAGGGGCATATTCTGTCACACCTGCCCATGGAGGCAGCAGGGCTTGCCCCTTTTTTCTGGACAGGGCATCTGCCACCATGTTTTATTTTTCCTTTATATATACAATTTCCATATCAAAATCTTGTACGCCCTTGACCCAGTGTCTGGTGCATCTGTACACAGTTTAAATACCTTGTCAAAATCTGGACTGGCTAGAACAGGCTTCTTAGACACGATTTTCTTTACCTTATCAAAATCCTCTTGACATGTCTTTGTCCATACAACTTTGTTAGGCTTAGCCTCTTTACATAGATCTGTGATTGCAGATACAATACCACTGAACCCACACAAACCTTCAGTCGCAGTGTAGTAGACCTGTGAAAGATTGGATCTGTTTTTTGGTTCGGGGTACAGGCCAATTTATAATGGCATCAACTTTCAAGGGATCAAGGAATATTGGACCTCCCCCTACCCAGTGTCCCAAATAAGGAACTCTGGCTGCTCCAATTTTACACTGGGAGGCTTTTACGGATAGCCCTGCCTCTGAGCTTTGACAGCACAATTTCCAAGTGATTTTTGTAATCACATCGAGTGTTGTGAACACTGTGATGTTGTCCAGATACACCCTCTGCAAACCATTTGACACTTGGCTGACGAGTCTCTGAAAGGTAGCTCGTGCACTGATTAACCCAAATGCTAACACTGTGAACTCAGAGTCCCATATCAGTGATGAAAGCAGATATTTTTCAATGCATCCTTATCTAAAGGAATTTGCCAATAACCTCTAGTTAAATCAAAAGAGCTGAGATAAGCTTTGCCTAAAATGGCCAATATATCATCTATTCTAAGCATAGGATATACATCTGGGACTATGACAGTGTGATACTCTGTATCTTGGGGGGAACACCCTGCACCCCCATGCTCATCCTTATAATATGATTGTGTGGTATGCAATGCAAAGTTTGTCATGTCGAGTGTCTTCAGAAGGCTCTTGATGCACTGAACGTTGTTGTTACAGTAATGTTATAGTAATGTTATAGGATGTAATTTCATGTATATAGTTATGAGGCTGAAAATGTGTCCTCATGGCTTAAAGCAAGCCCAGGCAAAATTCTCCAGGAGCAGAGGGGCAGTTTACTTCTTATCAGGGCATGTATGGGACAAACTGAGCCCAGCCTCAAAGGAACAAAGAACACTGGTCTAGGCAGCAACAAAGGATCTGTTGGACTCTCGAGTGAGTCACACCCCTTCCTTTGGTCAGTCAGGGACTACGATGAAGTAATGCTCACCTGACCCCAAAGGGGAGGGGCAAAGCCAAGAGGGAAGAAAGGACATGATAAAAGGGAAAGACATTTGCCATGCTCTTCCTCTCTCTTCCACCTCCATCTACAGACATCACCACCAAGCGACTGAAGTGCTGATCAAAGGGGAGAGTCTGGCTGAAGGGTAACCAGCCAGCCTGCGGTGAGAAGCATCTAAGTTTGTAAGGGCACTGAAAGTGTTAAGATCAGCTTAGAATGTGTTTTGCTTTTATTTCATTTGACCAAATCCTACTTCTTGTGCTTTGACTTATAATCACTTAAAATCTATCCTTTGTAGTTAATACATTTGTTTGTTTATTTTACCTGAAGCAGTGTGTTTGGTTTGAAGTGTGTCAGCCCTGGTCTACACTACGAGTTTAGGTCGAATTTATTAGCGTTATTTCGATTGATCCGTCCACACGACGAAGCCCGTCCACACGACGAAGCCCTTAACATCGACTTCTAGGGCTCTTAAAATCGATCTCGCCACTCCACCCCCAACGAGGGGATTAGCGCTTAAATCGATATTGCCGAATCGATGTAGGCTAGTGAGGACGCAATTCGACAGTATTGGCCTCCTGGATCTATCCCACAGTGCAACATTTGACCGCTCTGGACAGCAGTCTGAGCTCCAATGCTCCGCCCAGGTAGACAGGAAAAGCCCCGCGAACTTTTGAATTTCATTTCCTGTTTGGCCAGCGTGGTGAGCTGCAGGTGAGCGCAGATCTCATCAGCAGAGGTGACCATGATGGAGTCCCAGAACCGAAGACGAGCTCCAGCATGGACCGAGCGTGAGGTACGCGATCTGATCGCTGTATGGGGAGACGAAACCGTGCTAGCAGAGCTATGGTCCAAAAGAAGAAACGCCAATACATATGCCAAAGTCTCCAAGGGCATGCAGGACAGAGGCTACAACAGGGACGCGCAACAGTGCCGCGTGAAAATTAAGGAGCTCAGGCAAGCCTACCAAAAAACCAGAGATGCAAACAAACGCTCTGGGTCAGAGCCCCAGACATGCCGCTTCTATGATGAGCTGCATGCCATTCTAGGAGGTGCAGCCAGCACTGACCCACCCATGTGGTATGACTCCGTATGTGGATCATCAGAAACCACAGAGGAGCATGATGATGATAATGATGCTGAAAATAGCGCCCAGACACAGCAAGGAAGTGGAGAAGCCCTTTTCCCCGACAGCCAGGAACTCTTTGTCACCCTGGAGCCAGTACCCTACGAACCCACCCAAGGCGTGCTCGATGCAGGAGAAGGGACCTCTGGTGCCTCTGGTGAGTGTACCTCTGTTAATTAATACATGTTTTATAAGCAAGCGTGTTTAATGATCAATTCGCAGCCAGTACAGCTACAGCTACTGGAAAAGTCTGTTAACATGTTCGGGGATGGAGCAGAAATCCTCCGGGGACATCTCCAGAAAGATCTCCTGGATGTACTCCCAAAGCCTGTGCAAAAGGTTTCTGGGGAGGGCAGCCTTATCCTGTGCTCCGTGGTAACACACTCTACCACGCCAGGCCAGTAGCACGTAGTCTGGAATCATTGCTTTGCAAAGCATGGCGGCGTATGGTCCCGGTGTTTGCTGGCATTCAAGCAACATCCGTTCTTTATCTGTCTGTGTTATCCTCAGAAGAGTGATATCATTCATGGTCACCTGGTTGAAATAGGGGAATTTTATTAAGGGGGTATTCAGAGGGGCTCCATCCCTGCTGGGCTGTTTGCCTGTGGCTGAACGGAAATCTTCCCCGCTGTGACCCACGCGGTGGGGGGAGGGGGAACAGCGAACATCTTGGATGTGTGTCTGTGTGTGTGTGGGGGGGTGTCGATTAGGTTCGCGCTGCACGTTAACCCGAAAACCGCCGCCCCTCCCTTTTCAATTGCCAACCAGTTTTAAATTGCCAGCCCAAAGGCTGTTTGTTATGGGAAATGAGGGGGTTGCTGTTTGAAAACATTCCCACCTGTTATGAAGGTTAAAGAAGCCTATAGACTGTGGCTTACCATGGCTGCCTGCAAGCCGAATTCTGTTGCCCGCCGGACCAACTTGTTGCTTGTGTGATCTCTCACACCAAACCGGCAGACCCTCAATATAACAGGCAAAGTGCAACCTTGGACCAAATGCATATGTGATATGTAATGTTTGGAGCATTGTTCTCTAATATGTGTCTTTTAAACTACTCCTCTCCCGTTTGTTTCCTCCCGCAGCTGCAAATGTTTCAACGCCACCCCTTTCATCACCGTCCCAGAGGCTAGCGAAGATTAGAAGTAAAAAAAAAAGGAATCGAGACGATATGTTCTCAGAACTCATGGAATCCTCCCACACTAAAGCTGCCCAGCAGAATGCGTGGAGGCAGACACTGTCGGAGTCCAGGAAGGCAGAATTTGATCGTGCGGACAGGTGGCGTGCTGAAGAGAATGACTGGCGGGATGAAGAGAGTAGGTGGCGTCAGCATGCAGAGAGAAGGCAGGATGCAATTCTGAGGCTACTGGAGGATCAAACGGAAATCCTCCGGCTTATGGCTGAGGAAAGGCGTAGGGTTCAGGAAAGGCCGCCTGAGCCCAGACCGCCGCTACAGCCCCTGTGTAACCAACAGCCCTCCTTCCCGAGTCCCATAACCTCATCCCCGAGACGCCCAAGAACGCGTTTGGGCGGCCTCCGTGCACCCAACCACTCAAGCCAAGAGAACAGTCCAAGCAAGAAAGGGCTGGCATTCAATAAGTTTTAAAGTGCTGTGTGTCCTTGTCCTTCCCTCATCCCCTCCTCCACCACCCATCCTGGTGCTTCCCTTCCTCCACCAGCTATCCCGGGAGACTGTGGCAGTTAGCCCCATAGTTCCCCCTCTTTGTTTTACGAATTAATAAAGAATGCATGATTTTTAAGCAACAATGACTTTATTTCCTCTGCGAGCGGTGATCGAGGGGGGGAGGGCAGGGCGGTTTGGGTAAAGGGAAGTAGAGTGAATGAAGGGGCGGGGCTTTTCATTACAGGGGAAAAACAGAACTTTCACACAGCATCCTGGCCATTCATGAAACTGGTTTTCAAAGCTTCCCTGATGCGCAACGCACCCTGCTGTACTCTTGTAATAGCCCTGGTGTCTGGCTGCGCATAACCAGTGGCCAGGCGATTTGCCTCAACCTCCCACCCCGCCATAAACGTCTCCCCCTTACTCTCACAGATATTGTGGAGCGCACAGCAAGCAGTAATAATAATGGGAATATTGTTTTCGCTGAGATCTAACCTAGTCAATAAACTTCGCCAGCGAGCTTTTAAACGACCAAATGCACATTCCACCACCATTCTGCACTTGCTCAGCCTATAGTTGAAAAGGTCCTGACTACTGTCCAGGCTACCTGTGTATGGCTTCATGAGCCATGGCATTAAGGGGTAGGCTGGGTCCCCAAGGATAACTATAGGCATCTCAACATCCCCAACGGTTATTTTCTGGTCTGGGAAGAAAGTCCCTTGCTGCAGCAGCCGAAACAGACCAGAGTTCCTGAAGATGCGAGCGTCATGTACCTTTCCCGGCCATCCCACATTGATGTTGGTGAAACGTCCCTTGTGATCCACCAGTGCTTGCAGCACTATTGAAAAGTAACCCTTTCGGTTTATGTACTCGCTGGCTTGGTGGTCCGGTGCCAAGATAGGGATATGGGTTCCGTCTATCGCCCCACCGCAGTTCGGGAACCCCATTGCTGCAAAGCCATCCAGTATGAGCTGCACATTTCCCAGACTCACAACCCTTGGTACCAGCAGCTTGGTGATCGCCCTGGCTACTTCCATCACAACAGCCCCCACTGTAGATTTTCCCACTCCGAATTGATTCGCGACTGACCGGTAGCTGTCTGGCGTTGCAAGCTTCCACAGGGCTATCGCCAGTCGCTTCTGTACTGTGAGGGCTGCTCTCATCTTGGTGTCCTGGCGCTTCAGGGCAGGGGAAAGCAACTCACAAAGTTCCATGAAAGTGCCCTTACGCATGCGAAAGTTTCGCAGCCACTGGGATTCATCCCAGACCTGCAGCACTATGTGGTCCCACCAGTCTGTGCTTGTTTCCCGGGCCCAGAATCGGCGTTCCACTGTATCAACAAGCCCCATTAACACCATGATGTCCACCTTGCGGGGGGGCCTTTTTTGAGAGAGGTCTGTGTCCATGTCCTCATCACTGTCCTCAGGGCGTTGCTGTCGCCTCCTCGCCTGCTGTAGCTGTAGCAGCTCCTGGTTCTCGTTCTGCATATACTCCTGGACAATGCGCGTGGTGTTCATAACGGCGAGAACAGCTGCGGTGATCTGATCGTGCTCCATGCTTTCCCTGGTATGCAGTTTGCAGGACAGCAGAGTGGCAGCAGAAGCAGCGGGTGGATAACAATGGAGTCAGCAATATGGCGCCCATATGAAAAAAGGCGCGAAAGGATTTTTTGCTCCCCCCTCAGTTGCTTTCACGGAGGGAGGGGGGAGCAAGGGTTAGGCTCATTTCCTTCTAGCTGCAGATGGTACAATATGCGGTGAGCAAGGAGGCGCCTTCCCTTCTAGCAGCAGATGGTACAATATGCTTGATATCCATCATCAGCTCCTGGCCCCCTCAAGGATTGAACTCGCAACCCCGGGTTTAGCGGGCCAACGCTCAGACCGCTGAGCTATCCCTCCGCCCGTGTTCCAGGCAGTACTGAATCTCCCTTAAACAAAACGTAAAAAAGAGAATGACCAGAGTCACTCTGGTCACTCCCATTTATGTCCAAGCGCCCCCGGCCAGCCACACCATAGGCCGCCGGCCAGGAGCACACGAATACCAATCATATTGTACAATCTGCTGCGAGAAGGAAAGGAGCTTCTGCTGTGTGGTCCCGCGACCACGACCATTTATGGCATATTGCACCATCTGCAGCTAGAAGGCAAGGAGCTCCTGCTGTGTAGTCCCGCGACTACCAGCCTCAGGCGGAATGGCCCCCTCAAGGATTGAACTCGTAACCCCGGGTTTAGCGGGCCAACGCTCAGAACGCTGAGCTATCCCTCTGCCCGTATTATAGTGTGACTGAATCCCCACTAGACCTAATGTCCAGGCGTACGCTGGAGATGTACGGTAATTGTGAGCTGAGCAGGCTTCCGTAGCAAACACGGAAACCCCGGAAAAAAGGCGCGAAAAATATTGCTTTCACGGAGGGAGGGATGACATGTACCCAGAACCACCAGCGACAATGTTTTCTGCCCCATCAGGCTTTGGGATCGCAACCCAGAATCCCAATGGGCGGCGGAGACTGCGGGAACTGTGGGATAGCTACCCGCAATGCAATGCTCCGAAAGTCGATGCTAGCCCCGCTACTGTGGACACAGTCAATCGACCTCATGGTCTTAACGCTCTTTAGTGGGGACACACACAATCGATTCCATAAATTCGGGTTTTAAAATATCGACTTCTATAAATTCGACCTAATTCTGTAGTATAGACGTACCCTTAGAGACGCCTCTTGGGATAACAAGCCTGGTGCATATCAATTTGTTAAATTGACGAACTCATATAAGCTTGTAGCGTCCAGTGGACATAACTGAAGGTTCCTAGGGTTGCGTCTGGGACCAGAGATATTAGCTAGTGTCATTCGCTTGCAAGTAGCTGGGAGCAGCTTACATGCAAGAGGCTGTGTGTGAACAGTCCAGGAGTGGGAGTTCTCACAGCAGAGAAGGGTAAGGCTAACCCCCAGAGTCAAGGATTAGAGTGACCTAACAGATCACCGGTCCAGATAACACCACGGGAACATCACAAACAGCATTGAGTTTTCTATAATAAACACACAAATCTTGGAGTGTTGTCTTTTTTAGTGACCAAGAACACAAGTGATGACTAAGAACTGTCAGACTCTTTAATTACTCCCAGCACCTTGCTAGTGGCTGGGTATGATCTGCTGGGAGGTGGCTGTGGTTATTTTTCAGCAAGTGTTTGGCTTGCTAGAAAACACTTCGTGTTCTTGCAGCATACACAACACCTCTGCCCTTTCAACTGGCGTTAACTCACTGCAGATATCAATACTTTCCACAGATGAGTCAGTTTGACATTCAGCCATCAAATCAGTGAGGTGGTGGGCCTCAGTTTCCCCTTCTACACAGCAGATATTTGCTGTAGCTTCCCTGCTGTGAAAGGCTTTAAGTCTGTTTACATGTACAAGCTGTGGGACGGCATTACCATGAGGCTTTTTAACATGATATGTATCTTCATTTACCACTTCTATCACCTCAAAGGGTCATTTCCAAGTGTTTGGCATTTTGTACTTTTCCCACAGGGCTTAACACCAACACCAAATCTCCTATCACAAAAGAGCGTTTACAAATAGGTTTATCATAGCACGCCTTTTGTCTGGACTGAATGTCTGTGAGGGTAGTTTGAACAATACCCATCATGTCTTAACTCTACCCTGAACCTTTGTATGTATTCAGTTACTGGCTCTGCCTCAGTATCCCTTTAGCAAAGCTTGTGATACAGTCTCCCACAGTGTTCTTGCCAGCAAGTTAAGGAAGTATGGGCTGGATGAATGGACGGTAAGGTGGATAGAAAACTGGCTGGATGGTCGTGCTCAACGGGTAGTGATCAATGGCTCCATGTCTAGTTGGCAGCCGGTATCAAGTGGAGTGCCCCAAGGGTCGGTGCTGGGGCCGGTTTTGTTCAATATCTTCATCAACGATCTGGAGGATGGTGTGGACTGCACCCTTAGCAAGTTTGCAGATGACACTAAACTGGGAGGAGTGGTTGATACGCTGGAGGGTAGGGACAGGATACAGAGGGACCTAGACAAATTAGAGGATTGGGCCAAAAGAAATCTGATGAGGTTCAACAAGGACAAGTGCAGAGTCCTGCACTTAGGATGGAAGAATCCCATGCACTGCTACAGACTAGGGACCGAATGGCTGGGCAGCAGTTCTGCAGAAAAGGACCTAGGGGTTACAGTGGACGAAAAGCTGAATATGAGTCAACAGTGTGCCCTTGTTGCCAAGAAGGCTAACGGCATTTTGGGCTGTATAAGTAGGGGCATTTCCAGCAGATCGAGGGACGTGATTATTCCCCTCTATTCGGCACTGGTGAGGCCTCATTTGGAGTACTGTGTCCAGTTTTGGGCCCCACGCTACAAGAAGGATGTGGATAAATTGGAAAGAGTCCAACGGAGGGCAACAAAAATGATTAGGGGGCTGGAGCACATGACTTATGAGGAGAGGCTGAGGGAACTGGGATTGTTTAGCCTGCAGAAGAGAAGAATGAGGGGGGATTTGATAGCTGCTTTCAACTACCTAAAAGGGGGTTCCAAAGAGGATGGATCTAGACTGTTCTCAGTGGTAGAAGATGACAGAACAAGGAGTAATGGTCTCAAGTTGCAGAGCGGGAGGTTTAGGTTGGATATTAGGAAAAACTTTTTCACTAGTAGGGTGGTGAAGCACTGGAATGGGCTACCTAGGGAGGTGGTGGAATCTCCTTCCTTAGAGGTTTTTAAGGTCAGGCTTGACAAAGCCCTGGCTGGGATGATCTAATTGGGTTTGGTCCTGCTTTGAGCAGGGGGTTGGACTAGATGACCTCCTGAGGTCCCTTCCAACCCTGAGATTCTATGATTCTATGATCCCTTTCCCAGGAGTCTCTGATGAGATCAAGGGGTCCCCTCACTTTCCTTCCATATAGGAGATCAAATGGGGAGGACTCTGTTGATTCTTGGGGTACCTCTCTGTAAGCAGACAGCAAATATGGTAGCACCTCCTCCCAATCTTGAACCCTCTTATTTGCATACATCCCCAGCATAGATTTTAGAGTTCCATTGAATCTTTCTACCAAACCATTTTTCTCTGGGTGACATGGGGTTGCATTTGTTTGTTTCACCCCACACTACCTCCATAACTCACTGAATAGCTGAGACATGAAATTTGACCAATGGTTAGGTAATATCTCTTTAGGGAAACACACTTTGCTAAAGATAGTGACAAGGGCTCTTGCTACAGATTCTGCCTCAGTGTTAGGCAGAGCTACTGACTCAGGATAGCTAGTGGCAAAATCCACCACCACCAGGCACTGTTCCCTCTAAGCTGTGCGCGCACACACAGATTCTAAACCCCGCGCACATGGCAAAACACTGCGTGCACAAAAATTTGCACAGAAGACATTTTTTGCGCACATGGCCTGTCCACTAGACAGGAACACAGACTGATGTGAGGGACTATTGCAGGTCTTGTGTCTTGTATCAACAGAAAAAGAGATTTGCATGACCCCAGAAAGCTCCCCTGTGCTCAGCCTGTGATACAAGAAGCATTTCTGAGAGTATCAATGGACATTGTGGGCCCTGTGACCAGAAAAGAGACAATCATGTGCTAACACCATTAACTCTCTACGATGCTGGGTGGGCACAACCAACTGCTTCTAGGGCTGCCCAGGGCTTTTGTTTTTCCTCTAAGAGCCTCCCAATACAACCTTCCATCTTCTTCAAAAAACCTCTCCCTGTTTCCCAGGCTTGGGGCCCTCTCTAGGACACACCCTCTTGTGCTCTCTAGAATAAGACCTATATCTGGGACAGCCTCTTCAGTCACAGGGGTTATTTCCTCCCCTTGGCCAGCCTCGGCCCCTCCCACACCTGGAAACACACTGGTCATTCTGCTGCAGAGGGGTTAGAGAGACCTTCTCTTCCCCCCACCAGCAGTCTGTGGGGCTTTCCCACTCCCTTCTGGGGTTCCAGCACAACATTCCCCTTTGCTGCGGGTTACCCCACTAATAGCCTTAGCCATGTGCAAATTATCATTCCCACTAAGTACATAAAAGCTGTCAAACACCTTCTAAGCCTTCCCGTTCCGTGTGCACCATGGCTAGAGGGCCAGGAATCTTATGTCCCTCACTGGCAGATGCTCCCCTTCCTGGCCAGGCAACATGCCAGACTTTGGACCACACTTCCCCAGAGCAGAGAAATCTGGGCTCCGGTGTCTCGCCGCCCTACACACTCCTTGCTGTTTCCTCTGTCAACTTTAATAAATTCCATACCTACGCCCTCAGGATCAGCCCTCCTAAGACTCATCAGGTGATCTCTGGGGCTCCTGCGTTAAGCCCTGGGTTGGATGGAGTTTAGCTGATTTCTCGGTGGAGTTACACTGGAAACACCTTCCTGGATCCTCTTCCTTCACAGCAGGGTTGTGATGGGGATTTTCAGGAGGGGAGCAATTCTGGGGGGTGAGTTCCTGGGCTCTCAACACCCTCCTGACCAGATGTAAAACAGGGTCCCCCCGTTACACTGGGTTTGTACCCTCCTCCTTCTGTAGCTTGTGCTCATTAGACATTTGGACTTAGACAAATCGGAAAGCCAGCATGTGCATGGCTTCCACAGAATGTAAAGATTTGTCCCATAACATATTCCTGACCTCGTCAGTGCATGTACGTAAGTAATGTTCTTGAGCAAAGAGGTTAAACATCCTCATCCTTTTCCCCATTAGGGCTCACATTTTACAGGCATATTCTCTATGACTTACATCAGCACTTTTCCTGAGATTCCTAAATTTTAACCTATACATTTCAGGAATAATTTTAAACCTTTGCAAAACAGCTTTTTAAAATTCAGAAAACCTCAAAACTTCCTCAATCTGCATTTCATTAAATACATTTAAAGCTTTACCAGAGTGTGTTGCAATCAGGGTGGGGTCTTTCTTGTCCTCAGGAATATTATGAACCTCTCATAACCTTTCAAAAGTGGTAAGGTATTCTTCAGTGCAATCTGTTCCCTTCTGTGCAGGGCACAACTTGTCCCAGATGACGGTTCCTTGAATGGGGGAGGGACTACTGTTAGGGTTGGGTGGGGTCTGACTATGTTTTGCCATCATTTCCAGATTATGCTTCCTCTTCTTCTCCTTTTCTAGGGCCTCTTTATCTTGAAGCTCCATGGCTCACTTGTGGGCAGCTTCCTGCTCCTTTTCTAGGGGCTCTTTCTCTATCTTCTCTCTGCAGCCTGGCCAGTTCTGGCTTTGCAGCTGTTTTGCTGGGGCTCCCATTTACACTTTCCTGTTTCTATTTCCCATACCCAAAATAAGCAAACAGAAAACAACAAACTGTTACCTCTCTGTGACTGTTTGAAGCCACCACACTTAACGCTACTACACCAGGGATTAAGGTGTAAACCTCATTTACAATAACAAGCTGTGCACACACCCGAGTTAGCTGCACCACTGTGAGATACTGGGGCACAGTCCAGACCAGTGGGGGGCTGTGTCACTCCTGCCCTGCAACCTTAGGTGCTTCACAATGCCTTGCTCTAGTAGCTCTCACCTGGGCTCAAACAGACTTCCAGCATGCAAGTCACTCCCTGAGTACCTGTGTGTAACTGCAGCCTGCCAGCTACACCCTGGCTCACACCAGCCTTTGTTGTACTGCAGGGTGACCCCAACACACTCCCAGTCCCCCCCCTCCCCCCAGAACTGTACGTCCTATACTGCTCAGCCCTGTCCTGGACAGTACAAATATATTAAGTCCACTATTCCTTTAAGGGAATAACATGCCAGCTTGTTACCCTTGAATAGTTACCCAGACACTTCAGTTTAAACATACTGGATTAGATCAAAAAGTAAAAGAAGTTTATTAACTACAAAGAGAGAGATTTTAAGTGAGTACAAGTAATGAGACATAAAAGTCAGAAATGGTTACAAGAAAAATAAAGATAAAACACTAACTAGTATCTACTTAAGAAACTATCTTAGTTGCAAAGCAAAAGTTCTCACCACATGCTCAAGCAGATTACTCACCAAACTTTCAGGTCAGGACCCCTCCCCCAGAAACCAACCGCTGTTTCCCTTTGTCTTCTAAGGTGCGGAAAATTATGTGAGCAGAGAGAGGGGCGGGTATTTGTCCCTCCTTTTTATAGTTTCAGTCCCCCTCTTTAAAAAAAATTTCTAGCTGAGACCCAGGAGGAAAAATTCTGTGTGGAAGGATGTTCCCTGATGTTTTTTTCACCTGTTTGAAATTCCTTTGTTTCCCTTGCTGGGGGCGAATGCTACCCCAAAGGTTTTTGCACTTACTCAAAGTTCCGTAGGGGGCAGATTCCTGGCAGGGAGGGGACTGGCCCGACCACTCACAAGCAGGGGTCCCACACTAAATCAGGATGGCTGTGGCGTCGCTCTGGCCGTGCAATCCCAGTGCCACTCACATCGGACCTGCCGCCCCTCCGTAAAGACAGAGGGGCGTCTGGGCCACATGCTTGTGACCTGGCACACGGGGAGGCTGTTCCGGCACTGAGGCATGGGGGAGTCTGCCCTGAGCTCGACTCCAGTGCATGCACTAGGTGGGTAAGAGAGAGGGGGACTTCCCAGCTGGGGGAGAACCAGGGTCCTTGAGGGGGGTGGGAGGCACAGAGACCATCCCAGCCTGTGGCTGCAGGCAGTTGTGAGGCCACGCTGGGGATGGCTACACGCCACGGGAGGGAAATGACCACCACCTAGGCAGGGCTGGATGAAGGTGACGAGGGGCCCAAGGCTACTGGGGGGAAGGCCTAAGTATGAATGACATATTGCAAAAAAAAAAAAAGATGAAATCATCAAACATTTCTCTACATACATAGTCACATATTATTTATTTATGTAAAATTAACAAGAGTATTCTACTCTCACGGCACTCAATTCTTCAAACAGATACTTCTGAGTAAGAGGTAGTACGAGGGATGCTACGCTGTCCTTCTCCTGGGCCTCCTTTCTCCTAGCTGGTGGAGTGCTCCTCTGTATGAGGATGAACACTGCAACATTCCCCATCCTGATCACCTCTTTCAGCCTTGTGCTTCTATCCTCAGCTCTCCCCTGGCACAGTGCAAAGCCAAGCCCTGCAGGTGTTTCCCCCAAGCTATGGACTCTACATCACACACCCTGTCTCACTCTGACTGCACTCTGGGAGGCAGCCAGCTTTTATTATGTAAAAGAAAACTACTCAGGTGCAAAATTCACTGAAGTAGAGGAAGTAGTAGTGGGGAAATTACATGGGGTGGCGTTGTATTTTACGCTGTCTTGCTCTGAAAGCTGCCTCCCAGTGTTGCACTGGCTGAGGACAATGAATTATTGTTTTCACATTGAACCCAAATATTATTTGTGGGATTATACAGGAACTCCTCACTTAACATCATCCCAGTGAAGGTTGTTTCATTGTTACGTTGCTGACCAATTAGGGAACATGCTCATTTACAGTTGTGCAATGCTCCCTTATAATGTTGTTTGGCCGCCGCCTGCTTTGTCCACTGCATGCAGGAGGAGCAGCCCGTTGGAGCTAGCTGGTGGGGGCTTGGAACCAGGGTGGACCAGCAGCCCCCCATCAGCTTCCCTAAGTTTCCTATGCGGCAGCTGCCCAACAGGCTCAATTGCCGGCAGTTCAGCTGTCCCTCCCCCACTGCTATGTGCTGCTCCTGCCCTCTGCCTTGGAGCTGCTCCCCGGAGCCTTCTGCTTGCTGTGCAGAGTGGGGAAGAAGGGAGCTAATGTCAGGGTGTTCCCCTCCCCTGCTCCTATACCCCTTCTCCATAGAGCAGTGGGGGACACGACAGGGCTCAGGATGGAGGGAGCTTGTGGCAGAAGCTGCTGTCTCAACTTGCTGATCTACTTAAAAAGGCAATGTACTTAGAGTGGGTCAGCGTACTTAAAGGGGCAATGTGCACGTCTCTCTCTCTCTCTCTCACACACACACACACATTGTGTGTCTCTGTCTCTCTCTGCCATGCTGTCTCCTCTCCCTCCTTTCCTGCTACCTTGTAGAGTGTGAGGCTACATTAACAACAATGTGTTAACCCTTGAGGGCTCAGCCGAGTGCTAGTTCATCATTTAGCAGTAAGACATTCCCTGGGAAATATCCCACCCTCTTCCACCCTCTAACTTCACCACATCAACCAAGCTTCACAATCATCATTGCTGTGTATAGTATTAAATTGTTTGTTTAAAACATATACCGTGTATGTGTGTGTGTATATCTATATATAAATATATAAAATATAGTCTTTTGTCTGGTGAAAAAATTTTTCCCTGGAACCTAACCCCCCCCCCCCCGCCCATTTACATTAATTCTTATGGGGAAATTGGATTCGCTTAACATCATTTCACTTAAAGTAGCATTTTTCAGGAACATAACTACAGTGATTCACCACATCAGGCCAATCTGTCACTAAGATCTTCCACAATTAGAATCCTAGAATAGAATCATAGGACTGGAAGGGACCTCGAGAGGTCATCTGGTCCCATTCATGGCAGGACTAAGTATTATCTATTCTAGAATGTGTGCTCAGCAGCTCTGACATGAGGTTTTTAAAGCATGAGTTCTGTGTGTACCTGCCCCCTACGGTTTGCATATGTTTGTTTTAAGATTTCTGTAAGAAAAAGGTAACCGCTAGAAGTGACACAGATCTTTAGATGGTTGCCCAGTCATAATATTTAGCACTTCTGTACTATGTTAGTGTGATGGTGTACCCAATAAGACTTTATGGGGAGATGCTTATAAATGTATATATAATGTAACTGGAATATGTTTTATGCTACATGTGCCATGTAACATATCTCTGTAAAAGTTATGATCTACTGAATCTATTCCTCCTGTTTGTATGCATGTATCATTTTGGTAGTTGAAGTTATGAATATTGGTTGTATATTTGCTGGTTTTATACATAGCCTTTGTAAGAGAATGGGATCATGTCTTGAGAAAGGAATGTGCAGGTAAAGTGCCCAATCAAGAAGCGCTTAACAGACAAAAAGAAGTTGCAGACACCAATCCACATCTGAGCTTGGCCAGGAATGTCACGGGACTGGTTGTGCTGAGTTGTGCATGGACATGTGACTTGCCCATGTGATCCCAAAACTCCAGGGTAACATGATGCTACAGAGGGAGTGGGGAAGAGCATCCATCCAGGGGAGAAAGTTTATTTAAACCCCTGGGAGACCCCTCGATCCTGTCTTCAGCTGGCTAAAGAGAGAGACTCTTCACCCCAGAAGGACACCTGAAAGAGACTGAACAAAGGACAAAGACAATAGGGGGTGTGAGTGATTGCTGGACCCAGGCTAGGAGGACCATAGCCTGTAAAGGGAAGTTTGCTGGAACTGGTGAGGTTTTTATCTGTATACAGTGTGATTAGACATAGACTTGCGTGTTTTGTTTTATTTTACTTAGTAATTCACTTTGTTCTGTCTGTTACTACTTGGAATCACTTAAATCCTACTTCTGTATTTATTAAAATCACTTTTTACTTATTAAGTTACCTTGAGTCCATGTTAGTACCTGGAGGGGGCAAACAGCTGTGCATATCTTTCTATCTTTGAAATAGAGGGCGAACTATTTATGAGTTTACCCTGTATACGCTTTATACAGGGTAAAACAGATTTATTCAGGGTTTGAACCCCATTGGGAGTTGGGCACCTGGGTGTCAAAGGCAAGAGCACTTCCTGAGCTGCTTCCAGGCAGGCCTACAGCTGTTAGTGGACGTGGTTCAGATCTGGGTCTGGATTTGCAGCAGACCAGCGGGTCTGGCACAAAACAGACAGGATTCTGGAGTCCCAAGCTGGAAAAGGCAGGGAAGCAGGGGCAGAAGTAGTCTTGGCACACCCAGGTGGCAGCTCCAAGGGGGTTTCTGTGATACCAACCCGTCACAGTTAGCTCTTCAAAAATCACTGTACAAACATTAAACACACTTAATCTAAAGCCTTTCAGCTTTTGAATGACTAGGAGTTGACAAAACAGAGCTATTCCCTGTTGTGTTCTCTGCCCTCCTGAACACAAATACTTAATTGAAAATCAGCATCTTAAAAGAACCATTCAGGATCTTTCAAAAGAACAGTCCAGCCAAGGCTGCTGTAGTGACACCCTTGTTACATCAAGTCTGGTGTTTGTTTAAGGCTGGTGTAGAATGAAGGGAGAGCTTCCAGTTTTGTTTGCATGTGTAAATAAAGCAGACCTTGCTTATTTTTTTCCCCTTAAAATGCTCAGAGTTTAGGGAAGGAAAGTGAATGAGATTCTGCTTATACTAGGTGTGAAAAAGCAGAAGGGACCAAAATCTGTTCTCCCTGAAGCCAATAAGGCTACACAGGTGTAACTGTCAGCAGGAACTGGCCTGTGTTCTCATTCCCTTCTCGAATCACATTCCATGCTTACCCAACATTTTCCACTTGGGAAAGAAGTCAGTTTGAGTTGGGGCAGAAAAATGAGGACTAACTGCAGGTTTATTTAGCTTTAAGTTTTTGGAATGAAACTCAAAAGAAATCAAATGTAAGGACTTTTATGATGGATTGAACTGGTAGAGAACCAGCAAATGGACTGAACCTGCCGTTAGCCTATTCAGCCAGTCTTTCCATCATAGCCTGCTAAGAAGTGGATTTAACATCCTTGAGGGAGAAGGGAGGGAGAAACCTACAACATTGTGTGTTGAGCTTCCTCCAGTGCTTTTGCAACCCCTTAAAAGTACAAAGATGCGTTGACCTGTGGAACTAGGCTGAGCATAAGGAAAGAACTTGGTTGCCTGTGCATCCCAGTATAGAAAAATACATCAAAGAAAAACATTGGCACGTGTGGGAATTCGTTTCTTATACATGGGAGGGGCAATAGTTCTGGTTGGAGCTGGATAGAGTGTGTGCAGGTTCTGTGAAAGCTTCCCACCCACCGCTCTGGTACTGCCCCTTCCCCCCACCATCCCCTTGCCCTGCCCCGCCCCCGCCGAGGCACTCACCAGTTGTCCAAAACGGGACGCAGCACACATAGAAGATGACAGAGATGGGCACTAGGACCCAGGAGGTAGCGTCCTGAAGCTTCCTGCCAGCCTCTGCGGAGGAGAGGGACAGAGGGAGTCTCTTCCCTTTCTGACAGCTAAGCAGAGCTCCAGAGAAATTGGGGTGGGGAGATCTGGGGGGGGAGGGGGCAATGCCTGCTCAAACTACACCCACGGCTGGCATGGGTTCCCGTGGTAACCGGATTTTTAGTGCCTGGTCACCAGTGTGAACCGGATCCCTGGCAGTGTGTTCCTGCCACGCGGTGCTGGCTGAGCTCCTTCCAAGCTGCAGAGAGCTGCTTTGCCTTCCCTGCTGGCAGGAGCGCTCCAGTAGTGCTGCGTGAGCAAGGTCCCCCACCCTCTCACCCGGGACCAGCCATACCCCCTGCTGCACCAGTAGGTCCTAAGGCTATAGCCTTGTTGCTAATCTGGCCCTGCACCTAGGGAGTGCTCCCTCCCGCCGGATGAGTGAAGCTGCTTACAGGGACAAGTCCCAATGCCAATCCAGGCTTTCAAAGGCCACTCTGCCTCCCTCCCTCTGCAGAGACAGGGCAATCTCCCCGTTGCAGGCCTCCAGGGCGCCCTTCTGCAGCCAGAAGGGTTTGGTGTCTGGGTTGAGCTATATTGGCCCAAACCTTCTGTAACACCGACAGACCCTGGTCGTCAGTGGGTGGGATCGAACCTGGGCCCTCTGGGAACTTAGTGCATGAGCCTCTACCGCATGAGCTAAAAGCCAACTGACTGTTAGCTAAGGCTGTAGAGCAGACTCATTTTGGGACACAACACCACACCCAGAAGGTGTGTGGTTACACTTCCTCCCCTTGTTCCACCAGGCACAGAGCTGCCTCTAGCTCTGATGTCAGGCAGCACCATTCACCTGACAGGAGCAAGGGGGCATTCAAGAGGTCTTGAAATAGCTGCCCGGCCGGGGTCTGCCGTGCCAGTGCCTCGCAGTGTGCTAACGAGGGCCCTCCCCGACTCCCCCGCAGGCCTGACCTGGCTTTCTGCCATTCTGAATCGGCACAGATTGACTGACAGATGGCAGCCGGAAGAGCAGATCCCAAAAGGACGGACCCAGTGCTAACTCTCCTCCTAACTCCTGCTAACTCCCCTCCTTGCATCTGATGAAGTGGGTTATAGCCCACGAAAGCTTAGGCACAAATACATGTGTTAGTCTCTAAGGTGCCACAAGGACTCCTCGTTGTTTTTGCTGACACAGACTAACACGGCTACCCTGCTGAAAACTCTCCTCCTGGAGATGTTGAAAGAGGGGCCTCCATTTCCAGCCGTTAGTCTGTGGTTGTGAGCAAAGCTTCCAGCCATCCTATTCCTCTCCCCAGCGCAGAGCAGGACAATCACACGTGCGGGCAGTGGGAGACGCCTTTCAGCCTCTAAGTTCTCCCTGCTGCATCCAGGCTGTGTTGGCCCCCTCGACACCCAGCAGGTGGAGTGCAGTGTCTCATGACGTGCCAGAGATGCTCCTGAACCAGCCAAAGCTGCAGCCCTGCAGATGCTGTCTCCAACTGCTTGAGGTGTTCTCACCCCTGCCCTCTTCCAGTGAAGCCCCAAAACACCCATAACACCCATACTCACACTCTGCTGTAATGTCACGTAAAGGACACTCGCCTGCCACTCAAACACCAAGGTACGGGTACACTGTGGGGACTAGACCAGCCTAGCTACGGTGCCGTAGTCCCAACATAGCCCAGGAGCATAGACACAGCCGTGGCTGATAGCAGCGTTTTACCCTCAGGATAGGGTCAGCTCCCCAAGCGACAGTGGTTAGGTCAATGAAGCATTCTGCCATGGACTTGTGTTGTCTATGCTGGGGTTAGGTCACAGTTCTGGGACTCGGGGTGGATTTTTCATGCCCCTGAGTGCCGTTGCTGTATCAACCTACATTTTAAGCACAGCCCATGCCTAAGCCTACTCTCCGGGGAGAATCACACCCTTGTGAAATTGGACACCCACTTCACACTCCCTCGCATGGCACCCCTTCCCCAGCCGCAAACCACAGCCTGCTCTCAGATCCCGACTCGACAATGCCTGTGGCCAGCCCCACTCCGGTGCTTTGCTAGGGAGCCAGCCTGCACAGTGTGGCATTAAATGACGCAGCCTAGCTCCTTAGGGCACACGTGCTCTCCTTGCCTTGCCTTGCCCACAGGGGGTGGATGCAAGCCCCGATCTCCTCATGCCCTAGTCCCAGCTCTGTGATGATGCACCTCAAGCCCGTCCCCAGCTCCTCAGCTCACCCACCCCTCGACCAGCCAGGCCCACCATGTGCCCTGACTGCAGCTGCCATGCATGCAGCTAATCCCCAAGCAGAGCCGTAACTAGGTGAGGCCAGTGAGGCACTCGCCTTGGGGTGCACGGCTGTCAGGGGTGCAAAAGGCTGCAGCCAGGGGTGCCCCCTCTTCCTCCGCCACTGAAGCCGCCCCAGCTTACCTGCGGGAGGTCCGCTGGTCTCATTGTAGAAGGTACCCTCCGCCGAATTGCTGCCAAAGCCGCGGGACCGGCGGACCTCCCGCAGGCAAGTGGAAGCGGCTTCGGCGACAATTCAGCAGAGGGTACCTTCTTCCCTGTCGCCGAAGCTGCTTCCGCTTGCCTGCGGGAGGTCCGCCTGTCCCACGGCTTCGGCGGCAATTCGGCGGAGGGTACCTTCTACAATGAGACTGGCGAACCTCCCGCAGGCAAGCGGAAGCGGCTTTGGCGGCAGGGGAGGACCTCCCACAGGTAAGCCCCTTGGAATTTCTGCACCCCTGCCTCGGGCGCAGAAATTCCTAGCTACGACTCTGTCCCCAGGGCAGGGCCTGTCTAGCTGCGGGGGGCAGAGGAAAGGCTGAGGGGGTGGGTACTGGAACTGGAATCTCAGGTTTGCTGGATTTGATTATTTGCAAGGACAGGAGCTGTCTCCAGGGAACCCTAACTCTGCACAAACTCTTTTTTGCCATTTAATTTTACTGATTTGCATCATCTGTCCCTGCTAGCTCCCAGACATTGTATCTGCTAGGGCTGGGGTGGGAAAACTATGGCCCGCGGGCCACATCTGGCCTGTCAGACCATTTAATCCATCCCTCATCTCCAGCCGGAGAGTGGGGTCAGGGGCTTGTCCTGTTCTGCCCGGCTCCCAGGAAGCAGCCGGCATGACCCCCTCTGGCTCCTATGTAGTACGTGGAGGCATGGCCAGGTGGCTCTGCGTGCTGCCCCATCCACCGGCGCCGCCCTCGCAGCTGCCATTGGCCACGGTTCCTGGCCAATGGTGCCTGCAGACAGGGCAGCATGCAGAGTTGCCTGGCCGCGCCTCGGAGCCGCTTCCCGGAGCTGCTTGCAGTAAGCACTGCCCAGAGCCTCAGGGCCGGTGCAAGGAAGTTTCGCGCCCTAGGCGAAACTTCCTTGCACCGGCCCTGCGCCCCCCCCCCCAAGCTAACCCCGCCCCCCTGCAGCCAGTCCCCCCACCGGCAGATCAGCCGCCCCCCCGGCTCCCGGCTCAGCCGCGGAGCTGGCAGGTGGGCAGCAGCCGCAGCTAGCTGATGCCAGCCACCCCCCCCCCCACCGCCTCCCAGCTCAGCCCTGGAGTCGGGAGGGCGGGAGGCAGCCACCGCCCCCCAGCTCCCGGAGCCCTAGCGACCGTCTAGGGTCGCCTAGTGGGCGCGCCGGCCCTGCGGAGCCTGCACCCCAATCCCCTGCCACAGCACTGATCCCCCTCCCGCCCTCCGAACCCCTCGATCCCAGCCCAGAGCCCCTTCTTGTACCCCAATCCCCTCATCCCCAGCCCCACCCCAGAGCCCACACCCTCAGCCAGAGCCCTCACACCCCTCCCCTGTGCCCCAACAGCCTGGCCCAACTCTGATCCCCCTCCTGCCCTCCAAACCCTAGTCCACCGGAGCACCCTCCTGCACCCCAAACCCCTCATCCCCGGCCCCATCCCAGAACCCTCACCCCCCCTGCACCCCAACCCAGAGCCCCCTCCCGCACCCTGAACTCCTCATTTCTGGCTGCACCTCCAGCTGGAGCCCTCACCCCCTCCTGCACCCCTACCCCCAATTTCGTGAACATTCATGGCCCGCCATACAAATTCCATACCCGGATGTGGTCCTTAGGCCAAAAAGTTTTCCCACCCCTGTGAGAGGGGACAGGAAGGATGGCACTGAACCTACTGAACACCATAATGCCCACTAGGGGTCACTGCCGACTAGGGAGACAGCCCCCTCAGGTAATTCTGAAGAGCAATGGTGTGAGGGATATTAGCTTGTGTCCTCCTACGGGTACTGGAGGGGACCCCATGGCTGCATTGGGCACTGCTGTCACACCCAACAGGCAGTGCGGTCTAGTGGCTTTGGCCTGGCGCTAGAAGGCAGAAACTCCAGGGCTCATCCTGCTGACACTGACTCAGTGTCTGGCTGTGGGTAAGGTGCCTAACTCCTCTGGGCCTCAGTTTCCGCTTCTGCAACCAGGGACTGCGCTCACTAGCGCGAGGCACAGAGGATACGCTGCAGGCAGGGCTTGTTTGTCAGTGCAGGGCGGCCGTGCAGGGAGTGTGGGACTGACGCCGCTAGCACAGACTGTGTCTGCGTCTCAGGGCTGCTCTCGGTTCTCAGCGTGCCGGTGGAGGCAGCGAGAGGCCGTGTCTCCCTGTCCCCGCAGTGGAGGGCTGTCACTCACGAGGAGATGCCTTGCGGCTGGGACCAGCTCTCCTCTGCACAGATCTCACCATGGTGGCTGTGTGATTGCTGGGGAAAAGACAAGAGCTTCTAGTCCCTTGGGACACCCTTGGTAGTGAGGCCTCAATGTGCGATATTCCTGCTCCGTAGCCTGGAGCAGAGCCCTGGCAGCTGGAGCAGGAATCCTTTGGCTTTGGAGAGTCAGGGTCTGGACATTCCAGCTGGTAGGTCCTGCCTCCACAGAGACCATCTAGGAGGCACCAGGACAGAAGCAAAGAAGCCACCTCCATCAGGAGCCAAAGTTCCTGACGCCCAGTGACCCCACCTCTCCCAGGCTTCATCCCCAGCCTGGCTCCCCGGAATGACCCAGATCAGCACATGGGGAGGGGATCCCTCATCTTCTCCCGTCCCCTCACTACACCAACAGGCCGACATCACCCACGCCCCCGAAGTCCCACCGCTCAGCGCTCCAAAGCCTGCCCCCGCCCCTGATAAGTCCCTGAGTCGGGCTCCTGGAAAGCGTAGCCGTTCATCTGTTCTCTAGTATCTGGTGCACCTGCCCTCCCCCCATGAGAAGCCAGGACAAACTCCAGCCTACACCATTGCTCAGGACTAGTCAGAACAGGGAGGGAGAGAGAGACATGGACTCAGACAGGAGGGTTGCAAAGAATGACGTGGGGAAAGACCAAAGAAGCTCAGGAGGAGAGAAATGAAGAGAGTCAGCCTGGGGCGGGAGCCGGGGAGGGGAGGAGAGACCTGAGCTGAACACCGCATGGGAGACTGAGGGGAAGGAAGCAGAGGAGCTCAAAAGGGCATTCTCAGTGATCTTCCCCTGGGGCGGGGACCTCATGTCATCCCCACCCAGCTCCTCCCCAGCTGCTGGGGAACGGAGTGGTGAGCACAGAGCACAATGCTGACAAGGACCCCAGCCCATCTCTACATCACGGGGGCCTAACTCAGACACACCAGAGATGGGGAAGGTCTAGCAGGTTCCATCTCCTCCATCTCCAAGAGGGGATTGTGCACTGCTCTGTCTCTACAGCCATCAGGCAGCCTCAAGTGTAGAACAGGGACACAAAACCAGAGTAGTGAAAGGCAGCTCTGTCTCCATGCGCTCGCTCAGGCCAGTTTCAAAATGGCTCAGAGGCTCCTCTGGCTCTATCAAATGCAAGGTGAGCACGGAGGGGGCAAAACGTGCAGTTCTCTAGGCAAGTCAAGGCTGGTGAGGGCAGGGAGGAACTTCCAAGCACCTAACCCAGCTGGGTGCCCAGGCTGCAGGACAGCCGCAGGGAGTCAGCATTGACAAAGGAAATGCAATGCACATTGGAGTCATCACAAACCTTACGGGTTCTAAATTAACAGACAAAGACCGGGGCATCATGCAGGCGGCTCAGTGAAGAGCACAGCTCAATGTGCAGTGATTGTATCGATAATTCAAATGGCAAAACCTATTATTATAAATAATACTACAATAATGGTTGGTACCGAGAGCGTAAATGGTGAGCTATTTACTCTTTCTCATGGTACAAGAACAAGGGAATATTCCATTACACTAAAAGGCAGCAAATTTAAAACGGCCAAATGAAAATACTGAACACACCTTATGATTAACCTGTGGAACTCTCCACCACAAGATGTCACTCAGCCAAAAGAACAGTAGGGGTTAGAAAAGGATACAACGTTATAATGAGAACATTCCTGGTTACATAAGCTAGCATAAGAAAGGGCTAGAAGGTTTATGAAGAAGGCCCTCTGTACTCTGCCATCAGCGGGCCCTAAATGCTAGGCAAGGGACCTGGATTCTGTGGCCTCTGGTGAAAATTCTCTGCATTCTGGGGCTGCTTCTGCTTTTTTAAAATTTTATTTTTTGGGTTTTTTTACTAAAAGTTATTCAATTTTATCTGAAAATAAATTACAGAATCTGTACAGCAGCCTCTGGTATTTATTTGGGGAGTGGGAGATACACAAATTAGCTGGATCCTTCTTCTAATATGGACAGCAGGAAAGTGGTTACCAATGTTGACAATTAAATGATCATCTTCAGATCTCAGAGTCAACACCTGTTCAGACAAATGCTTCATGTGTCTCAGAGCTACTGTTTCAGGCTGCCTGCAGACTCAGGAAGACACCATTGCATGGGCTTGGGCTCTATTCATGTTTCCAAGGTTCTCTTTGCAACCACAAGAGTTAGAAACGTGAGGCCAGATCTTCAGCTGGGATAAACTGCCATAGCCCTATTGACCACAGTGGTTACACTAATTTACACCACCTGAGCATGTGGCTCCCAATTTTTACAAAACAAAGGCAGAGATTCTGGAGCCCAGTCCTGCCACCAACAGCCCAGTTGTGGAGCTGCAGAATACAAGTGGTCCTGGACAGAAACTCTCCTGCCCTGAACATAAGTCTCTGTGTAACTGGCAGGGTTAGGAAGAAACTTGTCCTATGGACAGGTTGTCCCATCACTGTCCATAGAAGGATCCGCTACTAGCCACTCCTAGAGAGAGAATCCCGCCTGAGATAGACCCGGCTCTGATCCAGGCTGGCAGCTCTTGTACATGGGAATGAGAGGCAGAAAGAGGAGAACAAGGACAAGGGAAGAACTGTCCCAGATGGAGTGTACCAACCCAGCCCAGAGAGGTGAGGGTGCGGCTGAACGGGGCTGGGAGTGTAATGCTAGCAGTGTGAGGCGGGAGTAGGGCCAGAGACCGGCCCAGTGTGTGCTGATCCCTGTCCCAAGCTGTCACATGTGGCCAGCTCTCACGCCCCTATTTTTCATTTCTTTTTAGGCAGCCATTACCCCGGGGCCAGAGGTTCACCCTGCTGCTGCTGCTGATCCAGATCAAAGGGCTGGCAGTGTGCTCTCCAAGTGCAAACCAAAATCCCACACGCTGGAGAGAACTAGGCCTGCAACAACAGCAAGGTCCACACCCGAGAGCTTCCCCAAACCCTGCCAGACAAGGTGCTTTGGGTTCTAGGAGTGGCTGGGGGGCAGGAGTTCATCACCCCTGAACCCCCTGCCATTTCAGTGTGATTGTTTGCGTGACACTAGCTCTTGTGACACAGCGGGGACTTTTCTGGGCAGGGTACTGGAAGGGCCACTGCCCCATCCCCCTGCGCTGGACTGGCTGGTGACTGAACAGCTGCAGGCAGGTGCACCCTGTGGTGTTCGGTAATTACTCAGAGCGTGGGGTGCTGGCAAGAGAGCTCTTTATTCTGTGTCCGGTAACAACTAGCGGTGCATAACAAGTGCCCTGCCCAGACTCTCTGGCTGGGAAGCTCAGCCCACAAAGGCACAAGCCCCCGATACCACAACCCCCCGGCCTAGGAAAGTGTTTGCCTTTTCTCCCATCCCCAACTTGAGCCCAGCATTTACCCCACAGCCTATTCTAAGTTATTGGAGAGTAAAATAAAAGACTGAAACGGTGACTTCTCCCCCAGCCCTGCCCTGCTAACTCGTAACGGCTGCACGGATTGACTTCAAATTCTCCCTCACATCTCCCATCGGGGCTCAGACCCAGGACAGGAGCCTCGCCCCAAAGCAGCGCTGGCCAGAAAGCTGCGAGCAGCTGGAAACAGTTCTGTGAAAGACGGACACTGCCCTGAGAGTGCTGGCGGAATCGCACTGGTTGCTTTGGCGAATGCACAAGCCGTAATTGTTTTGACACCTATCCCTTGGAGACGGGTGAAAATGGGGTGTACAGCAGTGGAACAGTATAGCTAGCAGAGAGCAGAGACAGTAGATTGGGCTGACACTGAAATATCTTGTGTCTCTTGTGCCCATTCTTTGAGCCATAGGATGGGGAAAGAGGAAGGCAATTTTTGGGGGGTCACTTCAGAAAAGGTCCTGTAGGCTCAGCCAGACTTCTGTAGTAATTCCCATGGCGTAAGTGGGATGCTGCTTCCCCAGTGACCTTGGCCAATTTGTGGAGGCTCTAGTTCTTGGAGCGAAACCCCAGTAAGACTCAGAATTAAGGAAAAATCCCGGAGACTCACCCGCTCCTCAGATGGGTTCCTCCATTCCCCCGGGGCGTCTCCACACAGCATCAGCCCGGCTGCGGAGAGCCACCAACCTCGCACGGTGAAGCCTTTGGCATCAGACTGGAGAGAGACGGACTGATGGAAGTTCATGGCCTCAAGACGCTGTCTGCTGTTGCAAGCTTGTAACCTCTGGGACTGGCAGTTGGGTTGAGGCACATTTTCCAGCACCTGCCCCGTCTGCCACGAGTAGAGGATGTGGTCAGCTCAGCAGAAACCAGTCGCAGTCTGTGATTAATCTCTAGTGCCGTGCGGGCTCTTAGGCGATCATTTCCCACGAGGGCAGTTGAGGGCACGGACAGGGCAGCTCAGATACTCTGCCAGCCTGGAGAGTCTGTCCTCGGCAAGGGAACTGCTGCCGAAGCCTGGGCTGGTTTCCTCACTTCTCTGCGCAGCAGGTGTGTGTGTGACAGAGCCATGTCAGCCCGTACCTCACAGCACCTCTGGCAGCTGGGGCTGTACCTGGGTATCTGGGATGCCTGAAGCATCCAGGGCCACCAGGCCACCTGGGGGCTGCCATGCTAACTTCACTCTGGCTTGCTTTGGAAGGGAGCATCTGGCCTGGGGTAGTCTGGGGTCCCCCCAAACCACCTCACACTCAGCTTGCCCTCTGCCTCTCACTGCAGCCTCCCCTTCTGCCCACACAGCCGGGGCCGAGGCCTCAGCCCCGCCTCCGGTCTGTCCCCATCACAGACCACCTCAGCAATCCCTTGGCCCCCGCAACCAGGCTTCACCTCAGCCTCTCCCCAGTCGGGTCTCACCTCAGCTCCCCTTGCCAAACTGGCCCCCAAACCAGTGTTCACCTCAGCCTCCCTTCCGCCCCACGTCAGCTTCCTTTCCCTGGGCTTTACCTCAGGCTCGTCTCTTCCCCCAAAACCAGCCCCCCGCTCTGCTTTGCACATCAGCCCCTGCACAGCCAGGCCTCCAGCCTCGTCTCTTCCCCCCAGCCAGGCCGGCCACACCTCAGTCTCTTTTTTGCCACTGGCCCGGCCTCAGGGTCCCCTGGGCAAACCAAACCATCAGGGCCCTCTTTCAGATCTCAAATTCCTTCCTCCCCTGGACCCCAGACCTCCATTTCCAGCTCAGCTCCCCTTCTCCACCCACCAGATCCTACTCCCTCTGTCTGCCCCGCTCTTTCACAGGCTGTGAATGGGATCAAAGCCCACTGAAGAACTGTGATTTACCCACCGGGAAGGATTTTTGGCCCACGCTGGAGCATCAAGCCAGGCTCCCAGTGAGCTTGGCAGCCAATTAGGAGTGTGGGTGCAGCTAATGTCACATCATGCCCTGGGTTGGGAGAGAACCTGGGACTTCTGGATCACAGGCACTACTGCCCGTGTTAAAGACCCAGCTCTGCTAGACAGGGTAGTAGCAGGCTCCTCTACCTCACCGGGTGGCCCAGCCGCCACTAAAGGGGGATGGAACAGGCACCGAATGGCTGGCTGCAGGTTACACCAACAGTTACACTCCCAGCGTGGAGTCCTACCCCAAAGATGGCTTCATTTCAACTACAATTCACTAATCTGTAAAAACAATACTAGCAAAACCCCACTGGTTTCACTGTACTTTACCTCTACAACTGAAGAGCAGAGGTGAGGACTTTTAACTATCTTTGATTATTCAGTACTTTTCTCAAAGGCAGGTCCAGTTATGGTGTCTGTTTGTGTAGAGAGGAAGGAAGGCCAAGTGGTTAGGGCACTAATTTAGGATTTGGGAGACCAGGAATCAAGTCCCTGCTCTGCCATAGACTCCTAATGTGACCTGGGTCAAGTCTCCTGGGGTACGTACATCTACACCGCAATAAAACACCTGCAACGGGGGGGAGGGATAGCTCAGTGGTTTGAGCATTGGCCTGCTAAACCCAGGGTTGTAAGCTCAATCCTTGAGGGGGCCATTTAGAGATCTGGGGGGAAAAAATTGGGGATTGGTCCTGCTTTGAACAGGGGGTTGGACTAGATGACCTCCTGAGGTCCCTTCCAACCCTGATATTCTATGAACTGGCCTGTATCAGCTGCCTCGGGCTTACAGGGCTATAAAATTGAAGTATGGTCATCCAGTCTTGGACTGGAGCCCAGGCTCTGGGAAGCTGTAGGAAAGAAAGAGGAAGCCAAAGAGAGTGAAACACAGCAGAAAAAGTAAGTGTGAGAGGGGACTGGGCAGAGTGAAAAAGAATCACAGCTAACAATCCTAAGTGTTGTGGGACTCAAGTTACTTCTGTGCCAAAAAATTCTGCACACAGTATTGCAAAATTCTGAAAAATTTATTTTTCAGATAAATGGGGAGGCTCCAGCATGGCATTGGGGAGCACAAGCCACTGGCTGCACAGAGGTGGGAGATCAGAAAGTCATTTTTCTGCAGGGAAACAAAGAAATCTGTGGAGGACATAAATTCTGTGCATGCGCAGTGGTGCAGAATTCCCTCAGGAGTATCGGGTTTCCTGGCTCGGTCATTGACTCCAGGTGTGATCACTGCTGCATCTCTGTTTCCCAGTCTGTACAATGGGGCAGTAACCTCGCTGACCTCACAGCAGGCTGGGAGGGTTTGGCAGGCCTCGGAATAGGAACCAGCAAGGCTCTGCATAGATGTTACGGAGCATGTTATGGTTTGGCATGAAGGTGTTCCGTATCCAAACCTATTTCCCAGCAAACTGTTCACTCCTCCTCCAAGTGAGGCGGGGGTCACAGGGCTAGATCGGGCATGGAGTTACACTGATTTACATCAGCTAAGGATCTGGGTCTGGTATCTTGACTGCAGGGCCCCATGTACCCTCACTGCTGACACGAGGTGTCCTCGACAGGTCCTTGTGGGAGTGAAATGGGTTCAGCTATTAGTGGTGCTAGGAGCAAATGGGCCTGATCCCATTACACAACTGGCACAACTGAGGCCACTCGATGGTGCATTTCTGTGCTGGCCCTGGACAAAGCGTGCCCGGTTCACCCCAGCAGCTGGACCCTGGGTTCCTGAAGGAATCTGGACCGTGCCGCATGACCCCACAGACACTGGACACAGTCCTGGAGCTCCGCTCTCAGCCCGGATCCCGGGTGGTTCCTTTGCCCGGGGCCCTAAGAAGCGCCCGGCGAGCTGGTTTTCCAAACAACGCCTCAGTTTGCCGTTGTGCATCTGCCCAGCTGGCGGGTTGCTGCGAACCCATCCCCAGCCATCCCCATTCACAGCCCGCTGCCTCGCACGTTTCCCTTGGGGCGGATCTGGAAACACTCGGATCCCTTCTCCCCCTCCCCCGGGTCTCCGGGAGAAAAGTAGCCGCGGGGCGGACGGCGCTGCTGGGAGGAGCCCTCTGCCTCAGTGGCTGCCCTGCCCAGCCCGGGGCGCTCGAATCTGGGCAGCACACGGGGGGGGGGGGGGGGGTAAGGGGGTAGCTAGTGGCCTCCGTGCCCACGAAACAAGCCAGCGATCGAAGCGAACACACAACCCCGCGTGCGGCTTCCCGCCCTCGCCACGGCGCCAGCGCCACGGGGCCGCCACGGGGCCCGCGGGCCGAGCCTGTAACGCGCGCTAGCGCCCACCCCCCTGTCCCCGCGGGATTGGTCTGCCCCAGGGACAGATGTCTGCGGAGCTCCAGCTGCTGGGGCCGAGCTGGGCTTGGCCCGCGCTCAGCCGGCCCGTGGGGGAGCTTTGCAGCCCGCCGGGCTGGGCAGCGAGCGGCGGCCGCGGAGCTGCCGGGGCGCAGAGGGAAGGAGCCAGCCCCGGGTAAGTGAACCCCGACCCCGGCTGCCTGTGAAGGGGAGCTCGGACCTGCGGGCTGGAAGCGCCTCGCGATTCCCCCGGGGAGGCGCGCGCTGCTCCCCTCGAATGACACTTGTTGCTGGTGGAACTTGTTCCGCGGGGAGGGAGGAAGGAGCGGGCAGCAGCCGGGGGGGCCCTTTGAACCGCGCTGTTGCTCCCCCCCCCCCCCCCCCCCCAGCGATTTCAAACCAGCCGGAGCCCGGAGACTGGAGGGTGCGGGGTCCTGGGGAGATGCGGGTTTGCAGCCTGCTCCCCGGCACCAGGGTGCAGAGATCAGACAAAGAGGCTGGGCCCGCTCCGGGGCGGGTGTCGGTTAGCGCGGCATGGGTCTGGCCAGAGGAAGGGTTAGTTTTGCTCAGCTGCTTGAAGGAAGAAAGCCGGGCAGAGACAGCCTGGGGGCTAAGGCAGAGAGCCCTGGCAATCCCTAGCTCCGGCCAGCTTTCTCCTCCTCGGCTCGCCATGTCCGAAGGCAGGAGCAGGAGTTTGCCAGCCAGGCCCCTTAGTTCGGAGCAGGAATGAAGGGAAGGGTTGGCTGCTGTGCGGGGCAGGAGGGCTCTGCGGCAGGTTAATGTTTCTGTGTCCCTGTTCTCCTGTGTGCACTAGTGTGTTAGCCATGTGCAGGTCCCTGGGGGTCCTTCGGGCCAGGCCTCAGCTGGTGTAAATCAGCATAGCTCAGCTGCCTGGTGGAGCCAGCCCAGCTTACACCGGCTGAAGAGCTGGCCCATCATTTCTATTGCAGCAGCACCTACCAACCCCCAATAGGGATCAGGGCCCCTAGCTCCGCAGCCTATAAACAAGTAACACAAAGACAGTCCCTGCCTGTGCTTGCGTTAAACTTGCAAAGGATTCATACAGTGGAGATGGGCCAGGCCGTCACCAGTCTGGCTTGGGTTTCACACTCCACAGAGTTCAGGTTTCATTGGATCCAGGAGGCCACATTGGTGTAAATTTGGGGTAACGCCATCAGCTTCAGTGGAGTTACTCGGGATTTACAGCAGTGTTACTGAGCCTGGAGTCTGGCCCAGGGTTCTTGAGCTCGGTGAAAGAGGCTCCGGACCAGGTGTGTATTTCAGTTCTGGGTTTGGAATCGGGACCTTGGGGGAGGGATAGAATGTGTGTGAAGAACAGACCAAAGTCCTAGATACAACTCTTCAGAGCGATATCACAGAGGAGTCTATACACCCCAGCTGAGATCAGGGCCCCATTAGCCTGGGCGCTGCGCACACAGGGAGAGGCACTCCCTGCCTCGCAGAGTTACAGTCTACACCAGGGGTCAGCAACCTTTCAGAAGTGGTGTGCCGAGTCTTCATTTATTCACTCTAATTTAATGTGTCGTGTGCCAGTAATACATTTTAACGTTTTTAGACGGTCTCTTTCTACAAGTCTTTGATATATAACTAAACTATTGTTGTATGTAAAGTAAATAAGGTTTTTAAAATGTTTAAGAAGCTTCATTTAACATTAAATTAAAATGCAGAGCCCCTCGGACGGGTGGCCAGGACCCGGGCAGTGTGAGTGCCACTGAAAATCAGCTCGGCACGCGTGCCATAGGTTGCCTACCCCTGGTCTACACACACAAGTCCGATGGTGGGGGGAAGGACGTATCCGTGTCCCCGTCTTACGGATGGAGTACTGAGGCACAGAGCGATGAAAGGCTGTGGCAATGCTAGAAACTCAGCGCTGATCTCTGGAGGCCCCGTCCAGTGCCTTAACCACAAGGCCCCACCTCTCGGCTTCTCACTTGCTGCTATTAATTGTTTGAAGGGAGTTATCCCAGGCCCCAATCCTGCAGCCGGATCCACGTGTGCCTGGGAGGAGCCCATCAGCTGCAGCGGGGCTCTGCATTGACCTGTGGGGATGGAATTGCAGGATTGGCTCTGACCTCCGCAAAGCGTGGTGCATGCAGCGTTTGGGACAGACACTGTATAAAGTCACCTTCTACTTCACTGACTTTAAAAAAAAAAAAAAAAAAAAAAAAGTTGGAGCTGGTTAACTTTTCCCTTCTCAGAGTGGTTCAACAGTGATTTGGCCAAAGAGCTGAGGTTAGGAATGTCCATTGTCTGCCCCGGGGCAACTTTTGACGGCAGCAAGATAAATCCGTGCAGTCTGGTCTGTTTGCTTGTGATGGAAGTTCCAATAGACCCTTACCCAGTGCCTCGCAAATGGGGTGGTTCTTGAAATGCAAGCAGGTTTTAGGTCCAATTCCTACAGTCCTTTTGTAGGCTAGCCTCCCATTATTATTATTTGGTGACAGAGCAGCACCTGCGGCCCCGCCTGAGATCAGGGTCACTGTGCTGGGTGCTACGCACGCACACACATACAGCGCGAGACAGTCCATGCCCCAGAGAGCTCACAATGGAAGGGAAATGAGGTTGAAAAGGTGAAATGGCTCTGTCCACAGTCTGCATCATTGCTGGGAATACAGCCCATGGGACCTGCTGCGGCCTCTCCTGGAGACATCTTGGACCTTGCCTCCTGTTGTGTTTCTCACCCCTTCCCCTGTGCTCCATCAATGACATCAGGCCTGACACCCTGATAATATTCTTCTCCTGTCTCAGGGCCTTTCACCCCATGTCCTGCCCCTGTGGCATGCCCCTCATTCATGGCATACACACTGACACGTTAACTAAACATAAATACTTTGGCTGAAAGGTTGCAACATCACACAAGTTTGTGTCCTAGAATGCTGAACGATAGCACACAGGACCCAAACACGGAGAGAGAGACAAAGCAGGCTGCTCCCAACTCCGCTTACCTTCCTTTAGGCTGGCTGGCTGCCTGGATTTCACAGTGCCTTACAGAGTCCCCCAGCCTGAAATCAGGACCGGGAATCCCCCTGATAGTCTATTTCAACACAGCTTTCAATAAACCACCCTTCCCTCTTCCCGGTTTATCGAACAACCCAGTCAGAGGGCTCCTAAAAGCTCACTCCTCCCATGATGCCCATAGGAAGCAAGCTCATAATGACTGTATGCAAGAGAAAAGCCCAGAAATCGCACTCACCACCCTGTGTTCTGTATCGCCCCGGAGCTTGGCCTTTGGCCCTAGTTCGGCATTAGATCTGTGCAGGGCTGTGCCGAGGCCCAGCAATTTGCCTGCGTGGATCTGCAGGACTGGGGCCTATCATGACAAACTCTTTGGGGCAGGTACTTTATCTCTTGTGTGTACCAGGCACATTACTAGCACTAAACCAGTGCCTCATCCCTGGGGGGAGGGGGTGGGGGCTGCCTGTGGGAAGACTGTGGGCTGTGGTCCCCAAAACATTTTGGATCAGCCTTCAGAAGGCCTCATTTCGGTGCCTAAAGGGAAGCTAAGGGCCTGGGTTTTCGGGAGAGCTGAGCGTGTTGGGTGCTGCCCTCTGGGAATCTAACCCGAATCTTCCAGGTGAGGTGCAGGGTGCTGGGCTCTGCTGCAAATCTGGCCCCTCGTGTTTTTGTGATTCCCCGAAGTAAATATCATCCCCCATTCATGGCTGGCTGCTAGAATCCAGGGCCAGCCCTCTTGGCTCCACTTGCCACCTTCTTTGGTGCTTTGAGCTGTGAGTTTCTAAGGGCCTGTCTACACTACCTATGTTACAGCGCGGCCGCGGCAGAGCTGTGATGTGGGCAGTGTAGTCTCGCTTTATCTCCAGGGGAGAGCTCTCCCGGCGGTAAAAAATAACCCTTCCCCGAATGAGTGGTGGTCGCTTTCTCGCTGAGAGCGCTGCTCCCGGAGATAAAGCACTGTCTATACTGGCGCTTTTCAGCGCTAACAATTTTTGTCGCTCAGGAGGGTGTTTTTTCATACCCCTGAACGACAAAAGTTTTAGCGCTGAAAGTGGCAGTGTAGATACAGCCTAAGCTCCCTGACAATCGTGCTGTGCCGGCAATAGTGGTTCTTCCGGAGCCCACTTGGGGAGTGGCTTTTGTCCAGGGAAATCTCCTACCGCCTGTCGGGGGGGAAGGGTCCCCAACCCTGACAAGGTCTGCATCTTTGAAGCAAGGGAAATCAGTCTCTTTCCCAGCCCTGCTGGATGATGGATGGTCTGTGACAGGCAGGAGACATTAACGCCGTGTGGGTTATTTTTAAAGAGCTGATTATCAGAGCGGGATGAATCCACACAGTGTTCCCTGAATTCCCCTGGCGTCTGGCTAAGACAAAGGAGCCTAGGAGCAGGAGAGGGGTCTTGGAAGGGAAGCCGCTTGGGATCACCATTGCTTTATCACTGGCTTTCTGCCTTTAGTTTCTGTTGTTCTTGGGCTGGGAATGTTTGCAAAGCACAGTGCAGTTTGGTCTGCATGCTGCTTCCTTTGGCACATAGCAGCTGAGAGCTCCGGAGCAAGGCAGGTTTAGAAACAGTCCTGATCCCTGGCGACAAGAGGCAGAGAATGTAACAAGGTTTCTGGGATCAACAGACTCTTTATTGCTCACTGTGCTAACATGCAAACCTGATAATCCAGCCTCTCCCACCCACCGACAGCCACTGGCCTTCAACCGCTCCTCAGCATGGTCACTTCTGCAAAAGCCATTGCAGTTTGTTTGCTTTTGCAGGATGGGCTGGATTTTCCTGAATGATTTAGGAGTCAATGGGACTTGTGCTCCTAAATCACTTTGGCACTTTGAAGCTGCCACCCGCAGTGTACTGTCAGGAGGGAGAGCATAGTGTGGTGTTATTCACAGGAGACGGGGGCAGGAGCCCAAGACTGTTTCTGGCTCTGTCGACCTTGGGCTCGTCACACCAGATTTTCAAAGGTAGACGCTGGTTTTGGTGTCAAACTTGAAACACTTAGGGCCTGATTTCCCAAAGTGCTGGGCACCCCCAAATCCCAGCTAAAGTCAGTGGACCCTGGGGGTGCTCTGCATCTCGGAAATCAGGCCAGGGGGCCTCACAAATTCAAGCATCCCAAACCAGTTTAATCCTTCTGTGCTGCAATTTCCCCTATTACAAATAAAGAATAATGAGATCCTGACCCGCTTCCCAGGGAGTTGTGCGACTGAACCCCCTGGTTGGTGAGGTGTTTCTGGATCCCTGCGTGGAAGGCACTATATGAATGATCTAAGGACAGTCTATTAAAACAAATCCTATTTTGCACTTCTGTAGCGTGCTTCAGTATCATCACCCCACGGTACAGATACGGAAACAGAGGGACTGGGAGCTTGGATTAGGCTTGCCCATGGCCACGAAGCAAGTTAGTGTCAGAGCTGGGACCAGAGCCACGGTCTGTCGTTAGTAAAAGAAGTGAACAAACCATGTTTGTGATGCAGCTGGCTTGATTTGTGTGTCAGGTGTTCACAGAGGGTCGGGCCGGAAGGGACCACGCTGATCATCTAGTCTGAGCCCCTGCACAGCACAGTCCAGAGACCCACCCCTGGGTTCCCGCGTGTAGCCCCCATGCTGTGCTTGAGCTAGAGCAGCTCGGCTAGATGAGCATCCAGTGGGACGTGTGGTTTAGCACTGAGCTCTCCTGGTCCCCGTTAGCAATCCCAGCCTGGCCGCACAGCGCAGGATGCACTCATTGGCTTCCCCATTGTTGCTGTGAACTGGGGGGAGTCTCCCGTGAGAAGCGAGGCCAAGGCTGCGCTGGACAGGGGTGCCAGCACAGCTCAATCAGTACTGCTGGACCGGCAAACCCTCCTGGTGGGGATGCAGCATCCACTGGCCAGAAGGCACCATTGTCAGTATAGCTTGCACCAGTTCCCTGAGCGAAATACACCCCAACCCACACTGCTAGGGCAGCAAAAATGTCTAGGGTAGCCCTGGCCTTGGATTACAGGTGTTGGCGTCTGAGACAAAGCCCAGGCTCCAGATAAGCGTGGCCTTGCTGGGACTGACATAGCAGGAATGCGGAGAGAAGGGGGCGTCCATGAGCCCATGGGATTGATCCAGTACAAGGGAGCATGTGATCTCCCAGGTACAAAGCAGCGCTGAGCAATTGTCCAATTGGCTGATCACCTTGAAACGACCTTGGTTTTATTTAACCAGGACCTGTCTAAATTGTTTTGCCGACTCCCCTGTATGGGGAAGAGGGAATTGGGCCAGGCTGGAAACACGAAGAATAAAACCTCAAATCAGCAGCATGAAGTTCCAGGAGATTCCCTGGCACTGGCCTAAGGGATTGTCCACCCTGCGCTGCAGTGCGGACTGTGGGGGGTGGGTGAATGACAGTGCACCCAAAAGTGAGGAGCACTAACCGCCCCGTGGGGATGCTGCTGGCCCAAACGAAAAGGTAGCTAGTTTGCACTACCATAGGCCTGTTTGAGAAAGGTCTTTGCTCCTAACTCACTTTAGGCACTTTGGGAAATCCCACCTGCAGTCTCTGTGAGTAACATTTCAGAAGTGCTCGGTGACACACTGAAAGCCAATGGGACTTAGGCTCCTGGGTAATTGAGGCACTTCTTAAAATGTTCCCCACAGAGATGACAGGTGGGATTTTCAAATGCACCCAAGTGAGTTAGGAGCACAATTTCCATTGACTTTCAGGCGCTTTAGCGGTACCTCCCTAGCCCAGACAGGAGTGTCGCTGGGCCCACACCCTCAACGGGGAATTGGAAGTCCTGGCCTTTGCACCTTCCCCAAGGATTCTCTGTAACATCAGCTGTAAGGAATGATAACAGGTCAGATCCTCAGCCGGTGTAAATCAGTACAGCTCCATTGGAGTCTATCGACCTAGACTGATTTCTACCAATGGAGCATGTAGACCATAGTCTCGTTTTAAAGTGACCCTGGAGGTGTACACCACCTCCATCTGGCGAGCACCTGGCACTGTGGTGTCTGGGCTGCCTTTGTGTGCACAATAGAACACCCGCCTGCCAGTGAGAGCAGGGCGCCCATCCTTTGCACTGCTTTAATGCCCATTTACACAGTCCCACCGCCTCACTGTCAGTGCAGCTAGAGGCACTCGGGTGCAGAACTCTTCTCTGCTGGCAGAACACGAGCCTTCTGCAGGCTGCCTCGCCCTGTCCTGCTTTGGTTATGGCCACAAACGGGCTTGCTCTCCATGGCCCTCCCAGTGGGGACGGAGATGTCAGGAAACGCCGAAAGGCCATGCACAGGGCTGGGTTCGGATTGTGTTGCTACCTGTGAGTGACTCTGCTGAAGTCACTGGAGTTACACCCAGGTAAACCCAGGGTCAGCGAGAGGGGTACAGCCCCAGCCGGTTCAGATCAGCTGATGCTGTGGCCTTGGGAGAGCAGAGAAGCTTCTCAGGAGTTTGGGACAGGACCCATCTTCCTTCTATTCCCCTTTTCGTTGTGTTCAGTCTCACGGTGACCTGTCACGCCCCTGTGAAGGGTCCAGCCCTCGCCCCATGTGGCAATCCACTCAATGGCACTGACAAATGCCACGGCTTTGAGGAGCAGCATCAGAACCTTTGCCTCAGTTCCAAACACCCTGAGACCATGGCTCTGGCTCTGCATTTATCTGGGATCCTCTGTGGCCCTTGGCGCTGGAGTATCTGCCAGCTATCAATGGGCTCCATCCAAGGCAGGCAAGTGTTATCCCCATTGTACAGCTGAGGAAACTGAGGCGCAGCATGGGGAAGTGACCTGTCCAAGAGCTCATGGGACTCTGGGGCTGCCTCAGGAACTGAACCCACATCTCCTGAGCCTTAGCCACAAGGCCAGCCTTCCTCTCCGCCTGAACTCAGTGCTGGCACCCAAGGCCACTTGGCCTCTTTGAAGAGCTCTCCCTGCGGTGCCGGTGTTTCCTAGTTAGCATTTATTTTCAGCCTTCCCTGAGCATGGTTAATAATCCCCCTGTTGATGCAACATCCTGTCCCCTGCGTCCAGTGCGTGACTCAGTCCTGCACCAGACAAGGCTGGGCAAGTCAAGTCTGTGTCTTGGGCAACAAGGAAAGTTCTCGGGCCAGAACCCAGCTGTGTTCCTTCTGCTGCTGCCAAGGCACTGGGTGCCCTGCTCCATGGCTGAGTTCTTATCAGAGTGGATGGGAGGGCTGGTGGGAGGGAAGAAGGCTGGCAGGGATAACACTAGGGGACAGAAATGTTGGCCAGGATTTTCAGATGCGGGCACTCTTCTTTTTTTTTTTTTTGGCAGCCCCACTTATAGACTCACAGACTTTAAGGTCAGAAGGGACCATTATGATCATCTAGTCTGACCTCCTGCACAATGCAGGCCACAGAATCTCACCCACCCACTCCTGGAATAATCCTCTCACCTATGTCTCAGCTATTGAAGTCCTCAAATCATGGTTTAAAGACTTCAAGATGCAGAGAATCCTCCGGTAAGTGACCCGTACCCCATGCTGCAGAGGAAGGCAAAAAACCTCCAGGGCCTCTGCCAATCTACCCTGGAGGAAAATTCCTTCCCGACCCCAGATATGGCGATCAGCTGCACCCCGAGCATGTGGGCAAGACTCACCAGCCAGACACCCAGGAAAAAGTTCTCTGTAGTAACTTCTAACATCCCATCATTGACCATTGGTTCTATTTACCACTGATGGCAATTAATTGACCTTTGACTAAGATCATGTTATCCCATCAAACCATCCCCTCCATAAATGTATCTAGCTTAATCTTGAAGCCAGATAGGTCTTTTGCCCCCACTGCTTCCCTTGGAAGGCTGTTCCAGAACTTCACTCCTCTGATGGTTAGAAACCTTCATCCAATTTCAAGTCTAAACTTCCTGATGGCCAGTTTATATCCATTTGTTCTTGTGTCCACATTGGTACTGAGCTGAGATGCCAGGGCCCTTCCGAGGTGCTGTCTGTACGTGTAACTCCATTTGAAGTCAGTCACCTTATGCTTCTCCCCTCCCATTCTCACTTATCCCGGCAGAGATGTCTAAAGAGTGCTGCAGAGATGGGCTATACATCCCAATGTGCTGGATGGGGTGCAGGGACTGTTTTTTCTGGCCACGTTTGCATGAGCAGATGTACTGCTGAGCCCGGTTCCTGGGATGTGGGTGGGGTCGGGTATGGTAAAGAAAATCCCTTAACTGGGCGTTTCCTTGTTTCGAAGGCCTACTACGCACACGCGCTTTGTGCTGGTATCACTGACAGGCAGAAGGGTGATTATTTACCAGTACAGTTATACCACTACGGGCACTAATGCGGGAGCAGTTATACCAGTATACAGGTGTCTTAAGCCAGGAGAGTCTGTTCCCCCTCCTGGATGGGGATGAATTAGACCGGTAAGAACTCCTTCATACCAGTATAGTTGTGTCCACACTCAGGGCTTGGCGCACTTTACCACTAATGGCACTGTTACACAGTACAAGTTCTGTGTGGAGACGAGGGCTAAGGGTTACGGGGGAGTGGTGGCACTTACACACCCGGGCCTGGTTTGTGATGAGAACAACTAATAATCACCCCCTGGCGCTGCCCATCAGCAGCCTGGTTTTCCTCTGAGGATCTCAAAGCACATTATAAAGGTTGGTTAATTCAGCCTCCCAGCAGACCAGTCTCACTAGCCTGTTCTGCAGGTGAGGATGCAAAGTCATGGGAGGGGAAGTGACTTGCCAGCCAGCCAGCTGAGAGCAGAGGAACCCCTGGGCTCTGCTCTGACCACTAGACTGTACTTCCTGCAGATATATCCTCAGAGAAAAGTCAAAGTTCCGTGATCAAACAGCCCCGCTGGCTTCATTCTATGCGACCTCTCGCTCTGGCTATGCAGCTACTGCACATTTGTCACTGAGCCAGCCTAGACTCTGTCTTGTCTGAAGGAGACAGGTGTGGAGCGTTGTTCCAGCCCCGCCTTGGTGGGGGCGGGGTGGGGGGGCAGAGATGGTGAATTTCCTTCCGTTTGCTTCTGTGACGGGGCTGCAGCGCTGGCAGCTGACTGGAGTTCCACTGACTCAGGGTGGGTCTAGCCAGGTGTGTGACTGTAAAAACAACAGCTGCCCAGCGTGGGCACTGCACGCCACAGAGTGTTCGTGGCAGCGGCAGGATTCCGGCTGTTTGGAGGAGTCTCCGCTCCCTGGCCTTTGGAATCCAGCAGCTCCGCTTGATTTCCTGTAAACAGAAATCCAGCCCTTCCTTTGTTTTTTATCTTGCTGCCAAATCTGCGTGCTGTGCCTGTAGCCCGTGTGTCAGATGTGACATACCTGGACTGTCTGTGTCTGGGTTTGCAGGGGAGCCCCTTGGGGCAGGGAATGTTTGTACAGGGCTGAACGCACTGGTGCTGAGTGAATAATTATTAGGTTGTGTGAGGGGTTTTCTCAGCAAATGCTGCAGTGTTGTTATCATTCTAAGTCATTGCCAGCAATAACAAACTAGCCCAGGGGTAGGCAACCTATGGCACGGGTGCCAGCACGGGAGGCGTGCCGCAAGCTGATTTTCAGTGGCACTTGCACTGCCCGGGTCCTGGCCACCGGTCTGGGAGGCTCTGCATTTAATTTTAATTTTAAATGAAGCTTCTTAAACATTTTAAAAACCTTATTTACTTTACATACAACAATAGTTTAGTTATGTATTAAAGACTTATAGAAAGAGACCTTCTAAAAACGTTAAAATGTATTACTGGCACGCGAAACCTTAAATTAGAGTGAATAAATGAAGACTCGGCACACCACTTCTGAAAGGTTGCTGACCCCTGAACTAGCCCCTTCAGTAACGAGCTAGTTTGAAGTTGGGGGATGGGTGTGTAATGTGCTGATTTGGATAGTCCAGTGCCCGATCTCCAGAGAGATCCCACAGTAACAAATAGCAATTGGGGTCAGGTTTTCAGTAGGCTACGTGCTGAGTGCTTGGGGATCTGGCCCTGAGCCCTTTGGGGGATCTACTTCCACGTCTTTCCTCCTTCACCCTTCCCTGATGTTTATTCTCGGCCTGTTCTGCCATTTGTGACTTGGATTGTAATGTTCTTTGGGGCAGGGGCAGTGGGGGGGGAATTTTGAAGACACGCTCAAGTGACTTAGGAGCACGTGCACCACTGGAAGACTTGTGCTCCTAAATCTCTTAGGCCATTTTGACATGCCCATCCTATGTCTTGCCTTGCTATGTGAGTGCCAGACACACCTGGAGTGCTATATGCAAATGTTAAATAATGAGAACAATTAATGAAATCCTGGCCAAGCTCCAATGTGGGTAATTATCTCCTGCCTATTGAAACAAGGCCCTTTCACTTGGCTACAGGATCTTCCCCTCCTGACTGTGCAGCGTTGCTGTTCGCTGGGAAACTCAGTGTTGCAGCAGCGTCAGAAGGGCCAAACAGAGATCTGGGCCCCGTTGTGCTGGGATCTGAACATCCATGGAATGAGAACTAGCCCCTGCCTTGATGGCTCCCCGTGGAAATACAGAGGACAGACAAAGGGCAGGAGACAGGCCCAGAGGGGAAATAACTTTCCCAGCATCACCCAGCTCGGGTTAGAACTCCGCTCTTCTTCCAGTTCACAGGGACACACTCTCCCAGCCCCCGAGGGGGTGAAGTGTCACTTTAGGCACCTAAATTCCATAGTCAGGCCCCACTGGGATTCACAAAACCTCTGCTCAGCTGTGCTGAGCCCTGTCAGTGCCAAAACTCGCCGCCTACATTTTTGCAGTGAAAGTTCTCCAGGTGCCTCTGTGCACATGCCTTGCACCAGGCATCCAGACCCTAAGCCTCAGAGTGATGCACCAGTGGGGGGAAGATCGGCCTTCCTCTGCCTGTAACTCCCCTGTGGGGCCCCATCCCATGGGCAGGCACAGAGCTCACCTACTGGATCCAGACTCCATAGGCAGGCTTAGGGAGGGGCTGCTCCCCTTGAGCTCCTAGCCCAGTGGTGAGGGTGCCTACCTGGGATGGGGGAGATCCCTGGTTCAAGTCCCTGCTCTGCCTGAGGGGGAGAGGGGACTTAAACAGGAGTCTCCCACCTCTTGGGTGAGTGCTCCAGCCCCTGGCTATGTCATGCTCTGCTGGGGGGTCCCTCCGGCGTTCCTGTTGAAGTGACTTGCCCATAATAAGATGGGGCGTTTTTGGCAGAGCAAGGAATTGACCCTGGTCTCGTAGGCCCCAGGTGAGCTCCCTGACCCTACACCAGGTAGCTTGTGAGCGAGCCTCTCTGGGGTCAAAGATGCTGTACAAATGGAGGCTGATTTCTTCTCTCATTTCCAGCCTGTCTGGAGACATCTGTTTGCAGCGACACTTCACGATGCAGAGGCAGCCGCATGGCACCTAGCTGGTGCTGTGGTCACAGGCATGTCTCACCAGCCGCGGGGTTCCATGTCACAGGGCCTGTATTGCGGTGATTCCTGGCATCAGATCCCAGAGAGGGAGGGTCAGATCCTCAGCAGAGCAGAGCAGAGACGTGCTGAGGATCTGCCTGGAACGGCACTGGCACTGTGGCTGGGGAGGGTGTCGGTGGGCTGTGAGGTTCTCTCGCTCTTACAGAGGGTCCCTTATGGCAGGGGGAGGTAGATTGGCAGGGCAGGCGTGGGGAGGCTGGCATGGCTGCCATCCTGGTTCAGGGACAGAGCCCTTCAGCATAGGCTGGGGAGTGCCTGCAGCTCAGCTGGAGGGGGGGCGGGGTGTCAGAAATTCCGTCTCTGCCCTTCGCTGAGTCACTGCTTGGCCGCGCGCAGGGATAATTCAGTCTCTTTCCTGGGTGCTGGGGGCAGTGGTAGCGCAGGGGCTGGGTGCTCCGGGCCAGCTCCTCAGTGGGTGCAGATCAGCATTGCTCCAGGAATGGCGTCCCAGTGAGCCCGAATGTCTACACTGCCATTTCACAGCCCTGCAGCCAGAGCCCTGCGAGCCCTGACCCGGGCCAGCCGTGGGTGTTTCATTGCTGTGTAGACGTCCCCTCAATTCTCCAGCTGTAAATACCAGCTGTTGGGAGGAATGAATGGCTGTGAGGCACTAGGAGGCTGCCACTTCAGGCTTCTCTTCCCAGCAAAGTTAACTAGCGTTGCTCCTAACGTGGGGCCCATCGGCGCACAGCCCAGTGACTTGAGTGCGGTGGTGCTTTTAATGTGCCTGGGCCGGTGTGACAAGGGGGAGGCTACAACTCATCAGCTGCTAACACAGCCACTCTGCAGGGTGGCCACAGCCCAGTGCCACTCATGTGCTGCTCCAGTGCCTTCTCGCAGTTCCTCTGTGTGCCCAGAACGGACAGACACGTTCTCCCACGATGTGCTGGGAGAGAATTCACCCAGCGGCTCGGCTTGCTGCAGCGCTCAGACCCCTGGAGTGTGCCCCAGAAGTCGAGCGCTGCGCCTGTGTGGACACAGCGGCTCCAGTGTTAGTTCTCGGTGCAGGCACTCCGACTCCAGCCGGCCATGCGTTCAGTCCGCAGTGAAGACAGTCCCTGGCACAGCCAGAATGGCGCCGGGCGGGCTGAGATCCAGCTCTGTCTTTGGTGCTAAGGGAAGGAGCAGCCGTGGCAGAGCTTCTCTTTGCTGAGTTTCCAGCTTAGCTTCATTTGTATTTGAATCTTCGTTAAGAAGGCGTTTTCTGCAACTGTCACGTTCTTTGCTCACTGGGGGGATGACGTGCCTCAGTTCTCTTGCTCTTTCAGCTGTTCAGGTGTGTTGTGATTAGCTAAGAACCCTGGTCCTGATTCTCCTCTCACACCACTTTCATCTTGGTGTAACCTGACTTCCTTAAATGGGATTACTCCTGATATACACCAGGGTGAGTGAGAGGGGAATCAGGCCCAGTGGGTTACTCCTGGTTTACACTGGGGTGAGTGAGAGGAGGATGGGGCCCAGTGGGTTACTTCTGATTTGCACTAGGGGGAGTGAGAGGGGAATCGGGCCCAGTAGGTTGCTTCTGATTTACACCGGGGGAAGTGGGGGATTTGGCCCCAGTGGGTTACTTCTGATTTACAGTAGGGGGAGTGAGAGGAGAATCGGGCTCAGTGGGTTACTCCTGGTTTACACCAGGGGGAATGAGGGCAATTTGGCCCCAGTGGGTTACTCCTGGTTTACACCGGGGTGAGTGAGAGGAGAATTGGGCTCAGTGGGTTACTCCTGGTTTACACTGGGGGAGGGGAATCAGATGCAAGGCCGACTCTAACTTTTTTGCCGCCCCAAACAAAACAAAACCGAGCACTGCCCCTGCAAGAAAAACAAACAAACAACCGAGCGCTGCCCCGCCGAAACAAAAACAAAAAAACCCTGAGCGCTGCCCTGCCAAAACAACCCCCCCCGTGAGCCCTGCCTCGCCGAAACAAACCCCTCCGAGTGCTGCGCCACCCTGCCGAAACAACCCCCCTGAGCGCCGCCCCGCCCCGCCAAAACAACCCCCCCTCCCCTCAGCGCCGCCCCGCAGAAACAAAAACAAAAAAACCACCCCCTCCCGAGCACCGCCTCACCGAAGTAAAAAAAAACACAAAAAATCCGAGCACTGCCCCGCCACCCCAAGATTGTCCGCCCCTTAGAAGGTGCTGCCCCAAGCATGTGCTTGGTCAGCTGGTGCCTGGAGCTGACCCTGATCAGATGTGTAGTTTACCCAGGCTGGTCCAGCCCAGAGATCAGTCAGTTCCCGAATCCCTCTGTGACAGCCCCTGCTCCCTGGTGTGCCTCTGGCCAGTTAGGCAAGGCCTGCTTGGGAGACTGTGTGCAGGGATTCCCTCCCGCCTCACCCCTGCAGCTGTGGGCTGGTGAGCTCGGATTACCCCTAGCTGAGCTTGCACAATCGCAGCGCTGTGTGCGGTTGTGCGTGGCTGAGCCTCTCCTATTGCTGTGGGGCAGTGCGAGGGGGGTAAGTGCTACAGACAGAGCAGGAGGGATCCGCACGCACTGCGGGGGTGCAGGCGATGTGCTGTGCTAAGGCCCAGGCCGGTGCCCCAGCTGAACCTCTGGCTGGGTGGGACAGGCCACTGGGCCCTGACTGTGCGTCTTGTGCGGTGCAGGTTTCCCACTCGGCTCTTGGAAGAGGGCTTGCTCCTCCCTGCCCTGGGAACGCCTTGTGCTGCTTGCAGGCTGCCTCTGCGCCTGGCCCCGCCGTTCCTGGCAGGGCTGGGAAGGTGTTGCTCACCTGCCCCTCCTCTCTGACTCACTGGTTCCCCTGGCACGGCCAGAGCCAGCGGAGTGGAGCCAGAGCGAGGGGAGAGGCTGGCAGAGGGGACCAGTCGACTGAGTGTGGGGAGATTGGGAGAAACCCGTGAGTTGGATTTAAAATCACAAGGCAGCTCCACGCCGTTTCCTTCCGGGGTTCTGGGCCGGCGCAGGGCGGAGAAGCCCCCCAGGTAAGGACGGCTCTGCTCCTTCCCGGGAGTCAGTAGGTGAGCTGGGGCAGGGGAATGAATGGAAGGGAAATGGGGCCTGGAGTGGAGAAATTCGCCAGCCCTGCCAGCCCTGCTGGTGGTACCAGCGCACGTGGCTGTGGCCTGGGAGACATTTCCTTCCTGTGCCATTGCTGGGGTCCCCTGGGTTCCGCTGGGGCTGTGGGGAGATGGGGGAAGGAAGAGGCAAAAAACAGCCTCCTTGTTTACCACAAGCCCTTTGTATTCAAGGACCCTGGGGCTGGCCCTCCCCTCTCTGGAGGGTGCTAATTACAGCTCCTGGAAGGGAGAGGGCAGCTGCCATGGCACGGCCTGGGAGGCCCCTCTTTGCTGGTGTGTGCCCCCTCCTCCCCCCAACGGGACTAGCAGAGTAACCTCGCTCAGCACTAAGCCAGCAGAGATACCCAGGGACTTCAGTGGGCTTGGCTCAGCCCCAGGGGGACTGCCAGCCCCAGCACTCGCTACAGAAATATGTTCTCAGTGGAGACGAAACCAACCCCTAGTCCTTTCTCCGGAGCCCGCTCCTGCACCCTCCCCTCGTCGCAGTCTCTGGGGCTGGGGACAGTAGCGCAGCCAGGTCTGGAGCGCAGGGGGAGCGGCGCTATAAAAAGGCGCGTCCCCCTGTACTCACCCGGCGGCGCTCCGGGTCTTCGGTGGCGGGTCCTCACTCACTCCGGGTCTTCGGTGGTACCCGCTGCCAAAATGCCGCCCAAGACCCGGAGCGCCGCCGGGTGAGTGCAAGAAGCGGCGCTTAAAAAGAAGTGGCGCCTTTTTTTAGCGCAGCTAAAAAACACGCCGCTTCCTTTTTAAGGCACCACTTCTGCTCACAGGGGGAGCGGCCACTTCCCCTGCTCCCCCCCTGGCTACGCTACTGGCTGGGGGCATACACATGGGGCTGGAGTGAAATTGCTCCTTGGGGTTCTTTATTTCTGCTAAATCCCTGGGCTCAGTTTGCCAACACCCGGTGATGACGTCTGGGCTGGCAGGAAGTTTGTGCTGTTCGGCTGGCAGAGGCGCCAGGTAGGGTGACCAGACAACAAGTGTGAAAAATCAGGACGGGGTGGGGGGTAATAGAAGCCTATATAAGAAAAAGACCCAAAAATCAGGACTGTCCCTATAAAATCGGGACATCTGGTCACCCTACCGCCAGGGGATGTGGCTGTGATGGACGGACCCGTCCCGAAGATTCACACCCAACGTCCAGTGAGGCAGTGAATGGGGCTGAGTCACGGCCAGGAGCCCTGTGCTGTCAGGCAGGGAAACTCCAGGGCCCAGGAGTGGTTCAAAGACTACAAGTGTGAGCAGAACTGGAGCAAGGGACTTGGGGCCTCCTAAATGTCCCAGAGCCAGGCCCCGAGGGGGGCACTCCTGATACAATATGGGAGGCTCCAAAGATTTAGGGGCCATTGGCCACGTGGCCTAGAGCAGTGGTTTTCAGACCGCGGGTCGCGACTCAGTACTGGGTTGCAGAATGGAAGGCCCTGGGTCGCGGTGGCTGTAGTCAGCATTGCTGACCGGGCCGTTGAAAGTCCCATCAGCGGTGCTGCCCGGCTAAGGCAGGCTAGTCCCTACCTGTTCTGACACCGCGCTGCGCCCCAGAAGCGGCCAGCAGCAGGTCCGGCTCCTAGGCGGGGGAGCTACAGGGCTCTGCGTGCTGGCCCCGCTCCGAGCACCGGCTCCGCATACCCAGCCAATGGGAGCTGGGCGGGGGGGGGGGGGGGGTGCCTGCAGGCAAGAGCCTTGTGGAACCGCTTGCATGCCTCCGCCTAGGAACTGGACCTGCTGCTGGCCACTTCCGGGGCACAGCGCGGTCTGCGATGCCAGGACAGGCAGGAAGCCTTCCTTAGCACCGCCGCTGACCGGGAGCCACCCGAGGTAAGCCCATGCCCCAATCCCCTGCCTCAGCCCTGAGCCCCCCCAAACCTGGAGCCCCCTGTACCCCAAACCCCTCATCCTGGGCCCCACCCAAGCCTGTGCCCCCAGCTCAGAGCCCTCACCCCCTCCTGCATCCCAACCCCCTGCCCTAGCCCAGAGCCTCCTCCCACACCCTGAACCCCTCATTCCTGACCAAGCTTCATTGGGTTGCAGACATCAACAAGTTTCTTCAACGGGGTCGCCAGAAAAAAAGTTTGAAAACCATTGGCCTAGTGGATGGAGCACTACACTGGGACTCAGGAAACCTGTCTCCTTTCCCTGGCTCCACTGGCCTGCTGGGTGACCCAGGCAAGTCACTACCACTCCCTGTGCCTCAGTTTCCCCATCTGTACAATGGGGATGATGATCCTGACTTGCTTTGTAAAGCACTTTGAGATCTGCTGTTGCAAAGCACTAGATAAGAGCAGCTATTATTTAGTCATTATGATCTTGCCTTGAGTAGAAATAGGAATCACTGGAACCTGGGCTAATGCCCGTCCAGGCTTCTCTCGGATTTGCCTGGGGGCACCTCGCAGACCAAGGGTGTTTGAAGAATCAGCCTGTTGTGGTGCCGCCTTTGCTCTGCGCGGGTCCCTCTCCCGCTATAGGTGGTGAGCCCGTCGCTGTGACGTGTAGGCGCTGCGCACGCAGGAACTGCCCTGCATTGTGTCCTGACATGAGACCTGGCCTCTCCGCTCCCCTTGCCACTGAGCCCAGTGCGGGAGCGTCCTTGCTGGCCCCTGCCTCTGCCCCGCCCCACTCCCCCATGGACCTGCCGGAGGGAAGTGTACAATCAGTGACTTATCACAGAGCCGGCTCTGCCTGAATAATGAGGAAGGAGGAAGGAGATGGCTGCTTCACCTCCTGTGACTCGCTCCCAATTAACCCGTTCCCTGACGCCAGCGGGTTCGGGAAGGGGGCTTAGGCTGTGCCTGGGCAGGAGAGGAGGTGTCATGCCCTGGCCCTGCTGCCCATCCCCAGGGGTGAGGGGACTCACAAGCTGCTTGCAGCTTCCCTGGCAAACCAACCTGCATCCCTTCCAAAGAGAGCGCAGGGCTGGGTGGACGCCAGGCATCCATGGCTGTGTGCTAACAACAGAGCCACACGGGCTCTCGGTTTGGCGATATGCAGGTCCAGATTTTGTGGGGGCTCAGCACCCAGCACGCTGAACGCTTCAGAGAATCGGGGCCACGTTGTTCAGCTTGGGAGTCAGATGGGCAAACAAGGGGCTGGCCCTTTGTGCGTGGGCAGAGCAGGGAGGCTGGCACTGGCTTGGAGAAGGCTGCTCATGGAAAAATTGCAGACACTGGCTCAGGACGGCTGCCGAATCAACATGAAAACAGAGCGAGCCAGAGACTCAGTGTGCTCAGGGGCTGTGCTCATGGCAGGTCTTCCCTCAGCGGCAGGGGCTCCTCAGCCTGATCCCCAAAAGGGATCCACGCATGGGCAGCGGAAGGAGGGGTGGCAGTTGGCATTGGCAGGCTGGTGCCAGATGGAGTGACATGCAGGGCTGCAGCGCATGAATCACAGAGGGAAAGAGCCCAGGTTCCAAAGGGCCGGAATACAGATTTCTGGTGAACTTTCCAGAGGACATGGGGAGGGGCTAGGAAGAGGTGGGTGAGAGGGAAACGGGAAATGTTATGATTTGTTACGGCTGTGGTGGGAGCAAGGCAGGCTTTGGCCTGGACAGGACAGGGGCATGCAGCCAGCAGGGTGATCCTGTGGGCTCCGCTCTGTTCTTGTTCATGAATTAATCCTGGCTGACACTTCAGGAAGCTTTCCCGGTTTCTTGTTTTTCCCATTAAGAAAGGGATAGATAATAAGACAGAAAATATCATACTGCCTCTATATAAATCCATGGGACGCCCACACCTGGAATACTGCATGCAGATGTGGTCGCCCCATCAGAAAAGATGCATTGGCAGTGGAAAAGGTGCAGAGATGGGCAACACAAGTGGTTAGGGGCATGGAACACCTTCCGTGTGAGGAGAGATTAATAAGACTGGGACTTTTCATCTTGGAAAAGAGACGACTAAGGGGGGATATGATAGAGGTCTATAAAATCATAACTTATGTGAAGAAAGTGACCAGGGAAGTGTTATTTACCCCTTCACATAACACTAGAACCAGGGGTCATCTGGGGAAATTAATAGGCAGCAGGTTTAAAACAAACAAGAGGAAGTATTTCTTCACAGAACACCCAGTCAACCTGTGGAACTCTGCCAGGGGATGTTGTGAAGGCCAAGACTATAACAGGGTTAAAAAAGAGAACTGGATAAGTTTCTGGATAATAGGTCCATCAGTGGGCATTAGCCAGGACTGCCAGATGCTGGGTGTGAACGATAGGATGGTTCACTCCCTCTGGGGCACCTGGCACTGGCCACTGTCGGAAGACCGAAGACTGAGCTAGCTGGACCTTTGGTCTGAGCCAGTCTGGTTGTTCGGATGTTCTTATGCTCAGTTCCCACCCAGGGTGCTGTGTGGCTCACACCCCTCCCCCCGAACTGGGGACCTGGTCGTGAGGGAGCAGAGGCAGATTTGTGGGGCTGCTGAGGTTTGGATGCAAAACCAAGTGGAATCTGGATTGTTGTGCTGGAATTCCCATCGAGTCTTCGGTGTGGCATGAGCCAAGTAGCCAGGCCAAACTCAGGGGATGAGGACGGGAGGGAGGGGGAGCCCATTAAAGTGAGGGTGTAGGCCCCCCAAAGCGAAGCTGACGTCTGCAGCTCCAGTGTCGGCCTCAGACTGGGCAGCTCTGTCCTGTGCCTGTTCCCCAGCTGACAGATGTTAGGGTTAAACAAAACCTGGGCTCAGTGCCCAGAGAAACTGGCCATTCCCTTGGCTGAACCTGCCAGGGCCAGAGGGCGAATCCTTTGTCCCAGGGAGCGGGAGGGACCCTTCCCTGCTGCTGAGGCAGGAGCCTGGGGGTGCAACTAAGTGAGCTCAGGGTGCTTGTGGGGGTGGGGGGCATCCAGGAGCAGCAGCAAGAGGGAGAGGAGAAAGGAAGAGCTGGCCAGGACCGGGGCAGGGGGAGGGGTGCCGGCTGGGAGCAGGGGGACAGGGATGGAATTGGGGAGCCAGCCAGGGGCGGGGGGTGGGTAAGACATCCCAGTGGAGATGGGGTGGGACAGAGCGGGGTCGTTGTCCAGCAGTGGGTGGATGCGGGAGACAGGACAGAGACAAACAGGGATCTGAGCTAAACTCTCAGGTTACATCTACATTGTGATGAACCCGTGGCTGGCCCAGCTAAGCTGCCTTGGGGCCGCGAGGCTCGGGCCATGGGACTGTAGAGTTGCAGTGTAGATGTTTGGGCTCGGACCCTCCCTGCTCCCAGGGTCCCAGAGCCTGGTCTCTAGCTGAAGCCCCGCGAGCCCACGTCAGCAGAGCCACTGCCGTGTAGACGTACCTCAGTTGTTGCTCAGCAGAGCCCCATGCTCAGCGCTAGCTCTGCTTGTAGCAGAGGGGAGCGCCAGAGCAGATCTGCAGGGACCCTGCAATCCCGGAGCCAGCGCTGTGCTCCCAGGCATGCTCCCCGGCCCAGTCTCGGGGCACCTGAGGAGGGCCCAGGGCCTGAAGTTCTCCATTGTGTGACTCTAGGGAGCAAGTGGCTCGCAGCATCCAGCTGTTCTGCCAGGTGACTGGGGAATCGGTGCCAGCGGCTGCAGCAGCCTCACCAGTTTCCTCACCACTGTGTGGCCGTGGCTGAGCCTGTGCCGGGGGTTGTGCCCTGGCCCCGAGTTCCTGGCATAGCCCCAGAGGCAGAGCACAGCACGTGAGTGCTCCCGACAGAGGGGCCCGTGTGCAGGGTGGTTCACAGGGGGCACCAGGGGATTCGGCCAAACCGTTTGGGGCCCAACTTTCTAAGTGGCCACTGATTTGAGGGGCCTCCGCTTTGGGGGTCTCAGTGGATCTGATTTTTGGGGTGCAAGGCAGCTGGGGTGACCTGCAGGTGTTCAGCACCTTTGGCCTCAGGCCCTGGCTGGGGGTATTTAGGCTCCTGAAATTCAGAGGCTGCATCTGAGAACTCGTCAGCTAGAGCAGGATGGCGCTGGGAGCGTCTGCTGCCAGGGCTGGGTGCCCGTGCTGGCTGGGTACACAGCTCAGCCTGTAGCTCCCCTTGGGAAACTGACTTGATGTCAAGCTACCTGCGTGCCGTTCACAAGAACTGGCTAAATCAATCAGGGCAGGTCTGCAGGTGCCCGCGGAGCCAGCACCAGTCTGGTGGCTTGTGGTTTGCACTCACAGTGAGGCGAACGGTGAGCGGCTCGGCACTCAGGAACCTGAAAGTGCGAGTGAAACTTGGTGGCTGGGATTCCAGCGTTATCTGAAACTGCGGGGTGGGGCTGGGCCCCTGTGAACCGAAACACGCTGCCTGCCCTTCCTCCTCCGGGACAGGACACCAGCCAATGGAGTGACTGCGTTAAAGCCGCCGGCCGCTCTCCCGAGTGCTGCACACCAGGAGGCTGGCCAGGGGCCACCCAGAGTGGCTGCACTTTCGCTCCATCTGCACAGCGACCTGGGGTGTAGTTCGATGGCTGCTTACGCCAGCTTGCGTTAGTCACCCCAGTGCAGGCCGCGTTTTGCACTGGTGCGGGGTGTCTACCCCAGCAGCGTGCCCTGGGGACCCACAGCGATACAGATACGTGTGTGTGGGGGGGAATTCGCTCTCTTTCTGTGTGGGCTCCCTCTGCCCCTCCCCTGGGGAGCCGCCAGTCCCAGGATAAGCTCCAGACAGGAACTCTGGGTGACTTTCAGGTTCTTGTGTAACAGGCTGACTCAGCTGGTGGGGTGGGGAGACGGGTACAAACACCCAGCAGAACAGCTGCAGGGTGAGCGGGAGTGAGTGGGACAGGTGACCCCCCCCGGGCTCCACTCTCGTAGGCTGGGGGCCACGCCCTGGCTCATGCAGCGGGATCCTTCCGTGTGACTGGGGCACCCTGCGCCTGTGCCCCCTTCAGCTCCAGAGGAACAGTGCGCTCCGGCTGCCCACAGGGCTTTCCTGTGCCAAGGGAGGCAGGGAAAGGGCTTGGGGAAGGGGATGATCTGCCAGTCCCCAGGGGTGCCATCCGACATGCCCTCTGGGGGCCTCAGCAGCTCCCGGCCCCAGCTCCCCCCCATATAGCCTGGTGCAGCATCGGAGAGCTTGGGCCAAATGTTGTAAGTGAGCCAGCAGGGCCTGAGCGAGCTGAGCCTGAGGCAAACCCTGAGCCTCGCCCCAGGGCCAATCTGCTCCGTGGGCCCAGCTCCCCTCACAGGGCAGCTCAGATAGGGGAGCTTGGTGATAAGGCACGAGAAGGAACATTGCAGCTGAACGAATGCGTGTGTGTGTGTGTGTGTGTGTGTGTGTGTACCAATATCACAGGGGTAGCTGTGTTAGTCTGTATCCACAGAAACAACTGCCACCAGACTCCTCGTTGTTTGTGTGTGTGTGATGGCCTTACACAACTGTATGTGTCTATGTGATGGCCTTACACAACTCTGTGTGTGTGTGTGTGTCTGTGCGAGGCCTTACACAACACTCTGTGTGTGTGTGAAGCACTTCTGAGTCTTTGTCTTTTATTTAACCAGTTCCCACTCAGGGTCGCCCACTCCCGGGAGCCCCGGCTTGGGTCTCTGCCCCTCGCTGTTCCTGCCCGCGGGGCCACCATCGCCCATGGAGAGTAAAGAGGACGTCAGTGACTCGGACAGCGGGATCATGCTGCACTCAGGTGGGTGAGTGGCAGGGGAAGTCCAGCTGCCGGGCTGCCCCCTCCGTCTGCATCGGCCTGGTGCTGGAATGTGAGCCCAGGAAGGCAGGCGGGCGTGTGGGGAAAAGCTGTTGTGTGTCAGTGTCTCTTCTGGGGATTCCCCTCCTGGCTTCTGTTTTGAGGTTGGTTTTCCTGCATTGAGAGCTGTGTCTGCAGGGGGAGGCCATTTGCCAGGGACACGTGAGCCCTGAAGTGCCTGTATATCGCACACATCCGTCCTGTAACTGTAACCACAGGCAGGGCTGGGCTAGCAGGGAGCTGTGGGTTGGGACTGAGGGGCACCGGCAGAGCTGGGGGGACCCAGGGCTGGGCTGACAGGGGCTGCGGGTCGGGAGTGAGGGGCACCGGCAGAGCTGGGGGGACCCAGGGCTGGGCTGGCAGGGGCTGCGGGTCGGGAGTAAGGGACACTGGCAGAACTGTCAGGGAGCCCCGCGGGGGCTGGAGTAGCAGCGGGGCTGCGGGTTGAGACTGAGGAGCACCGGCAGATTTGCCTGTGTGAGGAGAGCCCGGGTCGGAGGAGCAGGGGTGGCTGAAGATCCGGGTGTGAGTGGAGTTATCAATGTATCTGTGAACTTCCATTTTTCAGCATTTATTTGGCAAAAATAATCAGCTGATACTGTCACAAAGCCCCCTCAGATTTTCCAGTTGAAAATCCTGCTCCCTACGTGCCCAGTCATTCTTGAAGTCAGTCTAAAGGTGCCCCCACACCTTGAGATGCTGGTCGGGGGGGAGGGAGGGGGGGCGGGGTGAGGATGTCCCCAGCTCTATGAAAGTCGAGACCTTACCTGGAATCCCCTGGGCTGTCAGTGAGTGGGGCATGGTAACCACCGCTAAGATTTACAGCTGGATTTGCCTACAAGAACACTGCAATGGCCAGGAGTGGTGACTGCTAACCAGCGTGCTGAGCTCTCTGCAAAATCCAGCCCCAAGTGTGGGTGCCAAGCCGTAGGAAATTCAGGGCTAAAAGGAATGTCCTGGTGCAAAGGGGAGACATGGCTGTCTCCCGCCCCTCCATTTGCATTCCACTCCCAGGACCCAGCTCAGCTCCGGCTGTCTATTAAACCAGCAGTGTTTTCACTCCGAAACCTGCAGGCAGGGCTCCCTGCTTTATCTGATCTGCAGTGACCTGGAGCTGACTGCAGCCTGGGAGGTGAAAGGAGCTAATCCCACTCTCCAGCTAGAAACATGCCAGGCTGGGCTGGGAGCCTGCAGGCCAGCCTGTGCTTTGAAGTGCCACTTACCCTGAGATGGGTCATTCCTGCTCTAGGATAGTCCTAAAGGATGGCCTCTTTTAGGTACCAGCCCCATGCCGGCTCCAGAGAGGGCCAGAAGGGCAGCTCTGTCTGGGTCATTAAACATCAGCGCTCCGGGTCACCTGGTTCCAGCAGCGCCCCCAGCCCAGTCCGCAGAGGATGTGGAGCGGCACTGGGCTGACAGGCTGGGGCAGGGAACCAGTCTCAGATGCATTGTGGGAAATATCAGAGCGGGCTGAAAATTGGAATTTCTGTCCCATGGAAAATTCCGATATTTCTAAATTAATTTTTATCCCAAATTGGGCTAAAAAGTCAAAACATTGTGGTCACACAACTTCCATGATGCACTGCCTTGCTTAACTACAGGGTGACCGCAGTGCATCATGGGAGATGTAGCCCAGCCAGGAGCCCAGTCCCTCGAGGACGGTGGGGGCACGAGTGCTGGTGGACAGAATAGTGTAAAACTGACTCGGAATGAAACCTGGGTTTGACAGACCAGAGCGTTGCCGCTGGGCGGGCCCAGCCCAGCCCTGAATCTCCCATTTGGATTTTCCCAATAGAAAATCAACATGTTTTGGCAAAATCTCATTTAGCTGGGAAACTCCAGACCCCCGAGTAAATCCTCAGGCAGATCAGTGACGCTGGTGGGCTCGGCAGCCGGATCGGTCAGCACCTCCCAGCTGAGCGGGCATGATCCCTCCAAACACTTCCCCCAGCCAAGGTGACCTGTGCGAATGAAGTGGCCCCAGCCGGCAGGGGGAGAAACCAGCCCGGAGGCGGGGGGGTGGGGAGAGATGAGCTGCAGAGATGGCACACGATATGGTGCCCAAGCCCCAGGCACCTTAGAATCCAAGGCCCCAAGTGGCCCCAGTTTGTGCGCAGGGCTGGCCCTGTGTCTCCCCGCTGGCGGCTGAATCGGGACTCCTGGTCTCGTCCCCCGCAGGCCCGGACAGCCCCGTATCTCCGCTGAAGGACCTGACCCAGGCGGTGCGCAAGCAGCAGCAGGAGTTGGCGGCGCGGCTGGAGGCCTGTCTGGGGGAGCTGAGGAAGCTGTGTCTGCGCGAGGCAGTAAGGAGCCCTGGGCCTGGCTGGGGACATGGGCGTGGTCGCTGGCGGGATCTCGTGGGATGGGCCTGGCGGCGCATTGGCTGGATGGAGATTGTTCAGCCACCTGTCGTTCAGAGAGGAACCTGGCGGCTTTCCTGGAACTCGGGAATCCCTGCGTGGGGCGGAGGGGGCTCCCCAGCTAGCCCAAAGCCACAGCTTATACCTAGGCTTGCCAGTTTTGGTGGGACATATTCCTGGAGGCTTCATCACATGACATTATCTTTAATTAAAGATTAATATTAATTCCTGGAGACTCCAGGCCAGTCCTAGAGGGCTGGCAACCCCCGGGCCTCGGTCGCAGGCGGCCACGGCCAGGCCGGATAGCTGGGGCAAACCTTAGCCCTGGCACTGAGGGGTTAGCTTGGGCCCATAGCTGCTCTGGTGTCGGGGCTGTCCCAGGAGGACAGGGAATACATGGCAGTGCCAGTCAGTGCAAAGGTAACAACGTGCCAGGGCCACATGCACATTGGCTGCAGTGCCCCCTTCTCCAGGGCCTGCCCCCCCCCCCCCGTGCCACGTGCACATTGGCTGCAGTGCCCCCTTCTCCAGGGCCTGCCCCCCCCCGTGCCACGTGCACATTGGCTGCAGTGCCCCCTTCTCCAGGGCCTGCCCCCCCCCGTGCCACGTGCACGTTGGCTGCAGTGCCCCCTTCTCCAGGGCCTGCTCCCCCAGTGCCACGTGCGTTTAGGCAGGACATGCTCCCCAGTGCGCCCTGGTGCCTCACCCATCTCTGGTGGAAAAGACATGCCGTGTGTGATCCCTTCTTCCCCTGGTGATGCCCTGTGCCATCCTGGAGGTTGATGTCTGTCCCTGCCCTCCTCAGGAGCTCACAGGCATGCTGCCGCAGGAGTACCCCCTGCAGCCGGGGGACAGGCCCCCCAAGGTGCGGCGGAGGATTGGCACCGCATTCAAACTGGATGAGAAGACAATCATCTCACGAGGAGTGGTAAGGAGCCTCCTGGAGCCCGGGGATCTCTCCCTGGCGTTAGGCAGGGCACAGATATGTCACAGCCATCACTGCATGGTGGCTCAAGTGAAATGAATTTGGAGGGTCTCAGAACAGTTCCGCAGCCCCCGGCACCCCCACAGGCCCTGTCTGGTGGGCTCTGACTTGATCGGTCCACAGTACAGGAACCGCCGTGGCCCTTTGCTGGCTTTCTCAGCGCGGAGGCCAAAGAGTGAGGAGGCCCTTCCGGGTCAGGGGGAGGCAGTAGGGAGGGGCGGATGCCCAGGCCGGACCCATCCGGTAGATCAACAGAGTCTCCAGGCTGCCTCACCCCGTCGGTACTGAAAACAACCCGGATGCCTGTCCCAGCTGGCTCTGACTGTCCCTGGCCGTCTCCAAGGGAGGAGAGCCCAGCACTGAGATGTCCCAGTTTTTGTGAGAAAGCCCAAAGGTGCTGACGCTTTGATGCTGAGGCCAGCAGGGCGGGGGAGGGGAAAGGGGGTGGCTCTATCAAAGGGGCAGAGTCCATTGATGCTTGATTTGTGCAAGAGTTCGTGAACATTCCAAACTCTCCACCCCCTGGTACTTCTGCTTCGGCCTCCTCTGCCAGCCCACGCCCTGAGATAATGACCCATGTCCAGGGCGGCGCAGAAGGGGTGTGTGTGTGTGTGTGTGTGTGTGTGTGTGTGTGCGTGTGCGCGCAAGGGGGGGAAGGCTGCTCCCTCTGCGGGGAGAGAGAGGTGGGAGCACGTTTCCTCTCACTTGACTCCAATCTTGGGAACCAGCCTGTTCGGCATCTGCCTTAGTGCCTCAGGAGACACGACCGGAGCCAGGAGCCCAGCGTGCAGCCATCACCCCGCCGGGGGGCAGGTGGGGCTCTCTCCAGAGCCTGAATCATTCCTGGGACTCCCCGCCGGCTGGGGCTGAGCGAGCCGCATGTGCAGTGCTCCTAGTCCTGCGGGCCTATGCGGGGAGAGCGCAGGGCGGGGAACTAGCTCAGACTCCCAATGGCTGCCTTGGGGGGCACTAGCCAGGGGTGCGCCCGGGATCTGGACTCCCCTGAGGCCAGGGTGGATTCTGGTCTGTCCAGCGATGTCCCCAGATGTGGTTCACAATGGAACAGACAAGGCTGGAGACAGCTCAGAGACCATCCCAAGGTGTTAAGGCAGAAGGGCCCCTTTGAGAGGAAGCCTGGCCCAGTGGTCAGGGCACCAGCCTAGGACATAGGAGACCTGGGTTCACAATCCTTGCTCTGCCATGGACTCCCTTAGCCTCTCTGGCCTGGATCCTCATAGTTGGGAAGTGCCTGGGAAGTTGGGCTCTGAGCCCCTCTGCCGTCGTGTGCCTGGGGGGGATGACAGCGCGGCCCAGGTCAGTGCATGAGACTGGGAGTGCTCAGTTACTGCAGCAGTGGGGCCCGGTCGGTACCTGAGACATGTCCTGCCGGCTTGTCTGCACGGACGCTCCGTGATCAGCGCCTCACAAGGAGCCAGGTTCCCCGGCCGCCTCTGCTGGGTCCAGGCCTTGCTCTTCTCCCGAAGGCTGAGGTTTCCCCTGAGCGAAGGCCTAGCTGGACGTGGTTCCTCCTAGCCCCAAGCGCTCTGTGGCGGAGGGCAGTTCCCCTGCGCTGCTCAATGGCTGGTGTCCTCTTCCCACCTAGGACCCACTGAGCACGCTGGAGAGAGACCTGGCCCTGCAGCTGCAGATCGCCGCGGCCACGCACCGCCTCTACCGGGAAGAGAACATCAGCAAGCACATCAAGAAGCGGCGGAAGAACATGGTGCTGAAGGAGGAGAAGAAGCTGAAGGAGCTGGAGAATGCCCTCAATGAGTGCCGCTTGACAGTCACGCAGGAGCCCAGGCCCAGCATCACGGCCCTCGGGGGTGAGCTGCGTGTGCGGGCCAGATCTCGGCCTACCGCTCCATCACAGCCTGCCTAGTGCTCGAGAGAGCGGGCATGATCCAGCGGGAGCCCCTGGCACTGCCCCACTGCTCTCCCAGAGATCAGCTGCCTCTGGCTTGCCTGGCCCCAAGGAGAAAAGGGCCCTGCCTGTAGCCTTGGCGTGACTGGGGCCGGCACTGCGTGGCTCAGCCCGCCTGAGGGTTTGTCCTGCCCCGATGGCTGGCATGTTAACTGTGCTGCAGGGGGGTAGGTGGTAACATCCATGACTTCTTGGTAGAGCTGTACAGGGAACGCCAGCACTGCCCTGATCACCCAGAATGGCTGCCCTGTGGGTTATTGCTACAGCTTCACACTCTGACAGGATCTCATGTAGCCCCAGAGAGGTCCATTCGCCTGGGGAGGGTCTCACTGGTCCGTCAGGGCTGGTCTCCCAGCTCTGCAATTGTTCGGCAATGGCTGTTGCTGAGGAAGGAGAGGACAGGGCCCCATAGCTCAGCTGCCCCTTGGAGGTACGTGCATGCGGCGAGATCTCCCCGGCTCCTCTGTTGATTAAGTTAAACCCTTGAGCAGGAGATGAAGCTACATTTATCTCAGCTCCCCAACGAAGAGCTGGTGGTTATGCAGCTTTCCCGGGGCTCCTGCAGCTCCCTGTTCCAGAGGTAGTCTCCTCTTCCAGCTAAAAGCACAGGGCTTTGATTTCCTCCTGTGGTGCCTGAGAGAGGGGAATCAGACCAGAGCAATTACTCCTGCGTGACACCAGTGTGAGTGGGAGAAGAATCAGGCCCACCAACTTGCCCGAGTGGTCATCCCCGGGGGCAGCACCTGAACTGCCCGCCCCACTCTGGCTTCACTTTCCTTCCCGGGCTCCGTTTCTTAAACTGCTGCTGTCTCTCCTGCGCACTCCTGTCTGTCCCCTCCCCAGAGCTCCCATTGCACTCCCCCACCCCAGGGCTGTGGCAGGCAGGGCAGGAGGTGTTTCCACAGATTATTTGTTCATCCAGAAATGCTGCTTTGTGCCAAGCGACGCCGTTCGTGGAGTCGATTTGCAGCCAGCGAGTCTCCTGACTCAGAAAAACGCGGGGGGGAATGTTTCAAAATTGTTGAAATGGTTTGTTGTGATATTTTCAAAATGAAAAATTCCAGTGTTCCGATTCCAAAAGACTTTTGGTTTCAAAATTTAAGCTCATTAGACAAAACACAGGTTTTAAAAAGAGAAACAAGTGGAAACTGAAATGAACTGTTTCAAAATGATTAAAATGAAAACAAAATGTTTTGAGTCACTCGAGCCAAAACTTTTGCAGTTTTTGGTTAACTAATATTTTCAAGTATCAGAGGGGTAGCCGTGTTAGTCTGGATCTGTAGAAGCGACAAAGGGTCCTGTGGCACCTTATAGACTAACAGAGGTATTGGAGCATAAGCTTTCGTGGGTGAATACCCACTTCATCGGATTATTCACCCACGAAAGCTTATGCTCCAATACCTCTGTTAGTCTATAAGGTGCCACGGGACCCTTTGTCGCTTCTAATATTTTCAAGAGTTTGACTTTTTGTCCCAATTCAAAATGGGAAAATTTTCAAACTCTTGGAAGTGTTGGAGGGCTGAGAAATCGTGTTGCCTCCAGCTCTAGCTGTGAGCAGCGCGAAGGAGCGCACAAGGATTCAGAATAATATTGTGCCTTTTTACAGGGCCTTTCAGCTGAGGCCCTCAAAGCTCTTTTCAGACATTCATTAAGGAAAGCAGCCCAGCAGCCCTGAGGCAGGTAGGGGATATCCAGGGGCAATTCCAATCATTGTCGTAATGCAGCCTACTCTGAAGTGGAGCCCAGGGGCAGCTGACAGCATCAGTGTAGAACAGGCAGTTAAGATTGTCCAATTGAAAGCTCAGGGATTTGGGCGGGCTGGTGGAATTTGGCCTGTGGTGCAGGTGGAGGGGAGCCACGTCTGACATTGGCTGGCTCATTCGTTGCAGTGTCGTCTCCACCCAGGGCTCACCCGACAGATCAGAAGCACAAAGATGAGGGGACTTCCCAGGCAGCATGGCCCTCTCCCCACCCGGCCCCTGAGGCGACGCAGGCAGAGTGCAGGGCAGGGAAAGGGGAGTGAAGAGGGGATTGAGCGTGTGCTCGGGCGTGGGGCTGCTTTCCAAGGCCGCAGGCGGGCTGGGAGCTGCGGCGGAGGGGGGACGGAGCACTTTGTGTGTGCAAGAGGCAGCGCGCTCTGGACTTCTCTGCACGGCCAGGGGACTCTCGCCCCTGCTGCTGCGTGGCCTGGGCCGAGCTCTGGGGCCTGCACTGTGTGCCCTCCTCTCTGGTACCCTGCCCCCGTAGGGCTCGCCTCCTCCCCGCATGCGCTGGCGTCTCCCTTCCAGAGAGGGGTGGCCGGGGCACAGCTAGTGAGACCTGGGCAGCGATGCGGGTGCCATCACCCCAGCAGTGCTCAGGTTCCAGTGCCCTCTGGAGAGCCCCGTGTCTGGGGATGGGCGAGGGGGGCTGAGACCCGCAGGAGCAGCTGCTAAGGTCAGTTCAGCACCGAGTGAGGACATGCGTCCTGCATGGTGCCAGTTAACCCTTCAGGCACCAGAGTGCCCCGCACCTCCACCAGCTCGATCCCGCCTGGGAAGGTCCCACGTTCCTTTGACGGTGCAAACCCCTCCGGTTCCACTGTGGAGGCAGCTGCATTGCCGTGGTGAGTGAGGTGGCCCCTGAGAGGTTGGAGCTCTTGGGACTAGACAGTTTCATTGTTGCTGTGTAGAGTTAACCACCCCTTCTGGAGCCGAAGCAAAGCAGCAGGAGACCCAAGCCCCGCTCCTGTAGGCTGTGTTCGGGGTTTGTGCAGCGCTCGCAGAGCGCGGCCAGTGCGTCTACCAGCTGCTGGAATCCCAACAATTCCTGCTGACTGGGGCCCCATGGAAAGTCAGTGGGATCTGTGTTACGGCCGCTGGCCGAGCCCAGTGAGCGTCTCTGCCCATCCTCACCTCTGCCTCTTTCCCCATTGCTCCCTAGAGCTGAGTGCCTCGGACGACAGCTCCCTCTCCGATGCCATCCTGCTGGAGGAGGGTAAGGCATGAGCAGGGTTTGGATTTTCCCTTCCTGTGGGCAGGGCAAAGGGGTATGAGCCCATCTGCTCTGTTCCCCCGGAGACAGAAGCATTTGATGTGGGGTGAGCCAGGCAGGGCTGCTATGGGGATGGGCTCTGGGCCGTGAGGGGATCTGAGCGCGGAGCCGGAGGGAAGGTGACGGGCAGACACCGTGATTCCTGCGCCGCTTCCACCCCCCTCATTCTCTTTCAGAAGAAACCCAGGCTCCGAATCATCGTGCTGCCCAGCAGCTGACGGTGCCAATCCAGCCTGGCACGCCGCACAGCTCCCCGGCCCTGCCCGCCCGCGCTGCCCCTCCCCAGCAGCGTGAGGGGCTGCCAGCCACGCAGGGCGAAGTCCCGGAGCTGGAGCGCTCGCCCATCCAGAACAGCCCCTGGAAGGAGACCAGCCTCGATAGGCCCTACGAGAAGCCCAGGAAGCACTCGGCTGAGCCCTGCAGCCTGCCAAGGTACAGAGCATGGGCGGCACCTCTCGCCCCATCTCCACTCTAGGGAGCCCTGCGGATCGGGGGGCTGGGGGAATAGCCATGGAGAGATGCAGTGACTACAAGAGGCATAGAAACAACTTGGCTTGTAAGACAGGAGACCCACAGGGGAAGTGTTGGTGGGCTGTAAGTGGCGCTCTGCCCTCTAAGCCGGCAGAGACCCAACCTCGCAGTAGGGCGCTACGGCTGGGCCTGGAAGCCAGAGCGCAGAGACCTGCAGCCATTGCAAATCCAGGGCCCCTGCCCGACGAGTGAACCCAGTGTCCTGGCCAGGTGTCAGCTGGGCCTGATAATCATAGAATGTCAGGGTTGGAAGGGACCTCAGGAGGTCATCTACTCCAACCCCCTGCTCAAAGCAGGACCAACCCCAACTAAATCATCCCAGCCAGGGCTTTGTCAAGCCTGACCTTAAAACCCTCTAAGGAAGGAGATTCCACCACCTCCCTAGGTAACCCATTCCAGTGCTTCACCACCCTACTAGTGAAATAGTGTTTCCTAATATCCAACCTAGACCTCCCCCACTGCAACTTGAGACCATTACTCCTTGTTCTGTCATCTTCTACCACTGAGAACAGTCTAGATCCATCCTCTTTGGAACCCCCTTTCACGTAGTTGAAAGCAGCTATCAAATCCCCCCTCATTCTTCTCTTCTGCTCTTCATGTCCTGGCCTAAACGGTTGGGTTCTGCGCCATTGCCTGGGGCTCTGGACAGGCTAACCTGTGGCCTTGTCTCTCCCCCTCCCCTGGAGGTCACGCCCTCCCCAGCTTCCATTGCTCGATCCTCCCCAGGGCGCTGGGCAGGAGATCGTCTTTCCCATCCGCTTTTCCTCGCCCTTCTGCCCCACTCTCCCTCCTCTCCCCCAAGGAACGTGATGCCCTGGGTGGGTCGCCGGCAGCAGGAGTGAACCGGGACCCTGCGTCTAGCAGCTCTAGCGTCTCTTGTGGGAGCTACACGTGATGGTGGGCGCATGCCCAGAGCTCTGTGGGTCCCCTGCAGTGGGACAGAGCCGCCGTACGGGCAGGGTGCCGATGCAGAGGTTTGGGCACGGTCCCTATCTCCCCAGGGCCCTGGGCCACTCTGCTCCCCTGGAAGGAACTGTGCAGATGTTGCAGTGAGGGGGAGGGATTACAGCTCTCCTGCACTGGTCTCTGTTCACTGTGCTTCTCCTCAGCAGCCCAGCCGGGACACCCAGGCCTGCCCGCAGCCCAGCCGCTCAGAGGGCAGCTGAGACGCCCCCCTACCACTTCATCCCCATCCGGACCTTGGCCTTGTGGAGGCAGGCTGGCTCCAGTGGGCCGCCGACCCCAGAGATGCAGGCGAGGAGAGGGCAATCCCAGTCCATGAGGTACTGCCCAGCAACGGGCTCTCTCAGCTGGCTGGGTGACACTGGGCTCAGATGGGGCAGGAGAGGAAGAGAGGCCATGTGGCCTAGCAGCTATGACACTGAACGGGGAGAACTGGCTTCTGTTCCTATCTCTGTCACTGCCCTGCTGAGTGACCTGAAGCAAGTCACTTCCCTGCCCCTTGCCTCAGTTTCCCCTCCGACCCATTCTCTGTTTGGCCTGTGAGCTCTTTGGGGTGGGGGCTGTCTCTGCAGCACAGATGATAGTGGTTGAGGCCTCCAGGCAGTACTGGTAGGAAATGATAAGGAGTGTGGGATAAATAGAGAATGTGGGTGTGAGACGGGACCCCCAGAAGGGAGACAAATGAGAGGAGATGGGAGAGCAAGGGAGGTACCCTGGGCCTAGCCCCCGAGTTTCTGCTCATGGGGAGCTTCTGATTTTGGTGCTACTGATTTGTCTTCCCCCGAGTGCAATGCAGGGATGTGGAACTCAATTAGCGCGTCCACCCTGACCTGCCCTCACTCTCGCAGAACCAACTCCTTGGACAAACGTGCTCCTAGCTCCTTAGCATTGACCCTGACACCCATCACTGCGGTGTCTGGGCGCCTGCCACATAAAATCACTAGCAAGAGCCAAGTCTCTAGTGGACTCCATGGAGCCTCTGGCTCTGCTCCCTTCTCAAGGTCAAAATTCTGCTGGGGGTGGAGTGGGGGTTGATTTGTTTAGACGTTATTAATGTCCTCGTTTAGTGTTGGTTAGTTGAGGTATGGAGGTGGAAGGGGGGGTCAGCTAAGGGGGTGGCTGGAACTAAGGAGTGGGCAGAGCTAAGGGGGTGGGCGGAGCTCAGGGGGTGGGCAGGGTTAAGGGCATCTGGAAGGATTTCGGGTGTATTCTCCACTGAGGTGTGTGGGGAGTGCTGGTTGTGTCTGTACATTCCCTGCGTGTACACGGTGCTTTGGATTTCTGAGAGCGCTCCTCTCGGCCTGAAGGTCGGGTCTGGGCCAGGAGATTCCTTCGCTCCCCCCGGTGCTAGAATACCCCTAAATAGCTTCCTTCTGCCCCCAGGGTGGATGTGTCCCGGGACCGAGCGGAGCCCCGGGGGAGGAGCGTGCTGCCAAGACGACGCCCCACCTACTACACTGTCACCGTCCCCGACTACTGCTTCCTTCCATCCAAGCCCGGCCTGGCCTCCCACTCCATCTACCACTCCAGTTCTGAGGAGAGCAACTCAGACGTCTCCAGCATCACGTACGCCCCGTCGCCCGGCAGCAGCAGCCCTGACATCTCCTTCCTGAGGCCGGTGCCCCCGCCGGCCACGGAGCAGCCCTCGCCGGTGTTGAGAGGCCCGCGCTTCGCAGGGCCCGAGGCAGTGTACTATTACCAGACCCCCCACAAGCGGCTGCTGCCTCCCGGTTACTTCCCGGCTGTGGAGTACGTGGCTGGGCGGGAGTTCTGCCGGGGCTACCCCTCCCTGCGGGCTGGCAGCCCGGCTCCGTTCCCCTACGAGCAGGACGTGGGGCAGCTGCCCTGCCACTGGCTGGGCCCGGCCCCCAGCAGGCTCCTGCGCACCCCGTCCCTCAAGGACTACGCCCCGGGCAGCGGCAGGGCCCTCGCCAAGTCGGCCGTGTCGGAGGAGCTGAAGTCGTGGCACGAGCGCACCAAGCTGCGGAGCATTCGGCCCCACTCGCTGGACAGGCAGGGGGCCTTCCGCGTGCGGAACACGCCGGGCAGGGAGCTGTACGCTTCGCGCTCCGCCGGGCAGCAGGCTCAGGTAGGGCCGGCGAGCGAGAGCCAGGGCAGGAGGTGCTGCTGTCCCGGGAAAGGGCTAGGGGAAGGGAACCATTGCACAGCTCTCCTTGTTCGACTGTCTATGGCCTGGGGCACGCGGAGAAGCTGGGGGGCCCCTACCGAGCATCATCTCTCCGTGCCCAGTAAGTAAGGGTGAGCTGGCAAAGGAACGTACCAGGCTTTCTCCTTTGCAGGCCTAGGTTCAGTCGTGTCCTGGGTCATACACTGTCCTAGGATGGATCACCCCCACCTCACACAAACCCCATTGGCAGAACAGGGTGTGAGGGGAGCCCAGGGCTGGGATTGCAGGGGCTGCGGGTCAGGAATGAGGGGCACCAGCCCAGCTGTGTGTGAGGGGAGCCCTGGGCTGGGATTGCAGGGGCTGCGGGTCTGGAGTGAGGGGCACCAGCCCAGCTGTGTGTGAGGGGAGCCCTGGGCTGGGATTGCAGGGGCTGCGGGTCGGGAGTGAGGGCCCGTTCTGTGGGAGTCCTTAGTGAGGGCAGCTCCTGCCAGCTTGGACACCCCCAAAATCCAGCATTTGGGCCCCCAGCAGCTCTCAGCTTGTGACAGCCTTCGGTCACTCCTGCTCTGGGCAGGCCCAAGCCGGGGGGGCCCAGCACCCTCCATCAGCAGCTCCCTCCTGCTGGGCTTCTGCAAAGGGATCAGCCAGGGAGTAAAATGCTCCTCACAGAACGGCCCCGCTCAGCCCAGTGTGGGTAACGTGGCATGTAGAAGGGCAGCACCGTAGCCTGCGGGCCAGGCCCTCGCTGATGTAAATCAGCGTCACCGACGCCAGTGGGACAGTGCCGATTGGCACCAGCTGGGGAGCTGGCCCTGCCGACTCCACCGGAGCTCCGGCCGATTGACACCAGCTCGGCCCTTCCCCCGCTCTCTAAGGTTGATGTGATAGTATTGGACTAATCTCAGGCTGCCCGTTCAGGGGGGTGAATGGAGTTTATTAATGTTTGAGCCTGCCCCCTCCCCGTGCCACACGACCCCCAGCAGCGAGCCGGACCAGCCCTTCCCGGGCACGTTTCTCCCAGGCCGTGCGGGCCGGCCCCGGGGCTGGTGAGGCGCTGGAAAGCCTCCGAGTTCAAATCTCGCCCAGCTGGGGGCATCTGAGTGTTGCTGCTTTCCCGTGGCCGGCTGAATGAGCTGCTGGTCGCGTCCAGCTCCCAAGAGCCACTCGCAGCCTGGCCCGAGTTACTCCCACTGGCAGCTGCAGAGAGGCCTTGGAGAGGGGTTCCCCGGGCAGAGCAGGGCAGACTGCTGCTGGCAGTGCACTCTGGGAAGCCCGGGCCCTTGGCGAGCACACTCCCTGCAGGAAGGGGCTGGAGAGCCCCCGTAGCGAGCCCAGGTTTAGCCCATTGGGCTGTGGAACTCGCAACACTTGTCCAACAGGCCCTTCCCCGAGCCACATCCGTTCTCCTGCCCGGGCAGCTCCCCGCCTGCAGCAGAGGGCAGCGGCCCACGCCAGGCAGGCTGGGGCTTGTGCCTGGATTACTCCCATCACCGCCCCTGCCAGGAACCAGAGAGCTGCTCTCTGCAGTGACACGCAGCCCGGCAGCCGTCCTCGCCCCTGGGGGAGCAGGGCCCTGCACACCACACCCTCCTGCGAGCACCCCAGGGTGAGCAGCATGAGGGGTCACGTCACCCATGAGCTAGCGAGAGGGCCAAGGAATCCCTGGGGTAACTCCACGCACACCCAGCCCCTCCTCACTCACGCACCAAAGGCCAGGCCTGTTACCGTGTCAAAGCAGGATGCTCTGTGCCAGGGGAAGGGGCCTGGACACCCCCAGGAAACGGAGGCTGAGCGCCTGGCTCTGCACAGGCTCTCTGTGTGACTTTGGGCCTGTCCCTTCCTCCCACGGACCTCTGCTCCCTGTGTGCAGTGGGGAATAGTGCTGACCCCCAGGGGTGTGAGCAGCCGGGACGGGCTGGCTGTCGAGTCACGCTCTTGCTTTGCTGCTGGGATGGCTGCTCTCAAAGGCTCTTTCCTTCTCCCCCATGCAGGTGTGTCAGATCCACGTCCTGAAGCGGTCCCCCGAGGGAGTTCCTGTGCAGGTCTACGTGCCAGAGAACGGGGAGGTCATCACTCAGGTCTAGAGCCAGCCTGGGCCTGCTGCCAAGCCCTCACCAAGAGAGCCCCGCGCCCCGCCGGTGAGAAGAGTCTGGGTGCGGGGGCTTACTCAGGAAGCCAGCTGGTTGCCCTGGAGGGGGCTAGCAAGGGGGCAGGACCCCGGGTGCACCAGTCCTGACCATGTTATTTGGACACTGCCATTTGGAAGAACTGGATTCGTTTTGGCCTTGTCACCTTCTGAGGCGTTTCTCTTTGGACTGTGGGGTGCCTCCTCCCCCAGGAACTCCCCTCGGTCTGTCTGCCTATGGGGTTGTGTGGGCTGCAGCAGAGGAGGGGGCCGGCTTGGGGCAGGACTGATTCGGCTGCTGTATGTTTGCCGAGGGACAGACGTCCTTGCTTCACAGGTGTCATGCAGCTGCTAAGAAGAGCAGCAGTTGCCTTGTGATCATGCCAGCAGCTGCTGGGGTGATGGTACTTTTGCTAATAGAGAGACACCTGCAGGGTCATGCGTTATGTGTCATGGTTCAGGCCAGTACCAGGGAATTGTCCTCTTGATGATTCAGCACAGAAGCTGCTGGTTTGCCGAGCACCCCACCAGCTCGGTGCAAATGGCACATTCCTGGAGAATGCAGCAAGGGTGGTCAAGATCAGAGTGTTTGGGGAATGGGAGGATTTGATTGGCTGCTAGGCTTGCTGCAGACCCATAAACCACTGCAGCTCTCCCAGAGGGGGTACGTGCCTGGCCCCTTTCTAGGCTCTAGATCCTTCTCTTCAGTTGTATTGAAGAGAGAAGTCAAAGGAGGCCATCTGCCCAGCTGTGCCAGCAGGCAGGAGCGGCGCCAGCTTTTGTGCCGCCCCAGGCAGTGCCTCCGGGAGAAGCTGCCGCTGAAATGCCGCCGAGGACTCCAGCGGCCAACGAACCTGCCGCAGGAATGCCGCCAAAGTCCCCGGCGGCCGAAGATTCAGCGTTGCCACCAAAATGCCGCCGAGGGACATTCAATGCCTCCCCACTAATCCTGGTGCCGTAGGCGACCACCTAGGTCGCCTAGTGGAAGCTCCGGCCCTGCCAGCAGGAGGCCCAGTTTACAATTGTACTTACCTGGCTCCCGCCTTCTAAGACCTTGTGGCTGGAAGCCCGGGGAATACCACCCCACTGTACACACTGGACATTGGTGAGAATAAGTGACTGGCCAAAATCCTACAAGGAGTCAGTGGTGGAGGCAGGGTTAGAACCCACGTTGTCTAACGCCCACCACAGCAATCGACCCCCAAGCCCAGCCGGGAGAGGTGAACAGAGAGTTGGCCAAGGAATTACAATACAGTAGAACCTCAGAGTTACGAACACCTCGGGAATGGAGGTTGTTCGTGACTCTCAAATGCTCGTAACTCTGAACATAACGTTCTGGTTCTTTCAAAAGTTTACAACTGAGCATTGACTTAATACAGCTTTGAAACTTTACTGTGCAGAAGAAAAATGCTGCTTTTAACCACCTTAATTTAAACGAATCAAGCACAGAAACAGTTTTTGTACCTTGTCAGTTTTTTAAACTTTCCCTTGATTGTTTTAGTCGTTTACATTTAACACAGGACTGTGCTGTATCGGCCTTTTCCCCTCGTGTCTCTGCTGCTGCCTGATTGGTACTTCCGGGTCCGAACGAGGGGTGTGCTCCGCTCGTAACTCGGAAGTTGTACTGTAGTTGCCAAGTCCTTGAGTGGCCCAACTATTTGCTGCCTTTGGTGGTGAGCTTGGTGCAGTGCTGGGGATGATAGGGCTGGTTTTCTTCTGCAGTCGAACACACAACGGGCATTTGCTTCCTTTGAGGCATCTGTGTCCAGGCACCTGGCTTTTCCCACATGTCATTTACCAGGATGCGCCAAGTGCTTCCTGTACAAACATGCCCCAGCGTCTTCCTCCTGCTTCAGCCATCTGGGGTGCCCTGAACATTGGCTGCCCGGGTACTGACGTGCCCTTCCCACTGCAGTATCTGGGCACTTTGCAGTACCCCTGGCAGGTACCAGCACCATTGTACAGGGCGGGGAATTGAAGCCAGAGAGACTAATGCGCGAGATCCCTTTGCAGATCTAGGTGCCTAACTGCTATTTTAGGCATCAAAGTCCAAAAATTAGATCCTCAAACACCCCCACCCCCCACCCCACCCCCAGTAGCTGCCTAAATCTCTGCTGGTGGCCATGTGCCAGGCCACCTAAGTCCTGAGTGGCTGAGCTGCTCAGTGCCTAAGCCCCATGCCTCTGCCTCACTCCGATCGGGTCCTGCCCAAAACAGCTCAGGCAGTGGACTCTGGGTACCCCAGTGGGTAGAGCCTCCCCGCTGCTGTGGGAGAGCTGGCTTCAGCGCCCCGCTCTGCCTGATGTGAAGCCAGAGTGGCCCCTGGCTATAGAGTCACACTTGCTCTAACGAGCCTTTGTCTGCCATGCAACAGAGCAGTTCCGAGAGGGGCGACAGAGCAAAGGGTCACAGAGCACCCCTGGGGCTCTCACCTGGGCAGGGGGAGGCTAGCTGCACATGGAGCAGGCAGGGCTCTGAACGCCGGGGGAAGTGCTGTCACTTCTGGCTCCGGGAAGCACCGCCAGCACCGGAGATGTTCTCCAAGACAGGACGGTTCACAGCTGTGATTAGTGATCAGAGTGAGTGACTCCCTTTGGGGTCAGGGCTCAGACACGCGTAGGGGGCTCCCCAGGCACCAATGCCCAGGGAGCCTGGGCACTTGACCCAGGGCTGGGGATTCTGCCAGGCATGAGGGCACCAAACTTCACTGGGCATTGCTGAGTGTGAATCCCCTTTGCGAGTCTAGCCCAGTGATTTGCCCAGGAAGTCTGGGGCCAGCCAGGACCTGACCCCCATGTCTCCGAGTGCCTTAACCGCCAGATCATCCATGAAACACTTTGTCCTGCTGTCTCCGTTCCCTGCAGCGTCCCCTATTGCTCACTACCCTGCGACATTTATAACTGCCCAGACATCTTTCTGTGTTAGGCTAGAGAAATTAACCCACTAATTATGGGAGCAGACTGAGTTTATATACAGCATCTGTGGCACGATTTCCTTATATTAACTTATTTGCAATAATGTACAGTATTGGGTACCCACCCTGTGGATTTGTACCAAACAGCGAGGGCTCAGGTTGGTCTGGATTTATTCCAAGCTCTTCTTTAATAAATGTGTTGTTATTTGGGGTCCCTTTGGTATCTGAGACTTCATTTTTGAGGCATTGGGCCCCCCCATAGCCTTGTGAATTTCTTGGGGAAGGTGTGCTGTCACTGGCTTGTTAACACTGCCGAGTGCTTTGTGGGGTAGGCTGACCGGATGAGCCAGCAGAGAGACCCCACTGTGACCGTCAGCCAGGTGCCTGTTCCAGAGCTCAGTGTTTGTCAGGAGACAGCAAGGTCACTGGGTGGTGAATGGAGCAGCTCTCCCACTTGTCATTCAGCTCGGTCCTAGGCCATGAACCCAGCCTTCCAAAGGCCCCCTCCCAACGGTGCTGGGGCCTCCGTTAGGGACTATAGCTGCTGCTATATGTGCAAGGTGCCCAGGCGCTATGGTGATGGGCAGCAGGAGAAAAGCTTAAAATAGATCCGTACCAGTGCCAGCCCAGCTCCTGTGCTGGGAGAGAAGGGAGTCGGAGCTGAGGTTAACCCTTAGTTCCTCAGGGACCAGCTAGAGCAATGGGTTTTCAACCTTTTCCACCCCAGGATCCCCCGTGACAGCAGCAGAATATCATGGGGCCCGGCGAGTCCAGTGTTGCCGAATGATGAGATTTTGATGGGGGGCCAGAAGCTCAAGCCTGTCAGCAAATTTGAGCCCTCTGATTGGCTGCCTGCCTTAACTACCTGCCCTTGTGGGGCAGAGCAGCCAATCAGAGCTCTCCCTCCCCCGCCCCTCAGCAACCCAAAGCCGTTCTCACGGGAGGGGATGGCGGAGGATGGGACCACAGAGCCCAGCGAGCACCACACCCTCCCACTCCTGTGAGCAACAGGGATGGGACAGCGCCTCTCCACTCCCCACCCCCTCCACTATCACCTGGAGGGAAGGGGGCTGAAGAGGCCCAGGAGGAGCAGAGGTGAGGCTGGAGTGAAGGGGACTGGGTGGGAGCTGGGGCTGAATTAAGGGGGAACTGGGGGAACAGGGTTGATTGGGAGGTTGGGGGGGCAGAATTAGTTGTTAGGCAGGGGCAAGTGGCTGTGGGAAGGAGCATTCCTGCAGCAGGGGCCCGAATCCCCAGCCCTGCATACATGTAGGAGTGCTGGCAGCGCTGAGGGCCACCCACATGTGGGGAGAGACGGTTTAAATCAAAAGACAGACAAAAACCCTCATGATTGTTGGGGCCTGTCCCAGGATTTGTGATCCTCACGGTTGGCAATACTGAGCAATAACGAAAGACAGGGTGGTTGTGACTCCCAGAAACGTGTTCATGAACCTCAGGGGGGTCCCGACCCCCAAGATGTGAGCCCAGGAGGTTGGACCCCAGCCACAAATACATTAAAAACCCCAAGAGGAAAGTGGTTCATTTTCCACATTGTACTAAGAGAGGTAGAAAGGGGCTGGGCAGGCATCAGGGTGTTTTGGGGAGGACGGGAGTTGTGCATTACCGTTGTCTACACGCTTCTAGGAAGGGCCACGCTGAGCATCGTGGGAGGGTTTGGCAGTGGAAGATGTTTGCAATTAGCCCCCAACCGTCCCAGTGTTCACTCAAGCCCACGCAAACTCTGGGTCACTACGACTGACGCCTGCAAACACGGCCCCTCATTGGGGTGTCTCCATTTCCAGGAGCCCCTCTGCAGACACCTGATCCTGAGAGATGCAGAGCTCCCAGTGCTCTGGCTGGCGTCAGTGGGAGGCCCAGGTACTCGGCATCTCTGGGATTCATTGGCCGAGAGCCCGTCACAGCCTGTGTGAGGCCTGGGTTTGTACCATGCAGCCATGGCAAATAGCAACTCCCTGCCTGAGTGAGTAACTCCCTCAGACAGACGGGTGTAGCCTGTCTCGGTACTCCCTACCTGACTTGGCAGGAGTTGAATAACACGCCCAGCACTGTCATTATTCCATGATCCGTAGTGTCGCCATCAAATACTGTCACGTCCTAGCCCCTGCGCTCTAGCTATGGCTTGACCGCAAAAATGGAGGTGTTTCTATACGGTGAGAGCCCTCGGGATGTAAAACCCTAGTGGAGACAAGGCCAGGTGGTTTCTACCTCACTGTAGCTAGTTGAGTTCAGCCTCGCGTGGGGTGTGGGTGTCGCAGTTGCAGGGCTGGCTGCCCCTCTGTCCGTTTCCTGGGCTCTCTGAGTGCATCCCTCAGATGGCAGGTCTTGGGCCTTGACGTCTCCTGGGCTGGAACCACAAGCTTCTCCGACTCTTAGCCCAGGCCATGGACTGCAGTACCCTGGGCATCACCTGTGCTTACCCAGCAGGTCTGAGGGGCTTGGCGCCTATGGATTGTCCCTCAGGAGCTAGGGCCCCCGGGAGAACAGCGTGACCAGACAGCGCTCACCCCACAGTGCAATAGTAACAAAGCACTGAGAGAAAAACTGCTTTTAAAAACCACAAAGAGTGACACAGACGCCAACCTTATCTAAGGACGTGCCAGCGCACGGGAACCCAAGCAGGACTCTGTCGGCACGTCGCAGGGTCTGGTCTAGGCCCCGGCCTGCAAGCAGTCTCTTGGGAGCGGCCCCTTCAGTGGGCCAGGACCCGCACAGTTCTGCCAGGGCAGGCCCGTGGCTGCCACAACTCCGGGACTGGACCTTCGGCAAGAGCAAGCCTTGTATCTCTCTGGCTCCCTGCAGCGAACCCAGCCATGGCAGACTCCTGTGGGAGGCTTGTACTGGCTCCCTTCCACACGCAGTGCTCCCGGGAGTATTTTCCATGACACAGGAGCAAGACAAAGTAACCATCCATTAGTTACCTGGCTGCAGAGTCTGGACGGCCAAAGGTTCGCACAGAGGGGCAGGAGTGAAGCCACAGCCCACCCTGGCCAAGCCAGTGCCAGCCATGCTGTGATGGACTCCCCTCTGTCTCTCCCGGTCACAGCTCCTGGTTCAGCTTGGTTCAATCTGTCTAATTTTCAGTTTAAAATGACTCATGAGAGTCCCGCTGGCCCTTTCTACAGCTGCTTAGTGTCGATGAAACCCACCTTAACTCAGGACGAGTCTGTGTCCCTCTAGTGGCAGCACCTTGTACAGCAGTTTATAAATCAGCTACAGCCTCTAAGCCAGAGGTTCTCAACCTTTTTCTTTCTGAGACCCCCCCAACATGCTATAGAAACTCCACAGCCTGCCAGTGCCACAACTGTTTTTCTGCATATAAAAGCCAGGACCAGCATTAGGGGGTAGCAAGCAGGGCAATTGCCCAGGGCCCCACACCACAGGGGTCCCCACAAAGCTAAGTTGTTCAGGCTTCAGCCCCAGGTGGCAGGGCTGGGAGCCCTGGGCTTCAGCCCCACAGAGTGGGGCTTCAGCTTTCTGCCCTGGGTCCCAGCAAGGCTAACACTGGCCCTGCTTGGCAGCCCCCCCCGAAACCGTCTCACGGCCCCCGGACCCCTGCTGCAGAAGACCAGGCAAAGAGACGGAGCATGTTGGCCAGCGCACTGGACAGAAGAAGTAAAGGAAGGACAAACTCAGCACCTGCACTCGCCTTCCCGGTTCCAGCCCCAGGCCTCTGCTCAGGAGACGGGCTCCTCCCAAGACAGGGAAATTCTCCCCCTGCACCTTTTATTAGAAACCAAACCCAGCTAAAGGGAAGCCCCAGCCTGTACTCAGCCTTACCAGATATTTCTCCTAGTGGCCAGTGGGGGTAATGCACAGAGTGCATCCGCCCTGGAGCAGCAGTGACACCCGGTGGCCATTCAAGGTGATACACAGACTTTCCCCCGGAGGAGCAGTGACACCTGGTGGCCAGTCGGTGGGGGCGGGGGGGCTGAGGTAGAGTAGACAGAAGATGGTGGCAGTTGTGCCCCCCTCTCACCATGAGTCCCTGCTGCTCTCTGTGGCCACACCCCTGCAACTCCTCAGTAAATATCAGCCCCCCCCCCCCCCCGCCCCTCTGGGGCCCCGCCCAGGTCAGAGGCCAGAAGCCAGCAGGCTCCAACAGTCATGAGGGTTTTTAAAGATCCTATTGTGCTTTTTGTTTGTCTTTTGATTTAAACTGTCTCTCCCCACACGTGGGTGGCCCTCAGTGCTGCCAGCACTCCCACATGTATGCAGGGCGGGGGATTCCTTCCCACAGCCACCTGCCCCTGCCTAGTGACTAATTGCCACCTGATGTACTCAGGGCCAGTGCAAGGAAGTTTCGTGCCCTAGGCGAAACTTCCTTGCACCAGCCCTGCGCCCCCCACCCCAGCTAACACACCCCCCCCGGCGGCAGCCAGTCATCCCCCTCCCCACCCCCTGCGGGCCGACAGCTCAGCCCCCTGCCCGCGGCCAGCTGCCCCCCTGGCTCCCAGCTCAGCCCTGGAGCCGGGAGGGTGGGAGGCAGCAGCGGCCAGCCGCCCCCCACCCCACCCCACCCCCCCGCCGCTCCTGGCTGAGTTGCGGAGGCGGGCGGCAGCTGCCCCCCCCCCCCGCTCCCGGCTGAGCCACGGAGCCAGGAGGCAGCCGCGGCCAGCGGCCCCCCGCTCCCGGCTGAGCCTCGGAGCCGGGAGCCATTCGTCTCCCTCCCCACCCCCTGCGGGCTGGCAGCTCAGCCCCCTGCCCGTGGCCAGCCGCCCCCCTCACTCCCGGCTGAGCCGCAGAGGCAGGCGGCAGCCATGGCCAGCCGACCCCCGGCTCCCGGCTCGGCTCGGCCGCAGAGCTGGGAGGCGGGCGGCAGCCGCAGTCAGCCACCCCCCCACCCCTCTCGCTGAGCCTCGGAGGTGGGAGCCGGGCGGCAGCCGCCTCCCCCCCCCCCCCCCCCGGCTCCCAGCTGAGCTGCGGAGCTGGGCGGCAGCCATGGCTCAGCCGGGAGCAGGGGGCGGCTGGCCGCGGAGCCGGTAGGGCAGGCGGCAGCCACGGCCAGCCACCCCCTTCCCCCCCGGCTTAGCCCCGGAGCCAGGAGGCCGGGAGGCAGCCGCGGCCAGCCACCCGAGCCGGGAGGGCAGGAGGCAGCCTTGGCCAGCTGCCCCCTGGCACAGTGGGCGCGCCGGCCCTGGTTGTACTGGGATACCACTGAGCCCGCCTGTTCTGCCAGCCTGGTCCCCCTTTACCTTGTCTTGCTGGGCTAGGCTCACAAGCCTCTTCCAGCCATACACACAGGCAGGGCCACGCCCAGCTGCAGAAAGACACAGACACTGAGATCAGCTCTGAGAAGACTCAGCTTAAGGGGCTTGTCCCAGTGCTCTGGTGCCCACCTCCTTTGGAGTACAATCAAGCTCTGTTCTGTTCAATATCTTCATCAATGATTTAGATATTGGCTTAGAGAGCACACTTATAAAGTTTGCAGATGATACCAAGCTGGGCGGGGTTGCAAGTGCTTTGGAAGATATGATTATAATTCAAATGATCTGGACAAACTGGAGAAATGGTCTGAAGTAAATAGGATGAAATTCAATAAGGACAAATGCAAAGTACTCCACTTAGGAAGGAACGATTAGTTGCACACATACAAAAAGGGGAATGACTGCCTAGGAAGGAGTACTGCGGAAAGGGATCCGGGGGTCAAAGTGGACCACAAGCTAAATGTGAGTCAACAGTGTGACACTGTTGGGGGAAAGAAAAAAAAAAAAAAAAAAAAAGGCAAACCTCATTCTGGGGATGTATTAGCAGGAGTCTTGTAAGCAAGAAACGAGAAGTAATTCTTCCATTGTACTCCGCGCTGATTAGGCCTCAACTGGAGTATTATGTCCAGTTCTGGGCACCACATTTCAGGAAAGAGGTGGAAAAACTGGAGAAAGTCCAGAGAAGAGCAACCAAAATGATGAAAGGTCTAGAAAACATGACCTATGAGGGAAGATTGAAAAAATTGGGTTTATTTAGTCTGGAGAAGAGACGACTGAAAGGGGACATAATAACAATTTTCAAGTACATAAAAGGTTGTTACAAGGAGGAGGGAGAAAAAATTTTCTTAACCGCTGAGGATAGGACAAGAAGCAATGGGCTTAAATTGCAGCAAGGGAGGTTTAGGTTGGACATCAGGAAAAACTTCCTATCTGTCAGGGTGGTTAAGCACTGGAATAAATTGCCTAGGGAGGTTGTGGAATCTCTAATATTGGAAATTTTTAAGAGTAGGTTGGACAAACACCTGTCAAGGATGGTCTAGATAATACTTAGTCCTACCATGAGTGCAGGGGACTGGACTAGATGACCTCTCAAGGTCCCTTCCAATTCTATGATTTCTTACTATCAACTTCCCCTTTCTTCCATTTGTTGTTGGGGTTGTTTTTTATTTTGTTTTTACAGCTCCCTTCACTTACCCTCTATACCAGGTTGTTTTTTTTAACCAGCACAGCCTTCTTCTTTGTGGGATTGTGGCTTTTGGGGTATCTAGTAAGGTATCCTTAAATGATTCCCAATTATCATTCACATTTTTCTGATTAAATCCTTCCTCCTAGCTAATTTAGCTCATAATTGTTTTCAGCTTTGTGAAACTAACCCTATTAAAGCACCAAGTATTGTGATACAGCATGGCCAGAAGGTAGCAGGAGAGTGATCTAGGATGAGGAGAAGCCTTACTCCCTGTAGATTAATTAAAAGCACCTGAAACCAATTAGAGCACCTGAAGCCAATCACCTGATAAAATCCCCCTGCTTCAATCAGTCAGAGGAGGAGCTGGAGCAGAGTGAGGAGGAGTTGGAGCAGAATGGTTTGGTGGTGGAGCAGAGAGCAGTTTGGAGGAGCTGAATCAGAGTGGATTGGTGGTGGAGCAGAGAGCAGTTTGGAGGAGTGAAGCAGAGTGGATTGGTGGTGGAACAAAGAGCAGTTTGGAGGAAAGCGGAGGAGAGTTTTGAGAAGTGCTGCAGCGGGCTAAGAAGACCAAGATCCTAGGTAAAGGGACACCTGGCTTGTGCAGAGGGAAGGCAGGAAGCCCCACAAGCTGAAGGCAGGAGAGGGAAGTAGCCCAGGGGAAAGAATCACTGGTACAAGTGGTTCACCTGCTATCATAGGGCCCCTGGGCTGGGACCCGGAGTAGAGGGCGGGCCTGGGTCCCTCCCTCTCCACTCCCCTTCCCTGGGTAACTAGTAGGATAGCTGTTACCCCAGTTCAGGGGCAAGAAATGGCACCCTGAAACCCCCCCACAAGAAGAGAAAGTGCGGGACCCATCATAGCAGTGCCGGCAATTTGCCACAGCATATATATATTACTGGTCTGGATTTTATTCTGCTTGTACTTTATAAATGTGAACAAGTCTTGATCACTTGTACCTAAGCTACCATTAACTTTTAGCTCTGTGATCAGTTCCTCTTTATCTGTTAGGACAAGGTCTAATATAGAGTCCCCACGTGTTGGCTGCAACACTTTTGAGTTAGGAAATTGTCCTCTATAAATGTTTAGAAATTCCAAGAATGTTTTAGAACTGACAGCATGAGACCTCCAGTAGATGTCACTCTCTCAGGTTTTTCCCCTACACATTATAGATAGGTGTGTAAAGAGGTGGTCATCCTGTTCCCGGTGTGATTTGATGATCTGTAGCAGACACCAACTAGTTTCCCATCTTGTGCTTTCTCTGTTAGAATACTGATCCATAAGCATTCAAGATCATTTTCTTCCCAGTGATCAGTGACTCGGAAAAAGATAATGCCATTTTTGACATAGAGTGCCACTCCCCCTCCACTTCTGCCCACCTGATCCTTCCTAAAGAGGTTATAACAATTGGTTTTAACATTACAGTCATGTGAATCATCCCACCAGGTTTCAGTAATACTAACTAGATGGAATTTATGCTCATAAATGAGCAGTTCCAATTCCTCTTGTTTGTTACCCAGGCTTCTAGTGTGGATGTATAGGCAATTCAAGAGTTTATTCTCTTCTGCCCTTTGGTGCCTTGATTCATTTTGTTCTCAACATTTTGATTTTTGTGCTGAGCGTTCATATCTTCGCTTTTTTTACCCTCCCCTTTTGCGATTAGTTTAACCCTGTCCTGACTACTCTAGCCACAGGAGCGTGAGGGGGAAAGAATAGAGGGGCAAATAAGAATGGGAAGGGGCAGGGATGGGGCAGGTGGGGGTGAGTGTTATGGGGAGGGGCAGTGGGAGGAGAAGGAGAGGGGGTATGGAACATGGTCTGCAGTCTGAGGCCAGCCCTCCCCTCACTCTGCAGTGCTGCTAAGCCCCTAATAGAGAATCCAAGGCTTCTGTGCAATCTCTAGGCGCTCCTGTGGTGCTTTGCCCCTGCCTGTGCTGGGGGGCGGGGGGTGGGGGGGGCACTGAGTTTCTAGGGTTTGTATTTGCTGGTTGTCAGGAAAACAAGGGAGGTGCTGTCCTCGCGACTAAACCCAGAAGGTCTGTCCAAGGTCCACGCTATCAACAAGGCATCTCTGTGGAGAAGTGAAGGCCAGGGAAGAGCCCTGGACGTGTCTTGAGGGTGGAGACCCAGAGAGGAAGGGTCCGATCCAGGACTGGAGAGGACAGCACTGGAGACACTGGATTGCTGGGAGGTGACTGGGAAAGGCAGAGTAAGGGGGGAGCTGTGCTGAAGAACCAGCAGGCAGTGGGGCTGGGTTTGGTTTGGAGAAGCCCCCTCCGGCATGGGTTAATAGCTTGCCAGGGAGAAGGCTGTGAGCCCGAATTCAGAATAAACCACACGTGAAACGGGTCTAGTGAATGAATCCCCGGCGGTGTCACAAAACCAGCATGTGATCTGGAAACAGCTAGTGCTGGAGTGGCAAAGTGGGTCAGGATTCAGGGGCATTGGCAGAGCGATGCCGGGAGGAGGAAGTGCTGGAGGGCAGGATGTTCACCGGAGGGGAGCTGCGGGTCAGGAGAGAGGGAGCCGGCAGAGCTGTGTGTGAGGGTCATGGCATTGTGGGAGGGGAGGGATACTGGGGAGTCTGCCATGCAGAGGTGTGCAGGGATCTCCAGAGCTGGGTTAGTCAAGGTGCTGACAATGAGGGCGGAGGTGCCTGGATAGAGCTGGGTGAGGGTCGCTTTGAAGCCGCTGTAGCCGAGGATTGCTGTGCATCGGCAGAGACCTGCAGGGTTGATGTTTTCCTATGCAGGAGACCAAAGAGCAGCAGGCGTGGTCCCTGCGTCACACGTCAGACGAGATTATTATGATTCACTCCCTCTGGGTCCAGTTACCAAGAGAGCCAGTCCAGAGCTGGGGAGATCAAAGTCTGCAGTCGGAGCCGTAGATTGTCCAAGCCGCAGCTCCTGGCCTCCTCCTCTTCCCCTGATGTTCTCCAGGAGAGAATGGCCCTGTGATCGCCCACTGGAGAACTGGTAGGAGCCATCGCCCCGACAACCCGCCAGGTAACCGACTTGCAGTATCCCCTAGACGCCAGCTTCCGGCACCAGGTGCTGCTCCAAGCCCTTAGCGAGGGAGGAGTAAGCAGCAGGCTGGTCCAGGTTGATGGTGGCTCCCCAGGAGGAGCAGCTAATTGCTCGGAGAAAGGCCCCTGCTCTCTGGGTCCGGCTGCCAGGCAGTGGGGTGCTGCGATGTGTGGCTCTGGAAGGGGATAGATATGAGCTGGGGTTAACCAGCAGCAACTCAGATACATGGTTACTAAGGGGATCTCCCTCTCAAACCAGGCGAGTTGCCCTCCCTCCAGCATTTCAAGTCCTGCAGGGGAAATGGCTGATCTGGGGCTTCTTAGAAGCAAGATGGCTGGCAGGGCCGTGACGCCACGAACTTCCTGGTGCTCCTTGCTAGAGCCAGGGCTGTGGGGAGGCAGCTGGCTGGGAAGGGCTTGGACTGATCGCAGCGCTTGTCTGATAAGCGGCATTGGTGGCTGTGAGGAGATGGAACGGGCGAGAATGGAGGTCTGATTAGCCACAGGGCTCAGTAGAGACCAAGCTTTTGTGACACAGGAGCACAGGGATTGCCACGCGGGATCAGAGCAGGGGCCCATCTAGCCTAGTTTTCTCTTTCTGGCACTGCTCAGTGCCAGCTACTTCAGAGGAAGGTGCAAGACACCCCTCTCCCCAGTGGACAATTGTGAAATAACCCCGTTTGTTAAAGGGTAGCTTGTGCCCGGAAGCAGGAGAGTTTATAGTCCCTCCAAACATCCGGTGGGATCTATTTTCAGGAGGGGAGGCATTTGGGGTAATTGGGGGAGCTGGCCTAGCATTGTCCCTGCCCCTGCGGGGCAGATCCAGCCCGGGATGCAGCAGGTAAGAGTTCAAGAAGGGGAAGCTGGTGAAGAAGACAGGGAGTGAGTTTAGCTAAAGCCCTTTAGCTAAGGCTAAATCATTAGCTCGCCTCCCTGGGCTCCCACACTGGATAATAGTGGTTCCAGCCTTCAACCTCACTCTTTGGAAGTCCCTTGTTCCCTGCAGCAGGGCTGCATGCCTGGGCAGGATCAGGGTGTACCCCTATACTGAGAGAGGGCAGCATCAGTGACTGGTGTGCATTGGAGCCGAGGGGGCAGAGGCAGTGGGGGCGGGGGGAGAAGGCTGTGCAGTTAGAGCTCTGACACTGGAACCAGCACTGCTACTGTGTAGGGTGACCATATTTCCCACAGGCAAAATGGGTCACCACGTGGGGCTAGCCCGAGCCCTCTCATGGCCCGAGCCACTTGCCCGAGCCCCACTCCCTGCATGGGGCTGGCGTCACTGCTCGCTGGAGCCCTGCCTGCCCCTGCCCGAGCCCTGCCTCTCCCCCCTGCGCGGGGCTGGCATCACCGCTCACCGCCATGCACGTTCCTCCGCACCCCACCCTGCTCTTTAGACACAAGTGGGCATTTGGCCCATTTGCTTTTGCCAGCTGCTCAGCTTGCAAGCAGGGGCGGCTCTCTGTTTTGTGCCGCCCCAAGCACGGCAGTCAGGCATTGGTGGCGTTTCTGCGGGAGGTCCGCCGGTCCCGCGGATTCGGCAGCATTCCTGCGGGTGCTCTGGCAGTCCCGCCGCTGAATTGCCGGTGAAGCCGCGGTACCGGCGGACCTCCCGCAAAGACGCCGCTGAAGGCTGCCTGACTGCTGCCCCCGCAGCTACCGGCCTGCTGCCCCCCTGCGGCTTGCCGCCCCAGGCATGCGCTTGCTGCACTGGTGCCTGGAGCCGGCCCTGCTTGCAAGAGCAATTGGGACAAATGCCCACTCTTGCCAGTAAAGTCAGGATGGCCAGGACAGGGCTTACAAAAGGGACTGTCCTGGCCAAAATGGGACATATGATGATCATCCTACTACTGTGGCCCTGCCTCCTTTCAGCTCCCTCTGTCCTGCCCTCCCGCAGCTGATCCCATCCCCTGGGTGTGGGCTCTGATGTTTCTATTTTGCAGGGCCTGCTCTCTGGGACGAAGATGATGGAGCCCTTTGGCTACAGGACCGAGTCTCAGTACAAGTGAGTGCCCATCTCTCTTAGGGCTCTGGGGGTGCCCCCTACCCTGCTGTGGTGAGCTCTGGGGGCTGTGCTCCCCCACCCCACAGGTACACAGTACAATCAATGCTCCATCTGACAGCTGCTTCTCTGACCATCCCCAGGGCTCTTGGACAGAGAGGCCTACCTGAGGGACAGGGTCCAGACACTGCTGTCTCTACATCTCCCCATCTGGGTGGGGAGGCACCCCCTGAGATTTCCCAGAGGCCGGTGGGGGCCAGGCAAAGGCCGAATGTCATCAAACCCCACTCACCCGGCCAGGGCCGGTGCAGGGATACTTTGCACCTTAGGCAAAACTTCCACTTTGTGCCCCCTATCCACTCCCTCCCACTTCCTGCCCCCCAAAGAACCCCCAACCCATCCAACCCCCCCTGCTCCTTGTCCCCTGATCACCCCCTCCCGGGACTTCTGCCCCTAACCGCCCCCCGGGACCACACCCCCTATCTAAGCTTCCCTTCTCCTTGTCCCTGACTGCCCCCTCCTGAGACCCCCCACCCTAACTGCTTCCCTAGGATCCCATCCCCTACCTGTCCCCTGACTGCCCTGACCCCTATCCCTACCCCCGCCCCCTGACAGACCCCTGGGACTCCCACACCTATCCAACTGCTGCCTGTCCCCTGACTGCCCCCACCCCCAGAACCCCCCAACCCATCCAACCCCCTCTGCTCCCTGTCCCCTGACTGCCCCAACCCCTCTCCACCCCCCCACCCATCCAACCCCCCTGCTCCCTGCCCCCTCCAGAGACTCAGTGCCCCTTCTCCAACCGCCCGGCACACTATCGTAGACGCCGCCGGCCACGCTCCCCCGCCTGTGCTGGAATGCAGGGGAGGGGGAGGGGCGGAGCTCTAGAGTTGCCGGAGGCCCCAATGCCAGCGGCCAGCCTGTGATCTGGGCTGTGGGGGGCGCGGCTGCTCCCCACTAGCGGCGCCACCGCTTTTGCCGGGCTGCTGCCCCACCTGCGTGCGCCGCGTCGGCTCCTCCACGGCTGGGGCTCACCGCTGCTGCAAGCTGACGCTCCGGCTCTCGGCGCCCCCCTGGTGGGGAGGCCGGGACCAGCCCCCTGGGCAGGGCGCCACTTTTTGGCGCCCCCCAAATCTTGGTGTGGTCGCCTAGTGGTTGCACCGGCCCTGCGCCCAGCTTTGCTGCACAATCTGGCACATGCAAGCAGGTCCCTGCGCTGGGGAGCAAGGGCCCAAGCTCGGGGGGAGGGAGGAGAGTCCTTGGGAGCCTGGCAGATCTTATGAGCCAGGTGTCTGTATGTCTGTCTGTCCTCTCTGCAGTGAGTTCAGCAATGGCAGCCCAGACCTCATCAGAGCCAACAGCATGTCCAGGCCCAGCAGCAAAGCCATTTACCGTAAGAACAGCGTCCCCCTCCCTCCAGGATACCCATTCCTTTCCCCTCCCTCATGTCTCTGCACCTCCCGTCCAGGAATGCAAGTAGGGTGGTACGCTCCAGTGAGTACGCGGTACCTGCAAGCGATTTTTAGCGCGTACGGCTCGTAGGGGGTACCGGAAAGACTTGGGGAGGCTAGCCTTAAAGGAGCAGAACACAGCTAGGGAGAGCATTCATTCTTTATATGGGTTTAACAGCACAATACATATGCTAACAAACTTAAACAAAAGCTTTGTTTAAGTTTGTTAGCATATGTATTGTGCTGTGAAGTTGGTCAGGAGTCCTCAAGAGGGGGTGCGGGGGACGGAAGGTGTTTAGACAGTGTTTTTGATTCCTGCTCCAGCCTCCGGGCTATAAACATACACTGATGGGAGCATTCTAACCAAGGGACTGAGGACTGTAATCTGGAGACTTCATATTTCCTTGATACTTCGCAGATGGACTTATGAGTTGGACATGGTACAGAGACTGTTCTAGCCTCATTGGTTGCTGATTTCTCCCTTGCAATGGACAAAGATCAGATCTCTGCTGACTTTCTCACATGAGTCAGCAGCCTTTGATACCTGTGGTATGAGCAACATAGCCCTTGCTTGAGTGGTCTTGTTCTTTCCTCTCCAAATGTCAAAGCCTGTTCCCATGGAACTCAATAGCAAAACTCCTTTTGATTTCAATGGGAACAGGATTTGGCCCCAAGAGATCAGAGAATGTGATTTTGATCAATTGCTGATCTGTCCAGAGACAATTCTCATGCACGTTCTGCCAGGCTGATTTTGATTGCCCCTCCTGTATGTCATGCTGAGGAAAATAATAAAACAATGTGGGCTGTAGTTCTGTCAAGATGCACATGGCACACACAGTTCTATGCCTCTTTTCCATCATACCCCGATGGCGCAGCATCTTTGCTTTCCTAGTGCCTGGCAGAGAGCGATACTTAGGCCTTGTCTACACTGCCACTTTACAGCGCTGAAACTTTCTCGCTCAGGAGTGTGAAAAAACACCCCCCTCCCCCGAGCGCTGCAAGTTTCAGCGCTGTAATGTGCCAGTGTAGACAGTGCACCAGCGCTAGAAGCTACTCCCCTTGTGGGTTAAAGCGTGGGTTAAAATCATGTTAAAGGGAAAGTGGGTGATTGTCCTTCCTCTCCTTCTTTCATTAAAGAAGGTTTTCATTTGGGGTGTTGCTGGATCCTCAATGACACCTAGAAGTACAGGTGGCACCAGGGGCCCAAAGCATCATTTTACAACCGCATCTATTTAACAGATAGAGGTGCAAAATTTTAGACAGGTAAGGGGGGTGTCGGAGGGGATGGGGAGTGTGGGGACCCCGGGCGGGGTGGGGAGGAGTCACATGGAGGGTCACATGGGGAGGTCACATGACCCCCCCCCCTTGTGTCCCTCCCATGAGTGCAAGAAATTATTTCTACTTGCACCACTTCTCCCATCAGCCAGCCCCTTCTTCTCCCCAGATTTCTGCCTCTCCCTTTCATTCCTCTTGCCCTTCTCCGCCTGCAGGCCAGCGCAAGGATTACACCCTCTCCACACTGAAGCAGCAAAGCAACTTCCAGCACCGTGTGGAGGTAGGAGAAGCCCAAGTGGCCTGTTTCCCCTCCCTGGAGAAAATGCTCTGTGCACCCCCGCTCATCAGAGCCCGACCAGCTGCCCCCGCGCTGTCATCTCACCCCAGTGGGGAGGGACCTTCCCAGCATGCTCCGGTGCGCCAGGATGGGCAATGCAGGTGCACGCTGCTTCCTCTGGGCTTGCACCCTGGCTGGGTTCCCCACCTCCCAGCAAAGCCCTGATTGCAGACGAGACATCCCAGCCTCGTGCTCTGCACTGGCCAGCACCACCCACCGCCACCTTGCTCAACCATGTCACGCGGTCCCCTCTCCTGCGGTCAGGGGCCGGGGTTGGGGTCACTGAGGAAGGCCTGAACTCTGTGCTGTGTGTCCCCAGCACCTGCTCACCGCCCACGTGGACTCCAAGGACATCCGTGGCGTGGACGACTGTGTGGCGCGGCTGAAGATGATGGATGCGCAGGGACGGGTCTGGGGACAGGACATGATCCTGCAAGTGAAGGGCCCTGAGCTGCTGTTGAGCGACATCGAGACCAAGGTGCATGGGGGTCTCCCAGCCCATCTCAGCCACCTCCCCTCCTCCCAGCAGGGCCCAGCCCCACACCCCGCAGCATGCACTCTCTCTGGGGTCCTGGGGGAGATAGCAGAACACATCGGGGGGCTTACCCTTATCCCCTCCCATAGGGCTGGCAGGAAATGCTGCCTGTGGCCCACTGAGTTCCACCCCCCGCCCCATGTCCATGGGAGAGGAGCTTGGATCCCCAGCAGAGCAGAGACACCCACTGTCCTGCTGATCTGCCCCTGTTTCCTCCCTCTCCACCCCGCTGCAGGAGGAGCTGGAGAGCTACCCCTTGGAGAGTGTCCAGGAGTGCTCTGCCGTCCTCAACCGCTGTGTCTACAATTCCATCCTGGCCGTCACCGTGAGGGAGCAGAGCCAGCACGGGAGCAGCATCGTCCTCTTCCAGTGCGAGCAGTTGGGGGTGAGCAGCATGGGACCGGCCACACACAGCCACCTCGGTGGGCGGCAGCAGGTCTACGAGCGGCTTCAGCTAGCGGCTTGGCCCCCTCCACAGAGCACGGGAATGGGAGACTTATTAGCATGGGGTGTATGTGTCACTGCAGCCCTGTACTGGATGGAATCATGATTGCGTGTCATTGTCCCCACACTGCTAGGGAGAGTCTCCTATAGCTCCAGTAGCAGTTGCATTCAGAGCTGGATGCTCTGTGCAGCGTAGGGACCGCTGCTCTCGACTGCGGGGCTGTGGAGGGGAACTCACGGTCCTGCTGTGCTCCTCTTCCCTTCCCGTCAGGCAGAGCTGATGAAAGCTAACCTGGAGAAGGCCGTCAAGGAGTGGAAAGGGGAACGGGAGAGTCAGGACGTGCTCAGGTAATGGGGTGCAGAGAGCCTGTCTCCAGCAGGGTAATTTAGGTGCAACCCCCCCAATCACTGTCTCCTGATGGGGCACTTCCAGGTCTGACAGTCCCCCAACCCTGGATTCCGAGGAGCCCCCTTCTCCCCCCCCCCTCCACACCCCCTGGATTTCCAGTAAGGACCCCCCCCCCGTAAAGGTACAAAGAAAATTCCCCACCTTCTGAGGTCCCCAAGGGATACAGCCCACACCCCAGCTCTAGACAGGGGCCCTCAGTCCTTCTGTAGAGTTGGGGTGCTCCTAGGGTTGAGTCACACAGAGCCCTCGTGGATGGGATGTGTCCCCCCACCCAGGGCCGGTGCAACCACTAGGCGAACTAGGCAGTCACCTAGGGTGCCAAGTGGTTGGGGGCGCCAAAAAGCGTCGGCTTGCGGGGGCGGTCCCAGCCACGGAGGAGCCGGTGCAGTGCAGGGGGGGCAGCAGCCCTGCAAAGGCGGCAACGCCACTAGCAGGGGAGCAGCCACGCCCCCCGCCCCTCCTGCCCAGGTTGCGGCCCAGCGTCCCCCCGCCCCGCCCCGGGGACTCCTGCAGCCTGCCGGAGATGCGTGCGGGCACCAGCCCCCATGCGCCCTCCGGCTTCCTCCTCGCTGCGCTCGGACTCTGCAGCTCCTGGGAGTGTGCCTGCTCCCGGGAGCCACAGAGCCCGAGCGCAGCGAGGGGAGAGCCGGGGGGTGCACGGGGGCAGCCGCCCGCATGCATCCGCCACCGGCTCCCCCCTCACCGCACTCGGGCTCTGCGACTCCCGGGAGCGTGAGCTGCTGCTGCCTCAGCACTCTGCGGGGGAGGGGCTGTGCGCATGGCAGCGTGTTTTGCCTCCACGTGGAGCCAGCGGCTCCAGCAGCAGGGGCATGGTAAGGGGAGTCCCGGGGGGCAGTCAGGGAGCAGGGGGGGTTGGAAGGGTCGGGAGTTCTGTGGGGGGGGCTGTCAGGGGGCGGAGGTGTGGAGAGGGATCGGAGCAGTCAAGGGACAGGGAGCGGGGGGTTGGATGGGTCGGTAGTTCTTGGGGGTGGGTGGGGCTGTCAGGGGGCGGGGGTGTGGAGAGGGATTGGAGCAGTCAGGGGACAGGTAGGGGGAAGGGTCCTAGAGGGGCAGTTGAGGGGGGACCATGAGGGGGTAGTCAGGGGACAAGGAGCAGGAGGGGTTTGGGGGTTCTGAGGGGGGCAGTCAGGGGGTGGGAAGTGGGAGGGAGTGGATGGGGGTGGGGAGGGGGGAACTTGGTCTGGGGAGCAGCCCCTGGGCACGGCTGGCCCCTGGGGTCTATAAAGGCTCATTGGGACCGATGTGCAGCGGGAGGGGGCGGGGGTGGGGGGCGCAAGGTGGAATTTTCGCCTAGGGCGCAAAATATCCTTGCACCGGCCCTGCCCCCACCCCTCTTCCTAGCGGACAGCAGACATTTCTCCTCCAGTGTCCCCAGGGGGCGCAATGCAGCCCCTTCTCTATGGCAGAAGAAGCCTCCCCCCAGCCATCCGTGACATGCTCCCCCAGCCCCTCTGCCGGGATAGCACTTAGTGCTGCATTACTAGAAGATGCCCTCCTTGTTCCCTTTCTCAGGAGCAGTTTGGAGACCATGCTGTCCCAGCAGAGCCGAGGGTCCTTCCACAGCAACCCCCCACGTACCAGCCAGGATAGGTGGGCTGGACCGCCAGAGCCAGACCCCTTTAGTCCCCCCGCACCACGAGGGTGGCAGAGCCAAGACCAGGTGCCCCGGAATCCCCCAGCCTCCATGGATTATGGTAAACAGGCTTGGGTATGGCAGGGAGGGGGTGGTGAGTGGGGGAGGGTTGGCGTGGAGGAGGGGCAGGCCAGAGAGGTATGGCTTCAGAGCAGGATTTGGACTCAGGACTCATGGATTCCCTTCCCAGCTCTGCCACTGGCTCTCTGTCATGTAGAAGCGACAAAGGGTCCTGTGGCACCTTATAGACTAACAGAGGTATTGGAGCATAAGCTTTCGTGGGTGAATACCCACTTCCTCCCCTTAGCCGGGATGCGTTCACTGATGTCTGCAGAGCGCTGGGAGGTGCTGTGGGAGGGAGCAGAGGGCAGTCGGGGGGGTTGGGGGGGCAGACAGGGACGGGAGCTATAAGTCTGAGCCCTGACGGAGGGGGGCGTGGAATGGAGACCCCACCACAGACCCCTGCCTGCTGTGACTGACCCCAGCCTCCTGGGTATTGCAGCGCCTGACCAGCCGCAGCCCCCAAAGCTGAGGGACGAGTGGACGGATCCCAGCTTGCAGGCAACGCAGGACTTTGACAAAGACACTGTAAGTGCCCTAGGATGGCTCCAGCTGCTTCCCTGACACCAGCTTTTCCTGGGACTGCTGCAGCCCCAGTCATCGCCCGGTGGAGCCTGCCCCCAAGGATAGGCTTGGCCCCGGTGCAACACCAGGAAAACTTGCAGTGGGGCAGAGCTTGTTTGGGTTTGGTGCTGACACGCTTCTGACCCTCTTGGGAGCTGCGACGTCGGGCTGGGACCCGCATGGGAAGGAACTCTCCAAGCGCCCTGCCAGGCCCAAGGAGAATGGCCTCTCTGCCTTAGAAAGGCCTAGAGAGCAGCTGGCAGAAGAGGGAGGGGAAGTAGCAGCAGGTAGCTGGGTGGATTTTTAGCCTCTGCAGCTCTGCCAACTGGCTTAGGGGACAAGTTGTGTCCCAGCCCTGCCCAGAGGGAGCTGTGGGCTGGCCGGCGAGTGGAAGGGGGGTACAACCAAAGGAGGAGCTGGGGAGATCAGGTTTGCAGCAGGGCAGGAGCTCCACCACCTTCTGACGCCTGCCAGGCTGGTCCCGATGCTGCACTTCTCCAGCCAATATACAGCATTAGGTTCCCCACGGGCAGACCTTTGTTACCAGATTTGCCCGTTACTTTGGGGTACGCTCATTTATTAGGGTTACTCTTCTGGGGGGAAGTTTCTGTAATTCTATCAATGTACTGCTTGTGTCACTTGTGTTTTCATACGGAGCTCTACTTCTCCTTTATGCGAGTTCCCTCTCAATGGAGCTATCCTGCAGGACCTAGGTTCCCCAGGGCTGGGTTCTTCCAGCCCCAGAACCGGATGAACACACACACGCACAGATACAGACACACACACACACACACACACACACAGCAAGTCTGAGTGGACCAGGTCAATCAGCACTTTCAAGCTGATCCCTTATATGCCCCTGGACTCAGTAGTCTGGGTTGAGCAGCGCTTCCAAACTGCCACCCTTGTATGTCACAAGTTCAGTATGTCCCTATCCCCACTTTCATGTTACTATTGTAGTGGTAGTAACCCACTTGATGAGCAAACCCCACTGAATTTTTGGGTGCTACAGGGATCTTTAGCTTAGGTAAGAGAAGCGTTGCTGCAGAGTAAATGGGGAAGCTAAAAACACAAAAGAGTAAAGTTCAGAGAGAGAGAGAAGCAACCAGCTTAACCATAAAAGTTATTTATTGAATAATAGTGATAACTACACAAGGCGAGCCTAAACAAACAAAACAGTTACATTATTAAAGGTTACAAAAGTCATGTATGGAAAACCTGTGGTAGAAAAGAAAACAGAGAGAGCTGGGATCTCACCACTCCATGAAGCTTGAACTGGTCGGGGATTCCCAGGTGATGGTGGTAGCTCAGGGTCCTGAGTGCTGGAGACAAGCAGAGCCCCCTGCACGATCAGTCAGGAGATGGAGTCCCAATGGAACTGATGCAGAGTTTGGGCCCAGGCATCAGAGCACTTACTTGGGCATAGGTAGGGGTTTTTGTAGAGAAACAACAATGGTTCAAGGGAGAACACTAGATTTGTTTATGGGTAAACTGATGACTCAAGGGTTTTCTTTAGACTAGACAATAGGAGCTGATCACTCTTGGCTATGGGCGGTGTTCCTTTCAGGGAGCTCACCATGCAATTAGGCTGCTTCAGTATTTTGGACATCAGTCAAGGATTCATGACTAGAATTGGTCTGTTAACTGCTGAGCTGGGTGTGTGCAGGTGTAAGTTCATTAGCATCTGGAGCAGAGATCCCCCATCATGCAGTGCTTCCCTGCTTTTCTGGTCCCGGAGTTCAGTGCGGTTCTTGCCTTAGAATCTCTGTTCTCCATTCTGAATGCTAATGGGGATGCCTCCCTGTCCCATCTTCGATGCAGATGAGGCTAGGGGAGTTGCCTTAATCTTGTCACCCTTGTCATGAGGGGTCTAGGCGTGTCTCCCACCACCCTTCCCTGCTCTCTGTAAGTCTTTTCTCTGATCGGTTTTGGTTCCAGCAGAGACGGGGGGTGGGGGCGGGTATCCTTTCATGAGTCAGACAGGCTGGGTACTGTGCCCTGGTTCCCCAAGAACACAGAGATAGAGGCTGGCCTGGGGCCCCGCCATGCCTCAGATACATCCCGGCTGCTTCTGTGTCGGCAGGAAATCCTGAACCACGTGCTGAGTGACATCGAGCTCTTTGTGGGGAAGCTGAAGGAGACGAGTGGCTCAGTGAGCAGCAAGAAGAAGTCGAAGAAGAAGAAAAAGGACAAGGAGAGAGGAGGTGAGGGAGGGGAAAGGTTCGGGGGGGCGGGGCCTTGCACTCCTAGGAGAATCAGGGTCAGTCTCTGCGTGGTCCCTCCAGGGGAAAGGTGACCTGGGGAGGTCTCTGAGGGTACATCTCCACAGCTGCTGGAGTGAGCCTCCCAGCCTCGGTAGGCAGACGCACCAGCTCCGCTTCAGCGAACGCACTTCAGAGTAGCCATGTGCATGTCGCGGCATGAGCATGGCACAGGTTGCCCACCCTATCGCAGAGCTAGGGGCTCGGGCTGGCTTGGACTCCATGCCCCCGCCTGTGCTGCAGCATCCACAATGTTATTTATAGCACTGTAGCCAGAGCAGAGCTAGTATGTGTCCGTCTACCCAGGGTGGGACACGCTCCCAGCTATAATGAGTGTAGACGTACCGTGTGATGGGAGAGGTGGATCTGGAGGCAGGTGTCTGTGTGGGCTCCCAAGGGAGAGGTGGATCTGCGGGGCAGGTCTCTGTGTGGGCCCCCAGGGGAGAGGTGGATCTGGGGGTAGGTCTCTGTGGGCTCCCATGGGAAGGAAGTGTCTTGTGAGGCTAGGGTCTGTGCCCCTGGCTAGCGTATCCGTATCTCCAGCCTGCAGTGGGCAGTGGAGAGCATGCAGCTATTCATGACATTGGGGCGGGTGAGGAATTACCCCTATGAACAGAGCCTCTGCCCCTTCCTAATGGCTAGGCTGGGGCCTGGGCTGCCTCTCCCCGGCTCAGTCCCCAGGCCTGTTCTGCCTCTCCGAGAACCAGCTCCAGAACTGGGGCTGGGGCCCATCTCTGGAGGCTCCCTGCTGTTCTCAGCTGTTAGGAGGTGGGATGGGGAGGGAGGCGGGGCAATGGAGGGACAGATGGACAGGGCCCGCTCCTGAGAGCGAAGCTGCCTGCCCTGAGAGTGCGTGGGTGGGGAGTCCGATCTGTCTGTTGGCATCTGGCTGTCTGCTTGCTACGGTGTGGGAGAGGTGGGCGTAAGCGCCCAGCTACCAGGCTGACAGCTCCCTCCCGTCTCTCCCTCTCTCTGCCTCACAGTGCTGCCCCCGGAGCCTGAGTATGAGACCTGCTTCCAGAAGATCAAATACGCCTTAAACCTGCTGGTAGGTCAGGGCTACCGACTGGGTGGGCAGGCTGGCTGTGGGTCGAAGAGGGGGGTGCCCATGGCAGCAGCTCACAGAGCCCATTGTATCGTCTGCAGACACAGCCCGGCCCAATTAGCAGAGCCCACAAGTCCAACGGGGGAACCTATCCCCTCCCCGCAAGAGCCTGAGCACTGGGATACAATGGAGATGAGCATGGTATAAATGCCTGGATGAAGAGACCCTGTGCACCCAACCCCCTGTGTCCTGCTCTCCTCAGCGCCGCCAGGGAATCACGTTAGTTAGTGAAACAAAACAGGATCAGGGACAGAGGGATCTGGGGATGGAGGGTGGGGTCAGTGTGCCTATAACGCCGGGATAAATCTATGGCTACTTGGCAGCCTCCTAGAGCCAGGAAACCCCTGGCGCTGCTCGGGCCCTATTGCTTGAGCCAAAGACGTTTCCATCAGCTGCTATGGGACTAGCGGGATCATTGGTCTGACCTGGCACAAGCAGTGAGGGCCGGGGGACTGGTCTGGTCTTGCATGGCAGTTCCCGTGGGGTTCCTCTGCTTAGGCGCTCAGAAACGTTGGTGATGAGTATGATATGACAACCAATATAGAAAAGAGTAGCAGGAGCTGACTGTGTTGTATGCCCTTGGCTGTCCCTCCTGCTGGATGCCGAGCCAGGGCGGCGGGGGTATGGTTGGGGGGTGCGTATGTAGGCTTGGCAGAATTCAGGTTTTATTGCCTCTAATTTTGATGATTAATCTTAGGTTAGGGCTAGGACAGTTCTGGCAGTGGGGCTGCAGGGGGCTCCCCGCACGGCCAAGGAGCCCAAGACACCAGAGCGCAAGGTGCCAGAGAGGCTGCAGGCATCCTGGCCTGGAGGAGCAGAGATCCCCGGCCAGGCCTGCGAGGAGGAAGAGTCCCCAGCCGTGGGGCAGGCCATCCGGTTGCTGAATGGCTCCTACCTGGGACAGAGCATTGGGTGGACTCCCCCATGGCTAGGGTGCTCCTTCTCTTCCTCCTCGCAATCCTGGCCAGGCGTCTCTGCTCTGCCCTGCCAAGACCACAGCCTCCCCTACACCTTGCACCTGCAGGGGTCACACAGCTAGAGCAAGAACATTGCATATGGCATAGGTATGTGTTTGTCATATCCATGCAGCAGGGAGTTCCTGGGTGCTGGGGGCTCTGCTGCCTACTCCCCTGCTCTACCAGAGCCGGTCACACTTGTTACCAGGGGTGGCTCCAGGCACCAGCGCAGCAAGCGCGTGCCTGGAGCGGCAAGCCGCGGGAGGGTGGCGCCCTGGCCAGGGGAGAGCGGGGCTGCAGCTGGGCTTGCTGCCCTCCCCGCGGCGCTCCTCCGGCCGGGAGAGGCACTGGGGGTGGAAGGGGGGGAGGAGGTTGTTGCGGTGCAACACTGGGGTGGAGGGGGAGTTGTTTTTTTTGTTTCGGTGTGGCGGCGCTTGGGGTTTGTTTTTTGCTTGGGGTGGCAAAAATGTTAGAGCCGGCCCTGCTTGTTACAGAGCACATGCTGCAGCCAAGTTTGCAACCCCTCTGCATTGCTCCTCCTTGCATTAGCCGCCCAGAGTGCAGCTACCTCCCTAGCAGTGGGGCCGAGGCAGAGAGGTGAAAAGCTTTGCCTATGTTTTGTCTCTGCACAGGGGAAGCTGAAACCTAAGCTGCAGCAGCCCAGTGCCCCGGACCTGGTTCGACTCATCTTCTCCACCCTCTCCTTCGTGAGTATCCCAGGCGGTTAGGATCCATCTCATTGACTCCCCTGGTATCCATGCATCCAATGGGCTGGCAGGCTGGGAAATACCAGTATGTGAATTGTATTCTCCTAATGACACCGTTATTCCAAATTGATCCTGCTCTCCTTGGGAATTGCTTACTAGCAGGCCAGATCCGCAGCTGGTGATAATTGGTAGAGCTCCGTCAGCTTTGGTGGAGCTGCCACGATCTCTGTGACTTCAATGGAACTAAACCAGCTTATCCCAAGTGAAGAACTGCCCCCAAAACTCATACTCTGGGAGTTGAATTGAGGGATCCAGAAAAACTGAGCGTTTACGGATCCCAAAGCCCAGGTCTCTGAGCCTCACAAAATAAGGAACGCACATAAGCACCTGCAGTGCTTTCATCAGCTGCAAAACTACCCAAAGGGAAGGAAACGCTGTCCTCTTGTCTCATTGGTGCTTGCAAGGTTCTGTCATTTACCTTTGCTGTATCCCTCACACTCATTGCAGCAGCAAAGAGAAACCTTATGAGTCAGAGCGCCAAACACCCAGCCTAGGGGACAATGGTCTCCTTTAGCAAGCAGCAGCGTCACACTGCATTCTTCAGGGGTAGGTGTAATGACTGCCATTGTGGCTTCGACCAGGAATTCCAGAGCCAAGCCCCTTTGTCCTATGTGGGCACAGAGGGGGACCAGTTCCCAGTGGACAGTGGGTTGCATGGGGATTTTTCCCCACTGCAGAAATCTGAGAGACCCCGGATTTTCCCTGGCAGTAAAATTCTCAGGACATAGCCTTGTGGCTACCAGGAGAGGGCACAGGCTAGTGATTAAAGCACAGGCCTGGGAGTCAGGACTCCTGGCTTTTATTCCTGGCTTTGCTGCTGGCTCGCTTTGTGACCTTGAGCAAGTCACTCCCCTCTCTGTGGTTCCATGTCCTGATCTGTAAAACTGGCATCCGCCTGCGGCCCCCAAGGGCTGGGTGGATTGGCTCTGTTCATAGAGCACTTTGGAGCTCCGCTGCACGGTGATCATGTGAACCGTTCCCCTGCACCCAGTGCTGTGCGCTTCACAATTACAGATCTCCCCGCAAACGTCTGACCACCAGTGACTCATCACCCCCAGCTGCACCCAAAGCAGGCGTGAGCGGGGCACCCTGACAACACAGCTGCCCTTGGACATGACCGTCAGAGGTGGGAGGTACTGGTCTGACCTGACTTATCACTGTGATTCCTCCCCATCTGCCCAATACACAGATTTTATCCAACTGTCCCTGGCCCAGCCTGGCCTCCTCCATTGTTTCCCCTCTGCTGACCGAGGCAGCCATCGACCTGCTGGACGAGTCTTTGGAGAAAAAGGATCATGACACCTGGCAGAGTCTGGGCAAGGCTTGGCACACAACGAGGTGAGGAGAATCCCTCGGCCATCCAGGCCATTCCCTCTGCCGAGCCGGCAGGGCGCAGAGCAGACGCTTGGCACGGGCACCCCACTGTCCGTTGCTGTTAACGGGGAGGATCTTAAGTTGGGGAATGTGGAAGGAACTCGAACTGGGATGCAGTGGAGCCATCTCCCCCTTTAATGTTAATCCGGATTGTAGTTGCTGGTCTTTAGCCCCAGGCAACAGCTTCCCCTCATTACCCAGCCCTGTCCCAGTCTGAGAGGAAAGCTCGAGCTGCATTGCCCAGGCAGCCCTGAGATGGGGAGAGAAGCTGTGCTGAGGGCTTCTGGGTCAGCTCCTCCCAAACGGGCATCACATATCCAGGAATAGCATCTGTCCCTACCCGCCCGAGCGAGACCGGAACCAGCAGCCTCCAGTGGGGCTGTAAGAGACTGTTCTCCCCTTACCAATTCCATCATCCCCTCCACCCCCACAGGTCCCTTCCCGCAGGGCTGTGACTGGTGCCTCCCTTCCCAGCCTGAGCCCCTTGACCAGTTCTTTGCTCGCTGCAGCCATTGCTTGTTGTCAGGGCTGTGGGTCCCTCTTCGAGTCGCTCCCACCCACCCTGTGCAGCTGCCGGTGGTTAGAGAGACGTGTTTATGGTCCTGGAGACCAGCATTGCAAAGTCTTCTCTTTCTGCCCCACCCCAGGGCAGAATACCCAGGTGGACAGTTCATCCCTCCCTACATCCCCATCTTCTCAGATGGGTGGGTGCCCCCGCTGCCGACCCACAGGGAGAACACTACTCACGTGGAGAGGGTGAGTCTTGACAGCCGGGCTGTTCGTGGCCGCACAAATTAAAATTTGAGCTGGGTGACCAAGGGGCGCACTTTTAAGTACTGTCTTCCCAAAGCTGCTACTCCCCAGCTACGATAGATTCCTCTCAGACCACTTTAACCACTGTCATTGGGAAGGGGGAATAGCACAAGGGACATCTAATGGGCTCATCTCACAGAAGCAAAACTAGTGAGGAAGTTTGCCCCCAAATCCCCTTGGAAGAGAGAGGGTGTTGTCTAGTGGTTAGAGCACTAGCCTGGGCCCTGGGAGACCCGGGTTCAAGCTCCTGCTCTGCCACTGACTGCCCATATGACCTTGGGCAAGTCACTTAGGCACAGAGCCTCAAAGGTATTCAGGTACTTAACTTCCATAGGTGTTGGGTGTCTAAATACCTTTGAGGACCTGTGCCTTCATTTCCCAGCTGCAAAATGGGATAGTAGCACTGCTCTGTCTCACCATGGGAGTCTTAGGACAGCCTCATTAATGGATATCAGGCACTCAGATGTTATAGGGATGGGTGCCATAGACAGACATCGGAACTCCAAGTGCAGCGGAGGGGAAGATGGTTTGCACTGCTGTAAGCCCATCATAGGCGTGTGCAGCACACTTCATTAGGGTGTGCACCCAGGGAGCCCCGCCCCCACCCCTCCCGAGCCCCGCCCCTCCCCCATCCACTCCATCCCACTTCCCGCCCCCTGACTGCCCCCTCAAGAACCCCCAACCTCCCCTTGCTCCTTGTCCCCTGACTGCCCCCTCCTGGGACCCTGCCCCTAACTGCCCCCCAGGACCCCACCCCCTATCTAAGCCTCCCTGCTCCTTGTCCCCTGACTGCCCCCTCCTGAGAGCCCCCCACCCTAACTGACCCCCTAGGAACCTACCCCCTACCTGTCCCCTGACTGCCCCGACTCCTATCCACACCCCCACCCCCTGACAGACCCCCGGGACTCTCACACTTATCCAACCACTCCCTGTCCCCTGACTGCCCGCACCCAGAATCCCCGACCCATCTAACCCCTCCTGCTGCTGACTGCCCTGATCCCTCTCCACACCCGTGCCCCCACAGAGGCCCCCCAAGAACCTCTAACCCCCCCTGCTCCCTGCCCCTGATTTCCCCAGCCCCTCTCCACACCCCTGCCCCCAGACAGGCCCCCCCCAGAACCCCTGACCCATCTAACCCCCCCTGCTCCCTGTCCCTGATTGCCCCGGCCCCTTTCCACACTCCTGCCCCCAGACAGCCCCCCCCAGAACCCCTGACCCATCTAACCCCCCCTGCTCCCTGCCCCTGATTGCCTCTGCCCCCCTCCACACCCCCGCCCCCAGACAGGCCCCCGACCTATCTAATGCCCCCTGCTCCCTTTCCCTGGACTGCCCCCTCCAGAAACCCCCTGGCCCCCTTACCGTGCTGGCTCAGAACAGCATGTCAGGCTCCGTGCAGAGCCCGACACGCTGCCGCGTTCCTCCGCGGAGCGCACAGCCCTGTTCCCGCCCTCCCAGCGTGCTGTGGAGCAGCGCGCTGGGCAGCAGGGGAGGGGGATGGAGCAGGGGAGGAGGAGCCGAGCTCCTCAGCTGCCGGAGGCCCCACGCAAGCTGCTCAGTCCGGCCTGTCCGCCCTTCAGCCGCGCCGCACTCTGCGGGGGGGGCGGATCCCAGACACGGCTCCACCACCATTGCTGCCTGCAGCCGCCATAGCCGCCGCCTCCTCCCTCCCTGTCGAGCCTCCAGCGGGGGAGGGAGGGAGTGGGGGAGGAGCAGTCTTCCCAGCCGGAGCTCAGGGCATTAGGGTGTGCCTCTGCACACCCGGCACACCCTGTGCACACGCCTATGAAGCCCATCCTTCCCTTGAAACACTGAACAGTGGGTTGTAGCCAGGCCGTGTCTTGGCACCTTGTGCAGTGAGTGAGTCTCTGGGAAAGGATTACGTCCCCTACCAGAGGACTTAGTGGATGCAGAATTTGCTGTGTGTGGACTGCTGCCCCCTCCTCCCACCACCCAGGGTCTAGCAGTGATAAAAGCCCTACTATGGCTAACAGCTGAGGGAGATTCTTCTGTAGCTTGGAAAGACGGGCTTATGTCTGCAGAGCAGAAGCTGCTGGGGTCACACGTGCTGTGCAGCCTCTCCAGGATATGTCTCTGGCTCTGGGGGTTATCAAACATCTGTTCAGTGAGTGCCATGAAGGGCTCTTGTTCCCCCGTCAGCTTCCCTGGAATGCCCCCCTAGGATGTAACTAATGCATGTTTGTCTTCTCTCCATGAAGCAGCCCCTGGGAAGCCAGAACCACGCTGCGTCCAGGTACATGCTCCTGTCCCCAGGCTGGGCCAGCTTTCTACTGGGGTTCAGAGAAAAGTCCCAATGCGCTGCATGCAGGGAGGCCCCTTCCACTTCAGTGTGCATGAATGAACATGGGCAGCGCAGGGCCCCTGGCTATGAGGGGCAAATAACTCCTGCTCAGAACTTGCTGGGATCCCCTCTTGAGACTGCACGTGCTCAACACAGGCCCTGTTCCCCCAATCCTACACTCATACTCCCACTGCAGTTGCTACGCACACAAAGTTCTTTCTGTCCTACCGGCGGAAGAATCTGCCACAGCTGACTGGTCTCAGCCTGCCAGCTGAGCCCTGCTTCCATCCTGGGACGTCTCTGAGCCCGTGGGTGGGGGCAAGGGCAGCTCAGTACAAAGGGGCCCTGTTGTCAGCCCTGCTGGTACAGGCTGTAGTGATGCCAGGGAGGGAAACCCAAGGTGGGGGCTTTGGCCACCCTTGGGTTGAGCAGTTCACGCGGTGGCAGAAATGGGGGACGCATCCCTGGAACAAAAGGGGCTCTGTGTGAGACAGGAAGGTCAAACCCGCTGGAGACAGCAAATGAGTAGCTCATTTGGCTCCCTTGTCGAGTATCTTAATTGCTCGCTGCATTATTGCCTCTGAAAGTGGGTCACCCTGTCCTGTCCCCCGCCATGGTCTGAGAGCTCTCTCCATGCCAGCCTGCCACTCCTGACTGCTGTCTATGCCATCTCTGTGGGCAAAGCCCACAGCCCCTCCCCAGCCCCTGCTGTTCCTGGCCCCAGACGGTTGCTCTTTCCCCTTGAGTGTGTCAGGGTAGCCGAGTGGCTCTGTTCTCCCAACAGGAACAGACTAGGGGCCTGACCCTGCAAGGCGCTGAGCACTTCCTGCGGGCAAGTGGGGGCAGCACCCGCAACTCTCATGGTGGGAGTGACGAGAGCAGAGGGTGCTCAGCACCCTTCAGGATCAGGCCCTCTCACTGTGTCTAGACAAAAATCCTGTGGGTCTAGACCTGCTCTTGGTGATTGGAGTAGTACTGAAATCAACCTGCCATGCAGAGCTTTGTGCGAGAGATCAGGATGGGGTTCTCTTTTTGTAAGAAGCAGCTCGAACTCTTCGCTGGCTCCCTAGGGATCCAGGCCTGAGATGGTCACAGATCTCCATTCTCCTGGGCTCTAACTCCATACACGGTCTCCTCCTTCCAGAGCTCCTAGTCCCCCGCAGCTCATGCAAGCCATGTATGAATTCCAGGCCAGGAACAACAAGGAGCTGACTGTTGTGAAAGGGGAACTGCTGGAGGTAAGGCAGGAACCGTCCTATGAAGCCAGGGAATTGTTCAGTCTCTGCTAGGCGGTCTCAGCACCAAAACTTCAATACCTTTGGGCGGAAACTGGGTCTTCATTCGCTCTATAAGCACAGTGCATTCCTCTGGGACTACTTACAGATATAGAGGGAGGGCGGCTGCTAGGGACTGGCGGATCAAGGTGAACGGAGATTGGAAAACAGGCAGAGAGGGCTTAAAGCACCAAGGCACAGAATTACCTTTGATTGCTGACTATGGCTAAATGTCACCAGCCCAGAGGCTGCCCAGTGTTCAAAGCACAGCAGTGGCACGGCTGGGGAACAAGGACTAAATATCATGCACAGGATCGGCCTGTGGGGGGTTGCTTATACCGACAGTACTGTGCCCAGTAGCAGAGTTGGGTTTTCAGACATCTACTAAAATGAAGCCCGCTAATAATGCCCATACTATAACGATGCATGCTCTGGTCTCATGAGAGTGGAAATTGGATGTCATGGATTTTGGGGAGGTGGGCGGGGGATAGGAAGAAAATGTCGCCTCCTCCCTGGGCACATCTGGCTAGATGCAATCTTGGGAGCGGCTGGTTGTTTTCATCTGGAAACCGAATACTGGACTTGATGGCCCAGTAGCGTGACACATTACAGCAGGGACTAGACACTGTGCACAATTCTCTGGGCTGGGCTATGAAGGTCAGATGATGGTGAGAAGGGGCCTTTCTGGCCTTTGGATTGATAGATCTATATAGCACACAGTGTCATGTGTGGGACGGTAGCACTGCATCACACAGCAGGCACCTGGAGTTGTCTCGCCAGGAACCCAGTCCAATCAGTCCAGAATCTTGTGTGATATTTATTTAGTTTGATCCTCAGCTGGTGTGAGCCAGGAATCACTGGGTGACCCTCTCTGGCCTGTGCTCTGCAGGAGATCAGATTGGGTGATCAGAATGGTCGTGTCTGGCCTTAGTCTCTAGCACTCTAATTGCCAAGAGATGCCCTAGACAGTCCCCATGCCATGCTGGGAGTCTGGCATTGCCATGAGGGTGACCCCCTGCTCTGGTAGCCAGGGTGACGGCTTTCACTCATTCACCGCCGGGGCACCTGGGGGCAGATTTGAATTACGCTCTGTCCCTTGGCTCAGATTCTAGACCAGCGGAAGAAGTGGTGGCTTGCTAGAAACAGTGCCGGCGAGAGGGGCTATATCCCGAACAACATTGTGGGGCCAGCGGATCAGCAGCCTGTGGAGAACAGCATGAGCCAAGTAGGTCACCCCTGTTCCACTCCAAGATGCAGCAATGCACTGACCTGGCTGGGCCTCCCTCCCCGTGCTGGGGAGCTGTCCCCACCCCCTTTGGGGGATGGGGTTATGGGAACTAGCTTGCTATCAGGTCAGCACAGGCTGGCTGTAGAATAAAGGTTTCCTGATCTCATCCCCTGCACTGAGCTAACCGCTCCCAATCTCCCATCCAGCAGACACCAGCTCTGAGATGAAAGCTTGTCCCCTGCAGGCAGTGGCTTGCGGGATGGCTGGGAGGGGGAAGAGGGAAGTGTTCCCTTCTCTGTTGTGGGGACGTGATTAGCTCTCATTTGCCATGAGACTCCTCAGTCCCCTCCTCTCTCTTGGATCTAGGCGCCAAGCCGCTCCCCTGGTCTCCAGATGCACTCCACGCCAGCAGAGGTGACGGCCTGGCTGAGGGACATGGGCTTCTCCAAGATGTAGGTCGCCTCGCTCGCTAACCCTGGAAACCAGCCTCTTTCTGAGAGAGGCCCTTCCCTGCCATCACCCCACTGGTCTCCCTGAGTCACAGCGGGCCCAATCCTGAAGCCCTGGGGGCTGATCCTGTGCCCGCTGACTTCAGTGGCACAGAATTTGCAAAGCCGCTGTTGGGCAGTTTGGGATTAGGCCCAGAGCTGTGTGGGTCAAGGACACTTTGATACCTGGGGAGGGAAGAAAGCACGATCAAAGAAAACATTCTCTCCTTATGCCCTAGAAGAGGCAGGTGGCCACTCCCAGGCATGAAACTGACTAGTGCCTCTTGCCCCAATTAGTGCTTCCCTATGGTACTGGTACCAGCTCTCCCCATCTCGGATAGTACATTCCAGCAAATGCCCCCTCCCCTCCACCACCCATCTGCAGCTCCCCTGGTGCAGATCGGCCTGTGGCCAGCTCCGGCTGCTGCTAGAACAGAGACCGCGCCCGCCAGGCCAGTCTCCCCTGCTGATGGTCTGACCAGGGAGCAGTTGCCATTTCCTCAGTGCATGGTTTTTCTTTGCAATCGCACCCTTCACCAGGGACCTAATCTCCGGGGCTTACTCCTTCCCCTGGGCACCCATCTACCCCTCCCTCACCCGCGGTCTGTCTGTCTCCCCACAGCACGGTGAAGTGCCTTGGCGTGCTCAATGGCAACCAGCTGCTGGGGATGAGCCAGGAGGAGATGAAAGCTGTCTGCCCGGAAGAGGGGAGACGTGTCTTCTTCAAGCTCTCTGCTGTTAAATCATCCCTGGGGGTGAGTCTGCTACTGGCTTACTAGACAGACATAGCCAGCATCCCAGGGCCCTTGCCTGGGCCATCACTGAACAGACTCTGCAGGGGTCTCCCCAAACATACAGGGGGCTGGTGTGCAGGTGAGGGGGAGAGATGAGCATAGTGGGGCCTGGCTGAGGTATTCATATATGACTTATGGGAAGGCCAGTCTTCAACGGGTAGGTGCTTTGGGGTTCTTTTTGAGACCCTTCAGCCCAGATCCACCAAGGTACTTATTGCCCGAGGCCCAGTTTTAGGCACCACTGCACTCTACAAAACCCTGCTTGGCAGCCACCGAACCCCACAGGCACCTAAACTCAGAGCCTAAATTGTTGCTGTAAAAGTTCCCTAGGCCTTTAAGTTTCTGCCTCTGGGCATATGCACGGGTGCCTCCCTCTAAGCTCTGGCCTAGCTCTTGCCTGCACCCCCGAGGAAGGCAGGTAGGAGCACCTCAGATAGGGGGACTGTGGGGATAAATACGCTAAGGAGTGGGAGGTGCTTAGATACTCTGCTGCTAGGGCTAGGGAAGTACCAGAGCTAGTTGCCTGAAAGCTGCTGAAGATTGAGAAAAAATGTTCAAATAATTTGTCAAAAAAGGGCCTTTCAAACCCCTGAATAAGTTTCCATTTAGAACATTTGTGATAAAATAGGAAAAAACCAAGCAGCTTTTTCAGTTGTTTGAATTGGGGGAGGGGGAAATCCAGCAGTAAAATGCAATTGGTGGGAAGAGGGGGAAAAAAACCACAAAATTGGGGTGAGGTGAAGGAAGTTTCCCAAAATGTGCAGGGGAGGAGAAAGGCACATCTGTGAAGGGTTTCCTCTGAAAACTGGAGAGTGGCACCAACTGACCTTTTTCTTCCCACTGTGCTAGCCAGGCTGGGTACAGTCACCCTGCAAGGACTGCTAGCCTGGGCCCTGGGCTCTGTACTACACAGCCCTAGGCCTGTACATCCAGCAGCCTCTAGAACCTCAGCACCCTGCACTTCTCTTCCTTGTTGCAGATTGGCCCTTGTGATTAGCTGGCTCCCTTCTACACCATCTCCTCTCTGGCAGAAGCAGTAGAGGGACCAGAGACTGAACAGAGGGACAGCAGGTCTCTTCCAGCATCAGCCCTACTGCTCTTCTAGGATTCCTGAGTCTCTTCCCCTGCCCCTTGTACCCAGTACAGAGACTGGGTGCAGAGATCTTCTAAAGCCATGTGTCACCCAACTGTCATGGACTGTTTTTGTTCAGTGTTGTACAGCACCTCGGCCAGGGGGGGTCCTGCTCCATGACTGGTAGGGTCTCTTGCACTACCAATAATGCTATTTATTCTTAGAGCTACATACTCTCCAGCTAAACATGGACATCAGCATTTTGATCACAGGCAGATAGGTTTAGCTCCCCAAGCTCCAACTCTCCCACTTGTACAGCACCAGAGTTTAATACCCAAGAAAATACACCCCCTAGCATGCTTGACTTTCTTTCCCTACTATTCTGCCTTTGCAGAGCTGGTAAGTCTCACATAGAAAGATTTTCTTTTAGATGCAATAAGATCAAGCCTGCAGTGTCAAGATGCTCCCAAAACATGTGTAGTGTCTTCACAGGTTCTTCTAGCCAGGAGTAATTTAAGACTAGCTGTTATTAGGTGAAGTTTGTTTAATGGTCTGTAAAAGTTCTTGACTCTAAAAATAAAGTGATTGAATCAACTGCTCTTTCCTAGCTCCTTTTAGGAGCAGACTGTGGAAGAGTATTGGGAATGGGGGACAGCCTCATCCAGAGGGGCTAGGAGCTCTTCCACTGACACCAGGGATGGTAAAATGGTTTTGATTAAGATGAGGAAAGCTGGGGGACAGGGGGCATGTGTGTCAAGTTTGGCACCCACCAAGCTGAACATTTCAGTTTGGGGGAAATTCCCAACCTAGTGAAGTGACTGACACTGAGCTAGCCCCTAAAGAACTGAGTTATGAACCACACAGGACCAGAAGTCCTCCTAGCCCTTAAGCCTTGGGTAGCTTACAGTCCACATTGTATGCAAAGCACTTTGTATTGGATGAGAGTCACCTCCCTCCCCATTGGCTGTGTGTGCATGGTAGCCAGAAGACCCAGTCAGTGACTGGTAGACAGCAGCCTCTTTAAAGAGGGTATTTGTCCATGCAACCTTAATCCATGGAGCTAGTTAGAGCCTTGGTGCAAAACAAGGCCATGCCCAAACTCTGGTGGCTTCTTAAGCCAGCTGCACAATCCTAGAGAATTCTGGTGGAGCCACATAAACAGGCTGCTTGATGGTTCCTAGACCACAGTCCATTTACATCCAGGCTAGATGTAGCTTCCCTTCTTCCAGAACACTAAAGCAGATCAAGATCACTGGGGCCCTGCCAACCTGTTTATTGCTGTAGCATTAAGTCTTTCACCCAACAGCTAGACTTCCCTCAACACCCCAGTGTACTAATGCTATTTAAACTAGGTAGCTTTAAGTATCTGCAGAGGAATTGATGGGGCCACAGGAAACCTCCCCTGCAAGTTCAGATGATGCCAGTCCTTGAGTTGCCAGGGCCATGGCAACTCAGCCTGGAGCATCACTCCCCAACAACACTTCTAAGGCCAGGGTTATGAGGGTAGGGCACTGAAGGAAAGTGGTTGGTTGCCAGGAAACATGGCTTTTAAGCACCAGCAAGGAAGGAATGGGAAACAAGCCAGAGCCTCTTCCCTTGGAGAGGATCTACAGTAACAGCAGCCCTCTAAATCCACTAAGCAGCACTGACCAGCACCCCATGAGTCTCAGGCTGATGCTGCTAGTTTGGTTCAGACAACTCTCAGCCTAACGTTCCCCCTAGCCACCAAGGGAGGTGCATCAACAGCACAATTCTACATGAGCAGGGTTGGGGGAAATGGGTCACATTCCACCTGTGCCACTCCACTGACGACTGCAGAGGTGTAAAAGCCAAGGCAGGATTTGGTCTTGATGCCCCATAGGAGACATGATGGGGTGCTGGATACATGGCTAGTCCCAGCTGTGTTAACTGAACAGACACAGGGAAGAGGCAGGTTTCCTCCCAGGGAGGCTACGGCAATTCAGCAAGAGGGAGCCACTGTGCAATTACTAAACATTTATTGGCTGGTCATTTCAGAGTAGGGTTACTACACACATTTAGTGACTGTTCCACTGAGAGCAAGTCACTAAAGCTGCCACTTAACAGAGTCAACCGTCCACCCTCTCACAACATTCGATCTGAGGGAGTCCGTACACAAACAGCAAGTGGGGGCTCTGGATTATTCCTCTCCAGCCCCTCCCCTCCGCGCAGATCTACTTCTTCTGGTTGCTCCATTTGGCCATTCTGTTGTTGATGGGAGTCTTCATGAAGCGGCTAGAGCTCATGTAGGCTGCAATTTTCTCCAGGGCCTGCAGGAGAGGGGAGAGCCCTGAGCAGAGCGGGGAGACAATCTGCTTCCCAGACCACCTCACACCACCACCTCAACCCCCTGAAACATGAACATGAAGCCTCTGCTGGGCCACACCAAAGGAGTCCCCCACGCCCCCCAGTCAGGAGTCTGATCAATGTTATGTCTAGCAAGTCCCTGAGGAACCAGGTATACCTGATGGCATGGCAGGACATTTTCTGCCCTACTCCCTTTGTGCTGCTCAAGGAGTGGCCACACCCCCAGCTAGCCAGGGTTTCCCCCAGCACTGAGGAGTGGTGATCCCCTGAGTGCAAAGTTGGCTCCTATACTTCCTGCCCTGGGACTGTAGGGAGGAGGGGCCAGAGCACATCCTCAGTTGTAAGATAGCCCTTTAGGGACTGTCGCCTTCTGCCACAGGTTAGAGCAGCCCCAGTGCTGTGCTGCTCTGCTCTGGCCCAGGTCAAGGTTAAGAATCCATAACCAGCTCCTGGATACTGCCTTGTACCTTGGCAGACTGGAGACTGGCCCATTGCTCCCGATCCACATACAAGGACTCTCTTGCATCACTGACGCTATGTCAGAAGTCAGGCTAGGATAATTATCGCCAACTACTAATGGCAGGTATGGACTTTGCTTCCTTTCTGTCCCAGCACCTATTTCCACCTGGAGCCAGTGCCTGCCACTTCAGCCATTTCCACAGCAGCTCATGACCAACAACATACAGAGCAAGGACTAAGTAGAACAGGAGCAAGTGTGCTATGGGAATCTCAGGAGACATTGCTTAGGAGAGCTCACAGGATAGGAGTGTCCCATTCCAGTTTGCCAGTGCCACCTGAAGAGTGTCTGCCAAGATTACCAAGCAAGCAGGGCACCAAGATGTGTCTACCTCTCCATTAGAGAAGGAGGTAGCCAGTCCTCAGAGGCCAGCAGAGAGCCCATCAGATATATGGCCAAGGAGAGAGACTCCCTTTCTCTCAAAGGCCTCAGTCAGGGCTGAAGCATATCTACAGGGCACTGGGGAGGGAAAAAACCTGTGTGGCTACAGAGCAAAGGGGACTTCACTCTCTCCAGAGTTGACAGACTTCCCCTCTCTGGCACCAATAAGGCAGACATCTCCATTACCACCAGAAGACTAACAAGTACGTGTTAGCGATAGCTCCGGCAGCTGCTGTATCTGTTAGAGAATGAAATTCTTTGCCTGTTGCTAGAAGCTTGGGAGGCCAAGTTATCTGCAAAGGAGTTAATGTTTGCAGCTGGAATGGAGAATACTGGTTACACCAAGGGGAATGTGTCATAGCCCCATGCCTCCACAGCAAGCTGGGCTGTCCCTGGAGAACCAGAGTTGTGCATCACAGGAATCAGGGAAAACCTCACCTCAAAGCGGTTAAGAAAATCCTTCAGGTTTTGTAACTGATCCAGGCACTTGGGCTCAAGCATGCGGTTCTGGTCCAGGACGTCATACATGAGAAAGTCAACAAAAGTGATCTGGGGAGAGAGGAGAGAGAGAAGTGACACAGGGCAGTAGAGTCTGTTCCCATCCTCCTCCCCCAATCACACCTCCACCATGTACCTTCTCCCCAGCAAACCACTTCCTCTTCCCCAGGAACTGGGAGAACAGCTTCAGCTTCCCAGGCAACTGCTCCAAGTAGCCAGGCTTCAGTTTCTCCTGCAGAGAGGAAGAGGGAAAGATTTCAGAGACAGCTGTGGATTAGACCAAGGCAACCCTGTGCCCACCCAATGTACAGTAAATTCTTCTAGTGGGAAGGACACCTAGAGTTTGCCATTGTCATAATAGGAATCTAAGGGTGATCAGAATCATGCTTCAGGGCAGGTCACCTGTGAGGGCCAGGAAGGAATCCCCCAGGTACAGCATTACGCAAGTGACAGAGCCCATTATTCACCTGCCCCTGGAGGATTAAGTATTGGGTCAGAAGCAGAATATCAGCTAAATGGACCCAATCTAGTATGGAAAATTCTGTGTGCCAATAGCATTGTGCTGGAATGGGATTTGTCCTGGCATCAACAGGGTCTTGTTGCAGCCCCCCAGGACAGCATGGATGAACTCACGAAGTCGGGATTGTAGCAGATCATTGCGAGGCTCATACGGAAATCCATGGCCTGGTTCTCCAGCATGTCCACTCGCAGCATCTCCTCCTCCGTCTCGCCACCTGGGAGATGGAACAAATGTCAGAGCACTCACTGGAAGCTACCCAGCCAAATCCCAGCCCCATTAATGAGGTCCAGACCTCCCCCACCAATACTCACACAACTTGTGCTTGCGGGCAATGTACCGGAGAATGGCATTGCTTTGCGTGAGTTTGTTCTTGCCATCGATGAGGTAGGGCAGCTGGAAGGGCAGTCAGAGGCAGAGTTAGTAAGCAACCTCTTCCCACTTCTCCGGCTCCCACACTCCCCCCTCTAAACACGCTCCCTGACTCTTCATCGCCTCCCTGCTACATCTGCACAAGAGCCCCACTGATACCCCAGCGTTGGTCCCCACCCAGAATCCATCTTAATCAGTGAAACCCCCAAACCCACCACACCCCAAGGAAGGACCTGCCTGTCCACCCACCCATCCAGAGCAACTCTACATACATTTGGGAAATCCAGTCCCAGCTTCTCCTTCTCATTAATCCACTGGCTTTTGTCATAGTCCGGAGCTGGAAGGAGAACAGAGGGTAGATCCCATGCCACTGCCAACACATCCACCTAATTTCTTCCCCTGGCATCTTGGGGGAGGATGCCACACACTTGTGGTGCAGATTCTCCGTGAGGCAGCGAAATTACCAGGGGCTCAGCACTCCTGAAAGTCAGGTCCTAAGTCAAATACGGCCTGAGCCTGAATCCTTCCAGGCCAGCTCTCTCCCAGTCATCAAGTAGCCATGTCTACACAAGAAGGCTGCTTTGGTTTAAATTAAGGTGAAATTTCTAACCTGGTGTAGGTTAAAGTGGTGCCAAAGGGGAGGGCGTGGAGGGATAGCTCAGTGGTTTGAGCATTGGCCTGCTAAACCCAGGGTTGCGAGTTCAATCCTTGAGGAGGCCATTTAGGGATCTGGGGCAAAAATTGGGGATTGATCCTGCTTTGAGCAGGGGGTTGGACTAGATGACCTCCTAAGGTCCCTTCCAACCCTGATATTCTTTGATACTTCTATGAAAAAGCTGTGTGGCTCCCCTTTACTCTGTTGTATTTCATTCTAGCATAACTATATGCCTGGTCTGAACTGAAATAAGGTCTACACAGCCCTTTGCACCAGTTTAGCTAAGCCAGTTTAAAAAAAAATTGCATCCTATGTTAAAACAGGTGCAGCTTTCTTTAGAACAGGTGCAGTTTCAGGACCTGTTGTAATCTGAGTCGGCCGCCAATTAACAGGGTGGACTCAAGTTAAGTTATTGACAGAGCTGTAAATAAACTCAAAGTTCACCGTCAGCCACCTCAACTTGCAGTGTGTCCAAAAACTCTGCCTGGATAACACCAGAGAGCTGTAACCAGTGTGGAACTACACCTGCTGAGAATACAGGTTAAAAGAGCCTACACAAAATAAGAGGAAATGAGCCTTGTTGGTTTCTAGAGGGCAATGTTGAGTACAAAACCTCACAGCCAGCTGGGGCTTTGACTGATGAGAGCAGTCATCCACACACTTACTGCCCCTAGGGTGAGATGGGGCAGCCCCATCAGCTCACCACAACCCTATGCAACACATTAGGGCACAATGTGGAGCATTCTTCATCTAGTTGGTTTCAACTCTGCGGTTTCAGCTTGGTAGAATGTGGAGACAGGAGTTAGAATTTGGCCAGGGCACGAGGAGAACACTAAAGGTGTTTTCACACCGAGAGAAAGTGTTCTTACCACAAGTTAAAACCCTAGTGACGCCAGACGTGGCAGTTGTAGTTTTAACTCAAGCTGTTGACCAATGTTAAAAAGACTGGAGGGGAGTCTGGTGTTTAAGTCTATTCGCTACCTTACATTAGAACGACAACTGCCTTACCTAGGAAGTGAAGACAACTAGAGTTAGCCAACCCAGGCTAATGTTTTTTGCAGGGTGACCTACTCCAAATTACTACTGGCACTCAGTGGAGCACTTGGGGGAAATGACCCAGCTTCACTGTTCACCCTGGAGGTCAGCAGTACGAAGTTCTGCTCCACCCCTGAAGAGTGAACCAACTCAACTTCGTTTCCCCTGATCCTACATGATCCCAACCTAAGACTGTATTGCTGCATGCAACAGATGCTAAGCAGTAGCACGGACTACAGCCAACATATGCTATTACAGCTGCATGCAATGAGGATGTCAGAACATACACGCCTAACCCCTTGGTACAGGATAAAATGGTGGCTACCCCATGGTAGCAATAACCTAAGCCACTATTAACAAGTGTTTAGATGCTTAACTGCCTCACAAGAGCATCAAAGTATCAGAGGGGTAGCCGTGTTAGTCTGGATCTGTAGAAGCGACAAAGAGTTCGATGGCACCTTATAGACTAACAGAGGTATTGGAGCATAAGCTTTCGTGGGTGAATACTCACTTCATCGAATTATTCACCCACGAAAGCTTATGCTCCAATACGTCTGTTAGTCTATAAGGTGCCACAGGACTCTGTCGCAAGAGCAGCAAAGATATTTGGGGAGGTTATCTGGAGCAATACCCTTTATGCTGAAAACACTCAGGCACCAAGAGAATCCAGAGCACATGCCAGGGATGGAGGATTAGAAACCCAAGCTAACAAGCATGCAGCTTTCGAGTGAGTTTGTTATAGGAAAGCGTTCCTTGCAACAGGTAGTTTTCTAGCTGCCTTTAAAGATGGACTATTAGCACACTCACTAAATTGGATTTCTAGAGAATCCAATGCAATGGGATTTGCTGAGAGCTAGGAGCAAGTGTTTGAGCAGAACGGTAAGACAGGACTCAGTCCTGAAATGAATAAATTAAGAGTTAACTCTAACTTTCCTAGAGGCTAGGTCTAACAGGCTAGACATCGGAGGATTAGCAGCCCTAGGCTGGCTCAGGCCTCATTAGTATGTTGGTTAATCCAGCACTGACTACATGGTTTGTCAGATACCAATCCGTCAGCCAAGGACTGTGGGATCCCTTCCCTACTTCCTTAGTGTAAACATTACCCCGATCAAACACCAGGTCAGCATGCTGCAGCACATGACCCTCTGGAATGCAGGTACTCCGCTGAAGGAGATTCAGGCTAAGAATTTCTTGTGGGACCAGGAAGCCCCTTTGCTCTCTGGAGACAAACTGCACAGAGCTGAGACTAGTCCAAGTCAGCCAGGCAAGAGGCCCTCAAAGGCACCAGCAGGCTCACTAGAGCCTCTCACCTGGGCAAGGGAAAGGGGTGCTGCTGTAGAGCCGGGAACAGAACTCCTACACAAGCCAGCAGAATGCTTTCCACTCGGTGAGCTGGGGAGGGCTTGCTTTGCTCCCTGCCTGCAGCACTCACCTTCCCCACAGCTGTACATCTTGTCCTCATACGCTGTGCCCGTGTATTCCAGCAGCAGTCGGATGGAGTGAGCAATCTGCAGGGAGAAGACCATAGCAACGTGAGAGCCTGCATGGATCCGTGTTGGAGCAGGGAGATTCCGACCTCAGGGGTACAGGAATCAAGTTAGCCATCAGCTTTATCCAGAAGAGCCACAGGGGTGTGAATTCATTATTTAATTTACTATAGTACTATATATTCATATTTAAACAGTATGGCAGGCAGGGCCAGCGCTTCCACTAGGCAACCCTAGGCGGTCGCCTAGGGCAGCAGGATTGGGGGGGGGGGGGGGGGGGAGAGACACAGCATTTTGGCAGCAACTCCCCAGCGGCAAGAAAAGCAGCTGCCGAAACGCCGTCGAGAACGCAGCTTTACAGGAGCTGCCGCCGAAGTGCTGAGCGCTGCCGCCTGGAGGTGAGCTGCTGCAGCCGCGGGGTGGGGGAGCTGCCGCGCAGGGCCGGGGGGGGGAGACTGGCAGGGTTAGTTGCCGCAGGCGGGCGGGGGGACTCCTCTGGTGGGGAGGACGGGACGGGCAGGGTTAGCTGCCACAGGGGTGGGGGCAGTGTTAGCTGGGTGGGGGTGGGGGGGCTGCAAGGTGGAAGTTTTGCCTAGGGCGCGAAACTTCCTTGCACCGGCCCTGATGGCAGGAAATATCGAGTGCCTATACAATTCTCACAGCAAAATGACAGTGCAAGTATTAATTTATCAACTACAATTGGCTAACATAGCATAAGCATCCTGATTGGTTGTTAATTAAATCAGTGTTTTAATAATGTGCTGCAAAGAGCCACAGGAGACCAGATAAAGAGTCACTGGCAGCCTGCAAGCCTGAGTCTTACTGGTCTAACGTAATTAGAATAGTAGAATATTAGGGTTGGAACAGACCTCGGGAGGTCATCTAGTCCACCATCCCCACAGGCTCAGACCTGGCTCCCTGAGCTGGGGTCTCTGCAGCTTATAACATCCCACCAGTTTCGTCAAAGGAATCTCTTGGGGTTGAATTTCCAGGATTTTTTTGGGTGGGGTGCAGGAGGCGAGGAGCTCATGCCAGGACCCATCACAGAGGGCAGCACTCATGCCACCCCTTTGTTTGTCTTTCAGGAGCCAGGTCACTGTGGTTGCAGCAATGAACGACAGCGGTGACTTCTCCTCTTTCACACCCGTCAGTACCCTCCCTGGTGACAGTCACTACAGCACTTGTCCTCAAGTGCCTTAGACACATCTTAGCCCATACAAAAGGCAGGTCAATCTCACACCCCCTTTACAGATAGGGAAAACTGAGGCACAGATTAAGATCTAGTTTCTAAAGAATAGTATCTAATTTTGGGTGCCCAATGGGCATCACCTGAAGACTGGGCCCCAGCCGTCTCAAATCGGGTACTCAAACAACGGAAAAAACCTTGCATGAGGCCACATTCCTGCCTAAGGACATGTAGCCAGTGAGAGGAGCTAAATTAGAACTCAACACCACCAGAGCAGCACCCTACCCCCAGAGACAGGCAACTCCAGACTCATGTCAGCTCCCCAAAAACGCTACATCAGTTCCACTAATCCCAAAGAGGCTCCATAACTCGCAGTGTTTCCCACCAAGGCAGGCTCAAACAAGTGCAGGCAGAGCAATTCAGTGCCCAGTGCCAACCAAGCCTCAAAACCTACCACCCCCAGCTGCACACAGGGCTTGCAAGTGTAACAGTTTCGCAATCCAGTCCTTCCCACGTGGATACTGTGCAAGGTACAAGGGCTACAGCGCACAGCACCATGTGCGTGGGAGCAGGCACGCTCAGGTGTAAGGCCGCTTCTGCCTTCCAGTGGCTTGGGACTGTCTGTTCTGAGCAGCCAGTTGTCCCCTTGGGGTGGGAAGGAAAATCGATACTGGAGCGAGCTCTCCCCCACCTCCAATCTTGAGTCAGGTATTTTAGGCCTCTACCTGCCCCATCCTCACTCTTCACTGTAATGAGCAAACACAGGCCACTTCCCCAACACCTGTCCCATAGCCCTGAAGCTGCGTATAGATCCCTAGAGACCACAGGGGCAGCCTTATTGTGTTTTTCTGGGCACAGGTCTACAGAGACTCTTGCAATAGTGGAGGGCTCTATTGAAAGCAATGCAGGAAAGCAGCAGGGCCACATACTGTGCTCACTGCAAGGAGGGGCAGGGGGGGCTGCGTGGTGTAATTAACAAGCAGGGGTGGCATCAGCTGGACTACTCCATCAATAGGGCCCAATCAAATTCACAGTCCATTTTGGTCAATTTCACAGTCCCAGGATTTTTTAAAACTGCGGATTTCATGATTGCAGCTATTTAAATCAGAAATATCAGTGTTGCAGTTGTAGGGGGTCCTGACCCAACAAGGAGTTGTGGGGGTGGGGGGACAGTCACAAGATTATTGGAGGTGGGGTGGGGGGGTCGCAGCACTGCTTCTTCAGAGCTGGACAGCAGCAGCACAGAAGTAAGGATGCCATGGTATGGTATCACCACCCTTACTTCTGCACTGCTGCTGGCGGGGCACCGCCTTCAGAGCTGGGTGCCAGCCACCAGCCGCCGCTCTCCAGCTGCGAAAGCAGAAGTAAGGGTGGCAATACCACAAACCCCTACAGTTACCGTGTGACACCCCTGCAACGCCCCTTTGGGGCAGCGGCAAACGCTGGTCTCCCCCCTGAAATCTGTAGAGTAGAGGGTAAAAGCACACACAAGAACCGATTTCACAGTCGGGGGCACATTTTTCATGGCCGTGAATTTGGCAGCGGCCCCACCCAGCAAGGCTTAGAAGCCTAGAGAGACCCAGTTCGGCTAGCGAGTCAGGCCCAAGGGGACGCACGATTGCCATGGGGAGGGAGAAGTGAAAACAGCAGCCCCTGCCCCCCCTAACCCCGGCTAAGCAGGCAGCCAGCCCCCCGCGCCTGCAGGCTCTGACAGACTCACCCCACGGATGTCCCAGTACCCCAGAACCACCGGCATGTTGCGCTGCTTCGCTTTCCCTGACACTTTACGCGACTGCTCCGGCGGCTGCACCTGCGGGGAACCAGGCACCAGAGCGCGGCGGCGGGTTTTATAACCTGCCCAGCAAGGGGCGCGGCTGCGAAGCAAAACCGAATTGGGCGGAAGGGGGGAGGGGGAGGGTTTAAAGGGGCCGCGCGCAAAACCCATAGACACGCCCCCCCAGGCTGTTTTATTTGAACGGGCGACTCCGGGGGAAGCGGGTTCTGGCTGCTGATCCCGCGCCACACACACCCCGGGGGGCGAACCCCCAGCGCTGCGGGGCCGCCCAGCGGAGCGCGGGGCAGAGGTTTGCCCGGGGGACGCTGCAGCGCCGGGCACATGCAGCGAGCAGAGCAGCCCGGCCCCGCTTGCGGGGTGTTGGCGGGCGGGCGGGTCAGGAAGGTGCCCGGGTAAAGCGGCTCCGCGGGCGAGGCGCTGTTCACACGGGCCGGGCCCGGGTTTTGTTTTCAGCCGGGCAGTGCCCCTTTAAACGAATCAACGCCCGGCGGCCTCCGGGGTGGCGCCTGGGCGGAAAGAGAGGAGGGACCCGCTGGGAAATAGCTAGAGCCGCTCACAGGGATGCTGGTCTGAGCAAAGGGGCTGCAAAGAGATTTAATCCAAGGCAAAGCTCAGGCTCAGCCGCCCAGAAAATAATGGGCCCGAGTCTCCCCTGACCTAAATGGAGTTACTCCAGATTTACCCGTGGGTGAGGGAGAGGGGAATGGGGCCTGTCACGGAGTGTGGGGGAGTCAGGGCCCTGCACCCCCACTTCCTGCCATTCACTGTGACTCTCAGCCAGTAAAACAGAAGGTTTATTAGATGACAGGAACATGGTCTAAAACAGAGCTTGCAGGTACAGGAAACAGGACCCCTCCATCAGGTCCATCTTGCGGGGCGGGGAGGCCAGACTATCACTGCGCCTTTCCCCACGTCCCCAGCCAGTTCCAAGCTGACTCTCTAGCCCCTCCTTTGCCTTTGTCTCCTTCCCAGGCCAGGAGGTCACCTGATCCCTTTGTTCTTTAACACCTTCAGCTCGCACCTTTGCAGGGAAGGGGCCCAGACCATCAGTTGCCAGGAGACAGAGCGTCAGCCATTCTCTGTCATCACACTGGCCCTCTCCAGCTCTGCAACAATCACGGCGCTTGACATGATCCTCGACTTGGAGCCAGACGAGGAGCTGGAGGACAACCCCAACCAGAGCGACCTGATCGAACAGGCGGTGGAGATGCTGTACGGGCTGATCCACGCCCGGTACATCCTCACCAACCGCGGCATCGCCCAGATGCTTGAGAAGTACCAGCAGGGGGACTTTGGCTACTGCCCTCGTGTCTATTGTGAAAACCAGCCCATGCTGCCCATTGGCCTGCCTGACATCCCCGGTGAGGCCATGGTGAAGCTCTACTGCCCCAAGTGCATGGATGTCTACACCCCCAAGTCCTCCCGCCACCACCACACGGACGGCGCCTACTTCGGGACCGGCTTCCCCCACATGCTCTTCATGGTGCACCCCGAGTACAGGCCCAAGCGGCCAGCCAATCAGTTCGTCCCCCGGCTCTACGGCTTTAAGATCCACCCCATGGCTTATCAGCTGCAAGCTGCCAGCAACTTCAAGAGCCCTGTCAAAACCATCCGCTGATCCGCCCATCTCCTAAGCCAGCCCCTTTCCCTCCACGGTTTTCCCCTGGGACTGGGCCACTTTGGTTTGATTTTTTTTGGAGTCTCCTTGGACTGGTCTGAGTCTCCCCCCTCCACTTTCCTCTATCGAGTCTGATTTTAGTTCCCTCTGGTGTGTTGTTTAAATTAATATTTCGTTCTCAGAAAAACAAACATAAAACTCAGAAAAAGTTCAAAAACAAACAAAAAAAAACAAATCACCCCTTATTCCCACCACCTAGAAACTTAAGAAATGCATAGGGGAAACTGAGGCATACACACAGTATTCAGAGGAAACATTAAGAACAGTCCCATTTTGTCACAGGGCCCAATAGAGTTACTCCTGATTTACACCTGGGTGAGTGAGAGAACTGGGCCCAGCGGGGTTACTCCTGATTTACACCAGGTATGATCAGAATCAGGCCCCTGCCTCCCAGACAGGGGAGATGTCTCTACCATGTGCTGCAAACACCAGAAGCAAGATGAAGAAAATAAGCGCTCCTGAAATTGAGAGGGGCACTGCCCGTGGCACCAGCCGTGGTTGTACTGAGCATCAACTGCCAGGGCAAAGAGGGGATTGGGCCGAGCTGGCATCCTTCCAATGCAGTACTCCAGGAACAGTACTTTGGGTGGGCAATCGATACCTCCCCCTCCCCGTGCAGGGGTTTCCAAAAGGCCCAGGCCCTACTTATGGCCCCCAGGGTTTTCTCCTCCCACCAGCGTCACTTCTTTGTATTTGCTCTGATAGGGGGCATCTCCCTTCTATGCCTCCACTTTTCCTTTGGCCCCCTGCCATCCCACCCCATAGCCACATTACACCAGCTTTTCTCCTGTGCTGTCAGCCATTCTCCCCTTGTCTCACGCCGCTGCTCCCCATCTCTTTCCCCGTCGACACCTCACCCTCTGCCCCCTTAGGGGGTCACCATTTCTCCATGCTAGTGTCAGGGTAGCTGGCCCTTGTGGTTAGGCACAGGGGGAAGCTGTGTTGTGTGATCGTTGGAGGGAAACAAAGGGCGTAAACTCCTCATTTGTTAGAGAGTGGAGGAAGAAATACAGGGACACCTCCCCCCCACCCCCCCAGCTCACATGGTGCTCAGCAAGGGAGATATAGGCACAGTCGTTGCCATGAACACTGGTGCTCACTGTGTAATGTACTGGCTCTGTGTACATAGGAGCAAGTGTGTGATGGTGTCCTCGAGTAGCTGAAACCACAAGGTAGATAAAGGACCTCTTACAGCTGCCAGCTAAGGGAGAGCTCCTTTAGCTTAAGCAGCAGAGGCCTGTGGCTTTGGAGGTTCAAAGGCCAGGGATTTACGTAAGCCTCAAACCCTCCACCCGATTGGAATGACTGGGTCACTCTCTGCTACTCTCCACTAATTCCCGGTGGGTTCTTTGCAGTTGCACAAATCCAGGCTACTTCTCCCTAAACCTGCTTGCAACTGTGGCTCCCAGCACATACAAGCACTGCATTACTTGTTCTCTCAGCTGTGTGCAACCCTGCAGCAGCTCAGTGCTTTGGGCCCCAGCTTCCAGACAGCTCAGCTCTGCTGTAGGCACCTAAAGAAGGGGCCAGACTGAGTTTTCTTGGGGATCTGGCCCTCTGTGTCAGAACAGGGGCTGCAGAACAGGGGTGCAGCCCACTTAGAAACCTGATTGGGTGTGTCCAGCTTTTTCTTCCCTCTATCTGGCTGAGCTTTCCTGTCAGAGAGAAGGATGGTGATTTAAATAGTGCATTGGATAGGACACCAGGGCTTTCTCACACTGGCCCCAGGAACTAGCCAACTTCTTATAAGTCTCTAGTCACAAAAGGGACTGAAGATTTCCCCTTTGGAACATCATATTCTTTCTGCGTGTGTGATCTGCCTGTGGGGTGCTCCAGGAGAGAGCAGGTGTAACGGGAGGGGAGAATTATCCTTCTGTTTATATTTTCAAACTCACATTGGCTCAGAGGAGTGGTGGGAGCTCAACACCTCTGAAATTCAGAGCCCTTTGTCAGAGAGCCACTTGGCCATCTGGAGAGCACCAGTGGAAGCAGGAACTGGCCTGCATGCTGGGATAAATGCTGAAACTCAGAAGAGGTTTAAAAGTAGAACTAAGGCTCGGTGAGTACCTGCTAATCAGAACTTCCTAGAGATCTATTTTTTAAATACCAAATAGAAACCAGGAAAGTCAATAAGCTGAGACGACTATACAGTCACCAAAATGTTTTCATTAGCCAGTACCTGGGAAATCGCACAGCTAGTTTAGCGGGAAGGATTACAACAGGGCTTGGGGATTTCAGCTATTACTGATTTGCTATTTAATGGGACTTTGCAAGCAAGAGGGGTTCCAGGGGTCTCCGTCTCCTTCTCAGATGCTGCAGTGGGTCAATGCCAAGAGAGTTGTTTGAAGTTTGCTGCGCTCCAGTTGAGCCTACTCCTTTTTGTTGCTCCACTGGGAAACTCTCCAGAAAACGGGAGTCTTCATGCAGCGGCCAGAACTCATGTAGGCAGCGATCTTCTCCAGGGCCTAGAGGAAAAGTAAAAGAAGATCCATCAACGTAGAGACATCGTCAGCTCCTCACATGCCCCCTACCCATCGTCACAGCCAGAAATTCAGCATGGGCCGCAGCCACACAGCTGCTTGGGAATCGCTCCGCATTGCAAACCAGAAAGCCATGCAGCCACGTCTTGTCAGACATGTCCTACGGCCCGGTTCTTCGGGAGGCCCCAGGGCCTGATCCAAAGTTTGCTGAAATCAACAGGAGCCTTGATACAGACTTCAAAAGGCTTTGGATCAGGCCCCAAAGGTGATTTTTTTTCAAAGCTGCTGACCACTCACTGCTCCGATTGATTTCACTCAGCACTTCTGAAAGCCAGGCCCTCACGTTGCTGAGCTGCTGTAGGTTCAGGAGCAGATAAAGCACTTTCTAAAAGCAGGAAATCCTATAACTTCTCAAAGCTCCATCTCTCAAAAACAGTTTGTCCAATTCCAACCACACTCTGCTCTTCAAAATCTCCTCTGCCCAAGAACCAAGCTTGAGAAATTCAGGACTGTAATGATGTGCACTTGCAATATATTACTCAGCTACTAGGTGACTATGTGCTGTTCACCAGTTCCCTGTCTGGAGCTCTTCACAAGGGAGACAATGCTGGAACTTGAGCTGTGTGGAAACTTGTGTGTCTTTAGTGTGCAATTGTCTTCTATAGTGAACACCTCCTTTTTAAGGTGAATTCCGATTCCAAACATTATGAAAAGGACCAAGAGGTGGGTTATTGTTTTGACAAGACAAAGGGTGCAGAAGGCTTAGAATGGAAACCATCTATCAACCTTAATTGAGAAAAGTAACTTGACCAAGGCTCACATGCTGCAGACACTGCAGAACTGGAACTAGCTTTGCCAGCCCTGGAGATCCAGAACGCAGCATGTCACAGGGGAGTCAGGGCCAAGCTCACCTCAAATCGGTCCAGAAAATCCTTCAGGTTCTTCAGCTGATCCAGGCACTTGGGCGCGAACATGCGGTGCTGATCCAGGACATCGTACGCGAGGAAGTCGACAAAGGTGAGCTGGGAAATTAGAATGAAAATAAGCAGAGCGTCAAATCAGAACCATCCAGATCTGCACTTCCCATCTTTGGCCTCTCTCTAACACGGAGCAGCTATGTCCTCAGTCCCTCTCTAGCCACATACCTTCTCCCCAGCAAACCACTTCCTGTCCCCTAGGAACTGGGAGAACAGCTTCAGCTTCCCGGGCAGCTGCTCCAAGTACTCCAGCTTCAGTTTCTCCTGCAAAAGGGAAAATAGAAGCAAGGGAGCTGTGGGTCAAATCCTCACAATCCCCACCACCCCGGAGCAACTCAGAGTTTCGGCTTTCTAGTGCGGCCCAAGGCAGCGACAAGGGTAATTCAATCCCAGCCTTTGGGGCATAAACTGATCATCTGAAGGGATCTCCCATCCCAGACACTCTCCTCCCTCCCATGCCAGCATCAGGTAACTAGTCTGGTGCACGATAGAAATTATTCACCTTCCTTTGAAGGAAGAGGCTGTGGCTAAAGAGGCGCCATGAGTAATAGACTTTACAGACTGGTCTGCTCTGACACACAATCCCTGTGACCAGCAATCCCACCTCTCTTTGTCTGTGAGGCACCATGGGTTGGGGGAACAGGCAGTGTTGAATCTAGGGAGTTCTCAAATTCTAATCCTACCTCTGCTACTGGTTTACTGTGGGACCTCAGGCACGTCACGTCACCTCTCTAAAATGGGGATAACAACTCTTCTTCCCAGGTAATTAATGGAGGCTTATAAAACTCTGGATTATATCTACACCTGTTATCCCCATGTGACCCTCCTGAGCCAGCTGTTGCACTTCAGCTCTGACTGACACCCCCAGGGGAGCAGGGATGCACTCACAAAGTCAGGGTTGTAGCAGATCCTTGCAAAGGCCAGGCGGAAATCCATCGCCTGGTTCTCCAGCATGTCCACTCTCTGTATCTCCTCCTCGCTCTCGCCAGCTGGGAGCCAGAAAACACACAGGGACAGAGAGGCTCAGCAACCCTGGTTTAAATCTCAACTAGCCTCTAAGGGCTTGTCTTCACCGGGGGGAAATGACCAGCACAGCTATTCTGGAATGACCTAGGTCTTCTAGAATAATGGCTCATCACTTTTACTCTGGACTAGGGACCTATTCCAGAAGAGCGGGTCCAGTCAATTTCCCTGTGCAGACAAGCCTTCAACTCACAGCGATACTCACCCATCTTGTGTTTGCGTGCTAAGTAGCGGAGGATAGCATTGCTCTGCGTGAGTTTTGTCTGGCCGTCAATGAGATAGGGGAGCTGGGAGGGCAAAGAGAGGATGTCAGTGGATACATTCTCCCCACCCGTTTATCCTACTCTTGGAGGGCACTGCAGCCACCAAGCTCCTTGTGCCTCCTAGTCAGCGGGCGGTCAAAGAGCAGAGCTAAGTGTCTCATGAGCAGGCCCGGCACATTGCTGGAGTCCACCTGTGCTCAGACACAGCCGCTCCCTGCCACTTTTTCACCCTGCTTGGGGGAGCAGGTGGACAACAGGGCCCCGGATTCTCTGTTCAGTGCCTTATGGCCATGCACAGCCACCGATCACACTCAGGCTGGGCACAGCCGTGTGCTTGCTGCTGTAAAGACAGCCAGGCCTGAGACTCCTGCACCAGCCAAGGGGGCACTGGAGAGCTGGGAGCCCTTCCCCAGCCAACAGCCTGGCTCCACCTCTGTGTGGAGTGAAAGCTGCTAGTCTCCAACCACTTCCCCCTCTGACCCTGTCCTCCCCAGCGACACACGAGTAATGGCAAAGGAGGCTGCTACGTACGTTCGGGAAATCCAGCCCCAGCTTCTCTTTCTCGTTAGTCCATTGGCTTGTATCATAATCAGGACCTGGAGGTAAAGAACAGGATGGTAAATCCTATGGCATGGAGACCTGCCCCCCACTGCATTTCCCTCACCACCAACCCCCCACCCCACTGCATCCAACCATCACTGCCACCCCACAAACACCCACCCCACTGCATCTCTCCCCTGCCACCCACACACTTGCTGCATCCCTTTCCCTCCCATCCTCTTCACCCCCACCCTACATCTTCCCTTCCTCCCGTCTCCTTCCTTTCCCCATCCCCCCTCTCCCTCCCCCCACCCCCAGTGCCTTTAGGCCAGGCCTGCACAACATGCGGCCCAGGGGCCGCATGTGGCCCGCGTGGGCTCACTGTGCGGCCCACAGGGGGGTGAGTAGGCAAGCGGCAGGGTGGGGCAAGCCAACGGCCAGCTGGCGGGTGGGTGGGCTGGTGAAGAGGCCAGTGGCAGGCTGGGGAGTGAGGGTGAGCCAGCGGCAGGGGGCGGGGGCAGCGGCAGAAGGTAAGAGGCCAGCAGCGGGCAGGCAGGTGAGCTGGCGGCAGGGGGAGCTGGCAAGTCCTATTTTACTGCTGTGATCTGGTCACCCTATGCGCGCTGTTTCTTTCCCCCTCTACAGGCTTCCACACCCCAGCGCTGGAGAAGGAGGGGTTGTTTCCGCGGTGCGGGCGGCGCTGGGCGGGGGGGCATGTGTTTCTGCGGGGTTTCAGCCCTCAGCTGTTTTCTTTGGAGTAATATGGCCCTTGCCGCTTTACGAGTTGTGCAGGCCTGCTTTAGGCCAAGAGTCTGCACTCTTAATCACAAAGGCAACAGTGACTTGTGGTAGAATTGGAGATTGAGTCTTTCTTCCAGTGCAGAGTTCCCCTGCTCTCTCCCTCTCCCCACACCCCAGGAGCTGAGGGGAGAGGGCCCTGGCCCATGACTCACCTCTAACCAACACTACTCCAAGTCCAGGGCTGGAAAAAGACTTAGGTCCCAATGCTGGCCCCTTTGCACCACTCTAGCAACAGAAAAAGGCCAGAACCCAGACAGAGCTTCCCACCAGGAAAACCCTTGGACAGCCCTATACCTGGTTTGTATAATTTTTGGTGGTGCCCAGAATGGGTCCAAGTCCCCCCCAGCCCCGCCACCTGCCTAAGGCTCTGGGAGGGAGTTTTGGTGTGGGAGGGGAGTGGGATCTGGGAGGGAGTTTGGGTGCTGGCTCTGGGCTGGGGCAGGGGGTTGGGGTGCAGGCGGGGGTGCGGGCTCTGGGAGGGAGTTAGGGTGTGGGGGGGGTTGGGGTGCAGGCTCTGGGAGGGAGTTTGAGTGCGGGCTTTGGGCTGGGGCGCAGGAGAGGGTGAGGGGTCCAGCCAACGGGAGGTGCGGAGTCGGCGCTCGGGCAGCGTGCGGAGACACCACCCCTCCCCCCTTTCTCTCCCCCCAGGGCCATGGGGCCATGCCGGCTGCTTCCAGGAGTGGCAAGGACAGAGGCCGGGCAGGAAGCTGCCTTAGCCCCACTGTGCTGCCAGTGGTGGAGGCAGCGGCCGGGGCCTTCCAGGCCCTTTTAAATCACCCAGGGGCAGCAGGCAGGGCCAGGGGAGGCACGCGGAGGTGGCAGGCGAGGTCGGGGGAGAGACCCAGCCCCGAACATTGGTGGAGCATGGGCACCACAAGCCCATACAACTCGCCACCCCGCCCTATACCACACTTCTGCTCAGCTCCTGGCATGGGGCATGACTGTTCTGACACAGCAGAGCAGCCACTCAAGGCTGTGATAGCTTAGAGCACCCTCTGGGCTGCTCTAATACTGGGCCAGGCCACTTTGAAAGCCACTTGTGTTCCCCCTCCCATTCCCGAGCTTGGGATCTGGGCCTAGAAAGAACAGGGAAAAACCCCAGCACATCTAAGCACGAAGGAGCAGTGCTGCAGCAATAGATACTTAACAGCTACAATTTTCACCACTGGCCTCTGATTTTAGATGCCAAACCTGGCCACAGGTGCTTGATTTTCAGAAGTACCGAGCATCCCCTGCTCCCGTCGAAATCCCTAGGAGTTGCAGCTGCTCAGCACCTCTGAGGAAAGTCATGGTGCTCATTTACGTCCCTAACATTAAGCACCCACATCTGATCCTTTTGGCCAACACTCCCGCCCACACTGACCTCTCATTCCCTGATGGTGCCATTTACCAACCTTCCAGAAACATAATGAAACGGCTCAGTGCCAAGGCTAGACACCATGATCGCAATATGGTGTTTATTACTGAAGTGCCTGAGGCCCGCCGAGAACGGGGGAATGGTGCCATACAAACACAGAATCAAAGACCGTTCCTGCCTGGAAGCCCTTCTCTAATCAGATGGTCCAGTAGTTAAGAGCATGAGCCTGGGGATTTGGGAGACTGAAGTTCAAATCTCTGCCACAGACTCCCTGGGTTCCCTTGGGGAAATCATGAAGCCGCTCAGAGCCCACGTTCCCCATCTGTAAAACCAGGATCTCAGACTAACAGCACTTCCCTACCACACTGGAGATTGTGAGGCTAAATACAGTAAAAACTGTGAGGTGCTCAGATACTATGATTCTGGGGGCCATATAGGCCCCTAGGATAGGTGCCATTAACGGGAATTTTCTATGGATCCTATAGAAACCTTGGCTGTGTTCGGATCCCATAGAAACCTTGCTCTAGGCCACCTTAAACCTGCACTTTCCTCCTAGGACTTGGCAGCTAAAGTCAATAGCCCAGCTCACTGCGCTCTACTTTGTGTCTGGATTTAACCGCTTCCCTGCTGGCTCAGGTCCCCTTTAAAATCAGGCAGGGCGCCCGCAAGCCCCAACGATGTGAAATCCTCACCACTTCAGTCTGACACAGGGCGATAAGCAAACCGTCACTGGCCATATGCAATCTGGCTTCGCTTATCAGTGCTCAAAGGTCTGTTTACCTGCAGGTGCCATGCTGGCTATGAAACAAACGTGCGGCAAATCCAGCCCCACTAGTGCAGCCTTAACTGGGATATAAGCCCGGGCGGGGACCTCCAGCCCCTGGGACACAGGGTCTGTCTGCAGTGCAATCTAGGGGCATACTTGCAACACATGTAGACACACTCGAGCGAGCTTTGATCTAGCTGGTGTAGGTACCGATAGCAGTGGAGCTGTCAGCATGGGCCAGCTGCCCACATAAGTACCAGGGTCCCAGGGGAGCTTGTATAGCCGGCACTGCTAGAGGCACATGCTGCAGTTACACCTCCAACTGCAGTGTAGACAACCCTGGGAGGATTTACTCGGAGGGCAGGGAGAGTGTAAAACCAGCCGAATCAGAGGGGAGAGGCAGAGCACGAGTTCCTGAGAATACTCATAGGCCCCCATAGGCCATTTACTCTGATACAAACCTACGGTCTTACCCTCAGCTTCTGTAAATCCAGGCAGATCCATTTACACCAGCTGAGAATCTCCCTCTCCCCAGCCATGAAAGGCAGGGATTGTAATTCTTACTGTCTTTAATCAAGACAAATTGCTTGTGACGAGCACCTCCTGGTACAGGTTCCAGCCAGGGTCCCGAGTCCCAGCCAGAGGATAGGCTCTGTAACTGTCCTCAGTGTAAGGACCATCTGCCGGAATTGGATTTCCCTGTGCAGTGTACAGCTAGTTCTTTTCCAAAAAGAGAGCACAGTCTAGTGGTTAGAGCACAGGCTTGGCGTGAGGACACCTGGGTTTCACTCTCAGCTCTGTCACTCACTCACCGTGGCTTGGTCTTCACTGCAAGAAAGGGTGTTCTCGACGTAAAATTCTGGTAGAGCCAAGGCAGTGGTTCTCAACCTGCGGCCCAATCAGCACAGAGCTGCAGCCCATGTGCCATCCTCAGGGCCATACAGGTAGCATTGGGATGTTGCCCACAATGGAAAATAGGGTGAGAACCACTGATGTAGCTGATTGAGGCCTAGGTGGGCTACAGGACAGACCTCAACTAGCTGCATCAAGGTAAAAACTCCAGTCTCTTTTCTCCACCATGAGTTTACAGAGAGAGAAATAACTATGTAAACAACACCTTTTGGTAGTGAGGACAAAGCCGGTGTGACCTTAACGCAAAGTTACTTGCCCTTTCTGAGTCTCAGTCAAAAGGGGAATTTTACTTTCATGGTGCCCTGGGAAGTTGTGATTCTAAAGGGACAGAAATGTGCAGTGTCATTGTAATAAAGGATCCCTGCCCGAAAACAACCTGACCTCATCACTCCCCCCCTCCGTGCTCCCTGCCCACGCACTAATCCAGCTGCACTTTCTGCTCGGGGAGAATGCGTTGCTTTGACACAGCTGGGGTTTCTTATCGCTCACTGTGACAAAGAGCAGCCCCGTGACCTTCAGAATTATAAAACCAAATCTGGGGATGCGTGATTGAGCAAAAAAAACAACAACAAGGTGGTAAATTAGTCCAAGCCAAGAGAATCACAGAGTCCCTCTGCAGCCACCAAAGAGTTAACCCAAGCCCGTGGGAGAGCGGAGATAGGAAGTGGCTGTTACAAAGCTGCCTTCTAGAAAAAGGCTGGCCAGGGTTAAGCAACACCCCCAGCTCCGATTGACTCCAGCTGGCGGTGGGCCCCTCCAAGTCCGTCCCTTACAGCAGCAGAAAGGCCAGCTCCGGAGAGAGGGCATTGACTTAATATAGGGCAGATCCCTGCTCTCGCTGAAAGCAATGGGAGTTCTGCTATCAACGGCCACAGGAGCAGGACCGGGCCCTGTAAGCAACAGCAAATAGAAGCCGATACAGGCCGGGTAGAACCAGACTTTGGAGGAGGAGCGACCTAAGGCAGGAGGGAGAAGAGGATCTGACCTTCCTCCCCATTAATGCACCTCCCTTCCAGCCATCCTGCCCCCATCTGCACACATGCAGACACTCCAACTTCCTGAGTCTAACGGTCCAAGAGCCAAATACTCCGCCCAGTTCCACCAGTGCAGCCCCCAGGACTGTAAGAGTGGCACTGGTGTAATCCCAGTCAGAGGGGCTGTACAGACGGCCTCCAGAACTGACCTCGCTAGGTGACCAATCCTCACATCCCATCCCCAGCTAGAGAGTAAAAGGCAGTTTCTAACCCAGCTGCTGAAACCTGAGCACCTCCAGGGAGCTCACTGCTAGCAGCGAGTCTAAGGTTACAGCCTGCTCAGACCTGGTTTCTACCCCTAGCCCTGCAGAGTTGTCCTGGTTCATTTCAGGGGTGGCAGCAAAAGCTGCTGTTCTCCTGCCTGGTGTGATATGCAAACTGCAACTTGGCTGATTTTTGCAGTCGAAAAAAACTGGCCCAAGTCAATGATTTCCTTGAAATTTCCAGCTGCGACCTGGGCTTGATCCAGCATCAGCCTCTCTATTGCCTTCAACAAGTTTAGACCCCATGTGAAGGGCTTGCTCTAGGGGACTTGTGAGCCAAGAAGCCAGCTCAGCAAGGGCATCGTTCAGGGCTGTTAAAGGGTCTGGAAACTTATTGCTATTTAACACTGTTGAGCACGGATCTTAAAACATTCCTTAGCCCTAATGATAACAGTGCACCCCTCTCCCACAACGTGATCTCCCGTGCATTGGTACAGACCCAACCACGTCTGTATCCCTCCCCAACACCAGTTCTGATCTCCACACAGGTTCCCTGCCAAGATTGCAAAAGACAATGCACGTTGCAAGTGCCCGTCTCACGCTCCACAGGCCAAGGCAGCCCCCGTGGGGCGCGATCTCCACCCATGACACCTTACCTTCCCCGCTGGGGGTGTATTGCTTGTCCTCATAGGGAGTGCCCGTGTATTCCAGCAGCAGTCGGATGGCGTGAGCAAGCTGCAAAGAAGAGCACGAGAGTATTTACATCCCAGGATCCCTCCAGTTCCATCTGGTGAGCCCAGAGCTTGCCCCTCTCCAAGAAAGCAAGATAAATTGACCTTCCTCCCAATTCTGGTCACAGCTGCTGGAGCCCAGGACTATACACAGATCATGCGTGACGGCTTCTACCTTAGGCAGTGCACCACACAGGGGATTGAACCAGGGAACAGGGCTGGCTTTAAGCCGATTCCCCGGAATCGGGCCCCGTGCCCAAGGGGGCCCCGCTCCGGCGGTTGGGTTTTTTTTTTTTTTGGGGGGGGGGGGGGGTTGCTGCACCGAATGTCGGCGGCTGGAGGTTTTGGGGTTTTTTTTGCGCTCTGCCGAGTTTCGGCGGTGGAAGGTTTTTTGTTTTGTTTTTTCGCGTGGGGCCCACACCCGCTAAAGCCAGCCCTGCCAGGGAACCTCCATTATTCAGACATGAAAGCCAGAAGGGACCATTATGATTATCTAGTCTGACTTCCTGCACATTGCAGGCCACAGAATCTCACCCACCCACTCCTGTAATAGACCCCTAGCCTCTGGCTGAGTAACTGAAGTCCTCAAATCATGATTTAAAGACTTCAAGTTACAGAGAATCCACCATTTACACTAGTTTAAACTTGCAAGTGACCCGTGACCCATACTGCAGAGAAAGGTAAAAAAAAAAAAACGCAGGGTATCTACTAATCTGACCTGGGGGGAAATTCCTTCCCAACCCAAAATATGGTGATCTGTTGAACCCTGAGCATGTGGGCAAGACCCAACAGCCAGAGACACCTGGGAAAGAATTCTCTGAGTAACTCAGAGCCCTCCCCACCTAGTGTCCTGTCTCCAGCCATTGGGGATTTTTGCTACTAGCAGTTTCAGACGGGCCACACCCCACTGTAGCCAGTCTCATCATATCATCCTCGCCATAAACTCATCAAGCTCAGTCTTGAAGCTAGGGTGACCAGATGTCCCGATTTTATAGGGACAGTCCTGATATTTGGGGCTTTTTCTATAGGCACCGATTACCCCCCACTCCTTTTCCCAATTTTTCACATTTGCCATTTGGTCACCCTACTTGAAGCCAGTGCCCCCACTGCTCCTCTTGGGAGGCTGCTCCAGAACGTCACTCCTCTGATGGTCAGAAAGCTTCATCTAGTTTCAAGGCTCAACTTGTTGATGGCCAGTTTATAGCTGTTTGTTCTTGTGTCCACATTGGCGCTTAACTTAAATAACTCCTCTCCCTCCCCATATATATTAATAGAGATCGATCATATCTCCCCTCAGCCTTCATTTGGTTAGGCTAAACAAGCCAAGCTCCTTGAGTCCCTTCTTGTACAGTAAGTTTTCCATTTCTCTGATTATCCTAGTAGCCCTTCTCTGCACCTATTCCAGTTTGAATTCATCTTTCTTAACCATGGGAGACCAGAACTGCACACAGTATCCCAGATGAGATCTCACCAGTGCCTTGCATAATGGCACTAATACTTCCCTGTCTCTACTAGAAATGCCTCGCCTGATGCATCCTAGGATTACATTAGCCTTTTTCACATCGGGGGCTCATAATCACCCTGTGATCAAACAATATACTCATGTCTTTTGGCTCCTCTGTCACTTCCAACAGATACATCCCCAGTTTATAGCAAATATTCTTGTTGTTAGTCCCTAAATTCATGACCTTGCACTTTGCACCATTAAATTTAATCCCATTTCTATTCCTCCAGTTTTCAAGGTCCTCCAGATCTTCTTGTGCGATATTCTGGTCCTCCTCCATATTGGCAATACCTCCCAGCTTTGTGTCGCTCACACATTTTATTAGCACACTCCCGCTTTTTGTGCCAAGGTCATGAATGAAAATGTTAAATAAAATCATTCCCAAGACCGATCCCTGAGTAGAACACCCCTAGTAACCTCCCTCCGTCCTGGCAGTTCACCTTTCAGTATGACCAGTTCTAGTCTTCCCTTTAACCAGTTCTTTATCCACCTTCCAATTCTCATATTAATCCCCATCTTCTCCAATTTAATGAATAATTTCCCAGGTGGAACTGTGAAAGCACAAGCTGCTAAAGCTCTAACTGACTCCAATCCACCCTGGAGTGCACACCTTATGTGTGAGGGGAGCCCGACAATACACGTGGGAGGAGGCAGCATGAACTGAGAATATCAGCAGCAGCAGCAATGGGTGCTGGGTTGGCGCTGGGGTTTCAGTAGCCTGAGTTAGGCGGTGCTAAGCTTGGAATTCTGCATTGCACTGTGGACCCCACGAGGGCCTTTCTTGTTGAGACCATGCGGCAACTAATGCAAAATTGCAATGGGGCTCCTGACCTTCGAGCCACTGGGGGGACTACACCCACCAATAACATGCCTCCCCTCCCCCCAGACACCTGCTGTTGGGAAACAAAACCTTTGAAGACAGTTACAAATAAAGAGCCCAGTCAGGGCCTGGCAGTGGGACGGGTCCATCAGAGTTGCACTCCAGAGAGGGGCGGGGGTCAGGAGTGTGGAGGGCTTTCTGCAGGGACCCACATGGGCATTGGCTGCTCTGCAGGGACACTTTCCCCCAGTCCCACCGTTGGGGAGGGACGCGTTCACGTGATGGGGCCCTGCTCTCCTAGGGCTCCCAGTGAAATGTCAACTGACCTGCTTGCAGGAGCCCATCCCCCTACCCCAGGCAAATCGTGGCTACCATGACATGTGACCCCAAGCAAACCTGATAGAGCCAACCCATAGTCTCCTGCAGAGACCCCTCCCACCCTCCCCCATAGCTAGGAGGCTGCCTGCCCCACTCCTTTACCCCTCCCCCATAGCTGGGGGGCTGCTGCATCACTCTTGCTCCCCCGCCCCTCCCCCATAGCTGGGGGGCGGCCTGCCCCACTCCTGCACCTTCGCCCCTCCCGCATATCAGTAAGTGTGAAAAACCAGGACAGAGGGTGGGGGATAATAGGAGCCTGTATAAGAAAAAGACCCCAAAATCGGGATATAAAATCGGGACATCTGGTCACCCTAGCCCCGCTCTGCACCCCCGCTCCTCCCTCATAACAGGGGGGCTGTCCACCCCGCTCTGCACCCCTTCCCCCATAGCAGGGGGGTTGCCCGCTCTGCACCCCCTCCCCGCCCCTCCTCCATAGCTGGGGGGCCGCCTGCCACACTCCTGCACCCTGCCCCCTCCCCCATAGCTAGGGGGGCTGGCCGCCCCGCACCCTCGCCCCTCCCCCGTAACAGGGGGGTTGCCCGCCCCGCTCTGCACCCCCTCCGCCATAGCTGGGGGGCTGCCCGCCCCACTCCCGCCCCCATAGCTAGGGGGGCTGCCCGCCCCACTCCCCCATAGCTAGGGGGGGCTGCCCGCCCCGCTCTGCACCCCCGCCCCTCCCCCATAGAAGGGGGGTTGCCCGCACTCACCCCGCGGATGTCCCAGTACCCCAGCGTGACCCCCATGCTGCCGCTGCGCTCCGCTCTCGCCGCGGCTGCCCGGACACGATGCGCTCGGGTGGGGCTGCGGGGGCGGGGATCCGCGCTCCAGCTCCAGGATCCGGTTACTGGCGGGTCCCGCCAAACTCGCTTTCCCAAGCCCCGGCGGGCCGCGGGGGGCGGATCCTGAATTCCGCGGACCCCACTTGTTAACCCTGCCCTGGCTGGCTGCACTCCTGGCAGCCCCGCAGACCCCTCGCCTGTGCCCCCGCCCCCCGCAAGCCTCTGCCCTGCCCCCCCGGGGGGGCAGACTCCCACTATCTCTGGGGCTAGGGGTTAATTTAGCTCATTGCTGGGCTGTCTGCTCCCTGCAGTGTTATGCCCTGGTGCTGGCCAACCTGCGGAACTCCCTGCAGCAGGATGGGGCTCTCTCCATTGCATCCTGGGTGGTCAGTGGGGCAGTGTGTGTGTTGGCGGGGAGGGGTTGAGGTGGCAGGACTCTGACCTGGTGTGACTGACCTTTCCTTCCCTGGTCACCTTGGCCCCTTCATTCCCACCCTGCCCATCCAGCTTCAGGCAGCAGCTTTGCTCCGTTCAGCTGGGTGCAGAACACAGAGCCCCAGGAGGCAGCAGAGGTGGCTCTGGCATCCGTAACCACTGCCCCCATTCCTGTCACAGATAGGGGGACGGTGATGGGACTGGGACCAGAGAAGAGGGGGCACCGCAGGCACTAGGTACTTACCTCCTGCTGAAAAGGGCCATAGTATAGCGGTCGAAGGAATATGGTGGTTTGGAGCCCCTGAGGGGGCTTTTTGTTACTTTATTTGTTCATTTCTGTTGGGTCCGTATTGAAGGTGTGGGCGCATTGTGGATTAATATAGAGGCATTATGATATTTTCTGTTTTATTATCTATCCCTTTCCTAATGGTTCCCAACATTGTGTTTGCTTTTTGGACTGCTGCTGCACACTGAGTGGATGTTTTCAGAGAACTATGACTCCCAGATCTCTTTCTTGCGTGGTAACAGCTCATTGAGACCCCGTCATTTTATATGTATTGTTGGGATTATGGTTTCCAATGTGCCTTACTTTGCATTTATCAAGACAGTCCTATAGCCAGGGATGCATGGAAGAACATGCAGCCTCTGGGCCAGGGCCAGAAGAGACTTTTTTCTGCTTTAAATAAAATGGAGAAGGAACATGTGGAAAATCCAAGGATTTTTGATGTGGAGCCTGGACTCTCTGTGGACGTGGATGAATGAAGGGGACCCCTGCCTACCCCTTCCTGAGGTTAGAACTTCATTTGTTTGACTTTGGTGCGGTTTCTGCAGTGGGAAATTTAAGGTCTTGCTATGTCAGCTAAGCCCCGACACTGGTGTCTGTCCTAGCCAGCCATCAGCAGAAGATGTCACAATAATCAGGTTTGCCCCAGTGGCAACTGCATATGAAATAATACAGGTTTCCCTAATACTCCACTTCTAGGGTTTTAAAATCTCATTCCCCCTCCCCACTTTCTGCCTAAAACTCCAACCCCCCACCCTTTTTAAAAATTATTATTGAAAGGCATGAAATGTAAAACTGAGTGAAGGAAATGGTCTTTTTACACTGTGCGTAATGAGCCTATGGAACTCATTGCCACAATGTGCAATTGAGGCCAAGACTGCAGAAGGACCCAAAACAGGATTATCCATTTTTGTGGATAGTGAGAACATCACACAGTTACATTACACAGGGTGACTACCTCCTGCTTCCGGGCACAGACCATCCTCTGACTGAGGGGGTGTAAGAAGGAGAAACTGCCGCTGGAGCAGTTCCAGAACTACTCAGCTCAGGATTCTGTCCCCTTTGCTCTGAAATGTCTGGTGTTGGCTAGCGTCGCAGATAGAACCCTGGCTCAGATGGCTCACAAGTCTGATCCTGCTCACTGGACAATCCCTACACTAGAAACCCTTCTGGGGAACTGGTAGAAAACCCCAAGTCCTAGAGCCCCCTTCTGCCCTGACCCAGGATTTCCAAGGCGAGGAGTGGAAGGGTGCTAAGAACACCACAACTATAAAACCAAAAGCCAGGCAATGTTCATTCTAATTTTTGACAGGCTGTGTGTGCAAAACATTTCTTCTGTGCAAATTTTTGAAGCAGAGTTCAAATTTGTGCGCCATGAGGCAAATGCACCCAAGTGAGTAAAATGCTTATACAAGGAGATGTGTGGGTCCCGACGTGATCAACGTTCCATGTTCGAAATGCTGGCGGGGAGGGGTACGATTCATTGCCCTCCTTTCCCTTCCCCCCCATGCCAGCTAGTAGAATCTGGCTGTGTTAATAAATGGCGAGCAAACAACATCAAAAGTCGCCCGTAAATGATATTTCGGCCTGGCTCCGAGGTAGAATTTCATTTTTTGTGCTTCCTCTGTTGCTCACCCATCTAGGGGTCTGATCTAGCTCAAAATGAAATCATTAAAAGGTTCCCAATTACTTTAGGGGGAGTTGGATCAGACCCTTTGTTATGTATCTTCTTGTGGTTGTTCACTTCTCGCACCATTACATACACTGCATCTTGAGCTATGTTGGTTTCCCTTGTTTGCTGACTTGGGCTGATAGTGTCTATTACAAGACTACCTAAATACAGAGCTGCAGTTACATTTCTTTCTAGATGTTAGCATAATCTAGCAAGGGGCCTGTTTCAATGCATCCTTTGGCCACTTGTAAAGAGAAAATGTCACCAACAATGCTATGTGGGTGACCAGACTATATAGATATACCTTACAAGGACAAAGGAAGAATGGCCTTGTAATGAAGACACTGGATTGGGACTAGGGGACCTGGCTTCAGTTTCTGGAACTGCCAGAGACTTCCTGTGTTTCACTGGTTAAGTACCTTTGATCGATCCAAACCCTATTGAAGCTAATGGGAGGCTTTCCATTGACTTCAACAGGTTTTACATTAATGATATAAACTCTCAATTCTGTGACTGAATTCTTCTCCTGTAAAATGGGGGAGGGGGTGTGATATTACATGCCTACTCATAGGAATTCTGTGAGGAATTCAGATACCGTGATGATGTGGGAAACAAATCAATAGACACTCAGTATACATTTCTACTGACAGATCTACAGCCCTCGAATGGTGCCCCCCTCCCCCGCGGGACAGGGACACGGAGCCCTTACATACCGCCCCCCTCCCTCAGCGAGACATGGGCACGGAGCCCTCGCGTGCTGCCGCCTCCCACCACCCCAAGCGGGACACGGACATGAAGTCCTTGCGCGCTGCTGGCCCCCCTCTCCCACGGGATAGGGGCACGGAGCTGTCGCGCGCCACCCCACCCCCCAAGCGGGACACGGGCATGGAGCCCTCGCACCCCTCCAGCAGGACACGGGGCTCAGCTGCCACCCCGTCACGAGCGCTTTTAGAGTGGTCAAAGGGCATCCCGACCAATGTGCAGTCAGGACGCGAGACAAATGTGTGCACAGCTTAGAGGGAACAGTGGAGCCAGGGGAACACTGCAGAACTTGAACTTTCACCCAAGGGTTGCGTCTATTGTATTTGGAAAGGAAATTAAATAGTACAACCTCCAGAGCCAAGAATCTTTGACCTGGAGTCCAGTCTCCATAGATGGCAGTGAGAAGCCCAGATTCCTATTCCAAACTCTAGAGCTAAGATACTAACTCTGCTCAGACTCTAAAGCTCTGCAGACTGAAGGTATTTAGTTCTCTCCAAGCTCTCTAGGACTCAATTCCTTGGCTCAGCTTCCTCCAGAGACAAATCCAAGCCCCCTGCTCTGTCAGAGTCAAACCTGACATGGACATTGTTGCCAGACTAAGCCAGCTGTAGTCAGGGCCGGTGCAAGGAAGTTTCGCGTCCTAGGCGAAACTTCCTTGCACCAGCCCTGCGCCCCACCCTGCGCCCTACCCCCCAGCTAACACCGCCCCCCGGCTCCCGGCGCCCTAGGCGACCACCCTGGGTCACCTAGTGGGCGCGCTGGCCCTGGCTGTAGTGGGTGGTATTGTAATAGGCAACTTGCTACAGCTGACCTGAAAACTAGCTAATGATTCTCCCAAGGGAGAATAATTGACCATGTTTGGGGTAAATCAAGTTTCCCTAATACTGAACTTTAATGGAGGGTTCAGATCCCATAGGTGCTGGAAGTAGGGGCACCAGGGGTGCTGCAGCACCCCCTGATTTGAAGTGGTTTCCATTATATACAGGGTTTAAAATTTGGTTCAATGGTTCTCAGCATCCCCACTATACAAATTGTTCCAGTACCACTGTCAAATCCTGTCCTACCCCAGGGCAGCCTTCTAAGACCTTCTAGGGTCACAGAAAGCCCTTTTATTCCCAGCGGTTTGCAGTGCTGCTGACAGAGTTAGTAGGACTGTCAGAGCATCCTATTGATTCACATTCCTCCATCTTTTGCAAGGGTAGAGCAGGGGTTCCCAACTGTCTCCATGCATGACCACAGAACCATTCAATAGTGAGAATTCCATGTCCCACAATTCCTTACTCCAAAGTTTCTCACACATCCCGAGAGCAGAGAACTCTTGTAGGTTTAAGAGTAGGTGACTCAGCTTACATAGAGGGGGCCAGATATTCCAGAGCTCAGCTGCCAACCTGCGGGGCACTTCTGGAAATCAGCCAGCTGCTACAGGGTAGGGATTTCAGAAGTGCCTCAGGGTATGTTGGCAGCAGGGCCGGCCCTAGCTTTTTGGCCGCCCCAAGCAAAAAAAAAACCAAACACACAAGCGCCGCCTGCCCCCCCCAACGCCGGCCAACACCCCCCCCCAACAACTCCGCCCCGCCAAAACGCGGGGCGGGGGGCAGCGGGGAGGGCGGCATGCCCGCCGCCCTCCCCCCTGCCAGTGGGGAGCGTGGAATGCCTGCCGCCCCACTGCCCCGGCCGGGGCGCCGGCAGGGAGTGGAGCACGCCCGCTGCCCCGCTGCCCCGGCGGGGAGCGGAGCATGCCCGCTGCCCCAGCCGGGGAGCAGAGCACGCCGGCTGTCCTGCTGCCCCGGCCGGGGCGCCGGCGGGGAGCGGAGCACGCCTGCCGCCCCGCTGCCCCGGCCGGGGCACCGGCGGGGAGCGGAGCACGCCCGCTGCCCCGGTGGGGAGCGGAGCACGCCCACGGGGAGCGGAGCACGCCTGCCGCCCTGCTCCCCCGGCCGGGGCGCCAGTGGGGAGCGGACCACGCCTGCCGCCCCGCTCCCCCGGCAGGGGCGCCATCAGGAAGATTAGGTTTTTTTTGGGAAAAAAAAAACTTTGAGTGCCGCCGCCCCCCTCCAGGTGCCGCCCCAAGCACGTGCTTGGTAGGCTGGTGCCTGGAGCCGGCCCTGGTTGGCAGAGCAGCAAGAAGGGCGCTTCCCAGCATGGGCGGACGGACAGACGCCTGTTCTGATCAAGCTAGCGTGGCTGGCAGTTAAGGCTAGCCACCCGAATACAAACCTGCCCGACCCCTTGGGTGGCAAGCCGCGGGGGGGTGGCGCTCTTCCCCGCCGGCGCCCTGGCCAGGGGAGCAGGGCCACGGGCATGCTGCCCTCCCCGCCGGCGCCCCGGTCGGGGCAGTGGGGCCGCGGGCATGCCACCCTCACCGCCGGCGCCCCTCCAGAGGTGCTGCGGGGTGTGTGTGTGTGTGGGGTTGTTGCGGTGCAACACTGCGGGGGCGGGGGGGCGGTTATTTCCGTGGGTGCGGGGGGTGGGTGTTGTTTTTTTGTTTTGGTGGGGCAGCGCTTGGGTGTTTTTTGTTTTTTTTGCTTGGGGTGGCAAAAATGTTAGAGCCGGCCCTGGCTGTCATAGCCACACTGCTATTTCTAGTGTGCTAGCTTGCGCAGACCTAGCGCATCAGTCTCCCCATGCTGGGAAGTGCCCGCTCGCTGCTCCGCAGACACACCTTGAGAGACAGATGCCAAGACTATCAGAAAGGACGAGTCAATGGAACTCATGCTCGTCACTTTGACGCTGCTGGAAATTCCATGCTTGGTGCCAGAATGGGACCTAGGCTGCTTTGGAAACCTGCCCATGGATAAGCATTGGCTTAATTTGCAGACAGGGGGGCCATTTTATGCCAGGGTCGTGTTGTCGTGATTGCTGGAGTTACGCCCGGGCAGTACCGCACTGGAGAAAGAGCATCAAGAGGTTCAAAGGCTCTAATAAGGGTGGAATAAGCCTCTCAGACATTGAGGGGTTCATCCCAACGTCGGAAACATTTGAGCTCGACCCGCCACTACCCATCGCCCAGGAACAGAGAGGAGTCACTTTGGCTATTACAACTTCCATCTGCGTTGTGGGGAAAGAGAAGGGGATTGAGCTTACATCTGTCACAGCACCATCTGGGACTTTTAGGGGAGTCGGGCCTCAGCTCCTCCTGGGCCTTGGTGAAGCCCTGACCAGGGCTAGGCTCACAGAACTAGGCTCAGCTGGAAGTGAACCCTGCTAGGAAAGGGGGTTGCTGCTCTCAAACCAGGAGAGACCCTGGGGGTCAGGGAAGGTCCGGGAGGGGTGTCTCCACACCCGCCAGGGGAAGGCCTGGAAGAGAGGACTGCAAGGAGCAGGCTGTTCTGGGAGACTCTCCGTGGAAGGCCAGGGCTGTGTGAGCGCTGGGAAAGGAGCTGCACTGATCTGTGGAGCTCTGGCGCTGGAGAAAAGAGCAGAGTTTGCTTTGGGTAGCCAGAGCAAAGTGTGAATGTTTCCTTGGTTTGACTCGACAAAACAGATCCCAAGGGGTGGAGGTGGGGGGTTTGAATTACATCCACTATTGTGTAGTCTGTGTTCGCCTCTGGGACACAAGGAGGGGCTGGAGGCACCCAGCCTTGGGGGAGCGTGGCATGTGTCACAATATCCCAGAGAGCTAACAGCTCTGCACTGGGGCTGGGGAAGGGGTTTGTTCCCCTTTTTCATCTGAAATATCCCCATCCCCCTTGCATGATTGGCCCCTGAGCCGTGCTGCTCTGAACACTCCCACCTGCTCTACAGAAACACGGAGAGCTGGCTGGGAGTGTCTGTTGCCAGTTCCCAGCATCTGTTTACCCTTGGCCAGGTGCTAAAGTAGCTTAACCACAGCCGGCCCTGTGCAGCCGTTCCTTTATTTTCATGCCCAAACATCCCCAGGAAGGACGCTGCAGAGGGGGAATAGGGCAAGGGTCTTTTGACTCTCAGCTAGTGCACTTTGGCAGAAACTGGGGTTGCCCAGAAATCCTAGGACCATTTAACGCTCAGGTTCACAGGTTCTTGGGAAACACTGTGGATAATCCATGCTCCTCCTAGGGAGCACCACCAGACTGTAGCAACACGGTCCTTCTGACTAGATCCTTCAGGCTTGCAGCACAGAGGTGATGAAGAGGAGGCTGCAGGTACTGAGTATGAAGAAGAGGTCACCTTGGATTCCCCATTGCTGCTGCAGTCCGATGGGAGGGAGAAGTTCAGAGTTGCATGGTGTCACAGACTCACAGTTCGTGCCCACTCTTGGCCCCATGCGGTCCGTGGGGGTGCCCCTTTCAGTGAGGCAGCCCTTCTCGGGGGTCCACTCTCGGGGGTTAAGCCTCTCCACCTCCTGGAGCCACACCTCTCTGAGCCTTAGCACACCTGTTTCTCACTGTGGGCCCCCTCAGGGAGTCCACGCACTCTGGATTCCCAGGCCTCCAACCCCGAAGGGGACGATGCAACCCTGTTCCATAGACCAGAGTGACTCTCAGCCAGCGTAAAATAGGAGGGTTTATTGAGCGTTGAACACAGCACAGGAACTCTCAGGGCTCTCAGGCCTGGCCTCCCCCCAGCCCAGCACATCCAGCTCTCCTGCATACAGGTGGACCCTGCCTGCTCCCTCTCTCCAGCCCAGAGCCCCCCTGCTGCCCTGCTGGGCAGTGGATATCACTGGCTCCAAGCCCCGCCTCTGTCCATTGTCTTCTCTCCAGGTAAACAGCCCTGCAAACAGGATCATCTGGGTGTGGGCCTCTTCTCCTCTCTGGCCCCCTGTGGCTGGAACCGGTTGGTTAGGTCCCCGGGGCTCCTCTCTTCCCAGCCTATTGTTCTCCCACTGGCCAGAACCGGCTGCGACTCCTGAGCTGGGCTTCCAGGTCACCTGTCACCTCCTTAAACCCGTAACACCCAGGGAAACTGAGTCCCACCCCCTCTGCATGCAACCCCTAGGAAACCAAGAAACCCCCCCCTAGGCAACAAGGAAAACAGGAAACTCCCTCATGCCGTCACACATGGCCTACGTGGCTGCTGTCAGCATTGGGAGCTGCCTCCTCAGGGGTTCTGCTGAGAAGGTCCTGGAGGTATCTGATGTACCTGATAGCAGCTCATAAGGTTTCGACTTTGCTAAGGTGTTTCTCTGCCATGGCAGGTGGCCTTGGAGCCAGGCGTAGCCTTCGTTCACGCACTTCACCTGCCATATCTCCCTCTCGTTCCTCTTCTGTACGAAGGCAGGTTCAAAGGGGTAGTTGCAGACCCCAAAATGCCTGTGGAAAGGGACCCAAGAGAACCCCTACCGCCATAAGTGTCATAATAGGCTGGGTCAGTGTTGATGGGGTGGAACCAGACAGGGATGATGGCCAAAGTGTCTGCCAGAGGAAGATGAGAATGGCCATGAGAAGGGGAAATTGCCAGTTGCATGCAGCTGTGGGTAGCCATTGTCCTCCTGTTGACCAGTGCTCTTCAGTAGCTACTGCTCATGGTTGGCTAAACAAATCTCACTTTTCAACGTGGCTGAGTGATACCGAGCAGTAACCGACCTCCAGCAGCAATCCCAGCTCCCTGAGCTGTGGACAACTGGATGGTACGCCCGTCGATTGCTTCCAAGCCTCTTGTATCGGCCTGGGCTGAAAGAGGACTGGAAACAGAACCCAGCTCTCCAGACTCTGCCCTCCCCACTGGCCTATACGGGCTCTTGTTATCCTGAGCTACTTAGTCATTGTAGCCACAGCAAAAGGGGTGACTGGCTGGCAAGTGTTTGGCAGCCACAAGATGCTGAGCTCAACAGTTTTCCTTATTGTGCAGTCAAGTCCTCACCATCTCTGTCCAGCAACAGCCACGCCAAGGAACTCTTCCCCATACCGCTGGCAGAGCCATGTACCGATGTGAAGAGGTTGACCCGCAAGCGGGGACCGCCTTGATCATCTGCAGGCATCCCAGCTTTGTGGGAATCTAGTTGGCGTCTCATCCCACCCTCATCCTGCTGGTGTCGGAGCGCTGTGCAGTCGTGCGTTAAGCAACGTGACTCCCGTGTGTTTTGTTCTCTCGGCATCTCCCCAGGGGGAGGATTAGGTGTGCAGTGTAGTGGTTTGTTTTGGTAGGGTTGGTTGGTGGTTGGAGTTCTTGAACAACTACACTGCTCTGCGCTGATGTTCGAGGAGGCTGGGTGGAGATGCGTGCCTGGCACCGGGAGCTGGGGAGCCTGTGATGGTCCTTAGCTCCTGGACAAGGTGGTTCCGCAGTCTCTGAGGGGCCCTAAGGAATCTCTGTCTCCTCCACAGATGAGCTTGCGGTGTTCACTCGTGGTGGACAGTTGGATGAGCAAAGCTGTTGACCTTCGTGCTCATCCTAGAGCTTTATTAGGGAGCTTGGGCCCAGGCTGTTGAGCGCCTTGAAGGGAAGGACTGAGCCCTCGACATTGATTTGTTCTATGAGAAGCCAGGGTAGAGAGTGCTGGCCAGGTGAGAGGTGTGACGGTCCATTGACTAGATCCCTGGAGTGGGAATTGGGAGACCCTGGCTGTGCCACTGACCTACTGCATGACCTGGGGTAGGCTGGCGTTAACTCACCCGTTATACCCCTGCGGGACAGTTAACACAGGGTTCTGGTTAGCTGGAGTGTATACGGTTACTCAATGTTCTCCTGAGTATTAACTTGCAGAGTGATTCTCTCCCCTGGTTAAACCAAGCCCGCATCCTCCCCGCCGATCTGCCCCATGTTCCAAGCCCAACCCATCTCCCACGGTGCTTTTTATTCCACGCAGCTGCTGAGGCTGCCTGCAGCCAGGGAGGGGGGAGACCTTCTGAATGTTCAGAGCTGCAAGGCCTCCCTGGGACTGGGTTCTTCTGGCCAAAAGCAGATTTCTCCTGAGACCAGAACTGAAGTGCAAGTACAGCTGGGATTACAGGTAAAGCCAAGCAGCACAATTACCACAGACTCCGGTTTATTTTCACAGCTGCACCTGCCTGGTTGTAACCTTCGGGATCTCCAGCTGCTTGTCTCTAGGCTCAGGGACACCCTCTGGCTCCGGATCCTGCTGCACCCCAGGGCTGAGCCAGACCGTGCCACTGTTTAAAGCCTTCATTTCAGAGGCACCGTTCACCTTGCGGCCCCCGCATTGCGGCCGTCTGTGGTGAGGGCAGGCAGTGTCCGGCTGTTGGGATGCTCACAATGCATGTTAGGGGAGCGGGGGTGTTCACTGAAAGCATTGCTCCCCATCCATAAGGGATCCCAGGAGATTTGAGGGCCTCCTGCATGGCTACATGTTTTGCCACCCAGCAGTCTGCAGTGAAATACACACCTAGCCTGGACGGGCAGTGGGCCGTGAACCCTGGAGCTTCAGCACTAAAGCACATGTGTCTACATGTGAACCACAGGGGTAACTCCATTAGCTGTTAGCAGCAGCAGGCTCTATCTGGCCACTAGCTGGATTCACAGCATTAGATGGAGCCATGCCACTAAACCCCGGGGAGTTCTGATCCAGAATAAACCATGATTTGAGGACTTCAATAGCTGAGACATAGTGGAGAGGATTATTCCAGGAGGGGGTGGGTGAGATTCTGTGGCCTGCATTGTGCAGGAGGTCAGACTAAGATGATCATAATGGTCCCTTCTGACCTTAAAGTCTATGAGTCTATGAGAATATTTGTTTATGACCAGCCATACATTTTAAATAGATTTATTTTGCTGCAGCGACAGACTAGCCTCAGGGAGCAGGCACAGGGCATCGGTGGTGATTTCACGCTGAGGACGCAAATGCAAGTACAGGAAAGAAATTTACCTTGTAAAAGACAGGTGCGCCTGAGCCTTAGAGTAGGATGACATGAAAGCCTGTTAGATGGATGGGGCCATATTTATCCCTGGTCTAACACCAAGCCATGGCTGCCCGTCGCCCACGGTCCCCAGAAAAGCACTGATGAGACCTTTGCTGTGTTTTTTGTGTGGGATCCAGGCATGCAGGCCCAAAATAAACCAGGAGGGCTGTTTATATTTTGGCTGACAGCATATATTTCGTTAGCCCTTTGCAGGATCCAGTCCTAAGTACCCCGTGAGGTATTTTCCCACTCTCCGATACCACTGAAGTTAAAGCAGTTTCTCAGCACCTTTTGGGATTAGCCAACAGCCTAGATGCCGAGGTCAGAAGGCGCTATTCTGATGACTGAGTCTGACCTCCTGCATAGCACAGGTCAGAGAATCCCATTATCTGACTGGGTAAACCTTGCACATCAGCTGTGCCTGGGCAGAGGGTTCACGTAAGACTGGGAGAGCACAGGGAAATTTTGGGTTATTTTTATATTCCCTCCCCCCAGCCGCCAATACCACCCATTCCCCAATTTCTCCTCTCTCCCTCCCCCCACCCCCTGGCCGCAATTAATTTTGCTCTGAAAACCAGGTATCCACAGCCTAGCATAGAATATTTTAATTCTTACACAGCAAAAGTATCCAGTTAAAAAAAGCCACTCGAGTGACACACTCCCTTGTTTCTGTTTAAAGACGTGATCCTTGTTTCTGTTTAAAGAAGCAATGCTAAATGATAACAAAACTGAAGCACTTAGCAAACTCTCTTGATGGGAAAACAAACTGGAGTAACAGATGAATAAATACAGTAATTAATTACTTTGCTTTCTTACACACAGCAGAAATACTTACCATAGTCAAAGATCTCAGTTTTTTTAATGAATTACAGAAACTACAGTGCATCTTTAGTAAATGTTCAGGGCTCTGTGATCCGGAGGGGCCTGCTAAACATAGCAAGACCTTTGTTCTAAAGTCTCATTGAACTAATGGCCCTGTGCCTCGCTCTGCCAGGGTAAACAGGCCTGATCTATGTGTAACTTACTCCCACTGTGCAGGGGCAGGGCTAAAGTGGAGTAAAATGGCCTCAGTGTAAATGAGAATCAGGCCTTTCCCCCCCACTTCGCCCCTCCAGGGCTCCTTGGGTTGTTAGTACCTAACACCCGTCAGTTTCACAATGCTCAGTTACGACAGAAGGCTCAGGTGCCCGACTGTGATCTCAGTGACGCGGGTGTAGATCTGGAGAGACCCCACTGACATCAGTGGAGTTACTGTAGATTCACACCAGAGTAAATGAGAGCAGCAGCTGAATCCAAAGGCCTGGATTCTCTTCTCATCCACACCAGTGCAAATCCTGACACTGGTGCCAACGAGCGGAGAACCAGGCCTCTTGTGTCCAGAGCGGCATCCTTACAGAAAAGGCTCTGGGGCCAGATCTTCTGCTGATGTCAACGAAGGTAGCTCTACTGAGCTTAGCGGAACGATGCCAGCTTACACCAGGTGAGAGATTGGCTCCCTGTGGTACATGGTAGAATGTTTGGTGCCCTGTCATGGAGTAGAACTGTGAGACAGTGTAAATAATATCCATAAATAATAAATAATCCCACCTCCTATTGAAAATGAGCTCTACGGGAGGACAAGCTGCATCCTAGCTCCCACATGTACAGAACTGGCTTATTTCATACAGCACAAACACAAGCTTTCCTCCCTTGTTGGTTTCTCTGCGTTCGCAGCCCCTCGGCTAAGGCCAGTGGGTCCTGTGTCTTGACAGCACAGTGGCCGAACAGGTTTGGCAGAAGCTATGTGCTGAGGTATCTGTCTCCCTGTGTAAGCCAGGAATGGGCTGAAACCAGTTTTGTTTCATTAAATAGTTTTCTTTGAATTCTCCAGGCTGCAGATTGTTACAGGATAGCTCAAACAAAGAGGCCAGGGACAAGAATTCCCCAGTGATTACAATGCCCTCGCTCAAGGCTATTTCATGCCACATGACGTGCTTCAGGAGAGGGGCACGCAAAGCGCCAAATGCAGGCAAGGGAGTTCGAAAACTGGGTCCCACATTTGCCACATCTTTTAACACCAGGTGCAGGCGGCAGAAACGACAGGTCCCAGCATGCAGCACTCTGTGTCATGACCGCTGCCAAGATGGAGCAGTGCATGCCGGGAGCTGTAGTCTGCCAGTCTCCTTATTAAGGATGACAATGTCTGCACCGGGATTCCTTTGGGGCCATTTGAGGGCAGTTGTCAATGGGGCCCTCAGCTGGGCAAAGCTCAGGGTGCCTCTGGCTTAGGCTGTAAAGGAGGCATGGGGCACAGTCATGGGCAGGCACTTTGGCCTTGTTTGCTCTATGAAAGCCAACCGGGGAGGATGGGTTAGGGAGGCTCAAACCAAACACTGTGGGGGTCCTATTGGGTGAGATAAACATGGCCTATCCCCAAAATGCTGCAGCTGCCTGTCCCCAGCAGACAGTCACCGCATGCCTGGCTTGCTCTAGCTCAGCATCTTGTGTCGGTCAAAAACCGTCTTCCTCTGCTCCTGCACCTGGCGCTTCCACCGCTGCTGGGCTCCTTCCACCCTCTCCAGCACCGTGTTGGCTCTGGCGCCGGTGGGAGCGGGAGCTGCTGCCAATGAGCGGGCCTCCTGCAATGCAAAGAGAAGGAACCAAGAGGTCAAAGGGGTGAGTGGGGTGGAGGAGCGATATCTCTACTACAGAAAAAGACAGCTCAGCGTTGGGAGACACGTTTACATGAAGAGCTATTTCGGGACTGAGTTTTCCTTGGAGAGAGGGCCTGGTTTTCAGAGGTGCCCAGCTCCCACTGACTCAAACTGGAGGGGCAGGTCCTCGGCGTAACTGGGCTTGAAGCTGGGACCATTCGTGTTAAAAGCACAGGCCTCCAGCACTGGAGCTAAAGGAGCAGCTCCCCTAAGAGGTAGCTGCAGTAGGCTCTTATCCTCTTCTTTAGGCCAGCAACTAGAAGGGCCAGTGTTCCACACTGCTAATGTGAATTGCATCAGCACCGTTTGGCCCACGCTTACCACTTGTGCGTGGGGGGACCCACTCATACATCTGCGGGGTGAAATTTCAAATTTCAATCATTATTGGGTTTGGGTCCCATTGAGAGAGCGAGCACGTGAGAAAGGGCTGGAGCGAGAGCTCCTCATGCCAAAGCACAGGGTCAGATCCTCAGCTGGTGTAAATTGGTTTAGCCCAGAGGCTCTGGCTCGCCGTGTTTATCCTGCACCAATACCCAGCTGAGCTACTGGGGCTGTTCTAACCATGCACTCTTGTCATTTAGTATTTATGCTGCAGGAGTGCCCAAAGGCTCTATTGCGCTAGGTGCTGTACGAACATGGGGGAAGACAAAGAGCTTACAATCTAATGTCCTGGTATTTATATCATGTTCATCACTGGGTTAGCACAGTGCCTTAAAGAATTATGCAAATCTGTATTAGTGGACTACATGCAGAACCTGATTCCCTCTCACTCACCCTGGTGTAAATCAGGAGTAACTCCACTGGCCCTGATCCCCCCCTCACTCACCCTACTGTAAATCAGGAGTAACTCCACTGGCCCTGATCCCCTCATTCACGCTGGTGTAAATCAGGAGTAATTCCATTGGCCCTGATCCCCCCTTGCTCACCCTGCTGTAAATCAGGAGTAATTCCACTGGCCCTGATCCCCCCTCACTCACCCTGCTGTAAATCAGGAGTAACCCCACTGGCCCTGATCCCCCCTCACTCACCCTGGTATAAATCAGGAGTAACTCCACTGGCCCTGATCCCCCCTCACTCACCCTGGTGTAAATCAGGAGTAATGCCACTGGCCCTGATCCCCCCTTGCTCACCCTGCTGTAAATCAGGAGTAACTCCACTGGCCCTGATCCCCTCACTCACGCTGGTGTAAATCAGGAGTAACTCCACTGGCCCTGATCCCCCCTCACTTACTCTGGTGTAAATCAGGAGTAACTCTACTGGCCCTGATCCCCCTCACTCACCCTGCTGTAAATCAGGAGTAACTCCACCGGCCCTGATCCCCCTCACTCACCCAGGAGTAACTCCAGTATAATCAGCGAAGCTCCCTGATGAGGTTTTGCAAACACCAAACCAAATAGCCCCCTCAGCCCGTTTCCGATACTGAATCCGCCCAGAAACTGACTGGCACAGAGAGTGAGAGAGCAATACTGTTACTGAGCTACCTTCCACCCGAGTCCCTCCCGTCTCTGCCAGCAAGGCTCTGGGTGCTGGACATAACAGAGAGGGAGCAGAGTCAGGAGAAACCCCAATAAAAATACCCAGGGGGAACAGCTGTCCCTCAGACCAGGCACCAGGAGAAGGAACAGCCTGAAGACTAGCTGGGAGAGCAGTGGAGGGAGATGGAGCTGATTTCCCACCCCTTGGACCCCTCGCTTTCCACTCCCTCCCTTGCTAGGGTGACCAGATGCGAGGACCCGAAAATCGGGACTTATCCCCTCCCACCGGACTTGTTGAGCAAAAAAATAATAATTTCCTGCCGGAACGGAAGAAGCCTGTATATCGGGACAAATGGCGTCCCGACCATTCATCGGTCGGGACGTGGGACAAAAGAAGAAAAATTGGGACGGTCCCAATTTTATCGGGATGTCTGGTCACCCTATCCCTCGCACCCATTCCACTACCCTTGCTCCCCTTCCCCTCCCAGGAATCTCCCCCTGCCCTCTGTGTCTCGGGGCTGCTGCATTTCAGTCCTTCCCAGCCACATCTCTCCATCAAAAGGGAGCGTTACTTCCTGTAACCACAACTGGAGTTGCTGGGGCTGGCTCTGTGCTGAAACTCAGCATGGCTCTCCAGATCCTGGAGGGATTTCCTGAAAGGCTCCGGGCCCCTCTCCTCTGCTGCCACATACCTCCTAAGGGATTAACATGCCTCATTCACCTCGCTGAGAGCCGCCCGCTAAATGCACCTTCCTTTGCAGTGCCCTGAGCTGGCACGGCTTCTAAGGCCGCACAGCTGCCAGGCTTAGCAGGGAGCAGAGCAGCGGTGTGGAAGAAAGGTGGGGGGGGTGGGGGAGTAAAACCAGTCAGTGATTAACGCCTTGGCTTCAGCCCACTGTCAGATCCATCGGATGGTCCATTGCTCTCACAGCAGTGCAGGAACAGCGATGAAGGGTTGAAGTGCCTGGCTGTTCATCCCAGCTTTGGTCCCAATGAAGTCAGTGATCCAACTGTTGTTTGCTCTAACGGGACCAAGCGTTGATCCATGCTCAGTGCGTTGCTCATGACTCTGGAGGATGTCATGTCAGCAGGAAGGAGGGGTGGACCCCCAACCAGGGCGATCCCACCAGCAGACCCAGATGCCCTTTGAGAGTGTGTCCAGCTGCACACTTGCAAGCCACACCCCTCATGCTCTGCAGCAGTTGCTCTCCAAGCTGCTCCCTTCCCCAGCCAACAGGAGCTGGGCTAAACTCCTCCCAGGTGTAAGTAGCTGGAAAGTGGTGCAAATCTGAGCCACAGCACTGAGTCTGCTGCCATTGTGGGTTCAGTGCAGGCACAGCATGTTACAGAGGAGATGCACACACTGCGCTCTCTCTCTCTCTCGGTCCTCCGTTAGAAGGAAGCACGTGTCTGTTTTTTGTTGGTGAAAGGCAGCTTCAGACTTTCGGTGCAAAAGACATGGTGCTGGGAGAACACAGGGACAAAGCAGAGCTGGAACAGGGCTAGGGGTGGGCGTGAAGTCCTCTGGGTTGGGAACCTGGGACAGGGGACTCGTTTCTGTCTGTCTGCAGACTCAGGCAGATATCACTGCACTGGTTATACTTGGGGCCCATGTGGAAGGTTCATGCAGCCATGAATTCTAGACACTTACTGGTTTTAAAATGAAGGATTCTGGAGCAGCTGAATAGGTCATGCCGGCCACCTTACTACAGCGTACAAGTTGGATCTGGCCTATAGGCCATATATTTGATAACTCTGGCCTCAGACACCCAGTTCTGGTGACAGTGCTTTCCTACAGATAGAGGTTTGTGTCCTACGGCTGGCACTAGCCTGATTCTAGGGTGGGGAGCCGGTGACTAATAGGTTTTTCACCAGTGATATTGGCCTGATTCTCCTCTCACACCAGTATCACACCTATGTGATTACAGTGAGGTCAGCAGAGTTACTCCTCATTTACACCGGGTGAGTGAGAAGGGAATCAGGCCCCAGGGAGTTTGGAACAGGACACACAAGCCTCCATGCAGGCAGGAAGGGGTTAATGAACGCCTGGTAGCCCAATTAGCTCAAACTGAGTCACCTGGAGCAGGAGGCATGCTTCCAGGGAGGGGCCTAATAAAAAAAAGAGCTCTGAGCAGCTGGAGGGAAGCAGGTGGAGAGAGTAGCTGGTGTGGTAAGAAGGCTAGCCAAGGGTCAGGACTGGGACAGGCTGGTGCCTTACAGATCTCCTGGAGGAAAGGGGAGAGTTTGTGTTGTTTCAGACTTGTTTTAGACTTTGAGAGCCCTGGGAGAAGTAGAACTACATAGGAGCCAGGGGGAGGGCTAACCCTCTGCAACCCAGAAGGCTTTGGAGGTAGAGCAGTGGAAGACAAGCTGGGAAACCGAGGCAGAGTAGCTGTTGCACTGCAGAGTGCTGCTAGGGAGTGGGGCTATAAGGTTACACCAGTGTGTAAATGAGGAGAAGGGGACCCGTGGTTCTGTCGCAGCACTGAGTAGACGAATAGATTTCTGGGCTCTGCATAGACCAGATCTTCCCCCATTAGTGCTTCAGTCAGTCACCATGTGGGTGCCCCGTGATCAGTCCCAGGGAAAGGGGAGTGTTTCTGAACATGTCCAGGCCGAGCTCAGGGCTCCCTTTGTCACACCCTGTCTCAGCAAACACATGGGCTTCCTCTCTTCAAAGCGTATCTGGGCACCTGGAATACAGCTAATCCCCTGGGAGGTGATGCGCACAGCAGCTAGCCTGGGGCCCTGCCAAGCCTGCAAGGCGGTTGAAAGGAAGGCAGGCATCTTCTCTTGCTCTTGAGAGGTGCCCTCCTAGCACACAGGGCAGGCGCAGCAAGGTAGGTTCCCCTCAATGTGAACGGCTGCAGGGACACCAGGCCGTCCCGGGCAAGTGCCCTTGAGCTCTACCCAGGGCTTGGGGCACATCCCATCCTGGAGAACCGCCCCTGGCTGGGACAGGGAAGGGGGCTCTCCCCAAATTTCCCCTTGGGTTCCCCTGCCCCACCGAAGACCAGGCTGTGCTCTAAGTGCACAACTGCCATCATGGGGAGCAGGGCTTGTGTCCTGCCTTCAGCTATCAGCGATGTGGCCTGGGTTTGAAACTCTTCCTGCCCCTGCCTGACTCCTTAAGGCCCCATATCCTGGTAATCCTCTGCCTGACCTAGGGTGGGCTCCTCCAGGGCCTGTTAACACTGAGGTGAGGGGCCTGGACATGCTGCACGCAATCCATCCCTAGGGCCGTCCCTGCTGCAGGGCTGGGACAGTGACTGGTGAATGCCAAAGGCTCAGTGCTGCCGGTGACACGCAGCATCTCACACCAGAGCTCAGTATGGCTGGGCGGATCCAGCTTCCGCTAGCCTGCGGGCAGAGACTCGCCTCTGATTGAGGGCAGCTGGGAGCTTTTAGCACCCAGGGTACAGCGAGTTCGGCCACATCTCAAGGCCTTGGCACCATCCCTTCAATGGCTGTTCTCTCTCGCCTGTCCGTGGCCCCTCCCGATCTTCCTTGTGCCCCTACTGGTAGTAACTAGGCTGTTGGCTGAGGAGGGTGGCTGCCTAGGGAACCCAGAGGGGTTGGCTGGAAGGGTCTGACATGCCTCATCCAATTTCTCTGCCTTGTCTCTCTCCTGGGTGCCAGGGCCCGACCTTTGACTGCCATGGTGCATGCCCAGGTTCTAAGGGCTAGCCGCTAGGCTCCTGGGCCAGCCCTTGTTTGGGTAGTCTGCTCAGGACTGAGCTGGCCTGGAGACTGCAGACAGGGTGGCTCCTAGAGGCCATGATGACCTCAGCCCAGAAGCGCCACTGGTTGGGAAGGGATCATCTACCGAGCAACACAACTCCAGCTTGTCCAGCACCCTGGTCTCGGCTCACGGAGCCGCTCCAAACAACACACACCTAAAGGAAATGCTGGGTCCCAGAGCTGCACATTCCACCTTCCATAATTAGCCCCCTGCATCTCCCAATTATAGCATGAGCCAAGGCTACAATTAGCTCATTACAGTTAATCACTGTGTGTGCATCAGCTCCACTCCCCCTGCCACCTGGACTAGCATTACCGCGCACTAATAACCAGCTGCATCTACATTTCCTCTGGGAGACCACCATGTCCCAGCCCCCTGCTCAAGCGATGGGAGCTGGGGGGGACAGACAAGGCAGGATATATAGGGCCTAATCCTGGTGCCCTTGCTCCTCACATCACTCCCTGGCTCATACATAAAGCCAGGACGTTACCGTGGGAAACATCCCAAGCTGATTTGAAAACCAAGCCTGTGTTTATGGCTAGCAAGACCGGGCAGCGGTCAGAGCTGCTGAGGGCTGGGCGTTCCCTGGCTTAGAAAGTCACCTCCAAAAGGAAGAACAATTGTATTAATCGGGCACGCGAATCTCCTCAGCCCTGAGCCCAGGACACTGTATGGACACAGGGATCTAGCAGGGGAAAGATTAAACAATACAGGGCTTGGCAGTGGGGACAGAGTAAAAAACCACCAACCCCGTCCCCAGCATGAGATCGGTTGAGGTGTGAGTGAAAGCAGGTGGGTGTGACTGGATGTTAAGGGGGAGTCAATGGTCCAATCGAGGCCCATCAGCACAAAGGCCCAATCAACTGCTGACCCCTAAGATGCAACAAAGTGGGATCTGTCAAAGGCGGGTGTGGCCTGAGTGCAGATCCTGGTCCAGGTGGGGCCATGGAGTAGGGGGATCTGGGATGCAGCCCTTCGCACCACTGCAGAGTCGAAAAGCACCAGCTCTAGCTTTAAGTCAGCTCCTCTGTGCAGCTCTCCTGCCTCCCAGCGCTGTCTAGGCCTTCACCAAAAGCCCATCCTCCTGCACCCCTCTAGAAGGGTACTGCCAGGTGGGGGCTGCTAGGGCTGCACACAGGTGGAAGCAGTTTGCATTTTGTTTGGATCCGATCCACAATTCAGCAGATGAAAATCAGTCCAATTTGCAAATGGGCAGGACCACAAAACTCCCCTGCTAACCACCCTGCGCAGGCCAACTCTGGGTCCCGGGAAACCTGCAGCCCCAGGCTTCACATGGACCAAGATCAGGGATTTAAAAAATAAAGCAGAACAAAAAAATTCTACATTTCTAGTTGGCATTTAAAAAGTGCCAGCCCCAGCAGGACCCAGGTGGGATGGGAGAGGGCAAGACTAGAAAGGCACAGGCACAAAATGAGCTCAAACTAGCTACAGGAATAAAGGGAAACAAGAAAACTTTTTATCAATACATTAGAAGCAAGAGGAAGACCAAGGACAGGGTAGGCCCACTACTCAGTGAGGAGGGAGAAACAGTAACAGGAAACTTGGAAATGGCAGAGATGCTTAATGACTTCTTTGTTTTGGTCTTCACCAAGAAGTCTGAAGGAATGCCTAACATAGTGAATGCTAATGGGAAGGGGGAAGGTTTAGAAGATAAAATAAAAAAAGAACAAGTTAAAAATCACTTAGATAAGTTAGATGCCTGCAAGTCACCAGGACCTGATGAAATGCATCCTAGAATACTTAAGGAGCTAATAGAGGAGGTATCTGAGCCTCTAGCTATTATCTTTGGTAAATCATGGGAGACAGGAGAGATTCCAGAAGACTGGAAAAGGGCAAAGATAGTGCCCATCTATAAAAAGGGAAATAAAAACAACCCAGGAAACTACAGACCAGTTAGTTTAACTTCTGTGCCAGGGAAAATAATGGAGCAAGTAATTAAGGAAATCATCTGCAAACACTTGGAAGGTGGTAAGGTGATAGGGAATAGCCAGCATGGATTTGTAAAGAACAAATCATGTCAAACCAATCTGATAGCTTTCTTTGATAGGATAACGAGTCTTGTGGATAAGGGAGAAGCGGTGGATGTGGTATACCTAGACTTTAGTAAGGCATTTGATACGGTCTCGCATGATATTCTTATCAATAAACTAGGGAAATACAACTTAGATGGGGCTACTATAAGGTGGGTGCACAACTGGCTGGATCTGGGCTGCATTAACAGGTGTGCTGTGAGCAAGACACGAGAAGTCATTCTTCCACTCTACTCTGCGCTGGTTAGGCCTCAACTGGAGTATTGTGTCCAGTTCTGGGCACCGCATTTCAAGAAAGATGTGGAGAAATTGGAGAAGGTCCAGAGAAGAGCAACAAGAATGATTAAGGATCTAGAGAACATGACCTATGAAGGAAGGCTGAAGGAATTGGGTTTGTTTACTTTGGAAAAGAGAAGAATGAGAGGGGACATGATAGCGGTCTTCAGGTATCTAAAAGGCTGTCATAAGGAGGAGGGAGAAAACTTGTTCATCTTAGCCTCTAAGGATAGAACAAGAAGCAATGGGCTTAAACTGCAGCAAGGGAGGTTTAGGTTGGACATTAGGAAAAAGTTCCTGTCAGGGTGGTTAAACACTGGAATAAACTGCCCAGGGAGGTTGCGGAATCTCCATCTCTGGAGATATTTACGAGTAGGTTAGATAAATGTCTATCAGGGATGGTCTAGACAGTATTTGGTCCTGCCATGAGGGCAGGGGGCTGGACTCGATGACCTCTCGAGGTCCCTTCCAGCCCTAAAATCTATGAATCTATGAGAAACATCAGCCGTAACGACCCCTGCTGTCTTCCTGCCCTAGTTCCCAGGAGCTAACCCTGCTCTCTCTCCTCCTCTAGGTTTTCCTACCATGCCCACCACCCTCCATATCACCCGCCACAGCCCCCTTACTTCGTTCTCCTCTTCATTGTGCAGGGGCTGGGTGTAGGCATCTGGCTTCCGGATCAAGGGGTCAACCAGCATGAGGAAGGCCATGTATAGCAGCAGCGCCCCCACCACCGAGAGGTAGATGATGATGATGATCTGCGGGCACATCAAAAGGGGCTCTGGGCCGTCGGGGGCGATTGCAGGGCTGGGGGCCACCCAGCCTCCTCCCCAAGCCAACCCACGGGCTGATGGGCTCAGGAGGGAACATCCCCTTCCCCATCCTTGCCAATGGGCAGCTCAGTCCATAACTATGCACGGGATGGGGGGCAGGGGCAGTGTCGGAGCCAAGATACCAGGCTAGAGGGGCCCCTGCTGTGCTGCAGTCTGGCAATGCCTCAGGGAGGTGGACTGGGGCTCCCATCCCGGGCTCCCTCCCAGACAGCTGCCTCCCTGCACCAATCTGTCCCTGTCTGCCCAGCTGGGGCGTGACAGTGGGGGAAGTGGGGGAGGACCGAGCAGGGTGGCTGGCAGGCCTGAAAGCAGACACGTGGGGGTGTCCCGGAGCGGGCTGGTGCTAAGAGTGGATGGGAGTGAGGCTGGGCTGATTTATTCGGGGAGCAAAGAGGAGCCAGGAGGGCAGGGGGCTTTGAATGGAGGGCTCGGCAGGGAGGAGGAGACTGGCTCAGTGTTTGGGGAAGGGGGCCATGGGAGGCGCCTGGCCAGCCTCCCAAGCCGCCCCACAGCTACTCACAACAGCAGCAGCAGCTGAGCTCCCTGCTTAGCCATTGCGCTCCATCTCCCAATGTCGACACCCTTCACAAAGGGGAGGGGGTCAGTGTCGTCATCCCCAGACCAGAGCCACCAAGGGGAAGGGGTGTGGAAAAGGGGGGCAGGGGTGTGGAAAGTCTTTGCTATGCCCCTCCCCAAGCTGGCCGACAAGAAAGAATCCAAGCGAGGAATCCCTTCCTCCCCTATAGCATGGAGAACAGGCATCAGGACCCCAGAGCAGAGCTCTCCTTTGTCCCACGGCCAGGCCCTGCGGTTCTGCCCCGGGGGCGTATGGTGCAGGGGCGCGAGCGGCCCGTCTTTACCTTGATGGTGGTGGTGCTGCGCTCCTCGTACTTGCACTCACACAGCAGGCAGTAGGCTTCCACGTCGTTCCCCGGCACCGGCATCGGCTCCACCACGTGCAGGCAGTTGCTGCATCACAAAGGAGCCGGTGTTAGTGGCGGGGTGGGGCAGGTGCCTGTATTCTAGGCCCGGAGCGTGGTCAGCGGTCACGGAGAACCCTCGTGGTGATGCTGGGCAGTGCCGATAGCTTGGTGGAGCATCAGAGAGAACCACCAGGCTTGTCTGCATCCAGCAGCTAGGGTGACCAGATGTCCCGATTTTATAGGGACAGTCCCGATTTCTGGGTCTTTTTCTTATATAGGCTCCTATTACCCCCCAGCCCCTCTCCCGATTTTTCACACTTGCTGTCTGGTCACCCTACCAACAGCCCCCTTTGTGCTCAGTAGAGCTAGGAGACAGCTCAGCAGTTGCTCAGATCAGTTTACACGGGAGGTGGCCGCTGGTGGCTGAAGCTCTGGGTGCCCCAGATTCTCGCCCCCGGAGCTGGGGCTGGAGGAGAACGGCCTCAGCCAGTGCCTTGGAGTCAGGTGGCTCTGCCTCTAAAGCCACCCCACGCTAATTAGCCCTCTGAGCAAAGAGGTGAAGGACTGAATGGGCCCCGGAGGCTGATTTCCCCCACAGGGGGGCAGGGCTGAGGCATAGGGGTGGCTTGGGGGGAATCTTGCCTTGCTGCTGTCCCTGCTCTGGGGTTAAACAGATCCCCCAGGCTCCAGTCAGGCCAGCCACTTTCAGCAAAATGATTGGCTGCACTTGCTCAGAGATCTGAGCCTGCTCCAGCTTCTAGGCACCCCCGGGAGCACACGGGTGCAAACCCTGGGTTAGGTCACAAGCGCAATGAGTTTTCTGGCCTCAGCCTAGTCAGTGAATGATGTATGGTCACATGACACAGCACCGTGACAGGACAGTCTTTTGGGGGGGGAACAAGGCCTGGCACCGTAGCTTATGTGAGGACTGAGGGGCATGGGCAGAGCAATGTGTGTGGGCAGTGGGGTGGAGTCCAGGGCTAGGCTAGCAGGGGGGTTGTGTGTCAGGATTGAAGGACACCGGCAGCACTGTATGGCACAATGCAGACAGCTGTGCCGTGCCTTGCTCTCGTCAGTAGCTCCTAGACCCCACCCCTGTCAAAAGCATTAAATTCCAGTGCACTGTAGGAAGAGAGAAGCGGCTTTGGCAGGACATGCCAAGAACAAGCCCCAGCTCTGCCTGTCCAGGACACGCTGCTCCCTGCGCTCCCTAGCTGTGGCCCCAGATTATCGGGTTAGCAGCACACAGCGGGGGCAGACAGCCTGGCTCGTCCCTGTCTGTTGATTCCCACGAACCAATAAACACCCACGGGGACCCCTTGACAGTGTAAAGTCACTGCAGCCTGGCATTTGGGGAGGAGGAGCACGTACTTCTTGTACAGGGCGGGTTGCAGGGCTGCTACTAACAGGTCAAGCTCTGAGTCTGTGCCAGATATGGACTGGCCACAGAGCTTCCTTCTCAGAGAGCCCCACCAGCTGTGTTCAGGGCAAGGGCCTTTAATGCCCTGCCACACCAGCATGGCTCAAGTTAGGTTACATAAGGCATGTTACACACAGCGCCACCTAGTGACTGGATCGTATCATACAGATTAGCATCCCATTGCCGGGAGGAGAGTCATGGGGCAGACCCTCAGCGGGTGTAAATCAGTAGAGCTCTGGTGATCGCCGCAGAGCTATGATGATTTACACTAGTTGAGGCTCTGGCCCAGAATCATTTGTTCTGGTCTCTTGTGCTTCTTCCTATTTTGTTCAGTGCACCCGGTGGGGCTGCAGCCCTCTCGGTATCAAGGTGCTTGTATTGGTATAGTTATGTCCCTACAAGAAAAGAAAGAAGCTACCCAGGTAAAAGGCACCTGTATAGCAGGGTCTATGCTAGGGGTTGCTCCGATTTAACTAGTTCTGGAGAAGAACACCCTCTTCCCCCTTGTGGAAATAGTCAAATCAGTGGAAAAAAACCCTGTAGATGAGGCCTATGCCAAGAGACAACTGGTACAGATAGACAGGATGCTGGGGAGAAACTAGCTTCACTGAACTGATGAGTAGAAATTATGAGGCTAAGTAGCTCTAACTTACTCAGTTTATGGCCCATCATTTTAATTTTCAGCCCCTCCATCCTGTCGCTCTCCTGAGATAAACTAACAGATCTCTGTGCCTAGGCTTGGCACCATTTAATGTTTATTTTTTTATAATCTTGACAGATAATATTGATGTTGATTCTGAAGCACTTTTTTCAGTTTTTAGTGATTTAAATGTTCACAGTTGCGGGAAATCCTGGAGGGGGGCAGACAATAATTATTTAATGACTGTAGATGTTGAGATTCAAAAAGTTAAAGCTACCTAACTGGTGCCCCACTCTAGAGAACTCCAGCTTCACAACACGTTTTAAGGTGGGACGTGAATGAGCTCTCAAGGAGCACTTTTCTTACTTTGCCTGTCTGTACATTTCGATCACTATTGATGGAAATATTCTGTCTTTGGTTTGTGGGAGTGTAACGGCATGGAGGAGTTTCCTGTTTTCCTTGTTGCCTACCGGGGGGTTTTGTTGGTTTCCTATGGGTTGCGTGCAGAGGGGGTGGGACTCAGTTTCCCTGGGTGTTACGGGTTTAACGAGGTGATGGGAGAGGAAGTTTGTTGTTACAGGGGACTGGCGAGGGAACTGGGGACCCCAGCCACGGACCGCGGAGAATGGAGACCCCGGCGACAGGTGACCTGGAAGCCCAGCTCAGGAGTCGCAGCCGGTTCTGGCCAGTGGAAGAACAATAGGCTGCAAAGAGAGGAGCCCCGGGGACCTAACCAACCGGTTCCAGCCACAGGGGGCCAGAGACGAGAAGAGGCCCAGACGACCCTATTTCCAGGGCTGTTTACGTCGAGAGAAGTCAATGGACAGAGGCGGGGCTTGGGGCCAGTGATATCCACCACCCAGCTGGGAAGCAGGGTGGCTCTGGACTGGAGAGAGGAAGCAGGCAGAGCCCACCTGTATGCAGGAGAGAGCTGAATGTGCTGGGCTGTGGGGAGGCCAGGCCTAAAGGCCCTGAGAGTTCCTGTGCTGTGTTCAACGCTCAATAAACCCTCCTGTTTTACGCTGGCTAAAAGTCACTCTGGTCTAGAGAACAGGGTTGCATCGTCCCCTTCAGGGGTGGAGGCCCGGGGGTCCAGAGTGCGTGGACTCCCTGAGGGGGCCCACGGCAAAAGACAGGTGTGCTAAGGCTCAAAAAGGTGCAGCTCCAAAAGGTAAAGGGGCTAAACCCCAAAAGAAAGTGGATCCCCAAAAAGGGCTGTCTCACTAAAAGGGGCACCCCACCCCCCACAGACCGCATGGGGCCAAAAGTGGGCACAACCTGTAAATCCGTAACAGTGTGTCTGGCGAAACTGATGTTTACTTACATTTACTGATAAGAAACAACATTTACAGATACGAAAAATAAGAAAAATGGTCCTTGAGAACAGATTAAAGTCTCGTCTTCTGATTGTGTATGAAACGTGTTGTAAAGCTGGAAATCAAAGGAGACGGAATGACAAGGAAACGGAAATGATTCAGCAAAACGCCTCCCCATAAATGATTCAGCAAAACGCCTCCCCATAAATGATTCAGCAAAATGCCCCATATCTTAACAGAATAAAATCTCACCCCATGCCCCCGAGGCGTGAAATATATACACTGCTATGTAAACCAGCCTGACTACAAGCACAAAGAGGTCATTAGATAAGGAACAGACTGCTCACTGATGCTCAAGGGCCTTTGTTCAATCCAGGTTGCAGCTTCAAAGTGATCAAGGCCCTGTGCAGACGCCCACAGAGGACACCCCCGCAGCGCGGACACTTTCTTCTTAGCTCTGGGATTTGGCAAATGGCCTTAGCGCTCAGGAACAAGCCAATTACAGATTTGCTGAGAGTGCGGGTATGGGATGGTTAGCTGCTGAGCTGGTTTTTCCTCTTCCACCCCCAGCTCCGCCAGTGTCCCAGCCCACAGTCCCCCTGCTTTGCCAATCATGGGCCATTGCGAGACTGCAAATCCCACAGATGTGCATGATCCGAACAAATGGACTGCAGGGAAAATGACTAATTCTGAACATAAGCAAGGGAGCAGATCTGATCCTCTGCTCAGGGTAACTGAAGTCAGTGGAGTTACCCCTGTATTACCGAGCAGAGAGCCAGGCTTCTGCCATAGTGTGAATTGCTCCTGAAAGCCATGAATTTATCCATCTCTCTACTTATGGGATCCTCACAACTACAGCATCTGTCACGCATGGGTGAATGTAACCCCAGTGTCATCTGGGAGGTAGGGAAATATTATCCCCATTGTACAGGTGGGGAACCAAGGCCCAGAGAGATAAGTGACTTGCTCAAGGTCACCAGGAGAGTCTGTGGCAGAACAGAGACTTGAACCCTGGTCTCCTGACCTGCCCATGTAGGGTGTTCAGGGATCACCAGTGGTTAAAGTGTTTGCAAGATCTGTGCTTTGTTCAGCATCCAGTTCCCAGCCCTTAAAGACACAGCCCCCACCACCACACAACTAGTGCCTTAACCACAATGCCATGAAGAAGCTGAAGTTGGTTCTTTGCTTCCCTACTTCACCTCCCGTTTGCAACAGAAAGCTGATGCCTTCAAGCGGGAGGTGATTCTTCTCCCGTTGTAGAGGGCACCCTGTGCACAGGACAATGCCCTGCAGCTGTGCAAGACAGAAATGCTGGGGAAACGGCCAGGCTGCCAACTTCAGTAACCAAAGAAGGAAAGGCCCTGTGGCCTTAGGGTATGGCACAGATGTACCATTGCAATAAGTGTATTGTGGGTATTTTAAAACAAGCAGGTGGATGCATCACAGATGTTTAGGTTCTTTCTTCTCTCATTCTTTATTATGCAAGGTGGTCTAGTGGTCAGTGCAGGGGATTAGGACTCAGGATTCCTGGGTTCTGTTCCCAGCTCTGCCACTGACTCACTATATGTGACATTGGCAAGTCACTCCCCAGCTTAATGCCTCAGTTTCCCCAGCTGCAATATCTGGCTAATGATACTTTGTAAAGTGCTTTGAGAACTACACTAACAGCTCAGCTGTTCCAGGGGAGGGGGTTAAGATGGTACTAAAGCCTTTCCGCTGTCATCCTCAGCAGGGAATAGGCAGCAGAGCTGCAGAGCACAAGGACAACAGGATCCTAGACTCTCCAGAGGGTGCAGGGCCATGGAACCCCATCTGCCCGACTCCTGTCTCTCTCGAGACAAGCAGGGTGCCCGTCACCCTGCGGAGCAGAGACTGGTGCAGTGTAAATAGCTAGCACGGGCTCTGCTAAGCAGCTCCACCCAGCACAAGCTGTTACACATGATCTCTGACCTATTTCCATTGCAGAAGGACGGAACCCAGTTTCAAGCCCAACACCCTTGAACCTCAGGAGTGTCAGATCCAGATCCGGGCTTCCTGGCTCAAGCCCCTCGGTATTTTGACTGGAGAACCCCACAAGCCTCCCAGAAGAGGGTAACTCACCAGTCTTTCTGTGACACATTCTTGTTGTAAATGTGCCCACTGATGTTTCGGTACGGGGGGCAGATGCACTTGCAGCGGATGTCCTCCGAACTCTGCATGGGGAGAGGAGTTGGCATTAGTGACTGGCACACGAGCAGCTGTTCAATGAGTCCCCACACATGGTGTGAGGTGGGCGAGATGTTCCCTGATGGGGGGGGGAGGGGGAACTTTCCATCATGTCTCTTCTTCGTGCTCGGCATGTTTCATAGCAATGACATTTTTCAGCCAGATGCCAGGTGCTCTCCAAACTGTTGTAGGGACTGAATCACCCACTACCCTGGCCGTTCAGAGCTTCAGTGACAGTGGGGCTAGAACTCAAATCCTCCAGCTCCAAAAGGACAGGCTGAAGGAGAATCTCCACTAGCTGTTTGCAGTATAGGGCACATGACACAAAAGGTGAGCAGCTCCAATTCCATCCTGAAGAAGGCAGCACCATACACCCCCCTCCCCACCTACACACAAGCCAATTTGTTACAATACCTATCACCTTTGCAAACTTCCATAAAAAAAAGCACACTCCCTATCGTCCCTGTCTCAGTTGCATGTGGCACCTTAGGCTGGTGACTGCATCAATAGCTGTTCCCCACTCTCCGCCCCTCACCTTGCTGGCCTGTGCTGGACGTGCTAGGACACACCACACCACCGCTGCCAGCCACAAGATCTTCATATTTTCCCAGCTGTGCTGTGTCAACATCCAAGGAGCCTGAAACAAGGAAATAAAAGAGTGTGTCAGGGGAAGGATTCCCATCTGAAAGGGGACAGCCACGCTGCAGTATTTACAGTAGCTCGCTCATCTTCCCCAATCTCTCCACTCTCCTCCCAGACTGCAGGATGTCCCTAGATTAGTATTTAAATTACAGTAACACCCAGTTCAGGGCCCCGTTGCGCTAGGTGCTGTACATACACATAGAGACAGGCGCTGTCATGAAGAGCTTTTACAATGTCAAATAGACAAGATAGGCTAAGGATGGGAGGGGAAACTGAGGCAGGGCAGTGTGTCCACATTTTGTGACTCTGTGGCAAACCCTGCAGTATTTGGTGCTTTTCTTACAGTCCCAGCTCCTGGAGTCCCAGGATGAGGAGGGACTCTCAGTTTGCCTTTATTATAAAGGGAAGTTCCTAGCCCTTGGGCTCATGGAGAAAAACTCAGAAATGTGACCCCCTAAAGTCTCCAACTTCACAAAAAAAATCATTTTAAAAACATCATGATTTTAAGTCAACCTCATTTGGGAGACTGGGGGCAGGGGGACCTGACTTGTGATTTCTAAACACTTGTGTCATGGGCTAGCTAGTTCCTTTAAATGAAGCAGGTCCAGTGCTCCTGTACCAGGACAAGTGCTCCCAGTTTCATAGAATGATAGGGTTGGAAGGGACCTTAGGAGGTCATCTAGTCCAACCCCCTGCTCAAAGCAGGACCAATCCCCAATTTTTGCCCCAGATCCCTAAATGGCCCCCTCAAGGATTGAGCTTACAACCCTGGGTTTAGCAGGCCAATGCTTAAACCACTGAGCTATTCCTCAGCCAGTTAAGAAGGTGGGGGCAGCACCTGGGCTATAAAAGATCAAGGAGCGGCAGAGAGGGAGAAGGTCAAGGTCCCAGGAGTTGAAGAGCAGTAAGAGGAACTGACCTGTGTTGAAGGCAGAACAGTAGAAGATTTGTTACCTGGTGATGTCTCTGTGCTGGAGGAGGCTGAAGGCCACAGGGACAGTGGCAGGGTCTCCTGTTGGAGGTGAGAGCTTAATAGAACAGCGGGAGTGAGGGCTGACCACCTAGGGAGACTAAACTCCCAGCAGAGAGGCTGGGGTGGGTTTCTGCTGGGAAGAATGGGGCACATTCAAGCTGGAAGGAGAAAGAGGACTGAAGATGAGTCCAGGTGTGGTGAAAGATGCTGGAGCGTGGTATGTGTTATGCTAAGGGAAGATGGTGTGGGGTTTCTGAGGGCTACATGCACAGGAGATGATAAATTGACTGTTTTGGGACTTTAGGTTATAGATCATTTGAACTGTAGTTCAGTAATAAACTGGTCCCAAAGAGGGCTATTTAGCAGGGTGAGAGAGCCTGTGGTGAAGTCCTCTGGGGCTTGAGAAGGGGCATGGGATGGTAACCCTGGTGTTAGGGTGCCCAGTTGCTAGGCAGTGCTCTGGGATGGGAGGGAATCATTCACCATGTGACTGGTGGTACTGGAAGTGACTGCACCAGACCATATTGCCCTGGTGGCCACTAGCAGGGTGAGGAATAGAACCCAGGGTCTCTGGTCTCCTAGTCTAGTGCCCTACCCACTAGACTGCACTACCTTCCCTGAGCCATACTCGTTTCTAGGAGATGTTCAGGAACCCAGCACTAGCTCTGAGTCAAAGCCCCACATCTGAACCGCCACAGGCTTGGGGACCATTTGGACCTAGTTGCCCGTAAACTCTAGCAGAGTCCTACCTCTGCTCTAGTTAAGGCTAAGAACTCCTTCCTGTCTAAAGACTTGCTCTTCTCGGCACTCTAACATCACTGTGGAATTGCAAAGTGTCTCCCAACTCCCCGTGGCGAGGAGGGTTCTTGCTTCCAAAAATCTCATTCCATAGTTTCCTGACAGGAGTTGTCTGTGGGGTTTGTTTTAAGGCTGCAAAAACAATGTAACCCTGCAGAGTTTGCATTATCCACCCAGTGATGACTAGTCACCAGTGGCTTCACAAGTGGAGACTCTTTTCCACAGACATGGGAACTGGACTAGGAAGACCAAGAAATCAGAATAAAATAAGCTAGTTCAATGGGCCCCCCTCCAGCTGCTACTGCAATGGAAGTTTTCAATATGGCCCCAATCCTGCCGCTGGGCTCCTCGACTGCAGATCCAATTGCAGGAGGGAGACTTCCTTTCATACTCAGGGCCGGCTCTAGGCACCAGCGCTTCAAGCATGTGCTAGGGGCGGCACTTTCCAAGGGGCGGCACTCCGGCCCTCCCCCCCCCCACCCTTGGGGCGGGCCCTGGACAGAGCCCTGCCGCTGGAGAGCCAGAGCATTGTCTCCTGGAGCCGAGCCCGGGCTGTGGCTGTGAGAGGGGCTCCCGGAGTGTGTGAGGAACCGGGGAGGGAGGAGGGATCCTGCTGTCGCTGCTGCTCTGTCTCCCCAGGGCGGCGCGGCGTTTCCCCGCCCAAGTGGGCTGTGCAGTGCGCCGCCGGGCTGGGCAGGGGGCGCGGATCCCCGCTCGCGCGCTGATAGGGCGAGTGGCTGGGCAGCCCGAGCTGCCAGGGAGCTGCCACCGCCCCCTCCTGGAACCCAGCCTGCCGTGCACCTCCCCCGCCTCAGCCCATGGCTGCCTGCTCCGGGCCCCCACAGCGCCAGGGGCAGGGAGAGGCGGAGCCCGGCTCCGAGCGGGGGAGACTGCCCCGCTGGGCAGCAGGTGCAGGGCGGTGCTGCTGTGGCTGCAGCCCTGGGCGGTTGTGGGGAGCGCAGAAAGAGGCGGCTTCCCCCACCCTCTGAGGCAGCGACTTCCGAGCGCGGAGAAAGGTGAGGTGCTGGCAGGGTTCGGGCCCGGGGGACGAGGCAGGTGTAGCTGAGCGGCTGGGAGGAGCCAGCCCCTTTGCAGGAGCGGGGCTGGTGCCAAGGTGAGTGGCTTCGATGCCGGGGGACCTGAGCCCGCCAGCAGGGGGCACGCTCAGGGGGGAGGGGCGGGGGGAGGTTGTTTCGGCGGGGCGGCGCTTGGGGTTTTTTTGGTTTTGTTTTGTTGCTTTGGGCGGCAAAAAAGTTAGAGCTGGCCCTGCTCATACTGCATTGATCACATGTCTAATGCGAGCGAGAGCTGAACATATTCTGCTTACATCAAGGTCCTGTGATCATTCATACGCCAGAGCTGCCACTTGGATCTGTCACCGTGATTCTGTATTGGTTTAATTTGCTGTTTTGTTTCTTGTGACTCTCTATTCCAGTTGCTCTTCTCACTAGTGATGTCTAGAGCATAGCTTAACAGAACCATTTATAACACAACTCACACACACCCCACGCTAGCCAAGCAGACCACGTGAGCAATGTGGGCCTGATCTAACCCTATTACAGCCACAGGGAGTCTTTCTGGTGGCATTGTTAGACTTGGGATCAGGGCCCCTAGCAGCCTTGAACTGCATTTAACATGGTCTGAAGTGTATGGGAGATAGAGCACTGTGAATTAGTGCCACAGCCCTGATCCATCACCTACCAGCTTCCCTTCCTCCTTTAGCTTCCAGGCTTTTTGCAATAGTCACTGCACAATGCAGCTAGTGTTTCAGTCTCTGTTTAAGTAACACTGAAAGTCTTGTGCCCTTATGAAAGTTAGTCACCCCTCTGTGGCATGAGAGGCAGCAGCACAGCACCCACCAGCTCCATGCTGGGATGGGCTTGATGCTAAGTTACCCATGCTGCTTGGTACAGGGCTAAGCTTTCCTGGGAGGTGTTACATCCAAGTGATGACCAGCCCTGACCTTCCTTAGTCTTGGGAGGGATAGCTCAGTGGTTTGCGCATTGGCCTGCTAAACCCAGGGTTGTGAGTTCAATCCTTGAGGGGGCCATTTAGGGATCTGGGGCAAAAAAATCTGTCAGGGGACAATACTTGGTCCTGCTAGTGAAGGCAGGGAACTGGACATGATGACCTTTCAGGGTCCTTCCAGCTCTATGAGATAAGCATATATTTATTTCCTTTAAGATCCATTTGTATTTCCTAGAACCTCAAACTCCCTGGCCATTGAGTAGGGGAGACAGATCCCACCAAGCAGTGTAGGTGGACCACGCAGTGCTCGCTTAAGCTGGGGAGGATTTTTCTAGAAGGGACGATGTGGACCCAAAATGGCCAAGTTAGAAACATTAACACGCCCAGGAGGAGGCTGTGAAGCATAGCAGGACGCCAATGGCTGTGACCCTGGGGCCCCAGGGCAGGCATTGGCTGAGCTCCTGACTCACTTACCTCTTTGTGACTCAGCCTGCCAGATGGGAACCTGGGGGCTGCAGCCCTATGCGTGCCAGGCTGTCCTCTGGCTTACAGCAGAACGCAGGGCAGCGGGAGCAGAACTTTGGCCCTGCTTGTCTGTGCTAGGGATATGCAGATGCCTGGGATGGAGGAACCACCCACCTTGGAGCAGGGTTCTGTATCTCTAGCCTATTAACCCTTTAGTCTTCTGTCCCTTTGATTAGATCCTGATAAAATGCTGCGAAACCTGCCAAGGGTAGGGGTGAGCATCCATGTGGTCGCACCTACTCAACAAGTTTGCCGGCGGTGGGAGAGAGTGTTTTTTGTTGTTGTTTTTTTGCTCAACAAGTCCGGCGGGAGGAGTTTCCCCTCCCCTCGGACAAGTCCCGATTTTCAGATTCCCCCATCTGGTCACCCTAGACAGCAGAAGCAGGCAAGCCATTGCTTCCAAGTCCAGAATCCAGTCTGACCTCTTGCATAGCACAGGCCAAAGCAGGGGTGGGCAAACTTTTTGGCCCAAGGGCCACATCTGTATGGGGAAATTGCATGCAGGGCCATGAATATAGGGCTGGGGCAGTGGGTTGGGGTGCAGGAGGGAGTGCAGGGTGTGAGAGGGGGTGCTATGTGCAGGAAGGAGCTCAGGGCAATGGGTTGGGGTGCAGGAGGGGTGTGGCAGGGGGCTCAGGGCAGGGGGTTGGTATGCAGGAGGGGTCCATGAGGGGTGCAGCAGGGGGTTGGGGGCTTGGTGCAGGAGGGGTTTGAGGTGTGGGCTCCCTGCCCATGGAGTCCTCCCTACCCCAGGGGCCGCAGGGATGTGGTGCCGGCCGCTTCCGGCCCTGCTGTGCCACGGGGCTAGCAATGCCACAGGCCGGACTGAAAGCCCTGACAGGCTGGATCCAGCCCACAGGCTGTAGTTTGCCCTCCCCTGGGCCAGAGAATGTCACCCGGCAGGGAGCCCATAGCTTGCAGTTGAATGGATAGGTCTGAAACAGACTGGCAGCTGAGCACCTCCCTGCAGAGAGGCACAGGGTGCTCCAATGCAGAGCCTAGAAACCGAACCCTTTGTTCCTTGTTCAAATGTAGGTCCCCCTCCCTTGCTTGTTGCTGTGGGGCTATTATGCCCCCTTCTCCCCCATTTAATGTTATCACAAAAGGGGCCTCTGTCACACTACAGAAATTGCGGCCTTCATCCTAAAAAGCACTAATCAGCTTTGGAAAAAATCTCCCAGCAGGGTGGCGTTGCATCTCTGATGACTGTCTAGGCTGCGTGCGCTGTCAGGAAGGCCGGCAGGCTCCCAGGCCCTGAGAATCCAGTCCACGTGACAGCTAACAAGAAACTCACCTGGGCAATGACCATGCTGCACATAGTGATCCACAAATCTCGGTTGCAGAACCTGCTCTAGAGCCATGAGACAGGTATGAAACCGCTATCAATCCTTGTGCCTTTGACTCATGGTTCCCCCGCTAAGCCAGGACCTAACCTGCTGTGCTTCTGGCACGGAAGTGCAATGCTTAACACAGGCAGCAACTCAAGCTAATTAGTTTGCAATTAATGTGCAGATTAAAATTCTACTTGAATCCATTATGTCTTTCTGTACAATCCCAACAGACAGTACGCAGATGGCTCTGCACAGCCCACAGTGCAGGCACACAGTTATCCTAACCAGTAGTCAGCATTAAGGATTGCAAACCAAAATGCCAACTGCTATACACAGGTCTAGTTTGCATTAAAAAAAACAATTAGAATTATAAGACTCACCTTGCAACCGAATTGATACCCACCCCAGCAGCCGCTCCTAGCAATGATGGAAGCCACGCTCCCTTCCCACTGATTGGCTCCCTGCACTGATCCTCTCTGGTCTGTGTCATAGCAGACATCACCTGCTACCAGCCACAAGCCCTGGCCTAGGGCTGAGCTAAGGGACCATGGATCATTTCTCAACCCTGGTGTGGCAAGAAAAGGAATAGCTGCAAAATGTGAAGCACTAGTGCACAAACGCTCGGTGAATGTGATGTCAAAATGCCACACAGGGGGAGGGAGGAACAATCACGGGGGAATTGTTGCATGAAGTACAGGTGAAAGGATGGTCTTGTTAACACACCAGCGTGGGAGTCAGGATGAGGCTCGCCACCTGTCCAGGTTTTCCCAGCTCATCCCTTTTTTGAAGCAGCTGTCCTGGGAACTCGGTCAGGATGCTCAACACAGTCCGCTGGCCAGTTCTATGGATTCAGGATCATTCCTCCTGCCCCAGCATTTTGTACCTCAGAGGTGGCAGGTCTAGTCATGAGTCGTGACTCATAGATTCTAAGGCTCAAGGGACTGTGTGATCATCTTGCATGTAACAGAGGCCAGGGAACTTCCCTGAATCAATTCTTGTTTGAGCTCCTGGCTTCTACTCTCAGCTCTGCTACAGACTCTGTGTGTGACCTTGAGCAAGTCCCTGCCCCTCACTTTCCCCCCTCCGTACAAGGGGAGACTGATCCTGAGCTACTCCCAAGGAGCAGTGTGTGAAGTGATCGGTGCACCGGCTGTACATGGGTGTGGAATCTGCTTCCTCCTGTGGCAATGGAGAGTTTTCAGCCCAGCTCCTCAAAGGTATTTAGGTGCCTGACACAATGGGAGTTAGGTGCCTAACTACCTTTGAGGAGCTGGGCCTTAGTGCTTGAGCCAGGGGAGGCTGACACTTGCAGAGACTGACACCTCCCCCCCTTGCACAGAACAGGGATTGGCAGAGCCCCCTCCTCACCAGTGCACCTCAGCCCCGGCCTGGAAAGACGGGGGAGAGACGGCTGGTAGTTTCAAAGGAGTCGAAAGGAGTTAGCCCTCACAATCCTAGGGAAAGTCACAGGGAGCTGTGTTAACTCTTGTGTCTTTAGAAGTCCCACTCTCCACAGTGCTGCTGGCCTCTCCGCTGTAGCTAAACCAGGGCACTAAGTGAGGGGGTAGGAACCCCCCCCCCCCACACACACACACAAACCTCCCAGGAATGGGACTGAGTCCCACCAAACTCATTGTCACCCTGTGGCCAGGGATCAGCTCTGGGGTGGGAACAGGGGTCTTCAGCACACAACTAAGCCCTGTTCGTGTTGGTTGCCTAGAAGGGAAGGTGCACAGAGCCCCTGGCACGGGGAGTGAGAATGGGGGACCCGGGCCTGGGGGGGAGGGGAGATGAGAGGCACACATGGCCCCTGGCATGGGGGGGAAGGGGAGATGAGGGGAACACACAGCCCCTGGCCTGGGTGGGGAGGGGAGATGGGGGGCACATATAGCGCCTGGCCTGGGGGGGAGGAGGGGAGGGGAGATAGGGGGTGCACACAGCGCCTGGGAGGGAGGAGAGATGGGGAGCACACACAGCCTGGGGAGGGGAGATGAGGGGTGCACACAGCCCCATGCCTGTTGGGGCAGAGGTGGGGGAGTTGCTGACAAGGGGGCGAGCTTGACCTAGAGAAGCGCCCCAAGTGTGCAACCCCCAGCGACCTCAAACTCCCCTTCAAACAGCTAGGGCGGGGGGCGATGGCTGGAGCAGACCCCGCGGGTGGAGGCTCCTGCTCCCCTGGGCTCTCCAGGTGCCTGCCCCGGGCAGCGGGGCCGCTTCTCCGAGCAAGCTCCCTGCGGGGGGCGTGCGAAGGGTTAATCGGGCTGGGAAGTGATGTCACCGGGGGGGAGCGGCTGTGTGTGGGGCGGGCCAGGGGAGGGGCAGGCGCCCCATGGCTGCCGTGGGCTGCATCGTGAAGCTGGGGGGCAGCGCGCTGACGGAGAAGCGCCGGCTGGAGACGCTGCGGCCCGGGTCCCTGCCGCGCGCCGCGGGCCTCGTGCGGGCGCTGTGCGGGGCTGGCGCCGGCAGCTGCATCGTGGTGCACGGAGCAGGGTAGGAGGCGGCCCCGCCGGGCTCCGGGGAGCTCGCCCAGCCCGGCCTTCCCAGGGCACAAACCCCCACCGAGCTCAGCCCAGCGCGGATCCGAGCCAGGGAACGAGGCTCAGGCTCACGCCCGGGGGTGAAGGACACAGAGGGCTGAATCCGGGGACACACGGGATGAGGAGACATGAGAGCCCCTAGAGGAGGGAAGTGGCTCTGCTCCTGGGTCAATCTCACCGCAGTCCCTTGCAGAGGCAGGTGTCTACACTGCACTAAACACGTGTGTACAGAACCAAAGAGTCCCGATGCCTTGTCCCATGCGCTAACTACTAGACACTTCCCCTTATTTTATTGGGATATGTGCCATGACTGGATCAGCTAGAGATTTTTAACTTTAGTTTCTGTGAGGTGGGGGTCATAGTTTGCCATTCAGAGCCCTAAAACCTGTCTCCCTCTCCCTTCTGATGTACCTTCTTTGCTTTATATTCCTCTCAGAATTTAAAACACAGTCTCACCAAAAATCAGGTCCAGAGTACTTTTGGAGTCAGTCTTGCTTCACTGGCAAGAGGGATTAGTTATGTGGCACCATAGCCCTGAAGCACTTCCAGCTTTGCTAGACTACAGAATAAGAAGAAATTGAAAATAAACACACACCTTCCTTATTACAATGCAGCTAGCCAATAGAACAAGTACACTTGTTTTAAAATACTGACCAAGAAAGTCAGCCTGTTTACATTCAAAACAAACCAACCAAACAAAAACTCTAGCACAGGGGTAGGCAACCTATGGCACGCGTGCCAAAGGCAGCCCACAAGCTGATTTTCAGTGGCACTCACATTACCCGGGTCCTGGCCACCAGTCTGGGGTCTCTGCATTTTAATTTAATTTTAAAAACCTTATTTACTTTACATACAACAACAGTTTAGTTATATATTATAGACTTATAGAAAGAGACCATCTAAAAACGTTAAAATGTATTACTGGCACGTGAAACCTTAAATTAGAGTGAATAAATGAAGACTCGGCACACCACTTCTGAAAGGTTGCCGACCCCTGCTCTAGAATAGGAAGACCAGATAATACATTGGATTAATAGAGTGGCCTTCTGTCTTGAGGCCTGGGTTCAAATTTGTCTTGCTTTGGGTCATTAGTGATAAGACTTTAGTGGTGCCATCTTAGGCTGTTTGTACGCAAAGGCAGGGATGGTGTCCCTAGCCTCTGTTTGCCAGAAGCTGGGAATGGGCGACTGGATGATTCCCTGTTCTGTTCCTTCCCTCTGGGGCACCTGGCATTGGCCACTGTCGGAAGACAGGATACTGGGCTAGATGGACCTTTGGTCTGACCCAGTCTGGCCGTTCTTATGTTCTTATCCAAGCATCCACACTTCATTGTAAACCCAGGGTCTGCAGGACCCAGGTTTGTGGAGGTTTTGTTTCCAAGCGTCCACACTGCATTGTAAACCTGGGCTTACAATTACCGGACCTAACGCATCCACACTGCACTATGCAGATCTTGTGACTCGGGTTTGCGGTTTGACCGATGTCCACACTGCAAAATGACAGGGCTTGGCCCTGAGTCACAGCGGGACTCACACTCTGACCACCCCCCCGCAGCAAGCTCCTAGGACCAGGGTCCTGAGTGCTTGCTGACCAGACTAATTTGTGTGTGGACGGAAGGGGGACTGGGGCTCCACCCTGAACCAGAGCTGGGGCTTAGTGTGCAGTGTAGACATACCCTGAGTTAGGTCATTGTGGTGTGGGTCTCTCAGATCTAGAGCTTTGGATGGGACCCGAGGGTAAGAGCGGACAGTGGAAGGGGAGGGATGCGGCTGAAGTAAAGATGGGCACAAAATTAGGATCTGGGAGTGGCTTTTGAACATTAGGGTTGTTTGGATCTGGGGTTTGGGGTTGGGCCCCATCTGGTTAGAACGAGACTTGGGAACAGAGGAAGGGGATTTTCAGATGAGGGAGGCTCTTCCAAGAATAAGGAGCAGTGTTAAAAGAGGCTTGGAGGTGGGAATCTAGAGATCATGGACAAGGTTGAGGGGCATCAGCGGAGCATCAGCGGGGCAGTGGGATGGAGTGAGCCCAAGCTTACCATGAAGTATGTTTGTATAGGCAAGTCTTAAGTGCTGAGATTGGGCAATTTCTCCATAGCCAGCAGCGTCCACAGGTTGTTACCTCTGTGATAGCAGCCTCCAGACAAACCCTGGTGTTATGCTGAACGCAGATGGAGCAGCAACGTCCAGCGCTGCTTGGGGTTCCCACCAAAGACAATATGCTCTTGTGCCACTAATGCAAACGTAGGCATTGCAAAGCCCCGTACATGGTGTGCTCTCACCCCACCTCCTGTTACAGTAGACGGGCCCAGGATTCTAGCCAGCCTAGCTGTCTGTAAGGCACCCAGTAACTGTAATACTTAGCCCTGTATCCTGCCATGGTCAACCACCCCCCTGCTCTGGGAAGCTGGCTCCACAAGCTGCCAGTCCCTGATGTTCCAGGGGAAGCTGGCACCCCTTGCCCAAAGCCAGATAGCCGGCAGTGCAATGCTGCAAGGCAGGCATGGGGGAGGGGATCCATCTTTGCCTGATGCTTCTCAGTCACCATGAGATCGGGGCTAGAAGGGCGCTTGGACCCTGGCTCACCCATGCTTAGGTCTGCTTATCTCTGGGTCATTGGGAGGGTGACTGCTCACCCAACAGCATCTGCTGCACTGCCATGGGTTGGGTGCTCCCCTGTCCACGGCTGGCAGCCAATGGCTGAGGGCACTTGCGCACTCTCCTGCTATTGGCCCACATGAGCCATGGTACACCATGTGTGTAGGTGTGGGCATCTCCTCACACTGGGCATGCTGGGTTGAGGAATGAGTGGGACTGAGTGGGATCTAGCCTGCCCTTGCCCCCTCACCCTGGGCCTTCTCTCTACTCCGCTTCTTCTATGACCTCCCTGGACCCGGCATGTTCCTTTTTGTCTTGGCACAAGTGGGAGGGAGGTGCCGGAAGTGACTAAATTCTGCAGCTGCCTCTGGGAGGGTGCCAGGCCTAGTCAGCCAGATGTCTGGCAGGTTCATCGCAGGATGGCATGGGCACTGCGCACTGGGGAACTGGGCTGAAGTGAATAAATTGAGCAAACGGGCTAGGTGTATCTTGGTCTGAACATTTTTAGTGGCCTGCAGCCATTTCGCCTCAAGCTGCAATCCAGAAACCTTGCAGGCTGTGTAGGGATGGGATGGGTTAGTACTTGGATGGGAGGCCACCAAAGAAAACCCAATGTGCTGGTGAGTCGGTAGGGAGCGCTCTTCCTTTTGTTTCAAGATTGGAGCAATGTCCCGGGAGTGCTGCCCTTTGGATGCACTATAAAACCAAAGCCCTTGTGGTCATTACAGATCCCTTAGCACTTTTGGCAGGAGTAAGTGTGTCAGACCAGGTGTCCTGGCCAGATTCCACCTTGTGCAGTTGCATTCTGCCTCCCTATAACCCCTGTGTGTTTCAGTTGCATGTGGGATTTTTCCTCACTTCTTCCCCTGTCCTGTCCAGATGTATTGCTGGGCTGTTCCAAACTGCTGCCCCATTTCAGTGGATAGAGGTCATAAGGCACATCAGGCAGCCTGAGCTGCCAATATTTTAACATAAGGCTTCCACAAAAATATTCCCCTTTAGCCAGTGATAGACCCCAAGGATTGGGGAGGGGGGCGATTGCCAGGGGAATTTATTTATTGCCCCCATCAACAAAAATGAGAAGACAGGTCGCCCCTTGGCTAACAGACTCATAAGTTTCCTTTGGCCATAAATGTTTTGCTCCTGAAAATATTCCAAGTATAGCACAGTGCTCCACTCTGGAAATGTGGCAAGAAGAACAATGAAATTGTAGGGGAGCTGAGCAGGACAATCCCCTGGGGAAAGGGTGATATTACTAGACACCTTCTGCAATCAGTTCCATTCCAAAGGCAGAGTGGAGGAAATGCAGGTAGGATCCCCAGAGACAAGCCATCTCTGCTAGGAATGAATTAGCAGCATCCAGGGGGTGGGGCTCCAGCATTGGTAAAGTGATCGCCCAATCTTCCCTGTAAAAATATGGCTGGATTTTAACAAGAGGTCCCTAGACACCCCCCGCCAGTGCACCACTGGGCCCTGAACAGGAATGGCCCCCAGATCACATTAAGATGTTTTAGATGCTGGTTGAATCCAGGTTCCAGTTTGGCTTCCTACAGTAGCCTCATGGTAGAGTTCAGGCAAGAGCCACCAGTGCAGAGAATGACTCGTGATGAAAGGTTAATAGAGCTGACTACGAGTAAGCAGTGATACAGGGGTTATGGCAGCAGTCTAGGAATTCCTGGCGGGTGTTAACACCAGGACAGGAGAGGAATGATTTAGGGTGGGTCACATGGACATAACTAAGTGTAATGGGATAATGTTAAGACCAGGAACGTTTAGGCTGAATATCAGGAGATCTAGGATGACAATGAGATGTATCGGACTCTCCACTGGAAGTGCTGGAATCCCCAATGCTTGGGACTTTAAAACTATTCCAGACCAAACCCAAGGGACTGTCCTGTAGGGAACAATCCTGTGCTAGCTCCAGGAGGAGGTGGGCAGGGCTTTTCCATCTGTGATGCCTGTGAATTGCTATGTAGTACGGCACTTTCGAGTCCTCCCATCCACATGGCTTATGACGTGAATCCAGACGTCTTCCAGCATGACAGGCTTTGAATATGCTGCAGGCTGAGCTAGTTCATGTCAACTGGCCACTCTGCTTTGCAGTAGGAGGGCCCAGGGCCCGCTCCAGGCACCAGCCGACAAAGCATGTGCTTGGGGCGGCACCTGGACGGGGGCGGTGCTGAGGGTTTTTTTTTAATTATTTTTTTTTTAATTAAAAAAAACCCCACGCTTTCCGGCGCCCCGGCCGGGGGAGCAAGGAGGCAGGCATGCCGCCCTCCCCGCCGGCACCCCGACCAGGGCAGCACGGGGCGGCCGTGCCGCGCTCCCCGCCGGGGCAGCAGGGACGCGGCTGTGCTGCTCTCCACGCTGGCGCCCTTGCCGGGAGAGCGGGGCCATGGGCGAGCCGCGCTCCCCGCCAGCACCCTGGCCGGGAGAGCAGGGCCGCGGGCAAGCCGCGCTCCCAGCCGACGCTCCCGGCCGGGGGAGCGGGGCGGCCCGACGGCTTTTTTACCCGGGGCGGCAAAAAAGCCAGAGCCGGCCCTGGGCAGGGCCGTTATTTTCAGGGAAATGCATGATGTCACCTGGGCTAGTTTATGCCCCCACGGATGGTATTTCTAGCTGTGCATGGAAGGAGTGTGTGCAGACCCCCTGTTATCGTTAATGATTGTGGTGAGAAGCAGTTGTAACTCAGTGCTCGTTGTATTCCTTGTCCCCCGCGCTGTTGCTGACCCACATCTAACCAAGCACAGCGCAATCCCTGACCATTGCGCTCAGATGTCTGAGCAGCACCCAGTGAGGCAGCCTTGGAGCATGGATGCAGCTGGCGGGGCCGCTGCCATTCCACCGGCTTTTCTTGGCAAAGCTAAATTAAGTTCTGAGGCATAAAGTGGAAAACAATTTGTTGTCGTGGTGTGTCTGGGAATGTGTGTGATGTTCGGAGTTTGTGGTTTTCTGTGCCTTTTAAGCTACAGAGACTCGAAAAATGTTAAGATAAGAGCAGTGCAAAGGAATGTACTGCGCTGTGTCTGTCACTGCTGGGGCTGGGACCCCGTGAGTAGGGATGGAGAAACCTCACTCTAGTGACCCTCTGGCTGACATTTGGGGAGGTGTCACTGGGTTGAATCCTGCAGGAGGGACAGTTGACGTGGTGCAGCTCCTCATGAAGATAGGGTTTTGAGCTAGAGGCAGTGGGGTTCTCTGGATTAGATGAAGGCTGAGCAGGATTTCACTGATGTTAGGGCTGTATGAATTGGGGGGTTGGCTCAACCCACTATGGAGAGCGCCCATCTCAGCTGAGTTTGGGGTTGTGATTGTCTCTGGAGGCTTGCCTCTGCCATAGACCATCTTCCTCAATGGGGAGATCTGATGACAGGAGCCTGCAGTAGACGCTGGGTAGCTGAGAGTCCTTTGCCAATGGAGCTCCCCAGTGATCACCTTCACGCCACGTGATGCCGCTTCCTTGGACGGGCGGAAGGAGCTGGGGCCTGGAGTTTTGAGGTTCTTCCTTGAACCTGTGCAACCAGAGCAAAGCAAAATGCCTTGGACCAGGCTTGGGTTTCCATTGGAATGCGCCTCCTAAAACTGATGGTTTAATGACCCCCCACAGGCAAGCGGGGAAAAGCGGCCCTGGGAAGAATGGGAGCGTGCAACTTTTCAGCAGCTCTGTTCTCTGGCCAAGGTGTTGATCAGACAAGCCCTCATGGGCCTTTCGTAATTGCTGCATTAGCAGAGGATCAAGTAGCACTTAATGAGCGTAGGCTCTCTCAGAAAACATGCTTGCAAAGGTCGGGGGTGAATATTTGCAGCAGTCTGACATAAACCTTGGCTGCTAATAAGTGCCAGATTCTTATTTTACGATGTCCTCTCCAGCCAGCATTTTCGCTACCCCTGCCCTCCCCTCCACGTGCCAAGTCCATGCACTGCAACAGTGCCACTGGGGAGCCATCACTGAGATCAGCGGGGAGAGCAAAGGGCATCATTCGGTCTCCAAGCAGCAGGATTCAGGCAACAAAAGGATTTGGAAGTCAGTTGCTGTCTTGGACCCTGTGCAAAAGCAATGGAGTAAACTGGTGTCTCTGAGATTAAACTGCTCCGCTCGGTGGGGCATTCTTCTTTCCTGATTCTTCAAAACACAAACCCGTTAGATGTGTTAATTCCTCGTGTGGATACCAGCAAGAGGGCAAAAACCTTGGAGACCACTTGCTCCATGAGTAAGGGCATGATGAACACAGGCCCAGACTTGCAGAAGAGCTCTGTGGCGCTCAAGAGCTTGTCTCTTCTACAGAAATTGGTCCAATAACAGATATGACCTTACCCACCTTGTCTCTCCCACTTTGGTTAAGCTGAAAAGATACAGCTGTGCTTAGCCTTTGGGACTAGATGGCTCAGGAATTTGGGATGGATTGTTTTGTCACTGGCTTTGTTCATTCTCCTTCCCATCTGATGGCTGCTCAGTGAATCGGTGTGAAATGAGTTCAGTAGATCTCAGCCCAGTTCCTCATCTCCCCGCCCTCCCCCACCACAACTGGCAGGCACAGACCCTGTTACCGCTGTAACGCTGGCAAGCCAGACACCATGATGCATATCAAATTGCTTAGTTTGTTTGTTTAATCTGTTCCCCCTGCTGCCATCCATCCCTTCCAGGTTTTGTTTAGGCGATAGGGTGACCAGATGTCCCGATTTTATAGGGACAGTCCTGGTTTTTGGGTCTTTTTCTTATATAGGCTCCTATTACCCCCCACCCCCGTCCTGTTTTTTCATATTTGCTGTCTGGTCACCCTATTCGGAGAACACAGGATACTTAATCCCGATCAAACTGCTGCTGTGAAGATAATTAAACACATGGCAAGAGAGGACCACCCCAATGAGGAAGAGGTGGAAGGAAGTGCAGTTTGCCAGGGCTGGGCTGTGTGATACGGTTGCCTGGGGAAGCTAATTCCACAGCAGAATTTTGAAGGGTAATATGCCCATTTCACAGAAAGGGGTGCCCTCTTTAGACTGCAGGCTCTGCAGGGTAGGAACATTGTCTTCTTTTAGAGTAATTTCTTCCTCCAGTAACTTCAAGGGAGTCAAATTTAAAATGGATAAAAGGAGATAATCCACAGTAGAACTGACCCGTGGAACTCACTGCAGCAGGATATCATTGAGTCCAATAGTTCAGCTAGGTTCTGAATGCATGAATAATATCTACGGGCACACTGGCTTGGATAGGAACCTCAAGGACTGCCAGTCATCATGCTTCAGGTAGGGTGACCAGATGCAAATTAAAAAATATCGGGACACTCACCCAGGACGTCCCAGTCTTTGGCGGAATTTCGGTGGGAGGTCCTTCAGTCACTGACGGTTGTCAGTTGTCTTGCCGCCGAAGTGCAGCCGAAGACCGTCAGCAAGTGAAGTGGGTTTTCTTTGTGGTTCTGGGAGGGAGTGTGTTCTAGTGAGTAGAGCAAGGGGGTTGTGTGTCAGGGCCCCTGCTTCTATTCCCACCTCTGGGTAACAGTGTTGTCTAGTGGTTAGAGCAAGGTCCTGGGAATCAGGACTCCCGGATTCTAGTCCTTACTTTGTTGCTGTCTTTGCCTCAGTTTCCCCACCTTTCAAATGGGAATAATGATACTGACCTCAGAGGACAGGTTTCAGAGTGGTAGCCATATTAGTCTGTGTCTGCAAAAAGAATGAGGAGTACTTGTGACACCTTAGAGACTAACAAATTTATTTGGGCATAAGCTTTCGTGGGCTAAAGCCCACTTCTTCAGATGCACGGAGTGGAACATACAGTAGGAAGATTATATATATATACACACATACATACAGAGAACATGAAAAGATGGGGGTTGCCAGACTAATCAATTAAGGTGAGCTATTATTAGCAGGAGAAAAAAAAACTTTTATAGTGATAATCAGGATGGCCCATTACAAACAGTTGACAAGAAGGAGTGAGTAACTAGCACGGGGGCGGTGGGGGGGAGTAATAGATTTCAGTTTGTGTAATGACCCAGCCACTCCCAGTCTTTATTCAAGCCTAATTTAATGGTATTCAGTTTGCAAATTAATTCCAGTTCAGCAGTTTCTCGTTGTAGTCTGTTTTTGAACCTTTTTTGTTGAAGAATTGCCACTCTTAGGTCTGTTACTGAGTGGCCAGAAAGATTGAAGTGTTCTCCTACTGGTTTTTGAATGTTATGATTCCTGATGTCAGATTTGTGTCCATTTATTCTTTTGCGTAGAGACTGTCCGGTTTGGCCAATGTACATGGCAGAGGGGCATTGCTGGCACATGATGGCATATATCACATTGGTAGATGTGCAGGTGAACGAGCTCCTGATGGCGTGGCTGATGTGATTAGGTCCCATGATGGTGTCTTTTGAATAGATATGTGGACAGAGTTGGCTTTGTTGCAAGGATAGATTCCTGGGTTAGTGTTTTTGTTGTGTGGTGTGTGGTTGCTAGTGAGTATTTGCTTCAGGTTGGGGGGCTGTCTAGCCTATCTGTAAGTGAGGACTGGTCTGTCTCCCAAGATCTGTGAGAGTGAGGGATCGTTCTTCAGGATAGGTTGTAGATCTTTGATGATGCGCTGGAGAGGTTTTAGTTGGGGGCTGTAGGTGACGGCTAGTGGCGTTCTGTTGTTTTCTTTGTTGGGCCTGTCCTGTAGTAGGTGACTTCTGGGTACTCTTCTGGCTCTGTCAATCTGTTTCTTCACTTCAGCAGGTGGGTATTGTAGTTTTAAGAATGCTTGATAGAGATCTTGTAGGTGTTTGTCTCTGTCTGAGGGATTGGAGCAAATGCGGTTGTATCTTAGAGCTTGGCTGTAGACCATGGATCGTGTGATGTGTCCTGGATGGAAGTTGGAGGCATGTAGGTAAGTATAGCGGTCAGTAGGTTTCCGGTATAGGGTGGTATTTATGTGACCATCGCTTATTAGCACTGTAGTGTCCAGGAAGCAGAATGCTTGTGTGGATTGGTCCAGGCTGAGGTTGATGGTGGGATGGAATTGTTGAAATCATGGTGGAATTCCTCAAGGGCTTCTTTTCCATGGGTCCAGATGATGAAGATGTCATCAATGTAGCGCAAGTAGAGTAGGGGTGTTAGGGGACGAGAGGTAAGGAAGCGTTGTTCTAAGTCAGCCATAAAAATGTTGGCATACTGTGGGGCCATGCGGGTACCCATAGCAGTGCCGCTGACTTGAAGGTATATATTGTCCCCAAATGTGAAATAGTTGTGGGTGAGGACAAAGTCACAAAGTTCAGCCACCAGGTTTGCCGTGACATTATCGGGGATACTGTTCCTGAAGGCTTGTAGTCCATCTTTGTGTGGAATGTTGGTGTAGAGGGCTTCTACATCCATAGTGGCCAGGATGGTGTTTTCTGGAAGATCACCAATGGATTGTAGTTTCCTCAGAAAGTCAGTGGTGTCTCAAAGATAGCTGGGAGTGCTGATAACGTAGGGCCTGAGGAGAGAATCTACATAGCCAGAAGCGACAAAGAGTCCTGTGGCACCTTATAAACTAACGGACGTATTGGAGCATAAGCTTTTGTGGGTGAATACCCACTTCTTCAGATGAGTATTCACCCACAAAAGCTTATGCTCCAATACATCTGTTAGTCTATAAAGTGCCACAGGACTCTTTGTCGCTTCTACAGATCCAGACTAACACGGCTACCCCTCTGATACTACATAGCCAGACAATCCTGCTGTTAGGGTGCCAATGCCTGAGATGATGGGGCGTCCAGGATTTCTAGGTTTATGGATCTTGGGTAGCAGATAGAATACCCCTGGTTGGAGTTCTAGAGGTATGTCTGTGCAAATTTGTTCCTGTGCTTTTTCAGGGAGTTTCTTGAGCAGAGGGTGCAGTTTCTTTTGGTAATCCTCAGTGGGATCAGAGGGTAATGGCCTGTAGAATGTGGTGTTAGAGAGCTGCCTAGCAGCCTCTCATTCATATTCAGACCTATTCATGATGACGACAGCACCTCCTTTGTCAGCCTTTTTGATTATGATGTCAGAGTTGTTCCTGAGGCTGTTGATGGCATTGTGTTCTGCACGGCTGAGGTTATGGGGCAAGTGATGCTGGATTTCCCCAATTTCAGCCTGTGCACGTCGATGGAAGCACTCTATGTAGAAGTCCAGTCTGTTGTTTCGACCTTCAGGAGGACTCCAGGCAGAATCCTTCTTTTTGTAGTGTTGGTAGGAAGGGTTCTGTGGGTTAGTATGTTGTTCAGAGGTGTGTTGGAAATATTCCTTGAGTCGGAGATGTCGAAAGTAGGATTCTAGTCACCACAGAACTGTATCATGTTTGTAGGCCTGGAGGGGCAAAAGAAGAGGCCCCGAGAGAGCCCGGCAGAAGAATCTGTCCTAAGAGTATAGCTGGAAAGATTAACAATATTTTGAGGTGTAATTCACTCACTGCAAAGTACGATGAGATTCTCCTATGAAAACTTCTGTGCAAATATTTCAATAACTGTGGCAATGATGCTTAGTAAAGGCCCCTCTCAGTCATGTCAGCAGGGTCCTGCCACGGAGGCAACCAGGCGTGGGTGGCCGGGAGCATGTGCAGGGTCACTCATTGCATTCTGTGCATGTCGCAGCCTTTCTTAAGCATGAGGGACCATTGCAGCTTCCAAAACTCCTGTCTCCTGTCGGTTTATATCTCTGGGCTAGTCTACATTGGGCTTGTGTGCTCTCCGAGCGCTTTAAAAAACCCACCTTCACGAGGGGTGTAGCTGGGGCACTGTCTACACTGGTGCTTTACAGTGCTGAAACTTGCAGTGCTCAGGGGTGTATTTTTTCACACCCCTGAGCGAGAAAGTTGCAGCACTGTAAATTGCCAGTGTAGACAAGCCCTCTATTACTGACCTCTTTCTGGGCAGCCAAGCGTGCGGAACTGCTAGAAAGCAGATGCCACAGGGGGGCTGGGCCTTTGATAAGTTACTATATAAAGAGGTGTTAAAACTCACTAGGGGTAATTTACACTCTCTGTCCACTCCACAGCCGCTTTAACTCTCCTAACCCTGGCATTCCTCCAAATGCATAGGGAGGGAGGCTGGATCCTCTGCTCCCTGTCGGATCAGACCCTTCTGCAGTGCCTTGAGCCCTAAGGTGAGCACCCTACAAAACGCTCATGCACGCATGTCTCATGGTAAAGGAATCTTTACTAGGGCTGGCAGAGGGGAAAGGCGAAGGATATAGGCACATAAATGGGTATAGACTATAGGAGAGGGCAGTCTGTGAGATGTCTAGCTAAAGCAGGGGTGGGCAAACTATGGCCCGGGGGCCGCATCTGGCCCTTCAGATGTTTTAATAAGGTCCTCGAGCTCCCTCTGGGGAGCAGGGTCCGGGGCTTGCCCTGCTCAGCGCTCCAGCTGGGAATCGGGGTCAGGGGTTGGCCCCGCTCCGTGTGGTTCCCGGAAGCAGCGGCATGTCCCCGCTCTGGCTCCTACATGCAGGAGCAGCCAGGGGGCTCTGCACGCTGCCCCCACCCCAAGCTCCCATTGGCCAGGACGGGGCAACGTGCAGAGCCTCCTGGCCATGTTCTGCATAGGAGCCGGAGGGGGGACATGCCACTGCTTCCGGGAGCTGCTTGAGGTAAGCGCGGCCTGGAGCCTGTACCCCTGTCCCCCTCCTGGGCCCCAACCTCCTGCCCCAGCCCTGATCCCTCTCCCACCCTCCAAACCCCTCCGTCCCAGCACAGAGCACCCTCCTGCACCCCCAACCCCTCATCCCCAGCCCTACCCCAGAGCTCGTACTCCCAGCTGGAGCCCTCACCCCCCAACCCCCTGCCCCAGCCTGGAGCCCCCTCCTGCACCCTGAACTCCTCATTTCTGGCCCCACCCCAGAGCCCAAACCCCCAGCTGGAGCCCTCACCCCCAACCCCCAATTTCATCAGCATTCATGGCCCATCATACAATTTCCATCCCCAGATGTGGCTCTTGGGCGAAAAAGTTTGCCCACCCTTAAGCTAAAGGATATCAGGGCTGGCTGGTGGAAGAGAGATGGATCCCTTTGTTCATCAGAGTTGTTTGCAGGCACGACCATCTCTTGTGTCAGGTGTCAGGTTTGGTGCTGTTGTCTTACTAAAGCCCTCTGTCTTGTCCTCTTGCTGGGCCATGCTCCGAGTTCTCCCCTCTGCTATAGTATGGATAGTGTGGGAGGATGCTATTATGGGTACTGCACTGCAGAGATAACTGCACGGCAAGCCATTCCCAGCCCCTAGCTTGGGTGTACTGCTGCTAAGGGGTCTCATATGTGGCATCTCCGAGCTTTTCTTCCCTATGATCTTGGCTCTCCAACCTTTCATGTGCTTCCCCCACCCCTGCATCAGGAGTTGGATCCCAGACGCAATAATGGGAGCCCTGTCTTTAAAGGTGGATCAGTCTTGTGGTCCACATACTTTTAAAAGGGATCAGGGGGTGGGGGGAAGGAAATTTGGATTTTGAAGCTTTCCTCTTTCTTTATAATTTATGAAGAAGGCCTGAAAGGGGCTTGTATTTGAAAAAAAAACCAGATTGTTTCTTACCCTGTGAATATCAGGAGTGTCCATTCTGGTCTTCTCTGTTTTGCTGGAGGTTTCACTAGAGGACCCGGATATGTAGATAGCAGCTTTGTCAGCCTTCAACTGAAGGGGGTCAAGGTGGTTGATCTTTAACTCAGATTTTTTCTCCCAGCTGTTTCTCAGCCATTTGAGTTAAATAGGTGCTACTGAAAAAAACAAAACAAAGTGCTTAAAAATCTGAATAAATCCATTCTCCTCTCAGGTATCAGGGCTTACTTTGTTACTGTCTGTGAAATCATAATCCTACTAGTTGCCAACCTTCCAGGGAAAAGCAAGGTAAGTGTAGACCTGAATTTCTAATGTAAAAAGCAAGCAGAAAAACTAGAAGAATGTTCAGACCTTCTTTATACATTACAAAGGATATACATTACAAAGGAATAAACAATTTTCCCCCTTTGTCCATCACCTGTAGGAAGTGATAATTATCTTACATTTATATTACAGCCCCCTAGCTTACAATAAAAGAATATTAAGTTTGCAAAATCAAGCTCTCAGAAATTAGAAAAAGACAGAAATTAAGTTGCCTGTTGTTGATTGACTATGCTTGTGGTTCATTATGAAGAATGTTCAAGAGACAAAATAACCAAACTCAGCCAAAGTTATTGTCTAAAGACAGAATATACAGCTGGGAGAACACATGTTTACTTTTCACAGAAGATATGCTCCAAGATACACCCCCAAAACCACTTATATTTATATCATGACTGTTCACAAGTTAAAAATAATGTATATGTAATCTAAGAGCAAACCACCAATTCCTTAACTTGTTATTTCGTACCTTTCTACATTCCAAACCAGTTGGGTGTAGAAGTACCTCCCAACCTGTGCTAGGAAACACCATTCATGTATCTTGGCTTTAACAGGCTTCCTGTTTTCTAATGCCAAAGCTGACTTCAGGTTTGCAAAATGTTGTGGAATACTTGACATGGGTGAACAGAATTGTGGAAAGAGCCTAATACATTCTATTAATACAACTTCCCAAACCTTCTATCTATTATGTATATTATATTAATACCATGTGCGTAATACCTACCTAATGTGATGTATACCATGTCTAACATACATGAATTGGCTAACACTGTAACCTTAATTCAGCCTCTTTGTGCATATGCCTTTTGATACAGTTTTTAATTATATGGGCTTTTCTATGGTGTTCATCACTACAATACTTGAGTGTGGCACAAACATTAATGAATTTCTCTTCACAACACCCGTCTGAGATATAGAGAGATTATTAGTCCCATTTTTCAGATGGGGAACAGTGGCACAGAGAGATTAAAGCCAAAATTGTCAAGTGCCCAACTGGAGCTGTCCCCAGCCAAATATTTGGGGGGTATTTAGCATTTTTATAGCACAATATATGTTCAGAGTTGCAGCTCTAATTGACTTCAGTTGCAGTTGTGAGCACCCAACCCTTCTACAAATCAGACCCCAGGGGGCATGTTTATAAAGACATTTAGGTGCCTAAAGACCTTTAATAATCTTGCCCCAGGGTCTCATGTTGGGCACCCAGAAAATGAGGAACACGGTTAGTGACCACCTGTGAAAAGTCGGTTATATGGTTTGTCTGACAGGGATAGAATCTGATTCTCCAGGCCAGCATTCTACTAGCTCAACCATACAACCGTCCTTTCTCTCCCTGCAGTTCCCTGCCTCGTTCACTACATGTCTCCCAACTTCTGCAATGAATGAGGCAGGGATCTTATGGACAACAGCCACCTTCACTACACAAACCTGATTCATTTCCAAACCATGGACCATCTGTGCACTGAATGAGGCAGGGGTCCTTTGGAGCATGTGATCATTAGAGAGACAAAGTGGGTGAGGTAATATTCTGTATTGGACCAACTTCTGTTAGTGAGAGTGACAAGCTTTCAAGCTACACAGGGACCAACATGGCTACAACAACACTGCATACAGTATGTGATCATGTACTTAAAGACTATCTCATAGTGCACATGTACAAGGGAGCCCAATTAAGATTGCACAGGCAACCTTAATTCTGGCATTTCCTACCTTCTTCATGCTTGACTTTGTAACCTGAATGTTCTTTTGATGTAGCTTTTATTAATGTAATTTCCTGCGTTTAAAAAAAACCCTGAAAAAACCCAGAAATTCCATCATGGGGCATCATATTGACACCCATAGGGGTCTTCAGCAGGGTTGGAACCTTTAGGTCCACCACACAGCCCTCTACCACTTGCACTAACTGGGTAACAGCAGATGTAGGCTGCTATTGGACCATGCGACTATCATGGGCATGGGACACACGCTTTGCCAGTGGATTTCTCAGCTATTTGCTGACAGCAGAGGAACGGTGAGACCTAAGTCTCCTGAGTTTAATTCCAGATTCTGGGGTGGATGTGTGTAGTGGTTACAGACCCTTTTACCCCGTTCCTCCAACCTGTCCCCCTCTGCTGTCATCTCTGCTCCTGTCCTCCTCTGCCTCTGCCTCCATTTGCCTGTCACCTGTCCCACACTGCTCCTGTCTCTCCCTTCCTCCCCCACCTCATCTTCTGTCCTCCTCTTCTCCTATTTCCCACTCCCACTCCCACAACTCCTATACCTCTTAGCCTAACCTTGTCCTCTCCTCTGCTCCTCACCCCTCTGCATTCCAGTTGTGCTGTTCCTCCTCCACACTGCCTAGGCTCCAGCAGAGCTGGGGAAGTATTCAGGGCATAGGAGAAACTATCTCCTTAGCAAGTGGGATGAGCTATTGCAGGGAAAGTCCAGCTCAGCTCAGGGTGGAGCGTGCTCAGTGCAGATGGAAACTTCAAAGAATTTAGCTGCCAAACTCTGTCTCTACTGAGCATGTGCAAACTGAGATTTTCAGAGACTTATTAGTTGGTCAAATTTGGGCAGATTTTCAAGAGGTCAGCAGAAGGCACGTCCTTGATACCAGGGCCAATTGCCTGCGAAATTTCAAGTCCCTGCTCCAAAGCACAAAGGCTTTAGAACAGTTGTGGGCACCCTGCGGCCCACGGTTGCATGTGGCCCCTCAGGGTAATCTGATTGCAGGCCGCAAGACATTTTGCTGACATTCACAGCCCCCCAGAGCTCCCAGTGGCCATGGTTTGCCGTTCCCAGCCAATGCAGATTTTTATAGCTCTAGATACAGCTATGTATTGCTATATGGATATGGAGAACAGCAGCATCACAGCAAATCCCAAAGGAATATAGCCTCCTTGTAGATCGAGCATCACCTGGACTGATCTTTAACTAGGTCCAGTTGGATATTCAGTTTATGACCATCATTAGTGATCTTATCATGCCACTGAAGCTTTTAGGCAACCTCATGATTGCTGGCCAGGTAACAACATTTCTTGGAAAACACACTTTGTAATTCATGGGTCTTCCATCTTAATATCATGTCCATACCAAGAAAGCTGCTGGATATAGAGGCACTTATATGCAAAATTAGTGACAATACACTACTAAGGTTGAGAACTTACATAGCTAAAATTCAGAAAATACAGAGATGCAATAAGGATGCAATCTCAGCCCTAACTCTGGTCCCTAGTGCTTACACTTTAAAATGCAATTTCTGTTTAGTTCATTATAAATAAGTTGCCAGTTAGAACCATAGGGGATATAATGCAATCTATAATTTCTTATGCAATATAATATGTTTTATAGACATTGGGTCTGATTTCCATTTAAACTACAGCTCCGTCACACCATTGTGGTGGTATAAATGTAACTTACTCACACTTTAAGGCCTCTTTATACTTCCAGAATGGTGAAAAAGGGCCCTAGTGTAGTTGCAAAACAGGATCAAGAAGTTATAGAATGATGGTACATGTATTCTTCAGACTTGGTTTGATTTTTCAGACTCACTGAAATCTACAAAATAAGTCCGATTTGAAGGAAATACTCTTGATAGTTTAAAAACTATGAATGTGTAGAGTTGGCCTGTTGAAACTTTTATTTGTTTATTTTAAGGTCAGCTCTGTGTCAGAGCAGCTGGGGGGCCGTGATGTGCTTTAGATTCAAGTCATTCTCGCTTGTAGGTGCTGAATGCTTCAGAGGGTGACCTAAAGGGCAGGAAGCATGAGGTATTGGATAAAGGGCAAGGCTGGGAATCGGAGAGCTGAGCTCAGTCCTTGTCTTAACACCTGACTTGTCGAGCAATCACAGCTGTGTTTTCGAAAGCAGTCACTGACTTTAAGGGGCTCAACGTGAGATAAGAGGCAGCCACAATCAGATGTTGGTCCTGATGCTTAGACCGAATTACCGAATTCGCTGCCTCCCCACGTTCCCCCTCCACTAAGCCTCCTGCTGCCTGTAGCCCAAGTTCTATTGCATCACTCTGCAGTCAGCCCTCCTCTTCTGGCTCCTTGCTTCAGCCTCCGACTTTACTAGTCTGCTCTTCTGGATCTGACGCCCTGCATTCCAGATTCCCTTCTGGCCTTTGGTAGCATGTGCAACCACCTGCCTGCCCCTTTCCATTCCCTAGCTTGGACTCTCTGCTTCACTTAGGCCTACTGAGCTGCCTCTGTGAGCTCCTGTCTGGGCCTACTCCTGGCTTTCACATCATCTGCAATGCTGAGTTGCTATTTCCTACCCCAGCTTCTTCCCAGCAACAGCTCCTCCGTCTCCACTGCTGAGAACCCTTCCCTGCATGTGCTGCTGCCTGGAGCCCAGGCCTTGTCAGACACTCATGAAAGTGTCCGGTGGGATTCCCTTACACAAGTGGGGCTGGACCACAGGGCTGAATCTATGTAGGATCCAGGAAGCATCTGCCCAGGTCGCCTCCTATTGGCCAGGTGACTGATGTGGTCTGGTACTCTGACCAAGTCCTGGCCCCAACCCACCAGGATCATTTTGGTAGGGGATCTTAGAGAAATGAGGCCATAAAGTCACTACATTTTATTTAATTGCTTATGTGACGGGATCCCCGGGGTGCACCCTGCGACTGTGGGACCGCTGTGCCCCCTGAACTCTCTCCAGCCTGGGCTGTCTCTCACAATGCCTTGCTAGTGACCAGCAGCAAACCCCTCCAGGTGCTGTTATCACTCAGCACAACCACATGTGGAGACCCAACACCCAGCTAGATTGGATGAATGCTCCCAGAGCCACTCATGAATCACACAGGGAAAGGCATCAGAGCCAAATCCCCCCAGCTCCCAGCACTGTACCTCAGGAATATACCGTCTTGCTCTGCTCAAGACGAGCAGTGCAGATTTATTAATTGGTTCACCACTTCATCAATGGAAAGTGGACATACACTAGCCTTTGCAAACCTGAGCACATTTGCGACATGCTTCAGGCAAACTCACTGGTAAAGATAAACAGTAAAAGAAGTTTATTGACTACAGTAGATAGATTTTAAGTGATATTAAGCGATAGGCAAAAAGTCAGTTAGTTACCAAAATAAAATAAAATATAACCTCGCAGTCTTAATTCTCAACCCTATTAGACTGGGAAACATCTAGATTAAGCAGTTTTTCTCACTACACTGGGTATTGCAGTCCATAGTATACAGATTTCACCCTTGAAATCTGGGCCAGTCCCCTCAGTTGGAGTCTTCAGAGTGCCCTTATTGCTTGTAGCATAGATGGGTGAAGGAGAAAGGCCCAGCATGTGGCCGCCATGTCTGTTTTATACCCTCAGTCCATGTGCTTGGAAAACACAAGTTCAGGCATGTCTGGGGGGGCATTGCTGAGTCTCCAGGCAAGGTTGAGCAATTCCCCTGGTGTGGCCGCATGCAGGTGAGTCACTGCATTGTAGCTCCCTTGCTGGACAATGGTTGTTGATGGATTGATTGACACCCCAGCCGGGTGTTGGTTACTTTCCTTGCTGTTGCCTCTGGGGAGCTAATATCTGGCTGAATCCCCAACTTACAGTATGTTTTAGTGACAACCATACAACACACTTCTCATAACTTCATATGCATTAATGATACACGTATACGGATAGAGAAATAACTTTCAGCAAATCATAACCTTTCCCCTGATACCTTACAAGGCATGCTTTATATGCAAGATCACAATCATATAAATGAGGAATATGGGGGTTACAGGGTGCTCCCCCAAGCACCCTGTAACCCCCATACAGAACGTCCCTGTGTACAGAATGTCACAGCTTATTTCACCACAGAAATGCAGCCACATTTGGGATAGAACACAGCAGCTGTGTCTCCGGACACAATGACACTGCACCACAGATTAGGACAGGAAGTGAAGGCTGTGGACCCTGGCAGAGGTAAATGGAGTTGCACTGCCTCTGACCTTTCCTCTCAGAGCGATCCCAGGGAGTGGGGTTGGGCAATTACTTTTCTGTTTGCTTGCGTAGGGTACTGCAGGATTCTACTCTTACCCCCACCTGCTCAGTGTGTATGTGAAGGGAGAGAGTGGAATGGTCTGGGCTGAACTTCCATCACCATGTGGAAGACACTCAGCCCTACAGCTTTGTTCCATCTGCCTCAGATGGTGTGGCTTCATGGCTCTCCTGGTGTCCAGCCACGATAAAGTCATGGATCAGAGCTGTAGCCTCGTGCAGGTTGTCGGAGACAGGCGATGGGGCAGACAATACCAGCATCTCTGACTTGGGGGTCTGTCCATCTCTTGTTGATAAGGCTAAAGGGCCCTTTGGGATCCTTAGCTGCTCCTGGGTCCCCAGGTCACAGCAGTGGTTAATATTTTTATTTGCACTTACAGACTCCACCTCAGGAATCCTGGTCTCTTTTACCTCCAGACTGGATTAATCTGATGGGCTTTCTTTGGAGCTATCCCAGAACGGCACTTGGGAGCTCTGTCTGGTGCAGAATGCAGCTGATTGTTTCATGAGCAATGAATAGGGAACATGAGCTTCTTATGGGGAACATGTTATCCAAGTACCCCATGGTCTGCTTTGGCTTCCAGTTTGTTGCTAGGACATTTAGATCCATGGAGCCCTGTATCAATAGGGTCCTGGCTTCCTCAGACACACCTTCTGTCTTCATGCTCCAGCCCGGCACTTGAGATCAGCTGAGATAGCTACGTTGACAGCCCCTGGATCTATATGACTGCATGTGGGGGACAGAGCAATGTTAGCAGAAGGTCCTTGACCCTGGCATTCACTTCCCCCATTCAGTTTGTTGACCTTCATGTCATGTGGCAAGGCTGATGAATTCTGGCTTGGTCCAGGGAGGTTTCTTTGTAAGTGATATTGTCTCGTGTTAGCAATGGTTGAGTTGTTCTGTTTTTGTACGTGCACCTCGAGAGATAGGAAAGAGGCCAAAGCTCCCCTGCAAAGAGGGACTGTAGATGTGGGTCTTTTTGTTAAATGGCATGCACGTGCTTTGAGCTGTAGCGGAGCACTTCCATTATTATACTAAGATAAGCACAGAGAGAGCGGAGGAAAGAAGGAAGATGCAGAGACCGTGAGAGAGAGAAATAGAAAGATGGCCAAGTTAAGTCGATACGGTAGAAAGGAAAAGAAAGAAGATGCTGGATCCAGAGAAATCCCAGAGGGAGATATAGGGACATGGAATTGAAATAGCTCTGTTGGAAGCTGGGCAGGAACCTGGGACGCAGAGCACCCCTGCTCTTGCTGGAAGTGTCACGATGGGATCTTTAATAACCATGAGGGGCTAGAACAGGGATCTCAAACTCAAATCACCACGAGGGCCACATGAGAACTAGTAAATTGGCCCGAGGGCCGCATCACTGAAACCTTTTCATACAATGATACAAAAGTATAGTCAAATATGAAAAAAATGAAGAGTAATATAGTATTCTATTAAAAGTCAATGGATTAACTTTTTAAAAACTATAATGCAAAGAGGGGTTTTAATAAAATATAAACACTCATAATGTTTGGAGCTTGGCTGCCAGTGGAGTCGGCGCTATGGCGGGCCGCAGGAAATAACTCCGCGGGCCGCGTGTTTGAGACCCCTGGGCTAGAACATTGTCGTCATGGCCCTTGCTGAAGAAGGGCAGCTGTTGTTATTTATTTACATGACCCAGGCTCTTCAGAGTTCTTTATTTTGGCTCTTTGGGCTCCTGGCATTTTGGGGAATCACCCTCACTTCCCCCCTCCCCCCAATACCAGTCTCTGTCAGTGGTTAGAGCCCTAGCGTAGGACTTGGGAGACTCGGGTTCAATTCCCTGCTCCGTCACAGACTTTCTATGTGACCCCGGGCAAATCATTTAACTTCTCTGTGCCTCAGCTCCCCACCTGCACAATGGGGATCACCAGCCTGCCCTGCCTGACAGGTGCTGTGAGGATAAATACATTAAAGACGTGAACTGCTTGGTGATCTACTGATAAAAAGTGCTATATAAGCAATAGATATTATTAATATGCCCGAAATGATCCCACTTTGCTACTGCCACCAGTTTGAGCCTGGATTGAAGCTCCTTGCCAGCCCGCTGCTAATGAGAACATCCAGGAGTGGTCTCTCTTTAATGATGCAAAGATATTCCTCCCAACGACAGTGCCCAAAGCTGTTTCCATGACCCTACAGGCCCTGTGGGAGTGAAGGGCAGTGCCCCAGCTCCTGGGGGAGTTGCTGGATTCAGGACAGGCCCGCAGCTGATAAACATGATTGGCTGCCCGCACAGTGACGCTGCCCGGTTTCCTCCGCAGAGCAGGTATCTCTGGGAGAAGGACCCCTTTGGAACATAAATTAGTTAAGTTCCCTTCAAAACAGAAACAGCTGTTGGGGGTGAAAGAGAAGCGAAAGGATACGGAGCACAAAACAAGACATGCCTGAAAACGACACATGACTGGCCAAAGGGGAAGAGGGATTCGCCATTCTCTGTCATGAATGTCAACGAGTTAGAGATGGCCCCAGACCGTCTGGGGACACCCGATATTCCAGTAAAAGAGATTGACAGGAGCCTGCTGGGCTTCATTAATGTCCCAGATGGAAAACAATTTGCTGGCCATCATCTTTGCCTCAAAGTTACAGAACTGAAACCAGGCTCGTCTGACCCTGCTCTGCTTCAGTCACTGCTGGATTTATACTGCACGTTCTGTTCATCAGCCTGTCCACTTATATATACATCACTGGCCCCACCACGGCAGCCACCTGTGGCCTCCATCTAGGGTGTCCAGATGTCCCGATTTTATAGGGACAGTCCCGATTTTGGGATCTTTTTCTTATATAGGCTCCTATTACTGTCCCGATTTTTCACACTTGCTGTCTGGTCACCCTACCTCCATCCCTGTTGGAACAAGCCCCTCCGGGGCCCTGTTCCCCTGTAGATCACATCATAGTTTCTACCCACAGTATTTATCTCACCGTCCCATCCATCCATTTATTCATCCCATCTCGCTTGTTCATCCTTCCATGGATCCATCCAATCATGCATCCACCCCTCTATCCCTCTACTGCATCCACCTGCAGTATCTATCAGTCGGCCTATCGTGTTCCCTCCAGCCCTTTGTCCTGCAACAGCCTATCTGTCTGTCTCACTGTAACCAAAGGGAGCTTGTGTCTGATGCCTGTGACATCTAAAGGTTTGGTCCAGGTGGAAATGTGTCATGCGGGTCATGTGGTAATAAGGTGTGTCCATGGAGATGATCAGAGACAGTCACACGGAGAGCTGTCAGTCAAGGGGCTCCAATTTAGCAGCCACCTTTCCCAGCTCTTTGTTAGGTATAAACCTGTGCTGGGTAAAGGTCTGTCAGAGGTAATAGGTCCAATTCATTTTAAACCCCTGGGAACCCAGGGGCCAGGAGCCTCTGGGTGTCTTTTCTGGTCCCGGTCACACTCCTGGCTGGTGTGTGGGTGATACTGGATGTACAGGCGCAAGCTGCACTATAATATTTAGGCAGATTTGTAACCAGTCATTGGCCTGGTTTGTATCCCCACTAAGTGTGGTTAGTATTTAGTTAGTAATCGTGGCAGCTGTCCAGGTGTTGCTCTTGCCAGCAGGCTAGGTGGAGCCATAGTTGTCATCCTTTTGTGGATTTGTAGCACAGTGCTTTGCTGACCCTATAAGTGTGTCTTTGTAACCTACTTGGACAGTCTTTCTGCCTCCCGGCTGTCTGTGACAGGACATCCCAGACTGCTTTGCCTCACATGCTGCCCTCGGTGTCTGTCCTCTGGCTACGTTGGTGTCATCGGACGCACTGTAACACCCAAAGAACACCCAAACTCAGGCAGCCAGTGGTATTGTATTAACAACCCCTTGGGACTTTTGCTGTAGGGTTCATCACTTGCAGCACGAAGAACGGCATGGTAGGAGCTGAAATCTCGAGGCTCAAGAGTTGATAAAGGATGTGAAATCAAACATCTGGGCCCTGAAATTTTTCATGTGGAGACACCAGTTCCGCTTCTTGTATTCATCTCCACTCTGAGGCCTGAGACATTGACTCTGAAATCATGTGGTCTATCTTCCTGCTGCCCCATTGCCTCCTGTCCACTCTCTCAAGCCAGTAACCAGCAGGGGGCAGGAGGCACGTATGGGGAAGGCAGGGTCGGATTGCCATGACAAGGAAGGGCAGAGACCATGGCCAGCTGGACTAGGGAGGGGACCCGGACCTGGGGATGTGGGCAAGGGGAAGGCCTCCTTTGGTGCTCATTAAGAGGGACAGAGGAATGTAGGGGAGTGGGCAGGGCTCTGGGAAGAGAGCAGGAGCTGGGAGTGAGGCAGGTTTCCTGCTGAGGCAATAGGGGAGTGTGTGAGGGATGGAAATTGAATTCACCTTGGCATCTTCCCCTCAGCTTAGCATCTCGCTGAAGAGGGTATGGGACTAAAAGCCTGTGGCCCCCCTGAAGCCACAGAGAATGGCGAGCCCAGGTTGAATTGGCTTCACTTTAATAACCAACCTCTTCTTCCTGATTCCAGCTCCTTTGGGCATTTCCAAGCGAAGGCAAATGGCGTGGCCTCAGGATCTCCAGCGGGCTCGGCTGGGAGCGAGGCCCTGCGACAAGGGCTGTGTCTGACCAGGCTCTCCGTTACGAAGGTACGCAGCACCCCATGCCTCCCAGTGCCTTCCTGAATAGTGGGTAACTGGCATCCCTTACCCCGGAGGTGGGGCATCATGATAGAGCTGGACAGGAAAGGTGTTTCCCATGCACAAGTGTTTTCGAGAGTTCAGAAGTTTTTTCCAGTCTGGGACACAAAGTCGAAATCTCAAAACTTTTCACCAAGCAGTGCTTTGGATTGGGTCAGGCCAAACGTTTTGTGTCCCCTTTGACATAAAAAAAAAATCAATGTCTTTGTTTACTATCAGTTAACTAAAACTTTGAACAAAAAGTTGTTTTGACCCAGAAAATGAAACTTTTCACTTTGCAAATGTCAAACGGGCATTTTGAAATTTTTTTTTCGATTGGGAGATTTGTTGTCACCAACTCTTCCCGTGAACAGTTTCTGTTTTCACAAAGGGCCAGATCCTGAGCTTGCATGCTCCACAGCTCAAGAAAGGGGGACCCAACAATTTTTTTAAATAGCCTGTTCATTCCCCCAGTCTTGGACCATCATAGTGTCAGACTGGTCTCTCAGTACAACGTAGAGCAGCTTTGGATCTGCTCTAAGTTACATCTAGCTACCCACAGCTACTACAGGGACTGCCAAGGTGTAGAGGTGCTCTGGTCACACCCCCTTAATCCCAGTCCTATGGATCAGAAGGGGAGCAGAGGGTGAGAATAACCCAGGAATCTCTCTTACACACACGGAATCCTGCGGGACCCCGGGGAAGCCGATTTTCCAGCTTCCTAGAGCATCATGGGGCCTATGTAAAGTTTGTATCCACTCTGTTCAACTGAAGCTTTTCTGTCTGCACTGAAGGTCCCTATGAATAAATGATACAGTCTCAAGGGCAACAAAATAAACAAACGCTTGAGATTGTAAAGCAAGAAAATGCATATGTACCTGCTAAGGCCTGTCCCATGGCGCCTTGCAGCTGGGCCACCTGGAAGAACTATAGCCTTCCATTGTTTTAGGTGTGAGTGATCTCAGAGAAATCTGCAGAACTGTCAGGTCTTGGCAGGTAAATAGAGGAGGGACTGGTTTGCAGCTATTAGCAATTTTTAAGCTTGTATATGTATTATGTAAATCATATAATTTAATAATAATAATACCTTTATATAGCTGCTTTTTCCTGAAGTATCCCAAAGCATTTGCAGAACTTAATGAAGTGAACACAGGGTGAAATGCAGCCACCTCTAGGGTGAAATACAGCTGTTCCCCATCTTTCTACCCTACACCAAAATCTAGACTAGGAAAAGATAATATTGGAAATTGCAAGGGGATATTCAAGAAGGTCAGACATAATACATGCCCTGCGGACGGTTAGCACCCCTATCTATGTAAAGAGTACCATGGAATCTCTGACTACAAATGGTCAGGTCCTCTCAGATTTATGCCTTGTTTGAAGGAGGCACCCCAGAGCTCCTCAACATTGTACAGTATAAGGGTTCTGGTTCAGTCCTGACTCAGGGAGCCACCTGTTTCCATTGGAGAGAGTGAAGAATTCTGATTTGCTAGCATTTTATACCCACATTGCACATGACTCACAAGGTGCAAAACAGGGGTGAGTCCACTGCGCAGCATTTCCAGGCAAAGAAAGTGAAGATTAAACCATAGTAAATCATGTAGTGGCGCTTCTGTAATAACACACATGGAGAAAAGCCACATTTAACAGTAGACTATCAGAAGAAAGGGAAAGTGAAGAAAAAAAGAGAAGGCAGGGGAGGAAATGCAAGAAAAGAGAGGGAGGTAGCATGGTCTAGTGGACTGGGGACTGAACTGCCCAGGAGACCTGGATGCAATTCCAAGCCCCGCCACTGACCTTCCTCTGCCGCCTCTCTCTGCCTCTGTTCCCCCTCCCACGCTTTCTGTCTTGTCTATTTAGACTGTAAGAATTTGGGGAAGGGACTGACTCTCACTATGTGTTTATGAAGCACCTCTTGAGCTGCTACCATAAAATAAATAATACTGATTAGAAGAAGGAACAGATGGGAAGAAGTGGGGCAGCAGGAGAAATGCTCAGAGAGAGAACATAATTAAAGGTGGAACTCACTGCCACAAGATATTTTAAGGGCAAAGAGCACAGTAGGATTCAAAATGTGATTAGATGCTTACATGAATAATGAGCCCATCCACAGGAATATCGACTCTTCTGCTTCAGGGCATGAGCCAACCACTAAATTCCTGGACTCAGGTCATGAAGTGACTTCTCCCATAATTCCATAACTGTCTACTAGAGGGCTTAGTCTATACTAGGTCTTGCCATGTTGGCTAGGAGTTTGATACAAATCACACCCTCTAGCCGATATAGCCCTGCCATCAAAACCCCTGTGCAGATGCAACTGTGCTGATAGATGAGTCTCTCTGTTGGTTTAGCTAATGTGGTTCAGGGAGATGGTGTAGCCACACTGGCAGAGCTCCTTCTGTTGGTGTGTATGCTGTGTCTCTACTAGGAGGCTCTGCTGGCATAGCTATACTGGGAAAGGCTTAGTAGTTTAGACAGGCCATCTGAAGCAGCTAGTGCTGGTTGGAGACAGGAGACTGGGGTAGACGGGCCTCTGCTCTGACCCAGTTCGTCCGTTCCGATGTTCTTAGAACCCACTATTAAAGGGAGCGTAGAGCTGATTAAAGAGGGAGCTGGGTCTATTGGGGAAATCACAGGACTGGGAGACCAAAGTTGAGTCCTTCTCCTAGCTTTTCAAAATGGGGATACTCATCCAGACCCACCTCTCATGGAGGCGGGGGGTTTGAGGAGCCTCTTACTGATGCCTGCAAAGTGCCTTGACTCCTTGTACTGTAGTCATGGAGAATAGAAAGGATGATTACTTCTAGGGGTACTAAGATTTTAGCACGTGAGACTTCCCATGCAGAAGTCCCAGGGCTGAGGGTGGAAGCCCAGGGCTGTGAGACCATTTTGATGGCCCAGTGCTCTCCACTCCCCTTTTTTTGCAGCATTCAGTTTCCAGCTCCATGAATATGGGAGGAGAGAAGCATCCTTGTTGTCCCCTTTCTGCTGGGATTCATTGTATCACTTGGGACAGCAGTGAAACCTCCTTGTCCCTCCAGTGCGTAGCCAGGAGTAGGACCTGCCTCTATTTCAGTAGGGATAATAGGGCGTGAGCAAAATTCCAAGATCCAAGCACACCTGAACTTTTCAGAACTTTATATCTTGGTCCAATTTCTAGTAAGGACCTGAAAGCACTTTACAAACATTCACTAATTCAGCCTTACAGCCACTCTCCTGCATTGTGAAGTAGCTCAGTATTATTATCCCCATTTTATATATGGAGAAACCAAAGCACAACAAGAATAAGCGACTTACTGAAGGTCTTACAGCAAGAGAGTGGCAGAATTGGGAACAGAACGCAGGAGTGCTGGCTCCCAACTCCCTTCTCTACCCACTGTACAGTGCCTATGATAAACACAAGATCAGGGGTCTGTATAGGCCAGTTTGCCCAAAGAGCCCAGCACTTTGGGTGCTGACCAGTTTAGAAAATCTGGCTTTGTGTAAATAAGTAACTAAAATTTAACCCAGAAAGTCTCCCTAGAAACCAATGCAAAACTAATCAAGGCGCCACAACCATATTACAGACTAGTCCATTTGTGCTTCAAACCACAAATTCTTCACAGAAGAACTAATGAAAAGGGAGCCAATGCACTCAACCAGCAGCCCGGTCATCTGGGTGCATCACAATAGGAGCAGCTTAGACCCAATAGTGTATGTCACATACCTCTGGTCTGTCGAGTAGTCTCATTAAACAGAAGTAAGGTGAGATGGCCGGAGATATGGTGACTCCACATGTTGCCGTATGGACTCTTGCCGCCCTGGTGACACAGCTCTAATAAATGCAGGGGGCTGCTTTGGCTCATGTCCTTCCCTGGGTTATTGAACCGATGCTGCAGGTGGGGTGGGGTGGCACATAGACAGAAAAGCTGTTCTGATGGGAATGATGCTTGTTTGGTCCCACAGCTGAACCACCTGGTGACGGAGCAGCTGGTGAAGTGTGGCATCCCTGCGGTGGGCATTTCGGTAAGGGGCATCCCGTATTTGCCTTCTCTGCTTTCTAGAGGCTCACCCTCTCTGCAGAAAGGGACCAGTGCAATACCTGATACAGTGGGAGCGGGAGATATGAGAGAGGCAAAGAACAACTTCCAATTCTTTATACATCCTACCGGCTCAGTTAGTGGAAGGGGTCCCTTTTGGCTCAGCAGGTAGAGCTGCTGGCTGTGAACTGTAAAAGGATCCTGATTTGAATCCCAGGAGGCGAGCATGCAGGACGTACTTAGACTGTGAGGCTGGCCACTGGATAGAAGACTCTGAGAGCTGGTTAATTCTTCGGTAGTGTCTGGCCACCCAGTTGTCAGACACAACACAGGGACTCCAGAGGTTAACAGGTGTAACATGGCCTTAGAATGAAGCTGTGGATTCTGCGTACTTGAATGTCTGCAAGGTTTCTGACCTGGGTGAGGGGGAGGGGAGAAGCACACAGCTGGGGGATGTTGCTAGATCATGACAGGGATCAACATAAGCCATTGGCCAACATGGTGTCTGTCTTGCAGCCCTTTGGAGGCTGGAGGACAACAGGCAAGAAAGTCAGCCAGGCTGGCATTTCTGCCATAAGGGATGCCTTGGATGCTGGCTACATCCCGGTCTTGCATGGGGACTGTGCTCTGGACTCCGAACAGCACTGCTGTATCTTATCTGGGGATGCTATCATCGAGGTAAGATGTCCGGCGTTCCCCAGGTGCGGGAGTGGAAGTGGTGGAATCTCTCACTGTCATCCACGGATAGTTACTGTTGGGCTTTGTCTTTGGAGGGTGCCCTCTCTATCAGTAGGGCTGAATACTGTTGATACCACCCCTTCCTCCTCTGCTCTCAGCTTAGAATGATCATAGACAGGCCTCTGACAGGTGCGGAGAATCTCTGAAAGAGCTGATCCCCTGAGAGTCCATATGGGAATCTCCTGGGAATAGCTTATTCATGCACTCTGACTGTGGACTGCATACAGGTAACTGGATCCCCAGCTTGACCTTTCATGGCGTCCCCACTTGTGTATTGGGAACAGGACCAACCAGCACAAAAGCTCCAATGTGGGCTTATTCTGCAATTTACAGTTGGGACTAGGACTGAAGGCACTTGTGACCTAACCCAGTTGTGACCACAGTCGGGTCCATTTTGCTCACCCACACGTGCAGGGGCAGGACTCAGCCTTGATCCCTTACTGTGCAGTAGGGACATAGGAAGGAGGCCAGAGGCCGGGGAGAGGATTCTGAGTTATGTGGCTGTATATATACATGGAAGAGGAAGCAACGGGAAGAACACCCACAAGAGATGGCCTTGGAACTGTTACTGAGATTCAAGGGAACCTGTTGCTTTAGATCCTCTGTTGCACAGTTTTTCGTTTTGCAGGTTCTGTCCAGGGAATTCTCCCCCCAGCGTGTGGTTTTCCTCACTGATGTCAGTGGAATCTATGACCGTCCACCTGATACCCCAGGTATGGTGTAAGGCTCGAGAAGAAAAAATTGAGTCTATTCCTGTCCTTCCCCCAATATCTGTTCATGTTTTATGCCTGTTTATTGGGTTCAGTAGGTTAATACGCTAGCTATTCACGTCTGTATTTTATCTTGGTGTGGCTCACAAATCACATGAGTTTTGTAGTCTTCGCGCAATCTCTACAGGATACTTTAGAGCTTATCACACGAATATGGCAGGTTTGCTAGTGTCAACCAGCCCAAATGAATGCAAGGACTGGGATGGTGCGGGGGTTGCAGATCAGATTTGAGGGATATCAGGAGAGCTGTTTAGGGGCCCAGGATTGGAATGTCAGAGTGCTTCAGGTCTAGGTTGAGCGGCAGCAGCAAAGCGGTGTGAGAGCCAAGGATGGAAGTAGCAGCAGAACTGAAGTGCAGTGATTAATGTGCATTGTCCTGGCTCACAAAAACAGCCTAAGTTGTAACTGCCTCTAAACGGCGTTGTTCGCAGCCTTGTTGTAGCCATGTTTGTCCCAGGATATTAAAGAGACAAGGTGGGTGAGGTGAGATCTTTTTTTGAACCAACTTCTGGTCCAATGTGTAGCCATTTACACCTGTGCAAAGAGGATGTGAAATGCTACCACGCACTTTGCATAAATGTAAATGACACATAAGTGCAAAGCAAAAAGGAATTAGGCCTGAGGCATATTATTATTGTTATTTGTTTGTATTACCATAGCACCTAGGAGCCCCAGTCATGGACCACATTGGACGTAGCCAGATGACACCGATAAAAATGATGTGCAACAATGGTTCCCTATTAATAACTATCATACATAATTCAGTGTATGGTGAATGAATTGATATTTTAAATAGAGACGAGCTCAAGTCGCAAAATTGCAGTTGCTTTTGTGGATACCTAGAGGATGGGGGATTTGAGAATCTGAGCATTTAGTTTGGCCCATTGCAAAACTTGGATGCTGAACCAGGATCGGATTCCACAGTGATGTTTTGGACCCAGGGTTTCAAATCTGGCTCATCTTTAATGTGTGTGTACAGGCGTGTGATATGAGCTCTAAGGCAAATGCTGTAGGAGTCTCAAGTGCTAGGCCCATCTAGGCCCTCCCTAGCATCTGGTAGGTTCCCTATATTTTTGCATGTATATCTGATAGAAAAATAATCTTTACCAGGGCTTACAGAAAGGAAAGGGATTCCCTGGGCGCGCACACAGTGCAGTAGGTTATAGGAAAGGGAGGTGTCGGAAGGATTGCCAAGTAAAGGGAGTTGTATAACCTCCTCCTTTGGGCTTTCAGGGTTAAGTAACTGGGATGTTCCTTGAAATCTATTCCTCTAATTTACAGCCTTGGATTGCCAATGCTTCTGCTTTCTGAGACAGTCTTAAGCCTGGTCCACACTGGGGGGGGATCGAACTAAGATACGCAACTTCAGCTACGTGAATAACGTAGCTGAAGTCGAAGTATCTTAGTTCGAACTTAAAAGCACTTACCGCAGGTCCACACGCAGCAGGCAGGCTCCCCCGTTGACTCCGCTTACTCCTCGTGCGGAGCTGGAGTTCTGATGTCGACGGGGAGCGCTTCTGGGATCGATTTATCGTGTCTAGATGAGACGCGATAAATCGATCCCAGAAGATCGATCGCTACCCGCCAAATTGGGCGGGTAGTGTAGACGTACCCTTAGTGTTTTGCTGGGACCCCTCTGTATTGTCTGCTTACTGGCTATCTATGGCTCTACTCTATTGTAAATGTGTCTACTGTATCCCTTTGTGATCTGTCACCTTTGATGGTTAAATCAACATAATCCCAGTGATTTCAATGGAGCCACTCCAGTTAACGCCAAGGGAAGATCTGGCCTTGTCTGCAGTTCATATCCAAGACACTTGGGGAAGTGTACAATGGAAAATTTTGTTTTCCTGCATGGAATTTAGCCTTACGAGATGGTGAGGCAGTCCCAACCTTCTTCCATATTGTGAGGATACTCATATACTACAGTGACAGACAAGGTATAAACCCACAGATAGGCTTCAGTTGACCAATGCAGTGCTGAAGACCTTGAAGCCTAGTCTTACATATCTGGTGAATCTGAACTGAGATGAATTGCAGACTGATGGCAGTGGCTGGATCTGGGTGAAGGGCAGAACTCCCCAGTGGGGTTAGGTCAGTTCTGCACAGGGCACAAGTCAGACCATAAGCCTGCCTGTGATCTATTGATTTGTCTGTATATGCGCCAGCTGCACCTATTCTGCAACCAGTCGTGTGCCCAGAGCACAGTGCAGGGTGGCATTTGTACTGCTATTGGGCACCAAGCCCAGGTCCTTTTGCAAATGGGACCAGGGTGATAAGGTTCAGAAACAAACTGTTGTTGAGGTGTATCTTGTTCTTGTTTCCCCTTCTTGATCAGTAGAGCTGGAATGTGCCATGTGCTCTCTGGGATGGGCTTCCACAATGCTGGTGCTACAGAATTGTCTCATCATTCAGCATTTTTATGCACCAGCCTCTGACCTACGTGCCCTACCTCTTTTCCCAAACAGGTGCCAGGCTGGTGGATTCCATTTCCGTCAGCCCTGATGGAAGCGTGGACCCCCCTGTGCTCACATCTGCCCTGCCACACGATACCACCGGGGGAGTCTCCCTGAAGTTACGGGCTGCGGTCAACATAGTCATCCAGAGTCACGGAGCCATCCCAGTGCTGATCTGCAAACTGGACAGCAAAGCCGCCGAAAGAGCATGTTTAACTGGGGAGCTGGGAGTGGGCGAGGGCACAAGACTCTCCCTTGCAACAGCCTGAAGAAGCTGTCTCTGTAGTAGCCTGTCGGACAGGGGGATTTGCCATCAACTTGTTCCAGTTGGGCACCAGTATCCACTCCGTGATTTATCCATGTCACCGGTGACTCCAGATAAACCATCCACTGGCAATACACAGATCCTAGTCTGCGTTTTAATGCATCTGTTCCCCAGCCCAGGCCTGACCTGAATGGTGCAGAATCCTCTGCTAATGTTTCTTACATATGTCTTCACTTAAAGAGGCACATAAAGCCATGTAACGAACAGCCAGGCTTTTCAGCTGAGGATTAATAAATTAATATTAGCGCAGCAATTTGGGGCTGTAAAGTGCTGTGCAAGTGCTAAGTGTTTTAGTGTGATATAGAGGTGACTTTGATGTGAATTCTCAGGTTATCTGATGCATTCTAGACCATGGTGTCTGAACTTCCATTCTGCTGCTGAGAGCTGCCCTAGAAACACTTCTATATGGAGTGTCAATGCCAAAATTTCAGACTTGGGTGCTTAAAGTTAAGCACTTATGTTCATATTTGGGCACCTAATTAAGTAGTCTAGCTACTCACAGTTCTGTTTGTCTGTCTAGATGCTTGTATGGCCCCGTGTGTGAGTGCTGCACAGATATTAACTTAACCCTTGCAATTTCCATGTGAAGCAGTTCAGTATTAACCCAGTTTTACAGATGGGAAACTGAGATGCAGCGAGATTAAGGTCAGACTTTTCAAAACAACTCAGTGCCCAATATTGGGGCTGGTTTTTCAAAAGAGCTGAACATGTTGGGTGCTGACCACTTTTGAAAACCAGACCCTTACTAAAAAGAACTATCATCAAGTTATTTTCCAATTTTGCAACTTTTAAGGTCCTGTTCACTGGTGCGCGCTGACTGCTTTATGCCACTCTGGAGCAGCACAGAGCAGCCAGAATTTACTGGCTCGCAAAATAGGTGCTTTGCATTACCACAGCAGAGCAAAGAAGGTGGAGTGTATACCTCAGATTTCCTCTGCCTCCTGCCCTCCAAATTCCCCCCGCCTCTTGCACCCCATATTTCTCTGCACACACACACATATACTTTCCCTCTTCCTCCTACCCCTTCTGTTGAGTAGATCTTTGCAAAGACTGACTTTTGAGGAGAAATATTTAGGATTAATGGTCATTTTTGGCCACACTTTTTCATAAAGTGGGGGGAGGGATAGCTCAGTGGTTTGAGCATTGGCCTGCTAAACCCAGGGTTGTGAGTTCAATGCTTGAGGGGGCCATTTAGGGATCTGGGGCAAAAATTGGGGATTGGTCCTGCTTTGAGCAGGGGGTTGGACTAGATGACCTCCTAAGATCCCTTCCAACCCTGATATTCTATGATTCCCCTCTATGATAACAGAAAGTTTTCGGTCAACAGAGGCTGGTGCATAAAAATCAGAAACTCACAAAGAACTGCACTCTTTCAAAACATGACTGCCATCCTCCACTTTTCACTGTATTCTTCACATGTAACGGTGATCGAATCCATGCTTTACGTGCCAAACTCAGCTCAGCCACAACTATGGAACTGCGAGTGTTATTTCCATAATAACTAGAGCTGAGATTAATTTTAGATAACAAATTCAGACTCCAATGAAATTTGGCAGTTAAATATTCTAAAAAAGTTAGCTCGTCTTCTTACATGGGTAATGGAGTTTTGCAACCACAGTAGTCAGTTCTGTACCGTCCTCTGGTAACTTCTTTGTGGGTAAATAGTCCTTTTGATCCACCCATAATACCACATCGTCCATCCAAGATCACCTTTTTCTGTAAATGTGCATCACCCTCTGAACCACTTAAAATGTGCCCTGCAATTTGAATCTTTCTTTTCATAAGATCTCTGATTAGCATTTGCTGAGTTCAGTCATCTCCAACACTTTTTTGTTGGTTACGCGGTCTGTCCATGATGTTTTCAGAATTCTTCCATAACAACATAATTCGAAGGATTGTAGTTTCTTTATTATTGATTGTTGAATGTCTGTGAGAGTACAACCTGGCCCATACCAATAGGATATATTTGAAATTAGAGTGTGCCAAAAATTTGGACTGGTAAGTTTTTGCAAGGGCGAAATACAGGCAGAAGAAAAATATGTCAAATGTCTCAAAAAATTGTTACAAATAAAATTCCATGCCAGTGATCACCTGGAGGAGTAATAATTCATGTGGCTGGTTCTTGCATCAAGTAAGTGTAATGTTTATACACTGCATTCTTCATTGGCGTCCTTTCAGCAAGAGGCACTAGGGTACAGGAGGGGATAGCTATCACGTGAGCTGCAGTGGCCCTGGGTCTGGTGCAGCAAGAACTGCAACTGCAGGATGCAATAGCTGAAGACATAAGGTGGTGGGGAGAGCTGCAGTAATGGATGTAATTTTGTGGGGGGATGGGGCAGGAGTACGGTTATTCCCCAGCTTTCAACCCGGGATGGACAACAATGTATTTTCCTCCAAATTTCACCCCCCTTGGAGGGAAGAATGGCAGCAGAGAGGAATCTGGGGCTGCTGTTTTATTGCAGCAGCGCTTAGCGATTTCTCCCAGCCTCCTCCAGCTCTTCAGTTAGGCAGGCAGGTGGCTGCTGTCTAGAACCTGGAGGTGGCTCAGTTCCAACATGCCTGCTTCCCTCTGTGATAGGGTGTTTGCCCCACACTTGCCTTGAGAGGATTCAGGCAGACTGAGAAGGGGGCTAATTAACCCAACAGGCCGCAGTGGAGAGGAATCAGGTGGCTAAGCAATCCTGATTGAATGAGGAGGCCCAGCTAAGGACTATAAAGGCAGGAAATAGGCAGCAGAAAGGGGAAGTCTGCAGTCCCTCCCTGGCAGAAGGGAGGAGTGTTTGGAGGCTACAGGGACAGTAGCCCACAGTTACTGAGGTTGGCAAACCCAGCTAGTGGGGAGTGCTAGATGGTAGCAGAGGGCTCAGAGACAGGCAGTAAGGTCTAGAAGGGAACAGGCCTTGGCTACCAGCTAGAGGGTCCCCAGAACAGAGGGCAGGCCCTGGTTCCCCTTCCAGCCACTGAGGGAGTGGAGCGAAGAGGCAGTGAATGGGAAGCCTGCCTAGGACTGCTGGCGAGGAAAGACTTCCCAACCCCAGAAGGGGAAGGTGCGTATAGTGACCTGGCTGGAGGGCTAAGTCACCAAGAGGCAGCAGCAACTCGTGGAGCAAGAGGGGCTGCAGAGGCAGAGCGATGGCGTGCAACCGCCGGAAGGGGCCTTGACCTGGAACGCTATTCCTGAGAATGACCAGGAGGAGGTGCCATCCGAGCAGTGAGCAGGGCACCCCCATCACATCCTCCCCTCTCAGTTCTCTTTGCAAAGGAGGGCATCCTAGTTGGCCACAGAGGAGGCTGAGCTGGTTATAGTGGAGACTGGGCCCCTGCCAGGTTGAGGTTCAAGGGAGAGGCGCTGGGAAGACCAGGCCGAGGAGAGGGAATGAGGGGGACCTGGCCACCGAGGGAAGCTCGGGGGACACAGGCTTGGGAGAGCTTTAGGAAGGGCAGCTGGGGACAAAGGCTTGGCAGGGAGCCTTGAGGAGGCGAGCTGTGGGTCTAGGCAGGGAGTAGGGGTTGGTGTGAGATGGAGCATTTTGTGGCGAGAGGTTGGAAGGAGTGAGGGGGGTGTTTGGTGTGAGGGGTGGGTGGAGTCCTGTGGGTGGTGGAAACAGCTGGTTGCAATTTCTGAACCAGAAAATTTTCCCCTGGAAAAAATGGGGTTTTGTTGAAAATGAGTTTTTCTCCCCACAGGAAAATGGCGGTTTTTGACCAAAACAATGGAAAATTTTGAAACAAAACCATTTTGAGAACAGAAAAAAATAAAAAATGTCTTTGTTTGCACTTTTCTGTTCTCCACTCTCTGACTCTTCAGATCATCATCAGCTCTGGGAAAATCACTGCGTGGCACAAGGAAAATGCAACTGTCATTCTGCGGCTTGTCTGGCTTGGCCAAAGTAGAACATTTTGAAATGCTACTGAGTGAGCAAAGAAAGGAGAGGTGGGGGGAACCCCAGTCCTCACCATTATTCATTTTATTGCAGCGAGTGGCATCAAGGAAAAAAGGGTGAGCCAAGAAGGGGAAAGGAAACTTCAAAAATTCAAATATTTTTGGGAAAAAAATTAATGGAAAATGTTCAGTTTCAAACCCTGTGAAATGGAAACAACTTAAGATGTAATTTAGTTGAATCAGTGCAAAAGGCTGTGTAGACACTTATTTTGGTGTAAGTAGGCTTACTGAAATAAGCCACTCTTAAACTGGAATAAGAGTGGGCGTACAGGCACTTGCACCAGTTGAACTAAGCCAGGGGTCTCAAACATGCGGCCCGCGGGCCGCCTCCCCGCCCCCCCCAATTATTTTTTTTTAACCCCCAGGCAGTTCCCACGGCCAGACAGTTGTTCTGGTGGCGGGAACTGCCTGGGGGTTTAAAAAAAAAAGGGGGGGGCACGGGGAGCCCAGTGGGCCGCATGGGAAGAGCTTCGCGGGCCGCATGGGAAGAGCTCCGCGGGCCGCATGGGAAGAGCTTCGCGGTTTCTGGGAGGGAGTGGGGAGGAGCGGGAAGCCGTGCGAAAGGGGGAGGAGGCGGAGAAGGGGCAGAGAAGGGGTGGGGCCTAATGGAAAGGGTGGGGTGGGGCGGGGGCAGCGAGGGGGCGGGGGCAGTGATGCGGCCCTTGGGCCAATGCACTAGTCCTCATGCGGCCCTCGTGGTAATTTGAGTTTGAGACCCCTGAACTAAACCCAGGAAGAGTTAATAGATCATTGTATTTTAAGACCAGAAGAGACCATTCTAATCCTCTAGTCTGACCTCCTGCATGGCACCGGCCAGAGAATCCCATCTAGTGATTGCTGCATCAGGCCTACACACCTTGAGCGAGACTGACTATATCTACAGGTGTTCTGAAATGAGTTGTTTTGCAGATTTTTATCCTGGCTATAAGTCTTTGTATGTTATGGGTAAAACAAGTTGTCACTTTTAGGAAAAATGATTTAATATCCATAGCTACTCAGGACACCACATGAAAGCAGCAAATTATATGTGCTCTATAAATTTGCAATATGTTTTATTTCACATCAAAGAGGCAAACTTTGCATTCATACAGCAATGTGTACATATATGCTGTACCCTGCCTGGCTAACCAAACACACAGACTGATGCATGAACTTTCATGACATGTTCTCAGTGGGAAAAGTCACCCACCTGGTCTCTTACAATATTTTGTTTTATGTGAGACAATTGGGGAAAACATAATTGTTTTGCAGCGCCCCCCCTTCCTTCCCATTGGTAACTCGTGTCTGAAACACCCAGGTCATTTACTTGTACTGTTACCTGATATACTTGCATTTTAAGAAAAGAAAAACTTTAAAAAGCTTAACAAAAAGTTTAACACTTAAAAATAGATTAAAAGGATTTCAGAAAGTGGCTGTGACTTAGCCCATAAAAATATTCATAATACTAATATTTGGCATTTCTTGAGTTTTTTATCTTCAAAGGACTGTAGAAATATTAATCAAAGTGCTAAGGGCCTGATTTTCAGAAGAGCTCAGCCATTGATTTCAACTGGGATCATGAGGTGCTCAGAACCTCTGAAAACCTGGCCTGAATTAATCTTACTGTTTTCAAAGTAATTTATGCTGCACTTTGCTTAGATTGTTCAAAGGTTTAGTGGAACAAAAGCTTTCAAGGCGATGCTTTGAAGAAGAAAGATCTGCAGAAAATCAGCATTCTAAACTGATTTAAGAAACGTCAAAGAATTAAGTTAATCTCAAACTTGTCCAGTGTCACTGGTATGTACTGAAATAATAATGAACAGGAGACTGGTGCATTAGGTTCCCATAAAAAATTGTTTGGATTTATCACAGGCTGTCACCTCCCAAGAGGAGAGGGCAAGAGAGAGTTTAGGTCAGTGAGAGGGAGAAAGAGCACAGAACGCAGCAGCAAAGGCTCTTAGTGATCTAATCTGCTGTTTGGGATCTGAGTTTAGACTGGAAAGGCAACTCTTGCAAGCAGCAGCTCTCACAGCATCGTGTGGAGGAAGGGAATCAAGGAGAAGACAGAACTATAGGAGGAAGACACATACACAGGTGAGTTCTAAGCACCCGGTGCAGAATGGAGAATGAACTGTGATTCCTTGCATATGGTAGGAACAATTGATCTGGGTTACTCCTGGTTGTCTTCACATTGAACAAAAGATAACCGGTGGTATCTTCTTCTGACCTCTTCACACTAATTGGGAGAAAACTTATGGATTCCTAAATACCCTTTGTAAAGCCACCAAGTTCACAGGGATTTCTAGGGTGCAAGTCAGGTGCAATGGGCATGTGGTTGGGAGCGATTCATTGCCTGGTTATTTATTTGTTTCTAACTTACTCAGTTATTTCTGGGGTGGGTGCTGGGGTAGCGTTCTGGCTTTGGATGAGGGCTGCTTTATTCCTATGTTAGGATGCTGATTAAAGATGGACTTTGCTGGGAAAATACAGATTGCAGGAGTGGGACTTGAAATCCCAGGGACTGGATTCTTCTGGCACTTTTTCTGCTCATAGCAGATACTGGCTCTGTTTGGGCCAGGCCAAGTTCAGTCAAGGCAGCCCTAGAAAGACGTAGAAAATAACATTCAACCCAAAATGCAGGGAAAGAGAAAACAAATGGGACTTCACTGTGGATTAAATGGATTACGGATGATTTTCTGCAGCATTTGTTTCAGCCATGGACTCTTAATATGGTGGGGTGGGAAGGTTACAATGCAGCCTTTCAGGCAAAGACTTTATTGCATATTTTGTTGTTGGGAAAGATCCTTAGCTGGAGTTGTTTTTAATATGCTAAACTCGGAGTAGGTCAGGGAGGTGTGGCAGTAGTTGTAAAAGTTTCCATTAATGCATTGAAAAATATGGGGAGAAGCCCAGTTCTTGAAATCAGGAATTCCTTATTGCACCTAGATTTTATGCTGCAGTATTTTAACATAAACAGCAGTGTTTTATTAACCCCATGGATGCCTGGCAGTAGTGCATGCAGCATAGTTGGGAATGCCTCTTGCCCTAATGCTAATTTTAGCTAGAGTGAGAAGATATCTGACAAAGAGCAAGGACCATATAGGGCCATACAGGACCGGTGGTGCTGGGTGTATTTTCCATGCCCATTAAGGTGCAGGGTGGGTTAAAATGTCACTTTCTTTACCATGCCTGGGAGAATGGGGAGGGCGGCTCTGACAGTGAGTCAGGGTTTCATTAATTACATCGCTGATGAGACCAAGTTAAGGAAGGAAAGGGTAAGCGTGATCCAGTGCTGGCCAGCCAGGAGTGGTCAGGGGCTGGGTGTTAGTCAAAGGGCAGCAATCACAGGGGTGGGGTAGGATTGATCAGCAGCCAGTGCCCCATCTAAATCATGGATGGAGTTGACAAACATCCCCAGTCAGTCGTGGATGAAAACAAATTTGTGTTGAACGAGGGAATAACAGGGATTCTCTATACATCCTGGAAAGGGCAAGGGCTAATTTACAGCATGAGAACTGGGAACTGCTACTCCTTGCCGTCGCTAGGCCTGATTCTAACCTTCGCATGCAGAGCAGCCCCTTAATCAGTTGATGACAGTCGGACTAATCACGGCACTATGATGAGGTCAGAATCTGGCCCGTTGCTGGTGAAGGTGCCAGACCGAGAGTCAAATGATCAAACTTTGATGCCTTCAATTAGGCCCCTAACTCCATATTCAGACATCTGAATTCCAGACCTAATTTTCAGAGGGGGCTGAGCATCCTCCACTGAAGTCAATGGGAGCTGCAGGTAGTTGGCCCTTCTGCAAATCAGTCTCTTATTTAGGTGTCTAAATATTATGGATGAAGGGGTCTAATTTTAGGTACCCAGCTTTGAAAATGTTTGCCTGAAGTCCTCTGTCCACAAACTGAGTACAGTATAGTATGAAGAGCCTACAGGGTAAGTGTCCCTCAAACCCCGCACCCTATACAACGTTCTCAAAAGCATCTCTGTAGGTGAAAGTAAAGTTCAGTCTGTATGGCCAGTTCAGTCCTTAGCCTCTGCAATGAGACTACCAACAAGGTCACTAATTTACGCAAAGGACACTTATCCAGCAGGAATGGGACTAAGATTGAGACCACTAGTTAATGACCACAAGGGAAAATGACTTTGTCATTACCCAACCATTGCTGGATTTGAGCTATCCAGAAGAAACCTATCCTAGTCTCAATGCCCATAGTGCTCTTTAGCCTAGAGTGATATACTTCTAATATATTTCTGTGTCTCAAAGATATATTAGAAATGGAAAAGGTACTGAGAAGGACGACAAAAATGATTTATGGTATCAAACAGCTTCAATATAAGGAGAGAGTGAAAACACTGGGACTATTCAGTTTGGAAGAGACAACTAAGGGGGGTGGGAAATATGATAGAGGTCTACAAAATTATGACTGGTGTGGAGAAAGTGACTAGGGAAGTGTTATTTGCCCCTTCACATAGCACAAGAACCAGGGGTCACCCAATGAAATGAATAGGCATCAGGTTTAAAACAAACAAAAGGAAGTGTTTCTTCACACAACACATAAGAACGGCCATACTGGGTCAGACCAAAGATCCATCTAGCCTAGTATCCTGTCTTCCGACAGTGGCCTGCCAGGTGCATTAGAGGGAATGAACAGAACAGGTCCCTGTCGCTCATTCCCAGCTTCTGGCAAACAGAGGCTAGGGACACCATCCCTGCCCATCCTGGCTAATAGCCATTGATGCACCTTACCTCCATGAACTTATCTAGTTCTTTTTTGAACCCTTTTATAGTCTTGGCCTTCACAACATCCTCTGGCAAGGAGTTCCACAGGTTGACTGTGCGTTGTGTGAAGAAACACTTCCTTTTGTTTGTTTTAAACCTGCTGCCTATTCATGTCATTGGTTGACCTCCTAGTCACCATAGTGGAACCCACACTTAACCTGTGGAAATTGTTGCCAGAGAATGATGTGAAGGCCAAAACTATAGCTAACTGTTCAACAAAGAATGAGATAATTTCATTGAGGAAAGGTCCATCCATAGCTATTAGCCAAGATAGGCAGGGATGCAACCCACACTCTGGGTGTTCCTAAGCCTCTGACTGCCCAGATACTGGGACTGGATGACCGGGGATGGATCACTTGATAATTTCCCTGTTCTGTTCATTCCCTCTGATGCACCTGGCATTGGCCACTGTCGGAAGACAGAATACTGGGCTAGATGGACCACTGGTCTGACCCAGTGGGGCAGTTCTTATGATGGAGGGTTCAGTGTAAATAGGAGCATCTAGCAAACATCCACTCCCTATAGCCCTTAAACATACGTTTCTTTCTTTCCTTTTCCATCTATTGTATTTACGTGGTTCTAAACACTATAGTGTCTGGGTAGATTTTGAGGGTGGGATATTGAAAGTGATCTAGAGGATCTGGACACCCAGTTCCCATTAATTGTTTGCCCAAATATCTTAGGTGGCTTTGCAGATCCCACCATGAATGCTTTTTCAGTTCTCCCTGGTGTAACATTGTCTTCTAGCACAGTAATCCAGCGATGAATATGGCCCTGTCTGTCACCAGAGAACCACACCCCAAATGCGTGGTCCCACTCAGCCAAGGCGGGAGGTCATGAGAGCAGGTCATGCACCTAGCCTCATGTTTGATGGACAGGGTGTGAGCCGTGCAGAAGTGTCAGTGCCTAGCTTCTATGCATCACTTCTCACAACCCTCTCTGGGCAGTCCAGGTGTGCTGTTGCAATGTTCTGGAAGGAGTCCGGTCCGGCCCTCATCCACCAGAGCTGATGGATTCAAGATGCGCCTTTGAAAGGGAAAGGAGTTGAAGGCTCAATAGAGGACGCAGAAGAATCTCACCTCCAATTAAAATGTTCCATTGAATTTAATCCTGAGATGATGCAGAGAATGAGATGCTCTCTTGGGGCAGTTGTTTTCCCTTGGCCTCTTTCACTCACTTCTCGCTGTGGTGGGGGCACGATGAAGAATGCATCCTCTCCTCATTTAAACCCCTGACCGCTGCTGAATGCACCAGACACCACCCTGACATTTTGTGGCATTTCAGTGGCATGCCGGCAGCTCAGCCGCAAGGGTTAACAAGACTATGGGGGGTGGGGTGGAAAACAAGCTGTGAAATGGAAGAAGGTCAGTCTCTTGGAGGGTTTTGCTGCATCCCAGATGGTTTTAAATTATCATCCCATCTGCAGAAGATGTTGTCTCCATTCCTTCCCCCAAGAGAACTCTGGTAAAAACCAAGGCTGGAAATTGACACCTCTTATGACCAACTGTCAGACTCAATGAAAGAGCCCCCTGGTAGTTCAAGCAGAATCCCTACCATAACTCATAATGGGAGTTTGGAATAAATAGCAGCAGCAGGACCTTTTTCAATTGGAATCATACCATGCACGGGGGGAGCATCTACCGGCAAAGAAAAAACCTGTTAGGTCTGGGTGCTAGGAACCTCTTCGCTCCACTGGCTCTGTCTGTGATAAATAAAAGTGATTACCCACCCTGGGTAAGGCAGCTGAATTCCAGCAATGGGTAAAAGCCCATTAGGGAGGAAGTATGGGCCAGAGTTAAGGAAAGCTAGCTAACTTCCACAGCTCACATGAACATGCAGGGTCTGTGGGAGGGGCTTGTGTGGCATCAGACGTTATTAAAGGGCCTTCATGCTAAGGGTAAAGGCAGCAGACGAACACAGAAAAGTAGCTAGGCTGCCAATGTCCACTGATACTGAAAGCCAAGAGACTCTGACTGGGCAATAAAAAGGTGTAGAAAGGGGCCATGGAAGTGACTGCTGGAACACATCCTTAATTCCCAAGGGATAAACAGGATATATTTTCCAGCAGCATATACAGGGCCTGAGCCTCTTCTCACATACCCTGGTGTAACTCCACTGTCCTGGGTGGAGTTACTCCTGATTTATACCATTGTACGTGCAGAGTCCATAGAGTCTGAAAACTGGCAGCCTTTTGCCCCACCAACTGGGAAAATAATGTCCTCATTGTTTTCCTATATTGTAAGCCAGGGAGACACAAATACTGTCAGCAGACACAGCTAATGCTCATGGCTCAATAGAGGGCATGAGGGAAGAATTATGGTAGGATTTCACCATCACGTTTGCCATTTTAATTTGTCTTTTCAAAATAATTTGGGGAAAGTGCTGATCTCTGGCCCTGGAGGGGGAACGCCTCTGTTTACCCCAGGAGAGGTGCTGCTGAGGCCCCAGCAGGGCAAACTTCTCTGCCAGGATGCTTCATCCCTGCCTTGGAGAAAACCCATCTGGGAGCTGAAGGAAAGGTTGCCATTCATGGCCCTTTCAGTCTTTGGTCTCTACAGTGCAAGTGTCAGCTGGAGTGATGGATTTTTGTCATTTGCTCCCTTCCCCACCCACTTGAAACTCAACTGAGATTGACCAAGCTCTTCTAACACAGGCCACCAAAGGGGACCCACCCAGCCACCTAGAGGTAAATGGCTCCTTACCTATTACCAACTCCCTGAGTGAGCCACTCCCCCTAGGTACTTTATTTTAAAGGAAGCAGCACAAAAGGAAAAGAAAATTAGCATTGCTGCCATCCAGAGTTGAATGAATGATGGAACCCTGGCTGGGCTGGCTTGACTGTTTGGTTCTCTGTGCGTGGTGCTGCCATGAGGCGGTGGCTTTGAGTTCCGTACTGCCCAGCTCCACTTGGGCTGGGAGCCTTGCAGAGGTTCTGTTGCTCCTGAGTGATGCCTTCCTAGCCAGCAGTTGGCGCAGAATTGGCCTACTCAATGCGAGCTCTTTGGCTGGAGAAAGGGTTGCTAACCAGGCACAAAAGTGGAGTGGGGAGTAAAAGATTGGGAGAGAAAATGGACTGGCCTTCCCCCTTCAAAGTACATCTCAGCCTTGCATTACAACTTAAGCCATAACTGGTGCTTTAGGCCGCATGCCTGGTCCCACTGAAATCAATGGGCTTTTTGGCATTGACTCCAGCGGGAGCCAGATCAGACCCTAACTCAGTTGGCTGGAAGCTAAAAGCCCAGAGTGAAGAATGTATTTTTGGTTGTAGAGGTGATGGTGCTCCATAAAGGACAGTGATTTTTCCTGAATTCCCTTTACCTCTTGCCCTCAGTTCATTTTTACAGCTTCAGAATAACACAGAGTGGTGAAGGATGCTTTTGTGAAGGTCCAAGCCCAACCTGGATCTTAAATTTTGTTGTTTCACAATAAAATGCAAGCGTGCCCATTATTTTTACTAGACAAATTAAGCTATTCTTCCCAATAAAGTTGTGAGATGCACATGGGGATCATAGAAATGTAGGGCTGGAAGGGACTTTCAGAGGTCATAGTCCATTCCCTTGCACTGAGGTAGGACCAAGTAAACCCAGACCATCCCTGGCAACAGGTGTTTGTCTAACTTGTTCTTAAAAACCTCCAATGATGGGGATTTCCCAACCTCCCTTCATAATCTGTTCCAGTGCTCAAGTATGCTAGAATTAGAAAGTTTTTCCTAATATCTAACTTGAATCTCCCTTGCTGCAAACCAAGCCAATTACTTCTTGCCCTACACTCCGTGGATACGGAAAACAATTGAACACTGTTCTCTTTATAACAGTCTTTTATATATTTGAAGACTTATAAGTTTCCCTGTCAGCCTTCTCTCCTTTAGATTAAGTGTGCCCAGTTCTTTCAACCTGAGAACACTAGGCAGCATCTGGGGAAAGGAATCAAGGGAGTATGGAGATACAATGGTGGAATGTTATTATATGTGTAAATTGGCTTGAATAAATAATCTGGCTTAGTCCTGCTAACTGCTTGGTTACTTCAGTCATAACATACTGATAGTTTATAAGCAATAATGAAAAGAGCAAGGATGGTGGAGGTGGAGTTTGATGCCTGGAGGAGATTCTTTGAGGAATAAGTGGTGGAGGTATGCTAATGAACTAGGCTTTCTCCTGCGGAGTGCTGGGGTCTAGCAGCTGAGGATGGGGCAAACTGATGCAGGCAAAATAAGGGAAAGATTTATATAGCTTCTGGGTATTAGGTCTTTCCACACACCCCATGAATTATGAACCTCCCCAAGCAATGAAACTATCTTCTATTTTGCAGGAGAATCCACTAAGCTGTAGTGCTGACCTCCAGAATGACAATGGAAAGCTGTAGGGCAGGTGAGAAAGAACAACAGACCCAGAAACTGTGAACTGGACCTGTGATCTTCATCAGAAATGAGCCAGACTTGCCTCCTCGTAGTTTGTGTTTAATATGTGATGTGTCCTCTGTCAGGGAACTATATCTTGCCATTGCAATGGGATGGATTCACTAGTCTAATAGGGTTTGTACTTCTCTGCCACAATCCTTTCCTAGATTCAAAACTCCAACTGATCAGCATGTGGAATTCTGAATACTCACCCCACGATTGGCAATGTCCAAAAGCTTGAATAGCTCCAAAGGATCAGTAGGCATGATTGCTTTGTCTATGAGGAGACGCGTGCCTGGACAAAAACCTTGTATCTAAACCAGCCACCTGGCCACTAATTTACAACTGGTCAAATTAAAACTTGAGGAATGTCTAGATCCACATCTGGCTATCTAGATGTCTAGATCCACATCTGACTGTTGCTGTTCAGACCTCTATTTCTTATTATGAATTTGTATTACAGCAGTGCTTAGAGGTCCCAACTGCGAGCTGTGCCCCAGTGTACGGGGCATCCTATATACGCATATTAAGAGACGCTCCCTGCACTGAAGAGTTCACAATATAACATGAATTCATGTAATTTTTTTTTTCTCCAGTGAAACCCCGGAAGAATTCTGCCATCCCAGGGGTGACCATCAAGCAGTTTGTTGAAGTTATTCCAAAAGGATGTAGCACGCCTGACTTTGAGCGAAAACCCATCACCCTAACATTACAGGAAGGTGAGATGCTCTTAAGAAACTGTTAATCTCACAGAGCCAGATTCTGGATCTCAGGCCTTGCCTACATGAGAAAACTATCGATTTCATTGTCAGTTTTGAAACAGTTAATTCAATACAATTTTCTTGTGTAGCTAAAGCCTCAGTCACATTGGTATAAGTCTGGAGTAACTCCCTTGATGGCAGTGGAGTTATTATTGCTTTACATGTAAGTGAGTCCATGTAAGAATCTGGCCCATATGGTATAAACAGAGCCATTTGGACTCTACAGCAGGTTGATCTACTTCTACGTGATCAGAGTAAAATGTTTTACAATAGAAACTTCAGCAACTTGAGCTGGTTTATTTTCATTTTCCACTGAAGCATTTAAAAAGCTCAGTACTGAGATTAAGCCCCCATTGAAGTGAGGGGGGCAGGCGGGATTGACACCTCCATTTGTGCGATGCTGGCCCCACTACATCAAGGAGTAGTGTGACTGAGGTTGCAGCAGGGCCGGATTTCCAGTTAGGCACAGTAGGCACATGCCTAGGGTCGCCGGTGTTCTAGGGGTTCCTAAAAGTTAAAAGTGGGTTAACAGTTAAAAAGTTAATACATACAGCTCTCCTGCTGGCAGCTGGGCTCCTGGCGCGGGTTGGTGACCACCCTGCGTGTGGGGCTGGAGTAGGGTGAGCATCCGAGTCAGCCAGCCTGGGGGGTGCTGTGAGCCACAGCTGGGTGGGGCAGCTGCAGAAGGTGCTGGGAGTGTCCCAGCCCCTTCCCAATCTCGACCGCCCCGCTGCCTCTGCCCCGTGCCAGGGAGAGAGTGGGAGGGGCATGGCCGGCGCCCAATTCACTTGCACGGGCAGAGCAGGAGCGCGGCTGCTGCGCTGGGCTGCCGGAGGGACGGAAGACACTTGGGGACCGGACTGCTCACCATGGGGAGAGGTACAGTCCCCCTTTGTGCCTCACCTGGGGCGGATGGGCTGCGCCACAGCTCGAGCTGGGAGCACTGTGCATGTAAGGTTGCCAGCTGTCCGGTTTTTGACCAGAATGCCCAGTCGAAAAGGGACCCCGGCGACTCCAGTTGGCACCGCCAACCGGGCCATTAAAAGTCCAGTTGGTGGTGCAGTGGGAGCCCAGGGCTGAGGCAGGCTTCCTGCCTACCCTGGCTCTGTGTGGCTCCCGGAAGTGGCTGCCAGGATCCTGCGGCCCCATGGCGCATGGGCGGCCAGGGATGCTCTGCATGCTGCCTACGCCTCGACTGTTGGCTAAACAGCTTCCATTGGCCAGGAACTGAGACCAATGGGAGCTGTGGGGCGATACCTGCAGGCGTGAGGGCAGTGCGCGCTGCCTCACTCGTCGCCCATGTGCCATGGGGCCATATGGACCTGGTGGCGGGTTCCTGGGAGCCACAGTAAACACCACCGGGAGCTCGCACCCCCCCCCCCGCAACACCCTGCCCCAGCCCTGAGCCCTCCCTGCACCCCAAACCGCTGATCCCTGGCCCCATCCCAGAGCCGACACCCCCAGCCGGAGCCCTCACCCCCCACACATCCCAACCCCCAGCCTGGAGTCCCCTCCCGCACCAAAGCTCCCTCCCAGAGCCTGCACCCCATAACCCCCCTCACACCCCAATCCCCTGCTCCAGCCCTAATCCCCCTCCTGCACCCCAAACCTCTCATCCCTGGCCCCACCCCAGAGCCCACACCCCCTCCCACACTCCGAACCCCTAGGCCTCAGCCTGGAGCCTGCTCCTGCACCGTAAACCCCTCTTCCCCAGCCCCATCCCACAGCCCAAACCCCCAGCCAGAGCCCTCACCCCCTGCACCCCAACCTCCTGCCCCAGACCGGAGCCCCCTCTTGCCCCCCAAACCCCTCATCCCCGGCCCCACCCCCGAGCCCACACCCCCAGCCGGGGCCCTCACCCCCTCCCGCACCCCAACCCCCTGCCCCCACCCAGTGAAATTGAGTGAGGGTGGGAGAGAGTGAGCAACAGAGGGAGGGAGGATGGAGCAAGCGGTGGGTGGGGGCTTAGATAAGGGGCGGGGCCTCAGGGCAGGACAGAGTGTTTGGTTTTGTGCGATTAGAAAGTTAGTAACCCTATGTGCATGGCGGAGGGTCTCGTGCCTTCCCAGGGAGGCTGTGTTTATATTTCCTTGTGTTTCATTTTTTACGGAAAACACGAACGTCAGCTGTAGGCAGGGGAAGCGTTGAACGTGCTGTGTCTAGGGCCCCGGCGTCAGGTGTAAATCCGTCCCTAGGTTGCAGGGTGTGGTATTTACAGGAAGGCCAGGTCATCATCACCAAAGGCCTGATCCAAAGCCCACTGAAATCCCCATTGATTTCAATAGACTTTGGATCGGGCCCTAGAGCAGTGTTTCAGATTGTATTTATGAACTCGGCAGAATGTGGCAAAGCCTGTGTAAAGTCCCTAACTCTGCAGGATGGATAGATTTCCAACACCCGCAGGTTTCAGTTTTCTCCTCTCTCTCTCCATACAATTATGTCACATGTCCATGGACTGTTGTGCATTTTATAGAGGGATGCAATGCCCTCTAGTGGTGCCCCAGATTTTTACCAGGGCCACCTCGCAATAAATGTGGTCCTTTATTATTATGTTTAGTTGTAGCATCATAATGCCAGAGGCCCCAGTCATGGACTATAGGACCTTGTTGTGCTAGACACTGTATCGGCACAGAACAAAATATGGTCTCTGCCTAGGGCTAGTCAAAAATTTTCAATTGAAACTTTTTTCCAACAGAAAATTGGAGTTTGGACAAAATGAAAACTTTCATGGGGAAGGGTCTGCTTTCTGTGAAAAGTTTCAATTTTTTGTTGGAAAATAATTTTTAGTTTTTGGCTGTTTGGGGCTGAAAACTGGAAAAAATTGTTTTTCAATAAGTATTCTAACTTTTCTCTGGAAACAAAGACCATTTTCTGACCCCCTCTATGTCCTCACATATACTATGCTAAAGGGACCCTCAGAAACTAGCATTGAATGGTCATTGATTTACAGTCTGTGCTTGGGACAGCCTGTAGCTGTCTCAGTGTGTGTGTACCCTGCATGTTACAAGGTTTCGAACTGAGATCCTTAATATTCATATGCAACAACCTTAATAGATTATGTACCTCCCCCCCAACAAACTTTTGTAACTGAACATTAAGGTTCTTTTAACATTAACATGTGGAAAAAAATCAAGTTGGGCCTGAAGTGGAACCCCAAATCCACCCCACACCGCCACAAATGTTGGTGTGGTTGAAATCCAGATCTGGATCTGAATTTTTAGAATTAAACTCAGTCCTACGAAAAACGCATTTTCTGCCTAGAAATAAAAATTCAGGGAAGAAATCATATTGGTCAGTGGATGAGTTTGAAAGATACTTTCCAAAACAGCTTTTTGAAAAGCAGTCAACTCAACTGTTGCTTGGTCCTGTTTTATTCAAGCTCCTGCCTCCTCCCCTAAGTGACTAATTTTTGGCCTCTTTTGAAAGGTAAAAATGCCATGTTCAGGGCTGTGGTTAAGGGAGAACCCCCACCCAAGGTGATATGGAAGCGGAGCAAAGAAGAAATGAACAATCCTGACAAATACCAAATGTCCTTCAATGGCATTACAAATGAGTTCGTCCTGCAGGTAAGGGTCGGCTATGGCGTATTGGGCCCAGCATAGCGGAGAGAAAGATAGGAAGAGAGAAACCCAGCCTGGGATAGCAGCGGGTCTGGACGTCAACAGAGCTGTGTGGGGAACCCAGGACCAGAATAGCAGAAAGCAGTGCAGCTCAGAATTGAAGGGAATCAGCAGATCCCTGTACAAGGAACTCAGGACTGGAATAGGAGGGGGTGCTAGAGGTCAAGACCGGGGTGCGTTGGCGGAGCTACGTAGAGTCAAGTTGCAGGAACTTCACCCGGGGCTTTGTAAACTGACTTGTCCCAGAGGAGCACAGTTGTCTAGATGGATCATGGATGGAAGTGAGTATGGGATGGGTGGCATTGAATCTGCAATAACACACAGCACTAAAGGAAACAAAGCTTTTAGAAATGTCCTGGGAACAGAAAGAGGATCGAGGATGATTCTTTGCAGTTACCTCATAAGGAGATGAGCGACTGGGAAGAGGGAGAGATTCCTCATTCACCACTGCAGGCTGTTGCCAGCTCATACTATCTTCTTCTTTTTAAGATAAACAAACTCACTTCAGAAGATACTGATTTGTACCATTGCTCTGCTGTGAATGAGTATGGGGAAGCTACATGCACTGCTGGCCTCAAGGTCATACAAGGTAGGACTGGCTGGGGCCTGTGTGAAAACCATCTGATTTGACTTTCACAGAGAACCGTCTATGCTGATGGTTGCTCAGAGCATTGTCCAGGTTTCCTTTCTCTAGGCAAGGGAGTGTTGTACACACAGGAGATTGGACTTCTTCAGTCACTCCTCCTACTTTGGTGATGGATAGAGGTCACCTGTAATAACAGACCGACCAAGATTGGTTATGTGGTTTTTGTATTGGCCCATGACTCAAAAGCTCCAAGTTCAGTGTCTGGCTCTGCTGCAGTCTTCCTGTGAGACCCTGGGCAAGACTTTTAGTCTTCTTGTGCCTCAGTTCCCCCTCTGTAAACTGGGGGTGGTAATATTTCCCTTATCAATTTAGATTATAAGATCTTTGGGGCAGGAACAGCCTCTTCCTTTGTGTATGTACAGCTAGCTCAAAGGGGTTCTGCTCTTGGTTGGAGCTTCCAGGTGCTACTATAATACAAATGTTTAATAATAACTGGGAGTTACTGGGAATCCATGACACCTGGACACACAAATCCAGGCTGGGATTTCCCTGTGACTTTCACAGCTTAGAGATCCTGGGATGGAAGACACTTGTATAAGTATTAAGGCTTGTTAGTCTTATTATTATGGTGACTGTGTTACTTAATGATTTTTTTTCTTTGCTCTATCTCCTCTCCCAACTCATCAGTTAGTTTCAAGAAAACAACAAAACCATTCCCCACTGAGCCTCAGGAGGGTAAGTGTGGAGAACAAGAGAGCTATCTGTATTATGTTTTATGAATATCATATGCACTTCAGTTAACCTGTTTGATATTATCCTGCCTGGCTGCAGGAAGTAGAATCAAAGGAGACTGTTAAGGGAAACAAACAAGAAATAGAACAATGGCAAAGAAAAGGTACCGTCAGAGAGAAACAGTGGGGAAGCTAATAATAAGAGAATGTCCACCTGACTGGCTCCAACTCAGCTAGCCCACATCTCAGGCCCACATCTGGGATCAAAGGGGACATTAAACGATTAAAGTCCCTGGCCTAGGAAGGAAGGGGGATTGAGCAGGCTGTAGAGGCTGGAGATGGGTCGTTGACAGAGAGAGACAGGGAATGCTTCAGGGGCTGTCTGTCTTTCTCAGGAAAAGGGGTGACTGAGCAGAGCGGAACTTACCCAAAACTTACAAGAAAATAATAAAGTTTAGGTAAGACCCAGGTGTATAGGCCTTTTGTTGTTTTATCCCTTTTCTCTGCTTGTTATGTACCTTTGGATGAATAAATAATGCTTTGTTTCTGAAGAAGCTGTTTCTGAGTCACTTTAATCAGGAGCAGATCACAAGCCCCTGGAGAAAAATGGCTTACAGGTGCCAAGCCCAGTTGGACCTGTTGTGTTAATGTGGTTGGGAAATAAGGGGGCTGCCACCCAGAGATCCAGTCCCAGAGTGGTTGGACCATGAGAAAGGTGAGAGGAAGACAGGCCTGTCACCTAAAGGATGCACTAGAGGGACTAAAAGGGATCTAAAACACAGCTCGCCATTTAGCTGCAATAGTGCGTTTTCAGCTAAATTTTCAGAAGTGGCCTAAGATGTCTCCATTTGGACACCTATTAATGGAGGCATCCCAAATAATAGAATATTAGGATTGGAAGGGACCTTAGGAGGTCATTTAGTCCAACCCCCTGCTCAAAGCAGGACCAATCCCCAACTTTTGCCCCAGATCCCTAAATGGCCCCCTCAAGGATTGAACTCACAACCCTGGGTTTAGCAAGCCAATGCTCAAACCACTGAGCTATCCCTCCCTCCTTTGTGTCATCGTGGCCTTAGTTTTTCTAAAGCTCTTTTTGGTTCTGTGTTCCGTCCTGTTGGGTGACTCCATTTTCACATCCTGCCATTTCTTTTTCTTACAGACCTGAAGAAAGAGTTGCAGGACTTCAGGAAAATGTTAAGGAAGCGGTGAGTGGCCCCGGGGCGGGACCAGTGTCATAAAAGATGCTTGTTTCGCCTTTGTGGCAGGGGTGACTATCCACCCTTCACAGACCATCCAGGCAAATGGGGGGGAGGGATAGCTCAGTGGTTTGAGCATTGGCCTGCTAAACCCAGGGTTGTGAGTTCAATCCTTGAGGGGGCCATTTAGGGATCTGGGGCAAAAATTGGGGATTGGTCCTGCTTTGAGCAGGGGGTTGGACTAGATGACCTCCTAAGGTCCCTTCCAACCCTGATATTCTATGATTCTATGAACACTACCTGCTTCTGCTTGCTCAGAGTCACCACGTGGAAGGTGCGCTCTGGGGCTGAGGTGCCAGCACTCTCCAGTAGGAGGCATCTACAGGGTTGTGCTGCTGATGCTGTCTCGTATCACAAAGTTTGCCGTGCAGGATCTGTGTCTCTTCTGCTCCTGCATTTTAGCTCACACCGAACTTATTGGGGAAATGGCTGAAAAAGGGTACAGAGACATGTGGCATGTGGCAACAGTAACACCTCTGGCCAATTAAGGAGCAGCATCCATGTGTCTCGGAAAGAGTCTCATCCTGTCTAGTCTTCATCTGCTGGTGGATCTGACCTCCAGAAAGGGTGGGGATGAAGAATAAAAGAGGGGTAAATTAAGAGGAAAGAGGTGCTCCCTGTTGCCTATCTAAACTCCCAGCTTCTCCTTCTGTGACTGTTCCTTAGAACTCCACTGCCTGCACAGAAGAAGGAAGTTGACATGGAACAGGTCTGGCAGTTGCTGCTGAATGCCGATAGGAAGGATTATGAGAAAATCTGTTTGAAGCATGGGATTGTTGATTTCCGTGGGATGCTGAGGAAGCTTCAGCAGATGAAGAAGGACAGAGAGGACAAGCAACAACAGGTAAGACAAACCTTGAAAAACCATTGGATTTCAATGAGACTATAAAGGCATAAAGGCAGGCACGATACATCGATCCCTGAACGCGCTCCCCGTCGACTCCAGAACTCCAGCTCATGAGAGGTGGAAGTGGAGTCGAAGGGGGAGAGTCAGCGGTCGACTCACCACCGTCCTCACGGCCAGGTAAATCAACCTAAGATACGCTGACTTCAGCTACGCTATTTGCGTAGCTGAAGTTGCGTATCTTAGGTTGATCCCCCCCGCCTCCCCTGCAGTGTAGACCAGGGCATAGGCTCCTATGGGCCTAAATCACTTTAGAAAATGGGCTTTAAACTCCTAAGTCACTTAGACGCTTTTGAACATTTTACCCAAGGGCAGCTAAACATTAGTAGCAATACAACAAAGAAGGCTCAATTCCAGCCTGACTTGTGGGTAACTCCTGTAATTTCCGTGGACTTCACTTTGCAAGGTATTGGTGGAATTGGTACCAGGGAGCCCATTTTTTAAAACCTGGGTGCTGAATTTTGTATTTGGATGCCTGTGACGGATACTTGTGCACCTAAGTGCTGATTTACACACGCAAATGTAGAATTAGGTCAACCGATACAGACAACCATATTTGAAAATTGAAAATTTGCTGTGTGTATGAGTGACCAGGAGGCTGCTGGGTACTATCCAGCTTTCCTAAAGCAGCAAAAAAGGGAGGGCTAGTGCTGTTCCTTTTGCTACACTGACACAGTGGTGGGTAGAGTAGGTTCCACACCATTCTGACAATCTAATGGAAGATCTACCAAAGCCAGCCCTATCATATACCATGTGCTTGTATCTGTCCTTCACAGTATATCTACAGTGTCACAAACCTCAAACACATCAAGGTCAATAAGGAGGGGAATGCTACATTCCATCTAGAGATGGACCTGAAAAATCCTGAGAGCAGAATTTACCTGTACAAGGTAAGGTGGGAAATGGAGTGACTAGATCAAGCCATGTTGAGATTACAATGGTCACTTAGATCTGACTCATAACTAGGGTGACCAGACAGCAAATATGAAAAAATCGGGACAGGGGGTGGGGGGTAATAGGAGCCTATATAAGAAAAAGACCCCAAAATTGGGACTGTCCCTATAAAATCGGGACATCTGGTCACCCTACTCATAACATGCCTGATTCATTGTGCAGCAACTTAGTGTGTAAGAACTGCTTTATAATGTCTCTCAATAGCAATCCCTTTGGTTGATTAAGGAGCATAATTGAAGTGGGAGTCCCATCCAGTTGTCCTCTGCTGGTGGATGTGGCGTGAGACCTGAAGAGCAGAAGATGAAGGGGTTACAATAAAGATGGAATATTGAAGTCCATCAGGGTCCTCCATGGAAATTCAAGAACCCCACAGGCAAAAAATTGATGCCTGCAGTCTCAAATCAGCAAATTCAGACTAGTCTCATTCATTTTGATGGGCACTGTCTAATTTATCTTCTTTCAAAGAGGACTCTCAGGGAAATTAAAAATTATACCTAGTTACAGAAGTTCACAGCCATGGTCCATAGATGGTGGTGCAGGTGATTTATGAACAGCAGGATGATCACATGGTGCTGAGTCCTCTTCCACATTTCCTGCTGCTACATTGCATTCAGAAACAGCTAAAAATACATTAAATATTTTCCTAATATGCCTTTCCTATGTAAGCAGTTTGTTTTAGAGACATTTACGCAGTGCCAAATGAACTCTTAGTGCAACGTATATCAAAAAGCTAATGGGATCTTTGGCTGTATGAACTAGGAGTGGTGAGCAGTAGTAGCGAGGTGGGTTTACCTCTGTATACTGCACAAATTTTTAACAGCGAGCGTGATTAACAATTGGAACAAACTACCAAAGGAAGTGGTGGATTCTCCATTTCTTGAAGTCTTCAGATCAAGACTGCATGACTTTCTGGAAGACATGCTTTAGCCAAACACAAGTTACTGGACTCAACACAGCAATAACTGGGGGAAATTCTCCGGCCCATGTTATAGAGGAAGTCAGACTAAATGATCTAATGGTCCCTTCTGCCCTTAAACTCTGTGAAGCTATGAAACAAATGGGTGGGGAAGTGGTCCATGCAGCCAAAAGTGGTAGCAGAGATTGTGAGTAAAATCACAAATTGAAGGGCAGTTTGATCACAAGCTATTCCATCCACATTAGGAGAGAGTCTAAGCACCCTGACGAAAATAAGAAAGAAAAACTTGTAGCACCTTAGAGACTAACAAATTTATTTCAGCATAAGCTTTCGTGGGTTAGAACCCACTTCATCGGATGCATGGAATGAAACACACAGCAGACAGATATTTATATGATTTCTCTGACTGTATAAATATCTGTCTGCTGTGTGTTTCATTCCATGCATCCGATGAAGTGGGTTCTAACCCACGAAAGCTTATGCTGAAATAAATTTGTTAGTCTCTAAGGTGCTATAAGTTTTTCTTTCTTATTTTCGTTTTGCTGACACAGACTAACACGGCTACTACACTGAAACCTAAGCACCCTGAGTATTTACATCTTCAAAGCTACAATGAGAAACTAATCAATGATGCCTCAAAACGCCATGTGAATTAGGCAAATACATATTTTTTCCTCATTTAAGAGAGTTCTGTACAGGGATCATTGTGAAGTCAGTTTTCATAAGCAATGAGCAGCAGCTGCCCATTATCAGCAATAATAGGCTATAGGGCCAACAAACATGTGGACAAGTGGATATAGTGTACTTGGACTTTCCAAAAAAACTTTGACAAGGTGCCTCACCAAATGCTCTTAAGCAAACCAAGCAGTCCTGGGATAAGACGGAAGGTCCTCTCATAGCTCAGTAACTGGCTAAAAGTTGGTGGGGAGGGAAGGGTAGAAATAAATGGTCAGTTTTCAGAATGGAGAGAGGTAAATAGCTGTGTCCCCTAGGGATATGTAATGGGACCAGTGCTGTTCAACAGATTCATAAATGATCTGGAAAAGGGATAAACAGTGAGGTGGCAAAATTTGCAGATGATACAAAATTACTCAAGATCGTTAAGTCCAAAGCTGACTGTAAAGGGTTACAAAGGGATCTCCCTAAACTGGGTGGGTGACCGGGCAAAAAAATATCAGATGAAATTCAGTGTTGATAAATGCAAACTTAAAGTAATACATATTGTAAAACATAATCCCAACTATGCATACAAAATGATGGGGGTCTAAATTAGCAATTACCAGTCAAGAAAGAAATCTTGGAGTCATTTCAGATAATTCGCTGAAAATAGCCATTCAATGTGCAGCGGCAGTCAAAAAAGCTAACAGAATGTTAGGAACTGTTCAGAAAAGGATAGATAATAAGACAGTAAATATCATAATGCCGCTATTTAAATCCATGGTACACCTTGAGCACTGTGTGCAGTTCTGCTTACCCCATCTCAAAAAAGATGTATTAGAAATGGAAAAGGTACAGAGAAGGACAACAAAAATGATTAAGGATATGGAACAGCTTCCATATGAGAAGAGATTAAAAAGACTAGGACTATTCAGTTTGGAAAAGAGACAACTAGGGGGATATGATAGAGGTCTATAAAATCATGAATGGTATAGAGAAAGTGACTAGGGAAGTGTTTGTCCCTTCACATAACAGAAAACCAGGGATCACCCATGAAATTAATAGGTAGCCAGTTTAAAATAAACAAAAGGAAGTACTTCTTCACACAACGCACAGTCAACTGGTGGAACTCATTGCCAAGGGATGTGTGAAGGCCAAAACTATAACTGGATTAAAAAAAGAATTAGATATGTTCCTGGAAGATAGGTCCATGAGTGGCTTGTAGCTAAGATGGTCAGGGATGCAACACCATGCTCTGGATGTCCATAAGCCTCTGACTGCCAGATGCTGGAAGTGGACAACAGGATGGATCACTTGATGATTGCCCTCTTCTATTCATTCCCTTTGAAACATTAGCCACTGCTGGAAGACAGGATACTGTACTTGATGAACCATTGCTCTGACCCAATATGGTCATTCTTATGTTCTTAGCCATCCCTGGTATAACTCATTGATATCAATGGAGTTGTACCAGGGATGAATTTGGTGTAATGTGTTTGAAGGGATTTGGACCTCTGGGGCTTCCATATGCTAGAAATCGAGTGTTGCACACTTAACATATTGTAGAAGCGACAAAGGGTCCTGTGGCACCTTATAGACTAACAGACGTATTGGAGCATAAACTTTCGTGGGTGAATATCCACTTCGTCGGATGCAGGCAGTGGAAATGTCCAGAGGCAGGTATAAATATGCAGGGAAGAGTCAGGCTCTTCCCTGCATATTTATACTTGCCTCTGGACATTTCCACTGCATGCATCCGATGAAGTGGGCATTCACCCACGAAAGCTTATGCTCCAATACGTCTGTTAGTCTATAAGGTGCCACAGGACCCTTTGTCGCTTCTACAGATCCAGACTAACACGGCTACCCCTATGAGACTTAACGTATTGTATTTAGGAATTCAGGTAGTCTTGGATTGGTGCTTTAAACCCATTTAATGTTTAAGCAAGTGCATTGCTCTAACTCATCAAATTGCCTCTTTTCTCCCTTTAGGATGGCCAGCTGATCAATTATGGATTTAACGATGACAAAGTAAAGCACTGTCTGAGGCAGGCAGGGAAAAAGTACAACTTCACCATCAACCACCTGCAGCTAGAAGATGCCGGCGTGTACCAGATCAAAGTGGAAGATGTGGATGTCTTCTCAACTGAGCTAGAAGCTGACTGTAGGGACCTGAGCTTTATAAACATGCACTTTGCCAGGATTTGATAAGAACCCATTTCAGATGGGAAATCTAATCTGGGACTAAATTCCAAACTCATCAGTGGAAACCAATAGCCACTGAAGTCTATGCAGGCAAAGGCTCTTACTCTCTAATAATACGCTTGTGACAAAGAGAGAAAGGGTAGGAAAGGTGGTCAAGTGGACGGGGCACTGGATTAGGTTTTAGGATGAATGGGTTCAGTTCTCAGTTCAGCACAGACTTCTTGTATGACGTTGAGCTTGACACTTAATTTACCCTGTGCCTCAATTCCCCTTCTGTAAAATGGGGATAATATTCCCCTTCCTCAAAGGGGTGTTGTAAGGCTAAAAGTCCACGAATGATTGTGAACTGCTCAGACACCACAGTGATGAGGTATAGGTCCCTAGTTAGATAAAAAAACAAATATATTCCTGTAGCACTCAGAAGTAGACTAAGGTGCACATCTCAGAGTAGTTGTTCTTTCTGCCTGAGCAAAAGCTCATTGACTTCAAATTCTTTTTCATCCATCCACATTTAGTCATAGAATATCAGGATGGAAGGGACCTTAGGAGGTCATCTAGTCTAACCCCCTGCTCAAAGCAGGACCAATCCCCAATTTTTGCCCCAGATCCCCAAATGGCCCCCTCAGGGATTGAACTCACAACCCCAGGTTTAGCAGGCCAACACTCAAACCACTGAGCTATCCCTCTGCCTTGACTCACTACTTCTAGTGAGTCAAGCAACCCCTTCACCCACATTTTCCGGACAATAGGCCTCAATCCTAACTTGGAGAGACCACCTCTTGGGGTCTCAACTGAGTCCTTATAAGGGAATGGGCACTATCCCACCCTGGTCATTGGATATAGAAGTGGGCTGTTCCTTTTTGGTACTTGTAAGGGAAATGAGCCGTCCCATCCAAGACATGCAGAGGGACTGGAGGTGGCAGCTGTCCCACTGTAACTTTCCATAGTGGCCTCCAGTAGGAGGGAAACAACATTATTTTGCTTCAAGATATGTTTTTGTATATCTCCTGTATAAAATATAATAGAAGGCAGGGTCGTTTTGGGGGGCATGTAACACACTCTTCCCAGAGCCTCACAGAGTGTAGGAGACTTCCCTAGGCTCCAGCATAGCTTTTCTCCCTGAAAGACCTGAGCTGCCTGTCACGGAGAATCTGTTACATGACTAATAGCCCTTGATTTGCCATTGCAGTCATTCCTGTGGGATTCCGACACTCACTTAGTGAAGTGCACTCCCATGAGCAAGGAAATGCCATCTTTGAATGCAGCCTATACAGCCCCTGCTATGATGCTGTGTGGCTGTATAGAAAACATCCCATTGAGGAGAGTGACAAGTACAAAATCTCCATCTCTCCTGATGGGCTGACCCACCAGCTTGTGATTAAAAACACACAGCTCACTGACGAAGGGACTTACACCCTCAATATCAGAATCTGCTCCTCTAGTGCATGGCTTGAGGTGGAACGTGAGTAACACTCTATTCTTCCCTTAGCTTCGGTTTTGCTTTCTTAAGGTGGACCTAACTTGTCACCAGATGGCCTCCCGTTAGACATGGATTGCTGTCAGGAGTTGATTGTTAGGCTGGTGGCTCTGGAGTGCTATCTGGGAAAGTGGGAAGCAGGTTAGAAAGTAACTTCAGCCTTCCTCTTCAGTAGGACTATGGCAATCAGACAATAACTTCCCTTCTGAACACGGACAAAACCTGCAAGCTCTCATTTCCCCTATTGCCATAAGACTCATTTATTACAATGTAGTGGATTCTCTATCACTTGGAGACTTTAGATCAAGACTGGATCTCTCTTAAAAATACACCCCAACTCCACTGCAAGGTAGAAACTTGATGAAGAAATTACAGGATGAAAATCTCTGGCCCAGGTTACACAATAGATCAGACAAGATGATGACAAGTATCTTTTCTGACCTGAAAATCTACTATTCCTATCCAAGTGCTGCTATTTCTAAAGTAGGGTCCTCTTAATTAGGATATCCAAATCAACTATCTGTTGTCTTCATTAAGTTGCTGACCTTCAACCCAACTGGGACCAGATGAGGAAACTTGAACCCCCAGATCTCTGTCCTGTTAACCATATTTACAATTGGTAGTGTACATCCTTATTTAACTTACCTAAGGAACAACTAAACTTTAGTTTAGTTTAGGACCTAGGGGTTATGGTGGATGAAAAGCTGAATATGAGTCAACAGTGTGCCCTTGTTGCCAAGAAGGCTAACGGCATTTTGGGTTGTATAAGTAGGGGCATTTCCAGCAGATCGAGGGACGTGATCATTCCTCTCTATTCGGCACTGGTGAGGCCTCATTTGGAGTACTGTGTCCAGTTTTGGGCCCCACACTACAAGAAGGATGTGGATAAATTGGAAAGAGTCCAGCGGAGGGCAACAAAAATGATTAGGGGGCTGGAGCACATGACTTATGAGGAGAGGCTGAGGGAACTGGGATTGTTTAGCCTGCAGAAGAGAAGAATGAGGGGGGATTTGATAGCTGCTTTCAACTACCTGTTCTCAGTGGTAGAAGATGACAGAACAAGGAGTAATGGTCTCAAGTTGCAGAGGGGGAGGTTTAGGTTGGATATTAGGAAAACCTTTTTCACTAGTAGGGTGGTGAAGCACTGGAATGGGTTACCTAGGGAGGTGGTGGAATCTCCTTCCTTAGAGGTTTTTAAGGTCAAGCTTGACAAAGCCCTGGCTGGGATGATTTAGTTGTGGTTGGTCCTGCTTTGAGCAGGGGGTTGGACTAGATGACCTCCTGAGGTCCCTTCCAACCCTGAGATTCTATGATTCTAAGCATGAACCTATATATAGGGCTGGAGTCTTTACTCCTTGGGTGGGAGATTTAGAGGGGCAGGGCCCCAAACCTGCAGTTCAACTAGTAGGCCCTGTACTTTGGAGCATGGTGGGGATTGTTAGCCACTGGGTATGTGATCTTTTTGGTGAATGCAGGAGAGGGCTGGATACAAGAGAGAAGTTGCCTTTGAGTCCATGATATCCCCTCAACCTCTCATGACTGTAACTTTGAGGTTGACTGATGACTGATCCTTCCTAATCTGGTAGGCTCAGTTACCTAGTTAGAGCCAGGCCTCTTTAAGGTTTAAGGCTACCTCAGGATACCGGGATAGTGTTGTCAGCTATTTTACTTAGACCTCCCTTAAAGCAGCTCATCTTGTTGAGTGATGATGGACAAACCCCTCCAGCAGAGGGCTAGGGGTCAGTCTGCAGGGAAGGCTTCCTGTTAAACTTGCCATACATCAGGGGTCAGCAACCTTTCAGAAGTGGTGTGCAAAGTCTTCATTTATTGACTGTCATTTAAGGTTTCGCGTGCCAGTAATACATTTTACATTTACAGGGGCTGGAGGATGGAACCCCAGACTGGCAGCAGGCTGAGTGGGGCCGGCGGCTGGGACTCAGGCTGGCAGGGGTCAGCGGATGGAACTCCAGACCGGCAGCGGGGGCCGGTGGATGGAACCCCAGACCAGCAACTGGCTGAGCCACTCAGCCCACTGCCGGTCTGGGGTTCCGTCCGCTGGCCCCTGCCAGGCATGGTCCTGGCCACCAGCCCCACTCAGCCCACTGCCAGTCTAAATGAGTAAATAAGAAAATCCGGATGGGTAAAATAATTGAAACAAAACTCTGTAAACTACCATTTCATTCTGAAATTTACAAAATGGAGCTGCAAAAGTTGCACTGTCTTTCACATCAGCTTTAAGTCCCTTTTTGGAGTGAGAACAGAACCATTTCTACTTACAATGTTGGTTTTTGACTGAGAAACATAAAATTCTGATTGAAACTTCCGTTGGAACCATGCAAGAGTTTTATATATTCTGGGTGTGAAAATGTCCGTTATGCAAAAAATTAAATTTCTGTATTGTGAAATGTCCTGGAATGAAATCATAAAAATCATAGTGCAAAATTGAATACTCTCGTTTTCATCCCTTTCATATATTTCTCATTACAATCACATGATATTTCATTTGGTGGCTGCAGCGTTATGTGAGATTTTTATTCACTGTTTTCCTATTACTTTTGTCTTTTCTTTCCCGTGAATGGCTTCTTCTCCAATCAACAAACAATGCGTCTACAATGCAGCTGCCAGAGGAAAGAGCAGACAAACTGAAGGAGATGGAACAGATAAGACTGGATGGCAGACAGATAAGTCCATGTTGCCAGATGAAGAAGGTGCTAAGGAACTTCTACAGGGAGAAGGCCTTGGGAATCAAAATCACCTTAAAAGCACCGGAATGGGCAAAGATGGCCAGTATGGAAGTAACCAAGATGGTAGTGGAGAACTTTATGGCTCCTCAATGGATGTTGATTGGCGACATGGATCTTTGGGACAAGATGGGCTAACTGGAAGGGTGGGGAAGGATGGAAGGATGGGGAAAGGCCAGTTTTCTGGAGCAGGCACAGATGGAGGTTCAGTGGCAAATGGGAATAAATTTGGTTTGGCTAGTAATGAAGGTGGACGTGTGGGAAAGATTCATGGCCAGGACTTGAAGTTAGATGGAGCTGGTATTGGTGGTACAATAGTAGAAGGGGATCTGCATTCTTTTTATGGTGAGGAGTCTATGCTGGGTGGAGCTGGTTCTGGTGGTGGATTAGGGGGAGCAGGAAGGTTGGGTTTTTTAGATGGTAGAGATTCCATGCTTGGCGGTGCTGGTGCTAGGTTAGGAGGCTCAGGAGAGTTGGGATCTCTCCATGGCATGGAAGGCGGTGCTGACACTGGTGGTGCTGGATTAGGAGGAGCAGGGAGTATAGGATCCCTCTACGGCAAGGATGGTATGCTAGGTGGAGCCGGTGTTGGTATTGGAGACATGGGTGTGCTTGGTGACAGAGATGCTATACTAGGTGCATCTGATGTTGGTGGTGCTGGCTCAGGTGATGCAGGTGGCACGCGCTCTCTCTATGGTAAGGATGGCATGCTAGGGGGCACTGGTGGCTCTGGTGCTGGTCTTGGTGATGCAGGGGGCACGGGTTCTCTCTTTGGTAAGGATGGCATGCTAGGGGGAGCTGGTGGTTCTGGTGCTGGACTAGGTAGTGCAGGGGGCACGGGTTCTCTCTTTGGTAAGGATGGCATGCTAGGGGGAGCTGGTGGTTCTGGTGCTGGACTAGGTAGTGCAGGGGGCATAGGTTCCCTCTTTGGTAAGGATGGCATGCTAGGGGGAGCTGGTGGTTCTGGTGCTGGACTAGGTAGTGCAGGGGGCACAGGTTCTCTCTTTGGTAAGGATGGCATGCTAGGGGGAGCTGGTGGTTCTGGACTAGGTAGTGCAGGCAGTACGGGTTCTCTCTATGGCAAGGATGGCATGCTAGGGGGAGCTGGCACTGGTCTCACTGGTCTAGGTGGTGCAGAAGGTGCAGGCTCCCTCTATGGCAAGGATGTTATGCTAGGTGGAGCCGGTGTTGGTATTGGACTAGATAGTGCTGGAGGCATGGGTGCACTTGGTGGCAGATCTGCTATACTAGGTGCATTTGATGTTGGTAGTGCTGGCTCAGGTGGTGCAGGGGGCCTGGGCTCCCTCTGTGGTAAGGATGGTATGAAAGGTGTAATCAGTGCTGGATCAACAGATGCAGGAAGCATAAGGTCTTTTTATGATAAGGATGATCGGCTTGCTGGGGCTGGTGCGCGTGATGCTGGTCTAGGTGATGCATGTGGCATGAAGTCTCTCTATGGTAAGGATGGTATGATAGGTGCAGTTGGGGCTGTGGCTGGTGGAGAGGAGGCTAAGACTGGTGCTGCTAGTGCTGGTTTAGGTGGTGCAGGAGGATTTAGGTCTCCCTATGGTAAGGACGGTAGGCTAGGTGGAGATGGGGCTGGTACTGGTGTTTGTGGTGATGATTTAGGTAGTCCAGAGGCCATGGGGTCTCTCTATGGTAATGATGGTATGCTAGGTGGAGCTGGTGCTGCTGGGAGTGGTTTTGGTGGTGCAGGGGGCGTGGTGTCTCTCTATGGTAAGAATGGAATGATAGGTGGAGCTAGTTCCGGGGCTGTTGGTTTTGGTGCTGGTGTAAGTAGCCCAGGGAGGATGGGAACTCTTTCTGGCGAGGATGCTATACCTGGTGGAGCTGATGCTGGATTAGGAGGAGCAGGGGGTCTGACGGGTTCTCTCTATGGCAAGAATAGTATGCACAGTGCTGGTCTAGGTGATCCAAGGGGTGAGGGTAAGGATGGTATGCTAGGTGGAGCTGGTACTGGTTTAGATAGTGCAGGAAGGATGGGCTCTCTCTATGGTAAGGATCCTATTTTAGGTGGACATGGTGTTGGTGTTGCTGGTGCTGGATTAGCAGGTACAGGAAGCATGGGTTCTCTCTCTGGCAAGGATGCTATGCCAGGTAGAGCTGGTATTGGATGTGGAATAGATGGTGCTGGGGTCAGAGATGCTATGCTAGGGGGAGCTGGCACAGGTAGTGCTGGGATTGGTGCTGGCTTAGGTGGTGCAGGTTCTCGCTATGGCAAAGATGGTATGCTAGGTGAAGCTGATGCTGGTGTTGCAGGTGGAACGGGTGCTCTTGATGGCAAGGATTCTGTGCTAAGTGGAGCTGGTGCTGGATCAGCAGGTGCAGGAGGCATAGGGTCTCTCTATGGTAAGGATGGTATGGTAAGTGGAGCAGGGCCTGGTGCTGGTCTAAGTGGTGCAGAGGGGATGGAGTCTTTCTATGATAAGGATGATATGTTTGGTGGCACCAGTGCTGGTGCTGGAGTAGGTGGGGCAGGTGTGTTGGATTCCATACATAGCAAAGGTTCAGTGCCAGGTGGGGCAGGGCCTGGTACTGGTGGTGAATTCATAGGAGCTTCGGGCACGGGTTCACTTGAAAGCAGAGATTCTATCTTAGATGGAGCAGTTGCCAGTGGTGGTAATGGTGGTTTAGGAGACTTGGGTTCCCTTTATGGCAGGGATCCTGCCCTTGGTGGAGCAGCTGTTGGTGCAGGAGGTAAATTACAGGATGGCTCCATGGATGGGAGAATGCCAGGTGTTCACGGTGAAGGGTCACTGGGTTATGATCAGATGTCAGGCCATCATGGTGGAGTCCAGGCTGATGCCAGAAGAGGACAGATGCCAGGCCTTAATGCCAGGGGACTAAGTGAAGAAGAAAACTTGAAAAACAGAGACTGGAAAAGAAGAGGAGGTTTTCTCCAAGACGAAGCAAGAGGTATCCACTTTTCATTGATGGCTTTTATGGTGATATAGCTCTAGTATTTTAGAGAAGAAGGATAATCTTGGGGTTGAGACTTAGACCTGAGAACTTGGAGGCATTCTGTTCTACCCGTGACTGTGCCACAAATTTATTTTGTGACCTTAAGTAAATCACAGGCCCAGGTTTTTTAAATGGTTTTGGGTTTCTCCTGTTTTGGGTACCTAACTTGGATCTGATTTACAGAAGTGCCAATGCTCCCAACGATGGGAGCGCCATGTGCTCAACACCTCTGGAAGGGGGGACTTGAAAATATTTGTCTCAGCTTCCATATCTTTAAATGGAGGTAGTAACTTCACCACTTCCAGGCAGTTGGGAAGAGATTTATAATTGTCTGTTAAAGTGCCTTGAGATCCTCACAATAGAACTGGTATATATTAATGATAGCTGTTAGAATTATTGTGAGATCTCTCTGGAATCCCCCTTTAAGCCCTTCTAACTTCTTCCTATGAAATAAACAGACTCAAAGCACACAAGGAATAGGCATTATCCAGTTCACAAAAAAATTAGTTTCCATATATTTTCAAGTAAGGTGTCCATATTTCTTTGTCGTCCCAGTAGTTCAAAACAGATCCTTTTACTTTATTGTTTCTAATAATGTCCAGTGCAAAGATCACCATTTCCCCACAGCCCTGAGACCCATTCAGTGACAAATTTTCTGTTATATGAAAATGCACATAAAATCCAACCCAGAAAACCCTTACTCATGTTAGTTGGCCTTATCTGACTAACACCACTGAAGTCAATGAGGTTGCTCATGAGAATAAAAACTACTTAACTGAGTATGGATCAGGCCTATAATGCCAGATATTTCTGGTTTTGTGCTGAGTTTCTTATGGGAATGAGGGATTGGGATATGTATGCCCACTTAAATACAACACACTTTAAATCAAGCTTGTAGTGTATCTACTTGTCCATTATATTGACTTGACTTGCATGCAGAACGTTGGCAGATCCTCAGTTGATGTATATCAGCATGACCCCAATTAAGTCAGTGTCAGTTTACACCATCTGAGGATCTGGCCCAATAGTATTTTGGGATTATCACTGTAGAACTTCTTTTTATAAGGGTGGTGCCTGTTCTTCCCATCTGCACAGGCATTTTTGTGCTCAGATGTTACTCCCCCAGTATGTTCTCTTGTGTAACAAATGGTCAGTGCATTTCCAATGTGGGCTCTTTTCCTCTCTGTATGTTCAGAATCACATTGCCATTTGGACAAAGTGTTGTCTGTCAGTGCCCAGAAAGAGAAACCCGCTGTGCTGTCTTGCAGCCTCAATAATGATCAGGTGGAGGGAATCTGGTTTAAAGATGAATTTAAGGTAAGGGTGCAATAGCTCACTGTTTTCTTGGGACACCAAGGACTTATTTCACTCACTGGCTACAACTTTCATGAGATATTATGGCAAGGTGTTTCCTCACTCTGCCCCACTTTCATGTGGCTGAGAGTCAGGGTTCTGTGTGGTGGTACCCCAGTTTCCACTCTAAGAGAAGGCAGCAGGGTTCCTCCCCAGTCCCACCACATGGCCATTTGCATTCTCACAGCTACACTAGGAGGGTATTGTGAGGTTTTTTTTCCCCATCTCATTTTCCTTGACATGGGAAGGGAAGAGCCTCCTCTCTTCTCCCCACTACTGATTATTTAGAGTACATATACATACTAGGTGCATTCAGAAATGCAAAGAAAAACAAGGTGCCTTTTCCAAGGAACTTCAGGTTAAAGACATGATCGTGAGAGGTGTGGACCATCTACAGTGCTCATTGAAATCAATGCTCAGCACCACTTAAGATCAGAAAAATTAGATGCACTGTCTCAATACAATGCAGGAGAATGGTTTGGGTCACAAGGCCACTGAGGATGAGATTGCAGTGGTCCAGATGAGAAATGACCCAGGCATGGAGCCAGGTTTTAGGAGTAGGGATGGAGAGGAATGGAGGCAGCTTAGATATATTAGAGCCTGATCCAAAGCCCACTGAGGTCAATGGAAAGTCTCACATCGACTTTAATGGACTTCGGATCAGGCCCTTAATAGGGCATATATTGGTCCATCAGTGCTTACATGAAGGGTGTGACAAAGTTCCTCCTCTACCTTGGTGGGTCCTGCGCTTATTGGCGGATTTTGCTTGCCTCAGAGATCTTCCCCTCTAGTAGAACCCACAGTCAAACTCCTCCTGTGTCTGATCAGGAGTTGGGAAGTTTGGGGGGGAACCCGGGCCTGCCCTCTACTTCGGGTTCCTGCCCAGGGCCCTGTGGATTGCAGCTGTCCATAGGGTTTACTGTAACAGCTGCATGACAGCTACAACTCCCTGGGCTACTTCCCCTTGGCCTCCTCCCAACACCTTCTTTATGCTTCCTGCAGGACCTTCCTTCTGATGATCTGCTGACGCTTGTACTCCTCAGTCCTCCAACTCTTCTCACTCTCAACTCCTTGTGTGCCTCTTGCTCCTAGCTCCTCGCACACACGCCACAATCTGAAGTGAGGTCCTTTTTAAACTCAGGTGCCCTGATTAGCCAGACTGCCCTAATTGATACTAGCAGCTTCTTAATTGGCTCCAGGTGTCCTAATTAGCCTGCCTGCCTGAATTTATTCTTGCAAGTTCCTTCTTGTTCTGGAACTGCCCCTGTTACCTTACCCAGGGAAAATGGACCTGCTTAATCTGGGACTAATATATCGGCCTTCTAACACTCTTCTGTAGCCATCTGGCCTGACCCTGTCACAAGGGTTACCAGTTAAAAATTAAAGAATATCATAGTAATTAAGCAACAGTGACCAAGACATAGGATCTTACCTGAGGATTAATGATGAGCTATGGTGGACACAGCTGAGGAACCCTAGACAGTCACTGATTCCTATGAAATACCCTGTTTTGAGCTGCTTGTTGCTACAGAGGATCTGTGCTACACTCTAGCTTTTAGACAATCTTTTGGAGTAACCCAGTCAATGTGGCAGACCTCCAAGCAGTCATGCTTGTCCTTCAGGGTAGGCCCAGCTGCCTCACCACCTCCTAGATTGGAGCCTCTGGGTTTCCGCCCTCCTGTTTCATGCCATGAGCTCTCCTCAGTGAGTCCCACTGAAGTGGACTCCTGGTTAGAGACTTGTACACACTTCAGGAACTAATGCACCCCAGCAAGTATTTGTAGTGACACCCAAGCAGAGTTTTCAAGACACAGCAGGATTTATTAGTCAACTGGAACATGGCACTGGGAGTCCTTAGGTTAGCACAGAGAAACGAAAGTTAAAGCATAGTCCATTCTAGTCAAGCCAGAGTAATTCACTAGCCAAGCTGTAGTTAACTCTCTTTTCAGGCTCTGTTGATTTCCTTAGTCAGTCCCAGTAGAGAGCTCCCAGCCTCTTCCAGAAACCAACTTTTTACTGCCTTTTGGTCACCTTTGTTTTCCAGGTAGGTCCATGCTGAGTTCAAACCAAGGGGTGAGAGATGGGAGTAAGCTATTTCCTCTGGCTTGTTGATTGCTAGGTGTCAATGATATGACCTTTGGGGTTTTCTATGTTCTTCTCAGATTTTCCATCGATAAGGGATGGCCTTGGCCAGTCCTTCTAATGACCCATTCCGTCTACTCAGACAGCTAAGTGGCATTCCCCCCACATATCTCTTTGTCTGCCCCAATAGCAAACTTAATCATTTTTTTCCCCACTGGGTAGAAAAGCTATGTATGGGGAAAACTGAGGCACACACAGGCTTCATAAAAATACCACCGAAAATTCCCACTTTGTCACACCTGGATTTTGTATTCAGTTTCATTTGGCACATTGAGCATTCTTATTTCCCAAGTCCAATACCCGTTGTCTCCCAATTTAAAAAAATAAAATGTTTCCCTGTATCTTTTGTTAATGTTTTGAACTGCACTTGATCATCCAAATAATTTGAAATTTTGCACTTCCAAATGTAGCAGCCAAATACAATGGTTTGCTACCCAGGTTCCAGGAGAAAAGATTGCAACCAAGCTAAAAGACCGCAATATCTGCTTTGGCCAGTCAGAAAAATTAGCAGGTTTGTGATATCTGTGGGGGTGTTTTATAGAGATGGTCAAAAATTTCCCATTCAAATTTTTTTTTTAATGGAAAATGACAGTTCAACTGCAGGGAAATTTTCACCAAAAAAAATATCAATTTTCATCAAAAATGTTTGGATTTTCAGTTTTCTGAGGAAAAGAAAATATGTTCAACATTTTTAATGGAAATTATTTTTTTTATTAAAAATGTTGACCAAATTTTCTTTTCCTCCCCAAAAAAAAATCCAATTTTTTTTTATGAAAAGGGGTGTATGTGTGAAAATTTCCCTTCAGTTGAATAGTCATTTTCCATTCAGCTCTAGTGTGTTATCCTCTTTATTTGCCAGTCTTTCTTTTGACTAGCCATATTAATAAGCCAGAAATCTGACATTTGTCCTGCCAAAGTATTTGATAGTTCCTGTAAAGAAAAAATGTCTCTCTGTCCTTTACACAGCAGCTAACAGGCCTGGATGAAATCTCTTCTGGAAAATATGGCCTGGTCCACAAACTGATAGACACAGTAGAAGATAGTCATGCTGGAAAATACAAGTTTGAAGCTGAAGGTGTCAAAACTGAAGCATCTATTTCTGTTGAAGGCAAGTCTGTTCAAATTGCTTCATTGTCTAGATCAGGGGTAGGCAACCTATGGCACGAGTGCAGGATTTTCAGTGGCACTCACACTGCCCGGGTCCTGGCCACCGGTATGGGGGGGGGGTGGGGTTTGCATTTTAATTTAATTTTAAATGAAGCTTCTTAAACATTTAAAAACCCTTATTTACTTTACATTCAACAATAGTTTAGTTATATATAATAGGCTTATAGAAAGAGCCTTTCTAAAAATGTTAAAATGTATTACTGGCACGCGATACCTTAAATTAGAGTGAATAAATGAAGACTCGGCACACCACTTCTGAAAGGTTGCTGACCCCTGGCCTAGATGTTAAAAAGGCAGTATGTATGCTCATGTTCCTAATGCATTGTATCAGCCTGCATGTGCTTGAAATGTAATGCAGAGTTTCTCAAACTTGAGTCCACGGACCCCTGAGGGTCCACAATGGTACTCCAGGGAGTCCGCACATCATGTCCAGGGCTGCCGGCCCCACTGATCAACTCCTCCCCCTCCCTCACAGTGGCTCCTGCACTCCGTGGAACAGGTGTTCAGCAGCGTGCAGGAGGCAATGGGAGGGAGGGAGGGGGAGGAGCGGGGACGGGGCAAGCTCGGGGGAGGAGCGGGGACGGGGCAAGCTCGGGGGAGGGGGCAGAAAGAAGCGGGGAAGAGGAGGTGGAGCGGGGTGGGGCCTTGGGGGAAGGGGTGGAGTGTGGGCAAAGCCTGGGGCTGAGTGGGGGAATTGGGGGTCCACAAAATTTTTTAAATCAAAATGGGGGTCCTCGGGTCACTAAAGTTTGAGAACCGCTGATGTAATGCATTATCTTACAAAGCAGTATTTTGGTTAGAAGGCTGGCCTTGTGGTTAAAGAAATGAAGTGGAATGTAAGAGATGTGGATTGATTCTTGGCTCTAACACCAAATTTTGTGAAGGAGATTAAATTTAGGAAATGCACATAGTAGAGCCTTAATCTTGCATGAACAAAGTTTATTGCATTTAATATCCCAGGTTTTAGTTTGTAAAGAAATGAGGAGGTGGGTGAAAAAAAGGCGGAAAATATAAAGAAGAACAGGGAAATGAAAAGAAAAAAAGCAGCTGATTGGCACTGGCTTGCGGTAGATTTACCCATTGAAAAGTGAAAAGTTTTATACCCAAAAGACCCAGGGCCGGCGCGCCCACTAGGCGACCCTAGGCGGTTGCCTAGGGCGCCGGGAGCCGGCTGGCCGTGGCTGCCTCCTGCCCTCCCGGGGGGTGCCTGGCTGCAGCTGCCCACCCGGCTCCGCAGCTGAGCTGGGAGCGGGGGGAGCGCCTGGCCGCGCTGCTGCCCACCCTCCCGGCTCCATGGCTGAGCCGGGAGCCAGGGTGGCGCCCGGCTCCGGAAGCTGGGGTGGGGGCGCCTGGCCACGGCTGCCGCCCACCACCCAGCTCCGGGAGCCAGGGGTGCAGCTGGCTGCGGCTGCCGCACTCTGCCCGGCTCCACGGCTGAGCCAGAGCCAGGGGGGTGCCTGGCCGTGGCTCAGTCAGGAGCCGGGGGGTGGGGGGCGCCTGGCCGCGGCTGCCGCCCCCCACCTGGCTCCGCAGCTGAGCCGGGAGCTGGGGGGGGGGAGCGGCTGGCCCTGGGAGCCGGGGGGGAGTGGGGGGAGGCTGCCAGGCGGGGGGGCTTTGCTGCGGGGAGGGGGGCAGTGTTAGCTGGGCGGTGGGGCGCAGGGGGGGTGAATTGGCTGCGGTGGGGCGGTGTTAGCTGGAGGGGGGAGGGGTGCAGGGCCAGTGCAAGGAAGTTTCGCCTAGGGTGCGAAACTTCCTTGCACCAGCCCTGAAAAGACCTCATTCGAATTGAAGAAAATGTCACTCTTAAACAAGCAAATACATCTCTATAATATACACATCTCTAACTGTGCTGTATCATCTCAAAGGTTTGACTAGCTGATTTAATCAAAAATGGTCTTCGTTCACATGCATGCTTACTGAATTCCAAATGAATTTATGCATGTCGGATGAAATTCACCCCAGTGCATGGGCAAGAGCAAAATCTAGGCCTCACTTATGTTATATTTTGAGGGCATAAGTGGGGCCTGGTGCTGTCTTTCTGTACAGGGTGAATTACCCTGCAGTCCATATATGGATACACAGCATATGGTAAGTATGCAACTAAAACCAAAGATTCAGATCCTGTGAGATACTGAGCCCCACCTGCCACATGATAACTTCCAGTGATTTTTGTTGGGATCGGTCCCAATAATACCAGGTTAAACAATATTGAAAATATTTAGCAGCAGTTAATTCAGAGCAGCTCTGCCCTCAAAATAAGCGTTTTCTCTTTCAGTTCTATTTATGAATGGCTCACTTTTTATGTTTAGATCCTCCAAATGTTGACAAAGCACTTCTGGAAAAGCTGATGAAGGAGCCTGTGATAGTCAAGGCAGGGCAGAATGCCATGGTCAAAATCCCATTCGAGGGCCGGAAGCCAGTCAGAGCAACCTGGTTAATGGACGGGGAGGAGCTCCTGAATGATGCCAGGATCCATATTGACAAGGCGGACAACTTCACCCGGCTTTCCATCTCCAGCACCAACAGGAAGGACTGTGGGGATTACAAAGTGAAGCTGAAGAATGAGAGTGGAACCCTGGAGGCCAGCCTAAAGCTGGCGGTGATAGGTGAGAGCCTCATGATATCAGTCCACCACCTTGGGCACAGAGGGAAGTCCTTGTAAGTTGTTTTTGGTATCTCTCTTCCTGATTCTCCAGAGAGAACTAGTTTAGAGCCATAGTGCACACAGAAGCAGCTGTTCACTGGTGCTTTTACAGAACACTGCTCGTAAGAATATCTGAGAGCTGGCTGGGCTCACTCTTTTCCATCTCATCCACAATAAACTAAAGGGAGACAAGGTGCTGAGCAACTCCCAGAAGCGCTGAATGCCTGCAGCTCCCATGGAAATTTCTAATGAGACTTGAGCCACTTGGCACCTTCAGGAGCTGCTCAGTGACTTCCAGGCATGGTTGTAAATCTACCAGTCCTATCCTTGCTCCGTTGTTGGCTCACCCCTGGCCTGTCTCCTGATTTACCTATGTGGGGGTCTGAAACCTGAAAACCATGCACAGCAGATTTGCACTGGTTTAGCTTCAACTGGGGTTCTCTGCAGCTGTGAAAAAGGGGCAGGATTTGTTCCCAACTGAGCAACAGTTCGATGAGACCAGAAGTGTGGTCTGCTGTGGAAGGATGATGCTATGCCACTTGACTTGGTCATTCCTCATTCCTAGTAATTAACAGAAGATTAAAGACTTCCAGGTGGAGTAGCCATATAAAGATAATCTCCCTCATTTTCTAAATTAAACAGTTTACTTATGCATCCATCTTTTTGCACTGAAACACAGCCCCTTGAGAGCTGCAGGAATTTAAATATAAAAGTCAAATGAAGAACATACATTTCTCCAAGAAGAAAAATACTAACTACAGATGCAAACTAGTTCAAATGCACCTATTAAAGTCCAAATAATTACACTAGGGTAATAAATCACTAAGATAAATAATCAATTTCTCTCATATTCCTTCCCCTGTCCTTCTTCTCTGGTTTTGTGATCCTGGTTTTTAGTGATCACTTGGCTCATTATAGAGTAAATTATTCTGCAAAAGCCATTTCCTTCTGAGCTGATGGAGCTCAATATCTGACTTGTACAACCTGCTCTATTGATCAGAAAAGCAATTTAATGTTAAAGTTGTCAGGGGAATCTTGCCCTTCTAGTCACAATAATAATAGGCCCAAGTTAACTTCCCAGCTGCAATATGGTGCTATATGGCATATCCGTGTAAGGCGGATGTGCACAGAAAGTGGAATAGATTCCCAAACAAAGATGGAGAAACCCAAAATTCAGAATTGGGTTAGTTTAGATTTGGATCCCATATAATCCATACCACCTACATTTAGGGTGGAGGAGGGGACTGTTGACAACCTGGTTCTGGGTTTCATCCATTTGTATTTGATTCAAAAATGGGACTTAACAAGGGTGTTTTTGGCTTTGGTTCAGAAGAGTCTCCGTTGGGTTTTGGTTTTTTGCAAACCAAAGTGGAAGTAAATCGGGTCCAGGTCTCATCTTACCTGAACACCCAGGTTTGGGGTGAGGTTGATAAATGGTTCCAGTTTGGAACCATCCGTACTCCTAAAGGAGATGGGAAGTCAATGAGAGCTGCCCCCAGGTCTGACTTTGATGCAGTATTCATGGGAATGATCAACTATAGCAGGTGTGGCCAAACCACAGCTCATGAGCCACATGTGGCTCTTTAAAAGTTAGTGTGAATTGTGGTACCCCCACATACCCCCGCTTCTCAGCCTACCAGACTCGGGAGGTGGTGGGACTAGGGGCTTTGCCCTGAGGGAAGGGGTGTCTCGGGGCTTTAGCCCCACAGGGATACATTGAGGCAAAAGCCCTGTGCCCCAGCAAGCGTCACTCCATGGGGCAGGTTGTGTGTGTCTTGTGGCTCTAGAATTTCTGAAGATTATCATAGGCAGCTTGGAGGGTCAGCAAGTCTGACCATCCCGGAACTATAGGAAGGGCAGATTGGATGCGCCAAGTATTTTCCTCTTGCCCCACTCTCATAGATCAGTAGATGAATGGATGTTTACTCAAGCAATCTTGCTAGTGTTAATTCTGCTATAATTCATTACTATACCAACCGAGACTGAGTTGCCTAGCTTGAGTAGCGAGAGATAGTGACCCCTCAAGAACAGATGTGGGACCTTTTGCTCCCTGTTTTTCTCCTCCTTTCAGACAAGCCACAGAAACCCATCGGGCCCATAGAGGTGGTGGATAGTTCCACAACAGGCATAACCATTCGATGGAAGCCTCCAAAGGATGATGGGGGCACACCAGTGCAGAACTACATCATAGAGAGGCAGCAGGTGGGCAGAAAAACCTGGGTAACATTGGGAGAAACCAGCAGGAACAACAGCACTTTCACGACCAACAAAGTGGGGCAAGGCAAAAGCTATCGCTTCAGGGTACGAGCAGTGAACGCTGAGGGAAAGAGCAAAGCGCTGGAATCAGATGAGGTGATAGCTGCAACCAAAGGTAAGAGGAAGAGCTTTGTGTAAACACATCTTATAGCCATGTGAGACTTCTATTATGAAAGCCGAAATCAAGTGAAACTCACATTTGGGGTTTTGTTACAAATCTGTACTTTCGTCCAGTTTGAACAGAAGGTTTGCAAGCCTGGCTCAATTGTCAAGTGACTGTGAACATGGTGTCATGAATCTGGGGCCAATTTAAGGTTTCAGATCGAGACCACAAGTTTCTTGCAAGTTTTGGTGATTCCAAGTGAGAGCTGCTTTGAGTTTTTTGGGTACAACCTAAACCTCGAAGCAACATCCACAGTGGAAACCATGCATAGACTGAAGCCAAAAAAAAAGGTTCCCACACATCACTGCAAAGAGAACCTGCTAAGCTTTTACCTTAATTTACTCCATCGGTAAATGAGTCTCCCAAGGGGACATTCATTGGTTGTCTTTATTCAGTAGTATCACTTCATTTCCTTAAGTACAGAGCAGCCATTCTACACTATAACCCCGCCGGTGGACCCAAATACTAGAGAGAGCTTTTGGCACAAACATAGAAGTACAAGCAGGGAAAACATTTGATTCATTTTACCTGCCTTCCTCTCATCCACCCCTGCTGCCCTCTGTCCTTTCTTTTTATTCACCCTTTTAATCTCATTTTGTGCCAAGATACTTTTAAAACAATTTTTTTTGTATTAATGGCTGATTGTTTTGCCCTCTGTCATGAGGTGATCCCCTGAGAGTCTTTTCTAGCTGTAGTAGCTGATCCCCATATCTCCCAGCATTCCTAACCACCATTGTGGGCACAGCCTGGAATGTTATTTATACAGTGTACAGTCAATAGTCAACTTCCCCCACTTGCTTCTGGGGAACAGACAGGATATTAGAAGTACTCAGTCCTGCTTTTCTTCAGGCTCTCTACTCTTCTCCTTAGCACTTCCTTCCTGTCTGCTTATACAGGCCCAGCTGCTGGAGTTACTTCCACTCAATTAGCCCTTCAGTTGTGTGTCTACTCAATAAATTGGCACCGGCCTGTCTTTCAGACAGGTCCCAATTAATGTACTGATGGGGATTGGAGTGACAGGGTGTTGAGTCAGCTCCTGACTCAGCACACCTTGTTACACCCTCCAATAATGGGTGGAGCAGAGGGAAGTAGAAGCCAATCAAGACTCCTGTTTCCACCCTCAGGAACAATAATATCACAGTGGCCTTCTCTCCCCGTAAGATTGGGCACATGCCTCCCTTTGGAGACTGTCAATATCATTCTCAGCATTGGCAAGAGAGGCTCATTCATGAAGGACACATAATATCTTGACCCTTAGGAGTCTGGACATGCTCCCCCTCCAGGCTCCCAGCATGTAGCTGTCCTGGAGTAGAAGACTGAGTCATTGATCTCACCTCTGCCTTCAAAAGGTGTCTCATCTGAACACACATTTGGGGAATCCTGGAAGAAACAACCCTTGAGAACCCATTCTTGTCACGTGATGGAAAAGAAATACCTGTTCATAACGAAGGGCTAATCTTTTCCTAGCTTTCCCTGGCCCCGCTGCTCCTCCTCAGATTGTCAGTGCCAACAAAGAGTCCATAACACTCTCCTGGGCAGCACCTCCCAAAATGGGCAATTCCAGAATCCTGGGGTATATCGTTGAGAAACGCAAGGAAGGGAGCAACATCTGGACACCTATCACTGACCTGCCAATAACAGGTAAGCAGCTGAAAGCCTGGAACAGGCTGAAAGACTCTAAGAAGGCAAGAAGACTAGATGGCTCAAGGCATAATGAGATGCTGACTCTTTCATCTCTAGGTCACTGCTTCAAATATGATTTAGATTGGTAGTGACCACAAGTTTTTACTGTCTGATGGATGTTGGGTGACTTCTGTGTGGTGACACAAATCAGTGATCTCAGTCCAGCTCCTAGTTGATAGTACAAAAATCACAGTTGACACCATTGTTGGGTATCTCAGCAGAATGCCAAAATATTGAATAAACCACTGAGGTGGGACTCTCTTCTTACCTCCAGAGGTGGTTCCTTTCCAGGTTGTGAATAAAAATCTGCTGCAGAAGAATGGAGAAATTTGCATTGTTGTTGCCTGGCTATGCCGTTCTGTGCATAAACTGAGGGCCAACAATCTGGCACCTTGCACTTCAGTTGTGGAAGTGCTTTCTTAGCTTATGGAGCTGGGAACTGGGCAAACGGGGGGACATTCCAGGGACAAGGAAGGTAAGGAGATGGAACTGATATCTCTGAGGGCTTAAAAATTATGTTCACCTATAGATTTCAATGATCTTTTCAGATCCACCAAGATCTTCTTATCTCCTATATTAGAAGGGCTGCCATTGCAAGGAAAGCATTATTTACTCTCTTTGACTTCCTCAGTATCTCAAATGGCATTTAATTTGAAAGGGAGGAAGGAGTACAACAGGAAAGACTTGTGCTAAAGATGGGGAAGGACAGGAGAAAAAGGAACAGCATTTGGGTACTCCATAGGCAGGAGAGTGGTATACTATGCAATTCCATGTGGTACAATTAATGTACAGAACTATTGTCCCAATATATCCTACTGAGGGAACTACAGATCAGAGCCTGAGCTCACTGAGGAACCTTATCTTTTCCTTCCACAGACAGGAAGTGGATGGTGACAGATCTGAAGGAGGGACTGCAGTATGAATTCCGCGTGGCTGCTATCAATGCCGCAGGGACGGGCGAGGCCAGTGCACCATCAGATGCTGTCTTTGCTCGAGATCCCATGAGTAAGTGAGTTGTCCACTTGTCCCATTGGGTGTGGGATGCAGAGAGAGGGGTAACTGGCCAAGAAGGTGAATCTGGGGAAGTATGTGAATCCAGGAAGCAATGTGTGAAAGAATAAAATACTTGAATCATATTAAAAAATCAGGAATTCCCTGCAGGGACTGGGGTGGTATTCTCAATATGCTGGAAGGGTGATGTGGGGCTGGCCCCTCAATGTGCTGCAGGGGTTGGGGGTGAGATTCCCTTGCGCTGCATGGAACGTGGAGTGGGCTTCCCAGTGTGTTGCAGAGGGGCTGGGAGCAGGATTCCCAGTACAATTCAAAGGGATGGGAACAGACTCCCAGTAAACTGCAGGGAGCCTGACTGAATGGATACCCAGTGCAAGCGTGTTGGGGATGGATTATTCAGTGCACTGAATGAGGGGTGGGGGCAGGAATCCTAGGACAACAAAGTCTAAATAAACTTTCCCTTTTCCAGAGCCTCCTGGTAGAGTGAGGGACCTTAACGTGACCAATACTGACTACACCAGCATCGCTCTGGCATGGATGAAACCCGATTCAAAGGAAGGGGGGTCTGCCAAGGGCTACAAGGTGGAGAAGCGATCCTCTGACAGCCTCAAGTGGACTCATTGTAACACTGTCCCCATAGGGTTAACGACCTGTACAGTTAGAGGCCTGCAAGCCAGAGAGATGTACTTCCTCCGCGTGAGGGCCATCAATGAGGGAGGTCTAGGGGAAGCCGTAGCACTGGACACTTGCATCCAAGCCATGCCTCCCCTTGGTGAGTCAAAACGTGCTGCCTCTGAAAAGACGTCATAGTCCTACAGGTACACATCAGGGGCTCTCCATCCAAAGGCAGCTTTAACTGTTGGTGATTCAAATTGAACCTTGAGCTGGGGCCACTCAATCTGTGGATTGTGGGGCACAGGAGCCTGTTGCAGATGATTATCTCAGGCTGTAGGCGGAGGACACAGATAATTTAGCTCCTATATTCCTTATTGAATCAGGAAAATTGAGGGTTCAGTTTGAGATGACCACAGCTCATGTTGGAGGCTCACTGTGATTTTAGCATCTCAAATATGATCCCTTTTCAGATACTTAGGGTATGTCTATAGTAGAAATTCTACAGCAGCACAGATGCAGAACTACGGCTGCACTGCCGTAGTGTAGACTACAGCGACGGAAGGGGTTCTTCCATTCACTCTCTGAGAGGCGGACAGAAGAATTCTCCTAGCAGTGTCTACAGAACTGACCTAGCAGTGTCTACAGCGGGGCTTAGGTTGGCTTAATTACATTGCCAAGGGTGTGAAATTTTTCACCTTGTGTTCAAGCATTGGTCAAACGTATTACGGCGGGTTTTCACCTTTATCTGAGGCATCAACCATTGGCCACTGCCAAAGCAGGGATATTAGATCCGATGGACCAGTGACTTGATCTCATATGCCAGATCCCATGTTCATTCCAGTTTCTAGCCTGGTGCTGGGAAACTTTCAATAAAAGGTTCACATTTTTTGTAACGTCCTTGCCAGTCAGCCAGCTAGAGGTGGCACTTTCAGTTGTCTGTCATTAAGAGGCTGGATCTGCCATACACTCAGAGCATTTAAAGAAAAAACCCCAAAACAAATGGAAAAGTTTCTATATATATTTTTAATGAGGGAGTGTGATCCGGTCCAGAGCATTGAGCTGGGAGCCAGAAGACCTGGGCTTTTTTTCCATCTGTGCAATTGACCCACTGTAAATCATGTCAGTTCTTTGTGCCTCTCTTTCCCCTCCCACCCTTTGTCTGACTTGTCTAGACAGCAAGCTCTTAGGGGCAGGGTCTATATGTGCAGCACCTTGCACAATGAAGCCCCGGTCTCAGTTGTACCTCCACAATATAAACAGAAAATGGGAAAATAATGGCCCAGATAAAAGGGGAGGTGAGGGGTTTCCCTCTTGACATAATGGACTAAAGCTCTTCAAAATGATTCTGTGCCTCAGCCTAATATCCTAGTGCATGTTGTTGGTTAGAGAGTGGCCCCTGTGCCATGCACTAGGAGATGGGGGGAAAGTGGGTCTATACTTGAGTAGCTATTTCTCTCCCTCTTGTTGCAGAGACAGCAATGGGGTTTCATGCTCAGGAGGGCAGCAAACAATATACTCAGTGAATTTCACTCATTTTCTGTTCATAAATTATCTGCAAACTGGCTTTGATTTTGTATGAACTTGTTTGCTGCTTGAAATTATTCAGCAATGGTTTCTGTGAACATGCTTCAGTCCACGGGTCATTCAGAACTTGGTTGCTGTGGCTGTCGCTTTGACTATTCACCGTTTCTAATGCACTATTTGCACTGTGTTGTTGGACATCCAGCTTGCATGATATCGTTTTAGCTGACTGGATGACTGCCAAGCCCTCAAAGAGCTGTCCAGATGAATACTCCTGAAGTCAATGCTCTTGCGAACAGACATAGGAACGAGTGTTCACAACACTTTCCTTTCCCACAAACATTACTGTGAACAAAAGTTCATTTGCATGATTGTGAAAAGTGAGTTCGAGGGGTCACAGATGCTGTAGAGGAGATGTAATGATTTCTATTCAAACAAACATTTGCAAATACCCCTTTTTTGCAGTATTTCCCCCTCAAGTCATCAACACACAGAAAGATGATGCTCAGTGAGTGCTCTGGCACTTTTTCACTCAGTGAAAGAGCTCCATTGACATAATGCTGCCAGAGATATGTCAGGCAGCCAGCAGGAGAGAACTTTAGAACACTGGACATGCTATTTTGAGTGTATGTGCGTTAAAATCTGTCAGCGACCTTGTAACAAGATGCGGCTTTTAATGGTGTTCACGGTTTTTTGCATTCCAGTTAGTCCCAAGTTCCTAAGAGATGACACCATGAAAAACATTATGATTATAAAAGCGGGAAGTTGTATCCGAGTGCCCATTCCCTTTGAAGTAAGCATTGAAGCATGTTTGTAAGATGTCCTCCATATGATTCCATGTTGTAAAAATAATTACGATAATTGAGGTTCTGTTCTTCATTCTGCTGCAGAATTTTCACATGACCTTGGGCAAGTCATCTAATTGGTTTGCACCTTGTATACATTCTCCATTTGTACCATCAGGATAGTAATGGTTCCCTTAATGGGGGAGGGGAGTTGTGAAGTTCAGATAATTCATTAAGGTGTGTAAAGTAAAGCACTATAGATCCTTGATGATGGAAGGCACCAAAGAAGTGTAAAATATTAGCACCAAGTTCTCAGGTTTGATGTGTCAACTAATCACTCCCCCGACCCCGTCCCTTGCTTTCCTTGTGAGGACTGAAGGTAGGAGAATTGACAATGCCCTGCTGAGTATGTTCATCCAACTAAACAGCAAGAGCAGTGGTGCACCTTGGTTGTATCATGTGAAAGGCACAGGTTTGATTCCAAGATCTAGCCTCTTACTCTTGCAGGTTGGCAAAGGCTGGGAGCACTATGGGTGAGATCTGGTGTTTGGTCCCTACTGAAGAGAAGGGGAGCAAACCTTCTGGCTGATCTCAAGGTGGCATTGATGAGCTCTACAGGGAGCCACATCCAGCTCACCTAGGCTGAAAGAAAGTCACTGCAATGTGACATCAGCAGGGAGGGGGACCAGAAGGAAAAATGGAACGATCGTCCAGACAGGAGTCTTCTTCCCGCCAAAAAGCAGCAGATGCTTTTAATAGGGCTACTCTTGCCTATCTGTCAACTACAACTTCTGAGCTACTAAATATTTTTTGACTTGGTTATACTGAAACAGCTTAGGGCAACACATCCTTTGTTGGCCATGGTTCCAGGGGCAAAGAAACAAGTTAGAGCTAAGGAAACATTTGAGGACAAAGCAAGGAAGCTATAGGTACACAGGATATAAATACAAAGGAAAAGCTGATTGACTTATAACTGGTGTTTATCTTTAATAGGCATCCCCAACTCCAGAGGCGATTTGGCTAAAGGATGGGCTTCCTCTACCCAGCAGAGCCATAGTGAGCACCAGAGATGGCCTCAGTCAACTCTTGATTCCATCAGCTGAGTTTTCTGACAGTGGGCTCTATACCATCATACTCCAAAACGAGTGGGGGAAAAAAGAATCCTTCAGCTTCCAAGTTCAAGTCACAGGTAACATGCATAGCAGGTTTGGTGGAGAATAAAATGCTAAGGGAGAGGATCCAGTCCATGACTGAGTAGAGGACTGTGAGTTTTGATGGGGTTAAGCACTTTGGAGAAGGAAAAGGGCTAGGCAGTACAGTCTTTCATGAGATGAAGTCCAAAGACCAGGTGGTATAGTCTAGGGCAAGCCTACAGAATACGGTCATCCATTGAGTAAATTACAATCCAAGACCCAGCCCGGTACCACCGACAGAGACACAGCCGTATTCTATGAGATGACTAGGGTAGTACAAGCTATCAGAGGGCCATCTTATACAGTCCATAACACAGCCAGGTGTCTCAGTCCATGACAGGGCTCTATGAATGTCAGTTAGCAAATGGAACAAAGTACCTGTGTCCAACTGTAAGAACTCTATAGCCCTGTCAGCTCCTTCAGTGATGGTTTATAAAAACACAGCTGTATCAGCTATCCAATAGAAGGGAAAGAGACATGTCTCTAATACCAGCCCAGTTAATGCTGAATTTCCCTTAATCCAAATGGGAGGACCTGTGTATTTGGAGCAAAGGGATCAGAGTTCATTTCCCACTAATTACCATCAAGTTTAGCTGGCCACAATGCTAAAATATCTAACCTCCATGAAGTTTATGGGGTTGCAGAATTATTATAACATCTTAAACTTACCACTTTCTCTGCTCCCTCCATACTATTTATCTTCACTTTGCAGATATCCCACAGTCCCCCGGCCCTATTCTTCTGCAAGAGAAAGTCCCTAATACGGTGACAGTGATCTGGGAGCCCTCGCCGACAGAGAAGTGGGAAAGTAACCTGTACTATGTGGTCATGAAACGTGACTCCAACAAGGGCTCATGGCAAGTGGTGGGTGACCTGATCTACAACAACAAGTTTACCATCACCAAACTTATCCCTGGCCGGGGATATTGTTTTAGGGTTGTGGCCAAAAATTACATGGGAACCAGTGATCCATCTGAAACTGTGCAGCCCTGGATCATGCAAAAGGAAAAGGGTAAAAAGGCTTTTTTTTAAAAATCTATCAGTGCACCTGTGTTGTTGGGTCTCAGTCAAACTATCCCATTAATAAATCCTTGTCAGTGTGTCCCACTCCCCATATGTATGCTGTCTGCCCAGATGAGAGCCCATTGACATATCCCCAAGAAATACTGTTGGGCAAGGAAAGATGTCCCCTGCTGGACATGAATGTTTACAGATCAGTGGGAACCGTGAAGCTGGGCTTCTCCATTCCCACTAATATACCGGCTTATATTACTCATATGGGTAAGAGCTTTCAAGAGAATTAATTCCTAGCAAACTCTGAAATTAGATGAGTTCTACAGAAGCCAAGGGCTCTGACCTGAATGGTGAGGACTTGGCAATTTTAAGAAGGAGCCACAGAATCCAACCTGCAGGAGTTGAGGACCCAACCCCATTTGGGAAGGACCAGGTGACCTGCAGGATCTAGACTGGTACTGTGTAATCTTCATGACCTGTAGAAGGAGCCATGGCCTTGTCCATATGCCAAAGGCCTAGTGATCCCCTCCAAATTCCTGACTGGGACTTTGGAAAACTTTAGAGGAAACTGCCCCTAGAGAATACAGCTCAGGCTTTATATTGAGCCTGTTGCATTCTAGGAGAGGACTTTTGGGTACTGCATACAACACAGACTGGATCAGCAAAGCTTTTAGTTCTATCCCCTTTTATTGAGTCTCAATGCTTGGATTAAAGGAACTCCCAGTAACAGTAACTGGGGTCACAATACAGCAGAGAGAGCTAGGGCCCTACACATATGGCAACCCACAGAAGGAGCCATGAACCCTGACCTAGGGAGCCAGGCCCAGCCAGTTTTGCAGGGTAGAGGCCAAATGCAATTATTAAGTGATATGGGTGGAGGCTGCTTCTGCACCCAGCCTTTAAGACCCCTGGAGCAGTCGCTGAGTGTGTATTTATGTCTCTTTTAGATGAGTTTAAAGTCAGACTCCCCAAATACAGGAGAGTGAATCAAAATATGCCCCCAAGGTTCCTCGTCCTATTGAAGCCCCACGTGGTGACCACAGCATTTGATTGTCACATGAGCTGTGCAGTGAGTGGCTACCCAAAACCTAAGATCACCTGGTACAAGGATGGCAGGAATCTCTCAGAAGACCCCACCTTCTTCAGCACAAATGACTTTGGTGTCTGCTGCCTGGTGATCCCAGGTGTCACAAGGAGAGATGAAGGAGAGTACAAGGTGGAAGCCACCAATGAATTGGGCCATGCAGTCAGCAAAGCCATGCTTATCATAAAAGGTAAAGTGACCTTGGTCAAGTCTCTTAGTCTCTCTGCCTAAGTCTGCATCTGTCAAATTGGAGATAATGCCTCACAGAGAGGCTGTGAGGATAAACACGTTACAGATTGGGAAGAGCTCATACTGTGGTGATGGGGCCAAATAAGTGCTATAGAAAGGCAAATTTGGAATCTATTGAAGGATGATCCATATTCAGATGGGGGACTCCAAGAAAAAACAAGGGAGCAGAGTGGTGGGCTCAGTAGGGGGCACACTCACTCTGTGCTGATCCCAATGCCATACTAGAGGGCCTGTGATGCTGGAGATGCAGCCATCAGATGAGAGAGAAAACGAAGGTCCTGACTGCTCATGGTTATTAGAGATCCCAGAGCACTTATTGGGTCTAGTGCGTGGATGCTGGTAGCAGGCTGTGATATGTCGGAGGTCAGACTAGATGATCTGGTAGTCCCTTCTGACCCTATGGATGGCTCCTGGCACATCGTCTTCTGTGCACCACCCATGTGTGTGATGTAAGATAGCATTTCATTGCCACCAGGGCATCTTGCAAATGGCTACCATGGGGCATTATTTGGCAGTTCAATACAACTTTGTATTGGGTAGTGTTTACCCAGAGGGCTTTACTGAGTTCAATAATAAATCTACAAAGACCAAGAGTGAGAGAGTACAGAGAGGGAAGGACGTGAGCTAGGCTGGAGTAAGTTCCTCAAGGGGATAATTCAGGATCCAGATCAGAAATGAAAGAAAGCCCGTGGAGTTGTTTGAGAATGAGTGTCATGGGGCAGGGATTATGTATGGGTATGAAAAGGAAGGCATTAGCGTTCAGCACACATTACTCAGTTACTAACTCAGTGTGCACTCAGGCAGAGCTCTGACTGAAAATCAGTGACTAAAGAATGAATGAATAGACCTCAGGATCTGGCCCACGGGGAATAATCGCTCATGGTACCATGACATGATTCAACAGCTCACAACAGGCATGAAATTAACCCATGTCGTTCTTGCAGATTGGAAGAGCCATGCATAAATTTAGTCCAGGTGCCCTGGTCACAGAACAGATTAGTCTCTCAAGAGGCTAGAGAGACACTTTTGTTTTAGTTCTGCAACGCATAGTCAGCATCTCAGCCACAATATTTGTACTCCACAAAATAAGATAAGAAACTTTTGAGGCTAGAGTGATCCTGGGGAAAATCATTGGATTTTCTGCCTGCTTCTAACACTTATACAGCCTTTAGGTTACTTGCATCAGTCACAGAGAAATCCTGGGCTGGATAAGCAGTACCGACTGGGAAAGCCTTCTAAGTTCCAATCTTGTCTGTATGGACAGACTGACCAATTCCTCTCTGGTGTAACTCCACTGGTTTACAGCAGAGATTAAGTTGGCCTGCTGTGACTTTTCACTCAGCCACAGGTTTAAAGTACTAAAGATGAATGAACCAGATCAAACGTCAAGGGAGCCCTTGAGCATACCCTACCTGTATTCCCAGAACATAGTTTGGTTCTCACAGAAAAGTTATAGGACTGAAGAACTGGAGATGAGAAGATCAATTAGGTCACAACTAGGCCATGCCCCTAGGGGCCAGTGCCTGGGTGATCTCTACAGTATATTCTCCAGTTGATTATAAATGCCCCAGGTAGATCTCCCACCACTTCCATTGGCAGACTGTGCCACAGTCTAACACAGCTCACTCATATTCAGCCTAAATGTTCCCTTTGTTGATTTCATCCCGTTACTTCTACTTACACGCCTTTGTGACACCCTAAGTAATGCCTCTTCCTCTTTGGGTATGTCTGCATTGTGCTAGGGTTGATGGAGATAGCTCACTAGACACAGCAGTGAAGTCAGGGTGGCACTCGGAGAAACACAAGCTGGTCTGCCCAAGTACAAACCTGTCCCAGAGCCTGTGTCTGTACGTGAGCAGCTAGCCTGTGGCAGCAGCCAGTTCTGTTGCAACTACCCTGCTATTTTCAGCGAGCTAGCTTGATCACAGTTGAGAGGTACCGGAACGAAGGCTGGAGAAGATCAAAGCCAGCTCAGGTATGCCTACGTGTGATCCAGTCACACCTCCTGCTAGCAGTGTAGACATACACTGAGGAGCTTGTACCTTCTAATCATCATGTTTCCCCTTAGCCATAGTTTAGCCAATCTATATGTATTGTGTTAAATTAATCACTGTCACTGTCATCGATCGGTCTATCAGCCTTCACAGAGAAAGCGCCGATCACAACACGTCAGACGTGTTCTAGCCAGTCCTCCAACTACCCGCTGGCCAGGCTGTCAGTAGCACCGGACACCCGATTGACATAGCGCACAGCAGCCTAGAACTCCTGAGCGATCCGCCAACCGCAGCCTCCCAAGCAGCTGGGATTACAGGCACGCGCCACCACACCGGGCCGTTAAATTAATGTCTGGTGCAATTCAACACATCTCAGTGAGATTACACCAGGGAAGAATTGGGCTCATTTGATAATGTAATCTTCCCTCATAAATCACTCCTTCCAGCCCCTTAACACTTTCAGTTGCTCTTCTCTGTATGCCTTCCAAACTGTCTCCATTCTAATACTGAGGACCCTCATGTTCTCTCTCTCTCTCCTAGATCCCTCCTTCTAATGTGACCTGCCTGAGGACAGCTCTACACAGCCATCCGAATGACAAAGCTTTCATGTAGAACTGACACAGTACCAAAAAGCTACAAATCTAGTTTGATAACCAGCTGACAGTCTCAGGTTGTCTCTTGTTTTCTGATCCGTTGGCTGTATCTTGAGCATTGTGCTGCATGTGTGTGGGAGAAAACAAAAGCTTTTAGAACAGCAAAATCTTTTCAGAATGGACGTATGATTTTGTACAACAGCCCTCCAAAGGTGGGAAAGATGGCCTTGCAAAGCAAGGAGAAACTTAAAGGACACAGAAGGTGAACTGTAGGTAGCTAGAGTTGGCCAAGAGTGAACTTTCCATGGACACCACAGGCATGAGACATCATCCTGCGGTGCCAAGAGGCCACTTCCACCTGCTCCTGAACCATGGCTGAGAAATCTCTTGGAAGCAGAAACTTTGCTGGAGAAGCTCCTTGAAGCCGACCTGTTTGGATCTGGATTTCTGATCTCCTGTCTCACATGGTTCAGCATTGTTCTGTTCCCTTTGTTTTAAAACCTCTCAAGAACTTGGGAGCATGACTGTAAATGTCGTGGTGGGGTGAAAAGGTGGCATGTTCCTGGGTCCCCAGAGGAAGGGCTTCCAGGCTGGTGGGAGTTGCCCAGTGAATTCTGTTCCTCCCTGAGGGGGCACATTGGTCCCACATTTGGCCTCTGGAGGGTTGAGGTGCGAGAAAGAAGGCCGGAGGAGCTCAGCAGATGCTTTTGATGCAAAGCAGCGGGGCTGGGACAAATTTCAAATTAAATTAACCTCAGTCATCCCATCCAGCGTGGAAAATAAGTCATTAAAACCAGGATGAAATATTGAGATTTTAATGCAATCCTTTGCCTCCTGACAAACATCTAAAATGTAGTTAGATATTTTTTTTAGCCTAGTGTGTAACAAGCTCCACCAGGCTTCCAAAAGTCCCCATTCAGCTAACAGCAGTTCTGCATTTATCTCATTGTCAGTAGAAGTTGTGTATTATGCTCTTTACCCTCCATGCCAAAACCAGCATCTGTCTACATAAAAACACAACAGCCACAAAGTTGGCAGTCTCTCCAGGCAAATAATAGCGGGGGTGCTGTACATCAGCATCAAGGGGCACTGACAGAGGTAAGCGAGAGACCAAGACTGGAGTAGCAAGGATCAGGGTACATGGGTAGAGCCATGCTGCACTTCTCTGCACTATGCTCTTGTCCTCAGTGCAAATCCAACAAAGTAATGTTGAAAATATAATAGCTCCCTGGCTCCCACCATCTCTACACTACTGTTGATACAGTGCAGTTAGAGGGTTAAAACCTTGCATGAGAATCCACCTGAGTCCATTGAGTCCGCACTGGTTGAATGGTTTGGTCATTGAATGGAGGATGAAGGACTGAAAGCATCAGTTTCTGATGAAAGCACAGAGAGAGAGCATCATAAACTCTGTGCTAAAGCTGTTGCTGGGTGTTAGATTCATAGGAAGCAGGGCCGAGCCAAGAATCTGAAACTGGTGGCTATTGTGTCCTCAGACAGCTAGTCAAATGCTTGCATGGGGGCTCATGTTATTGAAGTGTTTCCCCTCCTGTTAGGGCTTTCCTTGATAACGTTTTGTGCTAACGATGTACAGAAATGGCAACGGTGGGTCAAGATGAAATTAAATAAAAACCACATTGAGTAAGTGGAATTTTCGCTTCAAAATAAAAATAGCAGCTAGCTCCTGAATGTTGATTTCACGTACTCTACAACCACGTTTTTGTGTATGAATTACTACCTCCTCATCCTATCATACCTGCTGAGATTCCTGCCAAACCTTGATGGAATAACAGATTAATCTAGGTTTCTATAAGGTTGCCTATAACTGTAGTATCTGAGCTCCTATGAGGCATTGGCAGAATGATGGATTGGAAAGTCTAATTTCTAATCCATATGCTTATGTAAATTAGATACAGAGAAAATATAAAGGATACATACTCTCATGCTTCAAGGCATAAACCAGCCACCAACTGATGCGGTCAGGAAGAAATTTTCCCCCACAGGCATGTTATTTTATACTTCTCCACTATGGCAATTCTTGTACCTTTCTTTGATGTGGTACTAGCCACTGTCAGAGACAAAACATTGGCTGATGATTGAGGCCAAAACATGAGGGCCTCATATCTGATCCAGTCTGCCAATCCCTAAATTCCTGTATTTCTTCTTCTCATAGACGGAGAACTGAGAGATCATTATAATGGTCTCCAAATTGCCTTCATGGTTTCTTCTTTGCCGTGGTGTGACAGGTCCAGCACCGCAGCGCCCCTTTGTGGCAGGGGTGGCTGAGGTGTCGGGGCCTCGCCACTCTTAAGTCCTTCCGCCCGCCCCCTTAAGGGCGTCCTTTGTGGCCTAATGGCCAGTTTTCCCTTGCTCGCCCCCTTGGGCAGGGTAGCAGGTCCTAATGGCCCGAGTCCGTGCGTCACACCCCGGGTATCGGGGCGGTGTGGCTCAGCGGCCAGAGTCCATATATCTCGCCCTGAGGGTCAGGGCAGTGTGGCCCAGCGGCCAGAGTCCATATACCTCGCCCCGAGGTTCAGGGCAGTGTGGCCCAGTGGCCAGAGTCCCTATACCTCACCCCGAGGTTCAGGGTAGCGTGGCCCAGTGTCCAGAGTCCCTATACCTCGCCCCGAGGTTCAGGGCAGTGTGGCCCAGCGGCCAGAATCCATATACTTCCCTCTCTCTGGTGGGGAAGTGCAGCCTAATGGCCAGAGTGGTAGGGGGACCCGGGCCCGCCCTCTCCACTGGGTCCCGACCCAGGGCTCTCCTGTTAGCGGGGTTCCCCCTTGCGCTTAGCTCGGCGGGGATCCGCCTGCAACACGCCGAGCGTCAGTGCGGCTTTAACGCTGCCGGTTTCTGAAGTCCCCCTAGGTCCCTTCCTACCCTCAGTGTCTGGTTCTCCGGTCCGTCCCCTCCTGTCGTGGTCTCCGTCCGGGGTGCAGAGGGTGTCCCAGCTGGGTTGGCCCCTGGATCCTGGGGTATTGGCTGTCCCACCTCGGGAGCTGGCAGTGTGCTTCCTTCTCCTCCAGTGGTCAGCCCAGATTGAGCCGCTTTGCAGGCTTTTATACCTAGGCTCCAGTTGGAGCATGCCCAGCAGGGCTTCTGGGGCGGGGCTTCCTCCTCTACCAGGAAGGAAGGGTTAACCCCTGCGGTACCAGTGCGGGGCCGCTCTGCCCGGTCACACGTGGGAAGGACAGTCTGCTTGGGCTTGGTGCGTGTCTATCAATGTGGGCAGGCACAGAACAAAGACTTCAGTTAAGCAGCCACAGAGCTTAAACAACAGCACTTGTAAAAGTACTGATGGTTGAGGTATCCTAGTAAACTAAGGGAGGCTTAGAGGAGAACCTGTGAGATTCTAGCAGGTCTGACCTCAAACAAAGTAAAAAACAACAACAAAAACCAGGTCACAGTTGTTACACTGCATGAAAAAGATTAGGCTGGAAATGTCTTTTAGCTCCATTAGCATTGAATCAGAAAATGGATTTAAACATCCTAATATACACACCAATGAAGTTCCCCTTCTCTTCTTCTAATCCTCGCAGGTGATACCTAGTGACCAGAGGGAGAAAGGTCTCTCCTCTCTGACAAAATCTTTAATGTAATTAACCACACAACATCCCTGTGAGGCATTGTATTCCCATTGTACAGATGGGCCACTGAGGCACAGAGATGCTAAGTGACTTGCTCATGGTCACACAGGAAGTCCGTGGCAGAATAGGGACTTGAACCCAAGTCTCCAGCTAGTGTCCTAATCACTGGGCCATCCTTCCTCTTTGGGACTGAGGTTCCCAAACTACCCTCTATCCTACGAAAACCTCAAACTTTTAGGGGATATGTTTGGTCCATTGGTACAAGGGCTTGGATCTGTGTATTAAATACAGCAGGGTCCACATGCACATTCTTTATAAAGTAATCATTGGGCCCTGCCTCCTCCAGCATGAGCAGCATCTTCAATGCTTCATTTTTTAAATGAACAGACCAGATGGGTGGAAAGCTTGGGCATGACCCTTTCCAGACCAGTGAACTGTAAAACAGGCTTAGTTCCCAGACAAGCTTTGACATGCTCCTGAAGGAATATGGAACTGTGTAATGCTAATACTCTGCACTCATCTCACTTGGACTTCAGAACTGTTTGGAAACATGGGTATTATTCTCATCTCCATTTCAGAGGAAGAAACTGAGAAGTGACTGGCCCAAATTCATACACTGAGTCAGTAACCCAGAAACCCAGGAATCCTGACTCTTGGACCTCTAATCTATTTCTTGGAACCACAATGTAACGCTCAGAAGAAGTAATAATACTAAACACACTATTTCTGTCATTATCCAGTAGGATTCTGTAAAACTGGGACAAGATACTACTGACCTTTCTTAGTGAAACAGTCTGAGGGCTTGTCTACATTACACAGCTTTTTTTTGTGTCGACACAGCCTTGTTGCTAAAAGTCAGCGTGTGTGAACGCTCTTTTGCGGTATTTTGTTGGCACTTTTGCCAACAAAATACTTCCAGCCCCGCGAGCTGCATTAGTGGTGTCAGCAGGAGAGCGCTGCTGCTGACAGGCGCATTCACACTGCCACTTGCGTCGGCAAAACTTTTGTCTTCCGCGGGAGGTCTTTTTTAAGTACCCGCGAAAGACAAAAGTTTTGGTGACAACTGTGCAGTGTGGACATACCCTGAGTGCTATGCATTATAAAGGTCTAATTAAAGGGCTAAGTAATATTGCAAGTTAACTAAGGAAACTTTTGAAGATGATCTGTGAAGGGAAAAAATTGGCCATGTGCCCATTTTTTGTTGCTTTATGGTGCACAAAGAAGGTCTGAAAGGAGTGGGTGTTTTATTTCCTGTTCATTTTTACATAAGAAATTCACATGCTGTGAAGCCTTTGATAAAAATCATCTCCACCCCCTTCAGTTAAAGTGTTAAGAGCTCAAAGTGAGCATCCTTAGCTCAAAACTAGATACCTGAGGGCTTGTCTACATAAAAGTTTTGCCAGTTTAGTTAAGGTGTGATTTAAAAGGATTAGTTAAACTGGTTCAAATCCCTCACCGGGTGCTCTTATTTTGGTCTAAGAGCAGCTTATTTTGGTTTAGCTTGTTGCTTGGGAAGAGATTTAAATTAAATTGAAAAAAGTCAAAATTAATTTAAATTAAAATGGTGCGACTTCCCCATGCACACAAGGCCTCATAATTCTAAGCTAAAATAACAAATTGGGAAAATATAAAACAAACAAAAGATTTTAGGCTTGGCTGCCGGTGGGTGCTATGCACACGCTAATTTTTTTCCTATGATTAGTGGAAATTGAGTTAGTGGATCCTGTGTTGGAGAACCCAGGGCTTGAGCATCTACACTGGTTGTCAATCCTAGGTAAAGAATTTTCAAACCTGGGCCTGAACCCGGGGCTCCAGTATTCATGCTACAGTATGCAGATCTGAGTCCAGCCAACCATATCCCAGAGTTCCTGAAATGCCCTCCTGAAATGCACCCGCTCTAGCCCTTGGTTCATAGCACAGTGTGGAAAACTTGACTGTTCACCAAATTAGATTGTCCAGAGGGCACAGATCATTGGCCCATAGGATTATGGGATACTTTTGGTTAACTGCCACAGCACAAGCCCAGTAGGTGTGCATCTACACTGCAAAGCAATAAATAGTCCTTGAACCTTGGGTTCTAGCTTGACTTGAGTTCAGCCCCTCTACTCCCCCCGGGGTCCTGGAACCCTGGGCCCAAGCCTTAGGTTAGTGTGATTTGTGTGTAGACTGGTACAGGTGAAAGAAGGGTTAGACTTGAGCCAAGTTCAAACCCCAGGCTGACACTGCAGTGTAGACATACCCTCAGAGTGCAAAGTGAAGCCCCTGTGACTGTCCCTGCACGACTGGGGGCTAGGTTTGCACTGCGTTGGAATTTGTACTGCAACCCAACCAGCCATTGACAATCTCACTCCTCCTTGGGGTTTTTTGAAGCCGCTCATCAGTTTTGCCAATCCCACCACCCATCCTCCCGCCCTGTCTACACCTGCCCTGCGCACACTCTGATTGCTACACGTCCCGCTCCCGCCCCTCATCCGTGTGGCCCTGGGCTATTGGCTGGTCTCGGTTTACCTCCCCTCCCGCTCCCCTGCTAGGCTTTCCATTGTTCTCATTGGTTCAGAGTTCTACCTTGGAACCAATCACAATCCCATTCACCTGCCCTAGTTTTCTGCCTGCTCTTTGGCGGAGGAGGAAAAAAGTTTGGCTTTCGGCTTCAACTTTTTAGTCAGCTCAAGGGAAGTGAGCAAAGTGGCCGTTTGGGGACTCCGTTAAGCCCCCCCCCCAAGGATGGAGGAATTTATTGCAGGGCAATATTGCACTTTATTGCAATCGCTGGAGGCAATGCACCGATTGCACCAACTGCGTTATCTGCGTGCATTGCTGCTGCTGCTGGAGTAGTTGCAAGCATGGCAGCCGCGGTGGCGGGGATTGCATTAGCCGGAGGCAGTGCATACTTTGCATTAGCTGCATTCGCGTGCATTGCTCTGCTTCGAAAACTTGCTCGCTTTGCAACCACTCATCGCGTTTGTCGCGCGCCTCGCGCCAGCTGCATTCATTGCACCCGTTGCGTGCCCCGTGCCGGTTGCATTAATCTCGGCCGCTGGGTTCATTGCACGGGGGCAGCATGACTGTCAAGCAGCGCAAAGGGGGCAGAGGGCGGAATGGGAACAATGCGGCGGCTCTCGCTGCTCCGGGCCAGGCGGAAGAGGGGCCGGCCGGGGGTCCCAGGCACAGGGAAGCCTGGGCGTGGAGGTGCCGAGCCGCGCTGGGGCTGCTGCTGCTCGGGGTGGCCGCCGGCGGGGTGGCCGTGCTGGGCTGGCTGCTCGTGCACCAGCTGGAGCGCCTGGAGCGGCTGGGGGAGACCGTGGGGAAGCTGCGGGGCCGCCTGGCGGAGCTGGAGGCGCTGGAGGAGCAAGTGCAGGGGACGAGAGAGCAGGTAGCGAGGTGTCCGGGGGCGCAGCTTAGGGGTGGGCTGGGGTCCTCAACCCCGGCAGGGGGAGGGGAGACACGACCCTGATACCATGGGGCGCGGGGGTGTGTGTGTGAGTGATTTGGGAGCAGGGGGCTTTACATGCATTGGGTGCCAGGGGAGACGGGGTGGGGGGTTATATTAGAGTATCTCGTGGGGGGCTGTCGGAGGAGTGTCCAGTCCTCATATGCATTGGCTGTTAGTGGAGAGCTGCTGAGACTGGGTTCCACTGCAGCTGCCCTGATCTTGCTGGCTTGGGGGTGGGGGGCTTCCCTGCAACACCACAAGACATTTTTCCAGACTCCAGAGATCCACTAACTCCTTGCTGGGCAGGCGGGTTCCGTGGAGTTCATTCTCCCCAGCTGTAGTTTGTATTCTTCACCTCTGAGCCCCTTGTGTGCCCTCCTGGCGCTCTGGGTCTGTTCCAAATCAATGTCCTCTTCCATCTCTGCGCCCTGGGTATTCTGTCTACACCCCATGGTCAGAGAAATGAGGAACAGCCACTCCAGAGGCTCCCCAAGCTGTGTGCAGGGTAAGGGAGGGAGGCTTGTGAAAGAAAGTAGGACTGTTGGTTTTGCTCCAAAATCAGGGACATACTTGAGAATGATGATGGACATGACATGGGGGGAGGGATAGCTCAGTGGTTTTGAGCATTGGCCTGCTAAACCCAGGGTTGTGAATTCAATCCTTGAGGGGGCCACTTAGGGATCTGGGGCAAAAATCTGTCAGGGGACAGTACTTGGTCCTGCTAGTGAAGGCAGGGGACTGGACTCGATGACCTTTCAAGGTCCTTCCAGTTCTAGGAGATTGGCATATCTCCATTTAAGAAAAAAAAAAATTAAGACGACACAGGTTGAATCCCCAACCCCCCCCTCCCCCACAGAAATTCACAGCTATGGTTTCTCAAATCGTAGCTGATCCATGGATTAGTGGGGCAGGCAGGAATGCATATTGTATGAGCTGAGATATTAGGATGGCTTCTTCTCTTGACCTGCCTGCAGCAGGACACAATGGGTTAATAGAGGGAGGAAGCTTCTTGGCACGTGTCTGCCCTGTTACTGGTTTTATCCAATTCTTGCTCTTGCAGGCATTGAAATTCATTTGTGGCCGTGTGGTAATGATACCTTTGAGGCAGAGCCTCTACCCATCTGGGACACATTCTTCTCCTGGCTCTCCCTCTGGGGCAGTGCAGCTCCACACAGTCCCTTGCTCTGGGCTCTGTAATCGTGGTCCAGCCCTACAGCGGGGAGGGATAGCTCAGTGGTTTGAGCATTGGCCTGCTAAACCCAGGGTTGTGAGTTCAATCCTTGAGGGGGCCATTTAGGGATCTGGGGCAAAAATTGGGGATTGGTCCTGCTTTGAGCAGGGGGTTGGACTAGATGACCTCCTAAGGTACCTTCCAACCCTGATATTCTAGGATTCCTTCACTGAAGTTACTGAGACCGTCATGTGTTTAAGGGCAGCAGAATCTATTGCTGTTTGTTATCAAGTGCTTGGGCTGCATGTAAGGGTGGGTGGTGTCTATATGACATAAGCTTTAGACACATTTGGTGTACGCACCGGAAATGATTTTAAGTGCAGTGACCTAGGTCAGTGGTTCTCAACCAGGGGTGAGTGTACCTGTGGGGGTACTCAGAAGTTTTCCAGGTTGTACATCAACTCATCTAGATATTTGCCTAGGCTACATAAAAAGCACTAGCGAAGTCAGTACAGACTAAAATTTCATTGACAATGACGTGTTTATACTGCTCTGTATACTGAAATGTAAATACAGTATATCCCAATTGATTTATTTTATAATTGTATGATACATGAGAAACTAAGCAATTTTTCAGTAACAGTGTGCTGTGACACTTCTGTTTTTATGTTTGATTTTTGAAAGTTTTTAAGTGAGGTGAAACTTGGAGGGGTATACAAGACAAGTCAGACTCTTGATAGGGATAAAGTAGTCTGGAAAGGTTGAGAGCCACCAGCCTTGATATTCATCTGGGGTGAATGCAGAGGTTTTTAAAATAGCCCTCAAAAGAGGGCTTATGTGGTACCTAGGTGTCCGTCCGTCCCCCGCCCTAACCCACCTCCAGCACAGGGGATGAGTTTCACCCTTGGTAGGTAGGCAGGCATTGACAGGCCAGTGGTCTGATTGAATAAGACCGGTCCTCTGCCCTGCTTTTGAAAGTGTCCAATGCCTTATGCTTCAGAGGACAGTGCTGGAGAAACCCGTGAGTTGCTTTGTTGGTTGTGTTGGTGTTGAAGCGAGCTTTGTTGGCTACAAAATGAAGACCCAAATCCCCTCTTGACTTCCTACTTGGCTGTAGGCTACTGCTTTATAGTGGTTACGCGTATAATGTACTGGTAGACTTTGCCGTTTTGGCTTTTATCCTAGGAGTGATGTCTTGTCTCTTTAAAACCTCACTTTATGCAATGGGAAGGACTCCGTTAGTGACTCAAGAACAGTCCATGCAACTCCCTGGCCCCCAGCTATGAAGACTTTACAGGTTGCTGGCTCATGTATAAAGCATGTTATTTTCTTAATGCTGCACCCCAAATCCCATAGGCCTGTTACACCCACCCCTTTCCCCCAATTGCACACCTTTAAAAACACAGTATTTAGAGTTTGGTAGCACAAAGGGCGAGGTGGAATTAATTCCTTATCAATTTTTTTTCTTTTTAATCCTGCTAGTATATTTACAGTTGGTGGGAAATGGAGGCTGGGCTAGAGGGTCCAGTGCAGGGGTTAGGGAAGGAAGTGCTAGTCGCTGATCGGTAATGATTCTCCTTGCTAAGCTGTGAGCAGAGTTGCTGAGTGACTGGAGGTGGGGGGGTTGCCCCTGCTAGTCCTCCTCTGTCAGAAGCTTGTTATGGCCAGTCCCATAGTTGCTGTGGGGAGGAAAATGGGAATGGAGACCATTAAATGTCATGCTGATTGATATTGTCTTATTGTTGTGCTACCAGCCTGCCCCCCCCCCCCGCCCATCAACTTGCCTCTATCTGTTTGTCCTTGGGGCAGGGACCATTTTTTGTTCGGTTTTGTACAGTGCCTAGTAGGATGGGGTCCCTGTCCATGACTGGGACTCCCAGAGACTGCAGTAATACAGCTAATATCTAACAATAGAGGAGGCAACAGATGCACCTTTTCCTCTCCTCCAAAATGGAAGTGTGTGTCTGGTGCTAGTTGCCATATTGGGGGTGTCATCGTGCCAGACCCTTTTCTCCCCCCATCCAGCCCATGTGTGAAGGACTCGTGTGCATGCATGCACCATGCTTGTGAGAAAATTCACATCTGGGCTGTTGTTCACAGCTGTCTATCCAAGTCTCCGAATATGCTGGAAGGAGGGATGCAGCCCTTCGGAGCTGTGGCATGTTGTTTTCTGACAAGGGGCAGGCCTTCAGACATGAACCTGTTCTCATTAGCTGTGTGACTGCTTGTGCACCTGATGAATCCACAGCAGTGTGCAGGTCGAATCCCTGTGGAATGACTCTGCATTACTAGGGGTCTATGCTTGTGTGGGTGTGTGGGCAGCGCTCTCCCTCATTGATAGGCCACGTGGCTAGAATTTTCAGAAGGGAAGAAGCACCCACAACTGGGGCCAGATTTTCAGGCAAGCTTAGCATATTGGGAGCTGAGATCTGAAAATTTTACCACAAATATCATAGTGGGAGCTGCTGGGTGCTAAGCTTTCGAAAAGCCCAGCACCGTGCACGCTCACCAGCAGCTGCGGAGACTTGTCAGTGAATGTAACCATGCTGTTATCTTGCATTTATAGGTCTCCCTTAATCCAAAGTGAACTACTGTACCTGCATCTAACACTGCCAGAATGCAGCGCCACCTGGGGTAGAGGATAGCAATTGACTAGTGTACAGCCAACCACACAGCTGAGACAGTGGGAGGAACATTATCCAGTGACCAGCGGGGCAAACCCCTGCTCTCAGACAGGGCTTTGGTCTCCACTCAAAGACCAATGTGCAGTAAACTACCGATAATGGTGGTTTGAGCATTGGCCTGCTAAACCCAGGGTTGTGAATTCAATCCTTGAGGGGGCCATTTAGGGATCTGGGGCAAAAATTGGGGATTGGTCCTGCTTTGAGCAGGGGGTTGGACTAGATGACCTCCTGTCCCTTCCAACCCTGATATTCTATGACTGGTCAGAGTCGACCCTGCGTGGATGTGAACCTATAGCTCCAGAAGTCAAGATGACTTCAGAGCCATCCCTTCTGGCCTGAGAAGGCAATGGGGTATGCTGGCCACAGTCTCCAAAATCATGGCATCGGGACGACAGAATGTAACCTCTTCCCCTTCTTCCGAAACTTGTGTGGGAAAGCCCCACTCACGCCTGGGAGGAGAGAAGTAAGCGGGTCCTATTTTACTGCTGTGATCTGGTCACCCTATGCATGCTGTTTCTTTCCCCCTCTACAGGTTTCCACACCCCAGCGCTGGGGAAGGAGGGGTTGCTTCCGCGGGGCAGGCAGTGCTGGGGGGTGGGGGTGGGGATGGGGATGTTTCCGCGGGGCCGGCGGGGTTTCGTCCCTCAGCTGTTTTCATTGGAGTAATATGGCCCTCGCCGCTTTACGAGTTGTGCAGGGCCTGATTTAAGGGCTAGTGCAGGTTCTCAGAGGAATTTCCTGTCCCTTTATAAGAGTTCCTGTTTGTTTAGAAAAGCGCATTGCACAAAAGTGTCCTAAATCAACCCCAGATGTGCTACGTCTGCTGCCGTTCCCTACATTCCATCCCTGCATGCTTATCCCAGTCACAGTGGCATACTGGGGGAGGGCGGGGGAACAGACAAGCTAGCTGACTTCTGACCTGTCCACGCGGCTTTCACTTGCTGTCTGGTTCTTACTGTCGATGCAGACTTTTGTGCCAACACGGGGTTACTCACTTCCTTTGCTAGTTAAATACTTAATAAGGCAGCTTGTCCTGCTGTGGGGAAGGTTTGGGTAATAACCCCTATACATTGATCCTGGTTGGTTGGTTGACTGAACACTGCTCCAACAGCCCCCTCTTGAATTCCTTTCTGAGGGGGCTGGAGACTAAGGAGAAGTGGGCCAGCTGGCGGGCACTGTTAATCTGAAAGCCTGTTGTCTGGTCACTGGCAGTCTGCAGTGTTACCAAAAGCAGTTTGATCGTCAGTGTTCCAATGGGATGGGAGATCTCTCTGACCCAAAGACAGAAAGATTATCAGTTTGGCAGGAAGGACTAGCCAATTTGGTAATGGGATACATGGGAGCCTTCCGTTCTCAGTCAGTAGTGACTGGAAGTGATTGCCAGCTCTCAGATGTGAAATGTGTGAGGGGGCCAGTCCAGGACCTGGTGGGCAGAACTGCCCAATAGAATCCAGCAAGGCCTTGGGAGACCACCATGATGTTACCAAGGTAGACTCCCTAAACTGGCCTCTTTGCTGGCAATTTCTGCATAGAGGCTGAAAACTCAACAGATCACAAGGAGGCTGACACCGAGAGGAGGTCCCTGCTGAGTAGGACTGAGATGTATTAGTGGGGGGGAAATGCACTTCCACTGCTCACCTAGAGGACTCTGTTCTCCAGGGCTGTACTTGCCCCTGTGCTCCCTGCCAGTCACTGAAGTCTTCATTTTCCAGTTTAACAAGCAAGGACTCTTCTTTTTTTGAGGGGGGGGCCCACCCTAACAAGATGGAGATGCTGTGCAGCTGACAGCACGCTATCTATAGCCAAAGTCAGCCCACTGAAAGCTGGAGTTCCCCTGGTTCTGGTGCTCCTGGGTGTTTGTAATGATAGCAGGTTAAAAATAGTTTAGTTTAGGTTTTATTTTATTTTTTTAATTGATGTCCCTTCAATTTCCACCATCAATGCTGAGTGTTTGTGTGTGTTTCCCGCAGCTCCTGCCCTGAGAATAGCCCCTGCTTCCGTTTCAAGGTTCTCGTGTGCAGGCAAAGAGCAGCAAGCAGCCGAGGGGCAGGTTAACCCCAAACAGAAACTGCTTCGGGGGGTGGGGCTTTTTAAAAATCTGTTGATTTTAGTTTGGGGGAATTAAGTTTCCCAACCTGACGGCGTTGCTTTTAATGAGCGTTCAGCCCTGCAAAGTGGTAATGTAGATGTCTGTGCTAAGGTGTGACAGCTCTATTTTAGGGAAAAAATGAGTCCATTAGAGCCTACAATTATCTATAGAGCCAGAGCTTGGTCTAGTGAGTGGTGACAGGCTGCTGAAATCTTTTGCAACTCATTTCTGGGATTTGCCTGGTGTAATCCTAAATCCTGTAAATGAAACCTGACCTTGAATGTTGTGTCCTGGTCCCAGCAGCTACAACCTCCTGACTGAGCAGCCCCTTGCATCTTATTTGCATCTTTTTGAAGCCTGTTGTACGTTGCTTGTTTCAGTATCAATACCAGAGAGAGAGAGTGGCACAGGTTGTGGATTAACACCTCCCAGGATGCAGGGTTGAGTAGCCTGGCTGGCTGCAGGGTGTTCCTACTATGGCTGGACACACTGAAATCTGACTTATTTAATTTATTTGTCTGTAGTTTTGTAAAAATGCTTTCACAATTTTAAAAAAAAAATCCCTTTTTAAATGTCAGTAAATATTCCCTGCTTGTTGGGAACCAAACATAACCTCGGGGAGAGCCTGAAAGGACATGGCCTGTAAAAGCAAAACCGGCCATCTGTTTTGTTATCCAAGTGGAGGGAACCAGGGGCGACGCTGGATTTTTACAGTGTGTCGCTTCCAATGATTATTCTAAGGGGCTGTTAATGCAGAGGTGAAGGATCTTGCTTACAAACAAGTTTTAAGCTGATGGCATTGAGCACTTGCTCTGCAGAGACCCCTCCAGATCCCTGTCCCTGACTCTGGGACGACTGTAGAAGAGGTCCCCAGAAAACCCTTCCTGGGTTGGACATTGATCTAATGCATGTTTTGATGGGATGTTTGAGCCAAAACTTCAAGAGCAGCACGTTCGTTTTGGGTACCCAGCTTGAGACACAAGGGTCTGATTTTCAGAGGTGCTGAGCACCCCCAGGTCTGGCAGGAAGTCAGATTTGGCTTTCAAAAGGTGTCACCACTCTCTTGAAAACGCTGGCTGCCAGGGTTAGTGGGTGCTCAGTGGATCCCCATGCTGTGCAGACAGGATCAATAACGCTCCTAGAAGTGGTCCTTACTGCATCTTGGTGCTTTGATGTCTAGACATACACACACTTGCAAAATCCTCATTGCAAGCTATATATAATTTTTAAGGAGCTCCCGGTAACCAGGGACGTGAGCCTGGCAGCAGCGAACCGGCCATTGCAGTCGAGATGGGCAGCTAAAGTTGCTCTCGAAATTTTTGGTTCTCAGTTAAGCTTACCCTGCTGGTTTTGCCAGTGGTTCAGGCACTAGCCTGGGACTTGGATGACCTAGTTCAGTTTACTGCTTTGCCACCATCTTCTTGTTTGATCTTGGGCACATCCCAGGGCCGGATCGGCAAAGGTACTTAGTCGCCTAAAGGGTCGGAGAGGCGCCTCATGGGATTCACAAAAGCTCCTGAAGCAGGCAAGGTGCCCGGCCGGAGTTTGTGAACCCCACGAGGTGTCTCTGCACCTTTAGGTACCTAATACCGGTGCGGATCTGCCCTTAGTCTCTGTGTGTCAGTTCCCCACGGTGCCACACCTGCCCCCACCCAGGGTGTGTATGACAGCAAATCCATTACAGATTGTGAGGTGCTCAGATACTGTGGTGTTAGGGGACACACACAAGTGCCTGCGATTAACCCTTACTACTCTTGTAGTTAGGACCAGGCTAATCCTGGGCCAAATGCCTCACGTTCTGGTTGACCTCTCTTGGCCTCTGTCTTAGAGAGAGGCTGTTCATGAGCAGCTGCTGTGACTGGAGGAAGGCAGGGGCAGCAGACTCTTGGTGCTGTGGTGTCTGCTATTACTCCTCCTCCTCTCAGGACTTGGCTGCTTTTGGGGGGTGGGGGCCTCCTCTCCTGTCCCTGCTCTCTCTCTCAACCCAGGCTTCCCACAGAGGAGGATGTGGCAGGTTTTACCCCATGCCTTCCTATTGGTGGCCGGTTCCAGGTGTCCCAGGCACGGCCTCGTCTCTCTGGCTGTCCCCAGGTCCCAGAACACCCTCCTCACACTGTCTCTCTTTCCTTCCAAGCTGTCTAACATGGCGGAGCTGGAGCGGCGACTCTCTGACCTGGAGCTGGCCCAGATGCTGTCCAGGCAGAAACTGGAGCGAGCCTCTGCCGCTGCTGAGCGCATCGTGGCCTCTGACCCCATCGGCAAGCTTGCCGCCTTCCAGGCGGATGTGAAGCAGGCCATCGGCGAGCTGAGAGGAGAGCTCCCCTCCGGGACCGAGCTGGCTGGGCTGCAGAGCCAGCTGGAGCAGCTGAGAGCCACCGAGCTGGAGATACTGAGGCAAGAGGTGGCTGGGCTCTTGTCGTCGGGCTCCAGGCTGGAGCAGAGCGTGGCCTCGTTGACCGGCTCCCTCACCAGTGCCCGGAGGAGCCAGGAAGAGAACGCTCAGAGCCTGCAAGCCATGCAGCAGGAAGCGGAGCACGCTAAGGTGGCTGGCGAGAGATTGGAGAACAGCGTTGGCTCCCTGTCAGCCCGGACCTTTGTCCTGGAGGGAAGCCTCAACCGCACCACACTGCTGGCACACGTCCTGCAGCTGCAGCTGGCGCAGAACAGCCAGGCTCTGGCTGGGCTGCAGGAAGTGGCAGCAAATCAGAGAGGGAGCGACAGCTCTGAGCCTTGGCAGCTGGAGAACCTCGGGTATGGTGACCACTTGAGGCTGATGTTTGTTACGTGTATTGCGGTAGCGCCGGGAGGCCAGGGCCCCATTGTGCTAGGTGCAGTACAAATGGTCCCTGCCCCAGAGCATGGGATTTGACCACCTCTAGCCAAGCGGAGCCCTGCAGCGCCCTCGATACGGAGAGCAGAGCCACGTGCCATGTCTGAAGGGTTTAACACCAAAGCAGGGGTGTAGCTATTGAGGGGACGTGGCTAAAATCAAGGGGATGCCGTTTAGAGCAGGAGCGTTTGCCCTGAATACAAGGGAGGCTTCTTGACAGTGAGACCTGCCTGGAGAAGCATTTGCTCCATCACTTGGGACACACGCAAATAACCTGTGCAAAGCCTGTGTGCATACAGGGCAGCAGGCAGCTGTGATAGGAAGCCCTGGTAGGCCATTGCCCATCTCCAATGTCCATGCCCTAGAGTCCTGGTGGTGAGGGGTGTTGTTTGGGCTGGGCTGCATAGCAGTGTTTCCCTACAGGACTCCTCTCTCCTCCCATAGTAGTAGCTCCCTGCTCCCCGCCAGCCAGTGGTGAGGGAAAGTCCACACTGCGAGTGAAGGTTTGATGGCAGCATGGGTAGGCATACCCACGCTAGCTTTAATCAAGCTGGCATAGGTAACAGTAGTGTAGATGGGGTGGCACAGGCTAGCAGCCGCGCGTAAGCATGCTGGCACTAGCTTAATCTAGTGAGCCTGGGTAACGGTAGTGAAGATCCAGTGCCATAGGCTTCAGCACAGTCTAGCAACCAGACTACAAGCCGCAGGGGCTCTGGGTACATCCTCTGTCTGCTGGCCCACTCTGAAGCCTGTGCAGCTGAATGAAGAGCTGGAGTTAACTGTAGCCTTCTTCAGAGGCTATTAGGAAGCAGTCTGCCTCCTCCTCTGGTTTCGTGGCATCACCTCGCTGCAGGCTCGTATCTCAGACTGCCGCTCAGCGTGCGAGCGCCCAGTGGCATGTGAAAGCCAGTGTTTGCAGCTCCATGGGGACCCACGGGTCTTGACTGCTCTCTGGGCCTTCCAGGGTGCAGATCCAGCAGCTGCAGATGGAGAGATCAGCCACGCAGGAGCGGGTGAACGAGGCGCTGCACAGCATTGCTGACCAGAGGAGAGAGCTGCAGGGCAGGATCTTGGAGCTGGAAACGGCTATTCATGCTCTTCAGGGCCATGTGACTCAGGTAAGGACTCAGGGCCACCATGCTATGGTTACTCCAGTGTTGCCTAGGGAGAGGAACAAAGCAATACAGTAGACCCTCAGAGGTACGAACACCTTGGGAATGGAGGTTGTTCTTTCAAAAGTTTACAACTGAACACTGTCTTAATACAGCTTTGGAACTTTACTGTGCAGCAGAAAAATGCTGCTTTTAACCATCTTAATTTAAATGAAACAAGCACAAAAAGTTTCCTTACTTTGTCAATTTTTTTTTTTAACTTTCCCTTTATTTTTTAGTAGTTTATATGTAACACAGTATTGTGCTGTATGGTATTTGCTTTTTTTGTCTCTGCTGTCTGACTGTACTTGTGGTTCCAAATGAGGGGTGTGGTTGACCAGTAACTCTGGTGTTTGTAACTCTGGTGTTCTACTGTCCTGTTAGAGCCAGGGGGAGATGCTGGCCGGGTGTCATAGGAGTTCAGAGATAAGATACAAAGCTGGCTAAGGGGTTGGAGGAATGAGAGTGATTTGCTTTACATGCTGAAGGGTGAGGGGAAACAGAGCTACCCATGAGAGCAGGCCAGGCCTGGCTATTGATCTCAGAAGGGCTGGAGGATGGGGGAGACACACGTGCTGGCTTTCTCCAGGCCTGCGGGGTGCTCAGTCCCCTGCTCCCAAGTCCCCATCCCTGCCCCACCTCTTGGCCTCTTCCCGCCCAGTTCTCCCTCCCCTGAGCATGCCTCATCCCTGCTCCTCCTCCTCTTTTCTCCCAGAGCCTCCTGCACACTGCAAAACAGCTGATTGTGGCAGGCGGTAGGCGCTGGGCGGGAAGGGGAGAGTTGGTCGGCGGGGCTGGCAGGAGGCGCTGGGGAGGAGGAAGGGGAAGCTGCCTGCTGGCGGGTGCAAAGCACCCGCTAATTTTTTTCCGTGGGTGCTCTAGGGTTGGAGCACCCACGGAGTCCGCGCGTATGTGGGGGACAGACATGGAATTGCAGATTTTAAAAACAAATGCAACTGACGTGCTGTGATCACTGTAAAATGCTGTCACTTCAAGCAGCGTAGGGCAGTCTGCATCCACAGAGGTGGGTCTTGAAGGTACGTGTCCTGCAAAACGCACAAGTGAGGGCTTCCGCATCACAGCTCCGCATTGGGCTCTGGGCCCTGGAGGGTTATCGGCTTGTCGCAAGCTGGCTGGGCTTATGGAATGTGACGTTATTTTGGTAGCAGAATCCCCCGGATTTACTTCCCAGCAGAATTTCTCAGCTATTGGGTGGTGGTGGGGAGCGTTACAGAGGATATCTGATATCCTTTGGGGAGAGGGTTTTGCAGGACGGTTGGTCATGTGAGGTTCTGGGTTGGGCCTAAACCCACCAAAGCAAATACCTGCAGGAAGGAGGAATGCCGGAGCTGGGCTTTAGGAGCCCTAAGAGTGTAGATGTGGGCAGTGCTGCTGGTGCGGGAGGACGTGCAGGTCTCGGAACTGAAAATGGGATTTCAGTCTCCAGTGCCTCTCGCCTGCATTGATCGATCTTGCACCCAGACCTTTGCTACAGAGCCCTTCACCTGGCCATGGGGGTAGCTGGCACCTCCCTGGAACCTGCGGGCAGTGGAACTCTCTGCAAGCGGGGAATCTCTGTGTAGGTGGTTGCCTGGGTGTGTGACAGCCCCTTGCAGGGTGAGAGGGGCGTGTCCTTGGGGAGGAAGCTGGGGTAGCTCCCAGCCCCACAGGGAGGTCACGGCATGTGGCCGTGACTCTCACCAGGCGCTGCTCTCTGAGGAAGCCTGTCCCTGGAGCGAAGAGTCTGTCCCCTGCCCTGCATTTCCTCTCTTTCTTCAGGTGGAGCTGGGCATGGTCACTCTGAACACACAGCTCTCTGCTGCCGCGGAGCAGCAGCTGCAGGGTCTAAAGCTTGCGATGGCCAATCTGGAGAGCAGCCTGGGGAGCAGCCTGCAGCAATGTAAGAGCAAAATCCCTTCCTGGAGCACGGGGGTGGGGGGACCCACAGACTGAATGACTGGGTGTGGCATTAGGAGCCACGCCACCCCTGCCGCGTGTTCTGCTTGCTCATCAGATGGACATGCGCATGCACCTTGGGAACCAGAGATGGAAGCCAATTGGGTCACTTCTCTTCCAGTGCTTGGTGGCTCAACCTTGTGCAGACTTCAGTGGCTCAAGGGATTGGGGTACTTTCGCCCCCGGGCAGGGAAGGGAAGCAAGTCCAGAGACTGTCGAGCGCACTGGTGTTGCGGCAGCCGTGTTGTCTGTGAGCTTTGACGCCAGCCCAGCAGGCTCCTCTGGCTGTCCCTGCACAGGCTGTGTTCAACCGAAAACTCTTCTCCCTGCCCTCAAAACACCTAATGGAAGTGATTTCTGACTAGCAAAGGAGACACTGAGAGCTGTCTAAGCCCACTCTGGGGTCCCAGTTCCTGCTCCTGCCACTGTCTGTCTAACAGGGCATTTGTGGAGCAGGTCCCCATTACGTGTGTCCATTGTTACCAGATTTGTCCATTACTTTGGGGTATGCTCATTTATTAGGTTACTCTTGGGGGCGGGGGAGGTGTTCTGTACTTCTATCAATGTACTGCTTGTGTCACGCGTGTTCTCATACGGCGCTCTACTTCTCCCTGCTGCCAATTCCTCCCAATGGAGCTATCCCGCAGGACCTAGGTTTCCCAGGGCTGGGTTCTTCCAGCCCCAGAATCAGATGAACACACACACTCTAACAGAGCACGTCTGAGAGGACTGGGTCAATCAGCACTCCCAAGCTGACCCCTTATATTCCCCTGGACTCAGCAGGCTGGGTCGAGCAGCACTTCCAAGCTGCCCCAGGTTCAGCATGTCCCTATCCCCACTTTCACGTTACTGTTGTTCTGGTAGTAACCCATTTGATGAGCAAACCCCACAGGATTTTTGGGCGCTGCAAGGATCTTTAGCTTAGGTACAAGGAGCGTTGCTGCAGAGCGAAGAGGGAAGCCAAAAACCACCCACGAGGTAGGGGTGGGGGGAGAGAGAGAGAGAGAGAGAAGCAACCAGCTTAACCATGAAAGTTAGTTATTGCCAGGTAATAACCATACAGGGGGAGCCAAACAAACAAAACAGTGATAATATTAAATCTAACTTACATTTGATTATAAAAATCAGGTTTACAAAACTATAACTGATGACACAAGTCAGGGTCAGAAGGCTATACCTAGAGAGAGCGAGAGAGAGAGTTGGGTTCTCACCACTCCATGAAGCTTGAATCGATCGGGGGTCCCAAGTGATATTGGCAACTTAGGGTCAGGAGTGCTGGAGACAGACAGACAGCCCCCAGCACAATCAGTCAGGAGAAGATGAAGTCCCAATGGAACTGATGCAGGTTTTGGATCCAGGCATCAGAGCACTTACTTGAGCATAGGTAGGGGTTTTTGTAGGGAAACAACAATGGTTCAAGGGAGGACACTACATTTGTTTATGGGTAAACTGATGGCTCAAGGAAGGATACCAAAGTTGTTTTGTTCAGGCTAGACAATAGGACAGGCCTGCACAACTCGTAAAGCGGTGAGGGCCATATTACTCCAAAGAAAACAGCCGAGGGCCGAAACTCCTCTCCCGCCGCAAAAGTTGTTGAGCAAAAAAACCCACACTATTTATTTATTTATTTATTTTTTGCTCTACACCCCATGGGCCACATGTTGTGCAGGCCTGCAATAGGAACTGCTCGTTCCTGGCTATGGGCGGTGTTCCTTGGAGGGAGCTCACAATGCAATTAGGGAGCTTCACTATTTTGGATACCAATAAAGGATTTATTATTAGAATTGGTCTGATAACTGCTGCGCTGGGTGTGTGCAGGTGTGGGTTCATTAACATCTGGAGCAGAGATCCCCCATCATGCAGTGCTTCCCTGCTTTTCTGGTCCCAGAGTTCTGTGCAGTTCTTGCCTTGGAATCTCTGTTCCCCATTCTGTATGCTAATGGAGATGCCTCCTTGTCCCATCTTCGATGCAAATGAGGCTAGGGGAGTTTCCTTAATCCTGTCACTCTTGTTCAGAGGGGGTTAGGTGTGTATCCCATCTTCTGATTGACTTCGATTCAAGCAGAGGTTGAAGGGGGCTGGAAGGTCTTTCGTGAGTCAGACAGGCTGGGTTCTGCGCCCTAGTTCCCCAGGAACACAGAGCTGATTGGTAACACCATCAGTGGCTTTGAGTGTGAGGAAGGACTGTGGGCTGACCACTGCTGCTTCAGCCCTCGGCAGGGAGCCAGGCGCACCTCAGTGTGGTGGCCATAGGTGCTGACTCTGTGGGTGCTCCGGGGCTGGAGCACCCACGGGCAGCTCCCTGCCAAACCCCCCCCGCCCAGCTCGCCTCCACCTCCTCCTCTGAGCACGCCGCCGCCGCTCCACTTCTCCTCCCTCCATCCCTCCCAGGCTTGTCCCAAATCAGCTGTTTTGCGGGCAGCAAGCCTGTGAGGGAGAAGTGGAGCGGGGGGGAGGGGGCGGAGCAGAGGTGAGCTGGGGCTGGGAGTGGTTCCTCTGCACCCTTCCCCCTCCCCAGCTTACCTCCACTTCCTACAGCCCTCCCCGCGCCCCCCCCCCCATCTCACCTCCGCTCCGCCTCCTCCCCTGAGCATGCTGCCTCTCCGCTTCTCCCCCCGCCTCCCAGGCTTGTGTGCGGCAAGCCTGGAAGGGAGGGTGGTGGAGGGGAAATGTGGCGCACACGGAGGAGGAGGTGGGGGCAGGGATTTGAGGAAGGGGTTGGAATGGGGGCAGGGCCAGGGGCGGAGTTGGGGCGGGGCAGGGGGCGTGAGCACCCACTGGCACTGTCTAAAGTCGGCGCCTATGGTGGTGGCTGCAGGTAGCAGGAGGAAGCATAGTAGATCTCTCACCCAATGTGGGGTGAAAGGCCTCTGCGTGGGACTGTCATGAAGGATAATAAAGTAACTGGAAGCCTGGTGTGTGTCTGCGCAGAGGCTTTGGAGACCAGAGGGCAGCCGGCCTGGTGTAAGTCCATGGAGGTCGGTGGGGGTCACACCTGGGATGCGTCTGTCCCTACAACTTTCCTTTAGAAAGGAGAATTGATGATAGAGGTACATAAATAATAGTTGAGCTAGAAGGTCCATCAGCCTCCTAGTTACCCGGTAGCATAATAAGAGAACAAGGGGCTCCCCAGTGAATTTCAAAAGCAGCGCACGTTAAAATAGCTAACAGAAAATTTTCATGGAGTGTGTAACTGACCCTTGGAACCCACTGCTGCAGGACAGTGCTGGCTGAATGCACTTCCCCCAAAGGATTAGACACTGGCACCAGTAGAGCAGCAGCTGCAGTTAGACAACTGGGATAAAAATGTTCCGGGCTATGAGCCAATGAGCAGCTGTGAGCGAGACATGGCCAAGCCTGCAGGGACAGTGTGCTTGGGTGAAGCCGGGCGTGGTAAGAGTCTCTGAACCATCTGAGACAGGTGACAGTCCATATTCTTAATCCAAATTTTCCAGCTAAATTTTGTTATCCAGTAATATCCACAGGGGGGCGCTGTGGGACTGTGAGTGCCCAAAGCTCTTTGCATGGGAAGGCAGCAGTGGGGGTTATTTACAAAATCAAATCTGATCTCTGTCCCTGGAAATCCTGATGAGGGAAGGAAGGGCCTTGATTGAGTGAGTCCTTGGGGGGCTTCTCCAGATACCTGGTGGGGGTAAGGGGTTCTCTGTGGAGGGGAAGTGCCCCACTCTGTACCACAGAGCCTCTGGGAACTGCCATGCAGGTGTTTTTTCCTCTTCACGCCCAAAGGGAGGCATGTCAGGGTGAGCAGAAACGGGTCTCTGCCCTCCTGAGGCAGGCTCTCCTCCGAGCCCAGGGCTTTGTCGCCCTACAGGGTCCATTCACCTGAGGAGAGCCATCTGCCTGCCTTCCCGCCCCGCTCAGGGCTGAATGTTCCTCTCCCAGGCACTCAGCCAGGGAATGAGATGAGACCCTAACTGCAGGCTCACTGGGACTCCCCGTCACACTAGAGCAGTGGGGAATGGCTGTGGTGCCTATGGCTAGGGCTCTGGGTTTGGCTCCATTCAGATCCAGCCAGAGCTTGCGACTCCAGACCCCCCGGTTATAGCAGATTTGAATTGCTTTGAGCTCCTTACACCTCTCCTCCTTTTTGGGATCCCATCCCCTGTCCTATCCTCTCTCCCTCTCCCCTCTGGGTGTAAGAACATAAGAATGGCCAGACTGAGTCAGACCAAAGGTCCATCCAGCCCAGTATCCTATCTACCAAGAGTGACCAATGCCAGGTGCCCGTGAGGGAGTGAACCTAACAGGTAAGGATCAAGTGATTTCTCTCCTGCCATCCATCTCCACCCTCTGACAAACAGAGGCTAGGGACACCATTCCTTACCCATCCTGGCTAATAGCCATTAATGGACTTAACCTCCATGAATTTATCCAGTTCTCTTTTAAACCCTGTTATAGTCCTAGCCTTCACAACCCCCTCAGGCAAGGAGTTCCACAAGTTGACTGTGCGCTATGTGAAGAACTTCCTTTTATTTGTGTTAAATCCTGCTGCCCATTAATTTCATTTGGTGGCCCCTAGTTCTTATATTATGGGAACGAGTAACTAACTTTTCCTTATTCACTTTCTCTACACCACTCATGGTTTTATGTTCTTATGCTGAGACTCTCTGGAGGGCACTGAAATGGACTATGATCTGTGCAGTGGCCATCTCCAGTCCCTATAAAATGGGATGTCCCCTGAGGGTGGAGTGCGCTGTGCTTTGCAATGCTTATGCCCCGTACCAGAGAGCACGATACAGTCCTGCTGCCCTAAAGTTCCCTTCCCCCCCTGCAGGGGAATGCCATTGACTAATATGGATTCCTTTCATGGAGGACTGGTGGAAATTTAAAGCTACGGGACTGTGTGTCTCCAATACATCTTCCTACAGGGCATCGTATAGCTGTGATGGTGTGAATTGCTTGGTCCCTGAACTCTGGCTCTGCAGTTATGGGTTGCCTCTCATGGTGATGGAAGATACACAGAAATGGAGCGTGCAATGGGACAGTGTGTTGGGTCAGTGGGAAGACTGGCTTGATGCCCTCAACAGAAGGGGAAGGAAATTAACCTCTTGCTTCCCTTCTCTCTCCCCCACCAGGTCTCTCAGGAGAAGTACAGACCCACTGTGAGACTGAGGACGGCTGTGGGTGGCCACGCGTGCACGAGGTCAACTTCCCGCACCGTGTCCTGACCCAGCCCGCGATTGTGCTGGGGCTGGTGGGGCTGAGCACTCGCGGCTCCGTGGGCATCTCGGTGAGAGCGGTGGACGTCACGGACTCTGGCTTCAGAATACACATCGCCAGCATGGGCAACCAGAGCCTGTCCAGTGCAAGGGTCTCTTGGATGCTGTGTGCCTAGGCGGAAACAGCCCGTGGAGCAAGCAGCTGGGGCAGGGGGAGCGGGGGTTACTGAGCCGGTGGCATCGGCTTTACTTGGACACAGCTGTGGTTAGCTTTGGTTTTCTTTAAGTAATTACAGCTTACAAGGTGTCGGCGTAGACGGGATCCTAATTAATAGCTCCTCTCTTGGGAGCTCTGTACCCCCATGTAATGGCAGGCTGAACAGCTTGCTCTCACGAAAAGATGCACCACAAGGCTGATTGTGAGGGAAGTTGAGCACCTGGGTCTGGAAAGTTGGCCTGTAAAACATCTTTATTTGGGGATTTTTTGGTTTTATTATTCTCAGTAGCGACAGTTGGAATGTTCTCCTGCTGCCCATGTAGGATTCTACCCAGTGCTTTGCATGTCAGAAGTGTTAAAACTTATGCAGGAATGATGCTAAGGGCTGGATGCAGCCAAACTACCAATGATGTGGGACTACCTTTTTTGGGTGTATGTTTTTTCCAGTTGAAATTTCCTGGCTGAGCCAGTTTCTCCTGGCACAGTGTGAGCTTGCCTATACGGCAGAGGGCGTTGCTAGTCAGGACTGCTCATCCCTTGCAGAGCTATGGCTGCTTCTATTCTGAGCCTTACCCTAGAAGAGATGGACAGTCATACTAAGCTTTCTTGTGGTGTTGCAAGATGGACTAAGACTACTAGCCTTCTCTGGACCTCTGATCTCACCAAGTGAAACACCAGCGCATTCAAACCACTCCAGGCGTGCTTGCTTTTCTGTCTAATTCTGTGGAAGGGAAGCAACTTCATTTTAATGTATACAACTCTCAGAAGAAGGCTTTGGGGGCTTCTAATGGCTTGTCCAGCCTGCTGACCTATGCACAATACACCTGCTCCCCTATACTCTCTCTCTCTTCTCCTTCCTTCCCCCATCCACCTCCGGAAGATGCACTGGAGCTCTCAACACAACAGGCTCCAGGGTGGGAGAGGGGTCTGCAAAGCAGGTTATGGGTCCACCATGAGACACCTTGCAAAGATGGGAGGTGTGTGCAATTCCACCCCCATAGTCCCGGTTTTGTGTCCTGTGGTGGTGGGTACAGAAAGACTCACTGCTGATGCTACATACGTACCCCATGGAGATGTGTGGGTCTCAAATTGGCTGGGTTGGGGTTGAGTGTAGTGCCTTCTGTGGCTGAAGATCAGAATACAGAGGCTTCTTGTCAGAAAATGGTGTGTGTGTGTGTGTGTGTGGGGGGGGGGTTGTTCTCCAGATTGCCAGCTGATGTGGGAGTGGGGGTTTGGAGTGACTTCAGTTGGGTGCTAGGATAGCTCCACTCTCTTCTCTGTGACTCTAATCTGCCAAAATTGTCCTCTTCTCCTCCACACGTTCACTCTGCGCTGACTGAAAGGAGGAAGAACAATCTTGTTGAAGCACAGAACTAGGATGTTGGAAATCCATGTTCTGTTCCTAGTCCTGCACACGTTGGCAGGTGGCTTTCCTTCTGCATCTGGACTTTGTAAAGTACCCAGCGACGCCCTCTATCTGCAAAAAAAAAAAAAAAAGATTTTTTTTTTCCCTGTGAAAAAGCAAATTCTGCAAACTGAAACACTGTGATTTGGAAATGGTGCTGCCCTGCCTCCTGGGAGCTGTAGTTCAGTTGTCTGTCCCCATTGTCCTCTATAGAGTGCTTGGACTATGTTTCCCATGATGCACTCTGGTAAATTACAGTTTTGCATGGGGAGCGCAGCCTGTAAAAAAGAGGGAATATGAGGCCACATTTACCAGTCAAAATATTGTGGGGTTTGGGTCTATTTTTGGTGGAAAAATTAAAACTTTCTGGTGTGAACCTATTTTCTAACAACCATCTCTAGTGCCAATTACTTGCCATCAGCTGGGACACATGGCAGATGCCTTCCCATAATGCCTGAGGTGGCCTGTAGGGATTCAGAACATTCCAGCATTGTCTCATCCTCTGAATGCGCTGACAAGACTGCTGCTGCCCCTGGCTCGCCAGGGCGCCGGCTGCAGAAAAGGAAGTGGAGCACTGAAAGCCCGAGCTAGGAGTCGTATGACGTGGGAGGGTGGCAAAATGGATCTTCAGCTCTTCAGGCTGTCGAAGGGCATGTTCTGCTCTGAGCGAGTGGGGACATCCAGACCTCTGAGGACAGGCTACAGTACGCAACTAAGACTCTGAAGTGACTTCTGGCAATGGGATCTGGGAGCCTGAGCCCATGAAAGTAAGTGGGTCTCTTGAGCAGTGACTGCTGCTGCTTCATACCTATGCTGATCATGCGTGTATTCAGCCCTTCTCAGTAGAGGGCCCCAAGGAGAGCGGGGCTGATGGTGGGATTCTGTGCAAAATTTCGAATGCCTCCAGAGTCGGACAGGAAATGATGGGGTTTTTTTCCAGCTGTTTCCATCAGCTCCAGCCTTTCTCCTGTCCAGTGGGAAGCTGCTGCTCTGTGGCTGTCCATAGTCATGCGAAGGAGCTGCTGCTGTTCCTTCGGGCCTGTGCTGCAGGAATCGCGCCTGTGACTCAGCCCCGTGGCGGCCTCGAGGTTTGTGGGCCGTGTGCTTCAGCCTCTGGCACGGAGCTGGCTGTCAGTTCAGGAGGCCGCAAGTGCTGAATTGCCAAAGCTGTTTTAGAAACTGAGCAAATGGGCACAAACCAAAACCTCCCTCGGGTGGATCTCTGTTGGCAGTGCAATATTTGGCCTCGTCCCCAGCGTGTGTTGCTTTAAACCGGTTTCCTGCTCAGGTGTGGGCTCGCATGGCTTTATGTGAAATGGAAGCGCTTTCCCTGAAATGGTGGAGTGCAAAATAAGGCACCTTCCACCTTCAAGGCCCTGTTGGCTACTCTGTGGGATGGAGGGGGGGAAACGTGATGGGTCAGAACAGGGAACTCTGTATGCAAACCACCAGTCCTTCCCTGAGTCCCTCTCCTGCGCTTGGGAGCCTCTGGGGCCACGGCCATCCTTCTTGGCATCATGCCCATCCTGCCATAGGGTTCCCCTGCCAAAGGGTGAAGTACTTGAGTCTGTAACAAAGCAACCCTCCCATTCTGCTGACATGGAGTTTTCCTGTTTCTGGGGAACATGGAATCTGGCCTAATGTTAATTCTGAGTAGCTCTAAAATGGGGCGGGCAAACTTTTTGGCCTGAGGGCCACATTGGGTTTCTGAAATTGTATGGAGGGCTGCTTAGGGGAGGCTGTGCCTCCCCAAACAGCCAGGCATGGTCCCGCCCCCATCCGACCCCCCTCTGCTTCTCACCCCCTGACGGCCCCTCCTGGGACCCCTGCCCCATCCACCCCCTGCTGCCCCATCCAACCCCTCCTCTCATTCCTGACTACCCACCCGCGACCCCTACCCCATCCAACCACCCTTCTCTCTGACTGCCCCCTGCTGCCCCATCCAACCCCCTCCTCCTTCCTGGCCACCCCCTCAGGATCCTTGTCCCCATTCAATCCTCCGTTCCCTGCCCTCTGACTGCCCCGTCCTCTATCCACACCCCCGCCCCCTGACCACCACCCTGAACTCCTCTGCCCTCTTTCCAAGCCCTCTGCCCCCTTACCACACTGTCTGGAGCACCGGTGGCTGGCAGCGCTACAGCCGTGCTGCCCAGAGCACCAAACTGGAGCCAGCCACGCCACCGCGCAGCACAGAGCACTGGGTCAGGCTGAGGCTTTGCAACTGCGCTGCCCGGCAAGAGCTCACAGCGCCACCGCCCAGAGCATTGTGCCGGCGTCGCAGTGAGCTGAGGTTGCAGGGGAAGGGGCCAGGGGCTAGCCTCCCGGGCCAGGAGCTTAGGGAGTGGGCAGGAGGGTCCCTTGGGCTGTAGTTTGCCCACCTCTGCTCTACAATGTCCGTCCATGTTTGTAGCTTGGCTCTGATCAGACCCCTTGCTCCTCTCGTGCTGTCGAGGCCAGCAAAGCCCTTTGCTGAAGCTTTTCTGCAGGTCCTGAATAAAAAGTAGGAAAGTCAAGAGGGGGGTAAGTCTGATGTAGCTTTAAAACCCTGCTCTCCTAGGGCCCAGCTGGCACCCAAGAAACTAACTGGGTGGAGGTTCTTGTGCCAGGCTAGGTTTGGAGACACTCTGATTTTTGGATTGTGTCCCATTTCCATTTAGCCTAGGTCAGTAAAAACTAACAAGTGCAAGCAGAACCCCTATAAGCCAGGTTTAAACGGATGCCAATGCCTACGCCCCCACCCCACACAGTCTTTCACCAGTTTAACCATAATACTGTCATTAACCAGTGCAACGGCTGGGTGTAGGCAAATGCCAAGTTGCTTTTGGTGCAAGGCTTGCCCATGCACAGATCCTTCAAGGCAGCGTCTAACCCAAAAGTTAAATGTTTCTGCATTTGCTGTATCTAATGGATGTGGGTCTGTTTCCATTTTACATTTAAGAGGAAACTAACGTCACTAGCTGAATGCAGCGGAGCTGGCTGTACTCAAGTCCTGTGGTATAGGAGCTGCTGCTGCTGCATGTACATCAAATTCCTCTGTCTGGGCCAGTTTTTAGCTTCTGCTTGCCATTGGCTTTGTGTCTACTTATGTGACTGCAAACTGGGCCTGAGACAGGATAAGGGCTGAAGCCAGCCAGCCAAACATCTTCCAATTGCCCAGCCAAGTGAAGGGCTAGGATGCTTAGTGTGGGCCTGATTCTGACTTCGTACTGCTTGTATGCCAGAAACTCTGTTGTCCTTCGTGAGGGTGCTCCTGATGTGAAGGGGTGTGAGAGGAGAATTGACGCACACCTAGGTTCTCAGCGTGGCAGTATTGCTGTAAGGGCCAAGTACCGATACGTTTCTGTATTGAATCAGGCCTTGTATAGTTGTGGTACAGGAGCAGTCTGAATGTGGCTTACTGATTGCGTAAATAGGTTGCTGGCCTACTGCTTTGTACCCATGGTGCAAAGCTGAGCTCAGCATTGATAGCACCGCCAATTGTGTGGCCAGCAAACTGCTTCTCTTCTCAAATAACTGCCTACATGCTGCATTGCCCTTTGAGCCCCGCGCAGATACAAAACTTATATCCGCGTCCAATCTGCAAAAATGATCTGTGGATTCCTGCATCTGCGGCTATAAAGTGGATATTTGCAGGGCTTTAGATATCAAATTTGGATCCGCATCCATCCGCAATCGGCAAAAAGGGTCCATGGATATCCGTGGATTTGCAGGGCTCTAGTCACCTTCAACTCATATTGCTCCATCTGCCCCAGAAGGCTGCCAGTCACAATCACTGCCAGGTAACAGTACTATCCTGCTTCTTCATTCACACTCTGCAAACTTGATCCCTTCCCACCTTGTGTGATTCAGGTAGCAAGTGAACTTTTAGCTTTTCAGAATAAGTCCTGCTGAATTCAGAAATGCAAGAACAGTGCCACTTCTTCCCAGAGGAGGAGACACCTCCACAAATCAACCTTCCCTCTGTTCCTCTCATCTGGAAAGGATTTGCACATGACCCTTGGCTGGCTCAGTGATGTTTGCTAGGTGGATAGAGCTGTGCAAGCAATTTCCCTGCCACAAATGTTAAGTAGCACTTCTCTAATCTGCCCACATGTGAGCAGGCCGTGTGCCTGCTTTTCAGCAGAGCTGCGGGGGGAGATCTGTTGTCATGCCATCATCTTTAAAATAAGAGGTGACACGGAACTATGCTGTAGAGAAGGGAAGCTAGATGACAGCTGTCACGTGGAACTAACAAAGGGCATCTTGTGCCGTGTTTTTATTGATTTGCATCCATGCTACATTGGAGCACACTAACCTGTGATGGCTCACCTAGCTCTCGGGCCAAACGACTGATGTTTTGTTTGTGCAATGGTGGTGGACTCTAGGGACTAGTTTTTTTCTCACTGCAAGGAATGAGAGAAGGGACCATTGATCATGCGAGGGAGGCTCAGCTGGGGTTACGACCCTTCCTTCAGCTGAGCATAGCTGGCGAAGTTGGTGTTGCTCACAGTCTCCTGAGTCCTCTCCTAGACAACAGGGTGATGGGTGCGTTATCAGGGTCTGAAAACAGGAGCAAAAGCCCTTGTTCCTTATCCCAGGGTTGGCTGTACGAGGAATTCACGGTCAGGTAACCGCTTCCTGGACACGAGCTGTGCCAGTTCTTTCAGCCCACAGCCCTGTCTCTGCCAGGGAGAGGAGGGGATGGTGCAGAGGTGATAAACAAGCAGCCACCCAGCTACAGCCTGACCTGCCTCTTCAGCAGGAAATTGCAGGGTGGCCTCAAAGGGAGAAGTAGCAATGCAGATACAGATATATATCTTGATTAGTGTCCCTGTGTATTCCCTCCACCCCCACCCCTGGCTTAGAGCGCTGACAGGCCCATGCTTTCTGCTGGTGGAGGCTGGAAGTGTGATGTGTCTCCTTGAGCCTGCTGTGCTGGGAGTTAGATGCTATTAGTGTTCAGAGTGGCGGCCCAGCTCCTGCTGCCGAAGCTTTCCCCCAAGGAAACCCAAACTCCCCTCCTTCAGTCCCTGCTAGCCATATGCACGTTCCGTACGCAGAGGATTAATGTTGCCTCTTGGTTTTGGTGGATATGGGGTAACATCTTTCTGTGCCGGACATGACAGGAAGGTTGTGTTGTAAATGAATAAATCTGCTAGCACCTCCCCCACCTAGGGTGACCAGATGTCCCGATTTTATAGGGACAGTCCCGATTTTTGAGTCTTTTTCTTATATAGGCTTCTATTATCCCCCACCCCGTCCCGATTTTTCATATTTGCTGTCTGGTCACCCTACCCGCCAGCGTATGGGCGGCTCTGAGCCTGGGTCTCAATGTCTTGGAGAGAACAGCAGCTCTGCTGGAAAGCCCCAGGAATATCCCATTCCAAGCAAAGCCTTGCTAGGTCCCAGAAGTCCTTAATGGAAGGTGTGAATTCCAGGAACCAGAGCCAAGTGCCTGATTGGCCTATAGAGTGTAATTGCCTCTACCTGTTTAATAAGGGATGTGAATTTCAAGAACAGAGAGATGAGGGGCCTGGTGGCATCCCAAACCATGCGGCTGGAATTGCCAGGGGACCAGCAGGCTAGAGCTGGGGACTGAGTTCCCTTCTTTGCAATGAAGGACCCCAGTCCTGCTTATCCCTTGCCTCCCATACACTTTCTCATCTTCAAAAGTTTCCACCCCTTCCAATCTACTGCCCATGGAGACCAGCACCCCACGGCGCTAGGGGCTGTACATACAGCTGGGGAGAGCCACTTCCTGCTCTGAAGAGCTAATCCAGAAAAGGGTGGGATGGGAGGCAGGCACAGAGAGGGGCAGTGATTTTTCCCCAAGGTCACCCAGGAGCAGAGCTGGAACTAAAACCCAAATCTTGTGAGGCCCAGTCCATTGCTGGGTGCATGAGGGTCCTGACAGCCTAGCTGGAGGGTGTTTCTGACTTGGCAGTAGGGAGGGGGCTGTAGACGTTCATAGCGAGAAGTGCTTGTGTCTTTTCCCCTGGGCTCTGAGCAACTACAGCTTTCCAGCCTTCCTCTGCCAAGTCATCCCTCTGCACCCACTGTGAGCTGCTCCTTAGAGGTGAACCGGAGGAATAGCGCGGTCACCCCCCACCCCCCCCAAACTGGATTGCTGGGTTCTCTGTGGCGTCATGGAGTCCTGGCTCATTCCTACTCCTAGGGTCTGTGCACCGGCCTAGGACACCCCCCCATCCTTCCTTTCAGTTGACAGAAGGAAGCAGTGAGACCACACTGGTGCCCCACATGGGAGCAGGGGCTGCTCTATGGACAGATCCACCTATCTCCTCTCTTTCACTCTCTCTTCTGCCTCCCTGCTGAATCACAGGCTCTGTGGGAGACGGGCAGAGGGCCCAGAACCATCTACCCAAACGCCCTGAGTTCGACAGTTCAGATAAGTGGGAGCTAGATGCAGACTAGGCCTCTGTCGAACCAAAGTCAAAGCCCAACCCACCAGCTTTGGCAAACCTTGGTGGTTTGGGTTTTGCAATCTCCCCTCAATCGCCTTATGCTCTTCCTGGCTCCGTCCCTCACTCCACAGAGATGCCTTCATTCCATCCTTTGTGCTACAGATGCTCCCTTTCCTTATAGATGCTCCCTCTGTTGCCCTCTCCAGGCATTTACCTGCCAACATTTCTGCGCTCCTTGGCATGACTGATCCCTTCGTCTTCCTGCTCTGGGAGCTGGCAGGATTAGCCCTTCTGAGATGCTCCCTAAGGGCACCTGGCCACTGAGCTCACTGCAAAACAGTGTGGCCACCTTGCTGGGCTGACCTGGCCACCCTGCTGGGCTGACCTGGCCACCCGTCAGAGAACCTGCTGCCACTTCATTCTGGCCTGCCTCGGCGTGGTGATCAGCGGCCTTTGTTCCTGCCAACGGCATGGCTACGGGACCAGTTAACAGTGAAGCCTAATTTACAGGCAGCTCGGCATGCAGCTGGGGCAGAACAAAACGTGTCGGCACAGATGGGGCCATGCTCAGGGAGCTGCTTTCACATGGCTCATCTAGTGACGCCTGGAAGTTGCAGCAACTCACTGGCTTAATAACATCAGCATGGGACAAAGCTGTTTTTAATGTAGGAATGCACGTTTGTGGGCAGGGAGCTTTCCTATTAATTCTGCAGCAAACCAAGCAAATCACAGAGCTGGGCACCTGGTTCAGAAATGAGGGGTGTGGACGAGGCAATGCTTGGGTTCCCGTGCCAGGGCACCTGAGAGAGGAGGGTGGGGCGTTACCCCTCCAGGAATGCCAGCAGAGAACGTGACACATGAGGTACAGAGGCTGCTACACCAGCACATGTTCACAGCTCAGTATTGAAAGCTGCCTTAAACAACTGAACGTGCAGCAAAGCATCATACAGATTGGACAGTTACGTCCAGACACCAGGCAAACTCAGCTGTGACGAAGGTGCAGGACAGCCTGAGACTGATCCCGCAGCAACTTCCAGCTACCACAAAAACCCAGCTCTGACGAATGTCCAGCGTATTCCTAGACCTATTGCACGGCAAACTTCAGGCACGACGGAAGCAACGCGGAGCTGATTGTACCGATTGCACAACTCCATGCACAATGCAAGCTCAGCATGATGGCCTGTACTGATCAAACTACAGAGTGCAGGCATCACGCACGCTCAGCTCTGCTGAACGTGGGGAGCATCCCGAAAAGCAATTGCCCTCTAGCTACCAAGGGAGCTCAGCTCTGGCTAACGCGCCAAGTGCCCCTGTGTTGATTGCATAACCTCTAGAGTGTGAGCAAAGCAGGAACAGCAATGACCGCTCATGGAAAAGTCCTTCCCCTCCCCTGTACTCAGCGGGAAGAGAGGTCAGGCAGTGGGTTGCCTCCTGCTGTCCTAGGGGGAGACTGAGTTGGCCAAGTCTGTGTTGAGACCCCAAGAAGTTGCTCGCATTTCCTGTGCAATGCAGGTAGGATGATGCCCCAGTAGATTGGTTGCAGATGGTCAGACTCTGCTGAATGCAGGGGAGGGTTTTTAGGAGCCTGGGGTACTTTGGACCAGCAGGAGTGGCCCATGCTGGAACCTCCACCTGTCATAGAATCATAGAATATCAGGGTTGGAAGGGACCTTAGGAGGTCATCTAGTCCAACCCCCTGCTCAAAGCAGGACCAATCCCCAATTTTTGCCCCAGATCCCTAAATGGCCTCCTCAAGGATTGAGCTCACAACCCTGGGTTTAGCAGGCCAGTGCTCAAACCACTGAGCTATCCCTCCCCCTTGTCAAGCCATGTCCCCACCACATGAGCTGCTCGGGGACCAGGAGGGGGTGGTTATCTTAGCTGCCATGCTGGTGGCTAGCCATGGGAGTCCTTCAGCAGGGTCAGACAGGGGGGTGGGTTCCCTTAACCAGAGCTTCTGTGGTCTTGAAATCTCACCTGGTACCTCCCAGTGTTCAGAAAATGGCCCAGTAACATGGCTGTGGCCACCTTTAAGTATACCCCCTTCCTCTCATGAAGTGCTGTGTAGGCTAAGCCAGTGCTCTATCTCGCAGCAGAGCTGGGTTTAATTCCCATGGGTGGACTTTCACCACCCCTTCTCTCTTGCCTTACAACTCTGGCTAATGCACTTCAGGGAACTCTGGTAAAGGGACGCTAATAGGCCTTTTTCATTGCTCATTTCTATGATTCAGGCCTCTCCAGCTGGAAGTCCCCAGGATATGAAGTAAGGAGTGTACATGGGACTAACCCTCCCATCCTACCCAGGCTTTCAGCAAGGAAGGCAGCTGGTTGAAGAAAATGCAATAGTTTTGTTTCCTTAACTTATTCCTAACACTGATCCCTAGCTGAGTTCTTCCATCGTCAGCAGGACCAGCCATCCCCAACACTCACTGAACACTTAAGGTCAGGTTTAGATGAGAGTCTTTTCACATACCCAAGGCTACAATTCAGCTCTTTTATTGTGGAGGATTTTGCTGCGTATGATGGGGTGAAGCTCTTGTAAAGGGTTCTGGGTAGGGAAGCCCTTTATAAAACTCCCTGGCTTTCAACTGGTAATCAGAGTTGCTGAAGAAAGGATCACTGAGGAAAGTTTGAACCTGTTGGTGTTGTGTTATGGAAGGTAATTTTAATTTTTTTAAATGCCTCTGAACTGGGTCTTGTGGCTTAACTTGCGACATTGAATGTCCCTGCCACTCAGCCATTACATCAACTGTGCCAAGGGAGGAAACATTCTTTGCACATTACATTTCAGCAAGGCTGCAACCTCTCCAGGTAGCTGTAACAAGATGCCATTGAAGACCTCTCATTTGGCCCCACTATAACTTGGGGTTGGAAACTTGGGCTGCCAGATTTCCTCTGGAAGCACAGGAGAACACTTCTGCAACCACAACCACCTTAACTCTAACCCCAAATATTTTCTTGTTCCTAATCTCAAAATATAAACACAACACATCTGAAAAGAAAATACGAACTATAAAGATAACATGATAATGGCACAGATTGATCAGTGTCAGATGCCAAGTCCACCTAAATCCATAATTTTACTACACAGCAACAATATTATAGACCCCTTTAAACTGCAGTGGTATTCTCAAGAAACAAAAGTATGTTACCAAAACCAGCAAAAATACATATTGTCAATCAATTAAATGCATTAACTGATATTTTAAAAGGATCGCGTCTAAGAGAAGATATTTAGAGATCAATATAACAAAGATAATACAATATAAAACCCCTACCATTCAGTGTGTCAGAGTTAAGGTTGTGTTGAAATAGGCATCTCCTTATGCTTAGAAAGTAAAGTGTGTTTATTATGTGGCTAGTGTAAATATTCATTTCCTTGATTTTTTTTTTTAAAAGTAAGTGCTGCTTGGGTTTTGTAAACGATATGATAGGCAAAAACAAACTGTTGCTTAGCAACCTTAACTGGCGTTTGAAACAGGGCCACATTTGCAGATGGTGCAAATTGCCACAAATCCATTGACTGCAATAGAACTGCACCTGTTTACACCAGCCGAGGATCTAGCCTCAAGATCTTGGTTTAGAGATGGGAACGATCACATAGGTTGTCTGATGCATTCTCTGGGACAGGGATTCTCAGACTTGTCCATAGCCTAACTTACAATTTAGTGAACAGTTTGGACCCTTCCTCTCCCTTACCAACCACTCTCCCTCCTAATCGCATGGACCCTCTCCCTTCCCACCTGCAGTCCGGTATTGTCCCTCTGGCAATGGCAGCAATTGCTGACATGGTTAAGTGAAGCTTGGAGAGGATTTAATGTATCTGAAGGGTCTTTGATACAATGAAAGCAGCTGGAGGTGAGGCGGAGACAGCACCATGGGACTAGCCATTCTCTGCAGACCACCAGCAAGGGTTCCATGGGACCAGTTAGTGACCGACTGCCCCAGGGGCCAGTGCAAGGAGGTTTCCTACAGCATATTCTCCTACACATTCACTGGGCAGGTTATATGTAACTGGAGCAACGGAGCTTCCAGCACATCACCTGGGAATCTGTTCCTTGCTCTGTAAATCTTGTTGCTACAACAGGAAACGTTTCCTGTGCTCAGTTTCACTCCAGCTAGACAGACCTCGCTCCATCCTTCTCCTCTGGACCATCTGAAACCATTCCTCTCCCTCGTTGGCAAGGGCCAGCCCTAAAAGTCTGGGTGCTCCAAGAGAAATGTTATCGTGTCCTCCTGTTGGGTCTGGGGGGAGGGGTTCTCATGGGACGGGAAAGCTGTAAGGTCTGACTGCACTACAGGGGAGAACTGCCAATACTTGTGCATTGGAAAGCCAAGACGTCGTACTGGCGTGGGGGAGCTGGGGCTTGAGGCTCTGTCCCTGGGCATTATACACACCGTTATAGAAGCACGGCCAGTGGGTGAAGTGAGTAGAGGCTTTCTGCGGGTGGCCTGCACTGGTACGTGTACAGTGGGCTGTATTCAGTGTTAATTCGTGTCCAGCTGACACCAGAGAGGAGGGCTGTCAGGGAGCCAGGTACCGCTTTCTGAGCCTGAGGTCTGCTCTGACCTGTGCCCACTGACTCTGGGCCCTGGGGTATGTCTACACTGCATGGCCTGCGAGGGAGGAGAGGCGCCGAGCCCAAATGCCTACACTGCAATTTTTTAGCTTCCCGAGAACTGACCTGGGCTCTGAGAATTGGTGCTGTGGGTTTTTTATTGCGGTGTAGGTTCACCCTAAGGGACTGTCCACCAGCTAGTGATAGCTGGGGCACATTCTGCTTCGGCCATTGTCCCTCTCTGCCCCTTCCTGCCCCGCACCGTGTCTCAGTCACGAGGCGCTGGGGTGGGAGAGTGGCACAGGAACTAGAGCAGTATGAAGGGAGTGGAGCAGGGCTGAGGATCTGCCCCCGTGTGTTTTAAGAGCTCATGGAACTTTGCTAGCAGGGAGATTTTATTTTTATCTGTACTGCGTGTTTCACAGTCGCTCTGCATGCGGATGTTAGTGCTCATGGAAAACCGAAGCCTCTTGAGACTGAGACCTTCTATTTATCCACCAAACACGATGGCATGAGCAGTGGCAGGGAGTGCTCCCCCACACTGCTCTCACTCTGAAGGCAACTCTCAAGGTGGAAGAGAAGTGGAGGCCTTAAGCCCGTTCATATTTTGGCCTCTGCTGAGACTGTTCACGAGATGGCTGATTAGTGCCAGCAGCAGTGGGATGTGGATGCTTGTCCACAAGGAATTTAGATTGAAACCCACCAAAATCACTTGCCATCAGACAATGACTTCTGATTAGCAGTGAGCTGGGCTGAATTAGACCCAGCGACCTGGAGGGGAAAGGCTTTAGAGCCCATCCTTAAGCCTCTCAGCCTCACGCTGCTCTATAAATGGAGAAAGAGACAACTGAAGCAGGTCCATACAGGTTTCACTGGCTCATTTTGTAATAGATAATCCCCAAGCCTAGTAATGAATGCATTGTCTAAAGCCTGCTAACAATATGCTATTTCTGCTGCAGGGATCCTGCCCTCTAGAAACCCAGACTGACATTGGATACTGGCTAGCCCCTACTTACTGATGGTATGACTCTTAAAGGTATTTAGCTACCTAACTCCTGTTAATTTCAGTGGAGAGTGAGATCCTAAATACCTTTTAACAATCTTGCCCTCACAGACTTCAAGGTCAGAAGGGACCACTATGATCATCTAGACCGACCCCCCGCACAACGCAGGCCACGGAATCTCACCCACTGACTAAGTGCCTACCAGCAAAGTCAATGGGAATTTTGCAATTGATGGTGGAGTGAGGACTGGCACCCAGGTACCCACCAAGGGCCTCATCAGTGGGACTCTTTGCATTGACTTCAAGGGGCTTTGGATCCAGCCCATAATTAAGCTGGTGAATATGTCATTAGTGGTGGCATTGTAAGATCTGGTTATGAGCTTACCCAGCATGGTGAAGAGAATGCAAGGTCTTCATAGAGGTCCAAAAACACCTGCTGCTTCTACTCAGGCTAGTGGAAAATTCCCATTGGCCATCAGTAGGTTTAGTATGCGTGGCTCTTATGGGACCTCCAGCTGCTAAGCGATGATGTAAATACCTGGCCAGATCTGATTCCATCCAATAGAGGGCAGTGGCCCTCACAGTAACCAGAATATTGTGCCGCTCTGGGGTGTTTCTACTGGGCGTGTAGGTGTGTCTGTGGTAGGTTCTGGGGTGATGCTATGATAGAGCTCCAGTCGTGCAGGTTAAGAGAGGAATGGATCTAAGCCCTGTTGTGATAATTGGGCCGAACAATTTACCCTCAACTGTCTTGGGCTTTTTTTTTTCATGGTTTTTCATTTAAGTTCATAAAATGTCACAAAACCTATAATGTTGATCGGGAAAGGGTACAAAAAGGAGACACACAAAACCCTAACTTGGTCAAAACAAAAGGGGGGCTTGCTCATATGGCTCAAGGACTGTGTTGAAATCATGCGTGGTAAAAACAGAAAATGTGCAACTGAAAATTCATGAACCAAAATTCCTGTCTAGATATTAGGCCTAATTAGTGGATAAAATAATGAGGGGATGGGCTATTCCACCCAGTGCTCCCTTTAAGGACCCAAAAAGGAAGAGGCTTGGGGAGGAGAATATGGAAGAACAGAAGGAGGCTACTGGAGCAAGATTCACCTTCATGGCTGCCACCCCCACCCTCTCCTGAGACTCCAGACCTCCTTTGTCCTAATCCTGACCAGACTGGGCCAGAGAGAGGGACCCAGATGGCATTGTCACTCCCACCAGCTCCAGCTGAATCCCAACCACCACCTAAGCTGAAACGGGATCCAACTCTGAGCAGCAGCAGCTCCATCCCATCTCAACCAACTTCTTTTTTTCTCCAAAACGGACAGTTATTGCCAGCTAAGAGACTGTCACCCCAGGGATTTTCCTTCTTAAAAATTCTCCAGCTGTTCAGATGAAAGCCTTACTTAATACTTAAATAATTAAAGCATTTGAAATGTACTTTCTTTTCTGTATCTTTAATAAAAGGGAGAATTTTTGATGGTCTTTTTGCCATGGTATTAAGCAGACTGTGGTCTGTGTATATGAAACCTTGCACTTTAACACTGTTTAATGTTAACACCTTTGGTCCGTCTAAATTAATACAACAGTCCTCAGGAACCAAATGAAAATTGCCACAGGGAGAGTTCTCAGCGCAGTGACTTCCCCTTGTGGAAGGAGGTGAGTCTTTGTGAGGCCCTTTCTACTGCCTAGACTACATGGTTACCAGGTTGCACCCAGGTGTGGAGTGACTAGGCATGTACCTGCATGAGCTATCACCAGTATCCAACTGACCCACACGTGTGATCTGGACCTCTGGCATGCAGCAGGGGTCATCACACAAAAACCTACACTCTTATGAGTTAAGCACAACGTGCACCGGGAGCTCTCCGCCTCACTCCTTATTAGGATATTACTCCATAACTCACACCCCCTATTGCATCACTTTGCCAAGTTGCGTCATACTAGGGTATATATTGCTAAACCATTACATAACATCTCCCCCGAGATTCCCCCCTCCCTCTGCATGGCTGAAAGTATGCCTGGATTTCATAAAGCCAAACCATCAAGTTCGGTCCTGGCATGAGTGACTCCAATTGAGATGTGCCTGCTTATGCCCAGGCTGTATTTGGCTCTTGTTGTCTACCAGCCTTCTCACATGCAAGGACAAATTATACTTTCAATGGGACGTCTGTGAAATGTTCCATATCACTCCACACATGCACTGGGATCTTCTTCATGTCAAGCCACAGTGAGCACTAACAGAATTGGCAGCGTTCTGTGACATGCACCTGAGCTTCTGCATCCTGCTTTTCTGGGCTCCCCTGGCTTGGCACTTAGAAGCATAGTGTAGTTACTAGTCAATTACAACCAGGGAAGGAGAACAGGTAAATGGGATTAGTGGGTGTTATTATTATGTGTCCAATACATACAAAGACGGGCTGGCATGAAGGAGCTTGCAAGCTAAAAGTTAGATCTGGTCAGAAAACATCCCCTCCCCCTGGAAAATTTCCATATTTTTTTTGGCAAAAAATTAAAGCGTGAGAACTTTTGACTGAAACTCTAATTTTGGAAATGCTGCCAGGGTGCTTCATGAGAGCTGTAGTTAAAGTTCCTCGTGCTCCAATTCTTCTCCATAGGTTGGGGTCCCTGCTTGAACTACATATCCCATGATAGAATCACAAAAATGTTGGGCTGGAAGAGACCTTGAGGGGTCATATAGTCCAGCCACCTGCGCTGAGGCAGGACCAACTAAACCTAGACCATCCCTGACACGTATTTGTCCAAACAGGTCTTAAAAACCCCCAGTGATGGGGATTCTGCAACCTCCCTTGGAAAGCCTATTCCGGACTTCAACAACCCTTAGAGTTACAAAGTTTTTCTTAATATCTAACCTAACTCTCCCTTGTTGCAGAATAAGCCAATTATTTCTTTTCCTATCTTCAGTGGACACAGAGAACAATTGATCACCGTCCTCGTACGGCCATGTGACCTCATGGTCTGTTGCACAGGAGCCGACTTTCGTCGGCGCCGGTGGGCGCTGTCGCCCGGCGTCAGGGGCAGGGCCCTGCAACGTCGCCCGGCGTCGGGGGTGGGGCCTTGCATCAGGGGTGGGGCCCGGCGTCGGGGGCGGGGCCCGGCGTCGGGGGCGGGGCGGTGGCAGGGCGGGACCCTGCAACGTTGCCCGGCATCGGGGGCGGGGCCCCGCAATGTCACCCAGCGTTGTGGGCGGGGCCCCGCAATGTCACCCGGCATCGTGGGCAGGGGCCCGCAACGTTGCCTGACATCGGGGGTGGGGCCCTGCAATGTCACCCGGTGTCGTGAGTGGGGCCCCGCAATGTTGCCCAGCGTCGGGGGCGGGGCCTGGTGTCGGGGGCAGGGCCCAGCATCGGGGGCGGGACGGTGGCAGGGCGGGGCCCCGCAACGTTGCCCAGCGTTGTGGGCGGGGCCCCGCAATGTCACCTGGTGTCGTGGGCGGGGCCCCGCAATGTTGCCCGGCATCGGGGGCGGGGCCCCACAACGTTGCCCGGCGGTGAGGTGAGCTGGGCCCGGGCTCAGGGCTGGCGGGGAGCTGCCGGTGGGTGCTCAGCGCCCACCAATTTTTCCCCGTGGGTGCTCCAGCCCCGGAGCACCCACGGAGTCAGCGCCTATGGTCTGTTGATTGATAAGTTAACACAAGCAGGAAGAATCCCTGGAATAATAACCCCCATCATTGGGGGTGGGGAGGGTTTGAGACCAGCTTGGATAAACATGTGTCAAGGATGGTCCAGGTTTATTTGGTCCTGCCTCAGTGCAGTGGGCTGGACTAGATGACCCTGCAAGGTCTCTTCCAGCCCTTCATGTCTATGGTTCTGAGAATGCCTGCTTGGTGTTCACATGTGCAGTGGGAGTTATTTCTTTAACACGGTTCAGTCGCTGGAGCAGGGAGTTGGGATCCAGGCCTGGCGAGTGCTGTTCCAAGCTTCGAAGAAGATTCACTGTGTAATTTTGGCACGTTTCCCCTATCCAGAAAGAGGAGATAATTGTCTTATCCACCTTTATAAAGCAATTGGAGACCTATGGATACAAAGTGATATATGTGAGTACTATTACTAATTTTATCTCCTCAGTGTTCTCTTACATACTTTTACTAGCAAAATGTTTCTAGTTTCACAGAAGCTTCGTTCATATAATATGTTCCCATGACAAGTCTTGGTTTTGTCCAATCTGCATTTTCGGATGGAAAATGCCTAGCCAGCTCAGTTTGGTATTCCTGCTGGAGAGCATCTAAACCTGCAGTGTCTCATCATGCCTGCCTCCGGTGCTCCATGATTTCAGCACCCTCGTGACTTGGTCTTTAGTAGCAGTCTTCTCTCTTCTTCACTGGAAGATTCTCCAAGATCACCTAATTCAACCTTGGCTTCAGTTCTCTTCGCAGGTCCCCACTGTGATCCTTGTTTCTATCTGATCTCTCTTTCTGATGTCAATTTGTTCCTACCTGGATTACAATCAGTGGGAACTCTTCAGGATGTCTGGCGCCCTTGTGTTAGCTCAGGTCCAGAAAGGCAGCATGTCATCCTGTTCTCTGTATCAAAGCTATCCACATCCCAGGCCTGATTCCTCACTATGGAACCTTCTTGGGAGCTGACTCCTGGGGACGGGTTTGCCTTCCTAGCATCCTTAGAGCATCAAGCACAGTAGGTAGATCTAAGGATAACAGAACATTGTGCTGTCTGGCACCTGGTGCATTCTAGGTGCCTTGCAGCAAGAGACTTACTGCTGTTAACACAGCAGGGACAATGAACTGGTAAATAATTCAAGCAGATTATTGTGCGGTGTCCAAAGCTTTATCAGATGAAAAGGTAGTTTTGCCTCTTTTAAAATAGGTGGCCCTGCTCAGCTGTGGAGAGAGGTGGGGTTACCTGTAAGTGAATATGTTACAGGCCCAGGGAGGGAGTTTTAGCTCAAGTTGTAGCAGCTTGTGCTCTTAGCTCTGGAGATCCTGGGTTCAGTCCCCAGTGTGTTGGCCATGGAGGCTGTCACATAAATCGTGGGGGAGGGGTCATTTGGGATTCAAGCTGTGGTTGGCCTCAGACACTCAGGAGCTGACACACCAGGGGCTGAAGTGGGGACCTCCAGAGCTAAAAGCATGAGGTGTTACAACTTGAGCTAAAACTCTCTCCCTGGGCCTGTAACATATTCACTTGCAGGTGACCCCCCCGCCCCTTGAGCCACAGCTCCCAGTTGGGTCAGTAAGAGTCATATTGTCCATGAATCGGGCACGGGGGGAAGGGGAGACACACATGCTCACCAATGGGTTACAGTGGGACACTCCCACTCCACATGAGACAGCAGGACATGTGGTTTTGGGACCAATTTTATTTAATCTTTTTATTACTGACCTCGGCACCAAAAGTGGGAGTGTGCTAATAAAGTTTGCAGATGACACAAAGTTGGGAGGTATTGCCAATTCAGAAAAGGATCCGGATATCCTACAGGAAGATCTGGATGACCTTGTAAACTGGAGTAATAGTAATAGGATGAAATTTAATAGTGAGAAGTGTAAGGTTATGCATTTAGGGATTAATAACAAGAATTTTAGTTATAAGCTGGGGACGCATCAGTTGGAAGTAACGGAAGAGGAGAAGGACCTCGGAGTCCTGGTTGATCACAGGATGACTATGAGTCGCCAATGTGATGTGGCCGTGAAAAAAGCTAATGCGGTCTTGGGATGCATTAGGCGAGGTATTTCTAGTAGAGATAAGGAGGTGTTAGTACCGTTATACAAGGCATTGGTAAGACCTCATTTGGAATACTGTGTGCAGTTCTGGTCTCCCATGTTTAAGAAGGATGAATTCAAACTGGAACAGGTACAAAGAAGGGCCACTTAGGATGATCCGAGGAATGGAAAACCTGTCGTATGAAAGGAGACTCAAGGAGCTTGGTTTGTTTACCTTAACCAAAAGAAGGCTGAGGGGAGATATGATTGCTCTCTTTAAATATATCAGAGGGATAAATACCAGGGAGGGAGAGGAATTATTTCAGCTCAGTACCAATGTGGACACAAGAACAAATGGATATAAACTGGCCATCAGGAAGTTTAGACTTGAAATTAGACGAAGGTTTCTAACCATCAGAGGAGTGAAGTTCTGGAACAGCCTTCCAAGGGAAGCAGTGGGGGCAAAAGACCTAACTGGCTTCAAGATTAAGCTAGATACGTTTATGGAGGGGATGGTTTGATGGGATAACATGATCTTAGTCAAAGGTCAATTAATTGCCATCAGTGGTAAATAGGACCAATGGTCAACGATGGGATGTTAGAAGTTACTACAGAGAACTTTTTCCTGGGTGTCTGGCTGGTGAGTCTTGCCCACATGCTCGGGGTTCAGCTGATCGCCATATTTGGGGTCGGGAAGGAATTTTCCTCCAGGGTAGATTGGCAGAGGCCCTGGAGGTTTTTTGCCTTCCTCTGCAGCATGGGGCACGGGTCACTTACCGGAGGATTCTCTGCATCTTGAAGTCTTTAAACCATGATTTGAGGACTTCAATAGCTGAGACATAGGTGAGAGGATTATTCCAGGAGTGGGTGGGTGAGATTCTGTGGCCTGCATTGTGCAGGAGGTCAGACTAGATGATCATAATGGTCCCTTCTGACCTTAAAGTCTATGAGTCTATGAGTCTATGAGGACATGGTTACAGATGCATGTGTTTTGGTCCAGGCAACCTGAAAACCCAGCTCCGTCTGGTCTGAGTGGGGAGGAAGGAGTGGAGGAGGGGGTATTTCAGATAGGGCTTGGGGAGTTAAGAACGCATTGGTAACTCAGTCCACGCACCTGCGGGCAGCCACTGCTGAGCATAAGGAGTGAGGGCAGCAGGTCCATGCATGACAGTCAGGTTGAAGCAGCATCTGCAGTTCAGAGCCTGAAGCAGCAGAGCAAGGTGGCGCAGAGCCCTCCGTCCGGGGGATGAGGTCCCAGGGCAGTGGAGAGGCAGAACGCCCTTTGCCCACCGCTAGCAATTGTGCTGCTGCCCTGAATTTTGTAGCAGCTGCAGAGACTGTCACTGCATTGGAGACTGCCCCATAGAGATTGCACCATGGTAACCCGGCCATGCTGCCCCACAGTCATGTAAAGGTCACTGTCTCATGCTGTGGTAAAAACCAGCCTGCTCCAGCCACCATGGCTCGGCCGGCTGAGCGAAGTGCCACAGGTGACTCCTGCGGAAACAAACCGCATCAGCCTGGCCGTGGCAGGGGTCAGAGGTCCGGCTTAGGCACTGTGTTGCCATCCAGGCTTGAGTTTCTGCCTGAAATGGAAAATCCCCCCTCAGAGTCAGGCACGGAGGAAGTGTCTCTAAAACGCCCCCCACCCCCCAGTCAAAAGCAAGGCCTTTGAAATCCTCAGCTTCAACATGGAGCTGACCGAGTCCCAGAACCCCTGGGGAGCCGCCCTGGGAAAGAAAGGAAGCAGGCGGGCAAGAACCAAACTCAGCCCAGTTAAATGGCAGGGGGCAAGAGGTTATTTGAACCCACAGGGATCCTTCAACAACCGGAACCCAACGCTAATGAAGCCCAGAGAGAGGAGCATAAACTGCCGCAGGCAAAATGACAGATTGAAAGTAGGGGCGCTAAGAGGGAAACTGAAGAACAAATAGAGAAAGATGTAAAAATTCTCTTGGCTGCAGTGCCACCAACCCCAGCAGTTCAAAAATCACGAGTCAGAGCCCAGTAAATTGCGAGATCGACCCCCAAAACGGTCAGCTTTTTTTATTAAAAAGAAGATATCATTTTGGGGTTTTGTTTTTTGCCTTTTGTGTCTCTGAGTTGCTGAACTCCCCCTTCCCATCCCCGGGGCGTGAGTGACAGCGTCGCCCACTCTCCCAGATGTATTGGGTATGGCAATTGTGGGTCCCGCAGCCGGAGCGCTCACCCCACATCTGCCTGCTCCCTGACCAGCAATTAATTCTGTCCCCCAGCCTCCAAATCAATCCTGTCCTCTCATCAGTTCTGTCATCTCCCCCACTCCCAGCTTCATCTGTTCCTCTGGGTGTTCTTCGTCCCCTCTCGCAGGTCTCAGGGCTGCCGTGGGGCCCCTTTCCCAGGCTGGGTGGTGTTGGGGGCATAGGACAGAGGAACTGTCCTGAGCGGCTGAGCGCTTTCTGCCCCCCCTCTCCTGTGAGAATGGTGTCAATCCTTGGGGATGGGGTGGGAAGGAGGCGGGAGTCATGCCTGCTTCCTGCAGGAGCCCTGATTGGCTGCTCTGCCCCAGGCGGTGGGACAATGGGGAAAGTGGCCAATGAGAGGGGTTTCCCCAGGAGGGGATGGAATTCACAGAGGGCTGGAGTTTCTCGCGTCGTTGCGGGACGGGCCACAGCCTGGCCGAGATCCTGTCGCTCACAAAGAAATCGTTACGCTTGCCAGCTCTGAGCTGGGTTTAGGCAGGAGCTGGCCTCTGAGAGGCCTGAAGTCTTTGTCCCAGTGGCAATAAACACCCATCGCACTTGTAGCCAGTTGGCTGATTGTAGCTGGCAGGGCGCCATAAACTATGGACAATGTTAACATTCACTTTTTTCTCAGGCTCACAGAGAGACTGTCGGCATAAAATTGATATTTCTAAGGTGGAAATTTGGCTCCAAATTTGAGTTTTGTAAAAACTAACCCAAGCTTTGCAAAACCTCTGAGCCACAGGAAGATCTCTGGGCTTTTATAGCTTGTAAATACCAGTGGCAGATGGAGGAGCTGGCCTTGTGGCTAGCCCGGGACTCAGGTCACCTTGGTTCAATTCCCTGCTCTGCCACAGACTTTCTGTGTCACCTTGGCCAAGACACTTAATCTACCTGGGCCTCACCTCCCCAGCTGCAAAATGGGGATCAGAACATTCCTCTCTGCCTTGTCTGTTTGGAGTGTGAGCTCCTTGGGGCAAGGACTTGGTGTCTGTACCGAATCCAGCACACTGGGCCCTGCCATGTAGCATCCGTCTCACCCAACCAGGCTGCAGGGCCTGAGCAGGGTTTATCCTGCGGTGACTCCTCCCAGACATGATAGCACCAGCTCTGAGGGCAGAGGAACTGGATCTGCTCTGCTCTCAGTGGCCCCGCTTAGGATTGGAGTTGCCAGGGAAAGGAGGATGCAGCAGTTAGCTCCCTCAGGGCCTTGCTGACAGGAGGGTGAAAGGGAACAGGCTGGGAGATTCAAGGGGGTTCACTGGAAGCAGGAGCAATGTTGGGGAGGCTGTCCCAGATACTCCCAGTGCCCCCCCCCCCAGCCTTCTCCGTCTTAGTGCCATAGGAGGGGATATTCTAATTTTATGTGCTTCAGTGCTGTGGCATGTCATTAGGAGTCAAAATCTGCTGGCTGCGCTTGGCTGCGAGGCCATCCGGCCAGCTCCTTCTGCAGGTCCACATGCCACGGCAGCATCATGTGGCTCTGGGGAGGAAAGGGCCCTTTGTGAAACATCACATGCAGTCAGGGGGGCTGATGCTGGAAATCTGGTGGAGGGCTAGATTTCCGGTCAGCTGTTCTTTCTCCGGGAAGATCCCCGAGAGCGAGCTCCGTAGGCACTGTCAATTCAGGAGTGCTTGACAAGTTCCAACAGAGAGGTCTGCAGCATTTTGGGAGCAGTATCGGGCCAGAGAGCCCTTTGATTGTTATCAGCGGGTTGGCAAGAGTCCCAGAAACTCGGAACAAAAATGCTTTGAACAGGCCAGATGCACAAGGTGTGTCGCCCTTAGTCTGCAGGGTGTGGAGCAGTGACTCATGGCATTATCATGTTCTGCTCCTGTGTGTGAAAGCCTCCATCAGTGCTAGGCACCTTGTTCGGAGCTGGCCAGCGGCTGCTTTTTCACCCACCAGACTTCCATCGCTCACATCCTAAGCTCTTTTGCCCCCTTTGCTGCCTTAGAGAATTGTCTGCTCCACCCCAGTACAGCAGGTGGGCATTTTGCTTCATGATAGTTGCAGATGCATGGAGTTGCACCCTGCTTGTTGATAAGACAGTGCAGCAAGTCTCCACACCTTCAGCATTGTCTCTCCTGTGTCACAGTGCAGAGGGCACCTCTAATGCCGGCTAGACCTCCCATTCTCACAGAGCTGCAAAGACACTCCTTTGATGGCCTTGGCTCTTTCCAGTAAGATTCTTAAAAACCGCACTCTTTGGTTTGTGGTTGGCGGATGCTCCGCCGGTGTAGGTTACCCCATACACGGATCTGGTCCATTACTTTTTGAAATCTTCGCGATTTACATTTGACAGCCCCGGTTGGCAGTTTTGCTGAGGTTACGAAATAAGGCAGAGGCCTGCATGTAGTAACATTTGCATTACTCTGCTGCAGATGATTGGGACCGGGTTGATCTGATAAACATTTGGCTGTTTCTGCGTTGTGACAAGCACAGAGTGTACCATGCCTGCACGGAACTGGTATTATTGGTTTGCAAGGGCGGCATACAGCATTGGCCGGAAGCTGTCTGACGTCGACAGCTTCTCATCAATATAATAATTGCAAAATGACCTGGCATTGATGGTCACGTCTCCATTGGTACAATAAATAGGGCAGCACAGGCTATTTCACTTTCATTTTGTAGCTGGATGTGCAAGCTCACAGACTGACATAGCACTAGATGGAAATGAGACATGAAATCTTCCTCCAGATAGTAATGCAATATAATGCACCCCAATCCTGGACTGCACAGCTCCCTGCAATTCTTTTTCTTTTCACCTCCAGCTCTGCCAGTCCTCTCTCTAGTCCGGATGCGCAGCTGTCTGCTCCTCCAGTCCTGGGACCACACAGAGCTCTGCCGATCCATCTCCATTTTAACCGGCTGCAGCTGCCTCCTACTATTCTGACTTGAGCCTCTCTTTAGCAATGCTAATTAACTTTGTGGTGCAGTGGACAAGTGAGCGAGTAGGGACTAAAGTGAGAAGAAAAGTGGGTGAAATACTCGTTGTAGCTACACCTGAAGTGCTCTAAGTCTGAACATTGCCATGTTTTCTCGCTGTTTTGACATTGATCCCGGCATCATGAAAGTGTGAAGTTTGTGGCACTTTTGCAGTCAAATTTAGGGTGACCATATTTCTTAAAGTAAAAACGGGATGGCTGGGGCTCCCCCAAGCTGTGTCCCCTCCCCCCTGCAGGGCTTGCCAGAGTTGACCCCCCATCCCCCTCGTGGCTGGAGCTGACCTTCTGAGCTCTGCGCCACCTGGGAGGTGGGTGGGTGGGGGGTCAGCTCTGCAAGCAGTGCTGCCTTCAGCTGACTCCCCCCTCCCACACTCTCCGCTCTGCCTTGCAGGTGGGACAAGTGCCCAGTTTGGGCAAAAATGTAGGGACGGCCAGGACAGAGCTGAAAAAGGGGACGGTCCTGGCCAAAACAGGATGTATCGTCACCCTAGTCAAATTAAAAATGTTTCAGGGAGGCGTGAAAAAGGGCAGAACGAAATGGTGACCAAGTCCCCTCAGTGTTTTCCTCACATCTCTGTACAAAGCCCATCAACCTTATGCGTGACCCCAACCAGCGCTTCAAGTTAGCCCTCCAGCCGTGCAAAGCCAGATCTCTGACCCTCTGTGCCGCTGAGATCCAGTAAGGAGAAGCCTCAGTATGAAGCATGTAAAGTCTCTGCGTTATGCGTATCTCTGTACAGAAATGTAGAGGAGCTTGTTCCTCCTGAAGCATGTCTGAGCCCTGCACCTGTTCTCGGCGGTACCTGGGCCTACACCTCTCCTAACTAGTGTCTCCGCCTGCTTCTGCACCTGAATTTGTCTGGTTCACACTCCCTCTCCTACAGATGCACCTGTTTGTTAGGGCTGGAAAATTGGGCTTTTCACCAAACAGAAATGGTGGCAGGAAGTGTCTGGTTCCCTAAGAATGTTTATATTTTTCATTGGAAAATTGACAAACTCAAAGCTGAAAAATCTGGGGGGGGGGGGGGGGGGGGAATGGGTTTTGGGTTGAAATTTTCAATTTTTTAATATCAACTCCCCTTTCCCCCCGAAATTCCCTCCACCAGCTCTGCTTCTTATGCGTGTATCATACACGTATCCGGTACCTGCATTTGATTTTCTTAGTGAGAAACTGTAGGCCACCCTCCTGTAGGAGTGGAAGTGGAGCCCAGGCCCTCAAAGGATTAACTCCCATTGATTTCAATGGGAATTAGGCACCAGAAACCTTTGAGGATCCGGGCCAGGGTCCTGTGCATTTTCCTGTCGAGTGCATGGAATGAAGAGCAGAAGTAGGACCAGTTCTGACTCTGGAGGGGTCCCTCTTTGGGGAGGGCTCCCCGTGGTGGCAGTACTAGAACAGCGTCTAGAGCACAGAACCTTATTGTGTTAGGTGCTGTACATACACATAGTGAGACGCGTTCCCTGCCCCCCAAAGCTTGCAGACTAAGTGGACAAAGGAAGTGTCCTTTGACAGAAGGGGAACTGAGGCAGAGAGAGAATGATTTGCCAAGGCTCACACAGGGTGTCTGTGGAAGACCCAAGAACTGAACCCAGGCCTCCTGAGCCCGATGTAGTGTGTCACCCCCACACACTTCCTCTGAGCAAACACCCTGTCTGAAATCGTCTCTCGCCCCATAGGGTACGTCTGTGCTGCGCTGTCAACCCAGGCAGCTCAAACTCTGGTTTGAGCCCAAACCCCGCTACCGTCCACGCAGAAATCAGTCTGACTTGGGCCAGGAACCCCTCCGGACTTGTGCCCGTGGGCCCTGCTGTGGGGGTGGGTCAGAGCCTGAGTCCTGCTGAGACTCTGCTGCAAGCCGCAGACCCGAGTCAGAAGTTTAGCATAGCGCAGTACGGACGCGTTAGCACGGCTGAGACACCTGGGTCCAGCAATTGAAACCCAGATTTGCAATGCAGTGTGGATGCTCTAGCAGACCTGGGTTTACAATGCAGTGTAGAGATGCCCACAGAGAAGCCACCTGTCCCCTAGGCTGTTGGTGCTGGATGCTGATCCAGTCCATACTAGGGAAAAGAAAAAACCTCAAAGCAAAGAAGGGCGGGAGCAGGCTGCCTGGGGAAGGACCCAGTGATCAATTGCCAGGGAGGAGGGCGGTCATGCAGGGTAGAGTTTGCTCCCTAGACACACAGCTGGCAGTGAATCTGCAAAGGGGAACTGGAAGCTGTCGCTCCGAGGATGAAGTTTCCTGAGTCTATTCCCCTCCCACTCCATCTGCCTGCTCTTGCTTCTCTACTGCCTGGAGCATTTAGGTAACGAGTTTTAAAAGCGCAATCGCATCCAGGTCAGCAATAAACCCACCTGCCCTGCAGCACCTGAGCTGAGCGCACCGTGCTCTCAGAGTGGGTGTGTGCAGGCAGGGGCTGTATATCCTGTCTGACGGAGGGCGTGCCAGCTCACACCCCAGCCAGAGAGCCAGGGGAAGGAGCGCAGAGAAGCCAGCAGCAGAGGGACGTATGGCAAGGAGGGATTCTTGAGGTTTAACCCCAGCTCAAGAATTGTTACCGTTGTGTTTTCTGAAGTGCAGTCAGGGGAAGTTCCACTTCACTCGCTCTCTCTGCAGCCATGCTTCACTCTCCGCTCAAGACAGCCCTGGCTTATGAGTGTTTCCAAGACCAGGCCAGTTCAACATTGGCCTTGCCCTCGGATCACAAGCTGAAAACCAGGGGCACGGGAAAACAGAGAGTCCAGGAGCAGGTGATGATGACGGTGAAACGGCAGAAGCAAAAATCCTCTCAGTCGTCGACCCTTGGGCACTCCAACCGAGGTAAAACCAAAACCCCAGCCGCCGCCGCACTCTGAGTAGCAAGGGGTTCCCATTCCCCCTCCCTGGGCTAACTCAGAACCCCCAGCGGTTTTGTATTTGGGGTCTTTGTAATCGAGGCTGTTTGGTTCTGCTGGGTTTTGTCTATAAGAGACAAGCTGGCCTGTTTCTCTGGAGTTGCCTGCAGGGATTTCTCTGTCCAAAGGAAATGGCAGGAAATCTTACAGCCTCTGGAAGGCCTAGCACAGGACTAGGAGTCAGGACCTCTGGGTTCAGTCCCTGTTGCTGTGTGATTCTGAGCAAGTGACTTTAACCGCTTGGTGCCTCTGTTTCCCCCTATGTAACGTAGCAATCATCCCTTTCTCGTGGCTTGCTTTGAGGCATAGTTAATGTATCTTCATGATGTGCTTTGACAACATCAGATGGAAGGTGCAGAGCATTATGAACTGTTTGTTCCCTGACTCTAAATAGTGTATCGCTTCCCAGACAGTGATATATTTCCCCAGCTTTCTTCTGCGTATTTCCCTGCAGATTGGATTATTTGCCAAAAGTCTTATGACCTGCTCTGTATCTGAGCTCACAGCTTTGTGCCCTTTGGGTGGCTTCCTCCCTCTCTAGTCTAGGCTTAGGAACACTGACCGTGAGCAGCCCAAAACATGCTTTCCTGTAATGGCCCTGCTAGGCTCAGTGCAGACAGCCAGACATGTGCTGTCTTAATACAGGGGACAGCGTGGCAGCTCAGGCGTGCTAAGGTATTTAGAGTGGTGGAGAGCCAGCACTTTGTAGATCACAGGATACATTCTGTGTATATGGCTGGTTTGCTCTAGCAATCGCTGCTCTGTCGATTTGTTAGCACCTCAGAGGAGATGACGGAGGAATAGGAATCCCCGTCACATTTGAAAGGTGAAGATCATCTCTCCCCTGCCCATTACTATAACTTTGCTCCTGAGCTCAAAGCGCTTTTATGAACCTGACTGAAAAGCAGGTCGGCAGCATTGCTCACATTTTGCAGCCAGGGTTAGTGAGGTACAACAAGCAAAGCAACTCATCTGTGGTTACACAGCAAGTCTGTGGCAGAGATGGGAAAAGAACTGAAGAGCCCTACCTCCTAAGGCAGAGCCTTAACCCCAGGACCATTCTTTCTCTTTAGAGTTTGCTTCATTGTTCTTCTTTTGGGGAACTGTAGAAATTCTCCAGCAGAGGGGAAAAAAACAAAAACCAAAAAAACCCTTAGTGCCAAACCTTGTCCCCCCCACCTTGCCATGCAGCGTGGTCCATGGGCTCTGTGATTCGGTCACCTACCTCACTCTCACCATCCATTGCGCCGAGTTACTCCGGTCTCAGTTGTGCTTGTGATTTCCAGTGGCCTTGCGATCTGGATTTCACTCCTGCTGTAAGAGGGGCAAAGCTGGGACATGTCCTCCTGGGGAGAAGATGTTCAGCTGTGACGGGTGTGGAAGGACAGTGAGAGATGTTAGCAGGAAGGTTGAGTGATACTGATGCTGAATGAGACATGTGAAGGTCTCTGCTCAACCCTTGAGGATCTGGACTGGCTTTGCAAGGTTGTGAGAGTCTCAAGGCTGATATGTCTAGGTGGACTCAAATATTAGAGGGGTCAAATATCCTTGTGCCTCTTCCAAATGTTCTAGGTTACTGCGGCACTTGACTTCGAATGTAGGGCTGGCTTCCAAGGAGAAGCGGGGCTGCATTGTGGAGTTTGGGGTTGGGGTCAAGATGTTTATACAGTTCCAGCTGACTTCCTAAGCCTCATTGAACTATTTCCTTTGCATGCCGAACCCACTGCATGGGGAATGTAGCAGCTCTGTGGAGGAGCGTGTGTATGCAATACCCCATACTATGCCAGGATGGTAGTGTATGAATCTGTGACTGCTGTGATTATGGGAGCCAGAGCATTGGTATTGAAGAGGGCAGAGGCAAGGTTCTAATCACAGAGGCAACTGGAAGATGTGGTCATGGTAAACCTGTTCCTAGCTTCTCTCACTTTTATCGATTAAGGCTTTGTGGTCTCAGGACCTGGTGGAATAAGAAACAAACCAGGCTGACAGTAGGTGCCGGATGAAGAGGCAGGGACTGAGACAACATTGCCAGTTAGTGATGCTGTGGTCGCTGTTCACCACTAACACCTCAACTGTAGGCAGAAATCTTTGCAGGTGTTAGTGCCGATTCTGCCCCACACCTTTGCCACAGCTCTGCTGGGGATTCAGCTTACGGCTGACGGGCAGGAGCAGGGGCCATTCAAAACGTGTGGAGAAATTGGGCAGATATTTACATGCTGAAACAGAATCGCCCTTGAGGATTTGATCCAATAAACACCCTGATTTTCCAAAGTGCTGAGCACCCACCATTCCCATGGATTTCAATGGGAACTGCAGAGCGCTCAGTGCTTTAGAAAACCAGGCCCCTTGTTTAGGTAGAGAGGCTCCTAAATCCATGCTTCACACCTGGCTGCTGCTGTTGAAAATTTGGCTAATTGTTGGTAATCACCTTGGACGTTCTTGGCCAAGATGTTTAGGAAACATCGACTATGGGGCATTTTCTGCTTTTTAATTATTCTGTGTGTATTCAGGGACTAAATAGCATTTCGTGTTATGGCACCCAACATTGTGCTGTGTTCGTCACATGATATATAAATTGCACAAGGTCCCAGAAGACAGAGCAGATATTCCAAAGTTCCCTAGAGAGTGGGGCGGGGGTGGAATCTCAAAGGAAAGTCACTTGAAAGGAACTGGATTAGCGTGGGATTGTTCAAAAGATCCTACGTGACCCAGGAGCTCGTAGAAAGTCAACGGGGCTTGTGGTCCTAAAATGAAGCACTTTTTGAAAATTCCACCCCAAATCAGGCTGATTCTGAGCGAGCAGATGTCTTCGTCATCAGCAACTCAGTGACCACCTTGTGCAGAGAGGCCAGTGAATGAGTGGGCCATGGAAAATGAACTCTCTCATTCTGGGACGAGTTCCTACAGCTCCTGCTGCTGAGGCAGTGAGTGTGGGAAGCCTACTCCGTTGCTGCCCATGGCCGATCTCTGTTGTGGCTGGATAGACGACTTTGCACACTCCAAAGCTGTTAGAAATAAAGATACGTTGATATTTTTTTTAAAGCCATAACACGGGCCATAAAATTTCATCCCATGAGCCCTTCATTGAGCAGGGCAACTTGTGTTTGGCTAAGACTTGTCTTCTAAAGAGGTATCCAGGCTTGAGATGAAGACTTCAAGAGCTGGAGAATGCATCACTCCCCATTGCTAGTTTGTTCCAATGGCTAATCACCCTCCTTATTTCTAATTTGAATTTGTCTGGCTTCAACTTCCAGCCATTGGTTCTTGTTGTGCTGCTCTCCGCTAAATTAAAGAGATTAATATACACCCATTCCCTCGCTATGGTCTGGGTTCCTGGGTTGTTAGTTCTTTATTGTGTGGCTGTGGCTTATTCCTGTGGTGTCACTTTGCATTTTTTAAATAGATAAGGTTTTCGGGGAAAAAAATAACCTTCTGAATCTGCAAAGAAAGTGGAAAAACTGCTCTACTGACATAGCTTATCTCCTCCCCTATCCCTCCATCAGTCCTTTTAGCCCTGCTTAATGTAAGGTTGCCTGCGAAGAATCTGATTAACTTCGATTGACTAAGGGCATTCCTGCAACTCGGTACTCACTGCAACTAGCCCTTAGTCACGTGGGCAGCCCCACTGGAGACCCTGTCAGGAGGACACAAGGTTTGCAGGGGGCAGACCCGAAAGACATACTTTCTTTGTAAAAGATAAAACTATTCCTAAGGCACGATCGAGATCCATACAGCAGTCTAACCCACCCCGAGCCCCCTCTTGCCAGCACCTCTCCGTTCAACGTCACCTTTAGACTTGGTGTGTACAGCTGCAAACTAGCACGCAGTGGCCCAGATCTCAGCTGGTGTAAATCGGCATCGCTGCTGTTGACGTCAGTGCAGCTCAGAGGTGCTAGAAGTAGGGGGGGCTGCTGCACCCCTTGGCTTGAAGTGGTTTCCATCGTATGCAGGGTTTACAGTTGGTTCAATGGCTCTCAGCACCCTCACGATACAAACTGTTTATTATTTGTGTTATCAGAGTACCTAGGAGTTTGGCACAGGACCCCATTGTGTAGGCATTGTACAAACACAGAACAAAAAGACAGTCCCTGCCCCAAACAGTGTACATACTAAGTATTACAGACAGATGGGGGAGTACAAAGAAACAATGAGACAGTATCTGTCAGCCTGGCAGGCAGTGACCTTGCAACTCTGCTGGCTGGTTGACCCGATTCAATAAGCATTTAGCACTCTGTCCATTGACAAGCATCAATCATGAATGACTCAGGGTGATGCTCAGCTAGGGAAAGAAACTGGCTTGCTGCAACTCAGGGCAAATTGGGAAGGTCCTTATGGAAAAGGAGTGGAGGGGGGAAATTGTCCCCAAATCAGTGAGGGTCAGATAATCCCATGACCTGCCCTGAGCACCAAACCCCTCCTGTGCTCAGGAGTGTGTAGTGAAGTAGTTGTGATATGGTTAGCTGGGTTACACAGAGCATTATGGGATGGAGCCATGCTCCACCCCTCCCTTACTTTTAGTTAATGGCGTTTTCTCCTGACCCTTGTGATGAAGTTGAATAAAGCAGCAAGTTCCCAGCCTGCAGTGCTGTGAGTTGGCTGATTTTTGCTGCAGTGAGTGGTCCTTTTACAAAAGGGGGAACTGTTGAACTGCATGGGAAGTGGGCAGGGGAGGAAGGCACAGAAGCTCCACTCTGGGTGTTATTGGACGTGAGAACAGATCAGGAGAGTGTTAGCTAAGAAATGATTTCCAGGCAACTGAGGCCAAGGGATCTGTCTCTAGTGCCGGCTTTGATAGATAACACATATCACCGGGGAGAATTGCATGGGTTAAACCCATAGTTTTATGTCCCACCCTACTCCTTCCCCACCCCAGCAACAATGCACCAACCGGCCCTATTGAAACCAACATGGGGAATTGTGCCAGGGGACTGCATAGAGTGGGGAAGTACTCAAACTGGAGCGATGTGAGTGTGCCAGACACCCATCCACACATGTCTTGCCATTCCCTTTGCCAATACAGCCCTTATAGGAAAGTCCTTTGAAACTGAATAAGGATGAAATGAGTAGGGTTATAGAGCAATGAATAGGATTCTGGATAGTGCTTAATTTGTAATGAAAGAGGTGCCGGGGCTCAAGCAATTGTTTTCACTTTCATAACTGATGCGGCAAGCTCAGAGGTGCCGGGGCTATGAACTACCAAGCCTAGAGGTGCTGGAGCTCAGCTCTGGCAAGACCTGGCCCAAATTAAGAATGGGTTCTAGAGAAATTACTCTCCAAAGCTCTTGAGTGTATTGAACAATGGAATCTTCAGTCTAGACATTGGCACAGAGGAGTCAGGGGAAGATTTCCCTGCTGATGCCCATTCTGGGTAATTTCTCCTACCTCTTCTGGATCAGTGTTTCTCCCCCTCTGGTACATTGCTCCAGCCTAAAATGATCACATGGTCATGGTCATCATCCATGCTATTGCTCTGGCCTAGAGTGATGACTAGAATGTGCCAGCCTCCACAGGCTGGTTGGGCTGGAGTGCTCACCTGCGCCATGTTCTTTCATTACCCAATGTGGGCGTTATTAATGAGTTAGAAGTTAGGAGCCTAAATACTTTTGAGGATCTTGGCATTAGTGGCTGCAAGGCACTTTGAAGAGGAAAAGCTCAGTGTGAATGACTGCAGGGTGTCTTGGAGCTGGCACACCAAACAGTCAAGATGTAAGAGGGAGAAGAGCTGGTGAGGAAGTTTCTGATGAAACAAGGCTTTATCGACCAATTTCATGGGAACGTATGGGGTTCAGTGAACTTTGAATGAACCGTAGGCAGGTTTCCATCAGAAATCTGCCAGGTTTCCTGCCAGCTCACCCGGAGGGATGCTGAGCCAAGGCCTTGCAGAGTCTGCAACTCTGGGACAGCCAGACATGTAGACTGGCCTGGGGCTGTGGACACCAAGGCTTCCAGGCTCCCTACCCCAGCGCTGGGAGCCTGGGAGTGCCTCAGCCAAGGTTCCCAGGGTTTCTTGGCTTCTGGCTCCCCATGAGCCAGACTGACAGAGAGCCTAGAAGCTCTGGCAGCCACGGCTGGGCCAGGGACCACGGAGCTTGGGCTTCCAGGCTCAATTTTCTTTTGGAATTTTCAAAATGAAGTGTTTTTGATTGGTTTTTTTTCAGATTTCCCTTCCGCGTGACATTTTGAAATTCTGCAAATGGAACAAATTCTTTTCCAGACTTTCCTGTTGAAAGGAAATTCCAATTTAGGACTATCACTACTAAGTGACAAAGGGGTTGCATTTTCCAAAGTGCCCACTAATTTGGCTGCTCAAATTGAGAAGCTTGGGGCTTGATTTTCAGAGGTGTTGAGCGCCTAGCACTCCAGTGGAATTCCATCATTTGGAGCCAGTGGGTCTTTACGTTTCCTTAAACCAGGCCTTGGATGTCTCATTTTGGGCACCCAAAATTAGTGGGCACTTTCAAAAATGTAGGTCTTATTAACTCACACTGTATTGTGCTGTCACAAGGTGCAATGGAGTTCCAGCTTGGAGGATAGTACTTCTCCTAATCTTTGGTCTTAATGATCAATGTGACCTCGTATAAAAGGCTTTTGGAAGGAAAGGGAAATTGGAGAAATGAAGCAAGGATTCCCTTCCTAGAGTTTGCCAGTGGGAGGTAAATGGAAAGAGGTTTTATATGGCAGGGCTGGTCAGTCGTAGGCTGTTGAGAAGTTCATGCGTCTGGACTGGGTTATGCTGGTAGCTGATTAGAAAACCTGCAGGGTTTCTTCTTGATCTAAGAGTTGGATAAGGACAGAACTGAACCTCTAAACTCCATTTCCACCACCATTAGCTAAGGGCCAGAGTCTGTCGCCTTGATTCACGAGTAGTTGAAATTCGTGAGACTGCTCTCAGAGCAAGGCACTACCCAACCCAAGAAAAGGTGGAAGAATCTGGTCCTGAGAGGTGACTCAAAGGTTGAATCACCCCTCTCCTGTCCTTTATTCCTTTCCCAATGACTACTCAGAAGGGGCTTCTAGCCTTATGCAGCCATGTCCATTGAGAGAGGGCTTCTCTTCCCCCCTGATTTATGATACATCCATTGTCCTTCTCTGGTGGGAGGTGGGGAAGACCTTGACCCATCAGAGAACAAAGAGCTCCATGTCCCCCCCACAAACCACATAGAAGCTTAGCTTTCCGTTCCTAATGTTGTTCTTCTGCTTGCAGGTTCCATGTATGATGGTTTGGCTGATGGCGTTAACTATGGGACTTCCCGGGGCAGCTATTATGCCAAAGCCCAGACAGGAAACAGCAACTGGGGGTATCCGGTAAGGTGTTCTTTTATCTGTGCCTTGCTATTGGGGTGTACAGAGAGCAACTCACAACATGAGAGTCCATAGGAATGGACTGCTGGTCAATATGGGGAGCCAACGGTGCCATAGAGACAAGAGTATGATGGACATCAACAGCCTCCAGATGTTCTAGGCGGGCGGGGGAGGAAGTTTTCTTGTTCCCTAAGAACGGAGGGTAACAAATTTGTTTGGACAGCACAACAAGCCTGGGTCTCAACAGTCCACAATCTGGATCAGTACTCTCCTGTACTTCTGGGGGGGATGGTTTGGGGCCATTACAGGGGTAGGTTCAAGGAAACTTGTTTCTGAAACTGGATCCAGTATTTTGCTTCAGGCTCATCTCTGCAAATAAGGGAAAGATTCAGTGACAGGCATGTGAGGGATCAGTAGGAAGGTCTCACTTAAGATGTTGCCCCACCTAATTCATAGAATCATAGAATCTCAGGGTTGGAAGGGACCTCAGGGGGTCATCTAGTCCAACCCCCTGCTCAAAGCAGGACCAACCCCAACTAAATCGTCCCAGCCAGGGCTTTGTCAAGCCTGACCTTAAAAACCTCTAAGGAAGGAGATTCCACCACCTCCCTAGGTAGCCATTCCAGTGCTTCACCACCCTACTAGTGAAAAAGTTTTTCCTAATATCCAACCTAAACCTCCCCCTCTGCAACTTGAGACCATTACTCCTTGTTCTGTCATATTCTACCACTGAGAACAGTCTAGATCCATCCTCTTTGGAACCCCCTTTCAGGTAGTTGAAAGCAGCTATCAAATCCCCCCTCATTCTTCTCTTCTGCAGGCTAAACAATCCCAGTTCCCTCAGCCTCTCCTCATAAGTCATGTGCTCCAGCCCCCTAATCATTTTTGTTGCCCTCCCCTGGACTCTTTCCAATTTATCCACATCCTTCTTGTAGTGTGGGGCCCAAAACTGGACACAGTACTCCAAATGAGGCCTCACCAGTGCCGAATTGCTCTGACTGAGGAGGAAATGCTGCATTTCAGAGCCCTCTGTTTAGCAAAGCTGATGGCACTGAATCCAGCATAACCTGTGTGGTATTTTCAGCACCCTACAAAGCACGGTGATACTTTTCTGTGATTTGGCCATTGCATAAAAACCCCCCGAGGGTGCGGCTGGCAGTTTGGGGATTTAGATCTCCCTTTATTTAGCTGTGTTCTTGCTCCTTCTCTAGTTCCCGCACATTTGCTATAAGTGCTGTGTCTTTGTTGTCTGGCGAAAGCCAAAGGCTGGTTACAATTTCGATGCCAATTCATATCTTCTGTGATTTGCTTTGTTAAATAATCCTCCATATCCCCTAGCCAGCACCAGCTGAATGACAACAGCTGGGGCCGCCATGAGTGCCCGGCGTTGTATGAGCAGCTGGCAGAGAGTGTGTATCTGACCTGAGTGGTGACTAGCAATGAACTTACAGGTCAGCTCTGAACGCAAACTTATCCCCAAACTCAGAGCTGGTTAGAGTTAGGACTTAGGGTTCAGGGTCACAGCGTCCTCTTGGAAAAAAGGCAGATGAGATGACTGGGAATGATCAGGGCTTCCGTGTTACATCTTCTCCCAAAGATGGCACCAGCAATAGCACAGAGCCCCCTAGCATTGCAGCTGGGCACTACTTCACTATTGTCTTGTGCTGCATCTGGCTGTTCCCTGAAGGTCTCTGCTCCAGTTACGGACCAGGGGTACAGTTTCTCAAAGTGCCTGAGTCCAATAGACTTTCAGTGAGGGTCCTAAGTTCCTTATTCACTTTTGAAAACGGTGCTGAGTCTTTGGTTACATTGGTGGTTTTGAAAATGTAACCCCGGGCCTAAATCTGCTTGGGCCCTTGAGAGTGCACACTACATCCAGACAGGGGAACTTCTTTTTCCATTCTGCTTGCTCCCTAGATATATTAAAGAAACGCAACCCGCCCCCTCCCCCCAACCACCACCACCATCTGTTTTCAGCTAACTTTGAGCTCTGTCTGCAAGTTTGCTTGAAACTCGTAAAATGTCTTGACCCTGTTATCCAGGTGTGTCTCCCACTTGCATTTCCTTTACTTTAAGAAATGGAAAAGGTGGTAATAATAAGATCTAATTTTGTTTTTATGGGGCAATTTCCTTAACACCTCTCATGATGTCTTGATTAGAATGATACTTTCTGTGAAGTCTTAAAGGTTTTTGAGCTAGCAGGGCAGTGATAAGAACATGACATCACTTATGGTTTTGCACTGAGTCCAGACAAAATGACGGGACAGTGATCCATTATAATGCTTGCAAGCCTCGATTGTCTATCCCCAGAGTATAAAAAGTACTAAAGGAAATCCTTCTCTATCCCCTACAGTAAGATACGGTCCCTGCCCTGAAGAATTTGCACTCTAAATATTGTTCTTGTTGGTTGGTGACCTTGAATCACTGATTCTAACCAATGTCTCTTTGGTGATAAGAGAGGTTGGCCCGTGGTTTGCATGTTACTGGTTTATTCTCTTTCCTCTGCAATTTTCTTTACCTGGAGAATCTGCATTGTTGCTCTGGGTTTTCCCTTGTATCTCATTTTACTATGTGATGCATCTAGCTAAGCGTTTGTGATCATGTCTCCCACTAGTGGCTGGTACACAACGATAAAAGCCTGCAAATTACTTATTAATAAACACCAGATTTTGATATCCTCACTCCTGCTGCATAGTACCTTATTCTGCAATTGGCACCACTGAAATTGGTTGGACCACTCATGGAATATGGTAGAATTCAACCCAAGTGAGGGCATCAGCACTTGGCCCTATGGGTGCTCTCCTTTGGTGTTCCCCTGGTAGAGGCTTTTGATGATGAAAGTCCTGGGTTCTATCCCTGCTGATGACCCATGGTACAACAGCCTTATATCGGATTGTTCTGCCAGAGAGCGGACCCATGTTTAGCTGAATGTGGGCCCTTCTGTGTGTCACATCATCACGCCATGGGCGTGGTGAATTGTGTGATCTCATTTTGCCGATGGCTGCAGTGGGGTCTGAGTCATGCACCGGGAGCCTGCGAGAGACCCGTGCGGGTATTGTATGCACCTGCAGGCAGCTTGCATGTCAGTCCTGAACCTAGAGGTTGCCACCACTTCCCCAGCTTGGTGACCACAGACCTACTGACGGCAAGAGAGTCATCCATGCTGCAGCTGTTGTACCAAACTGGCCAGCGTACCAGCGTCTGACCCAGAGGATTCCGAAAGGGGAAGGAATGCTTGGAGCAGAAGCCCATATAACTAGCTGAGCAAAAGACCCTTATAGGCCCGCGATTGCCTTTCCCAGTCGATGTTGCCCTGCCCCGTAGTTTTTTCTTTTACGTTAACATTGTGGGGAGCGCAAGGTGCTGGATTGGCAGCCCTAGAGGCTGGAGTGCTCCGCTTATCCATGAATGGGTACATGCTAGGCAGCAGAGTCCGCTGTCTCTGCAAATGAAACAGACAGTTGGCCATCCTATGAAGGAGGCCGTAAGTGGGTGTCGACCCATTAACTCTTTGGTCTGTCTGATAATGATGCTAGCAAGGAGGTAAATTAGTGCCTGTTATTACACTAAGGAGTAAGGGCCCTTTTGTGAGACTTCTCCACTAGGAACTGTACTGAGGCCCTCAAACTCATTACATTCGTGGGAGCAGCTGGTGCAGGAGGTGGCAGAGCTCCAGCTACCAGCTTTCTTCCAGCAGAGTCCCCCTGCTCAGACTGAGTTCTCCACCAGCTGCAGTGCAGAATGGGCCTTAGCAGACCAAGGAATGTGGCTTTGTTATCCCCAGTCCTGCACTCTCTCTGCAGGCAAAATTCCCACTGACTTTAACAGTTTTGGTGAGTTAGGATTTCAGGATCAAGGTTATTATTTGTTGCTACTGAAACATCTGTGGAGAAAAAAGGATGCATGGGGCATATTTCTTAAAGAAAAATGAATTTTGTCTGTTTCATACAGCCACAAGCCCAGGCATCCGAATCCGTGAGTCCAGATCCAAGGTTTTTGCATCCTTCAGAATAGCCACAAGCTTAACATTTGCTTCCCTGGCCAATGCAAGTTGGACCATCACAGAACTAGATCAAAGTTGCCTGTCTGCCTGTGAAAGAGAAGCAGCTTCCAGAAGTGGATGGGAGGGGATGAGAGTCTCTGGAGGAGCAATCTTGCCGTGCTGTGTAACCGGCAGCAGCCACTTCATTTCACAAGCAAGATCAAGGGTGTTCTCCACCCATCACTCAGGGTGGGACCCAGTCATATTTCATTGCCGTAGCTTTCCCCTGCGGCCTGGGAGAGACTCGGTCTCGACATGTTTATACGGCATCATTTCCTTTTTGCTGTCTGCTGCTCTAGAAATAAACAAACTGGTAATGAGTAAAAAAAAAAATCAGAACTGGGTAATAAAAAGATTGCATTCTTAGGTGTAGAATTCAGAAACACCCAGCCCCTGGAGTGCGAAGGGGTGTCGTGGAGTTGAAAAGCAAATCAGGAGACCTGGGTTCAATTCCTGGTGCTGGCACTGACCTGCTGTGCAACCTTGAACAAGTCACCTCACCTCTCTGTGCCTCAGTTTCCCCATCTGCTCAATGGGGATCATGATAATGACTCTTTCCCTCTTAGTACAGTGATTTGTGGTCTGTGCATGAAAAACACCATAACAGGGCTAAGTGTTGTTAGCCATAATAATAATAATGAATATTGTTATGTGACTCGCCATGACTCAGTTTCCCCATCTGAAAATGGGGATAATGATACATATTTACTTACCCGCTGTGGGTGTTATGTGACTTAATGATCCTGAAGTGCTTTGCAATCCTGGGCTGAGGAATAGTGCTCTAGACACGCTTGTTAATTTAGATGTGGGTGGATTTTACTGCTCATGAAGGAAAGGAATTGATACTCTTGGGCTGGTCAGGGAAGTTCTGACTCTGAGAGCTCCTTTACCTTCGTAACTTTGCCATTGCCCCTCAGCCCCCTTCCTCGTTGTATTTTTGTATGGATCAATGGCCCCTAGGGACTAGGCTTGGATTTCTAAGATTGTTTTATAGGGGTGATAAGAATTTCAGACTCAAACTCAGGGCCCTAGCAGGATACGAGTGACTTCCATTGAGTCAATGGGACTAGGAAGGACTTCAGCTTTCAAAAGCTGCAAGTGTAGGTATAGAATCATAGAATATCAGGGTTGGAAGGGACCTCAGGAGGTCATCTAGTCCAACCCCCTGCTCAAAGCAGGACCAATCCCCAATTTTTGCCCCAGATCCCTAAATGGCCCCCTCAAGGATTGAACTCACAACCCTGGGTTTAGCAGGCCAATGCTCAAACCACTGAGCTATCCCTCCCCCCCCAGGTAGTATTGCAGTAGATCTTCTGCTCTGCTGGTAGGGACTGTAGGAAATTCTGAACTCACCGAGTGAATCCATACTGCTCAGGGAAGGGCAGGACTGTACGGAGCTGCTGTAGAAAGAGCAGAAAGTCTGACAGTGAGATCTCTGGGGCGGCGGCGGGGGGCGGGCGGGGTGGGAACTCAGGTTGTGCTTTCGTATGGAGCTTTGCAAAACTGGCAGTGTGGAATGAGTCATGATTTTCTGCCTCATTTCCCATTTTATGGGGAAATTTCTGGGCTTTGCCAGCCCTGCACTGCACTCTTAAAAAAATAATAAAGCTAGACGTGAGGCTGAACTAAAACCCTGAACAAACACCCACAAGCTTTGGAGAAATTCAGATCCCAGTATTATGGATTTGGGGTCTATGGTAGGTGTGCGTGGGAAGTAGTGAATTATTCCCCTTTGTTAATCCTCAAATAAGCTTGTTCCCCATAGTAAGTGCTGGACCATCTGGCTTCACCCAAGTGATACTCATCCACGTAATGGAAAGAGGAAAAATAACATGATTCTTGCAAAGCAGAGAAGGGATCTTGGGTGCATAAACTGCATAATCACATGTTCCCCTCCTGCTCCAGAGTTGGTTCCCCTTAGTCCAGATGGTGAACAAAGCATCCTTAATCAATTTTACCATGTTGCTCATTCCTTTCCCCACAAGATCCCATGGCGCAGCCCTTAGTTTCTGGCCACGGTGAAGCAGAGTGGGGAATGCCATTACTCAGAGCTACATTTGGTGCTCGGATTCTCTTATTATACGTTACGATCACCCTGGATTGGAAGGATGGATGGCTAGATATTAGGTAGAGAGCACTGCAGGTGAGGCACCAAGCCCACACTTGGAGTTATTTAAGTGATCAATTTAGCTACATTTTAGAGAAAAAAAATGATTTGGACAAATTCTTTGGTGACCTGTATCCTCTGTCTGATCCAATGTGAGTCCGTGTGTGTGCGCACATGAGCAATCGTCTTGGATGACTGTACAGACCAGTGGGCTTCCCAACCAAGAAACACCACATGATAAAGGAGAATGAGAGCAATTATAATCAGCACATTCTCTCTCGGTGTGCCATCCCTGCTCCTTTTCTCCCACCCCTTACTGTTGGGTCTGGTTCCAGGGGGACTCCCTGAATGTTCTGTACATTCATTACGTTGTACATCTCCTTTGCGCAGTCAACATCTGCTGTAATTCAAGAATAGATTTTGGTCCTCTCTTTGCTATGACCAGGAAACTGGCATAGGTGGGGAAACAGCTGGTAACTGTGCTCAGATAGGTATATAACCAGTTTATTTTAGATAGAGATCCAGACCACTCTGTGTAGGTTGACCAGATGTCCCGATTTTATAGGGACAGTCCCGATTTTGGGGTCTTTTTCTTATATAGGCTCCTATTACCCTCCACCCCCTGTCCCGATTTTTCACACTTGCTGTCTGGTCACCCTATGTGACCCTAGGGCTAGAGCCAGCCAGAATGTTTCAGGCAAATAGTTTATTTGCTGAAAAAAAATCCAGCTTTGGTCCAAGTGAAACTATTCATGTATTTGGGTCAAATTCAGCAAATACTTTTGTCTGGGGGCAGTGGGGCGGGGAAATTGAACAAGTCCAACTGTTTTGTTTTGACATTTTCTAAATGAAATGTTTCAACTCTTTCATTTTGAAGTGAAGTTTCATTTAGAAATTTAGCTAGCTTTGTTTAAAACAAACCAAGGGTAACCACCCCCCCCCCAAAAAAAATGGGGGGAGAAAACTATTTTGGGTCTAATGCAACAATTTTTGTATTTTTCAATTCAGCCACCAGATGGAAAAAGCAGTTCTTTGCTCAGCTCTACCTAGGACAGATCCAGAGTCCAGTGTAAATGAGGGGATTTGACCAAGTCTGTTGGCCGATTGTCCTCCCCTCTCCATAAATCTGGTGTAAGGGAGTAGAGAATCAGGTCCTGGACTCAGCAGTGTTCCCTCCCTCACTTGTGCCAGCTGTTGATTTTTGGATATCCTCCCCACCTGGCCCTAAGTCCCAGATCAATGTGACAGCAGAGGACATTCCGCGTGGTTAGGAAACTCCGTTCAACTGTAATGACCAGTTCTAAGCTGAGAGAGAAGGAGGCACGCTGGAGCCTACTTAGCTGGGATTTGGCCCTGTGCTCATCCTGAGAGGGGAGGAAGGGGAAATATCTCCTCCGTCTCTGCAACTTAAGTTGACTGACATAGGCGTGCAGGCAAGAGGACCTTCCCCTGTTGCTTGTTGGAGCGGTTCAAAGGCAGGGCTGGTTAGCTTATGAGCTTATCGGGGAAGCCAGACCAATTCCTCGGTTTGGAGGGGACCCTGTTGCTTTTCTGGTGGACGTGCTCATTCCTCAGTCAGAGCTAGAATACAGGGTGTAATGAACCCGCCAGCCAGCAGCTCTTTCTCTTTGCGGTGGTGCCTTCCAGGAAGGAGAAATAGTAGGACCTAGGGAAGGGAGGAGGGTTTCGATCATATGGTTCAATACAGGCCTCTTACAGGATCAGCACTGATGGGCTAAGGAGTCTAGACTAAAGGTTCCTGATAATAAGTGGGCTCTCTTAGCGACTCTGGTGGTCTGAGCAAGCTGCCTGCAGCAGGTGTTCTCATCGTCTCACGCCCGCTAGTCAGCAGACATTTGAATTCAAGCTGGTGAATAGCTGGCAGGACGCAAATGTCCTTTGCCTTCGAACAAACACAAACCCGCTGTGGACGTACCACTTGAATGCACAGCGCAGGACCTCCAGCAATTCCAAGGAGGACTCTGCATGCAATGAGGAAAGTGCTATACACACGAGGGAGGCAGGTGGGTGTATAAGATGGACTCTGGTAACAGCTTCAGCGAGGCATATCGGGTTAGTATCGCACCAGAGAGCCTCGCCGAGTAGCAGCCCTGTGACGACTTCCATCAACCAGTGGTGGCCGTGTGGGGAAGACTTGGCTGTATCCAGTGGCTAATGCCACTCATGCACCAATGGTTAGGGGCCCCAGGGAGACGGCCTTTGACCAAAGCCATCTCAGTATTAAATTTTACACTGCTATGGGAACCTCCACAGTGAGCCTTGGGAAGATTCTAGGAATGGTGAGGATGCAGTTAGAGTGGGGTGAGGCTCTGACATCTCAGGCATGGCTGGGCTCATTTTCTCCTGCCTACCCATGATCACCTTTGCTCTGTGCAAGCTCTCAAGGGTACTTGATCTACAGGCTGGGTGGAATAATAAAGCAGCAGGTTGTTAGACTGAGCGCCCCCCCACCTTGCTATGGCTTCCCTTGGTGAGTCAGTGCAGGGCTTGACTCTGGTAGGATTATTTTGAGGAGCTGTCAGCAATTTGGCAGAGATGTTGAGCCCCTGGGGCCTTTGCTGCAACCATTCAACTATCTATTATGTTTCCATTAAGGATTTAACATATTACTGATGTGAAGCTGCTGGTTTTCTTTTCAATGTGTTCACATAGCCACTGTGGAGAACTAGGAGCTCTTATGGCAGATCAGCCATACACAGTCTTACACAAAGATCGCATCACATTGAGCCTGCATCCTAAATTTATACCCAAAGCCTGCCGGGAGAGCAGATGAGGGGCGGTGTGTGTATGGGGTGTGTGCACGCTGTTTGTCTTGGTGTGTATGCAGTGGGGGAATTATTTCATCCTGCATTTTAGCATGGCAGGCAGGCGGTTGTTGTTTAGCTGCTAACCTGTCTCTCCTCCCCACTGTTCTTGGAATGGCGAATTCCAGCTTATTGCCTTTTTGGGGAAGACTCTTTTCTGGTAGACAATGAGCCCTCACCAGCAAGTCCGCACAGCTCTTATCTGGGCGGGGCAGGGTAGTTGGGAAACCTCTTGCAAACACATGGGCAAACAGCTTCTGTGTGGTGAGAAGCTCATTACTGAAGCCATCGCATGAGTTTTACTGCAGATACTGTTCCCATTTTAGAACTCTTTCAAGTGGCACGGCCCTAGTTGTTATCTGAGGGTTGCTGTGTACCGTATGGGCCTGATGCAAAGCCCTTGGAGGTCAGTGGAAGGACTCCCACTGACTATGGATCAGGCCTTATGTGCAGGTAGCACCATGACAATGGTTCATCATTCCCCAGTTCCTCTTCGCTGTTGCTGACCAGTAAGTTACCAAGTCATCTCTTCCCCTCCCCTTTTCTCTCAGGGCAAATCAGGCCAAAGCTTGGCTTAGCTGGAGGAGGAACAAAAGGAGACAGAGAAAGGGAGCGTTCCCTTTGTTCAGTAGAGTGCAGTTCACTCCACTCAACTGGGATGTATGGAATTAGGAACCCTGCCTAAAGGAGGTGTCCTGTGAGGAACCAGTTTAACCCTAATGCCACTCAATGCTGGTGGGCCAAATTTTGACGACTTCTATTAATCTTTTATGGGAGTTTGCCTGGGTTACGACTGAGTGAACATGAAAACTAGATTCTGTCCCTAGTGATGCTGAGTCACTCCACAGTCACTCCAGATTTATACTGCTGGAACTGAGAGCAGCTTTAGCCTCACGGAAGGCTCTCAGGGTGTAGCTTCCCAACATCCATGAGCATCTGTAGGCTAAGCAAGGAGCTCGGGGTCTGGCCCTGTAACTGCTGTTGAAGGGAATTTAAGGCCTGTGTTATTTTATTTCCCTTCTGAGCTCTCTATACCTTGCTCCTTCAGTGTCAAAGACGGGCACTGGCCATGGCCATCAGGGCAATGTGTCTCACAGCTCTCCCTGCCCAGCTGCCCAGACACAATGGTGATGGGCATGGCAGAAGAACCTAAATACATTAGAATATCACAGAGCAGGCAGCGGACAAAGGCTCCGTTTTTTCTGGCCTGCAGTATGGCCGTGGGGCCTCCTCACAACACAGCTGCCTTAGCAGCAGCATTCGTATCCCACTGGCATCTTCTGCTGATCAGGAGAGCCGTGTAACTGGGACTGAAGGCTGTGTCCGCATGGGTATCCTGACGACACAGATTCCACTGCACTGTAAGAGGAATGGGCCAGGATTTCCAGTGTTGCTAGTTGTCTGTCAGGCAAGCTGCCATAACTGCCTGGGTTTGTTTTGTTTTGTTTTACATGGAGTAAAACACCTTAGCACCCCCTTTCCTAGCTGGCAACGTTCCCAAGCCTCTGCCAAGCACAGCCCTCCAAGAGGCAGATGCCAAAGTTAGCATCCAGAAGTGGTGTTACAACAGAATCTCAGGGCAGTTACACTGAGGCAAGTCTGGAGTAACTCCACTGAAGTTGTGGAGTTCTGTGGATGTACACCAGTGTAACAGATCAGAATCGGGCCCATTTCTTTTAACTAAATACGGTGGTTTTTTGCTGGCTTAGCCCTGGCATTTCTTAAGTAATTTCACCTTTTTGTTCTCAAAACTTCAAACATCATTGGCATGAGCTATTCATTCACTCCTTCATTAATTCATAAATCCACCTATTTTCCCCACATAGGCCCCATTTTGGGCCTCTACTGGGGAATTCTCACCTACGGGTTAGTGTGTCTGTCAGGGTGGAAGATGGATAAGAAGAGTTAATAAGGACAAAGCAAGCAATGGGAAGGATAGAATAGTGTTAGAGTCAGCCTCTGTGATGGAAGGGGGGGTGACACGCCTTTCACATGACACATACACCTGAGCTCCAGACCCCCAGAGTTCGTATAAGATCCCATTCTGTAAGAAATGGGACATTTGCCCTGATGCCCTGCCAGATTCTGTTGGGTGGCAGTGTCGCTGCACTCTGTTCAAAGGCTGCCACATTCCAGTCCAGAGGTGGCTGCACATTGGTGTTAGGCGAGGTGGGTCAGGTGTATATAGAGTCGGTTAAGAGGCTTAGAAGCCTTTGGGATGAATATTAACACACGATATTAAGTAAAACTACAAGAAGGCTGGGTAGTTCAGGGGCTAGGGTGCTAACCTGATGCTAGGAGACCAGGGTTTAATTCCCTGCTGTGCCCCAAACTCCCTGGGTGAGTCACTTAGTCTCTCTAGCTCGGTTTTCTAGCTGTACAATGGGGTTATTAGCACTGCCCTGCCTGTGAGGAGAGAGATGATAGAGATTGTGAGGTGCTCAGATACTAGGATAATGGGGACAATCAAAGTACCATGAACAGGTCGTATTGTAGTTAATGGGTGGTGTGCCCAAAGCTCCCATTAAAGCCAGGGCTCAGTGCCCTCCCAGGATTTGGCCCCATTTGGTGAAGTCACTTCAAGCCCCTTTTAATTGTTTTGTTTCCTGTTTCCTCCCCCTTCAGATGTACAATGGGACCCTTAAAAGAGAGACAGACAATCGACGCTTCAGCTCTTACAGTCAGATGGAGGGCTGGGGCAGCCGGCACCACGGTAAAGCCGTCTGCAGCCCCACCAGCCCCGGCGGCAACTACTGCCTCAAGAGCAGCCGGAGTGAGCCTGACCTGTGCTGTGAGCCTCCCCGGGGCACGCTCAGGAGAAACCTGGTGGGAAGCCAGGGAGTGCAAAAGGCAACCCTGAACCGCCAGAGCATGTACAGCAGCTGCAGCACCCACCATGGGACCGCTAGGAAACCCATCCCGGATCGCAACCTCTCCTGCACTTCGGGCAACAAGCCGGATGCGTTGTACGCCCAGCCCGTGACAAGCGGCAGGCAGGACGGGGTGTATGGGCATTCTATGTCCAGCTCCAGGTGAGTTCCCACGTGCCTATGAGCTCAGTGGATTAGCCTAGGACTTCTCTGCAGGGTGAAATCGCTGGAATGCAGGGACCTCGGCTGAGTGCCTCTCCTGCTCGCCGTTTGGGTTGGCGTTCATTTCCCTGCAAAAAAGCACCGGTTTTCATACTGCGAGTCCAATTTCCAAATGGCCAGCTCCTGGAGTCCTTCCCAAGGGTCTGGTCCTGAGAGGTGCTGAGTGCCACTGATTCCCACTGCACTCCCGAACCAAGTCTTTGCTTAGACAGCACTGGCTGATTTCTGCAGGAGGCGAGTAAGGACGAGCAGACGCTCAGTAAGGGCCTCGGGATTTAGTCCAACTGGGAGTTTGTCCAGAAAGAGGACAGAGTGAAAGTACTTCACAATCGGATCCCAAATTATGCTGTGATCTGTTCTACTCTGCTCATTCCCTTCCCTATACACAATAAGCAATCCTATCAGACACTTACAAGGGTGGGAGATATACGAGGGGTGGCAGAGGTGCTTCGTGTCCCAAATGTCACTTTCTCTCAAACATATGCATTGTGATAAAGTTCCTCCTCTACCTCGGTGGGTCCTGCGTTTATTGGCGGATTTTGCTTGCCTCAGAGATCTTCCCCTCTGGTAGAACCCACAGTCCAGGTCAACTCCTCCTGTGTCTGATCAGGAGTTGGGAGGTTTGGGGGGAACCCAGGCCCACCCTCTACTCTGGGTTCCAGCCCAGGGCCCTGTGGACTGCAGTTGTTTAGAGTGCCTCCTGGAACAGCTGCACGACAGCTACAACTCCCTGGGCTACTTCCCCATGGACTCCTCCCAACACCTTCTTTATCCTCACCACAGGATCTTCCAGCAGTATGCCTTCTCATTCTCAGCTCCTAGTGCCTCTTGCTCCCAGCTCCTCACATGCACACCACAAACTGAAGTGGCTCCTTTTTAAACCCAGGTGCCCTGATTAGCCTGCCTGTCTTATTTGATTCTAGCAGCTTCTTGATTGGCAACAGGTGTTCTAATCAGCCTGTCTGTCTTAATTGTTTCCAGAAAGTTCCTGAGTGTTCTGGAACCTTCCATTACCTTACCCAGGGAAAAGGGACCTACTTAACCTGGGGCTAATATATTTGCCTTCGACCACTCTCTTGTAGCCATCTGGCCTGACCCTGTCACAGCATTAAGAGATTGATGAGCCTAGCTTGTGCTCAGGAGGTGATGTTCTGAGCCGTGGTGTTCAAACCTGCGTTGTCTTACTAGCCATCTCTCTGTTTGTACAGCACCTTGCACAATAGGGCCCTGGTTTATGAGGTGCTGCCTCACTGCATAGAATTAATAATTACAATAAAAATAGCAGTCACAACAGGATCTGCATGAAAGCTTTGCCTAATTCAGCCTGAGAGCAAGAAGCATGACGCAGAGGTTGTAAAAATTCCATTTTGGGGACCAGTTCATGCCCCTTGATCACCATTGAGTTTTGACTCTTAGTTTGACACACCACTTGTAAATCTCCCTCATTGAAAATTGTCCACAGGTATTTAGCAGGGTCTGAAACTCCATGAGCTGGCCTATTGATGCATTATCTGTTGGCGATTTGGCTTTATGCAGGTACAGTCTTCGCTACTTTTACACGTGCAAAATGTTCCTCAGTTTAGCCATGGCTTACCTCGTGGCTGGATGGCACATTGCTCAGAGCATGGTGTTGTCCACTGGCTCATTTCATAAAGCCTGTAATTGCTTTGGGATGGAAGGCCACCGTTTACATAACTAGAAGGAATTCACTCCCGGAATTTCTGACCAAGGAGTGACGGGCAGTAGGCTGAGAGGCTGTAGGGTGAAGAAATACACCCAGTGAACAGTTGCAACAATGAAGATGTTTTCTGCATAAGGTGAATGTTGCCTTTAAGTAATTGGTCCCATTTGGGTTGCTGTTTCCCTACCGAAAGAGCTGGTATACCCGGGACTTTTCTCATATGTAGAGTTACTCGTAATTATGGAATGAGATGATTCCTTGAAGAATGGCTGTGATTTTCTGAAGATTTACTCCAAGGAGAACTACCCTTGTGTCAGAAATGCTCTCCAATGCCAAACATCCCCTGGTTAGGGAGTGGTCCCCTTTGCAGAACCCTCCCAGCTTGGGGTGTGGCTCACTCTGCGGAACTGGTTCTGACTTGGGAGTTGTCTATCATGAAGTTGTCTATCATTAGACCTGGCTAGGGAGGTGTCATCCTGGTAGAACTGGTTCTGAATGGGGAGTTTAGTCCTTTTTAGAACTGAACCTGGCAGGGGGGTTGTCCCCCACCACCATAGAACTAGTTTAGTTTGGGGAGTGGTCTGTCTGGTAAAAGTGGCTCTGCCTTAGGGTGACCAGATGTCCCGATTTTATAGGGACAGTCCCGATTTTTGGATCTTTTTCTTATATTGGCTTCTATTACTCCCCACCACCTGTCCTGATTTTTCACACTTGCTGTCTGGGCAGCCTACTCTGCCTAGTGAGTGTGGCCCTCTAGAGCGAATTGAGATTAAGGACACTTCCTCTGTGTAGATCTGGTTAAGGAGTTGTTCCCTTTGAAAAGCCACTCTTGCTTGGAGGTTGGGGAGAAGAAAACTAGTTCTGATGGAGGTTGTTATTAACCTGGGTCTGGTTGGGGAGTTGTCACCTGTGCGCTTGTTAGGTTCTGTAGAACTTGATCTCACTGGGGACATGCCGTCTTAGTAGAACTGCTTCTGGGCTGGATGCAATTTGTTGTAGAACTAGATCTGGTTGGAGAGTTCTGCCCCTTGGAGACCTAGACAGTGTTTTGGTCTTTTGGAAGTACAGGTCGATCTTGGGCATCTATCCCCATCATGAGAGGAGTTGTTGTCCTTGAGGAACTGGGCTTGGCTGAGTAATGGTTACTATTGAAGAACTTGCCCTGATTGTGGCATTGTCCACTAGTGGTTGTTAAGGTGGAGTTTTCAACTTGCAGAACAGGGACTGTGTGGGGCGTTGTCCTCATACTAGGAAAGTTTTGTGTCAGAGAATAAGTTGTCTGCAATGAACACTGGCCTTACTTGTCAAATTGTCTCCCGTGAACAACTGGACATGGTTATGCAGTTGAATAAGGGGTTCCCCACTACAGAACTGAGTGCTTGAGGTATTGCCTCCTATGTAGAACAGGTTCTGTGCAGTTATCCTCTTGAAGAACTGGGTTCTGGTTGGGAAGCCTCCTCCCTATTAGCAATCTCTCTGGACTGATGGTCCTCTCCAGAGATAGTCCTGGTTTTGGGATTGACCACACTGCACTACTGGTCTTGTTTTGGGTGAATTCTCCTTTTTAGAACCGATCCAGGTTGATGCATTGCATAGGCAGGCATTGTACCCCTGCAAAACTGAGCTGGATTGGGGTGGTTTCTCTTTTGGAGAACTGTTTACAATCACGAGTGGACCTCCTTGTGGAAGTGGTTCTGATATGGGTGCTATCCCTGCTGTAAGACCATTCCTGGACAGAGAATTACTCCTAATGTGGAGCTGGTCTTGTTCTGAACGACCCCCTAGCCCGTCTGGTTCTAGTTCTATCTGCTGCATCACTCCGTTGTAGAACTGGCTGAGGTTGGAGAGGTCTTGCTGTGGAATAGGGTCGGTCTGGGAAAATGTAAACCCATCCTTTTACCCTGGATTTTCCTCAATAATTCTGAAGCTACCTCGGTGGGGACAAGTAAATGATACAGAGAAAAGAAGAGGCGAAGGAGAAGTAGTAAGAAGGAAAAGGAAGAAGGGGATGAGAGCTGAATTAAAAAAGAACTACAAGCACATATCACAGTGGCTCTTAGCAAGAGAAGACGGAAAATACTGTCTATTTAACTTTTTGGTATTTACACTCTGGTACCAGGATGCTAAGTACATTGGAATTGTAAAGCTAGTTGCACTGAGTAATCCTTCGTACAGAACTGGATCTGGTCAGGGCGTTATTGTACTTCTAGAACTATTCTTGGTTGTGTGTTTTCTCTGAGTTCTTTCGGAGACAGCTCTTCCCCTTCTAGAAATGGCCTCTCTCTTGTGCAGTACTTTCTGTATGGGAAGGATTCCACTCATGTACCACTGGTTCTGGTTGTGGAATTGCTCCCCTTCCCTGTCTGGCTGTGATGGAAGCGTATTGTCTCTCATAGATTTGGATTGTGGAATTGTTGTTCGTGTAAAACAAAACCTTGTTGCGGGTTTCCCCCTGCCTTGTAGAACTGGTTGTGTTGGGAAAATTGACCCCTTGTAGAACTTGTTCGCCTCTGCTTGTAAAACTTGGTCTGATTTGAGAATTTTCCCCCTTGAAGACCTGTAGTTTCCCCCCCACATACACCAGGTCCTGGCTGGACAGTTTGTTCTGAACAGTTAGCAGGCAGACTCAGTGGTTATGTGAATAACATCTTCAGCTTGTTTAACTCACAGCAGACAATCACCTCTTCGCTCACCTCTGGTCCCCCTTCACCTGGATGTAAAGCATGATATTCCTGTTCTAAGCCCTGGGGCATGGTGGGTCTCACTGAGGACGAAACATCCCAGGTCAGAGTCTTTGAGGGCTCAGAATGTGCCTTTTGTTGTGCTTATTCCAGTGGCTGCTGCAGCTGATCAGTTCCCAAATAGGGCCATTTACATGACCCTAAAGTGAAACTCTTTGCAGTCAGTTCCTCTTCCGGTCGTATGGTGTGTCATCTGGAGCCAGCACTCAGTCACTCATTGCTGGCCATGTTGGCTAAATGATCTGTAGTGACTGCCCAGTTAGGAGAAAGCTCCCTTCACTCCAGGGCCACCAGATTCAAACTGAACGCTATGAGCAATTAGTGACGGGCATGCTGTAGATAATGCACACTAGGAGCAAGGATGTCTTTTTTCCCTCTCCAGCTGGTACACATAGGAGGACAGGAAACTACTACTGCCACCAGCTAGGGGAGTCCTACCTTTAGCTGAAGCTCTAGAGGCTCTCGCCTTTAGCACTTCAGGTCCGAGATTCAAATCCCACCATGCTAGGCCAGTTATACCTGCTCCATGATAGCCTGCCAGAGAGGGACTCAGTGTTCTTCTCTGTAAGGAGGAAAATGTGAGTTCTGGGGCCTGCAGACCCTCCCTAGCATGAGGACTGCTGGAACTGAGCTGTAGCATGCACTGGATTTTGGAGGGGGAACAGTGTCAGCCGTAATGCCGGATGTGCACTGAGATCTTCTTTCAAGACGTGGTTGGCATGTTTGCTTTACCCCCACCATTCAGCTGTAGGCAGAAGAAAGAGGCTAAGATACATCTGCTGGGTACACCTTAAAATGTGTGGCTGTGAACTGTGGCTGTCGGTGGCAATGGCATGTGGTGACCCACTTGCCCCCATTGGTAAACATCTCATGGAGTAAATGCTTCATCACCTCAGAAGTGACAGCAGATGTGGGCATGACCGTAAATGGTATAGAGAATAACTGACAGGAGCACTAAAAACCTGAGAGAAACCGGGACTGGGAAAAGAAAAGGGCCACAGGTTTCAGACAGATGATATGGAATAGGCAGCAAAGCTGTTGACTTGAATAAGATCCTCTGGACTTGTTGCCTGGCCAGAATGCAGTACAAAGCCTGATACGTTCATCACTGTCCATGTGTGGCTAACACAAGACATCCTGGCAACACTGCCAGGGCCGTGCTGTGCTAGCCTGGCCTGCATGAGTTGTGCCTGAAGTGGGTGCGCTGCAGCCGTAACCACAGTAATACAAATTATTCTTAAAAGTCAGAGCACAACACCTCACTGATCAGCTATATCCAGCCCTTGCAGAATAGTCTCTGATGGAGGTCGTGATGCCTGCTAGAGCTCCTTTCTGAAGATGACTGGGAGACTGAAGAGAGGTCAATAGCAGGGAATGTATCCTCCCTGGACCCTGTCCATGCTGATGGAACCATGGGGCAATACCGAATGTGGAGCCTAGCCCTGAGTTGTTCTTCCCTGCTGTAAACTGCCTCTGCGAATGACCATAGTTCAGACTATCAACACAAGTAATTACCGCCTGGTCCACTAGAGGCCAGAAAGAGTCACCCGAAGTGTGTATCCGTTTCCCAAAGGTAGAGTGATGCATCTGTTTGCTATGACATCCATCACAGTTGGCCTGGCGGGGGTTCGTACTGCAGTCGTTCACGAGAGGAAGAAAACTGCCTCCTTTCAGTGTCCCGTGAATAGCACATTAGGGTTCATCTCTCAGATCCTTAGCTCTCAAACCATTGAAGCCACTTGCCAAGGGTGATTCTAAGACCAGAAGGGACCATTATGATCATCCAGTCTGACCTCTTGTATGACACAAGCCATAGAACTTCCCCCAAAATAATTCCCAGAGCAGATCTTTTAGAAAAATGTCCCATCGTGGTGGATTCCCCATCACTGGCAATTTTTAAATCAAGATGGGATGTTTTTGTAAAAGATCGTCTCTGGTTCAAAATGTATTATTTTGGGGAAATTCTATGGCCTGGGTTATACAGGAGGTCAGACAGGATGATCACAGTGGTCCAATCTGGCCTTGGAATTTATGAATCTATGAAGAATGTAAGGGAATCCTCCTAGCTAGCTGCCTATGGTGCCAAAGCTTCAACAGTAATTATTTGGGTAGATCAAAGATGAGTGACAATACTCTGAGCCATATTTGAGTTCCAAATGGTTGTGGAAAGGTGCTCGGTGCAAGGGGGTTTGAGTCATATGTTAGGAATCATTAGGCTTGTGGATATTACCTTCTCTGTAATGTTTTTAATAAACAATGAGCAGTGGCTTTCCCTAGCTCCACCCTGCTCCTTTGTCCCCTGGGCCCCTAGACTCTCAATAACAAAGAAGAAAAGTTTCCATTCTACTTAGTTGCTCTGCTTGTAGAACTTAACCTGAGTGAGGAGTTGTTCCCTTGGATGAATTCCCCTAGAGACAATGGATTCTGGTTGCTGACCCTTTCCACTGTGGAACTGGACTTGGTTGCAGAGATTTCCCTCTCTGATTCTGGTTGGGGGTGGATTTGTCGCCCTGTGGAAATGCCTGTGTGGGGAGTTGTTCTTGAAAAACTGACCCTGCTGAGGAACTCTCCTATAAAAATTGCCTCTGCTTTGAGAACTTCTAGAACTGGATACCATCATCAGAGTCGGCATCACAGCTGGCAGACATCGGCTGGTATGCTCAGCAGAGTGGCCAAAGATTGAATGATCACTGGAGATAGAACTTTCCTACTTTCTTTGCCCAGTCAGCATGGATACAGTGGAGGGAGAGACTTCCCCTGTCACAGCTCATGCTGTGCCTGTTCTGTTTGTGGAGAGAGGGCTTTGGCTCCAAAGCTACCATCAGCCTGGTAGAGATGGTCAGAAAGGATTAGATAAAATGACACCATCCTGAACCTTCACCAAAACATTGCCCAAACCAAATGTCTTCTGGGGTTCCGAAGGTTCAAAGTCAACCTTTCCTGCCCCCATTTTATATGACTCTGCACTTCTTGGTTTCTGGCTTAATAACAAAATCTCAGCAAGAGGGGCTATCCTTTATGGGGAAACCCTATAGAACTTAATAGAGATGAAACCATCAGGGTACCATGGAAATTACTCTGGACAGTCTATGTAATAAAGAATGACACCTTTCAGTGGATTGTTTAATAGAATTTAATAGAGGATCATATCTCTATATAGAATCTCATAGGTTAATTTAAAAATTCTGTAGAAAAGATATAATTCTCTTTTAGAGTCTGCTGGATTTTCCCATCAGGGATATTCCCTCCATATGCTGAAACCAAGAAACATCCTGTTCCCAAAGTACACGATGTCCTGACAGGACCTGATCGTGGCCTCACTGACGTCAACGGTAAAACCCCACTGATGTCAACGGGAGCACAAACAAGGGAAAACATCATGGCAGAAGCTGAACTCTTGGATGCTTTGTTCCACCAAATCCCCTGAACATCTTAATCTCACCCATCCTGTGACCTACCATTTTCCACTTGCATTCAGTTAATTGTTTAAATAAAATTAAACAAACAATTGGACTGCTAGTGCTTGATTTTTCCTTGCGTTGCACCTTGTGTTGTCATTAGCATTGTAAATTGGGAGCACTTTCTACCCACTCTTCATAGGTGCAAGGCAGGAGATAATCAGGCCCCTCATTTCCAGAGCAAGGAGGTGCATTTTCAAAGGTCTGGGTGGGTTTTTCCCCAAGCTTTCCATCCCCTCCCCCATACCACCCCAAGTCCATACTCTCTTGTAACTCACCTCGGGATTCTATAGACATCTGCAATCATTCCACTGTCAGTGTCCATCTGTAACTCAATTTAAAACCTCCCTCTCTAGGCTCTTTTTCTGACAATAACATGGCCACAAACAACAATGGCTTTCCTTGAAACAAGCCTGTGATTTAGCACCCTGAATGTTAAAGTAGATGCGTATGATCATGGGTATCATTCTGAAATCTACAAGAGGTCACACATAGAATCATAGAATCATAGAATCTCAGGGTTGGAAGGGACCTCAGGAGGTCATCTAGTCCAACCCCCTGCTCAAAGCAGGACCAAACCCAATTAGATCATCCCAGCCAGGGCTTTGTCAAGCCTGACCTTAAAAACCTCTAAGGAAGGAGATTCCACCACCTCCCTAGGTAACCCATTCCAGTGCTTCACCACCCTACTAGTGAAAAAGGTTTTCCTAATATCCAACCTAAACCTCCCCCTCTGCAACTTGAGACCATTACTCCTTGTTCTGTCATCTTCTACCACTGAGAACAGTCTAGATCCATCCTCTTTGGAACCCCCTTTCAGGTAGTTGAAAGCAGCTATCAAATCCCCCCTCATTCTTCTCTTCTGCAGGCTAAACAATCCCAGTTCCCTCAGCCTCTCCTCATAAGTCATGTGCTCGAGCCCCCTAATCATTTTTGTTGCCCTCCGTTGGACTCTTTCCAATTTATCCACATCCTTCTTGTAGCGTGGGGCCCAAAACTGGACACAGTACTCCAAATGAGGCCTCACCAGTGCCAAATAGAGGGGAATAATCACGTCCCTCGATCTGCTGGAAATGCCCCTACTTATACAGCCCAAAATGCCGTTAGCCTTCTTGGCAACAAGGGCACACTGTTGACTCATATTCAGCTTTTCGTCCACCGTAACCCCTAGGTCCTTTTCTGCAGAACTGCTGCCCAGCCATTCGGTCCCTAGTCTGTAGCAGTGCATGGGATTCTTCTGTCCTAAGTGCAGGACTCTGCACTTGTCCTTGTTGAACCTCATCAGATTTCTTTTGGCCCAATCCTCTAATTTGTCTAGGTCCCTCTGTATCCTGTCCCTACCCTCCAGCGTATCAACCACTCCTCCCAGTTTAGTGTCATCTGCAAACTTGCTAAGGGTGCAGTCCACACCATCCTCCAGATCGTTGATGAAGATATTGAACAAAACCGGCCCCAGCACCGACCCTTGGGGCACACACAGTTTCCCAGCCTTCTTTTTGTAAACAAACTACATCATTCAATTATTATGGATGTCAATGGGAGTAAGGACTGGGTAAAAACTGAGTCATGACCTGAATACTTATAGCGGAAGAGGAGAAGGACCTCGGAGTCCTGGTTGATCACAGGATGACTATGAGTCGCCAATGTGATGTGGCCGTGAAAAAAGCTAATGCGGTCTTGGGATGCATTAGGCGAGGTATTTCTAGTAGAGATAAGGAGGTGTTAGTACCGTTATAGAAGGCATTGGTGAGACCTCATTTGGAATACTGTGTGCAGTTCTGGTCTCCCATGTTTAAGAAGGATGAATTCAAACTGGAACAGGTACAAAGAAGGGCCACTAGGATGATCCGAGGAATGGAAAACCTGTCGTATGAAAGGAGACTCAAGGAGCTTGGTTTGTTTACCTTAACCAAAAGAAGGCTGAGGGGAGATATGATTGCTCTCTTTAAATATATCAGAGGGATAAATACCAGGGAGGGAGAGGAATTATTTCAGCTCAGTACCAATGTGGACACAAGAACAAATGGATATAAACTGGCCATCAGGAAGTTTAGACTTGAAATTAGATGAAGGTTTCTAACCATCAGAGGAGTGAAGTTCTGGAACAGCCTTCCAAAGGAAGCAGTGGGGGCAAAAGACCTAACTGGCTTCAAGATTAAGCTAGATACATTTATGGAGGGGATGGTTTGATGGGATAACATGATCTTAGTCAAAGGTCAATTAATTGCCATTAGTGGTAAATAGGACCAATGGTCAATGATGGGATGTTAGAAGTTACTACAGAGAACTTTTTCCTGGGTGTCTGGCTGGTGAGTCTTGCCCACATGCTCGGGGTTCAGCTGATCGCCATATTTGGGGTCAGGAAGGAATTTTCCTCCAGGGTAGATTGGCAGAGGCCCTGGAGGTTTTTTGCCTTCCTCTGCGGCATGGGGCACGGGTCACTTACTGGAGGATTCTCTGCATCTTGAGGTCTTTAGACCATGATTTGAGGACTTCAATAGCTGAGACATAGGTGAGAGGATTATTCCAGGAGTGGGTGGGTGAGATTCTGTGGCCTGCATTGGGCAGGAGGTCAGACTAGATGATCATAATGGTCCCTTCTGACCTTAAAGTCTATGAGTCTATGAGTCTATGAGCCCACCAGGTTTCTTGAGTTCATGGTGGTTGCAGCTCTCTTTGCATGGACCATATTGCAATATTGATAGATCTGTCTAGATAAAACCATAAGATCTAACAGTAGTAGGCTGAGGGGCTGTTGCCTACTTGAATCTGGTGGCATCTTTCAAAGACGTCGTCAGCCTCTAAAGCATCTTGCACTCGTCACGTAGTGACTGATCTATTCCTTTCTCTTCTTTTTGCTTAGAATATGCAATGATGAGTTGGACAGTGTGGCAATGACCATCCAGAAAGCCATACAGCTCCTGTGCTCCTCGGATGAGAAATCTCAAGCCATGGGTGCATACTACCTCCAGCACACCTGCTTCCAGGATGAATCTGCCAAGCAAGAGGTAAACTAACTTGTTCACGGCTGCATTTTCAGAAGCGGGTTCTGGGTCTGGGTGCCTTCATTTTAGAAGGTCCACATGAGACATCTGGAGCCTGATTTTCAAGCAGTGCCAAACATCTTTATCTACTATTACCTTCAACTGGAATTGTGAGTGCGCAGCACTTTCTGAAAATGTGCCCCAAGGTTCATTAAGTGAGACTTCCAAATATCAAGGCATTTTTCCCCAGCTGACAGTTTCATTCATTCATTCATTTATGAGCAGGTGGTTTCACTAGTCCCTAGGCTCACAGCAATGAATTCCTTTCACAGGGGCTCTGGTTACTTCAGAAAAGTAGGACCAATTCAGTGCTGAGACCAATTAAGTCTACCGGTCTACAGAGAGTCTAAGCTTGTGTGACTGCTACCTTCTCCCAGTCTCATCAACATGTATGTTACATCAACTCTAGGCTGCCTATTTCACTAGGAGGGTGGTGAAGGACTGGAATGGGTTACCTAGGAGGTGGTGGAATCTCTATCCTTAGAGTTTTTTAAGGCCCGGCTTGACAAAGCCTTGGCTGGGATGATTTAGTTGGTGTTGGTCCTGCTTTGAGCAGGGGGTTGGACTAGATGACCTCCTGAGGTCTCTTCCACCCCTAATATTCTATGATTCTAAGTGACAGCACAATTCAATCTAGGACAATTCTGATGTCAAACTCTGCTTACAACATCACTGAGTCAGAGGTGCATGCAGATCCCACATGGGGACGGTTCTGTTCTTCAAACCTCTTACTGACGTGCTGAACTGAGCAAGCCCACTCGTGCACGTTTGCAGGAGGAGGGCCTAACCGAAAGACTGGGAGCCAAAAAATAGGCGAAACACGCACTTGAATGGGGTTTTAATACACAGTCGTCGTGCGAGTCCGCTAAATTCAGCTGTAATTCTAGACCACACCCCAGTTAGAGATCAAGGGTGAACTCCTGGCCAATGAAGTCAATGGCAAAGCTCCCACTAACTTCAAAGGAGCCAGGATTTCACCAGGAGATTAGGGCACCATCACATAAGACAGACAGCCAAGGCTCTATATAAGACACACCATCTAGCTAGTTAGGTTCGCTTTTGATTGCTCATTTCCGTTCCCTCAGTATGGGTTCTGCACTCCTAGAGTTGATGTTCTGCACTCCTAGACTTAGATTCACACCCACCTCCCCTTATGCATCAACCCGGAATTTGGCCCCTTGATTCTGAGTGTATGTTACACCAACATACATGTCGCCTCTGAATGGCATGGTTTCTGGGTGCAGGTAAAGCACTATGGAATGTTGCTATATTACAATTATATTGTGGTCTCTAGGTAGCTTTTCACTGCAGTAATAAGACTCATGAGGCCGTATCCTCAGGTGATGGAAATCAGTGTAACACTGCTGAAGTCAGTGGGAGCAAACACTAATTTACTCCAGCTGAGGATCTGGTCCATGGTCATTACTTGCAAGTCTTAATTGCTGACATCTGTTAGTAATAATACCTAGCTCTTTTCACCAGTAGAGCTTAGAGTGCTTTACAAAAGAGGTATCATTCATTATCCCTGTGTTTACAGAAGAGGAAACTGAGGCACAGAGCTGTGAAGTGACTTGTCCAACATTACCCAGGGGGTCAATAACAGAGCTGGGAATAGAACCCAGTTGGTCCCAGTCCAGTGCTCTGTCCACTAGGCCACACTGCCTCACTAATCTGATACCCCAGTCAGCAAGGCAATCAGCACAGACTCTCTTGACTATAGCTCTCAAGCCATTGGGCTGCCTTGTGAAGAATGGGGTATTTTGCGTCTAGCCGTCCTGTAATGCTCAGGCTATCTATTCAATTCCAATTAGTACGCTCTATGCCGTCTTCTTGCGTTAACTTCCGTCGCCGTGGTCTTTTAAAACACCAGAGCAAATAAGACAAGCTTTTCATGGGATGCCGATCCTTGTCTGTCTTCCCCTCTCACAGGTCTACCGGCTGGGTGGAATTGGCAAGCTGATTGAACTCCTCCGCAGCCCAAACCAAAATGTCCAGCAGGCTGCAGCTGGGGCTCTTAGAAACCTGGTCTTCAGAAATCCTGCCAACAAGTTAGAAACCCGACGGCAGAATGGGATACGGGAGTGTGTGAGCCTCCTGAGGAGAACTCCGAACACTGAAATCCAGAAACAGCTGACAGGTACATGCAAGCAAATGAGAGATCCTCAGCTGGTGTAACTTAGGATAGCTCCATTGACTTCCACACCAGCCTGTAACACCTGGGGATCTGGCTCCTAGACACTGGGGCCTGAGTCTCACCTGCCTGGCACCTTGCGTTGCCATATGCACCTGTGCAAAGTACAACACTACCGGACCGGCATGACACTTTTCACTCGCTTTCCCCAGGTGCAAATGACAACACAAAGTGTGAAGCAGTGCAGGAGCAGGCCCCTGGATTGCCCAGTGTATCAGCTTTGTGGCTCTTGCGCACGGTGGCAGGGGTTCCCAACCACTGGCCCATGAATCAGGTCTGAGACTTAGAGTGTTGTGTATTTGGTTGTCATGGTAATAGCACCTTGTTGTTGCTATGGCAACTGAGTTAGATTATTAGGGGATAGCCCAGCCAGTTTTGGCTGGTTTGGTCAGTTCAGTGTGTGAAGAATAAAGCACTGATTTCTTCCTAAACCTGCTGCCCCTAGGATACAACACAGAGATCACACCTATCCAACCAAGTTTACCACCACAGCTGTGACCATAGAGGGCTTTTGAGCTATCAGGGCCTACGTGTGATCATCTGAGAACTGGGTCCAGGACATTCTCAGGGGAGGGTCCCATCCTCTGGCACTTAGTTCCCCTTCCTGGTCTGACAGGAGCTGAGATTTGGGGGTTTATTTCAGAGAGTATTGCACAGTCTATTTAGTGTCCCAGGCTTTTCCAGAAGAGTTGAGTTCTACTGGGGTCAAGTGCATGTACTAACAGTGGGTCAGCCCGAGTTGTATTTGATTATAGTGTACTTGAGCCTTGGATACATGGTCCACTCCCCTCACTGCCCCAGACTGAAATGTATACAGAAACATGATCTTTGAGGCTGGGACACCAGGCTCCATTCTGAACTGTAATAGGGGGCCTCTGTCCCAGGCCGGTGTGATGCCTCTACCGTCTCCCATTTAACTGTATTTACTCTGAAACTAGAGTTTAGAGTATGCCCAAGTCCCATGGTGGGCTAGAAGGCACACGGTTAAATAGGAAGCAGTGAACACTGCCTGAAATACAAGAGGTTTTTTTCCCCTTGAAAGGGTGGAGACCACTGAGCTAGTACAATGCATTATGGGAGAACTAGTTTCAAGACCCTTCTCAAGATAACATGGACTAGGTAGAAGAGGTGACATTCTGGGTCTGTACTGGGAAGCTTGGTTTGAACTGTACACACAGCACCACACAGGTTGATCATGGAATGGCGTATTGGTTGGTTTCAGATGAAACTACCTTTTCTATTAGAGCTGGGGTTGGACAGGGAGATTGGACCAGAGCAGCTCTCTCCAAACCTGGAGGCTATCTTGAATGCCTTAGTTGTAGACCTAGAGCCTGATCCTCTTCTTCTTTGCACCAGTTTTGCATGGATGTATCTTTCATGGAGTTATTCCCTAGTTACAATGTTAGTGAAAGGAGATTCAGGCCTTTACTGCATCAAGACCTTAGGGTAATGTTTGTCTTACATTTTCTTTCTAGGGCTGTTGTGGAACCTGTCCTCCACTGATGAGCTGAAAGAAGATTTGATACACGAAGCCCTCCCTGTCTTGACAGATTGTGTTATCATCCCTTTCTCGGGGTGGTCTGATGGTGTCAGTAATAGGACAAGAGAAATTGTTGACCCCGAGGTGTTCTTCAATGCTACAGGCTGTTTGAGGTAGGTCAGCAGACAAGCTTCCCTCACACCCTTTGTGGCTATGCTTATAATGGGCCCCTTGTGTTGATGTGTCTAAAACGGTTTAGGAAAAATAGGTGCTATATCTACACAGCTGGCAGTTAGACACAAAAGTAAGACTTTCCATCTTTGCTGAAAATGCCATCTTCCTCCGAATGTTCCTTCATAAATAGACTTGGAAGAGTTAGATTTTTATTGGTAAATGTCAGTAAACGTTGATTTCACCGTACACACCCAAACTGATGAAAAATATTTCAATCGATAATAATCTCAATTTACAGACAAGCAAAGTAAGAAAAATGCCTCTTGAGAACTTCTTAGAGTTTGATTTAAGGATATTTACTTTGTATATTTTGACATGTGATGTTGACAATTTGTATTTTAACAGTTATAAACCTTTAACTTTTTGAATCTCAGCATCTACTGTCATTAATTATTGTCTGATCTCCCAAAATTTCCTGCAACTGTGAACATTTAAATTGACTTTTAAAAATGCTTTAAAATAAGCATGATTGATATTATCCATCAAAATTATAAGAAAATAAGAATGGTCATACTGGGTCAGACCAATGGTCCATCTAGCCTAGTATCCTGTCTTCCTACAGAGGTCAGTGCCAGATGCTTCAGAGGGAATGAACAAAATAGGGCAATTGTCAAGTGATCCATCTCCCATTGTTCAGTCCCAGCTTCTGGCAGTCAGAGGTTTAGGGACACCCAGAGCATCGGGTTGCATCCCTGACCATCTTGGCTAATAGCCGTTGATGGAGCTATCCTCCATGAACTTATCTAGTTCTCTTTGGAACCCAGCTATACTTTCAGCCTTCCCAACATCCACTGGCAATGAGTTCCACAGGTTGACTGTGTGTTGTGAAGAAGTATTTCCTTATGTTTGTTTTAAACCTGCTGCCTATTAATTTCATTGGGTGACCCCTAGTTCTTGTGTTATGTGAAGTAGTAAAGAACACTTCCCTGTTCACTTTCTCCACACCAGTCATGATTTAAAAAAAATACAAGTGAAATTCTGCCAAGCCTACTTATAAAGTTTTCATGGTGTCTGGAGCTTGATGAACATTTTCCACTGAACTTGTTTTTCAACAGAAAATTGGGGGTTTTGATAAAACAACATTTTTTTCACAGAAAGTGTCTTGTTTCCATGAAAAGTTTTGATTTTTCATTAGAAAACTTTTTGACATTTTTTTAGCCAAAACAAGGAATTTGGGGTGGGGGGATGAGGTTGGTGGGTTTGGGCCAAACATTTTCAGGTTTCAGCAGAATTTTTTTAAATGTTGATTGCCAAAAAACAAAAACAAAAATTATTTTCCATTATTTGATGAAAAGTCAAAATTTTCTGCGTGGGATTAAACCCCCACATTTTCGATTCAGCTCTAATGACTATCTCTTGCCAGCAAATTCCAGCGGATCCTCTTTTTTTATACTGGATCCTTTCATTCCAGTTACAGTCACTGGGTGTTGGCCCATCCCAGCATAAGTGTCGGTGTCAAAGAGAGAGGCTCATATATGGGCATGGGATGGTTTTATTTCTTTCTTGGAAAAGCCAGAGAACTTCTTAGCATGAAGATCTTCGTCCTGACTTGCAGTTTCTTCTACCAGCCTCCAGCTCCCCCATCACGTTGAGAACAACTCAGTGGGGAGATGAAAAAGCTGTATAATTAGGTACTTTAATGAAGTGAAGCTCTGCCTTAGGGAATGTAGCAACAGACCACGCCCTTACCAGACGCGCTAGCTAATTGGAGCTACATTCTCCTGTGAAACTGACGAACTGCAGCAGGGACTGCAGCAGGGACTGCAATTTTCTCTGCCTGTCACTATCAGCCCCCAGGGGTCTCAGCCCTCTGAGGCTGGAGATCACTTCTGAAGGACAGTGCGCTCCTGCCTCCATCCGTCTCTTGGAGGAGAACGTTCCCTGTGCAGTTACGCAGCAGGATGGTTCTTGTAAGCAGGGCTGTCATCTGCTCCATCCCTCTAAAGGCACTGGAGCTCAAATATGCAGATACGTGTTAATGGAGAAATGGCAGTATTGGGGAATACTGCAAAAATAGCCGTCCAGAGGGCAGGGTCAGTCTTCTGCGCACTGGTTTGTCATTTCTTGTGCCCATAATGCATAGCAATGGCATGGAGATAATGCCAAACTTGAGGTCAGTTTGGGCCTAAAATGGGTCTGTAATAATGAGGGACATGGACAGCTGATCATTGGCAAAAACGTAGCCACTCAGGTTTCTTAAGAGTTTCTGGCTGGCAGGTTTCTGTGAGCTATTGCAAACCACTCATTTGCGAGCTACCGGTGCATTAAAACAAGATCATTTCATGTCGCTGCTAAAACTCTGCTGTCTTAGCCGACACCTGATCCAGAGTATAGTGCAGTGAGAACATCACCACTTAAATCTAAGTTTTGCCCCTTTTTCTTAAAACCTGGTGTCCCCTGTGTGAGAAAGATGACAAATTCCTGCAATATCCTGGCTAAATCTTATTGGATTAAGCTAAACCTTACTGAATTCAGTTTAAGTATTTTAGGAGTTCGTATTGTTGTGAGATCATATGTAATGTCTCTAGAAAAGAGACATGACTCACGTAAATCCTGGGAAATGTTAGGAGCTTCAAAGGACTCTTTTAAACAATGCACTTTTTAAAGCTTCGCCTTGAGGTGGGGACCTTTGTGTGCTGGTCATGGTGGTCACCTGTCACATGAGGACAAGATCAGAGGCCCAAACAGTAGAAAGGAGGGACTCGGAGAGACATGGGGGTTCTTGTTCTGAGCAAAAGATGTTGTGAACTGATAACCACAGAAAACCCTCTGTGTGAGGTTTGAAAGACTGGTCACCAGCCCGAGCCCCTGCTGGAGTTCAGGGTGATCTCTGGTAAGCTTATTAGCATGTGTGTACGTTGTTGTATTGATTGAATATGTTTTCTCTGTAATGCTTTCACCTTAAGAATAAATGTGCTTGTTTAGAAAGAGCTGTGTGGTAATTGTGGTATTGAAGTCAATGTTGTTACATTGACCTAAGCCAGTAAAAGGTGTGCTCCTGGTTCTCTATGGCAATCTCCAGTTACTCATTATTCAACCATCTGTCTGGAAATAACTCTGAGCAGATATCCTGTGTGTCCTCACTGTACATACATTGTCTCTAAGGAAAAATCGCACTGGTAAGATTGTTCTCTCTAAGGAGATCTCTTCCCTCTGGACTTACCCTAAAAGGAAGATCTCCATGGATGAAATTCACCCCTCTGGAGAGGAATGTGACAAGGCCTATACACCATCTAGGTCCCACTTTAATCGTCAGAGTTGAAGTGGGATTTAAGTGGTGCATTCTGCAGAGAGGTGAATTTCACCCTGTAAAGGCAATCCTTCCAAGCGGGTTGAATTCAAACAGAATTAGGTATGAAGCTCAGTGGCTGATGGAAAATACCCAGCTAACGGAGCTGCTTATCTGTCTTGCTTTATCTCCCTACATTTTATAAAATGTCTTCCTTCAGAAACCTGAGTTCTGCCGATGCTGGACGTCACACCATGAGAAACTACCCTGGCCTGATTGACTCAGTCATGACTTATACCCAGAATTGTGTGGCTGCCAGCCGGCCTGATGACAAGGTACTAGACATATGAGCTTCCCACTTACACACAGTTCATCAGCCTGTGCCTAGCCCTAGCCTCTTAGTAGTACACCCTGAACACTGAACGTGCACAGCTCTTTTGATAGTCTGGCTATTTATTTTGGTGCACAAATGGGGGCAGAGCTCTTTTGAAAATTTTGCCCTACATGTCACAATGGTCGCTGCTGGTTACTGAACACTTCTGAAAATCTGGCCCTGATTTAGAAGTGAATTGGAAGTGAATTAAACTGAATCAGATTAAGGCTACTCTAACTCCAAATAAGAGTGTCCAAACAGGGATTTAATGTGGTTTAACTAATCCTCTTTCAAAGTTAATTCAGATTAACTTTCCAGAATGTCCCCATGTAGACAAGCCATAAGTAAAATCAGAGTAAGGACCTCAGAGTTTGGTGTATTATATTTATGTTCAGGCAGCAGGGTTTATCCGTTTTATACCACAACACGTCATTGACTGTCACTAACTATTGTTACAATGCACATACTATTCCATGTTTCTGTCTGACTGTAAAACTGTTGTGTTTTTTTGTGGGCTGATTTCAGTCCGTGGAGAACTGCATCTGTATCCTGCACAATCTGTCCTACCGCCTGGATGCCGAGGTGCCCAATAAATACACCCAGCTCAACAACCTGGCCAGGAATGCCTATATGGACAAGTCCCTCACAGGCTGCTTCAACAGCAGGAGTGGGAAGTTGGAGGTAAGACGTGCTCCTGATTGTGAGTGCTTGCAAAATGCACCGTTCGCTCAGCCCCAGTCCCTGGGTTCGAGTGAAGAGCTGCCCTGCCCCTGCATTATCAGGGCCAGAAAGGGGATATTAGGAGTTACATAGGAGTCACATGTCCTCCAGCTGGTACACCTGGGAGAGTTGAGAGGGTGGCAGCATGTGCCAGACCACACTAGATGTGTCGTCTGTGTGTGATAGATGCACGGGTGCATGCGGATATTTGTATGTGACCGCCCACGCAACCAGGGATAACGAAGTGTGATTCATGTAGAAAACGCCAGGCTCCTGGATGTCAATCTTTTACTTCCTCTTAGAACGATGAGTATGTTCTACCCATTCCCGATGAGGACTACAAACCCAGAGGGCCCAGCTGGCTCTACCATTCTGATGCCATCCGCACATACCTGAACCTGATGGACCAGAGCAAGAAAGATGCCACCCTTGAGGCCTGTGCTGGGGCCCTGCAGAACCTCACTGCAAGCAGAGGACTGGTGAGCGTTCCCTCTCTCTCTCTCACACACACACACACACACACACACACACATACGGCCCAATGGGCTCTGCAGGGGGAAAGACACCTCTTCGAAACTGCAGAGCACCAGTAGAATTGCTCTACAGTTTCTACTACAGCATTAAACTCTAATGCCATTGCACGCACACACAGAGTGCACTGAGGATTTAGTCCATGGATCTGCTGGACACACCCTCATCACTCCCCTGGCTAGGGCTGACACCTCAAACTTTCCTCCACACTAGCAAGGATGGACATAGCTGCACGGCACACACTCTTCATGGCCTTCACACAGCAGAAGTACCCTGATTGTGTTGCCTTTTGAGGTCTGTGTGCCAAGGTAGGGAGGATTGGGCCTAAGATACTGTCTGAGTGTGTGCAAAATAGGGGATGGACATGGTGAATATTTGGTCTTGTTCTTGCTTAAACTTTGTTGATTTTAATTTAAGTGAGATGGGTAGGTAGATAAATGAATAGATTTTAAAATTTTATTAAAGCTAATGTTAAATATATACAAATCTATCTATCTATCTATCTATCTATATATTACATAGGTTGGGAAAAGAGTGTCTGTACGTCTGGGTATAGTGCTTAGATTATCCACAAATACAAAGTTAGTTTTTCTAAAATCATATGATACATAATCAGCAATAACCCAAATTTACAGGTGAATAGATTTAACAATACAGTTTAGATATTGGAATCCGAATACTCGGGTATATCGCTCATGAAAAGTTGTACAGAGATTTGGTTGTGGAAAGCAAAGTATATCAACGAGTGGAGATTGTCCCTCAGTAATTGAGAATGAGGTAGGTTGTCCACTTAGAAAATACAATCCATGAGGACAGTATTTGTTACTTTCCTGACTGCGCTTCTCATCGGCACTCCAGCTCATCCCTCCTGCTATTGCCGATGTCCGGTGATGTGTTCTATGTAGATGTCCCTTGACCATCTGATGGCGTCCGACACCATGAGTTGCCGCATCAGTCGAGCGTAGCGTTGACCGATTCCACATTCTCTCAGCACTCGCTTATTACTGGGGTCCCATGCACACACAGCGCAGAGATGTGTCATGTGTTACGGCATCCCACCCAAAGGCCACCTCATGATGACACAGGGGAAGTCTTCTGCTGCATGTCTAGCTCGTGAAAGGATGACACTAAACTGCCAGCCTTGATTTGCTCAGTCTTTGGACATGAAAAGCTTTGATTTCTTTCAATTTTGAGAAAATTATCCCTTTTGTCAGTGGGGTGAGGATCCTCAAAGGGGCATAAGGAATTTGACTTTCAATGGGAGTTGGGTAGAGCTGGTTTGGGAAACTTTGATGGAACCATATGCCACTGGGATATGCAGCTCTAACTAAATCAAAACACTTCATGACATCAGGTCGATTTCACTAGAGTTTGGCAGTACTTTATTTTTGTGGTTTTCTTCCAAAACAATGTTGAAATATTTAGTTTTGATGTTTTTTGGAACAAAACATTTTGATGTTTCATTTTGAAATGACGTTTTGTTTCCGTTTTTAAAAACACTAGATTATACTAATTTTTTTAAAAGTCAGCATTGAGAAGAAATGGTTTTGTGGAAATGAACATTCCTACCACCCTGAAACCCTTTTTTAAAAAGAATTTTCCTTCACAGAGAATTTCCAAATTTTCAGGTTTTGTTCTGATTAGAAGTAAAGCCAATTTTCAGAATCCTTCCCAAAATGAAATTTCCCCCTCCTTTAGAGTTGGGTGCCTAATTCCCTTAGACGCCTTTGAAAATCACAGGCTTGAGCTGGGATTGGTTATGTATCTTAGGAAAAGACTTGTCAACAAAGGAAAAGGGAGATTGATGAGGTGAGTTACTGATTTAGGAAGGTAGAGTTTTGTAAATGGTAGGAATGTAGAACTTAAAGGGGGAGATGGAATGGAATGCTAAACTGTGTTGCACTGTTCAGCATTCTATTACGGGAACAATCACCGTACTCAGATTTCCTGCCATGAAGATTCCAGGTCTCGTCTATAGAGATTTGTTGAAATGTGATATTTGTATGCAATTAATAAACTTCATTTTGTTAATCTGAGTCTTTTGGCTGAAATCTGGGACACACAATGCCTTGTGTGTTAGATCCATGTTCCTTTCAACTAAGATTTGCAGCATTTTTCCTTATATTGATCTCTGTTTGCCCTCCCAAAATTTCCTAGAGTAGTGCAGGTTTGCAAAGCACAAAACAAAAGCAGCACATAAATAACATGGAGGTACGTGATTTTTTTTTTCGTGGGAATATCTTTTCATGTGCAAATGTGAATTTTAATGAGCTCAACATTGCAAGGGAGAAACTTGCAAAGGAAATTTGCAAAGCCTATCCTACAAGCTTTCCTCGGGCAGATCTTCCAGTGAAGGCGACAGAATGCTACGTGCAGGGAGTTCGCAGGATGCAATCCTTTAGCGCTTTAGGTTACAGACTAGTGAATCTGTTCTCTCCTCAGTATCCTGGGATACTTACCTCAATCCTGTTAGCACCAGTAGGTAACACAACACATGTCTGTTCTGCACTCAGGGAGGGCAATCAAGCTGTCTGTCATCTCAACCCAGTAGAATGCGCTAGTGGTAGCACTGCACCTGATTACCCGAGAGGGGAAAAGATCCTGTGCCAATAATACATGCCTCTATTGGAAGAAAGAATGCAGCTGTCTGGCAACAGAATAAAATTGTTCAGCAGCTTGTTCAGTGTTGGCCTCTGAGGCCAAGAATTAAAAACACAAGGCGTGAAGTCAGGTGCCTGTGTCCGTATGTAGGCACCTAACTAAATGGACCGATTTTCAGAGTTGCTGGGCATGCATCAAGCCAATGGATTCGCTCTGGATTTACACCAGTGTAAACAAGGACAGAACTTCATGCAAGCGCCTGTCTTTTTAAAAGTATCATTTAGGGGTACAAGAAGTAGTTTGTTCCTCCTGGGGTGCGAGGGGTGGCAGGGGAGGGGCAGTTTGTGCATGAAACACAAACCCCTCCAGTTAATGCTGATAGGATTTAAGCTCATAAACCTCACCACCTTGTTCTCTCCCCCTCCCCCCGCACTCCCCCCAGCCCCTAATATAAGTTGTTCATGGACAGAGAGGGATGCATAGGAAAGACCCAGATCCTCAAAGGAGTTTAGGCACCTAATTCTCATTGAAATAAATGGGAGTTAGGCACCTAAATACCTTTTGAGGATTTGGATCCAAGAGGCTACAGAAGAATAAAGTATTATATTGATGATGATTTTATGACCTAGCTATACTTACCTGTCTATAGTGTGTATACCCAGAAATACTGTATCGAATGCACTTGTCCTGCATGGGTTGGCAGTCACTAACAAATTCTAATTTGTCCCCTAGATGTCCAATGCAATGAGCCAGCTGATTGGCTTAAAGGAGAAGGGTTTGCCTCGTATAGCGCGGCTCCTCCAATCCAGTAACAGTGAAGTTGTCCGATCTGGGACTTCCTTGTTGAGCAACATGTCCCGGCATCCTATTCTCCACAAAACCATGGGTAAGGAGCTTCCATAAAGGCTGTTTCTGAGGGGTTGTCTAGCTGCTCCCCTTCTTTCGCAAGCCTACCTTCTGTTGTAAACCCATCAGCTGAACTATGCCAAGCATCACCACCGGACATAGATTCGTCAAACAAATGCACTGATGTCACACGTCCCCTCCCCATGGCTGCTGAGCATCAGGGCTGTGACGCTGGCCAAGAGATGCTATTTGTCCTGGCCTGTAGCCACCATAAGGAACCCTCAGCTGACATCTTTTGGAGTAGTGCGCAGTCTGGTTAACAAATGCTACCTCACCCCATTAGTGGGACCCTCACTTGATCCCTGGCATGCTTCATGGATAAGAGAGATCAGCTGGTTTCTCTGGGCCTCTTTCTGGGAGAGGTAGTTTTTCCTCTGGTTGGGTTGGACTTGGCTTCTTGGGGTGGTATGTATGGTTTCCCGAGCCTCACTGCTTGTAACACCAAGCCATGTTCATCGTTATTGCTTAGATCAAATAGGACCAGATTCTCAAAGGTATTTAGGTGTGTAACTCCCACTGAGTTAGGCGCATAGATACCTTTGTGATCTAGGCCATAGCGGCTACTGCATGATTATTAATGCCTCACTTAGGGCCTTATTCTGCAGCCCTTATGTTGCATAGAACTTACTCAAGTATCTGGTTGATCTGCACTGGTTTTTATTTCAGTCCTGATTGGAATATTCCTCCTCTTTAGCTCCCCAGGTGCTTCCAGATGTGTCCCGCCTCCTGGCCTTCCAGTCCGGGAACAACAGTAACTTTGGAGATATCATGACCTCCGCTTGCTACACCATGCGGAACCTAATCATGTCCAACCCGCAGATGGCCAAGCCTTACTTGACGAGCAGCATGCTAAATAATGTAGTGAACCTGTGCCGAAATGGGTGAGTGATGGAGAGGAGGAGGCTGGAGGGCCATGTGCAAGCATGTTGAGAGACTATGCAGCCAACTTCTGAACATGACCATTGGGCCCAGAGCAACTGCATCCCTGATGCAATGCTGTTCAGTGACCACTGTTAAAGGCCCAGCGGTCACCAGGCACATTCACACTGAGAAGCCCATGATGTTTGTTATGGGAGATTACTGCTGAATCTCAGATACCATCTTGTGGTGACAAATGGGACGTGCTAACTTCTCAGTGAGGACCCCTCTACATCTAGGCTGGGGCTTACCTGGGAGCCTATGCGCTACGGCCAGGAGGTGTGATTCCTTGTGCAGGTAGGCAGACTCGCACTAGCTCTGCTGACAATAGCAACGTGAATGTTGTGGCAGGGGCCATGGCTCAGTCAAGCCACCTGAGCTCAGATTCTGGGGTCAGGTGGGCTTGAACTCTGGCAGCTAGCCTGGGCCACTGCCCAGGCTGCAACCTCCTCACGGCTATTTTGTGCGTGAGTCTATCGACCCATGCTGGGAGACACACCTCCCAGCTGCAGCATAGACATATCCTTGGGGAGTTAGGAACCTACATCCCATTGAAAGTCAATAGGAATTTGGGCACCTAGCGTCCATTGAAAATCCGAGCCCTAAATATCAGTAATGTTATTATGAATCCCATGTACCTCTTAGTCAAGCAGGTGCTATAGCACTGGGTTCCCAGCATTATTATTATTAACAATACTCATACATAGTGCTTGACAAAGAAAGCCAGGATCATTATCCTAATTTTACAGATGGGGAAACTGAGGGAAGGTCAACCTGCAGGCCAATGATAGAGTCAGGAATCAAACCTAGGTCTCCTAAGTCACAGTCCAGTGCACTATCCACTTGGTACTTCAGTCATCAGCCAGGCTCTGAGGAAAGCATATAACCATGGCAGCAGAATCCACAAACTTATAAATGAGGCAGAGAATTGCTTGAACTGGCTGGCACTTGGCGCCTGCAGGAGCAATGGGGTTCTCCCAGAAGATGAGATGAGACTCGTCTTGGAGAAAGCTCAGACATTCAGAGAAGCATTTGGAGCTGTGGAGAAGGCACACCAAGAAAAGCGAATGGGAGCACAGAATGGGCAGGCAGACTTCATGAGCAGTGCCCGATCACTGCGCCATTACTTGCTAGAGCTTTTATAGAGCTCTTCTCACCCTGCACCCCCTCTCCTGCGCAGAAGCACAGGGGGAAAGGAGAGCTCCAGAATGTCTCTCCTCCCCACCCCGCAGGAGCACAGGTGGAAAGGGGAGCTCCAGAATGTGTCTCACACCCCCATTTGGGCACCCCAGGCTCAGGGCTCTGTGTCTAGGGCATGCAGTGAGGCTGCTTGTTCTCAATTCCCCACCCTGCTTTTGGGGGTGAGGCTCTGGCACGCACTGATGGGGCCTATTCTGCATTCCCCAGTGATCTCCGTGCTTGTGGCATTCACAAAGCAGGTCCACTCTAAGCTCCCGGGGACTCGGCGGTGTGTCTGAGGTATGAGCCCAACAACCCCTCTTTGGTCTCAGGGCTGTTTGCCTGAGCCATGTCCATTCTCAGCCCCCTTACAGTCGCAGTGCTGCTTGCCTGTAATACGGGCCAAGTCGACCCGGTCTCAGCTCACAGGGACTTAAGGTGTGGCAATACGCAGTGTTACCAGCCCTCACTTTTAGATGCCTAGAAAACCATTGGAAGAACTATGGGACCCCCTAAACCTGATTTAGGTGCTTAGGCTCCCTCTTCAGTGAATGGGGAGAGACAGGCACCTCCGAATGGGATCCACAAAAGCCAGCACGCTAGGCAGGGAGCCACCTAAGCCAGCCACTGGGGGATGCTGCCGAGGGGGAGGGGCCATGCTAAGTCCAGTCTGTCACAGAGTTTGGTCCCTATCTCTGCTTGTGATCCACAGCCAGGAACCCCTCTCCTGGAGTCAGGTGACTTAGGCGCCTACACCATTTCATGAGAGATTGTCAAGTACCTGCCCAGCACCACACAGCACAGCCAGGGGAGAGGGGGAAGGAGGTGGCTGTCTCCTGTCTAACCCTTACTTCAGTGGCTAGGGCCCTTAGCTGGGATGTGGGGACCCTGCTTCAATTCCCCTTGTGCTTGATGGGAACAGGGGTCTGCTCTCTTTCAGGTGAGTGCCCTGATCACCGACCCCAGGGGTTCTCTGATGTGGGTTGTTCTCCATCTCTTCTTGAAGTGGTTTCACTTTAATTAAATAATTAACCATTACTTGGGCCACAGAGAGCCTAAGAATCACTCTCTAGTGCAGCATTTTGGGGGCTCACCTAGACTATGGGAGGGTTTGGTTCAATCACCTGCTGTTTGCTAAGAAGGGATTTAAGCAGCGTTCTCCTACATCGCAAGTGAATGTCCCAACTGCTGCACTTAGAGGTATGCTGAGGTGGTGCTCCCTCAGTCTTTTCTCCTGAAGCTGTTCCACTTTAATTAACTATTAATTGGGCCAAAGCAAGATATAACAACAGGAAGCCCTTTGTAGCCCAGTGGTTAGGGACTCCCCTGAAATGGTAGTGACCCTGGCTCAAGTCTTCCCTGTTCCTGATGAGAAGAAGGGATTTAAACAGCATTTTCCTTCTGTCTTGCCTGCTGAAGCTGGTCTTTAATTAAATATGAATTGGGCAATAAACTGCTGTAAGCAGCTTTCTATAGTACAGTGGTGTGGGGGCTTGCCCAGGCTGCTGAAGACTGAGGTTTGAGTCCTCCAGCTACCTACTGTCATGAAAGGATTTAAACAGGGCGCTGCCCTGGCTTTCCTGTTCCACTTTAATTAACTATTAATTAAGCCTAAGCATTAGAAGTCCACTGTAGCCCAGTTGCTAGGGTAAGTCCCTAGGGTTATTAGAGACTTGAGTTCAAATCTTGCTTGGGTCTGAGGAGAAGCTCTCAGGCTTGCCTGTTGAAGCTGTTCCACTTTAATTAACCATTGATTGGGCCAAGCAACTGCTAAGTATACAAAACCTTCTATAGTATAGTGGTTAGGGTGCTTACCTGAGGTGTTGGACCTCCTTGGTCAAGTCCCCTCTGTGCCTGCTGAGGGGAAGAATTTTGAACAGGGATCCGCTGTCTCTGGGTCCTTTTAATAAAATGCAAATCACTCTTTTGCCCCGTGTGGCTGATTACCTGCCCAAGCTAGGGGAGATCCCAGTTCCAGTTCCAATCCCCCATCTGCGAAGGGACTGGAAAAGGAATCTCCCACCTCCCAGGGACTGTTGCAACCTCTAGTGAATAAGGACAAATCCAGCTTTCCATTAGTCAATGGAAAGATTAATTGGGAATTGGATCAGACCTGTAATCTGCTATAGGTTTGCAGCATTACTTTGGGGATTAACTGGGTAGAGCCTCTAGCTCGTCACAGGCCAAAAGATTTCCAGAGTCAAACATCCATCCACTGTGTACATCGGCCCTAGTATTAACTGACCTTCTCTGTCAACAGAAATCATTGCCTGTAATTTTCACACCTGTTTTAAAGTGTTTGGAGGGGTCAGTTTGTTTTTACCAATAGTCAGTCAACTTCATTTCACATCGTCTGACCTGTGCTGTCTAGTTCCAACGGGGCTTCTGCCATTTCCCTCCTATCTTGCAGCTGAGTCTACAGTTCAGAAGTGTCTTATTCCTCTGAGTTACTCCCCTTTGGACCATCCCAGAAATCCCCCTCCCTCCTTGGCATTTGCCCAAATGATGTCTTCAAGGCAACCTGGGAGCATGTAGTTGAATGATCTCCGTTGCAGCTGGCCAATGGTGTAGCTGGTTCACGCCGTGCTGACAGGGGCTGGGTTGTTTGCATTGGTGGGCTGTGGCCAGCTAAGATTCACTGGATTTCTTTCATCCTTCCAGCTCCTGTCCAAAAGCAGCTGAAGCCGGTCGCCTCCTGCTGGGTGATCTGTGGTCACACAGGGAGTTCCAGGGCATTCTCAAACAGGTGAGGAAGCTATGTGTTAGCCTTTTCCTGATTCTCAGCTAACTGGATAGCGGCAGGCTGGATTCACCCACCTCCCTCACCCCCCCGCCAGGGTTAATGAATTTGCGAGGGATGTTGCCAGGGTCTATGAGAAAAGCCTGGGGCTTTGAGAGTGCCCTTAGCTGCCCATCAACACACGGGCCTCATTCGCCTCTCATTTACACTGGTGTAAATAACTCCATTGAGGCCCATGCAGATCCACTGGTGCAAAGCCAGTGCGAGTGGAAGAGGCAGCTCCATGGAGTCCCTAACGTGTGTGGCTAGAGGAGAAGTGATTGCGACAGCCCCCAACCAGGGTTCCTTTTCTCAAGTCCCACACTTCCTCTTTGGTCCACAGACCTGCCCTGTGGTCACCTCCCCTACTTCAGGGACAGAATAATCCTTTAGACCAACAAGAGAAGCAGCCAGCATTTGTCAGGTCCCCTCTCCTTCCCCAGCAGAATCCCCAAACCTGCAGAGTCGGAACTAGCCTCTTTGCTCCAGACTGGTTTCTTTCACCAAACTGGGGTTCTCCTCCCACACCGTGGAAAGCCGACAGCAGCAGGGAGTAAAAGGATTGACTGAGGGGAAGGGGCAATGTGTGGAAAATGGGTGCAACTTGTGGGCCTCAAATCCACACAAAGGTTGATGGTGAGGGTTTTTTTTTCCTGTTTTTAACCTTACGGCAGCCCTCCTTAAGACGCCAATCAATTCCACTCCAATTTGACAAGACTGAGTCACTCTAGCATATTTTACACATGGTCCTTGCACAAATGTGCATCGAACATACCTGATCCTTACTGTCTTTCCAGTATAGGCAACGATATTTCCTCAGCAAGGCGGGTTGAGGTCCTGCTATCTATAGAGGGAGGACAATGCAGGAAAGACTCATTCCCTCAATATCTATGACTGTTTGCATGCACATTGCATGCTTTGTGCAGGCAAAAGATTGCACAAGGTGCATGCAACATTAACATTTCTGCAAAGGACATAGTGAGTGCACGCAGCCAACTTGCTGGATGCAGGTGGTCTTTGAGGTAGGACAGAGGAATTTGACTCATGGGTGATGACATTAGATAATGATTGATTTGCAAGTTACCTGCATTAACTGCCTTCCAATAACTTCCACGTCTCATTCTGCAGCAAGGATTCGATAAGAACATGTTGGGATCCTTAACCGGGAGTGCTTTCAGGAGCCTGTCTTCCAGATTCTAAGAAGAGACCTTCAGCACAAGTTCAGCCTGCAGGTGAGAAGGGGATTGTCACTGCTGAAAAAAACATGGTGTTCAAGGACAAACAAGATGTTTTCATGGAACTGCCTTGACACCAGCAGCAGTGTCATGTCATGTAAATGCTGCTCTGCTCACTTACATTTGCTAAGCACATGAGGCTGTTTCTAGGGCCAATTGCAAATATTCCATGAAAACCCCGTTTCACCAGAAAACTGGGGTTTTTTGGAGTAAGTGTCATTTTTCACCAAAAGTGCTTTTTAAGACACTTTTGACTTTCCATCGAAAACCTTATCAGCCAAAAACTTAGTTTTAGGCCAACAAAAAATTCCAGTTTTTGTTTTTTCAATAAACTGTCAAAATTTTCAATAGGGGAGGAAAAAATTCCAATCATCAGCTCTAGCTGTTTCTAATGCAGAAATTGCCTCATTGGTCTAAGATGTAGGGAAGTCATTTCCTTCCGACTCACGTAGTGTAACAGCTACACAGATGAGGTCGTCAGAACAGAGACTGTACCCTCTCTGTGTTTGTACAGGGCCTAGCCCATTGAGTATGTGATGTGACCATGAAACCTCCTCTCTACAACCAGGACAGCCCTTCAGTGGCTTTGACTTTTTTTCCAAGCTAGAATGTAAACTGTTCAACATCAGTTTACAGAATGCAATTATTGGGCAATGCAGCTTCTGTTTCAGCTCTCTCCAAAAACATGTCTGTTCTTGAACCATGAGTCAAATTAATCAGACCTTGTGATTAGCATGGAATGATTCCCAAATTTAATATGGCACTTAACAGCTTTTAGGCACTTTATGAGCCTCATTAGTCCTCAGAAAAGCCCATTGAGATAGCTAAGAAGTGTACTAGGGTCTGCATATTCCAGCCAGCACTGAGAGGTTAAGGCCCCCAGGATTTTGAAGTACTCACTAAAATGTATTGCTTCAATTTTTGGTCAAGCAACCTGAGACATGTAGGGCCCAGAGGCATGCTGTCATTTTATGCAAAGCATGTATTGCTTGCCCCAGGCCCGGCTGTGCCCATGGGACGATTCTGTCCAGTCCCCAAACATGCAAACAAAATGGCATCTTCTGCATGCACCATGTGTGAGGTCACACCACAAGGAGGACACCATTTTGTAGGGCAAAATGGCATCTGCTGCACAGTGTGGCCTCACACATATGGTGTGTGTGATGTCACACTGTGTGGAAGACACCATTTTGGATGCAAATGCACAATCGCATGCCACTGGGAGAACCTGACTTTCAAAGGTGCTGATTGCCCATAACTCCAACTGAAGCAAAAGGAGTTGGAGCTGCTCAGCATCTCTAACACATCAGGCCTTTCACATCTGGAATTTGGACACCTCAGAAATTGGGGCATCCAAAATTAGCAATTTGCCCCCTTCTGCGGTATGTCCTGTGTGGTCAAACACTGTGGGCCCCCCAAAACGTCCCCGTGGTGGGGCAAAAATGATGGAATCAACTGCCCCTGCACAGGGGTGAATTTCAGCTGTGATGAATAACTTGACCATCTTTGCTGAGAATCGTGGTTTGATAGATTCTTGTAACTTTACCACAGATTCAGGGATGGGAGAGGAACAGCACAGGGAAAGAATGTGGGGATTACGGAGTGTCAAAGGGTGAGGACATATCTGAATGTGAAAAAGACATTTTGAATTGATTAATCATTAATCAAGGTGTTTGTTTGTTTTTTCCCTTGCAGAGTTTGTCGTTGGTTCGTGTCTGGAATGACTTAATCCTCAAGGGATGAGTTAGGACATTACAGATATACAGTGTTTATAGAGTTAATTCCAACTGTAAAGCAAACTAAGTATAATTTTTTGTGTGTGGTTGATACAGATATTTTAAAGCATTTTGGGGGGAGGGCAGGGGGGAGGAGGAATTTGAGTTTAAAGTTTCCTGATGTCAATAACTCTTTTTTCAAATTGTGTGTGTGTGTGTAGACACACAGACACACACAGAGTGGGATTTTCCAAAGAGATACCTAAAACAGTTAATCCCACAATTTCCACTGAAAGCCAATGGGCGTTGTGTACCTTCACCCCCTTAGGCACTTATGAAAATCCTACCATATAGATGTGTGTGTATGTATGTATATATGCACTAAACACAACTGTACCAACCCATGTCACAACCCATTCTTATGCAAATGTATAAAACTACTAACTATATGCTATGTGGTTATTCCATTGTAGATGGCCACTGTAGACAGATACAAACCATAATGTTTTAGATGGCTGGTTATTTCTTAACTTGGTGGACATGGGCTTCTTTCTGCTTTCGACTCTTTGTCAAGTCAGCTTTCATATTCAGAGATATGTATTTTCTCTCATAGGTTACATGGTTTCTAAATCTCAAGAAGCAAATTCATGTCTGAGAAATATCACTGGAAGCAGGGCCTTGGAAAATCTTCTCATAAACTGTATGTTATTGTACATTAGTCACATATAGTCTAGAGCATGGAAGCTGCTGAGGCCACAAACCATTTAAGACACCGCAGCAAACATAAAAGACATGTATCTTACTAAATACCGCCATTGCTTTCCTAATAATGCTGTAATTGGCAAAACTTGGCATTAGGTAGCTCAGCTCAACAAAGGGACATGACATTGTTTCCCAGGGACATTGTGGGCACTAAATGGGGATGAAAAGCAAAAAACAAAAACAAAAAAAAACCCAGCTGTTTTATCACAGTTGGTGAAACCAACATAAAATATTAGTGTTTGAGTGGTTAAGGCAGTTAAAGAGAGCTCTTTAAGGAAGGACAGTCTGGAATACTTTCCGGTCCCAGATGCTATCCAGTTCATCCTGTATGTGGTAGAAAAGACCTAAATTTATTCTTAATCAGTCAGTTTCTTCTATGACATTAACAGGGTGAAGCTGATGGCTTGGTCTTGCTCTTCTTAAAAAGTCCACGCTATCTCCAGTGCTGTTGAGCGAACATGAGTTGTTTCGGGAAAGGGCTAGGATCAGCTATGTGACTGGAATACATTTGCAGAAGGCCTGTGCTAGTTGTCCTGCATGTGACACCATGGCTTAGTACAAGCAAGTCATTCTACACATTCCAGGGCTCGCTGGACCTCCTGGAAAGAGGTCATTAAGGACGTGAGCGAGAGAAGGAAAATAATGCAAGTGTTTTGTTGGGAGGCAAAATATAGGGTCAGCTCCTCAGCTGGGGTAATGCAGCATAGCTCTGTTATCGTCAATGGCGTTTTGTCAGTTTATACCAGTTGGGATCTGGCTCACCAAGTTTAGGTTAGTCCTGCTCTGGCTATTCTCTAGGTCTGAGCAAAGGGGCAGAATTTGCACGCTTTTGGAGTAGAATGGAGAGGGGGAGTCTCCAGCCAGGGTAAAAAGGCAAGAAGGAAATGGTAGAGTGGAAGCTGTTAGCCAGTTCCTTTTTCCCTTGGGATGCAAAAGGTATTTTTAACCCTTTGCACCTTGATGAGCAACATCTCTTTACTTGTACCCATAGGCGCCGACTTCTGCTGGCGCCGGTGGGTGCTCAACCACCCAAACGCCCCCGGCCTGGCCCTGCCCCGACTCCACCCCTGCCCCCTCCCGCCCCTGCCCTGCCCCCATTCCAACCCCTTCCCCAAATCCCCGCCCCAGCCCCGCCTCTTCCCCCCTCCTCCCCTGAGCTCGCCGCGGCCCCGCTCCTCCCCCGTCCTTCCCGGAGGTTGTTACGCTGCGAAACAGCTGTTTGGCAGCGGCAAGTGCTGGAAAGTAGGTGGAGAAGCGGGGACGCAGCATTCTCCAGGGAGAAGGTGGAAGTGAGGTGAGGTGGAGGGAGCGGGGAGGTGAGCTTGGCTGATGATGGGTGCAGAGCACCCACCAGTTTTTCCCCATGGGTGCTCCAGCCCCGGAGCACCCACAGAGTCAGCGCCTATGCTTGTACCCATACATGTTTATTTCTGAGCTTTCTATGCAAGGATGTCAGCCAAGTGAAACAGATGTAGAACAAAGCCTCCCTGGGGTGGATCTGTGGACTTTGTAGGCTAAACAAAATCATAGTCCCAGTCTCAAGAGGGAATTTGGCCCAGGGACATGATGCCATCATACCTTTCAAATACGTAACCATTCCATTTATGTGGTTCAAAATGTTCTTAGGAGAACATCAAACTTTGCTTGTGCAAGATATCTTTTCAATTTTAAAGTGCATTGTGCATATTTTTGGTAGGCATCCCATTTCTCATTACTGGTGGTTGTAGGCACAACCTCAACAATTGTACGCTTGCAGTTTATGCATGGAGTTCTGCGTGTAAATGGGGCACACTCCTTTGAAATTCTGGAGCTGAATGTCCATAGCTGTAAAGTTAATAGGGACAACCTGCTGAACTGTTAAATGCATCAATGGCATACTGAGGGAATTCCAGTGTAATTTTGCAGTTTATTGACATACTGTGCCTTTATTTTAAGGCACCACAATTGGCAGTGGTAGAGTAGCTGAATGTAGTATATCACTTTAGTTAAGGCACAAATAGCTGTAACTGGATACTTTATAAAGACGATAGGATTTCATTAGTAATTACTAAACTCAAAAGGCCAGATCCATACCTGATATACATTCTATTACTTCAGTAGAAAGTTTTATCTAAAGCTAACAAATAGCTTCAAAAACATTGTTCCTTTAGTGTGGGATTAGTTACTGAATCACATAAAAGAGCCCGTTAATATGATATGGCAAATCACACATTATCAGCCATCTCTGTGCTCCCCGAGCGATTTTACAGCTGCCATTCCCTGTCAAAATGGGTGATAGACTCTAATCTCCCCTCTCACCATGTGAATCTGGCGTAACTCTACTGAAGTCAATGGAATGATGCTGGTATAAAATGGTTGTAAGGAAAATCAGGCCCACTGGGATAACAGAGGTCACTGCAACCAATTGGCTGGGTGTGTCCCCTCAAATCAGAGAGAAGAACAGAGTTCAGCAAAACACCCGACACGTGGTAAGGGCATAAATCTCACTTCCCAGGAGTAACGCTGACCTGTTTAGAAGATGCTGTTTCGTAAATGCATATCTTTAACTGTGACATCCTATTCTCCCCCCACCCATTCTAAGTATATTTTGAGCCAAGGATTTTTTGTTTGTTTGGTGTTTGAAAGCCAAAATTGGGCTTAGCATACTCCCAAAGCAATACCAATGAGAACAGGCCCAGTGTACATAGCATGTGCTCTTGTTTGTAGTGGGTGGGTGGGAGGGGGATAGAGAATTACCAGGGAGGGAACATATCCAGCACCAATGCTGGTCCTGCCACACACGTTAGGGCCTGATATTTCCAGAGGACACTAGTCATGTAAATAACTCCCTTAACTTAGGCTAAGGTGAACTTTGGGGGGGTGGGATGTCCCCACCTGTGCTTTGTTTTATGTATTGTAAATTCCTAATAAAGGGAAGTGTCAGATCATCATCTATCTTTGTAACTGACCCATCCATAGCTATACGGTTTATGCTGTAGAGATGTGAGAAGAATATCAGTTGTTTTGGCTGCACCATATGTATTTGCTTCACTGGAAAAATCTGAAATCCAATAAAAATGGCTGAAATGTCTTTGAACTTTTCTCTCTGGAGGGTGGTGGTTTTGCTTTCCCTGCCGCTGGAACTCCTGAAGAGTAAAACGCCCATTTGAAACTGGTCAGACCTCCTCACCTGGATTATTGTGCACAACGTGGGTCCCCCGTGTTCAAGAAAGATGAAGTCACTGGACCAGGTGCAGGAAAGGGCTGCTAGGGTGATCAGGAGAATGGAGAACTGATCCTCGGAGAGGGGACTGAAAAAGGCTTGGCTTGTTCGGCCTGGCAAAATGTGGGCTGAGAGGTGGTCAGATTACCCCGCAATGTATTTAGAGAATAAACACCAGTGAGGGAGAAGAGCTGCTTAAGATCAAGGACACTTTTGCGCAAGATGTCACAGGCCAGGCATTGATTTAGGCTGGGAATGAGAAGGCGGCTTCTTTAAAGCATGATGGGGTGCAATGTCACAGGAAAGACTATTGATGTTCTCAGTTTCAGCTGGGTTCAATTCCTCACAATGTGTATGTGCAATATTTGGCCAATCAAACACGGCTTATCCGGTTACATTCCTCACCACACAGACCTCACAAAGAATCAGACAGGTTGGTATCCACAAAGTTCATTGTTCAGTTATTACATTTAATAGGGTCCGATCCTGCATTGATTCATACATGAATAGATTGAAGGCCAGAAGTGACCATTAGATCCTGCATATCCTCCTGCATATCACAGGACATTACATTTCCTGTAACATACACGTGAGCACCATAAAAATGGACGTCTGATACAACATGTGGTGTGTTTTCCCTGGGAAAGGAAAGTTAAGATGCCAGGCCAAAATAAAGTAACCCGATTTAGTGATAATGAATCTAAATGGGACTAATTCTTTATTGAGGTGGCTGGACAGCGGCCACAGGCCAGAGCCATAATTGGCCTGGAAGAAACACAGGGACATATTGGTGTTGAGAAGGAAGGAACCAAAGTGCCTTTCTCATTCTGAGTTTAAAACCTACCTTCTGTTACAGCATGATCGGATGCCCTGCTCCACAGCTGAGAATTGTTTTAACATGAACACGACAGCCTACTTGTCCTCTGGTTTCATGCGGACAAACAGCTGGACTGTTTCTGCGAAGTTTTCGCAAGACATTCAACCTGAGGAAGACACCCACGTGGACACACTTTTGACGGGTCACAGTAATAAACATGGGCAACCCACCATGAAATTCAAAGTGTTCCAAAACACAGCAGGGAGGAATGAGGACCAGCAAGCCGCCCCATGCAAGACATTGTACAGCTCTCGGGTGCTAATACATCGTAGTCTATGAGACCAGGCCCCATGTAAGCTGGAAGCTCATGCCTCCATTCTATATCACATTCCCAGTGCTCTGAGATGCAGAGGGTCTTGTGCTGGAACGTGTTTGATGAACTCGGGGAGAAAAAAAATCTGTTGTCCTGCACAGTCTCACTCTATCCAGCTGCTGCATACTTCCCTTTGGCCCCAGAAATTCTGTGCCGGCACCTGGCTCAGCTAGAGCTGTAAACCAGTAACTGCTCTTGGGATCAAAGCACCTGCAGCCAAGCAGAACAGATGCACCTCAAAAAAAGGCTGGGGGGGAACTGAACATTTTCCCGTAAGAACGGCACTGACAGGCTGAAGTCCTCTTTGCAATGTAAACAGGGATTTTTGCTGGGATTTAAAAAAAAACTTGTTGACAAGTAGATTAAGGCAGCAGATCTATTTGGGAGCACTCAGGTGCGAGTCATCAAATTCTTACAGGCTGACACATAGACCAATAACGGTTTAACCCTGAAGAGAATCATACTTAAACACACAGCGGAGTAAATCTCCATGAGCATGCTCAGCTGCTACAGTGTAAAGTGGGGAGAAGCAATCAGGGAGGGGAAAGGCAGGTGCTGGGTGAGGTGAAAGGTATGGGAGTGTCTAGCTGGATTAGACATGGAGATTAACAGCCTCCCCAGTGGTAAACAGCCTCTGGGGTGTCTGTTACTGATCTGCCTCCAAGCCCCAACTGAGAGCAGATCGAAAGGGTACCCAGCAACTTCTGGTTTGTACAAATGGTCCTTAAACTTTAGTGAGTTTCCTCTTCATAACGCAGCCAAGCAGGATCGCATTAGAAGCTGAATGCAGAACATGTACGTGCACACAGGTATAAACCCCGAGAATCCATATGCGTGCCTAGGGCATACAGCCTGTGTGCACATGCGTACACACCTATTCGTATTCCCACACATGGTAGAGGTTGGGTAGATATGCACACACCTGCTAACACACCGTCTATACTAACCATGTATGCTCACACAGAAGGTGTGCACACAGGGCAGGCAGCCACATACTGTGTGTCCACGCACACCACCAGATCCTCAGCTGGTGTAACTGGATGCTGCTCCATTGAAGTCAATTTATACCAGCTGAGGATCTGGACTGAAATCATATACAGAGCAAAGCTGTACAAACAGTACACACAGTGGTGCGAAAACTAGAATTGCTATTCTCAGCCGCCCTCACACTTAATAGCGGGACGTCCCTTCCTCAGTATCAAACATTGTTACAATCCCTAGAACCCTGACTCAGCCATATTGTGAGATTACTGCTCCAGGGGCAGCCAACCTGTGCAAATGAAGCTGGAAGAGGAAATGTTCCTACAGCTGTTGCTGATAACAACCTGCAGTATCAACCTCCCACCCCCCTCCACCTCCATGTTCTAAAAAAGAAAACCAACACACAACTGGCTTAAAAGGAGATTTTATTTGCAAAACCCAGTGAGCTGGGGATTCTTTTCACTAAAGGTTTGAGCCTTTAGGGTGCATTTGGGTCATACTTTGCAAATTTTTTTTTTAAACTGAGCTTCATATAATCACAGGACTCCAGGAACTGGGGCTTTAAGACAGACACCAAATATGACGACACTCTGACTAGCTGGTGACACTGCAGCTCAAAGAAAGAAGGGGAGGTCCCTCTACATTGGCAGATTGTGTTGGGAACATGAAAGCAGCACAGGCATGTAACGGAGCTAGTTCAGGCCTGATAGCAGCCTGAGGTCTTCAGGAGCAGAGAATGTGGTGGCAGCAGGCGTTAGACAAAAAGCTGTACAGGCCGCAGCCTCTGCCAGCCGCAGGCATAAGACAGGCTTACTGCAGGGTCTACAGAGCGTCTACAGCATTTCACAGCTGTCAATCAGCTCAACAAGCCTATTTTGCCATAAAACATTGGCGTGCCGGTAACGAGCTTCAGCAGGGCAAGACAAGAGGCCTGGCTCTCTATTGCCTTTGCACCTGTGGCTTCATTTACAAGTGTGCAAACAGAGAGCAACGCTTGTTATAATGCTACCAGGGAAGAGTGGTAGTGGGCCAGGGGGGAGGGATAGCTCAGTGGTTTGAGCATTGGCCTGCTAAACCCAGGGTTGTGAGTTCAATTCTTGAGGGGGCCACTTAGGGATCTGGGGCAAAAATTGGAGATTGGTCCTGCTTTGAGCAGCGGGTTGGACTAGATGACCTCCTAAGGTCCCTTCCAATCCTGATATTCTATGATACACCCGCTCTGCATCTGTGTGCATGATAACTCCAAAAAGGGAGGGGTGGGGGGAGTCAGGCCCAAGCTTTCGAAAAACCCAAACCACTGCAGGTTTTGTCCATGCAGAGTTTAGATCCTTTTCCAAAAGTAACCTGCACTGCCACTGAGGAACGCTGTCTCTTTAGTGGCAAGACCTTTATGAATGACCTCAAAGCTTTATAAATATGCCACTAGCACTGGGCTAATTGACATGGGGCCTCCGCTCAGGCAATAGAAGTTGCTGCTGTTAATCCAGCGGCCGAAGTTCGGGCCACAGAAAACCAACCAGCCAATGGTGTCATTGCACAGAGTTTAGTGTAACACCAACAGACCCCGGTTGTTGGCGGGTGGGATCGAACCTGGGACCTCCACAGCTAAATGCATGAGCCTCTGCAGCATGAGCTAAAAGCTCTTAGCATGACTCATTAATATCTCTCTCTCCAAGTGATCTCAGTGCCACTAGGACAGAACACCACACCCAGGAGGTATGTGGGTTAAATTAGCTGAACACTTTCTTAGACTATTTGGTTTGCACATCTCGTTGCTTTCTTCTTTGAGGAAACCCTCTTGTTCCATCACAGGATACAAGTTGTCATAAACATACAGCTAAGGGTAGCATAAAATCCTTCCTTCACCTGTAAGGGGTTAATCAGTTCAGTTAACCTAGCTGGCACCTGACCAGAAGGACCAATGGGGAAAGAGGGTACTTTCAAATCGGGGAGGGGGAGGTTTTGTTTGTGCTCTTTGTGTGTGCCCTCTCGGACAGAGAGAGGGACCAGGGCAGGAAAAAGCATCTCCTAAAAGATCCTGAAATGATACATCTAAAATTACAGAAATTGTAGGTAATAGCAAGGAAATGCGGTAGATTATCTTTTGTTTTAGCTTGTGAATTTTCCCTATGCTAAGCGGTAGTTTTATTCCTGTTTTTTGTAACTTTGAAGCTAAGCCTAGAGGGGAATCCTCTGTGTTTTAAATCTTTTTATTTACCCTCTAAAGTTACCTTCCATCCTGATTTTGCAGGTATGATTCTTTTACTTTTTTAAAAAATAAAGTTCTTCTTTTAAGAACCTGATTGATTTTAGTGTCCTAAAAATAAAGGGTCTGGTTTGTACTTTTATTAAAGGCAATTGATTGGTATATTATTCTCAAGCCTCCCCAGGAAAGGGGGTGAAGAGGCTTGAGGGGATAAGGCTCCAAGTGGCCCCTCCCTGAAGGTTTGTTTAAATCACTTGGTGGTGGCAGCAATACCATCCAAGGACAAGGAAAGGAATTGTGCCTTGGGGAAGTTTTAACCTAAGCTGGTGGAATATAAGCTTAGGGGGTCTTTCATGCGGGTCCCCGCATCTGTACCCCAGAGTTCAGAGTGGGGAGGGAACCCGGACACAAGTACTTCTGCTGTGGGATAGGAGTGATTTAGTTGGGGATTGGTCCTGCTTTGAGCAGGGGGTTGGACCAGATGACCTCCTGAAGTTCCTTCCAACGCTGATATTCTATTATTCTTATGGGCTTCAAGCAGGAGAACTGGGCCTAGGTTTCAGCAGGGTTGGAAAGAGCATAAGATGAGATGAAACCAGGAAGCAAAGGGCTACCCGAAAGTTTAAAGGTTCTCTCAATCTCACCTCATTCCATTTTTCATGCATAGACCTTGCAGTGCTTTACAAAGGAGGAAAGTATTGTCCCCACTTTACGTTAGGGGAAAGAAGCAGGGCAGTGAAGTCCCTTACTCAGTATCGCACAGCAGGGCCAGGACCAGAACCCATGTTTCCTGAGTGCCACAGCAGTGCTCCAACTAACCTTTTCCTAGTGACGATTCCCCAACTCAGAAGTGACGTGGATGCAACCTTCTGCAGGCCTAGGGTGGCCAGCAGCCAGAGGGTTAAAGACAAGACCAGGATGAACAGACTGGGTTGTTTACGTTACTCAAAGTGATGACTCCACAATGCGATAAACCTGCATGGGTGTGACTATGTTCCTAAAACTCGTTCAGCACAAGCTCTTGGATAGAATGCCAGCATTCCTGCTGGGGTGAGCCATCATGGGAAAATCAGTCGAGAGAGCACTCCGCTGCCTGCTGTACAGCAGAGACATGGATGCAAAGTGAGTCAGAACCCCACCTTCCTCTACCTGGGCAGGAGGCAAACATGCTCATGAGAAAAAGGGAGGCCCACACACACACATTCACATTCTCAGCTGCTGTACATCAGCATAGCTCCACAGACTTCTGTGAGGATGCACCAGTTTACACCAATTGAAGATCTGGGACAACGAGCTCACCATATGTGTAGCTGGGCAAATACATCAATTTCACTGGCATGGAAATTGATAGGATGATGGGGGTGGGGCTAGGGGACAGTCAGTTTCCTACAATGATGCTAACCAGTGGCACCCCAGGAATGTAACAATCTTTGTACGGGCAGAGTTTTGAAGCAGTTGGAAGGAGAAACGTTCTCCAATGTTACAAGAGGGATTTGTCCATCAGATTCCTAGACACACCTAGCACTGGCTGAAATTCAGGATTTCTAGTTTGCAAGAAGTTTCAGCATTTCAAAATTTGGCTTCATTCTGATTCAGAGTGAAACTGAATTTTCAGTTGCTCATGAACCAGAAATTCTGAAAGTATTGTGTTTTGGAAACATCAACACATGGTGTTTTCAAGAGGAAATTTTCTCTCTGGGATCAGACGAGTGCTCTTGACATTCGTGTCAGTTTCACCTCTGCGATTGCTGTGTTTTGTCAGAACATAAGAATGGCCAGACTGGATCAGACTCATAGGCGCCGACTCCATGGGTGCTCTGGGGCTGGAGCGCCCATGGGGAAAAATTGGTGGGTGCTGAGCACCCACCGGCAGCTCCCCGCCGGCCCTCCCACCCACGCCCAACTCACCTTCCAGCCTCTCCCCCCGCCCAGCCAGCGATCACATCCATAGGTCAGTCTTGAGTGCCAAGGTTCAAACAGGGGCATTCCACTCTGTGCAAGACAGACATGTGCCAACACCCCCTGCAACGTTGGGAGTTGGAGGATGCTGCACTGTTGGGGATGCCATCACGTGATGTTAGGTGAGACATTAAGCCAAGGCACTGGCCATCATTCCCTGTCTGATTGATCACGGTCAGAAGCGGTAGATGAGCTGTTGTTGAATGCATAGATCGCATTGATCAATATATTTAATCTGGAAAGCTACCAACAGGCTCCCATCCCATGCCCTGCGATGTGGCCCATTTGCCTTCGCATACAAATGTTGAATTGACTTTGCGTGTAGATATTCATGGAACAATAGTATTTTCACCCAGATAAAACTCAACCTTTCTGATGCCCTTAGTGCTTTTCTACCATTCAGAATGAAAACGGTGGCATCCCTGGCTGAGAACCAGTTGCACTGGTAGCGCAGCAAAATTTCCCTAATCCAGAGGCTTCTCTGCTGGGAGGGATGGGGTTGTCCCGGAGCCTGCATGTTCCGTCTCCAGGAGCTCAGCAGGGGCCCTCTAAAGCACAAAGCGAGTCTACGCTATTTTTAATTGCAAGTTTCAGCTCTCTGGTGTTTGTTGTATCGCTTTGATTTGGGTTACGCGCCTAATGAGTTGGAACTCGCAGCGCAGCTTGGTGCTGAGACTGGCACTCCATGTTCTTCAGCCAAAGGGAGGAAACCGCCCTGCCCAGAAGAGCAAAGGGCTGGATGTAAACACACTGGCTGTTACAAGGCAAAGTGCGATCTGTCTCTTCATCCCATCAGCTCCCCGCGTGAAACGTCCCATATAGGGTCAGATTTTCAGAACAAGCCCCTCTCCTGTTTAGACACTCGCTGGATTTCCAGAATAGCTCAGCCCCCATCATGAAAATTCAAAAATATGGCCACGTCACAGTGGGAGCCGCTGGGTGCTGGGCATTTGGGAATCTGGCCCCGAGTTCTTGGAAGAGCTGACCCCATGATATCAGAGGCCACACTTTTCAAACACAGATATCTAAAATTAAGCTCCTGGAACCATGTTTCGGCACCTAAATAAAAGTGCAGCACAGCAACAACTCTGGGAGCTCCGACGTCTGAAAAATCAGGCCATTGGTTTAAGTGCTTAACTTTTAGGCTGCTGGGCCAAGAGAGTGGTTGTTTTCGGGGGCCTTATGCATTCAGTGCCCAACATGAGAAGCCTTAAAGGGGTCCCTTTGTCAGAAAGTGCTGAGGACCCCACCCCCTGGGAATGAGAGTCTTTCAAAGCAACTCACGTTGAGTCCCCAAAGTCAACACTGACTTTTGAAAATCTTGGCCTTAGGTTTAAAATTTTATCCTAGAAGATTATAAAGAGGATGCTCCCAGAGAACTCCGTTTCTTATACACGCCTCACCTCTGAGCTGCCGGCAAACTGAAAGGAGACCAGAGGGGATCAAAACTGAAAGGAGACCAGAGGGGATTTTACAGCTGCCAATGGAGTCAACCTGTTTCTGGATCACGTCTGCTACAAATGGCCTTTTACCCTTCATGCAATTTAACGTGCTCCTGAAAAGCGTCACAACCATTATCAGCCACACACATTTGCAGAGCCCAGACTAGACCCGGATTTTCAGTTGCCTCTATCACCTGAGCAAAATGAACCCTTTTTCAGCAGATACAGCTAGCTGGTCCCTAACTCCCATGGGAGTTAAACACAGTTGAAAATCCCACTAGGCAACACTCTGCATCTTTACGCACCTAAATACCATGAAAAAAAATCTGACCCCTGATGTGCTAGTCTGTAAAATGGGGGTAATGTTTTACTGTACCACACAGTGGGGTTACGCGTGTAAATCAAGAAGCATTTATGAGGTGCTCATGTACTCCAGTGCCAGGAACAGACTTGTCTCATGTTTATACAGCACCCAGTGCACTGGTGCTGGGGCCCAAAGGCGTTACGGCAATACGAATAAATATGATGTGAATACCTAGATAGTTTATTGTGTAAGCTCTTTGGGGTAAGGCCGGCTCAAGGGACTCCTATGGGAGTGAGATGCCTTAATATCTGTGAGGATCTGAGCCTGTGTCTATGAAGTGCCGAGCATATAATATTAATAAAACCCATCCCTCCAATTATGCACACAAGGAACAAACTTCTGCCGCGGGACACCTCTGGGACCTGATTTTCCTTTAATAACCTCACCCTTGTACATGTGAGGAAAGACCAATGGAATTCTAAGAGAGGCCTTTTCCTGCAGCTCAGTGAAATCCTGACATCCAAGCAAAACAGGTTGGGGACCAAAGAACTGGGTGAAGCCAGCTTGGGAAGATCTTATGGTCCTGTAATAGGGCAGTGTTACCAATTCTTGCACGTCTATTGCAAGTCCTGTGGTAAATGGTGTTTCTCTTTAAAGAAAGGGCGAGCACCTGGAGTCATGTGATTAGAAAAATAGCTGAGATTCTGAATATAAAAGTACATTTCTACCCCTCCTGGCTGCAGAGAGAAGCTTGACATGTGAAGTTCAAAGGCTCAGAAGCCAGCAGGCAAATAAAAATATCCCCCCAATTTATCATTTTTAAAAATCTTATGTTTTTTGGAGGACTTGACAACACTGCATTGTGGCTAGGTAGACTCCACAAGCTGGGCCCATAACCTGGTTCATTTTACCCCTAGGATGACCAGGCCTGACTGTTACCAGGGTTATCTTGAGCTATGGGTGAGGGGGTGGGCTGGAAACAGGACCCTGATCACAGAAACCCATGTGAGCAATGGAGTTTGCTTCATGGGACTTCTCATCCCTGGGACAGGACTGATCATGGGAGTATCACTGTCAAAAGCTGCTACGAAGGCCCAGGAAAGAGTGCTCTGTGGTGTCTGTCCATGGATAACCCAGCCCACTCCGAGGGCTGAGAGAAACACTGGACTCACCACTCTATACAGGATGGGTTGGCTCTTCAAGCCAATAGGACCATGATTCTGAAGTGAGTGGCTTCCAGAACCATCTGTGTATACGCACACACTTGAAAACAGGCTCCAGCTCAGAGCATTCTCCTAAAAATCTGGAGAGCAGACAGCCCTAAGTGTTTAAATGTGATCACCTAGGGGACAGTTTCAAGTGCACAAGAGGCAGTGAGGAAACCAGTTCCCACTGAAGGAAAAAATGGGTGTTAGACACTTCTCCCATTTGGACTTGGATGGGGTTGGGAGGGGGGACTACACCCTGCAGACATACAAGAGAGTGAGTATAACCCACTGTGTTGTGTTCCTGTCAGCCCGTTCCACAGAGAATGGGCATCTGCAAGCGATCCATGCCAAAAGAAAAGTCTTTTAGTTCAACCTGCATAGGCTCAGGCTTTATATCTAGAAGCGGCAGCCCCCAGTTCAATCCCCAGTGGCAACCAAGATGGCGGTTGTTGCATGAGCAATGAGCATCTTCCTCTCAAAATGAATGGCTAAGCAAAGTTATATTCCCTGTAACTCAATGTTGACTAGAAATATCTGTAATCCTACAGATCAGCAGCTGAAATGCCTTCAGGCAGGTTGCAATGGCTCAGATCAAGATCCCAAATGTTTCCTAGCTATACAGCAACTGATCTAGATAAGGAAACTTTAACAAGTAAAGTACACAGTGATGTGCACACTAAAAATGCATGATCGATAAATTGCCAGTTCTTTGGATCTCACCATCGGTCTGATGAATGTCTCACTAAAAGTGATATTTTTAGATTTTTCTTAGAAGCTTTAGACACTTCAGACACCCAAGAACCAACCCTCACCTACAATGGTGAACAGCATGTCATATATAACTTTTCAAGTAACAGGCTATTTCATTTCACACAGACCTTAGAGCTGCTAGATTCTCAACTGATGTTCCACTGTTGAACCTGAGAATCTGACCCCTACGACTCAGTTCTCTGATTCACTCCAGGGGAAATCAAAAGAGTCACTGCGTTAAAGTAAACGGCCTTGATTCTTATTTACGGTAAGGCCCCTTTATCATGCTCCATCAGGGTAAATGGAAGTCACAGTGGTGACAAATCACATGTGCATTCATTTTAAGTCCCCTTTACTCTGTCACAGGGGTGTTTCATGTAAATGAGGAGCAGGGCTAATGAATTTATCGTAGTGTAATTGGGCACATTAAGGTTTCACTTACGTTTTGTTTAGCTTACAGATTATCTCAAAACCAAGTAGTTCCCTATAGCACAGGATGTTATCTAGAACGAGTGAATGATCCTTCACACTCCCAGTGCTTTGCACCTTCAAAGCACTCTACAAACACAAGCAAATTAATTGTCCATAGAAGGCCATGACTAAGAGCTGAGAAGCCGCATGAGTCAGTCTGCCTGCAACAGGTCTTTGAAGATGCCACTAAAAACTCATTTCGTAGGAAGGTCTGGTCACACCCACTGGAGACCTTATTCCAGGGCTTTGTAAAGGAGGGCCAGCCTCAGTACTGGAGTAACTGACTTACAAGGAGGTACACACAGAATGGAATTGTCCAAAACTCATTCATTCTTGATTGAATTCTGTGCTGGAGAAAAGTGCTGAATTTAACAGCACTGCACAAAGAGTCCTGTCTTCTCCGTGGAAGAAGTACAACTGACAGCCAGCTCCCCTCACGGGAAAGGGATATTTTCACCCAGCCCTGCTCCCAATACCATGAGCTGAGCCTTTGATTTCTCTTTGCCAAAAGGGCATTCTTCAGGCCCAGGGCCCTGTGTCCAGAGCTGTACCATCCCCACACCTGCTGCTGTCCAATCATTCTGACCTGGATGGGCTCAGGATTGTGCCACTGGCCTGGGGAGGCGGGATCACTCCTCAGCCCTGCCACAGGTTCACTGTGCAATCTTGGACAAGTCACTCAGGGTCCAGCTACCCTCCACATCAAGGGATAATTGTAGCACAGGTAGCCCCAGCTGGGCCTTCTTTAATCTAGCTAGCATGGGTAACGATAGAAATACAGATGTGATAGCACAGGCTTCAGCAGAGGCTGGCAACCCAAGTGCCTTTCCAGGCTCCCCAGTTAGCCTGTACTCTGGTTGTCAGACCATGCTGCCATTTCCACACTACCACTGTGACCCATGCTACCTCAGTTAAAGCTAGTGCAGGCCGGCATACCCATTGTAGAGTTGCCTTCACTTGCAGTGTAGACGCCCTCAAGTTTTCAGAAGTGCTCCACTCCCACTGTGGCATCTATTGTGATGCTGAGTTATTTGGGAAACTGGCCCCTCATCTCCGGGCTTCCACTTCCCTGCACCTGTAAGATGGGGCTAGGTCTATCTAATTTGTATGGTCCCTTATTATAGGCCTGTCACGGAGTGTGGGGGAGTCAGGCCCTGCACCCCTCTTCCCCGGATTCACTGGGAGTCTCAGCCAGCCAGTAGAACAGAAGGTTTATTAGAGATGCCAGGAACACAATCCAAACAGAGCTTGTCAGTACAACCAGGACCCCTCCTGCAGGCCCTTCCGGGGGGCAGGGAGCTTAGACCCCAGCCCGGGGGCTCCCTGCATTTCACCCCACAGCTCCAAACGGGGGGCAGGGAGGCCAGACCCTGTCTGCCCTTTCCTCCTCTTCCCAAGCCCGCTCCAAACTGAAAACCTCTCGCAGTCTCCCCCCCTGGCTCCAGGAGGTCACCTGACTCCTTTGTTCTCCAACCCTTTAGCTATCACCTTGCAGGGGGGAAAGGCCCAGGCCATCAGTTGCCAGGAAACAGGGAGGCGGCCATTCTCTGTGTCCAGGCCCCTGCCCACACCTGCCTTCTAGGGCTTTGTAACAATCATACACCCTTGTCCCACCACCTAGATACTGAAGCACTGCATGGGGAAAACCGAGGCACCCACACAGTACTCAGGGAAAACATTAACAACGGTCCTATTTTGTCACAAGGCCACATTTTCAAGAGAGCTCAGAGCCAGATTTCCAAGAGCTCAGTATGCAACCTGCTGGGATCTCCAGAAAATCTAGCCACATATTCAGGTGCCAGAGCGGGAGCTAGGCCCTCGTGAAAAGTCTGGCCTGTGTGTTTGTACAGCACGGCACCTAGCACAATGGAGCCCTGATCTCAGTTAGTCTGTTAGTCTATAAGGTGCCACAGGACTCTTTGTCGCTTCTACAGATCCAGACTAACCCTCTGATACCTGATCTCAGTTGTGACTTCAAGTTACTACGGTAATAGCGATAAGTCTCATTCAGCAAAAAGAACGAGTACTTGTGGCACCTTAGAGACTAACAAATTTATTTGGACATAAGCTTTTGTGGGCTAAAACCCACTTGGGCTTATGCCCAAATAAATGTGTTAGTCTCTAAGGAGCCACAAGGACTTCTCGTTCTTTTTGCTGATACAGACTAACACGGCTACCACTCTGAAACTAGTCTCATTCAGTTCATGCCAGTTTAATCCCACCACCCAGCTCTGCCTTTTCTTTCGGCACTTTGTTTTTCCTTCTTGAAAGTTTTTTCTGCCAAGAGGAAGTGTTTCAGTGCAAGTTTTGATTAGTCTCCATGTATTGCAAGGGCAATAGCAGCTGGTAATTTGTACTGGTGTTACGCCAGGGTGCCTCCAAGGGGGAATTAGTTGCTCAGGTTTGGGACTTTTGTGCGGCAGCCACAGAAAGACAACGATAGTTAAGACTTACTAAGCTGTTTCTTTGTCATTACAATGTTTGAGTGAATTCAGAAGCACTGTTTACTGCAAGTGAATTGCACTAATTGCAGCCATATGGAGTGTAGGCAGGTACTGAACAAGATTTGCTATTTCACCTCAATCCCAACCTGCAAGCAACCTCTGTTATTCCAGCCATGAGCCCCCCTCACCCCAACACTTCCAATGCACCACAATGCCACCCAGATGTTCTACCAGCCACGCATATATACACACCCCTTCACAGCTCTGCTGATAGGCCTTAAACCTGGCCTGCAATGTAGCACAGATTTTTTGTATAGAATCCGTCACATCAGCTATGCCCCGCATGAAGCAGATTAAAAAAAACCCTAAAGAACAAGAAGCAGAAGGAGTGAGGCAGAAACGGGAGGGTTTTAGCAGCAATAAGAAAATGGACAAATAGGTGGCAAGGCATGAGGAGACAGGGAGGCTGTTGCAGATGGCAGAAGATAGAGGTGAAGGCCCTTGCCTGCAGAGGGTTGCGGACACGTGAAGGGTCAGAGAGCAGGCACCTGCTAGAGAAGGGGAGTAGAGAGAAAGATCCAAGAGCAAGTTAATGGAGTCAGGGTCGTTTTAAATTGGCTCTTGACATGAATTGGCCCCAAGTGGGGTTATCTGGGAATGAAGTAACATGGCCATTTCTGTTTGTCCTGTACATGTGCGGAGGGCAGACCGCAGCTTTCAGCACGAGCTGGAGGTTCGGGAGCATGGACCTGCAGGTCACTAGGAAGGACATGAATGAGAAGCTCAGTGTTTGCACATCTGTTTTTGGTATATTGGACCAGCTCCAGTCACAACAACGGAGAGACATCCCCCACCTGCCAAGGAGGCAACCTGGGCACCCTCTGAAGATGCCAAAGGCCTTCTCTTCAGCCTGAGAGCAGCGTTGCTCCGTGATGAGAGGGCCCTGTTCACATAGGCAATGGCACAGACTCTGCTCTCAGCATCTGACTGGGAGGAGAGACAGAGGCTCGGAGCTGCGATATCCCCCCGGGCCACAGGTGCGAACAAGTCTCCAAAGCTGGAGCCGACAGTCTCGGCCCACGAAAGAAGAGATGCTCAGACCCCGCCACAATGGGTGCAGCTCAAGAACACAGGGTGCAGGAGAGACATGGCAGGAAGGGATCCCAAGAGGGAGTAGAGCTCTGATGTGCAGGGAATGGAGAGCAGTCACTGGTCCCAGCCCACTGAGGACTTAGAAAGTATGGACCAAGTGAAGTCACGTGTCCAGCTAATGTAAATGGTGCAGCTGCCTTTGACATCAGTGGAGCCAAACTGATTTTACACTGATGAGACTCTGGTCCCAGAGACTAACCCAGGGCTTGCATGAGAGTCCCAGGCTTTACCCTCTTCTCCAGACAAGTTGTGAGGTGTGGGAGGAGACCTGCCCACCCATCCAGACCTCAGAGGAGAATGAAAACAGATGGACAAACAGCTGACCTCGATGTTTCAGACCCCAGACTAGGGTCGGTGTGAATTTTGGGTGAGGATTTGGGCCAGTGTCCACTGTATCTGAAACGTGTGGCAGGTCCCCAAGTGCTGAGCCTCTCGCCTTACATGGCACAAGATCCCACCAACAAACTTGGGGGCACAACTCATCTGTTGGGTACGCCGCTTGAATGGTTTGGGACAAGCTAGTCTCCGATACAAGACTGCACTCCTGTCCGGGCTTCCCACATTTAAAATGTCGCAGGAGCGCCCTGCTGGGCCTCGAGCCGCACTGCCTGGCTTGCCGGCTGACTCTGCAGAGGGAACGCTTGAGTCTGCGGCTGCTCCGCCAGAAGACTGACTACAGCCTCCTTTTAACTCTCTCTTGGCCCTTGCTGGGAGGAGAGCTCTGATCCTGCTCACTACGCCAGTGTCACAGGGCAAGCTGCCTTCTGAGCGCCCCCTCCTGGCTAGGGGCGGCTCTGCAGCACACTGCCTCAGGTTTCCCCCTCCTTAAACTCCAGACACGGGCTTTCCATCCAACACCACCCCTCCTAGGGGTCTGGTTTTATTAACAAAAACAGTTCAAAATAAAGTTCTCAAGTTCATCCATTTACCCTTTGCTCCCAGGCCTTTCCTGCCTGAAGCCTCACTCCCAAGTCTCTGCTGGCACCTCCTCACTCCCCACCTCCTCTGTATTCCACTCTGAGCACCCCCGCAACCCCTCTGCTGATCTTTATAGGGAATCAGCTGATCCCTGCTCAGCTGTGCCTCCTTAGTAACCAAAGAGAGTTGGCCCCCAGGCCTCTAGCCCTGAAAGGGGCCGGACACCCTGTTACATGGACACTTGGCTTCTGAGTCCAAGGCTCGCAGCAGTGGGGAAAGGGTTCATGGCATGGAAGGTGAACACTGAAGACATGGAGGAATGGCTAAAACCCCTGGGGTACTGTGATGCCCAGCTGTAGCCCATACAGGAAGAGCTGCTCAGGTCATACAGTTGGGAGAATGGAGCTCTAATAAAAGAATCCCTAGTGAGACAAGTTCTGGTTGTCAAGGACCACACAGTACAGTCTGTACGGCTACCAATTCCCAAGTACTAGCAGGGCTAGCATTACTCGGCCTCTAGCCTGGGAAAAGGATATGACGTGAGTCAGAAGGGACTAACTCTGATAAAGTTATATCAAGTGGTGGAAATCAGCTCCCTGTATAAGCTTAGCTCTGCATCAGCACAGGGACTGGACTATCCCTTGAGGTCCCTTCCAGTCCCACATTTCTATGATTCTATGAAACCGGTCAAACATTCCAACAGGACCAGGGTTAGAGAAGCAATTTCATAACACCTTGATGACTGCCCATGACTCCAATGACTGCGTTTTGGAGTCTAGCTAGTCTAGCACGCACAAGAGGCAAAGCTATGCTTGACTAATACGTAAGTGACAAACAGTAGTTGGCTCAAGAAATTGAGCCACTAACTAACAGTGACCACAATGTAGTTACGTTTGACCACCTCAGAGGATAAAAGCTAGCGCAGTGGCAATAAACTTGAAAAAGGGAAGTTTCAGGTGATTTAATACTGAAAAAAAGTTCTTACACAATCCATGCTTCACCTGTGGAACTCATTGCCACAAGACACGATGGGCACTAAGGGCAAGATTGCTTTTCCCCAAAAGGAGTTGTAGGTGCCAACTACACCAGCTCATGCCAGGTGACATACTGGTGGAGCAAGAGAGAAGGGGTCAGAGCAGATCTCAGCAGAGGACAGAATTGGACCCTAATTGCTCAGTAGAAGTTAAGTGTCACGCAGTGCTCCAGGCTGGGTCATCAGCAGTTGGGACTGAACTGGAGACCTCTGGATCAAAAAAACCCCATGAACTTCTACTGCTTGCACTACACAAAGCCTACTTCTGTCAGCAGCTCTCTTATCAGTTGTGTGTGGCCCAACTACTAGCAGAGGATAGAGCACTGCACTAAGTAAGCATGGGTTACAAAAAAAGTAACATGCATATGGGTAATGAAGCTAGCCACACTTATATGAGAGAAGAAATACATGTTTATATGGGATATAAATCCTCATGCTCCCAGGCATAAACCAGCAACTCTCTGCCTGGGGTCAGGAAGAAACTTCCCCTTTGGGCAATTTATTCCATAATTGCCCACCAGGGAATCTACCAATCCTGTTAGGTCTTGCATTGTCAAGCACAGGGGTAATTTAATATATTAAGTGGAAGTTTTCATCGTCAAAAGCACTTTACAAACATGACCCGCTTAGCTAATTGCCACAGCACCCTGGGCAAGAGACTTATTCCCATTACAGGCAGGAGGAGACTGAAGCAGAAAGGTTAAATAAATAATAAATGGAGATATGCCAATCTCCTAGAACTGGAAGGACCTTGAAGGTCCTCAAGTCCAGTCCTCTGCCTTCACTAGCAGGACCAAGTACTGTCCCGACAGATTTTTTGCCCCAGATCCCTAAGTGGCCCCCTCAAGGATTGAACTCACAACCCTGGGTTTAGAAGGCCAATGCTCAAACCACTGAACTATCCCTCCCCCTGGGAACCCACCACCATAAAGTGCCAATTATGGTGGTGGGTGCCCTCCAAACAATGCCCTCACATGCACCAAGGCCTCTGAGCTGGTGCCAGAACTTTTGAAGCAACAACAGATGCACATTATTATGCGCAACAAGCATTGCTCTGCAAGTTGGCATGGGTGGGGTTCCCAGGCAACCACCCTGCACCCTCAATCAACCAGCTCCCTCCCCCTCCCTGGGCCTGGCGTGTCATGCCCTTCTTCGCATCACACAATAAAAGCTGCCCAATAAAGTTTCAGCTTAGCATTGCTGTTGGGTCCTGTGGGAAGGGTAATTAGCACCACACCCATGGGAAGGGATGGAGGGGTTATAGGAGGGGCCAGTGCAGGATCCTATTAATTCGATAAGAGCTACTAAATTAACTGGGGCTGTCACAAGCTGTGGGGACTTGGATAGCATGCCCGATCTCCAGCCTGACTCTGCAGCCCCTTTGAGCCCGTTACATCTGGTGGCGGGCAGATCCGGTGCCATGCAAGGCACAGCTGTGTATGGGAGTGTACCAAGTGCACATCCCTGTCTTTGAGTGGGGTTGGTTTGATTATGCGCATGTACATGCTGTGTGTGTGTGCACACACACGTACGTACAATGGCGACCGGATATTTCTGTGCAGTTGAGAGACTGGGGAACTCTCCTTTGCAGGGGAGCAGAGGTCAGCGAGCCTGGACTTGTAGGGTTAAGGAGTGTTCCCAGGAGGAAGGCAGCATTTCAAAAAGGAACCTAAGGATAATAACAAACCCCAGAGCCCTGGAGGCGTTTGCAGAGGGCTGGCCCCACAGAGACATTCTCAGGCTTCTGGAGGAGTCTGTGCCTGGAGTTCGCACCACACCTTCCTCAACAACAAGGGACTGGGAGAGCCCTAATGAAAGGGAGATGCTAATCTCCAGGGATCTGTGTCATCAGTGATCCAGCCCTGTGGGAGGGGCAGTGACTAAACCCAAGCCCAGCAAAAACCCCACACGCCTTTTCCAGCAGTGCTCGCCCTCCACACAGGGCTTGTGGGCCAGCTCGGTGCTATGCCAGATCAGTTCAGGTTCAGGGTTTGGCCAGGAGCCCGGCAGACCTCCTCCCCCTCACCCCCTTTAACAAGGGCTTCAAACTCCTGGTGTCTTGTTTACTACACTCTTCTAGCATCACCCCTGATGCACAGAGACACAAGGTGAGGTAGGGCCTGATTCTGAAGGCTGCCAAGCGTCAGCTACTCCCAGGAGCTCCAGCTGATCAGTGCTTCTCCAGAGCCAAACCTCACATGAGCCAAGGATCTGGCCCTAAACTGGCACAGCTCCAGTAGGGTCAGGGACTTTGCACTGGTTTACAAGAGCCCAGTGTCACCTTCCAGTGGCCAAAGGGGTGCGTAGCTAGGCACTGCTCTGGATCTGAAACCCAGGCAATAGGTGTGAAACTCCAGGCTGCCAATAGCTCCTGGCACCTCACTCTGCACCTCCCATTGACTTCTGCGCTGAACAAAGAGAAGAGCACAGCTTGCAGCTGATACCTGTAGGCAAACACTGGGCATGAGCCCACCTGCAAAAGCCATGACTCAAGAGCTCAGCTGGAAGCCAGCTCTCCATCATATAAAATCCAGTTTACAGACAACAGCTAGAGCCCTTCCTTTTCAGCCCAGCCGCTCACAGCCTGCTTTAGCAGCAGGTAGGGTGACCAGATATCCCAATTTTATAGGGACAGTCCCGATATTTGGGTCTTTTTCTTATATAGGCTCCTATTACCCCCCACCCCCGTCCCGATTTTTAACACTTGCCATCTGGTCACCCTAGCAGCAGGCTCTGATGGTACTGGACTTGCCGTTCTCCGGGTAACAAAGACAAGAGCCCGGTGTGATGTATATGCTGAATTGTGCCCATCAACGGCTCCCCAGAGCATTACTGATTGTATTGCTTGAATCCACATGTCCATCTATCACAGTCACACTTAATAATTCAGCTGCAATTGACACCTGTGTACTGGCTAGTCGCCAGCAATTTACAAGCCAAGTTGGTTGCTGGGGGCAGGGGAGGGGGAATCCTGTCTTAAGTAGGCCTACAGAGAACATACAACCTGCATTTAGCAGAAGCCTGAGCAAACAGACATATCCTGCACTATAACCAAACCAGCTGCATAGGATGGTCTTGTGGATGAGGCATTGGCTGGGCTGGGGATTATGATCCCAGGGTTCAAGGCCCAGCTCTGACCCCCAGGGGAAGTCTAGAGATGTCTACATTGCAATGAGGTGCCGGGGGGTGATTGCAGCATGTGAACATTCCGATATAGCTAGCCCAATTCCTGCGCCTCTGAGTACCGTGACTGTGGATATCCCTCTCCTCCCCTTCCGCTGACAATTTTTTAGACTGGAAGCTCTTTGGGCCAGAAACCATGTCCTCATGTTTGTGCAGCACCCACTCCCCCAATGCTACAAATAACATAGCAGTGAAGCCATGGCAACGTGTAATTACCAAGGCTCAGGCGGGGTTTGTACACGCTGTGCAGCGTCAACACACTCATTACCCAAAGTAGCTAGCGCGTGGGTCCCGCTGCAAGGGGGGCTTCCCACAGGAGCCCACTCCCCAGGCTCCTTGGTGAGCCCTACCCCGCCCCCCTCCTGAGACGTACCCTGCAGAGTCAGCCCCTTGCTTCCAGCCCTGCTTGCAGGGACCAAGCTGGTTCATCCCCACCTACCACCTTCCTTTACACAAGCCCCCCTGCAACTCAGCCCAGCTCCCCAGCGCTAGCCAGTCCTCATCATTCATCACTGGTCACACACAGAGACACTTCAGCTTCTTTCCCCCAGCTGCCATTTCTCCCTCTGTTTTCAGGCAGTTGTCCCCTGCCCCTTCCTAACAATCTCCTTTTCTATAGAGCCCAGGTGCATTCTCTTTAACCTGAGTGGCAGCCCACCAGTCAGAGGTGCCCAGGTCCCCTCTCCCTCTTAAAGGGCCAGTCACCCTGCGACAGATGGGATTATTCACATGCTTAAAAGTAAGCACGGTTAAAGGCTTTGCCAAATCAAGGCCTGATTTTCAAAAAAGCGCAGTGCCCATTTAGGCACCAAAATACATGGGCAGATTTTTCCATTGCACTCAGCAAATTGTATGCATGTTGTGTGTATGTTGGATGTATGTTGGATTACATTGGGTGTATGTTGAAAGTATGCTGAGTACATGTTGAGTGAACATTGGGTGTACATTGAGTGCATGCTGGGTGTACACTGGGGGTATGTTGGATTACATTGGGTGTACATTGGGTGTATGTTGGAAGTATGCTGAGTACATGCTGAGTGTACATTGGGTGTATGTTGGTTGTATATTGGGTGCCAAGCTCTTTGGAATATCTGGCCCCACGTGGAATGTGTGATCACAGCTGACTCAGGCTCAATACAGGCCAAAAAGCGGTACCACTGGTTGGCACTTTGAAGAATTACCAGAGCCATCCCCACAACAGAATGTGCCTGACCCTGGTGGTCTTGCTGGGGCACAGTTCGTGGTCCTGCCTGCCTTATCTCCCCACCTAGACTCCCAGAAAGCAGTGAGTGCCAAAAATGCCTCTTTCTATCTTCAGCTGGCTGAGGAGACTGTACCACCCACCGTCAGATGAAGGCCTAGCAAGGGGCAGCTCCCAGCATCATCCCAGTGATCAGTCACTCACAAGCAAAACGTTTTACGGTGCCTCTGTGATCGCCAGGGCTGGGGACGTGTTCCCTTTCTGCAGGGCTAAGGGATTCCCAGGCATGCAGCATGGTCCTGAGCCAGCTGGTGACTTCTGCAACCCACCTCTGCTCTGACCTGCACATCCCCACATCCCCTGCTGCTGGATGGATGGATGGATGGCGTCCCCGGAGGACCTGGTGCTGTGCAGCCTGACCCCAGTAGCGGGCATATGGGGGCTGGGTTCTGGCCACGCTAACATCCTCCATCGCTCTTACTGCCCTGAATTCCTCTGCTGCTCGCTGGCGCGTTCAAAGAAACCACCCTCCGCAGTTGGGCCCCTGGCTGGGTCTCTGGCTCTTCTGAATCCAGCAGACGGCTTAGTACTTGGAGAGGCCTTTGAGGCAGGAGGGAGGATGAACAGGGTCAGGGGCTGTGGCTGGGGATGGCCTGGCTGAGAGCTGGCTCTCCCCACATGCTGACTCAGCCGCTCCCTCGTGGCTCAGCTACAGAACAACATGCATGGGGTGGGGCGGCGCCCGGGCGTTGCCCTGGGAGAGCGTCCAGGTGTGGCCGCATCAGCCTGGCCTGGCCAGGGGCCAGCAATGCTTTAAACAGGCGGCTGTGTGGGAAGCAAGGTGGCGCCCCAGGGTGTGGCCAGCACATCAGGGGCCTACGGGGAGCGCGCGCAGGGTGCCCCCTCGTGGCGAGCCCATGTGGGTGTGTGTCAGAGGCCCTTTCTCTGCATGGCTGCCAGGGTCCCAGTTCCTGGCCTGGACGGAGATGTCAGGCTGTTTCTCTGAGCTAGAGCAAAGCACCCAGGGGCCCCTGCTCATGGCCTCTGTGGCAGACAACAGCCGGAAAACAATCCCATCCCACCCAGGCTGAGGCCCCTGCTGCCATCAGACAGTCCCTATGAACTGGACTTTTGTGAGCTCTGCTAGATCAGCTTCACCTATGACGCCCAGCTCAGCCACACCGGCCCATTCACCGGGGGGGGGGCGGCCAGGGAACACTCCTCTCTGCCCCCCAGCAAAGGATAAGCGGGCCCCCTCCATTCTTGTTGGCCTTTCGTGGTGTGGATGGTCACTGCCCTTCGGAGAGGTTCTTTGCAGGGCGGCTGAGGCCTGGTGTGCCCCCAATTCCTGAGGGGGTCTTCTTGGAGGGGACAGGATGGTGCCACCCACCTTCAGGGGGCAGTAGGGAGATGCCAGTAGGCTGACCCCACTGCCAGCCAGCTCAGTTACTAAGCACTGGGATGGGATGCCCGAGCGTGGTGGATGCAGACAGCTCACAGGTGCCACAGGGAGGGCAGCCGGGCAGCCAGCACTGCAAGACGAAGGACCCCATGAGGTCACCCTCTCCGCCCGTCTCACCCATTTATGGGCAGCTAGAGTCTGTCGTAGATCCTCCTCCCACGTTCTGGAGATCCTGGCAGAGTCCTGGTCCTTACTGAGCAGCTACTCTGCTGAGCAACAGCGAGGTACTCACTGTCCCAGGAGCTAGGCCAGTTGGGGATGCCAAGGCCCCATGCCCAGGGACCAGACCTGCTCTCCCATGACACGCGTGCAGAATCATACACCAGCCCCATTGCAAAGAGATTATAGCCACCTCTATTTGCAGTGGACATGCTCTGTACACAAGAGCAATTGTTATAGCTGCTGCTGTGCTGACCATTCATAGCAATATTCCAGGCTAGCTAGCTAAGAGATTTGATTTGATAGACACACCGGTATGGATTTATAGAGCACGCTGGTGCACATCTTTAGTGGATGGGGTCAGAACAAAACAAAGGCTCCTGGGTCTACCAGTCTGGAAGGCAAGGCAGGGAGCTGGTGCGAGTTGGCAGCCGGGACTCTAAGTATTCATGGGAGCAAGAGGTGTTGCAGGGACAACACACCGCCTCCACCATGGGGCAGGCCCCGAGGCACGGGGGATCTACAATGCCTGCCTGTGGGAGCATAGGAGGCCATTCAGAGATATCCAAGGGCCCTGTGCCCACGTGAGAAAAGCACATGTTCCTTCCATTGCGCTAGGGGGGAGCATTCAGCATTAAGAGCCAGGTAACGAAACTAAACCGAGTGGATTGGAAATCAGAGAGTGAGGTGTTTGTGACTTGAAGCAGGACAGAGATCAGTTTTTCACCCATGCTCCTGTGTCAGACTCACAGGGACACAAGCTGGACAACCCCACAGCTCTACATCTATGACAGAGATTGAGCAAACTAGCCTAGATAAAATATGAACCTTGCTCTGCAACTCAAATCAATATGCTGGGGCTGGGAAAAAGCCTGATTAACTACGTTTTCCATGCGTGTTTATTTTCCTGCAGTTCCTGATCAGAATAGGGAGCACTGGTTAGTACGGGAGAGGGGCCTTAGCCTCAGGATATTTCTGGCCCATCCAGCAGCTGGAAGTGCCTCACTAGCGTGATTAAGGACTTATCTGCATGAGACATTACTGTACAGCTGGCCAGGGGATAAATCTACAGCCCACTAAACTGCCGTGTGGCAACGTCCCATGTCGATACTGCTACAGTGCAGCGAAAGTCCCAGAGTCCGCTTTAGCTACTTCTACTTGTAAAGTGCAGGAAGGCTTGGTCTGTACTTAAAATGTATAGCAGCCTAGCTATGTCTCTCAGGGGTGTGAAAAATCACACCCCTAGTGACGGAGCTACACCAACAGAACCCCCGGTGTAGACGCAGCTGTGCAAACAGCAGAGTGCTAATGTCACTGGGGGAGTTGGTGTTCCTGGACTGGCAGAACTCCACTTTCGGGCAGTGGCCCCGTAGTATGGACATAGCCTAAGTCAAAGCGCTCTCCGAACTTTCCATGCACTGGGGCGGTGTCCACATGGGACACTGCTGCATGGCAAGCTAGGGCCCTGTAGATTCACATCCTGGCTTGCTGCACCCAAAGGTCCCGTGTAGACAAGCCCTTCACTGGTTTTCAAGAGTTTCCCAGCCCAGCTTCTCAAAATCAAGTGGGCTGTTTGGATACGTCTCTGGAATTCATCCAACAGGTTTGGGACCTTTCTGAAACGAAGGTTCATCCAGCACTAGCAGGGAGCAGACGCTCAGCTGCTGTAGCTCGACATAGCTCCACCGCGCTCAGCGAGCTTGAGCCTCCGGTGGCGAATATTCGCACGGTTCAATGGCGCCCCAGTGACATACACCAGCTGAGGGTCAGCTCCACAGCCTGTATCTTCTGGACGCAGGGCAGTAGGTCGAGTTCAGCAAGCAGGCCAGATGGACGGTGACTGGGCAGGAAAGGCACGTCTCCCTTCCTGATTCTCTTTATTTACAGACACCGTAACATCCCGGGATTCAGTGAAAAGAGCAAGCAGCACCGACCTAGCAAAGCATTTGCTCCACACACACACGGTGCTGCCCCTGCAGTGAGGGCTGTGCAAGCACAACAGGTTTGTGTCCTTAGGGGTGGCGGGTGGGTTCGTGCAGGATCCGTGGTAAAGCGGAATCCAGCTGGCTGACCAAACAGGAATGCACCGCTCCGTGCCTGGGCCTCTCCTCTCCTCTGCCTTGTGCCCATCAGACGGGTGCTACTTCCATCGGCCGCCAACCATGCTCTTCCCACGGGTGGCCTTGGAGCTGGAAGGGAAGCAGAGAAGCCCCTGCTGAAAGGTGTTCCTTCGAGGGGGGGTGAAAAGAGAGCTGAGAGCAAGGAGGGGTCTGGGTTCCCCGGGGGCTATGCTCTCTGCCCAGCTGGAGAGGGAAGGGAAGACTGAAGCTCACTGCAAACAGAGTGGGGCAGCCTTCCCTAGGGCCAGATCCAGGTCAATGGGCCATTACCATTGGCTTTCATGGAGCTAGGAGTTGGCTCTTAGCAAACGCATTCACAGATAAAGGTTGGACCCAACTAGACCGGCCAAAACAAGGTACGTCGGTCAGCGACACCCCCTCTCCGATCCCAAAGAGTCTTTAGGAAAATGGGGAAGAAGCCAATCCCGAGGACTCGGCCGGGATAGAAACAGCTACGCAATGTCCCCCTCCACCAAGTGGCAGTGATGGTGAGTGGGTGTTATCCGAGTGCATCGGGTTCTTTTCTCGTCTACGCTGGCCCTCCTGATTTGCACCAGGTGCCAGTGAGAAGAGACTCAGGCCCAGTGGGGGCAGGTGAAATTGTCTTCTAAGAGCATTCCAGTCCATGCGTTTTATAGTGAAAGTCACCAGCTCTGCTCACTTGGCCCTTCTGCCCCGAACAGACCGGGGAGGGCCCAGACAGTGGTGCGGAGGTGAATACAAGCCAACATGGTGTCTCTGTGGTCATTAGTACTGGCCAACGTGTTAAAGTGCCTGGGCCAAACCCTTAACTGATGTAAACTGGCACAGCTCCATTATAGTCAAGAAAGCAACACTGCCTTACACCAGGAGGGATCCGGCCCCAAGTCAGTGAGGAGAAAAGTCACCTCTATTTCCCAGAGTTCAGAACAAACTCCCAACTCTGTTCTGGCAGCCAGTCAATGGGGCTTGCGCCTTCCCTTCTGCCTCCGCCAGGGAGGAGCCCCGCTATTGCTAACTCTTTGGGGGACCATGGCCCTTCCTGGGGCAGGCTGAGACTGCACAGGTGCCACAAGCCCCGAAGCCTATATATTTCCAGCTGCTTGCACTGCCTGACAAGTTCAATGCCTCAGAAATTCCTTCTGTTTATAAGGGTTAGTGCATCCAGTGGCGTAGCCAGGTTTAGAGCACAGGGGGAGCGGAGCTAAAAAGCGTCGGGAGCAAAAAAAGGCACCAGGAGCACCAAAAAAAAAAAAAAAAAAAAAGCTCCGCTCCGGCTGCAGCGCAGGAGCAAAAGGCGTCAGAGCACAAAAAAGGCGCCGCTTCTGCTCAGTGGGGGAGCAGCCGCTCCCCCTGCTCCCGCCCTGGCTACGCTACTGAGTGCATCCAAACAGGGAAGAGAAACCACCCCATGTGACTAAATGACCAATCACAGAGCTCAAGGAGTTAGATTTTTTTTACTGTAATCACTGAACCCTTCCAATAAGATAAGCCCAAAGGAGCCAGGTTTTCTTCTTGCTCTGGTCTGTTCGCAGCTGCCCTTCCCAAGCCCCAGGATACAATGGAAAGCTACCATGGTGACAGAAAGTTGCTTAGACCACTCCTCGTTTGCCCTCCCCAGATCCAGCTTCACTTCAAACCTGTTTCCCCATGCAGCATGCATGCAGTGTCAACCCGATCAGCCCCACGCAGCACAAGGACAGCCATGCTACTCACCCTTTGCTGCAGGGCCGGGTCACGTCAGAGGGGACGAGAGAAGAGAGATTTGGTGTAAACAGTGCAGAATGCTCCTCACCGCCACACGACTGGGCCTCAGATTCTCAGGGAGCAGGGTATAAAAGGTGCTTCTATAGCACAGTGGCATTTACTTCTCTGTTTGGGTTAAAGATTGGCTGGTGTCTCAAGGCAAAGGCCAAATGACTTGCTAGCTACTAGGCTTCCCTGGTCTCTTTCTGCCCCTTGCTCTTGATCACTAGAGAGACATCGAGGCGGGAACGTGATCCCGATTCCTTACCAAGTTCCGCTGCTCTGACAGCTTAGTCCCATTCCCCTCCTAGATAACCAGCCCAGGCTGCTGTAAGGTATCACACTGCCTGCATTTGCCCCACAGAGGGCAGCCCATCCCTGCTCCTCCGAGAGTGGAGATTGAGGGGGGGCCTCCCGTGTGGGTGGGGCAACACCCCATGCAAGGAGCTGGGGGTATTCCGCCCCCCCCCCCAGCCCTGTGGATTCTGAGATCCATGGGAGGCAAGAAGCTTCCCTACACAGGCCCTCACGCTATTCCCCCTGCAGGAGCAATGGTGCCAGGCCCCCAGAATCCACTGCAGGTGGGTCTCAAAAGAAAGAGCATCTCAAAGAACTGCAACAAGGGGAGAAGCAAAAATCAGAGCCAAGGGGGCTGGGAGGGGGTGGCGGCAGTGAGTGGGGGAGAGGAAAAAGGAGCTGAGTGGAAGAGAGAGAGGGGAAGGGTGGAGGACAAGAAGAGACATTGGGAGAGGGGAAAAGAGGAGGGAGAAACTCAAGTGAAAGGAGGAGAGAAGGGAACGCCAGGGATGAAGGCTCAGCAGGGCCCAGGAGAGCGAGTGGGGTAAGAAGCGAGGGGAACGGTGGTGGAGGAACAAAGGAAAGGGGGAGCAGGGAGCCTGAGAGCCGAGGAGGCAAGATGAGAGACGGAAGAGATCCTGCTAGGATGAGAAGAAAGGAGCTGGGTGTATGTGTACTGGAATGCTGAACTGTATTATACTGTTCAGTCACCAGGTGATGCTATGTACGCATAAAATACTGTGTTTAAGCTAAACTCAGCCATACCTGGCAGTGTATTAAAGGATCATATGATGAACACATCTGGTGTGTATCATGCTCAGAAGTAAACTCTGGAGCCAGTCTATATCTGATCCAGGAGCATGACATGGGGTCACAAGTGGGATGGAGAAAAAGGATGGACAACTCCAGCTGTCGTAAAGAAAAAGAATTCACTGCCTAGATCACCCCCCACCCCCACACACACTGGATGGCTTCCTTCCCCAAGTGAAAGGAGCGACAGTATTCTCCAAGGTGGATGCCTCGAGTGGATTCTGGCAAATTCCGTTAGCCAAAGACAGTGCTAAACTGACTACATTTATCGCACCTTTGGGAGATTTTGTTTTTGAAGGTTACTTTTGGGGATCACCAGTGCACCTGAAAGTTCACAAAGAACGATGGCAGAACTGTTAACAAACACAAACGGAGTTGTACTTTTCATGGACGATATTCTGATATATGGGTCTTCGATGGAAGAACAACAAAACCCTCAATGAAGTCCTGAGCGTACATCGGTCAGTCGAGACTGAAGCTAAAGCTATACCAGGCAAAGTGCATTTTCTGCCTACCCCAAATCGAGTTTTTGGGATAGACAAAGATGGAATTTCTAGCTCCGAGAAAGTAAAAATTGAATACCTTCATTGGTGGAATACATTCACCAGAAGTGAGACAGGTACTAGGGATGGTAAGTTACCTTGCTCGATATCAACATGGTCTCTCTGCAGTGACCACTGACTGAACTGAAATTCCAACAAATCTGGTCTATGGTAAAAGAAATGATCTCCATAGCTCCAGTTCTCAAGAACTACGATATGCACAAATCCACAAGCAGCTATGGACTAGGCAGTGTATCGTTCTTGCTCATTCACAGAAGCAGAAAAACGATATGCACCGATTGAAAAGGAGACGGGCAAGCGCATGGGCATGAGAGACCTTTTGCAGATATCGATGCGGACTGGATTTGTTTACACTCCGACCACCTATAACCTTCATCAACAGAAAAGACCTGGATCAAGTACCACTGAGATGTCAATGTCTATTGAAGAGACTGATGCAATTTAACCCAATTGCTAAATATGTTCCTGAGAAAAATCTGGTAGTAGCAGACATGGTCACAGAGCCCAACATCACACTCAGCTACCCATGACCTTCAAGATGATTTAAAGGTGTCTGTGGACACAGCTGACACATACAGACCAATGTCGGGGGGGGGGGGGGGGAGGGAGACTACTCCATCTACCAAAAGCAACCTTGACAGACACGCAACTTCAGGAAGTTCTAAGTTACATTAGGGGTGGCTGACCCAAATATCTAAAAGGACACTAAGTAAGTGACAAAAAGACTACATTGCACTGCGTGGATAATTAAGCAAGTCAAATGGACTTATGATTAAAAGGCAACTCCATTGTAATTCCAAACGAAATGAGAGGAGAAATCCTAAACCTCATCCATGAAGGACATCAAGGATTAACTAAATGCTGTGAATGGGCCAACCAGTTGGTGTGGTGGCCGGGCATCAGCAAAGACGTAAAGAATAAAGCAGGCCTGCACAACATGTGGCCCAGGGGCCGCATGCGGCCCACGTGGGCTCACTGTGCGACCTGCGGGGGGGTGAGTAGGCAAGCGGCGGGGTGGGGAGTGAGGGTGAGCCAGCGGCAGGGGGCGGGGGCAGCGGCAGAAGGTAAGAGGCCAGCAGTGGGCAGGCAGGTGAGCTGGTGGCAGGGGAAGCTGGCGAGCCAACGGCGGCGGTGGGGCGGGGGCTGAGGAGGTGAGCGGGCGGCGGGGGGTGCTGAGGGGGTGAGCCGGGGGGGGGGGGATGATGAGCCGAGCGGGGGGCAGTGGCAGTGAGGCTTTATACTGGGGTGGAGGGTGAGGAGGCGAGCGGCGAGTCAGTGGCTGGAGGGGGGGCAAATCTCCCAGATTAAAAATCTGGGACTGTGTCCGTTGGTCCTTTTTGCTGCTTGTCTCTGGGTTGGGGGTTGTCCCAATGCTGCAAAGAGGGTGTTCCCAAAGGAAGGTGCTTGCTTCTAACCCCTGAGGCTGTCAGTATGTCTGCTCTTCTCTAGTCAGCCCACTTGACAAGTTTGATTGTTCTTGGTCTGGTTCCTATCCCCTCTCCAAGGGTTGCAGCTGTCTGGAGGTGCCTGCCTTCCACACCTTCCTCATTCACACCTCATTCATTCAACAGGGCAATTGAATACAAAGTGGGGGGAAGATCTTATTCTACTTCTAGCAAAAAGACATTTTTCTTTTACCTTAATTATACTACCTTAGGGGCCCGCTATAACATATTACCAAGGTTCAATACAAAGTCATATAAAAGTTATACAAAAATGCATAATGCAGAGATTAATCTACAACTCCATTGATTGACTGTTGTGTGCAGTAATATAGTGACCCCTGGGGGGCGGTGAAGAGGGGTGTGATGGTGGGGCCGAGCAGGGAGAGGTGGGTCCTATTTTACTGCTGTGATCTGGTCACCCTATGCACGCTGTTTCTTTCCCCCTCTACAGGCTTCCATACCCCAGCGCTGGGGAAGGAGGGGTTGTTTCCGCAGGGCGGGCGGCGCTGTGTGTGTGGGGGTGTTTCCGCGGGGCTGGGGGGTTTCGGCCCTCAGCTGTTTTCTTTGGAGTAATATGGCCCTCGCAGCTTTACGAGTTGTGCAGGCCTGGAATAAAAGTATCGGCATGTGAACATTGCAGAACTAACAGACCAACGTAACACAAAGAACCTTTAATAACTAAACCCCTACCTGAGAGACCTTGGAAGAGACTAGCTGCAGATATATGTGAATTCAGAGGACATCATTACCTGGTCATTGTGGTCTATTTTTCCAAGTATATAGAAACACTATGCTTGAAAGACAACATGTCACAGTGTTATCGAAACACTGAAGTGCTCTTTTGCTTACCTTTAGTATTCCAGAACTAGTGACAGACAATGGACCACAATTCACTGCAGCAGAATTTAAGTCATTCTGAATGAAATACGACTTAGATCATATTACTAGCAGCCCACATTACCAACAAGCGAATGGAGAGGCTCAGGGAGCTGTACTGACAGCCAAGAAAATCCTTCAGCAGGAAGATCCATCCCTTGCTCTTCTGAGCTACAGATCAACACCAGCTATTGGATACTGTCCTGCACAACTCCTGGTGGGAAGACAACTGATATTCTTTTCCAAAACTGGAACAATAGTTCTAGCTCCAAAGTGGCCAGACACAAAGACAGTAGCCAAATTGGATGAAAAGGCTCACAGAGTTCATGAACACTTTTACAACAGACTTCACTCAGAGTACCGTCAGGTCTAGAACCAGGTGACTAAGTTCATCTCAAATTGGATGAACAACTCCTATTGTTGTCAAGAAAAAGAATGTAGTGACCAGATCATGTGATCGAGACTGACATTGGAGCATTCAACAGAAACCGTCAACACCTACAGTTTGTTCCTCAGGAAGAGCAATCAACAGAGCAAACTCTACAGATGGTAGATGCAGAATGAGATGATGATTCAAAGATTCCAAACCAACCACAGCTAGTCATTGCAGCTAATGGACAGGCAGATGAGCAAGCTGTTATGCATTCGGGTCATGTCATTAGAAAACCAGTACGATTTCAGAGACACTCAGACTGATCAGTGCTGAACTTCAAAGACAGCATGATAGTGTAAATATTGCAAATGGTAGGAATGTAGCACTTAAAGGGGAAGATGTAATGGGGTGCTAACTGTATTATACTGTTCAGCCACCACATGGTGGTGTGTATAAAATACCTTATTTAAGCAAACCTCAGCCATAACTGGCACAGCATAAACTGACCTTATGGTGAACACACCTGGTGTGTACCTCACTCAGATGTAAGCTCTGTAGCCAGTCAATATCTGATACAGGATCCTGACAAGGGAGGCCAGTAGCAGAGGCTTACGACCACATCATCAGGATTTGAAGCCAGCACCTCCAGCACTCACTGCTGACACTTGAACTAAAGGAGTCTCAGCTGGTAGCAAGAGTACGTTGTCATCTTCCCTGTGGGCCAGCCACTAGAGGTGGATGTGGCTCGCTTGTGCCAGATTAAGGGAGAAGTGATGCAAAGGGGAAGTGACATGGATACAGGGAGGTTAGAGGGGGAAAAGGGTGTGTGTGGACGGGTTAGAGAAGCAGAGGAAGAAGGCAGGCAAAGGAAGAACAGGGAAATGTGTAAGCAGGAGCAGAGGAGAAGAGGAAGGATGAAAGCACCAGCAGGATAAAAACACTGGCTCGGGACCTTCTCTGTGTGCCTGAGAATGTGCAGTAGCAATGGGGCGAGCGGGGAAAGCAGAGGACGGGGTGAAGGAACAAAATACAGACAAGGAAGAGATGGGGGAGGGAGAGGAGGCAGAGAGGGGAGGGGAGAGCTGAGAGCGATGGGAGCAACAAGAGGGGAAAGGAGAGGCCAAGGGGAAAGGCAGAGAGCAGAGCAGGTGAGTGGTGAAAGAGGGCAGCAGGAAGAGCCAGGAGGCAGAAGGCAGCCCTGGTACTTACACCTTCTGGTGATCGCTAATGCGGTTTCGGAGAACGTTAATCTGCAAGAGAAATACAGAAGGACAGTGAGACCTGCAGCTGACACCTTGTGTTGGGCAGGGCGCTGCCAAAGGGCAGCAGAAGACAGAGCAGGAAATGGTCTCCCTTAATTGACCCTCTAGAGCGGTCTGGCCATGTCGTGCAGTCCGCAGCTTCTGCTTAGTCCAGGCCAGGACATAGGGAGATCCTGGAGGTGATGCTGGGTAGCACAGGCTGCGTTAAGTCAGGCTGGGAGCGAGAGAACCACAGGGCGGGTCTGTGACCCGCAGGTCCAATAAAGAATCCCCTTTCTTCTCATCACGGACCAGTCCTGGCTGTCTTCTGTTGCCAAGGGCACTTTCGACCGGTGCATGGGAATGCAGGGAGCAGCCCGCATGGCCGTTCTCAGTGGAGTCGGGTGAGAGACACTCACTGCCTGCCTTCTGTAGAGGAACTGAAGGAGATTCTTTCGCAAAGCCAAACCTCTGCAGGTGTTCTTCACCACGCTTCTCTCCTGTATGACCATCCTCTCCGGGCCAGCCACAGAACAATGCCTTCTGCATAGAGATGAATGGTAGAGCCCTACCTCCATGGTGGTATGGAGCAAGCAAAAGCTGTTCTCGGCTGTGCCTAGAGGGGGCAGCAGCCATCCTGCCAGGGCTCCCATGAATGACAGGACATGGGCTCCATATCTATGGTACCTGGGCTACGTGGATCTGATGTCTCCTGTGCAAACTTGCTACAGCACTGTACATATCTAGCCTCATGCGTAGGTCCTACGTATCCTGCTTGTAGGGACCAAGTGAGCCATGGGCACAGGAGGAAAGGAAGGGGGATGGCGGGTGTGGGCTGTCACCAGCTGGAAAGCAAATCCATAGATGGCTGGCTAGGAACACTGGCTGTTTGGCTAATGAAGATCCAAAACCGCTGACTCATTTTGTGCGCCGAGCACAGGGACAGGAAGGACAGGACAGTTATTGCTCATCAACAGTCTAGAGAGGGCTGGTGTACTTACCCAGACATGCCCCATGGCAAGGGACACGTGGCTTCCCCTACTGAGTAAGTCGAGGTCCTAGGTAGCATTGCAAGCCAGGCAAGGTTCAAACACACTTCACAGAGAGGCACGGAGAGAGCAGACAGCACCCGGGCCCACCCGGACCCGAGGAAGGCAATAGCCCAAATCAGTCCTTATTCTGCACAACTACCCCCACCCACCCACCCACACCTAAACACACCACTACACAACTATATTCACTCACACCCCTACCTCCTGATTCACCCTGACACACATCAGAGAGGATGAAGCCAACATCTTCAGAAGTGGCTACGTGTTTTGGCCACACGGTGTCTCAACTCAAGTTCCCCAAAATGGAAACACCCAATGTCAGTGGCCACCTTTGATAATTTGGTTTTAAGAGCAAAAACAAGGATGTGACCTTTATATTGCTAACTATAATGGCAACATCTAGAGTTATATTAGATTAAGAGATTTTAAGGCCAGAAGAGATTTCCCAGGTATTGCATGATTTATTCAAAATTAACATCAACGGGCCAGAGAGCTCCTCAGCCAACTCTTTTAGTACTAAGTTATCCAGGCCTTCCGATTTAAAAATGAGCAGATACTGTTTAACATCCTCCTCAGTAATTCATCATTCTCATCTGATGAGTACATCAACCTGCTTCTTTCCAAATACAGAACAAACATATTTATTGAACGCTTCTGCCTTTGCTGCCTCATTAACAATTTTACCATCACCACTACTAATGGATTTATACCATTGCTAGGATTTCTTTTGTTCATGCTTAAAAAACTCCTCTTTATTGTCCTTAGACCTGCCAGCAATGAAATTTAACTTGATGTCTTTTGCTTCTCTTATCAATTTTCTACACTTCATAACCACTCATTTATATTGATTGTGATCTATTTCTCCTCCCTCCCCCCACAATTTGATTTTTATTTATTTCTAAATTGATGTCTTCAATTCTCCACTGAACCAGGATGGACTTTTATACAAAGTTGTCCTATTTCTTAATTATACAGTGATGACAATCTAATCAACTCTTTATGAGATCCCACTTTTCATTCATATTTTTCTATCTAAATCCCCCCCTTTCCAATTTCACTCATAACTTTCCTCAGCTTTGGGAAATTAGCCCTTTTGAAGCACCAAGTATATATGTTAGTGATGGGGACAGTGCTCTGTGCGTCCATATTGACAAATTAATCTTGGAAAGAAGGTGTAAATTTATACTGGAGACAGTAATTAACCATTGAAACAATTTACCAAGGGTTGTGGTGGATTCTCCATCACTGACAATTTTTAAATCAAGTTTGGATGTTTTTCTAAAAGGGCTGCTGCTGGAACTATTTTGAGGCAGTTCTCTGGCCTTTTACTGGAGGTCTGACTAGATTATCAGAATGGTCTCCTCCAGCCTTGGAATCTATGAATCAATTAACATAATCAGGGCATGATTCTCAGTCCCTAGGCAACCACCAATTTCCCATCCACTGATTACTTAATCTTCATAATGATGGCCAAAATGGAGCTACCTTGTGCTGGGTACAATATTTGTATTAGAAAATCCAACATCTATCATTTTTAGCAATTCTAATGTTTTTCTGTTGGCTACAGGAGACCATCAGTGAATGTCTCTCAAACAGAAGTCCCCATAACACCACAATTTTTCTTTCCACACATTACAGCCAGGTAATTAAGGAGTAATTGATCCTGTCCTTTGGTTAGATTCAGTGGTCTATAAAAGACCCCAACAGTACCCTGTCCCAGGCTTTGTTTGCTAGCAGATTGATCCATATGCATTCAGGATCCTGCACTTCTGAGTTATCAATAGCTCTAAAACAGGTAAAGGGGTCTTTAATGTAGAACCCTCCCTGTTTTTTTCACCCCTTTGTCCTTCATAAATAGGTTTAAAAAAAGGGTTCAGACATGGTCATGCTTCAGGGCATGAGCTGATAAGGGTCAGGAGGAATCTCCCTCTATGGGCAGGATGTTCTGTTGCAACATTACTTGCACCTTTCTCTGTTGCAGCAGGTTCTGACCACTGTCAGGAGACTGTACTAGATAAGGGAATGGGGGCTGATCTGGGCTGGCAATTCCTATGTTCTCACTCACTCACCTTCCCATCTATCCATTTGTTACCTACCCCCTAAGCAGACATCCATCTTAATCCATCCCACCTGGATCTATGGCTCACAGACACAGATCTCTGCTTGTGCTCTTCCCTATGCCCACAGGACTGTCTGCTCCCTCTCATCCGGCCAGCATGTCAAGCACAAACCCAGGCAGGAAGCTGCCGGCAGTGGGCCAGGCGGTACTTACTACTTGCTTAGCTCATCGCAGCGAGCAGTGAGCGTGACAATCTGGTGGAGTTAGAGAGAAGAGACCATTAAAAGGCACACACAAGCAAGCACTCAGAGGGGAGGTTAACAGAGAGAGGGCCTGATGCTGTGACGGGCTCTCAACTTCACTGCAAGTCATTGGCACTCGGGCCCAGATCCCCAAAGGGAGTTAGGCACCTAAATATGTTTTAGGATCTGGGCCTAAGCACTTCACAGGACTGAGCCCAGAGCAAAGACGTATAGAAAAAAAGAACTAGAGCTACAGGCGGCAGGCTGCAGATAGCCACGTTCAACCGTGGCTTCATCGGCACAACTTCTCAACCACGTGCCAGAGCCAGAGCCAAATTTGGCCAGACACCAGCCATGCCCTAACAGGGTTTAGCACACAACCACGAGGACTTTGCTTGTGCCGAGGGAGCATGTGGATGGTGAAACAATGTTAGCGAAACCTGGGTGTAGGGATGGGTGCACTGGAAATGTGACAGACAGACATGATTTTCAAAGCCAGTTCAGCTATGGGTTCACAGTGCTAGGATAGAGTGTAAAATAATCCAGCCATTAGGAGACTTGTGAGTGTCCAGAACGGGAGGGCCTGACAGCCAGCCAGCCAGGTGTTTGCTGCTTAGAGAGATTCCAGCTGGCTAGACGATCCATGGGAGTCCCCGTCCGGCAGGCTGCTTTGCAGTGTTGATAGCTGGGGTTTTGCAATGATCACGTGGCGTTCATTAAACCTCTGGGGCCACAACCTCAGCTGGCACAAACTGGTGTAACTCTGCCAGAGTCAATAGTGCTTTGCCGACTTACACCAGCTGAGGGCCTGGCTCAACTCACCTGAACGCACTGGCTTTGCACTTTTGGAGAGCTGGGTTCAAATCCAGGTTAGGGAATGGGACTGGGGGATCTCACCACAACCGCCATCCCCAGGAGAATGAGGGAGCTTTCCTCAGGCTTCCCTGTGATCCAGTTGGCAGGCTGGGTACAAGAGCCTCAGCCGCCTCCCCACGGCAGAGATGGGGCCACAGGGGGAAGCTGAGGTCAGAACAACCCTCACCTCGTACTTTTGCCGCTTGAACTTTTCCTGCAGCTCGAATTTCTCAGCCTCCAGGTCATGGATGCTCTGCCACAGCTCCTTGGCCTTGTCCCTGTGGGAAAAGCCACGGGGAGCCAGTGAGGAGATGCAGGGGGGGCACGGAAGGTTATCCATGTGATTTACCAAACCGCACACAGTTCTGATCCCCACCAACTTCCAATCCCACTTGTGATGAGGTACTTTAGGCTCTGCCCCCCGACAGGGTAGATACAGGGGACTGGAGCTATGCCTGAGTTCTCGCCAGGTCGGGACCTGCTGCCTGTTGGTGCTTAGCCCACCCAGGGACCGGCCACGCGCTGCCCTCAGTCCATGATGGTGACATAACACAGGCATAGGGTGTGTGATCACAGCTCCCCCTGGTGGCCAACCCCTGTGACTATACCAGCCTGCTACTTATTCACTACCCTGGAGTTTCCCTCTTGGCTCCCATGCTGGGGACTTGTGCTTCTGCTGCTCATGAGTTCAGTCCCAGCCGGCAGCCACAGTGGTGGCACAAGAGCAACCGAAGCACATTTCCCCTGGCCACAGCGAAAGCGATGAGGATCGAGGGCCGACGCAGCCCAGAGCTGCTGGGTCACAGATCTACTGCTGCTGCTTTCTCATTCCAGCACGGCACACCCACTGCCCCCCTGCGTCTGCACGTCCTCATGGACGTTGGCCTACAGATCAGTCTGGGCAGCCTGCAGTGCTGCCCCTGGTGGTGAGGGCTCCTCACACAGTCTGGTACAGGAGCGGGGCAGCTGGCCTCGCTTGGGGTGAATGAAGAGGTGGGAGGGGGCAGGTTGATTTGCTGCCCTTCTGGGTTAGTGATGCAAAGGGTTCCGGGACTCAGGCACATGCCCGTGGGCTCTCCTCCAGCCTGATAGATTGGCGGGGGGGAGGTACTGCCCCGGTCCCTCCCTTACCCTCACCTCAACTTGTCTTCATTCAGGTGGTCGATATTCAGAGGCTTCCGCCGCTCGCCGAGGATCTTCTTCTTCTTCTCCCGCTCCGTTTGCTTCTTCCCACTTTTCTTCTCTGTCTGAAGACATCAGCTGGCCCGAGTCAGGGGGAATTTAACTCCCCACCCCACCCCCCATGCCCCACTGAGCTGGAGTGACCCCTACAGTCCAATGGCATGGAGAGGTTCCAAAGGGGAAGCCCAGGTGAGCTGAGCAAGATGCCCACCTTGGCCAGCCTTTTCAAGAACCCCACTTGCCACGAAGCTAGGCCAGTGGAGGGGGCACTAGGCTGAGACTCAGCAGACATCGGCTCTAGTCCCAGCTCTGCCACTGACCTGCTGGGTTATTCAGGCAAGTCATTTGCCTGCTCTGTGACTCAGTTTCCCTTTCCCAACCTGTGTGTTAGCTTGTGAGCTCTTTGGGGCAGGGCCTCTCTCACTGTGAGCATGTAGCACCTGGAACAAGGGAGCCTGATCTCAGCTGGGCCTCTAGATGGAGCTGTAATACTACCAGAAATGACACTTCTCCCCAAAAGGGCATGGACAGCCCCAAAACTACCAGCCACAGAACACATGGCCTGGAAGACAGGCAGCCTGTCGTGCCAAAAAAGTCCACGCGGCAGAGTCCTGAGGGCGGAGTGCTCTGCACTGAGAAGGGAGCAAGAAGGCTGCCATGCCTAGGTGACTGCCATGGTTCTGTCTAGTGCGTAGGGAGAGCGGGTAAAGTCCAATGCTCTGGCGATGACCTTATTGCACGGGAAATAACATCTCCAAAGGATGCAGGAAGCTGCAGTGAGACTCGCTCCTCTCCTGCAGCAGGAGAATCAGGCCCTGGAGTTTTCTGATCTAAGCACAATGTCCTCGCAAAACCAAAGGAGGACAGAACAGTGGAACTGCACCAGCGGCCCCTTCCCCACAGCCTCGGCTCAGGCTCCGTCTCCCTCGCCCCCTTAACGCTCCACTTGGGGGTCTTCCTTTCACAGGAATTTTCCCAGCATGCTCCCCTACAGCTGGTCCCTTTAACTGTGGGATGGAGCCCCCAACTACAGCCCTAAGGCAGCCATTTGCCTTTGGCTGCTGCAGGCTGCTCCTCCCGCAGCGCTAGTCAGCCCTTGGCTGCTTCCATGTTGTTTCTTCCTAGCTCGGTGCCCTGAGGGTGGTCCATGCGCACGCTCTGCACCTAGAGTCCCCCCACCACCCCTGGCAGCAGCCACTCAGTTATGCCAGCTCCAAGGCCTGCAGAAGCCTGATAGCAAAGGGACCTCTGGTGTTCAGGAGCAGAGACAAAGGAACAGAATCAGGAGTGGGAGGAGCAGGCAGTTGTACAGCCCGGGGTCATTGGGATGCCATGGGGACTGGGCATGCTGCAAAGAGATGCTGCCATGAGGGTCCCCAGTAGACAGCAGGACGAACACACACACAGAGTCCTACCACCAGGTGGGGACTCTGGCTACCACCACCACGGCCAGTTCCCAAGCCCCCTAAGCTGGAATCATACCTTCTGCAGGTAGCCCCCAAAATGCAGCATGTTGGAGAAAGCCTTCTTCTTCCTGGCATCCTCTTCCGCCTTCTTCCTGGCATCCTCTTCCTCTCTGCGGGCTCTCTCCTCCTGTCAGGGGTAGAGCCAGAGCAAGAGGGGTCTAGAGGGAAGCCAGGGGAACTCACTGCTGCTGGAGAGACAGACTCAGCAGAGTGAGAGCCGCTGGGAACACACAGACAGCCACAGACCAGACCAAGGGCTGCAGAGTCACATGCCAGGAGAGCTGCTTACGTTCCCAAGTACTTTGCTGCCCCTTGCAGGCACTTCCCCTTGCAACAGAAGCAGCCACCCATAGATGCAGTGGCCAGGGTGCACCAGCCATGAATAACTCCCCCAGGTAGAAGGGCAAGTGGGGCTCAGGGAGGCAGTCACCGGGACTGGACATCCGTTGAAGCAAACACCACATCCTCTGTTGCCTGGAGGTTCATCCAAGCTCTCCCCAGCGGAGCGCTAACCCAGCCCCGCCCAAGGCTGCAGCTCAGCCAAGGAGCCCCAGTGGAATATGTGGCCACTGGCTCCCTGGGCCAAGCAGAGCCTAGAAGTCTCAGCCCCGGGTGGGCCTGGTGTGTCCCTGCTGGCTGATCTAGAGGCTGCTCTAAAGGGGAGTCCCCCACAGCTCAAAGAAAGGTCCCTGCAGTACGAGAAGGGATAATAGCAGCTGCCCCCAGCTGGTCGACTGGGGAGAAGCCTAGTCCCAGCTCCGTCGCTGCGGGTTTTGTCAGCCCTCCCCTGCTCTGGGAGGTGGGACACTCACAGCCACGCGGGCCTGGCGCTCCTTCTCCCGCTCGCTGCGGATCCGCTGCTGCTCCGCCCGCTCCGCTCTGCGATGCTCCTGTGGGGGAAGAACAAGGCTTGGGCTTCGAGGCCAGGGGATGACCCTGCCCCCACATGCGGGACCCAGGGAGAGCCCTCTGGATCCCAAGTGACTAGGGGCCCAGCCCAAGGGGAAGTATTTGCTCTTTTGGTATGGCAAGGAGTGCCCGTTTCCCTGGCACATGACCTCTGCTGCCTCCAGACATGGCTGGGTGATGGGTGGCGGGACACCACACTGCCTGGTATCAAATAATGAAAGGTGGCACTTTCCAAGCCCTGGGTCCAGGCTCCTCAGTCTGGGTCAGACCTGGGTCTCCTCTCCCCCCTGAGTCAGCATCTTGCTTTTCTAGGGCTTGACCTTGCTCCCTCATGTCTTCAACAGAGACAGAATATGGCCCCTAACTTGGGGACTGGAGGGGGTGGGGGGAGTAATGGGACAATCTGGGGCCTCCAGACGTACAATTCGGTCCTTGAGGGAGATCAGCTCCTCTTCCTCCTTCTTCCTGTTCTCGAAATGGGCATTGATCAGGCCCTGCAGCTCGTTCAGATCCTTCTCCATGCGCTTGCGGTGAATGTCCTGTATGGAACATGGCACTGAGCCAGCCATCGCTAGATGCCCTCCCACATCAATAGCCACTAGGGCGCTGTGGGAGCCAGGGGCAATCTAAAGAGAGAAGGGGCTGGCAGACATGGTGCCGGGTCCGCTGGGTACATACCCAGAGGGGCTGGCAGACTCGGCACTGTCTGCGCATGCTGGGTACGTACCTGGAGGGACTAGGAGATGCTTGCGTGAGTGAATTTAGTGCCAGCCTGACAGCCCTGGTGACTGAAGCCCATGGCTTACCCACAGAGCAGGCCCACAGTCCGCTGGGCACCCAATACTCACATCAAAGTCCACTTTCTCCCCATCCGGGATCTTGGGAGGCACCAAGTTTGGCATGAAGAGCCTGCAATCAGAAGCAGAAAGGAATTTCTCTCTGTTCAGCTGGAAACCCATTACGGCCTTGTTTAACTCCAGGTAGGGGAAGCTCCTTCGTAGGTTAATCTAGTGTTCATACAGACCTGTTAGACAGCACACTGCTGTGAAAGGGGGCAGGAGAAAGTAGCGTGCGTGGGTGAATTCAACTGTGAGAGTCAATTTACTATTAGCTTTCTAGGCGCTTTAGGAGCCCAGAGGTATAACTGCCTAGATAACTGGGTTTAGAGAGAGCTGTGTTGTCATTTTTGGCATGTATGGACTGTAGGCCCCGTTCTACCATGGAAAGGGGATCAGGCCCTCACAGGGGCAAAAATACAACAAATAGTTGTCCAAACTTTTTACTAATGAAAACCTGGCAAATAAGCTTGCAAAAGATGTCATTCGCACACACACACAGCATATGTAAAGCGGGGGAACGGGTCAGTTTTCAGCACAGGACAATGTAATACTAACTTGAGGCTGCCAGCCAGGCTGGAATAGCGGTTGGGGGGGTTGTTTTTATAATGAAAACACCTGTCCCTGGGCACCCCCCAGCACCGTTTCACATGGATCACTACTGAACAGCTGGAACAACTTTGAATCATGACCAGTTCAAGCTAGTTCAAGTCAGCCTAGACATGACCGGCTTGGGGTCCCATTGCTAGCCCCCAGGGGTGTTCAGTCCCCCAGTGTTTGTGAAATATAGGTAGAGTGTAGGATGGCAGCCCACTATGGATGAAATTCACAAACACAAAGCACCACTCCAATCACATGTAAGTCCTGGTCTCAAGCAGTTCCTAGACCTCCTGCTGGCCCCCTGCTGGGGTGCATTTCACCCCATCTGCAGTCTGGTGTTTGCAGTGACAGCTCCCAGACAAGTCCACTAGCCACCTGCACCAGGAAAGCACCCCAAAGGGTTAGAAGACAGACTCGCTTTCAAGTAAGGAACCAGAAGTCAGTGATTCTGCAGCCAACCCCAAGCTGCTGACGAGTATCTACCAGGTGCTTTTCCCTTGATAGGCTTTATGATGTCAGTTTCGTCAAAAAGAACAACAGAAGGTTTTGGGGAAGTGAGTCGTCCAACAGCTTTGGGGCAGACACTTCTGGGCCTGAGTTTCAAACATGGGAACCTTAATAGCACCATTGAATGCAGTATTGGGGTGCTTAAGTATGTCAGTGAAACAGCCTCATCATACACAATAGACGGTACATAGAAATTATGGCAATGGCACAGATCCTCCAAGGTATTTAGGCACCTAACTGAAATCAATGAGAGTTAAGCACCCGAATACCTTGGAAGATCTGGGCCAAAGTGCTTATTGGAGTATCCAGATGTAAATGCTCTGCTAACAACACGGTACCACCCACAGATCTCAAAGGAGAGGCAGTATCATCAGCCCCATCCTACAGGTGGGGGAATTGAGGCAAGGGGTTGGGCAAGGACTTGTCCACACTAAATCAGTGGCCAGACTCAATATAGGACCCAGGCACCCTGGTTCCAAGTCCAGTCACTTGTCTGCCGGCCCATGCTGCCTTAGACATCAAGGTGCCGGTGTCTGAATACTGAGGGCTTTCTGAAGGCATCTATAGCCATTACTAGGTAGCAATGAGCCCGGGATGCAGATTTTGATTCTCAACCCAGCTTCAAATTTGAAATTTTTTTGCTTCAGGCGTTCACTCTTCTTAAGAGCCCCGCTCATCTGGAGAGATGATCATGGATTGAGCTTGCTGACTGGTATTTCTGATGCTTCCCTCCAAACCCCTTTTGTTCCTTTGAACCCCATTGAGACGAGGACGTCGCTGGTCCAGCTCTTCCTGGTAATTGTCAGTAAAAGCAACGTGTGGGTCCATCCAGACCAGCTAAGTGCCCAACCCATTGTTACGCGGACTTAGGAAGCTGAGCCTACCTGGTGATAGTAGGAAGGGTGGAACTAAGGAGTAGGGAGAGAGGAAAGAAGAGAAGGTTTAGAAGGGTGTATCCTTCCCAGGGGCCTAGAGCACTCGGTGCTCCCTTGCTCTGTCCATCTAACAGGGAATTGGGGCTCCCAGGGATTCATGGGAACATTCCCATTCACCTGCAGGAGATTCCTTCACCTGGGCAGGTGGTTCTCTCTCAGGGGATGCTCGGATCAAGCAATGCACAGGGGGCTCTGGCTGCGTGGGAGAATGCGCCGCGAGGCTCCTATATCAGACGCCAGAGTGCGAGGTTCTGATTGTGCCACTGAATGCACAAGCTGCTCCAGATGCACCAGCTCTGATCATACTCTCTGCCTCTCTCTCCCTTGGTTCGCCTTCATCCCATCCCCCATGTGCTTTTCTCCTCTCTCTCTCTCTTCTCCCCCACCCTCTCCCTATTTCTCTCCCCTTCTCCTGTTTTGGGGCCCTTTAGCCCCTACCCTAGCTCTTCCCTTTGCTCTGGCCAATACTGTATTTATTGCACTGTGTCCATACTGCAGAGAGTGTCTGCACACATGCATAATCCAAACTTCCCATCCCCCGACAGGAAATGCATTTCCACTTACTTGGGCTTTGGCTTTGACTCCCCTGTCCGTGGGAACCAAAGAGAAACACAAAGTTAATGACACAGAGATACTCTCCTTTCCCCTTCAATGTAAATTTCAGTGATGGGCCCGGCGCCCCCAGTCCCCTTTGCTCCATGCCCTGCTGTGAGTAAACCTACAGCCTGGAGTCAATGTATGGAGGGACCAGGCTGTTAGCTAGGGCTAGACATGGGCCCAGGCTGTCAAATCTGGCCAGATTTCAACGCCCCACCCCCTGCCCCCCCATCCACTTAAAGAGTATTTCAGGTCCCAGCAATTGGTCCAGTCTCCTTTCCTATGGCCTGTCCAGACCGCGCTAGCCGGCTGAGGAATTCCGTTGCATAGGGTAGGCCCTGTTTTTGCCCTGACACTGAGATACAGGCCCCACAACCTGCAGCTGCTTCAGACATTCATAACGTGTCTCCCTGCCCCATGCAGGCAGGGGTCCCCCTAGTGGCTGGGTACAGGGGACACCTTGCCCCAAGGGGCTGCCCAAACTGTCAGTGCAGGCTCTAGCAGTGTCCCCACTGTATATGCCCACCTCGGCCACAGCAAGCCAGCGGCGTGCCCGCACCAGCAGGGAATGTAACAGCTCTCCTGGCTGGCATGTGGGTGCCAGGTACAGGGCATCTGGTCCGAAGCTCACACCCCTATTCAGCCCCACAGCCTACCAAAGTGAAGCCACCTGAATGGATGGGGCCCCCTGTGCCCCACCTCCCCACACCCCCAGTCCTGCTGCTGTCTAGTGACGGGTGCTCACTCTCATCATGGGGCAGGGGAGAGGGCAGCTGGGTGGTCAGGAGGGTTTGCTGTCCTCACCCACCAGAAAGGGATGGGTGTATGTGAATGGGTGCTCATTCCTTCCCTCCAGCCCAACTCCCTGTGGGGCACGGGGAGAGGACAGATACGTCACCTTCCCCAGACTCCTGCTCTTGCTCCCCCTCACCACCTGTGGGAGAGACAGAGCTTTAGCCCCCAGCCACGTGCCTGATCTACGCCTGCACGGCCGATGGGTGCCCCGCACATGCCCTGCACTCCAGGAGGCAGCAGGGGTGGGTTGGGGGAGAAACTGAGCCTTTCCCTCACTTTATCCCCAGGAGGCGCTTCCCACCAAGACGGGGCCACGGATTTTTAGTACCACCATTTTGGGGACTTGAGACGTGGTTGAGCAAAACGGGTTGACTGAGTGACCATTAAGGAGTGTGGTTGACCAACTGACCACTAGGTGGCATCTTGCCTAACACGTCTAGCGTCTCCTATCCTGCCAGCCCCAGCACCGGAAATCCTGTCATGGCAGGGTCAGTCTGGGCGCCTCCAGCTGCCTTGTGGGAAGTGGCAGGAGGGTGAAGGTGGGAGCTCCAACACAGACATCCACCAGTGGAGCGAGGGCGGTTCCCCAACGTCTCCTCCTCACGGAGGGGGCAAAAGCAGAGCCACATGAACCACAATGGCTTGGGTTTGCGGGGGAGGACACGCAAACGCGTTCTTCCGGCCTAGCTCAGGCAACCTGACACTGCAAGGTGTGAGCACCCTTATTGCCATCGACATTAGCAGGAGTTGAGAGCTCTCTGCCCGTTGTAGGGGGTATGCAGTAGTGTGCAGGGCTGGCTCGTAGGGCCAGGTTTTAGGTGCTTTTGCAAATCCCACTAGGTGCTTCTCTGCATTATTAGACACCTAAATACCTGTAAAAACCTGGCCTTTAGTCAGTAGCGTAGCCAAGGGGGGGAGCAGGGGGAGCGGCTGCTCCCCCTTGAGCAGAAGCGGCGGAAGCGGAGCCTTTTTTTAGCAGCACTAAAAAAAGACGCCGCTTCTCTTTAAGCGCCACTTCTTGCACTCACCCGGCGGCGCTCCGGGTCTTCGACGGCATTTCGGCAGCGGGTATCACCGAAGATCCAGAGTGAGCTGCCGAAGTGCCGCCGAAGACCCGGAGCGCCGCCGGGTGAGTACAGGGGGAGGTGCCTTTTTATAGCGCCGCTCCCCCTGCGCTCCGGACCTGGCTGCGCTACTGCCTTTAGTCCCACACTGTGCTGAGCACCGGGCTGATACGTGCTCCAAGGGGAAAAAACAGCTGGAAACTGGCTTCACGTGGAAACGTGAGCTCTAAGGGGTTTCAAAGGAAGACACCCCAGATTCCCTCCAGACCAAACTCTAGCTCACTCGAAAGGCCTGAGAGTCCCAGACAAGCTTTTCCATTTACCCCACTGAGCTTAAACTCTGAAAGCAGGAGAACGTCCCCTTCTTACCACACTGTGTGTGAAATTCTCCCCTGTGCAGCACAAGGCCAGATCACAGCAATCTCACACGGCCCATGGGGGCCTCCTGGGCCCTCTGCACAGGGCAGGCAGGGAGAGTCCCTCCGGGCTGCCAGCCTTTTGAACAGCAGGGGTCAGAAACTCCATTAGTAGTAGCGGATGAGTTCAACGGAACAGTGGGGCCCTGGAGCTCAGTCAGAACAAGTGAGATCGGGCTTGTACTGACCAGCGTGTGAACAGACCCCTCTCCCCAGTCTTGCTCTTACCTTCTTTTTCTTTAGCTTCATCTTCGTGTTCTATTTTAAAAGCAGAAAGGACAATTCAATCAGAGACAGGCCATGCAGGCAGACACATTCATCCCCCATCCGCATTCCCTGAGGAATTCCTAGCATTCTTCACACGGGCTGGTCTGCACAGCTGGCATTTTGGTATTGAATGATCACAGCCGACAGCTCCGGCCAATTTTTACACCATACGGGGCAGTTTCTGATATCAGTCACACCAGTGTCGCTTGGGAGTGGGTCCAATGAAACCTGCAGAGCCAGGCTGGATTTTCAGCAGTGTAACAGAGACCAGAGACCGTTTAAGCCTGCCCAACACCAATAGACCTTGGTTGTCGGCAGGCGGGACTGAACCTGGGACCTCTGGAGCTTAGTGCATGAGCCTCTACTGCATGAGCTAAAAGCCAACTGGCCCTTATGTAAGGCTGTAGAGCAAACTCATTAATCTCTCTCCCCCACCCCCCCGGCCCCTCGGTGCCATTCGCTGGGACAGAACACCGCCCAGGAGGTGTGTGGGTTACACCTGGAAATTAACAGGCTGAGGAAAGATACAGACCTCTCCAACAGCAGAAGGATGCCAGCTCCCAGCTGTGTTATTTCTCTTTATTGACATGATTTTATTAATATTTCAGGGCTGATGGGGTGCTCCGTGCTGTACACCACACAGAAGGTGGTAGTGAGTCTAAAGACAGGGGACTGTTCACACTGCTCAGCATTGAATTGTGTTGCTTGTGATCTTAACTCCAACACACTTCCAAGGGCTAGGGGAACTGGGAGAGGGAAGAGTTACCCCTGAGGGCTACTCTTGGATCCAGTCCCTGCAGAGCTACAGCTCTGTGCAAGTTTAACCCACTGGTCAGTCCGTTACGTGCCCCCATCTGTGCTGAGCTACAGAGGACAGGAGGATGTTTATAGTTCCCAGCTAGGGAGCCTAGTTGTAGCAATTCAAGCTTTTAGCTCTGGAGGGCCCTGGTTTAACCCCCAGCGTCGACCAAGATGGCGGCCGTCACACAAACCAATGGGCCTGGAGAGGTTCAGGAGTAATTGGAGCCATGGCTCTGCCCACTACAGGCCAGTCAGCAGAGCCAGCTGGAGAGGAGGAGGAGGAGGTTGCTGCAGCTTGCAGAGGGCTGACTCTGCATATTACCCCTCACCCCCGTAGAAAAGGGCAGATCAGGGTGGCATGGAGCCTCAGGGAGTGTCTTTGATGCACAGATTCTCCTGGGGCTCTTTGTGGAGCGGTGCAGCTGGGATTCGATGGGCGGGAGCACAACTTGGACATGAGGCCTGCAGCGGGGAGCAAGACCTTCTCCGTTTGGGTGGAGGTGTGGCCCCATTTTCCCTAGTGTGATGACCAGGGCAGTGGGGCTGGTGTAGGGGGGTATCCTGCTTACAGGCAAAATTCTCCTCTTGGATCTCAGCTCCGATATCCTGCACATTCTAGACAAAGTTCTGCAAAGCACCGACAACCCCATGGTGCCTTCATGATGGGAGCCAAGAGCACTCAGCATCTCGCAGGATCGGCCCCAGATCTACCTTTGGCATCAGCATACTGGGAACTGCATCCCTTAGGGAGAGCATCCCCTTTGTGGAGCTGGGAGGAGTCATGGGTCCTTTGTCCAGCTATAGCTTGAGTTAATGACAAGCAACCTTAAGCATCCCTGAGTTTTTGCAACTCAGCTGTGCAATCCAACCCAGAGATTAGGCAGCCCACTGAAATGCATGAACAGGCCAGAGCAAGCTGGGCAGAGGGAGATCTCTCCTAGAGGTTCAATCACCTACCTTCTGCTGGGGTTTCCATAGCCTCCTCTTCTACCTCCTCTACGTGCTCTTCGTGGTCTGTGGAACAACATGCAAGGTGAGGGGAGCAACTCAGGCTGGCTGGCTGATAAAAGTACATGTCATAGTGAGCCAGCCACAGGGGTATCCAAGGGGAAAAGACAATGTGGCCACGGAATGGAGACAGGTAATGGTTCGGTTTGCATAAAATGGGAATTCACCTGAACCTTCACCCCCAAACTCAACTGACCTTGATTATTATTGATGCTTTGAGGGGGGAATTCCCCCCTCATTTCCACGTGACTCTGCCCTGCCATGTTCCCAGCATGACTAGAAGGGGAAGGGGCCAAATGCCATCAGAGGCTGCTCTCATGGTATTTCAAAGGGTCTCACAGCGCCTCACGGGGACACAAGTCAAGGTCCATCACTCTCCATGGCAACAAGGGACGCAACATGCTTAGTCCCGGTGAGGGGCAGGGATGGGGTGATTTTCATTGTTCTCCTGAACCACCCCCAGACAACAGAAGTGGCCCTGGTGGGTGCCCGAGGGAACCGCCTTTAGTCATTCCCCCTCTTATCCTATCCTGCGCTCTATTGATACACCACTACCATATCTGAGTGCCTCCTTCCACCAGAGGGAGCGCTGTTGCAAAGAGAGTCCTCTGTGGGAGAGAGAGAGGAGAAGCTGGTAGGCGACTGGGGCACTGAGAAGGGAGGGATTTAAAGGACTGGTGCTGCCTGGAGGAGAGAAAGAGGAATAAAAGGAAGGAACCAAACAATGGACGAATTTGGCAAATGGATGAAAGTTAGAAATGAAAAGATGCAGAATAGATTCAGATGTGATCTTAGGGCAGAAAGGGGGAGTGGGGAGGAAGATACAACAAGCAACACCAAGAGGCAATGGGAATAAGAAAGAGGTCACACTCCATCCCATAGATAATGTACGTAAATACAACAAATCACAGACATTGCATATGCAGAATGTTGGCAAGCAGGGGGGAAGGGAAAGAAGAAGAAATGTTTTACTACCATCTTCCTCCTCTAGCCATTCTTCTTCTTCTTCAAGGTGGAAAGTGGCAACAGTGAAAGGAATAAGCGGAAAAGGTTAGTCAGGTATCATAAAGGTGTGGCATCTAGCTAGAGCGTCTGCTGGTATTTTATTGATCTCTACTTTCCCATCTATGTCCTACAGCTTTCCTGGTGTTTCGATTCTGCTGTGCAGGTGTTGCCCAGGTGTTAATAAAGCTGTAGAATATTCAGGCTTTTCTTCACCAATATCCACCAGACATTACAAATATTCTCTCTCTCTCTCACACACACACACACACTGCAAAGCTGCTAGATGCATAACTCTTCAGCTTCCAGGCCTCATACTGAAAACGCCTCAAGCTCAGGCTGAGCGGTCACTCACACAAGTCAGTTGAGACTCCAGCTTCCATTCAATTATCACAGTCTTATCGTCGACAGGCCGGAGCTGCAAACGTTTTCAATCCTGAATTCTCCCCGTGCTCAGACCTGAGGATTTAGTTGAGGCCCGTCTCCAATTATCATCGCTAATAAAGCGAATGCCAAATAAACTCTTAGGGTGAAATTCACCCCTGTGCAGAGGACTGGAACGAGGCCGACGTACCTCTGAAGTCGCACATTCGCCCTGTGAGTTGTGTCAGTCCCCTGGACAGGGGTGAATTTCACCCTAACTGAACATCGGCTGGAGCAAAATTTGTTTAAAAATGGGAAGAAACATTCCCGGGACCTTTTTTATACAGTATTCGCATGGCTCTGCCCACCTGCAGCCATGCCATGCCAAGCCAAACCGTTCCAAGCAAAAAAGGAAACAAAGTATCTAAATAAGCCAGTAGCAACCACCCTGTGCCCTCCTGCCCGTTCCATACAACAGGGAAAAACCTACCTTCTTCAATACACTCCTCTGCAGGAAGGGGGAAGAGAAAGGGAGAGAGAGAGAGAGAGAGCAGGTTATTGAGGTTATATGAATTGTCTTACAGCTTCAGTCTGTCCCGATGTGCAGAAAGATGCTTCTCTTCCTCTTACCTTCCTGCTCCCTGCAAAGAGAAACGGTTGGGTTAGAACATTGGTTACCGAGTGGCACATTTCTCCCAGTGGCTGGTCCCGGGAGGGGCTGATCAGAATTTTTCGATGAGTTGTATTTTCATTGAAAAATGCGGATTTGTCAAAACAAACTGTTCTCAAAACAGCATCCATTTCAGCATCTTCCGACTCAGGAAAAAAAAGTTGGAGAAAAGTGTTTTGTTTTGACATTCGCTAAAGGAAAAATACTGGTTCAAAATAAATATTCATTTAAAAATTTAAGATAATTACACTGAAAAAAAAGTCAAAAAGAATAAAAGGTCAAAATCCTAACAAAATGTGGTTCAAAATTCAGACATTTGAATTGACCTGCATTTTTCAGTGTTTCTGACTCATGGACATTTGAGATTTTTTATTTTTCATCCCAATTCGGAATTGGGAAAGTTTTTGGACTCTCAAAAATATTTGCAGGATGGGAAAGCCCGTTTCCAATGCAGCTTTATTGGGCGGGGGGGGGGGGGGGGGCAGTTCAGAGAGCCCTCCATAGATAGTTTACATTATTTTGTGTTATGCATTTCTACAAGCTGTGTTTTGTCCCCCTCATTACATGACAGCAGAGATGGGACCATGCTGGAAGATTTTTGTCTGGATCTGGGTCTCAACTTTCCCAAAGTCTGGAGGTGTTTGGATCTCGGGGCTTGGGTCATCCCCACCAGTGGGGTCAGAGAGTTGGTAAAGAGAAACACACACACAAAAAATCAAAAAACATTTAATCACGGTTCTCATTTATGGGAAGGAAGGATGGTTTTATGGCCTGCAATTCTGAGATCTACTGATGAAAAGTGCTGTCTAAGAACTAGTGGGCGTTGTTGTTATTACTAATAAAAACGTGAATCAGTCCCACAGCTCCAGACAGGGCTGGGTAATAAAGAGAATGGATGACTCTCTATGGGACTTGATGCAGCTGCACCAGAATTGCAATGGTAGTCACAGAGTGAGCTGCCTGCTGTACCCCTGCATGAAGAGGACTGGCCATGGGAGGGACGATTTTAAAGCACAGCACTTACTCTTCATATTCTTCGAGGATTTCTTCGACGTCCGACATTTTCAGTTAGCTAGCAGGAAAATAAAATGAGAGAGAATGTTAAAAGCTACAATAAAAACCACAGCAGCGCAGTCAGTCCGTCATTCTTAGACATATGGGAACAGGGTTTGTATGTCCATCTGGGATGAACTCCGGGCAGCCCCATGGCCCACAATTTCCCACATGGCCACTGATTCTGGGTGCGCAACTTGAGATACGTTTGGACTGATTGTCGGCCGTGCTGAGCACCCTCTACTAAAAGCTGTACTCTCCACATTCGAAAATCAGGCCGAGGAGGTGGCGTGCAGAAATCCAGGCATGCAAAATCAGGGGCCATGTCTGAAAATTCAGTTGCTTTGCAAGGCAACTAACAGAAGTTACTAGATCACAGGGACTTGAATCACCCCGATATCTGCTGGGAGAGCAATACAGCAGTGCACAGACAATCCAGGAAGTTTTTGGAAAGTGTAGGGGACAATTTCCTGGTGCAAGTGCTGGAGGAACCAACTAGGGGCAGAGCTCTTCTTGACCTGCTGCTCACAAACCTGGAAGAATTAGTAGGGGAAGCAAAAGTGGATGGGAACCTGGGAGGCAGTGACCATGAGATGGTCGAGTTCAGGATCCTGACACAAGGAACAAAGAAGGGCAGCAGAATACGGACCCTGGCCTTCAGAAAAGGAGACTTTGACTCCTTCAAGGAACTGATGGGCAGGATCCCGTGGGAGAATAACATGAGGGAGGAAAGGAGTCCAGGAGAGCTGGCTGTATTTTAACGAATCCTTATTGAGGTTGCAGGAACAAACCATCCCGATGTGTAGAAAGAATAGTAAATATGACAGGTGACCAGCTTGGCTTAACAGTGAAATCCTTGCTGATCTTAGATGCAAAAAAGAAGCTTACAAGAAGTGGAAGATTGGACAAATGACCAGGGAGGAATATAAAAATATTGCTCAGGCATGCAGGAGTGAAATCAGGAAGGTCAAATCACACTTGGAGTTGCAGCTAGCAAGGGATGTTAGGAGTAACAAGGAAGGTTTCTACAGGTATGTTAGCAACAAGAAGAAGGTCAGGGAAAGTGTGGGCCCCTTACTGAATGAGGGAGGCAACCTAGTGACAGAGGATGTGGAAAAAGCTAATGTACTCAATGCTTTTTTCGCCTCTGTCTTCATGAACAAGGTCAGCTCCCAGACTACTGCACTGGGCAGCACATTATGGGGAGGAGCTGACCAGCCTTCTGTGGAGAAAGAAGTGGTTCAGGACTATTTAGAAAAGCTGGATGAGAACAAGTCCATGGGGCCGGATGTACTGCATCCGAGGGTGCTAAAGGAGTTGGCGGATGTGATTGCAGAGCCATTGGCCATTATCTTTGAAAACTCATGGTGATCAGAGGTGGTCCCGGATGACTGGAAAAAGGTTAATGTAGTGCCCATCTTTAAAAAAGGGAAGGAGGAGGATCCGGGAAACTACAGGCCAGTCGGCCTCACCTCAGTCCCTGAAAAAATCATGGAGCAGGTCCTCAAGGAATCAATTTTGAAGGACTTGGAGGAGAGGAAAGTGATCAGGAACAGTCAGCATGGATTCACCAAGGGCAAGTCATGCCTGACTAACCTAATTGCCTTCTATGTTGAGATAACTAGCTCTGTGGATGAGGGGAAAGCAGTGGACATGTTATTCCTTGACTTTAGCAAAGCTTTTGATACGGTCTCCCACAGTATTCTTGCCAGGAAGCTAAAGACGTATGGGCTGGATGAATGGACTATAAGGGGGATAGAAAGCTGGCTAGATCATCGGGCTCAGCGGGTAGTGATCAATGGCTCCATGTCTAGTTGGCAGCCGGTATCAAGCAGAGTGCCCCAAGGGTCGGTCCTGGGGCCGGTTTTGTTCAATATCTTAATTAATTATCTGGAAGATGGTGTGGATTGCACCCTCAGCAAGTTTGCAGATGACACAAAACTGGGAGGAATGGTAGATACGCTGGAGGGTAAGGATAGGATACAGAAGGACCTAGATAAATTAGAGGATTGGTCCAAAAGAAATCTGATGAGGTTCAACAAGGACAAGTGCAGAGTCCTGCACTTAGGACGGAAGAATCCCATACACTGCTACAGACTAGGGACCGAGTGACTAGGCAGCAGTTCTGCAAAAAAGGACCTAGGGGTTACGGTGGACGAGAAGCTGGATATGAGTCAACAGTGTGCCCTTGTTGCCAAGAAGGCTAACAGCATTTTGGGCTGTATAAGTAGGAGCATGGCCAGCAGATAGAGGGACGTGATCATTCCCCTCTATTTGGCATTGGTGAGGCCTCATCTGGAGTACTGTGTCCAGTTTTGGGCCCCACACTACAAGGAGGATGTGGAAAAATTGGAAAGAGTCCACCGGAGGGCAACAAAAATGATTAGGGGGCTGGAACACACAATTTATGAGGAGAGGCTGAGGGAACTGGGATTATTTAGTCTGCAGAAGAGAAGAGTGAAGGGGGATTTGATAGCTACTTTCAGCTACCTGAAAGGGGGTTCCAAAGAGGATGGATCTAGACTGTTCTCAGTGGTACCAGACGGGGGAGGGATAGCTCAGTGGTTTGAGCATTGGCCTGCTAAATCCAGGGTTGTGAGCTCAATCCTTGAGGGGGCCATTTAGGGATCTGGGGCAAAAATTGGGGATTGGTCCTGCTTTGAGCAAGGGGTTGGACTAAATGACCTTCCAACCCTGATATTCTATGATAGAACAAAGGAGTAATGGTCTCAAGTTGCAGTGGGGGAGGTCTAGATTGGATATTAGGAAAAATGTTTTCACTAGGAGGGTGGTGAAGTACTGGAATGGGTTGCCTAGGGAGGTGGTGGAATCTCCTTCCTTAGAGGTTTTTAAGGTCAGGCTTGACAAAGCCCTGGCTGGGATGATTTAGTTGCGGTTGGTCCTGCTTTGAGCAGAGGGTGGGACTAGATGACTTCCTGAGGTCCCTTCCAACATTGATATTCTATGATATTTACAGCAACTCACTGACAGCCAGAGAAACCTGAATGATCTGACCAAAGTATTTGTTTAGACTAGGAATTTTCATTTTGATTCACTTGTGTCTTGCGTCACACTCCCACCCCTTTCCTCTGAGCAGCAGGCAAATGAGGCCCTGCACAAGAAGCTTGTTGCGTACAAACCCATCCCCTCCTCAAATTCCCCACACCTGGTGCATAGCTACCATGCTGACGGCTGCCTTCGAAAGGCATGGAGACGGTGAAATATCGAGCTGGATTAGATGTCACGCAATGCAGTTCATTTGTGGGTGTGAATAAATCCCTTTGTCTGCCTGGCTTTTATTTTAAAACTCATTTGTCATTTGGGATTTCTTACTTTTCCACTCACACCATGAGATAGTGAGCTAGATGCTGACCTGCAGCGTAGCAGTGGGAATGCACAACAATGGTTGCATTAAGCCACATCTTTCCTTCCCCAATTCTTGGGCCACCTGGGGCTGTTCTGGCCACCAGGGATCCCTGGGGCACCACTTTCTCCCAGCCATGCCTTCTGAGCTGGTGGCTAGCAGCAGAACTGCTAAGGAGCCCCCTGAAGATTCCCTCTACGTACCTATTGCAGTTACACAGGGAGAATCCTGCCTTCAGTGGCCAGTGAAGCTGGGTTTGGGGGAGCTTAGAATGACTCAGCTGCATTAAGACTCAGCAGGGCCATGGCAGCCAAAGCTAAAGCAAAATGGCCACTTGTCTCCTGGCAGGAAGTCCTAGGGAGAGACTGGGGAGTCAGGGGGATGCCATTTCTGACCCAAAGGAAACCCTGCCCAGGACTCATCTTTTGTGGGTGGCCAGATCTTCATTTGTAAATTCCCTGTCGCCGCAGTGTTACCGGAGCAGGGATGGTAACTTAGCTGAGAGGGAATAGCTCGGTCCTGAGAGGATCTGCACTTGTCACAAATAGGTAGGAACTTCTATAATTCTCTCACAAAGAAAGGGGAAAGTAACTGCCCCAGCGCTGAGCCGGAATCTAACAATGACGTCTTGGCTGAGATAACCCTTCCTAAGCTCCCTTCTTTCCCCCACATGGCTCAGCAACATAGTTCTCCTTAAATAGGAAGCAAGAGATTAGGAACATCATCAGTCAGCACTGATAACTCTGCGCTCCCAGCCTGGCCCAGGGTACATTGCAACCTCTCTGCACAGACATGATCTAAGAGAGAGTTATGTTGAGTGGGAAGTGCAGGGGAGGAGAATAAACCCAGGAAAGAGCCTATTTTGCTCTTCAGTTGTTCTTAGCACTGAGGACTGGTCTCTCACACCTAGCCATCAGTTTTCCTTCTGCCGCATTGACCGTATGCCATGGGACTGGCTTTTCCTCAGAGAAATCAGCCACATTCCCCTGGCCACTCAGGAAAGCAGAGAGGCTAACACTGTAACTCCTGCCTTGAATCTCAGAGCTGCGTGTTAGCTCCTCTGACACGTAGTTTATCCTGGGTCCCAATCCCTTCTCTGGGGCTGAGTAAGATTCACCAGCAACTCAAGTGTCCTGTAATCTTAAACCCACAGCCCTGCGAACAAAATTACATGAAACCTCATTAATAACTCGCTTGCTAGCTTTCCAGACGCTGACAGCCTCCAGCAGCCCTATCAAGGAGAGGGATGGCTCTGTGCTCGTACCTCCCAGCGAGCGGGTAGCACTGGGACCTGGAGTCAGGGCTCCTGGGTTCTATTCCTGGCTCTGCAGCTGACCTGCTGTGAGACACCAGGGAAGTCACTTAAGGTATGTCTACAGCACAAAGAAAAACAGACAGCAGAGACTCTCAGAGCCCGGGTCCATTGGCTCGAGCTGCAGGGCTAAAAATAGCCGGGTCAACTTTTGGGCTTGGACCACAGCTCCGAGACCGTCTTCCCCTCGCTGGGTTTCACAGCCTGAGCTCCAGCCAGAACAGGGATGTCTACACTGCTATTTTTAGTACTGCAGCCCGTGCCCCAGTCAGTTGACCCTGGTTCTGAGACTCACTGCTGTGGGTTTTACTTTGCAGTGTAGACATAACCTTGGAAGATCATGGCCTAGGGGTTTTAGGTTCATAATTCCCATTGAAATCCATGGACTTTCTATGCCCCAATTTCCCCTCTGTAAACAATACCCATCTTTGTAAGGTGATTTCAGTTGTTCAGATGAAAGGTCAGATACAAATCATTTCCATTGGAGTCCTATGCATCTTGAAAGTTTCTCAGATCATATACAGAGAGAGTAAATAGAATTATGTACCATTAGACAGTGTCCAAAGTCCACAAAGAAACAGCATAAGGAAACACCTAGGAAAAGGATATGGGGAAGTGGCCTTAAATCTGAAGTGGTGATGTTCAAACTGCTAACATAAGATTCATCAGCAAGGCTAACTCAGCAGCGATGCTAACAAAGCCTGTTAGGAAGTCCGCTTGAAATATGTTCTTAGCAATTATTTTATTGCCCGTTGATTGCATTGGACACTGCAGCTCTGTCTGCAGCATTCTGAACACAGACCTAGAAGGCTGGAAAGTTAGTGGGTTTCCAAATGTCCATTTGAATGCTTTTCACTCTGAGTTTCATGTTCAAATAAACGTCAAAGTGAATCTCTGCTCCAGCCATCCCTTTTTGTTTGGTTCCCACCTGACGCCGTTGAGCAAGCCTTGACTAAACACCATGCCCGGAGTCTTGTCTACTTGCAGGCTGTCAGCTCACTGACATAGTCCTGAAGCCCAGTGAAACCTTCTGCCAACTCTGGACAGCGGCTCAGGTTTGTCCCAGATCCCCACAATAGATTAAACTCTCCTACCAAAACCCAGGTTTCAGGCACTTCTACGAATAACTCCCATGTGTCAAACCACCTGTTCAGCAAATCAGCTCTGCTGTACAATGGCTGCCTTTTCCAATGCTGTGTAACAGCTGGTTCCAGCTCCATCTTTTCAGCATTTATTACTCAGGCCGGGTATAAGAAGCTAACAAAGAACTTTGCTGCCTGAATCCAGAATCAGAAACATTACCGATAGGAAAGACCTACTACATCCTATAGTCCAGCACAGGATCGGTCTCAGGATAACAGTACATCTTCCATGGCTTGGTTCATTCTAGGTTTAAGCCTTTTAAGTGATAAGTCTTCCAGCATTTCCTTTGGAACTCAGTTTGATTGCCAATGCTGAAAGCCTTGCAGTCAACTGTCTCTGTGCCACTATTAGTATTTAGACTGTTCCATAACCTTACTCCATATTCTAATAGATCTGACCACTAGGAAGTTTTTCCAGGCTACATGTTCATTTTTTTAAACTCCTTCCATTACTCCTAGTTCCCTCTTGAGCCCCCATAATTCCTGACCCCTCCTGGTGCCTGTGTCCCTCGCATACTTCAGACAGCTCTTGTGCCCTCAGCATTTAGCCAAAAATCTACCTAAATATTAATCAAGCCGTTCCACATGATCCTCTTTTGCAAAGTGCTCTCTCACGGACAGAGTTAGGCAAAAATATGAACGTGTGTGAATAAATGTAAGTGAAACTCTCTCCAGCTTCATTCACTTCCCACAAGGGCTCAAACCATGTTAGCCAAGACCGCAATATTTAAGTAGCTATTGACAAATATTCAAGGAAAGAAAATTTTGGAATATTTGTTCCAGAAACTTGATTTTAAGAGTGATCTATATCCAGGCAGTGCCCAGAAACACCATGCACGCTCCATGTCCAGCAAAGATAGCTCAAATTGCCAGTATCAAACAGTGAATGAGCAATACACTGGCAAGTATGTTTGCACAGAATTTTTAATTAATTGATTTTGAGCTACAAAAAAAATCCAGGAAATCTGTGGACAATTCACAAAGAGCTAAACAAGCTATTTGCTGCAAATAATCCCCCGGTTTTAATTGTGGATTGAATGATCCGAACAACCTTTTTTGAAAATATCCACTCTAGGAATTATTTGGGGGAGTTCTCTGGCCTGTGTTATACAGGAGGTCAGACTAGATGATCACAGTGGTCCCTTCTGGCTTTGAAATCTATTAATCCTTCTTGATTTTTGTCTTTTAATATGCCTGTTAACACTGATCTAGTGCAGGGTAGGTTAGAACTATATTATTTAAGTACCAAATCACTGTTTTACTTCAAGTCCTAGAGATGAATGCCTAGGTGCATTTCCAAATGTTTAGTTCTGCAGTGTTTATACAAAGAACAATGCAAAAAAAATCAATAGCCACTATGTAGTTTCATTTGCCACTTGTAGTAATGCAATCTGAACTCGGTAGCACAAACATCCTGAGCCCGCACTGTCTGCCAATGAGGCACTGGGTAACATAATAGTCTCTTGGGTTTCTACATTTCTCACCTCCCAAAGTAACTTACATACACTCATCGTGTAAGTTCCTTATTACTCACCCCAGCATAAATCAGGAGTAACCCTGCTGGGCCTGATTCCCCTCTTTGCCCATCCCAATGTCAACCAGGAGTAACTCCATTAAAGTCAATGGAGTTCTGCCAGTGAAAAACTGGTGCAAGGAGACTCATGCTATACCCAGAGGAATCCCTTCACCAGAGAAATGCTGTCATCTCTGGGGTGGCTGATGACAAGTGAGGGGCCAATTTCGGCCAAGGAGGTCGGGGCAGACCCCTGTTCTGTCTCTGGAGCATTAATACCTAGGTCTAGCAAATAGGCAGGTGATCACTCGGGTCCCATCTGAAAAGGGAGTGAACTCCATAAGCCTGGCAAGCTGTGCCCTGAGGCAGTTTCCTTACCTCTCGCCCAGGGAAAAGGTGAGGCCCCTCGCAGCCAAGTGGAAGCTGGCACCGTGTCTGAGAAATGCAACTGGGAAGAGTGAGGCTTTAACAGGGCTCCGAAGCCCACCCCCAGGCCAGACGCCTGATTGGAGGAATGCGAGTGTGGCAGGGTTTGGAATGTGAACACTTGCTTGCTATTTCGGCAGCGTGGGTCACAGCCCCTTGTGCAACTCTTCCCCCCCCCCCCTTCCCCGCCCCCCCATGAGCCCATATAAGCCTAAGCTGTTGTGTGGCCTCAGAGAATTGCTATTTTAAACCCACAGGGCTGAGATAGACAAGTCCCCAAGGGGCTGACACAAGCCAGCCAGCCGTCACTTTCAAGTGGCCAGAACTCTGATAAGCAAAACACTCTTGCCTGGAGAGGGCCTGGGTTTCAGACATGGGATGCTAGCCTCTGAACCCTGGCTTGTGGCTGATCCCATGCTGCTTCCTTTCCCCAGGACACCCCGTACCCTGTGTGCTAGCCCCTGGGGGTCAGAGCCTGGAGACCAGAGCCAGCTCTCTCAGGAGACAAGTCCTCACCTACAGCTGTTCCACCACAACTAGCTCTTTCATAGACTCATAGACTTTAAGGTCAGAAGGGACCATTATGATCATCTAGTCTGACCTCCTGCACAATGCAGGCCACAGAATCTCACCCACCCACTCCTGGAATAATCCTCTCACCTATGTCTCAGCTACTGAAGTCCTCAAATCATGGTTTAAAGACTTCAAGATGCAGAGAATCCTCCGGTAAGTGACCCGTGCCCCATGCTGCAAAGGAAGGCAAAAAACCTCCAGGGCCTCTGCCAATCTACCCTGGAGGAAAATTCCTTCCCGACCCCAAATATGGCGATCAGCTGAACCCCGAGCATGTGGGCAAGACTCACCAGCCAGACACCCAGGAAAAAGTTCTCTGTAGTAACTTCTAACATCCCATCATTGACCATTGGTCCTATTTACCACTGATGGCAATTAATTAATTCCGAGCCACTGACTTCCTGGCCCCCTACGGCGACCATAACGCTGCTGCTGCCAAACTTGAAGCTCTCAAACTGGAAAATACCCACAAGACTTCATTGCTCCCACAGCCCCCAAAGCAGGGAGTGGCCACACCCAGGCCTATATCTGCCCTATGGCTGAGGGTCCCACATCAAGTCCCACCTGACCCCCACCCCTCTCTCCAGAGGCCAGCAGCTGATCTGCCTCATTGTCCAGAGCGATTCACAGCAAGCCCCCCTCCCCCAAAGAACAATCCGAGACCAGGAGCATCTTAAAGAAAGCATCATTTATTAGGAAAAAGAGCTATCAAAAGCAGCAGGTTCCTTCCGAAGCCAGCGGGGTGAGAGCGGATCCAAGGGAGCCCGGGGAAGGCCCCATCAGCACAGAGGTTCAAGCTAAAGAGTCCCAGCCCAGGGCTCGCTAAAGCATCTCTCAGCCTTTCTGCACGGAGGTGCTTGCTCCTCGGGCTGAGGCATTTGGACACGGCCATTGTAGGGGCTCTCCGCTGTGCTCCCTCCCCGGTGTCCTAAAGCTGCCCTTCCCCAGCCTAAGACAGGGCAGTGCTCCTGGGAAAGGCTACAGCTAGGGGTGGGTTCCAGGCCCATCACATTCAGAGCAGCTTTACGGTTCTGTACAACAAAGGCAAGGAGAACAGGCAGGCCCCTGCAAGGAAGGGAGCAAGGGTGGGTGAGCAGGGTCTGGGACTTCCCTGCAGCCATCCCAGGCGCAGACTGGCCTCTAGGCTGAGAGCCTCGACACTAAGGACCAGAAAGGGGGCTTCCCTTGCTAGATGGGAGAGGGGTCCTGGCAGGGGTGGGGGGGGTGCTAGCATGGAAAGGGTTGAGAACTGCCCCCCTCCCATGTGACACGCTGGGAGTAAGGGAGCTAAAGGGGCCATTGGCCTCTGACACCAGACTGGGGACGATGCAGACACCGCTCCCCCGGGACAGCCCCATGAGTCTCCAGGGGAGGGACAGTGTGGCACACGGGTGTGAATGGATGGGGTATGAAGCGGTGACGGGTGCTTGGCCAGATGCTCAGCAGCGCCAACCAAGGCAGCCCCATGGATCTGGCCCAACGAACGCCACACCCTGCAGCAGACATCCTCCACTAGCCGCAGGTCAGGCACGGTTTCCTGCATGCGCCACACCCAGCCAGCACACCTGAGCCCTGACTTACAGGGAGGTCTTCTAGTGGGAGACGGGAGGTCAGGCCTCATGGCCCCTCTGCTGAGACCATCAACAAGAGGGATGGCTGTGTTGGTGGTTGGGTGCTGGGGCCATCTGCTGAGCTAGGAACTGGGCTGAGACAGCTCTTCCCTCAATGAGCCAACATGGCTACCACTGTGTGAAGCCTGGGCTGGCTTTTAACCAGGGACCTCCAGGGGAAAAGCTATAAACAGCCCGAGGCCCCAGCCAGCAACACGCTGGAGCTGGCTTTCGCAGCCAGGTGAGGGTTCCCTGGTTAAGTCTGTTGCAGGTACAGCACATGGTACACTGGAGACGCTGAAGCATTGTCCAGGTGCGGGGCAGCAAAGATCTTGTACCATCAATGTGGACAGCACTCATGGCTTTGATACGTCATAGCTAGACCGGGTGGTGGGAAGGGACCACGAGTCATCTTCAAAGCTTCTTCCTTCCCATCCACCAGTCAGAGGCCCCCCCAAAATCCCCAGTGCCACAAGAAGAAAGCAGGGTGTGGGTCTTCTGGTAGGGTTGGTCTTATGGGAGGGAGATGCTCGGAGACAAAGCCATGAAGGGATGCTGGAGGATTGCATAGGGCCGGGCTTTGATCATCACAGCGAGAGATTATCCCCAGGGAGTCTTGTAGTGTTACAGCTGAAAGAGACAAAGGACATCATCAGGCTGGGCCAGAGGCTGCAGCACAGAGAGAAAGGTGCTTTGAACTACCCAGATCAGTGTCTGCATTGAGCCTTATCCCCTTAGAACATGCCCAAACCACCAGCACAGTGCTCCCTAGTCATGTTCGGCTGCTGCCCAGCTGTTCCCCACCCCACAACACACCTGATTTCCTGCCCACCACATCTTCTCCTTCCTCCTTGTGACCCACCCTTCTATGCAAGTTCCCCCAATACCAGCTCCTTTTTGCAAATTCCCCCCCAAAAGACACTGGGCTGCCCCTCCCATCACCCCGAGAGCACGATAACACCCCAACACACCCATAAGAACGGCCATACTGGGTCAGACCAAAGGTCCATCCAGCCCAGTATCCTGTCTACCGACAGTGGCCAATGCCAGGTGCCCCAAAGGGAGTGAACCCAAGAGGTAAGGATCAAGTGATCTCTCTCCTGCCATCCATCTCCACCCTCTGACAAACAGAGGCTAGGGACACCGTTCCTTACCCATCCTGGCTAATAGCCATTAATGGACTTGAACTGGATAAATTCATGGAGGTTTCTTTTAAACCCCATTATAGTCCTAGCCTTCATAACCTGTGGAACTCCTTGCCTGAGGAGGTTGACTGTGCGCTGTGTGAAGAACTTCCTTTTATTTGTTTTAAACCTGCTTCTCTTTAATTTCATTTGGTGGCCCCTAGTTCTTATATTATGGGAACAAGTAAATAACTTTTCCTTTTTCACTTTCTCCACACCACTCATGATTTTATAGACCACTATCATATCCCCCTTAGTCTCCTCTTTTCCAAGATGAAAAGTCCTAGCCTCTAATCTCTCCTCATATGGGACCCGTTCCAAACCCCTAATCATTTTAGTTGCCCGTCTGAGCCTTTTCCAATGCCAGTATCTCCTTTTTGAGATGAGACCACATCTGTATGCAGTATTCAAGATGTGGGTGCACCATGGATTTATACAAGGGCAATAAGATATTTTCCATCTTATTCTCTATCCGTTTTTTAATGATTCCTAACATCCTGTTTGCGGGGCAGGCCAGCCTGTGCACTCAGACCTCTGCACTGTAGCCATTAAGAGACAGTTCCTGGCCCTTGCTGTGGCTACTTTGTGCTGCTCTGGTGGGGGGATTCCAGGGACTCCAGCCCAACTCAGCGACCAGCCCTTGGCACAATCCAGGCAGGTCACAGAAGCGAGCTCCACGCTCCCTCTGCTCTTACCCTGGTGTCACTGGAGGAGTCGTCGGGCCGCTTGGCCCAGAGGCCGCGCTTTGCCGCGCTGTCGGTTCTCCCAGTGTCCTGCAGGAAGAGGAGGAACAGGCTGTGCTTGGGGTCGCTCTGGGCACGGACGACACTGCTCAGAACATTGCATCGGTGTAAACCAAAGATGGGGCCGGACCCAGAACCCTGGATCCAAACAGACCCAAGCGGCTCAGATCAGATCCGAGCCTTTGGGTGCTGGGATTGGCAAATCCTGGCCATTACCTTAGCAGCATTGGAACTGCTCCAAACTAGGCTAATGTGGGGGATTGAATGGTTGCAGGACAGTCACTTTACAATGGCAGTGCTGGCATAAGGAAGCTGTGAAACCCTTCCAAAAAACACACACACACACACACACACACACACACACACACCCCCACCCATGTCTCCCCAGCAGGTGCAGAGCCAGCAGCTCGGGGTGTTTGGGGCAGGAGCAGGCATGGCTCAGACATTGGCAAACTCAGCTATTCCCCAGCACTGCAATAGCAGCCTCCCGGGTTATAAACTAGGGATCACCGGGGCTGCGCTCAGCTGATGGAGTGCGAGCTGAATGCAGCTGCATTGCAGCACAGACAGGAGCAGAGATCTTGGACCAGATTCCCCTCTGCAGGGAAACACCTATGTAAACTCAGCGAGGTCTCCTCTGCACCCCTCCTATATGTAGTAGTAGCCACCCTGATCTGCAGAGATCAGCTGTCATCCATCCAAAAGCCCTATGCTGCTGCACTGCCAGAGGGACCTCCTGCCAGGCTCCCTGCTGCTATGGCCACATGTCTCCGGCAGAGTCCCACTGCCAAGGGATGCCCAGGGAACCACCCAGCACAAGGGTGGTGCATGGAAGAGCTAGTGTCTGGAGGAGTCCCTGTAGGGTTTGTGGGGGATCATGCATGGAGCAGCGAATCCCCCCAGTCCCCCTCCCCGCCCATGGCCTGTCTCGTCATGTGCAGACCCACCAACCCTGCAGAGAGATTTTCACAAGGTCCCTGAGGAAGTGCAGCCGGTCTGAGGTCCACAAGCAGCCCCCCAGCAAGGGCTTCACTGGGCGTGAGCCTTTGTGATTAGCGCATTCAGCGTGGGGCCTGTTCACTGCAGACTGCCAGCACCCATTTGTGGAGTGGGGGGGGGGGGGGGGGAGAAAGTAATTCTTTGCTGGAGTCCGTGGAGAAGCCGAAGCTCTTTGCTTGGGATTTTAGTGTAATCATGAGTTCCTGGAGGAGCCTCAAAATCCCACCAGGTGGGAAACTAAGGCAGGTGAGGTGGTTCGAATTGGAGGTGCTGAAGGGAACTTAAATCCTGCTGGAACATGGCCACCACTAGTATACAAACAGGTTCCGATCAGCATGATCTGGCCCATTTGCAATCACTGTCACAACCTGGCTGCTCCCCCACGCAAGGTCCCCCCCTCCCCCGAGCTGTCAAAAGCACCAGCTCTTTAGCGCAATGTCCCAGCACGTCTGATACCTTGACTCTTCCGTCCTGGCTAGGCTCCTGGGTCCTGCTTATCCACAGGTTGATGCGAGACGTCACCATGCCAGGGAGCTTCAAATTCTCCTGCCACACAACAGGATCAGAGAGTTAAGACTGCACGTTACCCAGCACTGGAACGCAGCCACCTCTGGGGTGCAACACGGCTTAGCACGAGCAGCAATGGTGACCATACCCCTCATTTCCTGGGCTATACAATGGGGCAGGGTGCCACCTGCTGACCCGCATAGAGCATTCCTAGAATGCACCATTTGGAAGACATGGTGGGAGAGAAGGGAAAGAGGCTTTTTACCCCCTGGCTGCAGGGGAGCCCTTGGCCATGCAGGCAGTGTGGGGAGCTGCAAAGGAAATGCTCACCTGCCACATGGGGTCCCAGCCAGCAGCCGCTAGGAGGAGGATCCACCAGGGCACGCAGCCACCCAGCCTTGCCTGGCAGGTGCCACTGAGCTGAGGGACCAGCTTGGTCAGTTCTGCACCCTGAGGGTTCCTCCACCTCGAATTCCCCCCCCCCCCCCGCCCCGCCCACATCATCTGCCCAGTGCCCCCTACCTGAAGATGGGGGTGGGGTTTGCAAACAGTGGGACTCACAGGGGTCCCTCCCCCAGCCCATGCTCAGTCCCACCTCAGCCCTCACCTTTCTGACAGGGGCTTGATCAGCTTTGCTGGGGGCACTGGCCTCGAAGATGCTACGCTTGCTGGCCACACCCTCCGAGGACGGGAGGAAACCTCTTGGCATGGACACAGGTGACTTCACCTCGGATCGCTAGGAGCAGAGAGACAGGATCCTTCTGTGTTAGAGCCCTTGGTGTATGTAGGGTGCCTGGTCTGGTCCTGCCAAAGCTGATCCCCTCACTCCTCACGGGCCTCTCCGTGCACGAATGAAGGGCAACCCAGTTTCTTATCCCAGCTCCCAGTCATGCTTTTTCCCCTCCCTGCCCACTCCTCTTACCACATCACCTGCCTGGTGGTGGAGTGTCCTCTGTCCCTTGGAAGGGGTGGCCTCACTCCCTCTGTGTGAATGGCCGAGGCAGGTCCCTACTCCCCTCTGGCTAGGGCAGGTTCTTCCCCAGCCCCTACCCTCAGCTATGTGTAACAGACTCTCCCTGACTCTGTTGCTTCCCCTTCTCCCCAGGTCACATGCTGCACAACCATATAGAGCTCAGAAGCCACCCACTTCCACTTAGAGACCACAAAACTAGCTGGGCATTCACAGGGCCTGCAGGCCCAGCCCTCCCTGGTGAAGGGTCCCCTCCCCCATTACCCCAGGGCTCCATTTACCTGCACAGCTGAGGTGTATTTCTCCAGTTTCTCCTCGATCCTGACGCTATTGGCTGGGAGTCTCACACTGGCACTGGGGAGGGGGAGAAAGGAATGGAAAACAGTGGAGTGAAAACCCCCAAGATCCTTCATACCATGGCAATGTCTGCCTAGTGACAGGTGGGAGGTGGTGTCTCTTTGGTACTGGGAAGCTGGGTTCTATTCCATTCAGGCTCTTATACCATGGTACCAAGTGCCTATTCCCAGCTCTTCACTGGGAGACATTGGGCAATTCCATTTCCCTCTCTGCCTCAGTTTCTTCCTTATAAAATGGGGATACAAATAAATACTTTAGCTTCACTTATCATATTACTACACTAAAGCCAGTTAAGTAGTTTTTAAGCTGTCTGACATAGCCCGGAATCAAATTGGAGCACATCTTTATTTACTCATTGCACAGGTGTAATCAGTACAGTCACAAAACGGTGGTGAATGCACATTGTCAAAATGCAATGTGTGCACATGACAACTTCGGTTTATATCATCTAACTCAAACATCTCCATCTCTCCCCCAGTTGTTTGGGAACCACTTCCCTGACTCCCCAGCCTCTTGCTGTATTCTTGCTGTACCCAGTGTTCTCGCTCTGCTTATCTAAGCTGCCTGTCAGCTCCCAGACAATAAAACAGGACGACTCAGCATATTTTGTCTATGTCCATGTCTATCTGGATCGTCTCACCAGGGCCATCCAAACACCCCTTCTCATGTACAACAGTGAGGCCTAATGAACAAAAGTGGTTGTGGGGAGAGGAGATCTGAGTTCTATTTCTGGAGCAGGAGCAATCACTAGATTTGCTGTGCAAGCCTGTGGGAGCGAGGATACCCATCAGAGGTGGTGTACTAGGATTAATTCATTAAAGTTTGGGGCATGCTTTGAGATCTTTGGATGGCAGCTGGTGGGGGAAGGTCAGAGTTATTGGCAGCTTTGTGACATTGCCAGAAATACAAGTAAAACCCACTGACCTTCTGATAAATGCATTTTCTTCCTTGTCTTTTCTTGAGATCACCTGGAAATGCAAGCAAAGGAGATGAGACGTGGAACACTGGGAGAAGGCCCCCTTCCTAGGGCTGGGAAAGTTCACACAGCCCTGCTCATCCCCATGTCTCCCAGAGTTCAGACATTCACCACGGCACAGAGCAGCGTTTGGTGGCTTCTCTGAGCCATATGAGCATGCCATCTTGGCAATCTTGGAGTCCAGAACCCCTTCTACTTCAGATCCCAACTAGGACCATGGAGCACCTGAGGGGTGAGGGGAGGGGGGGAGGGGAGGGGGAAGAGGTTGTCTCAAATAATGACAAAAAAGTTCCCCACACCTTCAGACTTCAAGAAAGGCTTGGTCTGAGTGAAAGCGTGGGTCAGTTCCAATCATTTCTGAACCTGGTCCCCTCCCCTTGGGGCTGGCCAAGGTATGGGGGAAACCCTGGATCAAAAACATGTTCAGTTTCCACCCTGAGCTAGAGATTCTCTCATCAGTCTATTCCCTCCTCCCTAGCCCATGCACATCTCCATCCCTCTGGCCTCACTATTTCTCTTTCCTTCCTCCCCCTGCCCTCAAATTTCCCCTTTTCCTTACTTCACTGCACCCCCCTCCGCCCCCCCAGTCTCCTGGCCAGCCTACCTCATCCTCCTGCCCCTGTGATCCCAGAGAACAAGGACCTTCTGGCCAGACATCCTGATGGAGAGGTAGCACCTCTCCATCCTGTGCCGAAGGCCATCCCTGCAGAAACTGCTCTACGACCTGATTGGCAACAGCACCCAGACTCCATTCCAGCTACTCTCCTCTTGGATCCAGGCAATCCATCCGTATGAAAACCCTTCCCAGGCAGGACTGATCCCAGCACGTACGCTGGACATTTTACAGTGCAGAAAAATGGCTCCCTGCTCAGTTCCACAGAGCCAATCTGCCCTACAGCTTCACTAGCTACTCAACTTGGAAAGCCCCAGGGTCAGTACAGCGTGTGATGCAGGAAACGCCTGTAGCTGGGACAGTGTGAGCCAGGAGAGGAAAGGATTACATTCCCTCATCTCCCCAAGTCTGCAAAGATCACTGCTCCGGAGGGGTGTGACCCTGAGAGTCTCTCAGTGCCAACTGGCAGCAGGCCCACCATGCCATAACTTACGTCAGGCCTGGCTTGCTCATTGCCTCAACATGTTTCTAAAACCTGTGTTAATTGGGGACACGCTTGTCCCGAAAAATCAGTGAGTGATGCGTGTACAGGTTGTGTACAAAGAGTTACAGATATGATCTGGAAACAGGTGTTTGGGAGGCAGAGCCTAGACCCAGCCTGCTCTAGACAAAGGAATGCATATTTACCAGTCTGTCCAGCTGGTTCACAGGCAGAGGACAGTAAAAGGACATTTACATATATGGTAAACAAAGCTATCAAGCTGGGAAGATAACTGTTAAACAGACACACCTGAGGACAGAATCTGCACCCAAGGAAGCCTTCCTGGCTCAAGGCAGAGACAATGGATTTTGGGTAACAACTAAAATGTCTTTCTGCTCCTCTTATCACTTAGGGCAGTGGTTCTCAACCAGGGGTCTGGGGCCCTCGGGGGCAGGGGGGCAGCCCACAAGCAGGTTTCAGAGAGCATCCAACAAGCAGGGCCAGTGTTAGTCTTGCTGGGGCACCACTGTGGGGGGCTGAAGCCCAGGGCCCTGAGCCCTGCCACCTGGGGCTGAAGCCAAAGCCTGAGTAACTTTGCTTCACCGGGACCCCTGTAGTGTGGGGGCCCAGACAATTGCCCTGCTTGCTACCCCATAACACCAGCCCTGGCTTTTACATGTGGAAAAACAGTTGATGTGACAAGGGTGGGCCAAGGACTTTTTATAGCATTTTGCCAGGGGGCCTCTGAAAGAAAAAAGTTGAGAAGCCCTAACTGAGGGGGTACATAAGGGAACAGCACCCTCTGAACCTATGAAAGTTGGAGCCCCTAGTTTGGAGAGCTAGGGACACTGGAAACTGAAGGCAAGTAAGGACATTGCTTGGCCAAAGATTGTAACTTGCTAATGTTGAGCTGTAGTCTCTCGAAAGCGTGCTTTGTGGTGTTTGTAACCATAGCGGTCTCTTATTCTTGCTTAACATCACTTAAATCTCTTGGTTAATAAGAGTTTTCTTAGTTTTACTAAGAGCCATCTCAGTGGTGTTCTACTCGGGTACAGAGAAGCTAAGCTAACAGACTGGTGTGTGCTTGGTGTCTTTGGAGGCAGCAAAGAATTTCTGAGAGTATCCAGGGAGAGGCACCGGACACGGCAGAGCAACATCTCCGGGAAACTCAGGGGCTGGGATTCACTATTACCTACAAGGCAATGTTTAGACTGGCCAAGTCTTGAAGAGTTTGCTGGCCAGGCAGAGAGGCTGATGTGGCAGGGAGCGGACCCACAGCTTAGCAGCAGCAAAGCTCACGCTTGCCCAGGCAGAGTGGCAGCACAACAGCTCCTGGTTCTGGGGGTTCTGAGCAGAATTCCCCAATGCAAAGACTGAAGACACAGGACAGACAATGCTAGCAGCGGGCTTGCTGTGCTCACAAACCCCTGGGACCACACTCATTGGAGCTAGGGTGACCAGATGTCCCGATTTTTGGGTCTTTTTCTTATATAGGCTCCTATTACCCCCCACCCCCATCCCGCTTTTTCACACTTGCTGTCTGGTCACCCTAATTGGAGCTGCAGCAGGAAAGAATATGGCCCACACCACAAGGCCCTTTTGGGAAACCTGAGGCAGAGCCAGGACCAGTGATCTGGCTGGGCAACTGCCCTTTGCAGAGACCAGCAGCGCCTCTGTGGCCCATGGGACCAAGAGCTTCGATTCCAGCTTTTCCAAACCTCCGTGCTCCCCTGGATCCTTGTAATGGGGCTTCCCAAGTCTCCCACCCATGGACGCAGCACACACACAACTCAGCCACCTTCTCCAGTAAATGTCACAAGGAGGAGGAGATCTGGGAATAACCTGAGCCCAGCTGGAGCAGATTCTAAGTAACAATGGGAAGGAGAAGACCTGGACTGCATTTCTGCACCCATAAGGAAAATAATGTGAGCAGGACTGCAGCTCCCACATGGAAGGGCCTCTGCCTCCTATGTTCTATCCACCTGGACTGTAGGTACAGCCTCAAAGAAGAAAACCTGGGATTGGGTCTCTGTGCCCACTGGAATGGACTCTGCAAGCCCCCCAGCCTGCAGAACTGAGCAAACTACTCGTTCTGAGGACAGCTGGAGGGAACCTCTCCCATACAGCTACAATAAACCCAGCTTCCGCTGCCTGGAGAGCCACTTTTCCCTGCCCATTTCAGCACTCACCCGGAAAGAGACCGTCCTGGGGCTGATGCGTTTGAATGAGCTGCTGTAGGTGACCTGAGTGGGGGAAGCAACCGAGGAGCCTTCGGGTCTATCTTGGGTGGCGGACGACCCTGCTGCTTCCTGAGGCCGGGGGGGAATCCTTGCTGTATCCTGAGGGAGGAACACCCCCCCACACACACACACACCAGTCAAGAGCCAGCAGGAAGGTTTCAAGACCTAGCTATGAGAGCAGGGAGCAACACTTGGGGACTCAGTAGATCCACCAAGCGCCTGAACAGCCCAGACCACAGGAACCCCGACTGGATGGACCAAACCCCAACCTCCTCCCTAGGCCAAATCATCACTGAGGCCAATGGGGGGGGGTTTGCCTAGGAGAGGGCTCAAGGTTTGGCTCACTGAGGGGAAGTGGGTACTTGACACTATCGCATCTAGAGGCAGAGTTCGAGAGTTGGGGAAGCAACACCCCCACCCCTCCACATCCCTTTCCCCCTTTGGCAGCACTGCTCTTTCCAGGCCCAAGTGCAGCATCGTCAAGCCCAGGATCCAAGTCACAATTTTTAAGTTATCGTATCCCAGGCTCTTTGCCGTTTAGCGTCAGAGCCTTCGGGTCACCCGCACTTCATGTTTTCAAGCTTTTCTCCGGAAGGTTAGACACCAGCTCCTTTTTAAACAGAAGCCAGGATCCTCACAAAGTCACATGGGCCCAGCTCCTCAGAGGCACCTTGTTCCCATTGAGGATCTGAGGCCTGACTCCAGGAGCTGGGGCTTTGAGGGAAAACCCCCAAGTGTCACGAGACAGCTGGTAAACTGCCATGAACTGGCGACGCTGCCATGCTTCTTACCTGCTGGCTGGAGGGGTGAGTAACTGGGGAGTCTGGTTTCAGTTCTATGCGGCTTCCTCCCCTTGAGAAGGCTTTCACCTCCAGGTGACTCCGGTCTTTCCGCTCCTGAGCTGATCCCCGGGGCTGGGCTCCCGTCACCTCTGGCTCCTTCAGGGGCTCATCAGCTATCGGGTCCTTCTCATCCTGAACCGACCTCTGATGCTGTTCTCCTACCAGGACCTTCTGCTCCGGAGTGGACTCCTGACATTGTTCTGTCTTTGGGCCCGTCGGCTCCTGGGCCACCCCCTGGTGCTGTTCCCCTGCCAGGGCTTTCCCATCCCGAGCTGATCCCCGACATGGGGCTGCTTGCAGGCGGCTTACTCCCCTGTCTGGCTCCCTGCAGTTCTCTGGCTGCTCCTTCTCCTTTCTGAGGTTTTCTGAGCTCTCCACCTGCCACCTCTGCGTCCTGATCTCTTGCGGTCTCAGCACTGCCGTGAGCTTCTGCTCGGCAATCTCCTTTTCGGCCATGGCTGCTGCTGGTGGCTCCGCTTCCTTGAGCCGCCGTAGCCTGCAGCGACAGAGACAGGGCACTGACACCAAGGGGCACTGCCAGGCTGCTTGTTAGACAGCAAGTGAATCCAGCCCAGGTGAGAGATGCCAGATTAACACCTATGGAGCCCCCCCCATTTTATCCCAGTGCACCCTGCACATATGGTTACCCCTCTTTGAATCCAAATTCTACAGGCATAGGTTAGATACCTGTGTGGTCCTATACAGCTGATGGTGGCAGAGCATTGTGGGGGATCCACATCCCAGATCAGCCTCCATTCCTTCGCACACTGAGCTAGCACCATGGGCAGGTAGAGCCACTTCCTCTACTCTCCTGGGAAGAGTGCTCTGAAAAGGGCAGGATCCTGCCCTTTGTCTCGGGAGGGGCAACTACCCTGAGGGGCGAGGAAGAAGCAGGTTCGGAGAGCAGGTGGAGAAAGGTATTTATACCAGTGGATTCAAATTAAAATATAGGGGGTTAAGATTTTCAGAGGGATTTGGATGGGTAATTCCAATGGAATGTGTGTGTCTAATTCCCCTGGACTGCTTTGACGATCTTAGCCTTCAGCTTTGCATCATAAGTAACAGTGCTTAATCATTCTATTGCATCAGTCCTCCACAGCTCTCAAAATGATCGGCAAAGTAGCATATCGTTATCCCCATTTTCCACGTGGGGAAACAGGCACATGGGGGGGGGGTGATTTGCCCAAGGTCACAGTGACTTGGTGGCAGAGTCAGGAACAGAAGCCAGGAGTCCTGACACCCAGTCTCCTACTCTAACCACTTGACCCTTCTGCCTCTGAGCCATGAGTTGAACCTGGATTCCCCTGTTCTAACTGCCCCACCCCACGGCCCTGATCAAAAACCCGTTTAATGGGATGACTCCCACTGAGATGTAGGCTTTGGCTCAGGCCCAGCAGAGCAAGACACGCTGGGTGGATGTGCAGCATTCTGGGCGATGCCGGCACTGCAGTCCCAGGTAACAACCCCTCTCCTCTCCCACCTCTCTAGGTCCTGCGTTGTGGGATCTTGCACAGGGCAAAGGGCTTCATCCTCCGCGTCGGTGGTGGAGCTCAGGTTGCGGTCTCTCCGCCGGCGTTCTCTTGCTTGTTCCTCCTCATCCTCAAGCGTCCTCTGCCTGGCTAGGCTGCTCGGAAAGGAGACACGGGTGTGCCAGAGACAAGGTAAGTGAGATCATCTCTTTTATTGGTCCCATTTCTGCTGGTGAGAGAGACAAGTTTGGTCTTTCTCACCAGCAGAAGTTGGTCCAGTAAAAGATTACCCGCCATGCCGCAAATATCCTGGGACCAACATAGCTACAACACCACTGCATACAAGAACATGCCAGTCAGATACTAGTGGGCTGGGTCACTGCAGGAGCACAGCAATCAGGGTACCTCTCTGAGCTTGCAGAGAGCAAGTGATCACCCCCAGGGGTTAAGGAGGAGCGGTACAGCAGTGCCACTGGCCAATTGCACACAGCGTCCCATTCAGATACACGGCCGTGTCCCACCCCAGTGGGTATCGGCTGGGGGAGGATGGAAAACAGGAGCAGAAATACAAACTGGATTACATAGATATAATCATGTGGGATATGTAATCTGGACACCTGCACAGGAACAGGCTACTGTAAACATTAGGAAATACCCTAATTAAGCACTTGACTTTGAACCGTAGTGTTCCTTTAATGTAGAGAAGTTACATTTTTAAAATCCTTATGTTTGATATAAGCAAACCAGAAGTTCCATCGCATGGTACCATCCGGTCCCCCAATTTGGGTCATCGGCGAGGTTAGAACTCGGGAATCTGGGCTTCCAGTCCAAGGTCCTTAGGGTAGCCTGCTCTAGTGGGCACAGACTCTTTCCCGGTCATCACACCTGCTTCTAGCAAGAATCCCTCCCTAACCCCACTTCTCCATCTGTCTTGCAAGTCTCTGCTCCTCACTCCTCCACATTACAGGAAAGAGACTTCTTGCTTCTCCTAGGAACCAACAGGGAGGGTCACTGTGAGCACAGGAGACAGATTCCCTGCTCTCAGACCCTGCACCTGGTACTTTTTGCAGTCCCTGACAGCCAATTGCAGGACAGGTCCTGCTCGGTCCCCGGGGCTGATGCATGCTCAGTGGCACAGGGAGTATACGCAGTCCAGACAGTATTTTTGGAGCACAACACTGCTCACTAGAGGCTTATAACTTGGCCAACTTTGGGTGGATTTTCACAGGAAGAGCAACACCTACAACCCTGGCATAGAGGCCAACTCCCTGCCAAATTTCAAGGCCCTGCTCCAACCATGTTGGTGCTAGAGCTTCTTAATGAAACAGTTGCAAGATTGATTTATTTTAAAAATGGAAAAATGTATTCTCTTCCCTCCCCCTCCCTGCACTCTCTCAGAAATGCCTGAACCCTTTTTCCTTAAACTTACAAAAACAAAAATTTCAGACAGAGGTAGACTCCTGAGATGAAAAATTGTAGTCTGAATGGCTGAAGTTATAAGCAACTAAAAAACAAGCTCTTCTAATGGAAGGTGTCAGGCAAACATTACCAGTTCTGCCTTGGAATTAGAGATCAATAACATTCCATCATCACACACACCTGAAAAGTGGCTTTCCAAAGTGGATATTTTTTTCACCCAAAAAAAAACCAAACAAACCCAAAACAAACAAAAAATCCTTTTGGTAAAAGATTCAGTTTTTAAGCACAAACTAGTTCTCAGTAAAAAAAGTTTAAGAAAAAATTAAAGCTTTTGACACCAAGAAAAACATTTGTTATTTCCCCCTCACTGAAGTTTTGAAATTTTCCACCAAAAATTGGCATATTTTTTCAGCTCTCTCATACACACACACACACAATCCCATGCTGTGCTGCAAATAATGGCCAAGATCATTAAAAATCAAAAATGGTTTTCCACCACAGATGTGGTTTGTTGACTTTTTACATGACTCAGTGCAGGGCACATCTGCACAGAAAAATTATATCAGTATAACTTGGTTTGAATTTAAACCAAGAGAACTTCTCAGGTGGACACTCTTATTCTGGTATAAGAGGATCATTATTCAGGCTTTGTCTACACTGCCAGTTGAACGACAAAAGTTGTGCCATTCACAAGTGCTTAAAGAAGGGGCCCCCAACCCTGAAGGACAAAAGTTTTGCCCTGACAAGTGGCACTCTGTCAACAACATGAACCCCACTCATAGGGGGGTGGTGGAAATATTTTGTCTGCAAAAGTGCCAATGAAGAGCGTTTACATTGCCCAATTTTCGCTAAAAGCTGTGTAGTGTAGACAAAGCCTCAGTTTGGTTTATTGATAGGTTACAGTGTAGTAGCCGTGTTAGTCTGTGTCAGCAAAAAGAAAATAAGAAAGAAATAAATACTTGTGGCACCTTAGAGACTAACAAATTTATTTCAGCATAAGCTTTCGTGGGTTAGAACCCACTTCATTGGATGCATGGAATGAAACATACAGTAGACAGATATTTATACAGTCAGAGAAACATGATAAGGTGGAAGTGCGAATACCAACCTTAAGAGGCTAATTCATTGAGAGGAACCATAACAGCAGGGGAAGAAAAACCTTTGAAGTGATAAACAAGATGGCCAATGTGGACAGTTGACACACAGGTGTGAATGAGGATCGTTAACTTAAGGGAAATAGATTCAATTAACGTAATGGCCAAGCCATTCCAAGTCTCTATTTAATCCTAAATGGATGGTATCTAGTTTGCATATCAATTCGAGTTCAACAGCTTCTCGTTGTAGTCTGTTTTTGGACTTTATTTGCTGCAAAATTACTACCCTCAATGTTGCTTTGGATGGGGTTTAAGATGACAAAGCCACTCCTATTCCAGAATAGGAGTGGCCACATAAGGAGTTATAGGGGTAGAATGCAATCAGTTTAAGCAATACCAGCATAATTATACCTGTTATAAACAGGTATAACTTCCCCACACAGATAAGCCCTCAAATGACGAAATCACAAGTCAGTTTCATTTTTGCTTATAATCTATTTCCTTCTTTACAGAAGATCTTTGACATTTTAACAGTGTAGGCCACAGCTTAATTCGTCAGTTGATATGCTCACCACCTCCCCTGCCATTCACGCTTGTGTAATGGCCCAGTGGAAACTAGGCATTTAAGTGGCAATGTGGTATGGATGTATTTTTGTCGGCCTTTAAATGCAATGCAGTTGCAAGAAACAAGCAGGAGAGGCCAGCATCAGGTGAGCAGCCAGCTCTCTACAGACCATCAGCAAGTGTTTCTCTGACCAACAGCAATCCGCAGACCATAGCTGGAGTACCCCGGCCCGCCCTCTTCGATTCTTATGCATTTCACAGCACTGCAGTGTTTTGAGCTGCAACCTCTTCCTGGGAATATGCTTTCGTAAAAAAGTCAGCAAGCCTTTCCACTAGAGCAGTGGTTCTCAGGTTTTTGTACTGGTGACCGACCCTTTTCACACAGCAAGCCTCTGAGTGCAACTCCCTTTATAAATTAAAAACACTCTTGTTTATTTAACACCATTATAAATGCTGGAAGTGAAGCAGGGTTTGGAGTGGAGGCTGACAGCTTGCAACCCCCCATGTAATAACCTCGTGACCCCCTGAGGGATCCCGATCCCCAGTTTGAGAACCCCAGCACTAGAGTATATTAAAAACAGGAAGATAGTAAGACCACAGGAATGGCGTGTGGTTGATGGTTTAGTACAAGCTTGGTTTTTGCCCACTCTGAACTTGGGGCCAAATTTTACATTTAAAACATTCAAGTTGGAGTGGGCCCAATCCTGATCCCATTGGAGTCAGTGGGACCAGAATCAGGCCTAGACTAGCATTCATGCCATTGCAAACCCTGTGAGTTGTAGCTGTCACACTGTGTGGGTTAATAATTGCTGGGCCAGCAATATACCTTTAACACAAGTGCACATTTCCTCTCTGCCTGACTCCCCATTCCCAGGCTGCAAGGTGAGGGGAAGGGAAAGGAGAAGGCTAGAGTGAGAGGGTGAGGAGAAAAATAGAAGCAGAGACCCAGTGGGATGGGAGCGGAGAACAAATGTTTAAGTATCTACACGTCTCAGCCACGGAACTTTCAAACCTGACTTTCTAGGTAGAAAGTTACCTGCCCTCCCTTGGAAAAAAAGGAGGAGAAATGGCACCAGTATTCAATCAGAGGAGCTGAATGAGCTTGTTACTGTAACATGCATGAGTCATGCACCCTTCCCTTTGTGTTTTTTTTTTTTTCCAAATGAAAAAAGATGGCCCCACCCTCTTTTACAATAACCCGATTCTGAAAGATACAATGTTCACTAGACATTGTGACCACACTTCCCTACAGTGATTCAGAGCCAGATTTAGTCTACCGGCATTCGCTCTTGTAGCCCTTGCACTTTGGAAGCAAGTTGACCCTCCTGCCTCACCGTCCTTAATTAAAAGAAGAAAATGAAAGCCTGCTACTGTGTAATCCTGCTGACAGTGCTTTGCACATCTTCGAATTACTGCACACACAGCTAGGTTTCCAGACTGCATTTTGGGCCTAATCCCAAGCCCATGGAGATCACCGGGCTTTGTGAGCACAAAAGGCCTGATCTAATCAGTTGCTTAGATGTGCAAAATTGTGCTCTACTGCATAGGATGTTTATAGTCGTACTGATCTCCAGTTGCACATTTAGGTCCCACAAGCATTTATGCACCTGCTAAACTTGGCTAGTATTGACTTGACATTGTTGCCAAGTAGATAGAGTGCTGGCATGGGACTCAGGAGATCTAGATTCTATTCCCAGCTCCGCCACTAGCTTTTGGGTGACATTGGGCAAGGTTACCTTCCTTTGCCTCAGTTTCCCCACCTGTAAAATGGGGATAATACTACTGACCTCCTTTGTAAAGCACTCAGAGATCTATGATAGAGCTAGGTATTATTACTACTAGTTGCAGCTGTGATCAAGTTAAGCATGTGCATACGCTTTTTTAGGATTGGAGCCTTAACTAGAAGGTTCTTAGGGCTAGTCTACACTTACCCGCAGCGTCGGAGGTGTCGGATCGATCTTCTGGGTTCGATTTATCACGTCTTGTCTAGACACGATAAATTGAACCAGGAAGTGCTCCCCCGTCGACACTTGTAATCCTGCTCTGCGAACGGAGCAGGCGGAGTCGACGGGGGAGCCTGCGTGCCGCCGTGTGGACCAGGCGTAAGTACTTTAAAGTTCAAAATAAGATACTTCGACTTCAGCTACGTTATTCACGTAGCTGAAGTTGCGTATCTTAGTTCAAACTTGTGGGCTAGTGTAGACCAGCCCTTAGAGAGAAATCCACCCCTCTATAGAGGACCAGATCCAGGTCTATGGTGCATTTACAGACCTACCTAAGCTCATATTAGAGCTGGTTGAAAATTTTTGCATGAAAAGTTTGTCCAAGATTTTTTTAAAAAATTGAACCCTCTCACCATTTTTTCCCTCCCAAGATGCTTTTCCCCACCCCACAAATTTACTTAATCATATTTTAGAAATTGTTTTCAAAAGTCTCTCTTGTACCAAAGCCTTCGTTTTGGGATTTTGGTAAGACTCAAAAGTGATTTAAATATAAACATTAACAAAACCTTCACTAAGTTGTTTTGGTAGAACTATAATGGGCAATTTCACACACGAGAGAGACATCATATGGGTCAGTTTCAAATCCTGTCAAATGGAAACAATTCTGAAATGTTGATTTTTGTAAAACTGTTTTCCCAGTTATTGACCAGTGTCTGATGAATGATTTAAGTGGGGTGTAGTGCTTTTCCTGGTCCTCTGCACATGGGTGCATTTCACCCCTTATTCTGTTCTGGCTCATGCATCATCAAGAGAATTAACAACTATAGCGGATTAAATAATCCACAATGGACTACACTATTCAATGCATCTTTTATTTCCCCCCCTAAGAATCTCCATGTTATTCATTATCAGAAAGTATTTGCAAATTTCTGCCAGGAATCATTTAGTCCACAGATACAATTCGTGAACAGTCAACATGTGTGTCATTTTTGGTAGTTACATGTCATCCAGTGAGGGAACAGAAACAATCCCACCGGCTTTGTGGCACTGACCAGCTTAGAGCAAGTTGTATATTGTATACTAGTCAAGGGTGGCAATTTGTTCTGTCTGCCGTCCATTTTAGATGGTGAGCTTTTTCAGGGCAGGAGTTCTCTCTCTCTTCCTTTGTATGTACAGCACCTACCATAACAAGGCCCCCATCCTGACTAGTGTCTTGGGCACTACTACAATGTAAATAATTCATAATATTCATTCATGTACACTGGTGGAATGACTCAGCAGAAGCCAAATAGCTGAAGTTAGCACAGGCTTTTCCTGCAGGGATAATGTTTATAGCTAGAAATCAAAAGAAGTTACCGTAAGAAAGAGAACTACAGAAAGATTCCCCAGCATGGGATTCACACCAGTGCTATGGCCCTTGGGGGTGGAATCTTCCCCCAAAGCATCCTCCCAAGCCACCAGTATATAGCCCTTTCCCCTCCATGATCACCAGGGCTAAAGGCGGGGGAAGCGGAGATAAGGTTAACCCCCTTGTTCAGTGGGGACCAGGTACCCCGACACAGGAAGCCACTTCAGTGTGACTTTCTGTTCCCTAATTGGGTGCCCAGTGTAACTAGCCATCCTGGGGACAACCACAGATTTTACAATCACATGAGCAATTAAAAGTGAATCATTGATTTCAAGACCAGAAGGGCCTATTATGCTCATGTAGTTTGACCTCCTGCGTCACACAAGCTAGAGAACCTCATCCATCAAGCCCCAAACTTCTGTTTGAAGTGTGTTCGCTCCCCGCCCCAATAATGCATCCACTCCTGCAGCACCATTATCCCCATTGTACAGATGGGAAACTGAGGCACAGAGCAATTAAGAGGCAGATTTGTAGCGGTATTTACCTGCCTAACTCCAATTGAAATCAATGACATTTCAGTGGGTGTTGGGTGCCTAAATACCTTTACAAATCCAAGACACAAGATGGGGGATCTGGTGTTGGACCAGTTCCGTTGGTGGGAGAGACCAGCTTTGCAGCGTACACAGAGCTCGGTTATTGTGTTGAGTTGTGTTAGCATCTAGAGGCCTCAACACCAAGATCCCAGCCTCAGGGTGCCGCACAGACACAGAGCTAGTACAGTCTGCCCCCAGTTACACCTTTGTGAGTGGAGACCCCACCTGAGCACTCAGGAGAGCAGCTCTGCTCTCCAATTCCAGCATGAGCCTGTGGGGAGTTAGAACCCAGCTAGCTGCATGTAAACAGAGCAGATTAGAGCCAGGGTGGCACAGGACTCCTTTACAGTGAGGTTAGAGTCACTTTCCTGAACAGAACTGCACCCGTCAGCTTTGCTGCACAACTCATTTCTCCAGAGGGGGCTGCATTAGGGTCCCTCTCTCCCCCTTCAGCTGCTGCTCGCAGGGGCGCTGGAACAGTGTGGACAAGGGGGTGGGGTGCTGAAAGCCATTGAACCAAACTGCAAACCCTGGATATAATAGAAACCTCTTCAAGTCAGGGGGTGCAGCAGCCCCGCTAGTTCCAGCAGCACCTGTGGCTGCTTGTCCTTTGGAAGCTCGAGAACCACTGATGGCTCCTTTTACATCCCCGGCTAACCTCCTGCCTTTCCCCTGAGCCCACCCCGCCTCACCCCCGTGGAGGGGCCAGAAAACGTTAACCATTAAACCCCAGCACCTACCTGGAGAGCGCAGACCAGTTCTTCCTGTTGAAAGACATCCCGGCTTCCAGAGAAGGGGGGAAACTTCCCCAGACATCGACAGGTTCGAACCCCCCTCTATAGAGATCCCCGGCGCCAGCAGGACGCCGATCTGAGGCGCCTAGAGGAACTGGAAAGGGCGCTCCTGCCCCTTCGCTATACACCTTTACCCTGCCTGCAGCCCATTTACTGCCGGGGCGTGTCACATGGTCTCTTATCTACCTTGACAGGCGCGGAGAGCTGTAATTTGTCTATTAGCAGCACCTTCCAAAAGGCACCTTGCACGGGCGTGACCCAGCAAACCACTCTTGCCTGGCCACTTGGTTTGGGTTTCAGGGTTCAGCCCCCCCTGCGCTCGGTGCACGAGTTGCCCTGGTTTTCAGGGACGACTCCCTGCTCGGAAGCCTGTTCAACCAGCCTCTTGCTCTCTGGCCTCAATTCCCTCTCTCGATTGAGTGTGTAGGAAAGGTGGAATTAATTCCCTTCAGGTGGGTGGGAGGAGGCAGCGTCAGTCACCTGGCTCCGTCCCCACCCGTTTAACCAGGACAGGCAGCCTCCAACGTAGGGGCTTTTAGAAGATGCAGTTAAAGGGACTCCCTCCCATCACCTGAAATCTAGTCAGTTTCAAAAGCTGGGCTCAGATCCCTTGCAGGGGCTGCCCGTGTGTGTGGTTTAACAATCACATCTTCCTATGATTTATTTAGGGGGTTTGCTCCCCTGTGATTGTATAAAAATCCATAGGAACCGCACAGAAACTAGCTATGCAGGAGGAGCAGTGACGCTGAGGATACCCAAGGACACAGTCCAGTATCCTGTCTCTGACAGTGGCCAGTAGGAGCTGCTTCAGGGGGACACTCAAGGAACCCCAATCTTGGAGAGTTGTGGAATAACCAACCCTCAGGGGAAATTGCTTCCCCCTAACAGGCAGATAGGCCCAGATACAGAGGTATTTAGGCACCTCACCCCCATTGGGAATTTCCAAAGAGCTCACCTTCCACTTTGACAGCTGAATAAAATGGCCACTTTGAAAAGTACCAAGCATCTCTCAATGGGGGTGGGGCATGTTCTCTATTGTTCTCAGTGTGAGTGTGGAGAGCCTCAGTGGATGCTGGTCTCTATTGAAAATCTGGCCTTCTGTGGTTGATTTATTCCCAGAGGCATCAGGGTTTACATTACTTACATATGTTTATCCTGTCTACAATAACTTGCACTTGTTATCCATATCCATGTCTATTCTCTTTGGAATCCTCTTGGCCTCAGTGGCATCTTGCAGCAGTGAGTCCCACCGGTTAACTATGCATGGAGGGGGGAAAGTAAATATAATAAATAAAAGTAAATAAATATTTCAATCCCTTTCAAATCTGCAGCTTTTGGATTATCAGAACCAAACTGTCTAAGCCCCTTGGGTTTGCAATTAGGGTGCTGGGTTCCTGAGGACAGGTGTTTTCTCCTTGAGACTTGCAGAATACCTGTCTCCCAGCCAGAGGAGAGCAATGTTGGGATTGTGGCCTACATACTGGCCTGTGACTTGTAGGACCTAGGGTCAAATCCTAGTTCTGCTACAAACTCCCTGTAGGACCTTTGGCAAGTCACTTATGTTAGGATTTTCAAGGGGAACCCCAGGAAATTAGGCCCAAATCCTGAAAGGTATTTAGACACCTAAGTTCCATTGAAATCTGGGCCTTACTGTCCAAAGCTCCTAGGAATTCAATGGCAATTAGGTACCTAAATCCTGTTGACACATCAAAAATCTCTCAGCTCCCCCATCTGTAAAATGGGGACAATAGCCCTTCTATATCTCTCAGGATGGCTGTGGACATCAATCCATGAATGTCTGCAAAGTGCTCAGATGCTACATGGTGCTGTGCATTCCTATCCAGCTGCAGGAACCTGTTCTGAGGTGTCTATCAATAATTGCAGATCTCCCTTCGGTAGCACCTGGGCTGCTATTGCCAACTTTTCCCCCTTCCTACATTTCATTCCCATCTCCAACCAACCTGACTCTGTGGTTAGTTTGCTTGTTTGTTTGTTACCTACCACATGGGCTGCATGCAATCCCCTGCTCCACAGAGTGAGTGGAAGGTGAATTAACTTGCTTTTGATAGGTTGGTATAGATAGTTAACGTAGCATCACTTGGATGAGGGGTTTCTGATTGTAATTATGGTTTTAAAAGATAAATCTGTCAAAAGACCATCTCCTCCAAGCAAGACTCACCCTCAGTTTTTCTTTCTGTCTCTGTCACCTGCCGTCTTTTAAATCATTGTTTATATATGTGTAGAAAATGCAACAGGTTTCAGTGTAAGAAAGAAAACCCAAAATATTCTGGAGAACAGCAAACTTGTCGCTTGCAAATGCTAGGTAGTCTACCCAAGTCTCAGCAGCAGCAAAGACAACACAATACACCCTTCGGTTTTATCTATAATGAACTATGGAACCCGATGCCAAGGGATATTATTGAGGCCAAGAGCTTACTAGGATTTCAGAAAGGCTTAGGCATTTGTATGGATAATAGGAACACCGCTGGCTAGGATACACATTTAGGAGGGATGTAAAACCTCACTGCTTCCGGGATTAAGAAAAACAAGCAGCAGCAGCTCTGGCCCATCATTAACTACCTGTGGTTAGGAAAAAAAGTCCTGGCTATCAAAGGTATTTTGGCACCTTACTCCCTCTGAAATCAATGGGAGTTAGGCGCCTAAATAGCTTTGAGGATTTGGGCCAAATAGCCTTTGAAGTATCTGCTACAGGCACTGTGAGAGAGAGGCTACTGGACCAGACAGGCCAACAGTATGAATCATAAAATCATAGAATCATAGAATATCAGGGTTGGAAGAGACCTCAGGAGGTCCATCTAGTCCAGCTCCCTGCTCAAAGCAGGACCAACCCCAACTAAATCATCCCAGCCAGGGCTTTGTCAAGCCTGACCTTAAAAACCTCTAAGGAAGGAGATTCCACCACCTCCCTAGGTAACCCATTCCAGTATGATCCAGCCCATGTGGAAATTCCAGTGCTCCAATGTTATTTTTATATATGCAGGGCCAAATTCTGCTTTTTTTCCCCAACTATTCACTTCAGCGCCAGTCGCACCAAGTGGCTGAGACTAACAGAATTCGGCCCAAAGTGTTTGCAGGACCCCAGAAAGAAGCATCAGTTCACCAAACACAGTCCCTCAACCAGGTCAGGGCCGGATTTCCAGTTAGGCACAGTAGGCACGGGCCTAGGGGCGCCAGCGTTCTAGGGGCGCCTAAAAGTTACACGCTTTATTTTTTACAGAAAACATGAGGGTCGGCTGTAGGCAGGGGCGGGGCACTGAAGGTGCTGTGCCTAGTGGGGTGTAAGGTGTAAATCCGGCCCTGACCTAGGTTAATGGAGAGTTGTGAGCTTGGGGAATTCAGTGAGCCTGGTTCTGTATAGATGAGGAGGAGCCAAATTGGCTGAGTTGTTCTAATCCATTTCCCAGCATCTTATTCTGTTCTATGCTCTTCAGGGGGATCTGGGATTTCTGCCTTGCCATGCTCATGGAGAGGAACCTATGGTCTAGATGCTCAGTGGGTATGAATTGACATACATCCATTGAAGCACTACACCCATTTACACCAATGGAGGATCTGAACGGGCGTTTGATTTTTCCCATAGGGTCTCACAAACACCGCGGAGCAAATTCTGTTGATCTCAGTTACACGGTGTGACTGGCAGAGGCTGATTTGTTCCTTTGCAATAATGTGTTGCATTAACAAACCCTGGTTTGCATTTGTCCAACTGGGCCAAATTCTGCTCTCAGTTACACTAGTCCATCCAAATTGGCTTAAATGAGGCCTGCATCCGTGTGAGAGCATCCGTGTGAGAGCAGGTTTTCCCCATGGTTGGTGGGGGTGGGTCATGGCCAGATAGACTCCAGCCCCGCCTCCCTGCAGTGATGAGATCACCAGTGGCAGCCACGCTGCAGGGTAATGTGGGGGCCCTAGGCTCCCACATGGGCCAGGATCCCACCCCCACTCCTCACATGAGGCTGCTATCTGGGAGCCTGGCAGCCACAGGGCACATGTGGGGAAGGGCTGTATTCTTCAGCCAGGGTCTCCTGGAAACCTTCCCAGAGGGGTGAAACCACCCAGCACCACTCAAGCCCTGGAAGGCTGTGCAAAGGGGCTCGGCTGTGATGCCCGTGGGTCAATTCCACCCGCTGCTGCCAAGAGCTGATGGGTGCTAGCAGCTCTCCCATCCCCTCCCTTGGGTCAGTCCTAGTTTCTACCCCTCAGTGTTTTATGTAGGCCCCTCCTGGGCCTGTGTCATTCTCCTTATTACAGCACGGACAGCTTGCACTGAACACTGCAGTTATTGCTATAAGGGTGGGTGGGCACGCTCTGGAAGAGCCTTCCAAAGGAGGTTGGGGGATCTTTGCCACTGGAGGATTTGAAGAACAGGTTGGGATGGTCTCGAGGTTTAATTGGCCTTGCCTCAGCACAGGGCTGGACTTGATGACCTCTCGAGGTCCCTTCCAGCCCAGCATTTCTACGATACTATTTAAACGCTGCACAGAAATGCAATATAAGAACATAAGAATGGCCAATGCCCCATCTAGCCCAGTATCCTGTCTTCTGACAATGGCCAATGTCAGGTTCTTCGGAGGGAATGAACAGAACAGGGAATCATCAAGTGATCCATCCCCTGTCACCCATTCCCAGCTTCTGGCAAAGAGAGGTTAGGGACACCCAGAGTATGGGTTTGCATCCCTGACCATCTTGGCTAACAGCCATTGATGGACATAACAGCCACCCAGGCCAGATGATCCCTGCAGTCCTGAGCCCCGCCTCCCGAAAGGGACAATGACCTTTGCCCTCTGCAGCCACATCCACAACCATCACACATGCTCCGCACAGTGTCGGGCCACCACATCACTGGGGGTGTCACGCACACATGTAGGGGATACCAGCTTCCTTATGGCTTTCCTTTCATCAGGATCCCCAGCTCCTTCCCCTCCCTCCTTTGAGCCTTTTTTATTGTCCGGCTTTCCAAGAAACAGACCGTGCATTTCCCACAACCCATGATACCATCAGGGCAGAACACAGCAATTACGCTAATCTCTCATTAAACAAGAGACCTGACACAGATAGGGACTTTTATGGCTTAGCTCCGGAGTGAGCCCTTGAGAAAGGGATCTTTGTTCCATTCTCCCAGGAGGCCTTTCACTTTCCCTAGATGGCAGTTTATGGGGGCTGGGGTGCCAGCTTCAGGCCTGTAATTTCTGGTCTAAAATCCCCCAGGCTTCAAGGCACCTGAGGGGGGATTCGAATCGAGCTGGAAAATGACACTGCAGTGATACATGCCACTTCTTTGTAAACAAAGTTGTCATGCCCAGGAAACTGAAACAAAGTGTGTCTGTTTATTTTTGTAAAATACCCAATGATTGAGGCACTGGGAACACCATGTTATTTCCTAATCTTTACAGCAGGTCCAAAAATGGGCTTCTTTTCCATGGAAAATTTAAACTTTTTATTGAAAAATTGGACACCACCATATTTCTGAAATATGTCGATTCAGAAATGCTGCCATGGTGCTTCTTGGGAATTGTAGTTCACATGCCTCATGCTCTTCAAGGGGTCAGGTTCCCTGGCTGGGCTACATCTCCCATGATGGACCACCATCTCCCCTCATAATGATGGGAAGCAGTTGCATCACAGGAGTCCCTGACCATAGTGCATCATGGGAGATGTTGTCCAGCTGGGGATCCCAGCTCACAGAGGAGAACTGGGAAGAAAAGGCACCTGAACTACAACTCCCATGAGACACTCTGCCGGGATATCCAAATCAAGATATTTTGGAGAAAACTAACTTGAGAATTCCCCTCAGCGTGGAGAAGCATGTTGGGTTCATCACCTGGAAGCTCGCCACACCTGACTGCTACCAGTCAGTAGCTAGCCAGTTTGGTGTTGGTAGATCAGCTGTCGGCCCTGTTGTGTCAGGGTTTGCACTGCTATAAGGAGGGTGCTGCCATGCCAGGTCATATAGCTTGGCAACACACAAGAGCTTGTTGATGGCTTTGCATGGAGGGGCTCCCCGCACTGCAGAGAGTCTATTGATGGGACATGCGGGCCTATTCTTTGCCTCTCACACTAGGCCAGAGACTTTATTAACAGGAATGGCATTGCTCCTTGAGGCTACCAGGCCCAGTTGCTCAAACTAGAAAGGATCACCAGTTGTAACTGTGCGTCAGTGGGTCAGAGCTGAGGATGCCAAATTCTGGACGAACGGCTGAGAAATAGGGCAGATACACCCCAAGACTGGTGGCTAATTCCCCATAGGATATACCAAACCAGCAACAAAATTAAACTTCTGTTTCACCACACTGGCTAACAAGAAGTGATAAAAGCAGTTTCCTTGGGCATCCTAGTCCTTGTATTACCACCGAAAACACTGGATTTAAAGGTGAGTGGTTCTTTACAACCTGTCTTATCAAATAAATGGTTCTTCTGATCCCAGAGGACCAACCACATGCCCAGGTCAATATATAATTTAGATCTTTCAAAGAAAGAGAGAAAGAAAGATGAGAGTTAAAACTGCTTAAAGGAATCAAATACATACAGTGATTGCAAAGTTCTTGGTTCAGGCTTGTAGCAGTGATGGAATAAACTGTTGGCTTAAGTCAAGTCTCTGGTTGCTTCCAAATCACCGGAAGGTCCTCATCCCCTTGGTTAGAATGCTCCCATTAGTCCATATTCCAGAGGCTTGGGCAGGATAGAGGCTGGAGCAGGATAGAGGCAAAATGGAAGTGTTCCCAGGGCCTTTTATTTCTTCTGCCAAGTGGAGGGACACCCATTGTTCTTACTGTGGAAAATTACACCAACAAGATGGAGTTTGGAGTCACATGGGCAAGGCATAAGTCCATGCATTTTACCTAGTCACAGCATGTAGATAGGCATCTCCCATGGTCCATTGTTAGTTAAATGTTCTTTCGATGGGCCACTGAATTTGAATAATCCCGCCAAGATGTGTTGGCTAACTACCTTGTGGGCATTACCCCAAGAGCAAACATTTGAAATCCAAGTATAGAGCCAATACTTATAACTTCAAATACAAAAATGATACATGCATACAGATAGCATAACCATAACCAGCAAATCATAACCTTTCCATAGACACCTCACTTGACAACCTTTGTACAAGATTTGCTGCAAATATATAACAGTGGTTGCAACAATGATCTATATGGTCATATTTTAATCAGATACCATCCCACCAGTATTAATGAGGGGGTCGTCTGAAAAGATCCCACATGGGTATCTAGAAACTCAGGCCTGTTGAGTGTTCTCCAGAATGCGATGGACCTCAGTGCCGTCATGAGTAAGGCTAAGATTTAGTCATGGAGGTTGCAGAAGTCACGGAATCTGTGACTCCCAGCAACCTCCATGACTTCAGCCTGTGGTGGTTGGGAGCTGCAAGGTTCCCCCACCACTTCTGGTGGCCCCACAGCTCCCGGCTGCCGTGGGAGGTGGGGGAATCCCTGAGCTCACGGGCGGCAGGGGAATCCCAGACCTCCCATCCACTGGGGCTGGCGGGGGAACCCCCAAGCTTGCAGATAGTGGTGGAACCCCTGAGCTCCAGGCCACTTGGGGCAGCGGGGGAACCCCAAGCTCCCAGACTCTGTGGCTCCCACAGCTGCCGGCAGCAGGGGTACCCTGCAGCAGACCCCCAGAGCTGCAGACAGGGGTATCCTGCAGCCCCAAGCTGCTGCAGGTGGCCGCTAGTCCCTGCACAGCTGCCCCACTTCAGGGGTGTGGGGACCCACAGATCCCCATTTTGTCACGTATATTTTTTAGTAAAAGTCACGGACAGGTCACGTCTTCCCCGAATTTTTCTTTTTTGACCGTGACCTGTCCACGATTTTACTAAAAATATCCGTGACAAAATCTTAGCCTTAGTCATGAGTCATCCCGTCATTCGGTTGGACAAGAGAAAGTGGCCGCTCAGCGACAGCCTGGGTAGCTGCGGAAGGTCAGCGGAGGGCACTTTTGGAAGGCTGAAGGGGGACGGGTGGCCGGGCTTTATGACAGGGCTGGAGGCATTATGTGCCTCATGTGCCGGCTGCATTTTGCACATGCGTGAGAGCAAGGGAGAGAGCCAGGAGGCTGGGTGGGAGTGGGAAGTGGAGAGACTTCTGAATGTGATGGACAGGTGGAGGGGGTTCCTCTGCAACATGCCCCAAGTGCTCAAGGAAACACAGTCGGGGGTGCTCTGGCTTTGAGGCCAGGGGATGCTGTGGGTGATGAATATTCTGTAGCCTGGGGGAAATATGGTTTTGTTTGATTTTTATCAGGAACTGATCTTTGGGGGGGCGGGGTTAAGCCATTTATGGGTTGAGTTGTACCTCGGTGATAATCTTCAGCGGAGCTGCACCAAAATGAATGTGAGTTAACAAAACTCCTAGGTAACGCGTTGCTTTGCGAATAAATATAGGCTTGGCCAGGTTAGATTTGTATCAGTAGATGTTGATTTCAGTGTTGTTTAAATCCGCCTACACAGTTGTATTGCAATACAGCGCTGGCCGGGGCTGCTTCCCCAGCTGTCGCCCTCTTGTGCCTGTGCAGGGTGTTGCAGCAACTCTGGGTCCATTCCTCCCAGTCCTGCCAATCTAGTGGTTCCCTGTTAAGACCTCAGTCTGGTCGTTAATATTCTCTCCCTTTCCAGGGCAATAAAGAGCCTGGTGGATCAGGAGCCAGGCCCTGGGGGGAACCTGACCCCTTTTCTCTAAAATCCTTCCTATCCCCTCTGCTGGGGATGGTAGAAGAACCCAGGCCCACCCACTCTGCTGGGTTCCAGCCCAGGGACCCTGTCTGAAGCAGCTGGAACTGTTTTCTCCTAGTCTTTTGCTGCATCCTACCGTACCTCTCCTGGAGGTTTCTCCCAGACCCACATTCTGATTCTCTCTGGAAATCCAACTTCCTGCCCAGCTCCTTGACAGTCTGTTGCAGGATGGGTCTCTCTGGCAGCCGCGTATGTGCCCTGATCTGCCCAGCTCTTCCAAGGCCAGCAATCAGCCTCAACTGATGAGTGAGTCTCCCTGTTAACCCCTTAGGGTACATCTTCACTACAGCTGGAGGTGGAATTGCCAGCTCAAGTAGGTGGCCATACTTTGATTGAGCTAGCGTGCTAAAAAAGAACACTGGTGGTGTGGGCGGTGGCTTGGACGGTCCTAGCGCTATCCCATTCAAGACCCTAGCTACCTATGCAGGACAGCTAGCCCATCCTGCCTCCGCTACACTGCTGGTTTTAGCAGGCCAGCTCAATCAAAGCTGACCCAGGTAGATCTACCCTAGGAGGAAATTAAGCCTCCAGCTCCAGTGTAGACTTACCTGTTGTAGCTTCAGTAGCATGGGGCCTTTACATCCCAGGAAAAGTACATAACACTAAATGGCAGAGCTCCCAGTGGCGGCCGGTAGAGCTCTCTGCTGAAGCAGTTTCAGGTTGTCTGTCTGCATGGGATTCTTCTGTCAAGTCCATAGCTGCTGGGTCCTACCGTCCTTGGCTCCTTTGGTCAGAGCCCAGGGCCTATTGTGGGGTCAAGGGAGCTTTTGGTGAGCTTTGGGGTGCTTGCCATAGTCTCATGGCTGCTTGCGGTGTTGTCTGGGGTGCTTCGTGGATAATTATCCACCACGTCATTCTCTGATTCGGTGGTGACATCCCTTGCAAAAATGTGGTCCAATGGCTCATAATTTGGGTAGGTCGTGGACATCACTGGGGCAGTCCTGTTCTGGTCCCTTGTTCTCAGGTCCGTCTGCCAGAGCTCCATGGGTTTGACTCAGCCGTGGGACACCGGTGCAGGGAGTGCCTCATCACCTGGCTTTGCTCCAACCGTGCCTTGTAGAGGTCTGCATTCCGGAGACTGCTCCAGATGGGACAGGACGTGCAGCTATGCAAAGAGGGCAGTTCAGTCTGGGAGTTCTGCAAGGGTCCATGTGGGAGCACGGGGTGGAGACCTATCGCTGCTATAATGGGTGGGTGAACTCCTCACTACCTGGTATCAGAAAGGGGCCCTCCTGGCTGCCCACCAGCATTTAAACAGAGTGGTGACAGCCAGTCAAGATGTCCCTGGAGCCATGGAGTGCACAGAGGTAGATGGACAGGCTGATCCAGGTGTGAAGCAATGCAGTGTGGGACAGTCATTGGAGGACGGCCAGCGGCAGACTAGTCGGGAAGGTGTCCACCCAAACCTTCAAGAAAGAAGCACACTGCAAAGTGCTCCTACACCTGTTCTGAGGAGCATTACTTATTGCAACCTAATAAGGCCAAATAATTGGGTTTCAAAACCGGTTGTGTGTGGATGCAAAGGCAGTTGAAGGTGACCTAACTACAGTTACTCCAGTGTAGCCACCCCACGTAGACAAGGCCCTGGTGGTGAACAAGAACGTGCTACTCCAGGCAGTGACTCAAGAAATGACAGGCCCTGCTCCATGAATCTGCCAATACATCCCAAAGAAACCATATCCCCCAGCCTGGAGAGCTCTTGTGGGAATCGCGTCCTGTCCCGGGAGCTGAGATGTCTTTTAAAAACTGGTAAATCAAACTACTAAAATGACCTGGGGAAATTAGCCCCATAAAACTAATTGTATGTGGTGCCATCAGAGCAAAGAGGACACATGCCTGGCCGTACGTTGGTTTTATTACCTGGGAGCACAGCCCAAGGCTGCAGCAACCTGAATGTGTGACAGCTCTGGGTGCCGCTATAGCAGGCCTGCACAACATGCGGCCCGGGGGTCGCATGCGGCCCGCGTGGGCTCACTGTGCTGCCCGTGTGGGGGTGAGTAGGTGGGCTCACTGTGCGGCCCGTGTGGGGGTGAGTAGGTGGGCTCACTGTGCGGCCCGTGTGGGGGTGAGTAGGTGGGCTCACTGTGTGGCCCGCGTGGGGATGAGTAGGTGGGCTCACTGTGAGGCCCGCGTGGGGATGAGTAGGTGGGCTCACTGTGCGGCCCGCGTGGGGATGAGTAGGTGGGCTCACTGTGAGGCCCGCGTGGGGATGAGTAGGTGGGCTCACTGTGCGGCCTGCGTGGGGATGAGTAGGTGGGCTCACTGTGAGGCCCGCGTGGGGATGAGTAGGTGGGCTCACTGTGCGGCCCGCGGGGGGGTGAGTAAGCAAGCGGTGGGGTGGGGTGGGGCAAGCCAACGGCCGGCCGGCCGGCCAGCGGGTGGGCGGGCTGGTGAAGAGGCCAGTGGCAGGGGCAGCGGCAGAAGGTAAGAGGCCAGCAGCGGGCAGGCAGGTGAGCTGGCGGCGATTTATCTACAACTGCATTGATTGACTGTTGTGTGCAGTAATATAGTGACCCTTGGGGGGGTGAAGAGGGGTGTGATGGTGGGGCCGAGCGGGGAGGGGGCGGGTCCTATTTTACTGCTGTGATCTGGTCACCCTATGTGCCCTGTTTCTTTCCCCCTCTACAGGCTTCCACACCCCAGCGCTGGGGAAGGATGGTTTTTTTCCGCGGGGTGGGCAGTGCTGGGGGTGTGTTTCCGCGGGGCCAGGGGTGGGGTTCGGCCCTCAGCTGTTTTCTTTGGAGTAATATGGCCCTCGCTGCTTTACAAGTTGTGCAGGCCTGCGCTATGGGGTTCACCTCCCCCTTCCAATGAGACCCAAATCCATCCCCTTTTCAGCAAAGCAAGGGCCACTGAGCCAGATCCAGATGCCCTTGCACGTACGGGACGGCATCTTATGTCTCCAGGAGTGGTCCCGTTGATTTCAGCAGGGCTACTTGATCACAATCTGGCCCGTTGTTCAAATACAGACCTGTGCCCACGGAGGAGGGAGGGGGAGGGGAGCGACCTGCCTCCCAGTCTGTGTAACAAGGGAGGGAGGAAGGGAGCAGCCTCCAGGAGACTGCCACTCCCTGCAAGCGGTGGAGGGGGACTGAGCTGTGTGTAAAAATGAACAGCTCCCCTGGGCTTAGAGGGGGAGGGGCTGGAACATGGGGTGTCTTAGCCAGAACTCACCCCCACACCCTCTCCTGGCAGCCTCTGGACGGGCTGATCATCCGGGCATGCCCAAGGCTTATCGGTTTCCCTGCTGCAGTGGGGCATGAGTGGAAGGTGAGGGGAGACTTTTCCCCGGGGGCTCTGTGCAGGGCCGTGGGGTCGATGTCATGTCAAGCACCTAGGAGACTGGAGAGGGGTTTCCGCTAGCCGCAGACAGTGCTGGCACATTGTCATTTACTGAGCCTAGCAGCACACTTTCATAATTCAGCGATTCCAAGGCCAGACAGGACCATCTAGTCTGACCCTCTGTATGTCACAGGCCGTAGGGCGCCCCCAACAGAATTCCTATTGGTGCGTGGCTGTGACCATGCATTTACATTACCTGGGCCCTTTGCTTCCCCCTCCCACGGGGAGCTCGCCTCCACTGGTGGAAGGGGAGAATGCCCCCGCGCGCCGAGGGGGTGAGGACGGGAACGGATTGTGTCATGGTCTCCTGTTAGAAACACGCACTGTCTGCTCAAGTCAGCCCACCAGGCTGGCCCTGAGTAGGGAGGGAGCTTCAGTTGGACTCTGGAGTGAAGCCAAGCCAAGGAGGGCAGTTCAGGCCCCCTCTCCAAAGATCTGACCAGCAGGGCTCATTGACACTGATGTAAATCTAGAGTAACTCCACTGCCGTCGAGGCAGTTGCTCTGGGTTTACATGGGTGTAACTGAGATCAGAATCCAGCCCTGACGCCTTTTGACTGCATTGTTTGTTAGCAGACTGCAAAGTTTAATCACCCAGTGCCTTGTCTGCCTGCTCCAAACAGGGCATGGGCGGGCTCTGCGGGGGGCCCCAGGGAGGTAATGTTTAACTTTGAGCCCTGTTCTGAGGCTGGGCACTCCAGCCTGGCATTAACCAGTGCGAAGCGGCAGAGTGTTTCCACACCCGCTGTGCTGTGACCCAAGCACTAGAGGTGAAGTAAACCTGCTCCGTGACCCCACTCCCCCATGCCTGTTAACCCCCTCACTATCACTGATGGCGAGGCAAACTCCCAGCCGGTAGCTGAGCCGGGGCAAATATTTGGACATCTGTTAAAATGGCCCCACCCAGGCACTGATTTGGCTGTTCAGCTGTGGGACAGTATTCTAGGGTACGTCTACATTGCAATTAGATACCTGCAGCTGGCCTGTGCTGGCTGACTTGGGCTCATGGGGCTCGAGTGTTTAATTGCAGTGCAGACCTCCAGGCGTGGGCTGCAGCCTGGACTCTAGGACCCCGGGTTTTAATTGCAGTGTAGACACCAGAGAACAAGCGAGAGGTTTGTAAATGACATAAAGGAATGTTCCTGGAGAGACAGCCTCGGGTTTCATTCTCTTGATCTCCCTTGTTTCTAACATACAGATTAGAGCTGGTTGAAAATTGGCCAGCAAAATGTTGGGCGGGGTCAGTGGCAGAGCTAGGAATACACCCCGGGACTCCAGGCTCGCTGCTCAAATCAAACACGCACGCCTCTTAGAAACATCCACATCGCATTTCTTTCCCCTCATGATTGTCTGGTTTAAGCACCACTTTTTCCTCGCTGTGTTTCTAACAAAGCTGCAACTTACAAGTGTCAGTGTGGTTATTTTTTATGTCCCAGCGCCACTGAGGCCCACGTGAGTTAACTACTGGGCTGGAGTTGATAAAGGGAGCGCATAACATTGGTTTGGTGTAGGTCCTACAGAAATGGCGCGTTTTGGGACGCAAAAGAGAGGGTTAAACCCCCTAATTTTCAGTGTCAGGACAAGTCAGTTATTGGTGTTAAGTAGCTCATATGCCCAGTGTAGTTTTCAAATGTCTCAACTGAGAAGCTGTGTGTAGTCATCAGTCCCATACAGTGGTTGCCGCGTAAAGCACAATTCAGTTCTCTATGTTCACTCTGTGTATTTATAAGGTGTTGTTTTGACTCAGGGCCAAAATATACAACTGACCCGTTCAGACTATTATGTTCATAGGCATAATTTGTCACCTGCCTGTGACAACTACCCATCATGCCTGAGATTTATCACAAGCTGTCTAGGACAGGGGCAGGTGCTACTGTAACACCGACAGACCCCAGTCATGAGCAGGTGGGATCAAACCTGAGATCTCTAGAACTTAATGCATGAGCCTCTACTGCATAAGCTAAAAGTCAGCTGGCTGTTAGCTAAGGCTGTAGAGCAGATTCATTTTCTCTCTCTCTCTCAGTGGTCTCAGTGCCACTAGCTGGGACAGAACACCACACTCAGGAGGTGTGCGGGTTACACTAGCATGTAGCAAAAGCAGCTCAGTCTGTGAACTCAGTAGCTTGCAGCTGCTTTGTACACTAAGGACTTGACTAGAAGTGAAAATCCTCAAAATGCTGCATGAAGTATTACTGGCTGTTCAACGGGTGGCGCTCTTCCCTCAGGGTCAGTAATGAACCTGTAGTGGAGGCTGTGCTGGGGGTACTGACCATCTGAGGCATGGTTTTCAAGAGACAAGTGTTAATTCTGGTGTTCTGGCTAAATTGCGTCTCAGGTAATTACATTCCATCTCCCTAAAATCACCTGTGTGGTTAAATCATACAGAGAAATCTTCTTCACTTCCTGTCCTAAGCTGCCAGGCAATGTGCTGTTCAACAGCTGCTGCATTTCAGTAGCAGTTCAAATGATTCCTGTGTGTTGGCGTAGTTATCCCTGGAGAGCTAGGAACAGTGCTGAAGATCACCTAAGAGTTCCCATTCTAAGACCCTGTTTTGAAAGTTGCTTGTAACTTTCTGAAATGTTAACCTTCCTGTCGGAAAGTTCCCAGGCTTGGTCTCCACCCAAGGGAGAATAGATTGGGAAAGCCTGAGCAAAAATGCTTCAGCCGCATTTGAGAATGAGGAAAGTGGAGAAACAAACAATTTCCATGATGAAAAAATGAAGTCACCTTTCTACCTGAGGTACTGCTATGGCCTCTATAACCACAGTAGCTGAGCACTAAACCATGGGACATAGGAACAGCTGTTATCCTCCTTTTACAGATGGACCGCTGAAGTACTAAGTGATTTGGCCAAGGTCACACCAGCAGGCTGTGGTAGAGCTGGGAACCAAATCTGGTTCTCACAATTGCAGGCCAGTCTTCTAACCGCTCGGCCATCCATTTCACACTTGTCTAGCACCCAAATTGGTTAGGCTAGAAAGGTCAATCAGGGAATTAGCCACAGAGGAGAAGTGGCTTTGATTATTTGGCCAAGTGAGATGGGCTTGCAGGTTGCAGCTGACCCAGGGGCTGAGTACAGGGGCTGTCTCTTACTATGTCTATGTGAAGCACCAAACCTGATCTTGGTTTGGATCGCTAGGTGCTACCGTAATACACAGAATACTCAGAAAACTTTAATCTAATCTTGGTTTGCTTGGCTGGTAATTGAAAACCAAACTGGCTCTGGGCTGGAGCTATTACAGCGTATGCAAGCTCCTCCTAGTCCAAGGATGGGCACTTCCGTCCTTAGACACACCCAGCTTAGCAGCAGGCAGTTTCTCCCAGCAGGAACCCATGTTACCCTGCACCACCAGCCGAGTGGAGTGGCCCTGCACTTTGCTCTGTAGTAAACTGGGTGTACAGCTGCTTGTATCTTTTACAGGCCACACTAAACAGGCTGGGGCGTAACGAGATCATTTGCATGTGTGTGTACACCGGGGCAGAGCAGAGGCAGTGGGACATGCAGGCAGAACTTCCAGCTTTGTTTTTTTCCAGCTACCAGGTCTCGGAAGTGAAATAAAGGGGAAATCAAGAAATTCAGGCGCTCCTGCTAGACCTTGTTTGGAGTCACCAGTGCACGCCCACCTTTGGGAGAGGCAGAACTGGCTACTCTAAGCAGAAGCAACTATTTATTGAGAAGTCCCTTCGGGAGACTGGCCGCGAAACCTTTCTCTCCTCTTCCCACAGCTGCTTGTTCCTTCCCTCCTCCCTGAGTGGGACAGAGCCCCTCCCGAGACTCCCCCATCCCCAGCCATGGGGAGGGGTCCTACTCGCTGCCGTGCGCTCAGTGTGGAGCGACATGCTGTTTGGGCTGATCTAATCCTTGTCCCAGAGACACACAGGAAGTGCCCCTCCCCACAGGTCACCCTCATAACGCTGTGGTGGGGAGTGACACCAATACGGGACGAAGGAGATAGAAGGATTCTGCATGGCCAGACCACACGCCACTGCCCTGGGCAGTCTCAGCCCTGGAGGCAGGGCTAGGACCTGTGAATCAAGCTGGGTGAAAGGGTCCTAAGGCCCGAGCCTGCCCCCATGTAAATCAATGGCTAACCCGCTGTGGCCTGTTCCATGGTGGAACTGTGGCCACAGACGTGGCTGCAAGGCCACCTAGTGGTGAAGATCAGAACTGTGGTGGCTGCCGCGGTGCGGCAGAAGGGCAAGGCCATAGCGCCGCGTGGATGGGGCTGGCACGGAGGAATGTTGCATTGCGCCACCATGCTGATGCCTCGGGATGCTGGGCCAGTAAATGTGATGGAGGGTGGGGTGGGGTGGTGAGGCTGCAGCCTGTGATCTGATCCCACTGGAGGAGGGATGGGCCAATGGGAATTGGGAGGAGCGTCCACCCTTTCAAGAAATGCACCTGAGGTTGGATCGCGTGGGTGAGCCTCCAGCGAGCTGGGAGTGAGGGATTTGATGTCACAGCTACGGCACAGGGGAGATGCAGGAATAATGTCTGTGTGAGCAGATACTCAGAGAGTGAAGACTTACGGATGAGGCATTTTCAGAGCTGTGGGGGAGCTGAGGGCTGGAAGTGCAGGGGGCTGCCTGCTCGGGCTGCCGAGATCTGAGTGCGGGGGGCCCAGCAAGGGAACAGCCTGGATGGTGCAGGTAGAGTGAATTGCACTAGCAGAGCCATGGGGGCACCCAGGGCTGGCATGGCACAGCTGGTGCAGGGCAGGAGGGAGCTGCGGTGGGAGCCCAGGGCTGGAACAGAAGGGGCTGCTGCAGGTTAGGACGGCAGCTCATTGAAATGTGGAGAGCCAGGACTGGGAGTGGCACGGCTGAGGTGCCTGGCAGAGGGGAGCGCTCTGGAAATCAGGGGGTGACGTGGTTGGAGGCTGAGGTCCCTTTCAGAGCCAGAGGGAGCCTGCGCAGTGACACCCCCACTCTCCCTGCCTCTAGCTAGTGCTTTAGGCCCCCCGCATTCATCAGCTGCAAAATTCATGCACCTATTGAACACTAATGAGCGTAAAGTGAAGAGCAGACTCTGCAGCTCTGGCCTAAACCGTCTTTTAATGAACACAGAGACACAGCAGATACTTCCCACGTACTGTACATATCAGAGCTGGATGGGGAGAGCAGGACCAGCGGGTTCATCCCCGGGCTGTCTGCAGTGGCTGGTGGAGAAGGACAGACAGAGCATCTCGAAGTTACAAGCGTGCCTGAGACCCCACGGCATTACATACATGTAGCCATTGGCGTGTGGCACGGGCACTGCCTTTCCGCATGGCACGGGACTCCTGCAGGATGGCTGGCAAGGCTCTCCCCCTTGCCAATTAATGGGATCAGCACCTCAGGCCACAATGGTGATCGGTCATCATGCAGATGCACCACTGTGGCAGTCCAACGGGTTGGTCCCATGTGCCGGGACCTACAGGAGACAACAGCAGCCCAGAGCTGGGGTGCCAGGCTGGGGCGATTAATTGGCTGCGTCGTGTGAGGCTATGGCTGTTGTCATGGAAGCCGGGGGGGTGGTGGTGGAGGGGAAGGGACTGATTTAAGCACAGAGACTGGGATGAGCTTTCCCAAAGAGCTTTCCGCAAATGCGCTGGCTCGAGAGCGAATGCAGGAAGAGGCACAAACGGGGCAGCGTGAAGGGGCAGCAGGGGGCGAAGCTGCAGGCAGCAGGAGAGGGTGACTCTTCGTCCTTCCAGGCAGCACCTAGGAATCGGAACGGAAGCATCATACAGCACGAAGGAATGGGGGTTTGCTGAGCTAGAGTCTGGGCACTGGTGGGGAGGGTGCAACACCACACCGGAGCCAGCAGCGCTCAGTGAGGGGGCTGCCTTAAGGAACAACATGTATAAAGACAACCAGGAGTCCGGTGGCACCTTAAAGACTAACACATTTATTTGGGCATTAGCTTTTGTGGCTAAAAAACCCACTTCTTCAGATGCATGGCCCATCTGAAGAAGTGGGTTTTTTCCCCACGAAAGCTTAAGCCCAAATAAATCTGTTAGTCTTTAAGGTGCCACCGGACTCCTGGTTGTTTTTGTGGATACAGACTAACACGGCTACCCCCTCATACATGTATAAATTGAAATCCGAGCAAGTCACCACAAGACAAAGAGAACAAAGAGAACAGCTCCCCTGAAATCCCATCTCAGGGAAACAGTGTTTACAGGACCGGGCCCTGCCAAAGAGCGAGTCAAGGCAGAGCGCGGCGTCTCGGCAGACAGCAAACAGCGAGGTGCTGAGCGGCGTCGGCGCGTGCACAGGCAGAAGGTGCTGTCTCATCTTGTAGCACAGCCCACAAAATGCTTCAGGAGAGGAGGCAGGGGCCTGGCACAGAGGCTCATAGGGCACAAGCTGCCACAATTCAGATCCTCCTGCAGCGTATGCAAACCCAGCACGCTGTAACTTGCCAGCTGGCGGCACTGGGTCACTGACCAGTCAAGAGGACTCCAGAGGGAATGGGCCCCAGGCCGGCATGTGATACAGACACCTGGACTGAAAGGATTATTCATAGACACTGATTGTGTCCTGCTTCGTGTAAAGGGGCATCAGGGGGGAAGGGGCTGTAGGGACGAAGGGAAGAGTGGGCAGGACACGGTACCTTTCACTGGGCTGTTGGAGATTTGGCAGCATCAAACATCTTCTTCCTGCCCTCCATGCCCGACATGGCCTCCACGTTCTTACGCCAGTCACCTACTTCCACAGGGCGCTCCTGCAGGGAGATGCAGGGGTCAGGGGGTCTCAGCAGCACAGAGCCCAGAGAGCCTCGGGTCTGCGCATCTGAGCTGCGCTCAGCAAGAGACAGAGGGGGGCTGACAGACTCTGCATGTGTGGGTGTGTCCATGTGCATACCTGAGTGTGCAGGCATACGTGTGTGTGTTTGTGTGTGTGTGTGTGTGTGTGTGTGTGTACATGCAGGAGTTTGTCTGGGTAGGTTCGTGCATACACGTGCCATGTATGAATGTGGGGGTGGGGTGCATGAGTGTAGGGGAGGGGGTGTTTTCGTGGGTGGACGCAGGGAAGGGAAGCATGGGTTCATGGATGTATGACTCCATATGATGGAAGGTTTATTTTGTCCTTTATTTCTGTCCTGGCTGACTCAGAAGCTGCTCTGTGCCTGAGTGTACTTAAATCCCATGGGCCTTCCAATGTGCCACATCCCCCCACACCCAGATCAACCGTTCCAGCGGTGACCCCAGGTACAATCGCGCACATGGCGTCTCCCCTGGATCCCATTGCACGCGCCCAGTGGAGCTCCGGGGTGACCTGCCCTGTTATTACACAGACAGACAGACAGACGCGGACATGTGTCTCCAATAACCCTGTACGTTTGGGGCCCTTGACTCCTGGGGCAAAGGCAGCCCAGGGAGGAAGAAAAGTGATATTTCAAGAGATCCCTTTTCCCTGTGAGTCAATTAGGGACCCTTGTGTCCCTGGAGCTGCTCTGTGTGAAGCTGAATTATATAGCCCAGGGGGTGGGGGTGGGGGGGCTGTCTATGGGTTTAAAACCCCAGGATGCCCCCTAGAGTCAGTATAGACTGGAGACCAGGGCCGGCGCTCCCACTAGGCGACCCTAGGCGGTCGGCTAGGGCACCAGGATTTGGGGGGAGGCAGGCGGCTGCCTCCTGCCTCCCGGCTCTGCGGCTGAGCATGGAGCTGGAAGCTGGGGGGTGGGGCGGCTCGCTGCGGCTGCCTCCTGGCTCCACGGCTGAGCATGGAGGCGGGAGCTGGGGAGGTGCCACGGGGGGGGGGGGAGCTGCCGTGGCCCACAGGGGGGTGGGAAGCCGCCACGGCGGGGTGGGGGAGCTGGCTGCCGCGGGGGGGGGGGCGGAGTTAGCTGGGCGGTGCGGTGGCGCAGGGCTGGTGCAAGGAAGTTTCCGAAACTTCCTTGCGCCGGCCCTGCTGGAGACAGCTGGGAACGCAGTGAGAAAGAGCCCCGATCCTGCTATGTACAGAGCCCCTCGACTGGGAGGTGAGGGCACGTGGCGCCTTGTGTGAGCAGCCCTGCCCTCTGCAGAACCAGACCCGCAGTGTCCATCAGACCCTGCCTGTATATTCCTTCTCCCGCAGTGCAGGAGCTCGCCCGCGGCTGGAGTTAAAAGGACTGGGGATGATCTTATGAGTGATAATAATGAGACAGACAAGGATCAGGGATCACCAAACCTCCTGCTTCAGGGCATAAGCCGATCGCCACAGGAGTCAGGAGGGGAATACATCCTCCCTGTGCAACACGGCGCAATTGGCCAGGTGCAGCGTGGGTTGGTTTCCTGTCTCTGGTGCATCGTGTATTGGCCTCTGCCATAGGGAGGGCGCTGGACTAGGAGTCTGATCCAATATACAAACCCCAGGCCTGGCTCTTTGTCCATTTACCCCCGTGTAAATCGGGAGTATCCGCACGGAGCTCGGTGCAGCTACCCCCGCTGCATGCAAGTGCCTCCAGGCAGTAAAACCCCAGGAGGCCTCGTTCAAAGCAAGAGAGCCGCTGTGGGAAGTGAAATCCATAGAGATACTCCAGAGTTACACCAGCGTACATGTGAGCAGAATTGGGCCCTTGAGCTAAATGCACGCCCTGTCCAAAGGGCCCAACACAAGGCGCACACCCCAGGTCGAGTCCCATGTCAGCCTCATGTGGATCCTTTGCACGGGGGTGAATTACCCCACCCACCTTCTCCGTGTCCTCCTTCTTGACGGATTTCAGGTTGGCTCTCAGGTCCATGGAGACTTTGTGCTTGGAGCCGAGCAGGGCCCGCAGCATGGCGTCAGCAGAGACGCGGACACGGCGCAGCGGGGGGCGCTTGAACTTCCCCCGCAGGTCGAGCACTTTCAGCTTCAGGTTTTTGATCTGCGGGTGGAGGGGAAAAAGGAGGAGTCAGCAGGCAGGGGGAGTACGGCACGGCTGCATTGCACCGGGAGGAGGCCCCTGATCCTGCTTCAAGCCAACCTGCAGTGAGCACCTCTGCCTGCTCCTGGCACCAAGGTACCCAGCTCCCCCATCCGCTGGGGGTGCCAGGATCCTCACAGGCAGCCCAGCCTGACCGGGACCACACTCAGGGGTGATTCTCCCACAGGGCACCCAGCCCCTGCCCCAGCCCCAAATGAAACATTAACCCCAAGCCCAAGACATGTCCCTTCTCCAAGCTCCAGACACCACTCGCAGCGATAACGCATCAGAGTCCCATGCACCTCAGATTCCAGCAGCAAGCTCCACAGCGGCCCCAGACTTCAGTGAGCGGCTGGCTAGCGGAGCTCCTGACGGATGGGCACCAGCTGGGATGCTGCACATGTTGGCTTCCAGCCATCACGGCACCCCCACGAAGTGCTGAGCAGCTGGTGAAGGAGAGCAGAGAGGGCGCCGTGCCTCTGAAACACAAGTCCGGGGTGCCTCTGGCTGGATGGCCCCAGAGCCAGTGGCTATGGCTGATAATCTGGCCGAAGAGCTTTCATTTGGATGGGCTGGGGGAGCCTCGCAGGCAGCACGTTTCCCACTAAACATTTTTCAATTATCAGATGGCAGCAGGGGGTGGCATGGTCTGGTGGATGGGGCCGTGGAGGCCTGAGATCTGTTCCCAGCTCCACACACCTGACGCGTCCCCTCTCTGTGCCTCAGTTTCCATCCTGCCCTGTGTCCACCTTGTCCATTTAGGCTGTGAGCTCTTTGGGGCAGGGATTCTCTTACTGTATCTGGGCAGCGCCTGGCCCCATGGGTCCCTGGTCTTGGTTTTAGGGTTGCCAACTTTCTACTGGCACAAAACCGAACACCCCTGTCCCATGCCCCTGCCCCGCCCCTCCTCAGAAGCTCTGTCCATGCCCCGCCCCTTCTCTGGGGCCCCACCCCCGCTCACTCCACACACATCCCTCCCTCTATCGCTCGCTCTCCCCACCCTCACTCACTCGCTGATTTTCACCAGGCTGAGGAAGGGTTCCTGACCAATGGGAGCTGCACAGTCAGCCCTTGAGGTGGGGGCAGCATGTGGAGCCCCCTGGTTGCCCCTACACTTAGGAGCTGGAGTGGGGACATGCCGCTGCTTCCGGGAGCCACGTGGAGCCAAGGCAGGCAGGGAGTCTGCCTTAGCCCCGCTGAATTGCAGACTGGACTTTTAACAGCTCGGTCAACTGTGCTGACCGGAGCCGCCAGGGTCCCTTTTTGACCGGGTGTTCCGGTTGAAAACCGGACGCCTGGCAACCCTACTTGGTTGGGGACCTCTAGGTGCGACCGTAATGCAAATAATGCTAATAACCTAGGTGAGGTGCATAGCAGGTATCAAAACAAATAACCGGTTAATTAAGAAATAAACAGCAAGCCAGTGCACAAGGCCCCCCTCCTACCTCTCTGGTGTTGTGGATGCATTTCGCTTCGATGTCGTACCGCTCCTCATCCACGATCTCTACCTTCTCGTGCAGCTCCCTGCACAGGTCCTGCAAGGAGAGGTCACAAAGGGCAAGCTGGGAGCTCTCTTCGCTGCTCCGTCCCCTGAGCCTCCCAACAGTGGCCCTGTCATGCTACAGCAGGTACCATGTTAAGAGCTAGGCCTTAGCAGGCAGTGTATTAGTGGCACCCCCTAGAGGTGGTGGTGAGTCTCCATCAGTCACCAGCCCTGAAATCCCAGCAGCCAGCAGGTCCCTGACTGAGTTCCCTAGGAAACCACCTTCCCCCTCTACCACAGTACATGCTGGGCAGATTCACCTTCCAGAGCCTCTGGACCCTGCCCAGAAGGACCCATTCACCTGCCTCAGCCATAAAGAACAGGGTGGAGACTTGAGCTGATGGCAGACCCCCGCACAGGTCCCCGGTGGCCCTCTTGACTCCCACTGGAGCCTACCTGCAGCTGGCTGAAGGACAGCCCGCTGGTCCGCAGCGGTATGATCCGCTCAGCCAGGTATCTCTCCTTCTCCCCTTGCTTGTCCACTTGATCTTGTTCCCAGGCTTCCTTGGCTTTGGCGAGCATCAAACTCTGGAGCACACAGCAGACAAACAACAGCCTGAGCGGATGCACTGTGCCATGGGCCCCCCCAGCTAGGGTGACCAGAAAGCAAGTGTGAAAAATTGGGACAGGGGGTGGGGGGTAATAGGAGCCTATATAAGAAAAAGACCCAAAAATCGGGACTGTCCCTATAAAATTGGGACATCTGGTCACCCTACCCCCAGCCATCACCTCAGGCCAGGGGCACAAGGCAGGGAGCTGCCGATGAGCACAGGGATGTCGAGCTCAGTGCATTTGTGGTGAGGGACAGAGAACCTGCATGTTCCTCAGACCCATACGGAAGTGTCTTCAGGGGCTTGTCCGCAATCCAGTGGGGGTGAGGTGCTGGCGCTGGTATAACTAAAAGCATTTCCCCATGGTGTGTGATAAACCAGGCATGGGGGCAGCTGCAGGAAGGAGGGTGAAAGGCTGCAGAATCAGTGTCTGATTCAGAGACTTCCTTGCTTTTCGGGGAGCTACGACTCCTGACTGACATTGGCATCACCTGGCTCTCTGCACGCATTTGTTTTCCCCCGGAAGCAAAAACATTTCCCCAGAACCATGTCCTGTCTGTGCAGTGCCTAGTGCACTGTTGGCACTAAACAAATTATTAAGAACATAAGAATGGCCGTATTGGGTCAGACCAAAGGTCCATCCAGCCCAGTATCCTGTCTACCGACAGTGGCCAATGCCAGGTGCCCCGGAGTGAGTGGACCTAACAGGTAATGATCAAGTGATCTCTCTCCTGCTATCCATCACCCCCCTCTGACAAACATAGGCTAAGGACACCATTCCTTACCCATCCTGGTTAATAGCCATTAGTGGACTTCACCTCCATGAATTTATCCAGTTCTCTTTTAAACCCTGTTATAGTTCTAGCCTTCACAGCCTCCTCAGGCAAGGAGTTCCACAGGTTGACTGTACATTGTGTGAAGAAGAACTTCCTTTTATTTGTTTTAAACCTGCTGCCCACTAATTTCATTCGGTGGCCCCTAGTTCTTCTATTATGGGAACAAGTAAATAACTTTTCCTTATTCACTTCCTCCACACCACTCATAATTTTATATACCTCTATCATATCCCGCGTTAGTCTCCTCTTTTCCAAGCTAAAATGTCCTAGCCTCTTTAATCTCACCTCATATGGGACCCATTCCAGACCCTAATCATTTTAGTCGCCCTTCTCTGAACCTTTTCTAATGCCGGTATATCTTTTTTGAGATGAGGAGACCACATGTGTATGAGGTATTCAAGATGTGGGCGCACCATGGATTTGTATAAGGCTAATAAGATAGTCTCCATCTTATTATCTATCCCTTTTTTAATGATTCCTAACATCCTGTGTTTTGACTGCCGCTGCAGACTGCATGGACGTCTTCAGAGAACTATCCACGATGACTCCAAGATCTTTTTCCTGATTAGTTGTAGCTAAATTAGCCCCCCCCATATTGTATGTATAGTTGGGGTTATTTTTCCCAATGTGCATTACTTTACATTTATCCACATTAAATTTCATTTGCCATTTTGTTGCCCAATCATTTAGTTTTGTGAGATCTTTTTGAAGTTCTTCACAGTCTGCTTTGGTCTTAATTATCTTGAGCAGTTTAGTATCATCTGCAAACTTTGCCACCTCACTGTTTATCTCTTCTTCCAAATCATTTATGAATAAGTTGAATAGGATTCAGGGCCGGCTCTGGCTTTTTTGCCGCCGGAGGGAGGGCGCCGAGCCCGGCCGCGGAGCCGCTCTCCCCGGCGGCCGGAGGGAGGGCGCCGAGCACGGCCGCGGCGCCGCTCTCCCCGGCGGCCGGAGGGAGGGCGCCAAGCCCGGCCGCGGCCCCGCTCTCCCCGGTGGCCGGAGGGAGGGTGCCGAGCCCGGCCGCGGCGCCGCTCTCCCCGGCGGCGGGAGGGAGGGCACCGAGCCCAGCCGCGGCGCCGCTCTCCCCGGCAGCTGGAGTGTTGCGAGGCGGGCGCCGAGCCCGGCCGTGGCGCCGCTCTCCCCGGCGGCCAGAGGGAGGGTGGCGAGCCGGGCCGCAGCGCCGCTCTCCCCAGTGGCTGGAGCACGGCAGGGGAGGGCGCCGAGCCCGGCCGCGGCGCCGCTCTCCCCTGCGGCCGGAGCGCAGCAGGGGAGGGTGGTGAGTCCCGCCGTGGAGCCGCTCTCCCCGGCGGCGGGAGGGAGGGCACCGAGCCCAGCCGCGGCGCCGCTCTCCCCGGCAGCTGGAGTGTTGCGAGGCGGGCGCCGAGCCTGGCCGTGGTGCCGCTCTCCCCGGCGGCCAGAGGGAGGGTGGCGAGCCGGGCCGCAGCGCCGCTCTCCCCAGTGGCTGGAGCGCGGCAGGGGAGGGCACCGAGCCCGGCCGCGGCGCCGCTTTCCCCTGCGGCCGGAGTGCGGCAGGAGAGGGCGGCGAGTCCCGCCGCGGCGCCGCTCTCCCTGGCGGCCAGAGGGAGGGCGGTGAGCCCGGCCGCGGCGCCGTTCTCCCCGGCGGCCAGAGGGAGAAAAAAAAAAAACTGAGCGCCGCCCCCCCTCCAGGTGCCGCCCCAAGCACGTGCTTGGTAGGCTGGTGCCTGGAGCCGGCCCTCATAGGATTGGTGCTAGGACTGACCCTTGGGGAACACCACTAGTTACCCCTCTCCATTCTGAAAATTTACCATTTATTCCTACCCTTTGTTCCCTGTCTTTTAACCAGTTCTCAATCCATGAAAGGCTCTTCCCTCTTATCCCATGGCATCTTAATTTATGTAAGAGCCTTTGGTGAGGGACCTGGTCAAAGGCTTTCTGGAAATCTAAGTACACTATGTCCACTGGATCTCCTTTGTCCACGTTTGTTGACCCCTTCAAAGAACTCTAATAGATTAGTAAGACATGACTTCCCTTTACAGAAACCATGTTGACTTTTGCCCAACAATTTATGTTCTTCTATTCATAGATTCATAGATTCTAGGGCTGGAAGGGACCTCGAGAGGTCATCGAGTCCAGCCCCCTGCCCTCATGGCAGGACCAATTACTGTCTAGACCATCCCAGATAGACATTTATCTAACCTACTCTTAAATATCTCCAGAGATGGAGATTCCACAACCTCCCTGGACAGTTTATTCCAGTGTTTAACCACCCTGACAGTTAGGAACTTTTTCCTAATGTCCAACCTAAACCTCCCTTGCTGCAGTTTAAGCCCATTGCTTCTTGTTCTATCCTCAGATGCTAAGATGAACAAGTTTTCTCCCTCCTCCTTATGACACCCTTTTAGATACCTGAAGACCGCTATCATGTCCCCTCTCAGTCTTCTCTTTTCCAAACTAAACAAACCCAATTCCTTCGGCCTTCCTTCATAGGTCATGTTCTCTAAACCCTTAATCATTCTTGTTGCTCTTCGCTGGACCCTCTCCAATTTCTCCACATCTTTCTTGAAATACGGTGCCCAGAACTGGACACAATACTCCAGTTGAGGCCTAACCAGCACAGAGTAGAGCGGAAGAATGACTTCTCGTGTCTTGCTCACAACACACCTGTTAATGCAGCCCAGAATCAAGTTTGCTTTTTTTGCAACAGCATCACACTGTATAATGTATAATGCACACTTCTATGTGCCTGACAATTTTATTCTTCACTATTGTTGCAACTAATTTGCCCGGTACTGATGTTAGTACCAGTCTGTAATTGCCAGGATCACCTCTAGAGCCCTTTTTAAATATTGGCGTTACATTAGCTATCTTCCAGTCATTGGGTACAGAAGCCGATTTAAAGGACAGGTTAATTATTATTATTAACCATGGATGTAGGCAGCAGCACCTGCCACCCAATTGTATATTTAATGCACTTTGGCCCAGGAAATTCAGTGTATGTGTCCCTGCGTACGTGTAGGCTTGGAAGGATTCAATTTTTATCGGTAAATGTTGATTTCACTGCACACTCACAGACCAGCAGAAAATATTTCCAGCGATAATCCTCGAAGTTTTACAGCTAGGCAAAGTCAGATGGAGGCTGCTTGAGAGCTTATTGGAGCGTGATTTTAGGTGATTTACTTCGTCTATTTTGATGCGACGTTGACAAATTTGTGTTTTAACAACAGTTAGAAAATGTTACCTTTTTGAATCTCTATGTCCACAGTCCTTAAATTATTACTGTCAGAGCCCCTCCCTATTTTCTGATACCCCTCCAATTTCCCGCCACTGTGAACATTTAAATCGATAAAAACAAAACAAAAAATGCTTAAAAAATAAACATTGATATCATCCATCAAAATCATAGAAAGATCAAAATCAAATTCTGCCAAGCCTATATATGTGACACACTGGCTAAGCATGCCCTCCCCGCCCGCCCCCAGCGGCTAACAGCCTACTGGTGCTGATGGAATTACTTCTGCACCATAGGTGGTATATGCCTGCATTTTCAGTGCTGAAGGTCCCAGGTTCAATCAATACTGATAACTTGGGGGACAGGCAGGTGTTACATTTCCAACTATGAAGTTCTGAGCAGCTGAAGGATTGTTACAGGTTCTAGGTATCATGGAGGTGGGAACAGAGCTGGCTTCTTCAGAGACCCAGAATCCTACCTGTACCCAGTGGAAAGCTGAGTTTTTTCTTTCCTTTGGCTAGTCATGGAAATGTTCATACCATGTTTCAGCACCGATGCTTTTAACTCTGACTTACTATCTCAGCCGGGATAGACCAAAAGGGACTCACCTTCAACAAGAGTTTGCGTGAGGCTGTGATCTTGGACTTTCTCTATGGAGGGAAAGGACAAAAGAAAAGACATTTTAAATGCAAACTCACTACAGAAAACACATGTTAATGTCCAGATCCCTTAAGGGGAAAAAAATCCAGGAGCACTTACCTCCCTGCAGTTGTTCATTCAGACAGAAGAAATAAAGAGGGGAAAAAAACAGAACAAACAATCAATAGATAGAATGCATGAAACACCTGGAGGACTGATGCAATTAAAGGTTACAGATGGACTCTTTGCTACTGCATGCAAAATGTGCCACAGACAGTTAAGTGTTTATTTGGACCAGATCCTCAGTAGGTGTAAGTTGATGGAGTTACACCAGTTTACATCAGTTGAAGATCCAACTCTTTTAGATATTAAGGCAGTAAATATGCATTATTAGTAGTATTGTAAAGCGATGGTAAAAGTCTGCATGTGTATGAAGACTTTAATTCAAGGAACTCACAGCAATTATAGGTATTAATTAAGCAAACCTCAATGCCCACATAAGGTAGGTGACATAAGGTAGGTGACACCGTGCCTCGGTTTCGGTGTAGGGAAACCGAGGCATGGGAAAGTTAAACAACTTGCTCAAAATTACACCGCAAATCAGTGGGCAGAGTGGTGGGATAAGACCAAGGAGTCCTGACTTCTAGTAAGGCACTTCTCTAATCACTAGATCACACACAGTTCATGTACAAATACATGCCATTATCTGAGCTGTGTGTATAAGTGCCAGCCTGTGTGAATACATGTGCAGTTTCAGTACTCAAGGGCTGAATCTGGCTCTGTGTTCAGATTCCTGGCTGCGAGTGGCTGGGAAGCGCATGGCCGTGTGAAGATAGTCGCTGCTTTGAGCAATTTGACAGATCCAAATATTGCACCAAAGCGCATGGAAATTCCTCGTGTGTGGACATTTTGCGATTTGGGTAACTGCTCTTTGCTGGGATGAAGTTTTGAATACGACGTGGAAATTCAAACCTTGGAAAAGAGTGAAAATGCTGGGGGTTGGAAATGGGACCGTTTATGAGTGTAAAGGGATGGCGTTGCACCAAAACTCAAGCTGCTCTGTGAGCAAAGATCTCAACATTTCACAAGTTTGCCCCCCCAGATTGGACCATTTTCACATAAAGCCAAAGCAAACGTGTGATTCTCCTATTGTGGTAGCACAGCCTGGAAATCTGCCTCCCTCTAGTGGCTGATCCGCAGAAGGCTGTTATCATTCTGCGACTGCTTTGATTCCTCCACGTAGTCCTTTAGCTCCAGTGCTAAAGGCGTGAGCTTTCAGTGCTGAATGGTTTGCATTAAAACCCTGTTGTTGGTCAAAGTAGAGTCAGGTCTCTCCCACAGCTCTCCTGAGGAGCCTGAAGCTTAGGGGAGTTGAGCAAAAGGCAAAGGGAAGTATTGCTACTTACGGTTCTGGCATTGTGCTGTCCGATTCTGCACCTAGAATCACCCCAAAGCAAAATGATCAATGGCAAGGAATCGGAACGTGAGCCCGCACCCACCCACTCCCACACAGCAGGGCATAATTCACAGTCTGTGCTTACCAGAGAGCCAGGATTGAGGTGCTTTGACAGAGCTGGGGCTCATGACTGGGATAGAAGGGGGCTGCAGGCTGGGACTAAGGCGTATGTGTGGGAAGCCCAAGGCTGGGCTAGCAGAGGGCTGTGGGTAGAGACTAAGGGGCACTGGCAGAGCTGGGGGAGGGGGGACCCCAGGGCTTGGATAGCAGGGGGCTGCAGGTCAAGACTGATGTGTATGTACAGAGCTGTGTGTGGGGAGCCCAGGGCTAGCAGGGCACTGTGGGTCGGGATTGTGTTGTACTGCCAGCTAGGCAGAGATCCCTGAGCTGAAGTAACGTGCCTCCTGACAGCCAACCTTGTTCTCATGGGCACCTCCTGTGTTTCCAGCTGAGCTGCCCTCCCCAATGTCCCAGCCGGGCTCAGGGTCTGTATTCGAGTTCTACACTCCAGGAACCCAACCAGGACTCCACTGCTCAGCAAACCCCACTGGAGAGACCTTCGCGGTGCGTCTCAGCAGGCCACGAACTTCTCATTGGACGAGACCCTCACTGGGAACAGCACCAGAACTTGCCCTGAGCTAAACAGGACCCTCGTGCTTCCCGCGCAGGGCCGCACCGCTCCCCCCTGTCCTTCCCCCCTCCTCACTGCCTGCGTGGAGAGAGCACCTGTGCTCGCCTTGTAACTTGACTGCGTGGTGGCTTGGTATGGTCTCTTCCAGCACAGCTGCATGAAACACCCTGCTCCGCCAGGGGGAGAAGGCTCTACGCCTGGCTGTGCCATCAGGCCACTGAACAAAGGGCTGGTGGGGATCAACAACTGGCTCTCAGATAAGATCACATTTTCCAAACAGTTCTCGGGAGAAAAGACACCCCCCGCCCTGGTGCTTTTCCTGGCTCCTTTCAAATACCCGAGACCCCCTACTCACGCTGCTTTCCAGACTGCAGAGCCCCAGCCCCCGTGGAGGTGTCTGAGTGCAAAGGAAACAGAGAAGCTAACCAGAAACTGAGCAGCCTGGCAGGCAGACACCTGATAAAGAGGGCGGTGGTCCATTTCCCCACATCTTTCAGAGCAATTGCACTTTTATTAATGGGCACAGCAGCACCAGCTCCATTAGCAAAGTATCTCTTGGATAAAGGCGGGGCTGAAAGCATGAGGGCTGTAAAGGAGCAGGCTGGGTAAAACCAGGGGAACAGTTCCTAATGTCTCATCTGCCTTTCTCCCTCCCCTCCCCCCGCCCCCGATTGCAGATTGTCCATAAACAGCTCGGCCTTTCCCCCAAACGTATCTGTTATTCAGAACCATTTCTACAGCTCATTCTGAGCCGGTAGCTTTACTGCAACTCTTTCTTATTCCCAGTTCTAAATGCCAGCTGGATGGGTTGGATGTATAAGTCGTAGGCCCTTTGAATCGGGGTCCCAAGAAGGAATAGTCACGATTAAGAATTTGAAATGGTCTTGCCACAGATATTCTCTGACATCTGCTGAAAAAGGTGCTCCTTCCACTAAACTCCTACCTCACTCGCTAGACTATTACCAAGGGAGAAATTCACCCCTGTCCAGAGCAACAGCAAAATGGCCTCCTCAAAACTCTCCTTTGCTGTGATGCCTACAAAAAACTTGACAAGTTAGGCTGGTGGTGCACAGAAACCAATGCCTATGCTTTGAACCACACTGTCTCTGTCTCCAGGCCCCCATCCATCTATATCTACCTGTTATCTCCTGTCTTATACTTAGATTGTACGGTCCTTGGGGCAGGGACCGTCGCGTTGTTCTGGTCCATGGCACTATGGTAATACAAACAATAACCAAAAATAACAATCATAAATCCTGTGCACACAGGTAGGCACCGCTTAAGCCCCAGGACTAGAGCAGGTCAAAGTTCCCCATCGTTTTTTCATTTTAAAAAAACCCTTATTTTCTGCAGCAAAATGTTGATCTTCCTCATACTTTTTCAGTTCTCCAATCAAGAGGAGGGAAACAAAAAACCCTGTTTTGAATTGATATTTTAAAACAAAGCAATTTTTGTCTTCGGAAGTGTCAAATCATTTCATTTCGATTGAAGATGTCAGCATTTTCAGTTTCAATTGAAAACGTTCTGGAATTTTTGTTTCAAGAACATTTTCCATGGTTCCAGTTTTTTGTTCGAATCCGGGAAATCCTTTTGAAGTGTCCAGCTTTGTTTTTCCAATCACTCTGCACAGCTCCTGGCACTTGTCCTTTGCTTAGGGGGGATTTCACCCAGAAATCAAGCACGAGGAGGGACGTGACGACCGCAAGGGAAGCGGATTTGTGAACGGATGGGAAAGAATGTTTGTGAATCAATGTAATGCTACATTATAATGAGTCACTATTAATATTGCAACAGCGCCTAGGGACCCCACTGCACCATGCACTGTGGATAGACAGTCCCTGTCCCAAAGACCTTGCAATATAAACAGGCAAGACAGACAAAGGGGGTGGGGAGGGGAAAGAGAAAAGAAGTGACATGCCCAAGTCATACCGCAGGTCAGTGGTGAAGTCAGGAATAGAGTTCAGATCTCCTGACTCTCAGGCACTAAATCCCCACCCATACAATGATATAACAGCTGTAATCGTGGGAAGTGTTATATCATTTGCCTGTTCATCCAAAACTTGAGCTCCTTTAGGTCAGATCTAACCCTGGTTTAAGTGAGCGCAATATCCCCTGACTTCAGTGCAAGGCTGCATTAGGTCCACCTTTGTTTAGAACTTTTACACCAAAGAAAAGCTTTCCCTCGATACAATGAAAGATCCAGACCTCAGCCGCTTCTACCCAGCCCTCGGGGAAGATCCAGAGAAGACAGACAAGTCTCTTGGTGGTTTCAAACATCACTCACCATCACAATACCATTCTCTGAACCAAAGTACAAGAATTAAATCTGTGCTCATCACTGATTGACAGGTGCCAGCTTATTAGAGGCCTACAACATCATGAAAGCCTATGGGCCTCTACACTCCAGTTTGACATCAGTAAAATGTCATTGACTTTAATGCAGTTACTCCTGATTTACACCAGGGTGAGTGAGAGGGGAATCAGGCCCTATAGATTCCCCATATCCACTGGATTCAGGCAGAAGCCCGCGCCTGCAGAAGGTGCTGACCCAGGGGCTTTGGGTTAATCGACTTTTAGGGTCAGATTTTTCTAAACCTCTAATACCTCGCATTTGGCAGCCGGAAATCGGGCTCTTCATCATGCAAACTGCACCCACGGTTGTACAGGCCATAACATGCAGCCAGAGCCAGGAGCCTGCCAGCGCTCTCTGCCGAGGCACATTCAGGTGGGCCCAGGGATCCAGGTTTGGTTCAGCTCCAGAGGTGATCAACATTTTTATGGCGCTCTCCACCTACCTGATGGAGCTACAGGACCTGTGCCTGGTAAATTCTGGCCTGGATTTCTGTGCCCACTGGAATGGATTCCCTGTATATCCCAAATGCTGCTATGGAAATCATGACATGAAATAGCTCCTCAAATTCCGTTTCTGCAGACGAATTCAGCCTGGGACAGGTCTAGGAAACTGAAAACTCCTTAACCCTATCCTAGCTGGAAACACACAAACAGATGCACCAAACAAGTACAACACAAAACATGCAACTACAAACATTCTCACAACACACACACACACCAACAGCTTAGTGTGACCGATAGCCCTTTCAAAGGTGCATCTCGTAGCAATCCCAGCTTCGAGTAGGGGGCACTTGGAACAGACACTTCAAACAAATTGCTTGGCAGGCCACCAGTGCCCGTGGGGACTGACCTGCTCTGAGATACACTGGCTGGACAGGCAGACACGCTTTGGCCAAGTCAGCACTAATAAACAGAGACAGATGGTTTTAGTACCAGGTCTCCAACCCCTCTACGGCTCACAGTGCTTGACTGCAGCCTTTCCAGTTACTGCAATGGATCAGCCCGTGAAATACCGGCCTCCCAGGGACCAGACAGCAAAGGGGCAGCTAAAGCAGCATTTTCTTACAAAACACACGATGCCTTAGCAAACCAGCCCTTTGAACAGAGCCAGTCTGAAGCCAGAGCCTAGCCTTCTCCAGAGATCCTACACAACATAGGAGCCTAAGTCCCATTGTCAAAAGTGACTTAGGCACAAGGGGGGGGCTCATTGAAAGTCCATGGGATTCAGGCTCCAATGTCATTCGGGGGCTGAGGAACATTACCCCTCACCTTGATCCTCATGGCACCTGTGAGCTAGAGCAGCGGGCACTGGGTTTGGCAGGAGGGGCAGAAGCTGGTTTGCTTTTCACCAACACAGATTCCCCAAGAGTGGATAAAATGCTGTTGAAACAAAGTGCCTATCCTGAAGTGCCTAGTCTGTAGCTCCCAATGCCCTAGTCTTCGATTAGAGAGAGAGAGAGAGATAACTAATCTATAGGTATTTCTAGGATACCTACCATCTTGGGGTCTAAATGGAACCTAAAATTTCATAGGAGGTGACACAGTTCCGGCCCCAGCTCCCTGCCCACCAACACACTGGCTACCATTACAATCAGCCTGGCTACAGCTAGTAGAATCAGGTAAAATCTCGCCTCCCTGGCCCCAGCTGCCAAAGCAGCAAATGAAGGAACCGATCCCTGGGGCTGGCGAATGTGCAAGGTAAAATGGCAAGGTAGTGTCTTACCTAGTGCAGTCCAGGCAGAGGGGAAGTGGTGGCTGGAGGCTGGAGGACTGCAGACTGCGAGGGGATGGGGAAGGGACGAGAGTATTAAATCCAAGCCAGCCTGCAACTGGTCAGTAAAAATAGAACAGGCAGATATACCCCTTTTATATGCACACACTCACTGCACACACACACACACACATGCTACCCATGGACAGTGCACACTCATGCACACCCATACCACATTACACACACTGCGCACCCATGTGCATGCTACACACAACACACAGATGTGCACGGCACACATATGCATAGTTCACCATATACTATAGACACATGCACATCACTGACACTTTGCACATGTATGGTATAAAAACACACACATAAGCACTCACACACTTCCACCGCATATGCACATTACACATTCACATAAAACACATGTGCGCATCACTGGCACTGTACACACACACAGTACACACATACACTCACTGACACACTCACATGCTCATACACGGACACACACTATACATACAACTCTCAACACATTGGGCCAGGTTCTCAGCTTCTGCAACTTGGCACAGGTCTGCTGACTCCTACTGATTTACACCAGTTGATGACCTGGCCCTCTAGACACAAACATACATGTTACACACACACCATAAGCACTCTACACAAGCAAACGAACACAGTGAACCAGAGTCCCCACTATGCCAATCCGTCGATGGAATGACACCCATGTGCAACTGACCAGCAGAGTGGCGAATCCGGCCCACGGATCTCAGACTCACACTCCGGTTCTGGAGAGCCCTGCAGCTGAGAAACCTCCTGGATCTGCAGCAACAGATTATTTTTACTTACAGGAACCCAGTGTGATTCACTGGAGCGCCTCCTGCAGGGCAGAAAATCCCCAGCAGGACAGGGGCATTATAAGACTCCAGGACACATGCCAATGCTATATGTGCACAGACTATACTTACACAAACACACACGCAGAGTGTATACTTACAGAGAGACACACACACAGAGACAATACACACTCACTGTATGCATATACACATGCACACACAAGGGATACATCTATAGATACACAACCTACACATTGCCATAGCTATATGATAGGGCACTTGTGTTTGCATATAGACAGACAGCTCTGATGAATGAACAAGCTGGACAGATGGAGAGTTAGATACGAACCAGTCCTTGTCACTAGCCCATCCCCTTGACATTTCAGTTAGGGAGCAGCCAGGGCTGGGATAGCCGGGGGCTGCAGGTGGGAATGGGGGGAGTCGGCAGGGCTGCGTGGGGAGCTCAGGGCTGGGATAGCCGGGGGCTGCGGGTGGGAATGGGGGGCGTTGGCAGGGCTGTGTGGGGAGCCCAGGGCTAGGATAGGTGGGGGCTGTGAGTGGGAATGGGGGGGTGTCAGCAGGGCTGTGTGGGGAGCCCAAGGCTGGGATAGCCAGGGGCTGTGGGTGAGAATGGGGGTCGTTGGCAGGGCTGTCGGGGGAGTTCAGAGCTGGGATAGCCGGGGGCTGCGGGTGGGAATGGGGGGCGTTGGCAGGGCTGTGTGGGGAGCCCAGGGCTAGGATAGGTGGGGGCTGTGAGTGGGAATGGGGGGGTGTCGGCAGGGCTGTGTGGGGAGCCCAAGGCTGGGATAGCCAGGGGCTGTGGGTGAGAATGGGGGTCGTTGGCAGGGCTGTCGGGGGAGCTCAGAGCTGGGATAGCCGGGGGCTGCGGGTTGGAATGCGGGGCGTCGGCAGGGCTGTGTGGGGAGCCCAAGGCTGGGATAGCCGGGGGCTGCGGGTTGGGATGAGATTCACTGCTAGAGCAGAGCAGCCTGCGCTGTGCCTGATGGTAGCTCTCATCCCAACTCTTTTTACCATCCAATTCACCGCAAAATGAAGACAAACCGAAGAGCGGCTGGTGCCTGCGCTGCCCTTAGTGAAGGCTCCCCCACAAAAAAAAGCCTGGGCTCCTGTCTCTGAGCAGGCCGGGGGCTTTGGGAGGCCAGGACTGCACCTGTTGGCCTGTGTATTTTTAGGGCAGACCTTATGAGCGAACAATGCACCGACTATGGCCCAGCAAGGACAATGCCTGCTATGTTAATCCCCGCAGCTATTATGGTCACGGCAGGGCACTGGCCAGGCTGTGCTTATCCTCGGGGGAAGGAGGGGAACAGCTGGGAGTGAAGGGAACCTGCCCCCCTTCCCTGCACTGGGCACAGATCACCGGGGTAGGGAGTGAATTCACCAGCCCCCAGCTCAGCAACTCATCTCCCCTCCCCCATGATGTCACCTTGGTCTCACTGCAGGCCCCAAGAACCCGGGTCAGATCCTCAGCTGGTGTAAATCGACTGGCCTGTGGTGAATGGCAGCTGGGGACCTGGTACTACATTCACAGCAATGGGCCTGGAGGGGGTGGGGTGGGGGTTCTCCTTCTCCCCGGGGCTCAGGGGACATGCTTCGCATCAGCTCCTCTCTCCTGTCCCACCGTGCTGCCCAGGGAGGTGGCCCCAAAAGTGGATCCCCTCACAGCAGGAGCCCTGCAACCCAGTCACCTTTAGCCCCACCACTAGGCTGGGAAGGGGGGCGGGGGAGGCTGTGGGCAGCCCCGGTGAGCCAACCCTGCCCCAGATTTTCCAGGAAGGAGGGGGGTGTAACAGGGCCCTGGAGCCAATGGGGTTCCTGTAGATTAACTCCAGCAGAGCCGGGGTCAGGATGAAGGCCTTGGTTTGGCTCTGACCCCGTCCCCCCGGGGCGCTAGCAGAGCCATGTGCTGGATGGAGGCAGTGCAGGCAAAGAGTGTCACTGATACCATGGCATGGTGGCTCCCAGCCTTTGGGGTTGTTGGCATGTCAGCTGGCAGCCCCCACCCTTCACTGTGGCTCTGGGCACCCTCCCCTGTTCACTTGCCACCATCTCTCCTTTCTCTCTCTCACTCCATTTTCCTCTCCTCCTTTCCTGTCTCTGTTTCCCTTTTCTGGGTATTTTTCTTGTATTTTTTTCATTCTTCCCCCTGCCCCCTTTTTGTCCCCTCCCTCCCCCATCCAAGGCAGTGTCCCCATCTCAAACCCTCCCAGAAGCCTGAGGGGGAGGTAAATTAAGGCTGGGGTTTCCCAAGGGGCAGAAGGAATGGCAAGGGGCTTCTCTGGACATTCCCAGCCCCAAAGCCTAGGACCCAGCTTGTGAGCCTGACTGCGGAACACACACCAAGGCCTGTTTGTTGTTCGAGCCCAGGGCCAGGCCTGGGTGTTTCCAGGGCCTTCCACCCAAGCCAGTGCTAACGCTCGCACTGAGAACGACCAACCTACACGTGCACTCGCAAGCAGCGCTGCCACAAACCTACCAGGGATGAAGAGCAGAACCCAGGGTGAGAGGAGCTGGTTGCTAAGGACATAATAGTAGGGATCTAACTCGTCTGTTGCACGTAAATACTATGGAGACAGCCACTCTGGCAATGAGACAGATAGCTAGATGGCTGATCGGTGGGCTACGATCTAGGAGGATGGAGAGATAAACAGAGATTTGCTGTCTAGGGTTTCTTTTGCAGACTGACGTTGGATCACCAAGGCCAGAGCATTATCATCACAGCAAATCCAAAAGGGACGAAGCCTCCTTGCACAATGAGTGCCACCTGGGTTGATCTCTAGCTAGGTCCTAGGTGGTCTGGCTGGATGTCCAGACTGTCATCAGTCTGCCTCCAAAGCTGTTAGCACCCACTTGATCGCCGGCCGTGCAGCAGCATTCCTTGGGAGACGTGCTTCATAATTCGTTGGCCTTCCATCCTAATACATCCATCCTGGAGCCGGCCATCTGCACCATTCTGGTCAATTGTCCTGGAAGCTGACATGGCCAGCGTGTGGAGACCATCCCAATGCTCCCCAGAGGGAGCTGTGGCTGTCTGCTGCCCCCTGCAGAAGGCTCTGTGCTGCAGCTCTGGCTCCAGGCTCACGAGAGGACACTGCAAAGATCTTGCCACCATTCTCCTGTGAAACGCAGGATCTAACGCCATAGAACAAAGCCCTTTCCCACCCAGTTTGTGAGGGGGCCTCTATGCACCGTGCACGGGTGGCCAGGAGCACAGCAAGGCACCGTGGGCTGCACACTTGCCCCCTATGAAATGCTCCTCCATAAAGATTTTAGCCCAGTGCAACAAATTTGCTTAGCCCCCATCCCAGCCCCTTGCATGTGACTATGGAGCAGGGTGCTTTGAAACAGGCCCGGTTAAACCTTTATAAGGCAAAAAAGGCTGGTTTGGACTGTGTCTTAATCACAGTCTCTGATCAGAGGGGGTGTTGGAGGGACGCAACAACAAACCACACCTGTTATGGATCATGGATCATTAATGTTATGGGATTTCTCTTAAGATATGATCCCAGTCCTGTCATTGCTGTGTTTGAGGGCACAATCCCAAGTTCCTCACCAGGCTCTTCTTACAGAGGACTCTGTGAGTGGGTGGGCAGGTTCCCTCTCTCCCTTAACTTCTCTGACTCGAAGCAGGGGCATGTGCTTTGATCTGCAGCAGAAGGAAGATGGACATGAAAAAAGCCAACCCCCCTGCCATAATAACAATAACAGAGCAATACAGCACCAGGTTTTCCAAAGCACTCAGCTTCCATTTAGGCCCCTAAATAAATGTCCAGATTATCAGAGTTTGGCACATTGGGTGCCCATTGGTACTGAACACTTCGGCAAATCTTATTTTGGTGCTTTCCTAGGAGCTAAACTCTTGTGAAAATCTGCCCCTTAGAAATTATTTAGATTAGCCAGACCCATCTACTGAGATCTAGATGGATTAGATCAGTATACTAAGGTCTAGAAGGACAGATGGGTTGAAGCTGTAAAACACAGATCCAGATCTCAATCTGGACTCGGAGAACCCCAGTTCTCTGGGCTGTTTGTGGGGTTTGCTCTGAGGCTATCTCTAGCTCATGAGCACAGCTGAGATGATCAGGGAATGAACAGGGAAATCTCAAGTAGGAGCAGAGAGGTTATTTTACCTCTGTATTTGGTACTGGTGTGAGTGCTGCTGGAATCCTGTGTCCAGGTCTGGTGCCCACAATTCAAGAAGGATGTTGATAAATTGCAGAGGGGTCAGAGAAGAGCTGCAAGAATGATTAAAGGATTAGAAAACCTGCCTTAGAGTGATAAAGAGTCAAGGAGCTCTATCTATTTAGTTTAACAAACAGAAGGTTAAGAGGTCACTTGATGACAGTTTACAAGCACTTACATGGGGATCAAATATTTAATAACGGGCTCTTCAGTCTAGCAGAAAAAAGTCTGACATTATCAGTGGCTGGAAGTTCAAGCTAAATAAATTCAGGCTGGAAATAAAGTGTAAATTTTTAACAAATTAAGTAATTAACCATTGTTCCAAATATACCAAGACTCCATCCTGATTGGTCACCTCGCTTCTGCTCTCAGATTGGACAAATGAGATGTTGACAAACATCTTTCCAGAGCAACTCTTTGGACAACTAACTCATCATTGGTCCTACACTGGTGAAACTGGGATTTGTGAGTATCCTTGCCCTTGCCCAGCGGCTGCCTGAATCCTGAGTTTCTCCATCACTTACAATTTTTAAATCAAGATTGTATGTTTTGTTTCTAAAAGCTCTGCTCTAGGAATTATTTGTGGGGGAGTTCTCTGGCCCGTGCTATGCAGGAGGTCAGACTAGATGATCCCAATAGTCCCTTGGAATGTATGAAAGCTGTTAGATCCAGACTGAGATCTGGACTCAGAAAACCCCAGTGCTTTGGGCTGTTTGGCTGTGGGGGTTTGGTCTGGGCCTGTCTCCCTTCAGGAGTAGAGCTGGGATGATCACCCAAAAGTTTGGGTCCCTTTGCCCCACTCCGTTTCTCCTCCCAATCTCTCTCTCCTGTAGATTTTGTGCTGTTCATCTGTGGGAGATGAATCAGCCGCCTGGGTCTCTGAACCCCTCGGTGAACAGACTGAGAGTCTAGACCCCACGTTCTGCCTCTTTGGAGAGGCACCTTCACGTAGGAGCCTCCTCTAACACAAGGGGGGCATCTGGGAGTGTTGTCTAATCTCCTGTGACATTTCGGAGCTGGCTGTGTAAGTAGCAGGGCCCTGGGGGTGGGGACTGGAGGATGGGCATATTGAAGGCATGCTCTCTAAGAGGCTATCTTTACAGACAACAAAAGCTCAGCTGTTGTTTCTAAGTCTGTCCCGGCACTTTGGGACGCCGAGGTACCTTTGTAAAGGTCAGTGGGGACGGTTAAACGAGCCCTTTGTTGGAGGGGGCTGGCTCAGGGGTCTGAAGATGGGAGAGCCAGCCCGACACCTCAAAGTCACTGCCTCACGTCTGTTCTGTGTCAGGCTGGGACTATCCGAGCAGCCTAGGGGATAGTTGGGCGCTAGTAGAATTTCACTGGGCATTTGGGTGCCTGATGACCTGACTCCTTCAGGAGCCCTTGAAAGCCCCCACCTCAGAGCTGGTGCCATTGGTGTGCTCAGTGTCTAGCGCTTTGGTGGCCACGCCAGGCCACGTGCTGGGCAGGTATCCAAAGACCAGCCCCAGGACAAGCAAGTGCCTGGTTGGTCTCGGGCCTGGAAGTCCGGAAATGCTAGGGGCGGAGGGAGTGTTCATGCAGAGCGTGACCAGCGGCCGTTCAGAGCAGGGGCATTATAAGACCAGGGCCCATCTATGCTGGCACTCCCATTGCTGGCAGCCTGGTGGGGTTCCCAGTGGCACTCGTGGGGCAGCATCACGGCTAGAGCAGTGAGGGGAGGATTTCAGCACATCCTCAGGGCAGGGAGTCTCCGAAGAGCCGGGCCATGGCAGCATGAGAGCTGAGCTCGGTTCCCCACCCAATGGCGATGCCCGAGAAGGGCTGGATCTGATTCCCTGTGATTGCACTGACAGTCCTGGGCTCTTGCCTGGCTGTGGGGACTGTGAGTCTGTCCCCCCGAGAGACAACGGTCTCTGCCCTAAAAGGTCTCAGACTGGAAAATTCCCTGCCCTCCTGCTAATCTGTGGGCTCCCCTGCTCAACCAATCAGGGGAAGGGCTGGGAGGGAAAGAGAGGGGAGGGGACAGCAAACGGGATGGCACACAGATGAGGTGTGATTTATCTGTCGGGGGGGGCAGGAAAGGGGGGCTTTGCACTGATGGATCCTGACACCTGGTGTGGGTGGGATGGGACGGGCGTGCTGGGTAGGGACGGGCACCAAGGGATATGTCTGGCCTCTCAGTAGCTAACCAAATTCAGGGCTGAGATCACATTGTGGTCAGAGATCCCATGCGGCACAGAGGGCTGGGGGAGTCTAGATTTCCCCTTTCAAGCATTCAGGGGTAGGACCTGGCTCTGCTGTCTCTCTGATATTCCAGATGAGCTCTGGGAAAGCGGGAGGGGGCACTGCCAGAAACTGGAGGTGGGCTCCCACCTCCCAGCCTGAGGTGGTGGTGGGGAAACCTGGCTCAGGAGGGGACACACCATCCACGTTTTTACACCATCTCCAGCCTCCTGGAGACCTGCTGTGAACTAATCGAGGATGAAACCAACTGGATCCTACAGAAGTTCAATCAGCAACACATTGCGCCCCCATCTGAGTGCTACTGTGCAGACTCTTGCATCATTCTGACGGAGGTGGTCCAAGAAGAAAGAATGTACAAGAAACAAGGTACTAAACTTGGAAGTGGAGGGTAAGAGAAGGGTTGGAAGACCCAACACTAGATGGAGGGGTGTCATACCAAAGGATTTGATTACCTGCGGAGTAGACAAGGAACTGCTTCAAGACAGATTGGAATGGAGAAGATGCCAAGAGCTGACACCATATAGGTGGAACTAAGGCTGGAAAAAGAAGTTCAACCAGGCTGTATAGAAATGGCCCTGCAGACCTCCAGAGTCCCATGGAGGACAAGCGGCCACCATTAGCGAATTTTGTCCCCGCAGTGGGATTCCGTAGATGGTTATTAAATTTCTCTAGCTCCATCATCAGTGTCTGTCCAGCTGTGCAAGACTTTTCATTCGGTGTGGCACCAGGGGCCTGGCACCAATCTGCTGCCATGGTTTCCCCTGTTTGGGAATGACCTGACATTTCTATCTCCCTAGAGAGGGTTTCGAACCAAGCTCCCATCCAGACGGGTGTGCCTGTCCTAACAGCTCAGAAATGAGGATAGGTCACCCTTCAAAGCCAGGAGGCACTTGCTACACTCGCTGACTGAATGAGCTGGGTGAATGGGCTGTTGCTGATATATTTGTTATCCCTTTCTTTGGCCACTGAGTCAGTCTGCCGTGAATCCATCCTGACTGGTCACCTCAGGGTCAGGGCCGGCTTTAAGCTGATTCCAGCGATTCCCCAATTCCCTGTGGGGTCCCCGCTCCGGCGTTTTGTTTTGTTTTTTGCCAATCAGGAGCAGGAGGTTTTCCGGGAGGTCGGTTTTTTTGCTTCTACAAAGTCGGCGGGGCCCCGCACCCGCTAAAGCCGGCCCTGCTCAGGGTGATGGTATCATTCCTGCGCTCTGATTGGATGAACGAGATGCGGACAAAGCGGAAGATACCCAAGAACATGCTTTCCAGAGCAACTCTTTGGACCAGTCATCACTGGTATGAAAACAGGTGTAACTGCGCACGATCCTGGGAAACAGTGAATCATATGGTCCCATGCCTCTGGGAGAACTTCCATTGGCTATTGCAGATTGCGCCTCTAGCCTCTCTCTCAAACCACACCCACCCCAGCTATTGGGGGAGGGGTAGCCCATTACAATCTGACGGCTGCACCCAGAGGCTCCAGGGCCCCTTTGTGCCAGGTGCTGTACAGGTGCAGAGGGACTCACACTCCCTGCCCTAGAGAGCCCAAAGCCCATTGAAGTCTGTGGAAATGCTCTCACTGACTTCAGTGGGCTCTGGATTAGGCTTTAAGAGATGGGCTGGGGCATTCCTGGGGCTTGTAATCTGCTCTTTTCCTCCCCTCGGCTAGGGTTGCATCACATCTCACTGCCCTGTCAGACAGGGCACAGAGGGGGCATGGGCTGTGTGCACCTGTGAATTAAGGGGGTGTTAATGACTTCCTGTGATTAGAATCAACTTCCACTATGTGCCTTGGAGGTAGGGTGACCAGACAGTAAATGTGAAAAATCGGGACAGGGGGTGGGGGGTAATAGGAGCCTATATAAGAAAAAGACCCAAAAATCAGGACTGTCCCTATAAAATCAGGACATCTGGTCACTCTACTCGGAGGCAGGGGCTGGCGGATTACCCCGCGTTCCCTGTGGGAATGGCCATGTCCGGGGCCAGTGGACACTGGCTGGAGTTAATCATTGCCCAGGAAATGCTGTAATCACCCCCATTTTGCATGTTTCAAATAGCCGTATGCATGTTTTCCCACAGCGGGGCTGTAGTCAGACCTGACCTCTTCCCGCGGGGCTCTGAGCATTCCCGTATGGCTTGAGGAATTTACCAATTTTCCCTTCGGAGAAAGCAAACCATCCTAGTCCCTCCTCTCCCAGGGGCTTCAGGTGTCAGCACAGCAGCACTTTGCCTTGTGCATCCTGAGTAATCTGAGATGGACACAATGTCTTTCAGCCCACAGCCTTTCCCAGCGTATGTACATACCGGACCATGATGCAGCCACCTCTGGGGTGGGAAGTCTGCAGCCAAAGTGGAGCCCAACTTTGAGCACAGCAGAGTGGGTGAGGAGGGAATTCCGGTTAAAGGCAGTGAGGTGTAAGGAAGAAAGCCAGATGGGGGTGGGCACAGCCAGCGACCAGCTGGGACCTTGGTCTTCTGCAAATGACTCGCACACAATTATGCTGCAGGGCAGCTCCACCATTTCCCTATGTGTTGGTGGATCGCTAGGCATTAGCCGAGGAGATCCCTTCCTTACTGCGAGCGTGACGGAGCTCGTGTATGTTGGATCTCCTCTGAGCTGCATCCTGGAATCCTCACCCCCTGTCCTCTCCCACAGCGTGAGCTGCTGACAAATGTACAATTAACACAACGCCAGCCTGCCCCCAGGTAGTGCTTTGCCTTTGCTCAAAAGAGAGTCCCAGCCCCACTCCAAAGCTGAGTGCTGGCGCCGGTCGGGAATTTTTCAAGGGGACATTTTTGCACTGGAAAATCCTGGCTCTTCAACCCTGAAACGTCACAGAAACGTGGCGATTTTGACGAAGCTGTTGTTGGGAATGTTTCTTAGGTCCCTGTTGGAACTTCTGTTCTGAGCGCCCCCACCTGGGGACAGCCAATAACCTGCTGGGTGGGGTCCACACCCGACATGGGAGAGATCTAGAGACCCTGTTGCAGATCAGAGATGGAATCTGTTCCCTACATCCCAGGGCCCTATGCTCTAGGCTAGTAGCTACTCTAGGTTTCAGAGGGATAGCCGTGTTAATCTGTATCAGCAAAAACAACCAGGAGTTCTTGTGGCACCTTAGAGACTAACAAATTTATTTGGGCATAAACTTTCAAAAACCAGTAGGAGAGCACTTCAATCTCCTTGGACACTCAATAACAGACTTAAAAGTGGCAATTCTTCAACAAAAAAAACTTCAAAAACAGACTTCAACGAGTAACTGTAGAACTGGAATTAATTTGCAAATTTGACACCATCAAATTAGGCCCGAATAAAGACTGGGAGTGGCTGGGTCACTATAAAGCATAATTTTCCCTCTGTTGATACTCACACCTTCTTGTCAACTGTTGAGAATGGGGCGCATCCACCCTGATTGATTTGGCCTCATTAGCACTGACCCCCCACTTGGTGGGGCAACTCCAGTCTTTTCATGTGCTGTGTATTTATACCTGCCTACTGTATTTTCCACTCCATGCATCTGATGAAGTGGGTTCTAGCCCACGAAAGCTTATGCCCAAATGAATGTGTTAGTCTCTAAGGTGCCACAAGGTCTCCTCATTGGTTTAGCTACTCTAGGGCTCTCTCTGTTGTGTTTTTTGCTGCAGGCTCCGAGAACACTGCTCTGTTGCTACATTTTTTGTCGGGATGGGTTCTGTGACAGACGCAATGCTTTGGGAGCACGGCATATTCAGAGACTAGTGATTCCAATAAGGGACTAGGAGTCAGGACTCCTGGGTTCATTTCCCTGCTCTGTCACTGGCTCCCTGTGTGACCTGGTGCAAATCACTTCCCTTTCTTGTGCCTCAGTGTCCCCATATGTAACATGGGCCATAACGATGCTCACACACCTTTGTTGCTCTATGAAAAAAACCTTCCCACTAGGTGCTGTTATTATGACTCCCTCTCTTCCCCCACCTTCACTCCCCTTCCTGGAACTCAACAGAGGAAATCTGAGACTGGAACAAATGATGTCTCTAAGAAGAGCAAGTCCTTTTGTCTGGCTCCTGATTCTCCTGCTGCTGGCTGGGTCACTCACACAGGCGGGAGGGAGGGAATTGCAGCTCTCCTTTGTCACTGGCTAATTTTGGCTCTTGGGTCCTCTGAAAGCAATCTCGGGGTGGGAGTAAGAAAAGGGGACAACAGCTGGCATTGGGACCTTTATAAAAGTGGGGGGAGGGGCAAGGCCAAAGTGGCAGAGGAATGAAAATATGACTTAAATATCCCAGAGTACAACTGTAACCTAAATAACCAGAATACACACTGTAGCCACATTATACTATGTAAGGTATCATTATAGTAAGAACAAATGAAAAAAAATGAGACAACTTTAATTCTAAATATCAGGACTGCATTTTATTTTTGCGCTTCATGTATTGTCCTTCACTTGCATTTATAATTTTACTGCGTACGCTCCACTATTAATACTGCACTGTTATTATTGATCTGTAACTTGCCATTCTGTAACATTACAATCATATCGTAATGCATATTGTAACAACTGTAACCCTAAATTGTAAAAAGGCATTAGCAAAATAAACAACAACAAAGAAGCTTGAAGGGAGGTAAACATGTCCCCATCTGAGAGCTACCACATAAAATGTTTTTTTCTAATGTTTTATAAAAAATAAAATAAAAGCTATATGTTTAGAAAACCTAACAAACACTATCAACAGGCTGTAGCAGATAGAAGCAATACGATATCTATTAAGCAAAAAAATTAAACTTTGTGAAATTTTATTTTTTATTCATTGAAACATTTTCATTAGCTTTTCACATTTCCAAAATACTGATTACGTGTTATTGGCAAAACAAAAGTTGTGTAAAACATTTTTGAGATCCATAGAATCCATCAGATTTTTATGAACGTGGAGGAAGAGCAGATGGTTTAGACGCTTTTCAGTCATGGATGATTGTAGGTATGTTTTCATCCGTCAGAGACACGAAAAGCTGCGCCCAGCAGTAGCCGTAGACATTAGGACAGTAAGGTAGATCCATAAAAGGATATGGACTTGTGAAAACAGAGAGCACATCTCTGGTCTTTCAGTCAAGATTTCTATTATGGGGACAATTTGTGTCAGATTTCTGATGCACATTGATTATTTATTGTGAGTTTTCAAGAGATCTGGCAGCAGTGAAAGCTGCATTAAACGTCTGTCAAAGCAATGTCACCCGAGTATGTATCCACAGTCTTTTGTGGTATTTGATTACATGGCTGACCATTGATAGCAATGATGAGCATTTTTTCGATGTTCGTAAGAAATAACAAAATGGGCTGGTCAAACTGCCAGTTAATTACCGTGGTGAGCAAGCCAATTGGCTCAAAGAACTGGCTTCTAAAGCAGTCCTCAGGAGTTGTTCACTGGTGAGGTTCTATCCCACCATCATAGCAATGTGGTGCTCTTTGTCTCCAAGGAATGGCAGGTATCTCTATTAGTCCACTTCCAGTTTGCTGTGCAGCCTCAAAGATTGTGTGAAATTCTTCTGACCCTCTCTTTCCGATCAGATGAGCGTGCAGCATTGAAACAGTAAAATTAACAGTCTCTGATGTGATATCTTCTTCAGCGGCTGAGAAAATCTTGAAAGATACTTTGAGACCAAGAAACAGCTCAAAGCGTGTCATTAGAGCTCAAAGTCCAGGTGCTTTCTTTGCCGTTTCTGTGTTACCCCCAGTGGCAGTTAGCTTCTCTAAAGTGTCATAAATAGCTTCATAATTGTACAATACTGATTCTATTGCCTGACTTCTTGCTGTCCAGCAAGTGGGACGGAGAGACTTCAGCGAATGAAAACCATCCGACTGGGAGGAGAAGGACTCTTAGATGTTCTCAAAAAGGGCAAGACTTTTTGGCGATGAATTAATAATTTCATGAAGATCATGCAGCAAGCTCAAAGCACTTTGAATCTTGGCACACTTGCTACCAGCTTCCTGCAGAATAAGATTCAAACTGTGGTTCATACAATGAACTGAAATAGCTTTTGAATTAACCTCTTTGATACGTTTAGCTACGCCCAACATTTGGCCCTGGAGGACTGATGCACCATAGTAAATTTGTCCTCTCATGCAATCTATATCCAATCCACAATGTACTAATATATCCTTTATTGTCAAGAAGATTGATTCTGCCTCTGTTTTTGGGCAGTCGTATATTCCAATAAAGTCTTCACGCACAACAGAATCCTATGACACCCACCATACTGAAAAAGATAACTGCTCATGTCCAGCTACAGCTCGTGTTTCATCAACTATAATTGAGTAGATTTCTGCAGTCTTAATCTGTGATACAAGATTGTTGAGACACTCAAAATGAAAATAAGAAAGAAAAACTTGTAGCACCTTAGAGACTAACAAATTTATTTCAGCATAAGCACTCAGTACATTGAGACACTCAGTACATTTCCTTGATTAGTTCATTGATAATATCACGTGATAAATATCATACTTCCTGTTCTTCATAAAAGTTTGTAACTCGGGGTTATTTTGCAAAACTAGCTCGACAAACTTTCGGAAGTTACTTTCTTCATCTGGGTGACCTCTAACAGTGATACCCTGTCTTACAAGACATTGTAAACAGCGCAATTGTTCTAAAAGGTGTCGCTGGTTCTTTTCCTGATCAGCAGTGTTTTGATGAACAAGTTGGACATGCAAAGGTACTTGTTTCAAGCAAGCACTTCATTTTAACAAACACTCCCTGTGAAAATGCAATTTTTCATGCAACTCAAACTGTGCAGGACAGTTTTTCCAGTTATGTATGCCGACTTTCACATATCCGTCATCTCCACACTTTGGGAATGTAACAAGATGTTTTGCTACTGCAAAACGACAAACAACATTATAAGCTCTCATTCGAATTTTGCAAAACACAAGCCACTCTCGGTTTTTGTACCACAGAAAATTTAAATGACTTTCTCGAGTCTTTTCTCCTTTCCCGTATACTCCAACAGTATCTCTTTTAGGGACGATCAGTTGAGTTCCCTTACTGAAGTCGGCAATGACACAGCACACTTCAGTACATTCTATCCTGCTGTCCATGTCAGGTGCACCCTGAAAACCTCGTGGGGATGATGTTGGCCTTGTTAGGGTGGACTGATCAGTCGCATTGTCACCCGCTGAATATGTGGTTAATGTTGAACAGCCCACATCAGAGCTTGCGTTGCCACGATGGTAACATACCAACATTCAGTTTTGACTGTGTCAGCTTTTGTTGCTTAACAGGTGGTCCAATAGCTTCTTGTCCGTTTACTCATTTTTTTAGGTATACTCAAAAACCAATTGTCAATGTGTGCGTCGAATGGACACTTTCAGCAGAAAATCACTTGTGTCGCCTGCATTGTGGTTGCTTTACTTTTCCTGTCACGGAATACAATTATGTGAGCTATGATCACGCAGGTCATGCAATTACACAGTTATTTAGGATCAGGGCCGGCCTTAGGGAAAATGGTGCCCTGGACCAACTTGTATTTTGGCTCCTCTGGCCATCATTGCCTCCCTCCTCTTTCCCCGAGATCCCTTCCATGGTCTTGCACCCCAGAGCCAGCTCCTTGCCTCTTGATCACAGCGCCCACCCATAAGGCCAGCACGGTGTTCAGCCTAGTGCCAAACTCGACTGTCTTCATGGATTGGCATCAGGATACATGTGCCAAAATTAAAACTCCCGGGCTCAGAGTGGAGTAAGATCTAAACAGGAGGCTACTAGCATCTAGTGGCCAAGATTCATGCTCTCTGTAGATTAGGATGCACCCAACAGGGCCATAATGCCAGGATTCACATTACAGAGGCAAGGTCGGGGAGATGATATCTTTTATTGGACAAAAGCAGTTTTTCCTCCCTTGGTGTTCACACCTCAACTGCTAGAAGAGGGCCTCATCCTCCCTGATTGAACTAACCTCGTTATCTCTAGCTTGACTCTTCCCTGCTTATTTATACCTGCCCCTGGACATTTCCACTGCATGCATCTGAAGAAGTGGGTATTCACCCGCGAAAGCTTATGCTCCAATACGTCTGTTAGTTTATAAGGTGCCACAGAACTCTTTGTCGCGTCTACAGATCCAGACTAACATGGCTACCCCTCTGATACTTTATTGCACCAGCTTCTGCTGGTGAGAGAGACGAGCTTTTGAGCTTACACAGAGCTCTTCCTCCGGAAGGAGACCTCTGTGAAAGCTCCAGAGCATATCTCGCTCACCAACAGAAGCTGGTCCATTAAAAGATATCACCTCCCCCACCTTGTCTCTCTAATATCCAGGGACCAACAGGGTTACAACACTGCCTAGTTAGAAAAATGCAGGATTCACCTAAACAACCCACAGTGACCATCACATCCGGGCACTATTTTCAGGATTCATATTCCTAGCATAATGTCATCATTATACCAGGGAACTAGCACTACCAGCACAATGAGATAAATATAGTCGCATATGCATGCCAAAAATTCCCAGGCCAAGCACACTGGGATCCACACAGCTGGATAGCAGGGTCAGAACGTATGCTCACAATATAGCAGGGATGCATTCAATCCCTGAGAGTAAGGATTCAGCTAAGGGCACCTGCAAACAGCTGTACTAACAGCAGGATCTACACTATTGGTCCAGTAGGAGTTGCACATCAGGGCAGTGCACTAATTCACAATCCCAGTGCAAAGGGATCCAGGCACCAAGTCTTTAGTACCATACAGAACTTGGACTCCCAGAATAGTGGGATGGAATTACAGAAGTTCCAGGAGAAAAAGCCAATGCAGGGCTGATCTTAATGGCATGTTTTGTCCAGTCTCCTTTTAAAAGTCCCAAGCCCTGGGGTTTCTTCTAGCCCTTCCCTTGGGAGACTATCCCATGGCCTACAGTAGAGATCACATTGCCAGGAAGATTTCCCCAGATAGTTTTGAGTTTCTTCCTCCCTCCCTGCCCCAACCTCTCCCCCGCCCCCAGCTCCCCATCCCACCCCACCCTGTTCTGGAGCCCAGTGTGAGGGCTTTGAGGAGTAGGCTACCACCCCCCGGTTTGCTTTTGCCGCAATTTTGGCTGCTTTGCAAATAAAAGATGAAGCCCTTCGTTAAAGCAGGTAGAGCATGCGGGTTTTCCATCGGCCACCGGAGGGCCCCTTCCAGTTCATTCCTGGAATGAGAATCAGAGCCTGTTGCCAGAGAACTGACTCCTTAGCCATCTGGAGGCTAAAGTGCCCCTGCAAAGCAAGTGGCCCATGTGTGGCAAATGTCAGAGGCATTCGACTATCGCCCCAGTCCTGGCAGAAGGACTTTGCCGCCCCCACCAAGGCTTGGCACTGCCGCCCTTTGCCTTGCACAGCGGTCACAGACAGGCCCGGTGGTTCTCTCCTGGCACACCACGCCACTGAGTGCCCCTCAGATTAAACCACCAAAAAGTCCGGACACATGGGGGAAGCAAAAAAAAACAAACGGCCGGAGTTGTCCAAGCAAAAACAAACAAACAAAAAAACCAGCCAGAACTGTCCGAGCAAAAAAAAAAAAAAAAAAAAAAAAAACCCCCGGCAGAAGACACCTCTCCCCCTCCCCCCGGCAGAACGGGAAATAACTTGCCAAGTTGCGTGAGCGGAGATTGTCTCCAGGCACTGCCCAGCTGAGGGCCTGTGTTGCTTTCCACGCTGATATCCATTTTCTGCTCTTGCTGGGAAATGTCTTCTCCAGTTAGCAGAGATTTTTGCTGGGGAGATTCTCCGTGTGCAGCCAGGGCGGGGGGCGAGGGCCCCTGTGCCACGGGGAGCGCCTTGCAAGGCTCAGCGGGAGACAGATACAGGGTCTCCCCTTTGAACACCACCCAGCCGCCATCTTTCTGTCTCTGAGGGTCACTTCAGCACTGGCAAGAGGCACCAGAGACACAGGGCTGGGCTCTGCTTAGCTACAAAACAGGGGCAACTTGGGCCAGCTCAGGTCCCCGTGATCCCTCCTGACATGGCCCAGGATCTGGGGGGTGGACATGGTATCCATGACCCAGTCAATCCTTGGTCTCTTTGCTCTGCCTGCCAGCATGGGTGGGGGGGAGGGGAGGGAGGGGGAAGCAATGTGGACACTTGTCCATGGGACCAAGACAAATGTCCTGCTCCAAAGCTGCCTTCCCACAAACACCTACCAGGACTGTCATGGGGACGAGGTTGGCTGTACTCCCAGCTAGCGCAACCTTAATCTGAGCCAGCAGCCTCCCAGTTAGAGACTCCATAGCCCCATACCAGGCTCTTGAGCCAGCCACATCCTGGGGGAAGGGAATTTCCCCCCCTGGGTTACTGTCATACCCTGGGCAGCTCCAGAACAGCAGGCCCCACCCCAACAACACCGGCCCGCCAAAACGACGGGGGGGGGGGGGGGGAGGTGCAGCAGGGAGGGCGGCATGCCCGCCATCCCGCTCCCCCTGCCAGTGGGGAGCGCGGAACGCCTGCCGCCCCGCTGCCCCGGCCAGAGCTCCAGCGGGGAGCAGAGCACGCCTGCCGCCCCGCTGCCCCGGCGGGGAGCGGAGCACGCCTGCTGCCCCGCTCCCCTGGCCGGGGCGCCGGCGGGGAGCGGAGCACACCGGCCGCCCCACTGCCCCGGCCGGGGCGCTAGCAGGGAGCAGAGCACGCCTGCCGCCCCGCTCCCCTGGCCGGGGCGCCGGCAAGGAGCGGAGCACGCCTGCCGCCCCACTGCCCCGGCCGGGGCGCCAGAGGAAGATTAGTTTTTTTTGTAAATTAAAAAAAAAACAAAAAAACCTTGAGTGCCGCCCCCCTCCAGGTGCCGCCCCAAGCATGTGATTGGTAGGCTGATGCCTGGAGCCGGCCCTGGCCCCACCTGAGCCTGCAGATATGCACAGAGCAGGCTGCAGCAGGAGCAAAGGCTTGTAAGGGGTTAACAGGAGAGATTTCCCCTCCCCTGCCAAAGGAAAACCAAACTTCCTGTCTGGATGCAGCTGCTGAGAGCCCACGCCCTGGGCAAGGGCAGCAGCAGCAACAGGCGCTGCCTGGACATTTGTTCAGGGAATTTGCTCTCAGCCTGAGCTCCGCACACCACGTCCCGGACCCAGACCAGCATCAGCTCTGAACTCCAGCCAGAGCTCCAGGGCACTGAGCCCCTCACCACATCCCTTGCATTCTACTCGCACAGGGCCCTGGAGCGCAGCCTGGGTGCAGCAGATCCCTGGAACAGGGGAGGGACCAACCTCCCCCATCCAGATCCTCCCTCTGCAGCCAGCAGCACCCAGAGATAACATGACCGCCCGGCCCTCATTGTAAGGGGGAGTCCCTTATTGTAAGAGGGAGTCCCTTACTTCATGGATTTGTGCCATAGGGTGACCACCGGCCCTGGTTTTAAGATGTAACTGATCAGTACCATTTTAAACATTCAATTGAGGCTTATGTTCCTTGCACAGTATACCTGAGGGCAGCAGAAGTGTACATTTGAGAGAAAAATACATGCTATGCCAAGGGAAATGATGTGTCCCTGGACCGTCCCGTCAAATAAAGCCTTGTCCCTTATTTTTCCACATGGTTTTTCCTTCCTTCCTTCCTATCCAGGAAAGGGTTAAACCCACGGCGGCTCCCTGCTGGGGCGCAGCTGTCTGCGTGGGTGAGAGATTTACCACCAGGCAGCTGACTCAGGGAAAGGTTCCCGCAGGGCAGAGGAAGGGGAAGGGGGAGGGAGAGAGCAAAAGTTTATCCATGTTTTCCTTAGACAGAATCCCAGAAGGCCCCAGCGAGAGCTTCCCCAACCTGTGTTCCACAGGGCTTCCAAACCAGGCCTGGGCCCAGATGGGGTAAAGGGGCCATTGGAGCAAATGGAGCAACAGCAGTTAACACCAGCTGAGGATCTAGCCTGTGCTCTTTACTGGGCGGAGCCAGGCTCAGTCAGATCTGCCTCTATCCTTAGTCCAGAACAGGAACCCCACCATCCTAGGGTGCCTCCTTGTGGTGAGACCTAGCATGGCAGCCCCTCTGGACTCCAACAGTCTGCAGCCACTTGGCGCTCTGGCCAGCTCACAAGAGTGTCCTACCCCTTCTGGGGTCTCAACATCCTACCCCAGTCAGCGTCCATGCCAATGCTGGTGAGCAATCCCACCCTTTTCTGCTCCTCGTGGCCTCCTCTCACCATTGGAGTAGCCACTCCCTGGGCTTCTCCCTGGAGCCCATTCCCACCCTGGAATGCAGACCCACGGGGCTGGTTCCCTGCCCCTGTCCAGGCCAACCACTCCAACTCACTCCACTCTGCAAGCCTTGCCAAGTCCCCAGCCCCCAGGCCCTCCCCAGCTGGGTCTTGTCCTTCACTAAGCCCACACCCCTTCTCAGTGCCTCCAGATGCACTAACTGAGCTCTCCAGTGCCCCTTAACCCTCTCAGTACCAGTGTGGGCGTTGTACACCCCAGCACAGGGAGCTAGTTCTGGAGCATAGGGGGCAGAATTCAGGGGTCCAGGGACGGCGCCTGGGGAAGGAGCCTCCTGCCTACTGCTGGAGTTGGACAGAATTAGGATGCTGTTCCCATGATCCCAGGAGTGGGATAGAGCCACTAGTTACTCCTGATTTACACCAGTGTGAGAGGAGAACCAGGTCCAAAGATTCTAGACCTTAAGTTGCAAAGAAAACCATCAGTCGTGAAACTGATGCAGTGATGTCTGCCCAGGTCTGCAAGGAACAGCAGGCCTGTTTCTGATGTCTCTTACACTGGCTTTATATCATAGTAGTTCTACTAGTGCTAAAAGAAGTGTAATTTGTCTTTGTGCATCACTGTGGCTTTTAACTCTGAAACCTACTGATGACATTTTGAACTTCAGTGTTGCAAACTATCGCCCTGCTGATCATTTAACAGATACAGACAGTATTGCCAGCCCCTGCCTCCTTTTGTGACCCCTGAATTAATCTTTCAGTAGCTCTTTGCCTCCTCTAAGGCCTCGCTTCCTTGTTGGCTTCATGGCTACATCAGACCCCCCCCCCCCCACTGGAATTAACCAGTGAAAGGTGGATGGGGTTAGGAAAAGTTCTAGTAAGTGTTTTCTTTGCTTTTCTGGCTGCCTCTGAGCTTCCTCATTATTGCCAGCCCAAAGCCATCAAAAGACAGGTTTAAAAATCACAAGACAAGTTTAAAAATCATGAGATTTTAACATCACCTTTGGGGCTCTTTTTCTTTGCCTTCTGGTGTCTGATCCTTTATGGTGTGGTCCCACTCAGGTCACGTACCCAGCTTTTCTTCACAACCACTCCAGTGGGAAACTCACTTGGTTTTTTTAAATGCAAGCTGAGATTCTCACTGACTCCAGGAGCTGGGGCTTGTGTGTGTGTTTGTGTGGTGTCCCTGTTTGGGGGCAGAGTTCTGTGTGGGGGTTTCCCTATGTGCGGTGGGGGTTTACTCACAGGATTCACGAGGCTGATCACAGTCTAGCCCGGTATAAGGGGCTGGTGTGGCTGGAGTGGGCCCCTCCTCTGTGCATGGTCAGCAGCAGCCTGGCTGGGACGTCCTTGCTGTGTGCTCATTGCAGATTCTTGGTGACCTTTCCCTCTGAAGCTGTATATTAAAATTCAGCCCTCAAAGGCAGAAAGTAAAATGATCTCAACCTCTCACCCACGTCCAATGTGCTCCAGAGCATGCTGGGATATTAACCACTCCTCTCCTGGGTCAGCCCCACCACTAAATATGTCTGGGGCTTCGTTCCAAGTCCCTGATGTCTGTCCACATCCAACAAACCTCCTGTTTTTGCAGCATCTGGTCTCTGCTCAGGAGAGACTCCAAAATAGGAATAGCCAGGGGGGAGCGGGTTGTGGGGGGTCAAGATGGAGGAGCAGCAGCAGAACTGTGTTGGGGTGGGAGGGTGTCTCAGGGTAGATCAGGATTATGGTGCACCCAGCAGAGCGGCTCACACCCTTTGCTCCTTTCCTTAATTATCCCTTTTATCACCCATTTGTCTTTTTCACTTGGTCATAGCAATGGCTGCCCGGCTGCCCATCTGAGATTCTCTTTAGCAAATGGGGATTTGTGGAGTGGGTTTCGCCAGACGCTGCAGTTTAGCCCTGAAGTCTGTTCACAGCCCGACGGGGCGGGGAGGTAAGAAAGGCCCCTTTAGCTTTACAGAGTCCCGGAATGGCTAGGAGTCAGATCACAGGTGCATGGGATGGTGGGGCATTAGTGTGAATGGGGGCACTTGTGCTGGAGGGGATTGCTTTTCCAGCTGTGCTTTCCCTGTCTGTATAGCTGGGTACCTGTGTTGGAGGTATCAGACACCGGGACTTGGGAAGTCAGGGCTAGCGGTTAGAGCAGGAGTTGGCGGCCAGATGCCAAGGGTCAAAGCCAGAGTCAGGAATCAGAGCTGAGGATCACGAGTGAGACAAGGTGGGAGCAGGGCTGGGGGGCAACCGACAGAGGAGCTATTGCAACCGTGGGCGAGTGCTTTGAGCAGCCACTGAACTGCTGCTGCTGCTGGGCTTAGGAGCCAGTCTGCTGACTCTTCAAACCAATCCGGGGGGTAGCCGATCAGGCAGCCCGTGACAGGCCAGCTGTGCTCGTTAGATTGCCCCAGGCTGGCTCTGCTGCAGGCCCTGCTTCCTGACCAGGGGTGGGGGTGAAGACACAAATAAAGCTTTTGCCCTCCAGCCATTGTGGAGCATGTGGGAATTCACACCCCTGTGGAGTGTGACCCCTGCAGCTCGCCCAGCCCCAAGCATCCACAACTCCCGAGTCAGGCCCTGGAATACCAGATTGGCTTAAAAATCAGGAGAGTTTCTAAAAACGTTGGGTTCTGTTTCTTTGCCTCCTGGGTCACATTTTCCAGCTTTCCCTCTGCAACCAGGACTGGATGTTTTGTTGTTAAATGCGAGCCAAGATGCTCACTCACTCCCATGACTCCGGGAGCTGGGGCTTTGGGGAAAATGCTAAATATCACAAGACTGGCAAAAACAATTGTGAGCGCTGGTGACACACTGCATGTGTTTCCTCCCTTCCACTAGCTCTCCACACCGAGAGCAAGAAAACAGGCTGCGTGCAGAGAGGGACCTGTCCCCTCCCGGGAAGTGTGCGCCCGACTTAGCTTATGTGATGTCACTGGCCTCTGCTGGGGAGAACAACTTATCACACGCTCAGGCCTATGTCTGTTACACACTGAGGTGCTGCAGAGGGCATGAGTGGGGCTGGCAGCACCGAGGAAGCCACAATGGGGTGTGGTTCCGAGTCCCAGCTGCAGGACATGCTCAGATACACGCACACGGAGTGAACCTGAGCTCCTGATGAGAGGCCCCTGGGTGGCTAGGTCTACTCCATCCACAGCTGGCAGTGAGTTTACAGGGACCCTGGGCAGGGCCAGCTCTAGGCACCAGCAAACCAAGCACATACTTGGGGCAGCACTCCGGCCCTTTGAAGATTAAAAAAAAAAAAATAAATGGCAGGGCGTCGTGCGTGGGGGGCACCCTGGGGCCGCTGCGGTTGGCGCTGCCGGCCATGGGGGACGGGGAACACTCTGGCTGGGGGCCACCCCACAGGGCGCATGGAGCCACCTGCAGGTGCCGCAGGGCAGCCGTCCCTCAGCACCACAGCCGGGGCTGGGCGAAGCGGCCTGAGCCACCCAGGGGCTACGGCAGGGCGGCCAGAAGCAGCAGCAGGGCCATAGAGGGCGGGGCACTGCCATGCGGGGCCCAGGCCGTGTCCCACTCTCCAGGGCTCCGCTCCATCTTGGTCTGCCCTGCCTCGGCTCCTCAGGCCCCTGCCGGGGCGATCCCCCCCAGCTCTGCCCTCCCGGGTCCCGGCTGGTCCTGGAGGCTGGAGCCCCAGCTGGAGGGACCCTGGGCTAAGGCGTGGCCCGGGAGCCCCGCTGCTTACCCCGACCCTGCCAGCGCTGGATCTGCTGGAGGCGAGGGGGGAGTGGGCGGAGTCAGCTCTGGTAGGGGGAAGTTCAGGGCTGGGGCGGCAGGGGGTGCGGGTGGGGGAGGGTACTGGGGGGGGGGGGGGGTGAGAGCCCAGGGCTGGGGAGTGGGGGGGAGCAGCCAAAAATTTTTTTGCTCGGGGCAGCAAAAAACTTAGAGCCAGCCCTGACCCTGGGGGGCTAGGAACCGCCCCCAGTAGTGGATACCATGAGGAGCTGACCCCAGCTGTGCCATGCTCTGCACTGACCACATTCTTAGGGGCCAGCAGACGGGATGTGGAAATGCCCGTGTTTCACCAACAGACTCGCTCTGTTTTGGAAATGGCCTACTCGCTGAGAGCGTGCACCTCCATCTCGCTCCAGGGATGAGTGACTCACACCCATCCCAGCCAAGGGGGAGGAGGAGCAAGGGGAGCAAGGAGAGCACACAAGAGGCATGAGTCTTGCCTCACACCTTGGTCCCGGTGCAGTTCACAGGGGTCAGCGCAAGCCTTGGCTTCGCTCCGGACGTGCATGGAGCCCCTGGCCCTGCGGTTCTGGTGCAGATAGTCTCACTCACCCACACTTCCCCTTTGGGGGAGTGACCCATTCCAGAGGAACCTGCCTCTAATGAGGAGCTGGCACCTTGGCCCGTGTTTGTACCTGCCAGTGCCGTGCTCCACGTCCTTCCTGCTCCCACTGCTCAGCCCATAAACAACGTGCCTGCCAGGAGCAGCTGGAGAGGAGCTCAGCCCTGGCCAGAGGCAGCACAAACTGCAGGGCTGCGTTTTACAGACAGAGCGAGAACCAGATGCTTGAACGTGTTTTTTAAATGCCTAGAAAGCTGGTCCCTGTAAACCCCGCAGCAGCAAAGCCAGGACTAACAGCAAGTGCCCAGAGCAGCAGAGGCCACAGAGAAACCCTGCCTGTCTCCCCACAGGGTTCCAGGCTCACGCAGGGTTCCAGGCTACAACTTCTCTGCGTTCTAGGCTTTCTCCCCACCGGATTCTGGAGAGCTGCCTCGCAGAGTTCCTGACTGCCTCCCCTCAGGGATGGGTCTGCAGCCGGCCGGGTTCAGGGACGCCGAAGGGTGATATTAACCCTTCCCCGTTCAACACACCTTCCTGCGTGAGGCCAGAGCGGCATGCAGGGCAACTATGAGAGCTTTGCACAATACTTGTGTCAAACTCAAACCAGCTGGAGCAGAGCAGGGCTTGAGGGCCAGTGTTTTCTCAGAGCTTCACCAGGGCTGTGGGCGTTCGGTGAACAATCTGGGGAGCCACCGCACCACACCCCGAGCTGCCACGGCCGCTCTCCCACCAGCAAGGCCTAAGATCTCATTGTTACTTAGAAGAATAAGGAAGGTTGAGTGCCCATCAATGGGTGACGGAGTGCCATGCCGTATAGGGCAAGAACCATCTGGCACTAAGGAACCGGCCTCTCACTGCCAGGCCCTCAATGAAAGGTCCCAGGGGTGGAGGATACTGCATGGAAGGGGTGGTTCATCAGCACCCCTGCAAAGGGAACTGCACAAACACCCTTGCACAATGAGTGGCCTCCCCTTGCCTACAGAGCCAGCATGTGGCCTGGGCACTCCTGTAATGCCACCTAATCCCGATAGTGAAGCCTGGTGCGGGGGGATTCCTAACCCCAGGGGGCAATGGGCTGAGGGTGGGCACAGCCACACTGACTCCCTGCACTGCTGCCCAGCACTAGCCCTTCCTCTTGGCCCTGCTGCTGCTGTGTTTTCTAAGCTGTTTGCCCCCTCCCAGGTCTTTGAGACCCTTCATTGATTTTAATCTCAGGCTCCCAGGCTTCACCTGAGAATCCCTCCTTCTCCCTGGCAGTCCAGCAGCCCAGGCCACTGTGCAATGACAGGGCAGCGCAGGCTGTGGCAGCTAGAGAGACCCGCTGGGTCTGTCTGTGACCTGCAGCCCCCTTTGCATTCATCACAGCCCAGGGCTGTCTCTGCTGTAGCACATGGGACACTCCATGGGTCTTCTTGCTGTGGTGTACTGGAAACTGGTTACAAAGGACAAGCCATCACTTTAAGCTTGAGGGATTTCCTGGTCCTGCTTGCAGGCTAGGGGCCTCAGAGGGAAGCTGCATGATCTGCATCAGTGGGCAGCTGGCCAGCCTGGAGAGAAGCAGCTTAGAAAATGGTGGGATGAGTTGTGCCTCTCTGCCTTCAGGGAGCAGCCTGCTGTGTCTCTCTCTGGTTTATCACTATGAATTCTCAGAAATAAAAATGTGGGACGTTGCAACCTTCCAGCAAGAGTATTTTGTGTTTTTAATCTCACTTCTCTGTGTGTGTGCCATGAAATGGAATACTTCCAGTACTCCCCTTCAGATTGTTACACCTCTAGTTCAAATGTTTCATTTCAATCCCCAGTGGTCATTTTTAATCACATAAAAAACCCTTTACCAGGAGCATTCAGGACATGGTTGCTTTGGGCCATCAATCAGTTCCCTTCCTTCTTTAGGGCTAGGTGGCCACTCCCCGCCCAACAAATAAGAACAGCAGAGGAGCTCTCCCTGTAACGTTTATTGGTCCATGTCACAAAATTACCACTCAGCTTGGCCTTCGCATGGAGGCCCAGGATGGGCACAGAAGGGTGCAATAGAGGGGCTGTGGCAGATCTGGGGGGTGGGGGAGGAAGAAGCCCAGGGTTGGAAAAGCAGAGGACTGCAGGTCAGGATTGAGGTGCATTGGCAGAGCTGTATGTGGGGGAGCCCCTGGCTGGAATAGCAGGGGGCTGTGAATCAGGACTGAGGGGCATCGGCAGATCTGTGCACAAGGGGAACTGCCCCAGAACATTGCCCACGTCAGACCTGTCTCTCCGGTGACCTTCACCCTGCCTCCATTCACCCCAGACCAACCCCCTCAAGGCGAAGACGCAAACCATGAAGCAGCAGAGTGCGGAATGGGCACCATCTGATAAGCCATGACCAAAGCATTCCAGACACAAACCACCCTTTGCCGTCAGCAGCCCAGGTGCCCACACTGTCGATTGTCCCGACACACCAACAGCAGCGACTCCCCATCCTGGCAGGAGAGCCGACCCGGGGGGGGGGGGGGGGGGGGGCGGCAGGGGGTGTGAGCGTTTGCACCATCTGTTACAAGGGGAGGAATTCATTCGGGGCTGTCCTCACAACCCCTCTGTCCGCATGGGTCACTGGCTGAGACAGGCTGGCACCTTCTCGCTGAAGCCTGTCATCACACGGGCCCCAGCCAAACTGGGCAGCGGCACCACACAATCACTCCGCTCAGGAACCCGTCCCCACCTGCACCCTGACATCCCCCCAGGCTCATTCTCTGGATGCTGAAATTTAGCATCTTCAGCTTGGATCTCCAGCTACTCCAGTCCCACAGGAACAGTCTAGGGAGAAGATACATAGGGCAGCCGACTTCCAGTTCATCGCGGCCCCAACTGGCTCGGCTACAGGGCGGCTCGTCGCCACCAGATGGAAGGGATGCACCTGTGGATCACAAAGATGCCTGGCTGGGCCTTGGCAGCAGAAACATGGCAGGTCCAGCATGCAGGATGGGCTCCCCGGCCCACTAGCACGGTCGAGTCCCTTCTGGCGTCCAGCCAGCAGCAGGCTGATGAGGCACGAAACAATCCTGCTCTGGTTCTTGCCGTCATCCTGGGCTATCATCCCCCAGGTGCTCCCCTTCCTGCCTCTCCTGCAGGCCCTCGACTGGACCAGTGGGCCCCGGATCCCTGGGCCAAGCTATACGAAGCGCGTGGAGAACGGTGCAGCCGCCTATGGCCGTTGGGAAGCAGGAATGGCCCTGCAGGGGCGGGGGGTTTTGCAGCAACTAGCAGCACACGTGGTCAGGCTCATCAGGCCTTTGGCGCTGAAACGCCTGCTGTCCCTCTCGAAGCCAGGGCCCCGCTTTCACTCACAGCCAGGGACTCCGTTCTCGCCGCCGGCGGGCGAGCACCCCCCCGGCATCCCCAGCCTTCCCTTGCGCCCCTCCAGGTCTGTGGCCTGGCCGCTCGGGGCCGTGTTGTACTGGAACACTGCCAAAGGGAAAGCACCAGTTAGCGAGGGTGGCTGCCCAGTTCAGGGCCAGGGGACTGGCTGGCATGGGCACCTGGGAGCTCATCTGGGCATTGAGGGGCCCAGCTCAGACCTGGGGTAAGTGAGATAGACTCTGGTGATGCATATGGGGCATTTACATCCGGGGAAATCTGGCCCCAGCTCGGGTTTAGGCCAGAGGAGGGAGCTGAGAGGGGGGCACACAGGGTTGTGGTATAAGCCATTGCTTTCTCCACCTGAGCCAGGAGAGATGGAGAGCTCGGGCCAGGCCAGCCCCAGAACTTGGGGAGAACAAAGGTGGCTTGAAGCCCCACACCCTGCCCCAAACACAGCATTGGGCTCCCAGGCACCCCTCCGGATCGAGCCCTGCTTTGGGGCTGTGGGAGCAAAGAAGAGTCCCGTGGGTGTTTTCCAGCTTGAGAGCTCCAAGTCCCACAGCAGCGGCGCTCTGGTCGCCATGGCCACCCCGAGGGCCAGGGCATGCTAGGAGAGGACCTCTCCCATCATGGGGATGCTGTCACTAGCCTGGGGGGGGGGGCCCCATGCCTCACTCACCAGGCAGAGGGATCAGCCCTCCCAACCCCAATCCCTCACGGAAGTGGTGCCAAGTGCCTGAGCAGCACGGTGGACATCAGCCAGGGGATTGGCAGACGTGCTGGAGCAGGGTCTAGGAGCCAGGGCCGGCTGCTTCCCATCCAACCTCCCTCTCCCCCACACTCCAACCTGCCCTGGAGCTCGGGACTGCTCCAACCAAGAAGTGAAGGGGCTCTGCAGCCGCCCCAGCACCTGCCCAGGTTGGAGCATGCCCAGGAGGCAGGCAGCGGGACCTGGCACATCATCTCCAAGGCAGGGGGGAGAGGGTTAAGGCACTGGCACCACAGTCCTGAAACCCCCTGGCTTGCCAGCTGGGATCCCATGTCAGCAGCATGAGGGCAGAAGGCAGGTGCCTGGCACAAGGAGAGGGGTGACTGTGCGTGGGGGAAGGGCCCGCGGGTGAAGCTGAGTCTGCTAAAGCAGCAGGGGGTTCCATCAGCCCATGGATGGGTGCCAGGCAAAGGTTACGGAAACCCTGGGAGCTCAAGGCAGTGCCTGGCACTCAGTGGAGATACGATCTGTGCCTAGCCCCCTCCCCCCCTGCTCCTTGGAGGGCTGCCCAGAGGATTCAGGAGGTCTGGGGGGCAAAGCAATTTTGGGGGCCCTTTAATTAATTAAGCGCCTTTTTAATTTGTACTCACCCGGCGGCGCTCTGGGTCTTCGGTGATAGGTCCTTCACTCACTCCGGGTGTGTTCGGCGGCACTGAAGGACCCACTGCTGAAGACCCAGAGCGCTGCTCAGTCCATAAAAGTGCTGCTGGGTGAGTATACTATATTCTTGTGGGGGCCCCTACAGGGCCCGGGGCAAATTGCCCCACTTGCCCCCAGGGCGGCCCTGGCTCCTTGCCCCTCCGCCAGGCCAGAGAGAGGCACTGAAATCCATCCCCATCCGGCCACCAAAACAGCAGCTCAGGGGCCTTGGGGGAGGCTAAACCCTGACTGGCCCCGTGTCAATACACACAGCCCCCACAGCTCCCCCTGAAACCCAGGAGAGTTGGGGGCATGCTGGGGAATCAGGCGATAAGCCCTGGAAGGGAAAAGAGGGGCCTGGAGACAGAGGGCTGGGCTGGATCTGGGAAGGGCAAGTTGACTGGCACATTGCCCTGGGCATGGGCAGGGTAACAGGGGGTGAAGGCAAGACTGAGCAGAGACCCCGCTCGGGTGAGCTGAGGGACCCCTGTGGCTGGTCGCAGCGGTAGGTTGTTATCCTCCAGGCAGGGGAGTTTCCTTTCTCGGACCGAGCAAGCCCCAAAGCAGGGACCCAAGGGCCGAGCCCCAGAGCCACCGAGCGGCCCTTCGCATGGGTGCCGCGCCCCTCCCCGCGGCGTCCGGCCCCGGGCTCACCCGCCCTGCCACCGTGCCGGGCCCGCACGCTCTGCATGGCCAGCCGGTTCTGGAACCGCACCAGCCCCAGGCCGATCTCCGCGCTCCAGCTGGGCTCCTCCCGTGGGCCGCGGAAGTCGATCTCCCTGCCGCCCTCGGTCACCACGGTGAAGTAGACGTGCCGCCGCTTCCACTCCACGCACTCCACCGCCCGCATGCGGGCGAAGCCCAGCTCCTTGCAGCGGGCGCCGCCGGGCTCGAAGAGCCGCAGCCCCTCCTCGGTCAGCAGGCAGCGCTTCTGCTTCCAGCGCTGCAGCAGCCCCCCGCTGCGCTTCTCCAGCACCCCCTCCTTCAGCACCTGCGGGGGGGCCATGGCCGCCAGGCCGGCCCCCGCCGGGGCGTCCCCGGGGCGCCCGGCTCCGGCTGGGCACGAGAACCGCGGCCCCTGCCGCTCGCAGCGCGGCTCTGCCCGGGATGTGTCGCTACATGCCCAGGCTCTCCTGCCTCCCTCCTTCCCGCGTGCATGTTCCCCTGCGGAGCCTCGCCCCTCCGGCCTGACGGGCACCCTTCCCAGCCAAGCGCAGGCTGGGGGCGGCCTCGGCGCGCAGCGGGGATTCATTCACAAATTGGCACCCACGCGGCTGGCGGGGGGAGAGGATCCCTGCGGAGCAGCCCCGGTTCCACCCCTGGCGGCCGGTGTAGTGTAGGATACTGCTACTTGGTGTAGCAAATGCCTACAGATCGCAGTTTCTTGCACTACAGTGTGTGAGGCCTGAATCACTGGCACGAGGGCCGGCGTAAACCCCTTTGCTCAGCAGCAACCTGACCCCAGGCAGAGCCTAAGGAGGGCGAGGCGCGCATACCCCAGGGGCGCTTGCTAGGGCCCTGCCTCCTCCCGACCCGCTCTATCCCTTCCCAGGCACTTCACCTCTGTCACCATGGCGATGCTGAAGCAAGCCGGAGGCCGGCTGGTGCTCGTGGAGGTGAGGAGGGGGGAGTCTCCAGCTGCTGCGCCCCCCCCCCAGCTGGCAAAGCCCTTGGAGCCGCCCAGAGGTGTTGATTTGTGCACCCCAGCGCCTAGCCCATCCCCCCGGGCCGTGGGGAGAAGGGGGTAGAAGGAGGCGAGCATACCTAGTCTGTGTGTGAATGCAGAGATCGCCGGGCTGAACAAAGAAGGTGCTGCTCGACTTCCTGAACACCACCCTCTGGGTCCTAGTGCTGGTTGGGCTCCCTTCTGTGTGCTGGGATGGGGGGAAAAAAAGGATAGGGGAAGTGGGGGCAGGGGGAAGAGGCAGTGGGGAAAGAAGGGGCTGGGATGGGGAGGAGCTGGAGTGATGGGGAAGGGGCATGGGATGGAGAAGAGAAGGGGAAGTGGGGGTCCAGCATGCGGATACCCTTGGCAGCAGCTGGGGCTCCCCTGTTAAGCAGGCCCATCAAACCCTCAGCCTGACAAGCCCCACCTCCCCTGCATCTGTACCACCCCGATGAGCGCCCCCCCCAGACAGACACCCTCCCCACTGAGCTGCAACCACCTACACCTAGACCCCCACCCAAATGAACCCCACCTCCCCTGCACCCAGACCCCCCCTCACTGAGCTCCAACCACTTTCACTTGGTCCCCCCTGCAGACTCCCATTGCCCCTGCCCCTGGAACCTCCCTGTGCATCCAGATCCCCCACTGAGCTGCCTGCCCCAGACTGCCCCACACAGAACCTTCTTCCCCCCCCCCCCCCCCCGAACCCTCTTACCCCCATCTGGATACCCCCACACTAAGTCCCTCTGCACTTGGATCCTGCTGCCAGGCTGAGCCTTCCTGCCCACATCTGGTGCGCCTGGCGCAAAAGGGGCAGAGCCCCAGGGTGTTTCTGTGGCAGGCCTGGCCCTTGTGCTGTGCCAGGGTCAGGTTCAGCCTCATTGCCAAGTCCCTGTCCCAGGGGGCCGGGGGAGGCTGCAGGGTATTCTCCCACCTCCATGCAGCCAGTGGCCTGTGCTCCCCACTGCCATGGTGGAGCTTCCAGATTTACTTATTGTAAAAAAAAATCAAAAAATCAGAATTTTAAAATATTATGCACAGAATTTGATGCAGCGTTCTCTCAGGAATATGGGGCACTGTACAGCTGTGATGGTGGGACTGTGAAGGGGGTGCTGGACAGTAGGGGATCTGTGGGTGGGGGAGCTGGGCAGGGGGTATGGTGTGCAGGGTGCCGTGCAGTTGTGGTGGGAGGTCAGCGGGAGGGGTCTCTGGGCAGGGGGTGCTGGGCATAGTGGGCCCGGGGGCATTGGGCATAGGGATCTGTGGGGGAAGTCTCTGGGTGAGGGGGTGCTGGGCATAAGGGCAGGGGGGCAGTATGGAAGGGGCACACTGGCATCGCAGGGCTGGGCGGGCCAGTGTGTGTCTAGCAGTTTTGGGTTTGTAAACAGTGCCCTTGTGCTGGGCTGAGTGAGACCACTCCCACTGCACTGTGCCTCATTGCCCCCAACTGGCCCCTTGCTCTGTGGACTTCCCCCCATCACATGCCCTATTTCCCCAATGGGGGCCCACAAATATGTTTGGCGCCAGGCCCACAAAAAGTTAATCCAGCCCTGTCGTGTTGGTGGTACCCCCCGGCCCATCCCCCTGGGAGGTGTTAGTTGGTGGTACATTTATTTATGTATTTTTAATTTTTATTCTAGTCCATTGAATAAGACCCTGCACTATGAATAGTATGAAGAATTCTAAACATCCGAGTGGGGCAGAGTACCGTAACTACTATGAAATTATATGGGGGGCCCCCCCAATTTTATATTCTTGCCTCGGGTGCAAAAATAGCTAGTTATGGCTCTGACCCCGGTAACGGAGCTGTTTGCACAGCTCAGATGTCAGGCGAGGGTCTGAGTCATTCGTATGGCAGCTGGGCCAGGCGGGGTCTGAGTCCTGTGTGTGGCAGCCATGCCAGGCAGGGGTCTGCCCACTCTTTACAACCATGCCTCAGAGGCCTGGCGCACCCAGCCTCTGCCATGGCCTTGGGAATTAACCTCAGCAGGAGGCGGGCCCTGTGGCCCCAGACAGGAGCAGCCTAGGGGGTTTGTGTGCAGTTTTGCCAACCTCCACACATTGGCTTGATCAGTTGCTTCACATATGCACATCCCCACAAAGGGGCTCCCTCTTTGTCTCCTGGACCTTACTGTGGTCTTGTGCTTCCCTCTGACTTTGTGGAGGGGTGGGTGGGGGTGTTGGGTTTGAAACCAGACCCTTCAGCATTACAGCTCAGGCCTTTGCCACTTGAGCTAAAGGGGTAACTCTTTTAGCTGATGGCAGTAGTAGGCTGTCATCCTCTAACAGCACAGACACTAGGGAGGGCTCACAGCAGTGGAAGGGCAAGATGACAGGCTTGGTGGGATGTTCTGTGAGGATGGTCTGGGGGGTACAGAAACCAGGGCAAACCCCTCGCTGACAGGGGCAGGATGTGAGATCAGGCCCCTGTGGTATAGAGATGTCACCACCGCTTCCTGTGTTGGCAGCAGGGTCTGAATCTAGGACCTTCAGCACTAAACCCACCAGCCTCTCTTGCTTGAGCTAAAGAAGCAGAGGTCTGGGCAGGCAGCAGAAGGCGGCTCTTAGCCAGACTAGCAGCCAGAGAGGGACAAATGCCCACACTGTGCTCTTGGGTTGGCAGGAGTTAGTGGGGGAGGTGCCCACATGTTGTCTGGGGTCCAGGGCCACTGCTTGGGCTGGTGTTGGAGAAGCTTGGGGATCAGCCATGCAGCACCCGGCGTAGGCAGGTGGGAGGATACCCCGGCCAGGGCTGAGGAGAGCTGGGCTGGCTGGCAAGCAAGTGGCTCAGACACCCACCCACCCTGGCATGGCTGCCATTCGAATGGCACTGGGAGAGCAGCAGGCACCTGCAAAGCCTCCAGCCACTCCCTGCCTCCTAGTGATGGTGCTGCCCAGGGGAGCAGAGCGCAGGTTCTGTTGGAAAGAGCCTCCCCAAATGCAGCCTGCAGCCACTGATCACCCACATTTCTCAGCTATCCTCAGCCCCAGGGCAGCCGCTGGCCATGGCCAGAGCTGCGAGTCTGTGGTAAGAATGAGACATGCTAATTACCCCTCATTAAAAGGGCTGGGGCAGCAAATCCCAGCGGAAGCTGTACCCAGGAACCAGTTTGTGTTTCCAAGGGCCAATTCCTCCCGTACTTGCATGGGGTAAAACTGGAGTAACCAAAAGCATGAATGGGCCTCCTGGGGTTAACTTCAGTCCCCCTGCAGGAGTTGAACCCAGGACTCAAGCACACACCTCTCCTACCTGAGCTAAAGGACCATTGGCTGGCAGCAGTAGTAGGTTATCCTCTATGTTAACCAAGAGGGACCCGACCCGCACTTTACGGTTGTGTCCCCACCCCTCAGGTTTGATCTTGCAGCATAGACTGGACCAAACGAAGTCCCTGACCCAGCCTATAAGCCAAGGTTGTAGCAAGAACCAGGCACAGGCACCGCATGACTGACCAGGGTTTAACCGGGTTGGGGGCTGTTGCACATGTAAGGGGACTGTTATCCCCTTACTAACATTCAGAGCTCCCAGTACCAAAAGGGGAAGGGTCGATGGGACTGACAGTCCCCAGGGGCAATGGGGAGAGGCCAATGCTCCAGGTCAGCCTGATTGACAGGGCGGGCAGGCGAATCAGGGAGTCAGGAGGTCAGGGGTGAATCCCGTCCTCCGTGTGAGCTGAAGGTGCCTGAGTCTGAGTGAAGGAGAGGCCAGAGGTGAGCTGGGCCAGATCTGGAGGGGCCAGGAAAGCAGCCCAGAGACACAGACCTGCCCTGGGAGCAGAGCTGCAGCCCAGAGACAGACCTGCCCTGGGGGGAGAAGCTGCAGCAGCCAGAGGGGCCAGGGCAGCAGCCCAGGCAGCTGGAGGCAGAGCAGCAGCAGCAGCAGCCGTGCTGGGGCAGAGGAGCTGGAGCTGAGGCAGAGCGGTGGAGCTGGGGCTGGAGCAGTCCGGAGCCGGGTGCGGTGAGCAGCTGGGGAGAGCGAGGGGGACCCTGGGCAGTGGGCCCAGCGCAGGGAGAGGCCTCAGCCAAGGGGCCCTGCAGGCCAGACTTGCAGGGGGATCGTAACCCCGACGGGGCGGGGGCGACGCTGGGAAGAAGGGTCCTGCCACCCAGAGCCTGCGAGCGTGTGGCCACCGCCGGAGCAAGTGTCCAAGCCACAGCGTCCCTGCAGCACAGCCAAGGCCTGAGAAGGAGCCTGGGACTTGCAAAGGAACAGACTGAACTGCCCTGACATTGCAGAGACACTGTTGAGATGTTCCCTGCCACAGAGCGGGGCGATGTGTTTTCATTAGCCTTTCCCATTTTTCCTTATTCCTGTTACAAATTAATTGTTAATTAAATAATTTGCCTTTGCTTTGAATTGTATGCAGTGATCAGTGGGTCAGGGAAGCATCCTGTTCAGAGAGAGTACCCCGGAGTGGGGACACCCTAGCCCCTGACCTAGGTGACCACAGCAAGGTTGGGGGTTGAGCCCCCCAGGAATCCTGGGCCCAGCCTTGTTGGGGTTACGAGGACTCTGCCAGACAGGAGAGTGCAAGGGGAGTCCTCGAGGGCAGGGAGGCCTCTGGGTAAAGGAGGTGGGAGCGAGGACTCAGATCCTTCCGCTAGCCCATTTCACCGGGGTAGTGCAGAGACGAGGAAAGTTCCCCACAAGAGCGGGACTATTCCCCCGCTTACACACAGAACATTTCTACAGTGTCAACAGGACTTTGTCAGGTACCTTGCTGCTAGATTTGGGGGCTGCAGCAAGGAGCTGGTGTCACCATAACAGAGCTGTGTGTGGGCAGCCCAGGGCTGCGATAGAGCAGGGCTGAGGGGCGTTAGCAGAACTGGGGAAAGGGGGGCAGGACTGGAGCAGCAGGGGGCTGTGGGTTGGGATTTAGGGGCATCGCCAGAGCTGCAGGGGTGGGGAACCCATGAAGTTTAGGGTGATCATTAGTCCTCGAGCTCGTGAGATGCTGCAATGAAGCAACAGCAATTTGGGAAGACCCAGGCACTCGTACGGGTTGGATTGTGGTTTTATGGTCTATCCCCTGCACCACAGGCCAGGTCAGGGTTAGCAGGGGGACAGGCCGCACCTCCTGCACTCTGACAATGCCAGAGCATCACACCCTGGTGCCAACTCATGACAGCATGCCCCACATGAGCTGCAGCCAGAGCTCAGAATTGGCTTCTTCCTTCCCAAATCTATCTAGCCCTGGGCCTCAAATTCCCCTCTCCTGGCCTGCAATACAATCACCCCTTATGGGAACTGAACAGAGCAGGGCCCTTCTCTGCAATGACTCCACAGTGCCACCTTGTGTCAGAGACCTGGAACTGGCCCATTGTCACCGTTTCTGCACCATCACCCCACCCCACTGGAACATTTATTTATGTGCAAGGAAATCCCTGGGACGGGAGCCCGCTCTGTGATCTGGAATTGGGATTTGGCCACCTTTGACTCTTCCAGATTTGCATCCGTGCCATGCTCTCAGTAACACTTCATCCGCCCTGCAATGGATTCAGAGGCGAGACTCCCAGGCTGTGAGGTCACCCTGCCATAGCGTGGTGTCACCACGGTGCGATGTGACAGCGCAGTGAGCTCATCGCACTGTTGGGTGATGTCATTGCACTGTGAGGTCAGCCCACGCAGGACTCGGCCCTCCCACAGCCGTAATGCAATGCAGCAAAGAAGAGAGAAAGAAGGAAAAAGGAGGAAAGAGAAGTGAACGCTAGAAGAGAGAGAGAGGAGGAAGGAGATGGGTGAGAAAGACAGCAATGAAAACCCAGATATAAAACCACAGCCCTGACTGCTGGGAAGGGGAGTATTAGAGAGAGATCTTAGCCTGTTGGCCTATTGTGAATGTTCTCTCTGGAGAGATCAGATCAGAACATAAGAATGGCCACACTGGGTCAAACCAAAGGTCCATCTAGCCCAGTGTCCTGCCTTCCCACAGTGGCCAATGCCAGGTGCTTCAGAGGGAATGAACAGAACAGGGCAATTATTAAGTGAGACGTCCCCTGTTGTTCAGTCCAGCTTCTGGCAGTCAGCAGTTTCGGGACACCCAGAACATGGGATCCTATAGACATGGTGCCACAACATACATGTGCACAAACAGCGATGCCTGAGATGGTGGCAGCATCACTCTGCTTCACTGCTATCACCGTGCCTCATGGCAATGCCCCTCTGATTTGCAGGGCAAAACAGCAAAGGAAGGAGGGGTTTTTCGGGGGGGCGGGGGAGGATCCCCAGTTAGGTTAGTACGGCTTTGCATGCCGGGGAGCCAGGACTGCGCAGGGAACCGTGAGCACAGCCCTGAGAAAGTACATTGTCTCTTGGAGGCACTGACTGTGGAGGTCTCCTCCAGTGCGGAGATAATACAGCAAATGTCTCCATTGGCCCTAACGCCTGCATAGCCACCCATCTCCTTGAGCTCCATGCACGGAGATAACAATGTACATGGGCCAAACCAACCCCAGCCAGCCCTGGCCCAGCCTGTGAAACCTGCCAGCGTTTGTGCTGAATCAGGCTCATGTGCTCATCTTTCCCCTAGTGCAGAAGTATCTGAGCACCTCAGAGCCTGTGATGCATTTACCTTTGTGCACCCGTGGAGGCTGTTAGCTCCATTGTACAGCTGGGGAACTGAGGCAGAGCACGGCTAAGGGACGTGCCCCAGCTCATGCAAAGCAGGGCCGTGAACCCAGGTCTCCCCAGTCCCAGACTAACACTCTAACAACTGGGGCGTCCCTCCTACCCCAGGGGAAAAAAAGCTTGCTTCGAGCAGACACGGGCCAGGCTTTTAAGTGACCTCCCCATTACAGCTGGCTGGAAAACACCATTTCCCTTTCACAAAAAACATCAGAGCTGGGAATTTGGTTTTGTTCTGCCTTGCGAGGAAACCAAGACCTTTTTTAAAAGCCAATAGCCCAGTGGTTAGGGCCCTCATCGGGCCTGATTCAAACCAGTGCTCCCCCGTGATGGCCCTACTGGGCTACTGGCTATTTTGGGTCAATTGGCCTCTCTCTACCCATCCCCCTCGAAATTCCACCTGCACCTGAGAAACCTTCTGATCCAGATGCATTCCGTGGGAAAATTCCTGGCCACCTCCCCTCCCTATCTAATGGCTAGGATCCTGGGGCCGCTCCTGGTATCTCAGCCTGCAGTGCCCAGGAGTCTGCCAGCAGAGGGCACAGACACTCACCCAACGCTGTTGGGTTCAGATTCTGAATTGCCCCAGCCCTTCGCTTCCCAAGGAGCAGCCGAGTGGAGCCAGTCACTTAACACCACAGCCCTGCTGCCAGCGGGTATGGGGAGAACTTCCCGTCATTGTCAGGGAACCAGGGATCAGAACTGACATCAATCCGCCCCAGTTGTGCCAGGGTAACTGAAGGGCACGGTACACTGGACATCACCTCCAGTCTTGTGCTCTACCAAGTCCTATTATCAGGGCCCAGCATACCCTGCCCCTTGGAGGTGGCTGGGGACTTGGCAAAGAAACCAATATCATTTATCAAAAAAAGGTCTCTGGATCCCGCTAGGAGCCTAACCTTTGGCTTAAAGCCCCACAGAGGTGTTACAACTCTCCCCCCACCCATTCTGAAAGTGCCTCTTGCTTCTGACCTGCAGCCCCCACCCATTTCAGTTCTGAGCCACACACAGCCCTTGACCTCAATCCTGACCTGCAGCCCCCTTCTATTCCAGCCCTGGGCTCCCCACACAATTGTGTTGCTGCCTCTCAACCCTGACCTGTGGCGTCCCATGGCCTCTCTTTAGCACAGAGGGTGCCTATTAGGTTGAGTATTAGCACACATGCAGCTCTGTCCATCTGTAGATCTCCATCAGTGTCAATACCCCCATGTCGCAGCTGGGGGAGCTGGGCTTTAGACAGCTCTCTTGGGGGCAAATGAGACCCACTCAGCCTTGTTCTCAGCAGCGTCCTCGCCGTGGTCTGGCAGCAGGGGCAGTTGTCCCCCCGTAGAGCACCGAAACTCTGCACCACAAACAGCTAGGTGGGCATTTGCCCGCCTCCCACACAATCAGGCAGGCAGAGGGAGACTTCTGGCTGTTACTATGGGGTCCCTGCTCCATGCGAGGAGAGCGCACTCCGTCACTAGCCAGGCTCCATTACTTCCTTCCTGCACAGCTGTGCCAGGCTCTGGCGCCATTGGGGAGACAAACTGCCCCCACTTGCTGCTGGGCTAAGAGGTGGGGCCTGGCTGCACAGCTGGGGTGAGAACCCCGCCCCCTGCCCAGACAGAACCAACCCCCCCCCACACACACAGAGCGCTCTGATGCCTGAACAGTGATGGAAAGAGCTTCTGGGCAACAGGCGAAGATGGTGAATGCAGGATCCAGACCCCTGGAGCCCGCTGAGGGGCAGCAGCTCCAGCCTGGGGCCCTTACACACGCTGCAGTGCTTGGGGAGGTGTCTGTTTGTAAGTGAAGTTGATGAGGCATAAGCCAGGTAGCTCTGCTATCGCAGCCCTGGCTTGACTCAGAGTCGCTCCTGCCCTGGGCTTAGATGCCCACAGACCGGGCATCAGTGGGGTGGAGAAATTGGGGCCCGAGGGTGATATTAAACTCATGCCACTCATGACCCAACTAGTTAATACAGTATAACAGGGATCAGCAACCTTTCAGAAGTGGTGTGCCGAGCCTTCATTTATTCACTCTAATTTAAGGTTTTGCGTGCCAGTAATACATTTTAACGTTTTTAGAAGGTCTCTTTCTACAAGTCTTTAATATATAACTAAACTATTGTTGTATATAAAGTAAATAAGGTATCTAAATGTTTAAGAAGCTTCATTTAAAATTAAATTAAAATGCAGAGCCCCCCGGACCAGTGGCCAGGACCTGGGCAGTGTGAGTGCCACTGAAAATCAGCTTGCGTGCTGCCTTTGGCACACGTGCCATAGGTTGTCTACCCCTGCAGTATAACCTACCTTAGCAGAGCATATGGCCTGTGTCTCCCGTAGGCTGCTCCTAGTAAGTCTAATACTGCTACCAGCTACAGCAGGCATGTACAACTCGTAAAGCGGCGAGGGCTATATTACCCCAAAGAAAACAGCTGAGGTCCGAAACCCCCCGGCCCCACGGAAACACTCCCCCACCCCCCCAGCGCCACCCACCCTGCAGAAACAACCCCTCCTTCCCCAGCGTGGGGGTGTGGAAGCCTGTAGAGGGGGAAAGAAACAGCGCACATAGGGTGACCAGATCACAGCAGTAAAATAGGACCTGCCCCTTTCCCACTCGGCCCCACCATCACACCCCTCTTCACCCCGCCCCCCAGGGGTCACTATATTACTGCACACAACAGTCAATCATTGGAGTTGTAGATAAATCTCTGCATTATGCATTTTTGTATAACTTTTATATGACTTTATATTGAACCTTGGTAATATGTTATAGCGGGCCCCTAAGGTAGTATAATTAAGGTAAAAGAAAAATGTCTTTTTGCTAGAAGTAGAATAAGATCTTCCCCCCACTTTGTATTCAGTTGCCCTGTTGAATGAATGAGGTGTGAATGAGGAAGGTGTGGAAGGCAGGCACCTCCAGACAGCTGCAACCCTTGGAGTGGGGATGGGAACCAGACCAAGGACAATCAAACTTGTCAAGTGGGCTGACTAGAGAAGAGCGGATATACTGACAGCCTCAGGGGTTAGAAGCAAGCACCTTCCTTTGGGAACACCCTCTTTGCAGCATTGGGACAACCCCCAGCCCAGAGACAAGCAGCAAAAAGGACCAACGGACACAGTCCCAGATTTTGAATCTGGGAAATTTGCCTCCCTCCAGCCACCGACTCGCCACCTCACAACCCCCGCCCCCCCCCCCCCCCCCAGTATAAAGCCTCGCTGCCACTGCCCGCCCGGCTCATCATCCCCCCGGCTCGCCTCCTCAGCCCCCCTGTGGGCCGCACAGTGAGCCCACGTGGGCTGCATGTTGTGCAGGCCTGAGCTAGAGGAAATACACTAGTAGCTGCTTGTAACACTGATGGTCCTAGGTTCAAATCCTGCTGCTGACCCAAGCAGTGGGGTAATGAAGTAGCTTTGATCCAGGTCTCTAAAGGCAGCAGCCAGTTCCGTTCCTACTGAGTCAGTTTCACATGAAGCCAAAGAAGGAGTTCCCCTCTGATGTGACTAATCCCTTCTCTTATTGCTAGGGAAAGAAGAGACTGAACAAAAGCCTCATTCTCGGAGCTTTATTGAATACATAATTTTGCTTGAACACAATCCTTGTACATGGCACATACAGTAGAAATATTGCAACATGTTTCTCCCGCACTGTAGAAAAGGTATGTGGAATCCTAGACATCTCTGATTCAGGAGGAAACAGGAGAAATTAAAGCTGTGATCTTTGCTCAGGTAACACCCTGAAGGAAGGGAATGATTCCAAGTGAATTAGTGAAGTTTTAGGTATAAACCCCAAAAACGCTCTGTGTGATCCCATGTTCTATTATTCCTTGGTCAGTGTTTGCATCTTTCTATTCTGCTAAAGGGATCAGATGGCATCTGAACCCGCGAAAGCAAAGCTGCACCTGAAGCCCCACAATGAGAACTGTACCAGGGAAAGTTTGTTTGTTCATACAGCACTGTAACTGAGGGCAAAACCAGCCCTGTTTTTAAAAAAACAAAAAAACAAAAAACATACAAACATTTCCTGGCAGAGTTTGCAACCCAAACACTGTGGCATCAGCTGAAACAAGCATGAAATTGACCTCATTGTTCAAGCTGAGAGAAACACAAAACAGTGGCATAAACAGTGAAAAGCAAGTTGGATTGTTTCCACACTCTCGGGTTAATAGGTTAAGGTGCTGTTAGTAACGCGGGAAGAGAAATCTGGGCCAAACGTTTCCAAGTTAGCCAGTGACTCTGGGCATCGGTTTTTAGGAACACCATACCAGGCAACTTGGGGCTGGAGCTTCAGACCTGACAAGTACCCTTTTGAAGTCAGTGAGAGCTGCAGTGGTTTTGAAAGAGATCAAGACCCTGTTGGCCCCCCCTCAAAACCGAGGTAATCTGAGCCAGTGGCCACTTTTGAAAGCGCATTAGTTTACTAGATTTAGAACCAGGGCGTAACTTCACATCGCTCTATTGAAGTCAATGGAGCTATGCCAATGTACACCACTGGGGAGCTGGCCGATGATTTATATTGGACTGTCCCGCCAATTAGTATTTTTAAATACAATACACAATTAAAAAAAATATTCTCCTCTCCCTCATCTGTATCTATCGCTCACATCAGTCACTGGATCTCCATCTCCCTCTGTCTCCAGACAAATAATAACAAGCCCCAATCATTTGCCAGCTTTGATTTTTTTACATCTATGAATGATCAAATAAGGCTTGTTACACTCCTCTGACGTCCCAATGGCTGGCTGCATTCAGAGCCTCAGAGGATGTAGATAAGCACCCAGGTTTCAAAGGTGAGCCTATTACCTACAAAGTGACGCTCCCCAGCTGCGTGGAAAGTTCTCTGCACGAGCATGTGCGGGCGTCAAGGCCATTTGGCCTACGCTAGGGTGGTTTGCTCCTGAGCCAAAGCCCACGGCTGTCAACAGGAAGATTCCCAATTAGTTTGGTGAGCTTTGGGTCAGGAAACCAGCAGGCACATGGGTGGTGGTCTAGTTAGAATAAGCAGGAGTTTATTGACAGAAGCACTGGCAGGAAGTGGGGGGAAGGACCGGGCTGCCTTGATCCACGTTTGAAGGTCTGGACGAGCCTGGTATCGGTGAAGCGCTCAGCACTGCAGGGGAGAGGCGGAGCAGCCAATCCTGACGACTCACTCGGAGTGGATGAGTGCGCCGGCTCCCTGCCCAAAGCCAAACCCCTTGGGCCCAAAGTTCTTAGCGTAGCATCCTGCGGGAGGGAGAAGCCATGAGTGATGATGTCACAGAGAAGGGAGGGGTGCCAGCCAGAAGGGACATAGGGATGAGGGGGAGGTGGTTTTACGGTGTGGGATCAGTGTTGAAATAGGCTCATTCCCAGAGTTCAGATCAGTCCCCATCTCTCAGGCAGGCGGAAACAGGGTGAAGAGACAAGCACATGGGGACTCGTTAACACCTTTCATCAGAGGATCTCAAAGCCCTTTATGAATGAGGGCCACTGTCGTTACCCCCCCCATAGGGAAACTGAGGCACAAAGGGGGGGACTGACTTGCCCAAGGTCACACAGCAATGTCAGTGGCAGAGCTGGGTGTAGAACCCAGGCGTCCTGGCTCCTAGCCTGGTTCCCTATTCACAACTCTCCTCCAGCCTGCAAATCATAGAATATCAGGGTTGGAAGGGACCTTAGGAGGTCATCTAGTCCAACCCCCTGCTCAAAGCAGGACCAATCCCCAATTTTTGCCCCAGATCCCTAAAGGCTCCCTCAAGGATTGAACTCACAACCCTGGGTTTAACAGGCCAATGCTCAAACCACTGAGCTATCCCTCCCCCCCCCAAATAGCTGGCCTTGTTAGCTGGCTGCCGAGGGAGGGGGTTTAAAGTTTATCCTGGGTTAATTTCTCACCTCTACTGCTCGATGTGGATAAGAATTCCCAACCGAACCCCAGAGATCAGGCTCACATGGAGTTCTCTCCCTTCTCCTAGATCCCACCCACACGCTGGCCCTCATCCACTGACAACCCCCCAGATTCACTGTCTGAGCCCTGGGCAGAGCTCACGGGATAATCATCAGTGACAGCAGAGTCTCTGGTTTCGGGCAGAGTTTGGTGCAATGAAAGGTGTGCGATCATCCTCCCCAGAGACCAACCAGAAGGGACACAAACCCAGGCAGTGGCAGGGCGAGTTCCCCCCGGTACGGAGCTGGGGCCACACACAGCCAGTTACACATGGGCAACCCGACTGCCAGCTCCAGCATGTTGGGAGCAGCTGCAAAGGAGCCTGGCTTTCCCCGTAGGGGGGAACAGGATGTGGTGGCAACAGCCTCATGGGCAGGAAGGGTAAATGAAGGCACTGATGCCCCTGCCCCCCAGGGGGCTACTAGGGCAGGCAGGGTGGGCATTGCTCACCTCTTTCAAAAGCAGAAGCGTCAGGGGTTTTACAGACTCCCATTGAAAGACACTGACCTGTTAGGTTCACTTGGCACTTCCAGAGGCCACCAGCCACCCCCCGCAAACCTAGACCAGCCGGGCTATGGCCCATGTGGAGCAGAGTGAGGTCATTTGTAAGTGCTAGATGTGGAGAGATCCAGTGGGTCTGCAGCCCGCGTGGCTGGCGCGGCGTTAACCCACAAGCACCCACAAGGGGCCAGGCCATTAGAGAGTCCGAGTGCTCGCTGTTCCCATACACGGGGTGCTCCCCGGGTACATCCCTGCCCCTCTGGGGCCATTCGGACCGCAGCCCTGTCCACTCACATTTCAATCTCAGCTACCCCCCGCAATTGTTAGCATCTCGTGTGCTGGTTTGGGGTCAGCAATTAATTCTACCCGAAGATGCACACCCGCAATACCCCCTCCCCCCATCTTGCTCTGGAATCCTCTCTCCCGCTGGGTCCTGGAGATGCCAGCACGCCGGGAAGGGGTGGGGGGCGCTCACCTTTGCAGTAGATTTCCCCATCTTTGTCAGCCAGCGTGGTGGATTCCAGGCCTTTGCCACACTTGGCGCACCGGAAACAGGCCTTGTGCCACGACTGCGGGGAGAGGAGCAGAGAGCAGTCAGAGGGTGCGGGGCGCAGAGCAGGGGGCCGTTCAGGCAGTGGCCCACCAGTAGGACACCCAGGGCATGTCAGTTCCCCAGCTCTCCCCAGCAGCACCCCCAGGGCCCCGCCGCGGGGGAAGCTGTACAGTGAAAAGTGCCTGTCCTGAGGCCCCAATCACAATCCCATTCTCCCCAGAAGGGGTTCAGCCATGCTAGAGCCTGGGTCAGACCAGTCGGACACTGTTAAAATGTGGATTGATTTCCATGGGACAGTGGATTTAAGATGAGCGTGACTCTGTGGTACCCAGGTCCCCACAATGTAGCTGTTTCTAGCAGCATAGCTTTGGCTTTACCGCTTCGCAGTCCCTGGCTGGTCTCCCCAGCATTACATGGAAGGATTAGCTTTTATCACACTTCCTTTTGTCTGGGCAGGATCCTCCTGCCAACAAACCCCAGTGCCCGGCTCCTCCTTAAAGAGGTTTTAAAGCTTCCGAGTGCAAGTCCCAAGTCACAGCCAGAATTTCCCTGGGAAGCAGCATCCTGCCCTAGCCTAGCTCACGTATTCCATTCCCCATGTAACACGATGCCCTTCAATGGGTTGTCTGCATCAGGGACTGACCCCAGGACCTCAGAGCACAAAGTGGAGACAGAGCCATGCTGTGAGCATGGGCTACCCCTGCATCCACTGGATCAGCTGAGGGAAAACGACCCATTACTATGGTGAGATGAAACTAACTGCCTCATCAGAAAAGACTCCAGGCGAGTGGGATGTCAGAGGCTGTTCTAACCCAGATCTCAGCCAGTCATGCATTAAACACATTACAGATAAAACATGCTCCTTTAACCTTGTTTCCAAACTACCAGTCACCCACAGTTTAGGATTTGCTCCTGTAAAGAGTTCACTCTTAAACATTAGGCCCCCAGCTGCTGCTGATCAGCACAACTCCTCTGAAGTCAGCCAAGCTGTGGTGATTCGATTCGTACCACCTAAGGATCAGGCGAGAGCCCTGGCTCTGTATTCTAGAGATGAACGCATCCTAAAGCACTAGAATTAGAACAGGCTGGGGCGCACCAATGAAAGTTACACCCTGATGTTGAGACCAAAGGCACCAGGCTGACTTTTAAAACTAGGGCTCTCCCAGCTGCTCCCCGAGTTCCTAATGGATAAATCAGTTAAGCTGCAAATAGGGAGAGCTGCTGACACAGGAGTTCAAAAAACCTGCTTTGGGAAACATGGAACCTTTTTGGGGAAAATAAAAGGTGGACTTGGGGTTGAGGCAGGAGGTGGAGACAACAGGCTGAATTATGCCACCAACAGAAGAACTATCAGTAAATTTCAAGACACATGCTGGTATCCTCTCTGAGTTTGCTTAGACACAACAACGTTTCCAGCTTCAGCTACTCAAAGATGTACAGTAGATGCAAAGTCTCCCACTAAACACCATGCCCAGATTTTTACTCTAAGGGTCTGTTTTCACTGCAGGGTCACAATGGGTTCTTATCTGGGTGTTTCCCCTAACCCCTCTTCCGTCCACACACAAAACCCTCACTCGAGTTCAGTGGTGCTTTCAACCCAGGCTAGCTGGACACTTCTGCTCAGCAGGGCTGGCGCTAGCACTAGGCGACCCTAGGCAGGATTTGGGCGCCAGGATTTGGGGGGCGGTGGGCTGAGTGGGGAGCCGGGAGGCAGCCGCGGTGAGCCGCCCCCCTGCCTCCCCACTCAGCCTCTGAGCGGGAGGCAGCCGCGGCGAGCCGCCCCCCTGCCTCCCCACTCAGCCTCTGAGCGGGAGGCAGCCGCGGCGAGCCGCCCCCCTGCCTCCCCACTCAGCCTCTGAGCGGGAGGCAGCCGCGGCGAGCCGCCCCCCTGCCTCCCCACTCAGCCTCTGAGCGGGAGGCAGCCGCGGCCTGCGGGCAGAGGGGGCTGAGCTCCCACGGCCCGCGGGGGGACCGACTTGGGGGGCGGTGTTAGCGGGGCGGGGGGGGGGGGGCATAAAACTTCCTTGCACTGGCCCTGCTGCTCAGGCTGGCGACCCACCCACTTTGCAGTGAGGACACAGGCTACCAGTGGTTCAACTTATTTACCATCGTGGGCCACATCCAATACAACCTCTATGGCCCCGAGGATATCACATGGGCCGCAGCTCTGTGCTGATTGGCCCAGAAGTGGCCCATGGGCCACAGGTTGAGAACCACTGAGCTAAACCCACTTGAAAGCCAGTAGTCCTCCGATGCCTTCCCACAATTCCACATGCCCGGGACAAACAAGTTCTCCCACAATTCACTGGGAGAAACTCAGAGCAGTTCCGCTCACTGCAGCATGTAGAACCATAGGAGATGGCTCCAGTAGACCTAGCTACACCCATGGGGAGCACAGCCCCAGTGAGGACCCAGTAACACGAGTCAGGCTTTGCAGTGTGGCTGCTCACACTGGGCTAGGCTAACCTGGCTACTCAGACCCAGGTGCCAAGCCACCGGGCTAACTCTGCAGTGAAGACACACCCTGACATGAAAGGTAGCCTGGTGCAGGGAAGGGGCCTTCCTGGGACTGTAGGGCCATTGGGTCAGACTCTGCTCTCAACTACACCCCTGGGGCTAGGTGCTTGGGCAGAACTTTGTCAGGGACCCAGGGCTGGAATAGCAGTGGGGGCTGCGGGTTGGGACTGAGGGGCATCGGCCGAGCTGCGTACCAAGAGCCCAGGGCTGGACTAGTGGAGGGTGCTGCAGGTCAGGACTGCACAGAGTTCCTGGGGGGCGGGGCAGAGTCTAAGACTGGAACAGTAGGAGATGCTACAGATGCATTAGCAGAGCTGTATGTGTTCACAGGGCAAGGCCAGGGGAAGACCCAAAGACAGTCTGGAGACTTCATCACTCTGCCTCATGCAGAGGTCAGCACTGGAGGAGAGAGGAGCCAACGGTCTGAAGACTTAGGAAGCCAGTGGCTGGGTGAACTAGGCAGTGGAAGCCAGATCCAGCTTTTTAGAGCCTAAGGGGAGAATGCCAACATGGTGGTTTCCTTGCAGCAGACTTGTCTTCCAGCCAAGTGCTGTGATGCGCATCATTCTCCTCTCAGGGCATGGGGAGGGTGGCAGGAGAAGGGACCAGCCCTGATCCCCTGGGATCAGGGAGCTAGAGAGGACCTGTGGCTACCCTATGCGTGTGGCTCTCTGCCACCTGTATGTATCACAAAGACAGAATTTTCAGAAGGGGCCATCACCACCCATAGGAGCCAGATTCTCCAGAAAGCTCACAGCACGTTGGGCACTAGCTAAGCTCTTGAAAATCCGGCCCCATTTGTGGGTGCTGGACAGCCTGGACATCTGGCCCATGATAGCATCTGGGCTTGGCCCTGGACCATGAGCCCTAGCTCATGGACCCTTTCAGAGCTCCCAGCCACACACTGACTCAGGAATCACCACCCTGCAGTCATCTCCCCCCATGGCACTGTTGTCTTACCTTCCCAGCGCCAATCACCTTCTCAGCAGCATACACAGCCTGTCCGCAGCGGGGACAGCCGTCGGCACCACCCACCTTCTGGGCCAACTTGGAGGCATTGGGGTTGTTGGTGGGCTGGTGGGGCTGGCTCCTGTGGGATTCCAGTTAGGAAGAGAGTTAGTTACCTGGCCTGCATGACTGGGAAGCAGCAGCAGACAGAGGTGGCTGACGAGACAGGGGGACTCCACCTTCAGGGAAGAAGAGAGGTCTCTGCTAGGGCCAGATTGTGAGAAGGGCTCAGCACATGGGTTCCCGTTGGGGGGTGAGCTCTTCAGAAGCTCTGGGCATCTACACACTGGGAGAGAAGGGGTAGAACATTCCCCGCAGGGGGCACGCGGTGCAGGTGTGCTCCATGGGAGGTCTGCCTCCATTAGCAAAGCATGGCCCTGACGGATCAGGGCGCTCCATGAGAGAAGGCAGGGTTTGCAGTGAGCCAGCAATTCTGGCCGGAGAAGCTCCTCCTGCCCCATGGATGGCTTCCCAGATGCTATAAGCCAAGGTGCTCACAGGGCAGCCTGCTTCGTGCTCTGAATGGGGGATGCACACGGGAGCTGGCTCCATGGGGGTGAAAGTTCAAGACCTCAGCACAACATTTTGTCAAAATCCTTGTTGCTGTTTGACTGAAGTTTCCATTTCCCCACCAGCTCTGCAAGGAGCGCCGGGCGAGATCTGCACTGCCCCCAAAGGTGGGTGTTTACAGCATGGCTGCTAGCTTGAGTTGGCTCTTGTGCTAAAACCCAAGTGGAGATGAGGCGCCGGAGTCCTTCGCTCAATGGAGCTAGGTGAGTCAACCCTACACCCGAGATTGACCTTGACTAGCTCTTTGTGGCCGAACCCAGCACCCACCGTCAGCCCTGGTTTGGTTTCAGCAGCTCCCTTGGTATGGGCATGTTATTAGGAGGGAAGACCAACGGATTACAAAGCGTGCTTACCAAGGGATGCTGCTGCACGGCCAGGGATCACGTGCGCACCACAGGCTTGGGTGGCCAACGATGGACCGAGGGAACGTCTACACTGCGGCATGTGGGCGCGAGCGCAGTTGCAGCTCATGTAGACATACCCACGCTAGCTGTATTCTAAGTAGCTCTCTGAAAACAGAGGTGAGGGTGCAGTGATGCCGGCATCACCCTGGGATGCACAAATGAGTACGTCCCCAAGGGGTCAGGCAGCCTTGCGCAGCCTGCACTGACGTCCACACCACAATGGCTTCGCTTCTATTTTTAACAATAGAGCTAGAGTACGGCTAGCGCAGGTATGTCTACACAAGCTGCAAGTCACATCCATGGCTGCAATGCAGACCTACCTGTATACTGAACATCCGGACAGATCATCTGAAGGACCTAGCTAGAGATTGATCCAGGTGGTGCTCCATCTTCAAGGGACTATGTCCCTTTGGGATTTGCCTTGATGATGATGAACTCCATTGAGGTAAGAACTCCAGTGCCTCTGGGATTTTACAGTGAGGCCACCTCAAGGTAGCAATCACACGGTAAACATACACCTTTGTTTGGCAGTGAAGACACAGCTGATGGGCTGGTGTACACAAGAAAATTTGGGGGACCCAGTGACATTGCTCAGGGGTGTGAAAATCCACACCCCTGAGCGACGTCAAGTCAACCTAACCCCCAGTGTAGACAGCACTAAGTCGATGGAAGAACTCTTCCATCGACTGAGCTACTGCCTCTTGGGGAGTGCCAGAGCTATAACTAGGAATTTCTGCACCCTAGGCAGGGATGCAGAAATTCCTAGGGGCTTACCCTCCGCCGAATTGCCGCCGAAGCTGCGGGACCGGAGGACCACCCGCAGGCAAGCGGAAGCGGCTTCGGCGGCAATTCGGCAGAGGGGGGCTTCTGCAAAGACGCCGGAGGACCTCCTGCAGGTAAGCAGAAGCAGCTTCGGCGGCGAGGGAGGAGGGGGCGCCCCTGCCAGCAGGCTTTTGCGCCCCTGCCAGCAGTGCGCCCCGAGGTGAGTGCCTCAATGGCCTCGCCCTAGTTACGGCCCTGGGGAGTGCATTAACCACAGCAATGGGAGAGCCCCTCCTGTCACTCATTTGCTGTAGCGAGTGTCTACACCGAAGCACTGCAGCTGTGCCACTGAAGCATTTTGAGTGTAGACGTAGCCTAAGCCAGGCTTTGATTGTACTGGGCCCAAGAGTAGAGACCTCCCGTTCTTCCTGGTCACTTGAACTATCCAGGAGGTCAAGGGCTACTGGTCTCGTTAGGCTCCTGCTAGGTTACGTTTTAGCTGCCAGCTTGATTGTGTTCTCAGGGCTGCCTTTGTTAACGGCAGGGGGCATCATCTCAGCAGGTGAATGGCTCAGCTAGACTCCCAGCTGCAGCCAGACAGGATCCTGGGCAGAGGCTGGCGTTTACAATGCTGGGAAGAGCCTGCCAACCAAACTGGTGACTACTAGGGGTCAGGAGAGTGCAGAACTTTACGCTGAAATAGAAAGACGTGGTAGAAAGCAGGATCTCTTTAGAACAGGAAATGCTAGCAGAGCTGCTCAGCTCCCCAGGGTCCCCAGTGCCCCTCCCCACTGGGGCCCCCACAGCCCAGCGCTGGGATGCGGGTGCCTCTCTCCAATTCCCTTTTATAGCCACTATTTTTGAAATGAAGGTTCGAACTCACTCTTCGAATTTGATTCCCAGCGACTCTCCCTTGTCGGTGCTCAGGGTCCCTGCTCCCTGCCCATAGCCGTAGCCTTTGGGGCCATACTTCTTGCCGTAGCAGGATTTGCAATAGATCTCTTCCCCGTGCACAGCCACGGTGGTGCTGTCCAGGTTCTTTTTGCAGACCACTGGAGAGGAACAAGGGGAATGTCACCCTCAGACCGTGGCCAGGAGTTTATAGGTCATCTCTGGCTTCTGGGCAGACAGAACACACCGACGAGTCTGAGAGCATCAGTCCTCCCAAGCCATATTATGTGTCAGATTTTAAGGAGTAAGGAAATTTCCAGAGAAAACCTTTGTTAGTGTGGAGTGTGCAGCACAACATACAGATGAAAATCCGTACAGGAAGATTGGTATGAGTTAAGAAACGACCCACCGACCCACACAGATAAAAGCCAGGAAGTTCAGAGTTAAAAGGTGAAATTGACATTAACCCCAATGCTGCCACTGGGCAGAGTGGATGCAATCTGGGAAACGACAAGTTATGAAATCCCTTTACAAGCCTCATCTGCACAGTTCTAAGGGTTCATCGGGAATGGTTCAGGCAGGGGAAGGGTGCATGGACGGTCAGTGATCCCAACCTTCGAGGGATCAGTTCCATGGGACGAGAGCAGAAAGTGTGCTTGCCAGGAGAGAGTCCAGCTCGGCCCGGGCCAACCCCGACTGGAGCATGCTCCTGCCAATCAGGAGACGGGCAGCTTAGCACTAGCCGATGACAGGCAGCACAGACAGCACTCTTGGATGCTTACACACACTTGACCTCCAAGCCCTAGCGCTGGATCAGATAATCCAAGAGGAAGTTGTAGGGGTGGGGAGGAGGCTGGGAGGTGCAGGATCAGAGGTGGGGCAGGGCTCACAACATCCCAGCTGGCAGTTACCTACCTCTGGCTGTAAAGGAATAAAAAGAGGCTGGAGGAGGGAAACAGCGGCTAGCCCAGCAAGAGCCAGACATTGGTGTGTGACTGACAGTCTCAACCCCCATCCCACACGCATGCCTTAAATGTCAGCAGGAAGCCGCTCCCCGGGGCCTGCTTGTCTCCCTGCCAGAAGAAAAATGTCTTGCCCTTAAGCAATGTTTCAAGAATGCAAACACGGAGCCCAGCACTCCCCTCGGAATGCTCTGCAGGCCCAGCGCTTTTCACCTAAATATGGGGATCTTAAATCTGCACTTCCCATCCCCATGACTAAATATGGTGCTTTTCCTCCTGGGCAGCTGCTCTCTGGGCACGCTCTGTGCTTGGAGAGTAGGAGGGGGAGAAGGAAAAGGACAACGTTTGCCATGTAAGGAGGGTTATGTCAGGAATTTCTGCGGGTTAAGAGCTTCCCAAGCCGTCTGTAGCAGAGCCGGGCTGGTATTCAGAGCCCATCTAGCACAGCGGTTCAGCAATTCCCCACCAGCTGAGCCACCGGGCTTTTAAACATTTAATCTACACTTAACACTTGCACAGCTACATCTGTCAGGGATGTGTGTGGGTGTGTGTGCGCGGAGGAGGCGGGGGAACGGGGACGGGGACGGACGCACACCAACAGCCACTATAGCAATGCTGGCAAAAGCCCCAGTGTAGACGCAGCTATGCTGACAGAAGTGTGCTTCTGTGGGCACAGCCAATGTCCTTTGGGAAGGTGCTGTTCCCACACAGGCAGAAAAACTCCTTCTGTCAGCGTGTGCTGCACCCACGCTAGGTTCTGTAGTTCAGATGTAGCCTGACACTGGAGAGAAGCAAACAAAGACCAGGGCTTGCGGGCGTGCCCCCATTTCCTGTGTGGGGAAGCAGATACCGGAGTGCACCTGTCGGGTGGGGAGATCCTGTGCCGTTGCAGAAACTCCAGATTTCGTGGAAACTCCTCCCCTTCCCCTGCCAGTTATGCTCTCTGGGGAACTACATTTCTTGGGACAGGAGGTGCCAGCGGTGGAAAGCCACTGCACGACCCAACCCCGCGTTTCTCTGAGCACAGGTGATGTCTACCGAGGCGGGAGCTAGCGCATCAGTTGCCGCTCCATGTCTGCATCCTTTCCAGTGTGGGGTGGCAGGTGGAGGCAGCCTTATATGGATGGGCTGAGGCTATGACTGCCAGATGGGTGAGGGTGGCCCAGGAACCAAACTGTCAGCATCGGGTATGCCTCAGGCATTTGGTCACCAGAATGGCCAGCAAGCACAAGGCAAAGCAGCATCCTCTGTCCACAGATCCCCAGGTCCTGCAGGGTTCAAAGGCCACACTCCAGCCGCCTGCAAGGTCTCACACAAACCCTTCCCTCTTCATTCAAAGCAGGGCCGGCTCAAGCTTTTTTGCCACCCCAAGTGGCGGCGGCGGGGGTGGGGGGGGGGAAGAGAGAGACGCTGCTGGAGCTGCCAAAGCAAAAAAAAAAAAAAAAAAAGTCCTTGAAATGTGCCACCCCAGAATGGTCGGAATGCCGCCCCTTCAGATGTGCCACCCCAACCATCTGCTTCCTTTGCTGGTGCCTGGAGCTGGCCCTGATTCAAAGGCAGTGCAGAGATGCACCCTCATGGAGTTTCTAGCCCTCAGCACCGCTAGCATGGCTTTGCTGTGGGATGGTACAGGCGGGGCTTTAAAATGGTGCATTTAGGCATCTAGGGGGCCTGTGCTTTAGACCCTAGTGTGGTTTAGGGTTAGTGTTTCATTTAGCAACGTGGGGGCAGAAGTTGCATGGATGTTTTCCCAAAGCACCCCTGTCATTTCAGTCTCTAAATCACCCACGGTGCTTTGCAAAAATCCCTTCCCCAATTCTGGAAGAGAACAGAGAGCTGCTCCCAACCCAGCAGTAATTAGCCAAATGTCAGCTGTCTGGGTCTGCTCTGCAGTGGGGGGGGCATATTTACATCGCTGGCAAGAGCAAGCAGGCCAGGGCGTTGCCATGTCAACGAAAAGGCCAGCGCCCCGTGGGGCACTGTACTCACGGCACAAGAAGCAGGACTTGTGGAAGCTGTTGCCTTCGCACTGCACCTCCTCCGCGAAGTACACGGCCTTCTGGCACACGCCGCATTTCTTCCCTCCGCCCCAGTTCGGCATCCTGTGGAAAACAGACAGGAAAAAACAGATTCACCCCAAGGGGACTGAGCAAGGCAACTGCTGGACGATGCAATTAGAATCCTGGACACCCCCGCAGGTGCCGGGGAAAGATCCTAATGTCACAGGGACATCTCAAAACCCAGGTGTGTAGGCTCCAACCAAGAGCACACGCACTGCTCCTAAGCCACATAATGCACAGATTGCATAAAGTCCTGCATATACTGGCATTGCCTGCAAATCCCAGCACTGTTTCCATTTGTGTCCCAGAACTTTCTTGCCTGGAGCTGGAGCATTGCACTCTGGTGCTTGTAGTTCATGCAGGCGCCCCTGGGTATAACGGAAGAGTGGTGGGATGCATTTGGTACATGGGTCACACACTGGCTGCCTCAGTGGTGCCCTCAGCAGCTCTCCATCTGGCCCGTGGCCCAGCCTAGATCCGGCTCTCTCTGCTCAGTGTGGTGATTCAGCTACCCTTGAGCGCTAGATGGGGCGTGGGAAGAAGGAGATCAGATTCCTGTATCACAGGGCACGCAACGGAGATTTGCACCCCTACAATGTGGAGAAACGAAACGCCTCTTCATTGCTTTGCCGGAGGTGCAGGAATTTCCCCATTTCCTTGGACCCCTGGGCCCAAGAAATTTTAGGGGAGAAAAGGAATCTAGAGTAACAGCATGGCAGGATAGGTTAACAGCACTTCTCCTGGGTCCCAGGTCTGTGTGGTCACCATAGTATCACCTCTGGACATGGGAATTTTTGTACCCTTTGGGCACGACTGACCCTGCACTGTTCACCAGGCCAGAGAGAACCAGCAATTCCCTGTTATAAAAGGGTAAAGGAATGAAAACTGGAAAGGGGCGAGGAGGAGAAGAGAATCTGCTCAGATAGACCAGGCAGAGTCTCACCCAACATTCTGGGCTCTAGTTATCTCCCAGTGGAATGACAAAGCAACAGGCTTGGGGCAACATTCCTCAAGGTCTGGCTGGCTGGAGTGTGGGGGATGAGAGGGCTGTAGGAGCAGCCTGAAAAATGTCACTAGAATCCCTTGCTCTCTGAACATCTGTCCTACATCTGCTGGTGAGGATGAGAGAGAGAAAGGGGATCCCAGATAAAGGCAAGAGACAACACCTGTGACTGTGCCATGTATACCCAGACTCCGCAGTCTTCCCCACGCCCCAACTGCACACGCTATTATAGTATTAGCCTTGTATTAGCCTTCCACGTGGCCTCCCTGTTCCTGGGAGATTTTAGTTTTATCTTGGATCCAACACCAGGGAAGAGAATCAAGGAATCCCAGGATACCTGGAGACATGCACACAGACTTGACAAATGTCACAGAACATTTAATTGCCTTGTCTAGGCCAGCCCTGAAGTTCTAACTTGGCTGTAGGGAGTGGAAAGTGGGGCTTCCTATGGGGTCTCCTCTTTTCCTGGAAACTCAGTGCCAAAAAGGTATCAGAAGGGGACCACCGAGTTGAGGCCCTCCACTTGCGACCCCAAGTTTTAAGAGGTGCTGAGTAATCAGGCCTTCAGCTAACCCCCAAGGACAGAACAAGACATAATCCATCATGTAAACGGATATCTCAGTGCATTTCAGGCACCGATACCCTTCCTAAGCCAGTCTCATCCTCTGCCCCCGCCAGCCCTATGGCACTGGGCTGTAGAGTGGTTGGGACAGTGCTTGCTTTGGTGCCGTACAGCCAGGTAGGGAGATTATTCCAAGGACCATGCACCCCAGTGGGAACACGCAGCCTTGTGCTCTTTGATGCAACATCAATGAAAGCAGCAGGGCAAGTTCCCAAGAGATACTGACGGGTTTGCCCAGACTAACGCCACACACCAGCCAGAAGAGTTAACGGCCTCCACCAGCTTTAGTACTGCAGCTATGATGAAGAGGAAGCATGGTCCAGTGGTTGCAGGGGAGGGGGCGAGGGGGGTGGGAAATAGCCTGGGTCCGGGGGCCATTCCTTATTCTCTCTCTGACTCCCTGTGTAACCTAGGGCAAGTCACAGCCTCCCTGTGCCTCAGGTCCCCCGTCTGTACAATGGGGCAACACCCCTGCCCTGCCTCACAGGTGGTTGAGGAGAATAAGTGCACTGAAGACAGCGAGACCCTCAGATACGGCCCCATCACTGCGGTAGAAACACTTTAGACTGAGAGATGAGGCTGCAAACTCCACCTACCCGCACAGTCCCAGGGAGATTGCTCCCTCGAGCATTGGCGGCGTCAGGCTGTCGTTCTTCTGTCACAGGAGAGGTCGAGATCTCGCGGTAGTGAAAGAGCTACATAAAATATTCCGCAAAACCCCTGAATTAGGGCTTGTCTACACCTGAAATAGGCAACTGGCAGGGCTCAACACGGCAGGGTAGACACTATGGCGACAGGAGGGGTCCTCCCATCACTGTAGTTAATCCACCCCCCTCCCCCGCAAGAGACGGTAGCTAGGCAGTGGAAGAATTCTTCCATCGACCTAGTACGACCTATGCCGGGGTGTAGCAGGGTGGTTACCCCGCTCCTGAAATAAGAGTGAGAACAGCTGGGGGAAGCTGAGTGAGTGGCTGACCACAGGTGTGGCTGGCTTAATCAGGCCACAGCTGGCCCTATAAAAGGGCTGTTAGCCAGCAGCTGAAAAGGAGTCTCTCTCTAGCCCTGGCATGGGAAGGGCTGGCTGCCTGAGAAGAAGGTACCTGAAGTAGAGCAGGGCTGTGGGAAGGCAAGAGGAGCTCTAGCCTGGTAAACCCCCAGGCTGCAGGCCTTGTTAAAGGCCCAAAAGGTACTGGGGCTGCAGAGGGGCAGCCCAGGGATAGGCAAAGGCAGCAGGTCCTAACCCCTTGCCAGTGATCAGTGGTTTACAGACTGCAGTCTGCCCCAGTGAGCGGGGGCTAGATGAAGACTGGCAGTAGCCATGGAGGCAAGGTGGGTTTAGAGGGTTGGGGGTTCCCCTGGGAGGGGAGACCCAGATTGTGGGTTACTGCTGGGGGGCAGAACCCTGAGGTAAAGGGGTCCAGGAGGGACACGGGGCCAGCGGCAGGTGAGACACCGGCCTGCAGAGGGTGTTCCGAGCTGGAATTGAGCTAATTCCCAGGGGTAACCAGCAGGAGGCGCAGCGTCGGTGAGTCATTGCTCCGCTACACGGGGGTTAGGTTGGCTTAAGTCCGTCACTCAGGAGAATGGGTTTTTCACACCCCTTAGAAACACAGCTGGGTCAACCTAGCTTTTTAGTTGAGGCCAGGCCTTACGGTCAGTCACTAATGAAATGAACTTGGTGATCTTAGCCTAGGTTCGAGTAGGCAGGGACTCAGGACTGGGACAGCAGAGAGCTCCAGGTCAGGACTGAGGGCTGGTCTAGACTGAAAAAGGTCACAGCTGCATAGCTTCATCTCTCAGGGGTGTGAAAAATCCAGCCCCCCAGAGCGACGCAGTTAAGCCGATCTCACCCCCGGCGTAGACAGCGCTAAGTCGATGGAAGAATTCTTCGGTCAACCTAGCTACTGCCTCTCAGGGAGGTTGTTAAACACCAGCAAGGGGAGAGCCCCTCCCGTCCGCATAGGTAGCATCGATGCTGAAATGTTTCAAGTGTAGACATAGCCTGAGGGAAAGACCTGAGCCCAGCACGGGGCTAGCAGGGGAGGCTGCAGGACAGGACTCGCACATTGGCGGAGCTGGGAAGAGGGCTGACGCAGCGGCTAGGCCTTGTTCTAGCAGTGCTGAGCTAGCAGCAGAACATTCCAGTACCAAATATATTTAAGTGGCCTGCCTGGGTTGCAGGGATAAACAGCTACCTAGGACGGGGCGTTGTGTCAAGGGGCCACCTAAGAGTGTCTTATGGGCAGGGTGACCCACTTAGTTAAAAGATTAACTCCAACAGTCTGCAGCTCCTTGCTCCTCCCTGGTGCCCTGCAGGCTGGGGTTTGTGCATTTTCCTTTCTGCTGCATCTGGCTGCTGCCAAATCCCTCCCTTTCAGCCAGATCGTCCTGGTCCAGAGCCCTGGATGGCCTTAAAAGGACTGTTTCTCAGAATCTAATTTCACTTGGCTGGGGTGGGAGGGAGCTCAGTCCTGCTCAAAAAGGGCGGCTCCCTGGAGAACAACAAAGCCAATACCAGCCGTACAGCACTAGGCCAGAGGCAGCCGCCCTGTAATTCCCAGGACAGATCTCTGGGGAAGGCCACTTCTGTGATTAGAACAGAGCTCCTCTGACCCTTACAGTACAACCCTAAGCATTTGCCCACCCCCCTATGTGAGATATCAGCCTCCCCTGTTTCAGAATAGACAGATCCATCATCCCCCTCAGTCCATCCCCTCCCTGCCCCCACTACTCCTGGGCAAACTCCATCTCTAGTAACCAGCCAACCAAAGGTCACCCAGTAGTTTCAGACAGATACACATATCTGTTGTTCAGTGCTCCAGCGTGTGCTGTGTTCAACCCCAGAGGCAGCTGCAACCAAGTTCAGTACCAAGCTGTCTAGCAGGATTTGCTACAGCAGGCACTGAATCCAACTGTTTGTCTCCCTCAGTGGAACAGCTTTTTTTCAGGAGCAGTTGTGGGAGAGGAGTTGGGGTGAGCCCTGTTTGACCCCAGTTGTCTGACAAATTTAATGGTGCAGATGCAGCCTAAGAGAGCTTGCATGGGTTGGGGTCTCCTAGCAAGTCTACCACAAGAGATTTCAACAGTGAACACGGTATAAATAGATTCCTCAATAAACAAAGCAGCCTCAGTTTACCGCACAGAAATATGGGCTTGTGGGACCACTAGCGAAGGGGGTCTTCTGATAGATTGAACAATGTCCTCCTCCCCGTCCCCTCCATCACATGCACACTCAGTCCACAACTCTCACACGAGAGCCTGTATGCTGTGAGTGGGGAAAACCTACTGGCAGAGGCTTAAGTAGGGATCAGAAAGCAGCAAGAGCGTTATTCTAAGGGTTCAGTGTTAGTAGGAGAACAGGAGAGTCAAGGAGAGGGACAGGGTATAGTCAATGAACATAGGAAAGACCAGACCAGATCAGGGGTCTGGCAAGTCTAGTCCAGTGTCCCATCTGACAGTGGCCAGTATCAGATGCTTCAAAAGAAGGGGCAACCCCTCCCCCAGTAGACAGAAGTGAGAATCTGTCCCCCCATTAAGGCATCATCCTAATCCCTGCTAATAAATGACTGGATTAAACTATGAGGTTTTTGTAGCCCTTCAGAGTTTGTTCACAAGACTCAAAGAGGGATCAGAGATTTATATGGATTACAAGAATATCCAGAGTTATAACAGTCAATGCTAAATTCTTGACCTCAGTGACATCCCGTGGCAATGAGTTCCACAGTCTAAGTCACACATTGCGTGTGTGAAAAAGTATGTTTTTCTGGTAGGTTTTGAGTTTGCCACCTTTCAGTTTCATTGCATGTCCCCTTCTTGTGTTACAAGATGGTGAGAAGAGAAGCTCTCCAATCTACTTTCTTTATTCCATTTACTTGGCAGATACTTTGATCATGTCCCACTGGCGAGTCGGGAGAGGGGCATTGTTAATGGTAGCAATCAGCGGTCACAGGATTCTGGAGAAGGGACTTTGTGCAGTTGTGAGCTATTTGAGGAAGGGAAGTTTGTCAGAATTTAGCATTTTCTGAAAGCTGCGCGGGGGATCTTAGAACATAGTTCTGTGTAAAGCTACTGAGTTCATCAGGAGAGCTAACATAGTCCAATATTAGTGATGAGATTGAGAGAATTCATGCTCAGAGGGCAGAGAATCTGTTTCTTTGAATTCTCCAAGAACAACCATGCCGCTGAATGAAATACTACTGTTGAAGCAGAACATTGATTCACCTGACAATCCTGCAGGAAAGACATTTTCAATGCCATCATCACTGAAATGTAGCCACAATGACAATTTAAGCCCCTATTCCAGCTCTTTAGCATCAGCTGAGATCAAATCAGTGATCATGCCATAAAGACAACTGATATGAAAGGTAGACTGGGACCTGATAAGAAGCTGTACCTGCTTGTGCCAGCACCCCCCTCAATGCAACCCAAACACCAATCTAAATGAGTGATTCAAGCACTCAGTCACAGATTAAATCTGTCTGGAGGAGTGTGACACTCCGTACCTCAAAGTAGCACCCTGGAACCCCTATATTCACCACTATCATAGGATTATGATGTGTTTTGTGCAAAGTTTGCCTTGTGAGGTATCATTTAAGAAGTCTTGATCTGTTGAATCTTACTATCTTGTATAAGTAGGGGCATTGCCAGCAGATTGAGGGACGTGATCATTCCCCTCTATTTGGCAGTGGTGAGGCCTCATCTGGAGTACTGTGTCTAGTTTTAGGCCCCACACTACAAGAAGGATTTGGAAAAACTGGAAAGCATCCAGCAGAGGGCAACAAAAATGATTAGGGGGCTGGAGCACATGATTTATGAGGAGAGGCTGAGGGAACTGGGATTGTTTAGTCTGCAGAAGAGAAGAACGAGGGGGGATTTGATAGCTGCTTTCAACTACCTGAAAGGGGGTTCCAAAGAGGATGGATCTAGACTGTTCTCAGTGGTACCAGATGACAGAACAAGGAATAATGGTCTCAAGTTGCAGAGGGGGAGGTCTAGGCTGGTTATTAGGAAAAACTTTTTCACTAGGAGGATGGTGAAGCACTGGAATGGGCTACCTATGGAGGTGGTGGAATCTCCTTCCTTAGAGGTTTTTAAGGTCAGGCTTGACAATGCCCTGGCTGGGATGATTTAGTTGGGGATTGGTTCTGCTTTGAGCAGGGGGCTGGACTAGTGACCTCCTGAGGTCCCTTCCAACCTTGATACTCTATGATTCTATGACTGGTATGTGTTATTATATGGGATGTTCTGAAGTATTGCTGTATGTGCTACTGAAATATGTTGTGACGTTGGGAGACGCCCACAGCCAACCTTTCAGTAGGGACAAAGGAGCAGCCGTCAACGGCCAGACAGCCTTAATGGTTCATCAAGACCCATTCCACTATCCCAGAGAAGACATGTATGCCAGGGGGCCAGACTAACCCGTGTCACAGCAAGGATCTTTCTAGCAGCTGGAAGAGAGACAGTGATATCATCACTTGGCCTCCCCTTCCTCACAATCTCAACACCTGGAAGACAAAGACTTTGACTTGGGGAAGATTGGTCCCAGGCTGGAAGGGGGTCCAGTCTGTGTATTGAGGAACTGTAAGCTGTACCATCTGTTAGGGTGAGAGATTGTTTGATTCAAATCTTGCTTAGTGGGTTTGAGTTGGAAATAGACTGCGAATTTATTTTTATTTCTTAGGTAACCAACTTTGATCTCTATACCTACTAATTGTAATCACTTAAAACATCTATCTTCCTGTAGTTAACAAATCTGTTTGATATTTTACCTAAAACAGTGTGGTTTTAAGTGCTTGGGGAAATCTCAGCTCAATTTACAAAGGCTAGTGTATGTCCACTCCACACTGAGGGAGTGACGAACTAAGTAATGAGCTTACACCAGTCAGGCTTCATACCAGTGCAAGACAGTACAGTTCTGGGGTGCAAGGCTGGGGAGAATTGACTGAACCCTCTCTATTGGTGGTTCACAAGGGGCTGGGAGATCATTCATGTTCTCAGTTGGGTGGCTATGTAAGTGCAGTGCCTGTCAGAGGCTTGCCTTGTAGCTTGACAGCAGCATCACAGTGTGAGGCACAGCCCAGGCTGATGGGTTTGGGGGGGCTCAGTGGTCCCACAATCCAGGTTGTACCCTGGGGACCCTGTCACCAGGAGTTTGACTTGTGGGGCCACTACTAGATGTTTCAATGAAAAGGAAGATCTAAAAGAATCAGCATGGATATTAATAAATCAAACAGAACAAGTGACCCCATAATGGGTATAAGCATTCCCACAAGGGGGAAATGCATTCCTTCTGAGCGCCATTTATACTGCATCTGAAAAGAAAACTGGGGAGTATTCTGCCCAGGTCTTTGCATGTGTCCAGACAGTGAAAATATAACTATAGATGAGAACTTCAGGTGCATGCATCCCAGACTTAACTTCTGGGTGTGCAGTGCATCATCTGAACTTCGGTGAGCAATTGACACCTAGCAATCCTACAACACATTTTGGCTGTTAAAAGCTGCCAGCCAGTAGCCTCATGGTTAGTTAACTGAAAGAGGAGAATTGATGCACCTGTTTCCCACTTGGTGGAGTTCTCAGGAAGACTGTAGCTCTGGTCCTCCACTGATGGCAGTTAGCGTAGCCATCAATTCATTTCAATTGACACTAGCTGAGGATCTGTCTCCGTCCACATCTGCATCCAGCTACTCCTGCAAGTTTGATGAAATCTGCACAGGGCACCAGGGGTCTGATCAAAGTGCAGCATGAATTTTACACAAGAAGGGACTCTACAGAGGAACTAAACTTTCAATGATTTTAGTTGGAATTGACAGATTTCAGGCTGCCGACACTGTCACAGGCTCAGAGGACGAAGTCTGGCTTCCAAGTAACAGAAGTTTGTAACCACACAAGGCCAACATTGAAAAACAATTCAGAGACACGATGGAAGCTTTCCAATATTTAATCAAAGGCAAAGGTCAGAGACTGAGCCTAGGACAGGAAGAGGCTGAAATGCAAAGAACTCACTTAACGAGCAGTTATTCAATGTTTCATTTTCTCCTTATTGTTCGTGTGTGCTTTATGCACTGCACACTAGCCAAACGCTGCTCTGAAGGCAGAATTATTAATTTCCTCATGGCCTTTCCTCCTATGGAGCTCATCCCTATAGTATCTGAATGACTCACAAACTTATTTATTTTCATAGCATCCCTGTGAGATGAGGGAGCATTATCCTCGCTTTACAGATGGAAAACGGAGGCAGACAGATTAAGGTCAAAAGTATCCACTAAATCTGGATGCCCAATCAGAGATGCCTAGGACCTGTTTTTTCAGAGTGCTTAGCATCATACAGCACTGATATGTTCAAAACCCAGCTCCCAGTAATTCACCTGCAGCTGTGAGTACTCAGCACTTCTGCAAATCAGACCCCAGGATATCAAGCCAGGCACCCAGAAAATTAGGGATGCACTTGTTAGCGATCACCTGTAAAAAATTGGGTTTAAGTGACTAGACTAGCATAAGGCCAACAGACCCCAGTCGTCGGTGGGCAAGATTGAACCTGGGACCTCTGGAGCTAAATGCATGAGCCTCTACTGCATAAGCTAAAAGCCACAGCCCTCTTAGCTAAGGCTGTAGCAGACTCATTAATCTGTAAGTGGTCTCAAAAACAACAAGGAGTCCGGTGGCACCTTAGAGACTAACAGATTTATTTGGGCATAAGCTTTCGTGGGTAAAAAACCCACTTCTTCACCGGACTCCTTGTTGTTTTTGTGGATACAGACTAACATGGCTACCCCCAATAAGTGGTCTCAGTGCCACTGGAGGGCGACAGAGCACCACACCCAGGAGATGTGTGGGTTATACTAGCATCACACAGGAACTTTGTGGCAGAGAAATGGATGGAATCCAGTTCTCCAGGGCAGCATTCTACTGCCTTAACCATCAAACCCTCTTGTCTCTTGCTGCAGTTCCCTGCTTTGTTCACACTATGCCTTTCAACTGCTGCAACAAACAAGTCGGGGTCCTACAGGCACCTGCCTCCTTCACTACACAAGGATTCACCCCCACAGCAGCCCCAGCCTGTGCACTGAACAAAGGACGGGTCCTTTAGAGAAAAAATGCAGGATCTGATCATATCATTAAAGACTGTATCATAACTAAGGCTACATTTTAGTCACAGGTATTTTTAGTAAGAGTCATGGACAGGTCATGGGCAGTAAACAAAAATTCATGCCCCGTGACCTGTCCACAACTTCTACTACATACCCCTGACTAAATCTTGGGTGGGGGGGCCCAGGAGCGCCGCAGATGCTCAGGGGCAGCGCACGGCCCAGGACCATGCTGGTGCTGGGGGGGCCCGGGTCGTGGCCAGGCAGCTCTGCACACCACTGCCTCCACCTAGAGCACCAGCTTCGCAGCTCCCACTGGCCGGGAACCAAGGTGTCACGGCAGAAAGTAGCTCCCTGTGCGCCTCTCCGCCATTCCAGCATAAAGACGTTCACGGATGTTCTGTCCATCCTCTACACTCCATAATGGGGAAGCATGATTTATGCAGCAATTGCCTTGGATTTAGAGATGAGGGGACAGCTACACAACACAACGTGGGGACAAAAGGTTAGACATCAATTAATTTTGGCCATACTAAAAGGTTATTTAGCAGAGGAGGAGGGCAGATTTAATGCACTTGGATTGCAGTAGAGCATTTAACAGTGTGGCATGAAATCCCACCTGTAAAGTTAATTCACACTTATTTGTCCAGGAGAGCTCTCACGTGGCCTGGAAATTAGTGGCAGAGTCTGGAACTGAGGGAGAGGGATCTAGAGAGGGAGACAGGGACTGGGGTCTGATTTAATGTCTTCCTGATTACTGGAAGTAAATAGCATGCTAATGAGATTTGCAGAGGATAAGTAATTGGCAGGAGCAGCAACTCCAAGGGGCCTGGAGAGGTTAGATGTCTGGGTAGGAAAGAAAAGGAGAATCACTTTGCAAAGATCTATCCAATCTACTGAAGAAAGCTACAGGGACAGATTTTTGAGGGCTCACCACCTATCATTGGGACCAGATTTTCAGGGGTTCTTTGCACCCAGAGTTCGAGTTCTTTCGGCAGTTTAGCCAGGAGAGCCCAGCTCTTTCCTACCATATGTCACTTCCATCCGTGCAGATTGAGTGTGAAGTAGGTGCAGCACACTGTCACTCTGATTTGGTGTAAGTGACTGCACAAAGAACAGGTCAGCTGGGAATTAGCCCCCATGTAGTAAATGGAAGGAAGACATTTGCTAAAGTGGAGGTTCCAAAAGGGACCTTTCCGTGGGTTTTGGCTCGGAGCATGGGAGTCAGTACAGGATGAGTTATAAACGGGATGAGTTAGGGTCCATGAAAGTGAGAGACTAACAGCAGCCTGTGGCTAGTGCAGGGCCTGCACACGGAGCATGCCAGTCCACACCTGACTTTCCAAGCGGAGAGCTTCCCCGAGCCTAGATGGACTCAGTCATGCCATATTCATGAGTGGCTTTGAGACAGGCTGAGAATTTCCACTAGAGACCGGGCCGAGCCCTCTGCTGCTACCCGTGGGGGACAAGCCCATGTCCCTGAGCCTGCTCTGCTACAGAAGGGAAAGAGCCAGCCACGTAAACACCAGACCACTGTGCACTAGACAGGTTACCATACATGGCCATTCATTAGTGCTAAAGGGCAGTGAAATTCCTGAGGAATGAGGTATTGCAGCCACAGAGATCGCACAGATCCCCAGGCATTCCACAAGAGGGCTGGCTGCAAGTTTGGGTGGAAAAACTGGGTTTTCTATACTAAGTGACCAGTTCGATGGGGAGTGTGTGCTCACCGTGGAAAATCCAGGCTGAGGGGTGGGCGGCAGAATCAAAAAGGAAGTTATTTGGTTTTTCAGCAAAAAGCCAGGTTTCCTGCAGGGAATTTCCCGATCTCTCATTTTCTGACCAGCCCTATTTAATGCTAGTCATTTAGCACATACCAGGTATCTTTTGAGAACAGTGTCAGATCCTAATCCTAGGCTCTATGGGCTGCTTTGCTCTCCCTAAGAGACAGAATCCTGAAGCAGACCTCACCAGTTCTAAGGCAGTATTCGGTACAGATGCTCTGAGATGCACTGGGGTTCTGACTGGGAGAGGCAGAAAACCCCATAGAATAACCCACACCCTCCCAAGTAGGGAGACAAGCCACACATCCAGTTCATACCAAGCCTCAGTGACAGCATACCCAGAGGGCAGAGGGCGGAGGATCTTGGCACTACCTTTGCCAAGCTCTGAGCAGCTGCAGGCTCCAGGCTATTCATGGGAAGGTGGATCCCACAAGCCAGACCTTGCAGCCACCAGGAATGGGAGAGAGGAGCCAAGACACCCCCTCCCCGCCAAAGACACACAGGACGGTGCCGGGGACAGCACCTAGTAGCAACCTCAACACCTTCCCTCTCCCTGGTATCCCAGCGCCAGGTTTCTCACCAAGGCGTTGGCTCACTGGCCCTTGAGTGCAAATAGGTTTACACCAGCTAGAAAGTGTCTGGTGTACCTTGCCCAGCAGGGCTGTCCCTAGGGGGGAAAATCACACTGGCCCGCGGGGGCCCCCCCAAAGTGCAGGGCCCAGAGCGGCAGGGCCCCAGGGCGAAAGTGACGGATTCGTCTCTTCCAGTAACAACCGTGCTGGCCAATCGCAGCTGCCTGAGGAGCCCCCCACAGTGTGGGGCCCAGAGCAGTTGCTTCTATTCGCCCTAACCAAGGGATGGCTCTGTTGCCCAGCTCTGGTTAACACCCCCTCCTACAATCTCTGCTCTTAATTTGTGCAAACACCATCTATCTGGATTTCTTGCTTTAACACAGGGCTGAAGCTCATTTATTTGGGCCAAATCCTCAGCTGGTATAAATCGGTGCAACTCTAGTTATTTCAGGGAAGCGACCAGTACACTGATTTACACCAACTGAGGATATAGTCCTCAGAGTTTACAGGAGTGCAACCTTTACCCAGACGGAAAAGGGAAGTTAGAGCAGGGCAATTAGGGGACAGAATTCCTGGGTTCCATGCCCAGTCCCGCCACTGATCTTAGGCAAGTCCCCTCTGCTCAGAGCTTCAGTTCCCCTCCCCCACAACCATCTGCAAAATGGAAATACAAATTCTTACCTACCTCCCAGTGGATTATAACTAGTGATAGCAAAATGCTTTGAGAGCCCCAAATGAAGGGCACTAGGGAAGTTCTCTTTGCTGCTTCAGGGAAACTCACAATTTTGAACTCCAGGAGCTATAGACACACAGCTTCCCTTCCGGGGTACAGAGCGCACATGCATTTCCGCCTCCCTCGCGGCAGGAAATTCACTGAGCAGGATGATGTCAGCCTGCTTTTCTTGTTTAAATGTTCATAGAGTCCTAGGTTCCTAGGCCAGAAGGGACCATTGTGATCATCTCATCTGGCCTCCTGCGTAACACAGGCTGGAGAACTGCCCCACAATAATTCCTAGAGCTGATCTTTTAGAAGAACATCCAGCCTTGATTAAAAAATTGTCAGTGATGGCGAATCCATCACAACCCTGGGTAATGTGTTCCAAGAGTTAACGACTCTCACTGTTAAAAACGTACACCTTGTGTCCAGTCTTATTTTGCCCCCGGCCTCTCACATTTCCCCAAAAATATTTCAGAAGACACGGCTGTAGCAGGATTCCCCACAGTCACAGAGATCAGAACCTGGGCCCATGCCTTTATCCACCAGGCTGGGTGCCGCTCATGCTCAAAGAAGCAAAGGGTCTAAGCACTGGCAAGAGGTGGTGTGAAGACCAAGCTCATTTCCAGACTTTGGTCACAGGTAAAACAAGTCAAAACCCCATCACATGATTTGGCCCAGGTCTGGAAGAACAGGTGATTTGGGGGAAGGGAGTGGGAGTCAGCATTGTGGGGGACACACTCTGCTGGAAGATGTAGGACTACTGCCGTTGCAGGTCAGCCTTGAGGGCCACTGGCAGAGCTAACGGGGACGCAAGACTGAACTAGCAGGAGGTGCTAGAACTCAGGACTGAGGAGCATTCACAGAGCTATATCCGTGCAGATAAAGCCTGCACCAGACCAGACCCACCGTGCGCAGCTCCAGCCAGCAGCATGAACCACCCAGAAGTATAGCATGATGGCTACTCCATCCTCATCCAAGCGTCTCTCAGTGTCACAGCACTCCCACTTTGTTCAGAGGGTTCCTGCCATGCCATGGGTGCACTGGAGGCGGCCTGGAAGCTCAGAGAGGTAGATGGCAATTGTCAAACCTAACCGCAGCCCAGGGCATTGCCTGGCACTTGCTGTGGCATGGGCAAGCCCCTCTCCTGTTATAGAAATCAGTGCACAGGACTTACATGCTGCCCCAGCAGGGGTGTGGGAGTCTTTGCACAGGGGTGGTGATGGGATTCCATTGTAACAAGCTGATGTTACAGCTGAAACAGGGCTGAGACCTTACATGACTGAACAACTCCTCTTAATAGTGGCAAGAGCCTACCTGCCTGCCAGAGCCAGGAACAGGGAGATCTGGAACGTACAACTTCACAGCCCTGAAATACAATTGACTAGCAGAGCTTCTGAGGCAGCTCTGTCTGTATAGCCATGACAGGGCTGATATTTCATAGCACAGGTTACACTCCACAGGGACCCTCAAAAACCTGGACCTGAAACAAAGCCCTGGATCAGTCAGCCTTGGGATTTGCAACCTGAACCCTCCTGAGAGGAGACTCTCTTAGCTGGTCCCAAGTTCTGAACCTCTAGTCCAAACACCCCAGCTTTGGGGGGTGGGAGTTGTCTACAACCCCAGCCTGCATTGGGCAGCTCATCCCAGTGCTGGTCCAGCAGCAGCAGAGTCCTGCACTGGGATGACTCCCCTAAAAGTTTTGGGGAGGGGGGGCAGAAGGGAGCAACCCTGAAACCCCGCTCTGAATTCGGCACCTCCCAGCCAGCTGTATTTGCAGTCGCTCTGAATTCAGTGCCAGGGAGGCGGCTGGCTCTGGAGCTGGGGGCGGTTCAAAGTTGCCCTGCCCCGGAGAACAGCCCCGTTTGATGACTGGGGACCAAGAGAGCTAAACCAGACCCGGTGCCCCTTAGCACATCCCTGAGCACCAGCCTCCCAGGGCAGCACAAAACCCGCGTAATAACAGAGCCAGAGCCATTGCCAGAGCGCCTCCCCACCCCACCCCCCCGCGCCATCTGCCCCCATCCCCCAACTGCCCAGAGCAAGAGGAAACTGGCCAGATCCGTTCTGACTTAGGCACTTGGCTTCCTCACGGATACGGTCCGGAGTGCGGCTCCTTTGACGCACGCTCCGGGGCTGGGCTGGGGCTGCGGGGAAACCCCCGGGGCAGAGCTGGGCTGGGTCTGGCCGGATCACGGTGCGCGGCGTGGGGCTGGCGGCTCTGCAAGCAAGGGAGTCCACGCGTGACCCTGCAGCAGGAGCCCACGGAGGATCCGGCCGGCCTGGGGGCAGAGTCCAGGTCCCACGGCCGTGGGAGCAGCTGCCCTAAGGCACGTACCTGATGCTGGGCTGGGCTGGTCTCTCCTTGGCTCTGCGCTCGGCGCTGCGCTCCCCGGCTGGGCTCCGCTGGGGGCTGGGTTTTGTTCTCCTCGGGAGCAGGCGTGTCCCGGGGCACCTCCCCGCTGCAGGCCCGGGGGGCCGGGCTCCTTGCACTCCGCCCCGGGGGCTGATGTCACGGCTCCGGAGGAAGGAGGCAGCGCTGCCCACCCAAGCTCCCAGCGAGGGGCAGGAGAGCGGCCCCCCTGCACCCCGGAGCGCCCAGCCGGTGAGCGTCAACAGCAGCAGGTGCCTTGCCAGGGCAGGGGCTGCGCTAGCTCAGGTCGCAGGAGCTGTGTTCAGTGACACCCCACAAACCGGACCCGCAGCCCCCCGCTCTTCCAGCCCGGGGCTCCCCTCCCAGCTCTGCTGAGACCCCGCAATCCCGCCCTCAGCCCCCTCCCCGGCTATTCCAGCCCGGGGGCTCCGCTCCCAGCTCTGCTGAGACTCCTCAATCCGGACCCTCCGTGCCCTGCTCTTCCAGCCTGGGGCTCCCCTCCCAGCTCTGCTGACACCCCGCAATCCCGCCCTCACATTCCCACCCCCATTCGAGCCTGGGGCTTCCCTCCCAGCTCTTCTGACACCCCGCAATCCCGCCCTCGGATTCCCCTCCCCCATTCGAGCCTGGGGCTCCCTTCCCAGCTCTGCTAATACCCAGCAATCCTGCCCCACAGCCCCCCGCTATTTCAGCCTGGGGCTCCCCTCCCAGCTCTGCTGAGACTCCTCAAATCCAACCTGCTGCCCCCCCACCGTTCCAGCTCTACAAATGTGACTTGTCTTTAACCCATAGCACCCCCTGCTGTTAGTCTTGGGCCTCTGCATATCCGTGCATTCACAAAGAATCACTAGGAGCTCAACTGAGACCAGAAAACTCATTTCACTGGTAACCTACAACAGACTTGGGCTAGCAGTGTTGATATACTCAGTAGGTGTGAGCAAGCTAGTTTGGATAAATGATGAACCTGGCCAGCTATCCAGCTCGGAGAGAACCATTTTGTAGGTTCATAAATAATATGTTCCCTTAACTGCCCTCCCAAATTAGCCCCATTCCCCAACAGCCAGTGCCTTACCTGCAGTGACAAGGTGTGACAGAGGCCCCCAGCTTAGCAGCAGTCAGATGAAGATTCACAGTTACAGTAGACAGGGGGAAAGGCAGGAATATTAATGAATTAAGATCCACCTGTCAGGTTGCTGTTTATTCTCATTGAGCAGAGAGGGAAGTAGAAGTAGAGAAATGAGGGGATTTTCCCAAGTCACACAGCAAATTAGTGACGAAGCCAAGATTAGGACTCGGGACATGCTGATTCCGAGTGTTGTGCTGACTCCTCTAGGTCATGGTCTCATGTAATCTACCAAGCCTTGCACAAAACTTTGGTCACCACGGACCTGGGCCAGATTCTGATTGAGACACAGAGCTCTTCGCCTTATCAGCTCTCAGCTATCCAGTCCCCCCTTTCACGCTGGATAAAAGAAAAGCCCCCTCACACTTCAGGGGAGCCCTCACTGGAGCTGGGCAAATGTCCCATGTTTTGGTTTGCTAGAGAGACAAGGCGAGGGAAGTAACATCTTGTATTGGACCAACTTCTGTGGAGGAGAGACACACACTTTCTTTGGTTTGTTGGCAGTTCCAAAAAATTGAGGAAGAAGAAGAAGAAGAAGAAAATTGGTTCAACCCAAACCAAAACTTTTCAGAATTTTTGGCAAATTGGAAAAGTCAGAAAAATTTTGTTTCAGGCCTTTAAAGCAAAGGAAATGAAGGACTAGATTCACCACACAGAGGCAGCACTTTCCCTCCACCCCAATGGTTTGGGTGCTCAGCTAGGAGGTAGGAGACCCAGGCTCAAATCCCCACTCTAGGGGCTTGAATGTAGGTCTCTCCACTCTTAACGGTGTGCCCTAACTATCAGCCTAATAGCTATTCCAATATGTATCCCTCTCTATCTAACCTGTTGACGTGGCTCCATTTTGGATAAATAATTAAATAGTCCTTGATGCGCAGACTGGCTCTCAGGTGTGCGTCCTTCAACAAGCGAGTGCCCTAACCACTAGGTTGTAGAGTCACACAGTCTCTCTCTCTCTGGCCCAATTCGTATTCAGGTATGTCACACAAAGCGGAACAGCTTCAGCAAGATAGAAAAAGAACCCTCCCACACTCCCGCCAAACAGCCAATAGCTTGTGGGTAGAGCTCTCAGATGGGATGTAAGAGACCTGCATTCAACTGACCCAAAAAGATGTTTCAGAAATATCAACTATTTTTGACATTATCAAAATAAAATGTTTCAATTTTTTGGGCTAGGTTAACAAGGGGATTTAGCTGCCATTCACAAAACTAAGGGGAAGGAAAAAGATCCCCCCACATATATTCAATAGCCCAACAAATAGGACAGTGATCCCAGATTTAGGTGCCTACTTTCCAGTTTTAAGCCCCACTGCGATCCACAAAACCCCCGCTTGGCTGCCACCTAACCCTGTAGGCACCTAAACTCACTCAACACCTAAACACCAGCTGTAACAGATCCCAAGGTGCCTAAGTGTCTGCCTCTGGACATGTGCACCGCTGCCTCCTTCTAAGCATCCAGACACCCACCTATCCTCCACCTGAGCCCCAGTGTGATTTGAAAACTGGGGGAAGGTAGGTGGGTTCCTCAGCCTATCTTACCTGCAGAGCCTCAGCCAGTGGATGCCTACCAGATTGGGCTCTATTCAAAATCTGGCTGGAGGAGGAGGTACCTCCTTCATAACTTTTAGGCAGCCTAGTATTTAGTGCATTGTCCTAGGATGCCAAGTTCAATTCCCCCCTCTGCCTGAGGGCGAGAAAGGATTTGATTTCCTCCCTCTGAGGTGCACGCCCTAACCACAGAGTTATGGGATATTCTGATATAGGATACCTTCAATTTCTCCTGTTGAAGCTGTTCCACTTTTGGATAAGATAAGCACTCCAGTATTGAAAGATTTATTAAAATTAACATCTTTTGGCCAGAGAACTCCCCAGGCAGCTTTTAGGACTTTTGGTATCAAGTTATCCATGCCTGCCAACTTAAAAAGTAATAGATGCTGTTTAGCATCCTCCTAAGTGCTTCATCATCCTTGTGTGAAGAAAGTACATCCTGCTTGTTTCCAAATATAGACAGAAAATATTTATTGAACACTTCTGCCTTTTCTGCATTATTAACAATAATTTGCCATCTCCACAGAATAATGCACCTAGTCCATTGTTAAGATTTCTTATGTTCCCAATATGCTTACAACTTTTTATTGTCCTTAGGCCTCCCAGCCATGAATTTTTCTCTGATGTCTTTAGCTTCACTTATATATTTTCTACACTTCATACCTCCTCACTTGTATTGATTGTTATTTACTTTTTTCATTTGTTATAAAGTTTTATTTCTAATTGCTGCCTTCACTTTCTCACTGAACCAGGATAGGCTTTTATGCAGTTGTCCTCTTTCTTGACTGTGGAATGATTGGGGTTTTTTGGCCATCTAATCAACCCTTCTTAAAGAGCTTCCAATTTTCATTCACATTTTTCCACCTACGATTTTCCTCCTGATCAATTTTGCTTGTAATTTTTCTCAGCTTTGGGAAGTTAGCCATTTTGAAGCACCAAGTATATCTATTACTGGTTGGAATTGTCCTCTGCCCATATTGAATATAGTCAGGTCATGATTACTGGTTCCTAGGCACTAACATCCTGTTCAGTGATAATTAATCACTATCTGTCATAAAGAGGACCAAGATAGATACTTTGCTTTAGAAAATCATTTATAATTTCTGAAGTCTATACAAGGTGCTCCACCCTCTTTAGTTCTGATCCAGAGGGTAAACACCTACTACTGCTTTCAGATACTTCCTTACCTCAAGTGGGAGAGGTCTGTGCAGTATATTTGAAGGTGCCAACCCTGCTGATGAATCACATACCTGTCCATATGATGGAATTTAGTTTGGCAATTTGCTTTTAAAACCAGCTAGGAAGTTACACATACAAAACTATGTTAAAAGAACATCAAGGTGGTCAAGATGGCCTGCTTAGCTACACAGGCCTGATTCATTCCCAGAGCAGGCTCAGCCTGTGCATTTAATGAGGCAGGGTTCTGTGGGGAAAAAAAGTATGTGATCATGTCATTAAAAATTGTATTGTGCTGTGTATGTACATGCACAAGGGGCCAAATTAAGGTTGCATAGGCAGCCTTAATTCTAGCATCGCCTAACTTTTCAGTGCTTGATTTTGCAACCTTAATGTCCTTTTAATATAGGTTTGTGTTTAATATCAGGTTAACTTGTGCTAGTAGGTTTACAGATGCAAGTTAAGTCAATATTACTAGTTTTAAATAAATATAATTTGTCCACACAGGCGTTTGCACTGAATTAACTAAATCAGTTTTCAAACTGATGCAACTCACGTCCCTCGATCTGCTGGAAATGCCCCTACTTATACAACCCAAAATGCCATAAGCCTTCTTGGCAACAGGGGCACACTGTTGACTCATATTCAGCTTTTCGTCCACCGTAACCCCTAGGTCCTTTTCTGCAGAACTGCTGCCCAGCCATTCGGTCCCTAGTCTGTAGCAGTGCATGGGATTCTTCCGTCCTAAGTGCAGGACTCTGCACTTGTCCTTGTTGAACCTCATCATATTTCTTTTGGCCCAATCCTCTAATTTGTCTAGGTCCCTCTGTATCCTATCCCTACCCTCCAGCGTATCAACCACTCCTCCCAGTTTAGTGTCATCTGCAATGACACACTGTTATAAATAAAGAGCTCTATGGCAGCCGTCACCTTTTACCAGAGCCTGCTGAAGTCGGTGGGAATCTCTCCATTCACTTCAGTGGGCTCTGGCTCAGGCTTTCAGCCAGTTACAGCATCTCCTTCTGGTACTAGATGCTGTCTCCAGCTGTGTCCAAAATCAACCCCTTCAAAGGAAGGAACCCTGCTAAAGGCACTTACCTTATCCCCCTAGACAAAGTCCTGCTGGGAGCTGTGTTCTGATACTGTTCTCTAATAACAACAGTTTTCTGGGTATTCATTATTTTATTGTACAACAAGGGGTTTTGGCTGGTGTTGTTTTCTTTCTGATATCTAGGCTCTTGATCACTGTTTGTATGTTTCGTGTTTTGCAATACAAGAGCCTTTGCATTAATACCCAGTTATTTGTTTGAATGTATTCTGAAATTATTAGCAATTTATTTGTAAAGACTCAAGCAATCAAGCCTTATTACCCTGACAGCTCATAGAAAGTCAATTTCAAGCCTGCACACTCTGGTATTTTCACAAGAATGGAATAATCTGGGCCAGCGGCTCTCAAAGTGGGTCAGGAGGACCCCAAAATGGGTTGCAAGTCCATTTTAATGTGGTCGCCAGGGCCAGTGTTTGACTTGCTGGGACCCGGGACTGAAGCTGAAGCCTGAGTGCTCTGCCCCGGGTCATGTAGTAATTTTTGTTGTCAGAAGCGGGTCATGGTGCAATGGAGTTTGAGAACCGCTGATGGGCTGTCGTCTCTCTTGCACTAAAATCTGCTTGGTCCAAAATAGGAGAATGCTGGGGGCCAGAACCAGCTCCAGTTCTGGTCCAGCTGTAACGTAGGCCTTACCTATACTTAGAGTTACACTGGTTTAACAAACACGCTGATCCTGCAAACACATATATGCTGCCATGAATAACTGAAGTCAATGGAACTACTCCTGGTAGTCAAGTTAAATGTGTTTGCAGGACCAGTGACTTTAATTTAATTTCATTAAACTGGTGCGAAAGGCAGTGTAGATGCTTAGTCTGATTTAAACCTGATTTATATCTGTGACACTGCACCCCATATTCTTCACAATGATCATCTGAGGTGTCATTGGAAAAGATATGATTTGCTGAATACATCCTATTTGTAGGCCTGTACCATTTTTGTATCTGAAGTTATGAATATTGACTAGGGATCTGCATTTCAAATGGGCTTACTCTGGGAAAATACCCGCAGCCAGCCTTTCAGGTACAACAATGAAGATGCCAGATGGGGCTGATGGCCCATCAGCAAAGACAATGGACTGGAATAGCTTAACCTTCCTGTGGGTGCTTTGGCCGGCCCTAAGCAGTGGCTGCTATAACACTGCAAGGGCATGTGACCAAACCACATGTTTCTGGACTCCATCTTGGGATGTCAGTATTTTTCCACAAACTGGCCTGGGAACCAAGTTTTGAAACAAAGGGTTCCCACCATACGCTAAAGCTGTATAAGGCAGGGAGTGACATTTTCTGTTGTTCTTCACTCCCCACGCAAGAAGACTCCTGGAAACACCTGAGGAACAAAGACTGAACTTGGGGGGGGAAGTGCTGGACCCAAGCTAAAGGGATTTCTAGCCGGTGTATGAAAAACCTGGGGATTCCAAGCTGTAAGCAAGTGCAGCTTGTATTTTAAGAATCTGCAGCCTGCTTGTATCATCCGTCAGGTTGAGAGACTGTTAAGTCAAATCCTCTCTCTCTAGTATGTAAAGCTTAGTTTGCTTTTTCGTTTATTTACTAGGTAATCTGCATTGATCTGTTTGCTATCACTTATAATCACTTAAAATCAATATTTTGTAGTTAATAAATTTATGTTTTAATCTATATCAGTGAGTTTGAAGTGAGGTGCGTGGAATCTTAGCTCGGAGGGGCTATTTCATTTCCTCTCCACATTGAGGGGGAGGTGAACTGGATAATAAAATTCATACTGGTTGGGTTTGGACCAGGGAAGATGGTACAGCTCTGGGGTCCTAGGCTGGGAAGCTGGTTTATTTTGGCTGTAGCTTCCCCATTGTTGGTTCACATGCAGTGGCTGGTCAGAGCCTGCATGTAACTGCAGCTGGGTGTCCCCCTACCTGGGTGAATGCTGGTGGAATTGTAGGATTGGGAGCGGGTCTGCAGCTAGTCACAGCAGCACAGAGAGAGAGAGAGCCCAGGCTGGTGGGTCGGAGGGCTCAGTGGTACCCCAGTTCCAGGTGGCACCCTGGGAGGAACCCGTCACAATATTGATCTACCTTAATTCAGTAACAATTTATCTAAATTGAGATAATCCTGATGTAAATAGAATGAAGAGAGTCTGCATTGTGATTTGAAGTAGTTTAATTAAATCAGTTTTAAATGAATTTAAAGTTAAACTGGTGCAATTTTGAATCTAGACAGAATCTTGGAGTACCCTAGAAGCTGCTCTAACTTATGGTAGCTGGTTATCCCGAAGAGCCAATACACCAATTGAGATGCTTAACCCGTCCTCTCTTGCTCCTGACACACTCCATACACTGGCAGGGGGCAGTTGACACAGGACCTGGCTATGCCAGCTTTATACAAGCTGAGAGTCGCCCCTGCCCAATGGGAATCCTCTCAGTATGTCAGTTAAGGCCAGGTTCCACTCATTTGAATCAAGTTTCTCAAAGAAATTGGGTTGGAAAGAGAAAATCTGGCTCGTTGTACCAGAGCAGGTTGAAAAATCTGATTTATTTTCTGCAAAACACATCAGAGGAAATGAACATTGTTTGTTTCTTTTAACATTTTCACTGAATTTTTCAGGATTTCAGAAAAACACACAAAAAAACCCCCAAACTGAAAATATTTTGTCAAACAACAACAAAAATTAGGTTTTCGGGTTTTGGGGGGGTTTCTCACCAAAACCTGAGAAATTTTGACAAAAATGGAAACTGTCTCATAAAAATGTCCATTTTGTTAAAAAGCCACTTTGTGGGGAAAATGTGTTAATGACAAAATGTTCAACCTCTCTACTTTATATGCTCAGGACACGATGCGACACACCTGGGATCAGGGGGATCTGAACTGTTCAGCATGGAAAGGGCTGCTGGTATCACAGGAGGGATGTGTACACATAAATGCAAAATTAAACTGTTGATTATTTATACAATCTGAACTTTGCTTTTGGCACATATTTGAGTTTAACAGTAACTTTCAGTTTTGGGGTGAAATCCACCTTTATCTAGAGGTCTAGGCATCACTTAAAAAAACACTTTAGTCTAGTCCAGGGGTAGGCAACCTATGGCATGGGTGCCAAAGGCGGCACGCGAGCTGCTTTTCAGTGGCACTCACACTGCCCGGGTCCTGGCCACCGGTCTGGGGGGCTCTGCATTTTAATTTAATTTTAAATGAAGCTTCTTAAACATTTTAAAAACCTTATTTACTTTACATACAACAATAGTTTAGTTATATATTAAAGACTTATAGAAAGAGACCTTCTAAAAACGTTAAAATGTATTCCTGGCACGCGAAACCTTAAATTAGAGTGAATAAATGAAGACTCGGCACACCACTTCTGAAAGGTTGCCGATCCCTGGTCTAGTCTAATTTGCCATATGTTCTTATAACGCACTGATCACCATAGGGTCTAACGTAGTCTGTGTTCTCTAGAGCCCTATGCTGGGGGACAATCTGTACCCTTTGATTTTATTTTAAGTGAATTTAGTAATGTTGTATTACACCACTATGGGTTCGGCTCTAGTGGCTAGTTTCAAGCTCAATGGAGTGAAAGTCACCTCTGCTACTTGCTTCAGATTTAGAATCTCTAGGAACAAATAAAGACCAAGGGTAAATGATCACACTGACATTCACAAGTACAAGGTTGAGTCTGTTTTCCAAGTTTTATTAAAGTTATGATTACCCAAGCATATAGAAATTCTATACACACCTATGCACAAGTTACATATATAGCCATACTCACATCCTTAACGATATTCTTAAGGTCTGATGGCTGCCTTGCCAACTGATCATCAGTAGAGGGATGGTTCCTGCTGGAGTTTCCCATAGGGAGCTCAATTTTCCTAATCTGGGCACCCTCTTTTTAAAGTGTGATTCTGACTATACATCATTAGCATTTACACACGTAGTGAACCCTGTGGTTAGGGCATGTGTTAGAGAAACGTGACTACCACGTATCTTGTAAGCAAAATATTACTCTCATAGTTAATTTTTTGGAATATCACCCATTAGTACATCTTTTCCCGTAATCTTGTGGCATAGGGTCATTCTTTGGTCACTTACTTATTACGTCAAGCATTTCTTAAGCCTAGCATGGCTAAGCTAAAATCGTACAGGCCTCAGCCTGTAGGCCTCAGCCTGTAGGCCTTGCGTTTCAGCCCTACTTACTTAGATACCCAATACATAATTATCCCTCCTAACTACTGATCAATCTTATACTTCTATAATCCTACAACGTAACTCTATTTAACATACAATGATTATATAATGACATAACATGTTAGTTAATCATATCATCACATAATAAATGAACAATAAACTAAAATCATTGGCTACAAGACTTAGAAGCTAGCTGGGAGGCTGTAAAAAATGATATTAATATACAAGTATCACTTTTCACAGCAGCAGACTTACTAGCAAGCAAGTCTGAAAAAAGAAAAAAGCAACCAAAAAAGCAAAAGTAACAATAACAACAAAAAGACAAGAACATGCAAACACCTTATTTGTGTTTCTATTATGTTTAGGTCCAGTAAAGAATAGACACAACTGTCCATTATTTTTATTATCGAGTCTGCAAAAAAATCCCCTATATAAATAAATTACAATGATTTGGATATGTATATGTGCATATTTATTTGCTTTTCCTAAAGTTAATTAAGTGTTTTAGGAAAAATTATCAGAGCGACCACCAGCAAGAGTTGGTGGTTGCACTCTGAGGCCACCAAACTTTTTTTTTTGTGAGAACCCCTGGACTAGATGATCACAATGGAATCTATGACTTTCCAGGCTGGGCAGTTACTTGTCTACACTGTGAATTCCCCAGCAAAGTCAGACCGCTTAAGCAGGTCCGCTTTACTTTTTTCCAGGGCTTTGGAGCTGTGCTCCGGCTCTGCTCCAGCTCCAGGCAAAAACCTGTAGCTCCACTGCTCCAGAGCTGCTCCGCGCTCCAGCTCTGGGCTCTGCTCCAAAGCCCTGCTTTTTTCCTCAGAGCACAGCGTCAAAGGTTGGGTCCAGAGGTGAGAAGTTGCCTTAACCTCTTCCCAAATATGTCCCAGGAATCCCACTTAAATTTGTTTGTCTAGGACATTGTTTCAAAGAGTCCTTTGAAGCTCATAACACTTCCTAGGGTAAATGTTTAGCCATGTTTCCTCCCTTGGGATGTTCTATACAATCCCACAATTAGACATACACATTTGCATTTTTAATATAATGAACTCCTAAGATACTGAATGTTAATTCAATAAGGTTTAACTTCATTCAATAAGATTGGACCAGGATATTTAAGGAAATTTCCATATCTGTCACACTAACAGCCAAAGTCCTTTTTGAAAACACAATTAATGCAGAATTATAGAGATTTTTGCAGAGATAAGAAAACAACTAAGATGCAACAGATGTGGGAACCACTGACAACCAGGAGAGAGAATTTTAATAAAACAGGATTTAAACCATGGTCTCCCTCCTATATCAAAGTCAGCCCATGTAAGGCCTGAAACAGCAAACACTTAACATCAAGCATAATGCTCACTACCATGAGTAGTTAGCTCCATTGTTCGATCCTGCACAATAGACTAAAGTCAATGGGCCTCCCCCTATGTTTAAAGTTAAGGATGTGCTTAAGTGTTTTGCTGGATGAGGTCAGAATGCTAAGCATCTGGTAGGCTCACACCCCCATAGGCTCTGCAAAGTGATTGTTGGTCAAATACATCACAGTGAAGTTAAGTGCCAATTGTGGCCACCAGATGGCACTCATAATGTACGATACTGTAGAGAACCTCAGAGTTACAAACACCTTCGGAACGGAGGTTTTTCCTAACTCTGAAATGTTCATAACTCTGAACAAAACGTTATGGTTGTTCTTTGAAAGGTTTACAACTGAACATTGACTTAATACAGCTTTGAAACTTTACTGTGCAGAAGAAAAACGCTGCTTTTAACCATCTTAATTTAAATGAAACAAGCACAGAAAGTGTCCTTACCTTGTCAAATCTTTTTTTTTAACTTTCCCTTTTTTTAGTAGTTTACGTTTAACACAGTACTATATTTCAATTTTAAGTAATTTCTCTTGCTTCTTTTTTAGTGTTAGTTATCCATGGGAAAAAAAAAAGCCAACATAAAAGCCCACTAATTTAAATGTCCATTCAAATAGTACTAAAAAAATGCTGCAGCAAAACGTTCCGGCACTAGTCTTTATAATGACAATTAAAAAAAAAAAAAAGAAATATCCAAACTTAACTTTCCCACTTAACTTTAAAGCATCAATTATGTAGACTTGAAAAAATCTTTAATGATACTTTGCTTGAGGTTGCTAACAAGCTTTTTTGCTGCCAAGGTGCGTAGCTTGTGAAGCATCATTAGGTTAATCGGTGTGGCTTCAGGCTGTTGTTCAAGCCATTGAAGACAGGCAGTGAAGCACTCTTCTGCTTGCATGTGTGGGATCTTCTTGGGGTTCTCCCCCTCCTTGTCACTATCACTGTCCGGTTGTGCTGTTTCTCGTACCAATTCAATTATCTCATGGTCGCTAAGAATAGGGTGTCCGTTCTCATGTTTATCTGCGTTTAGCCATTCCTCCTGTTCCTCCATGGTGATATCTAAAAGCTGTCGCACTTCAGAAAAATCTAGTTGATTTATTTCCATCTGGTCATTGTTTTCCAAATTATCTGGTTCAGTGTTATCAATACACTGCCAAAGTGTATTCCATGAGCGTCTCAAAGACTCAGAACTAATCTCATTCCAGGACTCGGCACACATGTAGACAGCATCTTTGATTGTCAGCTGTTTACAAAAATCTGTGTAAGATTCAAATTGCATCGATCCCAGTAATAATCGCTGTAAGAGGTTTCGCTTGTATCGACATTTCATGTTTTCCAGAACGCTTCGGTCCATTGGCTGAATGAAGCTGGTGATGTTTCGTGGCAAAAACAAACACCGAATGCTTCCATCTTCCGTCAATAGATTTTCAATGGCAGGGTGAGATGGAGCATTATCCATTAGTAGCACAGCTCGGATGGGTAATGATTTTGAGGTAAGATAGTCTTTCACAAGCGGAACAAAGTGTTTAAAAAACCAGTCGGAGAAAATGCCTTTATCCATCCAAGCACAGCGCTGGCTGTAGTAATGGACAGGTAGAGCTGACATAGTGACGTTTGCAAAGCAGCGAGGTTTTGCACTTTTGTGAATGAACACCAATGGGAGACGGAAATCCCCGCTTGCATTAGCCGTAGCCATCAGCGTGACCCGATCTTTACTGGATTTGAAATTCTTCACCTGTTTTTCTGAACTGTCTGCCAAAATCTTGTTTGGAAGCAGGTGCCAATACAAGCCTGTCTCGTCGCAGTTAAACACCTGGTCCCGGGTAAGTTCGTGCTGTTCAATAAATGATTTGAAAATGTTTTTAAATACACCAGCAGCATTCCAGTCAGTTGTCAGGAACTCTTCTTGCATCCTCAACTGCCGTATTCCATGCCGATTTTTGAACCGACAGAGCCACCCTGTGCTTGCTTTAAAATGGTTCTCACCTTTGTCTGGATACATTTCTCGGTAGAGTAACTTTGCCTTTTCTGTAACCATCACACCGCTTATAGGAGTGCCTTTTGATCTCTCTTGTGCAAACCACAGATGCATCGCCTTATCAAAAGCATCATCAGCAGCTTTGCGTACAATACACCTGCTTTTTACTGTTCCATTGTCTTTGGCTTCTTTTGCAAATTGCTTTATTTTTTCCTGGCTTTTCCGAATATCGGTGATGGTTGATTTCCCAATACCATATTCTACTGCTATGTTGCTGAGGGTAACTCCACTGTCGAGTTTTTTTAATATTTCTAGTTTTGTGTCAATTGAAAGTGTGACGCGTTTACGCTTCCTACTGCTTGCCATTTTGCTTAGTCATATAGTATTTGCTTTCCCCCCCCCCCCCGATGCTATCTGATTGTGTAATTCCGGTTCCAAATGAGGTGTGTGGACCAGTTGACCAGCTAGTTTGTAACTCTGGTGTTCGTATCGGCGAGGTTCTATTGTACATGTAACAGAAACATACTGAAACTATCAAATAAAATGTAGTCACTGACTCCTAATGGAAAACTAAAAAATATTCTGTTTTGAAACAATTCAGCTCTGATCTAATATGTTCTGTGTTCTTTTTTCCCTTCTCTACTTGTTGTTGTTCATGAAAATAGGAACTTTGTTACTTAAAAATTAATCTGCTGCTCCTTCTTTCTCAGCTTGGAACCTTAAAAATATTCCCACTACAAACAGAGGTGGTGTATCAAAGGGAGTGTACTGAATTCGGAATAAGGTGCATGAGTGGGTTAATTTCTAAACAATGAAGTTCTTCCTTTCAATCAAATGTTCCTATTGATAAAAGAGAAGACAAAAAGAAAGAACATGTTATATTAATTTATTACAATTAATTATTATTATTATTATTGAGTAAATTAAAAACCGGATCATGATGCACACGTATGAGGAGGCAGGGGAAAGTTTGTGTATGCGCTTTTAGGCCCTGATTCTGCAAACAGTTATACATGTGCTTGTCTTTAAGCATGTGACTATATCCATCAGTTTCAATGGGACCGCTCACGTGTAAAGTTAGGCAAGCATTTGCAGTTCGGCATCCACACTTCCAGCCTTTTTAATGCTTTATAGGTCCTAATCCCGCAAATTTCAGTGGGCTCAGTAATGTGCTTAAAGTGCCGTCTTCTGTGGAAGTGTTTGCATTCTCTAGGCCTAACCGTGCAGCCTTAACATATGTTGTTTTAAAAATACATTTTAAAATCTGTTTCTTTGAATTGTGCACAGAAAATCCACAATTGGGGACTGTTTCGGCAAGACACCCCCTAGGAGGCCAAATACGATGCCAGGCTGTAACAGAAGCCTAGGGCTCCTAACGTTGTAGTGCAAAAAGATGGGGCAGTTGTCTGAGCACCCCTCCTCCAGATATGATCACTGCCATCCATCACTCGTAGTAGCAATAATGAGCAGTACTCACCGGCGTTCACCAGGGGTACTTCTTGCTGCTGTTTTGCAGCCCTCAATAGCTCCTGATCTCGCTGCAGAGAGACGCAGAAACAAGGGACGACCCCTGCCACGAGCCCAAAGCCCCTGTTTGGAACAGGCTCAGCTTGGCATGCCTGGGAGTGGGACCTGGCTTTCCCCACGGCCAGGGCTCGGGGCTGCTCCCCTGACTGTATAGCCCCTGCCTCGGATGTGGGTCGGGAATTACTGCGGGTGGGGGGTGGGGGCGAACTGACTCGACCCCGGACTCCAGTGGGGCTGCCGGGGAAGACGGAAGGGCTGCGTCGCGCCAGCCTGCCAGAAAGCGAAAGCGCTTCCGAGTTCGCACGCTGCAGCCTCCCTGCCCTGGCCGCGTGGAGTGCTGGGAGTTGTAGCCCGAAGGGGGCTGTGCGCGAGCGGGCGGAAAGGACAGGCGCGGCTCCTGGGCGCGGAGGATGCTGGGAGGTGTAGTCCGCGCGGCCGGCGGCTGGAGGGCCTGGGGGAACTACGTGTCCCATGGTACTTGAGGGCGGCGGCGCCTGCGCGTTGCGGCCGAGGAGTAGTAAACATGGCGGCGGGGGCACTGCGCTCTCCTCCGGGGTGAAGCTCGCTGCGGTCCCTGCTCCTCAGTGCGGCGGCGGCGGCGATGTCGGAGCCGGGGCACCTGGGGGTGAAGCGGGCCGAGTCGGCGCGGCTGCGGCGGGCCGAGCAGCTGCGGCGCTGGAAGGGCTCGCTGACCGAGCTGGAGCCGGTGGCGCCGGTGGGCGCCCGGGGCCGGCACCGCGGCGGGGGGGCCCCCCGCGTCCGCTTCGAAGAGGGCGCCGTGTTCCTGGCCGCCTGCTCCAGCGGGGACGCCGAGGAGGTGAAGCGCCTGCTGGCCCGCGGCGCCCGCATCAACACCGCCAACGTGGACGGGCTGACAGCGCTGCACCAGGTACCGGCACCGGACCCCTCCCCGCGCCCGGTCCTGGCGCCCCACGAGACTGATCTCCCCCCCCCCCCGGACCGGACTTATCCCTGGGACCGGACCGTCTCCCCGCGCCCTGTCCTGACACCCCACGAAACTGACCCCGCGGACCGGAGACCGGTTCGGACTGCCCCCTGGGACCGGACCACTTGCGCCCGATCCCCCATGAAACTGACACCTGGCAACGGACCCCCCATGCCCCCCGGGAGAATCTTCCTCCGGGACCCACATGGGACTGACACCAGCGAGATCTCCTCTTCCTGGGCTGTCACCCCTGCTGGGGCTGGGACCCTTTGGATCTCTCTTGGGACTGGCTCCTGCAGGGGGCCTTCCCTCTGCACCCTCACCCCCTGAATGATTCCCCCTCTGGGGTTGGGACCCCCGGGGGACTTTGTCTCCTAGACTACTCAGGAGTTACCCTCATGGGGCCACCCCACACTAATCTCTCCACCTATCCCCAGGGCTGTCGCCTTCTCCCCCAGTAGGTGATCTGCTCCACTCCCCAGGGGCCAGGACCTCTTGGACTTGATGCCTACTTTTGTGTGGCTGACTCCTGGGGGACAGGCTGGTTATGCCCTGGGCATTATTACCAGGTGATGGTATCTGAGAGGTAACTTCCCCGACAAGAGCAGGGTAATTGCTACCTCCCATCCTCACAGACAGGTACTTGGCTCTTCACAGCCCTATGTCAAGAAACAGCTGCGGAGATGGGAGATAGTGTTAAGGGGTGCTGTCCGATCACCTTTCTGGCTGGGGTGGTGGACACCTTCACCAGGTAATACACCTGGTAGCTCTTCTCCAGATAATTGTATCTAAGGACCCCTCATCCCCTGAAACAAAATCTGCCCAATCAGCTTCCTGTGTCAAGTAATCTGCGCTGTGCAATGTAATAAATCTTCCTCCAGGCTATTGACCAGATCAAGATAATCATCTCCTTCTCTTCCCCGCACCTTGCCCCTTACAGTCCCACTCTGGAATAACTACTGATCACTGCCCAGCACTATGTAAAAAGAATCCTCCTCGCTCATCAAAGTTCATTCTTCCACAATTTAATGTTCTCCTTGCAGCAGGTTACGCCCCTGCCATGGTACTATTCACTCTCCATGCCTTACACTACATTGCCTTCTCTCCCCACATAACAGCCACATGGTTTTTCTTTCCACCAGTAACAAATAATATTCCCTCCCCAAGAACCCAGGAGGAGAAGAAAATAAGACTGTAGAGACTTGGCTCAGTCCACTGTCTTTTCCTCTTGGGGGGGTAGGGGGAGGAGGGAATCATTGTGGAGAAAGAAAACAAAGCTTTCAAATATCTTGTCAGTTTCTTGCAGGAGAGGGCAAGATCAGATTGGCCATTGTTACCTGCAATGCCTATATCTGGGTCTTAAGATGTTTACACACAAAGTGAAATAAACAAGGCTTTGGTGTATGTGAGGTCCATTTTGCATATCTTTCTCTGTCAGTACCTACAGAAGGGACCCTATAACATCTAGTGCAATAACATACTATCTTCTCTGGCTATTGTAAAAATCTGACAGTTTGATTATTGTAAAATCTCACAAGGAAATAAAGCAGCTAAATGAGCAAAATAGAGTGCTGAGGTGGCTGTCCAATCTTGCAGCAGAGAGAGAAATTGACAACTCTGATTTCTTGAAACTTTATATGTAGAAACTGTTTCAGCTCTAGGACTGTATTTTTCATGTCTAGAAATAACCACAGTACTTGGAAAACTTGGGGGTTGCCATTTTTGCAAGGTCAAAATGGGCTCTTGTCTGCCTCCTCATATCTACCATGTGGGAGTTGCCCTGATACTTTTGACTTCCAAAACTTTTTTTTTCTTGGCAACCTTTGCAGAGACCACAAGGTGCCAGAGTCTCAGATAAGCAACATGGATTCTATTAATATAAATCCAAATGTACTGCAAACTACGCAAAAGTAACCTTAGAGGCTAGCCTTAAAATGTCAAAATCTTGGAAATTCAGAATCAAGCCCAATTCATCCCTTAGCTTACGCTGTGCCTATGTAATGCAACGTGTTACATGATATTGTGTATTAATGTCAGATCTGTGGTACCCTGGTACAACAGTGAGGCAGCTATATGTTTAAAATGACTGGCAAGGAGCTTAGCAGAGCATCTGAAATTACAGCTGGTTGCTTTTGTCAGTGAAGTCAGGTTTATTTTAAATTGTATTTAAAAGTTTTTGTTTCTTGCACTGGCTGAGACCTTGTAGACTAAATATCGCTGCATTAGATTTTTGTGGCCAACTGATAAAACCTTGAAATTATGGTTTTATAAAGAATATACTGACTACGGTGGCACAAAAAAGCAACAGTAGTTGAGCTCCTGTCTTGGTTTGGTTAGTATTGTGAACTGAAATACTTGGGACACCTAGCAACTTGGTCAAGGAATGTGACCCTTTCTGATCTGGATGTAGGCTGTGGTCTGTGTTCATATTTCCTCATGACCAAAGGTGACGTGCTTTGACATATGCTTATTAGCGCATCTCCTCTGGGCCAGTTTGATTGCTTGAGTGTACAGGTATTAAAGGAGTTTTTTAGCTATGGTATTGTGGAAAACACCAATTGACAATGTACTGAAAATTCATAATTCACAATTTTCTGATCGTACTTATTAAATAACATATTAAATAAGTTGTACCTCATTAACTATATAACATTTGTACTTCTACGTTAATGATCTGGGTAATAATAACGGATAATCCCATGGACTCTAGCAACAACCGTAATGTAAGTAGTCATTGAAGAGTATATGGTGTAAAAAGTATTTGATAGAGGAAAATTGAATTACTGGTGGATGTAGCATGGTAGAGTTGGAAGGAGAGGTTCTCTTGAAGTCCAAGATGGAATTGTTGCCACAGTTTGAGGAAATTATTATATCATCTTGCTGATGCTTGCAATACAGATGACCTCCAAAAAAAGCTTGTAATTAAGCATATTGCTACTTGTCAGAGTTTTTAGACATTGATGATAAATTCTTTCTACCATGAGATCAGATGTATTGAATGTGGGACCAGCGATCAGCAGACCGCACCCAAACTTCAATTTGTATATGGAAAGGATTCTATCTTAGTGACTAACAAAGTCTTGGATAACACAGTGAAGAATAACATTTAGAGCTTTGATATTGTAAACTGTTAATTCATCATAAGAGTAGTTCTTAGCCATGTGAGTAGTCAAACTGAAGCAAATGAGATTACACAAGTGTGAGGCTTAATTGTATAAGTAAAGATTTGCGGGAAGGGAGGTTATATTTTGAATGCTAATAAACTTTGCACTAGTTTCCCCCCTCCCACATTAGAGTATTGCGGATTTTCACTATGATGCCAGACTAAACATTCTTGTATATATTATGAATTCATGGAGTGCTGTTTATATATGATAAAGTTGATGCTGACTGATGTAAAACATGTTGCACCTGACAAATTTATATCAAATGATAATGCATGTAACCTTAATTATATCTGAAAATCTGAGTGACGGTGTTTTGGTATTGAGTGTATGGGTCACAGGATGTTTTCTTTCCTATTTGGAAGATGACACTCTGGATAGTGTAAAGCCATCCCTCAAAGCCAAAGTAAGTTGAAGGTCCTGACAAACAGCTAGTGTGTTGACAAAAGCTGCAACAAATAGAATATTTCTTTAATGTCAATAAAAATAACTGTATTACAGACTTATTTTGGAGAGAGACTTAGGGTGAACAGCATCGGGTGAATGATGTGCACGTACACTTGTAAAACCAAATGGCTACGTAAAAAGGAAAGGGGTTCTGTTAGTTGGAACAAGTTTGCTTTGTTGCTGGGGTGGTTGGTAGGAAACGTTTTCTCTTCCATTAAAGCAAGTACGTTTAGGCAAACAAGGTGCTTGTGTTCAAGGAGTTAAAATGAGACTTTTGGTACAAGCAGAGGTTTGTCTAGCTCAGCGGTTCTCAACTTTAGCAACCTGAAGCCCCCTCCCCCCCATTTTGTTTTAAAAAATTTTATGGACCCCCAAGCCGGCTTCTAATTTTTCCCTGGGGTGCTCAACCGCTGCTTAGCCCCAGGCCCCACCCCGTCTCCACCCCTTCCCCCAAGGCCCCACCTCCGCCCTACCTTTTCCTGCCCAGGCTCCACCCCTGTCCCTCCTCTTCCTCACCTCTTTCCTCTCCTGAGCACGCCCCATCTCCCCACTGCTCCCAGCACCTCCTGCACACCACTGAACAGCTGTTCTGCGGCGTGCAGGAGGCACTGGAAGGGAGGGAGAGGAGTTGCAGTGGGGTCAGTGGCTTTGGACATGACTCGCGGACCTCCAGGGGTTCGTGGACCCCAGTTTGAGAACTGCTGGTGGTAGCTCATTGGTTTACGCAAGTTAAGAATATGAGTTTCAACTTTCTGCCATTTCATTCTTGCGTGCTTTTACATCTACATATATAAAATGTCACAGGCCACACACAATAATATTGGTTTAGTTTCAGTGGAAGCACTCAGTGGCTTCACACACTTTATTGCTTTCATACAGGGTAAATTTGAAGCATCTTGCACTTATCCATTTGGATAGTCGTAGCTATTGGTCTTGTCTTCCATAAATGTTTCACCCAGTTTTGCTAAGAAAAATTATATATGTACTTGGGGAGACCTACTCTTCGCTATATAACTGTGACACACTATTTTGAAAATGACCTTTGAAATTACAAGTCCCATTACAGAGCCTCCAGCTGGCAGTGGCCATCTTTCTGAGAAGTGTCAGGTGTGGTATGTAAGCCTGATCCGAGGGCCAAATTCTGATCTCAGATATGTATGCTGTAACTCCAAGTAGACTTCAGTTGAAGTTGTGCACTTAGCCCAGTGACTGTAATACTGTTTCTGGGTTAACATCAGCCAAACTCACTACATAAACCTTCAGTAGCTTTACATGTGTTCAACATAAAAGTTCTTGCTAAGATTGTTTTTAGTATTTTTAAGCAGGATGGAAAGTAGTTTAGTATCTCTGATGTAATGTGTGCAAACAGCTGGTGTCATTAACTTATCAGCAAAGCCTCCATTTCAGCTGGAGAATTAGAAATACCAATTTCAGTTAGACAATATTTTCAAATAGTTTAGACTCAAAACTATTTGTGGTGAGTGGGAGGTGGGACTCAGCAATCAATTTCTCCAAAACTTTAAACTTTCTTTAAGAACCAATGTTTCTAGTTCTCCTTGTTGTGAAGACAACTTTCTGACCGTAGACACCACTGCGTGGTTTTGGGTCTTGTAGGCATCTCCAGTGCCTGTGCTGATCTTCCTCAGAACGTGGCCAAGCAGCAGCAGAGTGAAATTAAGACTTGTAGCACTTTCATTGCTGCCGTTCGGAACCCTGAGGGCATTAGTGGAACTAAAGTTTTGGGCCGGCTTTATGCTATAGCTGTTTAGGAGAACTCTGAGCAGCAGCAGGCACTGGAGATGTTCATGAAGGGAGTGCAGTTCAAAGGGGAGCCCAAAAATTCGAGATGAAGGGAACAGTAGTGTAATGAAGACCCCTCCCCATTCTCACAGCAGCCAGGAGACTCTTGGGGGGGAGGTATGTACGAAGTAGTGAAGGGTATATTTGGCTAAGTATTCAGACATCACATTTGCATGTTCTGTTTTGGCCTCTACACCTTTAAATTTAGTTTTGCCTATACATCCAGCTTAATATAATTTAGGTTTAGGTGGCTCTATCACTGAAACATACTCAATTCCTACAAGTCAGAGGACTGGTTTGCTAGTCAAGGTGAAACATACCTGTGCCATCACACCTCCATAAAGCCACTTCTCCAAGCTGTGCTTCCAGCAATTTAAACTAAATAGTGCTATACTGGATGCCCCATCATCTCAGCCATTGGCACCCTGACAGCAGGATTGTCTGGCTATGTAAACTCTTTCCTCAGGCCCTACTCTATCAGCACTCCCAGCGATCTTCAAGATACCACTGAATTCCTGAGGAAACTACAATCCATTGGTGATCTTCCAGAAAACACCATCCTGGCCACTATGGATGTAGAAGCCCTCTACACCAACATTCCACACAAAGATGGACTACAAACTGTCAGGAATAGTATCCCCCGATAATGTCACGGCAAACCTGGTGGCTGAACTTTGTGACTATTTCACAACTATTTCACCCACAACTATTTCACATTTGGGGACAATATATACCTTTAAGTCAGCGGCACTGCTATGGGTACCCACATGGCCCTACAGTATGCCAACATTTTTATGGCTGACTTAGAACAACACTTCCTTACCTGTCGTCCCCCAACGCCCCTTGCACGAAGCCCGGTGCCAACTCTGTCCACATATCTATTCAAGTGCCAGCAATTCCCCGCTGCAATGTACATTGGCCAAACTGGACAGTCTCTATGCAAAAGAATAAATGGACACAAATCTGACATCAGGAATCATAACATTTAAAAACCAGTAGGAGAACACTTCAGTCTTTCTGGTCACTCAGTAACAGACCTAAAAGTGGCAATTCTTCAACAAAAAAACTTCAAAAACAGACTCCAGCGAGAAACTGCTGAACTGGAATTAATTTGCAAACTGGATATCATTAAATTAGGCTTGAATAAATACTGGGAGTGGCTGGGTCATTACACAAACTGAAATCTATTTCCCCATGCTAGTTACTCACGCCTTCTTGTCAACTGTTTGTAATGGGCCATCCTGGTTATCACTACAAAAGTTATTTTTCTCCTGCTGATAATAGCTCACCTTAATTGATTAGTCTCTTAAAGTTGGTATGGCAACCCCCATCTTTTCATGTGTTGTGTGTGTATGTTCCCTGTATGCATCTGATGAACTGGGCTTTAGCTCATGAAAGCTTATGCCCAAATAAATTTGTTAGTCTCTAAGGTGCCACAAGTACTCCTCGTTCTTTTTGCGGATACAGACTAACACGGCTACCACTCTGAAACCTAATTATAACATTGTTCATCAAATTTCTATTTGATAAATTGTTAAGAATATAACTTACTACTAGAGCTGGTTGAATAATAGGAAATAAATGTGTCTAATTTGATATCTTTTACTGCTGTTCATCAAACAATATATTCTCCAGGTACTGTTTGAGAAGCTGTGGAGAAAGCGGAGTACCCCAGAGATGTATTGGTCAGACAAATTGGTTGGACAAAGACTGATGAAATGTGAAGAATAATCACTGAATGCTGTGTGACCAGCCCAGTTCACTCAATTTCTTTTGCTTTTGGAATACTTTTTTCCCTTTTTGCATTCACTCCACATCTTCTTTACTTTGCTATGTTAAATCTTGATCAGGCCTTTTTTTTTTTTTTTTTTTTTTTTTTTTTTTTTTTTAAAGAGCTGTCTTCAGTCCCTTACACTGGCCTCCCTTACCTTCAGTCCCTTACACCACCTGTCCATGTGCCCAGAAGTAGGGCTTGGAATTGTGCTTGGCACTTAATTAACCAGATACTGAAACCAAACTGGGAACTCACTGTCCAGGGCAATGTCCAGTGAGAAGCCAACACCCTTTCTCCCCCATCTACTAGGGAATTCCTACCAGGATGCTTTTCTTGGCCCTTCTTCAGGGGCAGCATATTTTATATCGTTCTCTAGCTAGTAGGTGTTACATTTTGAAGACAGCCCTCATACCCCTTATCCAGCTGCTGGAAGGTAGGGGGAAGGAAACATTCTTTGTAGTCCCACCCTCCCACTCTGTTGCACCCTCAGTTTACTTGGTGGGAGGAAGATGGGCAGGGGTATCTCTGTTCCTTCTCCAGCACACTGACACCAGTATTGGGGGAGGTCCATCTATGCTACTTCCTTTTTCAACCTCCATTCAGCCCTCAATAGTAAATAGAGGCACTGTCTGTTTCTGCTGCTGCTCAGAGCTTTCCCAAGCAGGAACAAAGTGAAATTGATTTTTTTTTTTAAAGTATCAAAGGGGTGTCAGTCTGGATCTGCAAGAGCGACAAAGAGTCTTGTGGCACCTTATAGACTAGCAGATATATTGGAGCATAAGCTTTTGTGGGCGAAGACCCACTTCGTCAGACGCATGTCAGTTTTTTGTCAGTTTCACTGCTGTCCCCAGCTTTCTCAGTAGCAGCTCTGAAAACTGACAAGTAGAGCCCTGCACAGATACAAAATTTGTATCCATGTCGGGTCTGCATGTGGATATCCGGATGCAGATATCTGCGGATATAAAGCAGACGTCCGTGGATTTACAGGGTTCTACTGACAAGACTCTGGTCCCTTAAGTCTATTGCTGCTTCAGAAAGCTCTGAGCAGTAGCAGTAATGCTGTCTGCAGATTTCAGAAGAGGAGCACTGTGTTTGTTTACACTCAAATGATGCTTGGAAATTTACTTTCACCACTATACATTATTATTTTTTTAAATGAAAGCTTGGATTCTGCAGGAAGCATTTTTTTTGCCTGTGGCAAATAAACCTTCAAGGTGCTGGGTGGGTGTAACAATACTGTGCCCTAATATGAAGACACATTGAGGGCCTTATAACCGACCTGCGTAAATACTGCTGCAGTTTAAAAAGCTCCTTATGCCAGCAGATGATATAGGAATCTTGCATAAAAACATGTTGTGTGGTGCTTCTCACACTGAATACCTGGAATGCTCTGCTGATTTACAGCTATGTCATAGCACATCTGAAGCCTGAGCTATAGGAACCAGTTGAAAGGTTAGGGATGATATTTGAATGCAGAGTTCTGTTGCTGTTAAAGCTGAATGAGATTACAATAAATTCTATAACATGAAATAGGCAGAAGTCTATGTGATAAACTTCCAAGAGTAGTGTTCAGTTTATATTTTTGAAGGGTAACGAAGAGGGCTAGAGACTCTCTTGAAAGTGCCGATTAGGTGGAGTGTGGTTCGTATGGCACTCACCAGGGTTCTCACAGAGGCCATAACACATCGAGATCATCGCTAACCACTAAAAAATGTAGCACTTCAACTTGATAAAAATAGTCCCATGATCTAGCTCGCCGTTGAGGATTAGTGCGTGCAGCAGGTCCGAAAAGCTGGCGTGGTAGAACAATTGTCAAAAAGTGAAACACCATGCAAATGAGTTTTTTTTTAACTACAAACTTTCCAAGATAATTCTCTTCTGGGTTAGGGGTGAGAGGGTGGAGTTACACATGCTATAAGTTATGCAGAAAAAAGCCTTTTTCAGAGGACTGGGGTAGGGTGTAACTCAAAACAGAAATGGAGGACCCTTTCAAGAATATTTTGTTGTTTTTCTCAAGAACAAAATCCTCCATGCAATGAATGAGGCTCCTTGGCCCAGTGGTGATGATGCAGCTTTAACATGCTGAATGAGCCAATTCTGATTCCAGGGATCTGGGTTTGGAGTTAATTTCAAATGTACCCTGAGGGTGGGTGCAGCAGGGGTACACTAGGAGGTGCACTCTTGCAATCTCCTTCCCTGGACTGCAAATTCACAGGAACCCATATGAACTTTACAAATCCCAGAGCCCTTGTTGTGGGACTCATTCTGTACCTTCAGTTTGAACGGGTGTACAAATAACCTGTCTAGTAGCAGCTCTGTGCAGACCCATAAGGGAGCATTTGTAGGCTCTTAACTGATAACTAAAAAGCCTTGAAAATGGAGGGGAAGGGAGATTGCCCTGCCCAAATCATCCCTGCTCCTACAACCATCCGTGTCTTTTAGAGCTTGGAGGTTTCCTAGGACACTTATTTTTACCCCTCAGTACCCTGTAGAGCTTATGGATGCCTCAATGTTCCTTCCTCCCTCTTTCTGTGCTACTCCTCAGAAGGGCAGAATAGGAAGTCTGCTAATGTGCATCTGCTGGTGTGAAGTAGCAGCGCTCCTTGTGTGTAGTGGTTGCAGGGTTCTCCAGTGCATGCCAATAGGCAAGTTGCTGTGGAAGTTGCTGTGGAAGGTTGCTGTGGAAGTTGTGCTCCTGAGTTCATTGGACTGTGCTGAGTTGGGCACTCCTCTGGCTAGGCACCTTGTTTTCCTCTATCAAGAGCTGTTTAAATTATAAAAATCACAACTCCAGTGTTCAAAACTTTGGCATTTGATCTTATGTTTTGTAATGTATGCAAGATTTATGAATGGATATTAATTGTGTTCTTTAGGGGGGGAAATCTTGTGCATGGGCTTCTGTTTAGATTTAAATCCACTTCAAGTTTCAGGTGTTAAAACAGGTGTTTGTCAGTTAAGTTGTGAAATATTTTACATCCAGCCCTAAAAATTCAAGAGTCATTTCGACTCCTTGGTCACAGAGTGGACTTATTTGAAACTATGTAGAAAACTAAATCTTTACCCTGAAAGAAAATGGTGTAACTTTGGTCTTGGTACTCACTTTGTTTTCACTCCTAACAAAGGGATTTAAATCCTGCTGTAACTGGAAAAATTGAACCTCACCCCTAACTTTGAGTTTTGCTCCCAACATTTCCACAATACAATAAGCTGACCTTGCAGAGGGACACTAGAGCAACTTCAGCTTTGCTTTTCCAGCATTCAGCCTTGGTTGTAAATCTTTGTGAAATGTACAGAATGTGGAATGACCACCTGCTATTAGCCTTTTCTGTGTCATTGCCTTTTCAGGCTAAAACTAAACCTGGCCCCACTCTGATACTTTGAGCTGCAAAGTTGATCTGACATTACAATTGCTCAGCATCCATTTCCAGACTCTGTCTGAAGCCGCCTCCTATTTATAATTTGTCGTTTGCTGCTTCCTTCCCGGCTGTTAGTTTTGCTTCTCTGCAAAGTTCAGTTTGGTTTGGAAAGGGGTGATATGAATGATTTCAGAAATTGAAGGTCTGGGCTAAACACCGTTGTACAGTTGAACAATTGGTGATTTTAAAACTGCCTTAGTTAAACTGGTGTAACTTTGTGTGTGGGCGCACTGTTGGTTTATATCTGTGTAGTTTGTTGTACAAGCATAAGCTAAACCGATATAAATCAAGTTTAAACCAACGGAATGCCCCCCCCCCCGCAAGATTGCACAAGTGTAATTAAAATGATTTAAAATTATACTGATGCAACCCCTGTGTGCAAACAAGTTTAAGAGTCCCAGACATAATAAAAGGTATTTCTCACCTTGCCTGGTCAAGATTAGAATGTATGCAAGGGTTGGTTAGTCTGTCCCAGTCAGAGGTTGTTGGGGATTTCATCATGTGTTCACTGTCCATATGTCCAATAATAGGTGCACTCAATTGTTTGACAAATTAATGTCTGTGTAGGAACAGGTATGTTGACTAGGAGGTTGGATTTTGTCCTTTGGTGGAATATTGGGTAGTTGAGAGTGACCCTTGGCCGTTCCAGTCTATTTTGTGTTATCTTAAGTCTTCCCGGGGCTTGTTTAAGCAAGTTGTACTACTTAAGCTGTATCGTATAGTTAAAGCAGAACAAGCCCCACTGTGGATGCAATTATATTGGTAAACCTGCTCATACTGGTACAGGAACTCCTCACTTAAAGTCGTCCCGGTTAATGTTGTTTCGTTGTTACGTTGCTGATCTATTAGGGAACATGCTCGTTTAAAGTTGTGCAATGCTCCCTTCTTACGTTGTTTGGCAGCCACCTGCTTTGTCCACTGCTTGCAGGAAGAGCAGCCCATTGCAGCTAGCTGGTGGGGGCTTGGAACCAGGGTGGACCGTCAGCCCCCCTATCAACTTCCCGCTCCCCTAAGTTCCCTGTGCAGCAGCTGCCCAGCAGGCTATCAGTTGCCAGCAGTTCAGCTGTCCCTCCCCCACTGCTATGTGCTGCTCCTGCCCTCTGCCTTGGAGCTGCTCCCCGAGCTTCCTGCTTGCTGTGTGTGTGGGGGGGGGGGGGGAGAGGGGGGAGGGGAGGAGGACATGGAGGAAGAAGGAGGCTAATGTCAGGGTGTCCCCTGCTCCTGCACCCCGCTTACCCCATCTTCCATAGAGCAGAGGACACACACGACAGAGCTTCCTGGTCTGAGCTTGCTGATCTAATTAACAAGGCAGTGTACTTAAAGGGGAAATGTGCATAATCTCTCTCTCTCTCTCTCTCTCTCTCCCCTTTCCTGCTGCCTTGTAGAGAGAGAGAGTTAACCCTTGAGGGCTCAGCCAATTGCTAGTTCATCATTTAGCACAGGGGTCTCAAACTCAAATTACCACGAGGGCCGCATGAGGACTAGTGCATTGGCCCGAGGGCCGCATCACTGACCCTGCCCCCTTGCTGTCCCACCCCTGCCCCCACTCCACCCCTTCCATTAGGCCCCGCCCCTTCTCCGCCTCCTCCCTTGTGCGCACAGCTTCCTGCTCCTCCCCCCATCCTCCCAGAAACAGCGAAACTCTTCCCATGCGGCCCGCGGAGCTCTTCCCTGCGGCCCACTGTGCTCCCTGCGCCCCCCGCCCCCCCTTTTTTTTTACCCCCAGGCAGTTAGCGGTGGGAACTGACTGGGGGTAAAAAATAAATAAATGGGGGGGCGGGAGTGGCGCGGGGATCCCGGCGGGCCGCAGGGAATAGCTCCGTGGGCCGCATGCGGCCCGCGGGCCGCGTGTTTGAGACCCCTGATTTAGCAGTAAGGCATTCCTTGGGAAATATCCCACCTTCTGACTTCACCACCTCAACCAAACTTCACAGTCATCATTGCTGTGTACTAGTATTAAATTGTTTGTTTAAAACTTGTACTGTGTGTGTGTGTATATATATGTATGTATGTAATAAAGACTATAATTAATATAGTCTTTTGTCTGGTAAAAAAAATTTCCCTGGAACCTAACTCCCCCATTTACGTTAATTTTTATGGGGAAACTGGATTCGCTTAACATCGTTTCGCTTAAAGTTACATTTTCCAGGAACATAACTACAACGTTAAGTGAGGAGTTTCTATATAGCTTACTCCCATCCAGGAAGGGAAATTCATAGAATCATAGAATATCAGGGTTGGAAGGGACCTTAGGAGGTCATCTAGTCCAATCCCCTGCTCAAAGCAGGACCAATCCCCAATTTTTGCCCCAGATCCCTGAATGTCCCCCTCAAGGATTGAACTCTCAACCCTGGGTTTAGCAGGCCAATGCTCAAACCACTGAGCTATCCCTCCCCCCCTAGGCATCTGTATACCAGCATAACTGCATCCATCCTAGGCCTTGTGCTGGTATAACTGTTTCAGGAAAAAATTGCACCCCTGTTGAAAATTGTACTGGTACAACTTTCAAGTGTACTTGGTGTGGAAGAACACAGCCATAATGTCCTACTGTGCTGTGCTGTCCTTCTGTGCCTTCTGTAAAAGGCATAGAAATTTGTTCAGATATCACCAAGTAGAGGTGTTGCTGGAAGGTAGCTGAAACAGTAATGAACCCATAGGGAAAAAAGCCAACTTGTATCCAAAGGATTTTAACAAATTGCTAATTATATTGGTGTAGATTCACTCCCTGCATGTCAGCTCCTCCCTGCTCCTGTGTTATCTTACCATACCACATCCTTGTGGAGAAGATGTAGCTGCACTGAGGCTCCCAGTCTCCCAAGCTGAGGATGTGCTGCTGTTCTACTTTGCCACTGAGCTAGCTTTTAGAGGGGTCTGTGAAACCAGCATCATAAACTAGCTCGATAGGAGGAGGGGCTCATCTTCAGACCCGACATCAAATTAGCCCAGCAATGTTTAAAATAACGATACTTAGCACTTTACATCTTCAAAGCCCCTCCTAGCCAGTTACAAGACCAAGAATCTAGTGCATGAGAAGCATGTCCAGGATTTGAAATTCAAAAAAAAATTTGACAATTGAAGAAATATTACCCCTGATGATTTTGTTCAGGGCTCAGGAATAAATGAGTTGGTTTGTCTGATCAGCAATGGTCTGTCATAATCTTCCTCCTTTATAGACCTCGCATTTTAGCAATTTTCCAGAGCACTACAATGCAATGTAGGAAGTAATATGTACAAATAACACTTCAGTAGCCTAAATACATGAAAATCATTGGAGTAGGAAGTCCTCTCCCCTCTCACTCTACTGAACACAATGCCCCGCCCTGGAGCTAGTTGATGGTTTGCTGCTTGTGAAACTTCTTTTAGATACAAAGTAAAGACAAAGTCCTGAATATTTGCAATCTTGAAACGTCAACAGAACTCTTCATAAAAAGGGGGGTGTTGTGTCCAAATCTCAGTTTAGGTGATTGCACTCTGCTTCTTCCCCTTCTCCCCTCCTCCCCAATTCGCTTGCAGCTCCACAGTTGCAAGGTTGCTGTGGGCTGTTAGATAATTGTCCTGTTTCACTGCAGAGGTGACTGCACTTCAGTCGTGAGTAAACTGATTCCTTTACCTGTCTGGCTGAGCTTCACAAAAACTGTTGTTGGTTGAGCTCTTTGGGGGCTTTCCTGAGCTTGCTCTTTCTCCAGCACTGCCAGAATGACCCAGTTAGATACTCCACTGGTCAGGTAATGCTAATGCTCTACTGCAGTGTTTCCCAAACTTACAACAGTTGCGTACCCCTTTTGAGACATTTGTCTTACCGGCGTACCCCTTCTCTGGTGAAGATAATTTGGGGGAGGGAGGTAGCCACATTTTTATAACACACTCCTAATTCGTTTCATTTTGGATTAAATGTTTATTAGAAATAAATACAAAATTATATTACATACATTTGAAACAAAAATTTTAATAGAAATAATAGTTACATATAGAAATAGTACTAGAATAATTAAAATAATATATATATATATATATATATATATATATATATATATTATATATATATATATGGTGAATTCGTATCATTCTGAAATTAAAATACGCTGGTTTGGTTAGGTTAGTGAAGAAAGCACTAGTTTTAATACTTACTATTTCGGTACTGAAAAATTTTCAGTACAAACCAAACTATTCAGAGCGAGGGATGGAACTGCTTTTGACCAGACACTGTCACGGGGATATCTGGCTCAATGTTTGTGATCTTAAGATGAAGATGGGGCTCCACGTCAATAAGACAGTTTCGTTTTTTTGCTTTGATGCCAACCAGCGCAGAGAATCCGATCTCGCACAAATACGAGGTGGGAAAAGGCAGAAGATACTTGACAGCTTTGTCCGATAGAGCTGGATATTCAGAGCTAACCCCCAACCAAAATGACGTCAGTGTATTTTGCTTAAATTTTGTTTTCAGGAAGCTATCTGAAGCCACCTCCAAGAGCTGTTCTTCTTCTGAAGCAGAGAAGTTATTTGGCAATATTTGAACATTGATGATAAAAAGGGTTCCTTATTCATTCAAAGGTGCCGTTCGGTTCAGGGAAATATTTACGAAGATCTTTCTGCAAGCTTTCCAAATGCTGCTTCATGGTTTGCAACACATCACTATCGAGTTTGTTAGTCAAGTTTATTACTAAGTCATGAAGAGTCATGAAGAGATGGAATCCAGTTCACGACGACTAAGACGTTTATGCCACAGTTTCAGTTTTGCGACCATGGCGCTCACTTTGTCATGAACATGGAATATGGATATGAGTTTCCCTTCCAAGGATAGATTGAGGTTGTTTAAATGAGCAAAGATATCTGCAATATATGCTAGTTTGCATAGCCATTTCCAGTCGTGTATACTGTCTCACAGGTTAAAGGTTTCAGCTAAAAAAACTTGCAATTCTTCTCGCAGCTCAAACAGGCGATTCAGAACTTTTCCATGCGAAAGCCAACGCACTTCAGTGTGAAATAGGAGTTGTGTGTAATCACTGCCCATCTCATCACAAAGCTGAGAAAACAGCCGGGCGTTCAGAGGGCAGCCTTTCACAAAATTGATTATTTTCACAGCTTCATCCAGTACTTGCTTTAGATCTGCCTGCATGTTCTGGGTGGCGCGTGCTTCCCTGTGAATGCAACATTGAGTCGATTTTGCTTCTGGTGCAACAGCTTGAATACGTGCAACAACTCCTTTCTTCGAACCAATCATGGCTCTGGCCCCATCTGTGCTTATTCCAACACAACGACTCCAATCCAAGTCATTGTTTTTGATAAAGTCATCAATAACTTTAAAAATAGCTTCTCCAGTTGTATGTATTGGTATAGGTTGGCAGAACAAAATATCATCGTGGACTTCATTATTCAGCTTGTATCTGACAAACAACAAAAGATTAGCTAAATTCACAATATCAGTGGATTCATCTGCTTGCAGTGCATAGTAGCGACTCTTTCCCGACAATAATTGCTGCTTTACGATTTTGGCCATATCTGTGATTCTACAATGAACAGTGTGATTTGAGAGGGGGACACAATCTATAGCTTTGCTAGCCTTGTCTCCAGTCGTCATTTGCACCATTACTTTGGCTGCAGGTTTTACTAATGTCTCGCCAATCACTTCAGCAGCTCCGGACTTTGCAATTAAGTACGCCACACTATATGAAGCTTCCAAAGTTTTCCTATTTTCTCCTCCCGTCACATTACGAATTGTTTTCTGGGACTTTTGAAGATCTTTGCACCTATTTTCGAAGAATTCTACAGGTTTTCCCTCGTATTCTTTGTTTGCTATCGAAATGGCGTTTTAGGTTGGATGGTTTCATACTTTCATTTGAGAGAGTCTCGTAACAAATCACACATAGTGGAACAGGCTCCACCTCATCGCCAGTCCACGAAAATCCCAGTTTAAGATATTCTTTAACATATTTGCGGGCTTTTTTCGTTTTCTTTTCAGCTGATACGTTCAATAAACTTACAGATGGTTCACACGGTTCACTAATTTTGTCGTCACAATTGTCCGATGTAGCCATATCACTGCATTTTTCGGCATAATTATCACTAACATTCATATTTCCTTCATAATTTTCTTTCCCGTTTTTAGCCAGCGATCCATTGTGAATGGGTTTAACAAAAACAGAGAAATTTTGTATATTAATACACACCAAGTATGTACTTGCTACGATCTTTAGATTACTACGAGTAGTTATTCACTTTTATCTTTTATCCGTCAGTATGACTTCTGCGCATGCCACAAAGGCAAGTGTATTGCCCGAGCCGTGGTAACGCGCACACGTGGTTTGTGTCCTCTCTGCTGTGCTATTAGGTGTTGTTTACAATGTAAACCTGTGTGTATTTCTACTGTACAAGTGTACACCATTCTTATATATTAAATTTTAGTGAATTGTTTTCTGCTGCTAAAAAAAACCCAACCTATGATAAAATAAAAAATTCTGCCGCGTACCACTTGAAACCCTTTCACGTACCACCAGGGGTACAAGTACCACACTTTGGGAAACACTGCTCTACTGGAAGAATGCTTGAATGATATTGCCAGCTAGAGCTACCTTGCCAACCCTGCGAAGGCAGCAGCCTTGCCTCTGAGTCATCGCAGGCACTCTTTCTGCATGTGTGTGCTTGAGTGCTCTCACTTGGAGATGGTATAGAGCAGTGGTCTCCAACCTTTCTGTGGCCAAGAGCACATTCATCCCTTCATCAGAGTGTGGCGGGCAGCGACACTTCTCGGCGGCATTTCGGTGGCGATGGTTCTCCACCGGAAGCGCTCCTCGGCAGCATTTCGGCAAGAGCTTCTCTGCCGGAAGCGCTGCGTGGCGGCATTTCAGTGGCGACGCTTCTCCAGCGGATGCTCCTCTCCTCTTCCTTCCTTGGTGCCGGCCCTGACGGCGGGCGCACATAAATGCCCCAGCGGGCGCCATGGCACCCACGGGTACCACGTTGGGGACCACTAGTATAGAGAAACGTGCTCTCTGCCCTTTCCATAGAAAATCTCATGTATCTGGGGTGGTTAGGTGTCTGAATTGCACTACTTCTGCAGGCTGTGCTTTGCTTACCCTGTGGTGACCTCACAAATAGCCGCACATGTCCTCGTGACCACCAGGGCAGGTGAGTGTCATTCCTCTTTAGTTGGGCTTCTCTATGATTGCAGTTTGCTCAGAATGCAGTCTCACCTTTGCTTGCCGGCTTAGCTAGCGAGATCATATTACACCTGCGCTGGGTTCTTTGTTGACTGACCAAGCTGGTACTGTTGATCCTAAAGCCCTTATCTGTACGTGCGGCTGTGTTTGAAATGTCCTCCCTGAGCATTTCTACCTAAACACCACCTCTGTGAAAGTTCCCCACCATCTCATCATAACTGGTAGGCAATCTTGCCTCTGCCCTGGTTGACCCTAGGCATGGAATTTCCTTCCCACTTTCTCTCTGTAAAAACCACACAGTCAACATCCTCCCAAACCTGCATTCCACATGGTTGTGAGAAACATGGAACTACCAGTGGTTAGTTTTTATGACAGTTTGGAGAAAATGGTCTCTGATCTTTAATAACATAGTTTGCTGTTGATCTCTCCCAATGGACTGGATGGGCGGGCTTTATAAATGGAACTCTATTAAACGAGTTAATTGTGCTGCTGGGTAGACCTAGGGTTGCCAACTTCCTAATCACACAAAACCGAATACCCATGCTCTGCCCCTTCTCTGAGGCTCCACCCATGCCCCACCCTGCCCCTTCTCCGAGGGCCCCCCCCACTCACTCCATCCCCCCTCCCTGGGGTAGGGGGCTAGGGTGTAGGAGTAGAAGGTGAGGGCTCCAGCTGGGGGTGTGGTCTTTGGGGTGGGGCTTGGGATGAGGGGTTTGGGTGCAGGAAGGGACTCTGGCCTGGGACAGGGGGTTGAGGTGCAGGGTCCCACTGGCACTTACTGCAGCTCCGAGGAAGCAGCTGCCAGGTCCCTGCGGACTCTAGGTACGTGGGCGGGCAGGCGGCTCTGCGATGCACGCTGCCTTTGTGCCTGCAGGAGCCACCCCCCCCCCCCACCACAGCTGCCATTGGTCGCGGTTCCGGGCCAATGGGAGCTGCGGAAACTCCACTCGGGGCGGGAGCAGCGTGCGGAGCCTCCCTGGCCACCCATGTGCCTAGGGCTCGCAGGGACTACACGGCTGCTTCCGGGAGTCCTGGGTTCCCACTGCACTGCCGACCAGACTTTTAACGGCCGCCTTGGTGGTGCTGACCAGAGCCGCCAGGGTCCCTTTTCAACTGGGCGTTCCGGTCGAAAACTGTATGCCTGGCAACCCTTATTCCAAGTGTATGAGTTTAAAATTCAGAGCATATTGCAAGCCTTATTTAGATCCCAAGTCAATAATGGCTATAGAAATACCGACATGTATGCCTAAATATTGTGCATTATACCATGGCCATTTCAAGCCCTGTTGGTTTGTCTTCAGTAGACAAACCGATCAGTGTCATGGCATCCAATTTTAACTTGGAAACCTGTTAATCCTTAAGAAAACTGCTTAAATTAGCAGGAGGTGGACAGGGAACAAAGAGTGGACTTTGTCTGCAGTAGTTGGGAATAAATCCATATATGCTGACACACTATAGCTAGACTTCTGTAAATTACGCTGTTTATAAAAATTCTCTTTCCATTGCTGCCCTATACAAAATCAAAAACTGCTACTTAAGGGAAATGGGCTGGTCTCTTAATGTAATTTGTTTCCAAAGCTAATCTTATTAAATAGCAATATTGTAATGGTAAAGCCATATGCATGGTATAGCCCAGTATGTTCTAAGCTGTGGAAAATCCAATGTTGCAGCAGGATGTCTGCCTTGATCTTGGGAACAAAGGTGTCCCTTTAAAAAGTTTTTTTTTTAAAAAAATACAGATTTTAATCTAGGTTCTTAGAATAATGCAAACAGTTGTGATGCCAAAAACATGATCAATATATGTGGCAGTTCCTGCTTCATCTACTATCTTTCCCTTCCACATGATTTGCAATATTGCCATCTTAAACTTCAATCTAATCTTGAAGATATTGCAAAATTCTGTCATTGTTACCTGTATAATATCAAAAACTACTTTTTCCTTTCTTTATCTTTACTGCAACGACTCTTGGTCATATATTGCTTCGATTGCTGTACCTTCTTTTTCCCCTCCTCCAGTCTAGCCAAACACTGCATCTCAATAATAGGTTACAGTGTAGTAGCCATGTTAGTCTGTGTCAGCAAAAAGAAAATAAGAAAGAAAGAAATACTTGTGGCACCTTAGAGACTAAATCAATTTGTTAGTCTCTAAGGTGCCACAGGTATTTCTTTCTTATTTTCTTTTTACTGCATCTCAAGTCATTTTTCCTGTTGATCATGCCCTCACCCTCCCTTGAATCCTTATCCTTGTTTTCTTTGTACTACACAATTCAGGACCATACATCTCACTCTTAGGCCAGGTCTTCACTTAAAACTTAGGTTGACCCAGCTCCATTGCTCAGGGATATGAAGAATCTACCCCGGAATTCTTCCGTCATCTTGCTACCACCTCTTGGGGAGGTGGATTAACTACAGCGATGGGAAAACTATAGTGAGTGAGTTATAGTGAGTGTCGACACAAGCACTACAGTGATGCAGCTGCAGCACTGCAACTGTGTAGCGATTTAAGTGTAGACATAACCTTACTTCCCTTTCTTGCTCCCTTCACTTCCCCTGCCCATACCTGCTCTCCTTCTAATCCAGTCACTTCCTTCTCCCCTCGATTTTGTGCTTTTGTTTTTGCTACTCCACATTTGTCCTCCAAGTGTCCTATTTCTTCCAAATTTCTCCTTAGTTTGTTCTCGTCTAGTACCTCCCCACTCTCTGACCTCTTGTCCTTCCAATGCATTGTCTGTCTCTTGTCTAGAGTCTGAGATTGTAATGGCTTAGTCTGTTTTGTGAAGAACAGTAAATATTTGTGGTGCCCCATAAATCATGGGTGATAGTGTTATGGCTTGCGGGGGGAAAAGCTTCTAGAATAGAATGCTTTTAATTCTTGCCCCTGCAGATAATGTTCAGACTGTCCTGCTGCTATACAGTGCATGGTCAGCTCTGTTGCAGTGCCTGCTGTCAGTCAGACAAAGTGATAGGTGACAGAGTTCTCTTGTACGGCACTACACCACAGTGGGAAGGTGAAGGGATGCAGAAGTGATAAATAGAAATGATTCCACAGGCCACATTGGGGAAATGGTGTACAATCCATTCAAACTCCGGAGGGCTCTTCAGGGACAAAGGGCTGCCAGTAAGACATTGGGTTGGAACAGATATTCTGTTGTTTCTCCCTTCTTCCTAGAGATTTGAAATTCTGCATTTCTCCTGGGAATAAAATTGAAATTCGTAATAGCAGATCTGATTCTGCATTACTTTGTACACAGAAAGTCACTATTCCTGACTATTGGCATTCAAAGGGATGCTTCATTAAGACTAATGAGGAAAGTTTACACCTTAGTTCTGTTCATCTTTCAAGCGGAGATTCGGCAGTATGATTTTGCCTTGGTTATAATGTCATCCAGGGTGTTGAAATTGGAAAGGCTAGAACAGGGGTAGGCAACCTATGGCATGGGCTGATTTTCAGTGGCACTCACACTGCCCGGGTCCTGGCCACCGGTCCGGGTGGCGCTGCATTTTAATTTAATTTTAAATGAAGCTTCTTAACATTTTTAAAAACCTTATTTACTTTACATACAAAAATAGTTTAGTTATATATTATAGACTTGTAGAAAGAGACCTTCTAAAAACATTAAAATGTATTACTGGCATGCGAAACATTAAATTAGAGTGAATAAATGAAGACTCGGCACACCACTTCTGAAAGGTTGCCGACCCCTGGGCTAGAAACCGCTTAAAGCTCAATCTGGAGAAAACTGCAAAATTCTTAACATCCTTAACTATACAGTTCTCTCCAGGCTTCTGTGAATTATTTATTCAAATAATTTGAGTATTGAAGAACAAACAGAATTATTCCTACAGAATGGATTTCCTGTGCTACTTCATTGCTAATGGGAATTTCCTTTTTTAAACAGTGGTGGTTAATATCTCCCATTTGTCATTCTATGAAGGGTTCAGTAGCAGGTTCTGAAGCTGCAGCTCTCAAATTGCTAAAGGAACCTATAAAATGCACTACTTAGCATGCTCTGTCTGTGGCCTCGAAGTTATTTTATTTTTCATTGGGGTATAGGGGTAATTCTCAAATTCCTTCCTTTTACAGATCACTTCGTAAGAGATCTTTCCACACACTACCTCCCCTAATATCCCAGTCCTCAATACATGGTTCTCAATGTCTTTTCCTGGGGGCCGCTGGGAAAGACTTCATGAATCACTGATAGGCCACAGTTGGCAGTATGGGAGATGTGCACTTGGAAACTTATCTGTTCAATGAGTGACTTGGTCATTGAAGGCTCATATACTGTGCTCAAATTTATTTTATTTCATATTTTACTTTGAAGAAAGCTTATTTTTAAAAAAAATTACAAAAGTTCCTTTCTCTATATATAGGCATGGCCAAATAAGATTTTAATTTTTTTGTAACTTTGATGGATCATAGCTGTTTATTTTTAAGCACTTTTTAATTTTTATTGATTTATATTTTCAGAGCTGTGGGGAATTTTGGGAGGATCTGGCAGTGGGGTCAGGCAGTAATTATTTAATAACAGTATCAGAGGGGTAGCCGTGTTAGTCTGGATTTGTAGAAGCGACAAAGGGTCCTGTGGCACCTTATAGACTAACAGAGGTATTGGAGCATAAGCTTTCGTGGGTGAATACCCACTTCTTCGGATGCAAGCAGTTTCTGCTTGCATCCGAAGAAGTGGGTATTCACCCACGAAAGCTTATGCTCCAATACCTCTGTTAGTCTATAAGGTGCCACAGGACCCTTTGTCGCTTAATAACAGTAGATGTTGATATTCAAAAAGTTAAAACTTTATAACGTTAAAACACAAATTGTCAACATCACATGTCAAAATATACAAAGTAAATATCCTGAAATTAAACTCTAAGTTCTCAAGCAGCATTTTTGCTACTTTGGTATCCATAAATTTCACTTCTTATCGATGGATATATTTGCCGGTTTGTGCTGTGTGGTGTACCAATCTAATTCTTCCAAGCCTATCCATATTCAAGAGAAGTGTTTAGCAGCCCTTATAGGGTAGAGAGCATCCTGTTATGATTAAGGGCAGCACAATCTGAGCTCTGAGCAGAAGCATGATTGACACCTCTCAAACCACATCAAATGCCTGTGCCAATTCTATGTTGTTCTCTAAAAATATCTTACTAAACATAGTAAGTGGAAACACCATTTATCAGGGGACTGACAGGAGACTCCTACGCTTGCTCTTTTCCTCATTCATTAGTCTAAGAACTTAGTGTTAGCCGCAGTCTTGACTTAAAAGCTGTTTGTAAACAACTTCAGCCTTTTTGCTCATCTCCAGAAAATATATGCAACTTCTCTCCGTTTGGGGAAGAAACCCTGTCAAGTGTTTTTTTAAAGTGTCAAAGGGAACGCTTCCTCACAGGTTGAAACCTTGTCAATATGAAGGGAACTTGCCCTGCAAGCTGTAAACCCTAGCTACTGCATTTTGCAATGGCAATGCTTACAGAACCGTACATCTGTTCCTGCTCATTTGGAAACTTAGGGCCCGTCTACACTACCATGCTACATCGTGATGTATTTAGCAGGAAAGTTTCCACTCTGCCATTTGCCACGCTACTGTGCTTGTAAAGTTGGAGCTGGAACAGGGGTGAAAGTAACACAGAGGACTTACCAGTATGGGGGCCGGCTCCGGCCCCTGGAAGGGGCGGGCCTTGGGTGGAAGGGGTGGGGCTGGGGAGGTCAGCATCCCCGAACCAGACTATCCGCGCTGCCTGGCCCGTGGCGTCCGGGGCTCCAGTGGCGATTTAAAGGGAGTGGCTGGAGCTCCAGGCTCTTTTAAATCGCCGGCCCCAGGGCAGCTGCTCCTCCCCTCCCACCCCGGTCAGTGGCTGGGGAGGGGCAAAAGGGGCAACGATGCTTTAAGTAGGGTCCTTTGCCACGGCAGTGCTTTAATGTTGCTGGCCCTTTTGTCCCGTCCGTGTCCGTCGTCCCCCCCCCCCCCCGTCCCCCCCCCCCCCCCCCCCGGTGGCCCTGCTGCGTATGTGCCAGTACAGGCGACCACTTTTTACTGGTACGTATGTCCATACCGGCTTACTTTCACCCGTGAGCTGAATTACTTGGCCTATGTTTATCTGGGGGGAAAGGGAGAGGAGGGGAAGGCACAGAGCTAAAACATTGTAGGGGGCTGTTAGCATGACATCTTTTTTTGGTAGGAGATGCAAAATTGGCTGAAAGCATAGAATATTTGTGTTGGATTGATCTTTCAGACTCCAGCTTATTCAGAGATGAATAGTTGTGGATCGAGCCACACTGTACTACTAACTTAAACTCCTTCAGGAATTACTGTAAAGGGTTATGGCCCTTTACAATTGATGCCGTTTACTTCTAGAGCTAAGAACACAACGGTCGCTTACTAGAACCCCTTTGCTAAGTTACAAAAACGGAATGTAGGTAAATCCTCCTTCAGTCTTCTATCCCTGACTAATGTACAATAGGCAGAACTTTTTACTGTTACGAAATCTGAAGTTACCTAGTCCAAGGGCTGAAAATTACAGTAGTTTGAGGGTCAGGATTTTCTACGTTCAGTCCTAGCTGAGTGGCAAAAAGAACTGGTAGGTCAAGTGACATGTTTATGGTGTCTACCCTACTGAACCGCTGGGGCTAAAAATTTTAATTATACCAGAAGAAAGCTGGGGTTGTCAGCTTTCCAGTGACATGCTTTATTTTTTAGCTCTGGCAGCTCAAGAGATACTGAACTCATTCCAGGATGCTTTCAGATGGTATAAAGCATTGGCTTCCAGCGATTATTTCAATACTGGGTACAAAAATCATGTTGGAACTTGGGGCAGGGGAGGCCAGGCAGAAGGACGGGAGTAAAGTGTGGCAGACACTTTACTAGGTATGCATTCTGGGCGGTGAGAGTTGTCAAAACACTAATTCTGGTCAGTGGTTAGGAATAGAAGAAAGCTGAGTAGAGACTGTGTGGATCATTGTATGCATGTAAATCAATCCTTTGTGAAAGAATAACTTACTCAAACTGGTATTGCTCTATGTATGGAAGATGCACTACTGTAAGATCAGCCCATATTAAAGGCCTTTGATATTAGTGTTTGCATAGAAGTACTTTGCATAATTGGCAAAGATAATTGGTGCATGTTCATCAAAATGCTAATTGTCTGCAAATTTAATGAGGGGGTTGCTGTCTGCAGTGGTGATTGGTATATACATATGAATGTTTGCCTGTCATATAGCAAAGGCAGAGGCTATTACCTTGCTTCCTAGGCCTAGCTTTGCAAACTTTTGGCTTGACTAAATTTAGGGGCTACATGTCAGTCTGATCTTGCTTTCTTTATATTGATGGCACCTGTTACTTACCAAGGGCAATTGTATCGCAGAATACTAACATGCCAAGGGATAACCAGATGAAAGGAGATAATACAGAAACTATTGGTGAAGGGAAGCATGCCACTGGAGAACTGTACTGCAATTTTGTATTCATTCATAGCACCTTTCATCCATGGATTTTAAGGAATTCCACAAGCATTTAATTACTTCACAGAAGTGAATGTGGCTTATTTATCCTCATTTTTAAGAGGAGGTAAATTTAAGTAACAAGGGTTGACATGATTTGCCCAAGAACACATGAAGACAATAGCATGGCCATGGGGAGAATCCAGAATTGGACTCCTAGTCTTGTGCTTAAACCAATGAGTTTACATTAATGAAATCTTTTTCACTGTCTGCTACCTTCTTGCCCTTTCTTTCAGCCCTACAGGGTTTTTATTAACTGTCTTCTGATTTATAACAGCTGCTGTGTTTTCAGGGGAATTGTCTTATGTTCCTGTTGACTGGCCTTGATACTGCTGTGGACTTTAAGGTTTTAAATTTTTTTGACAGTAAAAGGTGACAGCAGTCTGTAAATCTTCAGCCACCAGATTAGAAAGATCACTTTCTCTTGATGAGAATGGTGCAACTAATATCAAAGCATGGGGCAACACAGCCACATAAATGATGCTTAGAAATCAGTGTTGCCTTCATTTTTAGTATGCTAGACATGAGTTTCTCCTGATATAGTTATAATATAAGAATTCTGAAACAGTTATGTCCTGCATGAGGGATTTCAAAGGGTAATGGAAATGGATTTTAAAAGTGGATTCCTGGAAGGGAAGTGCCTACTGTGGTATTCCCATTGGGTATACAAATATTTTAGCAAGGGTAGGTTGGAAGTGTGTGGGGAAAGCCCTGCTATTCTTTTGCAGAAACAGCCGTGGTAGATATTTGGATTTACAGAACCACTGGCAAATGTAACCCGGTGTTGGAGATACAGGATCACTTGAAAGTGGGATTTTTGGTGGTGTCAGTTCTGACAAATGACCCTTTAAATGGAGAGCTGTGATCATGGGACATAATGGCAAGGTCATACCTCTTCCCCTGCTGACAACTGCTCGCGGTGACAGTTGCAAAGCTATTTTGGGAGCCCCATTCTGTTTTCTCTGAACTTCTGTCTCTGTGTTCCCGGATTTAACTCTGATGCTGTTCAGCTGTCATCAGGCTTGCCTTTATTTGTTAAGTGCTGGTCCTTTTGCAGTATATGTTGACACAATAGCTTTACCCTTTCCGTGCATTTAGCAGAAGAAAGCTAGCCTGAAGTCATGGAGTCAAAGGCTTTGTTCTGCTTCTATCAAGAGAATATAATATTAATAAATCTTGCTGTAACAAAACTTACTAAGACCTATGTACAGTAGTGACTGTGTGGTTTCACTGGACTGCCATTTCTCACAGACCAGGGTATTAATAGCTAAAATCTTCAGGCGCAGCTGACATTTTCCTGGTTGTTGTAAATCTTTAACCACATTTAAAGTCAGGTTACAAGCTTGTTAGTTCCAGTTAAATCTTACGAACAGTTTATGTTCCTTGATTACATAGGGTGCAGGACATTGTATTGGCTTTAGGTATCTTTGAGGTGCACCATATAATACATCTTGTGGCTAAGGTATAGGAATAAACTGCGTAATTTTGGTTCTGGTCTTGGTTGTGCTGTAGACTTTCTGTGTGACTTTTGGTAAATCACTAAATCTTTCTGCTTCATGTTTCCCTATCTGTAAAATTTGGGGTGATACCTACCTACATCAAAGAGGGAGGGTGGCGTGGTTGAGCTCAACTCATTAAAAGCTTTGAAGCACTCTGCGGTCATGATATGGTAGTGATATATAACTGCAAATTGTCAGTAACTTCCTAATCAGTCATGCCAAATAAATTAGTCTTAGCCAGTTATGCATATTATAGAACTAAACGTTTGGAGGGAAGACCCTCCCTCACAACGGAAGCAAAGGGTTGAGTATTAAAAAGACAGTTTTCATGAATTTTGCTCAGTTTAAAAAAAAATCAGTTAAAAGTAGCTTTGGGGACTTCAGAGTCCTGGTTCTTGTGATTTTTTTTTTTTAGTCCTATTTTCCAGTTTTTACCAATCTTAACAGTGTTGCCGTGTGACCCATCCAAACAGAGCAAGCTGACTTTATAAAGTATAGCCAGATGCACAAATTAAACTGAAAACGTGATTTTTTTTCTGTAATCTTTCGGTTACGCTTTTGCTAGTATGCATTATAGCAGTAGTAGGGAACAAATTGTGTAATGCATCGTGGTGGTATCCTGAACAAAATTGCCAAAATCAGAGAAATTGCCAAAATCAGCCAAAAACACAAGGAATATTTTTGTTTCCAGACATTTTACTTGCACAACTCAGATTTCATTAGTTCTTAAGGGTGAATTGCTTTTACCATTTTTAGACAAATATTTAGGTTGACTATATTTATTGCAAAGACTAAACATGAACCTAACTTTCATGATGTCTCTAGTATTAAAACAAAATTTGGCAAGTAGGTTATAAGTTCTGTCACAGTAGCTGATTGAGAGAAAGCTTTAAAGGCTTCGTGTCCATAGCAAGAGAGTAACTGGTTTGGCATATGACAACTGACACTAAATTCGTTTAGTCTTTTGCATGGAGGGGAATGATGCAGAAACCATGCTTTCTGAACCGAATAAGACTCTTGTATACTTTCCGAGCGTAGTACTGTACTCATGGTTAGGCACTTCTTGTTGCCAGTATCCAGCTACTATAACTCTTTAACTCTCCACCTTGCTCAGAGCAAACTTTTAAAACTAAATTCTTAGCATGATTTGGACCTGCCTAAACTTGCTGAAAATGGCTTAGCTGCACCTGTTTGGTTGCTCCCATTACAGATGCCTGTTGTCAGCACCAGGTAAATTTCCTAGGGTGGACAGGCTAAAAGCAGCAGCTTTGTACTGTTGTTGCCTGACAGCTAATGCAGAATCTCCTGCAGCTCAATAGTTAGAGCTACCTCTTTGTGATGCAAAGGTGCCTAGTTCAGGTTTCTTCTAGGATAGATGCCCTCTGAGGAGAGGAACACTAAAGGAATACATTTTTGCTGTCCTTTTAAAAAAATTTATTTGTGTAGCAGTGCTAGCTGTCTTTCCAGCACTTAGAGACAGTCCCTGCTCTGAGGAGCTCATAATCTAAAGGCAGAGGTCAGGGAAAGGGAGTAAAAATAGGCAAGTTGTATACAAATCGCTTTACTATTGGCAGTGTGACAGGGAGGTTTTTCAAGGGACTTACATATGGGCAGGGTAGGTAGGGCCTGTGCAGTTGAATGAAGTGAAGTCCTACCATGGATGGTGGATGGAAGAAAGAGGCTCGGAGGTGACCATATTAAAATCTGATTGTGCAAAGCTCGACAAGGACGAACAGAGTTATGTAGAACTTTGAAGGTGATAAAGTTTAAATGTGAGACTATATTGGCTGGGAAGCCAATGAAAGGATTTTAAAAAAATAATCAGGAGTTCCATGAACAAACTCATTGACAAGGAAGTTTTTTGGCAACATTTTGAATAGACTGAATGGGGCAACATACTGTATCTTTGGGAAGCCAGAGAGGAAGACATTGCAGTAATCAAGATGGGATAAAATGAGGGTCTGAATCTCTTTAACTTGACAATTTTTCTACATGCTACATTGCAACTTTTCTGCTGTTCTAGCTATAATTCTCAGTAAGAAGTTGGTACGCAGCTGACAGTTTACACTCTACACATATGTAAAAGGAAGTTCATGTTAAAATAGAGCTCTTAAATACTGTTTTTATATTGCTAGAAATGGGTGAGGCTTGCTGCCCAGGGGTCTGACTCAGCAACATTATTGCCTTTTCTCTTAAGAGCTGCACGAGTCATGGAAGGGTGCTGATACAGGGTTCTGCCACAGGCCAGTTTATTTATAGTAAAGGTCAGCATGCCATGAAAGCCATACTGGTTACCCTGCTCACCCTTTCCCCATGCTGCATATCCAAATTAATCTCCTAGTTTTGGGGAGGCTTTTTACTCTTGAACAAATTCTGCTAAACTGAGGAGGAAGCCCAGGAAATGCAGAAGTAGTCTGTGGTTTTAAAGCACAGGGAATCAGCAACTGTTCCGTGGGAGCTTTGCTCCCAAACCCTTGTGTGTAGACATGGGAGCTGTTCTGTGATCACATGGCACTGGGCAATGTGACATGCTATTTGTAAACTAAATATTTGTTCAATTGGACTAAGTGAAGTATAGAAATGGAACATACTGTGGGCAATGTTCCCTCTAATTTTTGACAGGCCGTGTGCGCAAAAAATGTCTTCTGTGCAAATTTTTGAAGCAGAGTGCAAATTTGTGCACCACGAGGCAAATGCTCCCAAGCGAGTAAAATGCTTATACAAGGAGATGTGTGGGTCCCAACCGTCCCGACGTGATCAGCGTTCCACGTTCAAAATGCTGGCGGGGAGGGGTACGATTCATTGCCCTCCTTTCCTTTTCCCCCCCTTGCGAGCTAGTAGAATCTGGCTGTATTGATAGATGGCGGGCGAACAATGTCAAGTCACCCATAAATGATATTTCGGCCTGGCTCCGATGTAGTATGTCATTTTTTGTGCGTGTGGTGTTTCGCCGTGTGCGCGGGGTTTAGGATCTGTGTGTGTGCACGCACACACACGCGCACAGCTTAGAGGGAACTGTGGGCCAAGATCACCCTTGGCATAGCTGAGTTGACTCAAGTGCAGTCACACCATTTAACTTGGTTCACACTAGCAAACTACACAGATACATTGTCCGTGGTTCCCAGTTCTTAATTGCCAATGGGAGCTTCGGGGGAGGTACCCACAGGCAAGGGCAGTGCGCGGAGCCTAATTTCAGAAAATGCCGAGCACCCATCTTCTGAAAAACAGACCCCCGTAAGGTGTCAAGTAGGGCCTCAAAGTCCCTCCTGAAAATCATGACCTATAGAATTAGTTACATAAGCATTTATTACAAAAGCTAATTGTGCATTTCAATTATTTCATGCAAGAAAAATAACTGCTAATCCTTATTCAACCTCACTTCATTAGAAATCATACACATCACTGAACCTTGTCTCACTTCTATTCTTCCACATAGCTAGCTAATATTAAAAAAATTTTTTTTTTGCTAAGCAATGTCGTCACATTGCACGATCTTATAACACTGCGCAATGACATCTTATGATATTTACATGAACGGGGCTGGAGTGTGGATTGCTTTGTTTGGATTTTAAAGGCTGCATCATTGCTACATTAAGGATCGAAATAAACTTTTACATCCTGGAATGCTCAAACTGCATGCATACATCGGCCAGGCAAATATTGCCACCTTTGGGGTGGCAAGTGAATGCCAACTGGCGAGTACAGCTTTGTAGCTTTTCTGTAACCCATTGTTTTATCATGCACTACCCAGGTGAATCAAATTACTGTGCTGTAGAATTCTTTGCAGGAACAGGTGGGGATTTATCCCATTATCCCTTCTCTTTCCAGCTTGCATTCCACAGGAATCATGCAGGATGATAAATTCAAGGCCCGTACAAGACAGAGACCCCAAAGAATGCATTTTCCCCCCATTTTTTGCATTTAGAAAGCTTTCTTGGAGCCCAGTTAATCTAGTGGTTTAAGTGAGGACCATTTCAGTTCTCTTAGCTGACACCCAATCTGTGCAGTTATAGTTGGTGGTGGCTATTTTTGTAGTTCAGATGATAAACAAAACAAACTCAGTTCTATTTCTGTCTAACTCGTACAGTGTAGACAACATGAGTACATGCTCCTGATTGTAAAGGCAATTGTTTAAAGTTTACCTTTCAGGTAAAACTCAAACAGAATAACTAAGTAATTTTACACAAGCAACAAATGTGTAATTTTTGCCAAGCTAACTTATATCTCAAAGCCCCACATTACAAGTTGTTCCCTGCAAATTTAAGTGTACTCTGCAGTTGGCTAAAACTATGGGCCATGAAACATTTAAAATGTTGTGTGTTAAGTCCTTTTCTTGACTCTTATTGATCATACAAGATTTCCAGGCATAATAAGCTTTTTTTTATATGTACATTCCCAGGTGAAAAATTAGGTAACATGGATTTGAGTTTGTAAATATAACATTGAGACATGGGTGGGAAAATCTTGAATCTTATCTTGTGTTTAGGATGGTATCTTTGAATTTTGAAGGCTAAGCTTATTATTGTCTATTCTTTAATTCAGGTTTCTCCAGTCTTAATTTCACCTGTCCCCTAAGAAGAGATAATGACCTTCCATTCTGCCTCCAGCTCAACTTAATTTAACATTTGTGTATAGAACTGTAAGCGTGCTAGGTAGAATTGGTGTATAATGGAGACATTTTCATGAAATTCTTGAAGAGGACTCTTGTGTGCTAAATTCAATGGAATAAATGATCCCAGAGTCAAAGGTTTTAATGTGACCCTTTCACTGTACAATGTTAAACATGGTTCAGTGTTATGAGTACAGAGACTTGGGCCTGTTTAGTCTCATGGCAGAAACACTAGAAAACTAATGCCAAAGTTTGGAAATTTACTGATTAGGACACACAAGAGAAAAAGAAATAAACAAAACATAAAATATTTTGAGTTTGAAATTAAGTTGTTTTGTATAAGCACTCAAAGTTGCAAATTTTTGTCATGTATCCAGCACATTTAAGGTAGTTTTAACTAATAATAAATCCTTAATTTCAAACTCAGAATGTTTTGTTTAATCCCTTTTCTCTTGCGTATGCTAATCCATACGTTTCCCTCCATTCCAGTTTCCATCCAAATGCATCTTAATACAAATCACTAGTTAAAAAAATCTAGTAAATAAGAAATGCGTCTTTCATAATTTTCTAACCTAATACAAAATTGTAAAAATTGAGACTGAATAAGTGTATATTAAGCTTTATAATTGCTTAAATGTGTATCGATATCATTTATTCTCCTAGTTGGCAAATAAAGTACCAAATGTAGTGAAAAAACTCTCCACGTGCTTAATTATTACTAACAATGAGACAGTCTCTCTGGGAAAATAACTAAAAAGTACAAATGCAAAACAAGATTTAAAATCAGTCATTTGAATCAAGGCTTCCTATTTGCTGATTTTAAATCATGATTAAAATGTGTTCTGCTCCCCGTTCTGCTCTCATGTAACTTCCTTTTTTCTTCTGTCCAGCCCACAACAATTACTGAGAGTTAGAGACATGTATAACACTTCTTATACGTGAAAAGTGTATATATATTGTGAGAGGGTTGTCTGGAATGTGGTCACTTTGGGGAAGAGATCTGAAAACAAATCTCTTTTGGGTGACTGCTTGTGACCTAAAGTAACCCAGGAATAACTTGTTGCAGTAAAAAGAGAATATACTTTAGTTGAAATTGAATACTCCAATATTGCATTGTCTGTTGAGTAGGAGAGTCCAGGTATATAGTCTTACCTTTGGAGTAAGTGATGCAATGAAGAGTTGTATTTTGGGGCATATAGGATTGTCTCCTGGTTTTTGTGGTTCTGGGTTACATGCAGGGGCAGAGTTAAAGCTGTTTAGGTGGCTGCTCTTTGTATACCTCAGATTTTGAATAATGCTAGTGGATTTTTTGAGAAAATGACCTATGAGGCCTTTTCCTTTCATAATTGGTAGATGTTTCCAAATCTTGTAATAGGACCGAGTGCAGTGACCTTTGGACTGCACAGGAATCTTTGCCAAGCGTATGCAGTTCTTGCCTCTGAGCGGTGGGAGCTGCTTTTCCACATATAGATCAGGCTGCTGCTACCTACCTGCTCCTTCTATGCTTCCCAGTCCAGTTTTGACGCTCTTAGAGCATATTGGCTGGGTATGGAGAATACTAAGGAGCTAGCTGAGGGTGTCTCTACACGCACAGCGCTGCAGTTGCACCAGTGCAGCTGCGCTACTGCCGCACGTCCGATGAAGACTCTCTATGTCGATGGGAGAGAGCTCTCCTGTTGGCATAATAAAACCACCTCTGCGAGCGGCAGAAGCTACTTTGGTCGGAGAAGCTCTCCCACTGACATAACGTCCACATAAGTTACACTGACATAGGCACGGATGTCGCTCAGAGGAGTGGTTTATTCACACTCCTGAGCGACATAAATTATGCCGACATAAGCTGTAGTGTAGACTTAGCCTTAGGCCAGGTCTACACTAGGGGCAGGGGTCTATATAAGGTACGCAACTTCAGCTACGTAAATAACGTAGCTGAAGTTGATGTACCTAGCTCGACTGCCGTGAGGACACTGCAGTGTCGACTGCCGCCGCTCCCCCATTGACTCCGCTTCCGTCTCCCGCTGGGGTGTATTACCGGAGTCGAAAGGAGAGCAATCGGGGATCAATTTATCGCATCTACACTAGACGTGAAAAATGGATCCCCGAAAGATCGATCGCTACCCGCCGAATCGGCGAGTAGTGTAGACCAGCCCTTAGACACCCTCCCTCTTATGCCTCAGGGCTTTAAAGCGTAGGGAGTGGGTTGTAATAAAAAATCCTACAAAGGAAAAATTCCTCCAGCCACCCCATCTCCATTCAGGTGAAAATCATTAGACAGCAGGATTTTTTAATTATTATTATTTTTTAAAAAAGGGCAGCTTCCCTGCAGGCTAGAGACAAGAATATATGTAACACATGAGATGGGAAAGCTTAAGAATGTTGTCACCCTTTTTTGAAGACCTCCCTTCCTGACTAGTTAGCTCAGCATCAGTTGAGTGTGTCCTTAGCATACTTAGATTTTGTTTAAAGCTTTAAAATAGGCTCCTTGCTGGAAGAGCAAATATGCTGGTAAAAGTACAAATACCGCTGGGTGGACATGAGTGGTAAGAGTCCTAACTATTTAATAACTGACACCCCTCGTCCCCCAATCTGCTATAGTTTAATTACAGAATTCAGGCTTTTTATTTTAGACGTTTGAGGAATGAATATGCTTATGAAGTGAACTTCATAGAATTTTTATTTCGCGTCAGAAAATGTGTTCTTTGTTTTGTCACTGTTTTTTTGGTGGTGAAGTGGCTTTTTGTTCAAAGGACAAAGTGGCCATTTTAAGGTTGTGTATCGCAACAAACATGCCATTGTGGCCTCATTAGGGACCTTAGGAAGCCTGCAGCCGTGGCCTACGGATGATCAGTCTGGCCAGAGACCAACCACCCATATATGTGCACATAGGAGGTAATTCTTCAGTACTTACTACACCTCTGGCCTCCAAGTAACTCATTTTATCTTCCCATCTACTCCTTCCCATGCCAAAAAAATTAAAAGGACTCCTTGATAAGCACAAACAAGAACACAACAGAGAATCACAAATGAGTCCAGCTGCTTTTGAGCAATGAAGGGATAAAGTGTTTAACTTCCAAGTATTCATTCTCTTTTGCGAGCTTGTATACATTTGAAACATTGTCCAATTTGCCTAAAACTGATCAGAAGAATTCCACTCTGTATGTTAACTATTGGGCAGATTGTTTTGATGAAGCTAAAGGGCACTGATGGTCAAAATCATCTTCACAGTGGAATGGAACCTTAAGTGATGGTCCAGTCTGAAATATGATCGTACAAATGTTTTTGTGAGGTTCCATGTCTGTCTGTCTAAGTCAGGGGTCTCAGGCTCAAATGACCATGAGGGGCAATCCCGCCAGCCGGATGTGGCCCGTGGGCTGTAGGTTGCCCCCCTGGCCTGGAGGTAGGCGGGGGGGGGGGTGTCCGGGGAGCTTGGAGGGCCGCATGAAAGAACCCCACGGGCCGCGTATTTGAGACCCCTGGTCTAAATGATTTCCACGCCAGATCTGCTCAGGTTACGTGGAAAAACATTTGTCCTTACACTCAGCTCTGTAGGCTTAGCCTGGGATCTGAAAGTCAAGCTGGTTCTTTCTGGCAACCTCATAGCTAAAGTTTCTGCAGTTAAAATCTAGTAGTATCAATGCGCATGCTAGACTAGAACCCCACTCTCTCTTAAATAGCTGTTTGGATTCTGTAGTGCTAACAGGAATAGATTTAATTTTAGTCAGTAAAGTAAGCAAAAACTACTCTTAATAAATGAGTTTGAGTAACAATATGACATTTTTATGATGTCACTTCTCAGTAAAATTTCATTTTCACTATGGAGTCATCTGTATAAAGGGACAAATATCCAGTGTGCAGAAGTTCTGATTTTCCTGCATGTTTGACTGTTAATTTCCCTGAACTCATACTTGGGCTGCACAACCCTAATGCAATAGTTATTTCCTCGAGTGTCCTGACGTTCATGTCATTGAAACTTTTCTGAAACAGCAGGATCTAAATAAATCTACAAGTTTCCTTGCTTAAAGGAATTTAATGCCATACCTAAGATGAAAATAGATCACTTTACAGCATGATCCTTTCCTCTGAGGCAGGGTGTGTATGGGGGAGGGAGGGAACAGGACAAACCAGTATAGAGATATCAGAGGCAGAGCTGTCAGGTAGATGGACAGCAGGGAGCAGGCGTAGTGTGGGTGTGAAGTCTAGGTATCACTTACTGCTAGTAAACCGAAAATGGAAGTTGTTTACTATATTTAACACCACCTGCTTCCTCCCCCATAGGCCTGTATAGATGAGAACCTGGACATGGTGAAGTTCCTGGTAGAAAATGGAGCCAGTGTAAACCAGCAGGATAATGAGGGCTGGACCCCCCTTCACGCTGTGGCATCCTGTGGATATCTGAACATAGCAGAGTGAGTGAGTTTCAAGCTGTCATGGGTATTTACAATAACAAATTCCACACCCTCCTCCTCAGATCTGGCACATGGAAGGCTGATGCCCTGTGACTCAGAACAGCAGATCTTGGAAACGCTAAGTTAAAAGGAGAGAAGATAAGTTGCTCTTAGTCTTTGCTTTTGATTGTAGGGGCTTGGCTGGAAGATGGGCCCTAGTCTGCCTTTTGATAATTGCATCTGAAGTGCTTAATGCAATGTCAGATGTCTAAGCTAAAACCTGCTGAGCAAAACAGAAGCACAGTGACTGACAGTGTTCACACTAGGGAAATGAGGTGGGTGGGGTAATATATTTTATTGGACCAACTTCTGTTGGTGAGAGACACGCTTTCAAACATACACAGAGCTCTTCTTCAGGTCACACTAATAAAGCACAAATCAGCTTCAGCTCAACTACTTGCTGAGCAGCTGTGCCCCCTCCCCCTTCAAAAGGGAATGCATGCAGAACTTTAAACTTTACAGGGGGGCTTTGGGACTGAAAAGATTTTTTTTCTGGTGTACATTTGAAAAACATAAAAGGTATAAATTACCTTGATGCTGTTATGCCAGTTTGAACCCCTCCTGTCAGACACTGTGCACACGTGTAAAGTGGTTAAATTATCGGATTAAGCAGCACCAGTGTAAAGCCTTGCTTTTTATACCCATGCAGCACCTCTGACTAGAGGTTTGCAGGATACCCATAGTGATGTCCTCTTGCCAATGTTCCTAATGTAGACGGGTCCTTGGAGTACCACTGCTCAAAAGGCATGTAAAGCCGTTGGGGAAAGGGAAGATGTTTGGGCTGCAGTGTCCCCAGTATGTTAACGCCGTTCTCTTCAAATCCACATTGTGTTCCCATTATTTGCATGCTGTCTGACAAAGATGGAGGACTAAGTAAAAGTAACTACCTGTTACTTAACCCAGTTAAAACGGGTGTTGCTATGTTTGGTTTTTGTGTAACATTTAGGTACAACACAAGGGACTGGGCTGGGCTCAACATGGATAACTAGGCAAAATTCTCGATCATGTTACACACAAGTTCAGACTGGATGGTCTAATGGTCCCTTCTGGCCTTAATTTGTTAATCTTTGATTACAAATGCTGCAAATTAACACATGTAAATGCAAAAATAGAGAATTCTAAATCTTATTGACTTTTTTTTTGTCCAGTAGGTTTTTAAAAATATTTTATTTTAAAAACGGAAGGCTTGTCTACATGGAGACACTCAGGAAAGTTAATACAAATTAGCTAAAGGTGTGGATTTGTTAAATTGCACCTGTGTGGACACTCTCATTCAGAATTAAAGTAGGCTTAATTTGGTGTAGGTAAGATCATAGAGTGACTTGCTCCTCAAGATTACTCTGACTTCAGTACTTGGAATCAGTAAGTGTGCTGAGAGGACTAACACTCTGCAGTTGACCGTGGTATTCATTCCAACCCATGGGACCAATAACTCTAGCTGCACTGGGGGAGATGTTATGATATTAGATTTGTTGTTCTAAGCCACCGAGTTACTGTGAGGATCTGTTTAGGAAAGCGAAATAATTGGAATCAAAATATTGCAATACTAAGCAATAGGGTTCTCATTTGGTTGAGCTGTGCTTCTGAAAAGCAGACTGGCTCATACCCAAGGCAAATAGAAAGTAGCAATTTTTTCTTCAATCTCTGCTCCATGCCCTATCCAAACCCAAGAAATGTCCACTACAGTTCAGTTACTCCTGTCTTCTCATGGGTGGCCTTTCGCCTGAGTGGCCCATGCAGACTCTGCACCATTGCACTAATGGTGAGTGGTGGGGAATACTAATTTCCAGTGGCAGAGGGTTAAGGAAGGTGTGTTTTGTGGGTTTAACTTGGGTGAGGAAGAATAGAGGACATTTAGGGGAAAGATCAAGTATAAAATGATAAACTTGGCATCAAATATCAATGCAATTTCTGCATATCCTAAAACCCCATCAAAGATATCATGGAGCTAATAAGCTCAGTGAATGTGCAGAGTTTGGGGAACAGCTACTGTGGTTGTTTTTTGTTTTTTTTTTTTTGTGTCTAAATCCAGAGCATAGAGAAGCTTCCAGATACTTTTTAAAACTTGTCTTTACATTGTGTTCACTTTAGGTTTCCTCCTCTGGAGAAGCTTTGAATACTAGAGAAGCTTCACAAATTTCAAATAAGCTTTTCTGAAAGGGGATGAAAATAAGGAAAAAATATTTTTCCTGCCACTCCCTCCCTAACCTATAAGACCTTTAACCGAGAACTTTGCTAGTCTGTCACATTCTTCAATGACATGCAGGCTGAAGGAGCAATTGTCTGCTCTTGTATGAACTTCTGATTCACTTAAAAAAAGGGAAGTGGAAGAACATATTGAAGATCAGTCTTGTTTGGTTTTTTGTTACTTCAAAACTTTAAAAGTGCAAGCATGACCATGTTCATACATGAAATAGAGGCATTTTAACTGGCTGTATAGAAATAGGAGTATATCAACTGTTTGCATGGGCTGCTATGGAGGAGCAGCAGGAGTTCTAAACTCTAAATTGAGAGGGTTACACTTGGACCTCACTTGGATCAGAAAACCAGATACTCTGTTCTGCTGTTCAGTCATATATGAATTTCAGTTCTGGTAACAGTCTGATACATCAGTATGGGTCTAATTTGTGTAGATACTTGCTCAGGCATGGAGCCAAGGTGGCTGCTGTGAACAGTGAAGGTGAAGTCCCATCTGACCTTGCAGAGGAAGCAGCCATGAAGGACCTGCTTCTGGAACAAGTAAAGAAACAAGGTAAGCCAGCTGTGCACTTGAACATGCTTCCTTTGGGCCTTTTAGGGGCTTTATAAGAAAACTGGATATATTAGATGTCTTGATGAAACTGAAATCTGGCCCAAGGAGCAATTTAACTTTTATGGCAGGGTATTAGAATAATTGTACAAAACATGCTGTGATATAGTTCACAAATTACTAATACTTAGTTTCCATTCTGCATCCTCTGTAAAAGGGCTTGTGCAAAGAAGGCAAACTACCAAAATGGTTGAAAATGATAATGCCTCATACAGGATCTCTTTACTCTCAGATGAAGTTAAATTCAGGTCTCTGATATCCAGAGTGGATTGATTTAAATCAGTGACTTAAATCACTGATTTTAAATCATCAGCCACAACATTTTGATTTAAATAATTTGTTTTAATCTTGTGTTGTACTTGTACTTTTGAGTTACTTTTCTAATCAAAAGTTGATTCTCATTGGTTGATAACCATTAAAGCATGTTGATTTGCAACTAAAATAGCCTTTACATTAAATTTGGTACTTTTTACTAACCAGGATGATACACGATTTATTTAAGCAATTATAAAGCTTATATTTATTCAGATTCTTAACATTTTTTGTTAGAAAATGGTGACTCATTTCTTTACTAGATTATTTTTTACTCGTGATTTGTCAAGCTGTATTTGGATGGAGATTGGAATTCAATTAAATGCACCAACAGCATTTTAAAATTGTCTTTATTAAAATACCTAAGAGTTCTGGATACATAGGAAAAAAGTAAGTTTCCCAAAACATGTTTTGCATTTAATGCTGATTTATTAAACAGAAGTACTCTGTTGTTAATGAGTTGTACTGATTGTGTCTGGTCACCATGTCCTGCAAGATTTTAGAAATAGTAAATACCATCCTCTCACATGATTTTTATTCATTGATTGAAAGGGGTGTTTTTCCTGCTTTTTCAATTCCCAACTGGTTTCTCAACTCTGAATGAACTAGTCACTGAACTGAACTAGTTGAATAAACTGAAATGATTAAAATATTCTCTGTACGTCCAGATGAGGCTACTCTTGTCAAAAGCTGGTTTAGCACTTCGACAAACTGTGGCTGTAGTGCTTAGCCAGTGACTTCAAGTTCAGTGGTTTGACTTTATTTAAAACTTTGGCAGCAATAGTACTGTTTGAATATTTTTTCTTTAATTTAAATGATTTTAATAATTATAGTAAATTTAGGCCTTAAAATTGAAGTTGAAATAATGACAACTTGTACTGTGTTTATTTCTAAAAAGAAAAATGTATTTAAGTACAAATTTAATTGAAATAAAAGATTTTTTTTAAAACCAACTAATTGATTTTTATCCTGCCAGTTGGTATCTGTGAAGTCCTAACTTCATTGAGGTCTGTTATAATATTGCCATCATGTTATTCCTAACAAGAAAAACTATTGCAACTTGGATTTGCATTTGATATTTTTCTCCGCTGGGAACAGCAAAGGTCTTGTCTACACTGGGGTTTTATAGCAGCTACACTGTTTTAGAAAGCGTCTTATGTCTGTGCAGTTTATGCCAGTTTCAAACCAAGGTAAACTGCACTGGTGCAAGTTGCTCTTTACAACAGTGAAAAGCATTGGTGCTAGTTATATGATGATTAGGGCCCTACCAATTTCAACGCCGTGAAAAACGTGGCATGGACCGTGAAATCAGCCCTTTCCCATGAAATCTGATCTCCCCTGCTGCTGGGAACCCAGGGGTCCTAGTTGCTATTCCGGCCACGCTGGGGAGGGACAGGAGTTGTCCTTCCTCTGCACGGCCGCTCTTGATGGGGAGATCAGACCCACCTCCAGAGGCAGCACAGAAATGAGTGGTACACCCTCACTTCTGTGCTGCAGCAGGCCAGGAGGTGGGCTCTGGGCTTCCGTGTCTCTCTCTCCCTCCCTCGCCTCCTCCTCCCCCCCCCGGTCACAGCTCCACCCGCAGCACCAGGCGCTAAGCTTGGGTCTTCCTCCCGCGGCGGCTCCTGCTGGGTTGGGGCTTTCGCTCCTGGTGGCTGCAGCTGGGGCAGCCCGGGCTCTGGACTTCAGCTCCATGGCTTCAGCCAGGGCTCGAGGCAGCCCAGGCTGGGGGCTTCCTCTGCCGCTCCAGCCAGGGTAGTGCAGGCTTGGGGCTTCCACCTTCTTCTCCCCCCCTCCCCGCCCCCAGCAGCTCCAGCCAGGGCAGCATGGTCTCTGGGCTTCCACCTCCTCTCCCCCACCACCAATCCAGCTGGGGCTCAAGGCAGTCCGGGCTCATGGCACCCGGGCTCGGGGCTTCTTCCCCTGCGGCTCCTGTCGGGGGTCAGGGTGACCTGGTAGGGGCTTCTTCCGGGGCTGTGGCACCCTTTTTTCCTGGGAGCCCCCGGCTGGGGTGCTCCCAGCAGCATGGGGGAGATCCTACTCACCTCCACCTCTGGGAACCTCCTCTAACTGCAGGAAGCTGGAAGGGTGCTGCCTTCAGAGCCCAGCTCTGAGCCCAGCACAGAAGTGAGGGTGGCAATCTTGGGACCCCCCTACAACAACTTTGCAATCACCCCCATGATTCCATTTTGGGTCGGGACCCTCACGGTTACAACACCATGACATTTCAGATGTAAACATCTGAAATCGTGAAATTGACCTATTTTAAAACCCTCTGGCCGTGAAATTGACCAGAATGGACTGTGAATTTGGTAGGGCCCTAATGATGATGTATAACCCCCTTGGGCACACAAGGCCTAAGTGTTCTGTCTACAAGGCCCTGACTAGACTGGCTATCTTTGCGCTGGTGTGGCTAAGCATGCTCAGCACCACTGGAAGCTTGCACCAGTGTAAGATGATGAAGTTCTAAAGAGTAATAAACATACTAACCTGGCTTATCTGCAGACTTGGGAAGGCACCATTTAGTCCTTCCTTTTTGGAAGGTTTTCTCTGCTGCTATAAGGGTTAGAGCTTTAACTTTTAAAAATGGAAGCTTAAAGTCAGTAGTAATTAATGGAACTGAGCCCTTATGCTCAGAGGCTGTTTCCTACTTGATATTGGTGTCTGGGAGACTGGAATTTTCAAGCCTTGCTTAGGAAGAAACTTGAAAGCCTGCCTAGAAGGTTCACCAGGAGTTTCTATGGAAAATGTAGCCTTTTCTGAGTTTTACTGCATTCCCTTGGAAACGAGAGCCATTTAACTCTGCTTCGTTGTTGTACAGCTTACTAATGATGTTGGTGCTGGAGTAGTCTCTGTACTGGAATGAATCCAGCCTTAACCCACATATGCAGCTTAGACGTTGTGTTGGCTGTTTTGTTCCTAAGTGATCTTTGGGGCAGGATCGGTGGCTCCATTATTATAGGAATGTGATGAATCTTGTTCCCTTCCATGTGGGCGCACACCAACATGTATGCTCGCATTTCTGTGGTCACTTAAATGCATCACCTATTTCTTTGCAATACAACACATTGACTTCAGTGAGTTTTGGGCATGCAGGAATGGACTATTAAGCTCATTTATCAGTAGTTTTTTGGGATTTTTAACCTTGCAAGAAGCATCTGAGGTGCATCTCATCAGCTGTATACAATAGATTAAATGTATATTAATGTTTAATTCAGTTTGTTAGACTGTTCTTTAGGCTGTGCTTGACTTTTTTCAAGCTAGGTCTGCATTTTTGAGGACCCAGTTCTTGCTCCCATAACCGATTCATGCTTTACTTAGCAATTATTTGTGGGCTGGCTTATGAATGAGTCTCTCAATTTTAAGTATTATTAATATCAGTGAATTTGTTTCTGTTTAATGAGGGTGGTTCAGGAGTTCTCCTACATCCTAGGAAATGCTGTTAGTGAGCTTGTGGAAGACATTGCAAAACGGCCAAAAATGTTGTTAAAATTATTCCATTTTAAATTGACGCACAAGTACCAGGTGAGTTTTGGTTTGATTTTGTTTTTCCATCTGCAATCTGCTTCCACAGGGGTGGACCTGGACTTGGCAAGGAAAGAGGAAGAGCAACAGATGCTGCAGGATGCACGGCAGTGGCTAAACAGTGGGAAGCTTGAGGATATAAAGCAACCTCGATCAGGTGCTACTGCTCTGCATGTAGCTGCAGCCAAGGGCTACTCTGAAGTCATGAGGTAATGACTCCTTTACATCGGTCAATGCCTTGCGTTCGGTTCTGTTGTGGAATGGGGCACTCCTAGTGCTGTAGTTGAGGGTGGGGTTTGTTTTGGGAGTGTGGGTGGGGGGAGAGTTAGGCACCTAACTCCCATTCAATCTCAGCTGTTCCCTTTATAAACATTTGCACCCCGAAAGATGCCCATCCAAAGCTCTGGGTGCCTCTGGGTGTTTCTTAGCCTGAAATTGAAATAAGGCATGTGCCTCCCCTCCCCCTCGCTACGTGACCTTAGGGGAGAATTGCAGAGAGGAGCCAACCAGACTCCAGTCTGTAGGAGCAGAAGCAACCACAGCAGGGACCTGGGGACATTCCCGTCTAGGGTGACCAGACAGCAAATGTGAAAAATTGGGACGGGGGTGTGGGGCTAATAGGAACCTATATAAGAAAAAGACCCCAAAATCAGGACATCTGGTCACCCTATTCCCGTCAAACCTGTCAAATGTTTTCGGATGTCCTCTGCCCTGTGCTGATTGGCTGTTTACTCCAACCCTCCCACTCCCTCTACCTCAGTCTCTTCACCTGCCCCTCCTACCCTCACCCTCCCTTCGTTCCATGTAGCTGATCCCCACCTAAGTAAACCCACCCAAAAGAAAAAGAAAAAAATATGGAACTATGTGATATTTGCCACCAGCACATTGTTGACTTTGCTGGTGTGTTCTACTATTTAGACAACACTGTCTCATGGCTTCCTTGTACTTCGCCGTCTGTCTGCATCCATCTACACGTAGATTGTGTGCTCTCCAGGGCAGGGACTGTAGTCTTTCTCTGTTTTTTACGCCCCCAGCATAGTGGGATCCTAGTCCATGACTGAGACTTCTAGGCACTAAAGTAATATAATGTAGCGCTTCTGTAGGGCTAATTCTTGACTATGCAGAGTTGGGAATTGCAGGTTAAAAGTGATTGCAGGATAAAAGTGATTGCCATCTCCATACCACCGTGTGTTTTGCTTGGAAACTCTGGGTTGAAGTGTAGCTAATTATTTGCAGGAAACTAATGACTGCCACTAAGGTATGTACCAGTTATGTGATATTAAGCTTTACTGCTTTTTGCATGTAACTGTTGGTGCCCTGTAACTTAAGCTGCTGTCACACTCTTTCCTATACACATGCTAAATAAGTTAAATTAGTCATGGTGAAATTGTTGTTTGAACTTATTAGCCTAGGGAAAAAACCACTAGCCAGTCCTCTCTTAAAATCCACATTCCACTTAGGGCTTGTCTACGCCACGCAGCTTTTGGCAACAAGGCTGTGTCGACACAGCCTTGTTGCTAAATGTCGGCAGGTGTAAACGCTTTTTGCTGGCAAAATACTTCCAGCCCCGTTCACACTGCCACTTGCCACGGCAAAACGTGCCTTTCGGGGAGGAGGGGGGCTTTTTAATGTACCTGTGAAAGACAAAAGTTTTGTCGACAACTTGGCAGTGTAGACGAGCCCTTAGTGCTGCTTGCAGTTTCTGTAATGGGAAGGTTCCGCTTGCTCTGCTGCTGAGCTGAAGCTGAGCGGCTCCTGTGATGGGCCTGTGAGTGTAAAAGCAGCAACCCCTGAGCCGCCTTGTCAAACATCACACACTCACCCTAGTAACATACTTGTGCTCTCCTCGGACAAGCGGAACTTAGTGAGGTTTTCTCCAGCAAGGTGTTTTCCAACAGTCACCTGTGTGCTTCCTCCCAGGCCACCTCTTGTGCTATGGAGGAGCGCCTTGTAAACTCCCACAAGGCTGCTCCATTATCCAGGTTCACATCCCCTCTGAAAACTCTCCTCCAGTGTGATGGCTACAAGACACTCAGTTGTGGTTAGGCAGTTGGTGTGCTCAGACTGCTGTTTTTATCCAGCTTTTCATAACCCTCTCAATGTTTCCTTGTGCTCCACCATTCGTATCCACCTGTTGGCTCTTGTCTTATACTTGGATTGTAAGCTCTTTGAGGCAGGGACTGTCCTTGTTCTTTGTATAGCGCCTAACGACACAATGGGGCCCTGATCGGGGCCCTTGGGCTCAACCACCATAAAAATCATGTACAGTGCGTTCCACAACCTGCTAAATTTGTCATGTCTGTCCTTAGCAGTGTTTTGCACACAGTCCAGTAATGCGGTGGCTGCACTTTCCAATAGTCACTGTTGGGAGTGGTGCTTATACCTCTTGTGGAGAACTTCCCCTCACTTCTAGCTTTTTCAGAAAATAAAACTGAGCTAATCTGGGCTCTTACCCTTTGATATTTTATGACCATCTTTGAGCTCAAATCTAAACTCTAGTGACTTTACACCAAGGGCAGAGCGCCCGGAGCTAGCAAACCTCTCGGATGAGACACAATTGCTCCTTGACCTTGAGCAAGTCTCTTAACAGCCTTGTTCCTCACTTTCTCCAGCTGGAACATTAATGTAAAAAGTCCGCACCTGATCGAAAATCACGTTTCATCTGAGCTGCGCTTTCACAAGGAAATTGCTATGTGAGCCATTTAACAATACTCTAGTTAGTTAGCACTGTAACACACCAGTTTAAAAGCAGCAGAAATGTCAAAATCCCTATGCTCCCTGGAATGACAGTACTATAACGGCAGCATGCTCTGCCTCTGGTCAGTGGTGGCAGTTTGGAATGGCACGCAGACCCTCACTGACTGTCCAGTGCTCCTCTGCTTTAGGGAAGGTTGCTGTGGTGATGTGGGGACTCTTGAAGGTGATGGTGGAATCCCCAAAATACAGATCCTCAAAGAACAGTGGCAAGCATCTCAACGTGTAGAGCCCTATTGTGACCTCCCTAAATGTGTAGGCTGCTGGGTGCTCAGTGTTGTTGAAAGGCAGTAGATCTTGTGCTTCTGAGTCACTTTGGCACTCTTGAAAATCCATTAGAATCTCAACTATGGACACCCATTTTTCAAAAACCTTCACATAAAGGTCTTGACTGGGTGCCAGTGTTTCATGGCATCTGCAATGATCAGATATACAGGTGAGGGGGAAAGTCAGACAATGGTATACGTGGCGGAGGTGTTCCCGGAGTGTCTGGCTTGCACCAGGATTTGCTTTTACTGCACAGATCCCAGTCTATTATGATGCATGTCTTGTAATCCTGATGTGTGGGCTGTCTTGTTCACTAGCTGTCAGTCACAGGCAGTGAAATCCTTGCTCCAATCCCTCTCTGGTAGTCCTGCCTCCACTGGCCTGTCAGTCTGTGGAATTTCAGTTGTGCTCCTTGGCAGAACCAGCACTAGACTCATCACTAGTCTGTAGTGAAGGGCAACCAGCTTTTTCTTAGACGCCATTACTGGGACTTCTCTACCCGTAACTTATTGGGTCTTTGTTTGGCTCCTTCTCTGCCAAACATCTTCACACTGCAGAGATGCCATTTGGCCTCCCCTTCCAAATGCAGGCTTCTTCTTAGAGGTGCTGGGGTAGTGGTGCACAGTGGTTGGACCTCTCCCAAAGCTCCCTGCATTGCCAAAATATGCTTTTGTTTCAAGGCCAATTTTCTGTGTGGCCCTTCCAAGATTTTCCTCCTTAAACTGTTCGCTTAGTGGCTCATGCACAGATTATGCTACTACTCTTTTGTGCACTAGGTGCAATTCAGGATGTTGGGACTTCTAATCTGTAAGGCCTTGCATGGCTTGTCATGGCAACCATGAGTCTCCCTATGCACTGTCCTACCAGCTGCAATCAGCTGGAATGATCTGGCTAATAGACCCCAGATTAGAAGACAAGGTCTTCCTCTTTTGGTTCCTTCAGGGCAGGCTACAAGTCATGTTTTTCCATTCAGGTATATCCTGAGTAAGAGGGTCCTGTTGTGGGCTGGGGAAGTATAAATTGACTTTTGTCATTTGACTTTTAACTGTCTTTCAAATTATGACAGTAATGTGCCAGAGCGAGTTGACTAACTTATTTAAATTACTAAATTACTCAAGGTAGTTGAGTCCAAAGCTGACTGTGAAGAGTTACAAAGGGATCTCACAAAACTGGGTGACTGGGCAACAAAATGGCAGATGAAATTCAATGTTAAGTGCACAGTAATGCACATTGGAAAAATATTATCCCAACTATACATGCAAAATGATGGGTTCTAAATTAGCTGTTACCACTCAGAGATCTTGGAGTCATTGTGAATAGTTCTCTGAAAATATTTGCTCAATGTGCAGCAGCAATCAAAAAACCTAATAGAATGTCAAGAACCATTAGGAAAGAGACAGATAATAAGACAGAAAATATCATATTGCCTCTGTATAAATCCATGGTACTCCCACACCTTGGATACTGCTTGCAGTTCTGGTCGCCCCATCTCAAAAAATATATATTAGAATTGGAATAGATACTGAGAGTGGCAAGAAAAATGATTAGAGGCATGGAACAAGAAAGCATATGAGGAGAGATTAAAAAGATGGGGGCTTTTTATCTTAAAAAAGAGACTTGGGGATGATAGAGGTCTATAAAATCGTGAATGGTGTGGAGAAAGTGAATAAGGAAGTGTTATTTACCCCTTCACATAACACATGGGCCATGGGTCACCCAGTGAAATTAATAGGCAGCAGGGTTAAAACAAACATAAGGAAGTTCTTCATAAACACAGTCAACCTGCGGAACTTGTTGCCAGGGGATGCCAAGAAGGCCAAAAGTATAACTGGGTTCAAAAAAGAATTAGACAAGTTCATGAAGGATATGTCCATTAATACTATTAGCCAAGATGGTCAGGGACACAACCCCATGCTCTGGGTATCCCTAAACATCTGACTGCCAGAAGCTGGCACTGGATGACAGGGTGTGGATCACTCAAAATTACCCTGGTCTGTTCATTCCCTCTGAATCATCTGGCACCAGCCACTGTCAGAAGACAGGCTATTGGGCTCGGAGGGATGGTCTGACTCATATTTGCAAATGAACATAAAAATACAAATGGCCTAATGTTTACCATGCTAACCCCCAGTATGGCACTTGGCATGAATTCTTATGCATGGGGATTCATTCTTTTTTCCTTTCCTTAGGCTCTTGATCCAAGCTGGGTTTAATTTGAATGTCCAGGACAACGATGGCTGGACTCCACTCCATGCTGCTGCACACTGGGGAGTGAAAGAAGCTTGCACTATCTTGGCTGAGGCGCTCTGTGACATGGACATCAGGAACAAGCTGGTAAGTGAGTGTTAAACTATTGATGCAACTTCAGCGTTCTAGTGACTGTCTGAAAGCAAGGATTGTACTGCTGTGCTGTGCTCTGCTCTGCTCAAGCAGTCTTTACCTAGAAGCACCCTGGTCCCTGTTAGGTCAGAGCTGAAGTGTGATTTTTATAGAGAAATGCACACAAACCTCTTTTGCCCATTGCTCAGCCCAGCCATCTGGTAGGTTGCATGAAGATGATGGTCTAATTACCCTGGATAAATTGAAACGTATTTGGAAACAAAGAATTTAAAACAAAAATAAGAAAGGAAAAACTTGTAGCACCTTAGAGACTAACAAATTTATTTCAGCATGAGCTTTCGTGGGTTAATACCCACTTCATCCGATGAAGTGGGTATTAACCCACGAAAGCTTATGCTGAAATAAATTTGTTAGTCTCTAAGGTGCTACAAGTTTTTCTTTCTTATTTTTGTTTTGCTGACACAGACTAACACGGCTACTACACTGAAACCTATCATTAAAGAATTTAAAGACTTCCTGAAACAAAGAATTTAAAGATTGCAACCCTCCCTACTCTTGTGGGAAAAGGTCAGTCAAGTGAGTCTTGAGGCTCAGGAATCTAAGGGAGGGGAGTGCAGGGTATTTTCTCTCCTGTTTTAATAATGTCTTGGCAACTTAAAAGTGACCAAAAATCAGTCGTCTTTGCATGGGAAATAAGCCAGGTACAAAAAACCTGATGGTGGTAAAACCAGAGCTTTTAATGGGAAAGCTTTAATTGTGGCCAAGTAGCTGAGTCTGAAAGCCTGTAACTTTTTGGAGATAACTGATTGGATGCTGAAGGTTTTAAATCCTTTCCATTCATTCTGAACGTTTTGGTCATATAAGATGGGGGAACCTGCAGAATTCTCTAGTTGTGAGGGTGGGAAGCAGAGACAGACACAGTGTAACTATTTTTTTTGCTGATTACAGTATTAACTTCAGAGCCACATACTGTTAATGTTTAAAAATGTACTTGTCCCCCATGAAACTCCCATCCTGTTCTCCTTTCCTGTTGTTTCTGAACTCTGATGTGTATGAAACTGTTTTTACCTGTCTAAACTGCTTCCTGCCTGAATTGATTCAGTGCTGTGATATCATGGCCACTTCTCTGGCAGTGGATTGAGATTATATCTGCTAGAACGACATCAGTGAATGAATCCAGGCAGGAGGCTTAGGCGGCTGAGAGAACAAATTATTTTTTAATGTCTGGCTGAGTGTGGCATTTTCCTCGTATAAATGAGGAATAGAGTAACATCTGCTTGTAGTGGAAATTGATTTGAAAAACTACACTTGTGATTTATTCTGTTTATTTTTGTTTGTGTGATCATTCACCTAAGGCCTGATCTGGCAAAGACCATGATTCTCTTTGCCGGACTGGGATCTAATTTGCAAAATTCTGTAATCCTCAATGGTTGTCTCAGTAACTGCTGCAAATTAGCGAGGTTCTACTGTCTTATTGCTCTGCAAACAATCCCTTTGAAAGTTAAGTGGGTCATAATATCTTTAGTGATCTGGCTATGGGTTGTAAATTCCCTGGCCAGGAGCTGTGGCCTGTCAGTCTTCATTTAATCAACAGCCATCAGGTTTCATTATTAACGTGATTAATAAGGTGGCTGGATATTTTAATGACAGTGTTGCAGGTCTCTTGCATTACATCCCAAAGTGGCCTTCCTAGTTATTTTATATTTATGCGTAACAGTTCAGGACAGAGACCCCTCAACTTTCTCCTGTTTATGGCTGCATTGGCGGATTGCCAGGAGCTTAGAAGTGTGCACTAATGAATAGGGCAGGTTGAGGTCACCCTCATCCTTAATGTAGATGTGCAATTTTTGGAGAGCACGTGACCCAAATGCAATAGCTGTTGCTGCTGTGTTGGAGCATGGGATCTCATCCTCTCTGAGCTGCATTTGTAATAAAGGAGAGTCTGGCCATGGGTTGCATTATAAAACTGCAGCCTCTGCTTTTGGCCATTCCTAGTCTAGGAATTAAGTGACTATGGCAGAATGACATGAGGGCTGTCTTCTCTGCATCCCATTCCATATGTCACCTGGCAGTTGGAGGTCCAAACAGGTCTCTGAAGGTGGGGATCTCCTGATTTCATACTGCGGCAGGGAGTTCAGTTTTTATCCACTGGTAAAGAACACTTCTCGCATATTAATGAAGCACCATCTTGGATGGTGCCTTTGTTTTCTAATTGCCCATGTCATCAGGGTCAGACACCATTTGATGTGGCTGATGAGGGACTGGTTGAGCACTTGGAGATGCTGCAGAAAAAACAGAATGTGGTGAGTTTTTGGCTGACCTCTTTCTTGTTTTCTAACTAGCTATCTATGCATGGATACTCTAACATATCTATAATGTCTCAGTGGAGGCATGAAACTAAGTGCCATCATTTTGTAGATAATTGGGAGACAGTAAACATAATGGCATATTTAAAGTTCCAGAACCCGTTTGCTAGCAACTCAGCTGTAGCAAGAGGGTCAGTGATTTATCAACATCTGGAATTCTAGACATTGAGTGTAGCTGTACAGTTAATCTTTAGATTTACCACTGTCCCTAAATCTCTTGTTTCTGGGAGGTACTTACATCACAACTAGGGAATGGTTATGGTTACAATAATTTCATGTAAGGGAAGATGACTCAAGCACTGTGTTCTGCTGTATTCTGAACTGGTATATTTGTTCCTGTATTGTCTTTTAGAAGAGCAAGACTGGGTGAGGGAGAAGTAATTATAAGTTACTATGTGAACCCCAACATTGGGAGAAGTTTAGTAATTTCAGACCCACACTAAATAGTATTAATCACACCTCGGATTAACCTCATTGGCTATTAATACTGCCACTGCATGTAATCTTGTGATGTGGTGGAAGCCTTTGGTGAAGGTGGTGTGGGTAGCGAGCTGATAGCAAAAACTGTGGGTCTTGAGATCAAAGGAAAATTGATCGTCATATTGCAGCATTGGCCTGGAGTTGCATTCCTTCCTAGTCCATTTCAGACTTGCCACTTATTCATTGATGTCACCAAGATCCAAGCAAGCAAAAAAAAAAAAAAAAAAAATCCAGCCAGATGCAGTGTAACATGGTGGAATTATTGCTAGAGAGAAAATGTTAGCTATAAAAACATGGTGGTGATACCAGTACTTACCACTTTGAGGAATAGGGCAGTGAGAGAGGTAGAACCCAGAATTCTGTCTGCAATACCGTGGCCCAGCAGTCCCCCTGTTGCATCCGTTTTTTTTTCTTTTTTTCCAAAGCTGTTTTTAATGTGAGCCGACTTCTCAGCAAATTAGGGGAATTGATAAATGAATATGTAAACAGAGCTCTTTAGGCTTTTCTCCCAGGAAGTGTGAATCAGCCTAGTGCAGAAAACTGCACTCCTAATTAAAAACCAAAAAAAACCCCAAATACACCTACAAATTCTCTTGCATATAGCATAAAAAACCTGCTATAACATGCCTGAGCAGGCCACACACACATTTCTTAATGAATCTTGCCATATTTCTTTCAGGCAGGACCAGGAGAAATGGTGGAATGTCTTCTGTATTCTCACCTAACTTTAGGCTAAATGAGGCGCTCAGAGCTCATAGGAGAAGCTCTATATTTCAAGTCATGAATGGCTTCCCTGGGCTTATGTCTGTTAGTTTTCATGCATTCAAAGATGCGAGTATGTTTCTGCTCTTGCATGTCCAGAGAGATTCTGGGCCTCTCTATAAGTGGAGGAAGAACCTGTTAACTTACCTTGGGCAGTGTGGAGAAGCAAAGGAGGGGGGAAGTTCTCTGCTGAACAGACTTAGCCACACCAGTCAACCTCCCCTTATAGCACGGCCTTGAGTATTTTGGTAGCTTAAGGCGTGCAATCCTGTGGTCCCACAATGTTTTCCAATCCTATAAACCCTGCACTGTGGTATTTATAATGTTGGGATTCCAGGATGCATTCACTTGAAGAACGTGAGTGCCAGGCTGAGGGATTTTTAGTGGGATTTTCAGGCTCAGAATGATCCTCAAAATGCATGACTGCGCTAGAATTACAATCTCTTTCTGCTCTACCTAAATAGATGCTTATAGCTCCTGGGAGTTACCATGACTATTACCATGCTGCTGCTGGTTTATCCCTCCCTAATGGAATTGCTGGTGATGAGATTTCCTGAACCAGCTGGCCAAAACACTTCCATCACTGCAGGAATTGACACTTGATGACAACCTCCCCTCTCCCCCACCTCAATTCTGTGCATGTGCTTGAAAGAACAGGGCAGTACATCTGGGGCAAGCATCTGACCCTTAGGGTCAAAGGGGACTCCCCTCTGTCAGCACTGTTGCTGATTTCCATGGAATTTCCCATGAAATGCCACTTGAGTGTAACAATGTACCTGGTATCTACCTTATGCTATTATAGATATTCCTGGCCATGATGTGGTGCGCTTCTAGATGTGTATTTGCCTGTCAAATTGAGCAACAACAAAGCACTTAACAAGGAAAAACACCTGCCACTTTCCCAAAATGAGGTTTGGGATGACTTTAGACTGATAACGAGTGGCTCGTGCTGCTGATGCTTGTTCAAACATGACCTTCCCATTCTTTTCCTACCTTTTGACAGCTGCGCAGTGAGAAGGAGACAAGAAACAAGCTAATTGAAGCTGACATGAATGGCAAACTGCAAAGTGGACTCTTCAAAAAGTAAGACCCCCCCCTTTCTAATCTGAAAGTCTAGCATGGTGTAAAATGGGGATCAGCTATTCCATGTCAAACTACAGCCAGTGCCGCGTTTGTTCTCATTGCTGCTTTCAGATACCAGCTCTACATCTTGCACTAATTTGTTTTATTGGTACCTTTACTTGGTACATAGAACAATGACTCTTAGGAGGCCACAAATAGCTGGTGTAGCTTTTGTCTTTTCTACAGTCTCCTACCCTCCTGTCTTCCTTGTGTAGCTATCTCCAGCCTCTGGCTGAGGACTTGATGATCTCATTTGAAATCTTTTAGTACAGCTGGAGGGATTGCCCTGGAATAACATAAAGCACTCTAGTCCACATCTCCCCAAGTTGAGTGGAGCTGTCCCTGCCAGCATGGGAAATGCAGGATCGGGAATTTCACCCATAGCAAATGTACTGGGTAGGAAATACTGGGGTGAAGAAGTGTGTAAGAGGTTCTTGTATGCTTATCTGTTCTAGATGTAATGACTTATCTGCAGGTTCCTTTAGAGTAAAGGTCACAAATATCTGCTTTTCCCCCTGTTGGCACACCTTAAAAACTCCTATTTGTCTCAGCAAAGAGAAGATTCTTTATGAAGAAGACACTCTGAAGTCCCGGGAACCAGGAGAGGAGAACAAGGAATCGAGCAGTTCCAGCTCTGAGGAAGAGGAGGAAGCCGAAGAGGATGAGGCTTCAGAATCAGATGCTGAAAAGGAGGCAGGTAATGCATAATGCAACACTAAGATTTTAGTTAATTAAGGTATGAGGCCTCAGCTAGGGAGTCCCACTCACTGTTTTTTCAAAGGCTAAAAGCATTTTTAAAATGTTCCTTCAGATGAGCTCTGCTAAGTAAACCACATGGACTGGTATAGCATATGGTGGATAACTGTATAGTGAGAGAGGGGTAGCCATGTTAGTCTGGATCTGTAGAAGCGACAAAGGGTCCTGTGGCACCTTATAGACTAACAGAGGTATTGGAGCATAAGCTTTCGTGGGATGCATCCGATGAAGTGGGTATTCACCCACGAAAGCTTATGCTCCAATACCTCTGTTAGTCTATAAGGTGCCACAGGACCCTTTGTCGCTTGTATAGTGAGACATCTTTTAAAAAATGAAAGACCTGACTTTATTGACCCTGAATTTATTTTAAAACAGATGAATACTTCTTAGGTGAGAAATTAGAATTTGATCTCAATACCCAAAATTAGAATTGCTAGAAAGCAAAGTAATGGCGAATTTAATAGTCCTTGCGCCGTCCTTTCATTTAATACAACTTTGCAAGACCCTTTTGGAAGGATGAAAACTTTCATCTTGCCAAATGTTTCAAACCAGCGTTGTTGTTTCAAGCACTGAATGCAAACAGGACATTTTCCTTTTTGTTTACTGGCTCATAGGTCAGCATAAGTGTCAGTAAAGATCTGGGGGTAGGTTTTAATTTATGTTCTCCATCAGCTCTGCATCAGGACAACACAAAATGTTATGTAGGTCTTATATAAATGGTGCCTTTTCCTCAGCATAAGCGTGTTAAAATGCTTTGAATTTTTGGGCGGCCTTCCCCATCAGACTACGCTAACTTTGGGATGGGGAATAGTTAGAGCCTTGTGAAACTTTGTTTTTAGATTATTTTTGGGAATTTTGTGTTTTTGTTTGATCATCCCTGCCTCCCCACACCCCCCCTCCTCCATCCCTTTCCCCTCCACGCTCTTTGTATGGCCGCCAAATCCTCCCGCTGACCCCCACCTGCTTAGCACGCATGTGACCTGTGCGGGACCCGCCATTGGCTGGGTGCACTCTGGTGGAATTGATCCTGTTAGCTCACCATTTGTGCTTATGGGTGCTGCCATTGGCTACTCATTGGCTACTGACTTCCCTGGCTGATTAGAAACTTTTGATTTTTTTATTTTATTTTATACATCACTTTTTGTTTTATTTTGTTATTTCATGTTTGAGAATAACATGGGGCTCTTGTTAGTTTCCAGCCTTACTTGCTTGTGTTCCCCCTTAAAGGTAAAATTTTTTGGTGAATGAGAGGTTTCGAGTAACCAGTTCAATGTGTGGAGAAAATAGTACTCCCATTGTACCTTGAATATAATGAACTGAATAAAGGTATGTCTAGAAGTTGATCTTCTAGTTAACTCATTTTAATGCTGCTCAGTAAAAGCCACTTGCTGCTGTTCTAGATAAAGGACTAAAAATGTGTTTTCAGGAAAAATAAACCCTAGGAAATGGAAACTTGTTTCCTGTTCCATTTAAATACTCCATCACCACATGGGAGCAGGGAAAGCTTTTTCTGATCTTGGTGTATAAAAGTTTCAGTCTGTTGAAAAATAATAGATTCACTAAATACATAATGTAATCTCAAGCTTTAGAGGCTGCTGCTGTTAACTGCTGGAGTTCTAAGCTCCTGGTTTCTTCATAACGTCTCTGTGGCTTCAGTTAGGAACCTAGTCAGGGTGTGTATGGTGTACATGTTGTTCAAGTGACCATATTTAGGTCTGTGCTTCCTGATTTACCCATATCTCTGCAGAGAGGGGCTGACCACAGATTCCTGTGACATTGTTTAGCTTTCGTCCCCAGAATAAAAACAGAAAACAAGTCTCCCCCCTAGTGTTCTATAGATGTAAGACGGTTAGGATCCTGGTTTTTCTGAACATTGACTTTAGAAGGCTACAAAACAGCATTTCATTGGCTGATAATGGTACTTAGTTTATCAGTGTATTTGCAGTTTTTTTTCACTAGACAAGGAAGACGAATATTGACCAAGAGTTAGTGTGACTATGGGTTATAACTGCACCTTGCTCAGTCTGTTTCCTTAGTGTGCTAATCAATAAATCTTGACTCCAGTGAGCACTACAAAACTGTCAAACACCTATGGAAGCACAACCTGGCTTCTGTCCTGCAGCTATCACTTGGGCTCTGATTGGACAAACTTGAAGGTGAATGATGAGTTAAAGGGACCGAAGCATCTAGGTTGTGCTTGGCATAACTGGCAGTTAAAATAAAAAAAAAAGTCTTTGTCTATGTATATTAATGACAAAGATTAAAAGCTTTTTAAAATTAAGTCTTTTGGCATGTAAATAAAGTAAATGTCGTATGGATTTTAGTCCATGCATAGTTGCTCTTCTAATTAAAATAGGCAAAGTTGCTGCCTATTAAAACACTATCTGTAAATTTTGATTATTGAGGGGAAAATTTGTTCTGTTTGTGTGTACAGTGAAATCGATGTTCACTGACGATTTAAAAAATGTAATCCTTCCAAGCCTGCCTGTAAGGAGTGGTTTAGCTGCAGGAAGTGGTGTCACATAGTGTATCAGCTTCAGAAACAGTATGGATGAACATTAGTTTAACTTCAATTCCATGCTTGTATAAAGTCAGAGCAGACCTGTTTTTGGTAACTCTTGGTGTAAAGTAGCTTTCCCATATGTAAAACACAGATGTGTTTTAATTGCTTCTCTGGTATGAAAATCTGAGAAGGCAAAAGAGCCCAGAGTTTTTTGTCTTGGCCTTATTTCTTACAACTCTTAGAGGAGTTTAGAGCCCTATCTCTGCTCAGCTCTCTGATTTGCTCAAAGTGAGTGGAGGCAGCCAAGTGAAATTGAGAAGTTCCCCAGTCCCTGAGGAGCAAACAGCAGTGCACAAAAAGTGCTGCAACGCTGTACCTTTGTGTACTAGTCTGCTTCAAACTGCTACTGAAAGATAAAACAAGTGCAAGACAAACTGTGCCGGTCAGATGGCCCCAACACTGTCAGCTCCCACCCAGGCACTGCGGGCCCAGCACCCCCAGCCCTGGAGCTCTGGGCGGCATGGCCCCAGTGCCTGGGGGCTCCCCAGTGCTGGGCAGCTCCAGCCTGCCCCAAGTCCCGGCCACAGGCTGGCCGCCCTAGCCCCAGCACGCTTCCTCAAAGAGGAGCAGCCTGCCTGGGCTGGGGCCAAAGGGGAAGCGGCGAGCCGGATGGGGGCTTGGGGCGGAGAGTGGGTGGGGCCATGCAGGGCTGTTTGGGGAGGCATAGCCTTCCCCAGCCTACGATACGTGCCGCCCATGTCCTTTAGGTAACAAGGTGTTTGGAACCGAATGCTATATTCTAGGGGTAGAGGCATCTGTCTTGAATAGAAATCAAGAAAGCCTTAATGGTGGAAACTTGAGCTTGTAGAATGGAGCAGCTAGGTAGCCACAGGATCTGGCTGTTTTGGGTTAGTTTATTCTTGACTGTCTCCAGAGTGATCAGATAGTCCCAGCTGTACACAGAAATGAAAAATAAGTTATTCCATTGGATTCCCATCTTCCTCTCTCTGCAAGAACTACGCCCCAAACCCATGGTGAATATCCAGCAGAACCATGTCATTGTATCCCTCACCTGACTGACTCAGACATGCACGCCACCACGCATATATCGGCGTTGTAGGAATACTTTAGTCTAGGTCTCAGACCCATCTGTCTGGCAAGAATGACCAGTTAAAGGAAATCTAATGAATGAAGTCAGTTATCTGGCCTCAAATGCTCTCAGGAAAGAAGGGGCAGTTTGCCTGCTGGGGGTGAAATAGATGGCTCTGTAAAAGCCTGCTTCAGCTCTAACCACTTAGTGTCTTAGGACTGGGCAGAAATACCTTTTGTTCAATGAGTCAACTTAGGGATACTTACCTTTATTCTGAGTGTGTGGAACTAGAATGTTCTGTTGTTACACAGGTTCTGGGTCTACTTATTTGCATATCACAGTGGTAAAGGGAAAGTGGTTTCTAAATGCAGCATTCAAACACCTTGTTTTTCCTCCCCTTGTCTAAAATTGTAGAGAGAAAGAAAGAGTCCTTTGCCAACCATTCTGGTCATGAACCCAGGATTAGCGTCACTGAGCAAATATCACCACCAGAGCATAACTCCTTCACTGCATCTCCTGCCAGAAAAGTAAGTGAATTGGGGATTGACGTAGAGTCCAACTGTGCATTCCATTGTTGCTTTAAAGCAGTTGGTTGCACTGGAGAATAGATTTTCTTAAACTGGTGTCCAGAGAGGTTTCAAGACTTACAATCAGATACTATTCTCTCTCTGATTTAACAAAGGGGCTCAGTTAATGGCATAATAGTCTGGGACATGCACAAATGGGGCTCATTTTATCTGGTGTGCTGTCTTTCCATTATGTCACCCTCTGAAATAAGCTGGGCCATTTAAAAAAAAACAACACTTTACAAGTACTCCTGGTTCTCTGGCCAGGAAGGACCCCACTGCCTGTTTGGTGACAGAAGCAGTTTTGTCTACATCTGTTCCCCTAGTTCCTTTCAGCAGGAAGTACTGCAACAGATAGAACTCCATTGAAACTGTCCTTATGGAAGCGACTGGTAAAATTCCTGGTTTTGCCCTTCATGGTAATGTGACGACAATGCAATTGGCATTGAAGCACATAGCCTGAAGATCCATCGAGGTTACATAACCTGCCCCAGACTTGATGGGACTGTATGAGCTATGATGCTACACTAATGAGGTAGAGGTGAGACTGCTTGTCATATCTCTGGCAATGATATTCTCCCCCGTCTCCCGAGTGAAGCTCACTATAGCTACTGAGATTGGACATAAACCTCTTCTGACTCTAAAGCCACTTGGCTAGCAGGAGCCATGAGTGTGGTCCCTATACGTATTCCATATATGCCCGAGACTGGAGAATTTGCAAGTAGTGTCTTTTGGTCCGTTTGTGGGCCCTGGTATTCTTTGTGTTCAATATCAATGGTATAAGGAGAGGTGCAGACCAACCGCCTCTCCTGTTCCTTCTTACTGTTGCCCAGCCTGAGTCGGAATCCTGTGTCCAAAGCTACCTTTGCACTGTTTCCGTACCTGTAAATATAATAATGTATTTTTTCTAGTGTTTTCAGTCTTTTAATTAGCGTAGTTTAGTCTCCCTGCCCCCTGCTCCCACCTTGGGGCCTCCCCTCTCCATTACTTTTCACTCCCCTCAGGAGGAGGACTGTGCCTAGAGTCCTGGGATTTAAGAAATGTCTCCTGCCCCTGCCCCATCTCAGTCAACGATGACTGCTAGCGGGGCCTTTACTGTCTTGGGGAGGCTCACATCTCCGCTAAGTGCAGCATCTGCCTCTGCTTCCCTCCCCAAACCTCAGAGGTGACAAGAGCTTCAGCTGAGGAAGTACCTCATGGAGAAAGTCATGAGACCCAGTCAGATCTCGGCCAGGTGAACCCTCTGGTACATAGGCCTCGGTCTATAGGCAGTGCCCCTCTGAGCATGAGCTCCGAAGCAGAGGCCAGGACTGTTAAGTCAGAGTAATCATTGCCTCAGGCCTCTTAGGAGAGTTAGGGGCACTCTCATAGATGCCAGAACAGATCCCCTTCCACATTTGTTTCTAAAAGAAGGATCCTCCCTGCCTCTGTCCCAGTCAGGTGAGTCCTTGTGTTGGTCCTGAAGACTCAGGTCTGCCTAATCCTCCTGACCGTGAGGGTAAGGTGTGAAGGAGAAAAGATCCATTGGTACTGGCTCTGGCTCCAGCTCAAAAGCCAAAGGATCAGCACCTGCCAGCACTGACTGGGAGCTCCAGGATAGAGTCCTCTTCAACTGTACTGACTCATTCCCAGAAGGATCCGCTGAGCACCATCAGTCCCAATCACTGGGACACCTCGTGTTCTGGGATGGACTGAAGCTTTTACCTCTTTTGAAGATATTTTCACCTTACCTTACCCTCTGTTTCCTCTCCTTTCTGGCGTGCTCCTCTTGAGGGACATCTCAACAACAGAAGAAACAACTCTTGAGAAGAAGGGTCTGCTCCTGTACTCCATAGATGAGTTGAAGCATTCATCCACCAGTACAGCCAACAGAGCCAGAATTTACCTTCTCATTGGTTGATTCTGATGTCCAGACAAGCCATCTCTTCCACATAGGGAAGTTAGCTCAGACCGAGACTGTAGGAGATCTTGGACCATCCTATGCCCAGACATGACCACCTAGGGGACCAATGGTATCCACTGCATTGAGATTCTCCCCCAAACCAGTTGACACTTCATACTGGCCCTGTTGGGATCGATGGGATCCCTATGCTAGAGACACTTCAGATCTATGTGTGAATCCTGCCGGCCCTCTCCTCCTAGTCAGCACCAACTGGCTCCATCAGAGCACATGGAAGGAGGAAATGGAGTTGGATCAACCGGTTCTGACACATGTCATCGTCTTTGCCTGATGAGGCAATTGCTCCATCATCAGCATCCCTGCCTCAAGACCACAGGCAATACCAAGAGCTTTTGCAGAGGGTGGCAATTGAACTCCAGATTCCTCTCCAGGAGATCCATGATGTATATGCAGTATAAGCTCATGGACATCTTGCAGCCTACTGGCCCCGGTCAGGTGGGCCTCCCAGTAAATGAGGCCATCATGGAACCAGCCAGGGCGGTATGGCATACTCCTGCATCTTGCACCCCCACCCTGAAAAGGGCTGCGAATTGCTAACTACCAGGTCCTTTTAGCGAAGCATGATTTTACAAATTACTCCAAATTCTTGGAGTTCGAAGACACTCCCTCAGTGGACAGGGTCCAATTCCAAACCCACACAGATGAAGGCAAACTGGTAGCTAAGATGACTTTTCAATTTGCAATGGACACTGCCGATACCACATCTAGAGCTATTGCTATGGCGATACTTGAGGCATGAATCATTGAGGACTTCTCTTTGAGTCTGACCTCTGTAACTAAAAGGCAGACGAGTCATTGCGCTCATTAAGGCTTCCGGACGACCCTCCACTCCCTGGGCATTTATAGCCAGCACCAAAGAGGAAACACCATAAACAGGTGTATAAACTAAGACAACTCCCTCAGCGTTCAACTGCCAGCACCCTTATGAACTGCCATGCAAATGTCAGAAGGTGCAAAGCCCTCAGTAGGCAGCTCTTTCAACCACAGCCACGCAATCCTATCCACCAACTAGAGGTTGCTTTTGACAGGATACTCGAGAGCCACATACGTTTATTGATGTCCTCCCCAACTGTCCCCCAAACCTTTGGTGGCCCCCTCACATTTTTCACCCACAACTAGAGGGCAATAACAATGGATAAGTGGGGACTGGAGACCATCTGCTCTGGCTATGCCATCTAGTTTCTCTCTCCTTCCCCCTTGCAAACTCCTTTCCTGGCCCCTCTTCAGGGATCACCCCTCATAAGGAAATCTTCTGTTAGGAGGTGGACTGTCCCCTCCAAGGAGGGGATATAATAGAGTAAGTGCCACCTCAGCATCTAGGGAAAGGGTTCTACTCCCTATATTTCAGTCTCCAAGAAAAAAGAAGGATGAAGACCCATTTTCAACCTAGATCAGCTGAATATTTTTATTCGCAAATCATAATTCTGCATGTGCACATTGGCATTGATAATTCTCTCCCGGAGAAGGGCATGTGGCTCACAGCTCTCAACATGAGATGCTTTCTTTCATGTGGGCATTCATCGGCCCCACAGAAGCTTCCTCAGATTTCTGGTGGGACGAGAGCACTACCAGTTCAGAGTATTTCTGTTTGGACTGGCAACGGTCCTCACAATGAAGGTCCTCACATAAAGGTCCTCACAATGGTGGTGGCCCAGATGAGTCAAAACAGCTATACCAACCTCCCATACCTGAATGAATGGCTCCTAATGGGCAGATCCAATCAGGAAATTCAGTCAGCCACCCTATCTTTGCTCCACCTTCTGACATCCTTGGGAATCTGTGTAAACAGAGAAAAGTCTACTTTGAGTCCCATAAAAACCTTAGACTTTGTAGAAGCAACCAAAGAACTGACTTCAGCAAGGCTCCAAATTCAGGCCATGAACAGCCTGATAAGTCAAGTCACCCTCAAACCTCAAACCACAGTCAAGGTCTGTCTTTTTCTGCTAGGCCACATGGCCGTGTGTACTTGCATAACGCCATTCACCAGGCTTTACCTCTGCGTACAGGTTGGTTTTGGGCTGTTTACTCAGCAGAGACTAAATGAATACCAAAGTAACAATCAAAGTAAGAAGGTCACGGCCCTCCTGCTATGGCAGATGAACCTGGAGCAGGTGCATGTTGGAGTTAGCATTCTTTGTGCCCACCCAACGGGACTATAATCTGTATTCCACTACCCACCCTCTTTCCCCTCTGCTTTGGATCTTGACTGGATTCGCGATAGTGAAGGAACTGGAGAAGCAGTTGGTCCACACCTCCTCATACACCCTTGGAGCTTGAGGGTGCAGGTGCAGACCTACAGACACAACTTGCAAATTCTCTGGTCTCAAGCACAAGGAACATGGGCGTATCCATGTTTGGAATACAGATAGGGACCATACATGTCAAAGAACTTCCAGTTACAGCTGAGTAACCTTCATATCTTGCATTCCTTTTGGTGGCCCTGTGCTTAATGTCTCAGGTTCATACACTGAAGTGCAGGTTGTTATATGCTAGGTTATTTTTTTAGAGACCGAGCTAATAGATATGAGAGATGCAAAAGGTTTCATGGTTAGTCATGAATTGTTTTGTACATGCCAGTCAGCCTAATTGTTTGCCCAGAGCAAATAAGATAGTGCTCCCTATGGCATAAACTTAAATTTACTTAACCAGGTAAGTGATGAGGAAGAGAGAGGAGCAACTATGAATAGTGCAGTTAACCCTTTCCCTGCTGCAAGCATTGCAGCTACCTCAAGCCAATGAGCGCTTCTTATGCAAGTATAAAAATCAGAAATCTCAGTAGTTTGAGACTTTTGAGTAATTGAAATGGGTTAACACAGAATAGGTGTATGTTTGTTTTATAGATAAACTCCTTGTGTACACACTCTTTAGATTAACCGAAATCTCTTCATTACCACAACTTCGCTTACAACTGTCTCCTGCCTCTCGAGCTTTTCTGTTTAGGTGTTTTTCCTATGTCTCACTACCATCAGACTAGATTTCTTGCTGGGAAATGTCGGTATAGTGGCCTCACTGTGTCTTGTAAGGTAAAATCTAATAGTTCTATGGTCTCCATGAGGTACATGGGTTAAGGTAATCTGGTAGTGTCTAGCTTTTTTTTTTCCCCCCCTTTGGAGCGAAATCCATCCAAAACCACATTAAAAAAAATTAAGGTTGCAGAGTTAAGTACACAAATCTCGAAATGCCAGAATTGAGGTCCCATGTGCAAACTAACTCTGTCCCATTGTAAATATGCATTGCAATAGTGTTAATTAAATGAGTGTGTACTGCAAAAAAAACAACACATCTCTCCTGTAACCTTGCACATGAGTAGATGGAGGCAGATGCTCTGCAGGAGCCTCCCTCTTCTAGTATTGATTATTTTCATGGATCTCTCGAGAATACATAGAGTAATATGCCAGTACTACAAAATGCCATGTATCTGTAGCTGAAACAAAGTTGTGAAACAATTGTATATTTGAGGAAATAGTATGTGGTTGTATAACTAAAGTCCATAATAAAACAAATACAGAGCGGCATGTACAGAATACATGGTTGCATGGTTTCTGATATGAAGCGTTTACTTGCACTCATGTGGGATGAGCTGCACAAGTCATCTGTGCCTTTGCTACTCTTGAGTAGTGCACCCTTCTTAAACGCATGCTGACAAAACCTTTATATTGCACCTTTTTATTCCCTCTCTATAGCCTAATTAACCTTAACTTGCATTCAGTGGCGTAGCCAGGCTTAGAGCACAGGGGGAGCGGAGCTAAAAAAAGGCGCAGGGAGCAAAAAGTGTTGGGAGCAAAAAAAGGCACTGGCAGCAAAAAAAAAAAAAAAATGCTCCGCTCTGGCTGCAGCGTAGGAGCAAAAGGCATCGGGGGCAAAAAATGGCGCTGCTTCTGCTCAGTGGGAGAGCGGCTGCTCCCCCCTGGCTACGCTACTGCTTGCATTTACAAATTAGAAGTGTGTGTGTGTGTGTGTGTGTGTGTGTGTGTGTGTGTGTGTGTGTGTCTAGCTATCGCTGGAGACTGCATTGAATCTCATGCTTTAAAATGTAGCCTACTTAATCAAACTCTCTGGGAAGTTAAATTATATACTGTCTGCAGTACCCTAGCTTCCTACCCGCTGTTGTCTTCTCCCACCACAGTTCACCAGTTTGCTCAACAAATCAGAGGAACAAAAGGATGAATCTCCCTCATCTTGGAGGCTTGGTCTACGAAAAACTGGCAGCCACAATATGCTAAGCGAAGCTGGTTCCCGGGAGGCACTGAGAGAGAGAGGTTCCTCCATCTACCGCTCTTCATCGAGTCCCCGGATTTCTGCATTATTAGACAACAAAGAAAAGGTCTCCTTTCCCTCAAAACAGTTTGTAGTGAATCCCATCTGAGGGGTGCTTACCAAGCATCGTCAATCAGTTTACCCATCTGTATGGCCATCCCACATTTGAGCGTCATCCCACCAGGTTTCAGTTATGGCCACTAGTTCGTAATTTCCATAATTTAATACCCCTGTCATTCTTCATGCAGCTTTTTTTCAAGCTGCTTGCATTTGCATTTAGATGCTTTAATACATTTATACGTTCCTCCTGTTTTGAAAAGTACGCCATCTTACTTTCTATGTTGGTAGTTAATGCAAAATTGTTGGAATTCAGCCAAAACATTCCTTTTACCCCTCCTACCTAAGTTAGAGCCTGTCTAGCAATCCCCCGGCAGTTTGGCATCCCACATACTTTAGTGGGGAATGTCTAATCCAGACAGTGAGTGACCTGTGTTCACAGTAGGTATTGTGCGGCTCTGAATCTAAAGTCTTCCTCAGTGTGTTCTCCATCCATTCAGCTCTGCTGCCCATTTACACATGATCTATCTTAATTTAGAAGATGCCCTCAATTATTAGCGTCACCTTTACCATGCTAGTTGCCAGGGAAGCGAACTCTCTAAAAATGACATATGGTCATTCTAGAAAACAGATCTTTTGGGCTATTTCTTGAAATGGTTCCAGGCTGACTCCTCCATGCCAATTTTTAACTTAGAGCAAAGGCCTTGAAAACTGGCAATTTTGGAAAAAAATAAAAACTGACACTCACTTCTAGAAGCAAGAATGAAAACACTGTAATTCAGAGGTGTTGCTGAATGCCATTGAAGATACAGTTTTCATGTGGAATATACATGATCCTGAAATACTTTTTGTTTTGTTTTTTCCTTCAGGATAAGGACAGCAAAAACTACTTTACCCCAATAGCCCCTAGAAGACTAAGCAGTACGGGTGACATAGAAGAAAAGGAAAACAGGTAGGACTTTGATTGAGTTTAAGGCTCAAATTTTATTCTGGTGAAGATTCTGCTGGAATTCAATCCTTGGAAATGCCTTTCTCCTTTTTCTGTGCTCATGCTTCATACTTTTCACTCATCACTCCCAAGTGCACAGGTGTTTGATATGGCCCGAAATCTGGCAACATTTTATGAAAAGTGAATTTAATGGGCCCTTCTGTCAGTAGGCGATAGTATCTGCTCCCTTAACTTTTAGATTATTGGCACACTTTCAGAATTTAAAATGTGAAATGCTGCCAACAATGATTATACACACATCTCTCGCCTCTATTGCAATACTATGCAGGTGCCTTCTTGTCCTCTAAAATGAGTGTAAATTTGAGCTCAAGCTGAGACCCCTGCGTATTGTACTGTAACTTGCTCAAACATCATCTCTTCCATCCCATTTGTTTTTGTCCACCAATTGCTTCTCGATGTAACTTAAGTTTATGAACTCTTTGGAGCAGGTACTCTGCTGTGTGTCTGTACAGTGCCTAGCAGGATGGGGCCCCAATTGTTGTTTGGTTACCCATTGCTGCTGCTGCAATATAAAAGTGGAAGCAGTATCTGTCAGACCATGATTATTTGGGGAAGTGCTGCCTCCAGTGGGTTCCTTGCAATGTGATCTAAAGGGAGTAAGATTTGAGCTTGGCTTGATTTGTAGAGCCAGCACAAAGTATAACTGTTGTGAAGCAGTTACACCAAATAGGCTCTGAGAAACAATTTCACAGCAATTATGGATTCTGTGCTGTTCTTGTTACATCCTGCCTGCCGTGTTCTAGCTTCAATCTCAGACTGCCACCATTATTTGGATCTTAGCAGACAATTTGTATTTGAAATTACAGGAGGGATGACTGATAAAGCTGAGTGTTTTTGAACGGTGCCTCAGACTGTGCCGTACCCAGCTGATTGCTGCTAAGTGTCCCTTGCTCTGTAAGATGAAGAAGGATGAGGCTATATTTGCAGATGGTAGTCACAGTGTACTGTGTGACAATTTTTCCAGTACTTTTCTTTTAACACCAGCCAAATCAGTGCTTCATGGAATCCACTAGAGGCTTGAAGTAAAACAGCATGAAGAGCTTGAAATCAAAATTGAAAAATAATTGGGAGCTCTGAAGCATATTAGCTCATGCTACAAATAGGTTCTGATTCCTGTAGCTGGTGAGAGGGAATTACCAGAGAACAATGCACAAGATACTTCCAGCATGGGAGTAAGGGACTTGAGCTCAGGTTCTGAACTCCTGTTCCCCTGCTCCTTCACAGGTTAACACTCAGAGGCATTAATTTGTTTCTGAATCATGGCACATAGTTTTAATTGTTGCTAAATGTTTATATTTGCTGCTCCTGGGTCCTAAGTAGATAGCCTAGAACTTACCGTGTTGGCTCAGGCCATTGATCCGTGGCCTGGTATCCTGTCTCTGACAGTGACCAGTCCTTGATGTCTTAGAAGGTAAAAGGAGAGAGGCAGGGAGAGCAAGATCTTTCTAGGTCTAATGCATGAAGTGATTTTCTATAAACAGTCTGAATTTGGATTAAGTGCTTGTGGTCAGAGACCTTGTGTTAATGTGTTTGCAAAACACCATGCTGCTTGTGACATTAAATAAATAATAAATACTTGGCAATTACTAGAGCTAATGTTAAGGGAAATAATTAAGCAAAATGTCCCCGTTATCCCTGTGGTGAATCAGGACTGTAGCTGGAAAAGGGTTTGTATTGCCTGAATGTGGAGGGCTCTTTGCTTTTGCCACTGGATGTTGAGACTCCAGCACTTATCTTCATGCTTAGCGGTGTGATAACCAAGACAACATGGCTCCAGAGTCTTTTTAAACTGCAGTAGTGCTCTCTCCTGCCTCAACAGAGAATCTGCCGTTAACCTGGTGAGGAGTGGCTCCTACACCCGGCAGCCATGGAGGGATGAACCAAAGGGAAACGAAGCCCCCCAGACTGGTGCACCTTCCACCTACGTATCTACCTACCTGAAAAGGTACAGCCTGTAACTTTTAAAATAGTTGCTTACTGAGCAAAACTGAAGTTCTTAACATGCCAGCCAGGGTTTTGAGTGGCTGCTTTCTTTCTAATTGCTGCATTGGTGTGGCTGGCCTTGGTGTCCTCATTGCTGTCTTGCACCCAGCAGCAAACATCCAGGTCTGCGTAGCTTTTTCATTGTAAACCCTGTCACCTTAGACTTCTATTTTCATGGATTTTAAAATGTTGGGCTAAACGTTAAAAATTACCTGTGCATAATTCAGATACAAACTTTTCTAACAAATTACACTGGTGTAATTGGGTTAGATTGCTAAAAACAAAATTCCTCTTAAGCCGAGGGTGAAGTAACGGAATTGTAAAATGCAGTCTCGTGGGGGCCCTAAACAGTTCTGGGAGCCCGTTTCTAATGGTGTTGCACGTTACTGCACAACTTTGGATAACAAACTATCCAAAAATAACTTGGAGCATTCCTGTTTCTCTTCTCTCCTGTCTGTGCTGCTTCTCTTAAGTCCAAGGCCAGCAGCTGGAGCAGAGAATTAGTGCTCCAGAGTTCATAAGCATTAACAGCCAGACTTATGAGGAATGTGACTGGTATCCAAAATCAGCCAACATAGTCCATTTCTTCTGGCAGCAGGAAAATAGCTTTTGTGCAGGTGCATGTGCCACTCTACATAGGCAACTGCTGCTTGCTGATGGGATGGGGAGGCAGAGTCAGGAAAGAAATTTGCTCTGCATACAGCTTTTCCCAGTTGGCCCTGTCCATTATCATTGTGGAAGGGAGAGGTTCACCTTCTTCTGAAGTAGCTGGTATTGGCTGCTCCTGGACTAAATGGACCAATGGCCTGCTCCATTATGACAAACGTTACATTCTAGACTTGTCTTGTGTCAATTGGGAGAGGGAGGAAACTTGCTCCTAGTGAAGGGGGACAGTGAAATTTTCACCCCTGAACTTGCCTTGTGAAATGCCAGGCCCACTCACAAGTGTGTTGCTTAAAACTTCAGTCTGTAAAACCATCACTGATCATTAGTGCAAGGGAAGTAAAGTTTACAATTTTAGATGAAGCTTTTGCCAAGTGCTAGATCCTCAAACTGCATAATTTGTCCTTAATGTGGCGTAACTCTGAATATATGGGGTGAGGGAGATTCTTGTGAATGTTACCATATTACTTGTGTTCTGGTGTTAGCAAAGCTCAGCCTATTCATAGGATATGGCTATCTAGCTGCTGAGTAAATGGAGTTATTCATACAAAAGTGTAAGCAGCTGGATATTTTCAAAGCAGGAGACCTTTCTTGTGAGGCAGTGTTCCATTCCAATGAATTTACATCTATCTTGGGATCTGATGCTGCCAGCCAACGATGTGTGCTTGTCTCTCACTTGACAGTCAGACAGGTAGCAGCTGGTTGCAAGACTTTCACCTCTGCAGCCAGATTGTCTCCTAGACATAACATAGATGCTGTCACTTTAGCTGATGTGGTTCAGGTCCGTAACGTTACTGAACAACCTCAATTCTGCTGGGATTTTGAAACTTTCTTGCTTTGTGCCTCAGCTAATCCAAAATCAGATTTACAAGTAAGATTTACCCAACCCGCCCCATGATGCCATGATTAAACTCGGAGGCACTAGCTGAAGCTTTGGCTGGCACCAACCACTTTTGGAATTGCACACAATCAAGTTATTTCCTATGAAAGACCTCATTTAAGCATTCATATGAAGGGATAATAGGAATAATGTGCATCTTGTGCACTAAGAGTGAACTTGTGATCAGTTTGTACAGTAGTCTCAAACACCCTTCCATTGTAAAGTACAGAGAAACAAATAAATGCTAACTATTTATAGATCGTGTATGAAACGTTAAAGACTTATAGGTCGTGAAAGACTCCAGTCTCCTACACCAGCGTGTAGCATGAGGAAAGGAATCTGATTGTCCTTCACGTAAGGTAACATTTTTGTCATTAGAAGCTTGACTTCCTGATACTAAAAAGTCTCTAAATAGAACTGTAAAATCAATTCCCTCTATTGTAGGATGGGCCTTTAAAATGGATGTGCCATACTTTAACGTAGTTAAGGGAAAAAATCTCCACAATTTTTCAGTAAGGCTTAATGAGGAATACAAGGCTGCTGCATGTTGAGACCTTAGTTTTTTTCTTAACCTCTGCATTTCCCACACACTTGTCGCTCTAATTGCTAGTGAGAAGGGGACAGCTGTTTTCATTATTATTGCAGAAGGTGTTCTTTAGACTTGGCAAATGACCAGAATATTTCACAGTGATGCTGAAACTGTCATTCCCTCTCCCCACTTGCTCCCCCCCCCCACAAAAAAAAAACCCCTCTCCTGTGTGCACACAACAGTGGTGAAACAATTCTCAGCGCCCTTTGCTGACAACCAACCATAACACTTCCATTTCTGAGTGTAGACTGCCCTTAAAGGTCTAGTTCGGGTCACTTGCTGATGCTAAAACATGCAAGAATTGACATCGCAAATCAAACAAGTCTAGCATCCTTTGACAGCAATTTGATACTTCAGAGGAAGATGCCAGATACTCCTCCCTAGGCTCTCCTACTTAGGACAAAAATATAGAAGGGGTATGCCCCATGTAATACAAGTGAAAATGTTTTCATTATGCATGAGACACAAGGTGAGTGAGGTAATATTTTTTATTGGACCAACTTCTGTTGGTGAGAGAGAAGCTTTCAATAAATCCAGTGTCTTTATTATGACCGTGATTTTTAGTGTCTAGCAAAGTTACGAGTTTAAGCTCCCAGGCTTGGCTTTTGAACATGTTGTACAGGTTTCCTTTGAGGACGAGGACTAAGACGTCAGATACAAAGTGGTCATTTTGTGAAAAGCATTTGCCTGCAGGTGATGTGGTATTTTTGTCTTATAATTTGTCTGTGTGAGTTCATTCAAGAGTGTAGTGACTGTCTGGCTTCAACGACATAGTCGTTGTTAGTGGGGCATTTAATGCACTGGGTGAGGTACACCATATGTGATAAACATGTGTGGGACCCATGGATCTTGAAAGGTGTGTTGTGGGTGGTATTGATCATTGTAGCAGTGAAGATATGTCTGCAGGTCTTGTATCTTATGGCAAGGTCTGGTGCCGCTTTGAGTTGGTGGGTCCTGGTCTGTGGGGAACTTGCTTCTGATGATGAAGTTGGGGGTTTGAAGGCCAGAAGAGGGGTCTAAAGTTCATAACTTTGCTAGATACTAAAATCATAGTATTAATAAAGACACTGGATTTATGGTTTACTACAACAATGTGTAACACACGCACACCCTATTTCATCCCCTTTTTTATCCTATGACTGCAGAGATGTTAAGGCCACTTTGCGTTAAATGGTCTTTTACAGTATGTGCTAACTAGTTATGCTAAAAAATCTGTCCCACTTTGTACTCAGTGTCATAGCTAAATACCTTTCCCAGACCCGAAGAGGAGCTCTGTGTAGCTTGTTTGTTTTACCACCAAAAGTTGATCCAATAATAGTCCCTCACCCCCCTGGTCTCGCTGATAACTTGGGACCAATACAGCTGCAACACTTCAAACAACGTTCATTGTGCATGAAAATGTCTAATTCTTTTTTAAATTCTGCTCCTTGATATTTTATTGCAATGAGCTCCATAAATGACTGCTTCTGAGAAGTGTTTTATCAGTTTTAAATATGTTGCTGTGAGTTTAATTGAATGTCCCCTTGTTCTTGTATAGAAGGTAAATAGAAGTTCCCCAACACCTCTGTCTATACCATTCTTTACTTTAGAGATGGAATGATCATTTCAGTCTATCGTTGCATGAAAGCCTTCCCATTAATCACTTTCATTGCAGTCTCTGGACCTCTATTCCAGATGTGAACATAGTATTCCAGTACGGTGGAAAAACCATGTCAGTTTCAGGTTTCATCTCAAATTGTCTGATGTCTTGCACAAAATGAAGGGGAAGGGTCAAATTTATTACAGGCAAAGCCAGCAGTGTCTCCTGTTTATAATATAGGGAAGTGATGGTCAACTTTAAAGACCCTGTTTTCAGTTGCTTATAATTTTCGTTAAAAGTTTAGCATCTGGGCTGAAATTTTGCATGTAAGGTGTCTGCCTTCTGGCTGATTTTTTTTTTAAACTTTCAGCTGTTTCTGAGCATGAGACTAGAGAAATATATGTTTTGTCCATGTTAGAAAAAAATTACACGTTTGTTAAGAAGCTTTAGCATCCCCGTGCTTTGCAGCATGGACTCAGCTGGCCTTTGTGTTGGGGATATGCCTCTTGTTGTTCCCGAGAAAATCTACCCAAGTTAGAAGTCTTTGGAAAAAATCCCATTTTGTACATGCTCAGCAGACTTCAGCAGCTATGTAGTCCTGGGCTGGAGCATGCTCAGTAGTTTTATAAGGATGATACATGTGCAGTTCAGCCACATGAGCTGAGAGGGGCTCAGTGAGGATGGAATCTTCAGAGATTTTACCTGCAAAGCTCCATGTCTCTACTGCTCGTGTGCAAACTGACTTTTTTTCAGAAGCTTGTAAGTTAGCCAGATTTGGGTGGATTTTCTTGAACAGCAAAAGGAACATCCCTGACATAGTCCACCTCCCTGTCAAATGTCAAGTCCCTGCTTCAGAGCACAGAGGTGCTAGAGCTTCTCAGTGAAATAGTTGTAAGAATTTTTTAACATGTCAAAACATAATTCCCTAGCATCATTCTTGCATGTGGTTGAACCATTTTGGCTGAAACATTCCAAAAATATCCAGTCTGAGGCAGACACCCTGCATGGAAAATTTTAGCCCAAACTGTTTGGCAAACGTATAAACACCTGGAAACCGGGTCAGGCAACTTCTGCCTATGTCTATATATACCTTCCTTGGGTTAAGTGATTTGATCCTCTGTTGTTGTCTACACCTTTTCCCAATGCTTGAAAACACTACTGGTGGTGCCAGTGGTGCTGCTTCAGGTGGGAGCAGGATTTTTCTTGGTTTTGCCTGTTCTCTGAACTTCCCTGATCCACTTCCATCCCATTATTCTCTCCCCTAGACTTACAGAGCAGGGCCATCATTGCATCATTGATAAATGTCCAGAGTGTTCTCTTTGATGACCTCTTCATGGTCTAATGTCTCTTGCATTCATTTTGCTGAGATGTAAAATATTCCCCCTCCAATTCACCTAAGGGCCTGTGATGGTCAGCAACTGGTTAACCATGCGCTGAAGGGAGTGATCTTGTGATGTTTTACAGTGCTTCATTTGGTAGAAGTAGTGACCTCAACAGTCCCTACATTTCAGCCAATCGTAATACATCTGCTACCTCACCCACTACCATTGGTTCATCTACCTCATTGGGCACCCAGTGGCAACCTGCCTCTTCCTGTCCTACATCTCTTAGTGCGAACACTACTGCATCAGTCCGCCAGTATACCAGGTAAGGGCTCTGGGCTCATTCAGAGAACACTGTAGAATGCTCATGTCCTTAACTGACGCACACAGTTCTTGGGGTGGAGGTTCTGAATTCTAAACTGGTTGGAAATCCGTTCCATTATATAATGAGCTCCTGAACAGTGGGTGCTGATGAGGCATTTCAGTTGAAAAAGTGCATGTGTTGTGTTCAGACTGTTTTAACAATGCATACCATTAAGACTGCATCCACAACCTTAGCTTTGTCACTTGCTGACTTGTGATTAACCATGCATCCTTATTTTTCTAGGTAGCTCTTCTTTACAGCTTGTGTAATTTCTAGTGCCACTGAGGTTTTGTTTTTGAATTGCCGGAGCTTTGAGACCATCCCTCCTTCTGCTTATTGACCAATTACATTCCCTCAAATTTTCTAGTCACTTCTACAACAATCAGCAGTGATGTCAGGAATATTTCCTCCTACTGCTTATCCTTCTAGACATCCTTATAAATGCCATTCTTATCACATTCTATCATGCCATTGTATTCAGAGAATTGGGAAAACTTGTTCATAGCTTCTAATGTTTCCTTGAAGGTATTGGGTCTCTAAGCCAATCGAGTTCACTTGTTTTGTATCCCATTATTTTGTGTATGTTTCAGAGCCCCATACCGGCAACAAACTGACTCTACTGTAGAGAAAAATACAGAGAACATCTCTGCTAGCACGCCACTAGGTGTAATCACAAATCGCACTGTACTCAGCACTGCCAACGGTGTTACATCTGCCAACGCCACGTCAACTACTGGAACGGACTCCTCAAATGGAGAAGCCAGGGAGAGAAGAAGGTTAGTGATCAGAATGATGGTGCACTTCATCTGTGGTGTGTGCTGATAAGAATTTATAGAATCATTCTTTCTGGGTGGTGCTTGGTGTTAGAAGATTTCAGTGTCTTAGGCCTTTCTGCAAAGACAAACACTGATGCCAGTTGCAGTGGTGGTGTGGACACATCTCTGCAGTGAACTCTGGTCTAAGACATGTTCGTTCCATGAAACAAACAGCAAAAACAACCTACAGCTACGATCACAACAATCTAGTCCTGGTTATGGGAGGAGGAGGAAAGGGAATAACTAAGGTGAAGCTGAATTCTGGTATGGTCACTAGACAGTGAGTTGTGCTCTAGGAGTAGCAGCATTTTATAAAAACCGCTGCAAGCATGAGGCTGCTGTTGCCGTTTTCCTTTTCACGTGGAATTATTTTAAGATTGTCAGGAAATAAGGCTGGGGTAGCCAGTTTCAGGTGCAAGGTAAGATTTTCTTTATAAAGGGAAGTGCTCATTAAATGAGCACCATTCCTTCATGCAAACAGGTGAAATGTGCCAGGACAGTCTTACGGTGGCACCAGGGTCAAGTAAGTATGAATAAAAAAGGCACAATGCTGACTTGCATATTTCTGATTAGCAGCCTGGTTTTGACTAGTTACTGTCAATGTGAGAAGAATGTTTAAAGCAACTAGGCTCTTTGTAAGCGAAAGCATAACTCTTTCCCTTCAAATTCCCAGCCCTCCTGAGTGGGGAGCTCTGTGCTTGGTTCAAAAATGAGGGAGGGGAAAGGATTATAATGCCAATTGTTAGATTGGCTGTAGTAAACAAAGTCTGTATAACTAGAGCCCTGCAAATCCGTGGATAGCTGCTTCATATCCACGGACCATTTTTGCAGCTAGAGGATCGGGTGCAGATACAACCACGCAGGGCTCTACTCACCAGCGGCGCCTGGCCTGCGGTGTCCAGCTGGGGCAGCTCGGGAGGCACAGCGTGCTCGGGGCCGGCGGCAGCAGCCAGTGGCAGGGGCTGGGCGGCAGGTTGGACTCGGGACTGTCCAGCACCCGCTTGCCGTGTTGCTTCCTCTCCAGCAGCTCAGGCCCCTCAGGCAGCGCCAGTGACCCCACCATGGCACAGCCGTGGCAGCACTGGCCACGCTCCCGGGCCTGGCCCGCTTGCTCCTAAGCAGCAGAGCCCACCCTCGGCCATGGGGATTGGAGTGGGTGGGGCTCTGGCAGTAGCGTAGCCAGAGGGGGAGTGGCCGCTCCCCCACTGAGAAGAAGCGGCACCTTTTTTTGCTCCTGACGCCTTTTGCTGCGGAGCATTTTTTTTTGTTGCTCCCGGCACCTTTTTGCTCCTGCGCTGCAGCCGAAGCGGAGGATTTTTTTTTGCTCCCGGCGTCTTTTTTGCTCCTGACGGTTTTTGCTCCCGGCGCCTTTTTTTAGCTCCGCTCCCCCCTGTGCTCTAAACCTGGCTACGCCACTGGGCTTTGGCACCCCCACCCCTCTGCCCCACTTTGATGGAACACGCGCTGCTGCTGTCACTTGCGAGTCCCTGGGAGCAGCACGCGGTGCGATGCCCCTCCATGCCACCCTTTCTCCTTGAGACCCCACCCTCGCACTGCCCCTTACCCCCAGTCCCCATCCTCTCACAGCCTCTTCCCTGCAAGACCACCCCCACTCGCTTCCTTCCCTCCCCTCCCCCCGCTAGCCCTTGTGAGACGGCTTGCTGCTCCAGGTGCGGATATGGATAAAAGATGGCTAGCGGATCACGGGTTGGATTGTGGGTTTATCTTCGCAGATGCTGATCGGACGTGGATCCACATTTTTTAATCCGCGTAGGGCTTAATGTATCACTTCACAGTGCCACCCATTCTCTGTTCAGCCACGGAGCATCGGTAAGGGCTGAAGCTTATGTTTGGGGGAAAAAATGAGAACTTGCAGTTTGTAAAATCTGAATCTGTCTCAGTGGCCAGGCTGATACATTGAGTGAGCTGTACCTTGGGCTCAGGTGGGAGTTAGGCACCAACTGGCCAGACCAAGTTAAATGAATTATGCGAATGGAAACTTAACCATAGCCAATTGCAGCTACACAGCCTTCAAGTTCTTCCCCATTAGCTTGCATAGAGTGCTTTGTAATGCTGTCATTACTGTGAATACTCCATTGTGGGATATTGTGGAGACTGGTCAAAGTGCACCGTGCTGATTTGACAGTATCGCAGTGCCATTGGGAAGAGAAATCTGCCATGATATCTGAGTGATAGGAATTAGACAGGCAAGGCTAAAAAGTTAATTTTATTGCAAAACCAGTGCACACAAATGATGTCGGGTCCTTTTAGGTGCCTTGCATTTTTATTCGTGAGCCATCTTTTAAACCTGTTAACTATAAAGAAGAGAAACCCCCAAATCCTTGCCCCATCTCCACTCGCTGCATATTCCGACACAGTATTTTCATTCATGCATTGCACCAGTGGGTTCAAGCTGCCTCATTTGTTAACGTGGAGTCTCGTGACAGCAGTGGGACCGGAACAGTGACTGCTTGCAGTTTTTGAATTGGGGTTTGGGAATGGCAGACGCTGGTGGGGTCATCTCAGTGGAAAAGCACTGATTGGCAAAGAAACCGGTTTGTTAAAAATGTAAAATGGCAAACAGTTGTCAGGGAAATGTTATATGGATTTCAGCTCCCAATGGCAGCTGTTGCAATAGCATTCTGGTCTGGTACAGTGTTTCCAAAACTCCAAGTTCCTCTTAGCAACAATAACATGTAAACAAGCTCGCTGGATAATATTAGAACAGTGAGATGCCTCCATAATGTACGGCCTTAAACTGTCTGAAGCCAAAAGATTAAAGTGAAACACTTTGTTAGGTTTAGGAGGAATGACTAGAAAAGTGGTCTGGGGTGCTCTTCTGTCTCCACTGCAGGCGGTACACCTCTCTGTCTTGAATGCTGGCTTGCTCTGCCGTCTCTTGCTGTGTCTTTGCCACTTTGTTCTTCTGGCTACCAAAATGTTGCAATTGGCAAATGCTGCATAATCAACTTGAGCATCACAGATCCTGCATCTTTCCTTTTAAAAGCTCATGAATCCATATGGGGATTATCCTATGCAGTTGGAATATGCCATACCAAACTGCAGCCCGTGTCCTGTAAAATAGCTGATTTTAGATACAGCTGTATATTGTATACAAGCATGTTAGTGTCCCCTTAATTCTGCTGCTGCATTCTGTTGCTGAGCCTACTAGCTGGAAAGATGCTCTGCCTCCTGTGCTGCTCTAGTATTTTTGTCAGTTGATTTTTCATGGAATTAGAGAAGTTGGAGATGGAGAACACCTGTTAGGCTGTCTATATTATTTCCTGCCGACGCAGGATTGCTCCCTATTGTAAAATCTTTGTCCAGTCTCGGCCAAACTGTGTAAATAAAATTCTCTAAAAGGCATGGATTACAGGTTTATGGAAGAAGTATATAAAAATCTCACATCTAAGTCCTTCCCCTCCATATGCAAGGCTAATTGATCACCCCTCCTGGGTTTGTGCTCTGTCATGGATGGTAAGGACTCCTATAGCTTTTCCTGTTAGAGCTGCAGGCACGCTACTGGTCAGGTGATTGTTTTTCTGAGGTGCTATGATGACCCTTACTGCCTGTGAAAGATCTTTACACTGCTAAGAGGCTGTCCCTTCTGCTGCTGTCACTGATTTCTCTCAACTGTTACCAGCTATTTGATTGCTTTTTCCCAAGGAACTCTGTCTGCTTTTTCCTTGCAGTGTTGGCTATCCCACACAGCCTTACCTTGCATTCAGTGTCACAAGTGGTGGCTATGTTCTCCTCAACCCCCATCAGTCTGAATGCAGCCCACTTGTTCTGAGTCCAGTTACTAATGTCCCTTGTAGATGGACGTGACTTTCTGGAAGATCTTGGCAGTCCTGATTCGGTTAGATTTGTCTGTGAGATGTCAGGTCCCAGAACAAGCATTGCAGGGACCTGGACTTCTCTGAAGCCTTCCATCAAGCAGGGCTGATTCAGATGAGGTTGCTAAACCTTCAGCTATAAGGGACCGCACCCTCCAGGGACTGGCTGAAAAGCTCGTGCAGAGTGGACCACTTGTAGTGAAGTGCCATATGCTGAGAGATAGGAGCTTCCCCTAGGATTTTTTGAAAGGACTGGGGGGCAAGTCCCTTGTCTACAGTACAAAAAAGTCTTGCTGGCATAGCTATGCTGGCAAATCCTTCTGGTATGACACAGCTTATGCCAGCATGAAAGTGGTTCTGCTGGCATAGCTTGCACATAGGGCTTCTGATTTTCAGTTTTTAACTGATGAATACTAATAAAACACCCTGATTCAAAAATAATAATATTAATGAAATGAGTGGAACTGGTTACTTGTGTCACGGAGCATAATGTGGACTATGGTGCTATGATTTCTAAAGCATGTTAATGTATTGAATATTAATTGGTCCATGTAGATCCTCCTGGTGTGCGCTGAAGGTTCCCTAGTGTGCTTTAACATAGTGCTGATTAAAACAGTGCTACATTAAAGGGCTCTAGGGAACATTACAAAGATGACTCATTACAGTACATACTATTGTAATGAGTGCATATAATACACATTACTCAGTACATTATATACAGAGGGCCTAAACCCCCCCCAATTTTGGACATCTTCATAAAACTCAAATTGCTGAAAATAACCCCCCAAAATGAATTTAATAACCCCCCCAAAACCAGAAGCCCTATTTACGCAATTCCCCAAGAGACAAGCCATACCAGCAAAAGCACTTCAGTGCTGGTGTAAGTGCATCTGCACTAAAGCTTATACAGGCACAGCTATGCTGATTACACCTGACTTTCTTTTTAACTGACATTGCTCTTCTGGTATAAGTTATAAGTGTAGATAGACCAGGCCTTCGAGCTCCTGGTAGCGATAGTAGTTTAACGGGGCATCTCTGAAGTTGAAATCTAATCAGTTTATGCAAGTATTAGGCATCATTTAGTTTACTGCTCCTGCCCCTCCCCAGTTCCCCTGCCAGTTGGTGTAGGTTTTATAATCAGTTTCCTATTTTGTAACATAATTGTCTTTCCAGTGTTCCCCTATGAAAGACCCGTCGAAATGGGGGAAGGGCTGAGTGCACAGAGCAAGCTGTTGGTGTATAATCAGCTTCAGACAAATGGTAAATGGTTGGTTTCCCTTTTTTGAATAAGCGCTGCAACGCTTCAGTGAAGGCACTGCCTATGCTGATGGGAGAACCCCTCCGAGAGGCAGTAGCTAGATTGACAGGAGACTTCTCCAATTGACCTAGCACTATCTATAGCAGGGGTTTAGCTGCGTTGCTCAGGGGTGTGGATTTTTCACACCCCTGAGTGATATAGTTATACCAACCTAATTTTCTAGTGTGGACCAGGCCTAAGTCGCAGGATCAGTGTGAATGACGGTGTTGGGCCTGTGTCTTTCAAGGCTTTGGGGGAAAAGTCCTGTCATTGTTTGCTCCCTCCTATTCTAACATCACATCCTGCTCTTTAGAGGGAGTGCAAATCTTTCAAATAGACTTTTCTCAAGTGAACTAAGGGTACGTCTATACTACAGAATTAGGTCGAATTTATAGAAGTCGATATTTTAAAACCCGAATTTATGGAATCGATTGTGTGTGTCCCCACACACAAGCGTTAAGACCATGAGGTCGATTGACTGTGTCCACAGTAGCGGGGCTAGCATCGACTTTCGGAGCATTGCATTGCGGGTAGCTATCCCACAGTTCCCGCAGTCTCCGCCGCCCATTGGGATTCTGGGTTGCGATCCCAAAGCCTGATGGGGCAGAAAACATTGTCGCTGGTGGTTTTGGGTACATGTCATCCCTCCCTCCGTGAAAGCAATATTTTTCGTGCCTTTTTTCCGGGGTTTCTGTGTTTGCTACGGAAGCCTGCTCAGCTCACAATTACCGTACATCTCCAGCGTATGCCTGGACATTAGGTCTAGTGGGGATTCAGTCACACTATAATACGGGCAGAGGGATAGCTCAGCGTTCTGAGCGTTGGCCCGCTAAACCCGGGGTTGCGAGTTCAATCCTTGAGGGGGCCATTCCGCCTGAGGCTGGTAGTCGCGGGACTACACAGCAGAAGCTCCTTGCCTTCTAGCTGCAGATGGTGCAATATGCCATAAATGGTCGTGGTCGCGGGACCATACAGCAGAAGCTCCTTTCCTTCTCGCAGCAGATTGTACAATATGATTGGTATTCGTGTGCTCCTGGCCGGCGGCCTATGGTGTGGCTGGCCGGGGGCGCTTGGACATAAATGGGAGTGACCAGAGTGACTCTGGTCATTCTCTTTTTTATGTTTTGTTTAAGGGAGATTCAGTACTGCCTGGAACACGGGCGGAGGGATAGCTCAGCGGTCTGAGCGTTGGCCCGCTAAACCCGGGGTTGCGAGTTCAATCCTTGAGGGGGCCAGGAGATGATGATGGATATCACGCATATTGTACCATCTGCTGCTAGAAGGGAAGGCGCCTCCTTGCTCACGGCATATTGTACCATCTGCAGCTAGAAGGAAATGAGCCTAACCCTTGCTCCCCCCTCCCTCCGTGAAAGCAACTGAGGGGGGAGCAAAAAATCCTTTCGCGCCTTTTTTCATATGGGCGCCATATTGCTGACTCCATTGTTATCCACCCGCTGCTTCTGCTGCCACTCTGCTGTCCTGCAAACAGCATACCAGGGAAAGCATGGAGCACGATCAGATCACCGCGGCTGTTCTCGCCGTTATGAACACCACGCGCATTGTCCAGGAGTATATGCAGAACGAGAACCAGGAGCTGCTACAGCTACAGCAGGCGAGGAGGCGACAGCAGCGCCCTGAGGACAGTGATGAGGTCATGGACACAGACCTCTCTCAAAAAAGGCCCCCCCGCAAGGTGGACATCATGGTGTTAATGGGGCTTGTTGATACAGTGGAACGCCGATTCTGGGCCCGGGAAACAAGCACAGACTGGTGGGACCACATAGTGCTGCAGGTCTGGGATGAATCCCAGTGGCTGCGAAACTTTCGCATGCGTAAGGGCACTTTCATGGAACTTTGTGAGTTGCTTTCCCCTGCCCTGAAGCGCCAGAACACCAAGATGAGAGCAGCCCTCACAGTACAGAAGCGACTGGCGATAGCCCTGTGGAAGCTTGCAACGCCAGACAGTCAGTCGCGAATCAATTTGGAGTGGGAAAATCTACAGTGGGGGCTGTTGTGATGGAAGTAGCCAGGGCGATCACCAAGCTGCTGGTACCAAGGGTTGTGAGTCTGGGAAATGTGCAGCTCATACTGGATGGCTTTGCAGCAATGGGGTTCCCGAACTGTGGTGGGGCGATAGACGGAACCCATATCCCTATCTTGGCACCGGACCACCAAGCCAGCGAGTACATAAACCGAAAGGGTTACTTTTCAATAGTGCTGCAAGCACTGGTGGATCACAAGGGACGTTTCACCAACATCAACGTGGGATGGCCGGGAAAGGTACGTGACGCTCGCATCTTCAGGAACTCTGGTCTGTTTCGGCTGCTGCAGCAAGGGACTTTCTTCCCAGACCAGAAAATAACCGTTGGGGATGTTGAGATGCCTATAGTTATCCTTGGGGACCCAGCCTACCCCTTAATGCCATGGCTCATGAAGCCATACACAGGTAGCCTGGACAGTAGTCAGGACCTTTTCAACTATAGGCTGAGCAAGTGCAGAATGGTGGTGGAATGTGCATTTGGTCGTTTAAAAGCTCGCTGGCGAAGTTTATTGACTAGGTTAGATCTCAGCGAAAACAATATTCCCATTATTATTACTGCTTGCTGTGCGCTCCACAATATCTGTGAGAGTAAGGGGGAGACGTTTATGGCGGGGTGGGAGGTTGAGGCAAATCGCCTGGCCACTGGTTATGCGCAGCCAGACACCAGGGCTATTACAAGAGTACAGCAGGGTGCGTTGCGCATCAGGGAAGCTTTGAAAACCAGTTTCATGAATGGCCAGGATGCTGTGTGAAAGTTCTGTTTTTCCCCTGTAATGAAAAGCCCCGCCCCTTCATTCACTCTACTTCCCTTTACCCAAACCGCCCTGCCCTCCCCCCCTCGATCACCGCTCGCAAAGGAAATAAAGTCATTGTTGCTTAAAAATCATGCATTCTTTATTAATTCGTAAAACAAAGAGGGGGAACTATGGGGCTAACTGCCACAGTCTCCCAGGATAGCTGGTGGAGGAAGGGAAGCACCAGGATGGGTGGTGGAGGAGGGGATGAGGGAAGGACAAGGACACACAGCACTTTAAAACTTATTGAATGCCAGCCCTTTCTTGCTTGGACTGTTCTCTTGACTTGAGTGGTTGGGTGCACGGAGGCCGCCCAAACGCGTTCTTGGGCGTCTCGGGGATGAGGTTATGGGACTCGGGAAGGAGGGCTGTTGGTTGCACAGGGGCTGTAGTGGCGGTCTGGGCTCAGGCGGCCTTTCCTGAACCCCTACGCCTTTCCTCAGCCATAAGCCGGAGGATTTGCGTTTGATCCTCCAGTAGCCTCAGAATTGCATCCTGCCTTCTCTCTGCACGCTGACGCCACCTACTCTCTTCATCCCGCCAGTCATTCTCTTCAGCACGCCACCTGTCCGCACGATCAAATTCTGCCTTCCTGGACTCCGACAGTGTCTGCCTCCACGCATTCTGCTGGGCAGCTTCAGTGTGGGAGGATTCCATGAGTTCTGAGAACATATCGTCTCGATTCCTTTTTTTTTTACTTCTAATCTTCGCTAGCCTCTGGGACGGTGATGAAAGGGGTGGCGTTGAAACATTTGCAGCTGCGGGAGGAAACAAACGGGAGAGGAGTAGTTTAAAAGACACATATTAGAGAACAATGCTCCAAACATTACATATCACACATGCATTTGGTCCAAGGTTGCACTTTGCCTGTTATATTGAGGGTCTGCCGGTTTGGTGTGAGAGATCACACAAGCAGGTCCGGCGGGCAACAGAATTCGGCTTGCAGGCAGCCATGGTAAGCCACAGTCTATAGGCTTCTTTAACCTTCATAACAGGTGGGAATGTTTTCAAACAGCAACCCCCTCATTTCCCATAACAAACAGCCTTTGGGCTGGCAATTTAAAACTGGTTGGCAATTGAAAAGGGAGGGGCGCCGGTTTTCGGGTTAACGTGCAGCGCGAACCTAATCGACACCCCCCCACACACACAGACACACATCCAAGATGTTCGCTGTTCCCCCTCCCCCCACTGCGTGGGTCACAGCGGGGAAGATTTCCGTTCAGCCACAGGCAAACAGCCCAGCAGGGATGGAGCCCCTCTGAATACCCCCTTAATAAAATTCCCCTATTTCAACCAGGTGACCATGAATGATATCACTCTTCTGAGGATAACACAGACAGATAAAGAACGGATGTTGCTTGAATGCCAGCAAACACCGGGACCATACGCCGCCATGCTTTGCAAAGCAATGATTCCAGACTACGTGCTACTGGCCTGGCGTGGTAGAGTGTGTTACCACGGAGCACAGGATAAGGCTGCCCTCCCCAGAAACCTTTTGCACAGGCTTTGGGAGTACATCCAGGAGATCTTTCTGGAGATGTCCCCGGAGGATTTCTGCTCCATCCCCGAACATGTTAACAGACTTTTCCAGTAGCTGTAGCTGTACTGGCCGTGAATTGATCATTAAACACGCTTGCTTATAAAACATGTATTAATTAACAGAGGTACACTCACCAGAGGCACCAGAGGTCCCTTCTCCTGCATCGAGCACGCCTTGGGTGGGTTCGTAGGGTACTGGCTCCAGGGTGACAAAGAGTTCCTGGCTGTCGGGGAAAAGGGCTTCTCCACTTCCTTGCTGTGTCTGGGCGCTATTTTCAGCATCATTATCATCATCATGCTCCTCTGTGGTTTCTGATGATCCACATAGGGAGTCATACCACATGGGTGGGTCAGTGCTGGCTGCACCTCCTAGAATGGCATGCAGCTCATCATAGAAGCGGCATGTCTGGGGCTCTGACCCAGAGCGTTTGTTTGCATCTCTGGTTTTTTGGTAGGCTTGCCTGAGCTCCTTAATTTTCACGCGGCACTGTTGCGCGTCCCTGTTGTAGCCTCTGTCCTGCATGCCCTTGGAGACTTTGGCATATGTATTGGCGTTTCTTCTTTTGGACCGTAGCTCTGCTAGCACGGTTTCGTCTCCCCATACAGCGATCAGATCGCATACTTCACCATCGGTCCATGCTGGAGCTCGTCTTCGGTTCTGGGACTCCATCATGGTCACCTCTGCTGATGAGATCTGCGCTCACCTGCAGCTCACCACGCTGGCCAAACAGGAAATGAAATTCAAAAGTTCGCGGGGCTTTTCCTGTCTACCTGGGCGGAGCATTGGAGCTCAGACTGCTGTCCAGAGCGGTCAAATGTTGCACTGTGGGATAGATCCAGGAGGCCAATACCGTCGAATTGCGTCCTCACTAGCCTACATCGATTCGGCAATATCGATTTAAGCGCTAATCCCCTTGTTGGGGGTGGAGTGGCGAGATCGATTTTAAGAGCCCTAGAAGTCGATGTTAAGGGCTTCGTCGTGTGGACGGGTGCACGGATCAATCGAAATAACGCTAATAAATTCGACCTAAACTCGTAGTGTAGACCAGGGCTAAGAAAGTTGACAGTCACTGGGTAAACATCTCTGGCAAATGCCTTCTCTTTCCTCCTTTCCTTTAATTCCAAAGAGAGTTCCAGGGATCCATTTGCTAATTAAAGCAGCATGTAGATTGCTAAGTAAGTTCTCTAATATATATTAATAACTGAACTCCATGCCCTCCTTCGTCAGTGCTGTTAGAAGAGCAGATTTTGGCAAGACCATTGTACCTCATGATTCTTGTTTTGTCCAGAGTCGGAACACAGTGACTCTTCTAGCATAAGTGTGGATGCCTGGTATGGCTGTTAACCCTTCATGTTATTTTCTAGAGCCGTCTGCAAAGCAGCATGGGGATCTGGTCTCCAGAGGATTAGACTAGAAAAATAAGGGTTTTTTAAGTGATACTTTAGTATGTCAATCCAGAATAGACACTAGAACAAACCACGAGTATCTCCACACTAACATTTGAGTGCCTTTCTGATATCTGGTGTTTCAGATGTTAAGAACTTTGGTTCAATTCAATATTTAAGTTTTGTGTATATGTTAATTTGATCATTTCCATGGATTGCAAGTTTGAACACAAATGGTCTCCACACTGTGGACTTCCACTTCTTAAAGTCTCACTACTTAACCTAAAGCAGCGGGTTTTAAACTTTTTGAGCTGAGCCTCTCCACCCTCTTTGAGTTACAATGTTTGGTTGCGCCCCCACCAACCCGGACAAAAATAGACACACGCAAAAGTACACTTGACAGCCTACTCCGAAACCGAAGAGACTGTAACGCAATCTTAATTAAATTACCTACACCTGTAAGTTTCAAATACACAGATACTTACCAATGGCACAGCCTAGGTTTCCTCAGCAGCTGCCTGCTTCTACCTTGCAGTCAGGCTGAACCGCTAGGGCAGGGCTAATACCTTCCCCTTTCGCCTAGCCCCTCAGGTTTTCGGGGTAGGGGAATGCACGTGAGATGGTCTCTGGGGACGGAGGCTGCCAGGAGTGGAAATCGGCGGATGTTGACACTGACCCACAGGCTAAGGTGAGTCAGTGGGTGAAGGTGGCACTCCCTCCTTGCCCCACCGTGGGGGCTGACCTGGACCCCACCATGTGGGGCTTGCACAAGCCGCCTGGGATTGCTGCTCACCCTCCCCGAATCCTTAAGAGGGCGTGCCCTACAGTTTGAAAACCTCTGATCTAAAGCTTTTCAATTGCCTGAACCTCCTTATACTTCTTGTAGAAGTTTGTCAGGGCCTTAGACACTAATTGAACAGAGTGCTTAGTGCATACCTGCTTAATTAGAAGGGAGAGATTTTTCCTCCTGGAACACACTGGACAGCAACAAGTTAAAAGGTCTCCCTGCACATAGTGAGTAATCATTCAGCACCTGCTGTTGAAAGCTCTTATCTGCTATGTTCTTACAGTTAATCTCTTTCAGATAAAATTGTCCCTTTTTATAAAAAGCTGCTTGTGCTGGTTAGATGACATGGGAGGGGCAGGAATTCTTTTGGCTCTCTGATTTTCCATGTTCGGCAGAGGAGAGATTGCGTTTGCTTTATCTGAAATCAGGCTGCATTTGTGTTTGGGAAAGGTCGAGGTGAGGGCTGGGGTGTCACTATTCTCGAGAGGCTGGTTTCCTGTACAGAAAGCAAGCAGGTGTGCTGCTAGGCTCTCAGCTCCTGGACTGATTTTGTTCCATAGTGTTCAGGGTGGGGATTTTATTTGGCAGCCACGTCCTGCCTTTTTCGTTCCCGATGAAGAAACTGGAATTTGGACGGATAAGCCCAGGCTGTGGGCTGGCCTGCTGACCTAAAGGGTCACCTCCATGGCTTTCTAGCACATGCAGGAATTTAGAGGAATACGCAGGAAAACTAAGTAGCTCCAGTGTTCTCTGAACTGCTTAGAAGGGACTGGAATAAGGGACAGAATGGAACAAGCAGCAGGTAAAACTGCCTTTCACTTCTAGATTTTTGCACCCAAAGTGTGTTCCCCTTTACCTTTCTTCCTTACTAATCAAAGGCACTGGTGTGTCCCATTTGTTTGCTCAATATACTTGATAGTGAGATTGTCTGTGTGTGAGGTGTCCATTCAGGGTTCTTTCTCTAAATGTTTGTCTGGTTTATATGCCACACCTCCAAAAATGGCCCCCACAGACTAAATACTTATTGGTGTATTCACGGGAGACTATATACAGTGTGGATAGCTGAGAACTAATTCAGCTTAAAAACATGGGCCGTTCATTACATTTGCCTTAACTCCCAGCACCTGCTGGGGAATGCGGTGGGCTGAGTGGTGAATCAAGTAAGTTAACTGCTCTGGAGTTTTTGGGCGCCAGTTTTGGCATAAGCTGCAGCAATAAAGGCTAGGTCCCTTCCATTCATCTTGGTAGGAATTACTGCTTCCAAAAGCCCCTGTAGCATTTAATATTGAGTATCTTCAGCATAAAGCTACAGGCTTTGAGTAGGATAAAGGATGACAGTCTTAGCTGTCCAATGTATATAAATCTATTACAAGTTATAGAAAATATTGCCAATATTACTAAATAAGCTTCCAAACAATGGTTAACCTTTCTTTTGCAAATATTCAGACATGGCTGAAATCTCATGATTCCATAAGGTGGCAGTAGAGGGCTGCTTAACAGCGTCTGCTGGGCATTCATTTTTGTTCCTGGTTTGTTGTTCCACCACTTACCCCTCTGATAGCATTTCATTTGTGTCCCCCTTCCGTTTGAATTTCTCATGGTGAGATGTTTCTTTTAGTGTTCAGGCTTCCAGGTGTGTGGGGGTGGTGGTGGGGTGTGTGTGTGTGTGTGTTTCTTTCCGGGATTGCTCTCCTTACGGCAGACTGTAAAATATCTGTTGTCCAAGGTCTTATAATTTCAGTCCTGCTTGCTGTGTAGCTTTACCTTGAAAAAGGTGAAATATGCGTTCATTCAGGAAATGCCTCTCACTCAAAGATGAGAGTGTGAGGGACTTTGAAATCTTTCTGGGCGGGGGCACCCAAGCTGTGCCTGGCTGAGTGTTCCACCTGGCGTGCTCCATTGTGCTCCATTTCATGCAACAGCTCCCTTCTTTAACACAAAGGTGCAGCCTATGGAGACCGCAGCTCCAGCATGCAATGCTCCATCTAGATCTGAGACTAAACAGCATTGCACGTTGGGACGTGTAGTTTTGGCATCACATCGCCACTTTTAAGGGAAGCTAACTTGAGAATCCTAACTCTGTCTGGACAACTTTGCAGCTACTGTAGCTGCAACTAACACCGTAGGTAATTAAAAAGCTACTGTAGGGGATTATTTCCATTCTTTCTGTTTACCTTGCACTTGACAGCACTTACGTATACTTTATTCTTTTCCCCTGCAGTCAATTAATCTTTCCCTGGCTGAAAAGCTCCACATGGGAACCAAATAACCCCCAAAACTCTCCCAAGCATTTTTTGAAGAATATTTAAAATTTAAGATGTACTACAAAGCAAGCCCAATCAGAAACTGGATTTAAATTTTTTTTTATTTTTTTTTGGAAATCAGTGTAAGGGGCACCGTTGCTTCAGATTTTTTCAGGTTTCTTTATAGGGTTTAGTCAACAATTGGTTTTGGGGAATATGATGAAAGATGTCAGCCAAATTGTTAACGGAGTGTGGTTTAGCCTTTTGCATTATCCAGAACATTCACCGGCTCTAATTCCTTGCTGTTTTCCTCCCTGCTGTCTTTGTGAGTTTTCCTGAATTAGTCCAGACTCAATGCCACTGTTTCATTTCCTCATCCCTTTGGAAGAATATGGAGGACCTGATGCTGAAGGACAGCCAGCACTTGGGTCCCCTAGCAAAGCGCTTATTTGTATTGCAGTAACTCCAAGGAGCCTGGTTATGGACCAGGACCACGCTAGGTGCTGTACAAACACAGAACAAAGCTAGTCTCTACCCCCAAAGAGTCTTCAGTCTGAAGACAAAAGTCAGTAGGTGGATACAAATAGATAGGGGAGCACAGTGAAGCAGTGAGAAAACACTAGATGGCATGACAGGCAGCGGGCTCAGCACACCAGCTGCCTAACAGTTGTCCAAGTCTTCGTAAGCATTGCAGCAAAAGAGGAGGAATAAAGGAGCACTTGTAGTTTGAATAGTGTGACAAAGTTTCTCCTCTACCTTGATGGGTCCTGCACTTATTGGCAGATTTTGCTCGCCTCAGAGATTCACAGTAGCCCTCAGTTTGGCCACTTTCGTGGCTCAAATCTGCTGTTCATTCAGATAACCTCATCACTGGCCAGCATGGGGAAAAAGAGTAAGAACAATCCCCGCAGTTTCTGCTGATTCACCATGAGGGTCGGGGAACAGCCCAGAGACCTTCCCCTCTGGTGGAACCCCCTGTGTTGGATCAGGAGTTGGGAGGTTTGGGGGGAACCCGGGCCTGCCCTCTACTCCGGGTTCCAGCCCAGGGCCCTGTGGATTGTAGCAGTCTAGAGTGCCTCCTGGAACAGCTGCGCGACAGCTACAAACTCCCTGGGCTACTTCCCCAAGGCCTCCTCCCAACACCTTCTTTATCCTCACCACTGGACCTTTCTCCAGGCGTCTGATAATTGCTTGTACTCTTCAGTCCTCCAGCAATATGCCTTCTCACTCTCAGCTCCTAGTGCCTCTTGCTTCCAGCTCCTCGCACACACGCCACAAACTGAACTGAGCTTTTTAAACTCAGTTGCCCTGATTAGCCAGCCTGTCCTAATTGGTTCCAGCAAGTTCCTGCTTGTTCTGGAACTGCCCGTTACCTTACCCAGGGAAAAGGGATCTACTTAATCTGGGACTAATGTATCTGTCTTCTAACGCTCTCCTGTAGCCATCTGGCCTGACCCTGTCACAATAGGAACTGACACAGATCGCAAGTCCTCTGAACCTTTTCATCTGGGGGTGGGGTGGGGTGTTGGGGGTGATGGTGTCAGATCTTGACTGTATCAAGTACAACTGAGCATATGGAGAATTTCAGCTTTATTGTCACCCTTCTAATCATGCTGCAAAATAGATCACCCTAGCTCATGAACATTTAAACCTTTTTATGTTAAGACTTTCACATTCAAGGATGACCAGTCATAGACTGGCAGAATTCAGTTTCTGTTTTTGATTGTTTTGACAGATATTGATTTTTAAAGCAGTTTTTTATTTGTATCAGTTTTTTTTTTAACTTCACAGTTGTGGGAAATGATGAGGGGTCAGACATTTAATGACAGTAGATGTTGAGATTGAAAAAGTTAAAGCTTTATAAACAAAACAAAAATTGTCAACCTCACATCAAAGTATACAAAGTAAATCTCCTTAAATCAACAAATCATACCTGTTACTATTCATTTGCTAGTCCATTTGTAACAAGCCTAATGCGAAATCTAAATAACTTGATTTTGACTCTGGAGTTTCTGAGCAGCATTTTTTTTTTACTTTGCCGATCTGTAAATTTCGATAATTACTGATAATTGTCAGCTTGTGTGTACGGTGAAATCAACATTTACTGACACCAATAAAAAATCGGATTCTTCCAAGCCTAACTATTCACCATAGCCTAAACTAATGTTAAGGCAGAAACACCAGGGACTGAAAATGGCGTATGGCCTGTTCAGACAAGCTGTTTACAGTAAGCTGAGGCACACTTAGAGTATTAGATTCTGAAATCTTATCCCCTTGTCCTCAGCTTATTAAATCACTCACCATTGGCAGGCTCAGTCCTTTCTGATTTTCTGCTTAAAGTGCTTACAGAGTCTGACATATCCCTCACTCCTGCCTGTCAGGTATCCCTAAATGTTCCTCAGCCAGCTTTCTGGGGCTACTGATTTAATCAGTATTTGTAGTTAACTGAGATTGATGCATGAGATGTTAGTGCAAGGGTGAAATAAATGAAGCAAAAAACAGGAATGTTCCGTATCTGCTTTTTTGGGTGATCAGGAGAGTGGCCTTTTTGCCTTCTCCCCAGTAAGACTAGTTATTGATTTGCTGTCTAGTGCATAAAATATGTATCTGTATAATGGATTATATTTTGGGAACTGCTGTCAGCACTGTTTCCTGCAGCGCTTGCATCTGGCCTCCCCCACAAAGCTTGCAGGCCATTTGTTAGCAAATGGCAAGTCTCTCCCTACCTCAAGCTTGCGGGGATAGCTACGACAGTGCAGGTTTCCACTAGTTTCCAAGGGAGACAGTGCTGATCCTGCAGGATTTCGCCACCGTTCCTAAAATCTCCAAGCTTGTCCTGACCTTCAAGCCGCTATGCAGGCCTGCGTTAGGAGGTAACATGTTTATGTTTTCTCTGTGCTATCCTACCAGAAGGGTTCCTTTCTAGGGATAATGGATTTATTTTGTTAAACGCTGCTATTTAAAAAAAAAATCCTTGGTTATTAAAAAGCGTAGTGGGTTAGCTGCCTTGTCACAAGTCCCTGAAGATGCTTAGCAACGTTATAAATATCTGTAAAGTGGCAGATTCCTGCTCCACTTTTTTTAGCTGAAAAGATCAACATGAAATTGCTGCATTATTTTGAATAGTGATACTGTACCTTTAGGAGCAGGAACTCAAAGTGCTGGCTTTATCTATGGGCTGAACATTTGCAGATTACTTAGCTGTTCAGGGTTCAGTAACCCATGCTATTCATAGCCAGGGATGTCATGAAGCAAAATTCAGCTTTGGCTTCTAAGAAAATAAAGCAAACAGATCTCTAGGCTATCCTGTAATATTGTCTATTAAGGACATTTCAGAGAGTCAGTCATGAGCTAGAGAGGTGGGATTTAAGGAGGGCATGTGCCCAGTTCATTGGGGGTGTTCCAGGTAGAATGAGCCGCATAAAATATAGCACTCTGTGAGCAACTGCCGTTGTTGAAATGAATGGAAATCCTGTACTTATTGTCTGCACAAAATGCATTTATTCTTAGTAGTATTATTGCTGTGAGAATATTGGTCTTTGTATGAACAGGCAGGATAACGAGGGGTTTTACAAGGGTGTGGACCCTTTGTAACTAAGGCCGATGGCATGCCGAGCTCTGCCGTCGGCATAATGAAACCACCTCCGTGGGTGGGAGAAGCTCTCCCACCGACATAGCACTGTGCACACAAGTGTTTGTCAGTGCTTATGTTGCTCAGGGGCGTGGGTTTTTTTCACACCCCTGAGTGACGTAAGTTATGCCGACACAGGCTTTAGTGTAGACATAGCCTACATTTTTAAGATAAATGCATCCCCTGGGTTTATACCTCTTTCCAGATGAATGTTGTCAAATGCCCTGTGATGAAAGAGACAGCCTGGGAGTTAAATGAAGACAAATGTTTAACTTCCAGTGTTATTGAGTTTTGACCCACACGTACCTTCATATCCTTGGGGCGAAGGGCCCTTCATCATTACCACTAGAATAAAATCCTGTAACTTCAGTAAGCTTTAAAGGTGCTGGCTGTCATTGTGTCAGACAGACAAGGTGGGTGAGGTGATCTCTTTTATTGGGCAACTTGTGTTGGTGAAAGAGACAAGCTATGCAGCCGCCTTCTTCAGCTGGCTGACGATGTCTTTGCCAGAAGTGGCTGACTGCTGATAGCTAGGCTTTATACATCTAAATGGCTATAGGTAATTGACTTGGATGGCTGGACCCTGAAAGATGCTTGTGCTAGCAAGGAGGAAACTAACACTTTTAACCCAAGTATCTTAAACTGCTGAATTCCACAGGCATATTTGCCTCCTTCTCCAGTATCCCTGGGTTGCCATGTTGTTTCTTCTGCAGTGTTTCTTTTCGCTTAGGTCTCACTTGGGAGGTGTTTCTCTCCATGGCATGTTCTCACTTTGGAGACACTGGGCTCACAGGCTAACAAGTTGACCTGCCCCCAGTACTTTGGGTTCACCAGTCTGTGTGCTCACTCTCACTGCTGCCCATTCTGTGCCCCATCCTGAATCTCCCCTTCTTTGCAGGCAACATTTTATTGTTGCCCTTTTGACCCAAACAGCTAAACCACAGGACCCTGAATATTAGCTGTTTCAAGAGAAATTGATGGACTCGGGTGTGTTCTTTGGTGCAATCCTGTTTATATACAAAGAATTAACATAAAGTCATGTTTCCCTGAACACAATAGGAATCAAACAGCAGGAGACAGTTCCTTTGGTTCCAGAATATGCCTCTTTCCAGTCATTACTCTACCCAGAAGCACTTAGCTTTGTCTCAGGTTTACGCTAAAGTGTTTTTCTGGCTCCATCTATGGCGTGGGTTCTCACAAGACATTTTTGGTGGCCTCGGGGTGCGGCCACCAACTCTTGCTGGTGGGCACTCTGACAATTTTTCCTAAAATACTTAATTAACTTTAGGAAAAACAAATAAATATGCACACATACATATCCAAATTACAATAATTTATTTATGTAGAGGTTTTTTGCAGACAAAATAATCTACAGTAGTCTCTGTTCTTTACTGGACCTAAATAGAATAGAAACACAAATAGGGTGCTCCCTACCCACCTCCCCATCCAGGGCTTAATTTGTCCCCCAGCTTGCTGGGGCTGAGTAAGTCTGCTGTGAAAAGTAGTATTAACAAATATACAAATATCACTTTTCCCAGTAGCAGACTTACTAGCTAGCAAACACCTGACTGAACTGTCACAAGATGTGCTGCTTGTTGATTGAATTTCCAGACTCAGGAAGATATTCACTGAAGGAAAAAGCTGTAAGAGCAGTGTGGAGTTGTGTTCACATTTTAGCTTTGAAATAGCTGCTATAGCCAGCAATGGCGTGGTTGAGCCATGTCTGATAATAGAATTACCCTCTCAGACATTTACAGTAACTGTAGGTGAACTCCAGAAAGAACACTTCTGCGATGAGTGATGGAAAATACGTGTGCAAATGGAGGCCAGCGTCTTCAAAAGCCACTAGTGATTTTTGGGGCACCTCAGTCTTTGGGGGTTCAACTTGAGACCTCTTAAAGGGGCCTGATTTCCAGAAGGAACTGAGCACCCACCCTCTGGAAACCAAGCCCCCCTTCAAGCTGTTGCATGTGGCGCACCCAAAATCGCGAGTCACTTTTAGAAAATCTTGGCCTAAGCCTTCGTAAATGTGGGGATGAAAGAAAAGCTTTGCAAAATGTGCTGTCCTGATGTTCCTTTGGGCCTCTACTATACCCCATACGCACAGCTTCCTACTCATGAATGCATCACAAATATGTTAACACCAGGATATCCTGGAGATTATTCAAATACTACATCCATTTTAAGAAGGGCTTCCCAGCAGTATTAAGACTCATCACAGGTGCAGCTCTTTAGAAGACTTGCTGATCCCAACCCCAGCCTTTGGTGTCCTTTTAATTCTACCCGCTTGTACAAAGGCATTATCTCAATTTACATGATCACATCCTGTTTCTCAAATGCAGTATATTAAACACTTTCCCCTACAGTCTTCGATACAAACGTGGAGCATGCTGTAATTTTTCATGTACATTCAAACTTTGATGGAATGGTCCAGTTATCTTCATTTACTTACTTTCCACAGGACTGATGTCTTACTGGTGTGTATTTTACTCATTTAGCAAGTCCTACAGTTTCTCTAACATTCAGCACAGAATACCTTAGGTGCAGTTCTGAGCAGTAAACTAACATATCTACTTAGCTACAAACAAAGGACCTGGGGATTACAGTGGATGAGAAACTGGATAGGAGTCAGCAGTGTGCCCTTGTTGCCAAGAAGGACAATGGCATATTGGGCTGTATTGGTAGGAGCATTGCTAGCAGATCGAGGGAAGTGATTATTCCCCTCTATTCGGCACTGGTGAGGCCACACTTGGAGTATTGTCCATATTTGGTCCCCCCACTACAGAAAGGACGTGGACAAATTGGAGAGAGTCCAGTGGAAGACAACGAAAATGATTAGGGGGCTAGGGCACATGACTTACGAGGAGAGGCTGAGGGAATAGGGCTTGTTTAGTCTGCAGAAGAGAAGAATGAGGGGGGATTTGATAGCAGCCTTCAACTACCTGAAGGGGGGTTCCAAAGAGGACGGAGCTCGGCTGTTCTCAGTGATGACAGAACAAGAAGCAGTGGTCTCAAGTTGCAGCGGGGGAGGTCTAGGTTAGATTTTAGGAAACACTATTTCACTAGGAGGCTGGTAAAGCACTGGAATGGGTTCCCTAGCGAGGTGGTGGAATCTGCATCCTAAAAGGTTTTTAAGGCCCAGCTCAACAAAGCCCTGGCTGGGATAATTTAGTTGCGGTTGGTCCTGCTTTGAGCAGGGGGTGGGACTAGATGACTTCCTGAGGTCTCTTCCAACCTTAATATTCTATGATAGGTGATTTATGTATGCTGGCTAAATTTCACTACTGCTCTGTTGTACTTACTATGTTGTATGTTTTGTAACTACTCTTCATATAAATGACTTTTTAACTGCCTCTGAGTGCTATGCAGAGTAGAAGACTCTCCACTTGTCTAAGATTGTAGAAAATGTATATCATACTGATTTAGACTGTCCTTATGCATTGGTGTGCAACCTTCACTTTGTCCCTTCCTGGTTTGGGTGCTTAACCAAACAGGTACTTTTCTCAACAGTCAAATTTGTTTAGGAGGAGGGGAGCAATAATCAGAATGTAGAAATGTGTATTTAACTAGATGTGGTCAGAACACCCTATTCCATGCACCTGCAGAAGCAAGCCGCTCGTCTTTAGAACTAATTCACTTGCAGTTTTTGAATGAAGCAAGAATGTCCACAACCCCTTGTCTCATTCAGCATGCCTTCAACTAGTTGATCACTGTCCACTTGAATACAAAGGCTAGTACCAGAAATTTCAGAGGAAGGTACAAGAAACCCTTGATAGACAAATATGAAATAACTTACCTATAGGGGTAGGTTTTCCTGCAACACCTATCATTTAGTAGATGGCTTATGCCCTGAAGCAGGAGTGTTGATAAACCTTCTAAAACTCTTTAATCATGTCTGTTGTACAGGTATTTTTTCATATAAACCTCTAATCTTTCCACATGTTAACTATGCTGTATAAAGTGGTTTCTTCTGTCTGCTTTAAATGGGTCACCTTTCGCTATAAGAGGGTTGGGTGGGGTTTATGCCAATATGTATGCTGAAGCGAGTTCCTTTAGTAATGCTGCACTTCGGGGGTTCTGTCTCTTCAGAAAGCCTGCTCTTCAGGATGGGTCCATTGTAACAGATTTCATATTGATAAAAATAGAATTTTAACTTCTAAATCGTCACGTTAGATCTGTGCATATTCCAGGAAAGCATGAATTGTGAAAAAAGGGTAAGTTGAAGGCCGTGAGAATGCACAGCAGGATTTGTTTACGTTCTGATTGTGAATGAGGTTACACATTTCTGAATTTATTTAATTCTGTATCGAGACTTGAAGGAGGTAGGGATGTTTGGGGTCCCAGACGGTATGCAGAGTGAGCCTTTTAATGGGGTTGGCTTACAGGGGAGCATAGAATGTGTCTAACAGGTGCAGCAATCAGCCAGGTGCTGGGTGGCCCTAGGAAAGCGGCAGTGTGTGCCCTAAACGGGAGCAGAAGGTGTACTTTCCATTGGCTACATTAAAACACAGTGGTGTGTATGAAATGGCATAAATACAGTCATTGCTTTGAGACTTGCAAATCAGACGTGTCTGATTTTATGTTAAGTTTTCCCGACCCTTTCTTTCAGGTCGTATCTGACTCCTGTGCGGGATGAGGAAGCAGAATCACTAAGGAAGGCCCGATCCAGACAGGCCCGCCAGACTCGTAGGTCTACACAGGTGAGGAGTAAAACTCCTGATGGCCCTGCAGCAGAGTAGCAGGCAAACTGGCATTTAATGGGCAGTGGTATCTTGTTGTGCTAGTCCATCACCATACATGTATGGACTTGTCGGGGGAGACAGGAGGGGAGTTGGGTGATGGCCTACAAAAGGTGCCAATGCAGCTCTACTTTCATCAGAGAAGTCTTTGTACACCACTTAGTCTGTGAAGGGCTTTGAGACCCAAGTGACCACAAACAACACACAAGGGTCATTTAATTTGCTGAAATGCAGCCCCTTACAGGGTGAAACATGACATCCTTTTAACAGTCAGCAACAATGTTACACAGTTCGGAACAGAAAACAAAGAAACATATATACATTTTAAACTTCAGGAAGAATTGGGTTAGCAGATTGCAGTTCTCCAGCTCTGAACTTGGCTGGGACAGTTTTCCGGGACATGTGAGCAGCTCGCTAAAGATCTATCCGTGTTCATTACAAATACTGATTGTCTTTGAAGTGATTATAACTAGGTTGTAGAAATACATCCCAGGCTGACATCCAGTGCACGTCCTTGCCATTCAAACCATTTTACCCCAAACTTGTTTAAAACCAAGCTATATATTTGAGCTATATAAGTGCAGGAAAATAAGACCATACGCTGAACATGGGGTGTGTGTATGTGTTGTTTTAACTCATCAATATTTTTAAATGACTTGCTGGTTTGGTTTCGGTGGGGGAGGGAACAAAGCAGTCTCATTTAAAATTGTTAATATTTCTACTGATCAGTGTTCTAATGCAGAAAATAGAAATGATCACATCACTATGAATTTATACTGATCACAATCAAAATTTGAGAAAAATATGGGTGGTCTGTTAGAGGCACAGGTGTCATCACTAATCCCATAAGAACCCCCCTGTCTGCTTGGTTGCCAGCTTCAGTAAACATACCAGATGAGTAGACTGCAAAAATGTGTAATAAAGTGTTTGGAATATACCTGCCAATGTTTCTGTGGGCTGAAGTCACACACACAGCAGCATCACAAGGAAATTCAGAGAGTAGGCTGAATCAAATTTCTTTGAATACAACTCTAGGCACCTGTCCCATAAATTAAACACCACAATGTGAATTTAAACCAAGAACTGCCCATAAATATATCCAGCTCAGCCCATGTCATTCTCAGCAGCCTTAACGTGAAAAGAGAAGATGGGCTTTGCAACATGTCTGGAAGGCTAACTGATCTGGGTTCTGGTGGATCAAGGCTTGCATTCCAATCTCCACTCAGACAGCTGTGGCTCTTTCCACAGCACTATGGAAAGAGCCACATATCTATCATCATATCTATCATCTGCACAATTTAAAAATTCAGAAACAAACGTACTTAGAGTCTATGTACAACAGTAGCCCACAGAACCGAGGAGAGGGGTAAACTTTCCAGAAATCAATCTAGTGTTCAAGGTGTCTTTCCAAGGAGTTGGCTCCTTAACAGCCATCTCCAAGGAAGGTGGGGGTGCTATACATTCAGAATGGGAATTAATCTGTCTGACAGTCATGTGAATTATGACAAGATCGTCGCCATATGGGTTTTAGTCCTTTCTGTGTTTATGGGAATGTTACTTCCCTGTCTGAATTTAGTAACTTTACACATTGAAGCCTGTAGTTGATGGTTACCATTTGTGGCTTAGTCTAGAGTACATAAGACTGAAACATGATCAAAACTCTGTGTGTATAATAGAATAAAAAGTAAAATCCTGTGATGAGAAAGTGGCTGGAGAAAATATATATTGGGGTGCTATAGTCCAGACACTCAGACTGGCACATCCGGTGAGCTCTAGTAAGTGTTCCTGGGAACAGTTAATTCAACATACCCCCTCCAGATGTATACAAGCTAAGGCTATAGTTCTGGTTGCTGATGACGTTGCAAGCTCTTTTGCTCATAACTCTTATGGCTTGATGTTCTGCACTGAGTTTGCTTTTGAGGAGTCCAGTGATGATGCATGTTAGCTGAGAAGTATTAAGTGCTATCCCCATCTATTACTTTATATAAGGTAGGGACAAGAGACCTCTGTCAGGATCAAGACCCATTGTGCCAGGCAATGTAGACAGGTGGTACCTGTCTTGAAGAACTTGCTATCTAACTAAAGAGAAGGGTTTTGTCAGGTGCGTTACGCACGTAACAAACCAGCATGTGTAACTGATGCAATCTTACCCCTTTCCCAGGGTGTAACACTCACAGACCTTCAGGAGGCAGAACGAACTTTCAGCCGATCTCGAGTGGAGCGGCAAGCTCAGGAACAACAAAGTGAGAAACCTGAGAGCACTGAGGACAGCAGCGAGAGACGGGAGGAGACCCGGCCCTGGTGGAATAGAAACCAGGATGAGGAGGTGATCGCTGTATCCTTACTAGCTGCTACTTGAAAGTTCAGTGGTTTGGGACAACTGAGATCAAGTAAAATTCTTCTGTCTCCTTGTGGAATTGCTACTAGGAGGATTAATACAGTCAGAAATGGCCCAGGCCTGATTAATCTAGACATATGGGTACTTGGAAATTAAGCTGTGTATAGTGTTGCTGTATTATGGCTCAGCTATTGCTTTGTTCTCGACTTGACATAACACTTGTCTCTTGTCAAACAAAATAAATCATGAAAGTAACAATACCATGGAATGCAAAGGCTAATAAAAGGAGAATTGTGCTACAGTTCCTCTCTTCTGGCAATAAGGGTCAGCACTGAGGCCTAGGATCTGAAGAAGTGGGGGGGGGGTTTACCTACGAAATCTTATGCCCAAATAAATCTGTTAGTCTGTAAGGTGCCACTGGACTCCTCATTGTTCTAGCCTTAATGTTCCTCTACAGACGTTTTGAATGTAGTTGGTGGATTCAGGTGATTGCGGGTGGCGGGAGGGGAGGGATAAAGAAGTCTCGTAGGAGGTAGTCATCTCCCCAGGCATTACATTTATTTGGACTTGTGAACCCAAGTGGCTTTTCTTACATAGAGAATACTTATTGCAAAATGAACATCCAGCTGCAGTTAAGTCAATGAAAACCACGAGAAGTATTGTAAACAGATGAGTTGTGGAACCCTTTCTGTATAAAACCTCACCATTGACTTCCTATGGACTTCCTATGAGTTGAATTAACCAAGCCTGTTACAATAACTGTTAATCTTATCACTGGCATGTACCCTAGTTTTACATGGAAGCTGATTAACAACCACATGACAGGAAAAGAAGCCTGAATCCAGCAACTCTTTAGTAGATATTACACACCTAGCAAGCAACCTGGAAGTCTCTGTGATATTTCTACTAACCATCTTCTATAGCCCAGATTGGCTTTTCCCATTAAATGTGCTCACAGCTTTTTGCACCTCCATACCTCATCCCACTGCGAACCAAGTCCTGTGGTGATGCTCTCCTATATCTCTGCAGGAGTGACATTGCAGTACTGGCCAAACACTTTAGTGGGGACAGATATATAATGGTCCTGTCTCTTTTGTCCCCTTTACCCTCTGGACAGTTTGTTTCTATAAAGGATACCCGCTGGTCTTGACAGTATGGGTCAAGCAAGGCTGCTATTCAGTCTTCAAGCTGTGTTCAGATTGTGACTGTGCAATCCAAAATTACGTTAAAAACAAACAAAAACCTATTTCCTCTTCTTCCACTCACTCCAGCCAGATGGAATACATTTTATGCTGTTTTCCTAATCTGTCCTCTGTGGCAAGGTGTGGTTTATCCAATGGCAGTGTAGAGGGCTGTAAACGCCAAGTGATTACATCCATTAGCTAAAGTCCAGCTCTCCTGGTCGTTACCTTTCTGCTAACCTTTATTTATGGCTCTGTTTATTTACAGTCTGTCTATCGGCGATTAAGGTGTCCAGCACAAACAGACAAACCCACAACACCAGTATCTCCCTCTACGTCAGCCCCTTCTCTTTACACAAGTTCTCACCTGGCCCAGACAAGCAGATCTCTGGGCCCTGACTCTGTGAACCCAGCAGACTTCCAAAGCACGGCCACTGAAATGGAGAAAAATGGTACGTACCTCCTAAAATGAGAAGACAACCCAAACATTTTGGGTCAAAGTGTTTAATGAATAAGCAATATGCTCAGTGTACATAGCCTGAGATTCTAGGTTTATTTCCTGCTCTTCCAGCAGGGGACTGGTACAGGTGGGCTGCCAGCTTGTCAGATGTGTATATAAACAGAATGACTGAAAGAGGGTATCCAAGTCCCTTATGAAGTGGTCCATTTTTATTGCCTTTGCAGACATGAATAAGAGGTGGTGGCTTTTCCTTTGACCATCTACTGGGAGGGAACATCTAGATCCTTCAGGAAGCGGTGGTAGAGAACTTGACTAATTTAACTCCTCCCTCAGAATCCTGATAAGCTAATGCCCCTGCATGGTGTTGGGAGCTATGCAGATAAAGGGACAACCACTGTCTGGGCCCATCTTGAAGAAAGGAGTGCAAAATATTAGGTGTAGTGGGGAAGAGGGATTCCATCTTGTATGTCTAATGACTGAGGTGTAGTACAACATGAGCCCTTTCATGGTGATGGAAACCAGTTTGAAAATGTCACCAGGGCTTTGAGAAAAGCACACAGGTAAATCATTTAAACCAAAGCAGTCTGTCCTTGTTTGGCTAGAGTGTGAAGATCAGGATTTAGATGATAGATCTCCAAACAAGCAGTCAATCCGAGAGAGGCGGCGGCCAAAGGAGAGGCGAAGAGGCACTGGAATCTCTTTCTGGACAAAAGATGTGAGTGACATTGTTGGGGTGGGAGAAAAGGGAATTTGTTCTACAGCGTACAATGTGAATTTGCTTCTGGTTTTGAATAGGATGGCTGCATCCTGTTAGCTTAGTGTATAGGCCTGAAAGGTGCCAGGAAGAAAAGCTCTGTGTAAACTTGAAAGATTGTCTCTCTCACCAACATAAGCTGGTCCAGTAAAAGCTATTACCTCGCCCACCTTGTAAAGTTTATCAAATGGGAGGTAATTGGAGAAGCTCTGAGATAAGGACCATCTCCTGCCTTTGAGAATCTGCCTTTGATTACTGAGACTTAAAGTTCCTTTGTATAGTCCCTTTCTCAAAAGCTTTCCACAGTTACCTAGATATCAGGAATCAGCACCTCTCTCTCTTGAAAAGCCTAGTCACCTAAATATGAGGAAATCCAAACCTTGCTGCTATAGAAGGCATTATCCCTACATGGCTACATTCATTTTCTTCTTTCTCTCTAGGACGACGAGGTTGATGGGAATGAGGAAGTGAAGGAGTCTCGGGTAAGTGAGGATCCAAAGATGTACATTGCCTTAATAATTACCTTACTGTTATCTACATTTTGATGACTGCTGTGAATTCACTTGTATTTGTTGGGAATAGTGTGTGTGTCTGAACAGCACATTGCCTCCAGGCCTGGTATTCACTCCAGTTCTGTGAAGCAGATCGCTTGCTGATCTTTCCTCGGGAAGATATGGCACACATACACCTTGAATCTGCCATTCTATGAGGTCTGTGTAGTCTGTCAAGGAAACCTGAAGGGTTGTACTAGGGGCTGTGAGATAAAGGCTGTGCTAGGGGTCTAATATACTATATCGAAAGGGTGACTGCAGAATTTGGGAAGTGTGGCTATCATGGGTCACAAGGGAAGCAGAGATCTCTTAACTCAGAATGTGCCTCAATAGAGTAAGAGGGATTCATTCTAACTTGGAAACAAGTATATTTGTACTTCCCATGCCTGCTCCCTTGTCTTGTTCTGGGTTTCAGACTTTCTGTTCTTCTATCCCCTACAATTGGAACAGTCTCGCTGTTCTCCAAATTCCTTCAAATCCTTCTTCCTTTCTTTCATCAATAATTGCCAAACCTTCCAGTGGCTGAACAGTCTAGTATCTTGCCTTGTTTTTGGTCTTGCCTGTCTTGGGCTGAGACACGCTTGGGGCCAGGAACATGTCTTAGTCTGTTGAACAATGTTTGTTCCGAAACCATCAGTGCACCATTTGTTAGACCGGGAGAAAAATAACAGTTGTTCAAGGCTCCATAAGTACCTCACTGGTGGTTGACATCAGGTGCCAGGATGGGCATATGATTTTATTGTTTAAAAAGAACCCAATTTCATTCAGTCCAAATGGCTTTTTCACATATTTTGTTAGCCAGATCATTTTGCGGCGTGGCGGTTAGTGGCACTGTTTTAATCAGTTATTGAGGGATCTGTATTCAATTCCGTGGTGTTACAAATGAAGTTTTCTTTGTCATGGATGCTTGTCCTTTCCTTAAAAACACCCCACTTTGACTCAGCCTCATACAAGTGAATCTGATAGGGACTGAGACTGATAGGCAAATGGGATGAGTGCACAGTATGTGCTTATCTTACAATTGCATAAAGTTGCTCGTGCCAGCCTTTCCTCGTAGAGCACTAAAAACATGGAACTCAAGATGTTCTTCCCAGACTCTGTATTGTAGACAGAGTGGTAGCACCCTAATTCCCATTATTAGAACCTGCTTTCAGTTGCCTAAAGATTGCCAAACTTTAATCATTTGAGCTGAAATATTCCATGGCAGGGGTTTGCCTGAAGCTGAAACGGAAACTTTTCTGGGCAGTTTCAGCCAAAACTGTCTAGCCATTTCAGAGAACGACATAAGGGGAAAAATACATTGGTGTGTGTGTGTGTGTGTGTGTGTGTGTGTGTGTGTGTGTGTGTGTGTGTGTGTGTGTGTGTGTGTGTGTGTCTACGTACACACACAATCACACGCAGTCAACCTTTTCTCTGGGAAGCTCTCTGGAAACAGGAACTTGAAATTTGGCAGGCTGGTGGCCTTTGAGTTCGCTGTTCCTGTGAAAAGCTGGCCAAGTTATAAGCCTTTGAAAAACCTCAGTTATTACATGCTCACTAGAGACTTCTTAGAGTTTTTAGCTGCTAAAATCTCCCCCAAATCTGCCCACAATGAGCATGCTCCAGCCCCTCACAGTTCCTGCATGTGACCAGATTGCTCGTGGCTATTCCCACAGAGCAACAGAGTATGGACCAGGTAAGGGTTGTGGGAACTAAACTCGTCTTTCTATGTAATTGCTGCTCTGGGCCGCGTTGTGACCAGGCACCAGAACTAAGAACAGGCAACTGGACCAGGGGGAGGAGGAGGAGGAGGAGATTGAGACGAGTAGCCTAGTGAAACTATGACTTGAGGGAGGAAGAGACTGGGACATGGAGGAGCCAGTTGGTGGCGGGTGAATGGGAAACTGACCTCATGAGGTGCAGGTGTACAGAGGGGATGATTGGAAGCCTGGGTGGAATGGAGCGGCAGATCAGATTAGGACTGGGATGAGAAGTCTGAGGAGTGGAGACTTGGACTGGGTAGGCAAGGGGAATGGGACTGGAATGAGGAGCCGGGGTGGGGAAGACGCAGGACCTTGACAGGTTGGAGGGGACAAGGCCGAAGGTGTCAAGCTTGGGGAAGGCAGGCAGAAGAGTCTGGTTCCACTAAATGATACACCCTTCAGAACCTGGAATGGGCTCCAATATTCCTGAGTCCCACCCATTCCTCTGCTGTTAATAAATATCTGTGAAACCCATGGATAAAGTGTCCCATCCCCCTCTAGTGCTGATCTATAGATGGGATGACAACCTACTACTGCTAGCAGTTACTCGCTTAGCTCAAGTGGCAGAGGTCTGTGTGTTGGATCTAAAGGTTCTAAGTGGAATTTCTATGTTAGTTTGCTTTTTTTTTAAAAAAAACCAAAACATTAAATTATGCAAACTATGTTAAAAAAAAAACCAAGCATTCTCCTTGTGAAAATCGATCACTGAAAAACTAGGAAATTGCAGAGTTAGGGTTGTTTTACCTTAACCCCCTTGTGCATACGCATTATGATACAGTTGTGAGTTACATGATCATAGTATTTTTTCCACAGGAGCCCTGCCTCTTCATCCCGGTTTCATTTTCTTTGACTACCTTGTCCAACTGTCTTCTCTTCTCAGGTGTCTCATCCCAGTCTCCTTGTCCAGCCAGTCCCCAGTTCAGTTTCAGTACAATGCTGCATTGACTGACAAGTTTTTATAGGCATGTTGCTGTACTGAGAGAAATACTTGGCATAGTGATGAAGAATGTAGAGTGTGGTTCTGCACTGCTGATTGAAGAGTTAAGTCCTTACTACTGGGTGTGTATCAGAAAGCCAGGAAGATCAACAAATATTTGGATTTGGATAATCTGGATGCAAAATTTAGACGAGGATTTTGTTTGGACAAAAAAGATGGAAGAAAAATGTAACTTAAAATAGAAAATTTTATATAATACAAGTAGAATAAAGGTTGCGATTCATAGAGAAATTATTTTCCTGCAGTTCTTTTCAGTGGAGTTCTGTCTGGCACAAAAATGTGCCTTGCCCAGAAGTTTCAAAGCTGGTCCAATGGGCATTTAAGCTTTCTGTAACACTCAACTCTGGGCCAAGTATTTCTCTCAGTACAGGAACATGCTGATAAACTTGTCTGACAATGCAGCATCTTAAAGAAATACTGTCTGTAAACCTGGCCTGTGTACAAATACAATGGAGCACCTTTGTGAATGCTTACTTGGTAAAGTTATAAACTTCCAGGACGATGAGAGGTGATGAAGAAAAGGCCTGTTTACATGAACTTCTGGTATCAGCCCAGAGAATACTTCACAACAACCATGTTAATGGATTTGACCCTTTACACAGAAGGGGAAGCACTGGCTGGGATGATTTAGTGGGTGTTGGTCCTGCTTTGAACAGGGGATTGGACTAGATGACCTCCTGAGGTCTCTTCCAACCCTAATATTCTATGATTCTAAGTGAGTCATATGGCTATGGATTTAGCACACTTCTGTTTGTATTGAATGTTATCCTATTATTACTTACTAAAAGTTTCCTGAGTGTTTGAAATTGCTGCTACAGCCATCCAGCCAAACTCCATTCCACAGTATTTGCCTTTTTGTGTGTCTTGTGTCTCTAACACAGTGTCATCGGACGAGTAGGAGTTTGTGCTCCAACTCATTTTTATTAAAAAGTGTTCAGGAAATTCAGCCCTTCTACAGGATGAGCTAGAAATTAAAAGTGAAACCTGATGCATCTGAGAATCCTTTCATTAAACTGCAGCTGCCATGTGGCAATGTTACAGCTCCTGCAGAACCATAGCTTTATTGTGATGGGGGGAGGGAATGGGGGATAATCAAACTCATTGCTTTAAAAAATACATATACATCTTTAAATCCAACTAGTTGGAAGCTTGTATTTCAGAGCACATGACCCTGGCTCTATTATAAAGGTGCTATCTTTAATAGATTTATATAGATTTATATAGATTGCACATTTGAATAGCCCTGCAAGGCCATCATTTAGAATCATGATGGAGTCTGTTCTTTCATCCTCCTCCCTTTCCCTGCTTCCAAAAAGGAAACTGTTCTGCTGCTGCACAGGAAGTTCCTAGCCTGTCCTTTTAGGTGAAGGGAGAGTCCGCCTACATCTTGAGTTCTCCCCTTCCTAGGATCTGATTGCCTAATATGGTAAGGTATGTCCAAAGCACAGGCTGTTCTTTGTCCAGATATAAGGGAAGTTGATTAGCAAGAGATTGCCATAGGTGAACCCTTTAGTGACTGATAAAGAAGGAAAGCCTGCTTGTCTAGATTAGTGCAAAATGTTAATATGTACCATAACTTCCTGTTAGAGACTAGTTTGCTGCACAGTTCCTCTTGGGGTAATTGTAATGCAAAGAGAAGGGGAAATATTTACCACGTTGTATTCACTTCTAGCACAGATGCAGTATGACATGGGCGGGAAGCCATTCTGGCACATGTCCAAGGCAGTGTGGGAGGAACTGTGTGTCACTTTAGATGAATACAGTGAAATAAGGCACTTAATCATGCTCAGAATAGGGATAGGTCTCAGAAACTTTGGCTCTGTGCAGCCCTGTTACAAACAAAAATGCTACAGTTGATAGTATATGCTTCAGGGAAAGTGGTTCTGCAATCTAAATGTGTGCAGTTAGCAACATGTATCTGAATAAAAGTTAAGGCTAAAAATGGCAGGAAACCAGTCTGCAACAATTTAACCTTGGAGCCCTTAATATGTTTAGGGATTGCTGCATTATGTTGGTAGTACCCTGAGTATCTTGGCGGGGCTCTATAGAAATAAATATGTATTGTACAAATATTTTTAAAGTTTTACTCACCATCTCCACAGATTCTCTCTCATATGTTTTGTCCAGCCTCATTACCATCTGTTGCTTTTTCTTAAAACATCATAGGGTTGCCAAGTCTCCAGGATTGTCCGGGAGTCTCCAGGAATTAAAGATTAATCTTTCATTAAAGATTATGTCATGTGAAGAAGCCTCCAGGAATAGGTCCATCCAAAATTGGCAACCCTAAACATCACTGTTTTGCGAAGGAAGTCTGACATCCTATTTATGGGTCACCATGATACAGCATTTAAATCTTCGGTCTACAGTAAAAGCAACTGGCTAATTCCTATTTAAGGCACTAGGCATTTGGGGACAAAATGTTTTGTGAAAAGATGAGTAATCCACACCCATAAATCTGCTCCATGTAAAATAAATGCTATGAACTCTTCAGACTGCTCCCTATAATCACCCAGGTCCTGACTCTGGAAGGGGCAGGATGAAACAAAATGCTTGATAAAGGCAAGCAAGCCAGAGCCATCTTAAACCTGGCTCTGTGTCCAAAGAGAGGCCAAGCCAAAGACTAATTCCAGTAATACTTTCTGGAGTTCACATTGACCTTCTTACAAGACTGTGGCTATAGATTTGTGTGTCTAGGTGGCTCCAAAGGCTAGCCTTGTGCTTCCACTTCTCAGTTTAGTGCTATACCTTCCAGCGTTTGGTCTAATGTAAACCTACTAGTCGGTGGAGGTTGCTTATAAGTTGTTTCTAGGATGGTCTTTGATGGGTTTCATGGCCCCTAAGTCATGACCTAGACCTGGACATTCCCTGCATGGCTTGTATTGTCTCTGGTTTAGAGGCACATGATTTAACAATAACTTCACCCTAGATCATTGAAATAAATTCCTGTTACTTTAAGGGTTAACAGAACACTTACGAGTGTAAACCTTCCAAACAAAAACTAACGGGATGTTCATTTATAGTGTCCAACTATATCTCTTCAAAGCATGTTAACAATTTTTCTTTTCATCTTTATCTGGTTGACTGTTTTGTGGGTTCCCTACCCCTGTTTGTAACTTAACAATCTAGCATTTTAGTGCTTGCAGTAGCCTGGAGCTGTGCCCATTTGCTCCAATGGGGGATACGGACTTGACCTGTCAAAATGTCTGATTTTGCTTTGTAATAAGTCAGGAAGGGAGTAGTAAATATCTGGATGTTAATGTGAGTGTTATGATGAGATTTGTGTAGCTTTAAGGGTGTATTTTTTGAAGACTGTGGGTTTTGTCCAAACAGTGGAAGGAAATGGTTTCAGAAGACACTAGCTCATACTTTTTTCCTTACTAAAAGCTTCCTACGTTTCCTGTATTGATTCCCCAAGAAGCAGACAAAATACTTGGAATAGTGTGGCAAAGCTCCTCTGAAGCTGTCACTTCTAGCTGCCTACAGGTGTCTTTGGAAATGATGTATGCTCATGTATGGGTGGTATGCAACCTGTGTATACAGAGAACATAAGAAAATGGAGAGGCTGCATTGGTTTGTGGCTTACAAATAGAACAAAAAGGGTACCTAAAATTCATTTGGAAAAAGAAGTCAGACTGACTAAAAACCATCCTACCTGTAAAAGAAGAATTGTGTGTACTAAATTTATTTCAATGCGTAGATGCTGCTTGTCACTTTGGTCCTTAGAAGGTCATTCCCCTTGTTCTGAGGCACTGGCTATATTTCCCCTTGATGGCTAACTTCTGCAAGAGGCCTCGTAATTGAAATGTCATTATTGGTTATACTCTAATAGACTTAGATTCCTCATTCTGGAGGTTAGTATTGCTTTGCGCTGGGTATTCTGTCTTTCCATATTCTAAAAAGTAAATTCCTTATTCTGTAAGGCTTTTTACTGGCAGAAATTGTCTTCCATCCTGGTCTCACTTGGCGTTGATATGGGGGAGTTCATTTCTTAGTGCATTTTATGTTCCCGTTACTATTCGTGCTAATACAAAGTGACACTTTGGTGCCCTTTGCACAAAATCTTGCCCGCCGCTCCTAGTTTCAGCTATTTATTTACTAGGAGAACTTAAAATCTCTGTGAAAAATTGCACCAGCTGTTGAAGAGATGGTTTGCCCACTAAAAACTATCCATCCTGATCTCCTTGATAGAATACAGGAAATGTGATCATTTAAAGATCAAAATAGTAGCATTTGCAGAAAATCATATCTTTTAAAGCATTTTTAAAGGAAAAGAGGACAGAAAAAATACCCATTACATAACTTCATTTGTGGCATTAGGCCAAGATTTTCCAAAGCAACTAGTGACTTTGGGTGTCCAACTTGAGATGCCTTAAAGGGTACCAAATTTCAATAAGTTTTAAGAACCAGTCCTTTGGAAATCAGGTCCCTTTTGAGGGGGTCTCAAGATGGGCACCCAAAATCACTAGTCACTTTTGAAAATCTTGGACCTAGATTTTGCCATGGTCTTGGAAACATAAAACTTCCAAGGAAGTGAGAGTTTATGGCAAGAACTTGTATTGCAAAACTCTGAATTATTTTGAAAAAGGAATTGAAGCTACAATGTTAGTAACCCCTCATTAAGAATATGGCTCCATCAGGAGCTCTTTAATGACCTTAAAATCAAAAAGGAATTCTACAAAAAGTGGAAACATGGACAGATTGCTAAGGATGAGTACAAAAGAATAGTACAAGCATGTAGGGACAAAATCAGACTAAGGCACAAAATGAGTTATACCTAGCAAGGGACATGAAAGACAATAAGAGATTCTATAAATACATCAGGACAAGAAATAATCAGCTTAATCTTCAGCAAGGCTGAATAGGTTGGATATTAGGAAAAACTTTAAGGATAGATAAGCTCTGGAACAGGCTTCCACGGGAGGTTGTGAAATCCCCATCACTGTCGATTTTTTAAAAACAGATTAGACAGAGATCTGTCAGGGATGGTCTAGGTTTACTTGGTCCTGCCTCAGCACAGGGAGCCGGACTAGATGACCTCTCGAGTTCCCTTGTAGCCCTGCGTTTCTATGGTTTTATGATTTAAACTAGTATACAATGTAAAGGGTTTATCTTTCTAGACAAAAATTGTTAGGAGCTATTACTGGGTTTATTATTTTAATACCTCCTAGCTGGTTATGAATTAATATAATTATGAAACTCTCATTAATATACTCTGGGGGGAGGAAACCAATATCTAGGTCTCCCGCACCAATTCTCCTAAAGCTTTTTTAAAAGTGAAGGTTATAACCTATTGGTCTCCCTCAACAAATGGCTCAAAAGTGGCAAAATGTGGAGGGATGGGTATCGGGAGGGATTGTCTTCATAAAGAGAAGTAAATGGTAATTTACTTCTAGCATTGTTGGACAAAAGGTAATGTACAGGAGGAAGTGAAGTCAGCGTAGGCCCCGATCCTGTTGTCTGCCCCAAGTGAGCAGCCCTGTCCTGTACAGAGTTCGTTTGAAATGGGTGGACCTCTGCCCTCATGCAGGGGTCCACTCAGGCAGAATTGCTTTCCCTAGTGTGTACTGCTTTTCTGGTGAGCTGGAGAACCCTTCTGTGTGGCACAGGCTCTGAATTGTCACGTTTCCTAAAGGAGGTGACAACATAGCTCGGGTTCATTTCAGTGTGCCAGTTTATATACTTGAAGTGCACTCCGAAATAGGTTAGAAATCATAATGAAGTGGAATTTTTGTTGACTTAGTTTATAAACGTTTCCAGTGCCATTAAAAAGGCAAGGTGGGTGAGCTAATATCTTGTCTCTGAAATATCCTGGGATTGATACAGCTACAACTACACTACTTACTAAAAAGGCAGGCATATTTAAAGTATTTCAGATTGATTCCATTCTCCATATCTCCCTGGTTATTTCCATACACAAATGAACAGGAAAGGTCATGGATGGCTGAGTTGGGTAGGAGGCGCACGGAATCTGGTGCATCCAGAGATGAATGGAATAAAACTCGTCTTAGACATATTAATAGCCGTCTGAGGCTCATATATCTTTTTACATACTAAGCTCTCATGTTCTGGAAAGTCCCCTTTGGTTTAAAAGTGCTACATTTGCATCTGGTTATTGTTCTGTTATTTTGGCCTTGGATACCCTTTCCCTGCATGGCCCTTCAGCAATGTTCTGGAAACTTACGTTCCTCTTTCATTTGTTTGACTTGTTACTACTTCATGCATCCTTGGTATGAGAGCTATACTGAGGCCGAGGGAAATTAAACTAACATTTCCTCTAATGTAATCATTGTTGAGCAGCTTGTAGCATTTTTTCAGTGTATAATGTTTTCCACTATATCCAATGGCAGACATAGGCTTGGAATTTTAAGTCACTTGCATGAGCACTGTCCTGAATGGGAATTGTATATGGACACTGTAAAGCAGCAGTGCTATTTTTGTCAGGCCATGTTCCAATTTTAAAGTTGCTGCTTCACTTTTCTGAGTAAAATGCAGAACTGACTCTGTGGTGTGAACCTGGATGTGGAAAGACAGGTTAAAAGGGGTTTGGTTGGGTTTTTTTACTGTCTTTTTTCTGCCTGTGTGAAATCAGCATTTGATCTCAATCTAATTCCTAATGGCTCAGTAGTCACACATGGCTCAGTTCAGCTGAGACCCAAGATTCTAACTGGCATGGAAGTCAAACTAACGCTAGAAGTGAACCCTCCTCTTGAGACGGAAGGACAGTGGGGATGATGGTAGGCAGGAGTTCAGCACTGTCATTGCCCGTGCTTCTGAGCTTTATATCCCAGAATTTAGAATGGAATTAGAACTGCCGTCTTTAGGACCTTCTATTTTAGGCAGCATAGGCATTGCCATTCCAGTCTTCCTATAACAAGAGGAGTCTATTTCCCAACATGAATGCAGTTGTTGCTTTTGATTGCAGGACGTTACATTTTGCTGTAACTTCCTTTTGGTGTCTTTTCAGGTGTTTGTGAATCTGACACTGGAATTCTCCCTCCTACTCTTTTCTAGTTCATTACACTAAATAAGTTGGGGAAATTCCTAGAATGGGGGAACAAATGCCCACATTATGGTTGCTGAGTTCTAACATATTTTATGCTTGAATAATGAATAGTTTGTGCACCTCATCTTTTCTTTCAGTAGTAATCAAAGTAGTTTGGTTACATTTAGAAGAGAAATGTATTCAAACTTTTACAGGTGCTAAGGACCAGTCACTTTCTTACAGGTCATGTAGCTTTTTTATTGTTCTTTGCTGTGGCTTTTTTTCTGTATTTCTTAAAAACAAAAAACACAGGCACAGAGACACACACACACCTCTTTGTCCAGAAACCTGGAACTTCATATGTGAAACAAGGGGCTAAGATGACTACACATTATGATGAGTCAGTTTTAGTGCTGATCAATGTTCCCTCTATTTTTTGACAGGCCGTGTGCACAAAAAAATTTCGTCTGTGCAAATTTTTGACAGGCCATGTGCGCAAAAAAATTCTGTGCAAATTGTTGTGCTTCTGTGCAAATTTTTGTGCGCTCGGTGTTTTGCCGTGTGCGCGGGGTTTAGGATCTGTGTGCATGCGCACAGCTTAGAGGGAACAGTGGTGCTGATTGAAATATGTCTATTGGTTTATAGCTCCCAGCCTTTGTATGAGCAGAAAACAAGCTATTGTATTTCATCTACATTGAACGATAGGAGTATGTAGGATGGGGGAAAGTATGATTCCAGATGTGTGTGATAGAGTGAGAGTGAGTGAGAGAAATGGCTCTGACTTTGGGAGAGTGGGGGGAAATGGATCCATTCCTTCCTAGACTGCAAATCTGCAAGACATATGATAAAGTCAGCTCATGGGAAGACCAGTTGGTACACTGCAGACCAAAGACTATTCACTTGCACAGTTTGTATTCCATTTATGGAAAACTGCTGCAGTGCCTTTACATGTTTACAACAGAGCCTAGTGCCAGCCCAAGAATTTTTTTGTTAGTCCATTCAACCCTCTATTGCTGGACATAACCTTGTTTGGTTCTAAATAAACTTTGTAAGACAGTATTTGTATTAATTTTGCCTGTTGGAGTGCTACATTAAATTTTTCATTCCCTGCACAGTTACTTCCCTGGAACAGATTTTAAATGCACATTTTCCCCATATAGTAGAAACAAAAGTAAGTTATTGTTACTACTCTTAGGAGACCTTCCTGCATATCTTTTGAGAATAGAAGGCTAACGGTAATACAAGAAACATATATCATCCCAAGAGAATGAGTAAGTCATAAAGCTACCAATCTCAAAACAAGAGGTCACCCACTGAAACAGAGGATTATAATACAATTCAGGCAGCATTTCTTTAAGGATGATGGGAATATGGGATAAACAATAGCACGTACAAGATTCAAACTTTTATTAGTATACAAGTCCACCTAAAGAATTTGAGAATGCTTTTGTGGCTGTTTGCCCGAGCCCCTGTAAGGTATTACAGACCTGTACTCCAGTTACCTGTGTTCCATACTATCTGGAATTTAGTGTCACTGTAGCCGTCCGTTTCTCTGCTTGTAGAGCAACAGATATTAATTTCAGAATAGCTACGTCTCGGCTAACACCGGTACGGCTTATTAACCACCAATTCTTTGCAGCCCTCATCCTCTACAAATGTCAGTGCCTCTCTTTCTGCATTGGAAAAAAGGCATGACCTTTTCTCATTGGAAGTCGATGATGGGGTTTATTCAATATATGCAAGGAATTATATAAGCTGATTTTTTTTTTTTTTAGGGAATCGTGATATTGAGGCAGTCATGCAACTCATTAACTTCTGACCTCATTACAAACCTATACACCACCAAATTGCCACCAGGCACTCAAAACAAATACTGTCAAATTCAATATTGATCTCAGTTCTCTGGATCTAGTTTTGTGTACCAAACTTGTAACACAAGAATCCAATTTAGGCAAATGTATGTGTTATATCTGTCTCATGACAGGTAATTCAATTTTTAAATTAAATTTCCATGTGCTTTCTATAAACTTCTTAGATCCCAACATAATTACTTTTAATTTTATTTTATAGCTGAGAGTAATGACTTTGTAGCTTGGCCTGTAGAAAGACAACTGCCAGGGTAGCTTAATTTCATAAGCTTTGGAATTTCCCCCAAAAACAGTGTCTCAGGAATAAATGTGGTTTGAGAATATTCGTCTGGACCCTCATTTTAATGTTATGTAAAACTAACTTTGAATACAGATTTAAAAAACTTTCCATGAGTCAGAACAAGACTAACTGGATAGTGTGCATAAGTAAGAGCATCGGGCATTTAGCCTGCACTACTGAGTTCCAGAAACGACAGCGGTGAAATAACATTTTAATGAGGTTGTCGATTAATCGCAGTTAACTCACGCAATTAACTCAAAAAAATTAAGTGAGATTAATCGCGCTGTTAAACAATACAATACCAGTTGAAATGTATTAAATATTTTGGATGTTTTTCTACATTTTCAAATATATCGATTTCAGGTACAACACAGAATACAAAATGTACAGTGATCACTTTATATTATTTTTGATTATAAATATTTGCACTGTAAAAATGATAAAAGAAATAGTATTTTTCAATTCGCCTCATACAAGTACTGTAGTGCAATCTCTTTATCAAGAAAATGCAACTTACAAATGTAGGTTTTTGTTACATAACTGCACTCAAAAACAAAACAATGTAAAACTTTAGAGCCTACATGTCCACTCAGTCCTACTTCTTTTTCAGCCAATCGTTAAGACAAACAAGTTTGTTTACATTTATGGGAGATAATGCTGCCCACTTCTTAATTACAATGTCACCTGAAAGTGAGAACAGGCGTTCGCATAGCACTGTTGTAGCTGGCGTCGCAAGATATTTACGTGCCAGATGCGCTGAAGATTCATATGCCTCTTCATGCTTTGGCCATTGTTCCAGAGGACATGCTTCCATTCTGATGACGCTCATTTAAAAAAAAAGTGTTAATTAAATTTGTGACTGAACTCCTTGGGGGGAGAATTGTATGTCTCCTGCTCTGTTTTACCCTCATTCTGCCGTATATTTCATGTTATAGCAGTCCCAGATGATGACCCAACACATGTTGTTTGTTTTAAGAACACTTTCAGTGCAAATTTGACAAACTGCAAAGAAGATGCCAATGTGAGATTTCTAAAGATAGCTACAGCACTTGACCCAAGATTTAAGAATCTGGAGTGCCTTCCAAAATCTGAGAGGGATGAGGTGTGGAGCATGCTTTCAGAAGTCTTAAAAGAGCAACAACCGATGCGGAAACTACAGAACCCCAAACCACCAAAAAAGAAAATCAACTTTCTGCTAATGGCATCTGACTCAGATGATGAAAATGAAAATGCATCGGTCCGCACTGCTTTGGATCGTTATTGAGCAGAACCTGTCATCAGCATTGACGCATGTCCTCTGGAATGGTGGTTGAAGCATCAATGGACATATGAATCTTTAGTGTATCTGGCATGTAAATATCTTGCGATGCCGGCTACAACAGTGTCATGCAAATGTCTGTTCTCACTTTCAGGTGACGTTGTAATTAAGAAGTGGGCAGCATTATCTCCCATAAATGTAAACAAACTTTTTTTGTCTGAGCAACTGGCTGAACAAGAAGTAGGACTGATTGGACTGTAGGCTCTAAAATTTTATTTTTGAATGCAGGAGGTTTTTTGTACATAATTCTACATCTGTGAGTTCAATTTTCGCTATAAAGAGATAAAATTATAAAGCAGTTATAAAGTAGTACACAATACTGTCTTTGGTGTAGTAGCCCAATCTCAGAAGCTTTTTGCTTCATGGGGGGGAGTCAAGGGAAATAAACTTGTTAATAAACATGACTCTCTGAAATCTGTTCCGGGCCAGTCCTCCTCACCACATGCAAATCCCTATAACTAAAATATTAATTGTCCAAAATCTGGGATTTAGGGGATTGTATATTATATGCTGTAGCGTGGAAGCGTCAGGTTTTACTGTAACAGCTGAAAAATAGTTTTGTCATAGGTTAGGCTGTGCCACAATAAACTGGATGGTGCATATTCAGTGCTCGTGTGTATTTTAAGCATCCAGGGGAAGGTGGTAAATTTTTAGTTGCCTATAGGAACTGGAACTGAAGGGCAAAAGGGATTTCAAAGCAGTGGTTAGGAAGAGATGGGACAAATGCTAAGCCATTGGTCTCTTTCTTTGAATCTTGCTTCTCTTCAGTGTTTCACTAATAGACTTCTAATTCTCTTCAAAAATGTCTTTCCCACTTCTTTCTTCTCTGAGCAATGTTCGTGGGTGTTATGGAGTTGGATCATAGATAATGTGTGTGCTGTGTAGGAACATCTTACAAACTGTTTCCAGTTCTGCATCCCATCTATAGTGAGGAGAGTAGGTAGGGTTGTTGTCCAGAATAGATTTCTTCTGCTGGCTTCATATCCTTTGAAGACTTCTAATTTGCTCAAGGCTTGATGTCCTAGGAAGGGTATTTGTCTTAATAGATTATCTATGGTGGAAGCTTTATAGTTAAAAGATTTAAATTTTTCTAACTTTTTGGCTAAGGTCTTTGTCCTAGTCTTTCTGATACACTGTGGTGTTGGGTTAGAGTTTATCACGCTTTCCCCATTACTTATTTGTATAAGTCTCCTCCTTTAATCAGATCCACTCAGTGGTTTGTAGTTATTGTGTTTGTACCCAAATTCACTTTAGCCTCTGGCCTCTACCTGAAATACCTATATAGATGGGGGCACAAGACTGCATGAAATGGTATGCTGTCTGAAGCGGCGGGGTGTAATTAAGACTGCATTATATTTATACTTCAGGGATGATCTGAGTATAGAATCTTTTTCTGTTGCTATACTCAGCTGCTGTTGAAACGTTGTTGTAAAGGTCCTGTACCTGCCAGGACTGTCTCTCCATGAATGGAGTCTGTCAGTCGGGGCTGTTCATTACATTAGCAGAGATGTGTTCTCTCTGAAATGCCTTGTTCTGCCGATCACCGTAATTGTAGCAGTGTAAATGTTCCTAGTCACAATCAAATCACAGTGGAGAACAACACACATAGCTACATAATACAACATATTGCTGCTTACACATGAGAGTATTTCAAAACAAACCAGGCAGAACACACAACCAGTCAGGTTGAGGCAGCAATCCCAAACATTGAAGCATCAGTCTCTATCAGATCATGGTGAATAGCAGAACCACAAGGGATAGAAGATTCAGTTTGGATAATACTGGGAAAACTTAAAGGGAAACAGTCTTAGAAGCTGGGAATAAATTAGGTAGCTGTATGTCTGCATGTGATTACACCTTAAAGCAGTCTCTTGCTCCTTCCTCCCCGACCCCCCGGCCACTTTGCTCTGCTTCTCATGGGGTGGTGGAGAGAGATTCTCATGCTGTCCTTTCTAGCCAAAAATTAGGCCTTGTCCAACAATTTACACATTTTCAGTGTTAGCCCCACTTGCATTCCAGATGAGTAGTTAACTTTAATTGGCATATGTAGAGAGCACAGAACTCAGTGTTTGCTTTGGTTTTAATAATCAAGCTGTGAAGGTCATTGCCAATCACTGTACTGCACTTAAACTCTGAATTCAGAACTTTCCCTGCCCCCTCCAGAGGAATATGACCACAAATGGTTATGAATCACTGCACTGTTCCTATGCAGTGCATCAGCATACTGTTGGGAAATGAAGAAACACTAGAATGCAATTCAGAGTTCTTTAACTCCACCTTGGTGACTAACATGGACTCCTTCAGACTTGTTGCTGTTATGACACCCTCTCATTGTGGTAGCTACACAAGATAGGCTAATTTGAATCATTGTATACTGTTTTGGAACCTCAAACTGCAAGACTTTGTAAGACAAAACCAGATGAGCCAGAGTTCTATGACCATCCATTTAGAAAACCAAAATAGCATTATTGCCAATTGTGACAGAAGGCAGAGTTTGACTCAAGACTGAGGAGGTGGGGGATGGTCAAGTGGGTAAGGCACTGGACTGGGACTTGTGCAATCTGGGTTCAGTCCCTGGTTCTGCCACAGACTCCCAGTGTGACTGAAGGCCTGTCACCGAATTTCTCTGTGCTTCCTTTCCCATCTTGTAAAATGGGGGTTGTATTTCCCTACCTTGCAGGAGTATTGCATGAGACCACTCCAAAGCTTTCCCACTAGCTGTCACTTTGGTTTGCCTGTCCCTTCAACACAATCACTTACCAGGTAAACTTGGTCACTGAGATGGCTTCATTTACTGGGTGGAGAATGAGTCTCTGAAGCAGATACTGTTTCCCCCTTCCCCCTTAGGGTACTACAGAAATTATATTCCCCACCCCCATGTGAAGGCAGTACATATGATGAATGACTGAAGAATTTCTGTGTCTAAGTTCTGTATCGTTCTTTCTAAGCACTCGTCTACAAATATATACTTCAGCAATATTTACACTCCACAGACATGCAGTTTGCTAAAAAGGTGGCGTATTAGACTGACAGGCAGATATGGAAGTGCCGGAAGAAAAAATGCTCGTTATACTTACAATAAAATGTTCTGTGATAAACTACTCATAGAGGTGGTAGGACAGGATACCACACACAAGTAGGTTAACTCCAGGCACAAAGCCACCTCTGTCAATAGCTGACTTCAGTAAAGGTCAGTGTAAATAAGCCCTATGCTGTTCTCCCTCCATTGATTGCAATGTGCTGCTCTTTCATTAATGCTGGATAACTGGAACTAGTCCAGTAAACAGATACCTGGGCTCATGTGTTTCCAATAAGGAACACCACTGTAGCGTTAGAAGCTTGGGAGATCTCACATTCTCAAACACATGCTGTGTTTGCTGAGATGCTACTTAACACATGAGAAGACTTTAATGATAGATTCATAGAAATGTAGGGCTGGAATGGACTGCAAGAGGTCATCTAGTCCATCCCCTTGTCCCGAGGCAGGACCAGCTATACTAGGCCATTCCTGACAGATGTTTGTCCAACCTGTTCTTAAAAACCTCCAATGGTGTTAATTCCACAGCCTCCCTTGAAAGCTTATTCCAATACTTAATTATCGTTATAGTTAAAAAGTTTTCCCTAATATCTAACCTAAATCTTCCTATCTGCAAATTAAGCCGATTACTTCTTGTCCTACCTTTAGCGGGAATGGAGAACAATTGATCCCTGTTCTCCATATATCAGCCCTTAACACATTTGAAGACTCTTATCAGATCCCCGTTCAGTGTTCTTTTCTCAAGACTAAACATATCCAGTTTTTATATAACCTTTCTTCATCGGGCAGGTTTTCTAAACCTTATCATTTTTGTTGCATTCCTCTGGACACTCTCCAATTTATCCACAACTTTCATAAAGTGTGGCATCTAGAATTGGACACAGTACTTAAACTGGTGGGTTCTCAGTTAATCTGCCACATTTTACATACGACACTCCTGTTAATACACCCCAGAATATTAGCCTTTTTGGTAACTGCATGACACTGACTGATATTCAATTTGTGGTGTGCAGTAACCCCCGGATCCTTTCCAGCAATACTCCCCACTAGCCTGTTTCCCTATTTTGTAGCTGTGATTAATTCTCCAATTTGTCAAGGTCTGTTTGGAATTCTAATCCTGTCTTCCAAAGTGCTTGCAATCCCCTCCCAGAGCACCTCAGGCATGCTTCATGTGCAGTTCAAATAAATGTACTGTTTATGCTTATTTGATTTGGATTTGAGTGGCATTTGCTCGGCTTATAAAGTGCATTTATTCAAATGTGCAAAGTGTTTTTTTCTTTATTTGCCAGCACTGAAAATTCAAAAACAGCCTTCCTGACAGGCCAGTTTGTGCAATAAAGGCTGTATCCAGAACTGACAAGCCGGCTGTATCCAGAATTGACAAGCTGACTGGCAGTGTGCAGGGCAGGGTGCATGAGTTTGGAGGTTTAAAAAAAATCCAGGCAGAGGGGCTAGCCAGCTACACACCTTTAATAATAATAATTAATAATTTAAAAAGAGCCTTTTTGAATGGCAGCACATCAGACAGGCTCAGCTTTGGCCGCTCATAGTTATAACCAAGCTTTTAAAATAACCCACTCGTCTTCCAAGGGCTGTTGTGCTCTGTGTAAGCCTGCATTCTGTCTAATGGTAGCCTGAAATGTTGTTCTGTCACCGTATCTTTCTAAGTAAGCAGTCTTTGACCTAGCCAGCTGCAAAATAGTAGCTTGGAATTTTGATCTTGCATAGTGTAATGAATTTGTCTGACCTCCAGCTTTGAGCTCTCTTCGCCGTGGGAGTTTGCATGTTTTCTTCTTCCTACAAGTGGCAGCCTAGATCCCAAGTTGAAAGTGAATCTTTGCCTTTGGCCTCCCTCCAGCATTCCTTGCTGAACAAGTAAGGATTTGGAATGTCAGAAAATAGCAAGAGGGGAGGGAAGATTTTGTGTGTGTGTGTAAAGGCTTCTGTAACGAGGAGGAGGACAGAACAAAACACAACTTCATCTGGACTGCCCCTTTCTGAAACAGTGCTCGTTCCTGATTTATACTGTTTTGTTTCTCTTAAATCATGCAGCTCTGCTCTGCTGCTACAGCAGAGAGCTATCGGCAGTCCAGTGGAGTGAAACAGGTTTCTTGCAAAAGCTTCCTATTTGGATAAAACTAGCTATTCCTCTGGCTTCACCCTTGTGAGACTGAAGGAGTTCTACCTACTGCAGATATTGGGGGTCATCAGTAACATTCTGGCTTTGGATGATCCAAAGGAAACATCCTTTTGTGGAAGACCTTAAACCAGGCCTTGATTCTGAGGGCGGTGCTGCAACACCCCGGACTGTAACACAGGTATTCCTTAACACTTTCCCTTCAACTTAAACAGGAAGAAGCATTGTGGGGCAGCATTTACTATAAAGCTACAATCTGATGCCTAGAAGTATCACACTGCAAACAGCAGGCTTTTTAAAATTACCATAACTGTGTTAATGATGAAATTTGTTTGATCTGACTTGGGAGAAGGAGCTACCCAGTAGCACATAGCAGAAGGAAAGTGAAGACTTGGACTTGGTTGCTGCTTGCAGAGGTGCTGCTTATCCCCCTCCTGCCTCAGAGGGACCATGTCGTCCTTGTACACCAGGAGCAAGGAATTCACCCGAAACAGGAAGTCTCAGTCTGACTCTCCCCCGTCGTCTCCCTCCCCGATTGCAAAGACGCTCAGAGTAAGCAGTGTTTTCATTACTGTATTCCATTGTGACCTCTTCAGTGCTGGCTACAGCCAGAGATTAATGATGTCAGTCTGTCCTGTTGTAGTGGGAGACCCAAGTACATGGTTTGCTTCTCTGCACCCGGTGACAGTATGAAATAAACTCAGGAAAGCTCCTGTGTAGCAACAGGTTTGAACCCTGTAAAAAGGTGTTCTCCGAAGTCCCCTTGCGGTAGTTACTTGGCTGAATGATTAGAGAATCTTTGTCACCCTATCTCTGTGTTTGCTTCTGTTTCTTCACAGTGGGCACAAACCCTTCTACATTAAATGGCTGAAAGCTTTGCTAACAAAAAGTGTATGAAGTGGAAATGAGGCAAAACCTGAACAGCTTGTTAAACTACACTTCGTTTTTTCACGTGCACTTAAATATTACGAATGCACTGAAGTCTGCCATCCAACTGGGCTCAGTCTCAGCAGCCCTGTGAAGTGAGACATACCCGTTTTAAAAAACTTTGCAACTAGCCTCTTGGCAGAGGTGACTAGATGGAGATGGCTGTAATTTTGCACTCTCCCATTCCTTCAAATCGCTGCATTTGGAGATGACCCCTCTGACAGCTTTTAATAATACTTTCAAAATGAATGTAGAAGAAACGTTTACAATCACATTGCTAGCGGCTTTGGAGTTGTGTGAAAAATACTCTCCAGGGGTCCACATTGTTAGGTAGGCAGCATGCCCTTGGTCTCGAGGTTTTATGCACACCGTAGTCAAGCAGGAAAACTTTGGCTGAAGAGGTGAAACGAATCTCTAGGTAGCCTGAAGTGGTCACAGAAGACTAATATGCACTTCTCTCTCTACATTTTAATGACCTAATAGCCTCTTCAGAAAGATAGAAAAGGCCATTTAAACCACGATCTCCTTATGGGAAACAGTCATTGATACTATAAATCTGTAGCTGCTAATTTAATCCTGTAATGCTGGGAGTCAGTCTCCAGCACTGGCAATCAGTTCTATTACTGCATCTACTGGGAGCTTCTAGATGCTTATTGTCCGAGCCAGAGAGCTAGTTTGGGAGCTCAGGGAGTATCTATCTTCCGCCAAAGCTGCGTGAAACTGAACGGGTCTTTTTTTAAATGTTCAATTTCTGCAACTGCATCTGCACAGTAAATTGATCAATTGGCAAAGAGGGGAAATAGTGGGTGGAGAGCCTTTAAATTTTGTTCTAAACTGGAGACTGAAACAAATGTTTAAATACTCCAGTCATCCACTTATTAGAGAAGGTCAGTGTCCACATTGTTCCTCCGACCCAAGCTGACTCATTCTCTCCTCCTCAACCATTTGTGCTGGGAAGCATATGACATGCACATCTGGCTGCAGCTGTCATTGCTGTGGTCAGACACTCACTTGAGCTACCTCTGGCTACCTAACCCATAAGATTGATTACGAACTCCTTGTTTTATCTGGAGTAACCATGAACAGGAGCACAGCCTCTTTGGGAGACTCAGCTGCAGATCACAGAACTGGGTGGGAGCTGACAGGTGGCTCAGTCTCTGATCTAGAGTTGCTTGGCCCAGAAGAGTGCTCACTTGGGATTGTAACACTAATCAGAGGATTTGTATAAGGGGAGAAATGCTTTCATAGCACTAGTGAGGCCACTGCTCCTGCTAGAGCACAGGGATACTTAACAGTGCAAAGATTTCAGACTCCAAGTACAACAGCATTATCACAGTTCAGTGTAGGACAGTCAGAAGCAACTTTGTCTCTTTCCTGTAATGGATGTCAATGGTTAATTACTGAAGAGGTTTCCGATGAAGCATAACAACCCCAAACAAGTTGGATTTAACTAACCGACTTGGCCTAGTTTGGGTATTTCTCACAGTACCACTCCCAGACTTGGAAAAAAAATTGTTGACAATCTTAATACAGCAGGGTGCACTGCATGATTCCCTCGGTTTGTCTCATCTTAAGGCCTTATAGCTAATGACATTTGAAAAGTGAATTTATCAACACCCATACATAGTTGGCTTTGTTCATCTGAGATTTGTGGCCTCTCCTTTTGTGTTATGGTACCGTGTCACCCAAGTTGTCTTTTCACCCTTAATTTGGAAGACCTCTCCTAGTCACAAAACAGAGACGTGGAATCACATCGCTTCACTATAACCTCTTCCAAATAAGAAGTGAAACATACTGCAAAACACAGAGCATCACTGCAGTTACTGAAAAGACTATAGAGGTAATTCAGGATGAATCCCAATACTTAGTTCTCAGCTGACCTCCTGTGTCAGCACACTGTGTTATGGTATGCAAGATCATCCATTGTTCTAATTCCCTAGGCACACCAGAGTCGTTCAAGGACAAGTACAGTAATCCTGAAATGTTTTATTTTTTGTTTCATATACTAAGACGGTTCACAACAGTGTTGGAGTGGGAGTAGCCAAACAAATCCTATCAAACCTTCCAGAGTAACCACAGCTAACCTTGATGTCCCAGCTTGCCAGAAGAAAATTAACTAGTTAGTTTTGCTTTAGTTCAGGTTTTGGTGATCTAAATTAACATCCAGTTGGCATAACAGTCCAAAGCTTCCAATGAAATAATAGTGGGAATTGTGTGGCAGCTTCTTCGTGGGGAAACTTTTGTACCAGATTCCTTCTCCCCCAGCAGAACCTTCTTCATATAAAGTATTTGCATCATCACTGACAAGTATCAGAGGGGTAGTCGTGTCAGTCTGGATCTTAGGCATGTGGAAAACCTGCACAGAGTAAGATCATAGAATCATAGAATATTAGGGTTGGAAGGGATCTTAGGAGGTCATCTAGTCCAACCCCCTGCTCAAAGCAGGACCAATCCCCAATTTTTGCCCCAGATCCCTAAATGGCCCCCTCAAGGATTGAACTCACAACCCTGGGTTTAGCAGGCCAATGCTCAAACCACTGAACTATCCCTCCCCCTAAGGCAAGGTTGGAAAGGATTGGGGCTTAAAATGTTGGCAATCTAATGTAAAGTCGTTTAAAAGTCCCCGGCATGCTGTTTGAAGGCCATATGGCCCACCTCTTTTTGTCCTAGAGTTAAGCATGTCTTCCAACTCCCTGGTACCTGCTTCTGTGATTTTTTTCCAGAAATAATTACCAGTTAGCCAAGGCTTTCAATGCCCAGGGAGGCATAGCCTCCCAAACTGCTGACTTGCGTATATTCAGCTCTTTCAGGTATTTCCTTACCTGTTTTTATCAATAGCTATTTTCATTTATAAGGTCCTCATTACTTTCTAATGGTCCATAGATCTTGTTCAAGACTGGCTCTGAAAAAGCATGTCAGTAGCTCAGTGACTTTAAATCCATCAGTTATGTTTGTGCCCCTCATTTAATCATGTGGTACTTTCCCTGACTATCATTAATCTATGCTGTCTTTTGCTACACATTGTCCGTAAGGTACTCCATGTTGGTTACGTCCCAGATTGCCAGTCGCAGTACAGGTTCCTTTTTCCTGTCAGATCTTGGAATAGTCCTCCATATTGGCCGCTTAGTCCTTGAACTGTCCAGCAGAATTCTCATCTTCACTGCCTTAATTATGACATTTCAAGATGCTCCAACTTTATTCCGTGCTCACTGATTTCAGTGTACCTCTCATTAGACCATCTAAAGTGCTATGTGCATGCTAAGTATTATCACGGTGGGAAGTGTGCTAGTAACTTGGTTAGGATCCGTCTCCACCGTGAGTGGGCCATATGCTTGATCTCCGACTCTCGATATGGTGGCATCTCGTTGAGAGGAGAGGGCAAAGGCTCTCAACTTGCTCCCACTCCTATCTCTAGAATTCTCCCAGTTCAGCCCTGCAGTTCTCTCAAGCCGAGGCTTCTGGGTGTATGAAGTGCACCAAGCTACATGGTGGCTTAGTGATGTGAACAAGTGATTCCAGACTCTAACCCAGGTCTTAAAAGGAGAAAGGCTAGTGCATGGACTTATTAACGACACAGTCTGCAGACGTGTTGTCCAAAGACAAGAGCAGCATATCTTAGATGTTAAAACATGAGTAACAGCATAAAATCTTATTTGTATGGATATGCAATCAAAACCAGAATTCTGTCACTTCCAATCCAGGAGCACTGTCCTTGTGCACTCAGACATTGGTAGAAATGTTTGATTGGATTACAGCCTTGGAATAGTTTTGAGTACAAACAGATCTGACAGTCCCTTTGCACCGTTTGATTTGTGAGGGCTCTTATTCATGTGACAAGTGTTTTAATCCTGTTTTCAGATATGAATGGTAACAGGTTTATTCTTATATTAGGTAAAACTACTTATGTGTCACTTGACTTGCTTAACTGCAAATGAATGATAGAAAAGGCTACTTTATGTAAATATTCCCATAGAAAAAATTCTCTCTGGGTTCTCTGCTAAATGGCTTGTTGGATTATTTTAATTGCAATAAATTGGAATTAGATAAAAAATAAAATGGTCTCCTGACATTTTACTCCTGGAGTGCTGACTGATTAGAGGGCAGTAGCTTATATACTATCTGCAGTTATCCTGCTAAGCGTCAAATACAGTAACCTATAGTCTTTATAGAGAACTAACTTGGTCAGTGTTGCTTTTCTGCATTCTGCATTGTTGGTTTATCTCTGGTCTAGGAGACGAGTTTGTGGATATCCTTTCTCAGGGACGCTTAGCCAGTCAGAACACTATCTCCTAATTAGAGGGTGCATTGCACAGAAGATGTGCAAACTATATAAAGATGTTCCTGTTTTGCACTAAGAACCTGCAGCCTGAACTGTTCCAAGATACTCTAAAGACCAAATCTAAGATACAGCATGATGTGGTGGGCCACAGTTAAAGAATCCAGCACTGCATGTGAGAGCTACAGCTGATTCGGAGAGACTCATCTTATTTGAATGTGTATCACAGAATGAATACCTTTTGTCAGCTGGTATGGAGACTGATAACAGAGGTAGATTTGCAGGGCTCCTCTGAGTCACCTTAAATGCTGGTGCTAAATCCCCAAGTCATGCTGATGGATCCAGTTAGCTCCATCAGAGTATAAAGGGGGGTGAGTGCTTTTTGGGGGCCAGAGGTCCTGGAGTGAAAGTCTAGAAATAGACAGCCACAAGGCACAAACTAGCCATAGATTGAAGCTATTCACTTACTTTAACATACAAGAAAACTCTTCTTCCTCGGTGTGTGTAGCTTTGTTCCTGTACATGAATGAACATTGCTCAATTCCAATTCTGCTGCTCCCCAACAAAGCTGCTGCTTAGATGGCTGAGTAAGGAATTGTTTCACATTTAGGCACTTTTCTGATTCCTGAGCATTGCACTAGCTTTTCCATGTGACTTTTCATGTACAACTTGATTGTATCTGGAAATTGTATTGGCCTTCTAGCTACTTGTAATCCATCTGTCGCTTGAATTGCCACTGTGATGTTCCCTTACCCCTCATTGATGAGAGCAAGGAAGGAATAATGGGAGACTTTCAGATGAAGAGTCTGAGTCTTATACAAATAAGCAAAATCTAACAGGCAGAATTCTAGTCTGGTGTAAAAGTTAGCATGTTCAGAAGCTTGTTTTGCTACTGTAGTCAGTGATTGTTCGCAGAATGGAATCCAGCATCCTATCTCTGATTTTTTTTAAATTCCCCATTTGACCCTCTACCATTTTTACCTCAGATATTTGCTGCTGAAGAGCCTGGTGGTTCAGTTTTAGCTGTCAAGCAGCTTGCATATAAACTGGCCATTTAGCTTTCATGCTGAGAGAAGCAAAAGAGTTTGTTTCAGTTCCTGTTACCCCAATTAGGAGACTCCTCCAACCTCCATATTGTACTGTCGTCCCTAAACCAAGTAACATGTTGAAATGTGCATCAGTTGCATCTTCATTGAATGTCTGCACATTTCCGTGATAAGTATATGTATTTTATCAATTTTTCACTCATAAAACAGATTGTAAAAGTAAGATTGCTTTTGAATGCCACAAAATGCATAAGTTGCTATTGCATTTTATTTTGCCCAACTTTTAACTCCAATTCCAGAAATAAATACTGTCCTTAATTAGCTTAGCTGCCCACTAAAACTACCGATGCTAATCTCATGATCTTTAGAGCAGTGGTTCAGGAACCTGTTCAGGAACCTCTTGTGATGCAGAGCACTTGTTGATGGTCTGACCATAGCTATGTGATAACACTGTGCTCTCAGCAGAGAGAAATAAAATGAACGAAAGGGGACAGTATGACCAACTTATTTCTAAAGGGGCAAGATATTTAGTGCATTGAAGACAGCTAAACATACCCAATATTCTCTGAATTACTTTTTGGTGTAATTGTTTCATGTGATTGTTGCAGTTGCCACGGTTACACCTTTGCAAAAGGTAGGGGAAGTGTTTGTAAGGCAACATCCCTGAGTGTTCTCCACCCAGAAAGTTGGAGTAGCTCTGCTTTAGGCAACTTGAATTCTGGCCAGTTTCCAAGTGCCATAAATGTGTGTTTAAATCCCCCATACTAAAACTTGGAAAAGCCCAGACGTGGTGTTTGAAGGGGAGGGGAGCGAGAAGAAGCAACAGCCTTACAAACCTATGACCTTGTGAAATTTAGAAGCAAAAAGCCTCCCCTCTCCTGTGTCACTTGGGTGCCTGCTTTTTATTTCCTCTTGAAACTTCATGTCTGGAGGGTTGTAGCTAAGATCGTATCGCTTCTCTGCAAAATTAAATTTTTCACCAATAAAATCTGATCTGCCTTCAAAAAAAAAAAGGGGGGGGGGGGGGGGAGAAAAATTAACAGCCACAAAACCAGGTTTCTGAATTGTGGCCTTTACTAAATTAAAATACAATCCAGCTTGACATTTTACATGCAGACTTTTATCCCTGTGGGTTTGTGATAATGAAGTTCAGCTGTTGTAAAGCCAAAGGGCCATGCATGAGAAGAGACTGGGAACTGAGGGTAGGGGCTGGAAGTCATGCAAACTGTAGTATTACTGTTGAATTTTAGGCCCAGTTTGGGATTGGAGCAGTGCACTAATCACACGCAGTTGTCACTCAGAATTATAGTAGTATGTATTCCTTTCTGATTTACAATGAGGATAGCACATGTTTAATTGTCTAAACTGTTCAGCTAGTCTCTGAAGCCGCTGTTCATTCTTGGATGATCATCTTATGTGCTCCAATAAGAGCAGCTTTTATTAAGCTAAGCCTGCTGATTTATAGTTTGGGAAAACATACTTTGCATCAGGTTTATTAGGGTCTGGGGGTTATTTGGGGGTGGTTTGGTTTTACGGGATTATTAATCACATACACAGGACTTGTAACCCTTGCACTCATGCATACCTAAAATTGGAAGGCAAGCTGTGTTCTTTTTCAGCCCTAGCTAGCAGGAAGCTCCAGAAGTATGCAGCTGTCATGTCAGTAGGCTTGTTTTTCCAGAGATACCATAACATCAAGAAGCATTATCAAGTACTCTATGCCGGTAGGGCATTCCTTTAAGAATGGATGTCCTTGTTATACTGCTCCCATTCTCAGACTGCACTCTTCTTGAGTAACGTATGTAATTCCGAATAAATCCGTGGGGTAAGAGGCATTAAACTGAATCATATACTTGGCCGATCTGTATATGCATGAATAGGGGGCTGAGAACCTACAATACAGTAATGTCTTGGGTCTTTTCCTCAAAGTTTGCTACTACTAGTGCAGCTCCTCTTATGGTAGTAATGGTGAGAGAGTGCTCCAGTCTGAACAAGGCACCAGTAGTATCTGTCATTTTTTTTACCACCGTCGTACCAGAGGAGAAGCACCAGTGGTAGCAACTGTATAAAATCGTGGGAGTGGGAAGCGGGCATAGACAAGGTGAAAGGGGTGTGTTTGTTGTCTTCTTGACAAACAATGCCTCCTAACTCTTTGGGTGATATGCACATGCGGGGAAGAGGGAAATGCCCCTAAAAGCAGGTGACTTTTGTTTTTTGTTAGTGTAAGTCAGGGGTCTCCAAACTACGGCCCGTGGGCTGGATGCGGCCCGCGGCTTCAATTTGTGCGGCCCCCGAACCAATTGCTGCTGCCGCCTTGGAATGTCGGCGGCAGCGAGTATTTAGGCGGCAGCTTAAACGCTGCTGCCGCTTTGGCAGCACATCGTCGGCAGCTTAAATGCTGCCGCCGCCTCAGCAGTATTTTTGGCGTCAGTTTAAAGGCTGCTGCCGCGTCGGTGGCGGGGCACAGAGGGCGGCAGTCGGGGCGCCCCCACCGGTCCCAGAATACCTGCCACCGAAGCCGCCATGGCTTGCCGGCGGGAGGTCTCCCCCCCCCGCCCCCCCCGAAGCCGCCGAAGAGGCTTGCCTGCAGGAGGTCCGCCGGTCCCGCGGTTTCGGCAGTGGGTAAGTTCAAGAGAATGGGCCGCCCCGCAAAGCCCCTTGAAAAATGTAATGTGGCCCATGTCTCCTAAAGTTTGGAGACCCCTGGTGTAAGTGATAGATTCTCTGTAACTTGAAGTGTTTAAACCATGATTTGAGTAACTCAGGCAGAGGTGAGGGCTTTATTACAGGAGTGGGTGGGTGAGGCTCTGTGACCTGCAATGTGCAGAAGGTTGGACCAGGTTCTCATGATGGTCCCTTGTGACCTTAAGATCTATGAGTTCCAAGTTGTTTTAAAACCCAAACTCCTGAGGCTCACTGGGCGGATACTTGGCAACAGAAGATTAAACTACAGGCGGTGCATAAAACATGGCCTTTTCCAGGATCTCGTTAATGGATAGTCATTTTATCATGGATAGTCATTGGGCACTATGACAAAATACAGCAAAACAAGTCCCGTGCAAAACATCCCAGAATAGCCCAGATTTTCCCAAGCTTGACGAGCTGGAGATGATACAGCATAAAATGTTCCTGGCCCATGTATTCTCTTTGGAAGAAATGTAAATATTAGATTTTTTCCCCATCCTTACAGGGTCAGATCTTGGCCACAGAAGAATGCAATTTAAGGCAATTAGGCCAATTTCTGCTTTGGCAAGAGAAAAGGTTGATCCCCTTCTGGCACTGCCTTTTAGGGCTGCATTTTATCTTAAGCCTTCTATAAGGAGGTTGGTTTTAATTATACTTCTAATAGCTGCAAAAGCTTTTGAGTTTTTTAAAGGAAGTCTCCAGTGTTCCATAATCCGAACACATTTCTAAAATCAAAACCATACGGCGTCCCGGGCTCTTCTCAACCTCGTTGCCATCCAAACTAATAAACTGCCGATACCTAGCTCTGCTTTTTAATTAGAAATGGGAACAGAGTAAGCCCAGTGAAATATCCTGGGGCAGGGAGGGTTGGAGAGAAATAGCTTCATGTGGGAAAGTTCAGAGCAATATTAGGATAACTAATACTGCTCTGTTTGCCTCCTTGGTTCCTTAGCACCAGCCCACCTCAGAGGCCCTACGTTCTGCCAACCAATCAATCTCGGCTGGATGAGATTCCCTCTGGGCCTCATTAGTACCCTTTCTGGATTGGCTAGACAGGTTGCTGAAGAACAATATAATGCATCCTCTGCACTGTGCCTGAACGTGGTGCTGCTGCTGCTGCCTGACCCCAGGGTATGATGCTTTGAGTAGTTCCTTTGTATCTGACCATATAGTGGTTTCACATCTTAACTCTACAGGGGAAGAGGGAAAGCACCAGGGCTTACCAGAAACTTGAGTGTGTGTGAATATGCTCTCCTTTTCACCATGCTCTGGTTTCACATCTTTAAAAGACTGCACCTTTTAGTGCTCAGTGCTTCCTGAAGAAATGCTGGCATATTGGTTTTAATACCGACTCAGGGAAGCATATCACCATCTGTATCACTGACACAGCTCCTTGGTTTTTCATTGGTCTCCTATCTGAATATTGCCCCAACCAGACCCTGTTTGGCTTGTGAGATGCATTATCTCACAGCTTGAAGTTGTAAGTCTTTAATTGTTTCTAGTTAAACTTCAGCAAGGCCTGAGGAAAATGGAATGAAGTGGACAAAACGGACAATATAGTATCTGAAAATGCAGCGTTAATGGCCAAGAGAAAGGACAGTTAAGGTTCTGATAGTTACAGCTGCATTGCACTCCTGGGCATACTTTTAACATAGCATAATGTAAGGTATCCATTTAACAAAAAACAGGAATGGAAAATACCACACTTGCATGTACATGTCTTACTGAGTAACTCTTTCATTGTACTGTGGTAACCTTTTTGTCCGTCTACTCTCCTTCTCCTCTTCTCTTCCCATCCCCACTGCTTTCCTTTTTAGGAGGTTGAAGTCTTCAGCCCTTACTTGTCATGTGTGAATTTAGATTTTCAACTCTTTGGGGGCAGGAACTAGGTCTCTGAAGCACGTACCACACTCCACTGCTCATGTATCATGTATGGAGTGAGGCTGAGTTAATGCTCCAGGACCTGTAACACTTGCATTTTGACTTTAAAAATAATGTTTAACTATGCAACTTCATTGTTGCAGTACAATTTTTTTGCATTTTTCCTACAACTTTTTCAAAGGGAAAACTGGTGGAGGGAGAAGCATTGGTCAGTAAAACACTTGTCCCAATGCAGTTTTGGGAAGCATATGGCCAGAATTTCAGATGAGCTCACTGCCCACAGTTGGGCCAGATTTTCAAAAGAACTGGGCATGTTGGGAGCTGAGCTCTTTTAAGAAGCTGCCTCCATTTTGGGGTGCTGACTAGTACATCTGGATGTCTGTCTTTGAACAAATGACATTGGTCCAACTTTTGCCTCTTAATTTGCCCCAAGGTTTATTCTTTCTAAGTTATCCCTGATGTGTGTCTCCTGAAATGCACTACTGAAAACGTAAATGTTCTGCTCAGGGCCGGTTCTAGGATTTTGGCCACCCCAAGCAAAAAAAATCCCCCCCCCCCCTGCTGTTTTTTTCTTGCTCTCCTCACCCCTGGCCCTGCCTCAACTCCGCCCCTTCCCTTCGCACGTGGCAAGCCTGGGAAGGAGGGGGAGAAGCCAAGCGGCAGCAGCCCGCCCAGGGGAGCAGGCGGAAGCAGAGCGGAGGGGAGCTGGGGCGGCGGGGGCACATTTCTAGGGGTGGCATGGCCGGCACCAGAATGCCGCCCCTAGAAATGTGCCGCCCCAAGCACCTGCTTGTTTTGCTGGTGCCTAGAGCCGGCCCTGGTTCTGCTGTACGTTCTCAATCAGCAGTTTTAAAATACTCATCCCTTTGTTAGTGTCAAAGCTGCCTCTGTGAGGATTATGTTCGAACAGATTTTCACAGTTCAGCTCCTTTGGCTGGAGCCTATTCCAAAAATTTATGCTTGATCTTTTTTTCATAATGGGGGAAAATTTATTTTCTTCCACTATCTTAAAATTGTGAAACTTTTCTTCTGAAACTTTCACACACACAAAATTGACCTTTGGACAATGACCAACCATTGAAAATGTCAGTCCCAAAAGTGATTCCTTCCCTCCTGTACACACCCAAAAGCCTGCGGTCAATTGTAAGCATGGTTTTAGGAGGGAAAACATTTTGTAACTTTTAATTACAGTAGGGTTATAGTGCCGGTTCCTCCAGGTTTGGACTTAATGATCTTTTTCTCAAAATATGACTTGAACTGGATCACTCTGTTGGACTATAAAATAGGCTGAGGGAAAGGGTCCAAGGCTTTCAGACCTTGGGAATAACATACTTGCAGATTCAAAATGGGGAGCCAACCCAGCAACGTTAAGAGCCACCACACTTGCACTTTGCTATTCAACTGCCAAATACGCACGTCCCCTGTGGGAAAGATTGGCTCATGCAAAGAAGCTGGGCCCTGTTCTGAATGACAGCTGTCATTACATCACAGGATGTCTAAAGCTACCAGACGTGAACAGCCTCTATGCGCTTGCCAGAATTGTTCCACCGGATATCAGCAGATCAGTCACAAGCAAAATAGAATGATTGCATCAAGTCGAAGGTACCAGACATCTGCTACGTGGCAGTTAGATGCCTGAAATAACCCATGCTTTCTAGCTCCAGTGGAATCACTTAGAAAATCACTGATGGCCACGTGACTGGAAATAGGGCACACGTAACTAGAAATGCTTGCTGAGGATGTCAAAAGGCACATCGGTGTTGCCGAATGCCTTCCGACAGATGCGAAGAAGGATTGGTTGACGTGGAGATGTTGTTTAAAGCACCTCCAAATAAGAGATGACCGTTCAAAAGTCACTGTGCAGAAATTGGGCTACCAATGACCCAGACATGAGACTGTGGTGAAACACAGGCCATGGAAGATCTGCTGGTCTGCCAGCTCCTGGAGGAACCGTGCACCATGGAAGACCTCTCCAGGGCCACAGACCAGGCCATATCCATGTGCCCGACACTGGAAAAATCCTATGATTGTGGGTGGAAGGACACAAGAAGATGATGACCTTGAGAAAGATGCTAAGCTTTCTGCAGAGCTGCAGTCTGGGGTACAAATGTGAAATCCAATGATTTCCTGCAAATTATGAACTTATCATAATAAATTGGATTAATTTAACAAGACATAGCCACCCAGATTAAGTGTGCACCCAGACCCGCCCATCAAGAAAAGCGTCAGACAGCCTTGGCTTTGAAAGTTGTGGTATAAAGATGTTTTTAAAATAACCACTGAGGAGGCTGTTTGGCTGTTCCTTTCTCTTCAGTTCCTAAATGCCTGTTGGGCTGGTGGGATGCCCTGCAGTGTCCTTCCCAGCAGTAATTTTGGCCATAATGAAGTAAGAAGAGCCTTGCCTGAAAGGATGCTGCCTGATGCTCATCATGGAAGGGAATAGAGCCCGAAGATGAGACAATGCTCTTGACTCTTTTCTGCCCCTTTCTGTCAGTAGCTTTAAATCTCCTCCCGCCCCCATCTCATTCAGGCTCTCTCTCCCCCCTGCCTGAGAGAGACTTCCCTGGTTTGTGAACAAAGTGACCACATTTTGCTTTTCATAAAGTGACCATGTGATTTCTCCCCCCCCCCCCACCCCCCCGCCCCACCATTCAAAACTGTTTCCTCCCCTCTCCCCACCACTCTGCCCTCCAGGAAAAGAGACCTGTTATTTGTGGGCTTTCTCAATGCTGTTACAGAACATAAACAGTCCTGATATAATAGCTGCAAAGCTTCAAATTAAGTGGATTATTTCCATGACCGGTTGCGACTGTAAGAAAAGCTGTCACTGAAAGGGATTAGCATATTGGTCTGTAAAACACTTGAATAATTTTCAACAAGAGCATTGTTAATCACCCCCCTATTTCCTCTGCCCTGCTGAATGGAGAAGATGGAGGACTGACTTTTGTGCTGAAGTGAGATACTTTGTTTTAAGAAGCAAGTTTTACTAGAGCCTCTTACAAAAGAACAGGGAGGCTTTGTTGTGTCAGGCAGTAAGGACAGAAGTGGGAAAGCTACTCAAAGTAAACATCACAGTTTGAGATGCCAGTAAAATGTGGAGGTTTTCCTCCTAAACTTACTGAAACTCCCTGCAAGGCCTCTTAATTACAGCTGTCCGAACCAAAGGCTCTTAGAAAAATAAGGCACATGCGGAAACGTAGCCTTGTGATTAAGGCAGTGAACAGAAGGTCAGAGCTGGGTTCAATTCCCAGCTCTGCCAAAGACGGCTCAAGCAGTTTAGGAGCCGAAGTTTCTCGGCAGATCAGTGGGATGTGGGGCCCAAGCAATGTTCCCACTAATTTTTGACAGGCCATGTGTGCAAAAAATTTCTTCTGTGCAAATTTTTGACAGGCCGTGTGGAAAAAATTTCTTCTGTGAAAATTGTTGTGCTTCTGTGCAAATGTTTGTGCGCACAGTGTTTCACCATGTGCACGGGGTTTAGGATCTGTGTGCACGCACACAGCTTACAGGGAACAGTGCCCCCAAGTGCTCCAACACCTTTGAAAATGGGACAGTCTCCTGAATCATTGAGGTGTGTTTGAAAATAGCCTCTCCTCCCGCTGTGCCTCAGTTCCCCACCTATACAGTGGGGCAGAACAAACTTTCCTTATCTTGCTGGCCGTCAGAACAAAGTAATGTTGGTGAGGTAACCAAATGCTATGGTTAGGGCCCTATCAAATTCATGGTCCATTACTGTCGATTTCACGGCCATAGGATTTGAAAATTGGTACATTTCACATTTTCTGGTGTTTAAATCTGAAATTTCATGGTGGTGTAACCGTGGTGATCCCAACCCAAAAGGGTATTGTGGGGGTCGCAAACCTGTGTAGGGGGGTCATGGGATTGTCACCCTCACTTCTGTGCTGCCTTCAGAGCTGGACAGAGTGGGGAGGAGGGGGTAAGGCGCTATCTGCAGACAGAGAGATACCCAAGAGCAGCCCTGCAGGGAAAGAGCAAGTCCTGTCCTGCCCCTGCCCAGACTAGCAGCTAGGAGCCCCCTTTGCAGGGGCGCTCCTAGGAACAAGGGGACATCGGATTTCATGGGGAAGGGCTTATTTCACGGCCTGTGTCACGTTTTTCACAACCATGAAATTGGTAGAGCCCCAGCTATGGTGAGTGGGCCACACAACTACCTACATGGAGATAGTGGTTAGCTTTTCTGCTCTTTTCCCTAGCAGCAGCCACACTAAGGGGAAGACTTTCAAAAGTATAAATAGCAGGTGCCTAATTGTAATTTGTCTCTTTTGAAAATCTTCCCCTCAAACTTTTATGGCAGAGCTACTTCAAGAGTTAACAGTTGGCCCTAAACAAGGGTGCCCAAAGTATGGTCTGAGTGTAACACAAGGGATCCGGCAGCTATAACTGTAGAAAGAAGACAGAGCTAATTGATGGCAGCTTTTTTCCATTGCTGGTGAACTCAACCAACAAAGTAATTTCTGTTTACTTATCAAATGCGGTTTCACTGCTCACTCCCCCAGCCTTGAACTGTTATGTAGAGTTGCTTTGTACAGCTAAACGCTTGCCAGGTTTCACTCCAGAGGTGGCTGTGTAATGAAGTGGTCCCTGTTTGCACAGCGTTTTTGTTTGCAAAGCACTTTGGAATCCTTCTCTGTTGCTATAGAAACGCAAGATTAAATTATGAAGAATATTTAAGTACAAGCAAATGTGGCAGTGTACACAAGCTTCTGATATACCTTAAGGTTGTACTTGAGTTAAACGGGATGCAGGCCTCACGCTGCTGGAAAGTTGACAGAATGATGTGGTGCTTTTCCCAGTTGCTCTGTTCTTGCTCAGTTTCTGTAAGCAGGATTTTTAGGGTTTTTTTCACCCTGCCTGCTCATAAGAATAGTATAGCCAAGGAGAGTATATAGAACCCGTTGCTGTGTATTTCTCCATGAACATGGAGAAGCCCCTGGACTTCAGACATTGATAGAAATGCTGAACAGTCTAACAAGACTGCAAGCCTAGTTTTGAAGCCTAGGTGGACTTTTCACTATCAAGCAGTTTGAGATAGGGTTGCCAATTTTGTTCGGATGTATTCCTGGAGATTTCATCTCAGGACATAATCTTTAATTAAAAATTCATCTTTAATTCATGGAGACTCCAGGACAATCCTGAAGGGTTGGCAACCCTAGTTTGAGAGGCAACTTCAAACTAAATCCTGGGTCTTAGCCCAGGACACCCTTAAAGGTTTCAGATCTCCCCTCTTGAAAATGGGCCACAAGTTATCCACCCAAGTGTGGCTTTTGGCATTACATTTTACAGCGTATTTGATTAGCTTAAATCCAGCAAAGGAGAATTAACTGGGGAGGGGGCGCATGGGATTAAAACAGAGCCCACTTCTCTACTGCTTTGTGCTGTCACTTGCACTAGTGCAGTGGGTGTAAAGCACTAATACTGTGATATAGTAGCATTTTACACCCATTTTAGAGGTGGCAAAACTAACACAAGGTTCAAAACAGGGAAAATTGTGGTTCAGTTGGCATTGGATTATATAAATTAAAACTTAGATAAATGTCTATAAAATAAACACACGAGTTACAGAGATGATGGAAGGATGTGTGGGGATCGTACTTGTGATGTTGTATGCTGTGTCATCTATGCCACTACTGTTTGACTTCTTCACATGTATGTAATGGAGAACGTTCCAACCCAGAAGACTCTTTTTAGCAAGCGTGGCTTACCGCAGCTAACCTCTGTAGCAGATTGTTGTGCCAAGCCAAACTATACTCGGATTTATTTTATGTATAGGTTGGCTCAGATTGTCCTTGGTTTAAGAGCACAAGTGGGCTGAAGCAAATGCAGTGCTAAGAATAGAACTGCAGGGGTGGTTTGGAGGTTGGTTGAACTTGTAGGGAAATGCACTCTGCACCAAAAATTCCAAACCATCTCGCCCAGTGCTCTGCAGCCAGGGTCCCCCAAAGTTTCGCTATGCTCAGCAGTTCTGTACTCCTGTGTCCCCTCAGCATTCTTGAGTAACTTCTGAAAAGAACATTCCTTCTGCTGGAAGTTTGCTTTAGCTGGGAGATGTTCAGCCATGAAAACAATGCAGATTTGCAGGTTTTCAGAGTCTAACACAAATACGCAGGGGGAAGGAGAGAGGGTTGTCTTTGTGTCATACTTTCCCATGCTGCTCTCATGTGTCTCGCTCAATGGACGCTTTTTCCATCAGGGTTAGAAGCGTGCGTTCATTTAGAGAGGACCATGGATACATTTGGTGTGAATCTAAGGGAGATCTGACAACCAAATTAATTATTCCTTTCATGACGAATGTCCCCTTCCATGAACAAGATTTTGGGTGCAGTGCACACCAGTAGCAGTCTTCACTAATAGATACTTTAGGCTTGCATTTAAGGATATGTAAAACGTCGGTCATCATTGGTCTTGGTAGGGACAGAATTAAAGTCAGCCTAATGTGAATTAGATGAAGAAAGTTTAACATGCAGCCAAAGAACTTAGAACTACCTCCATGTAAAGGAATCTCGTTGCAGTCTTTGTTACGGACAGACAGACGCGCACACTCCTATCCTCCCTGACAGTCATCCATAGTGTTATGATTTTGGAAACTTGGATTTTGCCCAGTGTCGTCTTCAGTACTTCTCATTCCTTTACAGATAGGTTGAAACCTGAAATACTGCAGTGAAGTCATAGCAATTGAGAGGTTATGGGGAAAACCAAGAGATTTGTGGTTTGGATACGTGAAATAATATGGTTTGGATAAATGGGATAAAGCTTGTAGCAGTGTTCTTGGGGCTTGCTTTCGGAGTTGGAACGTAGCTCCTAAGTGCTGTGGCTGCAATTCTTGAGTTAATGGTGTCTCACTTGCTAATCCTGTTTTCTTTTGTCTCCCTCTTCCTTTAGCATGAAAGACTTTCCAGGTAAGAGCTTTACCATACACACTTTCTAATTAATAGGTATAAATGGTATATTTGTCTTGCCTCCTACATTCACAGCACTCTAAATGAGTAGCATTTCCTGCTTATTGGAGATGAAGCAGGGATCAGGGTCCAGGACTATGCTGATTCAAAAAAGAGTTCCCTTGATATAGTACTTGCCTCGTGCAAGTTTTGGAACCATTCTTCTCCCAAAAAGAAATCACATAGGCAGTGACTCAGCAAGGGGAAAGAAATTATCCCTTTCACTGCTGTTTAAATGGGTGGGGAACCTTTCCTTGGGGGAAAGGTTGGCAGAAACCACTGACTTGTATATCCTTGTTTGGCGGGGATGGGGCCAATATCCTGTTTTCTGAGTTTCCAAGCTGTAGGTGACCACATCAGCCAGGAGTTCCTCATGTGAACTTCATTTAAGCTTTGCACTGAGCTCCAGAATGATCCTATATCAGTGAATGTTCTGAGCTGCTTCTGGTCGGTGTTGAGATGTTTCTTGGAAGGCTTGAGTCCTGACCAGTCGTGGTCACACCGACCGCATCTTAGCTGTTCCCAGGCTGATCTCTACTCTACTCTACTAGTGTTGGATCTTGTTTGGTTTTAGGTTGGAATCAGCAGGTACAAGCCCTACCACCAGCGACTCGTTCAGCGATCGTGCCTCCAGCCGCTCCAGCGCTTACACCAGAAGAGAAAACCGCCTGGCTTCCCTCAGCAGTAGAACAGAGGAGGAGACTAACAGGGACTATAAAAAAGTAGGGCTCTTTTATATGTAATATTTCTACCCTGTGTACCCTAAGAGCTGCCTATTTGAGCTGTAGCCGCCTTGCAGAAACCTGAGGTCTGCTGGGAGGAGCTGTGAAAGATCACAAAGGGAGAATTTTCAGGAATCACTAAGTTACCTTGCAAGCAAAGGTTTATTTTATCAGCCCAGCCATCACAGGGCTTGTTTCTCTTGGCTTCACTGTCTGTTGGAATCACACTCCTTCAAAGGTATAAAGAACCATGGCCTCAGGGAGCAAGAGAAGATTGAATACACAGGAAAGAGGTGAGCAGGCTGGAGAAGTGCTCCAGCTCAGAGTAGTTTGGTTTGTTAACAACAAGCAGCTACTTTACAAAGTTCCTTTTCAGGGGAATTTCTCAAATGACAAAGATGAAAGCATGTGAAAAGTAGCTATACAGTCTGAGTGACATTTCGGAAAACCTTACCGTGCATTATCGCTGGGTAATGTTTGCTCGGTGTTTATAACCACTGGTTTTCATGACATTCTTCATCTGCTTTGAATTAGCACCAGGATGAAACCTGGAATGCTAGTCGGCAGGGGAAACCAAAATACGTTGTTTGGTATTATGAGCTAAGGGGAACGTACTATGTGTCTGTCCGTCCGTGGGCGTTAAGCTACCACTTTATATAGCTATTTTGGAAGAACCTAATTTAACTCTTGCCTTAATCCTTCAATAACTAAAGCTAAGGGGTGAAATCATTCTTTAACCTGATCTTAAAGCATGGAGAAACGTCACTGTGTGTGTGTGTGTATGTAAGTAAAATAAATGAAATAAAATGTGATAATAGCAAGTCACAACTCTGTGAAAGGTGAACAGATTAAGGTGATCTTAATTCCCAGGAATGTTAAACCCTAAACGGTACTTCATTTTAGTTTTTTAAATAATACGGTATGGTGAGAGAAGACTCCATCTGAATTAGAAACCAGTGTCTCCTTAACAGCCAATCAGCGTGCAGGACTGTAACGTTCCAGCGCAGTTTGCCTAAAGGCGTTTGTCTTGCCTCTCTGAGAGGTGGGAAATACTGATGGACTCAGGAACTGGTGAGGCTGGTAATCTTTCTCCCTGGTAGAATGTCTTGACAGTTTTCTCTCCTCCGTGAAGTGAAACCATGTAAGAGCAGAGCAACGCACTCTCAGCTGAATTATTGGGTTAGGTATGGTCAGCCAACTCAGTGATGTTGATTAAACCTTTGAGTTCTTTATTGTATTAAATTATTAAGGCAGGCAAGCCATTCTTAAATAGTCCCTTTTCTTTGTCCACTGCCTGTGGCTTTAAGAAACTACAAAAGCCACAAAGGACCTTCTTAATTTCTTTTATGGAATCAGTTTATTAGGACTTGGGGAAAAAAAATTCAGCGCAGAAGAGCTGAGCCGTTCTTGGACAGTGGTGGCAATGCAGAAACGGCTCTAAAACCTGCGACTGATGTTCAGAGCTGTGGAGCAACACGTCTCCATGCAGTTGTGACTGTTAGGCAGGCTGATATGATAGGCACAGAGCAATTCAAATACCTGGCTTCCTGTTTCAGCTCTATGAGGGCGCGCTGTCTGAAAACCAAAAGCTAAAATCAAAACTGCAGGAAGCCCAGCTGGAGCTGGCTGATATCAAATCGAAACTGGAAAAAGCAGCACAGGTAAGGTGGAAAGGGGATCCAGAACTGGGGAGGTGAAGATGGGAGGAGGGGGTGTTGGCTGATGAACCTGTGATTTGGAGGTGCTGGTATGGTTTCCGTAAAAGAGAATTGTCCTTGCTTGTAAAGTGCTTTGGGTTCTCTGAAAGGTGCTATTGAAGAAGAGAGTGCGATTGTTCATGTTCACTACATTAGGCTCCTTGTAAAAACAGCTTTCTTAGGTATGGAGGTTCTGGCCATTCCCTTTGTGCTGTCCCTGTGCATGCCACTGTTTTAATAACTTTCTGTTTTTAATTTAAATAGCAGAAACAGGAAAAAACCTCTGACCGATCGAGTATGCTGGAAATGGAGAAAAGGGTATGTGTTTGTGTCCCACTCGTTGACTTTTATGGCTCTGATATGCATGTTAGTTTCCGGAAGGAAAATGTTAATTAAAAACATGGGCACATTTTGTTTCTGCTCCATGGAGCAGTAGTGCTTGTGATAAAACATGAGTTCTGATCTTGGCTCCCCAAGCTTTTCTGCTCACTGTAAACCAGTTAAACTTAACTTTCTGCCTTATCACAAGATGCTACAGAAACACAATTTACCTTTCATGGTGTTGAAGGGTTATTGACCCAGTGTGGCAATTCCTTCCACATCCTCCTAGTCTTCACTAACACAAAGGACCATCTCAACAAAAAACCCAACCTTTTCGTCAAGTGGGTAGTAGCTTATACCTTGAAATGTGAGCCCCTGAGCACTCCCTTCCCCTATCTGAGCAGTCCAATGCACGGCAGTACATCAAAGACTTAAATTGCCATTCCTGGCTAAAGTGATGTCTTAATCCCATTGCTTACACTGTGTTTGATTAGTTTTTGGAGCCTTCTGCTAGTTGTGAGGATGGGGTTTAAATCCAATTCCTGGAGTGAAAGACCTGAGCTATTTGTGTGCAAACAAATACCAGTGTTATGTCTTTCAGAGATGGTCACATTCAAGCATCCTTAGTTTGGACCAAGGGGTCTCAAACTCAAATTACCATGAGGGCCGCATGAGGACTAGTGCATTGGCCTGAGGGCCGCATCACTGACCTCGCCCCCTCGCTGCCCCTGCCCCCATTCCACCCCTTCTCCGCCTCCTCCCCTGTGCGCACGGCTTCCCGCTCCTCCCCCCTCCCTCCCAGAAACCACGAAGCTCTTCCCATGCGGCCCGCGGAGCTCTTCCCTGCGGCCCACCGGGCTCCCCGCACCGCCCCATTTATTTATTTATTTTTAACCCCCCCAGGCAGTTCCCACTGCCAGAACAGCTGTCTGGCGGCAGGAACTGCCTGGGGGTAAAAAAATTAAAAAAAAAAAATTTGGGGAGGCAGCACGGGGAGCCCGGCAGGAAGAGCTCCGCAGGCCGGGTGTTTGAGACCCCTGGTTTGGACAGTAGCAAACATTCCTTCTCCTTGGCCTGCAGCCTATACTGTCTTAATCTCATCAGATCTCTCCAGTTAAGCAGGGCTGAGCCTGGTCAATGCTTAGTTGAGGGCTTTTCAGCAGACATGTAGGTGCTGCAAGCAGTGGTAGTAGTGTTTGAGTCAATGGCATTCTTCCCGTCTTCTGAGAGCGCTCAAGCCAGTGCCGCAGCAGGAAGTCCTGAACAATTGTGGATACTAGAACCCATCATGCAGTTTCATAAAAGGGGTTAACTGGATTCTAGTTCAATTCCAGTTCACTGGTGGGGAGGGTAGTTCTGTCTCCTCAAACTCCCCCTACAATTTCAATCAGATACAGCTTTCTTACAGACTGTCTTTAAAACTGCCTAGTAACACTGCATGTGAGTTTAACAGCAGCCATACTCCACCCCAGTGATGGGTACACTTGATTGGTAGATGAAGCAATTCCTGCTTTTGTGAGGTGCTTTGGGATACTTTTCTATGAATGTCACTATAGAAATATAAGCTACTAATTTTTTCTTTGAAGAAAAAGTATTGAGTTCTTCCCCAAATCTGCTGCATGATCATCAGTGTTTTGAATGTTTCTAAACAGGGGAAACGAGCCCTCGAGCGGAGACTTTCTGAAATGGAGGAGGAGATGAAGGTATGAAAGAATTTGCTCACCCCTTTTTCTCTTCTGTGTTTAAGATTAATGACTGTAGAAGTTATCATGCAGGAGTGGAGTACGTTGTGTGGGAGGAGGTGCCCAGTGTAACCCTCTATGTGTCTCCCTTTATGCAGTCCTGGCTTGAGTTACTGGCCATGTTCTCAGAGCATGCTCTGATACTAGAATTGCTATATATGATCACTCAGTCAGTTGCACCTCACATTGGATCTGTGCTTGTGCCGTTTGATCCCACAACAGTGAAAGCTATTTCTCCCAGAAACTAACCCTCTGTGATCTCCTGGGCGAGCTTTGGTGTGCTGATCCTGCGTGCCCTGGAGCAGTAGGCAAGCTAAAGTAAAGCCCTCAATGTTTCATTTCATGTGAACTGGAAAGGCAAAGGAGTTTGTCAGGGAGGTGATGCTGGCTTTGAGAAGTCACACACAGCAGCCAGGGGAAAACTTAAAATGATTGTACTTCTGCCCTCCCTTCCAAGAGCACGTTGCTGGAAGGAAATCTCAGTGAGTCATCTTGGAACAGAAGATTGTTGTCAGACTTCCCTATATTTGTTCCCTCTTACCCCCATTGAAATCTACGGGGATGCTCAGTAGCATGTGCCCTCTCAAAGCAGCGACTGCCCCACTCAAACAGCTCCTTTGCTTTGCCACTTCTTCCGCCAGTCAGCTGCATGGAAGGACTGCCATCCTCACTTGAAAGCCCTGCGAGCACTGATCTGGCTGGCACCGCTCTGGAGTCAACTTGTTCTGATGCGGGGGAGGCAGCAAGTTGTGCTGTCCCAGTGAGCTGAAGGCTTTAAGCTGGTTTTGCAATGTTACATCATCTTATGCAATACACTCATGCTGACATTGATAGAATGCACCTCTTTGTTCTCTCTCCCCCTGGTTCATTTCCCTTTGAACACAATCCAAGTGGGACTTAGCTTCATCACTTTAAACAAAAAGAAGGATTCTCCTTGTGAGGGTTAAGAGCTGCTGAACCCCCCTAACCTATTGCAGTGATGAAAGCGATTTCCTGCCTTGCTGGAGATGATTCCAATTTCGCGTTTGCTCAAAGGAGCTTCAGATTTTTACTGAGCATAATGAGTCTTTGAAGTAAAGCTCCAGTTGGCTATTCCTGGATCTTAAACTCAAATTACTAGAGGATCTCGACTCCCTGATTGTAGGCAGGGGCTCAGAGATGGTTCTACAAAGTGAGGTTCTGGGCACAGTCCGGAGATGTCAGTGTCCCAGAAATGCCACATTACGACGCTGTCACATATAATTGCATGCTCACATAGGGAGGCAGACATCCCGGTACCATGGAAGAACCTGAATAGAGCAGGGAGAATGAAGAACCCGGAATGTAATTATTAATTGTGAGTAAACAAAGCTCAGCTGGAGTCTTCGTCTACAGACCTTCAAACAGTAGTTTGATTAGCAGAAAATAAGTTTGAAATCCACACTTACTAGCTGATGGGAGAGGAGGGAGTTGGGACTAGATGTTCACATGTATACATTTATTTTAAATATAAGCACCAGAATAGTGAGCATTTCATCACCACAGAGAAATTGTTCTTGCTTATAGCCATGAAAATGTGACTCTCAGGGTAACCATGTTCCCCTATTTTTACAGCAGTCATACTAACAGTGGGCTTGTCTATATGAACACTTAGTTTGCAGCAATCTGAGGTGTAAATCTTCCTCGTAGTAAGTTTGCATGTGGAACACAAATCAGCTTAACCCGTGGAGTAAACAGGCCAATCGATGACTTGTCAGTTCTGTGTGCTTCAGTGCATTTGATGCTGACAAAGTACTGAGACTGGCCTACCAGAGCCCCTGGACTGACACTTATTCTTTTCATCGACTGCTTTTACCCATTCATAGCCTCACTTTACTGTGCTCCTCCCGAAGAAAGCAGCCAAAGTGACCTTGTGCTAATAGAACAACGATACATTCACCCTGGCTGCAGCTCCTCTGTGCTGCCATCACATTTTGACTTGTTACTCTTGCAGAAAGTTCATAAGAATGCTGTCAGACCCTGCTGTGTTGTAGCGTTTCTTGGCTGCCAGCCACTCATTAAGAGGGTATAAATTGCTGAGCTGGCAATGCTTGTGAGCACTCAGGACTGTTAGAAAAGCAGGCTACTCACTAGCATCTTGCATCGTTCCTGAAAGTGAGAGAATCGACACTCCCTTATCAGCTGCATGAGAGGTTGAAGAGAATAAGCATTTTAGTCACTAATGTGTGAATGACACTATGAAAACGAAAGCATTTACCTGTGTGATTGTGCATCACTCTCAACACTGCCACCCGAGAGGAGCTGCTGACCCCTATCTTCCCCTTGCTTGCTAGTCTTGTGTATTCCCACCATCTCTGCCTGCTGAACTGAAGTGGTGTCAGCTGAGCCAGCTCACTAGTTTTCCTTAACATGGAGGGCATAGAGGCGTGGGATGTGAGATGTTCCAATAATCCAACATCTTGGGTCATTAGCACTAGTGTTGATCCTGTAATTTTCAGAAGGTTTCCTTCTGTTAGTCATAGCAAGTTTTGAGTTAATGTACGTCTGACCTATTTCCAAGTTCCCTGTTCCTTTGGTATTTGTCTTGCTCTCCTCCTGCTCTGTGCATCAGGTGTCCTCCAGTAGACTGATCCCAACCAGAGTGAATAGAGAGGACTTGAATCCCATTGTAGCAGACTCTCTAGGGCTAGAGAAGCAGGTGAGGATCACACACAGTGCTTGGGCATACAGGGGGGAAAGCTTTTCTGCCCCATCTTGTGCTTCGGAATACTCATTACTAGGCTCCCCCAATTCATGGACTTAGCCTGATGCTAAGGTAGCAACCAAAAAGCAGGGAACAGCATAAAGAAGAAAATAGCTGATCCTGAGAAACCTTCAGCGCGTGAAGAGAAATGTGCCCACAGACATGCTCTTGCTGAAGTGATAGAGCGGTACAGAATGATTTCCTGACTAAATCTGAGGTGGTGCTGATCTGACTGAAGGTGCAGGAACCTGGTTAGTGAAGCAGAAAGAAAATGACCATTTATGCTGAATTGAATTCAATGCCCAAGCTCTCAAGGTTGCTCCATTCTCCTAAAACAGGATACAGGAAACTTCCACTGAAATCAATGGAAGCTGCCCATATTGGTAGCAGAAGAGGGATCCCAGCATTTGGTGAAACATGTTTGCATTGAGCCCTCTTGAAATAGCTGGATGTTCTAATGCAGAGATTCTCAAACTGGGGGTCGTGACTCCTCGGGGGGTTGCGAGGTTATTACATGTCAGCCTCCACCCCCAGACCCTGCTTTGCCGCCAGCATTTATAATAGCGTTAAATATTTTTAAAAGTTTTCTTTTTATTTATAAAGGTGGGGGAGGGTGTTGCACTCAGAGGCTTGCTGTTTGAAAGGGATCACCAATAGAAAAGTCTGAGAACCACTGCAGATGCATTGCATTTGACTGATGCAGGCCCAAGATGCTGGAAATTGAGTTCACGGGCATCTGGATTGGACTGTGCTGTTCTGTAGCCCAAGTACCAAGAAAGGCAATGAGCAATTGTAGCAGTCTCACTCAGGATCTGGTATTTGCTGTTGGTTTTGGGCCTGGCTTTTTGGCCATTACCAGGCTTTCTTTGAGTGTAAGAACAGGAAAGCTGGCTTTCCCCGCAGTGCTTCGCCTTGCTGCTTCGTACGCGCATTTCCACACAGTAGTCAACCCCAGATTATCGTAGGCTGCAGTGTTGGTGAGGCCAGGCTGTGCTAGGATGCTGGCATTCTGAGGCTTGGAGCCAATATCTGTACTGGAATATGAACATTGTCTCTAAATCAATATAATGCTTTCTTGCAAATACATGCCTCTCATTTTACAGCTTAGATCTATTTTATGTTTGTTCTATTCTTGCCAGCCACACAACTCCAATGAAACACTGCAGCTTACCTGAAATACCACGAGGGGACGGCTGTTCTCTTGGTGTCTGTTTTGATGGCAGTATCGTAAGCATATCAGTCTCCATATTTGTCAATTTAGATCATATTTGAGGCTGACTGCTCTGGCCTAATACAGATGCATGAATATTCATAGTGAGAGACCAGTTTGGCCTGGACAAATTAGGGATAGACTATGACTCATTTCCCTAGTGTAGGATATTGCCTCCCTGAGATTCACAAGGAGATTTCTTTCCAGTTCCATTACACATGTTCATTGTAATGTGCTCAAGGCCATTGTTTGTTCTTTCATATTGATGTGTAAGCTCCACTCATTTTGCCGATCAGCTGAATGCTAAATCCTTTTGCAAATCCCCACTAATTTTCTCCTTGCATCAAATGCGTAACTTACTCCGCCATTGACACCAGTGATGAATTTGGCCCCTTGTATCAAATGTTCATTGCTACATGAAATGAATAGTGCTGGTGAATATAAAAACAGGCTAAGTAGCAGTAGCTGTTTTGTTACTTGTAACGAGCACATAGTTTAAGCTTGACAACAATGACATTAAGCCACTTTCCTCTATTTGCCTCTACTGCTTATGTTTATCTTCCAAGGCTTTCGGGTTAGCTCTCCTGGTTCCTGACTTGTTCAATGAAGTACTTTGTCCCTCTGTTCCATCTGAATGGTATTTGCTACTGGTTTATGGCATGGGGATCTCAAATGCCATTTGCAGCTGCCCTCATCTTTAATACACAGGTACAGCCCTCAGACACTACAGATCCCAGCCTGCAATGGCCCCTCTGGTGACTGTAGTCAGCGTTGTTTTATGCAAATTGGGTGTAGTCTTTCAGCTCTTGGCCGGTTTGCTGGTGCATCTTACGGTTTGGGCAATACCGGCTGCTCCGATGAATAGACTAAACTGCATAAATGACATTACCTTTCCAGTGGCTGCTTCCCTTCATAACCCACCCCATCGTAAGCCCGGGTACTCGGAGGAGCATTCGACTGTTTGAATTTTCAGGGAACACAAGATTTTAAGCTGATGCGATCAGGGCCTAGATTTTTTCACTTTTGAATTTAGGATTGTTCTTCTCATGACTGCTTCAGTCTCTGCTCAACTTCCCTGCACCCGTCTCCATGACACAGCCTTGTATCTAGCACATGCTGTGCCTCTGTTGGACTGGCTAGTGGCTGGTCCGGCTGGGAAAAGGAACCTGGCAAGTCCTCAGTCACTTCCTGTCACTTGAACTTGGCATAAATACCCAGCATGTGTGTTGCCATTAGTGGCATAATACAAATATCATCTCTGGATAATGGCTGATATTCAGCTAGTGTCTGTGTTGCTCTCATTGCTTTTCCTTTTATTGTGTGTCTTCCATGCTTTCCTTCATCTTGCTTTTCCCCTCTCCTGTAGCAGCTATATATGGCCCTGGGTCCATTGATTTCTTTTGTTAATTGAGAATGCTGTGTTCCTAGTATGCCTGCTGTTTAGGGTGCTATTTAGTGCAGCACTGTTCAGGAAGAAATATACTTCTCTATTTAAAAACGACTAATTCATTGGGGAGCTGGGTGGCATGAGGCACTGAATTTTCACTGACTGAGATTGGGGCTCAAATTTAGCTTGGGTGGCTGAGAGAAGAATTGAGTGGTGATCTCGGAGGGGATGCACGGACACACATGCTTTGGCACGACTGGTAAATGACCAGGCACCAGAGTCGGAGATGCTGCCCTTCAGGGTGGCAGAGTGGTGAGGGACACAGGATGGGATTGCGGGGCTGCAGCAGATGCATTGATAGAACTATGCATGTGCTTTAGTCTTAGTATGGGGATGGATGGTACTTGGGTAGAGAGTGAGGCAGATCAGAGTACTGTAAGATACAGGTTAGCCTTCCCTTTGCTGTTAGAAATAGCTCTGCAGGCTGGAGAGTGAAGGACAGTAGAGTTAGTGTGTGTTGCAATCTGTATTTTTAAAATTCCTCTATGCAGCTCTACTACAAGAACTCGCTTTACTACACAAAGCTGCTTTTGTTTGGGCAGAAGCTCATGTGAAGAGGAAGAGTTAGAGATTCTTTGCCCTTGAGCTGCTTTCAGAACCATGGTCCCTGTGGTCAGTGAGTCATTGATGTCAAACTCTCTTGTAAGGGAAGTTCAGGTACCGTGTCCAGGGTTACCATGTGTGGCTTTCGATGACAGTAAGATGGAACACAGCCTACAAGAGAGCGCTGCCATTTCCTAATGAAACAGCTGTTGGAGTGGGTTTAGCCTGTAGCAGAATGGGCGGTGCTTGAGGCGTCTTTTCTAATACTTCAGTGTGTTGTCCAGCCTCTTGTGCTTTCACATCTCTCCACTTCGCTCACATTGCTGTTCTTTTTTTTTTTTTTAAGTGCTTGTGAACTAAATTCACACTTGTGGCCTCTTATATCCTCGGTCTGTTTTGTCTGTCTTTCTGTCCACTCTATGTCTCACTCTCTGCAGAACCTCCACCAGCTCAAACAGATTCACACCCTGAGGCAGATGAATGAGCAGCTGTTGGCCGAAAACAGGGCCTTGACCCGGGTTGTAGCCAGGCTCTCGGCGTCCACTGAGCCCCCAGAATCAGAAGAGCTATAGCTTCTTCCCCTCCAGTTCACCTCGCCTCCTTCCTCTATTCCAGGCAGGTCTTTAATGTTGTTGTCTGAACTGTCCCTTGCCCCTTTTAACTCTTCATGAAGGTGTCTGGTAAGCCTGTGGTTCAAAACACAGCCTGTGGCAAAGGGGTGGTGGGCAAAGGATTCCCCCCACCCACTCTTAAAAAACCCAACCTTCCAGCATGACACAGTTCTGTGTTTGAACCCAGGGTTTTAGAGTACACGGCATTTGGATTCTCTGCTCTTTGCCCCACTTTGGAGATGCTGGCCTCATCGCTTTTGAAAATCACTCATATTCCAGGGATGCAGTTTCCATGTGTGGGCTTGAGATTGGAGAGCATCGTCCTGCGTAAATGGAAGACTTCAACCCCTCCCTGCTTTTCTCAAAAACTGCTGAGCAGAGGACACAGTAGGGGCTGGAGTGAATAACAAACTGCTACTCAAAACCGGAATATTTGTCCTCGTGCTCTCCTGGGACTCTTAATGCTGATAAATGGACGTGTTATTCGTTTTCTAAATTCCAGTGTGTGTGCCAGCACCATCCATTATATCTTAAAGTGGGAGCATTTATTGCAGCATGTAATTGATCATACCAGGTACTATGAGTCGCTCTTATTTCACCTTGGTATAGCAGTATTAGAAGTCGGTAGCTAGCAACTAATACTCTGCCTGTGACACCAGGATTATCTGAAGTCGGGGTTAACGTCCTCCTGGGGATACTGTGAATAAGCATTACACATCTTAAATGAGAGAGCTGTTTATAAAAGTCTGGCACTTAGCAGTTGAAAGCTGTGTTCTTTTTAACTTTACTTGTATAAGGAAACCGTTTGTCCCCCTCTGTGTTTTGAAGGTCACGCTTTGACTGGGACTTTAATGCAGCATTTACTATATCCCCCAAGCAATCTGGTTAAAGGTTAACATGAGCAGATAGAAGGCATGCAAGATGCATTTGCTTTTTTCACAATTGTTAAATTTACTGCAGAGCAATTTCTGTTTGGAAGTCCCAACATTGTCTGTTTCGATCAGCTTTGCGCATCACATGCCATGCAGTTAGGTCTCTTCTGTTGTGCTTTTTCTTGCTCCGTGTTAAAATTAAGAGAACTAAAAATGTAAATCCTAACTGTCCCCTTCAAGCCCCTGTCAGTCTTGTGCCAGGTTAGTTCAGAGGTACATGGGCACACTCAGATATAACTAAGAGGCAATGTGTTCCAGCCCTTGGAGCTAGGAGACTTATTCGTATGAGAAATAAGGTACAAATCTTTAACAGTGTGGGTGATTAATCATTGGGAGAAACTACCAAGGGAAGGGGTGGAGTCCCCATCTCTTGAGATCTTCAGATCAACACAGGATGTCTTTCTGGAAGATGCACTTCAGCTAAACCCAACTTTAGGCTCAGTACAAGCGTACCTGGGCAAAATTATCTGGCCTGCGTACCAGGATGTCAGACTAGATGATCTAATGGTCCCTTCCTGGCTCTGATGCGGGCTCATTTATCACCTTACACAGGGAACCAAACCTCGGTTTCCCATCTGGAAAATGGAAAAAAAATGATGGTTACCTTCCTTTTTAAAGTGCCCTGATCAACGAACGAAAACTGACAAGTATTTTCATCCCTATTAACCACTCCATATGCCAGGGTGATGGTGCCATTTCTCAAAGGGTTTTATTTAATTTTCAAAAAATCCCCATCCCTTTGAAAGGTCCCCAACACTTTCTTTCCAGTCACACCCTCACTTGTACCTGACATGTGACAGATAAGTGAAGTGCATATGCAATACTTGGACACGTAGGATTCGCTTTACCGTATTGTTACACCAGTCAAACAGTGCTGGAAGGGATGGCCTGAGGACTAAATTCCCGTGGCTGTGTTGCTTCAGTTCGTTCACTTTCGGTATTGTATTGACCATAAGTGTTCAGCTGCCTGTCCTAGTCATTGTCAATCTGCTTTGTGTCTAACTTACTTTACAAGTCTCCAGTTTGCTTTACAGTGAAACAAATAGGGAGCCAGTACATTCAGCAAGTTAAGGGTGAGGACGGGGGATGGTATTTTAAAAGCTTGGCTTTCTGCAGTCAGGTCTGGTCTACTTTCAGAAGCTCCCCTGGGAGTAGTTGGTTTCTTTGTGCAGGGCGGAACCTTTTTAGAAGTATTTGTTTTATTGTTAAAGTTGCATTCTTACTGGTGCAATAAATTGCCAAACCTTGGTGGACCTTGCTTGTAAAACGTGGCCAAGCTCTGAGCTCCCAGTAAGCAGTGAAGATTGAGACACTGCTATGTGTCCTCTTCCCTCCTTCTGGGAACCCGTGACAGATTTATCTGTTCCCGAACCAGGAGACACCAACTGGAGGGTCCCTGGCAGCCATTTGGGTTTGTTCAAGACGTCACAATACACCAAACAGAGATGTAGAGAGGACACCAGCTTCTGGGAAGCTTTGCTTGTCTGGAAACTGAATCCTGACATGTAAAGAGGAACCAATGTGATGAAACTGCCTAGCTCCGTTGACCCAACAGTTTGTGTATGGCAGTGCTGAGTCTTGCTTGGGCTGCAAATTGAGTTGGAAGGCAGGAGAGAAGCAACTAGATACCAAATGCTTTCCCTGTGCCACATGGTCTCTTGGGACTATAGTGATGTACAGTGTTCTCCACCCACTTAACAGCGGCAAGTTATTTGGGGGTTTTTATTGGTAAAATTGACCTACTGCTTAAATTCCAATGAAAAAAACTCCAAACACTTGCCTTTCAAACCAACAGCCCACCAGCACAACCATTAAAAACAAAACAAAAGATCACTTGTTAAATCCCCACCCTACCCTTGCAACCCACAACCACATTACGCGCACCTCCTGCTCTCGTACAAACCATGCAGCCTTTAACTCAGACAGTGTGGCCTGGTTACCTTCTCTTTGGCATGTTGAATGCAATTGTGCAGTGGTAGACATTTGTGCGGGTAGTGTAGATTTGTAGTTGTTTAAGCGTGCTTTCTTGGCTTCACTGTTAATGGAGGAATTGCTTAAGTAGAAATAGTGTGTAATAGTGTGTTTCACTTCTGGGAGTTGTTTGTTGGCAGCAGTGTTAATGTAGGTGATCTAATGAGGAAGTAGGGTTGTTTTTTTCCAGTAGCTGTTTGTGGTATGAGCTGAGTTTGTATATTAGCTAGTGAATTCTTGGCTCCTTATGGGTCTGCACCCTTGAGCAAAATCAACAGATTCTTAAAGATTTGTGATTTTGTTTGGGGGACTTTCCCAGGATCTTGAAGTCCATCTGGAGATTGATATTAATTGACATGGATAACTTATCAGTGTTGCCTATTGTTGTCCTCACTCTATCCAGGTTTCAACCGACTGTGGCAATCCTGAGTCCAGCTATCACAGCGTAGTCTATTCCAGTGTGATCCATGGGAATTTTTTCGTAGCACAGCTTAGTGTAGACGAGACTAATCTTGTTGGATGTAAACTGCCCTGTCCTCTACCTGGAATTTCTGACTTGGCCGTTTAAAGTTGACCTGCAAGGGAAAAAATGGGTTTGTGCCTCTTTCAGTTTTGTATGGCGGTACCTGGAAGGCTTTGAAAACGTACCATTTACCCCAGAGGACTGGTGCAATGACATCCCAAGAGGGAAAGGGAATAGTCCGCCACTGTTTTGATTTTTAACACCTGCTAACTGAAATTACTAATGAACACTGTACAGAAAGGAAGGATTTGCTGTCGGTGTCTTCCTCACTCCTTCAGGTGCAGTATGAAAGCTTGCAATACACAGCCTGGAGATCCTCCAGAAAAGTCAGGGATGACCAGTCTTGCATCTGATTTTTTTACTAAGGACTCGTGGACCGATGCATCGGCGATCAATTTAGCAGGTCTAGTGAAGACCTGCTAAATCGACCACAGATTGCTCTCCCGTCTACTCCTGGATCGAGAGGAGTAGGGGGAGTCAACAGGAGAGCACAGTGTGGACGCTATTAACATAAACCTTTCCGGTCTCCTTTGTCTACCATAAAGAGGCAAAAACAGGGCATGCCCGTAACTTTCTAAAAATACTTCAGGTCACCCTCAGAGTCAGTCAATCAAGTCACGATCTAATGGTCAAGCTCTGAAATGATTCCCTCATCTTAGCCCTGCCTTTGTCCTGCTGCTTAACCCATTTCATGTAGTGCTGGCGTAACTTTAAGAAAGAATGCTATCTCCGAACCTCCCACTCCGGGTCCTTTGGCTCGTCCCTGCACTGTCATTCCAAAGAGCTGCCTCCATGGCAGCTGTTCCCATCTCTCGAAAGGGCTCATCCCTCGAAAGGGCTGATCAAAAGGCAGAGGGTTTTGGAAAATCTCATGAATGTGCTGACTGCCCCCAGCAAGCAGCGGATGGGAAGTGCTCGGTACTGAAAGCACGCCGCGCTCATCGCCTGTCACTCCAGCTTTGAGAAGCACGTGAGCTGAGTCTCCTAAACTGCTGTAATTCAGTGTGTATGTTCCTTTCCACCGGTCGCTGGCTCCCATTAGCCTGGTGGGGCTTTTGTGGTGGTAACAATGAGCCGTGTAACCCTTGCCCTGCCTTTGTCTTTGTGCAGGTTTTGACAGAGCTGAAGTCAGACAATCAGAGGCTGAAAGATGAAAACGGAGCACTCATCCGTGTCATCAGCAAACTCTCCAAGTAGGACGTCGGAGGGAAGGAAGGAAGGAGGGGGCTTCTGTGCACAAGCTGCCAACCCTGCCACCCAACCCCCAACCGCCTCTTGCCCTCCAATCAAAAGTACAGCAAGCCTTTCAGACGTGGGAACAATGCGCCTCGCACGCCCCACCCCCCCACCCCCGTGTCCCAGCCCCTCATTGTACATTCCCTTAGCACCCCTCTGAATGCACCCCCCGGCCATTTTATTATTTTTAATTTAAGCATGTCGTGGTAGCTTGGACATTTTATTCAAGGGGAAAAGAAACACGAGAACTGGGTTTGAGCTGCCAAAACTTCCCGCCACAAACCCAGCCTTGTCCACATTGGACTCCAGTCTGGAGCAGAGACGCTTCTACTGTAATAAGCAATACAGAAATGACTCTGTAGAAGTGATCCGACGGGTCCAGAACCTTTGTGGCTGGGGCGGGGAGACATGAGCGGGAGCTGTTACACTGAGGATGGACGTCAGCTGCCCACTTGGCGCTGGGGAGTCCGGTTACAATGTGATGCTGTGAAAGCCACGAGGGCTCGTTTCTGTGACAGACTGTGACGACAGCTGCTTTGCGTGGAGACTCTGTTCTCCTATCGTCCTAGTAGCTGACTCTATTTAACGTACGATTCTAAATCTGTTCGCTATCTTCATTTCTGAATCCCAGTTTCAGACCCTCCCCCCGCCCATGCTTCCTTTCTGCAGCCCAGGGGATCGTTGGTCACTCTGTACTCCTTCCACAGTTGCTATCTCAGTTACTATCCAGGTAATAGCATCTGCTAATTGCATCTGGGCTCTCTCCTCTTGGGATAAGATTCATCGCTGATATTGGCCGGGATCTCTGATAAAGGAGAAACTGAAGCAGTGGAGGTCACCTGCTGCCTTCACATGCACATGTAACAAATCTGAGTGTGAGAATATCCATGCAGGGAGGTACGCATGCACAAGTAACCAACCCCCATCTTCTTCCAGTAGCAACAGGACGAGCATTTGTCTGTTAGTGTTGCTTACAGGATAGCACCCTGCAAAGTACTCGGAGCAGATGTCTGGTGTACTTGTTTTAATTTCCAACAAGAGCAAAAACGAATGAAAATACAGGTGTATTTTGAGCTGGCTTTAAAGGGGGTGAGGGTGGAGAGGCTGTAGTTGGCTACGAAAAAGATAGCCTGGCCTTTGGTGGCAAATCCTGACACCGCTAATACAGCAAAGTTGAGAAACCTGACGCAATGATCAGTTGCCAGCTGCATGTCATTAGAGGATGCAACTGTTTTCATTTAATAGTGGCCAGAATGAGCCAGTGTGGGGTGTGTATTGGTAACCAGATCTGTGGGGTAAACTGTTTTGATTGCTGGAAGCTAGCAACAGGATTTGACCTGGATGAAAACCTCAAAGGGCTCTTTCATGTCCTGTGTACTTAGAACAATTTGGAAGTGTTCACTTCCAAGGGCATTAAGAAGGTGACTCCTCCAGATGTTACATACATCTGTTTCTACTTTCCAGTGGAAGCTGGGCATTAACTTGTTAACACATCTGCTGAGCTTACTGTTTGAGGACTACTTGTGGTGGGTTCAGGAAGGGACCCTCCTTGTTCAGAGATTCCAGTGCTGGCGCAGATGATGTGAGTCTAGCCACTACGTTGACAGGGACAGATGACTGACTTGAACATGGACATTATTCTCATCATTGCTCAACAGGGTAAAGTCTAACTCTGTCTTTAGCATCTCGGTTATTGCTTCAGTAGGTGTTGGCCTGAGGCAAAGTTTCTTATCTCCCTTCTGTTTTTTGTATCCAAAGCTTTGTTTTGCACCTACTCTCTGGCCCCTATGGTGCTTCCACCATCCTCCCAACTGGGCAGGATGACAAGACCCACTTCGGAGCCTCAGTGCCACCCCTCAGTTGGCCAGGGGCATCACTTGTGTGTGACATGAGACACCACTTTTCCTCCTAATGCATTGAGTTGTTGCTACTGCAACACATCTAGTCTGGAGGGGAAGAGAGCAAAACCAATAATGGCACCTGGACCCTCTGCATACCACTGTCTCTGAGCCAGGGATCCATTTTATTCCTTCTAGAACTTCATGGCATCAGGAATTACAATGGGGCAAATGCTTATCTGGTTTAATTCCTCACACCTTATCCAAGCGCTGCTCTCCTCTTGTAAGTACTTGTTCTCTGGGGTTTTCCCCCCTCCCCCTGGAATTTTCATTTCATGGCCCACTTCTTGTTTCAGATTTGGACTGTTAAGTCTAGATGTGACAGGAGCTTGCTCACTTCCTATGTATATGGAGGTAGAGGTTCTACACTGGTCAGTGGGCTACTGAGAGCGATGCCTTTCAGCTGGCTGGGATACTATTGCGAGTCTCTCATCAACATGTTTTCCGTTGGGCAAGAACCGCTGTCTGTTTTTTCAGCCCATTCTGCACTATGAGTTTGCCGCTACCTACCTGGACCACTAAAAAGACTAAATTCAGGGAATCTTTCTTCTTTACTGCACTTGATTCTAACGAAGAATCTGCAATAGGTAATATGGGATGCAAGAGGCATGAATCTCATGTAGTACCATGCGAAGCCAAGACACTTTAAATTAGGTGTCTGTTTAGCACTAGGTTTATCGTCCTAATCTCTGTCTAGGTTAAAACTCAGACTATGACTAGCTAGAGCTACAAGCATTTCATTGCAATACTGTTCTGTTGTACACCAACTCGGTCCGAATGTTTCTTGGGCTTTGCTGACTTAACTATCCCACTGAGGAGATACGATGCAAGACACATGGCTTTCTACACTCAAGGCTGAGTGCATAGAAAGCAGTTTTAAAAAAATGTTCCCTATTTTAATCCATAGCATTTGCCAGAGGTCTCCCCTAGAACGCACTAGAGCTTCTTCCAAGCAATTGCTTTGGGGGATGAACCCATTTTTATCCAAGAAACTTAGCATAACTTGCAGCTGCAGTAGCTGAGGGACAGTTTTGATGTGCTTCTTAATTTATATAGCAGGCTTTCCTGGTCAATTATTTTCCCATAACAAGCAGAATTCACACCTATTTAACTGGCAGTGAAATCTAGAGAAGTGTTTCTTCTAGATAAAAATTGCTCCATTTTTTGGCATGCAAGGGTTAGATTTTATCCAGATTGTATGCAAGGATGACCTAGCGTTGCAGTGACTCCTAGAATTTTCTCTGTCAAATAGAAATTTGGTGAGGAGGAAGACGTGGAAGTTTAGATCTGTGTATTCTACACCCACTTGGGAAATGTGGAAAGTGCAGGGTTTGTGTGAGAATTCTGTTTAAATTGAGAGGGGAGTGTTCAGCCTCTTACAGCTACTTTCCCACCCGCAAAAGACTTGCATCAAAGCTGAACTTCAGAAATACTCTCGCACCTTTTGAAGTGCTTGCATATCTCCTATAAATCCTTATGCTGCGAGCTCTGTGCAACTCTCCCTTTAACTAGCTGGACCACAGCGGTAACAAAGGACCACAAACATCACCCGAAATGAGGAGGAAATGTTCTTGAGCGTGGACTCGGGTTTCAGTTTCATTGCTCACAAATTGTGAAACTAGGGTTTATTGAAAAGGGAGCAGGTCTGTTTGTCAAAGGTGAGTTTCGGGTGAAATCGAAGGCTTGCTAAGAGGTGTACCTGGGGTTTTGGAGTTTGCAAAAAAGCGCTTTACATAGGGAATGTAGCTAGTCTTGAAAGCTGCCAATGTGGAACGGATCTGGAGTGACGGGCTGTATGGGCTGGAGATTAAGGTGGGCATTCATATTTTTGAGTAAATGTGAATGAATTGGAGGTCATTGCACGGGAGTGACCTCTCAGCTATTAAAGGACAATGCATTTTTTTAACAGAGAACAGAGGCAAAGCTGAGTCTGCATAGGATAGGTGTATTGTCAGCGTGGCTTCAGTTCTGTTCCACCATCTGACTGGAGATTTTATCCAATGGATATTGATGTGGGACAGCAGTGACAGCAGCTCGCTGTACCAGTATTGATCGGCTGTGTGTTGAAGTAGTGAATTGATTAGTCTAGAGAGCAGGCCAAATGTGCCTCAGCCAATCAGAGAGCAACTTATCTGCAGTGGTGCAGGTTTGTATAAGTCTACTGCACTCTTACGAATAAGCTGGTTTCAGACTGGTTAAGGGTTTTTGTGTCTTTTTTAGTTTTGATCAGTAAATGTCAGCCATACAGAAATCAGATTGGCTGCCACAGTCTCCTGGTAATTTTACAGCACTTCCATTTCATCACAAAGTGCTGTAGATAGTACCCAGTTGGTTTGGGCTTTTACCAGCCAGTACAGGTCTTTCTCCCTTACAGCTGTCAGTCATGATAAGACACTGGAGCATGACCAATAATCAATCAGTTGACAAAGTGCATGTGACGCAGGTATTGTACTACTCTCTTTGAATTGTGGTGTGTCCATTGGTGAAAGGTCAGTTCAGTCCCAACTCTGTTTGGAAGGACCTGATTTAAAGGCGTCAGGCTTATGTGCATTGTGGAAATGTCTCCGAATGAAGAGTCTGCTAATCTGGGTTAGTGAATTATTATGCTCCAGTCTAGTTGGTGGGAAGCAAGTTAGGTTGTTTTCAAAGCCATTCTGTACAAAGTTTGTCAATCTGTAACACACCTCAGCCCCCTGTAGGGGAAAGGACAGTCCAACCCGGATTCTATCCATCATGCTTGGGGCTGAGCGAGCTGGTAAGAACTTCACCATGATTGCACGGGATAGGTTGAAGAAATCTTGCCATTGCTAATAGAGGACATTCTCCTTACTGACTGCAATACCTAGGGCGAGTATCCAGCAACCGATAGGCCCTCAGAGATGAAGGCTAGGTTTTCTTGGATTTATCTCAGTCATCCATCAGCTAGGTAGAGCCTCTAACTTCTAAGGGTAATGGAGTCTCAGGCCACACTTTGAAATGCTGGTCATGTTGTACATATGCTTTAAAGTTTCCACATCTCTCTTGTTTCCTGTCCTTCTCCAGCAAATGCCAAAGGCTGTAGCTGCTATTGCTTTTTCTAGGCTATTGCACTGCCGACATGTTCATAGTGCTTAAATGTTATCTCCTTCTTTCTGGCTCTGAGTGAGGGGACAGCCTGAAAAATTCCGAGTGACCTCGCTGGGATAAAGTGCAGATTTGCACTGAGCCCACCAAGGGAGCTATCCTTACCATGATCAGGTGTTGAAATCGAATCTCGATCTGGGATCTTTGTGATGCTGAACAGAATTCAGAGGTGGTCCACAAAATATGGCTGTGTGGAAAAGGTATGTGTTCTCAGCCATGCAGGCCTTCCCTAATTCAGAGCCACCAGCATGGGTATATAGGGTTGCTTAGTTTCGTGTCCTTGGCAATAACATAGTGAAGAAATGCTCCCTTTTGCTAGCTAGTGATCAGGTCTCTTGCATAGACTCGGCCAGAGCCCATTTCAGAGGGAGGAAGAATTATCTTGCCCCCAGTCTGAGATTCACCTGCAATTGTTCCGGGGTAAAAGGATCTGGTAGTGACTGATCACTCCCCATGAATGCAGGATGTGGAAGGCCTATGTCTGCCTGCTGTTGCTGTTAACAGGCTGATCAGCCATACTAGACTGCAGGAAGGTGAAGAGAATGAAGACTGTCCGAGCTTTGCAGCTGTCATTGGTGAGAGGAATCTCTGAAGCTGGAGTTCTTGTCTGACACTTCCAAATCGACTCTGGCTGGATTCATGATCCTTTGTTTTGCAGTAGGTTCCCTTTTTCCATACTTCCATCTTGGTTATTCCCTTTCCCATTGGACTGTTACCATCCAGAAGCACAGAGCAGCTCCTGAAACTGTTTGGAACCTGTACTTCTCGACACTCTCTGCTTTTGCTGCCCTCTGAAAAGACGGATTGATGTGGGAGATGAAGTGGGTTCTAGCTTAGAAAGTAAAATGGCCTCTTTTTTTAAAAAAAAGGAATTGAAATAGGGTTGGAAAAAATCTGCAGTGCCAATTTCCTGAATGACTGCTTAGCTCACTGCAGTGTTTGTAGTTAGACCTATCTTTGAGGTACTGTGGAGTCTCCAACCCCTAGGAGCATCCCATGAGCAGTTCACAGAAGGCTGCGCCTGAAATTCAGACCAGCTTTAGGGTTGATTCTTCTTCCTCCATCAGTCTCTTTCCCCTGAAGGCCAATCCCCTAATTCTGCCTGGGGTGACAATTGGTTCCTTGATTGATGTGGTTCTTTAAATAGTTCCCTGGGCCATGCTCTGGCTGCAGCAGAGCAAAACACCTGGTGAGCTTCGTTTTCCTGAGCATATCCTGTCGAGGAAGCCAGGTGTTGCCCAGGGAGTGTGCGCGCCCCTCGAACGCCAACCCTTGGAAGAGATGAATCGACTGTGGTGTTGGTGCGTCACCTTTCCAAGCAGTAAGTGTGCTGTACTTACCCTTTTGTAAGGAGAGTTTTACAGCTCGTTGTAAATACACTACTTGGAGAAAGCTTATGAAATGGTGGGGAAGAATGTATTTTTATGCAACTTTGAGTGGCCTTTCAAACCCTGAGACAAATGATTTGTTTTACTGGTTGTTGTTATATAGTATTATGTGTTTGAAAGTTTGGGAATAATCACAGCTATATGATGCTTGTAAACACAACAGTATTTATAAATGGATAAAATAAAACAGTGTTTTAACTTTTGCCTCTCAGTCTGTCTAGCAGGGTGTGGAATGGGGCAAAACAGACCTGATGATTCCCCCCCCAGTCAACCACTCACAGGGTAGGTCAGACTTGGGATGGGTCTTTTTCCCTTCCACTGAGCCTGTTACATTAAAGATCAAGTTAAAAGCACAGAAAATGTTCTGTCCCCTTTATCACTCCAGTGTGTGTCAAAGACTTACCAGAAATTTCCTTCTGGTTTTGTCTTTTTGCATTAGAAATACCTGGTCCTGACTCACTTGAGAGCAGGACAAGCTTCAGTTCTGGCTTCAGCCCATTGTGACCTCCCTGGGAAAGACTGATTCATTTCTGTTTAATTTGATCTGGGGTAACTGACCAGTTTGTCCGTGTGCTTATAAAAAGGCTTCCAGAGCGTTCTATCGGGAGCACAGTTATTCTAGCTCAGTAACGTTCTAATAACGAACAGTCGGGTCCAGTTCCCCAGCAAAAAGAGGGGAGTGAGATCTCCGTCATTTTGATTTTTCTATCGTTAAACATAACCCAACTTCTTACAAGCAAAGGCCCTTAGAAACTCCCTCCATCCATAAAGTAGTAGCAAAAAGCACTAGTTCACCTTTAACAGTAACATATGCAATTGAGCTATGCATCGTAAGCAGCTTCAAGGACAACCTCTGCAAAGCAGCTGCTCAGACCCTGCGTACAAGGTGGTAAGGAGAGTGAGAAATGCTGGAGTTTGTGGCAGGAGGGGAATAGACATGGAAAAGGTGGAAATCCATCCCTTACTTCTGGGGTAAAAGTGGGACTGGGCCAGGCCTGAATGACAGTGCAGCTGTTGTTCAGTGGAGAGAGGACAGACTTAGGAACACGTACAAGGGAATGAAATTGCAGCTGTCAGTTATTGACTATGAATCGGGTGGAGCAATGAAACTGAAGGAGAACATGCGGCGTTTCCCAGAGGTCCCATCTTTGCGTCAGCTCATGGCAGTTTGCACCCTGCACTAGGACGTTCATTAGCACGAGGAGATGGGCTACTAGCCAAGCTTTATGGGCCTGTCCCTTTTAAATACACCTCCACACTTCCCGGGGTAGGACCCTGCCTTCCTCCCCACCCAGCCCCCTAGGTCTAGATGGTCTAGATTAGACCATGACAACATAGCAGCCTAACAAACACTTTCAAACCCAGGGACCTAACTTTAGGTTCCTAAAAATCCATCGGGAGGGATCTTAATAAAAGCAGCCTGGTTATCAGAAGTGCTGAGTGCCTGCAGTTCCCATTATCTGCAGTGGGATTTGTGGGTGCTCGGCAAATCAGGCTGCTATTTTTGTGCCCTAAATATGGATGTAGGCACCCGGGTTTGCAAGTGGGGGACCAGTAGCATTCAACTCACATTTGTGCTAAGTGATTCCCAAGTTGGTTCCTGGTTTCCATTCCCCCTCCTCCTTCCCTGCCTGGAGTGTCAGAAGCAAAATAAAATGGGATGCAATCTCCTTCTCTTGTATCTCTCCCTTTTCCTTCCCTTCCACTTGGTTTCTCCTGGTTTCTCTTTCCACTGGAAATGTTCCTGCCACTCATGAGGTTTAAGAATTCGTCACAAGGCTGCATATATTTGGCTTAAGGAGCCAGCATTCTCGTTACAGGCTACTTTTGCTGAGGGTTTTCATACAATGAGGTTACCTACCTCTTCTGATACTGAGGTATGGGAGTGAACCCTGCAGTACTGCCAGCCCCAGATCCTCAAAAGTCATGAGCCAGGCCTCAAAAATTTGAGATTAAAAAAAAAAATATCAGTGTCTATTTACCTTCTGTTTTCAGATCCTTTAGGGCATCCTATTTTCAAGCCTTTCTGTCCAGAAACAGAAGCTGAACTGCTTGTGTGATCACAAGACTCCAAGAGCTCGGGCTTTAAAACAACAAATATCATGAGACTTCTGATAAAGCTGCAAGAGTTGGCAATGCTGTCGATGTGCAGAGGTACTGCTGGGCCTGGGATCTCACCCTGGCCTGGAGAACTCTGTGCATATGTCTGCACTGCAATAAGAGGGGTGACTGCAGCCCGTGTAGACACACCTGAACTAGTTTTGATCTAGCTAGCTCCAATAACAGTAAAGCTGCAGCAGCATAGACTTCAGCACAGGCTGCCCAACCTTGTCCAGGATCCAGGGTACATCATACTTGGGTAGCTAGCCCATCTGAAGTCCATGCTGCAGTGGCTTTGCTCAGGGCCTGGGAGCGGGGGAGAAGCCGGGCGGCGGCGGCGCAGGTGAGCTGGGGCGGCGGGGGCACATTTCTAGGGGTGGCATAGCCAGCACCAGAATGCTGCCCCTAGAAATGTGCCGCCCCAAGCACCTGCTTGTTTTGCTGGTGCCTAGAGCCAGCCCTGAAAGGCTTTGCTGCTGTTGGTATCCAGGATGGCTAGACTACAGCTAACTGAGGTACGTACGTGCTGCGGTCACACTCAAGTTGCGGTGTTGACATCTGCGTGAAATACTCGGGATGAAACCAGAGAAGCTTAACATGGGAAGCTGGTGGTGTGGTGAAATATCGTGAAGAAACCTGCACATGTTCATCGGCAAAAATAAAACCATTAAGTGATTTACTCTGATTGGCCCAGTTACTGGCAAAACCCATCAACATCCTCCTCCCTCCTATCAATCAAGACGAGAAACACTGATGCCGTTGTCATGGGCTAAGCTTCAGCAGAGCGTGTGGGATCGAAGTGACGTGGGGCTCGGGCTGCTCCTTCAGGCGTGTCCTCTCGCTTTCATCTTCATAGGCCTCGTTTGGAAGGAGAGTGAAGGTATCCTGTGCCAGCCCGTGGGCAGCGACACACCTGATGAATCATGATTTGGATCAAGTTATGTGTGGTGTTTTCTCTGAAAGCTGGGCCACGTCTCGGGTGAGAAAAGGGAGGGAGAATAGGCCTTTAGGGTTGCGTTGCTGCTGCTGGGTTTCCTTGATGGGTTAAAACAATCGTGGATCTGTGAAATGCTGTCCAGGTACCAATGTATCTGCACCATCCACTCAGTGCGGTGAACCTATAGAGTAACTCCCCAATGCTTCTGTCTTTCTATTAAGGGTTTTGCTTTTTTAAAATTCTGGTTACACCCAACTGAGATCAGGTCCTTCTTGTGATGGGTGCTGTGCAGGTGAGAGAGTCCCTGCTCCCAGAGAATCTACACTCTACAGAGAAGACAGGCCCAAGGTGGCAGAGACGAATTATCCTTGTGCTTAGGATAACGTGACGTTCATGACCACTAGGTGTGAAACTATGGAAATACCATGTACAGAAATAGACAAATCTGCCCCCTTGGTTAGGCCCCCAATGACCAATTTTTCCATTTTTAGCGTTAATAAATGAGAACAGCCTGGCTGGTGTGAAAAGTGACCCCTGCTGTTTGCTCTCTGCGTTCCTCCTGCAACCTGCAGCTACAAAACAGTTGTTCAAAGCATAGCAACACATGGTGCCAAGTTAGCTGTCACGAATGGCTGCCTGCACTGGCTCTGTCACTGCGCATTGCCAATCTCCCATCGGGCCAGGGCTTTCTAGTGACCTGACCAAGAAGTGTTCAGCCTTGGTGCAGAAATTTCAAGCCATTGGATAGTGTCTATAAATGTAGATACTCCAGGCTGCCTTTAAAAACGGTGGCCGTGATCTGATGATTCTCTTGCAATCGCCGGGGTTTGGGATGCTATTGTGCTGTGTACCCACCCACCTATCCCTGCCTCAGACACAGTGCAGTTTAACAGCAGGGAATTGTGTTTTGAAGGAAGTGTGCAAAACTGGCTTTGGGCTTTGCAGTAGCCCAGTGAGCAACAGACAGTCTAGAGTTGTAGCTGGGTTACCCGTCACCACGGGATCTGAACATGCTTTGGGCACCCGGGGATGCTCTACCAAGGAAGGGAGCAGAAAGCCCAGGATTTGCTTTCAAAAAACCAAAACCGAAATGAAGTGTGAAAGTTTGCATTTAGGAAATGCACAAAGCAATCCCCACCCCTAATGTACAACATCCCCGGGAATGGTTCCGTAATGGGCAGCATACCTAGACGGTGTCATTCTGAGCCCCGACAGCTCCAGGTGCAATCACTGCCTGTTTCTATTCCTTGAATCCAGTTCTTACAAGCCCCTGGGAATTGGCAGCTGAGGAATGACTAACAGTCTTTAAATGGGCCAATGACTCTCCTGTAACCATCCCACCGGGGGGCAGAAAAAGCAACGGCACCACAAAACCTGATCTCCCCTCATCCTTCTTGCAGGGTAACTTTGGGCTCTGCCGTGTCAATGGCAGGGACCTGAACTTCCCACCAAGTCCGACATCTTTCTGTAACAAGGCCCGTTTCGTGCGTGGCGTGCGACTGTGCTGGAATCTGGCTTTGGAGACTGGTGCTCGGTGTAGGATACTTTACCCCCTGCCAGGCTGGGGCTGTTGGGATCTCTCCTTTATGCTAGAACTGTGGTTTGATACCGTTAACATCTCCCCACTTCACGCAGCTGCTCTCCCTGTTCCAAAAGGCTCATTGACATCAACGTTCTAAGATGACAACGCTTCATGACCACGTGAGCAAAGCTACTCGATGCACTGGTTTGTGCCAAGCCTCCCTTGGCTAGTAGGGGAGGGGCCTGGAAATTCAGCCCCTCAGCAGATGTCATGCCTGGACATACCTAGGAGGGGCCACTTGCTACGTTGGTGATCCTGCCATGGTTAGTACAGCAGAGTCACATCTGGATCCAGGTTACACTGGCCTAAGGAGGCCTGAGCTAAATCTGAGTCCAACATCTTCACTCAAAGTAGCCCAGAGAGAGACTTTGCCAAACTTCAGCCATTCAGGCTGAAATGTCCCTGGCAGGTGGATTTCTCAGGCTGAATTTTTTTTTTAAGTTTCTGCTAAAACCGTGTCTAAAATGAGACTAAAGAAAAATGTTGGTTTTGCTCATGAGTTTCCATAACAAAACCTTGTCTCGTTGAGAAGTTCTAGCACTTCCATGCTTGGGAACAGGAATTTGTAACTGACCTTGTGGTTTGCCCTCATGTCAGGGATGTGCCTTTTGCTCTCACCATGAAAATTTGACCAAGATCGAAGACTTCAAATACCAGAGAATTTCTCTGTCAAACTAAAGATTCCACCGGCAGTGAGCGAGCTCCAGGGGCAACCTTAATTCTGTTACTTCCAAAATTCTGAGCACTTGACTTAGCTGTTCTCTTAAGGTCGTTTATTTGTGTGTCATCTGTCATTAAAGTGAGGAACCGCCATGGGAAGCCCACTAGCAGCCAGGTATCTTGTGTGTCGTGTCTGAAAGCTGAGCTACGTAAGCTACAGTGAACAATCTCCCCAGGACAACAGGCCTGGTGCTGCTTCATGGCATTGATCTCTGGAATGAATTCCATTTCCTGTGGGGGCCGTACACTGAAACATCGTCTCAGCTCCACTAGCTCACCCGGGCACAGGCAGGCAGGAATTCCTACCGCTGCAGTACGCCTGGCTGGATCAAGAGCTCGGTGCGGTGAGTTTATGAGCTTGGTTCTCCAGCAGCAGCAGCTGTGCAGCTGAGTGGCAGAAACCCCTTTGCAGGCAATAAAGGGGGCTCATGTTCTCCTTTTCTCTAGTTCTTGCTTTTCCCTCTTTGAATTCAGAATTCTCGGTGGTTGTCTCTCTCCCTAACAGAGGGAGGGTTAATGGGAAGGAAGTGCTTTCCAGGGAGAGCAGCTAAGCAGGATAGCATGTGCCGTATTAAATCACTGAAGGAAAGCAGCAGATACATGGGTGGGAAGTGAAATCCTGCCTGGAAACCCCCTGCAGTTAGTGGACTAAGAGGGGAAGCGCCGTGGTGCAGGGAAGACATCGGAACCATCCTCACCCTCTGCCTGTTTCTCTGCTCTAGGGCTTCTGCCTGGAGCTGTAGTGGCCACAGAGAATGCCCCAGTCCCTCCATCAGGGCTGTGAGACACCCAGTTTTGCACATTCACTTTCACCCTGTGCTAATGTCCTGAGCTGCTCCCTTGCCCCATTGACCCTTTATTGCTTCCTGGCTCTAGGCTGCACATTGTGCAACGTGGGGTCTGTTTGGGCCCCTGGGGCTGCGCGCGCTGCTCCGTTAGCTGAAGCCAGCGCACTGCAAGACACAAGTCCTGTACCTGTATCCAAGTCCCTGCTCACAGGGGAGAATGTTTAGGGGTGTAAGTGCAGCTCAGGATATTAAACATTCCCACGAAGGCTCTTTTCTTCCCCATCAAGAGTCTCCTGAGTGCCTGCTGCCTTGTTCTTGTTGCATCTCTTTGTTTCAAGTTACCAGGTGTGGTGAGAGTTGCAATGCAGTTGCCCGCCATTGCTACACGTGGCCAGCAGGGGGAGCCCACCCCCTAGCTCCAGGTGCACCTGGTAGAGTTGGTTCAACTTGACCCCCTGGCTGCAGTAAAACCAGGTGAGTGCAGACTCCAGCCCCTAGGGATCGTGTGTCCCCATGTGTGCCGCACCATGCCCGGGGCGGGCCCTGATCTGGGGCTGCTGGTGTTACTACACTCAAAAGAGTAGCCCATCATCTTCAGCCCCTGCTTAGCCTCCCTGAGCTAGGCAGAGACCCACACAGTTTGGTAGGTATAATTTGCTGCAGCTCTAACTGGCTCAGCAAACACCCTGCCACTGGGCCTGGGGCCTGGGTGGGGGAGGTGGCCAGGCAACCTTCTCTCCTTTGGAAGGGCCTGATTATTACAGCTGCCCAGACAGACATAGGGTGACCAGACAGCAAGTGTGGAAAAATCGGGATGGGATTGGTGGGGGTGGGGTAATAGGAGCCTATATAAGAAAAAGACCTATAAATCGGGACACCTGGTCACCCTAGACAGACAAGATCTCAGGACCCTTATTCTGGGATTTCTCCCCTACACGGAGCCATCTGTGGCCCCAGAGCTGCAGCGATCTTGGGGTTGGGGCAGAAGAGCTCTGTGTCCCCGGCTGCAGGGCTGAGGCTGCTCCAGGTAGGAACAGCCCTATGGGCATCGGCTCGCCCTCGGTGATGCCCGGGGCCTAGACGCGGTAACACAACAGGGACGCCCAGCTGCTGCTTTCAGCTCGTTTCTTTAATAAGGAGACAGACATCGTTACAAAATAACAGTTTGACAATAGAGACAGAAACAACAGAGTCCACACAAAGGAGGGGAGGGGGTGTTAAAAGCAGTTTCCTGCCGGAGTTCAGTGCTGCAGAGACGGGTGCACTGGGGGAGATGCCAGGAGGGGGTCGAGATCAGGATGATCTCAAGATTGGGGGAGGGGGGTAATTTATGGGGGGGAGGAGATTTGTATACAGACCCCTCACGGGGAGGGGAGAGGAAGGAGGGGGCAGGAAGGCAGGACCCCGCCCTGGCCCAGCCTGGTGCTTGAATGTCCGGTTTTGAAGGCTGAGATCCCTTTCCTTCCCAAAGGCAGCAGAGCAGAGCCTGGTGGCTGTTACCCATGGGCCTGTGCTGGGGGACGGATGCTGAAGTGGGACATACCCCTGTTGCCAGCAGGAATTTCCCAGCTTGTTGCAGCTGCGCATGCGGGGTGTGAAGGCCTGAGATGGCCCCACTCCCTCCCCAGAGTGAGCTGGCTTCCTCTTGCCTGCAGCTCCCTCCTGCCTGCAGCTCCCTCCCCTGCTGCTTGATCCCAAGACCCAGGCCAGCCACAGCACGGGGGGGGCAGTGCTGTTCAGCCCTTTGTCCCCTGCTGGGCTCGCTCTGGGGCTGAGCACTGGGTCAGGCCTTCGCCTGCTGCAGCCTTGTCCGCTCTGGTTCACCTGTGCTGCGGCAGTAGCCCTCACCACCACCCCTTCGCCTGCCCAGCTCCCTTCCCCCCATCGCTGCAGCATTGGCCCCATCTCCCATGAGCTGCTTCAGAGCGGCGGGGTTTGATCCGCTGGGCTGCATCCCAGCCGTCGGGGGCAATGGGTGCATACATCCATGAGTGTGAAGGGCACAAGGGACCATTTTGCTCTTCTCCTCTGTTCTCCTGCTTAGCACAGGCCAGAGCATCTGAGACAAGAGCATCCCTCTTAGGGGAACGTCCAGTCTGTATTGAAGCCTCTTAATGCCCCAGGATCTACCGTGCATCTGTCCCAATGGCTAATTGTGCTCCCTGCTGCAGGCGGGGCTGACGGGTCCTAGGCCCCCAGCACAGCCAGCAGCAGCTGTGCGGTTGCAACAACCGGACTCACCTGGGCCTGGTCCCCCTGCACAGAAGGCAGCAGAGAGCTGGACTCAAGGTCAGTGCATGCTTTAGCTCTCACTAGGGGGCATGATGCTCCGTCTGCCCCTAGGCCCACTCCTGTCTCCTCAGGAGGGGCTCGAGAGCTGGTTTAAACGTTACAGCTTGGCCCCACCAATGGCAAGAACTCGAACAACTTCTATCCCACGCAGCCCCGCTGTCCGGGGGCTGTGAAGATGGCCTTGGCAGCTGCCCTTGATCCAGAGGGGCAGTTGCCCTACCCATCCCTGCTCGGCCATGGAGTCCAAACTCTGCTCAGTCGCCCCAGTGTCCCTGGCTGGAGAGCCAGGGTCAGGCTGTGTCGGGAGCAATAGAGGGCCCAGAGTCCCAATCGCAGTTGGCCAGTAATGCATCAGATTCTCTTGGGTCTCTGTCCCCTGAAGAAGCTCATGATACAACGGACAGGACCTCGGGCTGCATCAGACTGGGTAGGGCTAGCACCGAGGAGCTCCCGGGGTTCGGCCTCAGGCCATGCTCATCTGCCAAAGGAGCTCCAGCATTTGCCCCTGGGGGGTGTAACAAAGGGATCCCAGCGCTTCAAACAGTGACGTTCCAAACCCAGCTGTACGGGGCTCCAGCTTGGACATAGTCCTCACCATGGCTCGCAGCTAACCTCCAGGCCACGGCAAAGGCCAGCGTCCTGAGCCAGCCCTCCCCCCAGAACGAGGGCTTGGGAGATCCTTAACAAAACACAGAGAGAGACATGACCAAGAGGGGCCAGGAGGACACAGAGGATCACCTGTCGGCCCATCCCACTCAAGGATCCTGGCAGGCCGTGGTCTAATATGGCTTCTAAGTTTGCTTTGACAGTAAAATGCATCAACACGGGACGGGACGCCAAAGCCACAATGCTGCCTCTACCTGGACATGGTATAAATTCAACAAGATACAGTTTTGCACGTATAGGTTACAAGACACACATGAAATTATCCCCCCTACTGGCTTATTTACCCCTCAAACATTTTTGAATGGATCAGGCATGCTTTGTTCCTTAGCATTTTTTAAATTGTTTTTTTAATTGAAAATAAACTGATATTGTTGAGCCTACTGACTTGGGCAATAACGGTTGGTTTTTTAATAGGTCTTGCTCTATCCTCTTAGGTAAAATAAATCCACTCGCCACGTTTTAAAAATAACTCTGCAGCCTGGGTGTGTTCTGCCCAATAGACAATGGCTCAGAGGTGTAACAAAATGTATGGATTTTGCTCTAACCATGCTGCTATTTACATAGTGGTTATCTGTCATGCATTGTTACCAAGGCTGGCTGTTTCGTAGCTAGCTATATATATATATATATATATATATATATATATAACTACATATACAAGAAGGGATTTTGGATGAGGCTCAGATGGCTTGGGGCGGGGGGAAGCTTTTTTCCCTTTTAAAAAAAAAAAAGTATTAAAGTCTCAATTCCCACCCCCTCCTTCCCCCACACACTTTTAAACAGTCCAAGTTAAAAATGTGCCAAATTCAATAGAGCAAGACTCGATTCTAGGGGGTGCATTGTCCACTTCAGAGGAGTTGATGCCTGATAGAGGCCAGTGGAACGGGGAGCAAAATGGGAGGGGGTGGTGCATGGGCTTGGTGTTGTCCCCTCTGTGCCCCACCCACCAGTTGTGCCCTATGCCAGTCCTAAGCAGGGTATGTTGAACTCACATTCTGTTCACCCAATTGTTTTCTTCCCTGCTCTCCCCCAGTCCCAGACATGATTATTTTTAACACCCTTAGTGTTACCTGTAATGATAAACTGACCAATAGTCCAGGCGGTGGTGGGACATGGCATTAGATGCTGATTTAAGGACCCCAACAATGGAAGTTGTATGGGGCAACAGTCCAAGGCCTGGGGTGAAAGCAGAGTGCGTTGGGTTTACTCTCATGAGTAAATTAACTTGTCTGCTTGTATCACAATCACTGAGCTCTGGTGTGTTTATGATGTCACCTTGGTCCATAAAAATCCCATTAGCCTTTCACTTTCTTGGATCAGCTCTAATTGCAGAATGGAGGGGGTGGTACAGCTGTGGCTATTGCAGGCTGAGAGCTGCTTTGCTCCCTTTCCCATCACGCGAAGGCAGCAGGCGTTCTGCGGCAGCCCGGGGCAGCGCTTAGAGGCTCTGCTGGGTGGAATCACTGCCTCTGCTCCTTGGACCTCCTGGCCTTTGTCATTGTGCAGCAAGGACATATGCTCAGCGATGAGCTGGCTTGTGTTTAAAGCTCATGTATGGATCCAGAACTCTATCGGGGCTCCCTCCTACAACGGTCCCCAGGCACCCTCAGCAGCCAGGTGTCTCTTAGAACTGGGAACAAACTTACTCTGCCCTGGTTACAGTTCGTAGGACTGCCCCACTGCCAGGCTGATGGGTGCATGGAGCTCTCCTGCGGATTAAATATGGAAGCGCCAGTGGTACTTAAAAGGTAAGGGGTGGGGGTGGGGGGAGTGTACAAATAAAGGATCAATATTTGTCGGAGGGAAAGGGTAGGGTGGAGAGGGGGTTGGGAGTGAAACATTCCCCAACTGTACTAGAGTGTAAGGGGTGGGAAACTGACCACCCTTCTCCCCAGGACCTAGACTCTCTGGGCACTGGTGAATTCCACCTCCTGGGAGATGTCCCGGACTGCTGGGCCTGTGCCCCGGCCGCCCCAACGTTTACTCCTCGTGCTCTCCTCACCCTCTTCCTACTCACAAAAATAGAAGTTCAGCCGTGGCTTGGTGCTACCATCGGCTTCTCTAAACCACAAGCTGTGGGGCTGGAAAGCCTGGGGAGAGTCCCAGGCAGGAGCTGTCCCGCTAGTGGTGTGGCCAGTCACAAGCTTCCCTAGGAAGACACTTCCATAGGCCACTTCCACATTGCCAGGAAAACGTAGCTGGTAATCAGGGAGCTTTGCAAGGATACTGCAGAGCTGGCTGTCATGGGGCTGCAGCGAGGTCCTTTGAGGGATAGTATGCGAAAGAGCCAGGATAAACCAGGACTGGACTCTCAGAAGGAAAGGAAAGCAGTGTGTGGACGCACATCAGCTGCCACTAGCCAAGGGCTGGTTCAACCAAAGCAAAGCCACTAACATTGAAGGCCTCTTAGAGCCAGTAAATGGGAAACTAGATTGCTTGGTCTGCGCCAGTACAGAGTGGACCAAATGGGGAAGGGATGGTGATTCCTTCTTGTTACCTCAGGAAATGCTGTAGCAGGGGCGTGATGTGAACCTGTTTCCTTATCAGGTCCAGTCCTGGCCCCCTGAAAGGGAGTTAGGGGCTCAAGACAGTCGCTGCTCTTTGGGGAAGGGGGCAAATATGGCCTATATTTGGAGGGAGGCAAAGGAAGTGGACTGGGTTCAGCAGCCAGTCGGCCTTATGGTAAGCAGCAGAGACCTTGGCCTGTGGGGCACCTTTGGTCCTTGTTTGGAATGGTTTCAGTCTCTCTCTTAGCCGACGTGCTTCCCCTCTTAGCTGTGTATGATGCTGGAAGGGGGTGAGAGAGCACCCCCCCCTCCCTCCTGGGCCAGCTACTCACCCACCCCATGACCACCAGTGACTGAGATTATCTCAAGGGGTTTCCTGGCGCAGCCAGACACTCAGTGTTCGAGCTAGCTCTCACCCTGGGTGTGCTCCTGGCTTGCATTTAGCAGGCTTCCTGTTAGCCCACAACTCCCAGCTGCCCCACAGTTTATAGCAACTCTGGGCCCTGAGACCACCCCAAATGTCCTTTTTCCTTTCTCAGCCTCATGCCTAATTAACACTATGACGTGGAACAGCTTCACCAGGGCAGAGAGTGAGCGCCCGAGCCTCAAGGCCTGGCTTCCCCCAGGGTTAGGCTCAGCTCCTGGAGAGTGGGAGAGCCAAGTTTGAGGCTGACTCAGATTTGATGGCAGCCTTTGCTGGAGCGTCGCAACCTCTGGGCTCTGTTGGAGGGGTGGTGCTGCCTGCTGTGAAAAGTCTCGTTTGTGCCAGGAAGCAAAGCCCTGCAGGCGCACACCCCCCCCTAAGAGCCTGCCCCGGCTCAGGCAGTCTAGACAATTTCACACACATATATCTAGATATCAAGGTAGGGATTAAACCTGACACTCCTACAGCCCAGCTGAGGGCCACTACTGCTGGACTAGGTCTCTGGCCCAACTCCAGCATGGAACAGTGTCAAGGGGGGAGATTGACAATGCTCAGCTAGGCAATTCCCTCGGGCCCGGTGGTTAAGGCCCAAGCTGGGGTGAGGGAGAGCCTGGTTCCAGTGCCCTGTTCCCTCGTCAGGGCCACAAAGGTGGGGCACTGGCTGTGTTAGCTGACTCGTGGAGTGCCCCATGGGCAGAGTTTATAGCCACAACATTTCTATGAGGCAACTGTGGTTTGGGCACAGAAGACATTCTCTGAAGCTACCTACCTGGTTTGAGAGGCTCACTGCCTCCACAGCACTCAGCGGGCACCCTAGCAAACTCACAGCCTGACCATGCCTAGTAAATCCCCTAACCACTAGGCTAGCGAGGGACTCAAACACAGCTCCCTTGTTTCTCCATGTAGCCTAATACCTATTGAATTAGTTATAAATATAAAGTGGAACAACTTCACCAGGGGAGACTCAGACCTTCCTGCTGTGAGTTCCCCTGTGGCTGGGTGTAAGCGATCCAGGTTTGACTCAGGGGGGGTCTAGTTTTACTTTTAATTAAGTATTAATTGGACCACATCCTAGGGACTGACACCCACCCTGCCCCCCCGCGGTGGGCAATCCCTGTTCAAACCCCCTCCCTCTCCCACGCCCTCCCAGGAAGACAATGGCTCCTGCAAAGGAGATGGGATTTAAACAAAGACCCCACCTGGGAGGGAGGAAATCCCTGTCCAACCCCCTTTTTAGGGGGCAGAGGGGAGACTGGCACTAGGCTCACCCACAACACAGACAAATACCCTAACCACTGGACTATAGAACAATCCTAACCCTTGGGTGGACCCAACTAATACTGAATGGAAGTGGCCTAGCCTCAACAGGCAAGAACAAGGATACGAGCACTTAACCAACTCTTCCTCTCTGCAAGCAGAGGCAGGAATTGAACCAGCATGTCCAACATCTCTGGGGCTGGCCCAGACCACCGAGCTATAGCCAGGGTCTGACTTTGCTGGGGCCCAAATAACCATTAATGAAAGTGGAACAGCTTCAACAGGAAGGCTGGCAAGAGCGCTCTATTCACATAGCTGCTCCATCACCACATTTGAGCAGCTCACTGGGTACCATTGGGTCACATGCAGCCATACTGGTAGAAACACCGGGAGGGATTTGCATCTGCCTCACCAACACCCCAGGCAAACAACCCAGCTCCACCTTCTCGCCTTGAGTTCTGAAGACCTTGTACCTTAAACCCACCCCTGGGACGTATCTGGCTCTGTACAGTTTTAGGTCATGCATCTTCAGACGACGTACAGTAGTGCAACGCACGATGGGACATGTATGCAAATCCTCCCAGTGCTGCTTTCATTTAAGACGTCAGTCGGCCTACAAGGATGGCTTTTTAAGCAGCCATTTTGGTAAATCAACCTAGGTGCTGCCTGATTGGGTGGGCCCCTCTCAAGTCCAGCTGCTACTGTAAGCCTGCCTTGCACTGGTCATTTGCATAAATATCCCATGATGCTGTTTTTCAAAAACCAAGACTCTTTTGTGCTCGGTCCTGCACTGAGATTGGATTCGTGAACGTTCAGTTATCAAAGGCATGCACCGCCGTGTAACCACTCCTTCTCTGGCAATCACACAGGGGCTGCAAGGTTCAATACCCTCCCTAGCTGCCACAGGGGGGCAATAGCCCAGGGTCTGTTTGCCCAGCAATGCACCTGTCGCACCAGAAGGAACTAAACCTTAAGTTGTTCGATGGAGCCTTGGACAGTCCAGTCCCCACGCAGCTGCTCTCTCGCTTCTCTGGGCGGCTGATGGGAGTCAAAGCAGTCGCATGAAGGCGCTCAGATGTTCACAGCGCTTCTCCACCGACCGGCCTAGTCCAGCTGTACGTATCCCCAAAGCAAGCACAGTGTATCTGGTCAACTCACATTTTCAGGCTCAGCTGTCACCTTAGCACAATGTTTGAAGGTCCCAGTGTAAAACCGAAGAGAAAGGAAGACGATGCCCTGCCACGGCCTGGTGCCTCTGGGACCCACGGCAGAAGCTGGCTTTACGCTTTCAAAGAACAGCACGTAGAAACGATGAGACATGCAGTGGAAGGAAGCGACTTTGCAGAATGAAAAGAACCATCCCTGTCTTTAACCATTTCCCCTGACAGCACTCAGGGCTGTCTGGGAACCCTTCCACAGCCACCAAAGGGTATTGCAGCTTAAAACAAAATGGAAGCAAAAACCAAAGGTTACATAACTGAGGTATCGATAGCTCTGGGTCGCTTAGAATGTCCATAGGTTATGCTGGACTATGGAGCTTCCTATTTGTTCTTCCCGAGCGATGCGTCCACCTCGTCTTCCGGCTTCAGCGAGTGCCACTGGGCGATGGGCCGCCTGGGGTTAGCCAGCATGTCGGACCAGTGCCGCAGCTCTGTGCCACTGGCGTTGGAGCCAACAAACACTTTGCCGATGGCTTCGTTCTTCCCCAGCTTGTCGTAATCCAGGACGGTGATCACCACCTGCACTTTCTGGGGCAAACGGAAACGCTGTGTTATTGCCAATATCGCAGCTGCAAAATGGCCCGATGCCACTGAGAACCCAGTGGGAATCGATGGTAGCCAAGATTCCCCTGCAGCTGGGAGACAGGTACCAGCCTGTCCAGTGATGCCTGATGGATCTGAGCACCTGTTCCCGTGGGAATCATGTTCCCGAATCCCCCAGGCAGCTAGGCAAAGCTCACCCTGTATCTTCAGACAGCTCTCCCTTCTCGTTTTAGAGGCAATTGATATTAAAGGGGCAGGTCTGTCCTGAAAAGGGGCTGTGTAATATTGGCAGAACACCTGCTCCCAATGGCCAAGTTTAGCTTCTGAAGCAAGTTCTTCCCCTTCCTCTAGCTAGGCAGAGTCAATGCAGCTAAGGGCTTATCGCCAACCAAATGTTGCACCATTTTAACTCCACTGGTACAGTTAAAGTGGTACAAACCCCCTAGCATGGATGTAGTGATAACGGTATAAAGGTGCTAATACCAGCATAGCTAAACCTGTAGGCTGGGGGAAGGCACCTTTATATCAGAGTAACTGCCCCCATCCTAGGGCTTGTGCTGGTGTAACTATTTCAGTAAAAAAAAAAAGGAACCCCCTGACCAGGAGAGTTATACCGGGCCACAAACTGGCGGAGAGCAGGCCTGAGTTCCCATGGGTTACACCTCTGCACAGTGCACACCATTAAAGGTAATATGGCTGCAGCAGGGAAGGGTGTCACCGAGGTCAGGGCTGTGCTGGGGGCCCAGGGGCAGAGTGTGAAGGGGATGGGGTTGCACAGGGGTCACTAGTGAAGGGCCCGGCTGTTATGGGGTTCACCAAGGACAGAGGGCGAAGGGGCCAGAACTGCACGGGGGCTGCCAAGGGCAGAGTGAAGTGGGCACAGTGGTCTCCAAGGGCAGCCGATGAAAAGACTGGGGCCATGTGGGGGTCACCGAGGGCAGTGGGGATGGGGGTCACCAACGGCCTCATTTGCCCAGAAGAATCTTTCATTACAGGCGATGAAGCAAGAGGCGAAAAGGACCCAGCTTGACTTGCGCAGGGCTCTAAATATGCATTTGGTGCTTAGCTTTAGGTCCCTCCTTTGAGCCATTTGGCCTCAGATCCCAGGCTTGGGGCTTTGCCAGGCTGGCAGGCCAGGGGAAAACCCAACTTTCTGCTTGGAACCGGGGCAGGTCGGTCCTGGAGCAGCTGAGAAACAATAACACAGGGCCACTCACTCCTCTAGCCGTGATTTGACCAGACCAGTGTCTTTGTCTCACTAACTCTGCCCCTCCACCCTCTGGCTGCCGTTAGCATTGGTTATTTCTGGCAAGGGTAACTCTCGCTGCAGGGGGCTAAGGACTAGTGGGTGTAATTTGCAACGGGGTTCATTTGCTGAGATATGGAGAAGCCACAGCTTCGGCCCAGGCCAATGGGAGCTCCAAGCGCCCAGTGATTCTGACATTCAGGCCCCAGTGATATTGGTAGCATTTGCCCAGCGTAGACCCTGCCTTTCTGTACTGCCTCTTGCGTTCAAAGCATCCACCCTCATTACACAGCAGCGATATGTCAGTCTGGAGGAGCTCGGCTCCTGCTCAGAACTAGCGTGTATGAAACGCCGGCCCAACACTGGCTCCCATCTCTCCATCTCCTCTGCTGCTCAGGGGGTGGATGTGTCTAGATCATCTGAAGACCTGGGTGGTCACCTTATATGGGTGGATGTCATGGGGAAAGGGTCTTATCCCTCCAATCAGAGGATCCCAACTCAGTCATGTGATCTGTCACTCACCCGTCTCTAAGCCCCACCCCAAACCTCCCAAGATGAGAATCTCGGCACGGGAACCTGTATCTGCTCAAAGGGGATCTCGAAGCTGAAGGACTCATTGAAGTAGGGGTTCAGGGTCTTCTTCTTCACAGTGGTCTTCTTCTTCTTCAGCCTCTTGCCATTCTGCATCAGGTGGATCTTCACATATGGATCTGTAAGGAGAGCAGGTCAGGAGAGGTCAGAGCCAGCCCGACATGTGGGCATACAGGAGCACAGAGACCGTAGAGGGCAGGGTAGCCAGGTTGGGTTTATCTGTGACTCGGGGGTATGAGCTGGCAGAGTGCATCATGCAATGTAGAGACCTGCTGTCAAATCAGGAGCAGGCAGGAACAATACGCAGACGCCATTTATCTATCTGTCTACTATTAAGTACCTACATGGGGGGAAGACGCCTGAGAGCACAGGGCTCTTCAATGGAGCAGACAGCTCGGGTCTTGCCAGAAAGACGAGCAGCCACGATGGAAGCCGTACATGTCGCAGCTGCTCCCATACGACCACCTGGGCCTGATTCCTGTGTCTCAGGAACTCCTTAACCCCAGAGTGAGCCCTGTCCACGTTCCTTTGCACTGGGGTCAGTGCATACACAGGCAATGGGGAACCCAGCCCCACAGAAAGTCAAAGGGCACACTGGGAGCAAGACCCGCTCCCTCCCTTGGGGCTGTGGGGCAGCCACCCGCAGAGGTGATGGCCTCAAGACAACAAGATGAAGGCCACTGAAGCACTGTTTTGCAGAGGGAGCTCTCAGACCCTCTGTTCCTAAAGCTCAGGCTTCAAGCCAGTTGCCTGCAGGCGTCAGGGAGGAATCTCCCCCTCCCAATGTATGGGGGGCAGTGGTCTCCGTCCTTCTAAGCAGCAAGGATGGCCACAGCTGGAGACAGGCATTGGGTGGGGTGAGCCAGGGCTCTGAGCTGGCATCCACCATTCTCTCTCTCAGGTGCTTGACTGCAGCGTGTGGGTCACTTGCCAGGATTATCTGGGCATCTCTCACATAATCAGTTCCCTGCCATTGCAGGGGCCTCGCACACTGGTGCACCTCAGTCCCTCCTGTTCTCTGTTGGTGGCACATGACAGACCAGTCCACAATGGGCTGGAACACTTGGAGCTAATTTGGGTTGTTGGGTTTAGGGTGCGGGTGCTGGGTGGCCTGTGATCTACAGGGGCTCAGACTAGATGATCTGTGTGGTCCCTTCTGGCCTTAATCCCACCAGATACAGCACTCAGCACCCGGGTTTCTGAGTTAAAGGTGCTGAGCTCTGGGCAGGAATTCTGCCTGGGGGGTGTTAGTCAGCAGCGGGATGGGGCTGGTGTGCTGGCTCAGGAGCGCCATCTGGTGCTGGAAGGTGGCTCTGCTCTTACCTGAGAGACCCCCAACGTCCATCTTTTTCAGGTTCTTGGCTTCCAGGATGCAGACGGTGAGTTTCCCGGCGGTGGGCACGTACCGTAGCGAGATGCAGATATCTCCCAGCTTCTCTGGCTGTGGAGCAAGGGGGAAAGCAGAGGTCAGTGCTTTTCCATGCCCTGGTATCCTGGGATACTTACACTGAGAATCAATCCCTCAGGAAACTATGGGAGGAGATCCAAGAACCCCTTCACCCATCAAGCTAACCCCTGCATTAGACACGGTGCTGCATCGCCGGTGCAGGCCGGCAGGAGGTCTGTGACAGCGCCAGCCCGCAGCTGGTGGGAGAGATCAGTTCTAGCAGTTTTTACCAGATTTAAGGCAGGGCTTTTGCATAAGGAAGACACCTGGCAGTGGACAGTGGGACCTGAGTTCTGTGCAGGTCTCAGGGCACAGCCAAAGCCTGTGTTAAATCGGAGTGTCTCCCCATTACAGGGCCCCCCCAGCGCCACATGGACTGACACACAGTGTAGTATTTACCAGCTCCTGCCGTCAGACCACTGTACCAACAGTCCTGAGTTCGGCCTCGCAAACCTTCCTGTGAGGTGCGTCACTATTATTAACCCCACTGTGCAACTGGGGAAACCAAGGCACAGAGGGGTGGGGACATGGCAAAGTCAGACTTAACACCCCATTCTGCTGACTGCCAGCCACAGGACCCCGCCAAAGTGCCTTAGCATTCAATTCCTAGGAGGTCCATATGCATTATATTGATTTAGCGAGGCTGAGTGACTTCCCAAGGTCACACACCATGGCGATGGTGGACCTGGGAATAGAACCCAGGAGCCCTTCTCTAGCTGCAAGACCCTACTCCCTTGCTAGAGCTGGGAATAGACCCCAGGATGCTTTGTCCCTTGCTCCTGCCACTAACCCACTCTCCTGCAGGTTATCGATCTCCCATTGCAGGATGGATCCTCTTCCCCCTCCCTCCCCCATGCTCCATTGCAAAGACAACACTTATAAGAAGCCCCCCTCCTGGGGTGACCTTGAAAGCACAGCGGCTGCCTGATGAGCCCAAATCCTGACCCTTTGTAGCACATTGTCTGAAGCCGCCTCCTGCTGGCCAGACACCCGCCTCCCCTTGCCCTCCCATCTCACCTCCTCCTTCTCGCCACCCTGCAGGTCTCTCCACTCCTCAATGGGCTGGCCCAGGTCCACTGTGTTCATGGGCACCTTGACCTCCCCAATGATGTCGTGCTTGGAGAAGCGATCAAAGTCGTAGATGGCCATCACCAAGGTTTTCCCGCCCAGCTCTTGGTAGGGAACCTGTTATGAAGAAGGACCCTTGCAAACCATTGCCATAGCAACATGGGGCCTGGTGTAAGGAAGGATCTGATCAGCTGACGAAGGGTCTGACAAGCGATCATGCACCACAGTGACTAAGGCTTGGACCCCTTCACCGGTTCTTGCAACGAGAGGCCAGAATTGCTGTGTCAGAGCAATAGCACCGCTCAGCCACACAGCTGCACATGTAGTGCGGGCCAAGGGCTCTGGTTGGTACTTATAACTTTGCAATCTGGGCAACTGCCTTGGTTCTCATTCAATATGCTGGTAAATTATTTACTGGGGGCAGCCCCGCTACCAGGGGAGGTGCAGATCCTCCTGACGTTCCAGACTGGGGCATGGTGGGAGCAGGGGCAGAAGGCTGAGATACATCCCTGGCTGGAAGACAGACAGGAGTTCTGCCCTTCCGACAGTATTATACTGACTTAACAGCAAGGCTAAGGGGCTCCTCACGGTCACACACTATGGCCATGGCAGACCTGGGAGTAGAACCCAGGACAACTGTCCCCTGCAGGACAGAGTGGGGTCTAGCCATTGGGGCTGGGGACCACTGTGCTGGGGGAACTGGGAAGGGTCTCACCTTGAAGACAAAGGTCTCATTGAAGGCCGGGTTGAGGGTCTTCTTCTGCACTTTGGTCTCGTATTTCTTCTTCTTGTCTGGGAGCAGGAAGACTTTGACGTATGGGTCCGAGGTGCCGCCCATATCCAGCGCCGGGAGCTCGGCCGCTTGGAGAATGCCCACCGTCAGCTGGAGGGGGAAGAGGGATGTTTCCCTCAGTGAGATGGCTCAGCAAGATGCCGCTCCCACTCCACACTGCATGGAAAAGATCCCCAGTGGATCTTCCAGCTCCACGTTCCCTCTGCCCCTGGCCAGTCAGGGACAGCGCTTGGTCACCCTCCCCGACACTCTGCTGCAGCTGGGGGCTGGAAATGGCTTGCTGAACCGTGTCATTCCCACAGACGGTGCTCTCTCTGTGCTGACGGTGGGCCTGCCAGCTCTGGGCTCGGCCCGGTGGAGAGGCACCTTCCATCCATCTTCCCCTTCCTCACATCCCAGGGTGCTTGGGGAGTGCTAGAAGGGGCCCTTTCAAAGGGCATGTGGGACAATCATGGTGGGGATAAATTCCCACCCCACATCTCTGCCCTTTGCAGACACCTGTGCCACTCAGAGGCTGGCGTTCACCCTGCGCTCTTTGGCTGGAGTTTCCAAGGGCGAGTTCTTCACTCGGGCCCTCTCCTCACAGCCTTCCCACGATGCCCTACCCTCCTCCCCCAACCTCCCCGTGTCCCAGCCCCTCTCCTGCCCATGTCACCTGATTAGCCTGGAAATCATAGTCCAGCGAGAACTGCAGCTTGCCCAGGTTCTCTGGCTCCTTCTCCTCCTCCTCGCCTTCTCCCTCCGTCAGGCCCATCTCCGCATCGTCGTCATCCTGTTTGTTCTGCAGAGGACACAGAGTCTGCCTGCTTAGCTACGAGGCTTCAGACACTGCCGGCCGATCACACACACACCGCTCTTCCCCAGCTCCGTGCCTCGGGGATTCCCAGCCTCAGAATTCATGCATGAGGGTCACGACTGAGAGGAGGCAGGAGGCTGAACTGAGGTTCCGTTCAGTGGAATCCCCAGAGACACAACCACCCTCTACTGGAGGGACAGCAAGACCCTGCTCTAATGTGTAACCGGAGCCTGAACACAACTGAGCTTTGGGAGCAGAAGGACCTGAGATCTAGCTGCCCTGATGATTGTGCAGCCCTGTCAGCATAGCATAGCAATGGCTGGGAAGCAGGCCTGGGAGAAGCCGCTGCAAAGCAGGGAGGTCAGCACTGGCCAGACATAAAGGGGAGGGAGAGGTTACTCACGTCCTATGGTAACTGGAGTTCTTTGAGATGTCTTGTCCCTGTGGGTGCTCCACGGGAGGACGTGCGTGCACTCGGGCACTCCTGACTAGAGATTTTTTCATTAGCAGTGTCTGCGGGTCCGTGCCTGTGCTGTATGCCTCCTCATGCTCAGTAGGAGGGCATATAGGGAGGAGTGGACCCACGCCACTCCAGTTCCTTCTCAACCTCACAGTATGGTAGGACCCAGAAGCAGAGGGAAAGGAGGGCAGTCGGTGGAGCACCCATAGGGACAAAATATTTTGAAGAACTCCAGTTACTGTCCAAGGAAAGTAACCTCCCCTTCTTGGAGTTATTGTCCCCACGGGTGCTCCACAAAAGGAGACTCCAGAGCAGTACCTCAGTGAGGAGGCGGATGCTGAGGAGGCGGATTCAGTGCAGAGTTTAGAACAGCTTCACCAATGGCTGCATCCACTCTGCAGGCACGTACTAAGGCATAGGGGTGTGAGAACGTGTCCATGAGGGGACCTTTCTCAGGAGGGCTGTGGGTGTGGATTGAGCCCTAGTGGAATGAGCACTGACTTTAGGAGGGGATGCACTCATAGCACGCCAGAATACACCCCAAAACCCATTTAGATAGTCTCTGGGTAGAAACAGAGGGACCTCTCATCCTCTCGGCGATGAAGATGAAGATCCTGGGGAAAACCCTGAAAGGTACAGTCCTGTGTAGGTAGAAGGCCAGAGCTCTTCTTGTATCCAGAGTATGGAGACTCGCCTCTTGCCTCAAAGACGGAGGCCTAGGATAAAAGATCAGCAGTTGGATGTCCTGATGAATATGGAACTCCGATGAAACTTTAGCGAGGAAGCCAGGGTGGGGACGCAGGGTAACTGTCACCTACCCTCCTGGCCGTGAGGAATGAAGTATTGAAGAGCAGATAGAGGAACGAACAGGTTCTCATGGATTCAAAAGGAAGCCCTCTTAACACACGAAGCACTAAATTGAGGTCCCAGAGCAGAGCAGGCTCCTGCACTGGAGGAAACAAGTTAAGGAGGCCCCTTAGAAATGTTGCAGTTGTAGGATGTGTGAAGATCAAGAATCCTTTGACTGGCTCGTGAAATGCTGTGAGAGCAGCTAGGTGAACTTTCACCGAACTCAGGGAGAGACCCAGCAATTTCAGGTTTAACAGGCAGTCAAGTGAAGACTTGGCAGGGGACATGGAGCAATGACAGCACCAAATCCAGAAACGCTTCCTCTTCTGCATGCAAGTCTTTCTTGTGGTGGGCTTCCTGCTATTCACCAGAACTGTCTGGACTGCAAGAGGATGCTCCTGCTCTAAGCCGAGGAGTCATCGAGGAGCTAGGCCTTGAGGTGTAGTGATGAGAGGCTGTGTAGTGACAAAAGGCTGTGTAGTGATGAGAGGCTGGGGTGAGTTGTACAGTCCAACTCCTGTGTCAGGATGTCCATCAACAGAGGGAGGCGAAGAGGCAGACACAGCGAAAGACAAGTCAGGGCCAGGAACCATAGTTGTCTTGGCCACGCCTGGGCTCTGCGACTGATCATTGCTCTTTCTTGTTTCAACTTTTTCAGGACTGTGCAGCAGGAGAATTGGGGGATAAGTGTATAGCAGACCTCGAGGCTAAGGGGCACCAAGAGCATCTCCCTTCTTGAGTAGAAATATCAGCACTTTGTGCTGAAAGGCATCATATGAAAGTCTACCTGCAGAAGACCCCCAGATAAGGCAGATTATAAAAGACCAAATTATTCAGTTCTCTCTCATGGTCTTGATGGAAGAATCTGCTCAATGAATGTACAATGGTGTTCTGCGGTGCACAGCTTTACCAACTCTTTGCATAAGGACCAGGATTTGCTCCTCGTTGGTGGTTTATACAGTACCTGCTTGCTCAGTTGCCTAACATCACTCTGACCAAATGGCATAACGGACTGCTTGGAGTGCGAAGACGGCGATGTGAAGTAACGACTCCCAAGGAGAAACACCTGCCTTGAGCTGTATTATCCTAGAGGTGAACGCCTCAGCCTGGGAGTGAGATCTCCATGGTAATGACGTGAGCAGAAGGTGGGCATGAGAAGGGGGTTCCCACACAGTCTTTGAGGATTTTTCCACCAAGAGAGGGAGTCGAGTCCCATCAGAGGCACTGATACCCTTCTGGACACATTGTGTGTGTTGGGGAGATAGGCTGTCTTGAGTCAGGCTTGAAGGGACCAGGAGCGCCATCTTGCATGGGAGTTCAAAAGTACAGGCTGCCACGTGTCCGACAGTTGAAGGCAAGCCCTCAGTGTGGTTCGTGAGCTTTGCTGCGGCGTGGAGATTTGGCTGGACATCGTGGCAAACCTGTCTGCAGGTAGATACGATCTGGCTGCCACAGAGTCTAGGGCAGTCCTGATAAAGCCTATGCGTTACACAAGTATCCAAGGCGATTGCTCTATATGGAGGTAAAGGCCCAGGGAGTGGCCTGCTTGGTAGTGGACTGCACCTTGAGCAAAGAACAACCCTTGAGGAGCCAGTCCCCAATAGGGGGGGGATGATTTCCCCCAGCTGCCAAAGGCCATCTGCTACGATGGAGAGGACCTTCTTGAAGACTCTCAGGGCAACTGACACGGTACCGGTAGTGTTTGGTGCCCACTACAAATCTGAGGAAGTGCCAGTGCTCTGAGTGTATGGCGACATCGAAGGTGACGAACCAGCCCCCGGGATCTAAGGATGGAATAACTCCTGCAAGGGTGAGTGTCCTGAATGCTGCACATTAATACGGAATGTTTAGAATCCAAAGGTCCAGAATCAGTCACCACCCTCCTTTTCCCTTGGGACCAGGAATAGAATCCTCTTCTGACGAAGTCTGAGGGAACAGGTTCTACTCACCCCCAGTTGCAGGATGGATTTCATCTCCTGCTTTAGGAGCCCCTCATGAGAAGGGTCCCTGAATAGGCAGGGGGAGGAGGAGCATGCAGCTGAAATGGATGGAAAATCACCTCCAGTATCCATTTGTCTGAGGTGATGCGCTCCCAGAAAGGGAGAAAATGGGCGAACTGTCCCCATAGTGTGGATGGATGGAGGGTTGATGCAGCTGAAGATCCGATGGGGAGAGATTTTGGTCCTTGACTAACGGGTCAAAATGATTGTTTGGATGAGGTAGCCAACTGAGAGGTGATGGTGGAAGATGGGCCTTTCTTATGCAGTCTGGGCCTCTTTGTAGGCAGCTCAAACAATCTTTGGGGGTCTGAGAGTACACAGGACATGAGCTTTGCCTTGTCTGAGGCTTGCTGTATCTTCTCTTTGTAGATGGTGCATGTGTGCCGAGAGATCACAATGTTGCTCTAAGTCCATGGCATCGCTAAAACGTTTAGGCCTTTTAAAGGGCCGGTCTTCCACAGTGTTTTGCACCTCCCTGGGCAGGCTGGAGGACTGGAGCCAAGAGGCACAGGGCATGATTACAGCAGGAGCCATAGAGCACCGAACAGTATCTGCCAGATCAAGGGAAGCCTGCAGCAACGTCTTCGTGATTATCTGACCCTCTGTAATACGAGCTGGAAAACGGCTCTCTCTTGTCCTGAGGCGACAAATCAGTCCAATGGGAACATTTAGAGCAATTTGTAAAGTCACCTTTCGCCATCAGGGCTTGATAGTTGGTGACTCTGAATTGAAGGGAGGCCTTTGAGTAGCTGATACAACCTAGAAGGTCCAGCCATTTAAGCTCCTTATCAGTTGGTGTTGATGTGAAGCAACACTGCCTACTTCTCTCATTGGCGGTGTTGACGACCAGAGAGTTAGGGTTGGGATAGGAGAACAGGTGCTCCAAACCTTTGGCTGGGACATAGTATTTTTTATCTGCCCTATTGCAGGTGGGTGGTTTGGCAGCCGGAGTCTGCCACACTGCACAGGCTGGTAACAGTAGGGCCTTGTTGACAGGTTAGGTTACCCTGCCCCGAGGGGAGGTGTGCAGGATGTCCACCGCCGAGTGCCGCTGATCCTGGACTTCATCCAGAGGAATCTGTAAAGCCTCCATTATGTGCTTCAGAGGATCCTCAAAGGCCTTGAATCATCCACGTAGGACGGTGGAGGGGGCATAACTGCCTCATCTGGGGAGGAAGAGGATGGTGGTGTCTCCTCCTCTGTTTTCAATGGTGGGTTTTCTTGAGGAACACGAGGAGGGTCCTGAGCATGTTGTTGGCCAAGAATCTCAGTGGATCCTCTTGTGTGAGGGCACCCAGTAGACTTGGTCCCCATGAGGGGCTCAACGGTTCAAAAAAGCTCTCTCAGGAGGGGCATAAGGAAAAGGAGTAGGGCCCCAGAAGGGTTCCTGCCAGTGCTGATGAGTCATGCATTGGCTGGTTCCTGGCATCTCATCCTCAGGGAATGTCAAGGGAGGGAGGGTGAAACGAGTCGGTGGGGGAGCCTTGAATGGATACCTCTGAATCAAAGGAAGTGTCCTCTCCCATGTTCAGTGGTGGAGCTAGTGGAGTTAGTACCAGGCTTGGATCAGTACTGGGGGCTGAACTGGAAATTGTGAGGGTACTGGTGGGTGAGCATTTATATGAGGTTGTGGCAGATATGTTGGTTCCAGTTGGCATGCAGGTGTTGGTGGGAAAGTCCTCCCAGTACCCTCAGCACAGGGGACTTGGTTCCTCCAAGACCTGAAGGTTCTCGTGAACGAGGAACCGGGAAGGCACCAGTGAGCCTGGGGACTACTCCTCTGGGTGAAACACCTCTAGTGGTACTGGAGACAGTGCTAGTGATGAACCCACTTGCTCTGGAGAGGCCCGGGTGAAGGCAGATGGTACCAGGTGATATGGTTTCTTCAAAGAGTCCTTCCTCTTCAAGGAGTCCTTCTCTTTGGAAGAGTCCAATTCTGGTACCAACGGGTCTATCTTTCGCTGCTTGGTGGTGGGCTTTTCAGTGTGCAGCTTCACAGAAGAAGCCTTCCTTGGAGGCATCAGTGCCTTGGTACCGTGATTGATAGGAGCTTCAACAGGAGACATGGTCTCTTTGCTCCCAGGTTAAAGCAAGTAAAAATATATTTACAGGTGAGTCACAGTCTATAATGTCAAAAGGTAGCAGAGATGTAGTGTTCTGCCAGTTTCCCAAACGTCTTTCAGGATAACTCTGGGGATCTCTGCCTGCTTGTTCAGTTTTCTGCCCTGTTAGAATCCAAACAGCCAAGAGATGAAGAATTTTTCCTTGGATCCATATGTATTGCTTCTTCTCACAGAAGCCAAGCTGACAGTAACAGCTCCCACGCAGGTCCCTTCTTCATGGGGGTGGGGGGAGGAATGCACTTAACAAAGGCTTTGATCTCACACACAATGCCCATTTTGCTTTCCATGCACAGGAATTAGCACTCTCCAGTTCAAGTTCTTCATTTGCATTACACAAGGCTTCCTTCTTGTTTGATGGGTTACTTAGTTACAGGGGTTCATACAAAGCAGACATTTGTCATTACATTATACCAGGGCACAAATAAGTGAAAACAACGCATGCAACATCCAACCAGTTTTTCATGAAGTTTAAACACATTCTTATACATTTTAACAGCTACTTTGAACAATACTAACACACACGTGAGCTGTGAGTTTGTCAGTTCTCAGCTGACGCCTAGGCCAGAGCTGGCACTTGGCTTACTAGTGTCACACCCATCATGGAGACAGCAAGACTTGAATCCTGGGATCTTGGGCATAAGCCACCAGGAAAGCCACTGGTTGAGAGGGCCCGAGGAGCGAAAAGGGGAGAAGGGGGAACCCCCTCTCCCAAAGCTAAGAAATCATGCTAAGAAAATGAAATAATGACACAATTAAAGCAGCAAGGTAGCAGACACTACAGAATTCTGTCTCGAGCTGCAGGCAGTTGAGAAGGAGCTGGAAGGGCACGGGACCACTCCTCCTGGACGCCCTCGTACCAGAGCACAAGAAGGCATACGGCATAAGCACGGACCCGCAAACACTGCAAGAACTCCAAGAACAGAGGGAGCAACCCTGGGCGGATGGAAGGCATGGTCTCCCTGCAGACGGGCCAGGAAGGGGAATAGGGATATGACCCTTGTGGGAAAGGACTTGAGTAAGAGCCCCAAGCCTTTCCAGCATAGAAGGCTACAGGCACCCACCTACCTGCAGGGGAACGTAGGACCAACATTCGGAAACTGTCCCCCAAAGACAAGCTAAGTGGCTTGTCCAAGAACTGTGGCAGAGCAGGAAATTAAACCCCAGGCTAGTGTCCAAACCGCTGGCCCATCCCTCCTGTCATGCATTATCTGCTACATATTATTCTATTCAGGAGGTGTCTAGGAGCGACGTGGCAATGATCTGTTAGACGTGAACAAGGCATGGGAGCAGATACCACAGCTCAGCTGGGGAGTTCCCCTCTGACCTCCCAGATCTTAGCCTCAGACACAACTTGTAGCCTGTGTTTTGCAAAATGGGGCTTTGTATAGTTTTCCTGTATAGCAGTGGATTTATCGGAGCCCCAACTGCCCACTCTCCCCGGAGAACTCGTCAACATGCATTGGGCCTGCCGTGCGTAAGCTTTGGCGCTAAATTGGTGCATTGGACAAATCCACATACACCCCGCCCCTTTGCATGGCTGATAGAGAAGCGACATTCACTTTGCCACCTACCATGAGTTGCCATCCGGGTTAGTCAGAAAACATGGAGACAGAACAACACAGAAGGAGGACAACGAGAGCACAGAGAAGGAAGAGAAGGACATTATCGAGACAACCACCACACAGATAATCAACAACACCCAGTGCGCGTGAGAAACAACAGACTCCACCCTCTTAAAGGCACACCGTCCCCGGGCTGAGTGTGCCCGCTGGAGTGAATTTGGAAAGTTTTGTCGGCACCAACATTGATTTTGTACATACTCAGCCAATCTCTAAAAGGGGGGTGTCCATTAATGCACTTTGCCCTCATTACATGTATCTGAAACAAGCCAATTTCAACTTTCCCTTTAATGGAAAAGTGCCCAGCAAAGCCACTGTCGTTGCTACCAGTCCAGTGTTTCTCTGGAAACCAAAAGCACAGGAAGGAGAGAGAGAGAGAGAGAGAGAGAGAGAGAACATGATTTTCCTTACAAAGAGAACATGTTTACTGGGACAGCACAAAACCCCGCTGTATAACCCAGGGTGGAGAGGTGTGGAGAAAGGAAACTGACATGAAAAGGACAAGAAAATGAAGCCACTGTGACATCCTGGCTAAGTGTGCATGATCGCGTCTCCCTTGGCTGATGGGTACAAGCCCACCTACTAGTGCTGTCCCCACGAGAGATTCTCCTTTAGCTCCGGTGGGCGAGGTCTGTCTTTTCAGAGCAGCCCGGCCTGCTTTCTGCTCCATGGAGCGCATAACGGCGACGGGCAGTTGTTTATTCAGCCCTTTTGGAATCCCCCTCCCAGCTGTGGGCCACCCTGAGGAGCTGTGCTCTGGCTGAGATCAGGCTCATGCCAGTCATGGCCGCCGAGTGCCTGGCAATAGCTTTTCCCCCTGTTCCTTTGTACACCCATCAGCCTCTTGCTGCCATTGCAAGCCCTGGGTTTGCACTGGCCCTCAGCCTTTGCCTCATACCGAGCAGCCTCCCTCCTGGTGCTAGGACCGACCCTCCAGGCACTGCACCTCCCTTTAGTGCTCTGGAGCTAGGCTGTGTCACTAAGGCACCGGCCTGCCGTGGGGAGATGGGAAGCCGCGTCGGCCAAGAGGGAACTCCAGGAGAAACAATCCCTTTCAGAGCTCTAAGCAGGCCCATTGCACCCACTCACCCCTTGGATACATGTGTTACCCTCAGCTCCCCTCTTCATCCTGTGGGGGCAGCACAGACTCTAAGGGGAACTAGCAGGTGATGCACAAGGGGCAGAATTTGGCATGGTAGGGCAGGCTCCTTGCACAATTCCCTACTGCACACCTGCCAGGCTGGCCCTACAAGTGTTTTCCTAGATACACGGGGGTGCTGATCGCCTCCTAGGTTTCATCCTCTGCTTATGTAAGTAGCAGGGACAGTGACGTGGGTTGGGGGATGCCACTGGTAACAGTGCAGGGTAAATGCACAGAGCTTGAAGAAGCAGTTCACTGAGGCATTCAGTCACCAGTGATCCAAGTCCTGGTAAGACTCGCCATTCCCTGAGGAGTGAGCCCTGGGCTGCACCTCACTAAAATGCCTCCTGCAACTGCAAAGATAACAGCAGTATGGGCTATAAAACGCTCAGGTTCCAGCCTGCTAGCCCATATGTTGGGCTCGGCACCTCCAAAGGACCTGGCTGGAGTCGGGGGGTGGGGATATGGAGCCTCTCCTGTGACCCAGGCTCCACATGTCTGACCTGCTGGATTGCTACAAGGATCTGCTGCCACGGTGAACTGACTGCCACCAGCAAGGCCAACAGCATAGCTCCAAGCAGCCGATGCCGGCTGAAAGGGGAATGACTGATTGGAAAGCTCTAGCTGAAAGCTCTAGCTGAAAGGCATATGCTGCAGACCAGTCTATATATGGCGCTTTCCATAAAACAGGCCTTTGGGATCCCATCTGCCCTCCAGTATCTCTACAGCCTCCAACTTCCCATCTGAATAGGATCAGCCAGTCCTGTGGGGGCCGAATTCACACCAGCTGGCAGAACTCAGGCTGTGGGCCCTGCCGGTGGAAAGTCCATCCAGACAGGTCCCACTGCTGCAGGCAACTCCTGCTATGCCGGGGCTTCGCTGCTGGCTGGCACTGCTGAGGAGGGGGCAGGGAGGAAGGCAAGGCCAGAACATGTGGCTCTGGGAAGAAGGATAAAGGAGTTTGAGGCGCAAGTGGTGTTCTCGTCCATTCTCCCTGTGGCAGGAAAAGGCCGGGGTAGAGACCGTCGAATCGTGGAAGTCAACGAATGGCTACGCAGATGGTGTCGGAGAGAAGGGTTCGGATTCTTTGACCATGGGATGGTGTTCCAAGAAGGAGTGCTAGGCAGAGATGGGCTCCACCTGACGAAGAGAGGGAAGAGCATCTTTGGAAGCAGGCTGGCTAACCTAGTGAGGAGGGCTTTAAACTAGGTTCACCGGGGGAAGGAGACCAAAGCCCCGAGGTAAGTGGGGAAGTGGGATACTGGGAGGAAGCACAAGTAGGTGAGTGCAAGAGGGGAGGGCTCCTGCCCCATACTGGGACAGCAGGACAATCGGTGAGTTATCTTAAATGCCTATACACAAATGCAAGAAGCCTGGGGAACAAGCAGGGAGAACTGGAAGTCCTGGCACAGTCAAGGAATTATGATGTAATTGGAATAACAGAGACTTGGTGGGATAACTCACATGATTGGAGTACTGTCATGGATGGATATAAACTGTTCAGGAAGGATAGCCAGGACAGAAAAGGTGGGGGAGTTGCGTTGTATGTAAGAGAGCAGTATGACTGCTCAGAGCTCCAGTATGAAACTGCAGAAAAACCTGAGAGTCTCTGGATTAAATTTAGAAGTGGGAGCAACAAGGGTAATGTCGTGGTGGGAGTCTGCTACAGACCACCAGACCAGGGGGATGAGGTGGACGAGGCTTTCTTCCAGCAACTAATAGAAGTTACTAGATCACAGGCCCTGGTTCTCATGGGTGACTTTAATCACCCCGATATCTGCTGGGAGAGCAATACAGCGGTCCACGGACAATCCAGGAAGTTTTTGGAAAGTGTAGGGGACAATTTCCTGGTGCAAGTGCTGGAGGAACCAACTAGGGGAAAAGCTCTTCTTGACCTGCTGCTCACAAACAGGGAGGAAATAGTAGAGGAAGCAATAGTGGATGGGAACCTGGGAGGCAGTGACCATGAGATGGTTGAGTTCAGGATCCTGACACACGGAAGAAAGGAGAGCAGTAGAACAGAGACCCTGGACTTCAGAAAAGCAGACTTTGACTCCCTCAGGGAACTGATGGGCAAGGTCCCCTGGGAGGATAACATGAGGGGGAAAGGAGTCGAGGAAAGCTGGCTGTATTTTAAAGACTCCTTATTGAGGTTGCAGGAACAAACCATCCCGATGTGTAGAAAGAAAAGTAAATATGGCAGGCGACCAGCTTGGCTTAACAGTGAAATCCTTGCTCGTCTTAAACACAAAAAAGCAGCTTACAAGAAGTGGAAGATTGGACAAATGACCAGGGAGGAGTATATAAATGTTGTTCAGGCATGCAGGAGTGAAATTAGGAAGGCCAAATCACACTTGGAGTTGCAGCTAGCCAGAGATGTTAGGAGTAACAAGAAGGGTTTCTTCAGGTATGTTAGCAACAAGAAGAAAGTCAAGGAAAGTGTGGGCCCCTTGCTGAATGAGGGAGGGAACCTAGTGACAGAGGATGTGGAGAAAGCTAGTGTACTCAATGCTTTTTTTGCCTCTGTCTTCACAGACAAGGTCAGCTCCCAGGCGGCTGCACTCCGCAGCACGGTATGGGGAGGAGGTGACCAGCCCTCTGTGGAGAAAGAAGTAGTTCGGGACTATTTAGAAAAGCTGGACGAACACAAGTCCATGGGGCCGGATGCACTGCATCCGAGGGTGCTAAAGGAGTTGGCCAATGTGATTACAGAGCCATTGGCCATTATCTTTGACAAATCATGGCAATCGGGGGAGGTCCCGGATGACTGGAAAAAAGCTAATGTAGTGCCCATCTTTAAAAAAGGGAAGAAGGAAGATCCGGGGAACTACAGGCCAGTCAGTCTCACCTCAGTCCCTGGAAAAATCATGGAACAGGTCCTCAAGGAATCAATTCTGAACCACTTAAAGGAGGGGAAAGTGATCAGGAACAGTCAGCATGGATTCATCAAGGGCAAGTCATGCCTGACTAACCTAATTGCCTTCTATGATGAGATAACTGGCTCTGTGGATGAGGGGAAAGCAGTGGATGTGCTATTTCTTGACTTTAGCAAAGCTTTTGATACAGTCTCCCACAGTGTTCTGGTCAGCAAGTTAAGGAAGTATGGGCTGGATGAATGGACGGTACGGTGGATAGAAAACTGGCTGGATGGTCGTGCTCAACGGGTAGTGATCAATGGCTCCATGTCTAGTTGGCAGCCGGTATCAAGTGGAGTGCCCCAAGGGTCGGTGCTGGGGCCGGTTTTGTTCAATATCTTCATCAACGATCTGGAGGATGGTGTGGACTGCACCCTTAGCAAGTTTGCAGATGACACTAAACTGGGAGGAGTGGTTGATACGCTGGAGGGTAGGGACAGGATACAGAGGGACCTAGACAAATTAGAGGATTGGGCCAAAAGAAATCTGATGAGGTTCAACAAGGACAAGTGCAGAGTCCTGCACTTAGGACGGAAGAATCCCATGCACTGCTACAGACTAGGGACCGAATGGCTGGGCAGCAGTTCTGCAGAAAAGGACCTAGGGGTTACGGTGGACGAAAAGCTGCATATGAGTCAACAGTGTGCCCTTGTTGCCAAGAAGGCTAACGGCATTTTGGGCTGTATAAGTAGGGGCATTTCCAGCAGATCGAGGGACGTGATTATTCCCCTCTATTCGGCACTGGTGAGGCCTCATTTGGAGTACTGTGTCCAGTTTTGGGCCCCACGCTACAAGAAGGATGTGGATAAATTGGAAAGAGTCCAACGGAGGGCAACAAAAATGATTAGGGGGCTGGAGCACATGACTTATGAGGAGAGGCTGAGGGAACTGGGATTGTTTAGCCTGCAGAAGAGAAGAATGAGGGGGGATTTGATAGCTGCTTTCAACTACCTGAAAGGGGGTTCCAAAGAGGATGGATCTAGACTGTTCTCAGTGGTAGAAGATGACAGAACAAGGAGTAATGGTCTCAAGTTGCAGAGGGGGAGGTTTAGGTTGGATATTAGGAAAAACTTTTTCACTAGTAGGGTGGTGAAGCACTGGAATGGGTTACCTAGGGAGGTGGTGGAATCTCCTTCCTTTGAGGTTTTTAAGGTCAGGCTTGACAAAGCCCTGGCTGGGATGATCTAATTGGGTTTGGTCCTGCTTTGAGCAGGGGGTTGGACTAGATGACCTCCTGAGGTCCCTTCCAACCCTGAGATTCTATGATTCTATGTGAGTCTGGGACCATGGGGCTCCCATGGAACTTGCCTCACCATTTCCCTACGTGAAAAGAAAAAGGACACATGTTCATGGGCAGAGGGGCATGAGGTTCCAGCCTGGAAGAAACTCATGGGTTCTCATGAAGACTCACTGGGCACTTTGTTTTCATGAGGGAAAGTACACAAATTGGGGGGTGGGGGGTGGTATTGCAGCAGCTGTAGTCAGCAGATGATCCACCAGCACCTGTGGGCATTGTTTATAGGGTTCCACAGATCAAGTGAGCATCTGGTGTTCCTCTTATTATAGCCATAAATGTTCTCCAGGAAGGACTGATGAAGCAGTTTGGAGAAAGTTGGGACCCTGTTCTTGAACTTTCGCCAGCTCCTAGAACGAAATCGGACTCTAATCTGTTGGAAGCCTACATGTTTGGAGTCTGTTCCCCCTGGAACTTTTCAGGCTCATGCACCTCACTCTGCTCTTCCGGTTAGCAGCTATGACCGTTATCTGAAGCACTAAAATGCCTCAAGAAATACTGCTCTCCCTGGCTTTCCAGCCCAAATCGCATGAGACACCCTGTTTTTGTGATATTCCCAGACCTGCTTTGTATACTTGAGTGGTTTGCAGTTTGATCACATTGCTGGGTGATCACTGATCCTGAACTTTGACTCTTAAGGATGCTCCTCATCTCAGCATCTCCCCTGAAGGGGCTGATCCTTAAAATGTGAGAATGACTAAAAACAAAGAGGAAATGGGAGGAAATAGGGGGAAAGAAATACTTAAATGCCCTGAAATTTATGAACGGTGGTTCAGATAACGCAATCTGCTATTTTATACCAGTCAGACTCTCTGATGTCTTTAAGCTTTAGAAGCAGACAGCAATCCTGTGGGGAACGTGAGATAGTTTGTCTGTCAAATGATAAAGAACAGTAAACGCATTTCCATTCCTTGACAACAGAGAAGCAAACTCTGCTGATCAAGAGCAAGAACCAAGAGCCCTATGTAACTTCCTGATTCCTGTGGCTATCTCCTATGTGTCCTCTAGGTTTTGGGGAAACAGTGCTATTAACAAGGGTGAGTCTAAATTAAAATGTGTGTTACAAGACATCTCTATAAAATAGGCTGCACAAATGTATAATGGTCGGTAATGTAAAGCATGCCACCTGCTGGCATGTTTCATGGCTAGCTTTGTTCATAAATTTGTAGGTTCAATAAAGTTGTTGCTTTGTGGCACAGAACTCCCTGCGTGTATGTGGAAGGTAAAAAAAAACTGGATCCAAATTCTGCATCTGAGGCCCATTTCTAGTTAGGAAAGTCCCCCCACCCCCCTGCAATCCATACTGTAGAGGGGAAGACCCTATGCCTCCTTAGCAAAATAGCTATTTCCCACCCACTGTCTACAACTAACTCCTCACGCTGGATAAACCCTTCCCAAGTGCCTCATGGGAATGTAACCCACCCTAGGACAGCTGGGGAGCATTGTCTCCCTCTGGTGGTACTAATCTGCTACTGCATCAGTTTGATGCCATTACAGCCCCAGCTCATACTCATAGCGGTAACGGTCCATGGGTTCAAATCCTGCTCTCGACGAAAGCTGAGCTGGTTACCTTCACTCCATGTATCTGAGCAACTGCACACTTCTGCTGCTGGTTTAGCAATAAAGGACCGTGTTTGTTGTTTCCTTGGTCAAAATAACAAGCAGGCGCTTTCTAACATGCTGCTCAAGGGACCCGGCTGGGCCTTTACCAAGGGGTGTTTTACCTGGTTCCCTGATTTCATGTCTTTCATGTTCATGGCGTTCTTCATTCCTTTGCCCTTCTCCTTCTTGTTCTTCTTCTTTTTGCAGCAGCATTTTTTGCAGATGCAGAAGCAGCAGGTGAGGAGGAGCAGGCCGCCTACCACAGCGATGGCAATCAGGGCCCAGGGAGGCACTGTGCACAAAACAATGCCAGCCACATGATCACCCTTGTGCCACAGCCAAAGCCCCAGCGGCCAGCACCCACCTGGTGCAAGGCCTCGGAAATGCCCCTGGGTTATACGGGGCGTTTGTCATCGCAGGGCCTGTGCGCGGCTCATTGCCAGGAGCACACACGTCTACTGCGCTTTGCAGGGCAGAGGCAAGTTGGGAACTCTGCCATTCGCCCGGTGATGTGAAATTACCCTGCCACAGCCCCTCCCTGGTAAATGGTATTTACCCTGGAACTGAGCACTCTGACTCCACACCACCCCAGTCCCTCCAGGGTAACTCCCCTTCGTCCCACCTGCCCCCTGGGGTTACCACCTTTCAAATGCAAAAAAACAGCACCCCCCCCCCCCCACAAGGCAAGCCTGCGGCAAGCCCAACTCCCAACCACAAGGCAACTCTGCAGCCCTCCCCCATTTCAATAGCCCCTTATCGTATCTAGAGAGAACACATACAGATAAGATTGATAACATCACTTTCTTACTTACACTGTGGGAATGGGAACACCGCAACATATTTAGCTGGCCACAGAAACTTTTAACATTAGATATCCCAGTGCATTGTGATAATCATGCAAACCTTTAGACCCATGTAAAAAAACATGGCAGATTAAATTATTTTTCTGGCAACTAGCAAATCCACAAAAACAACGGCCAGGTTGATCAACTACCAGCCACGTGGTAACCCTCCTGCCCTCCCCACCCCAGATACCACATGTTAACAGCCCCCCCACCATCAGTCATTCCATCAGAACTCCCCACTTAACTCCCCCCCACCCCAGTCACCTCCATGGTAACTCCCCACTGACTCCACCCCCCCACAGTCACCCCATGGTAACTCCCCACTGACTTCCCCACCCAGTCACTCCCCACTGACTTCCCCCCCACACACACACACACAGAGTCACTCCATGGTAACTCCCCACTGACCTTCCCCCCCCACACACACACACAGTCACTCCATGGTAACTCCCCACTGAATTTCCCACACACACACACATAGTCACTCCATGGTAACTCCCCACTGACTCCCCACCACCACAGCCACTCCATGGTAACTCCCCCCACAGTCACTCCATGGTAACTCCCCCCCCCCCACACACACACACACAGAGTCACTCCATGGTAACTCCCCACTGACCTTCCCCCCCCACACACACACATAGTCACTCCATGGTAACTCCCCACTGACTCCCCACCACCACAGCCACTCCATGGTAACTCCCCCCACAGTCACTCCATGGTAACTCCCCCCCCCCCACACACACACGCACAGAGTCACTCCATGGTAACTCCCCACTGACTCCCCACCACCACAGCCACTCCATGGTAACTCCCCCCACAGTCACTCCATGGTAACTCCCCCCCCCCCCCCCCACACACACACAGAGTCACTCCATGGTAACTCCCCACCACCCCAGTCACTCCATGGTAAGTCCCCCCACAGTCACTCCATGGAAACTCCCCACTGACTTCCCACACACACACACACACACACACACACTCACTCCATGGTAACTCCCCACTGACTCCCCCCCACCACAGTCACTCCATGGTAAGTCCCCCCACAGTCACTCCATGGAAACTCCCCACTGACTCCCCCCCACACACACACAGTCACTCCATGGTAACTCCCCACTGACTCCCCACCACCACAGTCACTCCATGGTAACTCCCCACTGACTCCCCCTCCCCCAGTCACTCCATGGTAACTCCCCATGGACTCCCCCATAGGGTTTCAGTGACCAGTAATCGATGCCTAGGTCTCATCCGTCTCGCCTGGGTCTGTAAGGGCTGCCCAGCCATGCTCTAGCTGCACTGGGCTGAGCAGATGCAGGGGCCCATCCCCTAGCGAGCTCTGCCTGGGCTGCTTTCAGAAAGGGAGGCTGGAGGAGGGGCTGGTCGCAGGCTACTCACAGGGAATCTTGTTCAGCTCATTCATGAACTTGGCCTTCAGCCTGGCAAATATGTCCTCCTTGCTGTCACTCAGGCTCGTGGTGTTGGTCACATTCTCCACGGAGCCCACAGGCATCGTGGTGCTGACAGGCTGCGGAGCCACCACGGCCTCTGGGTTTTTCTTGGAGCCAGTGCCCATCATGGTTGGTTAGGGGCTTCCTGAAAGACACAGTAATGTTGCCAGTTACATGCTAGGCCCAGCCTGTTTTCCGCTCTCAAGAGTCACCCGGGCAGTGTTTCCAGAGGTGATGTCTGTACCCAGTTCTTCATAAGCCTGAAATCTCTGGGGCTGTCTTTGGAATGCTTCAATAAAGACCAGTTTGTTTCTCCCCTACTGGAGGGACACAGGGTCTAAGAGAGCGAGGGGTAGCATGGGAATCAGGACTCCTGGGTTCTCTTCCCCCTTCCTGTGAACGCTCCACACAGCCAGTGGGGGATGGCTGCTGTGACTCTACAGGGACATATGACCAGGTCACCTGGTGCTGGACTCCATCTTGGGATGTCAGTATTTTTCCCACTGACTGACATGGGAACCAAGCTTTGAAACAAAGAGTTCCCGCCATATGCAAAAGCTACAAAAGGCAGGGGAGTGACATCATCTTGGCAAGACTCTTGGAAACACCTGAGGAACAAAGACTGACCTGGGGGACGTACTGGACCCAGGCTGAAGGGATTTTTAGCCTGTGAATGGAACACCTGGGGATTCCAAGCTATAAACCAGGGCAGCTTGCCCCTTAAGAATCTGCAGCCTGCTTGTATCATCACTTAGGGTGAGAATTTGCTATTCATATCCAATCTCTTTAGTATATTAAGCTTAGTTTGAGTGTTTTGTTTATTTGCTAGGTAATCTGCTTTGATCTGTTTGCTATGCCTTATAATCACTTAAAATCTATCTTCTGCAGTAAACAAACTTGTTTTTACTTTATCTAAAACCAGTGTGTGGGAATCATAACTCAGGGGCAAGAAGGCTGTTACATATTCCTCTCCACATTGAGGGAGGGGGCAAATGTTATGAGCTTACGCTGTACAGTTCCCTGTGCTGCGCAAGAGGGTATAATTCTGGGTTTACACTCCAGAGGGGGTGCATGCCTTAGAAACTGGGAGGTGCCCTAGCTGAAGCCTTAACATGCAGGGGCTGGTTAATGAGCCTGTCTGCACACAACTGCAGCTGGGTATGTCCCCACCCGTAGGTATGCTGGTGAAAGTGCAGGCTGGAGAGGGCCCTGCAGCTCGTCACAGCAGCACAGTGTGAGAGGGAGCCCAGGCTGATGGGTCAGGGGGCTCAGTGGTACCCCAGTTCCAGGTGGCACCCCAGGGGGAACCTGTCACACCCGTATCCCAGTTCCCTGCTCTAACCACTCCCTTAAGAAGGCAGAAGCCTCAGGAGAGGTGCCGTTAAGCTGCTGGACTGTACATGACAGAGCCCTCTCCTGCTTTTCATCATCCCACGCAGGAGCCGGTTGTCAGTGCGGGGATGGCACTGTATGGAAGGACTCAATAAGCCGCTGCGGGGCTGTCACTGCTAATGGATGAGAGGTGGCCCTGACGGCCCTGGGAAAAGGATAGGATTGTTCTCAGAGGCAGTTCAGCAGAGGAAGACCCAGGGACCACAGCATCATCTCTGGCTGTCAGGGCACTGACAGCTGCCAATCAGTGTGATAAGTAAAGCAGGAGAGAGAGGACCCAGAGGGTCAGCAGAGGTACAAACCCTATGGAGAATGGAAAACACTGGCCTCAGCAAACCCTTCCTGAGCAGGGTCAGTAGGAGCCTCTGCAGAGATCCAGCCTCCAAACTGCTCAGTCTCCCAGGGCTCCTTTGCAAACACCTCCTGAGCTCTGCTATGCTCCTGCATCTCTGGCCATCACACCACGGATTCCCCCAGCCCCTGCCCATGAGCCTCTCATGTGTCAGATCCTCACCCTCGAGGAGGCAGCAAGGGTCAGTGGTTTAAACAGGGCACTGCGAGTCTGGGTTCCTAAGATACATACCCAGTTTGCTACAGACTCGCCACGTGACCTCGGGTAAGTCACTTAACCTATCAGTGCCTCAGTTTCCCCATCTGTAGAATGGGAACAAAAACTCAAAGTGCAGAGAGATCTGTGGAGTAAGCAGGTTATGGTGTGTTATTGCACCTGACTGTTAAATAGATATGAAACTAATAAATCTGCATTGAAAGCTGAGACTGGAATTGATTGCTGGGTGTTTGTATGTTACAGACGGTAAATTCCCTGGGCCAGTACAGGTGAGAGCGCTTTGAAGGAACTGTGCTCAGAGGAGGGAATCTTTCTTAATGGAGATGAGGCCTGAGGAGGAAGGAACCCAGCTTGACTCTCAGATCCCAGGCTGAGCGAGCAGGTATGACAGCCAGAGAAACCCTTTCATGCGAGCGTCCTTGATCTGGATGCCCTAAACAAGGAGCCCCAAGATGCCAATTCTACATTAATATGATCATTGATTATCAGTAGGGCCCTACCAAATTCACAGCCTTGAAAAACGCGTCCCGGACCATGAAATCTGGTCTTTTGTGTGCTTTCACCCTGTAGTATGTAGATTTCATGGGGGAGACCAGCATTTCTCAAATTGGGAGTCCTGACCCAAAAGGGAATTGCAGGGGGCGGGGGCGTGTCACAAGGTTATGTTGAGGGGGGGGGGGGTTTACGGTATTGCCACCCTTACTTCTATGCTGCCTTCAGAGCTGGGCAGCTGGAGAGCGGCGGCTGTTGGCCGGGCACCCAGCTTTGAAAGCAGCGCCCCGCCAGCAGCAGTGCAGAAGTAAGGGTGGCAATACCATACCATGCCATGCTATCCTTACATCTGTGTTGCTGCTAGTGGTGCTGCCTTCAAAGACGGGATCCCATCCAGCAGCCACCGCTTTCCAGCTGCCCAGCTTTGAAGGCAGCAGCACAGAAGTAAGGGTAGCAGTCCCACAACCCCCACCACCCAAATAACCCTGCGACTCCCTGCATACACCCACAACTCCTTTTTGGACCCCTACAATTACAACACAGTGAAATTTCAGGTTTAAATAGCTGAAATCATGAAATTTATTATTTTTAAAATCCTATGACCGTGAAATTGACCAAAATGTACCATGAATTTGGTAGGGCCCTAATTATCGGTATTACTGTCGCATCTAGGGCCGAGTCATGGGCCAGGGCCCCATCATGCTGTATAAACACAGAACAAAAAGATTATAAGATCTTTGGGGCAGGGAATAACAGCCACTTTTCAGACTAGAGTCACATCTCCGGGCACCTTGGGGAGACAACAAATACTTGACGGTAGAGGCCCAATCTTCAGAGGGCCCAGCTCCCAGAATCGGCACCAGAAGAGCTTGGCACATTGGGTGCTGAGCTCTTGTAAAAATCCAGCCCCAACTGCAGGTACTGAGTGCTTGTCAGTCTGGCCTTGAACTCTCCTGAGCTTGCAATGAGAGATGGGGCCCAGGTGCCCTTCAAGTTTGTAGCTTTTTTTTTCTGCTGCTCTTCTTTAAAAGACATACCCACCGGGCCCAGCCAAGGGTTACACCACCAGTGGTTATGTCTGGTCTATATCTGATTGTTCTGGCCTGGGGAAAGTACCAGCTAGTTCTTCCAAAGGAGGAGGACGACCTTGTCTCACTCCCCTTACAGAGAGGCAGAGAACACACAGGAGGTAGGAGCACCCCGGGACTCAGAGGCGCTGAAGCCAGAAACCAGGCCAAAGAAGACCCAGTGGGTGCTGCTGGGGACATGGAAGGTGAACGATCTAAAATACAAGGCACCATCACAGGGTCAGAGCTCACGTGCTGGCCTCATCAGCGACAGGCCAATCATCCCATCTGGTACCAATGTCAGTAGGGCCGGCTTTAGAAAATGCGGGGCCCGATTTTGACGGGGCCCCACCACCGTAATGCCGCCGAGACAGCGGCAGCAATTGTGGTGCCGCCCAAGTGCCGCTGAGGGAGCGGCGGTGATCGAGCTGCCGCCAAAGTGCTGCCGACAGACGTTGCGGGGCCCCTCTCGGACGTTGCGGGGCCCCTCTTGGGCGCAGGGCCCGATTCCCAGGAATCGAGGGAATCGGCCTAAAGCCGGCCCTGAATGTCAGAGTGGAAGACAGGTGGGGTCTGCAAAGCTGAATGCTGGCCCCAGCCTGATTCCCAGACAAGGCTCTTTCAGCATGGCATGTGCTGCCATAAGCCAGTCTAGACCCTCAGGCTATGGCTACGCTGCATTGTAAGCTTGGATCTGTGAGACCCGGGCTTGTGGATTCAGAGTTTCCAAGTCTGCATTTGAGCGTCCACAATGCATTGTAAACTTGGGCTTACAATTGCTGGAGCCAGGGTCTCCCAACCATGTTAGCATGCCCATACTTCACTGTGCAGATGTTCTGACTCAGTTCTGTGGCTTGAGCTGTGTCCGCACTGCAAAATGCCAGGGCTTGGACCTGAGTCACAATGGGAGTTGGGCTGACCCACCCCCCTGGCAGGGTCCAAAGCCCAGGTCCTGAATGCTGGCTGATCCAGATCAGACTGATTTGTGTGTGGACAGAAAGGGGGTGTGGTGTCAAACCTGAGTCACACCCCGGGTTTACTGTGCAGTGTAGACATACCCCCAGTGAAATGAGCACTCCCGCTGCTGTGTGTCAAGCCCCAGCACATGTACCACTTGGGACTATGCCTCTGGGAGGCCTGGCAGCACAGTGACAGATAAGTCAGCACATGAGGGGAGGGGAGCTGAGTCTGACCACGGAGCTGCCGTGGTCACAGAGGGAGCTCAGTGCAGGGCTGTGAGACCAAAAGTGGAAGGAGGCTCACGGTTTGACAGGAGGGGAGGTGGAATGGTGTATGTGTGCAGCACCCAGCATAGGGGGACCCTGACCTTGGGTGGGACCCCAGGTGCTACCTACTTATACATAATAATAGTGAGGTGCCCCATCAGAGCTCCAGCTGCTCTTGGCGGGGTGAGCCAGGAGAGAAGGGCATGACGCTCCAATCCAGATTTGAACTCCCCCCTACACTGTTCTGCGCTGGGGGGCCACGCCAGGCTCCTCGAAGCTCCAGAGAAGGAGCTGTGGATTTTCTCCCAGTCCTTCCCCACTATCTAGTTGCTGGATCTAATTCTGTAACTTGGTCCGGCCAGCCACAAAAGGCCCTGCTTGTGGGAGGCCATGATGAGAGGAAGCAGAAGAAAACTCTGCTAATAACCAGACACAGCTGCCAAGAGGCCGAGAGCGCAGCGGGGTAGCGCTGTGGCTGAAAGCCCACCCGGCGATTCCCAGCCAGCTGAGAACGGAGCTCGGCGCACAGACCAGGCAAGCTGCGCTGCCGTCTCCCAGCCGGAGATCAAAGCCCAGCGCTCAGTGCAAGCAGCCGAGCAAATCCAGCAGGAGCCAGGAAGTGAGATTGGATGGAAGTTCTGCTTTCAATATTGATTACGATGAAGGAGAAGCAGACAGACAGCGGGGTGGGTTGTCAGACAGACAGGCCGGGCCCTGGCAGCCACACTGGGAAGGAAGCTAGAGTCATGTTAGGAATATTTCATGTGAGTGAGTGAAAAGCAAAAAAACGTCCAGCCCAAACCCCTCCCCCATTGGCCCTGCCTGAAGAGCAGAACGGCCCAGCCGTGACCAGCGAGGGAAGCTGGACTGGCAGGTAGAGAGACTTTGTCCCTGCCACTTCAGAGCTGCTCGAAGGGCTCCTGCAGAAAGGAATGGGCTGCTGTAACCCCCTCAACTCCAAGGGGAGCTGTAGGTGCTCAGCACCTCGGTGAATCAGGCCCCCTTAGCTAGGTCCCCACATAGGGAGGTCGGTGTCTCGCTCTGGGCCCCCAAGTTTGGAAATTTGAGCCTAAATGTTTTCCCAATGTCACCCAGCAAGTCAGTGGCAGAATGGGCTGATGTTCTCTCTCTCACAAACACACACACACCCCCCAAAGTGCAAATGTGCACACACAGACATACAGAGCAGAGTGCAAATGCATACACATGTACACACACGCACGCTGGGGCATGCACACCCAGCACATCCAAGGCATTTCAACCAGCGCACTGCACTCCTTTATGGAAAAGACCTCAGCTCAGACCCGGGTGTGCCTGTCGGTCCGTCCAGCCAATCTTGTCCATTTATCTCCTACAGAGAGCGCTGTGGATGGAATGGCTGGAGCCAACCGTTACTAAGAAACCCATCGCTCCGGATTCTGTGCTGTACCGCGCACTGCAGTGGTCGGGTGAACACGCTTTCGGTGGCGCCCGGGGAGTCTGTGCTCTTAACAATCTCTTCCTGAGTTACAGCACAGCACGGCAGCCTCTGCTGCAGCATTTGAAGGACACAGTTCTCATGTCCCCAACCTTTAAACTCTTTGCTCCTGGAGCATGGGAGACGGAGGAGCCTGACAATTCAATTCCGGCCCTAACGTGTCATCTACGTGCAGCGCTGGTGCCATTGCTCAGCTGCGGCGCGTGGATCATTCCTGCGCCTGGCGCTCAGGACAGCAGGGCTCACACGTCTCAGTGCTTTAGGCTGGCCCTTTGAGTGCTCGTTTCTGCTGGGCTCAGATCGGGAGGGTGCAGACTGTGACACCCAGGGACACATGGGCATGTTGCCAGCACCCCCCGAGGCTGCTGCTGCGCTTGGCCCTGGGGTTCTAGTCTGGGAATTCCTGGCTTGAAAGTGTAATGACCCCTCTGCACTAGCCAAGTGGAAGGACACCAGACTAGGCTGGGGGGTGGGGTGGGGGGTAGGGCTGAGGAGACCTCCAGGAAACAGCACTGATGCTAGGTCTGCCCTGTTGCCCTACTACACACATGCCCTAGGGCTGAGGGAAAGCCAACCACCCAATTCTGGTGCCCACCCATGGGCCCAATCTGGCAGTCAGGACAACACCCCACACCCAAGAGTGTGGTCAGGTCCATGTGTCTGCCACAGTGTGTTCCCAGGGCCAGGAAGTTTCACGCCCTAGGTGAAACTTCCTTGCACCAGCCCTGTGCCCCCCTCAGCTAATGCCGCCCCTCCCTGCGGCAGCCAGCTCCCCCCCACCCCCAGCTCCCGGCTCAGCCGCAGAGGCAGAAGGCAGCCGCGGCCAGCTCCACCCCCCGCCCCCGGCTCAGCCACGGAGCCGGGAGGCAGCCGCCCACTGCCCCACAAATCCTGGTGCCCTAGGCGACTGCCTAGGGTCGCCTAGTGGGCGCGCCGGCCCTGCCCAGGGCAAGATCTCCAGGGATGTCACCTCCTTCATGAACCCCTTTCTCAGCACATTGATAGCTCTCACTGTTAACCACCCCGTTGCCTTAATGATCATGCTGTTCCAAATCCTGGGCACCTTTACTCAGGTTCTGAATTCACTTCCCCTTTGACATTAGAGACAGGCCTGAATCAAAACCCTGGCTCCAGCCCCCTCCCTCTGCAAATTTGAGGGAGATTGGAAATCCCAAGCCAGATCTGTATTCAAAGTCAGTGTTTGGTCTCTCTCTCCAGAATGGATCATACCAAAGCCTCAGATCCAAACACACCTGAGTGTTGGGAGGTTTCAAATTTGGAACCAGGTCCAAAACCGGTGGCACGCGCCTCTCTCTGAAATGCAAGGCTCTTTCAGCAGCTGCGACAATGCAGAAATGTGAAATAAGCTCCTGGAGGGTGTTTATATTCATGGAAAGCTATGTTAATGTGCCAAGAAAAAGCCAGCTCCCCAGTCCTGGGGACATGGGGGTCCCCTCCAGGAACACCCAGCTCAGATGGCCTTAAACACAACATGCGTTAGTGCCAGAGAAAGGAAGCACCCCTCTGCTTATCCCCAGAACAGGTTGCATCAATGCAGATCTCTGCGGTGCCTGGCCGATGCAATGCAGCAGGGAACCTGTAGGGCAAGCTCAGCCTCCATGGGCCAATTGCTCTTTCCCCTCTCCAGGAGCCACTTATGATGTGATACGGACACACATCCCGCATTGGGCTGAGATTTCTCATGATTATTTATGATTTGTATTACCGTTGTGCCTCAGCGTCAGAGACACAGGCCAGGGTCCCATTGCACCAGGAGCTGTACAAATCCAGAACAAAAAAATCAGTCTGCGACCCTGGGGGCTCACAACCTAAGACAAGAAACAACAGATGGTGCAAACAGACCCAGAGGGGAGCACAGGCAGACAATATTGGTGTGCATGATGGGCAGTGGTCTCCGCATTTTTGTAGGCATCCTGGCCAATGTTCCCTCCAATTTTTGACAGGCTGTGCGCGCAAAAAAAATGTCTTCCATGCAAATTGTTGTGCACGCGGTGTTTCACCGTGTGCGCGGGGTTTAGGATCTGTGTGCACGCGCACATGCGCACAGCTTAGAGGGAACAGTGATCCTGGCAAAGGATGGGATTTGCAGGACAACGGCGCGGCTTTGCGGATGTTCACGGGAAGTGCCTTCCACACACTCGGGGCGGCCTGAGAGACAGCACGGAGGTGTCTGAAAATTAAACAAACGGGCGATGGAGGGTGGTATGTCGGAGGGGAGCACTGACAGCTCAGCAGCAAATGAGATGCCCACCAACTCTTCTCACCTGGGGCCATTTAACCACTGAACAGATGGTACCAACTGTCAGTCATCACCAATCTTGTCTGGATTTGAGCCAGCAAGTCAGAGGTTAAAGGCTTGGAGAGCCCACCAGCTGGCCAGCGCCCTCTACATATTCATGACTTCATATCAATGCCTCCTGCCCATAAATTGACCATAAGAAAGGCAGGCGAGGCTCATTTGGCTCTTTCAGGACTAACTGGTTCATGCTGCTGATGCAGGCAGCCTGGAGGCTGCTACGTAAGTGCCTCCATAGACCAAGCATAACAGATTCCCCCCTCAACACACCCAGCCCGCCCCCCGTAATAATTTCTTGCTTGAGAACTGGAGAGAAGGGGGAAATGACAGAGAGAATCCTGCACAAACCAACCTGGTTGCGGTGCAGCTAATGAGTCAATACGTCTTTGCTGTTTCCTTTCTATTATAACCAAGAGCGCTCAAGTAAATGGCATGCCTCCATCAATCAGGAGCCAGGGCTAGTCAACAACTCTGCTGCAGTTGACATGACAGCATGTTACGGCCATAAAAGAAAAATAGAAGGGGGTGGGAGGGGAGGAAAGGTGAGCCTCTATCAATCAAGGCCCAATCTGTTGGTAGAAAAACAATACACACCAGCAGATGCTCATCAGTCACTAATGGGCTCTGTTTGGGGGAAATCAGCGATACCAGGCAAATTACCATTTTTAGTGCCATTTACCATTTTGCTGTTTAGGCAAAATAAAGTGTGGGGGGGGGGGTGGAGGGGCTGCACTGAGCGGAATCTAATGGGATCTCAAAAAACAAACACCCCATATGTTGTCTGTTCTATTGGTTTAGCCGAGAGGGCGAGAGATTGCCATTTATCAATTTAAGATGTTCCATTAAAATCTAAATGGCTTTCGCGTTTTTCTAATGTCCTTTGGAACAACAGGCTTGACCTAGCAGTCCTTTCACTCAGGTGAGTAGGCCGTACCCCTCAGGAACAATCCCACAGATGACAAGGAATAATAAGGTCCCTTGCTGCCTGTAGATCACAACGGACGTTACTCTGGAGGGTGAAAATTCCTATGCCCATTTTGCATAGGGTTAAAGCCGCATAGGATTAAAGCTAAAGTTACGCCTCCCTCCCCCATCCATATTGATGCAGCCAAAGGAGGAGTCTGATTTTCAAGGGCTTTGGAAGTTCTTATGCATCTAACCGACATACCTATACAGATACCATTACGGTCTATCTAAGGTTATGTCTACACCGCAAAGGCAGACGCGGCAGGGAATCTCAGAGCCTGGGTCAACCGACTTGGTCTCATGGGGCTTGGGCTGCGGGGCTAAAAATAGCCGTGTCGATGTTCAGGCCAGGGACTCAGAGCCCAGGCTCCAGCCTGAGCATCCGCACAGCTATTTTTAGCCCTGTAGTGTGAGCCCCACGAGCCCAGGGCAGTTGACCCAGACTTTGAGACTTGCTGCCGCAGCTTTTTTTTTTTTTTTCCCCCCCAGTGCAGACGTACCTATAAAGCCTCCCCATCTTTACCGTGTTTATCCTCACAACACATCTGTGCTATTATTTCACCGATGAGGAACTGTGGCTAAAGGTCACACAGGAAGTCTTTAGCAGAGCAAGGACCTGAACCCACCTGTCCTAGTCCTAAACCCTAGGCTCACACCCTAATCACTAAGCTCTCCTTCCTCATTAGATACCTGCATTTGAAAGCTTCGACCGTAGCGGATTACCCACGTTCATACTATGACGCGTTGGACCCCTTGGGAAGTCACCTGATGCGCTGAGATACCACTGAGTCTACCTGTTCTGCCAGCATGGGCCCCCTTTAACCTGTCTTGCTGAGCCAGGCTCTGAAAACCTCCTCGAACACACACACACAGGCAGGGCCACCCCCAGCTGCAGATCAGCTCTGGGAGACTCATTTTAAGGGACTTGCTCCAGCACTCAGATCTCCACCTCCCTTGGAGTGCAGACCCAAAGATATATTATATTCACCTCTTCCCTCAATATTGAAGAGGGTATGCACAATTTCTCCCCCCCAGTTAGAAATCACACAAACCGGGTTGTATTATAAACCAGAAATAAATGCATTAACTGTAACAGGTGTATTTTAAGTAGTTAGGGAGGTAGCAGACAGAACAAGGCAGATTACTAAGAAAATAAAACAGAGCACACAAACTAAGCTTAATACACTAAAGAAAGTGGTTACATGTGAGTTCTCACCTGAAATGTGGTGCCAGTGTAGACAAGCCCTTAGTTGTTTCCAGCAGTTCTCTTGGGTGGGGTAGCAGGGGAGAACTGACGACCTCGGATTACCTCACTCCCCACCCTTAAATAGGATTTGCATAAGGTGGGTGTCCTTTGTTTCCCCTTCCCTTACAGTAGAAAGTTACAAGAAGTCCCAGGTAATGTTTTAGTATCAGGTGACAAGACCACCTGACTCTGTAGGGCCTCTGTACTACCCTGTCTGCATGCGCTTGCATTTACTTCCCAGGAAACTGCACTCCTGGGAGCATGTGTTTGTGACATTAGACCCCAGCACTGAAAATAGTAAATATCACCCTGGCACCAGGGAAGGATGGCAGACTTTAAAGTAGTAATTACATGTAGCCACCTGGGTCATCCTACAGCTGATTCCCTCCTCCTTGCCCCCATTTATTCTCTCTAGAAACAAGCCAATTCCTGAAAGGACTCTTCAACAATCGGGGGGGAGGGGGAGAAACTTTGCTCAAAATGGCACCACTGGAGAGGAAAATGCAGAGTCAGTTACAGGCTTGTGAGGAACAGTTAAGAGCAGCCAGAAAGCAGAGTAAAGTAGCTGTGCCAGGGGGTTAAGGAGAATGAGATGGGCTATTAGATATACATTGGGGGGAATAGAGAGAAAAGCAGCAGCATTAATAACTGAGGAAGGAGATGAAACTGACGATTTAAAAACTGCTGAGCTACTGAACTGGCTTTTTCCAAATCTGTCTCCGCTGAGAAAAGAATAAAAGTTTCGATGAGTAGGAAATAATGAAGAGCTTGTGTAGATCTAAGGGTTTGTCTACACTAGAAAGTGCCACTGCTTTAACTATACTGGGATAATTAAAACAGCAAAACACTAGGCATTGGACTGGTATATCAGTAAACAATCGCTAAAACTTCTGCACCCCCATCCCCCTCTCATAACAGTAACATTTTTTAGTGTAGAACAAGCCTAACTGCTGATATCTGGAGTAAATGGATGTACACAAATCAGCATCCAGATTATCCCGTTTGAATGGAATTAGCTCATGGTCATGGATTTAAGGAATTATTGACTATATTTTTCCTAACGTCACAGAGAACTAAATATGGAAGTCCTGAAAATGTGTCACCGGTTTTCAAAAAAGCAGAGCAGGTTGATCCTGACAATTCCTGCTTACTATAATTAGCTTCACTGCCAGATAAAAGTAAAGCAGCAAATTTGTGAGCGAACAATCAGAACCCTCAGGAGGACTTTGGAAGCCAGAGCAATAAACAGTACAGATTTATAAACAACCCAACCATGCCGGACGTGCTTGATCCCTTTGTAAGTAAATTACAGATTCAGAGGATGAGCGGCATGCAGTTGATGGGCTTTAGTAAAGCATTTGACACAGTGTCTTGCAAAACCATACTTGAAAATGTAATTCATGCAGCTTTGGAAATGAGCGTTTGCACAGCTGACAGAACTGACCCAGACAGTAATGTCTTCGGGAAGATGCAATGCAAATGCTGATTGCTTTTCTCCCCCAAAACGGTAGCGAATGTTCATGAACTTTTTATCCCTGTACATGAATTTTGCACAGAAGCCTCTCTCAGTTTCTGTTCTCCACATAAAAATCCTTCCCCATCTTATTATTTATTATTTCTATTACAATAAGGCTCAGAGACCCCACCTGGGATCGATGTCCAACAACACAAGGCACTGCACATACACACAGAGACAGTCCCTGCTCTGGACAGTTTAAAGTCTAAACCGACAAAGGGTAGGCTGAAAGAAGACAGTCTTATTTTACAAAGGTAGCCAACTTGAAGTTTTTGAAACTGACTAGTTAAAATACTGTTTGCAGTGTTGTTACAGCTTTGCTGATCCCAGGATATGAGAGAGACAAGGTGAGTGAGATAATATCTGTTATTGGACCAACTTCTGTTGGTGAAAGAGAGAAGCTTTCAAGCTACACCAAGCTTTTCTTCAAGTCTGCGAAAGGTACTCAGAGTGTCACAGCTAAATACAAGGTTTAACAGATTATTATGAAGCATAAGGAGTTAATACAAGTTGCAAGAGACCATTCTTGCAAGATACACATTGCAAGAAGTTGGCAGTTATCTCCTCTGCAGCCGTAGGACACAGGAGGGTTAGTGCGTAACAGATGGCAATTAAAATACTTCAACTTTCAGAGCCCTAACTTTAAAAAAAAATCCTTTAAAAAACAAAATTACGGCTGAGGTTTTCAGCACTGCCCAATGGATTTGTTTCATGAAAAATTAAATCCCCTAGATGTTTTTGCAAATCCCTCTCTTATAAGGATGTGCTCTTCCTCTCAGATATTGATGTTTAGAAGGGTCTTTTGCATGTATCACCACTAAACATTCCTGTCTTCTCTCTGCCCGCTTTAAACCCACTCTCCTGCTCCTTCAGTTTAAGGGTGTGTCTATATTACAAGCACTACAGCAATGCTACACCTACAGAGACGGAAAGGGCTTTTCCATTGCTGTAGCGAACTCACCTCCTCAAGAGGCAGCATCTAGACTGACAGAAGAATTCTTCTGTCAGCCTAGCAGTGTCTACACAGGGGCTTAGGTCATCTTAACTACGGCTCTCGGGTGTGAATTTTTAACACTCCTGAGCAACGTAGCTATGTTTTAGGCATAGGGCAGAGCTAAGTTTCAGCTCAGCTGTTGCTTTTACTGAGGTTTGAGGCTGGTCTACACTAGAAAGTTAGGTCGAACTTGCTACGTTGCTCAGGGCTGAGCCACACTACGGGGCGGGGAGAAACCAATCTAAGTTACACAACTTCAGCTACGTGAATAACGTAGCTGAAGTCGACATACTTATATCTACTTACCGCAGCGTCTTCACTGTGGTGTGTCAATGGGAGAGCGTAGATTCCCCTTGCACTCCTCGATGAGGTGGAGTACCAGAGTCGACACTAGAGTGATCGGCGGTCGATTTATCACTTCTATACTAGACACGATAAATCAACCCCCGCTGGATTGATCACTGTCTGTCGATCCGGCCAGTAATCTAGACAAGCCCTTAGAGGTGTAAAAAATTCACACCCCTGCGAGGTAGTTAAGCCAGCCAAAGTCCCAGTGTAGACAGCACTAGGTCAAGGGAAGATTTTGGGGAAGTGGATTTACTACAATGGGAGAAGAACCCCTCCTGTCGTTGTAGCGTTTCTGGTGTACACTGTGATACAGGAGGGCCAGGGAGCAGCAGTAGTAGAGTGTGAGAGGGGAAATATATAAGCCCTAGGCTAATTAAGGCATGGTTCCCTGGAGACTAGGGAGGGTGGCTACAGGTTAATTGGAGCACCTGCAGTCAATTAAGGCCCTCTCGGGAACCTAATAAAACCCCCTGCTTCAGGCAGACAGGGGAGGAGGAGGAAGGAGTTGGAGCAGAGGAGAGTTTGGAGGAAAGCAGAGGAGAGTTTGGAGAAGTGCTGTGGCGGGCTAAGAAGACCAAGACCCTAGGTAAAGGGACACCTGGCTTGTGCAGAGGGAAGGCAGGAAGCCCCACAAGCAGGAGAGGGAAGGAGCCCAGGGGAAAGTATCACTAGTACAAGTGGTTTACCCACTAACCTAGGGCCCCTGGGCTGGGACCCGGAGTAGAGGGCGGGCCTGGGTCCCTCCCTCTCCATTCCCCTTCCCTTGGATACTAGTGGGACAGCTGATACCCCAGTTCAGGGGCAAGAAATGGCACCCTGAAAACCCCCCACAAGAAGAGAAAGTGCGGGACCCTCATAGTAGTGCCAGCAATTTGCCACAACACATAGCCTTGGTTTACACTTAAAATGTATGCCGGCCTAGCTCTGTTGGTCAAAGATGTGAAAAAAATCATACCCCTCATCTGAAACAGTTATGCTGACAAAACCCCAGTGAAGACTTATGTCAGCATAGCAAAAGTCATTCGCTCCCCGGTGATCTTTCTACACCGGCAGAACTCCTTCCGTGAGCATACGCTGGGTCTACACTAGGGAGCTACCCAACATAGTTATGGTGACATAGGTTCTGTAGTGTAGACATAGACGGGGACACAGTCCCCTTGCAGAGCCCCCTGCAAGGGTGCGCCTCCATCACCAGAGTGAAACAGACTCTAAAGAAAAGAAATTGTCAAATGCAAAAGAAAAGCAATCTGAAAAAATAATGCTCTTCTCCTAATCTCTTTTCATTTTAGTCAGCTCTGGAGTCGCTTCTAACTACAGCAGGTACAATAGTTTCAGATGGAAATGCAATCTCCCCTTTAATTAATTATAGTTTTCTTTGAAGAGGGACAGTGTAAGCTCTAATATCATCCCTTTGTCCCAATAAGATTCTTGTTCACCTGTATTTAAGCGAACCAAGTCCCCTGGCTTGTCTACACTACAGACGCTACAGCGGCACAATTACAGTGCTGCAGCTGTACCGCTGTGTGTAGACACTTGCTATAGTGACAATGAGGGAGTTTCCATCACTGTAGTTAAGTCACCCCAGCTGATAGGTTGCAGGTACGTTAACAGAAGAATTTTTCCATCGACCTAACAGTGCCTACACCAGGGCTTAGGTTGGCTTAACTACAGCACTCAGGGGTGTGAATTTTTCATATCCCTGAGCAACATGGCTAAGTCAGCCTAAATTTTAGTTGTAGACTGGGCCTCAGGTAAGAGAGACAGATACGTGGTGGTTTCAGTTGGCTGTACTTTTTTTCTTAATTAAACAGCTGAAAAATATGTTTTTTGCCCATCTGCTACAGAAATTTTAGAAACATAATTAATGTAATGAAGCATGAACACGAGCCATTCTTGGTGTCCTGCCAAAGCTGGTATCTTATTTGTTACAGAATTGGATGATTATCCTTAAATATATGTTACAGAGAGACACTCATTTCTCCATAAGGCTGCAACCATCTCAATTAATACAACTGTTTTCGACCACCTCCCAACTCTGCCAAAACTAAACCAATCTGCCTGAAATCATTCACAGACATGTGCATTCTATGATTCTAGAATTCTATGGTGTTACCCAGGGGTAGAAATTTTCTGGAAAGTTTGAGGCAAACAGGACAAGAGGCTTGGGAGATACCAGGATTCAAATAAATGGAGGTGGTTAGTGTTGATTTTCAGTAAGTCTTGCTGAGCACAGGGGAAGATCCAGGAGACTGGAAGAAAGTTAATGTGCCAATATTTAGAAAAGGTGAACAGGATGATCTGGGTAATTATAGGCATGTCAGTCTGACATTGATCCCAGGCAAAGTAACGGAATGGCTGATACGAGACTTGATTAATAAAGAATTAAAGGAGGGTAATGTAATTAATGCCAATCAACATGGGTTTGTGGAAAATAGATCCTGTCAAACTAACTTGATAGCTTTTTCTGATGAGATTACAAGTCTGGGTGATAAAGGTAATAGCGTTGGTGTAATATATTTAGAATTCTGTAAGGCCTTTGACTTTGTTCCGCATGACATTTTGATTAAAAAACTAGAACGCTATAAAATTAATGGCAAACATCAAATGGATTAAAAACTAGCTAACTGCCAGGTCTCAAAATGCTACTGTATATGGGGTGTCATTATTGTGGGGTCCCACAGGGATTGGTTCTTGGCCTCATGCTATTTAACATTTTATCAATGCTGATAAAGTTTGCAAAAAACAAAGATTGGGGGAGTGGCAAAGAATGAAGAGAACAGGTCACTGATCCAGGATCATTTGGTAATCTTGGTGCAAGTGGACAATATGCATTTTAATACAGCCAAATGTAAATGTATACATCCAGGAACAAAGAATGTAGGCTATACTTATAGGATTCGGGTCTCCATCCTGGGAAGCAGTGATTCTGAAAAAGACTTGGGGTCATGGTGGATAATCAGCTGAACATGAGCTCCCAGTGTAATGTTGCAGGCTAATGTGAACCTCTGATGTATAAACAGGGGAACCCCAAGTTGAAGTAGGGAGGTTATATTACCTCTGTATTTAGCACTGGTGTGACCACCACTGGAATACTGTGTCCAGTTCTGGTGTCCGTAGTTCCAGGTTGTTAAACCGGAGTCAGAGAGGGTTCAGAGAAGAGCCGTGAGAAGGATTAAAGGATTGGAAAACATGACTTGTAGTGAGAGACTCAAGGAGCTCAATCTATCCATCTTAACAAAAGAGGTGGTTAAGGGGTGACTTGATTACCGTCTATAAGTACCTACTCGGAGACAAATATTTGATAATGGGCTCTTCAATCTAGCAGAGGAAGGTCTAACAATCCAATGGCTGAAAGTTGAAGCTAGACAAATTCAGACTGGAAATAAGGCATAACGTTTCAACAGTGAGCGTAATTAACCATTGGCACAACTTACCAAGGGTTGTGGTGGAATCACCATTGCTGGTAATTTTAAAAACACGATGCGATGTTTTTCCTAAAAGATCTGCTCTAGTTCTAACAGAAATTAATTCATAGAAGTCCTATGGTATGCGGGAGGGGGGAGGAGGAGGGTGGTCAAGACTGGATGATCACAGTGGTCTCTTCTGGCCTTAGAATCTATGCATCTATTTAAAAAAGGTCTTGAAAATTCTTGTAACTTTTTGTTGCTTTGTACCATAACACCCTTATCACTCGTCCTAGGGATGCCACATTTGGAATGTTCTTTCAGCCTTGGAGCCTATACTGGTGATTTTGACTCATCTCACAGGTTAACCTTGCAGTTAACAACACCAACACTCTTGCCCATCCTCTCTCAGGGCCCACGACACAGGGTTGCAGCCTGGTGTCGGGATACATAATTTACAGTGGGCACTGGTGACACACCTAAGTGCACTTCCAAAGCAAATGCGCTGCCTAGAACGTATTTATTAGTGAGATTCAGTGATCAAGTGCTTTTCTCAGCTCATCCCTCAAGAAAACAGATAGGAAAATACAAACAGGCAAAGTAGGAAGCTTGGCGCATTTCCATGGCAGTAACAGGAATGATTGTCAGTGAACCGTTTTTTGTTACGAGAGTGCTCTATTGTGTATGCAGGTAAACAGTTAATAGATAAGGTGCCAGTAGATGGCACTCCAGAATATAAAGCATAGCTCCTGGGTTTTGGAGGGCTGCATAAAACTTGTTGTGAGCTACCAATGGTTTCCTCTGTGCAGCTTCCAACATCAGCTCCTCACAGTTTTTTGGGGGCAGCGAGGTCTGAGCCTGGGAAGCTGAAAAGGGCTTGGGAATTGCTTGCTCAGCTCAAGATGGAGCCTGGCATATTGGGGGCTAGCCTGCAATGGGTCACCCCTCTTCTCTGAACAGCAGGGAGCACGGCAACAGGGACTTGCAATCTCCTCTTTGCCCCGTTTCGTTTGTTTAATCATTCGCATTGCGCCCGCTGGGCCAATATATTGATACATTCACCTCAATTAGAGACCATCAGTCTCTATTTCCAGAAGACAGACCACTCCACACCCTCCGCTCCACCTCCCATCAACAAGACCGACCCAGTTCTTGACTCACATTAACAGAAAGCCATATTCAACATGTGTCCTAGGAGTGGACAGGTCCTGATGGATGACAAAGGGCAGGTGTGGCCAACCTGTGGCTCCGGAGCCACATGCGGCTCTTCAGAAGTTAATATGCGGCTCCTTGTATAGGCACCAACTCCAGGGTTGGAGCTACAGGTGCCAACTTTCCAATGTGCCGGGGGGTGCTCACTGCTCAACCCCTGGCTCTGCCACAGGCCCTACCCCCACTCCACCCCTTCCTGCCCCCTCCCCTGAGCCTACCATGCCCTCGCTCCTCCCCAGAGGCTCCTGCACGCCACAAAACAGCCATCGGGAGGTGTGGGGAGGGAGAGGGAGGCGCTGATCAGTGGGGCTGTCGGTGGGTGGGTGGTGCTGACAGCGGGGGTGGGGGGCGGGGGAGCTGAGTGGAGGGCTGCTGTGGCTCGTTAGCAATGTACATTGGTAAATTCTGGCTCCTTCTCAGGCTCAGGTTGGCCATCTCTGACAAAGGGGAACAGATCTTAGAGCTGAGGGCCCTCTGCTGAGTATGGAATGCAACTGCCCAGGAATCCAGCCCTGGGGAGAGATCGTTCTGAGCAACCCCGCATGGTGGGATAAGAGGATCCCACTTAGGGCTGTAAGAATATGCACCTCCTTGAATTGCAAGCAGAAGGGAAAGTGGAGCCAGTGCATGGGGGTTATGCGCTCTTACCAGTCTAACACACCTGAAAGGTAGGCAGCCTGATGCGCACCCCCGTGGAAGCTCTAAGCACAGCCCATTGCAGTAGATGGTGGTGAGGTCTGCACCAGACAGGAATGCTTCCGCAGCACGTGGGCTGATGAAACTCAGTGGTGCCGTGTAGGGCTCCGTTGGCCAATCAGCTGCATTTTGACCTTCCCAGCCACTTAATCCCTCTTAATAAAAGTCACCCGCTGCACCTCAGCCTCATCTCTTCCAGAGGCGAGAAGGAGCACAGTGCCCTCTGCGAAGAAGCTAGCAGTAATTTGGGCTCAGCTTGTGCGTAATCGATGCCGCAGACACATCTCAAAGGACCTCTGGATGGTGGCTGAAAGCGGCAGGAGAATGCCAATTAATGGTGTGTGTGGAGGGGTGCACAGAGACGGTTTTGATGAGGTTGCAGATACTGTATTTTAAAAACCTGTCTCAGAAGATTCTTCTCTGGGGCTTTTTATTTGTGCCGCTGCATTTATTCTGCAGAAGTTCCAATCAATACACCAGCATGGGGCACAAGCTGAAATCAAAGGATAGGGAAAGCAAAGAGGGTTTTTATCATTCAGAGTTTCAGGCCAAGCTGACTCTCCACTGTGAAAGGAGCTCTTCCAAAGCGTGCAATATCAATATACCACCGCACAAGAGTAGCGCAGATTAGAAAAGAACTAAATGAGTCCGTTCAGAGAATATAGGGGGGGGGATTTCCATTTCAGAGACCCGACAAAGAATTCTCGGTCAAAGGTTTTGCATTTAGTTCTGAGTTCAAACAGGGAGCTCGGTGTTGTTAGCAAATTTCTGCTGAATGAAGCTTGCTGGACTGACAGCCTCGCAGCCTGAACGCCTGTCTGGGCCTGACCCTGCAGTCCTCACATGACTTATCTTTGCTGCTGCAAGTGGGTCCGCTGCCTGCACATGTGCGAAAACAGCACATGTGGGTAAAAGGCTGTAGGATCATGTCTAAGGGCAGCACATTCTCTGCTGCAGTGGGGGCTTCCCTCTGCTACCCCGCCAGGGCCTCAGGCCAGGCCAGAGGCGGAGGGTCAGGAGGCCAGACTGTAATCGCCACTCACTCCTTGACTTCCATTATAAGACCCTGCTTTGAACAATTCATCACATTCCCAGGTTCTTCTGAGCTTGCAGACACTGTGGGCAGGTCTGCACTTAAAATCCTGCATCGGCGCAGCTGAGCCGCTGTAGCACTTAAAAGAAGACGCTCCAATGTTGTCGGGAGAGAGCTCTCCTGTCCGCACAGCTAATCCGCCTCTCGCAGCTATGTCAACAGAAGAAGCCCTCCCATTGACATAGTGCTGTCTGCACCAGGAGTTCGGTCGGTGTAACGTGGATTTTCCACGCTCCTGAGCAACGTCGTTATACTGACATAGCAGGGCTCAGGACAGGGCTAGGGGGCACCTGCCGCGAGCCTCTCGTGATTCTTCTGGGAGCTCCGTGTTTGTTTGTACTGAAATCGGCACAGCAAGTGATTCTGCCTGGGGAAGGGGACACAGCAGAGATGGGTGACGTTTTTCAGAGGAATAGTTAAATCCATAGAAAATGCAACAGCAGTGTAGACGGACCCTGAGACGTTTTGGAATTAAACCGAAAGAGCTGGCTGGTCCCTAAGCCCAATGCCCTCTCAAGCTGTGAGGTATTTCAGCACCAGCGTGCAATATCCCTTCAGTGTTGCCCTCGAATAACCCCAGCCCCCCAGGGCATACAGTGACTGGGCAGTCTGGGTTGCTTCATGGCCTACCGCTGCTCTCCCTGCATGTTACTTCTGAGAAACGCGTGCCAAGCAAATCATCTGCTTGAGGCTGGGCCCAATCCTGAGCCCCCCCCACCCCCCCGAGACTTTCAAGGTCGCTCAGCACTGGGCAGGAGGAGTTCACCCCTCACAAGATCAGGCCCATAGCTCACTGCTGCTCTTAGCCTCGTTTCTCATCCTTCCACAGCTGGGTTATTTTTTGCTTGGATATTTTTGCCTGGGCTGCGCGTAGCTCTGTCTCTGGGGAGCTGCAAAGCTTTGTCTAGCTTGCTAACTACCACACACTGCTGGTCAATGGGCTCTGTATCACTGCAGCAAAAAATATTCTTACATCAATAAAAGAGTTAATAAAAAAATGCATAAAAACAGCCAAGGCTAAACTCTCCCACCTCCGGGCATCCCCATAAAGCAACGCACGAGTCACTGGGCAAAAATATAGCGTGGAAGGAATGATTCAAAGGGAGCAGATCGGCAGAAGCGTGCCATCTCCCTGTGGCCCTCTGGGCCCTCTCTGAGAGGGACAGCGCGAGGCAGCTCCCCAGTTTGGCTCTAGGGTTGATTATTGCTACAGCACAGAAAAAAAAAAATGGCCTGCTCCGTAACACTGGGTGTCTGCTGCTGTAACTCATTCGGTCTAGACACATTTCTCTGCCCTGGTAAGTTCTGGGGCCACTAAAAGAGAAGCATGTTTCTGGCTAAGTGGCGGCATGACTGTCTGGTTAATGATGCATTTTAAGCACTAGCGTGTGTTCGGAATCCACGCCGGTTGGGCACAGGCTATCAGGATCGCTCTGTAAAAGGGGTTGCTGATAAAGTCCAAAGCTGCATCAGGTAGGAGAAGATTCCTTGAACCACCTGGGAAGATGGATTTCTGGGCAAGTGTCGTAGAAACAGGAAGTCACGCTAACTAGAAATCAAAAATGAAAGGAGACCCAGGCAAACACTGAACTATCAAGAGTCTATTACACGTTCAGGACATATTTGAAAAGTGTGTGGGGGGGTCTCTTCAGCTGTGCCTGGGGGTATTGCATGTGCAGTCTGCATTTTGCACATACATCCACCAGTATTGCCAAGTGTTCAACAGTCATGTGTCAGGACCCCCAAAATCATGAGGTTTGCTTAAAAATCATGGGATTTTAAAAATCAGAAATGTTAACTCTCTCTTTTTTTATTAAAACACAAATCTCAGAGGTGTAATTAGAGAGGCCCAATAGAAATGTGATCCTTAAAATATCTCACATATTATTTGTACTGCTGTAGTGCCCAGGACCAGGTGCCTTCGCAACCTAGATAATGAGTTTTCCTGTTGTCTTGTATTTGCTCCATGCCAGTCACAAGCATTGGCACCTTTCACAACATTGAAACTAACTAAACCATATTGAACATTTGCACTAGAACCTTAGGGGACAAGTTACAGTCCGAAGTCTACCCCTACATTGTGACCCCCGGCTTCAGGAGTCACCTGTAAATCTCTTGCTGAAAGTCTGATGTAGAGACCCAGCCAGACGTTAAGCCATTCTGGGTCTGTCTACGCTGCAGTTAGACACCCGTGGCTAGTCCATGCCAGCTGGCTCGGGCCAAGGGGCTATATAATTGTGGTGCAGACACACTCTTAGTGGACATCTGCACTGGAATAAAAGACCCACAGCATGGCTGTGGCTTGCCTGGGTCAGGTGACTTGGGCTTGCAGAGCTAAAAATTGCTATATAGACCCCCACATAGGCTCCAGCCTGGGCTCTGGAACATCTAATGCAGGGATCTCAAACTCAAATCACCCCGAGGGCCACATGAGAACTAGTAAATTGGCCCAAGGGCCGCATCACTGAAACCTTTTCATACAATGATACAACAGTATAATCAAAAATGAAAAAAAATGAAGAGTAATATAGTATTCTATTAAAAGTCAATGCATTAACTTTTTAAAAACTATAATGCAAGAGGGGTTTTCATAAAATATAAACACTCAGTAATGTTTGGAGCTTGGCTGCCAGTGGAGTCGGTGCCTATGGCGGGCCGCAGGAAATAACTCCGCGGGCCACATGTGGCTTGCGGGCCGCGTGTTTGTGACCCCTGATCTAATGCCTCTTCTAGCAAGACTGGAATTTGAGTACAGAGCATTCGTATGGAGTGAGCGAAGGGTAACTAGACAAGGAAAGCACCTAGGCACAAGGTCTGGCAATGGCTAGTCACAATTTCATTGCTACCAGCTCGTGTGATTTTATTGCCAGTTCTGTGATTGGCAGGAGGGGTATTTTAATGCCTCAGCCCCTGGAGTCAGGGGATTATGGGAAGATCTCATCTTTCATTTAAAAAATAAAATAATTTCCTAGCCTGCCTGGTTAAGAAAAAAGCTGGAAAATGTGTCCCCTGAAAGCTCTGATCCCAGAGGGCAAGAAAAGACAAACCCCAAACATATTATATTTTAAATCTCCCAATACTTTTAATTAATCAGTTGTGATTTGGGGGGGCATGACATAATTTTTGACCACTTGGGATTGCTAACGCTGCAGTTTTTGCCCAGGACATGGGGCTAATAAGCTATTACTGTACAGAAAATGCTGTTTCTATCTAGCCCCCAATTCCCCCAGAGCAAGACAATTCCTGCCTCTTGCCAGGGGCACAAGACGCATAACAAAAAGATAAAGCCCACATCAGACATGCAGGAGCTAATCCTGCGCAAAAGTCCCACCAGCATTTGCCTCGAAAGCCAGAGGAGTGTGACGCCCCGGTCCTCCTGGACTGAATTCAGACAGTGAGAGAGACAACTGGAAGGGCAGAGATGTGGTAGATTCTTGGCAGAGCAGTTTCATGCTTCTTGGGTGCGTGATTTCACTGAAACAAGAGGAAAGGCGGCTCGTCACGCACGGAAGACTTTTGCATGTCCCCCTCTCAGCCATGCCATCTATCCTCATTCCTTATCTGGAGAACCTCTGCCAGGTTTGTGTCCTCGGGAACGGGCTCAGCGAAAAGAGAGATATAAAATCCTCTGAGGCCCAAAGAGACTAAGACCTGGCTACATTTAGAAGTTTTTCTGCTTTAACCAGGGCACTGTAATTAATACTGGTATAAAGCACCTCATGCTAGTGTCACTGTATCCACGCTAAAGCTTGTATTGTCAGAACTTGTCAGAAAAAAAAATCAGACCTCTAACCAAAAGAGTGATCCCGGTACAGCTTTTTAAGGGCAGACCTGGCCCAAGTGGGCTTCTCAAGGTCACACAGAGAGCCTGGGACCCAGCAGCGTTGAACACAGCGGCACCGGAGTCTCAGGCTAGCTGTCTTTCCTGCTGCTGGGCACGGTTAGGCCCCTGCCAAATGCTTTTGAAACTCCCACTCCAGACGTATTTACAGACCCTAGAGCCTCTCCAGTCCTGAGAAGCACTGCTCTCTGGCAGGGAAGGAGATGCCTGAGGTAAAATGGCAGCGCTGCCATGATGCTTCACAGCTGAATGACACTCCTGTGCAGACCCCACGCAGTCACAGAACATGACCGCGCCTGCGGAGAAGCCCTAGGGGCTCTCCGGGGACAGGGGAGTCTCTGGTGTCAACTCCTCTCTCTCTCCCAGACCGTTGGGAACTGGGTTCCTCAGGCCTCGCCCCGATGGCCACCCTCATGATGGGTCCGAGTGACGCCCACCCGTGGTAGGCCAAGAACTGCATCCATTCAGCCCCCACCCCCCACCCCCCCACCAGCACAGCCGGTCCTTCCAGAGCCGCGGGAGAGCCTGTCCTGCTGGAGCCACTGGCTACATTGGGGTGGCAACCACCTTCAAGGCTGGTGGCCAGCCCTGAATTCACTAGAGAACATGATATGGAAATGGGCCTGGCTGAGACTACCTGCTGGTCCTCTGGGACCCTGGATCCTCGGGCTGGCGTGGGCCAGCCTGGCCTCTCCTGAGTCAGCAACGCCTCTGGGAAGTTGTTGACGTGTCTCACAGACTTTAAGGCCAGAAGGGACCATCATGATCATCTAGTCTGACTTCCTGCACATCGCAGGCCACAGAACCTCCCCCACCCACTCCTCTAATAGACCCTACCTTCTGGCTGAGTAAATGAAGTCCTCAAATCATGATTTAAAGACTAAGCTAAAGAGAATCCACCACTGACACTAGTTTAAACCTGCAAATGCCCCATGCTGCAGAAGAAAGCGAATCCCCCACCCCCCACAAGGGTCTCTCTCTAACCTCACCTTGAGCTCCTCTGGTGACACCCTTCCTTCACTGGAGCACAGAGGCTTCCCTTAGCACCAACTCTGCACTGCCAGAGGCTTTTGTGTTACCACCTCACTGCTCTGCTGGTACCTGCCTGGTGCGGTGTCTCCGAGTGACAGCATCCCGTTGCAGGTTTGGAGTCACGCTCCAGCCCTCCAAATGCCCCCTACACCCAGCTAGGACCCCCACCCTGGCTCTCCCCTCCTCAGCCAGCTGCCAGACTCTCTTCCTTGAAATCTGCCACCCTCATCCTCTCAAAGTTGTATGGTCACAAGAACAGCGCCACCCCAGCCCCCACTCCCAGCCCTGTGCCTAGCCACTAGACCACACTGCCTCTGATGGAACTTTGATTGCAATCAACACCCTCAGTGCTGTGGGTTCCTCCATCGTTTGGGAGCCCAAGTTGGGGCCCAAACTTTCAGAGGTGCTGAGCATCTTCAGCTCCCACTGACATCCGCTGTACTCACGGGCGCTCGGCACTTCTGCAGATCAGGGCCCCCGGGGTTTGAAGTTGGACACACGGAAACAGGCTGCCAAACCAAACGCTGCTTTGGGAAAGGCTGCAATGCAGCGCTGAAACCGGTTTGCAAACAGAAACAAATTATGTTCCTGATTCCTCACTGCCCCAGGCCTAATGCTCCTGGCTGTTGGGTCAATGCCTGCACAGAGGATTGAAAGCATCATGTGTCTGGTGTCACAGAGAGACCCCACACTCTGCTCGCGAGGGGTGGAGCTGGGGGAATTCTAGTGGCTCTCAGCGGTTGGTCACGACTCCTCCAGGAAGAGGCGCTTGGGACAGCGTAAGTGCTGGTGTGAGACAAGATCTTAGTCCCGGCTTGCCAAGCTGCCTTATCTTCCCCACTAAGCCACTGCTAAGGTCCAGGGGGCAGCTGAACCCCAGTGATGGGGACCAGAGAAGCGCAATAGACAGAGGCCCAGGGCTTCTGGGAATCCCTGGGGATCTATCAATTTTGGGGGGCTGGACTCTCCACCCCTCCATGTCCCGGCCACGCGCCAAACCGGACTGAGATCTCATCCCTGGTGAGAGGGGACACTGAGGCCCTGCGTGGCTGTGGCCACGGTCTAGCCCAACAGGCCCCTAGTCTGGCTGTTAACGGGCAGCCCTCCTGGCCCCATGGTCTCTGGGGCACTGGGATGGGCAGGCCAGCGCCCAGCAGTGTAGTTCGGCACGCATCACAGTGTTCTTTGAAGCTTGTCACAAGAATCAAAGCTCTGATTGCATCTGGGCCGCTGGGACCAACGTAGCAGAGGGCGGTGCAGGGCGGCCTGCCAAGCCCCCATGTGGAGCGGCAGGTAGCTCACAGACCCAGGTGAACATCCCTCTCTTCCTTCTCCCTTCGTATCCTTGGCTCCGCTCTCCTCCTGACTGGCTGGCACTGCAGTCCGGCACTGGGGGAGCCACGGTCCGGCCCCTCCAAGCTGGTATCAGTCTCTCTGCAGGAGAGGAGCCGGCGATGCTGCTCTGCCCTGGAAGGAAAAAGGGGCCATGGGGGAAGGCACTTCCATCTTCTCGGCTGCTTCGTTCCACCATCACATCATAAGCTCCAGTCCCCCGGAGCTCCCCAGCCCACAGGGGGCGTGGGCCTGTTGCTACCTGGCTTAAGGGGATGCAAATGAGTGCTCCCCTTCGGGACAGATCTGTGGCCCTGCATTCGCCACCATCCCCACCAGCGTTAGCCAGGTGCTCAGGGAGGCCCAGGGGCTGTAGTGGCTGGTGCAAGGACCGGAGCTGCCGGATCCTCCCACTCTCCCCACTGTGGGGGTCAGGGTCAGAGGAGCAGCCCAGTTTGGCCCGCAGCTCCATGCGATTTATCTTGCTGTTCAATTGGCTTCCCCCGCTGGTCCTGGGTTCGGTTCCCTCCCCTGCAGCGCCCCGTAATGCGATGCATGCTACTGCTCAGGGTAGACAGGCCTTTGTGTTAGCACCCCACCCCGCAGCTCTCTAGTTCAGCATCTAGTGGAGAACGTGGGAAACGCTCCAGCGCTGACGGGCTTTAAATCAGGAGCAGGCGTCTTTGCAACAGCTACACTCCAGCTCTGCCAGGAGTGACGGCTGGATGCTGGCGTCTGGATAAAGCTCTCAGGCCCACGGAGCAAGTCGGGACAGTCCCTTCTGGCCTTAAAAGCTACGAATCAGGAAGTGTTTTGCCATGCCGTGAATGGGGCTGCAGCCAGTTCAGCTTCCTTGATGATTCCCTGTTCTGTTCATTCCCTTGGGGCACCTGGCACTGGTCACTGTCGGAAGACAGGATACTGGGCTAGATGGACCTTTGGTCTGACCCAGTAGGGCCATGCTTATGTTCCTCCTCTGTCGATGCCGAGTCGCAATAAGAGCCTGTGCTTTGCTCAGAGACAGACGTTTTCCAGGACAAATGGTGTCAGCAAAGGCTCAGAGCTGGGATCCAAATCCTGGCCTCCATTAACTGGCCTCGCTCTCAGGGCCCAGCCTGTGGAGCTGAATGTCCAGGGCTGGTTTGAACTTTGCCAATTAAACTTTTTTTTTTAAAAGCATTTTATTTTATATCTTCTCCCCCCAACCAAAAAAATCCAACTCTCCCACCCCCGAAACAACCCCAGACATTGGTTCTCACTCGGCCAGCTGGCCCCACTGCCGCAGCGTCCCCATCCCTGTTCCCGGAGCTGGGCTGAGCTCCCAATGCAGAAACCAAGAGGGGAAATTCCCAGATGTTTAGCACAAAAGCCGCAAGAAGAGACAAACAGGGTGCAGCTTCCCAGAGCGCGCTGCAAATAGAGTTTGAAAGAAAAGCCAACAATCCATGTCAATGACGCAGGAGAGGCCTTTGAATCAACGAGTTTCTCCTCCGGTCCCAGACACCTCCTCTGGTTCCTCATGCAGTTCAGGACCCAGTTAAAATAAATCCTCCTCCGGGTCTCCAAAGCCTTGTTCCAGGTGACTCCATGGACCCTCTGTGCCACCATCCCTCATCATTCCTTCGTCCTTTCTGGATGCAGCAGGTGCAAGAGTCTTCTCCTCTGCAACTGACTCTGCTTCACCTGCCCTCTCAATCCCTCATTTCAAGTCTCCTCTGAAAAGGCATCTTTCCTCTGCTGCCTCTGGATCCTGCTCTCCCCCTGCTCTTATTACTTGAGTCTGGGAAGCATTTGGTGAGACAGTTTGTAGGAAAAAAGATTCCACAAACAGAGCTCGCAGGGCTAGATTCAGGGTAGTTGCATTGTACTGGACTGGGGGACAGGGGAAGAGAGGGTTTGCCGGCCTTTGGGTGTACACAGTGCAAGACAAGCTGCTGTGACAGAACATTGTAACAGTAAAAATCACTCTGTTCACTTCAAAATTCCCCCTGAGAACAAATGCATATGTAGATAAGTGCATTCCAGCAGCACCCAGAGGTGCTGCATAAATACACAGGAAGCCATGGCCCCTGCATCAAAAAGGTTAAATGGAAACAAGAATCATTAGAACCCTGAAAAAAACTGAAGGAAAGGCAGAGAATAGGAAGAGAAATGTGGAAAACAACAGAGGTGATTGATTTTATAGAAAGCTTGCTTTACATAGCACGCCAGGTTGAATCTATAGCAGTGGGCAGAGCACTGGACTGGAACCCAGGAGACCTAAATTCTATGCCTGGCTCTGCCACTGACCGGCTGGGCAAGTCACTTCCCTGCCTCATGCCTCAGTTTCCCCATCTGTACAATGAGGATAATGACACCAACCCGCTTTTGAGTTCTATGGAAAAGTAACTCCAATTCCAAACCCTGCCATTTCTCAGCACTGCCCCTTGGGGATGCTGGCAGTCCCCCTCCTTTGCTGGCTGAGAGGCCGGCAAGGCGGCTCACGAACTGTGTGCACAGGGCAAGCGGAGAGTTAATACTGCAGCGGAGCCGGAGAGAAAAGAGACACAAAAAAAGTGCTGAGTCACTAAGCCAGCTCTCACTGCAGCACTTCCGTCCTGCCAGGTTCCTGGAGCGGGCCCAGAGCAAGAGCGGCTGAGCCAGTCCTCTCTGACATGGGTCACCGGAGCCAGTGCCATTCCCACGACGGATCCGACACAGGAGCAGTGGCGAGAGACGCATGCAGTTAATTCAGCCGCCTTGCTGCAGATGCAGCAATCCCCACCCCCTCTGCAGGATTCCTGTCTAGGTTACCCAGGTGGAAATCGACAGCAGTCAGTGGTGCCTGGGAGGCTAGAGCTGGCCCGAGAACCATCGTGGGCCCATGCTCAGGAAGGAGCCTACCTTCCTGATGGATCTGACTGAAACCGCTTCCAAAATCTCAATGGACATTTTTCTTTAAAACGAAAAAGATGCAAGTTCCCAACTCCTCCTCTGCCTCAGTTATAATTCCTTCCACTTTCCACCCAGGAATCTCGCCAAAGATGATTTTTTTTAGGTTCACATTCTGGCCCATTTCCCTGGTGAGGAAACTGAGGTATAAGACTTGCCAAAGACAGCAACAGAACTCAAGTCTCCGGTCTCTCCTTAGCATGCATTAGCCATAAACAACCCTTCTTGCTGTGACTGGAGAATGTGCCCCTCCTGCCTAGTTCATCCTGACAGCATGTTTTCTTTCTTTGCTCAGTAGAACAGCCTGTGCCATCAAAGCTGGGAGTCCAAATACATCCTAACAGAAGTCAAGTCTCTAATGACTGAGTTTGTGGTTCATGCATGTCAATGAGCGGGCTGGCTGGGTTATTAAGCTGCCACGTCTGTACATAACTGCTCTGGTTTTGTTATCCTGCAGTATGATATGCTGGGATCAAATAGGGGCTAGGTTGTGGTTATTCCTCACGTCATGGGGGACTTAAAGGGGAGGTAAATAAGAGTGGCCAAGTATGTGAAATAACAAATGGTCTAACAAAGCTAAATGGAGGGGCTTCTATTTATCCTTATCAGACAACAGCCATGAGACCTCCAATGAAAGTGAAAGGCAATTTATATACAACCGATAAAAGGAAATATTTTCATGTACAGCTTATCAGCCTGTGGGACTCATTGCCACAAGATACCAGTGATGGCAGGAGTTCAGTAGGATTCAGAAGAGGATGAATATGGGTAAAGAGAATATAAAACACCCCGCAATGACATAAGAAAGGGTCTAGCAATTGTTGTTATAAGGGAGTAGAAGCCAATCACTGACAGATGGGGTTAGGAAGAAACTTTCCCCATGGGCATGTTATTCCATAACTGTCCACAAGGGGTTTCTGTAGCAACTGGTCCTGGCCATGTGAGAACCAGGATACTGGGCTAGGTGGGTCCCTGGTCTGATTCAGGCTGGTAAATCCTGAGTCTGCCCAAAATGGGAACATGATAAGATTCCTGTTAGATCTGGACTTGCAAACTCACCATGCTTGAGGGAGCCTGGGATGAGGTGACAGGAGTCTGACTGTCCCTAGGAGGCTCTAACTGGGCATGGCAAAATAGACTGGAGGGACATCCCCAGATCTGTATTTGGGGACGCAGATGTCTTTGCTGGGGGAAGATTTCAGTGCGTTCTCTCACCTGGCCTTAGGGTGACCAGATGTCCCGATTTTATAGGGACAGTCCCGATTTTTAGGTCTTTTTCTTATATAGGCTCCTATTACCCCCCACCCCATCCCCATTTTTTACACTTGCTGTCTGGTCACCCTACCTGGCCTCCATGGAGTGAACAAGTGCCCGTTTCCCCACTTCCCCTCCTCCGAGTCCAGGGCCTGTTGGTCGGAGCAGGGGACACACAGTTTACCAGCTCAGAACTCTTCATAGGAATTCAGAGTGAAGACACCGCTTAGGCTAGGGGTCTCAAACACGCGGCCCGTGGAGTTATTTCATGCGGCCCGCCATAGACGCCAACTCCACTGGCAGCCAAGCTCCAAACATTACTGAGTGTTTATATTTTATTAAAACCCCTCTGTGCATTACAGTTTTTTAAAAGTTAATACATTGACTTTTAATAGAATACTACATTACTCTTCATTTTTTTCATTTTTGACTATACCTTTGTATCATTGTATGAAAAGGTTTCCGTGATGCGGCCCTTGGGCCAATTTACTAGTTCTCATGTGGCCCTCATGGTGATTTGAGTTTGAGATCCCTGCCTTAGGCCCTATCTAGAGCATCCTTCCCCTATTGCTCTGCACAGGGTCGGCCTGGACACTCGATCCCTCACGGCTTGTCTGGTCCCAAGCAATGGGGCTCCCACCCCTCCCTCAGGGAAACTCTCCCACAGTCCAGCAGAGCACAACGTTACAAGCAATTTCCTTATAATCCGTTTAGGATCCAATTCCTCCTCTCACGGACGCCTGTGCAACCTCAATGGACTTCCAAAGGGTGCACTGGCAGAACGGATCCAGGTTTAGCCAAGATACGTCCTTTCTCTTACTCTCACCCAGGGCCTATAAGACCTGTGGTACGATTGGCTCTTCTGCTAAAACATCCCAGTGACTCTCTCTACCTCCAGGTCTCTCTTGCCATTCTTATCCCAGTAGTATCTCACTGAGATCAGAGCCCCATTGTGCCAGGCACTGCAGAGACGCAGTCCCTGCCCCCAACAAACATACAGACATGAAAAGAAGAGGGTGGAGAAAAAGCATTATTATCACCTCCTTTGATAGAGGGGAAATGGAGGCACAGAATAAGTGAGTCACCAAGATCACACAGCGAGCCAGGAATTGAACCCAGGAGCTCATAAACCCTAGGTTAGAGTCTTAATCACAAGGTCAGACTTCCTTGCGTCTCCTAGGGCTTCCAAAACCTCACACCTACAACAGCAGTCCTGCAATCTCCCCCTTAGCACATGGTTGGGAGCTTGGATGCTAAAGGTCAGTGCCAAGGGCTCCTGGCTCCAAAGGGTTAATCCGCCTCCAAGGCATGGGGAAGGAATTGAGAGGACACATTATTCTGAGCTGCCTCCTCTCTCTCTTTGTTCCCCGCTGTAGCAAATTGGCCGATGTTTGTTTGTTTGCTCGCTTTGGAGACATCAAAAGGGGCTAACCGGCTTGCCAGCCATGAAAGGGATAATTCATTGAGCTGGGCGGGCGTATTAGCATTTACAGCAAGGGGATAAAATTGCACGTGGCAATAAGCGTTCATCATCCCATTGGCCCAGTTGTCAGCACGCGTGATCAGAGTGGAAAACTAAGCTATGTGTCAAGTCAGCAGCTCCACCGTGGGAAGATCAATGGAGTCCTCCCTGGCACTGCTTCCCTGGGCACCCTGGCTGGGGAGAGAGAATGCCATTTCCCTGCGTTGTTGTGCTCCAGCAAGGTAATTACTTCTCGGCTTTAGAAAAGCAGCCAAGGATTCATTCGTCTCCTCTGGAGCCGAGCCGGGATTTCAAGGGAAGGAGAGACTGGAGGGAGCTCAGGGGACAGGCAGATTCAGGGGGTGATTAAGAGTCCCCAGAATGGCAGGTGTTGTGGCTGAGCAAAGCACAGGTCAGTACCCACTTGAGCTAAAGAAGGGGCTCCCGTGGGGTAGGCCGACGCTGCAGTCGGGAGGTGTGATTGCAGCACAGGTTGAGATCCCTAGCGAACTTTAACCTAGCTATCTCTGGTCCTGGAGCAGCACAGGTGTAGCTGCCATCACCCTTCCAAATGCAGCGGAGACATACCCGTAGTCATGCACAAGCGGCAGGGTGAGCCAGACACTACAGAGCAGCATGAGCACTGTGCTACCCAGACATCACCCTCACTAACTGCCTTGAACACCTGCTACACCGAGAGAGACCTTTGGTCCCAAGAGTACATATTCCCCTCGCACTAGCTGCAGCAGAAGCAATGTCCCTAGCCTCTGGGAGCCAGCCATAAAACTGGGGGCTCCTTTTTAGAACCCGTAAGGAGCTGAGGTACCATGGTGATGAGCTTGAGATAGAGGGGTGGAACCCTTGGGAGACAGATGACTATAGGACAATGTGCTCATCGCGGGAGCCATTCCACCACAAACGCCCCTACATCAATAGCTGGAATTCACAGTTGTCTTTATGGGCACCTTGACTTATTTCTCTGCAAGCAGTTATAACAGGCAGGGGCAGACCAGATCAGACCCAGGGGCCCATCTAGCCTGATATCTTGGCTCTGAGAATGCCCAGCACCAACTGTTTTAGAGGAAGGTGCAAGACCCCCCACAGTGGACAAGTATGCAGAAACCAGCCCAGGGGAGGACTTACTTCCCGACTGTCAGAGTTTGGCTCGTGCCCTGACACAGGAGAGTTTATATCTTTCATACATTTTATCCTTTTCATTCTTACCTCCTTGGATATTCTCATTATCCATATAAAGATCTACTTTTCCCCAAATCTTTCTAAGCTCTTGACTCCAATATCTTGTGCCAATGAGGCTAGTTATGTGAGGTGCAATTCAGTTAGAGCTTAAGTGTTTATTTTCAAACCTAGAATAATAAAATCATAGAAATGTAGGGCTAGAAGGTACCTTGAGAGGTCATCTAGACCATTCCCCACCCTCACACTGAGGTAGGACCAAGTAAACCTAGACCATTCCTGACAGGTGTTTATCCAACCTGTTCTTAAAAACCTCTAGTGAGAAGGGGTTCCACCACCTTCCTCAGACGCCTGTTCCAGAGCTTAACTACCCTTAGAGCAGGGATCTCAAACTCAAATTACCACGAGGGCCACATGAGAACTAGTAAATTGGCCCAAGGGCCGCATCACTGAAACCTTTTCATACAATGACACAAAAGTATAGTCAAAAATGAAAAAAATGAAGAGTAATATAGTATTCTATTAAAAGTCAATGTATTAACTTTTTTAAAACTATAATGCAAAGAGGGGTTTTAATAAAATATAAAAACACTCAGTAATGTTTGGAGCTTGGCTGCCAGTGGAGTTGGCGCCTATGGTGGGATGCAGGAAATAACTCTGCGGTCCGCATGTGGCCCACTGGCCGTGTGTTTGAGACCCCTGCCTTAGAGTTAGAAAGTTTTTCCTAACAGCTAACCTCAATCTCCCTTGCTGCAGATAAAGCCCATCATTTTTTGTCCTACCTTATTCAGTGGACATGGAGAACAATTGATCTCCGTCCTCTTTATAACAGCCCTTAACATACTGGAAGACTTACCAGGTTTCCCCTCAGTCGTCTTTCATCAATACTAATCTTCCCAGGTTTTTTTAACCTTTCATCATAGATCATGTGCTTTGGCAGACCCCGATGACTTAAATATATCTAAACTTATCTAAATATTCTTAAACCTGTTCTTTCCCTATTCTGGCTTCTGTTCCCTCCCCTTTGTTGTTAATATTGTGTTGAGTATCTGGTCCCAATTCATCTATGAAATGAACACTGCAGCAAAATAGGCATGAAACATCTCTGCCTTCTTTGTGAGATCCATTATTAGCTCTCCTTCCCTGCTAAGTAGTGAGCCTACACTGCTCTTTGTCTTTCTCTTGATCCTAATGTATTTACAGAACCTCTTCTGACTGTGTTTTATGTCCCTTGCTAGGTATAATTCATTTTGTGCCTTGACCTTTCTGATTTTGCCCTCACATGTTTATGCTATTCTTCTGTATCCATTAGGGTTGTCGATTAACTGCAGTTAACTCATATGATTGTGTACCTCACGTGTAACTCACATGATTAACTCAAAAAAATTAATCGTGATTCATCGCACTGTTAATTTTCAATTTATATTCTATTGTTTATTAAATATTTTTGCATGTTTTTCTACATTTTCAAACATATTGATTTCTATTACAACGCAGAATACAAAGTGTACAGTGCTCACTTTATATTATTTTAAAAAATATTTGCAATGTAAACATAATAAAAAGAAATAGTATTTTTCAATTCATCTCATACAAGTACTGTAGAGTACTCTCTTTATTGTGAAAGTATAACTTAAAAATTTAGATTTTTTTTTTTTGGTTACATAACTGCCCTCAAAAACAAAACAATGTCAAACTTCAGAGCCTACAAGTCCACTCAGTCCTACTTCTTGTTCAGCCAGTCACTCAGACAAACAAGTTTGTTTACATTTACGGGAGATAATGCTGCCCTCTTCTTATTTACAACATCATCATAAAAGTGAGAACAGGCTTTCACATGGCACTTTTGTAGCCAGCATTGCAGGGTATTTACGTGCCAGATATACTAAACCTTCGTATGCACCTTCATGCTTCGGCCACCATTCCAGAGGACATGCTTCCATCTTGATGATGCTCGTTACAAAAATAATGTGTTAATAAATTTGTGACTGAACTCCTTGGGGGAGAATAGTATGTCTCCTGTTCTGTTTTACCTGCATTCTGCCATATATTTCATGTTATAGCAGTCCTGGATGATGACCCAGCACATGTTCGTTTTAAGAACACTTTCACAGCAGATTTGACAAAACGCAAAAGATACCAGTGTGAGATTTCTAAAAATACCTACAGAACTCAACTCAAGGTTTAAGCATCTGAAGTGCCATCCAAAATCCGAGAGGGATGAGGTGTTGGGCATAATTACAGAAGTCTTAAAAGAGCAACACCACAATGCAGAAACTACAGAACCAGAACCACCAAAAAAGAAAATCAACCTTCTGCTGATGGCATCTGACTCAGATGATGAAAATGAACATGTGTCAATCCGCTCTGCTTTGGATTGTTATCAAGCAGAACCTGGCATCAGCATGGACGCATGTCCTCTGGAATGGTGGTTGAAGCATGAAGGGACATATGAATCTTTAGCGCATATGGCATGTAAATATTTTGCGACGCCAGCTAAAACAGTGCCATGTGAACGCCTGTTCTCACTTTCATGTGGCATTGTAAACAAGCAGCGGGCAGCATTATCTCCTGCAAATTGTAACCAAACTTGTTTGTCTTAGCGATTGGCTGAACAAGAAGTAGGACTGAGTGGACTTGTAGGCTCTAAAGTTTTACATTGTTTTATTTTTGAATGAAGGTTTTTTTTGTACATAATTCTACATTTGTAAGTTCAACTTTCATGACAAAGCGATTGCACTCCAGTACTTGTAGGAGGTAAATTGAAAAATACTATTCCTTTTGTTTTTTACAGTACAAATATTTGTAATAAAAAATATAAAGCACCGTACACTTTGTATTCTGTGGTGTAATTGAAATCCATACATTTGAAAATGTAGAAAACATCCAAAATATTTAAATACATGGTATTCTTATTGTTTAACAGTGTGATTAATCGTGTGATTAATCACGATTAATTTTTTTTAATCGCTTGACAGCCCTAGTATTCATCCTTAGTAATCTGTCCGTGTTTCCACTTTTTGTAGGATTTTTAGACCTCCTGATGCTGTCATAGTGGCTCTTACTATTCTTCTTAGCTTTCCTTCCTGTCGGGATAGTTTGCTGTTGTGCCTTTAACACTGACCAGGAGTAACTGGGCATCACATGGGCCAGGGAAGCCTGTAGCCCCACTTGCCCAAGTAATCACTTTGCATCTTTTGGTAACAATGAGTGGTGTTCAAAAGGATCACATTAAGGTTCAGTTTCAATGAACCCCTGCAGACCCTCCTTAAAGGGCTGGAATAGCCAGGGGCTGCAGGTCAGGAGTGAGGGGCACCAGCAGAGCTATGTGAGGGGAGCCCAGCCCTGGAATAGCAGCGGGATGGTGAATCAGGCTTCAAGGGCATTGGCAAAGCTGAATGCAAGGAGCCCAGGGCTGGGATAGCAGTGGGGAGCAAGGGCCATTGGAGAGTTGTCTGAGGGAAGATTTCACAGCACCGGCTGCACAATCCCTCACTCACGCTACTATGAGCAGACTGTCACTTTCATTAGCTCTAAATATGCTCCTTTAATTAAAGGGCGGTCCAGTGGAATTCTTGTGGAATTACATATCGTCTCCCAGCGAAGAGCAGCTGAGCTCATCCTGACTCGTGCCATTACACTGCATACCACAGGGATTCACATTACTCACATCCCGTAGTCGTGCCAGGCACTCATTCCACCTCTCCAGACAAAAGGGTCATTGTCAAACGGCCAGCATCAGGCCCAGTCAAGATGGGCCGGAACCAACACCTGGATTGCTATCAGAGAAAACTTTGACCTAGATCTGACTTTGTGGCTCAGACCCAGCTCTCATGGAAATAAACAGGCAAAAAAAAAAAAAATCACTGGTAACACTCTAATGCTCTGCCCGGAAGCACAAGCACACGTGCTGTGAGAGCAGCTGTCAGCCTGGGAGCTGCCAGGGAGGGGCCCCCTGCATAAATACTCCCAAACATCGAAGCAAGTTGGGGTGATTTTCCTGCCTCTGATAGGGACTCCCCACTCTTGTTGCTGCTAAATCAACTCCTGGGGCCCATAAAACCACAGCTGAAATGCAGGTGTTTCCAAGAGAAGGAAGCCTCCGCCGGGACAGTCACTGAGCTACATTCCCAGTACACCCTCATCCCGCTTTCAGGAAAAGGTGTGAACATTCCTTGTAAATATTTGTTGGTGTGTTCTCTCTTCGGTCACAGAGAGGAGGAGACATTATTCAGCTCCTATCATCCATCAATGCCAAAGCACTGTACAAAGGGGGGGTGGGTGTCAGTATCATTAGCCCCCATTTCATAAATGAAGAACCTGAGGCACAAAGAGAAAAAAGGATTTGTCCAAGGTCCACCCCAGAGCAGTGATTACAGCATTGGTCTCTGGCTTCCACTCCAGAACCCTGCCCTCTGGTTACAAACCCACCCTTTTGGAGCCTGCTGTCCACCACCATTAAAGCAAGCGAGTCCTTCAAACATCAGAGTTACCCATGGAAAACGTTCACACCTGAGGTGTTTGCAGGCTCCTCCAGTCAAGGGACAGGAACACCACCCTGTGACTTGACTGACCAATTGCACCTAATCAACCCAGCTGGTCCACAGATTGGCAACTGGTCCGCAGAGTTAAAAACCACCATGGAAGTGATAAACCAATGACTGTGAATAGAGGAAACTGCATCGGCTCAGAGTGACTCTGTGAGCAAGGAAAGGGGGCTGAATTCACCCCATTAGTTACCCCTCACACACTATTTGCTGAACTTCAGTAGGCTGCTGTACTGGGGGCAAAGGGAGATCTTTGTTGAAATATTGACAGTGCATCACCAGAGATAACCTCAATCAACCCAAGATTTGTAGGGCTCATAGACTGGGGACTGTTTGGTGTGACTGATAAGGCAAATTCCAGCAATACCTTTGGGAAATCTCACTGTATTACGTTTATGTATCATTGTGGGTCAGGGTTTGTATGTAATTCCATGGGGGAGGGTGACCATCACCCTTCAGGAACTAAGAACTTTATGGGGGTGTTGAGGCAAATTCACTCAGATTGTAACAACTCCAGAGGGGTATCACCACCTGGGGAGGCTGCATATACTTGTTCCAACTGGATTCTCCAGAGCCCACCAGGCAAAGAAAGGACTTTTGGATAAAGTGCCTGCTTTCTGATCCAGCAAATGGACAGGACCGTCTGTCCAAGGGGGGCCCCACAGCATGGATGGGTGACGTCAGGTTAGCTTTTAGCATGAGCATAGGAATTTTTCTTGTTTTCTATGCATTTTCTCTGTAATGCTTTCACCTTAACAATAAATGTGCTTGCTTACAAAGAGCTGTGGGGTAACTTATAACGGCAGGCCATTATGCTGTTTACAGACTCTGGGGAGAAAGCAAAACAGACGCTGGCCTGCTTAGGCCGTCTGACTTGTTGGGAATAACAGTGTAGGCAGGGAACTGAGGGGCCTGGAAAAACCCGGTTGGGAGGGAGAGAGACACGGGCCTCTACCCCAAGAGAAGTGATGGCTGAGGAGCCAGGACCCTGAGAGTGGGTGCCCTGGCTGGACTATGGGGGAGAAATACAAGTGCAGTTGCCCTGAACTGTGACACCCACAAGGAACTTCTTGGGTAAAACTTCCTTAGTAACATACAGGCTTGTGTCTGTGTGTGTGATTGGTCAGAGTGGTCTGTCCTGGAAGATAATGTGGAGAACGAACACTATGGATCAGCAAATACGAGTGCGCAGTACCGAGATACCCCTCTGGTCCGGAGAAGGTCCGGTCCCCCCCCACCCGCCACCCCCACACACTCTTTTAAAGAAACATTTTGTTAAGGCAAAGTTACAATAAAACATTAACATACTAGATCACACATCACTTTTTCGGGATCAGGTTAACATTAAAAGAACCTGGCAGTTTCTCAGCTCAGACTAAGGGGCCAAATTCCACTGACACCAGTGGAGTTATTACACCATGAGTTGGATTCAGCCCAAGATGTTCTCAGAGACCAGAATAAAGCTGACAGGACTTACCACAGCCACTCGTGTTTACCAGTTGTTCGGTACCATGGGAATCTTGTGCCGGGTGAGAGAGACAGGAGACCTAAACAGAGAAAAGCAACAGGAAATAAGGTGGGCACAGCCATGGACTTTCTCACTGCTTTGTGGAACTGCTGGAGTCCATACATAGTGCCAGGCAAAAAAAAATTCAGTCAACATTTTTTATCAGAGAAAAATGCTGATTCGATGACACCAAGATGTTTTGTGAATTCATGACGGTTTTGACTAACTATTCAGTTCAAAACCAAATTCCCCAAAAGTCAAAACATTTTAGTTCAGTTCAAAATGACTTTTCATCTCAAAGTTTCCTTTAACTTTATTTTTAAAAAAATCCAATCAAATGGTCAAATCTGAAACAAACGTAGCGTAGACGGGCCCGGGGGGGGGGGGGCGGGACGCACTTTCAAAACATGCCGTAATTAAACCACGGACATGTCAGGAACTGATGAAGCCCTTACACAGGGAAATGGGACAGATCCATTCTGGAGCAAGAAAATGAGGAAGTGGTGAAAATAATTATAGAAAAAGCCATGAGGAATCAGCTAACTAGACTAATCCTCCAGAATAGTGAAATGGGAAAGAATGTGAAATCATTACAGCCAGAGCTAGCTCAAATGTACACCAGGCAGAAACTGGTAGCTTAGAGGGGGAAGACTTTCAGGTAAGTTCTCTGGGGCAGGGGGAAATTTTTAGTTGCACCTGTACAGTGCCTAGCACAACCGGGAGCTGGTCCTCAACTGGGACTTGTGGGCACTACAGTAATAAACAACACAGGCATTGTGTGGTTTCAAACTGCATGAAACGATTAGAACGATTTTGATTTGCAGCCCATCTAGAGTCAGGAAATAGGTGGGTTTAAAAGGTGTTTGATAAAGGCGAGTCTACAACAACAGGGCACCGATTTAACTAGGTGTTTATTTGTAAGTGGATTCTCCCTCACTGGCAATTTTTAAATCAAGATGGGATGTTTTTCTAAAAGATCTGCTCTAATTCAAACAGGAATTATTTCGATGCAGGTCTCTGGCCTGTTGTGTGCAGGAGGTCAGATTAGATGGTCACAGTGGTCTCCACTGACCTTGGAATCTATGGATTTTAATCCGGGTTAGTTAAATCAGGGCAAAAGGCCAGGTGGATGCCCTCATTTTGGTTTAAACCATGCTTGTTTCAGTTCATGAGGTTAAACTAACCCAAACTCAGCTGCTCTTCAACTGAAGTCAGAGTGTCCACACAGGAGTCTGCACCGTTTTGACTAAACTGGTTTCACTAAACCAGTGCAATTTTGCATGTAGACGAGACCCAATGCATTTTAACTCACTTGAGTCTAAACAGGGCTTTGCACTCAGTATAGACAGGGTGAGTTGTGTTTAAAGTCATGTTAGCTGGCTGTGGGTGGTGCGGTTACAGAACTAGCTGCATCTCTGATCTCTCTCTGCTCTTTCTTTATGCAACCCTCCCTCCCTCCCCAGGCATTCGGTCTCTTTCTTCCACCTCACTGAGGTGGGATCCCACAACTCTCTTGGTCCTGGACAGGGTCTCTGGCTACAGCCCCTGTGGACTGGCTGTGATCTCTCAGCAGATCCAACCGGGCTCAGCGCCTGCACCGGCTGGCATAATGGCTGAAGCGCTGACTGCACAGCTTTCTTACACCAAAGCACTGCTCAATCTTTGCAGTGCAGCGCAGCACAAATGAGGATTTTAACACAACAACAGGCCTATGAGCTTGGCTGTCTGACCTCATCCTCGGCATCCCCCTGACAGCTTTGGCCGGCCCATCTGCTTCAGACCCATCCTGCAGGGCCTGGGTCTGAGTCAGAGGGCTGTTAACTCCCCTACAGAGTCACTCGGTTTCAGTCCTTTGGATGCCTCTATTCCCAGCCTAGGGAAAACATCTATGTAACTCGGGCTGGGGCTCGCAATTAGCATCTTCACAGCTTAGTGGCTCCGGCCCTGTCCCTAATCCACCTGCCCTGTTTACTCCAAGGTGCCCTGTCCTGATCCATTGTGATACCTCCCTGCTATTCAACTAACCCCCCAGGGGCAGACAGTAAACCTCTCCCATGTCATGGTCACATACAGCCTCCAGAAATTAACACCGATCGGAATTCCTAGCCCCATATCACCACAGCCAGCTCGAGGCCTCTCCCAGGACTATCCTTGAGCCGCTAACCATTTTTAGACATGGCCTGTTCTCCTAAATTCACTGGGCCCTTTGTGGGGGTCTGGTTACAGAACTGCAGTTGAGAGCGCGTTCACCAACACAGCCACATCCCGCCAAGGCGGCTAGGCAGGGGCCCTGCCCCTCTCTAGGGCAGAAGGCCCATCCCCCATTTTCTAGCCCTTCTCCAAAAGTCTCTCTGCACCTTCTCACAGGAGACCTGCTCTGCCAGGCTCTTTCCCTAGAGTGGTGCATGTGCCCTTTTTCCAATCCCCCCTCAGGCCTCATTCTTGTGCCCCCGCCCCAGCAATATCAACCTCCCCTCCCCAGCTCCCCAGCAGCCTCAACCTCCCCTACCACAGCCCCCACAGAAGCGTCAACCTCCCCTCTCCCACCCCAACCGCATCAACCTCCCCTCCAATCCCCAACAGCACCAACGCCAACCTCCCCTCTACTGCCCCCTTCTCCAACCCAAGCAGTGCCAACCACTGGATTTATCCTCCTTCAGACTAGGGCCGGCCTAGAACAAACGGCATACACCCTCCATTTGTTAAACGTTTAAATACCTTATTTTTATTGCATTTGTAGCCCATTTCATGACTTTGATGCACCGTTTGATTTGCCTGCATGATTTATCCTGGTCATAAAAGACGATACATTTGCATGCTAGGATCTGTAAGTCTGTATTTATTCATGCCACATATAAGCAAATAAAAAAAAATCCACTTCCTCTAAGCTTATAGAAACTTTTTAATGTTAAGAGTAAGCATCTTTTATTTTCTATGGGGGGAAATATTAGGGAGAGCAAATTATTACAGAGAGCAAAAGACTATGTTCCGCAGTCATAGAAAGTCATCCAACATTATGCGTTAAGCCTGGCAAAAGAAGTAACGGTGTTTTTTTTATATTGTTCCGTTGACAGGGATTTGATAGATAGTTCTGGTGTCTCATTAAATACATCCTTTATTAGTCGATACTCACACTCTCCAAGACTTAAAACACAAGTCCACTTTCACAATTACCCAACAAAACAAGGTTCACAATATCGCAACTGGGCTGTCACTTCTCTTCGTTCTTGCATCTCACCGGCTGGCTGGCGATGCCCCTTATCTACCCACGAGGGCTTGGCTGACAGTGTTCTGGAGGTTCGAGGAAAACGTAGCTCTCGAAATCTGGAAAGTTCCACAAGATTCTACATTCTAGGAGATCAGTGACAAATGACTCCACCTCCGGAACACCCGAAACATGTCACCTCAAGCCTTCTCTTTTCCCCTTTGTCACTAACAACAAAAGCAGCAGCCCGAGCCCGGCACCCCACAAACCAGGCACCCCAGGTAGTCGCCTGACCCTAAATCCGGCCCTGCCTCAGACTATTAGAATATATTAATTTACCGCAAATGTTAACTCTCCCTCTCTCACACTCACACCTTGTGTCGCTCTAAGGCTGTCACTCACACATAGCTCAAACTGTGCAAATACCCCTAGCATTTCTCATGCTCCCTGACTGTTGTAACCCTTCTCCTCACAATCCTCATCACCGCGTCTAATATCGCTTCTTCCCACGCTACGTCAGCTGCAGAACCTGCTCCTGAAAACACTTACTGCAGAGCCTAGCGCTGACCGTCCTGCATAGCAGCCCTGGTGAAATCGATTGGCCAGAGGATGGCAGCCATTGCTAGTGCTCAATAGGGGGATTTTGCAGAATTAGGCCCTTCAATTGCCAGATGCTAGTGGCAGACTCTGTGTCTGACACCTCTCGGTAAGTCTCCAGGCTTAGCTATTGCACTACAGAATACAGCATAATAACCAGATTCGTGCAAGCACGTTGTGATTGGTCGCCTCCCAGCCCCATCCCAGCACTTTACATACAGTCTACCGCAGGGGTTTTCAACCTTTTTCTTTCGAGGCCCGCCCCCAACAACATGCTATAAAAACTCCACGGCCCAAGTGTGCCACAAGAACTGATTCTGCATATAAAAGCCAGGGCTGGCGATAAGGGGTAGGAAGCAGGGCAATTGCTTGGAGCACCACGCCACGGGGTTTCTGCTTCAGCCCCTTAGGATTTCTGCCCTGGGCCCCAGCGAGTCTAACACTGAGGACTTGGCGGACCCCCTGAAACTTGCTCACCCCTGGTTGAGAACCACTCAGTTAAAGGACAATTGATTATTTAAAAGCTGTTTAACTGCTGTGAAATAATCCTGCATTTCATATTTGGCGCCTCTGCCTCCAGGACTCTGAGGCCCAGATCCTGAAAGGTATTTAGGCTCCTAACGCCCATGGGAGCCTAAATACCTTTCAGGATCTGGGTGGGAGTGAGCTCCAAATCCAGGTGGAATCAGAAATCATTTTCACTTGCCCTAATCAATTTGAGACTGAGGCACTAAAACACCAGCACTGCCCTGCACCGTCCCGCTTTCCCCCCATAAGTGCAATGAGCCAGACAGCCCCACAATAAACATCATGGGCTCAGTCCCCAGCTGCTGTAAGTCAGCGTAGCTCCAATGGATCACCACTGACCCCTCACCATGGTGACAGGGGAGCATACCTAGCTTTCGATGCCACCTGAGGCGAAGCAGAGTATTCTCTAGTGAAGTGAGTAGCAGAAGAACTGAACCCAGTGCTGCTCCTCGGCATGGGAAGAAGACGTCTTGTGCACCTCCGTTATGTGTCTTCAGGAGCACGGATCCTTTTGGGGCTTCGTCCGACGCATTATAATCTGTGTTCAGTGCTGGGCCCCAGACTTCAGTCACTGACTCTAAATCCTGGTACTTTTAGTCCCTAAGAAGGGACTTGATCGAGTCATACAAACTAACTAATGGCCCAGGCAAGGGAAATCTAAGACTCCTGTTTACAGTTTTCCACTGGAGAAGAGTAAAGGGACATTTCATTCAACTGGAAGACAGTCAGTTTAAAACCAACAACAGGAAATACTTTCCCACACAAACACACCATTAGCCTGCATAACTCATTGCCACAAGAAATCATTGCAGCCACAAGCTTAGTAGGATTCTAAGAAGGAGCAAACATTTATCTGGATAAGGAGAACAGCGTATAAACTCTCATGCCTTAGGACACGGGCCAACCAGTAATTGCTGTGTCAGGAAGAAATTTCTCCAATGGGCTACTTATTCCATCATTGCTCAGCCATTTTCCGCTGAAGCAGCAGGTGCTTGCGGTTTTCAAGCCAGGACACCAGTGAAGATGGAGCCCTGTGCTGACAAGGTATGGCAGGTCCTCTGTTCTGTCACAGTACCAGTCTGAAGCAGAAGCACTCAGACCAGATGTCAAAGGATCCCATCAAAATGCCCTAGAGAGAAACCTTTGCCCCAACTCTTCTGCAACCGAAGTCATGGAAATGTAGAGAGGCTGGATACAACAAGGCTCATCTCCTCCTGGGGCATGCTCCATCAGGGGTTAGGACCATTCCTACCAGGCCCTCATCTTCCAGCCAAAGGTTTGTGCCCAGCTTTGGACCGTGGCAGAAGACTTGAGTTGTGGTGATACCCTGGAAGGAGTGGACTTTTGTGGCTCAGCTGAAGGGCCAAGTTGCCTCAACACTGAAGGCCAAGAGAACCAGCATGAGACGAGGGGAAACTGAGGCAGAAGATGCGCCCGGAGCCAGACCGGGTAGATCCCTGTTAGTCTAGATACTTCCCTGGGTATTGTCCAGCCTAGCTTTAAAGATCAATCAACGCAGCCTCCACCACTTCTCCTGGGAGATGGCTCTACAGCCTACGTGACCTTGCTCTAAGGAAGTTTCACCCCCTAACATCTTCTAGAAGAGCTGATGGACCATAGCAGAGGTGCTGATCTTACACACACACTCCCATTAGCTTCACTGCACTCTGCCCGTGCACAAGGAGGTGGCAGGCAGCACTTTCTGTCCTCTAGGTCCCCAAATCTACCTGGGTCAGTAGCGACACAGCTGTGGCCATCAGCCAGCTGCTCAGTGTCTGAGGTCTCAGTCCACTTCTACCTCTGCCCAAGTCATCAAAATCTTTCCATCGCCCGTACCCCACTGGCACAAATTGGGCCACTCATTGGCAGCCTCAGAGGCCACGGACTGAAGCTCTGATTCCAGACAGCACTTGAGCAAGTGCTTAACTACCACAGACTTCAGCACTTCTCTGAATCAGGGCCAGCATGTGCCATGGACACGGAGCTCATCCTGGCTAGAGGTAGGTCCCTGCACAGACCAGGGCTGAGGTACAAGGCGGGGTGGGCAGGCTCGCGCAGCCACGGCTTGCTCCGTGCTGGTTGGGATGATAAATTAGAAGCCTCCAGACTCCAGGGCCGTCCGGCTGGCTCCTTTCCCCAGTGCTATCGCTCACTGTGTCAGTGTGGCCCACTGTCAGACTGTTGATGGAAGGGAGTTATTCCAGGTCAGGAGCCGGCTGCACAGGCGTATGTGATTGGTTTGGTTAATGCCCAAGCAGAGCTCTGGGGAGGGGTGGGGGGGAAGGTTAGGGGGGTGCATTTGGGCTTGCTGCAGGTTGTGCAGCTAGGGATGGCCCCGGTAAGTCACTAAGAGCCAGCCAGATGCCATCTGCGGACACAAAGACTTGTATTCAGAAGCTTCCAGTTCTATGCCACAGACATCTGGCCGAGCTCTTTATTTTTGCGGTTCATGGTTCCGGTGCCATACTGAGCTGAGTACTCAAGGTGCTGGGACTCTGTTCTCCAACGCATGCAGCCGTGCTTAGGAAGGTGGGGTCAGAACACCAGCCTAGAACCAGGCGTACTGGTGCCTTGCTCTGCCCCTGACATGCCCCCTCCCTGCTTCCAACAGACCAGGGGTGGAGTCGGGAGGCAGGACGCGGCAGAGCTGATGGGGGAGGCAGTTGCGCCACTTCTGCCTTGCGAGGATTCCCCTGCCACTTTCAGCTCACTCCGCACTGCACCCAGCTTCAGGGAACGTCTCCGCTGCAAATTAAGTTGTAAGGGTGGTGCGGCTCTGCATACCCACACTAGCTTTAATCTAGCTAGCACAGATAGAAGCCGCAGTGAAAACACAGTAGCCCAGCCCAGCGCAGGCCAGCAACCTGCCCACGTACCCAGGGCCCCTGGCAGGCTTGTCCTGATTCTGAAGCCCACGTTGCCCTATTTTGACTACTACTGTTACCTGCACTAGCTAGACCAATGCCAGCATAAGTATCCCAACTCATGCTGTGACCACACCTCCATCTCCTATCTGAGTGCACTTGGGAGATGAACATTGCTCCGTGTCTAACTACAACCCCACAGAGGCACTTCAGCAACTCTATCGGGTCAAACTAAATCATGGCCAAATGAACATCTGCATCTGCTAGAAAGTCGTCTTCATCATCTCTCTGACTACATGAGGCAACACCATGCCAGCGCTCAGAGCTCTCTGCTCCGCTGGAAAAAGCTCCATATTGCAGCCTCTCTATTGGAGTTGGCCAAGAGGTTTTTTGATGGAAGAGTCGATACGGCGTTCAGACTGGGGAAGGACGTCCCAGTGGTCAGAACGCCAGCCTTGGCGATGGGAGACCTGGGTCAAGTTACATAAGGCCAGATTTTCCAAGCTGAAATATCTAAAGATGCCGATGGGCACCTAGTGGCATCTGCAAAAGCAGCTAAGCAAGTCAGGTGCCTCACTCCCATTGAAGCCACAGGCCTTAGATGCCTTTGGAAATCTGGTGATTTGTCTCTCAGGATAGAAGTGAGCTTTCCAGCCCAGGTAGACAGAGGCGCTAGTGTGCTAAAAATAGCAGCGGGGCTGTGGGGGGTTGGGTGCTCAAGCCCACCAGCCCCTGGGTCTGATCTCACGTGGCTAGCTCAAATCTCCACTGGAGCTACAACACCCACACTGCTGCTTTTAGCACGCTGGCCATACCCAGGCTGGGAGGCTCACTTCCAGATGCAGGACAGACAAACCCTCTGGGCCTAAATTCCCCATCTGTAAAATGGGTAGAACAGCACTGTGCTACTTCATGGGGCGTTATGAGCACTAATGCATTAGAAACTGTGACGTTCTCAGATACGACAGTAACGGAGGCTAGATAAGAAAAAAAACATTCAATCTTATTAAAAACAACCTCTCTCAATGAACAAATGTTCATGTAAACATTGTGATGTTCCTGAATGTTTGTTTTTTGACAAATACAATGAACATTTTTGGTTGGTTTACTGCGTTTCAGTTTTGTTTTTCTGGGTTTTCTTTGTTGTTTGTGTTTCTTCTGTTGCCAGTTTTGATTGTCTTAGCCACAGGGGGTTTTCAGAATGGGACGTTTACAACGACAAACAGTTACCCTGAGAAAACTTGAAATTTACATTTTCAAAAGTTCCAACTTTCAGAAAAAGTCAATACATTTCCCCAGAAATTTTTAAAAAATCCCTCCATGTTATAACCTAGCAGAATAAAAATGTACTCAACACTTCCGTGAAACTTAAAATTTTGAGCAGCTCTTCTTTGCACTAATCCTTATTCTAAACTTTTCTTCCCCCAGTAAAAGAAATAGTTCTTCAGTGCCTCTGGCTACCCTCCTCATGGCATGAGTCCCGTCAATACCCTCTCTCTACTCATTCCTCAATATTCCTGTAGCGGGATAGGGTAGGGATAGTAGGGTGGGCGATAGGGGGTGGGGGTTCCCCGGGTGGGGAGACCCAGATACTGGGTTACTGCCAGGGGCAGGACCCTGACAGGGAAGGGCACCGGGGTCCGGGAGGAACACAGGGGCCAGTGGCGAGCGGGACAACGACCAGGAGAGGGTGCCCCGACAGCTGGTGAGCTAATTCCCAGACAATCAGCAGGAGGCGCCGCAGGGGTGAGTCACGCATTGCTACAATCCCACTTTGGAGTAACAGCCTTCCATGCTGAAACTGGGCCTAACCAACTAATACTGGGCAACTCCAAATATTTACTGCATGGCAAATCGGATTCCAGAAAATCAACTTCTGACCTGTCCCAAGTTAAGACAAATATCAGCTCCTTGATTCACACCCCTTCATACCAACGGCCAACTCTTCAGTCACACGTCAGCTCGTCACCTTTTGGGGGCACAACTGACAGTTTTGGAATTCCAGCTGGATCCAAAGCCCAGAGAAATCAACGGAATCACTCCCATCAGTGGGCTCCGGGACAGACCCTAGCAGAGCCATTAAGGCCAGAGCATGGAGCTCAGCACAGCTATTTTATATCACAGTAACACCAGGAGGCCCCAGCGCACCAGGTGCTGTGCAGACAGAGCAAGACACAATTGCTGCTCCCAAAGCGTTTACAAACGAAATAGTCAACCCAGACAAAGAGCGCGAGGGGAAACAGAGGCACAGAAAGGTAAAACAATTTGTCCAAGATCAGTGGCAGGGGTGGGATTAGAAGCCAATTTTTGTGACTCCCACTCAGCGCCCTACCCACTACCACCAGGGAGGGAGGGGCTGCTGTGGATATAGATCAGAGGGAAGTATTTGTACTGAATCTGGATTTGCTGTGACAGTTTGGGCTGGGATTCCAGCCAGTTAGCTGTTTCCCCAAAGATCACCACAAGCCCCTATAAATAACTCGGCCACTGCCTCCATGAAGGCTACAGTAGCTATTGGGTTCCGGGTCTCTGGTTCCTGAACTCTGCATCTCGCGATTCACTGGAAAAGCTTTTCTGGCAGCTGTCCCAGTGAGAACACACCCAGCTGCTGCCCTAGTACCCTCCCCAAATTTCACCTGGAGCCTGCCTGGACGGGCATGACCCTGCCAACACCGGGGCAGAGGGCTGTGCAAAGTCAAGAGTGCAGGGCTGGATAAGGAGCACGGGGCCCTCTGATCCTGCATGGACAGGATTGCTGCTGCCACGTCACTCCTCGCTATCTGACCTCCACCCTGGAACAAACCCGTTCTGTTCACAGCTAGGGTGACCAGAAAGCAAGTGTGAAAAATCGGGACGGGGTGGGGGGTAATAGGAGCTTATATAAGAAAAAGACCCAAAAACCAGGACTGTCCCTATAAAATCAGGACATCTGGTCACCCTATTCACAGCTCAGTCTCCCATTGCAACCTGCTGTTCAGGAGACCCCTGCACGGGCTGGGTTCTCTCCTCTTCAAAGGGGCTCTTGCCGGATGCATTCAACAGCCCTGCCCTGTTCTGATTTAATGCTGAGTCGGGGGAACAGCACGACATGGTGTATACAGGCGCAATACCATTAAACCCCGCAGGGGGCCCTGTAAGACAGAATGAGATGGCTCATAAAGGCTGCATGGAAAACGCGCTCATCAAAGTTACAGGCAATTGATGACTAAATCCTCCCTGCTCTCAAAAGCCATTTCTCCGCTTGCTCCTCCTGCCGTAGCTTACACGGGGTGGATAAAAGGCTGTCTGCCTGACAAATTCACTCTCCTCCCTTGACATCCCCCCAGCTATTGTGCTGTGGGTCCCCCACACCCCGCTCAGCAGCTTCCCTCCACTCAGGGCTTTGAAATTGATTGAAAAGTTAAGGATCTTGAAGGCAGCGGAAGGCGGAGCCGTGTCATCGGGAACAATACTTCAAATATATTCAGAAACGCACAGCGAATCATCTGAGGCATAAATCAGGTCAGCTGCCTCCTCCGAGTCACTAAGGGGTATTTAATGCAAAGGACTCAGAGTCCATTATAAAACATCCCAGGCTGCTCAAGCACAAGAGCTCGATTCTAATTTAATTTAATTTTATCCCCGCATTAATTTTGACTCGCTGTGGCTGACAGCGCCTCACAGAGGCTTGAAATGCAGCGGGCCAGCTCCTCGGCTGGCGTAAATCCTGCTACACTGGGGGGCGTAGCCCATTTCTACTGATTGTGGCCGCAGCACGGGGGGCTTGAAGTGAAGCATTTAGGGCTAGAGCCACAACGGAGCTGAGAGGTGGGGACGCCGGGCAGCACCAGGCCTAACATTTTGAAAGCTACCGGGAGCCACAAAGCCCGAGTTTGGTGCCTAGGCTCCCTATACAATGAATGGGGAGAGTGAGGGTACGTCTCCTCAGCCCGCAGCAGCGAGTCTCCCCGTCGACAGACCTGGGCTTGCGCCAGCACCCTAACAGCTGTGCACACAGCACGCGGAAGTTGCCGCTTGGACTGGAACGTGGGATCCGAAGCCCCAGGCCCTCGGCTTCCTTGTAAATCCCAGTTCAAATCCCTTCTCCCCAGCGGGTGGTGGTGGGACTTAGCTAGGGGATATGAGTGAGGCCCTCCTCCTCTACTGCCCCACACTAGGGGCTATTCTGCATAAGGCCCTGTATAGGGGCCCGGTCAGCGAGTTCTGAGCCCACTTACCAGGTGAGTAAGGCCCATCTTCCCCCGTTTTGTGCGTTGTTCTGGAGCTTAGGCGTCCGGATGCCGAGAGGGAGGCAGTGGCGCGTGTGCGCAGAGGCAAAAATACAGGCACCGAGCGAACTTCTATGGCGAAAACATTGACGCTGGGCAAGTTTAGGTACCTACAGGGTTTGGAGGCAGCTCAGCAGGGTTTTGTGAAGCTGATTCTGGGAGTTAGGCACCTAAAGTGAGTCAGTTAAATTCTTTTTGTGAGTCTAGCCCCTAAATCCACAAGGAGGCACCTAAATAAGCAGCCTCCCTACCCGAGACGCTAGCAAACCACCGGGAGCTGCAGGGGATCAGCACCTCTTTGGATTAGGGGGTGACTTTAAGCCCCACCCTGGGATGCAAGCGCCACCATCTCAGGAGTAACTCTGGGAGACACAGCAACACCCCTTCTTGCTCTGGGGGTAGTAACTTACTCCTGGCCTGCACCTGTAGTCAATTACTACCTGGCTCAGCTGCTCTGGCTAATGAGCAGGGGGTAGGAAGTGAGCCCTGGCTCCGCATCATTTGCTGCCCCTCCCCCTGTTCCAGGTAGGGAGCAGATGAGCAAGCAGCCCCACATATCTGGACCCAGGTCCAGAGAGTCTCTGTAGGGACACAAGGGGGGTTCCTAGAGCCTTGTGTAAGCCCAAAGCCTGACTCACATCTAGCCTTTATTTAGGCATCCACATTGGAACAGGCCCTTAAGTGCTATTTGGTTGAAACCCCACATAGAACCACTATTTCCAAACAAGCGTGTACAAACTGTGGGCCAGATCCTCAGCTGGTGTAAATCAGCATAGCTCCCATTGAGCTACGATTTACACCTTGATCTGACCAGAACTGTGCTCTGTAGCCAGAGTTAGAGAGACAGAAACAAGGCAGGAATCGTAGAGTTAACTGCCCATTCCTTCCCTGCCATGCTGAAAACACCCCACATTACCACCCGATAAGCAGCTTTAAAATTGAGTTTACTTTTCTTCAGTCACATTCAATAATGATTCATAATATTACAGCAACATCTAGAGACCGAGGCCCCATTGTGCTGGCGGGACATAGACACGTAGTAAGAGCCAGACCCTGCCTGGAGAAGCTTGGGACCACATCCTGACTTCTGTGGAAGCTAGAGCCTGTGATACCTTTAAGGATCTGGGCCTTATAGTCCAAGCAGACAATTGGTGGGAGGGGAAACTGAGGCACAGAGCGGCAACATGGTCACCCAGCAGGTCAGTGGTGGAGCTGGGTATAGAGTCCAGGTCTCGTCTGTACCTCTCTTCACACGTAGGAAAAACACTCTCTATGTTTTAGTAAACGATCATTCTCATGCTCTGCCCCTCCAGAAAGCTCTCCTTGGCCAGTCCATGGAGTTAAAGGCCGAGTCTCTCCCTTCACACATCCCCATTTGTACATTTGATAGGGATTCAGTATGCTGTAGGTCAGTGATTCTCAAACTTTTGTACTGGTGACCCCTTTCACATAGCAAGCCTCTAAGTGCGACCTCCCTTTATAAATTAAAAACACTTTTTAATATATTTAACACCATCATAAATGCTGGAGGCAAAGCGGGGTTTGGGGTGGAGGCTGACAGCTCGTGACCCCCCACATAATAACCTCACAACCCCCTGAGGGGTCCCAACCCCCAGTTTGAGAACCCCTACTGTCAGTTTACCTGGTGCATTTCATTTTTGGGCTCTCAGGCAATATCCCTGGCTTTGGCTCCATAGCCCTGCAGGGAAGACTCACTCATCAGGACCAAAAAAAAGGTCATTAATTACATGGGGTCAGAGCCTCAGCTGGTGTCCATGGTCACAGGTCACTGAGGCCAATGAAGTTGGGCTGATTAACAGCAGCGGAGGGGCTGGTCTGGCTGGTTTCTGTTGAGTGAAACTGTGTTTGCTGGATGAAAAGAACAGAGATGGACATTTTGAAATGTGGGGGCCAGTAGCTAGGCAGAGGGCATTCACAGCTGGACTTCTGTAACCATGGTCACGTAGGTCAAAATTGGGAGCTAAATGTGACTGTGCACCTTTAAAATCCCCCAGCCTGTTGAGTGAGGACATTAATGTGAGGCTGATTAAATTGCTGGATAGCCCAACCTCTGGCTGTCCCGTGTTGGCTACCAGCGGCCAGGGTGGACTGGGACTAGAGATGAGTAAAAAGTGCCAAGCTGGTTCAGGGAAGTGGAGTCTGCAGCAGTTGGGACCTGCATTAGGATGCAATGCATGCTGTGTGCAGGGGGCAGGGATGCGCTGCACTTTCCAGAGGTCTTTGCCTTCGCGCTGCCTGTCACTGCATGAGACCTTCCTGCAACTGACTGCTCCATCCCAGTGGCTGGTGGAGCAGCAGCAGCTAGGAAGCTGACCTGGATGATAGCAGAGCTGGATGGGACCCGTGCTACATTTCCTCTCCCTGAATGGAATGCCTCTTATGTGACCTGAGCTATAAGGGGGAGCGAGGACAGAGTACAGGGAGATTCGCTGCTACTGATCACAAAGGAGTGATTCCAACCTGAGGAGCCCTAACCCCATTGACTGGGAGGGAAGAGCCATCCTAGCTAAGTGGGGGTGGGCAAGGGAGAGGTTGAGAACATCCCCTAATACCGGGACAGAAATCTCACCTGCATAGCAGTGATTATTAGACCCTACTGCAGTGCAGCCTCCTTGCCTTCAAAGAGCCCCAGCTGGATCTGCATTCCTTCATGTTAAGTCTGCTCTATACAGATCCCAAATCCCTGACAGATTTGTTCCAGCTGAGTTCAGCTACAGCGCTTAATAAAGAAATCACACACAGCCTTGCATCCCATGGGGATCTCAAAGCACTTCGCAAACACCCATTAATTCTCTCAACACCCCTGTGAGAAACTGACTGAGAAAGAAACAGAGGCCTCAGGAAGAGAAGTGAATTGCCTGATAGCACATATCAAGTAGGGTGACCAGATGTCCTGATTTTATAGGGACAGTCCTGATTTTGGGGTCTTTTTCTTATATAGGCTCCTATTACCCTCCACCCCCTGTCCTGATTTTTCACACTTGCTGTCTGGTCACCCTAATATCAAGTCAGAGATAGAGTAGAACCCAGGAGTCCTGGCTCCTAGTCTTTTGATCTAACCACTAGAACATACTGCTTCACAGGGCTGGGACTAGAACCCAGGAGTCCTGGGGTTCCTAATCCTTTGCTCTTACCAGTAGACAACACTGCCAACAGTTTAGCTGAGCAAGTATATAACTCACAGAGAAATGAACTCCAGAGCCCCTGTCAGAATCCAGCTCTGGCTACTAGTGTCCAGTGCCCAAAAGTACCTGTTGCTGGGGACAGAGGGTGTCAGTTGCAGGGGCTGGCAAACCAGTGCTTGTGCCCACCACTGAGCAGACAGTCAAGATGGATCTTAGGTTTACAGCTGTCAGGTGTTGGGCAGCTCCGCGTGTGATGTTGCATTTCATGAGCTAATTTGCATCTTTGTGAATGAAATGCACATGACCATACACCCTGCTCCAAACACCAGAGGGGCAGGGCGTGGAGATGCACAAATCTCGGCAGCTGTGGGTGCCGGAGTGTTCCTGGGGCCTGTCAGACTGGGGGTGTCCTAGAACTCTCCTTATCTTGTGTCCCCACCATCTCCACTTGCTGCTGTCTTCATCTCCTGGCTGCTCCTTGGATCCAGCAGGAGGGGCAGCCAGGCGAGGAGAAGCAGAGGCCACCAGGCTGCCTGCTCCGAGTGACCCCTGGGGCACAGCAGCAGCACTGGCAGGCCATGGCGACAGCCCCGCAGGATGCGTGACATTTCAGCTGAACTGCAGAAAGGCTTGTCCCGTGTCCACCAGCCCCAGGGCTGGTTAAGAGTCGGGGTTAAGCTTCTCTGTCACGCTCGCATTCCGCTTTGAAAGAATTCATTTCCTCCAGCTGGACCGGGCGACGGGAGCAGCATATTGAGCAACGCTGCTCTGAGAGCCAGTTCCAGCTGAGCCGAGCTTAGCTTGGTTCAAGGGAGCGAACAGACCAAAGGTGCCCGGCCCACCGCGCAGCTGGGGCTAATGTAGCCTCCCTGTTAACTGCACAGCTAATGCCTGACACTGGCACAGAGAAGCCCTGGCGGGATGCACCCACCCTTTGCTCTTCATTAGCTCCTCCCACCCAAAGGTCTCAGAGCACTTTGCAAGATCCAAGCTCATGCACCCCCCAACCCACCCAGGAGGGAGGTATCATTGTAACAGTGGGGAAACTGAGGCACAGAGAGGGGCAGTAACTGCCCAAGATCACACCGCGAGTCAGCAACAGAGCCAGACCTCCTGGTTGTTCAGTCCTGTGCATTAGCCAAAAGACCGTCCTTCTGCACCCAGTGAAGGGACTGCATGCTGGGGCTACTCTCCACGAGTCATGCTGGGCAGAAGCCTGTGTACATGGGGGCCCTGGAAAGAGCTTTACCCCTTCACAAAAGAGGTTGAGGCTCTGCAGAGAATCAGTGGGTCAAGCTACACCCCTCCACTCCTCCCGCAGCAGCTGCTGCCGAATGGGCAAGGTCGGCTCACTTTTCCCACTGCTGCAGCCAGCACAGACTTTCAGGGAGTGTCACCAGCAGGACTGGCTGAGAACAAACTAGAGGCAGCAGCCAGAGGACTCACAGGAAAGGCTTTGGATTGGTGAGCTGGGCACTGCCACGCCCCCTGGGCACATTGGTTTCCCTGCATTCATGCCCGGCGTCTATTTGCTTCCTGCAGATATTCTAGCAAATGGGTTTCCTGGTAGCAGCATTAATGGAAACGGTTTATTGGAGTGAAATTCAACCCGTGCAGAGGACCAGCACCTGGCCTATGCTTAAGCGCTGCTGTGCCACTCCTTGGGTCCCCACCACAGCTCTGCTGATGCCTTTCAGTCCGAACCTGCAGCCCCCTTGGCTCCCCACGCTCAGCTCTGCAAGTGCTAACCTGCCGCCCTCCCTTCCCACTTCTCCAAGCAGCAGAGCCTGCCGCTCACATCAGGCCGTGCAGCAGGTTTGGGATAAGGATGCACAATTGCAGGTGCTACGCATTTTTGAAAAGCTGGCCAAGAGGGGGCTGACTCTCAGGTGCTGAGCCCCCATGGGAGTCAATAGCAGTTGCTGGCACTCAGCACCACTTCAAACCAGGCCGGCGTTGCCCAAGGACTCAGGAGCCACCCTCCAATTTACGTTGCCACGACAGCAGACCAAATGAGCGCCCCTGCTCTGGGCCCCAACTTCCATCCCTTGGTTACTAGGAGAACTTATTTCACTCAAGTTTCCAGACTTGTAAAGCTTCGTTCTGACAGATCCTCGGCCGTATTTCTACATTGCACCCCTCCTGGCCCAAGAGTGACTTGAACTGGCCAGCGTTTCTGGCTACTGCGAGCAGAGGGGTAGGTCTTGTGCCTACCCCTGTAGGGCCCCTGCAGGAGAACTCAAGCTGGACGCACAGAGGTGAGAGATAATTCGCAGGTGCATCTGTGTAGGCGCTTATCTGGCTCCCATTATCACAGTATCTGAGCATCTCACAATCTTCACCATATTTAGCCTCAAGTATCAGATGGGTAGCCATGTTAGTCTGGATCTGTAGAAGCGACAAAGGGTCCTGTGGCACCTTATAGACTAACAGAGGTATTGGAGCATAAGCTTTCGTGGGTGAGTACCCACTTCATCGGATGCACCCATGAAAGCTTATGCTCCAATACCTCTGTTAGCCTATAAGGTGCCACAGGACCCTTTGTCACTTCTACATATTTAGCCTCAACTCCCTCCCCCACACCGTGAGGCAGGGCAGTGCTATTGTCCCTGTTGGACAGCAGAGAGACTAAGGCCCAGATCCTAAACGGTATTTAGGTGCCTAACTCCCATAGAACCATCTCAGAGGAGCTCCCTTGGGCATCTCTTCAGATACACATGCCTGATAGAGAAGAAGCCCAGTGCAGAGCTTATGGCAGTAGTTGGGGACACCCAGGTTCGGTTCCCAGCTCTGCGCTGTTCTTCCCCTTCTGGCACGTGCGTTTAAAGAGACACCAAAGGGAACTAGTCCTCCAGGGTTCGCACGGACGCCACTGCACAGGGCTGTGGGAGTGAGGCCCGGACGTGGCGGCAGCTGCTTTCTCGCTCCACATGCCAGACTGGCTCAGGAGGAATGTGTTTTCCATCCTGGACGGCCCTGCTTTGGCAGTGAGCGCAGGGCTCCCCTCCCTCTCCCACAGGGGCTGTCACTTGGACTTCTGCCCTTTGACGACACTTGTCTGATCAAACTGAACAGAAGCCCCTTTGGGCTGCTATGAGACACACAACCCTACGCGCCCAATGAGAGGTGATCTCCCCAGGATTTGGAGAGAAGCTTTCATCACACTGAACCGGCGCAGACAAACACCTGGCCGGCCCGATGTATTTACGCAGCCGCCCCCAAAGGCATTTTCAGATCGGACAGAATCTCAGCTTTCATCAAAATGTACGTATTGGCTCTCGCGGTTGCAGAAAAGCGCTTCGATGTGACCTGAATGTAGCAGGCCATGGCATCTGCTGGAGTTGATGACCGTGACGTGAAAACTCTCCTGACCTCTAACTCTTTTATCTTGCTGGGCATGGACTCTGACGCCTATGGTTTTTCAGTTGTCAAAGACAGTCTCTCAGGAAAAACTTGTGGCTTTCAGTGAAAAGTTTCCATTTTCAACAAGATTCCTTTTTAACCAAAAATCAAACTGGAAAATAAAATCAGTTCATTTCAGTCCTACTGAAAATTACTTCCAAAAAATGTTGGTTTTTCCATGAAACACTTCAAATATTTCAACTAAAAAACCCGGTTACCTGCCTTTCGTAACTGTTGTTCTTTGAGATGTGTTGCTCATGTCCATGCCAAATAGGTGTATGCGCGCCATGTGCACAATTGCCGGAAGGTTTTTCCCCTAGCCATACCCGTTGGGTCGGCTGTGGAACCCCCTGGAGTGGGGCCTTCATGGCGGTGTATATAGGTCCCTGTGGCCCACTGCCTCTTCAGGTCCTTTTTGCCGGATACTCCAACAGAGGGGAGGTGGATGGGTCTTGGAATGGACATGAGCTACATATCTCGAAGAACAACAGTGACAAAAGCCAGGTAACCGTTTTTTCTTCTTCAAGTGATTTCTCGAGTCAATTCCAAGTAGGTGACTCCCAAGCAGTCCCTAGGAGGAGGGGTTGGAGTTCACCAAGTCGCAGACTGCAGGACCGCTCTGCCAAATGCGGCATCATCTCTAGTCTGCTGTGTAATGGCGTAGTGCGACGTAAAGGTGTGAACAGACAAACAAGTCTCTGCCTTGCAGATGTCTTGAATAGGAACCAGTGCCAGGAACGCTGCAGACAAAGCTTGTTCTCTTCTGGAGTGCGCTGTTAATGCTGGGGCCGGTATCTTTGTTAGGTTGTAGCACGCCCTGATCCCAGCCCTGATCCATGAAGAGATCCTTTGGGACGACACCAGAAGCCCCTTCATCTGCTCAGCAATCACAAGGAAGAGCTGTGTCGATTTCTGAAATGGCTTTGTCCACTCAGTGTAAAAGGCTAACGCTCACCTGGGAATGGAGCATTCCCAGTTGCTAACATGCGGCTTAGGGGGGGAACACTGGAAGAAAAATGTCCTGATTCGCGTGAAATGCAAAACTACCTTGTCTTTATAAAACACAGTATAAGGGGGCTTGGACATCAGAGCCTTGAGCTCAAACATCCTGGCTGATGTTATAGCCACTAGGATGCCACCTTCCAAGAAAGGCAAAGTAGAGAGCATGTTGCTAGGGGCTCAAAGGGAGGGCCCATCAGCCTCGAGAGCACCAGTTTGGGATCCCATGGGGGAATCGGCTGCCTTACTTGTGGGTACAGTCTATGTAGCCCTTTGAGGAAGCAGCCAACCATGGGGTTAGCGAATGCTGACCGTCCAGCTGAGCTGGGATGGAAAGCCGAAATAGGGGCCAAGTGCACCTTTATCGACGGTACTGCCAGGCCCTGCTGTTTTAGGTGAAGTAAAAACTCCAGGATGCAGGGAATCGATAACTACAATGGAGGAGTGCCCTTCTGCATAGACCAAATCGAAAACCGCTTCCACTTAGCCAGATAAGTGGCCCAAGTGGATGGCTTTCTGCTGCCGAGGAGAACCTCTCTAACCGACTCAGTGCACGCTGGCTCCAATGGGAGTTTCCATGCCATGAGGTGGAGAGACTCTAGATTGGGATGCTGGAGGCAGCCGTGATCCTGTGTGATCTAGTCTGGGACCATGGGCAGAGCTGTCCACCGATGTGGTACACACCCCGCTAGTGCCTGCTCGAGAGCTCCCTCTGTCCGTCCTCTTCTTCTTGTGCAGCACCAGCGAATAGGAGCGGTGCCGGGCACTCGCACCGGAAGAAGTCTTCAGCACCGGGGAATGGCGGTGCCGAGGGTCCTTAGAGCCTGAGTCCTTTCTCAGCACCCCGGCCTCCCTTACTGAGGCCAGCGCGCTCTGCACCGAAGTTCTGGGTTTGGGGTCGGACGCTGCCTGGGCCAGCTGGGGACGAAGGGCTGACTCCATAAGGAGCAGTTTCAGCCTAAAGTCCCTCTGGTTTGGTCCTTAGTTTGAAGCCTCTGCAGATTTTGCACTTATCTGTTTGATGTGCCTATCCCAAGCACTTCAGACAGGAGTCGTGTGGGTCTCCCTTTGGCATAGGCTTCAGACAGGACCCGCACAGTTTGAACCCCTGAGACTGAGGCACGCCCCGGGGCCCCAGGAAGGGGAAACCTGATGGGTGGGTGGGGGACCCCAACTGAAACTTCTCTAAACTAACTATACTATTTACACTAACTATAAGATTTTACCTATTTACAGACAACACTGAAAGAAAGTCCACTAGGGGATCGCTTGCTGTTTGCAAGAGAGAAGGTGCTCCACAACCGTCACTGGCGGTAAGAGGGAACTGAAGAGGCAGCGGGTTGGCAGGGACCTATATACACCGCCATGAAGGGGCGACTCCACAGCCGACTCGACGGGTACCACTAGGGGAAAAACCTTCCGGCGATTGTGCACACGGCGCGCGCACACCTACTTGGCATGGACACGAGCAATCGCGAAAAAGAATGAAAATTTTCTGCCAAAAACAATTGAAAACAATGCTTAGACCAAAACCCCCTCACCCAGTTCTAATGGTGACACTTTAAATGTCATCATTCATATTAAGTTGCTGCGCATTTTATCAAAGGGGCAGAGGGCCACGGCCCATGTGAGTGGGAGGTGTCGCCGGGCAGGGAATTCAGAATACGAGACATAAAGCTGGAGATGAGGAGGAGGACAGAGAAAGAAGAGAAACAAAGAGCAAGGACAGTGCTAGTGACGAGACTTTTTCCCCAGTGAGTGAATGATAATGAATGTGAGTAACAAATAGTTATGAGAATGAAGGACTTGGTCCCGCCCCACTGAATCAATGGGGATTTTGCCATTGATTTGAATGGGAATGGGATGAGACCCTAAACATTTAGTTACTATGTAGAGGCCAAATTCCCGCTTTGATTTTTAGGCAAACATTCCACTGATGTCAGTGGAAGTTCTGACCTGAACTCAGGTGAGCCTTCGGTCCTACCTGCACCCGCTGCCCCACAGGCCAGAATGATAAAGCCAGCCAATCCTTCCCATCAATGATTTGACAGGCCTTCCCCTAAACTCACAACTCGTCCCAACGCCTTGTCTCACGAAGCTGCCTTGCAAATCTTGGGAGACCAGGCTAGAATCTCCTGAGATTTGTGCAATATTCTGCTTCTGAGCTCCCCTTCCATTGTGGGTCAGGTTGTGTGCTCTCGGCTGAAAATATGGCAGTGCAAAGACATGCAACAAAAATGAGAAATAACCGCCTGGGAGGAAGGGAGAAATTAAGCCAGGAAATTCCAGAATGTTTGGCTCTGGTTTGAGGTTTGACCTGAAGTCTGGGATGCAGGGGAGGAGTTCTCAAGAGGCAGTTGGGTCTAGTGGTTTAAACAACAGACCTGGGAATTCTTCTGACTGTCACAGTGCAACTCGACCGGTCACTTCTCTCTGTGCCTCAGTGTCCTCCACAGCAAAACAGAGACCGTGAAACTTACCTACCTCCCGGGGGGCCGTGAGGGTAAGTGAAGGTTTATTGACCATTTTCGTGAACAGATTAAGCGCTACAGAAGTGCTAAATTGTGGCTCAGACTGCAGCTGGAAGCACATGTAAGAGATCAGAATCTCTTTCTGGGTCACTATTGCCATTGTAGCTCTCAGTGCCCCCTGTCCTGGACTTTGTGCCATTGCAAAGGGATCTTAGCTCACCAACGAAGATTTCCCTGTGGTTCCTGACTCTCTGGCTTGAGCTGTGTGGGGTGGCGCCTTCCCTTTGCTAGTTCTGCTCAGTCCCTGGCGAGCCCACTCTGCAGCGTCCTGGATGAAGCAGTCATGATGGTTATTTAGCTCTAAGCTTGCTCTTAGTGTGAGTGTGTGGCTTGCTCTAAGTTCACTCCAGCTGTGGATTTCCCAGTGTAATCCAGATACTGTATACTGCTTGCGCTTCTCGCCCGTGTTATTAAGCACTGCAAAGTACCAGATGGGCTAAGAGACAAACTTGGATTCTGATCCAGATCTGGGTATATATATTCAGATGGTGGGGGGAGACCATTCTGTTGCGTCCATTACAAAAGCAGCAGTCAGCTGCAATCCACCTTTGGGTTCCAAAGCTGCCCGTTCCCCCTCCACGCTCAGAGTCTGTGGGTGTTTATATCCAGCGCCTCTCTTCTGGTGACCTTAGAAGATCCTTCAGCTGCATGGCCCCCATGAAACAGAATCTGATGTGGTAGCTGGGGTGCAGACCGGCCCAGCAGAGGCTGCGGCTGACTTCTAATGACCAGCTGTGCATCCCCGCAGGAGGGCAGCAGCAATAGGCTGTAAACACCGGAGCAGCCACTGCTTTGCAGAGACAGCCAGAGAAAAAAAGAGTCAAGCTTCCAATCGACCCTTTACTGCAGCTGCAGGTCTGGCTTTAAAATCACTTGAGAGACTTAGAACAGGATTTGAACCCACAGCCCCAGCACACTACTACCCATACTACTGCTGACTGCCCTCTTGTTGTGTGCTAGAACCCACCCGTCTAAGTACATGCCTCCTGCCACGTATATTTGCCGTCCTCCTGGTGCATGACTGAGTCTGCTCTACATCAACCTCCCCTTCCCACTCTGTGAGCTGCCCACCCAATATGCTAATAAGCCTCCTCCCCTGCAGACCTGAGCCCATCCTGCTTTGAGTCCCTTTCAGTGGTGTATCAGAGCCCAATCCCAGCAAAACCAATTGCACGCTCACGCCTCTCCTTCCAATGTGCCTGAGGGCAGTCCTGACTGCACTTCCCCATCCTCTCTGTGGATCCGAAACCCCGCCGCACCCTGGGTTATCTATCAGCAGATCTGCTGGAGAATCAGAATTCCCATCCCGTGGAAAATTCTGATATTTCGGCAAACTATCAATATTTTTTGTGATATGATGAAATGAAACATTTTGACCTTTCGGATCAAAAGGAAACATTTCAACATTCCCAGAATGAAATATTTGGCTTCAGGTTAGTTTGACATTCATCTGGGTCATGGTTCCCTCACCAAGCTACTGCATCACCCTACCAAATTCACAGTCCATTGTGGTCAATTCCACAAACTGGCTGTGAGTATCGGACACCAAGGGGTCTGGTGAACCACACTAGAGATAGGTTGTTCCAGGGGGAAGATGCCAGAGCAATAAAGGTTTAAATGATTGCTGTAAATAATAACAATATAATTAAATCTTAGCTCTTATATAACACTTTTCATCAGTAGATTTCAAAGTGCTTTACAAAGGAGGTCAGTATCATCATCTCCATTTTACATCTGGGGAAACTGAGGCACGGGGCGGTGACGTGACTTGCCCAAGGTCACCCAGCAGGTCAGAGGCAGAGCTGGGAATAGCTAGGACTCCTGAGTCCCCGTTCGGTCCTCTATCCACTAGGCCATAAATATAACCAATGTTTCCTTAGTGTGACACTATGTCTCCCTCCCTAGTGGTGTCCGGGCCACATGAAGGTTGAGGAGTCTGCTACAGCTTTCAAGCTGCAAGGGCTCTTTTAGCTCAGGTGGTAGAGGCTCATAGTTACACAGTCAGAGGTCCCAGGTTCGACTCTGCTGCTAATGCCCCAACAAAGGGCATCACGTTACATGAGAGCCAAAAGAGGGGCTGGATCTCGCCAACCCCGTCATAAATCCAGAGGTCGCTGCACTGAAGCCAGGACAGTTTTTCTGGATTTACACCAGGGTGAATGAGATCAGAATCTGGTCGAAGGAGGGGACAGGCAGGTGGAGGTAAGGAGGCTAAAATGGAACATGGGACACTGCACGAGGCAATGACTGAAGGGCACTGAGTACATGGAGACCCCACTGCACCCTCAATCAGGTCACAACCCTACACAACTCCACTAGACCTCCTTCTTCCCCACCACCCTCTGTCTGGCCCTAGCTGCCTCCCATCAGCCTGATCTAACCGTGAGGCTGCTGGGTCCTTCTGGACTGGGACTGTCCGGGCTCTAGGGGGATCACACACTAGGGGGATCCAAGAGCTTTGCAGGCAGATGTGCCAGAGCCCAGGAGGAGAGCTTTGGGGGTCCTGGGCACAGCCAGGCCCACTGCTCTCCCCTCCTGCACCTAGGGTGACCAGATGTCCTGATTTTATAGGGACAGTCCTGATTTTTGGGTCTTTTTCTTATATAGACTCCTAATACCCCTCACCCGCTGTCCCGATTTTTCACATTTGCTGTCTTGTCAGCTTACCCGCACCTTAGAGATTCCTGTTGCCTGGTCCGGGGGTGGTGGGGCTTCCGCAGGAGTAACAGGCTGTGTGTGGTGGGTGGGGGTATCATGGTGGGGGGAGTCCAGCAGTTACAAAGGTAGGAATGGGGGCTGATGGGGAGATAGGTGGAGAGAAGCCCAAAAGTGTGGGAAGGTCGGTTAAACTGAAGACAAGCCTCACTGTGGGATTGTGGCCTGATGGTTAAATCAGGGGACCACACAATTCCTGTCTCTGATACTGAGTTGCTCTGAGATGTTGGGCAAAGCCCTTCTGTGCCTCAGTTTCCCCATCTGTAATATGGGGGGGGGGGGAGAGAGAATCCCTGGGGACCTGCAAGGCTGGATTTGTTAAAACTTGTAAAGAAAGGATGGCCCAGTAGCTAGGTCCCTAGCCTGGGACCCAGCGGATCTCACTTCTCTACTTTGCAACAGACTCACTGTGTGACCTTGGTCAAGTCTCTTGGGGGTATGTCTATGCAAAAATAAAACAAAACAACAACAAAAAACCCCAAACCCATGGTGACGAGTCCCAGGGCCAGGTCTATAGGCTCATGCCATGGCACTAAAAATAACAGCAGAGACATTTGCTGGGGCTGGAGCCCAGCTCCGAGACTCGCTGCCACAGGTGTTTTCTTGCGGCGTAGATGTACCCTTAGTCTCGTGGGGCCTCACCCCCCCCCACACACACACACACGTGTGTAAAATGGGGCCCATGGCACTGCCTGGCTTCCCAGGAAAAAGGCACTAATGATCACCAGGTGCTCCGATGGCTACAGCGACACGGGCCAGGGAAGTGCCTGTGCCATCAGAGACAGAAAGATGCAGGGGGACGTGGCTTTTATGTCAATGCAAAGGAGACTCAGCAGCAGCCTGTCAACAGTTTCTGACTGGGGGGAGGGTCCCGGCCCGTCAACAGCTTCTGGCTGAGGGGAGGTCCCGGTCCAAAGCTCCTTCCCTGCCACCTGATGGTGTCACCCCCCAAGGGAAACGTCCAGGGTCCCTTATCCCCAGCCCGGCCCCGCTCAACAGCTACCCCCTGCCTCTGACTGCAGCAGCCAGGACAACGCGTTAGTCCGGGGTGCGAGGGGGCAAGCGCTGAAAGGGCCCATCCGACGGGGCGGGGGGTGCAGACAGACCCTGGCTCCCAGCCTGCCCTTTGCCAGGGGCTGTTGGCTGAGGGAGCCAGGCGGGGATGGGGCTCACCCCAGGGGCTGGTGCAGGACATGAGGTGGTTCCAACTTCAGCTGAATTGGGGAGTGGCGGAGACAGGGGCAGAGCCCCAGTGAGCATTAGGGGCCAGGTGACCCTGGTGTAAATCCGGACTAATCCCACTGACTTCCTCCAGCCCCAGGCAGCCTCCGCTGGCCGGGATCGCTCCTGCCGCTGGAGCTAAAGCTGCGCCGGGCAGCCCCCTCGGGGCAGAGCTGCCTCGCGGCCGGGCACCCCCCGTCCCGTCCCAGGAGAGCACCCCACGGCCGGGCACCCCCCGTCCCGTCCCAGGAGAGCACCCCACGGCCGGGCACCCCCCGTCCCAGGAGAGCACCCCACGGCCGGGCACCCCCCGTCCCGTCCCAGGAGAGCACCCCACGGCCGGGCACCCCCCCGTCCCGTCCCAGGAGAGCACCCCACGGCCGGGCACCCCCCGTCCCGTCCCAGGAGAGCACCCCACGGCCGGGCACCCCCCGTCCCGTCCCAGGAGAGCACCCTACGGCCGGGCCCCCCCGTCCCGTCCCAGGAGAGCACCCCACGGCCGGGCACCCCCCGTCCCGTCCCAGGAGAGCACCCCACGGCCGGGCTCCCCGTGCGCCTCCTGCCCTCAAACTTCCACTGCGGCTCGAGCACCGGCACGAGCCCCCTCCCCAGCTGGCTGCACTTCACCAGGGTGGGGGCTTCCCCGGCGCGGAGCCCCCCTCCCCGGACAGCAGGCAGGCGCCGCGCTCTCATGCTCGGGGTGGGGGCGGGGGCTTACCGGGCAGGTCCGCGGCCGCTGCCTTCCGGAGCACTGCGGAACTTGGGCTCCCTCCGGCGCCCGGCCCGCGCGCCGATGCATCGCCCCCCCCCCCCCCCCCTCGCCTCCGCCCCGCTCTGCGGTAGCGCGGGCACCGCTCGCTCGCTCTCCATTGTGATGCCTCTCACATCCCGCTGCATCGGCGCCCCCCCGCGCCAGCCGAACCTCTGCCCGGGCCGGGGGGTGGGGCGAGCCCCTGAACTTTCCGCAGCCTGGGATGCTAAAGCGCCCTTGAAAGGGGAGCCCGGCTGGGCCCCTCCGTCCTACCAGCTGCTGCAACGCCCTGTGAGAGGGAGAAACGCTACGGGGCAACCCCCAGCCCTTGCCCCCTCAAAGTGCACCAACGGGCTGGACTGAGGCGGGGGGCCATGCTTGTGTCTGTGCACCATAGTGGACGGTGCATGTCAGTGTTCACACGTGTGCATGGCTGTTGGGAGGGGTGCCTGGCACCGTGAGCACTTGTGGGCATGCTTCAGTCTGTGCACGCCTGGCAGGGTGCCCATACTTGGGTGCATGGGGTGCAGGTCAGCATGGGGGCCTGTGCATGGGGACATTGCCAGAGGGGGGGCTCTTGCTGCAGAGACAAACTTGCATTTTCCTATATTTCTAATGCTACTAAATATACTCCGGCTTTAATTCCCTGCAATTACACCAGCAGTTACTGGAGCCCAGGAGTTTTTCCTCAGGATTTTTTTTTTCCCGCTATGTTGTTTTAGGAACATATATTCCCGTCTGCCTGAGGCTTTTGCACATGCACACAGGCTTGGCCCCTGTTTTGTTCTCAGGGAGATGATGGGGAGAGCAGGGCTGTACTGGGGGGAGGGGGGGAGGGTAGTAGGGGAATAAAGCTCTTTAGTGAAGATTCAGGGTGGAGAGGATTCAGTGAGTCCTGCAAGGCCCAAAGGAATCACTCTGCTCAGCTAGTCTCCCCCCTTAGCTAACACAGGCTGGATAATTGCACCAGGGATCCCTGCAGCCCGTGCTTAGAGGGGTCTGAAAGAGCACCGTGGGAGGAGAGGATGAGCCTAATGTGGGAGCAGCAACTTTGGCAAAACAGTGCTTAAAGCGCACCCTGGCTTAATTTTAATTTCTTTTCTTTTTTGGCTGGGGCTGAAGCCCCACCCCCAAAGCACTGCCTCCATCAAACCAATCATTGGTGGCTGAACTCCAGCAAGTTTATTTTATTTTATTTTTAATAGATTCCGGAGTGGTAGCCGTGTTAGTCTGTATCAGCAAAAACAACGAGGAGTCCTTGGGGCACCTTAGAGACTAACATTTATTTGGGCAAATTGGTTAGTCTCTAAGGTGCCCCAAGGACTCCTCGTTGTTTTTAAAATAGAGACTCCTAAGCTCGATTTGCAGACTCCCAGCACTGCAGTATACACCTTGGGCCTAGGTACATGGTTCCAAGGGTTAAGTCCCCTCCTTGTTAAATATATGCACCTTATTTCTAGCCTCAGTATTTCTAGCTTCAGCTTCCAGGCACTGGGTCTTGCTCTTAGCTCCAGATTTTTTTAAAAAACACATTCAGCCTTCGGTGCAATCTAAAGTGAAAGTGAACAAATCACTCTTCAGAAAGGTCACCCTGAGCAGGGACAAGAGAATGCAGGGGGGGGCTGAGGGCTCTAGGATGGGGCCAGGGATGAGAGGTTTGGGGTGGAGGCTGCCCAGGGGCTGCAGTGGGGAGAGAGGACTTCCCCCAGCCCTCTCTCACCACAGCAGCCCGGGGCCAGGGACCTCTCCCCACCTGTGCGGCCTTTGATAGCCTGCTCTGCAGCCGCACAGCTTAGAGGGAATTTAGGTCAGCACTGGAGGGTGGATTAGGGGAAAGAGGGAAAAATAAACCTTCCTTGCCCCCCCTCCCCCGGCCACCACCACCATCATTTGCCTCTTCCTACTAAACCAAGGGGGAGAGCCAGGGATGCAGTGAGAAGCAGGGGAGCCGGAAAGAGTTTAAATGAAGCATTTCCCCATCTTTTGGTTTGCCTGCTAAGCAGGGGGCACAGACTGGATGCCTCGCCCAGTGCACTACTTTATGGCTCCTGCCCCGATCTGGGGGTCAGGAGAATGCTGGGGCCAGGAGCTCAGGGTGAGCACAGTGCTGGGAGTCACAACCAGCCTTTAGAAGATGGGACAGTCTGTTCCAATCCTCCTCCCTGTCAAGGCAGCCGTGTTAGATTGATTTCTGGAAATAATTTATAATGCAATAAGGAAGAAACCCTATAGCTAATGTGATAAGGAAGCTGAAGGAGGCCATAAAGCTGCCCTGCTGCTGTAGCAGTCTAGCTGCACCATGGGCAGCTGCAAATTGCCATTGATTTTGATCCTACATCAACTCATTGATTCTATCCAGGGCCTGTCACGCTAGCCCAGGCAAAGTCAGGGATTCTTCATCAAGCCTTTGCATAATGATCTCCTGAGCCCAGCCCAGAAAGCTGATGGCGAGCAGTTCAAGTTGGAGGTCATTTCCTTTGGAAGCAGTAGGCCACCTAACTGCTCGTTGCCTCAGTATCCCCATCAGTGAAAGTGGATCTTATGATCTGGCTTATGATTTAGGTTGTGGTGATGCCTAGAGGTAATTCCATAATACCTGCGACGTGCTTGCAAAATACCAGTTAGACCACCTCTTCCACAGCCTGGCCTAAGAATGGGTGAATTACCCCTACTAACCCTTTGCTTACTCTAAGCTGGCTGGCTTTCGGGGACTCACCTCCCTCCCCCCCGGCTCTTCCACAGGGAGAATACATTGCACAAGACCATGTTGCATTTTGGACCGCACGAGGCTTGCTCCGGTGTCCCAGTGGTGGTGGAGAAAATCCACTTAAATTTTTCCATCAGACAATTAGGAAATATCACACATAACATTACTGCTCCTTTGCTAACTCGATTACGGGCAAACATTATCGGGAAAGCTGCCTGGAGCAGATTGCTCGGGCAGTGCTGTTGGGGAGGCGTCGCTGGTGGACATTTGGGAAGAGTTCAGAGGTCTTTGTTTTACCCCTGCTAACACAGTGTGCCTCTTAGCCCCCTCTAGTGGCAGGACCATGCAAAGTAGTTGATGAATCCACTAGCAAATAAATGGGAAGTTTAGCTCAAGCAGGAGACACTTTTAGAACGAGAGGTGACTGTCTTCTGCAAGGGCTGAACCCATCCATTTAACTTTTTGTTATGCTTGTAAGGAAGAAATTTCTACTATCATGACAGTCCAGCCATGCTACGCATCCTGTGTTTTCTAGTTCTCTTCTCCTTCTCCAGCCTCAGTCCCTTCAGGTACCCACTCCACCAGCCCACTAAACAAACAGCGTGGGGGCAAGATGGTTTCGGCAGGTCAGTGGCAGGTTTGTTTTGCTTGTGCGCACCACTCATTCTCCTTCCAGGAGCCGTAAAAGATGGGGTAGGGTTGAGCAGGTAAGTCAGGCGCTCCTATTCCCCCTTTCCAAGGAAACGCCCAATACAAAATAAAAGGGAAACTGATAAAAGGGAACCCAGTTTTGCACAAACACAACTAATTGGCGGAACTTTGCACCACAAATATCAGTGAAGCCAAGAACTCAGTAATATGAAGGGGGGTGGGGGAAAGATACTCACATGAGTAATGAGATGATCCAGTTACGGTAGAGAGAAATAATACAAGGGATTAAACTCCAACTTCAAGGCACTGCCTGACAGAGGTTAAGAAGCAGATTCATTGATGCTGCTGGGGGAAGCACAGGTGTGTCCTGACCCAACACAGCCCAGGGCTTTGTGGTTCTTCCCAGTCTGCCTCAGAGGTTTTTATTACTGAGCATATTTTGGATGCATTCTTCTTCATGTGTTTATTCGAGGCGCACTGCTCACCTTGCTTGCCTCTGCGGGAGCTGACCAGGGCTCCGCAGTTGTGGATGCGGTTTTGAAGTTACCGCGAAGGAAAGAAGTGGGCTCCTGTACCTGTTAGAATTGTTCCTGGTCAATGACGTCACTTTTACATCTCTGCAACACGCCCTGAAGATCTAACCCAACCCCAGCATATCAGAAGCACCAGCGCAGCTCCATGGTCAAGAACACATTCGCCATCTGGTGCCCTGGTGGCATATTCTTTTGAAGAAGTTAGTGTCCTTCCAAACGAGATCTCTGTTTTAAAGTGGGTCCTTCACTTTAATGTGCTCTCTCTACCAACACCCAAAGCCAGTGGATTTCCCCTATTCCTTTGGGCACCACTGCAGAGATGCAGGATGGAAACAGATGCATCCCCAGTTGCACCTTAGTTTTTAGCGCCTACCACCTTGTACAGAGATCGTGTCGGCTCTTCCAAGCCGAGCAGGCTAGGGCTGGGTGTGGAGTTGGACGGGAGATCTCCCTAAAGAGCAAAGGTGACAGTATTGCTGCGGTAGGGGGCACTCAGTGAGTACTGAATCAACACACCAACGTGGTGGTCAGGGCTGTGCCCCCGCCAGCGCCAGCTTAGCGTGAGAGATTGTGAAACCAAAGTCCCAGCTGCTTAGGGTGACCAGACAGCAAGTGTGAAAAATCAGGACAGGGAGTGGGGGGGCGGGGGCGGTAATAGGAGCCCATATAAGAAAAAGACCCAAAAATCAGGACTGTCCCTATAAAATCGGGACATCTGGTCACTCTACAGCTGCTGTGTTTGCTACAAGCCCATAGTGATGAATGAGGGCATTAGCCCTGATCTCCTGGCCAAATGAATTGCAACCTGTGTCCTTAAATTCCTCCTGGAGCACCACTTCTCTCCCCCCCACCCCCACTTTCTGTCCTAAAAACTCATGATATTTACATAAGCACCCTCTGCTTTGCGGGGGTCAACATTGTTAGGTGTTCAGCCTGAGACACATGGGGGCAGATATTCCTATGTGCTCAGCACCCAGCAGCTCCAGTTGAGACACAGGCTGTTAACTTCCCCACCCTTGCCACAGGGATAATCATTCTTCCTTTCTCTGGTCTATTTAGCCTGTGAGCTCTTTGGAGCTGGGATGAGTCTTACTCTGGATCTGTGCAGTGCCCAGCACAGTGGGGCCCTGAGTGCAGCTGGGTCCAACACCCTAATACGCCTAACACTGACTTTCTGGGAACGGAGGATCATAGGACACTGATCTTGGGGAGGATTGACTCCAGCCCCTCGCTGCATTTGGGGGTCTTCAATGAACCTAGGCTCCGTAGAAGCCATTGCGTTAGGTCTGGTTTGGATCACGTGCCCGAGTCCCATGTTACCGCTCTGCAAAAGCTGTGAAAAAAACCCGAACTGGCCTCAGCGTCACAGGAAACTGGGCTCAAAACCCCTGAGCCCACCTGGCCTGGGCTCAGACGGAAACCCTGGTGCAAGTGAGAGCCATGAAGCTTGTGCCGATATTCTGCACAGCTCCACCCGTGTCTTTCTATTGCCACACAAGGAGGAACAGTGCTCTGCTCCAATTACCAGACCACACTTCCTTCCCAGAGCCTGGCCACCTAGGCCCCTGCTCACACACCCCTCTGACAGCCAGAAATAGGACCCAGGGTCTCCAACCCCCACTCCGCCAGTCCTGCTCTAATCATTGGCACACATTGCCTCTCTGAGTTCTGATGTGCCATGCGCATTTCTGCACCTATTGTAAACCAGCTGTCCTGCTGCAGCGTCCCTAGTGTAGACATGGCCTCAGAGGCCCATTGGGGGAACGCGCTGCATGGTAATTGATTTTCCAAGGCAGGTGCTGATGAATGCCAACATGGCATGGGGTTGCAGCCCGGTGGGGAGATGGGAGAGCATGTGTCGAGCTGTGAGAAAGGATCCTCACAGGGGCAGCCTCCTGATTCATCACCCGGCTGATTGCTTGGAGATGAGAACACGCAAGGTAGCTCGGGTCCAGCCATGCCAGGCTCAGGAAATGGCTAACTTCCTAATTAGAAAACACCCAAAGCGTCGCTCATTCTCCCCACTGAGCCGGGGAAGGAAATTGATTGCAGGCTATTTTTGACTCTGATTACAATGGGGCAGCCCAGATCCAGTGCTTGACAGGTGTCACTCAGGGATGGCTGCCGTCCCTTTCTTCTGCTGATGATTCAATAATTCCAGTCAGTGTGAGTGCTTTTGGATTCTGGGTTGAGCTTGTGCTGGGGACAGAACAGCAGCCACAGCAGGGGATCCCTTACTCACAAAAAGGGTTTAAGGAATAACTCCTCCCAGGACAGATTATTGCTGCTCCTCCCCAGGAGAGGGTTTTTTTTTTGCATATTCCCCCAAGGCAGCTAGGGCTGGTCACTATCAGAGCCGTGATACTGGGCTAGATGGCCTCCGGTCTGATTGCCTGGGTTGTGCTGTAGATATTTTGAGGTACATCATTCAGCGTGGTTTGCAGTGGATTCGCCACAGCGCGTCTAGAATATGCTCTCTCCTTTCACACCGTTGTCCTGATCTCAGTAAGCCATGTTGTACAGGGATGCTTGGGATGGGGATCAGGGACAAAGATCCACCGCCACCCCCCCCCACACACACACACAGTTCCAGAGCCAAATGACACTAACTTCTGCTTCTGGCCCAAAGATCAGAGACTGTGCAGGCAGCCTTGCAGGGAACGGTAACTGGACTCTTTCAGAAACCCAGCACAAGGTGAGAGTTTGAGCTGAAGGCTCCATCTAAGCCAAGCTTGAGTTGACCACCCATCCCATGCGTGCACACCCATGCAGGGAGGCAAATGCATCAGATCCACACACGTGGAATGTGTTGGCACACTTGAAGTGATTTCCCTACACCCCCCCTGAATTTTCCCAACACCCCCCCCCCCCCAGTTTTGTGAATTAGTTACATGCAGTGTTACCAATTTAGTGATTGTTTGGGAATTTGAATTTAAATTGAAACATTAATACATACTTTAAAAGCATATAATGTATATGATAAAATATGTGTATCTGAAAATGTATAATAGATTTGAAAAGTATGAACACAGACTAGCTTCCTTATACAGCTTTTGTTTTTTGTGACTGTCAGTGCATTCATTTCGGTGATGTTGGCTAACCTAATAATTTCAAATGATGATTTGTAAGCAAAGTCTAAAAGAGCTCTCCCTGACAGCTAGTGATGAGCTAGGAACTGAGGGGAAAGGCTTCAGGACCAGATTGTATTTACATTCACACCTAATCTAGCTAGGTATCCACCAAACAGGGCTGTGTTCCCCAAGTGATAGATTTTGGCTGGGTTTGGGTTACAAATCACTTGAATGCGGGGTGGGGTGGGGTAATGAAATGTTGTTGTTTTTATTGTACGAGTAAAGGGCAGTAGAACTGTCCTTAGCCTGTGCTGATTGAGGGCATCAAGAGAGAGGATGGGGACAGGTGTTTTGCTTTATGGTCTGCCTGAGTCACAAGTACTATTTGACCTGCGCCTCTCCACTGTTTAAAGACCGAGCTGATTAGGCTTCATAGAGAGTCTTTTGGTTTGTTAAGTGACCACTAGAGCAGAAATCTCTGATAATCAGGTCTAAGTGCTTAGACCTGCTGTGGGACAGTGTTTCTATGGAAAAAATGCCCCAGTCTGCACTAGCACCGAGGTTCCCCCCACCCCGAAGAGCTGAAATCACTGAGAGTCAGGTGGAACCGCGAGAGACCGACTCACAGAGGTCACAGTGGCAGGTGGCAGCAGAAGGTGACAGTGTAGGGCTATTGGGGCACAGCAATAGAGTGAACAGTGGCATGACAAACAACAGCGGCCAGGAGCATTGGACTTAGGGTGACCAGATGTCCTGATTTTATAGGGACGGTCCCGATTTTTGGGTCTTTTTCTGATATAGGCTCCTTTTACTCCCCACCCCCATCCCGATTTTTCACACTTGCTTTCTGGTCACCCAAATTGGACTATGTTTTAGTGACCTTTCTCCAGAAGCTATATTTGTGACTGGGAAAGTTATATATGTTTCCTAGTAGGCCAAGATTTTAAAAATGCATTATTTACCAAGATCATTATCTCACATCATCGCTCTCTCAAGAGGTCGTTATCTTGGGGAGTTTCTGTACTAAACTTTTTTATTATTATAATTTTTTATGTAAGAATGGCTATATTGGGTCAGATCAATGGTCCATCTATCCCAGTATCCTGTCTTCCGAAAGTGACTGTTCCACGTGCTTCAGAAGGAATGAACAGAACAGGGAATCATTGATTGATCCATCCCCTGTCGTCCACTCCCAGCTTCTGGTCAACAGAGGCTAGGGACTTTCAGATCATGATGTTGCATCCCTGCCCATCCTGGCTAATAGCCATTGATGGACCAATCTTCCATGAACTTATCTAGTTCTTTTTTGAACCCTGTTATAATTTTGGCCTTCACAACATCTCTGGCAAAAAGTTCCACGGGTGACTGTGCATTGTGTGAAGAAATACTTCCTTTAAAACTTTGTTTTAAACTTACTGCCTATTAATTTCATTGGGTGACCCCTGGTTCTTTTGTTAAGTGAAGGGATAAATAACACTTCCTTATTCATTTTCTCCTCACCAATCAAGATTTTATAAGACTCTATCATATCCACTCTTAGTCGTCTCTTTTCCAAGCTGAAAAGGCCCAGTCTTCTCTCCTCATATGGAATCTGCTCCATACCCCTAATCATTTTTGTTACCCTTCTCTGTACCTTTTTCAATTCCAATATATCTTTTTTGAGATGGTGTGACCAGAACTACACACAGTATTTAAGATGTGGGCATGTCATGGATTTATATAGTAAAAGTGGAGGAGCTTGGTTTGCCACACTGATCAGCTAAGCCAATACTGACAACCTATATGAAAAGGCTGCAAAACACCATGCTTCTGGACTGCATCAACATGCAGAAAGCTTTATAAGCCAGTCACCGTCAAAGCCAATTTTAGAAGAACTTAATGAGGCTATTAAGAATGCTGGAGACACAACTCAGTTTATGTGAACCAACATGGCTATTGCATCATACTTGCTATTTAAGCAAGAGATACCACACACTACACACTAGAGGCCTATGTTAAGTGCATTGTCACTTGTTAATCCTGAAGTTGGACACTGGTTCCGAAAAAGACTGGCAAACGCTCACTATCTTTCTGCAAAAAACTCAGCTGACTCTCTTGAAACATGTGGTGCAACAGTGAAAGACTCAGGAGTTGAAAAAGTGAAGAATTCTCTCACTATATTCAAAATATGTGCATACATGGCCGACAAATGCACCAATGCAAATAGGCATCAAGTATTAAGTCATTACATATGTTATCTTGATGTCTGTGGTAGGCCAGTAGATGCATTCTAGATGTTCAGTTATAGAAGACACATCAGCTGCATCTGTGACATCTTAGAAGAGTTAAATGCTTGTAAACTGAACCCCAAACAGATGGCTGCTTGTGCATTTGATGGAACTACAAACTTCTCTGGAAGACATAGTGGAGTACAAGCTTTGCTCAGAGAAAAGTGTAACCCTAATCTCTCCTATACACACTGTAGAGGCCATCTACTCCTAGCACTAGTACAAGCTGCAGAATCTTCAAAAGACATTAAAAAGCCACAAGTTTAATGGCTTTTTATACTCTTTTTTTTTTCCCAGCAAGAGTCCAAAAGGACTGAACATTTTGGAAACAAATAGAAGAAACACTGGGATTGAAGTTCAAATGAGTCCAACCTGGGAAAACCTGCTGGCTTTCTCATGAGTGATTCTTGGCAGTTGTCTTAAAATTACTGCAACCGTTATTACTGGCTTTAGAAAGTATCCACCAAGATAGGACAGATCTAAGTAGTGAGGCTGGTGGACTACTTTTGTTACTAAGTTCAGAGAAGACTATGGCAATTCTCTCTCTTGTAAGTCTACTGTTGAAACCACTTGGGTCATTAAACAATGTAATCCAGGCATCTACTACAACAGTAGTAGATCTTTGTCCAGAAATAGAAGCTATCCTTGGATCAATCAGAGATATCCATTGAAAATGTACTGGAAGAAGCAAAGACTTCAGTCCAGAAGTTGACTAATGGAGATTCTATTCAACCTCCACGTAGCTTTTACAGATGCCTGTCTTATAAAACACCTACAGTTGAGTGGAGTGAGGCACTACCAGCAATGGGGCTGCTATGTGATCAGGGCAGAATAGAGAATTTTGAACACAGAGTGGAATATCATACGATGAATGAATGAAGATTTAACTTCAACTTCTTTATCATCACTAGTGGTTCGACCCAATCTTTGTGCTATGTTTCCTGCCATGAAAGTAGGAATTCATCTCTTGCTAATCCCAGTCACAACAGCTACAGCTGAACATAATTTTTCCTCATTGAATAGCATTTTGTGTTCTGAAAGAAGTCACCTTCTGCCTGATCATGGGCATATCATGAAGGACTGGAAGTAACGGACACACAAGAAGACACCAAGGAATGCAAAATTACAACAAGAAACCAAGACTGATGTACATGTAGTGCTTCATAGTAGGCTTGAATAGTCAACTTTAAATTTTGTGATGGTTTTAAAACATGAGTTAAATCTAATAAAATGGTCATGAAACATTTTTCAGTTTTTACTATAGTGCCATACAGCCCACTTTTGCCCTCACGGTCTCAGCCCTCATCGGCCCTGACACCCCCCCATGAATATTTCAACACCCCCCCTAATTTCAATTCCTGGGGAAGATACTGCACACTTGCCCTCACTCGGAGCCCGTTCAGGTGGTGTAGACTGGACTCAGGCCCTGCTAAGGGGAGACCTTCCCACCCAGCAGGGACAGGAGCGTGCCACCAGCACCCCTCTGCCTGAGGGTGTGAGGAGCCACTCCAGGGGGAGGGGAGTTCCTGGGGTACCTCGGATGCCCCCCTGCCAGCTTTAATTTCCACCGGCAGCGTGCCCCAGAGGGAGAGACCAGTGCGAGGCCTCGTGGAGATAGAGCCTCATTTGTGGACAGGGTTTGGAGAAGACTATTGCTTCTCCTCTCCCCCGCTCCGCTCCCATTTCCCTCGCCCCTGTGCTCACCAAGGATGGGGTGGACACCAGGGGGTGCCTACCATTGTCTGTGGCGCTCTGCACAGCAGCCAGCAGAAGGCACTCATGTACAGCAGCCCGAGGGCCACTTGCTCTTTCCTGTCCACAAAGCCCCTGCCATGGAGCATGCGCCCGGCTGGACGCGAGGCAGCAGCATGGAGTTGCTGGCTCACTGACAGGGGCACAGCTGTGGTCCAAACAGCCACATTTGTACCACCCCCAGCCAGGCCAGGGCTCACTCTGCTGCACTCTGGGAGCTTCTCAAACAGAGGACACACACAGCAAGCCCCACGAGAAGGCTACCAAGCTATTTAAAGGGATACTGCCCAATTCCTATGCATTACAAGTAGCCTCAACCCCTCCTCTTTTTCCACCACTCCCCTTCTACACCAATCCCTGCTCTCATCTGCCTGTTCATTGACCAGCCCCTGCCTTTCCTCAGCATCTCTTGCCTGGCTACTTGGTGGGAACAGTGCCAAGCAGACTCCTGGGACACTGGCCATTGCTAGATGATGCCATAAGAACGGCCATACTGGGTCAGACCAATGGTCCATTTAGTCCAGTATTCTGTCTCTGATAGTGGTCAGTGCCAGGTGCTTCAGAGGGAACTAACAGAACAGGGCACCTATGGAATGATCTATCCCCCGTCATCCAGTCCCAACTTCTGGCATTCAGAGATTTAGGGACACCTAGAGCATGGGGTTGTGTCCCTGATCCTCTTGGCTAATAGTCATCAATGGACCTATCCTCTATGAACTTAGTTCTACTTTTGGTCTTAACCTGTGGAACTCGTTGCCATGAGATGCGAACAGTACATTGTGTGAAATACTTCCTTAGGTTTGCTTCAAACCTGGTGCCTATTAATTTAATTGGGTGACCCCTGGTTCTTGTATTACGTGAAGGGGTAAACACTTCCCCAATTCACTGTCTCCACACCAGTCAGGATTTTATAGACCTCTGTCATATCCCCCAGTAGTCGTCTCTTTTCCAAGCTGAACAGTCCCAGTCTTTCTAATCTTTCCTCCTGTGGAAGCTGTTGCATACCCCTAATCATTTTTGTTGCCCCTCTGCACCTTTTCTAATTCCAGTATATCTTGTTTGAGATGGGGTGACCAAAATGGCACGCAGTATTTGAGGTGTGGGCATACCACGGATTTATACAGAGGCATTATACGTTCTGCTTTATTATCTAACCCTTTCCTAATGGTTCCTAGTGTGCGGTTTCTGACTGCCGCTGCACATTAAGCGCATGTTTTCAGAGAACTATCCTCAAAGATGCCAAGATCTCTCTCTCTCTCGAGTGGTAACAGCTGATTGAGAGGTGGCCGTGATGACCGTGCTACATCACCGTGTGAGGGTTTGCCCAGGAGGGAAGGTCCTTAGTGGCAGTGCTGCCTCTATGGTAGAAAAACATTTAGAAAGCCTGGACAGAAACAAGGGATCCCTCGAATAGCTGCAACAAAAAGTGGGGCTATAGTAATAGCCTTTCCCCTCCTCTAGCACATTTCACCCAAGGAGCTCTCCAATTGCTTTATGCATGTTAATGAACTGAGCCTCACAGTCCCCCTCTGAGCAAGGGAAGCATTAATAGCCCTAATTAGTGCCATTTATAAATGCATGGGATTGCTGCCATCTGCCACGAGGACTTTCCGGACTCGGGCACAGTCAGGAGTCTAGGCACAATGGCTGTGGGGCTGGAGCCTGGGAGCGCTGTATCTGAAACACACTGCTAGTGCATGAGCCGAGTCCATTCTGTTAGTTAGTTTGGAGGCAAGAGCAGTCTCATTAAAAGTCCATATGGGGTCTAACCACCCATGGGAGATAGAGCTGCCCGGAGTTAGTGCAAGTTACACCGGGAGATTGGCTAGCTGGGCACATGCTGCAGAAGATGCGAAAAACGCCTGCAAAATACCCACTTGCCTTCAGCCTTTACGCGGATGCGTCCCAATTAACCATATCCAGAGCTACCCTGCTGAGGTGCTGCTAGCAGCCAACCACACCTAGCAGAGTTCCTTAAAAGGAACCTGTAATGGGAAGGAGGCAGGGGGGAAAGCAGCCTTTTTAGCAGCTTTCTGAAGGAGGCCAGCAAGGTTTTTGGTTTCCAGTTACCTGCCTTTTGTCTTTAGAAACTCAGCTCTCCTCAGCTGTGTTTTCCCTGGAAGACGCTGGACAGATGGAGACCTAGCATGGGTTCTGCCAAAGGGATACCAAATCATGTGAGACCTGATTAATTGAGAGGGGAAAGGATTTTTATTCACACTGTTCAATGCTCTAGGCTGTTTGCGTGTCCCTATTTAACTCAAATGCACTAGTAAGAACAGAGGGCAGTGTTAAAGATTTGACATCCTTGCTCCTTCGAGTAAGGACTGCAACAGTGCCTGACCCCTATCTGAGAACTGAAGGGGAAAACGCTCCTTTTTTTTCTTAAGCCTTGTAGATCCTCTCATCCCAAAGAGCCAGTGCCAGTTCCCTCACCCTTTGCAGATCATCTGTAAGACAACAGCTGTGATTGAGAGAGGGGAGCTGACTACTGAGGTATCACGGTTAATACTGTAGGGTGACCACATATGCCAGTGATGGGTAGGTTAGAAAATGAAGCCAGACAGATGTGTAAACACCTACCACAGTCAGGTGCACACTCAGAGGTGGCCGCATTCTAGTGGTAGGTAAGTGACCCCTCTTTACTTTGTTTGCATGCTCGCCCGCTCACCCACCCCTTCCGTATGAAACAAGCAGCACTTATGGTCCGTAGAGCCCATAGCTTTTTACAAAGGGGAGGTATTCTCCCATTTTACACATGGGGAAACTGAGGCACAGAGGCTTATGCAGGGTCACACAGGAAGTCTATGGCAGAGTTGGAAATAGAAGCCAGAGCTGACTCTTGGACCAGTGAATAGGAAACCAGCCTATGCTGCCCCAGATAGTAATGACGCCATAACAGACTATGTCCAAAACCCACCCTGGGGGCTGGAGCCTGCTCCCATTCTGGTCAACTGGGGGCAGGGGGTGGGGGGGGGAAAAGGAGGGGAAAAAAAAAAAAAAAAAAGCTTGTTCACAGGGGTGAGCCTGCCTTGTCTATTTAGACAGTCAGCTCTTTGGGGCAGGGACTGTCTCTCACTACATGTACATACAGCTCCTAGCACACCGGGGCCTCAGAGCAGTGCCAGTAAGAATATTGGCTGAGTGCAGGTTTGCCTGGTTGTCCTCTGGTCAAACGTGTCTCCCAAGGTTCCTGGCATTTCAAAATCCACATGGCACTGCTGCTTTAAGAGTGCACCACAGCGGCTCGTTCACTCCCTCGCCCAGCGCCAAGCAGCAGAGCATGGAATATTAATATATGGCCCTGTGCCGCTCCCTCGCAGTGCTGGGAGGGGATTTACAGGGGAAATTAGAGTGACATTGTTGCAAGTAATTGAGTGCCTTTCCCGAGATCGTCTCCAGGCCTCGCTGCATTAGCTATTTCTTAAATGGATGAGCTAATTAACTTAACTGATTGCTCCCACGGACTAATATTTTTGCTGTCATGTACCCAACAGGCATGTTCTCTTTTTCCATCACCTGCACGTTTGTTTCTCAGAGACTTTAACGTCAGAAGGGACCATCATAATCATCTAGTCTGACCTCCTGCAGAAGGCCACAGAACCTCACCCACCCACCTCTGTAATAGACCCCAAACCTCTGGCTGAGTTACTGAACTCCTCAAATCATGATTTAAAGACTTCAAGTCACAGAGAATCCATCACTGACTAGTTTAAATCTGCAAGTGACCTGTGCCCCATGCTGCAGAGGAAGAGTTTCTGCCAATCTGACCCAGGGAAAAATTCCTTCCTGGCCTCAAATGTGGCGATCAGTTAGATCCTGAGCATGCCATTGTAGCCAGTCTCATCACACTGTTCCCTTCGTAAACTTATCAAGCTCAGTCTTGAAGCCACTTAGATTTTTTTGCCCCCACTGCTCCCCTTGGGAGGCTGATCCAGAACTTCACTCCTCTGATGGTTCGAAACCTTTGCCTAATTTCAAGTCTAAACTTACTGATGGCCAATTTATATCCATTTGTTCTTGTGTCCACATTGGCACTTACCAGGGAGGGAGAGGAGTTATTTAAGTTATTTATCCCTCCAACATATTTATAAGACAACAATCATCTCTCTCCTCAGTCTTCTGTTGGTTAGGTTAAACAAGCTAAGCTCTTTGAGTCTCAGCTCAGAAGGTAGGTTTTCTATTCCTTGGATCATCCCAGTAGCCCTTCTCTGCATTTGTTCTGGTTTGAATTTACCTTTCTTAAACACGGGAGACCAAAACTGCACACACTATTCCAGATGAGGTTTCACCAGTGCCTTGTATAATGGTACTAACACTTCCCTGTCTCCACTGGGAATACCTTACCTGATGCATCCTAGGACTGCATTAGCCTTTTTTCACAGCCACATCACATTGGTGGCTCAGTCATCCTGTAATCAACCAAGACACCCAGATCTTTCTCCTCCTTTGTCACTTCCAACTGATAAATCCTCAGCACAGCAAAAATTCTTGTTAGTCTCTAAATGCATGACCTTGAACTATTAAATTTCATCCCATTTGTATTATTCTACTTTACAATGTCCACTAGATCTTTTGTAAGATATTCCGGTCCTCCTCCGTATTGTCAATACCTCCCAACTTTGTCTCATCTGCAGATTTTATTAGCACACGCCCGCCTTTTGTGCCATGGTCTGTAATAAAAACGTTAAATAAGATCAGTCCCAAGACCAATCACTGAGGAATTCCACTAGTAACCTCCCTCCAGCCTGGCAGTTCATTTTCCGATATTATCCACTGTAGTCTCCCCTTTAACCAATTCGTTATCCACCTTTCAATTCTCATATTAATCCTCATCTTTTCCAATTTAACAAATAATTTCCCATGTGGAACTATATCAAATGCCTTTCTGAAATCCAGGTAGATTAGATCTACTGTATTTCCTTTGTCTACAAAAATAAATAAAAAATAATCAGTTATCTTCTCAAAGGAGATCAGATTGGTCTGACCCAATCCACTTTTTGTAAAACCTCTGTAGGAGAGCCGTCTCCTCATATGTTTGCTCCACGTGAGCTTAGCTGTGGTGTCTACTGAGCAGGCATCTTGGGTACAATGATCTAACGCAACCTTCCAACCAGGCTCCCAAAAATCAGCATGCCCCCTTATTTGCAAATGAGACTCCCATTAGGAGCTGGAGATGCTTGATGCCCAGGGACGCTGGCCTTGTCATCTCATATTAGCGGTTTCAGTGCCAGGCATCTATAAAACTGAAGGGGACAGCTTCATTGAATGCCATATAGACACAGAAGTCAAGTTCAGGCCTACTGAACTTCTGGGGGTTCTATTGCCCAACCCTGGGCATCTTCCTGGGAGTCAAGGGAGAAGAAGCAGGGCTACAAGCCGCCCCTCGGCTGGCATGAGGCTACATCAGCTTTGGCACCTGAAGCTTCCTGACCATCAGAGTCTCACAGCAGGTTCCAGTTTAGCAGGAGGAATCCAAGGCACTGGTGGCAGCTGGGGGCCCATACACATAGCTAGGGTACATGCATGCCTCAGTTGCTGCTTCCCAATGGGCACATGATCCCCCTCCAGCAGGGATCCAGGCAGGCAGCCACCATTAGATTTCACACCATGGGTCCTCATGGGGAGGAGGTTTCCTACAGACAATGCGCTGTTTGTAATGGCCAAATCACAGCTACTATGGCCTCTGTCCCCTTGGCTTGGCCCACAAGAATGTCACCGCAATACACCCAGCTGGTGTGGCTTGGCTCCATCAGAACCCAGAGCGACAGCCCGGAGGACAGCGCAGGAGTGGCGGGTGGGGCCGCCTGTGGATCGGCTCGGCCATAAGCTGCACATTCAGTTCGCATAGTGTACGCTGCGGCCAGGGAGTGCCTGTGACTACGGGTACGTCTACACTGCAATCACGGGGCGCAACTTGGATCCTGCAGCAGTGACGCCGTAGCAGCCCAGGGTGTACAAGTCCCCCCGGAACCCCGTTAATTACTTGGGTGCCTAGTCAGGCTGAAACCTGCGTTCCTGCAGCTTCACTGCCACCAGGAGACGAGCAAACTCAGTCAAAGCTAGCTGGGGTAGGCCGACATGAGCTGCCATCACACCCTATGACTGCGGAGTGGGCATAGCTCACAAGTAGAGAAGTCTCAGGGGCTTTGCAGAGCCCTGTAACTTGCATTTTGGCTGAGAACAGTCAGAAGAACGGTGTGTCATTGACCCATTAATGCTACAGGACCAGTGGTGTAGCCAGGTTTAGAGCACAGCGGGAGCAGAGCTAAAAAAAAGGCGCCGGGAGCAAAAAGCGTCGGAGCAAAAAAAGGCGTCGGGAGCAAAAAAAGGCACCGCTTCTGCTCAGAGGGGGAGCAGCTGCTCCCCCTGCTCCCCCCCTGGCTACGCTACTGTACAGGACCTATGGCTCTGCTCAAGCCTCCTGGTGTAAACTGGGAATGACTCCCCTGCCCGAGAGTCACGGGTGGAGGAGAATGTCCCGCACAGGACTGTGTCCAGCCACATCACAGGGAATTAACTTCTGAAGATCGTTGGAAGATCCCCATCCGTGCATAGCAATGACATCTTGGGGGGAGAGAGGAGATTAGCGATCTCCAAAGGGTAGCTACAAGTGCGGGAGAGGATGTGGGTTAGAGTGATTCAAGGGGGTGTTCCTAGGAGACCGGAGAGGAGTCTGAAGAAGGGAAAAATGACGCTGAGTACAAAAAGACAGACTTCCCGGCCGCAAGATGTACTACAGCACAGAAGAGTCCTGGGGCCAGAGCTCGTGTCATTTCAAGGCAAGGCCCTGGAGACCACGTACTTAATCTGTTCCAGCATCTTCCGCCTGCATTTAGCTAGCAGAAGTGCTAGAAGAGCTGTGGAGAAGGATGGACGGACTTAGGACCAAGGTACCAGTCTGGAACTCAGACGACACAAGTTTGACTCCCAGCTCAGCCAGCAAGTCCCTTGAGGAAAGCCACTTCATTGGGCTTTGGGTCCAACTTTAGTATCTCTGGGCCTCAGCTCTTCCCCTCTAGAACAAGGATAACAGCACTTTCCGACCTTGTAGAGGTGTTGGGGAGGCTACATGTATTAAGGATTGTGCAGAGATATTGCAGTGATGAGGATCCCTGGATATCCTACAATAGGGCTATTCTGTCCCCTTGCACCATCCAGTTCCACTTTGCCCTTCTGTGACGGGGAAGACTGGCCCCGCACTGGCCATGAGAGGGTTAACCCTTCTCTGCTGGCAGAGGAAGCCACGCCCCTGAGGCCCTGCTGGGCATGCTCCAGCAGAGGGCCAGGTATAAAAGCCTGCAGAGCTGCTCAGTCAGGGCTGGCTGCGGAGGAGGAAGGATGCCCAGCAGAGGCTCCAGCCCAGGAGCTAGGGCTGCCCTTACCAGGGAGAGTTAAAGAGCCCAAGACCGGGACTGGAGGCCAGCCGCTACTGGAACCCCAGGAAGTTCAGGGAACTGAGGAGCCTCGGGGCTCAGAAAGCACATGGACTACTGCATCAAAAGAACCGGTAGGAAGTGACTCAGGGGGGGTGCGGGAGTGGTATCTCCCACCCCAGTGAGGGCAGCGTGTTTCGGTGGGATTCCCCGCTGACCCTGGCGGGCTGTGTTACCCGCTGTTAAGGCCCTGGGTTGGGCCCGAGGACCGCCGCCCTTGGGGGGACGGGCCCCAAGCTCAGAACTCAAGACTGCCTTACCTGACTGGGAAGGCACACTGAAGTAACTCAGGCCCCTAGGCCGTGCTATCCCTTCAGGGGAAGAGACTAAGGGGGACTCTGGCCATTGAGTCCCGCTGGACGGGCTGCCAGGAGTGGCATAAAAATCGGACCGGGAACTAGACAGGCAGGGTACCTCCTAGCCCTCCTGCGTCTCAGAGGGGCGACGGAGTACAAACCCCGCCACACCTTCTATGGTGCTTTTCATTCAAGGATCTCAAAGCACTTGGCTAAAAATGGACTGAGCCTCCCACTCGCCCTGCGAGAGAGAGGGCAGCGTTCTTAGAATCAGACCTCCTGCAGAACACAAGCCAGAGGATAAGATCAGACAGGAGGACTGAGTCAGAGCCAGGACTAGACCCCATAGTGGCTGGCTTGTGCTCCCTTGCCTTCTTGCGCATGCACACACACAAAGAAGAATTGTTAACGTAGAGAGCACAGAGTCCCTAGCACAGCTTGCCCCGCACCGCTCACCAGCTTGGAGAATGAAAACACTTCATCCCATGCCTTGTGGGCTGCATCATAGACTCAGACTTGAAGGCCAGAAGGGACCATCATGCTCATCTAATCTGATCTCCTGCACATCGCAGGCCACCGAACCTCACCCACCCACTCCTGTGATAGACCCCTAGCCTCTGGCTGAATCACTGAAGTCCTCAAATCACGGTTTAAAGACTACAAGACTTCCTGTGCAAATGCATCTCAGGGCACACTCCAGCTAGCACATGCTTCTCCCCAAGGTGGGGATTTGTTCCAATGGATTATTGCACACTGGGAGCTGTAGTGTCTGGTAGGCCAGCTCTTCATATAGAAGATGGAGGATGGCTTTGGGCAGCATCACCAAGCTTTGCAGGTCCACATCTGACCTGCAGACAGCACTTTGGCCATCCCCTGCTCTAGGAGGTTTTGGACTAAATATGCCCTTGACCTATTTCAAGGATGACAGCTCCAAAAGCCAAGCTCCTGGGGTACTAAGGGAGAGCATGTCTCTTCTGGAACCAAGCCCATCATGTTTCCCAGGGATATAGCTGCATTGCCTGCATTATTGTCAGTGCAACTCAGGACTGGTCTAGGTTTACTTGGTCCTGCCTCAGCACAGGGAGCTGGACTAGATGACCTCTCAAGGTCCCTTCCAGCCCTACCTTTATAGGATCCTGTAAGTCTCCCAGCATCCTAGTTCCTACCCACTATGGGTGGGTTGTCAATAGCACTCAGCATTGGCCTTGCTCTGCCTTCAAGGGCAACAGTACAGAGGATGGGGACGGTTGAGGAATATCACCCTCCTTTGCTGGACGGAACCAGACCTGCTTACCTGGGAGTATTTCCACCTGTTAGGTAGACACTCATGCACCAGGGGTGAAAGTCACCAACATGCATTCAATAAATGTCACCACCAGCTACCACTAGGGCCTCAAGTGGTCCCTCCACACTGGGGTGAATTTCACGCCGAATACAGATTTTACATGTAAGTACTTGTAGAGAGCAAATTATCTATCGGAGCAGTGGTGCCAGAAACCAACAAATCATTCCAATGATGCTCAAATGTTCCCAAGCAGGGAATAAACACGGTACCAGGTGACTTCAGTGGCCAGTCAGCATGAAGCACCATAACTAGACTTTGCAGGAGTGCGCACTTTATAGAGAACCAGAGAGTAAATGAAGTTATCTTGCGTTTTCACTTGGATCAGTTCGAGCAGCACATCCATCCTGGGGAATCCTGCCCTGTTCCTCTCTGACCCGACACGCCCAGGAGAAGGGGAGGCTTTGTCAGACTAAATATTACTGTGCTGGGTGCTGCGTGGTCACAGGCCCTGCCTTGGAGAGTTCACAATCTAAATAGACAAGGGCAGGAGGGGAAAGAGACAGAAAGGCGAAGGGACTTGACTAAGGTCACACACCAAGTCAGTTGCATATACAGGAATTGGGACCATGCTGAAGTAATCTCTGGGATCTAACAAATGACCTGCTTTGGCACCAAAGGGTGGGTGAGTAGCAATATCCCCTCCTCTTAGCTCTGTGCAACCCTTGGTTAATTTATCAAGACATTTGCTCCCTGGGTTCCACCCGATCCATCAGTCAGATCTGCCTTGTCACAATCAAGCCCTGCAGGGCTTCAAAGGAAGCAGAAGATATTTTTTAATTAAATCCAAGTTTGGGGTTTTTTTAAAATAGCAACAGCACTCCCCGGAGGCTTTAGGGAAATATGCCTTCAATTCTGAACAGCGTTTTAGAGGACTTGGTGCCGAAAGGAGATTCTGGGAGGCAGGTGTGATCTCTTCTAGGTGCAATAACCCAGAAATGTCAGGATTTCCCCACACGCTCCACCCTTTCTAGACAAGGTCAGCAAGATAGAAGGGCTGACACTTAGAAGCAGACAGAAGAATAACAAGGGCATATGGACTCACCGGGTGTTTCTGGGACCAATTCACATGTGCAGCTGTAAATAAGAATTTAAAAAATGGATTCAGAATTTCTGAATCGCTCCTAGGGCATCAGATCAGAACAGAGCAGGCAGCATGGTTATAAAAGTACATGGTGCACCCAGAGCCAGACGGATCACAACTCTGTTAGGGATCAGGGCACACCAGCTTGTGTGTAGCAGGGAATACTGCCAGTTATTTCCCTGGGATTGGTGGCTTTCACACCTGCGTGGGTTTGCTTTCCACAAGTATTCTAACACCAGAAGCACTCAAGGAAAGACAAGGTGTTAACGGCAAAGGGTCAGATTTTGAAGATTTTTAGACACCTAGCTCCCACAGGAGTTAGGTTAGGCACCTAAAAACTTTAATGATCTGGGCCTAGGTGATTTTGCAAGCCTTCCTCATGTCAATGAGCCCTCGCTCAGATATGTCCTGTGCACCCCGTTATTAGCAAAGGGTTGCACTATCCAGCACTCCACAAATATTGCAGGAGGCGAATAGATCTCCATGTTTTGAATAGTGAGTTTGACTCCCGTTGATTTCAGAGCGCTTTGGGTCAGGCCATCATGCCCATGCATGTTGCTAGGGTGGGAGTCACCAGGTGGCGCTGACAGAATTTGAAAGATGGTTTTTTCTAGCAGGCAAGCAGCACATGGTGTTTATATCACAAATGATCCAGTGTTATGCCTACAGTTTCTTTTAGGGGAGTTGTCACCAGAAGCAGGAGGATTTGCTCTGTGCCAGGATCTAACTATAGTCAATTGCCAGGGCAGAACTGCTGCCTGGGACCTGGATATTGGTGTCTGGCAGCAATTTCTGAAAGTTGGGTTTGCTGGCATGCTGTTGGCAATCACCTCTGTCCCATGACTGGTGTGCCATGCACAGAGCGGCAACGAACCGACTGCACCAAGGAAACACCCAGATTCAGGGTCACCAGTTTCACTTCCATTGGGAAGCAGCGAGGTCGGGGGCCCAGCACATCAGTCACTGCTCGTGGAGGGGAGATCAGTACCAACGTGCACATGCAAGGTCACTGTGCGCCTGGTACTCGGGTAGATGAGCACTCGTCGCCGGGGCTAAGTGCTCAGCAGCACAAGATTTGAACAGCTGGACACAGCTGGCAGAACGTGGCCAGAGCCCAGCAGCTGCACCTGCATTCTTCATGCAGACTGAGTGCCCGGAAACCTCCTATTCGCTGCAGTTACAGGGAGAGAGCAGGTGCCAGCAATGCCCCTCTGCCATGTACATTGGCCAAACTGGACTGTCTATGGAAAAGAATAAATGGACAAATCTGACATCAGGAATTATAACATTCAAAAACCCGTAGGAGAACACTTCAATCTCCCTGGTCACTCAATAACAGACCTAAAAGTGGCAATTCTTCAACAAAAAAACTTCAAAAACAGACTCCAATGAGAAACTGCAGAACTGGAATTAATTTGCAAACTGGACACCATCACATTAGGACTGAATAAAGACTGGGAGTGGTTGGGTCATTACAAAACCTAAATCTAATTTCCCCCTACTGTTACTCACACCTTCTTGTCAACTGTTTGAAAGGGGCCACTCTCATTACCACTACAAAAGTTATTTTTCCTCCCTTGGTATCCTACTGTCAATTGAATTGTCTCGTTAGACTGATCTCACACTTGGTAAGGGAACTCCCATCTTTTCATGCATTTATACCTGCTCCTGTATTTTCCACTCCATGCATCTGATGAAGTGGGTTCTAGCCCACGAAAGCTTATGCCCAAATAAATTTGTTAGTCTCTAAGGTGCCACAAGGACTCCTGGTTGTGCTTGCTGATACAGACTAACACGGCTACCACTCTGAAATTTTTCACAAGGTTTCCGTTTAGTGTTTGGGGGGAACCCTCCCCCCCCCACAATTTCCTGTTTTAAACTCCCCTCTGCCCCCTCCCCAAGCAACAACATTTTGGTGGGGAATTTTCAGCAAGCTCTGCTTCCAAGGACTTGCAGATTTATATTCTCCAATAGCCCCTGCTTAGCTGAGCTCCATTGCGTTACTCTTCTAATCTCTCCCCAGGACTCCATCCTGCCGGCCCTGGCTCATTTTGTGTTTACTTTCCAGTAACCTCCGTTAGGAGTGGAATTTTCAAACACCTCCCTGTCATTCCAGCCCTGAGTTTCTCTTGCACAGCCCTGCCGCCGATGTCCCCGTCAGCTCTCGCGGGCTATTCCTGAGCGGAATCACCCTTGTCCAGGAAGGTGCAACAGCTTTATGGTCCCTCCCTCCTAGATGATCATTTCTAAAAGATTGACATTTGTCCGTATGTCACCCAGTCCTGCAGAACAGGGGCACCAGTTCCACTGCAGCTGGTGTTTCGCTGTTGTAAGGAACCCTTCTCCGCATCCATGAAGTTAGCGGTAGTGGCTATGCTTCTCCCAACTCCCCCACCTCCTCACCCCAGAGAGACGGTCTCCAGAGGAGAGCTCAGTCTCCAAGGCCTGGTGAGGCTTTAGCCTGAGTCTTGACCCATGTTTTAGGCAACCTGCCCACTAGTGGAAGGATGGGCCAGTGGTTACAGGGCTAACCTACGGATTAGGAAACCTGGGTTCGGTCACCTGACCCCCCACCTCCCCCCACACACACAGTGTGACCCGTGGGCAAGTCATTTAGCCACTCCATGCCTCAGCTCCCATCTGTACAATGGGGCTAATAGCACTGCCCTGCCATGCATGCCAGGTACATTCGAGATCGTGGAGAGCTTTGAGATCTCCTGATGAAAAGCGCTCTAAGAACTAGGGGTTGTTATTATGGGAGTAGCATCTAGAGCCCTCAACCAAGATCGACGCTGGACAAACAAGAGACAGCCCCTACCTCAAATTGCTCACAACCTAAATAGACAATAATTGAGATTAGAGGTGAACTGAGGCAGAGGAAGGGTGGGGGGGGTGACACACCCAAGGTCACAGGCAGCATCAGGAACAGAACCCTGGTGTCCTGAGCCACAGCCCACTACTATATCCACTAGGCCACACTGCCATCTCGCTGTGGGAATTCCATCGCAGGCAGCTGCTGGAGATGGAGTCTCCAGCTGGTTGGGTTTTCCAGATGTGCTTATTCAGCACAGCAGCCCCTGCTGCAGCCCTGCCTGCCTCTGATGAATGAGCGCTCAGCGCAGGGAGTGGGTGGAGGCGTTTCCAGTCAGTCTGGCTTCTCGCCCAGCTTGGGGCTTTATTCATTATTTATTCCAATATATAAAACTCCATCCATCCACCACGTTTTCATCCATCCATCACCCGGGCGTCAGAGAGAGAAATAAACATTCAAGCACTTGCTCAGCCAAGGCTCTGGGCACAGGGATAAAACAACATCCCTTCTGTAAGGATACATGTGTTCCCAAACCAACCAGTATCAATGAAAGCTCCCCTTGCCCCATCCCTGATCACTCCGCCAGGACACATATACAGCCTTTGCCATGCACCCTCATTGTCCGCAGATCCCAGCTCTCTGCCTCAGCAGAGGTGGAGAACGCAGATCTAGAGTGGAGGGCCCATGCCTGCTGCCTGCTCCCCCGGTCTCCAGTATTATTTGCGGAGAGATTGGTCCATAAGGAAGCCGTGCACTATTGGGCTGCTGAGCATCTAGGTCAAAAGTAAGTCCTTGAATTGTCTGTGGAGACATCCTCTCTGGGTATTTATTGGCCCCCTGCATTATCTCACTGTCCTTAACCTCACCCCTACCATGAGGCGGGGCACTGCTAGTATCCCCAGTGTGCACATGGGCACTGAAACAAAGGCTAAGCAACCAGCCCAAGGATACACATGCAGTATCTGGCATAGCGGGACTTGAACCTGGGTCTCCTGGGCCTCAGCCTAGTGTCCTGATCATCCTTCCTCTGTCCCCTCAAAACCTCTCCCTGTTCCATCATCCACCACCTTCTCCAGACACCAGCTGGGAGGCAGGCTGCATGCGGAGCACAAGTCCAAGGGCAGGAGGAGGTAGCAGCGAGGGCAGGGTACTCGCACCAGGCAAGAGTCTGGACCGGCTGTCCCTAGCCCAGCCCTTCCTCATCCCACACCCCAAGGCAGCAACGTCCTGGGTGTCCTTCGCTGCACGCAGGGAAAGAGCAGAGCCTTACTCGATTTCAGTAAGGCATTTGATACAGTACCACATGAGGAATTATTGGTTAAATTGGAAAAGATGGGGATCAATATGAAAATTGAGAGGTGGATAAGGAACTGGTTAAAGGGGAGACTACAGCGGGTCATACTGAAAGGTGAACTGTCAGGTTGGAGGGAGGTTACTAGTGGAGTTCCTCAAGGTTCAGTTTTGGGACCAATTTTATTTAATCTTTTTATTACTGACCTCGGCACCAAAAGTGGGAGTGTGCTAATAAAGTTTGCAGATGACACAAAGTTGGGAGGTATTGCCAATTCAGAAAAGGATCGGGATATCCTACAGGAAGATCTGGATGACCTTGTAAACTGGAGTAATAGTAATAGGATGACATTTAATAGTGAGAAGTGTAAGGTTATGCATTTAGGGATTAATAACAAGAATTTTAGTTATAAGCTGGGGACACATCAGTTGGAAGTAACGGAAGAGGAGAAGGACCTCGGAGTCCTGGTTGATCACAGGATGACTATGAGTCGCCAATGTGATGTGGCCGTGAAAAAAGCTAATGCGGTCTTGGGATGCATTAGGCAAGGTATTTCTAGTAGAGATAAGGTGTTAGTACCGTTATACAAGGCATTGGTGAGACCTCATTTGGAATACTGTGTGCAGTTCTGGTCTCCCATGTTTAAGAAGGATGAATTCAAACTGGAACAGGTACAAAGAAGGGCCACTAGGATGATCCGAGGAATGGAAAACCTGTCGTATGAAAGGAGACTCAAGGAGCTTGGTTTGTTTACCTTAACCAAAAGAAGGCTGAGGGGAGATATGATTGCTCTCTTTAAATATATCAGAGGGATAAATACCAGGGAGGGAGAGGAATTATTTCAGCTCAGTACCAATGTGGACACAAGAACAAATGGATATAAACTGGCCATCAGGAAGTTTAGACTTGAAATTGGACGAAGGTTTCTAACCATCAGAGGAGTGAAGTTCTGGAACAGCCTTCCAAGGGAAGCAGTGGGGGCAAAAGACCTATCTGGCTTCAAGATTAGGCTGGATACGTTTATGGAGGGGATGGTTTGATGGGATAACATGATCTTAGTCAAAGGTCAATTAATTGCCATCAGTGGTAAATAGGACCAATGGTCAATGATGGGATGTTAGAAGTTACTACAGAGAACTTTTTCCTGGGTGTCTGGCTGGTGAGTCTTGCCCACATGCTCGGGGTTCAGCTGATCGCCATATTTGGGGTCGGGAAGGAATTTTCCTCCAGGGTAGATTGGCAGAAGCCCTGGAGGTTTTTTGCCTTCCTCTGCAGCATGGGGCACGGGTCACTTACCGGAGGATTCTCTGCATCTTGAAGTCTTTAAACCATGATTTGAGGACTTCAATAGCTGAGACATAGGTGAGAGGATTATTGCAGGAGTGGGTGGGTGAGATTCTGTGGCCTGCATTGTGCAGGAGGTCAGACTAGATGATCATAATGGTCCCTTCTGACCTTAAAGTCTATGAGTCTATGAGATTCTGGGCTCACTTGTCATGCGCTCTGCTACACCTCTAGGACAAATGCAGCCCATGTGTTTTAACCTTACAGGGGTCTCCCGAGAGTCCCCACCGAACATTTCTGCCCCTCTGTGCATACTGCAGTGCATCACCCTCAAAGGCACTCGGGGGGGAACCCTTTTAATGTAGCTAGAGCCACCATCCTTGATTGGCCAATTGGAGTGTGTGTGTGGGTGGTCATGCTGCTGACTTGCTGTTTAATTGGTTGAAGCTGGAGGGGATAAAGTGAATTGCCCCAGTTATACAACTAGTTTGGGGTGGGGGGGGATTTGAACCCAGTTGCCAGTCTAGCGCCTTGTCATCAAAAGCAGCGTTTCCCTCAACAGGGAACAAGACAGTGCAGCAAAGAGCTTCTAACACCTCCAGGCTCTTCATCTTGCTCAGGGTACAGGTCCCTTCCTCCCCCACACCTTGCAAACATGTGGGTGACAGAAGTCTGGCTGTGTAGAGTTGTCCTGTTTTCATGTCTCAGACCCAGCAGGGGCCCAGCCCAACCAGCGGTCAGAGGCTGGAGGTCAGAGAAAGACCCTGCAGCCCTAGAGATTGCGACCTTTGATCAGCAGGCTCCTCACTAGCTCTGCCCCCGCCGCGCTCCGCTTTACTAGCGCTGTTCAAACTACCCTGACTAATGGAAGCGTTTCGGGCGGCTGGAGGTAATTTATGTGCTAATCACAGGGAGGAGATGGATCTCGCTGCAGGTTCAGGGAAACAAGTGAACCAGATGCTGCCGCCTCTGCCCCCAGGGTCTACGTGGAGTTGGCCCCGGCTCAGAAAACACCTCCCAATCCAGCTTGAATGCACAACAACCCCCTTCCCAAATGCAAAATGCCACCCCACCACCACCACGACTGGGCATCCCCTCAGCCACTGAGCCTGGGTAGACAGAGTCTCCTCCATTTCAGTCCATCTCCTACTCAACCTCCGGGGCTGGCACTGGGGACCCCGGGGCCCAGCATGGAGCACTGTGGGAGCTGCCTGAACCCAGAGGAGGACAGGTGTCATGGGCTTTCCCAGATCAAAATTCAGTCTTTAGTAGCTGAGGCTTGATCTATTCTTTGCTTTGAATATTAAGACCAAGACCTTAAGCCAGAGGTGGGCAAACTTTTTGGCCCGAGGGCCACATCTGGGTGGGGAAATTGTATGCTGGGCCATGAATGTAGGGCTGGGGCAGGGGTGAAGGTGGGAGTGTGGGGTGTGGGAGGGGGTATGGTGTGCAGGAACAGGCTCAGGGCAAGGGGCTGGGGGGCAGGAGGGGTGTAGCAGAGGGCTAAGGGCTCAGTGCAGAGGGTTGGGGTGCAGGATGGGGCTCAGGACAGGGATGCAGGAGTGGTGCGGGCTTCGGCCTGGCACCGCTTACCTCGAGTGGCTCCGGGGCGGCAGTGGCGTGCAGCAGGGCTAAGGCAGGCTCCCTGCCTGCCCTGGCCCCGCGCCGCTCCCGGAAGTGGCCAGCATCTGCGGCAGTGGCTCATTGGGGTGAGGTGGGGCAGGTGGCTCTGCCGCACGCTGCCCTCGCCTGCAGGTACCACCCCCAAAGCTCCCATTGGCCACGGTTCCCCATTCCCGGCCAATGGGAGCTACGGGGGTGGTACCCGTAGGCGAGGGCAGCACACAGAGCCCTCTGGCCAGCCTCACCCCCACCCAGGGGCCGCAGGGATGTGGTGCCAGCTGCTTCTGGGAGCAGCATGGGGCTAGGTCAGGCAGGGAGCCTGTCTTAGCCCCACTGCGCCATGGGGCTAGCAATCCCGCAGGCTGGACTGAAAGGCCAGATGGGCTGGATCGGGCCCGCGGGCTGTAGTTTGCCCTCCCCTGCCTTAAGCTGCCACCTGAAACCGCCTGGGAGTGGGTGGCATTTGTTTTCCAGCAGGGGTGCCATGGCAGATCCTGATCATTTCTGATTGTCAGTGGTAAGATCAGTCCCTTGCCAGCACTCCTGTGGCTCATCAGGCAGCAGCAGCAGCAGCTAACTTAATGGAGCAAATGAAGCCCCATGCACTCTTCGCTTGGAAGGGAAGGAAGCGTTCCTGGGAGCAAGTGGTATTGCAGAGAAATCCTCCCCACTGCTCTCTGGGGCAGGCCCAGAGGAGCTACAATGCCTGCCCGGAGGAACCCGGGAATTCAGAGCACTGTGCTCCACGCAAGACCGTCGCAGAGGGGAGATATGAAGGTTCTTTCAAAAGGACGGTGGGGCAGGATGAAAGCACCGACCGGGACGTTACTGATCTGTGTATCGAAGCTAAGCCCTGTGATCCTGAACTGCAAATGCTATCGAGTCTGGGAAGCGCTGACAGAGCCTAAGATGACCCATCACCCGCATTTTGTCTTTTTTTTTGCAACCCACCCAGAGCCCAAATTCATAGGCCAGCATCCTCCTCACCTCACCAAGGCGCACTCCACCCTGGCACCGACCCTAATCCCAAACTGCTGCAGAGGGGAGGCCCTGGGGGAGGAGGGGCACAGGCAGAGGCTCCTCAAGACAATCTGCCATCCTAGGTGAGACTTCTCTGCACCGCTCCCTCCCCCCTTGTAGGCCTAGGCTGGCGGACTGGAATGAGAGGTGTTGCAGCCTGGTGCGGGGGGTGAGGGGGGAGGGAGGGGCGTAATGCCACTCAGGTTTGACCTGGCTGACCATTGGGAAGGGGCACCCAGACCAGATCTGCCACCCCAGGCAGCTGCTTAAGTTTGCCTATAGCTAGAGTAACGCCTGCCTAGGACAGGGTATGTTTGAGAGAGAATAATCCCGTCCTGCGCTCACCCCCTCAGCAGTGGCTCTTGTCCCGCAGGGCTGGGCCCAGCTCCCCTCTCTGGGTGCTGCAAGCCAGCGTGTGGGACTGCAGCACCGCTCAGGTTGGTCCCAGCAGCCCCTCTGCAGGGACAGGAGCCGCCAGGCGGGCTTACTGTCCAACCCTTCCCTCCTCCCACCACCACCGGGCCTCTCCTCCACACCAGGCTTGCAACTCAGTTATTTGGGGACGTGGACTTGACTTTGCAGAGAACAGCAAATATTTGCAGGGCTAATGAGCAGAGCTGCCCAAAGGAAAGCCTTAGCAAGGATGAAAGCAATCCTGGTTTCCTTGTACTCTCCTGTCTATCTCCGTCAGCTGTCAGACTGTACGCTCTTTGGGGCAGGGACTGCCTGTGTGCGTACAGCGCCTAGCACAACAAGGCCCTGGGCCATGGCCGGTGCTCCCAGGCACTACCTGTAATAAACTTAAAAGGCAGAGGCAGAGCACAAAGGTAACCAAGTAACAGAGACCAGGTTCAGAAACAGGCAGTAACTGTGGAGGTAGCTGCCACGCAGCAGGGAGGGGTCACATTTGCAGTGAGAGTGTTTTGCCAAGTGACGGCTATCTCGCTCTGTGCGTCCTCCAAAGAAATGCAAAAGCAAGCCACGCCCAGGACCGCCCAGTGGAAGGGCAAAGCTCTGCTGAGGATACAGAAAGAGGGCTCTTTTGCAGGGGTCTATTGCTAAACCTTCTGACCAAGGTTTTACAGCAGATTGGAAATAGGGTCACCAAGTGGATTTCAAAACAGATACTGGCACACAGGGCAACATCTGTACATGAGTGACAGTCCAGTGCTAACACAGAGAAAAGGCAGGCACAAGATGAGCCCCTGAGCAAAGCCATGCTGTTTGTATAAGGAGCAATCTGAGTACAGATCCTCAGACAGGCGAATCATTTGTCTCATGAAAAGGATGCATAACAGGGTCTGATGAGGTGTATCTTATACCACATGGGTCCCGATTCCAGTGTGCTGGCAGATGTACATCCATCGGTTTGATCACCCATGTTTACACGCTGCTCATCAACTCAAGCACGCTTGCCGGGCTGCTGTTTCAAACCTGAGTTGTTTCTGGCCTTAGACGTGCCAGCAGCACTGTGCCATGTGGCCTCACGTGCGCCTCTCTGGCTCAAGAAGTACTGTGCGTTTAAGCTTGGCCAGTGCAAAAAAGATTGTGTGGATGAGATATGGGGAAGGCGGCAGAATTCTGCGCTGCCTCCCTGCTCCGTATGTGCATCAGACCATAGGATTTGCCAGGCTGGAGCAGATCAATGACCCCAAATTTGGCTTTCATTCTCCAATACTCTGGCACTTGTGTACGTGTCTAGAGCTGCGCAGAACACTCAACAAAACTTTCCCCAGCAAAACACACTCTTTCAAAGAAGCCAGAACATTTCATGGAGAAATGAAGATTTTGACCAAGGTTTCTAAATTCCAGAGAGAACCGAATCAAAAAGCTGACCCCTTTGATCAGACGTGTCAACTCCGTTCTCTTTGGCAAAATGTCTGAACGGTTTTGTTCTGCATTAGAACAAAATTTCAAAACCACGAAGGTCATCGCAAAACTAAAGATGGTCGCCAACCAGCCAGTGCGACCTATTTCCTTCCTGACCCCTATGCTAGTCAGCTTGTGCCCCAGAGCACAGCATTTGATTGCCTCGGTCTTAGCACGGATAATGAATGAGCTTATTAGTGGTTAATGAGCCATTAATGTTCCTACATTTCTGTTGTTGTTGTTGGCGTCCGTTAGTCTCAAGAGATGATGGATATGCACCCATGGGGAATGTTTAGTTGATGGTTGTGCAGCGTCTGTTGTGGCTGTGGAGCCCCACACGAGAGTGGCAGTCTCAATTGCATTTGCTGCATTTGAAGGCGGTGTCAGCTGTGGGTTGGAGCCGCTGCTTCCTTTTTCGTTGAACCCGCTTTTCCTCGGCAAGCTGCCGCAGCTTGTCTTCGCCAGTTTTCACTCCAGTGTGTCCATCTGCATCTGTCCTGGGCGAGCTCTTCCCAGCTGTTGATGTCGATTTGAACAGTCTTCAGGTCCCTCTTACAGACATCCTTGAAGCGAAGGTGGGGCCGTCCTGTAGCTCTATTTCCGGAGGCAAGTTCGGCATACAACAGGTCTTTGGGTATCCGTCCATCTTCTATGCGACTTAGATGGCCAAGCCATCTGAGGCGGCGTTGACAGAGGAGAGTGAACATGCTGGAGATCTTAGCACATTCCAGCACCTCGTTGTTCGTCATTCGATCACTCCAAGTGATCCCGAGTATGCAATGGAGGCAGCGCATGTGGAAGGTGTTCAGTCTCTTTTCTTGCGAAGCGTAGAGGGTCCAAGTTTCGCTGGCGTAGAGAAGAGTGTTGAGCACACATGCGCAGTACACAGCGACCTTTGTGTTGATGGTCAGCATGTTGTTGTTCCATACTCTGTGACAAACTGGCCAAAATTGTGAAGGCCTTGCCGATTCTAAGGTTGATCTCAGTGTCCAGTGAGAGGTTGTCCATGATGGTAGATCCGAGGTAGGTGAACTGACTGACCACCTCTAGCACATAGTCATTGATGGCAATGCTTGGATGTTCTGCATCCTGGGCCATAACTTTGGTCTTCTGAAGACTGAAAAGTCTCCTGTCAGACCGGGTGTAGAGATAGACTCCCTCTGTGGAATTTCCAAAGGCATGTTTCAGCAACGCTGTGAAGAAGATGCCGAAGAGTGTGGGAGTGAGAACGCAGCCTTGTTTTACTCCACTGTGGATGTCGAAGGCATCGGAGGACGAGCCATCATACAGTACCGTGCCTTTCATGTTGTCGTGAAAAGACTGGATCACGCTCAGCAGCTTCGGTGGGCAGCCAATCTTTGCCAGGATCTTGAACAGCCCATCTCTGTTCACAAGGTCGAAAGCTTGTTCAGGTCTATGAAGGCAAGGAGTAGCGGCTTGTGCTGTTCTCTGCATTTCTCTTGCAGCTGCCTTAAGGAGAAAACCATGTCGGTTGTGGATCTCCCTGCTCGGAACCCGCACTGTGACTCTGGGTAAACTCTGTCAGCAAGCTTCTGCAGTCTGTTCAGGATCACGCGTGCGAAGACTTTACCCACAACACTCAGGAGCGATATGCCTCTGTAGTTGTTGCAGTCGCTTCTATCACCCTTGTTCTTGTAGAGGGTCACGATGTTGGCATCTCTCATATCCTGAGGTACTGCACCTTCGTCCCAGCACTGACAGAGGAGGTCGTGGAGGTGTTCTAGGAGGACGTTGATGCCACACTTGATAACTTCTGGTGGGATGCCATCCTTTCCTGGAACCTTTCCTGTGGACAAGCTCTCAAATGACTTTCTTCAGTTCTTCCATGGTGGGCTTCTCATCCAGCTCAGTTTCAATGGGAAAACCATCCATGGTATTGAGGGCAGCTTCGGTGATGGTGTTTTGCCTGGAGTACACTTCAGAGTAGTGCTCCACCCATCTAGCCATCTGCCTGCCCTTGTCCTGGATGTTTTCGCCTGTTGCAGACTTTAGTGACACTCTCCACTTCTTTGTGGGTCCCATGGCCTTCTTGATGCCATCATACATTCCCCTGATGTTTCCAGTGTCAGCAGATAGTTGAATGCTCCGGCAGAGCTGGAGCCAGTAATCATTTGCACACTGTCGAGCTAGTCTCTGTACTTTGCTCCTGGCAAATCGATACTCTTGTAGAGTCCTCTGACTGGGGGAACGCTTGTACTCCAGGTGAACAGCGCGGCGTTCTTCAATGGCTGGAGTGAGTGTGGTGGAGTTGGCCTCAAACCAGTCATTATTCATGTTTCGTTTCTTTCCAAAAACTTTCATGGTTGTGCTGTGTACTGAGTCTCTGATGTGGTCCCATCTCTCTTTGGCGCAGCCACCAGGAGGCATACAGTTCAGCACCTCGGAGAGCTCATGGGTAAATTTCTCTGCCTTGTCTGGGTGTGCGGTCTTGCTCACATCGATGCGGGGTTTGCCCTCTGGCCTAGAGCGGTGGATCTTTTTTGGCTGTAGCCTCATCTTGCTGCACACCAGCGAGTGATCGCTGTCGCAGTCAGCACTGTGGAAGGTGCAAGTAAGCAGGACGCACTTCAAGGCAGACCACCTGATGATGATCAGGTCGAGTTGGTGCCAGTGCATGGAGCGAGGGTGTCTCCAGGACACTTTGTGTTGAGGCTTTGTCTGGAAGAATGAGTTGGTGATGCTGAGGTCATGGTACGAGCACAGTTCCAAAAGTCATTGTCCATTCTCATTCCATTTCTCCAACACCAAAGTTTCCAAGACAGGTTGGCCAAGAGTCGTGGTCAGCGCCCACTCTGGTGTTGAAGTCACCCAGTCGTATCAAGTGCTCTTCTTTAGGGATACTCCTGATGATCGTGTCTAACTGGTTGTAGAACTCGTCCTTGATATCCCTGGTGGCGCCGAGTGTTGGTGCATACACACTGATCAGGTTGACGGGTCCAGTGGATGTGTGGAGTCGGAGTGATAACAGTCTTTCAGTTCCTTGTTGACCAGGTTCCACCATCCCCAGTAAAGAATTTCTTATGGCAAATCCAACACCACACTCTCTGATTTCTTCGGCACTCTTCCCTTGCCAAAAGAACATATAGTTCTTTTCCCTGAGAGTCCCAGCGTCTGGCAGCCGTGTCTCCTGCAAAGCGACTATGTCGATTTGGAGTCGTGCTAGCTCATCGTTGATGACTGCAGTCTTCCGAACATCGCTGATTGCCTGAAGGTCTTGTGATAGGCTAGTTGTCATGGTCCGTACGTTCTAGCATCCTAACTTGAGGGCTGGTTTCTTAAATGTTGGTTTTCTTTCTTTTGTTGTTGCCTGGTGCATGGTTCGCAGTCCACTTGTCGGGTACTCACATACACTAAGCCCCACGCACCCAGTGAAGCAGGTGAACTGTGGCGGGACAACACCTTATTGGCTGGGGGCTGCCCAGCTTGAGGCGGGCGATAGTTGTCCAGTGAGACATGGTGATCCCTCCCACCGTCGGAAGCAACCCCTGGCGCCAGCTCTACGCCAATTGAGCAGGAGGCTTATAACCGGTGAACTGTTGCTTCCTGTGTTGTGTCGACGCTGTGAGGCGAAGCTGGAGTGTCCTCTCCAGGGCGCAAGCCAGGGCAGGGTGATATGGAGGAGCAGCTGTTGCCCATGCAGCAGAACCCCCTTCTCCACGCAACTGATGGATCCAAGGGAAAGACAATGTCGATACAACTTGGCACCAGTGGCGTCGCAGGAGTTGCCGGAATGACGTTGAGGACAATGTCAGACCGCCATCGGGACTCCGACACCGGATTTGGTTTCAGGGTTGACTCCCTTAGCCTTTCCCATGAGTGGGTATTGCCACAAGGCAGTGGAGGTTTTAAATCAGAGTTTTCCTTCTCCTAGGTGGGCTGCCTTCCAAGGCTAACGAGCCCCACCTGCCCATTTCTAAAGCACTGTAAAGCACAGCACTAAAATGCTAAGTATTATCATCAGGACTCCTGGGTTCTGTTCCCAGCTCTGACACTGACTCACTGAGCAACCTTGGGTAAGTCCCTTCTCCTCTCTGTGCTTCAGTTTAATAGATTCATAGGGTGACAGCCTGACTCCATTGAAATCAATGGAGAAACTCCCATTGCTTTCAAGAGGCCAGAATTGCACTCATATACTGAGGCCAGAAGGAACCATTAGAATCACCTAGTTTGACCTGCTGTCTAATACAGGCCAGAGAATTTCACCAAGCAATTCCTGCATCAAGCCCATATTTGCTAGTCCAGCTAGCATGTATCATTTAGAAAGACATCCAGCCTTGATTTCAAGACTTTGCAATGGAGAATCCACCATGTCCTTTGCTACATCATTCCAATGGTTAGTTCCCTGCACAGCTGAAAAGTGCCCCTTATTCCTAGTCTGAATTTGTCTAGGTTCATCCTCCAGCCGTTGCATCGTTACCCCTTTGTCTGGCCGGTCACAAAACCGATGATCAAAACACCTCTTCCACGTCAGTTCTTGCAGACCGTGATCAGGTCACCGCTTAATAGGGGAAACTGAGACACGGAGACTAGGCACAGACCCTCAAAGGTATTTATGCGCCTAATTCCCATTGAAATTGTGGGAGTTTGGTGCTTAAATACCTTTGTCTCCCAAATCACAAGCCAGTGCTCTAACCACTTGGCCATCCTGCCTCTCAAGGTATTAAACTGGTCTGTGGAGTTGCCCCCACATTGCAGAATCAGGCAAGATACCAGAACCCTGGGCACATTCAGCCATTTTCCCCCATGTTGTCATGGGAATCTGGATAGTTCTTCCCCGCCCTCCAAAGTCGCTCAAAGTCCTTGTTTAGCACCTGCCACAGAGGCTCTCCAAGTGCTTTGCTTCAGTTACGCTGGAGACTAGAAAGCGTCATTGTCAGACCCGTGCTCAGGCCTAGTCCCTGCTCTAGCCACCAGCCATGCTCCCCTCTCAGAGCCAAGCATGGAACCCAGGAGCTGACTGCAATTTATCTGCTCAAGCCACTAGAGCACACTCCTGTCCCACAGAAATCAAGTCTGATTCCAGCCATTCACTGCAGTTCAGTGGGCAGCCAGGCGACCTGGGGTCTCTTCCCCACTCAGAGCAACTGTGTAAGCTTGGCCAAGACACGTCACTCGGTGCCTCAGTTTCCCCATCTGGTGAGCAGTCCCAAAGGCACATACGTACTTAGCTGAATCAGGGCCACTAGATTAAAGAGCCTTTTAGTACCTAGGATTTTCTCCCCATGAAGGTGCTTATAATACACAGCCATCCAGTCACACCTCAGCCCTCTTTTTGATCGCTAAACAGATTACCTGACCTCATTTTTTCCAGCTCTTGAGGTTTTTTGTAGGTCTTTTCAGCACTCTCTCCAACATCCTTTTTAAAATGTGGACACCAAAACAGGTCACGCTACTCCCTTATTGGTCTTACCAATGCCATATACTCAAGTGTAAAAAGCACCTACCCACTTGCGATTCTTGGCTGTATAAACAGGGGAGTAGCATTAGCGGTTTTTGTCACAGCATCACTCTGGGAGCTCATGTCTAGTTGCTTGTCCCCTAAATCTTTTTCAGACCCAGCTTTCCAGGATACAGGCCCCTGTCTGGAGGTCTGGGCTGCACTCCTTGTTCCTAGATGCGCTATGGAAATGGCATTTGTGTACACCCAACAGGGCAGGCCCTGGTGCATAGTGAAGATAGGTTAATCTTATGGGGCTTCCTCAGAGGAGTTCTCTTGTGTCTCCTTACACACACATGCCCTGTTACACACAGACTGCCAGCTTGCCCAGCTCTGCAGGTACCTGAAATGACCCTTCTCTTTGGAGAGCGAGCTACGCTAGGAGGAAGCCGGCCTAGCTGCACTGAGCATAAAGCAGCATGAGCAGTCCCGTCAGCACCAGGCAATCTCAAAGGTACTGCAATGCAGTGGTAATTTTTTTTTTTTTTTTGGTAATTCTTCCCCCACACCCTCCTCCTCCCCACCTTTGAAAGTTGCAATGCAAGCACTTTGAGCGGGGCTGGGAGTTTGTGCTGCGCACGCCTGGACTGACCTTATCAGTCCTGGCACACCTCTCTCGACAGTCCAATCCCAGGATATAGAACGGTGCTACACGGAGCTGTAAGTCACAAGCATGTCAGGCTGCAGGGAGATGTGATCTCAGGCAATCCCCCCCTCCCCCACGCCACACACTTCCCGTTATTAACACAGCGGTCTCAGTCTGCACCAATGGCTTGTCCCTCTGCCCTTTCCTCCAAAATATATTAAAAAAAAATAATAATAAAATAAAAAAAAAAGGGTGGGGGGGACCTTTGGCTCTGGTGTGGCCATGACTCAGTGGGAGGGTGACACCCGCCCCCTCAGCCTGCTGGGGTGGGGGCGGGAAAAACGCTTCTAGGCTACTCCAGGGGTTAAAGTAAATCAGTTTGGAGAAGAGCTTCTCTGACAGGGCTGCTTGGCGGGGGCAGGGGAGGCTGCTGTGGCAGCAGGAGGAGGAGCTGGGGAGTCACTTGGGCTTCTGGCCTACTGCCCAGGAGATGGACAAGCATTAACAGCACTGGACAGGAGGAGAGCTGTTCCCAGCACTGGGGTCGAACCCCTGCCCTGCTCCACCCACTGAAGAGAGGGCCAACTCAAGCTAGCTCCAGAGCGGATAGGAGACTGGGTGCGTCCTCCCCTGCCCACCCTGAAGCTTTGCCCATGGGATGGAGCTCTGAAATCCCGTTCCTGGTGAAACAGGAAAAGAGACCAAAGCCGCCCTGCCCCAAGCAATGACAATGCTGCCCTCCCTGTTAACGCAGGTAGGTGGAAGGGGGCTCCCCACACAGAGAAGGGAGGGCTAAGGTACCAGGAGATGCTGCAATTGAGCCTTGCTCCTTCGGCTGGTCTGCATGTGCGCGCTTGCTGACATAATCCAATTACTCCATGTGCCAAGCACTGAGCTCATGCTCTCATGGTCAATGCACCAGGGATCGAACCAGCAACTCCTAGTGCTAAGAGTGCAAGTTCCTGTAACCCTCAGCAATGGGTTACACTTGCTGGTCACTGGTTAGCTGAGGATTTTATTCGACAGTCCCTATTAGAGAGAACTGTGTGGACCAGGCCAAGAATCTCCCTTGTTACTCTGGGTGTTGGGAAACAAGAATCTGACCACTCGTCAGTTTTCTTTAATGGTCTTATTTTGAAGGTGAATGAAAGAATCACTGAAAGACAGCAAAGAATCTCAGTTTCACCTTTCCATTCCCATCTCTCCCCCCACTCCTCTCTGCTTCCAGCTGTTGTCTGCACAGGTTCCCGGGTACCAGACATTGCAGAAGAAATTGACCGACCACAGCAGCACCCCTCAGGCCTGTGTGGCTGTGGGGTTTGGCTGGCACTTGCCCAGGAGATGATTTTCCATCAGACCCTTGTTTGCGACCCATGGAGAGCGCATCCTCGAGGAACGCCATTGCAGATGGCAGCGGCGTGGCCATTGCCAGGGTAACGAGAGCAGGGATTTTACAGTTCTTCTGAACAGATCGCAGCTTCAGCAGCACAGTGCCCCCTAGTGCCACTCTGGGCACTCACCCAGACAGAAGAGCATCCTCCACTTAATCTCCACCTATCGGTGTACTTACCCAGCCCCCCATCACCATAGCATCACACACATTTTTACTGTATTTCTCCCCACAACAGCGCTGGGAGGTAGGGCAGTGCCATTTACAGATGGGGGATGGAGGCAGAGAAGGGAAGGGACTTATTCCCAGTCACACAGGGAATATGTGGCCTAGCAAGGAATCGAACCTGGGTTTCCCTGCCACCCTCCCCCCAACCCACATAATTATGCCAACAAAACTTAAGCTAGACTAGGGCACAGCGAGCGAGCTGAAAGGGACCCATGACAAAGGGACTGAGACCGGTGCGCCCTCTGCTGGAATGCTAGGAGAGTGGCACAGGAGTATGCTCGCTTCACCCCTGTAAAGAGTTCTCACTGCAGCGGCCTCAGCTGTGCCAGTGGCCAAATTGTCATCATGTTCCCGACCCTTTCACACAAGAAATTTTTTTGCACACACAGCCTGTCAAAAATTAGAGGGAACATTGGTCATGAGCTCAGAAGCAGGAGGCAGTGTAGATCATCCTTTAGAGAACTATTTGGGAAGAGTTCCTCCTCCTTCCCCCACCCACACACACCCCTGCTGAAAAAGTGCTTACCAATGTTTGTTCTCCTAACATTTTCAGGAAAGTGATCAGGTTTTCACAAATTATTTTTTCCAGTTTTTGGCCCAAAAAACCCTCCATTTTTTTGACAAAACCCCAACATGTCTGACAAAAAGAAAGGCAGGACTTTGGAGCAATCACATTTTTGAATTGCTCCGCTCCGGGCACAACCCTACTGCTCCGTCCGTGTTCCAGCCCCGAGCTCCGCTCCAAAGCCCTGACACAAGGGAACACAGACAGAGACACACACACACACACCCTGACACACACACACACACACTTTTGATGGAAAGTTCTCAACCAGCCCAAGTTATACGCCACAGTTACAGGTTTGACCGGTTGGACTCTAACTATTGATAAACTATTTATTAACCCTTTATAGGCTCTTTAGAAGTGGAACCTCACTGTCAAATGGGACCAATATATTTTTATAGTAATTTCAATGCTGGTCTGACAGTCCTGGAGAGCAATGCCCTCTGCTTGCCCCACCATGGGAGAGATGGCAAAGGCAGGGACAGCACAGGGGTGTCCCCACCTTGAAGAACCCAGCTCTTGGGTACTTCGCTCCAGTGGGCCTTTCCCATAGAATAGCAAGTCAAGCCCAAGGTCTCGGTCCTTATTGTCAAGGTGCCCAGTGGCCTGGGATACCTTCAAATATCACCTAAAGCTCTGGGATAAAGACCATGGTAGATAGCTCTGCTCCTCCAGCCCAACAGAACTGTCCATCGCGAGGAAAAAGCTTGTCTGTGCAGGAGACAGAGCTGCCTCAGGGCTGGGCCAGACTGAGGATCAAACTCCACCCGATCTAAGGGCCACCACAAACCTCCGCACCTCCCGCTCCAAGTGCCAGGCCTTGGACCTGTCTCGTCTCACTCCACAGAGCACCATGGGGGGAGGAAGAGAATATTTTTGTTCTTAATTTATGTGGAGTTTAATCCACTATGAAACCCCTGTAGTTCCTCATACACTCTCTGCCAGGAATCTAGTGGCTTAAATAAATAAATAAATATCCATTTTAAAATCTGGACTGGTATCCCTTTAACATTCAATAATTGTAACCCTAAATCAGATAGGGTATATTCCAGCACTTTAATTTTAAACCTTGTGCATTATTAATATCATTCACGGGGCTCTCTTGTCTAATGGGCATTCATCATTATAACCATTTTTAACAGGGCTGCACTCCAATCCTGTTGGAATTTCATTACAAGTTATTAATTTTCAGGTATTTGTAGTAAGTATTGGGACAGGACAATCATTCAGAAGCAGTATTGCAGGAAAGGAACACCTCCATGTTTTCAAAACAGCAGGAATGGTTGGCTTGGAATACATTGAAATAATCACACCAGGAAAAAGGTTTAATCCATGCTTGTGTTAATACACAGGGCAATGTGATATTGGGATCTACAGCTACTGGGGACTTTGTTTAATAATCGTGAACAGTGTATCCTACAGAACAATAATGATGTATGCACAGGGCCATTCATCCGGCAAATGCTCAGATGGCACAAGTGAGCTCCATTGAAGTCAATGGCAAAAACCCCTTGGCTTCAAGGGGGCCAGAACATCACCCATGCATGTATAGAGAAAGTTTCAACAATCACTGAAATGCGGTAACCTCTGAGGTAGAGCACAGCAGAACCCAACAGCACTAGAAAATGGTTTAAGACAGGGGTAGTCAATAGGCAGATCACAGACCAAATCTGGACCAGCAGACGTTTTTGAACAGATCGCAAAATCTTTTTATTTACCTTTTTATTATTATTTTCTCTGGAGTCTGGACCTTGACAAAAAGTAATTGCCTACTCCTGGTTTAAGACAAGGAAGTGATGAATACAGTGTCCAATTGAAACGACAGGGAAGAATGCAGATACCTGATAGAGAATTTGACCAGGATACCATGGAGAACAGTCACAGTCCTGCCCACAAATATGCAGCACCTTGGTTCTACATCTCACCAAACAAGACTATCCCTTTAGCAGCAGAGCACGCTCTAGCACCATGCTGGGGCCTCAGATCCAAGAGATTAGACCCACTGCCTAATCCCCAACACCGGCCAGCTACAGCACCGCACCCCCAGCAGCAACTGCCTCTATATTCGCTCAGAAAGAAAGCCACCAATCACCACTGCCTGCAGGATCCTGGACCGCTCCCAGCCAAGCACGAATCAGACTTGACCCTGCTTAGTTTATGCTATCAGGCAAGGTCGCAGCCCGGCTGGTTATGGCACCGGGCCATCACTAGTTGCTAATCTCAGTGTCTATTACTTGTAACTATATCTTAAATATGAAACAGTGATTTAGTGCAGTGTTTTTCCAAGGCTCAGAGGGGGAAGCTGATGAGCCGTAACTTATCTTGATTTCTCCCTCTCCCTGTGCTCCCATTCAGCAGTATCAGCTTTCTGTTGCCAAGCCTCCTACGGGGGTGAAGGTGAATGGACTCAAAGATCCCAGGCCAGTAAGAGAATGCACTTAAAAATGACCAAACAACAAAATAGTCACTTAGCCATAACATCATAGCACAAGTTTGCGTTTCTATGCAAAAGTGCTTGACCAGCCTCAGAAATGATCCCTTTTTCTTCTCTTATGCACCAGACCCAAACTCCAGCTGCTTCCCTGCCCTCGGCTCCGCTCCCTGACCCGCTGACTCATGGCCACAGAGACTAGGTAGGAAATCGGCAATGCACAGCTGGCTCACTTGCCTCATACCAGATCCCCTCTTGATGGGCAGATCAGAATCCGGCAGTAGGGTAACAAGTCCTGTGGGTCAGGGCTGCGAAGGTAAATGGGGGGGTGGGGGCAGAACAACCTCTAGGCCTGTGTACCCCATACCTGCCCCTTCCAAACTCAGCTGTTATCCAGGTACGGCCGGTTTCCCAAGGCTTAGGGCACAGCAGGCCATATAGCTCCCCATGAGGTCCCTGGGCATGAACAGGGGTGTCCCTGGGCATGTCCTTTTGGCAGGCACCATATCTGTAGGACACTGTCTTCATTTTCCCTCCTCAGAGCTCTCAAGCGCTCAAAGAGGGGCTTTCTTATAGCCGGTAGCCCTGCGTGGAGCTGATTTATTAACATAGGCAATGCAAGCAGCTCCCAAAGTCCCAAAACACAGTCCAGCCACACAACCCATAGTCAGCTCCCACACCTGCTGCCAGCCCCAGGCCTTCTTTAGCCCGAGCCTGCTTTTTGCCCAGCCCCTTCTAGCTAGCTTGCTTCCCTGCTCAACTCCCCAGCCTTCTTACCTGGACTCCTTGCTTCCCCAGTGGTCTGCACAGGTCAGCAAGCAAATCCTTCTATTGTGGGCCTGGTCCTCTGCCTGTCTCCAACTGAAACCCTTCTTCCTTAATTAGCCCCAGCTGCCACCCACCCATCTAATCAGGTCCAGCTGGGGAGCCCTAGTTCTGTTCCAGAAGAGCCAGATCTGCTACTAGCACTGAGCTGGCTGGCTCCGGACCCCCTGGCCTTTACACAGGCAGATGACCCTGATGCAAAGGGGCTTGTTGTGCAGGGTGTTGGCCAAGGTAACAAAGTCCAACGCAACGTGTCACATACAATGATTTACAAGCGTCAGCAAACGGTAGAGACAAATACCCTGGGTGCCAGGGGCTTGTTTCCATTAAAAGGCCTGAGTTCAGGGGGGTCTGCTGGGCTCCTGAGCACGGCAACAAGCGGAAAGGAGCTAGAAATGGGAGGGAATGGTTGAACTAAGGGAAGCGTGTTTGATTGGTGCGTGTTAGTGGGGTGAGTGCCCCCGCCCCCTCGGACACTGGTTATCAGAGGGTCACTAAACAAAGGCGAGGGGATGCGCGGACTGACAGGAACCAGCTTCACCATCACAGCTAGTGGGATCCCGGGAGCCACCATGACACCAACGGGCCTTCATCAGCCTCCTCCTGAAAGGGCTCCTGGCAGCACCAGGCCAGGGATCTGACGACATCGTGAACACTTCCGGCTTCAGCTAAAATCTGACCAAGGCCTGGCCCTGAGAGGCTGGGGTCTCTGCCGTGCCCCCTCTCCCCCGCACACACACACCTTTTTTCTCCTCTTGCCTCTGTCCAATACACGTCTGGCGGAGCTGCCAAGACAGCATCCTATTTGCACCAGCGCTGTGCGCCTGTGCCCAGAGAGGCAGCTAAAAGCAATGCCGTACCCAGTCCCAGGGCAGGTACAAGTTCCCCAGGTCGCAGTGGCTGAGCAGACTGTGGGCTGGGCCTGTCTTCCTCCAGCAGAGACTCACCACCAGAGACAGAAACGGCATCTTCTCTGCCGCTCTTCTCTCCCTTGTGCGGGTCTGGCTTAAAGACGGCAGGGTCAGACTTCAACATCTCAGCGAACTGCTTCTCTTTTCCCCCAAAGGGGGGCTAGAACCCTCTTTAATACAATCAAAACGATTGTCAAATGGGGGGGGGGTTCCCATAAAAACTCTCTGGGACAGGGACTAAGCTAATGGGACAGGGACTAAGGGGCAGCATTAACATGGAAGCCTTCGTTAATTAACACTTTACACGACAAATGCTTTCCCTGTTTTTCCTCCTTTGCCTGCCTCTTTAATAAATGGCGATCAAGATCTCGCATGGCAGTTATTACAATGGGAGTGGCCAGGGGAGCACCCTGAACTGAGCAGTGTCTCAGTGACCAAGGGGTTCAGGGTGCTGTGGAAGGGGGTGCCTGATGCAGCTTTAGCCTCCGTTCAGCGTGGCCTGCTGCCCCAGTGCAGGGATGTGGGGAATGGCCCCACCTCTGCCCTGCCCCGTACCGCCCGCTGCTGGAAGATGGAGCACATCCTGTGGCTCAGGGACTGCGACTATGAGCCTTGGATGGAGCATGCCCAAGGGCAGGAAGAGGCTCCTTGTACCCCCTCCCCCTGCCCCACACACCCTGGAAAGGCCATGCTGCAATCTCTCAGCAGTTGCAGGGGAAACTCATAATCCCCAACTTGGGCCTTGGCAAGCTGAGCTCCCCTCTGATTCCAGTCCCTGTCAGCTAGCCTTGGATGGTTCCAGGAGGAGGGGCCTGCATCTTCCCTGGGAATAGCTCCGCCCCCTTGGCCTGGGTTGGCCCACAGGGATAACACATATCATATATTTTAACAAAGGTTTTTCCTTGGAAGAAAAATTCCTTCCCCCTGGTTCCTTCCCAGTGAGGCTACCTTGTTCTGCCGTGACTGGCCAATTCCTCACCCTCATCGATTGGCTCTCCTAGACCAATATGCAAATCTAATCCTGACAAAGGACCTCTGGAGTTTACCTTTATAGAGTCAGTAGCTTGAGCTCCAGAAGGGACAAGCAAAGAAACAATCTGTCCCTGACTATAACCGCAGCCAGACAAGATGCTCCAGGGGCCCAGCATGGGAGCTGAAGACTCTAGGCTGGATTTTCCAAAGAGCTCAGCTCCATTTAGGCTCAGCACATTGGAGAATGTCCAGCACGACTGTAGGTTCCGAAACCTTGCAAATCTAGCTGCTAGCACCTACTATGTACTCAAAGCACCAATGCTTTTTGTTAAAGTGTGAAAGCACCAACATTGGAATGCCTTTCCACTTGCTTTAAGTGGGAATCTCACCTCTCCTCTTGTCTTTTTGTCCTTGTTTCTCTGCCTGCAACCTGCCTTCTCTGCTTGTTTGCTTGCTTAAAAGTGGGCATCTAAGTTGACGGCAAAAAGAAAAAGGAACTGACATGAGACCCTCAATGTTTTTAATGTAGAGCTGGACAGAGCGTGATTCAGACACAGCCTCAGTCATGGTGCAGGACAACTGAAGTCTTCAGACAGACACAGGAGTCCATGAAGGTGCACAGGACAAGTCAAAGTTGGGGCTGTACTGTACAGTTCATGGTGTCCAATCAGGCAGTGCATTCTGCAGACAATACGACCGAGCAAGAGTGAGACAGACATGAAGGCAGTTCAGAGAAATGGAGACCTGAGAAAAGTCAGTTGGGTCCCCTCTAGTCCCCACCCCATGGCCAGTGCAGAAGGATTCTCTAGAATCCAGTGCTCTGTTCAGTCCAGTGTTGGAGAGCACACCAGCAAGTGGGCTCCTACCCCATTCCTTGGGGGTGGGGGTCATTCCCCCACGCTAAGGCTCTCACTGTTGGGAAATGCTTCCTGATATCCGGCCTCAGGTTTCCATTTCCCCTAACCACACTACTGCTCATCAACAAGGCCATCCCCTAATTGAAGGTGATGCTCTTCTGCAGGGACTGAACCCACGACCTCTGAATCTAAAAGCGGTTGCTCTTGGACCTAAATGGGGAGGTCTATTAGCCTGGAGCAGACTCTGCAGAACCCATGCTTTGGAGGAGGCCAGAAAACCAGACTGGGTTCACATGGGTTCTATTAGCACAATCTGGCTGCCTGGGTGAAGGAGAAGGGCCAGGACCGGAGTAATTTGCTTGCACAGCTTTGTTATTTCACCGGGGAGGGCGTGGTGCAGAGATGGGCCAAACTCCAAAGTATTAGTGATCCAAAATCAGGGGAGTTTGGACACAGGGAGACCCCGATCTGACCCACCATACCAAAACCTCACTGCCCAGCACTGATTAAGCCCAAGCCCCACCACCCTGTTCTCTCCAGGAGCCCCTCCTCCCTATGCCAAATGACTGCACCTAGCACACGGATGTTGGTTAATCAAACTTAGCTGTGCCTCTTCAGCTGCCACTGAGAAAAATCAACAGCTCCCAAAGCAGCCGTGAATTAACTTCGCTCTTCACTGCCATGTGCTTTATGCAGCTCACAGGGGCTGCTTGAATTACCACCTCACTTAGAGCCTTTACTGCCCCATAATCTGCGGTAAAGACCCCGGCAACACAACAAAAGAAGTCTTATAAATAGCAGGGGAATGTCAGACACCTGCGGTGCCATTATAATTGCTGGATTAAGTATGTATTTCCTAAAGTCTCCTGGGGGGATTGTCACAGTCTATGGGGCTGACACCAGACATACATGTTTGTATATAAGCCAGAGAAATTTATACTGCAGTTTCAACTCATCAGTTGCAAAAGGACATGGCAAACTCCCAGGCCCCGGTGCTCCACGACGTGGGAGCTGCACTGGGGTCAGGGAGCAGGGCTTCTGACTGCAGACACGGGACTCATGATCCCCACTGATGCCAATAAAGCCTCCTGCAAGGGTAAATCAGGAGTGAGGTCAGGGTCAGGCCCAAAGGGTGTTCAGCACCTCTGGAAATCAGAGCCAAAAAGCCTCCCAGAAGGAAAAAGGGGGAAGATCTGAAATTAGCAGACTAGCCGCTAAGACCAAGCTCTGCAAAGGGATTTAGTACATAACTGCCATTGATTGAGGATCTGCCAGCTCACTGGTGTCAGGTTAACACATTGCCCAGACTAGCATTCTTTCAGGAAGGATCATCGAAATAGCAACACGCACCCTGGATATTAGCCAGGAGCTGAGAGCCCACCCTCTGAAATACCTCAGGAGCAGAGACTAAGGGTATGTCTACACTACGAAATTAGGGAGTTGTGGACAGCAGTACCTCCCAAAGGGTGTGCTGAAAGTCAAGCCTCATCTAATGACCGGATCTGTAATCCAACACAGAGAAAAATCCGGGATCCACCTCGCTGACAAGTCACCTCTTCGAAGGTTGACAACTGAAACTGCTCGCCTTTCCCATATTTATTAAGTGACCTAAAATCTGCGCACAGTCGAATATCGCCCTTCTTCTTGGATACGATCACTGTGGGTGAGCTCCAATACATAGGCCCTTCCACCTCCCGAATGATACCAGCATCCTTCACGCGCTGTACATCTGCTGGGATCTTGTCCACAAGTGGAGGAGGCACTCGACGTGGGGGTTTGGTGTTCGATCCAACTGCAGAGAATACGTCAATCCCAGGGACAGAACCCCGCCACCATTCAGTAAATCCTGGTGTCTCTGAACAATACTTTGGGTAGCCCCTTCTGTTCTAGCCAGCGTAACCACACCTGAGCCCATGCAGAATACCAAGCTGTAAGCACAGATCGGAGGACAATAACGGAACAGCAATCCAGTTGCACCATTAACAATGCAAAAGTTTGCAGTCCAGGCTACGCCTTTGTAGAACACAGACCACAGAGTTTCACTGGCTTTTATAACCTCTGTAGTCAGGCAAATGTCCAGATTGTGAACTAACCTAGGGAGGAGGATGTTCACGTCAGCACCAGTATCTGCCATGCACTTCAGCGATGTGCCATTAATTCCCACGATGTGTGTCAGGGTTCCCTCCCCACTCTAAACTCTAGGGTAAAGATGTGGGGACCCGCATGAAGAGCTCCTAAGATTATTTCTACCAGCTTAGGTTAAAACCCCCAAGGTACAAAATTCCCTGCACCCTGAGAAATGCTTCTCACTGCCACTATCAAGTGTGTTTAAACAGGAATCCAGGAAAGGAAACCACTTGAAGTTCCCTTCCCCCCAAAATACCCTCTCAAGCTCATACCCCCCTTTCCTGGGAAGCTTGAGAATAATCTCCTAACCAACTGGTTACACAGTGATCTAAAAAAAAAACCACCCCCGGGGTTTTTAACACCATAGGAAACAGTCAGCTTCTTAAAAGAAGGATTTTATTAAAACAAAGAAGGTAAAATCAGCTCTGTAAAATCAGGATGGTAACTATTTTACAGGGTTCTCAATTTCCAAACTCAGAGGGATTTCCCCTCTGGACAAACCCTTAAAGTTACAGAAAAAACAGGAATAACCCCTCCCTCTAACACAGGGAACACACACCAAGCAAAATAAACAGAAATCTACTCGCTATGCTGACTAAACTTACTTTAGAAAAGTGAGGATTTGATGAAAAGATGACTGGTTCCTTCTGACTCCAAGATCACTCTGAGTCTGACAAAGACCCACACACAAAGCTTTCCCCCTCCCAAGATTTGAAAGTATCTTGTCCCCTTATTGGTCAGATGCCGGCCAGGTCAGGTGTCGGTCTGGTTACCTGCATTTCTTAACCCTTTACTGGTAAGAGGATTTTATCTGCATCAGACCCTCTCCCCCTTCCCTTTATATTTATGACAATGTGGGATACCAGTCCCAGCACCTTGCTACATGAGAAGATGATACAAAAGGAAACATCCGGGTCCCTGGTAAAGGTGGGCTCATGCAGTTCCACATTCACAGTAGGTACTTCAGGCCCCATCTCTGTGAACCCATGTACTGCAGCGCCCTCGCTTCAAGTGTCCTTCCCACAAGCCTGGCGCACGGCAGTTCTAGCTGAGCAGGCAGGGAAACTGACCAAGTGACCCGTACTGCCCCAGCAGAAACAGTGAGGAGATGGCAGCTTTCACCGCCAACGCTGTGGGGTGGGAGCAGGCAGCAGTAGCGTAGCCAGGGGGGAGGAGAAGCGGCACCTTAAAAAGCACTGCCCGAGCCGGGCTTGGGGGGGGTGGGGGGCGCTTTAAAAGGCCCGTGGCTCCTGCCGCTGTGGGGAGCCATGGGCCCTTTAAAGCGCTCCCCCCAGCCCCAAGCGCTGCCCCCACAGCTCCCATTGGAACCACGGCCAATGGGAACTGCAGGGGCGGTGCCTGTGGATGGGGCAGCGCACCGAGCTGCCGGGCTGCGCCTCCACGTAGGAGCCAGAGTGGGGACATGCCACTGCTTCTGGGAGCTACTTAAGGTAAGCGCCACCTGGAGCCTGCACCCCTGACCCCCTCCCATGCCCCAACCCCCTGCCCCAGCCCTGATCCCCCTCACCCTCCGAACCCCTTGGTCCAAGCCCAGAACACCTTCCTGCACCCCCAACCCCTCATCTCCAGCCTTACCCCAGAGCCCGTACCCCCAGCCGGAGCCCTCACCCCGGCTCTCCAACACCCTGCCCCAGACCGGAGCCCCCTCCCGGCACCCTGAACTCCTCATTTCTGGCCCCACCCCAGAGCCCAAACCCCGAGCCAGAGCCCTCACCCCCTCCTGCACCTCAACCCCCTATTTTGTGAGCATTCATGGCCCGCCATACAATTTCCATACCCAGATGTGGCCCTCGGGCCAATGGTGTAGACACAAAATTAGCAGCTGTCTGAGACACAGAGCCCCTTCTCTGCCCCAGCCCTCTGAAATGCCTCACGCTGAGCAACGCAGTTTCAAAAGCGAGTGGTCCGGCATCTTCAGCCAGTAACCATTCGCCCAGGCAGTCACTGGCTACGCCAGTCTTAAAAATATCTCTGAGCATGACCATCGTAACGTCCCCAGTCCTGCAGCACGGGTAACCCGGCAGCATCGCAGGGTTGCCTGATCTGCACATAGTTCCAAAAATTCCGAAGGACGTATCGCCAGTCAACAGCCGAAGGATGTGCAGGCAGCATGGGTCGCAGAATTAAAACACTCGTCGCCATAATGTTATACTCTGGTGCCCTCCGGAACAAAGCCAAAGCTCCCCCAAGCCAATGGCTCATTGGGCTGAGGCGCTTAAGGCAAGTCAGTTTCATAGCCAAAGGAATGCAAGGGAGTGATGGGGCCAGCATCACATCCAAGCACCTTTGACTGCTCTAACCCAATAGATCAGGTCCCCATTTTGCAGCTGGGTGAACTGGCGGTGGCAGCAATCTCAAAACACACAAAAAGCTGAGCAATACACACAGGTAGGTTGTCAGTCAAAACACGTAATACCCATGAACAGGTTAGATCAGTACTAGTGTGAACAACACATAACAACAGCCCGAACAGCACACACCACTGCACACACAGCTGCACACACCGATCAGGGAGCAGGAACCAGGAAACAAAAGAGGGAGCAGGAAGGCAAGACACACCAGTCATCACACAACCCCAGACTGTACAGCCTCCAGTACGACATGTGTCTGGCCCCTGATCAGGTCCCCAACAAATAATAGTCACTCAACACCCATTCAGGCCTGGTCTACACCTAAAACTTAGGTTGACCTAGCTATGTCACTCAGGGTTGTGAAAAATGTCATGCCCCGTACAATGTAGCTAGGTCAACCTAACCCCTAAGTCTCACTGGAGACACCGCTAGGTTGAGGGAGGAATTATTCCATCTGGCCTAGCTACCGCCTCTCAGAGAGATGGATTACCTACATCAGTGGAAAACCCCCTGGGCCGCTGTAGTGTAGACACACCCTCAGCCTCCTGCCAGCTCAGGATTTCGTTGCTGAGCCAGGCTTGCCAGTCTGCCATGGAAGTTGGTGCCTTCTCCATAGATCCCTGGGAGGATTGTCAGGATCAGTCTCACCGCAAAGCGCGAGGTACAGGAATGGTTTTCAGTCACCCACAGAAATGTGTTAGAGGAGACTGATAGGTGCCCGGTGCCCAGGCCCTCCCTGAATTCCTGCTTCCAAGGAAGCACCAACCCTTAGCCAGCTGAATTCCTGGCTCTGAGATCATCCCACAGCTTCTCACGACAAGCAGAGATACCTGGTGTCTCCTCAGCTCCATCTCAAGCTTTCCATAAAAATCAGGACCAGGCTCATTTAGGAACATGGCTTCCTGCATGCAGACGGACAGAGCTGGTAAGCTAAAGGGAGTAACTGGATTCTGGTTTACAAAGTTCTCTGTTTATAGCACAGTCCCTTTGTGTCCAACCTGTGCCAGACGGATCTGCCTACACTGCAGTCACAGGGTGGGATTGCAGCTCATGTAGACTGGGAGTCTTGTTCGCTTGTACTAGTTCGCTTGAGTACGTCTACAGACCTGCAGGCCCGCCTTACAGTCGCCTTTTAATCTATTAGTTCAGCTCCCGGAGCAGTGACGTCGCAGCAGTATGGGCTTCTGCCTGGGCTGTACAAGCCCACCTGAGCAATTACCCAGGGTTCCCAGCCGGCTTAATCGGCCTGCACTGAAGCATGTCCTGCCACAGCTTCACTGCTTTAGTGCCCGGGCTCGCTTGGTTAAAGCTTGCTCAGGTCTGATTCACTGGAACGCCCTGGCAGGATAGGAAATCTCCTTCGGGACAGATGGGATGTTAAAGCTCCAGGGCACCAGCCCTTTCCATTGGCACAAATGCCCTGGCTATGCTCCTGCTCCCTCGCCCTGCTGTGGATTAATGCTGTGCCCCGACACAGGAAACGGCATGAGCCTTGGGTTCCCTCAGGCTGGGCTTCCAAAGGCTCACAACGTGCTTGAGAGACCGCAAGCCCCTGTTTTCAGTGAACTGGGGCAGAGCCGTGGACACGATGGACCTGATCGTGGGAGGGATAGCTCAGTGGTTTGAGCATTGGCCTGCTAAACCCAGGGTTGTGAGTTCAATCCTTGAGGGGGCCATTTGGGGATCTGGGGCAAAAATTGGGGATTGGTCCTGCTTTGAGCAGGGGGTTGGACTAGATGACCTACTTAAGGTCCCTTCCAACCCTGATATTCTATGATTCTATGATTCTCCACCCCAGCCTGATCTGGAACCAAACCGTGCGAACCCTGGGCCCACTTCTGATCTCCCACACACGGGTTGTGTTGCACCAGCACGGCCCCGCTGAGCCCCAGTGCCGTGAGTAAGAGCAGAATTGCCACACACATCCTGCCCCGCCCAGGCTCTACATGGGTTCAGCCACATCTGAGCTTGGCCTGACTTCAGGGGACTTTGTCTGGCTCCTGTACCTGGCTGAGTGTCAGGGCTCTGGCCATGGGATTTCAAGGAGCTGGTGTCTATTCCCCTGTCCAAGAACAGCAGCGCAGCCTCATACACTCGCCAAGGGCATGGTTCAAATCCTATCGTGCCACCTCTCCCCAGCCAGTCCCCATGGGGTGGGGGTGGGGGTGGGGGGCATTTATCGTGCTGGCTGCACCCAACCGCTCCTTGTGAGAGACTTCAACACCCTGATTCAGCCAGGCCCATCTGTCCATCCCTCCTAAACAAGGTGGGCGTGCCTCGCTGACGCAGGGCCAGCATCCCTGGCTTTCTCCCCGGCTCTGCACTCACGCAGGCCTGGGCATGGCGGTGCTCAAGGGGCAAGCGGCCATGGGGGTGCACAGACCCACTGGCTCATCCGTGGCCTCCTGCCCCCTTCCCCACGTGAGGGGACTGAGGCTGGTGGGGAGGCGAGGATGCGGTCATGGCCCATCCATCTCCACAGCCGAGCAAGAATGGAGACATCCCTCCCTCCCACCTGCCTCTCCATCAGCCCCCTCCCACTCTCGGGTGGCCTTGACTAAGCCCTCAGCCTGTGGCCCCTCTCTCGACCCATAGAGGCTGCTCCTGCGGCCTGAAGCGGGCAAAGAGGGGCTATCTGTAGGCAGGCAGACTGTGCAGGTAGCAGGGGGGCTCACCCATCTGTGTCTCTGGATGACCTAATCTCAGGTCATCACCTCCTCACAGGTCAGCCCCGAGATGGGCCAGGCTGGCACAGAGCCTCCCTACATGGGAGGAAGAGGCCGTAGCGCTCCTGAGGGCATCACCCGGTAAATACCATTACAGCATGGCAGGAGCGCAGCCCAAGCCTCTCCCTCTGCCGCGCCCGCTGTGCTTTATTGCTTTAATATCCTGGAAACGTCGCTCGAGCCCCTGACAAGCCTTTCTGCTCCCGAGACGAATCTCTGCAGAGGGGGAAACGAACAAAGCTGCAGGGACAAAACAGCCCGAGCGGTGAGCGGCAGGTCGCCGGCTCTGCATGCCAGGACCAGTTCGTACCTAGGCTCCCTGGTCAAATGTGTATGCACCTTCCCGGCCACTTGCATGTTCCATCCTCTAAAATGATTAAGGGCATGGAACCGCTTCCATATGAGGAGAGATTAAAAAGACTGAGACCATTCAGCTGGGGAAAGAGACAACTAAGAGGGGCAGGGGAGGAGATAGAGGTCTATGAAATCAAGAATGGCGTGGAGACAGTGAATAAGGAAGTGTTATTTACCCCTTCACATAATACACGAACCAGGGTCATGCAATGAAATTAACAGGCAGCAGGTTTAAAACAAACAAAAGGAAGTATTTCTTCACACAATGCACAGTCAACTTGTGGAACTCCTTTGCCAGGGAATGTTGTGAAGGCCAAAAGTACTGCTGGGTTCAAAAAAGAAGTAGATAAATTCATGGAGAACAGGTCCATCAATGGCTATTAGCCACGATGGTCAGGAACGCAATCAATGGGTGTTCCTAGACTTCTGACTGCTAGAAGCTGGGACTGGACGACAGGGGATGGATCACTCAATAAATTGGCCTGTTCTGTTCATTCCCTGTGAAGCACTGTCAGAAGACAGGATACTGGGCTAGATGGACCATTGATCTGACCCAGTATGGCCATTCTTATGTTCTACAGCCTGTGCGTAAGGATCTGAACCAGCCACAAGTCTGAAATACCTGGGAAGTCCACCCGTGGTGTAATAACGCCGGTAGATTCAGCAGAGTTGCACCAGGGGCTCTGGCATTGGCCCCTATTGTCTGTAAGACAATGGTGTAAATCGGCCTAGCTTCATTGACTTCCAAGGAGCCACCCTGCTGAGGATCCGGCCCACTCTGTTTTGTTCCAATGGCGCTCCAAAGGGATAAATGTCATTCTTTCACTTCGCTTGGAACTGGTTCTCTTCCAGCCCCGTAATTAAAGACCAGGGCAAGGCTTACACTGTGCGTTTAGCCCACTGACAGCCTGTGATGTATTTTGTTTACTCGAATCACTCGAGAATCTGATGGGCGCCTGCGGTGGCTCTGAGATGGAAATTTTGCTTTTGCGAGAATGATCTAATTTATATACAACTTATCGCTCCGGTCGCTAGCAAGTCGGCTGCCTGCGCGTGCACGGCGCAGGGTGGGCGCCAGCGGCCCAGCCATTAGATCAGCCTGTGGGCAGCCCCCCAACCACCTGTTGTTACATGCTGGGTGACCCCAGCCCAAGGCAGAGCACGAGCAAGCATGATCTGGGCTGAGATCCCAGCAGTGAGCAAGACTTTCCTGCAGCAATAGATCCACCGGGGCCCATCCTAGGAGCCACCGCACAGAAGGGGCAGCTGGGAGGGACGGGGATGTAGGTGGCCAGAAGCCATCTTAGTGCCACCTGCATTCTGGCTCCCAGCATAATTTAGAGCAGCCCCAGAAGCTGTGCTGCCTTACAACAGCTTCCTCACAGCTCCCTACAGCTGTACTGAGCCTAGAATCCCTGTAGTATGCGGTACTGTGGCCTGCCCCATACCCTGGGGCCTGTGAAAATGTGCAGTGTAAAGCCAGTTACGTTGGGAAAAGTCTCCCACAGCCCTGTGGGGCTGCTTACAGCCCCTACACACTGCTGCAGGAGCATATAGGGTTGGGGGGGCAGAACTTACCCCCTAGATTTTAAAGTCCAAAGGGACCATTAGATCATCTAGCCTGTCTTCCCCCATCACATTTCAGCCACTGATTCTCGCAGCGGAGGGAAGGGCTAGGAAGGATTCCTCCCCACGCATCGTAACACTGCCTCTCTCTGGACAACGCTGCAAACTACCCTGCAAAGCAGGACCTGCCTTCTTGCTGCGCAGCACCCAGCACAGTGAGGTCCTGATCCCTGAGCAGCGGCTCTCGGCGCTACCGTGGTCCCCAATGTTGCTTGCTAACCATTGCCCCAGGCAGAACTCGCCCATTTCAGAGATGGCTGAAGGAGGCGGGTAGGGACTCACGCTGGGTACAAATCAGGGCACGTAGATGCCTCGCTGGTTGGAGGCTGCGGTCAGGCGCTCATCACTGGAATATCTATGGGGCTCCCATCAGAATGAGGTTCCAGGACAAGCTCTTGACTGTCCCCAGACCCAAAGAAGAGCTCGGTGTAGCTTGGAACCTCGTCTCTCTCACCTACAGAAGCTGGTCCAATAAAAGACATGATCTCACCGACTTTGTCTCTCCCAGATCCTATCCCTTTAAAGCACAGTGTCTCTTTCAAGTCAATCCATCACTTTGCAGACAGCCAGAATGCAGGTGCTGGAAAATACCCACTTCTTTCAAGCAACCCCATTGGCCTCAGAGGTGGAAATGGATCCATCTAGTTATGGGCTGAGGAACTATTCCTTCCGTCTTGAATTGGGCCCCAGGAAGGCGTACGCTCCCTGCTGTAACTGAACCTGACAGAGCTTCCCCTGGAGTACTCCCGCCTCCCTGAAAGCTGTTAAGTCAGAAAGTGCAGGAAACAGATTCTCTGTAATAAATCAAGATTAATGAAGTTCAAACAGTAATTAATTACTGCACTCTTTGGTAACTAGTTAGAGTCGCATGTGTGGAGCCATTAATAATGTTCATGTCGTGTTTTGGACAGCACGGGGAATCGAGTACCAGTACCCCTCCCTCCCCAAAGGCAGCAGAAGAAATGTCAGAGGGCACCCCTGTGGCCAGATCTTCAGCTGGCATAAAGGGGCATAGCTTGGCTGACTGCAGAGGAGCTAAGCTCATTTACCCCAGCAGCGGGTCTGTGGGAAGCTGGCGAGGAACTGGAGGCTGCAGTTCATTGGACTGCGGACATGCCAGCTTTGGTTCTCCTTTTGTTCTTCACACAGCTGTAGCTGGCGAAGCTGGGAGAGGCATTTCAGATGGTCCAGTCCTGCCCTCTGCAGAGGAAGGGAGGGATCTGCCCTGCTCCTTCACTAGCCTTGTGGTACCTATCATTTGCCAGATGTGCCGAAGCTAAACCCCAGATCGGAACTCCGCGGGCTTTTGCCCTTTGCCGAGCTTATTCCCAGTTGCATTATTCTAGTGAACTCACTGGAATCATGTGTCTTGTGAATCTGGCGCAGCACTAAGGGGAGTCAAGCCACGCAGTGCTAAAACGAACACCAGAGAATCAAGGCAGAAATAGGAGGGTTGCTGCAATTCCTGATATCTGTTGCATTAAGTTAGGTCAGAGGATTGGACTGGATCAGCTGGGGACAAGAGACTCCGCAAGCTTTTCTCCTCCAGCACTTGTCCCTTAGGTTTGCAGAGGGCCAGGCTGACAACAGGTGAAACAAAATCAGTTTTACGTGACTACAAAATACTGAACAATTCCAGGCTGGGTGTAATTACGCCCCATACCTAGGCTCAGAGCTCTGGCTTCCGAACCCCCCAGTTAATCAGGAAGAAGAGCTGGTCCCAAAAATGGTTTCATTCAAAATGTTGGTGTAATTTTCAGTCCAAAATAAAACAATTCTTTGTTTTTTTTAAATTTGTCATTAAACTATTTTTTAATCAAAAAAGGTTGTGGGTTTTATTTTTTTTCCCCTTTTCTCCCTTTTTTCCACTGAATGCAATTGGATGACTAGCAGCACTAGGAGGTTTCTTTCAACATTTTCATTTTTCTTAGTCTCTCTCTTTTTCCCTTTGCTACTCCATAGCTTCTCAAATGTGCCACAATTTGGGCAGAGGGACAGAATCACATTTTTCCTATTGCTGCTCTGGAATTTCACCAAAGTTAAGGAATTTTTTAAAAGCTCCAGAGTGCAAAAGGGAACAAAATGAAAAAGTAAAAAACCAACCAAACAAACAAAAGAACCCTCCCCACCACCAAACAACCGTTATTCTATTGCATTTGGGCGATGGGGGAAGGGGGATATGGAGAAAGAAACTGAGGAAAAGATGAAAATCAAATTTTTGAAATTTCATATCATCTACATTTTTGACATTTCTCTTTTCAACAACGAAAATGGAAAATAAAATTTAAAAAGTTTGGTAAAAGTTTTTCTCTTTTGAGAAAAAGCCATTTTTGTCCCATCCCCGCCCTTTAAAAAAATTGAACAAAAAATGTCAGCTGGTTTTCCTATCTAGATGGTTTTGGGGAAGGAGATTTTGGGACATCCTCCCAATGCCAGACTGGCTCCAACCCTCCCTCATTATAGATTCATAGATGCCAAAGTCAGAAGGGACCAGAGTGATCATCTAGTCTGACTCCCTGCATAGCACCAGCTCTGAGTTCATTCCTGTCTGAACTAGAGCAAATCTTTTAGAAAAACATCCAGGCTTGATTTAAAAATTGCCAGTAATGGAAAACCCACCACAGCCCTTGGTAAATTGGTCCAATGGTTAATTATCCTTACTGATCAAAAAAATTACACATTTCCAGTCTGAATTTGCCTAGCTTCAACTTCCAGCCATTAGATCGGGTCAGACCTTCCTCTACTAGACTGAAGAGGCCATTATCAAATATTTGTTCCCTGTGTAGGTACTTATAGACTGTGATCAAGTCACCTCTCAGCCTTCTCTCTGTTAAGCTAAATAATCATTCCATCCTCTATATCTGTTCGAGGTCTAAGCGGGGCGTTAGCTCGCTGCTTGCTAGAAAACTATCAAACTCTTCGAATCTTGCCACTGGGAGACTAACTACAATGAAGTTGCCACTTGCCACCTTCTAGATGAGACACATTTTTTTTAAACCCACTGGTCTAATCCTGCAAACTCTAAACTTCTCCTCTGGGTTTTGGGATAAAGGTGGGGACACAACCAGAAGAGCAGTACTCATGCAACCCCCACACATCCAGTTCGCTTATTAATACCTGTGATCGCTTATTAATACCTGCTCTGCATGAAGCTGATCGGGTGGGTGAAGGCCTGAATGCCCCAAAGAAGATCTACCCAGGTCACCCCAAGAAATGCTGCATATTCAAGACAAGATTCCATAGATCTAAGACCCTGCCAAAATTCCCTGCAGATTTCATTTGCAGCTAATGTTCTATTAGTTAATTACACAGCTCAACCAATTAGGGAACAGGAGCAACACCATGTGGCTTGCATAGCTCACTAACGCAGCACAGGTTGCAAGTTACATATATAGTTGATTGTAAACACTGCAATTTTGGTTCATGGTATTCATGGCTTGTAGGATCTGCTGAAGAAATTCATGAGTAGTTCTGAACCACAAATAAATTCAGGAATTTGTGGTCGGTTTGTGGACAGGACGACAACACATCAAAGTTCATTGAATAAATTACTTGTGGTGATTGATTTGTTCAGAGATATTGGTGTCTCTGGCCCATATAGAGCTCTGAAGTCACTATAAACAGGATCGTGTAGGCAGGGCAAAGGAAGCCTGCGGTCTATTGTGGAGTGTAGGCAGAGAGATGGGGTCAGAGTTAAGAGTGTTTGTGGATCCAGATATCTGAATTTCCTTCATTCCTAGACTTTTGGGGGTTGAGCTACAACAAAATGAGATTCTTCCTATTTAAGGAGTTTATAGTTCTAAACTTAATTCTAGCCTTGTGTCACGGACTCACAGGTCGTGCCCACTCTTGGCCCCATGCGGTCCGTGGGGGGTGCCTCTTTCAGTGAGACAGCCCTTCTCGGGGGTCCACTCTCTCTCGGGGTTCAGCCCCTCCACCTCCTGGAGCCGCACCTCTCTAAGCCTTAGCACACCTGCCTCTGCCGTGGGCCCCCTCAGGGAGTCCACCCACTCTGGACCCCCGGGCCTCCGCCCCCCGAAGGGGATGATGCAACCCTGTTCTCCAGACCAGAGTGACTCTCAGCCAGCGTAAAACAGGAGGGATGATTGAGCGTTGAACACAGCACAGGAACTCTGAGGGCCTCAGGCCTGGCCTCCTCCCAGCCCAGAACATCCAGCTCTCTCCTCTAACCAGGTGGGCTCTGCCTGCAGCCTGCTTCCTCTCTCCAGCCCAGAGCCCCCCTTCTTCCCAGCTGGGCTGTGGATATCACTGGCCCCAAGCCCCACCTCTATCCATTGTCTTCTCTCCAGGTAAACAGCCCTGGAAACAGGGTTGTCTGGGCCTCTTCTCTGTCTCTGGCCCCCTGTGGCTGGAACCGGTTGGTTAGGCCCCCGGGGCTCCTCTCTTCGCAGCCTATTGTTCTCCCACTGGCCAGAACCAGGTCCCCAGTTCCCTCGCCAGTCCCCTGTAACAACAAACTCCCTCTCCCATCACCTCGTTAAACCCGTAACACCCAGGGAAACTGAGTCCCACTCCCTTTGAATGTAACCCTAGGAAACCAAGAAAACCCCCATAGGCAACGAGGAAAACAGGAAACTCCCCCATGCCGTCACACCTTGTGACATATTTTTGTGGCGGGAATTGATACTCCTGGAGAAGACGAGGGGAAAAAGAACACTCCTAATTCTGTATGTTAGCCAAGTATACCCAAGGGCAGGGATGGACAAAAAAGAGACCATGGATCTCCTGAGCGATCTCCAGGCCTGCCTTCTCTTTTATTACAGGGTCATAGTGGGTGATGCTCTATCTTGGGCTAAGCAACTAGGTCCCATTGCATGCTGGGAGCTGTACATGTCACAGGTCCTATCTCCAATGCTATTTGATCGTAAACAGGTGCAGCCTTGGGCTCCCGGGCCCTGCAGCGGGTCAAGATTGAGTGCTCCCAGACTGGACTTGCCAGCGACGTGCAACTCTCCTGTAATGCACAGCCACTGTTTGTTCTCTACTCTGCCGACGGGCATCATCATTTCCATGCCACAGTGACTGGCAGCACGTTTATTATTCAACAGCATTTTACAGCTAGCCATTGCTCTTCTTTGTTTAACTCTGTGCACGCTTGCTGCCTGCAGAAGATTTATCCATTGGCAGCCATGAGGTTTGCTTCACACTCTCCTGAACAGAGAGGAGATTCCCAGTCTTAGGCCACCAAATATATTCTCCCATCGTTCCAGGCAGAAGAAGGGTTGAAGCTGCTTTGATCTGAAGGGGGCCAGAATCCACTGGGATTACTTTTTTGAATGGGTATGGGAGAGTGTTGGAAGGATACAGGGCAAAATTCACCCCCTGTGCAAACAGCCTACGTACCCTGAGGGCTTAACTGGGACTTGCATGTGCAAAGAGGTGAATTCCACACACAGTGCAAGATGTCATCTCCACTGTGAGACACCACCACCACCATCGGGTAGGCGGATATTTCAGGTGACCGGTGAGGTTATTTTGCCAGCGCAATCCTTGGCCACGCTGAAATCAAATGGGCATTTTGCCATTGGTTTCAACCAGACCAAGATTTGGCCCAGCTACTCAGGGGAAGCGACTGTGCCCCTTAGCTGCATATTGCAAAAGGACTGGATAAAACATTCCACAGGTAACACAGTATATATTTTCCATCCACACGTCATACCTCTCCCGTGACCTGATCCAAAGCCTGCAGAAGTAAAGAGAGAGACTCACTGACTTTGGACCATATTTTGAATTTGATGGACCACATCACATCCTCTTTTCCATGTGCAGACTCCAGTGACTTCCATGAGGTCACTGAGGGCAGAATTTGGTTGGTTGTGTTCATCACCTGCAAAGCACGGCCAACTCCGTCTCACAACGATACGTGATTTATATCGATATACCCTAGCATATTTAATCCTGAAGTATCCCATGCTTTGTAAATGGCTGCGCAGACACAAGCTAAACATCAGGACTAGAAGAACCTAGGTCACGCATTCAACTTCATCTCAGGTTGGACATGACCAGAAGTCATGAGGACCTGAAAGCTGCTCACTGACCTACATGCAACGAGTGGCTGGACTCCAGCCCCCTTCCTTGTGTGTTCTTTTCACAGAAATCACCATCTCCACTGGCACGAATGGGATTTTTAGAGTGTGGTGGCAGGGTCCACACAGCCAGTTAGTGCGCTGTGGATTTGCATCCCAGTTTGCCATGCACTAACTTTACACTTAAAAAAGCCCTTTGTTCTTCTTGTCTTTTTAGAGTACAGGCTCTTTGGGGGCCGGACTATCTCAGTAATTGGGTGTCCAGCACAGTAGGGTTCCAGTCTACTGTTGGTAATGGACGGACAGCTCAAAATGTTGTTTAAAAGATATTGTCTGTGCCCATGCCTCCCCTGTACCTATTAACATGATTAAAGGGCTAGAAAACATGACCTACAAGGAGAGAGAGAAAGTTAGGTTTGGTGAGTCTGGAGAAGAGAAGACCGAGGGGAGACATGAAAACATGTTCAAGTACATAAAAGGTTGCTCTAAGGAGGAGGGTGATAAATTGTTCTTCTTAGCCACTGAGGACAGGACAAGAAGGGAGATTTAGGTTGGACATCAGGAAAAACTTCCTAACTGTCAGGGTAATTAAGCACTGGAACAAATTACCTAGGGAGGTTGGGGAATCTCCATCATAGGAGGTTTTTAAGAACAGATTAGACCAACACCTGTCAGGGATGGTTTAGATAATACTTAGTCCTGCCTCAGTGCAGGGACTGGACTAGATAACCTCTCGAGGTCCCTTCCAGTCCTACATTTCAATGATTCTCAGGAATGCACCTGATGTTTGACCCTAATTCACTTCTGCCCACCAAAGATCTGCTCCTCTCTCTCCTTTTTCAGAAGTCCAGCAAAGGTTTCTCTGTCCATTTTTGGGTTGGGTTGCTTTGCCAGCCAACCAAGAGCTACCTCTGTGCACATGCCTCCTAAAGGCGTCCCGCACCCCCCCACCCCACAACACGCAATCTGGCCCCAGGAAGCCACCATTATCCTGGCTTAACCCAGAGCAATGTGCGAGCTGCGTTCCTTCCATGGGGAGAAATTCCATGAGGCACTTGGAGATCGATACAGTTCAATTATGCAGGCCGTAGTGCTTACACAAATACACTGTGCTTTCCAGAGCCATTTGTCCGACTTTGCTCCTCATGGGGAACGGAGTCTAATTAAGGGAAAACATGACTTTGCTTCTAACAGTCATTTAATGAACAGATTTCTGGCCTCCTGTTAACCTTTCAAAGGTTCCTCCTATATCTGCAGCATGGGCTTGATGGTGCTTCACAGATCCAGCTACGTACGAGAGCATAACTAGCTCAGGAACTGACACACACAGAGATCAACACATGAGCTACCCTTGATCATGCACCGTCTATAGCAGAGTCAGGACTCAAACCCAGAGCTCCACAGTACCTACCCACTGCTGTAACCAAGGCCAGCCAGACAACAATGGACAGTAAAGCCAGATCTCCACACCCCAACCTGCTGAGCTACCTTGCACTCCTGACCTCTCTTTCTGATCAGCGTCTGTTGCTGGTTCTCACACCCATGCATCAGGCTGTCATTTTTGGGTTGCCAACGCCAGGGCAGAGGATCAAATCTAAATGCAGCACTGTTATCTGTGGGTTAAAAAATAATGAAATAATGGAAACATTTCTAATGACTGAAAGGTTGGGAAATGGATTACCTAAAGTTGGGGGCCTGATTTGATCTGGCAATGAATGGGTAGGATTTTCCAAAGTATCCAAGGGAGGCACCCAACTGTGGTGTATTGAGGACTGTGGAGAATTGCAAATTGTACCTTTAAGAGCAGACAAGGTGGGGGAGGTAATATATTTTATTGGCCCAACTTCTGTTGGTGACAGAGACAAGTTTCAGGTCCAGACCCGAAGAAGAGCTCTGTGTAGCTTGACTCTCTCACCAACAGAAATCAATTCAATAAAAGACATGACCTCACCCACTTTGTTTCTAATATCCTGGGACTAACATGGCTATAAAAACATTGCAAACTTTAAGAGCAGGGGAGTTTCCTGGTCCTGTTTGCAGCCTGTGTGGCTCTGCAGCAAAGTGTGTGATTGGTCTCAGCTTGGAAGGAGTCATCTTAAAGCAAGTTGGGGTAAACTATGCCTTAGGGAGCAGCCTGCTTTCTCTCTTTCTGTTTTGGCGTTCTTATGTGTTGTTCTGAATTCTAAGAAAAAAAGTAACCTTCCAGCAAAACGATTCATGCTTGTCATGGATTCTGTGAACTTAACATCAACTCCCATTGATTTTCTCACCAAGTGTTTCTCTAATTCATCTCACTTCTCGTTCTGGGGTTGGCTTTGATCACTAGAGAAAGGCTCCTGAGCAATGCTACCATCTCCATCACCCACCAAGCACTGATCTGCCTAAAGATGTCCATGCCTTCTTGAAAAACCCTAGATGTTAAGGCACAACATCCAAATGGGCACTTTAGACCATCTCCTGACACTGGTGAAGGACTGTGTACATCTACAGTTGAGGATCAGAACCCAAAAGGGACTCTGTTCTCCCTTGCTCCCCTGTGTGGACACATTGCCCCAGTCACATCTTGGTTTTTGCTGGATCTCATACATCTCTCTCTCTCTCTCTCTCTCTCTCTCACTCCTGTTACATGAGGCTCTGGGACTTGTATAGAAGACTGATGGGAGAATGATAGCTCACAGCAATGGGACAGAGTTCTTTCTCCCCAGAGCTTCACTCCAGGTTTCCCAAGGCTATGATTTAGCAGCTCCCATTCATATCCAGCCACCTTCTCACTGCTGATGAGGTCCCTCTAGAAGTCACTGGATGTTTTCCATTGTCCCGTTGGGCCCATAAGTGGTGGAAGATCAAGTAGGAATAGGGATATGGTATTATCTCTGTATACGGCATTGGTGAGACCATTCCTGGATACCGTGTGTGGTGCTGGTGTCCACACTTCAAAAAGAGTGTTGTCAGATTGGAGAGGGTTCAGAAAAGAGCCACAAGAATGATTCAAGGCCTGGAAAATCTGCCGTAGGCCGGGGCTACATTAGAAAAGTTTTGGTGGCACAGCTATGCCTGTACAGCTACACCAACAAAAACCCTCCGAGAGCAGATGCAGCTTGTGCTGGGAAAAAAGGGCTTTTACTGGTCCAGTTTATACTGGTTCAGGGAGCAAAATACATTCACTGGCAAAGGACTTTTTTGCCAGTATAACCGTGTCTATACTAGGGCTTCGGCTGGTGCACACCCCTAACTGACATTGCAACACTGGCAAAAGCATCCAGTGTAGACCTGGCCCTACAGTGAGAGAGTACAGATGCTCAATCTAGGTACTTTATCCGAGAGAAGGTTAAAATGTGACTTTATCACAGCCAATGAGCACCTACACGTGAAGTTTTCTGACAGCAGCCAGCTCTTCAACCTAGCAGACAAGAGCAGAACAAAATCCAATGGCTGGAGGCAGAAGCTAAACGAATTCAGACTAGATAAAAGGTGCAAATTCGAAACCATGAGGGGAATTGACCATTGGAACAGCTGTGGTGGAGTCTTGGTATGAAGATTGTGTTTCTTCCCAAAAGCTCTGCTTTAGCTTAGCCAGGAGTGATAGAATGGTAGAATCATAGGACTAGTAGGGACCTTGAGAAGTCATCTAGTCCAGCCCCTTTGATGGGTTCGGTGCAGGAATCAATGGGTCAGGTTCCCGGGCCTGGGCTATGCAGGAGGCCAGACCAGGTGGACATAACGGTCCCTTCTAGCCTTACCGTCTATAACTCACGCTGACGGAGAGCTGCCTCCAGCAGCACTTTACCCAAGTACAGAGCTTTTTACCCTCCTCCTTCCTGTCAGGCTGGAACTAATGACTTTCAGTGTGACAGATGTTTTACAGATGGGGAAACTGAGGCCAAAGGGTCACAAGACTTGCTATGGGAGGAACCAGAATTAGCTCATGACAGTGTTTTGGTCCCAGTCCTGTGCAGAAACCACTAGATCACACCTGCCTCCAACTGGAGGCATTCTGGCGGGCAGTACAAACCACCAGAGACACTCCAGGCACTAGAGCCCTGAGATGGACTCACAGTGCACATAGTATCGTATTATACAGGGCCCCAGCCACTGGCTAATGCATGAAATGGCCCTGAGGGCTACCTGTCAACAGTGCTGGCCACCTGAAGGTGCAGTGCCAATGGCAACAGCAGATGCTATCTGTCTATCGTATTTCTCTGGTCCAATCAAACCACAATACCTGAGCAGCTCACAGTCTGCACTGATCCTCACACACTCCTGGGAGGCCATGCAGTGCTATTCTCCCCCTAGGCACAGGGAGACTATGTGATTTGCTGCACATCACACAAGGAGTCCAGAAGAGCAGGGAATTAAAACCAGGACTCCCAAACCCCAGCCTGGTGCTCCAACCGCTAGGCCACCCTTCCTGTCCAATAACCCTCCTTCCCTCTCTGAACCATTTGCTCCTTCTGCTGTGCTCTGTTCACTGGGGCGAAGTTTCCATCTTCTGGGGATTTTTTTCTAATGCCAGAGCAGTCCATTCAGATGAAAACTCCCCCATTGACAAGCTGCCCGCTACACGCCTCTCTGTGTAATAGGTTTGACTATTCATATACGCGCCATCTGACCTGAATATTTAATAGCAGGAGACACATCATCCATTAGTGACTATGAATTATTCAGGGCAGGGATCTAGGAACAATGACCAAGTTACGACATCATCTGGCAGATGATGGCAGAAACATACACCTGCAACTTACATGTGTCAAATTACACACAGGAGACTTCCAGCCTCCATCCCTCCACCAGGCCCCTCGCTCTCCTACTGAGCTATTTGTGCTTGGAGCTCTCTTTCTTTAAACTATTTCCCCGCAGCTCCCAGCCACCCATCAGCATAGGGGGGATGTCAGGGGTGTGGCCAAAGAAGGGGCATGGCAAGGCATGTCGGGGGTGTGACCAATGGAGAGGGTGCAGCCAACGGAGAGGGTGTGGCAGGAGCGCTGTGATCCTCAGTGGCACCAGGGCCCCCTGGGCTGCCACCAGCTGATGTAAACTAGAGCAGCCCCAAGGCTACTCTAGTGCCAGCAGTCAAGCCAGCAGCCCTGGATAGTGGAGTGTGCAGGTGCTACAGACCCACACAGACACCGGGGTCCTCAGCTAGAGCCCAGGACTAGACCTGAGGAGGTCAGACCTCCTGGGGCTCCGGGCTTGCTAGTGGGCTCTGTAGCCTTCCCCCTCGGTGCTGGGGATGCAATCATCCCTCACTGACAGCTTCTCCAGGGCCAGGTAATGAAATCACTGAAACCATACCCCCCACCTCACTGGCACTAATCACACCCATGGGCAGCTTCCGCAGACAGCCCAAGGATTGAACGTACCTTGGAGACAGATCCCCTCCCATAGCTATAGGACATGGGAGGGAACCTTTGCTGTGACTTGGTGGAGACCTTCAGTCCCCAGTGCACAGAGCTCCCTTACCTGGTGCTTGGAGCAGGGATCGGTGCCAACAGTCTGGCTGCATTTTAACCATGGAAGTTTCCTCGCTCTCTCTACTTCATCCCCCTTGCAGTGACACGTGGGCTTGCAGCTACATGATTCAGCCACTAGATGTCACTGTACAGAGTTCCAGACAGGGAGGGGTGCCTGGTAAACACAGGCAGGCCCAGCTGGAACGCAAGCTGGGTGGGAGCCTGTTTATAGTTAGAAGTTGATTGCTATAATAAACGCTCCCTGTTTAGGAAGGATCATAATTCCATGATTCTGTATATTATGATTCTCCCCCAGCACTGAAAGATCTGCTCCATTCGGGTCCTCCTCTTCCTGCGCACTCTCAGAAGGAAGAACATTTGGCAGGAGCGCACTGGCTGTCCTGGCCACATCCCGGGCTCCCTGCTCACATCTCCTCCAGCACTCCACCCTGTGGATGCTGTCAGCTGCTTCCCTTGGCACGGGCAGCTCGAGGGGCTGGGTCTGCTAGGCTGGATGCTTCTCACTCAAGAAGGCTGCCAGCTACTTGGACAGGGAAGGAGGCATTTCTGTTGGGCACGGGCACTGCTGCCTGGCAATGAGGCAGAGGGCACCTGGCTCACAGGGTCCTGCAGTGGTGTCAGTGCCCATGCGCTATATTCAACCATTATGCCCCAGCTAGGCTCTGCTTGAGCCCTGTGCCAACATTGGGGAAGGGGGAGGTGTATCCGCGTGCACATGTGTCTGGGTAGGTGCATGTGCCCAACTTGGCTGTGGGATTCCCCACCTTGTTCCTAGCAGCGCATCCCACCCCATCTGCTACAGATTTGGCTGGGATGGCACCTCACACGCACGCTGCAGTACTGGCAAGCAGCTGGCATCTTCCTGCTGCTCCCGCGCCACCTGCCGTCGGCTGCTACAGACATGCTGGTAGATTGGGAGCCTGGCGTAGCCTCCTGGAATAGGCTGTGCCAACTGCCCTCTGCCCTATCAGCCACGGCTCTGCCCGGCCCCACACACTCCTGCAAAGGGAGACAGAAATCTACACCACCAATGCACATAACACATGGGACACACGCACCCCAGCACAGGCACACCCGTTATCCACAGACGCACACTGTTATAGCCCCAGATGAACACAGACATTTTTACCTGCAAGAAAAGCACCCCCTACAGGTGGGTCCACAAAAGCCCCTGCTTTTCCAGCCCTGGCCTGCCCACCCCACACAGAGCTCTGCTGATGCCCCTCAATCCTAGACTGCAACCCCTTGCTATTCCAAGCCCTGGGTTCTCCATATTGTTATATGCTGGAATGTATTAATGGCTACTGTCCAACGAGCCTTTGCTTTGCAGAGAGTCACCAAGTGGTAAAAGCCGGTGGGTGTGCTAAGCATCCTTCTTTCAGGCCAAACAGAATGAGCAAAATCCCCCTTTTACGCAGTGACAGCTGGAAACAACAGAAGCCAGCACCCAAGGCAACGGGCCGCATGGCAAGGCCTGAGCAGAAGCTAAGTTGAGTGGGCTGAGGAGTTCCCTGCTTGCAAATGCAGGAGTGAGGGGGTTGTTTGGCAAGCTGTGTGCATGTGAGAGAGAGAAAGCCAGGAGACAGGGAGAGAAGCACCGGTGAGCATGGCCCTGGGACAGAGCAGAGACAGGTCTTCTGGGGGCCCAGGACTGGCTGGAGAGGCAGGCTTGGAAATTGCAGGTGTTTGGTCCTGCCGCATTCAGGGGAACAGGACTGTGCGTGTGTTCTGTGTACCAAAGAATTTGCCAATCATCAATTTTTCCTCCTAATGGAAACAATCTACAAAGCCCTGAATATTGGCTAGTCGTTTGGGCCACAGAGCCAACAACATACAGAGTTCTGCCAATGCCCCTCAATCTCGACTCGCAGCCCCCGCGCTACTCCAGCTTTCCAATCCCCTCCCATGCACAAAGCTCTGTCGACTCACTGCGACGCTGAGCTAGTCCTGGACGCTGTCTCTTATGGGGAAAGCAGCCAGCGGTGAGATGCAGAAGAACAACCAAGGGCATTTCATTAAGCAAACACGTAACCACGTTGCTCTAACGCGCGGCCCCGCATCGCTCCTGAGACCCAATTCTGTGCCCAGTGCTCCGGGTACAACGCCGACTGGGCCGGATTTCCTGCGGGCGTAACTCGAATGACTCCACTCTGAGTGGCCTCCCTGTAAGCATGGGCAGAATTAGGCCTGGGTTTTAAAAGAAGGGGTGATGCGAATGCACCGGGCGCAAGTCGACCCGATGGAGTGGTGAGAACGAGGGCAGACAGGGGGCCGGACTCCAGGTTTCTTTACAAGGGTGCCCACCCGAGGCATCTCCAGTGAAGCCAGGGGGTGGCTCCACATTTCCACCAGCGTCCCCGAGAGCAGCATCCGTCTCTGGGAGGGGGGCCTGAGCGCTGCCCCAGCTGCACGTTCTCCCTTCTCTGAGCCGAATGAGCCTGCTAAGAGCACCGGACCCCAGCAGGACACGGTGTGTGGGGGGAGGGGTCACTTCCACACACCCCAGGCACGGAAATCCAGGAAAGAGCCATCCTGTGGGCCCCTCCAAAACCAGGCCCCGGGAGCCTGGGGTGGGGGTGGGGGCGGCACTGCAGCATGTAATGCAGAGTGAGAGCCTCGTTCATCAGAACTGTCAGGGCAGCACTGCAGAGCTGCGCACTCTGTCGCAATCAGCCTCTCCCGGCAGCTTCCCACCTGCTCTGGTGCAGGGCTGGGGAGCGGGGACAGTCCCCCTCCCTGCCCGGCGCTGATGCAGATGGGGAGCCCCTCGGAAGAGCTGGGGGCATCATTTGCATTCTAATCAGGGAGCCTCCCAGGGGACCCTGTGATATGCAGCCTCCGTGCTGCTCTGCAGAAGAGAACAACCATCCTGCCTAGCTGGAGTTTAGCAGATGGCACAAGCATTTCCCCACGTGCACAGTTCTGCGCCCCCACCCCAGGCCCCAGCCGCCCCCCCAGGACTTCAGTGCCAGCCACCCTCTGTCACTAGCGCCAGCGTCCGAGAGAGGATCTGCACAGACCGAACACAACTCAGTACACGCGCTGGCTCCCACCTCCCATGCGTGGATGGGACCGGAGTGCTGCACGACATCTTGACCAATCAGCACAGCCCAAGTAATCAATACGTGCAGGGAGCTGCCTGTGGGCTTGGAGTATTCCCCATGCGTTTGCTGAGCGCGCTCAGATAAGAAACCCGCCTGGGAATTCCCCAAGCAAGAGAGAGCCCGGATTCCCATCTCCCAGCATGTGCTGGAGGAACTGGCACTGATGGCTCAGGAGGGGGCACCCTCTCCTCTGAGTCCATTAGAGAACCAACGCCCACCCCCAGGGGGCACTGAGCCGCTGGAGGTGCCGATGGTTTATTGTCTGAACCCTGCTGTGCTAGGTGCTGTACGAAGCAGAACAAAGAGAGGCTCCCTGCCCCACAACGCTCGCAATCTTAGCGTAAGACCGGAGCCAGCAGGTGTATACAAGCAATGAGACAACACAGGCCAGCGGGGTAGGAAGAGGTCTCAGCCCGTCAGCTATCTAAGCAATGCTGAGTCAGGAGGTCTCGACTCCCGAACCTTACGGTGCTTAGAGATCCCACGGTGCTATACGCAAGAGAAGAGCTGTTCACCCCCAACCTCCACCTCACACAACCCTGTGCCCAGCAGCCCAGCACGGAAGGGAAGTCAGCACAGAGGCAAGGGCTCATTCTCTTCATGATGGCAATGGGAGGGGTTGTTTGAACGACTGCCGATCCTCTATGCCCACCCCTAGGGCACAGCGGGAATGAATGACAGAGGGGCCGTGGGAGATTACAAGTGTAGCACCGCACAGCGCCCGGGATCCAACACCTGCATCACTCCTGCGGGAGCTAGAAGTGCCAGCGCGGCTAGACAGGCCTACCACAGCCTCCTCAACCTGTACATGCAGCCCGGTCAGCCCGGGCGGGGAACAGAGCCCCGCACGGGGGGGTTCCAGAAGTCACTGCATCCATCGCTTGGGTGGTTTATGTTGGTGTCGCTTCCAAGGGGACATAATTCCTCACACCTGCAGCCCATTCGATGTCCATCTGTCCAGGGCATAGGCCTGAGCCTTCTACAGGGCGCTGGTGGCTGTGGAGCAGGCAGGGGTCTGGCTGAGGCAAGCAGGCGTGCACAGTGGGCTACAAAGCCAGGCGCCACCCTGAGAGCTCACCAGCTAAGGAGCACCCACTACGCCCAGCCGTCGAGGAGGGCTCTGGGCATGGAGACCCTGCAGGATTGGGCCCTGTCATCCTGTCTCATTGCTGGGATGTCGCAGCAGGAGAATGAAGCTTCGGGTGCCCGAACTGTGAGGTGCCATTGACTCAATCAGACCAGCCCTGATTCCCCAATAACACACCCCGGTGTAAATCAGGAGTGACTCCACTATTGACATTTGGACCTGATTCTCGGCTGGTGTAATTTGGAGTAGCACCACCAACTTAAAGGGGGATATTCCAATTTACGTCCACTGGGGATCCAGCCCCTCATCCAGACATTATGGGTATGTCTACACTGGCACCGAGTCTCAGAGCCGGGATCAGCTGACTAGGGCTCACGCTGTGGGGCTAAAAATCGCCATATAGATATCTGGGCTTGGGCTGGAGCCCAGGTTCTTAGATCCTCCCCCATTCCAGCGTCTCAGAGCCCAGGGACCAGCCCCAGCCCGAACATCTCTATTGCCATTTTATACCCCACGGTCCGAGTCAACTCACCCGGGTCAGCCACGGCCGCAGGTCTTTTATCGCAGTGTAGACGGACCCTCTCAGGTGCCAGGTCTCATCTTACGCCCCCTGCTTTTGCACAGGGGTAGCTCACTGATTTCAGCGCCTTTCTGCTGCTTTACACCCCTGTAACAGAGCAGGACGTGGCCCAAAGACGCCACCGCCGGCGTTTTCCACGGTGCAGCTTGCAGGGACTTCAGCAGATCTCAGGAGCACCGGGCTAAGGTGCGGGAATATCTGAGCATCTTGCGATCTTTACTGCACCTGCCCTCTCCCATGCCTGTGTAGCAAGGCAGGCCTCGTATCCCCTTTTGACATGTGGGGAAGCAAGGCACAGACCCAGACCCGCAAAGGTGTTTGGGCACCTAATTCCCATTGATTTACAATGGGAGCTGTGAACCTAAATAACTGAGGCTCTGAGGCTAAGTGACTCACCCAAGGCTGCACAGAGACTGTGCCAGAGCAGGGAATTGAACCTCATTTCCCTCAACTCCCATGCAAGTGCACTAACCACTGGGCCTCCCTCCCCTGCCGTTAAGCTTTCCATTCCACTCCAGTTCCACTTTCCAATAACTAGTCCAACGATTAAGGTATGGACACGGAATCCCAAGTATCACCAGGCCCCTTCGGTGGGTTCAGCCTTGTGACACCCCAAACCAAGTCCCCAGCCGCTGTAACTCAGCAGAGCTCCATAGAAGCCGGCAGAGCCATGGTGGTTTACAGCCCCCCCGGGTCTGGAAGCTTGTGTTCTCCAGCGAGCCAGGCCTCGGGCTGGGTTTGCCAGAGTAATTAGAAGCACTAGGGACACAAAGTATTGGTGCTGGGTTCAAATTCACAGCTGCTGCAAGTTGCTACGGCCTGAGAGTTACTGGGTGGCTAATGAGAGCTAGGTTTGGCAGGTGTGAATCCCACCCCTGGCAGTCAGGGATCCACGTCATTAGGGCTCTCTGATTGCCCCTCCTTTGTGGTTTCATCAGAGGGGCCCAGGGTAGACCTGGCCATAGGCACTGACTCCATGGGTGCTCCAAGGCTGGAGCACCCACGGGGAAAAATTGGTGGGTGCAGAGCACCCACCGGCAGCTCCCTGCCGCCCCCGCCCACCTCCCCTCCACTCTGCCTCCACCTCCCCTAAGCACACCGCTGCTGCCGCTCCGCTTCTCCCACCTCCCTCCCAGGCTTGCCGCCAAACAGATGACTCCCGCGGCAAGCCTGAGAGGGAGGGGGGGAGAAGCGGAGCGGCGGCGGCGCAGGCGCACTCACGGGAGGTGGAGGCGGAGCAGAGATAAGCTGGGGCGGGGAGCGGTTCCTCTGTCCTCCCTCTCCCTGCGTTACATCCTGCAGCCCTCCTGCCCCACCCCAGCTCACCTCCTCTCTGCCTCCGCTTTCTCCACTGAGCTCGCCCCCGCCTTATTACTACTGACTGCTAATCGTGATTCCCTCCCAGCCCACTTGGAAGAGGCCCTGATCACCACCCCACGCCACGCATCAATTGTTTAGCTGGTGTTTGCAAAAACACAGGTGATTGTTACAACAGGAGTGGGAGGAAATGAAGGGAAAATCCCAGCCCCCTTCACTCAGTCATGTGCAGCCTTGAGAGAAAAAGTCACGCTCCAAATTATTGGGATTTCTGTGCCAGTGGCTCAATTAAGCAGCTGTCTGCCAGCCTGCAATCAAGCGCTATTTACTACCCAGGGCAGAGCGGGAGCGGCCCAGACGCGCCCGCCCCCATATTTAGAGTGTTTCAACAGACTCTTTACAGTGTCAATGCCGAGAAAATACAGGCTTCAACCTAACGACACCCCGGGTGGCGTGGCAGCCTTCCGCCTCTCTTGCTATCAACCCAAATAGATTCCCAGCCCCGTTGGAGCTGGGGATTTCCTCCCTCGTGATAGCATGTATTATGCTCTGAAAGGCTGCAGCAGCAACGCCAGGCCTTGCGCAAATCAGCGTCGCTGGCCAGGAATCTGAGAGGCAGTGCGGTCTAATGGACAAGTCACTGCTCCGGGATTCAGGACACCTGGGCTGTATTTCCCAGCGCTGTGGTGCCACCTCTAGTTTCTCAGTCAGTGAACTTTCTGGGGCAGGGTCCAATTCTCACAGTGTGTCTGTGCAGCACCCGGCACAATGGGCTCCTGGCCTCCGGTGGCGCAGCTATCATAATAAATCAGTGGTTTGCACCAGCTGGGTCATTTATTACCCTAGAGCAGGCCTGCACAACATGCGGCCCGCGTGGGCTCGCTGTGCGGCCCGCGGGGGGGTGAGTAGGCAAGAGTTGCAGCTGTCTGGAGGTGCCTGCCTTCCACGCCTTCCTCATTCACACCTCATTCATTCAACAGGGCAATTGAATACAAAGTGGGGGGAAGATCTTATTCTACTTCTAGCAAAAAGACATTTTTCTTTTACCTTAATTATACTACCTTAGGGGCCCACTATAACGTATTACCAAGGTTCAATACAAAGTCATATAAAAGTTATAGAAAAATGCATAATGCAGAGATTTATCTACAACTGCATCAATTGACTATTGTGTGCAGTAATATAGTGACCCCTGGGGGGTGAAGAGGGATGTGATGGTGGGGCCGAGCGGGGAGGGGGCGGGTCCTATTTTACTGCCGTGATCTGGTCACCCTATGCACGCTGTTTCTTTCCCCCTCTACAGGCTTCCACACCCCAGCGCTGGGGAAGGAGGGGTTGTTTCCGCGGGGCGAGCAGCGCTGGGGGGGTGGGGGGCGTGTTTCCGCGGGGCCGGGGGGTTTCGGCCCTCAGCTGTTTTCTTTGGAGTAATATGGCCCTCGCCGCTTTACGAGTTGTGCAGGCCTGCGCTAGAGAAAAGGATCCCACTTCATTTTAAGCCACCTGGCAGGGCAATTCTTCCCCTCCTCTGTCCCCCATCAGGGCCCTGGACAGGCTAGAAAGAGAGCATCTTCCTAAACTGATGGCTTTCAGGGGCTGACTGAACTCCAACCACCTGCTGGTATTCCCCAACGAGGCCCCTGAGAGCAGAGGGCCATCATTACTCAGTAGCGCTGATGCAGTGGGGTGGTTAATGGAAATTACATGGGAAACAAACATGGATCATCAATCAGCAGAAGCTGCAGATGAGCAGCCGTCACCTTGCTATGCTGCTCATTCTTAAATACATGTACTTGCTAATTATGCCCAGCCACTTAACCGCTTCCTAGTCCATGCCAGAGCTTCACCTACTCAGCTCACCACAAAGGGACTTCCTCTGGGAAGAGCCCTTTGCAAGAGGCTGTTAAGAAAATGGGAGAGAGCTCTGTCATGGATCAGAAGCGAGAAAAGAGTCAGGTAGCCTCAAAATAAGGATAAATGGTCTTGACTGTTAACTTAGCCAAAGGATAGTGGTGGGTTTCCCAAGGATTTATGCTAGGACCGGTGTTTAATATATTTCTCAATGATCCGGCCAGGCATGCAGGGAGGTGGCAAAACATGGCACAAAATTATAGAGCAGAGAAGCCTGTGAGGAACTTTAGAGAGATCTAAGCAAACGAAGGGAATGGGCAACAGGAGGGCAGATGCACTTGGCTGTTGACAAATGCTGGAAGGGAAGTGCTTATATAGGAGAAAGGTCTGGGTGTCCCTGTGGTCACCTCCACGGGAACATCTGATCACGATGCACAGCAGATCAAGAGGCAAACGAGATGGGAGGCTGGATTAAACAAGGAGCAGAAATGGAACGCCAAAATGTCCCCTCAATGGCACACCCTTTTCTGAAGTGCCCTGTTCAGTTCTGGACACCCTACCTAAAGACGGAGAGAGCGGTAGCTAAGACACAGAAACTTCGTCAAGATCACATAGCTAGTTAGCAGTTAGGCATCTCTAATCAACCATAGCTAGGATTAGAACCCAGGTCTCCTGACTCCCTGTCCACTAGACCTGGCACCTCCCTGCTGAGATCTCCTGCTTCACAGCCTAAACCAACCACTGGGATTAGGAATATATGTCTCTCGCAGCCTTAATTATCTCTGGGCGTTTTACGCATCCCCCTGAAGCACTGACCAGAATCTCAGGGAGCATCTACACTGCAATCAGGGCGAGACTGCAGCCCGTGTAGACGTTCCCAAGATAGCTGTGACCTAGCTAGCACCAATCACAATAGCAGCGAAGCCGCCACAGCACGAGATGCACAAGCCCGCCTGAGAACCAGGGTATGCACCTGAGCAGCTAGCTCGTGCGGCCGCAGACTCATTCTTATTGCTACCTGCACTAGCTCGCTCAAAGCTAGCCGGGGTCTGCCTAGGCACGCTGTAGTTACACCTCTTGACCGCAGTGTAGACCTATCCTCAGACAGGAGCAGAGCCCTTTCGACGTGCCCCAGTGCCACGTTAGTGATGCTGAGGATCCGCTAGTTACCTCAGGGCATGGTTATCTCAAGCACGTTCCCATTGGATGGCCGTACAGAACAGTTTGATTCCCCCTGATTGAACTTCCGTGGCTTGGAGACCCCGGCACTCTGATCCCGCAAAGCTCAGGCCTGCGAGGGCGAAGTGGGGGGATCATGCATGAATGGGTTTAGACCCTCGCTCCCACCGCTGCATGGCAGGCCTGGAACGAATTGCAGGGGGTGAAGAGAAGCGGCACAAAGCCGGGGTTATGTGGCAGAGCAAAGGGACGAGTGCCAGGGGCTCTGAAGACGGGATCTGAGATCAGTCCCTTCTGATCAGCTCCTCGCTTTAACTCCACCCCGTAATGTGGGAACAAGGGGTCGCTCGCTGGAATTGGCAGCAGATAAATTTAGAACAAATTAAAGGAAGTCAGCTGCTGCGGCTGGAATTCTAACAAGTCTGGATAATTGTTAACGACCCTGGGAGCTGCACAGGCTGTCAGGAGAAGAAACAGATCCTTTGCTTCATAGCCAGGAAGGGGCTTCTTCCCCCATGGGATAGCACCTCACAATGACCAGCCATACATACTGGGCTTAGGAATACAGATCCAGCTTGTGCATTGTTTCCTCATGCTGATAAGCAGCTACTCACACCTGTGGGTACATCCCACCGAAGTCAGTGGGATGTCAGTACCCACACGAGAGACTGCTCATAGACTGGCCCAAAGCAGTTATGATATCGGAGCAATCGTGGGCCCGTCTAGTTCAGTATCTTGCCTCCTACCCGGGTCAACGCTAGATACTTCAGCAAGAGGTGAAACAAACCCCCTAATGGACAACTGGGAACTGACCTGCCCATACGAGACGTCTCTTCCCAAGCCCCACCAGTCAGTGTTTGGCTCATGTCTTGGAGTGTGAAAGTTTGTACGCCTTCTAGACGTTGTTTTCTATCCTGTCTGATGTAACTGAGGAGGGTCTTGTTAGCTAAAGAAACGTCTAGCCCTTTTTGGAACTCTTCCACACTCTTGGCCTCAACAATATCTTGTAGCAATGAGTTCCCCAGGTTAAATCTACATGATATAAACAAGCCTTACTGGGTATATCAATTTTAAATGCAAGGTTCATTTGAATGGATATTCCCTTTTTTCTCACATTACAAGACCAGGTAAATAGGGGCTCCTCATTCACCTTCTCCATACTATTCATTATTTTGTGAAACTCAATCATGTCCCTAGTCATCTCTAAGCTAAAGTGTTCCAGTTTTTCCTCCATCCATCTGGCCCCATGTGTGCAGCAAGTATACTGGGTGCAGGGAGTGTTAATGAAGTCCTTTCTATTCTGCAAGGATATTCGGGATCCCCTGAGACTTTTTGGAAGAGTTGGGGTCTGCCCCCAAGATTTCCTATTTCTCAGACAGCTGTACTGCAGAGCCGGCTGCATTCCAATCTTGCTGCATGTGGATAATTTGTGGGATCTTTCAGGATGACAGATGCTATGGAATTGGCAATTAGGATTATCACTAGAGCTGGTTGAAACATTTTAAATGACCATCTCACTCAAACTTTGCTTTTAAACTGAAAACTTATTGTTTTTATTAAAACTCAACATTTTTTATTAAAAATGTTTTTTTTAGCAAAATTTCATTTTTGATTAAAAAAATCTTTGTTGTCAATGGTTTTTGACCACATGTAGCAATAATACTAATTTACATTTCTATAGTCCCAACCTGCAGGCTCTCACGTGGAAACACAAATTATACACTTGCACCACCACTGGAATGCAGCTAGCTCTGGGGTGGAATCTGTAAGGTGGAACATCACTAGAGAGCCTCAAAAGATTGCCAAAGACAAAATTCATCCAACTTCACTCCAACTTTCAGTTTTAAACCAAAAACTTTTCAACTGCTGAAAACTCAAAGATTCTTGAGGGGAGTCTCAGGTTTTTTTGCTCAAAACCCAGCATTTTTCATGGGAAAGTTTTGACAAAACCAAAGCATTTTTCATTACAATTATTTTTAAAAAGGGAAAAAAGTAATCTCCCACCCAGTTCTAATTATTATCCTAGTGGAGTGGCCTTTTGACAGTGCTTTTTTCTATGAGAAGAATCAGAGAATAAGAACCTTTGTCATCTGAGAATGAGATCCAAAACAAAAGCAATTTTCTCCTCTCTCCTGGCCTACCTGCTGTGTTAATGCACAGGGTGCCCCTTCAGTTATGCACAGTGTTGAAGTCCATCACTCCTGGATGCACAAGACTGTATTTGCAAATTGGCAGCGAACTGTTCAGAAAATTGGTTACACATCTGGGAATGGGCAGTTTGCAAGATGAGTATGACTCTGTTTTAATACATCCTTTCTACATATTCCCTTGTCTGCCTGTATCAGTTTGCTGTCTCTTGTCATATTTACATTGTAAGTTCTCTGGGGCAGGGAACATTTCTCTATTCTGTTTGTACAGCACCTATCACAATAGGGTCTGCGCCCATGATGTGCGCTCCTAAGCATTACAAATTGCACGCACATGCATGCATGCACACACTACAATAAAAGACCATTAAGTAAGCAAAGCGAAGTACACAAAAGTTAGGAAATGCCAGCATTAAGGTTGCCCATTCACTTATAAGCAACTGAAAACTGGGCCTTATCATGGAAAATGTCAGGCAACCTTAACCATAGGTTAATAATAATTGTCAACTAGCTGCAGGTGATAGCACGTGTCAAAAATGAAACACAGGGGGAACAGGGTGGCTTAAGGATTGGTAATGAATGAGCCTTTCACCTCCTGCCAAGGCTGGGCGAAAAGCAGAGTTCCATTTTTGTGAAAAATTTCAAAAGAACCAGAACATTTTTGCTTCAACTCGAAATGCATTACTTTTCTTCCCCATGGTCATTGAGATAAGACTGCATCTCTGTGCCAAAGACCAGCACAACATTTATGCACCACTTATGGCCTCGAAATAGGGCTTAAGAAGGATTTAAGAAATATATCGGCTTTGCACTGGCCCTCTGCACAGAGATAAATTTCACCCTTAATGCACAAAAAAAACCCCAACCCTCCGAACTCCAAATAATTATAAACCTTAGTATTCTTGGCTCAGCACAGGCACAGATTACCAACAGTCGCAAGCAGGGTACAGTGAGTCTGGTTGTTAATATATACTTGTAAAACTAAATCACAGACATTAGGGTAGGAAGGGACCTCATGGATCTTCTAAGAGTAAAGGAGTAATGGATATACCTGGAAATCATCATGGAAAAATTAAGGCCACAAAAACTACTTGCTAATCCCTGATTTGTCACGATGGCATTCAAATTGTTCTTTTACACACACTGGGCTTGATTTAGATCTCAGTGTAAGATGAGACACACTCTGTTGCTTTCAGTGGACGATATCAGGGGAAACGCCACTAATTTAACGGGGGTCACACCATTGCAAACTTGACATCAGAGAGATCGGCATCTAGTCCAGCATGTCAGCTGCTATCGCATCAGTGATCTGTGATGGACTGATAGCGCTGGGGGGAGATGGGAATCTGGGAGGTCTGGCACCTTGCTGGATGCATTTGTATCAGAATTGGCTGAAATTTTCCAGATACTTTTTTTCCCATTGAAAATTTGGAATGTTGACTTTCAAAATGTCTGCGCGGAGTGAACTTCATCCAAATCGCTTTTTGAACCCCTCGAGTTCGCACCCTGATTCTCTGAAAAACCACCTCAGGCTCCTGCATTTTCCTGATTGCTTAAGGTATCATAAGGCTGATTGTTTAGGTGTCCCCGCTGCCTTTCACCACCTGGTTCAACAAATATTTGCCATCAGTCCCAGGCCCCCACTCTGCCCAACAACACTAAAGGCAGCCTGCGCTGTTACCTCTTACACTCTCCTGCTATCACTTACATCAAAAGCTAGACACCATAACCCTGTCTAATTAAAAATAATTATGTGCTTGGGTTCACCGGGCTGCATCTAGCTCCCGCTCGCTGGGAGCGCCCCAGAGAGCAGACACAATTGCAGAGCCTTCCGTGAGAGATGAGTAATCTGGAGGTGTTTTATTTCGGCCGGGACATACGTGGCTTCTGTAAAGACCCATTTGATCAGCCTCCTTGGCTGATTTTACAGCAGAGCTAATTTCATTGTATTGCTGAGTCCCTGGAGCAGCCTCTGAGCCATATGATATTTTTATCGTCTAAACTCCTAATATGTTTTTTGTGCCCTCTAAACTTTGAAAGAGATAAAATGATCATTCTTTCCCCACTTTCCCATCAAACTCTCTTAACCTGCAGGTAGGGGGAATTCCCCCCAGTGCAGAGGGCCCAGGACCACATGTGTGTGGGTGGATGAGTGCGGGGCAGGTTATGGTGACACCTTGGCTTTGCACTGCTCCCTCTGCCCGGGGGCAATTTCAGCCCAGATTAGAGGCCCATTTCCCATTCACTGGAAGCTGTCCCTTAAACACCCAGTTGTATTTTAGGGAGCTGTCCACACACTCTAGTTCTGAAACACACAGGCCCTTTGATTAAACCAGCAGTCGGTTAAAGCAAAGAGCTATCTTGTGGCAGTGATTTGTGAGCAGAACTCTCCCACTGTGCCTAAATGAAGCCTGCAAGATCTGAGATCCTTCACAGTCCATGCACCAACGGTGAGCGCTCATAGATGTGCATGGGCACACAAGTCAGCATTTGAGGCATTAGCTGTCCCACCATGATTCCAGTAATGAGCCTGAGCTCCTACACAGAACTCTTCATCAGCATATCTCAAAGTACTTTACACCGGACAGAAGCATCATTATCCCCATTTTACAAATGGGGAAACTGAGGCACCAGGAGGTTAAAGTCACTTGCCCAATAACACAGAGCAGGCTGGTGGAAGAGCTGGGAACGGAACCTAGGCCCCCTGAATCCCAGGCCAGTGTTCTATCCATTAGGCAACATTGCCTCTGTAGGTGATTGTTATTTACTCCTACGCAGCTCCGAAGGCTGCTGTCAGACCCCACTCTGGGGATTGCTGAGTCAGATTCCTCCCTGCGGCAGCCACCTCCCTGAGTGAAATGCACATTAAAGTCCCTCTAATGCTTTGAACTTTCACTATAAAAACTATATGAGCAGGGAATGATGGAAGCAGTTGCATCGTAAGGCAATACATTAAGGAAGCAATAACCAATTTTTCTGAGCGCAGAACATCATAAGCCATTCATCTGGTAGCCGAGTGATGGATGCAGGCTACTTTTCAGACTATATTTAAGTTTTGTTTATTTTTAGAGTGTCAGAAACATAATGTCTTTACCGTGACTGCCAGAGAGGGAGGCAGGGTTGCAGAGATTGGTTAAAAGGAAAAGCGGCAGATTTTTTTAAATTAAATTATTTTTAGAAAAAAAGTGTCGACGTTTCTGATGTGATCTCAGAGCTGTTCCCCTTGGCTACAGAAATGCTCACCGCTTTGGCATGAAAGAGCAGCAGGGACAGACTGATCAGTGTACTAAGATCTAGGAGGACAGATAGATGTATCCGATAACTCTCTTCCACCTAGCCTCCTGAGCAGGGACCAGGAGGGCTATGCTGAATGGGAAAGCTCAGGAAATATTGGACATGATTTCTCAGCGATATTTGCTGGAACATAACAATGAATTTGCTCAGGCCATGCTCACAACCCTGTTCTGTTCACTCTCATTTATCTAATCTCTCTATTTATGCGGCCCTCAGTAGATAGATAAATGTACTAAGATCCAGGAGGAAAGATATATCTGTTAATTCGCTTCTATCTATCTTCCTAGATCTTAGTACACTGGCTGGTCTATCTATCTTATGTGATACTCATGACGATGGTATCTGGTCTGTGGCCATTCGAGCCATTGAGTTTCACTGGGATCAGTGTTCACAGAAAGTGAATTTCAAAGCGGCATGTATGAGTATTTATGCTGGAAGAGCTTAAGGGGCTCATCCAATCAAAGAACAGCACCAGAACCATGTGACTTATCTGCCCACTCAGCTACCAGATGAATGGCATATGATGTTCTGCCGTCAGAACAATTGGTTATTGCTTCCTTAATGCATTGCCTTGCAATGCTACTGCTTCCATCATTCCCAGGTCATATAGTTTTAATAGGGAAAGTCCAAAGCATTAAAGGGACTTCAATGTGCATTTCACTCAGCCCAGGGCTACACTGGGAGGTGGGGGTCGATCTACGATACGCAGCTTCAGCTACGTGAATAGCGTAGCTGAAGTCGGCGTATCGTAATCGACTTACCTGGCCGTGAGAACGGCGGCGAGTCGATCGCTGCCGCTCCCCCGTCGACTCCGCTTCCACCTTTTGATGAGGTGGATTTCCGGAGCCGACGGGGGGTGCTTTCGGGGATCGATTAATCGTGTCTAAATGAGACGCGAAAAATCGATCCCCGAAAGATCGATTGCTACCCGCCGATCCGGCGGGTAGTGAAGACAAGCCTTCAGGGAGGTGTCCTGGCATGACTGGGTGTGTTTGTATCTCTATGCAAAATAGCAAAGGGAGAGTTACAATTAAAGGCCAGATCAAGTCACCCAGGAAGGGCATTGGAGGAGAGATACCATCTTGGTTTGGCACACATGATTTCTTAGTCCTTCTATCTGCCTACCAACCAACCTTGACATTTGCATGGCCCTCATCACAGCAGAGAGACAGAGGGCTACGCATGGGGATAGGCAGATAGACCAACCTCTGTAGCCTCCTAGATCTTACTATACTGGTGTACCTAGCTAGCTAGCTCACACCCCTGTGATCTATTTGGCTCAGACCCTTCTTCTGTTCCCTCCCCTCTGTTTATGTACCTAGACATTTACATGGCTCTCATCACAGCAGGTAGCTAATTCTCCCACTCTAGATTTTTATGCCCATCACCGTGGTGTGTGAGCCTCCTTCGGTGCTGGGAATAGTAGAGTTTTTCCACTAAGGTTTAACATTCCTGTCCTTAAGCCAACATGGTTTACTTCCAGCACATGCCTCGGTCCCATTAAAGTTGATCGTGTGCTGAAGGGCTTTCCTGAATGGGGGCCTTCGTGGCTGAGTGGATGACAGTGCCGTCAGTTTTATTTGGGCCTGGCCACTGGGCATCTGACAGACTCTTTCATGGCTGCTGGGGATTGGTACCCAAACCATAAAAGTTTTTCCTCACCTCGACTTAGCAAAATCAGGCCACCGCCGAGATAAAATCAGGGAATGGGCTACAAGAAACAGTGGAGAAAGGAGTGCATCATGTGAGTCAATCAGGGCCCCAAGGATGCCGGGCTGCCAATGGCTTAGGCCAGATCCCCCTTTCGCCGAACTACGGCACTTCAAATCTTTGCCCCATTCCCATCTGGCTGTGCTTGTGGTTAACCCCCACCGGCTTCATTTCAAGTTCAGACGCTTCTTTTGCACATGGTAGCAGTTCCTTGGCTGGAGTCACCTCCCGAATTATACAGTAGGTGCCACATCCTGCAACTCGTCCCTCCCACAAGTTGTCTTTAATCATGCTAGTCACATTGCAACGGGCGAGCTTTGGGTGCGGGAACCCCTGATGTCTAGAGCCCTCTAGAAGCCGGGTCTGCAAGAAAGATAAAGGAACAGTTTACTGCATTCACCTACGGGAGCTCTCTGGTAACTCAGGTGACTTGAGCGCTCAAGGACCCGGGTTCTAGCCGCAGCTCCCAAAGCATGCGTGCAATTTATACAGCGACTGTGATTGTCACTCACTAGCTGGACTCATTACATTAGAAGGGTGGGTTTGTAGGGTCAGGATTCCTAGGCTCCATGGAAGTGCTGTGAGGCTGAGCACATGTGTGTGCTTGGAGATCCCCCGGAGAAAAGGGACCGCAGTTGTGGAAAGCGTCACAGAGATCTGAGCCCCAGCTGACAGAAATCCCTCTTGCTTTATTGGAGCCAATGGATCTAGGTTCCTTTACTCCACTGAGGAGTGGGACCACCCTGTGCAAATGAACACGGAACAGAGCCTGGGTCTGCGGTAAATGATTAAACTATCAAAAAGGTGAAGGGCTGAAAAAGTCCAAACTCCTTCTTGCATAACGGTGCCCTCGGGAGCCATCAGAACACCCTGGAACAGGGATTGTCATTTCCCTCGGATAGAAACAGCATTTTAATATGTTTCCAAAGCAATCAGACCAGCGACTGTTTTCTCTTCCCTCCCTCCCCTGTCCTTCCCTGCTTCTCTTTGCTTTAGATTTTCATTAAGTGTTGCAACATTCGGCCAGCTGCCAAGAACTCCAGGGAAGGAAGATTCCTTTCTAAGTGCTCTACAGCCAAAATGCTTCTGAAATAAATGTAGTCAAACTTTACTAATTCTGGGTCACGGAGAACGAAAATGATGCTTAAAATTGTTGATTGGCTCTAGTTTTCAAGACATGCTATTGGGTCAGTATATACAACCCTTGACTTAGGAATGGCGGAGGATAAGTGAGTTATAAAGGGAAGGGATCTCAATTTAAACCAGAAATGACTAAAATACATCTTTGACTGGATCTATGAATAAATCTATGACTGGGTTTGGACAGTACTTGCTTTTTAGGCAAAACAATGAATGATGTAATCTGAAGCTGGTATTGCATCATACATGATATGAATTGCATCATGTTATTCCTAGAAGTCATGGATGATGCAGTCATAACGAAGCTTACATCACTCTGCTGAACAAATTGCCCTATATCAGCTCTAGAAATCATACAGTGTCGTGCTCTCTTATTTGTCAGTGTTTGATTTTGCAACGGGACACATTTCTGTTTAGCCAAAGTGAGCAGAGATGCCTCGTACTTGTGTGAACAGTGCAGATAACTTCTGCTATGTTTGTGGTGAAGTGACTTTTGCATCACAAAAGCGCAGCATAACCACTATGGTTAAGAAAGCCTATCACCTTTATTTTGGCTGCAAAATTGGAGATCAGGACAAGAGGTGGGCCCCACACATATGCTGCAACACTTGTGCAACAAATCTTCGCCAGTGGTTGAACAGGAAAAGGAAATCTATGCCTTTTGCAGTGCCAATGATTTGGAGAGAGCCAACAGATCATACCAGCAATTGTTACTTCTGCATGGTGCCTCCAGTTGGGAAAGGTGTGTCAAAGAAGAAAAAGTGGACTGTGCATTATCCAAACATTCCATCAGCTATACGCGCAGTACCCCACGGAGAAGGACTGCCGGTTCCTGATGCACCAGAATCATTCTCACTTGAGTCAGACGAGGAAGAGGAAGAGGATGAAACTTCTGGTCCTGAACAATCAATGTCACAGGACCTACATTTTCTCCCATCCTCCTCCTCTGAACCACACCTCATAACACAAGGTGAACTGAATGACCTTGTCAGGGATTTGGAACTACCCAAGAGTAAGGCAGAGCTTTTGGGCTCCAGACTACAGCAGTGGAATCTCCTGGCAGGTGATGGTAGGGTTTCCATGTTCCGTGACCGTCAAAAGGATCTTGTCCCATTCTTCTTCATGGAAGGTGATCTTGTAGCCTGCAACAACATCGATGGTGTGATGGCAGCCCTCAACATCGTTCACGATCCAGATGAGTGGAGACTGTTCATTGATTCATCGAAGACGAGTCTTAAAGCTGTTTTACTGCATAATGGCAATGTTTTGCCATCAATTCCAGTTGGTCATGCAGTCCATATGAAGGAAACCTATGACAACATGAAACAACTTACCTGAGGTGCATAAACTATGACCAACATCAGTGGCAGCTCTGTGGCGATTTGAAGGTTGTTGCTCTCTTGCTTTGTCTGCAGACTGGATAAACAAAGTACTGCTGTTTTCTCTGCGAATGGGATAGTCGTGCAAGAGATTCCCACTACATCAAGAAAGATTGGCCACTCCGACAGTCATTGGAGCCTGAGAGGAAAAGTGTTCAGCATCCACCACTTCTTGAATCAAGGAAGATTTTGTTACCACCCTTACACATCAAGCTGGGTCTGATGAAGAACTTTGTCAAGGCCATTGACAAAACACAAGCAGCTTTCAAGTACCTCTGTGGAAAATTTCCAAGGTTAAGTGAAGCTAAGATAAAGGAAGGTGTCTTTGTTGGTCCTCAGATTCGTGAACTTCTTCGAGATGATGCATTTGACCATGCACTGCATGGCAAGGAAAAAAAGGCATGGAAAGCCTTCCAGTTAGTGGCAATACATTTTCTCGGAAACAACAAGGCAGACAACTACAGGTTGTTGGTGGAAAACCTCCTCAAGGCATACAAAAGCCTTGGTTGCAACATGTCACTAAAGATACATTTTTTGCACTCTCATCTAGATTTTTTTCCACCGAACTGCGGAGCAGTGAGCGACGAGCACGGCGAGCGATTTCACCAGGACATTGCAACAATGGGGAAACGCTATCAGGGCAAATGGAGCCCATCAATGCTTGCAGACTATTGCTGGACAGTGACAAGAGATGCTCCATTTAATGAATACAGGAGACAAGCCAAGAAGCGCCGAGTAGACACTGAATAGGACTAAACTATGTACATAATAGTCTTTTGCCTTTTGTTTCATAATAAATTTTATTTATGTAACCCCTTTTCTGATTTTTAAAGTGTTACATAAACAGGACAGGTGAAATAGTATCATGTAAAGCAACCATAAACACATGAAAAGACCTAGGTTTACAATTTATGATTAAAACTCTACTATCTACACAATATACAAAGAGATAAAATGTAAAAACTTAAATATCTTAGAAACAGTAGCCAGTTGTTTTAATTGTCATATTTGAATTCAGCACATCAAAATACATACTAAATAGCACATTTTATCTCTGAAGCAGACGACTTCTCAAAAATTGTATACCAGTGTAAGCTGGGAAGGAAGGAGAGATCATCTCTCCTGTGGCTACCGAGCCAGAGATCCCTAGTGGAAAAGACATTTCTCCCTTTGCTCGGGGCACACTCACTTTCCTAGGACTTTAATGAGTTTTTTTGGGATCCTGCCACAGAGCAGAAGCAAGACCTAACACACTCAGTATAAACCCCAGCTCCCCGGACTTCCACGGCACTGTTGGTATTGCTTCCACTGAGTGGGTGTCTGATTGGTTCATGCAGGATGGGTTAGGGCAGGGGTAGGCAGTAGGTGGACTGCGGGACAAATCCAGATGCTAGACGCTTTTTGAACAGACCCAGAGATCTTTTTATTTATTTATCGTCATCATTATTGGGGGGTTTATGGGTTTCTCTAGAATCTGGACCTTGCCTATAGCGTGACCAAGAAATTTGGACCTTGATAAAAAATAATTGACTACCCCTGGTCTAGGGCTTAGAGAAGGGAAGGGGAAAACATGATTTCTGGACAGGATATTGGCTCTGCTACAAGCCTCCTGTCTGATCTCAGATAAATCCATTAGCTGATCTTTATTATGGGAGCACTGGGATGGCTCAGCCATGATCAGCCTTTGTGCTGGGTGCTGCACAAACGCAGAGCGAGAGACAGTCTGAAGGGGCAAGACAGACAAAGGGAGTCAGGGGAAACTGAGGCAGGGAGCGAGGAAAGGTTCAAGGGCAGGCCAGTGGCAGAGCTGGGAATAGAACCCAGGTCTCCTGAGTCTTCCTTCTCCGTGCCTCAGTTTCCTTGCCCAGGATGACACCTACCCTTCTCATGGGGGGAGGGGCTGCGTGGGGTTAAACCATCACAGTTTGTCCAGTGCTTTGAGATCCTCGCAGGCGTGGTGCTAGGCGTGGGAAGGGAATGAGGCTCCACCGAGCCACATTGTGATGCTTGATCCTCGTTTCCAAAAAGCTCGCTGTCACAGCTACGCCGCACGAGCTCAGCACAGGGGTCAAAGGCCCTTGTTTAAATAAAGGCCCCTGAGTTTTGGAGGCTGCAATGGATTCTGTGCAGCCTTGGGGGAAGCTTATTACAGAAGCTATGAGAGACCCTGGCTTGAGCAAGCTCCACAGGCTTAGAATAAAGATTTCCAAGAGGCTGGTACAGACCCAGAAGGAGCAGCGGTTTAATTGGGGGCTGTACCGAAGTGCACGCTGAGTTACCTCCGGTCAGCGCTTAGAGCAGGGGGCTGGAGGTCAGGACTCCTGGGTCCCATCCCCAGTTTCGACACTGACTATGTGACCTCGAGCAAATCATTTACCCCATGCAGACCTGAGCTGTGCAGAATGGGCCCGTCACACCTGCCTACCTTCCCACACCTGAGTGTTGGCAGGGTTAGGTACTGTGTTATTTGAAATCCCTGCACAGGAGGGAATGTCGAAGAGCAAAAAGCCATTAGTTATGATCAGGTTGCAGGGCCCGGGGACATGCCCGAGAGAGCAGGCCCAGCCCTGCCCGCCATCACTCACACACGTACGGATTGCAGGTTCAGACTTCCAGGGCTTGAGCCTGAGCTCCCAGGGACACCCTGTTTGCTAACCTCACCTAACCCCACCCACGCCTGTGGGCAGAATGGCTCCCCTTGCTCGGAAACATCCACAGGGCAAGTCTGGAGAGGAGGAGAAAAACGGCCCCATCCCTAGATCTCCGTGGGCTCCTTCACTGCACCCCATGCCCAGCGCAGTGGGGCACAATCAGGCCCAAGGAGGTGATTTTGCTGGGCACATGTTAACAGCAGCCAGCTCAGGGGGCTGCTGCTGATTTTCCTGGGGCTGCAAGTCTCTGAGTCCTCAAGGGAAACACTCCGGCTCAGCTGCTGAGTGCATGACAAACTGCACCGCAGAAGGGAGCATGGATCAGAGTAACGGCGGATTCTGCTGCAGCCAGACTGCTCCCAGGCCCCTGGGACGCTTGCTGCCTTTACAGGTAACATCAACACTAGCCCTTGGTGACACCTTTCCTGCCCAGCCAGCCTTCCCCACAGCATGGGCTCATCTTGTCTGGGTTGGGCCTGATCCTGCCCTGATCCCAGACAGACTCGCAGTCTGGAGAAGGGTGTTCCTGAGATTTCTGTGTGGGCCAAGCTCCCATGTGTGCATTAAGTTAAACTGGGCCTTCTCTCCCTGTGCCTCACACACCTACACAAGCACAATCGCACTCCTATCAATGCATGCGGTGACTCACACACATACATGCTCACACACTTCCTGGTGCACAATCAACCTCTCACTCAAAGACGCACGTGCTCACGCACACACACAAGCGTATGTATAGGAATAGGACTGTCACACACATGCTCACATCATGCATAATCACACACTCATGCATGATCACACTCTCCTTCAGACACACACACACACGCTTGCATACACATACAGGCACTGGCATCCATACTCACACTCATGTACAATCACCCACATTTATACACACAAACCTATTACTCATCCATTCACACACACACACAGTCACACGTATACTCACACCCATACACTTGCTCAAGCAAAATACAGCATCACACTTCATTGCACCTGCCAACACTGAGTTGTCTGGCTTTGGTAACAGAGGCCTTCCTGAGGACAGGAGCAAGTGGACATGTGAAGGGGCACCTTGTTGCCTAGATGGGGCTCTTAGCATTCCCGTCTTCTTGTCATGTTTTAAAACACTGGATCTGGTGCTCATAGGAGGACTCCTCAGTCCATGGATGGCTGCTCACATAGGGTGACCAGAAAGCAAGTGTGAAAAATCGGGACAGGGAGTGGGGGGTAATAGGAGCCCATAGAAAAAAAAGCCCCAAATATCGGGACTGTCCCTATAAATTTGGGACATCTGGTCACCCTATGCTCACATGAGTAAGGGTCACAGGACTGGGCCCAAACTGTGGTAGAAGGAATGCAGTTTTAGTCTCAGCTCCTAATCTGCGCACACCCTCCAGAGCATACGCAAGCCACGTGCCCCATGGACACTTTTAGGGTCAGTCTTCACTGGAGTGGGGGGGAGCAGGGGGGAAGGTCTGTACTTAACTCAGGTTCAAATAGCCACGAAGAGACAGCAACTTTGCTTTTACCTCGGGTTAGCAGGGCGAGTTTGAGCCTAGGGTTGAATCCACATTCAGTGGCTGGTATGTGATGCCAGGGATGGAATCTGCAACGTATTTAGGGGAGAAACACTACAGAGAGAGGAGTATTCCTTGTCTCTGGACAGAGAGTAATAACAGTTAGGAAATCCCTCTTAGGTCCACCAGCCCACCTCCCACAGCACCAGACTGGTCTCTCCAGCACGTTTAGTGCTTTGTCCCGTTTAGCTGTAAATATTGCAAGGGATGGAGTCACGTCACCGAGCCCGTAGGGATTCTACACCCATACAGAAAACGACACGCCCAGCCTCAAGATCTCAGCATCTAACTGAGGCCTGCGCTGGGATGCTGAAAGCTGCAGGTTCAAATCCTGCAATGGCCCAGGTGCGGGATACCCCGAGGCCAGGTCTGTGCAATGTATCTTCTCCCCAGTGCTGGCAGACATGCTCCAGGCAGGACTGGATGGGGGAAGAAGCCCCCTGGGCGGTAATGCAACTGTGGGCAGTTTGGGTTAAAAGTCGCTGGGCCAGAAGCAATGATATCTAATCCCTACTGGAGATGAGATCCCAGGTATAAGCTCCCCAGAGCTAGGCTGGTTCTGTTGTTTGTTACACGTCTCTTTCCGAAGCACTGGGTAACACCAGAGCTTATTTTACCAACCCCATCCCCACCTTGCCCCATTTCATCCAACGACTTCTATGCATTTTAATGAATTAAGACTCACAACACTTCCGCGAGGGAGGGTTCGGGATACCCTAGATGGGGGAAACTGAGGCAGCGAGCGGGGAAGCGACTTGCCCAAGGTCCCGCAGTGTGAGTCAAAGGGACTTAAGAGGAGTAGAACCCAGGAGTCCTGACGCCCCAAGCCCTTCTCTTAGCCTAGAGCACACTGCCTGCCAGAGTCAGGAAGAGAACCCAGGAGTCCTGCTGTGTGGTCCCCTGCTTTAACTGTTAGAAATACTCCCCTCCCAGAGACTGAAATAAAACTCAAGATTCCTGACTCCCAATCTCCTGCTCTAGCCCCTAAACCACATTGCTCCTGTCTTGTGCTGCTTAGAAGGGATGCAGATACCACTATGATCGAGTCCTTCCCTGGTACTGTTCCTAGGTTCTAAGCCCAGAAGGGACATATGGGATCATCTAGTCTGCCCTCCTACATAACACAGGCCAGAGCAATTCCCTGAAATAATTCCTGTGCGAACCAGAGCAGATCTTTTTTCAGAAAAACATCCAGTCTGGATTTAAAAATGTCCAGTGATGGAGACTCCGCCCTCAGTAAATTCTTCTGCTGGTTAATCGTTCTCACTATTTCTAGTCTGGATCAGAGCAATCTGCGTCAGGTCAAGCCAGGTAGGACCGACCCGATGCACAGCCAATGATGCTTGCACGAGTGCCCTAAGCGGTGGCTGGGCCATTGCATCAGATCTGTCCGGGACTCATGAAGGGCCCCAGGCATTGCCAGCTTGCATGGGACAACAGTGATCCTGAGAGAGAGATGAGGCCTTGCAACTCCTTGCACCCAGAAGCACGCTGGGCCCCATGCCAGAACTGCTGAGAGTGGAGATCGGTTCTTTACCTGTGTGTCTGGCCGGTTTACCCTTCTGTCTTAACAATAGACCCATGTGGTGAGAAGACCGTCCATCCAGGGAACCAGATCAGACCAGGTATCCTGCGAACTGGGAGAGAGGCAGGAGGGGAGAACAGGCCGGGCCTTGTTTATTGTGCATTTCTCTGCAGTAACTGTGCAGGCCCCTGGCTCTGCACACACTGGGCTGGGTTAGGGATCAGATGACAGGGGATGTGCACAGGAGTGTGTTAGTGAGAGAGAGAGGGGCGGGGGTGAGAGAGCGCAGGCCACATTTGTGGATCTGCGGTTGTTGGTGCCCCTCTCCCCCCCCACCCCTGAAGCTGAGCCCAGCTCCCTGCTGCCCCCCGACTGATTAACACTGTCAGGAAGGGGACGGGCAATCCCCGGCCCCTCAGATGTCTGCATGGAACACAGGCTTGACCTTGAAGTCAGCCTCTGAGATTGGCTCGAGAACAGCTCCAGCAGGCTGGGCTGGGAACCTTTTGCTGCCTGCCGGTTCGCGATGACCCTCATTAACATTGCCCCAGAGGTGGGTCTGCATGCAGGCACTGCACCAGCTTCCTCTGCAGACCTCTCTCCTCCTGCGTTTGCATTCACCCAGTGCAGGCGATCGGGATATTCCCTCCTTGCTCCAACCTTCCGCTTTTCGGGAGCTGGTTTTGCAGCAGGAAACCAGCCAAGCAGGGGCAGAAGCTGATCCTGAATTTGCACAGGGTTCTGCAGGGGAACGGAGGTGCCTTCATTCTGGTGCAGTCTCTTCCTGCTGCAGCAGTGAGCAGAGGGGTGCCGGGGAGGAGAGCAGCAGCAAGTAGGCAGAGCTGCCAGCCCTGATGCACAAGCCCCAGGCAACCTGCAGGCTTTTGCTCACTAGCAAACAGTCCCTACAGTGTCCTTGCGCCGCATACCCTCTGCCTTGTTCCCTGACATGAGGAGCCAGGACAAAAAATGACCCCGTGCAATGGCATCGTCCCAAAGTCAACAGGAAATTCAGGGTAAGAGGGAGAAGGGGGTGTAACGGGCAGGGGAGGAAGGAGAAAAGGGTTAATATAAAACACCAGCCAAGCATCGGAACCCAAATGAGCACGACTCCTTCCCTTCCACCTTCCTTGGTCTGAGTTAACATTTGTTTCCCCTTTTTCCAGGGCACACACTCATTGAGGAAAGATGGCGATTTCAGAGACGCCAGAAATGATACAAACAGATCACAAGGGACACACCGATGTCCGATTCCGGCTCACGCAAAAGGCTCCGTTCACTTAGAGCGAAGGGTGCTCCCGGGAGTTCCCAGTGACTCGATGCAGCCACTGCAAATCTGGGCAATCACTAGCATCCTCTGCAACCTCTAACAGCATTGTACCCCTCACTGACCCTCTCCTGTCCCAGCACTCCCCCATCCCCGGCCACACATCCAGTCCCCCTCCACAGCCCACGGACACACAGCCTGGACTTGCGCCCCATGGAGCATAAGGGCTAGGCTGTGACTTGGATTGGACACCTATACAGGGAACTCTGCGCACCCCTGCCCGAGCTACCTGGGCCTTGGGGTACACCCCCATCCCAGACCAGCTGAGCAGGAGAACAGGTGGAGCCTTGTCTCCACCCCTTAACACAACTGGCACCAGGGGGTGTCAATTTTCAGCTGCTAAGTGGGATGCAGTGGGGGGATTTGTCTCTCACAGGGATGTGGGAGTGACTCCTGGGGGCTCGCCATACCCAGGGCCTCGCTCGCTGAGTGCCTTTGGGCCCCGAAGGGGATCTGCCCTATAACACTCTCCACCTTGTACGGTGCACAGCGTAGGTGCTGTGGCACAGTAGCTCATTTCGCTTTGTCTTGAGCCACTGAAGCAGACTTGCCCCAGGCTTCTTCACCCTTTTGCTTGTCTCAATGGCTCCCCCTTGAGGCTAAGGGCCTGGTCTGGGACTCAGGAGAGCACCTCTTCCATAGACTCCCTGTGTGATCTTCAGCGAGCTGCTTCGCCTCTGTGGGTCTCACTTTCCACAGCTATAGAACAAGGAGGATGCCGCCGATGGGGCGTGGGGAGGGCTCATTCACTAATGTCTGGGAGGTGCCCAGCTGCTGTTGCGACGAGGGCTGGAGAAGCCAGATGAGGTCTCATTTTCCTGGGTCTATCGCCCTGGCGCCATGTTGAGCCTCCAATACAGACGGAGAAAGCCAGGGGTCAGAGAGGTTCCTCTGACAGCTTCTGCAAGAGCCGGAATATCGCTGGTTCTGCCCCTGCAGCGACTGTTCTGTGCAGTCACAGGGGAGCGGTCCTGCACAGCCACCTGCGGACAGGCAGCCGTGCGATCTGTGCTGAATGCCAGCATGGCTGAGCCAGCAACGTGCCTCCAGGAGCTCTCAGCCTCTCCACAGCTCGATGACCCGGTGTAAGACCCAGAGATCAATTCTGGGGACAGCAGCGACTGCTGTACTGGCAGCATTCATGAGAGAGGCTGCTCTCACCCCAGTGACTCACCACACTCCATCCCCAGAACATATCCCCAACCCCACCTAGGAGATTCTCCTCCTCTGATCCCTTAAAGACAAGATGATGAACGTGCTTCTAGGGCCTCTATCTGGGAACCAGTGCTGCTGGTCCCTGGATTTAATACCACCAATGTCCACTGCAAACAGGGGAGAGTCCAAAAGGTTTTGGATCAGGCCCGTGAGGTGGGGACTGTTTTCACTCTGATAAGGCAGCGGAGAGGTCACTGTCACTGTCATCGATCGGTCTATCAGCCCTCACCGAGAGCGCGCCGATCACAACGCGTCAGTATGAGCTGGAATTCCAGTTAGCTGATACGTAGCATGGGCTTGTGCCCAGGGGGTCTTCGCAGACATTTCTGGAGTAGTGAAACTCTTCTCTGGGCTCTAGGGAACTACACAATGCATCCTCCAGATGCCCCTGGGAAACTGCTAATATCATTATACCCCTGTTTTGGGGGGCGGGGGAAGCTGAGACACAGAAAGGCTAAGGGACAGATCTTTAAAGATGTTTAGATGCCCAACTCCTAGGGGGACCAGGTGTCCAGTTTTCGACCGGAACGCCCGGTCGAAAAGGGACCCTGGCGCAGCGCCGTAACTAGGGCGAGGCCAGTGAGGCACTCGCCTCGGGGCACACGGCTGGCAGGGGCGCAAAAGGCTGCAGCCAGGGGTGCCCTCTTCTCCCCCACCGCCGAAGCCGCCCTGGCTTACTAGCGGGAGGTCTGCCAGTCTCACTGTAGAAGGTACCCTCTGCCAAATTGCCGCCGGACCGGCGGACCTCCCGCAGGCAAGCGGAAGCGGCTTCGGTGGCAATTCGGCAGAAGGTACATTCTTCCCTGCCGCCGAAGCCACTTCCGCTTGCCTCCGGGAGGTCCGCCGGTCCCGCGGCTTCGGCAGCGGGTACCTTCTACAATGAGACTGGCGGACCTCCTGCAGGCAAGCAGAAGCGGCTTCGGCGGCAGCCAGGTAAGCCCCTTGGAATTTCTGCACCCCTGCCTCGGGGCAAGAAATTCCTAGCTACGGCTCTGCCCTGGCGGCTCTGGTCAGCACCGCTGGTCAGCGGTGCTGCGGGTCTAAGGCAGGCTAGTCCCAGCCTCTCCTGGCTGGCACTGCGCTGTGCCCTGGAAATGGCCAGCAGGTCCAGCTCCTAGGCAGGGGGGCCACGGGGCTCTGCACGCTGCCCCCGCCCCAAGCACCGACTCCATACTCCCATTGGCTGGTTCCCAGCCAATGGGAGCTGGGGAGGGGTGGTGCCTGCGGGTGAGAGTGGTGCATGGAGCCTCCTGCCCCCCCTCCCATCTAGGACCCAAGCTCCAACCCCCTGCCCCAGCCCAGAGGCCCCCCCAACCCGGACCCCCCTCCTGCACCCCAAACCCCTCATCCCTGGCCCCAACCCAGAGCCTGCACCCCCACCCCGGGGCCCTCAACCCCCTGCACCCCAACCCCCTGCCCCAGCCCAGAGCCCCCTCTCACACCCTGAACCCCTCATCCCTGGCCCCACCCTAGAGTCCGCACCCTCTCCCACGCTCTAACCCCCTGCCTCAACCCACAGCCCCCGCCTGCACTCCAAATGCCTCGGCCCCACCCCCAGTCTGGAGCCCCTTCCTGCACCCCAAACCCCTCATCCCCAGCCCCACCCCAGTTGTGCTTCCCTGATCCTTCGCCATCTGGCGTAGGCAGAAGTTCGAGGGGCAGTGAGACTACCCTTAATTTCTGCCACTGGTGCGCCACCATGCCCCTGTCTCACCCCTCCCCTCCCCTTGCACGGTGGGTTTCCCAGGGAGTGGCAGAACTGCCTCTGCCGGTCGAGAGTTCCCTTCCACAAGGAGAATTCTTCACCAGCCTCCAGCTCTCCAAGGGATGAGCACAAGCCCATGATGCGTGTGGCCTCTCCGAGGCCCAAAGGGATTTGAATCCTAAACCCTGGAGCATTGTGGGAAAAACGGTCTCGCCAACGAGCGGGGCTGTTTGCCTGTCTCTCGACTGCGATGGGGAACCAGCGCTTCGATGGTTGTGATGGGAAGGCGGCTCCAATTCCAACCGCGTGCTGTCTGAATTAGCCTTGAAGGTTTAATTAATAAATGGGGAATTATGCTGATTGTATCCAATACTTTAGGACGCGTGACGTTATCAAAATCCCATTATAAATGAAGGGAAGCATGACGAGCAAAATTAGCCACAGCATCTGAAACGTCTCAATCCAAGTGATAACGCCGTTATTAGGAGTAATAATCAAACGGGGCTTTGGGAAGTGCAGCCTCCTCTGGGTCATGGCATCGAGCTTAGGCCTGGACTAGCTGAGCCGAGAACACATGGGGCCATGGCCTCTGCAAAGTGACCCTCCTAACCGAGGGCGGAGAATAACTTTGCAGAATTAAACTTCTCTCCCAGCGGAAATGGCTCTCCTGGTCCCAGCTCGCAGGGCGGGATGGCGGCTGCATGAGCCAATCGGCCAAGATGTGACTTCCCAAGCACAGCCCTGTCGTTCCCTAGCATTCAAAACTCCTGAACCAGGCCTCCAAAAATCATGGTTATTGCCTTAAAAAAAAATAAATCACAAGATCTCAAAAGTAACATGTGCTGGCTTCTGTTTATTTGCCTGCAGGTGCCACAGCTTTTTGGGGCCATGTTTTCCAGCTTTTCTTTACAATCAGGAGGGTCTAGGAACCGAACGGTGACCCTCCCGGAACCACCTGACTCCAGGAGCTGGAGCTTGCTGGGAAAACACCCAAAATCTGGGTGTCGAGTCCCCAGAATAATGACACAGGCGTGGGCTCGGCAAGCAGCAGTGCTGTGTCTATTATGGCTGGCAGAGGGCTCCTGCTGCTGGCACGGCTGTTCCCTTGGAGAACAGACACACCCCGAGTGACCTTCCCTTCCCAGTTATCTCCCAAGACGAGGGCTCTTCCCCTCAAAAGGCACTACCCCTCTCGGGGCTGCCTGTGGGAGTGCCACGGGATGCCTACTCGTCCACCTGCAGGGGAGCGAGCTCACTGGCACTCAGCACCTCCCAGGATCAGCCTGGAGGGCTCCTTGCAATGGAGAAGAGCCAGGACTGGGAGGTAATGGATACAAAGGGGAGTCTCTAATGACGCGGCAGAACCTGGACAGACCCTGTGGTTCTCTCTGGCTCCCACTAGGGCTCTCCTTATGTCATGGTATGTCCCCACAGAGGAGTCCTTTGCCCAAAGTGACGGAGGCTCAGTGGGGTACGATGCAGATGGGGAGGGAGGAAGAGGGGAGAAGGAGCAGGAGGCAGATTTCCCAGGCTCTTGCACAGGAAGGTGGGGGAGTGCTGCTGAGATAGCATCTGGCCATGCTAACCGGCCAGCCGGCCCCAGACAGCGCTGCCAGGCCCCCGTTTCCACAGGCACAACATTCCAGCTGTCATTCACTTTTAAAACATAAAGACAGGGGCACTTGATGGCCCGAGGGGCTGAGAATTGGACTGGAGCCTCCCAGCCCCTGAAACAGAGCCCCAGGCAGCAATGACCCACTGCTGATGGCTGCCGCATGACCCCAGTGCACAAGGCACCATTTGGGTCTCAGTCCACTTCCGAGCTGAGGAGATGTGTCGGCATCCCATTGGCTACCCCAACCAGCGCTAATTAGCCCACTCAGCAAGCATCTCTTCATCTTTTTCCTTTGGCTCAATTGTGCGTACAGCCCCTAGCGCAAAGGGGTCCTGGTGCTACTGTAATACACCTAACACCACCACCACTAGGTTGCTGCTGGTGTGTTGGGGGCTGATGTTCACAAAAAGCAAACCTGTCATGGAGAAACTGGGCATTTGTGACAGCTTCCCTCTAGCTACGCCAGGAAAGGTCAGTGTGGTCCAGTGGATCAAACATTATGGGGGGAGGGATAGCTCAGTGGTTTGAGCATTGGCCTGCTAAACCCAGGGTTGTGAGTTCAATACTTGAGGGGGCCATTTAGGGATCTGGGGCAAAAATTGGGGATTTGGGTCCTGCTTTGAGCAGGGGGTTGGACTAGATGACCTACTAAGGTCCCTTCCAACTCTGATGATCTATGATTCTATAACTGCAGGTCAAGAGATTGGGGTTCTAATCCTGACTCTCCCACTGACTTGCTATGTGACTTCAGGGAAGCCACTGCCCCACTCTTTGCCTCGGTTTCCCCATCTGTAAAATGGGGAGTAAACATGGACTTCTCCTGGCAAGGCACTTTGAAATCAACAAGCAAGAAGGCCTGGAGGAGTGTTTCAGTAGGTTTTGTTCTGGTGGAGTAGCAGTAATAGCCTTTGAAAGGCAGTAAGATCGAGGAAGTCTGACTCCACAACTAAATCACTGCTAGGACCTTGGGAGTGTCACGTCTTCGCTCTATGCCTCAGTTTCCCCAATCTGTAAAACAGGGATAATGACATTTTTGCAAAGAGCTTTGAGATCCTCAAGTGACAGGCGCAACATACAGCAAACGCAGAGTATTAACTATTGCTCCTATCGCATTAGGGCAGCCAGCAATTACAGAGAGTCTCCTTTAAAGGACACGTCTTACAGAGAAATGATGCAGCAGTTGGCCGGTGACCCTTCCTGCCACTTGCTGCTCTTCTGTACAGTTTCTGGTGCCAGGAGGGGGAAAAAAAACTGCATCATCATCTCAGCACAAAGAATTAACCAATAAAATCATTCGCTCATTAAATCACAGGCACCTTGTGGGAACCACAGCACTCCACCGCCGCAGAAAGGCATCACCAAGCAGCACAAGCTGGGGGGGCAGAAAGAATGGAGGGTTCCAAGGAGCTTTCCAAAGCAGTTCCGCCCCCCCCCCCCCCCCCGCCCAGCACTTAAGCTCCCACGCCCCAAGGGATGAACAGCTGCCTGATTGGCAATAAAGATCCAGGATGTGGTGTGCCCACTCATCGTGGGTGGTGCCAAGTTGTGCCCCGATTGAGGGCCGTTTGACCACCCGTGGGACAGGCACAGCCCCCTGCACCAAGGAATCCACTCGCAGAAACCTGGCTGCTGCTAGATGAGAGGTTGTGGGGGGAGTGGAGTGCAGGCTGCCCACCCGTGGATAAACTCCTCCTGCTGCCCTCCACCTCCCTAACACTTCTCTCTCGGTGAGGAGTCTTCGTAGCCAGGTGGGAAGATCCTAGCGCAGACAGAGATGGGCCCGAGCTGCAAGGTTGGGATGCAGAACCCCCCTCCCTCTCATGGAGCTCGGGGAGGTGGGACCCTGGATTTTGGTTCCGATCCCCCACTCTAGATCTCTCCTGAGCTCTAAACCACCTACCAAGACCTATGGCAGGCAGCTGCTCTGGGCCAAGCTAACCTGGCTAAACACAGGAGTAGCCGGGGTTCCCCACATGGCTGTTGCGGCCAGTCAGAGCACGGCAGCACATGCAGCAGTGTCACAGGAAACCATCCCCCCTCCCCTTCCTGCCCCGTCCCTTCACTTCCTCCAAGGGAAGGGAAAGTTCCCAAGGCACTTGGGACTGTGAGATGCCAGGCATCCATGATGCGTGCCCGCCTGCCCCAGGGGTCCTGTGTGAGAAGGGAGAGGGGATGGGGGCAGGGAACTAGTCTTGGCTAATACACTGAGCATGACACCCTCAGCCAGACCGAACTCAGCTATCATCCCAGCTCTGCCACTGACTCATTGTGTCACCTTGGGCAAGTCACTTACCCGCCCCGGGTTAGATCCTTGCTTGGGTCCTAACCCCTTTCCCTGCTTCTGGGGGGAAGAATGAGCCCTGGCCACATGCTGCCGGAGAACAGGAGCCATAAAAATGGCCATACTGGGTCAGACCAATGGTCCATCTAGCCCAGTATCCTGCCTTTTGACAGCGGCCTGTGCCAGATACTTCAAAGGGAAGGAACAAAACAGGGCAATTATCAAGTGATCCATCCCCTGTCCTCCAGTCCCAGCATCTGGCAGTCCGAGACCCTCTACCAGCAGCTGCATCTGGCCACGCTGCAAGGGGGTGGGTGTTTCACAGAGATGTGGCTCAGCACTGATGGGGTTAATGCAACCATTCCACTCTCCTTATGTTATCGTGAGCCCCTGGGAGCAGAACCTTGTCTTTCAAGTCTCATAGGAAGGCGGCCTAGTCTAGCAGTTAGAGGGGACTGGCGGACCAGCCTTATGGGTTCTATTCTGGGCTCTGCTGTGTGGCCTTGGGCACTTCCTGTTTCGCTGCCTCAGTTTCCCCCTTTGTCAAATGCCAGCCATAATAATGACACTCCCTTCTATAGCATATGGTGATTTCAAAGCACTTTGCTGGCATTCATTCGTTCAGCTTCACAATCCCTTGGGGTGATAGGTACAGGACAGAGAGGCCTTACTTATTCCATGGCTGAAACGCAGCCCTTTCTTGGGTGGGACGTGGCTACTGCTTAGCAGTGCACAAGAACATGACACTACACTAGAGCAGGAAGCAACAGAGAATATCGTATCCAATTGAAACTGAAGGGGGAATCCAGTTCAGCAGAATGTAATCACTGGAGGCGGCGTTTGGCCAGGGCACCAGAATTAACTCCTCTGCTCTGAGGGAAAGCACCAGCGGCCCATGAGAGGGGAGGACTTAGGATTTGTATCTCACCAAAAACATCCCCCTTTTGCAGCACAGCACCCCCTGGCACCATGATGGAGTATGGGGGTCAGCACTGACTCAGAGAGGAGAGCGCCCCCTACTGAGTCCCCTGCCTGCTCCCTGCAGCACAGCACCCTCCAGTGCTACACTGGGGCATTGGGGTCAGCATTGTCTGCAAGGGGAGAGCGCCCGCTAACACAAGCTCTAGCAAGGTCCCAGCTGGGGTAGTCTGTGGCTGCAGGCTGGACTCCCAGTGACAGGGCTCCCAGAGGGGCATGAAACACCCCCTCTCTGCCCAGAGAGAACAAAGCTGCCAGAGAGCAGGGTGCCCATGCCAACAGTGCCAGCCACGTCACTTCCAGACAGGCCCTTCCTAGAGCAAGAGGGGTCAGAGCCGTGCCATCACTACCACCAATTTCTGGTGCTACTGTAGGCTATATGTCAGAGCACACTGGAGTATGCCCCCCCACACCACTGGAATCCCCCCATCCCAGGATCCCCCTTCACACACACAACTAGGCACCCCTTCCTGCCCCTCCCCACCCCCACACCTGCCAGGTACTCCTCCACCTCCACTACCAGAACAACCACACACAACCCTGCAGTCCTGGCACCTCCCCTGAGCAGAGGGGCACTCGCACCCCACCCTACACCCCCCTCACTAGCAGCATTGACACCCACTGAACCTAGCAAAAAAAAAAAAAGAGGCAAAGTGAACAGCAGCTGGCACAGCCCCTCTGCCCTGGGGAGAGAGGGCACCTATGCCCACTCCAGAATTGGGAGCCTACCAACCAAGGGAAAGACCTTTCAGCATCAACGCCACAGGAGACCAAATCCTGGCCCAGTCTGGCCCCCTCCCCTACCCCTCCCGCTTTAACAAGAACACACATCAGAACAGCCACCCTGGGTCCATCTAGGCAAGTGGCCAATGCCAGGTGCTTCAGAGGGAACGAACAGAACAGGGCAGTCAAGCGATCCATCCCCTGTCGTCCAGTCCCAGCATCTGGCAGTCAGAGGTTCAGGGACATGCAGAGCATGGGGTTGCCTCCCTGCCCATCCTGGTTAATAGCCATTGCTGGACCGATCCTCCACGAACTGATCTAATTCCCTGTGCCCAGGAGTCCTGGCTGACAGTCCCCTGCTCTTACCACTAGACTCCACTCTCTCCCTAGGGCTGGGAATAGCACCCAGGAATCCCGGCTAGACCATCCTGCGGTAACAGGTTATAATGCTCATGCACCAGCTCTGCCCAGTCCCTGCCTTTGGAGAGAACCCCGATTCCCCTTCACTCTGGCTGGCCTAACCAGATGCTTTGGGGGTGCTAGGCTGGGCCATCAGGCTGCAATCCCAGCCCATTGAGACTGCAAGCCTGTCCCGGCTGCACTAGGAGGAGACCCAGCCTTATCATGGACAGGCAGCGCTAATGACTCAAGAGTAGGGAGTTGGTATCTCCCACCTCATCTTGTAAGTGCTCCAGTGCTGTAATAGACTGAGAGCTTGGAGACTGACCTCCTCTCAGCAGCCGGCAAGGAGACAGAGATGCCTCTGCCAGCAATTCTTCCTAGGCACTGCCGGCAAAGGGGGGGGGGGGGGGGGAGAGAATGACGGGGGTGGGGAGGGGGGGGTTAATGACCAGAGCCAAGCAGAGACTGTCAATCTGCTGTGTCCCCTGGGACGGGAGAGATGGACCCTGCCCCCAATGACGCTGGCGCGAAGCCATCAGAGTCACTGCACTGACACCGGTGTCTCCCAGATCCCGCCCCCCAGGGCCCACTTAGGTCTGCTGGGCTCTCGCTTTCTTCCTGCTGCAAATCAAACAGAGAAAGGCTGCCCCTCAGCCATGGAGCTCGCGACCCCTACGCGAACTGAGGCACTGGCCTTACCCTCAGCCCCACATCACATACAGGGCTGGCACGCTCTCGCCCGCCTTCATCTGCGCTCGCTTCCTTCCGCCACCTTTTTCTCATTCCCGCCCTTGTCCCACTCCCCACGCTCTCTTTTCGGTCCCATTCCAGCATGCGCCCGTCCCCGCTCCCAGCTGCATGCCCAGAGCAGCTCGTTAGCTTCTCCCCTAGCGCTGACACGCTCAGCACGCCCGGTACTGACACGCTTCACTTTGGCGCAGTGGGTTCATCCCATAACTGGTGCACTCCTGGAGGGGGATGGGGAGTCCTTCTGCAGCAACACAGCAGATGGTGCCACTGGCCAACGGGTCCCTCGGCTCTTGGAGAGCAGGGAGGGTCACACGCACCAGCCAGGGGTACACGGAGGGTCCCAGGGAAGAGGCTGCTTGGATCCAGGGTTTGGATGTGGCCCATTGTAGGGTGACTGGGATCAAAGCTCTGGGGTGTTCGGAGCTGGCCCATCTTACCCGTGAAAGGACACCCCTGAACACACCCCTTCCTCACACCATAAGCAGGCAGCCAGAAAGTTTGTTTTAGTGCCAGTCAAGCAGCGCTCTCCAGGGACCCTGCAGGCGGCAGGCACCCACTGTGTAATCCCCCCCTCCCCCTGCACCATTAGGATCATGGGCATCGTACAGCAAGCTAGCATGAGCACAGGCGCTCCAGATCCTCTCTGGGGCTTCAGACCCAGCCCAGGGTGTTCGCATGACCTGCAGGCAGGCCAGAGATCAGGTGGGAAATGTTCTTTTCTCACTTCCCTCCTTGGCTCGCCAGCATCCCCCCGGGGGATCCCTAGCCCCGTGTCTTGCCTGAAGGAAGCCCCTGAATTGTAGCCTTGAAACAACAGATACTAACCCTGCAGCATCACCCCTGGTTTACCCTAGCCAGTGCTCGGGAGCCTCCCCTACCAGGACCAACCCCGGCCGGAGCCGCTTCCTGGCTGGAACCTTGAAATTACACGCCCCCGCCATCTCTCCTTCTCCGCAGCGCCCAGAGGCGACGGTCCCTCCGCCAAGCCCCCCCCGCCGCGCACTGGGCACCCCCCCAGCACCAGGGCTTCGTTTGTAATGAAAGAGGGGCCGGGGTTCAAGCCATTGCTACACTTTCATAAGTGATGCAGCGAGTCCAGCCGGGCCGGGGACTCTGAACCGACAGACCCAGCGGGGCCCGGGGCTCTGACCCGCCAGCGCCAAGCGCAGAGGTGCCCGGGCACGCACACCCCTGTGTAAACCAGGCTCCCCCGCAGAGTCAGCCAGCGGGCCCAGCAACACCCGGCGCCGCTCCCCTCCCCAGCGAGAAAACAACCAAACTTCAGCGAGCTCTCGCTCTCCGCCGCCTCCGTGCGCCCCGAGCCCACCCAGCTACTCCAGAGGCGCCAAGCCAGGGGCGGGGAGCGGCGCCCCGGCCCCTGCCGCACAGCCACGGAACTCACCCGCCTGCGGGAGCGGAGCCGGTCCCCGCCGCGCGCGCTGGACCAGGGCGCCCCAACCTGGGCTCCGGCAGCTGGAGCCCCAAATGCTGCAGTGAGTCGCGCTACCCACCAGCCCTCCCGTGCGTCGTAGGAGCGCAGCGCTCCCACCTCATTGGCTGAGGTGCCGCTCAATAGGCTAAAGCATCTGCATTAATTGAGAAGGGTCGGGAGGGGAGGGGGGCTGCCCCCCCCCCCCAGCTCCTCCCCACCACGGTGCGGCTGATCCGCCGGCCTCGCCCCTCCCTCCCCGCTATCCCAACTCCTGCCCAAGTGTCCCCTGCCCCAGCTGGACTTTGCTGAGCTTTGCAGTGGGGGCCTGCCCGCAGCTGCAGCGCCGGCGGGGGCAGAGCGCGCACAGGAGGAAATGGGATTTGCGCAGCGGCCGCAGTTCATTGCGCTGGAAGGAGCGGCGAGGAGGGAAGGAAACTTAGAGCGGAGCCAGGCTCGCTCCAAGGTCAAGCTCCGAGGCTCGCTAACCTGTCTGCGCAGTCCCGGGCTCCGAGCCAGGCGCCCCCACCCCACCCACCCCCCGGCGGCAGAGGCGAGGCTGGGGAGCCGACACCCTACCCGGATCGAGGCCCCCTTGCAGGGATCTGGCTCCGCTCTGGATTCGCCAACCCCCCTCCCTTGGGAAGGCTCCTCTTTGGGGCTGGCGAGTTGTGACTCCGGCTTCCCCTTGCCCGGACCCAGTGCTGGGGGTGGGGCAGGCGCTGGAGACCAGGCAGCGCTGCCTAGTAGGGGGGCTGGGGAGGCGGGACTCCTGGGTTCTTTCCCTGGCTGTGCCACTCGCCTGCTGGAGGAAGTTGTCCAAGCTGCTCCACTTTGTATCAGCTTCTCACTCTGTGACCGGGGGACAGTAACACGTGTCCTGGCTCCCTGCTGGGCTGGGGTGGATGTATGGAAGGATGAGGCTTACTTCAGGAGTGGCTGTAATGGGCTTTGAGATCCTCGGAGGGAGAAGAGATAGGGAAGGACAAAACTCTTTTACTCGGTATTAGCAAACTAGAGACAGTTTAATTTAGAACAATCTAGTGATTGTTCATGGGGCAGTTAAAGACCTCAATTTATACAGGAATGAAATATACCCTTGGATGAGCTGTCAGCTGTGGGATTGAATTTGGGACATCGATATCACTCCTGCTGGTGACCAGACAGCAAATGTGAAAAACCGGGACAGAGGGTGGGGGGTAATACGAGCCTATATAAGAAAAAGACCCCAAAATCGGAACATATGGTCACCATAGGAGCTACTAACCCTAGCTCCCATAGCTCAAAGCCTGTAGCTGCCTCATAAACTGCTATACATGGAAACTGATTCTCTCCCAGGGTTTGTAGCCATTAGGAGACAGAGACACACTGTCAGAGGGGTTGGAGCAAATACGGTTGTACCTCAGTGCTTGGCTGTAGACAATGGATCATGTGGTGTGTCCGGGATGGAAGCTGGAGGCATGTAGGTAGGCATAGCGGTCTGTGGGTTTTCGGTATAGGGTGATGTTAATGTGACCTCTGACAGAAAGCAACACCTACAAGATCTTCACCAAGCATTCTCAAAACTACGATACCCACATGAGGAAATAAGAAAACAGATCAACAGGGCCAGACGTGTACCCAGAAGCCTCCTGCTGCAAGACAAACCGAAGAAAGAAACCAACAGAACTCCTCTGGCCATCACTTACAGTCCTCAGCTAAAACCTCTCCAACGGATCATCAGTGATCTACAACCCATCCTGAACAACAATCCCTCACTTTCACAGGCCTTGGGAGGCAGGCCAGTCCTCGCCCACAGACAACCCGCCAACCTGAAGCATATTCTCACCAGCAACTACACACCGCACCATAATAACTCTAACTCAGGAACCAATCCATGCAACAAACCTCGATGCCAACTTTGCCCACATATCTACACCAGGAACACCATCACAGGACCTAACCAGATCAGCCACACCATCACCAGTTCATTCACCTGCACATCCACCAATGTCATATATGCCGTAATGTGCCAGCAATGCCCCTCTGCTATGTACATTGGTCAAACTGGACAGTCCTTACGCAAAAAGATAAATGCACACAAATCAGATATAAGGAATGGCAATATACAAAAGCCTGTAGGAGAACACTTCAACCTCCCTGGACACACAATAGCAGACTTAAAGGTAGCCATCCTGCAGCAAAAAAACTTCAGGACGAGACTCCAAAGAGAAACTGTAGAGCTTCAGTTCATTTGCAAATTTGACACCATCAGCTCAGGACTAAACAAAGACTATGAATGGCTAGCCAACTACAAAAGCAGTTTCTCCTCCCTTGGTGTTCATACCTCAACTGCTAGAAGAGGGCCTCACCCTCCCTGATTAAGCTAACCTCGTTATCTCTAGCCTGAATCTTCCCTGCACATTTATATCTGCCCCTGGACATTTCCACTCCGTGCATCCGAAGAAGTGGGTATTCACCCACGAAAGCTTATGCTTCAATACCTCTGTTAGTCTATAAGGTGCCACAGGACCCTTTGTCGCTTCTTTTAGCTCAAGTGGCAGACCTTAAACAAGCGCCTAACTTTAAGCATTTCAGTGGGATTACTTTCGTGCTTAAAGTCAGGCATGTATTGTTGGATTAGTCTTGGTGACTAGTAACAGCCAAAGCAACTGTTTCCGGGCTCGCCATCCGTTGGAAGTTACCCAGCCAAATGATAGAGTGAATTCATCTGAATAATAAATAGAGTCACAGAAATAAAGCTTGATTTTCCTGGGAGATAAAAGGACAGCGGGCTGATGTAGCATTATGCCTGGGGAATATGATTCAATTCACTCTACTCCAGGACGGTCTTTGTTGTGATGCCGGGCTGGGTTTTGTGTCACAGGAGAACAGGTTTGGCGGTCCCAATCCAGCAAAGCGTTTAAGTATCCCCGCTAATATTTCAGCACTATAGCCTGGACAGCTTTGGGGCACCGCAGGGCAAATCTGGAGTAACTCCATTAAGGTCCGTGTCGTTACCGCAGCATAAATGAGAGAAGAACCGAGGCCTCAGGGAATAACATTCATCCCATTTCTGACCCCGGCGCAAACCCACTGACTTTGCCGGAGGGCCCTGAGGTAAATGACAATAGACTTTAACCCAGAGCCTTCAACAAAGCTCTCAGCCCAGCCTGTAAGAGCTGCCTTGTAGCGTCAGCTCGAGTCCCGGCTCTGCACAGCCCTGCTGGAACTTAAGTGAGTGCATTAGGAATCCTCATCCTCTTTTGAAATCTGGCCCCAGGCACTCAGCTATAATAGGGATCAGGGCCATACAAGCACCAGGCTAAATGGATGAGAGCCAAGGGAAGAGAGAGAGAATCTCATTTTCAGAGAACATTCTCAGTTGTGTGCCCTAATAAACACAGGCGCCTTTGAAATGTTAATTGAATTAATACATTTTGTAGTGACTTGTTACAAACCGCTTGGCCTTTGGGTTTTTTAACGCCAACTAAATGAGCGGCTCAGCCAGGTTCTGCAATCCAATTTATTCTTTTATGAACTAACGGGGCTGCCAAAGGATTGCAGTAAAAAGAGCCACTCTTACAAATACAAACCAATGAAGGGCTTTACAGCTGTGTTCAATTACAATGAGCAGGCCGCCCCTCTCGCCAAAGGCCTTTCCTGCCCCAGACTCCAGGCGGGTTTGTAATGGCTTGGGCCCCGTTCTGGGCCTAGAAAACTCACCACATCTGTGGGAAAACAAGCATGATCTTTGCCCCGCTGAATGACTGCAGTGCTAAGGAGACACTAACAGCTCTTCACCAGGGGGCAATAGGGGATCACAGATTAACCCTTACGAGCTCACTCCATTAGCTGCACTAGGCTGGAAGGCAGGGCCTTGCCCCAGTGACATTGCAGCTCCCTCTCTCGGAGCCCTGCCAGGGCACAGGGGGCTCGGTCCCTAGTCTCCTCCAGCCACGCACCCTCTCTGGGGTGGCTAATACAAGCATGACCACTAGCTCCCCCCGCCAGTGCTGTTCAGTGCTCAAAGCACCAGGGTGAAAGGTATCAGAGGGGTAGCCGTGTTAGTCTGGATTTGTAGAAGCAGCAAAGGGTCCTGTGGCACCTTATAGACTAACAGACATATTGGAGCATAAGCTTTCGTGGGTGAATACCCACTTCTTCGAATGCAAGCACTGCTTGCATCCGAAGAAGTGGGTATTCACCCACGAAAGCTTATGTTCCAATACCTCTGTTAGTCTATAAGGTGCCACAGGACCCTTTGTCGCTTCAGGGTGAAAGGGGCTCCCTGACCCCTCTCCCCACCCAGGGCTGGATAGAGGAGGGGGACAGCACCCAAGTGGGACAGCACCCAAGCAGCAGCCACGGCAGTTTGATCTCAGGGTCATCTGAGTGCCCGGCACAGAGATCCCCGTTCAGCGCCTAGGATCCAGGTCACAGCTCCCATTGGTGCAGAGTGGCTTGCATCTCTGGGAGAGATGAACAGGGGCTTCCACATGCTCCTAGCCCCATTGCCATAGGCCCACCTCAGCCCACACCCTTCCCATCTCTCCTCCTCCCCCTACACTAGCAGTGAGCTTGGCTCCTGTCTGGCCTGAGCTATGCAGTGGTTTAGCAATCGCCCCCCACTTCCCTAATGCACCCGGCTCCCATGACCAGGGGGGTCTCCAAACACTGGTACAGAGGACACAAGTTTCCTCAGAACATGCACCTGTAAAGCACACAGGTCTCAGCTCCATGTGCACTTTGATACAGAGGAGGCAAGCTGGTACCACACTGCAAGAACCCGTAGAACAGGGACAGAGCAACACAGAGGCCTCTTTCCGGCTCCCCCCGCCCTCGGCTTTCCCTAGTGATGCATTCAGCCCTTAATGAGGCTTGAATTACTGCAGTCTCGGGGCAGCCTGAGCTGCAGAACAGACCCAGCGCCGCCCAGCTACCAGTGAACAGGGAGTTCGGAATAAACTCCAGCAGCAGAACCCCGGCCAGCACCTCCATTAGGGCTGAGCCATCTGGGGTCAGGGAGCGACAGCCTGTTCCAGACAGAGTCTGAGGGGGTTGATTAATTTCCCTCCACGCACCGTCCTTGTGGACAGCCAGGGTGGATGTCTGCCCTGGCTGTAATGAAACGGGTGCTGTCCCATTATTGAAATTGAAACACAGATTCATTACTCCCTTTGCTGCTGCTGCAGCGGAGCCAAGGGACTTTTCTGCCGCCCAACTGAGGCTCCTTCCACTCAAGCCAACTGTGAGCGATAAACAGCCCTGTTCTAGCCATCAGGCAAAGGGAGGCAGGGCTGGTTTTTTCCCCATGCAGCCTGGAGTGAAAGGACTTAGCTGAGAGAGACGGTGATTGGGCCTTTTCTGTCCCCAGTCTTCCACTGCCCTGCACTTTAGCTCTGCAGCAGACATTTAACTCAGCTTCCCCCTAGAGAAAGTCAGAGAACTGGCTTTGTCTTTGGGTGAGACGAGGACCCGCTTGTGTTCATGCCACTATCACAAGGGAAGGGGTGATAACCTTGTATAGCGGCTCCCAATATCCCTCCAGCGCTTTCATCCAGACACTAGGTTTGGCTGCTGGGCTTCTTGCCTTCCGTTACTTCCAAGTGCTACGGTGCACTGTTTAACAGGTGCCATGTTCCTCCCCAGCGGCAGCTGCATTTCAGCAGTCCCCACCTGGTGCTTGTCCATGACCTGGTCAAGTGTTTTGCCAACCTGCCGACTGACCAGTGCTCTGTGACTGAGGGTGAGCAGATACTGTAACTGACCACTCAGGGAGTCTCTGCGAGGGCAGAGCTGTCAGGAATACCTTTCCATGACGGCCCAGTCCAGACCCAGATGTAGGGAGAACTTGTGCAGTGACACCGGTCAGCACAGGCTGTGTGTGTCAGGCTGGGAGCTGGAGAGACAGAGAGAAGCAGAGTCTGTCTGTAACCAGCAGCCTCAGTGAAGAATCCCCTGGCGGGGCTGTAATGGAGTGACAGTCCCATCACAGCCAAAGCTGGAGCAGCCAGACCCAGAAAGGAGCCTTGCTAGCAGGCTAGGCTTAGCATCAGCTTGGAGCAAGCCCTACAGACATTTCCACTCTTTAGACCCCATAAATGCTGATGCCCGTCTGGCCACAAAGAATTCACTGGGGCTGGCTGAAAGAGGGGGGGTGAATCCTGGAGGTACAGTGCCTAACACCTAAGTACCCATACAAAAGTTCATGATGATTCTTCTCCAAGCCCATAGAGGGCAGCCCAGTACAGGGGTCTCCACACCTACCCTGGTCCCTGGACCACCCATACTCATTCAAACCCACCCCGCTAGGGAGTTAGCCCATACTTAGCACGTTACTTGGCCTGATTTTCCCCAAGTGCTGAACGCTCTGCTCCCAGCGAAACGGGGGCCAGTCGAAATGGCTAGTGCAGCCTCAGTCTGGTCGTTCCTCCAGCTCTTTCTCCATCTTTGTACAACGGGAGAACGGTCCCGCTAGTCTATGGTCCAATTTGAAACTGCAGCAGGCGTACGCCAGGCCCCCTCCCCTCCAGCTGCTGTAGATCTGCTTAGCAGCCGGCGACGGGCACGTGCCTGCGGCGCTTCTGAAAATCTCACCTGGCACCCACGGTAACTTACTGGATTTAGAGTCCTATGAAGATGGGACCTTTGCAGCGTCAGCATCACACGTCAGACTCTAGGTGGTGCTAAAGACAAAGGGCCAAATCCTCAGCTGGTGTAAATGAGCATGGCTCCAGCATTCTCACTGAGGCTGTGTCAGCTCAGGATCTGGCCCAATAGTTTTTTCTAGACCAAGGGTCTCAAACTCAAATGAGCACGAGGGCCGCATGAGGACTAGAGCATTGGCCCGAGGGCCGCATCACAGACACCCACCCCTGGCCCCGCCTCCACTCCACCCCTTCCATGAGGCCCCGCCCCTACCCCACCTCTTCCCTGCCCCCATTCCAACCTCTTCCCCGAAGTCCTCACCCCAACTCTGCCACCTCCCTGCCCCCGGGGGTGCAGGAGGGGTGCGGGGTGCGGCAGGGGGTCAGGGTGCAAGGTGTGGCAGGGGGCTCAGGGCAGGGAGTTGGGGTGCGGGAGGGGTGTGGGCAGGGCCGTCCCTAGCTATTTTGGTGCCCTACGCAGCCCCCCCTGCGGGAAGTGACCCGGCCCCAGCCTGCTCCATTCCCCCGGCTCCCAGCCACGCTGCTGGTGAGTGCAGAGGAGTGGTTCCCCCCTCCCACTAATCCTGGGAGCCGGGGGAACGGAGCAGGCTGGGGCTGGGTCGCTCCACTTCACTTACCGTGCAGTGAGTGCAGGGTCCGGCCTGGCTGCAGACTTCAGGGGAGTGGGAGAGGGGCTATGGGGGGGGAGCGGGAAGAGGCGGGGCTGGGATGGAGCAGGGGCTGGAGCAGCACACAGCTGCGCAGGGCACCAAGAAATTTTCCTGGTGCCCTACACAGCTGCTCGTGGTGCCACGGGGTAGGGGGGGGGGGGGGGAGCACATGGAGCTTGGCGGGCCGCACGGAAGAGCTCTGCGGGCCACATGCGGCTCATGGGCCGCGAGTTTGAGACCCCTGTTCTAGACCATTTGCCACATGGCCTGTGATCAGCTGCTGCAGGGACCTTTCCTCCCCCACATGCATTGGCAGAGCTTTAAGGCAATGACCACAGCTGCAAGCCTCTTCCTTTTTGATCTGGTCACAGTTTCTGTCTGCCTTGCTCAGGGACTCTAACACAAACACACCAAGCCACTCTTTCTGCGTGTGACACATGCCGTGGGCCTGAGCCCCCTCCCATTCGAATCAGTGGAAAGTCTCGGCTCAGCTGGACCAGAACCCCAGTCCTTCAGAAGACTTACCACCTGCCAATACAACTGTCCTGGTTAAATCCTACCATGCTAAGGCAGTTCTCACTGCCCAGACACTTGCTTACATTAATCTTCCCGCTGCCAGGCACAGACATTTTCCAGCAAATCCCTTAGGGCCAGCTGGACCCTGGACAGATCAGGAATGAATTTTGCCAACTGGCTGGATCACCCTGGATCTGGTTGCCATTGTGGCATGGCCATTCCAGCTACTGTTTCCATCATACCTGACTCAGCAGTTACATCATCGCTGCTCAGCCCTGTGCAGACGACATGCCCGAAGCCCTGAGCTCTCCAGTGTAAGGGACTGTTTCCTTTTTCAGCTGACACAGGCTCTGTTCCACCCAGTGCTGGGATGAGAGAGAGTCAAGGCTCATCAAAGTAACCCTTAACCTAGGGGGACAGATCACAGGCCTGGGAGCCAGGAGTTGGAGTTGAAAAGCCCAGCTCGTCCGTTCACTGCTGCTTTTATCTCTGTGCACGTCGCAGCTCATATTACTGAGCCAGACCTCAGACCCCCAACGTCAGCGGCAGGGCAGTATCCGCTCTGCCTCCTGTTTTACAAATAAATTAACGGAGGGTTACATACAGTCACTTCAGGGAGAGTATGGAACAGTCCCGGTCTCATCTACTCAGCCAGGCCTCTGGGGACTAACCAGCTATGGGCCTGGCTAACCTAGCTGTAATGGGCTCGCTGATGCCTGGGCCATACTCGCTCCCAGAACCCAAATCTACAAAACCTACCGCTGTCTAGCAAACCATTGTGTTCCTCACTGACAAAGCAGCCATCACAGCCTGCTCCAATGGCTAGCACAGAACATGCCTAGCAGCTGTTCTTTGAGCCCCAGGAACAGAGCTCTGTGCTTAAGATGGGAAGGACTAGGGTTCAAATTCTACTGCTGACTCATGCCAATAGCATGATATAAAACAAGCCCCCAATACTCCACATTTCTCACACTGATTGCTTGTTGTGCCCTGGCAGGTTTGACCATTAAGGGCATTGCAAAGCCTAAGCACCCCCTGAGGCTTCGAAATAAGACTTCAATAGTGCCTTGTTCTTGTGCCACATGGGAGTGAATGTTCCCGCCTGTGTCCCTTTCAGAGAGCTTCTTTAGCTTTTGACTTGTGTCTAGAGGCTACCTTGCAAAGGCAAAGCAAATGGGCTTTGTGGCCTGATCTGTTTCTTTATGATGACTCACAAAAGGACTGGGTTGGTGGTTTTGTTAATTTTACTTTAGAAATTCGGGCCTGGCCTATCCGGTTTTTTGGGGAAGGCTCTATGGCTGACTGGAGAACTGCTAAAACGATGACATACCAGTGACAGCTGCCAAACTGAGATGGGAGGGGATTTCTATTAAAATATTTTAAAGCTCTTGGTTTGTTGTTAACACTCATTTAACTCAACTGTCTAATAAACACTTGGGGAAAATCCTCTTTTGCTAAACATTCACCATTCTCTGTCAGTGGCACAGAACAGTCTAGTTTCCTGAGGGCTGTAATACTTTGGTCTCATTTTGGTTGCTAGGTGATCTTTGATATGCAGGAGGTCAGACTAGCTGATCTGGTGGTGGTCCCTTCTGACCTTAAATTCTATGACTAAGTCCTACGGGTCCCAAGGTGCACCCAATGCACTGAGCTCTTCTGAAAACTCTGCCACTTTGTGTCTACACTGGAGCTGGAGATGTAATTTCCAGTGCAGGTTCATAGAATCATAGAATCTCAGGGTTGGAAGGGACCTCAGGAGGTCATCTAGTCCAACCCCCTGCTCAAAGCAGGACCAAACCCAACTAAATCATCCCAGCCAGGGCTTTGTCAAGCCTGACCTTAAAAACCTCTAAGGAAGGAGATTCCACCACCTCCCTAGGTAACCCATTCCAGTGCTTCACCACGCTACTAGTGAAAAAATTTTCCTAATATCTAACCTAAACCTCCCCCTCTGCAACTTGAGACCATTACTCCTTGTTCTGTCATCTTCTACCACTGAGAACAGTCTAGATCCATCCTCTTTGGAACCCCCTTTCAGGTAGTTGAAAGCAGCTATCAAATCCCCCCTCATTCTTCTCTTCTGCAGGCTAAACAATCCCAGTTCCCTCAGCCTCTCCTCATAAGTCATGTGCTCCAGTCCCCTAATCATTTTTGTTGCCCTCCGCTGGACTCTTTCCAATTTATCCACATCCTTCTTGTAGTGTGGGGCCCAAAACTGGACACAGTACTCCAAATGAGGCCTCACCAGTGCCGAATAGAGGGGAACAATCACGTCCCTCGATCTGCTGGAAATGCCCCTACTTATACAACCCAAAATGCCATTAGCCTTCTTGGCAACAAGGGCACACTGTTGACTCATATTCAGCTTTTCATCCACCGTAACCCCCAGGTCCTTTTCTGCAGAACTGCTGCCCAGCCATTCGGTCCCTAGTCTGTAGCAGTGCATGGGATTCTTCCGTCCTAAGTGCAGGACTCTGCACTTGTCCTTGTTGAACCTCATCATATTTCTTTTGGCCCAATCCTCTAATTTGTCCAGGTCCCTCTGTATCCTATCCCTACCCTCCAGCGTATCAACCACTCCTCCCAGTTTAGTGTCATCTGCAAACTTGCTAAGGGTGCAGTCCACACCATCCTCCAGATCGTTAATGAAGATATTGAACAAAACCAGCCCCAGCACCGACCCTTGGGGCACTCCACTTGATACCGGCTGCCAACTAGACATGGAACCATTGATCACTACCCGTTGAGCCCGACCATCTAGCCAGTTTTCTATCCACCCTACCATCCATTCATCCAGCCCATACTTCTTTAACTTGCTGGCAAGAATACTGTGGGGGACTGTATCAAAAGCTTTGCTAAAGTCAAGAAATAGCACATCCACTGCTTTCCCCTCATCCACAGAGCCGGTTATCTCATCATAGAAGGCAATTAGGTTAGTCAGGCATGACTTGCCCTTGGTGAATCCATGCTGACTGTTCCTGATCATTTTCCCCTCCTTTAAGTGGTTCAGAATTGATTCCTTGAGGACCTGTTCCATGATTTTTCCAGGGACTGAGGTGAGACTGACTGGCCTGTAGTTCCCCGGATCTTCCTTCTTCCCTTTTTTAAAGATGGGCACTACATTAGCTTTTTTCCAGTCATCCGGGACCTCCCCCGATTGCCATGATTTGTCAAAGATAATGGCCAATGGCTCTGCAATCTCATCGGCCAACTCCTTTAGCACCCTCGGATGCAGTGCATCCGGCCCCATGGACTTGTGCTCGTCCAGCTTTTCTAAATAGTCCCAAACTATTTCTTTCTCCACAGAGGGCTGGTTACCTCCTCCCCATACCGTGCTGCGGAGTGCAGCCGTCTGGGAGCTGACCTTGTCTGAGAAGACAGAGGCAAAAAAAGCATTGAGTACACTAGCTTTCTCCACATCCTCTGTCACTAGGTTCCCTCCCTCATTCAGCAAGGGGCCCACGCTTTCCTTGACTTTCTTCTTGTTGCTAACATACCTGAAGAAACCCTTCTTATTACTCCTAACATCTCCAGCTAGCTGCAACTCCAAGTGTGATTTGGCCTTCCTGATTTCACTCCTGCATGCCTGAGCAATACTTTTATACTCCTCCCTGGTCATTAGTCCAATCTTCCACGTCTTGTAAGCTGCTTTTTTGTGTTTAAGACGAGCAAGGATTTCACTGTTAAGCCAAGCTGGTCGCCTGCCATATTTACTTTTCTTCCTACACATCAGGATGGTTTGTTCCTGCAACCTCAATAAGGAGTCTTTAAAATACAGCCAGCTTTCCTCGACTCCTTTCCCCGTCATGTTATTCTACCAGGGGACCTTGCCCATCAGTTCCCTGAGGGCGTCAAAGTCTGCTTTTCTGAAGTCCAGGGTCTCTGTTCTACTGCTCTCCTTTCTTCCGTGTGTCAGGATCCTGAACTCAACCATCTCATGGTCACTGCCTCCCAGGTTCCCATCCACTATTGCTTCCTCTACTATTTCCTCCCTGTTTGTGAGCAGCAGGTCAAGAAGAGCTTTTCCCCTAGTTGGTTCCTCCAGCACTTGCACCAGGAAATTGTCCCCTACACTTTCCAAAAACTTCCTGGATTGTCTGTGGACCGCTGTATTGCTCTCCCAGCAGATATCGGGGTGATTAAAGTCTCCCATGAGAACCAGGGCCTGTGATCTAGTAACTTCTGTTAGTTGCTGGAAGAAAGCCTCGTCCACCTCATCCCCCTGGTCTGGTGGTCTGTAGCAGACTCCCACCACGACATTACCCTTGTTGCTCACACTTCTAAATTTAATCCAGAGACTCTCAGGTTTTTCTGCAGTTTCATACTGGAGCTCTGAGTAGTCATACTGCTCTCTTACATACAACACAACTCCTCCACCTTTTCTGCCCTGCCTATCCTTCCTGAACAGTTTATATCCATCCATGACAGTATTCCAATCATGTGAGTTATCCCACCAAGTCTCTGTTATTCCAATTACATCATAATTCTTTGACTGTGCCAGGACTTCCAGTTCTCCCTGCTTGTTCCCCAGGCTTCTTGCATTTGTGGATAGGCATTTAAGATAACTCACCGATCGTCCTGCTGTCCCAGTATGGGGCAGGAGCCCTCCCCTCTTGCACTCACCTACTTGTGCTTCCTCCCGGTATCCCACTTCCCCACTTACCTCGGGGCTTTGGTCTCCTTCCCCCGGTGAACCTAGTTTAAAGCCCTCCTCACTAGGTTAGCCAGCCTGCTTCCAAAGATGCTCTTCCCTCTCGTCGTCAGGTGTAGCCCGTCTCTGCCTAGCACTCCTTCTTCTTGGAACACCATCCCATGGTCAAAGAATCCAAACCCTTCTCTCCGACACCATCTGCATAGCCATTCGTTGACTTCCACGATTCGACGGTCTCTACCCCGGCCTTTTCCTGCCACAGGGAGGATAGACGAGAACACCACTTGCGCCTCAAACTCCTTTATCCTTCTTCCCAGAGCCACGTAGTCTGCAGTGATACGCTCAAGGTCATTCTTGGCAGTATCATTGGTGCCCACGTGGAGAAGCAGGAAGGGGTAGCGATCTGAGGGCTTGATGAGTCTCGGCAGTCTCTCCATCACATCACGAATCCTAGCCCCTGGCAAGCAGCACACCTCTCGGTTTTCCCGGTCAGGGCGGCAGATAGATGACTCAGTCCCCCTGAGGAGAGAGTCCCCAACCACCACCACCCTCCTCCTCTTGGGAGTGGTGGTCGTGGAACCCCCATCCCTAGGACGGTGCAACTCATGCCTTCTAATCGGTGGAGTCTCCTTCTGCTCTATTCCCTCAGATGTATCATCCACGCCACTCTCTGCACTAGTACCTGAGGAGAGAACATGAAAACGGTTGCTCACCTGAATCTGTGTTTCTGGTACATGGACTTTTCTGGTACTCTTTGATGTACCTGCACTGCTTTGATTGGATAAGTCCACCTCCAGCGTAGATGAACCTTAGTCAGGTGCCTAAACTGGAGCTGAGGTCTTTACAAAATCTGTCTTTTAGGGGTCTGAGTGGGAGTTTAGCAGGGCCTAGACCTGGTGCTGGGGGGCCATTACACAACAGCGAATTTTACCACATTAGTAATGTCACCAGCACCAACCATTAAAAACAAAACAAACAAAAACCACACACACACCACACCATGAGTCAGGCATCTCAAAATCATGACATCAGCTTTTAAAAATCTCAGGATTTTAAAATCATCCCTGTTGGGTTATGGGTGGTTTTTTGTTTGTTTTTTTGCATTCTAAGCCTTTAGGTCACATTTTACAGCTTTTGTCTGCAATTCCCAAGGGTGGACATTTGCTTTTCTGCTAAAATGCAAGCTGAGCTTTTGACTCAGTCACCTGACTCCAGGAGCTGGGACTTTAGGAAAAAACACCAAGTACATTGAGATTCCCTAGTTGGCAACACCATATCAGAGGTTGGGCTTTGGATGCTAAGGCACACGGGAGCTGCAGCAGAGCACGAACGGTCTTCCACAAGTCCCCTTTAATAGACTTGTATGTGCTTTAGGATCAGTGTTTTACTACTGAAGGTCTCCTTCTAAAAAGCATGCTCTAGTCTAGCTCGACCACAAGCTCTAGGCTGGATGCAGGAACCCCCGGGGGGACGGGATCTTAGGCCAGTGTCTAAGGATCCCTTCTGGCCTTCAGCCTCTAACAATCTATGAACGTTCGCTTCACGTCACCAAGTCTGAGAGTCCAGACAGGGAGAAATGACTAAGGAGGACTTAAGATGTGATATTAAAGCAAGGACATTTGACCGTAAGGGAAGGACATTTCATAAAATTTAGCAGCATTGGGGCACGCTGTTGTTTGAACAGCACTTTCCATCCCTTGCAAAGAATCATTGGGAAGGCTGAAACGGGGCTTAGAAGTTGGTCTGTTTCCAAATGCATGTGGCTAGGGAGCCATCTGCTGGCAGAAAGTTGCAGCATGTCCTCGCCTGCACAGACTTGGGGCACTGGGTGTGGAGTTCAAATGCAGGACCATCGGAAGCTTTTCTCTGTCACCAACAGAAGTTGGTCCAATAAAGGACAAAGACACCCACCCCCCATACACTGTACTGGGCACAAGGGGAATCAGCTGGAGATGCTGTGGGGATCCATGTCTCAGGTTTTCTGGAAATGTCATTTCAAGGTTTGAGTCTTGGGTCTGGATGATTCCTAGGAGCAGGCCTGTGTGGCAGACGGGGGTTTCACAGCAGGGCTGCCTTTTGGATGGGGAACAGGGGGAGTAGCAGACACCAGGCTGGAGACAGCTGGCCAGCAGGGAGGAGGGCAAGGTGAAAGTGGCATGGGAAAAATGCCCACCCAATTTCCTGTGGCTGGTAAAGATCATCCTGGACCTGCCTTGTAGCAAAGCCCCGAGAATTCTCCATAGCACTGGCACACAACAAATCCAGCCAGGAGGTGTGGGTGCCAGGAAAGGATTAGCAAGTAACTCCCTTGCCTGGGCAAGGTCAACAGCATTGCCAGGGTCACCCCAGGAAGGGGTGGGGAGGAGGTGCCTAGGCTGGCAAATGTGCCTATTTTGTGAGCACTGAGGAGTTGACTCACCACTGGGGCACTCCTAGTGTCTGGGAACAGCAGGCTCTCTTCAGCTAGCGCCTCCTGCTGATGGTTGCTCCGGCCCTGTGGTGATCTGCTTCTTCGGGTGACTCAGCCCTCCAGCCAGGTCACCCCTCCAGAGCACACAGCCCAGTGCACAGCAGCCCAGGGCCCTCACAAGACGCCTTTGACCCCAGCTCTGGGCCCAGTGGTCCTTACCCCTTTCTCCCTGGGCATTAAGACGTCCTTATCCCCTTACACCAGGGCTTCACGCCACCTTCCCAGGGGCTGGTAGAGGAACCCAAGAGCACCCTCTGCACTGGGTTCCAGTCAAGGGACCCTGGGATGAGCACCCACGGTCTGCTCCATCAGACACCTCCCCGCTGCCTCCATGGCCTTCTCCCTACCACTAGCCTTCCTGCAGTCCTTTCCCCAGCCCCTTCCTGGGCCCTTTGTAACAGCTGGCACCTCCTAGGGCTTCTCCTGTGCATCAGGGCAGCCACATTCCCTCTCTCCCTGCAGACCACCGAACGTCAGTCCAGCCCCTAGACTTTGTTTTCACTGCCTCTTGGGCTTCACTGCCTGACTGCCTCCAGCTTCCCCCTGGCTCAGAACTGCCCACCTCTGGCCCCAGGCACCCCCAGCCTCCCTCCTGGATCAGAACCCTCAGATTCTGGCTCTGGCTCCAGGCCTTCTACTGCCTTTAGCCCAAGAGCAGAAACTCCCAGCTACCTCTCTCTCTCTCCTAGGTCGCTTCCCTGACCTCCTTCTCACTGCCCTGTGCCCTTCCTTTCTGAAGACCCAGCTCCTCCCCAGCTGGGGTTAGTCACCAGTTGTGCCCAGCACCCCTCCAGGTGCCACCCAGTGGCCTAATTGGGCTATTAACTCCTGGGGTTTATACATGAGGCTGGATTAGCTCTCCTGATTTCAGGGGCTGGTTGGGAAGTGAAGGAAAAAGGCACAGTGGAGCCATTTCATTCCTTCTGGGGCCGGAGGGACTGGATCCCTCTGGGGAGTGGCACTAGGGAAAGAGGATTTCCCCTGCTAGGCTGCTGGTTTGCATACACGCTGGGTCAGTAGCCCCTGAACGCTGCTCCGTCAGGAGGTGATTCAGCGGCCAGGGGGAAATGAGGTCCTGTTAGTACAGTGCGGGTTCCCAATGCACGGGGAGCTGTGCCACGGGGCAGCCCGGGCACCACATCTGGCAGGGAGCAGCAACGCACACAGGAGCTGAAAGTGACTGGCGTTTGCGGTGGGTGGGCAGCGGATCTTCGTGGGAAAGTTCCCAGCATGTGGCTGCGTGAGTGTGTATGGCCATGTGTGAGTGTGTATGGCCATGTGTGAGTATGGCCATGTGTGAGTGTGTATGGCCATGCGTGAGTGCATGTGGGTGCACCTGTGGGCGTATGAGTGTGTGTGACTATAGGGCAGAGCTGGCGCTGGGAGGGCAGGATGGCAGCCCTGGCCGGAGCTGGGCAGAGGCGGCCCTGGCTGGCCTATGGGAAGTAGTGGAACAAGCACCTCCTGTAACGAAGTGGAACTGTTCTTAATGTTGTTCTTAATGTTCTCTCTGAATACTGTGGGGGGGGCCTCAGTTTCCCCTATGCCGTGCTTAAGTACAAGGGTGTATGATTGTTACAGAGCCCTAGAGGGCAGGTGTGGGCAGGTGTCTGGACACAGAGAATGGCCAACACCCTGTTTCCTGGCAACTGATGGCCTGGGCCCTTCCCCCCTGCAAGGTGATAGCTAAAGGGTTGGAGAACAAAGGAGTCAGGTGACCTCCCGGCCCGGGAAAGGGAAGAGCCCGCAGGGGGAGACTGCTGGAGAGGTTTCAGTTTGGAGCTGGCTGGGGACGTGGGGGGAGGCGCAGACAGAGTCTGGCCTCCCTGCGCGGCCCCGCCCCCCACACACACCGTTTGGAGCTGGGTGCTGAAATGCAGGGAGCCCCCAGGCTGGGGTCTAAGCTCCCTGCCCCCCACCCAGAAGGTCCCGACTGAGGGGTCCTGTTTGTGCTTACAAGCTCTGTTTGGACTGTGTTCCTGGCGTCCCTAATAAACCTTCTGTTTTGCTGGCTGGCTGCGAGTCACAGTGACGCCCAGGAAGAGGGGTGCAGGGCGCTGACTGCCCCACACTCCATGATAGCTCCACACATACATGCTCTGCCCTCCCTCAGCAATAGCCCTCACCCTGACCCATGTGCCCACTGCTAGGGGTGACCCAGGCATTTGGCAGCCATGCCTGGGCACTGCCTGAAAAGGTGCCCGCTGTGACACCGGCCTGCTATGAAATGTGCTCAGAGCCACCAACTCTGTTCCCCAGAGATCAGGGTGTAGCTGTCCCGTGGCAACAGCATCCATGGCAACAACCATCACCGTCAGCCCTCTGAGCCGCCCAGAGACCTTCCCCCGCAGAGCCGGTCCCGACAGCCAGGAGCACTGGGGCACAGGAGTGCCCGGGAAAGCAGGACTCCCACTTCCCACGGCCAGTCAGCCCGGCCCGACCTCCCCCTGGCTCTGGGCTCGGCTGGCCACTTCGCCTGGGCGTCTTGTTACTGCTCCTGGAAATGCACCCCCCCCCCCATTGGACACGGAGCTCGGTCAGATCTCCGGAGGCAGGAGACAAAGCGCCGAGGCAGAGCACGCTCCCCAGAGAATGGAGCGGGATCGATGAGGAGAGAGAAATGCCCATAAACGGTTTTATCGGCAGAGCGCTCATGCATGGCGCACGCGGACAATGGGACACGTCAGGCTGATGCCAGCTCGTGGTAGCTCTAGGACGGCTCCCCATCATGCTGTCATTCAAACCCTGGATTCCTCCCTCCCTCCCCCCCGCACCCCCCGGGCAGTCAGTGTCCAGAGCTTGGCGCTCAGCCCTGTGCCCTCCTAGCTCGGCGCCGGGCCATCACTCATGCCAGCAGGGGTGAAATCCGAGTCACTTGGACTGCTGCAGTCTCACGGTTTGGCCAAGGCCTGGTGGTGCCAGTGGGCCTGGAGCAGGTACAGCAGCTTGGCACGGCCACGCAAGAAACTTTGTAGCCCCTGGAGGTGGGCGAGAACTGAAGCATTACCTGGGATCACCTGAGGGGCTGTGCAGCGGGCTGGCAGCCTGGGACAGCGCCCAGCGCCAGAGAGCTGGATAGCCACAGGGCAGCAGGGCCAGGTTGCACCTCCAGGGGGCAGGAGGATGGGAAAGCTGGGAGGGCGGGTGCCAGTGTAGTGGCACAAACTGCTCCCTGGCAGAAGTTCCTATCTAGGTTGTACTGATAGGGGCTGGGTCTGCGGGACATTGGGGTAGGGGCAGGGGGGCCTGTGGAACACCAGGATAGGGGCCGGGGTCTGTGGGACACCAGGATGGGAGCCGGGTCTCCGGGACATTGGGGTGGGGCCCGGGTCTGTGGGACACTGGGATAGGGTCTGAGGGGTCTGCGGGACACTGGGGTGGGAGCCAGGTCTGTGGGACACTGGGATAGGGGCTGGGGGGTCTGCAAGACACCAGGGTGGGGGATAGGGTCTGCAGGACATGGGGATGGGCGCTGGGGTCTGCGGGAGACTGGGATGGGGGCCGGGTCTGCGGGACACCGGGACAGGGGCAGGGAGGGTCTGCAGGATACTGGAATAGGGGCTGGGGTCTGCAGGACCCTGGGGTAGGGGGTCTGCGGGACACCAGGATATGGGGCTGTGTCTGTGGGACACCAGGATAGGGGGTCTGTGGGACACTGGGATGGGGGCCAGGGGGTCTGTGGGACACTGGGATGGGGCCCGGGGGGTCTGTGGGACACTGGGATGGGGACTGGGGGGTCTGCGGGACATCAGGATGGGGGCTGGGGGGGGTCTGTGGGATACTGGAATAGGGGCTGGGGTCTGCGGGACCCTGGGGTAGGGGGTCTGCAGGACACCAAGATGGGGTCTGGGGGGGGGTCTGTGGGACACTGGGATGGGGGGGGTCTGTGGGACATAGGGGTGAGGGCTGGGGGGTCTGTGGGACATTGGGAGGGGGGTCTGCAAACATTGGGATGGGGGCCGGGGGGGTCTGTGGGACACTGGGATGGGGCGGGGTCTGTGGGACATCGGGGTGAGGGCCGGGTCTGCATGATGATGGGTCCTTGGGCTCCCTGAGTTCGGCACGCGCCTGGAGAGTCACTGAATCTTTGCACCCGGCTCACTAGGCTCTGTGCCTGGGAACACAGAGGCCCCAGCCCTGAGTCACTGCTGGGTGTCCAGCCCTGGGTGTCCCTTAGAGAGCAGTGACCCCCACGGCGGAAGCATGCGTTGCACTGGCACATTGCTCCATGGGCTGCTCCCTGACCCTGTTCTCTCCCCCACACCTCCCCTGGAGGCTGCCTCTGCCTTCAGCAGCATGGCACCGGTGGTGCCATTGGTAGGGCCTGGCGCTGGGATTTGCAAGGAGAACAGTGGAGGCAATTGTCAGAGGGAGAAGGGAGCAGAAGGCAGAGCAGAGAAAAGAGAGTCCAGCTGGGAAACGGTGAGGCCACTTTGCAACCATGTACCAGTGCCTGGCTGCTAGCGTGGGCGACAGAGAGCCAGCGGAATGGGCACACAGGCAGCTGCAAGACATAAACCACCCCCTCGCTTAGATGCAGTGTGAAGGCCTGTGCCCCAGAGGGCAGCTGTGTTCGAAGCCAATCTGCATTGGTTGTTGAGCTGCGGCTTTTAGGCTACGGTGTCTGGGTCACCTGCGTCCCTCTGTGAAGGCTGTAAGGGGCGCTGCCTCTCCAGCACCCTCCCCAGGGCATGGGGGAGCTCGGCCCAGCAGATGCTGTTATGAGCAGCTGTCTCTTGTATGGTTACAGCCCTTGTTACGGTAGTAGCTGAGCAGCTCAAAATCTTTACCTCATTTATCCTCATATACCCTGGGAGGCTATTAGCCCCATTGTACACAGGGGGAAACTGAGGCACAGACAGGCTACATGACTTGCCCAAGGTCACACAGGGAGTCTGTGACAGAGCAGGTGCTTGAACCTAACGCTGCCTAACCAGAGGGTCCATCTTTCCCCTTGCCTCTTTCCCCGCTAGGCTGTGGGAGCTCTGGAGAGAGGTGCTTGAGCAGAGTTGGGGAGAACTCCCAGTGCCTGACCCTGCCAGTGTGTGACACCAGCCAGGGGCATGTGGGCACGGGGTGTGTGTGTGAGAGACGACACAGGGGTTTAGTTTCGTGTTGCACCATAACTGAGCTATTTGCTTGGGTTCTAACTAGGGATCCTGCCTGCAGGGTTGCGTCCTCACAGGGTCTGTGAGATAAACCAGGTCTTTACCAAAGGGCACAGGAGAGACAACTGCCATCCTGTGCAGCCAAGTCACCCCTCCAACCTGCCCCACCACAGGCCTCTCCCACTCACCCACTTGGCCTACAGCAGCTCCCCGACGGGGCGTGGCAAGCACTGAGGGTGGGGCTCACCACTGTTTGCAGGCGCCCTGAGTTGCTAACACTCATGAAACTACCATACTGGGTAGGGGCTGCTTGTGATCATGGGACCGGCCACAGGCAGATCAGGAATTGGACTCACACCTCCGATTGCAGTGTAGACGCACTCTGAGTGTGCCTGGTACTGAGCGTGGGGCAGGGCTGCTGCAGGTGTGACATAAGGCTCAGATCCTGCTCCTCTGGGGTTATTAAAAACCCCAGGGCACTTTGCGCTTTTGTTGTCCTGGCTCAACTGGAGTTTGAGGAACTCCATTCCCGCTTCCTACCTTCCCCTGCCATTTTCATTGGCTACAACGGTGAGCCCCATCTGTCTGCCACCATCCCTGTGGGCGCTTGATCCCGGCACGTCGCCTCTCTCCCCATGTGGCAAAGGAGCCGAGATTGATTTCTGTAAGAATCCAAATGTATTGACCAGCGAGACGAATATTGACTGGTGAGAAACTAAAGTCAGCGTGTAGCTGGGGGTGAGATCTCCAAGGTTACTGACAGCAGGACAGAGCTGGCTGGGTTAGTTACCTAATGAATAGGGCAGTCATTTGCCCCGTCGTTTCCTGGAGGGCTATTGGTGGCGGTGCTTGGCCTGCTTGGCCAGAAAGCATGAACACAGCCAGCGGGGCTGGAACCTCATCTCCCAACCCCCTTGGAAACCAAGATTCCCAATGGGAGAGCTGTAAACTACCACGCATGATGCGACTCATGTGCAGCCCATCAAGAGGCACCTGTACGCAGCTGAGAGCTCTCTGGTTAACACCATCCCAGGCTGCATTCTCACTGAGCTCCGAGCTTGTAAGCAATAGAATCCGGCCGACTGTTCAGCCATATCCCGTGCAAAGGTTTCTGGGTATGCGGGGTTTCACAGGGTGGCCGGCACTATGAATGTTTGCAAGGGCTTGGAGAGCCCCAGAGGAAAGGGTGCTTAGATACATGCGGCTCTACATGAGAGCTATCAGTGGAGGCATCCCAGTCATTAAGCAAGGGTGGACCAAGTTGATCATATGGGCTCTTGGGCTACTGGGATTACCCAATATAATTTTGGAAACGTCCTTAAGGCATGAGTCACATGACTGGCTGAACAGCTGCAGAATTGCACCAGAAGCAATGAACGGTGTCTGCTTCCAGCGTGCCCCTTGCAGCGGGCCCAAGTGTAGTAGTGAGCCATGACAATTCCGGGACCACGCAACATCATGTAGGCCACATATCACGGCCCTCCTGGCTTGCTGCTCATTGGCAGGATTCAAACCCAGGACACGACGGGTGGAACACATGAGGAATCTCCCTTAGCCTGAGCCATACTGGGGCTTATAACTTTGGTGGTGCCTTTAGCCACGGGAGTGTGGGGGGGTCAACCTAGCCCCCAAAATAGCAGCCATCTGGTCATGTAGCACAGGGCTCTACTTCCATTCACATACACATCCTCCTCTGGTGGAAAAATGCACCAATGAACACAAAAAGGAGTGGAAACGGCTAACATTAAAAAATAGGGTGTCAAGGGATATTACCAAGCCTGGGGCCTTTATCCCTAAAGCCGTACTGCAAACTGCAACCTGTGGCCAAGGTAACACGTTGTGAGCCACATATGCAGCCCACAATGATAAATAGCTTGAGAACCACTGATCTAGTCTGACTTCCTGCAGAACACAGGCCGGAGAACGGCCCCACAATAATTCCCAGGGCAGAATTTCAGAAAAACATCCCTACTTGATTAAAAAATTGCCAGTGGTAGAGAATCCACCACAACCCTTGGCAAATTGTTCCAGTGCTTAATTACTCTATTAAAAAAATTATGCCTTATTTCCAGTCTGAATTTGTCTAGTTTCAGCTTCCAGTCATCGGATCATGTTAGACCTTTCTCTGCTAGACTGAAGAGCCCATTCTTAAATATTTGTTCCCCATGTAGATACAGCTTGTAATCAAGTCACCCCTTAGCCTTTTTTTTTGTTAACTAAATCAATTGAGCTTTTTCAATCTATCACTCTCAGGCAGGTTTTCCAATCATTCTTGGGGCTCTTCCCTGAACCCTCTCAAATTTATCAACATCTATAAGGTGGATAGAAAGCTGGCTAGATCGTAGGGCTCAACGGGTAGTGATCAATGGCTTTATGTCTAGTTGGCAGCCGATATCAAGCGGAGTGCCCCAAGGGTCGGTGCTGGGGCCGGTTTTGTTCAATACCTTTATTAATGATCTGGAGGATGGCGTGGACTGCACCCTCAGCATGTTTTCAGATGACACTAAACTGGGAGGAGTGGTAGATACGCTGGAGGGTAGAGATAGGATACAGAAGGACCTAGACAAATTAGAGGATTGGGCCAAAAGAAATCTGATGAGGTTCAACAAGGACAAAAGTGCAGAGTCCTGCACCTAGGACGGAAGAATCCCATGCACTGCTACAGACTAGGGACCGAGTGGCTAGGCAGCAGTTCTTCAGAAAAGGACTTAGGGGTTACAGTGGATAAGAAGCTGGATATGAGACAAAAGTGTGCCCTTGTTGCCAAGAAGGCTAACAGCATTTTGGGCTGTGTAAGTAGGAGCATTGCCAGCAGATCGAGGGACATTATCATTCCCCTTTATTTGGCATTGGTGAGGCCTCATCTGGAGTACTGTGTCCAGTCTTGGCCCCACACTACAAGAAGGATGTGGAAAAATTGGAAAGAGTCCAGTGGAGGGCAACAAAAATGATTAGGGGGTTGGAGCTCATGACTTATGAGGAGAGGCTGAGGGAACTGGAATTATTTAGTCTGCAGAAGAGTGAGGGGGGATTTGATAGCTGCTTTCAACTACCTGAAAGGGGGTTTCAAAGAGGATGGAGCTTGGCTGTTCTGTGGTGGCAGATGACAGAACAAGGAGTAATGGTCTCAAGTTGCAGTGGGGGAGGTCTAGGTTGGATATTAGGAAACACTATTTCACTAGGAGGGTGGTGAAGCACTGGAATGGGTTCCCTAGGGAGGTGGTGGAAGCTCCTTCCTTAGAGGTTTTTAAGGCCAGGCTTGACAAAGCCCTGGCTGGGATGATTTAGTTGGGGTTGGTCCTGCTTTGAGCAGGGGGTTGGACTAGATGACCTCCTGAGGTTCCTTCCAACCCTGATATTCTATGATCCTTCTTGAATTGTGGGCACCAGAACTGGACACAGGATCCCAGCAGCGGTCACACCAGTGCCTTAATACAGAGATAAAATAACCTCTCTGCTCCTACTCAAGATTCCTGTTTATGCATCCCAGCTTGACACACAGTTGAACAGCTCTGATTCTATGCAGTAGAGGGCAGTGCTCCCTGGCTTAATTCCCCTCCTCATTACAATATGATAGTAATTAGCAAGGGTGTCAGAATCCACCTTCTAGATCAAGGGGTGGGGTGGGGCTTAGAGGCAGTCCCCCCCCCCTTCCTGGGATAAATAGGACCAACAGACAGACAGTACAGGAGATAAATTTATTGAACTTCCAAGGTGTTAGACAGATGACCCCAGAGGAGACATGCCATTTGGTGTGACCGGTTTGGGCAGCAAGAGATGAGTAGGTGAAAGATTGTATTTTGCTCTGTCTTTATTATTATTATTTTAAAAGCCTATTTCTGGCTTCTTCTTCTTCTTCTTCTTTTTAAAATTTTTAAACTTAAGTACAAACAATTCATCTTGGAAACAGTCCAGCTCGTGTTGGTGTCCCATGATTGTTTCCGCAGCTATGTACAATGTCTGACTCGCGGTTTTTTGTCGTGTCTACATCAGGTATAAAATGGAGCAAGTCTACAAAGAATCTCTTCGAGAAGGAAAGGAGAAAGCAAAGAAAGACAGGAGAGAGAGAGAGAGCCAGCAGTAGAAATTTGGACCAAAATCTTAAGAGAAATTTAAAAAGTCCTATAAAACCCCCTCAGAAGGAATACCATGCAGTTAAGAAACACAGAACCTCATCAATTACACAGCTCATCTAAAACAGGAATTCGTCCATTTCAGGTTTTTTTTTTATTCAATAAAAAAAAGGTTGGTTTGTTTTTAATAGAAAAAAGCTAAACTCGTAAGGTTTGGGCCACCCGTCAGCAGTCGCTAATGGGCCAAGGAGACCCAAGACTTTGGAGGAATCCTAAATTCAGCCCCTGATGGAGTGCAGCCCCGTCTCAGGCTCACAGGGGGGAGAGCAGAAGAAAGGGTTAATCAATGGCTTTGGCAGGGGAGGTGGGGAAGGGACGTTAGGTTGGCCAATGGTTGGATGAATTAGTGCAATTGTCAGCTTCTCCAACAGCCTCACTCCGGCTTTCTGTGGGCATCAAGGCCCTGGGTATCTTAGCACCACGGCTCCAGGCGGAGCCCGGAGGAACCAGCCACCGTCTCCCTTTGGCTTGCTCATGGATTGATGGGTCGAATTCCCACAATCTCCCCCCTCATTTTTTTTGCAAAGGATGGGCTGAAGTTAGGACAGCATCAAAGGCTGGTCCCACATTCCCTCCCCTCTGCCCCCCGCAGGTGCTGCATTTGCTACAAGAGGCAGCCAGCGCTGAGCCCCTCTCTGCAGGGCTGGAGCATCGTGCCCCCCGGTAACAGTGGGGCCTTGAGCCTGTTTCTTTCAAATCCTCCCTCGAGAGGGTCAGCTCAGGCCTTCGGGCCTCGCCCAGCAGGGGTGAGCGGGCAGCGTTCCATTGCTCCCCCTACATCGAGTGCTGAGCTCCCTTGGTTATGGGGTGTCTGGCGGTGGATGGGGGAAAGGCAGGGGAGCTTGACTTGAATTGGGAATGGAAACCATAGCTTGGGGGGCAGGGGAGGCAGGGGCAGAGGAAAGAGTTGGTTCCAACTCTGTGTGGGTCTTTATTCTGCCTCCCAACCCTCTGCCCGGCCCTAGCACCTGCCCATTTCCAGTGCTGGCCTGGAAAGCTCCATGCTGGATGGACAAGGGCTGCTCCTAGGGATGGAGCTGGACCACGGGCAATAGCCAAGAGCTCCGGGCGTGAGGCACCCAGATGCAGTTCAAGGGGAGCTGGGGGGCTCATACCCTTAGGCTCCTTTTAAATGCCCAGCCGCAGCCTGTTAGAAACAGGCCCCTCCCCCCACGCCCTCTCAGCGTCAGGCTCCTGAACCCTCCCGTCCCCTGTGCTGCCCCCTCTAGCACCGCTATTGCTGCAGCCCAGGCAAGGGGACGGGGGCGGGGGGGGAGTCCCAGTCTGATGGGGCAGGGCTACTGCCCTATAGCGATTGCTGGGCAGGTGTCCCATACAATCAGAAACATGAGTCCGCACAGCACAGTTATTCACACATAGTACAAAAAAGGACAGACAGGCGGGGCCGGGCCCCGTCCAACTCACTCGGGTCCTCCGGGTACAGCGCTATTTACAGTGTGTCCTTATCCTACAGAGGGAACAGAAAAGGCAAACGAGAGAAAACCCCCGTGTGGAGCCCAGCACGCGGCGGGTCAATCACTGTGCAAAGCGCCCGGCTCATACGGAGCTGGGGGAATGGTGCAGCGGGGACGTGGTGATACAGAGCGGACGGACAAGGACCAGGGCTCACCCTGTAGAGACGCGTTGGCGGAGAAGCCGCCTGTGCCATGCAGCTCGCTGTGTTCCTGCCCTTGGCGGCTTGGCTGGTTTAATGCGCTATCTCCTGGCTTTTCCTTCCTTGCTAGGAATGGGCACACCCCGCCCCCCGCTGACTGGCGCAAACTTGGATGCCAGTGCTAGATGCCAAAGGTTGATTCAAACCCTACAGGACGCAGCTGGGTCCCAGCCACCCAAATGGGGCATACCCAGCGCAGCGCTGGTGCACTGACAGGGACGCCTGGCCACGGTGAGGAGGGGGAAATAATGGGTGTGGCTGGGCAAGAAATTAAGGCCTAGGGCCCTGATCCTCAAAAGGGATTCAAGTGCCTCACACCCACTGAAATGAAATGGGGGCGAGGTGCCTATGCCCCTTGGAGTCTTGGCCTAAATAGTCAGGTGTCCCCCCCCAGGAGCAACAGCTGCTGAGCGCCTTCAAACCCAGGTCTCCAAAACAGAAGCCACAAAGAGTGTAAAAGAAACCTCTGGCAGCTGCCCAGCGCACCGGGCGATAGGGTGGGATCACTGGATTCACAGTGGGGATTTAATTACCCAGCTACCTGTGCTGCCAAACACTAAAGCCATGCTGGGTCAGAGCAGCATCTACGTCGCAACACGGGACAGCCTGGGCCCAGAATACAGCACCTCCCTTTGAGACAGGGCCCAGCTGCCCAATGTGGCTCCAGTTCTGAATCCAAACGTTCGTGTGTGTGTGGCGGGGTTGATCTTGGGTTCTGCATTGGGCTGATCTTTGCCAGAAAGATGCCAACGATTTTTCTTTGACTGTGGCCCAGAAACCAGCGGGAGACAGGCACCGAAATACCTTTGAGGCTCTTGACCTCAGTCTTGCTGGGAGTTTGCACAGCACACACAGGCCCCAGTCCTGAATGGGCTCTCTGGCTGCTCCTATAATGTCGGTGTTAACACCAAAGCAAAGGGGATTGAGAGATGAGCAGCTCCGGTGAGAATGGAGCTGGAGAGATGAACAGTAGGAGGAAGAATTAAGAGAACTATGCATCAGTAGATTTGCTACGTGGTGGCTAAGAAACAGCGAGGCCCTTCTAATTGCCTGCAACTCTTGGAAAGGTGTTGAGCCCAGGGAAGAGGAGGAATCATGTGGGTTGGGACAATGGGAGTTTTGACCAAAAGCAAATTTCTCAGCAGCAAGAGGGATCGGTGTGGAATGGTCGCCCTTGGGCAGAGGTGGCTGGGCCATTGCTTGAATCATTTAAGATCAAGCATTTTTGGGGGGAGGGATAGCTCAGCGGTTTGAGCATTGGCCTGCTAAACCCAGGGTTGTGAGTTCAATCCTTGAGGGGGCCATTTAGGGATCTGGGGCAAAAATTGGGGATTGGTCCTGCTTTGAGCAGGGGGTTGGACTAGATGACCTCCTAAGGTCCCTTCCAACCCTGATATTCTATGATTCTATGATCACGGAACAAAGCCCTGGAGAACAGAGCCTGCGGGATAGACTAGATGGGACACCCCAGGCCGTTTCCCATCTCTGTCCGCACTGATTCTACCTACACTGTTAAGAGCCGTGGACATCATCTGTTCCATTTGTCGCTTCACCCCTGCCACCGGACCCTCAGCTGGCGCAAAGTGCTGCAGCAATGCTCCAGGGCAGCTGCACCGATTTCCACCGGTCGAGGGGCTGGCCCATAATATCCGCAGATCGGTGGGAGGTAAAGCTCATAGCCAAGAGTAGCAAAAACCAGCGCCCAAGGCAATCACCAAGGGGATTGTGCACATTAAACCAGCCAATGGACCCTTCAGCTACAGCCAAAGCTATCACCACCCCCCGCCCTGAGTTCCCAGCGTTGTACAGACAGCCCCCACGTATTTGGTTACATTGACAGGGTGGACGTGCCCACGATTACACACAGAGAGCGAAGCGAGCACCTTAGAGCTGCACACGACATTGCTGCAAATCCCTGGCAGCGCCGGTCCAAGGGTCTGCTCTTGGGAGGGTCACAGACACATTTCGATGGGAACGCCCCCCGCGCCTACACACATGGCGTTGGGGGTAGGGGGCGCGGTGGGGAATTGCACCAGGCCAGATAAAAGGCCTCTTGGGTTGGTTTTAAGCCCCCGGAGAGCGTCAGGGACAGAGAGATTCTGTGCACAGGCCTCGGCCATACCCAGCAGGCGCCGTGTGCCAGACCCCCCAAGCCCTGCACCCCGAGATAGCACACGACTGAGAAAGGCAGGACGGGTGTTGTTTTGTGTCATCTCCAAGCAAAAGCAAAGCAGAAAGAGAGCAGCACCTGCCTCCTGCCAGAGACGCCCTTTGTGAAGGCAGGGCAGTGGGGCCAGAGCCCTTTTCAGAACCGTGGCCACTGTTGAATCAGCCCCTCCAGGCCGAGGGCGCGGCAGCTGATTGCACTCTGCCTGCGGCGTGCGGCCAACCTCCACCAGCAACGAAGTTCGCCCTTGCTGCCCGCTGCGGGGCTGCCTGACGAGCCAGGAGCCCATGGCCCTGCCCTCCCCACCAAGATGCCAGGCTGCTACATCTGGCCAGATCCACAGGGGCTCCAGTAGCCACCAGCACTGGTTCCCCTACCCCACACCTCCACCCTCCATCACCACCAGGGTGAACTCAACGCAACAAGCTACAGGATGGGGAGAGCCGAGATTGGAGCTCCTGCTCTCTCCTCCACTCGTGCGTTTTTCACAAGCGTGTGCCCATAGCCACCTCCCCAGCACAGGCTGCAATCTGCATGGGACAGCGTAGGCAGCTGGGCAGGGCTGGCCCATGGGATCAGACCCATCAAGAGACAAGGCTGGCGCAGCAGATCTGGCTGTGGGATGGCACCAGGTGAAGCGCAATAGGGCCAGGAGTTTGCCTAGAGGATGTATTTGTAGGTCATGTCCACGGTCACGTAGGGACAGGGTGGATTCTCCGTCACTTGGAGCCTTGAAATCCTGACTTGGTCTCTTTCTACATGATCCTCTTGAGCCTAACCACGAGCTTTGGCTGGTGGCAGGAACCCCTGGGTCAGGTTCTCTGGACCCCCAGAAGCGTAAGCAGGGTCCTGGGCTCCGACAGTCTCCTGGAGGCTGAGACCTGGTCCAGAACTACCTGGTCACGGACGCTCATGAGACCCAGCTCACGGCCGGCAGCAACATCAAAGCTGAACACAGCGGGCAGAGGCCAGGGACGCCTCTTTGTTAGCAGCAGGCACCCCTCCACGCCATGGAGCCAGAGAGGGATCGACCTATCCCAGCCCATGGGGAGCTGGGGTGAGTGCTAACCGGAGCCCAGCACTCGATAGCCGGGACTGTGGTGGAGCTAGGACCATGCTCCCAGGTCGGCTTTCCTCCCTGCTCGCCGGACAGCAGAGTGGGCCTTGGCGGTCCCTGAACGTACGGCAGCGGAACATTTATGCAGGACGGGAGCATCACAGGCACCAGCAGAGAAAGGGTTAAACACGCCTACCCTCCCCTTCCCCTGGTTACACATATTGACTGTTTGGCGCTCATGGGCTGGGGCCCAGCCACGTACCCAATGATTTGGCCAACACGTGCCCTTGCCTCCTACACTCCAGGCTGCTCCATTGGCCCCTGCGCCAGAGGTAATAAGGCAGCATTGCAGCACCATGGTTGCCCCCCACCCCCCCTCCACAGCCACCTCTTCTGGCTGTACAGTTGCATATTTCTTTTGCAGGCCTTGGCTTGGATCTTCACAGCTTGCAGGGACAGCAGCGCAGATTCAGTCTGCAGCACGAGGCAGGACTCCCAGATGGGGGCTTCCGCTCCCTGCATGGTCTTGGGCAAGGGAGATCCCTCGGCAGCTTCCTGCTCTGGGGAAGGGACGTGCCTCTGCACGCAGCTCTGCTTGAGCAGCTCAGGCTGAATTCTAAGCAAGAAAACCTTGCCAGGCTCCTGAAAGGCCACAGGCCGCTTGCCGGAGACTCAACACGAGGTGCTAGCCTGTCTCGATTGCTAGGAAACAGCACCCACTGGGCTGACACGATCCCTCAGGCCCCGAGTTACTGGCCTCTTGGGCTGAGTATATGAATGGCCCTGGGGGAATAGTTGCCTAGAGGACATGTCTGCACATCACCAAGTCCCATGGTCATCTAGGGCCAGGGTACGTTCTCCAGAGCTTAGAGCCTTTAAATCAAGACTGGGTGTCTTTTTCTAAGCCATCACACACAAGCTGTGGGCTGGATGCAAGAATAGGGCTCGGGGCGGTGAGGGAGTTCCCTGGCCCGTGCTATGTAGGTGCTGAGCCGAGCTGAGAACGGTTCCCTCTGGCCTCAATGGCTAGGGATGCTATCTTGAGCTATTTCATGGCGTTCTGATGTCCAGAAAGCTATGGATGAAAGGTATGGGATGGTGCCATCCAAACCAACTTGGGACTCCTGAGACGAGAGATCCCTGCAATGTACTGAACCCACCCCCTGGATGGACCCAAGCCAACACTCCCAGCCAAGCCTGGGGCCTGAGGGAAACCAGGAAGGGCTCTCCAAGGGCATTGGTTGGGGGATCTTTCATTGGTTCCCCTGCTGCTGTGCATGGAGGAGGGAGGCCCGTGTGTTGCCTGCTCCTTGTCTAGATGCCACCTAACGGCTACTGAGATCTCTATGCTGGACATGGAGACGTGGAGCGAGAGCTCTGCATGCGCTAACCATGCATGGAGATGTGGCATAGGGCCCCTCGCCTCAGTGTCCCGTCACCATCTACCCTAGCCAGCTGAGAACGCTCATGGGGGACGAACCCTACCAGCTCTGCTGGCTTGGTGGGAAACTGTCACCATCTCTGGCTACTCCCTCGGACTTGAGCCGCCAGGGGCTGCAGCGGCCCTGTCTTCCCGCTCCCACTGGCAGGGCCTTGCCCCCCAGCTACGGGCATCTTGTGCTTATAGAAGATGGGCGTCACAAAGTGGGTGGGGAGGGGAACCCCCCCAGCCAGTTGTGCTTCTTTGGGAGCGTCGTGCTGCTGACTGAAGCCACGTTGAGTCTGACAGGAGCTGCGAGGGGGGAAATCAGTTACTGGAGAGCATCCAGTCAGCACCAGTTTCATCACCGAGGTGACTGGGGCGGGGGGGGGGGGGGGGAGAGAGAGAGAGAGAGAAGAAACCAACAGCTACAAAAATAAACGAGTCAAACGGAAATGACAAAAAGGAATCGACCCACTGCGAGGCTGCCCGCTCCTCCTCGGGCCGCAGCAATGGGGAGAAAAGAACCAGAACCAAAGAGGAAACAAAGGAAGAGCTGAACTCTGTCCAAATCAAAGGGGTGGGTGTGTGTGGGGGAAATAATATAACCAAAGCAGGGTTTATTGGGAAGTCCTGGTTTAAATGACGGTCATGCAGATTAAATAAGGGATGTACAAAGACAGAGCTGAGAGTCCGCCTCCTCCTCCCAGGCCTTCGCTTGCACTGGAGTTTGTGGGGTGGCTGGCGCGGGAGACAGCGGAAGCCGGTGCCCGTCAGGTCTCTGACAGCGCGACACAGACACTTTCATCAGGAGTTTGTTCTTCTCTTTGCCCCGCAGATTGATTGTTTCATTTAAAAAAAAAAAAAAGCTCTTGTTCTGGGGCTGCATGCTCCTCCCTGCCTCCCAGCCGCATCCCGCGAGGGGTCCCCTGGGGTCCCCCCCCCCACGCAGGGGCCTGCCCGTTGGTGCCGGGGAGTCTGCGTTGGCTGCATTTGGCCCCCAACCCCCAGGAGTTTGCAACAGAGACAGAAAAACCAAGAAGAGAGACCAGGATTCTCCTACCGCCAGAGTCAGGCTGAGAGGCTGGTGCCTCGTGCTCTCTCGCGGTCTGAGCCCCGCTGCCCCAAGGGGACGTGCCAGAGCCCCGTGTCCCTGCCGCTTTCCAGCCCCGGCCGCGCGCTCCCAGGAGACCAAACGAAAAGCAAAACCACCCAGTGGGGACGCTGGCGGCCGAGGGCAGCGAGCTCCCTTCCCCGGTGCGGTGCAGCCTCACGGCGTCGGCTGCAGGTTGGGATCCACCAGGGTCTCTCGGTCCGGAGACTCGATGTAGTTGGCTGCTTCCTGGAGCTTCAGCAACATGGCCATCTGCGCGGGAGGCAAGGGTACCGAGGGCGGCTCAGCCAGGCACGTCCGCAGCGGGGCACGGCCAGTGTCCCCCCACACCTGACCCACAGCCCCCTCGCCCTTGACTGTCAGCCAGTCCAGTCCAGCTCTGTGGATGCCCCGCCAATCCTGCCCCATGGCTACTCCACTCCTGCCCCCCCTCAGCTCTACCAGAGCCCCCCACTCCTGACCAGCAGAGTCCCCACCCCACGTTCCCATCCTTCAGCTGGAGCTCGGTGTGACCCAGGAAGCTCTTGGTGCCCACTGGCACAAGGGTACACAGATTTGCATAGGGATCCCCTGGGTGAAGTAGACACGTTAGTTCACCAAAGAGTGCCAACGTGAGGACACTACTGAGAGCCAGGAGCCTGCTGGTCCTCATAAGCATTGCAAAAGGTGAGTAAGGTGAAGACTGAAGAAGTTGCGTGTCTACACTGACAATTACGGCCATAAGGTAAGGCAGGTCAGCCCAGGAGGGGTGCTGCGGCGGGTGGGTTCTCTCCAGGCAGGGGTAACAGACGCTTCTCCCTCGGTCTGGTGGTGTGTTGGGTTGGGTGTATTGTGCACTGCAGGGCTTACGAGGGATGCCTGTTTGCAGACCAAGCCAGATACCAGCCTGCTTGTACTGGGCCCCATCTGCCATGCGTTTCGGCTTGCTCCCCTCAGCACCCATTATACTGAGCGGCCCTGCTATTAGCCGCGTGCTCAATGGAATCTGTCTCTGGGGAGCGTCGCCAGCCTGAGACACCCGGGGGAGGAGGGGGGGTTTGCTCTGTGACGGTGTACGGACAGACACCTGGGGAGGATGGACTCACCTCCCCACCAGTCAGATGGCCTTCGGGATGCCCCTGTGCTCCCCACCAACCCTCCCCATAGTAACCCCCTTCCCCTTCAGGACTCTCTACCTAGCCACTACTACACACTGCCCCGCCCCCCCACTGCCTCTGTGACCCCACCCTGTATCTCGCAGGTTCTGACCCCCCACATGCTCGCTTGCGCCCCCTACTGGAAGAGGCCCATACCAGGGGGTCCGAGTCCAAGGAGCTGGGCGTGGTGTCTTTGACAGTCCGCTCCTCCGGGGGGGAGGCTGTGGTGTGGGGCCCCACGCTGGGCGGGGGCAGGTGGTACAGCTTCGATTGGTCCTGCTGTGCTGACGGCCAGGGCAGGGTGTCCCGGACCCACTCCACGGGGTCTTCCCAGGCTGCTTTCTGGCCGTGGACCTGAAAGTGGGGGGGACAGAGACTGGGTGAGGGGACAGTGGGGAGGGGGTGCCAGGGCTCCATGCTCACGGCACCGTGGGCCCAACTCCCCCATGGAGGCAGCTGCAGCTGTCCCACGGACGGAGAGTGGGGCTCAGGACTGGAAGGTCAGGGTTAGCGTAGGCAGAGACCAGGCAACCTTCTAACACCCAGCTCTGCTGGTGCCCCTCAATCCCGACCCGCAGTCCCCTGCCCTGCCCAGCCCTCTTCATCTCCTGCCAGCTCTGTGGTGGGTCATTCTCCTGGCTGTGGGGCAGGGCGGCTAAGGCCATTCCTCTGATCGGATGCCCCTCACGAGGGCTGGGGTGTTAGAGCCCTGGGTCTGTTCAGCCCACGCTTGGCAGGCAGAAGCTTCGTCCGGGTACCTTGATCCCGTCCTTTGCCCCCTCCTGCAGGTAGGGGATGATGGAGTTATTCCACAGGTCGATGAACCAGGTCCGGAAATCCTCAATCCCGATGGGACAGGACAGGAAGAAGCAGGGGCCTGCAGGAGGGGAGGGGACAAGGAGAGGCCAGTGAGGTGAGCTGAGCAGACACAAGCCCCTGCATCCGACTTGGCCTCTAGGACCTGCAGTGCACCCCCCCAGCCCTTGGCTGCCAGGTCACAGCCCCTCCCAGACGGCACAGCCACAAGGGAACATTGATCCCAGAAGGTGCAGGGCCGGGGACCAGACCCCCCTCTGCAGGAAGCACCCTGGCAGGCTGGTTGTATAACAGAATGAAAGCTCCTGAGTGGGGCTGGGGGAAACAGGGCAAAAATAACCCACCCACAAACGCCAAGAGTGTCTGGACTGTGCAGGGATAGAAACGGAGCCACTTTCCCAGAGTGCTGAAATATTTCCCAGGAGTTTTTTTTTTTTTAATCAAAATCTTTATCAAAATCCTAATTGAAAAATGGGTTTTGGAATCTTTGGGTCACCCCACACACTTGGTTTCAGTTGATGAGTAATTTGAATAATGGTTTTTGGTAACAATCTCGAAAAATTCCATACGAAATGTCATCCACAAAAAAAGGTCAAAAATTAAACATTTTTGCCAAAAATGTTTGGGTTTTTCTGGGGGCGGTGGTTTGGGGGGGTGGGAAACAAGGAAAAAACAGCCTGGAAGTTCAAAAAAACGTGTGTCAGCAACATCTTAGCACTCATCCTAGCTGGACTCCAAATCCCCGCCCACCTCACCAGGGGGGCGGAGCTCCTGTGTTCTGACTCTGCCATGTGACTCTCACAAGTCCCGCCTTCTGAAGGCGGTACTTCCTGCTGTGCTGCGGGACACAGGCCAACGAATCAGGCGAGTGCAGGGGGATGGCTTTGGCTCGTGTTTCCAGGTCGGTGGTAGGTTTGCCAACGACGCAGTAGGCAGCCAATGGAAATGATCATTGCCTAGGAGGGGCAAAGCATTTAGCCCTGCCCCCTCCTGCAGGCTCCTCCCCTTGGGGAAGGCCAGTGGCAAAGAAACTGCCGGTTGCGGGAGCTGCAGAGCCAATCCCTGGGCCGCAGCGGGTCTGCTCCACGTCCTGTCTCCGCCCAGGCCCTGCCGGCCCCCACCCCGCTCACCAATGAGGAAGTCCGAGGTGCTGTGCTTCTCCAGGAAGGTGTGCAGGTGGTACCAGAGCTTGGGCACCCAGTCTAGCACCCGCAGCAGCTCCACCCGGTTGGCGTTGATGTCACTGTCCGACTCGAGCAGCTTCCGGCGCAGGTAGCGGACCAAGAAGCCATTGGCTGGCTCCACGTTGTTCGAGAAAGTCAGCATCCTAGGGGACAGGGCGGGCTCAGCGCTGCACATCCGGACAGAACAATCGCCCCCAACGCCGCCTCGTGCACCACCTGTCCCCCAGGCATTGCCCCCCGTTGCCCCCCGGGGCCCCCTGTGCACTGTATCCCAGGCACCAGCCCCAGCGCCCCCCAGCACCCTCTGCACATTGCACCCCCCCAGGGCACCCTACCCCTGGTATCAGCTCCAGCATCCCCAGTGCACCGTGCCCCCAAGCATCAGCCCCAGTGCCCCCTGCACTCCTCAGGGGCGGTACCCCCAGAGCTTCCTGGAGTTATTTCATGTGCTACAACCCCAGCAGTGCACACCCTAAAGGCTCCTAAAACGCTGCCTCCCAACGTACGCCTCGAGCACTCTCCAGAGCCTCCCACTGGGGTCGATGGTGGGGGATCTGTTTCCCTGGCCAGCGGGAGCAGGATCGGGCCTGTGCCACATCCCCACCAGGTCATGGCTCCCCCTGAGCGTGGGAGCCCCTTGATCCCAGGCTGGGCAGGCACAGAAGCAGCACCCTCAGGGGATGGAGGGGTCAGGCCCAGGGCCCTGCTCAGCCTGGGCCTCCAGGGCAGACAGCGGAGGAGGGACCAGCTGCCATGCGGGGGTGGATCACGCCCCCTCCCCCACAGGCCCTGAGGTCCCCGGTACCTGAAGCTGAGGTGCAGGCCATGGTTCGGGGTCATCTTCACGGGCTGGTTAGTGGTCCCGATGATGTAGGGGCTGGGGGGAGAGAGACAGACAGGGCCTCATGAAACTCTGCACAGCTGCCTCCTGCTTTGGGGCTAATGTTGTCACCCACTGGGGCAGGCATGGGAGAGAGGAAGGGGCAGCGATCCCACTGTCTCCCCCTTCAGGCAGGAGGAGAGATTGGCCTGCTGCCCCCCCAGCTTGCGGGAGACAGGCCCAGAAAACAGTTCCCAGGCTCCTCCCCGCTGCCCAGGAGACCCCCCAGGGGACTCGGGTGGGATGCTCGCCCTCTGGCCAGGGGAGGAGGCTCCCCAGCTCAGATCCTTCTGGGCTGGGCTCTCAGGGTTAGAGCTGGGGGCTCTGGGAGTGCCATGGCCCTGTGCTAGGGGAGCTGCTTGGGCCCACTACTGTCCCCCCAGGCTTCTGCGGCGAGAGAGAGAGGGGCCTGGCCAAGGGGACAGCTCTGATGGTAGCCCAGGGGAGCCCAGCATCAGGAGCTCCCCCATCCCCACAGCTGGTGCACCTGGGAGGGTGGAGAGAGCCCCCCCGGCCTAGCCTCATGTCAGGGGGCAGCTGGCGTAATGCACGGGGTGGAGTCCAAAGGGGTGGGGCTGGCCGGAGACCAGGGGAAGCGCCAAGGGGGGTCTGCAACCACGGAGCGTAAGTGTCATCCCCCGCGATGGGCAGGCTGGGGTCCTGATGCTCCATTCCCCCCGATGCCCCCAGTGAGAGCAGGGCTGGGCTCTCACCACAAAGTGCGGGGTGTGGGTTGGGGGTCCCAGGGGCTGTTGATCCCCAGCGAGCTGCGGCTGGTGGCGGGGTCAAACAGCCCCACCCCTGCCGGAGCAGTGCCAGGTTCTGGGCACAGTGCACTACCCGGGGGCACAGCAGGGTCCAAGGCTTGGATGCCATTGGTGCGGCACCAAGCAGGGGGTGGGGCCAGCACACAGGGGGCGGGGCTCTCTTACCATTTGTGGTATTTGCAGGTGAGCGCTCCATTGACAAGCTCGCTGATGGAGCCGGCCTCGCTGAGGTCATCTAGAAGGATGACCAATGGCACGTCCCCGATGCCTGTCTCCCGGTCAATCTGATTGGCCAGGTTGGAGAGGTACAGCTGTAGGTCCTGGAATGGAACAGCGGGACTGAATCACCCATCACAGCAGGGAGCGAGGGGGTTCAGCAGCATGGGGTGTCAACAGAGCAGTGTGGGGGAAGCTCAGGGCTGGGGCAGTGGGGGGGCTCTGGGTCGGGATTGAAGGGCACCAGCAGAGCTGCGTTGGGGGGGAGCCCAAGGCTGGGACAGAGGGGGCTGTGGGTCAGGACTGAGGGGCACCGGCAGAGCTGGGGGTTGGGGGAAGCCCGGGGCTGGGACGGCAGGGTCTGGAGTTCCCAGGCTCTACTGGGGCTAGTGCGGAGGGGGATCCGGGTCCCAAGCAGCCATCACGGAGCCCTTCACCTTGCATGACTGCTGGTGCATGTTAAAGGTGTTGACGATGCCCTCGGTGACCTCCCGGCCCGAGCGCTCCACCAGGTACTCGGCCAGCCGGTTGGTCAGGTAGGTTTTGCCCGTGCCGCTGGGCCCCGAGAGGATGAGGCGCCGGTGTTTGAGCAGGAGGCTGATGTAGTGCTGCATCATGGGCTTGGGGATGAGCGTCTCGAACACCAGGCTGTCCACGCACTTCTCCTTCAGGCCTGTTGGGGAGCAAGGGGGTGTTACAGCAACCGGCCGGGGCCCACCCCCCAGCTCAACCTGAGCTGGATTCTCCCCCCGCAGCACAGGCCCAAGAACTAGGCGGGCTGCCTGAATGAGACCCCAGGGCCCCCTCCCCTTCAGGGCACCATCTATAGGGCCCCCTTCTCCTGGCAGATCCCCCAGCCACCTCCGGTCCATGCTGCAAGCAGCCCTGCTGTGGGCCAGGCCAGCCCTGTCCCACCCGGCTCCTGGTGCCTGACCCACGGGAATGGCAGGGCCTGCTACTGGGGGAAGGCAGTCGGGGAGGAGATGGGGCCCGGTGCCCCAGCCCAGTGCCCACAGCTGGCCCCCGTCCCCTCCTCAGATCCTTAGCTGTGGCCCCTTGGAGCTGAGGGGGTGGGAAGCACTGGACAAACCGTGGCCCACAGGGCTAACGCCAGACCCTGTCTGCAGTGGGTACCGGCTCTCCCCGCCCAGTACTGGCCTTTGAGCACCACGGCGATGCTGGTCACGCCCCTCCGGCAGGGGGGCAGCTCCGGGGGCTCCGTGTCCAGGACCCTCTTCACGTGGCTGATGCTGTAGCCGTGGACGGACTCGGCGCTCAGCCCCAGCGTGGAGGCGGGGTCCATCTTGGTGACGTATTCCTGGGCAGAGAGGGGCAGTGCCGGCGCTCAGCTTCCCGGGCTCCTGGCTGGTGCCCCTCAATCCTGACCCACCGCCCTCTGCCATCCCAGCCTTGTGCTCCCCCCCAGCTCAACCAGACATGGCCCGCCCCCACTGGCACCACTCTGCAGTACTAGGAGACCGCACTGGGCAGGTCCCACCAAGGGGAGCGAGGCGCAGGGCTGCTGGGGGACCTGTGCTGGCCTTATGTAGCTCTCGCCATAAGCTGGGTGCCGCTGGCCAGGGTTTAGCTAGGAGAGATGGAGGGGCCAGACACCAGCAGTGCCAGGGAGGGCACCTTCCAACATCGGCTGAGAATGCCACTTGAGAGAGAGGTCCACGCCGACTGGATGGGCAGAACGGTCCCTTCTGGGCCAGACACCTACGAATCCCCATGGGAGGGGACGCATGCGAAGGTCCAACATCTGCGGCGATCGGCTCCCCTTCTCCCTGCTTCCACCCATCCGGCACGGGCATTGAAAGGCCCCTTAGCCAAGTGCCTCCCCTCTTCTCTGGCTAGGAGCAGCGAGAGCAGAGCTGTGCCCCCTCCAAACCGGGGCAGGACCCAAAGCCCAGTTCCCTAACACCGCAAACCTCTCGATCCCTGGGAGTTTGGAGGGCCTGTTAGCATCTGTACCTTGAACACCTGGCAGACGGCTTCATCCAGCGTCTTCCAATCGACCTTCCCGCTCACCTTGCTGCAGCCCAGGAAGAATTCCTGCTGCTTTAAGTCCTGAAAGCCAAAGGCAAAGGCATGAGCATGGCTGGGACATCCCCCCTGGCCCCAGCCCTGCTAGCCACGGGACACCCCGCTGCGAGCCATCCACGCGCCCCAACTGGGTCATGTGCTCGCCCTGGCCCGGCTGCGCCCCCGGGGTCCTTACCCCTTTGATGATGTGCTGGGGCGGCATGCGCACGACGATCCGCAGCGTCACCTCGTCCTTCTGGGCACCCCCGGCGTCCATCGGCGACAGGTCTGGGGAGGGAGCAGCAGAGTCAGCCCCGCTTGCTGCAGGAAGCCGCACTCCCCCAAGCAGGCAACAGCCATCCTCTGACAGCCGTGCGAGCCAGGGCCTGACCCATAGCCTGCTACGGCTCCCAGTGTCTGCAACGAGGCAGGGTCAGGCCCCTCGCCCCAGCTCCCTGGTGCTCAGCAGCAGGCTGGGGTGGACCCTTGGATTTGGCAGGAGGTCCCAGCTCCTTTGGGGCTGCCGGGGTCAGGATTTCCCTGCACATCAGCCCTTCACCTGCCCCTGCATGCACTGTGTGGCTCCTCCCAGGCTCTGTGGGGCACAGGCTGACCCCAGCCCTCAGCAGAGAGGCAGCCAGACCCCTGCCCAGGAGCGGGTTGCTGCTCCATGCTCTGGTCAGCAGTGCCCACTTGCTGCACAGAGGTGCCATTCCCAATGCATCCCACTCTCCCTGGTACCTGTATCTGCCAAGCTGGGGCCGAAGGACTGAGCGAGGGCGAGGCCCAGTGAGCGCCGTGGGGACGAGGAGGCAGACGTGCTCCTGACGTGCCCAGGGATGGAGCCCGGCACTGACGAAGGCCCTGGGACCACCTTGAGCCGGTCGTTCTCGGCCTTCAGGAGATCCACCTCCAGCTGTGGAGAAGGCAGGGGTTACAGTCCGTGGCCATGGATCCAGATCAGGACCCCTCCAGCTCCCTGAGCACTGCCAGCGCAGGGAAAACAGGCCCTGGGCTGGTCCGGCAGGGCTCTCAGCCCACCCCCTCTCCCGTGCCGTGGAGTCACTGAGCCCCGATGCCATGAGACCCGTGGAGCTGCTGGACAGAGTGCAGCCCCACTATCATCAAAGGCTACGGGCTGGAGCATGTGCTCAAAGCGCACGCCCCCAGAGCAGACCGGGGGTGGTGCCTGGCCCCACCTAGCCGTGTGCCCCACCAGAGAAGAGCTGGAAATGGCCGGGAGAGACAGGCCAGGGGAGTGGCTCAGGGCCGGTGAGCCAGGCCCACTCCGTGGTGGGTCTGTGGCTCCCCACGCAGGGACGGGGCTCTCACCTGCATGTTGTGCATGGTCTCACGGAGCTGGTCCAGCTGGTGGGCTGAGTTCAGAGCCTCCAGCCGGATGTCGGTCAGTTTCATCTCCTTCTCCCACAGCTCCGAGCGCAGTTCCGACACCTCCTTCTTCTCCGGCTCTTCCTCCTCCTCGTTGGCCTGGAAGAGCCTGCACCGGGGAAAAGACACCCGTAGGGTGGCCAGTCACAGCGTGTTCTGCTAGGGGGTGCTGAAGCGAGGTGTGACCCTGATTTCCACCCAGAGGCCACTGCCGGGTCTGAGCGATGCTTTCAGAGGAGGCTGAGCTGCAGCCGGATTGGGAGAGGGGGGTCACAGGGCCCAGCCGACCAGCAAGCGCTAGGGAAGCAAACAATGCCAGCCAAGCTGCCTCGTCCACCCCCATCCACAATGACCTAGCCAGAGCAGCAGTGCTGAGGACAATGAATCCACCAGGCCAGGGTCAGTGCTGGGTGCCAGACATGCAGCACCCAGGAAGGGAGAAGGGGCTGGGTGCCCCCCACCGTGGCCTGGGGCCTGCGCATCTGGCACAGGAATCCGAGTCTATGGGCCAGGCTCCCCACTGGAGTCCACACAGCGTCACTGGGTTAAACCAGCTGGGGATCTGGCCCTGTGAATAGCCCGGCGCCAGCCGCAGGGCGAGGGCTGCCCTTACTCAGTGGCGTCGATGCCCACGGAGGAGGAGTTGGAGGACTTGATGGAGGGCGAGGCGGTTTCAGTGGACCCGTGCTGCAGCTTGGGAGAGGATGGGGCTGAGGAGTCCGGGGTGGCGATTTCCTCGATGTCCGAGTAGGAGGAGGCCGACTTCGGGCCCTTCTTGATGCTGAAGGCCTTGTTGAACGAGCTCCGGAGCTGCAGGAGACAAGGATGACACCCGGAAAGGGTTAAACCGCAGATCATCCCAGCTGTGACACAAGACACTCCCCGCTGGCCCCGGCCGTCTCCCATCCTGACCCCGGCTCTGGCCGGCGGGCGACAAACTCCAGGGTCGCTCGGCAGGGAGAGCTTTATCTTGGGTTCCTCCCAGGAGACTCCAGTTCCCCCAGCCCTTTTGCTGCTGCACGTGCCCCGTGGGGGAACCTCCCATGATCACGAATGCACGTACCCAGTGTGTCTCCCCCCACCCTCCCCGCTTGCAAGAGCAGCATCCCGCTGGGTGGCGGCTGCGTCAGAGGAGTCGGCCCTGGGGAAGACCGGCCGGGATGTCTGGTGCATCCCCTTGCCTGGGTAGAAGGAAAGCGCCGCTCCACCTTGCACGTCACCCAGCCCCAGCCAGGGGTCAGCACCTCTTACGTCCTGCCGGCGCTGCCTCCTCTGGCTACTTAGCCATCCCACAGGGGAGAGGGATACTACCCAAAAGGAAGGGGACAATTGTGAATATCAGGGTCCCTCCAGACCTAAGGGATACCATAGGGACCCTGCATGGCAGACTGCCCCCACCCTCCAACCTCCGTCCCTGTTTCTGTTCATATCCCTGCCCTCACTTGCTTCCCAATGCTTAGGGCCCAGGTCCTCAAATCCCAGCTCCACTGAAATCAATGGGAGTTAGGAGCCTGAACAGCGTTGATGATCTGGGCCTAGGTGCCCCTCGCCCCTCCGTGGGGCTGGCCGAGGGCCGCATGAGATGAAGCCGTAATCTCGAGGGCTTCAGCACAGTCGGAAGGACCCAGCTACATAAGTTTCAGGCTCATCGGCACACCGCTGGGCCCCAGGTCAGCCCAACACTCCCAGGAAGGAGAAATGGCCTCCCTGAATAAACCCTCCAATGCCCACGGAGGGCAGCCAGGAACCCCCACCCCCATGTGCAGGTCCCACCGCGCCCGCAACTATCAGACATGCTCCCCCTTTACGGAATCCAGAGATGCGTCCGAGCAAGCAGCAGCAGAGGCACGCGCGGGCGCCCTATGACCCTGGCTGAGCCAGCATGGCAGTGCCCAGTGCTGGAGGCACGGCTGTGTTACGCTCCAGGGAAAAGATCCCACGAGGCCGTGGGCAGGTCCCATCGCCGCCCCCTGGCAGCACACACAGAACATGTCCCCGCTGAGGCGGCTCCCAGGCATCCACACACAACCCCTTGGCACCCCAGGCCAGCGTGACAGCCGCAGGGCCACTCATGCCATGCCAGCTCCACTCCACCAGGAGGCGCCCTGGGGCACATCCAGCCTTGCCGGGACTCTGTGGGGCTCAGGGGAGCCCAACCAGGGAAGACCTTGGTCTGCCGTCATCCATCCCTCATTTGAAACGACTCTGAAAGGGGACTGCAATATGAGGGAGGCGTGTGATCCAAGCCCACTTCCAGGGACCCCTCCCTGCTTTGGCAGGGGAGCAGGGGATAGTGGGGAGAGTGGCAGCTTGAGTGACAGCATTCGGGGTTTCTCTTTCCAGCTCTGTTTTGCTGGGGGATGTCTGGTTCCACTGTTCAGCCCTACAGGAGGGCACAGCGGGAATGTTACTGCTCTGGCTGCTGTGTCTGGGTCGGGGCTGGCTCAGCTCAAAGCGGTTGTAACCGGCTGCCCTGCTCAGGACTCCTGGGACGGGAACTGCCAACACCCAGGGGCGCAGAAGGAAGAGATCAGCCTCGGGTCTCTGCGGGATACCCAGTCCTAGTGTTCTCTGGGAAACTCATTACCGCCTCTCCAGCCAATCCCTATCCCCGATTCTACGCCCGCAGAAGATGATTGGCTGGTGGGGGATTCTATTCGAACAGGATGGCATCGGGGGAACATTCCACTGCACGCAGCTAGGGGACAGGCTGGCAGAGGAACATCCCGTTCTGGTGGGCGTGGGACGTCTCATTCCCCTAAAGCCCAGCTTGGCTGTGCCATGAAAGGCAGCGGGCATGAGGCGCGGAGAGCACTCTGGGGGCTTGAGTCTGTTCTGCCAGGCCAGGCATGGCTGGTGGGAAGCTCCGGTATGGGGGAAAGCTAGATAGAACAAGGAGTAATGGTCTCAAGTTGCAGTGGGGGAGGTCTAGGTTGGATATTAGGAAACACTATTTCACTAGGAGGGTGGTGAAGCACTGGAATGGGTTCCCTAGGAAGGTGGTGGAATCTCCTTCCTTAGAGGTTTTTAAGGCGCGGCTTGAGAAAGTCCTGGCTGGGATGATTTAGTTGAGGATTAGGTCCTGCTTTGAGCAGGGGGTGGGACTAGATGACCTCCTGAGGTCCCTTCCAACCCTGATAGTCTATGATTCTATGAAAGCACCACAGAGGCCAAATCATGGTGCTAGCGCGTGGTAGCCGGAGGCCCATGTGGTGCTACCGAACATCTCCGTGGCTCTGATCACAGGGGAGCCTGGCTCGTGGCACACAGCCCTCTGCTCTGGTGCCCGATGCCCCAGTTCTGCAAGGCTCATGCTCGCCCCACTGAACTCATTGGAGCTGCTCCTGCCAGTGCAAGGAACCCAACCCAAGGGCGTGAAATCCAGCCCCAAAAGGCTCTGAGGGCTCGGAGAGGGGACGCTGCTCGTGCCCAGCCCTGCATGAGCCTCCCCAGCAAGGAGGACGGCGGGTTTGCTAACACGTGACGGGCCCGGCGGCCCAGCCCCCTGCTCGATCCGCATCCCAGATGGAGCATGCAGCATGCACACACGCACACACCGGGGGCACAGAACATAGACACCGACTGACAGGACGGCGTGGGGGGCCAGGCGCTGCGATGGGCGGAGGGGACTCTGAAATGGGGGTGTCACCTGCCTCATTCACGGTCCCACACCAACCCCGGATCACTCGAGGAGGCTGCTCCCCTTTAGCGCTCATCCCTCAGGGAGAGCAGCTTTCACAACGACTGCAGGGTGCCAACCTGCCCTTGTGGATCGCAGGGGGTGTCACCAGATGGCATCTGACAGGACTGGCAATCAGTGCATTGCCCTTTCATTACCCTGCCCTCGCAGCATGCCTGACAGACTCGTACGGACCAGGCCTTTCCTGGGAAGGTAAGGCCTGCTCTGGTCCCATTGGAGCCAATGCAAAGCTGGGTTCAAAGATGGCAGGGCTGGGCCTTGGGGATGGGCATCAGCCTGTCAAACAGTGGGCTAGGCCTGGTGGGCAGAGCTGGCTGGACAATGTGGTCGGGAGGGAAGGCTCCCCGCTGAAAATGTTGCATTTTCAGAGGGGGGCGGGGGGGGGGGGGGAAATCATCAGAAATCAGGAACTGAAATATTTTGATTCTAAAATGCTGCCAGGGTGCTACATGGGAGTTGTAATTCGGTTGCCTCATGCTCCCGTCGTCCTTCATGGGCTAGGATCCCCAGTCAGACTACAACTCCCATGATGCATGGTCTCCTCTCTTGGCCAGGAGACGCTGTGCATTATGGCAATCTCATGACCGCAGTGCATCATGGGAGATGTAGTTCGATGGGGGGGGGGGGGGGGAGAAATCCTTGAAATACAACGGGGTCCTTCCTGGGATTGGGGGGTTGGCCTTTGCCAACAGATTTTCATATTAAAATGTATCTGGTCATGCTGAGTATTTCAGAGGAGAAGGAGGGTGACCCAGCTCCCTCCAAGGATGGACACCGCCCTCTCTGGAGCCAGTCAGCCCAGTCCTACCTTAGGACCTGAGCCTGCAGCCTCCATAAATCTGTGCCTGTGGGGCTGAAGGACATTCGGCCACCACCTACTCTGAGCACGTGGCAATGCCGGGCACCATTACCAAAGAGGGCAGTGACCTGCTCACAGCCCCACGCGGTCAGTGGCAGAGTCAGGCTAGACTAGGGTGACCAGATTAAAGGACCTAAAAATCGGGACACATGGGGGAAGCAACCAAAAAAAGCCACCGGCAGGACTTGTCTGAGCAAAAAACAAAAATAAAAAAACCCTCCCCCGCCGGAGTTCTCCTAGCAAACAAACAAAAAACGCAGAAGCCCCAATATTGGGACAAACAGCGTCCCGACCATGCATCAGTCGGGACGCGGGACAAAGGACGAAAAATTGGCACAGTCCCAATTTTATCGGGACATCTGGTCACCCTAGACTAGACCCACATCTCCTGACTCAAATTCTCTCCCTTCACGCGCCAGAGGGTGCTGCCTTTGGAGTTGAGTGAACTAAGGAGCTTGGAGAACTTTGCCCTCTCGTCCCATTTGGTTTCAGCAGATTCGGGATGTGAGTGGGGATGCCAGTGACCCAGGAGCAAGGCTGAGGAAGGGGGTCTCAACCCGGCTTGGCTGAAGATGCTGGCGAGAACTTTGGGTGAGAGAAACTTTAGCCAGGAGGGTCAGTTTAGCCTCTAGAAAGCATATGCTGATTTTGTTTTCAACGTAACCTTGTTTCCAGTATCCTCACCCCTCATGACTTGAATCTCTACTCTTTGATGATAAACATATTCTCGTGTTTGCTATAAATATAGCTTAGCTGGGGTGCTATGCAGAGGGCTGATCCTCGGATATGTGCGGTTCCTTCAGGAACAGCGGGCTGGATAATTTGGTGAGTGCTTAGTGCATCCGGTGCTAGACACGCAGGGAATGGGCCGAGGACTCGGGGCTGGCCTGTACCTGTTGCTACCTGCAGAGACCGAGCGAGGCCCGCAAAGGCCTGGAAGGCAGGGCAGAGGCAGGTGGTTTCAGGGACATGAGGTATCATCACAGCTGTCCTGGGGTGTTCTCAGACTGGCCAGCGGCAGCATAAGGATTCCACGAGCACCAACCCAGCCCGCTGTCGCAGTCCCGAAAGGTTCAGAAAGTTCAGGCTCTGGGGCTCTGTAGGGATTCGCTCCTCACCCAGAGGAGGAGGTCCAGAGCGCGCCTAGCCAGCTGGGGTACCCAGCTTCATAGGTTTCCAGGTTCTGATGAATCAGTCTGACCTCCTGCACTGCCCAGGCCAGAGAACCTGGCCCAGCCACTGCTGCCCTGAGCCCCAGGCCTTGTGGCTGAGACAGAGCCTCTCTCCAAAGACCCACTAAGGCATTTCAGGTACCAAAACTCAAGGGCACCCAACAGCCCTAGCCCCCTCTGACAATTCAGACCCAGGAGCCCAACTCCCCTTGGCCAGAGCTCGATGGGGGCTGAGGAGCTGGCTTCAAAGCTAAAACAAGCCAGTGAGCTAGCATGGCTCGGCAACTCCAGTGGATGGACCATGCTCCACGGGTGGTGAGTGCCAGTGGAATGGATGGAATGGTTAGTTTCATGAGTGCTGTCCCACTGGAAATGAGCGATCGCCCTGGACGGGGGGCAAAACACGGGGAACGGGGGGTGGGGAAAGGTGTCAGACTTACCTCGTATACCTGGAAAAAAAGGGTTGGGGTCAGCATTGGGGGAGAAAAAACAAAACAAAGCAAGACTTAATCACACACTCAGCTCAGAGCCCTGCCTGTACCGAGCTGCTGGGGTCAGTGCATGGCTAGGGAGCCCTGGAGGGCAGGGCAGCCTCCCCTAGCCTCCTGCTGCCGGTCCTTCCCCTCTACCGGAGCTAGGAAAGAAGGGGGGACTGACCCCATGGGGAGTCCTGGCATGGGAGGGCTACCTGGCTAGTCTCTGCTCTGTCCAACTGCACCCCTCCAGGCTGCATTGCGGAAGCCAGCGGTTCCAGTGTGGGATTGCAGGGGAGAGAGTTCAGTCCAGAATGGTGCACAGGTACTGGAACTGGGCTGGGGAGCTTCCCCGGGTGGGCTGCGAACCCCGCCCAGCCGGCGACTTGGCCCTCAGCCCCAGAGCCAGAGTTGGCAAAGCACTTCCGAGAGGAAGTCCCGGCCTGCGGCGTCCCCACGGGGCGGACGGCAGCGTGCTAATCCGGGGCACCAAGGGTCCAGCCCCACGCCTCCGGCGTACCTTGTGCGCTAAGAACACAGCGTGGAGAGCCCGATCCTGGGCCAGATCCTGCCACGATTCCCCCCCACGCCGCACCCTGCGCCTCCTCCCCTCCAGCCCCCCTGACCTACCCAGCTCTTCTTCTTCTTCTTCTTGGCGTCGGCATCCTTGCCGCTGCCGATGCTGGAGTGGCTGGTGATGCTGTTGAGGCTGGAGATGCTGTCGGAGGAGTTCTGCCTCTTGATGCGCAGCTCTGGGGTCCCAGGGAGGGAAGGCACAGACAGACAGACAGAGAGAGAGGGGCTGAGAATCTACGTGTTGGCAAAGAGCCGTCCGCACTGGGGCCATTCTCACACCCCATCTATCCTGCTCTGCTCCCATGGCTCAGCCAGCACCTTCCCCACCCCCGGCTCAGCCCCAGCTCCTGAGCCCTGCGGCAGCTTCCCTAGATTCCTCTGCACTTCGCTTCTTGCTTGTCCAGCACCATGGGGATCCGTATCTTCCCTTACGGGATGAGTGTGCTGTCTCCAAGAAATCTGTGCTTATGGGAACTTTGAGATATTCTGCCACCATCTAATAATGGTTTTTGTCCTCCTGGAGCTCCCTGCTAATTTGGGAGGCAAGGGGGAAGGATCAGAACCCCATGGTGGCAAATAAGGGCAGTACACAACTCTAAGCTATTGGTTCAGGCTCTCTGCAGACTCAGGCAGACATCTCTGCATCAGTTACATTTGGATCAGGCTTTCGAAGCATCAGAAAAGCTAGAAACAAGCGTGTGGAATGAAATCTGGGATTCCCACAGTCCTGCCGCAAAGGGGCTGGGTTCTCTGATCAATTCTGTGACAGGGCTCTGTGCAGGCTGGGTTTGCACAGACTGTAAGAATTAGACCCAGATTTTCAAATGCTCAGCACCCAGAACCAGAGTGAGATTTCCAAAGGTGTTTCAGTGCCAAACTCCCTTTGAAATCAGTGGGAGCTCAGCGCTTGAGACCTTTGAGGATATGTGCCCCAGCGCCCTCTGAACAGCTGGTTGTCATTAACAAGCCGCTCTTAGTACAACAGCACAGGACATGCACAGCAGCAGCTTGCTCCCGTTGGGATATGCTGCCAGACCACGCAGGGTTCTCTCTCATCGCTGGCCAATGTTACTCTGTTTCAGTTAGATTCCAGACTCCCACCCCTACCTGGACTTGAAAGAGATGCTCATACATATTGCATCAAATACACAAGGACCAGGCGAGAGTGACATGGATCAGACACGTGCCACGGGCTCCCAACGGCTGCTGAGAGACGGGAGAGGCTGATGCAGGATGGTCTTTGCTGGGGCATTACAGGGGGTCGGGTGGTAGAGAGGACACCCCATCTCCCCTGGGAGAGAATGCAAGGCATTGCACTTGGGGGCGTTTTAATCCTCCCAGCTCCTTGTGAATGAGCAGAACCCCAGCGTCCCCCTTTCCTCCCCATCCTGGCGAGGATCCGGATCCCCTGCCTTGATGAGCACATGGCCCAGGGGTCTAGATCACAGGCCTGGCGCTGGCCCCACAGCAGCGAGAAGCGGGGGTGTCAGCATTGACAGGGTGCCTGGCTCACCTTTGGGCGTGATGTCGGTCCCGTTCAGGGCTCCTTGGATCACGGCTTGGGCCTCCGAGTTCTTCTTCTTCAAGAAGTCAATGGTCTCCCGCAGGTCCAGCAGCTCCGTGTCCTGGCAGAAGCACAGGGAAGATGCCCCATAGTCCCCGGTTGGGTGGAGATGCCCCGTAGTCCCCGGTTGGGTGGGTGGAGATGCCGGGGACATCGCTAACCCATGCCCACAGCAAGCACCTCTCCCCCCAGCCAGGACACATGCCAGCTGCTTGCTCAGGGTGCTGGGCACAGTGGGATACCAGCCTCTAGAGCTAATAGCCAGAGTCCTCCAGGGATGCCCTAGAGAAAAGAAGGGTCTGGCCTGTACCGGACCTCGCTGTCCAGGGATGACCCCGGCCACTCCCGGGCAGCCCATGGCACCAGCCAGCACAGACCCAGGGACACAGGAGAAGCTCAGGCCCAGCAGGGACGAGTGAGGGCACTACGTGTGGGGGTAGGTCAGCCCCCAAGGGGACAGTTCCCCCAGGGATCAGCCCGAGGCACGGCCAGCCTCCTGCGAGGACGGGGCAGGCTCTGCTCCTTCTCCGGGAAGGGGTTTCCCCATCACTCAGCGGCTGGCTGGGGCGCCGGTGGCGGTTGGGCCCTCTCCTGGACGGAGGTGCCGGCCTGCTCACGGGTCGGGCTCCCCTTCGGCAGATGAAGCCCTGAGGGGACTCACAGGGAGCTGACAGTATCAAGTTATATCCCCCAGGCCCTGCAGCTTCGCTGAGCCCAGTGCCAGCGAATAAGAGACCCCCATGGCAGGGCGGGGTATCTGCTCCCTGGCACAGATACCCTGGTGCCCCGCCAGCTGCCCAGCTCTCCCTGCGCAGCACCCACCTTCTCTTCCGCAGTGTCTGCCAGCTGGCGCAGACGGGACGTCATGTTCACCAGGCTCTGCTCAAAGGCCGCCACCAGGTTAGCCTGAAAGGCAGCGGGAGAGGGCGTCGCACTCAGCCGGGGAACAGAGAGCTCAGCCAGAGAGCGCGGTGGGGAGCCCAGCCGCGGTGGCAGTCCCCAGCCGGCCCCTCTGCTCGGACTGGTGGCTGCTGCGTGGCAAGCGCCGTGTGTGGGGGAGGCGAGCATGCGGCGTTCCCGTCACCTCCCAGCATGCTGGAGGGACCCAGGCTCACAAGCCCAGCAGCTCTGTCTGTACTATTCCCATGGCCTCTCGGAACAACGACTGGGAAGAGCCCTGAGCTCTCGGCCCCGGGACGAGGCTCTCTCCCACAGAGAGAGGGGCAGGAGCCAGAGGGAAGGTGCGGGAGGTGGGGATGGACACCGGGAGTCTAGGGTGAGGAGGGATGGTGCCTGAGCGAGGGGAGCCTGGGGTAGGAGCAGGCAGGAGGGGAGGGCTGAAAGTGGCTGGGAGCCCACTAGGGGTCCTGCCGCTCTGACCCCTCTGGTCCTGGTGCCGGCGGTGCTGACACCCCAGACCAGAGCAGCTGCACTCCATGCCACGCCACATGGTGTGTGCCGTCTCTCCAGCTGGGCCGCAGCAGGCCATCTCCCAGGGCCACACCTCCCCCATGCAGCAGCAGGCTTGCCTGGCGTGCCAGGGGCCCCGTGCACCGTGGGGACACTGCATGGCTCCTGCCCTGCACAGAGAACAGCCATAGGGGGGGTGGGGGGTGGGAGGATGATCTCCGTGGGGAGGCGACCCCATCCCACAATGTAGAGCAGGGGGTGCTGTCAAAACTGCAACCCACCAGTTGAGGGTGCCGGGCCCAGGGGACACACTGGCCCCAGCCACCCTGAGGACACTGTACTGCCAGCTGCAGCAGCTGTTACTCTGACCCATCTCCTCTGCTTCCCTGACCAGCTCCTGTCCCAGGGAGAGCTGCACAGGCTGGAGTGCCTCTGCTGGGCACTGGCCTCTGCATCTGTGCCATGCCAGCTCTGCCCCTCATGTCTGCCACAGGGTGAGCCTTCCCCTCCTTGCTCCAGGTAGGGTCAGAAATGTCCCCACCTGCTCGCTGGGGCAGGGTGCGCCCAACCCCCACCTTGACCCCGGGGCAATGGTCCCCGGGGCCCCATCACTCCTCCCTGCATCTTTAGGGGATTACCACAGTTGGCATGATAGTGGGTCCAGAGACCTCTGATGCTGCCCCCCACTCCGGACAAGCACTAGGCCTGGCCCGGAGCTGCGGCTGGACTCACGTTGGCTGACAGCTGAGACGTCAGGGTCGCCACCTTCTCCTGGGATGACTCCAGCTCCCGGCGCAGCTTGCGGATTTGCTGGAGGGGAGAGAAGGCAAAGAGGAAAGGGTCAGGGAGGAGTGGGCCGCTCCCCCCCTCAGGGGCCGGGAGCGAGCCGTCAGGGCGGGTGGAGAAGTGGGGTCTCACTGTACCTCGGATTGCATCCTCTCCTCCGCCTGGCAGAGCGCAGCGCAGCAGGAAGGAGAGACAGACAGAGGCCAGCATTAGGACAGAGGGGGGAAGTGAGGCACAGACAGGCAGAGATTGGGGGGCAGAGCCATGCACAGAACTGAACCCTTCCCCCAGCCACCGTGGGGCTCCTCCCGCAAAGCCATCCAGACAGCAGCTCGCTGCTGCCACCCCTGCAAGGCCCCGTGGGCGCGGCCTGGCCCATGCTCCCCCCCGGACATGCAGGGAAGTGGAGCGCCCCGGCGCAGGGACCGCGGGAGCAGCTCTTACTGAGGAGTAGGTGGAGGAGGCGCTGGAGGCCAGGGACAGCACCGATCCATGAACTGCAACAGAACAAACACGCCTGAGTCACGGAGCCCTCCACCGCGCCCTGGCGGAGAGCGCGGGAGTTGGGGAGGGGTCGAGCGCTGGCTTTCCCAGAGGGGTCTGTGGGGCGCCACAGCAGGGGATGAATGGGGAGGCAGGGGCAGGAGGGGTACTGCAGAGGGGCAGGTTACAGGCAGGGGCCACATTCAGCTGGGCAGCCTGCCCTGGCAAATCACCCTTGCCACGAGGCACCACCCGGCCAAGGAGCTCACATTGCTGTAGGGACACCATTGAGCAGAGCCTTACCACCCCCATGCCCTTCCTCATCCCTGGGAAGAGCCGGGTCAGCATCACCATCCCCGTTATACAGATGGGGAAACTGAGGCACAGGGGTGGGGGGGGGGGGGGGGGAATGCGGGCCCTTGCCCCAGGTAAAATGGCAAGGCACAGCCGGGAATAGTCTGACTTCCAGCCCTGTGCCTTGCCCATGGTGGCTCCATTTCCCTCCAGGCTGAACCCATGAGGATCTGCATCCCCAGTTGCCCAAATCCTCCCTTCCTGGCCCTAGAGCCAACCCTTCCCCAGTGCCCACTCGGCTGCCAAACCCAATCGCAACGAGCCAGGTGAGTACCTGGAGCCCCCGTGTCCGTCCGCTCATCTAGGCTCAGGGACTTGCGGGCCCAGAGCCAGGTTCCCAGCCCAGCTTTGCACGTGCAGCCCCTGACACCTCCAGGGGCCTCTCTGAGCTCAACACCCCTCTCCTACAGTAGGACTGTGCAGGTTCCTTCCCCCAGAGAAGCCATGGAGCCTGCACTCTGGGGCAGGGAGCAGACAGCCATTGGGCCCAGCCAATGCTCTCACGCTCAATGTGGGAGGCTGGTTTGACCCATCCTGCTGCCCTGGGACTGATGGGATTCCCCACTCGATCGCCAGCAGCATTAACCCTTTCTTGTCTCCCCCACAGCAGCAGGAAATGCTTCGGTGCTCGGCATTGTGAGCACCACCGCTGCCACCTACGGGTACTAAAAGGGATTCCTGGGGCTCAGAGGGGCGGGCAGGGGACCATGGAGCCATGCTACCCCCAGGTAACGGGGAGGAAGAGCCCGTCGCTCCGGCCGGAGCACGAGTGTCTCACCGTCTTCCGCGGGGTCCCGGAAGGAGCCCGAGCGGATCATGCCCTTGGGTCTGTCTGCCAGGGAGAGGGTGCTGCCCATCTGGGAGGTGCTGTAGAGTTCGAAGGCGGAGTCGTGGGTGGGGATGCTGTTGGAACGGGTGATCCGCGGAGTGGTGGCAGCGGTGGGACTCACTGCACGGAGAAGGCAGGGGAAGCAGAAGAGAAGAGGCAGGGTCAGAAACGCGCCTGGCCCAGGGGAGCGGAGCAGCAGGGAGCGCGGGGCGAGGAAGGGCCGGAGCCCTGAGGAGCCAGGGACACGGGAGGGTGGGGGAGGATGCCACACACGGTCACGCTCGGGGCCAGAACCTCAGCTCGGGCAGGACGGGGAGACTTGAGCGAAGCCAGTACCACTAGGATGAGGGATACCTGCTCGGGGCTGGCCCGCGCGCTCTCCCAGCTGGTATATCCTGAGAACAGCGAGTTCATGCCCAAAGCCAGTGTCAATCAAGAGTAAACCCATTGGGCCCCAATCCCTCCCCGCACTCACTCCAGTGTAAAACGGGAGTAACACTGGGCCCGATCCCCCGCTCACTCAGTCCAGTGTAAAACGGGAGTAACACTGGGCCCGATCCCCCGCTCACTCACTCCAGTGTAAAACGGGAGTAACACTGGGCCCGATCCCCCGCTCACTCCGGTTTCAATCAGGAGTAACCCCACTGGGCCTGAACCTTCACACCGGTGTAAATCAGGAAAATCCCACTGAAGCCAGTTCCTCTGGTACAAGTGACAGAAGTGGGCCCCACACCCGTGAGGGACTCTCCTACCTGACAGTTTGCCTCCCACTTACTTTCATTGGGGGCGCTTTCAATGTGAGCCCCCCACCCTCCCAGCTGGGTGATATCAGATCACGGCCCTTTGTGCAGAGGCTGCCGAGGGCAGGCGCCAGAGGCCATCGGCTTAGCAGAGTCCTTGCCCGTCCTGGGGCTGGGCAGAGGGCCCGGGGTTGGGTTAGGCACTTCGTGGGGTTTCTCTGCCTCTGGTTTCTATGGGCAAGGCCCTCTGGACAAGCCAGCTCCGCCCTCTGGAGCGCACGGGCCTTGCTGTGCTCCTCGGGTGCTGCAGACACCAGGGGCCAGAGCCTCAACGGGCGTAAACCGGCAGAGCTCCAGAGACGCTGCTTTCGATGGCACCGTGCTGATTGACACCCGCCGGGGATTTGGCCCGACCCCGGCTACGGGAAACTGACCAATATTTGTGAGTGGGCTTTTCCCGGCCAAGGCCACGGAGAGGGCAGGAGGCGAGGGCAGCTCCGATGGGTCGTCCGACTCCGGGAGCCCGCCGATCGTGTGGGAGTGGCGCCTCTCCTTGGTCTCCTCTTGGGACTGGAGCTGGTACCTGCCAGGGCCGAGGGAGCGATCAGCAAGGTGACGCTGCCGGGGGTCCCCTCTAGTCCATTTTCCCCAGCCAGGGTCGAGTGGCCAAAGGGCTTCGGAATGGCCACGGCTCTTGCCAAAGAGCTCAGAGTAAAGCCACATGGTGACCCAGCCCGGACCGTCACTGGATCCCCCAGGCAGATCCTTGTGCCCACTGGGATGCTGTGGGGGCAGTTCTAGGGGCTCGGTCCGCCTCTCCCTCCGCAAGGATCTGACAAACCCAATGGCGAGGGGGGAAGGCTTGGCCTGTCTCCGGAGTATTGGGCGCACCAAGGAGATGGAGGGCTGGGCTCAGCTCTCTTGCCAAAATGTCCCCCTCAGCCCTGAGGCATTTCCCGCTGCCCGGGACAGCACAGGGGAGGCCGAGACCCCAGCAGCAGCACAGGGAAGCCAGACTAGGGGGCATGGGCTCGACACGACAGTGGGATCTCTGGCATCGATGAAGTGCTGGTCTCCCGCTGCTCCGGGGACGATATTCTGCCCTCACTCTGAGTGATCTGCAGTGCCCTGAGCAGCAGGGCTGCGGTTTTGGTGCAGGAGGGCAAGGGGCAGGGAGGATGGCCCAGTGGTTAGAGCACTAGCCTAGGAAACTGGGGGTCAGTTCCTTGCTCTGCCACAGTGACCACAGGACCACAAGTCCTTTAGCCTCTCAGAGCCTCAGGTCCCAGCACTAATGGAGGGCTAGTACCCCACTCCCTGTGGCTAGGAGGCCCCTGAGTGACCATGAGGGGGCCTCACGGGAGTTGAGATTTTACCTCAGCCCCTTCTTGGGAAGCGTGTTCCGGTCACGGTTGGTGCTGGGGAGGAAGAGAAACACGAGTCATGGTCGGCTCCGTGGGCTGGGAGAGGGAGGGCAGTTGCCAGGGGCAGGCTAGGGGCAATGCCCAGCCAGGGGCCATGTCAGCTTGGCGGTGGGTCCAGTCTGCTGGCTTCACTGGGAGCGGGTATAGAAGGGGTGGGTGGGACCGGAGCCGGCGCTCCCAGGGTGCGGAGGGGATTCCGGCCTGAGGCTTGTGCCTCACAAAGCTGTCCACCCCTAGGGCTGCCGGGTGCCCCAAGAGGTCAGGTGTGGTGGGGGTTGGGGTTCTGTTTCCCCCATAGCCTAGCAGGGAGGCTCTGGAACCCCCCAACCCCGATAGCCCAGCCCCAGCACATCTGGGAGGTGGCCCAGCTCCTGCCCACCCTCCCCCTCCTCTGACGGCACCTGTCCACATGTGCAGCTCTGGGGCTGCCGGTCCAGCCCTGCTCGTTGGTCTCCTCCTCTGTGCTGACAGGAGGGGTGGCGGCAGGGGCAGGGGTGGTGGTGCTGCCCCCGGAAAAGGCACTGGGCAGGCTGATTGGCATCTGCAGGGACTCCATGCTGCGGTGCAGGCCTGAGAGCTTGGGGTACATCCTGCCCTCCTTGGGGACGCTGAAGCCGCTCATGAGCTCCAGGCCCTGGGAGAAGCTGGCTGAGTTGATGTTGAGGATGGGGGCGGGGCTGGGGGCGAAGCAGGGCGTGAGGTGCCCGGCCGCCGGGTGCAGGTCCTGCCGCTTGCTGGCGTGGGGCTGGGGCAGGTCGCTGGCGGAGGGCAGGTCCAGGCTGTTGGAGTTGACCTTGTCCAAGTTGGCCAGGGAAGGGGGCTTCACGTAGCTCTTGGCGGGTGCCCTGTGGGAACAGAGAACCGGGCTGGGAGGGGCAGCAGAGACGCCGGGCCTGAGGCTGAGTCCACACGGGGGAGGAAGCTCGGCTGTTCACCCAGCAGCCCGAGAGCAGGGCCCGACCTAGCCCGGCAGGGGAGAGTGCGGTGGGGCCCGGCCCAGCAGGGCTCACACCCTGCACTCACAGAGTATGGGGCCTAGCCCTATTGCTGAGGCCTGACCCACTTTTGGGGAGAGGGTTTAAAAAAAAAAAAACACACACACAAAAAAACCACAACACTTGAACTGTCTGTTGGAGACCCTAATTCTAGCAATTTCTCTAGTTTCACATACCGCCCCCCGGCACCCTTCAGTGCTCTCCCTGACCAAGGTCTACATCCAGATGCCACGGTGACCGTACAACCCCCAAGGGCAACCGTAGAAAACCCCAAGGCTGATCGACAGTTACACACGCCCCTCTGGATAATACGCTTCCCCCCATGGCAGGAGAAGGCAGCATCAGGGGATTTTCTATATAGAGACCGTTGCTTTGGGGTCCCCAACCAGAGTTTGGAAGAACCTCCTTGGGAGCGGCTTCCTTAGCCACAGCGAGCTCCCTTCTTTATCCCATACACACCCAGGGGTTTGTTCCCGTTGGCTGGGCTCCCCTCTTCAGTGTGTTAGTGCAGCGCTATTCACGAGCGCCAAGCTGCATGCACTGGTGTGTTATTGTAGGGTTGCTGGTTAGGAACAGGCAGCTGGTGGCAACAACAAAAACAAACTACCCCAAGCCCTATGGCATCAGTGCCAGCTGGCCAAGACCAGGGATCTGACCCTATGTCAGGCCCCTCTCTCGTGTACCCATAGGGGAAGAGGAGGGTGGTTATGTTGAAGTGGTGAGAAAGTCCGGTCCCCCCATCCCACACCACAAAATATCAATTTTTCAGAAACTGTTTTGAATACTGACAAACCTTAGCTGAAAACCAAGAATATTTCACTTGGACAGACCAGCACAATGCCTCATGGGAGCTGTAGTTCGACTGCCTCATATTCCCATTCTCCTTGATCTGCCAGGTGCCCTAGTTGGACTACATATCCCATGATATTTCCACTGCTTGCATCCGAAGAAGTGGGTATTCACCCACGAAAGCTTATGCTTCAATACTTCTGTTAGTCTCTAAGGTGCCACAGGACCCTTTGTCGCTTCTACATATCCCATGATGCATCCCAGTCGCAGCTCTTGGAAAGGGAAGAAGACATGCATCCTGAGAGACCCTAGCTGTGATGCATTATGGGAGATGGAGTCCAGCTGAGGAGCCCAGCCCATACGGAAGAATGGGGACAGGAGGTAACTGAACTACAACTACCAAGAGACACTGTGGCAAATATTGAAATATTTGGAGTTTCAGGTGTTTGATTTCTTAGTTGAAAACCCAATTTTCCATCAAACGCCAGTTTGGATGGAAAATGTCTGACCAGCCCTCATGGCAAGCCCCGGGGGAGGAGCCCTGGCTCAGGCTGGGGGGGCGGCTGCCTGTGGCAGTGGGGTTAGTGCTGGGAGGTTTCCCTGGATCCTACCTGAGCGGCGTTGGGGGCAGCTCAGCCACTTTGGCAGCAGGCGGGTGGCCTGCTTGGGCCTTGGGGGTGCTTTCGGGGGAGCCGATACTCTTCAGCGAGACGCATTCGGAGTCCAGGGCCACGGCCTTGGCTTTGGCTTTCTCCTTCTCGCGGTCCGTCTGGTTCACTGGGGCCGGCGTGCTCCGATTCGTGCCGATCTTGGAGGGCTCCTTGAGCCGTGACACCGAGATGCCCCCTTGCTTGGTGCTTAGGAGGCTGGGGTCGATGCTGCTGCTCACAGGCCGGTTCCCGCCACGCCCGCCCGTCACGCTCATGGAGCTGGATTTGGCTGGCCGGGGCAGGCTCCGGTACTGGATGTTGGAGCGAGCCCCGGGGGCCAGAAATCCAGGCTCCCCGGCATTGGAGACATCCAGGCTGGTTTTCCTCCCGCTGACAGGCTTGACAGGGATGCCGGAGCTCTTCTGGATCTTGCCGAGCGTGGCTGAGCCTCCTGCCTGCATCACCGTAGCTGTGCCAGTAGTGGGAGGTGGCTTCTTGTAGCCAAAGGAGCCAGAGGTAGACGGCCGGGCGAGCCCCGAGGGAGGCTTCTTGGCATCCCCAATCCGATCCCGGCCAGCGTCAGAGGAAGAGCGCTGCAGGCCCGCGTTCTTCACAGACAGCTTGCTCTTGTCAGTGGCTTTAGCTTCAGGTTTGCCTGGGGGGAGCGGAGCAAGATGGAAAAGGTCACAAGCAATAGAGGAGCATACCCCAGCTCCCTGGCCCTTCTGGGATTGGGCTCCCCTGGCACAAAGTGGGCTCCTGTGGCTAAGAAACGTCACCTCATCCAGGGAGCTTCTGTTCTGCAAACAGCCTTGCTTTCTCCTACCTTGAAAGAGCCAGTTCCCAAGGAGCAGGTGTGATTAGAGTAATTTAACAAGCCCTGGTTCTTACGTAGCACTTCTCAGCCATAGATGCCAAAGCGCTTTACCAAGTAGGCCAGGATCATCATCCCTATTGGGCAAATGGGGAAACTGAGGCACAGAGGGGGAAGTGACTCACCCAGCAACACAGTCGGGAACAGAACCCAGATCTCCTGAGTCTCAGTCCAGTGCTCTCTCCACTAGGTCACACTGGAGCAGGGGACGGAAATCTGTGCATGGTTTCCAGGCGAAAAACAGCCTCATTTCAAGGCCGATCCCAACCAAACTTGAAGGGCACCAAATCCCCCAGACTGGAAGGGTGCTGCCCGGTAGGGGGCACGACCACCGGGTCACGTCAAAGATTTTCACTCAACTTTTGCACAAGAGCTGGCACGTGCCCTGCTCCGTTCTGTGGTTCTTGCCAACTGGAGGCACAGCTGGCAACCCTGGGATGGGCCGAGCCCACGGGACGGGGAATACTCTGCGGGGAACAGTCCAGTATGGGTCCCTGGGACGATGGGGCCAACTGGCTGTCTGATGGCTGCTGTCACAGCAGGACGTGATGTGACACCTGCAGGGAAAGTACCTCTCGCGCCTCTGGGGAATCAGAGTGATACAGGGGCTCTGCAGCCGTGCGCCAGTGACTCTCAGGAACGGCACCAGTGGGGTGGGTCTGGTATCAAAGGCAACATGAGCCTGGGGAATCCAGTGTTGGGGCAGCTGCATGCCCATGGCCTGGGCGAGCCCTCGGTGGATTGTACCCGCCACACGCTCTCCCCCAGGGAAGGGTGTGCGACCCCTGTAAAGCCCCCTAGAGCATTCCCCCAGGAGGACGCAGCACTCCCCTCTCTTAGCCTCCCTTGGGAGGTTCCCAGCCGATCCCCAGGCTGAATCCCAAGCATGTAGCTGCTTCAGCCAGCCATGGGGATCGAACCCCAGGCCAGGAGCTAAGGGAGCAGCTGGCTGGCGTGATCCCTGCGCCAGCCACTAGGGGGAGCCCTGAATCCACAGATCGGCCACTCCTGAGGCTGGCCTGCCCCCATAGCCTGAAGGGGTTGCGCCTGCTTTGGGCAAAGCTCCTTAAGGCGTGGGAGGGTGGGAGCACCCAACGCCCTCCCCCTTCTGCAGCCTCACCTGCCACTTTGAGGGTGCTCTGGGCCGTGTGGGTGATGGGTGAGGTCACTGCCACCGGGGGTGTCTTGCCCTTCTTCAGAGACCCCGGCGGGCCCAGGCTGACTGGCTTCTTCAGCTCCCCCCCCTTGGCGGGGGCCTCGTCGCAGCTCTCGGCCCGCTCCCGCCGCCACTTGGAGGCGCCGTGCTCCATCTTGAGGCTGCCACTGTCGTAGTCCAGCTTCTTCGGGCCCTTCTCCTCCGCCTCGCTGTACCAGCTCAGCCCGCTCTCGACCAGCGAGCGCTTCTCCGAGTCCGTGCGCAGCTGCGCGGGGCGGGGACAGAGAGATGAGGGGGGCTGCTCTCCGCCAACCCCACCTGCCGCCCGCCCAAGAGATGCCGCAGCTTGGGGAGGAGAACGCAGGGGCCTGCCCCTCTAGATCACAGGCCTCTCACCCTTGAGGACAGTGCAAGGTGCTGGGGTCCTGGTTCTCTTCCCTTCTCCGCTACTGACCCACTGTGCGTTGCTGCCCCATTCAATGCCTCGGTTTCCCTCTCTGCAGAGTGCCGAGGCCATGCAGGGTCAGTGTCGGAGCCAGGAAGAGACCCCAGGATCCTGACTCACCCCAGTGCCATCGCCACAAAGCCTCATTCTGCTCCGGTAGCAGGGCTGGAGGCTAACTCTTTAGATGCAGCGTTACTGCTGGGGAAATGGGACAGCCCCACACTCTGATGGCCTAGACTCTGCCATAACCCAAAGCAGGCTCTGGGGCCAGCCCCTCTGAGGGCAGGTCAGGGCAGCCTGGCTGAAGGCAATGGAGCTATGCTGACTGAGGTCAGCCGGGCTGGCCCTGATGGGCAGAGACAATGTCCTTGCCCTCTGCTGCCCCATGTGTGGTGAGATGGCGGGTCGCAGTTACGTTCTTAGCCACCAGGTGCCCATGTCACCGGCGCATCCCCCTCCCACTGGTGCTCACACTGGGACAAGGGCCTCCCCTCTCCAGGTCTGCCTGCCCCACCCCTTTCGCCAGCGCTGAACGGGCACAAAGGGGGTGGAGCCGTCCCCCCCCTCCCCCCAGACCTCCCCAGGGAGGCCAGCCCGTACCGCTATGGCCGAGTTCCGCCGGGAAGCCGTGGGGCTGGACGGGAGGGAGTTGAGGGAGGAGCTGGCATTGAACTCTTCCGAGCTGAGGTTGTCAGAGGCATCGCTGAGGCCGCTGCTGATGGAGCTGCTCTCGTCCCAGCTGGAGAAGGAGAGAGAGAGTTACCTCCACTGAGCGCAGCCACTTGTGCTGGGGAGAGCGGGGCTGCAGCTCCTACTCCCAGGGCTCCCGGAGAAAAAACAGCCAGCCCCCCTGCCAATCAAAGGGCTTTCCATGCCTGCACCACCCACCACAGCATCCATGGGAACCCCAGATCCAAACAGCCCCAAACCTTGGGGCGCTCACAACCGGGATCCGGGTTCTGCAGCTCGGGCCCATCCCTCGTACCAAGGGGCGGGGAGGAAGCTCGGAGAAGAGCAAACAAATTCACTGGAAGCAGCCTGGCCGGCCGATTCCCCAGGAGGGGAAGCGTTACGCGGCAAGCCTTAGGAAGAGCAGCCAATAATCCATCCTCCCGCATGGGTTATGGCAGCGGGGGGCTGGAGAGCTGCTCTTTCCCGGCCGGGCTGTGGGCCGGGATTTTGGGAAGAACAGGAGGGGGTGGGATGTTCCTCCAAAGGCTTCATCTCCGCTAGCGTGACATGCTTTAAACCCAGCTGGAGCGCCCACAGGGACTGGGTGGGTAGCAAGGCTCGACTGGCTACAGCCCAGTTTTTAAAATCAGCCATGAGATCATGAGACACAAAGACCTGGGGCACGGGCCAGTGGTGATGACATGCCAGGGGGCCACGCTAGTCACGTCTGAGCAGTCCCATGCAGAAGGGGCTGAACTAGGTTATAACCCTGTTACCCAAGGCTGCTGGTCACCCGAACACGGTTTGATCCTATTCAAACATGATCCCGCATTGTGGTCCAAACCACTGGTTAGCCTTCCCAGAGGGAGGGCACCGTGCCAATCCCTCCTAGCCACAGGGCCAGAAGCTAGCCGTGAGCCGGCGTGAGCTCTGGTGTGCTCACTAGGGGCCTGATCCTGCCCCCGTTCGAGTCACTGGCAAGACGTTCACTGACTTCAGTGCGAGAACAGGCTGGGGCCGGGGAGTTCCCTCAGTCCCCTTGCTGACCCATTAGAGGGGCGCCAGCAGGACAGCACAATGCACGTCCCCCAGCATGGACGGGGCAGGAGGCAGACAGCTGCTCATCCAGCCACTAAGAAGCACATTTCATGTAGCTAGTCAGGCAGGAGCCTGTGAGGAAATCACCAGGATGGGTGTGTGTAGGGGTAGTCCTAGCGATCAGTTTGCTTGTGCCTGGCCTTCCTATGATCCTCCAGAGCCTGAGTGTCCTGGAGGACTGTCAGGGCAGAGACTGGATCCCTGTTGTGCCCAGATTGTACAAGCACCGACGAGCCCACTTGGATCGGTGCTCCGGGGCCCCAGACACATTAATATAGCCCAGAGCAGAGGATAGCAACCGGCTCTCTGGCGGCCCAAGGGTTAATACGGATCCTACTGACTCTTGTTTGACCTAACTAACCCCATCCGGCACTGACCACTCCACTGGCCCAGGGGAGATGTGACCCTTTTATCTTTGCCAGGGACTGAAGCTGGGCTGGAAGCAAAACCCCGTATTCCCAAGCCCCGCAGGGCCCAAATGCTGCAAACCACTCCCCACTGTGGGGCCTGAGCTCACTTCTAGCAGCCACTGATCCAGAGAGATTAGTAGATCCGGAGCTGCTGGATCTGGAGTCACTCCACTGACACCAGGTAGCTAAGAGACACTGCACCTTGAAGCAGGTCGCCCAGCGCAAGTTTGTCTTTAACCACCGCCCCAGGGGAAGGATACAACATGGGATTTCCAGAGCAGTTTACATTTCAAACTGACTCCGGTCCCCTGCCCCAGCACCTCTGTCTGGTGGAGTCCAATTCAGCCCCCCTCCCTTTGCTCAGCGGGTGTGGGTCTGAAGACCCCAGGACCGGGCATGGTTGGAGGGGATTCACTTTACAGAGGGAACAGATTCCCAGTTCCAGTAGTGATTCTGGTTCAACTTCAGTACCCCAGTACATCTGAGGTGCTCCCTGGGCAAGTCTGCAGAGCTCTGAGCTCACCTATCACAGTGCCACCCCACCCCATGGCAAGGACCCCACAATAACCCAGCCCCACTGCTGGGAGCCAGCCAGGACCCCAAAGTACAGCATCGTCCAGAAGACAGCCCCCTGCTAGTTGGGCGTACCACAAGAGGGATTCTGTATCTTCTAATCTATCTGTGCCCATGGCCACACAGTGGTTAGGAAAAGGACCCAGGAGTCCTCGTGCCCAGCCCATCAGACCATGATGTCTCCCTCCAATGGCCAAAAGGGAGAACACTGGATCAAATCATTCCCAGAGAGCCCAGCACTCATGGCTGTTTCCCTCTCCAGCCTGGAATCCCACAGATCAGCCTCAGACAGTGATCACCCCCTAGTGGCCGCACCCCGCTGCTTGCATTCCCAACACATCGATGGGGAGCTCCCTCCATCCTCGGCTCTGCTATCCAGCCATGGCAGAGCCCTAGCCCGGTCCTACAGCCCTGCCCTGCTGCTAGTGGTCCCAGGGAGTTCGCCAGCCCTGCTCACCCCAGGAAGGGCTAGGTGCATGGGGTCTGCAAGGGCAGGATCCCCAGGGACAGTCCTCCCCGGGCTGGGTCTGCTCCACTCACGCAGAAGGCGTTGAGCTCATGGGCAGCAGGTGGAGCCCCCATTTGGGAGGCTAGCCCCCAGCTGCACCCCTTCCACCTGTGCCCAGCCCATTGCCTACAGAGGTGCTGGAAGTAGGGGGGCTGCTGCACCCTCTGGCTTGAAGTGGATTCCATCATATGCAGGGTTTCGTTTGGTTCAATGGCTCTCAGCACCCCCCCTCCCACCCCAGTATACAAATGGGTCCAGCGCCCCTGACCACCTACACCCTGGTCGCCCCCGTCCCCACTCCCAGACTGGTGGCCTTTGCTCCCATGCTCCCCTAGCTCAGTCCCAGCTCCCTCACCCCCAACCCAGGACCCTTAGATATGCTGCACATCCGATTTGAGAGCAGGCATTTTTGGTCTCTCCCACACACCCCTTTTCCACACACTGGAGTTTTACTACTTTTAACATCGGCAAGAAACCCTCCCCTCCCCCCTCCCGACACGGAGAGAGGAAGAGGCTTTGTCACGGAGCTCAGCGGGGCCAGGATGAATGCACGCGCATTCAGGGAATACACACACACACGGAATGTACAAACATACCCCGCATCCATGCAGGGAACGCGCACACACAACACGTGCTGGTGCATCCCCCCTCCTCTCCCCACCCAGCCGGAGATCCCCCTTCCCAGCCAGCCAGCCCCATGGTATCCAAAAATCCCCCACTGAAATCACCGGCTGGAGCTTGAGGGCCAGGGGCCTTCTGCACGGCTCCTGTGGCACAGAGGTTTCGCGCACACAGATGTACGGCTGAGGTGATCAGTGTCCCAAGGGGAGCGGAGATCTTGGGAGAACGGCCCCAAGTGGACAAGGGTCATAATAGACAGATGCCCCCTGGCCCCTCATCCTCTCACCTCTGGGCTGTCCAACCCTCCTCCTCCCGGCTGGCGCCTATGCAAGCTTGGGCCTCCAGCCCTCTCCGTCCTGCCGGGCCGGGGCAGCAGCAGGGGTATGGCAGGTCTGTGGCTCACGGGGACCCCGACAGCAGGGCACTGTCCCGAACTGGCTGCTGGGTCCCTGCTCGGCAGAACTCCCTCTGGAGCAATGGGCTGCTTGCCAGGGTAGCTGGGAAGGAGGCGGCAGGCCCGGGGGGGTAGGGGCTGATCTCGCAGGCGGTGCAGGCTCAGCAGACCATGTGGAAAAGCCCATCTCCCAGGCTGTCAATCAGCCCTCAGCTGGAGTGAGGAAGGGCCACTCCGGACTGAGGTGGCAGCTGTCATTTTTCCCAAAGGCCCATCCGGCCCGTGACGGGGGGGGAGCCGTACGCCCGCAGGGCTTCCCTGCCACAGACAGGCCCGGATGAGCACGGCCTCCTTTCAGGTCAGTGGCTGAGTAGGTCAGCGAGGCGCCCGCAGGCCGCTCGAAGGAGTCTAGCTGGGGACAAGGGAAAGGGCAAGCAGCGGTGATGGGACGTGGGGTGAGGCAGACGGGCTGAAGGGAGGAGGGTGCTAACGATCAGGATGCTACAGGCCCTTTGGCTCTCAGTCGCAGGCTCGGTTCCAGCCTAGGTCAGTGATCAAGTAAAGACTTTCCTGTGACTTGTCAGCACAATGGTCTGTGTGCAGCGAGTTGGTGGGTTCTCGGCCCAGCTACTAGGGGACCCCCCTCTCCATTGCAACCCCCACCATGTCGTGTTGGCAGCTTGGGCGGAAGGGCTGAGGACTTGGGTTTGCCCTTGGTCCAGGGCCGCCCGCTGTAGGTCTGCGTGGAGGCGCTGTGGCCGGGGAAGCCCTCGACAAACCCAGATAAATAGAGGACTCCAGGCACCATGGAGGCCCATGTGGCTGCACTGACTGGGGGGGCTGGAACCCTGAGACCCTTGTTAGGAGGGAGCTCAGGGGAGATGGTACAAGGGCTCAGTCTGCCCAGCTCGGCTGAGCCAGGGACGCCCATCTGCACATGCCCAAAGGGGGAGGGACCCCAGGGGCGGGGGCCCCCGAAGGAGGGCACAGAGAGCCAAGCCAGCTCCCACGAGAGGGCCTGGGGATGCAGCGCTGCCTCGGCCAAGGGGATGGCCCAGAAGGGGCCATTTCTAGTTTCTATAATGGAAGGACACTGCAGGGACGGACACCGAGCGTTCAGGCTCCTGCTGAGGGACTGCTGCCTGCACCATGGCGGAGGCTAATTACCCCACGGCCTGTGCCCCTTGCGGGGCTGGGCAAGCGGTCAGCTGGCCGACAGCGAGATTCCTTTGTTCTCCCATACAGAGCGACTCGCTGTCAGGCCCCCCGCACAAGATGCTCTGCTGGGGGGGCCAGGTAATTCCCCGGCGCCTGGTGTTTTCACAGCATCTCCGGCGCGCTGGGCTCTGCAGCCGGGGTTTCCTGGGTCACGTGGAAGGAGGGGAGATGGTTTCACTTCTCCAGCAGCTGGGTCCTTAATTAGTTAATGCCTCCAACAGGCTCTGAAAATGTGAGGAGCTAGAGAGGGGCGGGGTGTCCTTGTGACCCTTCTCACAGCCGGGGTGGGCAGGGGGGAGACCCCACTGGACTGATGGCAGAACGTGCTGCGGCCAGCCCTGGAGACGCCATCAGCAGGACCAGTCCTGGCCTGTTCCCTGGGGCTGCAGATGTGTACAGCACTCCTTCCCGTGATCCTTGCAGCTGGCACCTCTCCCAGGAACATCAGGCTGAGGGGAATTAAAGCCAGGCACCAAAATCCACGCGTTGGCATGTGACTCCAAGGGGCCAGCCCATCACTGCCCCATGGCCCATCAGAGCCCCTCCATAAACCAGCCCCCCTTTATGCACACCAGACACTGACCACTGGGTTAGCTACCTGGGTACTTCTCCGGCCCCCCTTACCACAGTATCTGAGCACCTCACAACCTTTACCGTATTTACCCATGAGGCCAGGCAGTGCAGACGGAAAACTGACTATTTTACAGACAGCAAACTGAGGCACACAGAGGCTAAGTCACTTGCCCAAGGGAACCAGGAGTTGACCCCAGGGCTCCTGAGTCCCAGTCCAGTGCCTCTAACCACTAGCCCGCCCCTTCCGACCCAGACAGCACCTGAGGATCTCAAAGCACTTTACAAAGCCCCTATCTCACAGTCAGGGAAACTGAGGCACCGAAAAGGGAAAAGGCTTGCTCAGTATCTCACATTAAGTCAGCAACAGGGCCAGGAACAGATTTCAGCTCTCTTGGGTCCCTGTGCTACGCCGCCCCACTGCATGCCTGGTTTGCAATCTTCACCCACACATGGCGGGCCTGCTGGGACGCCCTGGGCAGCTATTCCCCCTGGCAGTGAGCAGCTAGGCAGCACTGAATCCACGCCAGCCCCGCAGGGCCGCCTGTTTTAGCGCGCAGAGCGGCACCCGCAATTTACAGTAATTAGATTGCAACAGAGGCAGGTCTGCATGCAAAAGGCAATTAAGGGAGCACTAGCCTGTATTGTGAGCAAACACCTGGGTAATTAGGTTTGCGCACCAGCCACACCACACACCCCCTTGAAGGATGGGTGCCCATGTTGTAAGGACAGATCCACCGCCCTGATATTAAACCTCCTGCTGCAGGGATTAAGCCAATCCCTAGCTATTAGGGAGAAGACCTACCTGGGGGTAGTTGTTCCACCTCTGCCTGCTGGGCGGTTCTTACCCTTGCCTCTGAAGCAGCTGGTACCGGCCGCTGTCAGAGACAGGCAACTGGGTACCGGATTCCAGCTCCGCTCCAGCCTGGCAGCACCCCTGTTCCAAGGATTTGTTTCCTCATCTCTGTGGCATCCCTCGCCTTGGCAGCAGGGCCCCTTTGTTACAGGGATCACAAAATAAAAGCACCAGGGGACCTTGGATGATCTCAAGCAAATCTTCACCCAAAGCCGGTCCTGAATCCGGAAGGGCGCTCGCTAATCTCTCTGTGCTGTAACTACTGACTCACCGAACCAACCACTTCTCCATGGGAAAGTTATACCATGTGTGTTGGGGGGGCGGCAGGAGAGGGCGGCAGCTCAGGGAGCGAATACTGCCCCCTGCTGGGTGGAACGGGAGATGGGGGGGTTGAGATCAGAGATCTCTGTCCAGATTGGCTGGGTTTGAAGGGCCAGCGGATAGGAGACACACTTAGAGCTTTATACACAGGCCTGCTCCACTCGACAGAACGCAGAACAATCTCAGCACAGAGAAAACACGCCCAGCAATGACGCGGGCTCTTTCCAGCAGCCAAAAACAGTGCAGGGAACACCAAGGCCACCTCCTCCAAACCCCCTCCTTCCGGGGCAGCTCCTGCAGTCTCTGGCTCCCACTTCCCCCACTGAGCCGCTTTCACTTTCCAGTGAGGGACCCAAACACTAAACCCGAAACTGAGCTTGTTCCTTGTTTGAGAAGGCGAGAAGCAGCCCGGCTCGCTGGCCCAGGGCTAATGCGAGGCCCCAGGAGTAAAAGGAGGCTGGCTTCTCACAGCCTTGCACCAGGAGACTCCACCATCCAGATCCAGCAGCAGGGACTTGCGCTCTGTGGGATGGCATCCCCACATCTCCCCACCTCCAGCAGTGCCATGTGAGTGAGGCAGCCTCCAATGCACTGCGCGGGGGGGGGAGGGGGTGGTGGTGGTTTGCTCAGAGTCCATCCGTCCCCCACAATAATGACCTCATCATTATCAGGGCCTCTTGCTCCATTAGGGTTACTGTGTAGAGGGGGCTTGTGGGTTGGTCACGGCATGTGGGGGGGCCTGTGAGCTCTTTAGGGCAGAGATTGTCTTTTGGTTCTGTGTCTGTACAGCGCCTAGCATGTGGTCCAGGGCCACGACGGGGGCTCCTAGGTGCTACCATAATACTGTACACCTAATATATAATAGTAAACTGTTGGCCTGAATCCAGGGCAGCAATCAGGCCTGGAAATGGCTCCATTTTGCCATCTGTTTGGCAGCTCATGCCAGATGACTGACTCAGTGACTTGCACACACTTCCTACAGAGGCCACAGTCCACAGTCCACCTCCCCAAAACCACCCCACGGCAGAAAGGCCACGGGATGAGTGCAGGAGTGACCTGCCTTCTAGGTGGATGCCACCAATGCAGGGATGAGGACCCTAGAGCTTGTCTGTTGTAGGAAAATGTGCTTTGGGGTGGTTATGTCCCCGGGGCAGCCCCCTGTGCTAGTGTAAGACTAGGTTCTGGTGCACCAGTGCAGTGAGCACTGGGACAGATTGCTAACATCTAGACCCAGCTTCACTGGCCGCATGGGGAACAGCTGGTGCCAGAGCTGTGCTGCAGAGTCCAGAGCAGAGGGGTGACCCTGGTGCTTCCTGCAAAGCATCTAGAGCCAGGCCGAACCTTTTGGACAGAAGCGTTTTCCCAACAGAAATGCACTTTTGTCAAAATCAAAGCGTTTTGCGGGACTTTGATTAAACTGTTACCAGAAAAATGTCAAAAAGAATCGCCTTGAATGCAGCATTTCAATTCATGTAGACTTTGCTAGGCTACTAAATTTTCCCTTGAATATTCCCTTATGTTTGCATACAGAATCTATCAAACGCTACCTAATATTTCATATTCTATCATCATGTTTTGACCAAAAAAAACCACAACAACCCAGTTTTGCCTTGCCGGAACGATACACTTCAGTATTACCCGAATGAAACTGTTTGGTGTTCCCAAGCTGAAATATTCCATAATTTCTATCCCGCCAGGAATTTCCACTTCTCCAGGTTGGAATGAAAACCAACATCTTCCATCCAGCTCTAAAAATTAGCATTCTTGAACCCATCAGTGGATATTCCAAGCTCTGCTCTACTTTCATATTATTTGACACCATCATTCATACACTTTGCTCTGTTTTCTTTTCCCGAACAAGGGGAAAGGAGGGGGAAGGACTTTTTTCCCTTTAAAACTGAAGGTGGAAGGACACTATGCAGGAGGCGGTGCACATGGGAGCTGGGAACATCCCCAAGGCACTGCTACGTTATCCCTACACAGCGTGGTGGGGATCGTGTTTGTACAGCACCTAACACAATGGGATCCCCGCGCTGAGCGAGGTCTGGAGGCACTACAACATCATCAACAAAAGGCCCATAAGGGAGACAGGGACAGTTATTTATGGGATCCTTCAGTTCAGTCCATAATTTTAAGTCCCAAATGCTGTTCGGGTTCAAGTGGCAGAGGTTCCAGCCCTGATGCCTTTCTGTGAGCTCTGACTGCCCCCTGGACTGATCCTATCCTGAATGGACGGGAAAGGTTTACCGGGCCCCTTATCGGGACTGGGAGGATCTGCCACTGAAGGATCTTCTTGACTGTACAAGGTCCTCAAGCCAAATCAAAGCCCCCGCTCTCCCGAGGCAACACCTCATGCCTCCTGCAGTCAAGCAAGGCGCAGACCCACAATGCCCTTTGTAAGGGGAGCTTAGGAGCAGCTCTCATACCTGCATGCCCCAGGCCAGAACTGGTGTCAGGCAGAGAATATGCATCCTCGGCCACCTTATACTATGACCGTCGTTCTGCAACAAGCCTGCGGCCCCTAGGTCCTTCCCAGCAGTCAGTACAGTGCAGGTCACAGCCATGGGTAACACTGTGGCAAGAACATAGCTCCTCCAGCTCCCGAAGCCCAGGCCCTGCCACTTGAACTACAGGAGAATCTCCTTTAGCTGTTAGCAACACAGTGCCTATGACACACAGTGCAGCAGTTCTGATCCCATCCAGTAGAGGGCAGCAATACCCACATTAACCCATTCATTAAGGTTTCAGAGTGGTAGCCGTGCTAGTCTGTATCAGCAAAAACAATGAGGAGTCCTTGTGACACCTTAGAGCAGAGGTGGGGAAACTACGGCCCGTGGGACCCTCCTGACCCAGGAGACTAGCCCCCAGCCCCTCCCCTGCTGTTCCCCTGTCCCTCGCAGCCTCAGCGAGCCGTGTCACCGGCACAATGCTCTGGGCGATGGGGCGGGAGCTCCTGGGGCAGCGCAGCTGCAGAGCCCAGCTTGACCCAGTGCTCTGTGCTGCGTGGCGGCGTGTCCTGGCTCCAGCCGGGCGGTGCGGCTGTAGTGCCGCCAGCCACCCATGTGTGCTCCAGGCAACGCATTAAGGGGGCAGGGAGCAGGGGGGGTTGGATAGAGGGCAGGGGAGTTTGGGGTGGTGGTCAGGGGGTGGGAGTTCTGGGGGCAGTCAGGGGACAGGGGGGACGGTGGATGGGGCAGGGGTCCTGGGGGGGGCAGTCAGGGGACAGGGAGCAGGGTGGATGGGGCAGGGTTCCCAGGGGGGGCAGTCAGGGGACAGGGAGCAGGGGATGTTGGATGGAGCAGGGTTTCTGGGGGGCCGTCAGGAATGAGAGGAGGGGCTGGATGGGGCAGCAGGGGGCAGTCAGGGGTGGGGGTTCCAAGGACAGTCAGGGGACAGGGAGCGTGGGGGTATGTGGATGGGGCAGGGGTCCCTTAGGGGGGCCATCAGGGAACGGGGGTTTGGATGGGGCAGGATTCCCAGGGGGATGGGCGGATAGGAGGTGGGGGCCGGGCCACGCCCCCTCCCCTAACCGGCCCTCCGTACAATTTCCAAAACCCAAGGCGGCCCTCAGGCCAAAAAGTTTGCCTGCCCCTGCCTTAGAGACTAAGCCCACGAAAGCTTATGCCCAAATAAATGTGTTAAGTCTCTAAGGTGCCACAAGGACTCCTCGTTTTTCCATTCATTAGTCTCATCTACCCTATCGGGCTGTGCTGTTATGTTGTCAGCTCTGCCAAGCTTAAGCAGCACTCAGCTGTGTTAGTGCTTGGATGGGGGAACCTGAACAGACTAGGTAATTCAGAGGCAGGCACTCTCCCCATCTGGGTCAACAGGGGGCACAGTGGGACTGCTGGAGGGACTGTCACTCAGATTAGACACTTGAGGCCCTATTTAGGGTCCCCAAAGACTCCTGCAGTAGTGACCCCATTAGCATGGGGAGCGGGTATGTACAAGGCACCTGGAGGAGAAAGGGGTGCTACTTGCATGCTAAGCATGATCACTAGGGCCCAGATTACTAAAGGAGTTAAGCTCCTAAATCCCATTAAAATCAACAGGAGTTTGGCACCTAAGCCCCTTTGAGAACAAAGGTGCAGATATCTCTGGCGCGCCCCCCATTGTAGAGCATGCTGTTATAGCAGGGGGTGAGCAATCCATTGTGGGGGGAGCAGAGCTCCCCCCTGCACTGCTCTCTGACAGGCAAACACGGGGAGCACTTTCCAGCGAAGGGAGCGGCTCGCTATGGAGCAATCGCAGGCCAAGCGCATACGATCAGTAACAGACTAGCTCCCGCCGAACGCCAGGTTAAGTGGCTGGAGGGCTCGTCAAGGTCGTTCGGGCTGCAAGGCGAGGCCAGCGCTGGCTCAGAGCCGGAGAGTCACCATCTCCTGCTCCGATCCATCATATACAGACCACCCCCCCGCGCCCCGTCTCCGCTGCAGGATGAAAAGAGGGACTGTCAAAGCAGCCAGCTCCCCCGGGGCTCCCGGAACACAGCGCGGTTTGTATCTGCCCTGACAACTGCTGGAGCACATGGAGCGGGACGAGCACCAACAATCGGCTCCCAGCCCAGCCACTCCCCTCCCTGCTTGTGGGGAGGAACGAGACAGATGAATGGGGTGAGAGGGGAAAGGGGCGAGAGACAAGGAGCGCAGTGTCACCGGGGTGAGAACCAAGCCAGCCGGGCGTAAAGAGGAAGAGATGGGCAGGAGAGATTTGCAAGCTACCCTGGGAGGTGCGGAGAGCCCACTGCAGAAGTGGAGGATGTTCAGCAATTTGCAGAATCGGGCCCTTTAAAGCCCATCCACACTGGTGGAACGTTAAACTGGTACATGCTAGCAGTGTGCAATATTCCCCGCTAGTGGCTGGTGTCCCAAAGGATAACGGCCCACTGCACTCACCAGGGAACAGTACTCCTGTGCCTTGAGTGGCAGAGAGCGGTGCCAAGGGTCAAACTGTGCTGCTGAGCCAGCTGGGGGACCACCCCAAAAACAACTCAGAGCAACCCACTCCCCCAACGGGCAGGAGAGCAGGGTGTGTTTGAACAGCGCACCCAGAACAGCCGTCCTTAAAGGGCACTCGCCCAGGTGGGTGGGAGAGCAGCTTAGCTTGCCTGCCCTTCCTTACACAACAGCAGTGAGCAGAGTTCAGCAACAGCCGTTCCCAGGGGCTGGTTTATGAGAAGGCTCCTAGCCCCGCCCCCAGCCCAGGGCACCCCCTCACACACCAGGCACTGCACCCCCCCAGTCTGTCTGCCCTCCGCCATCCACGCTGGGCACAGCTTCCCAGCCCTTCCCTGCTTTGGGTTACGCCCCGCTCTCTTCTGTGCAGGCCTGCCAACCAGGAGTCTGCCCCAGCCCTCGGCCTGCCTTGGGCTCAGCTCTCCAGCCAGGCCGCAGCCACTGTGGGCTGCCTTCCTTAAAGGCCAATCCTGCACAGGTGTAGCTGGTGGCGCTAATGGAACAGAACTGATTGGCCCAAGGCCTCTGCTTTCCCCCACCACATTAACAGTCCAGGGCGCAGCGCCCCCAGCTGGCCGGCGAGCCCTGCAGTAATGAGCCGGAAGGGGGAAAATACCCTAGCTAAGGAAAGTGGCGGACATGACTCCAACGCAGCGACTCTGATTGGGTTATTGATAACTGTGAAATAAGTCTGCTTCCAGCGACACCCTTCACAGCTGCCGTAAGGAGCAGCAGGGGGCATGTGCTAGAGTCACACAGTGCGGATGCCCCCGCGTACCCTGCTGCAAGGGTATCAACTCAGAACACGTAGCACTGATACAGGCTTCCAGCCACAGACATCAGAGCCATTCCCAAGGGAAGCCAACTGCTACCCGTATCATAATACAGATGGGAAAACTGAGGCACACAGGAGTGACTTGCCCAAAGTCAGTCAACGGCGCAGCTGGGAATAGAACCCAGGACTCCTGACTCCGAATCCAGTGGCCCTGTGCTCCCTCCTCCCCCCATTGGCATACCGCCCTGTCTGCAGTGAGGCATGCAGCTGCCCCCCTGCCCCCCAGCTAGCCAGGCAACCAGGGGCAACTGGCACATATGGCTCAAGTGGATTTGGAGGTTCGCAGTTTCCCCATTGCTGCCTGTCTCCTCCTGCTCAGAGGGAAGGGCTGGGGGAAGTCACCCAGTCGACATCCTCAGTGCCTCCCTGGCGTACCAGGCCCATGAGTGGATTCATGCCCATGCCCCTCCTCCATCTGGGACAGCCTGCTGTACGGATCTCCCTTGGCATTGGGACCCAGAAGTTGCTGTGGTCAGTTGGCCTGGGCTCAGCCCAGATGCCAGTCTGCCCAATGCAGACACCCTGTTAATACCAAGGAAGGAGAGGGTGATTAAGGGTGCTCCGAGGGGGTCTAACCAGTGCGGCTGGGATGCAACAGCGACAGGGAAGCCGTAGGCTGCCTAGCAGTCTGCGCTCTCCAGGGCTATGGGATACTTTCCCGGTGGGAGCCCCATCGCTTGGGGGCACTTCAGCCTAGAGGGGGTGAGAGACTGGAGAAACAGGAGAGGAAATAAGCTTGCACCAGGGGCAGATGGCTCAGACCTGCTGTTCGGGGAGGAACCATGGCCTAATGGATAGAACCCCAGACTGCAATTCAGGAGACCTAGGTTCTATTCCTGGCTCTACTGGAGACCTTGGGCAAGTCTCTGTACCTCAGTTTCCCCCTCTGTGAAGCAAGGATGACAATACTGATTCGCTTTGGGATGAACAGCACTCCGTATCAGGGTCATCCCATGGTGGCAGGCGCTCAGTACCTAGCGACCTCAGGTCTGTCCCACCACCCTGCCTTTCTGCCCAATGGACAGAATACTCTCTCCGTTCCTGGCTGACTCTGTCCGTTGATCTGACTCTGAACGCTTCCTTGGGGGCAGGCCTCAAATCCGAGGGTAGACATCAAATGCCTTTCACTAGCTGCTCTTCTGGGCTGGCATCATAACACGACCGTGTCCGGGGCGGGGGTTCAGGCCCGTGCCTCTAGTGTTAACAGCCGATTCAGCCCCCTTTAACCCAGGCAACCCTCCACCCCATCTGGGCTGCTGCAGCAGCAAGGAGAGTGACACCCTTGTGTCTTCCTCTGGAAGCACCGGACGTGTCAGCCACAAGAGCACTGCAGTAGCTTCCCTGGCCGTCAATAGCTGTGGCTGGGTTTAAACTCTGGCTAAACCTTTGCTTTGATGCCCCCAAACACGGCAGCATTGTTTTAAGCCCCTAGCAGCGAGTGCTGCTCTGAGCCCTTGGCAGACGTGTATGATGTTCTGCGGGGTCACCCAGGGAGCCAGCGCTAGGGATGGGAAGGGAGAGATCTGGACCATGTGCGCAGAACAGACATTCCTCTTGGATTTAACATTCCTCCCCCCACCCCCAAACTCCCCTGCTCCCATCCTTCCCCTCGACCTCAGAGCAACTCCAGTGAGGGAAGGCCGCTGTCTGCCTCATCCCATGTCTGTGGTTTGGAACGGCTCAGCGTGAGCGGGGCCGCTGTGCTCAGCCAGCCGGCGGCGGGGGAACAAGCTGAACCCTATGGAAAGAAGGATTTGCGGCAGAGGAGAGAGGCTGCATTGCTGAGCCGTGAGTTTGCTGGGAATTAATTGGTGGGGGCAGGGGGAGATCGGCCCAGAAACAAAGAAGGCCGGTAGGGGGTGGGGAGCGGACACCCGATGCCTAGCGGTTAGAGGGCAGCAAATGCGTGGGGCCCCCGGGGAGCTCTCGGCAAACCCTCTGGGAACGGCATCTGACCTCAGGGAGCAGGGCTGTGCTGGGACACGGGTCACCATCCTAAGTGCCTCTGGCACGTGGAGGACGTGTTGCCACGATATTTGGTGGGTGAAAGTCCTCAGTGTCATATTAATCCTGGGGGCAGCAGTGGGGCATAAGAGGGGTCCCTTCTGCACAGTGAGGGACTGTCACCCCATGCACCCCTTAGTCGGCATAGCCCAGGCAGGGCGCGGTGATGTTATATACTCTCAAAGGCAATGAGGGAACCTTTTCCATACATTGTCCTAGTTCAGCGGGGGTAGGAGCTGTAGCAGGAAATCCAATCTCACCCTGCACACTCGGCCAGCAGGAGCCCATTTTCTGGCATTTACGGAAACGGAACTGGCACAGTCGCTTCGATGCGATTGGTGGGCGCCTCCCTGTCCTTGAGCAGTCCCGTGAAAAGACGACAACCAGCCTAGCTCTCATCCAGCCCTTTTCGTCACCACCTGTCATGTCTTGAGCCTCATGCACCCCTGGGAGGCAGGGCAGGGCTACTAGACTCATTGGGCAGATGGGAAACTGAGGCACAGAGTGATTAAGTGACTCTCCCAAGGTCACACAGGAAGGCTGCAGAGCAGGGAATTCAACGCCGGTCTCCCAAGTCATAGGCTACGACCCTAATCACTGGACCATCCTCCTGAACCCTGAAACAATCACAAATCTGAGCCCAAGTGATTTGTGGCAAGAATGTTCCTTGATATTTATTATTCTCAGCAGACCTGGCTTCTATTCCCAGCTCTGCCACCGGCCTGCTGGGGGACCTTGTCAAGTCATTCCCCCTCTTTGTGCCTCAGTTTCCCCATCCATAAAACGGGGATAATGATTCTGACCTCCTTTGCGAAGCACTTTGAGAGCTACTGATGAAAGTGCTAAGTAAGAGCTAGGGGTTATTATACTCCACCGAGTCACAAACGTTCAGCCATCCGGACAGGAAACGGACAGGAAAAGATCCCCATGTGACTGAGGGGGCCAATCTGACAATAAAGAAAAGGACCATTCTAAACCCTTGGTGAAGAACCCATAGGGCAGAAATTTGCCGCAACTATTCAGCCTAATCTTTGACAAACAGAACTGGCAGAAAATCCAATCAATTCCCAACTGCTCCCCTGCTCAGAAGGAAGACCAGCTTCATAATGAAAACGGAGCAGCTCCTCCTCCTTCACAACGCTTTTCTATTCCTAAAGAAAACAACAAATATTTGACGTGCCTAGACGTGTATGCACAGCACCCAGCACAATGGGGCTCTAGTCTACAACTGGGGCTCCTTGGTGCTACCATAATACACCTAATAAATAATGTGCGGTGCCCAGCGCAAAGAGGTCTTAGTCCAGGACAAAACTGGATAAATGCTCTCCTTTGAAAATCCACAAGCAATCGATATGTTATCAAGAACGGCTTGAGGAGCATGTGCCAGCATTCAAACAGGTGTGATAGGACCGTTGAAGGCTGAGCTCCCTTCTACTGCCCGAGGTAAAGGAGAATTTCCATCTGCAATGCAGTCTTCTGCACTGCAAAAGGGATGGTGGGGAACAGGTCTGTCCCCCTTTCGCTTCTTTATGGTCGCTCAGAAATTCAGGGCTTGTCTATCCCAAAGGGCTCTCTGCTGACTGGTATGCATGGGAGTGACACACAGACAGATGAAGGGTGCTGGAGCCAAACAGATCCCACCATCCCATGACTGCCAAAGCACCTCACACCCACAGCGCTGCCCCCATCGCCCCACAGCTCTGCCCAGGCCCCTCAATCCTAACCCATAGCTCCCTGCTATTCCAATCCAGGGCCACATCAACTAAACACACTTCCCATGCACTCTCGGCAGGATAGGAGGCCAATGGCCAGTTCCGCACACAGGGCGTGGGTTGGCTTCCTAGTATCTACCAGTCTCTGACTCATTCCAACAGGAGATTTGCATAGTCAGGTCAGGTGCATCCAAACAGCCATTTCCATGGTAGTGAAACTTCCCCTGCGCAGGCAGCATTAAAGTAGGGTGACCAGATGAGAAGACCCGAAAATCGGGACTTCCTGCCCAGAAGTTTTCGAGCAAAAAAACCAAAAAACCGGAAGAGCCTCTGCCGCCAGAAATTGTCGAGGGGGGGAAAAAAAAACTGGAAGAGCCTCTGCCGCCGGAAATTGTCGAGGGGGGGGGGGGAGAAAACGGAAGACTGAAAATTGGGACAAAAGGCATCCCGACCAACCATCGGTCAGGACGCGGGACAAATGATCAAAAATCGGGACGTCTGGTCACCCTACATTAAAGCAACTCCGTAGATTCCCCCCTGGGCCTGTGCATGAGGGAGAGAGCAGACCTTGCCTTCAGATAGCAGGGCATGTGCTTGGCCCCTCTAGCTCCCATCCAATCACCGGGAGCAAGCCCAAGAGGTCGTTCAGAAAGAGGACATGTATGTCACTGAGTGCAGACTCCATGTCACCGTAGCTGCCAGCGACGGCCAGCCCAGCCGCACAGGGCGCTTGGAGATACTTTCTGGCACACACCATCAGCCTGCGGCACTCCCTGCAATTAGATCGGATTCAGGCACGAAGCTTCTCTCCATCAGCTCTAGAAACGGACCATAGTCATACACCTTTGTCTGTAACAATGGGGCTGAGTGGATGTGAAATCCCCCCCCCCCCTTCCCATTGCCGTTGATAGGATAAGAAAAATCTCAGCCTAAGAGCCCATGGGACGAGTCCTGCCCTGGCCCCCAAGTCAATGAGCTGCACAGGCCATAGGCAGAGGGAGACTAACCCCGTGGCTTTGGGATCGGGGGGTGAGAGGCTGGATGCTGTCGGGACTGGCAGGTGGTGCTGCTGCTCTGGCCCTTACATACTAACTAGAGGCCCAACCTGGCCTAGTGCTTGGCACCCAGGTCGCCCAGTGAAAGCTACTCTAGCACCCCCCAGCGGGCACCAGGGTGGAGGCAACCAGGATCTGGAGGTGGGGGTGGCATCTAGTGGTCAAAGCAGGGCACTAGGCTCAGTTCCTTCCCTGGTATTGTGAGCCCTTTGGTTGCCTTTGCCGTCGGGCAGCAGCAGTCCCTCCTCCCAGACCAGGAGGCCCTTAGCTAGAAGGTGCTCAAGAGACACAGGGCATTAGAACACCACCCATAGTGCCCAGCACATGGTACCTCTCGAGCCCAGGGTCTACTCCAGGGCAGAGCAGGATTATCATCCACGACCAAGGGATGTCCTGAGGTCACAGTGAGTGGGTCCCCCGGGCCAGGTCCTGGATGAGGCCCTCCCTGTGCTGGGCGCCGCACAGACCCAGAACAGAACCCAGGTCTCCTAAGCTGGGGTGCAGTGACCATGGGACCATCCCGTCGCTCATCTGAACAGCAGCTTAGCCCCCCAAACAACCCAGCGCAAAGCCCAAGTCCTGCAGCACCCCAGTGGCTCCTGCTCCATTTCCCATCCAAACTCCCAGGGACTCCCAGGTTCTGTTCCTGACTCTGCCACCTACTCGTCACTTTGGGCAAGTCACAGCCCCCCTCTGTGCCTCAGTTTCCCCCCCCCCAACTTAAATAGGGAGATGAGAATAACAATGACACATTTCTCCTGTCAGAGCAGTGTCTGAGTGCCAGTGACTTCAGCGGGTGCTCTGGGTACCCAGCACATCCCAGGGCTGCACCTGTACCACAGGAGTCTGGACAGCCTGGGAGCAGGGGCAGCTTCTCCTCCCAGGGATCAGACTCTCAGGTGTTGGCTGGCAGCACACAGCCACTGCCATGCTCCCTGTCCAGCCGCAGCCCTTCTCTGACCAGTCCGATCTGCATTGCCTCACCTGTGCATGGGTTCCTGTCTCCCGGTGCGTGGCCCCTTCTCTGCGGAGGCCGGGAGCCTGACATGTCCCCCCTTCACACCTGTATCCGTGCCAACCCCCAGCACTGGGCCCCGCCTTCTCTCGAGGTATGCCATGGCCATACATGCCTGTAGACCCCGCCCCTGGCTGCAGTCCACCGCCCCCCCATGGCATGTCAATATCAGATTGAGATGGGGGGGCGGGATGAGAGCTCCTTGCCTGGCTCCCAGTGTGTTTCTCCAGGCAGGGACCATGCCGATGTCCGTGTCTCACGCAACACCAAGCATGCTATGGCTGCTCAGGAAATCCAGGGGTGCACACAGGCCTGGCAATTCCTGGGGGCTCTCCTTCCCCTGCCTCCACCCCCAGTGCTCTGGCAGGGGGCGTGTCATCCGGTGCTACAGAATGAGACAGCTTTCAGGTGCGGGCTAGAACAACCCCACCCTGTCAGCCTCCCCTTAGCAGAATGGCGGGTGGCCAAGTTAGCAAATCTCCTGACGGGGCTGAGGCAGAGAGAGCATCCACGCCCCAGCAGCACCTCTCGGCTCCTTCCCCGCGTGCCCACATCTGTCTCTGCTGGGGAAGACTGGACATAGCAGATCATGATTGGCAGGTTACTCAGCTGCAAACAGTAGAACCCGGTGCAGCGAGCAGGCCCAGGGCGGGGAAAGAGAGGGCGTGCAGGCAGATCAGGACTGAGGGGAACTGGCAGAGCTCTGTGTGTGGGGAGCCCAGGGCTAGGATAGCAGGGGGCCTGCGGGTAAGTCCTGGGAGGCATTGACAGAGCACAGGTGAATGGTGGCGGTTGTTATGAGGCAATTCCCTTGGGTGCTGCAGGCCAGGGTCCGGGTGCACAGTCAGGGCACTGGGAAGGCATCTGCATAGAACCTGCCCAGCTAGCCCGGCTCTCACAGGAGTATCAGACCTCAAACTTCACCCAATGAAAGCGAAAACCCAGGGCTTCAAGGCAGGGATGGCCAAGTGCAGACCTCATGCTGCCTGTCCAGAGGGTTACCCCCGCACCGTCTAATGAGGAGCGATTTGGCTACGCTGCAGCCGTTGCCTCCGACTTGTTGAGACTGTAATTGCAGTCGGACGTGGGCCAAGCAAAGCAGCTCTGGAAATGAGAATTGGCAGAGTCACAGACCCCCAAGCAGCTGAGTCACCCCAGCTGGGGGTCTTTGGGCACGTGCTCGGGGCAGGAGCAGCCCGAACCTGAGCATAGGGTGGGTATGGCGTTAAATCAGAATCCAGTACGGGACCTTTGTCTTCTACTAACGGGGCCCTGAGGCAATATAGCTCAGCACGTTCCCAAGGAGCCACGAGGCTGACCCACATGTAGCTCCGTCCAGGGACAGTTTGGTGCCGCTTAACCTCACACCTCAAGAGTGTCCTTATCCCCATGTCACAGTGGGGGAAACTGAGGCACGCGGAAGGGCCCTGACATAGCCCAGGGAGTCTGTGGCAGAGCAGAGACTGCAGGCTGAGAGTGCCAGTCTGCAGTAGGGACATTCAGCAAGGCTGGCCATTGCAGGTGTCAACATTCCTGTGCGAGATGGGGTGCCGCCTAGTGGGTACAGCAGGGCCCCTCCATGGCCAGGAGACCAGAGCTCTGTTCCTAGCTCTGGTCAAGTCACTCCGTTTTTATGGGCCTCAGTCTTCCTCTGCTGTAAAATGGGGATAGCAACATGAACCTCCCCCATGTGACAGTCTGATGGCGGGGGTCAAACAAGGGACCCATTGTTATTGGTTATTATTAGACACACAAAACCCTATCCTGTTTCCAGGAGCAACACACACTAGCACTAATGGCTAGTCTATATATGCGTCTACTACTAGCTAGAGGAGTTACTCCTTTAGCTCAAGTGCTAGAAGCTTGGGTTATTAGTGCTGAAAACCCTGGGTTCAAACCTCTCTGGTGACCCTGCGGGGGGTGCAACAAAAGGTTCCCCGAGCCACATCCTTGTCCTACTGAAGTCAATGGGAGTCAATGGGAATGCTGCTCGTGGCTCCAATGGGACCAGGAACTGGCCATCAGGGAGGTGACTAGGAAGAGGGACATGGGCCAACTGCTGGTCTCTAGGTCTTGGCCGGTGAAGGGAACTCCAGCCCCAAGGACCCAGCTCGGCCGGAGGCTGAGAGCTCTTCGGCCTGAGTATAGAATGATGAGCCGCTTGCGCTGTAGTCAACCACACCTGGATCTGCCTATGGCTCTGTCGGCCACACCACCAGCAAATTCAAATGCAGCCCTCCTGCCATGAGCTTCGCGCCAGTAAAAGGGCCCAGGAGCACTGGAGAGAGAGCTCAGAACCGGCGGGCTGGCTCCTAGCCAGGGGGTCTGTCTGTTAGACTTACCCCAGCCCTGATGATGTAGGACAATTTCTTCATGGCCAAAGAGCAGTCCCAGCTTCTCCTGGTGTCCCAAGAAGCACCGCCCCTGGGGAAAGGAACTTAACCTCCCTGCCCTGGAGGAACAGGGAGCAGCCGAGCTAACCAGGACCCTGTGCTCAGACTGAACACCTGGAGGCTAGGAAGGAGAAATCCCCTTTGTGCATGTGACAAGGCTGCTGTCAGCCACTTCCCCATCCAGGTGCCCACTTCCTCCCTTCAGAGGCTGCCTCAACGGGCAAATATTCACCCATTTGCCAGGGCGAGCTGCAGAGCTGGGTTTTATGTTACGCTGCCCCTCAGCGGGGGGCACTGCAGTGAGCAGTGCGAATCACTGCTGCCATGAGGCCGGCTTCAAGGCAAGTGACCTCCAGATGTGAGAAGCACCATTAACAGGCCGTTAGCGCTTGGTTCAAAGCCCCTCCCCACCTCCTGGAGAATTAGCTGAGATCAGCGTTCTCACTTCCTCAGCCCCTGCAGAGAGGATCAGTGCTGGGCCTGCTGATCCCTCAGCAAGGGGGTGCCCAGAGGCAAAAAGGACCCCCCTGAGCAGGGGCCCAGTGACTGCTGGGTGGGGGGTGGCGGGAAATGAGTGCCCAGCTGGTTTAAGGATCCCGGTGTGCAGCCAGGCTGTCAAGCTGCCCCACAGCTCCCTGCACAGCACAGGGACTCCTGCAAGATTGGGGGTTTGGATCCGAGGTACAGGCACACCCGCAAATTGGGAAGCAGGTGAGAGGCGGGTGAGGCATGTGGCAGGCTCACAGCCTGTGGGCCCAGAACAAACCTGCCCCAGGAGCCGTTCCAGCTCCACTCAGCGCTGTCTCACACAGAGGGAGGGTGCGGGGATTGGGCCTGGGTATGATCTCCTGTGGCCACCGCTGCCTGGAGTGAGCCTTCACCCCACCACAAACCACTGGTCCCTGACTGGCATCCCAAGCCAAAACAGGCCAGCCCCGGGTCCCTGGCACCGAGCTGCCAGCCCCGGGTTCTGAGCCCGACACTGAGCTGCCAGCCCCGGGTTCCCACCCAGGCTCCGGCACCGAGCGGCCAGCCCCGGGTTCCGAGCCCGGCTCCGGCACCGAGCGGCCAGCCCCGGGTTCCGAGCCCGGCTCCGGCACCGAGCGGCCAGCCCCGGGTTCCGAGCCCGGCTCCGGCACCGAGCGGCCAGCCCCGGGTTCCGAGCCCGGCTCCGGCACCGAGCGGCCAGCCCCGGGTTCCGAGCCCGGCTCCGGCACCGAGCGGCCAGCCCCGGGTTCCGAGCCCGGCTCCGGCACCGAGCGGCCAGCCCCGGGTTCCGAGCCCGGCTCCGGCACCGAGCGGCCAGCCCTGGGTTCCGAGCCCGGCTCCGGCACCGAGCGGCCAGCCCCGGGTTCCGAGCCCGGCTCCGGCACCGAGCGGCCAGCCCCGGGTTCCGAGCCCGGCTCCGGCACCGAGCTGCCAGACCCGGGTTCCGAGCCCGGCACCGAGCTGCCAGCCCTGGGTTCTGAGCCCGGCAGAGGGGTGCGGTGCCCATTAATTTCTGTTTGGGAAGCTCTAGGTGACGCTCTGTGGCCAGGAGGCAAAGTCTAACTCCTGAATTCAAACTAGTCCAGACAAAGCCCTGCAGGGATCCATCCTGCCCCAGCCCCGGAGAGGCGGATTAGATGGGGCCGGCGGGCCCTGTGATTCATCCCAAAGCTCCCAGTGGAAGCGGACAGCCGGGGCTTTTCGGGGTGCAGGGTTTGGTGGCCTGTCAACTGGAGCTTTGTTTGCAAAGCCACCCGGACCCCGGGCAACCGCCGCTGAGCCTTGCCCGGCCCCCTGCCCCAGAGACGGATCAGGGAGCGACCCCCCCCCCCAGCAACATCCGATTGCGGGGTCGCCACAAAGCTCATCCGGGAGCGATTCGGAGCAATCCACTGCCCGGCGCCCCCGGCTCCTTCTCTGGCCCTAGGGCCTCCCCACTGGCAGTGTAAAACCCGCAGCTCTCACACCCTCTCTGCCGTCCCTAGATGCAGGGGCTTGCCCGGCCCAGCTGGCTCGGGGCAGCTCTGCCTGCAGCAACGCAGCTCGCCCCGCTCCCCAGCAGCGCAGCAATTGCAAATCCCCCCCGCCCCGCGGTTTGCAGCGCCGGGCTGCCTGCATTCGCGCTGCTCGCTCGGCCGCCGCACGCCAGGGACAGCGCCGGCCGGTTCAAATCCGCCCCCCCGCCAGCACCTTTGCCGTGCAAGTTGCTGAGCTCTTGCATTTCGCAGGAAGCACGGGGAAGAAAGCGCCGCTTCGGTGCCGGATCCAAACACGCTCCCGGGGAAGGGACGCATCGAGCCCGCTGCATAAAACAGGCAGAGCCGCTGCCTCATGTGCTGCAGCCAGCGCTGCCTAGACCCCGGAATCCAGGGCTGCAAGCGGGAGGGGGGCGTGCAATGATAGGGGGCGTGTGCAATGAGGGGGGGCGTGTGCAATGAGGGGGGGGGGGGCGTGCGCGCATCTCTGCAGATTTTGCAAAGAAAATATTTGCAACTTCCTCCCCGGCGAGGGATTTTTTTTTTTTGCTCGTTTCCCGACACTGCTGGTTTCAAACGACGCTAAACCCAGCGGGTGAATATTTCCGCCCGGCTGAAGATCAAATTCATTCATCAGAAAGGAAGAAAAACTTGGGGGAATTCGGCCGATTCCCCCACAAAATGGGACGCGCCCCAGGGGCCACTTCCAGCTCAACAACGAGCCACGGTTTCAACCGGGAAATTGAAGAGTGCCTTTTTGGGGGAGGGGTGCGGGGGGGGGTCCACCAACCCCGCTTGCCAAGCACAGGCTGGGCTGCATGTCCCCCCAGCGCCGCGACCCCCGGAGCACACACGGGGGGGCGGGGGTCATGGTAATCACACACCCCCCCCCGCACCGCCCTGCTGGGGCTCAGCCTGGTTCTGCCACCCCGCCCCTTGTCACCACGCACGACCCCGCACTGGCGGGGCGCTTGGAGCCCCAGCCCGGCTCCCCCGGCTCTTACCTGCTAGCCAGATGCCCCATCCGGAGCGCCCGCCCCGCGCCCTGCACCGGGACCGGGACCTGCAGCATTTCCGCCTCTGCCCAGCGCCGCAGCGAGCCCGCCTGGGAGCGCCCGCAGCCAGCGCCCCGCGCCTCATTCAGGTGCCCAGGGAGCAGCCACATGCAGCGAGCGAGGGAGGGGACGGCCGGGAACAAGCCCCTGCCCGCGGTCCCTCCTCCTTCCCCGCTCGCTCTCCGCGGCTGGCTCCTTAAAGCTGCAGCGCCCCTTTCCCCCCAGCGCTGCCTGCCGCCCCGGAGCTGCCCCTTTAACACCCGGCGCAGGTACGGCAGACAAAGGGCTGCTGCCGAGTCAAGCCCTGGCAGCTCGCGGCTGCGGTAGCACCGGGCACGCACCCGGCCCAGGCATGGGGCTGCCACCACCAGCACCTCAGCTAGAGACAGGGGAAGCCCCTGGCTGGAGAATCACCTGCTTTGGGGCCGAGGGCACATCCCCCCGGGGCCAGTAAAACGGCCTTAACGCCTGGGTGGGCCCGTGCCGGGGCTGGCTGCGCTGGGAAATTCAGGGCAGCGTTTCTCTGGGTGACTGAGGAGCCAGATGGCTTTGTTCTTCACTAGGCCTTTTAGTAGCTAGCTGGCTGCTCGGCGGCTCCAACAAGCCCAGCCCTGCGTGGCCGGGCACTGCCGGGTTTTGGGCACACGGGAACGCCCGGTGGGTCCCAGTGTCATGCTGCTACCCTGCGGCTGCCCCCCCATCCTGCATTCTGCAAGCACGCTCCCCATTTTAAATCATGCCAAACTCCTCCACTGGATACCCCGGCCTGGCTGAATCAGAAGCAGAGATGATGCCCCAGGGGAGGGCTCAGCACCAGTGAACAGGCTTAAATCCCCCAGCTCCACTGAGTGCTATTAATTATAACCCGCATCTGACCCACTGGCAGGGTGCTGTGGCTCTCCCATCCCTCCCCCCGGCCAGGTCTGCCTTCCTCACTATTCAATCATAGAATCATCATAGAATCATAGAATCTCAGGATTGGAAGGGACCTAAGGAGGTCATCTAGTCCAACCCCCTGCTCAAAGCAGGACCAACCCCAACTAAATCATCCCAGCCAGGGCTTTGTCAAGACGGGCCTTAAAAACCTCTAAGGAAGGAGATTCCACCACCTCCCTAGGGAACCCATTCCAGTGCTTCACCACCCTACTAGTGAAATAGTGTTTCCTAATATCCAACCTAGACCTCCCCCACTGCAACTTGAGACCATTACTCCTTGTTCTGTCATCTTCTACCACTGAGAACAGTCTAGATCCATCCTCTTTGGAACCCCCTTTCAGGTAGTTGAAAGCAGCTATCAAATCCCCCCTCATTCTTCTCTTCTGCAGGCTAAACAATCCCAGTTCCCTCAGCCTCTCCTCATAAGTCATGTGCTCCAGCCCCCTAATCATTTTTGTTGCCCTCCGCTGGACTCTTTCCAATTTATCCACATCCTTCTTATAGTGTGGGGCCCAAAACTTGGATCATTGCCTCTCTAGCTAGGTACTGATCTGCCCCTTATTACCACAGTACGTGAGCATCCCCCCAATCCTTACCGCATTGATCCTCACACACCCCTGCAAGGCAGGCCAGTGCTATGATCCCCACTTAGTCAACAGGGAACCAAAGCACAGAGAGGCCAAGCAACTGGCCAATGGCCACACAGGAGGTGCATGGCAGAGCAGAGAATTGAACCCAGGCCTCCCACAGCCTAGGCTAGTGCCCAAATGACTGGGTCTCCGTGCAACCCCAGCTAGCAGCACCACCTTTCCCTCGGCACCAGGACTCGCTGCATAACATGGCCATGGGCCTGATGCATGCGGCCTGGCAGGTGGAATGCTTCCCTCTCCTCCAGGGAGCCAGTTTGAAGGGTGACGTGGTGCTGAAAGGGTTAAATCCAGTGGGCCTCCCCCTTCTGATAATGCTAACACTCCTATGGCATCTTCCGTCCCCAATGCCTTCACAGCACCCCCAATGCATTTGCACCATCCACATACAGTGCCCAGGGCAGCCCGCTGCTCACTCTGACCCAGGCCAGCCAGGACTGTCTAAGATCATTGATACAGCGCCCCTGCTGATATAGTTCCTCTTAATTAATTAGCCTCTTAAAATTGGTATAGGTACTTCCACCTTTTCATGTTTCTCTGAATGTATAAATATCTGCTTACTGTGTGTTCCATTCCATGCGTCTGATGAAGTGGGTTCTAGCCCACGAAAGCTTATGCTGAAATACATTTGTTAGTCTCTAAGGGGCCACAAGTAATCCTGTTCTTATAACTGTACAGTGAGAGGTCCCATGTACACAAGGACTTGGGTACAAGCCAGGCCAAACACTGGATCTGTGTCCTCAAAGCTAGGCTACCGCCTCGGGATGCTCAGGGCTTTGAACTGGTCCCAGTGAGGTCACCGTTACACAACAACTTCTGACAGGGTTGTGAACAGGTCTCCCTGACTCAGCCCATGGCTGTAGCCTAGACAGGGCCTAAGGGAGCCAGACACAAGGGGAGGCATGTCAGGGAACCATGAGCAAGGAGGAATCAGTGGTGTGAGGAAGGAGAGATGGACAGAGGACGGCTGCTATCCGGGGTTTGTAAAGATAAAAACCCATGTGGACCACCAGTGTCTACAATATTGTTGCCACTGAATTATATCAGAAACTGACTCCTCACAGCCCTCTGCTTCCTGGAAGCATGTTTCAAATAAGCCCCCTTTTGACACCCCCCACTGCCCAACTGCCCCCAACCCTGTATCTCCAAAGTGGGGCGCACAGGCGATGGTGGTGGTGGGGTGTATACAGCTCCTGTTCACACCAGTGGGAACAACAGCTGTGTGGAGATTTGAGTGTGTGTGTGTGTGGGGGGGGGGGAATTGGAGACACTTTCCTCCTCCCCCCTGGAAGGGATCCCAGGTGCTTCCTGGCCTGGGGAGAGGCAGAGATCTGGGGGCAGATTCTGGACCAGAGATGGGACAGTGGGGGTGGCTGCTGTCCTTGGCTCCAATGGCTCTGCCTAGCCTTACAGAGGCCCAATCCAGCTCTTATTAACAGTGACGGATTAATTATTGGGGCAATGGGGTCTGGGCCCAGGGGCCCTGGCCAATTGGGCCCTGGAAAAATGGGCACCCTGACCCGCTTCGCCGCCCAGAGTCGGGGTGCTGGGGCTTGCCCCACTCCGCCTGCCTACCTGGCGCTCCTGCCGTGGAACGGGGGAAGCCCCCGTGCCCCAACCCAGCTCCCTGTCAGGAGCACAAGGGGTGGGAGGGACTGCAGGCAGAAGGGGTGGAGAAGGGCCCCCACTTGCTCTGGCCCAGCGCCCCACAAACCCCTAATCTGCTTCTGCCTATTAACATCCATGAAAAGGCTCCCAGTGAGTGGGATCATGCCCTTATGGAGCAGAAAGGAACCCTTGATCTCCGTGCTGTGTCCTCTGCAGGGGTGTGCACCTCATTTGTTGCCTGGGGGAGGTGTTTATGGGGGGAGGTTGAGCTCCGCAGCAGGGTGGAGGGGGTTAATTGCAGCACTAGCAGAGCCGTTGCTGCGAGCCCTGCAGAACTGGTCCATGTGGGCTGGGAAATAAGTAATTCCTTCCTCGGGCTTTCCTCTGCCTCAGCAGTGTCTCTCTGCTCCTTGGTAAACGGGTCTCTGCTTTGTTTATTCCTGGGTCTGGTGAAGCAGTAAAGTAGGCCAGGGCTCCTGCTGTCAGCTCAGAGAGGCAGCATGTTCATATTTGCCAGCAGCATGCTAGTGCATTCAGCATGCGGGTATGTGCAGTCTCAAGTGGGTGAGGGGCTCAGCCCAGGAGCCCACTCCAGAGCATGAATTCAGGCACCTTTTGTCACAGATTTGCCCAAAAGGAAGTACGATTTCCTTAAGGTGATGTGGCCCTGCTATCCCTCCGAGGGGCGGCTGGCCATGCGGAAAGGAGGCAGCTCCTGAATATTCTCCACACATTGGCACGTGAAGAGTTAAGGCAGCTCTTAATAATAATCCCTAGCGTACCAGCAGATCTCAAAGCACTTTACAAAGGAGAGCAGGATCATCATCACCCCCATTTTACAGCTGGGGAAACTGAGGCACGGGGTTAAGAAGTGACTTGCCCAGGGTCACCAAGCAGGCCAACGGCAGAGCTGGGAATAGAACCTAAGTTGCCTGGGTCCCTGTGCAGTGTCCATTAGGCCATGCTGTCTTCTCTAAATGAAGGAGGTCATAGAGGTGGGGAAAAAACTCCAGGTCCCATCCAGGCAACTCCCTTGAAGCGCAGGCAGGATGGTCTATTCCCAGGGCTTTATCCAGCCATCTCCTAATTCTAATGGCATCCTACATCTTTCATCATGCCAAAGGGTCACCCAAATCTCTCATGCATTTAATTCTCCCCAAGAGCTAGTACTTAGGGGAGAAATGATCATATAGTAGTTGTTACACAGGGCAGCAGCTCCGGTGGCCCAGAATTCCTTTTCTCCCCTAGTAAAATGCAGCCATCTCTGGGGAGGAAGGTGGAAGCCATTTCACAGCGCACAACAACGTGGGGTTCAATGATTCAAATGATGGGGCTTCTGCCGTTTCCCACGGGAGGATTCACCACCGCTTGATCCTGTTCAAGGACGTTACCCCCCCACCCCCCGCCCACGTATGCAGCCTATCTCCAGACGTCTCACTGTGTGCAACAGCCACCAGATCAGTGAACTATATGACTGCTCACAGCATGCACCACCCAGCCACTACATATGCCAGACACGCAAGGCCTGGAGCCAGTCAAGCACAGACTTCCCAGCGATTACTCTGTACAAGAGCTGCATCCCTTCACATTCTCTCCGAGCTGTGTCTCTCTCCCTGCCATAACATATGGCTCCTCCACCACCACCTCCCCTCCTGCTGGCAGGCTGCCCCATTCCTCCCCTCACCCCCCACAATGGGGGCAGAGCTAAAATGAAGACGTAGGCTGTCAGAACCTTAAAGAGACAGTCTCAGAGCCAGGAGGTCAACATGGGGCATTGGCAGGCCCCGATCTGCTGGGACCGGGTGCCCTGTTATCAGCTGACAGGGCTAGCAGAGTTCTCCAGCAGTTTATAATGAGATGGGCGGCTGGGTGTCAAGGAGACCCGGACACCCACCCGCCCTGGACTGTCACTCACTCACGTGCCTGACATGGTGATGAGAACTGATTGCTGCCTCAGAAGACCGACCAGCTGGTCACAGTGGGTACGTCCACATGGCAAAAGGAAGAGCCGTGTCTCAGAGCTGTCCTCGCCGGGTTTTAGAGCCTGGGTGTCTACACTGCTATTTTTAAGCCCAGCAGAGCAAATCCCAGGAGCCTGAGTCAGTTGGCGGAGGCTCTGACATGTGGTATTTCTGTCTAGACATACTCAGTGACTCCCCAGAGCTGAATTCCTGCATCGGCCTTGTGCTCATTTAGAGTGGCACTATTTTAATTTCACACCACTTTCAAAGCCAGGTCAGTTAAACTGAGGCACACGCCTGTGTAGACGCTCTTAGTTCCATTGTTATTGATTTGGTGTGGCAGGTGCTCAGATACCATGGTGACAGGCATCGACATCAATATAGAGACTGATAGATTTCAGTTTAGCTCAGGGGTGGGCAATCTTTTTGGCCTGAGGGCCACATCTGGGTATGGAAATTGTATGGTGGGCCATGAATGCTCACAAAGTTGGGGTTGGGATGCAGGAGTGGGTGAGGGCTCTGGCTGAGGGTGCGGGCTCTGGGGTGGGGCCGGGGGATGAAGGGTTTTGGGTGCAGGAGGGTGCTTCAGGCTGGGACCGAGGGGTTTGGAGGGCAGGAGGGGGATCAGGGCTGGGGCAGGGGGTTGGGGCCTGGGGGTCTGAGGGCCCAGGGGTGCAGGCGCTGGGTGGTGTTTATCTCAAGCCTCTCCCGGAAGCAGTGGCATGTCCCCACTCCAGCTCCTATGCAGAGGCGCGGCCAGGTGGCTCTGCTGCATGCTACCACGTCCGCAGGTGCCGCCCCTGCAGCTCCCATTGGCTGCCATTCCTAGCCAATGGGAGCTGCGGGGGCAGCACTTTGGGGCAGGGGCAGAGTGTGGAGTGGAGCCCCCTGGCTGCCCCTAGACGTAGGAGCCAGAGTGGGGACATGCCGCTGCTTCCAGGAGCCGTGTGGCGCGGCCCCCGACCCTACTTCCTGGCTGGCGCCAGGCAAGCCTCAGGCCCCGCTTCCCAGTGGGAGCTCAAGGGCGGATTAAAATGGCTGGTGGGCTGGATGCGGCCTGCGGGCCATAGTTTGCCCACCCCTGCATTAGTCCTTGAGCTGTCTTTGCCTCAGTTTCCCCATGTGTAACACAGGAAGCTTTGTTAGTCCTACAGAGCCCAGTGCATTGATTTGTATCATTTATATGACGGTAACAGTCCAACTAAGATCAAGGCCCCACTGTGCAGGTACTGCACAAACACAGAGACAGCCAGCCCTGCCCCAAACAGCTTACAAGCTAAACAGACAAGAGGAGACTAAGGCATAGAGAAAGGAAGTGATGTGTCGAAGATCCCATAGGAGGTGAGTGCCAGAGCTGGTCCTGGAGCGCAGGACTCCTGGGTCCCAGGCCTGTCCCCTGGACCGTACTGCCTCTCCGTGCTATGAAACGCCCCCATTGTTAGCAGCACTAGGATAAGGAAGGAGAACGGGAGCCCTGGCCTGGCAGCTCCTTTGCCTGCGTTCGGAGCAATGGCAGTCCCTAGCTGGGAGGGGCGAGCTGATGCAGCCTGTGCCAAAGGACTCCCGAGCCACGGTGCAGTTATTCATTCTGCCCACGTGCTGCTCTGCTCCAGTGTGAGGAGCTGAGCCCATTGTCTGCCTTGTAAATCAGCCAGCTCCATCGATCTTGCTCCTTCCAAAGTCCGGGCCTGCTGCGATCTCCTCCGGCATGTGGGGGGGTTGCCGAGAAATCAGGAAATGAGCTGTGATCTGCTGACAGTAGCCTCCATCCAAAGGCTGTCCTTTACTCCTGGGTGCTGCTAATAGAGTGCCATGCATCCTCTCCCCCACAAGGCTCCGGCTCTCAGCTGGGGGCGTTGGTGACGCTGGCAGGGAAGCCCCCAGGGACACCCCTCTGCTATATTTGGAGCAGCAGGGAAAAGAGGATCGGATTCCAGAGAAAGGAAGGCGGCTCAGTCACTGCAGCTTGGGGAGAGGAGAGCACCGCAGCTCAGAGGCTTGCTGCTCCCAGGCTGGCTGATTCTGCTGCAGGACCTGGGCTGATGCGCTTCTGCTCTTCGGAAAGGGAAGCTGCGAGCGAGAGCAGCCAGATTCACACCAGCGCACCTGGGAACAGAATCCGGGCCCTTGGGTGCCAACACACACACTCCCCCAAACAGACCCTGCATTGTAACAAGCTCCGGGGCCCAGGCCCGCCTGAGCGCAGCTCCCTGAGAAGCCTGGTTGGAAAGGCCATCGTGGGCACTGCAGAGCACTGCGGGCAGAAGCCCTCCTCCCATCGGGCCCTTCTCCCTGTAACGTCAGCTGCAATCAAGGCAGAGGCAGGAGAAAACTCTTGTCTGGCCACATGGGCTGGCATGGCTGTGTGCACCCTATCTGCCCCTGAGACCTGGGACTTTTCTGGGCAGGCAGAGGGCATTTTGGAGGACTATGCCCCTTCCCGCAGGCTGCTGGCACAGAGCTAGGAGCCTGAACTGGCTGGGGGAGCTAGAAGCCAGGGCGGATTTCCAAACTCTCCTTGGTGCCAGGCCAGTATGTGACAGCTGGGGCCCAAGGCATGTGCCGTCGGGGACACCTGTTCAGCATGGACCTGAGATGAAGAGCCTTTGTGGAGAACTCTGCCTGACACTCATATTGTGTGTGTGTGTTTGTGCCTATATAAAGATACACACACACCCACACACACACATGCCTTCAAATGCTGAGCCTTCTGGAATGCAGCCAATGCTACACAAACATCTCACTCATCCCAGAGCACTATCAAAAATGGCAAACCGGGGAATGCCCCTCATGCCGGGGATCGTTGTGCATCAGGCAGTGCAGACTCCTCCGCGGCCCTCACAGGTGCAGCAGCCTCACACTGAACCACATGGCCCCTACCACTGGTACAGGAAGATGAGCCCCCGTCCCTGCCTAGAGTCTCTGTCTGTCTCTGGAAAGCATCAAACCCCGCCCCCAATTAAAGGAGCCCTCACACTCTCTGGAGAGTCTCAAACTGGGCGCCCAAACATCTGGGCTGCCAAAATCAGAAACTTCCAAAGCTTCCCAAGCCATCAAGAACACAGGCAAAGAAAGACGTGTGTTCGCAAGGCGGGGGGTTTCCAAGAGCACGCGTCCCACTACGAGTCAGCGGGCCTTGCACTTCGAAATTCCTTCAGTGCTTTTGAAAAGCTGCCCCCTGAGTAGAGTAGCCCCTAAAGACCCCATGGTGCTAGGGGCTGGTCAGACATATAGCGAGAGACAATCCCTGTAGTCAGAGATGGGTAAACTGAGGCACGGAGTGGGGAAGTGGCTTGCCCACATCAGGTCAATGGCAGAGCTAGAGTTAGAACCGGGGTTTCCTGACTCTCACTCCAATCACCCATCCGCTGGGTACCACTGCCTCTCAGCACAGCCCTTGAGTGGTCCAGTTCTTCTCCATGCGGTGTGCAGGGTCCCCACGCAGCAGCGGCACCCAGGGGTTCAGTGCTCCCTGCAGCAAACACATGGCTTGAGGTGGGCTGGGGGGGACTCAGGAAGCGAAAGGGTTAATGAAGTCTTGTTTGCATTCAAAAATGCTGCCAGGCGGGGAAGGGGCTGGAGAGATGTAGGGAGGAGAGGCGGGGGGAAACAGGCTAATTTGCTAGAGAGCGGCTTGCTCTGTGCCTGCCTGTTACTGGTTAGGGGGGCTGTGGCCTGAGGGAAGGGCAGGGAGGGGGGGTCATTAGCCCTTGTCTCTGGCCATTGGCTGAGAGGGAGCCAACCAGATTCAAACCCCCAGCTCAGCTGGCCAAGTGGAACTGGTTAGTGCTTTGGGGAAGGAGGGGCAGAGGCAGCTGGGGTGGGGAGGGGGTGATCACTGATGCTCCCCAGGGAGGGGATTTGGCTCTTTCTGTCCTAGCTCCATTGCAAACTGCTGTGAAATCCCCAAGCAGCCCCCAGGCCGTGGGGGGAGGTGCAGAAATTCCTCTGCTCTGGGTTGGTGCCTTTTTGGAAACATGGCAGGGCTGGTGTTAAAGCCGATTCCTGCAGGCTCTGTGCGGCGCTATCCTGGAAAACGTAGCAGATCCACCCCGGACCGAACGGTGCCAGAATTGAACTCAGATCCGCCTGCTCCCAAACCACTGACAAATTGAAGAGAATCTTCATTAGGTATTGGGTGTCTGACACATGGCTGAGCAGGGTGGACTCCATCCCCTAGCTGCATTACCCACACATGATGGGCTAACCCTGAACAGAACTAGTCAGGAATGTTCTGAACAAATATGTTGATTTGTCAAAACCAAAACTGTCTGCAAAACATTGCTGGGTTTGATGAAACACCCAACTTGCAAAATATTTGGCTGAAAAAGTTTTGATATTGTCAAAATGCCCCATTTTGATGTTTTCAAACTGAAAAGTTTCGCAGGCTTTGAGTGAAACTTTTGGTTTTTGTTTGGAAATGTTGGTAAATTTTCTTTACAAAGAGGTAAAAGAATGAAATGTTTTGAAATTACCCAAATGAAATGTTTCCATGGACCCAAACCAATTTTTTCCCTCATGACATTTTTTGAGATCTCGACTTTTCATCCCAATTTGGGCCGGGAAATTTTTTTGAAATGTCAAATATCCTTGTGGGACAGGGAAGCCGTCTGCTATCCAGCCCGGATGCTAAGTGTCTAGGCAGATTTCTTAGTGCGTTGTTGCCTCTGCTCTCTCTGTGGAGTGGGCCCGGACCCAGTCTGGCCTGCTATATAAACCTTAGCACAACCTTGTGTGGGCCAAACAGATTCTACATAGTTTAATAAGATTGAAAGTCCCCTGTGCTGATTTATACTTTCAGTTCAGCTTGTTTTGTTGCTATTGAGATAGGTGGTTTCTATGTACAGTACTGTCTGTTTACACACTTGTGTAAACTAAAATGATGTAAACGTGACAACAAAATGTGAATGAATCGGCTGTTAGTATTTGTACTGAAGCAGGCCGTGGGCCTTATGAAATGCTTAGGTGGGCTGTGTACGGCCCGTGGGCTGTAGGCTGGGCACCGTGTTAGGACATTGTTGTCCTTGCCTGCCCCAAAGCTCCTCCCCCGGGGAGATACCCAGTGTCCCTGTTTTGACGGGTGGGTCCCACTGGGCCAGAGAGCTGGAACCGGGCCATGGTACTACATAGCACCGCAGCCAGGCATGAGCAAAGGGCTCCTTTGTCACTAGGGTGACCAGATGTCCTGATTTTATAGGGACAGTCCTGATTTTTGGGTCTTTTTCTTATATAGGCTCCTATTACCCCACACTCCCTGTCCCGATTTTTCACATTTGCTGTGTGGTCACCCTATTCGTCACTGCCCCACTGCGGATGTTCCTGCGCCCCACAGGGGACATCAGGATATCGAATCTCCTGCAATTGGCGATGAAACCTGGAGTGGCTGGAGAACAGAATGACTCCCCGCTCGCGGCACTCAGGAGAGGACCTCTCCTCCACCTCGCCCCCTGGCGGGGATCTGTCCCCAGGAGTGAGGAGGATGTACACTCGCAAACGAGCCCAGCACGTCTCATCCCTTGGCAATCCCTGCAGAGAGGAGGGCAGGCACCTGATGGGGGGAGGAGCGGACAAGTCACCCTCTGGCTAAGAGTCTCCCTCTAATGGCTGCCCCTAGGGAGTTCAAGCGCCTGCTGCCGGGGGTGATGCATTTCTCCCTTAGCTCACATGAGAAAGGCCGGGACTGAAGCTCTCAGATCAGTGAGGTCACTGGTGGCCCGTGGCGAGGCATCCTGCCCCAGGTCAGCAGGCCCGTCAGGACCCCTGTGTTTAGGGTTGATGGGGGAGATCATTTGTGCCACTCGTCATGGAATTCTGTTCCTCTCCTCGTGTCTGCACCAGACTCGGAAGGCCCCGCTTAGGAAGCAAAGAGCGGAAAGGAAAACTTCCCGGGGGCAGCAGCCCCTGCTCGGGACGGGAGCGCGGCAGCTGTGGGGGGTGCGTCTCTCAGCCTCCTGGGCTCCTTCCTCTCCTCCCATTTACTTTCACTTAACTAGGTAGCAAAACAATTAGTTTCATAAATCAATATTTGTGTTGTGGGGGGGTGGAGCTCTGGGAAAGGGGGAGAGAGTCTGGTGGTCAGAGCTCACGAACCTGCCACTATGTTTCCGTCCAGCTCTCAAAGCCAATTAGAGAATCGTTCGGGGGACGAGCTCTGCCCGAACCCCATGTTTCCTTCTGTGGGAAGGAGGAAAAACAAACACACCCGTGTTCTCAAGCCCCAGCCCCAGTGAGGGCCTGATCCCACAGCTGGGGCTGGCCTTTCCCCCCAGCAGCCGCTCGTTAGAAGTCTTAATTAACAGCACCACATCCGCAATGCAACCTCAAACACTAAACCGTCGGCGCTGCCCTCCCAGCTCTGAGACAGCCAGTCCCTCTGGCGTGGGCAAGAGCCGGAGTCCCCACTCGGGCCGCTGTGGTTTGTCCTGTGTCCGTCTCTGAGCCCTGTCCAGCCGCCGCCAAAGAACAGTGGCAGGCCCTGCGGTGTGCCAGGGACAGACCGCTTTGTTTCCCTGACCGTGGCCCAGGTCTGGGGCTAGGCACCACAGATCAGCCCGTCCCAGCTGTCCTGCATGTCAGCCCCTGTGACACAAGCTAAGATCTCGGCAGGCCCAGTGCCTTTGCATGGTGCTTAGCTGTTCTTGGATCTCACGCAGCGGCCCTGGCCATGCCTGCTTCTCCCACGGCGGCCTTGGCCCCATCTGCCCCACTGCCGCCTACGGGCAAAACACCTGCTTATCGGCAAGTCCATGGTCATCTCCGCCAGAGCCACTTCTGCCACCAGGCCTGCACGTGAGTAAGGGAAAGAGGGAACAGCGGGTAGGGATGGTCATCTTGCAGGGTGAGGTCTGTGGGGCAGAGGCTGTTTGCAGAGGGCCCAGCACAGTAACACCACCCAGCTCCTAGACAGCACTCTTCCTCAGGAGATCACAAAGCGCTTCACAAAGGAGGCCAGTTCCACTATCCCCACTTTACAGATGGGGAAACTGAGGCAAAACGTGACATGACTTGCCCCAGGTCCTCCAGCAGGCTAGTGGCAGACCTCGGAATAGAACCCAGAGCTCCTAAATCCCTTTCCAGTGCTCTGTCCATTAGGCCACCCTATTCTGAGGGAGCCTCCTGGGCCTGCCACAGTTGCCATTATCACTGCTGTCATACCGATAACACATGGTCTCTGAGTCAGGCCTGGCCATGCCCCAGTGGGATCTCCGATCCCAGACCTCATCTCTCATCCCCCTGCCCTGCCTGGGCCCCTATCCCTGCCCCAGCTGGTGCCAACCTCATTAGCTCTCTCGCCCAACATCTCAGACCCCAGTCCTACTTGAGGGAATCCTCTGCTCCATCCCCACTGGATCCCACATGCCAACTGATCCTAGATCCCAACCAGCTGCTAGTCCTGACAGGGCGCTGCTGGATCCCACCCCCAGCCTATTGGCTCATGACAGTTCCCATGGAGACGCTGGCTGGTGGTGAATTGTAGCCCATCACTGTCTTTCCAGAGAGGACACGCAGGCCTGGCCAACACCGCCCTGGGGATCTGCCATCCCCTGCTCCAGAGCAAAATCCCCACTCTCCTGTCCCAGGAAGCCTCTCCAGCCTGCGCTAGCCTCTCTCTGTGCTGAGCAGCCAGACCTCACAGGGCATCTGGGAAGGCAGCATCTTCTCCCTTCCCCCTGCCCTGCTCCAGCTCCCCGCTGAGGCCTGCAGTAATAGCGGGGTCTGATTTCCGTGGGGAAAGCTCTGGCGGAGAGGGGAGGCCCAGACGATCCCGGCGCTTAACCCACTTGTGGCAATGACGTCAGCGGCAAATCTGAACCATGTGCCCTGGCTGTAATGCCACGCAGAACTGCTGAGGTCAGCGGAGAGCCAGCACCCAGGAGAGCAGGAGCCCGGGTATCCTGCAGAGCCACGCCGCCTGGGGCCCTCTCCAGCCAAGGATCTCAACGTGCTTTGCAAATCCTCGCAGCACCCTGCTACAGCTCCCATATGCAGACAGGGAAACTAAGGCACACAAGGAGACGTGTCCAGCCCAAGGTCACACAACAAATTAGCAGCAGAGCCAGGACTAGAACCCAGAATGCCCAACCACCTCTCTCTCCTCTGCTCTACCCAAGAACACTTGCTTCCTCCACTCCCACTCTAGGCCTGCTGGCTCTCTGCACTGGGTGTGCGTTGCCAGTGTCCGGAGTCTCTCCAGCAGCACGTATGTTTTCATCCCAGCAGGGCCGGCTCTACTATTTGTGCTGCCCAACGCAACGCGCCGAATTGCTGCCACGGCCAGCTTGAGGGCGGACCTGCTGCTGAATTGCTGCTGCGGCTGGCCCGGACTGCCGCCCCTTCCGCGTTGCTGCCCCAAGCACCAGCTTGGAACGCTGGTGCCGGCCCTGCATCCCAGTGCCACAGCATCATTGTTCCATGCTGCCGCCTTAGCTCAGAGGGACAGTGCAGCGAGGGTCCTGTCCCGGGAGCACCGTTTGCTGAGCCCAGCCAAGGCCGACTCCCCACAAATCTCAGGGCTGAGCGGCTCCAGGAGTTTAGCTCATCCAGTTATGAGAAGGGGCTGGTTGGGAAATCCAGATCTCCCAGTTTCCCTGCTGTCTGGAGCAAAGCTTTTGTCTCAGACTCCTCTCTGCACACAGTGGTCCGGCTCTGCACTGCCACTGTCACAATGATACTCGCACGCACAGAGCTCAAAGCACGTTAGAAGGGGAAACTGAGGCACAGAGACTTGCACAGTGTCATGCAGTGGCAAAGCGAGGACAAGGCTCCAGGACTCCTGACTCCCGCCCCAGTGGTTTGTCCACTTGATTAAGCTGCCTCCCCTCTAGCCGGCCCCGGACTGAAAGCACACACCTTTACAAATCAGACAAGCCAGCTGTTGTGCTCCGGGACCAAGCTTTCAAGGCAGGGGGACAGATCGTGTTATGGGAGAGGGGGGCTGTCCCTGGACTGTTCCCCATTAGGTGGAAGATTCCCAGAGGAGGATCTCAGGGCTGCGATTTTCCATCTGCATATCAAAGTGCTCCAGCAGCCCTGGAGGGGGGCTCTCCTGATTCGTGGAGCAGCTGGGCGTCAAAACCAGCGGGGCGGGCTTCCCAAATCACTTCCAGCCTTCACACTGCCATGAAATGCTAGCCCAGGCCTCCCCGCTGCCCGCTCCCTCCCCTCCGCCATGCCCGCTGTTTATATTGGAAGAGGCTGCCCGACAAAGCCACTTCTAGGAACTCGAGGACATAAGCGGGGTCCAAACCTCTGGCTCCTCCGCCGAGAGTGAGCTGACAATGCCGGCATTTAGCAGAGTGCGGGGCGCGCGCCATCCCGGCGCTGCCTGCTGCCAGGGCAGCATAGCCAGGACCGACGCTACCTCACACACACCAGGGCTCCCTGGAAACCAGGCTCTGCTAGGAGCCAGGGGCCCGATCCTGTTCCCAGGGAAGCGGCGCAGGATTAGGCTCTGTGTTCCCAGAGGGCAGGTGGGCAGCTGCTCCCCGCACTGGATGGATCTAGCACTCCTCCCCCTTTAGATACTCACTGATGTCGGGGAGGCAGGACACGCTTTGGGCCCCTGCTACGGGCTTGGGACAATCTCCGGCTGGACAAGAATCCATGCAGGAGGTAGATGCTCCATAGACGTCCCCTGTGCCTCAGTGGGCTGGCCTGGAACACCCCTTGCTGCTGAACCACCAGGCTGGCGTCAGAGCGTGTGCTGGCTTAGTGCCTACGGACAGGTGTCCAGGGCTGGACAGCAGAATGGACACATTCCTGTCACTACAGACCACAGGGAGGGGCCAGGGGGCCCGCAGCAACGGGCTCATACAGGAGCCTCATGCACCCGGCCCGCCAGCTCACACACCCTCCCATGGACATCCGCACTACGCCACTCCCACACCTCCCCGCTACGCAACCCGTGCCCATCCGCGCTCCCACACACAACACTCCCACGTTCACCCACATCCTACAGGTGCCCAGACACCCAGCCGACCATGGGACACCCGCATAGCTCCTCCAGTCCTCCCACACGCCTCCACAAGCTCACGGCTGTGCTTTGCACAGGCGTGTGTGCACACACCCTGCCACACTCACCTCGCACGCACAGACACGCAGCCCTTGAGCCCCACATCGGCTCCCGGTGCCCTATATTTAGCTGCTGTCCGTGGGGCAGAGGGATCCCTCCCATGCAATCTTTGATTCCCCCCCTTCCCTGGTGAGGCCGGGATCCGGTAACCTGAGAGCCGCTCCTTGACCCCTCACTCCGTGAAGGCGTCGAATCCTGGGCAGGGTGACGGGTGCCAGTGACATGGCTGGTGAGCTGAGCTGCTCCCAGCTTCCTTCGCTGTGACCCAGACAGATTGCTCCGTGTGGGAGGTGTGTGTGTGGGGGGAAGGGACCAGCTGGCCCTGGGCCAGTGCAGCTGGTCACAGCTGTTCTCTCAGGGCCCAAGTTGCATAAAGAAGAGTATGTTTTGCTTTGGGAACCAGGGAGGGGCTGGACCAATGCCTTCATTCAGAGCTGCACGCTCAGGAGAGGGAGCTATTTACTCTGGGGTCACACGGCAGGGACGATAACCTCCTCTCCCCCTCGCTTACACTGGGGTCACACCACTGACTGCAGCAGGATTACTGCTGATATTCACCGGGGTGAGTGAGAGGGGCAGACAGCACATGCCGCGTGACAAGGGGCTTGGAGGTTCCTATAACAATCCCAGTTATTATCAGTGACCCTATGCACTTATAAGCACCTTTCACCGGAGGATCTCAAAGCACTTTCCAAAAGTGGATATTACTGCTGCTGGTTTATAGATGGGGAAACTGAGGCCCAGGATGGCTAGCGACCAAGGTCACCTGGTGAGTCAGCGGCAGAGCAGAGAATAAAGTCCAGCTCTCCGCACTCCCAATCTCCTGCTGTAACCTCTAGGCTGCACGCCCCAGGAGCACACATTTTATCCAGAGCTCTGTGTTCTGTGGGACGGATGTGCAGTGCAAGCGAAGGGAGCGAGGTATATGCACTGAAGCAGGGGGCACAAAGAGTTAAATGCCCCCTTCGAGGGGCAGTTCCTCCTGCACTGACCTGCCCCCAGCCCTGCTCTCTGCATCCTACATTGCTCTCCTCACCCAGCCCACTGAGTCACAGCATGGACCATGACAGTGCCGGGCCAGCTGGGATGCAGAGGGTCTGGGGCTCCGAGTAATCCCTGCTGCTTATTACAGCGGGGTAAATATTTATACAATAGCAAAACATCCCTGGACGTCCTTCCCCTCACGAGCGGCAGCCTGCACAGCTGCCTGCAAGACGGGGCCAGCTCACGGCATGCACACAAACACACACAGACAAGCGCACAGGCGCACACAGAGACAGACCGACACATGTGCAGGACCACAGCTCGCTGGCCAAGTTCTCTCTCCCCCAGGGTCCTCTCAGCTTCAGAGGAGCGAGCCAGACGCTGCCGTGGTGGCAATGACTTCATGGGGTCTTCCGGTGGGAGCCTCCGTGTGTGGACTCAGCCCTTTCCGTGGGGTTCCAGGGCCGGAGGCTGGAGATGGCGCCTGGCCAGCCAGTGTCGGACTTGGGGGGGATCAGCAGGAGAGCGGACAGAGCAGGAGCTCCAGCACCAGCCCTGCCTCAGACGGGCTGATGCTGGGGGAAGGCAGCGAGGACTCCCCCCTCCTCCAGCTCACTGAGCAGCTCAGCCAAACAGCTGCTCTGACCTCCAGCTGTGTTATGCTACAACAAGGCTTCTGAGAATAGCAAGCCAGGCTAGCTGTGGGCGGGCTGCTGGGCACCGTGCCTGCCCCAACCAGAGCTCAATGGGAGGCCCCGTGTTAAAGGGGCACTACTTCCTTCCTAGCCTCACCCCCATAATCATCCCACTGACAAAGGGGTGGGGGGCATCACCACCACAAACTCTCCCTCATGTGGGAGCAACAAAAAAAAGCGTCTGCCTACAAGTCACCCTGATCCCTGCAGGAGCTTCCAAATCCCAGCCCAGCCTGACTGGAAGGAATTCATGTCTTTGATCTATACACAATCACAAACCTTGTTAGGACTGATAGGTGTGCTAAGCACCCTTCTTTCAGGCTAGATGGTAGGAGCAATTAAATATCCCTTTATGTAGTGATAGCTGGACACAATAGAAGCCACTGCCCAAGGTAATGGTCATATGACAAGGCCTGGTCAACAGTTAAGCCATGTGGGCTGAGTGGTTCCCCAGGGACTGATTGCAAACACGGGCTAGGGAACTGTTTGGCAAACCATGGGTGTTAGAAGGAGAAAGCCACAGCGAGAGAAGCAGTGGTGAACATGGCCCGCAGAGACAGGCTTGGAAATGGTGAGCAAGGAAACTGCCTGCTGCGAATTATTCCTACTGTGTACAGGGGAACGGGACTCTGTGTGCATTCTTTACAAATAAACAGGAATGGCACCAAAGAATATCTCTTACTCATACAATCAATTTCTCCTCCTAATGGAAACAACCCGGCAAGGCGCCCAGTATTGACTAACTGCTCCGGCCAAACGGGCAATAGTATCACTCCACCCTCACTAAATATTATAGGTGGCTCCCCAAATCCCTGCCCTGTGTGTGGATCCCCCCAAATAACCCCACCCCTGAGTTCTCTTCCTAAATAATATCTCACCGTGCTGCATCCCGGGGCATCATCACCCTTTAATCCCCTTCCTGCCCCCCACAGTAACATTTCTGGGGGAGTCATCCAGCCTCAGCCAATCTGAAACCACCGGATTGTGCCTAGAATCTCCATGCCTCCTCCCCAGTCTCCACTCTCCCAAGGCCTCGTAGAGTCTCCAGCCAGGCTACTGGGTGCTGGCTATCAGGAGCAGACAATGCCCAGGGGCACTGTGTCTCCGCTCTGGTTGGCGTCATTCCTTTCATGTTCCCGGGGGTGAGCACTTGCTGGGCTGAGGCCACATGGGGCTCTCTGCATTAGCGATGCCACCAGTGGGAAATAATCCCCTCCCCGTAGGAATGATCCCTGGTTCCCAGCTCAAGCAGCAGCCAAGGGGCAGCCTTTGGTGCCCACAGCTCCATTGCAACACAGAGGCGTGACCCATGGAGACTACAAGGCCCAGCATGCAATGCTGTAGCTGACTTCCAGCGACCTCGGCTGAGAGCACAGAATTCTGGGGACTGTAGTCTCCATGGGCTGCACCTTCCTATTGAACAAGAGGGCTGTCCCAGTGGCTCCGTTTCATGGCGGAGACAGTGGGGCGGCCCATGGCCTGGTGGTACACTGCTGGCGAGTGCCTCCTGCCCTAGCTATTGGGCTAGAATGGTTGCGGAGGGTGTGTGTGGGGTAATCTTTACATCCCGGCTTCCTTTCCTTTTAATGGTGAATCAGACAAATGGGGGCCCAGGAGGACACCCCAGATTAGCACTGGGCTTCGCAGAGCAATGCCGTGACTTCCACCCCCCTGTGTCCCCACGCATGAGACTGGTCAACTCGTGTCGCCGATGAGCCCAGCTCAGCACCAAGAGTCTTGTGACTAAAGCTGCTCTACCCCGTCCTTTTATCCCGGCCTCTGATCCAGAACTCTGGAAAGCCGCCCCTCTCCCCCACCTCCCACCCGCGCCCGTGTGTGCATGCAGACACACACACACACACCCCTGTATCCCAGTCTGCTGGTGACTCATAAAGCCAGCAAGCATGGCCGCATAAACCACAATGAGGAAGGATGCGGTTACCTTGATACTCCCCCAGCCTGACGGAATCAGCTGTGAGGCTGGGCAGGCATCTGCAGTAACACGCTGTCTTCTGCAAACCTGCTGGAGCTAAGCCAACTGCGGGCACCGCTCCTCCCATTTTACCCGGCACAGAGAGTGTAAATGACTCGGCCACGGTCACATAGTGAGCCACCGACAGAGTCAGCAACAGAGCCCAGGTGTCCTGAGCGTGGGGCCCCATGGTGCCAGGTGCTGTATGTATACAAACACACACACACACACACAGAGTCCCTAAAGCGCTCACAATTCAAGTGGACAAGACAAAGGGTGGGAGAGGAAACTGAGGCACAGAACAGGGTCGTGACTTGCCAGGGTCACCCAGAAAGTCAGCGGCAGAGTTGGAAATTGAACCCAAGTCTCATAAAACCCAGCCCGACGCCCTTCCCACTCGACCACGTCGCCTTCCCAAACCAGGTGTGGACCCCCGGTGATTTCACAGTGCGAGCCCAGCCCCTGGAGCAGTGCCATGTAGGCGGCAGCGCTACGGAACAGCGAGGCCAGACACTGAAGCATTTCTAACGAGGGTGGGGGATAGGCTTAGGGGGCAGATTGGTCCCTCTCTGCCCTGGCCAGTCCCCAATAGTTTAGGCCTTTGGGAAAGGCAAAGACCAAGATGATAACAAGGCTGCTCCACATGGAAAACCCCGACCCCTCTCAGCGTCTGCCCAGAAGCCAAGAAAGGAAGTGCTCATGGGCACCCCATGGGCCCTACCTCCATCCTCTGTGAAATACCTTGCACTAGGCCTCGTAGCGAGGAGCCCGCACCAATGGCTGGCAGCACGGGGGGGCACCCGGGCTCCTTTCACGCTGACGGATACCCTGCAGCGGGGCGTTAGTCTCCCCTCCTAGCGCCAGCGGCACTGGGGGCTCCTCTATCCAGTCTGACCTCCCAGGGCTGGAGGACTGGGCTTGTCATGAATTTCTGGGGATGAGCCAGGCAGGGTGCAGAGCATCATCAGGCAAGACGTAAGCTAGCTGAGTTTACAACAGATGGGCGGGGAGTCTCTCTGTGCCACCATCTATCGCCTCTCCTGAGGGCCTGGAGGGAAACCCACCCCTCTGAGTGACATAGTTATACCAACGCTATGTCAACAGGACAGCGACTCCCGTCGACACAGCTCCCGCCTCTCGGGGAAGTGGAGTATCTACGCTCTCCCGTTGGCACAGACAGAAGCACTACAGTTGCAGCACTGAAAGCGTAGACAAGCACACAGCCTCTCCGCTAGCCCATTCGGCAGGGGGCAGGGCAGGATTAGAGCCCCACGGAGCTTTGGCCAGTCTAGCTTTCAATGCCTGAAGCAATGAGGCGTCTGACCCTCTCCCCTCGCGCTTGTACCTTGTGTGACATTGCACTCCATATGCGCTATGGAAATATGCTTATGAATATGACATAACTGGAATATGCTTTATGCTAAATACCCCTTGTATGGTGTCATTAGAAAGCTTGTCATCTACTAAGTGTGTTCATCCCATTTGTTGGCATGTATTATTTCTATATCTGGAGTTAGGAGAATAAGATATAAACTTGTATCACTGAAGTAAACATATTAAGTGGAGGCCATTAAGGGTGCTCCAGAAACAATCAGTTGTAAATGGCCTTAGTTACTTGAAAGCCTGCCTGTGTACGTGTGGGCCAGCCCATGGGGAATGGAGACTAGGAGTCTTACAGTGACATGTGACTATGTCATCTGATAATGAAATCCATCTTAAATCTGGTACTTTTCCATTTAGAAGGAGGGGTGGGGACCCAGGGAAACAAAAGATTCTTGCCTTGTGCCAAAGCTATAAAAGGGGGTGGAGCAGGACAAAAGAAGTAGCCAGTCATGAGAAAACCCCTGATTACCACCTGAGCTGTCTGCTGGAACTAACAAGGACTGTACCAGGGGAAAGGATTGGGCCCAGACTAGGAAGGAGTCTAGTCTGCGAAATAAGCTTATTGGAACATCTCTGAGGGTGAGATATTATCTGTAATCAGTGTCTTAATGTATTAGGCTTAGACTTGCGTGTTTTTGCTTTATTTTGCTTGGTGATTTACTTTGTTCTGTCCGTTATTACTTGAAACCACTTAAATCCTACTTTTTATACTTAATAAAACCACTTTTGTTTATTAATAAACACGGAGTAAGTGATTAATACTAGGGGAGCAAATAGCTGTGCATCTCTCTCTATCAGTGTTATAGAGGGCGGACAATTTACGAATTTACCCTGTACAGTATAAGCTTTATACAGAGTAAAACAGATTTATTTGGGGTTTGGATCCCATTGGGAACTGGGTGTCTGGGTGCTGGACACAGGTCTATCAGTGTTATAGAGGGCAGACAATTTACAAATTTACCCTGTATAAGCTTTATACAGAGTAAAACGGGTTTATTTGGGGTTCAGGCTCCCAGAAAGGCTGAACATTGGGTGCTGAGAAAGTCCGTGTTAACTGAGAAGCCCCTGGGCTGAGTGAATCTCAGTTTCAGTGAACTGCAGAGGGGTGTGGCCCAACCTCTGGGTCTGTGCTGGCACTGATTGGAGTGTCTAACTCAGCAAGACAGGAGTGGAGGGCGCCTGTTCTAGCAGGAGGGTTGTTCTCAGTGGTATCCCAGCTCATGGAGTGACAGTCTCGAGGGGAGTCTCATGACCGAACCCGTCACACCTTGTTCAATGTATAAAGAAGCCGTTTATGGCTAATGATCATCCGTCTTTTCCAGGTCTAGCCTGCAGGCCTCTATGGATGACCAGAGAGCTGGGAGGGGCGTGGCATTAGAATTACCAAAAATGTGAATATAAGGGGGGAAGGGAAACTATTTTAATTCCAACTCTTCCTTTGCTGTGTGCTCCCGTTAATGCCTGTTTAACCCTCCTTGGGGGAAAAGCGAACCATGCAGAACTCTGCCCCAGGGGACAAAGTAGCTCTGCAAAAATCTTGACATCAGTTAGGCAGCTGGTGTGCTGGAAGATGCCAGGACCAAGCCCTAGGAAGCCACCAGCAAGAACTGTGGCTTTGCATCCAGGTTACAGCAAATTGTCCACCGTATTCTTCCTACGAGAGAATGGGGAATCTCCCCATGGATCCGACCAGCTGCGTGAGTTCCGAGTGCTGGCTTCTGCTACTCTGAAGGGAGGGGTGGGAGTGAGCACCCGCAGTACAAGACTCGCACCCATAGCAAGCATAGGTTTGAATCCCACTAGAGCAAACCCAGCCCTTCCTCCTGCAGTGACGGGAGCAATCAGATTGGCCAGGAGCCAGTCGCTGTGCAGGGATCAAGGTCCTGCTGCTGCTGTGACACTAACCCACCGCCCCCCCTCCCCGGAAGCCATGGCCTTGGGGTGCACCCCGAGGCCCAGCATGCCCTTTGGGGGTGCCTGAGTCCCCACACTTTGGCTCTCAGTCAAGCTGCCAGTGGCCCTCCCTGTCCTCCTCTTTCCCCGCCAGCTGGAACGCTTGGTAGCGGAGCTGCTCGCGGTTGAATGGATGGCGTGATGATATTGGCGAGGGCGGCTCGGGAAGGCACCGAGACACCCAGCATGAATATTTCAAGGCATCGGAGCAGCCAGTTCATGTGGAAGAAGCCGGTCTCGTCTCAGATCGGCTTGACATGGAACAGGGTGATTGTGCTACGGCTACGATTATGGAGCTCACTCACCGAACCAGGGAGACACCCGCCCCTGCCGGAACCCACTGCATCCCCCACACGCTGCCGTCGCAGCTCCTAGCCGAGGGGAACCAACCAGGGATTTGCTCTGATCTGCTAGGTTCAGGGTTCAGGCAGCCTCCGCGTTGCTACTACAGGCCCCTTAGGTTGCCCTAGGAATAGCAACAGGCTCCGGCACTAGCGCCAAAGGGGCGTCATCACCGCCTGAGCCTTCTAGGTGCTACTGCAATAAAAAACAACCCATGCATGGTTCCTTTTGTCCGGGAATCTCAAAGCACTTTACGAGCTCACAGCTTCCCCGGGATTGGATTGTGTATGCACTACAGTGTGTGCACTACAGTCGAACTGTGGCATACGCTTGTCTGACAACAGTGAGGTGCCAGTCAGGAAGTTGTTCACCTCCTGAAAGATCAGTAATAGGGAGGTTTGGCAGAACATCAGTGAATCAAACTGCACAGGCAACTGCTGCCTCCTGATTGGCTGCAGCTGATTTCTCTGAAAAGGCATTCACTTCTAATGAGCCAATCCGATGGTGCATGCAAATCTCTGCTACCTGACTGGTTCAGAGATTAACGACAGTTCTTTCCCCAGCCTTCTACCTTCACTTCTCCTTTGGAATGTCATTGTCAGAGGGAAAAAGTGTTACCAACCGGAAAACCACAGTCATCATGGAGCGAGTTTTCCGATGTGCCCGTCCTGGCTGCACACAGCCAGCTACAGCCTTCAGGTTTCAGCTAACATGATTTATGCACCTGAAATGTCCTTACATTGACTTTGGGGGTTATACATCTTAGAGTTCACCTCAACGGAACCCAGTATCTGCTCCCTGCTTGCGTTTAGATGGGGAAACGAGAGGCCAGCAAGACTAAGGGCAATGTTTGAAAAGCGGCAGGGGCTCACGTTGGCCACCCAGAACCCGAGGGACCCACAATCGGCAGCCACTGTGGAACTGTACCTGACAGTGACTAGCCCAACCTCCCCAAGTGAGCCAGTGGCAGAGGTGGGCTGGTCCCTGAGTTCAACCATTCGAATACACTCCCCATTACAGCAGGGAACGATGGCTCTGCCCCAAAACTGGGCACAAGGACACCAGTGTCTGTCCCGCTGTGCCTGGGGAATGCTATGGTGGAGAAACATCCCCCATCCCTGACTCAGAGGGAAACAGCCTCTTGGGGGTGGATTGTAGGTGAGTTCAATGGCCGGGGGAGCAGATGTGGGCTCTCGTCCAGGGGAGGGGCAGGCCGGGAGGGTAGAAGGGGTATGGAAGTGGATGCTGCAGTTAGATGGGTCAGGTCCAGGGCTGGGCACTGTGAGTGGGTTTGATAAGGAAGATCCAGAAGATTTGGGCCAATGGGGAATTGAAGCAGTTGGGCCTTGCTCAGACGTGGGGGTTGGTTCTTCCCCATGGAAATTCTTGGAAACCACAAGTCATGCTGGGGTGTGATGCGGTGCATTCCCAGAGCAAGGGGCTGCACAGAACCAAGGACGAAAGGCACCAAGGAGCAGAGAGGGGGTGACCCCTACCAAAGGCAGGGAAATCTCAGACACTGAACCCCTCAGTGGCAACACAGCTACAAGGCTACCCGAATTTGCAGGCTATCACCACATCAGCAAATCCATGGCACATTTGGCAACAGAAACGAAAGCCCATTGCTGGCCAGCAAGCTCCTAGAACATCCTTAGTGCATTTGCCACGTAACGGGCCCCACCCGGCCATGCTGCCATGGAAACGTGCCTGTACCCTCACCCCCCCGCCCCGCCCCACACAAACATCCGTCACCCAATCCCAGCTGCTCCTTGCCACGCAGGCAGATGGAGCAGCGCCGCCGGGGCTGCTCTCCCAGATTTCCCAGGTACCGCAGCTACTTGCCTGCAGAGCTAGCAGGAGAAGGAAACATGGGCCTGGGTTTCTAGCATCACAAAGCCCCTGGGACGGGTTGGATTCAGAGCCTACAGAGACAGGAGGTGCTAGAATCTAGCAGCGGTTGGGGGTGTTGAATCCATGGGTCTGGGATTGACCAGTCTCTGGAAGCCGGGAGGTGGCAGCTGTAACCGACCAGGACAAAGGCTGTCCCTGTCCAGCTGGCTGCTTGGTAGTGCATATAGAGCTCAGGGTGCACCCCAGTCTCCCTCAGCTCAGGCCTCTGGCCAGAGCCCAGCAGAGCATGGAGACACTCTCTTTCCCATTCCCAGCACCTTCTGCTGTGCTGCTGCCTGCCAGCACTGGCCTGGCGAGGCAGGCTTTGCCCAGTCACCCTCTCCGCAGGGGGCGCAGCGAGAAAAGCAAAAATGTGACATTAGTATCCAGAACAGGAAAAGAGGGTCACCTTCCGGGAAAGGAAGGGAGAACTGGCAGCTGATCTCTGCAGGGCTTCCGTCCCTTATCATCACCCCAGCCCCCAGAACCAACATGTGGGCAGCCTGGTAAATCCTGCCCAGGGTCCCCTCCCATACGGACCTGCCCCTGGGGGGATGCTGCTTCCCCACCGTGCTGAGTGACAGGTGAACACAGAGCTGGGGGAAGGTATCTCCTTGATGCCTTGTGACCGGGAGGGGGACCCTTAGGGACTAACTAGCTGCTGTGGAGCAAGTGTGAAGTGTTATAAAAGTCCCCAAGGGGCGCCTCTGCCTCCGGGCTCATTCAGTTGCAAAGGCACAGGAAATTGCTGCCTGTAAGTCATTCCTGGGCTGGGGGCTACTGATGGCAGCGCAGGCCCCGCCCACAGGATGCTTGGTCCTGGCACCTGTCTCAACCGAGCAGCCTGGCTGCATGACCCAGAGAAACCCCAGCGCCGCTGCCCATGTGTGGACAGTACTTCCACTCTGGGGAGCTGGGCACGGCTGGGACTGACGCTGCAGCTGGGAGCTGTGCCTTCTGCCGGGAGAGCGGCGCCTGTGAATCCAGATCACTCCTCCCTGGGCAGAGGAGTCAGCACAAAGTCTAGGCACCGCTGCTCCGACCTATGCACCGCTTAAGTCTTGCTTCAGCCCAGCGTAAGCGGTGCACAGGCCTCAGACAGGCCTGTTGGCAAAGGGCTGTGTCTGCCCCAGGTGTTCCCTGCACAGGCAGCCGTCCCTGCAGGGGCAGGCTGGGGAGCGAGGCTGAGTATGTCCTGGGCAGGAGGATGAAGTGGCAGGTGTGGTTTGGATGAGAGCCATCCAGCTGGGGCAAATCAAGTGGGGAGTTTGGGGGGCAGGGAGCTGAACCCAGCCCAGCTAAGGGGATCGGGGGGAGGGGGAATGGGGTAAACCCCTTTGAGCTCACCTGGTATCAATCAGTGCAGGCCAAGAAACACCTCAGGATCCCCGATTTAATGCCACCCCAGTGCCTGGCCGCTGCCTGGCAGACTCAGCTCTCAGGTGAGCATGGGATGAGTGCGGGCAGGGGGAGGGCATGAGGAAGAACAGCTGCTGAGAGTGAGCTGTCATTGGGAAGTGGATCACTCTGATGGCTGACAGGTGAGTAGCTGACCCAGGGGCAGCCTTGCCCGCGGACGGTGCATCTGAGCCAGGAGAATGGGCAGGAAAGGCACTTGGGTTTTGACCTGCCCCTCTGCATGGCCATGCCTCACACCGTCTCGCACGGAGAGAATCCGTGCGGCTCCTGGGGGTTAGAAGCAGCGTGGCACAAAAATAACCCTAGTGTGTTAGTCACGTGGCAGCCCTGCATCACACAGAACCCTCCCTAGGCACAGAATGCAACCCTCACACGTGTGCGGAACATTTGCACATGTGTGTGCATGCACACCCCCTTCACATTCACCCAGACACACATGTGTGCAGACCCTGTCACACTCAGGTATGCATTCACACACAGGTACACACACACTCACACACAAGCTTTCGTGGCTCATCAGTTCTGCGGTGGAGCAGTTTCATGGTTTTGTAAAAAAACAAGACCACAAGGGACGCTGCACTGTCTGTTTTGCAAACGTCATCTGAAATGTACAAGGCTCTCCAGAGAGCTGGAGATCTGAATCCCCTACCCCTGCCTCCTACACACACACAGGCACACACATAGAGCACATGGGCTCGTGCATGCACGGACACACACACGCTCACTCATTCACACAGAGAAACACACACACACACACACACACACACACACACACACACACACACACACACACACACACACACACACACACACACACACGGTATGTAGGCGCACAGAGCAACACAATCACATATACACAGTCGCCTGAGGTCACCGTCCCACCCCCAGTCTCCTGAGGTTTAAACTGCAGCACTCAGCGATCATTCCCATCTCCTGTAGTCAGCGCCACTCTCCAAATGAGGGGCAGAGGTTAATTAACCCAGCGAGTGCTGAGCCTTACAATGATCAATGGGATTGGGGGCACCTTTCCAAGGCTTCAGCGAGGGATGCCAGCAGGGGCGGGAGAATTAAGGGGTTAATCTGAGAGCCCCTGACTCCGCACTAATATCTGCACTGCGCTGTGACCTGCTGCCCTACAAAATCTCGCTTCGGCATCACATCTATTTCCAAAGGGATGCCCCGCCCCCCCGAACGTATTAGCAGCCCAGTCTCAAGGTGGCTAATGGCCCCATTTCGAGTGCTCCACTTCTGCCTGATGCATTAATGCCAATAGGAGGCCCGGGGCACAGCTGGGGCAGTCGCAGCATCTTACTGATTCTAGGTCACAGTCAGCTGGGGAGAAATTAAAGGCAGGACCCTGAATTGGGTGGGGGCCTGGAGTGCTCCAGGACTGTACAGCACAGGCAGGGCAGCTCCCCCACCGCCACCAACATGCCAGTGCTGGAGGGACCAGCTGGAGGGGTGAGAGGTTTGGCTTCCATAGCCCTGTGCCCACCCTGCTTAGCCTGCAGGCTTCGATGACAAGGTCTCTGGGGCAGGGATGGCGTCTCTTCCAGGTGCTGTACAGCACCGTGCCCGCGCCCATCCTCGGCCTCCCTGCTGAGGTGCCAGCAAAGGCTCTGCTCGTGATGGCAGGTTTCCACGAGGACATCAATCCCCCAGGATCTGGACTGGGATCATGCACCCATGGCACCGAGGCCGGGCATCACAGGAAATGACTGCCAGTCACTAGCATCGTGGGCTGCATTGGGAGCAGTCACTTTGGGCATGAACGTAGGACCATTCCCCCCCTCCCCCCACCCCACCCCCCGGCTCTCATACGTCCCAGAGAGAAGCCACTGTCATACCTAGAAGATCAGCAGGTCCTGCAGGTCTCTGTTCACCTGGGCACGCAGTACTGCTGACTCGAATGACACTGCACCCAACCCGTCTGGAAGGGTCCTGGGTGGCCCCAGCAGAGGTTCTGCCGCTGCTAATGGCACAGCTCAGTGGTCACAGCTCTGACGCTGCTCAAAGTTCAGTTCAGCACCCACCCATCTGGATGCTCCTCCGAGCCTCTCATGGAACGAGGCTCCAGATCTGGAAACCCTTGAGCACCTCTGTTCCCGATTCCATCCAGAGCCAGGGAGGAGAGAGCCTCGGGAACCCAGGGTCGCTAGGCTGAACCCAGGAAGCTTGAGCGGGAGCGCTCACCCACCTGCTCTGGGGCTGGGTGGGAAAAGGGGCAGGGAAGGGAAGCCCGGCTAGCTCACAGACTCCACAGCAACCCCGGGTTTCTGCATCGGAAGCAAAGCAGCTGATCAGTGGCAAAGAGGAGAATCTCGAGGCACGGGGCAGAGCTCCCCCAAACACAGCTTGCGTCACTCAGATTGTGTCCCCGGAGAGAGCGATGTACCAACCCAGGAGAGGGGACGTTTGTCTCAGACTATTTACGGACCATAGCAAGGGGCCTGTGGTTTAAGGGTACGGCTGTATCAGGAAGAACTGCTGGAGAGTCATGGTTTCATCTGCAAACCAGCATTGTCATTGACTGGTTCTGTCTTAGCGTTGATTGTTTCGGAGGATGAGGGCGGGGTTAATCAATAGCTGAGCGGCGCACGCGTTTCACAGCACTGGATAATCATCGTATGAGAACAACCCCCTAGCGCTTTTCATTGCTACATCTTCAAGTGCTTTACAAAGGTGACGGGGAAACTGAGGCGCAGAGCAGTGAAGTGACTCACCCAAGGTTATGCAGTGGGTCAGTGGCAGTGCCCGGTGAGGAACTCAGGTCACCCGATTCATTGTCCCACCATGCCTTGTCCACTAGACTTCTCTGCCTCCCATCTACGTAGCTCTGAGTGGGACCCTGCCTCTGGTGTTCGAAACGCCATTGACAGACCCCCAAGAAGGCTCAGGATGCCGGGGACATGGGGGGGATGGTTAGACACCCTCCTGGCTTCAGTGAAAGAAGCGAGTCGGATCAGAACAAAGCCATGCAGCGAGACATGGACCGTCAAGCAAAGCCATCCCCATCTTGCCAGAGCGTGCTCAAAGACAGCCTGCAGTCAGCCAGGTCTGCCGGGCCCTAGGCCCCAGACCATGCAATTCCAGCAGTACAGGGAGTCTCAGAGCCTCAGCACGGCTGGGCTTATGGCAGCTTTCTCTTGACAGCTGAGCACTTGAAAGGAGAAGGAAAAAATTAATCCCATCTGTGTGAGGAGCTTTAAACAGAGGGAAACCCACCGGCGAGCAAAACAGCAAAGCAAGGTGGCAGGAAGTGACCCTGGGCATGGGAACCACAATGAGCGGGGGCAGCTTTTCTCCCTTGGTGCAAAGGCAGCTGCAAAGTGCTGTCTGTTGGATACACCTACCCACTCGGTCCGCAGCTTACAGGACTGTCCATGCTCCCACTGATGGCTCAGGACCAAGCTGCTATGAGGTGCCACCTCCTCAGAGGGCTTGGTCTTGGTTCTTCTCTGCACATTGGCTTCCAGCCAGCCAGCTGCATGAATCTCTGCACACCAAGATTGCAAGGGGTGAGTCCCGCCCCTTGGTGTTACCTGACTCCATGTGCTGTCCTGTGCACGGCCCTGCAATAACTGGGCTTCTGCATCTGTCACATCAGGGCATTTGAGCTTGTGTTTCCACAGGATGATCTGAGACAAAACAAAGCCAGATCTCATGGCATCCACCATCCAGGAGCAAAGGTGCCACGAAGAGACCAGGGCTCCTGCTATTTCGACCCCACAAATGGCTCCATGAGCCATGAAACTAGCCCACAGGAAGCACTACAATACCAGGGCCAGATTCATACCTAGGGCAGACAGAGAATGATCTGGCCCCATCACCAAAGGGCTTACAGCCTAGTATAGACCCGAGGGCGTCCCTATGGATCAGGATGGAAGAGAGATTGTTGTTATTACTTACAGTTTTCAGTACTTATTCAAGCATTCAAGAATTAACAGGCCCAATGCATTTACTCCTGATTTACATGGGGGTGAGTGAGGGGGGAATTGGGCACAGGAGTTACTCCTGATTTATGCCAGACCCCACCCCCCACATAATGGAGAGGTTGGGGCACTGATACAGCCCCCTAGATGTGTCCTATATTAAGCCTGATCCACCTGCACAGGGTACCAATTATGTTTCATTCCACGGGCGGGGGTGGAGGGGCAAACATCGCGCCCCGCTGGTTCAGCGCACACAGCGGTGAGTCCTGGAGACGTGGGGCGTGGCCGGGCTGGGTTCGGGGATCGGGCTTCGTAGGGGGCCGGCTCCCCGGTCTCCTACTGCCCTCGGCATGGGAAGCCAGAAGGGGGGTTAAAAAAAAAAAAGAGGGGGAGGGATAGCTCAGTGGTTTGAGCATTGGCCTGCTAAACCCAGGGTTGTGAGTTCAATCCTTGAGGGGGCCATTTAGGGATCTGGGGCAAAAAATCTGTCAGGGGACAGTACTTGGTCCTGCTAGTGAAGGTAGGGGACTGGCCTCGATGACCTTTCAAGGTCCTTCCAGTTCTATGAGATAGGCATATCTCCATATATTAATCCTAGAGACTAGGGCAGTAATTAGAACCCTGCTAATAGGGACACATGCCACTTTAATGGAGCTCTCTGCAAAACCACGTGCTTTGCCCTTCTCTCGGCCCCAGGGCCAATAATCAGCTGGCTGACGGGGTTTAGTGCCCATGCACAGAGCACTGAGGGCACTGGAAGCAGCTGCCCACTTTACCCTCTGTCTTTCCCCCGTGGCATGACTGCGGCTCCAGGTAGTGAGCAGCCACAGAACTGGCACCGCAGGAGAGCTCCCCTCACAGTGCCCCATGCCTGATCCATGTTCCCCTGCTATGCTGAAAAATGCCAAAGGCTGCCACAATGCAGGTGGGGTGGGGGATTTTAATCCAAAGACCAGCACTGACCTTGTTAAAGGCAACGGGTGCTAAACACCCTTCTTTTAGGCTCAATGGGAGCAATTAAGCCTAAAGACAGATGCAGACAATGTGGGAGACTGCCCAAAGCAACGGACCACATGGCAGTCACAGCTAATCGATGTGGGCTGAGGGGTTTCCTTGCTTGCAAAGGCAAGAGCTGGGAGGTTGCGGGCTGTGTGTGTTGGAGGCAGAGAGCCAGCCTGATCTTGAGAGGAAGCATCAAGCAGAGAGATGGAGCTTCTTGGGCACAGAGCTCGCTGGAGGGGCAGGCATGGGGATTTCTGAGCGAGGAACCTGCCTGCTGCGGCGTTCAGGGGACGAGCCTGCACGCACATTCTTTGTAAATAAACCAGATCACACCAACCACCGACCTGAGTCGCAGCAGCATCAATTTCTCCCTCTTGACAGAAACAACCCTGCAAGGCCCTGGATATGGCAACCACTCGGGGCAAAGGGGCAACGTCCCTCTCTAGAGCAGATCAAGGAGGTCAGGCGCTCCGGCCCATTTTCAGCTTTTAGCCTCTTTACTCACTGTAAAGAAGGTCACTTAGTGCCCTATGATGTGTTCACGTGGCCACAACCTGTACAGAGACCCACCACCACCGAATCGCCAAAGGCCACAGAGCAGCCACCAGTAAGCAGTAATGCATCATCATTACCACTCCAGGTAGGATCTGAACCCGTGACCTAGAGCTGGAAGCCGGTAACCCCCATCCCCACAGCCAGCTGGCCTCTTCCTACCAGCCTTAAACCCTCCAGTCAGCAGACTTTTCAAAAAGGAGCTCAGGGCCCCAACTCTTCCGGCTCCTAAAGCCTCAAGAGCAGAAGCCCCGTCACTGAGCGCAGAGGGAACTGGCGGGCTCTGTCTCGGGAAGACTCCCCTGGATGTCGATGGGCTGCAGGTCAGATCCCAAACTGGCTCTGTCTCCCCCAGGCAGCCTCAGATCCCTGCCTGGCTTCTGCTCTAGGCTCCTACCGAGCCTCCCACAGAGGGCAGCAGCAAGCTATCCTTGATCAGCATAACAAGCCAACTCCACATCCATACAGTACGGGCTCTAAGGGCATGTCTACACTGCAATTAAGACACCCACAGCTGGCCTGTGCCAGCTGACTTGGGCTCAGGGGCTGTTTAATTGCAGTGCAGACATTCCAGCTTGGGATGCAGCCTGAGCTCTGGGACCCTCCCATCTCGCAAGTCCTAGAAGCCGGGCTCCAGCCCGAGTGTCTACACCACAATGAAACAGCCCCTGAGCCCGAGTCAGCTGGCAGAGGCCAACTGTGGTTTTTTAATGGCAGTGTAGACATGCCCTAAAGGGGCAACGCAGAAACCCCCCTTACGTTTCTCTGGGAGCAGCCACGTCCTGGGAAACAAGGTGACCTGCGCTAAGTCGGCGTATGTGGCTATCACAGCCCCTCCCCCGTCCTCAGTCCACCCCCCTATAGCTGCCTTTGTTGCTCACCCACATGGACCAAAAAGAGAGGGACTGAGGCTGTTAAGAGACAGGGCACCTTGAACAGAGTGGTCATTTGGGATCAGGGGAAACATACAGGGTTACTGGTCTCATCATGTGTCAGAGAGTCCCCAAGACACCCACCAGAGCTGCGGGCTCTCACCGCACACCACAAGCAGCTGGCATGACTAGGGGCTCTAAGCAGTGTAGTTGGCCAAATATCTCCCCATGCTCTGGGACAAATCAAATACTAGGATTATTTATTTTCCCATGCATTGAAACAGGAAACCTCCAATGTGCTGAAATTCTGGCCGTGAGTCAGAGGTGGGGGCGGGGACTGGATTTTTGCTCAACACAAAACCCCCCAGGCGGCAACTCAAGAGCTCCATGGGATCAGCACGGGGAGGGCTGCGTTTCAAAAGAAAACAACACATGCTTTAAATCCAAAAAGTCCCACCCATCTGTCCCCTTCTAACAGCCACTTTCACAGCATTACTTGGCATCAGAAACCTCTCCTGGGCAAGAGTGGAAGAGAACTCAAATGGGCTGGGGAGACTGGACGCAGCTCTTTGCAGGGATCGGCTGGCTGCCGACTCCCGCTAGCCCCAGGGTCTGATCCTGTCAGGTGCTGAGCAGCCTCACCTCCTAGTGGGGGACCCGCAAGAGGCAGAGTGCTGCTGCGGGGCGCTGAATGAACCCCCACCCTGGGGACCGAACGAGCTCTCCAATACGGATTTCCACCCTGCTCCCGTGCGGCAGGGACTTGGATCCATCTACCCCTTTACCTGAACACCCACTGATGGTAACAGCCAGGAGGTATGGCAGAGTCACTGGACTCAGGGCTCGTGGGTTACACATCTTCAGCCCAGAGCTGTGAAATTAACGAGGACTTGTACAGAGCTCTCCATGCCGCACGGGTATTTTTAGGACCAAGGCGATGCGCCGTCCCTAGAAGGATGTTTGGGCTATTTCCCCTCCCCCACTTTTATACTTCCAGGGATAAATGGAAAACTCATGACATCGTGTCTCTCCCTGTGAGTTTCCATTTCTGACACACAGCGAGGAACAGACAAGGCCAAATGCTCTTCTGCCCCAGCCAGAGCTGGGCTGTATCAGATGAGATCCCCTCCACGCCCACTGACCTCAATGGTGAATGGACAGAGCTGAGCACAACCCAGGATCAGGGCCCCTGTATCTGCCCACATGGAGTGCATGTACGGACCAGCTGGGCTGCTGCGGGAAGGACACCAGGGAGGTTGTTTCTGGGCATCCTGCCTTGGAGGGTTGGTCAGGAATTGTTGGGTGACCCCCTTCCCGGCTGCTTTTAACCACAGCTGGGGTCCCAGCAGACCCAGGGCGAGCTGCCTTGGAACCAGCTTCTCCCTCCTCTCCCTGGGATGGCTCAGCAGACATTTCAACAGCACAGGTGCAGTCAGCGGGGGCTTTTCCTCCAGGGGTGTCGTCTATAACCAGGGATCACACACTGCCATAAACCAAAGATAGGCAGCACAGAAAACAACCCAGCCTGGGGTTAAGCCAGTCCTGTCACCCTGGCTACAGAGGCTGACCTTCCCTAAGATACTTTCTCCCGTTCAGTCCATTTGTAGCCTTTCCCTGATGTGGGGGTAGGGGTGGGGAAGAGAAGGTGAGCTGAATTAACTCCGTGTGCACCAGGGACCAGTTAGTACCATCTCCCATTGATCCCAGATTGGTACTCAAGAAAAATCCGCAGAGCCCTGAAAGCATCTTTGCTGGTTCTAGCCCTATCAGGTCCTGAGACATTGGGCCTTAAAATCACGTCCTTCTGATTACAGTCATGCTTTCCCCTCTCCCGCACCAACTGCCCTTCCGGTTAGGCAGCTGATCTCTCCCAAAGGACTACTAAAGAACCAGATTCTCAACTGCTGTAAATCAGCACAGAACTCCTGAAGTCAATGGGGCTACACTGTTTTACACCAGCTGAGGATCTGGCCCTTTGCAGAAGCACATGACAGATGCTCTAACATGTTAATTTCTCACCCTAGTCGCTGTGGAAGGAGCAAGCACTAAAGCCGGATCAAAGACCAAGTGGCAAATGCAGCCAGATGGTCACTGGAACACGAAGCCCCAGATCTGAGGAGCGGAGCGAGGAGTGAATGGCTCACACTGCGGAACAGCTCCGAAGCCCGCCAGCTTCCCCGTGGTTATTCAGTGTGCCTTCCCAGCCCTCTGGGACGCTGCACCCGAGTGCTGCCACATGGTCCCCCAGGATCCATCCGCAGAGCTCGGAGGTGCTTCTCAGCAGGGGCAGAGACTGAGACACGCTAGCTCTGCTCGCATTAGTGTGCCACAAACAGCAGCGCGGCTGCGGTGGCGGCACGGGCAATGGCCACTCAACCCCCCGGGGACGTACTCAGGAGACTGGCCCGACCTGCTGTGGCCACGCTGCCATTTGTACCTTGAGCACAGCGGGTGTGTCTACCTGAGCTGGGACACTCCCTCCCAGCTGCAGCGCAGACAAAGCCTCGGTCTAGCAGGGCTGTTTCGGCACCAGGCCTGGCTCTCAACCCAGTATCATTGCCATTAACTTTGCTGATCCCCAAATGCTGCCTACGTCAGATAAGACACTTCCAGAGCTGCCCCATGCAGCCTGTATTCCTCTCAAACATGCCCCCTGCCCAGGGGACAACAGCACCTCACAGGATGCTGGCCCACTGGCAGCAAGGAGCACCATCCCTACAGGCCACCAGATACTAATTATCACCCGCCACAAAGCATGGAACCTACTAGAAATATAGTGGGTGGGGGACGGATCCTGTGATGTATCTAATTATCCATCCATCTATCCATCCATTCATCCACTCCCTCCACATGCATCTATCCATCCATCCTTATATGCACCCATCTATCCAGCCATCCACCCTCCATGCATCTATCCAGCCATCCACCTACCTCCTCCACATGCATCTATCCAGCCATCCTTATATGCACCCATCTATCCAGCCATCCACCCCCCATGCATCTATTCAGCCATCCATCCACCCCCTCCATATGCATCTATCCATCCTTATATGCACCCATCGATCCAGCCATCCACCCGCCCCATGCATCTATCCATCTATCCCTCTATGCACCCATCTATCTATCCATCCATCCACCCCTCATGCATCTATCCATCCATCCATCCCTCTATGCACCCATCAATCTATCCATCCATCCACGCCCCATGCAGCTATCCATCCATCCCTCTATGCACCCATCTATCCATCCATCCATACATCTGCTCTTTCTGTCTCTCTCTCGATCTCGCAGACTCAGATTCCAAGGCTGAAGGCACCATTGTGACTATCTAGTCTGATCTCCTGTATAATGCAGGGCAGAGAACTTCCCTGCAATAATCCCTAGAGCAGATCATTTAGAAACTAATCCAATCTTTGGATCCCCCACAGTCCTTGCAAGTCGTTCCAGTGTGAGTGACTCTCCTGGTTAAAAACGTACACCTTATTTCCAGTCGGAATCTGTCTAGCGCCTGCAGCGGCACTCACCCCGTGGTGATGTCGTCGTCCTCCGTCAGGGTCTTCCCCATCAGGTCGCTGTCGCTCATGTACCCAGACTTCAGATCCACGTCGTCGGCGTCCAGCGACTCGACGAGCTCCAGCCGGGAGATGTGGCTCAGCTTGCTGGGGCTGCGCATGGGCATGGTGTGGGAATAGTGCGCCCGCTCGCCGTGCATGTACCAGCTGGGGGTGCCTTCCGACCGGCAACTCCCACCCACCGAGGGAGCATCCCCAGCCTGCAGCCGGGGGCTGGATTGCCCGTAGCGCCAGGACAGGGGGGAGGAGCGGTTGGACAGGCTGGACACGCTCCTGGGGTTGGCTTCGTCGCTGTCGTAGCAGGTCATCTCCAAAGAGCTGCAAGGAAGGAGCAGAGAGCAAAGCTTTAGGGATGGGGGCACGGAGCGCAAAGCAAGCAGCCCTGGCCCTAGGGGAGAGGTGGAGCCCTGGGCTCCATCCTGCTATCGGACCTGCAGGTGCTGAGCACCTCTGGAAGTTAGGGCATGTCCTTAGCCACCCAGCTTTGACACTTCGGGTCCAAGGATGGGGTTGAACCAGGATGGGAACCCAGGAGTCCACAGTGCTTGGCCACTGTCTTAACCGTAAGCCTCTCCTTCTTCCCAACTGCCCCCTGATCCCTATTCCCATGACCGCAGCGGCCCCTATGCTCTCCTCATTTATGTCCCTTCCCCCTCCAAATGGCTCTGCACTGCTCCCGGGCCCTTCCCAAATCGCCCAGGTCCCAGGCTAGCACCCTAATCACTGGGCCATCCTCCCTCTCTGAGCCCAATGGTACCGAGGAGTTGAGCTCTGTGGCTGCCTTGCCACTAGCCCTCCGGCGCGGCAGGAAAGCAACGGCAGCCTTGGAAGTAGAAAGAGATCCCGGAAAGCACATATATGGCTCAAAGATTAATCTAGGGGCCAGCATCCCGTTCCCTCCCTGGGCCTTGATTTGAGAGGCAGGCGCTGGCTCCCCACTCCGCTGAGGGCCCCCTTTCATTTTGATTCAATAAAGCGGGTACTGGGCGCTAAATACAAAGTGATGATTAAAAACAAATCGACGGTGGATTAACAGCTCTGGAGAGCCGCCCAGCAGAGCTGGTTCCAATCATTTGGTTGACGCACAAGAGTTGTCTTATTAAATCTAAATTAAGTGGATGTTTTGGAGCCTGTAAACTGAGGGACAAAGCTGCCAACATCTTGCTTTGCGCAGGCTCCTGCACCACGCTTGAGGGGCCGTGCCTGGGCTCTCTGGGTGCAAGCGCCGGGAAATGCATTTCCCCAGAAAGATTTCCATGAGGCCTGGCTAGTATTGCGTCCCCTGCTGGCAGACACACCTACAGTATGGCAGCCCCAGAGCAGAGAGCCTGCAAACTCACTTCCATCTGCCTGTAATGGGGAGGAACTTCACACAGACAACTCTGCTGCCATAAATGGGGGGCTTCCCCCCCCGACACTGGGATCCTGCCCTTGGCTCTGAATCAGCCGTTCTAGCCAGATGGAGAGCAGGTTCTGAATCCATAGAAAGCAACTGATCTCTGGAATATCGCAGAGACAAGAGCTAGGGGGACTGAGGGGCACCAGCAGAGCTGTGGGGTGGGGGCAGCCCAAGGCTGGAAAAGCAGTGGGGGGGTGCAGGTCAGATTGAGGGGCATCAGCAGAGCGGTGGGTGGAGGAAGCTCGCACAGCCCTTGCCATGCACTCAAACCAGCCTCTTACTTCCTTATTTTCGTATCAGCCAAATCCCCAGCCCCTCCAATCTGTACTGTACTGTACTGTACACAAAAGGCACATCCTCCTGCTGCTGAGTGGCCCGGCTGCCCAGCGCCCGCCTCCTTCTGCACAGAGACACCTCCAGGCTCTCTGGTCACCTGCAGGCTCGATAGGCAGGGGATGGAGAGACTTCGCTGACTCGGCCCTGGCTAAATCAGGGATTGTTCCCATTGTCTGTTTCGCTGACTCATCAGGCAATGACCAAAGGGAAACTGGCCTGAAGTCCAAGGGCATTTGCGAAGGCACAGAGCGGGCACAGCCTTGCCCATTGTCCTGCCCTGCTGGGATGTAGGGGGACGGGGAGCCCAGTCCCTGCGGTTATTCAGTGCTTTGCTCCTTCAGCTGAGAAGCTGAGTGAGTCCAGTCCGAGCTGCATGGTGGGGTGATGGCTGCATGGGGACATAATCCCATTGCGACATCAGAGCAGAAGAGGCTAGGGTGCGAGGAGGGGAGAACCGCTGGGTAAGTTGCAGGAGTTGGCACTCCAGTAACATCTCCCATCTGTGGGTTTTTGGGGGAACCCCCAAACCTTAGCTGCAGACCCAGGCAGCAAGCAAAGGGCTTTCACCACAACTCTTTGGTGCGCATCCACATTCCCCACCGATGGGCGTGCAACAGGGAGCGGGCTCAGAGATCCCAGGGCACGCGGCATCTATGGAGAAGCAGGGTTGGGAGCCGCCGCGTCGGAGGCTGGGAGTGGCGCTAGACATCGATCGGCGATGGAAGGAAAGTCAGGGAGCCCAGCCCCAAACCTCGCACCAACGTTTTCCACAGTCTGCGGTACGGCTGGCGATTTGCACACTTGTCTCCTGCAGTGTGGCTCACGTGCACGGCGCACTTAGCTTGTGATCTCAGTGCCAGGCCCACACACAGTGTGCTCAACTAATGCACGTGCGCTGGCAGTGTGCTTGGCCTGTTCTCTCACACGGCGTCTGTTGTGCTCAGTGCGCAGGTTGGGCTCACTATGTGCTGATCCTGTTGTGCCCGGTGCACATGCCTTGCTCCAGTGGGAGGCTCTCAGGGCTAACACTTACCTCGTTCCCTCGACTCGTGCCTGCGTTCTCTGCTTGGGCCCTTGGCCCCTGGCTCAGATTTCCCGCACATGCCTGGCTTGTATTGCCTGTGTGTCCTGGTCGTGGCCCCCGATGGTGATTTCAGTGCACTCGGTTCTTGTGGTGGACTCTTGCACCCTCGTGGTTTTCAAGAGCTCAGCTCCTGCACGGTGGTGCGTGTCGGCATGTCCAGCTTGCTCACCAACATCTGTATACTCTGCTTGTGCACATGGCTCGCAGTTTTTGTGCAGTCAGCACGTGCCCCCCTGGCTTGTGCTGTGGGTCCCTGGTGCAGGCACGTTGGACTCTGTGCGCTCAGACTGGGCACATGGAGTGTGTACTCTCCGAGTGCTTGGCGAGTGTACATCTGTCTCCTGTTCTCCGGGCACACTCCTGGGTGTGTTCTCGCCTGGGTCTCATTGGCTGGTGTTTCCGGAGCTCTCAGCTCCCGTGCACCTGGCTTGAGACGGCTGCATGCTTGGCCTGTGCTTGCTGCATAGAAAAGCAGGGCTGGAAGGGTTCTCAAGAGTTCATCTAGTCCAGTCCCCTGCGCTGAAGCAGGATTAAGTATCTTAGACCATCCCTGACAGGCGTCTGTCTAACCTGTTAGCAAAAATGTCCAATGGCGGGAATTCCACAAACTCTCTAGGCAACCCGTTCCTGAGCTTAGCCACCCATAGACAGGTTTCCCTAATACCTAATCTGAATCTCTCTTGCTGCAAACTCAGACAATTCCTTTTGCCTACCCTCGGTGGACAGGGCGAACAGTTGATCACCGTCCTCTTTAGAACATTATTTCCCTATCTGAAGACTTCTCAGATCCCTTCTCAGTCGTCTCTTCTCTAGATTAAATGTGCCCAATTCTTTCAATCTTTCCTTGCAGGTCAGATTTTCTAAACCTCTGATGGGTTTTGTCTCCCCACTTTGGCCTCTCTCCATATGTCCACATCTTTTCTCAGGATGTGGTACCCACAGCTGGACACAGTTCTCCAGCTCAGGCCTCACCAGTGCTGCTCAATCCCTGCCTTTTGCTCACAGTCAGGTCATGGTTTCTGCAGGTTTAGCTCCCGACCCTCTGCTCCTGCTTTCGGGGCTGCTGTGTTTTCTGGGCTGGCCTCAGGGGCTGTGGTCACGGTACTGGTGCAGGAGCATAGCAAGCGTTCTCCGCCTGCTCCCCTTGTGCTGCCTGGGTGCTCAGCCCATGAGCTCACAGCGGTTTGTGCACAGATGGCTCCTGGTAGGCAGGTCTAACTCACCCCTCTCCGAGCACCAGTGTCTCCGTGCACACCATGCCGCAGGGAATAAAGGTGCCCGGAGCTGGGCCATGCCGCTGCTTGCAGGAAGCTGTTGCTAGTGAGCTGCCAGCTAACCATTAAGCAAAGCAGATGGGCTGGAGCCCTGCCCTTCTCCCCTCCTGCCCTGACTCATCTCGGGTGGAGCTCAGTTGGCAGCTCTCCTCCTCCCGAGTGCCCTCCCCGTGATCCAGCGTGAGACGCTGGTTATGCAAGATGGGAAGGCCTAGCCACAGGCACTGTCCGGGAGCCGGATTGCAGGAGAACGGAGGGGTGGAGCCTTTCCCTCCAGCTCCTCATCCCAAGCGCCTGCTCAGACAGGGGCTGGCGTTCACACGGATGGGCGCGATGGTTGATTTATTTATTTCGATTCATGCACAAATGTCCTTCAGCTCCCCCAGGTGGAGATAGGGGCCACCCCCACAAGACACCTCCCGTGGGAGCAGGGCGGGTCCCATGGCCGGTCCCATGGCCCTGACGGGTCTCAGCTCAGACAGTGACCCCATGCGGTGCAGAGACCTGACAATGGGCACCCGGCTGGGAGCAGCCACTCACGTCCCAGGCCTCCGGGCCACCGCAGAAGGGACCCTCGCTGAGCTATCCCCTGTACGACACATCCAGAAGGGACCTGGCCAGGAGCCTCCCTGTCTCTCAGCCCTGTCCCTGGCTCCTTGCTCTCTGCAATCCAGCTGTCTGCCTTGACCCCTCCTTCCCATCACTGGCCTCTCCGCCGTTATCACTTGGCCGTTGATTCCATGGACTCAGTGCTGAGCTAACCCTGCCCGCGCTCCCTCCCGCCGGCCACCCCTCGCCCAGTCACGGCCTCTTCCTGTTCTGCTGGCTCAGTCTCATCACCTCCAAGTGAGAATCCTCTCCCTCCCCTCGCCGATCCCTGGAGAAGCTGCTGTCTCTGCATTAGCTCATCTGGGCCACAGAGCCAGGGAGCGGGGAAAAACTTACTCAAGTCGGGCACGGCTGCCAGCTCAGAGGGAAAGGAGCGTGACAAGGCAGATCCCCCGGAGCTGTGCTGCAATAGGCCCAGAGCTCTGGCCTAGGGGTCAACTAGCCCAGCCCTCCCGGCTACAGCCCAGGCTGGCTAACAGAGCCCCCACTCCAGTAGGAGCTGAGCCTGCAGCCATCGTTTGGAGCAAGGGGAGCCCAGGCCTTCATGGGATTGGACCCAGCCTCAATCCCAGCTAGCCAGTGGCAGGAGCTTGGAGGGAACCTGGGGGCGGGGAGATGTGCCTGGCGACTCAAGGGGAGAGCTCAGGGCGTTGTGTTTATTATGAGGGGCATGGGTCTGGGTGACCCAGGAAACTCCACCCCCACCCCAATGTTAGCAGCTGGTTCAAGAAAGATCCCATTGGAGCAGAAATGATGCCCCCCACCCCTGTACAGCCCAGCGCTGCCACATGTGGCCAGCTCGGCTCCCTCCTGCCGGCTGTGAAGGGGTTGGAAGGGGAGATGGGTCGGAGCCAGGGACCCAGTTTCAATCCCAGCTGCTGCTGTGCAGGGCCTGGGGAAGACAGCCCCACGGGGCACAATGCAGGCTGGCCAGACCATGCATCTCCAGGAGGGGGCCCTGGTGCCTAGCACTCAGGGGATGGGTGCAGTTGTCCCCGGTCTCTGATCCATGAGGAATCTCCTTCCTTCAGCACCGCACCAGGATAGCGTGCTGGGTTGGCACAGGGAAAGCCCTGTGCATTTCAGGATGGGAGGCAGGAGCGGGGGGCCTTGGGGAATCAGCCCTGCCCGCTAGGTGGTTTTGGGCAGCAGGATGGCACATTGATGTGTCTAGCTAGAGGACCTCCCCACACCTCCTAAAGGGGTTGGGGGGGGGGTCTCTGAAGGCTCCCGACTTTCTGACCGACTCACTGCATTACCTGAGATAAGTCACTTCCCTGCTCTGTTCCTCAGTTTCCCCACCTGTAAAAGGGGGTGATAATGATATGGAGCCAGACACCGCAGAATGCTTTGAGACCCTTCATGGAAAGGCCCAGCCTGGTCTTTGCTCTGAGGTGTGGGAAAGGTGGTGCAGAGAGCTACCATGGTCAGAGGTGGATTCCACCCAGGACCTTCTGCACCAAATTAATACACCGTCCCTTGAGTTAGAAGAGCGCCTCTGGCGGTGCAAAGTTGCAGGCTGTCGTAGTTGCTGTGAGCAGCCCAGAGGGGGAGCCATGATCACGGACTCCACACCAAAGCACTTTAATCTCCCACGGCCCTTGTGCTTTTCAATAGTTGAGCCTTTTCCTGCTGCTTGTGCGGCCCCCTCCTGGCCCCTGCAGGGGCAGCGGGGCTAGTGAGAGCTGTTAGCTGGGCTCCCCAATGAAATACCCGGGATCCCCCATTGGCTGAGCCCCTATTCCAGTGGGGGCAGAGCGTAACTCATGCTGGGAGCCAGAGTGGGGGGAAGGGGGTTTCAAATGGACACAAACACGTGGGGGTCCCCCTGTTGCCATAACCCCCTAGGGCAGCTGTGCTCATCCTTGGTGCTCTTCACTGAGCAGCTGGAGTCAAACTAGTTTAGTTAGTCTCTAAGGTGCCACAAGTACTCCTGTTCTTTAGTTTCCCTGTGTCTCTCTCCTTCTCCACCTGGCCTGATGCCACCCTCTAGTGGCTGCAGCCCCCATTGCAGGCTGACGTGGGTAGTTTCCAGGGCCCTGCTTTGGAGGAATTTGAAGCATATCCCTTCCCTGCTCACGTCTCTACTCCAAACCAGATGGGGATTTGCTGGTGTCCTTAAGGAATCACAAGCCCAGTCAAACTTGTGTCTCCAGCACCCTACACGGGGGAACCCGTAATCGGCTCGGGCAAGCAGCTTTCACAGTTGGGGTAACACACAGGCTCGCCGTGCCATGACCTGCAGATTCCACCAGCAATTCATTCCAGTTGCTGGGAGAACCTGGTATCAGCGCTGCCCTCAGCTACAGTACAGGAGCACGTCTTAACACAGAGGGGGCAGGACTCCCGTTTGGACAGCTACTGTAAAGCTATGAATGTAGAGGCAGTGTGCCCTAGGGATTAGGGTACAGGGCTAAGACTCAGCCGACTTGAGTTCTTGTCCCTATTATGTGACCTTGGGCAAGTCATGGCCCCTCTCCGTGCCTCAGTTTCCCCTCCCACTAGGTCTATATAGACCATAAACTCTTCAGGGCTAGGACAACCTCTTGCACAGATTTAACCCATAGTTTTTCAAGTCTATTTAACCCCCTGTATCTCAGGCCCAATCAACATGGCAGGGATAAGCCATGGTGTTAATTTACAGCAAGAGTTAAACTGGCACAAGCCCCCGGGGGATGCACTGGCTCTAAAACAAGCTGCTCTCAAACTGGTACGGTTTAAATCAGCTGGGAACAGGTTTAAATTATGCTGAAATCAGTGACCCTTATCCCAAAAGAAGAATGTTCCGACAGGGTGTTTTTAAACTGGTTTGATTGATTTAACTAAACCAATTGAATTAAACCGCTGCATGTTTGTGTGTAGCCAGGGTCTACAAGCATTCCCATGAAGTTTGCACCAGGACTAAGGGCTTGTCTACATTTAAAATGCTGCACCACTGTAGCGCGTCAGTGAAGACGCTGCCCACGCTGATGCGGGGGGAGTTCTCCCATCGGCTTAGGTAAATCACGTCCACAAGGGGCAGTAGCTAGGCCGACGGGAGAATTCTCCTGCCGACCGAGTGCTGTCTACACTGGGGGTTGGGTCGGTTTAACTGCACTGCTCAGATGTGTGGATTTTTCACACCCCTGAGCGATAATTATACTGACCACATTTTCTAGGGTAGACCAGGCCTAAATTGACAAAACTGCTAAAAAGAGCAGCGTAGACGGCCCTGCTCAGACTGGAGCTCGGGCTCGGAGACCCAGCCCTCTCGGCAGGATTCGCTGCCAGAGTGGGAACACCAACACGGCTATTCCTAGCCCCGGAGCACTAGCCCTGCAAGCTTGAGTCAGCTGACCCAGGCTCTGAGACTCGTTGCCGCAGGGGTTTTTTGGCCCTGCAGATGTGCCCTCTGTGGCTGTTGCAGCCCCTGGCACCATGGGACCTTGATGTCAGCTGATGCCTCGGGGTGCCACCAAAAGACACCTGCTAGCGGGCGTGACTCAGTGTCTAGGTGCTATGTGAGTGGTGCTCCGGACAGACTAGCTGGACGGATTACAGAGTGGGGCAGTGAGAGTCATCCCTGAGTCAGAGGCTGGCAGCTCTCTGCGTTGGGACAGAGGCCTCGGTGACACAGGGGGGCTGTCAGATTCTTTCCCCCAGGCTGGAGACACTACTGCAGGACAGAGCCCAGCCACGTCACTAGTCCCCTGCCCTGCCGGGGTCCCCACCACCCAGAAAGGGCTCAGCTTCAGGGATCAGACCCAGCAAGGAGCCATGCTGGCGGAGGAGGGGGAAAGAGGGGGCAGGGGAGAGAGAGGGGGAGGGGAGAGAGCGGGCGTCATGGCTTCACCTGTGAGACACCTGGGAGCCTCTCAGGCTGGACATGGTCTCCTCCAGATTCTGCCGAAGGTCCAGCACGTTCTGCACCGTCCTCTTCCTCTGGGACTCGGGGTCTGTAGTGACACAGAGAGCAAAGGCTTTTATAGTCATGGCTGTAGGGAAAGGAGGGCGACACCTGCCCCCTCCATACCCCCACCCACCCAGTCACACGCCCCCTCCTGTTCCAGGTGTCCCCACGACGCTCCCCATGCCATGTGCCCCCTCCCCACCCAGCTGCCCTCCTTACACTGTCTGCCCACGTGTCCCTTCCCTGCCTCCCTCCCCCCCACCTGTGCGAGCTCCACCCTGCTGCTTTAGCATCACAGAGCCACTGGCCCCCTGCCTGCCATATTCTGCGACAGCTGGAGCCCTCGGAAGAGCTGTGAGCGCGACCTCTCTCCCAGCCAGGCCTGGGTCGCTGGCCTCGTACCTCGGGGTGGAGGTGTCGCACCCTGCCCAGGTATTGCCAAGGTCCCCTTGAGCAGGGAAAGCTTCCCTGCCTCTGCCCCAGGCCAGCGCTCGGTAAAGGGAGGGTCTGCCTCCCGGCTCTGCTCTGCGATGGGCCTCAGGGAGCACACAGGACCAGAACTGCCTAGATCCCAAGGCCAGAAGGGACCATTGGGATGCTGCACAGCACAGGCCGGAGAACTGCCCCCAACGTAATCCCTAGAGCCGATCTGGGGAAAGACCTCCTGTCTGGAGTGATGGAGAATCTGCCACCACCCCTGGTCAATTGTTCCAGTGGTTAATTACCCTCCCTGTTAAAATGTGAGCCTTATTTCCAGGCTGAATTTGTCTGGCTTCAGCCTCCAGCCATTGGATCTCATTAGATCCGTCTCTGCTAGGCAGAAAAGTCCATTATCAGATTTGTTTCCCATATAGGATACTTGCAGACAGTAATTAAGTCACCGCTCAGCCTTCTCTGTGTTAAGCTAACTAGACTGAAAGAGCTCCGTCTCTCACTCTCAGGCAGGTTTTCTAATCCTTTCATCATTCCCCAGGCTCTTCTCTGACCCCTCTCCAATGTATCAACCCCCCTCCTCGAATGGCGAGCACCAGAACTGGACACAGGATTCCAGCAGCCGCCGCACCACAGTCAAATACAGAGATGAAAACACCTCTCTGCTCCTGTCTGTGCAGCCAAGCGAACAGCACAAATCTCAATTGCCTTCTAAACTCAGTCCCAGAAGAGCAACCCGCCCAGCCAGGCACTGGCAGCTTCTGACCCCAGCCCCACGGGTGTGGCAGCTCCCCTCCCCAGCCAGCCAGCACAGGAGGGGAGCTCTGCAGGGCAGGGGCTTTCCACAAGCCTCACCCTCCTACTCTGCTTTGGCTGAAGCCTTTGCACCATTAGTGCTTAGTGTCAGTGCTACAGCCCTCCCAGGGAGCAGGGGGAGCTGAGGGAACAGGCGCATGGGCTTAAGGAACGAACAGGAGCCAGCGAGGAAATGATGGGGCAGGCTGCCAGCCAGTTGAAGGCGGAAGGAGTGGCAGCAGCTGGCACGCTCATTCCAAGGGATCTGAGCTGCTGCCCCAGGAAGTGGAGCCTGCCGTCACATGCAGGAATCCTGAGCAAACTGCTCCGCCTGCAGCCTGCATACCCAGGGGAGGGGTGCTACCTGGCTGGGTCTCCCCAGGATTGCATGGCTGGCAGTGTCTCTTTGGATGATACATTGCCTCCAGGGAAATGACTCGGCAGGCCTGCCAACCTGCCCTGGCAGCCTGCTGCAGCGGGGTGTGGCCTCCCTAGACCATTGCCCCGAGCCTGGAGGTATGGGAGCTCTTAGTGCTAAAGCCATAATCCAGGGCCCATCTACACTATTCACTCAGCAGCCCACTGCTATGTAGCTATCTATTTGTGCAACAGATCAGTAGACAGACAGACCGACCTGTACACGTGCATTTTGGAGGACGGATGGGCAGACATCAGTATACTAAAATCTAGGAGAGTGGACGGAGAGACAGACAGACAGATCTGTACGTTACCTTCTAGGAAAGACTGTCATTATGTTAGGGGTGGATGGCTGGATTAGGGGCACCAGTTTGCTATCATCAAGAAGGATAGTTAGAGAGATGGATTACGTAGATTAGGAACCAAAAGTTTGCACATGGCCTGGTTACAATGAGATTTGTCCTGCCTCCAAATATAGCTACAACACTGTTCCACCTGGTAGTGTAGACAGGACCCTGCTTGTTACAGACAAATAGGTTTGGAAAAAACACAAGAATCTCTCCCCCATCCCAAACCTTCACCCCTTATTGGAATCAAATCCAAAGGTCCATTTGCTCTGGGCCCGAGGGGCCACAATACTGTGAGAGTCTGGTGGGACATGTGGGCCGGCCATGGGACGGCACCTTCTCAGGAGATGCCTGTGACGGGTTGGGTCACAGAGACCCCCTTGTGACTGTCACCTGATGTGCTGAGATTACCTCTGAGCCTGTTTTCCCTGCCAGCTTGGGACTTCCAGTACCCTGCCTTGTTGAGCCAGACACGCTAGCCTGCTGCAACACAGACCCAGGGCCACACACGCCACCCCCACCAAGGTTGCAGACTTTAAGTGAAAACAGCTCTGCAGGTTTCCTATCTCCAGCACCCAGACACCCAGTTCCCAATGGGATCCAAACCCCAAATGAATCCATTTTACTCTGTATAAAGCTTATACAGGGTAAACTCATACATTGTCTGCCCTCTATAACACTGATAGAGAGATATGCACAGCTGTTTGCTCCCCCAGATATTAATCACCTACTCTGGGCTTATTAATAAACAAAAGTGATCGTATTAAGTATAAAAAGTAGGATTTAAGTGGTTTCAAGTAATAGCAGACAGAACAAAGTAAGTCACCAAGCAAAATAAAGCAAAAACGCGCAAGTCTAAGCCTAATACATTAAGAAACTGAATACAGGTAAATCTCACCCTCAGAGATGTTCCAATAAGCTTCTTCCACAGACTAGACTCCTTCCTAGTCTGGGCCCAATCCTTTCCCCTGGTACAGTCCTTGTTAGTTTCAGCAGGTATCTTAGGTGGTAACTAGGGGTGTTCTCATGACTGCGACCTCCCTTGTTCTGTTGCACCCCCTTTTATAGCTTTTGCACATGGCGGGAATCCTTTGTCTCTCTCTGGGTCCCCACCCCTCCTTCTAAATAGAAAAGCACCAGGTTTAAGATGGATTCCAGTATCATGTGACATGATCACATGTCCTATGAGCCCCCAGCCTTCACTCTTCCAGGGCTGGCCCTCACTGTACCCAGGAAAGTTTGCAAGCAAACAGAGCCATTCACAACCAATTGTCCTAGTTGATGGGAGCCATCAAGGTTCCAAGCCACCATTAATGGCCCCCACTTTTCATAATTACAGTCGGACCCCAGAGTTATACTTTATATTCCTAGTTTCAGATACAAGAATGATACATTCATACAAATAGGATGACCACACTCAGTAGAGTATAAGCTTTGTAATGATACTTTACAAGAGACCTTTTGCATGAAGCATATTCCAGTTACATCATAGTCACACTCATTAGCATATTTCCATAAAATTTACGGAGTGCAACGTCACAATGCCCAATCCCCTTGGGCAGGCCAAAGTAGGGACAGGCTGTAAGGGGCATCCCCGCCCCCTTTTGGGGCACTGCAGGGCCATGCTGTGGTTTCTGAGTACTTAGGCCAAGACTTCCCCCGCCCCCACGTGGGGCTCAGATTAACTCTTGTACAGAGCACAGATTCCCCAGCCCCTCGAGCCCACCTTTCTTCGGGGCGACTTGGTGCTAGGCCAGACAGACCACCTCCCCTCAGTTCAGAAGTTACACACGGGCCAGTGCAATAACTCAAGCAGCCTTCTCTCCTCCTTGTATTCAGGAGTCCCCAGCCCCCATCTTGGGGCGGGGCTGTAACAGTCGCTCTCTGCCTGGCGGGAGGAGGCCCCAGCTCTCTCTCCCTTGGGCTGGGGAGTGACTCAGGTTGGCTGCTGGCCTCAGCCAGCTTCTCCCCAGCTGGCCCCATTTCCCTACTCAGTTCTTTCCCCACAGGCTTGGGGAGATCAGTAGGGAGATTCTTGGGAGCATCCCTCACTCGAGGAGCCCCTTCCTCCAGCTGAGCTCTGGGAGCCTATTCTCCGGCCCAGGTGCTCAACAGTCAATGAGCTGCCAAGCAACCAGCTTCATTGCTTACAGGTGGGCTAAGGAACCCATCCCAGGCAGGCGGGGCCCGGACTCCCTCTATGAGGGCCAGCCGCCCCGTCACACAGGCCACGGAATTTGGACCCAGATCTGGATTTTACACCCCGCAGCGCGTGGGCATTTGGTTTAGCCAGTAACACAGAGAGTGGGGGGGAGGGGAAAGGGGATAGAGCTGGGTTCAGATTTCAACCCCCCTTTGCCCCATGTAGTTCGGGGGCGGGGTAGGGGTCAGGCGCACGTCTGGTTCTGAAAGGTCTGCAAATGGAATGAAATGTGGCTGCCCACAAACTCCCCCCCACCCCGGGGTTCAGCAGCAGCCTCTCCCCCCCGTGCCCTTCTGAAGATCCCACCCCTAGTTCAGATGAGCTCCAGACGCCTGTGTGCTGAGCTGAGCTGCCAAACACCGTGCCAGGTCCTGAGCAACCCTAAGCTCAGCCTGCAGCCAGCAGGAGACCTGGATGTTCAGCACCTCCCGTGTGCGGGTTCGACTGTGCAGGGGGAGGTGGCACAAGCCCCCCGCTCTCTTGGACTGTGCCCCAGCGGTGCTGGCTCCCGCCCTGACATGATGGCGACTGCGATCACGGGCCCTGCGTGTCTGTTGAGCTGGTCAGTGAATATTTCCAGGCCTTTGTGAGGAAGGTGCAATTCTGTGCAAGAGGTGGGACATCTCCCAGGCATGCTGTTGGTATTTATCAGCTGCAATCAATAGGGAAGCAGGCATCATATTGCCAGAAAAACATGCACACACTAACACGCACACATGCACACACACACACAAATACATACACACATACACACACACACAGAGAGAGAGAGAGGCTTCCAGGCTTCTTGGCTCTCCACAAGAGAGATGTAGCAGCCACAGGGCATTCCCAGGACAAGCCCCTCTCTGCAAGGCTCAGTCAGAGGTCGGGAAGGAGTCTCCAGTCACCCTGGGTATCAGTGTCCTCAGGCTTCAGTGTTGGTGAGAGTCACGCGCAGCATCTTATCGGCTCCCCTCCCTCCCTGCCCGCTGAGCCGGATTCTTTGCTCCCTCGGGTTGCCCCACATCAGCTTGGAGGAGCTGTGCGCCGCCGGATTGAGTGCGGGAGCAGGGCACGTTTCACGCTGGCTGGGTCAGGCAGGGCTTAATCGAGTATAAAAATGGCCGTTTGATTGCCATTCTCTGCCCGGACGAGTGACTTTACCGCCTGATCGATGGCCCCATTGATTTCCAGATGGCAGAGCCCCAATATGCCAGGGGCTTGGTGCGGGCTGTGAAGCCATAGAGGTGAGGCTGGGCAGCAGGGAGGGGATCCGCGGGTCCTTGCTTTGGAGCAGGGCGTTATATTCAAGATCTGCGACCTCACCTTGCAGGGTCGCTGCTGTTCCTGTTCGGCAAAGCCATGCTCCTACGGGGAAGCTCTCTGGCCCTGAGCTTAACCCCACCAGAAAGCAGCATGGCCAGGAGCCCCCTGTAGCACCCCTGTCAATCTTTATATACCCCAGCCCCTCCACCCGCCAAGGCGATCTGGGTAAGTGTGCTGGAGTCTTGCCAAAGAGCTCCCAGCCCTCACAGATCCCAAGAGACAGGCCCCTAGAATCATAGCGCCCTGATTCCCGTCTTGTGCCTCACAACACATACATGCCAATTCTGAGCTGACTTGAGCGGCTGTTATCTGGAGCTCAGCTACTGCTAATCACTCCTGCGCTGTACCGTCAGGCAGCCTGCAATCCCAGCCCACAGGTGTGACCGTTTCCCTGTCACCGCTCCTGGAGCCCAGCAGTGGGGCTGCTCCGGGATTCAGTAGGGAAAGTCTGGATCTACAGACCACTGGGATTTTCCATCCCCTGCACGGGGCTGACTTGCTACCAGGCCTTTCTTCCTACCCGCCCCAGGAAGATTCCCACACCTCCTCCCCTGTCCCAGCACCTGACAGGGGGCTGTAGCCTCTGGCTAGGTCCTGCTTTGAGCAGGGGGTTGGACTAGATGACCTCCTGAGGTCCCTTCCAACCCTGAGATTCTATGATTCTATGTTGTGTACGTGGCTGTTACAGGCCAAGTGCAGAGATTTAGGCTCGATAGGTTGCCAGTTCAAAACCCGCTGTGTCGGCCAAGACGGGGCTGTTGGAAATTTACCAGGACAAGCTCCTGCAGAAGCTGCTGGGTTGATTCAGACCCATCAGAGAGAGGGCGAGTGTGTGAGGGAACGGGACGCCAGGGCAGATGGGGGGGATGCAGTCAGTGTAGGCCCTTTTCTGGGGGGAAAGAGGCAGAAATGACCCAGTAAATGACCTCTGTCCCCTCCCGGCAGAAGGGACTAAGGAGGGGAAGGTGTCAGTGACACCAGCTTAGCCACCCATGGCCAGGTACAGGCCCAAGCCCCCCACAGATCAGGGAATGGGGTGTGGCTGGGGAACCCCTTCACCCGGTGCTGGGCATTTGGGTCTAACTCACCCCAGGCTGGCCCCCGCATCAGAGGACCATACAAGTGGCTCGAAGACCCTCTGGCTTTGCACTGAGCACAGGCTGGCCGGAGCGGAAGGTTTGGTGTCTCCATCTCTGAATGAGGTTCATCCTCTGCAGGCGGAATCCTGCCCCCTTCCTCTTGGATCAGCCCGAGTCCGTGCCAAGCCGGAGCCAATTCAGCAGAGCTCCTGTGCTGGCCCTGGGCAGAGACCCGCGGGGATGTGTGGAAAGGCTGCGCTTTGCATTGTGCTGGGGGCAGGTGCTTGGCACAGGGGGAGGTGGGACCTGCATTAAGTCTCCCCTTCAAAGCAATTGCAAGGCAGACCCCTCCCCCCCAATGCCAGCTGTTAACGGCCGTGACGTCAGCGCTTTGATCCACAATTTCCAGCCCTTTCAGTCGGGGCTGGGCTTTTTCTCATTCAAATGTAGTGACAATTTAGTTGACAGGCAGGTTGGTGGTGGGGGAGGGGCCGATAATTATGGCTTCTTTTAATGTAATGTGGCAACCAACACTTTTGCAATTGCCATGGTAACGCACAGAAGCGACATGTAAACAACAGCTAAGTACCCAGCATGCAACGGAGCATCTGCATTGGGAGGCGGAGTGGGGGTGAAGGGGCTTGCCTACTCCATATAAATAATACAGAGTATTGTGCTTTGTCAGGAGGCGATGTGAGCGACAGCACACAACGTACACACACTGTAATACACGTGTATTACACACACACCCCATGCAAAACACAGGCAGGGTAATATACACACAGTAACACACTCCCACACAAAATCATCCATCCATCCATTCAAGGAACTTAGCCACAGCATCACACAGGGAGCTCATGTTCATTTGCTTTCCACCATGACCCCAGAACCCTTTTCCGACTCACTCCTTTCTGCCACCTTGCCTGGGTGACCTACAGTCTTGGTTTAATGGTTCCTAGACATCACATCGCTCAGGTGAGCCTAGTTCACTGTGCAGCACTGAACTGTCCTTCCCACTGTTTACCAAGTCATGCCACATCCACCCCTGGTCAAAGATGCGTTTAACCCACCGAGTCGCGGCCTGAGCTCAAGACACCCAGTTCCCTTGAGGAACCTTGATGTCACCTCCAGGTTGCGTACTAGCTGGCAAGCCCAAACTTCAAATGTAGCCAGTGCCTATCTTGTGATGAATCCAACAGTCCCAGCCCCCTGGTTTTGATCGTTCACACCACCAGATGGGTTGCTAACGGCCACACGTGGGGCCTTCATTTTGGCTGCTATGGCCAGGTAGAACATGCAGGGCACATACTGGCAGGCTGCATCCATTGGCGAGGGCTGTCTGGCTCCTTCATGGACTTGCACAATGCCCTTCCTTCCACTCCGGTGTGGGTAAGACACTTAGACGAACACACTTGACCATCTATATAAATGCAATCACAACAGATATACGCACTCCACCGGTCATCCGCACTCTACCCGCAATGATTTTATAATGTCTTCCAGATCGCCGATAAAGATGCTGGGAAAACGTTAGCTCAATGAAGCTAGCTGAACTCGACTGAAAACCCTGCTGAACACCACTGCGGACGCAGCTTCGCATCTTTAGTTTGATTTGAGAGGTTGAGTTACAGCCCAGGCCGGATTCTAGGATACAACTTGACCTTCTAGAATGGAGCGAAAGGTGTTGCCTAGACTGATATTCAAGGAGTGATGTTAACAGGTCTTATCTGATGTGCATTAACAGCCTAGTGTAGACAAGGCAGCGTACCTTCAATGTGTGTTAAACTGGTCAAATTACAACCTAGTCCAGACAAGGCTTAAAATGGAGTTAATAGTGCTGACTCACTGCACAAGCCCTGAGTATCCCGTTCCTAGTTCCCTGAGCTCCCAGCCTTTTAAACAAACACTCTTTGGTAATGAGGAACATGCCCAGGGAAGAACAACAATTCAAAGGTAAAGGATTCATGGGCATGGGGTAAGTATCAATGTCTGTGCATCTATTACATACCTGCCAGGCTTCCATAAATACGGTTTAATAATTAACTGGTAATTAAACCCCAGGCAATAACTGTCTTACTAAATCTTAATGAGAACCCATGCAAATTTATGGACCTTAATCAAAAGTGTTGCCAAGCAGAGAGGGGTCTAATCGATGGTAGCCCCAGAGATCATTTCAGAAGGGGAGAGGACGGGGTCATCATTTAGACCCCAGGTTGGCTCAATGGGATAAATATCATCGGTTCAAAAAAAATGCTGCTCATAATCTGTAGCAGGGCAGAGGATCGAAACTGGAATCATGGCCAGATGCTCATTCCTTTGGCACCAGGGACACTGCTGTTTGCATTTCACTAGGTTTGGAAATTGCAATGAGATGCGCCAGTTTCTGGTCAGTTTCTCTTCCAGCAGCTCAGTGCCCCAGGGTGCAGGGTAGAGCTTAAAGCTATTGTAAAACCTAGGCAAACATTTTATATTCCTAGGAAGGGTTGTTACATCCCTTGACACCTCTCTTCCTTTTTCCCCAAACAAACCCTACATTTAGTCCTAAACTAAAGTGACAGTAGCGACAAAGGGTCCTGTGGAACCTTATAGACTAACAGACATATTGGAGCATAAGCTTTCGTGGGTGAATACCCACTTCTTCAGATGCAACAGTGACAGTGTCCATCTATCAGTCTGTCTGGTGCATCTCTCTATGGCATCCTACAGATCAGGGCTGAGATGTATTGCAAAAAGGAGTGGGGGCAGGACTGGCATAGCAGAGGGGCTGTGGATTGGGGCTAAGGGGCACTGGTAGTGCAGTGCGGGGGAATAGTAGAGGCTGCGGGGTGGGTGTCAGCATAACTGTATGCTGGGTGGAATAACAGGAGCCTGCGGGACACCAGCAGAGCTGTGGGGAAGCAGCTTGCATGGCACTGACTGCACTTGGCCTGACTTACGGAGAAAAGCTGTTCCCAAGGTGAAGGGATGAGAGGCCCCTGAAGCCGAAACCAGTCCCTTGGGCTGGTGGATTGGCCGGTAAAGCGACTAGCCCCAGCCCTGCGTTTTACACCTCCCCCAGCCAGTTCCCCTCTCTTCCCCCAGCCCTCTCCCACCCTCAGCGCAGACACACCTGCCTTTCTTCTGCCTCCACCAGTTGCTAGCTAGATCCAGCCACAAGATGGTGCTGACAGACCTCGGCCAGCAAAACAGCAGCCACCAATCCTGGGCATGGGCGTAGCTGCAGCGCTGAGCAGCTGCCTGCCTGTCCAAGCATGGATTTTCTCGCGGGCATTGGCCCAGCCTGGAGAGGCTCAGGAACCAGGCGGGGACCGGGTTAGGTTAGTGTTTCACTGGGGGCGCTGGGGAGCACCTGTTGCAGCCCCCGCATCCAGCTCAGCCGACCCCTCCCCTGGGCCTGCAAATCTGTTCCGCACCCGAGTTCCCTGCACATTGAAGATCCTGCATCTCACTCTACTCTGCACCCTCCCTGTTTCCAGCACCTACAGCCCCTTTGCTCTGACCACCAGATCCAGGTACGCCGCCCAGAGCTCCGTGCAGCCCTTAGCCACCTGCCCCTCCGGCTACAGGCCTGGGGTTTAGGGGTTGGGTCCCTCAGCACAGATCACCCTGGGTTACACTGCTCCATGCATCCCGCCCGAGCTCCACCTGCCCAGGACCAAGGGAATAAATACATTGAGTCTGCTCTCCGCTCTCCAGCCTCGCCACGCAGCCGGGAATCTGGGCCTCGAAGGGTTCCTCCAACACGAGAAGCCATTCGCCTCTCGCCCTGTGGGAAGATGCTGCCAGGGGCTCGGCTGGCCCAAAGATGGGGCTAGAGATTTATTTCAGTCTGAGCAAACACAGAGCCAAGAGCAGCCTTTACCCTCCCTGGTCCCATCTCCTGCTCCGGCACAGCCCGATCAGGAGCCAGAGAAACTGGGTGCTGTGCCCAGCGGCGCTCCTGTTAGGAGGGGCAGCACACTCCCTACTCTGCCCAGCCACATCTGCCAGCCAGGGTGGAAGGAAGTGAGGCCAAGACCTGGCCTCTCCCTTCCCCTGCCCCTCTGGAGCAGTGACATGAACAGGGACTGGGACACTGCTGCCCTGACCAGCAGAAGGTTCTTTGCAGCCCCTCCAGTGCACTTGAACAAGGCCAGTCCCAGGCTGGCCCATGGCTCCAGGGGCCTTGTGGGAGCCAACCCCTCCCCCTGATTTTTGCTGATTGAGCCCTAACCCCAGTGCAGGCGCAGGTGAACCTGCCAGGCTCTCCCCCGGGTGAGGGTGATGCTGTGGGTGTCAGTGGGACCCCCTGTTCTGAGGCCAGATCTGGAAAGAGCCACACGTCCCTGCCTAGATACTTACAACTGGCAAAGGGGCCCTGGTCACCGCGGCCTGGCGCCAGATCGATGGGGGGTGTTTGGATGGGAGCCAGCCCAGGGCCCCCACTCGACACACCCCACTGTGGTTTGCACAAAGCGGATCGGTCTCCCCAGGAGGCTTGTGGGGAGCTGGAGACTGTTTTGGGGTGAGCAATGCTGCCCCCTGCTAGGCATTCGCTTGGTGGTGGGGATTTAGGTGCCCACCAGGATCTGATTGTCAGGAATCAGGGCCGGCAGTGGGGCTGGTCGCTGGGCAATGTAATGAGCACAGCAGGCCAGTAGCAGGCTGGCTCTTGAGCCCAGCAGCAGCAGGTTGGTGGCTGCTCAAAGCAGTTGCTCACAGCTGTGATAGCTCCCGTGCCTGCTGGTTCCCAGCCCTGCTCCTCCCTTGCCTGGCTCCAGATACCCTGGTCCTGACCCATGGCTCTGAATTCTGACTTCAGCTTTGACTCTCACCTCTGATTTCTGGCTACTGACTCCTGCTCTATACGCTGGGCACGACTGCCCGGATCCCTGACACCAATCCTACAATTCCACTGTTGCCAGCTCCTGTGATTTGAGCCCCCATCTTCTATATTTGCTGTAAAGCTCCCAGCTCCAGGAGTCCCGTGAACACACCAGACTCACTTTAAAATGGCCAGTTTCTACCTCTCTTGGCTGCGGGGAAAAGCGTGAACCTGTGACCCTTAAAGATCCAGTTGCCAGGAGGTGAGAACTAAGAGCCCACAGCTAGTATTGTTTTTAAATCTCAGGATTGTTAAGCCAACCTCAAGATTTTCTAGGGATCTGACACGTGATCTCTTGAATGCTTGGGCCAGGTATCCACTGACCACTTCTCTGCGGCTCATCTCTGCCTTTGGACCCAGATCGCAGCAGCCTGGCTCCGCACACCTGCCATCTCAACGGTATTTGTTTCCCAAACGCAGATCGCTCCAGCTAATGACCCAGATTCCCCCCCCCCCCACCGCCCCCCCGCTTGGTTTATTTAAAGATGTTTCCATTAGGGACAATGCCCTGGCACTTCCCGCTGACACCTCCTCGGTTGCCACAGCAACCTCACTTACAGATGAGAGCAGTGTGGGGGGGAGTGGGGGGCAGCCGTGCTGCGCAGCTTCCCACCCGCTGGCAGGTCCCATGGCAGGAGCCCGAACACCCCAGTGACTGGCATAGTCTGGGCTGGCTCTGCCCGAACAAACCCGACCCCGGAGCTAATGAGCGGCTTCCTGGCCCTGAGACAGGTAAGAAATGATGGCGACTGATCCAGAGAAACGTGAATTTGGGCAGTTTAGTGCTTAAGACGCTCACGGCTCTGCTGGAACAAGCCGGCACATGACACCCAGGCTGCTTCTAAGCAGCTCTGCCAGCACCCTTCAGCCACAGGGCGAGAGGGACCGACAGGGCCTTCTAGTCTGACCCCTGCCCGGATGCAGGATTTCCTCACCTGCAGCCCTTTGGCCCCCGCTAGCTCAGCCTTGAGTCCCCACCAGCACGGTGACGCCGCACCCGGTTCCACCTTTACAGGTCTCTGCCGATGGAACGCTCCTCGCGACTCTAGTCTCTGGTGCTGCCCCTCAGTTCCAGCCCGCTGTCCTGCTGCTGTCCCAGTCTTGGGCTCTCACACACGCATACCCCTCCTCTGCTGTCGCCCCTCAATCACCCATTTCCAGCGCCTATAATCCCATCCTGTCTCTCTAAAACCCGCCGCACATTGAAGTGGGTATAGGATTCTTCTTCATTTTCTGTCCTAAACTACTGTGTAGTGGAGCTGCAGCTTCAGACCTCAATGGCTGTCCAGGTTCCACCCAAGGGATGGCTGAATTTCAGTGCTGAGTCACAGAGTTTAAGGCCAGAGGGGAGCACAGATCCTTCAGTCTGACCTCCTGTATATCACAGGCCACCAACCCACAACCAGAATGAGACCAAAGCATTACAGGCCCCGGGAGACTAAGCGACTGTGCGCCACAGGCAGAGAACAGGCGGCACCGAGGGGTGCCAGCGCCCGGGGATTAAGTGAGACATACCTAATCTTACCGAGTGACCCATGCCCCACACTGCAGAGGAAGGCAAACAAGCCCCAGGGTTCCCTCAGTGCCCAGAGAGACACCTCTCTAAAGCACCTCTCTGAACTGAAGATAGCAATAGTGGCGACTGCAATGAACTCTCAGCACACACGAGGGGAGGCTGCTCTTATTCAGGAAGGATGGACTTGGGGAGAAGGCACCCGGCTGGCAGTCAGAAGAACTTGGTTCAGTTCCCAGTTCTGCTACAGACTCCCTGTGTGGCCTTGGACACGTCACTGAATCTACCCCGTGACTCAGTTTCCCATCTGTAAAATAAGATGGAAATCCTGCCTTTGTCTATTGAGAGTGCCAGCAATTTGGGGCAGGGAGTGTCTCTCACTATCTGTTTGTACAGCACCTAGCACACTGGGGCTTGGATCACGGTGGTGTTAGTGACATACAGCTAATAATAATCAAACCCTTCTCTGCCGGAGGATGGCACCATTGTGCCGGGACTGGGTGGCCCTGCAGGGGTCTCACGTCATCGTAGGACAGGGGGTGATGCCAGGTGGGGGAGGCAGGCTGTAGTCTGGCATGGGGATTGAGAATCCGGGGCAGGGTGGATGATCCTTGGGAGCTGGTGTATGTCTGCGAGCCCTGCAGAAACCGGATCTGCTGGGAAAGACCAGAGTGTGGGAACAGCCGGAGAGCGCTGGATTCTGGCTCAGATCAATTAGTGAGCCACTACTGCCATGTGTTCCACAGCTGTTCAGCTGCTGCGATCCCCAGCTCTCAGTGATAGCGTGTGCACTGGGCCTGACCACTGCGGCCCCTCGGGCTGGGCCTGACCCCTGCGGCCCCTCGGGCCTGCCGCCTGCAATGTGGGTTCACACCCCAGCTGCTGCCTGCGGCACACGATGGCTGGACTCTGCATTCCTCATAGAAACAGTGATTGACAAGTTGCCCCCTGGGCACCCAATGCGGGGGATTCTCTACCCCCAACCTCGCTGTGCCCACACCCACACAGCCTGGGGGCCCCAGGACAACCGCAGCACTGGCCTAGAGAGCTGAGGGTCCATCCGATTCCCCCCACCCATGCTCTGCTTTACAAAGTGCTGGATCGCAGACCCGTCACCACGGCAGCGTCTCTGCACCAAGGCTGCTGGCACGGCCCCCACGATTGGGGGCCTGGCAGTCGCTCACACCCAGAGCGTGGCCGCTTCCCCCAACCCCCGGCGCTGTTCAGCTGTGGGGAAACGTCGCTGGCCCCACCATACGTCACGGCTGTCACGTCACTCAGGGCGTTGTGGCAGCAGCGGGCACAGAATTCAGATCCTCCCGCACCCACCCACAGGCCCCTGCCGCTGGAGCCAGTGGGCAGCCTCTCACAGCACAAATGGTACCAGGGTCTGAAGCACGGCTGAGCTGTTCTCCACCCTGCCAGCAGGGGGCAGCAGTAGACAGATACCCAGCCAGTATGTTCTACATACACAGCAACTTTCAGCCATAGGTTCACACATCAGCGCCGGCATGCAGCCACCTCTGGGGTGGAGGAGTGCAGATAGCCATGAGCGAAGGAGAAATACGAGCCAAGCACACCCTCCCCTTTGGAAAAGGGCTACACCAAGCAGACAGGGCCTTGGGTTTCTAAGGCCTCTGACACCCTAAACTGCTTGGGACCAACCTCACAGAGGAGGATGGCTGTGCTGCCCCGGGCAGGGCTCAGACCTGTGGCTTAGGTACGACTGGGTGCTGAACAGCTGATGCTCAGCCAGTGAACCTCCTCTGTCCCCAGGATGGAGCAGGCTCCCCTCCCCAGGCGGAGAGGTCTTTGCCGCCACACTGTTCCCCTTCGTGTGGGTGCTGAGCTAAGAGCTGCACTGAGAGTGGAGCAGGAAGCCAGCTACATTCATGGGCTCCTGCACCAAGATTACACGGGGGGGGGGGGGGGGGGGAGTAGCTGGGGCGGGGCAGGTGTGGGTTGCCCCAGCATCACACTCGCTTGGTAAGGCATGTGTCAGGGTCTCCAGGACGTGCGGAGCTGGCAGGGTTGTGATTCTGACTCATTCCAAAGGGAAATCTCTCTGTCATCCCCCTGGCACTGCCAGCGGAGGCCCACGAGGGCCTTCTGCACACACCCTGGCACTAATGCACAGGGTCTCGCCGCGTGCGCTCACAGCAGCCCCTGCCCACGTGGCAGTTCCGGGACTCTGGGGCTCTCTGTAAAGCGCCGTTCAGACCCAGGTTCAAATCCCGGCACACTCCCCGCAAACCCTGGAGGAGCTCAAGTCCGTCTCTGTGTCTAAAGCATTGAGGGTGCAATCAGAGTGCTAGAATAGCTGTGTCCTTGCTCCAGGACCCTGCCAGCTGGGACCATTTCCTGGGCACCACCTGGGTTCAGTAACCCAGCTTGGTAGCTCTTGGGGACAGATCTGCTTCTGGGACCCAGCCTGGTTATCTGGTTACTCGGCCTGAAAGTAGCTCCCAGACTGGGCTTTTCACCCCGTCTCTTCCGTGCTGATGCAGTTTGTGTTTCCATTCGTGCCCTGGGAAACACCACCCTCACCAGCTGCTAATGGCCCATAGCTTTCTCTTGCCTCCCCTGATTTACATCACATTCAGGCTGACAGCACAGCATCTATGCTGCTGCCTCCCCCACCCTCTGTCTACAGGGTGATTCATCTCCAAGAGAGAGCACGACCCGCACTGATTCACCGATCAGGAGACATGGCAGCCAGTCACTGAGCTCTACACGGAGGGGCCAGAAGAGACTGGTTGGGTCAGTCATCAGTCCTGCTGTATTCTGCATTGTTCATGCCAGGGCTGGCTCTAGCCTACTCTGGATCTCTGTACTGGTATCCATCCATCCAGCCCAAAATCAAAATGCGGTTCAGGAAAGAACTAGATCAGTTCATGGAGGATAGGCCCACCAACGGCTATTAGCCAAGATGGTCAGGGATGCAATCTCATGCTCTGGGTGTCCTAAATCTCTGACTGCCAGAAGCCGGGAGTGGACAACAGGGACTGGATCACTTGAGTGCCCTATTCTATTCATTCCCTCAGAAGAACATGGCCATTGTCGGAAGACAGGATACTGGACTAGATGGACCATTGGTCTGACCCAGTATGGCCGTTCTTATGTTCATCCCATACACACTCCTCTATCCATCTATGCACCTCTATATACCTCCCTCTGTCCATCCATCCATCTCTATACGCCTCCATCGATCCATCCATCCACCTCTATATATCTCCCTCTATCCATCCATCCATCCATCCATCCACCTCTATATAGCTCCCTCTATCCATCCATCCTGGTTTGTACAGCATGCCCAGCACCATGGTATACCACCACCATCCAGGATCCAGGAGAGGCCAGCGTCACCCAGCATGGTTCTGTTGCTTTTGACGGAGCTGCACTGATTTATGCCAGCTGAGGAGCTGGGCCTGAGTTTTAACCCGCTGTCCAACCACTCTTGCAGTTAGGAGTCCCCCCATCACCTCCCATACCTAGCGTTAACTAAGCCCTGGAGGCAGGAAGCATCTAGCACAGTTTCAAGGCAGAGCAGGAGGTCTCAGGGGGCTCTCCTTTACTCCCAGCAGCGGGCTGTGGGGGGTGGATGGGGGGTGTCAGTTTATTTCCTTAGAACTAGGGAACACCCTTTTTAAAAAATGCAATAAGCAAACCTCAGTAAACGTGGCACTTAAATTAGGTCCTACGAATAAACAACATGCAAACCGCAGGGTATCAAACCAGGAGCTCAGTGCTGGATTCCAGGGTGGGACCTCAAGGAAGTGCTGTAGAGGGCTCTCGGTTCTGTAATTATCCAGGATGACATTACTTGTCCCCCTGATTTAATTTGTAGCCTCCCAGGAAAAGGTGTTTTCTACCGCTCCCCCAGTGCAGCCCTTAAGGTAGGAGAGGTGAGTGTTACCCCTAGGCTTTGAGGGTTTTGAGTGAATGCTTTCTCCTCCTTTTCATCCCTGGGTCTCAGAGCCTCTGTGCAACTGAGACACAGAGAAAGGAAGACGTGACTTGCTCAAGTATAGGGGGAGAGCCAGGAATAGAACCCAGGAGCTCTGACACCCGTGTCCTGCAGCCTGACCCCCAGACAACATTCCCTCCCCGCTAGAAGATCCAGTGGGTTCCTTGGCTGCTGGGATTTTGCTTTGCAGCTGATAGCGGGAATGGACGGGGTTAACGAAATGAACCAGCGAGCGCTTTGACAGTACAGAGCCCTGATTGCTTCGCTCTGAGCCCTTGGCTTCCACCATCGACATCACTCTCCGCTGCTCCCCGAGCCGGCTGGATCCCTGTACCCCGCTGCCCCTGCCTGACTCCCAGCATCGCCATGGCAACGCTGCGGTACTTTGGCGGAATATACAGCAAGGAAGTCAAGGAAGCATCAGCAAAAGCGAGATGCCGAGGGACGGGCATGGTGAGGGGGCGCGGATTGTTCCGTGAGCGGCAGTGGGGTCAGAGCATGACCCAGCCCTCAGGGGGTCACAGCCCAGCTCCCCTCACTGAGATCAATGGGAGTCTTTCCATGGACTTCAACCGGCTTTGGATCAGGCCCTGGGTTTCCTGCATACGGAGTGGGATGCTTTCCTAGCAAGGATGGGTGAGGCAGATAGCTCAGGGCTGGGCACAGCTGAAATCGGTAAATGCCTCAGAATACTAATATGAGGAATAATAAAATAATAACAAACCCAGCACAGCTCATCACAGCTAATTTCAAAGGATCACACGCCTAACAACACTTGTAATGGCAAGATAGATCCAGGGCATGCACCACGGAGTGCGTGTGTGAGCGCACGTGTGGGCTTGCACGTGTGTGTTTCAAGTGTTTGTTTGCATCATGTATGCAGGCATATTTGTGAGGATGGCGCATGTGCATGGATGTACAGCCACAACCCTAAAACATGCAAGCACATGGAAAAGTGTGTGAATGCGAGACAGAGAGAGAGAATGGCCCTAGCATGAGCATGTGTGTTTGCATGCATGAATGCATGTATCATGCATGTGCTGATGGCAATAGCGTGTCCAGTGCATCCGGGGTGGATGCATGTTGCATGTGCATGCATGGGTATGTAAGAACATGGGCAACTGTGACAGTGTGTGTGTGTGCGTGTGTGCACATGTGATTTGGCTGCATGCATGTGTGAGGGTGTGCAATGATGTTGGTGTTTGTTTGCCCGGGGAACGTTTGTGTGAAGATGGATGTGAGGGTGTGTGCAGCAGCGACACTAAAATATTAAAAGCTTATGCTCCAATACCTCTGTTAGTCTATAAGGTGCCACAGGACCCTTTGTCGCTTTCAAAAATATTTGTGTCTGTGTGTGGCACTTGCATCCGCGTGGGCGTTTGTGATTGTGGCCCTAGAATATAGTGCCTGGTTTTTTTAACCTCCTTTCCAGAGTCTCTCCAGGCACCCTCCTACTTCAGACACAAATTAAGTTTGGAAACAGCTCTCAGTAAAGCCTTCGAATGGTGAACAGGAATTTATTATAAAAGGCCTCGCTGTATTTCTGAGCCATTACAGAGAGGCCCTATTATACACCAGCAGTAATGAATCTCCCCAGACAGTGAAATGTTTTTAAATGGTTGCTTGATCCCTTCCAATGCTTGGAAAAAATATTAATAAACTCTGCAATAAAAGGCAATATCCCAGGGTAACCAAACTCCTCGTGGCCCAGTGGAGGATCCTCAGCTCTATAAATCCTCTAACAGACACGTCCTTCCCCGTAAGCCGCTGGCTCGCCCGGCTATCACAACCGCATTTATGAATGAATCAGGGCCATATTTCAAAGTGCCAGGAGAGGGAATGAGCAGTGAGGTAGACTGCAGGAGGGAATTCCCCACCAGACATCCACCAACGCTCCAGAAACATCAGGCTGAATCTATGCCAGGAGTAACTCCGCCAAGTAACCACCATGAGGTTTGGCTGCTGTTAGCCTGGGTCTCCCAGTTCCTTCCTCCCCCACGTTTTATTATTTTCAAGCCTGTTTGCCCAAAACAGGATCTGAAACGTCTTCCCTCCACCTCCGGCCATGCTGTCTCCAAAGCTGCCATAATGGCATCGCCGAAACAGCCGGCTGGGGGACAGGAAAATCTATCCCCTCGCCTGCCCATATGGCAAGAGCCCAGCCAGGGGTGGGGGCGTCAATAAAGCCACGTCGGCGGATCAGGTGGCCAGATCGCAAAGTTCTTACTCAGGGATCCAAAACTCCCATTGATCTCAATGGACAGCACTGGTGGAAACGGACTCTCAATGGAGTTTGATGGGGCAGAGACTTCAAGATCCGGCCAATAGAATTCAGGGATGGAAATAACCCATGCTACCTGGTCCTGGCTAGTTCAAAATGTCCTATGTAGAGGGTGTTGGCCCTCTCCCCTGGGGAGACTGCCCAACAGCCTGCTATGGAGACTGCATGCCCCCTTCCTCCCTGACTCCCAGAGGGCTGAGCTCAGTTTTCAGCCCATGCTAAGTGTCTAAGTCCAGTTGCTCCCAGCTGTGCCACTCTGACCCCTCCTCTCCTTTCCCCCTTACACCCTCTGGATATTGGCTTACTCTTACCTTGTCCCCACTGAGCTGGGTTCAGATGCAGGGAGCTTTCCTGCTGCCCTCAGGAGGTGGATTAAGATTTATTGGAACCCTGGGCACAAAGAACATTTGGGTCCCTCATACCCTGGGGGCCCAGGGGTGCCAGAACTGGGGAGGGGCAGGGGAGCCAGGCCCACCCACTTTTATCATGGGCGGAGTAGCCTCGGGCAGGTGCGCAGTGGCGGCAGCATGGGCATAGTTTGGGGGGGCAGGAAGGGCACTGCCTCCCCAAACTGCAAGCCTCGGCCAAAGCATCCAATAGGCCTGATGAGAGACTCCCAGAGCCGTGCCACCCTCTATAGGGTTGGTTCAAGTTGTATGGAGAGAGCAGCCAGCTCCTCAGCTGGTGTTAACCAGCGAAACTCCACTGAAGTCAAGATAAACCAGCTGAGGACCTGGCTCTGCGAAGATTTCAAGGCCAGAAGGCACCATCCAGTCTGACCCCCTGTACAGCCCAGGCTGGGAACCCACCCAGGGATTCCTGCACCCAGCCCAGAGCTTGTGGTCGATCTCACTCTCTGTTCACCGAGTTAGAGGAGATGCTGTCTGCAGGCAGGGGACGCCAGCAATTAGAAAGAGGGGGAGAGAAAGATGAGGAATCAATGGGGCGGCGACAGGCCTGTCTCTTAGCAGAACTTGCCAGCAGGAGACTCACAAGTCCCGCAAAAAGCTCCCTCCTGTAGCCACAGCGGGGTTGTTTGTGTTGGCAAAAGGCGCGTCATTAACAGGGACTGTGCTCATGAACAGCTGGGGAAAGCTGCACTTCCCGGAGGGCTTTAACCAGGGCTATAAACCAACCACAGCGTCCAAGGGAAAGTTTTTATACCGGCTCGTAAACCTGCCAGCCCCACTGCTCCCGGCCCTGGTGCTCCAGGCATGGCAGGAGAAGGATCCCAGCATGGAAATCTCCTCTGCCCGTGATCTTGGCACTGCTCCTGCCATGGGAACGCAGCTCACTCTGCAAAGCGCTTCGCTCCTGAAAAGGATTTGCAGAGACAGTGGTGATCCCCAGAGGCAATTACCCACAGAGGTGAAGCCAGCCATGACTGCATTAAAGACCACACCACCTTCTCCTTAGGGCCTTCAGCAAACCTGCAGCCAGCACAGGATCTGCCACAGCGCATCAACCACCGGACTGATGCCCTCTCCTGCAGCAGCCTATGCTGGATGCTTGAGAGGAAAGGGAAAACTGCTTGCACGGTGCTGCGCGTGGCAGAAAACCAATCCTTCCTGACCCCTGCCTTCACCCTGGAGCATGTGATTTAATTCCCATTCTCTTAGCATTCCCAACGCAGAGCCTCTCCAAACAGAACGAAACCACTTCATCTCAGTCTCCTGAGCTCTGATCTGCCTGAGCCCTGCCTCGCCACACTGTACAGATGGCGGAACATATTGCTTGAGCCAGGTTCCCTTCCCCACTGGCAAAGGAGGTCTGGGGGTAGGGGCAGGAGATTTGGTCCAGGGACATCAGCTGCGGGCCCCAGCCACACCCCTTCTCTGATGCTTTTCAGGGCATGCTGTCCCCGACCCCCGGCTGGACTGCGCTTAGCCCTTGGTCACCAAAGCCACGTCTCAGGCCAAGTCTCCACGCCAAGCTTTTGCTGGCATAGGGGGCTGGAGAGCTGTGACCCCTGCCAGCTGTGCTGGGTCGGTAGAAGCCTCTAGTGTGGCGCAGCTGTTCTGGCAAAACTGCCCTTTGATGGGATAGCTGGGTTCACTTGGGGGCCGGGAATAAGCCACGCTGGCAGAAGTGCTACTCTGTCTACCCCAGGGCTTATGCCAGCACCGTTATGTTGGCCAGGGGGCATGTGGTTTTCCCCCCACACAGCTACATTGGCAACAATTTCTAGCATAGATGAGGCCATGGAGTGGGGCCAGGCCATCAGCACAGAGCCAGTCGATACGGAGTCCCCCTCCTCCACTGAAGGAGCGAGCTGCTGGCCTTCCTATCTCTGGAGCAGGGAGCACCTCGCAGGTGTAGTCTTTACATAAGGAGCACACGAGGGACGGCAGGGCATGGCTCTAGATACACATGCATGCTCTGTATTGATTGCTGGGTACCAGGTCTGCATGGGGAGAGACGCCCTGGACCCTGGCAGTGTCCCAGCGTGGAGGGCTTCACCAGAGCCCACAGCAGGAGTCCGGGGATCCCATCCTCTCGCGTGGTCCAGCTAAAAGTAGCACAAAGATGATGCTCGGGTGCAAGGCAGCTGCAGTACTTTCTGTTGCCCTCTTGTGGCAGCCCAGAGGACACTGCAGCGTCCAAGGAGCAGGGATGGATACACTCTATGTGCTGCTCGGGGTTATTTCTAGGCACGTTTGCAAATCAGTGCCCTCTCTGCACCAAGGATCCTGGATTCTGGCTCATTCCCCCGAGCTGCCCAGGAACTCAAAGTGGCTCTTCCACAGTGACCCCTCCTGTCATGGAATGAGCTCCTGGGGGGAAGCCCATCCGTTTTTGGCCGGCAACCCTTAGGGTGCTGTCTCTCAAAGCCAGGCGACCTTCTGATTGGTGTCCTTTTCCCAGGCTGCCATCACGTGCAGCCACAGAGTGGAGTGCTGTCTGAACCTTCTCCATATTCCCAGAGAATATCCGCTTTGGCGGGGCTTTTAACTGCTTCATTCTTCTGCTCAGGGTATATTCGTAGTTCCTTGTTACTCCTGGGCCCGTGTGGGGTTCAGGGATCACTTCTCACTTAAGGTGCTTGCAAAAGCTCAGCTTTATCCTGTGTTGGTTCCACCTGGCTGTGCGTGAGACCAAGAGCTTCCCAGCACCCTGCCCTGACTCTCTGTCTGGGAAGCTCAGCCCTTAAAGACACCCTCCGTGACTGCCTTTGGGATGCATCAGAGCCCAGTGGGGCATGGAGATTGGCATGCAGCAACATTCAGAACCGCAGCCCTCAGAGAGACTGGATGGCTCGGTGGGTTGGGAATGGGCTGCCGGGCTTTCAGCCGCATGGCACCAGCTCCAGGGCTGGGATGCTCAGAGGTCATTACCGTCTGTTGGCCCAGGTAATCTGAGCTGGTGGTGGGAGTTCAGTTTATGGAATGACGCCGTGTAGTCAGTGTCTAGGAATTGCGTAGTGTCCCTTTAAGCAGTTGGCGAGCCTTTTGGTGGTGCAGACTGTCTTCTACAGCAGCAGTGTATCCAGTTGTTAGCCCCAGTGAACGTGGTTATTTGGGACCCAGCTGCATCCAGGTGGTTTCCTCATATACTTAATGGTGCCTTGGGAGCGAAGACCCAACGTCCAGCAACTGACCTACTAAGCAACAGCCCTGGCATGAAAACGTTTCCGAGTCAATTCCTGCCTCCTCTTGGGCGCTAGATGATCCAAATCCAAATCCTCTTCAGCCAGGGTCCTAGGCAAATCTTGCTTTCATGTCTACCTACAGCCTGTTCTGCAGATTGAAATGGGGGCTCGGGGCATGAGGCTGTGTCTTGGCAGGCAACCAAAGCCACGGGAAGCCCATGCTGTCAGCTTGGTTGCAAGGCCAGGTTTCACCTGGGCTACGTTGGACCCGGGTTCCCTGACTTGATTAGTCACGGCTGTAGATGGGGGTTGAGACCCACTGAACCCATTGCCCCGGAAGGGCGTTTTACAGGGCACTGCCACACTTACCAGGCACTTCCCCCTCCATCTCCCTGGCCCTTTGCCTGTTCAGGAGGTGGCAGATTCATTCCCACTCCCGCCCTCGCTTTGGTTTAATTGCCTCAGGCTCCACCAATCTGTTTGCAGTTTTTGTGCGCCCCCCCAATCTGCTGCAGTTTGTTCGCTGGTCGCCGCATGTTACTGACCTTTGTCTTTCCCCATCAGCCCCCTGCCAGTGGGTCTTGCTTCCCCAGAGGGGAACAGATGGGGAGGGGTGGGGCTGTGAGCCCCCAGGGGGATCCGAAAGGGTATTACTGACAGTCACTACGTTAACTCTTTGCTGCCTGGCTGCTCACATCTCACCAACTGCACTGAGGAACTGGAAATGGATCGACACAGCTACTGCAGAATAAGAGTGTCCATACAGGGCCCAGCCTGAGAAAATGATTCTAAACTAGCTATTTCGGTGAATTTCTGACTGTAGGCGAGTGCTCCATGATCTGCCTTAGGTTAATGCTGGCACATACCGTAATGACACACAGACACCTTAGAAACACCGTAGAGCAGATCAACCAACAGACACAGGCAGCTGATCTATAGATAGACAGACAGACAGATGATGTTTCAAGGTGATGCATGGGCTGGGAGTCTGGAGTCAGAACCCCACTTACCAAAAGGAACTGATGACATCTGACACCGTCAGGTAAACAGGAGCTCACACATGAGGGTGTATGTGGTTAACTGAGAGCAGATCTCTTAGCTGCCCCACTTTTTAACCTCTAATTTACCTCCATCCCATGCAAACCAGGCACTGGCTCCCTGTCATCACTGTCAGTTAGGAAGCCAAGACACTTACGTTACGGACAAATCCTCAGCTGGGGCACATGACGGAGCATTACTGACATCAATGCCCTGTCCCCTATGCTGGAGGAAGGAATCCCACACCATTCCGAGCTGCCTGCCAAATGCCTACCTGGGGAACAAAAAATTCATACTGGCCTCTTCAGTCTAGCAGACAAAGGCATAATATGATCCAATGGCTGGGAGTTGAAGCCAGACATGTTCAGACTGGAAATAAGGCGTACGTTTTTTAAAACCTCTGGACCAATTGACCAAGGGTTGTGGTGGATTCTCCATCACTGGCAATTTTTAAATGAAGATGGGAGGTTTTTCTCAAAGATCTCTTACTTTGCTGCTGTTTTGCATTTGGGTCTTTGTCACCCTGCTAGGTCCAATCCCATATTCCCAAGCTCTCCTGGACTTTGAGGGGAGCCTGGCTTGGAGAAGGAGGATGGGATCGGATCCATCGTGTCCAGCGTTTGTGCCTTGGCAGGATGGCAGGTGGTGAGGAATGGCCAGGCAGTTCAGTTAAAAGACGGTCAGATAAATGAGATTATAGTGAGAAGGAGACAGCCCCTAAAACTAGTAGGGAGAGAGCTCAGAGTTAACAGCCGGGAGAGAGCTCTGAGTTAACAGCACCCCTTGCAAAGCAAAGGCAACAAGCCAGGACTCAAGGGAAACAATCAACTTCAATTCCATTCCCCTCTCCCACCAGAAAGACAGTGATGAACTGGTAGGTCCCATATTTTGTCTTTGCTTTGTTCATCCCTGCTTTGGCAGTGCCAGACCCTGGCTCCAGGCCGGCATTGGCTGCTGGGGTGGATCCTTTAGCTGCAAACACAAGTCTCCATGAGAACCCACAAAACCAGCTGCTGTTGAGAACAGAACCACGGGCCCATCTTCCTGCAGCCTTTTCCATGGGAATGCCACCACCAGCACCATGCGCCAGCCAGCCGGGGAGCAGTCTAGCTGGGAGTGATTGGTCAACCCTGAAGAATCTATTCAGAGCTCCGGGGTCTGTTGCGCCCAGAGAGGCTTTAACTCATCGGCAGAGAAGGGAAGGCTGGGGAATTAACAATCCTGCAGTAGCTACCGGGCAGCGACAGCACTTTAGCCACATCAGCACTTCCTGGGCAGCTACTGCTACTCAGTCATGTGAATCTCTCTTAATAATAGGGAAGAGCCAAGAGACCTGAAACTTAAACCCACTCTGGCGTAAAACAAGTGAGCCAAGCTTTTAAAAGGGATTTGAACTTTCTCAGGCTAGAGTGTCTATAAATCTAGTTAACTGGGAGACACACACACACAATTCCCCTCGGAGCCATACAGAGATGCTTGATGGAACCTTAACCTTGTGTCCTGTTTCTGACAGTCCTTTGGGATTCTCTCACCCTTGGTCAGGAACAAAGCTGTCCTGCATGTGCTGCTCTCAGCTCAGGGATGCTCCAGTCGGGCACCCAAAAATCACCGGCCACTTTTAAACATGCTGGCCTGAACCTCCCATGGTATCTTTAGGCCAGTCTTGTTCCCGATCTGTGCCTCAGTTTACCATTTTGTTTCAATGGGTGGTACATTCCAGCGCTGTTGGGAAGCCGTTAATGTTGGAGAGCTCTGGACGCAGAGCCGCCCAAAACTCAGGATTTCCGGTTCATGAGAAATTTCAGTATTTCCAAACTTGGTTTAATCCCCAAACTGGAACGAAACTCACATTTTTCAAAATTTCTCACAAACCGAAATCTCATTTTGGAACCATCGACACATGGTGTGTCTGAAACAAAATATGGACCCCACCAACTACTGACTGAAAGGCTATGTCTGCATTGCTGCTGGCACGGGCCGCCAGACTCACGCTAGCTCCCTAAGAATAGTGATGTGAACTGTGGGCATGGGTGGCGGCTCGGGTCAGCCACCCAACTTCACACCCACAGGGTCGGGTTCTTGCCACTTTCACCGCTGCTAATAATGCAGCTGGGCTACCTGCCGGGAAGCCAGTTTTCTGCGGAAGCCCTGCCTGTGATACAGCGAAAGTTTGTCAAACCCCATTGCGCTTTCGAAACTCCGTTTTGTCGGAAAATTTCCAACCAGCTCGACTTGAAAGAATGTTGCTACAGCACAAGGGTAAAGCTCGTCTGTGCAAGGGCTGGTCCGAGATGGTGAAACAAACTTCTCCAGGATCTAAGAACCATCACAAACCTCCCCACCTTGCCTTCCTCTCCCAGTGCAAGGTGCATATCTCTGACTGGCCTCCTCTAGCATCAGTACAAAGCAGTGTGGGCATATTTATTAACGCCTCTAGCAAAACACTCCACTGTACCTGCAATTCTCACTCGGGGGAGACGATGAAAGAATGAACCACATGGGACAGACATCAGTAATGTCACTTAACGCAATAATGGAAGGTGCCCAGGCATTATGGTGATGAGGGTGATACAAGAATGGAACAGGATAATGTATATAAATGCATGATCCTATTCATTATCATAGGACACAAATGGTCTAATCTATGTATTCTCATCCATAAAGGAGGCAATGTTGTCTAGTGGCTAATGCAGTGACCTGGGAGTCAGGAAACCTGGGTTCTGTTTCCAGTGTTGTCACTGCTCTACTGTGTGACCTTAGATATGTCATCACTCTATGCCTCAGTTTCCATGGATCCTTCCCCCTTGAAGCAGACAGCTTTATATAAAAGAGAAAAGTGTAGTCACGCTAATCTACCTATCTCAGATATTTATAGAGAAGCAATCATCCCCAAAGTACAGATACAGGTGCACCCGTCCCTGGTTGAAGTATCGCTTAAAGGAACCCCTTTGTTCTACCCAAAGAGAGTGACACAAATAGGTACATATGCTCTTAAGTCTCCAGCTGCCCCACATCACTCCTGCAGGTTCAGACTGGGAATCTGCAGTCAGAGACTGAAAACCCAAAGGAAGAAGAAAGAAAAAAAGAAAAGCCAGAATTCAAGGGTAACCGCACCCTTGAGGTTCTAGAAAGGCTCTGGCATGTCTGGGGCTGTGTTCTAGAACCACAGGTTGTCCGTTCCCTGGTCACACAAAGACATCTAGAGGTTGGATGCCGTGGAAATTCAAAATTCCAGATGGCCTTTCTTTTATATTTTGGGGTTTTGGTCTCGTTTCCAAGGCAACAAGACTCGCTGCCATCCGCTAGTTGCCATAGCAATTTCACCTGCTTCTGGTTCAGCAGAGCAGGGGAAGATAAAGCCAGCCCGTGCTCTCTGCTGCTGTGGCGCGGCCAGCTGCGTGCATTCAGAGCTACCGGGGAAAGCAGAGCTCAATGGGACTTTCTACGACACGGGCAATGGGCTGATTCGAAGGATCAAAGCAGGGGGCTGAAGGTTCCTGCGGCACAAACCGGCCCTTCGGTTAATTGCTTCAGCTCCCTCCAGATGTGTCGCGTACACATGGCCGATCAGCCTGCCCCCTGCTTCCGGGAGCTTTCTGGCAGAGAGTCCAATCCGGTATCTTGTGCTCTGGGTGCTGGACTTACCCCTTGACCTGGCCTCTGTCTGCATTTCAAAGGGCAAGTGCCTGAGCTGAGTCTCTGTGAGCAGAGGCAGGGTGGATGCAAAGTCCTTTCCCCTCTTGGCTGCTGGCTGGAGTGTGAGTGAAGTCAGCTGTGAGTGCAAGATGGGTTGGCCCCGATGACAGGGGAGGTGATCCTTGGCTTGGCTCCCCGTGGGCGGGTGGGAACATCCCAGAAAAGATGTTCTGCAACTGGAACGAACTGCCCCCCTTGGGTACTATCATCATCATCTACATGGCGGTGAGGCCTGGAGGCACGAGGGCTCCGTTGTGCTAGGCGCTGTGCAGACATAGAAAAAAAATCCCTGCTCTGAAGAGCTCACAAGCCAGCCAAAGGGTGGGATCCAGTGCCCGGCAGCTGGCAGTCTCTACAGACAGGCCAAGGATTAGTGGCCAAGGGAGAGCAAAGGCCCATCTTAGCCCCAGAGGTGACCTTTCAAGGCAATGCAGAGGACCCCTGACCATGCCCACTACCTCTCTGTACCTGTGCTGGGTATACAAGTGGTCACTATCTACGGTGCTTATTTGGCCTCCATCACCACAGCACCTAGGCACCTCTCAGCCTATAATGTATTTCTCTTCACAACCCCCCAATGAGGTGGGGCAATGCTGCTATCCTTATTGTACGGATGGGAAACTGAGGCACAGAGAGGCTAAGTGACTTGCCCAGGGCCACACAGGAAGTCTGTGGCGGAGCAGGGAATTGACCCCAGGTCTAGTGTTCTAACCACTGGGCCATCCTTCCTCACTGCAGGGCTGCTTGCCTAGGTGCACTGAAAATACTCTAAGGGTCTGGTAGGGAGATGGCCGGACAGTCACTCAGGCCCCGTGACGCTGTCTCATAATCCAAGGGTAGCTCTCGAGAGTTCAGACCGGTCTTTGGGGTCCGGTCCCAGGACAGGTCTCAGGTGCCCCGGCAGATCCAGCAAAGCTCTCGGGGCAGCGCTGACTTTGCTGCGGGCATGCTGGGCAACAGCCCCTCATGCTGAACAGCCAGTGACTCTCCAGGACTGGCCGGAGTGGTAAGGAGCGGGCGAGGCAAAGATGGACACGGGAAGCTCTTAGGTGGTCACGGGAAGCTCTTAGTGCTGTCAGCTGTTACGGGGCGACGACAGAGCCAATCAGCAGAGGGGGAAAGAGCTCTAGGTCTGCAGTGAATTGCAGACTGGGAGCAAAGAGACTGAACTTTCTCCAGTGTGTCTGTCGCTTTCACCCTTTTGGGCGCATGTGAGTGTGGCTGGGTGGGTGGCGTGTGTGTGTGAGGGGGATGGGTGTGTGTCTGCAGTGAGCTCTGTAAAGCAAAGGGGACCCTGGCTAATCTCGCTACAGTGCCAGTGCAGTCCCGTGGCCCGGCTGGGGCATTGCCCTGGACACTCGTGCAGCGGCTGGACCTGCTGCGGGCGAAGCACAGCTGGGAGCTCCAGCAGGGCCCTCCTGAGCTGCAGCCCAATGGCAGGACACACCCAAGCTCTCCCCAGCTGCGACAGTGTAAGTGGGGCTGACCCCGCCTTTCTGTGACGGTACTCTCTCTCTCTCTCTCTCTCTCTCTCTGATGGTGCCCTCGCAGGGCCATTCAGGGTTCGAAATGTGTCTGTGCCAGCCGCTCCAGACGGACAGGGGAGATTCTCCTATCTCAGGGTGACAGTGGGTGACAAAGACCCTCCAACTCCCCTGCTAGGGTAGGGGCTTGTCATGTGCCCAGATGGGCTGGATCCAGAGGCAGCCTTGCCGCCCCCACCCAGGACAACCGAGTCATGGAAGAGACACTGAGCACGCGTGCTCAGAAAGGGGAAGGGGACAAGCCAAGGGGAGCGCCCGCCTGCTCTGTGCCTGCCCCTCACCTTTGGAGTGAAGCCTCCTCAGGGCCTCATTTCCAAACTCGTCCTAAGAAAAATCCCTCCTAGCCCCAGTCAAGCCCGGACCAGCGAAGTTCCAGTCTCATGCCTTCCGCTCCGTCCCTGCCGCCAGGCGGCTAATGCCGTTCGTCAGAAAGGCAAGCCTCTCCCCAGCGACTCGCCCCAGCTACTGGGCAGCGTGGGGGCCAGGCAGGGAGCATCTCCGCTCTCACCTGTGCCACTGCTGGCTTACGGGGGGGGGGGAATGTAACACTTGTTTGGGTGGCCCTCTAGCTAGCGAGCGAGCCGGCGTTGGCAAGTGCCTCGCAAGTGTGCTGGGGCGAATGGGAGGCGCCGCTGGCTCTCTCCCGCCTAACGGAGGCCCGGACAGCTCTGACACCGGGTGCTGTCACAGCTGTAATGTGTGATGGATCTGTTTGGAGAGTCCAGCCTATGGCTGCAGGGCCATAGCCTAGCGTTTCTGCTGGGATGCTCCCCTGGGGCAGTGGCTCCCGTGTCACTCCAGCCCCGCACACTCGTGGAGCGCTGATTTTATTTGCAAGCAGGGTATATATGAGGCTGATTTGGAGCCACCCAGGGACCCTAGTGCTGTGCAACAGCTCCCTAGGAACCCACTGATCTCTGCTTCCATCATCTCCTCTGCCCTGTTCCCTCCATTCATTTATCGCACTCAGTACGTTCGTTGCATCGTGTCTCAGATTAGACTGTAGGCTCTGTGCAATAGGGATTGTGTCTGACTCGAGGTGTGTATAGTACTGAACGCCATGCTGCCCGGATCCCGAAGTGGGCTGCTAGGGACTGCCCCCCTACAAAGAACAGCTAACAGTCATGATCCCACTCCATCCTCCACTCTGAGCTGTGGAACCCAATCGGTGCCATATCTTTCTATATATTTCATCCCCCCCTGTAGCGGGGTGGCTACCCGCTCCAGCCCTGACAGGGTCAGAGTTAGCCCTGGGGGAAGGACTGGAAAGCTGCAGCTTTGAAGGCTAGGCTGAGTGGGGAAGTAGCCTCAGCTGGGGGCCACGCCCCAAACAGATAAGCCTGGCCTTTATAAAGGCCAGGGCAGCCAGGAGCTCTACACACAGTCTCCCTCTGCCTGTAAAGGGAGAAGGGCTTGGCTGCAGGGACCTGACCAGGTACCTAGGGTGGAGCAGGGCTGGGGAAAGATCAGAGGAGCTGGGGAGCTCCTGCCTAGGAAAACCCCAGGCTGTGGCCTAGGGTTAGGCCCATCTAGGTACTGGGGTTGCAGGGGCAACCCATGGGTAGGCCGAGGCAGCAGGTCCAACCCAACTTTGCCTGTGATGAGTGGCTTATACTGCAGTCTGCCCCAGGGCGCGGGGGCTAGCTGGTGACTGGCAGTAGCCTACAACTGAGGTGAGGTGGGGATAGTGGGTTGGGGGTCCCCTGGGGAGGGGAGACCCAGACCTGTGGGGTACTGCCAGGGGGCAGCACCCCAGTTAAAGGGGCACTGGGTCCCGGGAGGGACTCGTGGGCCAGAGAGCGGTCAGGTGGATCACCGGCCAGAAGAGGGCGCTCTGGAGGCTGGTGAGCTAATTCCCAGAGAAACCAGCAGGAGGTGCCGCTGGGTGAGTCCGAGACCTGTTACACCCCCCCCAAACAACCGTGCATGTGCATTAAGGTTGCAAAGTCAAGCACTAAGAAGTTAGCAAATGCCAGAATTGAAGGTTGCCTGTGCGGCTGCATTATGGATTCCCTTACATTATCTGATAAAATCAAACAAGGTCATAGATCGATGCCTCCTTATTTCTCTATCAGAAGCCACCTCAGGCAGGAAACGCTGCCAGATAAAGAGACAGACAGACCAGTACACTAAGATCAAGGAAGATGGATTGATAGATAAGGAACCCTACTGGGTCTGCCCCATCCATCCTCTCCGTATGGTATTCACCTTTACTCCTTCCCAGAAACTAATGTCCCATAATTCCCACATCAGGTTTAGTAGGGATACAGAGTAGGTGATTCTACTCTACAATGTGACAGTGAAAATGACACTGTGTCTGTCTGATCTTGTACCACAGGTGCTCAGCTTTTGAGCAAACTGATGATGTCTCTAGGTTGGAGCTGTGCTCCCTGAGACACAAGGCCCCGGAACTCGGCGTGCCAGGGTAGAACCACGCTCTCCTTTGTGGTCTGTGATGTGAAAAGCTCCCTTGTAAGATGGAGAATCTGCCGGACTCCTGTCCAGGGGAGCAGAGACAGGGCCAGATTTAAGGCTGTCTGTGGAGCCGGAGCGCCGCAAATCTTAGCTTGCACACGTCGTAAATAGGGTTTAAATGATAGGCACCGTTCCATCTAGAGCTGAGCGGACTTTGCTACAAAGAATATTTGTTAAGAACTGAGCCCCTTTCGGGTGAGTCACTCATCTGTGCTGCCGCCCTCTCAATGCCCTCATTATTCCGACGCATTCTCCAAATAGCTGATATGAACAAATTTCAGCCTAGCGGGTGTCCACGCTCTGTTCACTTCGGCTGCTCGCTGGCCACGACCCGTGCTTTGCGATGGTTTGTCCCACGACACGCTCAGTCACTGCTTGGAGGGTTGAAACTTTTAATGTGGAGAACAGAAACTGGGGCATGCCCAGCTTGACAAAGGTATTTAGGTGCTGGTGAATGGGTTTTACAAAAATGCCTATGTTGAGTTAGGTGCCTAACTCCCATTGACACATTGCCACTGGAGGTGTGACTGCAGCTTGGGTTTTCTGGAGCTGGGAATCACCCTCCCGGCTCCTAGTGTAGATAGACCCTTAGTATCAATGGGAGTTGGGCGCCTAACCGGCAGAGGCTCTTCAGTCAATCCCACTAGACACATAGACTTTAAGGTCAGAAGGGACCATTATGATCATCTAGTCTGACCTCCTGCACAATGCAGGCCACAGAATCTCACCCACCCATTCCTGCAATAATCCTCTCACCTATGTCTCAGCTACTGAAGTCCTCAAATCATGGTTTAAAGACTTCAAGATGCAGAGAATCCTCCAGCAAGTGACCCATGCCCCATGCTGCAGAGGAAGGTGAAAAACCTCCAGGGCTTCTGCCAATCTGCCCTGGAGGAAAATTCCTTCCTGACCCCAAATATGGCAATCAGCTGAACCCTGAGCATGTGGGCAAGACTCACCAACCAGACACCCAGGAAAAAGTTCTCTGTAGTAACTTCTAACATCCCATCACTGGCCATTGGGCCTATTTACCACTGATAACCAAAGGTCAATTAATTTCCACGATCATGTTATTCCATCAAACCATCCACTAGGACCACTAGACATCTATCTGCACCCTTAAGCCCTACACACCTCTGCAAAGCTGGCCCTTAGCACATAAGAAGCTCTCTGCTCCAGTCTGAGTTCACCTAGGAATATTTATCCGTGCTAAAACTCAACACTTTGGGGATTCACAACCATTTGCAGTGATGCTAGGCAGCCACCCGAATACTCACAAGTCATGAATAAAGTGACCCAAGAAATCCCATAGATTTGAAACCAGTGCTTTTACTTGCAGGGATATGCACAAATCCAGGGTTTTTCCACGATTCAGGCAGCTCCGTTTGCAAACAGAACTGGTTTTCTTTTGCTTTTTACTCTGTGTACTGGCCTCCATGGTTCATTAGCGGCCCAAGCTCAAGGAATCACTTTTAACAGCTTATTTCCCACCACAAAGCCAGAGTTTTAGAGCCCGCCGTTAGCCGCGTCTCCTCGTATTGCTGCCCTGATGGCATGGTGTGTGGGAAGGAAACAAAGCTGCATTAACAACGCCAGCTTTGTAGACGGGCCCAGAGAGGAGCCTGCACCCAAGCAATTTCTCCTACGTGAATCTTTCAGCATCTTCTCTGCCTTTCATGCATTGTCCCCGTGCTAGCCCAGCAACGGCTGACATTTGTGCTCTTGCCCTGTGTTTGCTTTGGAAGAGACAGCAAGGGCTAGCAGCTAGAGCAGAGAACTGGGTATCAGGAGAGCTGGAATCTATTCCCAGCTCTGCCACTGACTTGCTGTGGGATCCCGGCCAAGCCGCTCGGTGCCTCAGTGTTCCCATCTGTAAAATGGGGACAATGCTACTTCCCCTCCAGGTGGTTCACCGATGCTGATAGAGTGCTGGGAGACTCCTGGACTGTGCAGTTCAGACCCTTGATCTAGGGCATTTCCATGTGCGGGGTCCCTAGAGCAGATGAGTGAGTCAGGGGGGGACTGACTAGTCCAACTTTTCGAGGGTGCGCCCCTCACTCAGACATCTCTCTCCCTTCCTCTCTCCCACATGTAGCCGGTTCAGTGGGGCTGATACTCTGACCCAAAGTCCTGTGACTCCTGGTTGCCTCTGCTCTGCCTGAGGATCGAGGGGGTGGGGGGAGGGTGCACTGCCAGCTCTGTGGGGCAGCGGCGGGGAGGACACTGCTACTCCGCCTGTCCCAGCCTTGTTAGCCCAGAAAGCTCAACTCCTCCGGCTTTTCTCACAGCCCTGGATCATGTATCTACAGAACTGGCACAGTGTGACTGCAAGAAGGGCGCCTGCCCCGCCCCGCCCGCTACCAACGTGCGGCTGCCCTCAGCCAGAGCCAGAGTGATCCCTGCGGCAGAGGGGAGGCCAGTCTCCATGGCTCTGTCACTCCAGGGCCTCTGCCCAGACTCCCAGCTAGGGAATCAACAGTGACTGTCTCTGGGAACGGCAGGGTTTGGATAAATGGATTGAGACCCACCAAACTCATTCCACGCAAGCTGCCCTACAACCATCCCCTGGGACCCACTGTCATCCTCCATGAACCTCGGATGATTTATCCTGGGGACCCCTAGAGGGTACATCTAACACGGCAGCTGGGAGTGGGCCTCCCAGCCCCGGGAGACAGCTGCTCTATCTTTGCAGTGCGGACACTGGGGCTTGTGCTGGGGTGGAGGCTGCCCCGCCTGAGCTCGGGCCCCGGGGCTCAGGCGAGCTTGGGCTCCAGCAACTTGCCTGAGCCCCCACCCATGCCGCAGCGGCCTCCCTGCGCTCTTTAGCATGCTAGCTTGAGCGGAGCTACCAGGAGTCTGTTTACTTGGGCTGGGAGGCCCGCTCCCTGCTGCAGTGTAGACAGACCTAGAGGGTCCATGTGCCGGTAGTAATCTCCAGCCGCTCCTTCCCCCAGCCCTGTGCACTGGGTGGTCAGAGCTTGCATACTAGAGGCAGATCGGAAGCGCAGCCCGGGCGTCGCTTTGCATATATTCCCTTGATTTTGCAGGGAGCTCCAAAGCAAGGACTGAATTGTTAGCAGAGCCAAGCACGTGCTCCCGGGCAGAATACAGACAAGCTCAGGGAAGCTTTATATTCATACAGAGAGACAAACAACTCACATTTGCTTTTTAACTGCTGGACTTGCACCCAGCGGGATGAAGCGAACAAGGAGCCTTTTGTCAGGCTCTCCTAGTGACCGAGAGCTTTGTGTAGAGAAATGCGTTACAAACACAATTTTCCGCGGCCTCAGCTGGACTCTGTGGCTCTGATATACACTCAGTCTGCCTGTCCGTCAGGAGAGCTGCCAGAGAGCCCTTTGCATTTCCAGCTAGACTGCAAAATGTCCTCCCGCTCCCCTCCCCAGTCATCCACCAGGCCGAGTTTCCATTCACAGAACGCCTTTCATCCCACCGCGCTTTACAAACAACGTTGAAATGCAGCCACCTCTGAGGTGGAATGGCAGCCGTTCAACAGCTGAGAGTGACGATTTAGGACAGGAAGGTGAAACCGCTGAGGGAATTTAGGGAGGCAGAATTGAATTACTCAGGTTGGGTTTTGGCCAGAAACCAGGATTAAGAGCCTGTTTTAGTTAATTGAATCTTCCTGACCACAGTTTGAAGACCTCAGTTAGTTTCATGTCTCAGCCACTACGACAGTGTTTCAAACAGCACAGTGCCCATCAGCACCACACAGGGGCCTTCAGTCCAAGAATGACTCAAAGACGCAAGTGCTACACGCTCAGATCGCTTGTGGCGTTTCTTGGAGTTCCCCAGGGCGATCCCGCCCCGTGCCCAGCCTGGCTGAGCTTGCCAGAACTGACAGCTGGCCTAGCTACAGCCGACCCCCTCCAGAAAGGACTCTAACCCACGCCAATTACGAGAGCGTTTTTCCGGCTGGGGACACGTGTCAATGAGAAGTTGGGGTGAGCTCCGACAAACTCATGACACTAAAGCCAACAAGCGAACCCATTTCTGTAGGCCAGTGTTTGTGTCTGTCGAGCGCTTGCCGCCTGCTTTTTATTTGTTCCAGGTCACGGAGGCCAGAATTTTCAGATGGGCCCAGCATCCACATTCGGGGCCAGACTCCCAGCATGGCTCAGGTCCCATTAAGACACCCCAGTAAGCCTCTCGGTTTCCAGACCAGCTCGGCATGTTAGCTCCTCGGAGCATCCCGCCTTGGTGTGCGAGAGCACTTGGAAATCTGGCTGGGGCCTCTTTAGAAAGTCTGCGTGAAATCCTGGCCCCACTGATGTCAATGGGAGTTTTGGCACTGACCCCAGTGGAGCCAGGATTTCACCCTCTCAAAGATACCTCTGTTCTGCAAACACGGGGTGTGACTGCACCTTGGGGAGCTGCAGCCAAGCTAGGCTCAATCTAGCTAGCTCAGGTCCTGAGAGAGCAGCGGGGGCTTCGGCGTACGCTAGCCGCGTGAGCAATTACTCTCAGATCTGGATGGATCCCAGCAAAGAGCCTCAGGTGGATTTTGTTTGCTAGGCAAGGAGAGGTTGAGGAGCTGCCTCTTGCATTGCTGCAGAGCAGGTCCCTCTAGTGTGGTACCTGGCCCTTCCACGGCAGCCGGTATCTGGTGTCTGTTGCTTCAGAGGAAGGCAAAAATCCCTACAGTGTGGTGGAGGAGCACGGTTCCCCTTCCTGACCCACATCTGCAGCTGATCACCTGACACCCTGAAGCATGAGACTTGCTTCCCCGTATTCATTTGTGCAATAAACATTTTGTCAGTGGGGATAAAATTGGGGCAAAATATAAAGGGGCTGGTCAGTAATATGCGTAGAGTGAAGGGGATGTGCCCAGATGTCCCCTTCTCCCCCGACCCCATTTCGAGTGCCTTTGACGTTAATAACTCTTATCCTCCCTGCATTGTTGGAACGTCAGTTCCATGCAGCTCTAACAACATGTGTCAACACATGTTCCCTCGACCCTGGGTGAGCCCGTCAGGGCAATAACGAGACTGACATCAATTAATCCCACGGCCTGAGAATTAGCATAGTTGTAATACACGTCGGAGAAAAAAGATTTCCCAGATGGAAATAAAAATAACCTTGTTTATTCCCCCACCCCACCTGCAGTAGGCGGTGACTGCAGCAAAATCCCCAGATCGGTTTTACATTAATCTAACCAGGGATTATTCCCCAGCACCAGAGGAGTAATGGCAGGTGGGCTGGCTAAGGCCCTGAGCTGGCCATCCAGACAGACCCCAGGACCCATGGGGATCCAGGTGCAGGGTCAGGGCGTAAAAAGGCAAAGTAACATTCCTGGAGTGGAGTAGCTCCCACTAGCTGCTCTGTTAGGGTGTGTTTATCCGGCAGGTACGGGGTGAGAGTGCAGCCGCTGTGGACGTACGCGGGCTGATTTTGATCCCTCTAACTAGCTCGGGCACTGAAGCCAGTGCATGCTTCAGCATGGCTGTACAAGTGCACCCGGAACCCACAGTTCTCTAGTGTCTTCCGCACCCCTTTGGGATTGAGGGCTTAGAGGCACGGTGAGAACCCAGGGCTGGCTATTGGGTGCTGGTGAGAGGGTGGAGGGACTGAGAGGTGCTGGGTGGGAGTTGTCACTGATGGAGGGTCGATGGGAGGGCTAGGGGCAGGGACCAGTGCTTCCCTGTTGTCCTTCACCCGCCCAACCTGCCGGTGCGCTGCTCCAGGACAGACCCTGCTCCAGGGCACCTTGAAGCTGCGCTTCCCCCAGCACTGAGTAAGGGGCATGCGGGCCAGGGGTAAGAAGAGCTGCAATGGGGTTGGGGGTGCAGCGGTGGCAGCAGCAGTGAGCGGAGGAGGGAGCAGAACGCCCCTTCCCCCACTCTCCCTGGATCCGAGTGCCCATGGGATTGTGCTGCTTGCCCATGGGGCATGGCCCAAAAGTACCCCCTAGTGACCCACCTCAGGGGCTGAGAAACATGGGACCAGATGGACCCTTGGTCTGATCTGTTATGGCCGGCACTTGGACCCACTGTCTGATCCATGAGGGCAATTCCTGGGACCATTTGTAGGATGGGGGCCCAGTAAGGACCTGAGGGCATAGTCAGAGTCACTCCCTGTCCAGACCCAGGCAACTGGGATGGTGGAGAAGGTCCCTGAATCTGACTCCATTAGCCTGGGCCCTCCCCGTCCGTTCCCCTCCCTTCCAGCCTGCCCATCTCCTAAGAAAACACCAAAGCAAACAAGCAAGCTGCAGGACAAGCCCTGAAAGCTCACCACCAAGACGGATCAGCTAGGCAGCCAGCCGAGCGCGCGGTCAGCGGGTGGGGTGCGCAGCCACCACATAGGGTCACTCCACGTTCAAAGGGAATGCACAGCCACAGGGCAACTGCCTGGCACACTGCACAGCCATGCAGCCATTCCCCTTGCACGAGAGCCGGCGCCGAACCAGGGGGCCTGTGCAAGCGGGGGAGTGAAACCAATTCTTCACAGGAACACCCAGCCTGGGGTGGAGCAGCATCGAGGGAAGAGTCAGCAAACACACACCCAGGTCCGAGACTCTGAAAAGAGCCTGACACCAGATCCTACTCAGTGTCACCAGCGTGCCAGCAACTCCACTGGTTTCTCTGGAGGCGCTCTGGATTGACACCAGTGTGACCAAGAGCAAAGCTGGCTGTCATGCATGTACACAGAGCTCCCAGGGAGCAGTGGGAACCCCTGGTGTCCAAATCTAGGGACAGAGCTTTTCATTTGCACAAAGCAGCCATAGGTGCTGCTTTTCCATTGTGACTGAGCGTGCAACTCTGCTCTGGGAAGTCCCCCCACTGCCTGGGCAATTCATTCGGAGGCAACGAAGAGGCTGGCACAAGGGGTAAGGTCAGGATCGTGCTCAGCTGGAGGATACTAATGCAAATCTGTTTCCCTATTGGCCAGGGACTGCCCCAGATAACCCTCAGGTCGGAGCCTGCTGCAGTCCTGCGTGGAATTCCAGCTGTGCCCAGGCAGTCCTTAGGAGCCACTTTTTGAAAGAAACAGGCCCCCATCTGAAATAACCCCCTCCCTGACCCCTGGGTCTGCAACCCCAGCTCCAACCCCCAGGCTCATTCTCCAGAGCGTGCCTGAGTTAGACCAGTGACACGATCACTCCCCCTCCCCATGCACCCAGAGAGCACAAGTCACTGTTAGCAAGATCCGTGGCGTGGCCGCTCCAGGGAGCCCGATGCCACGTCTAAGAGCTGCAGGGCAGCTGCAGAGCGGACTCCAGTAATAGGATGGATCTGAGCAATACTGTGTCCCACAGACACCCTTATACCAGGCTGCCTGTTGCCCCCCGACACCAGGGTGCTCATAATCCCTGACACCAGATGCCTGCTCACTGATCTTGTGGATTTTCCCCTTCTGGATACCACATGAGACACTCTCCTCCTGCCCAGACATCCCTTGTGCCCCCAGCCTGCTCCCTACCTTGATATATATCACTATAATCTCTGCTGGGCATAATTTCCCTTCTGTGAACCTGTCCTCACGCTCTTCAACTGAATTGCAACCTTCCAAGCATGCCCCTAGCCTGCCTCTGATAAACGTTTCCATTTCCAGGGTCCTCTGTGCTGCCAGAACCGTAACAGCCTTCCCCAGATAATGCCTCCGATAGCCGTGCTCCAGGGCCCTGGCATCTCCAGCCCCATCCCCTTTCACAGCCTGCCCCCATTGCCTCTGGAATTCCAGGGCTGGAGCCCAGCTGGCTTGGGAGTTCTGATGGGGCCCAGACTGCCTTCAATACCTTCTTCTGCTTCCCCCAGGGAGTGTCTGTTTCTAGCTATTCCCACCATGGGCTGGATCTTCAACTGGCATCAATCCACAGTGGCTCAGTTCACTTCAGAGGAGCTGCTTCACCTTAGCTTGGAGGGGGATCGTATCTTTGCTGGAGCGGCCAGCGGGGTCTGGAACGCCCTCCTCGCTAACACCCATTTCCATCCATCTGTCGTCACTTCTGAGGAGCCGCCCGAAATACTTTCCCCTCTTAATCTCAAGTGTGTCGAGTGTTGATCTGTTGAGTCTATTATGGTGATTGTATTTTAATTGCTATGCAGTGCCTCAAGCACCCTTAACAAGGGAAGGGATGCATAGGAATAAATTGTCTGTTATAAGTGTTGCTGTTTTCCCATTGGCAACAGAGGCAAAGACTTGGCTGCATTTCTCAGCAGTGGCTCGTCTTTTACTTTGTCAGTTCATTGCCCATCCTTTCCATGAAACCTCTTCCGCACACCTCTTTGCTGTCCTGTTGTTAGCAAAAGGATGCCTTTAGGACTGGCAGAAACGTTCCTATCACAGCTGTTTTTCAAAAGAAAATGGGGTTTTTGACTAAACAAAAATTGTTGTGGGAGAAAATTTGTTTTCTGCAGGAAAAAAAATCAAATTTTCATTGAAAAAAAAAAAACCTGCTCGGAAACAGAACTAACCTCCACTCCAAACCCCGCTTTGCCGCCAGCATTTATAATGGTGTTAAACGTATAAAAAAGTGTTTTTAATTTATAAGGGGGTCGCACTCAGAGACTTTCTATGTGAAAGGGGTCACCAGTAGAAAAGTTTGAGAGCTACTGATGTAGCCCATGGTGTGCCATGGCCAAGGACTCCCATGATGCAACTGCCATGAAGGGAGACTGTGGTGCACCATGGGAGATGTAGTCTGACTAGGGAGCCAGACCTACAGAGGAGAATGGGAGCATGAGGCACCCAAACGACAATGCCCACGAGACCCTAGTGCAGAATTTCATAATTGAATGATTTTGGGGTTTGATTTTTTGCTGAAAAGTTGAAATTTCCTGCTGGGGAGTAAAAGCCCATTTCCCAAACAGCTCTACTGTTAGTATTTGCTTCAGACAAGAGCCTGAGTTGCTTCCATGCTCCACACTCGCCTCTGGTCACCAAATTCATTCACATTTTCAGCTCTGGAGCATCCCAGCTGGGGGAGTATATACAGAAGGAGGCTGGGCCCCAGAACAGGATGGGGGACTGTGAGTTGGGACTGACGTGCACAGGCCACGCTGTGTATACAGAGCGCACCAGGAACACAAGGCTAGCGATGATGTGCCTTAGCAGAAGCTTGTGCCACACTTCCCCAGGTATGCTGGGAGGGAAGCAGTGCGGCTCGAGCATGGGCCTAGAACTCAGGAGAGGTGGGTTCTCATCCTGGATCTGGCCTGGAGTGTGACCTCAGCTCGGTTGCTTCATCTTCCACTGTGTTGATTTCCCCATCTGTAAAATGGGGCTAATTAGTGGCTTCCTTGGTAAAGCTGATGAGGATCCATCCTGTCTATGAACACCTCCCTAAATCCTAACAGACTAAGACGCCCCTGGGAGAAGGAATGGATTCCCATTGTAATTCCCTGCTCCTACCCTACCCACAGAGCTAGATACAGCATGAGCCAGCGCCACCTTGCTCATGTGCTGGCCGCTCACAGGACTCTCCCGTTCACAGTTCAGGGACCCAATGACCCATTGGACAGAGGCTGGTTTTGCTTGAAATTTACACAGCAGTTGGATACGATCACCACGGAGACAGTGCTGCATGAATGTCACCACTCCAGCAAGGCCCTCCATTTTACAGCGTTCTCACATGGCAGAACAGCGGTGTTTTTATTCACCTCCATGGCTCAGCCTGATTCAACCCCTCTGCCTTGATGCTGCCCTCCTTGCCTCCAAGGGAGGGGCTCTGCTGTAAGCTGACACACGGGGTTGCGACGTCACTCACTCAAATTCAACCTGGCAACCCTCCTGCCACCAGCCAGGCCAAACCTGAGCAGCACCGCGACCCTGGGCACCAGGTCACCACAGCTGGAACAGGGAGTCGGGCCCAGCCCCTGGGGAACAGGACCCACTGCTGAGAGGTGAGTGTGGGGTGGGCTCGTTTGGCAACACCCCCCAGGGCCTTCTAATTCCCAGGAGAAGGAATTCACACAAACACACACACCCGCCCTAGGGTCTCCCGCATGGGGGGAGAGATGGGGAGGAGGAAATGGATGAAATGAAATAAGAAATTCCCCCCAAATAAAATGAAAATATATAAAAGCCAAAAAGAATTTCACGGGGCTCTAACCATCCTCTCAACAGTTAGCTTCTCCGGAGGCTGTGCTTTTCATCAAGGCGAAGAGAAGCCGAGTGTCTTTTCATGATCATTATCAAAGACCAGTAATACCTGACTGAGCTGAGAGGGGTTTTGCTTGTCATGATCTGTGTGTGCTATAATAATGCTGCACTCCCATAGCACCTTTCATCGGAGGATCTCAAAGCCTTATGACCCTTGTTTCACAGGTGGGGAAACTGAGGCACAGAGTGGCAAGACGATGTGCCCAAGGTAGTTTACTGACAGTACTGGAGTTAGAGCTCAGACCTCCCGACTCAGCCCTGGGCTTTTATCTTGAGCCATTCGGAAAATCGAAATTTGGTGAAAATTCCCCCAAAAAATTCGGCCCATTTTTGTGGATGAAATTCAACAAAAATTCATCAGAATTTTGAAATTCAGAACATGCTGAGTAGCTCTATAACCAGGATACATTTTTGGTGACTTTTTGGGGAGAAAAAATACCCGTTTTTTTGGTTGAAATTCAAAACGTTGGCAACAAACAAATAAAAAATCACAATGTTTTGGCCAGTTCCGGTTCTAACCAGGACCCATCGCTCCCTCTCCAAGTGTATGCCTTCTGTTGGATGGAAGATAGCAGCTATGATGGTAGGCATCTCAGCCCCCTCTGCTTCTTTTGCTGGCTGGGGTTTTTGCTGTTGAAGCCGGCGAGTTCTGGTCCCTGTGCTGTGTGTGCGCGCTGCACTGATAACTGTGCTGCCTTGGAAGGTCTGTGGCCATGAAGTCTTTCAAGAAATCATTGCGCACTTGGCAGTTATAGATGGCCTGGCCTGGAATTTTGCCGTGGAGCTGTTTATAGGAGTGATCATCGCCTATCACACAGCCCCGCATGAGATCCTGGTGCACCCAGCCCTGAAAACACGCTGGCAGCCTTGGAATGGAATGTTCTATTGAGACACACTGACAGGCCCGTGGCTGTTCAGCCCCCAGGACACGTCAGCTGGGGGAAGGGAACGTCAGATTTCCCAAGCATTCATACATTAAGCAGGGCAATTGCCCTCTTCCTGGAAACACCACGCAATGACAGGCTACCACCCTTCAGTTCAGTGGGGAAGGCCTCGCAGGCCCCAGGGGACTGCAAGAGCCGTTTAAGTGTGTCAAAAACTGGCTGAGTGACATGCCTCCATTTCAACGTCTTGAGATTGCAGAGCCGGGCAACGCTGGCTCCCTGTTGTGTCGAGAAAGCCAAGTTCCTAGCTGTTCTGGAATCACAGCCTGTCTGTCTGTCTCCCCACATTTAGGACATGATCCACCCAAGTCAACGGGACGTGTTTGCATCATTGGCTTTAACGGGAGATGGACTGGACTTTACCTATTAGAAACCGTATTAGGTGCCTACACACGGGAGCATGTGTCTTGACCTATATGTGACGGTAGATGCCCAACCAGGAACCCCTCAGGCAAGGTTTCTTTTCAGTGGGGAACACACCATTGTAATGTGTCTGAGATCCACTAACCCAGCTTGCTGGAGGGGCTTATTGTCCGTGCAATGGTGAAGCACAGAGGTCAAATAGCACGCAGCCACTCAAACAAGGAAGTGGATTGTCTTTGTCTGGATTCGCTTTCCGTTAGAAAAATGAGCAAAGTGGGAGGAAGTTCATGTGGCTACTAGGGAAATTTCAAGCCAAGCAATTTTTGAACCAGTAAATCGCCTGATTCATCTAAGCAGGGAACAGAAAAAATACAACATGACCTATGAGTCTAATAAGGACTAGCCAACACAGCCTCAGTTTTGAATCTGAAATACTCACAATGAACTGTTCACAAGCATGCTCCGAGTACTGAATATATTCATGAACACTGTAAACTGCTTGCAGACAATTCAGCCGGAGAAAATTGTAAAGTCATTGTAAAAATTACTCACTACAAATTATTTTTATATCGGCTCTGGTATCAAATATAAATAGGTCTGATGGGAAATCTCTAGGCCTGACAAAATGCTAAGGCAATGCATTTAGAACAACTATAAGGGAAGAAATTTTTTTACACAGAACAGAATTGGTCTGCGGAACTCATTGCTATCAGATATCACTCAGGCCACAAACTTCGCAAGATGAGAGGCTTACATGAATAATTAGATCAAAATCTCACTTATATTTGTGACCCTACCTAAACCCTCCAGCTTCAGAGCACAAACCAATCTCTGAGTGCTGGGGATTAGCAAGAAACTTTCCTCTCAGGCATGAAATTACCTGGCTTGTCCATGACTACTCATGTCTTTGTATTACAGTTGCACCTAGAGGCCTCATTGTGATGAGCACCATACCAATACACAGTGAGAGAGCTTCCTCTCCCAAAGAGCTTACACTTTACAACACACAAAGGATTGGGAAGGGAAACTGAGGCACATAGAAAAGGAGTGACTTGCCCAAGCAGGTCATAGGAAGGAATAGAACCCTTGTCTCCTCATTTCTAGGCCTGCCCAGGACCCACTAGACCACATTGCTTTCCTTTTGGATGCTAACAGATGCTTCAAAGCAGTTAGTGCTAGCCACTGTCAGAGACCGGAGACTGGACTGGATGGGCCGCTGGTGTGATCTCCTGTGGAAATGTCTCTGCTTCGGTGACTAACTCCATCATTCTCTCTAGAAGTTGGTGCAGAAGGACCATCCACCCCAAGGTCTGGCTCAGCTTTAGAGTTCTGGCTTTAAGCACAACATTCAGACCTGAAACTGAATCTGGATTGTCCAAATTCCGGGGAGGTCTGGGCTTCGGGTCTTTATGCAAAGGGGACTAGCCACAAAAATTGGAGCCAGATCAGAAATTCCCTGAAGTCAAGAGGGCTATTTGGATCCTGGCTTTGGTTTAGGACCCATCTCCACTGTCAACATCCCTTGTGAATCCTGCTGGTAGCTCCCAGTGAAAATCGTGTGTCATAAGCTCTTAAAAACATCCATCTATCATGGCTTTGGGCCTGCAGTCTCTCTGGGAGAGGAGAACGCCCACAGGAGCGCTTGGAGGTAGGGTGGATGGGAAGATATAGATGAAATATTTTGATGTTATCTCCCAGCTGTTGGGCTAGGTTTCATAGCCTGTATTTGGCTGCCTCGAGGCACTTTGTGAGTCAGGAATAAAAGAAATGCTATTACAAAGCACGGTCCATGCGTGTAATGACAGCTATAAATTCTGCTAACAAAACAGGGCGAGCCGCTCGTGATCAATGGGAGCTTGGCAGCCACATCTGAAAACAGAGCTCACCGCTAACACTCAAATGCACTGGGCCTAATTAGCTATAGCAATTCACTCATCTCCTTCCGTCCTATTTCCCTCTCTCTTTCTAGGTATTTCTTTCCTCCTCATTTCAGAGCAGTGTCTCAGAGGAGGTGGATCTGGGATAACTTCACACTCATTTCACACACAAATGCATGCCAAGGTTCTGCCTACACACCATGTCAAAGCAATGGGTTATAACACAATTGTGTCCCCACCATGTTATCACGCGGATTGGTCTAATCTAGGACTAAACCATCATAGGGACCCATATGAAGGCCCAGGGGACCCGTTCTGCTCTGTGTTACCCCAATGCAAATCCAGAGTGACTCCACTATGTCAACAGAGTTAGTCTGGATTTACACTGTAGTGACAGCAGATTTCGCTTCCTTTGACAGGCAGAAAGATTCATAGATTTCTCTCCCCCACCCAAACAGAAAGATGGATTGATGCTGCAGATGGATGTATTGGCTCTCCTTTCTTTCTCCCTCTAGAGAGAATATCTATACATTTTCTTTCTCTCCTCAAACAACTTGTGCTTAACCACCCAGGGGAAACTTTTCCACCCCAAACTGTCAGAAAAGGAGGTTTTGTCAGAAACGACATTTTTTGGCTACGATCGTTTGGGAACCTTTCTGGGATAGGAGCAGGTTTCTGGAACACGGTTGCAATCCACTTTGCTCCCATCCACTCCGGCAAGGTCGCAGCCCCAGCGTGTTGGAACCTGGGGCTTTAGCAGGCTCAACCCTCTCCAAAAGGCAGGTGGCGGGCACTGGCCACCAGTCATGGCTGCTGCTGACACCTGGATGCTGTTTGCTGCACAAAACGACGACTTTATTGACACTTACGTAACAAGGGGCCACAGTGTTGCCAGCTCTTGTGACTTTATTGGGAGCTTTAAGAAAGCTGGTGTGTGTGTGTGTGTGTGTCCCCCATATGTTATGCTGCCATTTGACTTGATGCTGTGATCCTGTCACATCTCCCGAGCTAAGTAAGACCAGGCAGGTCCAGAGGAATGACTAGGTGTTGAAGAGAATGATTTTGTTGATTGGGTAGACGTTCTTCTATAGGTTAACGAAGGGAAGGTCAGCAGAAGACTAGATTGCTGTCTATAAGGCCCTACAAATATTGGATAACGGGCTCTCCAGTCTAGCAGACAGGTCTAACAACCAATAGCGGGGAGTTGAATCTAGACAAATTCAGACTGGCAATAAGGTGCACATTTCTAACAGGGAGAGTGATTTAACCATTAGAACAATTGACCAAGGGGCATGGTGGATTCTCCATCATGGGCAACTTTTAAATCAAGACTGGAGGTTGTCCTAAAAGATCAGCACTAGTACAAACAGGACTGATTTCAAGGAAGTTCTCTGGCCTGTGCTATGCAGGGGGTCAGACCAGATGGTGACAGTGGTCCCTGCTGGCCTTGGAAACAATGAATGCCCTCTGATTCAGTACCCTGTGCCCCAGCATGATGTTAGAGGGTGCAGTGCTGTGGAACATGCTGTCCTTTGGTCGAGACATAAACTCGAGGTCCTGCTACTTGTGGGCGTTCGAGACCCAGTAGTTCCAGGGTGCTGTCTGCAAGAGTTGTCGCTGTTACCGTTGGTGTCCTGGCAACATACCATGTGGGTGATTCAATTCTGCCTGCTTAAAATTCCCCCACCCTTGCAGTGGGAAAAGGTATTTACTCCTGCCCAGAGCTGTTTATATTGTTCTATACTGGAGAGAGCTGCTGCATTCTTCCCTAAAAGTGGCTGCATTTCAGCGGCAGACTCAGTGATGCCTGTGTACAGCTTATACATCAATTGATTATGTTTGAAAACGCTGGAATGTGATGAAAGGCATAGATGGAAATGCAAGATCATTATCATTATCTCCCTGGAAACATAGTATCAGACTCAGTATTCCTTCCCCCCCGCAATTTTTTTTTTTTTTTTTTTTTTTTGCAAATATACAAATTCTGGCACCGGATGCAGCTCCTGGCTTTCGCCTCTGCAGTGTGGTTCCAAAAAATGCAGGCATCTGATTTCTAAAGCCATTGTCTGGATTGTACTATTGAGCTGCAGAACATGCTGGATTTAGGATGCAAAATGTGAATCTGTCGGGGTACAAAAGAAAGCTGCTGATCTGTCTTTGAGGCTGCAGAGCGGCTAAACCAAACGGAACTGGCTTTATTCCACGCAAAGGGAGCTGGGGTCTTAGCAACAAACCAAAAATCAACCTCACAGAATGTAATGACTGGTGAATTTCGAACAAATAAAAGGAAATGCTGCTTCGACAGTATGTCATGGACCTGTGAAACTCACTGCTGCAGGAGATCACGAAGTGGCTGGATTTGAAAATCAGCTAGATGCTTTTAAGATCACTAATAGTGTTTGTGGATAAACACACTAAGGTGGTGAGTGGAACAATGGAAAAGCTGATTTACAAATTTCGTTTTGAATCTGAGCCCTGAGTTTCATTCACTGCCATCCCTGGGCTTCCATTTTTTGCGAGCATTCAGACAGGTTGTGGCCATGCAGGAGCATTTTTCAAGACTCCCGAGTTTCACCAGTTTTAGTACCAACAATTATATGACTGGAAATTCATAATGGAAAGTTGATTGTTTACTCTTCACTGTTCTCCTCAAAAAGTGTCAGTCATCCAATTGGGGAGCAGAAACAAAGCCATGTGATTTATGTGACCAATAATACAGCATGAATAATGAACAGTGAATAGCTGAAGTGTGCCGTCTGTGACCTCTCCATAAGCTGAAAAATGGGTCATATTCTCCGCTCTGCCTAAAGTGATTTAGCATATCCTGTCTGTTCACTTACTTGTCGGGGTGTTAACATGTGACTGCCAAAGTACAGGAAAAGCAGTGTTATCTGGCCCTGTACCAACCGGAAAGCTCTATAAACCAGCATTTCTGATCTTCATTGACAGTCCGGTTTATAGTCCAGTTGGCCCAGGGCCGGCAGGCTCCCTACCTGGCTCCACGTGGCTCTCCGGAAGCGGCAACATGTCCCTGCTGCTCCTAGGTGGAGGAACAGCCACAGGGGCTCCGTGCACTGCCCGTGCCCCACGCCGAGCACTGGCTCTGCAGCTCCCATTGGCCAGGAACTGTGGCCAATGGGAGCTGCGGGGGCAGTTCCTACGGGTGGAGGCAGCGCACAGAGCTGCCTAGCCACGCCTCCGCCTAGGAGCAGCAGGGATATGTCGCCATTTCTGTGGAGCCGCCTGAGGTGAGCGCTGCCTGGATCTGGCACCCCACTTCCCCTCCCGTGCCCCAACCCCCTGCCCCGAGCACCGTCCCGCACCTGAACTCCCTCCCAGAGCCTGTGCTGCACAGCTCCTCCCATACCCCAACCCCCTGTCCCAAGCACCCTCCTGCACCCAAACTCTCTCCCAGAGCCTGTGCTGCACACCTTCTCCCATGCCCCAACCCCCTGTCCTGACCCCCACCCCCACACCGAAACTCCCTCCCTCTTAGTTAACCGGAATTTTTGACTTACCAGTGCCGCCCCCCACCCCCCATTCCCTCAACATGCCGGATAACAAAGCTTTTACTGTATTTGGCAAAAAACAAATCAATTAACAGGAAATCAGGATCCACTTTAAAATGAGCTACCAACCCAAAAAAGAACGTAACTTCATAACAGGAGTTATTTGGAACCATATCGCTCTACTGTCAAACCTGCCATTGTGTGCAAGAGACACCAGAGACAGAAACGTATGACAAATGTTGAACCCCTGGGTTTTGTTGTACAAATTCTAACAGCTTTTAACTAGCAAACCTGCTTTAAACGATGTTTACCCTATCTCAAAAAAGAGACATTAGAATTGGAAAAGATTCGGAAAAGGGCAACAGAAATGATTAGGGGTATGGAACAGCTTCCATATGAGGAGAGATTAATGAGAGTGGGACTTTTCAGCTTGGAAAAGAAATGACTAAGGTGGGATATGATAGAGGTCTGTAAAGTCATGACTGATGTGGAAAAAGTAAATAAGGAAGTGTTATTCACTCCTCATAACACAAGAACCAGGGGTCATCCAATGAAATTAATAGGCAGCAGGTTTAAAACAAACAAAAAAGTATTTCTTCACACAACACAGAGTCAACCTGTGGAACTCCTTGCCAGAGGATGTTGTGAAGGCCAAGACTATAACAGGGTTAAAAAAAGAACTAGATAAGTTCAGGGAGGATAGGTCCATCAATGGGTATTAGCCAGGATGGGCAGGGATGGTGTCCCTAACCTGTGTTTGCAGAAGCTGGGAATGGGCAACGGGATGGATCACTTGATGATTACCTCTTCTGTTCATTCCCTCTAGGGCACCTGGCATTGACCACTGTCAGAAGACAGGATACTGGGCTAGATAGACCATTGGTGTGACCCAGGAGGGCCATTCTTATGTTCTATATTGCTCAGTGGGTGAAATAAATAAACCAGGTTTTAAAAAAGAAAACTGGACAAACAAATTCTGTAACATGTAACTCCAAAGGTGGATCCCCTGCCCTTTAGATCCGCAGCACAGCTCTCTATTTCTTAAACTAGATGACAGATGCTGACCCTTTAGGTGAGCCAACTACTCGAGGAGGGTTAGACACACATTTTGCCAGTGCAGTGCACATCTATTAACTAGCTATGTTAGAATATCGGCGATCAGAGCTCCCGGCTCTGGGAGGAGACTGTGGAGCGGTGGGATAACAAAAGAACATATATTTAGGATGTGCAGCCTGACAGACAGTGTGGCTGAGATTTCAGTCTCCCATGTTAGAGAACTGGGTTCCTATCCTGTAGCCTGTTAGCTTACTTGTGGGGGGGTATTCCTGGGTGACTGGCTTCTAGGGTTGGAGGTAAAGCCTGGATCGGTAAGAAGGGCTGTGAAGGACAGAGAAATATAAACACATGAGTCAGCAGAGGTGAGATTTAATTCTGGCTCAGAGTTTGGTATGCCTTCCCCTACACAGACAGGGTATTTAATAGGAAGATCTCACCCCAGTGCAGGCAGCCCGAATCAGAGCATTGCATGTAATTCAGTTCCTAGCTGTCTGGAATAGAGATTTTAACCAGATCCCATACTCTGGGCAGAAGCAAGCGGCCTGTGGCTGTCAAGAAGTAATCCCCTCTCCCCATGTATCACACCACATACTTGGTGAGGTGCATTACGGGGCAGAGGCGTTCCCCTTCCCCTGAAGAGACTGGCCAAAGGAGCATCACCAAGGGCAGGAAACAGAAATGGAGGCGCCAATGAGCTGAGCTGGCCACACAACAGTTCATAGTCACAACAGCACCTGCCATGATCCAGGATCCCAAAGCGCTTTACAAACTACAGCTAGAATATAGATCTATAGGGCCAGATTCTCTGGGGGTCCCCAGTGTAACACTGAACAGCCTCAAAGCTGCTCTGTCTTCTGTCAGCTTGTAACAGCCTCCGAGGGGTCATTCTGTTGGCTGGGGATTGTCGGAGCACAGGGTACTCTGGCCACCTCTCTCATACTCTGACTCAGGAGAGCCATGTGGGGCAGAGCTGCAGGAATCTTACACTGGGAGAATCCTCAGTTCCTCCAGAGCAATGCAATTAGTGCACAGTGAAGGCCAGGATATGGCCTAGATTGTGCAATCCTCCTTGGGGTCAAAATGCAGTCATTTCTGGAGTGGAACTCGGGAGCTATTTAACAGTACACAACAACCGTATGCAGCAGTTTTAGACAGGGCATGCAGAAGAAAACCATATCCAATCATAAATCAAGAAAGAATTAAATTGACCAAACTGGAATTTGCAGTCCCTCAAGACAGCAGAGTGAGCCTTCTTCCTCATATGGAAAGCACTGTGGTCTCTTTAATGGCCATAAGGAGCAAGGACCTCTGTTTTACATCTCTCCTAGTGAGGCAAACCTTAGTCCTCCTGTTCCTCAACCTTACAAAATGCAACCAGCTGCCATTTTGGCTGTGGTCGAACCAGAGAGAATGTTGCCTTGCGCCCGGGATCAGATTTCAATCCCGGATCGAGCCTATGTGCATGTTGCTTATGAGAAAAAAGCAAGGGAAATAAAACAATTCTTGGCTACTCTACATGTGTCCTGCCTGCTGTGCTACCAACACAACATCATGCATGCAGGGAGGCTACTGACCTCCCCCCCAGGACAGTTCATGCTCTTGGGAAACATGTTTTTATTGGTATTTTTTAAAAAGAAGCCTTGATTTGTAAAAGGCTCAGTACAGGAGCCCCTAGATGTGCCCAGAAGTCCACCTGGGAGTGAAGCAACCTGCATTGGAAAACTCAGCAGGGCTCTGAAACACTGACTGCTCAGAACGCACTCAGAGGAGCCCTGCTCCGTACTGTTTGCCTTCGGTAGCTGAGGCCTTGCTCTCAGCTTCACAATATTGCAATCAGAGACAAAGGCAGGAAACCAAATGTTAAATGCAAACAGGGCAGGATCCAATTACCTCCGAATTTTCAGTGTGCAGCTGGAACTCCAGCGCTGCAGCTAGGATCTCTTCAGGAACTGGCGTCTGACCTTTCCCAACTAATGCAGGGTAACAATAAGGTTTCCCCATCACAATTTTTCTCTCTTTCTTTGGTGGGAGAGGGGAATGGAGCTGGGAGCTGATTATTTCCCTTGAGTCCTGGCTTTTTGCCTTTGCTTTGCAAGGGGTGCTGTTAATTCTGAGCTCTCTCCCTGCAAGTGTTTGGGGCTAACTATTGTCTCCTGCTCACTATAACCCCATTTATGGGGTCTTCTTTGAACTGAGCTGCTCAGCCATTCCCCTCAACCAGCCAAGGCACAAACATGTGAGGTGAGGGGCATCTGATCCCATCCGGAGGAGAGAGATGGGTCACTCAAGTGAAGTCACTCAAGGTCAGTGACTAACAAGGCCAATTAAGAAGTCCTACATGAAGCCCTCTAGGCAAAAGGTCTTGGAAAAACCTTGACTGGGAGTGTCCCTTGCTCTCTGTGCCTCATTTCCACCTGCCGGTACTGGCCAGGCGTGATGGCCAAACCCTTCAGGGTTGCTGAAGAGACCTTCTGCTGTGCCATGTACTGAGAGGGATGGACAGAAGCACCTACAATGAGCGGCCTTTGCCTAGCAGTGGCACTGGAACGGTGGATGGGTGGGATGCAGCATCAGAGGCATTTTCCCCTGCTTCTTCTCATCTTCTCTTCCCTTTTTTACAGACTTCCCTGGTGACTGTCTTTAATGCCACTGAGGCTGGGCGGAATCAGAGCCGCTCCTTTGGAATTGCAGGTAGGACAGTGGAGAGGAAAGGGCTCCTGGGATGGCCCCTGCCATACCTTGCTCGAGCCGCAGTCTGCTTTGCTAAAGGCAAGACACAATCATCCTATTTCAAGGGCAAAACCTTCCTGTTCCCCTTGGCACCCAGGCCCGACTGGAGAACAGTTCTGAGTGACGGAACCTGCCGTGATGTCAGACGGGGAGAACGCTCCTGAATGATCTGAGCGGGGATCCCTGACCCCATGAAATGGCCTGTGGAGAAAGTCCCCTGGCCTGCTTCCATAGCAAACGGGGAGAAGCTGCTGGAACCCCCAAACCATGTATGTCCACATGAGTTAGCTGTTCTCCATCTTCCCACATGCCCAAGCAAGCCCTGGGAAGGTAATGCCAGTTAGAGATGAAATGAACTAGAAATGCCATGACAGCTCCCAACGCTTCCAGCCTGAGGGGTTTGTGAAAGGGATGGGTTTCAGTGCTGAGTGTCCCAGAGTCTGTACTAGGGGCTCCTTCACCTTGATTCACGAAGCGGAATAAACGGGCAAGTGGCCTGCTGTCAATCACAGACACGTCGCTTTGCCCACTGGGCTGCAAAATTAAGGGTGGGGGGAGGGGAAGGGAATCTGGGCTGAGACTCCAGGTCAGTTCCACCAAAACCCTTGGAAGAAGTGGCAGACGATATCAGTGCAGCTAGTGCAACCTTTCCTCAGCCAGCGCCTGGCTGTTCCCTACCGTGTCCAAACGGATTGCACACGACTAGGGGGCTTCCCTCACTTCCCTCCCAGTGGATCTACTCGAGTGCAGCATCACCAAGCGGTGGGACACACCGTCACAATGCAATGGCAACACAGTGGCTAGCAAACAAGCCCTTTACATTGGGGGGTGTCACCTGGCTCGTGCTGGAGATTGAAAGGAGCTTCATCCAACTCATCATCCCCATCATTGTTCCAACTGCCCAATTAGAGCCGAGAATTTCCCGCCCGTCGAAAGACACGGGAAGCGGCAGGCTAGCCCTGCCCAGCCAGGACCTTGCATATATACTCGAGCGGCAGCTGCCTACCTGCCGTAGCTTCACTTCTATTGTTATCTGCTCTGGCTAGATCAGAGCTAGCTCGGGTATGGCAGCCGTTACACCTCTGGTTGCAGAGCAGGCGTAATACACAATGTACCGGTAGCAGTAAATGGGTCAACCAAAGCACTATGGTGCAATGTCTGCTCGCTGGGAGCTGGGCTTCCAGGTGGGCAAAACAGGCCATGCAGCCACTGTGCCAGAGGTCTGAGAACATCACGAGGCACACAGGCGAGCGGCATCGGATTGCGAGAACTGCCTAATCAGAGAGCTATTCTCAGCCTTCAGATATGGCGAACGCTCACACGTCTATAAATAGCCAGCAATGGAGCCGTACCTGCATCTCGGCTGTAAGTGTGATTCAGAACCACTGTGCGAGTCAGGAAACTCAGGCCGTTTAGAGACGAGATCCAGAAGATCGTGTCGGGACATTCCAGTCCCATCCAAAAAGCCTAAAGGCTGGATTTTCAGAAGTGCTTGGCCTTAGCCTCGGGCGGGTCTACACTAAAAAGTTACATTGGCAGAGCTACATCGCTCAGGGGAGTGAAAAATCCACGGCCCCCATCCACGAGACACACAGCTAAGTAACCCCCAGTGTAGACAGCACTAGGGCAACAGACAAATTCTTCCCTTGAGCCAGCTACGGCCTCTAGGCGACGGGAGAGCCCTGCAGTGCTGCAGCGGCGTCACGGTAGCATTTTCACTGTAGACATGGCCTAACTGTGCTCTTTCTGAAGCCAACAGCCATTGAATTCAGTGGGGACACAGTTAGGTCAACTCAGGAAAATCCCACTCTAAATGACCTTGTGGAGGGCTTTGTTCCTCACTGCCCTAGAGCAGAGTGGCTGGTAGAGCAGACTGTTCCTGTGCGCAGCCGATTGGCAAATCACAGCAAAGCCTGGCCCTGGCAGAGGAAGCATCGTTTGTTGTTTCATTGCAGCATCTCGCATTTGGCTTTATCACACGTCGTGATGAGACCACCTCACATCGTTACTGCTAAGGATCTAGGGAGAGGAAGAGCTGGAATTTGGATCTTCATTCAGCTCCAAACCTGAACTTCTCTGAAGCTTGGAAGTGTTTGGGTTGGGTGCTCCAGTTTGGGCTCAACATAGACATAGGCCCCATGAAATTTGCAGCCAAATCCCAATCTGACTGTATCCTTCTATGAATACACCCTAATTGGGGTACTACTCTCTCCACTCCTCTCCGATGGCCAGAGTGGTCTGCTCAAGGCCTCATCTCTAGTGATGAACGTATCTCAGGGCTTCTCTACACGGTGGTGTTATGTGCATTATGCGGGGTGATTTCTAAAATGCACTCACGTGTTGCACATTAATTGGTCTGGGTAGACCTTGCTGGTGCGCTCTGATGTAGTGCCGTTTGAAACAGTGCTACATTAAAGCACACTAGGGAGCCTTTAGCGAGCACCAGCAGGGTCTGCACAGACTGATTAACGTGCAACACATCAGCACTCTTTAGAAATCACATCCCCATAGGGCACATTACCCCAGTGTGGAGACAAGCCCTAAGAAAGTTTGGAAGCTCAGTTCTGAGTAACACTCAGACAATAGTTGCATAACTGAACCTCTTGGGCCTACAAACTCCTGTTCATTTTGTGTGCATCAGTCACTCGTGATTTCCAACTTCCTTATGGAATCCTGGCATTGTCCCTTTTGGTCCAAGATGGAACCAGGTTACATGCTGCCACAAAACAAAACTTAGGGGTTGGGAGGGGAGTTCTCTAAATGTTTTCCAACCTCTAGGTTTGGGTGTAAGGTCAGGTCAGTCCTTATTTTATAAAAACTGGTTCCCTTGTTCCTAATGGAACCTAACTTGTAACTGCATGGAAACTTCTCTGGATACAACATGAACTCTGCAAGTGGCAGTAAAGCCAACCCCCGTCTCTGGATCATGGTGCAGTTACTGTGTGTCACAGCTCTAGGTCACGCACTGGGGCACCGGCACTCAAACCGCTGCTCTCAGCATCTCCCTGCTGCGCCCAAGAATGATTGCCAGCTTCGGCAGCTGCACTGAGCCGGAGATATTTTAAAATGAACCACAGAGGCAGATGACCTCTGCAGGTGCGGGCAGCACTTCCCACCCTGCTGAGCAGGAGAGCAGGCTTCCGTCCTGCAGGCCAATATGGCCAACTGGCCAGTGATCTATGGGGACTTGGCTACCAGCCTGGCCCACAAGCTGCTTCACCGGCAGCTGGAAGAAGAGCTTGCACCTGCTGAGGAAGAAGTGTGGTTTAATGATCCCTACATGGACCAGGAAATCCTGAGCTCTGCTCCTGGCTCCGAAGTTAACTCTTTCTGTGACCTGGGGCAAGTCATGTCCCTGTTCTGTGCCTCAGTTTCCCCTTCTGTGAAATGGAATAATCCTTACTTACCTGCATCACCGTGAGGATTGATTAATTAATCATAGAAATGTCTGTCTGGAAGGGACCTTGAGAGGTCATCTAGTCCGGCCCCCCAAACTGAGGCAGGACCAAGTAAACCCAGACCATCCCTTTTGGGTGTTTGTCCAACCTGGTCTTATAGACCCCCAATGATGGGGGTTCTGCAACCTCCCTTGGAAGCCTGCTCCAGAGCGTAACTCCCATTATGGTTAGAAAGTTTTCCCTACATCTCCCTTGCTGCAGGTTATCCTCCCCTAGTAGGGCACAGAGAACAATCAATCACCCTCCGCTTTATAACAGCCCTTAACATATGCTCTATAGGGCAGGTGGAAAATGACAGTGAGGAAGGATGGTACAGAGGTCAGGGCATTGGCCTGAGACCAAGGTTCAAATCTTGGCTCTGCCCCAGACTTCCAGTGTGACCTTGGGGAAAGACACCTGGGTCTAAATTTCTAAAGCTGCAGGTAGGTGCCTACTGAGCTCTTCATAAGCCCCTAACTCCCATTGGTCTCAGCTCTCAGGTGCGACACCGATAAGGGCCACAGACGTATCAAAGACAGATGAAAAGGGCTGTACGATTATCACTGCATGAGTATCACAGGGTGGGAAGGGAGACCTGCCGGATACTCCACGGTGGCTAGGGTCTAATCCCGGGAGGCGTCTGTGTGCACAGGTGACTTCGTTGCAGTAGTGTCTGGGCACGCACGTGTGTACATCTCTGCGAAGGGGTGGGTGAGTCTCAGAATACACGGGGACCTCTAGATGTGCATGGCGGGTCTCTGTGGTACAAGGTGCAGTATTTAATATGTTTGCTGGCGCACGAGTGCTGGTGCCAGGTGTGTGTGTGTGTGTCGATGGGTGTGCCCTGGCCTGGGCCACCCCAAACAGCTGGCATGCTGCACTATCCCCATAGGATCATAGAATCTCCGGGTTGGAAGGGACCTCAGGAGGTCATCTAGTCCCACCCCCTGCTCAAAGCAGGACCAATCCCCAACTAAATCATCCCAGCCAGGGCTTTGTCAAGCCGAGCCTTAAAAACCTCAGGCCTCTCCAGCTCTCTTTCCCCTATGGACACTGACAGTTGCTAGGCTGTACTCAGCCACCGCGGCAAAACAGCCTATCCCCTGACTACGCAAGGAGAAGTCTTGCAATAAGCGGGTGCCCCGCACTCCCCCGAGAGCCAGGCTCTGGCACTTCCTTCCAACAGGAGAGGAGTCTCAGCACTACACGAGAATGAATAAAAGCCACATTACTGTCTCACTCGGACAAGGCACAAAGGGAGGCGAAGAAGGAAAGCCGCGACGGAGGGAAATACAATGTGAAAGGAACAGATTAGAAAGCAGCCGAGTTAATGTGAGGGTCTGATCCGCGCAGCTCTGCAGTGTCACTCCTGCTTTGCCACAGATAGAGCCACTTTTCACAGCTTCTCAGCTCAGCGCTGCAATGCAGCATCCCCTGCTCCCCTCCGGGCTCTGCTCCCCAGCTCAAAGCTGCAATGCAGCATCCCCTGCTCCCCTCCGGGCTCTGCTCCCCAGCTCAGCGCTGCAATGCAGCATCCCCTGCTCCCCTCCGGGCTCTGCTCCCCAGCTCAAAGCTGCAATGCAGCATGGCGGGGATGCTCCTGTCTACCCCTCACCCCCGGGGCTCCACTCCCCTGCTCAGCCCTGCCCTGTGGCATCATCTGAACTCCCCTGCTCCCGGCGCAGACCTGCTTGGCATTCCTGGAGCACACTAGCTTTATGCTGGGCAGCAAGTAGAGATCACCACCGCCCCAGTGCAGCAAACCACCCCCCAGGGGAACCACTGCACCCCACTGGGAGAAGGGGCTGCACAGCAAAGGGGTGCGTTAGTCTGGGTTGATTTTCCATGTCCAGGGCTACCACAGCTCTGGGGACAGTGTGCTTGAGACACGGGAGCTGGAAAAGCCAAGGGACTGGCTTACCCCAGGTACTACAGACGAGAGCCACCCCCACTTTGCTCAGCACAGCCTCCTGTACAGTCATGGGCAAACTTGGCCCCTGATGCATTAACGCTGCCCTCTGGGAGTGACCCCCCTGCTGGAAAGGCGGCTGGCTTGTGACACCGGCAGGACTGATGCCCAGCATCAGAGACCCTAAACCACCACCCAGCCAACTTCTTTACACTTGTCGCAGCTACGCCACACCCACCCAGCTCCACTGCACCATCACACCCACTCAGCATTGCTGTAGCACAACCACATACACAAAAACTCAGCACAGCTGTACCATCACACACACACAACCACATACAAATGCACACACATTCAGCACCACTGTACCATCACACCCACAACATTGCTGTATCACCACAAAGCACTGTTGTACAACCACACACACATCACTGGAGTACTACCATATACTCACATGGCACTGTGGGGACACAACCCAGGACCCCCTGCGCTACAAACCCAGGACTAACTACTCCAGTTCAAGGAGGGTCTCCATCTCACGAAATAGAACCTGGGCTTGTATCCCAGCTGGGCTCCAGCCACTGGCCTAACCCAGTCATGAACTTGCTAATCACATGCAGGGACCAGGATTTGAACTCAAGCCCTTTGTTCCTCAAGGAACAGCTTTTGCCCCTCGCTACATTGAAGGAGCTGCACTACAAGCTGCTAGCAGCTAGAGGTGGAAACACTTGTCACAGGAGATGGCCCGTCAGCAACGGTTGGCATCATTAAAAGGTTACGCACCTTAAAGGATGTGATCTGCAGCTCTGCACTGACCTGGAACGAATTCCCCAAGGTAAAGCAGGCACGAATGCCGGCTGAGTGCTTCCCCTGGAGGTTTTAATGAGATTGGGACTGAAGGAGGCACAGAGGTGAATAACTATCCTGCACCATGAAGCATGAAGCTGACTGGGAAATTAAGGAAGTGGTAACTCAACTGGACATGACAGGGGTAGGGGTGCTGGAAACCAGCAGAGGCCATGGTGGGAAAGAGGACTCATGCTGGAAATAATGCTCCAGCCACTCAGCGGAGTGGGGGCTGCTGCGGCAAGGGGAAACGCAAAGCAAAGCCCAGGACACAATGCCCAGTGATCATAAACGGCGAGCTGGGCAGAGCCAAGGGGTCTACTGAGCGTTCTGGCATATGTCACCAGAGCCAGAGGCCCCAGGAATTGCATCGCTCACAGGGTATAGGCTGCTAAGCATGCATCACATAGGCCTGGAGGTTCTCGGAGTTGCATCATGCAGCGCAAAAAATTTTGGGTTGCATCACCCAGGAGTGGCTGGGCTAGGAGGTCAGGACCTTGATGGGATAATCCCTCAGGCAGGGAAACACCAACACCCACACCAAGCAATGCTCAGGCCTCAGTCTCCCAGCCCTGTGCTTTCATTTCCTGAGCTAACAGCCCAGCTGTGGAGTTGTCCTCTCGCTGGTTTCCCTGCCTATGTCTGCTTGGAGATGGGCACAGTGGCGCTCCTGATAGGCCCCCTCACCAGTGAGAGTCTAGGTCAAATTTTTCAAAATGGGTTTTTTGTGACAAAAAATGGATTTTAATCAAAATGGACATTTGCCAGTTTCAGCAAAATTTTCATATTTTCAGTGAAGAAATTGAAATGCAAAATATTTCCAGTTTTAGGCAACCAAAGCCACATATTTTTGTCCAAAAAAAAAGAGAAAAAGATCAGGTTTGGGGGTTTTCACTTTTTTACTGAAAACTTTGGAAGAAATTGTTTTGATTTTCATTCCCCCCGCCCCCCTTCAAAGTTTCTTGCAAGAACAAAGAACCTTTCCCAATCAATGGGCTCGATAATTCCTCGATGGCGTCAGCACGCCTTCCCCGCCACGCCCATCACACGCTAACCAAAGGGGAAATTACTAGCTTGTATCAGGGCTTCTGCTTTCTGCTCCTAGAGGCCACTAGAGCCCTCTCTTTTGGAGACACGGTATTTCAAGAAAAGAGCCTGGGGGGGAGGGATAGCTCAGTGGTTTGAGCATTGGCCTGCTAAACCCAGGGCGGTGAGTTCAATCCTTGAGGGGGCCATTTAGGGATCTGGGGCAAAAATTGGAGATTGGTCCTGCTTTGAGCAGGGGGTTGGACTAGATGACCTCCTAAGGTCCCTTCCAACCCTGAGATTCTATGATTCTAACGGTCACTTGAAGGATCTAGATGAAGCCCTGGGATCTGAGGGTGACACGATGGCAGGATCCTTCCCTCCTCTTCTACCCCATGTCCCAATTTCAGGAGTTTTACTCCAGATTTTACAGCGGGCATGAAAGAAATCCGTCTCCCTACCAATTGTCTCACATGAGCGCCGGGGCCCTGGGGACTTGCAAGCGGAGCAACATTAGCATAATGGTGCTCTGAGCACCATGGTGTGGCTTTACGAGGCAATGATCCACAGCTGACGCGGGAAGAGCTACTTGACCTTTGGCCTCCTTGCGCGTATGGGACCAGGTTATTGCCTCGTAAAGGAGCATCGGCAGCCCTATTATCGGGTAACTAAACAGAGCAGCAATAACGGAGCGGAGGGGCGGGAGAGGCGAGGCCCCGTGGCCAGCAGGCAGGTGAGATGGGCAGCAGGCCAGGGGAGCGGAGCAGGCACAGCCACTTTGGGCAGCATCACCTCCTCTGCAAGTGGGGCTGCCTCTTAGCGGGACTTGACATGTGCCAGTCAACCGACTTCCCTGCAGCTGTGAGTGACAGGGGTTTTAGTCAATCAGTGAAGGAATTAGGAGGCAAGGTACTGCCCCCTGAGTTGGCCACTGTGCCCAGGAGCTTTTGGAAGACTGTGGGCGACTTGGCTCCTTCTCTCCCCACCCTCCCAGCTCCCTCTCTGGGGGCCTGGCTCTTCTCAAACAGGCAGCCTGCTGCCTCTCCAGCCCCCAGCCAACCCTGTTAGGAAGGGAACATTCTTGAACAGGAAGCCTGGCCTAGTGGGCAGAGCACAGGCCTGGCAGGCAGGACTCCTGGGTTCCATTCTGACCCGCTGGGTGACCTTGAGCCAGTCACTTCTCCTCTGGGTTCCCCAGCCATGAGCCAGAGGTGATGATACTGGACACACCGGGCGTACCTGTGACTCAGGACAGCCCAGAGCTGCATAGCCCCAGCCAGAGCACTGCTGAGCCACCTGCCTCCCACGTCCCCAGGAGACCTGCACCCGCTGCTCCAGCGTTCACGGAAGAGCGGTGCGCTCCCTCCTCCGCAGCTGGCCACCACAGTGCGGGAAGAGCTCCGTGGAAGCCATCCTGACCATCCAGGGCCAGCCAGCACGAGCCTGGACTTCTGTCATACCTGGCCATGGCATGGGGATGCAAGGAGATGGAGGCGTCCGGTGTCCTGCCCCCATGCACATCCATGCATCAATCGTGCACCGTCTGGCCCCTGCCCACATGAGCACCCCTCCATACAGCGGCTGCCATCTAAGAGTCATCCTCTACAATAGGCACTGCCCAGAGCCAGCTGCATTATTGCCAAACCTAGAACAGAAAGTACCTGTGGGATTTCAGACACCACTCCTAGGAATCTCCCGGGAAGTGCTGACCTTTTCATGGCAAACCGTTGTACATACTCACGCATGCTTCCACCCCATTCATCCCCCCGCCCCGCCACACAAAGTGCCCCCACTACTGCAAATAGAGCATGTGCTGACACACACATCCTATGCACCCATTCACCCACACACCCACTCAGAGAGCATACATACCTGCAAATACATCACGTACTGACACAAACGCACACACAGAGCACACACACAGACACAGAGAGAGCACACACACCATGCAACTACAGCATGAACTAAGGCACACACATCATATGCCCTCTTGTGTACACACACACACACACAGAGAAAAGCAGCTTCAAGACTTTCTAAACTGGGTTCTCCCACCACATTGCCCACATGGTCTCTATGCCCCGTCATGCCGGGGCCTGCTGCCAGCGGAGTTAGCAGTCCCAGCTCCCGTCGAGCTTTGATGAGAAACCTCTGTCTCCAGATGCCGTGGAAGGTATAATTTGATGTTAGAAATAGTCTCTGTAAAACACATGTGGTTGATGGGGCCCATGACCTCTCCCAGCTGTTGCAGGCTGCGCCTGATTAACGGAGGTGGCTTTGTTTGTGCTGTCCTTGGAAAGACTTGTGACACCCCCTAGCAATGAGATGTTAACAGGCAGCAAATATCCTACATTTGGCCCAGTGTTGCAGCACTAAGGTAAAGGCCTGTGTGTCTTTCTGGCATACGGACCATGCAGCAGAGATGAGAATTCAGGCAGTAGTGAGCAAAGCGCCCCCAGAGCACAAAAACCGCCAGGCAAGGGGGAGTGGATGGCTCTGGACTGATGGTGGGAGGCAGATGCTTTCACGCAGAGGCCACCAGTTCATAGCCAACTACTTTCGCAGTGACTGAAAGCTGGTATGATCCAATACCTGCCTGTTGAATTTCAGGTGAGTTGGTGGGTCTCGCAAAAAACACCTCATACGTGGTACCAACTGGCCGTCACCACAGACAGGCCAAGGACTGAATGCAAAGACGGAGTTCTCCTCTAACTCTAGCAGATGCCCCATTCTGAAGCACATCACTGGAGAGGGCTGAGGGGAACCAGCTGTCCATGCTGCTCTGGAGATGAAGAAAGAGCTTTGCTTCCCATGGCTCTCCACCCAGTCCCTTTTCCCTAGCTCTATGTGCACTTCGAACACAATCTCCTTGTCTAGTTTGATCAAACGGGATCCTGGAATGGTCTGGATTTGTTCCATGCTCTATAGTGATTGCCCCCTGCAGGGAAGTTACCCAGCTGATGCCCAACCTCTGGAGAAGGCACTACATGCTGCACACATATTAAGTATGGTGCTATGGGCATGAGATTTAGATGCCTGAATGCCTGGGTCCATTCATGGGTCATGTACTTCCGGCGGCTATTCTGCCATTGGTAAATATGGGGAAATAATACAATAATAGACTCAGCTTGTCTATTGTGTCTTACGTCTAACTCTCCAAGAGCTACCAGTATCCTCATTTTACAGATGGAGAAACTGAGGCACAGGGAAGGGACTTGCCCAAGGTCACCCAGTGACTTCCAGTGGTGTATCCCAGCCATGGGGCCAGGTTGCACTTAAGTTCTCCTCGGAGCAACTCCTGCCTCCCAGGACTGAATCCTGACCTCAATGAAGTCCAGGGCCCAGCTCTGATGGATTGAGCAGAGCCAGGACTTAGCCTGTAACAATCTGAAACTAAAGCTAAAAGTTTACGCTCTTGAGTCTGTCCAGTCTTCTGCCTTCAGAGCTTCTGCCTCAGCTGTTTCATTGCACCAGTCCAGTGTCCTGGCCACCAGGGACACGCTCCAGCGAGCAGAATCAGTGGCTTTCCAGGATTTAAGGATGGCTCCCAGAAAAAGCACGGTCGATAACAGAGAGTGGCCAGCCGGAGCATGAGACAGATCCTGGTGGACACGTCCTCCACAGACCACGTGACCAGAGTGTATTTCCACAGCAAGGAGACTGAAGAACTCAGAGATGCTCCAAGCCTCTAGTCCAGTGATACTCAGACCTCAGTGGTTGAGGGGCCAAATTAGCAATCAACATTACCCAAAGGAGCCAGTGTGAATTCATTGTTTCACTTACATATATATTATTCTCATGGCAAAATGACTGACCAAGTGTTCTATAATTGGTTAATAATATAGTAAAAGCATCCTGATTGGTTAATAACTGAGACTGAGTGATTGAATTATTAACCAATGTTTTAATAACACGTTCTGCAAAGAGCCGCAGGAGACACATTAAAGAGCCGTTTGTGGCTCACGAGCCTAAGTCTGAGTCTCGCTGCTTTAGGAGATACCATCATGCTCAGCTGAGAATCTACTTCTGTCTTCCAGAGGCCAGCTCCATGCGAGGGCTTCTTCTCCATAGCCCCAGGGTGGACGCACCCGCTCCACAACTGCAGCAGGAGTTCAAGGTTTCACTGAACAGTCCAGCAGAGGATGGACTCTCTGCCAAGCTTGTGTGAGAGTTAGAGTCCAGTTCCTGGAGTGTGGGATTCGAGCAATGGTCAGACTGGGATCCATCACATTCAATGGTCCTGTCTGCCAGGCTGCCCAGTGACCAGTTCAAGGTGCAAGAATGCCCCTAGTGGGCAATGAGGGACTAGCCCCCCACACCCCACAGAGGGCACTCAGGCTAGCACATGTCCTGCAGCAGCCCCGCCATGTTAATCCTGGCCCGCGTCATTGCGGGTGATAGTTTTATTATTCCTATACGTCTCATCCTTTAGGAATCCCGCTAAGCTCTTTGCTTCAGTGACATCTTGTGACAGCGTAACCCAGCCCCATCACTGTGCTGGACATCACATCCCAAATACACCCTCGGGGCTGACTTCAAGAGCAGTGGGAATTTCGGGCCCCCCCGGCCCCATGTGCAGAGTCCTGCGGGCTCCATAGGCTGGGGGTAGTGCAGGGGGACGTGGGCACACCCAGGCGTAGGCTGTCTCTATGATGGGGCTCACATTGTTGTTCATCTCTCTGTTCTAGCTGGCTGCCTCCATCTCAGCCTTAGCACTTCTGTTCTCACCCAGCCCCGTCTCTCTCCCAGGGTTCAGATGGGAAACCCCCAGCGAGCGTCCAATGTGTGCTGCATGAAAGGCAGCTCCCTGTGTGCTGGGGAAACCTTTGGCGGAGGGAGCGGATTCCCGACGTGGTTGTGCATGGCAAGGAGAGGAAGGGCAGCCAGGCTGCACAGCCCATCAAAGCAAATCCTCACTCCCCATAGACTCAACACGATCCCCATAGAGATCGGGCGTTCCTGAGCCCAGGGGGTTAGGGATACACCGCTGTGGACTGTCTGCTCTCTTGCGCTGTGTACTGCCTTGTGTGTGCCCTGAAGCGGGGGCTGCAACTGGCTGATTATATGCCAGTGAAGAAACTCGTCAGCCCTGGAAGTTGACCCAGCGAACCAATCTCTCCCTTCGTGAGGTCCTCACTTGGGAGCATATTCTGCACTTGCTCTGCCTATGCAAGCTTCTCCTGCAGTCCCTACTAGATATGGCATTCTTCCTCACTGGAGCGTTGCTGGGCACTGCCACCCAGCTGCTGCATTCCACCCCAGAGCTGGCTGCATATCGCTGGAGGTTGAAGTGGTTCCTAAGCCTATGGCCAGATCCTGTCCTGGCCAGCACCACAAGGGGCAGCATGATGGCGGCAGATGCATCCCTTGCTCCAGAACTCCAGCTGGCGGGGACCAAAGATTAGGAAAGGGGCAGTGCGCTCCCTGGGGTACAGCATGGTGCATTCACGATGGGCAGCTTGTGGGTGGGTGGATTGCAGACATGGCCCTTTGCTGGCCACCTACTGCCCCTTGGGGCCGTGCACCGTAAGCCATCCTCTGTCCTCCTGCTCACACAAGGGAGGGAACAGCCCCCCCTCCCTGTGCAGCCTTGTGGGCATGAAGGGGGCTGAGCCGCTCCAGGCTCCCTGTGCTGGAGGAATGTCACCTGCAGCACTGGAGTGGGCCTCCCCACAGGGATGCAATTTCCCGCCATACAGCTGACCCTGCGGTCACTCTCCACCCCGATGTGTTTCTATTGATTCACTTGGACTCAGAGGGACGCCTATGGAGCATCCCGCATGGGGAAGTGACCCAACCTCTCGGGATGTCACCAGCTTAAAACCAAATTGCCAAAGGACCGGAGATGTGTCTGCCAGCTGTGGGGGCTGGTTCAGCAGTATGGGAGCACGGTCACTATCAGCAAGGGCGTCTCCCGGGGCGACGCGGGCAACCAGAGATCAGGCCCTATTACTGTGAGCCTAAGGGAACAAATGACAGGGAATGCCCTGCCCCACACCACCAGCTCCAGCCCTGCCCCTCAGACTTACCCTGCTCTGTCCCACCCCACCCTACAGCCTCACCCTGCCCGACCCCATCCATCCTGTCCCGTCCCATCCCACACAGCTTCACTCCGCCACACCCCACCCAATGACCCCTTAGTGAAGAGCTCATCCTCCCCAAAGGCACCATCCCCGTTCTGACTCCCAGTACATAGCCCTCCCCCGACAATCAGTACCAGGGAAGGGGGAGCGGAGGTTAACCCCTTGTTCACCAGGGAGTAGGTAGTGCTCCTGCCCTGTGACACCTTCCCTCCCAGCCCAGCATCAACTCCAATGGAGTCCGTCACAGCCCCCCTCAATCCTCTCTCAGCCCCACTCTACCCTCTCCTCACCCCATGGAAAAGAGAGGTGTCCTGCAGCGCATCCCACCCACCATCTGATCTGGGCTCCGGAGAACCCAAGTGGGAAGCCATTTCCAGGGACCCCTGCCGCCACCCCATCCCAGGCACCCATGTGGGAAGAGCCGAGTAGGACTCCACACCCTGCTATCCTCAGGCTCCTAATGACTTTATGGGAGTTGAGGGCGCTCAGCACCTCCCAGGATCAGGCCTAACAAAAGTCTAGCTAGATGTTGCCTGGTCCTTACTGGAGATGGGTTTCTACCTCTGTAACTGACCCTAATGGAAACCCAAGAGCCAGACACCCGTGAGCTCTGACTCGGGTCCCTCTTAAGTGCACGTGTCAGCCAGGGGGGACCCAGATTAATTTAACAAAAGTGGAAACAGGCCCAGAGATCAGACCTGAGATGAGCCTGGGCCCCCAACACCTTTGCTACCTTAGCCGAAGCCTGACGCACCATGGTGCAAAGAAGAACCAGAACTGCGCTGTTGCATTTATTTACTGCTCTGGATTGAAAGATCGAGCACATCAGACAGCAGGACCTGCTCTGCTTTCCAAGGACATTCCACCGCCCTGGGCTAAAACTGCTGGTGTAAATCCTGAAGTGGCTGTCTGGGAAGAACAGAGAAGCAAGGAGGCCATGCTGCAGCAGGGCCCCTTATCTACAGCCCAATGCCATTTTGCATGCAGCGATCCTGTGCTTGCACGGGCAACATAAGGGCACTCTTACATAAACCACCACCATATGCCATTGGTCACCCCCGGGTCAGTCCAGCGGCTCAGCCAGGAAGGGGGAGCGCTGATCACAGGGATGGAGCAAGGCCAAGCTGGCTGGGAGGAGAAACCTCGGCATTCCTCAGTCTGATTTAGAAGCAAGACAGTGCCCAAAAACACAAGCTTGGGAGGAAAGAATCAAAGCAGAACCTGAAATTCCCCTGAGCAGCAAGGCCGGAAACAATGTGAATCTCCATCCTGCAGACCTAGTGCTGTGAGCTCCCTGGCTTGGTCCGTCCGTCCCTTCCCCCTTTGGGGAGGGAGCTGGGGACACTCTAATTAATGGTGCAGAAACGCTGAAAAATAACCCACAATAGTTTCCCTTCCTCCCACCTCCACCCGCCCAATGCCTGTATATGTGCATGTCGCCCAAGAAGCACAAAGCCCGGGATGTTAGACAGATAGGCAGACAGGAAGGATACCCTAGTGGTTAAGGCCCTAGCCTGTGCACCAAAGACCTGGTTCAGTTCCCTGCGTGGCTGCAGAATCCCTGCGTGACTTCGAGCTAGTCACTCTGGGTACGCCTACCCTGCACGCTAAGCCCGAGTCTGAGGGATGTGGACTTGTAGACTCGGTGTTTCCAAGTCTGTGCCAGAGCGTCCACACTGCATTGTAAACTGGGCTTGCAGTGACTGGGCCCGGGTCTCACAGCTGTGTGAATGCATCCACACCGCACTGTGCTGACCTTCTGACTCAGGTCTGCAGCTTGAGCTGAACCAAACTGACAGGGTGCGGAGCTGAGCCAGCAGGGCCTGGGAGGGTCCTAGGAACCGGGTGCTGAGCACTTGCTGACCCGAGTCAGACTGATTGGTGTGTGGACGGAAGGGGGCCTTGGGCTCAAACCTGAGACAGAGCCCAGGGTTAGTGTGCAATGCAGACATAGCCAGAGGGCCTGATTTTCAAAGGGGTTTAGGTGTCTATTGAGATTTTTCATATGTGCCTAACTCCCACTGGTTTAAAAAAAATCTCACTAGTTGTCTATCTGCATCTTTAGGTGCCTGATTGCCCTTGAAAACCTGACCCGTAATCTCTCTAGGGCTATGTCTACTCTGCAAACCACCCCCACAGCAGCAAGTCCCAGAGCCTGGGTTAACTGATTTTGGCTGGCGCTACTGCGCTAAAAAGAGCCCTGTAAACGTTCCCGCTCAGACTCTGAGACCCACCACCTCCGCGGGTTTCAGAGCCTGAGCAGGAACCTCTACACTGCTGTTTTTAGCCCCGCGGTGCGAGTCCTGCAAGCCCAAGTCAGCTGACTAAGGCTCTGAGATTCACTGGGGCAGGGTTCTTTTTGCAATGTAGAGGTACTCTGTGTCTCAGTTCTCCACCTGTAAAATGGAGATAGTAACACAGCCCTACCTCAGGGTAAATACAGTGAGGTGCTCAGGCACTGTGGTGCTGGAGGCCAGACAAGCGCCTAAGATAGTTGGATGCAGCGGCTCTTATCACCTATAGATCTCCAAGGGGTGTGTCGTTTTCCCTGGTTCACAGATGAGGCTCAAAGAAGAGAGCGGGTACGTTCCCAAGGTCACGCAGGGAGCGGTTTGCAGCTATGAATAGAAGCCTGTGCTGAGTCCCGGCCGGATGCCTCATCCACTGAACCACCTGCCTCTCAAGCGGAAAGGGAAGTCACAGCTGCTTTCCCCTGCCACCTCTCGGCAGATGTTTTGCCACCAGGTCTGTGCTGCTGGGTTAGACACCCGTGAACCTGGGGTCTTCCTCATGAGCCAAAGTCAGAGTCGAGCATCCACAGTGGCAGAGAGGCTTTGAGCCTGGCCTGACCCCTCTCTTGCAGTCCATGCCGCACTCGCTACCACACCAGGAAGGGGGAAAGAGTCCTGGGACTGTTTGCTAATGACCAAAGACATCTGCGTTTAAAGGAAGACCTTGGCTCCCGCCCAGCCCCGCTTCCTTCCCTACACGACCGGGCCATGCACTGGGCTTAGGAACCAGTGCGGAAAAAATAACAGGGGCCCCAGACCCTTCCCTGATCCGTAGGACCAAGCACACACCGAATCTTTTCAGGATGACCCTTTCCTTACTGTGTGGAAGGGCCAAAATATTGCAGGAGAACTGGATTCCACACTCCATTTCTGCAGTCTAAGCAGGTCTGCTGATCAGGAGCAAATCCAGCGCCTGGACTGCCAATTGCCAGGTGGGATCCAGACTCCAAACCCTCACCTTAAAGCTGGATTTGTGAGACCACGGCTTGCCATCAGCAGAGGATGTTATGAGCCTGAAGAGGGAGGGAGTCTACTGGTTAGAGCAAGAGACATTACTGGCTTTGGGAAGAGATCTGGTTGGAGCAAATGATGGCTCATCAGGACTCCTGGGTTCTATTCCCACTGCTGCCTCACTGTGTGGCCTTGGACAAGAAATGTCACCACTCTGTGCCTCAGTTTCCCCCTCTGCACAATGGGGACACTTGCTTGTCTCACAAGCATTGTGAAGTTTAATTCTTTAATAGCTGTGAAGTTCTTTGGGCTCCTTGGAAACAAAGTGCTAAGGCACTGTTATGTCTGGAGAAGGATTCATAGATTCTAGGGCTGGAAGGGACCTCGAGAGGTCATCGAGTCCAGCCCCCTGCCCTCATGGCAGGACCAAATACTGTCTAGACCATCCCTGATAGACATTTATCTAACCTACTTTTAAATATCTCCAGAGATGGAGATTCCACAACCTCCCTGCGCAGTTTATTCCAGTGTTTAACCACCCTGACAGTTAGGATGCACTGGGCTGGAAGGAAATCCATGCCCAGACATAGTACAATACATAAATCACGGGCCAGAATCCCTCCACTGGTGGAAGTCGATTGAAGCCAATGGAGTTCCGATGAGCAGCTGCAGATTTGGCCCAGTCTTTCCTTCAGGGTGTCTCTGGTAGATATCCCATGACCTTTTCTCCCTGCCCAAGGCTGGACAGCAGCGTTACCATGCCCAGACCCGCGTTGCCTCTAGCATGTGTTCAGGTAACTCCTGCAAATGTGCCAGGAAACTACACACATGGGGGCCGATTATATTTTTTCCAGAGCTGGCCTCGAATCCTGCCTTTTGCAAGGTGACTGGGATCTGGGGCATGGTGCTGGCAGAGCATCTGCGGCCCAGCTGAGCGGGGCAGGGGGCTCCCAGTGAGGCGGGGGGGAAGGGGATCGGGTTTCGCGGCTGCCTTTTCCTTTCATTTGGGTCTAGGCCTGTGTGTCTGACAAACCTTCTAGCGTTAGGATTTACACTCCCCTCTTGTATTGGGAGCGGGCAGATTCTCAGCCAAGACGGGGATGTGGAAAGCTTCCCAGGGCTACAAGGAAATGGGATATTCTGTGTGTGTAGCCTTGAAACCCAAGCCAGCGACGGAGCCTCCCACCCCTTCCCCAGCCCATGCTGAGCCTCGCCAAGGCCCTGGTCCTTTCATATTTCATCCTTTGTGAAACGTGTGTGACTATCGTAAGCATATGAAAGCCGGGGCTTGGCTGCTTGTTCGGGCTGGGAAAAGAGCAGCCAGACGCTGTGCAACTTTCCCCCGTGCAGCTTTGCAGATTCATCTTGCTCCTGAAGTGCAGAACCTCCTGCTATTTCCACCCTCTGCCTCGCCAGCTTTGCTAGGCACCTCACACCGACCAAATCTATAGCCTCCTCCCCTGCTATTCCAGTCCTGGGCTCCCCCTCTGCAGCTGTGCCAATGCACTCCAGCCCCGCTCTGCAGACCCTCCTGCTATTCCACTGCTGGACCCTCCCACCCAGAGCTCTGCCAGTGCCCCTCAATCCTGACCCGCTGCCCCCCCGCTATTCCAGCCCTGAGCAGTGGCTGCCAATCAAACCCCAGGGTGTGGTAATTTGTGTGATGTGGACAAATACATGTCTGCAGTGTAACAGACGAAGGCTGCGAAGCTCATCTCTGTACCACCCCCAGCCCGCTGCTAGCCCAAATCTCCAGAAGCAAAAGCTCACCCAGTCTGCCCCTCCCACCCCAAGTTCTCCAAAGCGTCCTTGCCGGCAGCACTAGCCACACACACAGCTCCGGCCGATCATCAGCTGTTTTCCAGTGTGCGTGTGTGTGTGTTTGATCATGGGGGGCAGTTGCATGGGAACAGGCTCTTCCGTGCTTACAGCAGATCAGCTGCTGCTGCTGATTCCCCAGCTCAGATCACACCCATTCGTGGAAGGGTTACAGAGAGTCCAGGACTCCAGACGGGGACTAGAACTGCAGCATAGCCATGCCGGAGCATGAACACTGCTGTTGTCAGACAGATGTCCCTAGTAATACCACAGGGGGCGGCGGGGGGGGGGGGGGGGAGGAGGATGGCCATAGTAACTGAGGATGATCAGAGCAGAGCTGATACCGGGTGTCCCTTCATCAAATGACTCTGTCTCTTAACAGGAGGCATCAGTGCATCTTTCGGCCCGGTAGCCTGCTTCTCATGCTTGCATTGCAGCTGTACCACAAACGAGGGACTGGAACAGACCCTGGTAAGCCACCACTCCCCCTTCTCCCACAGATCACTCCATGTCTGCCTGCCATGGGCACTCAGCAGCTCTGCTAAGAGTACGCGCATCCCGCCCCCCCCCACACTCCCATGAAACATACAACCGTTCCGCAGAGCCGGTGGTCAACAGCACGCAACATTTCAGGGCACCGCTGTATTTACTGCATGAATGTCACCTCGGACAGCCCACGTTCGGCGCCCCCGGTGCCTCCCTTCTGTCTGTGGACAAAGACCCCACCACCACCACCACCCCAGAGATCTGCCCTTCCACAGCTGCGATCATCACAGCTGCAAAATACGAAAGTTGATTTCTTTGCAGCTGCCTCTCGCTAGGATGCTAGGCACAATCTGTCATCCATTTTCCTCTTGAGTGTCACATTCCAGCTCCCCCGCCCCGTGCCCAGACACAGATGCACACTATTACACACACACACACCAGTCCGTCTTGTGGTCTCTGGCTGATGCCTGACATCTCATAGCTCTCTCTTCCCCATGCCAGTAATATCATGACATGCACATCACTCCCCACCCCCCCCCACACACAACACACAACACACACCAGCCCAGCTTGTGGTCTCTGGCTGTCATCTCACACCTATCCCTTCCCCTGTCAATGACACAGCTGAGATAATCATGCCATGTACACCCTTACACACGCATCAGCCCAGCTTGCGGTCTCCGGCTGATGTCTGTATCTCCCAGCTCTCCCTTCCCCTTGTCAGTTCCACCAGCCGAGACAATCACAACGCCGCCCAGGAAAGCGGGGCTTATCTATCCCCCACATTTCTGTTCCTGGGGGGTGTCTGCTCTCTCCTGCCTTGCGCCTTCCCCCTCTCCCTGTTCTAGCTCGCACGGCCCCGCCAAGGCAGGGGGTTTCTCTCGGGCTAGGAAAGGCTCGCTTTGCCAAAGCAAGCATTGTTCTCCGGAGACAAAGTGTGTGTGTGCTGGAGAGAGGGGGGGGCTTTTTTAAGGTAGAACCTCAACGAAACACTGACAAATACCCAGGGGAAAAAGCCATGTAAAGAGCCCCAATGTGCCGGCGCCTTGCAGAATAAAGGAAGAGGGGAAGGAGAAACCCAGGAGCAGACGAGTAGCAGCTCCGGGACTCAGCATTTCCTCCGGGCACTTTTCACTCCTTACCCTCCGCTAGTCCCTTTGATCTCAGCCTAAACGGGACCCAAATGCCGGTAACAAGCCCCTGCAAAGGGAGAGGATGTTCCCCCGCAAACTCGCCCTCGCTTTCAACCGCGGGCCCCTGGATTCAAGGGGGCAGAACCCCTGCCCCCTCCCCTATTCATTCATTCACTCCTGGCCCAGCGGATCCCGCTCCGGAGTTGGACTCGCCGACGGTAACGGGTGGGGGGCGCGGGGACGGGACTCACCCAGCATCTGGCTGAAGAGCAGCTGCTCCAGGTCCCCCAGCACCGTCACCACGAGCTCCGGATCCACCTTCAGGTAGGCTCTCTCCTCCTGCCCCTTCCCCGCCGGGCCGGGCGCCGGCGCGGGCTGTTGCGGCGGCTTCTCCCGGCCCTTGGCTTTGCTGGAGAGGATCTCGTCGTCGGATTTGCTGTCCTCCGCCCCGCCGGCCTCGGGCGCCTTGCTCAGGGGCTTCACCTCGGCGTAGGGCCCGCGGGGGATGCGACTGGGCTTGCCGAGGCTGGACGGGAGCGGGGCCAGCGGCGGCTTGGCCAGGCCGGGGGCGAGCCGGGCTTGGAAGAGGGAGTGCTCCGACTTGGAGAGGCTCTTGGACATGAGCGGGGCGTCCTTGGCTTTCAGCCCCCCGCGCCCGCCGCCCTTGGCCGCCTTGGCCATGTCGTCGCTCCAGCGGGGCTCGTAGAGCTGCATCTTCTTCTCGGCGTCGGTGAGGAAGGCCAGGTTGGTGAGGGACTTCTGCTTGCGCAGGCTGGGGCCGGGCGGCAGCCGGCTCTCCACGCTGCCCGACTTGAAGACCCGCAGCTCGTGCGCCCCGGGCGCTTTGGGCCGCTTGGGCACCATGCCGCCGCCCTTGCCCTCGGCCCCCTTCCGGTAGCCCTTCAGCTCCTCCGGCCCCTCGCCGCCGAGCTCCAGGCTTTTGAGGTTGGTGCCAAGCATCCCGCCTGCGCTGAAACCATTTAACACGCCGGCTGCTGGGTGGGGGGAGAGGGGGGCACGGAGCGGGGAGAGAAGAGAGAGAGAGAGGCGGTGAGACCAGGGGGGTGCCCAGCCCAGCCCAGCGCGCTCCGCTGCGCCCCTCCGCGCTGCGCCGCGCCGCCGGCAGACTGAGACCCGGCGGAAGGTCCGGGCCCGCAGAAAGGGCCCTCCCCCTCCGCCGCCTGCCTGCGATGCTCAGCCAGCGAGGGGAGGGGACGGGAGGGGGGCAGGGCCGCCTTCTAGTTCGAGCGCTAGGGGAGGGGAGGCTGCGCGCCCGGGTGTGCGCAGGGCTAGTGGCGGGGGTGGGGGGGGGGGGATGCGGGCTGGTTCCCTAAAGAGCCCAGGAGGAGCCAGCGCCCCGCCTCGCCCCCCCCCCCCCACCAAAGGCGAGAGGCGGCTCCGCCCCACACACCCCTCCCGACACCCCTCCACGGTCCCTGCCCTGGATCGCCTGCGTTCCCACGGTCACCCGGAGCGCACAGCGCATGGCCGGCTTTGCAAAGGGACTGCTGCACCCAGGGGCGGCCCCCGGCCCCATCGCCTCGGGAGCCTGGCCCCACGGTGCGCCCCTGCCACCCCCTGCCCAGGGCACTGCGCTCCCCGGTAGGATGTGCTCGGGAGGAAGCGAGGGGCCAACCCTGAGCCCCGCTCCGTCGGGCCCCAAGCTGTTCCGGCTCCCCCAGCGGTCCCAAGGCTTTCGCTCCACGTTGAGTGGGAGGCACAGCCGGGGATCGGGGATCGCGTGGGCCGGTCACTCCCAGATCCACAGAAGGCAGCCAGAAAAAAGCCTTCCAGACCCCTTCTGGGGACAGCTCAATGGCTGCTCGCCCCGTCTCCTGGGTTCAAAAGCAGCACCCTGACTGTGTCCTCTCACAGCAGGATCTCAAAGCGCTCAATAGCCCTGTGAGGTAGGGCGTATCATTATCTCCAGGGTACAGAGGGGGAAACTGAGTCACAAAGCTATTACGTGACTTCTCTAGTGTGGCAGCACAGTGTATCGGAGTCCGGGATGGAGTCCTGACCCCAGTGCCCTGCTTGGGGCTGCACCCCCTGATCTCACAACCCCTTTACCAGGCTGTCCTGGCACACAGGGTTTGAAGCAGGCACCCCCCTCTTAAAGAACAGGGTTTGAAATTTCGCCCTTGGTGACAGGGGCTGGGAGCAGAGATGCTGCTGAGGGGGCTGAGGAAAGGGGAGAATCAGGGTCAGGGTGGCAAATATGTGATGGGGTGGGAAGCGCCTGCTCAGGCTGCACACAGAGAAATACCTAGGCCTTGTCACTAGGGCTAGCTCAGGACTGTATAAAGAAAATCCAGACTCAGTGGACAGGAAGGGGGAACCTTGTGGGAGCTGAGGGGAAGCAGAGCTGTCCATGGGTGCTCCGGCGAGGTAGAGCGGCCTGCAGACACTGAGGGGAAGAGGAGCCTCCTGCGCGGGTTGAGGAGAAGCCAAGCCACCAAGCAATGCTGAGGAGAAACGGAGCCACCTGTGGGTGCTGAGAAGCGGAGCCACCCGTGGGTGCTGAGAATTGAAGCCACCCATGGGTGCTGAGAAGCGGAGCCACTTGTGGGTGCTGAGGAGAAGCAGAGCTACCCATGGGCAGTGAGGAGAAGTGAAGCAATCTGTGGGTGCTGAGGAGAAGCAGAGCAACCCGTGGGTGCTGAGGAGAAGCAGAGCTACCCATCGGTGATGAGAAGAAGCAGAGACACCCATGGGCAGTGAGGAGAAGTGAAGCAATCTGTGGGTGCTGAGGAGAAGCAGAGACACCCATGGATGCTGAGGAGAAGCAGAGACACCCATGGGCAGTGAGGAGAAGCAATATGTGGGTGCTGAGAAGCAGAGCTGCCCGTGGGTGCTGAGAGAAGCAGAGACACCCATGGGTGCTGAGGAGAAGCAGACACATCTGTGGGTGCTGAGGAGAAGCAGAGCTGCCCGTGGGTGTTGAGGGGAAGGAAGAGGCCTAGCCCAGGAACAGAAAGCGAAGGATGTGAGGGCTGAGGCTCACTGGACGTCCGCAGACATCCCAAGAGCAAACGCCTATTGGAGGAAGTTGCCTCTCGGCTCTGCCCCTGACTCATTGCAGGGCTGGGTTGTGGCCAGCCAAGCCTGCTCCAAACCCAGCCAAGATAACACGGAGCAGGCCTGTTCATTTCACATGGACAGACAATGACTTGGAGCCTCCCCGTGGTCCACTCCCCCTCCAATGTCTGGCCCGCTTAGTCACAGTGATGACCCTGCAGAGGCTCTGTACTGAGGTCCCAGCTCCCGTGGGTTTGGGAAAGTTTGGAGGGAATGTTCAACCAGAAGCCCGAGGGGCCCAGAGACCTTCCCTGTGCCCAGGCCCGGTTGCTGCAGGATCATGGAGCAGTTTCTCCTTGCAGCAGTCTAGGACGTCCGGAGAGCAAGGCCACTCTGGCATGTCCACACGTGCAGAGCTGGATGGTGCAAGGAGCTAATCACCCTCTGTTCCCCAGGGGTCGGTGGGAAGGAAGGAGGGGGCCTAGCCCTCAGCACCGGATTGAACCGAACCCACAGCACATCTTACAACTGTCCTGCCAGCACAGTCTGTGTCTCCTAGCCCATAATGCGGGGAGCAGAGGCAGCTTCTACATGCCATGCACCGCACTGTGGGATGGAGCTCAGGAGACAGGCTGGATCGGTGCAGTGTGCTCATGGTTTCCATCTGTTTTTATACAGCGCCTGTCCCTGTGGTATCTGCTCCGCTTTATCACCACGGATCTCCATCCACAGCGCTGCCCAATCTGCCTGACCCTGTAGGTACACCCCAGGAGGGCAGGCTCATCTCCCCAGGGGCCTGCCTGTCACCGTCTCTGCACTGTGCTTTGCAGTCCTACTTACTGCCCTGTCCTCAGCAGTCCCCCAGCAGCTCTCTCCAGGTCTCATAGTCCTGACCCCACTGTTCGGAGGGCGGGGATTGTTAAACCCATTTTGTGGCATGGGGAAACGGAGGTGACACAACTTGCTCCAGCTTATACAGTTAGAGTAGGTGGAAGAGTCAGAAATAGAACCCAAGAGTCCTGCCTGTCCAGTCTCCCACATGTTTGACTAGTGACTCAGCTGGCCTCAGTGCTCCAGACAGCACGTCCAACTCCCCCCTCCCCAACATGGCTACCTGAGGGCACCTGCTCAGAGGATGAAAGCAGCGAGCCAGCTGGAGACGGGCACCTCTGAGCTGAGCCAAAGCGCATTGAAATCAATGGAAAGACTCCAACTGGATCAGATCCCTATCACTGCCGTGCCACCCTGGGCCCTGAGAGCTGCGGGTGCAGGTGTGAGAGAAGGCAAAACCCTGTGGAAGGCGGGTCTGCGTGAATCTGTCTGCCCATCGCTAATATTCCAAGGGAATTAAGGGCAAAGAGGGAAGTGGGTTCTGGTGATCATCATTTTTTGTTAATTACCCTTCCCTTAGGAGGGGGGAATTAATTCTATCTGGTGACCTCACACAGGATTCCATGGCAACCGATGAAATATATTGCATTAGGGCACATTACTATGCTATAGAGATAAGGAAGAGGGAGGAGACTTGGAAAAGCAGAGAAAACTCCTGCAGACAGACCAGAGCTCCTTGGGACCCGATTCTGCAGTCGTTTCTTAAGCAAAACTCCCTGTGACGGGAAGATCAGGCCCTTAGCCACTGAGAATCACAGGAAACAGGGACCGAGACACGCTGGGGAACAGATCTCCTTGGGGAAGCAACAACTCCTAGGGATTGGAGCACGGGCCTGGGAGTCAGAACCCGAGTTCTCATCCTGGGTGGCCTTGGGCATCTCTTGGGCATCTCTTACTGGGTGGCCTTGGGCATGTCTCTTCCATCTCCCTTAGCTGCCCATCCAAAGAAGTTACTTTCATGAGTGAGGCCAAGAGGATCTGGGCCGTGCTTCTGCCTTATTGCTAGTTTCTGGGTTGGCTCTGTCCCAGTCATCTGGTCTGGCTCATTGATTCGTAGATTCTAAGGGCAGAAGAGACCACTGTGATCATCCAGTCTAATCTCCTGTATGACACAGGCCACAGAACTTCCCCAGAATCATTCCTAGAGCAGAGCATTTAGAGAACAGATCCCGTTTTGATTTTAAAATTGCCAGTGATCGAGAATCCCCCACTGCCTTTGGTAAATTGTTCCAGTGGTTAATTACCCTCCATGTTAACAATTTACACCTTATTTCCAGTCTGAATTTGTCTAGCTTCAACTTCCAGCCATTGGATTGTGTTAGACCTTCCTCTGCTAGACTGAAGAGCCCGTTATTAAATATTTGTTTCCCATGTAGATACTTATAGACTGTGATCAAGTCACCCCTTCGTGGGTTTTAGCCCGCGAAAGCTTATGCCCAGATAAATTTGTTAGTCTCTAAGGTGCCACAAGGACTCCTCACCCCTTCACATTCTCTTAGTTACGCTAAATAGATTGAGCTCCTGGAGCCTATCACTCTAAGGCAGGTTTTCTAATCCTTTAATCATTCTCATGGCTCTTCTCTGAACCCTCGCCCCTTTATCAACATCCTCCTTGAACTGTGGGCACCAGAAATGGACACGGCCTTCCAGCAGTGGTCATGCCAGTGCCAAACAGGTAAAACAACTTATCTGCTCCTACTTGAGATTCCGGTGCATCCCAGGGTCACATTAGTTGTTTTGATCACAGCATCACAGTAGGAGCTCCTGTTCAGCTGATTATACACCATCACCCCCAAATCTATTTCAGAGTCACTACTTCCCAGGATAGAGTCCCCCATCCTGCAAGTACGGCCTGCGTTCTTTGTTCCAAGAGGTATACATTGACAATTGGCCATAATAAAACATATATTGCTTGCTTGCACCCAATTTACCAAGCGATCCAGATCACTCTGAATCAGTGACCTGTCCTCTTCATTATTTACCATTCTCCCAATTTTTGTGTCATCTGCAAACTTTATAAATAATGATTTTATGTTTTCTTCCAGCTCATTGATAAAGATGGTAAATAGCGAAGGGCCAAGAACTGACCCCTGCAGGACCCCAATGGAAACACGTCTGCTTGATGACGATTCCCCATTTCCAGTTACAAGTTGAAACCTACCAGTTACCCAGTTTTTAATCCATTTAATGTTATATTGTTCTACCTTTTTAATTGAAATGTTGTGCACTACCAAGTCAAATACTTTACAGATATCTAAACATATTACATCAACACTATTACCTTTATCAACCAAACTTGTAATCTCATCAAAAAAGATATCAAGTTAGTTTGACAGGATCTGTTTTTCATAAACCCATGTTGATTTGCATTAATTATATTATCCTCCTTTAGTTCATTGTTAATTGAGTCCCCTATCAACCACTCCATTATCTTGCCCCAGATCAATGTCAGGCTGACAGAACTACTATTACCCGGGTCATCCCATCTACCCTTTTTAAAATTGGCACAAGATTAACTTTCTTTCAGTCTTCTGGAACTTCTCCAGTGCTGCAAGACTTACTGAAAATCAACATTAACTGTCCAGCGAGTTCCTCAGCCAACTCTTTTAAAACTCTTGGATGCAAATTATCTGGACTTGCTAATTTTAAAATGTCTGTCTTCAGTAGGTTCTGTTTAACATCCTCCAGAGATACTAGTGGAATGGAAAGAGTGTTATCATCACATGATGAGACCACATTACCTGTTTTTCCCCAAACAGAACAGAAATATTTATTGAACACCCTTTCCGCACTCTTATTGGTCATTCTACCATTTCCATCTAGTAATGGACCAATAACATTGTCAGGATTCTTTTTGTTCTCAGTATATTTAAAAAACTCATTATTGTCCTTAACACTGCTGTCCATAGATTTTGCCTTGTGCCCCTTGGCTTCCCTTATCAATTTTCTACAATTCCTAATTTCTGATTTATATTAATTACTGTCAACTTCACTCTTCTTCCATTTTACAGCTGCCTTCAATTCCCCTCTAAACCAACCAAGTTTTTTTTTAAACTAGCACAGCCTGCTTCCTAAGTTATGGGACTAATCCTATGGGCACAATTGGGGGCCTTTGGGGACATCTAGTTCTGAAATGATTCCCAATGATCATTCACATTCTTCTGGTTATAGTCTTCCTTCTAGCTGTTTTGACTTATAATTGTTTTCAGCTCTGTGAAATTGTCCCTATTAAAGCACCAGGTGTGTGTGTATATCTATCTATCTATCTGTCTGTTACTGGTCTGGACTTTATTCTGCTTGCACCTGACAAATGTGATCAAGTCATGATCACTTGTACCTAAGCTACCATTAACTTTTAGTTCTGTGATCAGTCCCTCTTTATATGTCAGGACAAGGTCTAATATAGAATTTCCCCACGTTAGCTGCAACACTTTTTGGTTGATTCTTTAGGATGAGATTGTCAGATGCCTTGGGGATTTGAATGCCCAGTTCCCATTAATTTGGGGCACCCATATCCCTTAATCAGCAGCTTTGTACAGCCCAGGCATGTTATCTGTATTGATTGTCTGTGGCAGCTGCCGAGTAAATGAGCTAGACACAAATAAACTAATAACCAATTGTTGGGATGGGGTAACCAACCCTGCACCAAGCCAGCGAGGGTTAACAAGCTGCTGTGGCTGACTCGGCCCCACCCCACTACACCTGCACTCTCTGTCAGGTAATGAAGGGGCAGCTTCATTGTTGGCTGACCCTGAGGAGAACAGACCTCCTATTCTTTGCTGCCTGAACAGGGACAGCCCAGGACTTTTGCAGACTGTCAGAGCCAGTCCGCGGTGGACAGCACAGCCCCCATTGGCCGGGGACGGCGAACCGCGGCCAGTGGGAGCTGCGACTGGCCAAACCTGCCGCCGCGGCAGGTAAACAAACCGGTCCGGCGTGCCAGGGGCTTTCCCTGAAGAATCGGTGGACCACAGTTGAGAACCACCGCCTTAGCTGGAAAGTTTATTACTTTTGCAAACTGTACTGCAGGATACTTACTGGCAGAGCATTCAAGGGGGGCATCAGTAATTCACACCAGGATAAGGCAAGTAAGCCAAGGCCAGACTGTGAGGCCTGCTCCTTGCTTTCACCATGTTTGCACGCTCGCCTGCTAATTTGCTACTAATAGGTCTCAAGTCAATCATTTGCAAACCTGCAACACCCCAAAACTGAGGCTCCCAAAAATCAGAGGCCCTCTTTGAAAATGTGGCTGCATGGGCTGAGTCCATGTCAGACAGGCACCTGTTCCTGCCCTTTGTGCCCCCTGATGAACTGTAATGTGAACACTGTCAAGGCCAGCTCGCCAAAGGGACGTATCACACTGCAAAAATGAGGGGTCTGTAATAGGACTTTCTTTGGGTCTTGGACTGAGTTCTGTCCCTTTAAAGAATCATTTCAGCTAGAGAAGTTTCAGACGCTCCCTAAACCAACCTCTCCCTTGTCTCTTCTCTCCCTTTCTTTTTATATTCTCTGCACATCCCCGGAGTATCCCACCATCCTCCACTGCAGAGCCAGCTCCTTGCTGCCGTGGCAACAGCCATCCCAGTATTGGTCAATAAAATAACAACCCAGAGAGGTCTGGAGCATTTGTAAGACCAATCTGCAAAGGGATTTTTTTTCCGAGGGGAGGGGCGGTCTGATTATTCCTCTAGAAATGAGGTAACTAGATTTCCCTCCCTTTCCCCCCTCAAATCTCTCACTGTATCACTGGCAGCACAGAGCCTACAAAATACAATGAGCTGGAATAAATGTCTGTGAATGGTTCATTGAAGAATGACTTTGTAAATGTGGAATCAACCATCAAATTGGAAGGGGGCGAAGATGCCAAGCAAATATTGCACATAGTGGCTTCTGCATGGAGGAGATTAATTCGCCAGTGATTTTCTCCTAGTGACCCTCAGCCCGGATATAACGTCCCTCGATGCGGAGGGCATCTGTACGGGGAGCCCATTTGCTGTATCTCGCTTGCAACATTAAATTCTCTGCTCTCTCTCTCTCTTTCTCTGCATCCTCCTAGCAATGGGTTATTCCTGGAGCTCAAAGAAAAACTGAAAGGGGGGAAGACAGAGGAGAGAGCGAGTGATGCCCAGTGCTTGAGCATGTATAATAGATTGTTGGAATCCAATCAAGTCATTAGAGGAGGAAAGAGACAATGTTGCTGTATTCTTCTTTCCATTTAACAGCAAAGAAGGGGCTGGCAAGGGGAGTTTAATTTTGGTTGCAGCAGGATATGACTTGCTAAGTGGCTTGACCATCTCCCAGCAAAGCACTGGGATCAGCGTAGCCAATGGGATTTAGGCACTGAACCTGCTTAGGGGCTTTTGAAATTTTTTGCCTCTCCAGGCACTGAATCCCTTTGGAAATGAGTCATTTAGGTACTTCTGAAAATTTGACCCTAAATCTCCTTATTTTGTGGAAGGTCAGAGTGCAGGAGGTGGCAGGTGTGAGGTGGGGAGGCTGACGGGGCATGGGGACAGTGTGGGTGGCCTACAGGACCTCCACAGTGTGGGTGGCCTGCACTGACCACCTTTTGGAGGTTGTTAAATGAAGCTGCTGGGGTGGGGGAGAATATCGAGTTGTCCAAACGGAACCTTTTTGCAGAAATGTCTCCACTTCGATGAAAGTTTCCTCAGATCCAGGATGGAATTTCTGGGGTCAAAGCCAGAGAGAGACTGACCCACCGCAATATAGCCAAAAGCCCAGTGGTGAGGGCACTCACCAAGACCCAGGTTCAAATCCCGGCTTTGCCAGGTTCAGAGTAGGCACTTGAACCTGGGTCTCCCATGTGAGTGCCCTAACCACTAGGCTAGAGCAGTGGTCCCCAACGTGGTGCCTGCAGGCGCCATGGCGCCCGCCGGGGCATTTATGTGCGCCCGCTGTCAGGGCCGGCTCCAAGGAAGAAAGAGGAGAGGAGCATCCGCCGGAGAAGCATCGCCACTGAAATGCCGCCGTGCAGCGCTTCCAGTGGAGAAGCTTTTGCCGAAATGCCGCCGCGCAGCGCTTCCAGCGGAGAAGCTTTTGCCGAAATGCCGCCGAGAAGTGTCACTGCCCGCCACACTCTGATGAAGGGATGAATGTGCCCTTGGCCACAGAAAGGTTGGGGACCACTGGGCTAGAGCATCTGTGTCTCTGTGAGCCACTGAATAGATTTAATTATTTATACCAAGTGGAACAGCTTCAGAAGGAGAGGTTGACTCTATAGCTCAGTGGCTAGGGAACTTGGCTGACCCAAGTGCAAGCCCCTACTCTGAGCCAGGCAAAGCAGGGGTTGAACCTAGGTCTCCCATACCCCAATTGAGTACCCTAACCACTTGGCTATGCTGGAATGGGTCTGTAACCTCTTCCCCAAGCCCCAACGTCAGGCCAGTTTCCCATGCGCAACAGCCCAGCAGTTGTGCTAAATCAGAGCAAGGAGATGTTCACCTGTAGGGAGAGCTTGTGATGGGACGGAAACAGCCCCACATCACCCCAGCAAGATGAATCCCCACCCCCCCTGGCAGGAGCCCCGGGATCTGAGGGTCTATTTTTCACTCTAAGCACCACAGCCGAGTGCAGTTCTAATGTACATTGCCGAATCCCAGATCAGAAGGGCTGCCGACGTGCAGAGATCTAGGGGCTTGAGGATGGGACTGGAGTGGCGAGCCAGGGCTCTGCTGATCCACTGAGAGCAGAGAGCACCGCTGTCAATGCTGGTGCTGCTCCAGGCGTGCGAGCCTGCGTCTCTTCGTTCGGTTCCCATGCCGCTGCTGCCTCCTGAGCAGGCCCCGTGACAAATCTGCGCTCTCAGCCCGGACTCAGAGCTCCACCAGGCCGGATAGTGTTACACCCATGAGGCTGAGGGGCCAGGAGGAGCAGTTCCCAGAAAGAGGCTGTCATTTTCACACGGACTCGGTGAATTAAACACCCTCCCTAGCACCTGGAGACGGGCAGCAGCTGGCAGAGAGGGGTCTCTATTTTCCCAGGCAGGCTGAGGGCTGGGAACAGCTGGGCCCTGCTGGCACCGGGATTTGCCCACAATGGGCTCCCAACCTCACATGGCCATAAGGACCGAGAGACAGCAGGAAGGCAGGGGCAGGACCAGAGCCCCTTGGGCTGTGCCCTGCAGAGACACAGCACCTGCCCCAAAGAGCTTACAGTCTAAATGGGCAAGGGAGGCGAAGGGAAGGGGAAACTGAGGCACAGAGAGGCTCTTTAAGCCAATGCCTTAAAAACCCATGCTCTCTCTGTGCAAGCATAGCTGGATGAAATTCTCTGGCCCGTGCTATACAGAAGGTCAGACCGGATGATCAGACTGGTCCCTTCTGGCCTTAAAAGCCATGATTCTGTCAGGCATGGACCTTAAAGGCTCCATGTCCCTTTCCAGAAGAGTGGTGGCTTCGCACTGCTCCACAAGTACAGTGGTGAGTCAGCTGTGGTCCTGCCGCCAATGGCAAACATCTCAGCAATGTCAGTAGGGCAGGACCAGGTGCCCAGGTTGTAAAGCACTTTGACTGAGAGAGAATCTGGGATTCTGCTGGAGGAGCTGCAGAATTGGGGGCTGGAGGGGGGCAATGGGGACCAATCCTTAACTCTTACATGGGTTTTCCCAGCTGTAGATCACAAAGCGGGGTGTTATGTTACAAATGGGGGAAACTGAGGCACGCAGAGGGAACTCAACTTGCTCAAGGTCACAGAGCCAGTCAGTGACAGAGATAGGCTCAGAACTCAGGGCACTCCCAGTCCTCGGGAAAAGCAGGCTGGGGACTCAGGCTAAGCCAGTGACCTGTTGGAAGTCTATGCCTTGCCACACTACTCCCTTAGTTACTTTAGCCCCGTTGCTTCATCCACTGGACGTTGGTGATTTAATCACTATGGGCAGCGGAGGATCCCGCAAGCCGAGCAGCCATTTCTGGAACAGAGGGCCAGAGGGGCGAGGGCAGGAAAGTGGCACATAATGTACCAGAAGTGAATGGCCAGGTAGATGTGGGTTTCCCAGAGGCAGAACCGTATGCCAGGCACCTCAAAGGCACTCATGTAACCCATGGGGGTGTGTGTGCGCATTCTGGATGCCCCCGTGACTGAGCTGCAGCGGATGTGAATTGTTACGGCACAGAGCTATAGAGTGGCAACAGCTCGACTTTAGCTCTAGGGGTCTCTGGTTCGGTCCCTGGGGCGGTGGCCGTCACACGTATTCAAGGCCCTCCAACCTTGGCCCGACTAAGGAAGTGATGGAGCTGAGCTAACACATACTAGCTCACAGCTGATCGGTGACACAGTAAGGAGTGAGGCAGGGATGGGGTGGGCCAGGTGCTTCAAATGGAACAAGCTTCCCGCGCTTGGCGACTGCAGAGACTCACAGCAGAGAGAAGCCACAGAACTGGGAGGGAACCAGAGTCACAAACAGCCCAGCTGCTCCTTGATGAGGGAGCAGCAACTCTAGCAGTGCGGGGGTTTTCCTTAAAGTGCACCCCCTGCTGGCAGGCATCATGCCCGTAGCTGGTGCTTGGTCATTTAAGTCACAAGGTTACAGCTTCTGCTCCTTGATTAGCTGAGCAACACTTTTTTAAACAGGAGAATAACAAAAGCTGACCAGCACAGAGTTGGGGGCCCCTGGGGCCACGGGGAGGGGCACCCAAACAGCAGTCGGCTCTTCGACACGCAGCCAAACAAAACCCACCTTGCACTGCTGTTTGCGGACAGCAAACATGGAAGGGGCACGGCCGTGGCTGCACTGAACAGCTAGTTAGAACTCGAATGCACGGTTGTGCACATGGGCTTTGCAGGATTTGACCAGCTCCATTGGTGAGTAATAAGATACCACAAATCCACGGCAATCCGAGGCCTTCTCATTCTCTCTCGCATACCCACAGCCCCTGAACCTTGCATTCCCTCCCAGGCCTTACTGGGCTACGCCCCATGGAAGTCAGTGAGAGTTTGACCTGGATGACAACCTCAGGATTTTCCCCTAGAGCTAGACACGGGGCATGAGCTTCTTAGGGCCAGCTCAGGGGAAACATACCCATATGTAAACAGGAGTAATTCTCTGTATTTCATCTCCATTGCAGTGGTGTCTGGGCTGCATCCACTGAGCCGATCACTATCTCCCTGTTCGTTTCATGGCCATGCCGGCAAATGAGGGCAGAATCCCCTAATGGGGCTGTAATCCTCTTACACTGTGTGAGCTGGCCCCTCTTTCTCGAGGCTCTGGTGTGGATTTGCGTGCTGGGCCCAGCCGTGGCTAATTCCGTCACTGAATGGCACCTGCTTTCCAGGAGCTCCCCTCACTGCTGCGCCTCAGCCCATTCTGAATGCAGGCGGGACTGGACATTCCTTAACCCCACCAGCCTGGCGGTTCACCCCACCCATGCTGGCTTGGGTATGGAGGGATGGAGCACACAGCACTCTGCTGCTCTGCGTCAGCCCAGTGCTCTCTGGGGCAGCCAGCAGAGTTTAGAGCAGCCCTTAAGTTACTCTAGTTAATACCAGGGGCTGTTCTGGCTGCTGGCCAGCTTAGAGCTACTTTCCCCCACATCACCCTCCTCAGCTGAGAATCCAGCCTTTGGTGTCCAGGGATGGAAGAAACCTGTCTCCAAGTGACCAGTTACTGGGCAGGTGCAGTGTAGCACGGCAGGGGAATGCCGGTGCCTGCAAGGACCTGGCTGGGCCAGGCCTCCGCGGGGGGCTCAGCTGTTAGCCAGGGATTGAAGAGATGTCGTGGGGCCTTAGTCTGAATCTTGGCACACTCATGGCAGGGTATAGCAAGGGCCATCCACTGCAATAGGGAAGAGCACAAGCTCTCCTCTGACTACAAAGGGGATGTCCACAGGGCAGCTGCCCCCAGCGTGGGCAGGCAGGCTCCGCTCCAGCCAGTGCACTCAAAATAGCCGTGTGGACGTTGCCGCGCGGGTGGTGGCACAGGCTAGTTGCCCGAGTGGCGATGATGATGATGGAGTCTCACGTCTCTCCCGCATCAGACCAATGCAAGAACCACCAACGCTGTTACACGTGGGACAGGCCTGTTCATCCGCCACCATCGCTGGCTGCGCTTTCCTTGCTTTGCACGGTTCACGTTCTTCACACAAAGCATTAAGGCACCTTGCTTCAAAGCGGGCAACGGCCACATGACAAATCCGCCACCACCTTGCTCTGTTGTGGGCTGTTGCTTTCCAGTCGCTCGGGTGGACCTGAGAGGCTTCCAAGTTTGACTTCAGTGTGTCTTTATATTGTACATATGGGCTACCATGAGAATGGCTGCCTTGCTTTAGCCGGCCATAAAATGTGGCCTTCCGTATTCTCCAGTCGTCCATATGAATGAGATGCCCAGACCAACCCAGCTAGCTTGAGCATACCCGACACACCCTACAGCGGCTTTTCCTCCTGGTGTTAAGCACTCAGAACTCTGGGCTACTGAAGCAGATCAGTGCAATGATAGAGCTCACTTGCCAGAACCCCCCACTCCCTAGTGCTCTCTCCGACCCGGCTCCTCTCCAGATGCTTCCTTTTGGGTTTCCAGAACTGGAATGAGCCTGTCCCTCGCCCACTCTTCTCCCTGCTCCCAGCGCATGCTGAGCCCAAGGATCTCACAGAGATTTACAGAGGGATCAGTATCACGGGCTCCCATGTGACAGCTGGGGAAACTGAGGCAAGAAGAGGGGCAGTGGTTTGCTCAAGGTCACACGTTGAATCAGTTGGGGAGTCAGGAGCAGAGCCCTGCTCTCTGCCTGCCAAGGAGCAGCACCTGCCTGGCTTTGCGTGGAGCTGCAGAGTTCTTCTCTGAAACACCCCAGACAGTCTTTCCAAGAGGGGTAAGGTTCAGCCGATCCCATTGCATGTCCCTCGTTGCATTGGAGCCAGAAGCAGGGTTATGAGACTGACAGGACACTGTCCAGCCCATCCAGCTGGTAACCAGCGGCCAAGCTCAGCGGAAGGGCCCGATCCTGGCAGCTGCCCAGCACCCTCCTCTCCATTGGCTTCTGTGGGTGTGGAGGGCATTCAGCACCTTGCCGGAGTCTCTTGGAACCGAGCACCGCCAGGGCTGCTGAAACGCTCCCCTGCATTCCTGGGGCTGGGGCATCCTAAGGCAGCATCCCCGGAAATCAGCCCCACCTGGGGAGAGAGGCTGGCGCCATGCTAGTGGGAGGTACCTCATTAACAGAGCCAGCCTCAGGAAGCAGGGCGAGTTTGGGCACAAACCCAGAGTAGCTGGATTCTGTCCGAAGGCCCCATTCACAGTCTCTTTAGCCAAAGAGCCACTCTCCTTACCAGGCTCCTAGAGAGACAGAATAGATGGTGTAATGGAGCCTGGTTCTTCCTATCATGAATGCAAACAAGGTCACAGATCGATGCCTCCGACCTGTACATTTCTATGCAGAGGCCACTTCCGTCAGGTAACCCTGCCAGATAGCCAGGCAGACCAGTATACTAAGATCTAGGAGGACAGACAGGCAGAGAATGGCAGACAGACAGAGACGATACTAACAGCTAGGAGGACAGACAGACAGACAGATGTGTAGACTAGGAGCTAGGAAAATAGAGAGATTAGGGAGTGAGGTAGTAAGTTTTACTGGACCAACTTCCCTTGGTGAAAGAGACGAGCTTTCAAGTTTACACAGAGCTCGGTGTGACTCAAAAGCGTCTCTTTCACCGACAGAAGTTGGTCCAATAAAACTTACGACCTCACCCACCTCGTCTCTCTAATATCCTGTGCCCAACATTGCTACAGCAACACTGCATACAATGGAGGAGGATAGACAAGGTATGCTGGGAACTGGATGGATGTATATGCTCAGTGGACCTTTGGTAGAAATATCATGAATATTGAACACGTTTGGTATATCACACCTCACACTGCTGGATGGATTGGTTGAGGTTTATTTTCTAGTGCCCACCTACAGCTCTGGGCACATTTACAAGATTCAAACAGGCCTTATAAACATCAGCACCATTGTCCATTGGGCATGAAGGGTCAGAGTGCCAAGCGCTCACCTCCTACAACTGGGCCCTGATTTTTAGACTCCCTCAGCACCCATTTAGGCCCCTACCTAAAGACCAGACTCAAACCCTGTGGAGTTAATCCTGATTTACACCTGATTGGCTAGATTTTCACCAGAGCTCAGCACCCAGGGCTCGCAGCCCCTCTGAAAATCTGGCCACTTCTTTCAGTGCCCGACTGGGAGTAGAGTCTATCGAATATCTGCTCCACAATAACCTGCCTCTCCCTGCGCTGGCTGCTTATGACTGCCCACCAATGCACTTCTCCAAAGCTCCATGCCTAGCCACTGCTTCCCCACGTGCCTCAGGAAAATGAAGCGCCTTCCAGCACGTCTGGATGGCTGGCAAAAGAGGCACGAAGGGCAGAGTTAAGGGGCTCTCACAAACAGCCTGCCAGCTTCCCCTTTCTGTTTAAATCAAGAGGGATTCTAGTTTGAGGGCCTCTTCTGCTTGCACTGCAGTTGCAGTGCTGGGAGGAGATGGGGTCTCAGATCACTGAGGCCTTCATACTACCCCTCACATACCCCTGGAAGGTTGGTCTTGTGTTTGTTCCTTCTCTTGGTACTGTCTAAATCCTGGAATGTGAGCTCCCTGGGGCAGCGGCTGCCTGTGTACTATTTGTCTGTACAGTGCTCAGCACCATGGTGCCTCAATTGGGGTCCTTAGAAATAATAAATAATAGAAATTCTTAGAAATAATAGATTAGGAATAATAATATCGGACCTCTTTCTGCCATCGCTATCCCGTTCTCACCCCAGTGTCACTCCTTGGCTGAGAAGTGGCAGTTTTCTGGGGCCCCACAGGTCAGCTTCCCAGTGGAGGAGAGATGAGTGATGCAGAGTCTGAGTATCTGCTTTATTCACACAAACACCAATCCTGGAACAGAGGTGGTCAAATAGCACGGAAAGCAATTCCTTCTTCCAGGAATCTCAGCCCAGCACTAATGACCAGTTCCCAATGAGCCTCATGAATTGACTCCAATCAGAGCCGATGACAGAGAGAAAATTTTCCTGCCACTCATGTAGCTCCCTGTATGCAGAACTGTGACCAACCTAAAAGTAACAACACTAGCATTTCTTCCAACACCAAAAACTCACTCGCACATCCAGAAAAATTACTTGGAGGATGTGTGTAATAGCGCCACCTGTTAATGCCTGCGATAGCCCCATATTCTGCAAAAGGGTAAACAGAGGCACAGAGAGGCACCGTGACTTGTCCAAGGTCACACAATGGTCAGTGACAGAGCTGGGATTAGAAGTCCTGCAGTTTCCAGCCATGAGTTCAGTCCCCTACATCACATGGCTTCTGAGATCAGAACAGTAGGGGAGCCCAACTCAGAAGCATGGCTCTGATTTCTGATTAGATCCTCCCAAGGGATGGGCACCCAGAGATAAAAGTGTGCTTATATTCAGGGCCCAAACCTGGCAGGGGGGGAAGCATCTCCTCAATTCCTATTCTCTCCATCTGAGAGATAAGGCCGTTCCACCCCAATGTTCAAACACTCCACGCCAGCAGGATTGGACCTTTCCGCCCCAAATGGTTCAGGTCAGGGCAGCACCCCATGGTTCTGATTCTTTTCTGAACGTGCCCAAATCCCTTTGGTCTTGAGATTGGGCCACACATCTGACGAGTTCAGGTTTACCCATGAGAACTCCAGCACTGCCGGCTCAAACGGGCTGGCGAGCGAGCGGCCATTTCACGGCTGTCACTGGCTGAAACCCAGAAGCCTAGAGCCCCGCACCAGTACTGAAGAAATGAACCAAACTCTCCTGTCCAGGCTGGGTTGGGTCCGAGGCTGGGGCAGATTTCAATCAATGCAAACCAGCTTTCCTGCCCCCACGACCAAAAGGCATGGTAAATACGCCACTTGGCATGGGGTGGCTGGACAGACCTCCTCCCCACAGACAGCTGGTCTGGCAGCCACCTCAGGGCCCGAGTGAAATGGATGTGAGCAAAAGGCAGAGGAGGTAGCTAGCTCCGGAGGGGCTGATCGGTTCACTGACCATGAGTGGAACCGATGTGACTCACGGGAATGGCAGGGCCGGATTCCTGTCCTCCTTTACACCGGAGTAAGTCCAGTGTCACTCTGTTAAAATCAAAAAAGAGTCCCCTGGTGTAGGTGAGAGCAGCGTCTGCTCCTTCTCCCTCCACAAGGCCTGTCTACGTGCCAAAGCAATGACAGGCCAGAGAGATACAGCCGCGCAGCCATTGTCTGCCTTCCAGAGCCCCAGTGGTGCTATGGGGAGTGCAGAGGGGCACAAGACGAGCAGCAATCGCAGGAGCCTTTCCCTGGTATTAGTCAGAAGCAGGAGCCTTTCCCCGGTATTAGCCAGAAGCAGGCAGCATGGCTCCCAGGTGACACTCCAACTCCCATTGAGGCCAGTGCAAGTTTTGTCATTGACAGCTCTGGGAGCAGGGTCAGACCTAGCTTGCATGTCTTCCCCCAGCCACTAGCAGGTGCTGAGGAGGCAAGGGACACGGACAAGCCCCTGTAGAGTGCCTACTGGTGCTAACGCTCCCCGCCCCTTGCATTCAGGGCCTGACTGTCCCTTCCCCAGCACCTTGGGCATTGTTCATACCAGCTACCTTGCTGGTGCAGCAGTGTTTTACATCAGTTCTGCACTGGTGGATTAGGCCCTGGAGCCTGGCTGCAACCCATCCAGGTCACAAAGGCCCACCAGGGCTCCCTGCACCCTCTCCCCTTGATGGACCTAGAACCCAGGCCCTTGTAAAAACCCCACTGACTATCTGGACCCGGTTCAGAAAAAACACTTGGCACAACCGGTGTGAGCACATCAGCTCTGTGGTAGCGTCCACAGCCAACGACGAGTGGTACCCAGCCCGGCCTGCTGCCAGCGCTCATTAAACGCCCCAACAGGCCTGGCACACAGCCGCAGGGTTTAGGAAGCAGGTAATGACGCACGGACGGCCAGCCTCATTTTGAGCGAATTACCCGGCGTCTCAATTTTTCTCTCTCATTACGATGCAAGAGCCAACCAGCCGCATCCCGCCACCCCGGCCACCGAGTGCAGCGACCTCAGTGTTCCACCAGGCCTTGCCGAGGGCCAGATTCGGCTGAGCCAGCCATGTCAGTCAGTTATCCTAAAGTACAGCCGCTGGCTCCTTCCTTCACAGCCCCCTCACCCGGTGACAGAGCTGTTTGCTCAGGTACCACGTGCTGCCCCCCACCCCAATCCCTAGAGGAGTGAATCCTAGCTTGACTCACCCAAGCCTGGGAAGCCCAGTTCAGGCCCGTCTGCAGGGCTGGTCAGTGCCTCACACGCGCGCTCCTCCTGGGAGAATTCACTCTTCTCCCTGTCTCCCTGCAGCCTGGGGACGGAAAAAGGAGTTAAGGTCAGTGCATGTGGGACCCCCGGTGAATGTGTTACGGGTCCCCCTCTGGGCCGCTCCACAGGAGATGTGAGTCTGTTACGGCCTTCAAGCCGGACGTCTGGGCTGTTTAGCTCCCGCTGTGGCAGCTGCTACTTTTAGCTCTGGAGATCCCCCAAACCCTCTCCTATACCCCAACCCCCTGCCCCAGCCCTGAGCCCACCCCATCCAAACTCCCTCCCAGAGCCTGCACCCCTCCCCACTCCCACATCCCAACCCCCTGCCCCAGCCCCTCACCTCCTCCTGCACCCCAACCCCTGCCCCAGCCTGGTGAAAGTGAGTGAGGGTGGGAGATAGTGAGTGACAGAAGGAGGGGGGATGGAGTGAGATGGGGTGGGGCCTCAGACAAGGGGCGGGGCAGAGGCATGGCCTCAGGAAAGAGGTGGGGCAGGGTGGAACAAGGGTGTTTGGGTTTGTGTGATTAAACAGTTGGCAACCCTAGCCCCGCCCCTGCATGTGCCCAACCCCTCACCCTGTTTGCCTGCCCCCCCACAGCGCTTCACTGAGTGTGCCCAGCCCCCACCCTGTGCACGGACTGAGCCCCACATTCCTCATGTCTGATCTCTAAAAGCCACCCCCCAAGCCCCATGGTGTGAGCCGACCCCACCCCCGCAAATGCTCCCAGTGCCAACCAGGGGCATGGGCAGATGGCCCCGTGGTTTGTGTGGGGTGGGAAGAGTCAGGGGAGGGGAAGATGAGATGCCCCTGCCTGCAGAGGAGCCCCGTGCCCTGCACACTGCCGGGCAGGGAACTCACCGGTAGTGGAAGGGTGCCACGGTGGCAGTGACCGGGTGACTTTGCTGCGGGACTGAGGAGAAGCTGATGGCCGGCTCCTTATTCTGCATGGGGCTGCTGGTGCCCAGTGAGATCCCTGGGGACTTGTCCTCACCCCTGGCTGCCTTGGGCACCCCGCTGCCTTTCCAGAGGGCTTCCGACACCCACTGGCCTTTCACCGGGCAGCTCTGGGGCCTCTTGGCACTGGAGCCTTCGGGGGCGCCGGGCAGCCCGGACTCACTGCACAGGCTGAAGCGGCACGGGCTCTTCCCCTGCAGGTGAGGGGTCTTGGCCAGCTCAGCAGTGCCATTCGGCTTCCCCGAGCCCTTCTTGGTGCCATGGCTGCTATAGGTCTCTCCGGGCTTTGGACTCTCCTTCTCTCTCTCTGTCCCTTGAACCAGAGCCTTCTTAGGAGCCCCCATGGCTCGAGGCGTCGCCTTCGCCCCGCCCCGGGGGCTGCTGCCTGGAGTCCTAGTGCTTTGGCTTAGGTTAGACTCCACCCCGTCTGCCCTTTTGCACTCCGGTGGCTCTGCTGTCTCCGGCCCAGGCCCGGCCTCCATGGGGGCTTTGGAAAGGCTCTTCGGCTTGGAGCCTTTGGCCGCCGGCCCGCTAACGCAGCCCGGCGCCTTCCCCGGCCGTGGTGACGCCGCCCGCTGGGAAGGGGGGGCCCCCAGGCAGCTCTGCCTCGGGGGCAGCTTGCTCTGGGACATAGCGCGGGGCACCGGGATAGCAGACGCATAATGGCTCCGGCCAGTCACGTTCACGTTGGCCGTCCCATTCATCGTCAGAGGGTCCGCGGGCTGGGGAAGGAAGAGAAAAGCAGAGCAAATTAAGGCAGGGCTTGGGGGCGAACAGGGGTTAGAGAGGCCCTGGGGATGCTCCTAGACGCGGTGCTAGAGGGGCAGCTTTGGCAGCGTGGTGCCCAAACGAGGGGGATCTGAGGAACTTCTGTGGTTTGCACTAATGGGGAGTCCCGTGAACTGCCCATTGGCAACAGGATCCTTTCCTTGGCCTCAGGATCCCTTAAAGATCTGCGTAATAAGCTATCCCTCTCCAGCCCACCCTGCTGAAGGGGATGGGGTCCCTGTCAGCCCCAGCCATTTACCCCGGATCCTTTACCCCAGGACTTTATTTTCAGAGCTCTGCTTGGACCTCGGGGAACTGACTGCAGAATCCAGGCAATGGAGAGGCTGTGGTGTCTGCCCGGCTACAGCATGATCACAGAAAGGGCCCCGCTCCTTGGGGACCCTGAGCTGGCCCAGCCGAGGGGAGCTGGCTCAGGGGCCCTGCTTCTCTCATTAGCACAGGGGTGTCCTCCGGCATGCAGGACCCTGCAGTCAACTTGCCAGGAGCCCCAGTGCTGCCCTCTAGATCCGATCTCAATGGCAGTAACAGCATCTCTCATCAGCCCTGCCTGCCCCATCCCCACAAGGATAGACCAGTGGCCCTGGTCTAAAAGCCCATCCCAACCAACTGCAAGAGGGGCTGCACCTGGGATGCTTCTGGCTTAGACAGAAGCAAGAAACATCAGCAGGAAGCACTAAAACAGAGGGTTACTTCATTCAGAAACATTTAAGATCCATTCTTATAGATGCTTCTCACCAAACTTTTGGAGCAGAGATAGGCCGGAGACATGATCTATGCTATGGCATCATGGTCTTTCATAAACTGGTGTCCTAGCTGCAAGTACAGACACAAGCAATCTTCCACACAGTTTGAGCTCCAGCTTTGTTGTGCTCATTCACCATGGACCATACCCTCTCTGGACACTACACAGCACAGAGACACCTAGAGGTTGGGTAATATATTGCAAGCAAACATGGCATCACATGCACCAACCCTCTCCCAGATCCAAACCCACCTACAACTTTGGAGACATCCAGCTCCAGATTCACAACTTGCAGCTGGCACCCGTCTTGAGGACAGGTCTGAACAAAGCACCCTTTGTCATCCACACCCCTCAGACCTCCGGGAAAGTTGGGATCCAGGTCTGTTGTCTGAAGCTGGGTCCCACTGCTGTTTTTCAGGTTCCCCTTTTCACGATGCTGTTGTGTGGGGGGAGGAGCGGGGGGCAAGGACCCCAGTGCAATGGCCAGAATGCAATGGCTGTTTCCCTGATTATCCATTTCTACATGATTCCTCTCCATCCCCTCACTTGAGCCATGTTTCAGGGAGATTCTCACCTGTCCCCCATGGTCCCTTGCAGCTGAAAGCAGGGGATGAGGCCCAGCCACACAGAACATGTCACCGTCTGAGCCCTCGAGTGGCCGAGAGGAATTCCTTTCATATGCCGGAGAAAAACGGGCAGATGAAACGATTGCAGGAATTCCATTTCCATGAAGAAGCCGCCCGGAGTCCATACCGCTCACCCCCAGCACTTTAGTCAGATTACAGGAAATTGAGGTCACGACCCGGTTTGGGGTTCAAAGCAACAACGGATCTGAAGAGCCCTAAGTGCAAAGCACTCTCTCGCTCTCTGTGAAATCAGCTGTAAACAGTCAGCCAGCACAGGTGAATGCTACCAGGGTCCAGTGCTCTGCTCAGCTTCCAAGCTCCCTGTGTCTCCTGCCAGGCCCCAGGCTCGCTCTGCTCAGCTAGTGCCGGCCTCCTCCCTGTGCCCTTCTGATGGGGTGCAAGAGCATTCTCCACTTCAGCACTGCATCCCCCCAGAGTTCCTGCACTGGCCATCTCCGTCTAAATCTCATCTGAACACACAGCTCTTCTCCCTTGTCTCTGTCTCCGAGGGTCTCTCCTCTTTCCCGTGTTTATTACTGAGCTCTACGAATTGTCTCGGGACGCAGGCTGCGTAACAGACTCTACCCACCATAAAATAGTGTATTAAAGCACAGCTGGGTGGGCACTGCCAGCTGGGTAACTGCAGGCAACAGAGAAACACTCAGCTGGGCCTATCAGAACGAAGAGAGAGGCTGGGATCACCCGGCGTGGGTTCTCCAAGGGCTGCTGGGAGACAGGCTTTGCGACCGTTCTGGGGATCTCGCGGGCGGCTTGTCCCAAGTTGCCTGCACATACTGAACCAGACCTGGGGCAGGCGGGTCCAATTCCAGCAGCGGCACACTGGCCTCTGATTCCCCCCAAGCTCAGACGTAGCAGAGAGAGGCAGCTGCACAATGCTGACTGTGATCCCTGATTCAGGGCCACCCGGCCCCAGCAGCAGGAGACTCCTGCTGTACCTGGCACAATCCCAGAGCAGGCTCTAGGCTTCACATCTCCTGCAGGCAGCTCCCTCTGCTCAGGTTAAGAATCTCTCTCTCAGCTGACCCCGTCACAGCAAACAGGACAGCCACTTTCCCACAATTTGCCCTCCTGTATCTGTGCCGGCCATTCTGCCCAATTGTGTTTGTATCCAGTGCGTTCTGGGACAATCTGGGCTGCTGCCCCATGGCATCCCACAGCAACAGACAGAGGGTCCTGCGGCCACGCCCAGAGATTGATGCCAGCAGCGCCCCGGGCAATGCAAGGTTAGCGCTATGGATGCTAAAGGAATATTAACCAGGTGGTGTGAGGATACCCACTGTGTCCTGAGTCAGCCATGTGCCTCTTCGATTACAGCAGGCAGAGACAGGGCCTGCAAGAGTTTATGTGATAAATGGAGGATGGGGGCGTAGCAGAGGAAGCAGCTAACAGAAGGGGGTAAGTGAATGCAGGTTCCTCCCCTCCTGTAAAGCATGTGATAACATTGTGGGGTTGGGTGAAACTGGTGAGTGTAGAGTGTAGCCTGCGGGATACAATTCAGATACAAAAGGGGGCTTCAAACCAAAACGCAGGCAGGTCGCCACCCAAAACAAAGGTAAGGGACACGTGAGTCGGCTCAGCAATTGACACGATGCAGGTGAAGGGTTTTGGCCGGAGGTGGGGGTACATGGGAGAGAGAAGGGGAGAAACACCGGAGAAGGAAGGAGAAGGCAGCAAGGAAGTTTCAGACACAACCCAAACAAGCACTGGGAGTGTGACCCTGAGAAAAGCCTAGAGGGAGAGCTTTTAGGCTGAATATTGGCTGAAAGGGCATTGGCGATGTGAGCAAAGATAATTTGAGTCCTGCTGTGTTCAGGGAAACAGAACTTTATGTACATTCTTGTAAATAAACATCACTGTGCCAAGGATACCCGATAGGGTTGCCAACTCTGCCCGAAGATCGATGCGGATTCCAGGAGACTCCAGGCCAATCCTGGAGACTTCGCAACCGTAATACCCGACTCCACCATCACTTTCTCCTCCTAGTGAAAACAACCTGCCGGACTCCTCCTAGTGAAAACAACCTGCCGGACCCACAAACTTTGGCCAACTGCACGGGTGAAAAGGGGTAAGAACAGCATGCTCTGCCTTCAGGGTATGCCAGCTGCCAGCCTCTTCCATTGGTAAGTGGGGGTGCATTGGCCCATTGGAGTCTTAGGGAGTGTCAGGTAGTATGAAAGGTTGCGTTGGGGGGTCAGAACTGAGGGCAAAATGAGGAGTTCAACTCACCCCACCCGTCCTTAGAGCTGGCCCCACCACAAGCTGGTGGTTTAAGTGAACCCTTGCTCCTGAGATCAGCTCAGATGCTTGAGATGAAAGTAATTCAGGACATGCAGGCTGGCAAAAGAGTGTTCTCAGGGCAGCAGGAGGTGTTGGGAGACTGAAAATCAGGCTTGGAGATCCCCACATTCATAGAATATCAGGGTTGGAAGGGAACTCAGGAAGTCATCTATTTCAACCCCCTGCTCAAAGCAGGACCAACCCCCAGTTTTTTGCCCCAGACGGCCCCCTCAAGGATTGAACTCACAACCCTGGGTTTAGCAGGCCAATGCTCAAACCACTGAGCTATCCCTTCCATGGCATCAAGTAGCATCAATGAGCAGGATCCGGTGAGTAAAGGAGCATTTCCGAGCAGAGGGGCAGACAGCTTTGTTCACCCGCGGGGAGGGTGCCTATGGCAGCCTCTTCTCTCATTATCTTTTGGAGCCCTGCTGCTTTTATTGCTCCTGCTATTCAGCCTGGCTGCACTTCCCTTCGCGGCCCATTCAATTGATTTCACACTCGTTCTCGTCAAGCCCGGAGGAGGCGTTCGGGTGAATTTCCCCCTTCGGTGCGGAACCAGGACGGACTCGGCGTGCTTTGTGCGATTACACCAGCACGCAGCGTGCACAAGGAAAGGGGCTGACACCTGTTGGTCTGGGAGAGCTTGTGCGTGTGTGAACGTAATGGGGCCAGAAGAGCCCAATGGTCTCTGCACATCTCTGGAACAAGTGCAGCACAAGGAATATCAGTGCAAGCTTCCCGCATGCTCTGCTGGAGGGATGACGTCTAGGGCCGAGAGGGGGTGGGGGAGTGCCTGGCTCGGTCCCCCCTTGGTTTCTCCGCAGAGATGCACGCTAAGGGAGCCAATTAGCAGTGACTGTGATGTGGTCTAAACCCTGACAGCTCACTTCACATGGACTGTGTCCGGTGCGTTAACCACATCTAAAGAGGGGAACAACTTTCCGGCCCTGGCGTGGGCTGCTTTGGAGCCGCTTCCCTGGAGGCGACAGGCCTGTCACCGACCCCTGCAGCCAGAGATTCATGGCATTGAAGTCCAGAAGGGAACATTAGCTTGCCTTGTCTGACCTCCTGCCAGGAAATTTCCCCCAGTTGCCCCTGTGCTGAGCTCAACAGAAAGGCGTCCTGGCTGGATCTAAAGACATCGAGAGATGGAGACTCCACCGCTTCCCTGGGGAGTTTGTTCCAGTGACTCACGGTTAAACGTTGGTACTTTGTCTGGATTCAGCTTCCAGCCACTGACTCTTGTTCTGCCTTTCTCTGCTAGATTACAGAGCCCCGGAACACCTGTTGTGTTCTCCCCTGGAAGGTACTTCTGCACAGAACCACTCACCCTTCTTTTTGATCAGCTAAACAGACCGAGCACAGCAAGTCTGTCACTGTCCGGCAGTTTCTCCAGCCCTTGAATCATTTTGGTGGCTCTCTTCTGCGCCCGCTCCCATTTGTCAACGACCTTTCAAAAACCGTGGGCCCCACAACGAGAACTGGCTCTAGGCACCAGCAAAGCAAGCACATGCTTGGGGCGGCACATTTCCAGGGGCGGCATTCTGGCTAAAAAGGGGGGGGGCAGCGAAAAAATGTTTTGTTTGGGGCGGCAAAAAACCTAGAGCCGGCGCTGCCCACAACTGGAGGCAGCGTTTCAGTGTCAATCTCCCCAGCGCCACACACAGAGGTAAAGTCGCCTTCCTGCTCCTGCTCCCCGCTCCCGTTGAAACGCTCAGACATTGCATTCCTGCTTTTGGCCACAGCCTCTCGCTAGGCACTCCTGTTCAGTTGCTGGTCCAGTCTGGCCCCCCTAAAGATTGAGTCTCTGCTTTCCAGGACAGTTCCCCAGTCTGTAGGTCTGGCCTGCATTTCTTCCTTCTCAATGGATGACCTTGCATTTGGCTGTGTTAACAAGCATTTGACCGCCCTGTCCTACATGTGGGCTTCCTCCTGTGTGCTAGCCCTGGGAGTCTCCCCTGTCCTAGTGACCCCCAGGAGATACTGTTAGCTGCACTATATATTACGATTCCTGCTGCGCTCAGTCCCAGTTTCTCGTAGTGAGATTCCCTGGGGGGGACCTGCTACGTGCTGACCCTGCCTGTTCCAGCCTTCTAGCTCTCTGCTGCGCTGGAGGAGGGGTGGACAGGCAGGCAGAGCTGTTCGCTCTCCCTGAGCCTGGCCTGGGTGTCTGTCTCATCGCATCACTGTAGTTTCCTACATTGAGGGCCTCCAACGGCTGGGATAACGCACTCCCCCGCACAGGCTGGTGGGGAAACTTTCCCTGCTTAGGAGCCTCTCTCTTGTCCTGTCCAAGCACCGCCCAGGACAGATGTGCAGGGAAGCCCTCTGCTGGTCCCGGGAATGCGCTCAGATTACAGGCCTCGCAGCGCACAGCTGGGAAGCCTGCCAGCCTCAGCTGGCCTGCAGTAACACTTCCCGTCCCTGAAACCTCGGCTGCCCATTTCCCCCGCCCCTGCCTGAGGACAATGGGCAGGTGGTGAGGTGGACACAAGCGGCTCACGGGCACCATGTTCTCGTGTTCCCAGCCAGTCTCTGAACTGCTCCAATGCAAAGCACCTGGTCTCTCCTGTTTGGATGCTGATCTCTTGGAGTTGCGGCTGAGGACGCTGCTTGCAAACGCCAGGCTGAATTAGCAATGTTTGGGCAGCTTGATTCTCCACTGCCTTAGCATTATTTCTATTCCAGTAGCTCCTAGTGACCCCACAGGAGACCAGAGCCACAAGGTTGTGGCCCTAAATCCAGTGCTCCATGACTATAGCCCTGTGCAGCAGGAGCCAGGACAGCCTCCTGACCCCACAGCACACTGCCCCAGCCTGGTGCCTTTTCTGCACCACAAAGGGGCAGGACAGGAGCTAAGGAAATTCCTCTGCCAGCATGGTGGAACACAAAGTCCCGGCTCCGCTGCGCAGCGAGACTCAGCACTTCCGCAGCACTTTTTGCAGAGTGCAGGTGGGGGTCGCCCCATTTGAGAAGCGAACCCAGGGCCCCTGACTTCCACTCAGATGCTCCACCCACTGGAGCATGCTCTGCCACAGCAAGCGTCAGGCCCGATGAGGGTGAGGATAAGGTGCCACGTCTCTTGATGGCCTATCCAGTAGCCCGCAGTGCTACCTTAGCATCCACCTGCACACAGACCTCTCCACCATTAAGCAACACTAGAATAGCTACATGGGACATACAGGATCCCCCTACTCCTACCTGACCCTCTTGACACAACCCTCTTGCTCCTAACCCAGGTGTCAGGGATGGATGCCTCGTACAGCCAGAGGCCATGCAACTGCAGTTAGGAATGGTGTGGGGGACGGGAAACAGGGGGCAGAGTTAAGGTTAACACTGGAAGCTTTGCTGAGCATGTCCAGACATTCTGATAATACTGGGAATGAATGATATAGTTACCACCTTGAGCGCATGCTAAAGGAGGTGTTATTGTACCCAGGGGTGACAGCATAGGTGGGGGCAGGGGGATGAGAGGGTTAGCACCCCTGAAACGGAAATACTGCAGGGGCTCTTCCTGCAAGTAAACTCGCACATGCCTGGAAGGAGGTCAGAGGCGACAGGGGGACCGGGAGGGGCTGGTGTGGCTGCCGTGGTGCCCAGGATCAAGCCAGGGAGCAGGGAGTGGGACCCAGAGGGGCTGGAATGGGCCCAGGCAGGGCTGAGAAGGGTGCAGGGAAGGGGGACAATTGTATCAGGGCCCTGGGCTGAGAGGTGCCCCAGAAACCACTGTAACACCTGTGTAAATGAAGTGCAGGAGCAAGGGGAGATGCCCCAACAAACAGGATGTGCTGGGGCCCCAAATTTCTCTCAATGGGCCTGGGAGTGGCAGGTATGAACCCCCAACCCCCCACCTCTCCATGCCTAGTCCCAATACCTCCCCTTGCTCCCTCATCCCGTTCGCAGGGAGCTTCGGCCCCTGCCCTCCCGCACCCGAACCACCCCATTGTCCAGTCTCACACCCACGCCCTAAGTCTCTGTGTCCCACGCTAACTGGAGTGTCGCTGTCCGACTCCGAGTGGGAAACCTGCCCAACACTGGAGTGCAGCGAACCCGTCTATGCAAATGTGGCTCACCACTCATGAACCATTAGGGACAAGCGGAGTGCTCGAAAAGCCTGCTGGGTACTGGCATGCAAATGAGCCCCTCCCAGCGCTTCAGCTTTCCCTGGGCCTACACACAGGTAGTAGCTATGAGAGGCTGAGCAGGGCTGGCCCAGATCCTCCCTTTGCTTTCCTAGGTGGTGGCTAGTTTGCACAGCTTGGCCAGGGGCTGGGCTAGGCAAGCAAAAGGTAATGTGACCATGCAGGGGGGTACAGGCCTGTCCTGAAGGAGGCGTTTTCCAAGCGCTACAACGCGCATCGACCCACAGCCGATGGAATGAGCAGCATTCTTCCATGCGACGGGGCAGAAGGATGGGCCTGTGGAGAAGGCATTGGACTAGAACTCAGGATCTGTTCCTGGTTCTGCGGGCGTCACTGGTGCTCGGTGCCTCAGTTTTCCCATCTGTAAAATGGGGGAAACACTCCCCAGCCTCCCATCGCCACCCGTGGCTATTCACAGACTGCTTGGATACCACACGCACGAATGCGGCAAAGGAAATAAAACAAGAGAAAGGAAAAATAAACCACTACGGGAGGTCACTTTCTTCTTAACCCCACTGTCCGCTTCTCAAGCTTTCATGTCACAGGCTGTTGTCCCACTACCCAAAGCAACGGTGCTCTCAGGACCGCAGCCCATTGCAGCAGCCCATTGTTTCCACTTGCGCAGGACTGCCTGCATTGCAGCCCCTTTCCACTGCAGTGCAGCCTCCCGGGAGGGAGCTCCCTGCCTGAGAGCATGGCAGCTCCTTGCACCCCAGCTCCTTCTAGCCAAACATCCTGAGTTGCAGCCCAGGGCTAAGTGCAACCCGCCTGCATTTGGGAGGCACATTACATAGGAGAATGATAAAGGGGGGATTTGACTCACCAGAGCCCTGGGCTAAGCAGCCTCCGCTCACACGCTCCTTGTAGGCCGTCCGCAGAGGAATGCAAAAACTGGGAATGCAAATCCCATTTCTCACCAGATGTTCGCGGACCGAAACATCCCTCCCCAGCACACTGGCTCCTGCTCCTGCTCTCAGTGCTGCTAAGCTAATTCACTTGCTAACCCGTCTGAAGCAGCCCCTCGGATGATCGTCAGTTTCTTCAACAGCTCACTACAAATCGGGCTTCTTTGGGTTTTGGTTTTTAATTCCCCCCCTTATGACTATTTCCCCTGGTTTAATTCCCTTCCCTCCACCCGTTCTCCCAGCTGCCGTCTTGGCTCTCAGTGCTGGCTCCATCTGGGAGGGCGGGGAGAGCTAGTTACTCAGGAGGAAGCCAGCAGGAACGCACCGAGTCCCTGGCAGTCAAAGAATGCTGCTCTTGCTAGTTCACTTCCCCAGATGCGCTTGCTTCACGAGGGCAGAGCCAGAATGTCTCCGTGGAAGGAGAATGGGTCTAGAGGTGCGAACAGGGGCTCCCGAGTTCTGATCCCAGCACTGACTTCCTGCACGGCCACAGCCAAGTCACTTAACTGCCTCGTGCCTCAGTTTCCCTATGCCTCAGTTTCCTCCCATGCATCGATCCTTCCTATAACAAATCCATGTGCTACAGATACTCTCAGTGGGTAAATCACAGGCATGTGCAAAGCTGGGGTTGGAACCCTGGTCCTGCACAGAAAACACAGGCCTTCACCACTTGAGATACTGGAGATTTCCCTTAGGTGGTAAGATTAGTAGGTCTCTTATCCTCTCGCTGGGCCCAGCCAGTGAGGAAACCATCACTGAAAGACAAAGCTGGAACATTGCCCAAGGAGACTAGCTGGGCAATGATGGGGGTAGGGTGACCAGAAAGCAAGTGTGAAAAATCGGGACAGAGGGTGGAGGGTAATAGGAGCCTATTTAAGAAAAAGACCCGAAAATCGGGACTGTCCCTATAAAATCGGGCCATCTGGTCACCCTAGATGGGGGAGAGCTTCACGAGCAATAAGGAACATTGAAAGGGAGCAAAAGACATGTCTTTTGGGAGCTTCCCCAGAGGGTCAGAGCCTCTGCCAGGCTGAGTGTCCAGCCACATGGGTCCGTCTGGTCAGAACTCTTGGCTCCAGAATTCAGGCGGCGGTTTCCCTGTCAATTCTTGAGCTGCAGGCTGGGAGTGCAGGCCCCTGCAGTATCTGGCTCTCTGGCTGCTGGTCCCGAACGGGACACAGACTGGCTGGAGCAGCTGCAAACATTGCTTTTAAAAAAGTGACAGCAACTTTTCCAAACCACCCTCAAGGTTCCACTCGGCCCCGAGTCCTGGGAACAGGTCTGGGTCAGGTCTGATTTTCCTGGAACTGGTTTTCCAGTCCCTAGGTTTGAAGGGTGTTTCCCTGGGGGCAATTCCCCTGGCGGAGAGGGTAGCACCAGGCTTACACACCCACTTAGGCCCCATTCAAAGCTGGCTGGAATGACTTAAGTGGTGCCAGTGCCTTGGGCAAACCTCATGCCTTGTGCTCGGTTTGGCGTCTAAGCCCCAAGTGCCCTCAAACATGCCCCCAACCAATGCCCCTGGGATGGCTTCAGCCCTCCAGAACTGGGGAGCCTAGATGGAGGCGCACCCAGCGGAGAACAGCCCAGGGCAGGACGGCTGCCTGAGCAGGGCCACGGCTCATGCTGGGGCCAGTTAGCCCAGCAGGAGGACTGAGCATCAGGGGCTTTCCAGCTGCCAAGCTTGCGTGGGAGGGGGGCGCTGAGACGGATGTTGAGCCAGCCCAATCAACACTTGGGCCAGGCTGTATTTCCCACGCAACTGCAGTCCGAAAAGCTCCCCACAGGCTGCTCCCCACGCCAGGCTGTCTGACGCAATGTGATCAGAGCACAGCCTGTGTATGCAGCAAGGCGCTCTATGAGCCACCGTGCAATCGGCGGCGGCCCCATGCAGAGCTCCCTCCTGGAGGGGCCAGCTCTCTGCTGCAGTGCCCACTGGTGGGCTGCAACAAGCAAGGGCCTCTCCGTTCAGCATCCTTCTCTTTGCCGCCCGTCCAGTGAACACGCCTTGCCCCTGCAGGGCTCTGCCACGGCTTGGCAATCCTCATTCCAAGTGCCCTTGCCCCAGGGTGAGCAGTGCTTGGTGCCCCCATGCTGGCACGCAGGCCGATAGGTGTACACTGAAGGTGCCTAGAGAAATCCTTGTGTGGATTTCAAGCAAGCCTGCAGGGGAGGGGAGGGGAGGGACATACAGCTCTAGCCACGCCTCTTTTTCTTTGTGCCACGCCCCTTGTGTGTGCACATGTGCAATGTGTCCACCCCTCGCACCATGCTACCTGCTCCGCTCTGCGCCCTGGGCCAGCACTAGCACCATGCTGCACAGCACTAGTTGCACTTTCTGGACATTTGCGTTCCTCGCATGGGTTCTGCTGAGTCGGCACTTTCTGGAGCCGAGTGGCTCCCCTCTGCCCACTATTGACCCCTTTCTGACAACAAAAATTGCTACAAGACTCCAGGAGGGGGGACCGAAGCCTGAGCCCGCCTGAGCCCCGCCACCCAGGAGGTGGGGGCGAAGCGGAAGCCTGAGCCCTGCCTCCCCGGGCCCCAGCAAATCTAACACCAGCCCTGGAGACCCCATTCAAACAGGCTTGCAACCCACAGTTTGAGTTTGCCTTAGCAAACTCTGAGTCAGCTGAAGGAAGCAGTCAGAGCACCATGGGGCACTGCAGGCAGGTGAAGCCACCTGGAAATGTTATGATAAAGTTCTTGGTAGACTTGGCCTAGTGGAGTCCTCCGGCACTGGGAAAGTTGGAATTTCTCCTCTGCTGCCCAAGCATCCCTGCTCTGGTGCGCTTGGTTCATCTGAGGTTGGGAACTGGGGAAGCTCTCTGTATCTGCCGCTGTCTGTGCCATGCACAGGGTCGCTTGGACAGCTGGGTCCATTCCTGAACCGGCTAAAGTGAACAGCTTTGAAACCGCAATGAGCGATGTTGCCAGGACAGTGACTGGGGCCATTTACAGCCGTGGCCCCTTCCCAAGGGAGACTGGAAGGCTGTGAAGACAGAGAGAAGGAAAGCAGGAAGGCGGAGGGGAGATTGGAGGAATCTCTGCAGATGTTCTCCAACCTCCTCGACTTCTACGATCCCAGTTTGCCAGCTGAAGCCAACCTAGAGTCACCTGCCGCAAAAAGTTGGGCTCAGGCCTGGTTTGGAATCTCTCCAGCCCGTGTGAGAACTGAAATATAGGTCACGCTTTCAGAGTGCACCAGGGCCTACAGCTCAGAGATTGCAAAAAAACCGGCTGAAAGGATGTCTGTAATCCAGCAGAGGAATCAGACTGGCAGTGTATTTAATCTTTAAAAAGCACAGCAGGCTAAGGGAATGCAAATCCCAGCCTGCACGTCCTGCGATGTCCACGGGCTTTTCTTTTCATCAGGCTACATTCAGCTAAATTAACATTAAATCTAGTTTTCACTGGCCCTTGGGGGCTAAATCATATGACCGGCAGGGCTTTCGGAGGGACTCCGGGTAACATGGAAAGAAAGGTCTTATTTATCAGACAAGATCTAAGTGTTCTCATGCATTAGCAGCAATGATTTCATTGGGAGTATGAGCTACAAACGTCCCTTCAGAGTTGTTTTAATTAGAGGCAAGGAGGAACCAGTTCAAATAAGCTTTGCCTTGCTCTGACCCGAGGGCTCAGAGATGTTCGGGTAACCTCTCTTTCTGCCCATTCATTTTCATTTGCAGAGTTGCCTCGGTGGTTTGGGCTCAGGTTGGGATCTGGCCCAGCAGCTCCAGGATGTCTCGGTAACTGTAGTTCAAACAGAAGCAGGAGTTAGCAGGGATCTCATGGAAGAGCCTGTTGCGGGGCGATCCAGGGCAGCTATGCCGGTGTCTGAGGCTGGGGCAGGTCAGCAGAGGGCTGCATGGACATGTGGACTTCTGGGTGCCTAGCTAGACAGAGACCCAATTCTGAACCATTTGGGGTCACTAGACACGTGGAACCTCAACTCTGAACCCTGCTGAATCAGGGGGCAACTCAGATTCAAATCCCTGGATCCAAACCCACAGCAAGGGCTTTGGTTCTGGGCAATGTTCCCTCTAATATTTGACAGGCCGTGTGTGCAAAAAATTTCTTCTATGCAAATTGTTGTGCTGCTGTGCAAATTTTTGTGCGTGTGGTGTTTTGCCATGTGCACGGGATTTAGGATCTGTGTGCACGCACACACGCGCACAGCTTAGAGGGAACAGTGGTTCTGGGTCAGACGCAACAGGAGCTGTGCAAGATGGTGGAGCTGGCCAGGCCAACACATGAGACTCCGGCTCTGTCAGGCCCAAATCCAACCCCTGAATCAGCTTTAAAGCCAAATCCCAAACCCAGTTGAAGCCCAACCCAGGTCCAACCACCCTGTTTCCAGCATTAGCACAGATCTGTGCTGGGCTCTGCAGAGACCCGTGCATGGGAGTTCCCCATTACTCACAATGAACTGGAGGAACTCAGAGACTGGCAGCTATTTCCGGAGTCTTGCGCCATGGGCCAGTGAGAAGTTGGGAATGTCGGGGAGGAGCGTGAGAGACACAAGAGCAATCTGCTGAGTCCAAGACGGGGCGACACGTACGGCAGTGGGGGATGGGGACCCATGGCGATGGGTCCAAGAAAAATGGCATTATTCAAAACCTAGTTTTCTTTCTATCTGGGTCCTGATACTGCCCCTGTCGCCCTTGCACGTGAATGGATTTAACTTGCGCTAACCCTTAGACAGGTGGGGAGCTGAGGCCCAGATTTCCAAAGACCATCAGCATCCAGCAGCTCCCACTGGGACACTCAAGCTCAGATTTGCCCAGCACCCAACACATGCAGCTCTTCACAAAAGCCAGTCCGCATTACGGATGCTAAGCCCTTTTGAAATGGCTGCTTCAGGGGCTTGCCTGAGGTTACACACCGAGTCTGTAGCAGAGCCAGGAACTGTCCCTGGATTTCCCACATCTGAGGCCAGGGCCCCAACCACTACGCCATCCTTCCCTTGTGTTGGCATCGCCCTTCTGAATTTCTATTCGCAAAAAGCAAGAGATGTTCGTGGCTGGCGGCAGACTGGCTGTGAGTCTGACTAAGGAGGCAGCTGAGAGCTGGATGGAAGCTTGGTCAAGATCTTGCTGAAGGGGAACACTGTGTTAGTGACAGCTGCAGAGAAGCACAGTCAGGAAACGAGGTTTGGCCGCAGGATACATGGAAGGAGTGGCCATGCATGAAGAGACGGAGTTGGAACTAGGGAGCTGGACCAAGGGCTGGATGAAGAGGAAGCCAGTTGAGGAATAGGTGTTTTGGATCATGTTACTTCTGAGGAAGGGTCAGAATCAAGCGTTACAACAGAGTCTGGAGCAGGACATCATCTGGCAGCCATAGCCCAGGTAGGCTGGCAGCATGGCTCAGTGGTTAGGGTGCTAGCCCAGGACTCAGGAGACCTGTGTTCAATCCCACCACAGACTCCCTGTATGACCTTGGGCCAGTCCCGTAGGCCCAGCTCCTCGATGGAAATTAGGCACCTCAATCCCTTTGAGGATCTGAGCCTTAGGGTCTCTGGGCCTGAGGCTGAGCGCCACCTCTGTACAACACGGGCAACGGCACTGCCGCCTATCCCAGAGCAGTGTGAAGGGAAATAGGGGAGAGACCGCAAGGTGCCCCTATTTCATGGGAATGGGGGTGTTGACCTGCATTGGGGGGCCAGAATGAAACACAAGCAAAGGAAGTGGATGTCTGGACCTGTGCTTCAGGGCAGGTCCTGTGAGCTGGCCAGATGGGAGAAAGCTCAGCAGCCGGCCAAGCTGTGGGCCCCCCCACCAGGGACAGTTAGTCCCCTCCCTTCGGCAGTGGGACTGCTCCTTCCACAGGGGCTTTGCGAGACCCGGACCCGTATGGAGAGCAGCTGGCACAAGCACACTCCAGAGAGAGCTGAAGTGAAGCTGCTGGGAAGAGGGAAGAATTTCAAGGACTCAGCCAGAACTTTGATCTCTCCTGCCACTGAGGGCATGTGCCCTCTGATTGCTAGACTGCGGTGTCAGGGCGGTGCCTGTCTCCATCTGGTTAGGAGACTGCACCGGGATTCATGCCTCCATCCCCTACCAGGTGCCCTGTGTGAGCCCTTTGGCAAAGACCCTGTGGAATCACCAGGTGGCCCCCACCAACAGATAAGTGCCCATCACGTCATGCTCCCCACTGGCTCCGTCTCCAATGTCAGATCCCCGGCAAGACCCTCATCCTTTAGAGGCTAAGATTTTCAAGAGTGATTTTGAGTGCCCAATGCGAGGTATCTCGAAGAAGCCGTATTCCCAGAGGCTAGGTGCTGGGCACTGCAGAAACTGACCACCCCAAATTGCTAGTCCCTTTTGAATATCCCTTCCACAAGCAGGACCCAGCTGTCATGGGCAGGCAAGCCGTCATGCCCGCTGGTTAGCAGAGACACCCACGCTGACAGCCCAGGATTCGCCGCTGAGCTTTGGGCTGTGGAACTCCCTTCCACTGGAGATCAGGATGTGTCCAAACTGCAGCATGCTCAGCCCGCGCCAGCCTTCTCACACTGACTGTAACTCGGGAATGGCCAGGAGTCCTTCTCCAGGCAACGAGCAATTGAAAACAAAAATCCATGCTTAGAAAGGGCTGGAAGCAGCAGCAGAGGAAGGCTGAGCCTGCCGGATGAAAGTAGCTTTTAAAATGGTGTCCTTGGTGCCTAGATACCATGGTGATGGGCACATTGTAAATGCATTGAGAAATGGATGAGATAGCTCTGGGGTTCTCTCGTGACAGGTGCGCTGCTAACCTCATGGGATGGGGACTGGGGCCGGTGGGAATGTGGGGAAAGTTGCTGTAGGACAGGAGGCAGTGTCACCTAGTGGATAAAGCAGGGCCATGAATGAGCAGTTCAGGCTGCACACTCTAGAGGGCAGCGGTGTGCTCACACTAAGCTTATTACAGCATTTTGCACTTACAATCACAACACAATGAATTGTATTTTGTGCCACTTCGTACAGAAAGAAATTGTGTGTTGACGGGACTAAATAATAAATAACAGCAGATGGAGAGGGGGAGGCAGAGACAAGGGCAGGAGAGAGAGAGAGAGAGAGAGATCTTTCCGGCTGAGATGGGAAGAGAGGAAGAGAGTTGGAGGCTCAACAAGACGGAGACACAGGAGTGTCGGGTTAACACAAAAGTGTTCTTAGCCATCTCTTTACAGGGGCCTCTGACAAAATGGAGTCTAGCCTCCATGTTCCTGCCAGGCTTCTGATTAAAACACGCTGGCGATGGGGAGTGAGGATAAAGGGATGAAGCCAGAGAGACACGGGCAGGCAGGTCTCCGAGCTGGATCCTGAGGGACCCCATAGAACACCTGTTTTGTTCAGTGTCTTTACAGCGCCTAGCACAATGGAGCCTGGTCCATGACAGGAACGCGTACGCACTACCATGGCACAGATACATAACAGTAGAGGCGGTGCGGCCCCCATCAGCCGGTGCTCAGCACCTCGGAGGATGAAGTCTTTACTCCCAGCCCCCACTCCTCATCTCTCATATACGCGCCCGCTTCCTGCCCTGTTTGTCCCTCTCTGTGCTGAGCCCCACTTCTATGCCAATCTGTTGGTGCCCGCGTGGCAACCTGGCGTCTAAGCCAATTAAGGCAGAAGAAGCTGAGGCAGCCAATGACTGGCCCGAGGCAGCCTCAGGAAATGCAATTCTGCTGCTCGTTGCCAGCGGTGTCTTTGGATGATGATGACCCCGCTATGAATGGCAAGTGACTAGTGATGGCGGCCCCAACATGTGAGCCCTTAATAGGGCCTGGCTTCCAGGAAGTGCTGGGCACCCAGCCCCTGAAAAACAGGCCTGTGTGAGGTGTCCCAGGTTAGGCCCCCAACCCCACCCATCACTTTGGAAAACGTCAGCTGATGGGGGTAGAGTGTGAGCCCGGCACCCCTGACTTGAAGGTGCCAGGGGCTTAGCCTGGGCTATTCCAGGCCAGATTTAATTTTACTGGGATGCCCCTTTTAAAGTGAAAGATTTCCAAACCACTAGGCACTGGCTTAACTCCGCCCCCCGTGAGGGCACTAGGAATCCTCCTAGTTGGGAACAGAGTCTGGCCAGGGCTGAGTGTTCTTGAAAAGTCCACGCTAGCCTCCTACCAAGAGAGCGTCTGAGTTCTGACAGCCACTGGAGGGAACTAACTCCAACCAGAGCCAGGAAACTAGCACATCTCCAGCTTGTTAGCACTTCTCCCCAGGGCCAGGGGCATTGCTCTGGTGAGAGTTCCCAGGCAACCTTAGCAAGGGCTGTCCATAGGGATTTCTTTTTATAGCCCAGCCACCTTGAGAAAGATGATTCTTTCATTTGCTTTCTGGCTCTATTTCAAGGGGTTGCCCCCAGCTATTGGTGTTTCCGCCTTGCTGTATGTTCTGCATTTTGTCTGCATGAGGCAGTTCCGTGTTTTGCTTTGCAAATATTGAAAAGGCAAATTGACATCAAAAAGCTGGGGAGGTTTTTAACATTTCAGTGGATGGTACAGCTGCTGCCTGAGGTCACAGAAAGTGGGCTGCCCCTAGGCAGTCTAGGTAGTTAGGTAGCTCCCATTATTAACAGACAGTATCTAAGCTCCTCCAAGTTTTTAAAAACAGAAGTGACAACAACAATCTCACCTGCCTCTTTCCTCTCCAGTCAGAGTCGTGGCTTGATATAGTGTGTATGTCCGTGTGTGCACAAGTGTGTCTGTGTGTGTCTGTTTGTGCACGCAAACATGTGTTGGTGTGTGCGCGTGTAGAACTTACTGAGCAAAAGCTACATCAGAGATGACGTTCTCAGAGAGATGTGAATGCCCCTGGATCCCAGCCCTAGTGGTGCTACCAGGGTCTGTCACTAGTGGTGCTGAAAGGACAGCTCCTAGGGGCATTGTCCAGATCGAAATGAGGGCTGAGGTTTTCAGAGCCGCCTGGGGGATTCGGGTGCCTGATTACCAGTCATTTTAGAGCTCTGTCTGTATTTTAAGCCAGGCCCAGCCCTGTGCCACCAGCAGCATCTAGGACAATGAAAAGCGAATGCATTTTTTAAAAATCCACTTCATTTTCCCCACTGATGCCAGGGCTTTGCCACTTTGTTCTCCACTTGCTGGGACAGGGATTTAGTCTAGTCTGTTTAAAATTGTGGGGTTTAGCCCACCAAAGCTTATGCCCAAATACATTTGTAAGTCTCTAAAGTGCCACAAGGACTCCTCGTTGTTTTTGTTTCAAGTCAGTTTCACTTCCCTGAGCCTAGCTCAAGGATTGCTAATGCTGCTGGGGAAGAAAATGTCTAAAAGAAAATTAAAGCAATACTGTCAGGAATACTAGGGGTTTGTAAATCATCCCTTTCCCTCCCCGCCGAACCCCAGCCAGCTTTTATTTAACAACTAGAATTAAGGACGTCACACTGTGTGCTCTTCTGACAAGAGTTCATTAGGAAACTTGGTGATGGTGATTTTTAACATTATTATTTGCTTGATCCTGCTGCCTTTGCTCAGGAGAGTATAGCCACTGATTTCAATGGAGATACTCACGCATGCTTACTGGGCAACACACTGGCAACACACTGAGAAATTAGCAGTCTCTGATTGGGATGGAGTGGAACTCGATCTGCAGGTGGCATTTTAAGGCTAAGAAAAAGTGTGTGAAATTAATGGAGAACAACAGGGATGGCAGTGAATGCAGCTGCCTCTGTCTCAGTCACTCTGAATCCAAAGCATGAAAACTAGGAATGAATGCCTGAGCAGGAGATGTCATAATCTCCACTGAGTGTACTGGGGCCCGATCCATCTCCTTTGACATCTACGGCAAAACTCACATTGACTTCAGCGGCAGCAGAATTGGGCTTGTTCTGCATGAGGTGCATCTCCCCACTGTGCCATGGAATCAGCGCTGTGCGCTGCATCTGCTATCTTTCAGGGGATCCAGGGAGGATTGGTTTTGCTGGTCTTAATTCATGCTTTTGTCGGCTGTTCCTCCCCCTCTCACCATCCCATGAAGAATGGGAGCAGAGGAAAGTGCCAGGACTGATCTGAGCTGTGCTAAGGAGAATGGCTCACCAAGGGCTGTGCCCCTATGCACTGTGCAGTGGCCAGAGAGCACAAGGATGTGGCATGGAAATGAATATGTTCTAGCCACCAAGACTGTGTCACATTGATGCTAGATGCAGCAAGCCTATGGTCTGGCAGGCTGCATTCCCCAGTGGTTAGAGCAGGGGATTGGGACTCAGGAGAAGAGCTGAGTGGGCAACTGATTTTTCGTTTCAGTGTCCAAAAAAAAATTCATCTTGGGTCAACCTGAAATCTTTCATTCAACCTGAAGTGATTTATTTTTTTGTTTTGGAGTATTTTTTTTCATCCTTTTTGTTTGTTTGAAATAAATCTAGATACATTTCTGAATTCAATGTTTGGAGTTTTGTTTTTTTTTAATGTGGCCAAAACTATCTACTGAATTCGACCCGAATTTGGGAATAAATTTGGTTGACTCGAAACTGCGTTTTTTGGCAAATTGTGGTTCACCCAGCTCTAGTCATAGAGTTTAAAGCCAGAAGGGGCCCCCAGATCATCTAGTGTGACTTCAGGTGTATCCCAGGCTACCAGCACCACACCCTAACCCCAACAATTGCCATGAGATCTCTCTATGCCTGCGTACCTAGGGATAATACTCGGCCATGGCTCTTTGGAAAACAAAGTGTCACTATGATTAGGAAGCCAGGGAAATCTCTCCCTTTCTGCGTCCTAGGAGGCCAGCCAGCTGGAGATACTGCATTAGCATACACCCCGACAGAAGCTCTGGAAGGTGGACACATATCAGTGCTCTCTGGAGAGCTCCCAGGCCCCCAGGACGGAACCTTTATGTCCAGCTGCTGTGATGCCACAGGGACGGGCATGGTGGAGATCACCAGATCGAATGGGATCTGACCAGCCTTGGTCCCATGCACCCATGTGGACTCTGTCAGGCTTTCCAACATCACACCTGGAAGGAGGTGTGGGGGGCTTCCAGCAGTGACCTGGGATCACAAGAGAGACAGGCTTACTAGCCCCTCAGATCACTCCAAGACTGCAAACACCATGGGAAGTGCTCCCACAGCACAGGAAGGTGCCTGAGATGCCCGTCCCTACCCAATAAACCCTGAAGCATCCATTCTGGATCCTTCACCTCCCAGGTAGCAACAGAGCAAGCAGATCCAGGTTCATTGTTCTCTGCAGAGTGGACAGGACACAGCCCTTGTTCCCACTGCACTGTCCTGTGTCCTCTCACTGATCGCTGTTATGATCAATTACACTATAACCCACCAGTGCTCATCCCAGGTACATCCACACCAAGGGAAATAGATACAGAACCAGAGGAAAATATGGGCCTGATTCCTTCCTCTCTCACCCCCGTGTAAGTCAGGAGCAACCACAATGGGCCCAATTCCCCCCTCACTCGCCCCATGTAAATCAGGAGTAACCCCACTGAAGTGAAGGGAGTTATGTTGCTAAACTGACTTGAGACTGAATCAGGAAAAGCTGGGACCAGCCCTTCTCGACAGTCTGGGATGCGTCGAGTGCAGCATGGGTAATGCCAAGACCAAATAATAACATGACTGAAATGTAGATGTCGCCATCTGCCCCAGTGGGTGCCCCTGTGCGGGGGAACTGAATTCCGGGGTCACGGGTGCACTCCTGTGAGCACTGGGGAAGCAACCCATGCAGTCCCTATAAAGGTGCAAACCCCTCCCATGCCCTAGGGGATACAAATAGCACAGCTCATTGTTGCAAGCCGAGGGGTACTCGCTCTGGTGTGCCAGCCACCGTCTGTCATCCTGCCTATCTAACCCTGCCAGCTATCTCAGCTCTGTAGTCTTAGCGCGCTAGCATTCTGCACTTCTCTAGAGCCTCCCATCCCAAATCCCTGCCCAGGCCAGGCGCTGATCCAAGACTGCTCACTCCGGGGAAACTGAACTCACTATAAATGCAAGACCAGTGATGTGCGGCCACTTCTGGGGAGATAGCAGCAGCCAGGTTGGTGGCCAGTTCACTGCACTTGTGGGGTAGGAGGCAAACATTAGCCTAGGACACACCCTGGGGCAAATGTCTTCCCTCATAAAAAGTATCCCTTGGACTCTCATGTCCATGCAGAACTGGCAGGACATGAGCATCTAGGACCTCCTATCCTAGACTGTTGTGTATCCTTGCAAATGGCAGCTGCATCCCTGTAGTGCTGCCAGAAGCACGAGAATCCAGCTTGGGAGGCAGGGGGAATGGGCGACAGGGCTTCCAGCTGCGTGATGTTAAACAGCTGCCACCTCTCATCCCAGAGGTGGCTGCACTACAGTGGTGGGGGCAGCGGATATAGTTTGTATATTACACAATGTCATCTGTAAGGCAATCAGGGGCCCTTTGTAATGAAATTAAACAGAAGACAGAACAGTAGCTGTTCATGGAGGCCAGAGTTAATACTGGAATCTTTTACTCTCTGCTAAGTGTAGGGAGATGGGTACAGGGAACAGTTTTCACCTAGGCCAGCCCAAGCCAGGACCCAAAGAAGCTGCAAAAGGCAAACAGCGTGTGCTGTCTCAGCATGCTGAAAGGAACAATAGAAATGGCTGTTTTTGAGCTTGCCACTGCCATCCTGGGGGCTTGCCACAGGTCCCCCAGGATGGCAGTGGCAGAGCTGGGCAGCAGCAAGTTACGAAAGGGCTGGGCCAGATGGGGATCATTGCAGTGTTTCTAGGGGGCCTCCTATCTCTCCTGGGCACCAGCCCGTCTGGACACTGCCAGAAAAGTTGCAAAGTGAGGGGCTTTCAGTATATTAATAAAGTTAATTAATTACGGGTCACGGTTTTCTCTCATTCTAATGCAAAAGTGAGTCTATCCATTCTATAAACAGTTAATCCCCATGTAGCGGGGTGCCCTGAGGGGCTTAAAACAGCCCAGGAGAGGGCTGTGGCTGGAGGCAAGAAGCTCCCAGGCTGATTGGGGGAAGTAGGCACAGCTGGGGCCACACCCCAAACAAACCACAGCTGACCCTTATAAAAGGGCAGTGAGCCAGGAGTTCAGGAAATCTCCTTGTAGCTTCTGAGGCAGAAGGATCTAGCTGCCTGGGAACAAAGGATGCCGGGAGTGAAGCAGGGCTGGGGAAGGCCAGAGGAGCTCCAAGCCAGCAACTCCCCAGGCTGCAGGGCCTGTCCAAGGCCCACTGAGGCACTGTGTGGCAGGGAAAGGCAGCCGGTCCGAACCTCCCTTGCCTATGATGACGGGCTATTACAGACTGTAGTCTGCCCCAGGGAATGGGGGCTTGATGATGACTGGCAGTATCCCATAGGCTGAGGCAAGGTGAGGAGAGAGGGTGGATGGGTTCCCCTGGGAGGGGAGACCCAGTGACTGAGGGGGTACTGCCAGGGGGCAGCACCCCAGTCAAAGGGGCACCGGGATCCGGGAGGGACACGGGGCCAATGGCGAGTGGGACACCGGCCTGCAGAGGGTGCTCCGGAGGCTGGAAACGCTAATTCCCTGGACAAGCAGCAGGAGGCGCTGCAGGGGTGAGTCCCGCACCATTACACCCCATTATTTTATTAGTCGGCACAAATTAAGAACACTCCTAGGCAAATTCCCACATTGAGAAAATTAACTCAATTAAAAGTTTTCTGCTAAATCAAACAATTCCATGAATAGACATTTTTAGACTGTGTGTTTTCTAAGGGGTGCGCTCCATAGGAAAATGACTGGAGCTAGGGAAAGCGGATCGTCACCTGGCCAGCCAGGCACAGAAGAGCTGTGTTGCTTGCTGTTCAAAGGGGCATGTGTGCCCTACACGCTGTGTCATGCTTTGCTACGAGAGTGAAAGCTGGGCCACCAAGCTAAGCAGGATTCAGATTTGACCTAGATAATCAGCCCCAGCCTTCCATCTCAGTGGGTTCTTTTTCAATTAGCTAAAAAGGGAAGTGATTTAGCGCTAATGAAAATAAATTAACAACTGTCCCACAAATCGCAAGGGAGCCCAGGGTGCGTCAGCGCTGGCTGGAGACATGGGACAGCAGGGAGGTGAAATGGACGCGTCAGTGGGTCTGACTCAAAGCAATGCAGGCTGACCCCGCCTGCCCTGGGAGAACGGCTGCTATAAATACTTGGAGCCTGATTCCCTGTTGCTTCACACCTAATGCCACCCCTGTAGCAGCGCAAACTGAGTAAGACGCCACCACATCAGAAGAGGAGCATTTCACACCGCCGCTGCACTGGTGTCAATGACGACAACACAAGGGGCGGAGCAACGGGAAACCAGGCCTTTGGCGTCCAGACAAACTGCAAAGACAGCTTTGATTTAGGAGGAATCTGCCCTAACCGGGACTTGAACCAGGGACCCTGGGGGAGCAGAGCTGCCGCTGGGAAAGTCACCATTCGCTTGGCCCAGTGCTAATGACATGCCCCGCCAGCTTCTAGCTAGTGCCCTATTCTCATGCCCTGCAGCAGTTGAGCAGGACTACGTGGGCGTCTGATACCAGTCTCATCCCCATACTCATATCAGCAAGGGACACACCAACCTCCAGGCTCTTTCTAGTGTATTCCGTCTCCTGTCCGCCGGAAGAGAATTGCTGCAAAACCAAACAAACCCCAGTGCTTCCGCATTAAATAGCATTTCCATTCTAGCGAAACAGCTCAATAGATGCAGCTGTTCGGTGAACACCCCAAATGCTGGGCAGCGCTGGCACCCCAAGAGCTGGCAAGTCCATGCCGTAGCACCCGAGGACACCCTGCCAGGGACAGGCATAGCAGCATAATTGCTCTGTTGCTTAGAGAAACCAAGGGCCCCGCCACACTTAGTGGGCTGGAGAGCAGAATTCACACGGGCGGATTCCAAAGGCTAACTCTGCCCCACTTCCAAGCAGCCCAAATTTAGGCAGATTTCCTCTCCAAAAGCCTGATTTCTTAAAGAAACACGGTCGAGGCTGAGGGATCAAAGCTGCCACCTTCCATTCTGCCCATACCTCCTTGCTAGGCCCACGGGGAGGTGTTTAGTCCCGAAGGTAGAGCAAGCCACAGTTCCTGTGGCTGAGGAAATGCTGGCTGCAGCCCTGGGTCGGTCACAGACTTGCACACTCAAAGCAACCAGTGAAATCTGCACGGGTTCAGGGGACAAAAGCCACAGGGGATCAGGTGATAGGTGCAAGTCTCGGCAACACTCCGTGCCTCAGTTTCCCTCTCTGTCAGTCACCAGAATGGAAAGATTTACTTACAAGTTTTAATTGGCTTTACCTTTGAGCAGCCCTACAATAACTACTCCCACCACAATAACAAGCCAGTGTGCGGTCTGGCCCTAAAAAGCAGGCTTACAACAACAGATGCTCCCCAGTAACAAACCAGCCTCTAGGAACAGGTCTATGAAAACAGGTCTATGAAAACAGGTCTATGAAAACAAATTAGTGCACCCAATCCTCAGGTAGACCCTACAATAACAAACCCAGCACCACAACAAACAGGGCCACACATGAGCAACAGCATGCGTAGGGGAGGGAGGGGAATCTAGCTAGGTGGTGGATCTGATCTTCCAGCTTCCAAGGGCTTATTAGAAACATCAGTGAGTTGACTAGAAATACCCAGCAAGAGAATAAGAAATAGCAACACCTGCCTTGGTTGCCCCAGGAGCCAGGAGAAGCCGGGCTGCAGAGACTGCCCTTTGCAGTTTATGCCCAATGGAAACTGCAACCCCTTATGTTTGAAAAGCCCTTTGCTTCAGCAGCTGTGCAGAACACTCCATGGTCCAGGGGTGTTACTGGGGCACAGGACCATTGCTATTTATCCTTATGACTAGTGGGGTGACTCCAGCACGGGGGCCTCACTAGGATTCAGAGCTGATCCCCCAAACCGCAGCAGACTTTGCCCCCCTCCTCCCCTGCCCCCACTGGGTGCCTTCCAATAAACCAGGAAGGGGAAAATGACTTAGTGCTAACACAAATCAGTGGGTTAAAGGTTAAAGCATCCATGAATCATAGAGGGGCTGAAGCCAGGTCTGTAAATAGGTGTCCTGGGAATACAGCCCATCACCGAGCCTGCACCCTGTATAAAAGCACCCACAGCCTTCCACTCTGGGTGACAAAGGACAACAGCCAGACAAGAACAAAGGGCAGACAAGTCTTTGTGAGAGAAGAGCAAAGCAACAGGCTGCATCTGAACTGGACACGGCAGCTGCCTCCAGGAGACGCCTAGAAATCCAAAGGCTTGGAGACAGCACCATAGGGAGCTGCTGCCTGCGATATGTATGGGCAGCAGGAGGGGGCACCATTGAGTCTCCTCTGTCCGTGGCACCAAATGGGCCCTCCAGGGACCTGACTTTCTGCTCATTTACAGTTGTGGAAATCAGACTTTTCTGGTCGTCTGCCCAGGGGTGCCTAGAGCCCTCCCCGGAATTTTGGAGTCGATCGGATGTGGCGATCCAAAGGTATCGCATTACAGCCAATCAGAGAAATGCCATCGGGCCGAGGTCCAGCACAGGTGCCATCGCTCCGAGGTTGGTGTCTCCGAAAGCTCTGCTTTGGCTCAGCCGCATGCGATGGGGTTCAGTGCCGGAATCCCTAGGCGGGAGCTCACAATGATCCCTTGGCGTCTATGAAACAATGACCCAGAGAGAACGGAGAATGTGGTAACCCAACACAACCGCCCCGTTAGCCTCTGCTGCGCAGCCAGCTCCTGGTGTCACCCCTTATCCACCTGCTCCCTAGAACAGGGGTTCCCCAGGGTGGTACATGTCCCCCTGGCAGGACGTGCTCTCGCTGTTCCATCAATACACTTCACAACCGTTCACAACCTCCGCCTCCGGCCCTTCCACTAGGGTGGGGAATCGCATTCAAACCAGGCTTCTCACAGGGCTCAGCCAGCAGCGTGGATGGGACCGATCCCAGTTCCGCAGGAGAGCTGCAGAACGCTTTCCCTCCTCTGACGTGTCGGACTCAAGTTCTTCCGCCGCATCCTCCCAGCCCCCCGATCTGGAGGGTCCCAGCAGAGACCATTGTATTCAGGCAAGAGAGAACAGACCCTGTTCCAAATGCCCCTGCCCCAGGAAGGCAGCAGCACTGGCTCCCATCTCAGGCAGTGGCTGGGGTGTGTGGCAGCGTGGGTGGTGGCGTTTGTGTTGGATTCGGCTCCCAGAAGGTACAAACTGGTATCAACCCTGAGCCCCGTCTACACTGCCGCTTCTCCCTGTCTGCCCAGGTGTGGCTGCACTTTGCCTATGTAGAAAAGGTCTTCGATTTGTTGTAACTAAACTTTTCACACCCCCAAAACAAAGGGGCCCTGGACTGGTGCTGGAGCAAGTTTAGAGCCTGATCTTGCAACCCACAGGCCAGCTGCAGGAACCCTGAGCCACTAGGTTAATCTAGAGCCAACAGGTCTGATTCTTATGTAGATTCAGGCCCCGCTGCACCACTATTGCAATGTACAGGGGGCCTTAAAGTGGGTGTGAACAGCTCCTAGGCATGCCCCCATGAACAGGGGACCTCCAGCCGGCAACAGGGCTCTGCACCAGCCCTACCCCCGGGATATGGGACGTATCTGGGTGTGACCAGAGCACACTGCTCTCTGGCTGATCTCTGCTTTCCTTGACCCATGCAGAGCAGAGCTTAACTTAGAGCAACCCCTGGGGCTGCTCTAATTTGTTTCCTGGGCCCCCCATATATAGGGATTGCAAAAGTGGCTTAAAGCCCCTGTGCCCCCAACCCTGCTCCAAGCACAGTGGCAGAGTAACTGAGTGATTCTCCCAGCTTGGGCACTGGCTGCTGCTGCAGAGACGTTTTTGCACCTTCTACACTGTTTACATAAACCCACAAACCTTCCTGTGCACTAGGAGAAGAATTTCCTTGCGATGGCTCCGGACAGGCCTGGGCTGCTGAGCTCAGCAATAACCGCAGGCCTGTCCCTCCTGCCAGCCCCAGTTGGCTGCTCTGCTGAAGGGAGCTGGGCCGACTCCAGGCACTGTCGGGTGGATAGATGCCAAGAGGCTTGTGTGGCTTCAAATCACTTTCCCAAGGGGTTTGGAAGGGCAGGATCCACCTCCCATGAACAGAGCAGCCAGTATGTGCCGTTAATCAGGGGCTTTCTACAGCCTGCAGCAGATGGGGGAACATGCTGGGACATGGTCCAACGGGAACCTGCCAGAGAGACCTAGGGACAGGTCCAAAGAGACCATGCTGGGGAAGTGGGTAGAGATCTGGGGACAGCACTCAGCAGGGGGATGGGGGTCATATGGGGGACACACACTCTGCAGGAATTGTGCCAGAGAAGAATCCAGGCTCAGGATCTGAAAGACGCATACCAGGGGAGTGGGGAGGATGTGGGATTACAGTCTGAAGGGAGTTTGCTGAGCTAAAGCCATGCTGCAAACGTCTTCTACTGGGGAAGAGTGACCAAGCCCTTGAAATTCCTGCACCCAGGCCATGAGCCCCAGAGCTGCCCCTCTCCTGAGTTATCTATACACAAACAGCACCTGGGAGCCCGGCAGCATTGCCAAGTCCTTGCATTCAAAAATCAAAAGTTCCCACCCACCCAAATCACAAGACTGCCTTACAAATCATGAGATTTGAACAATAACCCATCTCAGATTCTGTTTATTCCCCTTCTGGAGCCAGAGACACAAACAGGTCACATTTCCCAGCTTTTTTCCACAACCAGGAGGATGGGGGACTGGCTTGTTTTTTTAATAGAAGAAAAGATTTTCCCATAGTCCCCTGACTCCTGGAGCTGGGACTTTCAGAAAAGTGCCAAGCAACGGAAGAGTGGTGGGAAAACTGAGAGCAGGAGAGGCTGAGTTCTAGCTACATTCTGACCGGGAACCTCTCTTCTCCACCCTCCCGTGTATCACGGAGTTACCAGTGAAAGGTTCACCAAGCCCAGCTCCTGGGAAGAAAGGCACTGAGGAAAGGAGGCTGGGGAGATGTGGTGCAGATGCCGAACTAACCTCCCCAGAGTGGCATGCGCTCAGCAACCTGGCATGTCTGCAGTCAAACACTGCCTCTCTCCTTGATTTCCTGCTAAAACACTCTGGGGAGCTTCACTCTGGGACATCCTATCTAGCTGGTTCCTTCTTGGGTAGCAGAGTCCCAACGTCTGGGTTTCAAAACAACAAACTCCACAACCAGGTCTTTGGCCCCTCTTTCCTAGGCTTGGGTCCTTCAAAACATGACTAAATCGGCTGCATCAACTCCAGCATCTTCTGCGCCAGCAGGCTCAAACCCTTAGTGCCCTCTGGCTTCTGATTTCATCCTCACAGCAAGAAGCTCCTCTCCTGATGTCATCAGTTCCTTGCGCCTCCCGTCCCTAGGACCTGCTAAAAGGGCTGTCTTCCCCCTGCAGCCTTACTCTTGCTTCTTGAGTCCCTGCCGGCCTCTGCAACAGAGGAAACCCCTGGGTATGCGGTGTCCCACTCCAGCTACTCTGGGTTCCCTTCTAATAACTTCTCCTTACCTGACACACCCCCTCCAGGGCCCAGCTACTCCCTTTAGCCCCTTTAGTCCACCCCTTCCTTCCCAGGCCTCCCCTGGGGGTGAACAATCAGTCACAGGGGGCTGGACCAGCCCCATCTCTTCAAAGGGCCAGCCACTTCTTGACAGTGAGGGAGATTTTCACAGACCCAGGCCTGAATGGGTTTAGATAAAACACAACCTCCTTTTTTCCGTTTGTCATTAAAAAGCTCAGGACTGGTGATGCTTACTGTCACGGAGTGTGGGGTAGTTAGTGCCTGCACCCCTCTTCCTGGGATTCAATGTGACTCTCAGCCAGCCAGTAGAACAGAAGGTTTATTAGGGACTCCAGGAACGCAGTCCAAACAGAGCTTGTAAGTACAAACAGGACCCCTCAGTCGGGCCCTTCTGGGGGGCAAGGAGCTTAGACCCCAGCCTGGGGCTCCCTGCGTTTTATCCCACAGCTCCAAAAGGGGGGCAGGGAGCTGTGGGATAAAACGCCTCTGTCTGCGCCTCCCTCCATGTCCCCAGCCTGCTGCAAACTGAAACCTCTCTAGCCCCTCCTTTGCCTTTGTCTCCTTCCCGGGCCAGGAGGTCACCTGATCACTTTGTTCTAACACCTTCAGCTCGCACCTTTGCAGATTAGTTGCCAGGAGACAGGGTGTCGGCCATTCTCCCATCACACTGGCCCTCTCCAGCTCTGCAACAATCACTCCTTATTCCCACCACCTACAGACTTAACACATGCATCAGGGAAACTGAGGCATAGAAACATTAAGAACAGTCCCATTCCGTCACACTTACCCTCCCTGTTTTTGCTGGAGGTCTCTTTGGAGGACCAGAGAAGCAGACTGCGGATCTAAGACCTTAACTGTGACTCTCTGGGTCAGGTTTCTCAGTTACAGTAATAGATGTTAACCGAAAACAATGGGGCTTATGTTCTTATGCTGTTCATATGTCCAGTTCTGCTCTCAGGTACATGGTGCTAGTCCTGTTAGAATTAGTGGGACTGCGCCCACATGAGCGAATTTTTTTAATACGTGTGTGTCTAGATGAGGGACATTTGCACCAGGCCCAACTCTAGTTCAGACACACAGCATGGGAGCAAAGCAGCCTGACATTGGTGCTATTTACCTAGGTGACACTGGTACAAATTGTATATTCTAGACAAGTCTTGACAAAATTTCCCTCCTAGACAAGACTTAGTCCTGCCATGAGTGCAGAGGACTGGATTAGCTGACCTGTCAAGGTACCTTCCAGTCCTACGAATCTATGATTCCCTTCTACTGCTCTTGACCGGTGCTTGTGCTCTGAACATCTCACCAGTTCTCCAGTCAGCCAAAGAGTCTGCCAGGAAATCCAGTGCAGACAAAGCCCAGATTTGTAACTTAAAACACAAGCTGATTAAAAATAAACCAAACCTCTCTGGAACTTTCAGCTCGGGTGATGCACCATAAAGGAACAAATCGGGGTGGGCCCCCATGCTCACGGCCCTTTCATGGGTCACCTTTAAGGTGAGGACAGCAAAGCCAAGCTTGGAAGCAGGGGGTTGGTTGATCTCAGAGGGGATGGATCTGACCTGGGGTAACCCTGCTGGCTTGGCCAGGATCTCCACTTGGCATTGCCAGGCTGCCCAAGTGAAAGGAACAAACGGCGTTTATAAAAACCCGCACACACAAAAAGAAATGATGTCTAAGGAGTTTGCTTCCCTTCTCAGTTCCAGCACATTAATATGAGACTCACATCAAGGCCGAGAGACCGAACCCTGGCAGGAGATCAAACCTCAGCTCCCAACCGCCCGGGGACAGCCCCTCATCGTTGCTACATTGGTGTCAATCTGGAGTAACCCCCTGGAAGCCGATGCAGCTACCCCAGTGGAACCGAGATCAGGATCCAGCCCTGAGCTGGAATTGGGCAAGGCTGTGCGTGTAATGCACCCACTCTGTCCTCCCCCTCCCCCAGCCCCTCAGGAAGGGTAAGAAAGAAAGAGCTGTTGTTACGCAAGAGACATAAAACTTTTCTAAAAGAAACAGATCCAAGCAGGGAGAGAAAGGAGCCTTGAGAGGGGAACAATCTTTCAATTCAGCCCGAGCCCAGGCAGTTCCTCTGTTAATAATATTAACAGCCCTCCAGCCCTCACCCCCATGCCCCCGCTACGCCCACCCTCGGGCCTAGATCCGGATGTGAGCAGAGCTGGACTGCAGAACAGCCACACAGGATGCTGGGTGCAAAGGGAGAGGCTGCCTGGCAAACAATGCTTTTCCAGCCCACTCCTTCATTCATGCACTGGAGCGACTTGATCATTGAAATGCTGGCTCCCAGGCCATATACACAAAGGGACAGGCCATGATGCAGGTGCTTGGTAAAGAGCTTTCCCGATAGCCGGGTCTGGGGTGGGGAAAGGACTGAGCCAGCCAAAGCCTGGAGACTAATGGAACTTCCTCCCCGCCCCGCCCCCTCCCCACACTTAGACACCTCCTACCAGTCTGCCCATTGCCTGCAAGCACCAGATCTGCAGCACCGAGGAGTGCAGGGCCAAGGTTTGCCCAAGTCTCACAGCTCAGTGGTGACATTATAAATGGAGGCTCCAAAAGGCCCATCCCCCGTAGTGTCGGGTCAGTAACGTACATGTCAAAACGCGCCTGCCAGGAGGGCAAGGGCAGATGCTTACGGAGGGCTTTGATTCCATTATGTATCTTTATACCTAGAGATGGATGCCACCCTGCCCCTGGATCCTGACACCACCCTCCCTGCTAAAGTTCTGATCCCTATCTGAATGGTCCCTATGGGGCAGGGACTCTTCCCTGGTTATTCGCCTGCTGCAGCCTGACCCCTGGTTCCTTAGCACTGTGTTTTTTCCCAGTGCTGCTCACACGCCCCCAGTGATCACACTGGGCAAGGGTTATATGTGGGGCATGCACATGGGTGTTGGACCAGGGGACATGCATGGGACCCTGGAATATGGGTGGGGTGCTGGACCCAGGAGGCGAGTGCAGGGCTTTGGAATATGGGTGGGCGTGCCAGGCCCTGGGGGAGCACGCAGCAATGCAGGGCCCACAATTCCCACAATCGCCAGTTGGAAAAAGAAATGGAAGGAGGATGAGCTACTGTTATATTCCCCCCAGCCCGTTCAATCCGAACACTGCTCATGTTGCCTATTATTGTAGGGCTGGTCATGGGAGAAGTAGGGCCAGCACCACTGACTCTTGTCATTTTTGATTGAAAGGAATAAAGCGAACGGCAAGGCTTTTAACAAACAGATCTAACAAAGTAAGTGGGGTCACGTGTATGGGGTCATCCCAGGCTGTCTGGGGGTTAATAGCTCTGTAGGACACTGACTCCACTGTAGGGAGTCACTCGGCACTGAATCTTCATGTAGTTTACTAATCAGCTGCTGATCACATGCAAGAAACATCCTGGGGAACCTCAGCCTGTGGCCATAACAAGATCATCACTAACGTATGTTTCATGGCAATGAAGAGTGCTCCAGCCCCATGCCCCTCCGGGGTGGGGGCAGTGGGGAGAAAAGGACACTGGCCCCTTTACGTGAAAAATTGTAGTGATAAAATGTGATCTGTGCGTGGCTGGGGAGGTCAGTTTCCCTGTCTTCTCTCCCCCAGGCACATACTGCTAAAAGCTTAATCTCCCTGTCCCGCTCCACCCGTTAACAGTAGGCCTGGGGGAGGTGCTGATGGGATAGGGATCATCATGACCCCTTATCTCCCCATCTGTTCCAGGCCAGCTTCACTCGCTCCTCCCAGCCTGACTCACAAGCCTCTGAGATGTGGCTTCCACTACCCCACCTGTCTGAGGCTAAGGGGGGGTCTCTTCTCACCCACCCAGCCCTCTGGGCGATGACTGGCCCAGAGAGGAGGTTTCCCTAGCTGGGGAGTCCTCACCCTGTCACCCACCCCCGCAGTCCTGGTGCAGCACAGCAGAGTAGAGTAGTATCCCTTCACAAAGGGATTGCAAAGGATCCAGAGGTGAGTGACAAAGATGATCAAAAGGATGGAATGCAGCCCTGTGATCAAAGGCTGCAGGAACTGGGTATGTTTAGTTTGGAAAAGAGGAGAGTGAGCAGGGGCATGAGAGTGGTCTTCAGATACCTGAAAGGCTGCCAAGCCAGAGAAAAGTTGTTCTCTCTGGCCACAGAGGGCAGGACAAGAGGTGACGGGTTCAAACTACAGCAGAGCAGATTCAGATTAAATCTCAGGAAAAACTGCCTGTCAGAACAGTAGGACAATGGAACAAATGCCAAGGGAGTTTGTGGAAGCTCTTTGACTGGAGGTTTTCCAAAGGAGGCTGGAGCCGTCTGTCTGGAATGGGTTAGACATAACAACTCCTGCATCTTGGCAGGGGTTAGACTAGATGGCCCTTGCAGTCCCTCCTAACCCTGTGGTTCTACGATTCTATAGTTTGCAAGCCCTCGAGTGGTGCTCACTATGTTCTAGATTTGAGGGTGAGAGCCGCTGAGCCTGGCCCGGTTCTGTGCAGTTAGTAAACAAGCCGTGCCTTGATGCTGCCAGCAGGTCAGCCCCCAGGAGGGAGAGCGTGGAGGGCGAATGGAGCGATTGGCACTTCTAGGTGGGTCAATGTTCATGTGAGTGGTTGCCAGAATGAAGGAGGAAGTCACATGATAACAGCACTATGTGCCTTCCTAGCACCTCTGTGCCCACAATCCAGCTCACTGCCATCCGCCATGACGTGGGTAAATTGCATTATCCCCATTATGAGGGGGAAACTGAGGCACCAGGCAAATCATGAGCTGCAGGACATAGGTAACAGCCCAGTGAAATCAACGGACCCTGCTTACACCCAGGCTACATGTAGATTGTTATTTTTATTACAGTAGGGTCTACAGGCTCCTACAAAGCCTGGACCCCATTATGCTGGATGCTGTGCAGACACATCACAAGAGACAGGTCCTGCCTCCAAGCGCTTACACTGGAAATAGACAAGACAAAGGACGGGAGGAGAAACTGAAGACTTGCACAGAGACAAAATGGCAGAACAGGGGACCGAACCCAGGAGTCCTGACTCCTACTGACGCGCCCTAATGACCAGACACCACTCCTTTCCCTGAGCGGGGATTGGAAGCCAGGAATCGAGACGCCCCCTCCACTGCTCTAGCCCTTAGACTGTGCTCCCAGGCTGAACAGCCTCAGAAATCCTGGGTGGCCTCACACAAATGCTGCCTCCCGCTAAAACACAGACATCCAGCCAACCTAACAGAGCCAGATACAGTGGACAGCACCCGGGGTGATCACCCTGGGGCCCCTCCTAGGCCTCAGGGTCCACAGGGTGGGGCATTTGTATTGGAGCAGGGAGTCAGCACCCCACTCTGCCTGGATTTACTAAATCCAACACTCGAGCCAAGTACCCCTCGTCTTCTCTGCCACCCTAGGCTTTGGATAGGCCATGCCATAGAAGACGATGAGAGGAGGGGAGTGGAGAGGTGATGGGTGGCGTGGGAGCAGTGGGGAAGTCCTGGAAGAGATTTAGCCAAGCCGCTGGAGGCGTAGTGGGATTGCCAGAGCCATGGGGTCTGCTAGGAGCAAATCAATTATTGTTACAGCAGAGGGCTCGGGTCCCCAGCCCAGCGGCACCTTCCAGGCAGTGGGGATTCAGAGTCAGGGTGGGAGAGGGTTGAAAGTCCAGCTAGGGAGGCACTGGGACAGCCCTTTGAGGAAGGGACTGTGAAGCTTGGGGAAAAGAACCAATGTTTGGGTGCAGCGAGCAAGTTGGATTATCATCATCATCTATTAGGTATATTATGGTAGCACCCAGGAGCTCCAGTCATGGACCAGGACCACAATGTGCTAGGTGCTGTACATTATTTATTAGGTGTATTACAGTAGCACCTAGGAGGCCCAGGCATGGGCCAGGTCCCCATTGTATTAGGCGCCGTACAGACCCAGAACACAATGAGAGTCCCTGCCCTAAGGAGCTTGCAGCTGAAGTAATCAAGTCCCCACCTCGTTGCTCTGCTACTTAAGTCTCTTTACTACCACCATGGCAAGGAGCCTGATTGACACCCCTGGAAACTGCATCTCTCTAAGCCCCGAGCAGGCATACCCCGGACTGTCTTCCCCATACATTGACCAGCCACTGCGTTTGACCTGGAAGGGCTCCTCCTAGGAGTGAGGGGGATTAAGTCCCTATGATCTATTTGATGGGTGGTTTGTCTGCTAAGCAACGAGGCCAGTTATGAGGCACCATGAAGTGGACAGAACATTTCTTCCTGTCCCCAGCCAGTAACCAACTGTTGCCCTGAAGCATGAGGGTTAATTGGCAGCCTTAGTTATCTTTACCTTAATTAATGATTACTCACTTAAAATTTGTACTGTGCTTGGAAAAGGCAGACACTATAAACCAGATTCTGCATTCAGTTACACTAGTGTAACTCCATAATCACCATCATCCCTAGCTCCTATATAGCACTTTCCATGTGTAGATTTCAAATAGCTTTACAAAGGAGCTATCATTATCCCCATTTTACAGAGGGGTAAACTGAGGCATAGAGAGGTGCCAGGACTTGCCCACGGTCACGAGCAGGCCAGCAGCAGAGCCAGGAATAGAAGCCAGGGTTCAACCCACTGAGTCTGTTGCTTTACTCCTGCTTTACTCTTGTGTAAGTGATGGCAGGCGCTAGCCCCATAAGTATCAAGGCCCAGTTCCTCAAATATATTTAGGTGCCTGACTCTCATTGATTTCAATGGGGGTTAAGTGCCTAAATCTCTTGGAAGATCTCTTGGGTCCTAGTGTGATTTTGCACTTCTCTGATGTAACTGTGGGTGCTGTCCTTACCCTTTGGAGTGTCTAATCTTTCAGCTCAGCAACATCCTGCAGCAGGGAATAGCACAGGTTAATGGTCTGATGGAATGTCTTTGTTGCCTAAGATGTTGGAGACCAGTTTGTGTGTGAGGAATCTGTCCTGTCCAGGCTTGAACCAAAAGCATCAGCCCCACTCCATGAGCTTAAAGGGGTCCTGGCATTAGGTGCCTATTGTAGTCCTACAATGGGCCTTGGCTAGTAGCAGGAGAAAGCTACAATAGGTACAAGGCTCAGCTAAATTAAATGGCAACCAATAACCAACAGGAGCTCTCAGTAATCCCAGCATTAATATTCTCTTTCCTGGCCATTAGCCACTACACAGGGACCCCACTATATACTGAACCCACTTTCATAAAATCTTGCTTCATGTTTTGATTCAGCTCACAGAGAAAGTGTTTTCAGCGGTGTCAGCCTGTCGGGGCTGGGGCCGTGTAATAAAGGCACCAAGAATGCACCAGGATAGCCAGGCTCCAGGGGAACCCGGGACTGGAACAGCAGGGCAGGGAGGCAGGCGCATTCACAGCGCTGTATAGGGCCCCATGCTGAAATAGCAGGAGGTTGCGGGGAGTGGGTGTTGTAGGTCAGGATTGAGGGGCATTGGAAAAGATGCGTGGGGCCCAAGGTTGGAAAATTAGGGGGAACCGCAGGCCTGCACAGAAGGGCATTAGCACAGACATATTGGGAGGCTCAGGTCTGGAAAAACAGGGAGGCTGTGGGTCAGGACTGAGGGGCACCAGAAGATCCGAGAGTGTTGGGGAGGAGCCCAGGGCTGGAATAACCTGGGGTCTTCACATTGGGATTAGAGGGACATTTGCAGAGCTGGGTGGAATCCAGGCATGGAACGGCAGAGGGGCATTGTGGGTCAAGACTGAGGGGCATCAGCACAGGCGTGAGAAGAAGCTCACAATGCCTGCTTCTAGCTAGTGATCTGTACCCTTCATGCCATTCTCACCCATGCTTGGGGTCCATGTATAATGTGCTTGTGTGGTGTGTAAGTAGCCACACGCTGTCTCATTTTTGGGAGGCTGCTGCACATGATCTCAGCTGTACAATCTCAGCATTCATTCTAAACAAAAACACCAACCAACCAACCAACCCTAATGCTTCAAAATGCGACTGGAGGGCAAGCAGTGGTGTGACGCCTGCTGAGTCTGCAGCCAGCATGGGACAATGAGTGAGCTGTCCAGATGCGCTCAGGAAAGTCAATAGGAAGATCTCACCAGTAACCCAGAGGAATGAACTGGCTTGTTCAAATCAGTGGGTGTTGATTCTGAAGCCTAATGATGCTAATACAAATGTCACCATCGTTAACTATTTCACTGCTGATATTTTAGCAGAAACATCCAACTAATGACCATCTCCAGCCCCGTGGGTTGCAGAGGCAGATATGGGGGAGGTGTGGGGTATGGAGTAAAGTAGGGCAGCTAGTTTCTGACATGGGTTGCTGGAGGTGAGATATGAGGAATACAAGGCCCAGCACCATTTTAAGTCACCTCAACCCCTGCCAGAAGGTGGTCCAAACTGGGGAGGCACTATCTTGGGAGAGATGCAGGAATAGGCTAGAGATGATGATGGACTCACATGGTACATTTCCAAAGTGCCTTTCATCGCACAGAATCCCAAAGCTTTTTATAGTCTATTTATCCAATGCAATGCAGCCACGTCTGGGGTGAAGCAACAGCCAACTAACACATGGCCCATTGGCGGAAGGTGGGGGAAGGAAAAATTTTAACAAACACAGGACAAACACCTGCCAATGGCCTTATCCTAACCCTACATGAACTGCCATGGGATTTTTAATATTAATAACTCAGTACTTCTATAGAGAGCACCTTCCATTGTGATTATTTATGTCTCTGACAAAAGAGCCTAGAAGAGATGCACAGTGAGAGACAACGGCTGCCCTAGAAGGCGAACAGTCTGAGGATTTCAAAATAGCTACATCCAGCAATACCACTGTGAGGTCAGTAAGGGATGTATAGTACTCACTGCACTCACCTCTAGAGGGAAACACAGCTGCTGTTTAAGACAGGAAGTGGAGAATACCAGACCTAGTGGAAACTGCAGGGGAAATTTCATGAGGCAGGCTGCCATTTCCTGAGTTGGAGATGCCACCTCTTCTAAAGATGCCATGATTGATCACAGGACCGCCCCTCCCCCAATTTTATACCTCATCTGAAGACAGCACCCCTCTACCAGCTCAATACTGAGCCGGCAGAAACATCAACTCGCAGAGGTCTCCCCTTCAAATATTGAACTAGCCCAGGTCTGTTTGGCTTGATTAGCCATAATCACAACTTTCCTTCCTGATACAGTGGAAAGATATGGAAAGCAGCTCCTACAAAATATGATTAGCGAGAGAGGCCAGGTGGAGGCTGGAGGACCCAGCTGGTCTTTTTCTACCCACACTGTCCGTGATTCCACCATCTATGGCAAACTCCTGCAGAAATACTCCCCCTTTAGATAGGGTTATATTTGTGCCAGTAAACATTGGTATCCATCAATTTCACAAGACACACACAAACCAATGGGAAAAAAACCCATTTCCATCCACAATAATCCCAATTTACAGACAGGCAAAGTAAGAAAAATGCTGCTTGAGAATTTATTAGAGTTTGATTTAAGGATATTTACTGTGTATATTTGATTTGTGTTTTCATCATTATAAAGCTTTTACTTTTTGAACCTCAATGTCTACTGTCATTAAATAATTATCTGACTCCCATAATTTTCTCCACAACTGTGAAAAATTAAATTGATTACAAAAAATTAAAAAGCTTCAAAATACATTGATATTATCCATCAAAATTATAAAAAGAATAGAAATCAAATTCTGCTAGGCCTATGCAGAAGGCACCTCTGTATATTTAACATCAGTGTCCTAACATCTTGAAAAGAACCTCTAGCATTTTTATAAAGGATCCCCTCACATCCCAGCCTAGAAGTGGCCGGATTCAGGTGCTGGGTGACGAGACAGTGACATAAAAAGCAGCTGCCTCCCCAAAAGCAGACCAGAAATAACCACCAAACCAAACAGCGCCTGACAATGCCCATCCATCCTAGCCCCTTGCATGCCCCTGGGCAGAGCAGTGGGCTTTGCTCTGAAGGTCAATAGGCCCAGGCTATTTCAGACTCAGGGAGGCAGAGATGGGAAAGTTGGGGGCTGCCTAGTGGGATGGGGAGCACTGCCAGCAATTTTGTCAGCGTGACATGCACCCCAACGGGTGAACTGTTGAGCCCTGCCAGCTTCCCCTGAAGTCAACAGGAATTGACGGACACTCGGCACCTTGCAAAGTTGGGCTCTCCACTCCTACACACCGGGCGACAGGCTGACAGCGCTGCGGGGCTCTAGCTCAGCGGGTGGGGGCTGAGGTGACCTAGGCCTCTGTATGCGCCCAGCACTCTGCTGCCCCATTTGGCAGGGTCCTCGTGTCACCCCACTCGGGCACACAGACGGGGCAAGGGCTCATCTGCATGTGTGCTCACCACCAGGCCAGGCTTCAGGGTGGCTTGGCTCCGGGGGTTCGCAGCCACCCAGCCACAGACCTCCCGCTCAACCCCACAACAGGCAGCCATGCACCCCCTGCCCCAGAGGAGGCTGCCGCACAGGCCTCTAGGAGAGATTCAGCTGCAAGCCACAGAGCCACCAGCGCTCATGGACAATGGCTCCCCCATCTCCGGGGCTGGCAGCAGGGGCGGGTCGTGGGGAGAGCGATGGAGTCCAGGTGTATCAGGGGCTCCCCCGCCTGTCACTGTAAAGCCGGGCTCAGAGAAGGGAGAAGTTCTCCTGTTACCAGAGAAGGGTTTGGGGAGGTGCGAGCGGGGAGGGGCCAGGTGTCGCTGAGCTGGGGGGAGAGGCTGATGCCGGGCAGTGGGGTGGAGACGGGGCGAGCCTGTCCGCCCCGGCTCGGCGTGGACACACCCTTGGGCGGCCGCTGCCGGCTGCTCCCCCTGGGGAAGCTCCGCGTTCCGCTCTGCGGGCCCAGGCCCGGCTGGCGCGCAAGGGGGACCGCGGAGCGCAGCCCCGGCCCGCTCCCCAGCCCGCAGCGGGGGCGCCCTGCCCGGCTCCGGCCAGCCCCGCTGCAGCGCGCCCGGGCGGAGTCGCGGCTTTGCAGCTGCGGGAGGGACAGAGATGGGGGCGCAGGGGAGCGTAGCCAGGACCCGGAGCGTGGCCCGCGGGGTCGCTCTCACCTCGGCCTGGGCCCGGCCGGCTGCCGGGCGAGGAAATCAAAGGCCTTCGGCTGCCGGCTCCCAGTCCTCGGCTAGCCCCGCCGCCGAGCGCCCGCGGCGTGTGACCGCACGGGGTGCAGAGGTGTGTGGCGGGGGAAGGGGGAGGGGTGTGTGGGGGGGTGTGTATAGAGGTGTGGGGGGGAAGGAAAGGAAAGGGGTGTGTGTAGAGGTGTCTGTGGGGGGAGGGGAAGGGTGTGTGTAGAGGTGTCTGTGGGGGGGGAGGGGAGGGGAAGGGGGTGTGTACAGAGGTTTCTGTGGGGGGAGGGGAAGGGGTGTGTGTAGAGGTGTCTGTGGGGGGAGGGGAAGGGGTGTGTGTAGAGGTGGGGGGGAGTGTACAGAGGTGGGGGAGGGTAGGGGGAGGTGTGTGTGTGTGTAGAGGTGTATGTGGTAAGAGGGGAAGGGGGTGGCTGTGGGGGGAGGGGAGGGGTGTGTGGGGGGTGTACAGAGGTGGGGTAGGGGAAGGTGTGTGTGTAGCGGTGTATGTGGTAGGAGGGGAAGGGGGTGTCTGTGGGGGGAGGGAAAGGAGTGTGTGGGTGGTGTATGTGGTAGGAGGGGAAGAGGGTGTGGGTGGTGTATGTGGTGGAGGGGAAGGGTGTGTGGGGGTGTACAGAGGTGGGGGGGAAGGGGTGTGTGTAAAGGTGTCTGTGGGGGGAAGGGAAGGGGTGTGTATAGAGGTGTGGGAGGAGCGGAAGGGGTGTGTGTAGAGGTGTCCGTGGGGGGAGGGGAAGGGATATGTGTAGAGGGGTGGGGGAGGGGTGCCTGTTGCTCTTAGCAGCAAAGTCGAACCCTTTATCAGGGACAGGGCTAACATCTGCAGCAGGACGTGCCCTGCCTTACACCTCCCGACCCCCACCGGCCAGCGGGGTAAGGCAGCCCCCAGGGAGGGCCGGGCACTGTGCACAGGCACACAGCGGGGGATGGCTTTGCGCATGTTGAGCACCGGGGGATTTACGGCCACCTGCCGGGGTAATTTCCTCTGGACAGTGACCTGTTGTGTACGCTCCGCTCCTTGTCCCTATCCCCAGGTTTGGGCACCCAAGCGCAGGAATGCCTGCCTGCCCTGTGCACTAATGGCCATGTGGCTCGCAGAACGCGGACACGGCTAGGGAAGCACCCAGCGGCACTAGCCTCCTGACTGGGTGTAGCCTGCAACCCACCTTTGCATACATCATGGTACCTTTGTTTGCCTGGATGGAGCCCAGCGAGACCTGCAGGGACCCTGTACAGAGGCTGTTAACCACTCAGGACACTCCAGTCACAGGTGAGCCATGAGACCTGATGGCCAAGCTAGGTGGACCGGCCTTAATAGCCATACACCATGGCCTCTTCTCCTGCGAGGGGCTGGCCTTCCTCTGGGCACCTCATGCTGGATGCTGAGCAAGAGCAGAAGTGGCAGTGATCACTAGGGGTACATGTACAGATTCGTGCCCATTAGGCAGTTTTCCTTGCAAGAGGCTCAGGACTTTGCCAGACTGTCACCTTGCTGTGTGATCTTAGGCAAGTCATGTCCTTTGTCTGTGCCTCGGTTTCCCCATCTGTAAAATGGGGATCATGCTGACAGCGCTCCCAGCTTTTTAATGGGAATGAATTAGTTATATAGCCTAATTCTAAGAGATGTCGACTCCCATGGGGGTCTGTGGGAGCTACTGACACCCAGCACTGCTCAGGCAGAGTGCTCTGTGCTGCTGCATGGAAGACTGATGTTCTCAGTTGGCTCAAAATGCCAGAAAATTCACCCAGACCAAGATTCTTTTCAGTTCAGAGAGCATCAGAGCAACTCATGGCTCTGATGAGGGGCCCCTCCTGGCCTGTACATGCAGCAGTGTTGATGAGCAAGGAATTATGCCCTCTTTGTCTCTGCCCAGGGCAGGCCTGACACGTAAGTGGGTCAGGGAATCCCAGAAGTAAGTGGAGCAGTGCCTGTGACGGGTTTGCTGCATGAGGCTGGAACAATTCCCAGCTGGTAACAGAGGTCTGAGGACATGCTAGTATGCGTGGTAGTGATTACAGGTGCTTTTGGCTAACCTTGAGGGCACGTTAACAGCATTACAACCACACATATCTGTCATGGTGTCCCCAGGTGATGCTCTGGAATTAGTCCATATGAAGCCAGTCAGGACTCCAGGGAAGCCTCCTCTCCCTGAGCAGACTGTCTCCTGGGCAAGAAGCTTCCCCAGCTTCAACCTTCCTGGGTCTGACCTCAGAGCATTCAGCATCCCCTTCCACACCGTGCGCTTCCCATAGTGAGTCTACACAGGCGGGGCTCCTGGGGGCGCCAGTGGGCCCTGCACCCCAACTCCGCAGTCAGATGTGACTCTCAGCCAGACAGTAAAACAGAAGGTTTATTAGATGACAGGAACACAGTCCAAAACAGAGCATGTAGGTACAGGAAACAGGACCCCTAAGTCAGGTCCATCTTGGGGCCAGGGAGGCCAGACCAGGCCCTCCCTCTCTTTCCCCAGCCAGCTCCAAACTGAAACTCTCCAGCCCCTCCTCTGGCCTTTGTCTCTTTCCCGGGCCAGGAGGTCACCTGATCTCTTTGTTCTCCAACACCTTCAGCCGGCACCTTTGCAGGGGAGGGGCCCAGGCCATCAGTTTCTAGGAGACAGGGTGTCGGCCATTCTCTGTGCAGATGGCATCACACTGGTCCTCTCGGGCTCTGCAACAATCACACACCTTTATCCCACCATCTAGATACTTAAGAAATGCACAGGGGAAACTGAGGCACCCACACAGTATTCAGAGAAAACATTAAGAACATTCCCACTTCGTCACAGTATCAAAATCGTATCATCCCCCACTGAAATGCAGCCACCTCTGGGGCAATATGTGACAGCTGTTTAACAGGGCACAGCACCACTGAACAACACTTGGAAATAAGAAGTGAAGGCAAATACTGTGTTCAGCTGACACTGCAGGGGGAGTTTGGGAAGGGAGAATGCCATGACCAGAGCTGGGGTTTGGCCCAGACAACTCTGGCTCCAGGGAGGGGCCATGGTACATTTGGTGACTGGATGCTCCCTGCCTTAGCTTTTTGTGTCATCTGAAAACCAGCTCAGAGCAGGCATACCCTGGACTGTCTTCCCCATACATTCTCCCCTAGGAGCTGACTCAGTGAAAAGAGCCCCTGCTATGGAGTCACCCCTTGCTACAGCCCCCAGCTGTCCCTTTTAAAACTAGAGTGGACATGGCCCTAAGAAAGGGGCTAGAGGGGACAATCCTGGATTACCAGCAAGATGCTCTAGTTGCACTCGGTCACCTCTAACTTCTAGCAAGGCTGGCCTCCCCTCCAAGCACCGATCCAGCCTAAGCCATGGAAAGCTTGCAGGAGTTAGCAGGTTGGGGATTTGAATGCACACTTGCTCTAATGCAAAGTGCCCTGGGGTCTGGTGACCATGTGGTCAGGACCTGGTCTCTCCCAACAGCTGGCTGCTGCACGAATGGTCCAGGGAAAAAGCCCTCTGCTCCTGCCAACCCATGCAGCGCCATCCCCACCACCTTGGGCTGGGGCAAGAGAAGAAAATCCCACTTCACAGCAGCCAAGCCAGCTGCCGGCACCAACCTCCCTTCTCATCTTACAAACTCAGTGGAGGAATAGCCTCCCCAGGTTCTGCTCAAGAAGTAAAAATGGTTCCCTACAGTGTAGTGAAAGGACAGACCGTGATTCTTATTGGGAAGTGTTTATATACACATACAAGCCCCGTAAGGGAAGCAACTGGCACTTGGCATGTTGAGGTAGTGGTTGCCAGCTATCCCACTCCCCTCAGCCAGGCACCAGCGGCATATAGGGCTTTGATCTTGCATCTGCTGGCAGACCTGCAGCAGCCAGATTGTGGGACGGCTGCCTAGCAGAAGAGAGTGATCCCCTGACGCTAGTCCCCGTGTACAACAGGCTCAAACCCTGAGGCAGAGCCACTGCTTCCTCTACCTCCAAATCAGTCCCTGGCCCTGGCCTCGGCCCCTTCTCCAGCATCCGGGGTTGTTGTGGCTGGCTCAGAGGCAGGTAACAGCAGGACGAAGGTGCTCCCAGGAACTGGGGGTCAGTCTGATTTAGCCGGATTACCCAAGAGTTTGGGAATGTGTGCCAGCTGGCACATGGTGGATGATTGTGCGTGTAAATGGGAGGAGGTATCAGATGGATTGAGGGCGAGGAAGGAGTGTGTGAGGGGTGGGGGAGTGTGCAAAGGGATGCATGACTAGTGTAGGGGGATACGTGTGGTGGAGGCATGCCTAAGAGGGTGAGCACAGGTGAGTGGCTGAGGGGTGTGTGCGCCAGGGATGAGCAAGATAGGATACTAAGGTGTGGCAGGGGAATATGAGCATACAAGAGAGCATATAGGCATACGGTTTGGTGGAGGGAAGGCGCATGGGAGGGAGGAATCCCATAACCGGGTTCCTCAGTCCTAGCCAATAACAGCCCAGTATCAAACCTCTCACTCCTGAGCAAGCTCAGAGACGCTAGCCAAAGGCCAGCTTCAATTAGATGAGCTTGTAGTTAACATCTAGACCCAGCAATACCTCGATTCAAGCCACTTTAATGGCATTGATGAATGATTTGTCAGTGGATGGAGAGTAGACAGACATCCATGCTCATCCTCCTGGACATCTCTGCAGCATTCAGTGCTGTCGACCCGTGGGATACTGCTGTCTGACCTGAGAGAAGTGGCAGGGGTCAAGGGGAATTGTGCTAAGATGGCTTGAGTCCTTCCTGGAGGAATGCACCCAGTGAATAGTGATGGGAAACTGAGCCTCACCCCTAGACTTCTCCCTTGTGCAGTCCCACAAGGACCAAGCTCAGTCCAGTGCTTGTCACCATGTACATGCAGCTCTAGGCGAGCTAGTCAGACGACATGGACTCAGATGCCAGCAATATGCAGATGAGACACAGCCCCACTTATCTGTCACCACCTATGATCACACCACTACCACCAAGATGGCCCAGTGCTTGGACGAGATCAGCTCAAGGATGAAGAGCAGCCGGTGGAAGCTGAACCCGAGCAAGACAGAGGTGATGCTGGTGGGCAGAGGAGAGCATTTTGAGGAATTTGCAGCCATGGTGCCATCTCCTTTGGCACCTTGAGGGGGCCATTTGGGGATCTGGGGCAAAAATTGGGGTTTGGTCCTGCTTTGAGCAGGGGGTTGGACTAGATGACCTACTAAGGTCCCTTCCAACCCTGATATTCTATGATTCTATGATAAGGTTTACACCAACAACTGGTCAGTTCATTCCATAGTTAGGCGTACTCTTGGATTCTTTGATGCTAAGCTCTCAGATACCAGCCTCCACAAGACATTCTTTCTATCATCTGTGGTTGGCTAGGAGACTTCATCCCATCCTGGCTGAAGCTGAGCAGGCCTCAGTTTACTCTCGCTTTTGTCACTTCTCAGCTAGACTACTATGTGATACACCTGGGCATGAGGCCTTTGGCACTTAGGAAACTCAAATCTCGTACAGAATGCTGCAGTGCATCTCCTCAGCAGCACAGGTTAACCGTGGGCACATCACACCCGTCCTCCACTGGCTTCCCACAGAGCTTTTATTCAAGTTCAAGGTCTCTGTCTTTACCTTCAGGACACGTGATAGCCTGGGCCCAGAGTATCTATAGGAGCCTAAAGCTCCAGGACAAACACTGGTCAACAGCTTTTCTCCTCTGAGCCAATGAAACGATCTACCATAAGGGTGACGCTCATCTGTGCAGAAGACAGAACTTTCTCAGAGGCTGGTCCTAGACTGTAGAAGGAACGCCCCTGAGAACTAAGGGCCATCGCAAACCTCGCCACTTTCCCCTCCAAGTGCAAGGTGCATTTCTTTGACCTTGCTTTATACAACCTAAATACAGAGCAACAGGTGTATTTAAAGACACCCTACCAAAACAAGACACTCCCCTGCACATGCTCCCTCCCCCCAAAGTAGATGAGAACACAAACATATGACCGATGTTAATCATGTTGCTTAATGCATGACTGGAAGGTGGTCAGAACCGTCCGATACTATGGGGATGAGCACAGGATAAGAACCTACCTAGACTAGAGATAGTTAGGGAGACAATAAACACCTTACCATACTTCATGGAGCAAGGGGTCCCCAGCTAGAGAGAGCAGGGACTCTGCAAAGCCCTGCCTGGACTGGGGGCTCCAGTGAGATCTTTAATGGGTTGTGCTTCTGTTGCTAACCCGGAGAGCTGTGCTGGATCAAGGGCAGCTGGCTCCTGGGAACATAGAATCATAGAATCTCAGGGTTGGAAGGGACCTCAGGAGGTCATCTAGTCCAACCCCCTGCTCAAAGCAGGACCAAACCCAATTAGATCATCCCAGCCAGGGCTTTGTCAAGCCTGACCTTAAAAACCTCTAAGGAAGGAGATTCCACCACCTCCCTAGGTAGCCCATTCCAGTGCTTCACCACCCTACTAGTGAAAAAGTTTTTCCTAATATCCAACCTAAACCTCCCCCTCTGCAACTTGAGACCATTACTCCTTGTTCTGTCATCTTCTACCACTGAGAACAGTCTAGATCCATCCTCTTTGGAACCCCCTTTCAGGTAGTTGAAAACAGCTATCAAATCCCCCCTCATTCTTCTCTTCTGCAGGCTAAACAATCCTAGTTCCCTCAGCCTCTCCTCATAAGTCATGTGCTCCAGCCCCCTAATCATTTTTGTTGCCCTCCGTTGGACTCTTTCCAATTTATCCACATCCTTCTTGTAGCGTGGGGCCCAAAACTGGACACAGTACTCCAAATGAGGCCTCACCAGTGCCGAATAGAGGGGAATAATCACGTCCCTCGATCTGCTGGAAATGCCCCTACTTATACAGCCCAAAATGCCGTTAGCCTTCTTGGCAACAAGGGCACACTGTTGACTCATATTCAGCTTTTCGTCCACCGTAACCCCTAGGTCCTTTTCTGCAGAACTGCTGCCCAGCCATTCGGTCCCTAGTCTGTAGCAGTGCATGGGATTCTTCCGTCCTAAGTGCAGGACTCTGCACTTGTCCTTGTTGAACCTCATCAGATTTCTTTTGGCCCAATCCTCTAATTTGTCTAGGTCCCTCTGTATCCTGTCCCTACCCTCCAGCGTATCAACCACTCCTCCCAGTTTAGTGTCATCTGCAAACTTGCTAAGGGTGCAGTCCACACCATCCTCCAGATCGTTGATGAAGATATTGAACAAAACCGGCCCCAGCACCGACCCTTGGGGCACTCCACTTGATACCGGCTGCCAACTAGACATGGAGCCATTGATCACTACCCGTTGAGCACGACCATCCAGCCAGTTTTCTATCCACCTTACCGTCCATTCATCCAGCCCATACTTCCTTAACTTGCTGGCAAGAACACTGTGGGAGACCGTATCAAAAGCTTTGCTAAAGTCAAGAAATAGCACATCCACTGCTTTCCCCTCATCCACAGAGCCAGTTATCTCATCATAGAAGGCAATTAGGTTAGTCAGGCATGACTTGCCCTTGGTGAATCCATGCTGACTGTTCCTGATCACTTTCCCCTCCTTTAAGTGGTTCAGAATTGATTCCTTGAGGACCTGTTCCATGATTTTTCCAGGGACTGAGGTGAGACTGACTGGCCTGTAGTTCCCCGGATCTTCCTTCTTCCCTTTTTTAAAGATGGGCACTACATTAGCTTTTTTCCAGTCATCCGGGACCTCCCCCGATTACCATGATTTGTCAAAGATGGCAAATGGCTCTGCAATCACATCGGCCAACTCCTTTAGCACCCTCGGATGCAGTGCATCCGGCCCCATGGACTTGTGCTCGTCCAGCTTTTCTAAATAGTCCCGAACTACTTCTTTCTCCACAGAGGGCTGGTCACCTCCTCCCCATACCGTGCTGCGGAGTGCAGCCGCCTGGGAGCTGACCTTGTCTGAGAAGACAGAGGCAAAAAAAGCATTGAGTACACTAGCTTTCTCCACATCCTCTGTCACTAGGTTCCCTCCCTCATTCAGCAAGGGGCCCACACTTTCCTTGACTTTCTTCTTGTTGCTCACATACCTGAAGAAACCCTTCTTGTTACTCCTAACATCTCCGGCTAGCTGCAACTCCAAGTGTGATTTGGCTTTCCTAATTTCACTCCTGCATGCCTGAACAATATTTATATACTCCTCCCTGGTCATTTGTCCAATCTTCCACTTCTTGTAAGCTGCTTTTTTGTGTTTAAGACGAGCAAGGATTTCACTGTTAAGCCAAGCTGGTCGCCTGCCATATTTACTTTTCTTTCTACACATCGGGATGGTTTGTTCCTGCAACCTCAATAAGGATTCTTTAAAATACAGCCAGCTTTCCTCGACTCCTTTCCCCGTCATGTTATTCTACCAGGGGACCTTGCCCATCAGTTCCCTGAGGGCGTCAAAGTCTGCTTTTCTGAAGTCCAGGGTCTCTGTTCTACTGCTCTCCTTTCTTCCTTGTGTCAGGATCCTGAACTCAACCATCTCATGGTCACTGCCTCCCAGGTTCCCATCCACTATTGCTTCCTCTACTATTTCTTCCCTGTTTGTGAGCAGCAGGTCAAGAAGAGCTTTTCCCCTAGTTGGTTCCTCCAGCACTTGCACCAGGAAATTGTCCCCTACACTTTCCAAAAACTTCCTGGATTGTCTGTGGACCGCTGTATTGCTCTCCCAGCAGATATCGGGGTGATTAAAGTCACCCATGAGAACCAGGGCCTGTGATCTAGTAACTTCTGTTAGTTGCTGGAAGAAAGCCTCGTCCACCTCATCCCCCTGGTCTGGTGGTCTGTAGCAGACTCCCACCACGACATTACCCTTGTTGCTCCCACTTCTAAATTTAATCCAGAGACTCTCAGGTTTTTCTGCAGTTTCATACTGGAGCTCTGAGCAGTCATACTGCTCTCTTACATACAACGCAACTCCCCCACCTTTTCTGCCCTGCCTATCCTTCCTGAACAGTTTATATCCATCCATGACAGTACTCCAATCATGTGAGTTATCCCACCAAGTCTCTGTTATTCCAATTACATCATAATTCCTTGACTGTGCCAGGACTTCCAGTTCTCCCTGCTTGTTCCCCAGGCTTCTTGCATTTGTGTATAGGCATTTAAGATAACTCACCGATTGTCCTGCTGTCCCAGTATGGGGCAGGAGCCCTCCCCTCTTGCACTCACCTACTTGTGCTTCCTCCCAGTATCCCACTTCCCCACTTACCTCGGGGCTTTGGTCTCCTTCCCCCAGTGAACCTAGTTTAAAGCCCTCCTCACTAGGTTAGCCAGCCTGCTTCCAAAGATGCTCTTCCCTCTCTTCATCAGGTGGAGCCCATCTCTGCCTAGCACTCCTTCTTCTTGGAACACCATCCCATGGTCAAAGAATCCGAACCCTTCTCTCTGACACCATCTGCGTAGCCATTCGTTGACTTCCACGATTCGACGGTCTCTACCCCGGCCTTTTCCTGCCACAGGGAGAATGGACGAGAACACCACTTGTGCCTCAAACTCCTTTATCCTTCTTCCCAGAGCCACGTAGTCTGCAGTAATACGCTCAAGGTCATTCTTGGCAGTATCATTGGTGCCCACGTGGAGAAGCAGGAAGCGGTAGCGATCTGAGGGCTTGATGAGTCTCGGCAGTCTCTCCGTCACATCACGAATCCTAGCCCCTGGCAAGCAGCACACCTCTCGGTTTTCCCGGTCAGGGCGGCAGATAGATGACTCAGTCCCCCTGAGGAGAGAGTCCCCGACCACCACCACCCTCCTCCTCCTCTTGGGAGTGGTGGTCGTGGAACCCCCATCCCTAGGACTGTGCATCTCATGCCTTCCAGTCAGTGGAGTCTCCTTCTGCTCTGTTCCCTCAGATGTATCATTCACTCCACTCTCTACACTAGTACCTGTGGAGAGAACATGAAAACGGTTGCTCATCTGAATATGCGTTTCTGGTACATGGACTTGTCTCATACTCTTTCCTCTTCTGGAGGTCACATGCTGCCAATTGTCCTCACTGGCCTTCTGTCCCCGCTGCGTAGCCTGCTCTGAATCCTCAGAACACTGTGCCCGCTGAAGCCGATCCTGACGTCTATCCAGGAACTCCTCATTTTCTTTTATGGAACGCAGGGTTGATACTCGTTTCTCCAGACCTTGAATCTTCTCTTCCAATATGGAGATCAGCTTGCACTTTGTACAGACAAAGTCGCTTCTATCCTGTGGAAGAAAGACAAACATGGCACATCCTGTGCAGGTCATGACAGCGGATCGCTCAGCATCCATAGTCCCTTCCTTCGAAGAGTTTCCTCACTTGTGGCAGAAGCTACTCAGGGAAACCTGCAAGGGGGATGCCGCAGTAGGCTCTCTCCAGGCGAACTCCTAGGCTAACTCCACCTGTTTGCTTCTCTGCTATTCGCTGCTCAGCTGGTTCGCAGCTGACTGTCTTTTTAGAAGAGCCTGGAACAAAGCACTCCCAATTCACACTAGTCAAACAGGCAATCAAACAATCAAGCACACGGTCAAACTGTCCCCACAACAGATACTCACTCCCCCGTCTGCAGCCCCCCGGTTGCTCAGCCTCTGCCTTTAGTTTGGGTTAAAGGAGTTAGGAATGGCAAGAGTACCTTGCCCCCTTCGCACTCCCCTTTCAAACTCCCCTGTTTGCAGCCCTGTTTGCAAAGCTCCCTGGTTGCTTGCTCACTGCTTTATAAAGCCCTGGCCTGCCTGATTGATTAGCCCTGCCCCCTGGTGTAGAAGCTCACAGCTTCCAACTGCCAGCCACAGCACACGGTCCTGCAAACAAACAAACGAATGAACATGCCCATGCTTGTAGCACACGGACCAATCTGGGAATGACACAGAGATGGGGCAAGGAGAGTTATCCTGGGAAGCAGATGGTGCTAAGGGCCTCTGGCCGTTCATGAGATTTCTGCTTATACCACAATCACTCAGAGACCTTTCCTGAGAGCTGCCAAGGCTTTGTCACAGGACCGAGGGCCCAGACACGGGGATTTGGCAGAGACATATAACACACACTCATCTCTCGAGTCAATCTCTAGAATCTGCCTTCTGGTTTCACTGGATCCATCCAGTGTCTGAAGAGAAGGAACAGCCCAAGGACTCACTGTTTCCCCAGGTGGCATTAAGCACAGATCCCACCGCTGCTTTTCAGGAGGCTCCTTTGCTGGACAGTTCCCCAGTGACAGAGCAGCAACAGAAGACTCAAACTCATCCCTAACTGTCTGAGCTGGAGAGGTACTTCCAGGATGGGCAAGACCCATTAAATTTCTCACCCCTTCACTGTGATTATCCCCCTTCCCATCATGCAGAAGGGTAAAGTGAGGCATGGAGTGACTTGCCACAAGACCCCAAGGAAGGAAACCCAAATCTCCGTAGTGCCAGGTCTCTGATAGCCATTAGAGCCCCATTCCGCTCCAATGAATCTTGATGATTTCTTCAAAAGTTGTTTGATAGACGAGGATTACGGGACATAGTTAAATGGAGAGGGCCTATGGCTTTGATCCCAAGCCCACTGAAGTGAATGCAAAGATTCACATTGATTGCAGCAGGCTTTGGACCAGGCCCTCTGTGTACACAAGGAAACAAATTGGTGGTTATACAGAGACACTGATCAGCTGGTGGGGTTGGGGGAGCCAAGCAGCCAGCACATGGAGAGCACAAACTGGACCCCTATATGACATGCAATAAGTTAAAGAGGGTTTAGTCAGTTTCTATGATTGGGGAGGGATTTCCCACTGAAAATGCTATTTAATTTAATTTTATTCTAGTCTGGCACGGGGCAGGGAGAGCTCCTGATTCCTCTAGCATAAAAAAAAGGAAATAAAGAAAATTAAAAACTTTAAATATATATTTACATATGGGAGCTGACACTCTGCTGCCATAATGCTTGGGATTCTCAAGGGAGCCTAAATGAGTGAGGGTGCCCAAATCCCAATGGAATCAATAGGAGTTGGGTGCCTAAATCCTATGGGAGCCTTAGAAAAATCCTGGCTGAGGAGCCCCAGCCTCCTTCTAACCCGGCATTGTTATACAGCTGTATTGATCTGAAATGGAGCAGCATTGTTATCCTCATTCTATACAGGAGGAAACTGAGGCACATGGAGAGGACGTGACTGGCCCAGTCACTGAGCAAAAGGGCAGGTCTCTGCTCCCCCACCCCTGCTCTAACCCGTGTGCTCTAGGGAGATTTCAGCAATGAACTCACCGCAGGAGAGCGAGTTCTGTGTTGCATAGGAAGCATGTGGCAACTGGCAATGAGGAGTTTGCCTTGGGTAATCTGCATCCCTGTTGGACTGTGCATATTTTCCAAACACAGAGGCAGCAGCTCTGATTTACCATTATTGAACAGAGGGGCAAGGACAGGGAGCTCAATCTCTGGCCTCTCTGTTCGAATTGCCACAAAGGGGCAGCTATGGATAGGCATCTGCATCCCTAGGGACTGGCCCGAGACCCCCAAACTCATTCCATCCAGGCTAGCAAGCAGGCCTCAGAAGGGAATGACGGACACCACTGGCATGGGCTGGATTCAGAGCAGGGACTCACAGGAGATCAGCTCCAAACTTCTCACATGGGTCATAGAAGCAAACCCAAGTACTTCTCAGCTGCACTGTGAAACCCATCTCCTCTGGGCTGGTACAGGCATAGTGGACAGGGAGGAATATTCACTAGATCACAGGCCAATGTTCACACCATCCTTCCAGGCAACAGAAGACTCGATCCCTTCCCAGAACACTCTGACTGGAGCAGGGGCCTGGGTTCTGTTCCCAGCTCGGCCGTTGACTCTCTGGGGGACCTTGGGCCAGTTACACAGACCTCCATTTTCAAGAATCTCATCCGCTTTTGAATGCTTTGATTTTTGGGTGCTCAGTTAAGGCGGGTTGGGCCTGTTTTTCAGAGGCACTGTGCTCCCATTGACTTCAGTGAGGGATCTAGCTAGCTCCTGGTGGCAGGGCGTTATCTGCACAGCGCTTTGGGATCCTCCGCGCAGAGGGGCCAGGGAAGAGCAGAGCACCGCTTATGCCTCCTGTTTCTGAAGAATACCACTCAGCAGGTGCCTCCCCCCGACCCCAGCTTCTCTGAGCCTGAAGAGCTGCTCAGATATCAGTGGCAGTGAAGACAGAGCCTATTTAAATCTTCCCTCCTCTGCTGGAGATGAGACCAGCACAGAACTCAGAGCCCCGCCCAGATCCCTTTCCTAGCATGTGAGCAGACAAAGCAATACATCTGGAGCTCAATGTAAACCTGATCTGTTCTGCTCTGCATTGCTCCAGCATTAAGGGCTCCTGGCTCTCAGGGAATCCTGCTCTTGAGGGTCCCTGCCTCTAAAGTGAGCACAGAGCCATTGCTAACCCCCAGCCAACAGCTCTGCCTTAGAAGCAAAGGGCATATTTAGCAATGCAGTCCTTCCAGCTACATCCCGACACTGGGACTGCTGTGAAGTATGGGAGCCCCGGGTTGAAATGTAGCAGTCGGAATAAGTGTCCTTGCCCTGAAGGAGTGAATTTTTTCACATCCAACAGCTGCACCTCACAATGGTATTATTCTCCCTGGTCAACACCTGCAGCTCCAGCACCCGGGAGCTTGGCCCTCCTGCCTGGTGGGGAAATGCCTGTTCTCTGTATTGACAGGGTCCCTCAAGCCGGCAGCAATGGCCATGCTCAAAAGGCCACAGAACACTACTGATCTTGGCGATTCCTAGCCACTTCTAAGTCTCTCTTTCTGGGAAAGTTCATGGAGAAGGTGCTGATGAGCCAACTCCAGAGGCATCTGACACATTCCATATCTCCCCCCCACCCCCCAAATCGGTCAGGTTTCAGAATAGGATATGGCCCAGAAATTGCATTAGTTTCAACCTTTGCTGATCTCCCCAAGGCAACAGCTGGAGGTCAGCTGTCCAGGCTGATACTACTGGGTGTAAAGGGGCCTTCAGCATCAGCCATGCGGAAGTCCTGCTAGCTTCACTGCGGGACCAGCGGGGTGGAGGGAATGGCTGTAAGGTGGAGTAGTGGCCTCACATGGGAGAGAGAAGGCAGCAGGCGGAGTCGATACACAAGGGCTTCTTGATTGAGGCTGCTGGACAGAACAAGGAGCAATGGTCTCAAGTTGCAGTGGGGGAGGTCTAGGTTGGATATTAGGAAACACTGTTTCACTAGGAGGGTGGTGAAGCACTGGAATGGGTTCCCTAGGGAGGTGGTGGAATCTCCTTCCTTAGAGGTTTTTAAGGCCCGGCTTGACAGAGCCCTGGCTGGGATGATTTAGTGGGTGTTGGTCCTGCTTTGAGCAGGGGGTTGGACTAGATGACCTCCTGAGGTCTCTTCCAACCCTGATATTCTATGATTCTCTGACACCGACAGACCTGGGGAGTCTCTAGCTGCCGAATTGGCCAACACAGCCAGTGGGGTCAGATTATTATTTTTTTAAAGGAATTTAGGCAACTAAAGGTGCAAATGAAAATCCCAGTAGGTGCCTATCTGCATCTTTAGGTACCTAAAGCCCTTTAGAAACCTGGCCTGTGCTGCTTAGAGTCACTGCCTAAGCCAGGCCTGAACTCAGCAGCCAGGGAAGAGATTGCCAACGGCACCACAACAGAGTGACTGTCCTCCTTTCTTTCTGGAGGATCCAAGTTTAATGCCAGGCAGCTGCTCTTCCTCTTGGAGATCTCAGCTGCTGAATCCCACAGGGTGCCCTCCTCTCCTATCTTGTTCCACACACACACGCACGCACGCACTGCGGGATAGCAGGAGGCTCTGCAGCATACCATGTGCTCAAGATGCACAGCTCTGGGTCTTCCCTGTGAAGCAGAATGGGACCATTTTTCTGTATTCCCGGTGTCCAGTGAAGGTGAACGGGCTAGGATCCAGAAGATGCTGGGTCAGCAGGAGGAAGCAAGAGCAAGATCCATGGATGCCCAGACCCCTCACTGCTGCTGGATTCCCAGACATTTAGGCAGCATCCAGAAACCCCTTCCATCAGCTTTGTCTCAGCAAGCAATTGCACCCGTTCCTCTGGCAGGCAGCCCCTACTAGGACCATCCTTCCCTTTGTCACCTCCAGGTGAGGTCACAGCAACATTTTCCAGCTGGAGCTACCCTTCAAGGCCTCTTGGAAGAGCGAGCTATTGCAGAAGGCGGCGGCCCTCCTCAGGGCAGAGTAATGAGAGCATAGCATTGACTGGCATGTTGTTGCTGGGGAGGGGAGCATTCAACACGCTGGTTATTCTGTTGTGTCCTAAGCACAGACACACAATGGGGATACCTAATGGGATATTATACGATGTTATATTGACCCTCTCTGCACCAAACAGGTATCTTCACTGCACCAGCTGAACTCCCCAAGTCCTGCCCCAGTGTGCACTGGGCTCAGTGCAAAACCTCTGATGGATTCTCTATGAAACAAAAGGTCTAGAGTTGGATCAGGTACGTGGAGGGGTTCCCCCAGGACATTACACGGTCTATAGAGCCCTGAATGGTCTAGTGTTCAGTTATCTCAGAAACTGATTATGCCCCAGCTAGCTCCCCCAAACATGAAACTTGCAGTGGCTAGGAGCGATCTCACTTGAATTCCAGAGGTGATGGCCTACAATCCTGAACCACTTCCAGAGCTAGATGTCAACATCTTTGTCCTGGATTTCCACCCAGTGCAGACCTTAGAACCTGCTGACTTTTGGTCTGCTTGCCATTGCATCTCCACCTATGGCACCGCATGGCCTCACCAAGGCGGAGGAGAACATTCCATCTGGTGCCCCCACAAAAGGGGGAGCCAGTCATGTTTCCCAGTGACCATGCAGTGAACCTTTCCAACCAGTCTCCATGCCAAACCAGCGTGGGCAAGTCTGCCCAGTGATCACACCACGCCAGAGTGAATTATCTCACCGTGCCAAGCTAGAACCAGTCCCAGTTACTCTCGCTGGTCAGAAAAACGAGAGACATCTTTGTGAAGTTATTTTCCATTGAAATTTTGTTTCCATAGTTGTTTTCCAACCAGCTGTGGTATCAACATGGCATACACACCCCAAAGTCACTTTGCACAGTCCTTGCAACAGAACACAAGGATACACAATACATGTTGGGGGGGAGGAGGTGGGGGATTGGAGAAATCACTTGGTTGCTCTCTAGGGGCCACATCCAAGGCTTAATCAATCAATGGAAAGACTCCCATTGACTTCAGTGGACTTTGGATCAGGCTCTGGGACTTTGTTTTCAAGCATCAGTCATGTCATTATCCCAAGTCCAAGAGCTGCTGCTTTGAAAAGATCCCAGAGGCAGGAAACAAACCTAATCTGGAAAATTTAGCTTGTCGGGTGACATTTGGATAAACTTTTGTTCAGGACAAGATCTCAGAAGCCCACTGAGTCATTTGTTTATTCCCTTCCTCCTGCCATATTGCTCAACCCCCATGTCCGGCCAGGGAACGCTGGCTCAGCCCCGCAAAGGAAAAGTAAACACCACGAAGTTCTTTGCTTCAGAGCATTTGAGGAATAGCAGATGTCTCAATTTATGGGCTTGGATTAGTCTCCCCAGTGTGGAAATAGACCTCCCAGCCCTACAACTTCAGACCTCTCGATTTGGAATGGCCAACTGGCTGATGTGTGCTTCTGGCTTTGGCAAATGTAAAGCACGTACAGACGGATGCAGTCTGGAGGGCTGTTAAATGCAGTCCTTCAACAGATGCATGCTTGTGTATACATGTGGAGTGGAGAGGCTCATGTGGTGGATTGCAGCACGTATTTATTACTTGAATTAAGGTAGCATCTAGGAGCCTCAGTCCTGGACAAGCACCCAGTCACATGAGGTGCTGTACAAACACAGAACGAAGAAGCAGTCCCTGCCCCAGAGAGCTTCCACTCTTTGCTTTTTGGCTCACCTCACCTGCTCTCGGTCCACTGCGGCCAGGATTTATTCTAACGTTCCAAGCCTATGGAGCAATATTGCCTTCTTTCTCAACCAAATGCAGACCCAGCCCTGCCCACCAAGTACCATTTTAGGGGGTCGGCATTAAAAAGCAGAGATTCCAGCCTTTCAATGGGATGTACAACACTTGCTTCCAGCTCCTGAAACATCAGACTCTAAAGTCATAGCATTACGATGCACAGAAAATTGCAAGAGGCATTTTTCTTTAGAGGTTTCTAAAATGCATTGGGTTACAATTTTCACCTCTGAGGTCTGTAAGGATGGACTCATAGGTGCCTGTGCTGGGTGTATACCTGATCTTTGCTGGTCCCTACAGGAGGTCCTGTGATCTTACTACACCCTGCCCCCCGAAAGCAGTGAGGTGGGAGGAATGGAGCAGTGAAGGTGGGTCCTCCAAGCCTGTCTACAGAGGCCTCTCTGTAGAAGCCATCTTGAAAACTACAGCGATGTGGTCCTCCAAGGGCTAGTGACAACCAATTGGAGGCCAGCAGGTTCAGACAAAAGGCACTGCATGTCCCTAGTGGGGCAGTCCCTGGCTGGGACCAGAAGAGCAGGGAAACCTGAGGATTAGCTGGGGTTCCTCTCTGGCTGCACTTGCCTACCTGGGTTTGCAGGGAGAGAGGGGCCTGAGAGCTTTGGCCCTGAGCTGAGGGTGAAGATAAGGGGCCAGCTGGGAAGAGGCCCAGGGAGGTAGAAATTAACTGAGTTGAACAGTATGTGGCTGCTGCGTATAGGGCCCCTGGGTTGGAATCCAGAGTAGTGGCCCTCACCTGCCCATGGCAAAGTGGCATAAACCCCGAGAAGTGCGGACATGCCTATCCTAAGCCTCAAAAAGGGAACCCCGAGCAAAGGGCTGAATTTAAAAAGGCCAGAGCCGGGTCTGAAGACCTCGGTGAGGGCAGACGGACTGTTTTATTTGTTGGACGGTGGAAGGGGTTCGTTTGGACTGTGTGTTCCAACCCGAGGGCACCGAAGACCTGCCAAATGAGGTAGACAACCTACTGGGGACCAGGAGCGGGAAAAGGACTGCACTGTCACCCCCAAGGCACTAAAGAGATGACTTCCCCCTTACAGCATGTAAAGAACGTTGAGGATCTAGACCGTACAGGCAGAGGGAGGTGGGCAGTAACACCAATAAAGCATTTTAAAATATTGCTGAAAATAGCTTTTCTGGGAACCCTGCCTAGCTGGAATATAGGATGGTTTACAGGGTTTCTTGCCACTCCTTTGGACTGAGCTATAACTCCCAGGTAAGGAAGACCCCAGTCCATGATGTGGCCATCACAAATTGATAAGAATGAAGGTTTTGGGCCATGCCACGTGGCCATGCATTCCTCTCTCTCTAGTGAGCGCAACTCAAAGAAACTCAGAAGTTGCAGAGTAAGCCCGCAGATCAGAAAATGTCAGCATGAAGGCGGCTTATGGAACCCAAGCTCCGCTTCCACGTGCAGATGCATTACAACATTCGGCAATTGCTTGATGGGGAAAGATGGTCACGTGACAAAGTTGCTGGGCTGGGACTTGGGGAATGCAGACTCAGGGTAACACTGGGAGCTGAGGCCCAGAAAGACTCTCTCTGACGTAGGAAGTGCCATTGTCCCTGGGTCTGTCTTGTCTATTTAGATGGTAAGTTCTTTGGGGCAGGGACTGTCTCCACTTATATGTACAGCTCCCAGCACATTGGGGCCCTGATCCTGCAGATGGGCCTACGTGGGTCTTCCTCCTGCAGTTCTGGAGCGTTGCAACAAATGTATTTCCCTCTCTCTCCAACACCCTTCTTATTTTCCTGTATAGCCCCAGTTGGACTCTCGCACCCTTTGGGGACAGCAGGGCCCACCACCAGGGGTCCAGCTATGCTGATCCATTTGCAAGATAAGGCCTTATCTAGCAAGTTCTCTTCTCTCCAGGCTCTGTGTTTTACTAAACACAGCTCCCATATGTGCACAGAGGAGATTTTCTTTTGCAGACACCCCTCTGGATAGTAGCTATCTTAGAAGCAGTTCCTCAGCGAAATATCCAGACAGGAGTTGTATTAACATTTTATGGCTTTTTGTTTGCCAACATCGATTATGGAGCAGTGTAACTATTCTGTATTTCTCCCATGATTTAGCCTCACACATCTCAGTAAAAATTATTATATTTCTATCCATTACTCAGCAAAAGTTTTTCTTTAATTTCAGCACAATTTAATGCATGGGAACAGGTGTCATTTGTTCACTACTGATATGAAACTTCTCAATCTCACTGTATGCGGACAAGTACAATTTACTATAGATTTTTTTTTTATCCATAATACCACTTACACACCTGTATAATAAATATTACCACAAATGACACTTTTCTGTCACTTTCAGCCAAAGATCTTAGTCACAGCTGATTACTACTGAGCTACTAGCTAAAATTAGGGTAATACACTCCCCATTAAGTGGCAGTCATTACCCTCCACAATCATCATGCTGAATGCATTTCCTGGGGGCCTCCTTCCTTATAAACAGCTGCAGGACGGGGACCATGCTGTAGCAGATCATTCGTTTATATCATGACTACTGTATCTTTGCAATGGAAAGAAAAAGGCCCTTGTTTTTCTTAAATGAACATACAGAATTCTGCGGGGTGCTGGAGAATGCAGCAGTAACTGCAGGGACTCCAACGCTGCAAGATGTGCAACTTTTTTTTTTTTTTGTACCTACCCTCTTCTCTTGGCTCTAGGACATCAAGAAATCTTGGCTCTACTGAGGTCAGCGGGTTTCGCCCCGAGTTTCTGTACGGCAGTAGCCACAATGACAACTAACGCAGGGGAAGGGAAATTTGGCAATGAGACAATTACAACCTCCCTGGTGCAAACTGGCCTGGCGATTTTCACGGATTGTAGACAACGCTGCTGCATAGACACGAGCTGGCCTGAGGGAGCTGGCCAGCAGAGGGCAGTGACACATGTACACAGCAATCTTGGCTTTCCCCGATGAGCCCCACTGCAGGGTCTTGGGACAATAGAAGCCTGCACCTGCTGCCCCGTTGCACACGGTTCAGAGGGAATTAACTCACTGCCTGTCCCAATGGAGGGGAGGGCGAGCTTGGTTCTGTCTGATGCAAAGGATTCCCCGGGCCTGTGCGGCACAGCGCTAACCCTCACTTTGCTCCTGCAATTCTGGAGTATCCAGGCTGCGCTGTTGCATCCTCATCTCTCTCTCCCCCCCCCCTTCTTATTTTCCCGTGTAGCCATAGTTGGGTTCCTGCACCATTAAGACACAGCAGGGTCCCCTGCCAGGCCTGTCAGCTGTTGGCACCACCCTCACCATCCATGGTTCAGAAGTATCAGTGCTGACTGAGCACCACTCTGTCCTGCGCCATCTTTCCTCCTCCACTTGACTCTTTCTCCCTCCAGCCTCTCTCCTGCTCCATACCCAGCTCCTTTCCTTGGTTCATAAGGAGTGACTAACATACAAGCCATTCGTTCCAACCCCCACGTCTGGAGACATGCCTACACCAGTGGAGCTGCTCTCCCTAGCCCCAATGGCCTTTCCTCCCTGTGATTAGCCACCTGGCCTCCAGCCCCCTAGCACAGCCCCCCATGAGCCCAGGGCTTGGACGGGTGCCTGGGAGGGAGCGGGCCAGCACGTTATGGGCCGCGGTAGACAGACTGCATGGGGCAACGACCTCGCGGAGGAAGTCTTGCATCTGTTATGCAGCCGTCTTGGAAAGTGAAGGGAGCTGACCCCTCACCTCGGAGCCATCAATTCTGCTGAGTGGCTGGCTCCCCCGCTCGCAGAACTGCCCCGATTCGAAGACCCCGTGAAAGCAAGCGAAGAATGGACCTGCCAACCCTGAACTCCAGGGGCCGTGGAGGGGGAGGGGCTGGAGAGAGAAGGAGAAGGGATGAATTATTGCTTATCCCTGAGTAGAGAAAGGTTTCAGCTGTTGGCGAACATCCCTTTTAGTTTAAAACGACGCATCTCAGCAGCCTCCATATAGGTCTTGCAAAGCTCCAGGGAGGTCTGATCGCAGAAGGGCTGGGCACAGGTTGGAGAGGGGAGTCAGGAGCAGGTTAGCACAGCAGCCAAAAAAACCCCTCAGGCCTGAATCACAGGAGTGGATAAGACTCTACTAACTCCCCTGCTCTCCCCCAGCCTCATCCATGACTCTCTGTTCCCTCTTGGCTCAGACACTAGGCAAACCCTTCCGGGACTGAGCCCTAACCAGGGATGCCCAGGCTGCAGGAGGGAGCACGGAGAAGTCATTTTTCACATCACTTTTCCAGACCAGACATGCAGCTTCTGCAGCCTCATCACCAGCACGCCACAGGGCCACTTTCACAAAAACATTGAAGCACAGAGCAAGTATCCCTCGGTCCCACCAGTAGGGATCCAGTCTGAGTGGGCAGTGAACGGAAGCTGTTGCCACCAGACATCTCAGCACGGTGTGAAGAGACTCGGTGGGTCTCAGTCCCGTTCCTGATAGACGAGCATCCACCCCACAGTGTGCATGACCAGGCACCCTCAGGGATGCTCTGAACAGAGAGACCAAGGACTCAACAGGCCACAACAACCATGATCTGCATCATCATCTGCAGAGGGGGAAACTGAATGAAGGGAAGGGACTTGGTCAGGGTCTCAGGAGAATTGGGAATAGAATTCACATGCCTTGACTTCCAATCTAGTGCTCCTTGGTTCACCCGGGACAGGGCTGAGACACGTCGGCCAGTCAGCGTGTGTGTGTGGGGGGGCGGTTTGTAGGGCAGCTGCCCATGCTGTGAAGAAAATGCAGTCAGTCCATTCCCTTGCATCACAGGAATTCTGGAAAAATATTAGAAGCTTCAAGAATAAATCATAAAAAAAAGGGGGGGAGAGATCACCCAAAACACTTGGCTGCATTTACACAATGCTTGGCCAGAGGAATGGCAGGCGGAGGCAGGGGGTGCTCTGTGTACAGCACTGGTGAGCCCATTACTGGAGACAGAAAACTTGGAAAGAGTTCAAAGAAGAGCCACAAGACCGATTGGTGGGCGGGAAAGCCGCCTCCTAATGAGAGCCTAAAAGAGCTCAAGCTATGTCATTTATCAGTGAGAAGGTTCACTTAAGTAGTAACATAAGAGTAACTACCCAGGGAGATGATATCCGATCCGCCACGGCTCTTTAATCTGAGAGACAAAAGCAGAACAAGATCCAGGGGTGGGAAGTTGAAGTCAGCAAAGTTCAAACTGGAAATAAGCTCCACATTTTTAGCAGGGAGGGTAATTAACCCTTGAAGAGCTCACCAAGGGGCGCGGTGGATTGGCCACTACTTCAAGTCCTTAACATTTGGACCAGTTGCTTTCTACAAGATGTTCTCTAGCTCAGCCACAGCTGGATGCAAGAATCACTGGGTGAGATTCTGAGGTCTGTGCTATGCAAGAGATCAGGCTAGATTAGTGGCCCTCAACCTTTTCCATACGAAGGCTCCCTCCCTTCGAGCCAGGACCTCACTTCGAGGTAGCAACATGGGAAGGTCAGAGTGGTCGTTACCATCTGACACCCGTTTGCAGCTCCCTAGGTCCAGACCCCTTAGGGTAGATTATTGCAATGGCCTTAAAATTCACAACTGAAATGATGGGTATAGATGTCCATGACTGGTGTCCCCAGCTTCTGGGGCGAGAGGTACCCTCATAATATGCATTTGCTCCCAATTCTTGCCTCAGTCTTCTTTGAGCCCATTTATGCCAACTCCTCCAGTAGCCCTTGGGAAGAAACTCCCTTAAATTACCCAGGATCCAAGTGATCTCTGATCAAGCCCTAAATCTGGCTTTCAGTTGGAAAAGCACAGAGGGTCTCTCCTCTGCGGAATGCCCCGTCCCCCGCTGGCAGCTGGCTTCAGCTCTGCCTCACCCTGGCACGCACTGGCCTGCGGAGACCCCCGGGTGTGGCTGAAGTTCTGTGGGTGGGTAGGGGCAGGCTAGGGGCAAAGAACACCCATTACTAGCCCGCCCATGGAAGAGTGAGCTAAAAGGAAATGCACCTGATGCTGCATGAACCCTCCTGAGACCCCCTCCACGCTGGGATCTCCTAGTTCTGGGGTGGCACAGCTCCTATTGAGCCAGGCTGTCGGGCAGCCAAAGGAGGGGGGAGGGGAACTTGGTGCCCGCACAGAGTTAGGGACAGTCTGGACCTCCTGTGGGGTGCTCAGGATCCACAGGCATAACGACTGCTCATCCCACGGGGCGGCAGGCACTACCGCCACCCCAGCAGAACGAGCCCCTCCATGAAGGGCCCTTAGGGGAGCGGTTCTCCCCACACAATGCCTTCCCGAGGAGATTTCCACCACGTGGGGGGAGATCCAGTCCTGTCTGAGCTTTGGGCGCTGCTCACGTGTAACAGCACCTCCTCGCCCCAAGGGTGCCCCCCGCATCTCTGGTCGCAGCATTGCACGGGGTGCACCCCGACTGGGCTTTCCCTGGCACTGGTAATTGCCTCTCTCAGCCTGCATCTTCTCCCAACCCCCGCGCTGGGGGCTCTGCGGCGTGTCACAAGAGGCTAACCCCTGCCTGGGGTAGCATGAACAAGTCCAAACAGATCTTCAGACTAGCAGCACTTCTGCCCCTCCCAGACCTCACTGTCGTTCCCTCAGGGATTCCCCCGCAGGACTCCTGTCATGTCCTTCCTCCACTGTATCCTGCCTGTTAAACCCTGTCCCAGGCCTGTCTCCTGCTCTGAGCTTGCTCAGGCCTAGATCCGCCTCCTCAGGCCAGGAGGCAGTCACTGACTGGGGTTCTGTCCCTTGTAAGCCCCATCACACTTCGTGTATTGCATGGTTGGTTCAGACAGCTGTGAGCCATGTCCCCTCTGAGCTCCCAGCTGGCCTGAGTGCCCCACAGCTAGGTTCCCCGCTCCATCAGCTGTTTGCCAAGGAACGTACAACGCTGTCACGCCTTTCAGAAGGGCCCAGATCCTCGGGGCTTGGGCCATTCTGCCCAGCCTTTCCTCTCTCACTTGCCTTACTAGCCTCTTCAACTACGTAGGCAACAAGGGCTGCAGCCGACACTGAACATGTCCCTCACGATCAGCCGAAATACTCACCTACCAATGGAGATGCCATGTTGCTCTTCCTGCATTCAAAATCCTAGCTGTTTACAGGGCACGCCCCCAGCACACTTCATCCTCAAAGCCCTCGTGAAAGTGGCTACATTCTGTTCAGGCCCCAGGCAGCTCCTGGGTACTCACTAGGGCCACACGAGCCAGATTCTGAGCAGTCCTGCATCCACGTCCCATGGAAGTCGACTGGAGCGGTGGATGCTCAGCCCTGTGAAAGTTAAGCTGCTCTTAGTGTGGTGGCCAAATTTGGGTTCTGAAAATTAGGCATTTTAGCTCCAAGCCAGTGAGTGACAAAACCAGGATTAGCGCTGAGCAGTCGCTGGTGTCCTGGGCTCAAACCACTAGGCTATTCCTCCGAGAGCAAGCCCTTAATGCCAACTCCTTTCCCTACTCCAGGCTCAGCGGGTAATGCCATGTAAGCTAGATCCTTGTCTCTTCTTTTATCTTACACAGTTTTCGATTACATTGCATAAGACAGGTTTCAGAGTAGCAGCCGTGTTAGTCTGTGTCAGCAAAAAGAACAGGAGTACTTGTGGCACCTTAGAGACTAACAAATTGATTTCAGCATAAGCTTTCGTGGGCTACAGCCCACTTCATCGGATGCATAAAATGGAACATACAATAAGAAGATATTTATACATTCAGAGAAACATGAAAAGGTGGAAGTACCCATACCAACTGTAAGAGGCTAATTAAATTAATTAAGAGGAACTATTATCAGCAGGGGGGAAAAAAAACTTTTGAAGTGATAATCAAGATGGCCCATTTCGGACAGTTGACACAAAGGTGTGAGGATAGTTAACTAGGGTTTGCATATTAATTCAAGTTCAGCAGCTTCTCGTTGGAGCGTTTTTGAAGCTTTTCTGTTGCAAAATTGCCACCTTTAAGTCTGTCACTGAGTGATTAGATAGGTTGAAGTGTTCTCCTACTGGTTTTTGACTGTTATGATTTCTCATGTCAGATTTGTGTCCGTTTATTCTTTTGCGTAGAGACTGTCCGGTTTGGCCAATGAATATGGCAGAGGGGCATTGCCGGCACATGATGGCATATTTATTTTTGTCCCCATCTGTCTGTATCATTCCTCCAAATCTGAGGATTCCCCCCTAACCTCCCCCCCATCCCCGGTTCGTTTCCACTCCACCCTCTCCTGGAAACCCTTGTGCCATGAGAAATGCCCACAAACCCTGCTTTGCAGTGCTCCTCTGGTCAGAATTAAGCTCAGCCTCCCCTGGGGCCCAAGTGCTCTGGTCCTGCTGCATTCCTGTGGATTAATCTGTTTGACAGCTACCTGGCCTCCCTGGGCCTGACATTTAGTTAGCAGCAGAAGGCGGAACATGGGATCCCTTTTCCTATCCACACCCATCCTGGGGAGCTGCCTTCTCAAATCTAAATTAAATGTACATTGGAAATCTTCACTGAAAGCATCATTTGCTTTTCCTTAGGCTCTGAAGCCCAGATGATTTTAATGATAATTGCTTCTGTGGGTGAACAAACTTAAGGAAGAACTGTGGATTCGTTTCTCACCAGATGTTCTTCCATGCAAGATACGAACCAATCTTAGGCCTGATCTCCTTCTTCTCCCTAGTGACGCCAAAACATCCAAAGCCTCCCTTATTCCGTCAGCTCAGCACTTCCAGCGTCTGTCCCACTGCCTTGTAACAGACAGTAGGCCTGAATGCTCTGTACCTTGTAGCAGGGATTCAGCCCAGGTCCACCTTCTCTAAAAAACACAGGCCCTCCTAACCCCTGGATAAGATATACAGGAGACTCCCCATTAGCTGCTAGCAGTATGGTGCCTATGACACACAGATGAACAATTCTGATTCCATCAAGTGATACTATCTACATAGTACAACCACCTAATTACAATCTGGCACAATGGAACCATGTGTCCTGAGACCCCAGAACTCAGACATACTCCACTGGCAGAGAAGTGTTAATCCAAAACCTCAGTCTACTATGGGAGAGAGATGTTGTGACGAACTAGGACTGTTGTTAAGGTTTCCCTGAGTACTGTGTGGGTGCCTCGGTTTCCCCTATGCAGTGCTTGAGTATCTAGGTGGTGGGACAATGGTGCATGATTGTTACAAAGCCCTAGAAGGCAGGGGTGGGCAGAGGCCTGGACACAGAGAATGGCCCTGTCTCCTGGCAACAGATGGCCCTGGCCCCTCCCCTGCAAAGGTGAGAGATGAAGGTGTTGGAACAAAGGGATCAGGTGACCTCCTGGCCCTGGAAGGAGAAAAAGGGGGAGGAGGGGCTGGAGAGTTTTCAGTTTGGAACGGGCCGGAGAAGAGGGAAGAGAGGCAGACAGGGTCTGGCCTCCCTGCCCCATTTGGAGCTGTGGGGTGAAATGCAGGGAGCCCCAGGCTGGGGTCTAAGCTCCCTGCCCCCCGGAAGGACCCGACTGAGGGGTCCTGGATGTACTGACAAGCTCTGTTTGGACGGTGTTCCTGGCATCTCTAATAAACCTTCTGTTCTACTGGCTGGCTGAGACTCCCAGTGAATCCGGGGAAGAGGGGTGCAGGGCCGGACTCCCCCATACTCCGTGACAACTGGTGGCAGCAGTGGGATGTTCTGCACCCCGTGGAAGATGCTTCCTGCAGTAAGTAACTGGGGAGCAGTAGAACGAAGGGGGGCTAACGAGGACCAGGTGTGCTGAAGGCTCACAGAGGAGCGGTTTCCGGGAGCGGAGGAGCTACGCTTAACCCCTGGGAGTGTGTGACCAGCGAGAAGGACTGTGCAATGATGGGGTCCCCCTGGGGGCTGCAGTGAGCAGTCCCAGGGGCGGAGGAGCCTGCGGCTTGGCCCTGGGAGAGAGAAGGATTTTTGCAGTGACAGGGTTCCCCTGGGGGTGCCGTGAGTGGACCCAGGGGCGGAGGAGCTGCGGCTCGACCCTGGCAAAGAGGCGGTGACCTGGAGAAGGGCTGGCACACTTGGGGTTCGTCCTGGAAATCGTGGGGAGCTAAGAGCACACAGGCCTGCGAATCCACAGCAACTTGGCAGCAGTGAAGTGATGGCATATCGCTTTCTCCTTAAAAGAAGCATTGTAACCCTGTGCAAAAAGAGAGGGATACGCATTGGGAAGCTCACGAAAGCCCAGCTAATTGTGCAGCTGGAGGAGGATGACCACTCTAAGGAGCAGATTCCTGACCCCGATGGGGCTACAGCAGGATCTGGGAGCAGCTGGAGCGGTAGCCTGGCATCCCCAAGAGTCTGGTCCCCAACCAGACGGGGGTCTTCACGATCGGGTTCCCCAGCAGGGGATCGGAGACGAATGGGACTGGAGCTGAGTCCGAGAGAGCAAGAGGACTGTGAGAGACAGCGAGAGCCCGAGAAAGGGCTACAGGAGAAGCAGCAGCATAAACTGGCGGTGGTGGAACGGAGAGGCATAGGGGACTGGCCAGGGGTAAGTGGGGATAGATCCCGGGGTGCCAGCTCCGCAGGGAACCTCGATCCTAAATTGCTGCCCCTGGTTAAGGAGGGTGGGGATGTGGAGGCCCACCTCACTGCCTTTGAGCAGGCTGGTGATTGGAACCAGGGAGACCCTGCGGAAAAGCCCCGGGATCTAACCCCCTTGCTGGGTCCCAAGGCCATAAACTCCGTCAGCCAGATGGGTGGGATGGTGGACGGATTTCCACTCCTGGCCCTGGACTCAAGCCCTGCGGATCCCCAGTGGGAGCGGAAGGTGATGGTCAATGGAGAGACATTCTTGGGGTGGCGAGATCCCGGGACAGAGAGAACTGTGGTCAGGCCCCGGGTGGTGCACCCCCACCAGATGCTGAGGGGCTGTGTGACCTGGGTGAGGGTCCCAGGGACGGACCCATTCGCCCTGCCTATGGCCCAGTTCCCTGTGCAGACCCAGGAGGGGTCGGGCTGGCTGGTTGTTGGGGTTCTCCAGGATATCAGCGGTGAGGTGCTGTTGGGGGGTGACTGTGTATCTTTGGGACAGGATCCAGGCCCTGGCCCTGTAACGGCCGAGGATTTGAATTTGAACTCAGGGAACCAATTGGCGAAGAGGGAAATGGTCAGTGAAAATGCAAATGACCTGGCTGGCAGGGGGGAGGAGCTGCCAGGCCCCGGTTACCTGCCTGCCTGTAACCAGACCCCTAGGGCGGGGTGGGACAGAGAGATGCTCCCCACCCCCCTGCACAATGGAGAGGTGGCTCAGGCAATCTCTGATGCAGAGAGCAAAGCAGCGAGCTCGCTGCCTGGCCCCACAGGGACAGCCAGGGCAGCGCTGAGCACGGGGGGAGCGGAGACCCCAGCTGAGTGGGGGGACACACAGGCAGGGCAGGACGGCTGCCAACCAGGCTTGCCTGGTCCAGAGGTGCTGCCGGGAAGTGATTCCACGGCAGGGAGGGAGCCACCAGGGACAGGGCTCAGTGGGGCGGTGACCCCAGGCCTGGCCAGTGAGCTGCAGAGGGATCCCGCCTTGGAGAAGCTAAGGGAACTTGCTGGCCACAGCGCTGCAAACCCCCTTGGGGAAGACTGCAGAGACAGATCCCTGTGGGAGAAGGAATCCCTGTGCCGGGAATGGGCTCCCCAAGGGGAAGTAGAACTGTGGGGAATCATGAGGCAGCCGGTGGGGCCCCAGAAGTATCATCACCGGCTATTGTACCTGGCCCGGGGTAAGGGAGAAGATCCCTGGAGGTCCCTGCCCATCAGAGAGGAACCTTTCCAGAAGGTGGCTATGAATAGGGTGGGCCCCCTCAACAGGGCAACCTGGTCAGGGAAGAAATGCATCCTGGTGGTGATGGATTTCGCCACCCGCTACCCAGAGGTGGTGGCTCTGTCCTCCACCGGGGCAGACGCGCTGCTGACCATCTTCAGCAGAATGGGGGTCCCCAGCGAGGTCCTTACAGACCAGGGATCCGAGGCCATCTCAGCCCGGCTCCGGGGCGTGTGGGAGAGAGGTGGGGTCTGGCCCACCTGGGCCTCTGCATATCACCCTCAGTCCAAGGGGCTGGTGGAGAGAGTTCAAGGGACCATGAGGCTGATGCTGAGGACTTGTATAAATCAGCATCCACAGGACTGGGACAAGTACCTGCCCCACCGATGGCACAGGGAAGTGCCCCAGGAATCACCAGGGGGCTTCCCTTTCAAGCTGTGGTATGGGAGGAGAGTAAGGGGACCCCTAGAACTGGTAAGGGACGATTGGGAGGAGAAGGGGGAAGACCCCCTGGTGGATCTCTCCCCTGAGATGGGAGCCCATCCTCCCATCAGGTGTCCCCCATTCAGAGTAACTGGGAAAAGAGCCCAGAACCTGGAGAGAGAGGCCAAGGACAGGCTGGCTTTAGAGGTGAACCAGTCATTCAACAGCCCAGGGCTGGCCAAGGTGGAGGCGATCAGAGATTGGCCTGTTCCCCAGACCAAGAAACAGGTCCAGGCCTTTAGCGGGATGACGGGGTACTACCAGAGGTTTGTACCCCCCTTTAGCTCCCTAGCTGCCCCCATCACAGAGCTAGGTAAGAAGGGGAAGCCAGACGAGGCAGTCTGGACCGAGCAGGGCCAGAGGGCTCTCTGTGCACTGAAGGAGGCTCTAATCCAGGGGCCGATGAATCGAGTAAACCCAGACCGGGCCAAGCCCTGTACAGTGTTCACCGAAGCCTCAGACACAGGGCTGGGCGTGGTGCTGATGCAGGCCTATGCGAAGCGGGGGAGACACCCCATCGGGTATGTGAGCAAGGAGCCGCTGCCCTGGAGGCAGAACGGTCCGGCCATAGAGAGGGAATGCCTGGCCATGGTGCAGGCCCTTAAGAAGCAGCAGCTGGATCTATTTGGGTGGCGCTTTACGGTCTATAGTCACCACCTCGCCCCGACGTGGCTGCATCCAGGAAAAGGGGCCGATGCCGAGCGGCTGGTGACAGAGACACGTGGTCAGAGAGGGGACCAGATCAAGAGGGAGGCTCTTAACCAAGAGAGCCCGAATTACAGCCCTCCAGACTGGAGCGCTGGGAAAAGACCTGATCTCAGCTTGAACCCCACGGGTTTTGGGATGGAAAAAGGGCACGGGCCACATAAACCTTCCCACATGCGGCCTGTGGGTGCCATCAAGCCCACCCGACCTAAGGGAGCACGTGGAACTGGAACGGCCTGGTGTGACCAGGTTCGAACTTCCCCAGGTCACTGGCTAAAGTGACCCCACTCAGTTCGGTCTCGAAGGGGGGAGAGATGTGACGAACTAGGACTGTTGTTAAGGTTTCCCTGAGTACTGTGTGGGTGCCTCGGTTTCCCCTATGCAGTGCTTGAGTATCTAGGTGGTGGGACAACGGTGCATGATTGTTACAAAGCCCTAGAAGGCAGGGGTGGGCAGAGGCCTGGACACAGAATGGCCCTGTCTCCTGGCAACAGATGGCCCTGGCCCCTCCCCTGCAAAGGTGAGAGATGAAGGTGTTGGAACAAAGGGATCAGGTGACCTCCTGGCCCTGGAAGGAGAAAAAGGGGGAGGAGGGGCTGGAGAGTTTTCAGTTTGGAACGGGCCGGAGAAGAGGGAAGAGAGGCAGACAGGGTCTGGCCTCCCTGCCCCATTTGGAGCTGTGGGGTGAAATGCAGGGAGCCCCAGGCTGGGGTCTAAGCTCCCTGCCCCCCGGAAGGACCCGACTGAGGGGTCCTGGATGTACTGACAAGCTCTGTTTGGACGGTGTTCCTGGCATCTCTAATAAACCTTCTGTTCTACTGGCTGGCTGAGACTCCCAGTGAATCCGGGGAAGAGGGGTGCAGGGCCGGACTCCCCCATACTCCGTGACAGATGTAAAACATCCCTCCAGCTGCTTGAGAGTTAAATGGAAGCACAAGGGATCACACACTTTCCACTTCCAAACAATCCTCGCTTGTTTGAGGGCTCACACAATTAACACAGCTGGGTCCACACACTGCTTTTCTGGCTTGGGTGTAACACAAAACCTGCTGTCTCTTCCCTTGTGAATGGCTCACGCTCAGCGAGAATGAAGCCCTTGAGCACAGCAGCGAAACCTCAAGTACCCAAAGGCAGGAAAATAAATAGAGAGAACAACCCCAGTGTTAAACGAACAAGGCTCTCGGGCACGTGCTTGTGGGCTGGCACGCTCAGCCGGCTGCCTCTGGGTGTGACGCCTGGGTTACTGGTGGGCACAATGCTGCTCATTAAGCCTGTGTTGCTAAGTAGATCAATATTATCTTGCATCTTTGGCACAGGACCGAGGCCACTGGTCTGGTGAGCCCAGGTTCCTGTCTCCAGCAGCAGAGGCGCTAGGAACCTCACCCAAACAGCCAGGCCTGCTCCACCTCCCCTCTGACCTAGAGGCAGACCCAAACCCAACCCTGGATTGCGACAGCCCCACTACTTGGGGACAAGGAGCATCACAACTCAGTCCACGGCTAATGCAGACAGCCCCACTCTGGGACGATTCCCTGCAGCCAAGACAGGGCCCACCTGTTCCAATGAGTAGCCCAGGAGGCATGACGAACACCCCAGTACAAGCCCACTTCCCGGGCACTGCTTCGCATTTTGCCCTGCCGTCTGGCTCCATCCCCTCCAGTTGTGCGCCAAACACAGGCGCTCAAGCCACGCAGGGGACACTAACCCAGCTCGCTGCCCTACACCCAACCTTGGCAGGGATAACGCAGCCAGAAAATTGCTGCTAGTGAGGGGACTGGATTATAAAAAAAGGCCTAGATGGATTTAGCTTTGTACCCTGCTTGGCCTTCCTGGCGCTGCCCTCCACAGGCTGCGCTGGGATTTCACCCTTCGTATCCAGCACCCTGCATTACAATGTGCATTGTGATGGGCTCAACCCCCTGCTGGGAGAGGACAGCGGGCACACAGGAGTGAATGGGGGCAGCAGCAGAGGGAGGGCAGAAGAAATACTGCTGCCTCGCACTGCTGAGTCCAGAGATCCCACCGCTACCAGCAGCCCACACTCACTGGGGCACTGCCCCCTCCAGTGATGGCTCCCACACAGATGTGGATGAGCCTGCCGTGGTCTGGGCTAGCAGAAGTGGCTCTTAGCTCAGGCAGTAGCAGCTTGTGTTTGCAGATCTCAAGGTCACTGGTTCAGTGCCCGCTGCTGAACACACACTTTGGGGGTATGTGCAACACTGAGCAATGGGAAATGGCTGAAACGGCTTGTGCCCAGCCAGGTCCCTGCCCCTCACACCACTTTCCTCCGTCCAAAACAGACACATACATTCAGTGCTTTAGAAACAAACCAGAGAAGTTAGGGGAGCCAGGATGGCACTCTGCTCACAGCAGCCAGCCAGAGCCCTCTGCTGATTGGTCATTCACAGTAGCGTAGCCAGGTCTTGAGCACAGGGGAATCGGCGCTCTAAAAAGGCACCTCCCCACTCCCCCTGTACTCACCCTGTGGTGCTTTAAAGGGCCCGGGGCTCCAGCCACTGCGGAGCCCCGGGCCCTTTAAAGTGCTGCCAGCGGGGCTCCGGCGGCGCTTTAAAAGGCCCGCGGCTCCCCGCAGCGGCAGGAGCTGCGGGCCTTTTAAAGTGCCGCCCCAGCGAGGCTCGGGCAGCGCTTTAGTGCCACTTTTCCTCACAGGGGGAGCGGCTGCTCCCCCTGCTCCCCCCCAGCTACGCTACTGGTCATTCACTGTCGCCTCACGGCTGTGGCACAGGGAGCCACGGCTCCTCAGACGTCCACGGAGGAGCCTGAGATGCCGGAGTCAGGCCCGAACCTCTCTCCAATGTGGAGACTCAGGCCCAGTGCCTGAGGCGAGGCAGGTATGGTGGCCAGATGTTTGGAACTTGGAGCAGGGGGACATCTGCAATAGCTCTGGCTGGACTTCAAAGGAGCCAGAAGCACGGACAGCTCAGATGGCGGCCGGGGGGGTCGGCAGTAAATTACTTCGTGTTGCTGAACTGTACACGGGATTAACCTCGCTGTCCTAACGTGCCACCTCGCCCGCTCCTCGGCTTCCCAGGCTCCGGGAAGCGCTGTTCTGCAGTGCTAGACGTCCCCTCCCAGGGAGGGATAGACATGCTGCAGCAGCAGCCAGGAGGAGGAAGACACAATGCTGATTTCACTGGTTAGGACAGGAAGGCCAAAGCACAGATGATGGGAAGGAGGAAACCCAAGAGGGTGGAGGAGATGGTAGCGCTTATGGGCAGAGCCAGCCAGAGCTACAGTCACATGTTTCCAACCAGCTTGGAAGTGACCACAGCCACATGTGCACACACAGACCAGGGCCCCGGGCCCCTGTTAGCACCCAGGCAGAGGAGGAAAATTTGTCTTTGCCTTGTGACCCCGCTGGGGAAGCCGCTCTGCTGGCTGGCAAGACACCCACCCTGAACGGAAATGCAGCACAACCACTGTAGTGAGTGGGCCCACAGCCAGGACAACGGACCTGCTGCAAGCCCCAGAAAAGGCCTTTGGCTCAAGAGGGAAGGACCTGTGTTGTGAAGGGACAGTTCTACTTCCTCCCCCACCCGCCCGAGAACGATCTTGTCTGCGGGAACGTGGATTCCTTACAGTGTGTGCCAGAAGAGTGACTGCAATCACATGCCCCAAGGGAACACCTAATGCAATCACTGGACAGCAGAGAGGCAAGGGAGCCATAAGGCAGCCCACCAAGCAATTCAACTACACATGCAAACACGCCACTGGATTTTGTGGCCACCAGTGCTTGTAACTATACCCCCGGCTCCCCTCCCTGCCCATTTGTGGGGGAGATGGGCTCCGGGTCACTGAGCTCACAGATCTTCACAAAGGAACATTATTAGCTCCCTCTTTGCAGGAGAGGAAATGGAGGCTCGGAGAGAGGAAAGGACTGGTCTAGGATCACGTAGTAATTCAGCAGGAGATCCAAGGATCTCAGGCATCCTACCTCCTAGTCTGGTGCAAGCTGGCAAAGCTCCTTTGCTAGCTGAGCTCTGCCATTACCCCGGTAAAGAATTTGGCCCATTAACAGCATTACCCAATACCCCCTCGCTGACTTCACTGTCAGAGTGCTTGTTAAATCTCCCTCTCTGCAAAACCAGCATCTCCACCAGCCCTTCGCCTTCCCCTCGATCAAAGCCAGTGCCCCTTCTCATGCATTATTTATCAGCGCCCACAGCTGATGAAGATGAGCATGATAGAGACAGACTACCTTGGCGTCCGTTCCAAATTTAGTTTGCTTGTGAGACTGTTGAATGTAGGTCTCTAAGAATAGCGCTGTGTTGTCTGAACGCATTTTTAATAATTAAAGGAGCGGCGGGGAAAGCACACTGAGTGTTACTGTATGTTTGTTTGGTAGAACTTACTTTTTTTTTTTTTTTATTACATGTATTTGGTCACCATGGGTCAGTCTCTTACCTTAAATGTTCCCTGTTAAACACATGCCAAAGAGCAAACCAAAGAAACTACTTTGTGCAAAACTCATCTTCTCCAGAGCGATTTCACCTGCGCCGAACAGCGAGGACACTGCAGGAGATCATGATAATCAATTGCAAATACTTTGCACAATGCTTAGATGCACAATTAGGTACCGAAGGATGATGAAAATGTCATCGTACACCAATGTGCTGCTGGCTGTGTGACCTGAGGTTCATAAGGGTTTCCTTGTGTGATAATTCTGATGACCCAAGCGGGGTGGGGGTTAAACCCCTGGCCCTTCAGCACTAAAGACATACAATCATAGAAGATTAGGGTTGGAAGAGACCTCAGGAGGTCATCTAGTCCCACAACCTGCTCAAAGCAGGACCAACCCCATCTAAATCATCCCAGTCATGGCTTTGTCAAGCCAGGCCTTAAAAACCTCTGAGGAAGGAGATTCCACCACCTCCCTAGGTAACCCATTCCAGTGCTTCCCCACCCTCCTAGTGAAATAGTTTTTCCTAACATCCAACCTAGACCTCCCCCACTGCAACTTGAGACCATTGCTCCTTGTTCTGTCATCTGCTACTACTGAGAACAGCCGAGCTCCATCCTCTTTGGAACCCCTCTTCAGGTAGTTGAAGGCTGCTATCAAATCCCACCTCACTCTTCTCTTCTGCAGACTAAACAAGCCCAATTCCCTCAGGCTCTCCTCATAAGTCATGTGCCCCAGCCCCCTAATCATTTTCGTTGCCCTCCGCTGGACTCTCTCAAATTTGTCCTTTCTGTAGTGGGAGTCCCAAAACTGGATGCAATATTCCAAATGTGGCCTCACCGGTGCCGAATAGAGGGGAATAATCACTTCCCTCAATCTGCTGGCAATGCTCCTGCTAATGCAGCCCAATATGCCGTTAGTCTTCTTGGCAACGAAGGCACACTGCTGATTTATATCCAGCATCTCATCCACTGTAATCCCCAGGTCCTTTTCAGCAGAACTGCTGCTTAGCCAGTCGGTCCCCAGCCTGTAGCAGTGCATGGGATTCTTCCTTCCTAAGTGCAGGACTTTGCTCTTGTCCTTGTTGAACCTCATCAGGATTTCTTTTGGCCCAATCCTCCAATTTGCCTAGGTCACTCTGGACCCTATCCCTGCCCTCCAGTGTATCTACGTCTCCCCGCAGCTTAGCGTCATCTGCGAACTTGCTGAGGGTGCAATCCATCCCAGCATGAACCTCTGCCTCTTCAGAAAAGAGTATACCTCCATCAGCTGCAAGCTACAGTAGCCTGTTATCCTCTCATTATATTGTTTCCTTATTCTAAGAGCTGCTGCCACCTGCTAGGATGTGGTGGCATATACAAGAACAACTCTGTGTTCAGCAAGGGGTGGAACCACAGGCATCTCTCCACTCCTGTCTGTGCCCAATGAGCCATCATGCAGGCCGGGTTGGTCCATAGCTTGCCTGATTGCAAAGCCTGGAACCCCTGCCTTCAAGTTGCTGATAGAACAGCCAGTTTCCTTCTGTATGCAAGCCCCGCCTGGGTTTGCTACAGCAAGACGAGCCCGTTCGCTTCTGTGTTTCCAGCTCCGGCGTGTTGGTGGCAGACAAACAAAGCTGCACAGCTCCCTCCCGCCGGGCCAAATTCCTGCTCGTAAATCTGTCCCTGCCCCGCTGGCTTTGTTGTGGCATTTTCCAATAAAGCGCTTTCTACATCTGGAAGCAACCAGAGCCAAGGCTCTCGCTATAGGGCCTGCCGGCTGAATTCGCTCCTGGCACAGAGGGACGGATGAAATAATTCCTCCTCATGCACACTTAGTGAGGACAGCCCCTCTAGCTGGGCACTTCAAAGAGCTGCCATCCCCCTTCCCGCCAGCATCCCCCATGGCTGCCTTTCAAGGGCAAGGACAGGCCCACGCTCAATATAAGCAGTTTACGAAGGGCCCCCTCACCAGGTAGCGTATCCAACTGCCTGCAATGCAATTTCCTTGACATGTCAGCTTTTTAAACAGGGGTGGGGGAGAAAGAGGCCTTTTCCCCAAAGCCTCTAAACAAGCTGTAAAATAGATTGAGCATTAAACCCAGCCATCCTGCCAGGAATCAGGGCGAAGAGGCAGGGACAGCACGTTGCAACGAAGAGATGCGAGCAGAAGCCTTGGGACAGCTGCATGCATTGAATCTGTGAATGTTTTCTCGGGAGATTGGGGGTGGATGAGGACTGGCCCAACAGAGAGCAAGGTTGGGTGGAGAATGGCCTCAGCCCTGTACATTGACCATCTGGCATTTCCCCCTCCCTAGAAAGTCACACCCTGGGATGGCACCTCCCTTCGACCATGTTCACATCCCCTCCGTCATCCCCAGAGGGGGAACACTCGCCCTTCCCCATCCCTGAGAGCTGCCGACCCGGCAGAGCCCATCATGACAGAAGACAGCTCAAGCTCCTCGGGGCTGAGAGGAAACAGGCTGCAGTGGAAATAGCCAACCTGTTTCGGAGCACACGGACATGGGAGGAGCAGAGCCTGGGCAAGCTGGGGGTGTGTCAGGCAAGAAATGAGGAGCCCGCACGCAAAGTAGTAAGGAGGCTGCAGGTCGGGTTTGAAGGGGAATGGAGCCAAGGCAGGGTGGGAAATCAGGGGCCTAGGCAGAGCTAGGAGTGTGGTTGGGGAGTCCTGGACTGGACTAGCAGGGGGTGCAGAGTTGTGCTAAAGAGGAAGCCCCCACAAACCCTGCCCCGGTCAGTGTCAAATACAAAACCCACACAAAGCAGTAGTAGTTTTAAAGAAAGTTGTCTCCCCGCGGACTCCAGCTGCAGCCCCCGCCCCCCAATAGGCCAGACACACCAGATCTGCCCTAAGCTCCCACCTGCTGCATCACTCCACTGAGGGCAGCAGAATGACTCTGGCTTTACCCCCGAGTAAGAGAGAGCAGGGTCCAGCCCAGTCCCTCCCCAGCAGCTCCCCCAGTCGGAGTTCCCGTGTCTATTGCACGAGGCCCTACCCAGCCAGACATTGCTCTTCCCACTCAGGCGCTCAGCACAGTCATTGTGCTTGTGTTTGCTCCTGTGACTGATGCCGAGGGTTAGGGCATGGAAAGTTGGCCCCGCGCTGTGCTCAGCAGGGGAGAGAAGCTGCTGCTGACCCTGGGATCCTTCTGCCAACACCAGCTGGGTTGTACCCTCCTGGCCAAGGGCCTCACTATGTTAACGCCCTTACCATAAACGCCGAGGGGAGGCACCTTACTGAAGCTGAACTGCAGCTAAAGCTTTGCCAGGGGTGGGAGTGTGCTGCAGTGACTCAAAGATGGCCCCTCGGTTTCACTGCTACTGCCTCCTAGTCACTGCAAGGAGTGCCCCAGACATGGGGTGTGGGCATCTCCCCTACAAAAGGTTAATTAACACCGCCTCACCCTCAGGGCAAGATCAGCCAATTGGAGTTGGTTCTCATGAGGTTGTGCCTCTATCGTGCATTCTATTGGGGCAGTGCGTTGTCACTCACACTCCTGGCCAGGTGAGCTCTTACAGAAAGCTCAGTGGTTATTTTCTCTGCCCCCCTACAGCCTCTCTCTTGCTACAGACACACTGCTCCAAGGCTAGCCCACACCCTGCTATTCCTAGGCCACTCACAGGTAGGGTGACCAAACAGCAAGTGTGAAAAAATCAGGACAGGGGGTGGAGGGTAATAGGAAAAAGACCCAAAAATCGGGACTGTCCCGATTTTATCGGGACATCTGGTCACCCTACTCACAGGGCCTCCCAGAAGGGCTCATGCCTGTAGCCTCACCCCCTAGCAGCGAGCACTGGCCAGCCGGGCGGGGGGGAGATCCATGGCCCTGTCTCCTCCCCACTTGACCCCAGTGCTGCTAACAAGAAACAGTTCACTAAGGTCAGGGGTTCTCCTCCCACCGCCATCCTGCCTGGGCTCTGTCCCTAGACCCCTGTACGAAGCCAGGTGCCACCTGCGTGGTGAACGCTTTCCTGTTTGGGAAAAGCCTCCTGCAGCCAGGGCAGGGTGGGTGCAATGAAGGGACCCCTGGGGGATGGTGAGCGGAGCACAGAGAACAGCTTGGTGTGGGTGAAGAGCCAGGCTGCTCTGGATTTGATCCCAACCCCTGGCAAAGAACCCACCCCACTAGGGCTCTGTGCCCTCCTGGGAGGAAAATTAAAACCCCAACTGGATTTTGGCACCATCCCAGCGCAGCCTCTGCTGCCTGCATCTCAGGGACAGCCCCCAGGCAAGGAACCGTGGGAAGCATTGGCAGTCAGTGCCTGAACCGTGCCTCAACACGGCAACTCCTTGATAAGCTGTCAAGGCCTATTTCTGAGCTGGGATCACCCCATTGCTGGAGGCTCCCTGCTCCCCAACCCCCTCAATCACCCACACAAAGCTGCACACTGGCTGGATTCATCACGGCGCATGTCAGAGAAATGGACTAAACTGGGCTCACCCACATGTACCTCCCCTCCCCATGCATGAGCCTCTTTGGCTCTCCTAGCACCAGGTCAGGGTCACATTCACTTCCTCTGGTTCTCAGGCTGGGCCCAGGCTGTCATGGGAGGTGGAGGTTTATTTCCTGGGTCTGGCGAGAAAGATCAGGCCCAGAACCATACAGGGCCTGTCTCCACTACTCCAGCTGATACCTGAATTCTAACAATCATTCATACTTGCTCGCCACAGCAAACAGGCCTCAGGAGTCAAGTGAACCTGCTTGGGACCTGGGCTTCCTTTGCTCATCTGGAAGGAGAGCTAGACTGTCTGGATGTGCCAAAATGCTACTGATTGTTTCCAAGCTGCCTTGAAATTAGCAGCTGAGCTTCCTGGGGGAGGAGGAGATGTCAGAGAGAGAGAGAGAGAGAGAGAGAGAGAGAGAGAGAGAGAGAGAGAGAAAGGAGAGATATTTTCTCTTTGAAGCTGATCTTGATGCTTCCCTCACTGACAAACGTAACGTATCAGCGCAAAATAGCTGCTTTCCAGAGACGCTCCCTGTGTTCAGCAGCCAGGGATATTGTAACATGTAGTACACACATGCAGAAGTGATGCCCCCACCCCACCCCAGCCACAGGAAAGGATAAGGGCTCTGCTGCCAATAGCAGCTAGATGAACTGATAGAGACCTTCTCCGTTAGCAGGCGGAGGTTTTGAGAGCGGAAGGAACAGGACTCCACTCCCCGTCCCCCCAGCAGCCGTGTGTTCTAGACCATGACGGTCACGGAGCCCTGCAGCGCCCAGCTCTGTTACGATGTTCTTGCATGGCAAGAACAGCCTCTTTCCTGCAGTCCGAGTAAGGGTGGGCCCCAAGAGCTGCAGGAACCCTGTCCCGCTGGGGCAAGGGGCTGGGATCCTGAATCACAGACCAGGAGCAATCCACCCAACACAGAATAGACAGGTGTTAACAGACGGGCTTACATTCCTCTGAGTCTAGCCCCTTCCATCCTCCCACTACACACTGGGAACTGTCCTCAGAGTAAGGCATGGCGTCACCCTGCACTCAAATGCAGCCATCTCTGGGGTGAAGCAACATCAGCGCACTAATGCGCAGCAATGCTGCACACGTCGGGACAGAAAAGGAAGAATAATTGCCACCCTGTCCAGTTCTACCTGCAGAGGGGATTTAGGAAAGCACAGAGCATCACCTGGCCTTTCTAACACACCTTTAGTCCCCTGAGAAGCGTGCGCACCACAGGGACTATGTGTCCAGGCCTCTGACCTTAATACACTGATTCTTGGTAAAGTGCCATCCAGAACCCACTAATGGTCACAAATGTTCATGGGAACTCCCACAAAGCACAGCACCTCCCACTCAGGGAGGACCGGGTGAGGGGTTGTGCAATTGTACTAGGGCTCTCCCCTGCTGGCTGCATCCAGCATCACAGAGAAGAGCACCACTGCTTGGGAGGTGTTGCCGAGACTGATGAGACAGACTCTGAATACAGCATCGAGTTTTGGAGCCCCTGTATTGGAGCAGGAGCTGAAAAGAGCCACGCAAAGTGATTTAAGGCCTGCAGGGGAAAAAATGGCCTGACGGTGAGAGACTGAAGGAGCTCCATCAGCTTAGCTTATCAAGACGATCAAGAGGCAACTTGATCACGGTGTGCAGGCACTAAAGGGCTCTCTGATTTGAGAGAGACAGAACAAGAATCAGTGGCTAGAAGCTGAAGCCAGATAAATTCTGCTGAGAAACAAGGGAAGTGGTGGATTCTCCATCACTTGGAGTCTTCAGATCCGGGCCGGAACCTTTCTGGCAGAGATGCTTTAGCTAAACGCAGGCCACCAGGCTCAATACAGGGGGAACCGGCTGAAGTTCTCTGGCCTGTGCTACACAGGAGGTCACATCAGGTGAGCTAATGGTGCCTTCTGGCCTTAAGAAGTCGCTGAAAATGCCTCCTACCCAGTCATTGATCCAGCCGGAGCCTGCTTAGCTTGAGAGAGCTAATAGGCTCTTGCCAACATCCTCCTCCCCAGTAAAACAGCATGAAAAACCCCATTTCCTCCCCTTTCCCCGAGCAGAGCCAGCACCCTCCACTCACATGCAATGGCCACAGGAGTGAGAGGTTGCATCCATAGTCCAGGATTGCAGAGTGTAAGCCAGGCCCAGGGCTCTGGCACAGGCCAAAGCCTTATCCGGGCCAGGCAGGGAGCCCAGCCCACACCACCACTCCCGGCCATGGGCATGGCTCGTTAGGAGGCAAACTGAACAACACTCCCTGCAGAAGGTGCTGGTGGAACGTACAGCACCAGACGGCATGGCCTGGGCCAGGGTCTCGGCTGCTCACCCCAAACGGGTGGCATTATTTCTGAGACAGAGCCTCACTGCACAGGGACCCAGGGGGCCCCCACTGCACTGGGCTATCCATGATGCACGCAAGCTGGACAGCACAAGATGGTCAATCTCTCTAATCCAGAGTGTCAATGATTTACGGTGAGAATGAATCTACAGCGACATATTTAGAATGCGTTCGTATGAACACACCTTGGACTGAAGACGATTGATGACGGAGGAGTCCAAGCAGCGTGTGGGTCATCAGCGGGTGGGCAAACCCGCTTGGACTCATGCAACACTCTCCCTGAGTCAACAGGAATTTTGCCAGAGTAAAACCTGACTAAGAACTTCAGGCATTAGCCCAATAATAAAGCCTATTTTTCTAAGCATCTCTCGTTCGAAAGCATTAATGGCACATGCTGCTCGGCACAATGTGATGGGCAAGGATTGTTTTCCCCATATTACAGAGGGGGAAACTGAGGCACGGAGACATGCCATTACTTATCTCAGGTCCCTTGACTTAATGGGCAAACTGGGAAGAGAAACCAATGGCCTGACTACACAGATATAGCTCTAGGAAGCACCATTAGCTGAAGAGTGCTGGGTCCCCATGGAAGGATTCCAGGGAAACGGGTTTTGCTGATGTAGAGGTTTTATCTTACTCATTAACTAAATGGCCAGCGCGTGTGTTTATTCCTGTAGATAAATGGACCTGTCCTCAGCTCTAGGCACAGACCAATACTGACAGGGATAGTTAATAAACCCAATGGTCCAAAAAACAAACATAAGACTCTCAAACCCTCCAAACTGTTTCTCCCTTCCCCTCCACACTGCCTTGTTCAACCCCCCCAGAGAAACCTTAGGTGGAGACAGGCCTTGAAACAGGTCCTGAACATCACCAGTCCCAAACTCCGCAAACCCAGGGGCTGGGCTGGGCCCTTCCTCACAGCCTGCCACCAAAACCTGCCCTTTATACCCATTTGGGTTTAAACCCATTTAAACCCTTGGCTCCCAGCTGCTGTCCCAGGATCACCTGCAGAGCGAGGTGGGTCAGCTAGAACAGGGTTGGGTGGAGCCCTGCGGGGTACAAATTCCTCCAGCCTGCATACCCCCGATACGCTCCAGGCAATGCCAATGATGGAATGAGCTGCTCGCAGGCAGCTCTTTCCCCAGCTCGGCAGCTGCTGTGAGGCAGTAGGGCTCCCTCGAAGCCAGTGACGCGGTGCGGATTTATGCCAGCTGAGGCCCCTAACGTGGTAGGGCGCCAGCGGACAATTCGGCTGCCATCCCAACCACAGCCCCGGAGGGTGCTGGGGGAGTTCGAAGGGCCCCCGAGTTCGGGTGTGGATTGGAAAGGCTTAATCAAAGCTTCCCCCAACATCTCGAGCCTTCCACCCGGCCGGAACAACCCAAAGAACAGCCCTTCCTGGGGTACCTCAGTATCCTGGGTAGGTGCAAGCAAGCAGCTCGACCCAGCCCCAGCATCACAGGCCGCTCGGCGTCAGCTCAGCCTTAGGAACTCCCCCACACCCACCCTTAGGGGCTGCCTCTTACTTCTCCTAAGCTGGTCTGGTCGAGCACTGGCAGGGCACATGCATGGGCTAGCCCTCCCTCACTCCTGGACTCTGCCTCCATCCCTTAAATTAACGATCCTCATTCACACCTGTGTGACCATCTTGTTTATCACTTCAAAGGTTTTTCTTCCCCTGCTGTTATGGTTCCTCTCAATTAATTAGCCTCTTAAGGTTGGTCTATGCACCTCCACCTTATCATGTTTCTCTGACTGTATAAATATCTGCCTACTGTATGTTTCATTCCATGCATCCGATGAAGTGGGTACTAACCCACGAAAGCTTATGCTGAAATAAATCTGTTAGTCTCTAAGGTGCTACAAGTTTTTCTTTCTTATTTTCATTTTGCTGACACAGACTAACACGGCTACTACACTGATCCCTAAAGAGTAGCACATGACAGGGTGCACGCAGCAGCCCTGTGCAAGGACATGCATGTTGCTCTACTGCCACCTAGGGACACATGGCATAATGGCCAGGGGAGGGAGAAAGCATGGTCTAGTGGTCCAAAGATCTCAGATGAGGATTGGGTCCTATTCCCCGCCCTTCCAGTGACGCTGCATTGTGCCTCAGTTTCCCTGTTTAATGGGGATCATGATACTGATCTACATCACGAGGTATGTGAGGTTTAGTTCATTAACATATGCAATGGGCTTCGAGAGCCTTGGCTGGAAGGTGCCACTGCTGGGTCATGAGCCACAGACAGGAATTCCAGCTGTTGTAAATAGTGCATAGGAAACTAAGCACAGGACTGGGACATCAAGCTACTGCACTCCCCATGCCCTAGGCCTGGGCTGGAGAAGTTACCTCTAGGCAGGGAACAGGGGAAACTCAGTCTCCACGGGGAAACTCAGCTGAGCTTCCAGCAACAGGATCATTCACCCCACTTAGTCTTGGTCTGAGCCCCACCCACTCATCACACACCGCCCCTGACCAGCCATCAGCTGGCAACAGTTTCCAGTCACTAGCCCAGGGGCTGCATTTCAGCTGAACTGCCTGTTCCCACTTTCTTTACTGGGTCCTAAGGGCACCCACAGGTGTTCACAGAGCACCGGCAGGGCACATACCTGGGCTACAATATCACTAACTCTCACCATGCTAGTGTAAGTCTCAGGATAGCAGGTGCTTTTATTAAAGTCCCAGCTCCTGGAGTCAGGTGATTCCAGGAGAATCTCTGCTTTTTTATTAAAAAGGTTTCCACCCCTCCTGGCTGCAGAAGCAGCTTATAAATATGACTCGTAGTGTCTTAAGAAGCAAAATAAACAGCACCCAACATTTACTGTGTAAAATCCCCTGGGTTTTAAGCCAATCCCATGATTTTCAGGGTCTAACTCATGATTTTTGAGGGCCTGCAGTGGGCACTAATAAGACTACAGGCTTTGCTCCATGGCCAAGGGTAGAGCTCCCAGGGCACCCCATAAAGGGCATGACCAAGCTTTGAACTCACCCAGACTTTGGTCTTCCATCTCCTGGCAGGTGACAGCACAGGTCTGACTGGGGGAGACTCACCCCTCCACGTGAGACTCTGAGAGGCCACCCCTTCCGAGGCTACTGAAGATCAAAGGAGAAACTGGGCCCAAGTGAACACAAGGCCATGGTAGGACTCTCTTCCTGCAGAGCCTCTGGTAGGGCATAGCCCAGTCCAGCACCCACAGACCAGCCTCAGCTAACAGCCCCAAAGAAACAACTCAGCATCAGAATCATCTTTTCCCCCAACAAGCAGCCATCACCCCAGCAGCTCCTGCTATCAGCCAGCGACTGAGATCTGCTCTCCCCAAAGCACAGCCACCTGACCTGACCTGCTCTGCTCTGCTCTGCTCTGCTCGTAGGGTGCAACACAGAATGGCTGCTCTACCCCCAGAGCAATCCTTAAACTCCAGCTGCTTAGCAAAGGGTTTATATGGCCCCCTCCCCCATCACACTCCTGTTTTCACTTGAGTTTACTGATTGCCAGTTAACTCAGGTTGGCTAACAACTTTGCATATGCTAATTGGACACTCCAGAGAGGTTTGGTCCAGGACAGGGTCTGCAGGTGATACTGAGCTCTCTCTTAGGCTTGCCTGGGCTGGTGGTTAGACCCATGTTAGCTAACTCTGTCCAAACCTCCAGTGTAGACAGGGATGTGTAGACGGTAGCATGTCCTCGCTGGTGGAGGGGAAGCCTCCAGAACAGGGCTGGGCTGTTTGTGAATTTCACCCTGGGGTTTCTCATTGCACTGAAAATAAGCTGTTCTCTTCATGATTTGATCAGGCCTGTGAATCAAGGGACCCCAAACACACACCCCTCCCTGGAGGGTGCTTTCCACTCCTGACTGCTTTTCCACCTGCCAGGGCAGGAAGGGGAAGGGCTGCTGGAAGGGTGGGACAGGCAGCACTTTCCCAGCTGCCACCTGATAACAGATCCTAATGGGGCCTCTCCCGGACTCCCCCGTGGAGGGAGCACAAAGGGCCAGATGCTGCCACTGGGCCTCACGGTCTCATGTCAGCCTGTGTCAGGCAGTGAGAGCAGGCCTAAAGCCCAGATCCTCAAAGGTATTTAGGTGCCTAACTCCCAGTGGGCCCGCCTAAGTGTCTACGTAGTGTGCACAGGAGCCCCCAGCCCCAACAGGTTCGCGGCACCCCAGGTAGATGCTGGTGAATGGCAGGGAATAGGGACCCCGGTGGCAGGAAGCCTTGCTGTAATGCAAAGCTAGGACCCCCTTTCCTCTGCCAGGGAGCTACGGAGGCCAGCAAGCCTGAGAGCCATTCCTGGCAGCCGGCTTGCAGCCTGATTCCTCAGGGGCGGGTGAAGAACAGGGTTTCAGGAAAAGCACCGCCTCATCCGAGAGAACTGCTCCTGCTCGAGCCAACAGCCACCCAAGCGCTGAGGAAGGGATGAGTCGCAGTAGCAGCGATCGTGACAGTTATTCACCCATCTCCACCCAACGGCACCTCCCCACGCCGGCCAGCATCTGCTTAGAGCATCTTTTCCCCACAACCAACTGCAGGCAGAGTCCGTCTCCAAATAGAACTGAATAAAACATAAACCAACACAGGCCCCGGTCACAAACTCAGCCCCGGCCCCTACTAGCCCCCTTCACCCTCTTATTGTATTCTACATTCTGGCTGGCTCCTCACTCCCCGCTTTGGGGCCCAATCTTGTCCCTGTAAAATCACTGGCACAATGCACATTGGCTCCGGGAGAAGCGACATCAGGCTTTTGTCCACAATCACAGGAGTCCAATATCCTACGTGACAGAGCCTCTGCCTGTGGGATTTTCAGCCTATCCAAAGCACAAGGTGCTGGAAATCTTGCCAGAACGCCTAATCACCATGGGAAATTTCCAGCTGAATCTTTGGGACCTAAAATTTCAGATCAATATCCTGACTTCTGGACGTGTAACTGTTACACGGGTGGGAGTCCCCAGGGGGTGCCATTACAGATGGTCTGGCTCCGTCTGTTTTTCTAAATGCAAGTTAGATCTTTGGATAAATGCTTATTGCTAGATGCGGTGCCATTCTTTTTAGAAGCAGCTGAGCAGATCCCAGTGCTGGGTGCAGATCTCCAGCCAAGTCTCTTCTGCCTCAGTTTCTGACTGAGAATCATCCTTTGCCACAGCTGCTGCTCACAGGCTATCCCCATGCAAACCAGGCAACATTGTCGGGTGCCAAAACTTTACATGGTGCCACAGCATGATCTTCAGCTTCCAGAGTATAAGCCTCTCTGCTCCTTGTTCCATTAGGCTGGGTCCACCCAGACTTGATCTCAACTGGTCTCTGAGAGACTCCAGCTGCAAGCCCCTGGCTCTTTTGACAGATTTGTAGTATTGATCAGAGTAAAATCATTTGGCTGCAAATGCACGTACCAGGGAAATCAAATTCAAATAGTCCCCTGGAATGGCCCAGCAAACCCGTATGGGATCCCATCACAGCCACTGGTGCTCCGGGGAAGTCAAGGACCAGTCTATAATGCACCCAGCCAATTACAAACTGGTGTTTGACCAGAGAGGGGAATGCTCATAACAAGCCACAGGTGGGAGGACACTGGCCAGGAAGGGGATGTTGAGGCACTTGGCCCTTTCATCCCGGCTGCCAGGTGGCCTCTGGTGCCAGAGAGAGGAGTTCTGGGGCCAGCTGCAGGGGCAGTGGCTGCACCAGTGTCCAGCTGGCAGTGTGCCATGTGCGGTCACCATCCCTGTGTTTGTTCCGTGGGACAGAGAGCCACATGGCAACACCGAGTCCCCACAGAGATGGCCATCTGGACCATGCATGCTGCATCCTCAGGTGCTGCCACACCAGGTCGTCCCACCCGGCCAGGACACAGGGCAGACCATGGAGTTTGGGCTGCCCCACCAGTCTGGGGGTGGGTTCTGCTCTATGTCCCATGGAACTGTGAGGGAGACGTCTTCCCAGCACCTCGGAGAGCTGGGATCAGCTCCCAGCCAGGCCACAATCTGCTGGGCTCCAACACAGGAGCCTGGCTGGAGAGACACAGGTGGGGAAAGTGGGCTCCAGGTTAAATTACTTAGCTACTCAGCAGCTGCTGCTTCCCCTTCTGGCTGGGCTGACCCAGGATAGCTACCCTGCTTTTCCGAGCAAATCCACAAATAAACACCCTGCGTCGCCTCTGCTCTCCGGACCGAGTCGCAACCCAGCAGGAGGAGCTGGCAGCAGGCAGCCTGGCTTCCAAACCCTTCATCGCGCGGTTTAATTCCTCCAAGGCAGAGGAGATTGACCTACAGCTGGCTCCATCGTCGCTCCCCAGCCCAAGCTTTGCTCACACACCGGGCTCTGTGGGCGCGGGGCTGTAACCAAAGGGGAAGGGCCAGCCTGCAGTTTCCATGAAATACCAGCTCCTTCTACCGAGGGAGCCAGGAAACTGCACCCAGAATACAAACAAAGGCCTGGCTGGTTCCGATTCCCTCCTTAATATCCCTATCTAATGAATGCAAATAAACAGCGGGAGCAGCCATTACACAGGCCTCTTCAGTGCAGCTAGCCACCTGTGTCCCTGCTGCGCCGGTGGGAGATGCGTGGCTGGATAGACACAATACACTCACTGAGCCCCACGCGCCGCTGCGGGAGATGGAGTCCAACCCTAGGAGGTTTCATTCGTCAATTCCTGATCAGTGCCTGCAGGGGCGGCTCTACTAATTTGGCCACCCCAGGCAGCTGCCACCAAATTGCCGCCGTGGAGGGCAGAGCGGTGGAGCTGCCGCCGAATTGCGGCGGGCAGAGCGGTGGAGCTGCTGCCGAATTGCCGCCACAACGAGCACGGACTGCCGCCCCATGCTTGATGCCGCCCCAAGCACCAGCTTGGAAAGCTGGTGCCTGGAGCCGGCCCTGAGTGCCCGGCTGGACTTCCCAGCATCTTGGACCTGGGTGTGGGAACTCCAGGGCCTGCTCCTAATTTTTTATACCAATTTATACCCCAACCCTGGGTCCATGCACTGTAAATCCCATACTTTGCTTCTCCCCAAAACGGAGCTCAGAGGTTGTGCCTCCATCGCAACGAGTCCCCACAGAGATGGCCATCTGCACCATGCATGCTGCATCCTCAGGTGCTGCCACACCAGGTCGTCCCACCCGGCCAGGACACAGGGCAGATGATGGAGTGTGGGGCTGCCCCACCAGTCTGGGGGTGGGTTCCTCACTCACACATCTGCTCTATGTCCCATGAAACTGTGAGGGAGATGTCTTCCCAGCACCTCAGAGAGCTGGGATCAGCTCCCAGCCAGGCCACAATCTCCTGGGCTCCAACACAGGAACCTGGCTGGAGAGACACAGGTGGGGAAAGTGGGCTCCAGGTTAAATTACTTAGCTACTCAGCTGCTGCTGCTTCCCCTTCTGGCTGGGCTGACCCAGGACAGCTACCCCGCTTTTCCGAGCAAATCCACAGATAAACACCCTGTGCTGCCACCAAGCCCCCGAGACAATGAGATCCATGTGGCCTCTGAATGGCCTTCCCGAGGGAAGGGGTGGGAGCCCATAACTGGGGCTATGTTAAACCAGACATGGCCAAGCACTAGGAAACTCCCCTGCCCTGGGGAATGGCCAGGCTGGGAACTTACAGGCTCTTTCCACCACTAACCCCTCTGGAAAATACCAGAGCATTGACCAGTCCTGGTTCAGAGCACAGAGCCATTGGCCTGTGCAATGCTCTAGGGTTTTTAATCAGGGCAATTCCTGCAGTCCCCTGGAAGGGGATTCCCTTCGGGTGTGCTGAGGCCCCTCTCCCACCCACAGCATTCTGGGATACCGGCTGCCTTTTATGATACGTTCTTATGTTACAGTGAGCAAATCAGCAGGGAGGCTGCGTTTCCTTCTGCTAATGCAGGATCCATTCGCTATTTATGTGCCGGGTGCAGTGCTCTCTGGGAAATCTCCCACTGCTACCAGCACTGGTTTGACCCTACTGGTGGTTTCAGCGGTAGGGCTCAGGAGGTGGCTGGATTTGTTACTGGACCACCGTCCACGCCTGCTGGGAAATTGAAGCCTTTTGGTCCAGGGGCTGTTAGCACTGCAAACCACCTCCCATCCTTGAGGCTTGCTCCCTGGGCGCTGCAGAGACAGGGTGCTTAGCCCCTGGTAGGGAAGGAGCAAGCCTATGACTGTGATGTCCGTCTCTGCAGCTCCGATGTCCCTGTCTGAGTTTCCTGTAGCGTATCCAGGGCTTAATTTGTAATGAAAGAGGTGCTGGGGCTCAGGCAATTTTTTTTACATTCATAACTGTTGCAGCAAGCCCAGAGGTGCCAGGGCTCTGACCTGCCAGGCCTAGTGCAGAGAAAGTGGGGAGTCAGCACCCCCCAGTGGCCATAGTGCTGCGGCGATGGGGAGCGCATGCACCCCGTGACAGGCTGGCGGATGATCCGCAGGAGCACTGGCGGGAGCTGCAACGAAACCATTCAGCTCCTTTGATCTGTGAACCAAAGCGCCGGCAACTCCCATCCCAAGGCCAGTGACGCAGCACCCGCAGAGAGAGGTTCCGTGTGACTGACGCAGCTCAGGAACAAATCACAGTGCGGACCCAGCACCCTCTGTCCCGAGGTGGGACTGGGAGAACAGCACAAGCTGAGTAAGGGGCTGGGCAAGATCTGTCTGGTTCCAGCCCTTCGCGACCCCACCTTCCCTGGGGGCTGGTCCAACAAGCTGTTACTCCGGCTTCTAAAGAGCCCTCCCCAGAGCGGGTGAGGATCCTATGTCACCCACTCCCCACTTTCTCTCTCGATGGGTGCCATCTGGCCTGGCGCTCGCAGCCTCAAACCGTGGCCGGAAACACCTTTTTCCTGTCCACTGGGCTGCAGCGCAGGGCTGGAGCAGGAAAAACCTCGCATCTCAGCAGGTTATTTATAACCCATCTCCCAGCGATCGGGGCCTGCTCCTCTGACACTGCCGGGCCAGAATTAGACACGCTGAGCCAGCTAAACGCAGCTTTTGTCTCAGGCTGTTGGAGTTCCCCGGCCAGGCCCCGTTAGCACAGCCGCTACCTGACACAGAGCACTGAGACCGGCAGGGGCCAGGAATCACCTGGCGGCGTCAATGCTGCGTGTGCGGCATCGGGGTAACAGAAGCCGTCTAACGTGCAGTCATATGCCTGTGGGCCCCATTCACCCCTGGGAACGCCGGGGATTTCAGCAGGGTCGCACCAGGGCCAGACCGACTGCTGTGCTTGGGTTCCTCCTCCTCCTCTCTCTGCTCCGATCCCCTGCCCCCCTGTGTCCTGTCTTGATCCCCTGGTCCCTCTCTGCTCTGATCCCCAGTCCCCCTGCATCCTGATCCCCTTTCACTCTGTCTCGATCCTGCCCCCCGCGCCCCCCAGCCCCTGCTCTGGTGCCCTCTCCCCTGGCCTGGCAGGTACAGCCAGCTGCAGTGCCTGGGGGGCTAGGCCCACACAGAGATGCTGTTTGCCCCGAAGGGACCGGCAGTGGCCTCCCCAGGAATTGAAATTAGGGGGAGGGGTGTTCGAATTTACTGGGGGGGGGTGTCATTAAATTGGCATGTAACTAGTTCACAAAACTGGGGGGGTGTTGGGGAAATTCAGGGGGGGTGTAGGGAAATCACTGGGGGCCGGCCTGGCTCATGGGAACCCCATTTCCCCTCCAGGACAGGCTGAATGCCACATCCCCCTTTCTGTTCCCAGGCCAGTGGACCCCTCACTAACACTGCAGCTCCCACACCCCTGCTTTGGCTGGACTGTGTCTTAGGAGGCTGCTGCTGAGCCCCTGGGCCTATCTCTGCACTCAAGCTCTCGAGGCTCCTGCTTTGAGCTCCAGTGGTCCCAGGTCCCCGAGACGACTCAGCCAGGCACCCTCGTAGTTTTGCTACGGCCCTGGGATGGGCTTGGCCTGGCAGCCAACACAACGGAGCAGACCCTGCACTACCAGCAGCCTTGAATCCCAAAGGCGGATCTCCTCCAGCATCCCTCCTATCACCCCCATACACCCCCCCAACCTTTGCAAGCTCCCGCGTTGCCAGACCAACCCCACCCCCAGGAGCCCATGCGAGATCCCACCACATCCTGCTTTTTGTTTCTGCCCATGTTGCCTCTGGCACGTCCTTCTCCAATCCCCATCTGCACCCTCCCCTATACCCTCCCCCACCTTCACACCCTGTCTTCCAGGTGCCTGAGCAATTCTGGCCATTTCTACACATCACTGAACACCTGGGGCTGTTCAGGAACAGAGCCTGCTCCCAAATGACCATGTGATCAGTGTGCCTCTGTCCTTGTGCTCCCCCACCTCCTGTCATTTTCGTGGCCTGTAGCTCTCTGGGGCAGGGACTCCACGGGGCCGTGCACCTCTACAGCACTACGTAGGGAGCAATGGCAGCACTGTCTCCTATGGAGGCATCTGCTGCCCAATTTATGCAAGGAAATATTTATTTTAAACGGTGCATGACTGGCCTGTGGAACTCACTGCCACTGGATACCACTGAGGCCAAGAGCCCTGGAAGAGTCAAAGAGGGATTGATCATGAGAACAGCCCCAGCTACATTATGGGTTAAAAAATAGGGCTATAACCCTCCTGCTTCAGGGCCTCTAACTGATGGGGTCAGGAAGAAACTCCTCTCTGAGCAGGTTGTTCCATAATTGTCCATGAGGGGGCGGGGTCCTTGCACCTTCCTCTGAAGCAGCTGGTGCGGGGCACTGTTAGAGCCAGAATAGTGGCTTAGATGGCCCCTGGTCTGATCTGGGCTGGCCAGGCCTGTGTTCTGGGTCCGGTCTGCTCTGCTAATAAAGTTTGCAGAGAACCAGGCCTGAAAATAAAGGCCTAGACCAACCAAGGAAAGTCTCCAGCTCAGACAGGACATGTGGCCCCAGAACACGGCCCATTGTTTTCCAGGGCACCAGCCAGGAACAGAACCCACCCTTGCCCTGCCGCCAGGCCGGGCATTAGCCACACGCCCAGCCTTCCTGTCCCCCCAACACCCTGTTCCACTCCCACTCGTGGGCAGCCCCGCTGTGGTGAGATGCCGCTGGAATGCACCACAGGCCCCAGCCAGACGGGGCGGGAGGAGCCGAGCAGCCGGCTCAGCCCAGAGCTCATCTGGCCGAGTCCCGAGCGGAGACTGGAGGCCTCTGAGGGCTTAGAGTGAGCTCTGCAGGAAGCAGGACAGACCTTTGCCCTCGGGGCACCTTGGTGCCTGTGTGGCAGTGCCGATCCTGGTGGCTGAGAGGCCTGGTCCTTCCCCCAGCAATCAGGGTAAGGGTCTGTCCCCCTGGCCCTGCTCAGCTGGGCCTCTGGGGGCGGGGTGGAATCTGAGGCACCTTGTAGCTTACAATCACCTTGGGTGTTCCCTTCCTTTGCCAAGACTTGGTGCCCAGCCTCCCGCCCCTGCGCCCCGCCCCCTCTGCTCCTGCTGCCCAGTGTGTCTGCCAGGCAGGCAGCCAACACATCAGCAGTACAGCTGGAAGGGGAGCCCAGGTCTCTGCCTCCCCGGCTCGAGCCACTGGCCCAGGGCGCCGCACAGGTGGAAGCTGGGCTCCGCAGATCTTGCAAAACACACAACCACCCCATGGTGCTCCTGCGGATCCAGGGCCTGACTCCGGGGGGCTGGGGGATGTCAGTGCAGGAGGAGGGGGCCAACAAGCTCTCCACGCCTTGAGAGGCTCTGTGGTCAGCAGTGTCATCCCCTATAGTGTATCCAGTTACTCAACCGTCTGGTAAATGACTCAGCCCAGCAGAGCACTGTAACCTGAGAGAGCCATTCCCACCGTCCCCCCGAAACAGCAGCTCCCCACCAGTCAGCATCCTTGAGATCACCCAGAGTGACACACTGAGAGCAGGTGGGATTCCATGTGGGGGGGAATGATTTCTGGCCTCAGTTTCCCCAGATGTAAGACGGGGTGATAATATGGGCCGCACCCCAGCACGGGGGGAAGGGAGGCGTATGGGTGAACATGGGTGGCATGAAGAGTGCCCTTGTGGCGTGGATGGCGTCCTGTTAACCTAGGCATCAGTCAGCAGCAGGAGGGAGGATGGGCTCGTGGGCGAGACACTAGGGAGTTCTGGGTTTATACCCAGCTCTGGCTGAGCTCGGGCTATGGGGATGGAGCCGTGCAAGGACCTGGGCAGAGAGGATCAGTGCAGAGGTGTTACAGGGCAGGAAATGACATTGCTGGGGTTGGATGGGTGATGTGGTTCGGGCGTTTGCAGAGATGGTGGTCTCAGGGTATTGTCTAGCTCTGTACTGAAGAGTCAACGGAGCTGCAATTCCCACTGACATCCTCGCCCCAACTCGTCTGGGGTCCGTGACGTGCCGGGAGCTCCCTTGGTTTAATACCAGATGGCATTAAAGGAAGCTAAAGTTCACGTGCCCCTTTCCTGCTTAGCCACATGCAATCGCTGTGGCTGCCCCGAGGTGAATGCAAGGGGGAGGCATACAGCATACAGACAATCTCCGTATTCAAACGAGGTCCACACTATTGGAGGGTGTGAGCACCCCTGGCACCCCACGTCTGTCCCATCAGGCATGCCAGGGCGTTAATAATCCCACAGCTGGATCTTACAGGGCATTTGGAGTCTCCAAGGTGGCGCACGGTGCGGACTAGACCTCCAGATCCAAATGCCCCAGGGGTACCGGAAATATGTCTCCAGAGCGAACATCCGAACGAAGCGCCTCGCCATGGTAAGCACAGGGTGGGGGGACGGACAAACGGTATCAAGCCTATGGGAATGTCCCCAGCCGTTAACATCTGCAGACACGTGATGAGCAAACCACTGCAGCAGCGATACGGGGATCGTGTGCCAGAGGGGCAGCAAAGGGCGCCCCCAGCAGGCCGAGCAGAGCGGGTGCCCACCCACAGGTTGGTGCTCAGTGAGCAGGAACAGCTTGTGCCCTGGCAGTGCTTTTCACCGAGACCTCCATGCGCTTTGCCAACACGCAGGCGCTGAACCTCCTGGCCTCTTCTGACAGGAGGGCACGCCCCATAGCAGTGCCTGCCTCTTACAGGTGGGGAATTGGGCACGGAAAGGCTTGGGCCAACATCTTCAGAAGTGGCCAGTGATTTTGGGTGCCTCTATTTCTGCACAGCCAACCTGAAACACCTTCGGAGTGGCTAGGGTACTGGACTGGGAGTTGGAAGAACTGGGATCTTTACCGTTGTGACCATGAGCCACTGCCTCCTCAGTGTCTCAGTTTCCCCTGGCCTGTCTTATCTATTTGGATTGTGAGCTCTTTGGGGCAGGGACCGTCTCTCACTTGGGGCAGTGCCCAGCATGATGAGGCTCTGATACCTGCCTTAGGATGCGAGTCTAAGACAAATAATTAATAATACTTGAAAATTTTTGCCTAAAAGGCTTGACCACGGTCACAGAGCAGGTGAGTGGCAGAACCCAGGCGTCCTGCCTCTCCCAGTCTCCTGCTGAAGCACGCTGCCTCCCCGGTGATCATGACTAGCCCTGCTCTCCAATGTGCCCCAGCTTCCTCGGGACTAAGAGCGCTACTTACTGAGTCCAGTTCTCACTTCCTCCAGTGAAAATCCCCTTCCCTGCCTGCTAGGCTTACTCCCCAGCACACCACTGCCCGTAGCGAGTTATCCCCCGGGGCGTACCAGGGGCACGGCCTGCCCAGTGGGGAACACACACTGCAGAGTCCCATAGTGCCACCGGGAACCTCCACAGTGAGCCAGGCTGTGGGGCTGCCTCCCCCCGCCACACCCTGCCAGCCGGAGCCCGGGAAACGCCCTGCCTGGAGAGACGCCTCCCCAGCACGGGGCTGGGAGCCGCAGGGCTTGGGAAGTTTCTCACTGCTCACTTCCTGTCGCGCGTTCACCCTGTGGATCCCCACATCCCAGACAGCATGTGCCTCGGGCCAGGACGCCCCCCATGCCCTGTTGGGGAAGGCAGATGGGAGGGGCCAGGTCAAAGTGGGGAGAAGAGAGCTGCGTGGGCACAAGGGCCTGCTCCGCCCTGGGGCGGGGGGCTTCCCACCTGGTGACTGAACCACGCGGCTGGCTCTGCGACAGGGCACACGGGGGCTCTCGGTAGGGCTGGGCACTCACTCAGGAACTCTACCCCCACTGACACCTGGACACACTCAAGTGGCTCCAATGGAGCTCTGCCGGATTCGCACCGCAGCCCCTGTGAACGGGCCGGCCCCTGGCCTTTCGCCACTGGGGTCCTGTGCTCCCCTCTGGGCCACCCCGCCTGCCAGAGGGGCAAGGTGTGGGCAGGGGGAGGCCCAGAGGCCAGTGCCAGCAGGAAAGGGCCATATGGCACAGAGCTCCTCCCCTGTCACCTCCGGGCAGATGTAAACCCAGGCTGCAGTGGCTTCCCCCGACCCGCCCGACATCCCATCGGGACCTCCCTGCCCCCGCTTGCCCCCCTGGGCGCCAGCACCGCCAGACCAGCAGCGGAAAATCAAACCCAGGCACCCTCCTGGCTTCGAAGGGCAGCCAGCGTCGCGGCACTCACCGTGCGATGCCCCGGTCACCACCTCATCCTCACGCCGACCGGAGACAGCCGTTCATCGTCGGTTCCCCCCGAAAGCTCCCGGGGCTCCCCGTCTCGCTGCCAGACCCGCGCATGGAGGCCGTGGGGAGGGAGCTCCACGCACCGCTCACAGCCTCTCAGCTCCAGCTGGTGACTAAGGAAACTGCCGGCTTCGGCTTTCACTTCACAATGGGAACAACAGCAGCATCCTGAACAAAGTGTCTGTCCCCCGGGGACCGTCGGCAGGGAGGGGGAGTCACGTGGGCCCGTGCCCCTCAGGCACGCGCCAGCTCTTTATGCTGCTGGCTGAGGGGAGGGTGCCAGGTGGCTGTTGTGACGCCACACACACAGTCTATACACACACACTGTCTATACACACACACACACACACACACACACACACTCAGGATTTCTGATGATGCTCAGTGCCAGCTTACCCCACACGTGGGTGTGGGCGGACGCGTCCAGTTCACTGCCAGACTCTCTCATTGCAGAGCTCTTCGTCAGCGCTCGCTAACCCTTTCCTTCCCAGGCCTGCCTCTTGAGAGAGCCGTCGCAGACGCTGATCCTGCCAAGCCTCGCTCCCGGCTCTGTCCAGAGCAGGCAGGAAACCTCTCCAGTTGTTCGCTTCCTTCAGTTCAGGGCGATCCCGCCAATTGTCTTTCAGCGCAGGGCGTGTGGCCTAGTTAACGGGGCCTGGGGCCAGAGCAGCCAGGATATCCTGGGTTCTGGGGCACTCTCTGAGAGGGAAGCGTGACCTAGTGCTTAGTGCAGGGCTCTGGGAGGGGAGTGTTTAGAAGAGGGGGGTGGGAAGCAGGACTCCTGGGTTCTGGCTCTGCCATCGACTCACTCAGTGGCCTTCGTCAAGTCACTTCTCCTGGTATTGCCAGCTGCAAACAGTCAATAAAAAAATCACGAGTTAAACACCCCAGATAATCATGAGATTTGTTTTGAAAGATCACATCGTTTTTAACAGCTGCCTGCTGATTTTGCACCGCCCCATCCCCCGTGCCTTGCCAATGGGCTGGCGACAGTCACCGACTCACCTCCCCACTGCGGGGATGATAGTCACAGCATCACCGGCTCTCACAAATTGATCTGGGGAGGGGATTTTGTGTCCCGCTCCCTGCCCCCCCACAGGAGCACTCCCTAGTGAGCCCAACTGAGATCAGGACCCTATTGTGTTTGGTGCTGTACAAACACAGAGCAGGAGAAAGGGCCTGCCCCGAAGAGCCAAAAGCCTAGTGAAAACCTGGCAGTGGGCTTGGGACAAGGAAGTTGGAACTGAGACCCACCAAACTCATCCCATCTAGGAGCCTCCAAAGAGCCATGAGACGGAAACAGTTTTAGTCCCTGCTGCACTGGATGAAATTCACGAGTGCCCTACAAGCCAAGGGCCCTGGGGCGACCAGTCCCCAGCAGTGCCAAGTCGACACCGATGCTTGTTTTATTAAAGCCAGTCCTGCCTTTCTTGTAGCTGGCAGAGGTAGGGTAACCCCCTGTGCTCTGTCTTCAACACTCTCTCTCACAGGCACGCCCTGTTCTTAAAGGGCTAGCTCCCAGTAACTGAACACCTAAAATAAAAATGCAGCTGTAACGGAAATAGTGGCACCGGACCCCAACCACTAGAAAATAATTTGCAACATGGAACCCTTGCAATGACAGCCCCCGGGCCCGTACGCCTCAGGCTCAACTCGATGGCACGTCTTGGTTTGTCGGTAACACGATCGCTTTGGAACACTGCATTCGATTAGTTCCAGATTTCTAGGGGATCGATTCTGGCGACCATCGGAAAACGCGAAACGCCTGATACTCGCCAAACTGGCCCAGGCAGGCGGAGCGATTGCTGTGGTGTCCCCTGCTGCCGCCCAGGCATCTCACCGGCTGTTTAACAAGCTGCCCTTTCTCTCATCGCATGTATGGCTCCGCTTGCATATGCAAGCCCGTGTGCATCATTGCCACCCCCTTGGAGTTTCTCTGCCAGTGACGGGGTTTTGGCCACAGCTAGGCCTGTCCAGCAATGAGGCCAGAAGCTCTAGCAAATTTCAGCCCTGCCTGGGGGGAAAGGCCCCTCTGACTGGCTGCTTTCCCCACTGCTCCACCCACCAAAAAAGAGCAGCCAATCAGAGCACTCTCCCCCCACTCCTCTGGGAGCCAAAACAGTTCTCACAATAGCTTAACAGCCTAAGGTGGCTCCCCTCCCCTGCGCAATAGGCTGGTTCCTCTGCTCTTCCCCCTCCCTCCCTGAAACACCCAGCCTGGGGAGGGGGATAGGAGATCCCCACTGCAGCCCTCCCGGGCCTGGGAGAGGCTCAGAGGGGTGAAGAGCCCCAGGAGGAGCAGAGGTGAGGCTGGCAGAGGTGGAGGAAGAACAAAGGGAGAGGCACAACTGATGGGGGGCCGAATTAACCGCTGGGCAGGGGGGCAGGGAGGTGTGGGGGTGAGATCTCCCACAGCAGGAGCCAAAGGGCCCTTTACTGAATTTGGGAGTGATGGCAACACCAATTGTCATCCCTCCACACGTGGGGAGGGGAGGTTTCAAAAACCACAAGACAGACCCCAACCCCCCTCCCCCATAATCTCCTGATTTTTGGGCAGCTCTCCTGATTTGGCGGGGTATGACTCCCGTGTTTTGAACCCCTGGGGTTGGCAATGCGGAGTGTGCCACCCTCTAGCGCATATCGCACACAGACAACTGCAGGCAGAAAACACGGAGGTTGCAAAGTCAAGCCCTAGGAAGCTAGGACATGCCAGAATGAAATCTGTGCCTGTGCATAATGATACAGTCTTCAATGACATCATCACTGACTCGTGTTTCCCCAGACCTGACCTCATTCAGTGCAGAGGATGGACACGGTGCTCGGGGAAAGAATCAAGGGGGCAAAGGAACCAGTTGTCTGTAGGGACCCCCCTTCTCTCCAACTTGATCCCCTCCCCATACCCTTGGAGAGAGCAGTGACCATCTCCTCCCCTCCCAGCGAAGGGGGCCCCCTCCGGGGCCAACAGCGCCACTCTGGGAAGGGTTAATCCCACAGCATGCCCTCTCCCTAGCAGCCCGTGACCGAGCCCAGCTCTGAACACCAATCTGCTCCGGGGCAGCAGGCAGATCTCTGCCTGTGTTAGTTGCCACACACTCTATTCCCTAGGGCTCCTGCCATCGGAGTAGTTGGCAAGAGGGTTTGCCCGGGACCATCCAACTAGCAGCCCTGGACCTCCAGCATGTGCTGCCGGCTCCAGATGCCCCCAGGGTTCCGTGCTCAGCCTTACTCCCAAGACACATCCCAGATGGCTCAGCAGCTGCCGCAGAGCACTGGGGGCAGGGAGCTGGGGTACTCAGGGGTTGGGGGAGGAACACTCCCCCCAGCACGCAGACCAGGAGAAGCACCTAGCAGTCACTAGCCCAGCTTGTAGGGCTCCCCATGGTGGGAAACTGGCCACCTCCAGGAGCAGGACGGGCCAAGGGGCTGCTCGGTCTCTGCCCAGCCCACAATCATTGCCATGACACTGGCTGGGTAAATCTCACCTACCTGCCCAGATGCGTCCTTGCTTTCTGTGCAAGACATAGCCAGATTCCTCCCCACAGAGCCCTGCTGTGAATGGGGTAGGTGAGCAGGAGTTTCAGGGGGCAGAGGGGCAGGGCAGAGTGGGCTCCGTCCCTCTTTGGCCAGAGGAGCAGCAATGATGGCGGCAGTGATGGAAAAGCAGGAGAAAAATGTGTGGGACCCAGGAAGCCCTGGAAAGAGTCCCCCATAAAGTGCAGGCATCCTGATCTGGCTTTGCCAGCAGGCTTCTGGGTCAGGAGTGGGGTGTGCATATGGGGATGTGTTTGCATATCGGCCTGGGTGTCTTTGTGTGTGTGCACACACGTGTGTGTATGTGTGCATACATGTGTGTGCATGTGCATCTATGTATGGGCGTGTTTAAATGTGTGTGCATGTGTGTCTGTGTGCTAGCCTGAGCATGCATACATGTGAGTCTGCATAGTTATGTGTGTGCATTAATCCAGGATGTGTGTGTGTGTGCATATACGTGCGTACGTCTCTGTGTGTGTCCTGTGGCTCTGAGCATCCCCATTGCGATCAGCCAGGTCAGAGCGTGGGGATGTGGGTGCTGGGCCTAGGCCTGCTGAGTCACGGAGCGATGGTGACTCATGGAAAGAGTGAGGGCCAGTGCTGGGCCAGACAGCCCTTGGCAGGAGCTGGGGGAGTGCCTGCCAGTGACCGCTCCTCCCCATCTAGCTATTAACCCTCACCCCTCCACTTCCAAGCCACCCCATGGAGCCCTGTAAGCCAGGGCAGCAAAGCCCCATGCTCCTGCCCAGTTGGCTGCAGGATTTGGGGGCGGGGATCTGAGCAGAGTTTCCCACCTCCCGCCAAAACCTCCCGCCCTGGGGAGGGATTTATAGGGCTGGCCTGAACCTGGGGGATCTGAGAGCTGTCACTGGAGCTCTCATTCTGGGGTCACTCCAGCCACGCAGCAGCAACCCTGACAAGCAGATGCACAAAACTACCCCAGCCGGGGGACCGGCTGAGCGCCTGCACCCGAGACACAGCCGGCGTTCCGGGCATTGCCAGGCTTTAACATCTATTTCCCTCCTCTGGGAAAGCTTGTGATTGTGAAAATAAAATGGACAGTACCTGGCCTAAGACAGGGGCCCCATGCAAACTTCGAAAGACCCCCTTCCCGGCGCCACCATCGCCCCTCCATCCTACACCCCCACTATTCTAGCCCTGAGCATCCCTCCCACACAGCTCTGCTCCTATGCCTCCATCCCCACTCACAGCATCCTGCTAATCCAGACCTGTCCTCCCCACACCCGCTCTGCTGATGCCCCTCAATTCTGACCTATAGCCTCCCTGCTATTCCTGCCCCAAGCTCCCCACCGACCCCAGCTGTGCTGACGCCCCTCAGTCCTGACTGCAGCTCCCCTCACTGTTACCTTCATCCTGGTCCCCTTCGCTGGTACCAGTGTGCCAATAGGAGCTGTGTGACATGGACAGCTGGCCAGTGGGCGCTAGGGCCAGTGCCTGCAAACTCATATCAGGCATGAGTTTCACCCAGATTCTCTTTCCTCCAAGATTTCCCGGGGTCCAGACCCCACCCAGCCATTGCCAGTCTGAACACCCTGGGCTCAGCCATTCTCCTGCCTTCCAGCTCCAGGGAAGGGCCCGAGTGACACCTCCCCACCCCTTCCTCTGCTCCATTATGCTCCATCACTGAGCTCACATGTTACGGCTCACCTGACAGCGTTAAAAGGAAGAGCTCTCTCGTGGTTGCGTTTCCCATCATGCCAGCCTGCAGAGGCTCAGCTAAGGGGAAGTGGGTGCCGGATATGGAAGCCACGTCTTAGGGAGCAAGGCTACACAGCGTCGGCCGAGGGGCTGGCGACGTTTCTGCGGGACTATGTGCGGCCTCCCTTTCACCCTGGGAAATGTCCTCAGATCCCCCGGGTCCTTGCAAAAAGGAAGCCCTTAAAAGTCAAATCAAAAGCCCAGCACCCCTTGAAGGACCCTGTTTCCTCTTGGGAAGCTGAGACCCGTGGCAGCGCTCTGGAAGGCTATTCACGTCCCGAGTGAGGCCCAGAGCCGACCTTTCACCCCCTGCGCTGGAAGTACAATGGTCCCTTTGTGTGAAAGCGCCAGGCGCCCATATGGGCCCCTTTGTGCAACTCAAATGCTCGGACGGCTACCCACGTGAAAACCTGTGGCTCATCCGGCCTGCCCACCATCAACCATAGCTGCTGTAGGGCCAGCGCTCAGAGAGTTAAATCCCCGCTGGAGCAGAATCCTGCAGATAGATCTAAAGGCGCCCAGTTTCCTGGGAACCCCAGGGGCACAGCCAGAATCCATCCTAAACATTCCAGTCCAGGACTTACCTGCCACAGACCCCTGGAGATGGTGTCACCCCACCTGGTCCTCTGGCCAAAGAGGGCCGGAGGGGAGCACCAGGCCCATGAGGGCGTGGCAGTCTAGGATCGCCCCTCCCAGGGCTGTGCCAGGCCATGGGACGAGCGGCTGAAAAGCAGGGAGAACCATTTAACAAACCGTTGGCATTTCCCACTTTGCATGGTTGGAACTGGGCTTATTGGTTGTTTTCCACCATTTTGTAATTGAATTGTTCACCAAAACCTTTTAATTTTCAGGTTCTCCAGACCCCATTCTTCAGTAGGAAAATGCAATGGTGGGGTGACAGTTTCAGTAAAGAGGGCATGCAGTGCCATACATTGTGGGCAATTCCGATACATGTCAGTGACTTTGGGGGCCAATTTTTTGAAAGAACAGCCCCGTCTCCCAGGAAAACCCCTTTTTGTGCGAACACCTCTGAGCAGCTGCAAACATGGCGTTCGGCACACAGGTGGCTGCCCCATGGACTCTCTGCCGAGATCCCCAGCCCAGCCTCATGGCCCTGGGCCCTCCTGGCAGACATGGACACTGGCAAAGAGCTGGAGAGAGCCTGAAGATCTCAGCTGCCAGGTCGGGTCTGTTCAGACGGGATCAGGTGGGGATTTGATGTTTTACCCTCAGCACAACTCTCCTTTTGCTACAGGGGAGGGGAAAGGGGGCAGTGTCCTTAATCCAGCCAGCACTGATGGGCACAGAGCGTGTGGGTTGAGGGGGGAGGGGAAGGTACTTTTGACCCTGCTCAGGCCCAGATAGGGGACCCAAGACAAAGAACAGTTCAAGAAACTTAAAGCGTACCAGGACATGGTTCTTCAGCATCAACAATGCCCTCTGCATAAGATCCATTCCCTCCACGGAGATCCAAACACATCACAGGCACTGGCGAGTTTAGCCACACAAGCTCTGTGAAGTAAGAAGGGACCATAACTCTGATTCTACAGGTGGGGAAACTGAGGCACGGGTAACGTGACTTGCCCAAGGTCCCACAGCAAGTCAGTGTCAGAGCTGGGAAGAGAACCCAGGAGTCCTTATTCTCATACTCCTGCTCTGGCCACTAGACACACTCCCCTCCCAGAGCTGGGGTTTTACAGTCTGAGCAGCGCCAGGTTGGCTAGTCAGTGTGAGATGGGGGAGGCCATGGCTTTATAGCAGGAGTGGGTAAACTATGGCCTGCGGGCCACATCCGGCCTATCAAACCTTTTAATCCAGCCCTTGAGCTCCAGCCGGGCAGTGGGGTCAGGGTCAACCCCAGCCCTGATCCCCCTCCAAACCTTTTGATTCCAGCCCAGAGCACCCTCCTGCACCCCAAACCCCTCATCCCCAGCCCCACCCCTGAGTCTGCACCCCAGCCAGAGCCCTCACCCTGCACCCCAACCCTCTGCCCCAGCCGGCCCGCCATACAATTTCCATACCGAGATGTGACCCTCAGGCGGCTTTATAGCGTTGGCCGCCTGCTCCCGCCCCACATTAGCCAGGAGTGAGCCGGGGCTCCTCCCAAGAAGCAGCCACTCCCCCAACTCCACTCCCAGAGAATGCGGGCCGCTGCCAAGAGCAAGAGGTGGGGTTGCAGTGCCACCTGCTGGGCGCCTCTGCCGCAGCAACAGCTGCATCCCATTGGCATAGTGTGGGAAGAGGGACAGGAAAGCGCTGGGCTGGGGAAACATGAGCTCGGTCTAGGAACATCTCTGCAGGGACAGGCTAGGAGGCTGCTTTCTGAAACTGAGAGAGGCCAAGGGGGCTAGGATCAGCAGGCCCAGGGGGGTACGGATGAGGTTGTCCTTGTAGCCGACCTGCCTGGCCCCCCCAATGGCTCTGTGGTGAACTGCCAGGAATGCGCTCGCCCCACACCAGTGACTGGGCCTCGAGTTGTAGAAGGAGCTCAGCACCCATCTGTGGAGAACTCCACCCTCTTTCCCCACAGAGAACAATGGGGGCTCCTGGGGGCTGAGCTCCCTCGATGGACGTGGTGGCGCATGGGCCAGCCAGACGGTCCTAAAGCACTTCCCAGATGTTCCTGACCCATGTGGAATCCCAGAGAACCAGAGTCCGGCTGTGCAACAGACTCAGATTTCTGCGTTCATTGCTGCTGAAACTTGTCTCCCCCCCTCGACAAGGCAGATTGGGTAAGATAATGAGGGGAGACCCCAACCCCCCGGCACACAGGAACGGGTGTGCAGGGGGCACTTCCCATTCAGCATCCCCTCTTCAGCGCGAGCATGGGCCGATATTTACCAGACCGCAAGGGATCCATGGGAATCCTTGAGCCCAACCCTGGGGATCCCCGACCAGTATTCGCTCAGGCAGCGCTTTCGGGGATGGAGTAGAGGCAGCTGTGCAGAAGGAGTGGGGGGGGGGGGGGGGGAGGTGTCCCCTTTGCACATGTCCCCATCCCCAGCTTCCCCTTCTTGTGCCGTGGCAGGGGATCTGCAGGGATGGCTCCCACCCCCACAGGAAGGGCAGGGGTCTGCTCCGAGATCTTGCAAGATGATTAATAGCCGTGTCCGTACAGCGTGATGGTGCTACAGGCAATGAGCAGTTCTTCTCCTAGCCCTCACTTGCCTTCGCTACAAACACCTCTACAGAGCTCAGCACAAGCTGGCCCGACTGGACTGCTCAGGACCGGTACGGCACAGGGCTTGGAATGCCAGAGGGGCAGTGATAGCTCAGGACTGAGGGACATTGACAGGGCTGGCTGGGTGCTGCAGGCCATGGCGAGACCTAGTTGGATAATCCAAACACAGGAGAAACATCTCTGGGTCACCAGGCTCAGGGTCGTCATTGCAGAAAAGTTGGGGGCAGCAGGGGGCACACAGTTGTGTCTGCATCATCCCCACTTCTGCCTCCCTGCTGAGGCTGGGGCTTCTCGTGAGGCCCGTCCCATCCTGGAAGAGTGCAGGCGGGTCCTGTCCTGGGAGTGGGAAGAGTGGTAGGCTGGGGAGGCTGTGGCTGGCCCAGGACAGCGATCAGGGCCCAGCTCGCTCTGTACTCAGCTCTGGGCCAGGCTGCTGCTTCCTGTCTGGCAGGCAGGCAGAGCCTGAGGCTGCTAGAGACAATCTACTGCCCCCTTCCTCATAGGCTTAAGGCACGATGGAGGGGGAGCTGGACCAAACCTGAGCGAGTGGCGTTGCAACCTGGCTCACAACACTACTCAAATTTGGTCCAGCATGACGGAGGGACAGCCAGGCCAAACCTGCCACCCCAGGCAGCTGGCCAGAAATCTGCTGTCCTAGGCAGCAGCCTTGAAGTTGTGTGTGTGTGGGGTGGGGGGCAACTACCCTGCCTGCCCGATAACAAATGACAACCCTGATGGGAGCAGGACCAGGCTGTTGGTATGGTGACACTGCTTCTGCTTGCAGAACAGCACCCGTCTACCTGTTATTAGCCTCCTTGGCACAAGTGTCGGAGACTTTTCTCTGATGGCTCAGCAGGTGAGAGGCTAGGGCTGATTTCAGAGAAGCCAGGAGCAGAGGGGACCCTTTAACACAGACAGGTCCCCACTGGCCATCCCCTAACTCCATCCCCCCCGTGAGGATCAGCCCAGGAAGCTAACCTGGAGTGGAGGAACTTGTTAAATACAAATCCTGCTAAGGTGCAAACAGTGATTCTCATATGGGGAGGGGCAGGGGAGAGGAGCTAGAAAGGGGTTAATCCCAGCCAGTTGCCAGAGCAGGTGGAGTTAGGAGGCCCTGCCAGTATCCGGGAAGATGTGAGCAGCAGGCAGTTGTGTGCTGCAGGGGCGGCAGCTCTGAGTCGTCCAAGGTCAAAGCCCAGCTCAGCCTGCAATATGAAATGAGTCAGAAAACGTTGGAGACCAGTAGACTGGGGCTCACAGGCTCAAGCCCTGCGCTAAGGGGTCTGCCCGGCTCGTGGCACAGTCCCTGGCTGGCAGGGCAACGAGCCAAAAGGTTCTGGAAGTGGGAGGGAATTGACACCAAGGAAACGTGTTGGTTTGGAGAGTGGGAGTGGGATGAGGCTGTCCCCCACTCTTCTTGGACCTTATTGATCTGAGGGTCTGTAGAGAGTTCGTCCGGGACTCGTCCCCCTCTGGGGCGGCAGGGAACCAGACCGCCTTGGTACTTCAGTCAGGTGTGTCAGGGAACTAGCCTGGCTGTGTGGCAGACAGTCAGCAGCTCAGGTCCTCTGGGAGGGGCTGAGCAAACAGTTCCATTGTAGCAAGCCCAGGCCCTGGCTCCAGAGGACCTGGGAGAGGGGGAGGCTGCCACCTGCACATTGGGTGGCAGGGGGGACACAGGCCCACCCACTCCACTGCGTCCCAGCCCGGGGCCCTAGCAGTGGCAGAAAAACCCGCTGCTGTGTCAGTGAGGATCCTGGCCGCAACACACGGACATCAGCTCTGGAAGTGTTGCAGCCAGACTAGGGTCTGCTGCCCCCGGGCTGCTTCCAACCTCCCTCTCTGCAGATACCTGGGTCTGGGCGGCGTCCTCCAAGGAGTCACACACCATGGGCTCCTCGGGGTAAATGGCGAGCGGCAGGCTTGGCGTCTCCTCGGGGTAAATGGCGAGCGGCAGGCTTGGCGGCATCTCTGGGCTCGGGCTCGCGTCAAGCGTTGGCTGGTCAGGCCAGTCGTTGGGTCGGCTGCTGGTTGCCGTGGTCTCCCAGCTGGGAGCTACACCACAGGCATCAAGCCTCTCCGGTGGGTGGCTTCCCAGTGAGCTCTGAGGTGGGGCTTTTATACTTCCTGTCCTGTGCCTTGACCTGAGGGGCGGGCGCAGGATTCGCTGGCTCCGCCCACTTTGGTGTCCAGGGAGGCTCATCCCCTTCCGGGGCGGCGGGGAACCAGACCGCCTCGCTACAGGGTCACATGGGGACTGACAGGAAGGAACTTCACCATGGCTGCCACCCCCCTGGCTCCTGGGACCCCAGGATTCACCATAACACTGCTGGGCCTGCATTGTCCTGATCCCGCAAGGCCTCCTGAGTCCTGGAACTGATCACACTGTGACTGCTACCAGCTTTGGCTAAAATCTGACCACCACCCGGCAGGAGAGACCGGGGTCTGCGCTGACAGCTTCTCCCGCGAGTCCTTTGCCTCCCCTGCCTTCTTCTCCTCTCTCCAATACACGTTTGGCTGAGCTTCCAAGACAGCATCCCCTCTGCACCAGCGCTGTGCGCCTGTGCCCAGAGAGGCAGCTAAAACAAGTAATCCTGTTCTTTTTCCTCCAGCAGAGACTCAGCACGAGAGAAAGAAACGGCATCTTCTCTGCTGCTCTTCTCTCCCTTGTGTGGGTCTGGCTTAAAGACGGCAGGGTCAGACTTCAACATGTGCAGCTCCAGCCCACCTCAGCGAACTGCTTCTCTTTTAACCCTCTTTAATACGATCCGATTGTCACAGCGCGGTTTCCCCTACGCAGGCCAAGAGACAATGCAGAAGGGATATTGTTCAAATGAGAGTCTTAGTTAGTACTTTACGTGTCAAATACTTGAACTGTTTTTCCTTCTTTTTCTGCCTCTTTGCGGTTGTAAAGATCGTTCATGGTGGCCGTTGGAATGGGTGTTGCTAGCGATAGCTTGACATGAAACCTGGGCACACACTGAACTGTCCTGTGTAACAATGATCAAGGGGTTCACTACCATCTTCTCTCTCCTTTTTGCTGCTGGCTACTGGGAGCTGTTCACCCCTGTCCGGGGCCTCTGCTCCAGGCTCCACGCCTGGCAGGGACGAAGGGCTCATTAGTAGAGCCCTGTACGGATACATTTGTATCCGCATCCGAATTGTGATCCGCAAACATGGTCTGTGGATATAAAGCGGACACCTGCGGGTTTGCGGGGCTCTACTCATTAGCTCTTCTACCCATGCATTCCACCCCCCGAACTCAAAGTGCTTTCCAAAGGCAGGAGAGTGTCAATAACCCCACTTTACCGAGGGTGACCCTGAGACACCAAGAGACAACCGGGATCACACAGCCATCGGCAGCAGGAGTAGAACATACATGAGGAAGGGGCGTCTGCCACGTGGATCTACTCTCCTCAGCCACCTTTTGCTTGGCTTTGCAGGAATCCTCCACCCCCACCCATTGCTCTCCAATGCCCTATCCCCACCCTATACCCCATCCCCTAGCCTCATCCACTGTTCCCCATACTGCCCCCCAATGCCCTATCCCTGCCCCCTACCCCATCCTCTAGCCTCATCCACTGCTCCCCTATGCTGCTCCACCCATACCATCATCCCTTATCCTCCCCCACCGCTCCCCACTGCCCTAACCACACCCTATATCCCCACCGCCCTATCCCTGCCCCATATCCGCACCCACTGCTCCCGTGACCTAACCCACCCATATTCCCAGGCTCCACCCACTGCTCCCCAATGCCTTATCCCCACCCTACACCCCCAATCTCCACCCACTGCTCCCCAGTACCATATCCCCGCCCCTTTCCCCACCCATTTCTCCCCAATGCCCTATCCCTGCCCCATATCCCCAATCTCCACCCACTGCTCCCCAGTGCCCTATCCCCGCCCCATAGCCCCACCCACTGCTCCCCAATGCCCTATCCCCTCCCCATACTCTGCCCCCTAGCCTCACTCACTGCTCCCCTATGCTGCTCCACCGATACCATCATCCTATATCCTCACGCACTGCTCCCCAGTGCCCTATCCCCGCCCCATAGCCCCGCCCACTGCTCCCCAGTGTCCTAGCCCCGCCCACTGCTCCCCAGTGCCCTATCCCCGCCCCATAGCCCCGCCCACTGCTCCCCAGTGCCCTATCCCCGCCCCATAGCCCCGCCCACTGCTCCCCAGTGTCCTAGCCCCGCCCACTGCTCCCCAGTGCCCTATCCCCGCCCCATAGCCCCGCCCACTGCTCCCCAGTGTCCTAGCCCCGCCCACTGCTCCCCAATGTCCTAACTCTTCCCCCTCATGCTCCCTTCCCCCTCTTTGTAGCGATTTTTACGCTCTCTCCCCGCCCCCCCCAGCGGCTCTGCCCCACGTGCGAGGGGCTGGGGCTCCTAGCCGCGCGGTCCCGCCCATCACTCGCCCTCGGGCCGCCCCTTCTCCACCCCCGCCCCCAGCCGCCTTCCGGGCCAGTCCCAGTAGCTATGGCGGCGGCGGCGGCGGGACGGCGGGTGCCGGACGTGGCCTCCGCCTGCAGCGCCGAGAGCTTCGAGCTGCGGCACCTGCACCTGGCGCTGCGCGTGGCCTTCGGGCCGCCGGGCCCCGGGCAGCTGGAGGGCTCGGCCCGGCTGGAGCTGCGCTGCCTGCGCGACGGCGCGGCCGAGCTGAGCCTGGACTCGCACCCCAGCCTGGCCGTGCACCGCGTGGGGCTGGCGGCGCCGGACGGGGAGCCGCGGCCGCTGCGCTTCGAGAGCCGCCCCTTCGCCCGCTACGGCTCGGCGCTGCGCGTCTCCCTGCCCGAGCCGCTGCGCGCCGGGGAGCGCCTGGCGCTGGACATCGCCTACAGCGCGGGCGAGGGGCCCGGGGTGAGCGGGCTGCGCCGGGAGCCGGGCTGCGAGACTGGGGCCTCGCTGCCCCCCTACCCTGTCCCCTGCCCCCTAGTCCCCTGGCTTCCCCCCACCCCCCCCAGTCCTGTAGTCCCCTGGCTGCCCCCCTGACCCCTCAATGGGCCCTGGGGTCCCTGCCCCCTAGTCCCCTGGCTGCCCCCCCACCTTGCCCCCTAGTCCCCTTGCTTTCCCCCCCCCCGCCCTGTCCCCTGGCTGCCCCCCCTGACCCATCGCTGGGCCCTGGGGTCCCTGCCCCCTAGTCCCCTGGCTGCCTCCCTAACCCTTGCTGGACCCTGGGATCCCTAGTCCCCTGACTGCCCCCCACCCTGCCCCACAGTCCCCTTGCTGCCCCCCTGACCCCTTGTTGGGCCCTGGGATCTCTGCCCCCCTAGTCCCCTTGCTGCCCTCCCCATCCTGACCTCTCGCTGCCCCCCTGAGCTTCTGACTTCGCGATTCCCCTGCTGACCTCCACCGTGACCCTTTGCTGCTCCCTAGGCTCCTGATCCCCCCAGTCCCCTTGCTGCCTCTCTGGGTCTTCCTACTCCCCTAGTTCTCTTGCTTCCTGCACTCCCTATCCTCTAATCCACTTGCTGCCCTGCACCCTGACCTGACAGCGAGATTATGTAAAGTGGTGGGTAGGTGGGAGATCTCTGTCCAGGAGAGAAGGAATTGTGCGTAAGGGGGGAGGTGCGCCCTTTCTTCAGTGTAGACATATTTAGCTGCTGGGTCAGGACGGGCAGGAGGGTGGAAGTTCTGTATTATCTGAGGTGGAAGCTAGGGATCTGAGAAATCCAAGCAGGGGAGGAGGAAACAACCCGTTCCCATCCCCTTGTGCTCTCCTCAGGTCCCCAACTCGGGCTCCAGTGATGCTAACCCTGATTACAGCTGATCACCTCCTTTTGGTAAAGCTAGGCAGGTTCTCAAAGAATGGAGTGTGGACGAGTTCCAGCCCATGAACTCGATCCCCCACTAGGAAGCTCTAATTGATAGTAACCCTCAGCAAGAACTTAAGTTTTGGTTTCTCTTGAGTTTCTGATTCCTCCTGGGACCAGGCCCAAGCTGGTCCCAGCTGAAGGGTCCTGTTTCTTTCTGTGCATTTGAAGTCTGGGGTCACTGACAGTTTAAGGTCTCTAGTTTAAGATCTCTGTAGCAATCTCATAACCACTTTTCCAAACCCCACCCCATCCTTGGTCAGGAAGGGAGTGGGGTGTTATCTGCCTCCAGAGGGCCTGGTCTGCTCAGGGAAATGTGGTGCTATGATCTGCCTGTTAGAGAATAGGAAAAGTGCCGGAGTATTGCATTTGCCATGAGTTACAGTGAAAGTGTCTCTGTCCCTGCAAAGAACAGGACTCGGGATTATTTTGTTGGCTTATTTATCCCAGACCCTCCCAACACTCTGGCTCCTTTCAGCAGTTAAATGAAGGCCTTCAAGTTGTTCGTGAGAGAAGAGCCAATACAAATGGATGAGCTGTAGTAATTCTGAATTATAAATGCTGAGAATAAAAACTTCACAGCTAGGAATGGGCAGCCCAGCTGGAACAAGAGAGGAGAGGATCCAAACCTGTGTCATGCTTGGAGGGCCAGCAATCACTGCTGATTTATTTGCATCTTTTCACTTCCTAGTTTTGGGCAGGATGTGGAAATACTATGGCTGTGTGTGTGTGTGAGCCCAAGGCTAACTGCCTGTTTCCAGCCTAGTCAAAAGCAAGAGGGTTTGCAAATGCTGAGCTACTGCCTTAGTGGTCAGAGTTCAGAGAAGCAGCTGATTTCTTAGGACTCTTAGCCAAATGTTTTAGATTTTTCCCTTCAATCAGCTAATTTCTGCCCCTCTGGATTCAAAGGGGGATTTCAGTCTCATTGAAGCAGGCTCTTGATCACACTGGCCTAAATTTGGAGGAACCTCACTGATTTCAGTAGAGTTATTCTAGGTTTACACAAGAATAAATGAAATCAGAAGTCAGCCCAGAATAACACCCTTTACTAAGCTTAGTTCTTGTTTTCTTTTTTAAAGCATTTTGTGCACCTGAGTGGTACGTAGGCCTTGTCTGCACTAGACAGGGTTTGCTGGTATAACAATCTGGCTATCCGCCCTAGGGGAGACAGTTCCCCAAACAAAATAAGTATACTGGAAAAAGGATTCTTTTGCTAGTGTAACTTGCGCCTACCTTAGGGCTTTTGCTGGTAGAGCTGTGTCGTTTGGGAGGGGATGATTTTTTTTGCACACTCCTGCCAGTAAAACTTTCTAGTGCCTAGCGCCTCCCTGGGAAATTCACTGATGTGCTTAAGTCCTTTTGCTGGTATATCTCGTTTCATTTGGGGAACTGAGAGAAGCTAAACCAACAAAGGAACTCTTGCTAGTATGAGCTGTCTCCCCACTAGGGGGGTTTGCCAGTGTGGCTATCTATGTATATTTGTGCTGCCAAACCCTTTCTAGTGGAGACAAGGCCTGGGTGTGGGCTGCACATCCAGGGGAGAGTTTGATCAATTTACACCTGCCTTTAAACTACTTAGTTGGGTTTGGCTACACAGGGAAATGGAGTATAAGTATATGACTGTAGTGATGCTGGTAGAACTCCTTGCACAAACCCTCTGTTCCAGTATAGTTACTTCACTTTGTGGTAATCAAACCAGCTGATCTACAAACTGCTCCTGGAATAGGCCAAGGGGGCAAATCTGGGTTTGCCATGTCCAGTCATGTGGGTGTTTCTCCACCGGAATGCAGCACATTGCGTTTGTGTCAGTGATGCTGATTAAGATTTGTTAGGATCCCAGGGCAGCTCACAAACTTAGCCAAGCCTTGAAGTTTTGAGCGAGTCTAACTTGAATCTGACTGTCTTGTTTGATTTTTACTGACTTTCCCTCTCCTTGTTCTGCCTGCTGCTCCAGATGTCCTGGCTGGACTCTTTCCAAACAGCCCAGAAGGAGAAGCCGTTCCTTTATACCTCTGGCTTTCCTGTGCTCAACAGGTCCCTTTTCCCCGGCTTTCACACTCCAGCAATAAAAAGCACCTGTTCTGCAAAAATCCAGGTAAAGTCTCCTATCCCTCACATGAAGCTGTCTCTTGTCTCTCATCAGGTTTGTTGGCTCACTCCAGAGCAGACGGCAGGGAAGCAGAAGCCTTATATGTACACACAAGGCCAGGCCGTCCTCAATAGAAGTTTTTTCCCTGGCTTTGACACCCCTGCAGTTAAAAGTACATATTCAGCCACTATAAAGGTAAGCAGGAAAGGCATAAGAGTGCAAATTGGATCATTTGTGCAAACGTCTATTTAGGATAGAAAATTTCATTTATCAAGAGGGCATCCATTTCTAGGCATTGGAAGGAGAAATCTTAGTAAGCTGTCTCTTCAGACAGCTAACCTTATTAAAATAGAACTTTGCCATTTTTTTTTTTTTGTTCAGCTGACAATTTCTTCTCTGCATGTTTTGGATGAAGGAGGTTGACCAATGTGTACATGAGTAAGTGCCTCCTGAAATCGCTTTGTGCACCACACAACGCAGAAGTACAAATCTTCATTTATCAGTAGATCCACCATATTTCACATGCATCATCATTTATGAAAGTGTTTGGAGTGTATCAAATGCCACGGCAGCTGGGTTCAACTGACTGATCAAGTTCTTTGCTTCTATTAATAATTATACCGACGACTCTGTCTTCAAGTTCTGCATCAAGATCACTCGCAATCCTGAGAAGTGACCGATTTTTAACATATGTTTCCATCCATGTTGGTTGACTGTTCCATTGTACGTCCCCAGGGATTTGGGGATTTTACAGATCCTTGGCATTCTTTTAACCAGGCTGATGGTGATTACAAAAGTACTTTTGTAAATCTGCGACATGTATCATCAAAGCATGTGGTTTAAGGCCTTGTCCAAGTGGATTTAGCCAATGTCCTACACATCCATACCAAGGTGGTCGTCATCTTGTTCCAAATCTCTTCTCGTACTTTGCATCTTTTTCTCATTGTCAGCTCTTAACAACACAACCGTACAGTTCATTTGTAAATGCCTTGGCTTCTCTTGCCAGTGTAGCACAGTACTTCCCAGTTTTCTTATTGCTTCCAGTGTGAACTGCTGATACATAACCACAGGTTTCCCTGTCTGTATCCAGTTCGCTATCACCGGATCACTGTGCACATTGCTCCATCCTGCTTGTATTAATGTAACTGCTTCTCCATGTAATTCGTTGCGTGCTTCCACCTTCAAGCCAGCATCAGAAACTGTGTCTAACAGTTCACCTGCTGCCTACTTTTGACTGGGTGCTTTGTAGCCTGGCCTTAGCTAGTTTGCTGGAAAAGTTGGATACTCAATAACAGAAAAGGGAATACGACAGCCATAAAAGCTTGTGCAATCTACACGGCTATTTTTTGTTTCAGTTCTGGAGTTGTTTTTGTTACAGACCCATCCCTTCGCAGTTGAAAAACTGTGATACTTCCTCCTCGTCTTTGCCCGACCTGGAGCTGGCTTTCTTTTGTTGTTCTTGGCAATGGTAATACAGTATTATCAGTACCTTTATCCTCAGAGTGTGATTCTAATACTCTCACACGATTAGCCAAAGTCTGTGATTCTCGGGTCTTTGTTACTGAAAGGTGGTAGCTGAGAGGTTAACTTGGGATGCAAAGTGATTGTTTCTAATAACTCAGCCAGCATTGCTAATGTATCAAGATAGAGGTCAACTCCTCAGCCTGAAATACTGCATTCAGCACACACCAGGAGGCCAGCGGCTATGGCTGCTGCTGGGTCCATTACTCTGAGTTCACCTTTGATTGCCGCCACACTTCGTTACATACAAAAGGGATGGAGAAGAACTTTGATCACACATTTAAATGCAGCTCACTGCAAGGCAGGTGCTTCTCTACTTGCCGCTCAGTTATTGCCTGCCTGCATGGCACCCACCTAAGTGGAAATTGGAGCAACAAATCTTATTTATGTAGGGTCTTATGCAGCACTGCAAGTGCATGAGGCACTTCACAAAACAGCGCAAGAGAGTCTCTTCTCTGACGGGCTTACACAGGAGACAGGAGAGCAGCGCAGGCAGAGGAGACAGTGATAAGATTGCTGGGGATGAAACAAACCCATGGAGGATGCAAGGGAGGGGGGTGTTTTAAAAGTGGCCTGAAAAGTAAATAAAAGAGCAAAAGCACTGGGCTGTGCCCTTCGCCTCCGGGGTATGTTACACTCAGGATTTTGGGTGGGGAAGAGCGGACTGTTATAAATGGGCACCTTAAAATGGGTCAGGAAATGTCCATGCAATAACACAGTGGCTCAACATGGTAAAACTTGCACTGTGAATGGAGCTGGACAGGTTCTCCGGACCCTCATGTTCGGAGTTTTGTAAATGGCCCCCCTTTGTGGTGGTAGTCCTAAGGGAGCCACTGCCTTTGCCTCCCCGTCTGTCAGGAGAAGCCTGAATGCTTTCCCCTGCCTTGAAAGGGGTGGTGGGGTTTGAGATCCAGGTGGTAGGAGTGTTGTTGGCGGGAATGCTCATCATGGTCACAGAGCAGTCAGGATCTCTCAGATCCACCCCGAACGTGTGCAGTGTGACCCCCTCCCCTGATGGAGGCTGTTTACAGGTGTCTCCGTTGCTAGGTCCCTGAAGGCTTCACAGCTGTGATGAGTGCCACCACCTGGGAGAAGCAGGAGAAGGACAACACTTTCTCCTTCAAGATGTCCCAGCCGATCCCGTCCTATCTGATCGCCTTGGTTGTCGGCGACATAGTTTCTGCTGAAGTCGGACCTCGGTAAGAGGCTGCCCTCGTATCCACAGGAGGATCGTGCATTCAGTTACAACAAAGCCTGTGGCCTTGGTTGTAGCTTGGGTCTTAAGGGTTTGTCTCCCTAACGAGCATATCTTCTATCCATCCCCTTGTTTGAGGGGAGCTCTTCCCCCAGCTCAACTCTTCACGTGAACTTTGGGTAAAACTCGCCACTCTAAGCTCCCATGTGCTGTGGTGTTTCCCCGATAGCTGCCTTTTCCACACTCTCTCTCTTGCAGCATGTCTGCGCGCTGTCCTGCCAGCCACTCATGAGCCGAGGGGATCCTGCGTGGGAATAGAATTAGCCGTGGGTTATTTGTTACTGTAAATCGGGGTCAAAACCAACCCAGTCATCTACAGCTTGGTTGCAGCTCTGCCAGTCGTTAGCAGGTTATCAATTCTCATGCTCAGCAGGAGACTTCGTAAGCCCTATAATCAAAGGACAGTAGCAAATTATACCTCTCCTGTCTGAGTAGTGCATCTGTGGCTTTTAGTACACCCCAGATTATCTGGTTACGAATCACCTTGTCCTGGGCAAGTATTTTTTTTTCCTTTCTGGGCAGAGGGGAATGCAGCTTCAATGTGGTGCTGCAGATTTGCACTCCTGAGCCCTGTCGTCCAGCTCTGTACCTTGCTTTGAACGTGTTCCCCAAAGTCACCTATGCAGAGGGTTCTTAAAACATATTTACTGTTGGGTCCTGGGCACACGGGAGTCTGGCCACTCCTGCTTAAGGGGAATAAGTCCCCTATTTTTTCCCCCAGCTCCTTTAATTCATAGATTCATGGATCTTTTAGGGCCAGAAAAGATCATTGAGTGTGACCTCAAACTTTGCTTGATCCTTGTTATTAAGGACTAAAGATAAATTAACAACACATGCAGTAAATGTCTCATTAGCCTCGTTTATGACCAGACCTTTATTCTTCTTTGGTTTAAAGTCCATTCACTGTTAAAACTTACCAGTTCTACACACTCAGCAAAATGTCTTAACTTTTTTTGTAGCAAATGGCCACTCTCCATCCTCCAAATTCCCCTCCTCCGTGTGGAGATAGTAGTCACTAGCCCACGCAGGCACGCAGAGGAGAGGGACGTTAAGGACAGCATGCTGGAGAAGAAGACTCTTTGTGCATCGTTGTGTAGGGAGTGATGGGGCCGTGCCTAGTCAGGCATTTTTCAAATGAAATTGGGGAAGGTATCCTTAACACGCAGGGAAGTTAGAAAGCAAGCTGCTGTAAATCACCGGAGTCCGAGCACGTCATCTAAGGCTTCTGAAGGAAAGAAAGGACCGAGCTAGCTTAAGCTTTGACAAAGCTCTGCTACCAATCCCCAGACTGTGGCTACTCACTGAGAAAAGAGAGGTGCTAATAGGGGCGTGTCTCCTTTTTAAAAACCCCAAAGCCGTTGGCGATGCTGTTGGCGAGGCTGGTGAATCTAACCTGGGTTACCAGGCAAAGGAGTGTAAACAAAGATTTGAACAATACACTGGGATAAGGGTAACCAGTTAAACCAGCAGCCATGCTACTGTCCCGCATCGGAGCCCTGAGTCAGTGACAGCGTAGATCAAAATGATAACGTATGTGCATTTTTCAAAAGGTCCTTTGTTAGGCTGGGAAAACAAATGGCCAGGGGGTGCGCTGGCTGAGAGGAGTGATTACAGGAAAGGCTTTCCTCTAGGGCTGGTCTCTGCTCAGATTTTGTGATGGTGTAACTCTGTCGGTTAGGGCATGATTTTACTGACATCCATACAGGATATAGCTTATTTCCCTTCCCGTACGGGAATAAGCTACCCCAGGATAAACACTTAACATTGGTATGACTGTGCCCACACGAGGGGAGAGTGTACCAACGTAATTAGATCAGTGTAGAGAAAGCTGGACAACGTGTGGGCAAGGACAAGGCCTTGGAATGGGGCGAGTTCTCCAGCATGCAGCTCTGGAGTTTGGGGTGGGGATTGTTACATCTGTTAATGACCTGGAGGAGGTAGTGGGTGGGGAGACGAGGACAGAGCTGTTCTGGTTATTGGGGGATTGAGTCCCCTGGAGCTTTGAGGAGCTTGACAGCAAGTGAAATGTCTTTAAAACGTAGCTTTGATTATTTTTTTCCCATCCTCTTCCTACCATGCATCACGTCCATCCTAGGTGGCTAAAGACCTGTGGACAATGTGGAGGCTGCAGGAAGCCTTATGAATTCTAATAGAATCATAGAATATTAGGGTTGGAAGAGACCTCAGGAGGTCCATCTAGTCCAACCCCCTGCTCAAAGCAGGACCAACGCCCACTAAATCATCCCAGCCAGGGCTTTGTCAAGCCGGGCCTTAAAAACCTCTAAGGATGGCGATTCCACCACCTCCCCAGGTAACCCATTCCTGTGCTTCACCACCCTCCTAGTGAAATAGTTTTTTCTAATATCCAACTTCGACCTCCCCCAATAACCATCTCTCATAATAGCACGAAGCCTGCAAGCTTCAGACCCAGGAGCCTGGTCAACCTGAATGTCACACTTCCATCCAGAAGCCATGCGCTTACAAGACCCTGATTGCGGGCAGCTTGGAGGGAACATGTTTCCTCGCGTTCGGTTTTTCCTTTCCCTTGTGTATCTGGCGGCATGTTGTATAGAGCCCATTTGCCGAGCTGTAGATCTCCCTGCAGAAAAGGGTCACTAGCAGCCGCAGCAGGGGTGGAACTGAGCAGGCAGAAGTGTGCAGACGTTGGGGGCTGGGGGGTGAGGAGAAGGAGGAGGAGTGGGCCTGAGCCAGTTCCAAGGCTGGGTTTGGGGTGCCAGCCTTTCCACACAGGTTAGAATCATACCGGCTCTCCTAACTAAGGCACCATGCATCACACTTTGTAAGGACGAAGCTCAGTCTGCCCTGTGTTTGTTGCAGTCATGACTGTTTCTTCGCTCTCTCTAGGAGTCATGTGTGGGCTGAGCCCTGTCTGATTGAGGCAGCCAAGAAGGAGTACGATGGTGTGATCGAAGAGTTCCTGGCGGTTGGGGAGAAGCTCTTTGGACCATATGTTTGGGGCAGGTACGGCTCACCTGGATGGAAGGCACTGGAGGGCTCTGGACAGCTTTGGTGCCTTCAGGTGTCTCGCTTGGTCTTCACGCTTTAGGGCTGGGGAGGGAGAGTCACCCGGGCGCTCTCCTGACAGGGGGGTTCCTTACTGACCGCTCCCCTGCCTTCCCCAGATATGACGTTCTCTTCATGCCGCCCTCTTTCCCCTTCGGCGGGATGGAGAACCCCTGCATCACCTTCGTGACCCCCTGCCTGTTGGCTGGAGACCGCTCCCTGGTGGACGTCATCATCCATGAGATCTCCCACAGCTGGTTTGGCAATCTGGTTACCAACGCCAACTGGGGCGAGTTCTGGCTGAACGAGGGCTTCACCATGTACGCGCAGAGGAGGATCTCCACCGTCGTCTATGGTGAGGCCCCAGCCCCTGGCCTCTGCTGCAAGGACCCGGTCCTGCCATCCAACCTCTGCAGGCAGATGTCAGTAGTGCTCAGTGCCGATATCCGGGTCCAGCCGCACAGATCAGAGGGCTGGGCTGGGCCTATGTTCTGTAGCTTGACACATTTCCTGGCAGTGTCTGGGGATCTGCACTAGCCCCTAAAATATCTGAGATGCAGTCGTGTCATGTAGGGTGACTGGGGGAGGAAAGGGTGGGACTGTTTGTTTTGCTTTTTTTTAAAGAGGCTTTTTCTACCTTTTTATAGATTAGAAATTCCAGTCTTGTCTGCTGTGGGCTGCTGGAGCATGGTGGGGGATAGCCAGACACAAAGGAAGTAAAACCTGGCTGAGATGGGGTGTGGTTTTTATTCAGATTCTTTAAAAGAGTCTTTTGTTAACACCAGTTTAACTCAAATGCTATGGAAATCAGCAGAAGAAAATATGTCATGTTCAAACTATAACTGGTCGCCATATTTGGGGTCAGGAAGGATTTTTTCCCCTGGGTCAGATTGGCAGAGCCCTGGGGGGTTTTCGCTTTCCTTTGTGGCATGGGGCACGGGTCACTTGCAGGGTTAAACTAGTGTCAGTGGTGGATTCTCTGTAACTTGAAGTTTTTAAACTATGATTTGGGGAGTTCAATAACTCAGCCAGAGGTTAGGGGTCTGTTACAGGAGTGGGTGGGCTAGGTTGTGTGGCCTGCAACATGCAGGAGGTTGGGCCAGTTAATCATGATGGTCCCTTCTGGCCTTAAAGTCTGAGTCTGTCTGATAAAGATTCAACTCCTTTCAGCTGTGCACTCTGTGAGCCAAGACCCTCAACAAGTCCTCCCCAAAAATTAGGTCAGACCAGAGACTTCATGTTCCCAGTATTTCTAAAGTAGAAAAATGAGTAAAAAGAGCTTGAAAAGTGTGTGACCTTCTTCTTTGTTTTTCCCCACCCTGAGACTGACTGATGAAAATGTTACTTAAGAGCTAGGTGGTATTTTTATTTATGCATCAAAAAACCACTTTGGCACAAACACACTTTTCTGGTCACATTTTCAGAGATTAATTTCTAATTTAAGATGTTTCCGTAATTCCGTCAGGTGGCAGCTGTAAATTTAACATGTGACGGGGGCACATTCGCTTTTCCAATTGTTTGTTTCAGAATGCTTCGTTTTCAGCCTAAGAACATTCTTTCTGCTAAGTTTGCTCAGTCTGTGCCCTCAGTATAACACACTTCGGTAGATTCTACAGGTCAGCATTTTCGTGTAGTTATTCAGTGACTTTTAAAAGTAGTTTTCAAACAGGTAGGGGAGGCTGGCCTTGTGGCTGAGTCTTGGGAAGGCCGGGACTCTCAAGAGATTCTCTGTGCAGGACTTGCTCCTGGGTCTTCACTCCAAAGCACGAGGCTGGCAGGGCAGAACTCCTCTAGTTTGTAAGGTTGCTTGACCCTGGCAGGCAGTCGTAGCAGGCAGCACATGAGCTGTGCCCCGAAAAGCCATGGTACACCCCCTCCCTGCATTGATTTCTTCTCCTTCCTCTAGTCTCTCTCTGAATTAGGTACACTTCTGCTCCAGGAGCAGTGACTGCTTTGCCCTCTTACTGGCCTTTGAAGTAGGGGCATCCCCAAAGGAACCTTAGCGGGCAGTTTGCCTTCCTCCCTGGTTCTGATGGGAAAGTGCAGAGTGTCAATGCCAAGTCCTTGTCTTCTTCTCATCAGGTGCTGCTTACACCTGCCTTGAAGCAGCCACGGGAAGGGCCCTGCTGCGCCAGCACATGGACAACACGGGAGAAGATCACCCTCTAAACAAGCTGAGGGTGAAAATCGAGCCAGGTCTGTGCTATCTCCAATACCCCACTGCAGAGTGCCTGGCGGGGAGAACGGGTCTCTGGGGCCGTCGGCGATATCCTTATCGCCAGTGCGTTTAACCCAAAAAATGGCTTGGAATAAAATTGCATCTACAGTAATAATGCTTGAGGATTGCAATAATTAGGGTGCGTTGAGAACAGACCATAAAACTGCATATGGATTGAATACAGTGCGGCTATCAGACATGCATCGGTATAGTCCAGGGATCTCAAACTCAAATCACCACGAGGGCCACATGAGAACTAGTAAATTGGCCCGAGGGCTGCATCACTGAAACCTTTTCATACAATGATACAAAAATATAGTCAAAAATGAAAAAAATGAAGAGTAATATAGTATTCTATTAAAAGTCAATGTATTAACTTTTTAAAAAATGTAATGCAAAGAAGGGTTTTAATAAAACATAAACACTCCGTAATGTTTGGAGCTTGGCTGCCAGTGGAGTCGGCGCCTATGGCGGGCAGTAGCGTAGCTAGGGGGGGAGCAGGGGGAGCGGCCGCTCCCCCTGAGCACATTTTCCAAAAGTGGCGCTTTTTTAATTTTTGAAAGGGTGGAGACGGAGTGGACAGAGGTGGAGCGACATCCCCCGTTGGCCCCACCAAGAGCCTGCTGCTGGCCTGGGTTCTTTCACCCAGACTGGCAGCAGGCTGAGAGACCCCGGCTGGCAGGAGCCTGCGGCGGGAATCCTAGAGCGGCTGCTGGCTGAGCCGCTCAGCCCGCCTAGCTCTAGGATTCCCCCCGTGGGCTCCTGCCAGCCGGGGTCCCGCTGCTGGCCAGGGTTCTTTCACCCAGGTCGGGTCGGGTGGCGCCTTTTTTTATGTGTTCGCTCCCCCTGGTGTTAGAACCTGGCTACGCCACTGATGGCGGGCCGCAGGAAATAACTCCGCGGGCCGCATGTGGCCACGTGGCGCGTGTTTGAGACCCCTGGTATAGTCCAATCATCTTGCTATGGTTTAACACGAAGATTACTTATTAGTAACAGTGTTATTTATAGAGTACCATAGGCCTGATCAGAGTCCCAAGCCTTAGTAGTTAGTTTATATACTGAAGGCAAGTTCAAAGGAACAGGCTAGAGAGAGGCCAGAACTCTCTCAGTGGATGCCTCAGGTTAGGTACCGAATAAGTGCCCTGGGTTTTCTGAAGGCCCTGAAAACCATCAGCTCTCATTGGCGTCCGTCACAGCTGTGGGCGCTCAGCGATTCTGAAAATCAGGCCACTCTTAAACGGGTGCTTTAAACATGGGTTAAGCACCCGGGTTTGTATACTGTGCTTTTACTCTTGTTTTAGATGAAAGCTTTGAGTAGCCCTGACATTCGTAGCACTAAATGCTGGAGTGTTTCATGATAGGCAGCTGTTGATAGAAGAACAAGCAGTTAGCAAACCAACCTCAATATTTTTACTTTATCTTTGCAAGCCGATGTGCTAGTTTTCATGAAGTTAAAGCATCATGAAAACTTAAATGAGTGTCCATAAAACTTGCGGTTTTGGAGCTCAGCCACTTCAGCGTTCCAGATAAACAAACAAGACGCACTTGTTAAAATTTGAAACCCGGGTGAATTTTTATTCCCTGCTCAAAACCAGTGTGATCAATTTCCTTCAGACCCCCCCCCCCCCCCCCCAAAAAAAAAAAAAAAAAATCTCAGCTGGCTTGAGCGTGATCTGCCAATCTCCAGGCCAAGAGGAGGTTTCTGGCCAGGGCCTAAAAAGCGCATTTGTAATAGCAGTCTGGCCGCATCCTCAGTTTTCTCAGTAATCACATGTGACTGAGTAAATTTCTGTGACCTATTGGATTGCATCCCTAGAGCAAAGAAAGTGGGTGATCTCTAGGAGGAATGTGCCTGGGTGAGAGGCCATGGATGAGCAGGGGGAAAGTCCACTGTGCGTCACATATCCTGTATGTCTCCATGAATTATTCAGGGCGGTTTGGATCTGAGCCAGGGTGGTGCTGGGTGGAGGGCTCATAGGCCACTGCCCTTTTGTGCTTCATTTTAGAGGTGGGGGGCAGCTTCTGGTGTTGAAGAATGGGAATCTAAGGAACTTGGAACAGTTTGTTTTAAATGGTGGTTTCTTTCATAAAGCTCACGCCTCTGTCATGTCTTTGACCCACTAGGCGTTGACCCTGATGACACATACAATGAGACCCCCTATGAGAAGGGCTACTGCTTCGTGTCCTACCTGGCGCATCTTGTGGGAGACCAGAGCAAGTTTGATGCTTTCTTGCAGGTAAGTGGTGTGCGTTCGCTGGCTTCCGCCTGGGGAGCTCTGTGTGCAGGGATAAATGACAGCATCGCACGTTCCTGGTACTTTCTGAGCTTGCAAATAATGCCACCACCCCGAAGACCAAAGCTGTCCCTTCTGCCTTGGGCTGGGACTCTCCTGGGGTACCCGAAGCCCTGAACAGATCAGAATTGGAGGCTGCAAACCTAGCATTAATGTCCAGTTTGAGAAGCGCTCGAAGTGTGGAAACATAGTTAAGACTGAAAGCCAGTTTAGGCTTTAATGTCTTGACTTATGGAGTCTCTTCATACCTTCCACATTGTACTAGCTTATACAGTAAGCAGCACTTGTAAAGTGTGGATTGGTTAGGTCTTGAGGAGATGTACAAAGCAAGCCAAAGGAAGGAAGACAATTCCTTTAGTACCGTTTGAAGTTGTGGGTGCTTAAAGCTGAGCAGTCTGGAGCAGGAGGGTCTCAAGTCCGGGCCTTTTCCCTGTGTTAGATGCTCTCATCCCTCCAGACACGCACACTAGCCTGGAATCTATCTGGAAAACTGAATGAGAGCTTCAGCTGGCGGCTCTTAATATCTAGAGAATGAAAACCCAGGCCTTGTGCAGCATGGGCCGGCCAGCAGTGGGATTAGTGCCACTGGGAGGCTGAGTCAGCACCTTTCCTGAGCAGCGTCTGGCCTCCGTAGTAAATGGCTCTATATCATCTGTCACCTTATGATTTTGACAGGTTTCCAGGCTCTCTGCTTTGTGTCCTGCCCTGCAGTGTCATTTTTGGACACGTACACTTTTGCTGTGGCAGCCATTTCAATTTTTTTAAAAAACATTTTAGGGGGAGTATTAGCATTGCTTGTGTGTGCGTTTCACATTTAGAAACATTTAAAAAGTTCTAAGGTTAGAGGGGGGGAAAGAGAGAGTCTCTTCAGAACAAAATACGCTTTACACACATTAAGGCCCCTTTACATAAAGTTTAGTCAACAGGAATAAAGTGTTAAGACAAATAAGACAAATTTTTCTTTTAGGAAAAAAATGTGTATGCATTTAGGTTATTTTGAAATAGTCTGAATTCCAGATGTTTTTAGAAAAAAATTATTGTAAGACATTTTCAATAAAGACATTAAATAGTAGTAATAGAACATGTGGTTTTAAAGAACATGGGGGGTAAACAAGACACAAGTGAGAGGCTATAGAACAGCCAAGAAAAGCAAAAACCTCTGGTTACAGAAAGAGAGTGAGAAGCTGCAGAGAAAGTTTTAAAACAGGAGGAAGAGAGAGCCTGTGTCACTGACCTAGTGGCAGAGAGAAGCCTACGACTGCCACTAGTCAAATGTCAGTAATGCCAGGACAGTCAGCCTTGAACAAGCCACGCCTCTTGGCTATGCTAATCAGAAGCTATTCTTTAGACATGTAATAGAATTGCATTTTCCTGAACCAATCATAATGTGCCAAGAGGCATGGTTATTGACCATTGGCCTGTTTCAAAAATGTATCTCTTTAAGCAAATAAAATAAAAGACAAACACTGTACATAACCAAGTTTTTGTAGCAATACACCAACCTTTTTTTAAAAGAAGTGTTTTTGTTTTTTTAAGAAGTGTTGCCTAATGGAAAACTGCTCTAAAAACTTATTATTTGTAAACTGTAGAGAGAGCTTTAGATTTACATGCTTTATATAAAACACAGGCTGACAAATGAAAAACTAGCTTATGGAAAACAGGCAATAATACTTTTTATCAGAGCTAAAAATGCTATTTCTCCGCCCCATCCTTTTTCTTTCCTAACTTATTTAAAAATCTAAATGCTGTAAAACCAAGTAAAATTTTAATACAGAAACTTTTAAAACACCGAAAGGAGCGTGCATCTAGATTTCTTTATTTACAAAATGTATGTAAATTTAGCAGATGTCCTTATTTGTGTTTAGTTTTGTACCAGGATTAAGTTACCTCTTTTTACATTAAAGCCTTGAACATTTGTCCTGAAAAATGGTAGAAAGACCTTCGTGAAAGTTGTGTGCAAAGTTGTTCAGGAAAATACCATTCTGAAACACACACCCAAGCAGTCCTAAGGCTCCCCATAAAAACAATAACATTAAAAAAAAGTCAAAATGGCACCATGGCAAATGTGAACACGTCCAAAATTGAGAACGGAAGGTGGGAAATAAAGCAGAAAGGGAGACGTGGAAACCTGTCAAAATTATATGGTGATGAATGCTATAGAGCCCTTTACTACTGGTCTCAAAGGCCACTCAGGGCATGGGAAAGCATGTTCTTGTGGGCTAAGTATGGGACAGTGCAGGGCAGAGAGTACAGGGCAGCTGTTTTCTAATTCCAGCTCCTGTGTCATGTCTTGTTTCCCCATGTACAATGTGGATAAAAGGCCATCCCCACACATGGAGCTTAGGGGCCTGGTGAGCTGCTGTCTAGGAAGCACTCTAGGGATGGTGAGTAGGATTTAGAGAGGAGGGAGAAGAACTTGGCAAGAGAATGGGATACAGGAGGGACCAAAGGGGACGGACAGAACAGAAGATTGGGAGCCAGTGGCCAAGCACAACGGGGGTGGGGACAGGTACTTGAGAAAAGACTGGATGTGGGGAAAAAACCATGAGACTGGGCTGGAAGGAAGAGAGGGTGAGGGGGAACAAGATGACAATTGTTAATGGATGTGCCTTACTGCATCCTGCCAGGCAGCATCCGTCTGTGGCTTGGGAGCAAGAGCTGGCTGAGTGGCACTGAGCCCGTGCAGTGTTGCTGACCACTCTGACTTCTGTAGCTCTGGTGACAGAGAGAGAATCTGGAACTAGCTACGCCACCCACAGCCCTCCAGCGCTAGGAGCTGAGTGGCACTGCATCCCCAGCCGGGCGTCTTTCAGCCGTAGTTGCCGACACATGTGCACGTGGTCGGGAGGAGCAGGCTGCCATGCCAAACACTGCTCCCAGCACAGGGGGACTACTGGTGACCTTCACCCCATGAAACAGAAGGAATTGACCAAGGTTGGGATGTGGGGATCAGAGAAGCCTGTCGCGGAGCTTCCCTCATGCCTGCCTGTGCCGGGGCCATCAGAATGGGTAGAAATTGGCTAAAGGTGAAGGGGAGAGAGGCTGGGGATCCAGTTAACAACTGGAAGTGGAAACAGAATTGTTTAAAGTAGTTTGACCAGCGCAGACCCTGTGGGTCTGCGCTGGTCCTGCCTGCGTGGAGTGTAAGTACGAGCACCCTGCCCCTGCAGGCCTACGTGAACGAGTTCAAGTTCCAGAGCATCATGGCCGATGACGCCCTGGAGTTCTTTCTGGAGTACTTCCCGGAGCTGAAGAAGAAAGGCGTGGCCACCATTCCAGGTCAGTATTGCCGTAGAGTCTCAGATCTCCTTCCAGGCACCCAGGAGCCGCAGCCTCCTTGTCCCAAGTGCCAGGGACTCACCAAAACCAGAGAGAAACCTTTGTACGGGACTCAGTAGTAACCAGCATCTGCAGTTTGTTCAGATTGCCCCTTCTCCATGGCTCGAATTGGGCCGAGCCGGTGACCCAGCACTGCCTGGGGGTGCTGCTGTCTTCTCCAGAATCTCAGCTTCACTTTTATTTTTTAATAAATTAGTTTCTTATCTAGCGCCTGTAGCTCCATCTCTAGCTATGGATTTCAGCCCCTTTTCCTTATCTGTATTCCCTCACCCTACTAATGTTGGGGTGCCCTTTGCCCATAGGTTACTGGGACTTTTCCCTCAAGCTTATTAGCATGTACAACAATTAGTTACCATGGCATTCTTGTGATTGGACATCTGCGGATGTTCCTAACTTAAAATATCTAAGGCTGGTATAAACTGGCATCTTGTGGTTACCTGTCAGCAGCACGTATTTATAACACCACTCTATCTTGTGACCTCTTGTCATTTTGGGTTACTTATGTCCCATCTTTAGGCCATGGGCCTTAGTTTGTTTGGCTAAGCTATTGTCTTTACAGGCTTGAAACATGTAGGCTTTCACATTAGTGCCTTAATCCACACCTATACCTTATTTAGCACATGCCCATGTATCTTGAGCAGTATAGCTGGCTACAAACCCATAGTGCCAAAGAAAACCTTCAAAATGGAAATGGCGTGTAGCCAAAGCAGAAATGCTTGCCTGCGTTTGCAGAGAGCCTGAAACAATCAATCAGACATGCGAGCTGCCCCTTCATCTCAATGGGATGTTAACTCGGATGTCCATTGATGGGTTGTGGGCGGAGCTAAGGACAGAACCATTATTTTTCCCTCTTCTTAAAGTTGAGCCCTGCTGCTCTGGCCTTATCAGTCAGTCTGTTACTCTGTTTATTTGCAAGCTAACTGCTGTGTACTCTTGCATTTATTTGCTATAGGCTAATGCAATGCCTCAGCTTTCCCCACAGAGGGCTGATTCCGGGGCCAAGTCCACATGCTCCCCGCCGTCCTCCCCCTCGCCCTTCCGATTAGAACTGGCGTAATGAGACGACAGCCACAGAACTAATAACTAACGAGCTTTCAGTAACGCCTGCGGCAGATCCCCCTGAAAGCAATGGGAGTGCGCAGGTGACTGAGGATAGAACCTGTTACATGGGATGATGCATTAGATGGAAAGAACCCAGCTTGACTCTCAGATCCCAGGCTGTTAACGCTATCACTTGTAGGCTCAGCGCAGTTGAATCAATGAGAGACAGTAACTGTGGAGCCCCCATGATGCAGTTTTACTAAGGGGATGGAGCTTAGAAACCAATCTCTCCAGTCTCAGCTTCTCCTGCATTTGCTGTTGCTCTGTGCGACCGATTGGGTGCACTGGCATGCGGCAGAATCCGGCTCCACTGCCGCTCCTGCCTGCTCTGAGCATGCTTATTCTGGGAGGTGGCTTCAGTGATGAGTCCAGAGAACGCAACCCAGCTTCTTCTCTCCTCTTCTCCGCTTCAGGCTTTGAGTTTGATCGGTGGCTGAACACGCCCGGCTGGCCCCCTTACCTGCCTGACCTTTCCCCGGGAGAGACGCTCATGAAGCCAGCGGAGCAGCTGGCAGAGCTTTGGGCAGCCAGCAGTTTGAACATGGAGGCAATCAAAGCTGTGGACATCTCTGCCTGGAAAACCTACCAGCTCGTCTTCTTTCTTGACAAGATCTTGCAGAAATCTCCTTTGCCAGACAGTAAGGCCCAGTAACCTCAGGGCAGGGTAGGAGTTGGTACAACCGGTGGGCTCTGTAAAGCAGTGAAGCCTTAATGCAAACCCTACCGCGGTGTAGAGGCACACCGGGTACTAGCCCCAGCTGGATGCTCACCAGCGACTCCCGGTACAGCCAGCTAGGTGGGGAGACGTGCGCCAGGCAACGTGCCTCCAACCTCACTGCAGCTGGGGGTGCCTGCGCCAAGGGCCAGTTCAGCTGACCTGTCCCACGATGGGAGTCCAGTGACTGGGCTTTCGTTTTGCTTTTGGGGAGAAGCCTCCATCTCTCCAATAACCGAGTGGAGAGGGAAGAGCAGGGGTGCGTGTTGGGGCCTCGCCGCCTGCCTAGGATCAAAGAGAGAAATGACTGATCGCAAGTCAGGCTAGCAGAACGTCACGCCCAAGCAAGCACCCTGCGTTCACCGCTGTGTACAGGCGAGCCTCATTTTACGCGGGGGTTCCGTTCCGCGGTTCGCGCGTAAAGCGAAAACCGCGTCTAGCGAAACACTCATCGAGTTGAATGGCGGACGGAATCGCCCTCAGTACCGATGCCGTTTTTAAATTTATTTTTCTTTTTCTGGTTTTACTGACCGTGCAAAGCTGAATTCGCGCATGTTAAATGCGCCTAAAATGTGACTCGCCTGTACTGGTCCCTTTCCCAGTCCAGCTGGGAGGGCTGATGTCAATAATGGCGAATTCCGTAGTGGTTCCGCCAGTAGCTGGCCAAGTCTTTTCCCTAGAGCAGCCTCGTGTGATGTGCTCTGCAGCCGTTCTCCTCGGCGTGATAACATGCCGCAGAGCACGACAGTGATCTCAGCGGTACGGCCGCCTGCTCCTCTGTAACCTGTGTGCTGAAGCCCTTTGAGTAACGTCTCCATCTCTCCAGAGGTCTGGTCCCTCTGGCTGCCAGAGCCTGGCGTAAAGTGTGTGCAGTCATTGCCTCCTGGTTGGCTTTGCTTGTGAACCTTCCCTCCCTCCGCCCCCCGGGTGCTGAGTCTAAATGCCTGGTGTAACCTGCCGAGTGCCTCTTGCTTTGGCTTAGCGAGGATTACACCAGGTCCGCTGGCTGCAAGGCACTCGAGGGCGAGTGCAGCCGCGCTGGCGTCTCTGGGATGGGGTGTGGAGGAAATCTCTGTCCGATGACTCCTTAGTGACACGTCCTGACTGCGTGCCGTGGGCGTGTGCTCTGTTAGACTGCCACCATCTCTTTAAAGGCGCCTGGACCACGTATATGCAGCTTTGCTAAGTTGCAACCAGTGGCATTTTCAGCTTGTTCTTGCTGACCATACCCGAGTAAGTGCTAATGATGCTAGTTTCCCTGCGTCTGAGTCCGGCTGGGCTGTTCTCTTCCCAGGGAACGTGGCGAAGCTGAGCGAGACGTACCCGAAGATCTCCAAAGCGCAGAACGCCGAGCTGCGCCTCCGCTGGTGCCAGATCGTCCTCAAGAACAACCACGAGCCCGAGTTTGGCAAAGTCAAGGACTTCCTCCACAGCCAGGTTTGTGGGGAATGCCATTGCCAGCTCCATGGGGCTGGGAGTGCGTCAGCCAAAGACCAAGCCCCGTTTTAGCGCCCCGGGCAGCGTTACAGGGTCCGGCCGGAGCCCTGTTGCACATTCTCTTTGGTTTTAGGCGTACGCTGAAGGCCACGAGCACTTCACTCAATCCCTTTGCAGTCAGTGGGATTTAAGCACATGATTAAAGCTCGGCACATGCTTAATTTTTTTTTTTTGCTGAATTGAGGCCAGAAGCCGGCATCTCTCAGAGAGCACGTTGAAGAAGAGAGAGCAGCAATAGACAGTGGGGTGTGCTGTTGGAACCTTAACTGCATTTTCCTGACTCCAGTGCTTATGTGCAACCAGGCTTTTTAAGTGTGAGAGGGACAGAGAGTTTAATGGGGTTTAGGAACTGCCTGAGAGAGGGGGCTGTAGGTTCTTATACAAACAGGTGCTGCCCTCTCTATCTGCTCTCGCTCTTCTAACCTGTTTGCATGCCTTGCAGAGGCGCTAGTCCTGAACGAGGACTGTCCAGTTCGCTTGCTCTTGTAATCCTGCCATTTTCCTCTGGTGCCCACTTCTAAAAAAGGCTGCGTTAGAGTTTCTGTTAAATGGGGAAAGTTGATTCTGCACGAGCACACCCAGGTGTGTGTTTGCACACCCACGTGCACGCTTTTCTGATGCTAAATACTTGGATTTGGCTAACGTTCTCTGCGTGCAGCGTTTCTGGCTGAGGCCAAGCCCGAGGGATGTCAGCTGGAAGGGGGACTGTCTCGGGGAGCCGTGGGCGTGTTAACGCGGAGGTTCTAGGGGAAACTGTTCTCCAGCCTTAGTGACAGAGTGGCCCCTGTGCAGAGCACTGTAATTTGTATCTTCTAGATCCTAACCTTCTCGTGGCCTTTGCAATTTGTGCCTTGCAGGGGAAGCAGAAATACACCCTCCCCCTCTACCGTGCCATGTGGAGCGGTTCCGAGTCGGCCCGAGCGCTGGCCGTGGAGACTTTCTCGGCCACGGCCCCTCAGCTGCATGTCAACGTCCAGAACTACGTCAAGAAGATCCTGGCGTCGGAGGCAGCGGGGAGCTAGGGGCTCGTCCCAGAGAGAGGCAGGCAGCAGGTGCTGCATCCGCCCCAGTGACCCAGGGGCTCTCTCCTCTTTGGAGCTGTGCTTCCAGGCCTGCCCAAGGCTCCGTCCCACGGCTGGTGCCAACCCTCGTGGCCCCCTCGCTCGCTGGCGCAGACTTGGTTTTATTAAACGCTTTGTCCTTTGTATTCTCCCTGGTGGTGCTCGGCGGCAGCTTCTCCAGGGACTCAGGGTCCATGTTAAAAGCAACCCCCCCTCCCCCCCTTGGCTGAACCGGAGCTAGACCCAGTCCCCATGCTACAGGTGGCTTTTACTTACGTGAGCTCTCCCTTGCAGATGCTTCCCTGCCTGGGGTGAGATCCCAGGGGCCACGGGCTGCAGAGCACAGGCCTCCTGACCAGACAGGGACCATGGTGCTCCTTGCTGTGCTGTGGTAGCCACGGGTGGCCCTCTGTCTCAGGGCTGTAGAGGCCTGGGTCCTGTGCATGCTTGCCCCCAGGTGCTGGGGAGCATAGTGTGGGCTGTGTCAGCCCAGGGGCCCTGCTCCTCGACTCCTGCTAAGAGCTCAGGTGCTGTCTGATGGCTTGGGAGAGTGGGCTGGGGAGGGGATTCACCCATTGAAACCTGGGTGTTTTCTTTCAGTTCTAGGGGGGAATAAATGGTGATGGGGGCCCTCTGATTCCTCACCCACCAGATTGGGTCCCATCTCCCTCATTCCCCCCAGCCCTGCTGTGCACCCTTCCATCTTCCAGCACAGGGCTCCTGACTGGCTTCTGGCCCAGGGTCCCCTCCTCTCCAGCTCACTGATGGGGCTCATCCACTCTGTGCTCTGCCACGGCCTAGCCTTCGCCTAGGAAAGTCAGGCCTCTGTTCTGATTGGGGGCAGGCTCCCACATGGGGGTCTGAACAGCCCTAGGCCCCCCATGTGAGAAATGGGAGCAGCTCTGCCGAAGCTGGGCAGTTTGCCTCTTCTGGGGAGGGGGAGTTATTTCTCTGGGGGGCTCTGCTGTGTCCTTGCAGACATGGTCTGTTCCCTCCCTCCCTCCCTGTCCTGGGCATGTCTGTGTTTGCCAGAGGCCGGCAAAGCCCATCAGTGTCGCTCAGTTGCTCCTTTTATTGGAGCTGGTGATCAGGCCCTGAGGTTTGAGGCGCTTGGGTCAGGGGAAAGAGCCCCAGGCTGACGGGCCCAAGGGGAGCTGGTGCGCTCGGGTTTGGATGCAGCTGAGAAGATGGGTCAGGGCAATTTCAGGCCTGTGCCCAGCACCCAGGGGAACTGCTGGGGATGCGCTGAACTTGCAGCACGATGCAGGACTCAGCGGTAGGGGGATACAGATTCAGACCATCTGCCCGTTTACCATTAGTACAGCTAGAAGGAAGGATGGCTGATTTCTGGTAATGCCATGGCTCCAGTGGGGAGACCCTCTCCCCCAAACACTCAGCAAGGGGGTGCAGGACTTGTTCTGATGGGGATCCCTGGCCCAGCACGCTAGCTGGCGTGCCTAGAGAAGCCAGGCTCCATCTTTGCCTCATGGTTTCATGGCTAATTGAGTGAGGGGCTGTGCAGCAGAGATGGGCCATGGCCTGGTGCAGCTGCCAGTGCTCAGCCAAGCAAACTGGAGCAAGCCCTCGTCTCCCCCCCGCCCCGCCCCTTACAGCAGGAATGCTCCCACTGAACCAGGGCTTGTTAATGAGTCTGAGGGGAGATCAGGCAGGGACGGATGGGACCTCAGCCTCCCAGGCTCATTAAACTGACCTGGTTCCCAAGCTGTTTTCTCTCTGCTGAGCCTTTCCGAGGCCACCTGAGGAATTAGCCTGCCTCTTCCCCAAGCATCTCCAACCTCCTGCCCTGCCTGGCTCCGGGAAGGCTGACCTGGGGCCGAAGGGGCCCAGCCTGCACAGTGGTGATGCTCGGGACGGGAGGAGAGCACCCTGCATGTGGGGCACCTGCTCTGGGACTGAGACACCAGCAGGGTGTGCCAGCCTTCCCCGCACCGGCCTGGCTCAGCAGCGTAAGCTGTGGTGGGCAGCATCTTTGCTCTCCCAAGGCATTTGGGCCTGTCTGTACCAGAGCTGGGAGTTCAGTTCCCCTCGCCCAGGGCCATGCAGGTAAACGCACCCGGTGCCCTATGCTCCCTGCCCTGCTAGCCCCCCCCCAACCAGGCCCTGGCACAGCCAGCTTGACATTCCTGTGCCCAGGTGCACACAGCAGCATAGATTAGTGCTGTGCTCTCTGTGGCAGCCAGCAGGTGGTGCCCACGGACTGGCAAGATGTGTCCAGTGCTGCTTGGCCATGGGCCCAGCCCAGCGGGGAGTGCCTGCTCTGTGGGTGCTGAGCAGATGAGGGTTCAGATGTGGGCTCTCCCTGGGGTGGGGCTAAACCCCCAGCTGAATCTTTTATTAGCTTCTCTCATGGGCATGGGGCCTGCGTGGAGGGAGAGGACAGTGGCAGAGAGCCAGGGCCTGGCACGGTGCCTCGGGCCCCATGCTTCACTAACTGTTCCCAGAGGCAATAGGGTTGCCACCTCTGAGGCACAGAGAAACCGGGCAGTGGGGTTTCCCTGACCCTCCTCTCTCTCCCCACCCTTAGCCTGATCCCTTGCCTGTGAGCACCTATACCCACCCCCTCCCAGGTGCCTCATCCCTTGAGGCACCCCCCTGCCATCCCCTCCCAGGAGCCCCTGCCTTCCCCACCTTGCTCCTTACCATGTCCTCCCTGCGGGGGAGCTTTGCCCTCAGGTAATGGGTCCGTCCCGCTTCCCGTCCCATCCCTGGTTCTGAGAGGAGCCACATGGCTTCAGCAGCTGGCACGCTGCCCATATGCAGCATGGGAGCTGGGTGCCAGCCAGGCTGCAACAGGCTCCCAGCCGCGACGGGCACAGCCAGTAGTTAAGATCTCTGCATGTGCAACCGAGTGCACGAAGCGAAAAGCCCTGCACATTACATCCTGTGACCAGCAAGGCAGTAGAAAAACTGGCTGGGGGCAGCCCTAAGAAACTGCCATAAATCCCCCTCTGCCCCCTTCTGACTCTGGTGTCTTCAGTGCCATGGGCTGGGGTTAGCTGGAGTGGTTGGCAGGGGGGTTAGTTACGATAGCTGGTTTATTAAGGGAACTGGAGGTGTCTGGGGAACCTGGGCTGGGGGCCCTGGCATTGATTTCTTTGTCCCCAGCCCTCAGCAGCGACCTGGGCCAGTGCCCCAGGCACTGGAGTGGGAATTAGGACGCTTGGGTTCTTATTATTGGCTCTGCAATTGACATGCTGGGCAAGTCACTGTCTCTCTTTGCCTCAGTTTGCCCACCTGTAACATAGCCCAGTTCTATTAATCCTGGCAGAACTGCCACAAGCAACATCAAACCTGTCCCCTTTGGGCCGGGGAGCCCAGCCGAGTTCTGCCCAAGGCTGTGCTCTTGCTCGCTGGCCAGCTAGAAGGACTCAAACAGCCCTGTATGGAGGTACTCGCAGATTCATAAACCTCTCTACTTGCTGTAGTCACTAGGGGGTGCCAGAGAGCCACGCTGTGTTAGTGCGGGTTGCACAAGCACATAGTTTGGCATGCCCCCCCGAAAGGCAGCGTGGCTGAGGTTGGGCTGCCTTAGGTCAGGTCTCTGGGTTCTGTCCCAAGCTCTGCCTGGTGTGACCCTGGGTGAGCTCTGAGTCATCTATAATGGGGGTGAGTGATAGTTGCCTCCCCTAGGGTAGCAGTATGTGGCCTTGGTTAATGAGAAGGGCTCAGAGCAGTCCGCAGAAGAGCTGGGACAAGCGCTGGTGCTCCCTTGGAAGCCGGAATCTCAGGGCATGGTGCAGAGGAGGTGCCCTCTTCCCACCCATGGTGCTCTGACAGGAGCTCCGGCAGCAGGGGCAGGTGAGGGCTGGTAGGGCTGCATCAGCCCCTGGGGGCCACCTGACCCGCCAGCTGCCCAGGCGGGGTTTCAATGGATCCTTGTCCACGTTACCCACCCCACTGAACTCGAGCCCCTGCCCTTGCCCATCTATCAGAGACTCCGTGCGGCTGCCTCGCGTCAGGAACATGTCCCCAGCCTGGAGCAAAGCCGGAGAGCGCCCAGAGCCCAGGCCAGGAGCTACTCCCGTCACCTCCGCCGTAGCGGGGGTGGGGAAAAGGCAAGCGCAGGGCAGGCAGCACGGGTATCCCTACCAAACGCTGCCCCTGCCCCGCTGGGTACTGTGCTGAAAGGGCTGTGAGCAGCACCAGCCTGCCCATCGGGGGCTAGCGAGGGGCAGACAAGTGACCCCTGCTTTGAGTCTCCACCGGCCCGTGCCCCCAGGCCTGTCCCTGGCGCCCTGGCAGAGGCGTGGGGTGAGGGGCAGGGCCACGTAGCAGGTGGTGGCTGACACAGCCCCCGCTGTGAGCCAAGGTTTGTTTGGATCCAGGCGTGAGAAGATTCATTCGTCTAATCACCGAGCCCCGTCCCGCTGGATGCCCCCACCTTGCGCGGTACAATGACAGAGAAGCATCTGCCCACAGCGCACCCAACTCCCCATCCCTGGGCACCGACCGGCCTGGCCCATCAGCTTTGCTGTGCTGTGGGCAGCAGCAGGATCTGCCTCCTTGCTGGGCTGTGTCCAGGTCCTGTCCCCAAGAGGCTGCCCCCAGTTCACCCAACGCTGGGCCCCTGCGCTGGGAATGTCTGCGGGGAGCCGTGTGGGCGAGGGGTGGCTCTGCGGCCACCCTGGTCAGTATCAGTGTCCAGGTTATTTCAGCTCCTGGGACTCGAGATCCCTGGCCCTGGGGCTGGGGATGGGCTCAGATGGGCTGGAGAGCTCCGGGGGGGGGGCCTGGATCCCACCTGAGCAGCTCCAGAGGCAGAAATCTCTCCTGGGAAAGGCCTTCAGGTGTGCATTGCCGGTACGGCCCACTGCCATGGGAACGGGGGATGGGAACTGCGGGCCAATCAAGGATCTCAAAGCACGTGCCATGCAGTGAGTTAAACAGCTTTCCAAGCCACAGCAAGCTAGGTAATACAGATGGGGAAACTGAGGCATGGAGAAGGGACAGGACTTGCCCATGGTTGCCTAAAATAGGCCTCTTGACACCCCATCACCTGCTCTAAGCACTAGACATGCCATCCCAAGGGGGCCGCTGTAAGTTGGGGCCTTAGTGATGGGAGGTGCACGGCGCCACCCTCTGAGCTGCCCCAGGATAACCCAGAGAAGGGCATTTCCTCGGGTAGCGCCATCAGGAAGGGTGAAGGGTGAAGGGCAGGGGCCGCCATGGGCAGCTTGTCTTGCGCTGAATCCCTGAGCAGCAGCAGCAGCACCTGACCCTGGGCCACTGAAACCTCTGCTCAGCCAGTTACACCCCGGCCTGGGCTCGTCCCAGCGGATGGTAAATCACACAATGGTTCTCAACCTATTTATCATTGTGGGCTGTGGCCCATGATGTGTTACCTGCTGGGCTGCAGGTTGAGAATCACAGCGTTCCCCGCCTCCTCGAACCTCCCCACAGACCCCTATGCCCAGCGCCTCCTGCCCAGAGACCCCTCCACAGAGTGGGCCCAGGAGCAGAGCCCTGGGTGGGGGGGCCAGGCGGCAGGGACCCTGGACCCAGCCGTGCGGGGCTGGGTGGCAGCCCTGACCCCAGAGTCCCGCCGCATGGCCTAGTGGCCTTTAGCACACAGCTGGGGCCGTAGCGGTGTGCTAATTGGGCCGCAGGCAGCTCGCAGACTGAGACCCGCTGACCGGAGGCTGCATGTGTTGCGGGGGAGGGGTGTCGGATTCCGGGTGCATTTCCTCCTGGGAGTAGCCTGCCCTCTTCCCAGCAGGATGTTGTTTGGGAGGGCAAGGGCAGTTCCCCGGGCTGGCGTGCGACTTGGCTGGTTAGGGAGGAGCCGCGAGCAGGCTCAGGGCGGGCGCATGCAGCACCCTGGGGCATGGGGCTGGTTCTCCTACATTCCAGGGAGCCAGCGGCTCTGCCGAGGGGGTGAGGCTGGTCTCCCCAGCATGGAAATTCCCACTCAGCCCTGGGGGCAGCTGGGCCCGCGAGCAGCGCAGCAGGTGTCCCCTAGCTGGCAGGTCTGTGTTGAATTCAGTGGCACAGCAGGGGCTGCTCCCTAGGCCCACCCTGCCTGGAACAGGTTAACAGCAGCCAACGAGCTAGAATCAGCATCTGTAACAAACCACTTCTGCACATACACAGGCCCTAGCAGGACTCAAACCCTGGCCCTTCAGGGCCTGACACACAGGCCTCCCCTAGCAAGCTAGAGAGGAGCTTGCTGGGATGCGCTGGAGTGAGCAGCTGGCTGTTCTAGTCGCTGGGACCAGCAATTAGACAGACAGTGAGCTGCGTGTGATGGCCACACCCCCACCGAATCCTGAGCTGACTGGTCCCGCGACATTCTGCAGCCCATGCTCCCATCTCCCCTGCCCGGGGCTGCACCCACATCGATACCAGCACAGCCTCTGTCGTGCCCAGCCCGAAGGCTGGGGGCAGAGAGGGCGCTTTCCACTGAGTCTGTCCCCATGCCCAGGTGCCCGGTGCCCACCACGGGCAACGTCTGCGCAGTGCTGCGCAGCTCATGGACGGTCTGGCTCCTCTCTCCCAGTCTCGGTTGATTACCAGCCTGTGGAACTCACTGCCACAAGCTGTTATGGGGGAGGAGAGCTCAGCGGGACTTAGGAAAGGCTTTAGTGAAGGGATTGAGTGAACTGAGGGACATGCCGGGGTTGCACAGGCCTCCTGAGTGCCAGCCCCGATGGCAGAGCCAACCCATGCCTTAGAAAGCCTGGCAGGTCTTGCTTCAAGCAGCTGCCAGGTCCGTGCACAGGCTCCATGATTGCCCTGCGAGAGTGGCACATGGGATAGACGGTCCAGCAGGCACGGGAGCCGACAGCGCCACTGGCTAGCCGGAGGTGGGACACCCTGGGGACAGCTCCCAGGAGAGAGGGGCCGGGACGCTCCCTCACCACAATCGGGCACTGGGAGTGACGGGCGGCTTGCAGCATGGCCCAGCAACAGCCCATTGCTCAAGGATGAGGCTTCCCAGCAGTGTGCACAGCGCTGGGACTCCATTGCCCTCACTGTCTGCCCCAGGGAACAATTAACTCCAGCCTCGCACAGGCCACGGCAGGACGTTCTCGAGGACAAAGTGCCGGAAGCCATGACATCTCTCTCGCACACACACACACGCCCACTGGGTCGCACACACCTGCCCTATCAGGTCAAACACATATACAACTGCCTTCCTGCATCACACACACACACACACAACTGCATTGCTGGGTCACACATACACCCCTCCAGGTTACACACACACATAGGTTTCTCTCTCTTTTTCTCACACACACAGACACCTACACATTCACCAGGTCTCTCACACACACCACCTGGTCTCAGCCCTCCCCCGTCTGTCTCTCTTGCTCGCACACACACACACACACACACACAGGTTTCTCTCTCTTTCTCTCACACACACAGACACCTACACATTCACCAGGTCTCTCTCTCTCTCTCTCACACACACAGGTTTCTCTCTCTTTCTCTCACACACACAGACACCTACACATTCACCAGGTCTCTCACACACACTACCTGGTCTCAGCCCTCCCCCCCGCCCCGTCTCTCTTGCTCGCACACACACACACACACACGCGCGCACACACACGCGCGCACACACACGCGCACACACACACAGAGTCGGGTCTCACGCACTGCACTGCTCTTAGCAGCCTCCCAGCTGGATCCATCCTGTCAGCACCAAGCTCAGCCCGGCTAGGTGAGAACATGAAATGTTCCAAATGAAACTGCCAATCAATCAGCTCGTCCTGGGCACCCCCCTGTCTCCCCACCCCACATCTCACCCGCTCCTCCTCTTCCCGCACCCTCCACCACTAACCCCCAGCTATGCTAGAAGCCTTGAGTCAGCATGCAGATCTTGCACCCCGGTGACCTCGCTCTGACAGACTGCAGGCAGCGGTGCGCTGCAGAGTTGGGGAACACTGCCCAGGAGGGCTCAGCTATCACCCCCCAAGTTTGGGGAGAGCAAGAACAGTCCAGCCTTGCTCTTTATCGTGAGCCTTGTGCTATTTGCGGGGCGGGGGTCCTTCAAGGCCAAGCTCCCGGTGTCCTGTGATTTCATGAGACTCTCAGCTTGCATTTTTAAAATAAAGCCCCATTTCTAGCCCTCGTGGTTACAGGGAAAAGCTTGAAAGTGTGGGCCCAGCGCCTTCTGTAGCAAACAGCCACGAGCGGGGAAAAGGTGTGGGAACAGGGGCCCTGCTCCTACCAGGGATCCTAGGGACTGGGAACCTAGCTCTGTGCAGGGAGGGGCTTAGTCCTGTGGCTAAAAGTTCAATTACACACAGGCCAATTGGTGCTAGAACTCCAGAGCAAGGTCTTGAACCCGGGGCTACCCCAGCAGCACCCTCACCACCAGGGCCGGTGCAATCACTAGGCAAACGCGGTGCAGGGGGGGCAGCAGCCCTGCAAAGGCGGCAGCGCCATTAGCAGGGAGCAGCCGCGCCCCCCGCCCCTCCTGCAGCCTGGCGCCCCCGCCCCTGCGGGGCTCCTGCAGGCTGCAGCAGATGCATGTGGCTGCCAGCCCCTGTGCGCCCCCTGGCTTTCCCCCTCGCCGCGCTCGGGCTCTGCAGCGGCCGCGGCTCACGCTCCCAGGAGCTGCAGAGCCCAAGCATGGCGAGGGGGGACCTGGGGGGCGCACGGGGGCTGCCACTCACATGCATCCGCTGCAGGAGCCCCCCAGGGGGGCCCACCGGGCCGCAGCCTGGGCAGGTGCGCCCCCGGCTTCCCCCTCACTGCGCTCGGGTTCTGCCGCTCCCCAGGACAGAGTGTGAGCCGCTGCTGCCCCTCCGGCTGCCTCAGCACTCTGCGGGGGAGGGGCTGTGCATGCAGCAGCCTGGCAGCGTGTTTTACCTCCACGTGGAGCCAGCGGCTCCAGCGGCTCGGGCATGGTAAGGGGAGTCCCAGGGGGCAGTCAGGGAGCAGGGGGGGGTTGGAAGGGCCGGGCCTTCTGGGTGGGGGGCTGTCAGGGGGCAGGGGTGTGGAGAGGGATCGGAGCAGTCAGGGGACAGGGAGCAGGGGGTTGGATGGGTCAGGAGTTCTGGGGGTCCTGTCAGGGGGTGGGGAGTGGTTGGATGGGGCGTGGGAGTCCAAGAGGTCTCTCTGGGGGGTGGGGGTGTGGATAAGGGTTGGGGCAGTCTGGGGACAGGTAGGGGGTAGGTTCCTAGGGTGTCAGTTAGGATGGGGGGGGTCTCAGGAGGGGGCAGTCAGGGGACAAGGAACAGGGAGGCTTAGGTAGGGGGTGGGGTTCTGGGGGGCAGTTAGGGGCAAGGGTCCCAAGAGGGGGCAGTCAGGGCACAAGGAGCTGGGGGGGGGTTGGGGGTTCTGAGGGGGGCAGTCAGGGGGTGGGAAGTGGGAGGGAGTGGATGGGGGCGGGGAGGGGGGAACCTGGTCTGGGGAGCAGCCCCTGGGCACGGCTGGCCCCTGGGGTCTATAAAGGCTCGTTGGGATTTGTCCCTCAATGAACCGATGTGCGGGGGTGGGGGTGGGGGGGCGCAAGGTGGAATTTTCGCCTAGGGCGCAAAATAGCCTTGCACGGGCCCTGCTCACCACCTGGCTCTGGCCACGGACCCCTCCCCTGATGCAATTCCTCAGAAAGCTTTTGTTGTTGTTCCAGCACAGACTGAAAACACATTTCGAAACCCGCGGCCAGGCATCGGTGTCCTCCGGCTCGAACACACAGTCAGCCAGCAGCCTCAGCAAACCGGCCCCTGCCTGCGCAAACAGGCCTTTGCAGCAGCAATGTCTCTTGGGGTGCTCAGCTGCCTCATCTGGGGGCACGTTTTCCAGGCTGTACAAACCACCCCCTTTAAGTCCAGGCGGCTGCTGAGCGTGCCCCCCAAAGGACGCTATGCCAGACTTGGCCAGCAGAGGGCAGTGAGGCCCAGGGCTTGTGTGTCAGATGCACCTGTTGTCCTGCAGGTGCACAGGTGTGAGCGAGACAGAGATAACAGCATGGGCAGCATCAGCACGTCTGGCTGCTGCTGCTCCCTGAGCCTACCCCAGGGGAACTTTGGAGCCCAGCCCGGCTCAGTTCCTGGGCAGGCTCCAGGCGATGCTGGGACAAAAGCAGCTTCTCCAGCTTGGACCTGTGGGGCCAGTTGGATTTGAGGCAGGGGAGTGCAGGGATGATACAATGGGGCATGTTTCCCACCAGGTCGCCTCCTGAGAGCAGGGCCGCGAGAAAGCCCTGCTCTTCCAGCTCCCTGGGGCTGCTGTGCATCACGAAACAGCTGCCACGTTCCACACCGGGGGGCTGCATTTCAGCGGCGGAGGGGAGTGATCTCGGGGGCGGGGGGTGGTTTATAAGCTGGTTTTGGACTCTTGGGTGAAAAGGTAGGAAGGATGGTCTAGGAGCTAGTTACTGGGTTAGCTGAGCCTCAGTTGTAAGAGAGGGATCCAGGGGCTGGGGCGGTTAAAATGCCAATGAAGAGGGATAACATCTCACCCTAATTGTGCCACTAGCCACCTCAGCCAAACCTGTCTCGCTTTCCGATGCAGGCAAACAGTGCAAAGCCTGCAGCTGAGCCTCCAGGAGACGCGTGGGGGCGGGGGTGCAATGGCTGCTGGTCCCCACGCACAGCAGAAGTCTCCGTGCGTTAAGGTGTAGTGCCCAGAAAGCAAAAGGCTGGGTGGCGTCCCTGTCACACACGACACACTAATGACTGTCCTGAAGAACAATGAAATTAGTCTGGATCATTAGCCAGCTTGACCTGCTGCCTCCTGGATGGCATCACAGGCCTCGGTAACTCTCAGGCCGTGGCAACTTTCCCAGAAGTGGGGTAACCGGGTGTGATGTCACTGGGCAGAGGCGTGAAACGCCTGTGACTGGAGCGGCCGGTTAGGTGGGTTGTTCACAGCCGCGATGGGGGCTAAACTCGGGCCACCAGGAAAGGTTGACTTTTCAGGGTTACCAATGGTGCAGCGCTCGGCCTTCAAGGCGCTCTGCAGGTCCATGGGAGAGCGCTGTCGTGCACGCGCGCGCGTGTGTGTGCATTGTGCTGCATCTGGGTGTACACATGTGTGTTGTAGCGCACTCAGCCGTCCCTGCCAGGCCAGGATTCAGCCTGTGTGTGGCGACACCTGGCAGTGCAGGCTGGGAGCGGGAGCGCTGGAGAGAACCATGGGATCCGTCTGTGACCCACAGCCTCAGTAAAGAATCCCCCGCTTGTCCATTCCAGCCCGGTCGTGTGTAAGTGTGAGCGAGATGCCACTGACTTTGGCAGGGCTGGGACAAACAGCCCTCTCCAGCGCCTGGGAAGTGGAGGGGTGGGAATGGGGAGGAAGGACCCCACCCCAGCCGGAGCTGGTCAGAAATAAATCCATGCATACATTGGAAGCAGCAGAATAAGGAAAATCCTCTCTTCCCATCACCCGATTTACACCATTCTCTGGTGAAATCAGCTGCCTCCCGGGACCCAGCCCAGCTCTGGGCCTGGCTGGGGGAGGCTTAGGGCCTGTCTTGCCCAGTGTCACTGCCCTGGCTCTGGAGGCGCTGTCCCCGCATCAGGCTGGCCAAGCGGCAAACAGGCCCCTCTAATGGCCCAGTGTGGTTACACTCCAAATGGTGCAGTGTCCATTTTGGAGGGCTCACTTATGAGGGCCCGGCTGAACCCGAACCCAAGATGTTGGGGGGATCCGGAACTGCCGCTGAGGTTCTTAGCTCAGCCAATTGTTGCATATTGTTGGTGGGGGCTGGAGCACAGGTTTCTCTGGCCACAGCTGCCCTCTTCACCCCGTGCCGGGCTCCTGGCAGGGAGAGGCCCGGCTGGCACGCCAGCCCCTTACATGGCTGCTATTCCTGGCAGGGAGGAGGTGGCCGATCAACCTGCTTTTGTGAGCAAACAAACACGTGAGATTAGAAAGAGAGAAAAACATGGTGAGGGGTGAGACGCTGGCACAGGCTGGGCGAGGGCTCTGACAATCATTAAACTGGCCAGCCCTGATTTCCCGGCAAGAAAGCGCTGGCGCGGGGCCAGTGGCACCTATTATGCAAATCCAATGGAGCTGGGAGCTTGAATACTTGGGCTAGGAATTCCCCTAGAGCCGTGAGATCATGTTACCGAAGACACACGCTATATAAAGCCAGATACCCGGGAGGGGCCGCCTATAGGGGTAGGCGCTAAGGCACAGATGAGTAGTGGTTAGAAGCCAGTGGTGCACCTGGAGTATTTACCAGCTCCCTTTGCTGTCTGTGGATTAACTGCTGCTGTTGGGGGCACTGTGGTAGGTACCAAAGCCTTTGTGCGCCGTGCTTTCTAGGTGCTGTTACCTTTCCCCGAGGGTTTCTGCACCCTCCGCTAGCTGGGGGATGCTGCTCCTTATTCGCCAGCCACCTGTTGGCCAAACGTGCCACAAGCCCTTTGGGCATTAAGGGTAGAAAGCTCCCGCGCAGACCTCCGCCGTCCTGGGCTGAGCCAGGTGAGTATCAGCATTCCTGGCCGTCGGCTTTCACACCCGGGCAGGCATGTCGATGCCGTGACAGTCGCTTCTCCGAGTTGTTTGAGGCTGGGTTCAAGGACTGGGCTGAGGACACTGGCATCCGGGGAGGGAGCGAGTGTGGCTGTCCGGGCACCCCTGGGTTGCACGGGGGCTGGGGTGCTTTGGGAGATCGGGCCATGTGGTGAGTGGTGACGACCGATTTTTCAGATGGCCTCTTTCCCGGCAGAGCAGCCAAACCACAGCTCTCTGCAAATGACAGCTAAGCAGGAGACTCCGAGTCCCATCCGCCCCAGCCTCACTGCGCATCCCCTTCCTCCTGGCCAGGTGCTATCAGACTTACACCCTGGATGGAAGGAGGCCTTGAAAGGAATGACAGCGGCTTGTTCTCGTCCTTGTGCTCAATCAGCAGCTTGTTGAAAGTGTTAAGCTGGTTGGGATGCAGCCTCCAGCCCAGGGAAAGTCTGTACAAGTGCAGAGTGTTACTGCTGAGTTCAGTCTGTTCCCTTTTACAGCGGAAGGTCAGCAAAGGGCCCAAGGAACATAGGGTGCTTTATAATGGTCCAGCGAGGGCTTGGCCTTTTTTGATGTGATGACGATTCACCCGGGCTAGAAATCTACAGGCTGGGCTCTGATCCCGGCTGGAGGAGCCTGGGCCTGAGGCACCCGAAGGCGCAATCAGGGTGCTGCTCTAGGGATGCGTGGAGCTGCACAGCCTGTTCGCTGTGACCTCGTCCCCTCTGCGGAGCTGCGGTGGGCTTTGTGCTCCCAGGCTGCACCCAGCCCAGGGTTCAAGTGCCGGCTCGGGAAGGTCTGTATCCCTCAGGCAGCGCTTGCTGGAGTCATGCTGACAGGTGCAATCTCTTGGCAGAGTGATTTATGGCGGGATCCTGCGAAATCAGCAACATCTTCTCTAACTACATCAGCGCCATGTACCAGCCGGAGGAGGCTCAGCCCCCCGTGGAACTGCTGGCCCACATGGGGAAGGACGACAACCTCACGCTGCCTACGGAGACCACAGGTGGGGCTGGAGCCTGCGTGCCATGGGGCAGAGCCGGGCAGGAGACCTGCAGTGACAATAAGTCAGGGCAGAAGCTAATCACCAGATGGAATCCCACCCCTGGAAAGAGGGGAGATAGGGTTGCCTAGTAGTTAGCACACAGGACTGGGATTTAGGAGCCCTGGGTTCTAGTCCCACCTCTGCTACTGGGTGACCTGGGGAAGTCTCTGTGCCTTGGTTTCCCTTTCTAAATGCTACTTTCAATAGCTCCCGTAGAGGGGTGCCTGCCAGGCTTATCCAATTAACGTGTGAGTCCCATGGGAGGCTGGATGGAAGATGTTTTGAAGGTGCAAAGTGTTATCGTTATAGTTTGCCCCATTGCCTAGGTGCATTGTGGGGGCAGGTTGGGAGTTCAGCTTCCTTCCTCTGCAGCATCAGGGTTTAGTCTGCTGCCAGAGACAGGGGACTGGGTCGGACGGGCCACTGGCCAGCTGGGGCTAGCGGAAGGGGGAAGATCACTCTTGGGCAGTTGGGATTGGCGGGGGGGCCCTGATGCCCTCTGCCGGGGCTGCAGTGCCCTTTGGGGAATGACTGGGCTGGGAGCTGAGAAGCTGCCATTGGCCATTCCCTCGGGCCCTGCCGTCAGGCAGGATCTGAGATAAAGGAGCAGGTGACAGGTGTACGTGACAATGCCACAATGGTGACTAAGCAAGATAACCCCCACCCCACCACCCGTTTGACTCTCTGTGCCCAGGAGAGCCAACCCCACCCCTTGTGACGTGGGCTCATTGAGAGCCCTGCCCAGCCAGCCGGTGCTGGGTGCCCCATTGGGTGAGCAGTACCCCTGAGCCCTGCTCCTTTCCCCCCAGCAGAGAAGCCGGCGTGGTTCGGCGAGCTCCCGTACTTCTGGAGCAAGGCGCAGGTGCTGGAGTGGATCAGCTACCACGTGGAGAAGAACAAGTATGACGCCAGCGCCATCAACTTCTCCTGCTGCAACATGGACGGCTACACGCTCTGCCACTGCACTCCAGAGCAGCTGCGGCTCATTTTCGGGCCGCTCGGGGACGAGCTCTACGCCCGTCTCCATGAGATCGGTGAGTGCCAGTGACCCAGCACAGATCTTCCTCCGCCCCACATCGACAGGGCCCACAGCGAGCCAGCCCTGCCTAGCCAGCTAGAGCTGGGGACAGGGACCTCCCTGGGGCTTCCAGACTGGCATGTCCCCCGTCACCACTGCCCTATAACCTGGGGCAAGGCCCATTCCTATCCTGAGACTCCTGTTAGAAGGGAGGTTTGGGTGTCATATTGGGGAGCGTAGCAGGGCTTGCACCAGAAGAGCTGGGGGAACAGCTGGAACCCATGAAGGGGCCCAGGGGAAGAGCATTTGCCCTTCGTGCTGGTCAAATACAATTAATTCCTATCCTCCCCCCTCCCGCAGTCTCGGTCTCGGATGAGCTGAGCTGGATCATTGACCTGCTAGAGAAAGAGGACATGTCTTCCCAAGAGATCTTCCTGGACTCCGGTGCCTCAGGTAAGAGAAGTGCCCTGGCCACACCTTGTCCTTTGAGGCCCCTGCCGTGTACATGTCCGTTACCTGGACCGGGCTCACCCTTTCCTGCCCTCTCCTCCACTGTTTCTAGACCTGGGAAACTCATGCACGAAGGAATCCCTGGAGGAGATGAAATCCACAAACCCTTTCTACCAGGCAGACTTCAGCTACATTTCTGGTGTCCTGTCTCCAGGCAGCTCTGACATCTCTGTCTCAGGTAAAGCCCTCATCGCTCACGTTTAGTGTCGGGGCATCCTTGGCCAAGGCGTGGGCTCTCCCATCAGTGGGGTCTCCCGTCAGTCCTGGATGGCCCTGCGTCTGCTCGCGTCTCGTGTGTGGTTTTCTGGGATGGGGACACAGCCCTTCATCTGGGTCTTAGTTGGAGACCCTGCCCTGTTTCATGCGAGAGTTCCCCCAAAACCCACACCGGGCAGACCACCTGCTGGGGAGCGTTTGGTGTGTCTGGCTGGGAGAACTGCTTTCTGCTGATTGGAAGTGTTTCTGGAGGGGAATAACTGGAAATCCAACCTATCCGCTTTGCCCCCCAGGGACCGGGATGTCCCACAGCCCCAACTCCCAAGACTCCGGTGGAAGTGACATAGATCCCGACCCGACAGAAGTGAAGTTGTTCTCCTCTGACGGTGAGTCACCTCCTTCCTGACTGGCCGGGACAGAGATGACTTTGTGGCTGGGCAAGGCTGGAAGAAACCTGGGGTCAGAGAGGGAAAGGAAAGGCCCCTTCCCACTGGAGAGCACTTGGTTGGGTCCCCTGGGCTGGGGAGGAGGCTGTGAGAACTGACCCCTGCTAAAGGTGGCCTGCTTTAGCTTTCTGTCTCGGAAACTTCGCAGGCGCTCACTGCCATGGTATCGTGGCAGAATGGGTCAAACCCAGAACCTTATATCCAGAGCTCCCGCACTCTGGTGGGCTGGACGAAATGGAACCTGGACAGGAAGTAGCCCTGTCTTTGGAGCTGGGTTTTGCATGGGCGCCTCCATCTGCCCCTGCTTTGTGCCCAGGGAGGGGATGCGACCTGCCTTTGAGATCCTCGGCCTCAGCAGCAGCTGGCAGAACCTTGGTGCCGTGGCAACCTGGGCAGAGATGGGCAATGGGACGGATGCCAGAAGCACCGCGGGCTGGGCTGGGGGTTGGGGACTTGGCCAAGGGGCGCCTTGCTCCTGCAGGCAGCCGTCACAAACCCCCCAGCATGGGGAGCTTCTTTGACGGCGTGTCTGTGCCATGCTCAGCGTAACAGGGCATGATACAGTCCATAGCGACCATTCGAACCAGTGTCCAGGCCTTCTCCCCAGGGCCTACCCGAGGTGTAGGAGATGGGGGAAGGAGCCTGTCGCTGGTGGCTAAACAGGGACCGCCAGTTATATTGGACAGGCTGGCAGTTCCCTGAGCCTGCAGAGAGGACCTGTCCCTAGGGAACGACAATGGGCATCTGCTCAGACCCCACGGGGCAGGGTAGACTCGCTCTAAAACCCAGACAGGCCCAGTAACGCATCCCACCTCCTCCCGCACAGAGAGCTTTGCCGACTATGACAAAGGGGACGTCAAGCACGGGAAGCGGAAAAGGGGCAGGCCCCGGAAATTCAGCAAGGAGAACAGAGACTGCCTGGAGACCAAGAAGAGCAAGCACTGTACGTGAGAGGCCAGTGGGGTAGGCTTGCTAGGCCCTGTCTCGTCTGGCCGCTGACGTTAATGGCCAGCCCTAGAATGGACCAGGGCAGTTGTCTCAGCCATGTTTGGGGAGGAGAGGTGGGAGGAAGGATGGGGGCTCCTGGCCCATAGTATGTTGAGGGCCAGCACCTTGCACAGTGCAGCCTTTAGGCACCGATCCTCAAAGGTGTTTAGGTGCCCAACTGCCATTGATTTCAAGGGAATTGGGGCCGTGGTGACTAACTGGGAGCCCCCAGTGCTTTCCGATTGGTTGCTGATGGTTCCTAAGGGCTGATCCCTGGTCCCAGTGCACAACCCCAGTAGGTGGGCCCGGTGCAAGGGAATGCCACCACGAGGCTGGGGGCATGGGGGAATTGGACTGGCCCTCCGACCCATGGACTATTGCTCAGTGGCCGTTCCAGCGCTGCCGTTGCCTCCTGAGCTGCTGTGCCCCCTGCCTCATCTGTACGGGGGCCGGCTTGGGGCAGGCGGATCTGTGTAACTGCACCACCCACAGATTCTCCCCTGGGGACTGGGGCCCAGGTGCCTCAGTGGGGCACAGCTGCCTCACCCGTCTGGGCTGCAGCCTCCCGAGTGAGCTCCCATGTGGAAGAACAACACGGGCTCTGCTGCCTGTTGGACCTTCTGCACCCATGGGGTGCAGGGTGGGGGGCTGATTTGTTCCCAGAGTGCAGGGAGCTGCTGCTGTTATCATGGAGCTGCCAGCCCTGGGCAGCACTAGCCACAGAGCCTCCTCCACCCTGCTGGGGTCCCGGCTCTGCAGAGCCCCCTATTGAACTGGACCGTCCCTCCTCTCTCTGTTCCAGCCCCGAGAGGGACTCACCTGTGGGAGTTTATCCGGGACATCCTGCTCCACCCCGAGCTGAACGAGGGGCTGATGAAGTGGGAGGACCGACGCGAGGGCGTCTTCAAGTTCCTCCGCTCCGAGGCGGTGGCTCAGCTCTGGGGGCAGAAGAAGAAGAACAGCAGCATGACCTACGAGAAGCTGAGCCGGGCCATGAGGTGGGTTTCAGGGGATTGCCCCCGTCCCACCCAAGAGATGCAGGGCAATGGAGCCCCAGCCTGTCTCCACCCAAAGCTCCATGCTTTGCTTCCTCTGTTTCCCTACCCTACCCTGACAGTTCCTCTCCCAGCCTCCCCATAACGGGGCCTTCTCTCAGCCTCTGTCCCTCAGCGCTCCCAGCCTCAGGCTATTCCCTTCCCAGATGGCCTGCACACTGGCTCTCTTGGCTGCCTTGCATCCTGTGCTGATGTCCCCTCCTTCCCTTCCAGGTACTACTACAAGCGGGAAATCCTGGAGCGGGTTGACGGGAGGCGTCTGGTCTACAAGTTTGGGAAGAACTCCAGCGGCTGGAAGGAGGAGGAAGTATTGAACTGAAAGTAAGGAGCCGGGGGAGCCCTACGAGGACTCGGGCTCTGCCCAGGGGCGAGACCCAAGGCATAATGCACTGAACCATGCTCCCTAGACAAGAGTTTTTGTCACATGTTGGAACCCAAAGCTGCTGTCCCGGGCAGTGTGTTAGCCTCCAGCCCCTTCCTAGGGGCACAAGTGTATGTGCTGGTTACCCGCCGGCACCTAGGTAACTACAGCTGATATTTTGGCTCAAGTAGGTTATTGTAAACCATTATTTCTGTTGTTGCATTGCTGGACTCTGCTTTCCAAGTGGAATTACAGTGACTCTGGCTGTCCTCAAAGCCTGGAAAAGTGGAAGGGACGTGCTCCATTCTTCACAATCCAATTTGGGGGATTTCAAACATCCGAGCAGAGCAGCAAGTCCTGGCTACTGCTGCAGTCAGCTGTGGTCCAGGAAGTGGGATGCACCGGTGTGCCAGCTACAGGGGCACTGGCCACCCCGTGCGATAGATGGAACGAAGAGAACGGGCACTGAGCGCTGTGTCTTTGCCAAGCATGCTCTCTCCGCGCTGCCCGCCATGGGGCTGCTGCCAGCCACGCGGGCTGTGCGCTGGCATGAGTAGCCTCCTGCTTCGTGAATGGGCGCCTTCTTATGTCACAAGCAGGCGCTTCTTCGTGAATTTCGAGCAGCGCTGGCCCAAGGGGAGTTGGAGAGAACTGTGAATTTCAGATGGCTCCCGGAGGGACCATGACAGTAGCCGGGGCATCAGGCAGAGCCTCCCTCCTTGTTCCTGGGGCGTTTGCCTCCGTGCCCCCCAAATCCCATCCCCTCAGTGTGATAACATCCCCTTTCCCCATGAGGCACTCTCCTCCTGCTTCTAATTTATGTAACATGTATAATGTATATAGAGATCTATTTTTTCATAAATAAGCTTGTTCTTGCGTGATTGTGAGTGTCCTGGAAGCACTTGGCCTCTCCAAAGCAATGACTGTTCTCAATATTCAGCTGGACTGAAATAAGGTTCTTCTGGCCTCTGAAGGTCACTGTATAGAACGCGGCATTAGTGTGTCCCGGCACTGAGGGGTCTGGCGGGCGCACAAGGTCTTTTCCTGTTTTGATAATGAGTATATCAGAAATAAATTGTTGCTTTTTTTACCAACGACATGCACTCCTCCTCCTTGTGGCTTCTGTAATGGCTGGGGGCAGGGGGTAAAGTGGGACCAAGCTGCTCACTGCGGGGGAGGGGGGGTCACCGATTCTATGGTCACAAGAGACTGTAGTCACCCCCGTGAGTCTGACCTCCTCCGTAGGGTTGCCTGTTTGAACTGGGAGCACATCCTTTAGGGAAACATCCAGGCTCGATTTAAAGATGGCCGCTGTGGGAGAACCCACTGCTGCCCTGAGGAATGTTGTTCCAGGTGTTAATTACCTTCACTATTAAAAATATACACTGTATTTCCAGCCTGAATTTGTCTAGCTTCAACTTCCAGCCATAGGATCGTGTCAGACCTTTGCCTGCTAGATAGGGTGCCCAGAGAGCAAGTGTGAAAAATCGGGATGGGGGTGGGGGGTAATAGGAGCCAAAATAAGAAAAAGACTGAAAAATCGGGACTGTCCCTATAAAATCAGGACATCTGGTCACCCTACTGCTAGACTGAAGAGCCCATTGCCAAAGATTTGTTCCCCATGTAGGTATTTATGGGCTTTGATCAAGTCACTCAACCTTCTGTGGGTTAAGCTAAATAGATTGACTGCCTTGAGTCTGTTCCTGATGGACCCATGTCTGTCCCCCCATATTTGCTCTGGGGCCATCTGTCCCTGCCTGAAGTCCAGAGCTCCTCAGTTCTGCTGGAGAAGGCTCCCTGGTGGAGAACCCTGGAGGAAGAAATGTCTCTGCAGCTGAGCTGCCTTTTCCTCCCCAAGCAGGGACCTGAGGGGAGAGAGCTGTCCGGTTCTTAGCTCTGCCAGGGAATCGCTGAGTGACCCTGTGCCTCAGGTGTGAAGGGGGGAGGCTCCCAGGCTGTGGTGAGGATGAGCTCATGCAGAGGGGGAGGGACTTAGATGCTGCAGGGAGGGGGTTGTGGAAGGGCCTAGGTAGGCAGGAATGAATGGGCAAGCCCCGCATCCCGCACGGACGCACACACAGGGTCCCTGCCGTTGCTGGGGCTGGGTGTTGAAAGCACCTGCCACGTTCTCTTCTCTTCAGGTTCTTCCATCCCTGTAGTATCTGAGCAGCTTCGAGTGGTGCATTAAGCAACATGGTCCTGTCTGTCACCCTGGCTGTCTTTGCCCCTTGTTCCCTGGCTGGGGGAGCTGTAGTCCGGCTCTAGCTTGCGGCTCCAAGGGTATGGGTATGGATGGGTTGGGGGACCATGCTCTAGGCTACATCCTTTCGATCAGAGCCCTCCTGGGAGCCTGACCCAGGCTGGAGAAGCCAGTGTGGTGCTGCAGCCGCCAGAACGGCGCTATCCCTGTGGGGACTGAACAGACTCTAGCTCCTGTTCAAGTGTATGGTGGCTGAGCAAAGGATGGTTCCCCTGTGGTCCCTATAAGGGACATCCTGGGGAATCTCTCCCACCCTGCTGAGCCAATGCCCTCTAGTTCATTGTGTCCCAAAGGTGTTGCCTTGGCTTGTGGCCTTAAGGAGACTGCCAAGGCCACCCCCATCCCAAGGTCCCAGGTCACCCCTCAAGCTTTGCTTCGTGAAGAGTCCAACAGACAGGGGCCTGTCACCCCCCAACCCGACACACATGCAGCCACCAGTCCCATGGAGCAGCTCACTCATCTCCCCCCCAGCCCCCCCGCCCTGTGGTTCTCTGCAAAGCAGAGGCCTTAAGGCGAGGAAGGGTCTGTGAAAGAAAAGCCACAGTGCAGCCCTCGCCCGCTCACACCTCTGTGTTGCACCCAGGCTGCTTGTGTTCAGGGCTGACCGCTCCTGGGCAGGGTCAGTGGGTGGTAACCACACGGAGAGCAGAGCAGGGCCAGATGGGCATGATGGCCTTATGCTGCCCCAGAATGGATTTGGGGAAGGTGGGAGATGGGTGGGTTTGGTGTGGAACTAACATCCTCCCATTGCAGGGGGACTGGCCCCTTTAAGAGGGAACGGGGTCCAGTGCACCTGTGACTGCCCAGCTACTTCCCAACTGGGCTTACAAGGAGGCACCTGGGCCAGCTATAGGAGGTGAGAAGGGGCAAGTGAGTCTGTTTGAGACCAGAGGGGAGGTGGATGGACGGAGAAGCAGAGTGGCTGGAGGGAAAGCCCTGCAGGAGAGCAGCAGCTGGGAGTGGCCGGTGAGGAATTCTGGGGAGAGCTTTCAGGGGGACTGGCTCGAGCAGGGGAACCTGCCGAGTGTCAGGAAGGTTTGTCCTGAGGCCCCTATGGCTGAGGGGAAGAAGCATCATGGTGAGTGCAAGCCAGGCCCAGGCGCGAGGGGTTGACTCGGGAAGGAGGTTTCCCAGGAGCACCAAGAGTTTGAATTTGCGGCTGAAAGAGACAAGGGATGGATGAAAGGGAAACTGAGGCAGGTCTCCCTGTGCTGCTGAGGGCCTCTGCAGGAAGATGCCCATGCCAGGTTTTCCCTGTACCCTCTCCCTTCTAAGAGCTGACACATGCCCCTCTACTCCTGCCCCAAAAGCCCCAGCCCCTGTGGCAAATAAACATAACACGAGCTTGGAAGAGGGTAATTTCTTTTTTTTATTACCTCAGAGGGAGCAGTTAGAATGTGGGGTTCAGGTGCCTGGGGCTCCTCGTGTATCTGCTCTTTAGTTCTTACGGGGTTTTCCTAGATCTCCGGGTATTTCTTGCCGTGTTAAAGAGCCTGGACCCTCTCCTGCTATGTAGCTGCCTCGGCAAAGCAACTCTGTGGCTCATCCCTGAGTGTCAATCCTCCGTCCTCGGCAGAGCACCCCACTTCCATTCAGGAGGGGTGAGATCAGTACAGAGGGCCCCATCGGCACATGGCCAAAGGGTCCCGAGGAAGTCCCTAGAATTTCTCAGCAGCAGCTAGATCCTAGGATGTAGAATCCTCCCGCTGGGGGCTGTCTTAGCAGAGCAGACTTTCCCCTGTGCTCCAGGCAGTGCAGCCTGCACTGGACCTGTCTGAGTAGGGGAGAGAGACCCAGGAGCACATCCCTGCATAGGCGGGTGTGTCAGGGGGCTCAGGGCAAGGGGTTGGGGTGCGGGAGATGCTGCGCTCCTCCACCCCACCGCTAGCTGGCCGCATGGAGCCCAAACGCCATCACCAGGAACCCAGGGGAGCAGATAACCCGCTCTGGGTTGGCTGGTGAAGGTCAACGTGCCGGGAAGCCCTGAGAAGCCTGGCCACCCAGCTAGCGCCCTTCTGTGGTGGGTGGGGTAGGTACTGGCTCTCTGCTGCCAACATGGGCTCCATACAGCCAGGCCTGACTGCTGAGGCCCTGCCCCAAGGGAGGGTAAGTCACAGTGTGGGTCTGGCACCAGGCCTCTCTTGTTCTTTCTACATAGCTGGAGCATGAGGTAAAGGAGCCCATGGGTGTCGAATGGCGGGCAGGAGCCCTGGGGCAGCACGGAGTGGGTGAGGTGTTTATCCTCAGTCAATAGATAACCCCAGCAGATTGGCAGGGAGGGAATAGCGGCTTGTCACGCATTCGGCCGCCCTGGCAAGTGCGCCTTGTTTACTGAGGCAGTTCCATTTCTCCGCTGCTGCTGCGGATTGTGTTACCTAACCGGCCCGAGCCAATGTTTAACCAGCTCGGGCAGCCGCTGCAGCCAAGCTGTCTGTCTCGCCTGGCCTCACCCCGAATGTTCCCACCGCGGAGCCAGGCAGCGTGACCCGCCGGGGAGCCGGGGTGAGAGCTGTGGAGGGGGTTTCTCCTTGCAGTCAGTTCCCCCAGCTGGGGTGGTCTCTGGAGAGCACCCTGCAGAGGTGAGGCTGGGCTGCTCAGGGCAGAAGAACAAGTGGTGAGAAAGGCCTCCTCTGCAGAGTCCCACGAGGTTCAGCCGCTCCCCAGGGTGTCCCACAGTGATATAAAGCCGTGGGAGAGTTGGTGAGAGGCTGCAGGGCTCCCGTCACACAGCACAGGCAGCTCCGTCTGCCAGCTCGTCCCGGTGCCGGGCTCAAGCTGAACCCACGCCGAGGTGACGGCAGCGGTGGTGGGAGGATGGAAGCCCTCAGGAGAACTCTCCTTCTCTCTAGCAGCCCCCACTGTCGAAGGCACCTTCCCCGCAGATTGCCCAGGTGGTCACAGACCCAGGGCCCTTTCAGACGCCTGCTGGTGCCCCAGAAGCACCCCCTCCTGCCTGCCAGGAGATTCGGCCTCACCCTATCAGACATAGCCCTGATGGCGACCCAGTCATGGCCTGGAGGCTCAGTTCCTGTGGCTTATCCTGCCTCAGAAGGGAGCCACCACACACCTGGACAGCATTAACGCTGGGACCAAACACAGCAGCCCCGCTGCTCTGCAACACACAGCCCCTGGGCTTTCCACCCACTACTGAGCCCAGAGCTAGGTCATGACACTCGGCTGATTGCGAGACAACCTCCTATGACAGCTATGATCCACAGGGACAATAAAACTATGGCCCGAGATGGGGCGATTTGTGGGTACAGGAAACAGAATCTCCGGAGTCAGGCCTGGACTCTGGAACTCATTGCCACAGGAGATCTATTGTGGGCCTTGCCATGAACTAAAAGCAGCAAGACTTATTTATTCCATGTTGCTTTCTCTCCATAAATACTTCTCATACTGAAACTAACGTACAACACAAGCACAAACAGTCTTATCAAATTACTTACTCTCGGTGCACCAGAAAGGAGAGAGCTATTGGTATTGTCGGTTATTTTTAATCCCTGGGAGGCAGCCAGATAGTAGGATGATGGGTGTCGTAAAAATCTGGGGAGATAGGGAAAAGAGGCACTACTTTCTTTTCTAGTCAGCAGAGAGAATAGACAAGCTCCATCCGCATACTGTGGTTGCATCTCCTAGCTCCGTAGTCAACATGAACTTCATTGATCCACAGTTGTCAGGCAGCCGTGAATGTTCTGGCACAAGGATTCCATGGAAACAGCTTGACTGTGTTTTGACTTTATTTACGAAGTTGGATTCTCAGATTTTTATCTTTTTTTCTGCATAAAACACTGGAGGCAGCGGCTACGCTGGCTAATCCTGGATAGAACTTCTGGGGCAGGGCGAGGGAGACAAAGCTCTCAGGCGATGTGTCTGCTCCCGAACTGATCCTCTGCTGCAGACCCTGACTCGGACGCTGGAGTCATGCTGTGCCAGGCACCCACCAGCTGGATTTCTTCTCCACCATTTAATCTCGAGCCACCTCAGTGTTTCCCAACCTGAAATCCCAATGCTGCCAGTGCCTGGGGCTCGCTCTTTCAAACCTCCAAATCTTGTTTCCAGAATCAGTTCAGTGACTGAGCTGATGAAATCCATTGCTGGCGAAACCCACACACTTAAAGACGGGGAGATGAGGAGTGAAGGGCTCCATAAACCCTCTTGCACTGTCTTCTCCCACTCTCCCTCTCTGCATTGAGAAGGGTCACTTGTTTCATGTCAGCCCTCGCTAGGGAAAGGTTAGCACCTCCCAATAATTCATGGCAGTTAAGGCCCTAAGGGACCATTAGATCCCCTGGATAACACAGGCAATTACATTCCCCATAGTTACCCCTGTATTAAGCCCAATAACTTGTTTAGCTAGAGCATCTTGTCCAGAAAGGCATCCATCCATTCTTGATCTGAGGACCTCAACATCCCTTGATAGTTACTCCCACCATTTAAAAAATCTGTCCCTTATTTCCAATTTGTGTTTGCCCGGCTTCAGTTTCCAGCCGCTGATTCTTGTGCTACCTTCCTCTGCTAGATTAAAGAGTCTGTAGCACACGGTATCTTCTCCCTGGGAAGGGACGTATACGCCATGGTCAATGCAGGCCTGCAGAGCCAGATTCGGACCTGACGTCAGCAGGCGCAGGAGCTTGGGGACCCTTGGGGCTGTGTCCATGTAGACCAAGCCTGACTTCAGCCTGGAGAATGGGCAAGGAGACCTGCAGGAGGCTGAGGTTAAAAAAAGGTTTCCCAGCAGAAGAGCCAATGGGTGGCAAATGGGACAGCAGGCTTCAAAGCAGAGGTTAGGGGCCGATCTCACACGTAGAAGGGATGCAAACACTCTGAAAAGGTGAAATGTCCTTTAGGGAGGATTGGGCCCATCCATGTCCCAGGAGGGAGGGAAGAAGGACTGCTGGAAATCAGGGTTGAGTGCAAATGGTAGGGAAGGAGTCAGATTGGGCGGAGGGAGAAGCATCATGGGAATGGCAAGGCAGATGCAGATGAGGATTAATTGCCCCAGCCATTCCTTCCTCTCTCTCTCTGCTTCACCAACCTTCCTCTCCCCTGGACTCAGATCCTCCCCAGTCCTTACCTAGATGCCCATGTCTGCAGTGGTGAGCTCCCCGAGGGAGATCAACAGGAGCAGGACGGGGCTCTAGACTGGAAGGTACTGGAGGAATATTATGGGCAGGGCCAGAGTCTCTGCCCATTCCAGAGTGCAAGGGGAGAAAGGGACCATTCCTTCTCCACCTCCCTCCTGGCAGAGGGTTCCCCAGCGGGCGCAGAGCTGACAGATGTCTTCAGCTGGAGCTGGCTGAAAATTCTTCGAGCAAAAAGTTTTCCTGCCAAAAAGGGGTTTGTTGAAGACAAACTTTTTGTGGGCAAATGTCATTTTCTTTGAAATTTTGGGCCGGGACATTTCTAACTGAAAGACACGTTTTTGATTTGTTTCCGACTGAAACATTCATTTTGAGTTTTGAAAACGGAAAGTTTTTCAGAATTTTAGATTTCCCCCACCCATGAACCCCACCTTTGTTCATTCTATTGCACACAGAAAAGAAAAATGTCTAGGACTGGTTTGTCCCCGCCTGTGCTTAACTCTGTTTCTCACTGTCCACTTGCCACTTTGTAACCTTTCAAATAATTGAAGATATTTGGAGGCAGGCACTGAGTTTCATTTTCCTTTTGCTGCTCTGGAATGTTTCCAAAGTTGGAGATACTTGGAAAAGTTACAGAATGGAAAAAAGGAAAGAGGAATAAAAGAAAAAGGGAAAAAATCATTAACCACTTTCCATCCCACCAGAAAACCCCAGCCATGATTCATGTTAGTGCATTCGATGGCAAAAAGAAAATAAGAGGGTAAAAGTGGGGGGTGGGGCATTCAAAATTTCAAATATTATTCAGTTATTGAGAACCACGTTGGAAAGAAAAATGTCCTGTCAATCCAATTGAAACAAAAATTTAGATCCGATAAGAATCAAAATTAATGTTTTGCTTTTAGTTCCATTTTGAAATTTTGCAGCCAGAAAAAAATAGAAAAATTTTGAACAAAAAATTGCACATGAAAAAAATTGTGTTTGAAATTTTTTGTGGAGCAAAGGTTTGTCAACTAGCTCCCCTCCCTGGCCCGTCCCAGAAATCCCCAGCTGGCAGGTGACCTGGCCAGAAAAAGGGAGGCAAATGGACTCCCTGAAAGTTTGCCCGTCCTGGTGCGCTGAACAGAGCTCTGGCACAGTGCTCAATCTGGGCCGTGGCAGTTTTGCTGGATTCCAGGACCTTGCATTTGGCTGACCCAGATTCTCTGAGCTGGCATGCAGAGTCGAGAGCGCTGTGGGGCTGATAATGTATATGAAAACCGGCTGCATAATTCTGCCTGCAAACCGGCCCAAACTTGTTTAAGGTACCTGAGCTTTGCCAAGGAAAAACAAAACAAAAGCCATGTCGAGGCCAGGCTGTTTCAGTTACAATGAGCCCAAAAATAGTTAGAAACACGGCCAAGATGCGAGGACTCCTCGCTTCATGCATAGGAATCTATGCTCCCACGGAAAAAAGAGAGGGGGTGCTCAGCAGTGTGCAGAAGGCGCTGAGGGGAGGGGGCGGAATGGGGCGGGAAGAGGTGGGGCGGGGCCTTGGGGTAAGGGGTGGAGTGGGGGTGGGGCCCAGGGCAGAGTGAGGGTCGAGCACCGTCGGGGAAATGAGAAAGTCAGCGCCTGTGGATTCATTGATATTGGGGCAAAGGGGAGGAGGGGGAGGAAGCCGCCATCCTGTTGGAAAGGTGCTGGGCAATGATGAAGAGGGCCCCAGAGGGGTCATGTCACCCCATGTGCCCAGGTATTAAGAAGTGGCGTAGCCCCTCACCGTACGCAATTACCTCATCAGAGGTGCCCGGACATGCAAGACAGTTCTGTGCTGGGCTGAGATGCCACCTGAAAATTCACAGGGGGCTGCCCGTGGATTTGGTGTGGGATGGGGTACATGTGCAGGGGACAATCAGGGCCGGTGCAAGGAAGTTTCGTGCCCTAGGCTAAACTTCTTTGAACCAGCCCTGCACCCCCCAACCAGCTATCGCCGCCCCCACGTGGCAGCCAGCTCCCCCCCCCCATAGCTCCCCCCCCCCCCACGGGCCGCAGCAGCCTTCCCACCACCCGCGGGGCACCCCCAGCTCCCGGCTCAGCCACGGAGGCAGAAGGCAGCCGCCGGCGAGCCACCCGTCCCCAGCTCCCGGCTCAGCCGCAGAGCCGGGAGGCAGGAGGCAGCTGCCAGGCGCCCCCCAAATCCTGGCACCCTAGGCGACCGCCTAGGCTCGCCTAGTGGGCGCGCCGGCCCTGGGGACAATGCCAGGCTAGCTGGGAACAAGCTGGAAGCCCAAAAATATCTCTTTGCCTGGTTTTAGGAACACATTTTCCTCTGTAGGGGCCAACAGATTGACCTTGAGCTACCTGATTTAGGTGCCTACGTGCTGAATTAGGCATCTGTTCACTTCTCAGGCCTGATGCCCAGGTGAGGTAAGCACCCAGAGCTTCCACTGACTTCTTGTGGAGTGGAGGGTTCTCAGCGCTTTGGAAAGCCAAGCCCATAAGGATTTCAGGATCTTGCTTGAGTCACCTGTGTTAGAAATATCTCCTTGTGATGGGGAAGGAGCCAGCCAAATCCCAAGGTAGAGCATGGAGATCCACCCCATCCTGGTGCCCTCTGATTCAGGGATGGGAATTGTGTTATACAGGGCAGGAATTAGCACCACTGGGGGTTGTGTTTTATAGAGCAGGGGTTAGTAGGATGACCACCCATCCCTTATTTTAAGAGACATCCCTTGATTCTCTTATTTCATTGATTAGTCTCCTGGGAAGGGAAGAGTGAATCAAACCTTGCAGAGCAGCACTAAGCAATGTAACTGTTGATTAAACTGTGTTTTCAGTGTAGAATTCTGCCTGAAGAAACGTCTCCTTTTGTGTTGTCCTAGGACTGCACTCCTGAAATAAAAATCATGGATGTGGCCCCAGAAATGTCTCCACCACAGGCCTCTTTTTTTGCACTTGTAACACAGGTAAGGAAGTGATAGGAAGATATTTCGAACATTTCTGGAAAGGGCAAGGTTCATTAATGGTTGAGTGGACAGCAAATTCTTGCTACATATGGGTACTAGTATGCTTTATTGCCAAGAAGGTTCAGTGAGTACAGTACTGTGGGCCAGGGAAGGGGTGGGGTTTTGAAATATGGTAGCCAATTTGGTAAAACTTGTGGAATGTATGATGTCAATAGCTACCTGAAATGCAGCAGTGAAAGGCATATTTCCTTGTGTTAACAGAATCGGACCGATTGCAGAAACCGGTTACCAGCGTTGCTCACCGCCCCCGCTCACTAATGCTGAGCATGCTGGGAAATGCTAGCTCAGGATTGAGCCGCCAATGGGGCCATTTCCCCCGCTGACGGGAGTCACCACGGCTGCCTCGGCAACTGAGCCATGCCAAGCTGTGCCTAACAAACCGGCCTCCTCTTTGCTAATTGCACGGGCAACATAACAAACCCGGAGGGGGGTCTTTTCTCTAAGAGCCCTGCCCAGCACCGGGACTTTGTCTATTATAACCACGAGCTGTGGAGTTGTTAAACAAGTCTGCAGCTATTTACTCCATTCAAGAGGGGAAACCATGGCGACGGGACATGGCGTGCTTTACGGGCGTCCCGGAGACAGAGATCCGTGGGTTTAGACAGAGGAGCACACTTGGGGCTTCTTGCCCTGTGGCCATTTGGCACCCGTTGGCTATTCTCGCTCAGCGGCAGGTCTCTACCTGCTATCTGTGGTGCCGTTCTCCGCTTCCCCCCGCCCTCCTTCCCCAGGGCTAGGCTCTATTTATCCTCCTCTCTTGTCAATGGCAGCCCTTTGTCCGGGCTGAGTGTTTGGGCCCGCGGCTTTGTGCATGCCCCGTCTCATACCGTTGCAGTGGAAAGAGCCTGCCCGTCTTGGGGGATGTCTCCCCAGGAGCTGGAGGTAGGATTTCCCACTTGGATCGCCATGCCCGCGCTAGCACTGATGGAGCTAGCATGCTAGAAATGGCGGCGTAGCCATGACGGCATGAGCAGGCGGATGGGCTGGACGCCCCCAGTATGTGCCTAGGGCAGTGATTCTCTGCTCGAGGGCCACTTGCAGCCCAGTCAGCACACAGCTGTGGCCCACGTGACATCCTCAGGGCCGCACAGGTAGTATATATAGTGTGTGGATGCGGCCCACATAACACATAGAGAGCTGCATATGCGGCCCACAACAGTAAATAGGTTGAAAGCCACTGACCTAGGGACATAGTGCCAACTCTATGGGTGCTCTGGGGCTGAAGCACCCATGGGAGAAAAAATGGTGGGTGCTCAGCACCCACCGGCAGCCCCACGGATCAGCTCCTCCCCCGCCCTCCCAGTGCCTCCCGCCCACTGGCGACCCTGCCAATCAGCGCCTCCCCCTCCCTCCCAGTGCTTCCCGCCCACCACGAATCAGCTGTTTAGTGGCATGCAGGAGGTTCTGGGAGGGAAGGAGCGGAGCCAGGGCGCACTCTGGGAAGGGGACGAAAAAGGATGGGAAGAGGTGGAGCGGGGGTGGGGAGAGGCAGGACAGGGAGGGGGCTAGGGGCAAGGGGTGGAGTGGGGGTGGGTCCTGGGGCAAAGCGGGAGCCAAGCACCACCCAGGAAAGGAAAAAGTCGGTGCCTGTGCCTAGCACCTTGGATGGGATTGTTCAGGGCAGCGAGGCCGTCCTGCCACCCTGCCCCCGCAGTTCCACTTCCGGTTTTAGTGCACTAGCTCGATCAGAGCTAGCATGTGTGGTACCTCCAGCTCCAGTGTAGATGGACCCTCACTCAGCTCTGGCATGCTGGTCCCACGACCAATCTGCTCTGGGTTTGCAAGGTGCTGAATCCAGGATGCATTCCTATTCGCCAAAGCACTTAAACTCCTGCTTCGGTTTTAGAAGTTCCAATGAAATCAGGGGGCGTTAAGCATATGTTTAAAGTTAAGCACCTGTACTAGGGGCCTAGCGCTTTAAGCTTCCCCCTGCCAAGGGGGGGCCAATGCAGAAGCACCATGTGCTCTACCCAGCTGTATTCTCCAGCAGAGAAGCACCCGTTCTTAGGCTGACTTCATGGGAAACTCTGTACTGTATTTAACCCTAAAGTAGAGTAAGCCTCTTTTCATCTTTTAGCTGCATTGAAGAGTTCCTTCCGTAAGTAAGCAGGGTGCAAACCCAAAGCCCCTCTGCCCAGTGGAGCTCATACATGACTTGTACCCTATTTTAAAGGCTTTCCGGGGCATTGAGTTGTACCAGGGCCTCTCCAGAGGGGGGAATTTCACCTTTTGATCCAGTGCCGCCTTCCTGTGTCTGTGGAGACTAACACTGCAGTTCCTGAAGGTGTATGCCTGGTTTGGGTGTTCTCCAGCAGGCAGAGGGGCAGTGCAGAGCTCCCCAATCAGATGACTCACAGCTGATGACTATCACCTTTGAAGCACTCTATGAGCCTGGCATGTGGGAGTCAGGGAGGGTAGGCCAGGTGTTCTGGGAAATCCGGAAGTGGGTGAACCAAGTGGTTGGAGTTTGTAAAGGTTACGGCTGACCTCACTGGCAAAATCATGAAAGCTGGGGGCAGAATCAGCGGTCGGATGGCTCACCTGATGGCAATAAGAGAAGACGCTTGACTTGAACCCTTCAGTTCCAGGCTTTCTCAGAGATGATGGTCGATCCTGAAACCCCCAAGCCCTCTGTATTTTATATTCAGTAGGGCTTCTTGAAGGCTGTGACCGTAAAATACTGGCCTTCTTGGAAAAGCTGTTGGAGCTGACATATTGGCAGAGACGTGTCTATCGTGTGATATCAGTGGCTGTTTGGAGATGGATGGAATCTTAGCTCCAATATTACCATTTCCCTACGCTACTATTGCACATCTGCGAAGAAACATTTCAAGTTCTTCAAAACCTTCCTTTCTCCACCAGTCAGGCTCCGCTGCAAACACCTTCCCTTGAGAGATTCCCGCCCTGTGATGGTCCTGCGTTATCACATTGGTACAAAAGATGACAGTTAAGGATCAGATAAATGAATCTAATCCCATCCAGATGTTCCAATCCCATGCTGATGTTCAAACGCCCCAGCTCCAGCCAATGAGATCCCTCAAAAATTAGCTACCTTGCTCAACTGGAGCCCACAGCAGGAGAAGGAAGCTCAGAGTACCACGGATGACATATGCATGTGTTGAATTCGGGTTTCTCAAATATTCCTCAAATATTCCTGGGATGCCTGCAAAGAATGTCACATTGAGATGGAGGTGTTGCTCAGAGTTCGGTTCACATAAGCACCCTGGACTTGTATGTATACTGCTCCATAGCATCTAAGCACCCCCCACTCATTAAGGGATCATAGCACAAGGTGGACTAATTGACTTGCTGAAGGTCACACTGGGAATTTGCCCCCAGGCTTTGCAAATCCTCATCCGGTGCTCTGTCTACATGCCCACCCTTCTCCCACGACTTGGCCTGAAATCTTGAGAGCATGCTCTCTCTCACCCAGATATTCTATCTGCTTCTGGCCGGCCAAGAAATCCCTTATGAACTGGCTCTCCTGGTATTTGGGCATTTCCACCTCGGGGGCCTGATTCAGCCCCATTTTACTCCATTGGCGTGACTCCGATTGAGGTCCTGGTCCCCAATCTCAATGCTGCTCCACTGGAATAATGCAGCTGGGATTCAGGTGCTTTGTTTTGCCGAATCAGGGAGCTCAGAGGCGTGGAAGAAGTTTTCCCAAAGATCGGTAAAAGTTCCTTTCAGGTTAGGGTTACGCTACAGCTGGTTCTAACCCTGCCACATCATCACTCATGACATTCCTCCTGTTTGCTGGTTTATGGGAATGTCCAGAGCTTGTTCGCGTGCTCAAAGGCCTCTATCTAGTTTTTACTGTAGGTCCTGCAGGCAGACACCGCTGCGCTCTGGCTTGCCCTGTCCTGACCCTGCAGAAGGGTGAGGGGTATGTCCCAGAGAAGCCTTTCACCGCTCCAGGCCTTTCTCAAGTGGATGAATCAGGTGTGTCACCCACATAGCAGGAATCACCAGAACTGCTGCCGTTACATAATCCACATCTCGCTTCTAAAGGGGAAAACAGGTTGAATCAGCGTTGCCCGGTAACCCCACATGCAAAATGTAAATATCACCCTAGCCCTGAACCACTGTCAGGTGCCTCTGGGGTGGCAAAACAGTTACACTGTGTTATGCTACTGGTTGAAGTGTGGGTCTGAGTGGGCGGATTAGAGTGGAGAGCTGGTTCTCACAGGCTCTGGGCTCTGCAACCGTCACTTAATCAAACCCATCAGGGTGCAGAATCTTAGCTCTGTTGCAGTTACTCATCTGCCCCCCATTGCCATAGTGTCTGAGCAGCTCACGGCTACCACGTTTGCCCTCACATAGCCCGGGAGACAGGGCAGTGCTAGGATCCCCACTGTGCAGAGGGGAAACTGAGGCACCGAGCGAGAGTAAGTGACTTGCTAGGGCATCTGTGGCAGAGCCGGGACTGAACGGGGGTCTCTCCAGTCCTGTGCTAATGCCCTAAGCACCAGAGCAGATGTGGCCTCTTTGTAGCACCCCCTTTTCCCATCTCTCTTATCAGGTCCAATCAGTTCCTGCTGGAGCGGGGGTCACCAGTATTCAAACTGATCCGGACGCCACAGCGGAGCTCCCAGGCTGCTGGGCCTCCCTCGCGTCATTCAGGCAGCGGAACGTGCCAGGCCATGCTCAAGCCATGGCATTTTGAAGGTGCCGGGAACCACTCAGCGTATCAGTGAAGCTGGCACCTGTGGCCAGGACTGGCTCTGGCTTTTTTGCCGTCCCAGGCAAAAAAGCCACCCGCCACCCTGCTCCGAGGCCGGGGCACCGGTGGGGAGCGTGGCATGCCAGCGGCCCCGTTCTCTCCCTGGCCGGAGCGCCAGGGGGAGGGCGGCTTGCCCGTGGTCCCGCTCTCCTCCCGGCCAAGCGCCGGGGGGAGGGCAGCTTGAGCGCCGCGGGGAGAGCAGCTTGCCCGTGGCCCCACTCTCCTCCCTGCCGAGCGGCGGGGGGGAGGGCGGCTTGAGGGGGCCCCGCGGCGGCAAGAGAAGAGCGGCGGACCTGCCGTCCCATTGCCGCGGCGGCGGGTGAGAATGGGGCGGCAGTCCGAGTCCTGCGGTGGCAATTTGGCAGCAGGAAGAGTGGACCTGCCGCCGAATTGCCTCCAGGGGGCAATTCCTCCTGCCAAATCCATCACCGACTCGGGGGCAGGTGGGCTCAGGAGAGACGTACGGTGATTAACCACTCCCAAAAGACCCCACCTACATAGGTAGCGGGTCCTCTAACAGCCCAGGGGTAGCTGCTCAGGCTGAGATCTCTCTACTCCTTCCGGGAGATAACTGACGAACAGGGATAGATGGGCGGGCAGCGTATTGGGGGAGGCCAATTCTGCTTCTCTTCCTTCCCGGAGGATGACCCGCCCTTGGTAAAGGGTGCAGGGCCGGGCAGTCAGCCTCCTGTCCTAGCACTCCCTTCCTCCCCCAGGACAACGCTAGCGGGGCTGGACAGGTGAGGCCCGAGGTGCATTGGGGGATCTGTGTGGGGTGGGGAGGAGAGCTGATAGCTGTAACCACAGTCGAAGGCTTAGTGGGGGGTTCATGTGCCATTTTCATAGCTGACAATAACAGCTTAACCCAGCAGCTCAGCAGTGCCTGGCAATGCCTTTCCCCCCGTACCAGAGACGCCCCACCAAAGCCGTGGTGCGGGAGGCGGGGGTGCGGTTGGTTGGTTGGGATGGTGGCACATTAGAACACATTAGATGGTGGGGAGGAGAGGCTGGGACTGGGGCATTGGAGAGTAGAGCCCTGGGGTATGGTAGTGAGGCTGGGTCTGTGGGGCATTGTAGCGTGGGTCCCTTGGGGGGTGGGGAGGCTGGGTCTGTGGGGCATTGGAGCATGGGCCCTTGTGTAGGGGGAGGCTGGGTCTGGTGCACTGGATCTCACTCATCCCACAGGCTGCACACCGAGTGGTAGCAGAGGCTGCTGTTGGCTCTGAAGGCTCCTCATTGCTGCCTGATGATTGCACATCACACGAAAGATATTGTCCATCCCCCGAGCTGTGCAGCCCCCAGGCCCCGCCACACCCAGGCTACACGTTGACTGCCCAGGGCCAGGGGAAGCTACTGCCCTGGCTGTGAGGCCAGGGCATTTGGTGGGGGCCAATGTTCCCTCTAATTTTTGACAGGCCGTGTGCGCAAAAAATTTATTCTATGCAAATTGCTGTGCTTCTGTGCAAATTTTTGTGTGTGCAGTGTTTCACCGTGTGCGCGGGGTTTAGGATCTGTGTGTGCACACACACGCGCACAGCTTAGAGGGAACAGTGCAGTTGGGGCTACTGTCTGCAATTCACTGGGTGGGTGTCACAGCAAGAGAGTTTTGGGTCCCTCATCTCTCCTGTGTCTCCAGCTGGCTTGGCTAAGTGGCCTCCAGCTTCCAACCCCAAACTCCTCTCTGCAGAGAGGGCAGCTGCAGGGCCAGGTCCCCAAGGAGCCCCCGGGAGGGGATGGGACTAGCACAATGATGAGTGTGACCTACCTAAAACCCTGTGAGAAGGAGCTTTTCTTGGGGCGTGGGAGGCTGTCAGAAGCCAGGCTGAGCACAGACACAGCCTAATTGCCCTCGCTGTGGGCAGCCCAGCCCTGCCGGCTGAGCAGTGAGATCTGGGTATTTGCCACTTCTCTCCAAATTGCAAATACACAACCTGTGCGCTCCACCTGGCTTCTCCGTGGGGCTAGTGGCAGCCTCAGAGTGTCCTAGGAGGGAAGTCTGGATGAAGGCCAATGGCATATTGGGCTGCATTAGTAGGAGCATTGCCAGCAGATTGAGGGAAGTGATTATTCCCCTCTATTCGGCACCGGTGAGGCCACATCTGGAGTACTGCATCCAGTTTTGGTCCCCCCACTACGGAAAGGATGTGGACAAATTGGAGAGAGTTCAGCGGAGGGCAACAAAAATGATCAGGGGGCTGAGGCACATGACTTATGAGAGGCTGAGGGAACTGGGGTTATTTAGTCTGCAGAAGAGAAGAGTGAGGGGGGATTTCATAACAGCCTTCAACTACCTGAAGGGGTGTTCCAATGAGGATGGAGCTCGGCTGTTCTCAGTGGTACCAGATGACAGAACAAGGAGTAATGGTCTCGAGTTGCAGTGGGGGAGGTCTAGGTTGGATATTAGGAAACACTATTTCACTAGTAGGGTGGTGAAGAACTGGAATGGGTTCCCTAGGGAGGTGGTGGAATCTCCTTCCTTAGAGGTTTTTAAGGTCAGGCTTGACAAAGCCCTGGCTGGGATGATTTAGTTGGGGTTGGTCCTGCTTTGAGCAGGGGGTTGGACTAGATGACCTCCTGAGGTCCCTTCCAACCCTGATATTCTATGAGTCTGTGAGCTATGTGTCAGCTGAGGGCTCCAGAGGCTGTGTGGGAGCCAGGGGCCAGCCCCCCATGGGAGCTGATGGTCAGCGCCCCATGGGCTGTGTGGGAGCTGGACGTCAGACCCTGCTCCACACACACACATGGGCCACGTATGTGCCTGAGGGCCAGTGTCACACACCCTAATCTGGAGCTGTTCTGGGCATTGCTGACTGAGAAGCAAAACAGTTGACTCCAGGGCCTGTGAGTTTCTCTTTAAAGCCCTGGCAAGAACAAAAAGCTCAGTGAACCTGTACCATGAATTCCTGCTGCCATTGTTTGGGGCCAGTGTGACCCATCCCATTCTCCTCTGCTCATATCCTCCCTTACTGTAAATGACTGGGGAGATAGGGCCCGTTGGCGGCTGTCCAGGAACACCTGTCTGACAGGTAGAGTGGAGGTGCTGGGCTGGATCTGGCACAAACAAGTGGCCAAGTCCTGCAAGAAGCTGCAGTGCAGTAGCTGGCTTGTCCGAGCGGCTGACACAGGGAGCACCCTATCACCAGCACTGGCACGGCCTCTCTCTGATCCCGGAGAGCAGGGCTAATTGATGCCAAGCGAGCGCGGGGCTAGCCAAAGGCAGCGCATGTGTGACGGGGAAGATTTCACCTCTTGGGACCACCCACCACTGGGGCATCTGAGGGGGCGACTGGCAAAGGCACAAAGGCACTTAGGTGCCCAGTTCCAAATGGCAGTCAATGGGAGTTGGGCGCTAAGTTCCCTCTAAGCTGCAGGGCTGCGCGGCTGCGCACCAGGCTATCAAGGGCCACGCAGGTGCACAGCCACAGAGGCCTGGAGAGGAACGAGTTATGGGGTGAGCAAGGAGCAAGTTGGGGTGTGCAGGGCTATGGCGGGGAGACACACCTCTCCCCCGGCCCTGGGCTACTCTGGTGAGAGAGGCCTGGGGGGAGTCCTCTCTCTCCATGCAGCTACAGGGCAGCCTGCACCCCAAACCTCTCATCCCCAGCCCCACCACAGAGCTGGCATCCCCAGCCAGAGCCCTCAGCCCCCCAGCACCCCAACCCTCTGCCCCAGCCCTGAGCCCCATCCTGCACCCCTCATCCCCGGCCCCACCCCAGAGCCCACATCCCCAGCTGGAGCCCTCACCCCCCTGCACCCCAACTCTCTGCCTGAGTCCTGAGCCCCTCCTGCACCCCAAACCCCACATCCCCAGCCCCACCCGAGTCCACATCCCCAGCTGGAGCCCTCACCCCGCCCCCCGCATCCCAACCCTGTGCCCCAGCCCTGAGCCCCTCCTGCACCCGAAACCCCTCATCCCTGGCCCCACCCCAGAGCCCTCTCTCCCAGCTGGAGCCCTCATCCCCCCACAAACCCCTCAACCCTTTGCCCCAGTTCTGAGCCCCCTCCCACACTCCAAACCCCTTGGTCCCACCCCCTGCCACACATCGCCTCCATATTCGTGCACAGAACAAAATTAATTCCGCACACTTCCCCCTACCACTGAAATGCACCCCCTCTGGGGTGGAAGGTGCCAGGTCTTTAACAGCTGAGAGCAACACCTCACACCATAGGACAGCTAGGTTAGGAAGAGTCCCCTATCCAACTGAAAGTGTGGGGCAGGATGGCTGTCAGGAGGCAGACAGCATGGGACAGTCATGTTCTGGAACCCCTCTCCAGTCACAGGAGGGAAAGGAGGAAAGAAAAACAACCACCCCTGTGTGGTGGGAGGTTTAGATTGTTGTAATAAGCCATCCATCCAATGTCTCTGTTCTGTCCAAGATTTACAGTGGTTAGCGGAGTTATGAATTGAAGCTCCCAGGCTCGTCTTTTGAAGGCGTTATGCAGGTTTCCTTTGAGGACAAGGACTGAGAGGTCAGATACGGAGTGCTCCCTTTGGCTTTTATCATTTTTCTGCGTGGATTCCGTCGAGAGCGTAGGGATTGTCCGGTTTCACCCCCAGAGTTCTGACTGGGGCATGCAGTGCACTGGCTGAGGTGCACCACGTCTTGTGACAGGCATGTGTGGGACTCATGGGTCTTGAAAGCAGACATGCCAAACCCGCAGGAAAAAAAACAGAAATTGGGCTTGTTTTTGGCTTAATTTGCTTGCGAGTTGTTTGTTGGCTAGTTTTTGGCTTGTAGCTTGTAGTTAGTTTGGCTTGTAGCTTGTTGTAGCTCGTTGCTACTTTTTTTTGATCGGCTCCCGGCAAGCAGGGGCGGAGGGTCGGGGGTGGGAAAGCAGGGGCAAGGCAGTAGCGTAGCCAGGGGGGGAGCAGGGGGAGTGGCCGCTCCCCCACTGAGAAGAAGCAGCGGCTTTTTTTGCTCCCGACGCCTTTTGCTCCTACGCTGCAGCCAGAGCGCAGCTTTTTCTTTTGCTCCCGGTGCCTTTTTTTAGCTCCGCTCCCCCGTGCTCTAAACCTGGCTACGCCACTGGGGCAAGGTGGGGGAGAGAGTCGGGGTGCACAAAGGGCCCACCACAGTCCCAGACTGCACACCAGGGGTATCTAGTCACATAGAGTGTTGGGGTTCTTAGCGATTGGCTTGTTTTGGCCTTGTTTTGAAATGGGATTAGCCTGATTTTTGGCTTATTGTGAAAGTCGGGGTGCTTATTTACCGCATGAAAGTTGGTGACTGTGCTTGAAAGATGTGTTGTGTGGGGTGTTGATCATTGTAGCAGTGGAGCTATGGCTGCAGGTTTTGCATCTGTTGTTCTGGCGGGTCTGGCGCTGCTCAGAGGTGGTGTGTCCTGGTCTGTGGGGAGCTTGCTTCTGATGAGGAGCTTGGCGAGACTGGGGGGGTTGTTTGAAGGCCAGAAAAGGAGGGTCTGTTGTGGTTTTCCCCCCCCCACACACACCCCATGACAGGAGAAGTGTTGACAGGCCATTTCACCTTGAATGGTCCCTTGAAATATATGTTATCTACTTATGCTAAACCAGGGATCACAAACTCAAATCACCACGAGGGCCACATGAGAACTAGTAAATTGGCCCGAGGGCCGCATCACTGAAACCTTTTCATACAATGATACAAAAGTATAGTCAAATATGAAAAAAATGAAGAGTAATATAGTATTCTATTAAAAGTCAATGCATTAACTTTTTAAAACTATAATGCTAAGAGGGGTTTTAATAAAATACAAACACTCAGTAATGTTTGGAGCTTGGCTGCCAGTGGAGTCGGCGCCTATGGCAGGCCGCAGGAAATAACTCCGCGGGCCGCATGTGGCCTGCGGGCCACGTGTTTGAGACCCCTGTGCTAAACAATCTGTCACACCTTGTATTTAGCTGTGACAAGTACCTTTCCCAGACCTGAAGAAGAGCTCTGTGCAGTTCCAAAGCTTGACTCTCTCACCAACAGTTGGCCCAATAAAAGATATTACCCCGAGATAAATCCATAGACAGATAGATCAATACACTAAGATGCAGGAGGATAGATGATAGATAGATAGATAGATGGGTGTATGGGTGTATGGGGATAGATAGATTAGATTAGATAGATGTGGTGTATGGGGATAGATAGATAGATAGATAGATAGATAGATAGATAGATAGATAGATAGATAGATATGCATTGAGACCTCATAGCCTTTAAAGCCAGAAGGGACCATCATGACCATCTAGTCCAGGGATCTCAAACTCAAATCACCACGAGGGCCACATGAGAACTAGTAAATTGGCCCGAGGGCCGCATCGCTGAAACCTTTTCATACAATGATACAAAAGTATAGTCAAAAATGAAAAAAATGAAGAGTAATATAGTATTCTATTAAAAGTCAATGTATTAACTTTTTAACAACTGTAATGCAAAGAGGGGTTTTAATAAAATATAAACACTCAGTAATGTTTGGAGTTTGGCTGCTAGTGGAGTCGGCGCTATGGCGGGCCTCAGGAAATAACTCCGCGGGCCGCGTGTTTGAGACCCCTGATCTAGTCTGACCTCCTGCACATTGCAGGCCACAGAACCTCCCCCACCCACTCCTCTAATAGACCCTAATCTCTGTTTACATTAAAGAGACCTTATAAGGTAGTAGGTTGCATAAAGCACTTTTAACTCCAGACAGAACAGAATTGATTTTTGTTTCGTTTATGCATACAAACACCTCCCATATGCTTCCCAGCTGACCCGTGCGGTACATGCAGATACAAGCAAAGTGGGTATGTTATGATTGTAATCTCTCAGATAGCAGAAGCATCTGGCGCTGTGGTAGGGCAGTGAGGGGACGAGAGAACCTGGCCAGGTTTCAAGGCAAATGACTGAGCATGGGCATAGTGGGGCGGCTCAGGGGCGACAAGGACAAGAACTGGCACAGAAAGTCTCAGGCACTTTACAGACACTAGGGCCAAATTTTTGCTCCCAGTTTCACTTGGGAAAACTTGGCCTGACTCCATCAGCTGGGTGTAAATAGCAGCACAGTCTGGCCCTAGATGAGAAAGCCTCGCAACCCGGCGAAGCAGCTATCACCCCTTGTTTTGTTGATGGGGAAACTGAGGCACGCAGGAATGGTGTGTAAGGCGCACCGGCTGGAGAGGGAGCGATGGAGAGCATGGCCATAGACGGCACCTCTTTCCATAGCACTGCTCCCCAGTGACCCTGTGTCCCTTTGCTGCTGGGGCTGGGATGAGCTCATTTTGCTATGGCAACCCTTCAAGGTGACTGCCAGGCGTTTAGTCATTAGGGGATAAAGGAGGAGGAGAAGGAACAGGTTGTTCAAGATCTGCTTGGCCCAGGGCAAAAGCAGGAGAGCAGGTGACTGGCTCAGCACAGCCCAAGGGAGGTGGTGTGTTTGGGGAGGTGGAGGGAGGAGGCTGCCCCATCTGGTCTCCCTGGGCTGAGCTGAGGCTAGCAGAGGTTCTCAGGACTCACTGCTGGGACACACCAGCCTTGCTGGGCAAGTCGTGAGCATGCTGGCCAGTCCAAGTACAGTCGGGGGGCGCTGGCTGAGTACCAAGGCCGTGGGGCTGCCAAGGGAAGGGGGATTCACAGTTCTCCAGGCCGACTCTGGGGCCCCTGGGTTGGCAGCTCTGCTCCCTGCTCACACCCCAGCCAGGCAGCGGAGAAGTCGGTGTCTCTATCTTTCTCGTGAGGACGGTGGGCAGTGGAGGAGGGTCTAACGCATCGTGGGCTCTGTCCCTGTCTCCCATCACCCACCCAGCCTGAGTGAATGCCAGAGAGAGCCAGGTCCGCCTCCTCTCACCCCTCGGGGACGTCCACCACCCCTCACGCCCCGATCCAGCTGCAGAGGGGAGACGGCAGCCTGAGCTGGCAGCCTCCTGCCTACATCACAGTGGGCACTAAGCGGGCAGACTCGCTAGAAGGACCACTCCCCAGAGATGGGTGGGTGGGTGGAGGCAATGGCAGAGGGCTGTGTCAGGGCGGGTGTGAGGGATACTGGCACAGCTGTATGAGCGTGGCACTGGCCTGCATTTGGCTTGGCTACAGCCAGGGTTTCAGGAGAAGTAAATACACCTCGGTCTGTCTCTGGCTGTCCGGAGAATCAGGCTCATCCCCCACTGAGATTGCTGTGGGGAGCGGGTGGATTTAGGGTCAGGGTCGGATTTGAAGGCCCGGGTGGCACTGGGGCCTCAGGTGGGGGCTGTGTCTGCTGGAGCTGCCCCGGGCGCCTGGGGAGTGCTCACTGCTGTACCGGGGGGGGGCTGGAGCATCTGACTAGACGCGCTGTGTTTCTGCCCCGTCTACCTCACCCACTCATGGGATGCTGGTGACTTGGGCCTGGCCCCTGTACCAGGCACAGGGCTCCTTGTGCCGCACCAACACTCTCTCACACACACACTCCCTGTCATACACACGCCCTATACACAAACTCCACCCCCATCACATCCCAGAAACAAACCTCACCCCATCACATACATACACCCTAACACACACACACACACGCTGACACACACACCCTGACACACACACACACACACACACACACACACACACACACACAATCCCTATCATACACACATCCTATACACAAACTCCACCCCCATCACATACATACACCCTAACACACACACACACCCTGACACACATGCACAATCTCTTTCATACTAAGCCCAAAACCTATACACAAACCCCACCCCATCACATACACACACACACAAAACCTATACACAAACCCCACTCCCATCACATCCCAGTCACAAACCTCACCCCATCACATACATACACCCTAACATACACAAACACATACGCACACTCCCTGTCACACCCACACCCACACCCACCCTGTCATACACACACCCTATACACAAACCCCACTCCCATTACATCCCAGACCCAAACCTCACCCCATCACACACACACACACACACACACACACACACACACACACACACACACACACACACACACACACACACACACACACACACACACACACACACACACACACTGGGGCCAGGCACTGCCCCTGATTGTTTCCAGCCCTCACTCCCTTCCAGCCTCATCCGTTTGCCATTTGGGGCTCTCCAGGAGAGCTCCCTGGATCCAGGGGTCCCATTAGCTCCCCTCTCCTGTCCGTGGGTGGTGAGGCAGGGATGTGGCTGGGCCTTTGCTGTACGGGCAGCTGTGCCTGCACTCTTCAGGGTGACTCTCACCTGCCGGTTTTGTCAAATCCAAGGCAATTACCTGAACACAAAGCCCTGTAGAAGGCAGGTGGGGGTGGGGTGAGGGGCCCTATGCCACTCTGCCCCGGGCAATGCATGGGATCATACACTGGACACCATACCCCCACCGGCTGTACCCAATGCAGCCAGCCCTCTGTTCTGGGCCATGATGGGGGAGCTTGCCAGCCCATGGGCTGCCCCACAGCAGGGGCCATTGTATCGCCTGGCAGGCGGGTTGGGTGCCTATTAGATGCTGAGCTCCCCACACACTGTCTGTGAAGAGGCGAGATGCAGCCCCAGCCGGCCAAGGGAGCCTATGACTGGACCTGTCCTACTAGCCTACAGCTGGTCTGTCCAGGGCAGGGGTGGCATTGCAGGGTGTGGGGGAGGCGGCACTGCCCGTGCTGCCCCCGGTCTGGGCATTCACAGAGGGCAACACTCCCCAGGGCTGCACATCCAGCCCTGTCACCAGTGCTCAGTCATGGCCTTCAACTGCCCAAACTCCCATCTCTGGGAGGCTGGCCCACTGCTACCCTGGCCCCTCCCCCCAATCCTTCTTTCCCAGCCCACTTCCCACCCCAAACCCTCCTCTTCAGTCCCTCCCCCTGCCCGCCCCCCAATCTCAGGACCACCCTGTGTCTGGCAGTGAGGAGGAGGGCTCTGGGGCCATGGGGCAGAGTGGTTCTGGGCCCATGCCTCTGTATTGAGCACCGCTGGGGAGGAGGACTGTTCTGTCCTGCACCCCTATGTACAGAGGTGCAAGAAGGGGGCTGTGGGGGTCTCCCAGGACACCCTTATCCAAGGGCTACTTAGCTTGTTGTATTGAGTGATGGGAAGGCAAAGCCGGCTAATGGTGCCAGCGCACTGAGCTCGGGGCTTTTCTCATCTCTGCCCCATCTGCCATCATTCACCCCCTGAGGCTAGGCCCAGATGTCGCAGACATGAAAGGATGCTGTCCAGGTGGGCAGAATTCAGGGTGAGCCCCCGCAGTGCCAGAGACCAAAGGCGGGATGGGCAGCCCCTCTGGGCCCACCACGGCAGCCTCCTGCCTGTTGCCGAGGGAGCGTCAGGCATGTCCCGAGCCCTGGCACCAGACAGCAATGGCACGGCACGTCCCCAGCCATGCCGTCTAGCTCCCATGCCCCGGCGGGCTCCTAGCTGACATGCAAGGACTCCTCCCTCCCTGTCTGAGCTGGCTAGAGGTGGGATCCGTCTGCCGGCTGAAGCTTCCAGAGAGTCAAGTGTAACCTGAGCTCTGTGTGTGTGTGTGTACACATGTGTGTGTGTGTGTGTACGTGTGGTCTCGAGCCCGGGGCATGGAGCTGAGCTGAAGATGTCACAGCAGGGCGTGTCAGCCCTGGCTTCACAAACAGACGTCGGGTCATGAACTAAATAAACTGCATCCGGGAGTTGCTTCAGCTTCTGGCTGTTTAAACAATGCCTGCTTTATCTGGGCCATCCAAGGGGAGGAGAGGCAGTGGAGTGAAGGGGACCCACACCACTCAGCTGTCACCCCACGGCCCAGCCCTTACCCACGTTTGGTTTGAATCCCCCAGCCAGCAGATTCTGGTGCTAATCTCAGGCAACGTAGCCAAACTGTGTTTTAAACACAAGATCTAACGGAGCCGCTGATCCCTGCCATGAACCCCCAGGAGAGACAGGGCTTGTGGGAAAGAAATGGGGGGAGGGGGCTGGAATAGTCTAAACGCCAGACTCTGCAGCCTGGGCAGTCTAGGCTTTGGGCTGGCCCTCGGCACAGGAGGGATTTTCAACCATGGGGCTAAATGGGCAGGTAGAAGACAAGGCCCGGAGCCGCGGACTCACGCTCTGACCTTGGGCAGGTCACCCGACCTCCTTGTGTCATAGAATCATAGAATCTCAGGGTTGGAAGGGACCTCAGGAGGTCATCTAGTCCAACCCCCTGCTCAAAGCAGGACCAACCCCAACTAGCTCATCCCAGCCAGGGCTTTGTCAAGCCTGACCTTAAAAACCTCTAAGGAAGGAGATTCCACCACCTCCCTAGGTAACCCATTCCAGCGCTTCACCACCCTACTAGTGAAAAAGTTTTTCCTAATATCCAACTTAAACCTCCCCCTCTGCAACTTGAGACCATTACTCCTTGTTCTGTCATCTTCTACCACTGAGAACAGTCTAGATCCATCCTCTTTGGAACCCCCTTTCAGGTAGTTGAAAGCAGCTATCAAATCCCCCCTCACTCTTCTCTTCTGCAGGCTAAACAATCCCAGTTCCCTCAGCCTCTCCTCATAAGTCATGTGCTCCAGCCCCCTAATCATTTTTGTTGCCCTCCGTTGGACTCTTTCCAATTTATCCACATCCTTCTTGTAGTGTGGGGCCCAAAACTGGACACAGTACTCCAAATGAGGCCTCACCAGTGCCGAATAGAGGGGAATAATCACGTCCCTCGATCTGCTGGAAATGCCCCTACTTATACAGCCCAAAATGCCGTTAGCCTTCTTGGCAACAAGGGCACACTGTTGACTCATATTCAGCTTTTCGTCCACCGTAACCCCTAGGTCCTTTTCTGCAGAACTGCTGCCCAACCATTCGGTCCCTAGTCTGTAGCAGTGCATGGGATTCTTCCGTCCTAAGTGCAGGACTCTGCACTTGTCCTTGTTGAACCTCATCAGATTTCTTTTGGCCCAATCCTCTAATTTGTCCAGGTCCCTCTGTATCCTATCCCTACCCTCCAGCGTATCAACCACTCCTCCCAATTTAGTGTCATCTGCAAACTTGCTAAGGGTGCAGTCCACACCATCCTCCAGATCGTTGATGAAGATATTGAACAAAACCGGCCCCAGCACCGACCCTTGGGGCACTCCACTTGATACCGGCTGCCAACTAGACATGGAGCCATTGATCACTACCCGTTGAGCATGACCATCCAGCCAGTTTTCTATCCACCTTACCGTCCATTCATCCAGCCCATACTTCTTTAACTTGCTGGCAAGAATACTGTGGGAGACTGTATCAAAAGCTTTGCTAAAGTCAAGAAATAGCACATCCACTGCTTTCCCCTCATCCACAGAGCCGGTTATCTCATCATAGAAGGCAATTAGGTTAGTCAGGCATGACTTGCCCTTGGTGAATCCATGCTGACTGTTCCTGATCATTTCCCCCTCCTTTAAGGGGTTCAGAATTGATTCCTTGAGGATCTGTTCCATGATTTTTCCATGTGTCATTGAAGATGGTGTGAAAGGAGCAGGATCCCCTGGACGCTGTCCAGGAGCAGCATTTCCCTAAGGAACATGGACACGTTCCTCCTGTCCCCAGAGCCCACGCAGCTCCAGGGGCCCCACTGCAAAGCCACCACAGCGGGCTGGGTGCTAATGCCAGGGGGCCTGGCCAGGCAGAACCCTGCAGGCCAGTGCAGCGAGGAGGGTCTGGCAGCAGGGAAAGAGGATGCTGGCTTCATCATCACTGTAGGGTTGCCAGTGAATGCTCTGGGCCCCTGGTCCTTATTTATTCCAGGACCCCTTGGTTAAACTGTATTTGTTTTGAAAGAGATATTTGGCACCAGGGACCTCGCGGGCAGAGGCTCCTCACCCTTCCCCTGGGATTCAGTGCACCAGCCCCTGCCACTGCATTGGAACAGGGCCCTGCCTCTCCCCATCCATCTCCCCGGCTCTTAGAATCATAGAAGCACAGAAGATTGGGGTTGGAAGAGACCTCAGGAGGCCATCTAGTCCAACCCCCTGCTCAAAGCAGGACCAACCCCATCTAAATCATCCCAGCCAGGGCTTTGTCAAGCCGGGCCTTAAAAACCTCTAAGGAAAGAGATTCCACCACCTTCCTAGGGAACCCATTCCAGTGCTTCACCACCCTCCTAGTGAAATAGTGTTTCCTAATATCCAACCTAAACCTCCCCCTCTGCAACTTGAGACCATCGCTCCTTGTTCTGTCATCTGCCACCACTGAGAACAGCCGAGCTCCATCCTCTTTGGAACCCCCCTTCAGGTAGTTGAAGGCTGCTATCAAATCCCCCACTCACTCTTCTCTTCTGCAGACTAAACAAGCCCAGTTCCCTCAGCCTCGCCTCGTAAGTCATGTCCCCCAGCCCCCTGGTCATTTTTGTTGCCCTCCGCTGGACTCTCTCCAATTTATCCACATCCTTTCTGTAGTGGGGGGACCAAAACTGGACGCAATACTCCAGATGTGGCCTCACCAGTGCCGAACAGAGGGGAATAATCACTTCTCTCGATCTGCTGGGAATGCTCTACTAATACAGCCCAATATGCCGTTAGCCTTCTTGGCAACAAGGGCACCCTGCTGACTCATATCCAGCTTCTCAACCACCGTAACCCCTAGGTCCTTTTCTGCAGAACTTCTGCTTAGCCAGTCAGTCCCCAGCCTGTAGCAGTGCATGGGATTCTTCCGTCCGAAGTGCAGGACTCTGCACTTGTCCTTGTTGAACCTCATCAGATTTCTTTTGGCCCAATCCTCTAATTTGTCTAGGTCACTCTGGACCCTCTTCCTTCCCTCCAGTGTATGTACCTCTCCCCCCAGCTTAGTGTCATCCGTGAATTTGCTCAGGGTGCAATCCATCCCATCATCCAGATCATCAATAAAGATGTTGAACAAAACTGGCCCTGGGACCGACCCCCGCAGCTCACCTTAGCCCAGCAGCTCACTCTCCTGCCCCAGTCAGTCCCCTCTAGGCCGGATCTGAAGCAGTGACCTCCAGGAGAGGGGAAAGGTTTCAGGGCAGCTGACGACCGGTCCCCTAAACCCAGCGCTGGAGTAGAACTCATGGCCAGCACCACAGCCCAGCCCCTATCCTTTGAGCCAGCCAGCGCCCGGGGCCCTTCCCCACAGCAGGTCAAAGCAAAGCATGGAAATGCCCCAGGCTGTGTCCCTGGAGGCTTCCTAGCCTGGGGAGCTCCCTTGTCCAGCACCCCACCCCCAGGGACACCCATCAGGTTCACTCTGTGGTTCCGCTATTCATTGTGTATGTGAGACGGCACCAGCCCAGGATAGGCCATGACAGCTCCAACATGCCTGTGACACTCTGTGCGACTGAGCAGCCCCCTGGCCTGCGACTTGGGGGAGCAGGAGGGGGAAGGTGGCTGTGAGTCGACCCAAGGTCAGGACTAGCCAGGGGAGCTGGGATCAGAGCTGGGGTGTGTGCTGCAGAACTGGCTGTGCTTCGTTTGGGCCTGTGATGGGGTGCCTGCCCCACACAGATGGGGAAAGAGTTAACGTGGGCCTGGGAGGCCAATTAACCCACCCGGTTGCACCCGAGATGAGCCAGGCCTAATTAATGATGGAACTCAACTGGGGAGGGTCTGGGTGGTGCTATAAAGCGGAGGAAGTTTGCAGTAGAAGGGAGCCTCAGCCTCTCCTGGGGCAGTGACGAGAGAGCTGGGAACAAGAAGGCTCTGGCTGGGTGAGGAGACGGTCCAAGGAAAGGGTTGTTTGGGAGAAGTCTGGGGGCTGATCCTTGACCGCCTGTCCTAGGGTCCCTGGACTAGAACTTAGGGTAGCAGGTGGGCCTGGGGCTCCTGACCAGACACTGGGGAGGTGATGTGAAGCCCTGAGAAGGAGCTAGGACTCCTGGCTGCCCTGAGGAAAAGGTATATGGACCCCTGAACTCAGAACTGAGGGCAGCAGAGCGGCTGGAGAGACTGGATGTTTGGTTTTGTTGGACTTTCCCCCCCTGCAAGGGGTGGGATTGACGTGACTGGGCCGGGTCACAAGGAAAAGCCAGACAGTCAGACTCCTGCGGGGGCTGTCATGGCTGTTTATAGGGGGTCCTAAAGGACAGCCCGCTACACCACCCCCAGCCGCGTCAACTCTTCCACCGGGGCCACTGTCAGGGATCTGTGTCAGAGGGGTGTATTTCCGTGGGTCTGAAGAGCCGCAGGCATGCATGTGAGGAGCCCAGGGATGGCACTGCCTGCTGCCCATGTGCAGTAGCTTACAGGTGCAAATGGCTCCTGGCTGGCATGGAGCCCTGTTGAGCCTCTCTGGGTGCTTCCCAGCTCTCATACGGGTGAACAGTGAGTAAAGCCAGCCCCACGCACCCGTGCTGAGCTCTGGGAAATGCCTGAGTGCTGTGAGCAGGGCCATTTGTGGAGCTCTGCCCTAGCCCAGCACAGCCCAGAGTCTCAGAAATGTCTCGGCCCCGTCACTGTCAGGCTTCTGGTTCCAGCGGGGGCTGGGCCAAACCGGCAGATTCTGCTCTACGTGCCACGGATGGGGGTTCTGGGGCATCGGCAGAGCTGTGTGTGGGGATCCCAGGAGTGGGATAGGAGGTGGCTGCAGGTCCAGACTGAGGTGCTTCGGTAGAGCTGCTCTGGGGTCCATCACCCCCCAAGCTAAAAGAAAACCAAAGGGCTGGCCTGGGGGCTGCTGAGGCTGTTCGGAGAGCTGGTGGCAGATGAAAATAAAAACCATGAGCCCCAGTGATCTGCCCTGGGGACGGCTACTTGCAGCCCTGCCCAGCGAGCAGGTGGGCGCTGCGGCGGCCTGGCACCCTTTCCTTTCTCTGGACTCGGGAGGATGCTGTTTAAGGACCTGCTCCCAAGCCCATTGCAGTCAATGGCAAGACTTCCACTGTGCACCCCCCTCCGCCCCATGGTTGTGCCAGCTGGTGTCTCTCAGTCCGAAGGGGCTTCCCTCCGCGCTCTCTAGTCTCCTGGGTTTCTTTAATGAGTGGCTGCTATGGGCAGACATGGCTCATACTCTGCACCTTTGCAGGGTGCGAATCAGCTGCTTTGGAGCCAGCGCTGACCTTGGTCAGAGGCAGATCCAGTTAGGGGTTTGTGGAGCCCTGGGCCAAAGCAAATGTGGGGCCTCTCTGCACTCCTTCCACCTGCAGTCCCCCCCCTGCTTCCTTCCACCCCACCCTCCAACCACTCCTGCTGGGGAACAGGGTCAGGGTGCCCTGCTCTTCGGCAGAAGTGCCGAGTGGGTTGGGATGTGGGGGTGCCCATTTTTCAGGGGCCCCCCCAATTGTCCGGGGCTCCTGGGCAAGGGCCATGTTGGCCCAGTGGCTAATCTACCACTGACCTCAGTGCATGCTCTTTCAAGTCGGGGGCTAAGAGGAGAATTTAGTCCATTATAGGGGTCTACAGAGGGTGGCTTTAGGCTGGCCTGGAGCCCTTTGTTGCTCTGTTGTGATGGAGGAGAAGCACTAAAAGGTATTTGTTCCCCCTAAGGGCTTTTTCTTCTGGACTGAGGCCAGGTCTACGCATAACATTGCACCAGTTCAACTACAGGTGAGTTTTAAAACCGGTTTTGTTAAACCAGTGCAGACATCTTTAACTGGGATGGATTTACATTTGGCTTCTCTCAAAGTAGCTGGCGTTGGTAAATTGCTCTGCTCCGAGCCACGTCTAAAGCGATCCAGGCCTTGTTGACACGCAACAGTCGCACCCATTGAACTACATGGCTTTGGCAACTGATTGAGCTAGATTGGGACAGCCCCCTTGGGTGGGGGACCTTTTTTGGTTCTAAAGGGCCGTACATCGATTTGGACCTTGTCTACACATGGGAAAGTTGTGCCAGTTATGCCTAGACAGCAACACAGGTCTAGTTATCCCAGCATAACTACTGTGGGGACGCTCTCATTGGAATATAATGATGGCTTTTTCCAGTTCAGTTTAAACCCCCGTTTCCAGCAATATAAGCTCAATCCAAAAGGCCCTCATCTGCCACCAACTCTCCGAACAGCCTCTGCAGCCCCCAGGCCACATGTTGGTTTAAATTCCACTAGTGTCATTTAATGTTCTAGCTTATCCTGGTATAACTCTCCAGTGTAGACAATCCCTCAGTTAAATCAGTACAAACTTCATGTGAAGATGTCCCCACAGGGGTCTGCACTGGTTTAAAAAAAAACCAAAACTACCTTGAGTTCAGTTGCTGCAGCGTTTGGGTGTGGACCTGGCCTTAGACTGTTCAGCCTGGTATTCCCTGCAGTAGCTGGAGGACGGCTGGGAGGTATCGGGATGTTCTCACACCGTAACTGAAAGGGCCAATGTTTATACAAGATGTTATGTAAGCCATTGAAGTTACACAGGTGTTAAGAAAATACTCAACAAAGAGCTCCATGCAGTTTCTGTACTGGTATAACTATTGCATCTAGGGATGGGGTTTTCTATCAATACAATTTAATTGGCTCAAGCCCTAGTGTGGGTACAGTTTACTGGTGTAAATGTGCCTTATTCCAGTCTAGCTTATTCCCCTTCCCATACTGGGATAACTATATCCATATAAGCACCTTAATAGTGGATAGCTGCATCCATGCTAGGGGTTAACTGTGATGGGTGAGTTAGAATGGGAGCTTTTTGTGTGTGTCAGCAATGCCTAAGAATCTGGCTAAAATCCCTTCCTTTCTGAATAGCTCACCGTCCGCTCTCTTGGCTCCTGTGCCGTCCCTGCCTCACTGGTCCTCCGGACTCCTCCAGCCTTGACGAGACCTGCATTTTTCTTGCCAAAAAATGAGGAGGCCAAACAAAGCTTTCTAAAGGAGCTCTGTCAGGCCACCTTCCCCCGCCATAACAGGCACTGCCCCAGTTCACTTTGTTGGTAGGTCACCTTAAAATATCCGCTTCTCCTGAATCTCCCTGATGTTTGCTCAGAGATGGGTCCAATGCTAACACAAATACTGACTGCATCATGCCATCACTTTGCCACCCATTGTGTTGGCAGCAGAGCAAACATGGGGGGGCTGGGCCTGGCGAGCCACTGTGGCCTACTCCCAGCATGGGAGTGACATACAGGGAGACGTTCTCAGGGCTCTCCACGTTCACAGGAGACACCACGCTCAGGTGAGGGCTGCCAAGGACAGTGATCGGCTCTCTGGTTTCCTGGCTTGCACAGGGCCACAGCCACATGGGGCATCCCTAAATCCTGGCCTGGGTTCAGCAGTCATTGAATGGACAGGTGCCTGCACTGGAGTATATGTACTTTACTTATCTGGCTCCCCATTACCATAGTATCTATCTATCTATCTATCTATCTATCTAGTGTGGCAAACCCAGGACAAACAGCTACCAAAGGGGGGTAGCAACTAGTCCCAGCGGGTTAAAAAGCCTCTCCCTGTCCACGGAGGGGGATAACAATAAGGTTCAGCTGGGAAAAGGGTTGCTAGGGAGCTAATTAGGTCCAGCTGGCTGCAACTGCTGGAGACCTTTTAAAACCCTCCCCTGTAGGAGAGAGGGAAAGGGAGAGTGAGACAGAGAAAGAAGGAGAAGGAGAAGGAGGAAAGCGGAAAGTGGAAAGCGGAAAGCTACTGGGTTTGCCTTGCCCAAACCTGAGTCTCCAAGGCTAAAAAGGACTTAGACTGCTGAGGAGAAGCAGGTACTTTGCCACACTATCTATCTACAGAAAAACACAAACATAACAAACTATACATAAACTTCTTAGAATAGATCAGGGGTCGGCAACCTTCGGCACATCAGGGTAGTCCGCTGGCGGGCTGCGAGATATTTTGTTTACGTTGACCATCTGCAAGCATGGCCCCCTGCAGCTCCCAGTGGCCACAATAGCGATGGGGTGGGAAGGAAGTGGGTACAGAGGACAGGGAAGCGGGGAAAGCATCCCATATCTCTGAGAATTTTTCTTGGGTATTTGTTACGGCGTACAATTCTTTCCACGGTGGCCAAGCTTATGCTGTCTATGTGCCACTCTTCAAGTGCTGTTCCATTTTTGTAGTATTAGCCTTTTAGCCATTATTAATGCTCCACGGAGCCAAAGATTTTCAGATTTATTCTGCTTCAAATTACCATCCCATAGGTTTAAAATGACACCTTTAGCTTGAAACACAACTTGCTCTGATAGGGCAATTCAGTTCTGCCCAAAAGATTAATGTGTAGGAGCATCGCAGAGCGTACGGATTAAGTTAGCACCTGTGGAATCACAGCCCGAGCATTTGTCTGACGTAGTGGTACCTGCCTGGAACAGTCAGCGCTGTATGATTTTCTGCTGGGTTCATCTTAAGCAGAGATCCCAGGAACAGTTGGGAGCCTGGGTTTATGCTCTCACACCCCTGCGAGGCAGGGCAGTGCTGCTGTCCCCATCCCACAAAGGGGAAACTGAAGTCCACACAGGCGAAGGGCAGTGCCCAGGCCCCGTAGTGGCTCTGTGTCGGGGTGGATTTCACACAGTGCGGTGGTGGAGCTATTCTTGCCTGAGGTCTGTTTGGAAGCCTCGGTCACTTTCCATTGCCTCCCTGCCACTGTCAGTCTGGTGCCTGCCAAGGGCTGAGCAATGGAGAGGTGATGCTTCTGGTCTGGGCTGAAGGAAGTTTTCAGCTGCCTGGGCTATGTGTGACCTGTGACTTGGGTCCCTGGAGTGGCTAGCTTGGCCCCAGATCCATTTAATTAACAAACATCCCCCCATGTCATTAGTTCAGAGAGAAATCACTGGGCAAATAGCATTTCCGGGGCAGTAAGTAAGTAATGAGCTGCTGCTCTCCAGTAATGTCAGCTGACAAGGGCGTTCCCGCCAGACAAACAGTCCCTGTCAGCTGACCTCTCTCTCTGCAAACTCACAGCACGGTTCCCATCCGTGCCTTGGACGCTGGCACATCTCTGCCAGATTTGCAGCAGGTCGTGGACTCTTGACGTCAGCGGGTGCGCTGCCCCCCTCTCCTTTGCAAATATTGTCACTTCCCCGGGAGTTTGGCCGCGTATGGTGGGCAAGGAGCCAACACAATGAATTGTAAGGGGACAGGGTTCACCTTGGCTCTGGAGACGGCAGTGCATCAGACTGGAGTGCCTTCCAAGTCAGGAAAGATGGGAAGCCCAGTGCAGATCGGACCAGAAGCAGCGTGGACTTTTACTCCGAATCGGCACTGAGCCGTGGACGTGTATCCAAAGGTTGGGTTCCCTCTGGCTTTGGAAATTGTTGATCATTTTCAGTGCTGCTAGATTTCATTGGGGGCTGCAGACCCCATCCCATGAGGCAGGTTCTTCTCCTGGGATTGTAGCCCAGTTCTGCAGGCCCAAGTGCTTCACAGAGGGATTTCCTAAGGGAGTTAGGTGCCCAGCTCCCCATGGCATTTCAATTTTACCTTTGAAAATCCAGCCCCAAACAGCTGAGAGCTGATCTGAACGGAACCAGTGAGTCATCCCTAGAAACCGCACCCATCGCATTCAGTTAGGGTGGCAGAAAGGGATCTAGGGGTTATAGTGGACCACAGGCTAAATATGAGCCAACAGTGTGATGCTGTTGCAAAAAAAGCAAACTTGATTCTGGGCTGCATTAACAGGTGTGTGGTGAGCAAAACACGAGAAGTCATTCTTCCGCTCTACTCTGCACTGGTTAGGCCTCAACTGGAGTATTGTGTCCAGTTCTGGGCACCGCATTTCAAGAAAGATGTGGAGAAATTGGAGAGGGTCCAGAGAAGAGCAACAAGAATGATTAAGGGTCTAGAGAACATGAGCTATGAAGGAAGGCTGAAGGAATTGGGTTTGTTTAGTTTGGAAAAGAGAAGACTGAGAGGGGACATGATAGCGGTCTTCAGGTATCTAAAAGGGTGTCATAAGGAGGAGGGAGAAAACTTGTTCATCTTAGCCTCTGAGGATAGAACAAGAAGCAATGGGCTTAAACTGCAGCAAGGGAGGTTTAGGTTGGACATTAGGAAAAAGTTCCTAACTGTCAGCGTGGTTAAACACTGGAATAAACTGCCCAGGGCGGTTGTGGAATCTCCATCTCTGGAGATATTTAAGAGTAGGTTAGATAAATGTCTATCAGGAATGGTCTAGACAGTATTTGGTCCTGCCATGAGGGCAGGGGGCTGGACTCGATGACCTCTCGAGGTCCCTTCCAGCCATAGAATCTATGAATCTATGAATTATAGCAACACACTTCGCGGGGAAAGTGCAGCTGGAGGAATTTCAGCAGGTGCCCCAGCCAACTCATCGTAGACCCAAATATTAGCACAAGCAACTAGTTGCTTGAATTGGGAGTGGGGGAGGACATATCAGGACACCTCCATTCAATTGCTAAATATTTCTGTGGGGAATCAATTGTGGACACCTAGCGACCCTAGGATTTTCCAAGGTGACGAGTGATTCTGAGTGACCAATGTGAAATACCTTAAAGGGACCTGATTTTCAAAAAGTGCTGGGCTCTCCTCTCTGGGAATTGGGCCCCCTTTGTGGTCTCTGCTTGGGCCCCCAAAATCACTCCTCGCTTTGGAAAATCTCTGGCATCACATGTATTCATTTCATTTATTTATTAAAGTGCTTAACGTAAAGTGACAGCTGAAAGAACTACAGCTCAGTGTCCAGCCATGGGATGGCTACAGTCCACCCAACCACATTTCCCAGCCTTCATTCCCCCTTGGCGTTGATGCTGCTTTCGCTTCTTGTTATCTGCACGTGTTAAAGTGACCCTCCTCAGGTCAGGGACCTTGTGTGACCTTGTGACTGGAAGAGTGACATGTGAGTCCATGTGGACCTGTATAAATAACCAAATATTGCTTTAATCGGAGCCCAGGGTAAGCCCCAGTATCTGTGTTAATTTCCAGATAGCTGTCTCCCACCACGTGACGGTTGACATTTGGGAGACAGGGTCAATTGTCCTTGTAGCTGAAATGGCCGAGAGATTCTCTGCCACAGAAGCGAAAATGACCAATGGAACCTTGCAGAAGGGCTGTTCTGGGATCCTGTGTGTTGGTGGCAAATGTAACACTGGTGCCTGGGACATTTGAACATTGTCTGAAACAGCTAAAGCTGTCCTCCTTGCCAACAGGTTGAGAAGCCTGAAGGTTGAGCTCTGTGCTTTAGCTGAAGCGGTGGAGAGAAAGCTGAGGACTGTGTTTGTGTTCTCAGGCCCTCCTGATGGGTTGCTGCTGCAAAGAGTAGCTGTTGTACTTTCATGCAATACCCAATGGGCATTACCAGCTTGGCAGGTGGTTAATGAACAACATATCAGCAGCCAATTCTGTATCGGCTGTGGGCATTTTACCATCATTGCAGGGTATGGGTCCACCAACACTGAGGCCTACCATGTGGCTGCAGATAATTTCTACCAGCAACTGCAGTCAATCCTTAATGAAACTCCAAAAACATACGTCAGTGTGGTCCTGAGTGACTTTAATATGCAGCTAGAAAAGGATAACAGACAAGTATGGTCAGGGTGTGTGGTATCAGGCAGAGGAACAGGAATGGGCAGTGACTGCTGGAACTTGTGGCTGGCAATTACATGGTGATCTCTGATTTGCCCATCTGTCACCTAGAGATTAACGAGCAGAACTGGTACAGCCCAGATGGTTTCACCAGGACTATTGCTGACCACGTCCTCATCAATAACTGTTGGCGGTCAACAGTCATGGATATACAAGTAAACAGAGGTACCCAACTTGACACTGATCGTCAGCTTCTGCTGACAGAAGTGTGCCTCTGACTTCACCGCTAGCCAACTGGTGGGCGAGAATTAGTCTGATTCAACCAAAAGCTCATATTCCAGCCAAGCTATCGGATGGCTTTCTGTTTTGAATGGCGTAAGGCCATTGAAACATTAGAGACTGAAGTCTCACTTCGTCTGTCGTCTGATGCATCGAGGGGAAACTCATTTCAAGAGTCTCCTCAATTGTCCATCGCCTACAGTCCCTCTTCTGTTTGAAGAGCGGGCAGGAAGTTGGGCTGGTAGATCCACCTTCCTGCAACCAACGGGAGATCTGGATCGCAGTCCGTAAGCTGAAGTGTGGGAAGGAACCAGGGGTTTGTAACATCATCCCTACATAGCTGAAGTCAGGTGAGAGTATTGTTGTTCCATGGCTGTGTAGGCTCTTCCAGACCATGTGATGCATTAATACCATCCCCAATGACTGGAAGGGTTTTTTTTCTTCCTTTGCTCAAAAAAGAGTGATGAGGCCAAATATAGCAACTATAGCAGTATTATGCTGTTGTCGGTCCCAGGGAAAGTCTTCCTTCCATGTTAATGTCTCGAATCAATGATGTACTGTGATGGCATGGGGGAGTTTCCTGTTTTCCTTGTTGCCTATGGAGGTTTTCTTGGTTTCCTAGGGTTAGATTCAAAGGGAGTGGGACTCAGTTTCCCTGGGTGTTACGGGTTTAACAAGGTGATGGGAGAGGGAGTTTGTTGTTACAGGGGACTGGCGAGGGAACTGGGGACCTGGTTCTGGCCAGTGGGAGAACAATAGGCTGCGAAGAGAGGAGCCCCGGGGGCCTAACCAACCGGTTCCAGCCACAGGGGGCCAGAGACAGAGAAGAGGCCCAGACAACCCTGTTTGCAGGGCTGTTTACCTGGAGAGAAGACAATGGACAGAGGTGGAGCTTGGGGCCAGTGATATCCACAGCCCAGCTGGGAAAAAGTGGGGCTCAGGGCTGGAGAAAGGAAGCAGGCAGAGCCCACCGGGAAACAGGAGAGAGCTGGATGTTCTGGGCTGGGGGGAGGCCAGGCCTGAGGCCCTGAGAGTTCCTGTGCTGTGTTCAACGCTCAATCATCCTTCCTGTTTTACACTGGCTGAGAGTCACTCTGGTCTATAAAACAGGGTTGCATCATCCCCTTCGGGGGTGGAGGCCCGGGGGTCCAGAGTGCGTGGACTCCCTGAGGGGGCCCACGGCGAGAGACAGGCATGCTAAGGCTCAGAGAGGTGCGGCTCCAGGAGGTGGAGGGGCTGAACCCCGAGAGAGAGTGGACCCCCGAGAAGGGCTGTCTCACTGAAAGGGGCACCCCCCCACGGACCGCACGGGGCCAAGAGAGGGCACGACCTGTGAGTCCGTGACATGTACCACATAGCAAAGGCCGGGATGCTCATTGTGGCTTTAGACCTGGTCATTCCACTGTTGACCAGATCTTTACCTTGAAGCAGCTCCTTGAGAAGATGGCTGCATTTAATAAGCCGTGTGCAGCACTTCTTCTACACTTCTGTCAGGCCTTTGATCCCATGCATTGATCAAGTTTGTGGGGGCTCACAGGGCATCCCAGCATCCCTGGGAAAGCAGTGTCATCGAGAGAAGAGCTCCGAAATGGAACGGAAGGCTGTGTCCAAGTCGATGGCAGAGACGCGGCCTGGTTTCCTGTCTCAGTTTGGTGAATCACGGCAGCTGGCGGCCGATCAGGTCGTGCAAGTAGCAGCCACACTGGCCTGGTTATTAATTCAGATAAAACTAAGCCCTTGGCCATTACCATCAAACAGCCTCCAGCTCCACATTACAGCCAGCTCAGTATTAACCGGTCCGGGCAGGACATTGAGCGGGTGGCAGAGGTCGGATATTTGGGAAGAATCATAGACAGTGATGGAGGATGCTCAGAAGATGTGGATGCTCATATAGCAGCTGCTGTGGCCATGTTTCGGGCCCATCAGTAGCCCATAGCGACATCAAGCTTGCTATGAAGCTGTGGATCTACAGAAGCCCAGTTATACCAACTCTGCTGTGTGGAAGTGAAACATGGGCGCTGAAGAACACTGGGTTGATTATTGTGATTCTCAGAGGCTCTGTCAGCAGCTCCATAACAAGGGGCAGGACAAGATCAGAAACAAGGATAGTCAAAGCCAAACCCAGCAGCCACTTCCATCAGCCCTGGCTCAGTTTCGGTGACTTTCTTGGACATATAAGAATGGAAGAGCAATTAATTCACAAGCGTGTCTATCAAGGAATGCCGCTGCATGCCTGGTGATCATGTAGGCACCAAAAGCTTTGCCTGTGATGGCTATAAACTGAATATACACTCTGACCACCTTTAGCACCTCTGACCACCAGAGACCAATCCGGGTGGCGCTTGATTTACACAGAGGCCATGTCTCTTTGATATTTGTCATGATGATGATGAGGAGGACCATATGACAAGCCTGCTGTCAGAGCTAGTAGGCTTTATTCTTAACACCTGATAACTCCGGGGGGCTAAGAGAATACTCAGCTAGTCTACTAACACTAGCAGGCTCTGCTCTGTAATCGACTGGCAGATGCCACCAGGCAAAAGGCACATGGCCCCAAAGCACCCTGAGTCTGATATTCTACAACCCTCCACCAGTGCAAAGTAGGTATGAAATGCTCCCATCCTGCCCTGGGGGATGTGGTTAGATGCTGATAGATGTTTGGCTCTGTGTATGTGTTTCCTCTGTGTGCCGCCCCAACCCTGCACAGACAGCTGGCACAGCAGACCTTGAGCAAACTGCCCAATGACCACAAGATCTGTTAAGGGATGAAGGCACCCAGCCAGGTTTATTGTCGACAAAGCATGGTACTAGTATCCCGCAGACTCTACAGGACCACTAATACATGTATGCCCATAACAATGGACCAGCTCAGTGAATGGCAGGACTTTCCATTCCTCCCTAGGCCAGACAAAGATACTTCCCCTGAGATACATTTTATACCCTGATACTAATAAACAAGTTAGTACTGCCCCTTTGACATAGTTAGTTACTGCCCCCTGACATGGCTAGTTATGACTCATAACCTTGTATATGTTGGTTCAATCAAAACATCTCTATTACTTACTGTCATACTGACCTTATCTTTTAGGAGGGGTCAGTGTGTTCCTGTTATCCTTGGGAAATGGTTTTATACCATTCTTGATATTGGGATGTTCTGGTACCACTTGATATCGGGATGTGTTTGCGTGAGCACTCTGTGACTAGCACTTCTTAGGAATGTGTATTTCTGCAATATCAGCCCTGTTCTTGCCAGATTCTGTGAGCAGGCCCTGCCTCATACCAGGCCTCTAATACAAGGGCTTATGTTTCAGTCTCTCTTCCTACTACATTGGCATGTTCCACCCTCTCTGCTGTTGTGTTGCACAGCTGTAAGCCACTGCACAAGTCAGCCAGTACCAGCCGGAGAGGTGTCCCCTGAGCGCGTGGCTGGAGACAAGGGTGCCTGAAAGCCCCCGGGTGCTGGTATTTGCAATGCCACAAGAAAGGGACCAGGGTTTGACAGGAGCAGAGACATACAGTGTTCTCCTGCTGATATTTGTGCATAGCTGGGTGTGTCTGAAGCTAATGACGCTACAGTTTGAAGTCCGAGGAGATAAGCACTGGAATGGAAAGCTGTGGCTAGGATGAATCTCCAACCATCCGCAAAGGGTGTGAGGCTGACACCAGATGGGAGAAGCTCAGAGCAGTTTGGCTCCCAGGGCAGGTCTCTCCTGGTTTTAGCTGCACAGGGCTGGAACCGAGGATCTCTGTCTGCCACACGTTATTCTTGGACCCAAAGCCTGCCCACTCTGGGTGTGTGGTCACCAGAGGCAGCTGGTGCAGGAATTGGAAATTGGACTGAAATAGACCAGCTGGTGGGTGTGGTCGGCATTTGCGGTGAAACAGACTCACTGTTAAGCATTCACCCTTAGTGCCCTCAGGGGGATCCAGCGAGGCTGAAAGAATCAGGGCAAAATCCTCCATATGCGCAAGGGCCAGCCCTACTGATGCCCCACAGAAGCCTTCAGGCCAGAATGGTTGAAAGAGCTCCACACACTGAGCCCTTGTGAGAATGGGACCCTCGGTGTCATGCTGGGAGCTGCTAGATGCAAAGCTCGGGTGGTGCTTATGCTGGCCTTTGCAGAAGGATGAACCCCAGCCGGATCCCACAGAGGTCACCAGCCCAATGTCCAGTGACGTAACAGGATCAGGCCACAGTGCCCCGTCTCATCACAGGGTGACTCTCTGCAGGGCATTCTCAAACAACGCAACTGTATTTGTTCTCATTCTGTGTTCCAAGAGGAAACTGACCTGATGGCCGTATTCTAATGCCCCATTTGTGCACAGCACAAAAATGGTAGCCTGCTCAAAAGAGCTCCTGGATTGGAATGAGAGGGGGCTGTGGGTCAGGACTGAGGGGTAGCGGCAGAGCTGTAGGTGGGGGGCCCGGGACTGGGAGGGTAGAGGGGCAGCAGGCCAGGACTGAGGGGCAGTGGCTGGGGAGCAGGCTGGAATAGCAGAAGTTAGGTGAGATTTACACAGGTTGTGGAGCAAGAGAGAAACCATTACTTTGATTCATATACTGGCTGGACTGAAGATGCTCCGGACAGTAAGTTTGGGGCACTGACCTATCTCTAGTTCTGCACCTAGAGAAACTGCTTCCTGACCCCTACTGGGGCCTCGGTGTGATCCCTTTATAGAAATGTCACACACCAATGGCAGGCAATGTTCCCTCTAATTTTTGACAGGCTGTATGCGCAAAAAAATTCTTCTATGCAAATCGTTGTGCTTCTGTGCAAATTTTTGTGCACGCGGTGTTTTGTCGTGTGCGCGGGGTTTAGGATCTGTGTGCGCGTGCACAGCTTAGAATCATAGAATCATAGAATATCAGGGTTGGAAGGGACCTTAGTAGGTCATCTAGTCCAACCCCCTGCTCAAAGCAGGACCAATCCCCAATTTTTGCCCCAGATCCCCAAATGGCCCCCTCAAGGATTGGCCCCCTCAAGGATTGAACTCACTGGGAGCACCGGCAGAACTCTGGGCAAACTAGCTGTCTCATCTTCCTGTGCCCTAAATTTGCCAGGGCTCGAGAAGCTGGAGGAATAAGGGTGACTCTTTGCCCTGGGGGGATTTTGTGTCCTGATGTATAGAGACCCCCAAGGTGTGAATGTGCTGGGGGCCAGGTCTCCAGCCCTGTCGGAGACAGAGGGCTCAGATTGAGCCAGATACACGCAGTATCATGGAAACTCTTTTCCAAGCACTCCGTCAGGTGCCCTCCCTCCCATCTCCCGCACACCCCACCAACACAGTGTCTCTTTGTCACCATCACAATGGTGCTGATCACGTCTCTAACTCGCTGCCCTGTCCCCCAAATTAGCATGGAGCTCATTTTCCCCCAAAGGGGTCCTGGAGGACAAGATTATGGGGATAATTATAGGGTGTTGTCTTTTATTACAGGCCTTTAGAAAGGGAACTCGGACCCAGGGCCCTGGGAGGCCTTTGATCTCAGCCTTTGAAACCCTATAGCCCTGGTTACGGAGACAGTTTCCATGTCGATCGTTTCCATGTGGGAACAATGGGCCCTTTATGCAGCCAGCCTGGATATGCAGCCCCCCTCCCCCCACTGCAGTGCCATGTGTACCAGCTGGGGAAAGGGACGGGCTCCGGATCAGAGTTCAAGTCAACATCTATAAACAGTATTCTTTCTCCAGGACCAGCGTGCACAGGAAGGCCTGATCTGTCCCCGTGCAAATTGCACGAGGGAGGGAGGAGGGGAGGTGCAGCTTGCACAGACAGGCAAGGTGTGGCTATAGGGGTGAGGGCAGTGGTGGCCCCTGCACGGGGTGGGGGGGGGCAGCCACCATTTGTCTGTGCTCCCTCTGGAGGCCACTAGTGTTTTGGGTGGGGTGGGGACGTGGTCAGGACTCTCCCCGCCTCTTTCACAGTGGGTGGCTCCTGGAAGGGGGGCGTGTGCTGCAACCTGCCAAAGCTAGAGGTAGGCCAGGCTCCTGGAGACTCCACAGCTGCCCTGATGTCCCAAGGCTCCGGCCCTGGCACAGTGCAACCTCCGCCCCTCCGAACCACCGAGCACTCAGTCGGAGACAGATGTGCCACGCTCCTGTGCCCATGGTGGGGATCAGGGGTGGGCACTGACCACCTGGCCATCTGCAGACTCAACGTCACAGAGGGGATCAGCACCAGCGCTGTCAGGTCTGGTGGAATATGCCCCCTGTGGGGGAATTTCCCAGTTACTTTCAGGAAATGTCACCCAGTGGATCACTTCTCCCAGTGCACAGCGGGTGATGCTGGAGATGGGCCCCCGTGGGTTAATTTAGCCTGGAGGAGAGTATGATATCTGCGAGCACTGAATTCCTTTCTAGATCCCCAGCTAGGAATGGCACAGAATCACAGAAATGCGGGGCTGCAAGGGACCGCGAGAAGTCATCAAGTCCAGCCCCTGCACTGAGGCAGGACCAAGTAAACCTAGACCAGCCCTGACCGGTGTGTGTCCAACCTGATTTTAAAAACCTCCGATGAAGAGGATTCCACCACCTCCCTTGGGAGCCTGCTCCAGAGCGTAACGCAGCGTTAGAAAGTTTTCCCTAATCTCTAACCTAACTCTCCTTTATTGCAGATTAAGCCCATTACTGCTTGTCCTACCCAGGGCCGGCCCTACCTTTTTGGCCGCCCTAAGCAAAAAAAACCAAAACCCACAAGCGCCGCCCTCCCCCCCCCCCCCCCAACGCCGCCCAGCCAAAACGCCGGGGGGGCTGGCGGGGAGGGCGGCATGCCTGCCGCCCCGCTCCCCCTGCTGGTGGGGAGCACGGAACACATGCCGCCCCGCTGCCCTGGCCATCGGGGAGTGGAGCACGCCTGCTGCCCCGGCCGGGGTGCCAGCGGGGAGCGGAGCACGCCTGCTGCCCCGCTGCCCCGGCCGGGGTGCCGGCGGGGAGCGGAGCACGCCTGCCGCCCTGCTGCCCCGGCCGGGGTTAAAAAAAACCTTGAGTGCCGCCCCCCTCCAGGTGCCGCCCCAAGCACGTGCTTGGTAGGCTGGTGCCTGGAGCCGGCCCTGGCCCTACCTTCAGTGAACATGGAGAACAGTTGATCACCGTCCGCTTTATATCAGCCTTTCACATATTTGCCAACTGTTCTCAGCTCCCCCCTCAGCTGTCTTTTCACCAGACTAAACATGCCCAGTTTTTTTTTAACCTTTCCTCATAGGTCAGGGTTTCTAAACCTCATTTTGGTTGCTCTCCTCTGGACTCTCTCCAATTTATCCACATCTGCTGTAAAGCATAGTTCCCAGAACTGGACACAGACTCCAGCTGAGGCCTCTCCGTGCCAAGTAGAGTGGGACAGTTACCGCCCTTGTCATGTCTTACATTCGGTCATTGCCAGAACCAGCTCCACCCTCCAGCAACACCAGCGTAAGAACCCTGGTGTGGATGGGCGGCTGCAGCTGGTGGACCCCGGGGGTAGATAGGGTGCTGATGGAAGACCTGAGCCGGCACTAGCAATTTGGGGGCGTTTTTGCAAACCTCCTTAGGGTAGAGAAAGGTTTGGGAAGGGAGTTGGTTCCATGGCCGGGTCAGCCCTTGGCCCTGCTACTGAGGCCTGGTCTGCAGTGTGGAGAAAGGCGTCATGTTAGAAAGCATGTTAACTCAGCGTAGCTTTGTCACAGTGTTAAGGACAGCAGGGTTAGCTGGATGTAGATAGCGCTGTGCTCCCCTACTTAGAACATTTGCTAACGTGATGCTTTTCCCCTCTATCCATACAGAGGAGGCCTGAGTTTCCTACCCAGTTGTGCTGGTGTTTTGTGTGACGTGGGTGTCTCTCTGTTAGGAACTGCTCTTCCCAGGGTCATGCTGGGACTGGGTGCAGAGGGTGAAACATTCGCAACACCACCCCGGCAAAAGCGGAATTGGGTGGGTTGTCTTGGCAAAGCGCGCGACCATCCCAAATTCCCCAGCTCTGACCTGTAGGGTGTAAAGACAGCTCCGGGAAGGTATTTACAGACTGTGATCAAGTCACCCCTTAACCTTCTCTCGGTTAAGCTAAACCAATTAAGCTCCTGGAGTCTCTCGCTATAGGGAATGTTTTCCAGTCCCGCAATCATTTTTGTGGCTCTTCTCTGCACCCTTTCCAATTTACCAACATCCTTCTGGAATTGTGGGCACCAGACCTGGACACAGGATTCCAGCAGCAGTTGCACTAGTGCAAATCACAGAGAGAAAATAACCTGTCTACTCGTATTTGAGATTATGATGAGATAACTGGCTCTGTGGATGAGGGGAAAGCAGTGGATGTGCTATTTCTTGACTTTAGCAAAGCTTTTGATACAGTCTCCCACAGTATTCTTGCCAGCAAGTTAAAGAAGTATGGGCTGGATGAATGGACGGTAAGGTGGATAGAAAACTGGCTGGATGGTCGTGCTCAACGGGTAGTGATCAATGGCTCCATGTCTAGTTGGCAGCCGGTATCAAGTGGAGTGCCCCAAGGGTCGGTGCTGGGGCCGGTTTTGTTCAATATCTTCATCAACGATCTGGAGGATGGTGTGGACTGCACCCTTAGCAAGTTTGCAGATGACACTAAATTGGGAGGAGTGGTTGGTACGCTGGAGGGTAGGGATAGGATACAGAGGGACCTAGACAAATTAGAGGATTGGGCCAAAAGAAATCTGATGAGGTTCAACAAGGACAAGTGCAGAGTCCTGCACTTAGGACGGAAGAATCCCATGCACTGCTATAGACTAGGGACCGAATGGCTGGGCAGCGGTTCTGCAGAAAAGGACCTAGGGGTTACAGTGGATGAAAAGCTGAATATGAGTCAACAGTGTGCCCTTGTTGCCAAGAAGGCTAACGGCATTTTGGGCTGTATAAGTAGGGGCATTTCCAGCAGATCGAGGGACGTGATTATTCCCCTCTATTCGGCACTGGTGAGGCCTCATTTGGAGTACTGTGTCCAGTTTTGGGCCCCACACTACAAGAAGGATGTGGATAAATTGGAAAGAGTCCAGCGGAGGGCAACAAAAATGATTAGGGGGCTGGAGCACATGACTTATGAGGAGAGGCTGAGGGAACTGGGATTGTTTAGCCTGCAGAAGAGAAGAATGAGGAGGGATTTGATAGCTGCTTTCAACTACCTGAAAGGGGGTTCCAAAGAGGATGGATCTAGACTGTTCTCAGTGGTAGAAGATGACAGAACAAGGAGTAATGTTCTCAAGTTGCAGAGGGCGAGGTTTAGGTTGGATATTAGGAAAAACTTTTTCACTAGTAGGGTGGTGAAGCGCTGGAATGGGTTCCCTAGGAAGGTGGTGGAATCTCCTTCCTTAGAGGTTTTTAAGGTCAGGCTTGACAAAGCCCTGGCTGGGATGATTTAGTTGGGTTTGGTCCTGCTTTGAGCAGGGGTTTGGACTAGATGGCCTCCTGAGGTCCCTTCCAACCCTGAGATTCTATGATTCTATGATTCCCCTGTTTATACATCCGAGGATTGCACTGGCCTTTTTGAGCCACAGCATCACACTGGGAGCTCATGTTCTGCTGATTATCTGCCATGACCCCCAAGTCTTTCATAGTCTCTGCTTCCCAAGATAGAATCCCCATTCTGTACGTGCGGCCTGCGTTCTTTGTTCCTAGTTGTGTAACTTTACATTGCCCATCCCGAAACACGTATTGTTTGCTTGTGTCCAGTTTACCAAGTGATCCCATATCACTCTGTGGCAGTGACCTGTCCTCTTCCTTCTTTATCCCTCCCACAATTTTGGTGTCATCTGCAAACTTTATCAGTGATGATTTTATATTTTTTTCCAGGTCATTGCTAAAAATGTTAAATAGCGTGAAGCCAAGAACCAATCCCTGCGGGGACCTCACGGGAATCACCCCCACTCGGTGACAGTTCCCCATTTACAGTTATATTTGGAGCCCTATCAATTAATCCATTTAATGTGAGCTGTGTTAATTATTTTTCATTCTAGTTTCTTAATCAAAACGTAATCTTATCAAATATGGCAACCAGTTAGTGTGTCGGGATCTATTTTCCATGTTGATTGGCATTGATTATATCCCATCCCTCTCATGTTGTGTTAATCAGATCCCGTATCAGTTGCTCCGTTGTTCTGATTACTGGAGGGATGGACTGGTCTTCAAATGGACAAACTAGTGAGAAGCCACTCTGCCTACTCAGTTCTCAACAGAGATACTCTCGGATGGGGTGGGCCATCACAGAGAGAGGTGTGTGTATGGGAATGGATAACTAGAGAGAGCTAGAGGGAGGGGTGTATGTGGGGACAGAGAGATAGAAAGCAAGCTAGATAAAGGAGTGCATATGGGGATAGATAGAGGAGTGTATATGGGGATGGATGGATAGAAAGAGGAGTACCTCCCCTGCATTCCCTTTTAAACACCAGCTGATGTGCCAGTGCTTGAGTGTGGTGTGTTAGCCGTACAGATGCAACACTCTATGGGTTTCCGTCTGCACTGGGAAGAATCCAAAGACTAGGAGTGGCACAGAACCGCAGGTTTTCTAATAGCTTGAGGATTTCACTGATGTCTGCTCTTGTTCAGCTAGTACCCAATAAGTGGGGTGGCAGATCTGCTTCCGATCCACTGCTTGCTTTCTCTGTAGATACAGGGACAGGGGGACGCTGCCTAGTGTCTCAGCTGCTGACTCTTTCAGATGGCCTGAAACTCAGAGCACCTGTGATTGTTCTGGCCTAACAGCACTGACCTAGCACTAGGGTGACCAGACAGCAAATGTGAAAAATCGGGACACGGGGTAGGGGGTAATAGGAGCTAATATAAAAAAAAGACCCAAAAATCTGGACTGTCCCTATAAAATCGGGACATCTGGTCACCCTACCCAGCACTCAGGCTGTTCAGTAACTGAGCTTGCCACCTGTTTTTGTTACAGATAGAGGAGTGGTTTTTTTGTTACACCCATTGCTTTGTTACTGGTTCTGATCAGCATTCCCTGGCAGGGGCCGGAATGACTGAGTAGAAATCAGAATGCCAGATCACTTTGTAGGTCTGATTAACAATGTACTGACTTCTCTCTCCAGGTGACCCATTGAAACTCATTTCTGGCTGCCAGCGTTTGGTATCACTTTCTGTGCTGCAGGGTTATAAATAGCAGAGGCTGCAAAATGCTTTGAGGCTGAATCCTGTAAGGCAAATTGCTTTGAGTGGCCATTTACTTCCAAACAAAATTCTGCTGGAACCCTTGAGGATGCTTTAAAGACCACCACGGTATGTGGTCACTTGTGACAGGTTCACCCCTTAACGTGTAGTAAGCCCCAAATCGCCCTGCTTTAAATTCAGGGTGTTGAGACATGTCCGGGGAATTCTCTGACCCAGATTTTCAGAACTTTGTGCTGAGAATGAACATCCAGTTTGCACGAACAGTTTCTGCACAGCTGCAGACAAGTGCGGTATTTGCATGGGCAAATGGCCAGACAAATGCGTAACTAGCCACCTGAATGCTCAGTTATGGTGACACTGTGCAGTGGTGGCACATTTACATTTTGCACATGACTAGTAATTTGTATTGCAATAGTGCCTGTCATGGATCGGGGCTCCTTCATGCCAGGCACAGTAACACCATGTGTACACAGCTTAGATACTACAATGACAGGCACTGTAGAAAGTCACAAGAGAGATTTAAATCTGGCTCTAAATATTTGAACACTCCCTCCTTGGGCTGGGCATGCATGGGTAGAAATAAAAAGGAGCCACGCAAGTTAACTGGGCGCAAGGAAGCAATATGCATTTTTATAGGGCTAAATGAAAATTTATGCGTCTGGGAACAAAGAATGTAGGCCACGCAGACAGGATGGGGTGGGGGGGCTCGCTCCTGGGAAGCAGGGACTCTGAAAAAGATTTGGGAGTCATGGTGGATAATCAGCAGAACATGAGCTCCCAGTGCAATGCTGTGGCCAAAAGAGCTAATGTAATCCTGGGATGCACAAACAGGGGAATCTGGAGTAGGAGCAGAGACCAGACAGATTATTTTCCCTCTCTACTTGGCACTGGTATGACCGCGGCTGGAATCCTGTGTCCAGTTCTGGTGTCCACCATTCAAGAAGGATGTTGGTAAATTGGAGAGGGATCAGAGAAGAGCCACGAGAATGTCTAAAGGATTAGAAAACCTGCCTTAGAGTGATTAGGGTGACCAGATGTCCAGGTTTTATAGGGACAGTCCCGATTTTTGGGTCTTTTTCTTATATAGGCTCCTATTACCCCCACCCCCTGTCCCGATTTTTCACACTTGTTGTCTGGTCACCCTAAGAGTGATAGACTCAAAGAGCTCAACAAAGAGAAGGTTAAGGGGTGACTTGATTACAGTCTATAACAGTGGTGGGCAAACTATGGCCCACGGGCCACATCCAGCCCATCAGCCAATTTAATCCAGTCCTTGAGCTCTTGCAGGCGAGTGGGGTCTGGGGCTTGACCCACTCCCACGCTCCAGCCGGGCAACAGGGTCAGGGGCCGCTCCGTGTGCATGTGCTGCAGCTCTGTGTGCTACTGGAAGCAGCAGCATGTCCCCCCTCCAGCTCCAACGTTTAGGGCAGCCAGGGGGTTCTGCGTGCTGTCCCCACCCCTGGGAACTGCGGCCAATGGGAGCTGCAGGGGTGGCACCTGTGGATGGGGCAGCATGCAGAGCCACCTGGCCACGCCTCCACATAGGAGCCGGAGTGGGGACATGCCGCTGTTTCCAAGAGCTGCTTGAGGTAAGCACTGCCCAGAGCCTGCATCCGTGAGCCCCTCCCTCACCCCAACCCTTCCTGCCCTCCGAACCCCTCGATCCCAGCCCAGAGCACCCTCCTGCACCCCAAACTCCTCATTCCCAGCCCCATCCCAGAGCCTGCACTCCTAGCCGGAGCCCTCACCCCCCCCACGAACCCCAACCCCCTGCCCCAGCCTGGAGCCCCCTCCCACACCCTGAACTCCTCATTTCTGGCCCCACCCCAGAGCCCGCACCCCCAGCCAGAGCCCTCACCCCTTCGTGAGCATTCATGGCCCGCCACACAATTTCCATACCCAGATGTGGCCCTCAGGCCAAAAACTTTGCCCACCTCTGGTCTATAAGTACCTACAGGGGGAACAAAGATTGAACAGTGGGCTCTTCAATCTACCAGAGAAAGGTCTAACAGATGGGATTCACCCAAGACTTCTGATGGCACTTAAATATGAAATTGAAGAACTATTTAACTGTACTATGTAACCTATCACTTAAATCAGCCTCTGAACCAGATGGCAGGAGGGTAGCTAATGTAATGTCAATTTTTAAAAAAGGCTCCAGGGGCAATCCTGGCAGCAGGATCCGTACGCCTAACTTCAATATCAGGCAAATTGGTTGAAACTCTAGTAAAGAACAGATTTACTGGACATATAGATGAACACGATATATTGGGAAAGAGTCTACATGGCATTTGTAAAGGGAAATCCTGCCTCACCAATCTATTAGAATTATTTGAAGGTGTCAACAAGCATGTGGACATGGGGGATCCAGTGGATAGAGTGTACTTAGACTTTCAGAAAGCCTTTGACAAAGTCCCTCACCAAAGGCTCTTAAGCAAAGTAAGGTGCCATAGGATAAGAAGGAAGATCCTCTCATGGATCAGTAACTGGTTGAAAGAAAAGGAACAAAGGGTAGGAATAAATGGTCAGTTTTCTCAATGGAGAGAGGTAAATAGTGGGGTCCCCCAGGGGTCTGTACTGGGCCCAGTCCTATTCAACATATTCACAAATGATCTGGAAAAAGGGGTAACCAGTGAGGTGGCAAATTGTGCAGACGATATAAACGAGGGCTGTGTATTTGGGCTGGAGATAGGGTCACCAGACAGCAAATGTGAAAAATCGGGATGGGGTGGGGGGTAATAGGAGCCTATATAAGAAAAAGACCCAAAAATTGGGACTGTCCCTATAAAATCGGGACATCTGGTCACCCTAGTTGGAGACGGGGTGTGTGTATGTGGGGATGGCTAGAATGAATATTGGCCAGTCTCATTCTGAACAGCAGCCTCAGTGAACCCTCCTTGTTTGAATTCTGTGTGAGATTCCCCTGCCCTCCACTCTTGCCTGCTCTCTGATACAAATCTCTTTTGCAAATCAAATCAGGATGGGGCTGGCCGTCACGCAGCTGAGCAGCTAGGGCCGGGGAGGAACAGAATGCAGGGCCCCTTATTTGCCAGTTAAATTCCTGAAGGAGAGGGAGCCGTGCCCAGGAGCTGGCTGGGATGGCAGAGCCATTCCCTGGGTTTTTAACAGAGCTGAAGGAGTCCTGCCCCAAACGTACCTGCAAACATGCATTGGAATGTTTAAACTCCTTCCCCTGGCCAGTGGGCTAGGTCAGGTCAGCCGGTGCTGGGCCCCTTCCCAAGCGTGGCAAGCGCTCCTCTCCTCCCACCCCTCGCTCAGGAGTCTTCCTTAACCAGCAAAAGACTGAGCAGCGGGAGAAGGCTGCCCAGCAGAACGCCCACTGCCGGGTCAGCTCTCCAGGGCAGCGGGGGCCTAGCCTCGGCCACCTGCCCCGCTCCAGCTCATTCCACACAAGCAGCATGGTTACCTGAGCTAACAAGGGCAAGGGGAGCCTCCTCCTTTGGCCAAGCCCAGCATGTCGGTGCCTGCCCGTACCTGGCCTAGCTCCCACAGGCATGCCAGCAAAGCTAACCCTTCACTGTGGCTGAGAGCGCAGGGTCCGGGCCACCCCATGTAACCTGGCCATCTGCCGCCATGGGCACTGACCTAATGACCTGGCCCCAGTTCCCCAGAGAGTCTGGCCCGGGAGCTGGCTAACCTGCAGGAAGGCCCTGTGCGGGGAAGGGGAAAGCCCTTGCCAGCTCAGACAGGGAAGCTGGCTCTACTGCCAGCTGGTGGAGAGCAGGCGCCAGGAGCAAGGGTGGCGTCCTTCCTACACCTGTACCGGGGCAGCGAATACTGGGGAGAGCTCGTGAAAATGGCCCCCAGCTCCTAGCCCACGCGCCACACAACAAGTAACTCGTCTGCCTCGGCCCACAGCTGCGTATCTGCTTTGCCAACCAGGGGGTGCGCCCGGCGAGATCGCTCCCAACTTTCCCTACATCCCATTTAAATCCCCTGGCACATACCCAGCTACACCCCATTAGGAGACCCACTGCATCTTCCTTTAGCAGCCCTGTATGCAGGGACACCACTGGGGGAGCAGGGGGGGCGGGTAGTTCCCCAGCACTGCAGGCCCAGGTGAAGGGAAGCTGTAGTGTAGACAGGGCCCAGGCACGGCGTCTACTGGCTCCAAGTCGGGTAGAGTCACTGCACCCGGAAGATGGCACCTCTAAATTTGGCCCAGAGAGGCAGCTGGGATGACAGGTCAGGGCTGTAGAGGTGGGCAGGGAGGGTGAGGGGTTAGCTGATGCCATGGGAGTGAAGGGGGTCGCTGTCCAGTGAAGGAGAGGGAGGGGCGAGCCCTGGATGTGCTGAGGGACGTGGGGGCTGGAGGAGGAGCCCCAGGAGATCCTGCGGGAGCCATCAATGAGGAGTGAGTACAGAGCCCCCCGAGGAGCACGCTGTGGGGGAGGGGGCAAACAAAGGCAGAGCAAGGAGGAGGAGGATGGAGAGTAGGCCAGGACTTCTGCCACGTGGGGGGGATGCTGCTGGAGTGGCACAAAGAAGCTGCAATCAGGCCTGGAACATTTTCAAGCTCGGGTCCTAACGTGTGTGTGGACAGGCATGTCCGTGTGTGTATGTGAGTGTGTGTGCATGCGTGATTGTGTTTCCCAAAGTGACAGGGAGGCGGAAAAGCAGAGCCACTCAGAGCAAAGCCCCAGAGCTCTCCTGGGATCTCCTGTGCTGAGCTGCTGCCCCTGGGGAAAGCAAACGAGGTAGCAGGTTCTATGTGTGAAGAGGGCACTGGGCACTGGGAGGTGGAATGCAGAGCTGGGCACTGCCCGGTGCTACTTGCAGAACCACTCAGTGGTGCAGGGGAAGGCTGCAGGGTGCTGGGCCAGGCGCTGTCCTTGCACACAGCTCGCTTGGCACTCACGGGGTTAAGGCAGAGCTATATTTCTAGGCCTCTGTCTCCGGATGACTTCGTGTTTCCGAGCAGTCCCGTGGTCTGTAACATGAGAGCGTTAGAGTCGGCCACGGGGGCTGGACGGCTTAGTGTTCCCAGCACACCGCCTCTCACACACAGGGTCTGTCTGTTGATAAAATCAGAGACCCCTTAATCCTCAGGTGGGGAAACTGAGGCATGGGGCGTTTTAGGGCCCTGGCTGAGGGCATGCAGCCAGATGCAGAGCCAGGCATGGAACCCAGGAGTTCTGACTCCTCACCACCTGCACTATCTGCGGTATCTCTGTCCCCCAATGCCATAGCATCTGAGCGTCTCACAATTAGGGTGCCCAGATGTCCTGATTTTATAGGGACAGTCCTGATATTTGGGGCTTTTTCTTATATAGGCTCCTATTACACCCCACCCCATGTCCCGACTTTTCACACTTGCTGTCTGGTCACCCTACTCACAATCTTACCTGTCTTTATCCTCACACACCCCTGTGTGGTAGGGCAGGGCTATTATCCACATGTCACAGAGGGGAAACTGAGGCACAGCGAGATTAAAGGACATGCCCAAGGTCCTACAGGCAGTCTGTGGCAGAATAGGGTCTCCAGTGAGCCCTGAGCCCCACACCTGCCCAAAGCCAGAAATAGAAGGGCCCTCTCTTGGGAAGAAGGATGGGCTCATGGATTGGTCCCTGTCTGGCCCCTCAGGAGATCTTGGATCAATTCCTGGCTCTTCCGCAGACCCCCTGGGCAAGACACGTGGTCCCAGATTGTCACAGGCATTTAGGCTTCTAACTTCCATTGACATCAGTGAAGATCTGGGCCTTAGCTGCTCTGTGCTTGTTTCCCATCTGGACCCTGGAGATAGCAGCACTGCCTGCCCCAGTGGGGCGGGTGACAGTGCGTATGGAGGAGTTCAGATGGGACGGTGTTGAGGCCAGGTAAGTGCGTGGACAGCTGGAACCCAGGAGTCCTGACTCCCTGCTCGAGCCACAAGACCCCACGCCCAGAGAGTGACTTCTAGGACTGCCCCAGTTTCACCGTGTGCCAATGCAGCAGGCAAGAGCTGCCCCCTGCCCATATGGTGGCTGGCTGAGGCCTTGTGGCTGCTTTGCAGGTGAGTAAAGGGGAGCGAACGGGCTCTGGGGCTGGTGCACGTCCCAGCAGGCAGGTGCAGGCAGGCCCAGGGAGGTGCCACCAATGGGAGTTGCAGAGAGCGGGAGGATGAATCAGGCAGAAACCACTGCCCTGGTGCTGTGTGGCTGTAGGGGCCACAAACAGGAACCTGCCTCACCCCGAGAGCCTCAGATAGGAGGACCCAGAGGAGAACTACCCAGTAAAGAACCCCCACCACATCTTGCTATGCCCCAAACCCTCTAGAGACATTCCCACGGAAAGTCCCTGCTCCTAGGAAGGGACTGTACCCCTATATACACTGTCCCCTAAGGCAGGTCCCATCCCCAACAGGGGGAGACCCCAGCCCACAGGAGACAGCACATCCCCAACCACCCAGAGCAGCAGGACACAGACAACCCCTCCCCAGGGGAGAATCAAACCTGATCCCCCCCCAGGCAGATCATCCATCCTGAGGCCCCCTCCCCAGGACAGAGTCCTCCTGGGAAGAGACTCTACCGTGCTCCCCCCCATCATACACATGCACAGGAGGGACCCTCACGCTCAAGCAATGTTGTCAGCTCTTGGAATTGCATCCTGAGTCTCACAGTCGTTGTTGGTTTGCCTTAAAGCCCCAGTTCCCGGAGTCAGGTGATGACAGGAGACTCTCAGCTTTGTAGTCAGCATCTGGTGCTGGGGAGGAAATGTGCCCCCTACAGGATCCAGGAGGTGAATAAAAAACCTACCATAAGTACCTGTGACAATCTCAGGATTGGCGGGAGGGGGGGGGCGTGATTTTGGAGCCCTTGGGGTTAGTGGCACTGCCCCAGAGATCCCCTCACCTAGGCAAGGCCACATCCCCCCCACTGCACGCTCCCCCAAGGAGTCCAGACAACCACCGATCAGTCCATCCCACTCTGCCCAGTCCCAAGTGTCCAGAGCCAGGGCAGAGGCACAGGCCTTCTCCATTGGACCATCCCTTTGGCCTTGAAGGCGAGTGCCCTGTTACGGTGTTTAGATGTTGCTTGTAACTATTAGAACTGGGAGCACTGGCTGCTGGGAAGTCTAAGGCTTTCACAGACAAGCGGCGGGGTGCTAAGGAACCAAAGTTTGAGTGTGGTTCCTTCTTTAGAATACGAAAACCTGGAATTTTACACAAAGGGGACCATAAATTCACAGTTCCTCTTAAAATCATAGAGAAGAAGGGACCTTACACCTATCGACTTTCTGATGGACGGGTATGGCATGCTTCTTATCTTGCACCTGCCTATGCACCAAGAGGAGATTATGCCAACACCCAGTCTGCATTGGATGACTTCACCGTAGCACACACACAACAAGACATTGCACTGGAACCGGGGCTTGAGAGGCGGCCTGTCAGACCCAGACGACCACCTGTCTGGACTAGAGACTATATTATGTAGTATCTATGTAGTGTTTTCAGTGTCATATTTCTGCCAACAGTATAGTGTCTTGTTTCATATTTGTTCCTGTGGTTAGAACAACAATGTTATTTTAATTGGGAGAGTTTCTTAAGAGAGGAGGGAATGTGGTGTTTAGATGTTGCTTGTAATTATTAGAACTGGGAGCACTGGCTGCTGGGAGTCTGTAAGGACAGGAAACGGGGAGGAGGGAGTTGAGAGTCTAGGGCTACGTCTATACTACCTGCCTGATTCCGTGGGTAACACTCGATCTTCTGGGATCGATTTATCGCGTCTCATCTAGACGCGATAAATTGATCCCGGAAGTGCTCGCCATCGACACTGGTACTCCTGCTCCGCGCGCGGAGTACGCGGAGTACGCGGAGTCGACGGGGGAGCCTGCCTGCTGCGTCTGGACCCGTGGTAAGTGCTGTTATTCACGTAGCTGAAGTTGCGTATCTTAGTTCGACCCCGGGGGTTAGTGTGGACCAGCCCTAGGAGAGCTACAGAGGGTGCAGCAGCAGCTTGGTGAAGAGGTTTCAACTTTAAAAATAAAGACCTGTTGAAGTTGTTAGTACCTTGCCTGACTGATACAACACCTGTGCAGCCGGGGCTGCTGCTGCAGTGAGCATCTCCCTCACTGCTCTGCAGGTATTATGGGTCCCACCCCGTTCCCACCAGTGAGACGAGTAGGTTACAGCCCCAGTTTCAGAGCCTGGCTCTGTGGCTCAAGCTATAGCAGTTGCTGCTCTCAGCTCAGGAAGGCCCCCCCCTTGGGTCCCTGATGGTGGGCACCCCAGACGTCTGACAGTGACACAGTAAGAGGCCCCGTTCAGGGAGCTCAGAGCTGGCTTCACACCTCCTGTAGCGCTGGGAGGTTTCCCCCGCTGAGGAGAGCCAGGCAGGTCACGTTGCTTCCACCCTCTCCCAGGGATAGGTGGGGTGAGGGCAGAGCAAGAGGCCTGGTTTCAGAGTAAGTACATTTCCCCTGCTTTGTTCCTGTGCAAACAGGGTGTGTTTCATTCATTCATTCGTCCTGGAGCCTGGCAGAAACCAAAGCCTGATGCTCATCACTCGGCAGCCGCTTTCTTGTCCACGTTGTTGTGCGAGGGGCATTTTGAGAGCTCCTGGAATGGGGCCGAGCTAGGAGCTGGGACCCCAAACCCACCATGGATTCCCCCGGTGGCACATGTCGCTTCCCCTCTTTCTACCGTCCTGAGAGAAAGGGACAATCGCAGGCACACGGCCGTGTGAACTAGCTGGGTGACATTGCAGATTTATAGCTTTTAGAGAGCCCCACTCCAGGTGGCAGCCCCAATGCGCTAGGCACGGTAGAAACATACAGGGAGAGGCAGCCCCTGCCCCGAAGCACTTACAGTCTTAACAGAGAAGGGGAAACTGAGGCACGGAGCGGAGACGTGACTTGCCCAAGGCCAGGCAAGTGGCTGAGCCGGGAGGAGAACCCACTAGCCCACGCTGCCTGCTCTGTGACAGGCTTTGCAGGTGTAACGAGCTACATATACTGCAGCATGACTCAGGACGTGACTTGGCTCCCAGCTGCGGCACGGGAACCTGATCCAGGGGCTGGGGCAGCGCCAGGTCTCTGCTCTCGTGTCTCTTTGGGAAGGTGCAGGGCTGGGCCCTGTGCCACCAGCTCTCCCGTCTATTCTTTCCTCAGTTTCCTGCCCCCGGTAAATCTCCCTGCGCTCGCTCCCCCGCCTGGAGAATGTGGCTGTTATACAGCCTGCCGCGGGCAGCAGCCCCTGTGTGGCTGGCTGGGGGCAGGGAGTCCTCCCCACCAACCAGCAGTGCCAATGGGTCCTGCATCGTGGCTGAGGAGACATATACCCAGGCCCTAGAGAGCAGGGGAGCTTTCCCAGTTAGTCCCCACTGGATTTCCCCATGTTTATTACTGGGTGAACTGGGACAGTGGAACCAAGAGGCCAAAAAGGGGCCTGGAGAGGATCAGGCTGCAGCAGCGCAAGGCATTTGGGACTGAACTGACAAGTCCCTGGGTGCTCTGGGCATGAATGCACGGTTGTCCCCTCCTGCCCCGCCGCACAGACCCACTCCCCAGGCACCCCAGCCCATCCCCCCAGCGGGGCGGGGGAGCTGCCTGGCTGGGAATGGCGCTGAGAAACGAGCGACGCTGAACTCCTACCCGCCCCGCCCCAGCCAACGTGGCTATTACTGGGCTGACAAGCCTTCCCCGTCTCTGACAGATCACTCCTGGGACTGACGTGAGTGACTGAGTCATCCTCGTTCTGCCCCGGAGGCAGCTGAGTGTTGTCATCCTCCTGCTAGAGCAAGGGAAACCGAGGCTGCGGAGGGGCCATGGCTTGTCCGAGGCTACAGGGTGAGCTCCGGGACTAAAACACGTGTGTTCCTGGGGCCCAGGCCTGTGCTCAGCCCCGCCCTCTGGAGATTCCCTGCCTAGGTGCTCTTCCCCTGGTGGGGGTTGGGGCACTGCCAGCCCCTCGCAGCTGGCCCCACTTTGTTCACATTCGTTGTGGCCTGGGACCGGAGGAACTGGCAGCCTGTGAGGCTGAGCCAGGCTGGCTGCAGCAGGGGCCCTCTGTGACCCCAGGGGCATGAGTACTGCGAGCGGTGACTCCGCCACGCCGAGGGCCAACGCTCTGCGGGAAAATCTGCCTCCCAGTCTGAGAGCTAAAGTCAGCTGAAAAGGTGGCCCCAAAGCACAGGGGGAGACTGTGGCAGAGTCCAAAATTGGTACAGTGGGCACCTCACAATCTTTCACATACTCACAGGTAGGGCAGGGCATTTGTTCCCATTGTACAGGCCCTGCCCCAAGGAGTCTGTAGCAGATGAGGGTCTTGAACCCAGGTCTTCAAGGGCTAGGTCTACGTCCTAACCACTAGGCAAGCCTTTCTCTTTAGAGACGGCCTCAACCAGATGGTAAATTATTTTCAGAGCAATGGATTTAACACCCTGTATAAATAGTTGTTATTACAACTATTTCCCCTGTAGCTAGTGACCCCGTCCTTGCCGATATTAATGAGCTCGGTGCCAGGCCAGGCTGGGTTCCCACGCATGCACCCTGACCTACAGTGGGGTTGGGGGTTGCTCCATGCCCCAGAGGCACTTGCTCCCAGGGGGCCAGAGTACAGAAGTTCTGCTTCATGAAGGGGTTTGAGCTTTCAAAAGCTGGTTTCTGAATCCGAGCAAAAACCTGAACATTTTGAAATTCTCCGAGAAGGAAAATATGAGAAGAAAAAAATGACTTTGGAGTCACTCGAAACATTTGATTTAGATTTGGACTGTTTCTTTTGTTTTGTGTTATGCTGTAATATAATATAATGTGCCATTGTCCAAACAGGAGGTTTTTTGACATTGTCGGAACCTTTCCCCCCTTTTTTATTCCCAAAATGAAATTCTGGTGAAATCGACCCCGTTTTGTGAAGTGGTTCAGTTTCGACAGAAGCATGTATTCAGCTGGAATGTGGTTCCACCGAAGTTTCTCCAACCGCTCTAGCGAGGAACGCCCTGTGTCTCTCTTGCACATGAAGATGAACTGTGAGCTGGCAATGGCCGTATGCTGGGCCCAGGCAGGGACAGGGCTCAGGGCCCATTACTAGCAGAGGAAAGTGGTGGCCACAGAGACTAGCGGGCAAGAGTGGGACAGCTTGTCTAGCAGCAGGGGCTGGCGGTAGCAGTGCTGGGATGGGCAGCCAGCGCAGAACAGATCTCCCCAGCTCCGAAGCTGGGCCAGAATTTTCCAATGGAACATTTTTCCATCCAAAAAAGTCATGTGGTCAAAACTGAAACTTTCCGCGGGAATGCATCGCTTTCGATGACATTGCTTTAAAAAACAAAATCAAACAGAGCATTTGCATGCTGTCATTTCGCCAGGATTGGATTGGCACCTTCCATTTTTTTTAGATTAGCAGTGACTTTTCATTTTGAATTTGATATCATATCACATATCATATCAAGCAAAAGCCGAAACTGAAAGAAAACATTTAGCTAGACCCAGAACCCAGGTGTTTGGGTTTTTTAAAGTTCTGTACTGTGGAAAATTTTGAAATTCTTTCTTTGTCCCAATTTGGAACAAATCCAGATTTTGAAATCACAAATTGCACCAGGAAATGGCAATTCCAGCCCCCCCGCACCCGCTCTCTCCAAAGCCATGTGATTAGGACTTTCCAGACGGCACACGGATGTGCCCTGTCTTTACGCAGCCCTCTTTATTGTCAGCTTTCTGCATGATTCATGCGTGTCCCCCGTGCCAGCTGGTGGGAAGGGCCCGGTTTCATTTTATGGGCCCTTAGATTTTTATTGCCAGCCGGCTTGATTACAAAACTAGATTTGTGCCATTGCCCTCCTGATCAGGTGAGAACTCACATTACAGGATGGAGCTATGTCATTGCTCCCCTGGGGAAGGTCAGCCAGCATGGCTGCAGGGGCCCACCAGGTCCTGTGATATAACCCATTGGGAGAGACGGCACCTCGCTCCCTGGGTGCCTTCTGCTAGGGAGACAAGCTGTCTGCCTTCCCCAGCTCTCCCACCCACCCGAGAGGAGCAAGGCAGCTGGGCCAGCTGCATCAGTAAGAGCTGGTTGGAGCCGCTGACCAGCGTCTCTTGGGCGGGTGACAGTTGGAGGAGCAGGGCAGCGAGAGACCTGGTCTGCACCCAGTAGCGCAGCCAGGTCCGGAGCGCAGGGGGAGCGGCGCTATAAAAAGGCGCCTCCCCCTGTACTCACCCGGCTGCGCTCCGGGTCTTTGGCGGCGGGTCCTCACTCACTCCGGGTCTTCGGTGGTACCCGCCGCCGAAGACCCAGAGCGCCGCCGGGTGAGCGTAAGAAGCGGCACTTAAAAAGAAGCGGCTAAAAAAAGGCTGCTAAAAAAAGGCGCCGCTTCCGCCGCTTCTGCTCAAGGGGGAGCGGCTGCTCCTCCTGCTCCCCCCCAGCTATGCTACTGTCTGTACTGAGCTCTATACCCACCCATAGGCCTTCAGCTCATAAAGGTTGTCAGCTGAGGGTGAAAAGCAGCCTCGCAAATTGCTGCCGCAATCAGGTGGTGAGATCTACGGGTTTAGCGAGGAGGAACAGGAGATAATGCAGACGGGCAACAGGACTCGCACCTGGGCCAGGCCTTGATTTTTATCGTTATTGTTTGTTTGGCCCCTGTCATGGTGCAGGACCCCCCTGTGCTATTCTGTGTTGGGTGTATTATGGTGGCACGGACCAGGCGGCAGACAGACACACACCAGACGGACAGCCTCTCTCCCAAAGCGTTTTTTATTGTACCTGGGCAACCCCTGCATCCCGTTCACTCGAGAGAGGGTATCCGGCATCTCGGGAACCCTGCAGTGCTCTTGCGCCCATAGGGCAGATCAGCGGCTGGAGTAAATCAGCATAGCCCCAGTGGAGTTTCATTGGCTTACACCAGTGGAGGATCTGGCCCGGTATTGTTCGCCTTGTACACCGAAGTGTCTCAACCCCGGCTTGGATTTCCATGCTGCCAGGCCCGCAGCCTCCATGGTTAGGGGCCCAGTTTGAGAGGCCAGCCAGTGTTTCTCGAAAGCGTCGGCCTTCAGAAACGGTAACTGCTCTGAAAACCAGAAGTGTTCCCAAAAGACCGAGCGGACTCGGACGGCACCTCACCAGCTTCCAGGGGCTGTGGTTTCTAACAGCTTAGCTTTGGCACCAGCTTGAGCCTAGAAGTTCTGCAATATCCACTCGCAGCTACCATAGGGTTGCCAGGTGGCCAGTTTCCGACCAGACCACCCGGTCAAAAAGAGACCCCGGCAGCTCCAGTCAGCACCGCCGACCAGGCCATTAAAAGCAGTGCAGATGGGCGGCAGGCCCCCACTGCACCACCAATTGGACTTTAATGGCTCCAGGAAGCGGTCGGCATGTCCCTCTGGCCCGGGGGAGGCCACGGGGGCTGAGGACTGCGGGCAATGGGAGTTGTGGGGGTGGTGCAGGTGGGCAGAGGCAGCACATGGAGCCCCCTGGCTGCCCTTGAGCTGGAGGGACATGTGAGCCGCTTCCCAGGAGCTCACACCCCTCCCGGAGCCCTCACCCCCTCCTACACCCCAACCCCCTGCCCCAGCCCAGAGCCTCCTCCCACACTCTGAACCCCTCGGCCCCAGCTCCCTCCTACACCCCAAACCCCTCATCCCTGGCCCCACCCCAGAGCCCACACCCCCAGCCGGAGCCCTCACCCCCTCCTGCACCCCAGCCCCCTGCCCCAGCCTGGTGAAAATGAGCAAGTGAGCGAGGGTGGGGGACAGCGAGCGATGGAGGGAGGGGGGATGGAGTGAGTGGAAGGCGGGGCCTCGGAGATGGCAGTGGGTGGGGCAAGGGTGTTCAGTTTTCTGCAATTAGAAAGTCGGTTGGCAACCCTAAGCTGCTATGGGGTGCTGAATTTCAGGGTCTGAGCTCCTGGAGGGAGGCTCTCTAGCCCAAAGTCTTGCTCTCCGCTATAGGAGCATTGTGGACACCAGCAGATCTCTCCGAGAGCCACGCCTGCTGGTCTGTACGATGCCATTTCCACAGGACCCTGCTGGCTCGGTGAGCACGCCAGCTATTTGTGGATTTACATCAATGCGACTGCTTCCGCCCCATGGGAGCGAAGGTGCACCCTGCCCTTGCATTGCAGGGAGTGATGAGAAGGGTGCAATCTTCACCTCCCGTCCCAGGCTAGAAACAAATCCAGCCTCAGGCCTGGGGAACCAGACACCACCGGTGCTAATCCTGCCATTTGCATGGTGATCATGAGACCTGGAGCTAAACCCTGAGAATAATCCTCTACACACATGTTGAAATCACCCGAGACACTTGACCTCAGCAGACCAGGCCAGCTCGGCAAGGAGCCGGCCCCTGGGCCCATTGAAGCTAGGAGCACAAATCCCATTGATTTCAAGGGCCTTGAGAGGAGATCCATAAATAATCCCCATTTCCACTCTGTGATCCTTGCCGTGGGCTAGCCCTCTAACTGGGTTTTCAGCACCTCCCCTGTCTACTCACCACCCACCCAAATGTGTCTCAACCTGTTTAGCACTAATCCCCTCCAGCTTGGCTAGTGTTGGACGGTTTCTGAGATATGTAGCCTCCTCCTGTAATAAACACATTCCTTCAGCATGTTTATTCCGGTATCGGGGATTTAGGACAAAGTTTCACTTTGCCTACTCCACCTGTAGTGCTGAGAGTACACAGCTGCCCAGTAGAAATAATGATGAGTTACTATGGAATCAGGGATGGTGAATTGCCTACAGCGTATCTATCTATCTATCTAGTTTCCATAACACTGAAGTATAGAAGAGCTGATAATTTCAACAGTGTTGAATCGGCATTGATATCTAGCAGAAATACTCCTACAGCAGGCCAGTCATGAAAACCATCTGAAAGGACCACTTTTGGCCCGAAATAGTTCAGTTGCGGAGAGCAGACCCTTGTCACTGCAGGGCCTTGCCAATAATGATATTAAGCCTTTGCTCTTCTGGACAATAATTCCCTGCATCTGATGGTCTCAAAACGCTTTACAAAAATGGGGAAGTATCATTACCCCCATCTCACAGGTGAGGAAACTGAGGCACAGAGACTTTCCCAAAGTTGTGTGGGTGGCAGGACCTGCCCTATTCTAGGGTCCTCTCCATTCATAAATCCTCCCTACACAGCCCCAGTAAAGCTATTCCCCTGGTGAAGTTTCCCTGTGCATTCATGGGAGCTATATTAGACTGTGTCCCCTGCCATTTCACTATGAACATAAGGCCCAGTGGGTCTGGAACACAAGCATGCAGAGCCACTTTGTGGCAAACATCTCCACGCTGCCACCCCGCAGCAGCTGTAAGCTACTCCTGCTCCATTGCCCATGACCCGCTGCGGACACAGACCATAGGAAGTCCCGCCTCATGGGGTCTGACAAGCAGCAGCCTCATGGCTCCTGATTGGCTCCCCACCCTATATAAAGGGACTTTCCAGAAAGTATCCAAATAATAGTGTTCCTGCTCTTGAACTCCTGGCTTCACCCTTGGCTTGATTCGGCCATCATGTTCCGACCCAGACCTCAAACCTGAGTCAGCTTCTGATCCTCAGCATTGACCCTGGCCCAGAACTTGACTACGAACTCCACCATGTGACTCGCAGCCTCAGGTATGACCTTGCTCTGACCCTTGGTCCTGACTGCCCTTATCAGGATCCTGACAATGAATCAGCGATGTAGGTGTCCAAGCCCAAGGCCAGTGGTCCGAGGGGAAGATCTCAGGTAGGCACCCATCTTCAGCCTGAAATTTGCATGTGATCTTTCACAGTGCCCCTGCTGAAAATGAGGCACTGATTGCTACCCTCATGGGGGCTCACCCCCAGCTGGCATGGGGAGCGAGAGGGGGCTGACCCCCAGAACACTAACCACCAGATCACATCTACTCTGCTCATGGGAAAGATTCAACTTGAAAAACTTTGGGGGGCAAAAAAGTTTCAAAATTGTCTAAACATTTTGTTTCCACATTTTCAAAATGAAACCTCCCATTTTCTGGTTCAAAATGACTCTTCATTTCAAAATTTAAGAGTAAAATGAATGTAAGAAAATAAAATAAAAAATGGCCAGAATTGAAATGAAAGGCTTCAAAATGATCTAAATGAAACTTTTCAATTGATCCAAATCCAATTTTGGAGTGGGGGTGGGGAGAGGGAGATTGGGGGGTTCGTGAAAATTTTCAACTTTTTGTCCCAATTTGGGATGGGAAAAATCTTCATTATCTCAAAACTGTTTGCGGGATGGGCATTTCTCACCCATCTCTAGCTATGACAGCTGGCATCATGACCAGTCCTGCAGGAAGAGTAGAAATCAATGGCTAGTTTTTATGTTCAGACTCTCCTGTGCTCATCTCCTAAGAGCTCTTGACAGAACAAGGAGTAATGGTCTCAAGTTGCAGTGAGGGAGGTTTAGGTTGGATATTAGGAAAAACTTTTTCACTAGGAGGGTGGTGAAGCACTGGGGTGTGGAAGCCTGTAGCGGGGGAAAGAAACAGCGCGCATAGGGTGACCAGATCACAACAGTAAAATAGGTCCCGCCCCCTCTCCGACCAGCCCCACCATCACACCCCTCTTCACCCCCACAGGGGTCACTATATTGCTGCACACAACAGTCAATCAATGCAGTTGTAGATAAATCTCTGCATTATCCCCACCCTGCCGCTTGCCTGCTCACCCCCCCACGTGGGCCGAACAGTGAGCTCACCCGGGCCGCATGTTGTGCAGGCCTGGGATAAGGGTAATACACTGGCCTAGTGTATGTGAGCCTCTCCCTCTAGCGGCTGACTCCAGTAATTTTAATAGCTGCTACTTACTCCCAAGCGAAAGCGTTCTCCTTTAGATCAAAGAGTAGAGACTTGTGCTTTGGAGGCTAAAGGTCTTAGATGCAAACCCCACTAGTGACTGGGGCGGGTGCATTACACTCTGCATCCTCCGCTCCTGACTGAGTTCAGCGCCTTACAGAATCAGGCAACCAAGGAATTTCCTTACTTCGGAGCATGTGGCTCACGGGTAAGTGGTGAGTAAGTTAAGCCATCCGTCACTCAGACAGCGCTCACAGGACCAGTTTTTAAGCAACCTGCACCTTGACGCTCCTGATCTAACCTCTGGCCTCTGAGCAAACACCAGATCCTGCGAGAACAAAAAGCCAAGCAGGTGGAAAATTACATCTAACCGCAGTCTCGAGATTCTTAGACAATATCTGGATTTCCGAAGAGCCAGTGCCATGGAGCAACACATGCGTGCAGCACCAGGCTGGCTGGGTCAGAAAGCACTCGGGGAGGCGTGTATTCTGCACGGGGTAGAACAAAGTTCGGGGTAAACACAAGCTGCGCAGGAGTATTGGGGAAATTACTGCCTGACATCATCCAAGATTTTGCAACTTGGGCTATTGTACATTGCAGCTTTGTGTTTGTAGCTGAGTCAGTGACACTGTACAGCCCACGATAATGGCAAGGGATTGTTTCTCCCCTCAGGTACATGTGGGCCCTCATTGCTACACGGCCTGGGAATCCGCTCCCCACGCTGCTCTGTTGAGAGGGAAGGGGACTTTTTGCACTAGAAATCTCTAGGCCAACTCAAATGAACCGAGCCATTGACTATCCTGGGCTCCAGTGCCACAAGCTTGGTAATGTAAAGATAGTTTAGTGACTCTCCCAACCTCTGGGGGTGGGACAGTGGATGGGGTGGGCCGGTGCTCGGAAGCAGTACAAAGAACTCTTCCTCGGATGCTTGGTTGGCTGGTTCTTCCCCCACATGCTCAAGGTCTAACTGATCGCCATCCATGGGGTCGGGAAGGAGTTTTCGCCCAGCTTAGACTGGCAATGACCTTGGGGAGGTTCTGCCTCCCTCCCCAGGATGCGGCACCGGTCCCTTGCTGGGGTCATCAATCAGTTCCCTGACATTGGTCCTGCTTTGAACAGGGGGTGGGACTAGATGACCTCCTGAGGTCCCTTCTAACCCTGAGATTCTATGATTCTATGATTCATTTAGAGATAATGGCCCAGAATCCTGAAAGGGTTGTTGCCAAGGGATAAGATTAACCCTTTGCTCCCCCTACTGCCTACCTTATTATGTCTCTCTCTTTCTAAATGGAGTTTTTATGTGAATGTAGTGCTGGTGTCAGGTGCTGGCCTGTTTGCATTCTGGGCAGGTGGTGAATGGCATGCCCTATGTACAGAACAGGTGCATTGTGGGAACAGCCAGTCAACCGTGTGTGCTCTCACGCTCGCTCTCTCACACACACACACACACACACACACACACACACACACACACACACACACACACACACACACACACACACACACACACACACACACACACACACACACACACACCAGCCCCAGTCCATGTAAACCACCAAACAGCCAGCAGGCTCACACAATAGCAGTAGCTCCTGGTCAACGCTAAATCAGGCTTGGCTCCCACCAGTGACCTATCATCACTATTATTATGATTGCATTAATGCCCTAAATCACCCATCAGCATCGGGGCCTCCATCGTGTTAGGTGCTGTGCAAATACAGAGAACAACATGGTCCCTGCCCTGCTGGTCTTTTGTACGTGGCACATCTGACCTGTGGAACTCATTGCCAGAGGATGCCATTGATACCTACATTACGCTGATGAGCAATGAAAGCATAATTGTCCACTAGAGAGTGTTTCTTGCACCCCTCTCTGAAGTAGCTGGTGCTGGGTACTGTCAGAGACAGGATACTGGGCTAGATGGGCCCCGGGTCTGATTGGCCTGGCAGTTCCTATCTTCCTGTCCATTTCCAATGGACCATGTGCTCGGGCATTTGGCAAGCAGCCAACACTGCTGCTGATCCCATACAGCAACTCCGGGCTATGCCGCAGATCTCACCTGTCCAGCGGGACGGGCCCCCTCGGGCCTCTGGAGCAGCATCCCAGCAAAGGAGGTTGTGTTCCTTGCTGGTGAAGGGCCAGGGAGTCGGAAGGGTCTTACAGTCCCGTCCTGACAGGGACATCCACTCGCTGGGCTGAGGACTGACCTCCTTATGCCTCCCCCTGGGAAACTAAGTCTGAGGGACAGAGGGATAACAAGCACCTGACGCTTCACTCTCCCTTCCCTCCCCGCTTCGCCCTCTATCTCCTCCCAGATCCTCCTGCCGCTGCCCTCCCTGCAGCGCTCCAATGTTTTACAGACATCACAGAGGCCCGGCCTCTTTGGGATTATCCTGATTGTCCAGTAAATCCAGGATCTGTTTCCCCGTTAGCCTCTGGAGCTGGGTTGGCCAGTCCAGCCTGCACATCCAGAGTTTGTCTACATGGGGAAATGTACCGGTGTGGTCTGCTTGTTCCTAGCTCAGCTATCGGCCAGGGGCAACCAGCCTGCTGACCCGCAGGGGTGAATATGGGGCATGGGGCTGGTGCGGGTTCGCTGGCTCCTGGCTCTGCGCAGGTGGGCCTGGCGTTTGAGAGTCTCACGATGCAGAGCCTGCATGTCACAGCACCATAGGCGTTTGGTTTGGGGGGCTGTCCAGACGCCCGCAAACTGCCTCCCATCTGCCCCGGCCCTGCTGGCTGTCTGCAGGTGTGAGGCAGAGCCAGACAGCTTGTTGCATCTTCTGTGCTGGGCACCAGCAAGCCCAGATCAGCATCCTTCTCTCAGCCTGTAGGCCTGGCACCCTGTGTCCCTCCTGCCCCCGTCCACAGGGCTGGTACAGTGCCCTTTTCCCATTGCCCGGGGTGCCCCTCCCCACGGCCTGTGGCACCGGCATGGTGCTCCTTCCCCACGGCCTGCAGAGCTGGCTCAGAACCCCTCTCCCGCAGTCTCAGTCCAGCTCCCAAAGGGAGGGGTGGCCCATGTCACACAAACCCTTTGGCGCATCAACCCTGTGTTTGTACAGCGCCTAGCGCAACGGGGCGCAGCCGGGTAGGTGCCACCGCCCTGTGAATGTTAGATGGTACCGGTACTAAAGCATCGTCCTAGGCGCTGCTCTGCCGGGTGATCTCCGCTCCAAGGGCGATGTGGGTCTTGGGAGTCTGAATCCCCCTTCGCCCCTGGGGGCCGGTGCATTGGTGGGGAACGGGCCCTGCTACTCTCCAGGCTGGACTCGGTCTATGGAGAGAGGACTCCCTTCTCCACCGCTCTGCCTCCAGCCCTGAACTTGGAACTCCCCTGCTCCCCAAATCCACTAGGTGCCTTGAAAGTGCCCAAACCTTCGCTCTCCCGAGCCCAGCTTTCACGCCATCGAAACCAACACTCAGGGGCGTCAGTGTCCGAATCGCAGAGAAACACCGGCCCCGCCCCCCCCCCCCCCCCGTGTGTCCGGCTCACCCATTGGGAACAGGAAACGCGGTACCTCAGCCCTAGCCGATACGTCTGCCTCCTCTCCGCCGCTTGCCAGGTCTCTCACCCGGGTGGCATCTCGGCAATTGCTCAAGCAGTGTGAGTAACGGGCAACCTCGTGTGCCACCCGGCTGCCATCTTGGCGTGTCATTGGTGGCCACCGGGTGGCTGGGTTCCAACTCCACGTGGTTCAGGCACCATGCCAGGGAGAGCCTGGCACCGCACGGCTGTGTCGCCTGGTGACTCACGAGCAGTAGCTACTGCAATTCCACGTCTTCCTGGCAGTTGGCTTTCCCGGGGGGCTGGGCAGAAGGTGCACGCCCCACCGTTATCCCAGAGTTTAGGGACGCTGGGCTTTCCACGTGCTCCTGACCCCGCGGGGCGGGCGGCTGTGTGGGGAAGTGACCCCCGTGCTGACGGACACGCCGCTCATGGGACGAGGCCCGGCAGGACGGAAACAAAACGTTCCCTTGGCAACGCAGCCTCGTAAAGCATCCGGACCCCCCTCAAGCATCGAGGAGTGTGCAGCCATGCCGAGCCACGCAGGGCAGGGCAGCCTGGCACCTCTGCTGCATCCCACGCGCCCCCCACACCCCATGTAACACAGTGACAGGCATGTTAGAAAGACACAGAGAAACCGAGACTGGAAATGCTGCACCGTACATTGCTTTCCGAGGCTTATTTGAGAGTTTCTTAACCGTTGCACCTTTGGCAGGCTAAGGGTGTTAACGCTACCCCCGACCCTCAATCTGGGGACCACTGCTTTGCTGCTTAGTCTGGCCCTGTCCTTTGCCCTGTCCAATTTGGGAGAACCGACCAACAGCAAAGCTACCGCCGGCATAGGTCGCAGGGCCAAGGGGGACACCAGCCATGCCAAGGTCACGCAGTCCCCAGGAAAGCAAATGGTGAAAGCAGCCAAAGACCTCCCTGGCCTATAGAGGGGGGGGGGGGAGGAGAGTACAGCGCTTTGCACATCGGGGGGGTCAGCCTATCAAGTACTCATGTAGCCTCATGGTTAGGACGCCGAAGACCTGGGTTTTATTCCTGGCGTGGCCCTGGCCTGCTGGGTGACTTTCCCTCCCTGTGAAGCGTCCCCATGGGGTTTAAGATACTGACTCCTTTGGAAAGCGCTTTGAGATCGGCTGACGCATGGTGCTATATAAGAGCTGGGAGTGATTATTATGAACAGGCTGAGTTCATCCAAAGATCTGGCCCCTTTTGGGAATCTTGGCCTAGCTTACACGCTGCATATTCATCGGCAGCATTATTATTATTATGCTGATTTGGGGAAGGGAGCAGCCCAGCCTCCCCATCGTTAGGTCGCCAGGGAAGTTCATCCCCAAATGTGCAGCTTGCCCTGTCTCTGGAACGGGGTCACCTGGCATCTGGGTCAGAGCACCCTGGATGGCCGGGACTCTACCTCAGAACCTTCGGCTTTGTTCTGCTCGGGGTGACGTATCCCGTTCATAGCAGAGACAGGTCCTTTTCCCCCACTTCAGAGCAACATCACAGACCCCAGCCCCACGCCTCTGAGTCTTTGCTGTCCCCCAGCACCCCTGCCATGGGGAACAGCTCATTGAAAGCTCTGATGAATGCCCAGGAGAGCCAGCTCCAGGCACACCCAACGGGCTCTGCTAATACACCTCCCATCCCCTCACAGGAGGAGTGGGGCTGAGATGGCCACGCCCAGGCTCCAGCTGGGAGCAAGCCTGGGTCAGGGAAAATCTCCCTCCAGTGTGTGTCCCCAACTGCAGCCTTGCTCCCCGCTATGCCGTCCCCAGACTGCTCTGCCAGGGCAGGGGCAGCAGTGCTGGACTTGGGGGGGCCCGTGGGGGAGGGGCCGGCTGTGCAAGGCCCTGACTCTTTGGCTTTATTTGCATGCCTGGGGTGCAGGGAATTTCCCAGGTTTTCCCGTGGTGGCAGCAGCCGGATGTTCTGTTCAGTGACCTTGGCCCCTGGGGGGAGGGAACGCCCAGGTGCGCAGCGTGCCCGTGGTGCCCCGCCCATCACTCATGGGTGCAGAAGAACCCTGACGTGCCCAGAGGCGTGTCACACGGAGCTGTGCAGCCCCCAGCCAGTCGCGTTGTGCCAGCAGGGGCCTCTGACAGAGGGGGCGGGGGAGAACACGTGGGCAAGAAATGCTGGGGAGGGGGTTCTGTATCAGGCAACAGAGCACATTGTACACATCGCATACAACACAGAGCACACGTCCACCCGCACAACACACACACACACACACGGAGCAAACTTCCAGCTGTACAACACTCACACACGGAGCGCACGTCCACCCACACACAATACACACAAATAGAGCACACATCCACCTGCACAACACACACACAGACAGAGCACACATCCACCTGCACAACACAACACACATCCAGCCTCACACCGCAGAGCTCACACAACACAGTCGCACACAGCACACATCCACCCACACAACACGCACACAACATGCACGAGTAGAGCACACATCCACCTACACAACACACACACAGCATACATCCACATCCACAACACAGACGCACAGAGCACATCGACCTGCTCAACACACTCCCAGCCGACACACAACACGCACATACATCTGCACAACACACAGAGCACACACCTTCCACCCACATAAAGAAACACATTCTCACACCCGGCACATGACGCATTCTGCTGTGTGACCCACAACGTGCGATGCTGCAGAGATTTACTCATTTTTTACAACACGGCGTGGTCTGTTTGCGTGGAAAGCAGACGGCGCCCGGCTCTGAGCGCCGACAGTGTCAGGTCTGCCCGAGGGAGGGGAAGGTCCCCTCTTTCAGAGACAGAGCTGTCCCAGGAGGCTAACAAGTGCTCTTCATGGCCTTGCCTGGCCCCTGCCCCTCTGGTTCAAGTGACAGCCCGGTTCCCAGCATCACCCCCTGGTTCCACTGGCCCCTCCTTTCGTGACCGGTTTGGCTTTGGCCAGGGCATTCTGCATTCAGTCTCTGTCCAAAGAGGCCCATTCATTTGGAAACTTGGAGCAAAACCTCCTCAACTGCAGTCAAACAGACCTCCTGGCAAATCCGGCCATCCGGGGGAGTGGCCAGGAAGGGAAAGCCCAGATGGAGACCTCAGGGCACCTCTCTTTATAGTGCTGGTGACGTTCCCCCTCAACCCCCACTCGGGAAATCCGTGGTGTGGGCTTTGCTTCAGTTGCAACCCAGCCCTTGCCAAATAGAGAGGCCGCATAGTGCAGATAGCAGGCTTCCCCTTGTACCCTAAACAAACACCTGCTGGGGGGCTCAGGGTCAGCCAAGGGCATGATCAGCTGCTTGTAGGAGGTGCTCCATTCTTTGCTCAGTGGGAAGGTCAATCAGTTGACAGGAGTTCACTTGCAATTGCTGCCTCGGGTCAGAAAAAGGCCACCCAGCTGGGAGGAGAAGAGACCATACCGGGCGGGCGCTGGGTGGAGTGTAGAGGTGGTTGGGAATTTTTTGGCAGAACGTTTTTACATCGGTACCGGCCAGTTTGTTGGAACCGGGCTGTTGGCGGAAAGGGCGGGCGTCGGGCGCCAACCGTTCTTGCCGCTCGAAAACACTGTGAAAACAAAGATGAAATGGTCGAAAGGTAAAATTCCGGCTTTGCCCCTAGGAAATGACTTTTCGTTTTGACCTTTGATCTAATGAGCCGAAAACCAACATGTTCATTCGAAAGGGTTGAAATAGAAACAAAAGGTTTGAAAATTATCGAAATGAAACATCGATTGACCCGAACCGTCATTTTGGAGGATTTTTTGGTTAGTGGAAATGGTCGAGATTTTCACCTTTCATCCTGAATTGGGACGGGAACATTTTTCAATATCTTGAAAATTTTCACAGGATGTGGGGGAAAATGATTTCCCACCCAGCTGCAGCGTGGCATTCGTTTGGGTTGGGATTGCTGGTCTGGTGGGAGCCAGCAGATAGCACATGTTGTCTTAGCATGTGAACAGCAGACAGCCTTTGAAGACCTGCTGGATTGTTGGTTTGGTGGTGATGCAGGAGGTTTGCAGGGGAGCTGTGGCAAGCGACAGGAGAGTTTGCTGTCTGCCTTAATCTCTCTAACTCAAGCTGATTCTGGGGGCAGAGCAGTTCCCTGGGAACTGGGCACTGCTGTCTCGGTTGAGAGGTCAGAGAGCTGGGATTGCCTATCCTTTGTGACCACCTCTGTTCCAGGACTGGAGTGTATATGCGTGTAACTAAACGAGTTATACAAAAAATATGCCCAGACTCTGACTGATCCCAAACTAACTTGCAAGACCCCAATACAGGGGGGCCAGAACAGGGGGGCCAGGGGTCATGGCCCCATCACCTTAAGGATGAGCAACGGGGGAGGGGTGGAGAGGAGTGGGTGGGGCCTTGGGGGAACAGGCAGAGTGGGGGTGGGAAGAGGCAAATAAGGGTGGAGCCTTGGGGGAAGAGGCGGAGCAAGGGGACTTGGGGCAGAGCAGGGGAGGACTGGGGGTGGAGCTGGCAGGGAGGGGAGGGGCAGTGGGTGGGGCCATGGTCTGGGTGCCAGTGGCCACCCCACTCTTAGGGAACTTCTGGTGCTCCTGCCCCAATATCTGTCCCCACTTAGCAGAGGGGTGACACTACACAGGTCTGGTTGGCGGGGGTGGTGGTGTGTGTATCTGCCCCATACACTCCCATTCTCTGCCAGGCTCCCTGGGCCCCGTGCTCAGGCGAAATCCCCACGCCCTGTTTTCTGAGCCACTGGACTGTCCTGCCTGCCAGAGCCACCAAACCCACACCTGCCTCGTAACCAGGGCGATGCTCCTTTCCTCTGTGCTCCAGCGTCCGGAGATCCCTCCGATGGGAATGATCTTGCCACGCTTCACAGCTTCCTCCCTGAGCTGCAGCAATAGCCCGTTACTGCAGACAGCCTCCCCACGGATGTGGCAGTAGCTCTGGCAATCACCTGGCAGTTGCTGGGGAAAACGATGCACGTCCCAAAGACTGTGAAAGGCTTGCCACGCCAACAGCAGCCTGCCTGTGCCCTGGAGCCTCACCCACTAGCCCTGGGCCTTGTCGCTCTAGGTACCATCTGCCGGCACCTGTTCACTTCCAGGTCAGGGTGCGCCGTGATGATCCTGTGTTAAGCTCTCAACTTTCTGAAACGTTTGTCTTGGCGTTTTTTAGGCCAGGTCTGTGCCTGGAGGTGCTTTTGTGTGTGCGTTTGGGTGTGGGGGGGTTGGGGTGGGCGGGCAGGAGGTGCCTGTATGTAAAAGTGAGCAAAATCCAGATGCTTTGGATGATGGGCAAATGGGTGGGAAAATACACCTTCTCCATCCTCCGACATTCAGACCTGACTTTTCCTGGCTAGGGCTGCTGCAAAAGCAGCTGGCATATGAAACGGAGTGTCACTGGGTGTGCTGGCCCTTTAAAGAGGGTGGGGTGCAACCTCACCTGTGCCAGGTCTCACTCACCTCCCTAGATGCGAGGATCATTTGACAGGTGCATGCGAGGCAGAACCTGGCCTGCAGGGAGCTATACCGGCAGCCTGCGGCCCATCAGGGCTGACTCCACAGAGAGAAGACTTTGGAGGAGGGTGTCAGGAAGCGGATGCCGAGACTGGGCACATGGGAAGAGGCCCTGGGCTGGACAGACAGGGCCGTTTGGGTTAGGGTCTTGTTTAGGGTCACAGGGCTGGCCCTGAAGTGAGATTGGGAAAGCCCCTCCTACACTTTGCCTGGCTCCACCAGCAGGTAAGGGTCTGCGTTGGTGGCTCCTTCTGTGGGATCAGGGCCTTAAACCCAGCTGTAGCTAGCACGGCTCTGCTCCCGACGTCCACAATGGCATAGCTGCCACATGTGGAGCAGGAAAGCCCAGGTCAGTTGGAGAAAGGCCCAGTTTGAGGAGGCTTTCTGCTTGCGTTAGAAAACAGAAACCACCACGCTTAGGGCGAGATTGTGCCATGAGCAAAGGTGGCTGTTTGAGCTGCACTACCCAGGGGAACCAGCAGGCGGCACTGTGGCTTAGACACCGCCTGATGCATCAGTCCCTCCCTTGCTCTGGGCTAGTAGGTCCTGGCATTGGCCTGTGCCAGCCACATACGACAGCACCCCCACACCTTCTCAGCCGCACTGCGTGGCGCTGAAGCCAGGGAAAGGGAAGACAAGGCAAAGATGGTGGCTCTTAGGGCTGCGACTGGCAATTCTATTCCAACATTTCAGAAAGAACTTTTGCTCCCGGTCGGAAAGAAGCTGAAACTTCTTGCAAAAGAAATTCTGGTGAATGTTGCTGGGGGCCCGCTGGCTCGTACATTAAAAGGGTACATTTGATATGCTGCAGCTGAACTGGCTGTCGAATCGAATGAGAATCATGTTTCCCACTTTACGCTTTTGCGTGTGTCAAAATCAGCGTGTTCCAGCAAAACGTTTGGATTTTGACAACTCCGTTGGGTGACGGAAAACAGGTCCTTTGACTCTGTGACATGTCTCCTTGCGGGCACCTCCCTCTGGTGGCCACACATGGGCCATTGCGGGCAAAATTATGCTGAACACATTCAGCTGTTCCACTATCAGGGGTGAGGGATAGTTTAGTGGTTTGAGCATTGGCCTGCTAAACCCAGGGTTGTGAGTTCAATCCTTGAGGGGGCCATTTAGGGATCTGGGGCAAAAATTGGGGATTGGTCCTGCTTTGAGCAGGGGGTTAGACTAGATGACCTTCTAACCCTGATATTCTATCTCTGATTTTTGGAATCAGTTTGGAAAATCACCAAGGCATTAACTTTGGGTTCACGCCTCAAAGTTTTGGGCATGTTCTGAACGAGATTAAGTTAAAAATACCATTCAGAATCCAATCCCCAGGCCCTGGGATGGCGAATTCCTTTGCCTGGTCTTCAAACGGTCTGAGACGAGTCTTGTGTCTTGGAGAAAGCACCGTTTGTTAGAATATCAAGAGACCCAAATTCTCTGCCAACCCAGGAGGGTCAGACTGGACCGAGAGTGAGCTGGGGGAAGGACGTAGCCGGGTGAGCGCAGTCTCAGAGTCACAATGGTTTACACTAAAGAATCCAGTTTTATGCTTCCAGACCTTGGGCTTTGGTTCTCCAGCTGGTATAGCTCCTCCTTCCCCTGGCCACATCTCTACCCTTGCCTTATACCCCACCCTAGCCGGCACTGAAGTCTCTGCAGGATAGTCCTTGGGACAATCGCATAACTCCCTCAGGTGTCAGGCCATGTCCTAGAATCTGCCACAAACATTGCCCACCATGCACTGAGCCTGGCAGGGGCGCCTGGCGCGCTGGGGTGCCCAGCCGGAGCACAATGAGCAGGCAGTAAAGCTGCAGCCGGGATGGGCTACAACGCTCTGACCCTGCTTACAAGAAAAGCTAGGAAGCATCTTTGCCTTTGCTGTGCTCATCTTTACTGACGGGGCAGCTGGGATCAAAGTGCATTGGTGGTAGTGGGGTGGGGGGGCTCAATGGATGTGTCTGGGGTGATACCCTGCCTTGCACAATGGCACGTTGGGGACTTCCCTCCCCTTCCCAGGATCAGCCAGCAGGGACCATCTGCTGGTATCAGCGGGGCGTGGCCCCATACCACCCCCAGGACTGCTGGCACGTCAGCCGCCCCCATTTCCTTCCGAGTCTGAGTCTGATCCAGCCCAGGGCAGTGGGGGAGCCCATCCAGGCCACATGTGGTCCTGGGCATCTGACAGGGACTTCTTTCATGGGCTTCCGCAAGGGCCAGCGCAAGCAGGCTGCAGCACTGAGCTATTTCTCCTGAAAAGCAAAGGGCATTTCTCTGCCGCTGACAGACAAGGGCTCATTGCAGAACCAAGCCACAACAAGGCAGTCTGTGCTCCCCGAGGGCAGGGAGCGACCATTCCTGATAATGACAGACCATGTTAATTACTCCCCCCACCCCCACAGCCTCCCAGTCACTCCCTTCTCTGGAATCATGGGGAGGTTCCAAGCCATCAGAGGCCAAACGCAAAAGCCATTAATCTTGGAGTCTCCAATGCACTGCAAATGCCCGTCTTGGTGACGCGCCCCAGCCATGGCACCTGAGTTCATGGGGGTTTCCAACCGCCGGGAACAGCAAAGGGCCCCCAACGTTAGTCTGCAGGAGTAGGACGAGGGTCTGCTGGCACACTCCCCTAAACAGGTTTTCTCCACCCCTGCAGGAATGTGAAGCGTGTGTAGCCCCGTTTTCCTTTGCCGCAGCCCTTTCCTGTCCATGATCCCTCGCCACTAGGGCCGATAGGGAATTTTTGGATGAAATCGGTTTTTTCCATCAGAAAATGCTGATTCGTTAAAACTGAAACTTTTTGCGGGACGACACTTTTGTTGGGAAGGTTTCTCAGGTCTGCGGTGACATTTCTGTTCACAGAGGCATTCAAATGGCCAATACACCAGTGGTCAGGGGAGGTATCTGGAATGTAGGAGACACCGTTCAAATCCTCACCGGGCCCGATTTGGAGCAGGAATTTGGTCATCCATGTTTTTTTTACAAACTGGACATGTTTAGTGTTGAGAAAAGAAGTCAGAGGGAGCCCTGATCGCAGTCTTCACCGTCCTCCATATAATAGCCCTTAACAGATTTGATCAATTGTTCTCCATGTCCACTGAAGGTAGGACAAGAAGTAATGGGGCTTAATCTGCAGCAAGGGAGATTTAGGTTAGGAAAACTTTCTAACTCTAAGGCTAGTTAAGAACAGGTTTCCAGGGGAAATTGTGGAATCCCCGTCACTGGAGGTTTCTGAGACCAAGGTGGACAAACACCTGCCAGGCGGGTCTAGGTTACCTGGTCCTGCCTCAGCACAAGGTGCTGGACTTGATGACCTCCCAGCGTCCCTTCCTGCCCTATGTTTGAGCCCAAGTAAGTGCCCTAACCACCAGGCTGTAGTCACATCCTTCTGCCTAGCTTGTCTAATGAATATTTATTTATTTATTTATACAAAGTGGATCAGCTCCAACAGGACAAATCGTGAGTGAGAGGGCCAGAGGCTGACTCTGGAGCCTGGTGGTTAGAGCCCTGACATGGGAGAGCGAGGTTCAAATCCCTGGCCTGCCTGATTCAGAGAGGGGCTTGTACCAGGATCTACCAGATCCCAGCTGAGTGCTCTAACCACTAGGCAATAGGTGGGAGAGGGCAGAGGGCAATTGTCGCTATTCTGCATGCACTAGCTAGCTGGATAATTCGTAGGCACCAAGATTTGAGGAGTTTTTTGCAATCCACCATGTGCATTGTCTGGCAAAGGCAGGCCTGTTGCTGGCTCTCTTCTAAGCCCATCCCCTGCCAGGGTTCCCAGGACACCTTCAGACCCACCGGGGTCCCTACAGCTCCTCTGTCAGACACCAAGTTGTTCTAACAAATTGATCCGCTTTCTTGGCTGCAGCTCCACCAAACCGGTTTGCATGGCCAAGGCTGGGGTGGGGAAAGGGGCAGAGACGTGCCTTCTGGTGGGAGACTGAAGAAGCTGTCTACTCTCTTTCTTTAGCGTCTCCAAGGAAAGGTTAAGAGAGGGGAGGCCACGCTGCTATTTGCCTACCTGCGTTGGGAATTACACCTCCAAACAGCCAGGCAGACGTACCCTACATTTCTAGCCCTCCTGCAGAGAAAAGCTGGACCTGGAAATGGGACCTGAGCATAAACCTCAAGGGTCAGAAACCAGAAGGGAAAACAAAGAACTTGACGTTGGCAGTTTTAAAAAAAAATCTCATGGTTTTTAAACCGTTCTCATGCTTTTGGGGGTCAGCCTCATGATTTCGCCTTCCCTGGGGCTGGCAGGGCTGATACCGTAGCAAAGTGAGCGGCTTTCGCTCTGCACGTGGGCGTTAAAGCGCGTTTGCACAGCTGTCAATCCAAGGGAAGCAGCTAACCATCTAAACTGATTTCCGCCCCTCAACCCCGCCCACCCCCCCCCACCCCCCGCCATCCTGCTCACCTTTCCACCCACACTCTGCCCTCTGAGCTGGGATGGGCCTAATGCTGCGAGGTTGGACAGTAAAATGCGGTTCTAAGAGATCTACTCGAGGAGTTCTTTGAGGCAGGCCTGTGGCCTGTGCTCTGCCTAGCCGATGGCAATGGTCCCTTCTGGCCTTGGGATCCAGGAACGATTCAGCAGCGTAATGAGCTGACCAAGTGCATGTGTGTTGGCCCTGTATCGGAGGGAACCAAAGCCGCTAATTTACGCATCGGACGCGGAAGGGGGATTGTGGCAGGGGTCTGTGCTTTGGCAGCAGGGTCTGCGTTCTCGCCCTGCCATTTCTGTGCGCCCCAAATGGCATGGAGATGCCCTGGAAGTTCCCAGATGGGCATGGGTTTGTTACACCACACTTGGGTATGGGCAGCTTTTGGCCCCCGGTGTCCGAGTCAGGGCTGTGTAGCTCCGCACTGGGCTCTGAACTGCCCTCTCCAGCCATCTGTGTGACTTCTCCCCCAGTGGAAGAGGGAGGGTGGGATGGCTCTCTCCACTCACTGGGTGTGGCAGGACCCTTCTCCTACAGGGGTGTGCCTTAAAACTGCCCCCCCCCCGCCCGGGTGGTGTCTGCTGACCGTGATCAGCAAGAGCCCCAAGGCCGCAGGTGTGTGGCATGGAGCCGCCCCAAACCCTTCCAGATGTGCAGGGAACCCAGTACATCGGCTTGGGGCTGTCCTTTATTCGTCGTTTCCCAATCTTCGTTTCCTCTTTGTGCCCTCACACACCCGGAATCATCCTCTTCTCCGTGGGCTGTCGCCTGTTTGCAAAGTGCTGCTCCCCAGGCAGGTGCGGCGAGCCGGCTGCAGACAGCCCTGAGTGGTGGCAAATTGCTGGGGAAGCCCCAGGGAAAGGCCAAAGGGGTAAACTGTCAAAAATAGGATGGGAGAGGGGAGGTCACTAAATCCAGCATGAAGTGAGTCTTCCCCCACGTTTCCCCATGTGAAACCCAGAGTATCTATCCTTCGAACCACCGGCTGCAGGGGAGCTGGATTTGATGGGGCCCCGTCGTTCCTCCCGCACTGTTTCGGGGATCTCAGAGCCAGGGCAGATAGTGGACGTGCTGGCAGTATGGCTCTGGAGGAGCTGCACTGGGAAGGAGCTGGAGCTAGGCAGAGACAGAGGGACCTGGATCCCTGTGCTTCTCCCCAGCATCTGTGCAGATCCTGGAGGATCTGTAGAGCCGTGGGAGGGGCTCCCGGTCCGCGTCTATGCCTTGCACAGGCAGCAGGAACTGACTCTGGGGAACCGGCCAAGTGACCTCAACACAAGTGTGGTGGAGCTGGGGACTACAGCTCCCATCAGCCCCTTCCCCATCATACACCCCTTCCTCCTGGCTAAGCAAGGACCACATTTGCCAACTGATTCATTGCACTTCCCTTTCCACTGGCTCCCAGGGAAGGGGAAAGGTCTTGAACCAGAGTTCTGTTTGGCAATGGGAGCTGGCTGGGAGCTGGAGAGAAACCCCAGGAACGTGGGGAGAGCCGCAGGTGGGATGCTGCTGGGCGTAGGCCTGGGTGGGGTTTTATGGGGGGTGCAGCTGGGCAGAGAGCCGGAGGGGTCCCAACGAGAGACACTGACTGCGCCTGGCGTGGAAACCTGCAAAGGCTTATTTGAACAGAGCCTGTATTGTAGAGGAGGGACCCCAGGCTCCAGGCCCAAAGAGCCCCGGACAGCCCCAGGGACCCACACAGGATCCGCTACTCAAGAGTGCTGGAAACTTTGTAGACATGGAGGGGAGGGGGGCGGAATTAAAATACTACTTAACTCTCCTGCAGAGTACAGCCGTAACCGAAATAACCAGAATACGCCATGTAACACATGATACTATTTAAGGTTTAATTATAGTATGAACAAACAAAAAATGAGACAACTTTAGTTCTAAACATTGGAACTGCATTTTATTTTTGCACTTCGTATATTGTCCTTCACTTGCACTTATCATTTTATTGCGTATGCTCCACTATTAATTGTTGTTATTGAACTATAACGTGCCATTCTGTACCATTGCAATCGAATCGTCCTTGTTTGTGGATAATTGTAACCCTAAGCTGTACGGCTCCTTAGAAAAAGGCATCAGCAAAATAAATAACAACAACAAACAAACAACTTTGACAAGAGGTAAACGTGTCCCCATAGAAGAGCTACCGTATAAAGTTATTGTTTTCTAATGTTTCATATCAAATCAAATCAATGGCTATGGTTAGAAAACCTAACAAACCCCAGTGCCAGGCTGTAGCAGATCGAAGCAATACGGGATTTATTAAGGAAAAAATGTAAACGTAATGCGATTTTGATCATGCAATCATCTAGGATCGCAGTGCAGATCTAGGCGTGTGTCCGAGCCGATCTCACAGTGCGTCTCGGCCGTTAGCAGTAGGATCATGTTTTTCCCACGGTGCATATGTGCCTTTTGTTCAGAAATGGAAGGGGTCCGTGGCCCCCTGCCCCTCTCCCCTCCCCGGATTCCGGCACTGGTGCTGCTGTGACTCATTTTGAACTGTAACTGTTCAGGCATCTGCACCAGGCATATCTGCAGCCTTTCCCTTATCAGCCAGCCCTAGCAAAATACCCTGCCCCTTAGCTCGAGGTCTGAGAGGTTAGTGGGACCCACCTGAAGCAAGCATCTACAGCGCTTGCCTGTGAGAGGCGATACACCTGGCCCACAGCTGGCAGCGAGGGGCTTGAGGTGGAGAGGAACCCCGATAATTACACAAGGGTTTGTGAGAAACAGCACATGGCTGGCAGTTCTCAAGGCAGAGCTGCGAGGGGTCAAACAGGGCTGGGCTTTATGTGAGCCTTGTGGGTCTGCTGGCAGGTGTGTACCGAGCTGGGGTGGCAAATGGCTGGGCAGCAGCAGAGCAGCCTGGCTGGTGGGACTGCCCGGGCAGTGGAGTGGGGTTTGATGCAGCGCAGCAGCTAAGTGGATTGTCATGTGGCAGCTGAGTCTGAATGGGAGGATGGCCCAGTGGTAAGGGCACTGACCTGGGAGAGCCAGTCCCTGCTCTGCCACAGACTCCATGAGTGACCTTGGGCAAGTCCCCTACCTCTGTGCCTCATTTCCCCATCTGTATAATGGGGCTAACAGCACTATACTGCCACCTCGTGCACATGATGAATTCTTCTGCCCCGTTAGCCCCAGCGCCTCCTATTGGCAGAGCCTGGCCCTGCAGAGTCAGCACTCAAATACAAAGAATCACTGCGTTTCTCGGAGTCCTGGATTGCAGGGGCACTGGGCCCCCCAACGGGGCGGTACCTGGGCAGGACAGGGCTTGAACATGTGCATGCGAGCAGCGGTGAGAACAGCGCTTGGCCGTGTCCTCGTTAGCTCGTATGTTTGGAAGGGTTCCAGTTCAAGTAGAGTTCAGCCAATCCTTGGCTGTTCCTGTCGGGCGAGTGGCCCTCGCGGGCCGGTGAATGAACTGAGAGGCACAAAGGCTGTTCGGTAACTAGCTTGCCAATGGGGGGAATGTTCAGCCAAGAGTGCACAGCGACTGAGGGCAGCGCCCCCAGGCATTCAAGAAACCCCAGTCCCTGCCAGGTGCCGTCTCCGGCTTCCACTCCGCGTTTCATGGAATCCAGTGGATAACAAGCGAGGGGGGCATGGGCAGAAAGCCCCTTCTGAGCCGGGCGCCTGCAGGCTCAGATTCACCCCCGAGCAGCTCCGCCGAAGGGCTTCCCTGCTCCATCGCTCCTCACGGGGCTGGCTCACGACCACACTCCGCATGGTAACCATGGTGTTAACCACAGGCCTCGCCTGGCACAGGGCCCGTGCGACAGGTTTAACCAGTCCTCCTCCCTCCCAGTTCTCTGGGCAGAAGGCCATCCCAGAGTGCATTGCTCCACACGCCGCTGGTGTTACTTGGCGTGCCAGACCTCAGGGGAGTCTATCCGTTGCTGAGGCAGTCTGGGATAGCTACCCCCAATTTTCTCAGCATGCACTGGGCCAAACAAGGTTAGACAGCGTGGTGCACACCGTGAGGGCACAGGGTTGTGAGAAGTGCAGTTGGGTGGCCACAGCTCCACCCCGCTTGTTGTAACAGCAGCAGATGAGCATCAAACAGGTTACCGAAGTGCGGGCGTGTCATGTAGACAAGACAGCAGCCTCCCATGCGTGAAAGGGACTGTTCTGTGGGGCACAGGCCATTCTCAGCCCCTGCACCAAGCACCCACGCCATGCCATGAGCTACTGCTCCAGCAATAAGAGTGGCTAAGAACCAGCGGCTGGAGAAGATACTGTCCACAGGAGCGCAGCCATCAGGGCAGATCTGACCCTTCATCTCTGCCCTGCCCACCGCCTGGTGTATCAGAGGAAGGTGTGATAGAGCAGCAGGCTGGGGATTTGCATGCCTGGTTTCCCACTCAGTTGTCAGTCACAGGGTTCTTCCGACACCGCTGAGCCAATGGGGTCGGCTCCCCTGACTGAGCGTTCCCAGACTCAGTTCCTCTCTGAAGGCAACCCCTTAGCCTGGGCCAGGCGCTATGGAGCCAGCTCTGTTCTGAAGCCTCCTCTTCTGCAGGCCTTGGTGAGCATCCCCGCACCGGGCGGACCGTCCAGACAGCGAGCTGAGAAGCTGCAGTGCTGTATTCCGGTGGTTTGGTACGGCACTGAGCCAGGGCTTGGGAGGATGGTATCATTTCCTACAGGAGCCCAGCTGTGGTCTCATGTTTCACAAGGAGCAGGTTAACATTGCTCCCTGGCTGAGAGAGAACATAGGTCAGCGTGTTTAGAATGAACCGGACACCACACTGAAACCCGGAGAGGGGCGGCTCGTAACAGCACAAAGTGCCTTATGACTGTTAGCAAGTTAAATCTCCCAGTCCCAGGCCCCTTCCCCCCCGCCCCAGATGGTTTGTCTCATCATCCCCAGTTTATGGGGGGAAACTGAGGCACAGAGCGGGTAAGTGACTTGTCGGTGGCTGAGCCAAGAATCAAATGCAAATCTTCTGCCTCTTCGGCCTGTGCGTTAACGAACCACCCCCTTCCTCTCTCACATTACAGGCTGCTCAAGAAAATAATTTCAGGAGCACATAGGTGAGGAGGTTTGATTTTGAACTGACGTGTGACTCCACAGGAAAAAAGTTTTAGGACCCAGCACCACGGAGCCTCTATAGGGGACTGCTCACATCCATGGGCTGTGGAAGATTCAAAGACAGGAGAATATGATCCGCTGTGACCTACAGCAACTGCTCCAAAGAAGATTTCAGTAATAATGGGCGAGAGTATTGGGATTTGGGCGACCTGAGTTCTAGTCCCAGCTCGACCAACAGCCTGCTGGGTGACCTAGGGCACATCTCTGCTGTGATCTGTGCCTCAGTTTCCCCATCTGTAAAAGGGGATAATGCTACTGGCCTAACCTTGTAAAGCTCTTTGAGATCTACCAATGCAGCCTGCTATAGCAAAGCTAGGGCCTATTCAGTGACAGACCTGACATCCCATCAAACATTGCCAGAGCCAAGGGCAATACCGTAGCAAAAAACCCACAGTATGCCTGGGAACATGTAAGGACTCCTCCTGACTAGGACAGGTGGGAACACAATAACCCAAAAGCCAATGCTAGAAACTCACAAGGACCCCGGCATGACTAGCTCATCTCTGACTTTATTACTGATCAGTGACATCGAGCGAAGATGGAATTTAGGGCCAGGGCTGGGACCGGTAATGCTAAGCCACTCAAATGTCACCTGTCCCCAGCCAGCCCTGCCGGACTGTGGGCTGTTGTTATCTTCAGAGAAATTCCATGACACGTCAGGCTGTTGTGTAACCACGCGACATGAGGCTAAAAATAGCCCGCTTGCTTACAGGAAATTACCTGGGCAGCGTTACACAATTTGTAGGTCACCGTCCGGTGAGCAGGTCCCACGAGCAACGCGGGTCATTTGGAGCGGCTGGGAGAGCTCCCGGGGCCCTCTCAGAGTATTCGAGGTCACAGAGAGGCCGGCGTGGATTCTTGGGCTGTGACTCACCTCCATCCCCAGCATCGATGTCCACGGTGAATGCTGCCATGTATTTAACCCAGCCCCGCTCTGACCATGTCCTGCTGTGTCTGGCCTTTCGCAGGCAGCATCAGGCTGCTCTCCAGCCATGCACGTGCCAAAGCCCCTCTTGTGCCACACCTCACATGGGCACACCTAGGGCAGCCAGGCTCAGCACCGGGGCATCTGCCCCATGGCAGAGCCAAGACAGGTGGGGAATACAGGAGAGGACAATTGGCCCTCCTGAGACTGCTTCGCCTGGTTCAGTATCAGCTCTGACAAGGGTCTGGCAGCTGGCACGTCGGCCCCTCACCCCACCTGGCAGCCAGGCCTGAGAGGAGGCAAAGGGGTTCTTGGTGCTGCCCCCCAACTTATTAAAGCCACCTGTTCAAAGGATAAGTTGGTTTCAATTTTCCTTCCCACCATGCAGCACTCTTGGAACAATGAAAGTCACCCGAACACTTTACTGGACAGGAACTACAGCACTCAGCGCCCTTCGGTCATGGAGCTCAAAGCCCCCCACCAAGGGAGGGTGGCGTCCCGATGTGACCGTGTCCCCTGGTACTGAAATCCATCTTAAACCTGATGCTTTTCCATTTAGAAGTGGGGTTGGGGCCCCAGAGAGACAAAAGATTCCCAAAGCCATATAAGGGGGTGGAACAGAACAAAGGGGGCTGCAGTCATGAGAAATCCCCTAGCTACCACCTGAGCTGGAACAAGGGCTGTACCAGGGGAAAGAATTGTGCCCAGACTAGGAAGGCGTCCAGTCTGTGATAGAAGCTTATTGAAACATCTCTGAGGGTGAGATTTTGTCTGTATTCAGTTTTCTTACTGTATTAGGCGTAGACTTGCATGTTTTATTTTATTTTGCTTGGTAATTCACTTTGTTCTGTCTGTTACTACTTGGAACCACTTAAATTCTACTTTTTGTATTTAATAAAATCGCTTTTTACTTATTAATTAATTAATACCGGGGCGGGGGGGGACAGCTGTGCATATCTCTCTATCAGTGTTATAGAGGGCAAATAATTTGTGAGTTTACCCTGTATAAGCTTTATATAGAGTAAAATGGATTTATTTGGGGTTTGGACCCCATTGGGAATTGGGCATCTGAGCGTTAAAGACAGGAACACTTCTTAAGCTGCTTTCAGTTAAGCCTGTAGTTTGCAGGGACGTTGTTCAGACCTGGGCCTGGGTTTGCAGCAGGCTAGCGTGTCTGGCTCAAACCAGGCAAGGCACTGGAGTCCCAAGCTGGCAAGAAAGCAGGGGCAGAAGTAGTATCAACACATCAGTTGGCAGTCCCCAAGGGGTTTTCTGTGATCCAATCCGTCACACCCCCCTTTTGGGGGCCCTTACAAAGAGATGTGGGAGGGGGAGAAGTGAGGAGGAATAGCTGGGGTGGGGGGCAGGGCTGGATGCAGGGCAGCAGGGGGAGGGCTCTGGTCCCCTCCTTAGGAAAGTTCTAGTTGTGCCCGTGCCCTCCAGCCCAGGATAGTGTGTCCCTGAATCTCTCTCTGCAGCAGGCTCTGTGCCAGGCCAAGCTCCCCCGACGGGGGGGTTGCAGTGGTGCAGGACAGAGGGCATTATAGAGCATCGGAGACTCCGATGCTGAGGAGCCCACGAGCTGGCTGCACCCCAGCACTCTCCACTCAGAAAAGGACCTGGGGATTACAGTGGTTGAGAAGCTGGATATGAGTCAGCAGTGCGCCCTTGTTGCCAAGAAGGCTAACAACATATTGGGCTGCATTAATAGGAGCATTGCCAGCAGATTGAGGGAAGTGATTATTCCCGTCTATTTGGCACTGGTGAGGCCACATCTGGAGTATTGTGTCCAATTTTGGTCCCCCCACTACAGAAAGGGTGTGGACAAATTGGAGAGAGTCCAGCGGAGGGCAATGAAAATGATCAGGGGACTGGGGCACATGACTTATGAGGAGAGGCTGAGGAAACTGGGGTTATTTAGTCTGCAGAAGAGAAGAGTGAGGGGGGATTTGATTTCAGCCTTCAACTACCTGAAGGGGGGTTCCAAAGAGGATGGAGCTCGGCTGTTCTCAGTGGTGGCAGATGACAGAACAAGAATCAATGGTCTCAAGTTCCAGTGGGGGAGGTCTAGGTTGGATATTAGGAAACACTATTTCACTAGGAGAGTGGTGAAGCACTGGAATGGGTTCCCTAGGGAGGTGGTGGAATCTCCTTCCTTAGAGGTTTTTAAGGCCTGGCTTGACAAGTTGGGGTTGGTCCTGCTTTGAGCAGGGGGTTGGACTAGATGACCTCCTGAGGTCTCTTCCAACCCTGATATTCTATGATTCAGGCCGGCACTCTCCGGGGTGAGTCAAACCCTGCTGGGGGTGGGGTAGGAGTTGGCCCAGTGGAGTTTGTCCAGAGCCCCGTGTCTCTGACGTCTGAGTGCTCAGAGCTCGGGGATATCTGTGACCCTCACTGGCTATGCTCCAGCGATGGTGCCAGGCTGACATGCCGGAACGAAATGCTGCAATGCAAGTGCTGCGAGTGCCGCCTGTCAGGCTTCCCAGCCCGGCGCTGGAGCCCTGCCTTGGTCCAGCTCGAGCGCTGGCTGCAGGGGTTGCTAGCGGGCAGCCAGGGGCCTGGCACCCAGAGCTGAGCCACTCACTCCTCTCAATGGGGAATAAACCCCGTAACTCAGACACTCCCAAGCCCTGGTGTGAGCAGCCCCTGCAGGCGGGCCAGAGCGCTCAGCAAAGGAGGTCCCGGACATGCCCCACAGATGCAGGCTGTGGGGCTGTGGAAAGTCACGTGCTCATGAGACTGGATGAGGCGGGGCTTAGACCCCGGTGACTTTCCAGACAGAAATGCCTGCTCGCTTTGAGTTACGAGCCGCGCGGTCACTGGAAGATGGGGGCGGAGCTCACGGCCCAATTCACACTGGCATGGGCAACCCACAGAACAAACTGCCTCTTCTTCTTGGATCCCTTGGACTTGCAGCACCTCCGCTTTGTCAGAGATTCAGGGTGTCACGGTAACGTCTCCTGACCCAGTAGCTGCACTAGGCTGGAGTGGTGTCCAGACGGCCCGGCTGAGATCAGGGCCCCACTGCACCCACAGTAATGGCCAGGCTGTGACCCAAGGAGCAGACAAGCCAAGTGAACAAGAGATATGGAGGGAGAACAGAAACGGAGACGACGCGGGACGTGCCCAAGGTCACCCAGGGTGCCAGTGGCAGAGCTGGGAATAGACCCCCAGGTGGCCTGAGTCCCCATACAATCCCTCATCTGTAAGGAATGAGGGCTTGCAGCTGTACCCGCCCCCTCTCCGGGCAGCCTATGAGCACAGCCAAGACAGAGCAAGGCTGCCCGATTGGCCAAGGAAGTGTGCAAGTCTGTTTGCAGCTGGGACCATCTCTCCTGTGCTTGCCCCGCTCCAGTCCTGCTCCTGCCTTGTTCCCAGCCTTGCTCCAGCCCTGCTCGTGTCCCCGTAGGCCATACTGCCCGTGTCCCGGTTTGTGACACCGTCCACTGGACCACACAGGTCTCCCTCCATCAGCTCTCAGTTTTATTGTTTAACATTTCTATTGTGGTAGCGCCTAGACGCCAACCCAGTCATGGCCCTGTTGTGCCAGGCGCTGCGCGAACCCGTGCTCACAGTCCTGGCCCCCAGGAGCTGACAGCGTAACAGGCAGACAAACAATGAGGGGGCGGGCAGGAGTCAGGCGGGGGCCAGGTAGCAGCGTGCGCATAAACAAAAACGACCCTCCCAGAACAAACCGCTGCACACGCAGCTCTCCCCCTGGGAAGAGAGACTCAACCACATGGGCCAGCCAGGAGTCACGTCACTGAATGCACCATCTGCAGGGGCTCAGATAACCCCGGGGATGAGGGTCGGAGAAGAACCTGGAGACATTAGAAGAGAGCAGGGAGCTGGGATAGCAACAGGCAGGAGGGGGGTGGGGTCAAGTCATGTCTTAGCCTTGTCTGCATGTCCGTGGGTACCTGAGGGGTCTCAATATCCCCCGTGAGCCGCTCTGGCATCCTGCTCTGCTTCGCCTCTGAATAGCGGCACCATCCCCGGGCACCTGCCAGCTGTCCCAGCCCTTGGGAGTGGGCCTTGGCCTACTGCTTGGTTTTTCAGGTTTTTCCCTTATTTCTCCCTACGTCGCTCCCTTATAGGGGCTGTGGCGTTAATGCCGCGTTAATTGCATTTGAATCCCAAATGTGGTAGTACTACAGCCGGCTGGATCGCAGCTTGGCCCGTGACTCTGCACCTGTCTGGGCAATGGGCAGTGTTCTGGATGGATGCCGCACTCTGCATGGGCCTGGAGCGGCCGAGCTCCCCCCGGTCCCCACAGCAACAACCCCCTGTGATCCCAGAGCCCCCTTCTCAGCAATGTAGGTCGGGGGGTGAGTCCGTTGCTCTGGTGAGTTGCATTGCGGCCACCAGAGGGCCCGGGGCTCTGGCAAGGGCCGGTTTGGCTGAAGGAAACTATTATTATTCCGGCCAGAGCTCTGCGGAGAACCCAGAGCGGCGGTTGGAGCTGGGAGAGCAGCCTGCAGCCTCTCTGCCTCCCGGCTCACCCCACGCAGCTCCTTCACTCCTCCTTCAAGTTGGGGGATTTTCCCTTTCTCTCCGCAGCCCCCGGGTTGGGGTCACCTCTGCTTTGCAGGGGCGGTGGAGCCGGTGCTGCGGGAGCGACGATGCCTTTGCCTTGGTCTCTCGTGCTTTCGCTGCTGGTGCTGCAGACCTCAGGGGCCATGGCGAAGCCGGGCACTGCCCCGCTGATCCGGGGAGGCCGTGCCCATCCCGGGCAGGAGCACGGGGACAGAAGAGGTGGTCTGGGGCTTGATCTACCAGCCGATGTTCTGTTGGGGTCACCTGGGAAGGTGCGGCGCCCACGGGACGGTCACCGGGTCCCGCCAGCTTCCGAAGAAGGGCTGACGAGGGAGAGGCTGCGCAGAGGGACTGAGGACGAGGACTCCAAGTCAGTCCAGCAGTACATGCCGGGGATAAGGGTGGAGTTCCCCCGGCCCATCAACCCAGCCAGCCTACAGCCAACCAAGCCCCTGCTGAGGTCCAGCACAGACCCTGCTGAGCACCGAGACAGGAGCCACACAGACCCCCGTGGCAACCTCCCCACGGCGCCGGGCAAGCGTCTGCAGATCCAGAACCCCCTGTACCCAGTGACGGAGAACTCTTACAGCGCCTATGCCGTGATGTTCCTCTCCCTCATTGTCTTCGCCGTGGGCATCATCGGCAACCTGTCGGTCATGTGCATCGTCTGGCACAACTACTACCTAAAGAGCGCCTGGAACTCCATCCTGGCCAGCCTGGCTCTCTGGGACTTCCTCGTCCTCTTCTTCTGCCTCCCCGTGGTCATCTTCAACGAGATCACCAAGAAGAGGCTGCTGGGGGACATCTCCTGCCGCATCGTGCCCTTCATGGAGGTAAGGGGCCAGCGGGGGCTCCGGCAGATGGTGTATGCCAGCTCCTATGGTGCCGTTCGCCTGGTGCAGGCACCCAGCACAACCCCTCTGGGTGCCACTTCATCTCTCTGGGCTTGTGCTGGTGTATTTCCCCCATCTCGCCCGGCACTTTAAACCTCACCTGGGGCCCAGGCCCCTGGGTTCGGACAGCGAGCATGGGACAGGAGCAATCACAGCTCCAGCCCCCTAGCAGGGTGACCAGAGGTCCTGATTTTACTGGGACAGTCCCGATATTCAGGGCTTTGTTTTATATAGACACCTATTGTCCTCCACCCCCTGTCCCCTTGGGCTGTAGTCTGGGGCTCCCAGAGCCAAAAGGACTGTAAAATCCTCCCTCATTCCCACTCAGGGGTCTGCTTTTGCTAACGGACCAGAGCCACAGGAGAGACTCCTTGCTCTTGGGCCCCTAACAGCAGGCACCTAAATAAGCGGCCTGATCCCCAGTGGTGCGGGGCATCCACACCAGCCCTCTGGAAACCAGGCACCTTGACCTGGGCACCCCAAGCGAGGGGCCCGGCTCTCAGCACCCCAGCGGCAGTGTTGTAGCCAGTGGCTTGGACTGCCGCCAGCCCTGCCCATTCTACCCTCTACCCCCAACGCTCGCAGCCTGCTAGTGCCAGGCCCTGTGTCGCCGGCGGGGTGTGCAGGTGAGATGGGACCCAGGTGGGTAGCCAGAGGGCAGGTGGAGTTGTCGCTCACGGGGGCCAGGCAGAGTCAGGGGTGTGGGCCAGATCAGCACCTTGTGTTCAGAATAAACAGACACACCGAGGTGCCATTTTCTCTCCCTGTCCGCGCTAGCCCAATACGCAGGAAAACGGGCTGGACTGAAAGAGCTGGAACCGCAGCACCTCTGTCCCAGCTTAGGCACAGTCAGGAGAGCTTGATGGGGGGTAGGGGGATTGTGTCCTTGTTGCGGGAGACAGACACTGACACAGGGTCTGGCCACACTCCACTCAGAGGCGTGAGTGAGGTACGTAGACAGACCCGAGCTAGCATTGATCTAGCTAGAGAAATGACCGACAGCAGGGTAGCGGCGGCACCATGGGCTGCAGCCAGGGCTGCACAGAGGTTTTGGGGGGACAGAGGCAAAATCTGAAACTGAGCCCCCCCCACCCCCGACCCTTCCAAAACACTTACTACTCAGGGGAGGCCCGGGGTGGGGGGTTGCAGCCTCACGCTCACCCCACAGCAGCTGCTCCCATCCTGCGAGGCTGGGCCCAGCTCCCTGCTCCGGGTGTTAGCACCTGACACATGGAGGGTTGCAGAATCACTCAGGTTTGTCCCAGCCCAGCCATCCCCACGGAGGGGCAGCCGGGCCAAACCTGAGTGGCTCTGTGACTCTGCACACCAGGTCACAATGCCACTTGGCGCCCTCTCAAACAGGGGGCCCAGGGCAACCTGCCCCTTCCCCCGCCCCCCACCGTGGCCCGGTACCAGCCCGCCCAGGACCCTGGGAAATTATTCAGCCTGCAGCTGCCCTGCTGTCAGTACTCCGGCTCGCTAGGTCACAGCTGTGTCTGCACACCCTGCAGTCATGCCTCGGCAGTGCAGACCCCACAGCCTCAGGGTACTTGGTCTTGGCAGGGCTGGGGGCTCGTGCCTCTGGCTAGTTCAGAGAATCAAGCTGAGCCGCCGCTAGTGCCTTTCCCGGGCCACCCCAGGGATGAAGCGGAGAGGGTGGGGAGAGGGGCATTGTGAGGGAGGTTACCCTGGAGAACCCATGCATGCGAGCCGACGAAAACCCATCCCCAACTCAGCCTCTCCTTGCCCCAGCCAGCTGCACTGAGATCGCGGGGGGGTGGGGGGCTCTAAAGCATGTCTGGGGGGCGGGAGCTTGGCGCTGGACCCTGCTGCAGCCGGGGAGCCGAGTCTCCCCTCGCTCACACTGATAGCATCGCTGGCCTCCCACTAGCATACAGCCGGTGTCAGTGAGAACAGAGAATCCCACTCCCCAAGTAAAGCACCTAGTGTCATGGGAGGGACCCTGCAGCCGGCCTGCATGCAGCTGGGCCTCTCTGCTGCACGTGGGGGACCAGATCCCCAGCTCATGTCATCGGCCAGAGCCCCACTGGAGCCAACGGGCCGGATGCCCAGCTGACGTGAGTCGGCCGTAGCCTCCCTGGTGTCAGTGGTGCTCTGCTGCGGTGCACCACTGGAGATCTGTCCCTAGGAGGTAATTCAGGCCTGGCTGCTGCATGTTCCTGGTGCTTAGGGTGACCAGATGTCCCGATTTTATAGGGACAGCCCTGATTTTGGGGGTATTTTTCTTACCCCCCCCCACCCCCGTCCCGATTTTTCACACTTGCTGTCTGGTCACCCTACTGGTGCTCCACCGTGGTCACTGCATGACTGGGCAGGAAGTTGGTCCCCTTCCCCAGAGCTCTCAGAAGCTCTTCCCTGCAAAATCGGCCGTTCTCAGCCCCACCGAAACGCAGCCTCCAAAAGCCTCACGCACGTCCCTGGGCAGCGGAGTCCAGCAGTTACCTGCCCCGGCGGGAGACACCTCGGCACTACCTCTAAAGCGCCACAGGCCCTGGAGGCACAGAAGGGTTAGACTGGAGTCAGGAAACGTCTGCAACCATCAGTTTCTCCTTCCATCGAAAAACCACCTTTTCCTGTTCGTCGTCCGGATTTCCCAAGAAGGCAAGTGAAGGCAGCTGGTTGGTAGCCACCTGACGCCCCCTCCTCCGGTCACCTGGGTGAGGCTATTAACGCTCTGATGTAGCCTCACGTCCCTCCTGTGCCACCCGGCACCTGAGCCTCTGCAGCTGCTGCACGTTGCCAATCCCTTAGACTGAAGTGCACGTGGCAGGGCCTGGCGTTTGGTGCTGTGTCCGCACGGCCCCTCACACAGGGCGGTCCTAGGTCACGACCAGGGATGCTGGGCTGTCGCGCGATATAATTAATAACGGCTAACGAATCGGTCCCGTTTCGGCTCCGTGGGGCCAGGGCGGGGGGTGGTCTTTGTAGTTTCTGCCGAGTGCAATAATGTGCTGCAAGGCAACGCGGGAAATACCTGGAACCGAACACGAGCGTAAATTCATGGGGTGAAATACACGAGGCTACACCTGGGCACTCTGCCCCAGGGAGGAATCCCACCCCTGCACAACGGTGCCCAGACTCCTAATGCTGTACGTCCCGTGCTGGGGGCTGCCCTGGGGCGGGGGCGGGGGGGGGCGGGGAGCGGCCCAGGTGGTGCGCCCAGCTGCAAGTGACGCAGTGGCCCTGCGGTCAGGCTGCTGTGGCCGGGACAATGGACCTCGGTGTTGGGTAGTGTCAGTCTGACGGGGGTGGGGGGGGGCGTAGTATGCGCTCAGACGGGCGCTGCTGCATTTGTCATCACTTGCTCGCTCTGTGGGGATCCAGGCTGGGCTCTGGGGAGTTGTCCATGGGCCGTGTCTTAACAATGTACTGCCAGGGCTCCCTCTCCCCCCGCCCCCCCCCCCCCCGTCCCCTCTCGAGAGCTGCAGCTGGCCAAGTTCACTGGTTGGCCTCCCTGGTCACCCTGGCACCTGCTAGAAGTTCAGAGGGGTGCAGGGCTCAGAGCCTGGGGAGGGGGGCATAACTCAGTCCCTGGCCAGTGCTGGTCCTTCCAGGGAGGGGCCACCGGGGGCACGGTGGTTCCCGGGTTTGGAAGCAAATGGCTCAGTTGGAAGCAAATGTGCGAGGCTTAGCAGGGCAGCTAGTGCGGGCTCAACCCTTCTGGAGATCAGCTCCTCCTCTGGGCTTCAGAAGCCCAGAGCCCAGGAACGTGCCGTGAGGCTGGGCCCTGGCTGCTGCATGTCCTGCCCTGCAGAGACTCTAGGCCCGTCCACGCTGCAGCCAGAGGCGTGACTGCACCACGGGTAGGCATCCCCGAGCTAGCGCCAATACCAATAGCCACGAGGCCACGGCAGCACGGGCTGTACGAGTCCATCAGGACCCTGGGTCTGGACTCGGGCGGCTGGGTTATTGGAGCTAGCTAGCTCAAAGCCAGCTGGAGTGCGTGTCTACACACAGTGCAGCCACCCTTGGATTGGCGTACTGAACTGCCGCCTTTGGGAGCTGCCCTCCTGCCTCCTGGCTTGAGGAAGGGTCAGACCCTAGCAACGGGAGGCATAGGGCATGTTGGAGGTGCAGGCCAGGGCAGGAGGACGTGGGGCTGGGCTCCCACAGTCCCAGCAGCCAAGAACCCCTTCCCCTCCCTGTCGTAGCGCTCCGTAGCCGGCTTTCTTGGGGAGAAGGCTTTGTCTGCAGAAGAAAATGCCCCTGCTGCGACTACATCGGTTCCGATGCCGATGCAGCCCCCAGGGGGTGGGCGCTCTTATTCCACTTTAAGAATGCCCACATGGGGGATTGCATTGATGTATCCCAATCCAGTTCCACGCCGATTTAGCCCAGCTGGGGCCATTTTCTCCTGTAGCCGAGCTCCAAGAGACGGGCCACATCCCTGGAGATTGGTCCGGTCCCTAAAGGTACATCTGCATAGCTCGGGTAGCCGTCCAGGTGCACCAGCTCTGCTTAAACTAGCACCTAAGACTAGCAGCGTGCCACTCAGCCAGCCACCCAAATCCAATCCTGCCCAACCCCCGGGGATGTACCTGGGCAGCTAGCATGAGCTACCATGGTTGCATTGCTCAGCCTAGCACAGGTCTGTCTTCCCGCACTGGGTAGCGCCCTCCCAGCTGCTGAATAGAGGTGCTCTTAATTTCTCTGTGCCCCAGAGCTTATAACCGCCCATCCTTTTTCTTGTCCTGTTAGACCAGGGGTGGCAGAACTGCGGGGAGGGGGGGGCAGTGGCAGGCTGGGGGGAGGAGCACCCCCAAGTGGAAATACTGTGATCTGTGTTCTGCCACCATGCCCGCAGTGACTGGAGCATCTGGGATCAGGCCGGGTAGCAGGAAGGAACTGGGGTGATGGGACCGGGGCTGGCAGCAGCTGTCACTGGCGAGAGAGACACCCTGACCTCCCCTTCTGCGTCACTGCCCCTGATGCTCCACCCCCACCCCCCCATTCAAAGTGAGCTCCCGCGGCATTTTTAGTTCAACTGCGAGCTCCCACGGTCTGCAACGGGGCCATGAGCTGGTGTGGACACCACTGGAATACCAATAGCAGCAGCTGGGGGACCCAGGCAGGGGCGGGGCCCAGGGGAAGCACTGGGATCATGGCGAGGGGATGCTGATGTAAGCAAGCAGGGAGGCGGGTGGAGGTGAGAGCACTGGGCAAGAAGGGACAGCTGCAGAAGGAACATCCTTGTGTCTCTGCTGCTGATGCGACAACCAGTGTGGGGGTGGTGAGCACTGTGGGGGCACAGCTTAGACGGGTGGCGTGGGCACACGGGAGTGAGGGCTGAGTGCAGGATGGCAGTGGGCAGCACCCTGCGATCCCCGGAAGGGCCTGCGCCAGGATCCCCAGGGGAGTAACTGTTTTAATGCTAAAAGTTGTTTTTTTTTAAAAAGGGACCAATGTCAGATATTTGCTGAGCACCGAGAACGTCCCTTGGGGAGGTCAGAAAGGGCCATGTGTGCTTGGCACAGGGGCGCCCGCTGCTGGAATACAGGGTCCAGTTCTGGTGTCCGCAGGATGTTGATGTTGAAGGATGTTGATAAATTGGCGAGGGTTCAGAGAAGAGCCATAAGATGGATTAGAAAACCTGCCCTATAGTGAGAGACTCAAGGAGCTCCAGCTATTTAGCTTAACAAAGAGAAGGTTGAGGGGTGGCTTGATCTGTAAGTACCTACATGGGGAACAAGGAGTTGATCGTGGGCTCTTTAGCATAGCAGCCAAAGGTCTAACAGTCCAATGGCTGGAAGCTGAAGCTAGACAAATGCAGACTGGAAATAAAGTGTAACTTTTTAACAGGGAGGATAATCAACCATTGGAACAAATTACCAAGGGTTGTGGTGGATTCTCCCCTGGCAAATTTTAAATCAAGACAGGATGTTTTTCTAAAAGATCTGTTCTAGCTCCACGAGCGGTTAGTATGGGGATGGGCTCTGGTTTTCCTGCACTGTACAGGGGTCACACTAGCTGCTCCCAATGGGATCTAGGACTCTGGGGAACGGTGGAGCCCAGCGAGCTCGTGTGTGTGAACAGCTGTGCATGGACAGTGACCATTTCTTTAGCACGAGGGCTGTGGGATTGGGGCTGCGAGCGAGTGGGCAGTGCTGGCTGCGGAGTGGCTGTTGGTATTTATTTTCACTCCGAACCCTCCCAGAACTTGGCATTTTTTCCTACCAATTGTGTCCTCTTCCTTTGGCAGAGGGGGATGTTTTTCCTGGCTTTCTCAAGGCAGCGGAAATGCCCAGGGGCTGATCTTGGACAACAACGGCTTCGGCTTGTTCAGCACACGGGGGAGCGGATAGCGAGGGACGGGAAGGCCTGTGAGGAGCCTGCTGGTAGTCCGGAGGCATGCAGCCACTCGTGAGCCCGGCTCTCCCCCTTGTTTTCAGCTGCTGCGTTGCCTTAAATGAGCGTCCAACCCCTCGTGCGCTCTCTGTGGAGCTGTTATGGGAGGGGAGCGCGGGACAGGCATTCTAGTCAGTCATAGCCTAGCGGGTGAAAAAGGAGGAGAGCCCTGGCCTGGAGGGATGAGCACAGGGCTGGGGCTCAGACCCTCCTGGTTCTGCCACTGGACTCCCTGGGCAGCCTCTGGCAAGTCACTGAATCCCTCTGCCTCAGTTTACTCCCCGGGGGCAGCTCTAGCTCGCTCCCAGGTGCTGTGAGGGCCCATATAACATCCGTGCAGTGCGCTGAAGCTGCAGTTATGTCTCTGGCTGCAGCCACCTCTTAGGCACTTGTATTGCACAGTCACTCACAGGAACGTGTGCGCAGACTGGGTTTGTAGCTGTACTTTCACCTCCCCTTGGAGCCCTTGCGCCCGCCCTCAGAGCGTTCCCCACCGCTGCAGAAGCAGCAGGAAATGGTGTTATTGGCCCCTTAACAAACAGGCGGGTGGCTGGGGACTGTTGTGATGTGGGGTTGTTAATTCCTCAGTGGCTGCTTTAGACATGCAGGGCTTTGGAATCTGGGAAATGGTCAAACTTTGGCAGGTGGGTCAGATTTGGGGCACAAGCCCTGGGAACCCCCTTAAGCGCTGGCTCAGCGGTGTTCTCACCGGCCAGCAAAGAGCCGCCTTGCAAACGCCCATCTCACCAGCTGCAAAGGCCTGATGTGTCTCTGGCCAATGCAACCCTGTCTCCATTTAGTGCCACACGGTGACCCCAGCCTGTCTCTTTTTCCATGTCCCCAGGTGTCTTCCTTAGGAGTCACCACCTTCAGCCTTTGCGCCCTGGGCATCGACAGGTTCCATGCTGCGACCAGCCCTCAGCTCAAGATGCGGCCCATAGAGCAGTGCCAGTCCATCATTGCCAAGCTGGCGGTCATCTGGGTGGGCTCCATGACCCTCTCTGTGCCGGAGATTCTCCTCTGGCAGCTGACGCAGGACACGTCGCCGGTCTCCGGTATGGTGACCGAGTACTGCACCATGAAGCCTTCACTGGAGCTGCCGGAGTCCGTCTACTCCCTGGTCCTCACCTACCAAAACGCCAGGATGTGGTGGTATTTTGGCTGCTACTTCTGCCTGCCCATCCTCTTCACCGTGAGCTGCCAGCTGGTGACCCGAAGGATCAGCAGTGCCGAGAAGCAGGTGGCGTGCCGGGGGTCCAAGCATGGCCAGTGCGAGAGACAGCTCAACTGCACCGTCATAGGCCTGACGGTGATCTACGGCCTGTGCACCATCCCCGAGAACATCTGCAACGTCGTGGTGGCCTACCTGTCCCCGGACATGTCCAAGCAGACCTTGGACCTGCTCAGCCTCATCAACCAGTTCTTCTTGTTCTTCAAGTGCTCCGTCACCCCCGTGCTGCTCCTCTGTCTCTGCAAGCCGCTGGGGCAGGCCTTCATGGACTGCTGCTGCTGCTGCTGTGAGGAGTGTAGCCAGGATGCGGCCTCCAGTGAGAGCAGCAGCTCAGACAGCAAGCTGAAGACGGAGATGTCCTCCTCCATCTTCTTCGACAAGCCCAGGGAGTCGCCTCCCCCGATCATGGCCCTCGGCACGCCTTGCTAAGCTCCAGCAGCCCCGAGGGAAGCAGTAGAGATTGTTCCTTTGGCGTCTCCCAAGACCAAACGTTGTTACTTTAGTCTCAGTGTCTGCACATGAGATGGAGCGGGGCATCTCCATGCCTGCCATGGGCTTGTTTGATACCCAGCAAGGACGTTAGTGCTGTCGCCAGCTGATGTGGCTTCTTAGGCAGCTCTCCTGCCTTTGCTGGAGAGTCATCAAGGCCATGGGCATATTCCAGTTGCGGTTCCCTGGTATGGCTCTGAGGAGTTGCTGGCCTGGGTGAGGGGATGTCTTGGAAAGGTCCCATCTGCAGCACTTCAAGGACTGAGAGTTGCCATAGTGTCTCCTAGAGGATGTAGCAACTATTAACCTGTCCAACGTATCCTGGGTTCTCGCCATCCTCCTTCCCCCCGAGCCCGTCCTCCAAACTGGGAGGCGGCGCAGTGAAAAGACTCCTGTAGGATCTAAACTCTCCCCTTGTACGAGTCCCCTGTCCCCAATAAATCACTAACTAGACAGAATGAAGGGCCTCCAGCGAGGCAAGTTCTTTGATGCCGTATCACAGGACAGCGGGCTGGGTTCTCTGAGCTGCCCATCATGTGGTTTCCAGCCCAGCTGTTTCGGATTTAGACCAGTGTCCTCCCACGCCGTGCTTCCCTCCACTCCAGGCATGGGGAGGCGGTGGCCCATCCTGGGGGGGCTGGACGCTGGAAAGGGCTGGACATTTAGATCAGTGTCATCGCCCTGTGTAACTGGAGACAATCCAACTAAGCCGGGTGCTGGGACCCAGAGGGGTTGAACGCAGGCAGGCAGGGGACAGGTAGCAAGGTCACCTGTCTGCTCCCACGTCCCTGGGGCTGCTCTAAGTTACGTTGGCAGGAATCAGCCCACAGGGATAGTTCTCCCAGTGGTGGACGGCTGGAGTGCAAGGTGCTGCTCCTCCCTGGGCCTTCACCTTGACACCACAAGGGCAGGGAGCAGGTGGTGCTATGCTGGCTGTACCCAAGGCTGGCTCCACGCCAGCGGGAGATGCCCCTGTAGCTGAGGCACTGCATTGGTAGCGTTGCTGTCTGGCTGCGGGGCACAGCCCCGGTGGCACAAAGCAGCCAGAAGGGGCCCAAGGATCAGGCTCCCACCTTAGCAGAAACCATATAGTCTGGGGCAGTTAGCTCCAGGCTGAGCGCCAGCTAATCCTGAGTCCTAATCACAGCTCTCGGGCGAGTCTCTTACCCTTCCGAAGCCCAAGGAGAAGAGCTGGCCTTAGGGTGGGGCTGCTGGAGCAGTCTCGCCCGTGGAGATCCCCAGAGGGGCACAGCGATAGGTGCAAACACCCATCGAGCTTGGGTCAAAGCGCAGCCCCCCCAGCCCCGCTACTCCTCTGCAATTGCAGGTTGGGCTGGAGTCCCGGAGAGCCCTGGTCTTACAGGGAAGGCTGCTGTCCGAGGGGATGGGGAGGGGTGTAAGGCACAAACTCGGGGTCTCAGCCCATCGGGGAGCCTGGCACTGCCCCCCCCCCCGGCACCAACACAGAGAGCCCATTTCTGCTGGCTGCAGCCTTCACATGGCACCTGGGCCTTTTGTGAAGCAGAAAGGAGCCAAGAGCCGCCGGGACCCAGTGCGTGCGCCCACAAAGCAGGCATTCTGTGCACCCAGCAGTCGGAGGCGGTGGGCGGCAAACCACCTCTGGAGCCAGCAGCTCCCTGGCAGCTTAGAAGAACCAATGTGCAAAGAAACTCCTCTGAATAGCCCTAAATGGGCACAAATCCGTCCCAGTGCCCAGGCAGCGGGGAGAAACGGTGACCCCGAAAATTATTCTTTGCTCATGTCCCCCTCATGCCCATGCCCTCTGATCCCGCTGGCCAGGTCCAGGCATGACCTCCATGCACACCAGCAAGGTAATGCCCCCCCGGTTACTAGTGACGCCCAGCTCAGGCCCGAGCAGCGTGGCACAGGGCCACGGTTCCCTTGCCCCTGGTTCTGAACCCCTACGGCACCACCTTTTGCAGGACTGTCCCCAGGGCGGGGCTCCCAGGTTTGCACTACTGACTTCCCAGGCCAGGAGAATTTTGGCCTTTTACCCTGCACTGGAAGGGTCAGCCGCACGGAGAACCGTCCTAAAACCTCACCCTCAGCTCAGGCACTGGGCGCTCTGAAAGAGGGCAGCAAACTGCTGCGTCAGTGTCATGCTGCCCAGCTCCCTGGTTTCCAGCAGGACCGATATGGCCACACCAAGTGAGGCTGTTCTCTTGGCATGTCAGAACCAGGGTGTGTCAGAAATCAGCCAGTCCCAGGAGACGTCCAGTCCAGAGCGGGTTGGGAGCTGGCATGATGGAGCCCCTGACACCTTGCAGCTTACCCAGCGCTTTGAGACCTCAGGCCGAGACGGCTCCAAGTGCAAAGGGCTCCTTACCCACCTGCTGCCCCGGTGTTTTACAGCCATCACCCCAGACCCTGCAGCGTCTCCAGCACCGGCTTCGGGAGTAGCCAGCACTGTCACACGTGTGCCAGTCACTGGCCGCTTCGCCGAAGCCGCTCGGGGAACAACCCCGGCCAGCCCCCCGCTTTCGCTCTGTAAGGTGTCCCAGGATCCTGTTGTGTGAGAGGCTGTCGCTGATCACACCCTTCAGCGGCCAGGAAAGCCTGCCAGGGCCGGGGCAGGCCGGAGAAATCCCAGCTCAGGTGGCGTGAACGAGAGGCTGAGGGGCTAGAAAACCGGCCTCTGTTGCCACATGGCGCATCTGCGCCCAGGCCAGGCAATGGAGGCCCTGGGCTGTGACCTGCTGGGTCTCTAGCCAGCAGCAGGTGAACGGGCCCAGCTGGTCTTTCCTGGTGGCTCGGCTGGGGGACGCAGGCTCGGCTTTGGGTTTGCTGCCCATCCCCACCTCAGCCTCCTGGCCCCGGTTGCTCAGGGATGTTAAAGTCAAGAACAAGCTCCTTGTTCTTGCGTTTCAGCGGCCACCCCCAGCCCGGTGAAATGCCACGGGGCAAGGGAGGCGGTTGCTAAGCGCCAGGAGCTCAGCGAGGGCTTTGTCCAGGGAATCACACCCACCGGTTTGCCTTGGGCCTGTTGCCATGGAGACAAAAGCCCCGGTCTTTGTTTAGGGAGCATGAAGCCTGGCCCCCCCATCCCCCCACTCAGTAAACGCGCCAGGTCCCGCTGGCAGCCGTGCATGCCCGCTAGCTCCCAAGGAGACCAGCGCTCGCTGGCGGGCTGGGCCGCTCGCTCCTTTGGCTGTGCAGGCGGGGGGCAGCCCTGGCATTTGAGGGGCCATCGATCATCCCTAATCGCCCCAAGTGTGTGTGGGCGGGGGGAGATGATGGAGGTTTCGGACCCCGGCCTCTGCCACCAGCCCCAGCTCAGGGCATTAAAACGTGACTCTAGGGGAAGCAGGGGGAGTGGCGGCAGCCAGGGAAAGTGTGTGGGGGGGCATGGGGGCATGAGGAGCACAGGGTAAATGCCTACATGGAGAGAGAAGGGGGGCAGGGGAAGCATCTGTATGCGGAGCCAAGCTGCAGCTGCCTGGTTGTATCCGCCATGCCTTCAGTGCCTCGCTGCAGGGAGGTGCTAGCCAAGCGTCTCAGCCCCTGCATGGCGTGTGGGGGGAGGTGATGGGGGCGCACTTCCGCAGCCCCCTCACTCCCTTCCAAGAGCCGCCCTGCCCTGGTGATGTGCTGGCGTCGGCCCCACAGGGCTGGTGCATGGGAGCGATGGTGCAGGAGGAGTGGAGCCACTGGACCGGACAGTCCTTCCCGCACGCCATGGCCTGGCGCGTTCCTGGCTTGGGGGTGAGGGGCTCCGCCAGCTGGCTAGGGGCTGCTGTGACTGGCATGCAGGAGGAGGGCTGCAGGGCGGGGGGAGCTGCCTTCGTGTGGCTCATTCTGAGCTGGTGTGTCCTGAGCTGGGGCCAGGGGGAACAATGCAGGGCTTGTTTGGGAGCCTGGCTGGCTGGGGAGAGAGGCGATGAGAAAAGAGAGCTGGGGAGGGGCAGCCGGAGGCAGGGATGGCTCCCAGTGTGCAACCAGGGCTGAAAGTAGCGTGTAGGGCCCCCACCACGGGGGGGGGGGGTACCTGCCCCAGCCCACCGCCCACGAATGGCCCCGGGGTAGGATGGAGAACAGAAAGTGGCCACAGCCAGCGCAGCAGGAGAAGGCAGACGGGCTCCTTCGCACTGCAGTAATGAGCTGGCAGGGGAAGTGCCCCAGCCTGAGGAAGGGGCCCCCCACCCCAGAAGAGATGGGATCTCTGGCCCTAGCTTTGCCTGGCACGAGGAGGGGGCTGGAGCATGGCACTCAGCAGCGTTGGGATCTCACCCCCCCGCCCCCAGGGAGGGCAGTCGGGGTCACCCCTATTAGGAGGAGGAGTCGTCTCCTGCTCCACCTCTCTCCACCAGCCTCAGGCCCATCTTCACTTAACAGGCTCATTCTCTCCCGTAGCAGGAAGGGTCCCTGGTCTTGCCTCGCCGGAGGGCCCCCCTCCATGGCACAGTCTCATTGCCCTTGGAGGGGGCCCTGCTGCCAACCCCTCTGCATGCAAATGCCCAAGAACCTACAGAACTCCCCCCTCCCCCCCACGTTAGCAGCTGCGGGAGCTGCCGTTCTGGTCACCAGGTAGGATGGGGCACGTTTGCCCCAGGGGGGCTTCTGGCAGCAAACCACCCTGCTCCTTCATTGCTGGTGGCCAGCCCAGTGCCTAAGGCATGAGCCCACATGTGAGAGGAGGGCACGAGGCTGCATCAGGCCCCCGCCAACTGGAAGGGAGTAATGGCTGTGGAGAAGGATTCTGGGTTGGTACCAGGGGGGAGCAGCCAGGCACCTGGAGAGCACACAGCTCAGAGCAAGAGGCAGAAACATTCCCAGCACAGCAGGTTGGGGCCATCCTGGCCCTGCACCCTCACAGCTCGGCTCCCGCCCTGGTGATCTGCCCCCCACGCCAGCACCTGCTGCTGAAATGCCAGGCATGCAACAGGGCAGGATGCCCTGCTGTGGTGCAGAGAATTAGGTACACAAGGGCATGGGTGGGCCCTGGGCATACACAGCAGATAGGAGCACACAGCCCCAGCCCGGCCTTTTAGCTGTGGGAAAAGTTTCCTCGAGTGCTGGCTGGGGCTTGAGTGCTGCATGTAGCGCCCCCCAAGACTTGCTGGAGTGGCTGGCACTGGCACCCAGCCCGCTCTGCCCCTCGAGGTGCCTTCACTGTATTATTCCAGGACGGGATGTGCTGAAAGGGGGCCCGCGGGAGCTTGAGTTTCTCGCAGCAGCGCTGGGCACCTCACCAACCCTTACTCAGAGCCTCTGAAATGGGCCCAGAAAGGCCAGCAGCCCAGGGAAAGGAGCATGGGAGGAGGGGCACGAGGGCACAGGCAGCCCAGGGCTGGTTGGCTGGCAGAGAGGCTGCTTTTAAAGGAGCGTATCCCTCTCCCGCTGCTGGGGGCCAGGCCTGGCCTGGCTAGGGCTTACCCAGAACAGACAGGCAGGACATAGTGCAAAGCAAGCGCTGGGTCCTCAGAAGTCTGCAAAGGGCAAGTTGGTGTCTTTTGTGCTGGAGGGTGAGCAGAGCAGGGGGAGGGAGCTGGAGGTAGAGGTGTTCCACCCACCCCAGCCCCATAGCAGGGCATGGCCCACTGCCAACAAAGCTAAGGAAAGGGAGTTGCCCTCAGCTGAGGGCTGTGGGTCACCATCCAAGAAGCCATCTAAAGCTTCTGCCCAGCTCAATGCCCTTTCGTGGGCACAAAAGCAAGCCCCTTTCCCGGGCTGAGCCCCATGCAGCGAGAACAGGCTAGACTGAGGAGTATGTTGTGGAGAGCAGCGTTGGGGGGTGACGAGGGTGGGGTGATGAGTGCTACCACCCTCCACCTCCTCGAGGATCAAGGACATGAAGCATTAGGAGACTTCTCTCACCCCACCTGCTCCATCATCTCTACCCCAGCAGGAAGAGCTGACACTTTGCCACACAACTGATGCTTCAGCTGCTAACAGTTATGTACCTGAAGAGGTTAAGGCAAGTAGGGTATGAGAGGGTAAACATGGGGGGTGGGGAAAAGCACTGAGCCCCACCGCCAGTCTCGGCCCCTGCTGATAATGACACCCCCCAGCACTGACAGAAAGCCCCAGCTGCTCTCACCCTCGGGCAATGCCCAAGAGAGCCCTGGTTTAACTGTGCAAGGCAGCGAGTCTTCCCTGGCAGATGGGCCACGGGCCGAGACCACTGCCAGGCTGGTGAGATGATGAGAGGAAATGAGACCACAGCAAACACGCCCCCCAACACAAAACTGTTAATTTATTATGATTAGGAGGCCCAAAAAAAAAAATTGTACAGTTACAAGAATCATTTCCCAACAGAGAAGGTCAATATGAGCCAAAAAATCTCTCCTAAAAAAGGAATAATGACACCACTTTACAATTCATTAAATAAACCATGGAAATGGCTCCTTGTGCAATTCTGCGAAAACGAGGAGAGGAGAACAAAGCAGGCTGGACCCCTCCCCACCCCCAGGAGCGGCTCTGTGCAGAGTGGGGGGGCTGGGGAGGGGAGCCCAGGGCTCTCGGCTGCCCCTGAGCTGACACACTGGACAGGGCGAGACGCGGCTGTGCCTGGATTACAGCTGAAAAGAGTCAGGCTGTGCACAGCAGCAGGCTCATGGCCCTTCCCACGATCCCTCCGCTTCACCCCCAGCCAGCTCCGGGCCATCTCCAGGGCAAGGAGAGCAGGCTCCAGCACAGGACAGAAGCCACATGGGCTGGAGCAAACTAGTGTTCCTTTCCCCTCCTTCCAGGCCTGGCTGCCAGTTCCTCTCCCTGCCACTGGCTGCCCGAGCAAGGCTTGGAGCCTGGGCTGTAGTGGACAAGGAATTCCACCTTGACATCACACACTGCCCATCAGCCAGCCCCCCCCCCCGGCCCCTTCCACTGAGACAGGCCTTTCCTCTGGCCCCTGCATAGTGGGAGAGAGGCCAACATCCCCTTGCCGTGCCCCTGTGCCAGCACTCCCGGCTGTGCCCCCTCTGGGGCTGGGACAGAGGTGGGGGCAGCAGTCTGACACAGCCGGCCAGCTTGTTTCTAGTCCACAACAGCCCTGAGTTGGGAACAGAGTCGGGCGTTTTGCACAGCAGCCCTGGCACCTTCCAGAGCAGCTCTGCTGTGCTGAGACTGTGGGCAGCCAGACATGCCCCTCCTGCTGCACCCTCCGCCCCCCAAGGGACAGCCCTCCTCCCAACATGCACACCACTGGAATGGCAGGGAGCAGCCTATCGGGGGAAGCACATCAGGCAAGGGGGAGCCCACACCCAGCACAGCAGGGGTGGGGAATAAGGAAGCCACACTGCCAGAATTTGGAGCACACGGCAAGCCCCTCTCACTTCCAGATGGTGGTGGGGGGGGGGGGGAGGGAGGGAGGGGAGGGGGGAGAGATATCTAAAGCTCCTAGACTCACAAGGGGTGGGGTGGGGTGGGGTCTCTGGCTGCCTGTCTTCAACACACGGCCCCTCTTGGGGAAGGGAGAGCCATGCCCATAGACCCAGAAGCCAAGGTGGAGAGCCCCTCTGCAGGGCACAATCCTGCCCTGGCTCCACGGAGATGAACGAGGCCGGAAGAGGTTTTCCCATCTCTGGCTCCCCAGAGCCTGAGGCCCTGATCTCCCAGGTACGAGGTGTGCACATGAGCTGGGGCAAACACGCCCCTGCTGGGCTGCAGCATGAGGGGAACCCTGCTCCTGGACTCTGGAGCATGGGGGGAGGGGGAGGGGGAGGGGGAGGGCCTTCCCCAGAGCTTTGTTCTTGGCTAAAGTTCTACAGCAATTGCACCAGCGATGACCCCTCCCCCAAGTGAAGCGGGGCCTGGCCCCATGGCAGAGCCAATGGCACAGGTCACAAGAGAGCAGGTGAGTGCGTGCTGCACACCGCCCCTCTGCAAGGGCCTGGGCCAGCAGGTGCCACAGCTCCCTCCACAGCAAGCATTCCCCAGGCGCTGGCCGCTGGCCCGCAGGTACCAGCTCAGCCTGACCCCCATGCCGCACAGCTCGTCCCACCCAGAGAGCTTCCAAGGAGCTGGAGAATCCCCAAAGCAACCTGGAGGAATGGCAGAATGCCCCCACCTTCCTCCACAGCCAGGGGAGCACCCGCCTGGGGAGGGGGCAGGAGTGAGTCACTTGCGGAGACTTTGGGGCCTGGGTTGCAGGAATGGGAGAGGGAAGGAGTTGCCCCTGCCCCTCCCAGCCAGTGCCCAATCCCTGCCTGAGCATGGGATCGAAAGGCTGAATGCGGGGGAAAGGGCGGAGGTCTAGGGGCAGGAAGGGTGGCTCTGCAGACGGGCATAGCACTGAATCCCCCGAGCCTGGTCAAGACTGCTGACCTCAAACACCCCCATTGCCCCGCCCTCCAGGGCCGTGTCCACATGCAGCACGAAGAGCAGGGGTGGGCATGGAGCAGCAGGAGCTCCAAAGGCTTGGCGGGGACGGGGGGGGGGGGGGGGGGGGGGGAGCCGAACCTAGTGAAGATACCAGAGGGGCCCAAGGGCCTCAGGGACGCCCCCATGGGAGCCTGCGTTCAGCATGGAATGACCCAGCCAAGCCGCTCCGCTCCCACACCACCCTCCCAATACTGCCCTGGGGGCTCAACCACCAGCACTTCTACAGGTCACAGGGCCCAGTTTAGTAACAGCGTAATTGCTTAAATTAAAATATATATATACATATATATACTGTATACACATCGACCACAACAGAACAGTGCCAAAACGAGAGGGGGAGAGAGAGAGAGAGAGAGAGAGAGAGAGAGAGAGAGAGAGAGAGAGGAGTCCGACAGCTTCTTTACAATAAAAACAGGAGCTCCGACTCAGCAGGAGCAGAGCCTGGGGTCCCCTAAAAATACCCATCTAGAGAGAGAGATGGAGAGAGAGGGACAGAGAGCAGGGGACAGAGAGAAGGGGGCTTGGACAATGGCATCTTCCCCGCTCCGAGGCGCAGTCCCAGGGCTCTCAGCTTCTCCTGGACTTTGAGTGCTGAATAAGCCACTGTAGGGTGATGTCTGCAAAGGCAACGCACAGAGTTACCGCCCGCAAAGGGCAGGGAGCCCCCTCCAGCCCACCCCACTCCAATGTGGGGCTCTGGGGAAGGGGTTGGCGGGGTCTCCCTGGGGGCTCAGACTGGCACCTTCTCTAACACAGCTGGTCACTGCTACATTTCAGCCACTCCTCTGAGGCAGTGTCCCCCATGGCCTGGAAACCTTGGGCCCAGCTCCTTGGGCACTGCCCACAGCCTGCCTTTGGGATGGGGAGGGTAAGCCACTAACAGCTGAGAAATGACACTTCTGCCCCATTTTGCCTCGTCATGAGCTTAATGGGTTTAGGAGCCAGAATACCAGGGGCTGAATTCACTGCACAACCTGAAATGGCAGGTGTTTCCCAACTGAGCCCAGACTGTCCCCTCCCTCCGGCTCCCTGCAGACCTCGCACTCACCAATGTTGTCCTTTTCTTTGCAGGAGATGGAATAGCAACAAATCTCTCGATCTTGGATGGCAGACAGGTTCCTGCGGGAGAGATGGAGCTGTGAGAGCGCAGGCTGCTCAGTGCAGACTCCAGCTGCTTCAGTCGCCCTGGGTCAAGGGCTCAGGGAGAGCAGAGTCCCTTCCGCTAGGGGGCACCACACCCTCCCTCAGAGGCCCCTGCTAGAGCCTTCTAGCGCTGCTAGCTCAGGATGGGGCTGGTCAACAGTCTTGCAGCAATGAGAGAACCGAAAATAAAAGGTTCCTGACAAATGGAACAAGGCCCCCCAACCATGAGCCCACAGGGCGGGCTGTGTATTACCCAGCAGCTAATACAGCTTGTTCCACAACCATACAGGAGACAAGAATCAGGGCCCTACCCGCGGCACCAAGGCAGACTCAGCCAGCACTTCCCCTCTCTGCCTTAGCTTCCCCACTGGAAAGGGGACAGGAGTAACCCACTGTTATAAAATGCTTAAGATCCTCCAAAACCAAACCACTACTAGAAGGATTACTACCACGGCAGCGGGCACAGGAGGGCTACGTGCCACGGCCCCAGCTCCAGCCCCATTGACAGAGCAGCGGAGCCTTCGAAGGCCTTCGTCGGCCGTTTGCAAAGAGCTCCTTGGCTGCGCTGTGTCCCAAGGTGGGAGCCTGTGGAAACGCTCTCCTACCACTCGGGCTGCAGGCCCCGGGCTCCAGCCAGCTGCAAGAGTCTAAGGGTACGTCTTCACTGCAGTTACCCCAGGCTCTTACCTGAATTTTAGCCCAACTCCCCCCACCACTACACAACACACCCCATTCACACAAATGCCTCGGACCCAGATTTGCAGGTGCCTTAAGCCCAGGCTAACTGACCCGGTTGGGGGTGGGCGGGGTTAGAGATCAGGCTGTGCTTTACCTCTGGCTGGAACCTGCACTATTTTGCGGTGAAGACGCAGGCAAAAACCACGTACGTGCTGCGTGACCTCCAGTGCCCATCCCACAACTCCTCCTGCAATTGCCCGGGAAGGAATTCTCGAGCGGCTCAGCACGGGGGAGTGCAGACACAGTAAAGAGGGTAGGGCGTTGCCAGGATAACCTGGGGGCTCAGACCCAGTGTCAATCACCCAGGTTAACTGTGCAGGGTAGACATGACCTTACTGCAGCGCTTCATCTCCAAGGGTAAGCTGTGGCTCTGGCGCCACCATGTGGCCCAGGCTGAGAAAAGCTCAAGCAAAATGACCATCTTCGCCCTGACCTAGCAACTTTCAGCCAAGGGCAACTCAGCTCCACAGACTGGAGATTAGCCCCATTCTACAGCTGAGGCCCTGCCCAAGGTCACAGAGCGAGGGTGTGGCAAAGGCAGGACAGAACCCAGGGCCCGCGGCTCCCCTTTCCAGCTGCTGGCACTGGGTAACGAGGCCTCCCCAGGTCTGTGGCGCATGGAGAAGTATAGATGAAAAAAGAAAAAACAAGCAGTCTCATGTAACAGTGAAAAAGCTACTGCAGAGGGGCAAACCAGAGCACCTAGGACAGGTTTCCCCAAACCAGCTGCCTTGCTGGTCACTGTCTGGGCTGCCAACTCCCCCGTCCCATCCCCCGCAGCACGGGCCTCTGCTTGGGACTGGACGGCCTGCCACAATGCCTGGGGTGTCACAAATGGGATGTGATGGCTTCACAGCAGGACCTAGGCTTGGGAGCCTGGGCACAGCTCTGTTATCATGAAGGGATCGCGGAGATGAACAAACCTTTTCTGCCCGAAAGGCCACCTGGCTCTGACCCATGTAAGGGGGCAGCACCTAGCACTGCTGGATTGCAGAAGCATCCCCGGGCAGAGCGGGAAACCCATGCTCCTTTTCACAATGGCGCCTCCTGCTGACAGGCCATGGCAGAGCAACTCCCCTGCGGTGCGCTAGCAGGAAGGGATCAGGGCTCTGCACATGCTGGAGAGGGTTACAGCAGCCCCCCTGTTCTCCCAAGGCAATGGCCATGTTGTTAGGGCTGGGAGCTGGTGGAGGAGGAATGTCTTTAGGAGTGGGGCAGAAAAGCTGAAGGGCTGTGGGCATGGGGAGGGATGGGGGTATTTTGGGGAGCAATGTTTGCTGCACTCCATGGTGGGGGAGCCCTCTCCGCTGTTGCTCTGGGAAGGCCTCTCCAGCACCCTGGGAAAAGCTCATCCCAGGCACCGTCGTTAACCCCTTAGCAGCCACCTGGATTGGACCCCTGAGAATCCTACTCAGCAATACACAGAGACTCGGCATCCCCAAAGCAAGGGCTAAGCAAACTCTGCTACAGTCCCACCCCAGCCTTTGCTGAGAGGCACAGGCCGCCGGAAGAGGAGGAAGTGAGCCATACTTACATCTTCTCAATAAGCTCTTTCTCATCCAAGGCACCAGAGAGATCTCGCTTGTTCCCAAGCACTAGCACCTGGAGGGGGGAAAAAGACAGCATCAGAATTCTCAGTCCCAGACCCACACCGAGCCAGCTTTGACTGTGCCCAGGCCGGGGGAGGGACAGGGAGTCCGGCAACTTAACTATAGTTTTGGCAACAGAAAGTTCGTTGGTGTGAAGGAATCAAAACTTCCCCGCCTCTCAGGGAATTCCTGCCAGTCTGTGAAAGCCAGCTCTACTCCACTTGCCCAAGTGCTCCTCTCCCAGGATATGCTGGGGTGGGGGAGTTGCTGGGGAAACTGAGGCAAGGCCCCGGCCTCCCTATACCCCAGCTGTTCCCATGGGGCTGCTGGACACAGGTTAGGGGAGTACTTTAATCTGCATGCTGGGGGCTGCCAAGAGCAGAGGGTGTTCAAGAGGAGACATCAGCGTGGGAAATACCGTGCTACGTTATGTTCCTCAGACGGGAGCCCACTGCTGCAAGCCACGGGAGGTCCACCAAGTGCAGAAGGGCCTCCCCCCACCATCTCTGCCTGCACCAGGGAGCAGAGCAGAGCTGTGTGACTCAGGCCCATGGTGCTTTGCATTGCCTGAACTCCAGTCAGACTGCAGGGCATCCCCCATTCATAAACAGAGGCAAACCCTCACCAGCACTCCTCTGCTCCTGGCAGATGCATCTGAAGAAGTGGGTTTTTTTACCCACGAAAGCTTATGCCCGAAGAAATCTGTTAGTCTTTAAGGTGCCACCAGATTCCTCGTTTTTGTGGATACAGACTAACACGGCTACCCCTCCGATAAGGAATTAAGAAAATTCCCATGTAGAAACCATCACAAAGGTGGAGTTAGGGCTGAACCACTGATGTGTGCCTGCAAGGCACTGCCCTCGGACGTTAGCAAGCCAGAAATGCTGAGGTCAGGTTGCATGTTTCAAGCAAAGCAATGACCTACACAACCTTAACTCTGCCCTCAGAGAGACCAAGACAAGGGGTCACAGATGCGCATGTCTATCAGAATTCCACTCCACCTACGGAATGGTCAGCAGCAGAGGGACTGTAGCACAACCAAGGTAGGTGTAATATTCCTTCACTACGCAGCCTGTTTGCCACACCCATATTGTCATTGTGGACAGAGGAAAACTGATGGTCCCTGCCCCAAAGAGATTATTAATTAAAAACATTCACACCCTTGACATACAGATCGGACTAAAAATAAACAAAGCAAATATTTAATGGCAACGTTCATTTTTAAAGTCATTTTCTAGTCATTCATGGAGAAAGCAAGAGACGATGGTGTCTTTCTTCTGTTCGTGTCAACGACAAAATAATATTGGCCAATATTTTCGGCTTCCTTTGGAGAACGCGACACAGCTGTTGCTAGACAAGGCCAGAATTAGGGTTGTGGAGGTCCTCGCACTTCCTGCTTTCCTAACTTGAGTGCTTTTTCTTCCTAAATTAATGTTCCTGAAAGAGAACGTGGACTCAAGGCCACTGATCAGTGGCTACAAGTGTTTTGTGTAGGACCAGACACTTGATTTGGTTTAAACTAAAGCTCAGAATCACTTATAATCCCCACTCAATCCCCCACCCCCAACCCACGGGCCATGGACAGGTCATTATCTACACTCATTGCCTCCAGTCCAGCCACTTCCGAGCTTCTGGTGGGCCCACCACTGGGACCAGGGGGTTTAATGGCCTGTAGGGTTATGGGAAGTTGGGTCACGATCTTCCTCAAACTCTTCAAAAAAGCCACCTTCCAGCCCAGCCGCAGCCTGGAAAGCGTCACCTCACAAAGCTACTTCTACGGACGAATGAGTGAGACGCTACCACAGAACCTGCTTTGCAGCGTGTGTGACCAAGCAACCAGAGACCACCCACCCTAATGACTGGGGACCAGCAGCCTATGAGATCTGTGTGCTCCCCACTGTCTCCCTCTGCCCCATGACTGGAGAGCACTTACAGGGATGCCTTGGAGCTGCGGCTTGTCAAGCAGGTTGTGAAGTTCGTTCTTTGAGGCCTCAATCTTCTCCTGGTCTGCAGCATCCACCATGTACCTGGAATGGGGAGGGAACATTATCACTGAACCTGGGCCACTGGAAGAGGAAGATTGAAGGAATCCCACCTGAGGAATATGAAACAACCAGAGTCCCAATCACCGCTCTCAATTACCAAGTACTCAGGCCTCCTTAGAGCGCTGCTACTCTCCACTGGGCCAGCTTCCTGACTTGTCAGTATAAATCTACACTATAAAACAGATTGGAGTCATCGCTCTCTCTCTGAAGCACTTCAGATGAGTCCCCTGGTACTCACCACATGTCAGTGACCCACACCTTTCCCTTGGCACCTCTGGGCTCTTAGAAGCCTTCGAGAAAGCCCCGATGGGTCCTTGTGGGGGCCACAATCCACATCCACCCCTCAGGACTGCAAAGCCAGTCATTAACCCTTCCCCTGCTGAGAGCCAGGAGTCCTCATGGGCATAGCAACAACTTCAACTCACCCAGCGCCTTGTGCTACAGAGGGCACCTCAGCCTTGCCTACACTTAAACATTAGATCACCCAAGCTACGGCGCTCAGGGCTGTGAAACGTTTTGTGTCTTGAGTGCCGCGGTTAAGTCACCCTAACCCCCAGTGTAGATATGGCTAGGGCTGACGGAAGATTCCCTTCCACAGCCCTTCAGAGAAGTGGATTAACTACATCAATAGAAAAACCCCTTCCACCAAGGTAGGAAGGATCCACGCTACAGCGGCCCAGCTGCAGCGCTGGAGCACAGACATACCCTTTGTTTACCGTGTGCGGCAGCATCAGTCACACTGTGCATCAGCATAGCTGAAAAGCCAGTGGGCGTGGGAACAGCGCACGGCGTTTGGGTGCCCTACAGAAAGCGGCTCTTGCTCTTTTAGATTCTTATAAGCATTTCTGCAGCATCTAACACCCTGGTGGCTGGGGGCACTTCATGCTTTTTCCCAGAAAAGCAGCATACACTGTGCTCCATAATCCCATCCAGCAGCCAGATAGCTGACCGCAGAGGTGGAGAAGCCCAGCCAGTGGGCTGAATGCCGGAGTCTCTACAGCCAGGAGACAGAGAAATGACAGCTATCAAGTTCTAAATGTGGTCAGGCCGGGCTCAGTCATATCTCCAGAGGGAGAGCCTGCTACGAAGGTTCGATCAGAGAGGGAATGGCATAATCTCAGGCAGACGTAAGTGACAGAGGGCATTTCTGTCTCCAGCTGCAAACCGGTGTCTGGTTAGACATGGAGATTGCAAGCCAAACAACAACTAACAAGACACCCTCAGTTAAGGGAAAAACTATAAATTTCCTCAGATCCTCAAGGTGCTTCTATGTGCCAGTCTGTATCACCTCTGCCTGATCTGGGCTGAGTCTAAATCCGCTAAATACTGGCTTTCATCCAGGCCTCAGGCTCAGCCAGACAGCAGAAGAACAAAGTCTATTCCATCCCTGTCTGATGAAATGAGGTGGTGCTGAATGTCATCGGCATATTTATGACACTGTAGCTCATGTCACCAAACTCTTCCGAGCAGCCGCACGGAAATTATGATACCGAACGTGGTGAGATTAGGGGACTTGAGTTGGGCAAATAATGGATGTCCTCGCATTTAGTGAACACCTCTTTCGGCTTACAGACATCTTACGTGGATTGAGATTCTCAACAGCATTTGTTACGATCTGTGAATAACTCTTGTTTGTAGCTTGCTGGTGCACAGTTTGCATGCATTTGATATGAAACATCTGTGCTGCTTTGACTGGACACGTGCACCTCACTTTTCAGGAGTGCTCACCGTGAATAGTCTGCTATGCCTGTTTCCACAGACATTGCTACCAGTCAGCTCAATCCCTGAAATGTTTACAAGCAGGACCACAAAAGGGGGGTAGACTCAGGCAAAGGGAATTTGTTTACAACCGTGAACGAAGATCGATTGAAGGCTGCTGCTTCTCATAAATACAGAATTTGCCAAGCAGTACAAGAGGCCTTGGGAAGGAAGAGCAGCTGCCTATAGCTGTCTCCTGGGACCACCCTACAGAAAGAACTGAGCCACCCAAGGCTAGTCGGTCCACCTTCATCAGGCCACCTTCAAATGAGCGAATAGCACCTCAAGAACAAACGGGTCTAGTAACGTCAGCAAAGATAGCCGATCTTCAGTCAGGAGCACAAGAGCCTCTTATTCTGGATAACATCAAGCCCAAGAGTAATTCTGCTACCAAGGCACCAGTCCGTGGTGGGTTGGGGAGACTGGTAAACCACCAGAACACTGGGATTCCTGCACTAAGCAGATACATTCACAGGACTGCCTATTCCCAAAAGCACCCGGCTGCACCAGGCAAGCTGCTGGGAAGAGCAAATTCGGTGCTAGGGGCCTGATCCCAGCAGAGGATCTCTGTACCCTAGGATTAGCAAATTGCTCAACCTGGGCGAGCACAAAACCCACTGGACATAGCCCCAAAGTCCCCCCCACTGCCAACCCTCAACCAAGAGGCTCTGTTTGAGAGGCTAACTTGTAATACTTTCCCATCTGTATTAAAGGCTCTCCAGTGCTCAGCAGCCCTGGAACATCCACGAGGGAGAGTGGGGAGTACTTACACAATGGCACTGACTCCGCGGCAGTATCGCTCCCACATGCTACGGAAACGAGGCTGACCACCGATGTCCCAGAGCTGTGGGAAGGAGAGGCAGAGTCAGGAAGCGCACAGACCAGGGAAGAAGGCATATCAAAAAGCAGAAGTGGATCTTGGAGCCCAGCTGAAACGGACTTTGCACTCTGCTACTGGAACTCTGGCCCCTTCTCCCGCTGTTGCTGAGCCCTACAAAAGGTGTCACCTTGCTCCATGGTGGTAGGTTTGTGGGATTCATACGCACAGCTGGGTGCAGAGCTTTGCTCATTTGTATGCAATTACCCAGAAGGTTTTGCCCACTCACAGCTACTTCCTGCAAGGGCTGGGGTCTAAGGCCCAGTGTCCCAGGGAGCCTGCAGGGGCTTCTCTCGGTGCTCCCCATGCTAGGATGATGGAGGAATTGCCCCCTCACTGAAGAGTTCACATGTTTCGAGGACCACATTTTGTCCCCAAAACGCATGAGCAGCAACCAAAGGCACAACCTGGCCCAGAATCTTTATAGTGAAGGAGTGATGGGAAGTGCTGGCTAACTCAAGATTATTTTCTGGTTTTCCATCCAGGTGCATCTGGAGCAGTGGAGGGGTAAAGATCATGCTATCTGTCTGATTGCTGAGACACAGATGCTATAAATCATGGACTGTAGCCCCACAGCTCCAATGGGCTCCTCCCCACCAGGACCCGCTGCCTCTCTCTTCCCTTCTGAGCAAAATACTTGTCCAGCCTCTGTCATGGACAAGGTTAATGGCCCACACTAGCCTGGGGAAATACCAAGAGCGTGATGAATGCCATCAGGAAATCCCATGTTACTGCAGCCTGGCCAGCAGCCCTTTACTGCTGGAGCCTGGAGTAACCTGCATCCTGGTAGACCTGACCCCCCCTTCAGGGAAGCTGCAGCAATCAAACCTTCCAGGAGGGACTAGTGTGGAGGCAGGGCTGTTTTTACGTCTACTACAGCGTTCGTCGGTATTATTCGCACCCCAATAGCCCGTTGCACAAGAGCTTGCGAGTCTCTAGATTGTCCCCATCCCGTCTCCCCACCCAACAGTCACTGCAGAGGAGCTGCCTGCGTCTTACCTTTATGGTGACGTTTCCCTTGGTGATCTTCCTCATGTTGAAGCCCACCGTTGGGATCATGTCTTCATTGAACTGCCCCGACTGCAAGGAACAAACCACTCCGAGTCAGCCATATCACGGGGCTGGGGACCTGAAATCCCTTGGCACAAAGCATCTAAACATCCCACCGTGATGACACTGGGCAGACTGTGGCGGAACAAGACTTACCTGTAGCTGTTATTAAATCCTAGCTGGAGGTGAACGAAGATGCTCTGCAAGGACTGTCCTATAATATGCCCCAAATATTCCACCTGCTTTGGTCACACCCCAGGTCATGGCTCATGCCAGCAGCAAAAACAGCACAAATCTGAACCAGGTATCCTACAGAGAACAAATACTGCCCAGCGGCTGGGAGTGGGATGCACGCTTCTGGGCCCACACGGGAACTCTACTCATAACTGGCCAGGGCCATTACTGCCAATATGCACTAGTTTGTAGCTATACTGCCAGCTATTCATAGAACCATAGAAATGTCAGGCTGTAAGGGACATTGAGAGTTCATCAAGTCCAGCCCTGTGTGCTGAGGCAGAACCAGGTAAACGTAGCCCATCCCTGACAAGTGTCTCCCCAACCTTTCTTAAAAACCTCCAGTGACGGGGATTCTATAACCTCCCTTGGGAGCCTGTTCCACAGCGTAACTCCCCGTAGAGTTAGCAAGTTTTCCCTATTATTTAATCTAAATCTCCCTTGCTGCAGATTAAATGTATTACTTCTTGTCCTACCCTCAGTGGACATGGAGAACTACTGATCACAGTCTGCTTTATAACAGCCCTTAACATATTTGTAAACTGGTCGCCCCTCAATTTTCTTTTCTCAAGACTAAACATGCCCAGATTTTTTTAACCTTTCCTCACAGGTCAAGTTTTCTAAACCTTTTATGATTTTTGCTGCTACTCCTCTAGACTCTCCAATTTGTCCACGTCTTTCCTAACGTATGACACCCAGACCTGGACATAGTACTCCAGCACAATGAGCTGTTAACGCTGAAGCCTAGGGAAGAATATTCAGATGCAACCACTGTTAGACTGTTTCACTTCTGAGTAAAACACAAAGGAGAAGTGCAGATCTTCATAACCTGATCTACTGTGAATGGCCATTGATTTTGGCATCACAAGTGGGGGAATTGTGGAGAACGTCTTCATCTATTATCCTCCAGTCTAACCCCTAGTTTTAGGGCTCCAACTGGGTTGAAAGGGTCTATAAAAATTCAAGATCTTTCTATAATTAAATCATGCCTACTTGTTATGTTTCCAGCAACACAGAAAAACAGAGGTTTCTGGTTTGTTATGCCGCGCTAATTCATTTTAGGGAGTTGCAGGGTGGATTAAAAAAAAAAAGAATATTTAAAAAAATACAAATTTTTTAAAAAAACCTATTTGAAACTATTACAACCTAAGTTAAGACCTAAACTTATTACAATCTATTCAAATAGTTTAAATAAAAAACAACATGCAAGCAGTATGCATTTTCTGCTGAAGTTTTAAAGGAAGTCAAACCACTCAACTAGTGGAAGTCACTGGGTAAGCCCCTGAAACCAGAGTTTGTTGAAGTGCTAAAACAACTTTTAACAGCAGTAACCTGTTCTGTAGATGCAGAAAGAATATATTCTTCATTTCAGCTTATTCAACTAGTTCAGTTCAATGACTAGTTTGTTCAAAGTTAAGAAACCAATTGAGAGTTGAAAAAGCAGGAAAGCTTGTTTTCCTCTTTCAATCTAAGAATAAAATGAGGGGAAAGAGGATGAGATCTACTAGCTCTAAGGCCGAAAGACGCAATGACCAGAAACTCTCTGTTCAGTTCACTAATACTTCCTTTGTTTAATAAATATCAGTTACTTGTAAATCCCAAACCTGTTTTGATATGCATCCAGCACATTTACAGTAATTTTGCTGAACTATTTAAAACAATTTTAAAATGCTAGTTTTCTGCATTTTCAATTGAATTCCAATTTCCATTTAAGTACAGCTTGATACAAATCATGAATAAAAAATGTATCACCTATTAAATAATAAATGCATCATTCACCAATTCCTAACATAAAAAAATATAAAAATTAAGAATCTGAATAAATGTATGTTAAACTATGCAGTTACTTAAATACGGATAGATTTAGTGTATCCACCTGGTTAGCAAAAAGAAGCACCAAATTTAGTGTAAAGGCTATACTTAATTGCCAACTGACATGTTTTAATGGCTGCCAAGCAATGAGAATCAACATCAACCATTCTTTAGGAAAACAACTAAAGAAAAAAAAGAAAAAAAAAAGAAAAAAGACTAAAATAGAGGATTTAAATCAAGGTTTCCTGCTTGCTGACTAAAAGGGTGAATTAAACCACTGCACCCTGGGGCAGTTAGCCCTGCAGTCCCAAACCAGCGGCCTTGAAAACTTCTCATTTGTAGGTGACTCTCCCCCCAAACAAAGGCTATTGATAAGCCTGGCATCAATGTTGCTTTTGTTGGCAGCAACCAAGCGCGAGATGGGCTGCAGGCTACACCCAGGGGCCAAGACCACAAAACCAAAGCTTTCTTGGTCTCCACCAAGGCACTGGTCTCCCTCAGCAGGGCAGACATATCAGCAGCGACCCTCCCCTTCAGTTCCGTGTGTAGCCTCTGGCCACCCTCACTAAGCATTTGCCACTCTGGATCACGTACAGCACAGTGGGCCCCACCCGGAGCAATTTCTGATTTCTCCATCATAGCCGTTAACCTTCTCAGTTCATTTCTGCTGAACCCTGTGCATCTTGTCAACATTCTAGGGAAGATCTGCTCTAGTGACTGGAACTGTCCAAACAGATCGATGGGTTTAAACCAGGGATCTCAAACTCAAATCACCACGAGGACCACATGAGGACTAGTACATTAGCCTGAGGGCTGCATCACTGACACCTTTTCATAAAAAGGTACAAAAGCCCCTCTCCACTGCCCCCGCCCCTCCTTCCATGAGGCCCCACCTCTTCCCACTCCTTCCCTGCCCCCATTCCAACCCTTTCCCCAAAATCCCCACCCCAACTCTGCCCCCTCCCTGCCCCTATTCCAACCCCTTCCCCAAATCCCCAGCCCTGCCTCTTCTCCACCTCCTCCCCTGCAACTTCCCGCTCCCTCCTCCCGGAAAGCGCTAAGCGCCGCCAAACAGCGCTTTGGCAGGGGGAAGCACCTGGAGGTAGGCAGAGGAGTGGGGACACAGCGCCCTGGGGAGAGAGGGGGGCAGAGGGTGAGGGGAGCTTGGCAGCTGCAGGAAATAACTCCGGGGGAAGGGGGTGGAGAGCTTGGCGGGCTGCAGCAAAATAACTCCACGGGCCACATGTGGCCCGCGTGTTTGAGACCCCTGGTTTAAACCAAGTTATCTGGGATAAGACATGGCCCATGGGGGCTCTCAAATGCCAAAACCCCAAGAATGAGTGCAGGGCTTAAAAATGTTTCCCTACCAGCCAGAGATATACGTGAAGGGTAAGCGTGACTGACCTGTCCAGGGGCAGCGTCAGGGTTACAGATCTAGCCAAACCATCTTTGCTACGTCCCGTCAGCTGTGGAAGAGTGCTGCGCTCCAATCCTGGCTGGGGGCTCCTTCATATCAGCTTCTGGCCAGTGGGTATCTGATCAATTTGAAATGCTGGCCTCTTTAGCGACTGGAAGCAGCTGTCTTTTCTGCTCCCACCAAAGCCTCCTGACTGCTGTGGGGATGGGAACAGCTGTCTGCTACTCCCCCAACTCCTGACTCTTGCAAGGAATGGTAGAGGGGAAGATTTATTCTACTCTATCCCTCCCCAGCCCTCAATTTTTATTTCTTTTTGGATTCTACCTCCCCTTGAATAACTCCTACGCACAACTAATCCTAGATTTGCCAAGCAGCAGCATGAAATTGACATGGATTTCTGGCAGCATCAATGTTGTCCACAGATCCTGAACAGCAGCACTGAAATTGACTGGTCTTGTCAAATCTATAAGGAGCAAAGTACCACGGGTCTCTCTGCAGCCCTCTCCTTCACAGACTCAGAAAGACATCATAGAGTCTAAGGCCCCAGAAGGGACCACTGCAATCACCTAGTCTGATCTCCTGCATAACATAGGCCATAAGACGTTCCTGTGTCCTAAGAATTCATTCCTGTTTGAAATTGAGCAGATCTTTTAGAACAGCCCATCTTGATTTTAAAATGGCCAGTGATGGAGAATCTTCTCAAATCCTGATGAATCGTTCCAACGATTAATTACCCTCAGTATTAAAAATTTACTCCCACTGTTAAAAAAAAATTATTTCCAGTCTGAATGCGTCTAGCTTCATGGCTTCAGGCCACATTTGGAAGGTTACTGTCACAACCACAAAGGCTAGATTTTTTTTAAAAAAATGAAAAAAAAAACAACTTATGTTCCACTGAAGCTACTAGTTAGGCCTCACCCACTTGCAAGGTATTTACAGAGGCCACTCCCCTAGGACAAATGGATTTTCCATTTCCGTACAGGGGGTGTTGGGGGTGAGAAATGGCGTGCACCAGCAGAGCAGCATGGAAAGCCAGGACTGGAATAGCAGAGAGTACTGCAGGTAGGGACTCAGGTCCATTAGTACCCCCCTCCCCCAACTGTGCTCTGGCTGGTGGTAGACAGCACTGACCCTTCGCTTTAAAGAACGCTGATGTTTTAGGCCTGATTAAACAGTGGCCACTGATTCTGGATGCCAAGTTGAGGTGGTCAGCAGGCAAAATGCCAAGTGAGGTCCATGGGAACTGCGGGTGCTGGACACCTCTCAAAATCAGTCCCAGCTTATCTTAAATTGGGCACCTCAAAATGAACAAACCAGAACTGGGGGCTAGGTTTAGAAATTTAGCTTGGACTTTTTTTGTATTGGGGGGGTGGGGGGGGTGGATGGGTCCTTTGTATCTACATCAGAGCCCTGTGGATTCTCCATTTCCATTATATGAAAGTCTTTGTGACACAGCCCCCATCTTTACAGCTGCAGGTAGGACAGGATATGGACACCCCTTAGCCAGTGCTCCTTCGTTGGGCCCAAAGGTCTGAGCACTGTTAAGTCCCCTACTCTCTGTCCCCTGCTGACCTAAGCAGAAAGAGACAGGAGAGGACAGTCTGCCCACTTCTACACAGAAGGTACATTCTACACCCGTTCCCTTAATTCTGCGGCATTCTGCAGTGGCTACATCTACATTGTTCAACTTGTAGGTATAACCAGGCACTGCACCTTCAGGTGCCATAGACCCTTTAAAGTTGTAGGTCATATGCCAGTTTCTATTCATAAGCCCTACAGGAACTTGCATCTAAGGCGTCCTCCTGCCGCTTATGAGAGACCGTGGTCAGGGCTAGGCCTCTCAGGTGGGAAGGCCTTAGGGAAAGGGATAAGAACCTGTAGAGCACTGCGTGTTGGGTTGCTTTGTTCTGGATCTTTGTTTCTATGTTCCAGCCCTGAGAGAGGGAACTGAAATGGTGCAGTTGTTTGGTGCACCATTTCCCCTTATACAGCTCGTGGACAGGCGCACCAGCTTTCAAGTAGGTTTTTAAATTATATATGAAATTGAATGAGCAATACAGTTGCCCACTTGATGTATTTCAGCGTTAAATTCAACATTACGCCATCCCCACATGTTCAGCACGTTCTACTTAACATGAAATTCACATCTCAGAACTATTGTTTCAGGTTGTCTGCAGACTCAGGAAGACAGAACTGCACCAGATGACACTTAGTTCACAAGGTTTTCTTCACTACCATCAGTGCTAGTAACTTTTATTTTTTAAACGAAGGATTAGATTCAGAAGTGCAACAGAGTGGCAAATTCCACACCTCTGGAATCCTGACTGTAGCAGGCTTCCATCCACAGCAGTGATCACAAAACCACCAGGCCAGTCAGTCCTTTGTCTGTTTTTCCCAGTTACTTACATGACTGACTCAGCAGGAGGGGAAGGGAGTTGACTGTCAAGGAAGCCACTGCCTACCCTGACATTATAGCAGAAACAAAGCAGAGGCTTCATCCCAATGCTGCTCCATATTTTGTATGCCTCCTCATTTACTTTTTAATCAACCTCATTTGCCCACTTGTCTTTCCAGGCTCTCCATGGCCTGGTTGCCAACCATGGTCCCACAGTGCTCCAGTACCACAGATGAGCGAGGCACAGATCCAGATGGACAAACCAAGAGCCTTGTATCCACCTGACCACTCCCCCTCTATTCCCTCCCTGCCACGTGCCTCAGCTGTGGGGCCACTCTCACTATTGCTGCCCCATTTGTCTCACTCTTCCCCCCTCTGGACAGTCTCTCTTCTGATCACATTTTCTGAGCTGAACTCGGAGGATGCTCGCTCTGGACAAGGGTACAGAAAAACAGTGCCCGGGAGAGGCAGTTTCTTTTATTCCTAATTGATGGGGGCGTATTGTAGTGCTGAATTGACAATGTGGAAGACTAGAGGCTGCTCTCCATGGAACAGGTACAGCAGAAATAGCAGGAGCACAAGCATCCCCACGCTGGCTCCCACACTCATGTGCTTAACCCTGAGATGGAGCCATTGCTTTGTTGGTGAAGTATAGTTCCATCTCCATGGCCCATTCAGTCTTCGGCCTCTGCTGAGACGGTCAGTGATAGACACCCTGGGACCTTGCCTGAAACACCCATTCTTTATACACAGGCCATCAGAAACTACACCTTTCAGTCGCGAGACGCCCTGTGCAAGATTTAAACTGGTGGTCTAGTGGAAAAGGCCTCTGCAGCCCATTGCTACTCCAATGAGCTCTCCAGCTTCCTTCATTAGGATTCCGTAATCCCACGCACTCTTCCCCAAGCACAGAAAGCTGCAGAAAATGACGGAAATGGGGTACACCTCCAAAGCTTCCTGTCACTACTGTGCATCTCAAATCATTCAAGGTGGACTGCAACATCAAATGGTGTTCACATCCTGTTTTGCCTCTTAAGGTTGTATAAAGATGGTAGGCAAATACTGCTGTGTTTTGTTCCTTATTTTCTGCATTAGAATCTAAGTCTTACTGGCCCAGTTTCCTTCAAGACTCTATGGAAAATTAATGACAACAAACAAGGGGAACCTAAACAATTGAATTGGGAAAGAGTTTGTCCAACTGATTAAAACCATTTGGTTTTCATTAGCACCTATTTAACTCGAACAAATGACAAGGGAGTCTCTTGAAGAAAGATTTTACATCCTACTGAGCTAGTTAAGCACAGAGAAAACTCCTGCTACATTGTACTAGAAAGCAACCACACACACACACACCTCTCTCCCTCCCTGAACAGGGCTAGGGGCTCAATTGCTTGAGGTCCTGGTTTTAGAAACATTGTTCTGTTCGGCATTTGATTGCTGAATGTCACAAGCCCTTCAAAGTTAATATGTCCAGCAGAAGAGCTCACCCACTGTTATATATTTCCAGTGATTTAGCATCTTACAATTGCCAATATTCAAAAGCTTTTCCTGGTTTTAGTCTGGACTGGGGAAAGGGGGGGGTTATGGGCTCATAGCCTCTAGCTATACTGCAAAATCCTACCGTCAGTGAAGACAATTTATGTAACTCTGCATTCAGAAGAACGTAGTGCTTTTAGCCATTGGCTTTTCTAGACATAGCATATTAGCAAACCTTGAGGGTTTTCAAACCTCCTCAAGGATTTTGCAATAGATGCAGTTTCTTTTTTATTTCCTCTTTTATATTTTTATAGGCAAATTCTGGTATTCATGAAAAGTGGGGAGTAATATCCCAGGTAAGAGCAACATTCCTACATCTTTTTACTACTGCAGCTCTGTTATAAGAAGCAACGCACCATGCTATTCTAGTCCAGATATAGGGTTAGTGGTGTAAGTTTTGGAAACCACTAGATCAAGTGGTTCCCAGGATACAGCCCACCCAAAAATGGGACACTTTTATTCAGAGCTGGGGGGCAACCCTTGGGGCAGAATCCACTTAAAGCTGACATTAGTAACTTCCCCTGCTCTCTGTTAGTGCTCAACACACAGAAATAGCTTCAAAATCCAACACAGAACAACTCCGTTTATCTGATCTCATGGGCACCAAGGCCAGATCGGATAATCAAACAAAAAATTGGATCAACTGGAGAATGGGCAAAGAGTTATCTATCCATTATTTTAAGATGTGGAGATGCTTTTAAACTAGTCAACCCCTCCCAGTCTAAAGTGCTAACATACCATCCTTCTTTATTTACAGCGTACACAAACCAATACTTCTAGTAAAAACAACGAGGCGTCCTTGTGGCACCTTAGAGACTAACAAATTTATTTGGGCATAAGCTTTCATGGGCTAGAACCCACTTCATCAGATGCGTGGAGTGGAAAATACAGGAGCAGGTATAAATACATGAAAGGATGGGAGTTGCTGATGGTGTCCAGTTTGCAAATTAATTCCAGTTCTGCAGTTTCACGTTGGAGTCTATTTTTGAAGTTCTTTTGTTGAAGAATTGCCACTTTTAGGTCTGTTATTGAGTGACCAGAGAGATTGAAGTGTTCTCCTACTGGTTTTTGAATGTTATGATTCCTGTCAGATGTGTGTCCATTTATTCTTTTGCGTAGAGACTGTCCGGTTTGGCCAATGTACATGGCAGAGGGGCATTACTGGCACATGTTGGCATATATCACATTGGTAGATGTGCAGGTGAACATGCCCCTGATGGTGCGGTGCGGCTGATGTGTCCTATGATGGTGTCCCTTGAATTGATATGTGGACAGAGTTGGCACCGGGGTTTGTTGCAGGGTTTGGTTCCTGGGTTGGTGTATTTATTGTGTGTAGTTGCTGGTGAATATTTGCTTCAGGTTGGAGGGCTGTCTGTAAGCGAAGACTGGCCTGTCTCCCAAGGTCTGTGAGAGTGAGGGATCGTCCTTCAGGATAGGTTGTAGATCCTTGATGCGCTGGAGAGGTTTTAGTTGGGGGCTGTAGGTGACGGCTAGTGGCGTTGTTACTTTCTTTGTTGGGCCTGTCTTGTAGTAGGTGACTTCTGGGTACCCTTTTGGCTCTGTCAATCTGTTTCTTCACTTCACCAAGTGGGTATTGTAGTTTTAAGAATGCTTGATAGAGATCCTGTAGGTGTTTGTCTCTGTCTTAGAGATCGGAGCAAATGTGGTTGCATCTTAGAGCTTGGCTGTAGACAATGGATCGTGTGATGTGGTCTGGATGAAATCTGCAGGCATGTAGGTAAGTATAGAGGTCAGTAGGTTTCCGGTATAGGGTGGTGTTTATGTGACTATTGCTTATTAGCACTGTAGTGTCTAGGAAGTGGACCTCTTGTGTGGACTGGTCCAGGCTGAGGTTGATGGTGGGGTGGAAATTGTTGAAATCATGGTGGAATTCCTCAAGGGCCTCCTTCCCATGGATCCAGATGATGAAGAGGTCATCAATGTAGCCAGCAATGCCCCTCTGCCATGTATGTTGGCCAAACTGGACAGTCTCTACGCAAAAAAATAAATGGACACAAATCTGACAGGAACCATAACATTCAAAAACCAGTAGAACAACACTTTTAGGTCTGTTGAGTGACCAGCGAGATCAAAGTGGCAATTCTTCAACAAAAAAATGCCAAAAATAGACTACAACAAGAAACTGCTGAACTGGAATTAATTTGCAAACTGGACACCATCAGATTAGGCCTGAATAAAGACAGAGTGGTTGGGTCATTACAAAACCTAAACCTAATTTCCCCAATACTAATTCCCCCCTACTGTTACTCACACCTTCTTATCAACTGTCTGAAATGGGCCACTCTCATTACCACTTCAAAAGTTATTTTTCCTCCCTTGGTATCTTGCTAAGTGAATTGTCTTGTTAGCCTGACCTCAGACTTGGTAAGGCAACTCCCATCATTTCATGTATTTACACCTGCTCCTTTATTTTCCACTCCATACATCTGATGAAGTGGGTTCTAGCCCATGAAAGCTTATGCCAAAATAAATTTGTTAGTCTCTAAGGTGCCACAAGGACTCCTCGTCGTTTTTGCTGATACAGACTAACATGGCTACCACTCAAACTTCTAGTAAAGAGTACCAGTTTTTTAAAAATGCAGAAATGATCCTTTTAAGTTGCAACCGCAGGAGTCCTGTACTATTTGGGAGTTGACTGAGTATCATTTCTGCATTTTTAAAAACTGGAACTATATGCTTTACTGGTAGTAACAGTTCGTGTACGCTGTCAATAAAGAAGTGGGCTATGTTTTAATGCTTTGTACCGATCCTGTGTGTGCGAGCGCTGGTGGTTCCGTTAATACGGAGAGCCGGATAACGGAGGCTCAGATAAAGGGGGTACTAGTGTAATTAAGGAGTGATTGGAGATTGATTCTGGTTCTACAGAGAGGTGTACAGAGCTGAGCCAGGAACAGGCCCCTATTGGGGCCTGGGGCCAGCCACAATGAGTCTGCTGAGCTCTGGCCCTGCCGTCTATACGTTCTAGGGGAACCTGTCCCCTAGAGGCAGCAATTCCCCATGATGGAGGGTTTTGCCATAGATAGTACAGATCCTCCCTCGCTGTGACCTGCTTCCTAGACCCAGGAATTCCCTTTTTGCATATTTGTAAATATGGCAAGAGCCTCCCTTAAAGAGAAGCTCTCTCATCCGAGGGCCCGCCTGGAGGCCAGCATGCAAAGATGTTCACTCATTTGGGGAAAGCAGTGACCCCCTAAAACACAAAAATGAGAAGGGTGGCCCATCTGGGCATCCCCAGAAGCTGAGTGGAGGAGGAATGGCCATCAGGCACCCCTGTTCCATAGAAGACCACGTGGACAAGTCTTTGTGGAGAGTGACATGTGGGTCAGAGCTGGTGTGTGTAGGGGACAGTCTCAGGAGTGCAGGGGAGGGGCGTGAAAGGGCCCCTTTGCCCAACTTCCCCATCCTTAGGGGCTGGCTCTGCTTTTTTGAAACTCCCAAGCTCCCAGACAGCAGCATTGTCTTTGGCAATCCCTCGCTCATCCCAGGGATCCTCCAACCACTATTTGCGGTGAATCAAGAGTGCTTCAGTTAGAGCTTTGCCAAAGTGTCATGTTTTCAAAACACGGCCTTGAGAAGTCCTTCAATGAATACATGAAATGGCGGTTAAAGACAACTACAGTAGAACCTCAGAGGTACGAACACCTCAGGAACGGAGGTTGTTCATGACTCTGAACAAAAACGTTAGGGCTGTGCTTTCAAAAGTTTACAACTGAACATTGACTTAATACAGCTTTGAAACTTTATTGTGCAGAAGAAAAATGCTGCTTTTCCTTCGCTTTCCCTTCATTTTTTTTTAAAAGTAGTTTATGTTTAACACAGTATTGAACTGTATTTATTTATTTATGTCTCTGCTGCTGCCTGACTGTGTACTTCCAGTTGCAAATGAGGGGTGTGGTTGACTGGTCAGTTTGTAACTGGTGCTCATAACTGAGGTTCTACTGTACTCTCTGTACCTTTTGTGGGGTTGGGAGGTTCAGTGGGGCTGCAGGGGATCTAGAGAGCTGGGCAGTGGAGTGAGACACTGGCTCTGTCGGAGTCCCCCTCCTCCTCCGTCAAAAAGGAGCTCCTTCTTGAGCAGAAAGAGAGGAAATTTCTGGGTCAGAGGCCGCCTCGCTTCCTGCCTTTGTATCCTCCCACTTCCCTGCAAGTCACTGGCACCCCACCCCACTGCGCTCCAGTGCCTTTTCTTTCTTACCCCTTCCCCCCACTCCATTCAAATGCCTTAGCAAAAAGCTGCTGCACCAAGCTTAAAACAAGTTCCCAAGCGCTTGTGCTATCTACAGATGCCAGGGCACCATTAGCAAGAATGAACATTTGCTTTGGTGTCCTGGCTAAAGTCCAGTTGGGGTAATTGCACAGAACCTTCTGCCAACCTAAGTTACCCCTGTTGTCTGAAGTGCAGATTATTTCCCTTTTTCCATCCTAAACTGCAGCTGAGTTTGTCAGACAGACACTGTCTCGCCCCAAAGATGGCTGGATTTTAGAACGGGATCACGTATGGGGCGGGGGTGGAGGGAAGAGGGGGTATAAACTGTATGCTCAGAAGGGACAACAGTTCTCTGTACATGGAGTGGGTGCTCTGACCAATACTGGGAGGCTGAATAGTAGGCCCTGTAGTGAACACGGTTTTGCATGAACTGTGTGTAGAGGGGAAGTGTGAAATGATAGGCTCTCTGGCACTTTTTATGAAAGTGGAGAGTGTCAGGCCTCCTGTCTCTACTTTGTGGGCTTGTCTGCACTAGGGATATAAAATAGTAAATGGTGAAATGGTTAACCGATAAGCATTAGTCTTACCGGTTAACCCGCACTAACTGTTAACCCCAGCCATGCCAGCCGGAGCAGCCCCAGCCATGCCGAACGGACAGCATCAAGGTACAACTTCCACACATCACATGTTTTGGCTGAGAATTTTTTTTTTTTTTAAAAAGGAAAGAAAAAAAAGAACTAATCCTTGTAAAGAGATTTCTACTTCTTCCTAACCCTTATAAGAATTGTTGCAATTAAAAAAACCGCCACCTCTTACTGCCTTACACACTTGATTACAAGCCAACACCCCTAGCTTGTCTTTAAATATCAGGGACTCACATTTCAGGGGTGCACATATCCTACTAGCAGGCAGCAGCTAGAGTAACTAGAGCATCTAATCCCAAAGCACGCAAAAATGAACAGTGTGGGCTGGAGGGCATGTGAAAGGTCACCAGGTGCTCCTCTGCCGCAGAACTTGGAAACTCCGCAAAGCAGCAGCTCTGACTGCAGCCCTGATCCTGGACATCTAACACATTCATCACAAGTCCTGGCACTGGTGGCTGGCTCTGCTTCCACAGAGTTTACAAACAGGCAGGGCAGACTCTTTGGGGACTCTATGAAAGTTTACAAAGGGAAAGATGGTCTTGTGGTTAAGGCCCTGGATTCGGACTCTGGATTCAATCCCTGCATCTGACAACTCCTTACGTAACCTGGGATAAGTCACTTTATTTCTCTGCCTTACTGGTAAAAGGGGGATGATATTTTTCTCCTCTCTCCCACCCTCTGTCTTTAAACTCACCAGGGCAGGGACTGTCTTTGACTATGCCCAGCCTCATCTCTGTTGGGGTCTCGACATGCTACTGCCATAGCTAAGACTTTCTCTGCTTCTGCAGCTAATATTATAAATAATGCAGTCTGCAGAAGAAGTAATGGCCTTAGCTAAGGCAGTTCTCTGATCCTGAGGAATTTATAAAATCCACATGCTTCCCGGGCCCATTACGTCTCTGTGCTCCTAAAGAATTTATAATCCCCACGTAAACTTAGCAAGGAACCCTGCAGACCTTATACACTCTGCTGTGCTCCAAGTTCTCATAAAATAAAGATATAGTGAAAGGCTCCAAAGTTAATCCACCTAATTTACCATGAAAGCCACAATTTCCATGGCCTATGCCAGTCTTAGCATCCTGATTGTTAGCAAGGAATCCAATCAGTGCCAGTTATGGGAATAGTTTCTGTGATCTGGGAACTGGACTAAGACCAAAAACATTTCAGAGAGGGGCCACTGCATGGTCACTTCTAATTATGGCTGACCTAGCCTAGACTTGCTCAACACAGAGGTGGTGAAAGTATGTATATCCCTTTATCAGTCCCCCAAGTAATCCAGTCCTCACCGTGGATGTACTACTGACTCTCTGATCCCCTCCTGCCCTGCATCACGTATTACAAAGAAGCAGAGGAAAGTTTCTGCAGAAATCCTGCTCTTACATTCTAGTACAAAGAGAAGTGTAGAGAGTTATAAACGCTCATCAATAATGCTGGCACCCTCCCCTCTTATAAGGGCTTGCCTACACTGGCACTTTACAACGCTGCAACTTTCTCACTCGGGGTGTGAAAACACCCCCCCCCCCCCGAGTGCTGCAAGTTTCAGCGCTATAAAGTGCCAGTGTAGACAGTGCCCCAGCCCTGGTAGCTATTCCCGTTACTAGTGAAGACGTGCCCTTAGCATGCAAGCTCGTGGGAGCAGAGAGACTACGGCTGGTCTGTCAAGCACTATGCATGTGGACAGCACTACGTCAATGTTCTTGGTTTTTTACAAAATTATGGATCAAGTAGTGTGGAACGGTCCCAAAGATTTCAGAAATTGTCACCTGGTTAAGATCCTGTTTTGTAGGACAGCAATAAAATGGGCACTGTTTTAGATATCCTTCAACCTTGAAGGGCAATCTGTAGTGTAAACACTGGCTATGTTAAGATGGTACTACCTTTTCCCCCACAGATCTGCTCCCCACGAGTACTCCGCATTAGATCTGGGCTGAATTAATGGAGACCGTTAAGCATTTTCCTCATTTAGGAAAATATAACTGAACTGCATTCATTCTGAACCTATTTCCTCTGCATTTATGTTCATATAATTCATATGTCATTGTTGTGGGGTAAATGAGGTCAAGCCAGGCTTGCTAGATGTGCTTAACTGAGTATGGCTTGGGTGGCTGCAGTGGATCCCGATTTCTACAAATGGAGGGTTTAGCATCCCTGATGAAAGGAGAGCTTCTTTGTACAAATGGGAAACAATGATTCTTAGGACAGTATTGCTCTAGTGTGCAGGTTTAAATTTTACTCAATGAAGTATTAAGATGGGAGGTGGGGGGGAGGAGGAGAAGAGAAGAACCCATAGAGGATAAGAACAATTCCATTCTTAAAGGGAGCTGCATGGCTGGTTGGGGGAGGGGGAGAAAACAACAACTAACAATAGCCTCTAAAAAACGGCCTTGTGTCAAGGAGGTAGGAGGGCTTTAGATTTCCATAAACACCCTAGGGCTATTACTACAGCACAGAGCCAAGCCAACAGTCAGGAGAGACCTTTCTGGGTAGAACGGGAGGGAAGCTCATGGGCGGCGTGAGAGTGAGAGAAATCAACCCCAAATAGGAGACATCTCTCTACTCTTCAGAAATGAGAAGTGCAGACAAGCCTATTTGGGAAAGTGCAGGCTTTCAGTTTGCTTTCACTGGGGATGTGTGCAGGAGAGTATGGTAGGTTTCCAGCAGCTGGAAGACTGGACTGGAATTCAATATGACGTTGCCTAGAGATCTCATTGGCAGACACACTCCCCTCCCTCCTTCTTTCATATCAATCTCTGTTTAGGACAGGGGTTCTCAGAACAATTTTTTTGGTGTCCTCAGAGTGTGGCCGCCAACCCTTGCTGGGAGCCGCTCTGAACATTTTTCCAAACCTGAGCCCCACTGCCCCAGGCTGACGCCCAGAGCCAGAAGCCCGCTGAGCACACACTGGCCCCACATGGCTGCAGAGGTGCTGCCCAGAGCCCCCAGGAGGATGTGTGGTGCAGGCTGCCGATCCCCTGCTGGCAGTGCCAGCAAACACCACGGCAGCCAGGAGCAACAGTTGGGCGCTTTTGCTCCCCCCCCGCCCAATCTCCACCCAGGAGGTTGTCGTGGCTGCAGAAAAATCCCCTGGTGGTTGCATTTGAGGAACGCTGGTGTCTGAAAACTAAGGGCTTTTCTACACTGGCAATTTACAGCGCTACGACTTTCTTGCTCAGGGGTGTGAAAAAACCCACCCGAGCGCTGCAAGTTTCAGCGCTGTCATGTGCCAGTGTAGACAGTGCCCCAGCGCTGGGAGCTGTGCCCCGTGTGGAGGTGTTTTTTGTTTTGTTTTTTTAAGAGTGCTGGGAGAGCTCTCTCCCAGTGCTGCCCCACGACCACACAAGGCATGTTAAAGCATTGCCAGTATAGACTAGCCCTTACTGAGAGTCTTAAGTTAATATAAGCGCAAGTGCCTGCAAACTAAGTTTGGGGAAGGTAAGTGTGCAGTCAGGGCTGAGTTTGAGACTGTACGCAAAGCATCCAGACAATGTTAAATCCAGCACCTAGCTGGTGCAAAAGGCTGGGAATCAAGACCTTGAGAAGGTAGAGGAGTGATGGTCCTGAAGAGCTGAGAGTCTCAATAGCCAAGACCCTCTATTAGTCTGCAGACATCTAACATACTTTCAGCACTATTGTACATAAAAATAGTCTCACTTCTTTAAGACTACTTCTTTCAAATGAGACCACATATATGAAAGAGGAAAGCCCCTCCAGCTGACACCCAGGAGGCAAACACAGCCAAAGATCAAAACCACTCCAATTAAAAAAAACCACACCAGCACGCCACCAGTAGAACTCTACAAAAACAATTCAAAACATCCACTTGAACAATAGCGCTACTGCAGCATTTGGCACCATTACTACAGTACCCTCCTCAAAAGGGATGAATGTGAGGAGCAAATGGAAGTCAGGCGTTTTCTTAACTGCTTTGTCTTGAAACGTTTTTCAAAGCATTCTTCAGTATAAACTATGTATGTAATGGTGGACAGTGAATATGTTTTAACCTTCAATGCTGCAGGCCTGTAAGAAACAAGAACTCTCACACATGGCTACCGCAGCAAGGATACAACTGCCCACCATCACAGATGGTCTCATGTACCTTAATTATTTTAGTTCTGAAAGCCACAGTTAACGCTGCAACAAACCTGACACATACACGTGTGCATGCCTCACTCACTCTTAACATTTCAGCTTCAGCCCAAAGGTGAAGTCTGGGGATGATCCATTCAGCTGATGAGTTATCCAAGTAGGGAAATATGGATATGGTGTGGGGGAAAAAGTAAAGCCAAGATTTTTTTAAAACAGGAGACCAATTTTAGTCTCCCAAGCCCATATCTCGGCACTTGAGATCTGATTTTCAAAACTGCTGAGCACCCAGCCATTCCCAGAAGATTTCCACCAACAGAAGTTGGTCCAATAAAAGATCTCACCTCACCCACCTTGTCATTCCTAGAAGAGCAAGTTGTGAGAGCACTCTGGTATAACAGAGAGGCAATAATGTTTGCTCCCTCCTTGTTACCTACACCACTAACCAGCTGGGAATTTACTACCATTTGCCTCCCCCTAGGGAGGCTCAGCTTAGACAGCTGAGCCCCATTTCCAGGGAGCTGCTTGAGCTTCTCCCCCGCTGAGGTGACAGATGCAGTGGTCAAATGTTTCACCTGAGGCTGCAGTGAATTACTGACTCAGACAGCATCCTCCTGGCTTCTGTTTCTGTGCTCACACAGTGCCTTTGAAGGTCATCACCTGTGTGAAGCTGAGTCAGTTGTGGTCTGATTTTCAACAGATGCTAAACACCTGCAGCTCCTAGAGACTTCCATTGGAGCTTGGAGTGCTCAGGACTTTGGAAAAAATCAGGACTTCAGATTTAACCCGCCAGATACCAGGTGTGTTGCATAGATGCTTTTGTTCTCTTCTGCAGCTAGCTGAGTTTCATAGCTATTTTTGAAGTAGGACTGAAAGCACGCTACCAGCATTCTCTAGTCTAGGGAACTACACTACACTAGAAGATCACACCAGAGCCACTGCCCTTACATAGTGACAGGTTTCAGAGTGGTAGTCATGTTAGTCTATCTCCTTGTTGTTTTTGCCCTTACATAGTAATCCCACGTGACAAGTCCCTTTGTCTGATCCTGCTGAGGAGGGACAAGAACAATGTAAAGGTGAAGCAAAAGCAGGCTGGGGTGCTCCAAATCAACAAGACGTATCTGGAGTAAAAGAAAGGTGTGGATCAGAGTTCCCTTTCCCCTGCTCTGGCTGAAAACTGGCCCCTTTGTAGCTCACCACATTTCTCCAGTGAATTAAACTGACCCAGATGTCAGTTCCGTGGTCCTACTATGCTCAGGAAGTGATCTGGAAAGTGGCCTTTAAGGAAGGGAAGGATCACAGGGCGGAGAAAGGAGACCAAGTCAGGAAAAAAGTGAATTACTTTGGCACCAATTGTATCTGTATTTCATTCAGTTACAGATTTAATGGAGCAAGTTGTCCTCAAAAGAAAAACAAAGCCTCCTCAAGTGTTAGAATCACCAGCTGAAAAGGGTTAGGATAGAAGAACATAATATAACAGCCAGACTGGATCCGACCAACGTTCATCTAGCCCAGTATCCTGTCTTCCAACAGTGGCCAAAAATGAAATCACTAACACTCCCAACTAGAAACGATTTTATTAATCCCTCACCACAAATTACTCCAGCTTTCCAGGGAGCTTCCATGTTTTGGCCAGCCAGCCTTCTCAAGAGTAACAAGAGCCTTTCAGTGTGGTATTTCAGCCAGGTACACAGACACACCCTGCCACACATCTCGTACAGTGGTCAAACATGGCTCTACTAAAACAAGGTTTTATAACTGGGTTCCGATATGGCTGAGTATAGCACACTTCTCCCTGTACTGGGTGAACAGATTAAAGAAACATGCTAGTAAAAACCTGAGATTTACTATAAAAGACGGTTTACACAGCACTGTTTCTAAAAGCAACCACTTGGGACCACAGTAAGGCTCTGTTTAAAATGGGTTGAGAGAGACACGGTGGGTGAGGTAATATCTTTTATTGGACCAACTTCTGCTGGCAAGAGAGATGCTTTTGAGCGCCTCTCTCGCCAGCAGAAGTTGATCCAATAAAAGATACTCACTCACCTTGTCTCTCATACCCTGGGACCAGCACAGCTACAGCACCACTGCACACACAAAATGGTTTCAGACAGTTACAAGCTCTGATAGCAGCACGATGCAGTGACCTCATGGCCTGAGCAGGGTCTCCCCGGGTCTTGGTTTGAGGGGAAGCACGGAAGATGTGTATCATTTGCAAGTATTGACTCCAGTTTAGTCACTAGCTCAGGAGTAGCAACACACCATGGGTTGTAACTTGTCATAAAAGTTCCTAGTCCCAAGGGAAAAATATAGTCTAGACCAGGGGCCAGCAACCTTTCAGAAGTGGCGTGCTGAGCCTTCATTTATTCACTCTAATTTAAGGTTTCGTGTAATACATTTTAATATATTAGAAGGTCTCTTTCTAGAAGTCTTCAATATATAACTAAACTATTCTTGTAAGTAAAGTAAATAAGGTTTTAAAAATGTTTAAGCTTCATTTAAAATTAAATTAAAATGCAGAGCCCCCCGGACCGGTGGCCAGGCACGTGTGCCATAGGTTGCCTACCCCTGGTCTAGACTGACTGACGTGAAGGTGCGGGGGGAAGGAGAGAGGCTATTGCCTTACAATATGAAAGAGTGACTGACATTAACTGCTTCCTGAGAGGTACGTTTTCAACACTGGAGCCAGTAATTTCTCACCTAAACTCCATACCAAGTATTTTCTAGACCCTGCCTCTGTATGGATACCTATTTTAGCCCACAGAATCATCTGACTACGCCTCACCAAAAACAGCGGCCACCTTCTTGGATTTGGGCAGGTGACAATGTTTCATCTCTGTCCTTCACAGCCACTCTGTTTGCATTTGAAACAGGATCCAGCAAGACCTGGTGTGCAGGGACTATTGAGATCAATGAATTTACTTTTGTATTTTTACCTCTCTCTCCATTCTGGAGGCACTGAGGACCCTGGGGGTTGGGGGGGGGGGGGGGGGGGGGGGGGGAAGAGGTGGGTTGCAATAGGTGTGAAATTGATAAATCAGTAAATTCCCCTTTAGTTTAAAGGCTGTAAAGATAAATAAAATCAAAGCAGATATTTAAGAAATACCTGCAGAAGCTTTAACATTTCTACTTAATGCCATTTCTAGGAAGTGAGGGCAATTAGGAGAGGGAAACCTGTTCTGGATACAAGTCGAAAGAGAAAGCCAGCAGATTTAAACCCAACATTTAGTTTCAACATGTACATGTCATTTTACAATAAATGGAGTTCTGTTTTAAGTTAACTTGTATTTTCTGCCCCACTGTGCGCCACAGAATGAGAAAAATGAAGCAGCAAGAGTGAGAGACTGGGCTGATGGGAGGATGCTGGGTCTTGAGCGAATCTGACATGAAGTTGGAGAAGCACTGGGTTACTTTACAGGCAAGCAGTGTTAGTTTTCTCAAGTGTCTCCCATTTCTTTATATGCCGGCCACAGACCTTGTCTCCATGCTGAAGAGTTCCATTGTTTATTTAAATGAGACTTCAAATTTCATTCATTTTCAAGTCTCCCTAATTCAAGGCTTTTCAACCTGGGTGATTCTGGCCAGAAGGCAGGAAACCAATCTAGTCCAGCAAGGGACAGAGGAGGAGACAATGCAAGGAAAAGGAAAGGAGGAAAAAAATTGAGGGGACAGCAGGAAAAGCTCCCATACAGCCCTACGACCAGTACAAATTCATTGTTGGGGCTATGAGTAAATGACAATCACCTGCCTACCTTCCTCCCTGCTCTTTTGCAACTTTCAGCTTGCCCATAGGAGCACCTGGAGCCTGGCTGCAGAAAGCAGCCAATGGCACGTCACCCTAGCAGCACATGCTCCCTGAGGGAGCAAAAACATGGCACAGCCCGAAGACATTAAGGATCAGATACAGAAGAAAGGAGAGGGGCAGCAAGTGTGTAACCAAAGCATGGAGTAAGGAACACTAGAAGAGACAAGGAGGCACAGATGCACTGCAAGGAAAATTCCTGCAGGCAGAGGTAGATACCCATGGCCCAAATCCAGCCTGTCACATCCTTATGGCCCTCTTCTGAATCCTTAGTTCAAAATGCCACACTAATTTCACTGGCCAAGACTACAACTATTGATGTTTGCACTTTTCTGGGATTTCCCAAACAAGTTACAACTTTGTTTAATTCAAGAAAGCTGATACTGTTAAAATATCTGTTATTTGCTATTAGTGGGAGACACTGGGGCCTGCTCTCTCAGGGTGTTTCCAGAACAGGATAAAAGGGTTTTTTCTCAGATAATGTATAAAAAACACTTTTATCCTACTTTATAGATAACTTTGGATATCAGTGCAGGGAGCTTCCCTCTTCACCCATGAAAAATGCTACATCAACAGAATAGTTCAAGCAAAATGCATTACTTGGGTTCAATTCAAGATCTTGTCTAGACTGCTTACACCTGCCTGTTCCTGCCATTATCCCTGTGCAGGGCTGTGCCAAGGCATACAAATGAGAATCTGAAAACTTCAGATTTAGGTGCATTTGCACATTACTAACCCACCTCAGAACATAGAGGGTGCACAACTTGGAAAATAGAGAAGGTAGACTTGGACTCAGGAATTCTGGCTTCTATCTGAACTCTGCCACTGATGCACATAGCGATTGGGTCATTTGAACGCTGTGTTTAAAATTTCATTTTGCATAATGACAATATTTATGGGCATTGCAGGGAGCTGGGAAAACTCATTAGCTGACATCAAATTGGGTGGGCTCGCCACAGTGAGGCAAGACAGTGAATTCAAGCTTCTATTTAAAAAGATCACTAGCCACCTGATTGCAAAGATAAGACTTCAAAATGGGAGCCAATGCAGTTGTCCGATGACCTGAAACAGCAGCTCACAGGTGCAAACTGCCCTTAATCAAATCAAATAACTGGGGTGCTAATCCTGATGCCTAATGATATTAAACATCACTGTTACCTATTCACTCCTTGTTAAAGCACACAAGGAAAGAGAATTTCTGTAGCAGCTCATTTTGTTGTCTGGAACGGCCTGGGGTGCAGTTTGGGGGATTTTTTTTGCAATCTAAAATCTCAAACATTTAAGGGATTTTGAGATCTCTGGATACAGCTGAGCAACATTGTTCTTCAAGTGTGGTATCAGGGAAGTCCAGATCTAGGCCTCAACCCACCACTAATTTATTAAAAGAAAATATTACACGATGGGCAACCTTATCACAGTCTAAGGTGGCTCCACACAGGGTTTCCAGCAACAAGAGAAGGTAACAAACAGCCATTCAAGCGGCCCACACATGAGTCCATTTTAATGAAAAGACTATTCAAATGTGGAGAAGTTCTCTGGCCTGTGTTATGCAGGTGGTCAGACTAGCCTGGTCTCGGTCTTGCCTTTTAATGTAGGACACTGAGCCCTGTGGTAAAAAAACCAAGCTCCAGATGTTGAAATCCCATCATTCCATGTTGCGTCAATGCTTGTGTTCAGCTTCCAGGAGTTTTACTAATCTTCCTCAAAATGGGACACAGAGTCCTAACTCCACTGGGAAGAAACAATTTGGACAAGATAGAGGGGACAGAACAAACATTCTAAAACATTCACATATTTTTTAAAAACAAAGCAACACTGTGTTTGCTAGAGATCTCCCTTGGAGGGCACAATAATGCAAACTGGAAAATTTCTCAGTCCTTAATTGAAAGGAGGGTTGAAGCTTTAACAAAAAAAACCAATCCTTTTTCTTCCAAGTGTGTCTTATGCATTTGAGTTAAGTGTCTTAAAGTCTGAAGACAAGTTAAATCCCCTCTCGATCAAATTTTATTTGTGTATCTATTGCCAAGTCTGCTAGTTTTCCAATTGTCCACAGAGTCTCCAAGGAAAACAGGGTAGGCAAGACTTGAATTTCTCATGAAAGCCAATCAGAATTTGTTTTCAATTTCTTCAAACCTTCTTTACACATACTTTGAACCTCAACTCCCCCTCAGCCAGGCAAGGAAAGACAGTTGGTGTGGCAAAGAACAGGCTATATTTGAAGGTGGAATGCACCCTTTCCACTCCAGACAGGCTAGAACAGGCCTTCTTAACATAACAGGAGCAGCCAGCAAACCTTTCACTTGCTGGACACAGAAGACAGCTCAGGGGTGCCTGCCTCCTGTCTCCACCTGCTGGAAGGGAAGACAGCTCCACACCTCTGAGCTGCCTTGAAATCAGATAAGATGCAACTGTTCACTAATGGCTTGCACTGGTGCAGCTGTCCCCTGGGCTAAAATCCTAGGGTAGGCAAGGCCTTAGGAAAGCCTCTGGTCAACCCCCCGCAGTTGCCAGTTTGGGAACATTCATTCACAGTCTATTCTCCAGTTCTTATCCCAAGCAGTTCCATATTCAAGAACCATTTTGTCATAATCCCTTCTTTACATAGAATTACAACCTTCCAGTATTACAGAATCACAGTACTGACAGTGCAATTTAAAGTTGGGACTAGTTTTCCCACTGTAAATCTGATTTGGGTCCTTACTCCACCAGAGAGCTTTACATTTCAAACGTCACTTGTGTGGTCTGGGTCAGAAGAGATTTTGGGTGATATCCAACGTGAATCAGAAAAGTCATTTCTGAAGTACAGAGCTTAGAATCATTTTCAAAAACTGAATTACAGCTACTTTCCTACAGCTTGTGTCACACCATCTCAAACACAGCATGTCCCAGAAATTTCAGATGTGGTTTATTTAATAGTCCTTGACGAGATCTCGTGCACAGGCCTCTAAAAGGGTCAGGTGCTTATTTTTAAGAGATACGTGCAATGGAATCTGGAATGTCCAAACAACTGTTCAAGCCACAGTGAACTTTAAAAACTCCGCTGGTACACACCTGTAGTGGATAAACCTGAGTTCCAACAGCTGAACTACTCCTCTCTAAGGATGTTATTATAAGCTCCACTGGCATACATGACGGTTTGTAAAGCGGTTCACCAGCAGTGCGTGTAACGGCCTTAAACCAGAGTTTGAAGTATTTGATTTGAATGCTACTACAGTAGTACCTCAGAGTTATGAACAACTCAGGAATGGAGGTTGTTCTTTCAAAAGTTTACAACTGAACACTGGACTTAACACAGCTTTGGAATTTTACTATGCAGAAAAAAAAATGCTGCTTTTAACCATCTTAATTTAAATGAAAGAAACAGTTTCCTTACCTTGTCAAATCTTTTTTTTTTTAAACTTTCCTTTTTTTTAGTAGTTTAACACAGTATTGTATTTGCTTTTTTGTGCGTCTCTGCTGCTGCCTGATTGCATACTTTCGGTTCCAAATGAGGTGTGGGGTTGACTGGTGTGTTCGTAACTCTTTTACTACATCGAATGATAGCAAAATATAGATAATTATGAAATAGAATGGTCTACAAGTTCCCATATGTTTACTTTAAAGGGACCAAGGAAATTCCCATTCAAGGGCGACTGATTTGAATACACCACATTACTATTACAGTCATGCCTGGAGACTCCAGTCAAGTATCACAATCTCATTGTGCAAAGTGCTCTACAAAAACAAGTAAAAATGATACTTACACCCCAGAGAGCTCACAATTTAGCATTGTAACTAGCTTGCAATATGTGAAAAAAAACCAGACAAGTTAAGGGGTGGGGGACTGGCCATGGTAACAGCAAATCAACACCTTGTGCATAATTGATAATCTCAGCTCATCACTCACGATATACCTGAAACATCCTGACAGGATCTGAATATAGCTCTTCAAAATGGAGAGTAGGAATACAAGGGTCATATAGGGAAATAGGGTTAAGGTTGTTTATGTAATCCTGTCTTTGAATTTCTACTTTAATTCACAAATTAAACAGCATCAAAGATTCTGATCTGAAAAGAACATTGTTTTCCCTCCCAAAAACTCTACTTTCGTCACCACACTGCCATCCCTTCTTTCAGCAATTCTACTCTAACAGCCATTGTTGCTGAGCAAGTTTTTCACCTGCTGGGAGACAAAACCAATCAAAAGATATTGCCGGCCTCAGGTCTCTACTGCCTTCCCAACCCACACACTTCAGATGTGACTTTAATTTTTCAAGGATTTAATTATAATGACTATCCTGGAGCTGTCTGCTTGCTGGTAGCCATCTTGCAGACAAGATCTCATTTGATAGTTGCAGTCCCAAGTACATCTACACTTAAAACACTGCAGCTGCACAACTGTCCCGCTTCAGTGTAGGCACTACTTAGGCCGACAGGAGGGGTTCTTTCGTCAACCTTGCACTGTCTACACTAGGGACTAAGTCGGCATAGTTGCATCTCTCGGGGCTGTGGATTTTTCACACTCCTGGAGAGTTGTAGCTACTCTACGTTTCCAGTGCAGACCGCTTCACTGAGGTCCTTTCCATCTGGCCTTAAAGGTGAAACTTCATCTTTTTAAAGAACTTTTTAAACATATGTTTAGACTTCACTTATAAATGCACACATTATAAAACAAGAAAGAAAGAAATCGTTTCCTCCTTTACTTATCTGGCAAGACACAAACAAGCTCAGGAGCATGGGTTTCCCATGACATAACTAAGGCCATCACAAACCCCCAAAACAGCTGGAAGGGGGCGGGGGGAGGATAAGAGCAGTAAAGTCATCTTACAGCTCTTGCTCCCTGCTTTGCCATGGTCTAGTGCTGTAACTAGCTATTGGATATAAAAAGTCAGCCTAAAAGGTTTTTTCAGAGGTTCTGCTTGTTTGAAATTCATGTCTTGTACAGCCTGTTTTTCCTGGAAGACCATGAACAACAGGTGGGACAACAGATACCAAAACAGAAACCTGACTAACTAATGAGAGGTGAAGAAGTTACTATACTTGGACTGCTTAAAATTGTTTTGTTTACACCTATTTAAAAAAGGGACATTTCAACTTACACAAGTCTGAAATTTTTATTTACTTGCGATTGTTAAAAGTAACTTCTAAGAATCCCATAACAGAGCACAGAAAGGCTGCCTATTTGACAGCACCATATGTCGTCAGTTTTCTTGATAATGTGGGGTAAATATTTTATATTTAAACAGGACACTAAGACCACAAACATTAGCAGGGGGACTCAAGGACAAGTGTAGCCTCACATTTTTAATTCACGTTTTTTTAAAAACAAGACCGAGTCGATTTCAAGTTGACAATGTCCCTTTAACAAAATTACACATTTGACAAATTATTATTCAGGCATTAGAGTTAAAGATCCAATACACCATTCCCTTCAGTTAAGAATTGAGAGCGCTCCCAAACCAGAGGTGACTGCAACCAAAACAAAGACTAGACTTGACATTCCTGATATTTCTAAAATTAAACAGAAACATTTACATTTTAAAGCCTTCTTTATGCATCACAACCCCAACTCCTCTCTTCAGTTCACCTTTAGCATCGGACAAATAATCGGGAGTCATTTTCTGAATGAGAAGTATTTGGTGCTTACAGCGTAAGATAGCTCTGATGTGGACACCACCACAGTACTGGCCAGGAACTGGTCTCAATCACAGTATTCTGTTTCTGTGTTGCCAGTGTCAAGGGAGATACCCCCACCCTGGTATGATGGCTGCTAAGGGCAAGGGGGCTTGGAAATGAGCTATAACATCCAAACAAATGTTTCTGTGATTGCTACAGACGCTTTCTGAACTATGTACTGGGTAGAACAAGCATGGTTTTTGGGTATTGCTGGTGCCGTGACTGTCTTTCGGGAATAAACAATGTCTATATTGAATGCTTTACAGATTAAAGAGAACTGCCTCAGAAAAACCACACGTGGCACAGACCATAAAGGTAGTAGTAAGCAGACATACCCCAGAGGTACTGCTGCACTTGCAAGAGATCCAAATCTTTTGCCCACCCCCCCAGCCTAGGACAATGGAGTTCAGACATTGTGGCAGCAATAAACAAAGACTCATCAAGGGGGAAAGAGACTGCTGTGCTGCTGCCTTTCTAATTCTGACCCCTGATCCATGGACTAGTGTTGACTCTGAAAGAAGTGACCAGCTCCCCAAACACAGCACCACATCCACTCACCATCTAGAAAAGATGGAGGAAGAATAAGGGAAGTCAAACTGTCCTCTTCAAAATAAAGCACTGGGGGAATCAAACATAGCAAGGGCAAAGCCTAGAGGAAGATGGTGATGCCTTCTTACCAAAACACTTCATTCACAAGTGCGTGCTTTTGAGAACAATTCCACAGGAGCAGCATTCCCACCGCTGACCTTTTCTTCAGCCAAGACTTCCAAAATTTGCTGGTTTGTCTTTACTCCCAGACGAGTTTTGCTGTTGTACCAGTTTGTGTGGAGCTGCATGGTGCATGGCAGATCAACTGGCACCATTCGGGTGCTATTACTCAGAAGAACTAGCAGTGCATCTCCATGGCCATATGTCTGCAGCTGCCCTGCACAAGCTGCCTCAGGCAGGACAGTCAGAGTGTTACAGTATTTAAGAACCTAGTCTCATTAATATTACATTACAAGCTAACAGAATTGCTAATTTCACTCAAGCTGGTTGTTTACTAAGCCTAACATAGCTCAGGGTCATGGGACCCTAACAGAAAGGGTCACCATATGCTGCAATGCCCAGGAGGGAAGATGCCAGATGGCCACCTTGGAGACCAAAGGCTTCTGTTTATCCAATGCAGTGAAAGCTCTTCCTCCCTACCTCAGTGATTCATCCCGGGCATAGAAAGGACCATTTCTATACAAAAAGGGGACTCAAACCCTCTGGCCAGTCTTTGTCTATGTTGGCTGCTAACAAGAGTGCCAATTTTAAGGGTGTCTGCTAGGAAGTGAACACAGACCACCAACTAACACTAGATAGCAGCAACTTTAAATTGCTACCACTGACCTGGGAGAGGATGGAACCAACAAGAAGTGAAAGCTTCCACACCCCATTGACAATTCTTTATACCACCTAGACCTTGGCATTTCCAGTCATTTCAGCTAATGTTACATCATGAACTACAAGGTAGTACAGCTACGTTACTACAAGGTAGTACAGCTACGTTACTACAAGGTAGTACAGCTACGTTACTACAAGGTATTTCCCTCCAACCTCAATTAATAAATATCTCAAGGCCCCGGACGGCATGATCCACAGTCAGCGAAAATAGGGAGTGGGTTGTGAACCCTGATGGCAGACTATTTGGTTACGGCGATCAAGAGGGCGCACTGATTGAGACCCGCACAAGGTGCCATGCGTCAGGCCCACAGCTTTATCCAGCGCACACTGCTAAATCAGTTGCCAATGACAGAGCAGCTCTTCCAAAGAGAAGCCTCCATCTTGCCGTATTGCCAGCTGGTGCTACTATGGCTTCGCCATACAGAAAAACAGAATTAAATGAATTAGACAGAATATTTGACGGGCTTACACCTCCCACAAAAACCACTGTAACTCTGCATTTACAGACATCATGAATACTACCCCTACCCTTAGCCACCAACAAAAGGCTATGAAGGACCCCTAAATACCTTGCTCAGGATTGCAGTTCCTCTGTGTGGCGCTCCATCAAACCATACTGAAACTGCCATGACTTATTTCAACTGGCTAAAAATACCTCTTTAAAGTAGTGCATGACTAGTGTTATTTACAAACTTATCTGCAACAGAAAATATTCTATAGCGTGAATCCCCTTTGAAAATGAAATAAAACAGGCAGCCACAACAAAGCAAGCTACCAGCCAAGAAAACCCAGATTCTGGTTCTGCCCCTAGCTATCCACATCTCCAGGCAGGTGGGAGGAAAGGCTTTTGATAGAGGATGGGTTCCGACTTCTGAAAATATATGGGGAGGGGAATGGGCTGACCCAGCCACTTCAATTGCTTCAACCTCCCTCTGCTGACAAAACTACTTAGCATTCTGAGGCGGTGCCTTGAGATTCTGGCCTGTGCCATGCTGCAATCCTCTTTCCAGGAAGGAAGAAGATGGGACAGGCTCCAGTTTAACAAAACAATCAAACCCTACGGATTATTTCATACTAAATCAATAGCATAACCTGCTATAGTCTATAGGTTTCATCCCGATAGTTTAAATAGGCACATACTGTATATCCATATTCCCTATCCATTTCGTTACCCACGTGCTGTCAAAGCCTTTATTCTCCTTCCTAAAATGCATGCTCTGAAGCCATTACTGCAGACTACACAGAAAACAACCACCCAGGCCGGAATAAATCAGATCTTTCCATCTGAGAAATTCTCTGTTACGAGGATTTTGCTTCTTTCCTCGGACGCTGTATTGACAAAATTAGTCACAAAAAACCACTATTTACCAAAAACCACTACCCACAGCAAAGCTACACCCACCCCGAAGAGCCAGCAAAGCTTTCCGGCTGCCACCCCCTGCTAAGGGCGGTATTGATCCGAGGGGATGGAGATGAAATTACCATCCATCACAGGGGATGAGACAGTCTTCCTCCCCACCCCCACCGCCCAGGTCTGTAGCTCCGGGTAGACTGTCAAGCAACACCCAGCCGGCTGGGACACCGCGATGCCCCCACACAGCCCAGCAGAGAGAGGTTGTTTTTTCCCAGCACACACACGTTGCACAAATGCACAACCTCTCCCTCCCCCCCCAGCAGCCCCGCTCCCCCCAGGCGGACAGGCAGCTCCCCCGCAGGCAGCCCCCTCAGATAGGCACCCCCTGGCAAGCCCCCTCCCGCCAGGCTGCCCCCCCCCCGACACACAAATCCCCTCCCCCCGGCAACCCCCCCCCGACACACATTCCCCGCCCCCGCCAGGCCCCGGCGGCCTGTGGGGCCAGCCGCAGCGGGGCTGTTGTCCCGGCGGGGCCGGGCCGGGCCGCTCACCGCGATCACGTTGACGAAGGTGGTCTTGCCCGAGTACTGCAGCCCCACCAGGGTGAGCTCCATCTCCTCCTTCCAGAACAGCGCCCGGAACCAGTCCAGCAGCTTGGTGAACAGCGCCAGCATCCTGCCCGCCGCCAGCCCGCCCGCCTCGGCTCGGCTCGGCTCGCTCTGGGTGGGGCCGCTCCGCGCGCCTCCGGCCCGGCCTGGCCCAGGGAGGAGACTCCGGGCCCCGCCGCCGCCGCCGCCGCCGCCAGCGCCGCCTGCCGGCCGGGAGGCCCCGCTGCGCGCAGGCGGCCGGCCCACGTCCCCCGGCCCCGCCCCCGACCGCCCCCCGGACCGGGCCTAACCCGCCCCCACCGTCCGGACCGGGCCTGCCCCCCTCCCCCACTGGGCACTAACGCTCCGAGCGGGCCGGGCCTGGCTCCGACCGCACCTGCCCCCCCGCCGGCGCCTAACTCGCTCCGGCCAGGCCTCGCTCCGGGCCTCCCCCCCGCCACGTCGGAGCCTAACCCTCCGACTGGGCCGGGCTCCGACCGCGCCTACAACCGGGCTCAACCCTCCCCCACCGTCCGGACCGAGCCTGGCGCCCCCCACCCCCCCCGACATTCAATGGTCTACCCGGCCCATCGCAGGGCCTAACCCCCTCCCCCGCACACACGCGTCTAACCCCCCCAGGCAAGGCCTGCCCCGCTGCACACTTAGGGGCCTCCCCACCCTCACATAATGACCCAAGGTCTAACCCCTTCCCCACACCCCCAGGCCTGCCTCCTCCCCACACCTAGAGTGACCAGATAGAAAGTGTGAAAAATCAGGACGGGGTGGGGGGTAATAGGCGCCTATATAAGAAAAAACCCCAAATATCAGGACAAACACACACACACCCCTTCAGCTAACCAAGCTTTGCTTACACAAGATTTCACTATATTGCCTTTAGTTAAGGTGCCCTGTGTCCTCCAGCTCTTGGGCTCCGATACATTACGGCCTAGCCGCCTTATTCAATGAGAATCTCTGCCCGGGGAACCGAAGAGTCGAGAGTTGGCTGTTGAACGTTAGCTGTATGACCCACGACACCTAAGAGATAGCCTCCCTGAGGAAATAAAAGGAGAAAACGTTTAAAGGGGCTGGGGACTGAGTTAGTAACATCAGGCCTTCTCAGTCTCACTGTGTCAATTTCAGACCTGTCTGAGGCCGATTTTAGCTTAGTTTTAGTAGCTGCTAAGTCAGGCAGCACTAAGATGTGATCTATTCGTTTGCCTGAGTCATTAGAAGCACCATGGAAAGGGACTGGGAGTCAGACTTGGCTTGTATTCCCACTGTCTGCCTGTGGGACCTGGTGCAAGTCATTTCTCCTCCCCCCCCCCCCCCCCCCCCAATCTGTAAAGTGCTTTGAGATCTAGAGATGAAATAATTCTAGATAGCTCTAGTTTAAGAGCTAAGATCAAGATGTCTAGAAGTGGCAAGTGATTTGAGACACTTCAAAGGGGCCTGGTTTTCAGAGAGTGGGTGCTCAAGACCACCCCACCCCTTGTAACATTGAAACAGAAGCCCCCAAATCTGGAGTCACTTTTGGGAAATTGAGCCAGGTATTTATTACCGCCCTACATGGTTGTGGGATGTTAAACTACTTCTGCTATCCGTATCAGTGTAGGGAGTGATCTCAGTAATATCTCTTCTGTACTTCATAAGGGTGTTGTGATTCTGAGGACTTTGCAAACATTCAGTGAACCTCAATACAAAATGCTAGAGAAGTACAGACTTTGTCACTTAGCTTTTATATAGGAATAACGTTGGCTCTCACAGTCTCTCAGGGATCAGCTCAAATCCAGCCTCTCTCCTTACACTATTCTGAGCCCACAAGGGGCACATAAGATGAACAGGAATCATTTGAGCAGAAGCTCATTTACTACATCTGTGAAGAACTTAAATGCTAGAATTTCTGGTCAAATTGGTACTGAGGATTTTCTTTGTAAATTGATGGCTGCAAAAAGCGTTTTCACTTGTATTCGTTCTTTTGTCAGATCATGAAAACCCCAAACCAAACTTAACATCTCTCAGTCCACAACATAATTTCTGCCCTTCGGCCTCATATGAGAAAAAATCCTTTTGTCCATCGGCCTTGTGGCAACTCAAAGGCCAGTCCAAACAAGTGAAGCTTACTATACAAATTATTGCCCTCCACTTAAATGTGGGTGTGTTTATAATTCAGGCTGGGTGACCAAGAGGCTCTTCTTCAGGTAGTTGTGGCTGCAAACCCACATCCCCAGACAACGGTGCATTCTTAGCCATTAGACTACAGTATCCTGAATTCATTTATGCCATAAAAGAGCCAGCTAGCTGCCTGAAAGACAAGTGTGTACTCACTGAAGGTAAAGAAACTGAGTTGTCAGTATTTGCATCAGTGTGGATTCTAAAGTGCCTGCTATAGTTAATGTTAAAAAACCATTTCCATGATGTGGTGTCAGTCACTATGAAGCTCCTTTGTTTTTTTAGACAACGGCCATTTTGTTTTCAGAATTGCTGCAGCCAGTGAAGGAGGAAATTCCTGCTCTCTTCTCATGGAGACTTTAAAGAAGTAATTTTGGGCTGAAAGCATAGGATTGCTTATTTGATTACACCACTGTAGCTCCTTCTCATGCTATGGAAAAAGCCACACATTTTGGCCAAAATTTCCCAGTGTGAGTTTCTGCCTGAAGAGGGTCTTATTTTTGGAAGGAGTTGAAAAGATTTTGCTCACCTCTTAGTCCCTATGCTGCACATGCTCATTTATCTCTGTACCAAATTTCAGATTCCATACCCCAAATCACAATGGCACTAGGGCTGTTTTTAAATAAGAGATTACCAAGATTGTGTATCATCCATACGTTACGTTACATTACACATTTCTGGGTTAATTTTCAAGACCAACCCCCCTTGTAACACTGAAACACACACAAAATTAAGGCCCTCCTCCCAGCCCCTAATACATTATGTAATTTATAGACAGCCCTCCACCCCACTGCTTTGTAATTTAAGCCAGCTGGACAGTTTTGTTCAAACAAAAACAAAGCCGGGCGAGGCAGAGACTAGTCCTGGAATATTTCATCCTGTAAGGTGAAAGTTTAACAGTTACAAGCAAATAAGAGAGACCCTTTGAAATGAAAACACTTGTGCAACCTTAACTGCTGGGGTTGCTATACACAGTTGTAGACCACCTCTCTGCTATTTCTTCCTGGTTATGACGGTTGGGACTCACCACCGCAGCACTTCCTGCCGGTCAGTCTGGGAATTAGCTCTCAGCAGTCCTGGAGCACCCTCCGCCGGTGGTGTCCCGTCCGCCGCTCCCTTGCTGGCGTCCGGACCCGCGTTGCTCCCAGCTCGCGGCATCTTCTTCAGGACACTGCTCTCCGGCACTGCCCCCTAGTCCACGCTCACCCCTTCCGGGGGGGATTAACAGCAGTCCTCTGGTTCACCCCTGCTGCAGTGGCCAACCACAAACCCAAAGTCTATCCCCTTCTGTCAGGGGTCTGGTGTGGTCTGTTATGGCCACTTCCCATGGCCAGGTGCAAGACAAGAGGAAGGGGGGGGGCGCGCGCGACACCCAGGCCCACCCACTACTCTGGGTCCCAACCTAGGGACTCTAGCGGCAGACTTCCTGCCCTCTTTCTCTCTCCTTGTCTGTCCGCTCTCCCTGGGTCACTTCCCCGCTGACCCCTTTTGCACCATCTAGGCCCTTCTGGTCAGGGCCCGCAGCATGGCAGGTAACAGGCTGGAGCCCTCTTATGCTCCCCTGCATCTGCCCAGCACTGTCCTGCGGTGCTCGTCTCCTAGCTCAGACTCTCTGCTTCTCTCCTGGGCAGCCTTTTTATAGGGCTGAGCCTGACCCTGATTGGCCATCTCCAATCTGGGCCCCGATTGGCTCCCAATAAGCCCTCCTCTCAGTGGCTACCCATCTGCGCAGGCGCACTGGCCTGCTGCAGCCTACACTCTCCCAGAGTGGGGCAGTCACACCACTACACAGGTCATGATGGTTAATTCTTTTGTCCCATCCCCATTTCTCTAATCAGCTCACTCTCCCATCCCTGGGAATGTTCTTATCGCATACTGTGCCCTTCCCCCGCTAACCTCCCTATCTCACCCTCTACCCACCCCCAAAAAGTAGAGTCCAGTGTCTGTGTGAACTTCCATTTCAGTTTTCTCAGTCTTTTTCCAACCTTCCATCCATTCCCTGCTAAATAAGCGTGGCACAGAACATCCCAGTCATTACAAATTCCATGGCAAATTTAGCTCATCTTCTGGTTACTGAATTGTTTGTGTACTGGTCCCGATTTCTGCAAATATTCAGTGTTTGCAGCATAGTTTAAAGTTTAAAGGTTTTTTGAACCTATTAGTTGATTCCCTTGTCTATGATGGGGACATATATTGCCTTTTGGCTAAAGACCCATTCCCCATTTCTCCACCCCTTGAACTTAGACTAGATTTGTTAAGATAAAAAAGCAGGACACAGATTCTTCCATTAAGCCCTGATAAAATACAACCCATTAGGCATGTAACCCACATGAATCGGCACACTGTACTAACCTACAACTGCATATAATACTGCACTGACTAAACCCAGGGTGAGTCAAGATTAGAATTCAGGCTCCACATATTCAGACCTTTACCCAGTAAATGCATGGGGCATTATCACTTAGCCAGCCAATTCACAATGGTTGAAATTCACCCCATTCATAAGGCCGGAACAAGCACTCTCAACCATTTAAGTTCCAATTAAGCTCTCAAAATACTGTAGACCAGGGATCTCAAACTCAAATCACCACGAGGGCCACATCACTGAGAGCTAGTAAATTGGCCCGGGGGCCACATCACTGAAACCTTTTCATACAACGATACAAAAGTATAGCCAAAAATGAAAAAAATGAAGAGTAATAGTATTCTATTAAAAATCAACGTATTAACTTTTTAAAAACTGTAATGCAAAGAGGGGTTTTAATAAAATATAAACACTCAGTAATGTTTGGAGCTTGGCTGCCAGTGGAGTTGGCGCCTATGGCGGGCCGCAGGAAATAACTCCGTGGGCCACATGCGGCCCGTGTGCTTGAGACCCCTGCTGTAAACCTTACATGGAACTTAAGTACTACCTAAGCCTTGTACTAACCCTCTGCCAAGGAGTGAATTTTGCCCTCCAGGTGCAGACAGCTGATTCAAGTCTGTCCATCTATACAAGCAGCATTGCATGTGTGTGGGGCTGTGAGCATGAGATTTCTTTGCATCACTCCTTTTCCCGTTGCTAGCCAGCCATCTCAACCATGAGACTACTCATACCAGTTTGCTTGTAGGTTCCATTGTTAGGTCAGTTTTCTGTCTCCTTCCCAGCCCCTCCTGCTGTTCTGGGGTCAGTTAAACGGAATCAAGTATCAGAGGGGTAGCCATGTTAGTCTGGATCCGTAGAAGTGACAAAGTGGCACCTTATAGACTAACAGAGGTATTGGAGCATAAGCTTTTGTGGGTGAATACCCACTTCATCAGATGCAAGCAGTGGAAATGCATGGGTGGGTGAAGTGGGTATTCACCCACAAAAGCTTATGCTCCAATACCTCTGTTAGTCTATAAGGTGCCACAGGACCCTTTGTCACTTAAACAGAATGTACTTCACATGCAGCATATAATGAAGCCTGTAATTAAAGTGACCTTCAAAGGGGAAAAAATGATTCCTTACAATGGATTAGAAAAGCCTTGAGTGAAATTTTGACTCCACTGAAGTCAATAGGGATTTGGCCATTGATGTGGAACCAGGAGTTCACCCTCTTTTTATTTAAGAATTGTGGTGGGGTTAATTTTGTTTTTTACATTACAAATTCAGGTGCTGTGACCCTCTGGTTTTCCTATGGCTCAGGGAGGAAAGAGGCAGAATGGCCCAGTGGTTAGGGCCTAGGTTCAGGTGTCTGCTCCTGACTTCCTGTATGACCTTGGTTAAGTCACTTAGGCTCTCTGGCTCAGAGCCTCATAGGTATTTAGGCACCCAGTTCCCAGTGGAAAGCAGTAGGTGTTAGGCACCTAAAATGATGGATTTTAAGATCAGGGTCTCTGGTCCCTTCTGTACTATCCTACCACACAGAGGGGTGGCTTTTAACCCAAACAGCTACCCAAATTTGGGGTCCTGTGGGTTGTTCCAGCTGGAAGGAAAAATTGAAGATGAAGCCTGGTATCTCTGATGCAATTTTGTTTGTTTACTAGGGCAGCTCTCACCTTGGGACCTTGAGGGCAAAACTCTCCCCTCCCCCACAGTCTCCCAGGTCTGTTTCTGAAGTCAGGGTAGCAGCACTAGGACCCTCCAGGTAAAGCCCCCTTTCAGGGCATTGACATTTAAAGGTACTAAGGAACAAAAACAAACCACTCAAAGCTAGGGTCATCACACAGACCTTCACTGGGACCTTACCCTTCTATTCAGGGCTTGTTTCCAAAATAGTCTGGGCTTCTGTGATGGAATGGGACTGTTCTTAATGTTTCTATGCCTCAGTTTCCCCGATGCATGTGTCAAGTCTCTAGGTGGTGAGAATAAGAGGGCCAGTGTGATGGGAGAATGTTGCAGAGCTGGAGAGGGCCAGTGTGATGGGAGAATGGCCGACACCCCGTCTCCTGGCAACTAATAGCCTATGCCCCTTCTCTGCAAAGGTGCGAGCTGAAAGTGTTAGAACAAAGGGATCAGGTGACCTCCTGGCTCAGGAAGAAGACAAAGAAGGGGCTAGAGAGGTTTCAGTTGGCAGCCGGCTGGGGACATGGAGGGAGGCACAGACAGAGTCTGGCCTCCCTGCCCCCCTTTTGGAGCTGTGGGGTGGAACGCAGGGAGCCCCCAGGCTGGGGTCTAATCTCCCTGGCCCCCGGAAGGGCCCAACTGAGGGGTCCTGTTTGTACTTACAAGCTCTGTTTGGACTGTGTTCCTGGCATCTCTAATAAACCTTCTGTTCTACTGCCTGGCTGAGAGTCACATTGAAACCCAGGCAGAGGGGTGCAGGCACAGACTCCCCCACACTCTGTGACAGCTTCTGCCAACTCCCATCCCAGGAGCTGGTCATCCCTTCCAGGAGGATTGATCCAGCTGACAAGCAAGTGCCCTCTCAGGGCTAGAACTAGGCATTTCTTCACCAAGAAACAGAGCTCCCCCTGCCTTTTTGGTCAGCACTCAAAGAAAAGTGGGCCCTCTCCTTTTATCTCCCCTCTCCATGCCTGACATTGGCTGCAGGTGTAGTGGGGCGGGGCCAATTGCCTAACAGGTCCACATGTTTTCCCTAACCCTTTGGTTGCCAGTGGGGAGCCAGTCAGCCTCCTTAGCCCCCTCATTGCCAGCGTGGGGCCTCTCTGCCCCACCACAACAAAGAATAGCCAAAGTCCTGTTTCCACAAACACAGGAGGAACCAAACAATAGGAGACCATTTCTTCCCAAGCCTTGTTAGCCAGTTAGTCCAGCCCCAGCCCCCTCCCTGGGCTTCTCCCAGGGTCAGGGTCCCACACGGTGCTTGTCCAGGCTGTCTCTGTGTCCTGTCTCCTGCTACTCTCTTGCTCACACTTATCCAAAGCCAAACCCCTTCCACACACCACTTCTTAGAATTCCTGAGTGGCCTTGGGTATGTCTACACTGCAATTAAACACTGCGACTGGCCTGTGTCAGCTGACTCAGTCTGGTGGGATTCGGGCTACGGATTGTTTAAGTGTGGTGTAGACGGTCAGGCTCGGGCTCTGGGACCCCATGAGAGGACAGGGTTCCAGGACCTAGCCTGAGCCCAGACATCTACACCGCAGTTACACAACCCCGTAGCCCAAGCCCCGCAAGCCAGAATCAGCTAACAACGGCAGTCACAGGTGTCTGATTGCAGCATAGACATACCCTTAGAGCCTGCTAGTGCTTTTTTAATGCTTAACCTGACAGAAATGCAGCTGTTACGCTCATCCATTTAAAGGAGGTTTTAACTCATCCCACAACACTACATTATAGATTGTGAGCTGCTCAGATCCTATGTATATTAAGTTGTCGATATACACACCCTTGAGCCGCACACCCTAGTTAAGTGCCTTCACAACTTTCCCTCATGATCCCTTCTACGTATATGCTGAATAGTTGCAGAGACAGGATACAACTTGGCTGTACACCTTCCTTGATGCTGCGATACGCCAATACTTCATTTGGCTTCCTGCTTTCTGTCCCCGGTACGTAATTGTATTTCAGAATCACAGCTGTTGGCACATCTGCAGGGACAGTACCTCTCGCGCCTCTGGGGAATCAGAGTGATGTTGGGGCTCTGCAGCCGTGCGCCAGTGACTCTCAGGAACGGCGCCAGTGGGGTGGGTCTGGCATCAAAGGCAACATGAGCCGGAGGTCACCAGCTGCCCACATCACCCAGTGTTGGGGCAGCTGCATGCCCATGGCCTGGGCGAGCCCTCGGTGGATTGTACCCGCCACAGGCTCTCCCCCAGGGAAGGATGTGCGACCCCTGTAAGGCCCCCTAGAGCATTCCCCCAGGAGGACGCAGCACTCCCCTCTCTAAGCCTCCCTTGGGAGGTTCCCAGCCGATCCCCAGGCTGAATCCCAAGCATGCAGCCGCTTCAGCCAGCCATGGGGATCAAACCCCTGCCCAGGAGCTAAGGGAGCAGCTGGCTGGCGTGATCCCTGCGCCAGCCACTAGGGGGAGCCCTGAATCCACAGATCGGGCCACTCCTGAGGCTGGCCTGCCCCCATAGCCTGTAAATATTTCTTTATTAGTAGCAGTATTCCAGTAGCACCTCTAGGCTCCATTGTGTTTGGTGCTGAACATACACGGAGGGCAGCTCGGCATGACAAAGTTGTGTTGGCAGAGCGATGTCGGTCAAAGGTGTGAAAAAACACCCCCTTAGCCGACAGCTATGCCAGCAAAACCGCTATCCCAACATCAGCCTGCCTCTGTTAATATAGTTGGGCTGGGTCTGCACCTAAAACTTAGATCGACCTACCTACATCACTCAGGGCTGTGACAAATTTTGTCCCCTGTACGAGTAGGTAGCTCAACCTAACGCCTACTGTAGACGCAACTACATTGCCAGAAGAATTCTTCTGTCCCCCTAGCCCTGTAGTGTAGGCATACCCCTAGAGTCATTCGGGGAGGTGGTGTTATGCCAACAGAATACCGCCTCCTGGCAATATAAGCTGTGTTTACATTAGAAGGCTCCACCAGTACAGCTATACCAGCTAAGCATTAGTAGTGTAGACAAGGCCGTAGTAAGGAATCCCCATCCCAAATTGCTTGCAGTATAAATAGAGGAGACAGCAAGGCGTGTGAACAGAGGCCCACAGCAAGTTATTGGCAGAACTGGGCACAGAACCCTGGTCTCCAATGCCCAAGTCACCTCCCAGTCTGCCGCTAGTTATGGCAGAACCCACACGCGGGGCAGAAAATAAGACTCTTGTCAGTAATAACACTGGGCCCTTCTCAGGGTATAGCTGCAGTTCCGCCGGTGTCGCACAGACACTTAATACAGCAATGGAAGGGGTTTGCCACCGGTGTAGTTAGTTCATCTCTTCAAGAGGCAGCAGCGAGGCTGACCGAAGAATTCCTCCATGGGCCTTGCTGCATCTGCAGTGGGGATTAGGTCGACCTAACTACCGAGGGCTTGTCTATGCTTGAAAATAAATGCTACAGCTGGATAGCTGCACTGCTGTAGCACTTCAGTGTAACCATTCAACAGGAGGGGTTTTCCTGTAGGTGGAGTTAATCCACGTCCCCAAGAGGTGGCAGCTAGGTGGACAGAAGAAGTCTTCCAGCAGCCTAGCTCCCGCCTCTTGGAGAGGTGGGTTAATGGACGGAGAAAAGCCCTGCTGTCAATGCAGGAAGCATCTACACTCCAGCGGCACAGCCGGAGCTCCATAGCTGTGCCATTGTAGCAGCTATAGTGTAGAGATACACTGAGTCTCCTTTACAGATGAAGGGGCTTGTCCATTGTCAAGGTGGGTCAGCAGCAGAACCAAGTGGCAATAGAAGGTTTTTGCACGGTTGCTCTAACTGGATCTTACAGTCCCTCCCCAGAGAAAGGAGATGGCCCGGGAGGGACCCTGCTTCCTCATCCGTTAAGTGTTAACTTTTAGTGACTGAAGCCTGCACTTCTGATTTCAGAGACTTTCACTCTGACAGAAACATTGGGGAAAACATCAATTAAAAGGCACCAATGCAAGGGATAAGGTTCAGAGTGACCTAAACAAATTGGAGGATTGGGCCAAAAGAAATCTGATGAGGTTCAACAAGGACAAGTGCAGAGTCCTGTACTTAGGACGGAAGAATCCCATGCACCGCTACAGGCTGGGGACCAACTGGCTAAGCGGCAGAAAAGGACCTGGGGATTACAGTGGATGAGAAGCTGGATATGAGACAGCAGTGCGCCCTTGTTGCCAAGAAGGCTAATGGCATATTGGGCTGCATTAATAGGAGCATTGCCAGCAGATTGAGGGAAGTGATTATTCCCGTCTATTCGGCGCTGGTGAGGCCACATCTGGAGTATTGTGTCCAATTTTGGGCCCCCTCTACAGAAAGGATGTGGACAAATTGGAGAGAGTCCAGCGGAGGGCAACGAAAATGATCAGAGGGCTGAGGCACATGACTTATGAGGAGAGGCTGAGGGAATTGGGCTTGTTTAGTCTGCAGAAGAGAAGAGTGAGGGGGGATTTGATATCAGCCTTCAACTACCTGAAGGGGGGTTCCAAAGAGGATGGAGCTCGGCTGTTCTCAGTGGTGGCAGATGACAGAACAAGGAGTAATGGTCTCAAGTTGCAGAGGGGGAGGTCTAGGTTGGATATTAGGAAACACTATTTCACTAGGAGGGTGGTGAAGCCCTGGAATGGGTTACCTAGGGAGGTGGTGGAATCTCTATCCTTAGGGGTTTTTAAGGTCAGGCTTGACAAAGCCCTGGCTGGGCTGATTTAGTTGGGGTTGGTCCTGCTTTGAGCAGGGGTTTGGACTAGATGGCCTCCTGAGGTCTCTTGCAACCCTAATCTTCCATGATTCTATGATTGGACTTGGCCCGTATTTTGCTGTGTCCTCTTTGCTATTACTTCTAATATTTGTGCTCTTGCTCCAGCCCTGTGGTGAAATCACATGCCATGACACTGCCATGGAAAGATCACATTCTTGTCATGGCCACGGACGGTCAGCTGGATATGGATACAGTAAGCGTTGTTCTTAACCTCTGCCCCACATTCAACCTTCACCCCACGTTCACCCTGCCTTCAAACAAACACACCTCCAGTTTCACGTCCCCCTGCAGAGCCTGGAATCAGAAGCAGAACCATCCCAATAGCACAGCGGGGCTATTTTTACAGTATTTCTGGCCTGACTCAAAAGAAAAATGACCCAGGATCTCCGGGGAAATCCTGATTCCGAGCCATTTCCAGTCCCAAACCAACCAGAATAAGGAGAGGTTTGTGTGAGATTTGTCTCTCACGCTGAAGGAGATGGTCCATTAGATAGGCAACCCTTGTTAAACACATCTTAAGTGAAAGGTACATTAAACCAGAGCTGTTTCATTCATCTCTCTTCCAGTCACACAGCGCAGTCAGGGCTGGCTCTAGCTTTTCTGCCGCCCCAAGCAAAAAAACCCCCCAAGCGCCGCCCCCCCCCCCCAAAATAACCAACCCCTCCACAGCACCCGCCGAAACAACCCTCCCAGCGCCACTGCCCGGCCGAAGCAACCCCCCTCCCAGTGTTGCACCGCAACAACCCTCCCCCAGCGCCTCTCCCAGCCGGAGCGCTGGGGGGAGGGCGGCTTGCCCGTGGCTCCGCTCTCCTCCGGCCGGAGTGCCGGGGGAGGGCAGCTTGCCTGAGGCCCCGCTCTCCTCCAGGCCGGAGTGCCTCCCCGGCGCCGCCCCAAGCATGCGCTTGGTCGGCTGGTGCCTGGAGCCGGCCCTGAGCGCAGTTGTTAGGGCACATAGCAAGCAGTAGCGTAGCCAGGTCTTGAGCACAGGGGGAGCGGCGCTATAAAAAGGTGCCTCCCGCTCCCCCTGTACTCACCCTGCAGCGCTTTAAAGGGCCGGGGCTCCAGCCGCTGCGGAGCCCCGGCCCTTTAAAGCGCCGCCGCCGGAGCTCCGGCACCGGGGCTCCGGCGGTACTTTAAAAGGCCTGCGGCTCCCTGCAGCGGCAGGAGCCGCTGGCAGGGCCGGCGCCCCCACTAGGCGACCCTAGGCAGTCGCCTAGGGCGCCAAGATTTGGGGGGCGGCGGGAAGCTGCCCGCTGCCTCCCCACTCAGCGGCTGAGCTGCTGAGCGGAGAGACAAGGGGCGGCTTGCCGTGGCTGCTCCTTGTCTCCCCGCTGAGCTGTTGAGCGGGGAGACAAGGGGCGGCTTGCTGCGGCCCCTTGTCTCCCTGCTGAGCTGCTGAGCAGGGAGACAAGGGGCGGCTTGCTGCGGCTGCCCCTTGTCTCTCCGCTCAGCGGCTGAGCGGGGAGACAAGGGGCGGCTTGCTGCTGCTGCCCGCTGCCTCCCCGCTGAGCTGGGAGACAAGGGGCGGCTCGCTGGGGCTGCCCCTTGTCTCCCCGCTGAGCTGCTGAGCGGGGAGACAAGGGGCGGCTTGCTGCGGCTGGAGCCGCTCGCCTTTTAAAGCGCCGCCCTAGTGAGGCTCTGGCGGTGCCTTAGCGCCGCTTTTCCTCATAGGGGGAGCGGCCGCTCCCCCTGCTCCCCCCCTGGCTACGCTACTGATAGCAAGCGGAGATATTCTGGGCTTTCATAAGGCTGTGTTTGTGAGGGTGTTAATATTAGGATCCACACCAGGAACAAACAAACACACAGAAGAAACCATTTAAATTCACCATCCAACTTCTGCTATTGGCTTAGATCGCAGATCAGCCCGACGCTTCTTCTTAGTCCATAACAAGCGTTACAGACAACTGCCATCTCTTGCAACAGTCCACATGACAATATCCTTTCTATGCGAGGTGTAGCCTGCTACATGATAGGAAATAACCCAGCCCCAACAGCGCTGATGGCACTTTGCATTTTAATCGCTACACAGAGCCGTTTAAACAGAGAGCCTCAAATGGCTGACTATCCTAGCACAGTGGGAACTCTCCAGGGCTGAAATGACTGGCTGCCTCTCTCATTCAAAAGCTATTTACAAAGAAATGATTCAGTTTTTACTCCTCTCTGCCTCTAAGGACATGAAGATAAAACCCGAGAAATTGACATAATATTATATCAGGGAGACAAGGCAGGTGAGCTAATATCTTTTATTGGACTAACTTTCGCCGGTGAAAGAAAGAGACAAGCTCTGGAGCTACAGAGCTCTTTGTCAGGTCTGTGACCAGAAGAATCTTGAAAGCTTGTCTCTTTCACCAACAGAAGTTGGTTCAATAAAAGATATTAGCTCGCCCTCCTTGTCTCTCAAATATCCTGGGACCAACTCAGCTACAGCAACACTGCAAATAATATTATATCCTCTGTTATAATAATTGCCCTGACAAACACTCTAGCAGGAGCACCGGCAAGCACATGTGGGAAGAGCTAATAAGGAATGACAGGGTTCAGTGATACATGAGAATATCTGCAGTACGGGCTATTTTTATGACCAAAATGCTCCCTGAGCTGTCCCTGAAGCCCCATTGAATTTGCTGCTTAGAACCAGCAAGATTAAGCAGAAATAACGAACTTCTGTGCTCATGCAAGCCATGAAAGCCTTTCCAAAGCCTCCCCCCAACACACGCCTGGGAACTGCTCTGGAGGCAGCTCCTCGGCTCAGCACAAGGTGTGCTGGGCAAGCAGGATAGTGCTGGCGGGGAGGATGAGGCCACACAACACGGAGTTCGGGATCAGGGGTGCAGAAGGCCTGCAGGGCTGTATCAGCAGTGCCAGGGACCCCACACACATCCTCATTCCCCAGGAACGCCTACTGCAGGAAGCGAGCCTTGCTTTATTAAACCCGAATGCGACCTGCACCCACACGCCCCCGGAACGAGAACTTCTTCCCTCATGAGGATTTAAAGGTGATGAATTTATTATTATTTTTACTGTCGTAGTGCCTAGGAGCTCTAGTCATGGACTGGACCCCATTGTGCTAGGCGCTGTACATGATCAGGTGTATTACGGTAGCACCGAGGAGCCCTAGTCATGGACCATGACCCCAGTGTGCTGGGTGCTGTACATGATTAGGTGTATTACGGTAGCACCGAGGAGCCCTAGTCATGGACCACGACCCCAGTGTGCTGGGTGCTGTGCAAACAATGAAAAATGCTGTTTTGACAGCCCAGGGCCCTGGAGATCTGCTTATTCCCAGCACAGGTACAGCATGGGCAGCAGCAGGGCAATCTTCCAGTGTACCTACCCCTGTCCACAGGCAACCTCTAGAGGTGAGAAGGGAGTTTGATCTCCATGGCATTCACTTCCTGGAGCCTCTTTTCAGACTGTCAGTGAGGGAGTCAATCAGTGCCAGTCACGCTTGTGGTTTTGTGCTGTGGAGTGAGACTCCCCAACGGATTTCACGTCAGCCACCGAACAGGCATCAAGTTTTAGTCTCTGACAGTTTGGTCTGGGTCAGGACCTGTGTGTCCCCAAGAGCATTCCCCAGGTTGTTTCTCTCCCTGCGTAAACTCTCCCGCAGGTCCCCTGAGATGAACGCCGCCAGAGGCGCGGCACTTTGGGGGCGTAGAAGCCACAGAGCTACCCCCTTTCCCACTCTGCCAAAGCCCTGGGGCACCCCATGGGAGTGGGAATCTCTGGGAGGAACCTTGCCTATGGAAATTAGCAAGGGACGTGGTGAGAGATCACTTGAGTGCCCAAGCACTACATTGTTAAATCCCTTCCTTTCTGGCTCCCCCACTACGTGGCATTCATTTCCCTAGTACCTTGCTGCAAATGCCCCAGGTTCGAACGCATGAAGCAGAGGCCAGGTGAGCCCAGCAATGCTCACTACCACCCCCTGTCAGCAGGTCACTTAAATAGTCAAAGTGAGCCATTAGCAAAGACCCTGGCACTCAAATTTGTTCACATCAACACTCCAGGCCGTTCCAAAGAGCGAAGTCACTCCGGTGAATCAACATTTACTCACAAAGGATTCACAAACAGAATCAAGGGTGCTATTTATTTGCAATGTAATGTAACCCGCTCCAGTCCGCACTTGATGTAACTGGTTGGAGGGTTCAAATGCAAACCGTGCTCCAGCTCCTAGCATATATCCAGTTCCTTAGCACAGTTTGCTGGTCGAGTTGGGGCTAGAATGCCACAGGTTTAGAAAGCAAAAACCCGTTTCCGTCACTGAAATTGGCCTCAACGCTCATAGCAAATGGCACCAACAAAACCCCACCAGGAGCCCTCTTTTTGTTCAAACCTGCCCATAAACCAACCTGTGCTAGCAATGCATCGCTGTTTGTTGGGACACTTCTAAGCAGCTCTAGTTAATTACCCAGTTACAAGATGCTATGAGGTAATTAGCGTGATTCAGGGCCAGTTTGCCACGGCCGTTCAAGGGTGTCACAGTTCCTCTCATGCTGCCAGGGTGGCATGATGTGAGCAGAAAAAACCACTTTCTAGGGCTAGCTGGAGCCCTCTCCTGGTAGCTCTACTGTCGGCTCAGACGCTGGAGACTTCAGAGCGCCCCGGGGAAAGTCAGAGCCCAGCAGACGGCTGGGATTATTATGGGCCTGTCGTCTCAGGGAGCTGCGAAGCATACACAGCCAGCGTGTGATGGAGGAATTGGTACTGTTCACTGGTCTGAATCATTCCACCTCTGGAAGAAGAAAAGACGGTCAGTTGTAAGGTTTAATTAAACTGCAGCCACCTTGGAGAACTCTCAGCTGCATGGGATTCCAGCCCTACCTGCTGTTCCCAAATAACTACAGTGAAACACAACCTCGCTGACCAGAATTCTCTAAACAGCATTGGGGATTTGGAAGCCTTAGCAGGCGGTTCCCAGTCTGGATTAAAGGACAGATTCTGCTGATTTTCAATTGGTACAAATGTGGAGTAACTCCACTGAAGTCAGGATCCCCCTGTTGTAACTGGGATCAGCATCTGTCTCTACTGGAACAAGTAAATGCTGCTTTTCAGCATCTAAGTGTGGATAGCAGTGTTCAGACATGGGATTTGAATGCTCTGTTTGGCAGCCACATATGAAAAATAAGCTCACAGCCTTAAAGCCTTGCTACCTAGAACTAGACCATAATGATCGGACCTTCCAGCATGCGGGGTGGTCGAGTGGAGCAAGTCAGAATTCAAGCGAAATTCATTCAGGTTGCGGGGAGCTAGAGCAGACTGAGTCTCTGCTATCCCTGGATGCAATGTGTCCTGGGAAAGCAGGCAAGGGATGTGGGGCCCTCCCAATGGACAAGCCCTAGGAGGATGGTAAAAGGGATTGCACTAGACCCTCCTGAAAGGGGATCCTCTTCGGTTTTGTGTAAATCAGTGAGCGTCTCTTTACAGAGCTCTAAAGCAGTCACTTGACGACAATCTCACACCTTGAAGTCCCTAAGGTCCATTGGCCCTGACTGTGGGAGCCAAAAGGGCTTATTGTCTGGCTTGGGGGCAAGGGCTGCCCTGAGTTCTGTCTCAGAGAGGCCGTCCCACGTGTGGAACGCCCGGGTGGGTGGGGTGAAATGCCAACGATCTACTGACACGTCCGGGCTGTGCTTTGGAGACAATTCCCTGTGCTTTGAGGATGATTATATGGCTTGAGGCAGGTCAGATCCATTAGTGGAACATCCTGCTCAATGCAGGATGGGCAGTTTGGGTGAGATTTTCAGGTGTTCTGTGCTCATAGTTGGAGTCAGGTTTTCTATATGCCCCGGGTTGTTCTGCAAACCTGGCCAGGTATTTTGATGCTCCAAAGGGTGCTGGGTTCTTTTGAAAGCCTGGCCCGTAATGTGGTCCCAATGACACTGGGTCTGGCTACCTCAGTAGGAAGTCAATGGAAAGTGGTTTTCATTTGAGGAGACCGGGCTTTCCACTGGCAGGACCTGGCGAGACACCTACTGGAATGAATCGCTCTGTTTTCAAACCCGTCGCTTCCTTCCTGCCCAGCAGGGCAGCTGATCCAAAGACAGCTTCACTGTGGAGGAGGGTGAGCATCGTTCCCTTGGAGTTCTCTTCCTGGTCTCCTGCAGTGTTTGAATAAAACCATCCCTCCCACTTCGCTGCTCTGAATCCTTCTCGGCTTCTCTCACCGGCCCCCTTAATGTGAGGGCAATCCCCCCACCAGCTCCTGCTTCTCTCCATCTAGAGTTAACTCCCAAGTGCTTTGGGACCACCAAGTGCTTCCTCCCAGCTCTGCCCAACTGGCCCAGGGCCCTTGCTGTCACTCTGCATGTACCTGTCTATGCGGAGCCGGCACACTATTCCCAGGATATCCACCTCTCCTTTGGCCTTCAGCTGTTGGCATCCAATCCTGGTGGCAATAAAGCAGCCTGTCCGACCAATCCCTGCACTGAATGGGACACAGAAGGCAGATCAAACAGAAGCTGGGTGGATGATACGGGACACTGGATAGCTCCATTCCATGAACGGCACACAAACCCTTTTGTCTCCAGCTCCCTTCTGACCCGGGTTGGTCATGTCTGTGGACTGATCAGCTGCCTGAGGCTAGTTCCTTATGGTGCTTGCTTTTGTCCACATCACAACTGGGTCCCCTGTCTCCAGGATCAGCTACCTATCTCGCTTAGGTCTATGACCCGCCCCCCCATCACTGCAGGATTTGAGCCCCTCACAATCTCAGGCTCCTGGGAGGCAGGGCAGTGGTTTTACCCTCAAGGTACCGGTGGGGAACCGAGACACAGGGAGGCTCTGGCCCAGATTTCCATTGATGTCAATGGAAGTTAGGCGCTGAGCCAGAGTGACTGACCCAAGGTCACACGGGGAGTCTGTAGCAGAGCCGGGACTCAAATCTGGGTCTTCCAATTCCCAGGCCATCCGCCCACCCCAAGAGGCCAGCTGATGAATTGGCCATGGAGCCTGAAGGGCCAAAGGCTGACTAGGCTGTGGCGACTTCCCTGGAGGCTCTGGAAGAAGGGGGTGGAAGCCTGTCCAGCCTAGGCTGCCTCTCTTCTGGGGGGTGACGAGAACCTCATTGTCCAGGGCTGGCAGCAGGACACCTTCCACCAGCCCAGGAGTCGCTTGGCAATAACCTGGTGAGTCAGTGAGCAGACGTGGAAGTTCTGCGGGGAGGTCACCCGCCTAGGGAGGGATCCACGGGGAAACCAGCAGGAGAGCTCAGCCCCAGAAGTGCGCACATGGCACTCAGCCCATTGCACGTGCCTCGGTTCCCAGAGTCCTGCCGTGAAGCCGACCTGCTGCACCCAGGACTGAAGGGAGCAGAAGAGACCCCCCAACCAGCGTTCACACCCGCAGGAGCAGCGAGGAGAGCAACGGGAAAGAGGGCGGGTTCCTGCTGCGTGTTAGTCCTCTACAAGTGGCTCGGCTGGGTGGCCAAAGCTCCCCTCCCCACCTCTGCCAGCCCACCCCACTGTTCATTCAGGCGGAAGCAGAGGCCACACTCCTCCTCCCACCCTGGGGTGCAGGGAAGGCTCTCACCTGCAGTGAACGACCACGGGCCCCGGGCTGGTTGCAGCCTGCAGGATCTGCTCCACCTCCGACACCAGGTGCAGCAGGGGCTTGGCCGACTCGGGGGCCTGCTGGTCGGGCCAGGAGGGGAAGAAGACGTGTTTCACCGGGCGACATTCACCTTCGAGCTTCCCAGCCATCGGAGTGAAAGAGAAACAAGAACATAGGAACATGGCCTGGCCAGGCTGGGTCAGACCCCAGGGCCATCGAGGCCAGTGTCCGGGCTCTGACAGTGGCCAGCAACAGCTGCTTCAGAGGAAGGGGCAAGAACCCTAGAGCAGGCAGACGTGGGATAACCTCCTCCATGAAGGTCTCCTCCAGATCTCTAATAGCTAGAGCCTGGATGAAGCCCCAGGCACCAGGGTTTCTCTCGATTCCAATACTCTTTGTCCGCATTAACTCGCACACTGGATAGTCTTGCTAGCCATGTAAATGTCCGATCCCTCTTTGACTCTACGTTCTTGATCTCAATGGCATGCGGACGGATATGGTGTAAGCACTGCCCTTCCAGTCCCGGGGGGCTCCTGTTCCCAAAGACAGGGACCCAGACACGGGAGCTAAGGACAGCATGGTCTGACTGTGGCAGAGCCAGCGGGTCAGGGCTAATGGGGACATCGCCAGCAATGCCTGTCTGCACAGGCAGGTTTTTCCTGAGGCTTCACCTGGAGGGATCCCCAGCCCCTGCCCCACTCCCTCTGCCCTGACTGGCTGTGCACTTGCCAAAGGAAATTCAATCCCAAAGTGCTATGGCCCAAACTCTCCTCTTCGTTACACCGGGGTAAATCTGGACTCACTCCACTGACTCCAGATTTACACCAACTCCATTCAATTCAGTGGCGAAACCCCGGATTGCACCAGCGTCACTTAGAGCAGGGAGTGGGTAGCTCTCCCCTTAACTCTGGCCACTTGTGGGGAGAGGGCTGGGAATTAAGGCCAAAGAGGAGCTCTGCTGGTGAACTCCTTCTCCAGACAGGGAGAGGAGAGACTCCCTCCCTTCTGCAGGGATCACAACCCCTCCCCATTCCTCCTGGGACGGATTCTTTTACCCACTTATATATTACATACGTCACTGCTGCTCAAAACCCCCCCCCGCACGCCCCAGCTCTCCTCCCCCCTCTACCCCCGCACTCCCCATTCCCCCATCAGTTCTGGGCTCAGGGGGCTCTGACTCACCTGGAGGGTGAGATCCCGGACTATGTACTCCGCCCGCTCGCTCACCCCCTGAAGGCAGATGGTGAACGGGCCGTAGGTGGCTTCCTTTTCAGGCCAGTAATGGACGCATTTCTGTAAGTGGAAGGCAGGGATTCACGGTGAGGGAGCGGCCAAGGGGACCCCCTCGGGGTCTGATTGCGGCTGGCACAGTGGCTCATGGGGGCAGCAGGGGGCAGTGCTGAGCGTGGGGACACATGATGAGCAGGGACATATCCCCGTCCCTTCCCCCATCTTCCAGCCTCCTGTGTGTCCCTTCCTGCCCTCAACTCGGGTTCCCCGACCTCGTAGGTACCAGGCCCAGCAGCAGCCTCTGTGCAGGGCCCCCTGCCTGGCAGTGCTCCCCGCAGGCAGCCACGACTGTGCCATCCCACCTCCTGCCTGACGAGGCAGCGGCTGGGCAGGCAGAGGACACCTGGAAATCAGCAGCAGCGGCTGGGGTGGGGCAGGGACAGAAGATGGCGAGACGGCGGGGTGGCACCCAGGCTGGTTCGGCCGGAACAAGGCCAAGGTGCTGGAACCAGCAGAACCAGCCAGGACCCGGGCCCAGCTGTAGCAAACAGGCCACTGTCCCCTAGTAGGCATTCATGGTGCCAGCTGCCTCTGACCATGGCTGTGCCGCCCACCCCATCCCTCAGGGCTGGCTAAGAGCTCTTCCCAGAGCCAGGCCCGGGGAATGCTAGCGGCTCACTTGCTGCCAGCCCTGCTCCCTGTCCTGCCAGCTGCCCTAAGCGTCTTTATGCCATTAGCTCATCAGCAAGCCAGCATCCCAAAGAGCCCTTTGCGGAGAGTCCGTGTGCCCGGGGATGCAGGGTAGGGTCGGTAAGTGCAGCTCAAAGTGTACGGTCACAGGGCTCGAGTCCCCTCTCACTCACCCCGGTGTAAATCAGAAGTAATCCCACTGGGCTAAATCCCACCCCCCCCACTTACCCCGATTTGAGTCAGGAGTAACCCTACTAGGTCCTGAGCTTCCCTTACTCATCCCATTGTAAATCAGGAGTAACCCCCCTAGGGCGGATCCCCCCTCACTCATCCCGGTGTGAGTCAGGAGTAACCCCACTGGGCCCAATCCTCCCTCACTTATCCCAGTGTAAATCAAGAGTAACCCTACTGGGCCCGATTCCCCTCTCACTCACCCGGTGTAAATCAGGAGTAATGCCTGTGGGCCCAGTCCCCCTCACTCACCCCAGTGTCAGGAGTAACCCCACTGGGCCCGATCCCCCCTCACTCACGCTAGTGTGTCATGAGTAACTCCACTGGGACCTGAGCCCCCCTGATTCACCCTGGTGTAAATCAGGAGTAACCCCACTGGGCCCAATTCCCCTCTCACTCACCCTGCTGTAAATCAGGAGTAACCCCACTGGGCCCAATTCCTCTATCACTCACCCTGGTGTAAATCAGGAGTGACCCTCTGGGGCCAAAGGGGTTATTCCAGTGTACAGCTGGTGTATGTGAGAGGATAGTCGGGCCCCATGTTTGGAAAGCTCCAATTTCACGGCAGTTTTGATTCATCCTCATTCTGTGTATGGTCTCTCATGTCAGGGGTTAGCTGTAGCCCCCACTGCCACCTGTCTCCCTGGGTTATCGTACAGCTAGCAAGGGCGAAGCCAGCCCGGACCGTACCTCTTTGCCTTCCTTGAGCTTGGTGATCATGACGATAAGCGGCGCGCCCTCCTGCCATACCATCTGCCAGAAATCCACCACCGTGTTCAGCATGGGCCCCTGCGTGGCGATGTACTCTCGTGCGCGCCCTGCATAGCCCTAGGAGGGACAGAGAGGGGAAGAGAGGGCTAGGTATGAGCTGCATTGACAGGGACAACAGCCAGGAATCTCTGTGTCTCTCGGCCCGTAAGCCACAGCGGGTTGTGGTAGATATGGAAGATTGGTAGTTTTGCTAATCATGCTAACTTAAGCTCTGTAGAAGCGCCGTCCTAACCAGCCTCTGCACTAGAGCAGCGAGCTGGCAAAATCATCAGTCCATCGAATGCAACCCAAACAGCTTGCAGTGCAGGTGTCTGTGTGGAGTATGCAAAGTCCAATGGACTGAGAGAATGAGCCCTCAAATGAGCACAGCTACCTACCACAATGTAAGTAGTAAGGCAAAGAGAGGGACATATCTGGGGTGTCTTTTAAGAATGCTCGATATTAGGCTTGGGCACCCAGGGCAAGAGACGGAGGGACCCACCTAGCAGCACACTCTGTAGCATGACAATGACTGAAGCTGCATTTTTACACATGGAAGACCTGGGTAAAGGAGCCCAGGCTAGGGATGACTGGCGCTGTTTGACTTCTGCCTTATGCACCTGATAGTGTGGGAAGAATGATCATGATGATGATAGAAGCAAATGGCTTGGGCCTGTCCCCTCCCTTTATCTTAGGATATTAAGATAAAGGGAGAGGACAGGCCCAAGCCATTTGCTTCTATCATCATCATGATCATTCTTCCCGCACTATCAGGTGCATAAGGCAGAAGTCAATCAGCGCCAGTGAATTCCCGCACTATGAACTCTCAAAGAGCTGATTGTGTTTTGGGGCTCTCCCATCCCTCCCCTTAGCCTTGTTTTGTTTTAGAGACATTTCCAGCCTTTTATAATCCTGCACTGGAACTAATGAGACCTCCCTGGTCTGGCTGCCAGGGTGAGTCGGTCGAATAGCTCTGCACCTCCACATAGGGTCCTAGAACCTGGCCCCCATCACAGGGCATTGAATAGTTCATAAGATAGCAATATTAATAGTGCAGTGGGGGTTCATGTAGGAGTGAGCTCAGCAGCCCAACACACGGGGCTGGCAGAGGTCACGTGGGACAGAGGCCTGAGGGGCACTTGGAAGACACCCCACCAATATAATACGTCATTCTTCTCAGCTTCAGATTTCACAGGAAATGAGAGTCGTGATCCTGACATCTTAGGTGGGGAAAGTGAGGCATTGACACTTGCCCAAGGTCACCCAGCAAGCCAAGGAATAAAACCCAGATCTCCTCAGACCAAGGTCAGTGCTCCCTGAGCTAGACTGAGCACCGATTGAGGTAGGGGAGGAGGCTGCATTTTCCTCTCATCCCAGCGAGCAAGAATGTGCTGCTGCGGGTGCTGGCTGGGGAAAGAGGGGCATGTCTGGCTGCAAAGTCTTTAGCCCACTCGGCAAACTGAGTTACATCATTGAACCCTGAGCGTTGGGAGCAGGGAGATGCTGGCAGTGAGAAGGGTGAGGGGCTCTCTCTTTGCTGCAGGCTAAGGGGCTGGAGAGGACACTTGGCACTATGGAGCAGGCCCTGACATTACCACAGTCCTGACATTACCACAGTCTCCCTGTGTAACCTGGGGTTTGAGGTTCTCCATTTCGGGGACCCCAGGTTTGCTTTTCAGAGACGCTGAGCACGCACGGCTCCTGTTGGGCACGGATGCCATTGTGCGTGCTCAGCACCTCTGCCTGATGGGGGTGCAGGCTGCAAAAGAGACTCTGCCCCAGATTTACTACCCCTAGGACCTGTGTCCATCCACTGCCTCTTGCCCCCACATCTGCTGGCTAGGGCGAGGGGTTCTCTGCCAGGATTTGTCCTTTCTGAGCCCCCAACAGTGCTGAGTTGCAGGGGCTGTTCTGTCAGAGAAGTGTAGAGAATTTGTCCTTTAGGGAACAGAGGTTTGCAGTTCACAGGAGACACACAGCAAAGGTCCCAGGGGTCTGGCCAAGGTGAGTTCTTATCCCCACCAGCTACTTGCTGCAGAAAGAGTTTTCACAGTGAAATCTCATCCGGAAATTGGCTCATTTCCATGTGGGGGTTGATGTGTCATCAAATGTGTTGGAGAGATCTTTAAAATAGATCATGCCCTGCCAGATATTCAAATATGAGACAAATTAGCCAGTTCCCTGCTGTGTTACAGCTATTTTTATATATTGGCATAAGCTGAAATGATGTACAGTGGGTTTTGTGAAACACAGAAATCAGATAAGGAAATGTGTGTGTGTGTGTGTCCATTTGTGTGTGCGCACAAGGGTAGTGTGTGTACGTAGAATCCAGATATGGACATATGTGTAAGTGTGCAAGGGGAGGGTATGCACAAGAGCAGTGTGTGTGTGTGTGCGCACACGCGTGCACCCACGTATGGGCAGGGCAGTGATCTCACACTCGGATGGCATGACCGCTATGTACCTGTGACGTGATGCATTTTCCCACGGCGATGCAGTGTTACACTGGGTCAAGGCCTGACATAAATGCAGCCACCTCTCTGTCTCACAGACGGTTGGACTGCCCCATCAAACGCCTCTTGAGGCCTTACCAGCTGCTGCCTGTGTTCAGACAGCTGCATCAATGAGGCTTGCAACCTTACAAGGGACTCAGGCTTGGTGCCTGTGGCCTAACCGTAAGACTGGGAGTCAGGAGTCCTCTAAACTAAGCTCGACTCTGGCACTGACGTGCTCTATGACCCTTGGGCAAGTCACCTAACTGCTCTGTGCCTCAGTTTACCCATCTGGCCCACACGGATGATGACGCTGAATTCGTGTTTGTGAAGCTCTGGGAAGAGGAGACCTGCTAAGTGTTATTATTCCAATCCCTCTCTCACTCAGTAGCAAATCCATTCAGATGCAGCCAGGAGAGGAGTTCCTGAAGCTCCCTGTGTGGGGTTGGGGCTGCTGTGAACTGAGCACGCACCTCGTTGAGGTGCTAATTAAACCCTTGCCCTGCTCTCTCTTGGCCCCCAAGTTAACTGATCCTGGTGTGTTTCAGTGGGGATCACAAACTGACCCTTATTCTCCTCCCACCCCCTGCAAGTCCCTGTTCACTGCTTTCAAATGTGGCTCCTATGGAAAATGTTTCACAACCCTGTAAACTCTGGTGAGTGGAGGGTGTAATACTTTCTCTGACCACCAGAGGGCACCGCCACCAAATCAATCTGAAATCGCACTGCACAGAGGGTGTTTCTGCATTAGTGTTTCCTCCTGTAAAGCTCTGATGTGTTTTTCCCCATTTATGTTCCCCAGGGGACAGTAATGCGCTGTGTGTCTGTCGGGTAGGAAACTCCGTCTGCTGAACCTCCCTTTGGAAGCAGAGTTTTAGAGAGACATTGCTCCCAGCCAGCAAACACGCCTCCCTGCTTCCTGGATCCTACCGCTAACATCAATTGGCATTGGCTGAGCTGGTAGTTCTGGGGACCTAATCCCTGGGAAGTGGGTGGAGACCCATCAACTCATGTCACTCAGGCCAATGAGCACATCAGTCACTGCCTAGCTTGGCTGGATCAAACTGGTGGAATAAAAGAATCCCTACTCGACACCCACTTCTCTGAGTCCTCTCCCCACACCCAATGGAGATTCCCCACTTCATTCCTGGAGCATGCCAGACCATACCACAGTCCACCCCAAGGGATCACCACCTCAAAAGGGCTGGGATTCCCCCATTAATAATAATACACAGCTCTTCTCCAGCACTTATCATCAGCAAATCTCAAAGCACTTTACAAAGGAGGTCAGTAGCATGAGCTCCATTTTACAAATGGGGAAACTGAGGCACAGAACAAGAGGAAGGTTAACTTCACAAAGGAGCATTGCAATGCCTTAGCTCCTAGGTGCCTGCCGCCCAGGGGAAGTCTCAGCCCTGAGCCAGGTGCCCAGGCCAGCCCTTTCCTGCAACCGCCCACCCAACCGCAAAGAGAGAGCCTCCCTCCACCCCACTGTAAATGGAGCCCTCACCTGGGATGTGGGAGAGCTGGGGTGGGATGGAACCCCGCTGGCAACTAGGCAGGGGAATGCCTCACTTGAGCGTCCTGTCTCAGTGCTCTGAGCTGCTCGGAGCCGTGCATGAGCCACCTGACAGAAGCAGATGCCTACAAAGTTAGACTCATAGACTCACAGACTTTAAGGTCAGAAGGGACCATTATGATCATCTAGTCTGACCTCCTGCACAATGCAGGCCACAGAATCTCACCCACTCACTCCTGGAATAATTCTCTCCCCTAAGTTATGTAGCAGCAGCACCTGAATGTTGGACTTAGGTGCCTAAATCCCTTTGTGAACCTAACCCAAAGTGACCAGCCCCAGCAGCACAGCCTGGAATAGAATCCAGGGTCTCCTGAGTACCAGTCTAGTGCTCTATCCACTAGGTCATGCTACCTCTTTGGGGCACAGGCTGCTGTGAGCCAGAGTCGGGAAGCACTGTCGGGCTAAACCCGTGTGCCTTTGTAGACTCAGGACAGCCAATAGCTCAGTGTCAGAGCGTCCCCAAGGGACAGGGGCGGGGCCCAGTTCACTCCCCTGGGATCCAACATTACCAGCCCCTCAACTAAAAATCACGAGACAGGTGCCCAACCCCATGACACTGGGTTGCAAAGGAAAACAGCAAGCGCTGGGCAGGTTTTTTGGCTCCCCTCCAGGGTTAGCAGCCTTTAGGGTCACCTTTTCTAGCTCTGCTCTGCAACCAGAGGCTAGGAAGGGTTTTTAAGTGAACTCTGAGACTGCCACACAATTCCCAGGCTCCCGGGAGCTGGGGTTTACCAACACCCCGAACATCGCGAGAGTTGGCAGCCCCGCAGGCAGACTCTGGTTGGCTGCCTGTAGCTGTCTGGAGGCCATGCAGCTGGCTCAGGGTCCGATGCAAGGGGCATGCGTGATCCTACAGGCCATGTGGAACTGGCCTGAAGGCTGGTCTCTTCACCCGGGTGATCTACAGCAAAGGGCCCTGTGCACCGGCTTGCAGCAGGGATTGAGGGTGAGCCAGCCGGGGCAGGATGCTGGAAGGAATGGGAGTGAAATGGCTGCAGCTCTCACCCCAGGTCTGCGGTTGTGTGACGGTGGATGCAAAGCACCCAGCAGCGGTTTCACTGCCGGCAGCCAGCACCCCCTGGCACACAGGTCCAAACTGACCCACCTAAATGCTCCACCAGGTCTCCAGGCCCAGCCCTGCTGATCAGATCAGTTGGGTTCCCAGGCCGAGGGCTGTGAGCACGTAGAAAGCTGCGGATCTGCGGGTCTCAGGATGGGCAGACCACTCACCTGGATGTAGTTGGCGTTGATGTAGCCTGGCTCCTCCGAGCTGTCGGCTCTCCTGAGGCAGACACGGCTGTGGGGATCTAGGAGACAGAGCCAGGATTAGCTGCGGAGCGGTGAAGCCCGCAAGGCAGGATTGACCTCACCCTCCGTCGCAAACACACTCTGTCCCAGGCCCTCACGCCAAGGGGCAAAATCTATTGAGGAACCTGCATGTCTGCACAGAGCTCAGTGACCACGGGCTAAACATCGCTTGCCGGGTGTCTAGGAGAAACAGGGGGCAGCTGGGCTGAAACCCAGGGGATGCTCTTTAGGGTGCACCCCCCACTGTCCCAGGATGCATGCTCCCATGCAGAACCTTCTCCGGACGCCCCCGGGCCCTAGCTTACCCACACACACACAGCGGGAGGGAGCAGCACGTACTCGGGAGGATGGTTTTGTATCTGTCCTTGGATGCCCGTCCGGGGATGTCCAGCTCCTCCGGGTTGACAATGTTGGGGGGGATTTTCTGCGAAGGGGAAGGAGACGGCCGCTGAAATCCCTTCGCCGCCGCTCTGGCTGGGCCAGGCTCGGCGAGACGCCTGCTGCCCCCCAGGACTCTGCCAGCGGGACTGGGTTCTGGCGGGACCCAGTTTCCTGACACATTCGTGAGAAGGGCTTGTTGGCAGAGTTTGTTCCCAACCAGGCTATGGTCCTATGCTCCTAGCCAATGAACTAGGGCATCCCTTGGGCATCACGCCTGCTCCCACTGCCCCAGGGATGGAGACCCCCAGCACAACCTGCCTGGCCTGGGCAGGTAATGAGAGCAGAGATAAACACCCCAGGGGGCAGAGAACCAGGGCCGGCTCTAGGATTTTTGCCGCCCCAAGCAAAAAAATTGTTGGCCGCCCCTCCCCCCGCCCCATTTTTTTCTTGCTCCCCCCACCCCCGGCCCCACCTCAACTCCGCCCTTTCCCAACCCCTTCCCCAAATCTCCAGCCCCACCTCCTCCCCCGCATGTGCTGCATTTCCCCCCACTCCATTGTTTCCTGTGGCCCCCCCACAACCTCCCGCAACCCCCCGCCCTAGCTCACCTCCGCTCTGCCTCCACCTGCTCCCCTGAGCGGGCCGCGGCCACGCGGCTTCTCCCCCTCCCTCCCAGCGCAAGGGAGGGGGAGAAGCTGAGTGGCGGCGGCCCGCTCAGAGGAGCAGGCGGAGGTAGAGCTGAGGTGAGCTGGGGCAGCGGGGGCACATTTTTAGGGGCGGCATGGCCGGCGCCAGAATGCCGCCCCTAGAAATGTGCCGCCCCAAGCACCTGCTTGTTTTGCTGATGCCTAGAGCCGGCCCTGCAGAGAACACTTCCTGCACATACTAATGATCCAGATTCCCAGCTGAGGAAAGCTGCGCCCCACCAGCACTGTGCCTGCTTCCCCCAGATTGCCCAGCTGATGCCCGGGAAGAGCCACCTCCATGGGGTAGAGGAGAAGCCCTGCCAGCATGGCCCACTCTGCTGAGGCTGCCAGGAAGCGGGCAATGGCCGTGCCCCGGAGAACCCCAGGCTCAGTCCCCTAGATCATTCTGCAGTGGGGGGGATGCCCAGCCACTCCCAGCCAGGGTAGAGCTAGTGCCCTACCCTGCGTGGGTACTGAATACCAGGCTGACGGGTGTGCCCTCGGGAGGGCTGGTGGGAGGGGAGCGGCCTGACTGTGAGCAGGGGGGACCCTGATGAGACTGGGAGGGGCGGGTGAAGGGCGGAGCCAGCGTCTCACCAAGAACTCCTCCTGGAGCTGTGCCAGGTTCCTGGCTCGCTGCTGCAGCGCCTCGCTGGTCAGGACGTGGCTGGACGTCCTCAGGAGCTGCAGCGTGATGTCCCGGGGGGTGCAGACTGAGCGGATCGGCTCCACACTCGCCAGCGAGCTCATGTCCAGCACCAGAGACACATTGGAGCCTCTCCTGCAAGGCAGAGTGGTTTGTCGAGATGAAGCTGTCCCCCTGCCCCCCCGGCCTGGCCCCCAGGCTGAGTTCAATAGGGATGGGGGTGCCAGTCTGCGGTGGGCAGAGCTCTGCAGAGGACACTGTGCTGGGTGGGGCTGTGGGGCTCTAATGGGAGGATGCCCTGGGGGCAGAGCAGGGGTCCCCGAGGATATGTGAGGGGAGGTGCTACCCAGGCTCTGGGGTGGGGGTGGGAAAAGCACCTTACCACCATCTGGGACCCACGTGTGACTCTCCAAGGCCCTGGATTAGGGTCAGGCAATTCACCTGCAAACCAGCCTGGAGCAGCCCCCAGCCCTACTGGCCCCCAGCAGCTCCTTCTCTGGGCCCCACAGCCCCCTAGCAGTTGACTGGGCACCCAACGCACATAAGAGCCAGGCTGCTGTTGCTCTGGGTATAAAACGGGCACAATGAGCGCTCTCAAACCATGGCCACGCAGGAGCTGTGGTGGGTGCAGACGGCAGCTCCCCACCCCTCTTGCAGGACAGCACCAGCTCCCTGCAGCCCTGGGCGTTGGATCCCCAAGGATGCCACTTCTCTCCCCATGCTAAGCGCAGCTGGGATGCATTCGCTGGGGGGTCCCTAGGCCTGACAGGGGGCTAAATCCAGGGCCTGTCTCCCTCTGGGGCCGGCTGGTGGCTCAGAGCAGCAAGAGGCTGTCTCCTCTCCCCAACGCTGCCTGCTGACGCTCTGCCAGGTTGGCTCTGTGCGCTGCTCAGAGCCCCCTGCCCCGGATGCGGCCTGTAAGGATCCTTGGTGCCTGGCCGCTGCTCACCTCTCCTGCAGCCGCACGTGTTTCTTAGCAGAGGGGCCGGGCGTGCCGACCTTGTCCATCACTCCCCGGGCTGCCCGGCCTGGCAGACTGGTGCTATGAACTCCAGAGCATGCCGAGCAGTCCTGGACCATGCTGTGCCAGCAGGGGAGCCCTCACACTGAGGCGCAGAGGGTGCAAACGGATCCCAAGGCTCAGAGAGGATCAATGAGCCATGGCGGGGAAAGGCGTCTGGAAAACACAAAGCACGGCACCTGCTCAGCTGCCAGCAGGGGTGCAGCAAGGCCCCCTGCTCCTCTCTGGGGCCGGCCAGCGCAGCCTGGCTAGCCAGCGGGCAAGTGGCCCGGCATCAGCCCAGTCAACAGAGCAGAGCATCTCCGCCCACAGCGCTCCTGGCAATCAGGCCCATGGGGTGGAGCTGCACTCCCAGGAACGGGCCCCAAACTCAGGTGAAAACCCTGGCCTAAGTCCTTCGGCTGGTTCCTGCTAGAGCAGATCTGTAGCCCCATGCGGGGGTGGACATGGTGCCGGCACAGCCTCGCTGCAGCCTCCGCCCCAGGGGTCACGGCGTCCGCCAGGCGCCACAGCCGCCCCTCCGCCCCGATGCCGCTTATAGTTGCCCCCGCTGGCAGAGCCATGCGTCGCTCCTGCCCCCGCACCACCCCCAAACCCTGCCCCAGAGCGAGAGTGACGCTCCTCGCTGCCCTACGCTTTCACCCCCCCGTGCCCCACGACGTGGGCTGCTGTATCCCCTTGCAAACCCCTGCCCCTTCCCACGGCCAGGCCTTCCCTCCTTCCCCTGCAGCCGCTTACTGCTCGGGCTAGTTCCACGCTCCCTGCTCAGCCTCTGGCAATGAATTGTCTGCCCCTTTGTATTACTTGCCTAGTGACCCCCCCGTCCCCCCGCCCCCCACCGGGCCAGCTCCTCCACTGGGGTAAGTCGCTGTCGCTCCGGCCAGGCCAACAGAGCCGAACGAGTGACCCCAGCCGGGGATCGGGGCCCATCGGCTCCAGGCTCTCTGTGAAGCTGCAGGAGGGATGATGGCGGGAGCCGGGGCAGTGCCAGCTTCCCTGCCCCCCGCCATCAGGAGGGAGGGGAAGGAGAAGGGTACAGGGGGAGGAACGGACCGGGGTGGGGGGAAGCGCGGTAAAGACAATGGGGAGGAATAAGGCTGTAAGCAAGCAGCGGGAGCAACCGTTCCCTGGCACTCTGCTACCTGAGCAATGGGCAGAGTTGGCGCTGCTTCTATGGGCCAGGCTCCCCAGCACCACGGGGACCCATTCTCTGTGCTGACACAGGAGCTCTGTGGAGAGAGGGCACCGGCTCGGAGAGATTCCCCACCCCCTCCCCGCCAGTGGCCCCGCACCAACCGTTGGAGGAAGCTGGCTTAACCATGCAGTTGAGCAAGACGGCCGGCTGCCGAGGCTGATTGGCTGCGGCAGCGGGGCCCAACTGGCATGGCTGCCAGCCATGGAGGGTCCAGCCTTGGAGGGCCTGGGCTCACCCCTGCTGCCCTGCTTCTGGGAGGGTTGAGACTTGGGGGGCTGGCGCCAGAGGAAGAATGCAGGGAAAGCGGGCAGGGAGTGGGGACGTGAGACAGCGCGGCAGGAGGCTGGAAAGGGCCAAGGAGCTGGGTCCTCCCCTGCTTCCTTGCTTTGGTGCATGGGAAGTTGAACTGGTTTAACTCAGGCCCAGGGCCGGCGCGCCCACTAGGTGACCCTAGGCGGTCGCCTAGGGCACCGGGAGCTGGGGGGGCGGCTGGCTGCGGCTGCCTCCCACCCTCCCGGCTCCGCGGCTGAGCCAGAAGCCGGGGGGTCAGCTGGCTGCGGCTGCCTCCCACCCTCCCGGCTCCGCAGCTGAGCCAGGAGCAGGGGGGGCGGCTGGCTGTGGCTGCCTCCTGCCCTCCCAGCTCCGCAGCTGAGCCGGGAGCGGGGGGGGGCGCCACGGGTGGGGGGAGGCTGCCACGGGCGGGGGGCTGAGCTGCCTGCCCACGGCGGGGTGGGGGGAGCCGCCGTGGGGGGGGAGGTTAGCTGGGAGGGGGCGCAGGGCTGGTGCAAGGAAGTTTCGCCTAGGGCCAGGCCTGCTCTGCACCCAGGTTTTACACCGGTATAGTCATGTCGACTAGGGGAGGGATTTGTTAGCTACACCGATAGCACCAGAGACCATTACACTGGGATAAAGGCGCCTTATTCCCCTTGTATGGAATAAGCAATCCCAGTGTAAACCCCTTTACACCAGGACAAACTCCTTTGTACCAGGACAGCTGCCCTCACCCTTTCATTAGGTTGGGAGAGCGACAGCAGGACATTTGTGTGTGTGGACAGTCACAGATTGGCTTTTAAACCAAGACACTTCCGCTGATGCAACCCCCTGCATGGGCTCCGATTTCAGTTTAAAAGCAACTTGTTTGGGTTTAGATTAAATCTGCTTGCAGCCAGGGGCGGCGCCAGCTTTTTTGCCGCCCTAGGCGGTGGCGGTGGGAGAGGCTGCCTCTGAAATGCCACCGAGGTCCCTGGCGGCCCAAGAAGCTGCCGCCAAAGACCCCGGTGGCCGAAGAAGCAGCCGCCGAAGTGCCGCCGGGGTCCTCAGCGAAGTGCAGCCTCTCCCGCCGCGGCCGCCGAGGGACCTGAAATGCTGCCCCCCCAAATCCTGGCGCCCTAGGCGACCACATAGGGTCGCCTAATGGTAGCGCCGGCCCTACTTGCAGCTGACCTAAGCTAGACTGAAATTAGCCTAGGGGAAACCTGACATCTGAGCATCTGCGCAGCCTTTGACGCTGGTTTCACTATTGGCTCTAAACCCACACCTATAATTAAGCAAAAACAACGAGGAGTCCTTCTGGCACCTTAGAGACTAACACATTTATTTGGGCAAAGCCCACAAAAGCTTATGCCAAAATAAATTTGTTAGTCTCTAAGGTGCCACAAGGACGCCTCGTTGTTTTTGCTGATACAGACTTACACGGCTACCACTCTGAAACCTATAATTAAGGTGTCGGTGGAGTAACTTCTATGGCCCCAAAAGAGACACTCCGGGCTTCCCCTAAGGGGAGCGAGAGGGGAAACTTGCACAAAACCAGAGTGACGTTCTCATGTGCACAACCTTCTTTCTTTCCGCCATTTTGATGGAGCGAATGAAGCGGGCTCTGGCGCATGCCTCGGGCCCTGGCTAAGAGAAAGCTGCAGCAGCTGAACTTAAATCAGGTTTTAGGCCGGTTGTGTTAGAGCGGTGCGCTAGGCTGTGTGGACAGGCTTATTCCACTTTAACTAGGCTCCACCGAGTGGGAAGAGGTTGAAGCCAGACTGCAAGCCGCTGCTTTTAGCCTGAAATTTGAGCGTCCACACAGGGGTTAAACTAACCTGGTTGGAAAGAGCCCTAAGCTAGCCTGGTGCCGCTTTCTTGTGCAGACAAGGACGTGTCGCTCTGCTACCTCCCCAGTGTGCTGGGTTCGGGGACTAGCCAGCCCCAGGCTGGGGCCTGCCTATCAACCTCACATGTTCTGAAATACCAAGGAGCCAGAAACGGGGAATTAGGAGGGAGAGAGATGGAGTCTGGAACAGAGGTTGAGGGGCTAGGATGGGAGATATGGGGGGGTCTATATTTCTCCTTCTTCATCCAATTCCCATGGATCCTGCAGCCCCTCCTGGCTCTCCGGGGGGTGTCCAGAGGCCCCACTCAGCCTGGGCACAGCCTCTTCATGGGCGCACATCCTCCTTTGGAACCAGGTCCCAGTTTCAGCATAATTAGCAAGCTAGTCTAGATCTGCCCATGGTCCGTAAGCCCAGGCCTCGCTATGAACCTCTCCCTGGGCACCCCGCTCTTGGCATTAAAGACAAAGTCAAGGCCAGGCTGGCGGGACTAGGCCTTGGCACCTCCACACAGCAAGGGGTCCTAAAGAGATGGGGTTTGGAGCAGGCTGTGTCCCAAAGTGTGGGGATGAGGCACTGTACACAGGCAGCTGGGGACCATGCGCCAAGCCAAACCCAGATCCTAACAGTGCCCAGGGCTCATGGGGCCATGGCTGGGATCCGTCGGTTGTGGAGGGGGCCAGGGTTGCTGTTTCGCTTCCCTGTGGCTCACCATGCTGTGAAGGAATGTGGCACTCAGCCCAGCCAGGTTTATACCCAGGCCAATGCCAGGGGGTCCGTGCCTGGCTGAATGGCCCCAAGGAGACGGGAGGAGTTCCCCTGCAAACCCCACAGTCCCTGCATGACATACCCCAGGTGCACCTGTTTGGGCTAAGGGAGGGAGGGGCTGAGTTCTGGCATCCCAGCCACTCCTGCCTTCCCCTCTCCTCCCTCCAAGGCCTATGTGGGGAATCTGGCAGGCTGGGGTGGGTGCCCCCAGAGGAGTCCAGACCTGGAGTGTGATCACTGGGTAAAGGGCACCAGCCTTCTAATGCCAACGCAGCCCCTCAGCCATCTCCAGACACATCTTGCTAGGAGCACCCGGCTGGCGCCACGCACGGTGAACCTGGGCGCCATGTCGGGACAGGCCCCACCATAGCCTCTGCCTGGTGCTGCAGTCCAGGTCCTAATCCTGTGCCCATCCCCATGGTATCTGTGCTGCCCTGCTCCCCAGGAAGCCACCAAGGCACAGACCCGCCCTACACATCCTCTCTGCACACAGCTGCAGCCCAGAGGTGCCCAGGACCTGCTGCCCACCCGTCCCCAGCTCGGGGCCCTGCTGCCTGCCCCATCTCTGCAGGCTCGTCCAGGATCGCTCCGGGTGCTTACCTGGGGCCAGCCCCGTGGCTCCTCAGCACTAGGGCTGCGAGTGGTGCACGAGTGGGTCAGGCGGCAGGGTTTGAAAGTGTTCAGGAAACTGCTTATCAAGGAGACTCTGTTGCCTCTGCTGCTTCCTCTCCCCGCTTCTCCCCCCACCCTGCCTGCCGCCCACGCACATACCGGCCACACGCTCCGCAGCTCCGCTCCATCCGGCCTTTGCTAGGCAGGCAAATCCCCACCCCTACCCAGCGAGCTCCCCACGGGACTCAGGTGGGGCCAGGCCCTGCCCGCTCCTCTGCTGCCCCTGTGGAGCGGGGGTCTGCCTGCCAGGGCACGACATGCTGCCAGAGCACAGGGGGCAGCGGGGCTGGCCCTGGAGCTGGCTCATGGGGGGGCATCGTCCTTCCCAGCATGGGGGTACAGCAGCACATGGCCGCCCCAACAGACTCGCTGCAGCTGTGGCTGGCCTGGGCAACAGAACAAACAGGAAGGGATCCCCAAGGGGGCGTGAGGCAGGGGGCGGGGGGCACAGGCATGGGTTAAGCAGAAAGAGACTTTGGGTCTAGAGAAGCTTCCTGCTCCCAATGCTGTGGCACTGCCCCCTCCCCGGGGGGTGGGAGGGGGGTTCACCTGGCCAATATGTGCTGCACGATGACCTGTATGGCCCTACACAACTCCCCACTGTGCCCCAGAGCCCCCACAGGGCTGCGGCACTCCCCGGCCTGGTCTGCACGGGATCTCCCTTTCCCATGTGCCTCTGCCTCGACTTCCGCTGAGTTCTGCCCCTGGCCCTCAGTTCCGGGAGGAGAGGGGGGAACATGTCATGCCCCTGCTCCAGGAACTGCTCTCCTCCTGCCCCCAGGGAGAGTCCTCAGCCAGCCAGGGTCTTTGCATTCCCTGAAGAGGATTCCCGAGCGCACAACTCCATCAGCGCCCGGCCTGCCCAGGCCAAACACACCGCAGCGAAATGTCTGGGGTGAGGAGATCGCTCGAGCCCAGCCTCATCCTTTCCTCACCATGCATCTTCCCTCTAACCAGGAACTTTCCGTCTCCTCCCAGCTCTGAATCCCCAGTCGCATTCACACTCCCCCTTCCCCTCACAATCCTGCCTCCATGGAAACCCTCCGGCAAGCTCCCACTCCTCTCCCCTCCCCTGCCCTCTTAATGGCTGCCCTAAGAGCCCCCTCTCCAGCCTCCTGCCCGCACTGCTCCTCCGTGAGAGTGAGCCCCTTGCAGTCCTGGCCCGGGATGGGTGGCACTGGAATCCCCTAGGACTGCCAGGTTTGCCCTCTTTTCCGCCCGTTTGGCCAGTGTCAGATCTCACAGTGCTTCTCTCCAGTGGCCTGCCACCCCCCAGCCAGGCAGGAAGTCATCCCTAGTCCAGATCCAGAGGCCACTGGCCATTAAACAGGGAGGTGAGGAGAACTCCCATGAGATCAGTGCTTAACTTGTAATGAGAGGTGCTGGGGCTCAAGCCATTTTTTTTACATTCATAACTGATGCGGCAGGCCCAGAAGTGTCCGAGGCTCTGAACTGCTGGGCCCAGAGACGCCGGGCTCTGAACTGCGAGGCCTGGAGGCAGGGCCGGCTCTAACTATTTGGCCGCCCCAAGCAAAAAAAAACCCCAAAACACCCCAAGCGCCCCGCCCCACCGAAACAACCCCCCCCCCCGCCCCGCAGTGTTGCGCCGCAGCAATTCCCTCCCCCCTGCCAGCGCCTCTCCCTGCCGGAGCTCCGCAGCCAGGGCGGCCAGCCCGGCCCAGGCCCCAGTCTCCCGGCCGCGGCCGAAGCTCGGCGGCCAGCCTGGCCCGGGCCCCGCTCTCCCGGAGCTCTGCGGGGAGGGCGGCCAGCCTGGCCCGGGCCCCGCTCTCCCGGAGCTCCGCTGGGAGGGCGGCCAGCCCAGCCTGGGCCCCGCTCTCCCAGCCACGGCCAGAGCTCCGCCGCCAGCCTGGCCCGGGCCCCGCTCTCCCAGCCGGAGCTCCGCAGCCAGGGCAGCCAGCCTGGCCCTGGCCCCGCTCTCGCAGCCGGCCGTAACGTTTTTAAAAAAAAAAAAAAGCACAACCCTGAGCGCCGCCCCCCCTAAGGTGCCGCCCCAAGCACATGCTTGGTAGGCTGGTGCCTGGAGCCGGCCCTGCCTGGAGGTGACGGGGCTATGAACCGCCAGGCCCAGAGGTGCCGGGGCTCTGAACTGCCAATCCCAGAGGTGCCGGGGCTCCGAACTGCCAGGCCCAGAGGTGCCGGGGCTCCGAACTGCCAGGCCCAGAGGTGCCGGGGCTCCGAACCGCCAGGCCCAGAGGTGCCGGGGCTCCGAACCGCCAGGCCCAGAGGTGCCGGGGCTCTGAACTGCCAGGCCCAGAGGTGCCGGGGCTCCGAACCGCCAGGCCCAGAGGCATCAGTGGCTCTGAACCGCCTGGCCCAGAGGTGCCGGGGCTCCAAACTGCTAGGCCCGGAGGTGCCGGGGCTCTGAACCGCCAGGCCCAGAGGCACCAGGGCTCAGCCCGGGCAAGCCCTGGCACAAATTAAGCATAGCATGAGACGGAGGCCCTGGGGTTTCCCCGCTGGAGGTTTGCTCTGGGAGCCCTGGCCCTGCCTGGTCCCCACAGCACATGCTTCCCTGATTCCTCTGTCCCCAGCCTCTCTAACCCAGAGGCTGTCAGAGCTTCACCGTCAGGAGAGCTGTTCTCCCTCGGCCAGGCAGTAGCCACCATTCCCCCACCTGCCTGTTACCTCCTAGACTTCCCATGGTGATGGCCGTAAATTGAGGACAGAGCTCTGCCGACCTTACCCCTGGGGTAGGTGCGACTAGGTCAATGGGAGAAGCTTGCTGCTCGGGGAGGTGCAGGGGTTCCTACCAACGGAGCTACCCTGTGGGCTATCGGCTGCGCTACAGGGCTACACTAGCAGAGCTGTGGCACCGTAGCCATGCCGCTGGCCTCCCCTTGGCCTCCCTTGCCCCAGGTCCTCTCCCATCAGCTGCACGCACATCTGCCTTCTCTTCCTGGCCCAGCCCCTCCAGCTCTTCCTGTTTATCATGGCCCAGGCTCTCGAGAGACATACTTTGCTGCTTGCTTCCTTCCTCTCTTCCGCCCCTACCCCGCTGTGCCCGAACATTTGCCTCAGGGGCCCTGCTCCTCACCTTCGAGGTGCCTTGGCCATGCTCTGCAGGAACCCTTCCTGGCTCTGTCAGTCTGTTTCCTCACTTCCCCAGGTGGGTACTGTAGTTTTAAGAACACTTGATAAAGATCTCGTAGGTGTTTGTCTCTGTCTGAGGGATTGGAGCAAATGCAGTTGTATCTTAGGGCTTGGCTGTAGACAATGGATCGTGTGATGTGCCCTGGATGGAAGCTGGAGGCATGTAGGTAAGTATAGCGGTCAGTAGGTTTCCAGTATAGGGTGGTGTTTATGTGTGGGGAAGTGAGGAAACAGATTGACAGAGTGAGACAGGTACCCAGAAGTCACCTACTACAGGTCAGGCCCAACAAGGAAAATAACAGAACACCACTGGCCATCACATACAGCTCCCAGCTAAAACCTCTCCAGCACATCATCAACGATCTACAACCTATCCTGGAAAATGATCCCTCACTCTCACAGACCTTTGGAGACAGGCCAGTCCTTGCTTACAGACAGTCCCCCAACCTGAAGCAAATACTCACCAGCAACTACACACCACACAACAAAAACACTAACCCAGGAACCAATCCCTGTAACAAATCTCGTTGTCTACTCTGTCCCCATATCTACTCTAGCAACACCCTCAGAGGACCCAACCACATCAGCCACACCATCAGGGACTCATTCACCTGCACATCTACTAATGTGATATATGCCATCATGTGCCAGCAATGCCCCACTGCCATGTACATTGGCCAAATCGGACAGTCTCTACGTAAAAGAATAAATGGACACAAATCGGACGTCAGGAATGGTAACATACAAAAGTCAGAAGGAGAACACTTCAATCTTCCTGGACATTCTATAACAGATTTAAAAGTAGCCATACTTGAACAAAAAAACTTCAGAAAGAGACTTCAAAAAGAAACAGGAGAACTAAAATTCATTTGCAAATTTAATGCCATTAATTTGTGCTTGAATAGAGACTGGGAGTGGCTGGCTCATCACAGAAGCAACTTTTCCTCTCCTGGAATTGACACCTCCTCATCAATTATTGGGAGTGAACTACATCCACCCTGATTGTATTGGCCCTGTCAACACTAATTCTCCACTTGTGAGGTAACTCCCTTCTCTTCATGTGTCAGTATAACAATGCCTGCATCTGTAATTTTCACTCCATGCATCTGAAGACGTGGGTTTTTTACCCACGAAAGCTAATGCCCAAATAAATCTGTTAGTCTTTAAGGTGCCACCGGACTCCTTGTTGTTTTTATCTCTCTGAGTTATTCAACACAGAGGAACTCTAGGAAGCCCTACCAATGCAAGGCGATTGGCCAGCACACAACCTGTTGCAATCGCCTGTAGATATGTTCAAATGTAGATAATGATCATCGGCAGGAACAATTTGAACTACACCACACATTGCTGGCTTCTACATGAGCTGTAACAGCTCAGGAGAAAGCTCTGGGTGTCATTATGTCCACAGAGGGTGACAAGAGCAAGCAAAATGGTAGGTTGTATCTAAAAAGGAGTATTATTATTATTTATTAGCTGTTTTACAGTAGTGCGTAGGAGGCCTAGCTATGGGCCAGGGCTCCCTTGTGCGAGGCACTCTACAAACACAGAATATAAAGACAGATAGGGTTGGAAGGGACCTCGGGTGGTCATCAAGTCCATCCCCCTGTGCTGAGGCAGGATCAAGTAACCTAGACCAGCCCTGACAGGTGTTTACCCAACTTGGTTTTAAAAACCTCCAGTGATGGAAATTCCGCCACCTCCCTGGAAGCCTGTTCCAGAGCGTAACTATCCTTAGAGTTAGAAAGTTTTTCCTAATATCGAACCTAAGACTCTCTTGTGACAGATGAAGCCCATTACTTCTTGTCCTACCTTTAATGGACATGGAGTACAACTGATCTTCGTTCTCTTTATAACAGCCCTTCACATAGTTGAAGACTTATCAGGTCCCCCTTATCAGGTCCTCAGTCGTCTTTTCTCCAGACTTAACATGCCCAGTTTTTTTAACCTTTCCTCACAGGTCAGGTATTTTGGTTGCTCTCCTCTGGACCCTCTCCAATTTGTCCACATACTTCTTTAAAGTGTCGAACCCAGAACTGGACACAGGACCCCAGATGGGGCTCACCATCAACGAGCAGAACCATGCAATTACCTCCCCTGCCTTATGTACAGCTCTCCTGTTAATACACCCCAGAATGGTAGTAGCTTTTTTCACAACTGCATCACATTCTTGACTCACTATTTTTGTGATCCACTATACCCCTCAGGTCCTTTTCAGCAGTACTATTGCCTAGCCAATTATTCCCCATTTTCTAATTGTGCATTTGATTTTTCCTTCCCAGGTGCAGTATTTTACACTTGTCTTACTTGAATTTCATCTTGTTGATTTCAGGCCAGTTCTCCACTTCGTCACAGTTGCTTTGAATTCTAATCCTGTCCTCCAAAGCGCTTGCTCTCATGTGCCCGGGATGTGGTGGTCATGTCTAGTGGTCAGAGCAGGAATCAAAGGCCAGATGCCAGAGTAAGGGTCAGAGCCAAAGTCAGAGGTCAGGAATTGGAGCTGAGGGCCAGAACTGGGTTAACTGGGACGAGGCAGGATAGGGCCAAGGCCGGGGCAGGGCTGGAAGCAAGCAGGGGCCAGAGCTATCACAGCCACGGGGAAATGGTTTGAGCAGCCACCAAACTGCTGCTGCTGGCTCTTCCCACCAAACAGGTCATGTAGCCAGCCAGGCAGCCTGTTACAGGCCACCTGCACTCATTAGGTTATCCAGAGACTGACTCTGCTGCAGGCCCTGATTCCTGACCCTTGCGGCCCCTCCCAACTTGGTGTCAGCTGTAAACTGTATAAGCACACTCTCCACTCCATTATCCAGATCACTAATGAAAATATTGATTTGTGCCAGACTCAGGACTGACCCCTGTGGGACCCCACTAGATACATCCTCCCATCTGGGCAGAAAACCATTGATAACTGCTCTTTGAGGATGGTCCTTCAACCAGTTGTACATCCACCTTAAAGTCATTTAATCTAGACCGTATTTCCATAATTTGCTTATGAGAATCTCCTGTGGGACTGTGTCAAAAGCCAAGATACATCACATCTACTGCTTCCCCCAATCCACTAGGCCAGTAACCCTGTCAAAGAAGGAAATTAGGTTGGTTTGGCATGATGTGTTGTAGACAAATCCATGCTGGCTATTCCTTCTAACTCTATTATTCTCTAGGTGTTTACAAACTGATTGTTTAGTCATTTGTTCCAGTATCTTTCAAAGTATCCAAATTAGGCTGACTGGTCTATAATTTCCCAGGTCCGCTTTGTTCCCCTTTTCAAAGTTTTCTGGGACCTCACCCGTCCTCCATGAGTTCTCAAAGCTAATTGCTAACGGTTCTGAGATTGCTTCAACTGGTTCCTTAAGTACCCTAGGATGAAAGTCATCAGGCCTCACCCCATTTAATGTATCTAAATGTTCTTTAAGCTGTTCTTTCCCTGTTTGGGCTTGCGTTCCTTCCCCTTCTTGTGAATATTAATTGTGTTGAGTATCTGGTCATCGTTAACCTTTATAGAGAAGACTAGGGTTAGGGTTAGGTTTTAGGGTTACGGTTAGTTTGCCTGAAGCAAACTAGGCATTCAACACCTCAGACTTTTTGATGCTGTCTGTTATTAGCTCTCCTTCCCCACTAAGTAGAGGACCTACATTTCCCTTCATTTTTCTCTTGCTCCTAATGTATTTTAAGAACCTCTTCTTGTTGCCTTTTGAGTCCTTTACTAGGGATAACTCTTTTTGTGCCTTAGCCTTTCTGATTTTGTCTCTACATGCAGGTGCTAGTCTTTTGTACTCCTCTTTAGCAATTTGTTCATGTTTCCCCTTCTTGTAAGATTCCCTTTTGATTTTCAGGTCATTAAAGAGCTACTGATGGAGCCATATTGGCCTCTTACTATTCTTCTGATCTTTCCTTTGTATCGGGATAGTTTGCTGTTCTGCCTTAATATTATCTCCTTGAGAGACTGCCAGTGTAGAACTGATAAATGAAATTGTGTGTAATTGTTCACTTTATTAATATAACTTCATAAGTAAATTTTTATGAATGAAACTACATTCATTCCTAAAACCGGGTACCTCAATAACTGGCTAATTGACAATTAAGCTGTTTGTTAAGAACCATAGCTGTTCAGCCAGCTGCCCTTGTAAGTTTCACTTTCAATCCAATTGCTGCTTAAAACACTGAAACTTGCACTGTTTCAACATTGTAACTTCTGCCCACTGTTTGCCATTCATTATACTTGTCCATATTGTAACTCAAACTCCATTTTAAAATGCTCACTCCAGTTTGTAAAAACCTGTTGCAACCTTCATTTTGCAAAACCCTGATGTAATCTTATTAGTTTAGTTTAGATGTGTGAATGAGGTATGTATGGATGATGGAATCAACCTCCAGCCCCAGCCTGTCCTGATGAAATAAAGTGTAAACACCAATGGCTGAAGATGCAGACAACAGCCCTGACAAAGCACTTTTATATCTGCCTCTGGACATTTCCACTGCTTGCATCCGAAGAAGTGGGTATTCATAGAATCATAGAATATCAGGGTTGGAAGGGACCTTAGGAGGTCATCTAGTCCAACCCCCTGCTCAAAGCAGGACCAATCCCCAATTTTCACCCACAAAAGCTTATGCTTCAATACCTCTGTTAGTCTGTAAGGTGCCACAGGACCCTTTGTCACTTCTAAAGCAAGAAGAGTCCACCCTAAAGAGAAAAGAACAAAGGTACAATTGAAGGAACATCAAAGCCAGGTCCCAGGCTGAAAGTCACCTCTGCAATTGACGGGTGATCAATCACACCGAACCCAGAAGCAGAGTGACACACCAAGACCTATAAACCCTAGCCATTTAAGAAAAGATGGGTGAGATGGAAGACTTGAAGGGTAACATTCTGCTGCCATCATGGAAGGGCATCAGTGTATGCCCAACAGAGACCCAGCCCTTCCTTGTGCTCGGCTTTCCTGGCCAGTTAGCCGCCACAAGATACGAACCCAAGCCACGAACTCAAGCTACATTCAGGACTGGTAACTATCTAGCAGCTGCAGAACGTACGTGTGTGTGTGTGTGTGTGTGTGAATGAATGTGAAACTGAATGAAATGTTATAGCTATAACTGACTGCTTACTATGATTCTTTTTGTATGCAAAATAAATGTGACATTTTGTCTTATCCCCTTTAATAAGATCCTGCTGGTTTTTATTTTATTGGTATAACACCAGCTGTCCTAAATTCCTTTGTCCCTTAGATTTTCTTCCCACAGGACCTTACCTACCAGTTCTCTGAGTTTGGTAAACTCTGCTTTTTTGTGTGAAGTCCATTGTCCTTATTCTGCTGCTCTCACTCCTTCCTTTCCTTAGAGTCATGAAATCGATCATTTCATGTTCACTTTCACCCAAACTGCCGTCCACATTCAGATTCACTTCCAATCTCTCCTTGCTGGTCAGAATCTAGTCTAAAACGGCTATTCCCCTGGTTACTTCCTCCGCTTTCTGAAACACCACAGGAACTTTGTGTCCAAAGCAGGGAGAGAATCCAGTTCTCCAGAGCAGCATTCAACTGATTTATCCTTTGTCTTCATTTAGACCACTGCCTCCTTCACTCTGTGATCTCCAACTTCTGCAACAAATGAATCTGAGTCCCAGTCTTCCTTCCACCCTGCCTCTCAGTCCCCGTCCCCTTCCCCAGTCTCTGCATCCCTGTCTCCTCTGCAGGGTCCTTGCCCAACCAGTCCCAGTCTCCTCCTAGTCCTCATGTGGCTCCTTCCCCAATCACAATCTTTTCCATGACCATGCCCCAAATCCCTGGCTCCTGGTCCCTCCCACCAGCTCCAGTCTCCGTCCAAAGAATCTTGTTACAATCTAATCCCCTTCTCCCCACCCAGGTCTAGCTTTTCCCCTTACCCACTGTGGAGATTTGCACCTTACTCTGAAGAATCTGGTGCTGGCCACAGTCAGAGACAGGATACTGGACTAGATGGGCCAGCTTCCATGTTGGAATCTGGCCAGAGCCTTGGACCCAGAACCCCTGTTCTTGTGGAAAGTGCCATGTGATATTTAACAACCCAAAGTGCATGGGAGATCCATGTGCATCTCATCTAAAGGGCAGCCCAGCCCCAGTCCCAGGCATTCAAAAATCATGAGTCAGCCCCCAAAATCATGAGATTTTTAACATAAAACCTTTCTGGTTTCTGAGCCTTTAGGGGGCATTCACTTCATGTTCTCAGGCAAGCACAAAGGCCAAAACCGGGCTTTTTGTGGTTTCTTTCAAATGGAAGCTGAGAGACGCAGGCGCTCTCCTGACTCCGGCAGCTGGGACTTTTGGGAAAAAACCACCAACTATAACAAGAGTTGAGCGCTCTGGAGCGATGGGCTCAGCACTGAAACTGGGCCACCGTCTGCCACCCCTCGCTCACGGTGAGGAGCTCTGTTCCTGTTAATGGAGTGAGGCTGGTAGAATCAGCCCATCAGAGAGAAGAGGGCCTCCTGCTAAATCCATCCGTGGTTCCCACTTGGCCCATTACCCTGGCTCTCCCCATCAGTCCATCCCCTGACCAGCAATTAATTCTGCCTCCCAACCTCCAAATCAACCCTGTTCCCCCGCAAGTCCCACATCAGTTCAGCCTCCTCCTCTCTGGGATTCTTCAACCTCTATCCCAGGCCTGGGGGAGGGGAGGCTGCAGCAGGGTCCCCTCCCCCCATCCAGGCTAGGGAGGTGGCTCCAGGGACTGTTCCCTCTCACACCCCTTCCTGGGGGTGCTGCAGGGAGGAGAAGAACTGTCCTGTCCCTGCGGCTCAGGAGGGGGCAGGCAGAGCTGCCGGAGCTCTGCCTGCAGCAGCTGTGATTGGTTGCTCAGCCCCAGGAGGCCGGCAAGTGGAGCAGGCAGCCAATCGAGGAGTGGGGGGATCCCCAGGTAGGGCTGAAATTCACCGGAGGAGCTTCCCCTGTCATGGCAGGGCTGGTTCCAGCCCTGGCCAAAATCCCATCACTCGCAGAGAAATCACGAGCGTGGACAACGCTGCGAGGGCAAAGTGAGGCACAGAGCCTGGAAGTGACTTGCCCCAGGTGCCGCAGCAGGGAGAGAACCCAGGGATCCCGGTTCCCGGTCTGGTGCATGCTCTCTGCCTAGACAGCCATCAGCCACATCTCCCTGCTGACGCGGGGTCCTCCCCACCGCCCCAGGGGATGACTTGGTCACATCCCTTCCCCCCCCCCACATGCCGCCAGGATGACAGTTCTGAGCACAAATCCGGAGCCAGCGCCTCACCTGCCCCGGGCCTGTCCTGCTGCGGGCCGGTGGGGCCCAGGCCGGTCGACTGGGTGTGATCTCTGCCCGCTGCGGGCGCTGCTTTCCCGGCACATGGCGCTCCGTGAGTGCAAGCCTTTGCAGCGAGTTTCTGGTGCGGTTCTTCCCTCCCAACGTTGCAGACACGACTCGTCAATTCTGCCTGTGCTTATTGTTCCTCCCACTCCGCTGATTCACTGGAGAACGGAGACAGTGACAAACAAGTTGGTACCAGAGGTGCAGTGGGGGTGGGCGCAGGTGGGGTGCATGGAGGGGGTGTGTGTGGGGTAAATAGAGGCATTGGCCTGACAGAGTGTCACGGAGTGTGGGGGAGTCAGCGCCTGCACCCCTCTTCCCCGGATTCACTGGGAGTCTCAGCCAGCCAGTAGAACAGAAGGTTTATTAGAGATGCCAGGAAGACAGTCCAAACAGAGCTTGTAGTACCACCACGACCCCTCAGTCGGGCCCTTCCGGGGGGCAGGGAGCTTAGACCCCAGCCTGGGGCTCCCTGCGTTTTACCCCACAGCTCCAAAAGGGGGGCAGGGAGGCCAGACTCTGTCTGCGCTGCCCTCCATGTTCCCCAGCCAGCTCCAAACTGAAAAAGTCCAGCCCCTCCTCCCCCTTTGTCCCTTCGCAGGCCAGGAGGTCACCTGATCCCTTTGTTCGAACACCTTCAGCTCCCACCTTTGCAGGGGAGGGGCTGGGGCCATCTGTTGCCAGGAGACAGGGTGTCGGCCATTCTCTGTGTCCAGGCCCCTGCCCACGACCTGTCTTCTAGGGCTCTGTAACAATCATGCACCCTTGTCCCACCACCTAGATACTCAAGCACTGCATAGGGAAACTGAGGCACCCACACAGTACTCAGGGAAAACATTAACAACAGTCCTAGTTCGCCACACAAGGCACAAAGGAACAGGGACTGAGAAGACGGGTCAGGTGGGAACAGGAGAGTCACCCACAGGCTAGGTAGGAGATGGGGAGATGGAAGGGAAGGGACGGGCCAAAGATGGCTTGGGATAGCGGGGGAGGAAGCAAGGGAGGTGATGGGGGTTGAGGGAGCCCAATGGCAGGTGGGATCCAAAGGGAGAGGGGAGGGAGCAGGAACTGGGGGAGCTGCTGATGAGAGGTGGGGGAGGTTAGCAGGGGAAGGGGGCGCACAATGCAGATGGTGAGCATGATGCAAGAGGGCCCATAATAACGCCAGGGGGGTCGCGCTAGCTTAGTCCTGCTGTGCCTTTCCCAGCTTGACTTGGACAGTCCAGCCCCGGCCTGCCGAGGGGCCCGGGGCAGTTCTGTGGGGCAGAAGGCCCCTGACAAGGCTAACCTGGCCCAGAGTCTAGCACAGGCCGAGGGAGCAGGCCCAAGGGGATTACCCCACATGTTGGAGCCCTTGGGGGTCTGGAGTATGAAGCAGCTGTGAGTTTGGGGGCCTTGGTTCACTGCCAGGTGCCTGTGTGGGTGGGGAGGCCAGCGCGGGCATCCTGGACCTGGGGCTGCTCACCGAAGCGCAGCATTGCACGCTGAGCGCTGGGCCTGTGCAGCGGGTGGGAGTGACACACAGAGGACGTGCCAGTGGGGAGAGACGGGCAGGGACGGGGCTGGCTTCTGTGCGGCGCGTGGGGCTGCCTGGAGAATGCCAGGGCTCTTTTCATCTCACGCTGCCATTCACGCCGGCTGGCACCCCGCACACATGTGCACACCCACGGCACAGCACACACCCCATTTGCACACATGCATGCACACACACGCGCATGCATATGGGCACCCCCTCCTGGGCACGCCTGCTCCCCTGCACCACTGAGGTGGGGAGGAGGCTGCCCCCCAGGCCCCCGGGGCGGGGAGATCCTGTGGGAACTGGGTGTAGTCCTTCACCCCAGCCTGCACAAGGAGACACAAAGGAGACGAGCGTCAGAGGACTGGGGTACTGCGGTGAACCTGTGCGCTGCCCGTACCACTGGGAAAGCAGTGCCGGGCCATGCACAGTCATGCCAGGGAGGTCCTCTGGGCTCAAACAAGGTCAGGGAATATCTTGTCATGGTGACGAGGTCAAGTAAGGGTCCTGGGGAGGTCAGGCCCTCCCAGAGAGAAACGGGAGGGGAGCCCTTAAGGAGAACTCATAGGAGCCATAGGCTACAGAAATCCATTCCCTCTAGGTGCAGCCAGCCAGCCATCCTGGCATGACCCTCCCGCCGATGAACACTTGACCTGCCCAGCGTACATAGCTCAGCGCAAACAAGCCTGCGCCGAGCGCTACTTAGACCGCCTTCGCTCTCCCTGTCACGCTTCCTAGTTGCAGGCCGCACCACGCTCCCAGCTCCACCAGTGCAAATGCTGAACCCCTCCCAGGGGCTTTTCCCATTCACAAAATGCAGCCGGAAGGGTTTAAACAGAGAACTGGAGCGTACTGGAATTGGGTAACAGCTCTTTAAATCGTTTGTGAGTCCTTCGGTGGTGCTCACTGGGTTTATGTGTTAGAAGCCAACAGCCCAGCCAGCGCAGCCACGGGTGTGTAGCTAGGCCTGGCCCATCTGGGGGCAATTTCTGGATTAGTTCTGGCTGCTTGCCACAGCAAGAAGAACAGAACAAGAAGAATCAGAATCCATGTCTCAGGCGGGAGAGCAGGGCATGTGTCCCCCTGGCCGGCTCCAGGGCGCTGGACACAAACCGGCTGCTTGTCTCTCCAGCCTGCAGAGTCCAGGACTCCTCAGTCCTTAAAGGAGCAGGACCCCTAGAGTCCCAGCCATCCCAGCTGGATTTCCAAGGGGAGTTGTTCACTTTCGTGGACATTGGATGGCTCCTTCCCTTTGGCTCGTTTGGAAACCCCAGCCTCTGTAGCTGTGTGCAGGTTTAGCCTCGTCTGCTCTGAGGTCACGGCCTAAGGTGTCTGGCTGCAAAGGCGTTGGGTGCTTCAGCGCTGGTTCCTCATTTGCATTTCGAGATTCCTCTTCTGCAGTATCACTTCCACCCACTGCGTCCTCCAGCCACGCTAAAGCACAATCATTTCCCTTCACCGGAACGACATCGCCACCAGCGTCACATCTAGGGCACTCTCACCCTTTATGGGCCCTTGTCACGGAACAGCTGGGCTAGATGGGCCCCATCACTCTGCTGGGCACAATCCTGATCCCAGCCCTGAAACGTCCTCCCCACCAGCCCCTGCTTTATGTTCTTTATGCAGCTGCTTTACGTGAGCAGCGGAAGGATGGTCCAGGGGTTAGGGCAAGTGCCTGTGACGTCACTCACCCAGCTGCAATTTCCTGTATGATTTAAGTCACTTAGCCTCTGGGCCTCAGTTCTCCAGCTGTAAAATGGGGATAATAGCCCCGGCCTAGCTCACAGGGGGTGTGAGATGCACAGCTACTACAGTAACGTGAGCCAGAGAAGTACCTGAGCTAGGGAGATGAGGCCCCAAAATAAGTGGGGCTTCCTGCTTGCTGTGGGTGCTCAGCACCAGCGTGGAAAAACAGGCTGTTTTTATTTAGCTGCCTAAATATGGCCTGCCAATCCCATTGATGCTGCGTCAGAAGAAGCAGATCTAGAGGCTTCCTGGGATTTCTCCCAAGGAATATTTAAACCCCAGACCTTGATCCTACAGCTTACTCCAGGTAGGTGCAAGTTCTCTCCTGGGCTTCCAAGTGCCCCCATGGGGTCACAAGGATGCAGTCACACCCAACACGAAGCAGGAGTGGAGCCAAACTAAGCCTCATCCCCCCAAAACCTCTGCAGGTGAGTCACATGCCCCAAACGCCTCCCACACCACCTGCCAGCAACTTCGGAGCACAACTGTGATCTGTGAAACTCGCTTAAACTGTTTGGGTGAATGTTCCGTCCAGCTAATGACTCTATCAGCCTATTCCTAAGGCATGAATTTGCTCTAAAACCCCAGTGACCGTCCAAATAATTTGCTGTTGTCTCTGGTCGGCTTTCCTTAGAAGCACTTTTGCCATCACTTTTAACGTGAGCATGTTTGAATTAGCGAAGCGACAAAGAGTTCTGTGGCACCTTATAGACTAACAGACATATTGGAGCATAAGCTTTCGTGGGTGAATACGCACTTCTTTAGATGCCACAGAACTCTTTGTCGCTTCTACAGATCCAGACTAACACGGCTACCCCTCTGATACTTGAATTAGCAAAGAGTCTCTTGCTCTTCAGGGCAGGAGGGCTCTCCGGGGAGCTGCTGTACATCAGCCCCCTCCATCAGCCAGGCCAGCACAACTGCTACCACCAGCAGAGAAAGGTGAAGGTCAGCGGGAGAAGGGAAAGGTAGCTTGGCACAAAGGGAGAGTTCAGGGCCGATGTCCCAGGGAGATCAAAGCAATGACGCAGCTTGGGTCGGCCTGAAACAGAAATGTTGTTTTCTTCCTGGGGGAATCGGCTGGTGCAAGTAACCATTCAAGAAACACAGTGAAATGGAAGCGGCGTGAGGAAGCGGCTGTAGCTGAAAGAACCTCACTACGGCCCCTGACTGCAAAGAGCACAGGCCAGAATGTTCAGAAGAGCCCAGTCTCCATTTGGACACCAAAACAAGTGGCCGGGTGCTCAAAGCAGCTCAGCGCCTTGGGTGCTTAGCTCATTGGAAAACCTGCCTCCGGCTGTGGGTGCTGCACCCTGGCAAATCTGGCCTGAGGGGTTTGGAAGCAGTGCCTCGGGCTCATGTCTGGGGGTGCATTTCACAAAGCCGGAGCTGTTTCCTACAGCCCCTGGGGTGTTTCTCTTTGCAGAAACACCTCAAGCTACTTTGCCATAGATTTAAACACAGTGTCCTCTCCCGTTGGTGCGCGGGGGTGGTGATCAATAACAGGATGTGAAATTGACAAGGGGGACGAGAGAGAGAAAGAGACAGAGAGGGAAAGGAAGTGGTGAGAAACCATTCACTTCCATTTCTGCTGCAACAGATCCTGCACCCACGCACTGCAGTCCTGGTGTGAAGCGACATGGGGCGTTCGGGCTGCTTATCTGGCCTGGGATCGGCCGTGAGTCCTTATCAAAACACACAAACCTTCCCCTAGTTTGCAATAATAAGGAGGGGATTGACGGCGGAGGTGGGCTTTTAAAAAAATCTTGTTTGTTCTGTCTCCCTGTGCAGAGATAGGCCTGTTGGGGCTAACAGAGAAAACTGGGCAGAACAGCCACCGAATCAGCCTCGTCCATGGGGCACAGTTCTGTATTGCTCAATCCCATGGGAAAAGATCAACCATGAACAGGTGTAACATGATGGCTGAATGTCTCGTGCCCCACTCTGATCCACATAGAGGATGAACACTTACTATGTTAAGGCAAGAAGAGCTGATTACGATCCTGGCGCGACCTCCTGCGTAGCACAGGCTGCAGAATCTCACCCAGTGACTCCTGTATTCAATCTAGGACTTCTGGGTGAAGCAGAGCTATTGGCGAGATCCAGTCTTGTCGGTTGTTAATTATTTATATTACCATGGTACTGAGGTGCCCCGGTCCAGGACCAGGGCCATCTTGTGCTAGACATTGTACAAACACAAAACTAGCAGTGAATTTACAATGGCCCTACGTCAGTTGGTCAATTATGCTCATTAAAACTTGCACCTTATTTCCTGTTTGAATTTGTCTAGCTTCTATTTCCAGCCATTGGCTCTTCCTCCACCTTTCTCTGCTAGCTTGACGAGACCTCTACTATCAGAAACCTTTGCATCATGTAGCTGCTTCTGTACCATGATCAACTCTCCTCTGAATCGTTTCTTGGATAAACGAAGTACTTTGAACTTCCCGAGTAGGGCTGGCCTGACAATAAGAATTCCATTGCCTAAGAGGTTTTCCCATTTGGGTTAGTGAGAGCTTTGGAAATTTTTCATGAAAAAACAGAGCGTGCCCTGTGTAATTTGGGGAATCTGTCTATGTATGAATGTATGAATTCTGGCTGATTGTATGAAATTGCTGCATCATTAAATACCATGAGCTGACAGGATCCTTGCTGTGTATCAGTCATCCTGTCTGGGAGAAGCTACAGAACAAACGGAAGAAGTTGTTAACCTCATCCACTGGGCTCTGGCCAAACGATGGATATGCTAAGGAGGGTGCCTGAGTCAGAAGACATTTTGATCAACTTTTTCTGCAGGGAGGGGGGTTTGGAGCACTGGAAAAAGAAAGCGAGAGGAAGGATGGTCGCATGGTGAGGGCACTAGCCTATGACTCAGAACCCAAGTTCACGCCCTGTGTGACCTGGGGCAAGTCACTTAGCCGTTCTGTGCCTCGGTTTCCTCATCTGTAAAGATGGGGATGGTAATTGTTCCCTACCTAACAGGGATGTTGTGAGGATAGCTGACCTAGACAAAATAGAACAACTGCACCCCATTCCCTGCCTCAGTTTCCTCACCGCTCTTGAGTTTGGTCAGAGACCTCTTGGGTCCAGGATACACCCCTCCACTTCTCCTGCATGTGGCTTCCATGGGCGGCGGGTACCAGAGGCTGGGGGAGGCTGTGCCTCCCCAAACAACCAGGTGTTGCCCCACTCATGCTCTGCCCCCAAGCCCCCCGCCCTCCTGCTTTCTGCTCTGCGTGCGGCTCCAGTCCCCCATTGCTGGCCCCGGCTGGGGCTCTACTGCCCGCCCTCCTGGCTGTCTGGGACTGGGGGGGCTAGCCTGGGGTGGGGGCCATGATGGGAGGGCTCTGGGCTGGGCAGAAGGGCGCAGCCTTGGGCAGAAGGGGTGGGGCTGGGGGCTAGCCTCCACTAGCTGGCGATTCACATGGTTAGCTTCTCTGGATCAAGAAGGAAACTGGCTATAGAAGAGAGAGCATGTGCCACGTACAGGAGGAGTTCTGTTGTTTTGTCTAGACCAGTGTATTTAAAGACAAGATTAATTCTGTTAGAAACTCTTACAAAGGCCTGGTCTGCACTAAAAAGTTAGGTCGACCCAGTTACATTGCTCAGGGGTGTGAAAATTAACACTCCAGGCGACATAGGTCGGCTTAACTAACCCTGGGATAGACAGCGCTAGGTCAACAGACTAGGGATTGCCTGTGCTGGTGGGAAAACCCCTCCCGTCAGTGTAGGTAGTGTCTGCACTGCAGCGCTGCAGCTGTAGTGTTCCAAGCGTGGACAAGCCCAAAGCCTGTGTGTTATGCACTCTGGAGAGGGAAAAGGTCAGTGCACCCACAAGGCTGGCATTTGTGGAAAGGGAGTGTGTAAGCGACTGGGGTGCCTGGGGCAGGGTGGTCAGCACTGGTCACAGGGAACCAGGCCAGCTGGACCATGAGGTTCCACTTCTGTGAAAGGGCAACAGACAGTCTGTGCCCAGGAAACGTGCCAGGGAGGCCCAAGAATGACAGTGCTGGAGCCTACCCACACCAAGGGACACTTCGGAGCACATAGGTCCAGCGTGGGGGGACCCCTAACAGAGCAACCTGGTGAGCGTCCAGCTGGGGGAAGCTGTACCAGGGCTGTGACGTGGTGGCAGTGTGTGTGTGTGTGTGGGGGGGGGGGGGATCAGCCTGCTAGCATGCAAGTGTTTTAAAAAGAGGCTTTTGCAAGGCCCTGAAAATGTGCTACTCTTGGACTGAAAGCCAAAAGCCGATTCCTGAGTCTTCTCCGGGTACCGCCAGGCGGCTCGTAGATGTTACAGACAGCCCAGGAAGGAGCAGCCTTTGAGCGCGGCGAGGTTTGTTTACAGCTGATCAGGAAGATGGAGCGGGTGTTTATGCCATGCTCCCACCATCTGGAGCAGGATGGTCCATAAAGGCCCCCACCTCTCCTACACGTGACCGAAGAGGTGGGCTACAGACACAGCAATGAGGAGGATTGGTTTCCAGCGAGACCCTTCCGTCCTTTTCAGCATCCCTGCTTTGCAGGATCCAGTCCCCCTTCCTTTCAAGTGACCTTCATAGTGAGGTGCCAAAAATAACTTCTCCTTAGGGCTTGTCCACACAGACACTCTGCTTGTGGCAAAGCTGGGGTGTGAATCTGCCCCGAACGCACCTGCCGCAGGTGTGGACCCAGCTGATGCTCATTAAGAATGTGTTAATGTTCTTTGATCTAATCCTCTTAAAAACAGGAGCAGCTGAAAGCACGTTCCCAAACTGGTAATGTGCATCAGCAGTGTCCCGGCGGCCAGGCTAGGGCAGGGCAGATTCACAACTTGACTGGCCGCAAAGGACTCGTTTGTGTCGACCAGCCCATAGACTTTTCTTGTAGGCCACCTCGGGATTCCAGCCCAGGTGACTGCACTTTACAATCCCTCGCTGCTTCCCTGAGCCGCTCCTACCTTTCCCCTTCACACTCCAGAGGTCTGACTCCTCAGCTCACGTCTTCCCTGCCAGCCCCAGAAACACTTTCTCCAGGCCATGCTTAGCCTCCAGAGTTCTCCTCTGCTTTGCACCATGCCTGTCTCTGCTGGGCTTGACCCTGCTCCCAGGTGTAAGCCGGGCCGATTGGGCCTGCAGAGCCCGGTTAACTCTTCATGTACCAGTGTGGGGCACACACCCATCACAGCCCCTGCCCCATGTGTCCGTGACAGTCACAGCACAGCCGGGGAGTCCCCCCCGGGCGGTTAGAGGATGCAGAATGCTATAGAAATGCTGAGGACTGACATTACTGACGGCTCCGTGGGCAGGGCCCTGGTGCATCCAGCACCCACTGGGGCGCTCTCTGCATCAGCACAATTGCAATGGCTGTGAACAGCTCTGCAGGCCGCGGCTGCTCTGCACCTGTGTCTCCCGCTGCCCCCTTCCCCCACGCGGAGCGTTTGAGTGCAAGGCTGTGTCGAGTTTGTCCCGTGGAATCTCCCAGCCTGCGGGTGGCCAGGAGGCTCACAGCGCAGCGGCTTAGAGAGTAGCCAGCTTGCAGGGAGGTCCCACTGGCACGCAAGCCCTAAGCCCTGCCTGGCCCCCGCGCAAGCCCCTCTGTTGCCATCAGTCACCAGAGTGACTCAGCTGTCCCAGCCTGCAGCCCACAGGGGAAAGGTCCTTCCCACCCAGCACATCCTGCCTGCGGCTGTGACCCACTGGGTGAGCGTGGGAAGGGGGTGAGAGGAAGGGCTTCTGCGGGTAGCATCGTGTGTGCAGCAAAGCAGCGTAGCTCTGCAGGGCCCTGGGCGCTCTGTCTAGCCTCCTGCCCGGCTGGGCTGGACTCATGGGGCCAAGCGCTCACCCTGCCCTGGGACCATGCTCAGCCCACGGCTGGTTCTGCACTGCGTCACCCAGAACTGCTGGCCCTGGGTGTGGAGGAGACACAGGGCCTGGTTTTCCTCTCACTTACACCAGAGTCCCTCCATTGACTGCAGTGGGGTTCCTCCTGATTTGCACCAGGGTGAGTGAGAGGGGACTAGATCCAAGCTGAAGCCACAGCTGCTGTTTCTCAGGGTCTGTTTACACTGCAGTGTAAGCCCAGGGCTAGTGACCTTGAGCTGGCAGACCCTGGGTTTGTTAAACTGGGGCTTGAGCAGCTGCACTTATTTGTAACCCCAGGTTAGGAATTGTTGAATGCTGGCTCCCAATCTGGGGCTCCAGCGTCTACACTGGATGCGGGCCCGAGTCCGACCACCCCTATCCCAGACTTCCGAGCGCCCTCCCAAACTGTGGCTGCTCGAGCCTTTTGTTCATGGTGGGAAAACTCAACTGTCCACCAAACTTAACTGCCCAGGAGAAAGAAAGTGGGCCCATGGGATTGTGGGATACTTTTGTCTGACTCCCAGAGCATGAGTCCAGTGGGGCTGTGTCTACACTGCAAAGCAATAGGGCTTGAACCCTGGGTCCTGGCTTGACCCATGGGGTCCTGGGTCTGAGCCCTGGGTTAGTGCGGTTTGGGTGTAGACAGAAAGGGGCACCTGGGGCTAGACATCTGCAAGAGCTGTTCGTCCTGGGCTCGTGTGCTGGGAATCCCATTAGAGAAGCACGGGGAGTGTGATGTGAGAGAGAACGCTACTGACCCCTGCTGGACTATGTGGATCAGCACTTGTGGAACAGACCTCGCACCCTCCAGAGCTGGGTAGGGATGGGGAGTGTGTTTTGGAGGCGGCAGTTGATAGCTCTGCCCACAGGTGATCTCTGCCCACCGGCTGTCTCGGGAGCTGCGTTGCTAACTGCCTGTCTCGGTCTCCGTTGAGTTTCTACCTCCCGGCTGGCAGGGAGTAGGGTGACCAGATGTCCCAATTTTATAGGGACAGTCCCAATTTTGGGATCTTTTTCTTATATAGGCTCCTATTACCTCCCACCCCCGTCCCAATTTTTCACATTTGCTGTCTGGTCACCCTAGCAGGGAGAGGCACTCTGCTGTGTCCTAGGCCAATCTACTGAGTGCAGAGTGTGTCTGGTGTCTGGGACAGGGCGGGGCTAGGAGAATGGGGTGGATGGGGTGTCACACCTTGCGTCCAGTTCCCAGCACTGCCCATTTCTGCCTCAAGGCTGGCACTGGCAGGCCCATGCTGGGAGGCTGTTTCTGCCACAGCACAGACTTTCCTCTCCTTGTGGTTTGGCCGGAAGACATTTCCCTGATGCACAATTACATTTTAAATAATGGGGTTAAAAGAACACTATTAAGGTTGCAAAGTCAGGCCCTGAGAAGGTAGGAAAAGCCATCATGAAGGTAACCCATACAGCTTTAATTCAGCTCCCATATACATATGCTTTACAATCGTTAATTACATGGTCACATAGTATTTTTTCCACAGGACCCCTGGAGGATCTATTTAATCTAATCTATCCCAGATCTTCATCTGAAGAGCTCGTTCAGCTCTGTGCAGTCCCCACAGACTATCTGAGGTGGTGCTAAGATTTTCTATGCATGGGTTCAGGTTTTCCTGGGATCCCTCTAAGCCAGGCCTGCACAACATGCGGCCCGAGGGCCGCATGCGGCCCGCGTGGGCTCACTGTGCGGCCTGCGGTGGGGTGAGTAGGCAAGGGTTGCAGCTGTCTGGAGGTGCCTGCCTTCCACGCCTTCCTCATTCACACCTCATTCATTCAACAGGGCAGTTGAATACAAAGTGGGGGGAAGATCTTATTCTACTTCTAGCAAAAAGACATTTTTCTTTTACCTTAATTATACTACCTTAGGGGCCCGCTATAACGTATTACCAAGGTTCAATACAAAGTCATATAAAAGTTATACAAAAATGCATAATGCAGAGATTTATCTACAACTGCATCGATTGACTGTTGTGTGCAGTAATATAGTGACCCCTGGGGGGGGTGTGATGGTGGGACCGAGCGGGGAGGGGGCGGGCCCTATTTTACTGCTGTGATCTGGTCACCCTATGCGCGCCGTTTCTTTCCCCCTCTACAGGCTTCCACACCCCAGCGCTGGGGAAGGAGGGTTTTTTTCCGCGGGGTGGGCAGTGCTGGGGGCGTGTTTCCGCGGGGCCGGGGGGTTTCGGCCCACAGCTGTTTTCTTTGGAGTAATATGGCCCTTGCCGCTTTACGAGTTGTGCAGGCCTGCTCTAAGCTGTTGATTTTATTTGACCTTTATTTTGAGGATGCTTTGTCAGCAAATGGAACTGGAAAGAGCTAGAAGCTGTAGTAGCTTCCTCTGCCACTAGAGGGGGTTTCTTCCCCTGACTAGGAGATGCAGTGCACTGGCATTTCATCCTGCTGGAATCTGTAAAAACAATGCGAGAGCAAAGTTTGTTTCCAAGGCAGCCATGGGCTGATTGCTTTTCCGCTCCATGAAGCACAGAGTCAGCACTGGGTCCGTGCCCAAGGAAGTGCAGAACTACTGTCCTACACATTGTCTGGCTAATGATCCGTTCAGGCTATTCCCACCAGAGCGATGCCCTTTCCCGGGTAAATGCAGGGGGAGCAGGGCGGCCCGTGAATGGCGGCAATCAGTAAAAAGCAAAGGAAAAGGTCCAGAGTGACTAAGGGATCTCAGCTGATCCATGGTGGAACCCAGCCCGCCAAGGCTGGCTGATCGGCATGTTGGTCTGAGCTGTACTGGCGTGCCGGGGAGCGTCTCTTTCTCTGGGTGTCATGAGCTGATAGCATCACTCAGAATGTGTTACTGGCCATACCCAGGTTTTGGGGACGTGGCAAAGTGTAACTTGCCCAGGGGACACTGTCACTGCACCAAGCAGCTTAGCCCACATGCCCCCAGTTCATGCCCCACCCCGGTCTCTTTGGAAGTGCAAGAAAGTTCCATTCACTTTTTTGTGGATCCCACCAGCCAGGAGAGGGAGTGTTGAAATCTGGGGAGAGAGGCTTCACTCACGGGCTCTCTGCCTTTCCCCCTCAGCAGCTTCCCAATACACCTTTGTGTTTGTACAGCGTGTGGCACAACGGGGCCCTGGTCCCAGTAGCGTAGCCGGGGGGGAGAGGGGGAGCGGCCACTCCCCCTGTGAGGAGAAGGGGCGCCTTAAAAAGCGCCGCCCGAGCCCCGCTGCCGGAGCCGGGCTCGGGAGGGGATTTAAAAGGCCCGCGGCTCCCCGCGGCTGCAAGAGCCCCACCCGAGCCCTGCTGCCAGAGCCGGGCTGGGGGCGGGGGGGTGCTTTAAAAAGCCACGGGCCTTTTAAAGTGCTGCCGCGTAAGTACAGGGGGAGCAGGGAGGCGCCTTTTTATAACGCCGCTCCCCCTGTGCTCCAGACCTGCCCACGCTACTGCCTGGTCCATGCCTGGGGACTGCAAGCGCTACCACAATACGGATCAGAACCAAGACCTCTAATAACGCATATGAGATACTGCAGAGGAGGCACTGGAGGTGTGGAAGCCAATTTCAGCCAGAGCCACTGGAGAAACAGAAAGTCATTAGGATTCAAACAGTGTCAGTTTGTGGGGGGAAGGATTAGCCCCTCCCCCTGTTTTAAAAATGTTCCATGTCATTCCATTTTTTGTTTGAAACCCGTCTCCCCACAAGAGCTGCCCCTGTCCAGGTTTTCCGAGGATTTCCCCTTTGTCCGGGCGCTCAGCGCACGCTGCCGGTGGGCCCGTGTTCTGGGCTCAGGAGCATCCTGGATGTCTTGGTTGTTTGTACCTTAGAGCCCTAGTCCCAGTTCAAACCTGATCATCGCAGCCAGGACCCTACTTGTGCCTCGAATGCCGTCTGGAACGGCCCTGACTGTTGCAGGGCACAGCCGCCAGCTGGTCCATAGCCATTTCCACTCCATCTGCCACTGCTCATTCCCTGCAGAGAATGAGAGCAGAGAGGAGAAGCACTCAGATCCTGACTTAGGGGCCCAGGGCTAGATCCCCCCAGTGCCATGTGGGCCCCATGAGAGATGGTTCAGCTTTGAGAGAGCTGGGATGATCACTCAAGCGCCAGTAGGTGGCATCACGCCTTTCCCAAGAGCCCTGCTCCATCCCCCTGGGCAGGTGGGGGAGGCATCTTCCCAGGGCTTCCTTGTGCCCTGGGCTGTGCTGGCCCCAGTGGGGGGGTTGGGGCTGGGCAGAGGCAATAAGCAGGTTCCCCAAGGGATGGTTGGTGGAACAGCTGCAGGGAACGCCACTGGGGGAACATGGGTTGACAGCTCCCAGGGGGCAGTGAGGGGAGAGGATTTGCCCAGGGTGGGGAAGCAAAGGTGGGAGGCTGCCAAAATCCCTTCTCCCAGTTCTCCTGGTGCCCTGTGGCCTGAGCCTGGCAGATGGGCACCCGCCCAGCACTGCCTCACTGAGGGGCCATCAGCCGTGCTGCCCAGCAAGTGGGCGGCGTGAACGCTTCTTCCTGGGCAGTGACTCTGGAGTGCCAGGGCCAAGGAAGCACCTGGCCGGTCCCAGCCAAACACCCCAGTCCGCGTGATGGTGCCAAGGTGTTTGGGAATAATCTGAGCTGAGCCTTTCTCCCTTTGCTCCCTCCCTTGGGCCTGCCGGGTTCCTCGGGGACAGGGCCTGGGGTTCGGCTGCCGACTGCCATGCCGGGAGAAGCCCTCTGCCCCAGAGGGCTAGAAAAGAGGAACTGTGTTTGGAAACACTGTGCTGCCATGTTTGGCCTCGTTCTTTTCTTTCCCAAAATGTGATTTGTTTAGGATTTTCCAGCCAGCTCAAGTATAGGGCAAACACAGCCAATCCCCCTGGAACTCCTGCCCCATGCCAACTCCCAGTAGAGAAACAGTAACATGGCTTTCACATCTGGGTGTTATTATTAGAGAAGGATCCCAGCGACTGACTGGATCCATCAGTGGTACTTCTCTGGCCTCCATTGCTGTACTGGCTGAACAGCTCACAATCTTTATTCTCCAGCCAGTGCCATTATCCCCATTTTACAGATGGGGAAACTGAGGCACAGAGAGGCTAAGTGATTTGCCTGAAGTTACCAAGGCAGCCTGTAGCAGAGCAGGGCCTTGAACAAGGGTTACCCAGATCCCAAACTAGCACTCTACCTACTAGGCCATCCTCCTAGGGGCTGATTGATGCCCCTGGATTTTAACTGGGAGAGAGTCCAGCTCCTAAGTTCATGCACCGGGTTTTAAATGACAATGAAACCAGGATTGTCACAAGTAGCCACTGATTTGGATTGCTTTGTTTCCTGGGCACCCAGCGGGAGACACTTCAGCTGTGGGCTCCCACACGCAGGTCACTCGGCTCTCCACCCCCGCCACCCAGATGCCCCGAGACCTTTGGCTAACCAGGGGTCCCTCTCCCTCCGTTTCTGTGCTGGTCTCGAGCTGTTCAGAGGTGAGTGCTGGGGGAGCTGTTGGAACGAGTCATGTGGCCCGTGCACCGGGCTGAGAGCTCCAAGCACTGAGCAGCAAGAAATCCCTTGGGATCCCTGGTCTCTGTCCGCCTGGGGACGCACCTGACCCAAAGCCCTAGCCATGAGCAGCTCCAACCCCCACTCTGGATCTTCAGATCCATCCAGCCTCCCTCCACCCTGTTGCCTTTCCCCCCTCGTCTCAGGTCGCAGCAGCCAGCAACCCTGCAGCCTCCACCCTCTGAAGCCAGCTCTATTCATCCAGCCCCAGCTGCGCAAACAAGCCCTGGCTGGCGGCCACACAGATCTGACGGCTCTCGTCTAGACGAGGCCGTGGCCCATGCTCCCTGGCCTATGCCAAACTGCACCCGGGTACCTGCCTCTCCCTGCAGTGGGCCCACGGCACTTGGTGAGCTGCCTTCGTCATTAAGGCAGAAGCCCGGGCAGTGGAAACGAGCGTGGCCAGCCCTGTGTAGGCTGGGACTGCATTAGCCTCCCCAGTGCTCCCTAGCGGTAGTGTCCTCTCCTGTCCCATCCCAGTGCTCCTCCTGTCTGACAATCAGGCCTCGCAACTAAAGACTGCAGGGTCAGGGCCCCCGGGGAGAATTCTCTCCTTTCCCTTCGGAGTAAGAAGACGCTTGTCCCACTCTTCCTAATCCTGAACCTGAAGCTGGCATCCCAGGACTAGGAATGGAGCAACTTGGTTTTCCAAATGGGGGTTAGCAGGGAGATCTCTTGGTGTTAAATAATGCAAAGGCATCCGTGCATAGGGACAGAGTCTGCTTTTGGTGACGACAGCGCTGTCACTCCGGATTGCCTGAAAACAAACATTTTCAACATTTGGGATTTTGTTTTTTGCCGTTTTCTTCCCCGTTTTGCTGCTGAGTATGATAGCAGGAGTGGTGTCTAACGCTTCCTTCGCTTTCCCCGTATGGCACGCTGCCACTTTGTAACAACGGAGGATGTTTGGAAAAGTCACAGAGCCACCAAGTCACAGAGTTTCATTTTTCTGTTGTCCACGTGGTAAAGGTTCCGAAGCTGGAGATTTTTTGAAAAGTTACAAATTGTGGAAAAGGAGGAGGGTGTGTGACCAAAAACCCAGAGAGGGGGAACACCGCCCCCGCTCCCAGATTTGGACATTTAACTGCCTGTCTCAAAACACATGAACAAGGGGACAAAGTGCGTTGAAACTGAAAGGTGGGAAAAGGACATTCTTTGTCCACACAATGTAGGGCAGCTCGTGGAACTCACTGCTACAGGAAGTCACTGAGGCCAAGAATGTAGCAAGATTCCAAAAGGGACTGGAGATGTATATGGATAATGAGTCCATCCAGAGCTATTGTAGTTAATGTTAACAAACATTCTGGAAGGGGTGTTGAACCTCCTGCGTCGAGGGTTAAGCCACCATATCGGGGCAGATTATCTCCCACGTGCTACTGTGAGGTTCTTCTGCCACCCTCTGAAACAGCTGGTGCTGGCCACCATCAGAGTCAGCTGGACCTCGGGTCTGACCCAGTCTGGCAACGCCCATTGTACCATCCTCCCCTCTGCTGCCAGCAGCGAATGGCAGATCCCCCTGCCATCCATCCCTCTCAGCCTCCAAACTGGCCAGCATGTGACACAAGCCATCCCTGGGGGAGACCGAGGGCCGTGATGCAGACACGCGGGCACCATACTGTCTCCGATGGGTCCTCGAGATGCCAGCACGCTCCCTCACCCCCCTCCACGCCTGAGATCAAGGTGTTGCCACCTGCTCCCCCTTCCCCCTTCAGCGCTGCCGGGAGGGAGAAGGTGGCAGAGCTGGCTCATGCAGGGCCCCTGGGCCTAGAGGAGGAAATGTACCCACCTAATCCTAGCTAGTGGGACCGAGTGTTTCTGTGGCCTGAGCACAGGACTGGGAGTCAGGAGACCAGCTCTGCCAGTGCCCACTGCGTGGCTGTGGGTGGGCCTGCGCGCCTCAGTTTCCCCATCTATAAAATGGGGGTGAGCATACTAAGCCCCCAGGGGTGTGAGGCTTACGAAAGACCCCACTCATTAACGTATCTCCTTGGCATCCGAGCCAATCACCTGAAAGGCCCTGTGCTGAGGCGGGCACTGCAAGAGGCCAGGAGGTCCGTGTGGGGTGGCCAGGGATGCTGCCAGCGGGAGGTGTGAGCCGAGGAGTGCCCAGCCTGCAGGTGTGGGGAGTGACTCCCCGGGGCACATGGGCAGAGCACAACTCTCCGCCCCCTCCCGGGATGCAGAGCGCCGTGGTTACCAGGCAGTGGCGAACGCCCCCATCCTGCTGGTTCCTCTTCTGCCGCATCCTGTGGCTGTGGGGAGAGGAGCAGGGCGGGCCCAGGCGGGACTCCACAGGGGCCAGCTCAGACTTGATTGCAGGAGAGGTGAGGCAGGAGAGAGCATGCACCGCCAGCACTAGCCTCGCCAGGAGAGCCCCTGCCGGAGTGCTGATCGGGGACGTGCCAGCCAGGAAAGGTAACCACCTCGCCCCCTGCCCCTGGCGCCCCCCTGAGCGGGGAACATGGAGGGCCGGGCCTGGCTCCTCGGGGGAAGTATCAGTTCCTACTCTGAACTCGGTCACGGAATGAGCCAAGCCCTGTCGGGTCAGGCTGAGGCCGGCCGGGCTGGGCTCGGTGGGCACGTGGGGGCGCTGGGACAGCCTGCCCGGTGAGACTGGACAGTCTCACCCTGGCTTCCCTGAAGGGCGCGGCTCAGGGAGCCAGGCAGAGCCGTGTGCTGCTGAACGCTGCCCAGCCTGAAAGCAACCGATGCCCCCTTAGTGCCCATTCACGCCACTCCCTCGGTGCTACTCTGCACCGTGCGCCTGCGGAGTGGCATGCTGGGAGAGAGTCCAGCAGCTGCGGGCATCATCCCTGCTGGGTTTGGCTGTGCTGGTCTCCACTGGGGGCCCTGGGGTTCTGGGAGGCACTGCCGGGCACAGGGCTCCTGCCCCTGTGCTGTGCTGGGGAGTTTGGCGCCAGGGGATTTTTCTTGTTGCTGGGGGTGAACTCGGCGCTGGGCCATGCAGGGAGGGGAGAACGCCAGGCAGCCCTGTCACCACTATGAGCGTGGAAAGCCAGAGGGACCGGGCATGGGGGGCACCATTCTGCACCCTGTGTGTGCCCTGCTTGCAAGAGCGTAAGGTGACACTCTGCCCCAGCCCAGCATGGCCCTTCTCGGCCTGGCCAGGGGGCAGCGACGCCCGGCCCACACCGTCTCAGCACAGCCACTGCCAGCTGAGGGGGGGCGTGACTCCTGGGGGTGACCAGCTTGGCCCTTTGCTGGCTTGCTGGGTGTGGACTCCCCCTGACTCACCTAGCCATGGTTTGCCTCGCAGCGGGGCCGCATGCTGCAGGGGCTGGTTCCCCACTGCCCAGCACCTTGGCTGGTCCTTACAGCAAGTTCCAGTGGGTGCAAAGCGCTGCCGGGGCACAAGAAGAACATATGGCTGTACATGATGCAGGCCCAGGGAGCTAGCCCGGCAGCTGCAGCATCCTGCTCTTGGGTTTGTCTCTCTGCCTAGGTGCTCTAGGGGAGGCAGCACAGCCTAGTGGATAGACTGGGACTCAGGGTGCCTGGGTTCTATTCCTGGTTCTGGCACTGGGTGCCTCGGGCAAGTCATTTTGCCGCTCTGTGCCTCGGTTGCCCCATCCTGGCCTCCTTTGTGAAGCGCTTTGAGAGCTACGGATGAGAAGCGCTAGGGACCACTAGGCCCTCAAAGGGTTAAAGCAGCTGCTGTATCACAGCAACCCAGGAGCGGGTTCTGCCAGGGCTGATGCCCTGGAGCTAGCGCTGGGTGTCAGGCCCACACCCTAGGCCGTGTTCATGCCTGATGCAGCTCTATCCCTCCCCCAGCCCCAGGGCACTACAGATTATACAGCACCCGGCGCCTGAGCCTGTCCGAGGGGAGGGACCTGGGAGCCCCCGCTGGCTGGCTCCACACGCTGCCTGGCTCCCTAGCTAGGCTGTGCCTTTCCCCTCGCCCCATATGCTTTGCTGGATGGAGGAGCCTGTCCCCGGCGATGGCTCAGCTCCCCTCCCAGCCTTTGCAGGGCCCAGTGCACAGCCTGGGGGCGGCAGGACTATGCTTTGGTCCTGCTTTGAGCAGGGGGTTGGACTAGATGACCTCCTGAGGTCCCTTCCAACCCTGAGATTCTATGATTCTATGATTCTATGAAATGGACTGGCCAGCGTGGGAAGGGGGCTCGGCAGCAGTCGCTGGCTCCCCTAAGGACCAAACGGCGGAGCAGGGCGAGTTCTGTAGTGTAATCCTTCGGGAGGCGCCGGATGGGAGCCTGACCCATGGTCCTTTCCGCGCCCTGGAACAGGAGAGTCTGGGCACCTGCGTTTCCGAACAGGCCCTCCAGCCCAGGGAGAGTCCATCCCCTGCCTGTGAATGGTCCCGCCCTGCCTCGGACTAGGTCTGTGCCATCCCTACTGGGCACAGCCCAGGGGGAAGCCCGGGCCAGCTGCCGTGTGAGCGGCTAGTGCACCGGGCTGGTGTTAGCGTGTGTGAGTGTGAGCGTGTTAGAGTGGCCCCAGCAGGGATCAGAGGCAGCTAGTGATGCACAGGAGAGGAGCAAGCCCTTTGGATGGGCAGGAGGGGCTCAGGTCATTGGTCATTATGTCCCCACTGAGTCAGCTGCCTGCCTTCGACCATGGCTTGGTTCCCACCAGCATTTCTGCCGCGTCCTTGTCCGTGTCTGTCTCTCCCTGCCGGCCTGGCCCCCTCTGACTCAGCCCGACGCTACTAATCCTGAGCGCTGAACATCTCCCGAGCGTCGCGCCAGCAGAGCGGCTCCTCCCTGGGCCCAGGCTGAGCGGGGTTCTCCCCGATGGGCAGGTGGAGACACAGGTCCCAGCACGCGTGAGTCACTTACAGACCAGAGCAAGCACCTGGCTCCAAGTCTCCAGGTCTGACTCCTGGTCAGCGCTGCCCCTCCCTGGGCATGGCAAGCTGGGCCACTTCATCCAAACCCCGCTCAGCAGAGCGTCTTTCCCAGCTGGTGGCTGCGTGGTGGCCCGGCTGTCGTGAGTGGGTCTAGCAATCGCAGCGCAGTTCCTAAGTGTCCTCCCCCCGCAACCTCTCAGCACCGTGCCCAGGAACCGGCGCTCCCAGCTCTGGCCACCACTGCTTTCAATTATGCCCGGGGCTGCTCCAGGGCTCCCACCCCCAGCTCCTTGCGGTGGCTTTTGCTGCTTTGTGGGAAATGTGATGACTCAGCAGCCCCTGACTTTCCCGGCCTGGTTCCAGCCGCTGGGTGGAGAAGCCTCCCAAGATTGTTCTTGGGTCAGGCACAGCTTGAGGTTTTGGTGTCAGCGGGGGGAGGGGGGGAAAGGGGGGACGACAGGAAGGGGAGTTCTGGCTTCCGCAGGCTCTCCCAGCGCCCGGCCTGCACTGCTGCGATGGGGCCATGCAACGAGTGGTGCATTGCGCCCCGCTCAGCCCTAGAGAGGCTTGTTCACTCCTGTGTGGACGGCGGCTGCTGCCTGCCACAGCCCTGTGGTGCCGGGGACTGGACTGGGACTGACCCTGGCTCCACGTCTGGGCGTGGCCGGGTCAGCGTGCGGCTCTGAGTGAGCAGCTTGAGCTGATCTCCAGACCCCCTGAACTCTGGGATGGCTCCAATCCAGAGCTCCAACTCCCCACGGCAGGAGCGTTTGGACCCAAGGGTTTGGTTCTGGAAGGCAGAGTTCGGAGCCAGTGAATCAGATCTGGCCCATTCCTGCCCTCAGTGATGCTGGGTGAGGATGGGTGGCAGCTCCATCCGGGCAGTCTCCCCCCTCCCCCCGCTGCTGTTCCATTAGATTTGCATCCATTTGCATGATTCTTCCCTGCCCTCATGCTGGTCACTCATCCCACCTGCGTGCCCTCCTGCACATGTAATAATCATGTGACACGCGGGAGGGCTGGGGAAGATGTCTCAGCCCAGGACCGGCGCCAGGGGGGCACTGACTAATACCCCAGGGACTGGTACCTGCTCACCTCCCTGGTCATCATGACGGTTCTTTGCGCAGGCTTCTCTCCCCTGATTTCCAGGTTGGCAGAGCAGTCCGGTTCCATTCCTGCGGCTGCCTGACAGCCTGTCGCCTTTGCTGCTCCATCCCCTGCCCCCTCTTTAGACCTGGCTGAGCAAAGCCGAGGCTCATGGTGTTGCTCCGATTGTCTGCAATGGGAGCAGTTTTAATCGCTGCAGCTGGTCGAGTCCAACACTGCAGGGAATGTTTGAGCCCCCCCCCCGGGCACAGCCCCATTGATTTGGGGGGAAACGGGAAAAGCCCTTTGCTCCTTGTGCTCCCTGCTGAGAGCCGCCTGGCAGCCCTGGGGCAGAGAGAAGAGCTATGCTTAGCCAGGTGAGAAAGGTCATTCCTTCCTCCCGCTGCCTCTCCAAAGGTCGGGGAGAGAGAGGGAAAGAGAAGAGGGCCCCCACCCTCTGCCCGACCTTTCCAATCCAGGGCAAAGAAAAGTTCTTTGGAGGGGGCCCCACGGTATGGGGGAAGGGGGTGCCGGGAGTCCCTGAAATAGGGGGGGTGGGAGGGTGGCAGACAGGGAATTTGTGAGGGTGGATGGAGGAATGCAAGGAGGGGGGGGCTGAAGCTCACTGTGAATGGGGCGGGGCAGAGGAATAGGAGAGGGATCGAGGGGCGCTACCGAGACTCAGTGGGGCAGGGAGATAGCCAGCACTATCTCCCTGCCCCATCTGGGAAAGGGTCTCGGCAGTTCCTACCTGCTCCCTGGTGCCATGGCGGCCGCGCCAGCCCCTCCAGGTCCTGTCCTCGCCTCTCCCCTCCCCCCTTGGGTGTGCATGAGTTTATACGGGCAGAGCCCCCACAATATTTCCACTTTGGTGGTGCTAGCCCTTCCTGCTCCCCCCCGTCCCAGCTCCATGCCCTGGCAAGGAGCCCCTGGTGTGTGCAGCAAGCTCGGGTGCCAAGCTGCAAAGCGCGCAGCCCTCTGGTTTATCTGCTTCGCACAGAGTCCTGCCTGCTGTCCTGTCTTCACTCGGGGCACCCATGCCAGTCAGTGCATAGTCCTTAGCCAGCTCCCCTACGTTCTAGTGGCTAGAGCACTAGGCTGGGACTCAGGAGACCAGGGCTGTATTCCCAGCTCTGCCACTGGCCTGCTGGGTGACCGTGGGCATGTCACTTGCCCTTCCTGTGTCTCAGTTTCCCCATCTGTAAAATGGGGTTAATAATACTAACCTCCCTTGTAAAGCACTTTAAGGTGTATAGATTAAAAGATGATACGAGCTAGGGATTATTATTTATTATTTTTATATGAGTTGCCTTGCCCCTTGTCCTCTGCTATAGCATGGAAACCCTGGGTTATCTTTGGAGGTGTCTTCTTTCTCCTCAACTGCCGTTTCATTTAAGTCTTGTGTATGCTGGTTGACTTGGAAGAGCATACCCCGAAGGCTGTGCTGTGCCTAAGACCGACTGCTTAGGAGCGGTTTAGGTAGAACAGCTGCACTCCATCGGACAATGAGCATTTCTCCATGGGCTGCTTCTGCACCCAGAGAAACAGAACCAGCAAGGCCCCCTGCAGTAGTGCCCTCCAGTGCCTCGATTCTCAGTAATGTCACCCAGATTTTTAAACCATCGGTTTCAATCATCTCCGAAGCCATTATTAACACCGGGGTAGTGGAAAGGGTCTTTTATGTTCTGAACTTTAAGGTCAGACTGGCCTCAAAGCATGTTTGTGAGTAAACACCTGAGCATGCCTTGCTCTGACTCAGTCACATGACTCACGAGGGATTTTACAAACACTGGGGATTTGAGGATCCCAAAAGCATGTGATTCGCCAGGGACGATGCTATTTGCAACTCGCTAGCCAATCAGGGAGAAGACAAATCCCTAGCTCTTATCTAGACTGTTTTATCAGGAGATCTCAAAGCTCTTCACAAAGGTCAGTATCATTATCCCTGTTTTACAGATGGGGAAACTGAGGCACTGAGCAGCAAGGTGACCAGCCTGAGGTTACCAAGCAGGCCTGTGGCAGAGCCAGGAATAGAACCACATGATAGCCAATACTTAGGTGACCAAATACCTAAACACACAGAGTTGCTGTGGGTGTTATGTTCTGGTAGCAGCTGGAGGTCCGATATTGAGATCAGATTCCCCCTGAGACCAGGAACTGTACAGGCATAGGAAAAGGAGACCCCGAGAGCTTATAATTTAACTAGAGGAGGCAGATGAAGGTACTTTACAAAGAGAGCAATTGGGATGGCGGGTGGCAAATGGGATACTAGTGTCTTGTTTGGATTTTTAAAATGGGGGGTCATTGTGAACCAATAGGGCATAGTGGAGCATAGCTGCCTCATAGCACCTCCTTCTGCTCAAGTGTGGCATTCTCTGCCTCAGTTTCCTCCCCCAAGGTCTGTGCTAGAGAAGCGGCTTAGCCCTCAGGCCATGTCACAAACAAATCCGACCCCTTCCAGGGTAGCAAGAAGTCCAGCCTAGGAGTCCCCACAAACAAGGAGGTTCTTTTACTCTTCAGAGGCTTCCTGTCAGCCCACCCTCTAGGCCCTGTTCCCAGCCCCTCTGGGCTACCTTTGAGAGTCCTTCTGGTTCCAGTATAGAGCACTGGGCCACTAGGCTAGCTCCCCTGGACCACCGTTCTCACTCCTCCTAGTCTCTGGTCCTTGCAGCCTTCCCTGCTCCAGTTAAGAGCACTGGTTCCCATAGACTAAAGTACCCAGCCTCCTGCAGACCCTGGTTCAGGGCCTTCCCCCATGAAGCTGCCCACTCCCTGGGATCCCCCTCCTTAAGATGGCTTGCTGAGCTCAGCCCTTTTATAAAGTCCAGGTCTGCCTCACGCTATCACCTGACCCCCTTAGGCTGGGAAGCAGCTAATTAATTATGGCACAGGTGTGGCTGGCCCCATCTTCCCTTAAAGGGACGGGGAGAACAAGCAGTTTGTTGGAAAGGCAGACCTGCTAGGGCAGCTCTTAGTCTTCCGGGACTGACCCCAACCCTAGCTTCATCCCAGCAGCTAAGGAAGGGCTGGATCCTTTTCAAATATGTTACTGGAAATCAGAGGCTGCTTGCTAAGCATGTGTAAGCAGGGGAATGGTCCCACTATTGTGGGGAACTTTCCTGGCTTCTGTACTACCCCGGTGAAATGGGCTAGCGGAAGGATCTGAGTCCTCGCTCCCACTTCCTTTACCCAGAGGCCTCCCTGCCCTTGAGGACTCCCCTTGCACTCTCCTGTCTGGCAGAGTCCTCGTAACCCCAACAAGGCTGGGCCCAGGATTCCTGGGGGCTTGACCCCCAACTTTGCTGTGGTCACCTAGGTCAGGGGCTAGGGTGTCCCCACTCTGGGGTATCCTCTCTGCACTGGATGCTTCCCTGACCCACTGATCATTGCACACGATTTAAAGCAAATGCAAATTATTTAATCAACAATTAGCTTAAAAAGGAATAAGGAAAAATGGGAAAGGTTAAAGGAAACACATCACCCTGCTCTGTGGCAGGGAACATTTCAAACAGTGTCTCTGCAATGTCAGGGCAGTTCAGTCTGTTCCTTGTAGGTCCCAGGCCTCCTTCTCAGGCCCTGGCTGTGCTGCAGGGACGCTGTGAGTTGGACACTTGCTCTGGCGGTGGCCACACGCTCTCAGGCTCTGGGTGGCAGGAGTCGGACCCTTCTTCCCAGTGTCGCCCCTGCCCTGTCGGGGTTACCAATCCCCCTCCAAGTCTGGCCTGCAGGGCCTCCTGGCTGAGGTGTCTCCCTGTGCTGGGCCCACAGCCCAGGGTCCCCCTCGCTCTCCCCAGCTGCTCACTGCACTGGCTCCGGACTGCTCCAGCTCCACGGCTCTGCCTCAGCTCCAGCTCCTCTGCCTCCAGCTCCCTGTGCTGCTTCTCTGGCCCATCTGGCTCTGGCTGCTACAGCTCTGCTCCCAGCTCAGATTGGACCCCTGCTCTCCCCTTAGCTCGGCCCCACTCTGTCTGACCCTTGATTTGTCTGCTCACAGGGAGGAGGCAATTCCAGCTCACAGGGAGGATGGACGGGACCCTCCTGACTCCTTGATTTGCCTGCCCGCCTTGTCAATCAGGCTGACCTGGAGCATTGGCCTCTCCCCATTGCCCCTGGGGACTGTCAGTCTCAGGGTCCTGATTTCCCATAGACCCTTCCCCTTTTGGTACTGGGAGCTAGCCAACCGAAACATACCCACTGAGTTTTAGTAAGGGGACAACAGTCCCCTTACACATGAAAGGGGGCTGGATCTGTCCCCCTTTTATGAATGATGTGCTGGCCCTGATGGGAGCAAAGTCAGGTAGGAAGGAGGGTGTCTGGTCCCAGAATGCACATCTCTATGGGTGAGTTAGTGAGAATGGGGTAGCGTGTGGGGCAGGTGCCTGGGGCCTGGTGAATGCTGCAGGGGTCTTTGCTTTGGTTCAGCTGTAACTGGGAGAGAGGATCCCAAATTAGCTGGAGACAAGACCTATAGCTTAATTCTAGCCCCCGCTCTGAGCCCTTGGCTGCTGTTACCCAGGAGAAAAGACACTGGGAGATCTGGTGGCAAAGATCTGGTGTGGGGGAGGAGGGTGTCTGTAGACTCCACTCAGTAGCCCCCTGGGAAGCACTAATTAACCCCTTCATGCCAAGAATGCCTGGACCATTCTACAGGTCAGTGCAATCCCTGGGGTGTCCATCCCTCCTGTGCTCTGGCTGTCACTCCCTCTCCTTTAGTTGCATGGTGCTAGCCCTAGGGCCCCCAGGGGCTAGGCGGTGTGCAAACACAGGACAGTGAGATGTTCCCTGTTCCAAGCACCTTACAGTCTACCTATGATTGCTGGCCTGGTCCCTCAGCATGGGGCTTGGCTGTATTCTCTGGTTCTGTGCTGCGGGATTTGAAATCCCAGGAGCGGATTCCAGTGAGCGATTACAGGGTTAGGGTCTGTCTTCACCGGAGTTAAGCCAGGCTCCTACCTGGGTGTTGCCCCCTCCTGTCCACACACACTGCCGTCTCACCCGAGGGTGCTGGTGCTTCACACCTGGCCTAGGTGGCCTGGGCGAAGCCTGCAGTGAAGACAGACCCTAAACCTGTGGATGGGCGATAGAGATTTACCCATGGTCTGTGGCTTGTTCTTCCTCCCTGCAGCTCCGTGAGAGGAGCACACAGGAGCACCCCACAGCTTCTGAGCCAAGAAGCCCCCATAAACAGCCTCCCATTGTATCCTCACTTTGGGCTGCACACTCCACAATCCAACTAGCCGTTGCACTGCCCAAGCGACACGAGCCCTGCCCCCACCCCCGCCTGTTCTGCAAAGGCCCCCATGGGGGCACAGAAGGAGCCATGTAGCACACCTGGGTCAGTGCTGTCACTACTGTGTTAAGAACCTGTGACCAAGTGCTTTGATCTGCATTATCCTGCGCCCCTGTAATGTACAGGCACCGCGCCCCACTAAATCCAGTGTAACTCCACCCATGTCAGTGGGAGGCGGAGAGGGTCGGGTCTGTAAAGGTGCATTTTTGTCCTGAGGGACTCAGTTCAGCTAAGAAGGTATCTTGCTTTTGCTTGGTCCATTGCCTGCCTGCCCAGGGAGAATGGTGCCCAGCGCTGGATGCTGCCAAGTGGGGCTTGCAAAGTGGGAGAGACCTGGGGGGTAAGGGATGAACCACTCGGAGCAGGGCCTGCGAGTTCCATCCATCTCGGGAAGAGATTAGCAGAGCAGCAAGTGCCCCGGCATGACCCAGCCAGCTCCCTCCGCTGGCTCCGTGCTGTCTAGGACATCGGGGTTCAGTTGTTTGTACAGGTCCCTCTCTGACTCAGCCCCCTGGATCTGCACTCCCCACTGGCCTGCAGGGGATCTTCCCTGCAGCCCAGTGACTTGGCGTGGCAAGACTGGCGTGTTCCCGGCCGGCTGAGCCGTGCACATCTCAGACCTGTGTGTTTCCATCCAGTCCAGCAGGAAGAGAGTTAGAAGAGCTGAGCCTAGAGGTAGCTACAGCTGGTGCTTCCTATCAAGGCTGGGACCTATTCCAGTGGGAGGAGCATGGCCTGGTGGTTAAGCCATGGGGGCAGGGAAGTCAGGACTCCTGGGTTCTATTCCCAGCCTTGCTGTGTAGCCTGGAGTAAGTTGCTTCACAAGTGCGTGTGTCTGTTTGCCCAGCTGTGAATGCGGGGTGGTGATTGGTCCCCATCTTCCCACGGGCTGAACTCATTAGTTTCCGAAGTGCTCTGAGCTCCTGCTCCCAGGGAGAAGCAGGAGCGTTTTAGGCAGAGGGGAGGACGTTTGAGAGGAGCTGGGCCCCACTTCAGATGGGATGGGACAGGCCGGGCCCACCGCTGGCGAGGAGAGCTCAAACCGCTGCCAAGGGCAGCGTCTCCATCAAGCCAAGCGAGGCAGGTATGGCCCAGACAGCCCAGGTCATACCTCAGCTACTGAACTATTCCCCACACTTTTCAGGGGGGTGGAATTTCCTGCTGTGCTCAAAGACAGTGGGGCCCCACCCTTTGCTCTGTACCGGTGGCTGCCCTGGGGAAAAGCACCTGCTTTGTTTCCTCATGGAGTCACACCCGTGTAACGACAACCCAGGGGCAGGGAGCAAGCCGTAGAGGTTTCAGTGCAGAGCAGATTCACCTCCCAGCGCAGAGCAGATTCACCTCCCAGCAAGATCCAGGAGCAGCAAAGGGATCCCAGAACCCGCATACCAGCACGCTGCCTCCAGACGGGTCAGTCACTGCATCCCCCCCCCCCCGCCCCCCCGACTTGCAGCATCCTCCTCTAGTCCAGATCTCCGGTTCCCCCCACCATGCATACACCTCTGCACTACCTCCTCCTAGTCCAGTCAGGGGCTCCTCACCCAGATCTGTCTCTCCCCCCGCAATCCTGGCCCTATTCAAGCCCCAGGCTGCCCATGCCGCTCACCCCTGTCCCTCTTCTCCCAACCCCTCGCTGTTGCTGTGGTTCCCAGGGTGTGCTGCAGTGTCCCCCGTTTCCTGGTGCCCTGTGGGCCGCCTTGCTCTACGCCCCGTGTTCCCGCCACACAAACCTGTCAAGCAACATCAGGCTCGACAGCAAGGCTGGAAGCGTCTGTGCAAACGTTGCAGCAGGGCACTGGATGAGCCTAAATCCCCTAACCACGCCTTGGGGCGCAGGGAGCGAAGCTGACGACCGTGCCGTTTCCAAGGGAAATTTAAAGCCAACCCTCTCCTGGCTGCAACCGGGGAGTGCTGGAAAGGGGCCTTTCTAAACAGCCTCTGACTCAGCGAGCCGGCTCCAGCAGCCAGCCCAAACCCTGGCCAATGGAAAGAGACTCCAGCCCCTTGCCTGCCTGCCAGCACCCAGCCCTCCCAGTGACTTCCTACCGCCCTGCAGAAGGGGCCAAACCCCTTACAGGGATCGCTTTGCTTCAGGCCACATGTCCTCTGCTTTAGGAACAGATCCCTGCCTACTGGGGGAGCCTGCTCGCACTAGTGCTGGCCACACACCTGGTGCACGGTGGGGGGGTCGTCCCGCAAGCAGGGGAGCGCGGCATGGGGAGCAGGGAGGCGTCTTGGCAGCATCTCCTTGGCTTTTCCTGGGGTTTCAATGTGCACCGGGTGTTTGTAGAGAAACAACTAGGGAAGCAAAATACAAACTAGAAAGACAATTTTCCTATAATTGTTCCCTGTGAATGGCTACCTGTGGGCATCTAGCTTCCTTCCTCCCTACCTGTCAACCTCCTACCCTGTCTATCCTCTATCCTATCCCCAGTCACACCAACGAGGGAGGTTTCTCATCGTAGGTATTAGTTGGTCGATGTTCCCCCTTTCCTTGCCATGAACCTTCCAGGTGCTCCCCACACCACACTGGGATCTGCACTCCGAGTCTCCTGATCCCGTATTACTTCTCCAGCCATCAGATGGGACCTCTCCTAGCTCAGCCCCAGGCCTGCCCTGCTGGGGCTGTTCGCTCTTTCCTATCTGAGTTCCAAAGGCGTTGAGCCGTTGCGGCGCACAGGTTTTTGGTCCCCAGCAGCCTGGAGAATCAGGCCAGGCCCATGTCTAAGGCTCTTTTTTAAACTTCTTGCCACCATTAAACTCAGCATCCGCCAGGCTGGGCTCCCTTGCATTGCGCATGGGCTCCACGTCAGGCACGTGCTCTGTGTGTTCGGGCCCTAGGATACCCGCAGTGGGAGCTGATGTTGCACAAATATGTTTCTGAGCAGGAACATCTCACCCTGGCTCCCGCCTGCACAGAGCTAAGCCATGTGGAAAGGGGCAGGTTGTGGGGGGCCCCACTAGAGCAGGCCCCATGTCCTGGTGTAGCTGGAGCCCAGGACTGTGCTAATCCAGCCCTGCTAGGGTCAATCCTCCCCCCTCCCCCTGGGAGGCACCCCCAGACCTGGATGATCCAAGGGAAGCCAGGACCATCCATGTCCCCACTCTGGCTGTGACCCCCATCGGTACCTGCTCCCTGAAGTGTGACCCTGGGGACCCTCGGGGCCTTGGCAGAGCTCCCAGGCCTGTGACCGCAGTCTGGGCCTCTAGTGACTGTTCTCCTTTTGATGGATTTCTGTGAGCAACTTCTGTGGGGCTGGCACAGTGGGCGTCTGGCCCCACTCTCCCCAGTGCAGCCCCAGACCAGGCAGCCAGGGCTGCACGTGGTCTGGGCAGGGCTAGGGCCCAGGGGATGTTGGGGGCACAGTTCAGAGTTGGCGGATGGATTTGGGGGGGGACAGTTGGGACTCTGGGGGTTGGTTCGGGGAGACGTTTGGAGTTGTGGGAGCTGGGTTTGGGGCAGGTGCTTTGGCAGGGTTGTGGGGAGCGGTTCAGGGTTGGGGGAGGTGGATTGGGGGGATAGTTTGGAGTCTGAGGTGGTGTTGAGGCGGTTGAGTTTGGTTTTTCTTCCACCAGAATCAGTTCCCAAGCCCCGTCCTGCTTTGGCCGCTGCCCCAGGCGTGGGGCTACCAGCCGCCCCCTGGTGCTGCAGGAACGGCCTGGGCCAGGCTGGGAACCGGGGGCCTTTGGGGCAGCTCTGCATGGCCCCCCCTCACAGGGCGGCAGGTTCCAGCCCTTCCAGGCCCTGCTTGGCTCATGTCTGTGTCTGGGTGGGCAAGTCCTGTGTACGGCGAGCCCTGTGGCCCTTGCCAGCTGGAGGGGGGAGCTCTGGCCCATGCAGGGCGCCAGCCTTATAGGAGCTGGAGTGGGAGTCCACTGAGAAGCTGGGCTTGATCATCCCCACCCCACCAGGTTCTGGGGCTGCCTTGGGACCAGCCCGACGGCTTGTCCCATTGCCCGGCCACGTGGGCTCCTAGCCAAGCGTGGCCAGAGTGGCCATGCTGGCTATGGGGTCACGCTCCCCTGGGCCGGGTGCTGCAAGCTGCACCAGCTCTGACTAGCCACGTCTTTGGAAACCCCCCGCCCCCAAGGGCCCAGCCCAGCCAGCCTGGAGCCAAACGTGCGGTGTCAGCCCAAGACAGACCTGCACACCACATGCACAGCTGGCCTCAAGCTTCGACCCGCCTTCCCTTCGGGGAGGTGGGGGGCGGGGGACTGCTCGGGACGCTCCCAGGGTACGGTCCTCTCCAGCTGGGAGCCCCGGACGATCCCTTCCCGTCGGTCGCTGCACCAGCTCCTGCAACTTGGCAGAACTCCTGCTCCCAGCTGGAACAGGTCCCGGAGCCCCGGCCACAGAGCTCACCCAGAGGCGCACACCCACCCGGAGGTACACACCCCCACCGAGGCACAGGCACAGCCCAGCACACTGCAAAACAGACCCACGTAGGCAAGGGACACACACACACACACACACACACATGCATCCACAGGAACACACACAGACACGCAGAGGAACATTAGAGGCAGACAGGATACACACACACACACAAAACTCATGCACTGAAGATCTCACACACACACTTACACACACAGACAGGAGCACAGGAACTGGAGATCTCTCTCTCTCTGTCTGACACACACACATGATCCCCCCCGACTCTCTCGCCTCCGGCAGGCACACACGGCCCCTGCCCACACACAGCTGGCTGGAGTTTGCCTGCAGCAAGCTGGCGCCAAGCCTCTAGCCCCACTGATGTCATCCCATCCCGTGTGAGCTTGGATACCATGAGGCTGGAGCTACCATGGGGAATGGAGCCGACCGGGGACAACTGCACCTAAGAGGGGCCCAAACTTTCTGTTCCTTTTCTCCCCAGCCCACCTTGCTCCCGATGAAGCCACCGCTGCTGCTGCCCCTGCTGTGGGCCTCCTGGCTCCTGGGGACCCTGGCCGAGGTAAGCCCGGGTCTCTTGCACCCCCTGTTTCTCCGCAGAGGACGCTGGCTTCAGGTTTCGGGGCTCGCCTGCCCCTGCCCCGCTGGGGGATGACAGCATTCTTGCGGGCTGCCGTTCCAGCTGCACAGCTGCAGCGCATTAGCGAGGTTTGCAGTCACAGGCTGGCTCCTTCCTCCTCCTCTCCCCCCGTCGGTGCCCTCTCGCCCCTGCAATCAGAGCTGGTGTTGTTGCCACGACTTCGCTTGGGGAATTGGCTGTTTGTGGGATGTGCCCCCCCTCCCCAGGGATGAGGCAGGCAGGGGAGCCAAGAGGGAAGAGACTCCAGAGAGATGGTCAGTTCTCTGCTGCCTGCTGGGGGAATGGGAGCGAGCAGAGCCACTTCCCTTAGCGTGGAAGGAGTCAGGGCCCCCCAGCGTCTCCGATCCAGGGGGTGGGGGGTGCTCCGAAGAGGGGCTGAACACCTGGCACTACTGTTGGAGGCGCTGGGTGCTCCACGCTTCTCAGGCTGCTTAGTTTGCACATTATCCCCCCCGCCCCCCAAGCTTCCTCTGCTCCCAGCACCTCCAGCCCATGCGGTCCCTGGGGGGTTTTCCATAATTACGTAACACATTTTTGGTGTGATTTTCAAGACCTCCCCCTCTCATGGCACTGAAACAAGCATGCAAAATTAAAGACCCACAGACTCTCTAATGCCTCGGGTAATTTATGGACAGCCCCCCGGCCGCAGTGCCAGCACCTTGATGGTAGGCGCGGAGGTAGGGGGCAGACAGAAGCCGGATGGCCTGATTTGTGGTTGCTGGGGACCAGTGACTCTGACAGGGGTCATTCAGCGGGGCTGGGAACAAGGGCTGCTGCCATCACGGCTCCTGCTCCCATCTGGCCCAGCTTGGCAGTGGCTGTTGGGTGTCCTTAGTCCAGTTCCCAGGGCACTGATTGCCTTGCGCCCCTGCTGGGAGAGGCCAAGGTCGGGGGGAACGGTGCGGGGTAAACTCCCCTCTCGTCCCTAGAGGTGAGACCCCCGCCGTCCCAGCCAAAGTCAGCCCTGGTGTAATTCCATTGCCCTCGGTGGAGCTGTCCCTGCTTACGCCAGAGCAGAGTTTGGCCCTGCAGGGCCAAGGTGGGGGAGGGACGAGTCTCCAGGCTGTCAGCCCTGCATCTACCATGGGAGGGAGGAGGGGGATTTGCTGCGTTTTGGGAGTCACTGACGGGGTAGGGGTTCTAGGGCAGAGACCAAGGTAACCGGCTTCGGCTGCCTCCCCACTCATCTTCCTCCAGACCAGGGGGACTCCCCCCTCGGGGCCCCAGAGCCTGGGTGAAAGGCCTGGCCTGCCCAGGGCTTTGCATGGGGCAGTGTAGGTCCCAGCTGTGCCGCCAAACGGCGATGGGGACAAGCCTGCTGTGACTGCGCCCCCAGCCCCAGCAGTGCCATAGAGGGAGCCCCTGTCTCTGCCTGCCAGATACCCCGGGCTGTCGCCATAGTGACACTGGGACCTGTGAGCAGGGAGGGTCCCAGAGCCCGGGCTCCAGCCCAAGGCCAAGCATCTACACAGCAATTAAACAGCCCCATGGCCCAAGCCCTGCGAGCCCAAGTCACCTGACTCAGGCCAGCCACGGGTGTCTGATTGCAGTGTGGACATACTCCAGGTGATGAAGAATCCGCTGCATCCTAGGTCATCGACTCCGATGAGCAATTCGCCTACTTGTTAAAAATCTGCCCCTTGTTTCTAGCCTGAATTTGTCTAGCTTCAACTCCCAGCCATCCGCTCTCCTGCCCTCGTTAAAAAAGGGGTCCGAAACCCCCTCCTGATAGACTGCGTCTGAGTCCCCTCTTGGCCGGGCATCACGGGTCTCACTCTCACCAAATCTAATCCCACAGGGCGAGGGCTGTAACCGGACCACCTCCGAGGGGCAAGCGGGAGCCAAAGCAGCGCCTGGTGAGAGAGGTGAGCAGCAGGGAGTCCTCCTCCGCTGGGGCTGGGCTGTGGGCTGTTGTGAGGAGCTGGGTTAGCTCAGGGAGCGTCTCCATAGCTCTTTATAGGCCTTTTTAAGGCTCACAGTACCGCTAGGAAGTATCATAATGGATGTCGCCATCACCCTCTGCTGGATGGTCTCAGAACTCCTTACTGTGTGTCATAAGCATTGCCCTGTTAGTAACTAGTGGAGAGTCTCCTTTAGCTCGCCTTGTGAAGCGGGGGGATCTGAGTTCTGATTCCATGGTTCCCATGAAGCACCGAATGGTCACCAGGGGGCAGCCACATGACCCCCACAAAACCCGCAGCGTGGCTCAACCGCCATCCCTATTGTGCAGACTGGGGAAACGGAGGCCCAGGTTAGCGACTTGCCCGCGGCCACAGCAAGTCAGTGGCAGAGGGCCGGAGTCACCAGCTCTCTGAGCGATGCTTCTTAAAGGGACGCGGCCCAACAGCTTTGTCCGCCACGTTGAGTTTGTTCACAAAGCCCGGGGAACATCAACATTCTCTTTGTTGAAACCAATAGCAGTGTCTTACGGGTGTGGGAATGGACAGAGGGATAGAGGGGTGCTTATGGGGATGGATAAAAGAGGCCGGTGGCAGGCCCATGTAGATTACTCTCAGGCTCTTCCCTGCTCCCGTGCGTGGGGATGGTGCCTGACCAATTGTGAGAGCTCCGGGTTAGAAGCCATTTTTGATAAAGTCACCCATAAATTAGCCAGTTCCCAAACATTTTGGTGCCCCCCCTTGCTCCCAGGTGACCCCTGTGCAGATCCCACGTCCCCGCTCTGCCCTGCAGCCCCAGTGTGCTGGCAGTGCCGCTCCGGCAAGCCCGGGCAGCAGTTACCCACCCCAGCATTGGGTTCTGCCACCCCAGCTCGCCGTGTTGGCGCTGCTGCCACCCCTACCCTGAGCCGTGGGAGTTTGGTGCCAGCCTCTCAGTGCCTTGCCCCGTGGGTGGCTGCCCTCCCCTGGGGGATCTGAGCTGACCTCCCCTTGCCAGGGGCACTCCCCTTGCCAGGAGGTCCCTGGCTCCCGCGCTGAGGGGTCTGGAGCAATGAACAGTGAGGATGCAAATTACTCCCTGTGAGGCTCTTGTGCACGGTATCCCGGCAAGGCCTTGAAGAGTCTGCTCTGGGCAACTGAATGCAGCTACCCTGGGCGCAGCTCTGCCAGTGCACTGCTCCCCAGTGTACAGCCCCTTCCCGCCCCTTCACCCCTCAGGCCCCCCGGCACTGCCCATGCCTCTCACTCCTAACCTCCTGTGATTCCAGCCCTGCCCCTTCTCCCTAGCTTCGGAAATGCTCCGTATTCCTGACCTGGAGCCCCTCACCTATCCCATCCCTGAGCCTCTGCCCCCTCAGCTCTGCCGATGTGCCTCAGTTCTGACCCAGAGCCCCCCTGCTATCCCAACCCTGATCTCCTTGCCTCCTTCCCCCCACCTACCCCTGATCTTCCGCTGCCTGACCAGTTCCTTCAGTTTTTGGCCTGTGCAGACCATGAGCAGAGACGGTTGGTTCCAGGACAAGGACAAAGTCCCCTGGGATCTAGGTTGGAAGCCCCCAAACTCATGTCTCACCTGCAGCTGGAGACTTGCAAATCCCCAGTAACGGGCTCTTGAAATAGTGGGAGGGTGACGTGGGTTAGAGAAACCAGGCGAGACAATGAGAAGGCGAGGCCAGGCGCTGACGTGGAGGGGACAGTCCGGAGCCCCACGGAGCAATCGTGTGGCTTTGCCCGAGCGAGCCGAGGTGCAGCCTGCGTTGCGGCGGGAATGACCGTTCCCTCCCACTGGCCAAGGCTCTAGGCCCCGCAGAGATGGGAGAAGGTGAGACCCAGGCCTGCATGGGCAGTGCTTAAAGTGTGCAGGGGGAGGAGAGTCTCAAGGGGTCGCAGACTCAGCCAAAACCCCCCCCCACCAAATTAAAAATGGAGCTGGCTGGCTGAGGGGGCGCACTTGAAGCACCTGTGTGTGGGGAGGTATACTGCTCCCACCCCCAAGGAGGAGGCAGCTGGAGGAGATGGGTAGAAAGATGGGTTTAACTCTAATGAAAAGATTTGCACTCGGAGGCAAGGAATGGGGTCTGCTGCTGAGGCGCTCAGGGCAGCGGCTGGCAAGGCTGGAGTTTCCTGCTGGGCCCAGCACCCGCCATGGGGCTGGCTTTGCAGGAGAGCCCAGCATGCATGGAAAGCCTGGCCCCATCCGTTCAGCAGCCAAGCCCGTCGGAGTCTCCCGGGCTGGGGCTGGGTGGGTCCATGTCTCCTCACTCGGCGCTGCTGGTGTTGATTCTGCAGGCAGCCTCCTGAACGTGAGCGTCAGCGACCGGGGCCGCCCTGACTCCCTCTTCCTGTCGTGGGATGAGCCGGATGGGGGTGCCCTGGGCTACACCCTGGCAATCTACACGCTGGAATTGGACGCGCTGCTGCAGAATGGCTCGGCTGGACCCAACGCTACCAGCTTCCAGTTCCAGGGGCTTGTCCCCGGGGCAGGCTACAGCATTGAGGTCACTGCTGCTCTGGCCTGCGCGGAGGCCTCCAGCCAGAGAGTCAGTGGCCAGACAAGTAAGGGCTCCCTACGTTCTCCACTGCTATCACCCTCTCCTGCCCCAGGCTGGAGTGATGTGAGCCCCAAAGGAGGCACTGAGGGAGCAGGCCTTGTGTTACCCCCAAACCAGGGGCAGTGATTGCAACTAGCCCTTGTATGGGAAGAGCCCTTGTCCAGAGCTTGCAAAGGGCAGAGGACAGGAAAAGCCCTGCATGGCAGAGAAGGGGACACAGGATGAAGCACAGCCTATTCCCCCGCTTAATCTCCCACCCCCTCCAGGGTTAGTCCCTTTGCCTGCCCCCTTGGCACTTAACCAGCACCAGCTCACACTCACGCCAGGGCTCCAGAGACCAGCTGATGACATCCAGGCGGGGGCTCTGGCCAGAGCAGGGACCCCTTGTTGGCTTCTTTCCAAATCAGCCCGGCATTCAGCCTTGCAGAGGAAGGCGATCCAGACCCAGGGCAGGGTGCCCTGCTGTACCTGGATCCCCCCCCACCCCGGCTCCCTCACTGTTTGGGAGAACCAGGGGCGTGGCGTGGACGGTGGCACCAGCACTGCTCTGAAGCCCCCCTGCTCTTCCAGCCCAGTGGCGGGGAAGGGAAACATGGAGATTCAGGGCAGGGGGGATTGGTGGGGAAAGGTGCTGAGGAAGGGAGAGCGGAGCGATGAGGGGTGAAAGGAAGCGGGGCAGGCACCGGGCTCCCAGAGGCATGGATTGGCAGGAGGGTGGCTGGGGGCTATTTATGGTCACACTTAACAGGATGATCTTCGTGGGAAGGTCACTCTGCAGAACTGGCACCAGAGGGAGACGCTCCAAGCCCCAGTTTTCCCAGTGAATTCCCAGAGCCCGACTCTAGGGCAGATCCCATTAGATCCTATTGGGTCTCTGGTACGGGGGCACAGAAATCCCTGCCAAAGCGTCCCCCAGGGACAGAGCGGTGGCTGAGCTGTGCTGACAAAGGGGTGATATGCTCAGGGGGTCTAGCTGGGAGGGTGCTCTGGTCGAGAGGTCTAGTGGGGGCATTCAGCCAGGTGGCTCTGGCTGGGTGGCTCTGGCATGGAGTCTAGCTAGATGGATCCAGCCTGTGGGGGGATCTGACAAGGACCCTCTCCACGCTCGGTGGGCGCCTGGTCAGTCTCACGCCATGGCTGTGCGGCGGGCACACTGTGGCTGCCAGGAGACGCCGTCTGTGTTGTGTTTGGCACAGGCCCTGCTCCCGTGCACAACGTGAGTCTGAGCAGCAGCGGGAGCCCCTCGGCCCTGCGAGCCTCCTGGACGGACGCCCCCGGCCAGAAGGACGGCTATCGGCTTGTTCTCTACCACCTCGACTCCCAGGGGGCCGTGAGGAACGAGTCTGTCCCCGGAGCCGTCTCCACCTTCCTGTTCGATGGGCTGCTGCCTGGCAGTGAGTACGCCCTGAGGATCAGCACGCTGGCTGGGGCGAGGCAGGCCAGCACCAGCACCCATCAGTGGACGGGTAAGCAGAGTGGGTGGCCTGCAGCTGCAAGCCCTGGCGGGGCTATGTGCCAGTGACGACAGCATGTCTGTACCCTGGTGGGGACGGGCTCTCCTGGGTATGTGGGAGCTGGGCCAGCAGCCAGCTTTAGCCAGGCCCTTATCTGTGGGAGCTGGGGCTGTGGGGCGTGAGACTGGCCCGAGGGGTGAGCTGGGGCTTTGGTCCACTCGCATTGTATGTATGTGAATGGGACGGGGGGAGCCCCCGACTGGTGGTTGAGGCCTAGAGAGCGGATTAGCCTGCTCGCCTCTGTTCCCATCCCGGCGCTGGGTGGGTTTATTTCTATTTACCGTGAGGTACTCATCCCTGTGGCGTGAAGAGCAAGGAACGCCTGCACCTAAACTGCCCCGCCCAGCCCCAAGACCATTCACAGCTTCCCCCTTGCCTGGCCCAGACTGGCTGCTGTGCCCTCCTCCCTCCATCCAGCAGCCTTGGCCCTGGGGGCGCTGGCAGAAGGGCCCCAGCTAGTCTGAGCTATGGAGCTGGTTCAGTGTCCAGGCCTGTCCCTTCCCACTGGTCCCGGCACCCCGAGAAGGCCCTTTCCTATGGAGCAAGAGAATTAATCCAACTTGGACTGTGCCCGGCTGCCCCTGCTTAACCCTCCCCTCACCTGGGGCAGCCCAGCCCCGGGCTGGCACGTGCCCTAACACCAAGGTTGCACAGAGGCCACAGGCTGCCCTGGTGCAGCGAGGGGCTGCTCTCAGCTGGGAAGGAAACAGGAGGAGATCAGCATCAGCAGAGCCCTGCACAGCGGAGGGGCCAGTGGGTCAGGAGGCTGTCTGCGTGGCTGTCTCTAGCACGGACACAACGATCCCTGGGTGCATCTCAGCGGGAGGAGCCCAGTGACTCTCCTGAGGGCATTCAGGAATCTCCCATAGGGAGCCGTGGCCAGGCCATCCTCATCCTCTGCCCGGCATACTGGGGTAGGACTAGCTGGGAGCCACTCAGCCCCCCTTGGGCTTCTCTGGTTACTGCCTGGCTGACCCGCCAGCGGTGGAACCTGGTGCCAGGCAGGCCCCCCAACTCCGCCCCATAAAATGATCAACCTCCTCACCCACACACCCCGTACCCTTGGCAGGCTGGGCACTGCCAGGCACAAATCTCCCCAGCTCCTGTCTGTGTCCTCAGCACCCACCGCCCCGGCAGCGCTGACACTCCAGAGCTTGGGCTCCAGCACCAGCCTCATTGCCTCCTGGAGCGGTGCCGAAGGTGCTGCCTGGCTACACTTAACCCTCCACAACCTGCTCTCCCGCACGGTGACCAGGACAGTATCAGCCAAGAGGGGTCTCTCCAACTACACCTTCCAGCACCTTAGCCCTGGCACCCCGTACCGTCTGGGGGTGAGCGTCGCTGCTGGGCCGTACCGGGCAGCGGGGCCCAACGCCACCGCCTGGACATGTGAGTACGGCTCTCCAGAGACAGGGGAGGGGGCATAAGAACATAAGAGCGGCCACACTGGGTCAGACCAAATTTCCATCTAGCCCAGTATCCTGTCTTCCGACAGTGGCCAATGCCAGGTGCTCCAGAGGGAATGAACAGAACAGGGAATCATCAAGTGATCCATCCCGTCGCCCATTCCCAGCTTCTGGCAAACAGAGGCTAGGGACACCATCCCTGCCCATCCTGGCTAAACGCCATCGATGGACCTATCCTCCATGAACTTATCTAGTTCTGTTTTGAACCCTGTTATAGTCTTAGCCTTCACAAAGAGTTTCACAGACTGACTGTGTGTTGTGTCAAAAAATACGTCCTTTTTTTGTTTTAAACTTGCTGCCTATTAATTTCATTGGGTGACCCCTAATTCATGTGTTATGAGAAGGAGTAAATAACACTTCCTTATTTACTTTCTCCGCACCAGTTGTGATTTTATAGACCTCAATCATATCCCCCCTTAGTCGTCTCTTTTCCAAGCTGAAAAGTCCCAGTCTTATTAATCTCCCCTCATGGAGAAGCTGTTCCATGTCCCTAATCATTTTTGTTGCCCTTTTCTGAACCTTTTCCAATTCCAATATATCTTTTTTGAGATGGGGTGACCACATCTGCATGCAGCATTCAAGATATGGGTGTACCATGGATTTATAAAGAGGCAATATGATATTTTCTGTTTTATTATCTATCCCTTTCTTAATGATGCCCAGTATTCTGTTCGCCTTTTTTGACTGCTGCTGCACATTGAGTGGATGTTTTCAGAGAACTATCTACAATGACTCCAAGATCTCTTTCTTGAGTGGTAACAGCTAATTTAGCCCCCTGGTGATGCAGCGTCTGCCTTACGCCACGGCCCATCACTGTTGAGCAGGGCAGCTCAGGAGCCAGTGGGCAGCATGGCCAGCTCCCGCGATGGTGCTTTTTCTGAAAGCCCTGGCTCCTGGAGTCAGGTGATGACGTTAGACTCTCAGATTCTGTTTTTAAAAAGAGTCAGTTTCCAGCCCTCGTGATTGGGGAGCAGAGCCTGAGAACGTGAACCCTTGATGCTCAGGTCAGACAGTGGAGAGAGGGAGAGCGAGAATGGATTGTTTGAAAACATGCCATGGTTTGTTTTTAAGGCAATCCTATGATTTTTGGGGCCCTGCTCCTGATTTGTGAGATTACAGATATTCCTGCACCCTCTTTTCAACTAACTATCCAGGTAGCTACATCCGGGAGAAATGCTTCTTGTTAACTGTGGTGCAGTTACTTTTGGAAGCTGTGCATCTCATCAGCTGCCTGCTTACTGCAGAGCGTCTCTGACTAGACTCATTCTCTGATGCAACTGCTGCCTAGAGATTAACACAATGTTACATGGTGCCAAAACATTCCAAGGGTCTGTTCCGAACTGGGAGTTAGTCTCAAGAACAGGCCCCAAATCAAATAATGAAACAGTAGCAGGAACGGGATGAGATGAAGCCGGGGAGAATTTAGGCTGACTATCCAGAATGATGTCCTGACGATGAGCTCTATGAGGCTGTGGTCTTGTCTCCCAAAGGGGAGGGGTGCAGGTGCCATTACTTGGGACAGTTAAACCGAGTCTGGTATAACATGGTGTAAGGAACAGTTCTGCTCTGGCCTGTGTGAGAGCGAAGGGTTAGCTGATCTAAGTCTTCTCCATCTCCTACATCTCTAATTCATGCTTCTGTCTCTTCTGGGGGAACTCCCTTTGGCACAGAAGCTGGGGAGGGCAGGACAGAGATAAGGGGCAAGGCTGCATGGGGGAGGCTGGCACTGCCTGCTCTAGCCAGTGCAGTCACTGACTTCTCCCTGAAAAGGAAATGGCTTCTGCCCTGGGTGAGTGGATGAGCCTGTCAGCGTGTGCCAGGGGGTTCTTTTTAGGAGATGTTTGAGCTGCTGGGCACTGACCCTCCACCCCTGTGTTCTCCTCCCTCCCAGACCCCCTGAGCCCAGTCAACCTGACCCTGAGCATCACTGGGGAGGCTGGCTCATTGCAGGCTCGCTGGACCCCGCCTGCTGGAGAGAGGGACTATTATCTGGTGACCTTGCATCAGGGAGAGAGCAGAGCCCTGGCCAGGAACGTGTCTGTGGGAGGAGACAGCGCTCACGTCAGCTTCCATGGGCTGAGCCCTGGGAACCAGTTCTCGGTGCGAGTGACAGCCGTGGCTGGGCCTCACAGGGCACCTTCTCCGAGCGCCACCGCCTGGACACGTAAGCAGCGATCCCGTGCTCGTGACCCGAAGGCACTGGAGGGTCAGGGAGGCCAGGACAACAGCCTGCCTCATGACCCCTCGCTGCTGATGGGCTGGGCTGTTAGAGGTCCCAGTGGGTAAGCCTGGCCCATGCATGGCTCTGGGGTGGGCCATGGCACCAGAAGGTCCTAGAGGAGGGAGGGCAGGGCTGCCTGGCTGGGCATGCTGTTGGCACTGGGGTCACTCTGGGATGGAATGAGGATCTGACAGAGGAGTTCTGGTATACCAGCTGGCCTGGCACAAGGTCACCTGGCCATTGATCACGTGGCTGGTGCTCAGGATTGGCGAGCTTCGTGAGCATGCTACCCGCTGTCACCGGAAACCAGAGCCTGGGGCCTGGCCTGGAGAGCGGTGCCGGAGGGTGATGCAGTGCCGGGCTTTGCACAGCACAAATCTCACCCTGAATGGGCTGTGAAGACAGAGCTTCCCCATTGGGGTCACCCTGGCTCTGTGGCTAGCAAAAGACCCTCTATCTCCAGGGCCGTCAGTCCTGCCTCTCCCCCCAGTGCTGAAGTCCCTTCAAATGAGTGACAGGGCATCAGAGTGACGCCACCAGCTGCCCCCAGAGTTCCATGCGGCTGTGCTCGCGATCCCATGCGTGAAGCAGCCACTGGGGTGCTGCCTGGGGAGGGGCCCCTCCCCTGGCTTCCCCCACGCAGCGTGGTTCTGAGTGTACTGACCACGGGGCTCTTTCTGCTTTGCAGAGCCACTAGTGCCACCTGGCGTGAGCCTCTCCAGCCAGGGGAGCACCTCCACCCTGCATGCCCATTGGACGGAGGTGGCCGGAGCTGGGTACGTGGCAGCGTTGTACTCCCTGGAGCCCCCTGCGCTGGTGAAAAATAGCTCCGAGGTGAGAGGTGTCACCAACCTCACCTACGAGGGGCTGAGCCCGGGGACCCCCTACGCCTTTGTGATCAGCACGGTGGCTGGGCCTTACGCCTCCCCGCCCCTGCGCATCACCAACTGGACATGTGAGTGCCACCAGTGCCCGCCAAGGGGGCTGACAGGGATGGAGATGGGGCCAGGGACCAGTGGGCTTCTCAGCCGCTCATCCTGGTGACATCACAGATCAGTGCTTGTGGCCTCCCAGGTGCATCCTTTGTGACCTCACTGACTAGAACAGCAGAAGGATCAGAAGGACCCTGGGGTTTAGTGACACATGGAACCCATAGGTCAGTCCAGTACAGCGTCTGGAGTAGCCCACCCGATCAGAGCGTAGGTCTGTCTAGCCCAGTCCATATTGCCATATTGCGTCAGCCATAGGCCCCTTTACTAAGCTACCTCCCCTCTGCTGCGTCTGATTGGGCCATGCGTCCACCAGGTCGGTTATCCACCTTAGATCGGGCCACAGGTCTAGACTGAGTCCAGTATCCACCCCCTGCCACACCAGTTCAGGCTGTCAGCCCAGCCGGCCAGCCTCCCACCTCTTGCCGCACTAGATCAGACCGTCAGGCTTATTATCCCACCTCCCGCAGGGACCAGCACTTGGCACTTCATTGGGAAGCGAAACTCCCCAAAATGCACGTGAATCACTGTGCCCTGCTGGCTCTGAGCAGAGGGTCGGCAGGTGACCCGCTAGACCTTCAGCAGGGGCCCTGATGGCTGAGGTTTGTTTACCCTGAGAATATGGGGCAGGATTCTCCCCTGGTCCCCTGGGGCTGTGGATCCCGCTGTGGCAGTAATAGTCACAGGGGAGGGTGTTCCAGGCCAGGCAAGTCTGGGACCATGGCAGAGCCCATGGGAGGCTCTAGCCGTCTGCTCCCGATCCATTGCCCAGCTTCGACTCCAGTCCCTTTTCTCCCCTAGATCCTTCACCCGTGGATGAGCTGAGCCTCAGCAACCAGGGACAAAGCACCTCCTTGCGCGCCTCCTGGAAAGAAGCTGCTGCTGGCAGCGTGAATTACAGTGCTGTCCTCCTCGAAGCCAAGCCGCAGGTGTGGCTCAGGAACGTGACTGTGGGGGAGGGCTGCACTAACATCACCTTCGCGGGGCTGAGCCCCGGGCGTCAGTACACCCTGGAGATGGCTGCCGTGGCTGGACCTTACAGATCGCCTGTGCGGAAGTCCACGGACTGGACATGTGAGTGTGGGCCGCGCTCCCAAACCCTCCTGTCTCCTGAGCTGGCCGTAGCATGGGCGGTTTAGGCTCCAGGGGAATGGAGAATAGTGACAGCCGGGGGTCTGGATACAACAGTGTAGCAGTGGGCGCTTTGGGAATGCTGGAGCTGTGAAGATGGCTGTCTGGCTGGTCAGAGATGTGTGACTGGAGGTGGCTAGCCAGGAGGAGTCTGAGGGCCCAGTTCAGCAGATGAGACTCCAGTGCAATTGGTGGAGTTAAACCAAGACTAAAAGTAGCCCCAAATGGGCCTGATTCTCCCCTCCCTGGCCCTTGTGTGTCCTGCCTATTTGTGCAAAATGAGTGCCAACCCCTCGGGATGCCCAGCATTTGACACTCCTTTTGCACAGCTGTAAACAGCTCCCAGAGTGCCAGGCAGATTCAAATGAGGCCTGGAGTCTAGCTCTGGTTTAGATCCACCCCTATGCCCAGGCCAAATTTCTGTAGGTCCCATGGTACTTTGCGTTGACATATGTGCAGCATTCCTCTACACACGAACTTGACGCCCCTGAGATCCCTCCCATCACATATGTCTGTTTCACCCGAGCAATGAGATCCGGTAGTTCTGCCCTGGCTCCACGCACGTGGAGGTGTTTCTTGCTTCCCACCTGTAGGCTGCGCTTTCCGTGGAAGGAATTCCGTTTGGGGTTATAGGGACTCCCGACTCTCGCTGGCAAACATTTTAAAAGTGGCGAGGTGGGTGCCAACTTCAGGCGTGAGGACGCTGCTCCGTGCAGTGATGTTGCTCGTACGTGGCGCAAGGTTGCTTGATCCCACCAGTTGATCATTGGTGCTTAGCAGAAGGCTGGCTATTTGTGGAGCCTGGCTGGGCAGATTATCTGAGACAAATGCAGCTGGAATCTTAGTCCCCTACCTGGACTGTGACCTTTTAGGACTGTGGTTAATACAAACTTATTTTATTAGTGGACTTTTTTATGGTGCCCATCACCAGAATATCTGGGCACTTCCCTACCATCAGGTTCAGCCTCCCAGCACCCCTGTGAGTGAGGGAGGTGTTATACCCATTTTACAGATGGAGGAGCACCAAGGCTGCTGACAGGTTCACACCATGGCAGAGATGGGAATAGAACCCACATCTCCTGCCCCCCACCCCAAGCCTGTGTCTAAACCCCCAGCCCAGCCTTTCTCCCTCAAGAGCCACAGCTCCAGCTCCTGGGCCCCTGTCCCACTCTCTGCATCTCATTCTTCCCACATCCATGGCACGGCAGCTACTAGCCATTTACCCACCTCTTCCTTTCAGACCCTTTGGCCCCATCTGGCGTGACCCTGACCAGTAAAAGACACCCCCTGGGTCTCTCTGCCGCCTGGCACAGGGCTTCCGGGGACAGAGACCGGTTCCTCCTCCACCTCTACAACAAGGAGCTCTTGGTGCAACAGAACATCTCAGTGGGGCCAGACACTCAGAACTTCACTTTCCTGGGGCTTCGCCCTGGGATCCAGTACTCCGTGGAGGTGACGGCCCTGGCGGGACCCTACAGAGCCTCGGCGCCATCTACCACCGCGTGGACGTGTGAGTACAGGCTGCGGCCTATGGGGATGGTCTCCTGCAGGGTGTGGGATCCTGGCATCGCCTGCAGTGCCGGAGACTCTGGGTCTGTCCACGCTGCAATCAAAGGCGTGGCTGCAGCTTGTGCAGACGTAGCTTTGCTCTAGCTGGCACCAATAACCATAGCAGTGAAGCTGCGGCAGCATGGGCTGGGGCCATGTTCCTGTACCAGATGTGGACTGGCTACGAGCTTGCTTATAGACGCCAGATGCGTTCAGCATGACATCCTTTAATGCTCTGCCCGCTATGGCAGAGGTTAGCTTTAAATAAGATATTTTACACACAGTAGAACAGCATGCACTGAACAGTATAACACAGTTTAGCATTCCATGACACCTCCCCCTTTAAGTTCTACATTCCTACCATTTGCAGTATTCACAATGTCACAATTCGGGGTAGGCGGAAAATGCCCTTTTCCCTGTTCAGCTTCGGTCCAGACTGACTGATTAGGCTTAGGTCTTTGTTGAGGGTTTTGTTGTTCTTCCATCGAAGATTCATATATCAGAATATCGTCCATGAAAACGACAACTCCGTTTGTGTTCATTAACAGTTCTGCCATCTTTCTTTGGAAAATGTTATGGGGCCCTGGCAATCCCAAAAGGTAATCTTTGAAAGCAAAACCATCCAAATGGTGTGATATATGTAGTAATTTTAGCACTTTCTTTGGCTAAACTGAATTTGCCGCTTGAGGCATCCAGCTTGGAGAATACTGTCGCTCCTTTCACTTTGGGGAGGAATTCATCCAGTGTTGGGCGGATAGATTGTTTCTCTCACAACTGCTTCATTAAGTCTTTTAAGTTCCACACAGATTAATATTTTTCCATTTTTCTTTATAACCGGTACCATTGAGGTAGACCATGTTGCTGGCTCAGAGATTTTCTCGGTTATGCCAATCCGCTTCATTCTCTTTAACTAAGGCCTTGGCTACACTCGCACTTTATACCGCAATAAAGCTGCCTAGAGCACTATACCTTACTCTCCGTCCACACTGGCAAGGCACGTAGAGCGCTCCTGGTACTCCACCTCCACGAGAGGGATAATGGCTGTTGTGTCTTGGCTGAGATGCCCCAGGGTCAGTGTGAACGAAGAGTTAAGTTACTGCGCTCTGATTGACTTCCAGGAACATCCCATAATCCCCTTAAATCAAGTGGCCTCTCTTCTCTTTGTTGTGAAATCGGCTGTGGAATGCGGAAGTGTCGTTTCAAAGCGCCCTTTCAAACAGCCGGCTGCTTATCTGCTCCCAGCTGCTTATCTGCAACAGTAAATGTTTGCTGTGAGTGGGTGGGGGGAGAGAGGGGTCTGCACTTACAAGACAGCTGCTGACACACTGTCAGCACTCCAAAAAACCCACTCTCTCTCTCCCCCCGCATACACACAACACACTCCTGTCACACTCCACCCCACCCCCCGCATTTGAAAAGCACGTTGCAGCCACTTGAACGCTGGGATAGCTGCCCATAATGCACCACTCCCGATGCCACAGCAAGTGCCGCAAATGTGGCCACACCACTGTGCTTGCTGCTGTCAGTGTGGACAGACTGTAGCGCCTTCCCTAGTGCGCTCTCCGAAGGCTGGTTTAACTCAAAGCGCTCTACATCTGCAAGTGTAGCCATGGCCTCAGTTTCCACTCTATGAAGTAATGGGATAGGACTGCTGTGAGGTGTATGTACACTATATGGTTCAGTATTGTTTATTAAGGTGATTTGTAATGGATTTCCTCTCAAAAGTCCAGTATCACCAAATAGGCCATTGAGTTCTTCCATCTTTCTCATTAGGCCCATCGTGGTGCCACGCTGCGGCTGAGAAGGCTGTTGGTCTGTGGTCCTTTGGTTACATGCAATCTGAATGCAAAGCTTTTGTCTTTGTAAGTTGTTTCTATGGCAAACTAGCCCATGCAGTTCAGAATACATCCAGGGCTAACCAGAGCTGTGTCAGGTGACTTCAGCTCTGGGAAGGGTTGAAGATGGTTGTAAGTATTGGTTGTAAGTACCCTCTGAGCTATGACTCTGACATCAATTGCTGAGTCAGTTTTAAAGCCAATAGTCTTGCCGAGAATATCCAGTTTCACTCTCCAGGCAGGTTCTATGTCATCACAAGTGATAGAGCGGAGAAACAATGGCTTTTGATTGTCTGCAATATGTCAACTCCCTGACTGCTTTGATGCAGCAAACAACTGCAAAATGTCCATATTTCATGCATTTATTACAGCATGTGCCTCTGGCTGGATATGCATCATCTCTTGGGATATGATTTCCCCCCACACTTTGTGCATGTAAGCTGGAATTTGTCCCTCTTAGCCTGGGAGTTCTCTCTCCTTGCCTCAGGGATTTTATGATAATGACTTTTAACACCCATGTGTCTGTTTACAGTTTCTAAGCTGGTTTCAGGACTTCCAAGTTTGTCAGTTTCGCTAGAAAATATATTTTCATGTTTTGCATTCCCCAAATCAGTTTTCAGCCAATGTATGCAGAGCTCTTATAAAACAGTCAACATTTTCCCGTTTCTTGAATTCTCTGGTGAAAACATGCTCTTCCAGAAACCACGTTTCTCAGAGGTATAAAGTATGTGTCAAACATAGCGAGAACCTTTTCATAGTCATCTTTGTGACTGTCTTTAGTAAAGTCAAAGGATTGAAAGATATGCTCTGCCTGCTTCCCCATAAAAGAAATTAAAGCAGATACCTGTATATCTCCAGTTCCTTTGTGCAGCTTGTTTGCAATTTGAAATCTTGCAAAATACTGTTTCCAGTCTGTCCATTGGGAAGGTTTTTGAAAGCTGCGGTGCTCTGGAGCATTGAAGAGTGGCATGTTGATGATCTCCTGCAACCTTTGTTGCTGTTTTCCTTCTTCTTTTGCTCTTAGTTTACTCTTGACACCATGTCATGCTTCTGTACCAGATATGCACTGGCTACAGAGCTTGCTTGTACACCAGATAGGTTCATCATAAGATGTTTTAATGATCTGACTGCTGAGGAAAGCTTTAAATCAGGTATTTTACACGATATTTTACATGTAGTGGCTGAGCAGTACAATACACTTTAGCATTCTATTGCACTGGGTATGTACTGGAGCAGGTAGCCTGCACTGCACTGCTATCAGTATCCGAGCTAGCTGAGTACGTCTGCACATGCTGTGATTACACCTCCAGACTATGGTGTAGACATCCCGTTTGTCTCCGCTTCCAGCATTTGCAATGACACGACCGCTAGCAACAGATATCTCCAACGGCTGGTGATGGGGCATTAGATGGGGAAGGGCTTTGAGTTACTACAGAGGATTCATTCCCAGGTGTCTGGCTGCTGGGTCTTGCCCACATGCTCAGAGTTTAACTGGTCGCCGTATTTGGGGTCAGGAAGGAATTTTCCTCAGATTGGCAGAGACCCTGGGTGTTTTTCGCCTTCCTCTGCAGCGTGGGGCACGGGTCAGTTGCAGGTTTAAACTAGTGTCAATGGTGGATTCTCTGTAACTTAGTCTTTAAACCATGATTTGAGGAGTTCAGTAACTCAGCCAGAGGCTAGGGGTCCATTCAAGGAGTGGGTGGGTGAGGTTCTGTGGCCTGCCACATGCAGGAGGTCAGACTAGATGATCACGATGGTCCCTTCTGGCCTTAAAGTCTGTGAGTCTGTGCTACAGAGACTGCTGGGCCAAAGCAGACAGGTGAAGAGTTCAGCAAGAGCCATGAGTGCTCAGCGCTGCTGGGAATCGTTGGGTGCCCAATATGGATTTAGGGGCCTGGAATTAGCCTCAGGGCCTGGGATGGCTTTGGGGGCCTGCCTGCGAGTTCCAGCATCCACAGGTGGGACTGGGGTCCTAGCGTGGACATGGGGGCTTGCGCTGTAACAGCCGTGAAGGGAGCAGAGAAGCTGTAAGAGGAGGGGAGGCAGCTTCTGTGTCTGCCCGTTGCGGGGATGCTGAGCTGAGAGTTGTCTGCCCTTAATGGCAATGCCAGCCCCAAGTGTAGCGCTGGAAGTACACAGGACACCCCAGAGCCCATGTGTCACTGTGTAGCTGTGCCCCAAACAGCTTGGGTAAGGCACAGGCGAAGTGCATGCTGTGTCCCCCGCTACAGGCTGGCCTGCTAGATAACAGCTTGCTATTGCTGCTGCCAATGAATGGGGCTTCTCCTTTTGCCCAAGTGGTTTGTGCTGCAGATAGGAAGCTCCTGGGTTCACAGGCTAGGCCTCATCAAATGGTCTGGTGTAGCCCACAGGATTATTTTGCTAGCTATTATATCCTACTAATCCAGCCAGCAGTATCAATTCATATGTTTCTTTTTCTGAAATTAATCTCTTTTATTCTTCTTTTATTTTATTAGTATTTATTCCTTGGAATTTAAGATGTGTTGAGGCATGTGTTTTCTAATAAGAAGTTTTGCTGAAACGCAAGATGCCTACTGGTTTATGAAACCCAGTAAGAAACTTCTCTATAGCAAAAAGTATATTCAGTTATGAATATGTCAGCATAAAGGCTGGCAACCTTTGGCTCAGTTTAAGAATGGGCCCTGAACTTTGGGGAACCAAAGGGAGGAACTATCAACATCATACCATAGGTTTATCCTGCATCTACAACCAGTTGGTAATCACAGGGTACACCACAACTCGGAGGTCACCAAGAGAGCTTAGGCTGGCAGTTAATGAGATAATCTTTATTAAGATATTTCGAAAGTAAGTGTCATAATCCACTAACCTATAGGAGAAGGGTACCCATACATTTCTTAGGGGACGGAAATAAGGTTTGGGTATAGTAGGCTGGGCCTGAAGTACATAGGTCAGGATCCTACAAAATACCTTGTAAGAGAGCTCTTCGGGAGTTCTGTTCTATTTTTTCTTCTTCTAATCCTTGAGTGGAGGCTGTTCTAACTCCCGAAGCTTCAGTTTCTTGGAGTACTTTTTCCAGGTCTCCTATATTCTATAAACTCTCTTTTCATCTATCTATCCATCTATTCTATCATCAATCACGCTATCAGCTCAGCTTGTGCAGTATAGTATAACTACTCAACATTCCTAACCATTGGGGAAGCCAGCACCATCACGTAATCAGGCATGCCAGGAGTGAGGCTGGTCCTTCACCTCCTATTACCATGTCCTCAAGGAAGGGTGTGAGTATGTTAGGTTAAGGTACTTATAATAGAAATGTTACCACCAGGAGTTTTGGAATTCTTTTACTGTTTTGCAGTTATAAGTTTCATTGCATTTCTTATTTTTATGTTAATTTCAATAAAGATTCTATCACGTTGGTATTGTCCTCAGTGTACGTGTTCTTGTCAAGCACCCCAAGAATCCTCTCCCCATATAGAACTCTTTGAGTTCTCGAACTCTGTAGTCTGAATTGGATAAGAACCTATAAATTTTCTGGTCAGATGCGATCAGTGGCGAGCCATTAAACTAATCCATTAAATTCAGGTCAACACTGGGCACCTACCATACAGATGAATTCAGGCTCCCAGCACCTCCATGAGCTATGGCAGTTTTTCTTCTCTTCCTCCATCTAACGCATCTTCCTGCCTTTATTTCCCCTCCCCAGATCCTGTGTCGCTGGCCAACGTGAGTGTGACACACGGGCCGAGTCCCTGGGAGCTGCACGTGGGCTGGATGGAGTCGGGCGTGGGGGGAGATCACTGGGTGCATCTCTACGCGGATGAGTCTCTGTCCATCATCAAGAACGTGTCTGTACGGCGTGGAGCTGCTCACGTCGACTTGGACGGCCTGGTGCCTGGGGCGCGGTACCGGGTGGAGATCGTCTCACAGGCCGGACCCCACCGCACCTCCTCGCAGACAGCCATCGGCTACACAGGTATAGCATGGGCCCGCTGGGTGTAACCGCCTGGTGTGTTAAAGGGCCCCCCATCCATTGAGCCACAGAGGATGTGAGTCTGTTACAGTCCTGGGGCATCGAGCGTTTGCTCAAGTTGTAGCAGCGCCTGCTCTTAGCTCTGGAGGTCCCTGGTTCAGCCCCCTGCTGTGTCAGCCCAGAGGGCGGTCATCACACTGGAGCTTCCACCGGGCATTGCTTTGGGGTACACATCCCCTGAGACTGAATGGCTCGGGATGCACCTGCTCATCAATATCAACGCTGGGCAGGATCCCGGGGAGCTCAGCCAGGCCTCTGATCCAAACCGAACCCCTGCTCGTGGGCTGGTTTGGGTCAGGGAAGTGCCCCCCGAGTCCCCTTTACCTTTGAGGCTGGGCTCAGCAGACTCGACCCCTCCGATTCTTAGTACTCCCCTGGGGACACATAGTGCACTAGAGCACGTCGGTCTCTGGGAGGATGGCACTAGCAGGTACCTGACAGCAGGGGCACAGCACTTGGGTTATTGTCTTTCACTGATTTCTGTATCAAATCCACTCAGTTTCACAAGCAAATGGTTTTTGTTTTCCCCTAACAGCCAGTCCTGCCCACTCCGCCTGGGATCTGAGAGTCAAGCTGGGTTCTTTCCATCTCACGCCTCCTCCCCAGTAACCAGGAGCCTGAGTATACAGGATTATGTCTCAGTCGCAGGCTACACCTATAACTCTCCTCACCTCGGTTTGAGTTCCTGAGGATGAGGAAAGAGGCCAGCTTGACTCTCAGCTTCCAGGCTGAGTGTGACAGGCTGGCCGTTAGAGAACAGCATGGGGGGAAAGGGGATCTTGGGAAGGAGTGCCATTCTGCCCTAACCCCAGGCCCTGGCTGCCCAGGAAGGAGTCAGAGAATGGGGTCCCCTGGCCCTCACTCCAGTCAGACACATGCTATTACCCTGGGCCATCACCGTCACCGCACGGCAGCATGGAATGGGGTGAGGAGCCGAGATCTCGAGCACCCACCGTGCCTTAGTCTGGCTGTGACGTGCCTGGGGCGCTGGCTCTCCTACCCTTTCTCTAAGGACACGGGACACGTGCCGTGTTTGCTCCTGCGGGCCCCTTGACACTCTTTCTCCCTGCTAGCCCCTCTGACGCCACTGTCCCCAGCCGTGACCAACGGGGGCAGCACCTCCGCTCTGGCGGTGCGCTGGGAGGCCCCCGCTGGACAGAGAGATGGTTACCTGGTCAGTGTGTATGAGGAGGGCTCCCTGGCAGCCGGGAGACACCTGAATGCGGGGAAGGACAGCACCAACGTCTCCCTGGCGGGGCTGGCACCGGGATCTTGCTACCACGTTGGAATCTCTGCTCTCGCCGGACCCTACAGCTCCGACCCCCAAAATGTCACCGGCTGCACAGGTGAGCACTCTGCCACTGGCCCGCTGGGCTGGGCGCTCGCAGGGTCTCAGTCTGGCTCAGAGGGGAGAACAGTCAGGAGCACTGGAGAGGTGATGGTGTTAGAGAGGCGGGTGCCCCGGTGCAGGGCTGGAGGCGTTGTCCTGCCAGAGGTGCCATGCTTTGGCACCATGTATAAAAAGCTGATGATCTGGCCAGATTTCGATGGGAACAATTGCTGTCCTCCTCCGTCCCCCTTCCCTTTCAACTGGACAGGATCCTTCATCACGTCCTGAGCTGTTCCTGTTGGCTGTTGCAGGGGTGTTAGGCTCCTCCTCAGAGGTGGCTGCATGTCAGCGGTGGGATTTCCCCTTCCCTTGTGGATCTCTCTTGCCCTAACTCTTCCCTCTCTACCTTTGCCCTGCAGTTCCAGCTGCTCCTGCCAACGTGAGCCTCACCAACTCAGGCAGCTCCTCGGTGCTGCATGCTGCCTGGGACGAGCCCCCTGGGGGCAGGGACCACTACCAGGTTATTCTGTACAGCCTGGCGCCCTGGGGCATGGAGACAGCTCAGTCCCTGGGACCCAACGCCCAGAACGTCACCTGGACTCGCTTGGCAGCGGGCCGCAGATTCGCTGCCCAAGTCGCTGCTGTGAAAGGTCCCTACGAATCCTCCTCTGTCAACGTCACCCAATGGACGTGTGAGTGTGAAGGGCCCATGATCAACCCCCCAGCTCCAACCCTATGCCCCCCTCTGCCCCGCTCAGAGCCTGGCTCCCTCTCCCCTATTCTGATCCTCCACCTCTAGGGACACCCTCTGCCCCTGCCGCCACCGGGGAACAGCCCCCCACTCTCCCCTCTGCCCAACTCCACTGCAGCATCCCTGCCTTTGGCCCCTGGGTGCCAGGCCCCACTCTGACCCTACCATCCCTGGGGGCCAGTCCCTCCCTCCAGTCCCTGACCCCCACACCTCCTCCCTTACCCAGCTGCAGGTCCCAGGGGTGCTGCCCTCTGTGCTGCACGGGCCAGCACCCCGCTTGGAGCTGCCAGCGTGGTCTATGTTGCGTGCTGCTCTCGGGAGATGCAAGCTGGAGGCCAGTGCTTGGTAGCGCCTCCACCTGCTGGATGAGAGGAGGCTGCCTGCTGGGGCTGGCTGTGCCCCTGGCAAGGGCAGGTGGGGCAGAAGCTGTGGTTGCTTCTGCCAGCGGAGGCTGACTGTGTCTCCCCTTCTCTTCCAGACCCCCTGGCCCCTGCCAACCTCACCCTGGCCAGCCCCTCTGCCTCTGCCCTACAGGTCTCCTGGACGGGGGCAGAGGAGGGAGGAGAGGGCTACACCGTGGATCTGTACGACGCCTCCTCCGGCCGGCACGTCGCCCACACCTTGCTCCCCTGGGGCGCTAGGAACCACACCTTCCAGAACCTGGCCCCGGGCACCCGCTACAGCGTGGGAGTGAGCGCCACGGCAGGGCCTTACCACTCCAGCACCCGCAACCTCACCCACTGGACACGTGAGTGCCCCACTCTGCAGCCAGGGACCCCTTGGCTCTCCCATCACAGCCTTGGCTTGGGGAGACCCGCATGGTGTCTAGGGGCCTGTCCTGGGTGCCACTTCAACTCCATCTGCCTATGTGCAATTGGGACCTGGGGGACGCCACTCAATCCTGCCTGGTACTGGGGGGGCACCTCCACAAAGGGGTCAGCCATTGGGAGCAGTAAATTTATTGCCAGTGTTTTCCTAAGGCCTTCCCCCTGGATCCGGGCAGGGCAGGGCACAGGGGCTGCTCTATCAGCCCTGCGACTCTGTCCCTGCTCCCCTCCTGCACCGCGTCTGGACACAGGGATCATGCCCAACATCCCAGAGGGCTGTCGGGGGCAGCCTGCTTTCCCTGCCTGCACCCCATGCTCCGGGCTGTGGGCTCCCGCTGCCTTGGATTGGGACTCGAGTTGTGTGGGGGATGGGCAAGCCCTTTCAGGGCCTAGCCGATCATCCCAAAGCACGACCCTAAAGCAGGGACCGTTCTGATCCCAGCCAGCTGGATTTCCCCCGCCCTCACTCCCGTCCCACTACATCCAGCTCGAGCAGTCTCTGTGGGGAACGTGGCCAGATCTCATGGCCGCGGGGCATCCAAGGGGAAGGCTGGGGCCGGGCAAGGGGAGGGGAGGGAGTCCCTGTCGAGGCTGGCTCAGAAGCCCCAGTGGTGGCGAGGCGGTTCTGTGATTGGTGTTTTCCCGCCAGCCCCAACAGAGCCCAGATCAGGCAGCCCCAGCCCAGCTCGGATGTGCCTGGCTCTGGCAGGCCCTAACTACGAGGCTGGGCTGGGTGGCCCCCAGCTGCAGGCTCTGTACCCTGAAGCATTTGGTTTCACCCTCAGGCCCTCTGGCCCCTCTGGCCGTGCGGGTGGCAAACCAGGGGCACCCCGACAGGCTGAGCGCGTCCTGGGGAGCAGCCGCCGGGGGCCGCGAGGGCTACATGCTGACCCTGTACCACCTGGGATCGGGCGCGGTGGCAGCCAGGGCCGTCGCTGGGGAGGACTCCCACAATTTCACCTTCGCAGAGCTGGCCCCAGGATGCCCGCACTCGCTGGAGGTCGTCGCCATCGCCGGGCCCTACAGGGCGGCTGCAGCCAATGTCAGCGACTGGACCTGTGAGTGCTGGGGTTATAAAGGGGTGGGGGGGGCGCATCAAGGGAGCGCTGCTTGCGAAGGGAGCATGAGGCCCTTGCAAGCGTAGAACAGCATCTGGGACGCTGCCTAGTGCTGGCAGGTGCTCAGATGCCAGCCGGTGACATCAGTGACTAAGGCAGGGGTGGGCAAACTAGGGCACATGGGCCACATCTGGCCCATGAGCCAATTTAATCCGCCCCTCAAGTTCCAGCTGGGGAGTGGGGTCGGGGGCTGCTCTGTGCGTACGTGCCGCGGCTCTGCACGGCTCCCGGAAGCAGCAGCATGTCCCCCCTCCGGCTCCTACATTTAGGGGCAGCTAGGTGGCTCCGTGTGCTGTCCCCACCCCGAGCGCCACCCCCGCAGCTCCCATTGGCTGGGAACTGCAGCCAATGGGAGCTGGGGCAGTGCACAGAGCCGCCTGGCCGTGCCTCTGCATAGGAGCTGGAGCGGAGAAATGCCGCTACTTCCAGGAGCTGCTTGAGGTAAGCGCCTCCCGGAGCCTACACCTCTGAGCCCCTCTCTCACCCCAACCCCCGTCCCAGCCCTGATCCCTCTCTTGCCCTCTGAACCCCTCGATCTGAGCCCGGAGCACCCTTCTGCACCCCAAACCCCTCATTCTTAGCCCCACCCCAGAGCCTGCACCCCCAGCCAGAGCCCTCACCCCCCCCATGCCCCTACCCCAGCCCTGATCCCCCTCCCACCCTCTGAACCCCTCGATCCCAGCCTGGAGCACCCTCCTACACCCCAAATCCCTCATCCCCAGCCCCACCCCAGAGCCCGCACCTCTAGCCGGAGCCCTCACCAGCCCCCGCCGTGCACCCCACCCTCCCTGCCCCAGACTGGAGCCCCCTCCCGCACCCTGAACTCCTCATTTCTGGCCCCACCCCAGAGCCCACACCCCCAGCCAGAGCCCTCACCCCCACCTGCGCCCCAACCCCAATTTCGTCAGCATTCAGGGCCCGCCATACAATTTCCATACCCAGATGTGGCCCTTGCGCCAAAAAGTTTGCCCACCCCTGGGCTAAGGGGAGGTGGGCTACCTGCACACTGCCCCGTTCCTATGGGGAGAAGTGTGCTTACACGCATACACACTCAAACAGACCTGCACCGTATATACACGCCCACGTGCCCAAGGACACAGAGAGATGCGCTCTCACATAGCTGTGTGCACGTGGACCGAACGTGCACGCACTGACGTGCCCGTGTGCACGATCACACAGACGGCTGCGCACGTGGATGTGAACACGCTCATGTATCCCACACGCCTCATGGGTGTGGTGCTGTGTCCCATGGGTGTGGTGCTCATGGGTCTAGTGGCACTGAGACCACTTAGAGAGAAAGAGATCAAATGAGTCTGCTCTACAGCCTCAGCTAACAGCCGGTTGGCTTTTAGCTCATGCGGTAGAGGCTCATGGGTCCCTGGTTCGATCCTGCCCACCGATGACCGGCGTCTGTCGGTGTTACACTCATGCGCACACATGGACATCTGCCTGCTCACACACATGCTAAGTTGTAGTGTGTACATAGCCTAAGTTGATGATCAGAGGCTCACGGGCTAGTGAGTGAGGATATTGGCAATGAGTGGTTACATATCAAACAAAATCAGAACACGCTTTCTAGAGACTAAATTTACTACCACGGTAGCCTCCAGTCTATCCATGTTTTGTCTCAAGCAAAATTCTCTCCCGCCTGTCCAGCCAGGGCCGCCTGAGACCTGCGTTCGGGAAGTGAAAAGCGCTGTCCTTTCTGTTCTTCAGTGAAGGTTGCCCGGGTGTTATCTTTGCCTTCTAGAAATACCCCCCGCCCCGTTCACTGTCTTTGCTCCCAGACAGGAGAACCCCCCGTGGCTTGTTTTCCCCCTATACTCCTTTCCTGGGGATTTCACAGCTCTTTGTTTGACATTTGACTTTGTATGTACATGGGCGTCGGCTGGGTTAACTTAGGGTGCTTGATTCACATTGCGACAGAGAGAGAGACACTTCTCAGCCTGATTTCCTCCTTTGCTGGTGACTAATCCCTTGACACAGCGTTTCAGAGCAGATTTCCAGTGTATACATAACTCCTCACATAGCATCTGTGCCGACTTTTCACAGTGATGTTGGTGAGCAGAGTGACACTGGCTTTCATTTCAAACGTCACCTGACAGTCTTTGGGGAACTAGAATATAGAGACCAGAATCAGGAGATTCCTGTAACCCTCTTGCCAGCTGGCGTTCAGAAGTTTGTAGGTCACAGGCTGTCACAATAGGGACAGATGGCAAAGTAGCCGCAGTGCTTGGGCCGCAGACAGGGGAGTGGGGGGAAGTGTGTCTGGGGGGAGGGGTGTGTGACAGCAAGCCCCCCCCACTTACCCTCAGGATGCACATACCACACAGTGCACTGTCTGTCATGCTGAGGATCCCATCTGCTCTGCCCTGTTTGTGATATAAGATCTGGTGTTTCCCCAGATCCTCTGGCACCCCCTAACGTGTCCCTGACGAATCAGGGACGCCCCGACAGACTGAGCGCGTCCTGGGGAGCCGCGGCAGGGGGCCGGGATGGCTACACGCTGACCCTGTACCACGTGGGATCGGGCGCCGTGGCAGTGAGAGTCTCTGTTGGGAAAGACACCCACAATTTCACCTTTGTGAACCTGGCCCCAGGAAGCCAGTTCCTGCTGGAGCCGGCTTCCATGGCTGGGCCCTACAGGACGTCCGCGGGGAATGTCAGCGACTGGACATGTGAGTAGCGGGATTTTCATAGTGAGTCAATCTGAGCCGTATCCGGGTTCCCCAGCAGCTGTCAGCAAAGCATCTGTGAGTTCACAGCCCTGGGAGCCAAACAGAACTGGTCTGCCCTTCCCAGCTGTGAACCTCAGAGATGGTCTCCGGCACTGATCAGTGAGTGCCCAGTTCCCTCTGGACCCAGTGACGTGTCACCAGAACTGTATGCGCTTTGGCTCCGTGGCTATGTGGGAGCCAGAGGTGAACCTAGAACCAGGGGGCATCTGCTCAGTGAATTCAGGCTGAGTAAGCTGAGACCCGCCCTGTTGAGGGATTGGGGTATGACCTCATACTTAGTGGCCAAGACGGAACAAACCTGTGTCTACTCTGGAAATCAGTTCTGTAAGATGAGCCCTGGGGTTATTGTCTTTCACTGATTTCTGTATCAAATCCACTCAGTTTCACAAGCAAATGGTTTTTGTTTTCCCCTAACAGCCAGTCCTGCCCACTCCGCCTGGGATCTGAGAATCAAGCTGGGTTCTCTCCATCTCATGCCTTCTTCCCTGTAACCAGGAGCCTGAGTATACAGGATTATGTCTCAGTCGCAGGTTACACCTATAACTCTCCTCACCTGGGTCCGATTCCTGAGGATGATGTGCATGGAGGAAAGAGGCTGGCTTGACTCTCAGCACCCAGGCTAAGTTAATGGGCTGGCCGTTAGAGAAAAGCATCTTTATATGTATAAATTGAGCTAATCGAACTGGGATTCCTTGAGACACAATGGATGTGAGATCCCTGATGCCCGTTTGGCCCATCTTTGAGTTGACCCGCATTGGGAAGGATCTGGCCTTTTCTAATAGAACTGTGGCCATTTCCAAATGTGCTGAGAGGGGAGCGGGAGAGATTTAGGGTCAGATGTTCCTGAGGAACCAAAACTCAGGAAGAGTCACTGGGTCTTAGGCTCCTAATTCCCCTGGGTGTTTATGAACATTTTACTCATAATCCTCTAAAAAGCAGCTTGAGACCTCAAACCATTAACAGAACTACACCTGCTGACAGACACACACAATCAGCTCCCCTCATCCCAGTCAGCCTGCTGTGTCCTGAGTCCCCTCTGCCAGTCAGTGCCATCTCGGGCACCTAGAGCTCAACCAGGTGTGCCCTCCCCCGGCCTGTTTCCGCTCCCCGCTCTGCCTTAGGGGCCGTGCGGCCGCCTGCCGTTACAGGAGAGATGCAGGGCCCTGGTCTTGGGGCCTCGTGCTTCAGCTATGTCGAGCTGTGATTCGAAGGCTAAGTCGCAGCAGCAGGCCCCCGGCTCTTGGGGCTGGTGCGAGGTGGCATTGGCGCCTGCGCTCAGAGCCGGTCATGGAGCTGATTTCTTGGTGCGGGAGGCTCCCCGGGGATTTTGCTGCCAGTTTGGCATCAGTTTGACACTGAAGCTCCATCAGCAGATGCCCTGGGCTACACCTGGCCAGATCTAACACCATAGGGTGGTAAGGGGGAGTGAACCCCACGGCACGCTCCCCAGGACAGCTGTTAAACCCTCTTGGGCTGAGCTCCAGGCTTGTGGGGCACCTGTTACTGCTGTCTGGGAGCACGTGGGGCATGGGCAGGGATGAACTGGGGCTGCCTCCCCAGCAGTGTGGGGGGAGCATGTTGCATCCGGAGAAGGGCTGCAGCAGAGTACGCCCTGCTGCGAAAGGGGTGGGGGGGTTGTAAGTGGGGCACAATCTTTTCCTGGGGATCTTGGTGCAGCACCCGCTGCCCTCTACACACGGCGGTGCCGAAGGGCGCAGTCTGTCACTGTACCGAGACAGCTGTGAGCGGCTGTAAACTCTTCCCCATTGATACAAACACAGCTGGGAAGGGTCAGGACTGCCTGGGCACGTCCCCTGTGGGACGTGGCCGCATCATGTCCCCACAGGGATCGCTGCATGGACCCGATCTCAGAATCAATAGCACCTGGGCTGGTGGGGGAAAGGAAATGGGGATCCTCTGCCCTATACCAGAGCTGGGAATGTGTCACCACCGCCCAGGAGTGAAGAAGGCGGTTAAAGCCACGTGCAGTTAGCTAATGATGACAGAGCCAGGCATGGGTGGCTGACAAACCCCTGCTAGTGCATGCGGCTTTCATGGTCTCTCCTGGTGTTTCCCCAGGCCCTTTGGCACCCCCTAATGTGTACCTGACAAACCAGGGGCACCCCGACAGGCTGAGCGCGTCCTGGGGAGCAGCCGCCGGGGAGCGAGACGGCTACACGCTGACCCTGTACCACGCGCGAGCGGGCACGGTGGCAGCAAACGCGTCTGTTGGGAAGGATGCCCACAAGTTCACCTTCTCAGGCCTGGCTCCGGGACACAAGTATTTGCTGGAGGTGGCCTCCACAGCTGGGCCCTACCAGACATCTGCCGGGAACATCAGCGACTGGACGAGTGAGTGGTGGGAGTGCCAGCGCCTTTGCCCGGCGCGTGAGATACAACGCTGCCGAGCTGGGTGGGGCTGTGCACGCGTTGCGCTTGCAGTGGTGGCGCTGGGGTGGCCTGTGATACTGCCGGACAGCGGCCAGAGCGGTGGGCTGTGGGGGAGATCAGCTAGCGCTTCTGTGTGACAGCTTGTGGGCTGCAGGCACCCTGGAGGTGGTGGGTTTGGACTCTGGTTTAGGAAGCTGAGGGGGAGCCGGCGGCTCTTGAGGACCCCGACTTATGAGGAGAGACTGAGAGAACTGGGATTGTTTAGTCTGCAGAAGAGAAGAGTGAAGTGGGATTTGATAGCAGCCTTCAACTACCTGAAAGGGGGTTCCAAAGAGGATGGAGCTAGACTGTTCTCAGTGGTGGCAGATGACAGAACAAGGAGCGATGGTCTCAAGTTGCAGAGGGGGAGGTCTAGGTTGGATATTAGGAAAGACTATTTCGCTAGGAGGGTGGTGAAGCACTGGAATGGGTTACCTAGGGAGGTGGTGGAATCTCCTTCCTTAGAGGTTTTTAAGGTCAGGCTTGACAAAGCCCTGGCTGGGATGATTTAGTTGGCGTTGGTCCTGCTTTGAGCAGGGGGTTGGACTAGATGACCTCCTGAGGTCCCTTCCAACCCTGATATTCTATGATTCTATGACCCCAAAGTCCTGGCTAGGGAGCAGTGGAGACCCTGCAGCCCGGGATTGCTCTCTTTGGCCAGGTGTTCTGGGCTTCCCAGCATCCTTTGCTCTCAGGGCCTTGCCCCATCTGCAGCGAGTGCTTTTAATCGTAACAACGCAGCCACAAAGCCATTGCTCCTCCCCAGCCAGGGACGGGCCGTTTCCACCGAAGATCCCTCGCACACGCCTGCAAGGTGTCATCGTGGCCAAGAACTGAGTGAGACTCCAACAGGGATGGGAGCCTCCAGGGCTCAAACGGGGTCTTTGTTCCGATCTTTCCAATCAGGGGCATCAAACCTTTGTCGCTTCAAAACCAAACTCGGCCGCGGTGTTAGCGGACAGCGGGTTGAGCTTTCAATGCATTCCCAACGTTTTTTTCTGCATCCAGGCCAGTCTGTTCAAGAGCAGCTGAATGTTAGGTGCCCGAGCCTAGATTTAGGCACCTTCCAAAGCCCCTAAGTGTGTTCAGAACCCAGCTCAGGCAGGCGGACATGCACTAGCTCTGCAGGAGCCGACGTGCCAAAAATAGCCGCGTGGCCACGGCGGCACAGGCGGTGGCTCTGGCTAGCTACCTGAGTACGTACCCGGGGGGATTATATCACAGCCACACTGCTATGTTTAGCACGCTAGCCTGAGCAGAGCTAGTGCATGTACGTCTATCTGCATGGGAATTATACCTCCCAGCTGCTGGCCAGATGGACCTTTTAACCTTTGGCTAACGTGTTTGTCCAGCCTGTTTTAAAAGACCTCAGTGATGGGGGTTCCACAACCTCCCTTGGGAGCCTGCTCCACAGCTTAACCACCCTTCGAGTGAGACAGTTTCCCCTAATATCTAACCGCAAGCTCCCTGGCTGCAGATTAAGCCCCTGATTTCTTGTACTAAGCCCATTACGTCTTCCAAAGGCTGGCGGAGGAGCATCGCCTGCTCAAAGCACTTCAGCTTTCTTGGCTCGTGGAAGTTCGCGGTCTTGGGAGGTGATGCTGCTTTGCAAATGTAGCCGGGGCTAATCATTGCTTATCCACGTTGCCTTTGTTCTGGCTCAGGATGGTGAGGGGAGCTGGGTGTTTCAGCTGAGATGAGCATTTAAAGCAGGTGTCTCAAACATGCGGCCCGCGGGCCACATGTGGCCCGCGGAGCACTTCCCTGTGGCCCGCCAGGCTCCTCGCGCCCCCCTGCCCCCTCCCGAGTTACGTTCTGAAGTTCTTCCGCCAGAACAGCTGTCTGGCAGCTTCGCAGTTTCTGGGAGGGAGGGGGGAGGAGCGAGGAGCCGCGTGCTCAGGGGAGGAGGCGGAGAAGGGACGGGGCCTAATGGAAGGGGTGGAGTGGGGACAGGGCTGGGGGCAGCGAGGGGGCGGGGTCAGTGATGCGGCCCTCAGGCCAATACACTAGTCCTCATGCAGCCCTCGTGGTAATTTGAGTTTGAGACCCCTGGTTTAAAGGGTGACACTTCCTGGTAGGAAAATAATCTCCTAGGTAAAATCTGAAATAGTTACGAAACTAATTAAAGAGATGAGTCCACAAATGTCCCCGCGGGCAGTCTGAGACTGTAACATGGGAAGGATGTGAAGAAGAGCAGCCTGGGAATAAAAGATCTGCCTTAAATGAAGACTGTAGGCATTGGCTCCCATACCCTGACTGTATTGCCCTGGGGTGGGGTGGGGGTCGATGTGGCAGACTCAGGAAATGACTCTCTCTCCCTTGGATTGTTTTTATAACGTAGCCCCTCTGGTTCCAGCGAATCTCTCTGCGGTGACTGGGGAGAGCCACACGGTGCTGGCCGTGTCCTGGGGGCGCGTCTCCAGCCAGCAGGATTACTGCCAGCTGTGGCTGCGGGATCCCGGGAACAACACGCTACCACGGAGGCACACCCTGGCGGGGGGGCAAGTCCAGCACTTCTTCCAGGGGCTGGTCCCGGGCAGAAATTACTCGGTTTCCCTGAGCTGCGTGGCTGGGCCTTACTGGAGCAGCACGGGCATCTTGGTGGTGCCAATAGGTGGGTATGGGCCTGCGCTGGTGGGAGGGTGCAGGGGCTGGAGAGCGCAGTGGGGGTGTGCAGGGCAGGGACGGGGGTGAGCTAGTGACTGGAGGGAGATGCCCCACGGAGCCAGACAGTGGCCTGGCGTCCTGTAAAATAAACCTGATTCCACAGAGAGTCTTCCTTGGCCTGGTCCTCCTGTGCCATGTCTCTCCCCTGCAGGCCCTGGGCACAGCCACACCAGCCCCTGGCCTCCTGCGTGGCCCCCAGCCCCGGCCCAGCCTCACCATCCCTCTTGCAAAGTGCCAAGCCACTCTAGCCCTAGGCCACGAAGCCGGGGGTCCCGAGGCCCAGGTACCCAGCTTTGTGCCTTTGCACCAGGCAGGCATGGAACTGCTGTGGGGCCAGGGCTGGGGCTACCACTAGGTGACCCTAGGCGGTTTGCCTAGGGCGCCAGGATTTGGGGGGCGGCATTTCAGGTCCCTTGGTGGCCGCCCGAGTCCTCGGCGGCATTTCTGCGGCAGGTTCTCATGGAGGCGCCGCCTAGGGTGGCAAAAAAAGCTGGCGACGCTCCTATGTGGGGCACACGGGCCGGTTCAGGGCTGGAAAGATGCCCCCACCCCCTGTGGGGTCTGCCTAGCTCAGGGTGTCTCCTTTCTCAGCGCCTGACCCAGTGGAAGATCTGCAGTGCCAGCCTGACTCAAAGGGCTTTTCCCTGAACTGGACCTTCCCCGCTGGAGACGTGGAGGCCTGCGAGCTGGCGGCGGAGAGGCTGTCCGGGGGGCCCCCCCAGGCTGAGGCTTGGGTGATCGCTCCCGGGAGTGAGACCAGCCTGTGGGGTCTGGAGCCAGACTCTTCGTACCGAATCAGCGTGAGCGCAGTGGGCAGGAACGGGCTGAGGAGCCAGCCCGTGACGCTGCTCTGCAACACGTCGGCAGAGGGTAGGTCTCCACCTGGCCTGTGCTCTCCCCATGGCCCCCAGGACGAGCTGCCAGGTCGGGTTTGCTGATTAGCTCTCGGGCCCTAGTCCAGAGATCAGAGCCCCTGAATGCGGAGAGGAGGCTGGGGCATGGGACTGGTTTGTAGTGAAGCTGCTGAGCTGGGGCTGTGGGGTGGCACTTGCTCAGGGCCGAGCCAAGCTCCGGCCCCTAATGCCCCTGGGCCGGCCGGGTTTCTATTTCAGTCCTCCCTCCGCCGGTACGAGCAGACGTCCCACAGGTCGAGCCTGGCTTCAGAGTGCTCATCTCCCCCGACACGTTCAGTGAGGAGAACGGCCAGATCGAGTGCTATGCCGTCGTCGTCACCAGCAACGAGTCGTGTGAGTGCCCGCCTCTCGCCCACAGCGGCTCCGCTGATGCCCGTTCCCCGCCGAGGCGTGGGGGCTGCTGCTGATACGCTTGTGTCTTTACCTCCAGTGTTGAGGCCCACCCAGGAAATCGTGTCCAGCACCTGGTACGATCACTACTATGGACAGGAGGACTCCTACGTGGCTGTGCTGCTCCCCAATCCTTTCCACGCGGACAAGAGGAGTGCTCCCGAAACCTGGTCGGTGCCGGTGGGAACAGATGAGTGTGGCCAGTCCCGGGAGATCTGCAACGGGAAGTTGAAGGCAAACGCTCAGTACAGGTGACCACAGGAGGGGACCCCTTCTCTGGCGGATGCTGGCAGACAAGGGGGGCTGGAGAGGGAAAGGGAGCACAGGTATTTGGTGAGAACGGGGTTGCAACTCCCCCGCAGCCCAAACACATACGCCAGGGGGCCTCAGTGGGACCAAGGTGGCTGCACTGGGCGGTGTTCCAAGGAAAAGGCTTGGAAATGTTCGAATGTCCGGAAACCTTCTCCACCCTCCCTCATTTCAAAATTCCCTGTAGGAAAATCAGACTTTCCCAAGGGGAAAATATCACAAACCAACTCCCGTGTTTCCTTCCTGGCACCCATCTCCCCAGCTGGCCCAGACAGGCACCATCTCATTGCTGGTTTCCATTTCCCCAGCACCACGTTCTTTCTGTATGGGGCTGGAAATCCACTGGCAGGGTCAGGCCAATCCTGTTTCCTCTGAGCAGCTGGGACTAACCTCTGGTCTTGGCTTTGCCATAGGTTCAGCATTGCTGCTTTCACCAAATACGACCCGGTAGATCCTTCTGTGTCCTTCACGGCATTTTCGGGTAAGGCGGAGTCTGTCTGCATGTTGCACTAGCGGGAGCTGTAGTTCCTCATGCTGCTTCAGCCGTGGTTTTACTAGCTATTCCCTCCAGCTGTCTCTGCTAGGGGAGTTCCTTAATTGCCGCTAATGGCGGGGCAGAAAATCTCAGAAAGGAGCCTCTTAAGTGTAGATTACATTTAATAATAATACCTAGCGCTTGCTTGTCATCCGTGGATCTCAAAGCGTTGCACAGCCTTTACTGTGTTGAGCCTCACACCGCTTTGGGTGTGGCAGGGCAGACCAATCAACCCCATTATACACATGGGAAACTGAGGCACAGAGCAGCTAAGGGATTTGCCCAAGGCTGCACAGGAAGTCAGTGGCAGGGCCAGGACTTGAACCCAGGTCTGCCAAGTCTTCAGTTAGTGCCCTAACCACTTGGTCCTCCTTCCCCTGTGATCCCAATGTCTGGCGACCCTGGCTGTGGGTGACTTGCAGTGGGAGTGTCTGGGTCAGTTTGAGGAGCACGGCGGGATCTTTTGGCATGCCCAGTGTAAATGCAAAGAATCCCCATGGTCTTTGTCTTCAGCGGCTGGAGCTGGCGCAGACCCCAGTCCTGTTACAGTGCCAGTCGTGGCTGGAATTGTTGCGGGCTTTCTCCTGACACTTGCAGTGATTTTCGGATGGGTCTACTGGAAGCGGGTCCGAACGAAAAGGTAAGGGAGGCCCGTCTCCCAGGGGATGAGATCCAGGATGGCCCTGGGAAATGGTAAGAAAAGCTGCTGAGAGCGAAGACAATGCGATTGGCTTTAACCGAACAAGGAGCTGACCGACAGCAGATGTGTATCAAAAGGGGTTGGCCCAGGTCCAGCATAGCAAGGGTGAGCTTTTGGGTGTGATGAATCCACACTGAAAAGTTCCCCAGGTCATCTGTGTAAGCGGAAGGGAGCTGTGCCCTCTCACAGCCCCTCCCTGCTGCTAAACAGGGTGCTTGGCCCCAGCCTCCGTGCTGCCAGGACAGGTGACATCCCCTATGCTTTCCTTTCAGAACCAAGAAGAGTAACTTATCGCAAGAAATGTCCACGTACAGCTTGAGGTGAGTGTGTGACTCCCAAAGCCGGGCGCTCTCCGGCAGGGACGGGCGGGTGTCTGGGACTCAGGCTGTCTCCTTGCCTACCCACATGCTAGCTCTCCACGACGGGTCACAAAGGGAGCATGGCTGTAGGCTGCTCCAGGACCCAGGCTCCTGCCAATCCGGTCCGTCAGGTCTCTTTTTAAAGCGCCAGCAGCTGCCACGCCGCGAACCCTTCGTTATCTAAGTCACTGGTAGCTGTGATGCCAAGCCACAGCCTCCTCTGGGCAGACTCCCATGGTGCAAAGCTCCGTCAGAGCCTTCGTCACCCGGAAATGCACCCGGTGCTTAGTAACACCAATGCACTAACACAGAGCGAAGGCCAGGCCCCTCCATGGACTGGGGACTCTATGCTACTACTTGGGCGAAAAGAGAATCCCTGTTAGCTGGGAGTGCAAATGTCCCTACAGGTCTGCAGCCTGCTGGGAGGAACTCCTGCCACAGGAGGTGGGACAGGCCGACTGCCATCGCTCTGTGGATGTCCCAGTGTGAGATGGCACAGGACCGAGGTGTCACAAGTCATAAGATTTGGGGTTCATAGATTCCAAGGCCAGATCATCTGGGCTGACCTCCTGCATAACCCAGGCCATAGGAACTCCCTCGAAATAATTCCTCTTCGGGGCGGCGTGGTAGTGAACCCCCGCACTGCTTGTCTCCCATCACCAAGGGCGCAATTTTATTTCCTGCAGAAACGTCCACCGGCCGATCCCCATCCAGAGCTTCAAGCAGTATTACGAGGGGAAGACAGCAAATGCCAACCACGGCTTCTTCCAGGAGTTTGAGGTGAGCGTCGCGTGCGAGGCGAGCGTGCTCCTGGAGACGACGGCAGTGTAGACGTGGGGGTTGGGGAAATAACCGAGCGGTTTTGCAATTGCACATCGAAGGGGGTGGGGAGGGGACGTAGCAGGAAAAGCAGCTACCGGCTGTGCATAAGGGTGTGGTAGCACCAAGTGAGGGAGTATGCTGCACCCTGCTGTCATTTTCAGTTCCACTCTTCACCCCTGCCCACCTGATAAGTCGCACTCCGGGTACGTCTACACTGCAAGTGGAGGTCTGATTGTAGCATGCCCTCCCCAGCTCTATTCTAGCTAGCGGGCTAACAATAGTCGTGAAGCCGTGGTGGCACGGGCTGGCAACCGGAGAACAAGCCTGCTGGGGACCGTGGGTGTTCGCTCGTGTCACTGGCCCCTGCGGCCGCATCTACACTGGTACCGGTGCCACCTCCCTTGCTCCCGAGTCTGGGGCGCTTTTATGGGAAGGTCTGACCACGGCTGCTCTCTGAAGTCCCAGGAGCTGGGGGATTTGGTGCTGAGCCCTCCTGAGTGGGTCTTTGGCCTAGCTCTCCTCTGCCCCTCCCGGACTGTTCCCTGGAGGGGTCTCCCATCAGGCTGCTCCTGATCCATGTCTCTGTGAAAGCCGGATGTGGCTCCAGGAGACCAAACAATCTCTGCCTCTCCAAACACCACAGAGACCCACTGGCTGTGTGTGGCAAACTGGCGCTGTGGAGGCTCTTGCTGAGGGGCCTCCCGGCTGGCCCTCCCCACCCCAGCCCATCTGTCCCAGAGAGGCGTCACTGGGTTTCTCCTTGTGCCCTGCAGGAACTGAAGGAGGTAGGGAAGGAGCAGCCTAAGGTAGAAGCAGAACTTCCAGCCAACGTGTCCAAGAACAGATACCCCCACGTGCTGCCCTGTAAGTTCAGGGGCCCAGCCCCTATGTCTCCCTCCTTCCCCTGCTGCCCTTCCCTTGAACCTTCCATCCCAGGATCTTAGGGGGACACTACCCAAGCCCCCACCCCAGAGGTAGGGGGGTTATCATCTCCTGGCCACATCCAGGGACACCAAGGCACAGAAAGCTTCAGGAAACATTTCCAGAGTGGTCAATGTGGGAGGCAGCGTGGCCTATTGGATAGAGCAGGGTCACGTCGTCTCCCGTGCCTCAGTTTCCCCATATGTAAACTGGGGATAATGATGGTGAGTGGTGCTGGTGAAAAGGCGCTATATAAAAGATAGGGATTATAATTTTGCATGCCAGTTTGAGACACCCAGCACCTGGTTTTCAGAAGTGTTGAGCCCCTACAGATCCCTTTGGTTTGCTGGAGCTGAGGGTGCTCAGCCTCTCTGAGAATCAGGCCCATTTACAGTGTCTCTGGTGGGGCACCCCAAAATCACTGATCACTGACAGCCTGCCCAGTTATTCCCGAGGTGGCCTGGTGAGTCAGGGCAGGGCTGGGTCTCCCATCCCACCTCAGATCTCACTGATGCTTTTAACTTGAATGCCTCCCCTCCTTAGTCTCCTCCTCCTTTCCAGTGACCCCCAAGTTTTGGCCATGGCATAAAGGACAACTCAACTGCTCCTGCTGTTCTGTGCATCTGCCAGCAGGGGGAGCTGAGCGCAACAGGGGGCTGCTCCCTGACCCCTCCAACCTCCCACCACTTGTGTTGTCCCTGTACTATTCCTGGGGGTGGGGAGCTCAGGGCAGACCCTGGCCCTTTGAGGCATACTGCCCCATGGGAGGCTGAGAAGATCCCCAGGCCAGGGCCAGCTCCCATCTCACCTTGTGTCCATGTCATTAGCACTGACACACACACACACCCCAGTGTGCCAGGGGAGAGGGGTGTTGTGATATTTCTCAGGGTGCCCAGGACTGTGGGTCCCCTTGCTACCCCCTGCTTCCAGTATGAGGGAGTCTTGTTTGGGCTTAACCGGGTGTAAGCTCCCTGGCACCACCCCAGCCCTCTCTTCTGGCCTCTGCCAGCCCTGACTCTGGTTAACAACAGGTGCACCCCAGTCTCCGAGCCCCTTTGAAACATTCCCCTGTAGTGCCCAGCCCTTCTCCACTGAACACTCACAGAATCACCAGGCCTGCTGTCCCCAAGGGAACAGTGCACACGCCAGCTTCTCTGATTCAATGCAGGATCAGCACCTTGCTCAGTATCACAGCACTGAGATACACTGCTAGCGAAATCAAGAATACGTGTATTACCAAAGACTGAGTAACGATAAGGGAAACAAAAGGTGACATAAAACAAAATCATCACATGCTTTCTAGCGACTAAACTTAATTAACAGACTCACCTCCTGTCTTATGAAGTGGGTCTCACCCAAAGCCCTCTGCAAGCGGCTTCCATCCAGGCTGGTTGTGATCCTGTTTTCATGAATGTAAATGTGCTGCCCGTTTACGTCCTAGGGGCAGGATGATGAGGTGTCGTCTTTGTTCCTCAAAAAGAATCCAGCGAACCTTTGAAGTGTATCGCCAGATAAGGTTCTCTTCCCCTTGTGATGGTGCTGCCCGTAGGAGCCAGTTGAGGTCACTCCATTAGGGTGAACTGCAAACAGAATGGGGCAAGCAAACTCCAAACACTGGTGGATATTCCAGTATTCAGGATTTACCAAGCCAGCACAAAACAGCTTCTATAGTACCTCACTGGAAGTCCAAACAACACAGTCCCCTTGAAGTGCCCAGCCTCCAGCCTCCATCCAGACACACACGTCAGATATGATGATGATTACTGAAAAACTTAATTCATCATATAAAAGAAAAGGTTCTTCCAATCCCAAAGGATCAGCCCCAGACACAGATTAAATAATACCTTAGATCTTACCCCAAATACACGCTTCTAGTCAATTCTTATTAACTAAACTAAAATTTATTAAAAAAGAAAAGAGAGAGAGTGTTGGTTAAAAGATCAATATACATACAGACTTGAATTCAATTCTTGAGGTTCAGATATATAGCAAAGATGAGCTTGTAGTTGCCAAAAGTCCTTTTAGAAATAGTCCATAGGTTACAGTCCAATGTCCATATTCAGGGTGACTCCAGTCAGTGACTGGGGATCTCAATCCTTATGGCTCAGGGTTTCCCCTTCTTGAAACCCAAAGCAGATCTGAGATGAAGAAGGATCATGTCCCCGAGTTTTTATAGATCTCCAGCAGCCATTTGGCCTGAGAAAACAATAGGCTTAACTTTTCTTCCTCCAAACATCATGGCAATTAGCACAGGATAACTTATCCATTACACAGTTCAGACACAGGTTATCACAATCTTCAAAGAGACATAGACAATAATACTATTTCACTCAAATATCTTCCTAAATGTTAATATTCCTTTTTTGATCTTTGAAAAAGCCATAGACACGACATGTTTGCTTACATCACAAGAGCTGAACAAACATCTACCCTTCTATCTCTAACAATGCAGGGTTGCATTTCAAAGCTCTATTCATTTACACATCTTCCTAACCAGTCTTTAAAGTTCCGCCATGGGTCAGGTCAGTCTGTGAGTTCAGTCAACTCTTTCTGGCCCTGTCACCTTTCAATGAGATATTATATTATACTCATCACATCACACCCCTGCCGTGTTTCTCTACCTGTTAGTTGCTTTCTGACATTAGCGCAATCCTTCATCTGCATTCAGCTTAGACAGGTGATGGGGGACCCATTGTGAATGAGAATACTTAATGTACATTTCAACAGAGAGGAAGGAGACTAAACATCCCATGTCTGACAAGACGCCTGCTTCTCCACCTCTGCTGTGATACAGACTCTAAGAACATATGTGCAGTAGACATACATAGTCCTTACCTAGTATCTGTGCATATGTTTCACAGCAGTAACAATGACCACTGTGACCGGGACCTGGCTTTCATTTAAATCCTCACGTGACCAGAAGGTACATAGCAGAATCAGGACAGCCCAGTAGCCCCCTTGCCAGTGGGCATTGAGGGGATCTTGGGTCACAGCTGCACAGACCTGGGAGAGGCTGGCTCAGGCTCTCAGCATGAGCCCACCTTCCCCATGAGTCGGTGAGACACGGCAACCCCTGGGGCATCCCCCTTCAGGCCCATGAACCAGAATGGCCCCATGGAAGTACTCCTCCTCCTCCTCCTTCCCATCTTGCTGGGCATGATTTGCCTCTTGAAAAGCGTGATGACCCCTCCCCAGCATCTCAGCAGCACTGGCCATCTCACACCAGGCACGGAGCAGGCATCCGAGGGTGCTGCCCGGAGCATGATGGACAGGAAAGAGGTGGGGCTGGCCCCAGGACCCTAGCCTGGGCCAGCCCTCCCCCTTGCTGCTGTGACCTGCGAGGTTTTCCAAAATACAGATGAGCTTTGAAGGACAGGCCAAGGGACCTGGGTGGGAAGGGCCTAACCCAACCCACAGGCCTGGCAGACCCTCCCGGGTGGAGCAAGGGGTGTAGGCCAGAGGGGCCTGGGATTGGCTCCTGCCGGCCACGCAGGTTCCGACCTCCTTGTGCCCAGCTGGAAGAGGAGGAGGACCTGAGAAGGCAGCAAAGCATGCCGCCCCTGAGCCGGGCTCCCCGGGGGACTGGGATCTGGCTCGGCGAGGTGCAGCGCAGGGAGTGAGCGCTGTTTTGGTTTCTTGCAGACGACCACTCAAGAGTCAGGCTGAGCCAGCTGGGGGAGGAGCCCCACTCCGACTACATCAACGCCAACTACGTCCCCGTGAGTGCCTGCTCGCCTCCCCCACCACAGCCCCCCGGGATCTCCCGCACACGAAGGGGGCATAGCTGGCACATGCAGGGGGCTCGGTCCCATTAACATCTGGGGCTGGCTGGCAGATGGCACTGGAGGAAGGTGTTGGAGACGGGGGACTGGTGCAGCCGGGCTGGCTGTGGCCTGGGGTCTGTGAAGTGTGTGTTCGTGCGTGTGCCCCCACATGTGTGCATGGGGAAGTGTCACAGCTGCTGCTCTGTCGATTGAGAACACTCTCACTCTGGATTCACAGCCTGATCTGTCTGGCTCCTCTTTCTCCTCCTAATCTGTACAGCTGCACTTGACTTATGCTGGACCTGATCCCCCACCCCCCATCCAGGGGTCTTCCCCAGGTAACGGACAGGGGGCACCCAGCATGCTTGGGAGTGTGTGTGCAGATGTACACGTGTTGCATGTGTGTGTCTAAGGCAGTAAACAGGAATGACCAGACTGGATCAGAACCAGGGTCCATCTAGTCGTCTCTGCTCTCCAGCGGCAGCTGGCAGCAGCTGCTTTAGAGGCAGGTGCAAGGACCCCATGAGTCTGGGCTCAGATGCTTCTCTCATGGTCGCTCTGTGGGGGTTGAGGAGTGCCCAATCTCTCTCATGCCAGTGAGGGGGAAACACACTCTTCCAGGGCATCCTATAATAGCCCCCAGCTGCCAGCTGCTGCCCAGGGAGTGTGCTATTCCTGGCACCCGTGCTGAGGTCAGTGGGCACCTGGCCCTCTCCTGGAGGGACTCGGCAGGTCATCTACTCATCCCCAAATCCGGGGTCTCACAGCCTCTGGCCCGGGTTGACTCTGGCTGTCTGGTCTCTCTGCCCCAGGGCTTCGCCTCCCCACAGGAGTTCATCGTCACCCAGGGGCCGCTGAAGAAAACCATTGAGGATTTCTGGAGGCTGGTCTGGGAGCAGAGCGTCTGCAACATCATCATGCTGACAGTGGGCATGGAGAACGGACGGGTAGGGCTGGTGCCGGGCGCGCTGCTGGTGCGAGGAGGGGCCTGACCCACAGCCAGATGCAAATGCGGCTCCGTTCATGCAGCCGTGCTGGGCCCAGCAATGTAATAGTGGGAGGCCTGTAGGACAGGGTGAAGGGGCAGTGGCAGTGCTGGATATGAGGGCACCCGGCCAGGCTACCACTAGGTATTTTTAGAGTGCCCATTACGCTAATATCTAGGTGCGGACAATAACTTAGCTGTGAGACGAGCACTGTGCATGGGCACTAACGAACCCACACAGCCCCTCGGCATGGAGGACACTGGCCTTAGCCCCATCCTACCAAAGAGGAAACTGAGGCACAGTGAGGGGAAGTGAGCTGCCCAAAGACACGCAGTGGGGAGCAGACGCCAAACCACTAGCCCATGCTGCATTTCCTCCGTGCACAGATTCTGCTCCCCCTGCAGAAGACGAGATGTGGCCCAAAGTCCCAGCTTGGAGGTGGAGCATGTTGAGCTGGGGAGTTTCAACCGGGCCCATCTCTCCAGTGGCTGCAGCTGTCTTGGGGGCACTGGTCTCTCTCTCTGTGCTGGTTTCCCTGTCCCCATGCCCTGCCTTCTCTCCAGGTGCTGTGTGATCACTACTGGCCTTCAGAGTTGTCTCCGGTCTCCTACGGACACATCCGCGTTGACCTGCTCTCCCAGAGCAGTGCTGACGAGTGGACCACGCGCACGTTCAAGCTCTGGCATGTGAGTGAGCGGCCAAGAGGGGCCCGGCACAGGCCCCTGCCGAGGGCACTGCCATTGGGGCGTCTCACGGTGGGAGGCGTCCCGGGGGCAGCCTGCCCTTTCGCCTCTGGCCAGCTGGGTTCCAACGAGGCCACAAATGAAACGGGTCGGTCTCGGTCCGCACCGGGACTCACCTTGAGGATTGTCAATAACCCGCAGCTACCAGGGCGGGCAGCACATGGGTTCCTGGGCATTTCATCCCCCTCCCCTTCACCATCACCCCCACCCTGCTTTCCCATTCCCATCAGGGGGTGCTGTGCATCACCCAGGATTGTGTGTTTCCAGATGCTAAATCACCTCGAAGGCAGCACTGTGCTAACGGCATGCACTGATGAGCCAGCTCCGATGCGCTCACCCGCTGGTATCCAGGCCGCCTCCCCCGAGGCTTCCCCAGGACTGGCCGTGGTGCAGGGCAGCGTGTTGGCAGAGCCACATGCTGCAGCCTGCCCAGGCAATCGCTTGCTGTGGAGTTGGCCGCAGGACAGGGCCCTGAACAGAACAGAGCAGGGGCTGGCTCTGGCCAGTAGCATCAGTCACCTGATCTCTCAGACATCAGTGTCTCGTCCATGCTGTGTTTGCAGGACTGCTCAGTGCTGAGGTAACCAATGCCCAGGGCTGGCCGGTGTCTGGGGATCCCGGAGATCCAGGGCCCAGGTCTGCCTGTGGGTCTCTGATGCCCAGAGATGCAGCCCCAGCGTCTCTCTCTCCAAGTTCTGGTAGCTGAGTCCGGCCCCTGGAGGTAACTTAGGGAGCTGTAGTGGACAGACTCTGGGCTCCAGAGATGCCTGGGAACATTCCCTGTAAATAGCCCCACTCGGGCTCGGGCTTCGCTGCGCACTAACGCCAAATCACTGTCTGTGACAGGAGGACCTACAGGAGGAGAGATGTGTGACCCATCTGCACTACACGGCATGGCCAGATCACGGCATTCCCGAGTCCACAGCTTCCCTGCTGGCCTTCCTGGACCTGGCACGAGGGCACATGCAGGCGGCCAAGGGTTCTGGGCCAACGCTGGTGCACTGCAGGTGAGACCCTGCCTGCCTTAGCTCTGCCAGGTGGGGGCTGCTGGAGAAGGGGGCAATGACCTGGGAGATTGGGCTTGTCCTAGCATGTGGGGGCTGGAGCCCCGGGGTGGTGAGAGCCCTGGGGATGGTCCGGTCTGGAGAGGCAGCTCCCAGCTGACAGAGAGTGAGGGGTGCTGCCCCTGCCCTATCCCCGCGAGCGCTGGAGACTATGGAGATGATTCCCCACCTTCCAGTGCAGCTCTGGGGCCATCTCCCCAGCCCCACAACTCCCCCCAGGACAGCTCCTGGGCCCCACAACCCCCACAGCTCCCCCCCCACGCCCTGGGACAGCTCCTGGGTCCCACAACCCCCCACAGCTCCTCCAGGACAGGAGCCCGCGCTGCAAGCTGATGGCCATATCCCTCCCACCCCCTCACTGGGGCTGGTGCCTGCCTGGTGGGGGGCTGTGGAACCTGAGGGCTGCAGGGAGACCTGCCCATGTTAACCCCTTGCTGTCTGTGCTGTTGCAGTGCAGGGGTGGGCCGCAGCGGCACCTTCATCGCCTTGGACCGGCTGCTGCAGCAGCTGAAGCAGGAGAAGGTGGTGGACGTCTTCAATGCCATTTACACCATGCGGATGAGCCGCTACCTGATGATTCAGACGCTGGTGAGGCCCTGGGCCTTTCCCCTTCCACCCTGCTGCCAAATCAGAAGGGCTGGGAGGGAGCCCAGAGCTCGGCTAGCCCTCCCACCCCTTTGCACAACAGCCAGCTCCTGATATCCCCGAGCTGCCTCCCGCCGGCCGCAGGATGGTGCTGCCTGGGCCCCTGCCCCAGTGTCCCGAGCAGGGCTCAGATGGGCCCCTGTTAGAGCTGCCCTCCCCTGCCGTCTCCCAGCAGCCGTGTGCCCGGCCAGAGCTCCAGCCGTGTGAGCAGGCCCAGAGCGCCAGTCTGGGGAAGCATCGTAGCCAACAGCACCCAGGGACAGGATGAGCTGGGGGGCCCTGGGTGATAGCTGGGGCGGGGGTGGGGGACGTAATCAAAAGCAGAGTGGTCCGAGTCTATCCCAAAACACCTCGGCAGGCCCCAGGTGTGAGCGGCTCCACACTGCCCCGTGCACATCCCGGGGAGCTGGACCCTTGCAGCACCCCCAGACGTGCAGCCACAGCTGGAGCCAGGGACAAGCTTCCGGGGGCTAATCATGGCTGGCGGGAGCCTCCTTAGAAAGGCTGGCTATGGGCGCTGGGTAACCCAGAGCCCCCGGAGCATGGTTAAAACACCGGCCAGGAGCCGCGTGCCTGTTGCTGCTGCTCAACTCCGTGCTGGGCCCCTGGTTGAGAATTCTTTGACCCAAATCCTCTCACTGGCACACGGGACGCTCCCAGAGCTGGGCGCAAAGCATAGTGCTCCCCCTCCGGCCAGGATGGGGAGGTGTCCAGTGTTACTGCCCCCATTTACAAAGAGGGAGACTGACTTATCCAAGCCACCCCAGCAAGGCAACGGCAGGGTTGGCCGGGGCTCCTGAGTCGCTGCACAAGGCCGTGCTCTGCCCAGTAGGCAGCGCTGCCCTTCGCCCCAGCATGGCCCCACTCTGTGCGGTGCCGCGGTTCGGGTGGGCTCGCTCTGCACTGACCGCGTGCCCTTGCCTTCCAGGGCCAGTATGTTTTCCTGCACAGCTGCATTCTGGAGAAGATCACGGAGGAGCTGCTCTTGGGCCAGTCTGGGACGGAGATGTAAGGCACCGAGCCCACCTAGCCCGTCCCAAACGTGTGGGCGCTCAAGTTCAGCGCCTCAGTCTCCGATCCCAGACCCAGGCCTCCAGGCAATAGGGTCTCTGAAATCCCAGCAAGCTGGCCTGCTCCTTGCACCGAGGCAGGGCCAAACTCTGGCCTCGCTCCTTTCCCTCCAAGGTGGGGAGCCCCACACCCGGCTCTGCTGCCACACACTCCCTAGCACCATTCCTGCACTGATACCGCAGAGGCCTAAGGCTTCCTGGGCAGCCTCTGTGGGGCTCACCCCCCACCCCCCAAGGCAGTGGGCTCCGCTACTGGGTCTCCCACCCTCAGCAGAGATGTATCCCGCAGGCCAGCAGGGCTCATGGTAGCTGGCCGGCCTTGGGATACCCTCTCCAGCTGACCGGTGGCTGGCTGCTCCCATGGAACTAGCAGGGTCAGGCCAGGGAGGGGGTTCACCCTGTTGACCGAGTGGCCCGGCTTTTTGTGAGATGTGGGTGCACAGGGGTTTATTAACCCCCCACCTCCACCCCTTGTTTTCCCAGCTCCTGCCCGATCCCTCTCAAAAGCTTCCTGCAGCACTATGCCCAGAAATCGGCCAAGTCCAACACGGGCTTCCTGCGGGAGTATGAGGTAGGAGCGCCCGGAGCAGCACCCTGCTGGAGAGCACAGATGCCAGCTCCCCCGCCCCACACGCTGGGGATGAAGGGAGCATTAGCAGCTGGGCCAGGATGCACAAGCACACACACACACACACACACACACACACACACCACGAGCAGCCCCTGCTCAGTCAGGCGCCCGCCAGATCTGACTGTTGTGGAGATGGCTGGCACTGGGGGCATCCGTTGCCATGGCAACACTGCCAGGCCTGGGACATCTCCCCAGCTGGAGGTTAGCCGGCGCTGCTTCCCTCCTGATCCCCCTGCAGAGCAGACACGGCCGGGACACCAGCCCTCCCTGAGACTCCCCTGGGGCCCGGTGCAGGGTCAGGATCCACACAGGGAATTGGGCGCGGGGGGCAGGCAGAGGTGCTACACTCCATGGGCATCCCCCAAGGCTGCTGCACCAAATCTCCAGCCAAGCAAACCCAGCGGGCACATGCCATGCAGCTTGGCAGCAGCCCCAATGGGGACACTGAGGCACGGGGCTGGCTCCCTGAGCCGGGGTGCGCATGAAAGCTCGCCCTGGGAGCTCTGCCCTTTGGGCTGGGTTCAACCCCTGCTGTCTTCCGGGGCAGGGCATCCCACAGGAGCCATCCGCCCAGTCCCTGCACTCTCCCTCCACCTCCATTGCCCTGGCGAGGCACAGCTGGGGAGATCAGCTGGGGCTGATCTCTCCCCCTCCCTCCCTCTCTCTGGTTCCCTGTGGCAGATCCTACTAGAGGTTGCGAAGGACCAAGCCAGTTCGGCAGCACCATCCGCAGGCATCCAGGAGAGCCGCCCTGGCTCCAGCATCCTCCCATGTAAGTGCCACTGATGCCTCTCTATCCCTAGGGCTGGCATCAACTGTGTGTGGGGGTGGGGGACGTGGCGGGGGCAGCATCAGGGCTGGACTTGCAGCCTCAGGATCAGGGGAGCTTGTCAAAATGGGGCTCTCTCTAGCATCTCCAGGCTTATCTCCTCCCCATCAAGCCTTGTGGCAGAGAGTTCCCAGGGCAAGACCTGGCCACAGATGAAGTGTGCATGGAAGCGAATGGACTGGGGATGGAATGGGGTTATGTGCAGGCAGAGGGCACGCGCCCCGGGCTGAGAGTAAGGGGAGAGGGATTGAGGGAGAAGACCCAGTGCAGGAGTGACAGGCCTTATGCAGCTATGGCCCAGGCGGGCAGGGAGTTTGGGCCAGAGCCAGAAGGCTGGTCTCCTCGCGTGGGGCTGGGTGTGCTGAGCTGGCCCAGGCAGAATCGCCCGCCCCCCCCCCTCCCCCCAATCCCTCATGCTTGGCCTGTTTGGCAGATGATCGCTCCAGAGTGAAATTTTCACCGCTGGAACAAGGCCCCTTCTCGGATCTCAGCCAGGCCTGGCTCCTCCCGGTGAGTTGCCCCACCCTGATCCCCTGGGAAACGAACTCTCTCACCTCCCCACCTGGCCCCTCGGCCCTCTACCCACCCTGATCCCCTGGGGAGCAGAACTCACCCCCTCCCTCCGGTGCTCCCTGCCCCCATGGGGAGCAGCGCTTGCCTGTCTCTGTGGCCTGTTTCTCCATAGCCGTCCTCCTCCCTCTGCTGTTGCTGCTGCCATGAGCACTGACCCGGGTACTCCTGGGTGAGGGAATCACTGCATGGGGTGAACCCCGACTGTTCCCTTCGCTCTGGCTCTGACTCAGTCCCTGTCCCAGGCCCTCTCCCTGCTTGACTGTCTAACGCTTTCTCTCCTCTCTTTGCTTCCAAAGCTGCCAGACCTCTCTCCTTTTCCTGACCTCTGGCTCTGCCACCTCAGCTGTCCTAAGGCAGGGAGCCCATTCTCTTCTCTGCCCCCTCCCTGGGGCAGGCGAGTAAGACTCTGGTTCTTCACACAGGGCTGCAATTCAGCCAGGGACTACCTGGCCGTGCAAGGACCTGACAAGGTGACCATGGAGGAATTCTGGCGCTTGGTGTGGGACCATGGTGTCCACACCATAGTCACCCTGCTGCCATGCCAGGAGAAGGGCCAGGTAAGGCGCAGGTGCCGCACGGTTAGCAAGAGAGCTGGGGGATCTCTTTAGATGAGGTGATGGCTACAGCTGGTTGAAAAATGGAGGGTTTTCTACAGACAACCTCAATTTTTTTGGCAGAAATTTGAATACTGAAAATGTTGGCCAAACCCTGAAATATTTCAGTTTGGAAATGCGGCCTCCATGTTGCCTCTTGGGATCTGTAGTTTGTCTGCCTCATGTCTCCATTCTCCTGCATGGACCAGGCTCCCAGATCAAACTACATGTCCCATGATGCACCACAATATCCCCTAGTGGAGAGGGGAGGCAGTGCATCATGGGAGATATAGTCTGATCAGAGAGCCTTGCCCATGCACAACAATAGGGCCATGAGGCAACCAAACTACACTCCCATCAGGCACCGCAGCAGCTTTTCCAAGTGGAAAGAGTTTGGGTTTCAGGTGTTCCGTTGTCGACAAACCAGTGGAGGCGCCCACAGGGGCAGGCACGCCAAGGGAAAACGTGTTCAAAAATTCATTTTTCCATCGAAAAACAGTTTTGACAGAAAATTTCCCACCACCTTTATTACCGCCATGCGGTCTGAGGAGGAGAGTGCCCACGCGAGAGCCTGGCACTGCTCCTCCCATTGGCCTGCTGAGTCTGGCATCATGGGTATCTTGTTGTTCTGCTCTCCGCCCATGGGGAAGAGCCATGCTGGTAAATGGGCTGGAGCTACCTCGCGTGTGGCTTGTGATACTGCCCTGTAGGTGCTGACCAAGGGACGGGGGGTGTCCTTGAACGTCCCTTTCCCGGGCCGTGCTGCATTTCCTGCGTAGTCTCTATGGCACTGCGCTGTCACACCCGCAGGTTTGTCCCACCAGCCTCTGCCACCGTTTCCCGAAGCTTTGAGCGAGACTTGGAAACTCCCTGTGTGGAGCAGGCTGTGGTCCAGGTTAGGACCCTGCTCCCCTGACATGCATGGGGGATGCCTGGCTCCATGGCACCACAGGGGCCATGTGCACTATTGTGGGGGCAGCCTACTCCCTCCCCTCCCCAACCCTTTGTAACATTTGAGGTAAAAACCAAAATGAGTCCCAACTCTGGAAGCAGTAAATGGCCCACGTGGCCCCCTTCGGAGATAGACACCAGCTATTTAGTAGGGCAGCAGCTAGAGCAGCCAGATGGAGACCTCTGGTTTTACAGGGGACAGCAGTCCAGGATGAATCTCTCTCCACTGATCTCTGCTCTTGAGGAGGGGGAGCCCCCATCTAAGACCTCAGCTGGCTCCCTTCCCTCTGGGCTCCCCAAGGCAACTTCCCAGAAGGCCAAAGAACATGCAGAATTTGCATAAAACCGAGTGGGTCACAGCCGCCCTTCACTACTCATGCTGGAGGTGCAGCCCCCAGAGACTACAGGCCCCAGCATGCAATGCAGCCTGACGGCTCGGCTATGGTGGAGCAGTGAACGCTGGGACCTGTAGTCTTGTTGGGCTGCTTCACCTGTATTAAAGGTGAAGGTGGCTGCAATCGCAATGATGTTTCCAAGGTAGGGTGACCAGACAGCAAGTGTGAAAAATCGGGACAGAGGGTGGGGGTAATAGGAGCCTATTTAAGAAAAAGCCCCAAATATCAGGACTGTCCCTATAAAATTGGGACATCTGGTCACCCTATTCCAAGGTGAAGGTGGGCTGTCGGGTTCCGGGAGGATGGCCACATGGCCCTTTGCTGGGCAGCGTCATCCTGATGCCGGCTGTGCCCTTGGCCCAGCACCTGTGAGCAATGCCGGGTGGGGACTGATCTGAAATGGGGTCACCGGAAGCTTTACACACCAATTGCTGTTGTGCACAGGTCCTGAGCGAAGCATGCTGGCCCCTGGAGGGCAGCCCAGTCTACACAGAGATGTTGACCATCCAGCGGGGCCCGGAGAAGCACGTCTCGGGATGGAGGTGCATTCAGCTCAAATTGAAACACGTATGTGCCTCCGAGGGCAGGGGGGCTGGTTTCTCGAGCCCCGGGAGCTTCCCCCCCAGTCCCTGCAGGGGGACTCATTCCCATTCCCAGACCATGCCGGAGTCTCAGCCCAAGACTGGAATGACCCAGCGGCTGCAGCCAGGACAGAAGGATATTGGTGGAGCGGGGTGGGTTATGGGGCTGGAATAGCTGAGGGGAATCAGTAGAGCTGGTGGGGAACCTAGGCCTGGGACTGTCCATGGACCAGGTTCAGGCTTACCCCGACCTGGCCACTCCCTGCTGATGTACCTCAGCCCTGCCCTACAGGCACCACCTGCAGACGTTTCCAGCTTCGGTGGCCCATTGCCTTCTTGGACTGTCTCCCGAGAGCCAGTGCAGGAGTGGTCTGGGAGACGCGGGCCTCTGGGACTTTCACTGAGAGCTGCTAACTCGCCTCACAGATGCCACTGGATGCAGTGTGAGGCCTGGAGCAGAGCCACTGACCCAGGGAGAACAGCTCTGCCTTTAACGCCACTTTGCCCCTGTCCCTCTGTCTGCTACCACTGCAGCTCCCCACCGCTGGGGAGATGGCTGGGCCCTGCCCCAGCAGGCACTGCTGACCCAGCATAGACCAGGTCATGGGGCACTACGGGACCCATTGCATCACTGTGGCAGGGCACCTAACAGGCCAGAGGCTAGGAAGCAGGGCTCTCCCTGCTCCCCCGGTGTCCAGGCCTGTCCGTGCTGAGCACGGCACCCTCCCATCCTGTCATCCGCACATACCCCCTTCCTCCATAACCACGGCAGCTCTCTCTGCCCTGCCAGGAGAAGAAAGTGAAGGAGAGGCAGGTGCAGCGATTCCTGTACCCTCTGTGGGGGTGCCAGCAGCAGCCAGAAGCCCAGCCCCTGGTGGAGTTCCTTGCCGCAGTTAGACGGTGCATGCCACACAGGAAGCGAGCCGGCCCACTGTTCCTGCACTGCAGGTACGGTCACGTGACTCCCTCTTCTATGTCCTCGTGAGTTCCCCGGGGCCAGAACCCCCTGGACGGAATGTCTCCTCCATAAGGGGACGAACATCCCCGCAGGAGAGCCAACTGCGGGGCTGGGCTAGTCACGGGGCAGCCTGAGGCTGACCAAATGACCTGGCAGTTCTCCCCCGCTGATCTTCAGGGAGACGTAAGGACCAGAGGTCCCTCCAGGGCCAGACTGGGGCTCGGATGCTGACAGTCAGTGTATGCGGCCCCGTCGGGGGAGCCAGCATGGGGATGTGAGATGCCAGGGGCTGGCCAGAGAGACTGGTCCGGGCCGCAGTCTCAGATAGCCAGTAATGAGCACCCAGATGCCCTGGTTGCCTCAGTGCTCATTCAGAGGCCAGGCCAGCTTCCTGGCCCTGCCCAGACATGGTCTCTGTGAATGTCCCTCTCTCCTGGGGGTTTCTGCCCCGCCCTGCCGGGAGACGGGCACCTTGATCATCCAGGCCTTGGCCGTCTCCTACGTCTGTGCCTGTGCCATGGGTTGCGTGGCGGCTGGCAAAGGGTTGATGGCTCTTCCCCCATCGGCTGCCCCTTCCAGCAGTGGCATTGGCCAGATGGGAACACTGATCACCCTGGACTGTCTGCTGCACCAGATGAAAGTAGAGCGGAGTGTGGACGTCTACGGAGTCACCCTCAGGCTGATGAGAAGCTGCTGCCTCATGACCCCGACGCCGGTAGGTGGCGAGGAGGGAGGGTGATGGGGCCAGGTGTACCCTGGGGAAGCAAAGGCCAGGGGCAGAACAGAGGCCTGGAGCCAGGTGCAATAAGGGAGAGCTTCTCAGAGCAGGCCCAGGGACTCCTGAGTTCTCTGTCAGCCTCCTCTCTCCTCAGGCAGCTTCTCCCCACCCAGCCTCGGCCCCGACTGAGCTCGCCGAGGTGGGTATCTTGCTCCAAGCCCAACACGTGGCGTGGTTCTTAGCCTGGGCTCTGTGCCCCTCACTCCATGCCCTGGCAGGGGATGTTCTAGTGGGGAGCAGCTCATGGCGGGGGGTCGCTCCATCTGCCCTAAGCCCAGCAGGGAGCTCAGGGGAAGGACTCTCAGGCTCAGATCCTCGATGGCATTTAGGCACCTAACTCCCACTGATTTCAATGGGAGTTAGGTGCCTAAAAACTCAGAGGATTGGGGGTAAATGCCTTTGATATTAAGGTTAAAGCCAGCAGCTTCCACTCAGCCCAGACCCAGGAAACAACCAGGCAGAAAATCAAACCCTCACAGTCCTAGCCCCTCCCTCGCCCTTCTGTCCCTGATAGCCAGGTCACGGACCCCTAGTTTGGTCCCATGTGGGCAAATCCCCTGCTGCCTCCCTATCAGGATCTGGGCACGGAAAACCGGAGGCCCTGGTACACTGTGGGACTGAAAGTCTCCTGGGTTGTCCTGTGCCGCCTTCTCTTATAGATAGGTTCTTACACCGCGCTCATTACTGCAGAGTCTGAGGATCTGGCTGCACTGCGGCTGGGAGCGGGCGTCCCAGTCCGGGTGGACAGACATGCGCTAACACGGGTGGTGGCTCGGGCTTGTGTCTGTCTAGCCGCTCCCAGCTGCAGTGTCGACATACCCTGAATGTCTATCTGAGCCTTCCCGACCTGTGCCCTGCAGCCAGGGCACCGACGGGAGACACCCAGCTCACCCGAAGGTCAGGGTGAGGAGCCCAGAGGGCCATCAGTGGCTCAGCCCGCATTCCAGTGGCTGACTGGGTAGAGGCTGCATTTGCAGCAGCGCAGACACATCGCGCCACTAGATGGTACTGTGACACCAGCCTCAGGGTGCCGATCACAGCATTTCATCCTGCGCAGGCTGGAATCTGTTGGCTTGGCTTGGCCGCAGCCCGAGCCGAGCTCTGGTCCCACAGACGTGCTCTTTGGACAGTGGTTGGAAGTTAATTCATTTATTTCGCAGAAGTCTTAGGGACGAGCTCCCCCATGTTCCCAGTCCCACTGAGAAAAATCCTTCTGTGACGTCCCTGCTGCCAAGCACCCTGCAAACAGCCAATCAGTTCACGAATGAATCCGAGCCCCATGGGCCCTGGGAGCTGGAGGAGAGCTCGCACACGGGGTTCTCTTCTGTACACGCCCTCCCAGCCGCTGCCCAGCTGGGCAAGGGAAGGGCCAGTAGGTAGGACCTGAGCCCTCCAGACCACACATGGGGGCGGAAGCACAGGGCTTGCCCATGGCTGTGGATCTAGGCCTGGCTGCTCTTATTTTCCATGGTCCCCTGGGTGAAACTAACTTTGGTGCCACCCTGGCCGAGCTCCAGTCGCACTGTGGGGTGGTCAGTTCTCCCGGTGGCCTATAACCAACAGGGAAGCCTGAGTGATTATTAACTTTTTAATCAGTTACCCTGGAGTGACACTTCCTGCTACACATCCCCACTCCAGATCCCGCGAAGGGTCTCTCCATGGCTGAATCACTTGTGTTTACTGCACCAGGCGCGTCATTAGACCGGAACCCAGCCGCATTAGCTGTTCTGCAGTGTAACTGTAATTGCTGGCTGGCCTGAGTTTTTGATACAGACTCCTCCCAAGAAGAGTATCCAAACAGCAGCAGGGCCAGCGCGGTGCAGTTACTGGTGCTGGGTTGTGAAATTCCCTGTATTCCAGTAATTCAGGCATGGAATTTACCGTCTTTGAAGAGGGGAACAAAGAGGATGCAGGGAATTATAGACCAGTCAGCCTAACTCTGGTTCCTGAAAAGATACTGGAACAAATGATTAAACGATCAGTTTGTAAGCACCTTCAGGATAATAGAGTTATAAGGAATAGCCAGCATGGATTTGTCAAGAACAAATCATGACAAACCAACCTAATTTCCTTCTTTGACACGGTTACTGACCTAGTGGATGAGGGGAAGCAGTAGATGTGAGATCTTGATTTTACTAAGGTTTTTGACACAGTCCCACATGGGAGTCTCATAAGCAAACTAGAGCAATGTGGTGTAAGATGGGCACACAACTGATTGAAAGCCCATGGTTATCAATGGTTCGCTGTCCAGCTGGGAAGAGGTATCTAGTGGGGTCCGTCCTGGCTCCGGCACTAGTCAATATTTTCATTAACGACTTAGATAATGGCATAGAGAGTATGTTTATAAAATTTGCAGATGACACCAAGCTGGGAGGAGTTGCAAGCACTTTGGAGGACAGGATGAGAATTCAAAATGACTGTGACAAATTAGAGAATTGGTCTGAAATCAACAAGATGAAATTCAACAAAGACAAGTGCAAAGTGCTACACTTAGGAAGGAAAAATCAAATGCACATCTACAAAAGGTGCAATAACTGGCTAGGTGGTACTGCTGAAAAGGGTCTGGGGGAATCTGAATCACAAACTGCATCACAAACTGAAAATGAGCAAACAGTGTGATGAAGTTGCAAAAAATACACCATTCCGGGGTGTATTGACAGGAGTGTCGTACGGAAGATGTGGGAGGTAATTATCCTGCTCTACTCAGCACTGGTCAGGCCCCATCTGGAGTACTGCGTCCAATTCTGGGCACCACACTTTAGGAAAGAGGTGGACAAAGTGGAGAGAGTCCAAGGGAGAGCAATAAAAATGCTAAAAGGTTTAGAAACCTTGAACTGTGATGAAAAGTTAAAAAAACTGGGCGCGTTTAGTCTTGAAAAAGAAGACTGAGTGGGGACCTGACATGTTCTCCATGTCCACTGATGGTAGGATAGGAAATCATAGGCTTAATCTGCAGCAAGGTATTAGAAAAAAACTGTCTAACTCTAATGGTGGTTAAGCTCTGGAACAGGCTCCCAAGGGAGGTTGTGGAATCCCGGTCACTGGAGGTTTTTAAGAACAGGCTGGACAAACTCCTGTCAGGGTGGTCCCGGTCCTACCACACTGCAGGGGGCTGGACGTGGTGACCTCTCGAGGTCCCGTCCCGTTTCTATGACCTGGTTATATGAAATGGGGTGACTGCAGGACCGCAGTGTCATGACAGTCAGTGGGCTAGACTGGCATCTCCCTGGGTAACTGCAATGACTCCTGATGGGGTGAGGCAGGGTCAAGCCTCCCCGGCCTAGAATTACTCTCTGAACACCTCTCTCTGTCTCCTGCCTCCCTTCAGGATCAGTACGTGTTCTTGTACACATGCGTCCGGGACATCCTCACCCAGAGACAGCCCTAGGAGGAGCACGGCAGCTCCTGCCCCTGAGAGGCAGGCTGAGGAGAGCGCACCGCAGGGCTGTTTGCACAAACCCGACTGAAGCTCCCTCTGGAGAGAAGGGGACCAGCCCAGGGCAGAGGCACCAGTCAGCTCCCCACCCCTTGAGGCCAGCACAGATGAGGAGCTAAGGCTGGGTTAGCCTGCATCGGCGGTTCAGAATCTCGGACTCTCCTGGTCTCCTCCCAGGACGCAGTGGGAGAGCCTATGCACATGCATTGTCTGCACCAACCTCCCCCAGGGAGTTCCCTTCTGCCGCCCACCGTGCTGCAGCCCACTCAGCCTGCAAGCACCCAGTGTGGGGCACGGGAACCTGTCCAGGATTCAAAGCATTAAGCGGGGCTGCATCCCTACTGCCCGGGATTCCTGGGACTCTGGAAGGTCCATGAATCCAGTCGCCATAACACTTGGTCTGGGATCCCGCCGGCCTCCGTATTGCCCTCCATCCCCTGCTGAGTACAGGACAGAATACATGGGGCGCCCTCCCTGCCATGCCTGGCTCAGAACCGGCATGTCCTACTGAGCAGGCTGCTGGGTGATGGTTATTTCCATCCGGCAGGAGGGCTGGGAGGCCCAGGCGCTATGCGCTGCTTCTCAGAGTGTCGTGCGAGCCCTCCGGTTGTGCTAGTGCCTTTTGGAGACTCTGTGACCTAGGGCTTGGGGACCAAGGGGAACAGGGGTGTCTCAATAAATGGATCACCAAGCGATGGGTATGAACAATAAGGAAAACAGCCCTAGAAGCCAGTGTCCTCTAACGAACGGTCGGTTTTACCGCACGCCCTGGCCTGGCCTGTGACCTTCCAGCCAGCTGGACTGGAGGGCACCATCCCCAAAGGGCAGCTGTGTACACCCACTGGGAGCACGCTGTTTGGCTGGCTTCCGAGCGCTGCCCCTTCGTGCCGGCTGTCCTTGCTCAGCCAGAGCCTGGCAGCTCGGCCCCGGGAGCTGAGTCCCAACCGCTAGAGCAGCAGACCTCTGCAGACCCTCGGGACGACCCTTCACATGGGACTCTTGCCTCTCCTAGCTGGCAGAACAGGCAGGGCTCCTTCCCCCGACAGCATCACGTCACCCCCACATTTATGCGTGTAGGGGCCAAGGCACGACAGCAAAACCAGGAATAACAATCAAATGAGAAGATCCTTGCTCGCCAGTCACCCTCCATATAACCCTGTCTCTAAGGCCTGCTGCATGATCCCAGTTTACGTGGGGGGAAAACATCCCACCAGCTAAAATTATCCACTAATTCGGCCTCAGTGCACTGCTACCCTCTACCGGGGGAACATGTGTATCAGCCACATCCTCTAGTGTTCGCACCAGAGGAGCTGTCTCTTCATCCCACTGGGATGTGGGGTTACATCAACATACCACCCCCACAACGGGACCTTAACTCTGGCCCCTGGAGCTGGCAATACCCCCACGGGGTGCCATAAGAAGTGCCATAAGAAGTAGACAGGAAGAATGACGGAGGGTTTGTCTTGATTCCAATTGCAGCGTTGATCAGCATGCAGTCAGCTGCATTCGCTGGGGCTGACACCTGGGTGGCCTGACCTGAGCGTAAATGACGTTTTGGGACAATAAATTTGCCTGGTTTTTTTTTAACAAAAAATCCTCAGCACGTCCTCGTCCCACAGCCCAGCTGCCCGCCCCCCCACTGCCTCTGGCTCCTTGGCAATAACAATGCTAGCCCCATCACTGCCCCATGTCCTCTCCTTTTGTCCTGTTTCTGCCGTGCTTCCCAGCCCTCTGCCCCATGGAGGAGTGGGCATCAGTGGGGGCCCCACAGGCTGAGCTGCTGGATGGTGCAGGGAGTCAGTGGGGGCATGTTTCGAAGGGCGGGTATGGATGTAAGGAGTTCCTTGGGGGCAAAACTGAAACCTCCTTTGACCCCCCCGACCTCCCTGCACTGCGCTGACCTCCCCTTTTCCCTAGGAGCAGCAGCATCACGGGGAAGGGGGAGCCTAAAGCCCTTGGCCATGGCTGGAGGCAGCAAGGGGAAGGAGGAGATCAGGGGAGGGAAGGATGCCCCTCCCTTGGCCTGGTGGAGCAGCCATGGGGTGGAATGGGGGGAGCAGCCATGGGGAGGAATTGTGGAGAATGGGGGTATCTGTAGGGGAGGGAGGAGGGGGACAGACGGCACCACTCCCCCCCCCCCAGTATGTCATTGCAGGGAAAGGTGCCCAACTCCCTGCTCCACCATGGTTCTCTTCTGAGATCCAGAGAATAAAGGTCTCTTTGAGGATAATCCCTTATCCATCAAGGGATCATAGGGAAACTACCCGGTTGGAAACCCAGTTGTTCGTCAAAGCTCTAGCCATCAGGCTGCGTTTTCAAAAATGCAGTGTTTGTATGCACCCTGGCGCTAAGAAGGGTCATCGGCTTGGACTGCACAGGCGCATCGGTAGTTGTGCTAGTGTGCAGCCCTAAGGGGCAAAGGGGAAGAGCCCTCACCCAGCACTCTCTGAACCCCTACATCCCTGCACTGCTCCAACACCCCTCACTGCTCCCTGCCCCCCATTCCCTAGCTCTGCCCTCCCAAAAGTCAGCAGAATCTAAAAATGATCTCAGCAGCTCATGTTAGGGGTTATGTAGCTGGAACCCCTGGACCAAATGTCCCAGTGACTTGCTTTCCTTTGATCACAGTCAGTCCTGTTGTCCAGAAACCAGTCAAGAGGCAGGATTGCATTAACCCATTACTGGTATCTTTCACCTTCCCTCTGTTTGTTTAATGCTAATTTCCTTGATAATACTCCTATTCAGAGCCTGCACATGGTGTTTAGAGCACTGTGAAGAGCTCTTAAATGAGGGCAAGACTGCCAGACGGAGAACCATGAATGTGCATGAGACCCCGTCTCAGAAAGCTCTCGTAGGGCAGGGCTCCACAGTATGTGGATTGAAATGGACTCTAAACCCCATGCTGGTTCTGAGAGGGTTAACAGGAGCCTGAATGCTCACCTCAGGGATGTTAAGTAGGTCAGTTAGCAGGTCCAGCTGGTGAGGAGTCAGGTTTCCTTACAAGGACTGAGAAAGCCCTGCTTGGATGGGAGCAGGGAGGTTAGGAGTTCCTGCTCTTGGAGAATGGCTACAGGAGGGGACTTCACTTCTGAGGTAGGACTCAAAATCCTAGCCCTGGGGTGTGGGGGTTGAGCTGAGCAGAGCAGCAGAGAGTCAGGGACGATAAGTGAAGAGCTCAAGTTGAGGCCTGGGGAGCGGGGAAGGAGGTTAAGTTGCTATTGGTGGCCTGTGTTTATTGCAGAGCTCCATATGGCCTGAAGGAAGAATGGAGCCTGAGGGGAGTCCATGTAGACCCTGGGTCCGGGAAGGGGGGTGGGAAAGACCTGCAGCCCGCCTGTGGCAGGAAGGAGCCCAGGGAGAAAGCAAGGGTGGGTTTGCACAGCCAGACCTTGCTTTCTGGCTGGGTCCTTGGACTAGAACCCAGAGAAGGGGAAGGGCCTGGGTTCCCCTGCCAGCGGCTGGGAAAGATGGTGCAAAGCAGAGAGCAGGGGTAGGGCCAGAGATGTGGCCTGAGGCTGCAGACGGTCGTTTGGACTTCTGGTTACCCCGTAAGCCATGGGACTCAATAAGACCTAATGGAGTCCCCAGAGGAGGCAGGGCTGGAGCAGGTGCTCGCTGAGGAGAGCCTGCAATGCCATGCCCAGCCACAATGGGGCATGCCGGGGGGGAGGGAGTCCACTTGGTGACATGGCTGACACTCAGGCTCAACGGTAACCCGGTTACAGGGATGGCAAACTGCCTGGCAGCCCTTGTCCTGCTGCCCAGGTGCCATTCGCTCTCCTCAGCCAGGCCCAGTCTGGGGCCCTGAGGTCTACCCAGAATACTTCTGGAAATATTGCTTCCACCAAGGGGCTGTGGGGGCCAGATCAGCCTGAGTGGCTGAGATCAGTTTGGCGGCGGGGGAATCAGGGCTGTAATCTGAGCCCCAGGTGTGTGTATTGGGGGGGGGGGGGGAATTAGACCAACCAGGTGACTTTTGTAAATGTGACTTTTAGAGGGGCTGGATCATGGGAACCCCTTGCTGAAATGACCCCAACTGTGGGTCACTTGCCACCTCACTACCCACCTTGAGGCACAGCAGATTTCAAGCATGCGATTTTACAGCTCTTAGAATAGCTGTCTTTTAGCCCATCAGCATTCCCAGCCTTAGCTATCCTTTCTGTCGGCGTGGGACTGGATGCATGCATCAGGCCCCGGGGACCCGCTCTGCCATTCACCCTTAGCCCCAGGCCAGCGCTCTACACAGCAGTGCTGGGCAGGCATTGTCCCTGTAGAGGGCTGTGGTGTGTGAAACCCGACCCCAAGAAAGTGCCATTCAAGGGGCTGGGAACCAAGGCCAGGAGGGACCGAGTTGTATCATCCAGTCTGACCAGGCCAGAGACCTGCCTCAATACAATCCTGGTTAATAATGTGCACCTTATTCCCAGCCTGAATTTGTCTGGCTTCAGCTCCCAGCCATTCGTGTCAGACCTTCCTCTGCTAGACTGAGGATCCCTCTATTAAATATTTGTTCCCCGTGTAAGTACCTATAGACTGTGATCAAGTCCCCTCTTAACCTTCTCTTTGCTAAGATAAATAGATGGAGCTCCATCATGATAAGGCAGGTTTTCTAACCCTCTAGAGAGAGAACACATATAGATAAGATTGGTAACATCATTGATAACAAATAGGCATTTGTTTTCTCAGCACATTTTGCCAGCCAGTCTTTGTAATCTGTTTCCTTTAGCCAGTTGTCCCTGAAAGTGACATTTCTGATGCAAGTCTTTCTTTTTGGGGGGTCTACTGGGACCATTCGTACCATCACCCTGATCTTCTATTATTTAATATGCCTCGCACGTCTCCTCGTGTGACTCAGACCCCCTCTCACGCACCCGCGCAGTGCACTTGTGTGTTGGTGGACAGACAACTGCTGTATCTTTAGGGGGGACGCGAACTTTTAACATTAGCTATCCCAGTGTACTGTGATAATCATGCAAATCTTTAGACACACGTAAAAAAAAGCCAAACTCTGCGGATTTTAATTTTCTGGCAAATCCGTAAAAAATCCGGCCAGGCCGATCAAATACCAGGCAGGTGGGAACTCTGTCTGGGGCAGATGAACCCCCCTGCGCAGGGGGAGGAGTGTGGCTGCCCAAGGAAGAACCCAGGCTCCTGGAGCAGGTGTTCTCAGGACCCATTGCTAGCATGATGGCCCCCACCAGCCAGGGACTGAAGCGGGGGCCTCCAGGGTGAAAAGCAGGAGCTGCTACAGGATGGGGGCCATCCCAGGATGGGGCTACAGCAGGTTCTTCTCGACAGTGGGTCAGGCCCAAGGGGACCCACCCTGAGCAGTGGGTCACACAAGGCCATCTCCTGACAGGCTGGGTCTGTGGTGCGGCCCGTTGCCCAGAGTCTCTTTGCGTGCCCCCCGCCCCCGGACATTGACAGGGTGATGAGGATGGATTGACGAGCTCCCACCCACTACTCCAGCGGAGGCTGAAGCCGCAGCTGCTTACACAGGGTGTCCTGGGAGCTGCCTGGAGGGGGAGAGAGAGAGGGAAAAACAAACCCACCCCCAGCCTCTGGGCAGCATGTTGGTGGTGTTTGCATTTATTCCTACTCCAGCCCAGCAGCGTCCAGGGCCCCCTCCCCTCTCCCCAGGTGAAGGTCAAACCCTGGGGGAGCCCCCCACACCCCAGATCAATGGAGCAGGCTGGAAATTCTCCCCAAACCATCTAGAAGGGCCCATCCCTCGCACCAGAGCACGAGCACTCAAAGCCACCACATCGCCCCCTGCAAAGAGCTTGGAGGGTTATCCTCTCTGTTTGAGAGGGGAAACTGAGGCACGAGGTGGCTAGTGTGAAAGCCTGTAGGGGCTCCATCTAGAAGAGTGAGTTTGTGGGGGATTTAATTGCAGGTGCCTGGGATCCCAAACTGGCCTTCACAGGGCTCACAGGGAGGGGCCCTGGGTCAAGCCACTGCTCCTCTGTGGTGGCCATTTTGGGGCTGTTCGGAGAGGGAGAAATCACATGAGGGGAGTGCAAGCTATCAGTCACCCAGAGACTACAGGTGATGGCTCTGAATGTCTCGTTCCCTGGGCCGCTCACTTCCTCGAGCCAGCTACCCGACCGCGTTGCTTGTCAAATCCTCTTTCTGGAGAAGTCCCTGGGCGCCAACGGCCTCTATGGTTGTCGTCACATAAGCAACTAATGAGAGAGCATGGCATGCACCGACCCCGTTGGGCGAGCTGCCCGTGCAGAATTGCTGAGGATGGGCCCTTGTTATTCTCCTTAGGGCAGAGATGGGAGAGGACGCCGGGGTGGGGTGAGGGAGGGGAGGTTCGTTAAGCCAGCAGGCAAAACGAGATCCCTAGGCCACAAGCTGGACAGAGGCAAAGTCAGACTAGAAAAAAGGTGCACGTTTTTAGCAAGGAGGGGAATTGGAGCAGTTGCTCTGAGGGGCGGGGGGTGGGGTGTCTCCGACTCTTAGGGTCATTCAGTCAGGAGCGGCCATCTCTGTCTAAAAGCTCTGCTCTAGCAGGAGAGACAGGCCCCCTGTGGGAGTCCCTGGGTGAGGTCCTGGAGGATCACAATGGTCTCTTCTGGCTTTAACAATGGATCCAGGCAGGGGTCTGGTCTTGTCGGTTGTCCTGCCGTAGCTCCCGTGCTCCCTTGGAGGAGGACTGAAGCCGAGGTAAGTGACGTGCTCCCGACAGGACTAATATCCTCCACTGGAGTGCAGAGCTGGCGTGGCTCGGAGGGAGGGAGGGGGGAGGGAGCAGTCCCTATGTGCCTCTGAGTGACTGTGCCAGCCCCTCTCCCCTCCGTGTGCACCCACCCCAGAGCCAGGTGGAATCCACCCTCCCGCTGTGCCTGTTTCCCACCAGTGACATCGGGGGCACAGTGTTTACCTGCCTCTCTGGGGGGTGGCGAGGCCTAGCAGCACCATGGCTGGACTGCGCTGCGTAAGGGACCCGGGCTGCTCATTGGCAGGGGGCCGAGGACGGGGCAGGCTGGGGTGCTCTATGCATGTGGAGACTGCTCCCCAGCCGGCTCCGCAGTGCAGAGCTGCGCGCCCAGGGCTGCTGGTGTGCTTACTTTCCGAGTGTTTGTGTTTATGTTCTGGAACGCCTTTCGGGGCTGAGATAACAGACGGCCTGGCCCCTGGCCGGCCCCGGCAGAAGTGCTGGGAGAGAGACACATTCCATCATCCTTTGGCCTCACCAATGACCCCTCGATGGCTCCCTGGGGCACTGCCGAGGAGTGCAGACGCAACCCCAAACCCCAGGCATTTGGCTTCACTGGCGGGCAGCCCATTCCCGCTGCTTTCTGCTGCATCCTGCTTTCTGCAGAACCTGGCGGCACAGCCCTGGGATAGTGCAGGGAAGGCGTGGGGGGAGGCAGAGAGAGCACTCACCATAGTGCTGCATAGGAGCAGCCCCTCCATGCGGCAGTCCCAGCCTCCCAGCACAGGTGAAGGGAGAAGAGGAGAGAGCAGGAAATGACCGCCACATAACGTCCGTTCTGGAAACACCTCCCAGGAGCCTGGGCAAACCGGAATCCAAGGCTGCTAAAAGACAACACAGCCCTCTCAGCAGCAGAGCGTGAGGAGCCCAAGCGGCGACCAGCAGCCTGTTTTACCATCGTAAATTTTATTGCAAAGATTTTAATGAACCCATGATGTTAAAACAGAAATATCAGCGATTGGAAGGGCAGCAGGAGCCATCTACTCTGCCCTCCTGCCCACCACAGGCCAGACACCCTGACACGGTGTATATTCTACATCCATCATCACAGCTGCCTGGCATCAGAACCCAAGACCTCCAGCCCCACCGCTAGACCACCATTTAAACGTGCTATGGGGCTATGTCTCCTGCCTTGGCTTCATATACCACTGAGCTGTTGACTCCCAGCTCTGAGCAGGATTGGAAGGGACCTCAAGAGGTCATCTAGTCCAGTCCCCTGCACTCATGGCAGGACTAAGTCTTATCTAGACCATCCCTGACAAGTGTTTATCTAACCTGTTCCTATAAACCTCCAATGACGGAGTCTACAACCTCCCTAGGGAATTTGTTCCAGTGCTTAACCACTCTGACGGTTGAGAAGTTTTTCCTAAAGTCTAATCTAAATCCCCCTTGCTGCAATTTAAATCCCTTACTTCTTGTCCTGTCCTTGGTGGTTAAGAAGAACATTTGATCACCCTTCTCTTTATAACACCCTTTTTACATATTTGAAGACGGTTGTCGTGTCCCCCTGCAGCCTTCTCTTCCCCAGACTAAACAAACCGGATTTTCTCAGTCTTTCCTCGTAGGTCGTGTTTTCTAGACCTTTTATCATTTTTTGTTGCTTCTGGACTCTTTCCAATATGTCCACATTTTCCCCGAAGTGTGGTGCACAGAACTGGACATAGTATTCCAGCTGAGGCCTTATCAATGCTTAGCAGAGTAGAAGAATTACTTCTTGTCTTGCTCACAACATTCCAGCTAATACACCCCAGAATGAAGTTTGCTTTTTTTTTTTTTTTTTTTTTTTTTGCAACAGTATTACGTTGTTGACTCATATTTAGTTTTTGACCCATTATAACCCCCAGATCCTTTTCTGCAGTACTCCTTCCTAGGCACGCATTTCCCATTCTGTATTTGTGCCGTTGATTATTCCTTTCTGATCATAGTACTTTGCATTTGTCCCTATTGAATTTCATTCTATCTATTTCAGAGCATTCCTCCAATCTGTCAAGATCATTTTGAATTCTAATCCTGTCCTCCAAAGCACTGGCAACCCCTCCCAGCCTGATACTGTCTGCAAACTTTATATGTATCCAAACCATTTATGAAGATATTGAATAGAACCAGACCCAGAACAGATGCCTGCGGGACCCGCACAATACACCTTCCAGCTTGATTGTGAACCATTGATAGATACTCTCTGAGTACGCTTTTCCAACCAGTTGTGCACCCATCTTATAGTAGTGTCATTTCTAGGCTATATATCTCTAGTTTTTTTATGAGGAAGTCATGTGAGACAGTATCAAAAGCCTTACTAAAGTCAAGATATATCACATCTACTGCTTCCCTGCTATCTAGAAGGCATGTTACTGTGTCAATGAAAGATATTAAGTTGGTTTGACAAGCTTTGTTCTTGACAAATCCATGTTGACTGTTACTTTATCACCTTATTTTCTTCTAGTTGCTTACAAATTGATTGTTTGACTATTTGCTCCATTATCTTTCCAGGTACCAGAGTTAAGTTCCCTCAATTGTCCTTATTCCTCATTTTATAGCTAGGTATGATGTTTTGCTCTTTTCCAATCCTGTGGGAATTCTCCTGTCCTCTGAGTTCTAAAAGATAATCGCTAATGGCTCAGAGATCTCTTCAGACAGTTCTTTAAGTATTCTAGGATGTATTTCATCAGGCCCTGCGGACATGAAGACCTCTAACTTTTTAAAGTAACTCTTAACTTGTTGTTTTCCTAGTTTAGCTTCAGATATTACCCTGTTTACACTGATGTTCACTATGTTAGACATCCAATCACTGCTAACTTTTTTGGTGGAAAATGAAACAAAAGAAGCATTTAACACTTTGGCCAATGATGCGTTTTCTCTTATTATTGTTCCCTTTCATTGAGTAATGGGCCTAACCTGTCTCTGGTCTTCCACTTGCTTCTCATGTATTTTTAAAATGTTTTCTTGTTACCCTCGATGTCCCTAGCTAGTTTAATCTCATTTTTTGCTTCGTCCTCACATGCTGTTGCTGTTGGTTTTTGAGTCGCAGTCAGGTCCTGGCTTTGCAGATTCATCAGATCAGCACAGCTCTCCTGATTTCCCATGGGACATGGGCATGCACACTCCTGGACTCAGCCTAGGGAGCCAGAAAGGTTTTATCCATGGAAATAAATGGGATGGGACAGGTCATCGGGTTAAGAAAGCAGTGAGGGGTGCTGGCCAAGCTGTCACCAGCTCCTGCAGAGCCCTGCTTTAATCAACAGAAGCCTAAAACTGATGCACAGTCCCTAGACAGCTAAATTAGCCACCCCTCATGTGCAGCACCACTACCATCACTCTAACTGCTGGTGTGGTGAGGAAAAAGAACACAGGGAATCCTAGAGAGACAAGGTGAGTGACAGAATGGGTGGAACCAATTGTTTAGCATACGTAGTTAACACATTTCAAGGGACCCGTCATAGGGAGGAAGGAAAGGGAAGGGAGAAAGCAGCGTGTGCTTGCTTTGTGAAAAGTGTTCCCCCACAGGCCATCAGGTTTTTTATTTTGTCTCTTATCATTTTCCTGGAAATGATTAAAGATCTGTGGCAGAACACTTTTCACAAAGAGATCACTCTGTATCTGACCTCTCCGTCCTCACCTTCAAAGAAAACCTTCCCGATGTTTTCAAAAGATGTGCCTGGGAGACTAAATTCATAAACCTTTGCTACACACTAAAAATTATGCACTGAATGGAGACACTGGATTTATGGCTTATTACAACAATCTGTAACCCTCTAACAACCCTGACTTCCTCTTCCCCCCCCCCTCCATGACAGGAGAGGTGTTAACATAAGAATGACCATACTGGGTCAGACCAATGGTCCATCTAGCCCAGTATCCTGTCTTCCAATGCCAAGTGCCCCACAGGGAATGAACAGAACAGGTAATCATCAAGTGATCCATCCCCTGTCGCTCATTCCCAGCTTCTGGCAAACAGAGACTAGGGATACCATCCCTGCCCATCCTGGCTAATAGCCATTGATAGACCTATCCTCCATGAACGTATCTAATTCTTTTTTAACCCCTGTCATAGTCTTGTTGGCCTTCACAACATCCTCTGGCAAAGAGTTCACAGGTTGACTGTGCATTGTGTGAAGAAATATTTCCTTTGGTTTGTTTTAAACCTGCTGCCTATTAATTCTAGTTCTTGTTATGAGGAGTAAATAACACTTCCTTATTTACTTTCTCTATACCACTCATGATTTTAGAGACCTCTATCATATCCCCCCTTAGTCTTCTCTTTTCCAAGCTGAAAAGTCCCAGGCTTATTAATCGCTCCTCATACGGCAACTGTTTCATACCCCTAATCATTTTTGTTGCCTTTTTCTGCACCTTTTCCAAGTCCAATATATCTGTTTAGCATAAGTAGTTAATACATATTTCAAGGGACCATTCAAGGTGAAGTGGCCTGCTAAAACAATCTGTCTCACCTGGTTTTTAGCTATGACACTGAATACTTTCCCCAGACCCGAGGAAGAGCTCTGTGTCAGCTCAAAAGCTTGTCTCTCTCACCAACAGAAGTTGGTCCTATAAAAGATATCACCTCCCCCACCTTGTCTCTCTAATATCCTGGGATTGACGCAGCTACAACAACACTGCATAGGGAATTGTGTCAGACTCACAACTGAAACATCAGGGGTAGCGGTTGTAACTTCAGTGTGAAGGGGCTATTTCTTTCTCTCTAATAAGCTATACACACTAAAGAGTAGAGACTGGAGCACTGCAGTTACAGGCACCTATCAGCTGAGCTAAGGGAAGAGCTTGGATTGCAGCCTGCTATTAGAAACACTCTTCGGCTCTCTTTTAAGCTGCAGCTAGCCACTAGAGGGCAACACACAAACATACAGGGGTCCTGATCCTGCTTCCACTAAGCCAATGGCAAAAAACATCTGTTTATGTTAATGGCAGTGGATTGGGCCCAGAGCAACCACTGCAATCAGTGCCCCCCCACCCCAACTATGCACAGCAGAAATCATTAACTAAAGCTGGCCAGAAAACAGAATTTCCATCTCATTTCCAATTTGCCTCTTGTCTTGAAATCCTAAATTTACTGAAGAAACATTGAAATGAACTCATTTAAACGTTGTAATGAACTCATTCAAAATATTGAAACCTTATGATACACTATCAAATATTATCTCTCTATAAAGTATCCTAGACCCATAGAAATGTGATATTAACATGAATTGACAGTTTAAAAAAGTTAAAAGCTGACACAATATGAGACAGTCCAAACTAAACCCTCCCCTTTCAAATCGAATCATTTAAAAAAAACCCCGTTTCCGTCACAAATTTCATCGAAACTGATGCGTTCCTGGAAATGTTTCTGTTTCAGTGAAACAGCATTTCCCACCAGCTCTAATAACACATTCAACCCAAATTATTTTCGTCCAGTCCAGTCGGCGGCTGGATCCCCAAGGACATTTCACTGGGCAAGAAGTTTTAGGGGCCAGTAAGGAACCATTTTTGAGCTAGAGGAAGACCGAGACACCTTAGGTGAACCCATCCTTTCGGGGCAGGGTTGTTGTCACTGGCCTGGTGCTCCCAATGGGTTTGAGGCGCATTCTCCAGTTTGGCCACCTGAGTAAATGTGGCAATTTTCCAGCCAAACCAATTGTCCAAGTCAAAGCTGTAGGAAAGCGTGCCTAGCTCAGCCTTTAATTATGTTGGGGATCCCCTTTCCCTTTAATCTAAATCCTTTGTGACTGGGGATGTCAAAGCACTTTGCAAGGTTTAATTAATGAAGCCTAACTTTCATCTACCAGCGGAGAATACAGCCTGGGCTACACCACACAGGCTCCATGAGCCCTGGGTAATTACTCGGTGGCTAGCCAGTGCCGCTGCAGATTCGCTGCTCCAGGACTCAAGCAACTGAGATTAAAGTTGGTTCGAGTACATCTACCTGAGCTGCAATCAGCCCTCTGAGTGCGGCGTCGGCTGCTTAAGCCTCTCATGCTTTACAGACTGCCTTGTTCTCCTAGCTCTTTTAACAGGGAGTAACAGGGACGCAAGCAGGGGCATTGATTCACCGAAGGACACAGGAAATTAGTGGAAAAGCAGGTAGTGGAACCCAGGCTCCCAGTTCTCGCTCTGACCACAGGACGTAGGTCCGCACCCAGCTGGTGATGTGGGACTTGCAGGTGTGTTCACAGGGACTCTCTGCAGCAACACATGCCTGGATTCTTCTTTCTCTGCTCCTGCACCTCCACCCTAGGGGCTGCACGCTCCAGGGTCATCGTCGCGTCTGTCTGGCAGGGGTTGGGGCGCTTTGTGGGCAGTTTGATGCTGGAAGCCATGCGCAGGAGGCATTTCAGTTGCTCTGACTTTCTGGGCAGTCGAGGGAGTGAGCAGGGAAAAGCAGAGCAGCCTCGGAGAGGTCAGTCTGAAGTTAAACCTGAGACTACAGTCCCCAAGAGAGGGAGTGTGGAACCCCCTAGAGAAACTGACTCCCAGAGGAGATCCCCAGGGTGATTTCACTCTCTGTCAGGCTCCTTGCAGGAATGGGTTTAGAGAAGGGCTGATTGTAATTTTTGGAGGTGAAATCTAGTTTTTGTTTGTCTTGCCAAACTGTTTCCCCTTCAGTAACACAGTGGATAGAAGAGTCCAGCACTTGCTTCCATGATCTCCGGGGTTTGTTTGTGTGTGGGCGGGGGGGGGGGGGGGGTGTTCCTGTTGTGCACCTTCCTGTTGTGCGTGTAGCATTTGACACTACATTTATGAATAACCTTATCACTTCCGCTCTCCAGGTGTTTATCGCCATAAGGCACAGTCCTTGATCAAAGGAGAGATGTCATCCAACATGAAACATGGCACTGTGAGCTCAGAGAAGGAGCAGAGGCAGGATGGCCTAGTGATTAGGGCACTAGTCTAGGAGTCAGGAGAGCTGGATTCAATTGCCTGCTTTGCCACAGCCTCCCTTGGGCAAGTTAATTAGTCTCCCTGTGCCTCAATTTCCCATCTGTACAATAACACAGCGCTGCCTCCCAGAGGGGTGTGAAGGGTAAAGAGCTGCTCCCATGCTATGGTGATGGAGCCATAGAAGTTAGGTAGATAGCACTGAAGTTTTTGGGTGGCAGCAGCATGCCTTGTTCAGACTAGCTCCCCCTGAATGTTAACCCCTGAATTCCCAGCTGACGGTTGGGTTTAGGGAGCCAGCCCCAGCGCACATACCTCCAAAGGCATGGTTCAGGGGTACCGGTCAGTGTTTGAAGTGCCGGATGGGGCAGGATCAAACCCGTGTTTAAATTACTTTCTCCCGGAGACGTCGGCTTTCCTTTCCTCTGCGCTGCTATCCCACAAAAACATTGCAAAACAAAGCACAAGTCCTGGAGCTACAAACAGGTCTTTATTTGTTGGGGTGGGTTTTTCTTCTTCTTCTTCTTCCGTTTGAATGAAATTCCTGCCAGCTCTCCGGGAGAGAGAGGGAGAGAGCAGAAAGTTCCTTTAGCTCCTCCTCTCCGAGGCTCTCACGCCCCTGCCCTGCCCAGCCTGTGAAACCCAATAACCAAGATCATTCAACAATGCCTCCCCTTCACTGGCTGCATCTTTACTACACTCAGGAGTGCCGGGGATCCAGTGCCTGCTGGGTCTGAGAAGCCAGACTCTGTCCGTGCAGCCAGCTGAGATCAGAGTCACTGAGCCACCCTCGCCCAGCTCACGTGGGCTGCAGCTGTGACCAAGATGGACAAGCTCTTCTTCTGGTGCACTTTTCTCTCTGCCTCTGCCGCTCTCCAGGTGGCATCCACGGACCCCGGTGCTGCGCCCGCGTGCCCGCCTCAGTGCCACTGTGAAGAAGATGGCATAATGCTCTCAGTGGATTGTTCAGAGCTGGGACTCTCCCAAGTCCCTGTCAGCCTGAGCCCCTTAACGGCTTACCTGTAAGTACCGAACTGTCATTCGCTTTGTGTCCTTGGGGCACAAGGATAGACCCTCCCCCACCCACCCACCCCAGAATCAGCTGCATCTTGCTTGGGCTCGGAATTGGGGGGCCGCGCTTTGCTGATATAAAATTTCTACCACAAATTAGAAACAAAACAAAAAGGCAGCTATTATTTCAGGACCTGCTGAGCCAACTCCCCCCTCCTCCCTGTGCCCCTCTGCATAATGCTGTTTATACTGTGATGTTATGCATGCTTTGCTTCTTGATTGCAACGGATCAGAGGAGCTGGTTTGCTGGGCAGATTCTGATTGTTTGAGAGCATAATGGAGTATTTATACTGAGCAATTACCGCCAACTGTCCTGGCTCTTTCTGTCAAACATTTCAATAGCAGTGATAACCCATGGCTTTGGGGGCTTTCAGTTTGGGTTGGCCACCAGCAGAGTGTTGGAATTGTCTGTTTCAAACGGGTAGCTAAGTTTCACCAGGTGGTTCAGTGCAAAGATCTTAATTTTCCAAGCGTTGGCCCAGGCCCTGTTGCCCCAGGGAACCCAACAGGGCTCAGTTCAAAGAGGATTTTGCAGGGTTGACTTCTAGCACCACGGATGGTCCCGGTGGTTCCACTCCGGTTACATCCCCGTTGTGGAGAGGACTGGGACTAACCTGCCCTCTTGAGAACTTCCCCATGCTCTACAAGGGAGGGCAGCTGGGTGCCTCCACTGGGGAGGGTGCCCTTCTCTGCATGAGACCGGTTGGCTTTGGCATTCCCTGGGAAAGACACTTTGTAGCTGTATTCACAACAGGTTTAGCTGTGCCGCAGCAAGGATGGGAAGGAGCTTGGCTTTTGAATTTAGGGACAGAGCTGAAGGGCTGCCAGAGAAATGTATTTAACATAAGGACCATATTGTGTAGCTGGCAAACGGCAGCGGGTTGTGCTGAGCACCCCGGTCAGTGCGGGAAGCAGTCTTGCCTAGTGCCTAGAACAACAGGTTTAGGAAGGAGGCAGGAGCCCTGGCTCGTATTCCAGACTTTGCCACTGATTTCCTCGGGCAGGTCAGTTTCCCCTAGGGTGACCAGATGTCCCGATTTTATAGGGACAGTCCCGATTTTTGGGTCTTTTTCTTCTATAGGCTCCTATTACCCCCCACTCCCTGTCCCGATTTTTCACACTTGCTGTCTGGTCACCCTAGTTTCCCCCCTCTGTGAGATGGGGATAATGACACTGACCCTCTGTTGTGAAGTGCTTTGAGAGCCCTGGGTGGAAGGTGCTAGAGAAGGGTGCCATCTCCTCTCCCCAGTCCATTTTTGCCCGAGGCAGAGTTGGCATTCAGCCCTCCTGTTACAGTCTCTCTCTCTCGCTGGCAGTCAGGTGGGAAGGGCTGTGCGGGATCCATTCAGAATGGAGGCCTTTCATCGGTGAGCAGGAAATACAAGGGAGCCGCCTAGTGCAAGGTGCATGTACCTTTAGGTGGGGACCCTGTCACCCTCAGGTGTCTCTTACAGTAGAAGCCTCTCACCCTAAGCATCTTGTAGCCAGCCCTGGTTCTGTCTGCAAACAAGCACTGCCGGGTGCGGGACGCCAACTTTGCCCCGTGCATCCCCAGGGCGGTGGATTGTAAGCTGCAGGGCTCAGCCATGCTGGTGCTATTGTGATGGCAAAGTAAAGCCCCGTCAGGGACCCGTTCCGTCTTTCAATTCATTTCAGGACTTGTGCAGTCTCCTGCTCCAGCCCTGTAAGGACCACGCTCCCCAGCCCTCTGTAGGAACACACTTTCCCTCCTCAGTGGGTGCGGGGAAGGGCGCTGTTGGCGCTCTGCTAGCCCACACACACTTGGCACTAGCCGCCGCCTGGGTCACTTAGGTCGCTAACATTCCAATAGGATTGTCAGACTATTCATAACTCCTTAGCTTCATCAGTCCGAGGAGTGCAGGATCCCTGGGGCAAGGACCCTACCAACCAGGGCAGTCGCTAGCAGAGTGGGCGTGCCGATGCAGCGGCTATTTGCAGTGGGGTGAGGATTGCAGCCTGTGGGGTGTTGTAAAGGCATTTTAGGCCTGATTGGCATAGTCGCTGGGTCCCTCACAGGCACGGCAGGTGGCTCAGCACCTCTGGGAACCAGGCTGTTTCTGGAGGAGGTCAGTTGTTCCCCTGACAGTTGGCGTCCTGCTGTGCCGATCCATTTCGATCATGCCCATCCCAAGGTGTCGTTGCCTTTTCAGCTGCTTCGCCCCTTCGCCGTGCTTTGCTCGGGGGATTTCCCTGCTACGTACATTAGCCCACTTTGCTCATGTGGTGGCGCCATTGACAGCAGTTTGGAGGGAATGTGCGGGCATTGTAACCTCCCGAGCCCAACACCCCCTTGGCGAAGCCAGTCTGGGGGAGTTATCAGCGCTTAAAAATTGCAGGCCCCATCATGCGAGGGACTAGAGTGTCTGGCCCCTTGGCACTGCCTCTCAGAGACTCGGGAGAATGCCAGCAAGCTGGCTGCGTGATTAAAAGGCTTCAGATTGCAGAGCCTAGCCTGTAAATTAATACGTGACAATGTAAATATGGGAGATGCCCTGTGATTACAGCCGGGGACTAGGGGTGCTGGGTTTTACTCCCATCTCTGCCACTGGGTAACCTGCATTGCTGCAAGTCACCGAGGGCCAGATTTTCCAGGACTCAGCACCCACACTTGGAGCAAGATTTTCCAGAATGCTCAGCAACATCGAGCTCTCCTGAAAACCTGGTCCTGGCTGTGAGGGGGCTGAGCTTTTGTGAACATTTCTAGTCTTCGGTCCACACCGAGGCACCTAAATAAGTGGCCGGACTTTGGGGAGAGCCATGAGGGGTAAAATTCAGGAGGCTCATTTGAGTGGCTAGACGTAGAGTCACGTGCTTTCTGTCCATCATCCGACGTTCGGACCTTTTAGCCTGCACCTCTTTGTGCCTCAGTTTCCCTGCCTGTATAATGAGACTAATTACGTTCACCTCTGCAGAGCATTTGACTGTCAGAGGAACGGGGCTGGGGCAACGCTAAGGGTTTTTATAAGAACCCTATATGATTAGGCTCTCCGTCTCAGACAGCAGGGTGAGAAACTGGACCACCGAGTCTGAGGTCCTGCCCCGTCTCTAAAATGTTTCATCTCGAAGGTGATCAAAGCTGGGCCAGGGAGTCGGCGCTGACAGCCCGCTGTGTCCTCTTAGCAGCTCCGTCTCAACAGCTCCGTCTCTCGCAGCATCTTTGCTATGGGGATTGCCAAGTCTCCTTCCTGGCTGGTGATGGGAAGAAAGGCCAAGGCCGCAGCGTGATTGCCCGATAGCCGAGGCAGAGAGCTAGATGGAGGCTGCTCCAGGTGGCAGCAGCAGCAGAGGGGAAGGCTCTCCTGGTGATCTGGGAGGGGCCAGGTCTCTGCCCCGATGAGTTTCTTCCCCCCCGGGTCCCTAGAGAAACACAGTGCCCTGGTGCTGGCCTTCAGGTGGCAGGCTAGAGCCTGCCCCATCTCCCCCAAAGTCCTCTCTGAACTCAGCCCCGCCCCCGGGGACAGCCATCCAGCCCAGTGCTGTCTCGCTACCCCCTGCAAAACATGGGAAGGCACTGGGGCACCAATCTAATGGTGCCGTCTCCCCACCACCCCCCACCATGTCCACCATCGCAGCACTGCTCTCTGGGTGCAGCGTGGAGCCCAGCCCCCCATGGGCTTTAGTGGCCTCTCCGAGGGTCCCCCAAACAGACGACTTCTCATTCCCTGAGCTGTCTCCGTGGGGAGTGGGGCAGAGGAGTGGGGCTGAATTCTCAGCCGGCCTAGAGATTCTGAGCAGGCGCCTGGAATTTAGCAGCCCTGCTGGGAATGTGAAACCCTGTTGTCACCTTTGCCGTCCTCTTTCCCCCCCACCCCCCCAATGGGAAAGGCTCTCTGAGGTTCCCCCACACACTGCTCTGCAGTTGCTGCTTCTGGGGCCATGGGGCCATGGGGACCCTGCCCGGGCCAATTGCAGCCCAAGCACATGGCTGGCACTCTGACATTTGGGAAGAAGCCCATAACCAAGGGTTTTCCCACAGCAAAATGGAAACAGGCCCCAGTTCATGCTAATGTGCCTGACGCGGTCTCCCCGATCACTGGGAGTCTGTCGACACTGCAGTCGGGGACATATCTGCAGCGCATGCAAACAGCCCTGAGCTAACTTTCCAGCTACAGCAGCAGCGCGGGCGAGCCGCCCAGGTACGGAGCCAGGGCTCCAGGTGGGTGCGCACAGTCCATGCTGCCGCGGCTGCACTGCTCTGGGTACCCGAGCTAGCGTGAGTCACTGCATGCTGCAGTCACCAGCACCCGCTGCAGTGTAGATGTGCCGTTAACACGCTATGGGGCCAGGGATCACTTGGAGTGCAGGCAGGGCGACTACTAGGATGGGCCAGTGGTGTGGGCAATTGCCGAGGCTTTTGGAAACCTGGGTTCAATTTCCAGCAGTGTAATAGACTCCTTGGTTAGTGCCTTAGCCTGGCTGGGCCTCAGCTCCCCATCTGTACAATGGGCGTAACAGCTGCCCAGGGGCTTGTTAGGGTAAATCTGGTAAAGATTGCGGGGGCCCTCAGATGCTACTGTAATGGGGCCCGGATCAGTGCCCTAGACAGAGACACAAATGCTGCCGTGAGTCCCGACAAGGCAGGATTCCCCCAGTGACCGGAAATTCACTTTGTCTCTCATGTCAGAGTGTAGCTCAGCCAGTTTTCACAGAGTATGTTACCTCCACTGGAGAGCCACGGATCCAAATCGGAGTGGGTCAGGCTGCAGAGACAACCAGAGGGCACGTGACATTTCAAAAGGCTGGCTCTCTGCATGAGCTTTTCTCCTGTCCCCGGGTGGGTCAGGAAATGCCCTTTCTGAGCTCATGCTGCTAGAAATCCATAAGTCTCCCACTCTGCAGCCTTCCCTATGGAAATGAGACCTGCCCTGGGAGCCTGGCTGCAAGGTGAGGTGTGACTGCTATAAAAGGAATGAAAAGGAATGTTTTTGAGTGCTGGGGCCTGGCTTCTCCTCTCGCAGGATATGAGTAAGTCCCCTTGACTCCAGTGGGAGTTACTCATACGCAGCCCCAGAATAGGGCCTCTGGGACAGAAACGGAGTGAAATACGACGCAGAAGAAAAGCATTTTCCATGCATCACACCCAAGCATGCACACAAATGCAGGGACCTCATTGAGAGTCGTGTAGCTTAAGCCCAGGGCCTTGAGCCAACCCGAGATCCCTGGTGTAATGGGCAGTTTACAAGAGAAGCAGTGTGGTCTAGTGGGTAGGCCACTAGACAGGGAGTTGGGGTCTAGTGCAGACTCTGTCACTGCCCAGCTGTGTCACCTTAGCTTAGTCCCACAATGGCGCTGTGCTTTTGGCTCCCCAGCTGTGCAAGGGGGGGGTAATAAGAATTTGAGTGGGTAGAAATGCTGCATCGGCGATCAGTATTATCCACAGAGCCTCACCGTCTTGCAGACGGTATTGATCAAAGTGAGTTTTAAAAATAAAAGTTTGATGGGGGTTGCTTGTGGCTCAGTCCTAGGGGGTCCTATTGCCTGCTGCTAGGAAGGACGCATTCACATTCAGCTTCCTATCGCACGAGTTTAAAGGGAAGGCCTCTTGTAACGGGCCTGGGAGTCAGGCTGGCTGGGTTCTGTTCCTGATTCAGCCACCAAATTGGTGTTTGATTCTGGGCACCCCACATGGGACCTGCTTCTAGGCCCACTTAAATCAGGAGACTTAGATAGCAGACTGGACTGGGCAGACTTGTTGCTTTGTTCTTATGTTCTAGGATAAATGACTAGAGCTGAGCAAATCATTTACCTCTTGTAAGTTAGTGCATGGACAGCACCTCCTCCTGCATTAACGGACGGATCGCAGCATTCTTCATTGGAAATGGATTCGTAAATTTACCCAGCTAGCCTGCAGATCACTCTTTCTAACTTGTGCAGTGTTGGTTAGTTTCGGAGGTCATGCGGCATTGATTCTGTTCCCTGATTGGACAATGTGTGTTTGCTCACCGTCACAGCGCAATTTACAAGCATTACAGTGGGATTCAGCGTTAGAAACGGATGCATTTGAGCTTCAGTGCAGCTCTGGGGCTCCGATGTTAGGACAGAGGCGAGGGGAAGGAGAATGCTCGAGCTGGCATTCCCCGGTGTGCTTGAATGAACAGTCGCCAACAGGTTGGTCTAGAATCTGTTCTGCTGTAATCAGCACTCAGAGATACTGCAGCCACTGCCTGCCCTCTGCAGACCAGACATCAGAGTGGCTGTAATGACCCAGCAGTCTCCCCGCCTCTGTCCATCAGCTGGACTGGCCATGAACAGCCGCCCTCCAGCCCATGCTCTCTGGACACCTCCAAGCGACAACTGTCATCGCCAAGGAGTGACCCTAGGAGAGCAGAAACCTCTGTGCCTTGTGCTAAAGAGTGACAGGGAAGGGCAGGTGTCCGGGCACACTAGGGAACAACGTGGACCTTGGGTCTGAGGCTTGCATCTTAGGTGCCTAAATAGCTTTGAGGATCTGGGCCCTCCTGCCTTGTGCAGCTCTGCGGAGCTCGAGGCTCTTTGCCCATCTGCGGTGCCCATCGGGAAATGCCAAGGGGATGTCTGCAGTTGTGGAAATCTGCATCCCAGCGTGTCAAAGCGGCTTGAGTCAAACTGAACTGCGCCTGCTATTCCTAGCCCTACAGCGCGGCAGGCTGCAGGGCAGACCTGCCTTCAAAATCAATGACTGGTAATAAAGTGATAATGAACTTCAGCTGTTTTGATTCCCTGAAGAGCCTAGACCAAAACCAACCAGAAATACATTGCCATTTCTCATTCTGCCCTACCCCCACCCCAAAACCAATAGATTTGTTTTTGTTCTTAACGATCTGCTATTGCCTGGGAAGTGGGCTTGTAAGAGAAACCAAAAAATAACCCCAAAACCACAGCTGCTGGGCATGTGCTTCTAAATGGCCTTATTTATCCACTAGGACTCCTGTGATTCCTTCATCAGCCATACAGCAGCCAGGATTCCTTAGCTCCCTGCAGCTTGGCATTTAGCTAAGGGTTTGGTCTAGGGCAGCTCTCAAGACTCTGGGAGGTGCTGATTAGCTGCCAAAGAACTGGGGAAGTCCCCCCCCCCCCATCCTGTCCCCCGCAATCACAGTCGTGAGTTGTGTTGCTGCAGGTAGTGGATGAGGATAACCGATTTGGCAATTGGGTGGCTGAACTGAAAAATTGGGTGGGGGGAGGGGGAAAAAAAGAAATGAAATGAAAAAGTTTTTAAAAAATTGTTTCAGGTCAAATGAAAAAATGTAGTTCCATCCAAAAGGTAGCATTTCATGTCTGAAGGTTTTTTTCCTTTTTAACAAACTAAATAAAATGAATGTGAATTTTGAAACAAAGACATTTTGAATCAAAACATTGAAATGTTTTGATTTTTTCACGATGTTTATTTCAACTGAAACAATCTGGTGGATTTGACATGAATTTGCAACGTGTTTCAGATGACCTGGATCTGCATAGTCACTGAAGAAAAATGCCGTCAGAAAAATTTTGCCCAGCTCCTGTTGTGATATCCCTGAATGGATCGGACAGGAGGTGGGAGAATTAGCAGGGGAGATGATGGGAGGGTGCTGAATTTCCCAAGGAGCTGTGCAATCAAGAGATCAGTCTCCATAAAACATGGACTGTCACCAATTCTTCAAAGAAAATGCTCGAATTGAAGTCTGAATTGACTTTTGTAGCAAGACATAGACTTAATTCAGCCATTGGGTGAGCTTATTTCTAGAAATGGTGGGAAAAAATTGACAGAACAGTTTTCCCTCAGAAAATGCAATTCCGTCAAAATTGAAATGTTTCACAAGAACATGTCAATGTCAATGAATTTTTTTAATGGATTTAAAAAAAAAGTTTGAATCAAAAAGGAGTATTTTGTTCTGGTTTCTTGTTTCATTCTGTTCCATTCTAATATTCTCATTTCATTTCATTTTCACTTAAAAAACAACCTTTCCTAAACTTTTAATTAATCGTAATATATTATATTGATATGTTATATTTAATATTAGAGATTATTATTTTATATTTCAACATTATTGAAATAAAACATTTCCGTGTTAGTTTTGATGTTTCTGAAACAAAATATTTCAAAATTGTTCCACTGTAAATTGCGAGATTTTGTATTTCGGCCCAATTTGGATGAAAGGAGATTTTGAAATGTGGGATAAAAGTCCTATTCTCCAACCAGATACGCTTATTTCCTTCCCTGTTGTGTATTCATCCTCCCACTCCCCCAGATGACGTAGCTCTCATTTAGCCTGGAGTGGAAGCTGTTTGGAGCAGGGACCTTATCTTCCATAAATACAACACCTAGCGTGGTTTGGATACTACTCTGTGTGACCGGAGTACTAAGGGGAGCAAACGGAGGTCACTCAGTTAGGGTGAACTGCAAAGAATGGGGCAGACAATCTCCAAAGCTGGTGGATATTCCAATACTTAGATTTACCAAGCCAGCCTAAAACAGCTTCTATAATACCTTACTGGTTATCCAGAAGTCAACAACACACTTCCCTTAAAGTAACCCAGCCTCAGGCCTCCACCGAGACACCCAAGTCAAATATGATGATGATTACTAAAAATCTTATTCATTGTATAAAAAAGGTTCTACCAATCCCAACGGATTGGCCACGTTACCTCCCAGGTTAATGAATATTCCAGACCTTACCCAAATACACGCTTACAGCCAATTCTTATTAACTAGACTAAAATTTATTAAAAAAGAAAAGAGAGAGAGAATTGGTTAAAAGATCAATGTACGTACAGACATAAGTACAATCTTGAGATTCAGATTCATAGCAGAGATGGTGAGCTTTGTAGATGCCAAGAGTTCTTTCAGAAATAGTCCATTGGTTATAGTCCAATGTTTATATTTCAGGGCAGTCCAGTCAGAACTGAGATCTCTGTCCTTATGGCTTGGGCTTCCCCTGCATGAAGCCTCAGGCAGATTTGAGATAACAGGATCAGGGCCCAAGCTATTTTTCAAACAGTTTCAGGCCTTCTTTGACAGCTTGGAGTCCTTTCGCGAACAATAGACCTCATGGGGACTTTGAAGTGGACCCATTTCCTAAGCATCCCCAGTAATTATCTCCACAGATGAATATAAGGCAATTGCCTGTTTTCCCACCACTTGCAGATGATTTGCTATACATTTAAAAGAGAAATGAATACAGCAGCATCCTATGTTTACAGTTCATTTAAATGTTAAAATGTCCCTTTGATCTCTGAATTAACAGAATACAGCATAGGCAGGGACTGTTTGATTACATTGTTGACCTCTACCAGTATTATGTAAATACACAAACACACAAACTTTCTCTACCCATATGTTTTTAAGGGTTGAATTTGAGTCACTTATCCTGCAGGATGCTTCACCCTTTCTGGGCATGCATCACACTCTGGCCCAGTGGGTCTTTGTGTCCCTCCAGTGGTTGCACCATGTAGGAGGCTACCAGCCTCCAAGTGCTTCTAGCATGGAGAGAGAGCTGTTTAGCTGAAGTAGCACAGGGCTTAACTTTGGCATTCCACCGCATGGATTCCGTCCTTCTCTGGGGATCAATACAAGTGATAAGAAACACTGTGCATTACTTTTCTTGTGCAATGGCCAGCGGGGAATTTCTGCACTTATACCTTAACAGCCATTCTACTGGTAGTGCTAACTTTGGGGATAGGACTTATCTTCTGAGCTAGACAGGCATAGGAACTGCCCTACCACAGCCAGCCCAGATTCTGGCTCAGTAGAAGAAACAAGAAACTCCACCATGGGCGATGATGGAAAAACTGGATGCAGGACCATTTGGATGGAGCACAGTGTGCAGGGAGGAGAGTAACGCATGCCAAGCTCTAGTAGCTCAACCTGTAATGTGCCTTTGTTCATGGCTAGAGTTCCCTGACAGCAGTGGGCCAGTGTAAAGAAAATGCAGTGTAGTCTGTAAGACTGCATGGTACAGTGATTAGAGCAAGGGTGTAGCAGATGAGAGATCTGGGTTCTGCAACTGACTCGTGTATGTGACTCTGAACAAGCTCTGCACCTCGGTTTCTGTAAAATGGGCATAGTACCAGCACTGGGAGAAATGTTTCACGTGAAATCTTTTTTCACAGAAAAATGCAGGTTTGGGTCGACTGAAACAATTTGCAAATTCGGGTGGATTTTGGCCATTTGTTTTGACTGGAGAAAAACTAATTTTATTTCTGACTTGTTTCGGGAAGACGATATGTTTTGGAATATCTCTCAATTTTAGTTAAAAACAAATTATGAAACCTCAGAATGAAACATTTCATTTTGTGTCAATTGAAACATTTTGGTCGACTCAAAATGAAGCTTTATTGGACGTTTCAGTGCACCCAAAAATGGAATGTTTTTTTTGCTTTGGATCAACCCAAAACGTGGTTTTTTTCATTTTTCAGTTCAGCCACCAAACCAAAAAATCAGTTATTTGCACAGTTCTGCTTAGTACTAGCCCCTCAGTATGGCCATAGGGGCAATTGGATCACCTGTGCTTTTCTCTTTTAAGAAATCATATTCCCCATGCATTCGCATCCATCCTGGCATATGGCTTATGCAGCCCGCCGTAGCAAGCATCCCAGCGAGTTTGTGGGGCTTGCAGCTCAGGCTGGAGCTCGGGCTCTGAGCCTGTGGGGGAAGCAGTTGACCTAGGATCGGAGGCTCTCTGCCACTCGCTGCGTCGATGTACCCAAGTGATTTATGCAGATTTGCTCAGTGCTGGCACAAACGCTAGCATCGCTATTCCCACCCCGCTGGTGAAAGCACTCCCAGGGCTCTGGTTAGCAAGGAAAGAGCTGCTCTTCACTCACACGTGCTTTGAAGCTCGCAGTGAGGGGCCAGGGGTCAGGTCTGACTGGAGAACGTACAGCTGCAGCTGGGATTCTCCCCAAGGGCCGCTTGCTCCCAGCAGCACTGTGCATGGTGGGTCTGGATTTCCACCTTCCCTGCAGCCCTGGCTCCTCTCTCCTGCCCTCCAGCCTGTCCCTCTCCCTCCTCCCAGGGTAAGGAGTACATGGCCGCTTCCCTCTCTCTCCCTCCTTCCCTTTCCTCCTTGCAGAAGCAGCTCATAAATCTGCCCAGGGCAATGAAAACCCTGAGCTCACAGCCCTTAGATCTGCACGGGAGGGGCTCTACCTGGCGATTAAAGGAGTTTAGGGTTTGCTTTGAAAAGCTCTTTGATTCTGGCAGAAGCCAGGGTGCCAGAGGGCGGCCCACGCATGCATCTCCCCTGCTGCACCTGCCTGAGTCAGGGAGTGGGAGACGCTCGACAGCTGAGGCTGGAGCAAAATCATCCCCCCACCTGCTCCCTCCACCCTTCCTAGGGGGAATAGGATGGCAGGGGCCTCCTTTCTCTCTCTTGGCATCCAGGGCCAATGGGGAGCTGACTGGGCCCCACCCCTGTGTCATCATGTGGAAAACACTCCTTGGGCCCATTGCCCTTAGTAGCCGTATTGCGAAAGCAGAGTCCGGGATCGGGGCCCCGTCATGCTAGGTGCTGTACGCACACACATGCAGCAAAGAGGCAGTTCCTACCTTTGAGAGCTCACAGTGGACATACAAGACAATGGCCAGTGAGGGATTACAACACACAGACCAGGGCGGGCACCAGATACAGCGGTGCCACTATGAGCAGTGATCTCGGCACAGCAGCTGCCGCCCCGTTGTCGAGTTCTTTGTCTGCATCCCAGCAAAGGAGAGTGTGAAGAGGCAGGAGCTGCCTGGTGGAGGTTTATAGGGTGCTCCCCCCTGCGGGTGCCAGGGGAGAGAGCCCAAAGGTGCTCTTGGGCAGTTTTCCCAGTGGGCGCTGGGGGTTGGCACCACTGGCAGAGCGGCAGCAGGAGTGGGCATCTCTCCAGCGGCTATGAGATAACCAGTCTTGACGATAGGCCGGGATGAGCCTTAAAAGTGAAGATGAACAGCTGGTATTTGATGTGGCAGGGAAGCGGGGGAGGGGGCTGGCGGAGGGACACGCAAAAAAGTGGTGATGTGACCAAAGCACCGAACCAGGGGGGTGTTCTCTGGCGTGGCATTTCAAATGGATGCAAGCGCCTTGCAGAGAGTTTTGTCCCAGCTGGAGAAGGGGAGGGCACAGGCATCGAGATGTGAAGTGATCGGAGCGGGCTGGGCAGAGAGGAAAGGTCTCACACAGAGCTGTCATGTGGGAGGCAGCAGCAGGATTTCCACATGACCTGGATGCGAGGATCTAGCGAGGGGACCGAGTCAAAGACCATGCCCAGGTGGTGGTGTTGTCCAGGGTGACTTAGAAAGGAGGGAGAGGGGAAAGATGAAGAGCTCTGTTTTGGTCAGGATAAGCTTAGGCTGAGGGCTGGATGCTCATGAGGAGATGTCAGAGAAGCTGGCTGAGGTTTTGGTTTGGACAGGAGACGGGTCAGGAGTGGGGAGCAGGCCGGTGAGTTGTCCCTCTGGTGGCTGGACACAGAAGGGACACAGGATCTACTCCCACCAACGCTGTCCTCCGTTAGCTCAAGCAGGAGAGGCGAAGGAGCAGGGCTCGGGGCCTGTCTCCCCTGGGCAGTGTCTGCATGTGTGTGGTTTGTATTTCCTTAGGACGTGGCTTCAGGACACCGTGGGCTCCCCTCTGCAGGTCCACCTGAGCTGGCGTTGCAGGTAGCAGCGCCCCTCACTGGTAAACACCAAGCCAGGAGGCTAGACGTTGAATTCCAGCAAGGTGCCAGAGCGTGGTCTACAAAGGCCCTGCCTGTCCTGGGGGCCAAACCCACTGAGCGGAGCAAGGACCCGGGTCTGTCAGTCATTTTCCAAGTGCGGGCCAGGCCCTTACAGAGCCAAGTCTCTTTGGGCTCCTTGCCCAGAGACGCAGGTTTCTTGAGGAGTGTTTCCAAGTCTCCCCCTGGTCTCCCCACCTTTCTCCTTGTTTGAAATCCTTCCTGTAGCTGCCTAAACCCTCCTTGAAGAGCAGAGGGATTTTGAAATGAAAAGCAGCCCCTCTCCCCTTGCCCCCAGGAGAGGAGTGAGTCAGACACACCTGTAAGGTTAGGAGCCGCTCCCGGAACGTGCCGTCTCTCCATGAGAGCAGCCGCGGGTCCCACTACAAAGAGACCCCGGGGAGACCGAATAGTTTCCAGCAAAGAATGTCCCCCCCCACAGCAGCTAACTGACAACATTCCCCTCCTTCAAAGGGAAGGTGAGCCCCGGGGACAGCGCCGCCTGGTCAGGGCTGTGCCTGCTGCACAGGGAACCACTGGGGAGAGAATGAGAAAGGAAACGTCTCCTGGTGAGGAGGGTCTGTGTGCATGGGGGTGGAGCTCACACTATTCAGAGCTAGTGTTTAATAGGGGTTCACTTTGCACCACAGGGCTCAACTGAGATGAAGTGCCAGGCCATGCTGGGCTGCGTACACGATGGAAATGAACCGGTGTTGTCAAAACTGAACCTGATATACACTGTGAAATGAAACATCAGGGAGGGGGAAGAACTGGCAGGCTAAAGGACAGTGTTTCGAGACCGTTCTTGATACGTTTATGGAAGGCACAGTATGATGAGACTGCCTAAGGCCCGTCCACGACTGCTCGTAGCAAGTATCTCCAATGGCTGGTGATGGGACACTAGATGGGGAAGGGCTCTGAGTTACTACAAAGGATTCTTTCCCAGGTGTCTGGCTGCTGGGTCTTGCCCACATGCTCAGGGTCTAGCCGATTGCCAGATTTGGGGGAAGGAGGGATTTTTCCCCTGGCTCAGATTGGCAGAGCCCCAGGGTCTTTTTTTTTTTTTTTTTTTTTTTGGTCTTCCTCTGCAGTGTAGGGCCTGGGTCACTTGCTGCTTTGAACTAGTGTCAATGGTGGATTCTCGGTAACTTGAAGTTTTTAAATTGAGATTTGAGGACATCAGTAACTCAGCCAGAGGTTTTGGGTCTGTTACAGGAGCGGGTCGGGGAGGTTCTCTGGCCTGTGACATGCAGGAGGTCCGACTAGATGATCACGATGGTCCCTTCGGACCTTAAAGTCAATGAGTCTGTTAAGAACAAATGGGGATAAACTGGCCATGAGCAAATTTAGTCTGGAAATTAGAAGGTTTCTAGCCATCAGAGAAGGCAGGTTCGGGAACAGCCTCCCAGTAGGTGTAGTGGGGGCAAACAAACTAACTGGTCTTAAGATGAAGCTTGATACGTTTATGAATGGGATGATATGATGAGGTTGCCTGTGATAGTGGGGACTGGACTCAGGGACCCAGGAAGTCCCTTCCCATCCTATGTCCTTATGTTTCCATAAGGTCTTAATGAAATATTTTTGGAGAAGGCATGATCTCTAGGGACGAAAAGTACTCGATAACAGTGAATAGCTCCTAAGCAGTACTTTTCATCAGCAGATCCCAAACCACAAACAATTCCAAGATCCCGAATGTACGTCCCGATTTGGGATGGAACAGTTCAAAATCTGGGCATTTCCCGCTGGATGCACAGTCTGGTTTTCAACCAGCTCTAATTGTGAGAAAGCTGGTGGAGCGATTCCCAGTTCTGTAGATGTGTTTGCATGCCCAGTCCTGCTGGAGGATGTGTCTTCCGGCTACTGCTGGGTGAGTGCATTGTTCCTCTTTCATGTCTCATACAATGCAGGATTTATTAGTGACAAAAACATGAAAGCTGGAGGTCTTGATTTATTGACGGGGGGTTGAGAACATGCCACAACACGAGCTATAGAGTATGACATCAGCTGGAGTAAAATCCATCCCGGTAATTCTCTGCACACAGGTTAGGCTAACGTGCTATTGCCATTCAAAGGTGTTTCTCTTTCTATAGCCTCCTTCCCACAGAGCATCCCCCCCTGTGCCTTAGTTTCCCCACCTGTAAACTACAGATAATGATACTGCCCTCCTTTGTGAAGCGCTTTGAGATCTGCTGCTGATGGAACGTGCTGTAGGTGAGCTATGAACTTTCATATAGGGCTTTTCGTCCGTAGATCTGGGCTCCTTAATTTAAAACATCTTTTTTAAACGGTCTTAACAACCAATTTGGGGAATATTATATATCTGCTAAGAAGAAGAGCGGTAACAGTCTTACACTGCTACCCCTTACAGACCAGAGGAAGTCATTACACCCTCCAGGGAAATGCAGCCACCTTGAAACCAGCAGCTTTGTTTAAAAGCCTACAGCAATGTCTCTCAGCTTCGGTGAGGAAAGTGAATGGGGATCCTGTGTACCGCTGAAAGGACCAAGGGAATATAGTTAGACTGGAGCTTGGCCAGGGCAGAAGAGGTGGCGGTCGAACCCTGACTCTTGTGAAACAGTCTAGGAGGTCTCAGATCTTATTTCAACTCTTCAGGCATCTACCTTGTGCTTAGCCGGGCGGGGTCTGAACATCGGTGCGAGGTTTCGCAGCCTAGCCTGTGGATCGTGGGTTCTGACGGGGTTGCAACAGGTTCCAGAGGGTCTCCCACCACTTGCCCGTCTGTTCTTTCAGCAGCGCTTCCTACCCCTCACTTTCCATTGTCCATACACAAAGCTGGGAGCGTTCCTGTGTAGCTTTAATGTGCCAAAAAGAGACCGGAAAGTGGCCAGGTTAGCGAAAGCAAGGATTGAAACCGGCTCTTTTTGCCCCGTGGGGTATGTCTACACAGCAATGGAACACCCACTCCAGCAGGCTCACGGGGCTGTAAAATTGCCATGTAGAGGTTTGGGCTCGGGCTGAAGTCCAGGCCCTGGGACCCTCCCTTTGTGCAGGTTCCCAGAGCCACCCTGGACGCCAGCCCAAGCCCAAAATCTCCGCTACAGCGTTACAGCCCTGCAGCCCGAGCCAGAGCCAGCTAACACGAGCCGGCCGCAGGTGTTTAACTGCCGTGTAGACACCGCCTTGGAGCCCCTGCCAGTTCCTATCCCTCTGTCCTGCCACTACCACCTGGCTGCGTCTGGAGCACGGCTGGGCAGGACAGCTGGACCGGAGGGGAAATCCACATTCCCTTCGACGTCTGGCCACTTGAGCAGCCCGGGAATGATGGGGCTGTACTACATTGGAATGTTTGGGGCTGTAATTTTGACTTAGATCCTTGGGTGAAAGGCACTAGGTACGTGCAGAAATTCTTCTTCTTACGGTCTATAATATGTCGATTGGGGATGAACGTACACACCAGAAGGTCATGGAATATGAAACCCTCCTGGGGAAATTCAAGCAACAGCCAAGGCCTTGTCTACACAGGGGAAATTGACTAGCATAGCTATTCCGGAATAACTTCCCCCCGTGGACACCGTTCCAGAGTAAAAGTGACCACTGCTGAATAGCTCTGCTTCTCAATTTCCCCGTGTATAGAAGCCCCTGGGCCCAGATCCTCAAAGAGAAAGCAATGGGAGTTAGGTGCCTAAATCCCATTGGGGTTCTGGACCATGCAATCTGTAGCCGGAGCAGAATGTGACCCTGAGGGGTGAGCGGCCCCAATGTGAGGTTCAAGAGAGAGTGACTCCGGAAAGGACTTTGGAGACATGGTGGAACTGAACATCAGCTCCCAGTGAACGGTGGTGGTGAATGTGATCTGTGGACGCCTCCTTTCTACGTGTCAGGGCTTTGCTGGCTGAGTTGGATCCAGAACCCGAGTTTGTCACACTGAGTCACGTCTCCGAACAGAGTCCGGCCCTAGCCGCCCGGCACCCTACGTGCCAGGGAAGATGGTAATTAGCTTTGGTTTGCTCGACAGAGGATTAGCGGGGCATGTGGCACTACAAAGCCTTTGCCACTCAGTCGCTCTTCATTTTCCTGGCCCTGATCTGCCTTCAGATTTCATTAGCGCTGGGGGACTTAAGTGAAAACAGGCACCACACACGGCGCCCCAGCATTTCGCACAGCACCGGGAGGATTTAATCAGACGTCGCAGGCAGGGTGAAGTGTCAGTTTCACCCCAGTCCCCGGTTCATGCCGTCCTCCTTGGGATGGCTGGGATTTTAGCCTCGCTCTCCTTTCCCCGATCATCTTCGTGTATCCAGCTTGCAGGGCCCAATCCACGGCCCAGTGAGATCAGCACGAGTCTTTCCATTGACTTTCATGAGCTTTGGATCAGGCCCCAGAACTGCTCAGTGGGGCTAATACAGGCAAGTAGGGCAGAAGGTGGGTCTGGGCTTCACGAAGAAGGGCTGAACAAGGGGAGAGTGGGAGCAGGGAGTGTGTTGTGCCAGATTTGGTCACCTTGGCAAGCAAACCCCTGAAGCTTCCTGTCCTAAACAACCACGTGATGTTGCTGTGAGCTTTTAAGCAGCTGCCGTGTTTCACCCCAAGGGTGGCCACATTTCAGTGGTGTTGAGCACTGCCCCAGGGTCATTTTAAGTCGTGGTAAGCACTGCCAGGACCCTGCACCCTGAACACCCTCCTGACCCCAAGCCCCTCATCCTCAGCCCCACCCCAGAGCCCACACCCCCAGCTGGAGACCACACCCCCTCCCACACTCCGAACCCCTCAGCCCCATCCCGGAGCCCCCTCCTGCATCCCAAACCCCTCCCCCAACCCCATCCCAGAGCCCACACCCCCAGCCAGAGCCCACAGCCCCCCTCCCGCACCCCAACCCTCTGCCCCAGCCTGGTGAAAGTAGGTGAGGGTGGGGGAGAGCGAGTGACGGAGGGAGGGGGGAATGGAGCAAGTGGGGGTGGGGGCGGGGCCTCGGGGCAGGGGTGTTCGGTTTTGTGCCCTTACAAAGTTGGCAACCCTAGTGTCCGTCAATGGTAAAACTCTTCCTGACTCCTGCGGGCTCAGGTTTAGGCCAATGCTGAATGCTTTCCACACTCCTGCCCTCGGGAGATTACAATAGTGGGCGGGGGGGGGGGTGTGTGCTATTCTGCTCTCTATAGGCTCCCACTAGTATCACGCCTACGGAGAAGACTCATTGCAGCTCTGGTACCCGGCCCTCCCCCACATCTCCCCAGGAGAGGCATGTATGTTGGCCGACACCAGTGATTGAACTGGGGAACCTCCAGAATGAAAGGCGTGAGCCGCTCCAGCTGGAGTCAGACTCTCTAGCTGTGCCGGGGACGGGTTTAGCACTGCTGCCGATCAGGTGCAGAGGGGGACCCATACACACTGACCAGCGCTTGCACCCACATGTAGCGTGAGCAATGCACCAATAGTGGAGCGTCGATTTTGCCCATGCTTCTCAGCGATATTGGCCTTGCATAGAGACACCCTTGGCTGGAAGAACTCACAGATAGAGACTCCGGCAGAGCACCAGGTACTGGCTGAGGGGCACCGGGGCAATAGCAGCACTGAGAGAGGAGCAAGAGATGACCGAGAGGCTGGGTGGGGCACATCTCTCTCCCCCAAAGGGTGAGCCAGCTACCAGGCCTTCGAACAACCCCTCCCCAGAGGAGCGCAGGGCTTGGCAAAACTTCTGCATTCTGGAGCTATGAGAGAGGCCTGGCACTGGTGCTGCTCGCCAGAGGAATGGAGCCGAGAGCGTCCGCCGGATAAACCCCGCTGCAGGTCAGAGCCCAAGGCGGCTGGGAACTGGGCCTTTTTGGAGTGCAGAGCCGACTGGCTGTCAGCTCCAGCAGACAAGGGAGTTGTTTACCAAGCGAGGCAGCTGTGGCTGAGGTGAGATAAGATATAGGGATGCATCAAATAGCAGAGAGTCCTTCCTGCTGAGCTCAGACAGCCAGGATGGACGGATGACCCAGGAGATCTCCTCGCACCAGGGACGCGTGAATCCAGCATTTTATCTCCCCCAGCTTTCTGTCTCTTGGCCAACTGGACCATGGGGGTTTCCAACCCCTGGCATAAGGCTGGTATGAGCGGGGCTGCTTCTGGGGAGATAGTGCAGGGAGTTCTCAGTAGACTCGGTGCACCCCACAATCCTTTCTGTGCCTCCCCATGGTGCCACCGGCCTCTAGCCAGATTCTTGCAGTGCCTTATTGAGGAGCTCCACTTGTTTAGCTTAACAAAGAGAAGGCTAAAGGGTGACTTGATCACAGTCTGTACGTGATATTTAATATTTAGGATTATTTAATAACAGGCTCTTCAGTCTAGCAGAGAAAGGTCTAACACAATCCAATAGCTGGAAGTTGAAGTTAGACAAATATAGACTAGCAATAAGGTGTAAATTATTAATAGTGAGAGTCATTAACCCCTGGAACAACTGACCGAGGGTCGTAGTGGATTCTCCATTGCTGGCAATTTGCAAATCAAGCTGGGCTTTTTTTTCAAAAAGATCTGCTCTGGGAGTTACCTTGGGGAGTTTCCAGGGCTTGTGCCAGGCAGGAGGTCAGGCTGGAGGATCACAATGGTTCCTTCTGGCCCTGAATCGATGACTCTCCTGCATCCCTAGCATAGTTCTCTGCCATCTGAGCCAGCTGTTGGGGTTTCTGGCTAGGCCAGACCCTAACGGTATTGCGGAGCTCACCTGGTGGCATCTTGGGACTCTATTTGTTCCTTGTGTTGCTGCAGCTTCTCCCAGTGGGAGAGGCGACGCTCTGGGCACTGTGGGCACAGAGATAGTCATCAGAAGGGTTGCCTTATTCTCAAACGTGCCCCATCCTCCATGGCCTGTTTTCCTGGGAAAGCGGGCGCTGGGTGCGTCAGACAGAGAACGGGGAGGGAGGAACCGCAGCAGGCTTGACAGGCCCTGAGGCTGTGGCTTGTGTGGGCAGGACTGGCTGTGGGGGGTTCTGCCCCGTCTGTGTCCCCACCTGGAGCAGCATCCGCCCCCTCCCCTCCCATGAGGTGTGAGAGGAGAGAACAGTGGGAGCTGCCAGGCTCTGGAGTAGGATCAGCTGTGAGGGTCCAAAGGAGCCTGCCCCATTCCCAGGCACCTGCAGTCTCCATCCACGTAGCGTTTGGGATTGGGGCAGGCGTCTCTCATGCCCCTAGATCGATGGTGTGGGGCAGGCAGGGAGGATGACTAGGGAGCTCTGCAGCCCCAGCTCAGACGGTCATGGCACCGCGAAGGGGTGTAGCTGCCCACCTTCCCCTGTGCCTGTGCGGAGCTGAGCCAGCCGCAGGACGGAGTCATGGGCATCAATACAGGGGCACATCACTGCTCCCCTGGGGAGCAGAGGGGGCTGCCCGAGTCACGGTCCCTTCCCCGGCTGCTCATGGGGTGGTGCAGCTCCACATTGCCCCTCTTGGGGCCCAGAGTGAAGCTCTTGGGAGCAGAGATCTGTGTCTGCTCTCTGTTCAGTGGGGCATGTGGGGGCCGGTACCGAACAGGCCACGGCCAGTGTCAGGGTGACCCTGCTGCCTAGGCACTGGTGCCTTCATTTTCCTTTCTCATGGGCTTTCGCTTGGGTCTTTGCCTCATGCTGGGTACAAGAGGCCCTGGCTCTGCCCCCACCTTACGCCACTGAAGCTAATGGGGCCACCCTCTTCAACGTGAGAAAGGGGAGCAGACTCCAACCCCCAGCCATTGGGTCATCCTCCCACTGGCCTCTGTCAGGACCGAATAAACAAACCTGTGTTAGGTCCTCAGGATTTGGCCTGTAATTCAGGAGAAAAGGTTTGCATAACTTCCAGATTTGGTAGAGCACTGGGGAACCTCTGCCCCCCCTCCCTTAAAGTTCACCCACTGCCAGAATAAACCCCCTAGCTTGAAAATACCCTGTAATTAATGAACCTCCCGCATTACTAGGCACAATGGAACAATTCTTTGTTACTGATGCATGCAGCCCTCGCATTCCGATGGCTTTTTCAGAACTGAAGCTGCTGGTGTCTCCTCCAAGAATGTGAAGGCTGCTCTGTTTAGGGACAAGACTGTTTCTTGCGCCCAGGTTGTCTTCAGTTTAACGACCCCAGAGATATTTGCAAGGAAACAGGTTCTTTCATTCTGCGGGGTTTCACTGCCTATTTTCTTCTCCAACCATCAGCAGCAGAAGCAGCCTCTGTCCACGATGCCAAATCTGGTTTCTGTGGATCACATCCATCTTGACAGAACAAGAAGCAATGGTCTCAAGTTGCAGTGGGGGAGGTCTAGGTTGGATATTAGGAAACACTATTTCACTAGGAGGGTGGTGAAGCACTGGAATGGGTTACCTCGGGAGGTGGTGGAATCTCCATCCTTAAGAGGTTTTTAAGGCCCGGCTTGACAAAGCCCTGGCTGGGATGATTTAGATGGTGTTGGTCCTGCTTTGAGCAGGGGGTGGGACTAGATGACCTCCTGAGGTTTCTTCCAACCCTAATCTTCTATGATACTATGAAATAGCACCAAGATACTTTCCAGGTAGAAACATCTCTGATGACATCCCAATTCTGCCATAGCAACCATTAGGGAAGACACAGCCAGGTGGCTTGAGGTAACAAGGAATGGACTGATGTATTTTTATTGAGTCACCAAGATTTTGTTTGCTTGCAAATGTTACTGATAATATAAAACCATGAAGGAAAAGAGCATGGAAAATATTGTAGGAGCCAGTGGAAGAATTGGCGCTGAATAGAGTGGGCCTGTTGGTCTTTTGGTTTACACCAGATAAATCAGGAGTAGCTCCATTGGGCCTGATTCCCCTTTCGCTCACCCTGGTGTAAATCAGGAGTAATGCCACTGAGTAGCACAGGCATGAATCCAATGTCAGGGAGCTCTGCATGAGGCCCAATGATTTTCCAGGCATTCGAGTGTTTTCAGAAAGAAGCCAGGTCGAGCCCAGGTAATCGTGCGACTCGATCGGAGCAACAGTCTCCATTGCTGTGTAAAATGATTGATTGGAAGCCAATAAAGACAGCCCATGAAGAAAGAAGGTAGTGGGGGTTGGATAACGACGTGTGGCTGTGATGCAGACCCGTGGCCCCCGGATTGCTTTCTTCCCCATCTCTGGAGGGCATCGTGCCCAGGACAGAACAAGGTCACCTATTAACAATGTGCACCCAGTGGAAAGAGGAATTCCATTCCAGTGCCATTAGTCCCCCATCCAGCACAAACCCGAGGCGATCCAGACTGGCGTGCTGTCCAGTGATAGCCAGCAGCTGAATGGGGAGCCAGGGAGGTTTTCCACCCAATGCAGCAAAGCTGCCGGAAACCATTAGCGTCATGGGCTAGCCTGGCACAGCATGGGGGCTAGTGGCCGAGCGTGATTCGCAAGACAAAGGCGGACCCCGGAGCTCCCTGGCACACTTGGTCCTTGCTTGGTAGGCAGCCTGGAGGTTGGGAATATCCGTCTTAACCCTTTAAGTGCCGCTGCCCATGTCCTGGTGGCCCTGGTGATACGGGAATGGGAGGAGGTGGGTCGGGAGGTGGCGGTTACCAGCAGAGGAAGCAGGACAGCTTTGGTAAATAGAGTAAGGGCCAAATTCTCCTCGCCAAGCCCCTCCCCACAGGGCAGCTCTCACCACCCCTGGAACACGGGGCCCTGTTCCATGCACAGGTCCAGTGCAGATTATGCAACAGAGGAAATCCATGTTTCATCGGAGGGGAGAGAGCGACCATCTGTCTGTAACAATCGACTCAAGCGTGGAGGGTGCAGGTACCATCGGGAAAGTGCGGGGGATGTATGGTTTGGTTCATTTTCTCCTCTGGAAATCATGACCGACATCCACCCCCGTTGTTCTGCCTTCCTGTCCATTCCATGCCTCTCTCTCCTCCCCACTGCACACGAGTTTCCCCCCCAGTTGGCTCCCATCAGGCAATCCTCTCCCCGTGTTGCGGGGCAGGTTCCAGGCAGCTTCTGCTTCTTTCTAGCTAGCAGTGAGCCCTAGGGGAGGCAGCTGAGCGCTGACGCTCCTATCCTTGGTTCGGCCTGGTTTCACAGGCCTCCAGACTCTTCACCGGTAGGAGCAGCTGGAACAAGAGGAGCAGCCAGCTGCTCTAGCCCATGCTAGGATGATAGTTAACGTAGTACGGCGCCGGCTTTCCCAAACAGGGGTTCACAGAAGCGACCAGCACATGTGTCAGTCTGGCCTCCAGGTGAGACTGTCCTAGCCCCTTCCTCTTCAGGGATCCAACCCCCATTCTCCCTTCCCTGCGTCCCACATTCCCCACAACTCAGAGCATGGCCTCCCTGCCAAGCCAGCTGTTCTCAGAGACCCAGCCAGGCCAGCACTTCTCACTGCGCGGCGGGTGCCCACAGCCAAGCCTTGCCACCCAGCCACATGGACTCCAGCTGGCATCCTCTGAAGCCAGCAGCAGCATCCCTGCCACCCCAGCATGCGAAGGAACCCTGGAACAACAGCCGGGAGACGGCAGCCAAGGTTCTGCAAGGCCCCGATTCAGTGAGGTGTTCAGCCCTGATTTCAGCTGGAGGTGAGGGTGCTCCACATCTCCCAGCACCTCCTGACCTTTGGCCCGAAATCCATCACAGCTCTTCTCAAATTCCATCCTCACAGAACTGCTTTCATTGTCCTCTGTGCAGCCTCCAGGCCACTTACCTGCCATTAGATCAGCCTCTGCAGCCGCTTGTCTGTGAGCTTTTCCTCCTCGCTAGGATCTGCACAGAACAAACGGGGGCAACAGCCCAGCATCGCCTAGGATTGCCCTATCCCCCTCTGACCTGCCTAGAGTTAGTTTCTACCCACACTGGGAAGCTTCACCAGCAGCTGTGATTGGGTCTTTAAGACTCCTAACTAGGATCACCTGTTTCCATCCAGTGCCCTTAATTGCTCTCTAATTGCAGCCAGGTTAATGACTAACTTCTCTGCAATCCCTCTGCAGTTATCACTGAGACAGAAGTTGGGCTGACCCCTGTCTCATGGGGTCATTTCCGAGCCTACCCCAAATCTCCCAAGCTGTTTTGTTCCCCGCTCCCCTTACCGAGAAACGGCTCGATGGCCTGTGACCCAGGCTTCCCGGAAAATCTGACCTTCTGGCTGAGACCAAGCAGGAGAATGTTCGGCCCAAAAGGATCCAGCCCGAGAAAGTTGGGAGTGAAGATGTTCTAAGGGCACCTGCGTCACAACCTTAATTGTAGCTTTTGCTGCGTGCGCTTCCAGCTAGGAGGAAGGTAGTTAGAGCACTGTACAGGGATCCAAAAGATCTGTATTCAGGTCCTTCCTCTGCCAAACGCTTCTTGTGTGACCTTAAATAAGTCACATGAGGCCAGAGGCAGTGCTCCCTAGTTGGTAGAGCACTGGACTGTATTCCTGCCACTGGCCAGCTAGGTGATATTCCTGCCACCTTGCTAGGTGATATTGGGCCCCATCCTGTGCTTCAGTCTCCCCATGTGTAAAAAGTTTCCCCATACCTTCTTGGTACAGTGCTCTGAGATCTACTGATGTCATTCTTTGTGACACTTCAAAGGAGCTCAACATGCACCCAATGCTCTGAGCTTGACTGAAAATCCAGCCACATTAGTGGGTGCTGTGCACACGGAAAGCTGGCCTTGAATCTCTCTGGGTCTCAGTTCCCCAGCTGCAAAACGAGGTAGTAACCCTTTCTTTCTCCCACCCTTCACGTCTCTTGTCTATGCACCCTGTCAGCTCTCAGTCTGTGTATGTACAGCGCCTAGCACCGGGGCACCCTGGTCTCGGTTGGGAGCCTCAGGGATTGCTGCAATAACACCTGCTGGACGTTAATGAATCCTGAATTCCATGGGCATTGCAGGCTTTAACCAGTCCCTGATTAAACACTGGGGTTGTATCTCAACAAGATCCTGATTCACTCAGGCAGTGCGAATGGATACATTTATGATGCCCTTTCCCCCAGATTCCCCAGTGCCTGCATCTACCCTGTCCTTTCTCTGGAAGGCCCCTGCCCAGTTCCAGAGGGGCAAGAGATTTTCTGTTTCTGGTGCTTAGAATCCTGGTGGAAAATGTGACCCTGCAAAGGAAATACAGGGTGGAGGAGTGAGGGTCAGAGCTGTCCATGTGTGACATTGTATGTAAACTGGGTCTTGTCCCATTAGAGGCCTGATTCAGCCAGAAGGGGAGACATGCTTGTGCCTGTTTGGAAGTGCTTTGGTTTTGTTTTTGGTTAACACTTATTTTACTCAAATGCTTGACTAACAGTTTGGAGGAAATATCTCCTGGCTAAAGATCCAGCTGCCCTGCCACTTCAATGAAAGGGTGAGAGCCCTCACCACTGTGCGCTGGCCCTTCAGTAAAGCTGCCGGTAGAATTTAACGTACCTGATATTTCTAAACTGTAACCACATGCTGTATCTTTAAACCCCCCCAAAAAATCCTTTTTTTATACAACGTAAAGAGAGAAAATCTGACACAATCCCCTTTGCAAGTCACCTTTAAAAAGACCACGTTCCAATGGCTCTCTGCAACTTTGCAAAGTTTCAGGACAGAGGCTAAGTTGGGGGAGGCATCAGGCCTTTTAGCGGGTAGGATTTAGGTTCAGATCTTAACACAGGCCAAGTCCACAGCAGCAAAACTAGTTAGATGTTTTTAACTTGCTCCCTAGTGGCTTTTTCCGTTCCATATCTGCACCTCGCTGCACAGCGTGATAGAAATGGGAGCGGCTGTGGCTGAAAGGCGCTGACAGTGGAATGATGAGGGGCATTGGCGAGGCTATGTGTGGGTACAAAGCTTGAACAGCAGAGGGTGACTTGGCAGTGCTCAGCGGTAAAAGCTGGAAAGCTCAGTAGCTAACGTGGAAAAAGCATCTGTGATTTCCTGTAGTGAAATTCAGTAGGGAAACAGCCCTCATTTTGAATCTGGAAATGTGGGCTGTAAGCTACCTGGTAGGATACTTCATACGACACTCTTACCATGACAGCCGTCAGTGTGTTAGTTGTAGCAAGTGGGTTAGGCCTGAGAGGAGTTATAAAACAGTCGCCCCTCTGCCAGTTGGCACTGAGGGGATCTTAGGAACACAGTGCCTTGCTAGTGAAACGATTCATAACCACTCAAAGACCAGCAACCCCACTGCTCAGCCTTCCAGTGACTCCTTTCCCGACAGGAGATTAGCTGAAGATTTTGGGACATTGAGGGCTTTCATGGAAGTTTCTATTTCCAGTCTCCACGCAGCTCTCATTAGCTGTCTAGCAGCAGGAGCAAACTCCAGCATGGGATCTAAATCTTATGCAGCTGATTTAATAATCCCTAGCTCTTCTATAGCTGCCTTCAGCAGTGGATCCTTTACCAAGGAGAGCAGGATCTTTATCCCCATTTTACATATGCGGAAACTGAGGCAGGGGACCCAGCAGACCAATGGCAGAGCCAAGCACTGAACCAAGGTCTGCTGAGACCCAGCTCTAGGCTTTCTTTGTCTTTAAGGTTAGCATCCAAGGAGCTGTGCAGGGTGAGGACATGGGAGAGTTTTGGGGAGCATGTGGGGAGAGCTCTAGGGTGTCAGGGAGAAATTTGGGGTGCTGATGTGGGCAGAAGAGGCTTAGGCTGAGCAGAAGGGTAACAGGACTCACTGAGTCACAGCACAAAAGGCACCAGCTTGTGAGCACATGCTCCCCTGGGGTCACACGACGACGAGCCTTGGAGTGTGACTAGAGTGTAAACCAGGCAGCAACGTCCTGCCTGAGTCTGCAGATAGCCTGAAACAATAGCTCAAACCTGCTGCTCCAGGGTATCCCTGCTGAGGGCACCCCAGAACGCAAATGTGGGTGGGTGTAGGAGGCATGTGGGCCATACCACAGGGCGCTGGCATTTAGGGAGTGATGGGTTGCAGCATAGGTTGGAGTTGGTCAGCTGGAGATTGGGGGGCAGCCCCATAGGCTGGGGTGGAGGAGCTGTGAGTTGGCGCTGTGCAGGTGGCGTTGCAGGTTTGGCATGGGAGCCAGGCTTGATGTGTATGCACATGGGCTAGTTGGGGGGGGTGGGGGTGGGGGGGAGGGAGGGGAACCAGAAATGGGATGGCAGGGGCTGCTAATGGAACCGGGCCATGGTATGGGGCCGGGAGCCAGGCTGTGGGATGGCAGAGGCTGCATTGGTAGAGGAGCTGGCGCTGGAGGCAGAGATATCCGGAGGCTGTCTCTTAGCAACTCTAGACAGGCTGTGAAGGATTCTCTCCTTGTGTGACGGATGTGTTCTCGGAGCCCTGCTCTGCCCTTGCTGTCTGGGGATTTACGGCGCGTGGAAGGGAAGGAAGTGATATTTTTAAAGGAAAGGGAGGGAAATACTTTGCATATGCAAATGTTAAAGAAAGGTTGTCTGGCAGGCCAGGAGGAAACACCTTGGTAGCCAAGTCCTTAAAATGTGCCTGCCAAACCCCGTCACAAAGCCTGATCTGCACCGAGAGGAGGGCCGGTGCTTTGGGAGGGAGGAAACCACAGCACTTGCTGTTGTAAATGGAAGCCAGAAGCTCTACAGACAAACAGGTGGCGTGCATGCAGCCTGAAGGGCCTGCTCTCTGGAGGAGCTGGGCAGTGCAGGTGGCAGCTTGTTTCGTTCTCAGCAGGGCTGGCAGCATAGGCACTGACTCCGTGGGTGCTCCAGGGCTCAAGCACCCACGGAAAAAAAATAGGGGGTGCTCAGGACCCACTAACCACAGTGGTTTCGGCCACAGGGCTGGCCGCAGAGTGGAGGAGAGACTTGCCGAATGTCATACACTGAGCGGGGGATAGAATCCAGGGTGCAGAATTTTGGAAGAGCTCAGCCCCCTGGGAGCTTTGAAAAGCAAAGCTCCAGTTGAGGGTTCTGCGCCTTTAAAAAATGAGCTTCATGTTTCCTGGTTTCCAAACCTTTGCTCTCAACACGGCCTTCCTGCCTAGCTGATTAGTCCTTCAACCACAGGCAATCCCGCACCCAGCTGATTTTCACCCATCGTGTCAGGCGGATGGCAGTGGAAAGTTCCCTTGAGCCCCTTCAGTGTCATGGTGTAGAATCGGAAACAGCGGGTAGAACAGGCTGTTTGGTCACCAATCCTGTGTGCACCACTGATCTCTGGTACGTTACCAGGGCCGGCTGTAGCTTTTTCGCCACCCCAAGCAGCAAAACAAACAAACAAACAAACAAAAAGCCGCGGCTGGAGCTGCCGAAGCAAAAAAAAAAAGGTCCTTGAAATGTGCCGCCCCCATGAATGGCCAGAATGCCGCCCCTTCAGATGTGCCACCCCAAGCACCTGCTTCCTTTGCTGGTGCCTGGAGCCGGCCCTGTACGTTACTCTGCCAAAAGCATCCCCTGTGGAAATAGCACCAGCACTGCTCCACCCTGCTGCACCCAGGGAAAAGCATTTGAGGGTACAGCAGAGGCACACTGCTTAGATGAGCTGGACGGAAAGGTCACTCTGACTGGAGGTATGGCAGGGCCCTGCTTTCCACTTTGTATAGCCACAAGGCCTCAGAGCAGCGTCAGCAGTCCTCTATGACCCAAATGTCAGCACGGGTGTCTTCCAAAAGAATGAAATGCACCAGGGCAGTGACCTAGGAAACAGATGAACATTCTTCGCGTTAGCAGGAGACAAGTGATGCATCCTGGGGCTGAAAATCGTAAGGCGACTCAGCCATGGCAGCGTTGCCAACTCATGTGATCTTTGGTGCTTTTCTGAAAGCCCCAGCTACTGAAGTCAGCTGGTTACAGGAGGATCCCAGCTTTCCTTTCAAAATAAAGTCAATTTCCAGCCCTTGAGGTTGTGGAGGAAAGCTGGAAAACGGGACCCCTAAAGGCTCAAAACCCAGAAGGTGAATCACAGGAACCCAATATTTATTATTGCTGCCCCTTTGGCCCAGGTGGATAACCAAACCTCAGGGCCTTGCAGGGCTGTTTCCATCCAGATCAGAAGTTGATGATATGTGGGTTCGAAGTCCCTCTCCCAGCTCCTTCAGGCTTTCTGCTCCATCACACTCAGCCTGCACTCAGTCTTCTAGCATCTGCACTGGAAACCCCTCAGGTCACACGGCGCTTTGGGCAGTTGTTCTCAAAGTCTGCAGCTGTCTTTAAGGGGCTTAATTGCTCCTTCCATTGAGCCTAAGAGAAGGGGCTTAGCACCGACTGGCTTTAACGAGATCTGTGATTTTCTTTGGATCTGAGACCCTTCTGCTGGCAACCATTAGCACCTTTCAGCAAAGCACTATTAAAATCTCAGGAGTTTGAAGCCAATCTCATGATTTTTAGGGGCCATTTCATGGCTTCTGAATTGTTGGCATTGGCTATACAGACATTGCTGGGTAAGAACTGGAACGTACTGATACAAGTGTTTAAAAATGTCTCTCTTTCCTGGAGATAACTAACAAAATCTTATCTCTGTATTTGCTGCATTCTCCGCCCCGGGTACAGGAGACCGCAAATGCAGAGGTGAAGATTCTAGTTATCTAGGGCAAAACTGGAAATAGAACCACTGCGGCCAAAGGAATGTAGCTGTTCAAGTCAGGAGCAATGCGTGGATCAGAGAACTTTGTTTAATCACAGGCAAGGAAACGCTGTAGGATCCCAGACTGCATCAAAAGGTTATTAATTATGGGGGAATAATTCTCCCATTGCATAAAGCCATAGTAGGCAGGTCTATACTAGAGAATTTGGCATTGCAAACACCTGCCACACTTGTATCCCTGGGTGCAATCCAAGCCTCAGTGAAGTCGATGCCTAAACTCCCATTGCTTTCAATGGGGCCAGGATTTCATCCCTTGTGGTCACACACCGAAGCGCCGGCAACAATGCAGAAGCTTTGCCAAGCACAGTTGCAACTGCATTTGTCGTGAGCCAAGCTCCCCACCCGTTGTATCCTTCGTCTGGGCAGTGGACTGGTGCAATGCCAGTGCAGACCAAAAACGTTAGCCTTGCAGTTGGACTGGTGTTACTGGGGTCCCCCGATGCCTGACACCCAACCCCCTCCGCTGTGCCCCCCAGACGTGGCGTGGCAAGACCCAACCTGCTTTAGAAATATTGGGAGGCATGCAATTCTTTCCCAGGGAATTGTGGGAGAACTTTTCTGTCCTTTCAGAGCACATGGGGGGAATTGTGGGAAAGCATTGGAGGCATTGTAGTTAAAAGCAGCATGCACTTGAGTTAAGGGGTTTTGTCAGTGTGGACAGGACTCACGTTAGGGGTAATTTTGCAAGCCCTAAACCAGCTCAGAGCCAGACATCAGAATCCAAGTGTTTCAGGCCAGAGGGGACCACTGGAGCATTCAGTCTCACCTCCTGGAGCGGGTGAGGGCTGCAGGCTCTGACTGGGTGGTGCTTACCTTGGGCGACTCCTGGAAGTGACTGGCACATCTAGCTCCTAGGTTCAGGGGCAGACCCTGCCTGCAGGCACTGCCCCCACAGCTCCCATTGGCCGCAGTTCCCGGCCAATGGGAGCTGCGGAGTCGGCGCTTGGGGCGGGGGCAGCGCCAGACTTTTAGCAGCCTAAAATCTCTTGGATTGGTTTCAGTAGCCTCCGGGAGATCGAGGCTGATTCCAGGAGACTCCCAGCCAATGCGGGAGGGTTGACAACCCTACTTCCCCCCCTGACCCCAAATCCACTGGCAGGGCCCATTCAGTCTTTCTCCAAAACACGATTACACCTCCATCCGGTATCATTCACCCTCTACCCAACCTCTGCACAAAAGGAGGGGAAGAGACGTTCAGCCCTTCCCAGCAGGCCTCCCAAACGAGGCCATGTGAACCCAGCCGACGCCCGCACTAAGTAAACAAGGGCTGAATAGCCGCCGATGCTGAATGCACATCGACAATGGCGCCACCTCCCCTTGCCCCCGTCTCCACCCAGTTATAATTGGCCTCTCCCCCTCTTTTCATTATTTTCTCTTCCAAACCCATTGGATGTTACTCAACCCCGCCGATTGTTCTCCCTTCTGTGCCAGGACAGACAGACGAGTTCCTGAGACAATAGACAATGACTGGGCAAGAGAGAGGGAAGATTTATCGCCCCGAGCCAATCTTTGCCTTCATTGTCCTCCTGTGCCTTTTCAGCACTAGCAACAGAGCTACAGGCAGGGGCAGGATGAGTCCCAAGCTGGGGGTATTTGCGTCCAAGCCAGTGTTTTTCTACCTGGTCAGCTTGGCCACCCCTTCTTCAAAGTCAAAAACGTTCATGACTCTGACAGATGAGGCAAAGTCCTGCAATACCTCAGACAAACCTACCCGAAGGAAGTTAAACCTTATTAAGTTTAAGACTATGTCTACACGGGAGACCTCACAGCGGCACAGCTGTACCGCTGCAGCTGTGCTGTGTAAGGTCTCCCGTGTAACTGCTCTATGCCAGTGGGAGAGAGCTCTCCTGCTGGGATAATTAAACCACCCCCAACGAGCGGCGTCTCCCACTGATGTAGCGCTGTGCACACCGGCACTTTTGTGGCTGAAACTTATGTCGGTCAGGGGTGTGTTTTTTTCACATCCCTGACCGCCAAAAGTTTTGCCAACAAAGGGCTAGTGTAGATGCAGCCTAAGTATCTAAGGTTCATGGTGTTAAAAACACAAATGATTCTGTATTACTGTGGGACTGTCGGTAATGTCTCTAGGGGAGAGACATGACTAATATAAACCCTGGGAAGTGGTAACGGTCTTCAGAGGATTCCTTTAAACAATGTAGCTCCTCCGCCTCCAGTTGTGCAAAAACCCAGCCTTTTGAAGCTTCGCCCTGAGGAGGGGACTGTCGTCTGGCCGATTACCTGTTCACGGTCACTGGAGATCAAAGCCCCACACTGCAGAAAGCAGTGACTCACAGATCTGTGGGGGTTCTCGTTCTGAGCAAAAGGTGTTATGAACCGGTAACCACAGGAAAAAAAACCCGGGTAAGCTCTGAAGGTCTGTTCACCAGCCAGCCTTTGCTGGAGGTGGGGTGATTGCTGCATGCATGGAGGTTCTTTTATTGGGTTGAATATGTATTTTTCGGTGCTGCTTTTACCTTAAGAGTAAATGCGCTTGTTTAAAAACAGCTGTGTGGTAGCTTGACTGTGGGCAATAATCAGGGTCGGTGCTTCCACTAGGTGACCCTAGGCGGTCGCCTAGGGCGGCAGGATTTGGGGGGTGGCATTTCACCACCCTCGGCGGAATTTTGGCAGCGACTCATTTCCCGGCGGTGATTTGGCAGCAGCTTTTTCTCTGGGTGGCGAGAAAAGCGGCTGCCGAAATGCTGCTGAGAACGCAGCTTCAGAGGAGCTGCCGCCAAAGCACCACCGATTATGGCGGAAGAGCGCTGCCACCTAGGACGGCAAAAACCCTGGCGCCGCTCCTGGCAATAATGCTGTTTCTAGCCTCTGGGAAGGCGACGCTGGCTGGCTTTGGCAGTTTGACTTGCTGCAGCATTCACGGTGTAGGCAGGGAACTGTGCAGCCTGGAAAAACCCCAGTCAGGAGGGAGAGAGATGCACATCTCTGCCCAAGGGAGGAGATGGTTGAGGAGCTGGGAGCCTGGGGTGTAGGGTTGCCACCTTCCTAATTGCTGGTAACCAGACCCCCAAGGCCTCGCCTCTTCTCCCCAAGGCCCCGCCCCTATTCCACCTCTCCCTGAGAAGGCTCTGCTCCAACCCACCTTTTCCCTTGAGGCCCCGCCCCCAATGCTCACTCCTCTCCGCCCCCCCCAGTCACTCACTGGATGGTCTCCACTCAGTAGCATAGGCAGGTCCGAAGCACAGGGGGAGCGGCGCTATAAAAAGGCACCTCCCCAGGCTCCCCCTGTACTCACCCAGCAGCGGCGCTTTAAAAGGCCTAGGACTCCAGCTGCTGCAGAGCCCCGGGCCCTTTAAAGCGCCGCCGGAGCTCCGGCAGCGGGGCTCCGGCAGTGCTTTAAAAGGCCCGCGGCTCCCTGTGGCTGCAGGAGCCGCAGGCCTTTTAAAGCGTCCCCCCCGCCCACCCAAGCCCGGCTCCGGCAGCGGGGCTCAGGGGAGCCTCGGGCCGTTTAAAGCGCCGCCCAAGCCCGGCTCAGGCAGCGGGGCTCGGGCGGCAGTTTTTAAGGCGTCGCTTCTCCTCACAGGGGGAGCGGCCGCTCCCCCTGCTCTCCCCCCTGGCTACGCTACTGTCTCCACCTCCACCTGAAGTCCCTTTGCTCTGGGGCTGGGACGGGAGCTGCTGCAGCCTGACAAGGAGCCTGCCTGCAGGTAGGAGGCAGCCCCAGCTGAGCAGGGGCTGGCACCGGTGCCTCACCCCACCCTGCAGTAGCCAGGCTTTTGGTGTGCGGTCAATACATCTGACTGGACACTGCCAAGTCCCCTTTTCAACTGGACTTTCTGGTCGAAAACTGGGCACCTGGCAACCCTAAATGGCACCTGGACACAGAAGTCAAAAAACAGACTGTCCAGATAAAATCCAGATGGGTGGCAACCCTACTGGGGTGGGTGTCCTTGCTGGACCCTGGAAGGGGAATACAAATGCAGTTTCTCTGAACTTTGACAATGACCCTCTTACAAACTCGGAACTGTTAACAGTTACCTTTGAGAACTCGTGGAGGAAAGTGAGGTCCCAGAGGACTGAAACACAGTACCCATCTTTACAAAGGGGAACAAAGAGGACCCGGGGAACTATAGAGCAGTTAGTCCAACTTTGGTAGCTGGAAAGATCAGCAGAACAAACGACTAAACAATCAGTTTGTAAGAACCTAGAGGATAATAGAGTTATAAGGAACATCCAGCGTGGATTGGACAAGAACAAATCATGCCAAACCAACCCAATTTCCGTTACTGGCCTAGTGGATGGGGGGGAGCAGTCGATGTGAGATTGTGTCAAAAGCCTTGCTAAAATCAAGCAGTCCCACATGACAGTCTCATAGGCAAACTAGGGAAATGTGGTCTAAATGAAGTGGTTAAAGACAGTACTCTCAGAGTAGTTATCAGCGGTTCACTGTCAAACTGGGAGGATGTATCTAGTGAGTCCTGCAGGGGTCTGATACTATTCAATATTTTCATTAATGACTTGGATAATGGCGTGGAGAGTGTGTATATGAAATCTGTGGATTACACCTAGCGGAGAGGGGTTGCTAGCACTTTGGAGGACAGGATTAGAATTCAAAATGACCTTGGATAAATTGGGGAATTGGTCTGAAATCAACAAGATGAAATTCAATAAAGACAAATGCAAAGTGCAACCCTTAAGAAGGAAAAATCAAATGAACAACTACAAAGTGGGGAATAGCTGGCTTGGTGGCTGTATTAATGAAAAGGATCTGGGTGTAGCTGGGGAAAAGCTACACCCAGGAGGAGTGAGCCACTCCTAGGGGAAAAGGTTAAAGGCAGCTGAGGTAGGCTGATTGGGGAGGCAGCCACAGCTGGCCCTGATATAAGGACTAAGCGAGGAGCTAGGTCAGGCTCACTCCGGCCTTGGACTGAGAAGGGCCTAGCTGCCTGGGAGCACAGGGTACCTCAGGCAGAGCAGTGCTGGAGAAGGGCAGGCAGAGCTGGGGCGATTGGGCCAGGTGAGTCCCCAGGCTGAGGTCTGGCTAAAGGCCGGGGGAGGTACTGGGGCTGCAGGGAAAGGCAGCAGGTCCAACCCCATTACCAACAATGAGTGGCCATTACAGACTGCAGTTTGCCCCAGTGAGAGTGGGCTAGATGATGACTGGCAGTAGCCACAGAGGCAAGGTGGGTATAGGTGAGGGGGTTCCCTTTGGAGGGGAGACCCAGAGTGTGTGTGGGGGTTGCTGTGGGGCAGCATTCTAAGATAAGAGGGCACCAGGGTCTGGCAGGGACATGGGGCCTGTGGCAGGTGAGACACTGGCCAGCAGGGGGTGCTCTGAGGAGCTAATTCCCAAGACAACCAGCAGGAGGTGCTGTGGCGGTGAGTGCACACTGTACTATGCTGTGGATAGTGAATTACAAATTGAATGAGTCAACAGTGCGATGGAATTGCTAATATCACTCTGGGTTGTGTTAACCAGGGAGATTTAGGTTATATAGTAGGGAAAACTGTCTAACTCTAAGGGGAGTTAAGCTCTGGACCAGGCTTCCAAAGGAAGTTGTGGAATCCCCATCACTGGAGATTTTTAAGAGCAGGTTGGACACACACCTGTCAAGGCTGTTCTAGGTTTACTTGGTCCTGACTCAGCACAGGGGGCTGCACTTGATCACCTCCCGAGGTGCCATCCAGCCCCACATTTCTATGGTACATCTACTCTAAAAGTCAGAGTAAAACATGCATCAATGAGAACACTAAGCCTCTCTCGTGTATTTGTGTGGGTGCTTTAAGAGGGTGGCAGAGAACACTTGACTTTGAAAGGTCTGGGTGGTGGGGGAGGAGATTTGCTTTGCTTTAAATTGTAACAACATTTTCAGCACCTTGCAGCCCCCCAACTGGTTCTTATGACACCCCCTGCCCCTGGAGGTCATTTCTCTCCAGTTATGAAACAGTGTCTATCTCATTTATAATACCACTTGCATGTCCCTCTATCCCTGGGACATAACCCCGCCCTCTGGGAGTCACAAAATGTCTACCCTAGAAAGATGTCCCAGTTTAACTATACCGGGACAGGTATATGGGTACAGGATGCCCTAGTGAGAGGGGGAAGGGATGCAGATGCTTGTCCCATTACATTACATGTTTCCCAGTTGCATGAGGATTTGAATTGCTTGTGCCTTGGTTACCTCTGGTAACCTGGACTCTGTCCGGCACCCTCTTGCATATGCTGCTGTTTTCCTGATTGCCCAGTTCAGTGGCAGTACACCCAGTGTCCTCCCATACAGGGGGAAGGCCTGCACAGGGGCAAGTTTTTCAATTCCTGGGAAAGGAGATGGGGAGGGGGAATGGTAGCCGGTTTCTTGTTGGACCAGAGCAGCAGAAAGGGTTAGTCCGCCCCTGTATCTAAGTCATCATAGGACCTGTCAAGCCATCTAGTCCAATATCACAGTGCCCAGGAAAGAGGCAAGTGGGCAATTCTGGAATAATCTGCCCTTAGAAGAACTTTTTTCCCAAGCCCAGGCAGCTAGTGGTTGACTCATGCCGTGCCGCAGGAGGGTTGAAACTATTTTGGGACAGGTTGGATACTACAGAAACCAAATCCATGTTCCATCCAGACACCTGCTAAGCCTTCTCTCAATATAAGTCCATGTGGAGGGCCAGCGCCATCTGAACCAGTTCTCACCTTGGAGCGAATGATTGCTTTGCATTCCTGCTTGAGTGCGTGCAACGTGTTTCAATCCCACATTGTTACGGGATTGTTCCTGCTCTGACTCGGAACACAAGGTCTCGGAGATAATCGAGTTGAAAGGCAAGGTCCTGGCCCCGTCTCCATTTCTAAGCAGGTGTCAGCTTATGACAGAATTTTCTTCTCGCGGGCCCACCGTTCTGCAGGTGTCTTATGATTGCCAAAGCAATCTGCAAACCTAATGTACACACAGATTGGGTTGGGCCACTCTTCAGAGTGTGGGCACCTCTGCATATAGCTGACCCTGAGGCCTCCATGTTGATCCTGGAGTTTCACGTGCTCATGCCTAGAACCATCTCTATGTGGTTGGTTTTCATCGGAGAGATTGAGCCTGTGAACTAAACAAAATGCCATGAGCCAGGTCTGGAAGTAATGGCAAAGTAAGGAATGAAAGAGGAGGGGGTTCTGAGGTGCCTTTGGTACAAAGGACAGCCCTCTGTCCCAGAACTGGCTTTCAGGAAACACCATCTGCCTGAGCAGCTGCTCCACCATCAGCAAATTCCTCCACTCTTTGCAGCAGGAGTAAAGCGGTGAGGATGAATAAGAGAGCTGCTTTCCTTGTTGCTTTCCTTGGGATATTCCTTGGTGGCGGCAAGCAGCCACGCCGGCATAACAGTGTGTCTGAACAGCTGTGCTCGCCCGAGTGGGTGGAACCTACAGGCCCAGTGTGTCGATCTGCCTTGCAACTGATGCCTTTGTCTCTCCCACCTCCTCTTCGGGTCCTACAGGTGTTGGACCTGGCTTAGCTTGAGGTTTAGGATCTGTAGTTTACTCCTTTACACCTTGACTGAGTGCTTAGGTTCCTGGCCTGGGTCTTGTAACATCTGGGTTCAAATCTGCCACAGATCTCCAGTGGGGCAAATCACTTAAGGCCAGGTTGTTAAAGGTATTTAGGCACCTGTCAGAGGGTGTCTGGCCCTTGAAAGGTCTCTAGCTCATCTCACCCTGGGAAGAAAGGGGAAGTGGTGGCTGCAGAAAGGGAGCCAGAGGGGAGCACAAGGCAGGCGGAGGCCTGTGGAAGATGCCAGGTAGGAAGGCCTGGGAGTGCCTGTTTGGGGAGGGGGAAAAGCAGGGAGCCACCCAAAGGGGATCATCAGAAAGATGGAAAGGAGTCTGTGAAGGGCTGGAATCTGAGTCCTGAGGGTGGGCAGCAGAGTTAGAGGAAGACGATAGACCCCATGGGAAGGAGGGGCTGGGCCCAGTTTGCGACTGGGGCTAAGACTTCATGTTTTGTTTTGAGCATGGGCTGAGGAGCTCTGTTACCCACCCCTTCTGGGGAATTTGTTAAGGACCTAGCCAAAGGGCCAAGGCACTGTTGCAGCCAGACCAGGCTGTGGAGTTTGCAAGAGCCCTGAGAAGGGGGGAAACTGAGGCAAGGCTGTGGCAGAGCCACCATACAGCACAAGGGGGTGCTCTGGAGGTGGCTGCCCTGTTTCTTCACCTGACTCCCACTGACTGAAGCTCAATACTCAAACACTGAGTTGCAGATTTTTCAAGGAATGTCTACACGGCGCACTAAGACCCGGGCTTGTGCACTTAGTGTTTCCAAGCCCGTACAATTTCCACACTGCATTGTAAACCTGGGTTTCCAGTTCCTGGCCCTGGGTCTCAACCTTCTGACTCAGGTCTGCAGCTTGACCCGCGTCCATGCTGCAAACTGACAGGGCTCGACCCAAATTGCAGCGTGACTCGGGTTCTGGCCCTCAAAGCTGGTGCATGTGATTCCTTGCCCAGTGGGCATCCAGAGCCTATGCCTGGCCAAGCAGCATATGGGTGGCTCTGCTGGAGGGACACGTGCACAAACCAGACAATCCTCTCAAGTTGCAATAGCCGGCGCTCAGGCTGGATTTCCAATCCTGTTCCCCTGTAGGTCAGAGGGACGAAGCAGAGCCCCACTCTGTAACCCAGCCCACAGACACCAGGCTTGGAGCAGACGTTTAATTTTCACTCAGAATTCCCCTGGTATCCGTGGAACGAGCGAGCCGATCCTGACATTTACGTAAATAAGTAAAAGTTTATTGAAGCTCTCGAGTCATAAAAAGAACGGACGAGTTCCAACAGCCACACTTACGTGTGTAAAGAGGTAACGTCTGACGTGCAAAACAAGGTCTGAGCTAGCATTAAGGAATAGTTATAATGTCTGCTGTGGCCACTAACACCTCTTGCCTGCGGGCATGTGTAGCAGATATGTCTGGAATCCTTATAACATTGCCTTAATGGTTTGCTTTCGGGGGGGATTCGGTTTTGCAGCACAGACTCCTATGGAAATGAATGTGATTCTCCAAGTCCAGGTTGCAAGAGGAGTTCATGTTGCCCCCTGTTGCCTAGCTGGAGAAGAATCTGGCTTACGCAGGGAGAGCTTCTGTATTTCTTTGAAGAACACCTAGAGCAGGTGGTAATCAATAGGCAGACGCGGGGGCCAAATCCAGACCGCCAGACGCTTATGAATGGACCCTGAAATCTTCTCTTTACTTATTATTTACTCTGGAATCTGGACCTTGACCAAGAAATTTGGACCTTGATAAAAACGAATTGACTACCCCTGCCCTAGCGCGTTGGAGAGAATGTTGCATTTAGAGCAGGACTGGGGGGTGGACATGGGGGAGGGGAGAAATGTTTTGGAGAGAGGTCTGGTCTCTCCCATTTTCCCTTCCCTCTCCCCAGAGCTGTCCAGGTTCAGGCTCTTGTGGAATTGTTCAGGGTGACCTCTGCCACCTCAGGACTTTCAGTGGTGTGGCCTCCATGTGGACAGAACGCAGGAGGCTACGGAGACTGGTGCTCCAGTGGCCTGCTGCTAAGTGACCCAGCCTGGCCTGTAGGCATGTGGGGAAATCTGGGCAGTAGAAGGGGGCTGGGGAAGGAATTTGGAGTGGGGGAATGAGGTGGCAACAGGAGATACGGCAAGTATTGGGGGGAGGGATAGCTCAGTGGTTTGAGCATTGGCCTGCTAAACCCAGGGTTGTGAGTTCAATTCTTGAGGGGGCCATTTAGGGATCTGGGGCAAAAATTGGGGATTGGTCCTGCTTTGAGCAGGGGGTTGGACTAGATGACCTCCTAAGGTCCCTTCCAACCCTGATATTCTATGATTCTAAGTGATCAGTTATGATCACACCTCCCCTCCCCACGTTCCCCAGAAATGGCATCATCGACTCTGGGTCTCCCCTTCCAGTGAGAGGGACGGAATGGTACCAGAGACTCCTCATACCACTCCCAACGAGCCAGGCCAAAAGCCCAGAATGACACATCCAGCGCAGACGTGAGGTGCTCCATAGGCAGCCCTGGCCTAATCCATGTGCAGGACACATGTGAGTGTGATACGTGTGCGGGACACGCGTGTGCAGTAGGCAGAGGTGCAGAGCATGTGGGCATGGGATACGTGTGGGGCGCATGTGATGCAGGCATGTACAGGTCATGTATGCACGTGGGTGGGATGTGCGTGTGGGCGGGACACAGATGCCTGTGTTGTGTGATGTGGGCCTCTGTCTGGAAATAAAGCAAAGTCCTGGTAATAATTACATCTTTTTGGAAGCAAATGTCTCTATAAACTTCTGCAGAAACTCTCAAGAGCAGTGTCAGGCTGAGATTTGGCAGGAAGGGCCAGGGGACGCCATGTCCTGGCTTGGAAAAACAGCCCCCCAGAAGCGCTCATTTGGGATGCATATTTTGGCCCCTGCTACGTTTAGCTTGGAAAGACATCGCACTGCAATAAATGCTGGTTAGTTGCTACTTTCTAAAAAAAAACGACAACAACAAAACCCCAGCATCACAAACAAACAACCGCCTCAGGAGAGAGGAATGCACCAAGGCCCTGAATGGGCAAACAGCTTGATTCTGATCTCCCTTACCCTGGTGTAAATCAGGAGTAACCACACTGACCCCAATGGAGTTACGCTGCAGTGAAACGGGTACGTGGGAGAAGAGAATGAGGCTGATTTTCTCTACGTCCATCCACACTTGCTGATGGTACAATCAGATGGCCCGTATTATGCAGTGGGCCAGTGCACGTTTGGGCAGGCAAATTGCCACTTGGCTCTTAGTAGTGCTGCGATCTTGCAAAGAGTGTGTGTTCCGGGATTGTTGCTTTGTAGCAAATGTCTCTCCCAGGGCAGTTACCGGCCTGCATGGGCCGGGGCTTCCAAAGATCTCAGCTCGTTGGGGTCTGAGCACTTTGGCAAATCTCACCCTTACTGGCTACGCCGGGTTTCCAGCAGGCGGCAGGTTATTTGATTTCTTTCCGCACCCCTTGATTGTGAGTCTGCAGCGCTGCGGGTGTGTCAGCGCCGTGTCCCGTGAGGTTATGCCCTGCCCTGTGCTTGGAAAGGGAAATCTTGAGCCAAAGTCTGAGTGTGTTTGGATGCAAGGGTTGGACCCATCTCTGATGTGATTGCCACAGCTCAGGGCAACTGCATCTCTATTTCCCAGCTTGGGCACCTGCTCGCAGACGTCTGGCTCCCCAGCTGCTGCCTTTGCTGGGTAGAGACTCGCATCTCACTCCCTTCTGACCGGGACACTTCCAGGCTGCGTTGGGGTCCTCTGGACCAGGGCTCCGGTCCATTTGCTGGATCAGGAAAAAGACCCTGAGCCACTTAAAAACCAGGCTATTTATCCCAAACCCCTTTCTTTGTCTGTTGGGCCTGGAGAATGCAGTTTGGACCAGTACAGGTGCGCCTCTCTGGGGGTGGCTTCAAAGGGCTGATAACAGAGGAACTTCATCAGCATCCCTCTCCTCCTAGAGGAGTCCCATGCTGTTGGGGCAGGGTCTTTTTAACACAATGGACCCCAAAGGGATTAACTCTCATTCAAGAAAGTTTCTTAATTCCATCGGGTTGGTTCAGGCTGTTGCCGGTCTGTCATAATGCTCTCTTCCCCTCTGAAGCTATTGACCATCCAGAGCAAGGGGGTACCAGCCACACGAGAAGGTGGAGAGAGCCCCTTAAAATAGGAGGCATGCTCTGGGTAGACTTTGGGAAGCTGAAAGGGGGCTGGTAGACAGCCCTGGAGCCTGCCATCCTCTGCACGTAGAGCAGGCACCGGACATGCAGTTTGTCCTGCTGATGTGCTAGCAGGTGCTTTCACTGCATCGCCAGTCCTTGTCTTCTCTGCTGAGGCCGACTGTTCTTTGTGCAGCCACAGGTTAGCGTTAGGGGTACCGATCGCTGCCTCTCCGGTAACCCACTGGCTTGCTGCACTATCACTGCGTCTTCTCTCCTGAGGTTGGTGTGTTGGTTTCGTTCGTGTTCTGAAATATGCCTGGGGGGATCCCCTATTATTCCCCTGCCTCCTTACATTCCTCCTCTCGCAGGGCCCTGTGAATCCAGAGACCCCTGCACAATATGGGCTAGACTCTCACATCCGCTCAGCACCTGCTGTGCAGAGCTCTGCTGAAAATCTGCTCCCAAAAGCGAGCGAGCGTGTTGGAGGCGTGGAGACTGGGCAGGGAGTGAGAGCGGAGTCCCGTCCCCTGTCCCCCTCTGCATTCAGGATCTGCTTTGGACTCGGGTGGTCATTGTCTGGGCCTCCCAGGATCCTGTTGCTTGGAACAATGCCAAGAAAGAGAGAGCGCCGATCCGGGCCCGTTCACAACGATAGCACTGCTGGCCAGGAAAGGCCAGGCTGCAACGTAAATCCTCAGCCCTGGCACTTGTGCCTCTTTCCAGAGATATCTTGGATCCCTGCTGATTTTCCCCATCCTGGCAGGGTGAGGAGGGGACCTTGTCACCCCCAGAATATATGGTCCTGATCCTGCAATATGATAAGCACCCCCACCCATCCATGACTTCAGTGAGATCTCAGAGTGCTCAGCTCCTTACGGGATTGGGCTCTAGCATCCATTAGCCTGAAATGTTGTACTTCACACATCACCCTGAGAGCATCTGTTTAAATCGTCAAGTAGATTGGTTCATGAGGGGATAGAACCTCATTGTTCATTAACGATCAGTTTCATCTGACTGGGTAGAGCTGACCTTCACCTCCCTGGCTTATTAGATCTTAGAGTGCTTCACAAAGGAGCTCAGGATCTTTATCCCCACTTTACAGATGGGGAAAATGAGGCACGGGGCTGTGAAGTGACTTGCCCAGAATCACCCAACAGGCCAGTGGCAGAGCAGAGTATAGAACTCAGGTCTGCTGAGACCTAGCCCTAGGCTCCATCTACTAGGCCCTGCTGCCTTACTGACCATATTCAGCCTGTTGCTCTTTGTTAAAGATGAATTATGTCTCTTGGGGTGGGGTAGAATGCAGGGTAGAGTCAGGGTGAAGAGGAGAATCCAAAGAAGGTGCAGCAGAGACCTTTATACAAGCGCCTACCTGCTGTCAGTGGGGAAAAGAACAGTGTACCCAAAGTACCACACATTTAGCTTGTTAATTGTGTTTAAAGGCCACAATCCTGCATACTCTCCCTGCTGAGTTCTCGGGTAGCTCTGAGTATGGTAGGGGCGGGACCAACTCCACAGCATTTGCTAATCCATAATGACCCCCTGGATCATTGGTAAAGGAATCACATGGTTACAGCTGGCGGTGATTTTCCTTCTACGTACTGTAAGAAAAATGGAATGATTATTTATGAGAGTGGCTCATAGCCAAGGATTTCCAGGTGCTTTCCATACTTTACTGCAGCAGCATCCCCATTTTAAGGATGGGGAAACTGAGGCACAGAGAAAGGCAGTGGCTTACCCAAGGCCAGAAAGTGAGCCAGGGGAAGAGTCAGGTATAAATCAGAGGTTCCCAGCCTACTGCTCCACCCAGTGGGTATGCTGCCTCTGGAGCCTTTCTCCTCAACATAGCCACCCCTTCTCAGTCACTGGTTACCCATCCAAGGGTGTGTCTACACACTGAGAGCTATTCAGGAGCAGCATCTGTGTCTCAGTATATTCCCATTCCCTGTTTTCCCCTCCACTCCGGGCCAGTGCCTGGCTGCAGGCCGGCTGGCTGCACAGTAAATCAGAACACGGGAAAACTCCGACTCAAAAATGGTCCAGGCAGAGCTTTCAGGGGAATGTGGAATGAGGTGTCTTCGGGGAGGGCTAAGTCTGAACAGCAGCTTGGCTGGGCTAGGGGCTCTGAACAGACCCTTCTTGCAGGGCCCGGCTGGAAAAGCTGCGTTAGCAGCCTCTCTGCAAACCTGGCTCTAAGTGTAGGTAATTCATCTCCGCCTGCAATCCCAGGGTGACTGACAGAAGGCAAAAAACAGAAGCCCCCATGTCTTCCTCTGACCCGAAATCTTTTCACGCTTTTCCGGGGAGCAGGTTCTGCTCTTGCTGGAGCTAGCACCGGGTGCTACAGAGGGGCTGGCAGCTGTTCATATAAACCTTTCTTGGCAACAACAAATCTCTGTGTTTTTCCAGGAACCTTAGAAAATGCCTCCAGACGTGCTAGGTCAGGTACACGGCTCCTTAGCCCCCTGGCTGCATTGCTATAGCTTTAAAGGACTGCTCCGCTACAGCACTGAGCGACTTGTCCTGAGATCCTCCTCTAAGCCATTGGATCTGATGTGGATCAGACCGGGAGTGACCAAAGGTCATGGCCAGCTGATGGACCTGTGTGACATGAGTTTGGGGATCTCACTCTGGTTCCCTCTGCTGGGCTGGGATCTACCTTCCATCAAAACCACCATCTCCGGCAGCCCTAGCTGGGCACGTGGTGTGGAGGCCTGATGCTGTGCTTGGAGATCAGCAGGACGGGCACTCTAGTCCGGGCTCTGGGAGGCCCAATGCAGGTGTCTGTGCAGCTTATCCAGCACTGAAATAAGTTGATGCTGGTTCCCTACATGTCTGAATGGGCTCCAGGCCATGGGGCTAATGGGGATACGCTCCAGCTGCCTCTGGGCTGGGCCTGCAGGGCTAACAGGAGCAAAATGCCCTAGACGTGTATTTTAGCCTCTGATACGCATGGGGACCATGTTCAGCCAGCTGCTAGAGCCATACCAGGGATCAGCACTGATGGGACAGCGGGTCCTGTTTTTATTTTTCCTTCCAAGGGATACAAGGTGCTGGACTGCACACCCTGGGGTGTAGAGCTCGGTTTACACAGCTCTAGCGCTGCCTGGGTCCTCCCACCCACTGCCAGGCTAACATGCCTTACCCCTTCCCTGGAGGGGGCCCCACTTTAGGGGCAAGAAGGAAGGTCAATCTCCATGGGCCATTCAGCCCCCGGCCTCTTGGTCTGGAAAGCCACTTAGTGCCCATTGTGATAGCCTTGGTGATGCGGCCGCTGACCTGAGACCCACGAGCTCATTACACACGTGGGCCATTAAACAGCTGTCAGCTGGAATCCAGCTTCTTGTCACTCCCCATCGGGCCCCAAATCAGAACAGCGAGCTGGAGGCAAAAAGGTCCCCAAATCCGTTATCATCCAGACATAGCCTGCACAAACACATTGATCTAATGTGTGTGGAAAATACCCTGCACTTTACCCCAGATCCATTTCAGCAGAGCCCTTTCCAGCCTTCTGGTTAGTATGTCCCTCTTGACATGCCCAGCCCAGAGACATGGGGCTGGATTCTGGTGTAACTCTAGTGCCTGTCAGGAATGGTTCCTGATTTACCCTGGGATACGGGAGTGGAGAGTCTGGGCCAGCGTTCTCTGTGGTGCTCTGCCCCCTCCTGTCTGTCTGGCCCTACCAACCCCAGCCCTGGCATGATAGAAGCCACCATGGCCTGCTCATGCAGAGAAAGTGCATTGGAGTTGGGAGGTGATAAAAACCAGCACTGGCACCTTTCCTTCATTGTTCCCAGCTCAGCCACAAATAGCCTGAGAGGTCAGGCTGCCTCCGGCCCCGCCTCCACGTGGCTTCGCCACAGGTAGAAGCACGCACGTAGCAAATTGCCCGTGTTCCATACCACCTGCCGACACCTCACCTCTGATCTCCCGCCAGCTGATTCCCAGGCAGCTTGGCAGGGCCTGGCTCCAGCGCTACCAGCAACGGCGGCACTCTGCCAGAGCCCGCAGGAGTGGGACTGATCGGCCATGTCACACAAACAGCTGTGGTCGCTCGCAGGCCTCTGCGCCCACGCTCCTGAAAGCAAGCTGGCAGGAACGGGGAGTAACATGGGTACGGGTGGCTCAGGATTCCCAGGAGCAGATAAGGGGGGCAAGGAGTCAGAAGCTCGGTGATTGGAGCAGTGAAAGGAGACAGGTGAACAGTGGCAGCTCTAGGCAGATGTGCCGCAGGGCCCAGATCCTCAGAAGTACTTAGACTCCCAACTCCAGTTGAAATGAACAGGTGTTTGGCACCTAAATCCCTTTGAGGATCTAGGCCTAATTAACTATGGGCACTTAAGAAAGCAGCCACAAGGGCTGTGCTGAAGGAGGAGGGAGCTACAGGCCGGCTGGCTGCACAGTAAATCAGTACATGGGACATCAGTACAGGAGCTGCTTGTTACAATGACAAATTCTTTTAGTTTAAATATTGCTTCTTAGTACAGTCTTCCCCCCCGCCCCCCCACTCTGTTCTCATCCTTGTCTTATATGGGCACAAGAAGCAAATTAATTTTGCAGGGGCGCTGTCTAACAGGGAGGCTGATTGTGTGTGTGTGTGGGGGGGGGGAGGGTGCTGGTATGTGTGGCGTGGTTGCCTATCATATGCACAGGTCTGGGACGGGGGGCACACAAGCATGTGCACATACCTGACCTGACCCAATAGATCTGCCACTTTCCCCGCTCCTGGAGTACCTCCCAGCCGATCGTCACGGCCTAGCTCTCATTTTTTCGTGACAGTTATTGGATGATTCAGTGTGTTAACGAGAGAGACTCAGGCTCCTGAGCTCTCATTATTTCTGCCCCATGAACAGCCCCAGGTTAGACACGGGCACTGCCCTGGTTTGGAGGAGCTGCATGCGGGAAGCCATTTGGGGGATGTCTACCCTGCCGCTGGGAGCGAACGTCCCGGCCCGGGGAGGCAGATTCATGCTTGCTTGAGCTAGCACACTAAAAATAGCCATTGGACATTGCAAGCTCGGGTCGATGCTCAGCCTTTCAGGCGAGGCAGGCTTGAGAGCTTCAGCTGCAATGTCCATAATACCATTTTTAGTCAAGCCCTGCTTGCACGAGTCTGGGTCCTCAGCTGCACCATAGATGTTCCCTTTTATTGGCCCTCCAAAGCCTAGGAAGGATGCTGTGTGTTCTTGAGCGCCATCTACTGGCACCGTGTCTATGAACGCGCTACTTACCGATGTTCGGACATCTCTTTCAGAAAGCGCTCTCGTAATGGCGTTGGCTAATTGCCTCATAGCCATGCAAACAGCTTGCAAAGAGCAATAGCTAAAGGCGAGTAAGACTGGACCAGCTTGCTGTTAATAGTCACAGCGGCTCGCCCATCACTTTCTCTCTGCATGTGCAAAGAAACCCAACACCCATATTTCCCCGGCAAAGCATGTACCCTTCCAATAGCATCCTCACAGTGCCCCAGTTCCTCTCCCCTCGTGGCTTGGAAACCATGATCCAGCTTCACCAGTGCGCTCCTGGGGAGGGATCTCCCTCCTGCTACAGCCCCTGCACACCACCCTTTTACTGGCCAGAGGAGAATGGCTGTCACATACAATGTGGCATAGGGGGCACATCTGGAGCAGGGCTGGTGGTAGGAGCGGGCATGTGAGGAGCAGGTGGGCAGGCCCGGTGATGTGCACAGCTACATGGATTCCCATTTGTAGATCAGCCTGTAAACAGCTGGGGAAGTGGCCATTGTAGCTTAGAACAACTTCTGTCTGCTCTACGTTACACTGGGGACCATAGGCGCTGACTCTGTGGGTGCTCCAGCCCTGGTGCACCCATGGAAAAAAAAAGAATGGGTGCTCAGCACCCACCAGCAGGCCCTGCCAATCAGCTCCTCCCCGTCTCCCCCAGTGCCTCCTGCCCACCACTGATCAGCTGTTCATCAATGAGCAGGAGGCTCTGGGGAGGAGTGGGGGCAGGAAGAGGCAGGAGTGGGAAGAGGTGGGGCAAAGGTGGGGCTTTGGGGGAAGGGATGGAGTGGGGGTGGGGCTTGGAGCGGAGCAGTGGTTGAGCCCCTCTGGGGAAATGAGAAAGTCGGCACCTGGGCTGGGGACTGTCGTGGCCCCCTTAGAATAAGGAGGGCACAAAGGTGGCATGAAGCCACCTTTGCCCTCCTTCCCCCTGGGCTGTCCCTTTTTGTGCAGTGCCTTGTCAGGTGGGGGTGGGGGGCCAGCAGAGAATCTCAGCTCATGGGCTTTGCACTGCTCCAGTGATGCAGTGACGTAAACTCAGTTCAGCCAGAGTGGCACAAAGTGGCCAGAGCAGAGCTGGTTGGGAATTTCCCAACAGAATGTTTCAGCGGAAAATGCTAATTGGCCAAAACAAAATGTTTCTGGACCTGTTGATTTTGGCAAAATTCCATTTTGGGATGGGGAGGGAACAATATTTTCACAATGCAATGGTTCGATTTTTCATTTTGGAATGACTTCGTTTTGAAATGTACATTATATTATTCAAATGAAATCTCAGGATTGGAAGGAAGCAGTTTGATTTTATCTAAATGAAATATTTTTATTGACCTGAAAAAAACAAAAAGCATTCGGAATTTTGTTTTGTGGGAAATTTCAGAATGTTTTGGTTTTGTTCCATTTCGGAACAGAAAACTTATTTGAGTTCCTGGCAGTTCCCATTCAATGGAAAATGTGGTTCCTGTCCAGCTCTAAACCACAGCATGTTGGTGAATCGGCCCCTAGATCTATGTGATGAATTCAGTGTGAAAGCAGGCGGACCAAGCTCTTACCAGTTTGGGAGGGTTCTTTTGGTTAAACCTGAGACATTCGGATGGGTTTCCAGCACTCGCCCAGCATGTGGAAGACCCAAATTCAAATCTCTGATCTACCTGATTCAGGATCTATCACAGCTTAGTCTGATCTTCTGCATAACACAAGCCATCGAACTTCTCTGAGTAATTCCTGGTTGAGCTAGAGCAGATCTTTTAGAAAAACATCCAATCTTGATTTAAGAATGCCATTAATGGAGAATCCACCAGGACCCTTGGTAAGTTGTTCCAGAGGTTAATTACCCTCACTGTTAACAACGTGCACCTTATTTCTAGTCTGAATTTGTCAAGCTTCAATTTACAGCCATTGGATCATCTTAGACCTTTCTCTGCTAGACTAAGTCCACTATCAAATATTTGTTCCCCGGCTAGGTTCTTGTAGACTGCAATCAAGTCACCCCTTCACATTCTCTTTGTTAAGCTAAATAGATGGAGCTCCTTGAGTCTCTCACTCTAAGGCAGGTTTTCTAATCCTTTAAACATGCTCGTGGCTTTTCTCTGAGCCCTCTCCAATTTATCTTCATCCTTCTTGAATAGTGGACCCCAGAACTGGACCCAGTATTCCAGCCGTGGTCACACCAGGGCCAAATCCAAATGTAATTTAACCTGCTCCAATTGGCAGCTACTGGTTCCTCTCCTATTTGATGGCCTGACCTCCACTGGTGGCTGTCAACGCCAGTCCTGCTGGTGGCCTCTGAGAGCAGCTCCCACTTCTCCCCTGCTCCTACCTTTACTTATCATTATCTCCTGCTGGGCTGGTTTCTCTGCCTGGTTTCAATCTGCTTGCACAGATGTCCAGGATCTTCCTTGTAGAGTCTGGCTGGCTGCAGAAGCAGCTGAAAGGAGGAGAGCCAGCCCCATATGAGATGTGTTCTTCACAGACCACCAGCAAGTGCTGCACAGACCACACTGGCAGCTGCCCGTGTAGGGTGAGATCCAATTGATTCAGCTATGGGAATAGGACTCAAAGGGTTTTTTTAAATATAGCAACATTGTGGGGATCATTGGCAGGGCACAGATGTGGTTTAGTGGTTATGGGATGTTCTGAGGATGAGTCCACTAATTAGAAACATGGAGAACTGGAGTGGAAGCACAGGATCACATCATGCTCTCAGCTACTCCAGGGGAATAGCACTGAAGCCAGGGCTGGGCCTTCAGATTTCTCCTGGAGCACTGGAGGTGAACTGATGCCCCTTCGCTCTCTTGCTTGATCTCACCCGTCTCCGTTTCTCTGCGGGGCTTGTCACGGGAACAGGAAAAATGTCAGCTAGCTCTGCAAGCCAAATTACCTCTTTGTGAGCAGTTGTGGGTCCAGCCAGAGCCACCCCGGAATTTCATGGCGACCCAGGAATCATTATAGGGAGATCTTGGGAGCGCCTTAAACCCATCATTTATGGCCTGCTTTTCACTGCACATCAATACAAGGTGTCCCAAGGCTCTCATCTCCCATTGACTCAGGACCTTGCAGGATTAGGCCCAACGTTAGAGGCCTTTGAGACAGGGACTGTCGTTTTGTTCTGTGTCTGTACAGCCCCTGACACACTGGGCTTCTGGTCCATGACTGGGACTCCTAGGCACTACTGTAATACACCTAATAGTACAGCGTCTAGCACAATACAAATAATTAATTAATAACACCCTCCTCCTAGGTGCTATAGCCCATTAGCTTCCCCCCTCCGTCATATTGGAAACTTCTGTTCAGCCCCCTTGGTGCTGGGAAAGCTACCCTGTGTGGGACTGATTTCCAGGTGCTCGGCACCCACAATCAGGGCTATATGTTCAGACAGGCTCAGTCCATTAAGAACATAAGAATAGCCATACTGGGTCAGACCAAAGGTCCATCCAGCCCAGTATCCTGTCTTCTGACAGAGGCCAATGCCAGATGCCCCAGAGGGAATGAACAGAGCACGTAATCATCAAGTGATCCTTTCCCTGTCGCCCATTCCCGGCTTCTGCAAACAGAGGCTAGGGACACCATCCCTGCCCATCCTGGCAAATAGCCATTGATGGACCTATCCTCCATGAACTTATCTAGCACTTTTTTGAATCCTGTCATAGTCTCAGCCTTCACAACATCCTCTGGCAAAGAGTTCCACAGGTTGACTGTGCATTGTGTGAAGAAACACTTCCTTTTGTTTGTTTTAAACCTGCTGCCTATTAATGTCATTGGGTGACCCCTCATTCGTGTGTGACGAGGGAGTAAATAACGCTTCCTTATTTACTTTCTCTGCACCAGTCATGATTTTATAGACCAGTGGGGCAGGTCTGGAACTGAAGACCTGAAAATTGGGCCCGGATTTCTTTGGAAAAACTGGTGCTATTAAAATACCGTTGCCCCTTCAGCCCAAGCGATTCACGAATACTGGGGGCCTTTCTGAGTTGTTTCTGTTAGGAGAAATTGAGGAGAGGAGTGAAGTCTTTCTTTGGTGCAGTCTTCACACAGAGTCCTGTTCCCTGGAACTCAGTGAAAATGAACAGCAGCAGACAGTTTCCTTGCTTACCATTGCCAAGTCTGCCTCTTCGGCCTCCTCTGTCTCTGCTCGCTCTCACAGCTGCTGGCTGTTGGCTTTCAGGCCTAACGCACACAGCTCCAACCAATCAATCTCCTCACCCCTGCATTTGCAACTAATCCCAGAGAAACCTCTGAGCCCTCACAATTTAGCTTCTCATTGGGCCCCTGGCAATACAGTCTGTTGTGTTGGGCGGTGGTGGCTTCTGTTGTCTCCAGCTATCACTACATGCAGGGGAGTTTAACTGCTCCTCCCAAATAGTCTTAAAGAAGGGTGCTTAGCACACCCATCAGCTTTAACAAGATAGGGGATTATCTGCAGGGCAAGGAGGCACTTAATGGCAGCCCTTAAAACCTTCTAGCGTGGCAAATAACCAGACGAGCAAAGGCTGCTGGAGTCGACGTGATCGTGTGGCACCCACCCCCTTTGTACATTCACGGAGGGACAGGAGCCAGTAGAGATTGCTGGACGTGGGAGACCTCAGGCAGCTCCTTCGGATACATCACTGGCTTCTGTTGTAGACAGAGAACCGACTTTCAAAGCGTTTGACGCAGCCAAAGCAGGATGGCTGTTGTTGCTGGCGGAACTATTACAGCTCCATAATCAATAACAGGAGAGGGGCACCTGCTTCCTGTCATGGAGTTAGGCCGGGCTAGAACAACAGAGTGGGCATCTCTTCAGCAAAGACGCGACAATTCGTCCCTTTCAAGCACTCCCAAGCAGCTGCATGGAACCACCTGCCTCTAAAAGCAGTCGGGACCCAGCAACCTGACTGTCCTCTCAGAGCAGATTTCTAATGGGGTAACTGCATGCCTCGTCAGGGGGCTCCTGATTTACACCAGCATGAGTGAAAGGGCATCTGGCCCCATGACCACTGTGTTTCCCCTTCTGGGAACCAATCAGTCCCACACGGCCATTGCTTGGGCAATTGCCACTTCCCCTAACCACCCTGCTTCATGGAGCAGCAGCGGTGTAGGGCAGAGGCTGGTGATCCATGAGAAACCCACACCCCCAACCTCACAAATCCTCAGTCATTGGCTCTCCTGGTGCACAGCTGCATTCCGGGACCCCCCCCAGAGCCCCTCATGGGAGTTAATGCTGCTTCGAGATGCATTCCCTTGATGCCACATCTGCTGCCTTCACTACACAGGTTTCCTAGGGGGCACGTGCCACTTTGTGCAGGCGCTGCCCCGACATCCTATCCTGAGTGACGTGCTGGCCCCATGGCTGTCATAGGGCTTTGAACGGAGCACTTTGCAAAGCTGCCTTTCCACCAGGACTGCCCAGCTGGGGCTGTTTCAAACTGAGGTCGAGTGCAGTACCCGGTCAATGCACTGCAAGGCTCGGCGTCGCCTTTAAACGTCTCCAGTGTGGCTCTCCCTCTCTGTCTGGGTGTCTTCACTCTCAGGGCCCCGCATGGCATGGCCCGTCCCCCGCCGACCTATCCCCTCTCATTCGCTATTGAAATGTCAGGCCCATCTCCGACGGGCCCATGATTCCCACCTTCATCTCCCACTTAAGTTTTCAACCAGGCGCCTTCGTGCTTTCTCCCACTCTGCCCCTCGCGTGCCCCATAAACATCCGCAAAGCCACCCCCTTGTTCTCCTGCAGCTCCCTCCTCAGAGCTCTCTCCTCTGCCAGGATGCCTGCAAAAAACCTGGCAACGGCTGGTTTGCTGAGACCCCTGCCTGCCCTGCTGACCAGGATTGTCTCCCGGTTTCCTTGTGTTCCCCCATCTGCTTGTACCCATCTCTTGTCTCGTCTTGTGCTGGTGATTGTTGGCGCTTTGGGTTCTATATTTGTACAGTGCCTAGCACAATGGGGGGACTGGTCCATGTCTTGGGCTCCTTGCCTCTACCGTAATGCACCTAATGAATAACAGTAATAATGGCAGAGCTTTGCTATTCTTAGGTGCTAGCCTGAGCAGAACTCGTGCGTGTGCATCTACCTGAAGAGGGAATTACACCTCCCAGCAGGGGCACAACATGGGGAGGAATCAAGGGGGCCAAGCCCCCCCCCCTTTGGCCCTTGACAGGAGCTGGCATGATGGAGGGGCAGCTGGGCCAAATTTGAGTGGTGGTGTGACCCTGTGCACCTGTTTTCTCCCCACCCCCAACTTTTGCAGTCCTTCTGTCACCTATGGGCACTGGCCCCCGCAGCCCACAGGGAGAAGCAGAGCGGGGGCACCAGGAACCCCCTAGGAGGAGTGGGAGGGTTGGATTTGGGCTGTTGGTGCTTCCTGGGGAAGTGAAGATGCAGGAAGAGGATGGGGCCTGGGGCTGGGTGTGGGGGCAGGAGAACATGATGCTGGGTGTGGGGGCAAGGAGACTGTGGGACTAGGTGTGGGGGCAGGGAGACTATGGGGTTGGGTGTGGGGCAGGTGACCACGGGGCTGGGTGCCAGGGTGAGACTGTGGGGTGGGGTGTGAGGGTAATATGGTGGGTGGGGAGCTTGGAGCTGGCTGGGTGTGGGGCAGCACGAGGGGAGTGTGCATGGAGCAGGGGAGAGAGTGTGGGTTTGGGTTCCCAGGTGGCCTGAGGGAGCTCAGGACTGGGTATGGGGGAGCGACAGGGGGAGATCTGTGGACTGCGTGTGGGGGTGGCAGAGGGGGAGTGTGGGGAGCTGGATGCAGGGTAGCGGAGGGGAATGTGGGGGGCTGGGTGCAGGGCAGCAGAGGGAGAGCTTTGTCCCCCTTCTTCGGAAAATTCTGTTGTATCCTGGCCTCCCAGCTGCAGTGTAGACGTACCCTTTGCTCCTTTCGGTTCCCTCAGCTTCGCTCACACCACTTCACGTAGCACCGTTGAACACCCCAGTGAAGCGGACCTAATTTTCATCGAGTTACCCCCAGGGTGAATCTACCTCACGGTGCTTGGGGTCCGCTGGCCTCGAGCCGAAGGGAACAGGGGTGGGAATCCACAGCAAGGGCTCTTCTCCAAGGAAACATGGGAGCGCACGGCCTGGGAGCAGTGGGCTGCGCGGGCCTTTGGGATGAAGTGGCGGGTGAGATTGGCATCATATTAACAAACATGCAGTGACCTCGTGAGCCAGTGCTGCTTATTTTGGGGAATGTAAAATGGTTGCATTGCTGAAATTCTTCACACACACACAAATGCTTCCAAAGAGCCAGACTGAGTGACTTCGCAGACCTGGAACGCCTGCCAGCCTTTGGAGGGGGCCAGTTGGTGCACTGGGCTCAGGGATTTAATCTTGAGAGCGTCGCCCTTCCAGGAACAGCAGAAGTGGAGGTTTCTCCTGACAGATGGTCTCGTTAGAAACAAACCACAAGGAACAATCACCGGGCTTGGTTAGCTGCCTCATTTTGTTTTCTTTGGTTTACTTTCACCCCCATGATCGGCCAGCTCTGCTGCTGGGAAAGGGGCGGGGCAGAATCAAGGCTCCGCCCCCCTCTCCCTTTACCCCTTCTCTGCCCACTTGCTGCATGGGGCAGTAGTGATCCTGCAGATCTGGCTTTTCCCCCATGCACCCAGAGCAGCAATCCAGGCAGTCAGCATGGAAAGGAAAGGCGGGAGGCTCACACCCATGTGGGCTGTATCAGCTGTTTGGAGTTTCCCAGACAGACGCTGGACAGGGAGACACTGTGAGCTTTGTCTCACCCCGACCTGCCCGGGGAGCCTTACCCCCAAGTGGGATGCTGGATCCTGAGCCATGGCCAGACGCCCTGGGGGCTGCTAACAACCTCCCACCATGGGCCAGTTCTCCCCCGCTAGCCCTCACCAGCCTAGGACAACACGGGCCTAACAAAGTCCTTCAGCATGCACAAACTCAAGCCTGGATTTTACCTCCCCTCCCCACCCAAAGATCTCACCCAGCTGTCGACAGCCCCATCTGAGTCTGCACAGCAAGGCATCTCCTGGCCCTGCGCTGGGAGCGTCTCGAATCGGCTGCAGGGCTCGGGTCGGCCAAGCCATACAGCACCTGCGCGGGCTGGAAGCGGGGAGTCATTTATTGACCTCCCTCATGGGCACCGTGTGAGGCTATAAAACCTGTCCCAGCCCCTCAGCCTCACCCCAAAGTGTCTGGTGCTAGCGCTCCAGTCATGTAGACGGTCTGTACAGTCCTAACAGGGGCTTAAAAGTGGTGGGGAAATCGGGGCAGGACGAGGGAAAAGGAGCTGGGTGGGGGAGGTCAGGAGTGGGGTGAAGCAGAGCGGAGCCAGAACAATGTGCCCATGATCAGGAGAAAGAAGGGGAGTGGGGCAGGCAGCCAAGGGGTGCTCTCAGAGGAGGGCAGTCAGCAGGCACATGGGGTGTGTGTGTGTGAGCTGAGGCGGAGGCTGGAGAAGGGAAGGGGCAACATGGCAAAGGAGATGGGGAGGGCTGGAGAAAGTGCTGCCGCTTTGTGCAAAGAAAGGGTTGGAGACCTCTGAGCTGTTCCCCACAGGCCATCGGGACTAGTGGGCGCCTACACCAGGCTTGGGTTGGGTCTCCTGTGCCCAGTTTTATAGCCGACTCCTTCAGCGCCTCGTTCCGCGCTCCTAGAGAGTCTGCCTGGCTCCGGGTCTGCGGTTCAGAGTGCTCCGGTTGCTGCAGGAATTCACCCTTTATTAGAGATCCTAGAGAGCAGAGGAAACTCATGCCAATGAAAAAATCTCTTTGCCCTGCTGATGGCGTCACTGCTTTAAAAAACCTTGATGTCTTTCTGGTAGGAACAGATACAGCCCATTGTCCGTGGTCATAGCAGTGTATCTGGGGCAGGGAGGCATGGGGCCGCAGGGGGTGGGTGGGAGAGTAGCACCCTCTGGTTTATTTCTGCTTTTCTGTGCCAGCTAATAGGGAAGGGGCCTGTTGTGGAAGGAGAGTGACATCAAAGTAAATATATTAAGTTACCCCTGCGGGGGCAGATGAGTTATGAGCCCCGAGTCTTTGAATCACGCTTCCATGAACCGTGGCTCTGTTTTCCTGTGTGTACAAGCTTGGGGAGCGCGTACGGTGAATATTTAGAATTGGGTTTCTTGAAATCTTGCTCAACGTAACCGCGCGAGGCAAGGTGGGTGACGCTCTCGGGCACTGGCGAGAGTCAGCTGTGAGGGTCGTGCGGGGGATTTCAAAAGCTCATGGGATCTGCCTTCAAAGATGCAGGGTTTGGGGGAAGGAAGGTTCCCGTGCGGGAGACTGAGCTGGCAATTCCAGGAATGAGTGTCATTCAGCTGGCAGCACTTTTGTTTAGAGCCAGACTAGATGGGCTGGGGCCAAAGAGATGATGTCAGGCTTTATTTAAGGTTCTGTGCGAAGAGACTGGTGTTCAATAGTTAGTGGGGGGAAGGGAACAGGAGGGCCACAGCATCTGCCACCAGGTGCCTAGGTGATTGGAGTTGGTCTCTAGCACTTCTGCTGAAATAACAGTGAGGTCAGATTCATCTCTGCTGTAACTCCATTGATGTCAATGGAGGGCGGTCTAAGTGATAGGGCACTGGGATGGGACTCAGGAGACCTGTAGCCTATTCCTCATTCTGCCACTGACTTACCATGTGACCTTGGGCAAATCCCTTCACTGCTTTGTGCCTCTGTTTCCCCACTTACCGTTTGCCTCTCTTGTCCATTTAAACTGTAAGCAGGGCAGGGGCTCTCTCTCACTATGTTTGTAAAGCACCCAGCACAATGCAGCCCCGATCTTGACGCTATTCTAATCCAAATAATAAATAAAAGCAGGAATGCCCCAGCGATGAGCGGTCTGATGATTCTCTTCCTCTAATATTTATAATTTAGGTGTCTCAAGATGGACATCAAAACAATTTTTTTTTCTTCAAAAAACAGGGTCAGCTTTTGAAAAATGTAGCCTAAATCAATGGTAGAGCTGGGAAAAGGACCCAGCAGTCTTGATTGCCAATCTAGTGTCCTATCCATTGGTCCGAGTGTAACCCTTCTGCCAGGTGTTTTTGGCAACAAAAAGGGTTTCCTTTTAAAATTTACAAAACATCACTGGCTCGAGCCTCACTGGTAGGGAAAAGCTACAGCCAGAACTTCATTGGCTGCTCTTAACAAGCGCTGAGTCTGTGTATAAAACAAGGGAAAACTTTATTCAGGAGAAAAATTTGATTTTTTTCCCCCATCCAAAAACTGAAATTTTTCAGGGCCCCAAACCCAAATATTTTTCAGTTTCAGCCATTTTTTTTTCAGTTTTGGATAGTTTTCAGCTGAAACCCACCAAATGTTGGCTGAAAACCATAGACTGTTCAGTTTTCCTATGAGAAATCCCTTTTTCTTCCATCCAAAAAGGAAAAAAAAAAAAAGGATTTAGTTGAAAATCCAATTTTCCATCGAAAAAAGGTTTAAATGGAAATTTGTTGACCGGCCCTAACAGCCAGTGCCTGATGCCCGCTCCCCTTGATGTGTGAGAGTGTCCCAGATCCACAGGGGATGTGAGTCTGTTACTACCAGCAAGGGAGCCTTGACTGTTTAGATCAAGCTGTAGCAGCTTCTGCTTTTAGCTCTGGAAGTCCCCAGTTATAATACCAGCGTGTTGGTCAAGATGGCAGTGATCACAGACCCGCTCCAGTTGTACAATGGGGCATTGTGGGGGGAAACTTTCCTATATCACCCTGGTAACTTCCCAGCCTAGCTTCTGTAGCACAGCTGCACGTTTACCTCCTGTTCACAGCTGTACTATCCCGGAGCCTCACAATTCCATCGGCACCCTGGGCATTGGCTGCCCTGCCCAGCCGATTCCATGGAATGGCTCTGGGAACCGGGAAGCGGGCCCTCCCTCCCTTCAGGACAGGCATAGTTTTATGGAGCCACAACCGTACCTGCCTGTTCCTTTCTTCAGTTCCTGCTAACTCATTGCCCTTGCTGATTTCCTGAAGGGAGAATGTCACAGGACAGTTACTGTAGGAGTGAGCCAACCCTGCACCCCTTCCTCGGGATGAATCCCCATTGACATCAGTGGGTCAAATCCTTACACAGGCTCGTTGACTTAGTGGAATTTGCTGGGGAAATGGAGTGAGTAAAAGCTGGGCCTGGAGCATCCACGTTTTGCCCTGTTGGGGGGGGGGCGGGGGAGTATTTCCATTTCTGCATTAGTATTGTGCCATTTGTTTTCATTTGGTGCCTCTTTATTCTCATATTATGGAAGAGGGTGACCTGTCTGCCTAGTCTAGTCTAGGAAATTCTAGGGAACCCATCACTGGTATTTAGACACGATGAATGAAATACGTAAAACTTGTACAACACATAAGTCAAGCTCACACCCTATTTTACCTGTTGGATTTACATGTGTCTCAGCTTTCTATTGGCCCATCTGCCCAGGGAGAATTGTGCCCCACCTGACTAGATGACTAGGAGCTCCTGATATAGAGTTTTAGCTACAGACTTACTCTTGATCTGTGGAATAGCAAACACTGTTTTGTTACTGTTAATTGTATGGTAGGCACATGATGGACTAGTATGTTATAAAGGTTTGAGGTGGAAGTCAGTCAAATCCATCACCTTCCAATGAAGTATCTGGCCTCCTGAGAGTGAATGTGTCAGGTATTAAACAGATACTAAACGGGGCCTCAGCCAGAAGCCACAGAACTAGAGAAAAGCCAGATCTGAAGCAGTTTTCTTCTGCATAAATAGGGTTGGCAGAATTCAACTTTTATTTTTATTTGTTTATAATTTCAACAGATAATATTGATATTTCAGCAGCTTTTCAATATTTACTGATTTTCACGGTTGTAGGAAATTATGAGGGGGAGGGGTTCAGACCATTATTTAATGACAATAAACAGTGAGATTCAAAAAGTTAAAGTTTTATAACCATTAAAACATGAATTGTCAACATCACAGGTCAAAATATGCCAAGTAAATAGCGTTAAATTAAGCTCTAATTAGTCCTCAAGTCCTCTGTAAATTTTGATTGATGGAATTTTTTTTTCATCCTTGTTGAGCGGTGAAATCGACATTTACTGACGTTGACCGATAACAAGCCAATCCTTCCAAACCTGTGTATAAAGTAGGACGTGGATTTTGCCACCAGGTTCGGAGCAAATTCCAGCCCCTGCAGTCTTTGTCATGACCTTTTACCTGGCTGTGAACAGTTCAGAGCAGACCAAGACACATTCCCTCTTCAACAACTTGCTATCACCTCTGCAGGGCAGGTGTGTGCTGCTGCCCTGGACAAGATCCCCCAGCAGGGAGCAGTGTGGATAATGGCTAGAACAGGACACTACTTAGTCTAAAGCAATAATGTTCCAAACTGCTCAGTGCCTCAGTTTCCCCAAGTGGAAATGGGGTAATAACACTTACAGGGCTGATGGGAAGCTTCATAAACTGGCTGATGCTTGAGATGCTCAGATGAAAGATGCTACAGAAGAATATAGTATTAATTACTATGATTACATCTCTCATCCTGCTTTGTGCACTGATATTTTCCGCTAGAGCCTGGGAGGTTATTTCTGCTTGCCATGTTAGAGCTGAGATGCCTTTAGCAAGGGCGTATCCTCCCTCACTAGAGCCCGGCCAGCCGAGCAGGGAGTGGTTTATGCCGTGCGAGCCACCAAAAATAACTGATCAGAGACTTCTGTCTTTCTTCTCCTTTAGTGATCTGAGCATGAACAACATTAGCGAGCTGCAACCCAGCACGTTCCATCATCTGCGCTTCCTGGAGGAGTTGTAAGTATGGCGCGATTGCACAGAGCGTAGCTTGTTCTGGGACAGCGTGTGGTGGAGAGGACTGTGGCTTGGGAAGGGAGCCAAAGTGACCTCAGTGGCGCTAAAATGCAAGAGGAGAATCAGGTCCTATGTACCTAGGGGAGGTGAGAGTACTACAGGAGATGCAGTGGCTTGGCGTAGTGATGAATTAATTCCATGCTGAGTTGCGCTAGCCGTTACACACCGATGGAAATCAGGAGTTGGCAGCAGACATTGCAATAGATGCAAAATCAACGTGAGAGCAGCATCAGAGTTTTGGGGGCTACCCTGTCCCAGAGCAAAGCAGGCCAAATCAGTAACAGCTCACACTGCCGGACAGGCTGTTCACTGTTTCACCTTCTGGCGATATGAGGATATCCCAATGACCTGTACGTGGGCCGGTGGGGTGTAACTGTGACGGGGCAAGTGTAAGTGCAGCCATTGAGGTGGTGCAAGTAGGCCATGAAATTCAGGAAAAATCTGATTTTGCACCAAAGGCGTTGGGCTCCTGATATACACCAGCGTGAATGGCAATGTGCTCTCTGCGGCTATGCCTACGCTAGGCGTGTAATGAGAGCGTGCACACGAGCAGGGGAACCACACCCCTCGCTCCTACTGCACACCCACCCGACCTGGCACTCTGGTTAGGCATGCACCAGCAATATCAGTGATGCTAGCAAAATAACAAAATGAGGCCATGTGCCAGTGACACACCTGGCATGGCTGGAGACGGTAGCTTGGTCTGAAAGGCTAATATTTACTCTAGTGCAACATGCCAGCATTAGGAGCTACTTAAATTCCATGTAACCCCTGAAAATAGGGCATAATGGGACAGCCCTTTGCCTGGGGCTGAATTTCACCCTGAGAAGATAGTGCATTATATCGCTTGACCACGAAAGAGGCCTCAATGGTTTGGTCCTGATGCTGTGGCTGCCTGGAGCAGGCCAAATATTAGAGCTGACCGAAAAAAGTTTTGTCTGAAGAGCTTACTGTCAAAAAAAGGAAGCTTCATAGAAATTGAAACACTTTTATGTGATACTAAAATATTAATTTTAATATTGCATCAGGTTTATAGATGATATAATGTTGTGTGTGTGTGTGTGTATATATATATATATATATGTTGTATATATGGGTGTTGTTTTTAATATTTAATCAGACTATAGAAGTTGAAATGAAATATTTCAACACTATCATCCTTTGTGTTTCTAGAGCTCTTTTTCCCCCAGGATCTCATGTGCGGGGAGCCAGTAGTATTATCCCCATTTTGATTATGGATAAATTGGGAGCCAGAGAAGAGAATCAGTGGTAGACCTGGGACTGGAACCCAGGAGTTCTGAGTTCCAGTCTGATGCACTGTTAGGTCACAGCCTATCACACTCATGGGCCTTGTGTCATTGTTTCCTTGTACTCCCCTGTCAGTCCATGTGTCTCCATCTGTCGTCTTTTGTCTTAGACTTAGACTGCTGTTTCCTTGGGGGCAGGGGCTGTCTTGTTGTTCTGTGTCTGTACAGCACCTAGCACATTGGGTTCCTGGTCTAGGACTGGACTCCAAGGTGCTACCATAATACACCCAATAAATAACATACAGCGCCTAGCACAGTGGGGTCCTAGTGCATGACTGGGGCACTACCGTAATGTATCTAATAAATAATAATATCAAAATAAACATGTCAGAATGTTTTGGCTTTTCAGTCTGAGTCGAAAGGCCATTTCCCCCCATAATGTCAGAATTTCCTGAGGAGCAGAAATCCCAGTTCCAGACCATCTCTCTGGCACAGGCTACCCCAAACATGGCACCAGTGGCAGATTAGCCACTAATCAGGGCCGGGGCCCTGGCCAATTGGGGGGCCTTGGAAAAATGGGCACCCTGCGCCCCAACCCGCTCCGCCTGCCTGCCCAGCACTCCTGCCGGGAAGTAGGGTTGATGCACTGGGGCTTGCTCGGCTCCTCCTGCCCACCTGCTGCTCCTACCAGGGAGCGCGGGAAGCCCCTGCGCCCTGGCCCCACTCCCTGGCAGGAGCGCAGGGATGGCAAGCAGGGGTGGGGAGAGGCCCCCACTTGCTCTGGCCCAGGGCTCCACAAAACAGTAATCCGCCCCTGGGCAGCACTCCCCGAGAGCAGGCAGAGCTGGCTCGTAGCTACACTGCCTTTCATGCTTCCCAGCACGTGTTCACACTTGTGTTGGCAGCTTACTGGCCCCAATTCAGCAGCGTTGGTGTAAGACAGTGTAATGGTGATGAGACACATGTAAGCTATGCCCTGATCTTGCCGCTGATCCGCTGTCTCAGAGGAAGCAGGGGAGAACAACACCTTGTTGCTCTGAGCCTTTGTGCTTTTGAATTGTGTGCCGCACTCAGACACCAGGTGTCATATTGGGGCTGGCAGGTGGGGGGTTCTTGCCGTCAGCTAACCAGGACAGAGGGGTTGGCTGCAGGCTGCTAGTCTAGTCTGGGCTGGGAACAGCGAGCAGAGGGCAGAGTTTGTGGACGGAGAAGGAGAGCGGTAGGGAAGGGATATATAGAGTGAGAGAGAATGATGGGAGATCCCCTGTGAGCAGCTGGGCGAAAGGCTGTGTGCGTGTTTAGGGAGCATTTCTCTCTCTCTCTCTCTCTCTCTCTCTCTCACACACACACACACACACACACACACACACACACACACACACACACACACACACACACACACATTGGTGAGCAGACAGCATCGCCTAAAGGGTAACCAATCTGAGGACAAACCAAAGCTTCAACATCTTTTATTTATTTTTTCAAAGTCTCATAATTTTCAAATCAGTCTCGTAGTTACTTTGGAACGGACTCCTCTTGTTAACCGCCAGGGCTGGTGATTACTGGTGGCCGCGGTACCAAATGGGAATAAGGAAAGCGAAGGGGGTGGAGAAGGTGGCACATAGATCCGTGCGGTCATAGAATCCAAGGGCAAAAGGGACCTTTATGATCACCTTGTCTGACCTCCAGAATGACACAGGCCAGAGACCCTCACCTCGGGATTCCTGCAGTAAACCCAATTACTTCTGGTTGAGCTGAGCAAGCGGTGCCCAGTCTTGATTTAAAGTCTTCAAGTGAGGGGAAATCCACCACACCTGTTGGCAATTTGTCCCAGTGATCAATTCCCCTCTCTGCTAAAAAATGTGGGTCTTAGTTTGGGTCTGAATTTATCTAGTTTAGCTTCCAACCACTGGTTCATGTTCTATCTTTGTATGCTACATTCAAGAGCCCTCTTATATTGGAAACCTTTTCCCCTTGTAGGCACCAATAGGCCAGGATGAAGTCACTTCTTAACCTTCTCTTGGGTAAGCTATGAAGATCGAGCTTCCTAAGTCTCTTGCTATTAGGCAAATTCTCCAGACCTTGATTCCTTCTTGCCGCTCTTTCCTGAACCCTTTTCAGTTTTTCAACATCCTATTTAAAGTGTGGAGACCAGAACTGGACACTGTATTTCAATCTGTGTCCCAAGGTAATACTGTTTTCCCATTTCTACTCAGTATTCCCCTTGCTAAGCAATTAATGGTTGCCTAGCTGACAGTGATCATGACTTGATTCCATGTATCATGTGCAGAAAGAAAAGAGAGAGAGTAGTAATTTAATCATTAGCACAATTAGCTTCCCACTGCTCCCATTGGCTGGGAACGGCAAACCGCGGCCATTGGGAGCTGCGAGCAGCCGTACCTGTGGATCGTCAATGTAAACGAACTGTCTTGCGGCTTGCCAGCAGATTACCCTGACTGGCTGCAGGTTGCCCACCACTGCTCTAGAGGCTTCTAACCCTGTTGATGACCCAGGTGGGTGTCAATATGATGCCACATGATGGAATTTCTGTCTGTTCAGTTTGGTTTTATAATAATCTAGAAAATTAAATAGACAAAAACTATATTAAAAGAATATGAAGGTTGTAAAGTCAAGTACTCTGAAGTTAGGAAATGCCAGAATAGGATGTTGGTGCATCACCAGTGCACCATCAGCACCAATCGAGTTTTGCCTACCACCTCCAGAACCGCATCCAAACTTGCCTTTGCTCCACACCCCATTCTGCTGTCCTGTCCCTTGCAGAATGTTCTGTCCTCTCTTCTTACCAGAGTGTCCTGTTTGAAGATTGTCCGTCTTCTTCGGACAGTGAGAGATCTTCTCTTCGGCATATTTGATGTCCTTGTGAATGGGACTGTACATCCATCCTTGAGTGTATTTTATGCACTACCCTATTCCATCCCTCCAATGAACTCTTCAGAGATTTTCCTTGAGTACCTGACAGCAATTGTATAGGCAGATGTGATAAGAGGGAAGGTCCCCCATGGAGCACTAAATGGTTAAAAGATAGGAAACAAAGGATAGAACTAAATGGTCAGTTTTCACAATGGAGAGAGGTAAATAGCGAGGTCCCCCAAGGATCTGTGCTGGGAACAGTGCTGCTCAGCATATTCATATATGATCTGGAAAAGGGGGTGAACAATGAGGTGGCAAAGTTAGCAGATGATACAAAATTACTCAACATAGTTAAGTCCAAAGCTGACTTTGAAGAGTTATAAAGGAATCTCACAAAACTGGGTGACTGGGCAACAAAATGGCAGTTGAAATTCATTGCTGATAAATGCAAAGTATATCACGTTGGATAACATAATCCCAATCTGGCAGGGGCTGGTGCCAGGTGCTTCAGAGGGAATGAACAGAACAGGGCAATTATTGAGTGATTCATCCCCTGTCAATTGACCTGAAGAATTTCCAGAAACCTGGTGAAAAGACATTCACCCAGAGGAGCCGCCTCTTTGTGGGGAACCTGCCCCCAGATATTACTGAGGAGGAGATGAGAAAGTTGTTTGAAAAGTATGGGAAGGCAGGTGAAGTCTTCATACACAAGGACAAAGGCTTTGGATTTATCAGGCTGGAAACTCGCACTCTTGCCGAGATTGCAAAGGTAGAGCTAGACAACATGCCTCTCCGTGGGAAGCAGCTAAGAGTGCGCTTCGCATGCCACAGCGCATCACTGACTGTCAGAAACCTGCCTCAGTTTGTGTCAAATGAGCTGCTGGAGGAAGCCGCCTCTGTGTTTGGCCAGGTGGAAAGGGCTGTGGTTATTGTGGATGACAGAGGAAGATCATCTGGGAAAGGCATTGTGGAGTTTTCAGGGAAACCTGCTGCTAGGAAAGCTCTGGACAGATGTAGTGAAGGGTCTTTCCTGCTAACCACATTCCCTCGGCCTGTCACCGTGGAGCCAATGGACCAGTATGATGATGAGGAGGGACTGCCGGAGAAACTGGTTATCAAAAACCAGCAGTTTCACAAGGAGCATGAACAGCCTCCTAGGTTTGCACAGCCTGGTTCATCCCCTGTCCTCCAGTCCCAGCTTCTGGCAATCAGAAGTTTAGGGACATCCAGAGCATGGGGTGCATCCCTGTCCCTCTTGGCTAATAGTCATTAATGGAAATATTCTCCATGAATTTATTTAACGCTTTTTTGAACCCAGTTATATTTTTGGCCTTCACAACACCCCTTGGAAATGAGTTCCACAGGTTGACTGTGGTTGTGTGAGGAAGTACTTCCTTATGGTTGTTTAAAACCTGCTGCCTATTAATTTCATTGGGTGACCCCTGGTTCTTGTGTTATGTGAACGGGTAAATAATCCTTCCCTTTCACTTTCTCTACACCATTCATGATTTTATATACCTCTATCATATCCTTCCTTAATCTTCTCTTTACTAATGAACAGCCCCAGTCAATTCAATATATCTTCATGTGAATCATAGAATTTCAGGGTTGGAAGGGACCTCAGGAGGTCATCTAGTCCAACCCCCTGGACTAGAAGCTGTTCCATACCCCTAATCATTCTGGGGACATTTGGGGGCATTTTTGTTGCCCTTCTCTGCATCTTTTCGAATTCTAATATATCTTTTTTGAGATGGGGCAACCAGAACTGCACACAGTATTCAAGGTGTGGATGTAGCATGGATTTATATAGAGGCATTATGATATTTCTGTCTTATTATCTATTTCTTTCCTAATCTAACATTCTGTTCGCTTTTTTGGCTGCCGCTGCACACTGAACAGATGTTTTCAGAGAACTATCCACAGTGACTCCAAGATTTCTTTCTTGAGTGGTGACAGCTAATTTAGACTCCCATCATTTTATACGTATAGTTGGGATTATGATTTCCAATGGGCATTATTGTACATTTATCAACATGGAATTTCATCTGCCATTTTGTTGCCCAGTCACCCAGTTTTGTGAGATCCCTTTGTAGTTCTTCGCAGTCAGCTTTGGACTGAACTGTCTTGAATAATTTTGTATCATCTGCAAATTTTGCCACCTTATTGTTCACCCCATTTTCCAGATCATTTATGAATATGTTCAACAGCACTAGTCCCCACTATATACCTCTCTCCACTGTGAAAACTGACCATTTACTCCTACCCTTTGTTCTCTATCTTTTTACCAGTTACTGTCCCATGAGAGGACCTTCCTTCTTATCCCATGACTCCTTACTTTGCTTAAGAACCTTTGATGAGGGACCTTGTCAAAGGCTTTCTGAAAGTCTAGGTACACTATGTCCACTGGATCCCCCATGTCCACATGCTTGTTGACACTCTCAAAGAGTTCTAACAGATTGAGGCAGGATTTCCCTTTACAAACGCCATGCAGACGCTTCCCCAACATATCGTGTTCATCTCTGTGTCTGATATTTCTGTCCTTTACTATAGGTTCAACCAGTTTGCCTGGTACTGAAGTTAGTTCTACCGACCTGTAATTTCCAGGATTGTCCATGAAGCTTTTTTAAAAAAAATCAGCGTCCCATTGGCTATCCTTGTCATCGGGTGCAGTGGGTGATTTAAGTGATAGATTGCATACCACAGTGAGTTGTTCTGCTGCATTCGATAGCATTGTGCCGGCTGCGTGGCAGAGCAGTGTTCTACTTTTCCTCGTGTCACGCTCTGTGCATTAGCTTGCAGCGGAGTAGCCGAGGTGACTGTGCATGAGGCTGCATTGTGGCATGCGACACCAAGTCCTGCTGCTGCATGTGGTTGCCTTGACGTTCCTTAGGCTGCAGCGCAGAGGCAGTTGCTAGGTTTTCACTCCCCAGCCCACCTCCCGCATTTTCTCTGGCAGCAGTGGAGGGATCATTTATCACTAGGGATCAAGGATGGCTTTGCGGTTATGGCACAGCACTGGGAGTCAGGAGATCAGTTCCTGGCTCAGCCATTAACTCTCACTGTGTGGTCTTGGGTGAGTCACTTCCCCCCTTCCAGGCCTCAGTTTCCCCCACCTGTAAAATGAAATAACGATACTCAGGCATGTGCTGTGAGCTGTAACTCATTCATATTTCACTCGGGGCTCTTCAGAAGACAGGTGTTACAAATGCAATCAGCGATACAGCCCCAGGGGGTTCCCAGGGAGAGCAGACGCTCAGCTTCACCTGACTTTGAAGAAGCAACATATCCAGAGACTCCCTTCCTAGGATGGCTCCCTGATAGCTGTCTGTCAGGCCCTTTGACTGCATTCTTGGCACCCCCTGCTTCTTGCGCTCTCCGTTCCCGCCCTGCCTTGAGCTTTGGAGTGGGGAAAAATAAAACTGCATTTGATGCTGGAAACAGAGTACGGGGAACATGTACAGTCCCCGCACAAGCATTGGCTAGCTCTGCCTGGCAAGAAAGACAGCTCCAATTCCCTGGGAAAGGGGTCTCCAGAAATAGGGGACCTGGAGGTTAGCATCTTTCTTTCCTTTCCTTGCCTTTCCTTTCCTTGCCTTTTTTCTTTTTTCTTTCAGCTGATTAAAGTTGCTCATAAATCCCACTTAATGCAGCCTGAAGCCAGGAGCCAAGCGAGACAAGGGCAATCAGCACAGAAGCGATAGAAAGGGGATTTTGAAAGCTGACCTGGGGATACGAACATGTTGAAATGTGCGCCCCAGCAAGGGCTTTTGTTACTGCACTTCGAACCCCAGCACACGCGCTTGGTGCCAGCAGGAAGATGTGCAGCAGTGGACAGGTGTCCCCCACGACCATTCGCCTCGCACCCTCTCTCGGTTCGGGGCTTGTGTGGCCGTTCCCAACCGCTGGGTCTCCCCCTGGCAGAGCAGGACCAGTTATCATGGGGGTTGTGCTTTGTGCGTGGGGATTGGCGTATCACCAGGGCGCACCAGTCAGGGGTCAGGGCCCCGCTGCATTGTGCGCTTCACAGACAAGCCAGAAAAGGATGCAGACAGACACGGTGCAACAAGCGCAGGCAACAAATAACAGGAGAAGGTGCGTAGGGCGGATGCCTGTGAAGCCGGTGGGTGACCGCAGAGCCACCAACTAGCCTAGGGACCTGCTACCCCCGCCGCTACCCCCGCCGCTACCCCCCCTGCTACCCCCGTTTGCTTATACAGGCCTGTCAGCCGGGGACACTTCCACCCCATTAGCCCCCTCGGCTGTATCGTCCCTCAGTTAATCGGTCACCTCTGCCAACAGCCTGTCTTTCAATCAACACTCACTTCATAGCAATGGGTGGGGAGTTGAGTGACAGGCTGCTGAGTCAGCACAGCCCGTTCAGGGGCCCTGACGCATCTCTGACCCAGCCGACCAAGGTTACGAGGCATTGCCGTTACTGGGACGCAGTGCATTGCGGGGGCCTGACATTTCTGTGGCATGGTGATACTGTATTATGGGGCGTTGGCGTTCCTGTGACACAGCCGCGCTGCACTCAGGGGCAATAACCGTTCTGTGACGTAGCTCGGTCCACTAACATTTCTTTGATCTAGCCGCGCTGCAGCCTGGCGCACTGCGACGTAGCGGTGCATGGCTCCTCGATCCTCCTGTGGACCTGCTGTGCGGCGCTCGAGGGTGTGATGCGGCCGAGCTGCGTCGTGGGGTGCTGGGGCTTATCGGCGCAGCGTTGTTGGACGCTGACCATTTCTGTGGAAAGGCAGCGCCGCAGGATAGGTCTGTCACGTTTCTGTGTGACAGGGTCGATTCTTATTGTAAGTGCAGCCCGTTCTGCGACCCAGCGGGACCGCGTGATGGGTCATTGATATTTAAGTGACAGCAATGCTGCCTTTTATGGGGCACGGACATTTCTGAGCGAGGGTATTGGTGTGGCATTAAGCGGTGCTGTGTTATGGGCCGGACAACCCGGGGCTGCATTATGGGGCATTCTGTCACGCGTTCCATTGCTTCATTATGGGGGGCATGTAGATTTCTATGTCCTAGTGGTGTTCCCTTATGACAGGGGTTCTCAACCTTTTTCTTTCTGAGCCCCCGCCCCCCAACATCCTGTAAAAACTCCACGGCCCCCTTGTGACACAACAACTATTTTTTGGCATATAAAAACCAGGGCCAGTGTTAGGGGGCAGCAAGCAGGGTAACTGCCTGGGGCCCCACGGCACAGGGTGTGCCGTGTAGCTAAGTTGCTCAAGCTTCGGCTTCAGCTTCCGGTGGCAGGGCCCTGGGCTTCAGCCCCAGATCATGGGGCTTCGGCTTTCTGCCCTGGGTCCCTGATTAGCGGACCCCCTGAAACCTGCTCATGGCCTCCAAGGAGGCCCTGGACCCCTGGTTGAGAACCACTGCCTTATGGGACTTTGACATTTCAGTGACATAGCAGTGTTGTGCTATCAGGTCACTAACATCCATAGGTGCTGGAACTACGGGTGCTGGGGGCTGCCGCACCCCCTGGCTTGAAGTGGTTTCCATTGTACGCAGGGTTTACGGTTTGGTTCAATGACTCTCAGCACCCCCAGGATACACATTGTTCCTGCATCCCTGCTACCATCTCTCTGACATAGCAGCACTGCATTATGGGGGCACTGAAGTTTCTGGAATCTAATCCCTTTAGTGCAGGGGGTAGGACTGGATTACCTCTAGAGGACCCTTCCCGCCCGACATTTCTATGAATCTATAATGATGATGCTTGTACCTATTGGGTTCCGGGAAGTGGGCGGGAGAGCAGGGGTTAAAAGCAGCCCTTGGAGAGGGCTGTGGCTGGGACCCAATTAGAAAAAGGATTAAGAGCAGCTGAGGGAGGCTGGTGAGGTAGCTGGCCACAGGTGTGATCAGCTCAATCAGGCCACAGCTGGCCCTGATAAGAGGGCTGTGAGTTAGCAGCTAAGAGTCTCACTTCCAGTGGGAAGGACCTAGCTGCCTGAAGGAGAAAAGGGTACCTGAAGCAGAGCAGTGCTGGGGAAGGGAAAGCGGAACTGGGGAGCTCCAACCTGGCAACTCCCCAGGCTGAGGCCTTGCTGAAGGCCGAAGGAGGTACTGGGGCTGCAGGGAGACAGCTGGGCCAAGAAAGGCAGCAGATCCAACCCCCTTGCCAATGATGAGTAGCCCTTACAGACTGCAGTCTGCCACAGAGAGCGGGGGCTAGATGATGACAGGCAGTAGCCACTGAGGCAAGGTGGGTATAAAGAATTGGGAGTTCCCCTGGGAGGGGAGACCCAGAGTGTGGGGGTACTGCTGTGGGCAGCACCCCAAGGTAAAGGGCACCGGGATTCAGGAGGGACACAGGACCTGAGGCAGGAGAGACACTGGCCAGCAGGAGGTGCTCCGAGCGCTGGAATCGAGCTAATTCCCAGACTGACCAGCAGGAGGCGCTGCAGCAGCGAGTCGGCAGTCTGTTACAATACTTTATGAGGCATTGATGCTTTTGCATAATTTGGATACAAAAATATCAGAGAGACTGGTTCTGCATTACGTTTCTGTGATGCAGCGGCTCTGCATTACGGTGTATTGTCATTCCTCTGACCTTATGGCATTGCTTTAGGGGGCACTGACCTAGCAGTGCTGAGTTATGGGGCATTGTTATTTCTGTGCCAGAGAGGAACTGCACTATTTGGATACTGATGTTCCGGGGAGAGCGGCTCTGCATCATGTTTTATTAAAATATCTGTGCCTTGGCAGCACTGCGTTACGGTGCCCTGACGTTGGTATGGCCTAGAGTCATCACGTTGCTGGGCATTCAGATTGTGCTGCATTAAGGGTTACTCAACATTTCTTAGATATATCAATTGTATTCTGAGATTTTAAGGCTAGAAGTGACCACTGTGAATGTCTACTCGGATCTCCTGAATAGCAAGTTCAATAGCTGTACTCTGTTCCATACAGTGGCACTTATCAGGGCAACGGAACGGGGACCCAGGGGGCTATGGCCCCCATCACTTTTTACCAGCTGTAAGGGCAAGCGATAGGGGACAGGTCTTGGGTGGAAGAGGTGGCACGGGAGCGGGGATTCGAGGGAAGAGGCGGTGCAGGGGCAGGGCCTTGCAGGAAGGGGCGGGGCCTCAGGAAGAAGAAGCACAAGGGTGGTGACTTCGGGAGAAGGGGGCGGTGTGAGGGTGAGGACTTGGGACAAGGGTAGGCGTGGGGAGCAGGATCACTGTTTGGGTGCCAGTGGCCCCCACACACTTTTTGGGAGCTTCCACTGTTCTTTGAACTTATAAACTGTGATCAAGTTACCCTTTATTCTTCTTTGTTAAATGAAACAGATTGAGCTCCATGAATTCTAAGGCATGTGATTTTTAATTTTAAGGCCAGGAGGTGCCCGTAAATCATCTTGTCTCACCTCCTGTGTATCGCAGGCCATTACATTTCGTCCAATTCCCGTTGTACTGAGCCCAATACTTGGCGCTTGGCTAAAGCGTCTTCCAGAAAGGTGTGCAGTCTTGATTTGAGGATGTCCAGAATATGGAGAATCCACCACTTTCCTTGATGGCTTGTTCCAATGAGTCGTCAGCCTCCCTGTTAGAAAATATGAACCTAATTTCTAATTTAAATGTGCGTGACTTCAACTTCTGGCCATCAGCTTTTGTTCTGCCTTCCTCTTCTAGGTCAAAGATCCACTTAGTATCTATTTTCTCCATGAAGATACTTATGCACTGTAATGAAGTGTCACGGAGTATAGGGGAGTCCGGCCCTGCACCCCTCTTCCCCGGATTCACTGGGAGTCTCAGCCAGCCAGTAGAACAGAAGGTTTATTAGAGATGCCAGGAACACAGTCCAAACAGAGCTTGTTAGTACAACCAGGACCCCTCAGTTGGGCCCTTCTGAGGGGCAGGGAGCTTAGACCCCAGCCTGGGGCTCCCTGCGTTTTACCCCACAGCTCCAAAAGGGGGGCAGGGAGGCCAGACCCTGTCTGCGCTTCCCTCCATGTTCCCCAGCCAGCTCCAAACTGAAACTGTCCCTCCCCTCCTCCCTCCTTTGTCTCCTTCCCAGGCCAGGAGGTCACCTGATCCCTTTGTTCCAACGCCTTCAGCTCTCACCTTTGCAGGGGGGGGCTGGGGCCATCTGTTGCTAGGAGACAGAGTGTCGGCCATTCTCTGTGTCCAGGCCCCTCTGTAACAATCATGCCCCCTTGTCCCACCACCTAGATACTCAAGCACTACATAGGGAAACCGAGGCACCCACACAGTACTCAGGGAAAACATTAACAACAGTCCTAGTTCGTCACATGAAGTCACATCTCAAACTTTTTTTTGATAAACTGAGCAGATTGGGCTCTGTCTCTCCCTGTCAGGCATTTTCTCCAGCCCCCAAATAACTTTTATGGCTCTTTTCTGCATCCTCTCCAAATTTTCAACATCCCTTTAAAAATGTGGACACCAGAACTGGACACAGTGTTCTAGTACCATTCTCACCAATGCCATTTACAGAGGTAAAATCACCTCCTTCCTCAAAAGTCCCCTGCTTATCCAGCCTAGAATCATAGAATATTGGGGTTGGAAGAGACCTCAGGAGGTCATCTAGTCCAACCCCCTGCTCAAAGCAGGACCAACACCAACTAAATCATCCCAGCCAGGGCTTTGTCAAGCTGGGCCTTAAAAACCTCTTGCATCTGTGCTTTTTGCATCTGTGCTTTTTGCCACAGCATCACACTAGGCGCTCGTGTTCAGTTCCTTGTCCCCATAATCCTTCTCAGTCCCTGCTTTCCAGGACACAGTGCCCTACTCTGTAGGTCTGGTCTGCATTCCTTCCTCCTAGATGTATAACTTTTCATGTGGCTGCATTAAGACACATTTTGTTCCAATGGGCCCAGCCTACCAAGTGATCCAGAGCGCTCTGTTTGACTGCCCTGTCCTCATCATTTTCCGCTCCACCAATTATTGTTTCATTTGCAAATTTTATCAGTCGTGATTTTACGTTTACTTCCAGATCACTGTCAAATGCTGAATGGGATCAGACCTAGTACCGATCTCTGCAGAACCCCTCTAGAAACTACTCCCCTGCAATGAAGATTCCCCCTTGACAACTACTTTTTAAGATCTGTCAATTAGCTAGTTCATAACCAATTTAATGTGTGCTTCATTGTTATTGTGTAATGCTTTTTTTTTTTAATCAAAATGTTGTGTGGTACTAAATCAGATGCATTATAAAAATCTCAGTATATTATATCTCTGCAGTTACCATAAATCCATGTTGACTGGCATTGCTTCTATTCCCATTCTTTAATATTTTATCACTTGAATCCTGTATCAGCTTTTCCATTCTATTCTCCAGGTCATCCTGCTTGTCCTTACTGAATATTGGTACAACATGAACATTGTTCCAGTCTTCTGCAATTTCTCTGGTATTCAAAGAATTATTAAAAATTAATACCAGTGGGCATGAGATCTCCTCAGCCAACATTTTTAGGACTCCTGGGGGCAAGTTTTCCAGGCCCACTGATTTAAAAAATGTTTATCCCTAGCAGATGTTATTCAGCATCGTCTTCAGTTACTAATGTACTGGAAAGCACGTTATCCTGCTTTCTTCCAAATACAGAATGAAAATACTTATTGAACACTTCTACCTTTTCTGCATTATTAGTAACAATTTTACTGACTAACAATATGCCAATGCCGTTGCTAGGATTTCTTTTGTTCCTAGTATACTTTTAAAAACCTTATTGTCTTTACTGGCCCTGCCAGCCACAGTGTTTTCCCTGATGTCTTTAGCTTCCCTTATCAATTTTCTGTACTTCATAACTTCTAATTTGTAGTGATTGCTCTTTATTTCCACTTTTTTCCAATTTTTATATGTTGCTTTTTTGTTTCTAACCACTGCCTTCACTTTGCCACTGAACCAGGATGGTTTGAAATGTAGACATCTGGGCTCGGGCTGGAGCCTGGGTTCTGGGACCCTCCCACCTTGCAGGATCTCAGAGACGGTGCTGCAGCCCAAGCATCTACACTGCTGAACCTCAGTCAGCTGACCCTGGTCATCCGTGGCTGTGCTATGAGTGTTGTATGGCAGTGTAGATGTACTTATAGTGTGCATCTGTTGTGCTTCTCACACACATGTACATATAGCTCTTTCGAACAATACCCACTCCCCTGCATTAGTATTCATCCCCAACTCAAACCCCTCCACCCACATATCTCAGATTTCTAGCCAGCCTTGCAAGTGGCCTGTGCTTTGGGTGGTGGCTTCTGTGTTTCATCTATCTGTTCCATAAAGGAGCTTAATTGCTTTCTACATTTATCCCGAATGAAGCATGGCTATTGCATCCACTAGCTTCAAGGAGGTTTTACCCAGCCCTGAGCATAACAATACGGCCATTGACATTTCTGTGACATAGTGGGGGCACTGACACTTCTGCAGCAGCGTCAAATAAATGTGAAACCAGAGCATTTTAGGGAGTGCAGTTTCCTTCTCTATAGACTTCAGTTTGCCTCAGGTGGTGGCTAGCTCATTTGCTGCCCCTTTATGCAAAAGGGACTTTCTCATTTTCATTTACTCTGATAGAACTTTACATTTTGCCAGAGCATCAGGGATTGGATGAATTTCCCTTTTCCCTTTCCTGGGATAAAATGGATTTTAGATTTGCACCGGATTTGAACTTCTCATCTCCTGCCTTTGTTACCCTTGACAGCCAGTGGCTCCCTACTTCCTCTTAGTCTCTCACTGTGACCCATAATGGTTGAGAATCACCTGAGCCAGATGTTTCTGTTCAGATGATCGACAGTGATATTGTTAACAATATTGATATTTAACTTTTCAACATTAGGTTTCAGAGTCAACAGCAGATTGAAAAGCATGGGTCACTAAAACCCCTCAGAGCTGTTGTCAGGTTCTCCACAGACTCAGGCATGCATCATAGAATCTCAGGGTTGGAAGGGACCTCAGGAGGTCATCTAGTCCAACCCCCTGCTCAAAGCAGGACCAACCCCAACTAGATCATCCCAGCCAGGGCTTTGGCAAGCCTGACCTTAAAAACCTCTAAGGAAGGAGATTCCACCACCTCACTAGGTAATAACCCATTCCAGTGCTTCACCACCTTCCTAGTGAAATAGTCTTTCCTAATATCCAACCTAGACCTCCCCCACTGCAACTTGACATCATTGCTCCTTGTTCTGTCATCTTCTACCACTGAGAACAGTCTAGATCCATCCTCTTTGGAACCCCCTTTCAGGTAGTTGAAAGCAGCTATCAAATCCCCCCTCATTCTTCTCTTCTGCAGGCTAAACATCGTAGCCAGAATTTTCAAAAGAGCTTAGCACCTACAGTCAAGGCCAGCCTTTCAAAAGAATTCAGCTCCCGTTGATCACCACAGTAAATGACTAGATTTTCACAAGTGTTCAGCAATATGGGTGCACATTGGATGCCTAGCTTTTATAAAAATCTGGGCCCCAGTTCTGAGTGCTGAGCAACTGAATATTTGCTCTGAGCACCTATAGTGCAAATATAAATGACGGTGGGCCTGATTCGACTTTACACAAATTGCACTGCTCTGGCAGTGCGAAGGGGCTTTAGTGTAGAAGTTACATCTACTCTGGGTTCCCTTTGTGGTACTATGGAAGGATTGTGCCTCCCAGTTCTCCCCTTTTACAATACTGCAACAGCGCGCAGGGTGATAAAAGCCCCTGAAGTACATGGAGAATTCCCACAGCAGGGCAAAGAGGCCTTAATGTAAATGGAACCAGGCCCTTAGTGCTAATCTGGAATTTCCCACTAAATATATTTTTGTTGGAAAATGCTGATTCATCAAAATGGAACCATCTCACGGGAAAGGGTTGGACAAACTTTCCGTCTTTCAAAAACATTTGGGAAAAAAACAAGTTTTGAAATTGTTGGACTGTCTCGTTTTGATCCTTTTGAAATTAAAAGCATGTTTCAAAATGGACCATATAGTAAAACCAAAATTCTTTCAGATGTTAAAGTGTAAAATTGAAACGATGCAAAAAAAAAAAATCAGATTTTTGGTTCACAGAGGCTTGAGACTTTTTGTCCCAGTTTTGACTTCTCTCTTCTCCCCTCCCCCCCACCCTCCCACCTCCCTAATTCAGGGTGGGAAAATTTTTCAAAATCTCACCAATTCTCCCAGGACAGGAACACCGTTTCCCACCAGCACATTTCCAAAAAGGTCCGTTCAAATGGAGTGCTTCTTGATCCACCAGCGGCATTGGGGGTTTGGACAGAACTAATCTTGTTAGAGAAACTGGACCACTTACAAATAAGGGGATGGAGGAAACCCATTTAATGTCCTGTGTTGGGTTGTTGGGGAAAGCAGCCACATCTCATGAAATCTTAAGCCAAGTCTACACTACAGAGTTAGGTCAACACAAGGGCAGCTTACATTGACTTAACTATGGAAGTGTCTACACTTACATTTCTCTCCCGCCCAGTGGCACTGTCCAACTACACTGACTTAATAACTCCTCCACAAGCGGTGTAGCGTCAAGCTCAATGTAGTTAGGTCAAGGCAGTGTCAATGTGCACGTGCTGCTTTGCTCATGTCATCTCTTACTGGCTTCCAGGAGCCCTCCCACAATGCCCCGTCCTGCCAGTACAATCGATGCAAGTGCTCCTGGTGAGGACATGAACCGCCAGCACAAAGAGCAAAGTGTTGACACGCACAAGCGATGTAATTACTGCGGTGGCTATATGCTGACGTAAGTTAGGTCGACTTAATTCTGTAGCGTAGACATGGCCATACTGGGCAAATGGATCCAAATTGGCTTGGATATGAACATGCCTGTGGCTTGAGAACTGGCTGAAAGGTCATGAACAAGAGTAACAAACACTGCATAGAGCTGGAAGAAGCATGCGGTAGCGCCCACAGGGAGTAGCAGTGTTAGAAACGGGCCTGTTTTAACATACTGTTTAATGAGCAGGGCAGAGGGGAGTAAAGGGCACATGAGTGAAATGTGCAGGTGATACTAAACTGGGAAGAGTGGCAAACACCAGTTAGGCAGGGAAATAACTGTCTTGACTCTCTTCTCGTTTACATCTGTGTAACTCCATTGGCTTGACTCCTGATTTACACCTGTGGAAGTGAGAATAGACTCTATGTCTACACTTAAACTGCAACAGCTGCATGGCTGCAGCACTTCAGGGTAGCCACTCACTAAGAGAGAGGAGGAGTTTGCCCATCACTGTAATTAATCTACCTCCCCCAGAGGCGGTAGCTAAGTCAACGGAAGCATTCTTCAGTCAGCCTAGCACTGGGGGTTAGGTTGTCTTAACTAAATCGCTGAGGGGGTGGTGGATTTTTCACACCTCTGAGCAATGTAGCTGGTTTGACTTAGCTTTTTAATATAGACCTGGCCTCAGGCCTGACATTCCAGGACCTTAGTAGCCCTGTTGTGGCTTCTACCCACCTCTGAGAAGCTCTGGTCTATGTGTGAGAGCATATTCAGCTAGAGCCGGGCACATCAGGGCACCAAAACTATTTGTGAATTTAGGTCAAATGTGGTGAGTTATTTTTGACTGGAAAAAAATCCCACTGTGACAAAAATATTTTTGGAAATGTCAAAATGTTTTGTTTTGTAAAGGAGACATTTTGACTTTTTGTTTCCAAATTCAGCTAATTAAAAAAAAAACAACCCAAAAAGGTGAAAAAAACCACTTGAAAAAATGACACACAACGAAATGAAAAACTGAAAAAAAAATATATATATATCCGAGGTCAAATGAAAGCTTTTGTTTGACTTGAAACAAAATGTTTGGGGCTTTCTGTTTTGGTGAGAAATACCCAGAACGATTCAGTTTTGGTTCAAACCGAACTATGTGACCATTTTCGGGTTGGAGGCCAAACTGCTCGGCCACAGGTTGAGCCCTGTCTAGGTACTGACATGAAGGGGTAGGTGCATTAGAAACATGCCAGCCAGCCAGCTCAGAGAACTGGAGAGAGACAGCTTGTCATCAAGTGTTTTACAGGCATCACAACCAAGGAGAGTTCTGAGAAGGGTTTTGAAGGAGGAGAATGAGGTGGCTTTGTGGGTGTTTAGCCCGAGCGCCTCCCACATGTGAGGAGCAGCCTGGGGGAAAGAACAAATGTTCTTGTTTGAAAACGTGATGGAGGCTGGCACGAGTCGATATCCGGCTGCTGAATGAGAGACGATAGGTGGGTGGGGATGGGCTGTGCTTCCCACGCAGCTCGGCACCTACGGGAAGAATCTCTGGGTGGCAAATGTCACTTGGCTTCAGGGAACGAGCCAGCCCTGTAGGATGCTGCTGCTACCCCTCCGCCTGCCCTTCCCCACGCATCTCAGCGGTTCCCACTGCCACAGCCCCCTCCCCTCTGCCTGACTCTGATCTGCAATGGTGGGAGCTCTGGTGTCTCCAGAGGAGAGAGCAGAGTCGAGCTTGTTCCTCAGCGAGATGGGCCTGAGCCCTAGCCCTGCACGCCCCAAACAGATGTGAGGGTGTCTCAGGTGTGGAGATAGCCCTAGCTTATCTTCTTGGGGTGGACTGACACCCCTTCCTAGAAGAGCAGCTTCCCATCCCCATCCATTCACCCACCCCCGGGCAGGGCCGGCGCGCCCACTAGGCGACCCCAGGCAGTTGCCTAGGGCGCCAAGATTTGGGGGGCAGCGGGTGGCTGCCTCCCAGCTCCCCGCTCAGCGCCTGAGTGGGGGTTGGGGGGCCAGCTGCCTGCCTGAGCGGGGAGCCGGGGGGCAGCCGCCGCAAGCCACCCCGCTGCCCCGGGGGGCAGCCGCCGCAAGCCACCCCGCTGCCCCGGGCTCCCCGCTCAGCTTCCGCAGCCTGTGGGTCATGGGTGGAGTGGGGTGGGGTGGGGGGAGGCTGAGCTTCTGTGGGCGGGGGTGGCATGGGGGCGGGGGGAGACTGAGCTCCTGTGGGTGGGGGAGCTGGCTGGGGGGGTGGCATTGTGGGGGGGGGAGGCTGAGCTCCCATGGGCGAGCTGGCGGGGGAGGGGCATTGTGGGCGCGGGGGGAGCAGCGCAGGGCTGGTGCAAGGAAGTTTCGCCTAGGGCGCGAAACTTCCTTGCACCGTCCCTGCCCCCGGGGAGTGAGTTCCCCAGCTCAGGTCTCATGGGCTGCTTGGGAATATAGTTCCAGTCTCCTGGGGAGAACTGTAATACTGGGGGGAGAGGGGGCCGCTGGTCCCGAATTAGCTGCCATTGTCAGCATCGCTGTGAGAGTCGTTGTCTCCCCTCTAAATTAAAGCAAAGGGGAGAGGCTCCGTCTGCTTGAACTCCGTGGTATTTTGGCTTCCAACGATGCATTTAATGGCAGGAATCTGCCCGCCAGGCGGGTGACTTTCAAGAGAGCCTGGAAGGGAAGGGGGAGTTCGGCAGGGAGGAGGCTGCTGATTGACAATACGCATGGGAATGCAGCACCGTGGGCACAGGGGAATCATTGTGGCTCAGGCATGCCAGGATAAATGGTGAAAGAAGCTAATGACGTGGAACAGGACACCAGGGCTGACAGCCAGCTCCCCCCTGATTTATACCCCCGCCCCCCAAGCTCTCTTCCCTCTGTGGGGTGAATAGGACACTGCCTGCTGAGGTGTGTGGCTTCTTCCCCAGGAACCTCCCAGACTCTCGCTCCCTCCCCGCTCACACTTCCTTGCTGCTGAGTGCGACATGTGCAAGCCCCTACCTGGCCCTGTCACGGACCTGTAGCTCAGTGATCGTGTTTGACTGCGGATCAAGTGGCCCTTGGTTCAGATCCAAGTGCCCCCTTATAAGCTTAGTCTGGGAGGGAAGGGACTGCAGTGCTCTGCTCTGGGTCACCCCGCTACGGCACACAGCAAGGTGGGGCACGGGCTGGGGGAAGGCAGCACATCGGTATCCACAGCCATGGACACACGCACGCCCACAAAAATATGCGCACACACCCGTGCGATGTGGTATCCACAGTCATGGGCACACACCACAGGCTGACCTGTGTGCACACCGATGCGCCTAAACACATGCGCCTAAACGATGCGCCTAAAAGTGCTTTTGAGAGCACTTTTTTCCATACCCGTGCACACACGCCCGCAAACACACTCAACACCTGTGTGTGCGTGCATGCAGAACAGCACCTCTGTATATGCATGTGCAGCCATTGACACACACCGGCACAACTGCGTGGAGATGCACATGTACAAGCACGTAAACACACCGTCGAATAAGGTATGCACACATACATATACCGCCCATTTCAGAGCAGCCTTCTGTCTCTCCCTCTCTCTTGTATCTGGTACATTTCGATCGACATGGGAACTGGCTGCTGTTTGAATGGGCCCCGTCCCCCCACCCCCTGCATCCTCTCTTTGCCTGCAGGGAATCTCCAAGATCCCTGTTGCAGGAACCAGCATTGCCTCTTTGGTTTTGTGCGGTGGCTGTTTAAAGCAGCCGGGGACTGCTGCTCTGGAATCTGCACCCCCTCCACCGTAGTCTCATCTCCCAGGCATCCTCTCCCCATGTGGAAATCGGCCATCAAAGAGGCAGTTTCACCGAACCGCACTCCTCTGGTGACAAATAGCCTAGCTTGCCAGGTAGCTTACATACCGCCAAGAGGCAGGTTCCAGCCTGCTCCCCACACATTAAAAAGACGACCCTGTGCTATTTATGCTGTCGGAGACCTAATTATGGGAGCAATTTTCCCTGGATTCCAGCGCTGGGGCGGGGGGTTGCATTGGGGCTGCGTGCGTGAGTGCTGGCCCCGACACCATTGTGCAGGGCCAGCGGTGAGTGGGCATGCCTGGTGCCGATCCCAGAAGCTTCTTACAGCCGACAGTCTGTGGCCTGTTGCAAAACACTCACTGAAATATATTCTGCAGCTTCTGAAATGAATCCGTCAGTTAGCACCCAGATCACACCCGCGCCTTTAAAAAAGGAACTGGATGTCTTGCCAGGTTTTAATTCCTACGTCCCCTATCATATCTATGCCCCATCTCAGGCATTGGTGGCTGAGTCTTAACCCTGATATGGGCTTGCCTTACACAGATCCTCCCGATGCCCTCCACCCCCAGCCATCAGGTGGCACCACTGCCATGGATGTGCTTTCATCTCTCATGGGATTTCATGTTAAAGCCCCAGCTCCTGGAGTCATGTGAATAAATTGGGGTCGCAGGTTTCCTTAAAAATAAAAGTAAGTTTCTAGACCTAGTCGTTGCAGAACAGAGCTTGAAAATATGACTGCATTGACTGGCTTTAAAATCAGGAGATTTTAAAAACGAATCTCATGATTTTGGGGAGACACAGCTCAGGATTGTTGAATGCACAGAGTTAGTGATGCTGCTCCAGTGCACTGGCATCAGGCACTTGAAAGTGATACCAAGGAGGCAGATGCATTCCACCTTGAGGAGGAGAAAGGGCCTTGTGGCCAAGGCATTGGGTTTAGGCTCTGGAGATCTGGCTTTGGTTCCTGGCTCTGTGACAAGAGCCCCCATGTGATTGTGGGAAGGTCACATGTCCTCTCTGTGCCTGAGTCACCATCTGTAAAAGTGACTGTAACAATTAGAACTGCTCAGAGAATGGAGCAGAGGAGTGGGGGAGGGTTCTACGTAAATGTTAGACTTTCCATCAAAAAAACAAAAGGCCAAAATCCATGTGAACAGAGTCTGAGAGTTCACGGCCAGAAGAGACCACCAGATCTGACTTCCTGTATAGCACAGGCCACCAGCCCCACCCTGCCACCTGCACGCCAAGCCCCACAACTAGAATTAGCCCAACATTTTACAGCCCTCAGAACACTAAACTATTGTGGGCTACAGGCAAAGAATAGGAGGGACTGAGGTGCCAGCAATGCCCCAGGCCCCGGCAGGGCATGGATTAAGTGAAATATACCCAGAGGGACCTTCTTTGAATCTTACTGAGATTCAGTGACATCTTGTGGCAGTCAGTTCCACAGGCCAATCTGCATCATGTGAAAAAGGGTTTCTTTTTATTGGTTTTGAATTTGCCACTTGTGATTTCATGTCATGTCCCCTTGTTCCCATGTTGTGAGATGACCTCCCTTCTGCAGAGTATTTTCTGCTTTGTATTCCTTTACTGTGCCCTCTTTTCATTTGCCTCCCCGCTAAGGTAACCATCTCAATCGTTACAGTCTCTCTTCACGTAAGAGTTTTTCCCTGCCCTGATCATTCTTGTCACCTGCTCTGAACCCCCTCTTCCTCTAAGGGTACGTCTTCACTACCCGCCGATCTGGCGGGTAGTGATCGATCTATCGGGGATTGATTTATCGCGTCTCATCTAGACACGATAAATCGATCCCCGAACATGCTCCCCGTCGACTCCAGAACTCCACCTCGGCGAGAGGTGGAAGCGGAGTCGACGGGGGAGCAGCAGCGGTTGACTCGCCGCCATCCTCATGGCCAGGTAAGTCGACCTATGATACAATTACTTCAGCTACGCTATTCACGTATTCTGCTATTCCAGAGCAGTCATGATTTTATAGACCTCTATCATATCTCCCCTTCTCTTTTCCAAGCTGCAAAGTCCCAGTCTTTTTAATCTCTCCTCGTATGGAAGCTGTTCCATGCCTCTAATCATTTTTGTTGCCCTTCTCTGCACCTTTTCGAATTCTAATATATCTTTTTTTTGAGATGAGGCAACCAGAACTGTGGACAGTATTCCAGTGTGGGCGCACCATGGATGTATGTGGTGGCATTGTGATATTTTCTGTATTAGTCTCCATCCTGTTGCTTATTCACCCGAAGTCTCCTGTAGCAATGGGTGTGATCCAGGGCACCCAAGCCCTCCTGAGCTCTGGAGGAGTTTGCAGCTGGCTATGAACTCATGGCTTTGCTCAGCGCTTTGATAGTGATGGTGATAAATTGGAAGGTGTTCAAAGAGGCGTGACCCCAATGAGCAGGGGTTTGGAGAGACTGACCTATGGGGAAAGCGTTAAACCTGTGCAGTTTGGCGATGCGGTGGGGACATGCTAACAGGCCACACCTGGCCAAAAGGTGCCAGCCAGGGCAGAGATGGTGGCAAAAGAGGGCATAGGAACAGAGGGGAAGATAATCCCAACAGCAGTACCACCGTGGTCTCTGTGTCCTAGCAAAGGGGGGTTGTTCCCACACTGTTCTGCCATCACTACCAGCATTTAGGCCAGCAAAGCAGGGTTTCTCCTTGCAGTCACTGTGAGTGGCTATCTTTATGACCTCTTACAATGGCCTAATTTCCTCTCTCCTGCCTGTGACTGTAGCACAGAGTCCTCTCCCAGTGGGGCGTGGAATGGCCCCAGCCATGGGTCATCACCGGGGACTGAGTTTGGGTCTTTCCCCGCTAGAAGCATGAGCCTCCCTCACCATTAGCCGGCAGCAGTAGTAGAAGGCCATTATCCCGCATGTGAGTTAGCCACTAGAAGTGGAACACTAATGAATGGAGCACTGAGCGCAAGTCTTACGTTCAGCATTCAGTCGTATCCACAGTCTTCTCCTAGGCTGTAGCAAGAGGCACGTGGTACAAATTATTAAGTGTCCTCTGACAAAGCACTGGCTTTACAGAGAGATTGACGTGACACTGGCTCCTCTTTTCTGCAGGCGCCTCTCTGGAAACCAGCTCTCCCAGATCCCAGGAGAAGCCTTTTCTGGCCTCTACAGCCTGAAGATCCTGTAAGTACCGCGTTTCCCAAGGCACTGCTGTTACACTCCTGCAGGGCCATCGTCCCAGGGGGTCACACATGACATGGGACTTTGATCTGTTCAGAGGCAACTGCCAAGCCACAAGGCATTCAGTTACCAGTTTCTGAATCCACATGGGTTAAAGGGCCAAGCCAAGTGATCATGTGGCAGATCCGGGGCATGCTGGGGGCTCTGTCCTGCTGCTGGACACACAACTATTGTCAGCACTGTTTTCTGTGTGTTCTGCAGGATTGTTCAAAAATAGAGAGATTTCCCCACCCTGGGGTGAGTCCGGGCGGAAGGAACCTTTCTGGGCTCCCTGTTTCAAACCCTGGCTGTGTGGGGAACTTTTGGCTTAGCTGGTTGGTTGCTCTGACCCAGCTTGTGCTCTTCAGAGAGGAAGTGTTACTCAGTGGTTAGAGCAGTAGCCTGGGATGGGGGAGAACCTGGCTCAAGTCCTGATCTGTTGCGTGACCTTGTATAGAGTAGATTGCCACGCTGCAGCTCAGCTCCATGACTCGTGTCCCTGGATCACAATACTGCCCGGGAACCAGCGACCGGACCAGTCCTGAGGTCCTTACACAGGGGAGTTTTGCCTGAGTACCCACTGCATCAGACACTTGTGTGATTTATCTGTAATTTGTAAATTCTCCTCCTTCACAGGTTCTCTAACCTTTCCTCAGCCCCGCATCACACCCTACTCCCTCTTACCTGGCCTTGTCTTCCTGAGAAGGACGACTAGCAATCCCTAGGCAGCATCTTTCTGGGACAAGACAGCCTTCCCTCACCCCTGGTGCAACATCAAGACCCAGAAAACCCCTGCTGGGTCTCCTAGCAGCCAATCACCCAAGCTCTTCCAGCAGGGAAGGTGGTGTGGGGCTAAGGATGGGCAGTGGGCAGAGACATATGATGGGCAGAGGTTACCAAATTCACAGGGTGGAATGCATCACTGTAGACATGGGGTCCTCCCAGATCGGAATGCGCCTGACTTTTTGCCACTCCGAGAAGGTCCAGCCCCGTGTATGCTCAGCCATCCAGCTGCCCGTCCCTCTCTTCTTTTGACAAACATTTCTGAACATCTCTCCTGCAATAAACATTTCACCCCGGAGGCGATGTTTTGAACTCGACCGCACTGTGAAATCGGCACAGCCGGCACAGTTTAGACGAAGTGAGCAGGTACAAACCTGCTCCCAGGATTAGAGAGTGCAGCCCTGTTTACTAGGTCTTCTGAAGATGTAAAGTATGAATCCTGCCCTAAATCTCTGGGCTTAGCAATCAGATGCTTCTTTATCCATAGCCTGCATTAGGCAACGTATCAAAGGAACTGAGGGAAAACCGCAGCTCACCCACCCAATTTCAACAAGGGGAACGTTCTACTCCGGGCACTCGTGGGTTTTGAAAGCCTCTTTTGATCAGTTTATATTTGACTGACTCCCAGCCAACTGTGGATGCAGAATGTAGGAACATCCTAGGAAGGATGTGTTACTCGTTGAGTTTGCACAGCGCCCCCTGCAGGCTAATGGGGAGCCAGCTCTGCCTCTCCAGACAGCAGAGCAGACTGTGCGATACCTGTGTCCTGTGACAATTCCTGGGAGATGCCAGGCTGGGGCCTTGCCGGGTGCAGTGGGACCCCTTGGGCAGAGAGGCGAGGAAGGGAAATGGACATGGGGACTGGATCCTCCAAACGCTTGCTACAAGGCTGCCGTCTGCATCGCTGTATTCCTCTGCCGTCGAGGCAGGGAGCGAAGGCCGAGCCCAGATCTTCTTGCCGACACTGGCCATCTCCTCTGCTAGGATCCCTCCCCTCCTCATGGAACAAGACCTCAGGGCCAGCTCTCAGCACAGGCCCAGCATGCAGCCGCGTGGGGCCCTGCTTTGCAGCACCCAGGCCAGGGACGGAGAGGGGCTGTGTGAGGAGGCGAATCCTGGCTTGACCCAACCCGGGAGGCCCCACACATCTTAAAGCCCTGGGGCCGTGCAGTCTCCCCTGCAGCCCAGAATGGGGTGCTGACAACCTGAAGGTGCGTCCTGCAGACCAAGACTTTCCATACCTTGGGCTCCATTTGCCTGGGCATGGTGGCTGCAGTTTGCTCCCCCCCCCCGGCCACCCCAGCCCAGCACTGACAAGGTCACCCCCCAGGGGACGATATCTGATGAGCACCTCCGCGATTCCACAGAGAGCCCATGTGGGAGAAGGCAAAGAGAGGATGAAAATCCCTACCCCACCCCTGCCACCTCCAGCATAGGAAAGATGCCAGCTGGTTGCTGTCTGCAAATGCCCAGCTGTAGGGCCCAGCTCCCTGTGGGATAAGACACCCCCTTAGCCCCCACTTTGGTCACCGGGCCTGCAGGTGTGTATGGAGGGAAGCTGCTGGATCTGGCTGGGAGGCAGAGGTTCCTTGCGGGGGAGGGGAGAAGGCTAGCTGGCTCCATGACACCCACTCCCCACCCCCTCTGGGGGAGTCCAGGCTAAAGGAATCTTTCCAGGCACTTAGTTTAAAACCCTGCTGGATGTGGGGAGCTTTTGGTTCAGTTGGTTATTTGGTCCGACCCAGTGGTTAGAGCAGTCGCCTGGGATGTGAGAGACCGTGGTTCAAATCCTTGCTCTGCCAAGTGCCAGAGAATCCCCCTGTGACCTTGGGTAACTCACTTAGCCTCCCTGTGCCGCCGTTCCCCATCTGTACCATGGAGATGAGAGTGGGGATGCCTATGAGGGTAAATATGGTAAAGATTGTGAAGCATTCAGATACCATGGTAACAGGGTGATCACATAAGTCCCGCTGGTACATCACTCAGCTTGGGGGTGGGTCCCCTGCCTGGGTGGGGCTTGACCTGTCTTCCCACTGTCCAACTGCACTGAACAGCGGGGCCTTTTCCACGCGTGGAATAAGGCTACTCTGGAAAGCAGGTCTGGTGTGACTGTAGATAGATGTGGTGTGACTCTAGCATAGAGAGGCGCACAAAGGTCATTACCGCCTGCCATGGTTACAATATGGTTTCCAAACTGTGCTATGGCCAGGGCCACACAGAGATTTTAGGGGCCTCAGGCAAAATCTAAAACGGAGGCCCCTGCCCTTCCAAACAAATTACTACTGAGTGGAGACTGAGCCTGTCCCGCATTCACCCTGCAGTGGTGTGCCCTGTCCCATGGGGCTGGGGGCATTGCAATCTGATACATGGGGTCGCAGTGCCACTCCGGTTTGGCCCAGCCGCTCCTCTGTCATGTCAGAGAGGCGAGAGTGAGTGTAGCATTGTGACCAGGTGCAAAGGGTCGTAGTGCCAGTCCAGTTTGTGCCAGATGGCAACGCCACTAAAATTTGGCCTGGGTGCCCCTCTGTCATAACAGGGAGTGGCCAGGCCAAACCTGAGAAGCGCTACAAATCCATGCACCAGGTCGCCATGCCACTTGGTTTGGGGGCCCTCACAAATAGGGGAGAACTGCCCCACATGATGTTCTCAAACTAGGGAAATGTGGCCTAGATGAAATTACTATAACGGGGATGCCCAATTTATTGAAAGTCCATGCTCAAAATGTAGTTATTGATGGTTCGCTGTCCAACTGGGAGGATGTATCCACCAGAGGTCAGTCCTGGGTCTCAGCGACGCTGACTTCCGTCAGCGTCGCTGGGTGCTTACGCCGGGCCCTGACGCCAGGCGACGTTGCGGGGCCCCACCGCCGACGCAACGTCGCCCGGCGTCGGGGGCGGGGCCCCACAACATCGCCCGGTGCTGCAGTAAGCTAGGCGCGGGCCCCGGGAATGGCTTCAGCCCTGGAGCACCCACGGAGTCGGCGCCTATGCTGGGTCTGATACTAGTCAATATTTTCATTAATGACTTTGATAATGGAATGAAGAGTGTGCTTATGAAATTTGCAGACAACACCAAGAGGAGAGGGGTTGCAAGTGCTTTGGAGGACAGGATTAGAATTAGGAAGGAAAAATCAAAACAATGACAAAATGCGCAATAGCTGGCTAAGTGGTACTGTTGAAAAGGATCTGAAGGTTATAGGGGTTCACAAAAGGAATATGAGTCAACAGTGTGATGCAGCTGCAAAAAAAGCCCGATACCATTCTGGGGTGTATTAACAGGGTATCCTATGTAAGACATAGGAGGTAACTGTCCTGCTGTACTTGGCACTGGTGAGGACTCAGCTGGAGAACTGTGTCCAGTTCTGGATGTCACACTGTGGGGGAAAGGTGGACAAACTGGAGACCGTCCAGAGGAGAGCAACCAAAATGCTAAAAAGTTTAGAAAACCTGACCTATCAGGAAAGGTTAAAAAAACTGGGCCTGTTTAGTCTTCAGAAAAGAAGACTGTTATCAGGTCCCCCTTCAGTCTTCAAATGTATTAAGGGCTGTTATAAAGAGGACAGTGATCAATTGTTCTCCAAGTCCGGGAGGTAGGACAAGAAGTAATGGGCTGAATTTTCAGTCAGGGGGATTTAGGTTAGAGATTAGGGAAAACTTTCTAACTCTGAGGATAGTTAAGCTCTGAAATATGTTACAAGGGAGGTTGTGGAATCCTCATCACTAGAGGTTTTTAAGAACAGGCCGTACAACGCCTGTCAGGGATGATCAAGGTTTACTTGGTCCTGCTTCAGTGCAGAGGGCTGGATTAGATGACCTCCCGAGGTCCCTTCCAGCCTGACATTTCTATGGTTCTACGATTCATCGTTCCAAGACCAGAAGGGACCATTGTGATCATCTAGCCTGACCTCCTGTGTAACACAGGCCCTAAAACTTTCCCCAAATAATTCCTAGAGCAGAACTTTTAGAAAAACATCCCATCGTGATTTAAAAATTGTCACTGAAGGAGACTCTACCACGGAACTTGGTAGATTGTTCCAGTGCTTAATTACTCTCACTGGTGAGAAATTATATTTTATTTCCAGTCTGTTTTTTTTCTAGCTTCAGTGAGTGAGGGTGGGCGAGAGCAAGCAACGGAGGGAGGGGGAATGGAGTGAGCAGGAGCAGGGCCTCAGAAGGGGTGGGGCTGCAGAGAAGGGGCAGGAAAGGGGGTGGGGCAAGCGTGTTCGGTTTTGTGCGATTGGAAAGTTGGCAACCCTGTCACTGGTGGGTGGGCCTGCGAATCCCCTCCAGACTCTGCCATTTCCTGCTCCCCCCAGGCACACAAACCACCCCTACCCCCATTTCTGTGCTGCCATCAGGAGGGGGAGCATAGGGCAGGTGGGCTGAGTTCCGGGGACTTGTCGGAACGGGATGTGAAAAGCTGCCACAATAGGCCGAGAGAGCGCTCTGGCTTTAATCCCCTCAGAGGGGCTCTGGGCAAGGGTGGAAATTCACGATCCCTCTCCTCTGAGGAGAGCACGTGCCACCAACTACAGCTCTTAGAGCCACTTTCCTCACCGGGGGTTGTTTTCAGCACAGGAGCTCAATGAATTTTGTGCTCACCTTCCAAGGGAAGGACCCAGCCACTGGATCTTAGCAGGGTCTGTGGAGAGCGGTGGTTAGAATAATACTTTTGGCCTTCTCTGCCACCGTCCATCCAAGGGCTCAAAGTGCTGCCCTAGCAGGCAGGGCACAGGGATCTGGGTTCCATTTCCCACTCTGCCACTGACCTGCTGGGTGACCTTGGGCAGCTCACTGCCCCGCTCTGTGCCTCAGTTTCCCCTCTCAGCCTGTCTGTCTTGCCTGTTTGGTTTGTGAGCGCTGTGGGGCAGGACTGGCTCTCAGAGTACATTTACACTGCAAGAAAAGGCATGTTCTTTACCCAGGTCAGCTACTCCAGGTTAAAATGGCGGGGGAGGCTCAGCAACTTGAATTAGCAACTCAAGTTCAAGCCCATAGGGCAGCCTAGGATTGAATTTGAGCTGCTAACCTGAGTTAAAAGCCAAGTTGTCCTGTCTCTTCTCATCCCTTGAAGACCTGGACTTCGCAGATGATGTCGCTCTCCTGTCACATACCCAACACCATACACAAGAAAAAACAACTCGACTCAACCATTCAGCTAGCAAATTGGACTGAAAATCAACCGCAATAAGACAGAGATCATGACCTTTAATATTGCCTCACCATTACCAGTATGGATAGAGAATTATGTTCTCACCAATGTAGAAACATTCACATACTTGGGCAGCACCATCAGCCAGGACGGTGGAACAAGCCAGGATAAAATCAGTAAAGCCAGGGACACCTTCAGGAGCTTAAATACAGTCTGGAAATCATCAAAATACAACACCAAAACCAAACTCAAGATTTATCAGAGCTGCGTACTTTCAGCACTACTTTATAGTGCAGAATGCTGGGGAATGAGAAAGTAGGACATGTCCAAACTGTCTTCATTCCACACAACCTGCCTCAGAAAAATCCTCCGTATCTTTTGGCCCAGAACAATCTCCAATCAAGATCTACTGACACGGTGCAGCCAAGAGGATCAGAGCACCATCATTGCCAGGAGGCGTTGGAGATGGGTCGGTCATGTGCTTCGGATGGAAACTGATTCTATCACCAGAGTAGCAATAAGATGAACACCTGAAGGCAAGCGAAAATGAGGCCACCCGAAAACAACATGGCAAAGAGTTGTGGAAGCCGAGCTGAAAAGCCTGGGGCACAGCTGAGGAACCATTGAAAGACTTGCCAGAAACAGACAGGAGTGGAGGAGCTGCATCACTGCCCTAAACACCAGAGGCGTAACAGGAACATGATGATGTCCTGTCTTCATTGCTATGTTAAGAACACACTGTTTTGCAGTGTAGACATATCCTGCAGTAAGTGGCCTCCAAGTGCTTGTCCCTCTCCCAGCATTGATCACCGGTCCTATGGTTCCCAGCCTCTGATATCTCTGCAAAGACAGGCTCATTTCTTATGTGCCTGCTGAAGTCATGTGTCTTGCTCGCCTCACAGCACAGATTGACCAGGCTGGGTTCCTCTGACCAGCTAGCAGGGCCTCGGGTGCTCGGGCTTCCTCTTAGTGCTGGGCGCAGCTAACACACAATAGGGTTAGTTGGGTTTCCAGTTGAGCAGGCCGTGTGGAAAGAGAAGGTTAAAGGCCAAGCCGCTGTATTGGAACCAGGAGGTTGCTTCTGATGCCTGGGAGCCAAATGGGAACGGAAGGGCCAGGACACACAGGCCGAGGGGATTGTGGGATATCATTGGTGGACTCTCCGAATGTGAGCCTGGCGATCTGAGCTTCCGCTATGTCCACAATGCAAAATGAGTGGGCTTCTCTGCTCTAAACACATGCATCTAGGAGATGATACCCAGAGATTGAATGTATAGATATTGACAGGCATGAGCTATCCAAAGGCACCTGCAATCAAGGGGCAACAAGCATCCCAGGGCATGAGCTGCCTTAGAAATACTTTAATCTGTGTCGTTGTTTGAGGTGAATTTCATTCTGCTGAAGTCTGATGTATTGAAAACTGTTGACATTGTAGGCTGTCACTTTAAATTCTCAGTGTCTTTTTCCTGTCCTGCTTGCAAGGTAGGAGGCTCTATAGGGAAACCTGAAACCTGGGCCTATCAGCAGTCAGTTCTCCAGACAAGCAGCCTTGGGCAAGGGGGTTAGTTGTGCCTCGCTGCCTTAGGGAGCAGCCTGCTTTGTTTCTCTCTGTTTTTGTGTTCTTGTGTGTTAGTCTGAATTCTGAGAAATAACATTATGTTGCAGTCTTCCAGCAAGAGGATTTCTTTCTCACTTCTCTGTAGGACATCAACATTAAAGCTATCTCTTTGCCAGCTCTCTTGAAGCTGTGCCAGCTTCCCTCCCCTCCACCTACTCAGAGTTCTCAGCCATCATGCTTCAGCAATATTACAGAAGAGCTCAGCCTCCATTCACCCCAGTTTTTGTGATGGTGGCTTTGCAAGGCCCCTGGGAACAGGTCAGAGCCCCTATCCTTGTACACAGCCTGCCCCCTAGCAGTGGGGAGCAGCTTTCGGTCTGAGCTGGGTTCTAACAGGTGAACGACCCAGTGTGAAACAGGCTATGCATCCTCTTGCACCAGGGTAGAGCAGGAGCGACTCTACTGAAGTCCATGGGACTGATTCTCCCCCCGCAGGTGCCATGTAGGGTCATTCAGCCTAGTGCAAAGTGGATGCAAAATCTTTCCACAGGGCCGGGTTTGCTGAGACGCTTCTGCTGTGTGTCACTTGGCTGCACTCCTGGCTGGCAAGAGCGGGTTTGCGGCTGCATTGCATTGTGGGAGCAGGGCAGCGCCTGGTGGTGCATCAGGTGCCTGGCAGAGGGAGACTGATGTTAGCAGAGTTACTCCCACTTTACACCAACATGGGAGGAGAATCCGGCTCCAGTGGAGAATCCTCAGCCACCAGACCCCTCTCCCACCCTGTCCCTAATGATTCAGTGGCCGGATTCTCATTCACACCAGTCTGGCAGTGACAGCATAGGTGCTGGAACTAGGGGTGCTGGGGGTGCTACAACACCCCCTGGCTTGAAGTGGTTCCCACTATATACAGGGTTCACAGTTTGGTTCAATGGCTCTCAGCACCCCCACTATACAGATGGTTCCAGCACCCCTGGGTGTCTGTGAGAATCAGGCCCTTATTTATAGGGCAGAGGTGGAATTTCTTTTTGCCCAGCATTATTCCTGCAGGAGCGGCCCTGGCCCATCAGTCTGCAGCGAGCATGCAGTTACAAGCCAAGCGGGCAGGGTGGAAGGGGGGAGCTTCTTTAGATGCGGCGAGGAGAGAGGAGCAGGTGGGGGGCATCTTTGGGAGAGCAGCGGAGTACAGAGAAGCACAGGGCATAGGATGGGAGTGGGGAGAGAGAGGGTTAGGAGGCAGCGAGAGGGGATGCAGAGGGTGTCAGGGAGTCAGTTCGGCGCAGGAGGCTGCGGCAGAGGTGGGGGCAGCGTGGGAGGACATTCCTGTTATGAAATGAACAGCTTTCCCCAGGAGGCATGAATTGATGCTCTCTCTTTAAATAACATCCCCCCGCCCCGCCTTGCCTGGAGTGGTGGGTGAGCCGCCATTGATCTTACCCTTTCATCTTGCTTGATCATTAAAAACAATAAAGGGAACCGGCAGAGACATTATCAGAGGAAGGCCTGGATCAGCCCCACAGACCTGCCCTACCTTCCCCCTTCCCAGGCCCCGCGTTATGCAAACCCTGGCCTGCCCGAAGTACTCACTGGCTTGCGTGCAGCTCGCGCCGCACGGTGTCCTTCAGGGTAGGGTGACCAGATAGCAACTGTGAAAAAACGGGACGGGGGTGGGGGGTAATAGGCGCCTATATAAGAAAAAGTCCCCAAAAACGGGACTGTCCCTTTAAAAACGGGACATCTGGTCCCCCCACTTAAGGGAAATGGGTACCGTGCTGGCCCTTGCAAGAGTTAGGGGGACCCCTAGTGGTGATGCTGGACAAATCAGGGAGCTGGAGAGCCAGAGAGAACCACAGGGTCTGTCTGTCTGTCCAGCAGCCTCAGTTGAGAGCCCAGGTGCTGTCTCTTCTCCATGGCACAGTCCCCTGCAGTGCACACTATGGTGCAGCCCTACACAAAGTGGGGAGCACACGCCCCCCAAGGGGTGGGACACCTGGGCAGGCGGGGGAGTCCCCTCTCCCTAGGGAGAGATGGGGTAGTCGGGCAGGGAGCAGCCATCCCAAAAGCAGCAGTGGACTGATGGGTGCTGCTGGACCCAGTTGCTGCTGAGTCTGAGCTCTGCTATGCTGCTGCTTTCCTTAGGGCCTTACCTTCTCTGGGCCATGGTTCCCCCATGTGTAAAACCGGGGGGGACCAACCTGAGCTGCGACTAGCCAGGCTTAGGATGATTAACAGGGGGATGCTCATGTTGAAATCCCAGGCTAAGAACCAGGGTTGTGAGCTCTTGGAATTAATAGAATCATAGAATCTCAGGGTTGGAAGGGACCTCAGGAGGTCCATCTAGTCCAACCCCCTGCTCAAAGCAGGACCAATCCCCAACTAAATCATTGCCACTAGGAAATTCCCCTAGAGAAGGCTGGGGGCCATCCACCGAGCAGATCGGCGCAGGGACAGAAAGAGTTTAAACACTTGCCGGGCAGTGGCGTTCCATGGGGAGGAAGGATGTCCCAGCGGTTAGGGCACCAGTCTGGGCCAGAGGAGACCAGGGTTTAATTCTCACTACCTCAGGCAAGTCACTGTGCATCTCTGTGACTCGGTTTCTGTACCATCTCTGTGCCCCTTTTTCTCATGGCTACCGCCCATGGTGGATATTGCCCTGCGTGTCGGTCTATCTTCGCTGACACAACACAAAGCAGTAAAAGCGTCTTTGAGTTGCAAGACTCTGGATCCCCTCCCTGCGGGGGAGAGGGGCTAATAAATAAGAAGTGCCCAGTTTTACACTTTTCAGAGAGGAACTGAAACTTAACAAACAACTACGCCATGGGCGGACAAATAGCTCTTTTGCGTCATTGCTTACAGGCAGAGGAACAAAGACCATGCCACGTGCTCGCCCCAGCAAAGGTGGGGGCTACGGAGCCTGGCGAAGAAGATCCTATTGTACAGAAAACACAGCAGCAGAACTTACAGGTGAGCGGATGCTATCACAGAACATGACAAGTGAGGAACAACAGTCCCGAGGGAGCTGTGTGTGGCCTCACTGTCATGGTGAACTTGGTGCCGTTCAATGTTAAGGGACCGGGGACCTTGATTTCAATGGGAGTTAGGCACCTAAATGCCTTTGAGGCTCTGGGCTCAAGACTTTTCAGGCAGCAGCGAACACAGGGCTGGAAGTTTCGACTCTGCAATGAGGGATGCAAAGGAAGCGGGACAGTGAGATTTGTTTCAGCATGTACCTCGTGTCACGTCAATGTTATGGCCACGGATTACAAGAGAGAAACTAGATAAAAGCATAAATCCTTTTGCTGGAAGGTTGCAGTGTAACACTGCTTTAATTCTTAGAATTCAGAATAACACACAAGAACCAGAGAGAGAGAAAACAGGCTGCTCTCTAAACCAGACAGGCACAACTCACCCCAGCTTACTCTAGACTGGCTAGCTGCTGGCTGACTGCTGCCAGTGGTAGGTGGCAGGCTTCGTCACAGAGCCCCCTAGTCTTCAAATGTCCATGAAGGCAACTGAGAGCTTACCTGAGCAACCGCAAAGATGCTGAGCCCACCAGCTTGCACAACTTGCATGAGCAGAGAGGCGGCCGGGACATTGCTTAGTGATGCCCTCACACCAGAATCATTGTGAAAGCCAAAGTTTCAGCCCACTTGCCGCCAGGTTGGTTCCAGAGGCAGGTGGGGACAACTTCTAGGGGCACCAAACGACTGTGCCACTCTTGTTTGTGTTCCCTCGGCTGCTCGGAGGGGGCGGGGGGGCAAAAACATTTTCTGCCCTAGGGCCGCTATCGCTTGGCACTCCCAGATGTTCATGCGTGGCCACATTTGAATGTGGGAGGCTGTTGTGACTCAGGGTACATGTACACTGCAAACAAACAAACAAACCGCAGCAGTAAGTCTCAGAGCCCAAGTCTACATACTCAGGCTTGCGCTATGGGGCTAAAAATAACAGTGTAGACGTTCCGGGTCTCAGAGCCTGCACGCCAGCCTGAGCCAGAATATCTACACTGCTTTTTTAGTCCCATAGTGCAAGACCCAGGTGCCTGAGGCTGTAGACCCGGCCTCTGAGGCTTGCTGCCACTGCGGTTTAGACGTACCCACAGAGGTTACAGTCTAAGGCCTGAGGCTAAATATATACAGTCGTAACTGGAGCACCATATGAGGGGCAAAAGCATCCCCGCTTGTGCGTGTTTCACTTCCCCAGCAACCACGCACTCCCACGTGCTAGGGAGCACCCGTCTCCCGTGGGCCACGCTGTTCGCTTCAGACTCAAAGTTACCTCCATTCTGCACAGATTTGGGGTCGTCCACCTGCCCTTTCCATGCTGAATCTTATTTACTGCAGAAATAAAGTCTTCTGAATGAGTTATGGGCACAAAGCTCGCAGCAGGTTACGGTTTTTGCGTACCGCATTGTGTGTGCGCCCTGCACTGTGCATCTTTAGTGCACACTGGGGCCCTGGGCTGATGAGAGGTCCGATAGAAAGCAGAATGTCAGGGGGACCCGGTTTGAAGGTGCAGTTACCAAGAGTTAACCTGTGCTCGGAAACATTCTCATCAGTTAAACTAGAAGATGCTGCAGTTCCCATAGCAGATCCTGGCACTTTAGCTACCAGCATCTTTAGCTGCTACTTTACAATCAGCCCAGCTGACGGGCATGAAGGAAAGGTGGCTGTAAGCCACCTCCCTCTTCCCTTAATTCTGGACTGGCCTAGGGCTGAGACATAGAGCAGCCTAAGAGCTGCTCTAAGTTTCATGCCCATTGCAACAGGCCATATGGAACACCGCGCAGCATGAGGATCTGGCACTCTGCCCCCCACTCCTCCTGGCCTCTCTGTGACCTTCTACTATCGGAATCAATAGAGGCCCCTGTAAGGCAGCTTTTTAGCTGGTTTGTTCCACTGAGGTAGGGCTGAGGAGCCATGAGGGTCAAGGATCTGGCCCCTCGCTTTCATGGGCACTGAGGTTCACACTAAAAAAAAGGAAGGACTCTGCCCAGATGCACATGACTTAGGTTGGCAGAGTAATTCCTCCCCATCCTCACCCCCCACCTCCATCCTGTTTAAGCCCAGCCTGCCAATGCAACACCAAACCAGCCTGTGCTGCCCAGTCAGTGTTTACTTGTGTGAATGCAAATGACTGTCATTAACTGAAGAGGCTGTTTACTTAAAGCAGTGGGGTTGGCCCTCAGCGCTGGTGCTCATTTGAACCATTGTTCTGCAGGAGAGCCCTGCCTGGCCCACAGCCGCTGCATAGGCGTCTCTCCAGCTCCTCTGCTTTGCTTTCTTTTTTCACTCCCTCCCTTTGTCATCCCTCGCCTGATCATTTTCTCAGCCAGCCGGGCACAAAGGGACCAGATTCTGGTCTCGGCCTGCAGCAGTGTAAATCGGAGTCGCTGCCCTGCTCTGTGCCTCAGTTTACCCCTCTGTAAAATGGGGATAATAATACTTCCTGGGGCTTTCTGGGAGGGAGGATCAGGATTGGGAGCCTGCGGTGTGTGCCGCGGTTGGGCCATCCTGGGGGTGGTGGGATCAGGACTGGAGCAGCAGGAGCTGAGATCTGAACTGTGTGGGGGTATTTCATGGTGCCCAGGGGAATCTGTGGAGAGCGCTTGGGCAGGGCCGTCCTTAGGCATATGCAGCGTACGCGGCTGCGTAGGGCACCCGAAAATTTGGGGCACCACCAAGACAAGCAGGTAAGAGTGGGTTGGCTCCCGCGCACCCAGTGCGCGCTGCAGTCTCCATAGGCGGGGCCATATTCGCAGAGCCGAATGCGCCAGCGCATTCTGCGTGGGGGAGAGGGTACAGGGGTCTCTGCAGGGAACTATGACTCTCTGCTGCCGTGACTTTCCTGCCTTGTCCCTCCCCACCCCTCTCCCGGGCTGTTTCAATACCCCTTCAGAGTAATTTCCAATAAAGTATTGACAAATATAAAAAATTATATTATTTGCATCATTCTGTCAATAAATCAGAATTTTTTCTATAGCACTACTTCTTTAGTGCCAGTATAGTCCATCAGCATTATGGTGTGCTTCATTTATTTAAATTGTTTTTAATAAAGTGCATGGGGCAAGTTTTCCAATACTGCACGCTTATGTTTGGGTTGCTAAAAGCAAGTCGGGCATAGGGGCACCAGTTTAATAATACTACGGAGGGCCCGATAAATCCTAAGGACGGCCCTGCGCTTGGGGGAGGGGAACAGGATGTGAGCAAGGGAAAGGTGCCCTCTATTTGTTTAGAGGCCTTTGGTGAGTTTCTAGCTGAATTCTCATCCTGACACCTGTACACGTGCACACACAAAGAGGTGCGAGCACACACTCAGGCACACACAAACACACTCATGTGCATGCAAATACACACTCGCACTTGCATTGCACACGCACTGCATGCACACACCCATTGCACACTGCATATACACATATTGTATGCACACACTCATTGCACACACACACACTGCATGCATACTGTCTGCACACAACCATTGTGCACACACACCCAAGGCAGCATGTTTTACGCGGAGAGTTTAAATCAGACAACAGACGCCCAAGACCAGGCGGTTAAAAGATGAAGCTGCTGGGTTTTAAGCTAATGTCAGGGGGAGGGGTGGTCTCTTGGAGTTTGAAGGCGTGGGGTTCGCAATGCTGGGACCACAAACTCAATGGGTCAGCAGTCAAATGTTTGTACTTCAGCGTGTCACAGACCTGACAATGCCAATGCTTTGGCTGAGGAGGTCTGGAGGGAATCTTTTGATCCCAGCTGTAATATTCGCTGCCAGAAATGGCACCGTAAATATTGGACACTCCTGGGCTTTCAGGATCTTGGGGATCCAAACCCCAATCTGCACATGGATTTTGCAAGTGGCCCCTCTCTTTATAATGGGCCAGACCAACTCCCCCGCTCTAATTCCCCCCTGAAAGCCAGATCCAGTTTGACCTTTGTGGCTGGTCCCCCTCCCTGTTACCCAAATGGGCATCTGTTTAGAACAGTGGTCCCCAAGCTTTCTGTGGCCAAGGGCACATTCATGCCTTCAGAAGAGTGTGGTGGGCAGCGACACTTCTCGGCAGCATTTCAGTGGCAACGCTTCTCCGGCGGCCGCAGTCCTTGGTGGCAGCTTCTCCACCGGAAGCGCTCTTGGGCGGCATTTCGGTGGCGACGCTTCTCTGCCAGATGCACTCATTGGCGGCATTTCGGTGGCAGGTTCTCCAGCGGATGCGCTCCTCTCCTCTTCGTTCCTTGGTGCCAGCCCTGACGGGGGGCGCACATAAATGCCCCGGTGGGTGCCATGGCGCCCGCGGGCACCATGTTGGGGACCACTGGTTTAGAACATGACAGCATGTCCAATGGGAAGCGGCACTGTACAGTAGACAGGGCAGCAGACTGGGTGGCAGGACTCCTGGGTTCTATCCCTGGCTTTGCTATTGGCTCGCAGGGTGACTGTGTACAAGTCACGAAGCCGAAATGTTGCCGCGGAACTAATGGGATGGTTATAGACCTCATCTGTCTCTCTCCAAAGCAGCCTGAGGGCAAATCAGCTGTTCCCTTAGTTACTGCATAACCTTTGCGGTTCTGTATCTTCTGGAGTCCTCCCTTGCCTCCCCTGCGTTCAGTGCTACAGGTGTGATCTCACCTGCCCTCTGCAGAGTGCCGGGGTCCCTCAGCCCCAGCAGCCGCAGCTCCATTCACTTCTATATGCTGCACTGCTGTTGAAATTCACCCAGCCCCCTTGCTAGCGTGTCGGGGTGGGGAACGCTCCCTCAACAGTCCTAATAATAATCATCATGTATTAATAGCAGTAACATCTGTATCCATGTGGAATCGTGTTATTCTTAAAAACACCAGAAACTAGATAACCCAGCCGCCCGAGACGGGTCTGCTTTGGCTGTGCTCCCAGAAGGATACACAATGCCAGGGTCTATCCCTATAAGCGTGGGGCCGGTCCCTCTGCATCAAGACTTAGGGATCAGGAGAGGACACTTTAATGTCTCATGCACCCCACTGCCTACCCCAAACTTTCCCATCAAACACCTCTCACATTCCCCATGGGTCTCTCTGCTGCAGAGGGTATGTCTCTCTGAGCTGGGAATTACACCAGCCAGCCGCAGGGCAGGCTCCGGGTTAGTGTTACTCTCCGCTGGGATCGCCAGTCACTTATTTGCAGCCCACAAGCCTGTGTTTCGGGAGCACCCCGAGCATCATTCCCATCTAACACAAAAAAGCAGCTTACAAGACGTGGAAGATTGGACAAATGACCAGGGAGGAGTATAAAAATATTGTTCAGGCATGCAGGAGTGAAATTAGGAAGGCCAAATCACACTTGGAGTTGCAGCTAGCCGGAGATGTTAGGAGTAACAAGAAGGGTTTCTTCAGGTATGTGAGCAAGAAGAAGAAAGTCAAGGAAAGTATGGGCCCCTTGCTGAATGAGGGAGGGAACCTAGTGACAGAGGATGTGGAGAAAGCTAGTGTACTCAATGCTTTTTTTGCCTCTGTCTTCACAGACAAGGTCAGCTCCCAGGCGGCTGCACTCCGCAGCACGGTATGGAGAGGAGGTGACCAGCCCTCTGTGGAGAAAGTAGTAGTTCGGGACTATTTAGAAAAGCTGGACGAACACAAGTCCATGGGGCCGGATGCACTGCATCCGAGGGTGCTAAAGGAGTTGGCCGATGTGATTGCAGAGCCATTGGCCATTATCTTTGACAAATCATGGCAATCGGGGGAGGTCCCGGATGACTGGAAAAAAGCTAATGTAGTGCCCATCTTTAAAAAAGGGAAGAAGGAAGATCCGGGGAACTACAGGCCAGTCAGTCTCACCTCAGTCCCTGGAAAAATCATGGAACAGGTCCTCAAGGAATCAATTCTGAACCACTTAAAGGAGGGGAAAGTGATCAGGAACAGTCAGCATGGATTCACCAAGGGCAAGTCATGCCTGACTAACCTAATTGCCTTCTATGATGAGATAACTGGCTCTGTGGATGAGGGGAAAGCAGTGGATGTGCTATTTCTTGACTTTAGCAAAGCTTTTGATACAGTCTCCCACAGTGTTCTTGCCAGCAAGTTAAGGAAGTATGGGCTGGATGAATGGACGGTAAGGTGGATAGAAAACTGGCTGGATGGTCGTGCTCAACGGGTGGTGATCAATGGCTCCATGTCTAGTTGGCAGCCGGTATCAAGTGGAGTGCCCCAAGGGTCGGTGCTGGGGCCGGTTTTGTTCAATATCTTCATCAACGATCTGGAGGATGGTGTGGACTGCACCCTTAGCAAGTTTGCAGATGACACTAAACTGGGAGGAGTGGTTGATACGCTGGAGGGTAGGGACAGGATACAGAGGGACCTAGACAAATTAGAGGATTGGGCCAAAAGAAATCTGATGAGGTTCAACAAGGACAAGTGCAGAGTCCTGCACTTAGGATGGAAGAATCCCATGCACTGCTACAGACTAGGGACCGAATGGCTGGGCAGCAGTTCTGCAGAAAAGGACCTAGGGGTTACGGTGGACGAAAAGCTGAATATGAGTCAACAGTGTGCCCTTGTTGCCAAGAAGGCTAACGGCATTTTGGGCTGTATAAGTAGGGGCATTTCCAGCAGATCGAGGGACGTGATTATTCCCCTCTATTCGGCACTGGTGAGGCCTCATTTGGAGTACTGTGTCCAGTTTTGGGCCCCACACTACAAGAAGGATGTGGATAAATTGGAAAGAGTCCAACGGAGGGCAACAAAAATGATTAGGGGGCTGGAGCACATGACTTATGAGGAGAGGCTGAGGGAACTGGGATTGTTTAGCCTGCAGAAGAGAAGAGTGAGGGGGGATTTGATAGCTGCTTTCAACTACCTAAAAGGGGGTTCCAAAGAGGATGGATCTAGACTGTTCTCAGTGGTAGAAGATGACAGAACAAGGAGTAATGGTCTCAAGTTGCAGAGGGGGAGGTTTAGGTTGGATATTAGGAAAAACTTTTTCACTAGTAGGGTGGTGAAGCACTGGAATGGGTTACCTAGGGAGGTGGTGGAATCTCCTTCCTTAGAGGTTTTTAAGGTCAGGCTTGACAAAGCCCTGGCTGGGATGATGTAGTTGGGGTTGGTCCTGCTTTGAGCAGGGGTTTGGACTAGATGACCTCCTGAGGTCCCTTCCAACCCTGAGATTCTATGATTCTATGATTCTATGATCCCCTCCCGCATTGGAGAGAGCAGCCCTTTGGCTTGAGGATTTGCATCTCCAAGCCGGGGGAGTGAGAGAAGCCTCCAGTGTGTTGGTTTTTTTAAGCCTTTTCTTTTCTCGTTATAGGATGTTGCAGAACAATCAGCTCAGCCGGATCCCCGCCGAGGCACTGAGGGATCTTCCAAACCTCCAGTCTCTGTAAGTCATTGAGGATCCCCACTGGGAGCTGCTGGCTTCTCAGCACTGGAGTCTTTAATTCCTCTTTCCCTTCTGCCTTGTCTTTCCCCTCATGAGCTACTGCCCCATGTCTTGTGGGGAGGGAAGGCACCTGTTGTGGCAGGGCCACTGTCTTGTTAGGGTCGCTGGAATTAGACCTCTCCATGTGAGAAGGCCACCGCAGCTGTTGGACGTTTCCAGGAGCCCTGGAAAAAGGCTCTCTATGAGGCAAGCTATACCCCTAGCCCTGCGGTTACAGTCTAGCCTGGAGCAGCACAGAGCCTAGCAGGTTTGAGTAGACTCATAGACTCATAGACTCATAGAATCTAAGGTCAGAAGGGACCATTATGATCATCTAGTCTGACCTCCTGCACAATGCAGGCCACAGAATCTCACCCACCCACTCCTGGAATAATCCTCTCACCCATGTCTCAGCTATTGAAGTCCTCAAATCATGGTTTAAAGACTTCAAGATGCAGAGAATCCTCCGGTAAGTGACCCGTGCCCCATGCTGCAGAGGAAGGCGAAAAACCTCCAGGGCCTCTGCCAATCTACCCTGGAGGAAAATTCCTTCCCGACCCCAAATATGGCGATCAGCTGAACCCCGAGCATGTGGGCAAGACTCACCAGCCAGACACCCAGGAAAAAGTTCTCTGTAGTAACTTCTAACATCCCATCATTGACCATTGGTCCTATTTACCACTGATGGCAATTAATTGACCTTTGACTAAGATCATGTTATCCCATCCCATCAAACCATCCCCTCCATAAATGTATCTAGCTTAATCTTGAAGCCAGTTAGGTCTTTTGCCCCCACTGCTTCCCTTGGAAGGCTGTTCCAGAATTTCACTCCTCTGATGGTTAGAAACCTTCGTCTAATTTCAAGTCTAAACTTCCTGATGGCCAGTTTATATCCATTTGTTCTTGTGTCCACATTGGTATTGAGCTGAAATAATTCCTCTCCCTCCCTGGTATTTATCCCTCTGAGTAGGGGACTCAGGCCTTGTTTGCATGCAACAATTGAACGATAGAGGTACAAACCCTGATCCCTAGTGTGGCTGCACCTAGACTGGTATAAAAGTGCTTAATACCCAAACAGTGATTCCTATACGGGAAGGGGAATAAGCCAAGACACCTTTATACCAGCATATCTGCAGCCACACTAGGGCTTGTACTGGTCTGACTATATCGGTTTAAAAAAATCACCCCCCCCCGTAACTGAACTAGTTATACTAGTACAACTTTCAGGGGTAGCCCTGGCCTCCAAGCCAGGACTGCAGGGTTCCGTGCCTGGCTCTCCCATTGACTTTAAGGCATGACTACTTTGACAGTTGGCTTCGTCTACCCTAAAAAGTTAGGTTGACCCAGCTACGTCGCTCAGGGGTGTTAAAAATCCACACACACACCCAAGCGGTGTAGTTAGGCTGACCTAAGCCCCGGTGTAGACAGTGCTAGATCGATGGGAGAATTCTTCCTCCGACCTATCTACCGCCTCTTGGGGAGGTGGATTAACGACAGCGAAGGGAGAATGCCTCCCATCGGCGTAGGTAGTGTCTACACTGAAGCGCTGCCGCAGCGGGAACAATGGGTGGAGTAATTTCCAGGCATTTTTCACTGTGTAAAAACAGTCTGCTTTCATTCCCCCCTGCCCCCAAGGTTGATGAAGAATCAGAGAGCTGAAATGTCAGGGCTCTTTTCCCCACACAAAAGTGCTTTAAATAAGATTCTCTGTATGGTTTAAAGCAGACTGAGAATGTTCATTCTGTCGGTAGCGCTTTCAAGAGTTTATTGCTACCAGTAGTTGGTGCTGTCGCTGACTCTGCCTCCCTCTTCCTCCCTCTGGCTCTCGTTCCTTCCCTTCCTGCCCCTCACCCCAGATCTGTCAAATGGGGCAAACGCTTCCCACCTTCTGGAGGAGCGGTGAGGCCTGGGTGCGAGGTGCACCATGTGATCTGTTCTACGCCAAGCCTACAGAAACAGCCAGGTTAAAGATTAGGCTGTGGGGGAAGGGGCATCCCCTGTCATTCTAGTCAAACCCCTTCTCGTGCAGCATTCGCCAGGGCGGCGCTCTGGGCCTGTCGCAGGCAGACCCCTGCTCAGCACCCCACCGCGGACAGACATCTACCCAGAGGGGCAGAGCAGTGCTGGGCAGCCAGCGAGCACAACGCCCCCCAACCTGGGCTCAACAGCTCCCCTTTCTCCTAGCTCAGTGCGGAGTTCCCGGGGAGTGACCTGCTCTGCAGTGCATGGGTGAGCCGGCTGGTGTGGGGTTCTGTCCCCCTCTGGTGGTGGCCGGGCCACACAGATGTTGAAGAGCCTGCCTGAGCTAACAGAAAGTCTGTCTCTGCTTTTAGAGCCAGAGGTGCCAGGTTCAATCCCCACGGCTGAAAACCCACCCCCGTGTGACACATTCAAGGATGCAGAGAGCTCCAGGAAGCTGGGCAGCGCAGCAACACAGGGACTCGTTTAAAGTTCAGGGTGTACAACCCGTCACGTTTCTCCAGCACAGCAGACTCAGACTGGGTCTCTACTAGGAGAGGGTGCTTAGGCGCTGCAGCATCCATCTATCTAGATTGCAACAGGACAGAGTCACCATGAAGTTTGCTTTTCGATTCACCTAGCCCACCCTGCAGATCAAGCCCAGAGCAGAGTCTTGCTAGGCTGTTCCCAGGCTGGTATGGGGAGCTTCTGTTTGTATATTATTCTTCTTCTCAGATTTGCAGTGCCGTGGTCCACTAACATGACACTGAAAGCAGAGGTGCATTCGACCTGCACCCACGCAGGCAGTGGTGAGCCATAGCTTCCCACACGTGGGACCTCAGGCGGCACGGAAGGTATATTCCGGTTGCACACACCTGCAATGCTCTGAGCACAGCAGATAGTGGCACAGGGCGAAGATGTGTTGCAGTTAGTTTTGTGGTGTGGGACTGACCTGAGCCTACCTTGAGCACTGGCCACATCAGGTTGCATCCAGGTTCCGGCTCGGCTCCGTAAAGCCACGAAGCTGGTGCTCAACAGCTGAGCTGATGCTTGGAGATCACCGTCAGAGTTCCCGGGGTGCTGGTGTGACTCCAGCAAAGCTGCTGGAGTTGCCCCTCCCCCCGATACCAGGGTTGTATTTGGCTCCATGGGATTCACTGTAATTGGATTGGCCTGTGGGATGCAAACACAAGCTTGGAGGGCTATTCCGAAAGGTTTGGGGTCCTTCGGCCGCTGAACCCACTCTCAGCCGGGATCAGAAAAACACTGACTCGCTGACACTGCTGTGTCTTTTGCTCTTTACGGAGCGGGGATAGTATGGAGCAATCATATGGTCCCAGTGGAGTCCAGATAATTACATTTACTAACGATACACAACATGCCAGGCCTAGCTACCTACACAGGTGGCTGCTCCGGATGGATTTTGGTAGCGTCAAAACACAGAATACAGTGAGCTCCACTAGAGGACTCACAAACTATTTAAAGGGATACTACCCTCCTCCTCTATACTATACTCATAAAGAAAAGACCTCATCCTCTGTGTTCATGTGCAGCAATTTTCCTCTGAAAGCCAAGATTACTCCAGAAATACCCTTCTGCAGTGACCTTCCCATTCCACCTAATTCCGTTTGACAAGTGGCCATTAGGATAAATTGGGTCTGATTTGAGAGAGATGAAAGGTTGTGGAGTAAACAGCGTTCCCGTGTAGCAAACTTCATTGTGTTTTAAGGCAGATATAAAGCTAAGCTGATTTGCTCAGGTTTCATTGCTGCTGCCAATACATCTTTGAATGCAAGTAACTGGCCCCTGGCCATGAGCCCCTGGGTTCTAGCCGGGTCTCCATAGAGACAGCCATTTCTGAAGAAGAGAAGGCAGGTCTGTAATAGAGATTTTTTTTCTCTTCGTAATTCAAGTATCTGTGAGTAATTTTCCATAAGTTTATGAGGCTCACATGTATTTATTACCGGCATAGTAACCAGATTGGAACATCCATATATCATTGTAGCGTGGCGTCCAAGCATTACGAGTTGGGGTATGTGAGACCGGGCTTGTTCACCTTGCCCAGAGCTTCTGGTCTTTCCATTCAGAAATGGGAAAGGATTTTATGGCACTTCATGACTGTTCATCACCCTGAGTTCTGGGGCTTGCCTGGCACTTCGTAGGATATTAACAGACTGCCGTGCCATCAGGGAACACACCATAAAACATCATAAGCTGACGGGGCTTGCAGACTGAAGCAAACTTGAGTGTGTGGGGGGAGCATGGACAAAAAACGATTGTGTGCTGTTTATTTTCTCGCTCTTGCAGTTCTATGTGTTAGAACAAAAAACTCCTGCAGGCCAGGCAGGCAGGCGGCTGCATCAGTGACATCACCATCTGTTGCCCCAGCAGCCGTTACGAAGTCACAACGCAGTGACTCCGATGTGAGATCGGAGCAGAGTCGGGTGCAGAGGGAGGAAACTCGCATGCAAGCATCCACAGGAGCCTCCTCCAAAATGCTGGAGAACACTCGGGTTAGAGACAAGCCCGCCTCATAGTGGGTTTGATTTGCTTGGGGTTTTTGGATGAAATCAGGATTTTGGCTTCTCGTGACTGTGCAAGTATTATTTGTTGGGAAATTACTCAGGACTTGTTGAAGGGCCACCCTGCTGTGCTCCATTGGCTGGATGACCAATTTGCTGAATGACCAATTTTCTGCCTATGTTTTCTATTTAGTTTGATTCATGCTCCATGACCAGTTGTCTAAGTCACATGATATTGTTTCTGCTCTCTGTTGGGATAGCTGGAACTGTTTAAACAGGAAAATTACAAGAAACAATTAGGGAAACTCTTGTTCATTCATAAATTCCCTTGTTCTCATTTCCTTGTGCGTGTTCACTTGGAGGCCAGCCACTCCCCGAACAAAAAGTCATGTTGCAAATACAAAGGGATGAACACAGGTAAACTGACCAGCCATGTGGAGTTCAAACGAATGCTCCTGAGTGCCCCTCTGAAACGAATGGTCCCAATGAAGTTTGGAACCCCATTAAACATAAGAAGAGAGGGCATGGGGAGAAACACACTGAATTTGGATTCAGGAATGTTTTGAGTTGAAAGCAGAGGCAGCCCTGTGCATGTGTAAACCCCAGTCGTCAGCAGGTGGGATCGAACGTGGGACCTCTGGAGCTTAGTGCATGAACCTCTACCGCATGACCTAAAAGCCAACTGACTGTTAGCTAAGGCTGTAGAGCAAACTCATTAATCTTTCTCTGCAAGTGGTCTCGGTGCCACTAGATAGGACAGAACACCACACCCCGGAGGTGTGTGGGTTACACATGCTGTACTGGGGGGGGCACCATTGTCCTATTTCTTCCCTGGTTTTTTAGAGGCACTCTTCGTTTTTGGAGCATGACAGTTCCGATAAGACAACTTAGCTCCCTCTGCAAAACGTAGCACGATCTCGACTGGGAAAGCAACGCCGGCAGGATTTCCAGCCGGGCAAGGTGAATCTCGGTGCAACAGCGAGCAGCGCGCCTCTGGGGTTGGCAGCGTGTCCCCAGCTCGCAGACTGTGTGTGCATCTGTAGCGCTCTGCCTCCCTCCGAGAGCGGACCATTTTAGCAGAAGCTAATCCGAGGCCGTGGGCGGGAGCTTGAGAAAATACCACCCCTTAAGTACCCCCAGAAAGGTGCAGGAGGAATGGAGCAGCCAAAGCAGTGAAGAGGAAGGGGTAAGACGTGGCCCCCAACCTACATTAACCTCCAGCTTCTCACACTGTACTCCAGCTCCTCGGCATGGAGGTTACCCCATCTTAGACTGCCTGACGTGCGTAGTGGGTGTTGGTAGGTCGGGGGGTGGGGAGTCTGGCTCCCCTAGACTTCACCCCTGCAGTCAGACTGGAGGCTGGGACCCCGCTCCAGCAAATGCCGGGTTTTATTTATTGTGCATCACTCAGCTGTGGGTGCATGTGGTTTAGGAGCGTACAATTCATGACCGACCCCTGCTGGGCGTTTCCTTGCAGCAGGTGTTAATATGCTTGATCCTGTCTATGCCATGGGGACAAGCTGGCCTAAGGGAGCTGGTGCCATAACCAACACCAGAGAGGGAGACGCAGCTTTTCCTCCTGCCTGCAGCCATCCTGCACTGGTGCTGCTGCTGCTGCCTACTGCCCGCACGGTGCTATGCGCCTGCAGCACTGTTCACCTGCTGACCCGACTTTCTCTGTCCTTTCCCTGCTGGGTCCCTGGTCCTCCCCTCCCGCTGCCCTGGGCCCCTGCTGATTTTGGACTCACCTGTTTGAAATTTCCAGGGGGGTGGTTTTAAAGCTGCCTCCCGCAGGAGGAAATGCACCTTGTTCCCCCCACCTCATCTGCCCCTCCCATCCCACCCACACCATATCCCCCCCTCGTTCTGAGATCCATGGCACACCCTCAGTTGCAAGTTCCATCCCTCTGCAGCCACGACGGATGACTCTCAGCCAGAGGGGCTCGGTTTTAGCATCACCTCCACCATCTACTGCTGCGGGTAGCAGGAACCCTACAGAGCTCTGGGAAGCTGTCAGCAAAGACGTCCCTGGAAGAAGAGTAGCCAGACAAATGGAAAGAGGAATTTGGATTTTAAAAGAAATGAAAACCCAGAGCCTTACAAAATGGGCCCAACTGCCTGTTCCGGAGGGGCTGCTTCTCGCGGGGGTTTGCTCTGCCGTTTGTGTCCATTCTGAAACCCAACGGGAGGGATTAGAGAGAAGAGCACGTACACCTGATGGCAACGTCTGGACAAAGCAGACCTGTTGCCAGCCCCTTATGTAATGTTCCAGTCCAGTTGTGATCTCCTGGCAGGGTGTCTGGTTACCAGCGGTTTATAGGTGTGGTAGCAGAATGCCATGTGTACTCTGGAACAGTCGTGTGTCAGTCTAATTAACGACTCTGCGGTTTGCGAGCTCTTACCTAAAGCAGATGGGCATCGCGTCTGTTCCTTTGCCAGATGAAAGGAATCCAAGGAGTTTCAAAGCAAGCAGGTGCTATAAATTATAATTACTGGGCTTGCAGAAGGAGAGCGAGGGAAAGAGGGAAGGGAGCCATGATGGATTAAAAGATCAAGATAAACTCTTGGTTTTTCTCCTGCGAACGATTGTCCCGCAAAAGTGATGGGAACGGCTGGGCCCTTCGTTCGCTTCTCTGCAGAGCAGCACAGGGGAAGGCGCTTAGAAGGCAGCGGGCTGATTCCACAGTGGGAGTTGCCTCAGGTAGCTTTGCAGCAATTGGCGCTGCCAGGGAGGGTGTCAGGGCTCCTCCAGCACCGGCTGCTATTCAGTAACCTCCAGGGAGTCGCAGCCACTTTCCTTGTCTGGTTTGGAGTCCACACGCTCCTGGAAGCACCATTGTGCAGGCTCCCCAAAGTAGCTGCTGTCGTTCAGCCCTCCCATGGCGAACCCCGGCCCTCTCCATGGTAGGACCTAACAACCATGCGGAGCTCTGTCCAGCCAGAGCAGGTAGCAGCATACACCTCACCAGGTCGATAACAGAATGAACAAGGAGGGGAAAAGGGGCTATTTTAATCCCTGGCCCCCTCTGAACCCTTTGGATTGGAAGGGATTTCAAGCATTCCCTCTCCTGGCACAGTGGCAGGATTGATGTCACAATCCCTCAGCTACACAGGCAATGTAGTCTAATGGCGAGGGAGCCGGGGACTCAGAAGCAAGACCCCTGGGAGCTACTTTTCCCCCAAGCAGGGTATAAGGAATTCCCATTCAAGTCAGTCAGTGGTCCTCATGGCAGCCCCAATCCCCCTAGCCTCTCGTAACACCCCTGTTACGTCCTACAACTGGGGAACAGGCACAGAGAGACAAAGTGACTTGCCAAGGGAACTGGTGTCAGCACTGGGATTTGAATCTCGGTCTTACTAGTGTAACCAACACACCTCCTGGCAGTGGCGTAGCCAGGTTTAGAGCACAGGGGGAGCGGAGCTAAAAAAAGGCGCCGGGAGAAAAAAAAAAAGCTCCGCTCTGGCTGCAGCGTAGGAGCAAAAGGCGTCGGGAGCAAAAAAAGGCGCCAGGAGCAAAAAAAAATGCTCTGCTTTGGCTGCAGCGTAGGAGCAAAAGGCGTCGGGAGCAAAAAAAGGCACCGCTTCTGCTCAGTGGGGGAGCGGCTGCTTCCCCTGCTCCCCCCCGGCTATGCTACTGCCTCCTGGGTGTGGTGTTCTGTCCCATCTAGTGGCATTGAGACCACTTAAAGTGAGAGAGAGAAAGATTAATGAGTCTGCTCCACAGCTTTAGCTAGAGCCCCATCATCCCGGTCAAAATACAAAAACACACTGTGGCACATGTAGGAGGTGTTACACTAGGCCAGCACCTGAACCACCCGCCATCCTGGGCCTAGCTCTGCCGTTCACTCTGTGTGGGACCGTGGGCAAGTTGCTTCACACCTCTGCTCCTCACGTACCCCTCCCTTAAAGCAGGGATAATCTCACACAGGGTGGGAATTTCATCACTTGTGTGTGACATGCTTTGGGTGTCTCAGATGAAAAGGCAAAGTCGTGTCATTATCCCTGCTGAATAGCACCAGGCCTTCACCGTGAACCTTTCCATCGAGGGCCTTTCCCCACCTTCCCTTGGCTTCTTGTGCCACTGCTGGACTTGACAACATTTATCCTAGCTCTACTCCTGAATGTCTTTCCTCTCGACGTTACCAGATAGATCCCACAGAGGGAAAGTGCCGCCACATTAACAAAGCTTGCTCTCTGTGGCCGCCATCCAACTTCCAACTGAAGTCACAGGAAAGGCTCCAGTTGTTTCAAGCCTCATAGTCCATCTAATGCTTTGTCTCTACCGATGCTCAGAGCCTGCCTGGGGTTCTGAAAGACCCTCCAGCCCTGCCACGTGCCCATATCTGGGTTATTTAAAGTAACTCAGTTTTTCTTGCTGACCTCCCAAGGAAAATCATGTCTGCTAAAGGTGAAGAAGGATAGTATGGAAGGAGGAAGAAAGGGCAATGCACAAACCTTAGTGCAGGAAGGAATCATGCTAAACTGTGCTGCTGGTTGTAGGGCTGGATATATGTCTCTGGAGTACAGGTGTGTCATAGGCTGGCTTGCCCTTTACAGGGAGATGGGTCTCAGCCCCAGGTGGGGGAAATGAAGATCATGTGACCCAATCAGGTCTCTACCTTATCTAGCCCAGAGGCTGCCGGAGAAAGGGGAAGTGATGATGATGAATGGCTGCAGAAAGGCTGTGAGGGGATGCTGAGAGGAAGAGCTCAGCTAGCACATGGTCCCCAGAGGGCTGTGAAACCCTGCACTAAAGTGCTGAGTTTGCAGGCCACGGATGCCAGGTCTTAAAGGACGCAGTCCCAGAAGGAGGGCTATGAAACTCTAAACTGAAGAGTGGGTGAAAGGGAGCTCACTTTTGGGAGCAGGGCTATGTTAAATAAGCTAGACCCCAGGAGCGGGGAGGAGGGAGCTTGTTTTAAAGAATTTTGCAGGGAGTGGATTATTTTTGGAAACCTCAGAGAAACTGAGGCAGGGTGCTGCAGGGCCACCCCATGTCATGAGGGGGCAGGGTGGAGGCTGTGACCCCTGTAACAAGATGCCTCAAAGTTCTTAATTGCTGCCTGGGACACCCTTAGTCCTGATATCCTTAGCAGGAACCCTTTGGAACCTGATGGAATCACAATAAAGACTCTTCCAGCCCTGGCCCCTTAGGGGAGATAATTATTTTTATATATATGGCTGGAGATTAAAACACAAGGAATGACTTCTAGGAATTTGCAGGTATGTAGGCTTTGATGTAGACGAAGGGGAAAATGCTCCCCCACCTGATCAAACTCTCACAAGCATATAAATTTTTATGACAGATGGAAGGGGAAAAAAATCATTTCGGAATTAGCATGGCCTGAAGAGCTCCTCTGAATTCTCCCCATTTTCATCTCACCTTTGATCTGTTTGAGATTTGACAGCTTGCCATTAAGGGCAATATTGTTCCTTATAAATCACATTTGATGGAATACGGGTAAAAAGAAAAGTCACTTCCACTGAACGTTTACAGGATAGAAAGCTACGGAAGTAGAAGAGGCGTCTATAAAACAGGGATAATGTAACATCAATTTACAATCTGCTGGCACAGAATTTATCTTGTGACAAGGCTAGCTCTGTATTGTTAATGTGATTTATGGTCCATGGGTGGGGGTGGAGCACAGTATATGGAGAGTTGAGAAGAAGTTATTAAGTAGCCGAGGAACTGGGAATCTTGAGGAACTCGGATTCAGACAAAGCAACCATGAGTACTTTCCTTCTGAGCTGTGTCCATTAGAGCAAGGGTCCTCAGGTTTTTCAGAGGATGGACCACATCTTAACAGAAATAATGCTTGCACTGGAAAATGTAAGCGCTCTGCAGTAGCGTAGCCGGGGGGGGAGCAGGGGGAGCGGCTGCTCCCCCTGTGAGCAGAAGCGGCGGAAGCGGCGCCTTTTTTTAGCAGCACTAAAAAAAGGCGCTGCTTCTTTTTAAGCTGCGCTTCTTGCACTCACCCGGCGGCACTCCGGGTCTTCGGCGGCATTTCAGCGGTGGGTACCACCGAAGACCCGGAGTGAGCCGCCAAAGTGCCGCCGAAGACCCGGAGCACCGCCGGGTGAGTACAGGGGGAGGCGCCTTTTTATAGCGCCGCTCCCCCTGCACTCCGGACCTGGCTGCGCTACTGGCGCTCTGGCAGGTGGCTCTCCTCCCTCCAAAAGGCTCTTCTTCCACCAGTAGCTGCTTTGGGAAAAGACTGAAGAACTAACTCATCTCTGAAATCCTCTCCTGTCTCCAGGCCAGCAGCTGACTTTTGGGGAGAAGCGTCGCAGAGTTTGTGGGCTTATTCTCCTCTCCTTGCTTGCATGAGAATGTGTGTTCTCCATTTGGGCATTTTCAGTGCATAATTTTCTGTACCACAAAAGGGCACAAAACCAGGGGCAAGCCAAGTTTAACCACAAGAGGTCAGCCTAGAGTCTGAAGAATCACTTGGAATGGGCATGGGGAGAAACCCTAGACCAAATGGTGCCCCAGGTGAGGAGAGTCTTCAGTGCCTTCCCCCCATTTATTAAAACTTTTGAATGCCTTATTTTTATTGCATTTGTAGCCCATTTCACGACTTTGATGCACAATTTGCATGCATAATTTATCCCTGTCATATAAGATGATAAATTTGCATGCGAGGATCTGTAAATCTGTATTTATTCATGCCACATAGCAAATAAAAAAATATTCTTTCCTCTAAGCTTATAGAAACTTTTTAATTTTAAGAATAACTGAAATGTACTAACATCAAGAAATTGAACTGTGCATCAACGTTGGGTGGACCAGTATTAAATAGTGGTACAGTAGGTGTCAGCCTTAGAATATTAACCCTAGTCCTGCAGTTCAAAAGGTCGCTTTTCTCGCCTTTGCCCTCACAAACTGAAGCACAGAATCAGAGCGATCCAAACACTGGCCAATGGCATTTTCAAGCCATAAAATAGCAAGCGATGTCAGTCTCTTGTCAGCCATCGTCGATCAAAGATATGTTTTAATGAACCTGAGCTTCGAAAAGCTGCATTCACCAGTCACGACTGTGACCGGCAGCGTGAGCAGAATCCTCAGAGCTACCCACACATCAGGAAAAGTGTCCTTCAGCTCTGCATTGTGAATGAACTGGAGAACCTGGAGTGGAGAGTGCTTCCCATATTCCAAAATTTGACAGATAGAGTGACCAGATAGCAAGTATGAAAAATCGGGACAGGGGGTGGGGGGCAATAGGAGCCCATACAAAAAAAAGCCCCAAATATCAGGACTGTCCCTATAAAATCGGGACATCTGGTCACCCTATTGACAGATGTTGTCCAATTCAACCTTGAGGGCTTTATCATTGACGTCCGAACATTCCCAATGTGTCAGCATCCGGTGAAGGTCCGTACAATTGTTCAAGAGTGTTTTCCTGTCCACCAGAAGCTTACTAAGGTCATACAAAAACCCCACAGGTCTTTTCGTGGTGCTTCATTTGTCTGAACCTACCTTCGATGGACACTCAAGCAGCATCAACTGCTCCCCTTGCCCTGTAGCACGTGATGGACCTGCTGATCACCGGGTCTCTTACTGCTCCGTTACACTGATGCTCTGTAGTTGGAAGAGAACTGGTCACGTTTTGTTCCCTGTAGCAGTCTGGGAGTCACCGTGGGCTGGAGGAATCAGCTTGCCAGCCACTGATCCTCACGGCACTGTGAGAGCCATGCCGTGTGCTGGACAGACTGCAGAATATAGCTGCAAATCGAGATTCCAATGAACATTTTGCCTTTGCAAAGGCATCTTGTGGCAAAGCAGAGCCCTTTGCTCCGGCCCAGGGCCAGAGACTTGGAACCACTTTCAGTCCAGCGGTTGGTGCAGGAGCTTTATGCTAGCTGAGTTCCCACCGCCGGGGGAATCCCTAACTAGACAGCTATGGCCACATTCTGGCCTCGTTGTGCTACTCAAGAGGTGCAAAGGTGCTGGAACCAGGACAGGAAATCCTTCCCTAGGTGAAGTCACCCTGGTCACACTGGGGACCTGAAACAGAACCAAGAAGAAAACCCATATCTCCTGAGTGGACTACAAGACCACCCCTTCCTCGTAGTTAAACTTTAGCCATGTCCTTATCTCGTCCAAAACAAAGACACTGCGCCACCTGGGCCTGCTGAAAACAACACCTAGAACTGCCTCTCCTCAGAATCCTGGTGTCATCATAGCCCAAGGCGTGTCACTATCTCCCCACAGGGCCTAAGATGCACACTGGGCGGGGGGATGACAGAACATAGCCTCCTGGAACCCCACAAGAGAGCAGTTACCCAGAACCGCCCTCTGGACCCCCTCAGAGAGACCAGACCCCTCCAGGGTGGTTTCTTCTGCTGCAGCTGGGGCTCAAAACTCCTCAAGTGATGGTACGAAAGGCTCCTGACAGACAGAAGTGAAAGAGCACGGACACTTGGCCTTTGCCCACCATCAGCCGGTGAATCTAGAGCCATGTTTGCACTACACAGTGGTCTAATGTAAAAGTTAAAGGGATCCGAGGATCAGAGGATGCCATGTGACACCAAAGTTGCCTTAACAATCCTCCCCGAGAAGAGAAAATCACAGACTGAGCAATGGCCAGTGAGATTGTGTAAGAGCCTATAGGTCTGGAACCCAGGTCTGCAGAGCATCTTAGTAGCTGACTGCACCATGCTGCCTCCCAGAAGCAGTTGCAATTAGTTAGCACTCCATTGCCTGCAACTGCGTCCACAGACCGTGGGAAGTCTGCGTCCACAGACCGTGGGGGGGAAGGGATAGCTCAGTGGTTTGAGCATTGGCCTGCTAAACCCAGGGTTGTGAGTTCAATCCTTGAGGGGGCCATCTGGGGCAAAAATTGGGGATTGGTCCTGCTTTGAGCAGGGGATTGGACTAGATGACCTACTAAGGTCCCTTCCAACCCTGATATTCTATGATTCTATGATTCTAAGTCCTGCCTCAAGGAGTCTGACAGGCAGCAGACTCTTGGCTCTGATTGGCTCCCCACCCTATATAAACCCAAGGGGCTTTCCGGGATGTGTTTAAGCAATAGTGTGGATTTTCTGTAGCTGTCACAACCATTCCTGCTCCTGGCTTGGACCTTGGCTTGATTTGGACTTTGCCTCTTGACCTGGAGCCTGACTTGAATTCTGACCCTTAGTATCCACCTTGGTCTGGAAGCTGATTATGAACTCCTCTGCTATTCCCAGCCTCAGGTTTGACGCTGCTCTGACCCTTGGTCATGACTGCCCTTGTTAGGGTCCTGACAGACTGCCACCATCAAGAGATGCTTTCTTAATCAGGAAGCGCGCAACCCCATGGAAGGTGAGATCCTACCCTCTTGCGGGGAGGGGATGACCAAAGACTCAAACGCTTAGGCATTCTTACCCCCAGTTGGTGCTCGCTGTGAATGACTGAGTGTCAATGATGTGAAAGTTCATGGGAAGCACATTTCAAAGTAGCTCATGTAAATTTTCATGGAAACCAAAGTTGCATTTGCATGCAATGCAATTATTTGTGCTGTAAAGTGCTCCCATGCTCCTCCAGTCTTACTCTAAGCGGAGTCGACGGGGGAGCGAGCCTGCGCCGTGTGGACCCGCAGTAAGTAATTTTAATTCGATCTAAGATACGTCGACTTCAGCTACGCTATTCTTGTAGCTGAAGTTGCGTATCTTAGATCGATCCACCCCCCTAGTGTGGACCAGGCCTGAGAAGAGAAACAATACACATGACTTAGCTGACTAACTCAGCTCAGCTGCGTACAGAGAATAGCACACAGTCAAGACACAGAATTTTTAAAGAGGTGCAAGAAAAGTTGGTACATTTTTCCACATAACTAAATTGGTGTAAGTCACACGGGACCTGCCAGCAGAAACAGGCTCTATTCACTGAATGCGTTGGACCACATGCTCATCTGGGGTAGATCCACTAAAGTCAACAGAGATATGTCAGTTTACATCGGATGAAGATCTGGCCCGGAATGTGTAAAGCATTTTTCACTTAGCTTGAACTAACAATCTCAAATTATGGTATCACCCCAGGTATTTGCACTGCCCCGTTCATCTTTAAGGCTCCCTTTAAGCGCTTGAGTCATTTCCTCTCTTCTAATTTCCCTGTTGTCATGAGCTTGTGATTATCTCGCTGGTGGTGCACTGCATGAAAGAGCCTGCAGAAAAATTAAGTGTGCTGTATTATTCCTAAAACTAAAGAGCCAGGGGTGGATGGAAAATATGATGCTGGGGTATGTGCTACCTTGTCTCATCTAACCTTCTGTCATCCCCAACACAACTTCTTTGGGATTCACCAGCAGTGCTCCTTAGCATACTGGATTCTGTGGGATGCAGCATGTTTTGGCTTAATTCAGCTGTTTCTGCACTGCCAAGTTAGGTGTTGTTCCAGGAACACAACAGAAAGAGACAAACATCCACCCACACACATGCACACAAAAGACCTGCTGTAACCTTACAAAGGTGTATCTACGCTGGTAGCCAGGAAATCTGACCCCACTGAAGTCAATTGGTGTTTTTCTATTGTTTTTGTTCGGGCCACGACTTCAGCCCCTGACTCCCGGTGTTACCTCATCTTCCTTCCCAGGGCTGCAGTTTCCTTCCAATATAAGGTGGCATGTCAAAGACTCAGCTTCATGTTGCTTCTCATCTGGACCGTGGCAGGAGGCAAGCACCGAAGCTCACAGACACACAGCTCAGATTGTAATCTCCTCCAGAAGAGGCCCACGTCTTCTTGCCTATTTGCATGGGGCCTAGAACACTGTAGGCACTAAATAAATAATAACACACACACACACACTCTAGAGTATGAGTCATAGGATAACTCCCAATATGTTTTCCATTGACCTTTATTAAGGGGACTCGTGACCCTTAACTCTCTCACTTAAGCACATGAGTATCCAGGACTTGTTACATTTCCCCCGGTGACTGAGAAGATTAATGATGGGTCCCAGATGTTACATACAGTAGATGTGTCAGCATTCCTACAAACCTGATGAGCTACAGTGAGGATCCATCTAAAATGGGCTGAGGATGGCGGGTATGAAACTAATGATCTATATTCATAGAATCATAGAATATCAGGGTTGGAAGGGACCTCAGGAGGTCATCTAGTCCAACCCCCTGCTCAAAGCAGGACCAACCCCAACTACATCATCCCAGCCAGGGCTTTGTCAAGACGGGCCTTAAAAACCTCTAAGGAAGGAGATTCCACCACCTCCCTAGGTAACCCATTCCAATGCTTCACCACCCTCCTAGTGAAAAAGTTTTTCCTAATATCCAACCTAAACCTCCCCCACTGCAACTTGAGACCATTACTCCTTGTTCTGTCATGGTACCACTGAGAACAGTTTAGATCCATCCTCTTTGGAGCCCCCTTTCAGGTAGTTGAAAGCAACTATCAAATCCCCCCTCGTTCTTCTCTTCTGCAGACTAAATAATCCCAGTTCCCTCAGCCTCTCCTCATAAGTCATGTGCTCCAGGACCCTAATCATTTTTGTTGCCCTCCGCTGGACTCTTTCCAATTTTTCCACATCCTTCTTGTAGTGTGGGGCACAAAACTGGACACAGTACTCCAAATGAGGCCTCACCAGTGCTGAATAGCACGTCCCTCAATCTGCTGGCAATGCTTCTACTTATACAGCCCAAAATGCTGTTAGCCTTCTTGGCAACAAGGGCACACTGCAGACTCATATCCAGCTTCTCATCCACTGTAACCCCTAGGTCCTTTTCTGCAGAACTGCTGCCTAGCCACTTGGTCCCTAGTCTGTAGCAGTGCATGGGATTCTTCCATCCTAAGTGCAGGACTCTGCACTTGTCCTTGTTGAAGGACAAGTGTCATATCTAGGCAGCCCTCACTGTGGTAGTTGGGCACCAAGAGAGGAACCTAGATAGACAATGGGGTTTGATTCTGGTCTTCCTTAATATCAGTGTCACTCCACTGACTTCAGAAAGTTCCTCCTGACTGATGCTGGGATAAGTGAGAGCTGGATCAGACCTGGGGGTAGAGGATGGGTATCAGAGGGGTTACGTTGCCTCCCGGTGCAGGATGTAGGGCCTTACTCATTGCTCTGGTAGGAAAACAAGGTGGTTTTTATTTTTCCTAATGATGCCCATAAGCAAAGTGCTCAGAGGAACAGGTCAATACCCAATCAGTCATTCTGAGAGCCTCTGGGAACCACCAAGTCATGCTCCTAGCTACGTCCCTTTCCTCTATCGATGGCACTGACTTGGCTCCATCCCCTGAGTATCTGAGCACCTCACACTCATATTGATCCTCCTACACCCTTGGGAAGTAGGACAGTGCCCTTAACCCCATTGTCCACAACAGGAATGGAAGCACAGAGGGGCTAGGTGACTTGCCCAAGGTCACACAGGGAGCCAGTGGAAGAGCAGGGACTTGACCCAAACCCTAGCCTAGTGTCCTAACTACTGGACCATCCTTCCTCATGCATGTCAGTGTTACATAGATAGGGTGGCCCATGTCCTCAGGTCTAGTGCAGCAGCTTTTCATTGCACCACAGGTAGATAATGGTGACCAAGGGAAGGTCGCCCCAGATGTAAGGAGTGTGACTGGGAAGTCCCTGTGTCCCATGGGGCTAGTGGCAGCAAGTACAACTTAGAACAGCCTGCAAGCTGCTTGCAAAAGGACTGACCTGGCCCAGCCCAGCCCAGCCCAGCCCAGAGTAGGCTTAGGCTGGGGGCATAGGCCATCTTTGCATGCCCTGTCCAGAAGTGGGCTGTGCCCAGCTCTGCCATAGCCATATGAGAAATGACCCACTGCATGGTGCCTTGTAAGGGCCCAGGCTGATAGCCTGGGGCTCTTCTCAGTTACTGCCGCACAAATCAGAAGCTCTGTCACTAGAGACAATGGAGCGAGTGTGATGTAAGCGGGGCGTGAGGCCACGCACCATCCCAGAGCGCGTGGGTAAAGGCTGGCTCCTCCTCGCCTGGACGGGTTTCACATCTAGAGCAGTGTAGCGGGGTGGCACCCCGCTCCTGCCCTGAGGGGCTGGAAACAGCCCTGGGAGAGGGCTGAGGCTGAGAAGCTGGGCTGATTGGCACCAAATGGCGGGACTATCTGCCACCTAAGGAGGGTGAGGAGCCCCGGTGGGCCAGCCTGTATTCCACCCTGGTTCCACGGCCCGCCGGGGATATTGGCTGGAGGCTCCTTCACGGAGCCGTGAGCACGGGCGTACACCTGGCGCGGTTCACCCCAATCCCCGAAGCCTGCCCTTTCTGCGGCGTGAGGGAAGACCTGGCGCACGCCTACCTCGAGTGCGCCAGGTTGCAGCCCCTATTCCGGCTCCTCCGGAACCTCTTGCTGAGGTTCTGGCTGCACTTTTCCCCGCACTTGTTCCTGTTCGCACACCCTGTCCGTGGCCCCACAAAGTCGCGAGACCTCCTCGTCAACCTCCTCCTGGCTCTAGCTAAAGTGTCCATCTACAAGACCAGGAGGAGGATGCTAGACGAGGGGGAGCTCTGTGACTGTGGGGCCTATTTCCGATCCTCCCTCGTGTCACGGATCCGGGCAGAGTTCCACTGGGCAGCGTCCGCTGGCTCCCTCGACAGCTTTGAGGAGCAGTGGGCGCTGTCCGGGGTTCTCTGCTCGGTCTCCCCATCCGGTCTCCTTGTTTTGAACCTTTGACCCTCACTTGATCCCTGTTTTTTCATTAGTTGTCCCCCGGATTTACTTGGCCCCTGGGTCTAGTGGTCCCTCCCGCTAGGCTGGGGGAGGGGCTTTTAGCAGTGGGCGGGCTTGCGCCCGCCCACCTCCTGGGGATACCAATAGGAGCTGGGCTGATTGGCAAAGCAGCCAAGCTGTGGCCAGTTAATCAGGGCCCAGCTGGCCCTTATAAGAGGGCAGTGGGCCTGGAGCAGGCAGTCTCCCTCTGCTTTCAGAGAGGGAAGGGCCTGGCTGCAGGGACCTGAGCAGGTACGTGGAGCGGAGCGGAGCGGAGCGGAGCGGAGCGGAGCAGGACTGGGGAAAGGCCAGAGGAGCTCCGACCTGAGAAAACCCCAGGCTGCGGCCTAGACTTAGGCCAACTGGGTACAGGGATTGCAGGGGGCAGCCCACGGGTAGGCTGAGGCAGCAAGTCCAAACCCCCTTTGCCTGTGATGAGTGGCTGATACTGCAGTCCGCCCCAGTGAGCGGGGACTTGATGGTGTCTGGCAGTAGACTAGGACTGAGGCAAAGTGGGGATAGTGAGTGGGGGTTCCCCCTGGGAGGGGGGAGACCCTGAGGATAAGGCTTGGGGGTATTGTCAGGGGGCAACACCCCTGAGAAAGGGGCACTGGGTCCTGGGAGGGACATGGGGGCCAGAGTGGTCAGGCAGAGCACCGGCCTGCAGAGGGTGCTCCGGAGGCTGGGCGAGCTGATTCCCTGGACAACCAGCAGGAGGCGCTGCAGGGGTGAGTCTGTCGCTTACAAGCAGCTTTTGCTGCATTGTACGTGTCAGGGGCAGGGCTGGCTTTATCACAGGTTTGGGCAGCACCCAGTGAGGTGACGCTATAGTGGTGAGCACTTATAAGCACATATATAGAATAAGGGCCTTGATCCCGGTGGGGATCTCTGGGTGTTGCTTTAGTGACTGACTGAGAGGGACAGCTGGGCCAGATGCCTGGATTCCCAGAACCTCCATTAGCCGATCAGCCGCTTCTGTTCCTTGTAGGATCCTGTATAAGGAGCTGGCTAGTGGAGGGCCTGGTTAGGATCTCAGTGAAAGGCCCTGGGCTCCCTGACAGTAACCCAATGCTACACAGCGGGCTCCAGGCCAGTTGATGTGGGTGGCGCCTCTTGAGCTCGGCTCCCTCGGCGAGCGTGACTTGGTCGTTGTGTGGCCCATCACTGTCCCTTTTGAAAGGAGGGGGAGCGGCTGGCTCTGGGGGCTGGTCCTGGACTGGGCCATCTTGTGCCTGTGGTGTGAGTTCAGCGGTGTGCAGTAGTGGCTAAAGGCTGCTACCATCTCAGGGCAGGTCAGCAGCCAGCCCCCTCTCCCCAAGGTTCCTCCTTGACCCCCTCCAGCCTTCTGTCACCTGTCCCCCTTTCTCTGTTTCCCATCCCCAAGGCCTCCTCCTCCCTGGTCCCAATCTCCTTTCCCAAGGGCCTTCCTCCTCCCAGGCACTCCCTCTCCAAACCCCACTCTCCCAGGCCTCTCCAGGCCCGGTGCCCCCAACCCCCATTTATCTGCCCCCTGGAGGGAGGGTAGAAGGAGACGTTGCTGAAGCTAGGCAGAGAGGAGGCCAGGGAGCTGGGTAGAGAGTGGCCTCTCCTGGCAAGAAGCTGTGACTGCAGCCGTCGCCCGCTTGCCTTGGTCCATCTGGCTGGTCTGCAGGTGGCAGGGAGACAGAGCCAGCACTTGGCATAAGCAGACCAAGCAATTGCTTAGGGCCCCGAGCAACTCCAGGGGGCCCTATTTGCTTTTTATTATAAAAACTTACCTGTTTTGGTATGGGCGGGGAGGGAATATTCCTGCTTAGGGCCCTCAATGGGCTAGCGCCGGCTCTGCTGGGAGAAGGTGAAAGCGTCTGTGGCCTCACACCCTGCACCTCTGCACCCTCTAACTCCCCTCCCTCTGCCAAAAGCAGGAGGTCAACACATCAATGCTCCCTGGGGGAGACGTGCCACTGTGCTCCCCTGTAACTAGTGAGGGCTTTGCCGATGGCCCCTGTTGCTATGGTTATATATTTGTATTACTATAGCATGGACCACATGGTACTGGGTGCTGTACATTATATAGTAAGTGTATTATGGTAGCACCTAGCAGCACCAGCCATGGGCCAGGTCCCCATGGCGCCAGGCGCTGTCCATTATATAGTAGGTGTATTACGGCAGCACTTAGCAGCCCCGGCCATCGGCCAGGTCCCCTTGGTGCCAGGTGCTGTACATTATATAGTAGGTGTATTACAGTAGCACTTAGCAGCCCCAGCCATCAGCCAGGTCCCCTTGGTGCCAGGTGCTGTACAAACACAGAACAGAGAGACATCCCCTGTCCCAAAGAGCATCAATCTGAGCCACTTTGTCAGGGCGAAGGCCAGCACTCACATCCAGCTGACCCCTAGACTTTAGTAGTTCCAGAACCTTCATTGCAGCTTCAGCCGTCTCTGACGTGGGTTCCTCCCTGCTCTCCATTGGCCTATGAATGCAGAACTGGCCTAAGCGCCTGTACCAGCCCATGGGAAAGGACCAGAGTTGAGAGTTTGCCTGTTTCTCCTGGCTGAAGGCACTCTGCCCTTGAGTCTGTGCTTGCACGTTTATGCCTGATTCTCCGAGGTGCTGAGAACCCCCCAGCTCCCTTTCCTAAGCCAAGGCCACGTCTACACTAAGAAAAAAGGTGTTTATTATGGTAGCACCTATGAAGCTGGTCATGGCACATGACCCCATTGTGCTAGGCACTGTACAGCCACTGGACAGAGATGGACTCAACCCCAATAAGCTTACAGTCTAACATGCGTGCCCTAGTGTGTTAAAATCCTAGTGTAGACAGGGCACGTTGTCATTTTAACACTTTAGCTCGGGAGCCTAGGGTTTACCTCAACCTGCTAATGCGTTAAAACAACAATTTGCCCTGTCTGCAATGGGATTTTAACACGTGTTCTGAACACACCCTTCTCCTAGTGGAGACAAGGCGCTGGAGGGTGTCAGTGTCCAGGGCTTTCAGTTCAGCACATTTCACGAGCACTACAAGCCTCTGCTCCCCCACCGCCACCCCAACAACACAACAGGTTAAGGATGGTCAAACATTGCCACACCCAGCCTGGGCATTTGTCAGTAGCTCACATTCCTTCCGATCACAGGGAAATGCTCTTCTCTCCTTGTCCGACGAACTCAGGTGTTTGACAAATGCTGCGGTTCCCTGCAGAAACTCGGGGATCCAGGCACTTCTTTGATTCTCCCTCCTGAGTCACTCCTTCCGGTGTCTGGCTGTCTCCTGAGGCTTTTACAAGGGAGCATCTCCCCGTGCCAGGCTGTTTGCTGTGCTGAGCAGCGGGTGTGAAGCCAAAGATCCTCAGGGGCAGGACTTGATTGCAGGGTTCCATGCGAGGAACCTGTCAGCAGCCTTTTAGCTGTGCCGCAATCCCAACTTGTGTCGCGGTTGCCCAATTCCGACCGGAGGGGTTTGGGAGGTGGCTGTGGCTAGGATAACAAAGCCCTTTTGTTTCCACCAAGGACACCAAGTGTGGAGTTTAAGCCCGGGGTTGATTTCACTTCCTGAGCATCCTTCCGCGGAGGATTTCCCTGAGCCGTCTGTGCCAAGAGCAGCGCTGACTGCAGTTCAAACAGAGCCCGGCCGTCTTTTCCATTGGGTCCTGTTCAGCGGCCAATGGATAGAGAATGTGTTTGTGTCTGGGGCTCGCAGGCCTTGCCTAGGGGTCTGCAAGAGCTGATTGGAAACTGGAAGCAGGACGAGGGGCCCCTTGCAGGTCTGATTTGTGGGCTGGCAAAGCTGCTGTGGCAGAGACTGAGCTGAGCCCCTGGAGAATTCTGGGACTAGCCTACAAGACAGTTTTTCCCCTTTCCCCGCCAGAATCCTCCTTGGACACTGCCGCCTTCCTTTCAGCTCATCTGCCAGGGCAATGCCAGCCTTGCAAGAGAAAATGCAGCAGCCCTCACCCCTGGTTTTGGGTTAGGATAGAGAGGACAGGGCCCCAGCAAGACGCTGCCCATGGTATTTTAGTGGCTTTCTCATTTTCCATAGATCAGAGGCATTTTAATGTGCTCCATGCACCTAAAAAGTCTGTGACTCTGCATTCTGTCTGTGAGACACTCCAGGCAGATTTACACACTGTCGTTAAATCTGCCTTTATCCTGCAGCGAGATAGGAACTGGGGCAGACAGACAGCAACCCTGCCAGCTGAGCTAATGGAGCATCTTCCTGGCCTGCTCAGCTCTTCTTGTGATTCACGCACTGGGGGGAGATAGGCGTTCAGGCCCTGCACACAACTTAGGCGGTCGATCTGCTACGGGTGCTTGGAGGCCTCCACACAAAACAGCTGGGGATGAGGGGGAGAAAAGGAGGACCACCCTAATAATCTTCAGTGCCAGGGTTAGGGCTCTCTCACCTGGGAGGTAGCTGATCCCTGTTCAAATGCTTCCCCCTCATCCGGCAGAGAGAGACTTGAACTGGGAGTCGCCCAGGTCCCGGGTGCATAACACTGGGCTGAAGATTATGGTATCAGGGAGGGGGTCCTCCTCCCCCTCCCATTTGTGTGGAGTTAGGGCAGCCTCTGAACACACCTACTGGATTGAGCCCCACACGCGACCTAGGCAGCCAAACTCTTGTCTTCCCTGGTTTGTGAACTGCCCTGGGGCTTAGGTGGGAGATAAGCGCTCTGGCACTGAGACTGAGGTGCACTCCACGTGCTCAGAGGCAGAAACGTAGGCACCGAGGCTACTTTTACTCCAAAAACATAAGCACCGAGCAATTTTTAGGAGTCTACAGGGTTAGGTGGCAGCCAGCGGGAGTTTTGTGGATCACAATGATGCCTAAAAATGGTACTGTGCCTCAGTTTCCCCCATACGATGGGGATAATAGCACTGCCCTACCTCCCAGAGGACAAATACAGTGAAGATTGTGGGCTTCTCAGATCCTACAGGGTCGGGGGCTATATGGGTGGATACGACAGAGGTTTAAGGTCAGACCTGGTCTGTATTAATATTGGTATAACAGGGCCATGCAGGCAGCCTGTCACTAAAGGTACGTCTACACTATAGACAGAGGTCTGATTGCAGCATTGCAGACCTACCTGAGCTAGCTGTAATCTAGCTAGTGAATCTACAGTAGCTTGGGCTTTAGTGTGGGCCGGCCACCTGACCACTCACGTGGCGAACCAGTGCTGCCACAGCTCCGCTGCTGTTGTTACCCGAGCTGGCTGGATTCAAGCTAGCTCGGGCATACCCGCACATGCTGCACTCACACGTCCAGGTACAGTGTAGACACAGCCTCTCACAGCCCCTGTGCAGGGAAGTAAAGGACAGCTCCGACCCCAAGCTCTGAGACGCAAGCGCTCTGCTACTATGAACAGCTCGGGGAATAGATGGCTCTGGTTCTGCTGCGTGAGTGATCTGCCTTACTTCTCCTTAATCAAGACAGAAATGTAGGCCCATTTGCTAGATCTGTCTGTATTGATTTAGTGCCTGTCTTCCACAGCAGGGTAGCGTCTGCAGCTGTCTCACCACCATCCCTAGCTAGCAGCCAATCAGTGTTACCGAAAGGCAAAGGATGGTGAAATCCCCACGCACCGTGTTATTGTGTGTAAAACTGGGCTTAACTCTGCCAGCCAAGGCTCACCTACACAAGGACCAATCAGATTAAATTAATAGTAGAGACTCCAATAGAAATCAGAGTCCTGTTGTGCTAGCAGCTGTCTACACACTAAGAGGAGTTTTCAAACTACATCGTCAAAGCAGGATAATCATCCTCCTTCTACAGAGACAATTGAGATTGTGATTGCCCCAGGTCACACAGGAAGTCTGTGACTGAGGTGGTATTTGGAGCCAGATCTTCTGAGACTCAGCTCATTTGTTTAACCACAACACTATGCTTCTCTCAGCCATTTCCCCTTATGTTCTGGGGGATAGTCCACCCTCTGTGTCCGCTTCTTCCTTTCTTAAGGCTTAGAGCTAGAAGGGGGCAAAAAATGTAAAAAAAATTCCCTGGAAAGTTTGAAAAATATATAGTCTTTTAAAACTTGCTGTGAAATTTCTTTTTCTATGAAAATGTAATGTGAAAGTGATTTAGCTTTTGAAAACCGTTTTAAATAAAGCAGTATGGTATGTGGTAAAAGAGATCTGGTCTCCAAAAAACCAAGCAATAATATTTATCTGACTGAAAATGAAAACATTTTACCAAAAAAATTGCAGTTCTTCGTTTCCATTGTTTAGCCCCCGTCTTCTCCCCCCACCCCCCAACAAAACAGAAGTGTTCAACAAAAGCGAAATTTCCACAAAAGACTGTTTTGGTTACAAAGCTATTAAATTGTCCAAAAATGTTTTGATGAAAAATTTTGACCAGGTTTTCTTAAAACACATGTGCTTCAGTAAATTTTGGTGTCCTGATCTCTTGAAGAAAAAAGAATGTGCCAAACTTTGTCCTGAATTATACTCCATGTAACTGTGTTAACAGCGTATAAACCAGGGCAGAAATTTGTCCATAGTCATTTATCATATAAGGTCCGGTAGACAGCCAGACACATCAAACTATCCTGCTTATTTCTTAGGGGTAAAAGAGTGAATCTCATTGCAGCTACAGTGAACTTGGAGGATATCTCTGATTTTTGGTAGATTTTTGCTGTTGATAGAGTTTGTCAGAATGTTGATGAAACAGTTTTCTGTCAGAAAATACAATTTTGTCAGAATCTAAACATGTCATGGGAACATGTCAATTTCAACAAATTTTTTGACAGGAAAAAGTTGAAACAAATCATTTCGATTGTCTCACTTTTCAACAAGGTTTGGTTTGACTTTATCATTTTGAATCACTTCGTGTTTACTTTAATATCCAATTAAAATATTCATTTTAATATTACATTATAGTTAGATAATATTCAGTATAATACATGTGCCACATTTTATATTATGATGTTTTGACATTATCAAAATGAAATGTTTACACCTTATTGAAATGAAACCGTTTGACATTACTGAAACAAAATCTTTGAATTATTCTGAATGGAAATATTTCAGAACTTTTGTTCCAGGAGAAATTTGGAACAAAACCAAATTTCAAAGGCAGAATTTCTCATGGAACAGAATTTCCAGTTTCTGACCTGCTCCAGTTATTGGGTTTTCATGACTGTAAAGAGTAGTTGGACTAAGACCCGAACTCCTGCGGCCCAGAGAGCGTGTTCTGAGATACGGTCTGATGGATGCTCACCATCGATGCTCCCTCCCACTTTGTCTTTGGTTTCTAGGTCAGGCATTCATATCTAAGCTAGGACCCCAGGAACTCAGTCATTCCTGGCTGGCGGCTGTTCGGCGCATCTATATGAAATAAGATGATGGGTCTTAGTCCAGTTACATTGTTAGAAACACCAACAGAACCGGCAATTGGCAACCTTGGGAGAGGCAAAGGTTTGAATGGAATACAGAAATGAACTACCCTCAAGGTCCCATAAGAGGTGCTGCCAGGTCACGGTTGCAGCACCTGTCCTGGGCACAGCTTGGAATATTGCACTATGGCTTCCCCTTGCTTTAATTGCTTTTTCCAGACCAGTTCACTCTCCAGGGCTGTCAATTTCTCATGAGTCCGCAGCAAGAAACCCACTTAACTAACAATACAAGCACATCATGCAATGCTGGGTGAACCTCTTATTCATCCGCACGGTTTCTTTCCCCCAGACGCCTGGATGCAAACCTGATTTCCGTGGTGCCCAAGAAGAGTTTTGAGGGACTGCCCTCCTTACGTCACTTGTGGCTGGATGATAATGCCCTGACAGAGATCCCTGTCCAAGCTCTCAGCAACCTTCCAGCCCTGCAGGCCATGACGCTGGCTCTCAACCTAATCTGGCACATTCCTGACTACGCCTTCCAGAACCTCAGCAGCCTCGTTGTACTGTAAGCGCTCGACATTCACTGTATATTTATAGGCTGTTTATATTTGTGTGTGTGAGAATGAGCAGTGCCACTCTCTAGTGGTCAAGCCAGGACGATCCGGATAAAAGACCTACTATTGCTGCTACCTAAGGGAGATCTCCTGTAGCTCAAATGGTAGCAACCAGTGTTTTGAATCAAGCTGATTTTAAAAATGCTAATTATTTGTCATATGAATTTTTTAAATTTGTTTTTCTTTCTAAATTTTCCACAAATTTTTTTCAGCGTTTCAATGAAAAACCACGACTTATTCATTTTTTTGAAAACTGTTTTGTGTAAAAATATTCCAGTTTTTTGCAAACTGAAACCCCACATATTTTGATGTAAATGTGTACCCAAAAGTTTCTGGCTTTTAATTTAAAAAAACCTGGAAAATTTCTACCAAAACTTTCTCAAAACTTTTTGTTTTTTGTCAAAAAGTCCTTTTTTTGTTGGAAAGAAACTTTGACCAAAAACTTTCCTAACCACTCTGAGTTTGGGAGGTGAAGTACAACAGTTCTGATCTCAGCACTGTGTGTGAGAGAGAGATAAAATGATCAGTGGCTATGGGGCTGCTATTCTTTGTAATAATTCTAAACCTACTTGGTACTTTCTAGATTCATAGATTCTAGGGCTGGAAGGGACCTCGAGAGGTCATCGAGTCCAGCCCCCTGCCCTCATGGCAGGACCAATTACTGTCTAGACCATCCCTGATAGACATTTATCTAACCTACTCTTAAATATCTCCAGAGATGGAGATTCCACAACCTCCCTGGGCAGTTTATTCCAGTGTTTAACCACCCTGACAGTTAGGAACTTTTTTGTCCTTACGTTCCAATTGCATAGTAAAAATAATTTACAGTATATTGAACAGTCTAGGAAAATGATACTGCTTCCAATGACTGCTCCATTCCAGATGGAATACATTTATTTCACAGGCACTGAGAAACAGTAAACACTCTACAATCTGTAATTATATGGCAAACGGATGCCTTTGTAATTTCATACTGGGAAGCATCCCTTACATTAACTGGGGGCTTGCATGTTATTTGTCTTCTAAATGGAAACTTACATCTGCAAATTAGTTGGCAATTTATTGGTTGGTGTTGATTAGTATGTTAAAGTGTAATTGCCAAGTAGCCCAGAACCCCTGTATGTACATGCAATAGTTACAGACTTACTTATGGGACGTAAAATGGAGTGCTACCTTATACATGTGTTTTGTAGCCAGCAATAAAGTATCATCAGCATTTAGTGCTCAGGGAAAGCTTAGCAACTGCTTAGGTCTCAGAAGAAAAAGCGTTTGCTGAAGCCTTATAGAAATATGCACTTTTCAAACTTTTATTAAATATTTGACTTCAACCGCTTAGATGGAACGTAAAGGCACATTGGGGAGAAATACTAGGAACAGCTTGAGAAATGTCAGATAATCAGTTTGTTCTCACACAGGATAGGACCAAATGTAGTCATCCCAAGACACTTGCAGTCATCAGTTCAACCACTCATGATGCCATTTGACTTCCATTGCCTTTTGGACTGTTATCTCAACCTCAAAAGCATGCTGCTCTCATACTGGGAATCCCAAACCTTGGATGGGACAAAACTTCTTCACTATGGTGGGAAAGCAGAAGAGTCCTTGATCACAAGATAGAAAGGAGCACCGTCCCACAGACGGCTGGGTATGGAACCTGTGTAAGAGCCTCATCAGACATTGTGGGAGATCATTCAGGATTTTTGTGGGGCTCACAAGTGTTCCACAGAACCAGCTACACAAATTGCCGCCATGTTCACGGTTTCCCCGTGTCGGCACCTAGCCCACAGAAGATCTGATGCTCCCCTTGTGCCCCGACCTTGTGCTGCCTTGCTCCACGCTCAGCCTCAGACGAGACGAACAAGCTTTCCAAAACTTCAGCAAAGAATCTCAGCCTGCCAGCCAGTAAAACTTCCCCACAGCCATGCAAAGAGCATGTGTCTGTCCAAGTGTGAGTATGAGAAGAGAGGCTAGCTGCTGCCATAAACTTAAGTACCCTTCTAGTCTGGGAGTTATTTAACATAAGCACCTGCGGGAGAGGGGAGCTAAGAGCAGATGTGGAGGAGTACCGGGAAAAAGCTGTCATTTATAGGCTGATTAACGCTCACAGACACCCCTCATCAGCAGTTTTGTAGCTGAGAACACGACCTTCCCAGATGCAGCGACGTGCTTTCCTGCTACACACACCTTGGGCCTTTGGGAAAGACACAGCTGATCATCCGGTGACGATGGGATGAACCCACAGAAAAATATACCTGCCTCAATCTGGAATAAATGAGGGGCTTCACCCTCTGCTTATAAATTACACCCCCACGCCCCCACTGAGGAATTCCCTGACCTGTTCCCATTTCTGGTGCAGGTTTGTAACAAGGGTTGCAGAGTGTTTTGAAAGCAGGCCTCTATGTAATCACTCCACCATGCGCCCCTTCCCTGTCTTTGATAACTTCAGCTTCCTTTGCTGTGAGTGTTAGTGCAGTGATGTTCAGTGCTGGCTTGTTTGATATGGCGGCGGGGGGGGCCTGAAGGGGCTGGGAATGGGACACTAAGACTTTCACTCCGGAGTCTGACCCAGCATGGCAGGGATAGAATGTCACTTAGCATCTGTGAGTAGGTCTGGTCGAAAAATTTCCATCCAAACTGGTTTTTGACTAAAAATTGGAATTTTGACAAAATATTTTTTTTTAATTGAAAACCAGAAGGGCTAAAACCAGAAATATTTCAATTTGGATATGCTAGCACCGTGCATCATGGGAATTGTAGTTTATCATAGAAATGTAGGACTGGAAGAGACCTCGGTAGGTCATTTAATCCAGGCTCCTGCTCTGAGGCAGGACTAAGTATTATCTAGACCATCTCTGACAGGTGTTTGTCTAACTTGTTCCTAGAAACTTCCAGTGACTGAGTTTCCATAATCTCCGTAGGCATTTGTTCCAGTGCCAGGGGCGGCTCTCACAATTTTGCCGCCCCAAGCAGGGGCGGCGGCCCTGCCCCTGCCGCAGGCAGACATAGCGGAGCCCCGCCCCCGACGCCTGCTTGCATCAGGGGCAGGGCCCCGCTACATCTGCTTGCATCAGGGGCGGGGCCCCGCTACGTCTGCCTGTGGCGGGGGCCCCCGCCGCAGGCCGTCCCAGTCTGCGGCAGCAAGGGGAGAGCGGTGGACCTGCCGCCCCATTGCCACCGCGGCAGGTGAGAATGGGGCGGCAGTCTGAGTCCCGTGGCGGCAATTCGGCGGCGGGAAGAGCGGACCTGCCGCCGAATTGCCGCCGCGGGACTCGGACTGCCGCCCCATTCTCGCCTGCCACCCCAAGCACCTGCTTGGAAAGCTGGTGCTTGGAGCCGGCCCAGTCCAGCGCTTAACTACTGTACCCTCACAGGAAGCTTTCCCTAAAGTCTAACCTAAATCTCCCTTGCTGCAATTTAAGCCCATTACATCTTGGCCTGGCCTCAATAGTTAAAGAGAACAATTTATCACTTTCCTCTTTAAAACATCCTTTTATGTACTTAAAGACTGTTATCATGTCCTCTCTCGGTCTTTTCTTCTCCAGACTAAACAAACCCAGTTTTTTCAATCTTTCCTTGTCATTTTTCTAGACCTTTAATCATTTTTGTTGCTCTCCTCTGGACTTTCTCCAATTTGCTCCATCTTTCTCAAAGCGTGGTGCCCAGAACTGGACACAGAACTCCAGCTGAGGCCTCACCAGTGCTGAGTGGAAGAATTATTTCTCACGTCTTGCTTTACTTATCTCATCTCCTCCATAGGCTGAACTCCCAGGCTGGACTGCATCTTCCAGGATGCACCACCACCAGGGACTCCCACGACATGCTACCTCCCCCACTCCTTGGGGCATCATGAATGTACTGCAGGGATTGATCCAGCGGTTAGGAGAATGGCTTTTCCTGGTGGGCAGCCTCTCTTACTCCCTGCTCGGTTTGTGGGGAGAGTATCTAACCTGCTGCCTTTCCCTGGGGAGAGAGATGGGAGGCCACAAAGACAAGCCCTGGCTGCAATTACCTGGGAAGAGATGGGGAGGCGGATTGATCAGGCTGAGATGGTGTTTGCTACCAGGGCACCTAGCCTGTCACTCCAGGCAGAGAGGTCCTAGCTGTGCTTTGTTCTTTCAAAGGCCTAATAAAATGCAGCTGCCTGGGGTAGAAGTGGGGTTCAGTCAGCCTCCGGTGTTTGTGTGGGGAGATCTGGGCTCTGTCACACCATGCCATGGCTGGGGGTTGCAGCTTCATTTCCTCGTGTCAGCATGACCCTGAGCAGAGCGGCTAAGGGGTGACCGGACCATGGAGTCTGAGCTGCCCTCTGGCCCTGGAGCTGGTTGAGGGGCGTGCTTTCCTTGCAGTGCTGCTTGCTTGGTAAAGACCATGGGCCATCCTGCTCTCAATCACAAGTGCGGGGAATTCCTCTGAAGTTACTGCAGACTTCCACCAGCAAGAGCGATGCCAGGACCCCACTGGAGCCCTGTCTTGTCACATGGCCAAGAGTGCTCGACTCCATGACAAACAGCCTGACTCAGGTGCCCATCCCTTTGGTATCAAAAGGTTGGCCTTCAGGCTCCCTGTGCTTTGCATCGAGTGAGCTCTCACTCAACCCCTCTGCTCTTCAGCATAGGAGGGATGAAAATGGGGCAGATGCCACTCAGAAGTGGGTGAGAGGAACCGGAACGGCAGTGTCTCCTGTCCCCAAATGTTCAGAAGTCCCTCCAGGAACATGCTGCGTATTCAGGGCCCCACAGGCTTTGGGAAGTCATGGCATGGAGGGGATGGGTCAAGTCAGGGATCAGCTGCTCTCTGTGCCGGTCATCTCTTGGCAGTCACATGGGGAAATACACCCTCCCACTATTACTACCAGTGGGGTTCTGCTCTGAGAAAGAGGCTTGCTTCATGCCCGAGAGAGGAGGCTTCCATGTTTGGGGGCCTGATTTCCAGGGGAGCAGGGGAAGCTGAGCACCCCCAGCTCAAGTTGACTTCAGTGGCAGCTTTGGGCACTCAGCACCTCTGAATATCAGACTCCCCAGTATCTCAAGCTGGGCTCCCCAAACTTGGGGTCTTCTGATAAAATGGCCATAGCATTGGTATGAATCTCTGTGTACCTCAGTTTCCCCAACTGTAAAGTGGGGTTAATGATCCACACCTTTGTAAGACATCTTGGAACCTTTAGTATTAAGAAAAAATATTGCCTAGAGCATCTGGGCTCCATGTCTTGGCCTTTTAGACCACAAAAGCTGCTTCTCTCTCTGAGGGCTGAGCGCTTTGCCTGGGGAAAAGTGAGTTTCCATCTCTAGTACCCGTAGAAGAAATTAATAGCGCTCTATGAAATCCCCTGCTGCTGTCAATTCCAGCTGATTTTATTCATCTCCCAATGAGTCTAACCACTGCTACCCGCTGCTCGGGGTTGTCCGGATGAATTTGCACAGTTCCCATGACCAGATGCCTCTACTGATCTGTGGCAGATTGGGTTTTTGAATGGTTTTTGGCCATGACACTCCCCTATGTCATCTGAGATGTTCACAGTGTGCTGGCAAGATCCCAACTCATTTCAGACTTTGAATTCGATCCAAGGCAATGGAAAACAAGTGACTGGTGGAAAATGAAGCTGGTCACATTGGTCCTTCAAGAGAAAAAATTGAAACATTTAGAAATGAAAGGGATGGAGAATCCACCACTTTCCTTGGTAGTTTATGCCAATGGTTAATCACCCTCACTGTTAAAAATTTGTTTCTAATTTGAATTTGTCTGGCTTTAATTTCCAGTCATTGATGAGAACATAAGAATGGCCAGACTGGGTCAGACCAAAGGTCCATCAAGCCCAGTATCCTGTCTTCTGACAGTGGCCAATGCCAGGTGCCCCAGAGGGAATGAACAGAACAGAGAATCATCAAATGATCCATCCCCTGTCACCCACTCCCAGCTTCTGGCACCATTGATTCTTGTTCTGCCTTTCTCCCCTAGATCTAAGAGGCTGTCGCACCCCATATTTTCTCCCCATGAAGGCACTTATTATGATCAAGTCACCTTGTGATCTTTTTAATAAGCTAATCAGATTACATTTCTTAAATTTCCCACTCTAAGGCATTTTTTCCAGCCCACAAATCATTTTTATGGCTCTTTTCTTCACTCTTTCCAAAATTTCAACGTTGTTTTTAAAATGTGAACACCAGAATTGGCTGCAGTATTCTTGTATTGGTCCCACCAAGGCCATATACAGACGTAAAATCACCTCCCTACTCACTACTCCCGTTTATACATCCTAGGGTTCTTAACAGGCTGGTATCAATGGCACTAATTCTTTCCCCTTGTTTGTAGTCGTTGCACTTAATAGGCAGAAAGACTGAGCTGCTGTCTTCCCCGGAGACTTCCAAGCGGTGGGGGAAGCTTGTATGGCTACTGTCTGTGCCGTGCTTGTTGCTAGACACAGGACTTTGTTCTCCAGGGCTCCTTTCACCCACAGGAAAAGGTATTTGAAAATAAGAATGAAAAGGAAAACGAGACAATTTGCCAGAAGACTTCTGAAAGGAGAATTTGGAATAAATCCTGTTTTAATAGGATGCAGGGCTAAAGCCTGTTGAGAGAGCTTTTAATTGGACGAGAGACCCCCTGTTGGGAATTACTATTTGTTCTTTATGGGAGGCAGGTGGCTCCTGTAATTTTTTCCTGCTGTGCCTTTCCAGTTTCCCAGACTGCAGTGCAGTCACAGCAGATGCAAGGCTGTCTCTCGCCTGGTTGCTTTTCTGACGGAGAGAAACATGTTCAACAACAAATCACGCCTCTCTTCAGCAGGCTGCGTGTGCTCGTCTAACTCCGCAGGGGAGGGAGCCCATTGCAAAGTGCAGACAGCAACCATGATGCATGCTACTTGCATGCCAATATAAACTCTCAGTGCTCTTGCTGGATGCCACACCAGTGGGGAGACCAACTCTGCCTCCTCAGTGAGTTGGATCCCTGTTGCAGGCAGATCCACTGGATTTGCTTCTGCTCCATCACTTGCAAGTTGAGCTATTGTAACCCTGCAAGTTACAGGTCCCCCGCTGTGCTGATCCCCAGAGGATACTGTGACAGACCCAGACAAGTGGGATACAGAAATCTCATAGAAGGCAAATATACTGGCCATTGGATTAACAGTTTTCTGTTCCCTGAGTGACCAGAGCAGGGGCTGCACTAGAACAAGCAGGAACTTTCTGGAACCAATTTAAGGCAGGCAGGCGAATCAGGGCACCTGGGTTTAAAAAGGAGCTCACTTCAGTTTGTGGTGTGGCGTGCGAGGAGCTGGGAGCAAGAGGCACACAAGGAGTTGAGAGTGAGAAGAGTTGATGGACTGAGGAGTACAAGCATCAGCAGACCATCAGGAGGAAGGTCCTGCAGGAAGCATAAAGAAGGTATTGGGAGGAGGCCGTGGGGAAGTAGCCCAGGGAGTTGTAGCTGTCACGCAGCTGTTACAGGAAACCCTATAGACAACTGCAGTCCACAGGGCCCTGGGCTGGAACCCGGAGTAGAGGGCGGGCCCGGGTTCCCCCCAAACTTCCCAACTCCTGATCAGACACAGGAGGAATTTGACTGTGGGTTCTACCAGAGGGGAAGATCTCTGAGGCGATCAAAATCCGCCAATAAGCGCAGGACTCACCAAGGTAGAGGAGGAACTTTGTCACAATACAAATCGATCAAAGCTGCAGCTCGAGAGCCTGGCACTCTAGCTCAAGCTGTAGCAACTCATGCGTCAGCTCTGGAGGCTTCAGCTCAGTCCCAAGTGTTCCGGTCAAGAGAGCGCCGTTGAGCAATTACTCTCCTCTGTACAACTTGAGTCTTGAGACCTGGGAACGTTTCAGGGTTCTCAACATGCCTGGATGTCTCCCCTTTCTCAACAGTCTCTGAAGAACCATGCACCCAGCACATGCCAGCAGCTAAACGAGAGCTGGAGAACAAGGTTTCTGATGCCCCTGTTGGCTGCAATTTCTTTTCCCGTTATTTATTTGGATGGTTGGGATTTTGGTTCGTGGTCTTTTACAGATACATTAAAGAAGTTGGGTTTGATCTTCCCCCCGGTGAGAATCAGCCTCGCTCTATTAAATCAGTACATCTCTGCTGGTTTCCACTGGTTGTGGTTCTGGACTAGGGGGTCAGGGGCCTAGAGTCATGAACAATAGCTAGGATTGGATTTTGTTTTATGTAGATTCTTATACCCAGGATGAACTATGCGCTAATTAATTCAGAAGTTATTAGGCTAGAGGCAGCAGTGCTTAATTTGTGCCAGGGCTGAGCCCCGGCACCTCTAGGGTTGGCGGTTCATAGCCCCGGCACCTGTGGGCTTACCACATAAGTTATTAAAATTAAAAAATTGCTTGAGCCCCAGCACCTCTTTCATTACAAATTAAGCCCTGGGAAGCAGGAACCACTGGGTGAAAGCTCTGGCCTTTGTTACACAGGAGGTCTGACTAGGTTATCATAATGGTCCCTTCTGGCCTTGGAATCTGTGAGCTGAAATTGTCTACATGTTTGGTAGGAGAGTTGGGCTCAGGTGAGCCGTGTGTGCCAAAGGCAGTGCTCAAGTTCTATTAATCAAGGCCTTGTGAATGCCAGGAACATCTCATGGGATTTCCTGCCTTTGCCATCAGTGGAGCTCAGCCCCAGTCTTAGCATTCTCTCAGTATCATGGATCCCACATAGAGCTGGATGGGAAATGTTTTCCCCTGTGAGAATTTGTGAAATTTTGCCCCATGATCCTGGCCTGCAAAGAGAGATGCATGTATTTGTAAACAGGCAGTTAACGTTTGTCCATTGACTTCAAGGGGAGCAGGATGGGCAGAAAGGTTAATCATGGAATTGATCTGTTAATTTTGTCAAACATCCCTCCAGAGAGCGCCAAGTACATGCACAGGAGTAAAATATCTCAAGTCACGGTCAAACCAGCTGTAATTTACCAGGCAGAACTGACTCTCTGAGCCAGGCTTGAACTGACAGACACTGGAGAGGCTGCAATTCCACTTGCTGAAGTAATTTGTTTAACATGGATGGGAAGACGGCAGAAGGAAAGAGGAGTTCATCTCTTCAATTATTTCCCATTCCAACTCGCACTATGAGTCAAAGTCTCCTGTGATTGTTATTTCAGTGTTCTCCGGTAGCAACCGCTAGAGTTAAGGCCAGGCTGCAGTTTCCATTATAACCCCGCTTTTTCAATCACTCACAACTTTCTCAACAACCAAAATATGTCTTTGGGGCTTGGAACTTTCTTTGCTTGGTCTCCAAACGTCTTTAAGCCAAGTTTAAGCAAAACTGGCTCAGTCTTCCTTTCATCCCTCTTCACTGATATGGCCCGAATGAAACTGATGGGATCCTGCAGCTCAAATATTTCTAAACCTAGAAATTTCCAGTCGGGCTTGATTTCTGGTCCTAATGAATGACCAAGATGTGCCACCTTCACTCACATTCAGTGTTGCCATCACTGTCAACATGATGACACATCCCAAAGGGACGTCGCCTCCTTGGAGATGGAGCAATGCCCAGATCAAACTCTATCTCGGACATTCAGTGCTACCTTACTTCTCGAGTGGTCCCCTTGAAATGGATGGAAGGATTGGATGAGAAAGCTGCTACCCAACAGGAGTGAGGGAATCAGAATCTGGCCCCATAGGAGGAAGATAGCTGTTTTTAAAGTCATGAATGTTCCAAGTCAAGGCGTATGCACATGGGGAAGACGTTACCTATTTGTTTCTCTTTGTGATGCCTGGTAAAGGTGTCGAACACTGGCCAGGATGCCTCTGTTAAGATGGCCTGAGATGAGAGAGGATCCGTAACAAGACCTTCATTTCCCCAACGTGTCTGTCCAAATGAAAGCTCTGCATTCTGTACTACTATCTGCCAGCCCATCCTAAGGGAATGCTACTTAATACGTCGCATGCCAGGCCTGGAAGATGAGTAATTTTTGTGGCAGGATCTCAGGGGGAGCAAGGTCCACAGCTGAGGACCCATCACATCTGGAGCCAGAAATGTTGTCCCTGCTACCTGAACTGCAAGCCCTGTCTTTCCTATTTCCTCACGCCCATCATGGTCATTTCAAATGAACAGATGACCTATAGGATTGGGGTTTGGTTTTGCACCTCACTCCTTTGGCATCTCCCATCCCTGGGAACATGCAGGGAGGCACTAGCTACAGTAGATTCAAACCTTTGGCTTGGCAAGTGCAGTATCCAGGTTCAGAGGGACTCAAACGGCTGGCGTCATCTTGGTGTGAAAGCCCAAAGTGATGTAAGGGCAACTTGATCTGAAAATGCCCCATAAAATGTGATGGAGGAAACCATCTGGACGTGGAACATATTTTTTTTGTGACAAAGAGAAATAGCTCCTCTAATCTCCTGACTTGGATTTTTATCTCAATCTTTCTCCTCCTCAGAGAATCACAATTGATCCAAGTTTTCTTGCAGCTGCTTTTTTCTCTCCCCCACTTTCCTCTGGGAGCAGACAGTAAATTTTGCGGTACTGCCCCACCCCCACCCCCCCCATGTCTCCCCAAAATCTGTGTGTTCTCATCGGAATGATTAGATGGAAATGTGCTTCTCTGGGAGAGTCGCGCTGGTTTCCAAACTGCGCTCCAATCGTCACAACCCTCCATTCAACTACCACATAGAGCCTGCCTCCTCCCCGGCTCATAAATCCTCCTGCTTTTACCATGGAACATTTGGCATTGGGATCAGTGTGCGCTCGGCAACGCTTCCTGCACTCGAATCCAGGTGCAGTGAGATTTTTTTTTTTCTGAGCCAAGACAGATTTAGAGCAAGCACGAGTAACGCAAATGTCATTGATCCACCTGATAGCGCGGCCCCAGGCCATTTTAAAGAGGTTGTATTATAGGACTCGATAGTTTGTGTTCCAGAATGCAGACGGGGAAGAGACTGACCATAAATTCTATGGTAATAGATTAATGCCTTACGTCACAGCGGATACAGAATCTGTCTGGGTCTGAATGTGAGGGGCTTGGTATTTATTAGAGGCGAGGCCCCAGGCACATAAAATGGACTGATCCACTGAAGTGGAACACGGCGAATATTCTGTCCCTCTGAGCAGCTACTAGGCTAGTGAGTCCTTACTCATGTGAGGAGTCCCACTGGAATCAAGGGCACTACTCAGGTGAGCAAGGACTCGCAGTCTGTCCCCTTGGCGTTGCCTTCTCTGCTTTACAGCATGTCCCTGGGGCACCTAGGATCCATCTGTCTGGACTGAAAAGATCACTGGAGTAGGATTCTGGAGCGCTGTGCCTTGGCTCGGCCAGGGGGCGCTCACTGACTGGAATGGGAGTCGGGTGGCTAATACCCACGCACACTCATGTACACACTCAGACAGCTGCTGCCAACTTGGAAGGAAGAATCCAGTAACACAGATCCTGGTTCTGCCAAAAACGAAGAGAGAAGCCTGGCCTGCGCTTAAAATGTAGGTTGATATAGCTCTGGCACTCGGGGGTGTGAAAAATCCACCCCTCTGAACTCTGTGCTGCTATAGTCCCTGTAGTGTAGACATGGCCACAGAAATAACACACAGGACTTCCCAATGGGAACCCGTGGGAATGTACCCTGCCTGGGGTCTCAAGGACAGACGTAACATAGGAGACTTTACTGCCCTTACAATAGCAATGGCACACGGATCTCCAGCAGCAGAATTAGCCCAGAAGGGCTTCATAATGCACGGGCCCTCGAGCATCAGAAATACACACACACACACAAGTGCACAATACGTGGCACTGGGACAAAAGACAATGAAGGGAGGAGAAAAACGGGTAAGATTTGCTGATTCAGTGTGGATAAGGCACATCAGAATGTCACATTAGCCACTCGGCTCCAGGGTTAGACATTTTTAAAGCATTGAACTGAAGATAACCTTGATTGCAGTCAAACTGGAGTAAATCCAGAAGTCTAAATCTGGAAGCATTTCCATCTTTCTGCGGGCAAGAGATAATAAAGCTGTGACTGTAGACGACATGGCATTGAACTAAAAGACCAAGACTCATGGGGCTCAGAGGCTTTTCTTTGTTTTGAAACACTTCTAGGTAAAGGCAGCCTGGATTCCACCCATGCATTGAGATCAGTGGGGCAGGGGATGCAAATGAGGACAGGGTTTTGGACCATAGATATTGTAACATTCATTGCAGAAGAAAGAGGTCTGTGCTTAGTCTACTTGGAGCCACCCATGGGGCCTAATGCTATTGGTGGTTGAAAATGCTCGACCGGATAGGGCCCGACATGTGTTAGCCGTGTTGGCCTAAGCTTTTCAAAGCCCAGGGCTTCCTCGTCAAATGAATGGGAGCTGGGCATCCAAACCCACTAAGGAGCTTGGGAAATCTCTGCCTTAGATCCCACGGTGGTGCAAATTGCACACGACGTGTGAGCTGGCTAGGGAGCTCTTTTGTCCGTGTTGCAGTGGTGCCGCTTGGCACTGAGTGGTTGTGCAAACTGAGTGTCATTTGCCAAGAGGCGTGTGGCAGGAAAGGCAGTTCACAGGACGGCGTCCCAGAAAGGGCCACATTCAGAGATGGTGCATGGGAGCTGCTGTAACACACACTATCTTCTAGTCCCAGGTGTCTCGGCGACACTGGCTTAGACCCCTCCAGCTCACTCAGACTCACTTCCTGAAGGGGAAAGGGCTTCAAGAACCTCCAGCCAGATCTGGGCCTATTGCGGTAGAGATAACATTCGAGATAACGGAGGGCACACCCACTTACTAGGAAGAAAATAGGCCTCTGTGCATGGGCTTTATGTGTCGAATTTATAGAAGTCGATATTTTAAAACCCGAATTTATGGAATCGATTGTGTGTGTCCCCACACACAAGCGTTAAGACCATGAGGTCGATTGACTGTGTCCACAGTAGCGGGGCTAGCATCGACTTTCGGAGCATTGCATTGCGGGTAGCTATCCCACAGTTCCCGCAGTCTCCGCCACCCATTGGGATTCTGGGTTGCGATCCCAAAGCCTGATGGGGCAGAAAACATTGTCGCTGGTGGTTCTGGGTACATGTCATCCCTCCCTCCCTCCCTCCCTCCGTGAAAGCAATATTTTTCGCGCCTTTTTTCCGGGGTTTCCGTGTTTGCTACGGAAGCCTGCTCAGCTCACAATTACCGTACATCTCCAGCGTACGCCTGGACATTAGGTCTAGTGGGGATTCAGTCACACTATAATACGGGCAGAGGGATAGCTCAGCGTTCTGAGCGTTGGCCCGCTAAACCCGGGGGTGTGAGTTCAATCCTTGAGGGGGCCATTCCGCCTGAGGCTGGTAGTCGCGGGACTACACAGCAGAAGCTCCTTGCCTTCTAGCTGCAGATGGTGCAATATGCCATAAATGGTCGTGGTCGCGGGACCATACAGCAGAAGCTCCTTGCCTTCTCGCAGCAGATTGTACAACATGATTGGTATTCGTGTGCTCCTGGCCGGCGGCCTATGGTGTGGCTGGCCGGGGGCGCTTGGACATAAATGGGAGTGACCAGAGTGACTCTGGTCATTCTCTTTTTTACGTTTTGTTTAAGGGAGATTCAGTACTGCCTGGAACACGGGCGGAGGGATAGCTCAGCGGTCTGAGCGTTGGCCTGCTAAACCCGGGGTTGCGAGTTCAATCCTTGAGGGGGCCAGGAGATGATGATGGATATCAAGCATATTGTACCATCTGCTGCTAGAAGGGAAGGCGCCTCCTTGCTCACCGCATATTGTACCATCTGCAGCTAGAAGGAAATGAGCCTAACCCTTGCTCCCCCCTCCCTCCGTGAAAGCAACTGAGGGGGGAGCAAAAAATCCTTTCGCGCCTTTTTTCATATGGGCGCCATATTGCTGACTCCATTGTTATCCACCCGCTGCTTCTGCTGCCACTCTGCTGTCCTGCAAACAGCATACCAGGGAAAGCATGGAGCACGATCAGATCACCGCGGCTGTTCTCGCCGTTATGAACACCACGCGCATTGTCCAGGAGTATATGCAGAACGAGAACCAGGAGCTGCTACAGCTACAGCAGGCGAGGAGGCGACAGCAGCACCCTGAGGACAGTGATGAGGACATGGACACAGACCTCTCTCAAAAAAGGCCCCCCCGCAAGGTGGACATCATGGTGTTAATGGGGCTTGTTGATACAGTGGAACGCCGATTCTGGGCCCGGGAAACAAGCACAGACTGGTGGGACCACATAGTGCTGCAGGTCTGGGATGAATCCCAGTGGCTGCGAAACTTTCGCATGCGTAAGGGCACTTTCATGGAACTTTGTGAGTTGCTTTCCCCTGCCCTGAAGCGCCAGAACACCAAGATGAGAGCAGCCCTCACAGTACAGAAGCGACTGGCGATAGCCCTGTGGAAGCTTGCAACGCCAGACAGCTACCGGTCAGTCGCGAATCAATTCGGAGTGGGAAAATCTACAGTGGGGGCTGTTGTGATGGAAGTAGCCAGGGCGATCACCAAGCTGCTGGTACCAAGGGTTGTGAGTCTGGGAAATGTGCAGCTCATACTGGATGGCTTTGCAGCAATGGGGTTCCCGAACTGTGGTGGGGCGATAGATGGAACCCATATCCCTATCTTGGCACCGGACCACCAAGCCAGCGAGTACATAAACCGAAAGGGTTACTTTTCAATAGTGCTGCAAGCACTGGTGGATCACAAGGGACGTTTCACCAACATCAACGTGGGATGGCCGGGAAAGGTACATGACGCTCGCATCTTCAGGAACTCTGGTCTGTTTCGGCTGCTGCAGCAAGGGACTTTCTTCCCAGACCAGAAAATAACCGTTGGGGATGTTGAGATGCCTATAGTTATCCTTGGGGACCCAGCCTACCCCTTAATGCCATGGCTCATGAAGCCATACACAGGTAGCCTGGACAGTAGTCAGGACCTTTTCAACTATAGGCTGAGCAAGTGCAGAATGGTGGTGGAATGTGCATTTGGTTGTTTAAAAGCTCGCTGGCGAAGTTTATTGACTAGGTTAGATCTCAGCGAAAATAATATTCCCATTATTATTACTGCTTGCTGTGCGCTCCACAATATCTGTGAGAGTAAGGGGGAGACGTTTATGGCGGGGTGGGAGGTTGAGGCAAATCGCCTGGCCACTGGTTATGCGCAGCCAGACACCAGGGCTATTACAAGAGTACAGCAGGGTGCGTTGCGCATCAGGGAAGCTTTGAAAACCAGTTTCATGAATGGCCAGGATGCTGTGTGAAAGTTCTGTTTTTCCCCTGTAATGAAAAGCCCCGCCCCTTCATTCACTCTACTTCCCTTTACACAAACCGCCCTGCCCTCCCCCCCTCGATCACCGCTCGCAGAGGAAATAAAGTCATTGTTGCTTAAAAATCATGCATTCTTTATTAATTCGTAAAACACAGAGGGGGAACTATGGGGCTAACTGCCACAGTCTCCCGGGATAGCTGGTGGAGGAAGGGAAGCACCAGGATGGGTGGTGGAGGAGGGGATGAGGGAAGGACAAGGACACACAGCACTTTAAAACTTATTGAATGCCAGCCCTTTCTTGCTTGGACTGTTCTCTTGACTTGAGTGGTTGGGTGCACGGAGGCCGCCCAAACGCGTTCTTGGGCGTCTCGGGGATGAGGTTATGGGACTCGGGAAGGAGGGCTGTTGGTTGCACAGGGGCTGTAGCAGCGGTCTGGGCTCAGGCGGCCTTTCCTGAACCCTACGCCTTTCCTCAGCCATAAGCCGGAGGATTTCCGTTTGATCCTCCAGTAGCCTCAGAATTGCATCCTGCCTTCTCTCTGCACGCTGAGATCGTGCAGACAGGTGGCGTCACCTACTCTCTTCATCCCGCCAGTCATTCTCTTCAGCACGCCACCTGTCCGCACGATCAAATTCTGCCTTCCTGGACTCCGACAGTGTCTGCCTCCACGCATTCTGCTGGGCAGCTTCAGTGTTGGAGGATTCCATGAGTTCTGAGAACATATCGTCTCGATTCCTTTTTTTTTTACTTCTAATCTTCGCTAGCCTCTGGGACGGTGATGAAAGGGGTGGCGTTGAAACATTTGCACCTGCGGGAGGAAACAAACGGGAGAGGAGTAGTTTAAAAGACACATATTAGAGAACAATGCTCCAAACATTACATATCACATATGCATTTGGTCCAAGGTTGCACTTTGCCTGTTATATTGAGGGTCTGCCGGTTTGGTGTGAGAGATCACACAAGCAGGTCCGGCGGGCAACAGAATTCGGCTTGCAGGCAGCCATGGTAAGCCACAGTCTATAGGCTTCTTTAACCTTCATAACATGTGGGAATGTTTTCAAACAGCAACCCCCTCATTTCCCATAACAAACAGCCTTTGGGCTGGCAATTTAAAACTGGTTGGCAATTGAAAAGGGAGGGGCGGCGGTTTTCGGGTTAACGTGCAGCGCGAACCTAATCGACACCCCCCCACACACACAGACACACATCCAAGATGTTCGCTGTTCCCCCTCCCCCCACCGCGTGGGTCACAGCGGGGAAGATTTCCGTTCAGCCACAGGCAAACAGCCCAGCAGGGACGGAGCCCCTCTGAATACCCCCTTAATAAAATTCCCCTATTTCAACCAGGTGACCATGAATGATATCACTCTTCTGAGGATAACACAGACAGACAAAGAACGGATGTTGCTTGAATGCCAGCAAACACCGGGACCATACGCCGCCATGCTTTGCAAAGCAATGATTCCAGACTACGTGCTACTGGCCTGGCGTGGTAGAGTGTGTTACCATGGAGCACAGGATAAGGCTGCCCTCCCCAGAAACCTTTTGCACAGGCTTTGGGAGTACATCCAGGAGATCTTTCTGGAGATGTCCCCGGAGGATTTCTGCTCCATCCCCGAACATGTTAACAGAGTTTTCCAGTAGCTGTAGCTGTACTGGCCGCGAATTGATCATTAAACACGCTTGCTTATAAAACATGTATTAATTAACAGAGGTACACTCACCAGAGGCACCAGAGGTCCCTTCTCCTGCATCGAGCACGCCTTGGGTGGGTTCGTAGGGTACTGGCTCCAGGGTGACAAAGAGTTCCTGGCTGTCGGGGAAAAGGGCTTCTCCACTTCCTTGCTGTGTCTGGGCGCTATTTTCAGCATCATTATCATCATCATGCTCCTCTGTGGTTTCTGATGATCCACATACGGAGTCATACCACATGGGTGGGTCAGTGCTGGCTGCACCTCCTAGAATGGCATGCAGCTCATCATAGAAGCGGCATGTCTGGGGCTCTGACCCAGCGCGTTTGTTTGCATCTCTGGTTTTTTGGTAGGCTTGCCTGAGCTCCTTAATTTTCACGCGGCACTGTTGCGCGTCCCTGTTGTAGCCTCTGTCCTGCATGCCCTTGGAGACTTTGGCATATGTATTGGCGTTTCTTCTTTTGGACCGTAGCTCTGCTAGCACGGTTTCGTCTCCCCATACAGCGATCAGATCGCGTACTTCACCATCAGTCCATGCTGGAGCTCGTCTGCGGTTCTGGGACTCCATCATGGTCACCTCTGCTGATGAGATCTGCGCTCACCTGCAGCTCACCACGCTGGCCAAACAGGAAATGAAATTCAAAAGTTCGCGGGGCTTTTCCTGTCTACCTGGGCGGAGCATTGGAGCTCAGACTGCTGTCCAGAGCGGTCAAATGTTGCACTGTGGGATAGATCCAGGAGGCCAATACCGTCGAATTGCATCCTCACTAGCCTACATCAATTCGGCAATATCGATTTAAGCGCTAATCCCCTCGTTGGGGGTGGAGTGGCGAGATCGATTTTAAGAGCCCTAGAAGTCGATGTTAAGGGCTTCGTCGTGTGGACGGGTGCACGGATCAATCGAAATAACGCTAATAAATTCGACCTAAACTCGTAGTGTAGACCAGGGCTCAACCAGGCATCTGGGGCCCCCTGGGGGGCCTCAGGCAGGTTTCGGGGGTTCCGCCAAGCATAGCCAGTGTTAGACTCGCCATGGATGGGGGGGAGCCGGTACAAATTACCGGGGCCCGGCGGTCCGGAAGGGGCCCGCAGCCTGACTATGTTGCATATGTTTTCTTTTCCTATTCCATATTTCATTTGTATACCAGGCAGGGCATATTTGGGGTTTTTTTGCACATCAATACAAATCCCGTATAAAGATTTTTAGCCGGTCCGCCCTTGCTGGGGGGGGCGAAAAATTTTTTTCACCGGGGCCCGAACCCGCTGTCAGCAGCCCTGAGACTCGCTAGGGCCCAGGGCAGAAAGCCGAAACCCAGCTGCATGGGACTGCAGCCAGGGGCCCCGCCACCCGGGGCAGAAGCCGAAGCCTGAGCAACTTAGCTTCGCGGTGCTCCCTGTGGCATGGGGCCTCGGCCAATTGCCCTGCTTGCCACCCCCAAACGCCGGCCCTGGCTTTTATATGCAGAAAGCAGCTGTTGTGGCACAGGCGGGCTGTGGAGTTTCTATAGCATGTTGGGGGAGGGGGAGCTCAGAAAGAGACAGGTTGAGAATCCCTGATATGCCTCGCTCTCATTTGCTGCACTCTGTGGCCATCCTGAGAGCCTGCCTAGTCGTTTAGCGACTCTCTGCAAGGTGTATTTCCTGCCCCAGCGCCCTTCGTGCGCGAAGCAGCACTCAGCTCTCCGGGCACCCCTGCGTCGTCGCTGCCCAGGGACTGCTGGAGAAAGGCCAGTTGAGTTCGGCCCCATTTAAGCCTCTCTGTTTTCTCTGCAGGCACCTGCACAACAACCGGATCCAGAGCCTGGGGATCAACAGCTTTGGAGGGCTGCACAGCCTGGAAACCCTGTGAGTCGCCCGTTTGCTCTTCGGCGGGGAATAATGCCCTCTGCGAAGGGCTTCTCTGGATCCCTGCCAGCTTGCTAGCAGCGGAGCCAGCATGGGTGATGTGTGTATCCATGCCAGGCCCAGGGGCTAAGCACGGCTCAGCCACACCCTCCCCTTGCACAGGTGCGTGGGGGATGGGGAGTGTGCCTTGGAGGGGAGTTCCAATTGGGGTTACTGGAAGGAGCTGGCGTGTTTTGCAGCCTGTTTGCTGCTCCATGATCTATTATTTTGCTTCCTTCTTGTAACTGCAGTTCCTGGAGGAAAGTGCTGTGAGACTGAGCCATTCCACCAGGTCTCATGGCCTGTTAACAGCTCTCCAGCTCCATTATTCCCCCACAAACGGTAGGGCCTGGCATGCATACAGCTGCTAGCCAGGTTGGGGAGCTAGACCATGCCCCTGAACGCACTGGCTACCCCCCCACGGGGGTACAGCGTGATGACCTTTATCATGATCTGCTGCTCTGCCCTGGTCTCTTATCTATTATCTGATCTGCTGCTCGGCCCCCCAGCCACCCAGATGTCAACACCTCACGCACCATCTCTGCTCACTCTCCCACCATCTGGAAATCGGAACCTTCTAAGGTGTCTCAAGCTGGACACCCAAAGATTAAAGCTGGTTAAAAAAATCAGTGGCCAGGTCTGAAAAATCTTGGCCAAGGTATTTTACAAGCGTTTCATGCCACCCGACAGTTCAAGGATTGTCTCTTGGTCTGGCTGTACAATATCTAGCACAATGGAGCCCTGTTCTTGGTTGGACCCTGGCCACTATTATAATAACCATGATTCTTAATAATAATAATAATGACAAAACAGACAAATTCTCTGGTGTATTCTGTCCTGCGGGCAGGCTAGCATTAGCCTAGACTCCAAGGTTCTTGTAAGTCAGGCATGGATCCTGCTGTAGGACAGGAACTCCATCAGAAAACAGGACTGCTCCTAGCTACCGGCGCTGGGGTGTTGCTGAACTGCAGGAGAGAGCGAAAAGCCTCACCCGGGAGGAGTCCATGCGGCTGCCCTGTGAATGGCCGGGTTTAATGGGCCATGCGCTGGCCTCCTGTGGAAAAACAAACAAACAAGCAAATAAATCCAGGCTCCGAAATGTCCGAGTAGTCGGCTTCTTGCCCTCGGTTGCACAGAAACCTCTCCCTCTGTGCTGGCCTTGGGCAGAACCCAACGAAAGAAGGGGAAGGGGATGGGAATAAACAGAGAGACGACGTGTCCTGTCATAAAAGTGTCGCTCAGAGAGACAGGGCCTTTTCCGTGCTCAGCGGGAAGCTGCTCAGATACTGCAGGCAAACTGCTGGGCCCAGATCATCAAAGATATTTAGTTGCCTAACTCCCATTGGGGCCTAAATACCTTTGAGGAGCTGGGCCGTGGTCCCTAGGTGTGCTTCCCAGAGGGCTGGGGGCAGGGCGGTCTCAGGAAACACTCTCCCTTGCATTTGGACCTACAGAGCCCGAGGCACCCAGAACAGTTTGATGGTTCTCTGGCTGTTCCTGAGGTAGGCAGGGAGGAGGGTGTTAGATTTTGGTACTGGTGGCTTGTGGAGGGGGAGGATCTTCTCCCGATTGCCACTGAAGGTGTCTGTGTGTACTTATAATGGAACCATGAGGCACTCGGTTACCATGGCGGTGGGTGTGGGGCGCGTACCGAGAGAAAGAGAGGCTAGGTTAGATTTTAAGACAGGCACACATTATAGATCAGTGAAAGGATGCCGAGTCGCACATGGGGTGAGGGGAGGCCGCCGTCAACGTGACGTCTCTGCTGTCTGTCCGAGTGTTCCATGTGTGCCCCTCACCATGGCGTCTGATCACCAGCCCTGCCTAGGGCCTGCTGGTGGCAGTTCTTTGTGTTCAACGGTTTGCTTGGATGATGTCAGTGTAGACCAGATGCAACCTTCATGGATTACAGCCTTCCCTAACCCCCCCCCAAACCCCCACACATAACTCCCAGTGTAAAACAGAGGGGGAAAGAATCGGAGACCAGCTGGGAGAAGAGAAATCTCTGTGTACAGAGCTCATACCCAACGTCTGGGGTTTGTGTGTGTCTGGCAGGCAAAGCCAGGGTAGTTTGCTGTGATGATTACATGGTGGAGGCATCAAGGTATCTCGCATTAATGGCCAAGGAAGAGCCTCCCACTGATCAGCAGGCTCTAGCTAGTTCATTGTCCGGGTTCGTTTCAAGCCCCAGGTGACACCTTTCCGTGGACTGGCACGTACATTGCTCCAGATTCTCCTCTCCCTGCAGGCAGCGCCCAGGGGACAGAGTCTAGCTGTAAAGTAGCCGGTGGAGATGGGAGAGGGACGCTCCCTGCAGGAACAAGCCCCTAGGAGCCATGTGACAGTGGCATACGTTACACCAGCCTCCTGCCCAGGCCAACTTGGTGTAACCCAGCCCAGCTGGCTCTCTGCCCCCTCCCCTGTGCAGAGCTCAACAGCAGGGGGAAATAGATAGTGTCCAGGAGACCATTGATCCAGAAAACAGGTGCAGCATGGGACTAGGCTGAGCCAGTTCCCCCCACTGTCCTTCCCCACAGCTGGGGGATCCCTCTCTTTGTCTCCCTCATCTCCTGCCCCCGCAGGGAATTGCCTCTGCGGCTGGAGATGCGTTGCTTTCTCAACTGATCCAAGGAGCCCCCTTGTTGCGTCTCCTCCTTTCTTCCAGGCTCCTACCTGGGGTGCGCGGGAGTGAGGATAAGGAGTGTGCCCCTGGCCTGTTGCAATCGCAGTCCCTGAGTGCGCCACTGGGGGGCACACCTTGGCCCCCAAAGGGCAGGGCCGGTCGATTGGCGCTGCACCACACAAAAGGGGTGTAGCAGTGAGAGCCCACCCCTTGCACCATGGGGCGCTGTGGGAGCGTTCTGTGGGTCTAGCCACTAGACCACACTGCCTCCCCTTTGGACACCTCCTTTAAACTTCTTCCTCTTGCCTCCAATACAGGCTGGGAATATTTTGCTAATCTCACATGTGGTATTTAACCTATTCTTCAGTGTTTCATGGGCCAAATTCTGCTCCCAGTTATTTTATGGGTGTAACCCTAGTGAAGTCAGTGAGCTGGCCAGGGTGTTGCTCAGAGCTAAACCTGTTCCGGCGTTTCCAAGAGGTGTGTTTTGTTCCATGGTGGATATGGGGCCATGTGCCATGTTGTTATGGGTATTACTTCTAAAGCTCAGCAGGGGTAAATACATTTTGGGTGGGGGTTTCAAAGGCACTGATGGGAGCTAGTTACCCAGCTCCCAGAGCTGGAGATTCCCCGCCACATCTAGACAGCTGGGTGGGCCAGGATAGGCAGGGAGAGGGATTGTACTTTGTAAAATACAATCAGATCTTTTAAATCAGCAGATCTCAAACTGTAGGTTGGGACCCCAAAGTGGGTCACAACCCCATTTTACTGTGGTCATCAAGGATGGCTTAGACTTGCTGGGGCTTGGGGCCCAAGCCAAAGCCTGAGGGATTCAGCCCTGGGTGGCAGGGCTCAGGTTACAAGCCCCCTGGCTGGGGCTGAAGCCCTCGAGCTTCGGTTTTGACCCCTTCCCCACCTGGAGTGGTGGGGCTCAGGCTTTGGCTTTGCTCCCTCCCCTCACCCCTCCACCACCACCACCACCACCTGGGGCAGTGGGACTTGGGCGGGTTCAGGCTTCGGTCCCCCCTCCTGGGGTCATGTAGTAATTTTTGCCATCAGAAGGGAGTCGCAGTGCAATGAAGTTTGAGAAGCCCTGTTTTAGATTCAAGAGAGCAATGGCTCCAATTGCTCTGTGCAATCTCTCAGCAGCATTCAGGAATTCTCCTCTACGTGCCCGGTCTGTGCACAGACAGATCACAGGGAGAACTCCCTTTGAGCAGAGACTGCTGCGCTAATCACCTGGAAAAAGGCAAAGAGAAAGTGGGGTTGTGAGCTCCCCTCCTCTGCCCGCCTGATGAGTAGTGTCCCACTGAGCCAGGGCAGCCGTGCATTGCCCCCTTCACAAGGGGGGTGCAAATGGCATGCTGTAGCCCCCTATCCCAGCAGCTCAGGAAGGCGCAGACACCAAAATGTGGCAGGAGAAAGCGGCTAGGTGAAAACGTTTGCCCCCCAGCCTTGCTACTCTGATGTTGGTCTATCTCCAGTTATTACTCTCGAAGGTTTTCATGTGAGCCACTTACTAGAAGGGTATTTTCCCCCTCTGGCTATCCTAAATCTTCGTTATTTAGACATCTCTCATGCAAGATAACAGGCGGAAAGATAACACCTCTGTCTCTCATGTGGTTTGGCGTCTGTTCCAAGCCTCTTGGAGCAACCCAGTGAGGCGTGTCGCCAGTTCACCCGGGGATACAGGAGAATACATGCGAAGGAGCCACACAGATACAACAGGGCTGAGGAAAGAAACCCCAGTAGGGGAACAGCCATGGAGCCAAGATTTAGGTTGGGAAGCTGTTTGAGATGCGCATGTTTTTGGGCCTGTCTGCTAAGACTCCCAAGGAGATTGGGGGTAAATCACAGAGCTCAAGAGACCTTATGTGACACATTCTTTATATAGCACCTTTGGCATGAGTATGAGAAAAGGGTAGTATTCCTTTAAATAGGTTGTGAGCCCTCTAATGGCACTCACTGGGTTCTAGAAGCTGTAGTCAGGCCTGGCATATATATTGCGTATCGTTAGCATACACGGTTATTTGGACTCCACTGGGCAGTGTACTTTCTGCGTGGTATGGCTGCTGTGTAAAGAGCAAAAGATGCTTCCTTTAATGCCAAAGAGCTGGGCAAGAGTTACTAAGAAAACAACGAACCACAATAGGAACAACAGAGGGCGAAAGCCAGCAGCTGGTAGCTCCCCCTGCAAAGGCAAGGTTGGGTTACGTGAGAGGAGAGGGCAGAACCGTAGGGCAGGAGGCTTTGGGTTGAGCTGGCAAGAGGTGAAAGGAAGGAGCCAAGTGGTGCTAAGGAAAACCACGAGCTTTGGAAAGAGCAGAAGTGAGGAATGTCAAAAGCTAAGATGCCAGCCACAGCGTTATCCTGTGTAGGGATCCCGTTGGCCTTGTAAAACGTACTCCAGAATGTACCGCGTTTGGGGCTGTAAAACACAGGCCGTACAGCGCTGGAGCAACGCACACATAAGAACATAAGTTCTTCTTAACACCGTGCACAGTCAACATGTGGAACTCCTTGCCTGAGGAGGTTGTGAAGGCTAGGAATATGATCGGGTTTAAAAGAGAACTGGATAAATTCATGGAGGTTAAGTCCATTAATGGATATTAGCCAGGATGGGTAAGAAATGGTGGCCCTAGCCTCTGTTTGTCAGAGGGTGGTGATGGATGGCAGGAGAGAGATCACTTGATCATTATCTGTTAGGTCCACTCCCTCTGGGGCACCTGGCATTGGCCACTGTCGGTGGACAGGATACTGGGCTGGATGGACCTTTGGTCCGACCCAGTACGGCCATTCTTATATTCTTATCTTCTTATGAGGGCTCCTCTCTGCCCCCTGGCAGGACCCCAGTGCACCTCTGGCTCCAGGCCTGTGGGGCCCCGCCTGTCTCCCCAGAGCTGAGCCGCCTGGGACTGTTGCAGAAGCCTGGCCAGTATTAGCCTGGGCGGGGGGGGGGGGCAGTGTGGGGGGCTTGGCTGGGCCCCTCCAGGCAAGTGTGTCTTGAGGGACCCCGGCCGGGGCAGGCCCTGGCCTGGCTAATCACGCCACTCCTGAAGGGACGGAGCGATTCCCGACCCCGGGACTAGCCCTGGCTGCGCTGCCGACTCAGCCCTGCAGACACAGTCCCCTCCCAGCAGGGCCGGGGAGTGCAGCCAGGAGGCAGGGCATGGGGGAGTGGGTCTCTGGGGAGTCTGGGGGGTGGGGTGGGGAAGATGTATGTTTGGGGCACTAGGGAGTGGGGGTTCTGTGGGTGGTGTTGGGCAGTTGTGGGACTGTGGGCAGGGGAGTGCTGGGCAGGGGTGGTGTTGTGCAGGGCGCTGTGCATTTCTGGGGGAGATCTGGGGGGGCGTGCTGGGCATAGTGCATCATGGGGGGCTCTGGTCATAGGGAGTCAGGGGGGTGTTGGGCAGGGGGCTCTGTGGCATGGCATGGCATGGGCCCCCGAGGGGAAGGGGCACGCTGGCATCACAGGGCCACTGTGCATCTGGCAACTGCTGGTTTGTAAATAGTGCCCTGCCACTGGGCTGGGCGGAGCGGGGCCACCCGTGCCATGCCATGCCCCTGGCTGGCCCCTTGGTCTGGGGACTGACCTCCCTGCACCAGGCTCCACTGCCTCAATGGGGGCCCACAAATATGTTTGGCGCCAGGCCCACAAAAGGTTAATCCAGCCCTGCACAGAAGACAAAACTTCTTATGCCAAAGCTGCAAGAAGGGGCGTTTGCGGCCCGGGGCGCCGGCTCCCGTCACATCCGTGGCAAGGAGACAGGTTTTGGCAAGCCGGCAGGGCATCTGATATGCTAATGGGGTAGGTGGGTGGCATGGCAGGGATCCCAGCATGTCTGCGAACTTGGATGCCTCTCAACTGAAAATTGGCTTTGGCTGGAGCCCTCGAACGTCTGATGGGGAAAGGGGCTCGGCTCCCTCAGCTCCCGGCTCGCTTTACACTGCAAACCGGGCGGTGGCTGCGCACACCTTGCTGTGCGTTATGGCTGGTGCTGTAGGCAGGCCTGAGGGCCGGCTGAGGTCGGGGCCTTGTTGCGCTGGGCACTGCCGCAAAGAGCTCCCCAATAAACCCGGCAGGCAAAGGGAGGGGAAGTGGTGGGTCACTCCAGCCGAGTGGTGTCAGGTGCCGTGGCTCACTGGGGGAGGGATTAGCTTACTGGACAGAAGACGGAGTGGGGGGACTTAGAAGGAAGGGGAAATGCTGGGCAATAGAATAGGGGAGCAGAGAGCAGGAAGGAAGGACAGTTCTCAATTCCCCCTCTCTAGTATGGAGACGGTACCAATAGTCCCTGATCTACCTGGCTGGGAAAGCGGTGAGGGAGGGACTAATGGGTGTTTGCAGAGCACTGTAGAAGGGCTGCAGAACTGACATGAGCAAGAGGGGGGGTGAAGAAGGCTGGGGAGCAGGCAGTCCCCTGGGGCATAGAGAGACGGGGCTGCAGGGACCAAAAAGGGCAGGAAGAGCAGAGATGGGGCATGGATTCGCAGAAGAGAGGGGAAAGGAAGGGAGCGAAGACAGGGCTGGCTCTGGCTTTTTTGCCGCCCCAGGCAAAAAAATAAAATAAAATAAAAGGAAAAAGGGCAGAGCGGAATGTGCCGCCCTAAGATCGGCCTGAATGTGGCCCCTTACAATGTGCCACCCCAAGCATGTGCTTCCTAGGCTGGTGCCTAGAGCCGGCCCTGAGTGAAGAGGGGGAGCGGAGGCCCCTTCCAGACAAAGGAGAGACAAGAAAATCAGAGGCAGAATGGGAGAAAAGGCAGCGACTGGTGTGGAGAGGGATAGACTCTTCTGTGTAGCTGGGAGAGGTGGCTCGGGGTGGGGGTCAGATACCAGGGTGATGGGCCCAGCCTAGGGCCCTCAGTTGACCTGAATAGAGAGGAGAGGGATAAAGAGACAGGGGAGGGGGAAGTGAGGAAGGACCCTCCCAGCGTGGAGGTGAGCGAGGGGTGGAGTTATGGCCGCTCCTTTCCTGCCCTTCGGCATAGACATCCAGCATAGACACCCAGCATCTCTGTATGTGGGGCTTACTCAGGGGAAGGATTCGGAGTGTTTCTGCTACCATCTCACTGGCTTCTGCAGATCCTGCAGCTAAATCCCTGGAGGGAACGGTAGAAAATAAACTACAGTCCTCCCTGATGCCCCCAGAGCTGCCTGGGGAGCGTCTGAACTGTGGCTGTGGGAGAGGGACTGGTACCAGGATCCGGTATCAGTGTCTCCTGCCCTCCCACCCCCACCGACTGTGGTAAAACTGGGGGAGGCGGCAGCCCCTAGCCTACTGCACCCTGAAGGCCTGTGGCTGGAGATGGCAGCCCACTGCAGAGCTGGGGCGGGAGGAGAGGTCCCCAGGCCATAGCTAAGGGAACGTGACTGACAGCCACGCCTTTGGCCTGAGCTGCTCTCTGATGTCCCTTACAGACACACCCCCACCAACACGAACACATGCACACTCACCCTATACATCACACACACACACCCCTCCCACACAAACACCAACAATCACACTTGCGCCCTGTACACCCCTATACACCACAGACCCACCCTCCCATGAACATCAGCACATGCACACACACCCTAGACACCCCACACACACACATCCTATGCACCCCCGTACACACACCCCAACACACGCACATTCCCCGCCCCCACGTACACACACAGGCCGGGCCCTTGTTGAAGCACACTTCCTGTCACCCGCTAGCATGGACCGGGCAGTGCTTTGCAGGACTGGTGGTGGGACTGTCCCTTCACCCATCCATAGAGGGCCACAGAGAGCCATGCATTAAGGAGCTGCCCCATCCCCAGGCCTGACCATATCACCAGTGCCTCCATGCAAGCCCCAGGATGCTGAGGTCTTTCCTGGACCCAGGACTCCTCACCGGTTTGGAGAATACAGCACCCCTACAGCCGGGGGCTTATGTGTGCCTCTCCGGCGCATTGGTTCAGCCAACAGAGTGGTTTCCACCCAACGTGGAGCACAGGGCAGTGTACACACTGCCCTGCCATCAGGCTTCATCCCACCTGCCTGGGGTGACCTGCTTGTTCTCCATCTCTACAGCTCCCCAGTCCCGACACTTCCTCCTCTAATCACAGACGGGAGATGAAATCACTTGAGGGAACAACCCTTCCCTTGTTTAAAAGCCTTTTTATTTAAAAGAAAAGTTCATAAATTAAAAACGTCTCCCGAAAGGACTGATCCCAAACCCGCTGGCCCCAGGCGTCGGATCTGCCTAACCTTGCCTCACAGGAAGTGCCCTCGCCGCAGACTTTCACAATGCGCTGCTCCCATTATGTGGGTAATTAGACGGGCTTTGGAAACGCAGAGAGCAGGGCTGGAACCTACTGATGCCGCTGAATGTTTAGATTTTCTGTAGGGTGGGGGGTAAATGTGTCCTGGGCCACGAAAGCAGGAGGGAGGAAGCTGGGAATCTTCCAGCCGAGACTCCCCCGGGGTTGCTTAACCCTTTCAGGAACATGGGGCACTTGTCGCTGTCTGGGAGAAGCCGTTTGCCAAAGGATGCCCAGGCACTAGTGCAGAATTTGCCTTCCCCGGTGGTGTATGGGAATCCCTGGGCCATGCACAGTTGGGGGAGGGATAGCTCAGTGGTTTGAGCATTGGCCTGCTAAACCCAGGGTTGTGAGTTCAATCCTTGAGGGGGCCATTTAGGGATCTGGGACAAAAATTGGGGATTGGTCCTGCTTTGAGCAGGGGGTTGGATTAGATGACCTCCTAAGGTCCCTTCCAACCCTGAGATTCTATGATTCTATGACCCCTAGGAAGCATACAGTCATAATCCTTGGGCTGTGCACAATTGGGACCCCTGGGCCACGCACAGTCGACATATGCAGCTCTCACCTCAGTTTTGCCGGCAGAGCATTCAAAAACAAAATTGCTTCTCCCAGAAACCTGCCGCCCTAGGCAGCTGCCTAGTTCATCTAGCACTAGAGTGTCTGCTGAACAATCAGGATCCCTGCGACATGCAGTCAAAATCAGTGGGCTGTGCACAGCTCTCTGCGGTGGAGACCCACAGCTCTCTCCCTTTTAACCAGGGTATCTCTCGGCTAAAGAGTTCCCTGCCTTCGCTGTGTTATTCCCTGCAAAAGACAGTCTGCCGAAGCAGGTCTACTTCACTTCTGTCCTCAGATGGTACGCTGTGTAATTATGCCAGTGATAAGTCACCACACAGTGCATCCTTTGCAAGCGCATGTATTCTTAGGGCGAAAGCCCGTAAGGTTTCTCTAGGCTATTGCACGTTAATGACAGATCTGTCACAACCCCAACTTGAGACACACCTTGCCTGATTTTCAGAGGTGCTGAGGGCCCTCGTCGGGTCCAGGTTGAGCTGTGGGAGCTCAGCATTCCCTGACAATCGGTCCTGGAGGGCCTCTCAATTTGGGCACCCCGAAAAGCGAAGCACTCACCTCCCATGGCCCCTGACGAAGACTTTGGCTTGATGATCCGCTCTGTCGTGGGTGCAGCTGGAGAGGGGTTGTTAGCGGCAGGGCAGTTTGGGGGCATAGGGAGACAGAGAGAAAGGGGAAATGCAGAGTCAGGGAGACAGGCCACCTGTCAGGGAGTTCCCTTCCACTGGTACAGGGTGAGTCTTCAGGGCCACTGTCTGCCAGGCACAGCACATTGGAGGCTGTGTAAATAGCCATGAATAACGAGAGTGGCAGCTGGGGAAGCCGACTGGAGAATGCACTGTAGCTTCGGGAGCGCTCCTGCCCAGTGTGCCACCCGACCCGTCTCTGATTTCCATGGGCCCTGCCATGTCCACATATCTGAGGGCACAGACTGAGCCTCTGGCTTCGCTGATCAAGGGCCATTAACACCTCTCCTGCCTCAGGATCTTTGGCGAGGCTATGCCCCGGGTTCATTTTGCTCTGGAATACGCCCCAAGGCAGATGCAACATTTGGGGACTGGGAGCAAGGAGAACCCCACATGGCACAAGCAGCACTGGAGACAGTAAGCTTGGCCCACTGGGTCACGCGTTCCACCCTGAGCTGCTCCTGCTGGTGGAAATGTTCCATCCCAAGGGGGAACTGCTGACCCTCATTGCAGTGGTGTGACCAGGTTTAGAGCACAGGGGGAGCGGAGCTAAAAAAAGGCGCCGGGAGCAGAAAGCGTCAGGAGCAAAAAAAGGCGCCGGGAGCAAAAAAAAAATGCTCTGCAGCAAAAGCCATTGGGAGCAAAAAAAGGCGCCGCTTCTGCTCAGTGGCCCCTGGCTACACTACTGCCTCATTGCTATTTCTTTCCCCCTTTGGTCCGGAGGAACCCCATCCTGTCCCTCTGCCACCTCCCCAGTGTGACCCCCGTCTAGGGTGACCAGATGTCCCGATTTTATAGGGACAGTCCCGGTTTTTGGGTCTTTTTCTTATATAGGCTCCTATTACCCTCCACCCCGTCCCGATTTTTCACACTTGCTGTCTGGTCACCCTACCCCCGTCCCATCCCTCCAACTCCCCAGCCTTGCCCTGTCCCATCCCCCCAACTCCCCAGCGTTACAGTCCCATCCCCTCCAACTCCCTTACATCATCCCATCCCCATGTGTGACCCCATCCCATCCCCCCATCTCTCCAGCATTGCCCATCCCCTTCATCCCCAACTCCCCAGTGTTACTCCATCCATCCCCCAGCGTTACCCCGTCCCAGCCCCCGAGCGCTCCAGCTGCTGATCTCACAACGACCGGACCAAGGCCAACAACCTCCCCAAAGACGCCCTTCGCTCTCAGAGCGGCTCTGAGATGGCTCCTTGTCCCCTGTGCCTCATCTTCCTGGAATTCCCCTCCAGCCCTACGCGGGCTGATGGCCTCGGCGCTGCCTGCCAACGAGTGGCTGAGTCAGGGCAGCTGCTCGCGCTGGAGCAATGAGTCCTCTGTTCCCAGAACATGTGAGCGTGAATCGGTGCCCGATGAAAGGGAGGAAGAATCAGCGCAGGCTAGAGCGGGACCGGAGAGAGGCAGGCTGTGGGCAGACAGGTTCCACCATGCATCTCCCTTTGCACACGCAGCTCTGCCCACGCACCTTGCTCCTGAGCTTCACTCTCCCTGCTACTCCAGCCTTGCCCCCCTTCCCCCAACTCTGCCCGTGTCCCCCAGTCCCATGCTGCAGCCCCCTCTGCTCTCCCTGGCCTGGGTTCCCCACACACACACCTCTGCCAATGCCCCTCAATCGCGAATCACAGCCCCCTGCTCGCCTAGTCCTGGGTTCCTCATGCACAGCTCTGCCAGGGTCTCAGTCCTGCCCCACAGCCCCCTCTAACTCAGGGTTCTGCATGCACACCCACCAGCTCTACCGGTGCCCCTCAATCCCAACCCACAGCCCCCGCTGCCACGCCAGCCCTGACCTTCCTCTCCTGAGCAGAGTGCAGGGTGCAGCTCTTTAGCAATTTGCACAAACAGGGGTTAGTATGAGCACCCCGGCCCCTAACTCATTTCACAAATGACCAACTGTCCATCGGGCTTTGAGCCCACGCCCCTCCGGGATGGCGGAGTGCAACAGCGCTCGGCATTGCCCAGCCCCCATCATTAGCCACACGGTTATAGTCTGCGAGCTGAATCACTGAGGTCCCTGTTGCTTTGTGCTTTGCGGTCAATTTCCTTTGTGTCTTGTAAGTGCTATGTGCTTGTGTCTGCGGGACCCCCCACGAGAGCCCGCCTCTCAAAGGCTTATGTCCAGCTTGTTAACTAAATCAGTTGGAATTGAAAACATATTTAATTCCGTACCTTCATCTGTTACAGAAGAGACAGAAACACTGGTTGGAGCAGACACATTCTGGGCACTGCTACATCTCTAAATAGGGAACAGAGCCCTGCTAGAGATGGACTGGCAGCTGAAGATGTATAAGGCGGGAGCTACAGACAGATGCCTTCCCCCTCCAGTATAAGTTTCAAGCCCGTGTAAACCCCTGGACAGTGACGCAAACACTGTACGCGAGGCAAAGATGGGGCTGTTTCCATGCAAGGCTGGTAAGAATAAATGCCTGGATGGAAGAAATGCTCCATGCTAGCTAAAAAGCTGGCTCTGGGGAGCTCTGACCAGCTTCCCCCAAAGCCAGATGCTGGGTGCTTTCTCTGCCAGAGGTTTGCTGCATTCTGCACGGAGGGAAAGGCGTTTGCACAGGTGAGAAACAGCTAGCCCGGTTCTCCCCGACCCCTGACTCGCTTCTTCCACAAGCAGGGAGCACATGCTAAAGCACCTCCCAGTGCAGCCTTCATTCTGTGTCTTGTGCAGCATCAAGCATTTGCTGGTGCCAATGGGGAATAAACTCACCTCTTCCCCAGTGCACATGTAAGACTTCAGTAATGGCTCAGCAGGGGTGGGCTGTGATCGCTGGTCCCCCCCTGGCTGTGACCTGGCAACAACCTATTTTTTATTTTACCCCATTTCCCACCCTGACCCGCCGGGTTTAATCTCACGCACCTGTTACATCTTGTCCTTTAGCCAGCAAGTTCCAAAAAAGAACTAGATACATTCATGGAGGATAGGTCCATCAATGGCTATTAGCCAGGATGGGCAGGGATGGTGTCCCTAGCCTCTGTTTGCCAGAAGCTGCGAATGAGCGACAGGAAAAGGATCATTTGATGATTCCCTGTTCTGTTCATTCCCGCCGGGGCACCTGGCATTGGCCATTGTCAGAAGACAGGATACGGGGCTAGATGGACCTTTGGTCTGACCCAGTATGGCCGTTCTTATGTTCTTATGATTGTCGCTCACCACCCAGCACCATGGGGCCAAAAATAGCTGTGGCCTGTAGATGCTACCACAACATAAATATGAAATCATCATCATTGCTGGCAACTTAATATGGCTTAATGGGACTGGAGGGTCCAGGAATGGGCTACTTCCAGGTTGCCAGTTCAACTCTGGCTGTGGCCGCTTGCGACCCAAAGTTGCTGTCATGAGATGTTGGTTTGGTGGTCTCTGTGAAATGAGCATAAGCTCTGAACCTGCAATCAGCTCAGTGTTTAGTCCCGTTGTAACAAGGAGCTGTAGTGCCTGGGCATTTTGAAGGGAGCCCTTGTGTTTTTCTACAGTCTATGGAGCAGTGGCACTGAATACGCCTTTAACTCGGCGCCTCTGCACTGTATGGGCATAGCCTTGCTGATGCTTGCCAGCATGCGGTGTGGGCAGACCACCCGCGCTGGCATCCTAATCTTACTTATTATTCACTCTTTAGATCAGGATTGGGTGTCTCTCTCTACAAGCTCAGCCGGAAGCTATGGGCTTGATGCAGGTGAGGTTCTCTCACCTGTGCTATGCAGATGATCATAATGGGCCCTTCAGGCTTTAAATCTATGAATTAGTGATGCTTGATTTGCTCACCATAACCAGTGCCGCAAGCACCACTGGTAACCCAGTTTGCCCGCAGTCTGGTTAGCTGCCAATTAGGTGCACACGCCACCATAACTCCCTAGAGGAGTGTCTGGAGTCGCACTAATCAAGTATCCTGGTCTGCTCAGGGAGACTCCTAGGGAGTTCTAGTGACATTCTGGACTTTGCAGTGGGACTGGAATAACCGGCAAACATCTCACCTCCAGTTTCTAATCTTAATCCATCGGCAGGTTTATTAGCTGCAAATCTGTGGTGTTTTGTGGCTTATGAAAGAATTTATAGTTCCATATAATTTTTGGTTTGGGCTTTCTTTGTGGAACCACTAATAGCCGCTAACAGGCAGAAAATTGAGTTGCACTTATCTTGTTTCCCCCCCCTCTCTTTTTTCTTTTTTTTTTCTGGCCTATTTTAAGTGATTAATAGTTCCAGGCTGCGCATCGTCAGTTTCAAATCGCCCTGGCAGTTACTGTCTGACATAAAGGCTGCGCTGATGTCAATTTGCTTTTATTTCTAAGTAAACAACAGAGTTGGTTGAGATCTTGCAAATATGAAGCTAGAGGCGCTCTATAAAATTAATAATAAATAGTGTCCCACCCAGCTCGCTACGGCTCCAGCGGATGCCGGGTGGGGCGAGGGTAACCTTTAAGCAGTTTTGATTGTAACTAAAGGAGCAGACAGGATCGCCTTAAAAGTCCAGTTGCGGTGTCTGGAGCTGGTGTCTTGGAGCTCGGCAAAGAGAAGTGGTATTTTTATTATAATGTCTCTCGCAGGCCATTCCCCACAACGCTTGGCAGTTCTGTAAAGCCCTGGATCGTGGGCAAAACACCCTCCTGTGAGGCCTGGATCATTTATTCCTTACGTGGAGCTCAACTCGTACAGTGCTGGGGAGGATGGGAAAGGGATGGTGTGTCGGCATCTTCCTATCAGACAGGGTGGGCATGGTACCCCTTTCCCAGCTGGGGCTGTAAGGAGAAAGCCGCCCACCACCCAGCAGAGAGCACCCAGCTCATGCAGTGGGTGATGCACAGATGCTGAATGCAGACCTGGCTCAATCAAGAAGGTCACGTCTCCCTCCCCTGAGCCAGGAGGAGGCTTTGGTCAACCCAGGTAGCCACAGCAGCACCCAGCTGTGGTACACTGCCACCTGGTGGCAAGCATGGGCTTGTGCAGCCTTCCCCGTGTCTTTGCAAGGACCGAACCCAATGACGTGAAGATGAGAAAAAACTTTAGAGAACTAATTATTAACGCTTCTGAACAAATTTTAAATACTGAGGGAGGAAAACAAATTCACAAGGTGTTTTATAAAGATTTTTCACATGACACAGACGGTTGTTATCAGTCACTGCAGGACAAGATCACTCTCTCTCTCTCTGACTCTTCCCATACACCACAACTATCTATCTATCCCCATACACCCCATCTATCTATCTATCTATCTATGTATCTATCTATCTATCTATCTATCTGTCTGTCCCCATACACCCCATCCATCTATCTGTCTGTCTCTTGTCTTTATACTGAACTCATCATCCTGGTACCTGAGTACCTGAGCTCAGAGTGGAGGATGCATCACTGAACTAGATTCCCATCAGTTTTTAGAAAACATGGCTGAGATTGCCTGCCCTTCTTTGCTCTCTTTACACCACATAACAGGGCCAGCGGAGCATAAAGGGGCCCTAAAATCTCTGAATCCAGCCAAGGGAGGATCCCCCCAGCACAGGCACAACGGAAGGAAACCATCACAATGCTGCCCTCTGAGGCTCCCGTCACAACCCTGGCATGGGGCTGAGGGTGAGGTCATGGCACACAGCACTGTGGAGATGCCGGTGACCCTGGGGGCGGCTTCTGTACCTTTGACAGGCTCCTCCCCTTCCCCCTCCCCAAGCACGCCCTTCCCCTCGGGCTGTACGTTCTGTTCTGTACCTCTTAGAGGCACAGCTCAGCATCCCTGGAAGATTAAAGCTGGGAAGCCCCAGTGCTGTAACCAGGGGTAACTTCCTTGAGTGTCTTTGCCCAATCCCGGCTCCACAAAAAGGGCCTCTTCAAGTCTTAAGACTCTGTGGGTGACACCGTGTCCCCACTGAAGTCAATGCTGAAACTCCTACTGACTTCCCCTAGGGCCAGGCTTTCTCCCTAGCTGCACTCAGTCCATCTTTTCCAAAAGACAAACCAGGAGAAGAATTAAAGTTCTGTCACCCACAGGAAAACCAAGACAGGTTAGACAGGATGGGCCAAATTCATCCCCAGAACAAAGGCAGTGGTGTTCACCTGGGACAGAATTGACCCCAGATGCTGGTCTCATTGGTATGGAGACAGATCTCCTGCCGTGTCTTTGCAGAATTAGCATCACTGAATATTCAGCATTGTCTCCCTCCCGCATGGCTCATCACTGCTGCAGCTCCTGAGCTGAGGAATCTGGGAAGTACCTGTCCTCTTTGGCCAACGCTCTTGCCAATATGATTAATGCCTTCATTGTAGGTCATCGGCGTCTCATCAGTAGGGCTCCGTGTTTGTCACAGGGGTCGCGGACGTCTCAGATTCCATGACTTCCTGCGACCTCCATGACCTCTACAGTGGCCAGTGTGGCTGACCCCAGACTGCCCAAGCAGCTGCTCTGGTGGCCCGTCCCCAGCCGCTGATGCCGTGGGCTGGGAGAGGGGCTTCCCCCCACAGCACTCCCTCACCCAAGATTCAAGGGGTATTTATGGTATATGTCATGGACAGGTCACGGGCTGTGATTTTTTTGTTTCTTGCCCGTGACCTGTCCATGACTTTTATTAAAAATGCCCATGATTAAATCGTAGCCTCACCCATCAACACACCCAGCAGTGGGGAGGGGAGTGATGGTTTGCCCTCTACAAGAGCAGAGACGGTTTCCCATGCCAGGGACCTTCTCACTGAAAGTCATGTCGAGAGGTTTTTCTCAGTAGTTACAGGCGGGCTCTTTTTGCGTGAGTAAGGCATGAGCCACACCCGAGTAAGGACTTGGGGAACTGGCCCCACGTAGAATCATGGAAGTGAAAATAACTCTCTGCTTCTTGGCCTCACTGAATTGAGTGAGATGGAAACTCAGTGTAGACCAGCATTTTCCAGAGTTGGGGGCACCTCGGAGATGGACCAGCCAGTGGGGACAAGGGTGGCATATACATCGAGATGGGTAGGCCTCTAACACCACATAGTGGAGGTGCAGACAGATGCAATTTCTTCTTCCAGGCCGGAGGCTCTTGGGAAACACTGGGGCAAAAGATAGCAGGATCCTTTAGAAAAGTCCAGCGTCTCTCCCAGACAGCCCAGGGTTACCTCCAGTCAGACTAGAACAGCGCGAGTGCACCTGGGTCTGCGTCAGTTTCCCAGCCAGCACAATACATAGCAGAGTTCAGGGGTGGCTCGTCTACCCAGAGGTATCTGCTGAAAACAATGCACCCTGGATCTGCCAAGTATTGACAGGGGAATCCGGAGATGCCCGCAGTGCTGGGAAGAAAGGGTGTATTTATTCAGGAGGAACTATTCCTGTACATACTTGCAGACACACTGATGTGCAAACAAAATGTTTAGTCTGCCGATGAAAGAGAAGGGAGCCTGTGTAATAGACTGCCTGAGAGGGGAATAAATTGGAAAGGAAATACAATTTCAGAGCAAAAGAGGGAGCAAATATTAGAGCTTGTGGAATTATTCCTTGCAAATAATATTGGCTGCAAATTGAGGTGCTTTTTTCTGCTAGTGACTCATCTGGGAGCCAAGCCTGGTTTCTGTTGGGAAGCATTTTCCTCCTGTTGACTGCTCATAAACACACCAGCTGTTCATTGGGGTGAAACTCACCCCTGTGCGGGGGCTTAGCCACCACTAAGGACCTGCGAAGCCTGGAGCAGGAACCCAGCCTTGTGCTGTCTGTTGCCCAGTGGGGAATCCCTCCCTATTTGTTTTCCATGGTACGTTGTTGGCCACATAAGCCACATGGTATCGTCTCAGCTCCCTTATTAGTTGCCTGAAATTTTTTAAGTGAGAGAGGTAGGCTTGACCACTGGCTACAGCACTAGCATAGAATTTGGGAGACTTGGATTCCAGTCTCTGCCGTGCCATAGACTTCCTAGGTGACCTCAGGCAAGCCCCTTTGCTGCTCTCTGCCTCAGTTTCCCTATCTGTACAATGGTGACAATAGCCCTGTTGCACAGGGTTGTGTGAGGGTAAATATATTAATGACTGTGAGGTGCTCAGATACTCTGGTGATAGAGGCCAGCGAAGTACCATAGGTCAGATAACAGGTAATGCTTTCCCCCCGCAATAACAGATAGTAGTATGAGCAACAGAGACAGCCCATGTAGTCCTGGGCAGATTACCTGGAGCAGACTTGATGGAGAAACTGACCTGTTACATGTGTAAGCGGGGGAATAGTCCCGCTCTTGTGGGGAACTTTCCTCGTCTCTGCACTACCCCGGTGAAATGGGCTAGCGGAAGGATCTGAGTCCTCGCTCCCACCTCCTTTACCCAGAGGCCTCCCTGCCCTCGAGGACTCCCCTTGCACTCTCCTGTCTGGCAGAGTCCTCGTAACCCCCAACAAGGCTGGGCCCAGGATTCCTGGGGGGCTCGACCCCCAACCTTGCTGTGGTCACCTAGGTCAGGGGGTAGGGTGTCCCCACTCCGGGGTACTCTCTCTAAACAGGATGCTTCCCTGACCCACTGATCACTGCATACAATTGAAAGCAAATGCAAATTATTTAATTAACAATTAATTTGTAACAGGAATAAGGAAGAATGGGAAAGGCTAATGAAAACACATCACCCCGCTCTGTGGCAGGGAACATCTCAACAGTGTCTCTGCAATGTCAGGGCAGTTCAGTCTGTTCCTGTGTAAGTCTCAGGCTCCTTCTCAGGCCCTGGCTGTGCTGCAGGGACGCTGTGGCTTGGACACTTGTTCTGGCGGTGGCCACACGCTCGCAGGCTCTGGGTGGCAGGACCCTTCTTCCCAGCGTTGCCCCCGCCCCGTCGGGGTTACGATCCCCCTGCAAGTCTGACCTGCAGGGCCCCTTGGCTGAGGCCTCTCCCTGCGCTGGGCCCACTGCCCAGGGTCCCCCTCGCTCTCCCCAGCTGCTCACCGCACCCGGCTCCGGACTGCTCCAGTTCCAGCTCCACCGCTCTGCCTCTGCTCCAGCTCCTCTGCCTCAGCACGGCTGCTGCTGCTGCTCTGCCTCCAGCTCCCTGGGCTGCTGCCCTGGGCCCTCTGGCTCTGGCTGCTGCAGCTTCTCCCCCCCAGGGCAGGTCTGTCTCCCTGGACTGCAGCTCTGCTCCCAGGGCAGGTCTGTGTCTCTGGGCTGCTTTTCTGGCCCCTCCAGATCTGGCCCAGCTCACCTCTGCCCTCTCCTCAGCTCGGCCCCACTCACTCAGACTCAGGCACCTTCAGCTCACACGGAGGACGGGATTCACCCTGACCTCCTGACTCCCTGATTCGCCTGCCCGCCCTGTCAATCAGGCTGACCTGGAGCATTGGCCTCTCCCCATTGCCCCTGGGGACTGTCAGTCCCATCGACCCTTCCCCTTTTGGTACTGGGAGCTCTGAATGTTAGTAACGGGATAACAGTCCCCTTACACATGTACTGACCCATGAGCTCAATGCATGGCTTTAATGGGTCAAACCAACTAGGGAGCGCTCTGAACTGACGCGGGGTGGTTCAGACTTAGGGATAGCATCGTCATGTGTATCCTCCCCTTGGTTCGTGTAGGTAGCTCTCAGTGAGTCCAGTGGGATCCCCACCCAAGCAGTTCAGGATAGACTTGTAAATGTGACAAGAAGGTGGAGAGCATGAGCCCAACAATGGGCCCTTGATTGTCTCAGGCAGCTATGGTTACCAGATAGCAACTGTGAAAAAACATGACGGGGATGGAGGATAATAGGCGCTTACATAAGAAAAAGTCCCCAAAAATGGGACTGTCCCTTTAAAAACGGGACATCTGGTCACCCTACAGGCAGCAGGGACAGCCATGTGTCCTGTAAGAAGGGGTGAGGCTGCCAGGATTAGGGAATGTTTAGGCTATTTTAATTCTTTTCTTTTCCATGTCACTGAGTCAGGCTTGGCAGCAATGTCACTGCCACAAGTACAAGCTGGCCTGATATCCTAGACTGGGACAGGGAATTAGCATATAAGGGCATGGCCAGGGGGGAGGTTACAGGGTAATTACCATGTAGGGGTGGGCCCATGGGGGAGTTACAGGGTAACTACCATCTCAGGGTGGGGCCAAGGGAGAATTGCAGGATAATTACCATGTAGGGGTGGGGCCAGGGGAGAATTACAGGGTAATTACCATGTAGGGGTGGGCCCATGGGGGAGTTACAGGGTAACTACCATCTCAGGGTGGGGCCAAGGGAGAATTGCAGGATAATTACCATGTAGAGGTGGGGCCAGGGGAGAATTACAGGATAATTACCATGTAGGGGTGGGCCCATGGGGGAGTTACAGGGTAACTACCATCTCAGGGTGGGGCCAAGGGAGAATTGCAGGATAATTACCATGTAGGGGCAGGGATGGGGAGAATTGTGGGGTAATTACCAGGTGGGGACCTAGGGGTGGGAGTTAGCAAGTAATTAGGCAGCAAATACCATCTCATTGCTGTAAATTCATGGTTCTTTCTGTCTTGTAACCCACAATCCAGGTTCAATGTAATTACTTTGGGGACGATTACGTGTAATTACACAGTAATCTGCAGGAGCCAGTAATTACTCTAATGTTCCAAGGGATTCACCTCTTAAAATCCACTGAGTTACCTGCCAGTAGAAAGGAATCACGTGATATGCATGCCTTGCAATGCTAGTGCTACCTTCAGCACGGGTGCCCTGGCCTTTAAGGGATCAGTAGGACTGGATTGTACCATCTCAAGGTGGAACTGCTTCTCCAGGGAGAGTATCAACTGCATTAAAGCCCCATTGCCAGAGCTGAAATGCTAGGACAGAATTCCCTCTCCAGAGGCAGAATCTGCTCCTGTCTTAGGCACCTTTGCTAGCCACCCCAACCCCCACTCTCTTCCCATTGTGATTGAGGCAACCCCAGCTTCAGCAGGGAGTTGGAACAGGGAGTGGACCAGGCATGGGTGGGGCAGGATGGACTGGCAGAGGGGTCCCCAGAAGATGTATGAAATGGACCTGAGTCTAAGTGAGCCAAAGCCCACCGAAGTCCATTGATGTCAGTAGAGTTGGATCATCCGGTAAACTGGTGTGACTATACCTTATTCCTTCCCCCACTCCCCGCCCCCGCATGTGCAACGCCAGTTCAGACCCCATTAGAGTCTCAACCACCGGCCACCATTTAACCTGCATCTCCCCCTGCCACATCACCACTCAAACTGCTGCTCAGACGCCCAGGGAGGGTAAGATGGGGCAGCTCATGTGATGAAAGGGTCAGAAGACTGCAGCAAGATGAGCAGCTAACGGGAGGATGTAGGAAGGTGCGAGCTAAATGAAACCAACCCCCTTCTGTAAGTTCCAGCTAGCGCCTCTGCGAGCCGGTTACACTAACTTCCCCTCCTGTGCACACCAAGTGTCAGTAGCTCTCCAGGAGTCTAACCCCCACCCCACAACCTTGCGCATCACCTCCACATTCAGTCCAGGAAGTCCAATCCCCATCCCAAAAGCATGAGCATCAGGACTTAATGCTGAGGCTTCCTCGGAGCCTGCTCCATTGCGGCGACTACAGCTAGCCGAGCTGAGCACCTGGGGGCGAGCGGCAGAGCATTCCCGCTGGACGGCCCCCTGTTCTGGAATCCCCTCCTCCTTGCACACCACATTTGGTGCCTGGGAGATGGGGATCAGAGGCCCATGGAACGGCAGCTGCTGTTTGTATCTTGTTTTTGTAAACATGCCCAGATGTGGCGGCAAATGTCTATAACTACAATAGCATGTGAGAGCGAGACTCCAGGGGCGGGGGGAGGGGGCGGTCGGACACAGTGAAGATAGTGAATCAGCCCAACTCGGGCCAACCCTGAGGACTGTTGGGGGGTGGGGGTGAGGATTCCAGACAGGCACATCTTCTAGGCGGCCAGAGCCTGGTCTGGCCCATGCCTGACAATGCCCCTAGCTGGGAATATTCCTGCGGCAGGAATGTGTGTTGTTTCCAGACGTTGGTGGCTGGATCGGCACAGCTGGAAAAACCCATCTCCGATGCTTAATAACCAAGTTTCCATCCCTTCAGAGCACGGACATGCTCCGCTGAGCTCCTAGAGCGGCCTTAATGACTGCGTTTCCTCTCTTTCTTTCAGGGACCTGAACTATAACAAGCTGTTGGAATTCCCAGTAGCCATCAGGACGCTAGGCCGGCTGCAGGAGCTGTGAGACTTCTTATTTATTGCATCCCAATTGAATTCTCGACAAGATAGTAACCAATCTGAGCTGGGGAGAGCAGCCACGCCAAGCCTTCATGCGCTTCCTCCAAACTCCTCCCTACCGTCTCTGTGATCCCCATTAAAATAGCTCATTCCTCCCCACCGTGGCAGTACATGCCTCGCGGGGCCTCATTAGCGTGGAAAGAGCATTTCTAGAAGTCGTGACACTGGCAGGCCAACCGTGATGGGTTTTAACAGATGTGGCCTCTGGCAGAATGCGGGGGGGGGGGAGGGGGAGGAGGAACCACCAGGCAGCACCCACATGGAGCCTGGAGGCGAGGATGCGCACGCCCCCTGGCCTCACAGCTCCCCAGTACTGGCTGGCCTGGCTAAGGACCTGAGCCAAAGCCCATTAGAGCCATAGAGTTTAGGGCCATAAGGGGCCACCAGATCATCCCTTACAGGCCCTCCTGTCAATGGGAGCTGCTCCGTGGACACCAGGAAGGTTTGGATCAGACCCTAAGCTGTTGTGACTGACCCCTTAGTCCCTCCCCCACTGCACATCTCTCCCACTTAGACTTGTTTAGAGCCCCAGCTCTCACTGACGTCCACCCCCAGGATCGGGCCCGTAGAGGCAGCATACCCGTGGAGTTAGCCTTGAGCTTATAAGGTAACCCCCTGCAGTAGCTGCTATTCTCAGCCCCAGCAGCGCCTACAGCCTCCTCTAGCACCCACAGAACCTCTGGGTGTCCACAGCGCACTTGGGACCCTTCTAGTGGCTGGCTCCCCTCTTATTGCCGGGGCCGGGGGAAGGGTCAATATGGCCCGTCCCGATTAACATACAAAGAGGGTCCTTCCTGTGCTGTTTGGACACACACCTCGCCTGTGCAGCCTGCCACGTGCTTGTGTCTGTCCCTCTCAGCACCAGGCCTGGGAGCAACCTTTGGGTCCCGAGAGCCGTGGCAGGTTGCGGTGGCCTGTTCCTCCCACCAGTGTGATCTGTGCTATTGTCCCCTTTTTTCCTTTTCCTCCCCACTCTTACCCCAAGCATCTTCCACCCCAACCTCGCCTGCACTCCCCTCCTGCCATGCCTACCCCTGCTCTGTCTCGCCCACTCAGTTCTTTGTCTCCCCCTGCAACAGTCTAGTGTTTCTCTGCTATGCCAGCCCCCTCTTGGCCGCACCGGTCACACCCGTGCCCAGAGTCGCCGTCTGCTCACCAAGTGGCTTCAGGGAGGCCATGGTGCCCACATCACTGTCCGGCAGAGCAAGGGGAGTGTATGCGCTCGCCCAGCCTGCCGGCAGGGTCACCAGCTCAGCTGGTCAGTGGCTCCACGAGGGGGCCAGTCTGCTGGGGTTAACAACAAGCAGGGCGTGGAACAATTGTCCGTGCAGGTGCCAAGGATGGGCCCCGAGACAGGGGCGAGCCCATTTTGCAGAGAGCCAGGGTTCCCTGGTTATGTATCGACACTGAGGCTGTGCCGCTCACGCGTGGCGATGTAGAGTGGGGGCATGGGGACAAGAGGCAGCCCCATTAGTATTCTGAGGAAGGCTTGGGCGGGGGACAGGTTTTCTTGGTTGGCCAGATGAAGAAGAATTCCGTGTGGGAATACTCTCTCATAGTAGAGCCAAAGGCAGAGCTAGAGCCAACAGCGGGAAGCTGAAATCAGCGTGGAAACAAGAGGCACGTATTTAACAGCCAGGGGAAATTAACCATTGAAATGGGTTCCCGAGGGATGTGCTGGATTGACCATCGCTCGGGGGCTGTTTCTTTCTCAATGATCTGCTGTAGCTCAGCCATACAACTCTGAGCTCAGCGCAGGACTCCTTGGGTGAGCGTCTCTGGCTTAGGTTAGGCTGGAGGGCAGAGCGGAGGATCACAGGGGTCCCTCCTGGGCTTGACCCAATCTGTGACCAGGTGGGAGGCAATTGGGTTCCTGGGCATGGCCAGGAAGTGCTCTGGCCAGCCCTGCATCGAGCCAGCCGTACCACGGACAGGCTGCAAACGTAGTTCAAAGTTGGAGAGACGTAATGGGGAGACTTTTAAAAAAACCTAAAATCCTTGGCTAGAGAAAGTGGCATAAAGTGGGCCCGTTCCTTTCATTGTGCTCCCAGAATCGGACACTCGTCCCTATATTTAACAGCCCCCTCGATCCTGGAGCAATCCCACTGACTTCAATGGAGCTATTCATGGCGTGCCATGCTACTCCACATGAGCAAGGCTAGCCGAATCAGGCCCTAGGTCTAATGTAGCAGGGCTGTCGATGATGCTCCTTCTACATCTGTTTCCATGGCGTGATGGGTGAGACAGAGTCTATGGGCGAGTCTGCACTACAGCTGGGCCTCTGGAGCACCCTACGTTAATGGCGGGGGTTTACCCTTGATGTAGCTAATCCCCCTCCCCGAGAGGGTGTAGCTCGGCTGACAGAAGAATTCTTCCATTAGCTAGCGGTGGCTACACGACTGAACGACAGCACTCGGTGCCAAATTTTGCACAGCCCCGAGCGACACAGTGAGGCCAATCTAATTTTGAGTATAGACCACGCCTAAGGCTCTGATCCCATCCTAGGGGTTGCAGTGGATTCTCCATCAGTGGCCATTTTTAAATCAAGCTGGGATGTTTTTCTAAAAGCTCTGCTCTAGGGATCATAGTAGGGACATTCTCTGGCCTGCGTCATACAGGAGGACAGATGAGATGATCGCAATGGTCCCTTCTGGCCTTGGAATCTATAATTCTGCGTATCCCTTCTGTGTTTCAAATCCTCGCTCCATTTTAAGGTGGTTTCCTTTCCCATCTTCTGACCCAGTCACATCCTGGCCTTTCTCTTCCAACAGGGGTTTCCATAACAACAACATCAAGGCTATTCCAGAGAAGGCATTTGTTGGAAATCCTTTACTCCAAACCATGTAAGCAACGTGAACTGGCTTTCCTACTTCATTCTGTACAGGGGATCTCAGAGCCTCCTTTCACTGGCTGGAGGCTGTGTCCATCATTTCCCGGAATCGTCATCTGACATGCATGTGCCGGGGAGGCGGGGATGGGATGAAAGAAGGACCCTAATGTAAGATGAAGGTTTGCCTCTTAGTTCTTCCCCTCCTGTCCTCTAATCCCCTGCTTTTCCCATGTGTCCCCCTAACCCCAGATCTGATGGCTCCAGTCTCACATGAAGCCCTTACAGAGGCAGCGAGCTGAACAGAACATTTGTACAGCAGTGGTATTGCTGTGTGTAACAGACAGCGGTGGAGGGGTTTCTCCACCCCTCTCCAGATGTTAGCCCACAGTGATGCTTAGAGCCCGCGCTTGGCACTTGTTTGTGACCGCTGTAGCTGCGAACCTGGGCCGCGGCTAGGGGGAGCTGAGCCAAGCCAGTTCGGCAGGCCACGATCACCTCCCCAGACCCAGCGGGGGGTGAAGGCCTGTGGGTAGGATGCCCACTCCCATCCCACCATGCAGGTTTTCCAGGCACTTCTCCCTCTGCTCCCCCCACCACACTTTTGGCAATGAGTTGGTGGAAGCTCTGACGGGCTGGTTCCGTAAGTCGCATGGGAGAATCCCACCTTCTGGCAGTGAGTGACACGGGGCACTGCTCCGCTCTGAGGGATGGGAAAAGAAAATCAGAGCCTCAGGCCCGTTCCATGCGGCACGCACAGCAGTTTGGTTTCACAGGGGAGCAGCTCCATTGCGCCATGCGCCTTCTAGGAGGCACCTGCAGCCCAGGACTTCATGGGGGCTTCATGGAAGCACCTGCAGCCCAGCAGGCAAAGCAAGGGCCGCAGAGCGCTTCCCCACCTGCAGCAGGATTACAGGGCCCTCCCTTCAGTGCCCAGCCTGGGTTGGCGTCTGTAGCATAGGCAGGAATGATCTGGAGCAGGTGGGCTCACCACGAGGTTGCCGAAATCTCTTGCACAGCTCATTCCTAGCCACTTCCGCGGCTTTGGCCTAACACTAGCATCTCCTCCAGGCCGCACAGGGTAACCTACGCTGGGTATTTGTCTCCTTTGCAGCCATTTTTATGACAATCCCATCCAGTTTGTCGGACAGTCCGCGTTCCAGTTCTTGCCAAAGCTGCACACTCTGTAAGTTCATCACTCAGGTGCTTAAAGAGGTAACGCAACTGGCAATCCAAGCCTCCGGGGCCAGCGGACCGGGCATCGTCCATCCCCCTTGCCCCTTTGCCTTCCAAGCCTCGTGTCTGGAAGTACCTTCACCAGGGGATCTTGGCAGAGTGCTGCATGGCCCATGTTAATGACCCAGATGTCCACGGTCACTCAGAGCAACCGTTCTGAGAGGGGCCTCCTTTCTCACTGCAAGCGCGGAGACCCATCCCACTCACCAGACATTGATGTGCCTCCCACCACGGCCCCGCTTGAGCCGCAGACGCTTTACTTGCTGCATGCTCCGTGTGCCGAGCCTCACACTGCTGTGCAGCACTGCCCGGCCCTGGCAATGCCGTGCTGCCAGGCAGAGACTTCACGGGGACAGCGGCTCACAGAACAGACACACAGTAATGTGTGTCACAATTGGAAACAGCCGCTTTCCCCCTAACGTGCATTAGCCTGCATCTCCTCTGGCACCACTTGCCATTGTGCGGTGCATCTTCTTGACCAGCCAGGCCCCCACATGGGGTGTTTTGCAGCCAACCCTCCTCCGCTGGTGAGAGCAGATGGGTCCATGGCAGAGATAACCTCAAATGTGCTCTCTTTACAAGCCTCATAAAGCCGCTGGGTGCATAGTTATATGCTCCAGCTAATAAAATAACTTCTAACGAGAACCCCACAGTGTTCTTTAGCTCCCTGGGATAAAGGCACCAGGGAGCTTGGAGGAGATCCCCTACCATAATTTGGTATTGTTTGAAGCAATTTGCCAAGAATGTCAGGGTTTGGAGGGGGCGGGGTTCTGACCCTGCCAAGTTTCCTGGGGAATAAATGCCTGCGTCCCTGGTTCAATGCATCTGTGCCCTGCTCCACACCCCAGCCAGTGGTGGCCCGCTCCTGGGAGAGGTATCTTCAGGAGTGGAGGTGCTTCCCACCTTCCTAGCTTGGCTTGGGCTACCACTAGCCAGCTGCCAAAGCTTTTGGGAGCAGCAGGGATTTGGAAGCTCCGGCACCTGCCCTCGTTCCTTCCAGTTTGCTCTGCCCATCTTCCATATGACCCCCCCGAGCTTGTCCGTCCTTCTCTGCAGGTCACTGAACGGAGCGACAGACATCAGAGAATTCCCAGACCTTAAAGGAACCACCAGCCTAGAAATTCTGTGAGTGGCAAGTCTCCCTCTTCCACGTTCCTCATGGTGTTCCTTCCAGGCTTGGGCATGGACTCGGAGGAGACAGCGTTTACTAGCCTATGCAGTGCAGGGTCTTAGACACCATGGGAGACTCCACTGCCTGTCATCTAGGCTCCTCTCTGCAGCTGCTGCCAGTAACTCCTCCTGGAGTCCCCCACCTGTGCCCTCCATGTGTCTCTTTGCCACTGTGTTCTCCGGCTTGCTACCTCCTCCCTACTTGGTCTGGAAAAAGCCAGCTACCCACAGGGCCCTCCAGAAATTATATCCAGCACCAGCCATTCAGTCCCAGCTCCCACGTCATTCCCTGGGGGAAGAAGGGGGCACTGCGCTGCAGGAAGGCAGAGGCAAAGAAGTCCAGAGGGTCGGAAATGTGCAGCCTTTGAAACTCACCCCACTTCCCATGGGGGTGCCTTGAATTCCTCTAGGAACCAGCTCGGCTCAGCCTTAACCCGGATGTCCTCCTCTTCCCAGAACCCGACCCAGGGCAGCCAGGTGCCCAGGCTCCCAGGGATGAGCCTTCCCTGCAATGCTCTGTCCTCAGCTGGCCTCACCCCCCCATTCTGTAAGGCCAGCTACCTCCCGTCAGTCCCAGGACCCATCTCTCCAGGATCCTGACACTCCCGGGAGATCGGAGAGCTCCACGAACAGGGACCCTGCTGACACTGCAGAACCTCCCACCATTTCTGCAGGGCCTTATATTCCCCCACTACCAGCCCCAGTGGCCCTGCACAGCCCTGATCCCCGGACGGAGGGTGCTCTGGGGATGTCTGTGGGACCAGCACATTCCCCTTCCACAGTCTCCAAGGAGAAGCCCATTGGCAGGTTAGGTGTAGAACCAAGCAACCCGTGAGCCCCTGGGCATGTTAAACTCGTCCCTCCCCTCCCCCAGCCCAGTGCAGGGTCCTTCCTCCCTGTTGCCAAGTCACCCTTAATTTCTCACCACGTGCTTTGCTTTTTCATTTGCTCCGTCCTCCCCCAGCGAGGGCTGGGCTCTCTGCATGCCAGCTTCTCAATAGCCCCTTCTGTCTCCTTCATGCCCCCAGGACCTTGACCCGGGCAGGGATCCGTTTACTTCCCAGAGGAATGTGCCAGCAGCTGCCCAGCCTCCGAGTCCTGTGAGTAACCCACATCCTTCTCCACCCTATTTCACTGCCCCATTCTTTGGTTTGCTTGTTTGATCCCAGCACAGCGCCCAGTGAGGCAGCTCTGGGCTCCGGGACATTAGCTAATAAGACACGCGCTGGGCTTGACTTCTCTCTGCTCTGAGGCTGTGTGTGCTATTCTCCCCAGTGTCAGGGCGGAGTGGAGTGGGTGCGAAGTGCTACCAAGTCGGCATGGCCGTATTTTGCCCCTGCTTTGCACGGGTACCAATGGCACACCAAGTGCAGGGCTGGGGGGAATCCTACCCGCTTTGCACAAGGCATTGCGCCAAACAAACCGAGGCCTCTGAGCCCCACCAAGCACAACTCCTGGTAGAGTGGGGGCTCCCCCGTGTGCCTACAATGCAGCACTGATTAAGGGTGTCTGGACCTGATTCACTTCTCGCTTACCTGGTGTAAATCAGGAGTGACCCCAGCAATGATGTGACACTGGTGTCGGTGAGAGGGGGATCAGTCCCTAAGTCTTTCCTGATGCAATGTGTGACCATCACCAGAGCTGGTTGGAAAGTGGGGTTTTTTCCCCATGGAAAATTTCAACTTTTTGGCAAAAAATTGAAAACTGAACATATTCAGTGGAAAAACTTTTGGCCAAAAAAATATGAAAATTTGATTCGGAAATGCTGCCGAGATGCCACATGGGACTCTAGTGCTGATGCCTTATGCTCCCATTCTCCTCTATGGGCCGGTCTCTTTGGCCAGACTACATTTCCCATGCTGCACCCTGGTCTCCTTTCTTGTTGAGCCGCTGTGGTGTATCCTGGGAGACCCTGGCTGTGGTGAATTGTGGGAGACCTAGTCTGGCAGGGGAACACAGATCATAGAGGAGACTGGGAGTATCAGGCAACTGACCTCCAACTCCCAGGAGGCACCGGGGTAGCAATTCTGAATAAACAAAATTAGGTTTTGACCAAATTGTTTCAGTCAATTTGGGGATTTTTTTGGAAAAAGGGATCAAAATTTTCCACTGAAAACAGAGACTTTTTGTGAAAATTTTCATTTAGTCAAAACCCCACTTTTGGTTGAAAAACTGTCTGGATGGAAAATTTTTGACCAGCTTTACCTGTCATGCTTTCCTCTCCTCCGTGAACTGGATGGTTTTGCCTCTTTCTCTAATATTTTCCTTGGTGCCTTTTCTCTACCTCAGGCCGTTAATTCGATTAATTATTGATGGGAGACAGAAAGGCTGTTAAAAACATATCTTTTTTATAGTGATCTCAGGTCAGGCAAAAGCAAGGGTCAATGTCTGTGTGGCGTGGTAGCATGGTCTAGTGGTTAAAGCAGGAGACTAGCTCTCTCTCTCCCTAAGGTACTTCTCTGGCCTCCAGCACCATGGTATCTCAGCATCTCACAATCGTTAATGTATTTATTTTCACACATCCCTGTGAGGCAGGACAGTGCTATTAGCCCTTTTGTACAGATGGGGTACTGAGGCCCAAAGAGACTAAATGACTGCTCCAAGGTCACACGGGAAGCCTGTGGCTGAATTAAGAACTGACCCTGCTAGGAGTTAGGACTCAGGGACTCTGTCACTGACTGTACGTCCTCGGGCAAGTCACTCATCACTCTATGCCTCAGTTTCCCCACCTGTACAGTGAGGACACAGCTCACGGGAGGCATAGTTAATGTTTGTAAAGTGCGTTAAGACTCTGGGCTGGATGGTGCCATAGAAATACAAAGTATAAGGACTAACGGTTGTCCGGGGGGGTGGGAGGTTGAGGGCAAACGCTTGCTGACTGGTGCAGTGTGGGGCACAGATGGCACGGCAAGGACTTGGGGTGGGGGGGATCACGTTTTGAATCACGTCCTGGGATGGGGGAGACGCAGCTGACAGGCAGGAACATCCTGCACTGGCTGTCATGATACACTGAACATGCCAGAGAAGGGTTAAAAATCAGGATCAGGCCAGTGGTGCAGCTTGGTGCATGTGCAGTGCCAGGGAGAACAAGCACCACCACCACCCCGACTACCCTGTGCGCTAACGTGCCTCCTGGCCTCTGAAAGCGCATCTGCAGTGCTCATCCATCCACAGGTGCAGGAGGGGAGCCTTGACTTGCACATTCCCCTGCTCTGCCTGTGCAAAGGCAAGGCTTCATGCAGGCAAAAGCAGGCATCCCCAAATGTTGCAGCTGTCTCTGGGGCGGGGGCTGGGTGGGGAGAGCTGCGCAGCCCTGCCCCTCAAGAAAGCCAATCCCCAGCAGTAGAAGTGGCTGGCATGTGACGGATGGAGCTGCGCTGGGGCTGGGTTAGCAGGTGAGCCATCGAGCAATTCGTGCATAATGCAAGGAAATGAACGAGGAAATCAGTGTGTGCACTGAGCGGATATGCCTCTGTGCCGGGGTTTCCTGCTTTCCCCAGCTGCACGGCCCGAGGTCAGTCCGCTCCCCTCCTTAGCAATATCTGCTTTCCAAGAATGCTCTCGGGATGGCTCGCTTTGCGTTTAATCTCCTGCCATGTCTGTGGCATTCCTTTCCCACAGCGAACTCTCGCACAATCAAATCGAGGAGCTGCCCAGTTTCCACAGGTGCCAGCGGCTGGAAGAAATGTGAGTCAAGAAATTCCTTCATTCAAAGCTTGGTTCGGGGACGGGGGCCCTCTCGGTGGTAGTGAGGCGATCCTGGCTCTGAGGAGACCCGAGGGACTGAGCAAGGCGTGGGAGATCCAGTTCCAAGGAGATAAAAACTCAGCCGGGCTTCTGCCAGGACTCAAATCCATGTTGGGGGTGAAAAGTTCAGTTCACTAACACTGGACCCACATCCCCTGAAATAAGCAGGAGAGAGGCTGTGCTAAGGGCCCAGCACCATCCGGGGAGCACTGAGAATTAGTATTATTATGTGGAATAGTCGCCCCAGCCATGGACCAAGGCCCGTTGTGCTAGGTGCTGTACAAACATGGAACAAGGAGATGCTCCCTGCCCCAAAGAACTTAACTCACAAGGAGCCTTCTCTGGAGAGAGCCCAGCCCCAGGAGGAGAAAGAAGGGCTTGATTGCATTGAGCTCTGCCTTAACGTCGTACGAAGTTTAATTCCCCATCTGAGCATCCCCTGATCTATTCCAGCCGGAATAGATAATAGGTGTATATCTATATCACCATGGTAGCGAAGGTTAGGACTTTCAAAAGGGCCTTAGCGAGTTAGGTACCTATATCCCATTGAATTTGCCTTGGGCCCAGGTATCCTGTGATTCTACAGCTGCAGAATTGGCTGTGGAATTCACCTACTTGCCGTGGAGCTGTGCTCCACAATCGGACCTTTCATTTAAAATGATATGTGTCTAGCCTTTATGGCTGGGGAGAAAACCTTGAAAATAGAAACTGAGTGTAATCAGTGTCATGGGGTCTGCCTGAGTCTGCAGACAGCCTGAACCAAGAGGTGCTCGGGAACAGCACAGAGGCCTGGCAGGGGAGCAGGCAGACATGAGGGCTCAGGTTGAGTCCTACAAAGCATTACAGCTGAAGATGAGATGCTTGAATGTGTTTCAGTAGGCAAGAGGAAGGGAGGGTAGGTCACCCACTCACCGCTGGCAGCAGGACAGGTGGCATTGCTTGAGAAGCACGGATTCCACTTAGGGGCGTGGTGGAGTCTTCATCAGCTGAAGACTTTACAGCAAGATTGGGTGTCTCTACCTAGAAACGCTGCTCTAGCTCGACCGCAAGTTATGGGCTGGATGCAGGGATCCCTGGGTGAGCTTCTCTGACATGCGTTAGGCAGCAGGTCAGAGCAGATGCTCAGAATGGCTCCTCTGGCCTTTCTGAATGTGTGACTTAGAGACAGACTGGGCTGCGAATAGTACCTGGTATTGTGGGCAGTGCAGAGAAGAGCTCTGTGACGGATCGCACCTCACGGAGTGCCTGGGGAGTGTATGGTTCCATAAGCCGGTGCAGCATGGCTCCAGCCATGGCCCTGATCCCTTCCCACCCCCCTTGGGTGGCTTGTGCCCTGGGTTGCCAGAGGGGCGTGGTCTCTGCATTCAGGGGAATGCAGGGACAGGGACTGCACGTGGCACATGGCTGAGACTTAAAGAGGGCGCAAAGCATGGGATTTGGAGATGGTGGGTCAGAGCACACGCCTCCAAATGGCTCTTTGCGAAGGGCTAGATTGCATCTGCTCCTTGCACGTGCGTGTGCGTGCACACACTCACTCTCTCACGCTAGGGTCAGTCACTGTCTAGCCCTATAGCGAAGAGCCATTCGGGGCGTGCGTTAAGACTCACCACCGCCAAGCTTTGCCTTGCTGTGAAGCACCCAAGCTCCATGGTGGGACGGCGCATGGAATGGGAGCAGTGGCCCGGAAAGGCTGGGAACACGGGAGGATTTGACAAGCCCAGACAGATGGTTCTTTTGCTCTGCAGCGGGCGGGGGTGTGTGTGAAAGGGAACCCTGTCTGAGACCCAGCGTGGCGCTTGAGAGGGCTGGGTTTCGGTTGCTTTGTGTCCTGACCCGCTCACCCCTTGAAATAAGAGCAGGGTTGACAAGCTTTCTTCTGCTGCCGGGGGCCCGGAGAGATCCTCTCTCTCATGCCAGCCTCTCTGTCTTTTCAGAGGCCTCCAGCACAACAGGATCCATGAAATCAGAGCAGACACCTTCGGGCAGCTCGCGGCCCTGCGCTCCCTGTGAGTACCCCGGGGCTCTTTGTTATGGGGAAGGGGAACCGTGGGCTCACTGCCAGGTTTGTGCAGGGTGCTCCCGCAGTCCCACACCTGAAAGCTTTGCTTGCACTGCTAGGCTCTTGGGTCCCAAACACCCACCATGGGGCAGCAATGGATCACGGGGCTATACAGGCACATGGGATAAAAGCGCTTTGGGCTGGTGAACCCAGCTCCAGGCAGAGAACTCAAGGACTCTGGCAGTGGCTGGGTGTAGATCATGCCAATAATGGCAGCGCACGGAAGTGAATGGAGCACAGTGCAGAAAACACACACACTAATATATGTATGTGTGCCCCACAAATACACAGACGCCCTCCGTACACACACCACGTACACTAACCACACATATTAACCCCACAGAAACACATACACACCACACATGCTAATCACACGCAAACATACGCACACTACGCAGCACCTGTACTAACTACACAAACACACAGACGCTACACCCCACTCGTACTAAACACACACGTTTACGCACTACTTACTACACCTACCAGCTGCACACAGATGCTGTTCACCACACATGCCACATCTATTAACCACACCCATTCACCCACTCTATCCCGCGTGTTCCAACTACACACACACAAACTCATATGGACACACAACCGCGCACTAACCACATCCATTTGCGCCATGCACGCTAATGCATACACACCAGCACTTCGCACACACTTGCACGCCCAGTCCCTACAGATTCTGGCCCTGCTTTCCCATTCCTGGGGGCCTCCCTGTTGTGTCACTGTATGGGAGCAGAGTGTATCTGTGTCAGTAGCCTGCTGCTTTGGCACTAAGGGGAAGCCATGAGCTGCCAGAACCTTGGAGTTTAGTATTTCAATGCAAAAGTCCCCAGACTTGCAGAAAGAAACCCAAGGCGGGCGGGGGATCGTTCCTCAGGGGCCAGACATCTTGGGCCCTGACAGGGGCTGTGCAGCCTTCGTGCTAACAGAGCTGGATTCCAAAGCTCCAGGGGGTACGGATCTGGCCTAGCTTGATATCGGATGGCTTCCCCGCTGAGAGAGAGCCTGGGACAGTCAGTGATAATGCCCAGAGTCCCAGCAGCCTGGGGGAGAATGCAGGGAGGGAAGAAGGGACATGGGAGAGGAAAAGGAGAACGCACATGCCAGCGGAGGGGACTCAGAAGGTTTTACTGGGGATCCATTCAGGGCTGATGAGAATTTGGCCTTCCTCAATAAGAGAGGGGTCTCCCCAGGCCGTGGGGAGAACCAGGGAAGCTTGGACATTGAGATTTGGAGGGGTAGCGGCTGGGTTTCACATCTTGGCCTACCAATCTCCATAGCTTCCCCAGTCACAGGCACCCCACCATTCTCCTCAGCACCCCTCACCGCCGGGTACTTGCTTTGCAGAGACCTGAGTTGGAATTACATCCAGTCGATTCATCCGGAGGCCTTTGCGACCCTCCATTCACTCACCAAGCTGTAAGTTGCTTTGAGATTACTCCTGCAATGGGACAAGGAAAATGCTGTTGTGGGGACCTCAGGTTCCCCCACAGAAAGCGGGGGCAGGCAGAGATGCTCACACACGCCAGTGATGAGTGTGGTATAAATGCCCACACAGACAGACTGGCAGACAGGATGCCTTGGTGGGCCCTGCATGATTGCTGTGTGGCATTAATGCAAACACGTACAACTGAGCGTGCCTCTCAAGTGAAATCTTGAAGCTACAGAAAGAGTCACGGAGTTTAAGGCCGGAAGGGACACACAGATCATCCAGTCTGACCTCCTGTGAATCACAGGCCACTAAACACCAGCCAGCCACCTCCAACCCAAGCTCCACAACCAGAATTAAAACAAAGTATCCCTGCCTTCAGGGGACTAAACTGATATGTGCCACAGGCAGAGAACAGGAAGGACCAGGGTGCCCAAGGCCTACAATGGCAGGGATTGGATTTGGTGAGATCCTCAGATGATCATAGCAAGTGACCTGCACCCCATGCTGCAGAGATAGGCACAAACCCTCAAGGTCCCTTTCCATTTACCTCCCATGGGGTCCATATTTTCCATAGACGCCTTTTGCTAATGATCAGAGTGGATGCTATATCAACACGGGTCTTAGGCCCTGCACCTCAAAGGTTGCTTTCAATGGGAGTTAGGATCCTAAATACCTTTGAGGATCTGGGGCCTTCCTCTTCATAGACGGCCTTCTTCCGTGCCGTGATCCTGCCATGAAGCTAGTGATGGCTCACCAATTTAAACGTATCAGGGGTTGGGTATTAACCAAAAGTCATCATCGTCTGATGACCATTCAGTAGTTTACATGCAAAGATCCATTGGTCTCTGTTGCTAATGGACAGGTGCCCAGCCCCCAGAATTGCTGGGTAGCAGCCTGAGCAGGGCTGAGTTTGAATGGAATGCACTCTGACCCCCTTCACTGGAGAGCTGAGGCAAAGTCTCACTCTGGGTCAGGACTGAGATGCGTTAGCAGGGCAGGATGAGTACACTTGGGCTGCGGCTGTCCATGCTGTAGCTGACCAGGGGATGAACAAAAGACTTCACACTATAGCCGAAGCTAATGTATGGGCAGGGGTCAGCAAACTGAGTATGTGATTGAAATCAGGGGTAAGACCCTACTTTTGATGTCATGTGGAAAATACCAGAGATAGTGCTTTGCCATGATAATTGACCTTCCAAGACCCAAACCCAGAAAATCATCTGATTTTAAAAGACCTCAGGAAAATGGGAAGTGATGGATGGTGGGCATGAGGGAGCAGATCAAGGCATTCTAATACCATGATTATGAGAGCAAGGTAGAAAACCAAAGTAGAGCTTACAGCAATGGCCAGCAGTGAAGGCGTCTTCCTAATAATGGGAGGCAATGAGGCCCCGCCCACTCTGTGGCCCTGCCCCTCCTCTACCCCCCCAGGCTCCCCCTGGCCAAGCCAGAAGCTGGAGCTGAACCGGGAAGCCCGGGCCCCTCCACTTGCCTGGAGTGGGGGGGGGGGCCTGGGAGCAGCCCCTGGCCCGTGTCCCCACCCCCCAGCTCTGCCAACCAGGGCAAGTGGAGGGTCCATGGCTCGTCACAGCTGCCCACACAGCTCTTACCCCAACCTGGCTCCAGCTTCTGGCCTGGCCGGGGGGCAGGGTCTCAGGGGGAAGAGGAGGGGCAGGGGGTGGGGCCTGTGGCAAAAAGGGGAGGGCCATGGCCCCTCGCACCCCCCCGTTCTGGCACCCCTGCCGGAATGGCACTCCCCTAATGATTGCTGTATCTTTTCATTCATCCCCAAATTGGCACTGGCCCCCAGTCAGCGCCCAGCAACACTTCCTGCCCTCTCCATTTCAGTATCATATTTTGGACATCCGCCAGGTCAAGATGACCATGGGCCATCTGGAGAGCTGTCCAGCCTCTCTGGGTTAACACCCCTCTGATCAGCAAAACCCTAATCCTGCTGCTCCTCCTTCCTTTCACTACAACAGAGATTTGACCGACAACCAGCTGGTCACCCTGCCGCTGGATGGTTTGGGTGGACTGACCCATCTGAAGCTCCAAGGCAACCCAGCGCTGTCTGAGCCCTTCAGCAAAGAAAGCTTCCCTAAGATGAGGTATGGTTTGGCTCTGGGTGCCTGGTTCACCTTTATCCTCCGAGCTCCATGTGGGTCTCCCCAGTGGGCCTTTATTTGTTTATTTCAATCAGACTCCTGCTCCCCGCGCTTACTGGACATCTTCCTGCCATTCCTCCCGGCCGGCAGGTCGAGAAAGCCCGGCTTCATGCTAACACTCCGCATCCATCCTTCCGTGGGAAACTGATGTTCCGCTTAACGTCCCATTGCTCACATCCACCAAACACACACACACAAGCGGAGCTCGTGAAGCAAGGGGCGTGAGCCTGGGGCGTCTCTGCATGGAAAACATTCTCAGAAGCCAGTCCTAGCTAATGACATCCAGCTTTCCTTCAGTAAACGCTGTTTGTGTGGCCGGGTCTTGTCTGCTATGGATTAATGAGCCGCCCGAAGGGGTCACGTTAAGCAGCTAAACAAGACAATACTGCATAAGGCACCGAGGCCACCTCTGCACTGGGAATGCCGGCTTTGTGGTCCCAGCGGTGCTGGCGACCCTCAGCACCTATGTTAGCAGTGAGTTCTTAGCGCCGTCTCCTTGTCTGGTACGCAGTGAGCTGTGGCTAGTGCCCGAGCCACATTCATGCCCTGACTCGGAGGTGAAGGCCAGCATTTTTCAAAAGTGGCCTCTGATTTGCGGAGTCCTCATTATTGGGTGGTTTTCAGAGGTGTGTATGCCCCAAGGTTCCCACTGACTTCAGCTGGAGTCTCGGCACCTGTGCAAATCAGGCCCAAAGTATCTCAAGTTGGGCTTCCAAAAATGGAGGCTGCCAGCATCAGAGGCCGTTTTTAAAAATGTTGGTGTTAGCAGCTGAGGGATTGGTGGGGATAAGCCTCAAACTGCCTCGTCAATGGGACCCCAGAGGCTGTCTCTTGATTCCCTGCCTTGTTATAGCAGGATCTTGCTCTGTGGCTGTTTCCCAAAGGGTAGCCCAGAAAAACTGGGTGGCTTGGCGCGTCCCATGTCCTGACTTGCAGGCTAATACAATGCAGTGACATCGGGCCAAATTCAGCTCTCCCTTGCAATGGTGTGAATCCAGACTGACCCTAGTGATGTCCAATTAGCTGGTTTGGATTTACATCTGTGTAACTGACACGGGGAAGGTAGGCCTTCGACTCAGACTCAGCCTGTGCACCCACTAGTCTTTCCAAAACATCGGTGCTAGCAAGACAGTTTCAATCCCAATTGCTGCCCTTTCTGATGTGGGCATCTGGAAACTGTTCTTAGCCACCTCCTAAGGATCTTCACTTTCTTACCACCTTTTGGTAATAGGATTTAATCTGGAGTTTACAACAGGAAGCAGATCTGTATACAGAGTTCCCATTGCCTCCCGGGGCTTGGCCAGAAATGTTTGGTAACTTAAAACAAAACCTTATTTTTAGACTATAGAGTTTCCCCAGATTTACTAATCCTGTCAAAAGACCTTAACTGCCTGAAAAACTGAAGGCTGTCTCGACTGGATTGCCAGGCGTTCCTGGCTTCCAGAAACGAAGCAGGCGTTTGCTGTCAGTGGTGAAAGTGCCGTTTCAGCCTGATAGCCCTGATATTTAACCCTGATGATATTCAGCTGCGGTTTAATTGACCTTGTAATACAGGATGTAATTACTGGCTCTGCTTCTGATTAGCAGTCAGCTGCATTCAGGTAGCTTGCTGAATTCGAGAAACGTAGCTAGGCTTCCTTGAGTGGGCTGGCAGGGCGTGGCCCGGGGCCATAGGGTTGGCAAAGCTAGTTGGGGTATCCCCGATTTCTGATTCTAATCTAACCCCTGTGCCCAAGTCCCCCTCACCCTCAGAGCTTTTTGTGAGTCCATCACCATGCTGAATAGCTACCGTCTCGATGCCTCTGCCAATGCAAGGCGCACACGCAATGTTCTCAGGAGCCTGGGCAGGTGCAGGTAGTATTGGGGCATCATCTAGGGGCTGTAATGGGAGCGGAGCATCCAGCCACTTTTCAAAGCTGGCGCTGGGAGGCACGCTGTGGGCTGAGAGCAGTAAAAGGTGGAGGCCTGGCCTGAGGACTGGGATCCTCAGTGGCATTTTCAGAAGAACAAGCTACTCCACGTGCTGGAAGGTCACTCAGGTGAGAGGCACAACTGAGCCACAGTGTGAGGTGCTCCAGTAGCAGACTGCCCGAGGACTGCTCTGTAGTTTGTGAACCTTCAAAACAGTCAGCACAAAGGGTACAAATACACACACGCCCCAGGACACATACGCACAGGCGCACGCCTGAGGGCCAGGGAGGGTAGCACTCATCCATCTGGCTCACAAGGAGTGTTCTGAGTTATTACTTGTAAAGCAAGGGGAAGATGGAAAGTGTGCGCATGACACTTAGCCATGTTGTCACAAAGCTCCTCAGCCTGCTGTGAGGTTAAATACTGGCTTTTAACTTGTTCTTCGGATCCTGGACATGTGTAATAACTGGCTCAGGAACAGGACACTGGCTGAGTCACTTACAGCAGGGCAGAGGATGCAGAGCGCCCCCCTCCTGGTTTAGTCGCGTTTTGCCCCGACTGCACTGAGCGTAGGGCAATGGAAAACCAGGCCCTTGGTTTCACGAACAGTGAAGGGTTACATTCTCAGCACACACACACAGAGACACCTCACTGGAAGGTTGCAACTTAACATGACTGTTTCTTGGATTTCAGACCAATAACACACAAGAATCCAAAAAGCAGAGAGAACAAAAACAGGCTGCTCCCTAAGGCGGCGAGGCACAACTCTCCCAACCTGACCCGCATTGCAGGCTTTGCTATAGAGCCCCATTGCCTGCAAGCAGGAGCAGGAAACTCGCCCCGCTCTTCAAGCGCTAGCTTGCAATTCCAACCCAGTCCACATGAAGTAGCTAAGAGACCTGCTTTTCCCCTCCCTAGAATCCTAGAAGTGCCCTATGCCTACCAGTGCTGCGCCTATGGAGTCTGTAGCAACTTCTTCAAGGTATCCAGCCAGTGGGAGACAGAAGACAGGAGCCCAGAAGATGAGGATGCCCACAGGAGGAGCATGGGGTTGTTTCCGGGTCATGCTGATAACCACTGTAAGTAAATTAGGCGGAGCTGTGATCAATTCATGGGCCAGGTTTGGCTGTACATTTGGGCCTGATTCTGCATTCTCTTACACTGGGGTACATCAGGAAGAACCCCAGCGAAGGCAATGGATGGCATTAGACCAGTGTAAAATAGAAGCAGGCCTGCAGTTTTCCATGGCTGGCTGGTCGGGGGGGGGTGTCGTTTCCTGGATCCTGACACCTTGGGCTGCAATCAGGGTGTTACTGTCTAAGGGCTCAGTGGAGCTAGGCTGGAATCTCCAAAACATCCTGGATTGGACAGAATGGCTTGGAACTCATCAGCAGCCGGGGGGCAGGCTCCATGGTGGCCTCACATTTAGGAAAGAGCAGTCCCCTCCCGCGATTCTTTTAGCGTCAGGACTATTTCTCCCCTCAAACAAGCTGTCCTGAGTTAATGACTGGGCCATCTGGTCAGCCTGTTACAGTGTAACTCCCGGGCAGAATGCTGCTCCTACAGCGTCTGCCTCTAGTGTCACACGCCAGATAAGGATGACGCTCAGGGTGAATACTGCTTGAAGGGGAATAAAGAAGGATGAGAAAGCACAGACCTGGAACAAGGATTGGAAATCACAGAGGGTACAGTGAAAACCGACCCTTTTGTGCCTGGCAATCAAAACACCAGGCAAAAGTGCTCCACAGTCAGGCACGAATAAAAGGAAACACAGCTCCATCCAGCAAACACTGTCAGCCTGTGGACTCAGAGGAGATAAATACTGTGGCTAGATTATGCAAGAGTGATAGCATAGGTAAACTTGAATGAAGCTTTCTGTCTCAGAGCCAGTTTTTCAAAGTGCTGTAAAATGCACACGCCTAGGCCTTGAAGATTGCTGTGCCCATGAGAGCCAGGAATAGAGTTGGTGATAAAATTTGGGGTCATTTGGTGCAGTTGATCAGCAGATATAGCCTCCTCCCCCTCCCCCCACCCCCAAAAATGAACAGCCTCTAAAATGTTCTGGTTCTTATTTATGCCCAGAGCTGGAATGAGAGGTACATATACACAGGAACCACATAAATTGACATCAGGAGACGTCCCCTGATCTCGTCTAGTGAACGCCACCAAAAACTGGCTGCTGATTGCAATATTTCCAAAGTTATTCGCCTGGTTGCATAAAGTGGTATGCAGGCTGCTGCAACCCAGATCCAGTACAGGAGCACGTCAGTTTCAAGCCCAGTGGTTACAGTGCTCTAAAATGGACAGGCACATTCAGATCATCTTGAAATTTGGTGTGCCCTTAGAGGGCCTGGGGTACAGTTTGTGGCGTAAATTTGGGGTCATTTGATCAGGCAGGCTCCCAAGACACATTCTCCTCCCAAGTGACCTGTCTCAAAGTACTCCCGAGTGTACATGCATAGGCAGATTACGTTGAAAATAGCTTTAGGGTGCAAAGTTGGGATCATGCAGTCAAGGGTCTCCTGAGATAAAGCCTCTCCACACACACCCAAATGACGTGCCTTTAATTAACAGAGTGCTCTAAAATGTACATGCACAGCCCAATTTGCCTGAAAACCGAAGGACCGTGGGTCAATCCCATGACTTCTGCCTTTGTCACTCCGAAAAGCTGCCGTCATAGGTTTCACCCTGATGAAATGCAGCCGTATGCGCAGGAATCAATGCTTGTTGTGCACCGAGCAAACACTGGCAGCTTCCCCCAGCAGTGTGAGCTGGATCCTTTGGGGGAGGCGGGGACGGGGGGAATCTTCTGATAAAGGCAAATAAAAATATGAGACCCACAGTTCCTGTTTAGCTGCTGATATCCAAACCTATAGAGCGAAGTAAGAGCATTGCACAATGCAGCCGGGACTGTTTGGTTTTTTTACATGTTTGTGTAAATATGTGACCTCACGCACATTGACTAGTTCTGGAGTCCCTTGAAAGGAGAAACACATCAGGCTCAATCCTCCTGGGTCAACAAGTGCCCAGTGCATTAGAAGGGGGCACTACTCCCCTACCCCTGGAACTGCTGTGCATGGAGCCGGTCTCCTGGCATACAGAGCTGCCAAATGGCTGATACAGTAGCAGGTAATCAGTCAGACATAAAGGATGCCTGGCCATGCCCCCTGCACCAACAGCAGGGAGGGAGGTGGCATAGGAGTCCACTGGCGCTGTGCCCTTGTACGCTGAGGCCTAATGCTCGCTTTAGGCACACGCGCCGCTGGAGGTGCGGCACCAAACAGTTGCACACGGTGTCTGGGCTGTGCCATTTTTTTGCAACTCTAAGGAGAATGCACGGTCCACCCTTGCCCTGCCAGGCATGCTGTGCTAACCCAGAGCAGGATTAGCAGCTCCTGTGTCATAATGCATCATTGAAATCATGGTTCTATCCATCTCCCCTGGGCCAGGAAGTGAGCAAGTTGCTCAAAAACCACAGTGGCTCAATTCCCAACTACAGGAAAATCTGAGATTTCAAAATTTCATTTAGCCCCAAAGAGGGACCAAAAGTCCAAATCGCCTCATTTGTCACAAAATGAACTATTCCAAACTCTTGCCTTTATCATTTTGACCATATTATATATTAGTAGAACCATTCCAACTTTTATATTATATTATCAATTATAGTATCGTTAACATTCAACTCAAAATGAAAGGTTTGGGTAATTTCCCATAAAAATGCTGACAAAATTGATACATTCCCAAAAAATATTTCCATTTAATTGGCTTGGCATTTTCCAACAGAAAACATTTCCTTTGGAAAGTTTGCTAGAAGCAAATTTTGAAACAAAATGGATAGATTAGATTTGAAACTAAATGAATAGATAGATAGATATGGAATGGAATGGGTTACCTAGGGAGGTGGTGGAAGCTCCTTCCTTAGAGGTTTTTAAGGCCCGGCTTGACAAAGCCCTGGCTGGGATGATTTAGTTGGGGTTGGTCCTGCTTTGAGCAGGGGGGTTGGACTAGATGACCTCCTGAGGTCCCTTCCAACCCAAATATTCTATGATATTGGTCTGAATTATGGGTACACAGCTATGAAAATGGTCCATAGACCTCACATTATTTACCGGTGCAGTCTGTACCCCCTCCCGCCTCCGATCTATTGGAGCCTATGAATAAGCTTCATTAGTGGAAACTAACAAACTTAGCTCTTGTTAGTGTGGCAGGACCAGGAAGCATGGCAAGCTGGGTAGTAACACTGAGTAGGTGATGTAGAACCATGCGTTAACATCAGTGCTGGAGGAACCTCTTCGCAGCCTTGTAATTTTTTCCATCATTAATGTGTCCCGCACTTCAACAACCTTGGTGCACGCAGCTGGGGCGTTGGCCCGGCAAATTACAGCCGTTTCAATGAAAAGTGAAATGAACTGGCTGTGCTGCGAGTGTCAGCGATGCTCCCTGCAGATCCCCACCTTTCGGGGACTAGCTTGCTCACTGGCACTTGAACCATTTGATCGCTTAGTGGCTACTCTGTCGTGCTCCGATCCTGCCAGGGGCTGAGCGCCCTGAGCTCCTGTTGAAGTCAGTAAGAGTTAAAGGTGTTCAGCACCTTCCTGAGCTAAATTAGTTCCGACACCTCTTAGTGTGTTCATAGGGTGTTAGGACCGGGAAGTGAAGCAGAACAATTCTGAGGGATGGCGTATGAGGGATGAGATTCTTGGCAGCCCAGAGGGAGGAGGAGCCACCTAGGCCTACTAAGTCCCTGGTCTGAAGGTGCAAATATCGTGTGTGGACTGTACAAGCACGTCCTTAGCTAGGTCTCTGTCATTAAACATTCAATAATGGACCCTTGCATCTCTTGTGCATGACTCACTTTTGCTCATATGGGTTTTTTAAACACATGTATAAGTTGCTATTTTAATGTATTAATTATTGTTTTATTCCCAAGGCCTCCTTTGTGGCCTTCACCAGTTGTAGCCAGGCCTTGTTACATGAATTTAGAAGGACAGGACATTAAGTGCCTCAGTAAGGAGGAACAAAGCTTTCCACCCTTCCCCCCCTAGAGATGAAGCTCCTTGCTTAAGAGCAAATAACCCAGGATTTTTGCCCTGCAGCATGTAGCGATGGTGTGAAAGGCAGGAGACTGGCGCCGTATAACCAGATTGCTCCAGGCAGATGGGGCTCGCTAGTCATGGTAAGCAGTCCACCCAGGAGAAGGGACTCCAGTTTCAAATCAAGAGCATCAGGCTTGGCCAGCTGGTGTGTAAAAATTGTGCCAGTCACACGTGCTCTGTGGGTCTTTGTCTCCAGAGAGTATTTCAGTGTAATGCTAGGGCATCCCCTGGACGTGACGGGCTTCACCTGACAGCTGTGGAAAATGGGAAAAGGCCACCGCATTCTGGGCACATGTGGCTAAAGAAAGGAGTCCAAGAACTATGTTTGGCTTCCCTGAATGTGGGAACAATTACTGTGAAATCAAGAGAAGTGGCCAAGATGTTGAAAAGGACAGTGCACATTGCCTGTATACAAAAAGACAAAATGGAAGGGATTGAAATCCATGAACATCAGGGAGGGTTACAAGATAATGTATCAGGGCTCAGAAGCAAGGCGGAATGGATCTGAAATAGTCATAGCAGAAATATTACAGGAAAAGGTAGTGGACATGCAAAGGAAGAGTGGCCATCTGATAGAAGTTAGAATAGCACTGGGCAGAGAACAAATATACATGCTGGAGTTTGCTTGTACGACTGAGAAGAAGAAATTCTGAGAAGATAGCGCTTGACTGAGTGCTAAGTGAAGAACCACAAGGTGAGTACTTGATTATTGGAGCTGACCCCAACGGACATGTTGAGAACACAGTGACGGCTACAACAATTGTCATGGAGGATGAGACTTTGGAACCAGAAGTGAAGCTGAAGGATAATTTAGGGTTAGCCAGAGCCCATGGCCTGAGAACTTAATTACAGACAGATCCCAGACTGACTACTTCCTGACAAGAGGAAGAGATCTAAAAAACATGAGAAACTGTAACATGATCCCAGGAGAGCAGATAGTGGAGCAACATAGATTGCTTGTCATGGACTTCTGGATGAAAAGGCTATGGGGCAAAAAACAAGTTGTGGAACAAAGGATAAAGTGGTGGAGGCTCACTGATAAATCTGAAATTAAGGATGAGGCTCTAAGGAAGTTGGACAGTGACCAAACCGATCACGATAATACCAGTGAAGAGTGGGGAGAAATATCCAAACAATGTGAACAAGTTTGTCTGTGGGCATCCAACAAGAGGGAAATGTCATGGCCAGGAGATGTGGCAGTGGTCCAGCAATATGCAGGAAGTGGTAAAGAAGAAGGCGGCAAGGTTTCAGTGGCGGCAGAAAGTAAGAACGGTGGAAAGTTATGAGGAATACACACTGGTAAAGAAAACAGCAAGAACCGTGAATATGGAAGCTAAGGGTCAGGTATTTAAAGCCTCATACACAAGTCTATTAAGGAAGGCAGGGAAAAAAGGAATCTATAGATTAGCCAAGATTAGGCAGTTAAGCACAGAGAACTTGGGAGTTGTGAAGTGCCAACTGTGAAAACGGAAGAGCGCTGATGGAAGACGGGGAAATCAGTATGAAGTGGCCACAGTTCTATGAGAAACTGTTCAATGGGGAGAATGTGAAGAAAACGTTGAGGGAAGTACGCGCAAGCAACAACCTTGCAAGACCTATCCCCGTGGTGGAGAATTTAGCTAAGTCTAACCCTGCAGCTGGAAGCATGCTTCCCAGCACGGTGACACAGACACAGGATAGCTCTGCTTGAACTTTCACGCTAAAAATAACAGCCTAGGCAGAGCAGCATTAGCGGCAGCTCGGGCTAGTCACCCAAATACATACCCACCTGGACCCCCTGGGTCTGGCTAGCCTGAGCCACTGCCCAGGCAACCCCAACCATAGTACTCCCTTAGCACGCTAGCTTGAGCAGAGCTAACACGTGACTGTCTACCCATGCTGGGAAGCCCGATTCCAGCTCCAGACAATCGCCTCAAACAGTGTAGAGATGATGAAACGTGAGAAGGGAGTGGGACCCGATGAGGGACCAGTCCAGGCATTTAAAGCATGAGGCCATGAGGGAGTGGCGATGATAACAAACTTTTTCAATTTAATTCTCCATATTGAAAAAATGCCTGCTGCGCGAAGGAAGAGCACATTGGTCCCTGCCGTCAGGTATATGATAGGGAGCTGTGCAAGGACGTTGTAATTACCGACCCATCAACTAGGCTTGCCAACTTTCTAATTGCACAAAACTGAACACCCTTGCCCCACCCCCTGCCCTGCCCCTGCCTCGAGGCCCCGCCCTTCTCTAAGGCCCCACCCCCTGTTCACTCCATCCCCCCTCCCTCTGTCGCTTGCTCTCCACCACCCTCACTCGCTCATTTTCACCGGGCTGGGGTAGGGAGTTGGGGTGTGGGAGGGGGTGAGGGCTTCGGCTGGGGGTGCAGGCTCTGGGGTGGGGCCAGGGCTGAGGGGTTTGGGGTATAGGAGAGGGCTCCAGGCTGGGGCAGGGGGTTGGGGTGTTGGGAGTATTTCCAAGCTGGGGTAGGGGTTTGGGGTGTAGGGAGGGTTTCCAAGCTGGGGCAGGGGGCTGGGGTGTTGGGAGTATTTCCAAGCTGGGGTAGGGGTTTGGGGTGTAGGGAGGGTTTCCAAGCTGGGGCAGGGGGCTGGGGCGCAGGAGGGGGTTCAGGCTCCAAGAGGGAGTTTGGGTGCAGGAGTGGGCTCAGGGCAGGGGGTTGGAGTGCGGGAGGAGGTGAGAGGTGTGGGCTCCAGGTGGCGCTCACCTCAGGCAGCTCCCCATAAGCGGCGACATGTCCGTCAGCTCCTAGGTGTCCAGGCGGCTGTGCTTGGTGTGCGCTGTCTCCACCCGCAGGCACCACCGTTCCTCCACCTAGGAGCCGAGAGACACGTTGCCGCTTCCAGGGAGCTGCACGGAGCTAGGTAGGGAGCCTGCCAGCCCCGCGCCAACCAGACTTTTAATGGCCCGGTCAGCAGAGCTGCCAGGGTCTCTTTTCGACCGGGCGTTCCAGTCGAAAACCAGACACCTGGCAACTCTACCATCAACTCAGTGAGTCACACGATGAAATGATTGGAAAGAATTATGGAAAAAAACTTCAAGAGAAGTTGGAATATCAAGCAGGTGACAACCTATTCAGGTTTATTCCAGGAAGATCAACAATGAATGCAGTGTTTGCAGCCTGAACATCGCAGGAGATACACAGGGAGAGATGCAAGAAACTGCACTTACTGTCTACGGATTTAGAGAAGGCCTATGACAGAATTCCTAGAGAATTGTTATGGTGGTGCCTGTGGCCACCCAATCTTCTGGAGACATATGTTCAGTCAATCATGGACATGTATGAGGGTAACACAACAGTAGAGAGAACAGAAGCAACTGCACCGACAGCGAATCATTCACTGGGCAGGTGGGAGGGTGTCTGTAGTGGACACCTTGACTCGGGAGATTAGGGGAGAGGCTCCCTGGAGCATGCTTTTCACCAATAACATTAGGTTGTGCAATGAAGATAAATCTGAACTGGAAAGGGACCGAGAATTACAGAGGGCTGCATTAGAAGAAAATAGCTTATGAATCGGCCAACAAAAGACTGAATATATGCAATGCTCCATTGAGAGGGACAATAAGAAGCCAGTAAAACAGGGTGGTATTCTGTTCATGTCTGTGCAACAACTTCCATAGCTCGTTCAGTGCTGAGTGATGAATGTGGATGTCAGGAGCCGTATGACGAGTCCTTGGTGAAATGGAGGGGGTTGATGGGAATTCTATGCTTTAAGGATATGCCAAGTAAACTAAAGAGCAAAGTGATAAATTCATGATTAGGCCAGCCATGATGTATGGGTCGGAAGGCTGGCCAGTGAGGAAGAGAGAACAACCACTGCACACTGCCAAAAAGAGAATGCTCAGGTTGACGCTGGGTAAGATGAGAGCTGATAGGCTACACAATGAAACGGTATGAGCCATGACGCAGGTAGCCCCCATCATGGAAAAGCTGAGGGAGTATCACCTGATATGGTTGGTCATGTGAGATGACAAGCTATGGGATAGGATGGTCAGAGAGTACCACAGCTAATAATCGTGGGACAAAGACCGCAAGGAAGACTTAGAAAATGGTGGTTTGAGATGCTGAAGGAAGACGTGAAAAAGGTCAGTGTGAGCTTAGAACACCCACTGGACAAGAATGCTTGGAGACCAAGAACAAGAGCCACCGACTCTGATGGAGGGGACATGACGAAGGCGAGGAAGTAGTAGCATGTAACTATTTGCATTCAGCCACTTCATTGCTGTAAGACAGCCTGCAAGAAAGGCTGAGGGGCAGGTTTTAAAATGACTCCATAGATCTTAAAGCATGTGACAAAGGTGGTCAGTATGGGGAAACTGAGGAACAGAACAGCAAAGTGACTTGTACAAGGTCAACCACCATGTCAGAGCCAGAAATAGAAACCAGGTCTCTTGAGTTCCTAGTCTGGTGCACTATCCACTAAACCACACTGCCTCCCAATGAGCTCTACTTCCATTTAGCCTCCTAAATTTAGTGACCAGGTTTTGCTTACCAGCCATCAGCTTCGACAGCAGGATGAAATCAGTGGTGTTGTTTTGCACAGTTGTGATTGGTCTCTCTTAGTTCACAGCTTTGGCAGGAGAAAGGACAACAAAGATGGCAGCAAAAATTAGCAAGGCCATAAAATATAAGCCTGATGCCCTAAAACCAACAGACTATCAGAACTCGGGGGAGAGAAAACATTCCGTCTTTCTGTCTGATGCACAGTTATCATCAATGAAAGGTCACCATTCGCCAGCAGCCACCGTGCTATGTATTTGAGATTGAAATTGTCAACTATTTAGATATATGCTCTTCAAGGCAAGGACCATCAAGAATAGAACTGAGCAAATATTGATTTTTCAGTTTGATGGACAAACCAAAAAATAAAATAAAAATCAGTTCATTTCGAACCAAAAATGAAACTTTATTGGGTTTTCTTACCAAAACAAAAAAAAGAACAAAAATTCATTTCAGGTTGAATGAAGTGTTTCATTTGACCTAAAACAATTTTAGTTGTTTTTTCATTCTGTTTCATTACTTTCTGGGTGCTTTTTACCTTTTTTTTAAAAGATTAAACAAATTGAGTGAAATTTAGAAATGAAACATCATGTCAAAATGACAAGTCAAAACATTTTGTTTCAAAAATGCCAAAATGAACCATTTTAATTCTGTCCGTTTTTTTCTTTTTCTATTTTTTTATTTGGCCGAAATTATTCGTCAAATTCAACTAGAATTCCCAAATAGTTTCCTTTTGGGGCGACTTTACTAGTCACACCTGTATGTCAGTAAAACTTGTAACACAATGGGTTCCCAATCTCAGCTGAGGCTTGCAGATGCTAGCATAATACAAATGATAATAAAGACATGGGATACCACTAGGATTACCAGACAGCAAATGTAAAAAATCAGGACAAGGGATGGGGAGTAATAGGAACGTATATAAGAAAAAGACCCAAAAATCAGGACTGCCCCTATAAAATCAGGACATTTGGTCACTCTAGATACCACTGTTCCCCCATATGAAGAGCAGGAAATAACGGAGGGACCTTAGTGGGTTAACTGTTGACCAAGCTGATTTTGTCAGTTCATAATTAGACTGGCTGCTGTCTCAGGGACCCAACCCAAAGCCCCTTTTGCCTGGCTGTAGAAATCCCTGTTCCCAGTGAATGACTGGACTGGGTAGCTCACTTCTGCCTGGGTGGCACTTTGCATCTGTGACAGTCCCACGTAAAACACAGACTGGCTTTTTATTCCCACTTGTAATGGATTCTGCATGCATCCTGCATCATCTCCGACTTTGCTCCCAATAGGAGTTTTGCCACCGGGTTCAAAGGGAACACAATGGTGCTTCTTTGTGTACTTGGGTTGTTTTGACTGAAGGATGTTTATGGGAACATGCGCCTTTTCCAGACATATTGCCTAGCTCGCGTTCTTAGCACCTCAAGCTAAACAAACAGCAGAAGATCATCTGTCTAGACAGTTGGGCAACACAGCTTCTTCTATCCCGGTTGCTGACATGCTCGGAGCTGTAATGTGGCTACCGTAGAAAAGCATTGCAGCTCATTGCCAGGCCGCCTTTCATTCATAACATTATTCATAAATGATGAGGTGTGAGAGCCCTGGTTATGGCAGAAAACAAGATCTATACGGAGTGAGAAATATCTAATACAGAGCGTCACTCTTCGTTAGCTCTGCCCTCTGCTCTACGGATTAGTGCCCCAATGCTATGCTTTCATGCTCCTGGGATCAGCCCATCTAGCCATGGAGTGACCTTCTCAGCGCCCATGCCCAAAGGCCTGTAGGCCCCTTAGCAAAGTCCAAATGAACACATTAGGGGATGTTACAAAAATAAGGCAACCTGCCCTGCTAGAACAGAGCTGGGCACTGTTAGAATATTCCCACTCACTGAGGAATAGCTCATTTATTCCAGCGCTTTCCCGGCTGACGTGTGCCCACGGTCCCAATGAGGAGAGAAACTCCCAGTTTACATTTCCTGCCTTGGTTGGAGTGAACCTGGCCCAGGACCATCCTGCAGTATGGACCATCTGTTAAATGCAAAGCAGTCAAGGCCTTTCGTACAGCAACGTTCCCAAACAGGAAAGGGCTTGGCCGGAGAAACTGAAGGCTTCCATTGTCAGCGGATCAAGACACAGTGTGCCAGGGCCTGAGAGCAGAAGAAGACTCGATGGGTTTACAAGACTGTAAAGTACAAGGAAGAAATATTTTCCACCCCACATTGGGTGTTTTCTTGCCAGACTCCAAAGTAGCAGCAATATTTTAACGCTTGGGCAAACAGATGAAAAGCAGCCTGTTTTTTCCAAGGCTTCCTGAAACCAAGAAGGCCACAGAATCTGTCAGGGGGTGCTGAAGGCAGCACATTATTTATCATTATTATTATTATTATTAAATAATACTCTTGGCCAAATGTACAAAGTATTTAGGGACTTGAAGATGCAGACAGGTACCTAGTGGGATGGTCAAACGTTCCTAAAAAGGTTAGGTGCCTATTGGGTTGGGCCTCTAAGCTGCTTAGGCCCTTTAGTAAATCCCACTAGGTGGGTATTTGCATCTCTAGGCAAGTAAATACCTTTGTAAAACTGGCCCTATGTTCCCTTGGCCATGGCCTCTGCAAACAGCAATAGTTGCTTCTTGCATCGGGCAGCTACCCCCATCAACAACCTCCACTGCTCCCATGTCATAAATATACAGGGAAGGGTAACAGCCTTTATGTATGCAGTAATATAAAATCCCTCCTGGCCAGAGGTACAGAATCATTTACCTGTAAGGGGTTAAGAAGCCAAATAACCTAGTTGGCACCTGACCAGAAGGACCAATGGGGAAAGAAGATACTTTCAAATCTGCGGGGGCGGAGAGGGAAGGTTTTTGTTCTCTTTGTTGGGTTCTCTCTGGGACAGAGAGGGACCAGGGCAGGAAAAACCATCTCCTAAAACCATACCTCAAACAAGCCTCTAAGATTACAAAAATTGTAAGTAAAGCAAGGAAAGGCATTAGAGTATCTTTTGTTTTAGCTTGTGAATTTTCCCTATGCTCAGAGGGAGTTTTATTCCTGTTTTTTGTAACTTTGAAGCTAAGCCTAGAGGGGAATCCTCTGTGTTTTAAATCTTTTTATTTACCCTCTAAAGTTACCTTCCATCCTGATTTTACAGGTGTGATTCTTTTACTTTTTTTTTTAAATAAAATTCTTCTTTTAAGAACCTGATTGATTTGCAGTGTCCTAAAGACCCAGGGGGTTGATCTGTGCTCACTTTGTAACCAATTGGTTAGTATATTATTCTCAAACCTCCCCAGGAAAGGAGGTGAAGGGGCTTGGGGGGATATTTTGGGGGAGACAGGGCTCCAAGTGGCCCCTCCCTGAACGTTTGTTTAAATCACTTGGTGGTGGCAGCAATACTGTCCAAGGACAAGGAAAGGAATTTGTGCCTTGGGGAAGTTTTTAACCTAAGCTGGTAGAAATAAGCTTAGGGGGTCGTTCATGCGGGTCCCCGCATCTGTACCCCAGAGTTCAGAGTGGGGAGGGAACCCTGACACCCCACATGGAGAATCCCATCTCCACAGGTCTAGCCCTAGGGGCTTGACTGAAGAGTCTCCACGAGCCCTACAGGGCAGGAAACGTGGGCTGTGGCAAAATTCAGCAGGACCAACTCCAAATGGTCAAAAATGGGGAGTTGGGCCCCAAAACATTGTGAGATTTTAAATAAATAAACAAATTTTGGGATCTTTGTCTTTGCCTTCCAGTTTGAGTCTTTAGGTTACTATAGTTATTAATGTGTATTACCATAGCACATTGGCATGGGTCAAGACACCACCATACTTAGATTGTCAGCTCTTTGGGCAGGGACCACCTTTTTGTTCAGTGCGTAGCACAGTGGCATCCTTCTCCAGGACTAGGACACCTAGGTGCTCCAGGCATACAACAATAACACTTGTGCTAGGTGCTGTACAAAGGTAGAACAAAAAGACGGCCCCTGCCCCATCGAGCTGACACTCTTGGGTCACGTTTTCAGGCTTTTCTCCGCTACCAAGAGGGCTAGGAACATCCTTTTTTTTTTTAAGGCAAGCTGAGATGCCCATGTAATCACATGACTCTCGGACCTGGGGCTTTAATTAAAACATCAAATACTGTGAGACTCATTTTTTAAATGGTGAGGCGCTGGCTTCCCTGTTGACTCAACAGCCTTCTCCAGGGACATGCACCCTCTACCCTCTCCACAGTAGTGAACACAAAGGGCAAGCAAGACCACAATGTCCCCTTTAATCCTGCAGGTTGGTCTCACAAATACAGGCAGTGGGAGAGGGTTCAGAGAAGAGCCACGAGACGGATTAAAGGTTTGGAGAACCTGCCTTATAATGAGAGACTCAAGGAGTTCCATCTATTTAGCTTAACAAAGAGAAGGGTCAGGGGTGATTTGTAAGTACCTACATGGTGAGCAAATATTTAATAACAGGCTCGTCAGTCTGACAGACAAAGGTCTAACAACGTCCAATGGCTGGAAGTTGAAGCTAGACAAATTCAGACTGGAAATAAGGTGTAAATTTTTAAGAGTGATGATAACTTACCAAGGACTGTGGTTTTGGTTCTCCAACATGGACAACTGTTAAATCAAGACAGGATGTTTTTCTAGAAGATCTTCTCTAGTTCAAACAGGAATTAACTCAGGGCAGGTCTCTGGCCTGTTCTAAGCAGGAGGTCGGACTGGGTGATCACAGTGGTCCCTTCTGGACTTGTAACCTTTGAAAAGCTCCCGGCACCAGCCTAGCACTGACCCTGTGTCCCGGCAGTGTTCTGTTCTGAGCTCATTTGCCCTTTTTCCTTTTCCTGCCTAGATGACTTGGACATGGACGACTTCCAGCTGGAGTTTGAGGAGTCAAAGTTGCATCCCACCATCCAGTGCACACCCAGCCCCGGTGAGGAGCAAACTGAGGGGAGACCCCGCCTCTAAATAAGACTCGAGGCCCTTCTAATGCAGCCGACTCCCACATCCTTCCCCCTACATCTCACCACTCACTACATACACACATAAACCAGAATCCAGGCTGGGTCCTGGGGGAAGTGGTGGGATTCCTCTTTCCCAGGCTGAAGCCATGGAGCTAGTGCCCTCCCAGGTAGAGAGGAAGGACTCATGGTAGCCCCACCCTTCTACAGAGCTCTTTCCACCTCCAGCCTTTCCCTACACCAGGTCCCATGCCTAGGAAGGCTGTATGTCCTTCCTAGGCATGGGACATACAGCCTTCCCATGTCCTATACTAGTGTGTGATGGACTGGCTCCATCACACACTAGCAGAGGAAGCTGCAGGCCAAACCACCTACCCTGGTACCACACAGAGCAGCCGTGCTTCACATGTTCACCCAAGGCTCCCGCACATGTGGGTTGCTTTGCAGAAGTTAGTCTTGACTTTCCGGGGGGGAAATTCCTTCCCAGCCCCAAATATGGTGATCAATTAGACCCTGAGCATGTGGTCAAGACCCACCAGGCAGACACCTGGGAAAGAATTCTTTGTAGTAACTCCGTGTCCCATCTAGTGTCCCATCTCTGGTCGGTGGAGATATTTGCTGCTAGCAGTCGCAGATCGGCTCCATGCCATTGTAGGCAGTTTCATCGTACCATCCCCTCCAGGAACTTATCAAGTCAGAGTAAAGGGATGACATTCAAGCCACACATCCCGGGGCCATGCACGCAGATGCCAGCACAGCCCTCCCCACTTCTTCACTCCCTGTCCTGCTCAGGAATGTTCGCCTCCTACTTATACGCATTGTGCTGTTATTCACTGGGCAGCACCAGCACCCCCTAAGGCATCTGGTGGGAGAGGACACTGGGGCAGAGCTCAGGGGTAACATTGGAAACACAGGGCCCTAGGAACGTCTCCTGGGTAAGAGGTGCCCTCAGCGGGTCTTGGGCATTCGTTCTGACCTACTTCTGCTTGGTAGCGCTGAATGGGAGTGGGACCGGCTGGGTCAAGCCCTGGCTGGGATCAGGCCGACGTGCCGTATCAGCGACGCCACCGCAGGGTCGATGACTTTGGGCCTCGTTTCCTTGCAGGTCCCTTCAAGCCTTGCAATCAGTTGTTCGAGAGCTGGATCATCCGCCTGGGGGTCTGGGCCATCGCGCTGGTCTCGGTGCTCTGCAACGGGCTGGTCAGCCTGGCCGTCTTCGCCTCACCCAGCTACCTCTCGCCAGTCAAGTTTTTCATCGGTGCCATAGCCGGGGCCAATATGCTGACGGGCGTCTACTGCAGCATGCTGGCCGTGGTCGACGCCCTGACCTACGGGCAGTTTGCCAGGTACGGGGCCAGGTGGGAGACGGGCGCGGGCTGCAGGGCGACGGGCTTCCTGTCCGTCTTCGCCTCGGAGGCCGCCATCCTCCTGCTGACTCTGGCCACGGTGCAGTGCAGCGTTTCGGTCTCCTGCTTCCGGCTGTATGGGAAGTCGCCTTCCTTCAGCAGCGTTAAAGCTGCCACGCTGGGCTGCCTGACGCTGTCCTGCGCGGCCGCGGTGCTGCCACTCTTCTCCGTTGGGGAATACGGCGCATCCCCTCTCTGCCTCCCATCCCCCGTCCCCGACGGGAAATCCTCCACCCTGGGCTTCATGGTGGCCCTGGTGATGGTGAACACCCTCTGTTTCCTGATCATCACGGGCACCTACATCCGGCTCTACTGCAACCTGCTGAAAGGAGAGTTCGACACCCTCTGGGACTGCGCCATGATCAAGCACGTGGCCTGGCTGATCTTCACCAACTGTCTCCTCTACTGCCCAGTAGCCTTCCTCACCTTCTCCTCCATGCTCAACCTCTTCCTCATCACTCCGGAGGTCATCAAATCGGTCCTGCTGGTGGTGCTGCCCTTACCTGCCTGCTTGAACCCCCTGCTTTATCTGCTCTTCAACCCCCACTTCCGAGACGACCTGCGCCTGCTGAGGCACAGGGGCCAGACCAAGGGCAGCTGCCCCCAGTCATACGCCTCAGATGACATGGAGAAGAGCTCGTACGACTCCACCCAGGCCCTGGTGACCTTCTCTGACGCCGATCACTTATTTGAGGCGCCCGATGCCTTGGGTGTGCACCCCGTCCTGGATAGCTACAGCTTCCCCTCCGTGACGCTCGTCCCCTGCCAGCAGAGGATGGGTGCCAGGGGGCAGGAGAGTGGCTTCTCTGCCCGCCACCCCTGCCTGACCGATGACGAGCTGCTGATTTCCTCGGAAAGCAGGGATCCAGCCAGCAGCGGCCTCCGGGTCAGCTTCTTCCCCTCCCCGCCAGCACCGTCCTTCACATCTCACTTATAAACCCCCTGAGTGGCCATGGAGGCAGCCCCTCATCAAATGAGCCAAGCAAAAGCCTTGGGGGGACAAGACGCAGGCTCGTCTGTGTCAGGCATCAACACGCCCCCCCCCCCCCACCACATCGTAACCCTGGGCAGCAGGCAGTGCAGCCGAAGCCGTCATCCCAAGGGCTCAGGGCTTTCACGGCAGGACACAAATGCACAACTGTACAAAGAAACCCTGTGTCCCCTCCGCCCCTGCATAAGAGGGGACCCCCCGAGCCCAGAGAGGGAGCTAGAGAGACCCCCCCATCCGGGGTTTCCCTAGACAGGCCGTAGCATACTGTCAGAGAGCAGGAGGGACCTGCAGCTAAGGAGCGAAAATGCTTCTAGCCCAGGGAGATGTGCTGCGGGAGTGACCCCACAGCCTCTGTGGTGGAACGGGAGCTCTTGCCAAGCCTGCTGCCCTCTGACCCTACCAGCTGTGACTCTGGCCTACACTCAGTCCTGCTGGTCGTGTGTCCTGGAAGAGGATGGGCGAGCGAGTGGAGCAGGTGGGAGTGAAGAGGCAGCAGGCAGTATCCACAGCGGCGGCAGCAATAACCCATTGCAACCCCATGGCAGGTGGGAGAATCCTCATGCTTAGCACCTTGCGGACACTTTACAGACACCCTCCGGTGAACGCCCCTGTGCCCTGGGAGGGGAGTCAGAACTGTGCCTTCTCCATTACGCAGGTGGGGAAACCAAGGGAGGGGATTAAGGGCAACGTTTTCAAAAGCGGCTGTTAATTTGGGGCCTCGCATTTGCCCTTCTCCAGGGCCTACTAGAGGAGACAACCACTCTTCCACAGTGCCAGCCTTCCAGTTGCACTCTCACAGCCCTTTGACCCCTTCCCACTGGGCCTAATAACGAATAGGGCTGTCTGCTCCCCCACCAGGCAGGATCAGTGGGCGAGTAGCTGACCCCTCACAGGTGCCTTTAAAGGGCTGTGACAGCTTTGTGATAGCTTGCTCTAGCGTCCAGATCCTCAAAGGCATGTAGGCAGCTAACTCTCATTGGTCTCAATGGGCGTTAGACCCCCTAAATACCTTTGAGGCTCTGGGCCTCTGTGCTTATATGGAGAAACCCTTCCAGATCTGTTTTTCCCTGTTCCTTCTTATTACCCCAAATATGCATCCTCTACCACTCTCAGGGCGGCCTGCCATTTGTTCTCCTGAATCAGTATTAACATGATCAGCCACCATGCTCTGGGATATTGTCTTACTGGAGGTGTGAGTCTGTGTCAAGCACACTCTGCTTTTAAGGGACACAGATTAATATCATTCTGATCATTTATTCTTAACATTAATTCTACCCTATATCAAATACAAACCACGGACACATCCATCTATCACATGCCTGTACTAAGAGAAACTCTGAATTGGATGTAATACCTGTAATACACCATGTATATGTTATTGTATGTATATATGATGCCATATATAATATCCAGCGTGCGTGCGTGTGTATATTATGTGTATATTTATATATAACCAGTTTCCATCCCCTGCTGACCATGCCTTTAAATTCCCACACCCTCTTTGTGTATATGAACTGTAAAGCATCCTGTATGAAAGACGCTATAGAAAAATAAACTGTAATTTTAAAATAAGTTATAATTGCTGCAGTTTTCCCATAGAATGGGGTTAAAAAACCATGCCTGGTGGGTTACATCTCATTAACATTAGCATCTCAGCAAATAAGCTTTTGGGGATACAGAAGAGAAGGTAAAACAAACACCATCTGAGACAGAACCCTTTGGGCTTGGCTAACTCCATTCTGTGTCTGCGATATGTATGTAATGTAGACAAGCCCCGAGAGCCAAACTGGGCACACTCTGTGCATCTAATAACGCTTCTGCATTCCGTAACATGGACAAGCCCTGAAGCTGCAGGTTGGTGAGTGGGGCTGGCAGTAGGAGAAAACGCCCCGTTATATGTAAACTGAACCCATTTGCTCTGGATTCATTGAGACTCACACAGAGTTCCCCAAGGCAGTTCAGAGTAGAACCACCTTTTAATTGTTCAGTAGGACTTCCTGCATGCGCAAGCACTTGAGTGAGGTGAAGTCATTGACTTTCCACATGTTCATAGTCACTAACTACCTCAGAATTGGCATAGGATGGGCTGTGCCCTGTTCCCCACATTCAGTCCCTACCGGAGAAGCAAACTCCTGTTGAGCTGTATAGGAAATATTTGGATGCAACTATTATCATTACTCTGTATGGGGGGTGAGGGGAAAAGGGTCACTGAAGCACCACTGAAGCAAAGGCTTAAATTCCCCTGCTGCCTATACTCTGAGTCTGCATGGAGTGGCTGGAGGGGCTCCCTGCAGCTTCTGGGAGAGCAAAGGCCTGAGAATTTAACCTGTTCAGGTCCCAACTTCACTGCTGAGTTTCAGGTAGTCAAAGACACAAAGTTTAGGCCTAGAAAATAACAGACAAGCTACAGGGAACTGTTCTCTTTTAAAAATCAAATCTCATTCAACTCTCTCCTCTGGGGATAAGTTGACTTTGAAGGCCCTGCCCAACCTCTCCTCTGCCTCACTCCATTCCTCCACCTGCCTGTCACAGCCTCATCTCCTTGCACTCAGCCCCAGCTGCTGCAAGCCCCCTCCTGTCCCCATCGAGCTCCCATTCATTTCAATGGGAGCGGCTGCAGAAGTAGGCCCATGGATTCACATTTCCCTTCATGCTGCCCTTGTGCATGAAACATCTTTCCACGTATACTCTCCTCCCCCATGTGCTCTCTGTCCTAGAATCATAGAATGGTCATGCTAGGATTGACAAAGCCCTGGCTGGGATGATTTAGTTGGGGATTGGTCCTGCTTTGAGCATGCCAGGATTCTATGCTTTGAGCAGGGGGTGGGACTAGATGACCTCCTGAGAAGCATAGAATCTCAGGGTTGGAAGGGACTTGTGCTCCTCCAGCTTTTCCTAAACAGTCCTGAACCACTTCTTTCTCCACTGAGGGCTGGTCACCTCCTCCCCATACCGTGCTGCGGAGTGCAGCCGCCTGGGAGCTGACCTTGTCTGTGAAGACAGAGGCAAAAAAAAGCATTGAGTACACTAGCTTTCTCCACATCCTCTGTCACTAGGTTCCCTCCCTCATTCAGCAAGGGGCCCACACTTTCCTTGACTTTCTTCTTGTTGCTCATATACCTGACGAAACCCTTCTTGTTACTCCTAACATCTCTGGCTAGCTGCAACTCCAAGTGTGATTTGGCCTTCCTGATTTCACTCCTGCATGCCTGAGCAATATTTGTATACTCCTCCCTGGTCGTTTGTCCAATCTTCCATTTCCTGTAAGCTTCTTTTTTGTGTCCTGTGTTGCCAGAGAAGGGAATCTGTCTTTCTCTGGAGTGGGTGAAGTGCTAGGTCTAGTTACAGAATTAGCATATAGAAATAATATTCAGCACTTACTAGTCTTTTTGTTCTGTGCTAGGCACTGTACAAACACAGTGAGTTTTGCTCCATGACTAGGGCTCCTGGAAATTATAATACACAAACCATAGCACAAAGACACAAGAATTCCATATTCATCCACTTCATTATAGTGTCACTGCCCACAAGGGGGTTTCTCTGAAACATCTAGTACAGTGGTCCCTAAACTTTTCAGGAGCTGGGGACGCAGCTCCCAGGGAGGGGGGAGAAGAGGGCACACACAGGGGTAAGAGGGCCACAGCTGGGGGCAGGGCCAGGAGCAGAGCTGGGGGCAGAGCGGGGCTGCATGATGCTCCCTCCTCACTCTCTGTGGGGGCTGGCCTGGGCCTCACCAATCTCCCCCGCCCCACCCCCCCAAAAAATTCCTTCATGGCCCAGTAGGGGGACACACCCTACAGTATCATCAGAAACAGGATATTGAACTAGATGAATCTGATCCAGCGTGGCTGCTTCCATGTCCATATTGATAAACTGACTATGCTAATAGCCTTTAACACGTATGTCCTGCAGAAATATGTAATTTTCTATAGAGCTGTGGCTCTTGTGTCTAAGGGCTGGCCTACACCAGGAAATTAGGTTGGTATAATTACATTGATCAGGGCTGTGAAAAATCCACACCCAAGAGACATAGTTAAACCCACCCAACCCCTGGTGTAGACAGCGCCAGGCCGACGGGAGAATTCTCTTGCCGCCCAAGCTACTGCCTCTCGGCAAAGTGGGTTACCTACACCAACGGCAGAACCCATGCCATTGGCAAAGGAAGCATCTTCTCTGAAGCGCTGCAGTTGAGCCACTACAGTATTTTAAGTGAACTCAAGCCCTAATATAAGTAGTGACAAAGCACTTCCATTCACTAAACTACTGCTTAGTTCAGATTAAGTTTAATGGCCCCTTTCAGAGGTGGCGAAAAATGGACATTTTCAGGACTTTGCCAGAAGTGCTCAGCACCCATAACTAACTGAAATCAATAGGATCGCAGTACCTCTGAAAGCCAGACTTCTTACACTAACAGACTCCTTTGCACCTATATACTAGTGCATAAGGGAACTGAAGTTGGTGAAACTTACATGTTGGGAAGTCAGAAGGAAGTGAGGAATAGCAGTTGCTGCTTTAAATTACAATTTCTTACATAGCCCAGTTAGCTGTTTTTCTTGCTATGCTCTCAGCTTTTTCAGCCCCTTGGGTTCCAAGATTACCAAAATTTAGATTCCTTTACATTCAATGGCCACATGCAGACTTGAGGTGTAAGGTACAAGTTGATGAGTGGATGCAAATCTGCATTAAGGGACTGGAAGGTATAAATTACACCAGTTTAAGTCTCCCCCTAGACTCCGCTCCAGTTTTGGCTGTAAAACATTTAGCCATCTGCTCAGCTTGTGGAAGTAGTGTTCTTCTGATTTATGAGCTGGTTACTGATTGCACAGGTGGGAAGATGGCTGGGGAAAAGGGTGAGATACAAAGTATACAATCTGTCCACACTCATGTATCATTTACTATTATTACTCCAACAAGGGCAACTGAAGTGTCTGCTACAGGCAGGTGTACTGATGTCTCAATTGTGGCGGGAAATAGCAAAATATTACTTACAAATTCAAATATATCCTTTAATTATGTGCTCCAATTTCTAGTCTGTCATCAACCACAAAAACAAAAAAGCCAGACTGGCCATATACCGTCCATGGAGAATGTTAAGCAATTTCTCATTCAATAACCATCACCACAAGAGAACTCTAAAACATACAAGACTGATTTATTACTCCCAATTCTGCCTTCCTTCACAACACTTAGGCACAAATAATGCAAGACAAACAAGAATACAAAACATGTAATGCTACTGAAATAAAATAAAGCTTTAATTTGAAAAAAAAACCCTGCCATCGCAAGCATTAGCTCAAGCAGGAGACAAGTGAAACCTGCCAGTGTTACACATTCATAAAAATGTTTATTTACACAAGAAAGCCTCTATGAATCGAGGCAGGGTTTTTTCCCCTTCCTGCTGATAGCATTTCCTTTTCTTTTCTGGGAGATGGCAGATTCTTTGGGAGTGCTAGCCTCGCTTTGGGTCACTTCCTCATCTGGAGTTTTGGAAGCCTGATACATAAGAGACATAAATGATTGAAACAAAGGTTACCTTTATTTTTTGTAACATTCACAGTCAGTTTGGAAGATCAAATCTGCCCTAGAAGGCGCGTGCACTTCCTGGAGAGACACTAGCATTTCCTATTGGAAAATTACTGCCAGACTTGCACATTTATAACAGTGTATGGAAGGAAATATCCCAAAGCACTTCAGACTACTGTATACAAATCCAACACTAAAAGTGTATAAATTGACCAATTTATGCTGGAAATTAGAAGGTTTCTAGCCATCAAAGAAGTGAGTTCTGGAACAGCCTCCCAATAGGAGCAGTGGGGGTGAACAACCTAACTAGTGTTAAGACAGAATTTGATACATTTATTTGATGGGGTTGCCTGTGATAGCAGGGACTGGACTTGATGAGCCAGGAGGTCCCTTCCACTCCTATGTTTCCTTCTCTCACTCTGGAACCTTCCCAAAATTCAGGAAGTCTGAACAGTTACAGTAAAGGAAAAAAAGGGGGAAAGTTGGGGGGGGGGGGGGGGAGGGAGGGAGAAATCAAATCCTAGACATTCATTCTACTACATTTAATTGCAAACAAAAAGATAAAGAAAAATATCAAAAAAAAATTTTTTTAAAATAGCGACAAAGGGTCCCGTGGCACCTTATAGACTAACAGAGGTATTGAAGCATAAGCTTTCGTGGGTGAATACCCACTTCTTCGGATGCAAAGTTAGTTTTGAAATTTTCATTACAAAAATAATCAAAAAGTGTGCCAAAAAAAACCATTCCTGTGAAAATGTCAACCAACTCTAGTTAACTATGTTTTAATTTAAAGTATTATCACTGGCATCTGAGTCATCAGCCATGAGACAAAGGGGGTAGCTCACACTACAGACCTATTTGTTTCTCACTCAGGCAGATGGTGACACTTGGATCACATTTTCAAAGGTTGTTTTTCCCCCACAGCCATAACAAGTAGCACCTTAGGCTATGTCTACACTAGGAACGCTACAGTGGCATAGCTGTAGCATAGAGACTCGCTACAATGATGGAAGGGGTTCTTCTGTCATTGTCGTAAATGCACCTCTCTGGGAGGTGGATAGAAGAATTCTTTTGTCAACCTAGCACTGTCTACACTGGGGATTATGCCAGTTTAACTACATCTCTTTTTTCACATCCCTGAGTGACATAGCTGGGTTGACCTAACTTTCTAGTGTAGTCCTGCCCTAAGTTCCCCTCCTCCCCTTTAATTACATGATCACATACTATTTTTCCCTGAGGACTCCCATTCCATTCAGTGCACAAGATGGACAGTGTTCAGGGAACAAATCAGGTTTGCATAGTGAAAGAAGCCGTTGTCTATAGTGTTAGAGGGCTTTCCCTTCACCCTCTCCCCTGGTTCTTGTCACGCAGGCAGAAAGCAGAAGACCAGAAATCCAAAGTGCAGGCAATGCAATGTTTATTGGGGTTAGTTTCCAGCAAGCATATGGCCCATAACTCTGACGTGTCGTAGAGCTTTGTTTCCCAGTGTCCTGTCCCCGCCTCCTCAGCCGGCATAATTAGACCTGAGATGCACACCCATAGTCCCACCCCTTACAATTTATGGTTATGTTTAGGGGGGTTGTGAATCTGGGGTCTTCATCCCACCTCTTTTGTACCCCATGGGAGGGGTAAGGAGTGAGGTTGTGCTACGGTCAAGGACAGGCATTTCGTTGGCCTTTTAGTGTTTTATACCTTCCCCCCCATCCCTCTTTGCCCCTCCCGAATGGTTGCTTGCCCTTGCCTTGAGATAGGAACTGAGGCAATCTTAAAGTATGCACTCTAGTAACACTTTAACTGCTCTTGTCTGTTCCCAGTATGCTAATAAACCCATCTGGCTAGGCAGAAGCAACATACAAAGTGTGTTTGTCCTTTGTTCAAATCTATTATCATAGAATCATAGAATATCAGGGTTGGAAGGGACCTTAGGAGGTCATCTAGTCCAACCCCCTGCTCAAAGCAGGACCAATCCCCAATTTTTGCCCCAGATCCCCAAATGGCCTCCTCAAGGATTGAACTCACAACCCTGGGTTTAGCAGGCCAATGCTCAAACCACTGAGCTACCCCTCCTCCCCCTACATTAGTAAGAATGTAAGTGTATCAAGACTCAAACAGGCAAGCAAAACCCCTAATACTATCGCAGGTGAAAATACAGGCCTGAATCCTACATTTGCATTAGCACTCTTAACAGGTAGGACCCCAGCCTCATTTGTTGCAGAAGTTAACTGTGTTGTGAATAAGGCAGTGAATTACAGGAAGAGAAAGGATGGTCTCGTGGTTAGAACAGTCGAATGCCACCCTGAAGAACTGGATTCTGCCACAGAACTCCTATGTGATGCTGGGTAAGTCACGTAAAACCAAAATTTTCACAGGTGGCCACTGTGCTCATTTTATAGGTGCCCAATTTGAGATTCTGGAGCCTGATTTGTAGAAGTGCTGAGCACTCACAACTGCAAATTGAAGTCAATGGAAACTGTTGTTTGAACATATAAAGTGCCATAAAAATGCTAAGTGACGTGAAAAATCAGGCCCCATCCATCTCAAATTGAGCATCCAAAATTTGTGAACACTTGGACTATTTTGGGCTCAATATCTGCGCTTCAGTTCCCCCGCTAGAAGATTAAATTAATGCCTCCCTACCTTTCAGGGCTGTTGTGAAGATAATTTCATTAATGTTTCTGAAAACTCAGATACTATAATGAAGAGCACCCTAGAAAAGCCCACAAGGAAATTAATAATTCTGTCTCCAGAGCAGGATTTGGGTGATATGCACTAAGAAAGGCACAGGGTATTTCAATGATGAGAATAAACACACTGAATAACCATGTCAGTGAATACTGTCCATCTGTTGCACTAAACGAAGCAGGAGGGGTTCTGGCAAAAAGTTTGTACTTGTGTCTGTACCTAGCACAATGGGATTCTGGTCCATGACTAGAGCTCCTAGCCACTACAGTAATACAAATAAATAGTAAGTGTGTGATCATTTAATTAAGACTGAGTATTACAAAAGAAGGGGGCAAATTCAGTTTGCACAAGCAACTTTAATTCTGACACTTCCTAACTCTCAAGTGCTTGACTTTGCAACCTTAACACTCTTATTGTCTTTTTTCCCCCAAATAGATAACAGGATACAGAGGGGTTACAAGGCATGTAAGGAGCACAAGTTAAAATAAGCAACTAGATGAGAGCAGCTGACTGAAAAGATTGAGGTGAAGCTGGTGGAGAAAGGAAGCACCTTTGCAATATCACCCTGAATCATACGTCCCCCCTCTCAAACCCTTGAAACAACCCACAGGCCTAGTGTCCACTTGGATTGGATATTCCAGTAGCTACGGCCACAGGGGAATGCCCTTTTCAACTTACGGCCGGTACGTAGAGCCACGCATGGATACAAAATTTGTATCCGCATCCGATCCGCGATCCACAAACGTGGTCCGCAGATATCCATAGATATAAAGGGGATACCTACAGATTTGCAGGGCTCTACCGGTATGACAACTTTGCATCCTCCTGGCAGATGCAGACTTGGCCACATTGAGCCACACATTCATGGACCTCCAGGCTTGATTACTGTAATTCTCTGTACCTAGCTATGAAATCAACACTCTCAAACAAACCTGCCATTAGTTCAGAATGTTGCAGCAACACAGGTACCAGGTGTGCATTATCCTACTACTCTGCTCACAATACTGGCACCGCATTGAAAACTCGGCACATCCAAAGTCTCAGTCCCCATCAGCAAAACCTATGGGGCTGAGAGACTGTTACCCAAGAGATCTCCTCCCCCTGCACCATCGCGGTCTCCCGTGACAGCTACATTGCAATGGACCTGCCAGGCACAAGAGCAAGACCTGTATGCATAGGAGACAGACCTTTCAAATGAAAGAAGCAATCCCTGCACAAAGAGCTTACATTGGAAGTTACACAGGACTTTGGGACAGACAATGCTCAAGGATGCAGAGAGAGGAGGAGAAGGCTTACACTAAGTAATGTCAGAAGGCTGACTGGGGAGCTAACCCTATATACACAGAGTTTTAAAATGTAATTTAAATGACTAATTTAAGGGAGGAGAGTGGTCAGGTGAGGGGAGATCAGCAGAAGAAATGGGGTGTTGGGATAGCAGAATGGCTCCATGGCACGCAGGATCACAGAGCTTGTTTGGGGTGCACAGGGCGCCCACAGAGGTGCTTGGGGCAGAAAGACAAAAAGGGAGTGTGATGGAAAGGCAGGATTAGCTGAGCACAGGGCCCAAGGGGTTGGTGGAAGCAGTGAGCCAAGGGGCAGGCACAGAGCCTGGGAGGCAAGGACTTTGTCAGACATCAGTCCTCATTTGTCTCCCATTTGCCATGAGAAGCAGAGATCATACAAAACCAAAATACACCACCGGACTGGAGGAACAAGACAAGTACATTCTCCAGTAGGAAGGTAAGTTGGACAACAAGCACCCCATTTTCGTTAGTCTGGGGAATGAGACTGCCCAGCTATTTCCCAGAAGTCAGACAATTGTCAAGGGTGCAGGTGCCCCCTAGTGTTACAACTGCAAAACAATTCTAGTTGTTTCCTCTACAGCTTGCTGGATATTTGAGTGGAAAAAGGAAACACTAACCAACTGAGGCTGAAGGCTGCCTTTGACTCCTTTGTTAAAACCATTTTATTTGAAGGGTCAATAAACAGAAGCTATTCCACAGTTGCTGCAGTTCTCTAATCAAGCCCTATGAAGAGTTCTGAGTCACGATCCATCCTAGCAGCTAGTCGTGGGGGGTGGTAACAGGGTCCCTGCTTTTCCCTCTCTTCCGCACATCTAGGACCCGATTCTCCACAGCCCAGCACCTCGTGCAGTGATTCACAGCAGTGCAAAGTAACACTGCCAACTGAGTGCTTTACACTAGCCTATGTGACAGCACGAGATACAGGACAATGAAAAATCAGACCCTAAGGAGCCCTCTTCTATCTCTCTGTAGTTGATATGGCGAGAAATTAGAGCATCCCTTCCACCACGAGCTCCACTCCCTCCGACTGTGTCCAGGGGAGAACATCAAAACATAATTGCTTTGCTGAGCATGTGGAAATGGGCAGTGGCTGGCTGCATGTTGTTCTACCTCAAGAGACCTCATCTCTGTAAACTTGCCCTAGCACTCTGCGCCTACAACCATTTGACTCATGTTGTGCAAGAGGAAATTTCTCCTCCATCGCCACTATGACAGACCTGTTGCTCTCACTCCTTTCACACTAAGTATAGTAGGGCCTCAACCTTGTACACATACAGGAGCTTGCTCAAAGAGTAAAATCCTAGGGAACTTCTGCTGAGCCTACATTTATGGTGGCTAATAGGACTTTGGGTAAAAACTTTATCTGAAAATGTTTTTAATGTTGCCTAAGGAGTTCTGGGAAGACTCCTGACCATGGCACTCCATCAGGGGAGGGTGCAGAAGGATGGCTAGTTATATCATCTCATGCTTTCACTAATATGCTTCAGCACAAGAGATCTCTCCCAAACAAACATGATACTAAGGAAACCCACCTGCCAGAAAGTCTTCAGTGGGTTGACAGCCCACTCCCTTGTCCCCATTGAGCATCACCACAGCACTGGGGCAGCTAGAGGCACAGTCCATTATGACTAGTATAAATTTGTTGGAGATCTAAAAATGTCTAGCTCCATCTTCAGGAGCTAGACATAAGGAAAAAGGTTTAATAGCAGGCCCTACATGTTTTACCCACATGCTAAAACCACAGAGAGGATTGACCGGCACCTGACATGCCTGTGAATATAGGGTTAGTACATTAGTAATGTTTACAAAACACGTAGCATTGGCTAAGCAGCTGGCGTGTCTGTCCTCTGCTTTCTACTCTAACTATTGCACTACTTCGTTATGCTCCCCCATATATTCATTGTATCCAGCCACTGTCTCTCATTATTTATACTCAGACTGCAAAGTCTTTGTGGCGGGGACCCTCAGTTCAGTATGTGTGTGTGTACACAGTGCCTAGCACAAAGGTATCCCAAGCCTTGATTGGGGCTTCTAGGCATGACCACAATACAAATAAATAATGAAGTATGGAATCAACTTTTGTTAAATTCATTTAACTTCTCACAAATACTAATAGAGGGATGTTGTCACAAGGCGGGGCTTCTCCCCAGCTTGCCAAAACACTCTGCCACACCTATAGTCTCTTTAATGCAGTTTTATTCCCAAACTTAAACAAACCAACAAAATCATTTTCTCAGCTCACCCTTTGAATCTCAGGCTTTCAATACCTCCCCTCGACAGGGATTCTGGCAGTCCTGCCTCCTGCAATTTCCTATCTCACTCTCCATAGCCAGTTCCTTCTCATAGCCAGCCCTTCAGTGGAACTCGCTCTATAATGCCAGGTGCAACCCTGCCCCCTTATCAGGCCCAGCTGGGAGCACCTGCTCTGGCCTAGGGGAGCTGGACCTACTCAGTTACAGGGGACAGCCACCCTATGACAGATGTCATGAGCAATCCCATGTTAAGAGGACAATCCCCTTCTATAATCTGCATATGGCCATACATTTCCCAAATATAACTGTACATTTATATTACACAAACAGAAAGCCAGCACAAAGTACAATAGGAAGGGACATTTTGACCAAGGACACTGGGGCAGACCCCAACTCTTAAAAATATCCCAGGGCACTTTTCACAAGTCCATGCAGAGCAGACACAGGAAGTGGAAGGACTCACCTGAGGCACAGGTCAGGTATACTCTAGAAATGTTGCCAGTATAATAATGTCAGTTATGGGTGTGATTTTTTTAAATAAACGTATTTATAACCAGCAAAGAGCCCTAGTGTAGAGACAAGCTATGTCTACACAAGCTATGCCTCCACTAGGAGTACTTTCCTGGTATGGTATATTGATATTCCTGTACCAGTAAAGACAACAAGGACTCCTTGTTGTTTTTGCTGATACAGACTAACACGGCTACCACTCTGAAACCCTCATACCAGGAAAGCACATTTAGTGTGGACACAGCTACGCTGGCAGAATATGGTCTTCATTAAAAACACCTCTCCAACCCCATCACATATGACACGAACTATACTGGTAGAAGAGCAGCTTTGCTGGAATACCTGCACCTACATTAGGGGCTTCTGCCAGCACAGCTCCGTCAGTCAGGGATCACACACCTCTTCCCACCCCAACTGACACAGTTATCCAAGTAGAAGTCTAAGCTGTGTCTACACTAGGAAGGTTTTGCCTGTATAACTAGCGTATACTAGGCCACACACACAGGAATCTCTAGCTGTGACAACATGGATAGGGAAACAAAGTAAAGTTTACCTAAATAGAATTAAAACAAATTTCTTAAAGAGCTACGTTAAATTCAGAGAGTTCACATTATGGCACAATCACAGCCCTGGCAACCCAGGGACTCATTTCTATGAAGACAGACAATCCACTCCCAATAAAAAAAATACTGGAATTGGAACCTGAAATAGACATCCAAAAATGCACTGGGTTCAGAGGGTTAGAGGCAAGAAAAAAGGAACAGTATTGGAAGTGATGCCTATATCTACATCACTCACATTACTTCCTGAGGACTAGCAAGATTATACATGTGAAGATTAGCCTACACCCAATTCCTTTGTAGCAGAGTCAAAGCATGGTACATTTCTTACCCTCTTTTGCTGGCTTGCATACTTCTCAGTCCATTGTTTGGCATTTCTGATGAACACTTCCTTGTTGTATTTATACTCCGAGGACTAGAAATAATAAAGCAAAAGACAAGGAGGATAGACACTTAATCAAGCACCTGTGAACACTCTTAGTTCCCTATATAGAAGAGTGAGCACAAGTACCCATATAGTCTCTGCTCTAATTTGCATGTGCCAGCACTTGCGCCAAGGAAACAAAAGAAGAGTACGTACTATGTCTGCCATGAGGGGGTCATCGGGGTTAGGCTCGCCCATCAGAAGCTGTATGGAGGTCAGCAATGTGGAGATATTCAGGGATGGCCTCCATGCACCCTTCACAGAAACAGAACAATAAAAACAGAGCTTAACAGGGAGAAGTCTGATCATTAGGTGACATACAGAAAACAAATTTTCCTCTGGAGTTTCCAGACCTCAATGCAGTACATAAGGTGGTTAACACTAGGTGGTCAGTTTATACAGCAGGGAAGACATCCGATGCCAGGCTAGTGGATCACAAACCCAGTAAGGTTATGACCTCTCCTACAAAGGAGAAAAACGTTCCAGGACCAACCTGGCTCTCACTCTTTTGGTTCACCACAGCTACAGTGCTAACTTGCTCTACAGCAGACAGACAGAGGCACAGTGCTCATACCAATTAGCCCTGCAGCTTCTATTCAGGCCACTTCAAGAGAGCAATTCTAGTAACAGAGGAGATCTCACTCCAACTTAATTGACACTGACCCGCAGTGTCATCTGTCATAGAATCATAGAATATCAGGGTTGGAAGGGACCTTAGGAGGTCATCTAGTCCAACCCCCTGCTCAAAGCAGGACCAATCCCCAATTTTTGCCCCAGATCCCTGAATGTCCCCCTCAAGTATTGAACTCTCAACCCTGGGTTTAGCAGGCCAATGATCAAACCACTGAGCTATCCCACACCCCGCATCTACCTCTGTATTGTATCAGGATCCAGGCTGTGATTTTCAGAGGGACACCTGACTCATAGGCCCCTTCGAAAAATCCCAGCCCTTAAAGCATTAAAAAAAGCAAAGAAAAATGTGTCTTAGTGAGTAATCAATGGCATGCATTATACAGTCACCTGTATGATGCGTATCCATGTAAACAAGAGCCAATATTAAATATCAGTGAAGCTTTTTACAGCCAGAACAATAGGGGAGTTTAGCATCTGTAACCTTATTGATCCCCACTAGAGTAGCACTGCCTTACTTTGGGTGGTAATCTGAGAACATCCAGGCAAATCCTTCCAGCAGAGTCAATGTTGGGATGGTAGATGGGTGTCAGAAAGCGAATCTTCGGGGGTTCAAATGGATATCTTTTAAGAACAGGTGTTAAAAAAAACAAAAAACAGATTTCATTTAAAATATAATCTAAATTGAATGTTCAGATCCATTAGCCACATTACCACAAATAACACTATAGCAGGGATCTCAAACTCAAATTACCACGAGGGCCGCATGAGGACTAGTGCATTGGCCCGAGGGCCGCATCACTGACCCCGCCCCCTCGCTGCCCCCGGCCCCGCCCCCACTCCACCCCTTCCATTAGGCCCCGCCCCTTCGCCGCCTCCTCCCCTGTGTGCACGGCTTCCCGCTCCTCCCCCCTCCCTCCCAGAACCGCGAAGCTCTTCCCATGCTCCCCACGGAGCTCTTCCCTGCGGCCCGCTGGGCTCCCCACGCCCCCCCCCCCCCTTTTTTTTAATTGTTTTAATTAATTTTTTTTTAAAAAAGGGGGGGCCACGGGGAGCCCGGCGGGCCGCAGGGAAGAGCTCCGTGGGCCACATGTTTGAGACCCCTGCACTATAGTGTCCTCTCCCCAGTCACCTGCAAATTCCAACCATCTTCTCCTCAGCAAGTTTTTGGAGGAAACAGCCCCATCTCTGGCCATGCCCTCTAACACAATGGCCTTGACTGTTTTCAGTTTGGTTTCTGTCCTTTGCACAGCATTAGATTCCCTTTTGCTGGGAAGCTAACTTCTTGCCTCAGATTACTTGCTTTTCTCATTTTCCCTGAAATCTCTTTTAGTTACATCAATTCACTTCAGCTGTAAAACAGGAAAAAGATGCAGTATGCATAAGAACAAAAGAATGGACCTACTGGTTCAGACCAAAGGTCCATCTAGCCCAATATCCTGTCTTCTGACAGTGGCCAGTGCCAGGTGCCCCAGAGAGAATGAACAGAACAGGTAATCATCAAGTGATCCATCCTGTGTTGCTCATTCCCAGCTTCTGGCAAACAGAGGCTAGGGATACCATTCCTGCCCATCCTGGCTAATAGCCATTGATGGACCTATCCTCCATGAATTGATGGATTTATGCACCATAGAGGTCCTTCCCCCTTTCAAAAATGTTTAAAGGCATCAAAATAATTTAAAGATCCTGACAAAGTATTTCTAGATATATATTTTGTGTGCATTGCTACACACCTTGGGAGTTTGAAAGTGAAAGCTTCATATTACAAATAAATAAGTAAATCTCTCTCACCTAAAAACTGATTGATACTGTCACAAACAGGGAGGCTGAAGGCAAAGAACCAAACTATTATACTTTATGCCCACTGCTCCAATCCTCCTAATATACAGGATACCACCTCTTCAGATCTCACAAACTGACATGTTTGACAGGAAGGTAAAAATAAATTTCCTTTTTACTATGTGTGTCCCCCCCTCTGCCCACCTTCCTAGATGCAGTGATTTAATTACCTTTCAGGAACAACTACTTCCAAGTTGAAAACTCCTTTATCATATGGCGTGTTTGCACCACCCAAAATTTCTTAAAGAAAAAAAATTAGACAACTATAACATTCAAAATGTGTAAGTGTCCCCTCTCCCCCCCACATCATGCTTCTGCTACAGCCGTGCATCCCCATCACACCGTTTCCAACTGTAGCAATGTCTGGATCACTAATTCCTTCTATGTGGCTGACCTTTCTATCTTTACACCCAGGCGAAGCCTTGATACTTGCTTCCTTCTCATACTTCAGGAGTCATGGCCAATTTCAACTTCTGAAGGAGAGAAAATTTCTCTCAAGTTCCAGACTGTGAGCATGATACAATAACTATAGTGAATTTTCAGCCAATAGTTGAAAAAGACCTTGATTTAATGTTCAGCCCTAGAACCAGGCCTGAGAATTGGCCTAGAGACCCAAGCAATCTCTTGGGTTAAGGTGGCAAAGCTAATGTTTAGGATTACAGGGCCATAATCTTCAGTACTGCTCCCCTGTATTGTTTCTTCCGGAAGTCAGTGCCTGAAATGGAGTTAATCTAAAGGGCAAAAGACTGAGTTATGGAGGGAGAACTCTGTGGATGCCTGGCCTTCCTCATAGCAGGAAACCTGAAACCTGAGTCTCCAAGCCATCTATAAAACCTTGTTAGCAAAACACATCCAACCCCTTCATGCACAGACTCCTTCAGCAGTGTTGAAAAGCCATGAGACGGGGGTTACGACGGCTACTTCTAGCAACAGTAACTCATGTCACTTGAAGAACCAGAAGTCCCTAAGAACTTAAAAGGGAGCATATCAGTGTGGCTGTTTCCTTAACTACTCCCCCCAGTCCACGCTCCCTAGCCACATGACCAGGGATCCAATCAATAGGGAACATTAAAAAAAGGGAATTCCAAAAGAAAAAAAAATATATATGAAGAGTGGACAAGAATCAAACAAAAATTTCATGGACTGGGGTTCATTTCATCCCCAAATTGCTAAGTATGGACAAAATATTCACTCGTGGATGTGTCGCCAGGAGATTTTGCCAAGACACTGCCCAGTAAATATTACCAAAGCAGGGAGAATTTTGGTGAAACACCTACCAACCCCCCACCCCACTCGAAAAACCCAACCAAACCACGATGGTAATACATACGGGCTTGTAGATCATCCATCCGGTTTTTGTTTTGCCATAACGTAATGCCTGGGGGAGGCTCTGTGGTCAACAGATGCAGCTCTCTCTTCAGTCGTGAAGTTCTTTGCATTGTGCTGAAATAGTGTAAGAAGAATTAGCACCTTATAGCTAGCACCTTTCATACTGTAGATATGGTACTGCCTTTCACAATAAGAAGTCAAACACCAGTTGTGCAAGGACAGTCATTTGAAGCAGCCATTAAATACTCATCACAGCCAGCACTTAGCCTTTAATATTAGAAGCTATTCTGTTAAGGGTGACGCAGAGCCAGGGAAAACAACAATGATCCTTGGAATTCTTTAAAGACATCTCGCCTCTGTGGCAGCAAAAACCAAGTGTTATACACCCTCATGTAGCCCAACCAGGTAGTAAGATGATTTGGTTCACCAGAATGGATAGAGCAATGGGCTGGGACTCCAGAGACCTCAATTCTATTCCCAGTTCTTACACTAGCCTGCTGCATGACCTTGGGCACATCACTTCACTCCTCTGTGCCTCGGATTTCTCCTCTGCAAAAATGACAGTAATGACACTGACCTCTTTTGTAGAGCGCTTTGAGATCTAGTGGCAAAAAGTGCTAGATAAAAGCTAGGTATTATTATTATTAAACTGTACTAACCAGGTTAATGCAAAAATGTGCTTTATCCCAGCTATAGATCTTGGCTAAAGCATGGAATTTTGGTCTTTTTTTTATTAATCCTTCCTCAGCAGGACAGGGCGGAAGATGGGCTAGATCAGAGTTTCTCAACCCACGGGACGGTACCCAAAATTGGGTCAGAGTGTTTCAAATGATCACGTGACAGCTCCTGTCCCACGGGGCTGGCTGGGCTCGCCTCCCTGCTCCAGGCACTGCAACCTTTGGGGTCCTAGTGCCACTCAGGTTGGCCCAGCCATCATGACGACGGGAGTCTGGGTAGGCCAAATTTGAGTGAGTGGCACTGTAACCCCATGAGCCTGGTCACAACTCCACTCACACAAATTGTGGCTGCAACACCCAGACCACAGAGCCAAGCCCAGCCAGCCCCACAACACAGGAGCTGCAGGAACCAGCACTGTGGGATGAGTGCAGGATCAGACCAAAACCACCCCACGGCCTCCATCCCCAGACTATTTACTGTGTCACAATGGACCATAAACATTTACAAATGGGTCCTGAGCCCAAAAACATTGAGAACCACTGGGCTAGATAACCTCTTGAGGTTCCTTCCAGACCTATGTGTCTATGATTCTATAACTAAAATCTGATCAAACCATCTTATAAACCAGCTCATGCACAACACAAGTTAAAATAATCAACCATGCTGGGTAACCAGTTACAAGACCATCAGGACTGTTGGAACCAAAGCATGTTATAACATATTGTGGCTGCAATACAGTACAAATTTATGTGGTTAAAACCATCCTGAGCAATCTCCTATTCCCTGTCAAACACGAAAACATCCTCACCCACCAGCTGGGACAAGAAAGAGAACCCAGAAGCTGGGAATGGGAGACAGAGACTGGATCACTTGATGATTACCTGTTCTGTTCAATCCCTCTGGGGCACCTGGCACTGGCCACTGTCGGAAGACAGGATACTGGGCTAGATGGACCTTTGGTCTGACCCACTAGGGCCATACTTATGTTCTTATGAAAATTCCACTCATCTGCCAAAAAATAGTTGCTGGCAATAAGGAACAGATTTTGGCAAGTGGGAATTAAAATGGGGTCCAACCCTGCCTGCAGCAAGATAGATGGATAGTAATCAGGATCTTCCTGACGGGGGGTGGGGGGTGGGGGGGGGGAAGTGTCTCACCTGTCAGAAATTATAGCCTTCCTGCACTCCATGTCAGTAGTTACTTCAAAGCAGGGACAATCTGTCCCTGTGTGTGTGGAGTGGGGAGATGGTACGGGGTCATTCACCCCGCATCAGGATAACTATGTATCCCTCTGCCTCCACCAAGCTGTGGGGAAGAACCAAGTATTCCCTGCCCTCCCAACACATACACACACACACACACAGAGTCAGGGTCAACTCCTCCCCCTCCAAAAATGAGGGCTAACTGTCCCCCATCTCCCCATGATCACCCCCACATTGTGTTTTCCCCAGGAATTGAAATTAGAGGGGATGTTTGAATTTACAGGGGGGGGTGAGAGCCAAGGGGCGAGACCATGAGGACAAAGGTGGGATGTATGGCACCATAGTAAAAACTGAAAAATGTTCCACAAGCATTTTATTAGATTTAACTCATTTTAAAATCATCACACAAATGAAGTTGGCTACTCAAGCCTTCTGTGAAGCACTACATCTACATCCTTCTTGGTTTCTTGTTGTAACTTTGCACAACTGTTAATGAACTTCTCAAATGCAGCGCGTTCATCTTTGGTGGCTTCTCATGTGTCCAGTACTTCCAGTCCTTCAATTGATATGCTCATTAGTTCATTCACATGATCAGGCAGAAGGCGACTTCTTTCACAAAATCTTATTCAATGATGAAAAAAACCGCTCAACTGTAGCTGATGTGACTGGGAGTAGCAAGAGATGAATTCCTACTTCTTTCACCCCAAGAAACATAGCACAAAGATCAGGTCGAGCCACTAGTGGTGTTTTAAAAAAAAAAAAAAAAAAAAAAAAAAAAAAAAAAAAAAAGACATTCCAATCTGCGTTCAAATTCTCTATTCTGTCATGATCACATGGCAGCCCCATTGCTGGCAGTTCCTCACTCCACTCAATTGCCGGTGTTTTATAAGACAGGCATCTGTAAAAGCTACACAGAGGTTGAGTAGAATCCAGAAGTCACTGTTGTAGATTTGTAAGAATCAAGTCCATGTACTTTTTCAGCTGGCTTAACCAACACTTCTTGTCCTCTTCACTGAAGGAAGAGTCATTAGTCAACTTCTGGATTGAAGTCTTTGCTTCTTCCAGTACGTTTTCAATGGATATTCCTCTGATTGATCCAATTGTAGCTTCTATTGCTGGAATAAGATCTACTACTGTTGTAGCAGATGCCCTGATGGCATTGTTTAATGACCCAAGTGGTTTCAACAGTAGACTTACGAGAGAGAGAATAGCGATTGTCTTCTCTGAACGTAGTAGCAAAAGTAGTCCACAAGCCTCACTACTTAGATCTGTTCCCTCTTGGTAGATACTTTCCAAATCTAGTAATAAGGGTTGCTTTAATTTTAAGACAACAGCCAAGGATCGCTCATGAGAAAGCCAGTGGGTTTTCTCTTGGACTAATTTGAACTTCAGTCCCAGAGCATCATCTATTTCTTCCAAGACGTTCAGTCTTTTTGGACTCTTGCTGAAAAAAAAGAGTATAACAAAAACATTACATTTATGGCTTTTTTAATGTCTTTTGAAGATTCTGCAGCTCATACTAGCACTAGCTGGACTAGATGGCCTTTGTAGTGTGTGTATAGGAGAGACTAGGGTTACACTTTTCTCTGAGCAAAGCTTGTACTCCCCCATGTCTTCCAGAGAAGTTTGCTGCTCCATCGAATGCACAAGCAGACATCTGTTTGGGGTCCAATTTACAAGCATTTAACTCTTCTAAGATGTGGGTTGTCACAGATGCAGCCGATGTGTCTTCTATAACCTGAACATCTAGAAATGCATCTACTGGCCTACCACTGACATCAAGATAATGTACACAATGACTTAATACTGGATGCCCACTTGCATCAGTGTATTCATGAGCCATGTATGCAAATTTTTTGAATGTGGTGAGAGAATTCTTCACTTTTTCAACTGCTGAGTCTTTCACTGTTGCACGACATGCTTCTAACCACTTAGTTGAGTTACTTGCAGAAAGACAGTGAGCATTCGCTGGTTTTGTTCAGAACCAGTGTCTAACTTCAGGGTTAACAAGTGACAATGCACTTAACATTGACCTCCAGTTTGTAGTGTGTGATATCTCTTGCTTAAATAGAAAGTATGATGCGACTGCCATGTTTGTTCCCACAAACCGAGTTGTGTATTCAGCATTCTTAATGGCATCATTAAGTACTTCTAAACTTTCTTTTGACAGTAACTGGCTTATAAGGCTTTCTGCATGTTGATGCAGTACAGAGGCTTGGTGTTTTGCAGCCTTTTCATGTAGTTTATCAGCAATGGTTTGCTGATCGGTCTGGCAAACCAAGCTCCTCCAGTATTACCAATTGTAGAAGTGGGAAGCTTTCCTTCTTCGTAAGCTTTTTTGCAAGAGGTGCACCAGTAGCCATCTTTTGTAACTTCAATAAATGGAAAAAGTTTAACCGATAAACATCGGGAACTGCCTTCAGGTTGTGGAGACACTGTTTCTTCACTAGGTAGTTGTATTTGTGCTTCGGATTGTTTAGATATAGATATGCCACTTGAACCTTCAGATGACATGTTGATGTATACCTGATTCTTGGTATGTTCTTCATCTTGGTTGGTTTTTGAGGCCTTTGAGTGGAAAAACTGTTGAATTGTTTTTTCGTCTTTTCATTTTCACTTTGACCTGCAACATATAAAACAGGTAAGAATGTACCCTAGGTAATATCACAACCTGGACTGTTGAACAGCTTTTTCCCCTCAGTTTTTGAACCTGGGGTGTCTTTTACACTGCTTCACTGTGAGAACAACCACTCCTGGTCTGTTCACACGCAGCCTCCAGCATGTACCTTGCTCCCAGCTACACGGTATGAGTGCTATAGTCAGTCACTCAATTACACTGCAGACCACCAGCAAACTCTCCAGTCCCAGACTTTCCCCCAGAAATCTGCCCAGCACTCTACTGGACAATGCAAGCTCGTATAAAACCATCATTTAATAAACAGAAAGTGACATGCACAAACCCTATTATCTCAGGTTGAGATTCCCAGACACTTTAATCCAAACACACTGGTTTAGATAATAAAACAAGTTTATTAACCACAGAAAGAAAGATTGTAAGTGATTACAAGTAATGAGGCATAAAAGTCAAAATTGGTTACAAAAAATAAAAGACAAAACGCAACTAATAACTTACTTAACAAGCTAAGTGAATTCAAAGTACAATGTCTTTCTTGCCACATGCTTTTGCTGTCTCACTGGCTAGAATCCTTTCAGTCAAGCTCCCTCCCCCACTCCTCAGTTCAGTGTTCCTTCAGGTGTTTCTGATGCTGTGAGCAAAGGGAAAGGGAGGAGTGTTTGGGGGCTTCTCTCTTCATTTCTTATAGTTCTCTTTCCCCTTGGAGATCATCTCCAGCTGGGGTTCAGGTGACAGGGGTCTGGACAGAAACTTCCAGCTGTTTTGCTGTCAATATGTAAAGTTCTCACTCACATCTTTCTTCCTGCCAAAGAATGGCTGATTAACCAGGTGATAGTCCATTTGATTTTGTTGACACCTGGTTGAAGTGTTGGCTAGTCTTTTGTCTCTGGGGAACCAGTTTGAAGCTGGCTCCCCAGACTTGGAACATGCCTTATAAAGTAGAATTGTATAACTTTGCATACAATGTTGCCACACATTTTACCAGGACAATAAAGTTCAACAGATTAGGAGTTTTCAAATGATACATTTTGTACAAAATGTATGCCTTGTGAGGTATCACAGCCTTGTAAAAAGGGTGAACATAAGAGTACAGACTGTTATAATAAATTAAATGTTTTTTTAGGACAATGCAAATTACACCAAACAGAACAGTTTTAGATTTCTAAAGCAAAATATATATATATATTTAAAGGTATTTAATTTAAATTGACTTCTGAAAAATGATAATAAAAATGTTTAGTAAAGAAACTCCCCAAGATAATGACCTCTCTAGATAGAGACAATGCAAGATAATGACTCTGGCAAATAAGGCATTTTAAAAACCTTGCCTAATAGGAAATGTATATTTCTATAAGTTTTCCAATCACAAATCTAGCATTCTAGAGCAACATCACTAAACACACTAATTTAGTCATCCCAAGAACAAGAAATTATATTAACTCCTATATATACACATGCATAAACTTTCATGAAGTTTCAATAAAAGAGGAGTTAAGCTTACTGTGGCTGCCCAGTTACTGTAAGCAAGTTTCATACGTTTTTGTTGGCAAGGCAATTCGGCGCTAACTCTTGGCCTCACATTTTAATCATCATAAAACACCAACATTAGCATTTGAATTTATGATTTACTGTTGTTTATAAATCATAATTTGAAATTATTAGGTCAGCCAACCTCTCTGAAATGAATGAGCAAGCACTGTCATAACAAACACCTGCAGGAAGCAGCTAGTCTTTGTTCATGTTTCAAACCTATTATGCATTTTCAGGAACAAGTATTTTATCATATATATGTTTTTAATGTGTGTATTAATGTTTCAACTTCCATTCAAATTTCCACACAACAAAATGATTTTCCCCCCCCCAACTAGAAAAGTTTAAAAACTAGAACTAGCTGGAAAACGACTAAATTACCAACACTGGTCCCAGGAGGGGGAAAGTAGGGAAATCCATGTTCGGGGACATTCCCCATGGGGAGTAACTGTTCCCATCCCCTGCACCACGACCAACCTGCCCCAAGGATCAGGGTCGCTCCCCATGAGGGCTAACTGCCCCCCACTCCCACACAACCAGCCCACCCCCAGAGTCAGGGTCACACCCCCCCGGGGGGGGGGGGCCACCTGCCCGTCTGTGACCACCCCACTCCTAGGGTCAGGATCACTCCCCCATGGAGGCCACCTCTCCCCCATTCCCCCCACCCCCAGAGTCAGGGTCACCCCCACGAGGGCTAACTGCCCCCTTTGACCACCCCACCTCCGGGGTCAGGATCACTCCCCATTGGGGCTAACTGCCCCGCGGATCAGGGTCATCTCTCACGGGGGGCAACTACCCCACCCCCCAGCTGTAGGACCATGGTCACCCCCACGGGAACTAGCTGCCCCCCTCCGCCATGACCACCCCTCCTGCCGTGCTGAGGCGGCCCCGGACTCCCCGCGCGGGTCACCGAGCGCCCTACCCCACGGGGAGGGGGGTGATTGTGCAGGGCCGCCCCGCGCGAGGTCCCCCCGCCCCCACTCACGAGCACAGCCTCGGCCTCGAGACGCCGCCGCAGCCAAACGAACAGCAGGGGATAGGCGCGAGGGGCAACGTGGGACGACGCTGGCGGGACTTCCCGGGGCGCCTAGCAACCAGCCAGGTTCACTCTGAGTCGCTCTGCAGAGGTGCCGATCTGCGGGGAGCGCGGGGCTCATTGGCCGGAGAGGCCCCGCAGGCCCCGCCCTGGGGCTTCAAACCTTGGGAGCGGGGAGGAGACGCCGTGTGGGATTGGAAGAGCCGTCCCGGGGCCCCGCCCACCCCTCCTCGCGGGCACCATCCCCACAGGGGTAGGGGGCGGAGCGAGAGACGTCGCTGGCCTCGCTGCTTCCTCCCTGCGACTCCCAGGCAGCGCAGCCAGGGCCCGAGAGTGGGCGGGGCTCGAGCCCAATCCACACTGGGAGGGGGGTTCAGACCGGGGGTGGGCTGGGTTTACGCACTTTAATATGGACACGTGCGTGAGCGTGGACACGCACATCAATATGGGGGGGGGGGCAGGGGAAGGTGTGCCATGGGGAAGGTTGCAAGGGTCGCAGACCCAGCAAAAATAAGGTTTTAAATCAGTCTGGGTCGTTGAGGGGTGCACTTTAAGCATTGTCTTTCCAAAGCTCCTAGAATAGATTATGACAGATCCCCACACACTTTATTCAGACCACTTTAAGAACTGGTTGAGATGTGTCCTTGCTTCTCCTCCCCACAAAGGCCTTGGCTGCACAGCTACTTAGACTATAAACTCTGCGGGGCAGAGACTGTCTTTTTGTTCTGTGTTTATCATGGGGTCCTGGTCCCTGATTGGGGCTCCTAGGCCCTACTGCAATCCAAATAATTCATAATAATAATATCACTCTCTCATAGCAGCATCTGGGCTACAGATTTACAACCTGTTGTAACCTGGTCATCCCATAAATATGTGGTAACTGAGTCCCCTGACTGAGTTATAACTGGAGGAAGATGGGGCTTTAGTTTCTCTTTACATGATGGCAACAATAGACCAAGTTCAGCAATATGGCTCCCTTGCTTATCAGACACCAAAGAAATCTATTAACGAAAAATGCTTTAATATTATTCCCATCTCTGGATATTTGTAAGTCTCAGCCTAGTAAATGCTTGTACCAGTCTCCAGAGGCCTCGACCTGGGCTTTGTGGTTCCTTTGTAAACTGATTCCCTAAAAATTCAGATAAAAATTCAATTAACGATTGAATTCCTCAAATGTCTCTGGACGAAGACAGGCTGCAGCCTACAAAACAGCCCTAATACAGACAAACAAATATTTATTTAACCCATTGACTTATTATTTAGACAGCACCATACATGTGCATGGTATTTTACAAAACATATAAACAAGGCCCCGCGTAGTCTGTGATTCTGCATTATCAGCTTCAGTCGTTCCCACGGAACCATGCTTCAGAATATCAGCTTTTGTTTAAAAAATTAAATTTCTCTCTCTTACATTTGGGAAAATAATCTCAAAACGTGACCTGTGTGTAAAGGCTTGCCTACACTGGAGTTATGCCATAATAGCCATTCCCCAATAACTATTTCCTAATAGTTCCATGTGCGGACGCTCTTACTCTGCACTAAGAGTGCCTTGCCCTCAATTAGTTTAATGCAGTTGATTAAGATAATCTGGAATAAAGCATGCTTATTCCAGAATAAGTGTGTCCACATGTGAGTTAATTGGGAATAGATAATCCTCTTTAAATTCCTGTTTTATTCCAGATTAATGTTCATGTGTAGACAAACCCTGGCCTACCTGATGCCCATTTGAATCTGTAAAGAACCTCTAACAATGGCTCTAAGAAATGTAAACTGCCCCAGCCATCTCACTTGTGGCCTGTGGAGTCCTGGACTCTGCAGTTGCGGAATCTTGCATTTTTCCAAGATACCACAGAAATCCGCATTTTTCTGCTGAATGTATCATTTTCCTGCTGCCAGATGCTGAGCTTTTTGTTTTCTGCCTCCCTGCCCTGCTGGGACTTGCCCACAGCTGCCTCTTGCTCTCCAACTTTCCTCACAAGAGGGAGATCATTGGATTACATGTTTTCAGTGAAGAGGGGCAGAAGTGGGACAGGGAACAAGAGCTAGAGTTCAGCTAGGGAGTATGGGGAGTCTAAAATGCAGACTGGGCCGCTAGGCAACCTAGAGACCAGAGCAGCAGCCAAGGTATGGGGAGCCGAGAAGATAAATTGCTGATGCTGACTACAAGTTCCCCCCTTTCCTAGCTCACATGGGGTGAAGGAAGGAAATTCTAAGCCAAGCCACTCAGACAACATTGTAACGGCTGAATTCCATAGAGCAGTGTCAAATGAAGAACACAACAAAACCAATCTATCATTGAAACTAAACATTCAAGAATTGACAAAGAGTCCTGTGGCACCTTAAAGACTAATAGACGTATTGGAGCATAAGCTTTCGTGGGTGAATACCCACTTCTTCGGATGCATGCCAGAGACTATTTTCAGCTCAAGCTGCTGCAGTTGGATGACTGGGGATGGGGTATTCCCTGGGTATACAATGAATTCATATAACAGCTGCCACCTTGTGTGATACCAAGGAATGAACTGGGGACCTCCGGAGCACAAAGCATGCATTGTAACAGACTAAGCTAGAGAACCAGGATAGCCACCTAAGGTCTATAACATATCCTCTGTGGCTTGGGCATAGATAAGGTCACATAATACATTGTTTAGTAGATTAAATTAACATTGCTGCAGAATTGGGGAGTCCTTGCAATTGAATTTAGGGGTCCGAGCCACAGAATCTGGTCCTAGTGCACCATGAAGTAGACAGGGCCCTGTACATAATTTCTTTGTATTCTGAAGCAAGCCACATGCAATGGTGCCTGCTCTCTGTGCTTTCTCTGGTGCAGGAAGGTGGGAATTCTGTAGTTGATTTGGACAAATTCAAAAATTGTTTTCTTTACTGCATTCAACATTAAAAAAGAATATGAATATAGTATCCCATTGTTTATGTTTATATTACATATGAGGGTTTGTCTACACAGCAGGTGGGAGGTGTAATTCCCAGCTCAGGTAGATGTACATGCACTAGTTCTGTTCAACTAACACCTAAAAATAGCTGTGTGGTTGCAGAGGTTCAGGCTAGCTGCCCACGTGCAATCTCACCTGCCACTCTATGTATGGATTCTGGCAGCTAGCCCAGGCTGCTGCGGCCACACTGCTGTTTTGGGTGCTAGTTCAGCGTTTGTATGTCTACCCACGCTGGGAATTACACCTCCTTCCTGCTGGGTAGACATACTCCAATTGATTTGAAGTTGCCCCTGCTATTATATGTAAAACTAACCACACTCAAATACTTTCCCAGGTGATATATAGACAAAAAAGAAATCCAGTTTAAATGACATAAGTGCAGCATTTATTCAACCCAGCCCAGAGCTCTTCAATAAGTGTGGTGCACGGTGGCCTTTGTCTATGTTTCATGCAATGGTGTTGCTTTTTCCTGAGGCAATATGGTGTTCAGGAAACAAGTGTGATGATGATAAACTGGGTTCCACTGTATGAAATTCAAGGATCAAAGCATTTGCAAAGGAATATCTATCTATCTATATGTGTGTGTGTGTGTGTGTATGGAGGACCAATGTTTATCTGAAGGTGAATTATTTGCAAAAAAGTGTACTGTGCATTTCAAACACATGGGAGTCAGGCTGAAGTGAATCTATTCTACCACCATATTCAAATTAAATTTAGGACTAAATCTGGAGGCAAAACACTAGATATTGAAGTGTATGGGTTAATCCTGCACTGGCAAGCAGGACTGGTCTAGTGTCTCTCCATCTTCTATAATTCATTTAGGTATTTGTAGGTGGTATCCCATCCATGTACCCAAACTTTTTTAGCTTGCAATAGCCAACAGATCACAGCACAAGGTGCCATGGCAGCAGATGGAGAAAAGCCATTAAATTACAAACAGCCCATCTTATCATTTGTACACAACACACACCACCTCAAAAAGATCCCATTCAGATGCAAAAGGGATAGTCTTTAGTGGCTGTTAAAAATGCCATCTTCAACCTGCTGCTGGCTACAAGATTGCACCCCATCCTGTAAAGCGCTGACCTGGCTATATTTTATGTTTTCGTGCTCTCCAGGTTGGATTACTGCCGCTCACTCTAGCTAGGATCGAGCACCCCAACATTATAAAAAGCTTTAATTGGTCCAGAATGCAGCAGCCCACCTCCATACTGTCATTGGTTGAGAGTACATCACCCTTGCACTCTGCTCACTATGCTGGCTCCCCATAACACAGCGGTTCAGATTCCACCTCTGCACTAATTTTTTTAAAACTCTTTATTTAGGAAGTTTGAACAGGTTTACAAATCTTTGCCATGTAAATATCAGAGACAAAACAATAATGATTACAACAGTGAGCTTTTAGAGAAACATTATACAGTAATGTCATCCTCATATCTCTATTTAACAGGGGGTTAACATATTACAGAGTGAGCATCTTTATACTGCCCAGGACTGGTTGTTTCTGGTGATTTTTATTAAATCTCAGCACTAATCTTTAATGCTTAAGGAACTGGCTCAAGCCTCCCTCTCTCCATGAACTATGAAACTGCCATGCTCAAGGGCAAAGCTAATGAGAACGAGAGACAAGGCTTTCTCAGCAACCGGCCCAAGAGGGTGGAACGAAACAGTGACTATGGATCTTACCACTTACAAAGCTAATCTTAAGATTCACTTCTTCAGCCACAGCTATTCCACAGCCATAAAGTGATGCTGAAAAGTTTAGCCGATAGGTTTTGTTTTCTCTACGAATACACTTTCTCAGCCCATTACAGAAAGTGTAATAAGAAACTGGCAGCTGCAGCTCATTTTTCCTGGTGTCGAGAGACTCAAGTGACGTCTTTTCCTACAATAGGACAATGTTTGGAGCTGTAATAATCTATCATTGGTTCTCAACCTATTCACCATTGTGGGCTGCATCCAATACTACCTGTATGGCCCGGCGGATGATGTCACATGGGCTGCAGCTCTGTGCTGATTGGGCCGCAAGTGGCTTGCAGGTCGCAGGTTGAGAACCACTGACTGGAGACAGTTTTCTTTGGTTGTGTCAGAAGGCATGGAGCTCCCTAGCCAGTATCTGCTCGACTGCCTTTCCGTCTTGTGTGTCCTGTATGAGCTTTGAACATGCTGATTAAATTTGACTATAGAATAATAGCTTTTAAAAATAACAATGAATGCAGTGTAGCACTATTATGAAATTTATTATAAAATAGATCTATCCATTTTTCAGTAATTTCTCTCTGAAAAAAAAATGGGACCAAAAAAAGCAGTATCTTGACATCAAAGCAGAGCAACTAAATAACCCAAACCCACTCACCAGAGGATGTGAGCACTTATTGTAAGACAATCTGACTTCTTTACTGCTCATGCTGCCAGCCCCGGTATCAACTCAGCTCTTTAATGCATTTGGGACAAACATCTTAAAATTCACCAAAATACATAAAAATATATCAGCTGTCATAGAGGAAATGAGGCGGCATTTCCTTTTTGCCTGTGGATTCTGCCCTGAGGTCCTAAGCCGACCTATTGTAACCTGACTGTTTAAAGCTTACTAGAGGTTCCACCCTCTGCTCGTATCAGTCACATGAAATTGTATAATCTCAACTGCAGCCTTTGCCAGCAGAGCTGGAGTGACCTAAATTCTGTCTGATGACCCCGTTCTTCAATTTACTGTTATATAAGGAAGCTGGCGCCACATAGGAGAGATCCTCAGGAAGGAGACAGCAGCTACTTCTGGGAAGGGCCCAAGGATCACCAGGAAGGAGGTAAATAACATGAAACATGCTTAACAAGGCTGCAAGCAAACCAGAAAATGACAGTGTCTTTCGCTGGGCCAGACTCATGGCCATGGGGTATTTGCAGTGTTTTTAGGGGGAACCCTGCTCCCATCCAGTCTGCTTCTATATCCAATATAGTAATAATGATGTTACTGTGACCCTTACTGCACAGGAAAGGGCAGACCCCTCCCAGTCCCTGCCCAATCCCCCTCTGGAGTGAACCCCATGTGAGTCAATCTCTGCTCCACTCACCAAGTCCTGTGGGACAGCACTACAGGCCCCCGGCCATGTCCCCAGGCCTGCTACCCCCACATACCTCAGCCACCCAATGCATTTTGTGAGAACCATAAACCATATTAGGGGGTTCTGGTCTGACTTTTAATCTAATAGGCTGGTATCCATCTTAGGCCCTTATTGAAAGCAATCAGTGCCAGTTTCTTTTTTATAAATTGTATTAAAACTCTTACATTAAGATTTAAAAAACAAGAAACAATTATCACTGGAGCTAAGCCACCATTATTAGTACTAAACAAATAACCCCATCAAATCAACAAGTCATGCCTAAATATTGGATTGGACTTGTATCAACAGATTAGTACCAAAAGTAAGTTCCTAAGTAGGTAGCTATGTTTGGTTATTGATCGTTACTAAAGAATTTTACCAAAGTCAATCAAATCTATAATCTGAATCAATAGCCTAATACTGAAACCAGATCATCAGATGATCCTCAGAGCCAATTATAAAGCATCCTTCTTATGGTTTGTCTACACAGGGAAATTACATGGGTGTAAGACAAGTGAATTTAAAGTGCTGTAGTTACACCAATAGAGCTCCGCATGTGGACACTTACTCCAATAGAAGAGTACTTTTTTCTGTTTAGCTTGTTATTTTGGCAGAGATTAAAGCTAAACCAAAATAGTCATTCTTAAACTGTATCAGAGGGGTAGCCGTGTTAGTCTGGATCTGTAGAAGCAACAAAGGGTCCTGTGGCACCTTATAGACTAACAGAGGTATTGAAGCATAAGCTTTCGTGGGTCAATACCCACTTCTTCGGATGCAAGCAGTGGAAATGTCCAGGGGCAGATATAAATTCTTAAACTGGAATAAGCGTCCACATGGGGAGCTCTATCAGTATAACTACAGCACGTTGAAGTCACACCTTCATATACCGGTATAATTTACCCATGTAGGCAAACCCTAACCCTCTTGTGATGGGGTATACAAACCCCACATTGGGACGGAAGGACAGTACTGGGCCCAGCTTGCCGTTAAACCTGAAGAGCATGCGCCCACTGGAGAAAAGACTGAAAAGGGAGCAACCCCAGCTCAGAAGGCTGGATAGGAGTACAGAGCTACCTCTAGCCAAAAGGGGCTAGAGACACCTCCCTGAAGTAGAAGGACTGAACTGTAAGCCTGCTTGGGGATGATGGTTTGGTTTCCCTTTCCCCTATCTGGGACCAGAAGCAGAGAGAAGCAGTGGTAGGAAGTGACCCAGGGAGGGTAACTCAGAGGGTCCCTGTGACACTCTGTATCTGGGGGAACACCCTGCACCCACATGTTCATCCTTATGATTGTGTGGTATCCAATGCAAAGCTTGTCATGGCGGGTGTCTTTGGAAGGTTCATGATGCACTGAACATTGTTGTTATAGTAATGTTATAGGTTGTAATTTCATGTATATAGTTATGAGGTTGAAAATGTGTCCTCGTGGCTTACAACAAGCACAGGCAAAACTCTTCAGGAACAGAGGGGCAGTCCACACCTCATCAGGGCAGGTATGGGACAAACCCAGCCCAGCCTCACAGGAACAAAGGACACTGGCCTAGGCAGCAACAAAGTGAGTCACCCCCCTTCCCTTGGTCATTTTGGGACTACGAAAAGGTAATGCTCACCTGACCCTGAAGCGGGGGGGCGGCAAAGCCAAGAGGGAAGAACACGATAAAAGGGAGAGACATTTGCCCTGCTATTCCTCTCTCTTCCACCTCCATCTACAACCATCACCACCAAGCGACTGAAGGGCTGATCAAAGAGGAGGCTGGCCAAAGGGCAACCAGCCAGCCTGTGGTGAGAAGCATCTAGGTTTGTAAGGACACTGAAAGTGTTAAGATCAACTTTATTTCATTTGACCAAATCCAACTTCTTGTGCTTTGACTTATAATCACTTAAACTCTATCTTTTGTAGTTAATAAATTTGTTTGTTTGTTTGTTTATTCTACCTGAAGCAGTGCATTTGGTTTGAAGCATGTCAGAGACTCCCCTTGGGATACCAAGCCTGGTGCATATCCATTTCTTTGTTAAATTGACAAACTTATATAAGCTTGCAGCGTCCAGCGGGCATAACTAGACACTGCAAGACGGAGGTTCCTAGGGTTGTGTCTGGGACCGGAGATATTGGCTAGTGTCATTCAGTTGCACTATCTAAGCAGCTTTTGGCCTTCACCTCCCCTGGCAACGAGTTCCACAGGTTGACTGTGCATTGTGTGAAGTACTTCCTTTTGTTTGCTTCAAACCTGCTGCCTATTAATTTCATTGGGTGACCCCTAGGTTCTTGTGTTATGTGAAGGGGTAAATACAGGCGAGTCTCATCTTACACTGGGGTTATGTTCCGCAGTCAGCGCGTAAAGCGAAAACCGCATATAGTCAAACGCTCATTGAGTTGAATGGCAGGCAGAATCGCTCGCACTACAGATACAGTTTTTAAATTATTTTTCTCTTTTTTTGCCAACCGCGCAAAGCTGAATTCATGCATGTTAAATGCGCGTAAGATGCAACGCACCTGTAACACTTCCCTATTCACTTTCTCCAAACCATTCATGATTTTATAGACATCTATCATATCCCACCTTAGTCGTTTCTTTTCCAAGATGAACAGTCCCATTCTTATTAATCTGTCCTCATACAGAAGCTGTTCCATACCCCTAATCATTTATGTTGCCCTTTTCTGTACTTTTTCCAATTCTAATACATCTTTTTTGAGATGGGGTGACCAGAACTGCACACAGTATTCAAGGTGTGGGCATACCCTGGATTTATAGAGGGGCATTTACTGTCTTATTAACTATCCGTTTGCTAATGGTTCCTAACATTGTTAGCTTTTTTTGACTACCGCTGCACATTGGGCAGATGTTTTCAGAGAACTATCCATGATGACGCCAACATTTTTCTTGAATGGTAGCAGCTAATTTAAACTGACAGTGGATTTGCATGCTATTCATCTCTTGCAGCCTTCTGGACCCTTGTAGGATAGGAGTTGGAACTACAGACAAGGAGCCAGAAAGTGATGGCTCAGCACTTCTCTCTAGCGGCCCTTCAGATACAGAGAGACTGGATCAAAGTTTGGAATGGCCTGTTTGCTGCTTTAGTGACTTCCTCTCTATAAGGTGATCAGTCTTGGAGATTCTGGAACATCACTCTGCCCTCAGATGATTTGTTGACCTGAGAGGAGAGGCTTCTCGGCCTTACTCTTGATTTGCCAATTTGCTTGCTCCACCTTGCAGCAATTCCCTCCAAGGTCTTTGCATAAGTCAGGTGCAAGGCTTACCTTCAAACCACAGAGCTGAGTTCAATTGAGTTTGAATTATATCATCGTTAGCAAGTGTCAACCGGTTGAAGTCCTGCTTAAGTTATCAAATTTTTAAAATATTCAGCATTTGCCATATCATAGAGGCTATTGGTCTGTGGCCCCCTCGCCTGCAAAAAATTATTTATATAATCCAGATACTTTTGAGGAGACTGGCTTGATTTTAACTGGGTAAAATGTCTTAGAGAAACATGTCACCAGTTCATGGAAAATTCAGTCTAAAACCCCTATAAAAATAACTAACGGGAAAAACCCTAAGGGTATGTCCACACTGCAGTAAAACACCAGTGGTTGGCTTGGATCAGCTGACTCAGGCTCATGGAGTCTGGTCCCTGAGACCCCACAAGGGGGGGCAACAAAGCCAATGGCTCCAACATTCAATCATTCATTCATCAGCAAAAAAAAAAAAAAAAAAAATACTGAACTTATTATAGATTTCATTATCTCCGCTGTGAATCTGAACCTAGGAATGTTCTTATTCCTCTTGCAAACAAGGAATTCTAGTAACCTTCCTCTTTTGGAACTGGGCTATGGGTCAGGCAGTGTATCTTCTGAAATCTAAATCTTGATAAAGAAAGGTTAGGACTCATCAAAACAAAACCCAGTGACAATATAAAATTGTAAGCATTGTGTAAGGTCTGCACGGCCCATGTGGACTTTTCTCCTCTTATTTTCCATCTGTCTTTAAAAGCATGTGCTGACCTCAGTGTCACTCCTCCCCCCGGCCCCCCCATTCCCCCTCAACAATCAAACGCCCAGGAGCTGATTTCCACCCTCAGACTCCAAGGCCCCACCCCAGTTCTCTTACCTCCCCAGCCCCAGGATCATCACCCACCGTGGAATAGTCCTGAAAAACTCCATCTGCCTACCCCCCCAGATTCCCTCATAACTCCCCCCAGCCTCTCCCCCCCAGGAGTCCACCATAGCTCCCCCCCACCCATCCCTCATAACTCCCCCCAGCCTCTCCCCCCAGGAGTCCCCCATCGCTCCCCCACACCCATCCCTCATAACTCCCCCCAGCCTCCCTCCCCCCCCATCCCCCCCCATCCCTCATCACTCCCCCCAGCCTCCCTCCCCCCCAACCAGGAGTCCCCATTGCTCCCCCCCACCCATCCCTCATAACTCCCCCCAGCCTCTCCCCCCCGGGACTCCCCCATCACTCCCCCCCACCCATCCCTCATCACTCCCCCCAGCCTCCCCCCCCAGGAGTCCCCCATCGCTCCCCCCCACCCATCCCTCATCACTCCCCCCAGCCTCCCTCCCCAGGAGTCCCCCATCGCTCCCCCCCACCCATCCCTCATCACTCCCCCCAGCCTCCCTCCTCCCCGGGAGTCCCCCATAGCGCCTCCCCACCCATCCCTCATCACTCCCCCCAGCCTCCCTCCTCCCCGGGAGTCCCCCATAGCTCCTCCCCACCCATCCCTCATCACTCCCCTTGGGAGTCCCCAGTAGCTCCCCCCCACCCATCCCTCATAACTCCCCCCAGCCTCTCCCCCCCGGGACTCCCCCATCACTCCCCCCCACCCATCCCTCATCACTCCCCCCAGCCTCCCCCCCCAGGAGTCCCCCATCGCTCCCCCCCACCCATCCCTCATCACTCCCCCCAGCCTCCCTCCCCAGGAGTCCCCCATCGCTCCCCCCCACCCATCCCTCATCACTCCCCCCAGCCTCCCTCCTCCCCGGGAGTCCCCCATAGCGCCTCCCCACCCATCCCTCATCACTCCCCCCAGCCTCCCTCCTCCCCGGGAGTCCCCCATAGCTCCTCCCCACCCATCCCTCATCACTCCCCTTGGGAGTCCCCAGTAGCTCCCCCCCACCCATCCCTCATCACTTCCCCCAGCCTCTCCCCCCCGGGACTCCCCCATCACTCCCCCCCACCCATCCCTCATCACTCCCCCCAGCCTCCCCCCCCCAGGAGTCCCCCATCGCTCCCCCCCACCCATCCCTCATCACTCCCCTTGGGAGTCCCCAGTAGCTCCCCCCGTCCCCCGGGATTCCCATCGCGCCTGTCACGCCCAGGCTCGTCGGGCAGCACAGACCGTAGCGGCCTCCCAGGGGCGGTCCCACCGGCGGAAGCAGGAAGCGAGACCGGCTCTGGTGGAGACGCTGGGGCAGCGGAGCAAGGTAGGTAACAGGCCTCCCTCCCCCTGGAGAACAATGGGCTCTCCCTCCCCCCCTCGCAGTGAGAGTGGGACATTCCGGCACCCTCCCCTCCAGGGGAAACACGTGAGCGCCTCAGTTCTACCACGCCCCTCCGCAAAACATCTGGGAACCTCTGCTCAGTGACAGTGGGATATTCCTCCTGCCTGCCCCCAAGAGTGGGGTCCTCATCGCCCCAGGGGTGGCAATGGGGCCTCCTGCCCTGTCCCCCCAAGCAGTGAGATGGCTCCCAGCACAGGACCAATGGTACTGGGCACTGCCCATACAGAGAAAGACACAATCTCTCCTCCCACGCTATCGCAAGCACATGCACAAACACACACACAAACACCAGGACCCTTTGCCCCTCCCTGGATAGTGGAGCAGAAGCCTCCCTTAAGTGGTAGTTACAGAGGGGTATTCCAAGCCTCCTCTCCCCAAGCTGTGGATCCTGCTAACCCCGATCCCAATACTGAAATCCTCTACTTCTGCTTCCCCCAGTGTAGGGTGACCAGATGTCCCGATTTTATAGGGACAGTCCCGATTTTGGGGTCTTTTTCTTTTATAGGCTCCTATTACCCCCCACCTCCTGTCCCGATTTTCACACTTGCTGTCTGGTCACCCTACCCCAGTGAGGGTGGGGCAGCCCCTCCTCCCTTGGAAGTGACAGTCCCACTCCAAGAGTGGCATCCTCCTGAATGTGCCCTGAGTGTGCATTCCTGGCCCTGCCACTGGCCTGCTGGGTGACCTTGGGCAAATCACTTTCCCTTTCTGTGCCTCGTTTTCCCTTCTGTAAAATGGGGATAATGATATAAAGTGATTTGAGATATATAGATAAAAATGCCTGGATAAGAACTACCTATTAGTTTTGGAATGAAAAGCTGAAAATGTCCACGAAACAACGATTCTGGCAAAATGTGTTTTGATAGTGTCAAAACATCAGTTCCTACTGTATCAAGCCATTTCATTTTAATTTGTTTTGTTTAGACTTTTATATTAAAACACTAAATATAATATATGTGCATAATATTAATTATATATAATTATGTTTAATGTTTTATTTTATATTAAAAATCTAAAGGAACCATTTAGACTTTTCCCCATAGAATAATTTCATCCAAGTTGACATGTGCCCACGAAATGTTTCCATTTCAACAAAACTGCATTTTTCAAAGAGAAACTGTCCTATCAAAAAGTTTGCACCAGAGCTAGTTATTACTATTACTGAAGGCTGGGTACTATGCCAGAGTGGAGGGGGAAGACGGGAAAGAGTTTAGTCTGGTTTTGATTCTCTGCTGATTTGTAATGAAGGGAAATATGCTGCTTTGGGGGAGGCTGGTGCATTTTATGTGTGGGGAAGTGTGTAGTGGGAAATATGAGGGGAGGAATGTGTGTTTGGGGGTTCATTACATCTGTAAGAACAAATGTGCCTATCTGATGCTCTGTTCCAGCTGTTTGATATTATTTATGTTGTGACACTTCCCCCCTCTCTTACAGATCTCAAGTAAATGCCCAACATGCCTCACCGGACCATTCATCTCTTCCGGAAGGGACTTCGGCTCCATGACAACCCAACTCTGCTGGCCGCACTGGAGTCCTCGGAGGTTGTGTATCCAGTTTACATTCTGGATAGAAAGTTCCTGATGTCTGCAATAAATATGGGAACTCTGCGCTGGCATTTCCTGCTGCAGTCTCTCAAGGATCTGCAGAGGAACCTAACTAAACTGGGCTCTTGCTTACTAGTTATTCAAGGAGAGTATGAGTCGGTTCTTCGAGACCATGTTAAAAAGTGGAACATTACCCAGGTGACGCTGGATGCTGAGATTGAACCATTTTACAAAGAGATGGAGAGGACCATACAAGTTCTGGGGGGAGAGATGGGATTTGATGTGCTTTCTTTGATGGGCCACACTCTTTATGACATCAGACGGTACGTAGCTGCCACAGGGCAATTTCTCAATGATCTTGTTTAGCTTTAACAAATATCAGTGGGAGATGCCTAGTGATTCTGATTCTTCTAGATTCTAATGTTTGAGCTTTTAGAGAGTTGCGCTTCCTGGGATGAATGTAACATTGTGTGCCAGTCAGTAAGGAGCAGAGGAGGGAATGCACATGAGTTGGAATTGGGGCTGTGACTTGCTTGTTATGTTAGTTATAACGTAAATGTTTTATGAATATGCACCCTTTGGCCATTGGGTTTAGTTCAATCCTTTATATAATCTACTTTTTAAAAAGCAAAATTTAAATTGGCAGGGAAGGATGCAATTACGTTTTTTTACCCATTTCATCTGATTATATCAGTGTTTATTTTCAAACATTAAGGGTTTTCTAATCAACTTAACTTTTTGCCCACAAAAGGAATTAAAATACGAACACCACCAATCAGATACTGTTTGTGGTTTATTCAAAACCAAATGTCTGCAGATATTGGAGACTCATTAAGAATTTGGAGATTAGAATCATGTTTTGCATTATTAATTAATAACCCCCCGATCTTGTAGTCACTTGCACATGTGAGCAAATTGGTATATGTGAAGTGCCCTGTTGAATTCAAAAGGGTATTTGCATGCATAAACTTATTTGTGTGGATAAGCATTTACAGAAGTGACAGCAAAGGAGGGCACCATCAACATTTTAACTTCCCCTGTCTGCATATTTTGATGATTGCTAGTAGATAGGTTCATTGAATTGTTTTTGGCTGGAGGATTAAATTTATGATTGCTCGTGGTTGCTATGGAGAGATGGAAATCTCTCTTAAGTTCTGAAACTACATCTTGTTCCCCATGGGTAGAGAATTCCCTGTGGTAGCAGAGAGGACATTTTAGTCACTGCTACTCCATCTGGGTGCTGGGCTCTGCCCCCACAAAGCAAATTGCATGACTGAGGCCTCGAGTGATCACTATCTTCCATAATAAGGCTGATTTACCCTCCACTCCTCTACACAACACATCCCACAAAAAGGGGTTTGTGGCCTTTGGTTCTTGCAGGTGTCATCTGTGGCCAGGAGAATTCCTTTTTGTTTTAAATTTCTTGCTAGTGCAAAGATTTTAAGTGGATTTAAAAAATAAAATAAAAATTTTGGAAACCAACATGGGTCTAATCCATCGAAATTAATAAAAACTGAGTCTTTCCAGTTCTATTCATATTCTGTTTAAAAAAATTTAAAACTTGCAACCCTGCAAGTGGATTGGTCCAAGTGGACCTGGACACTTGCACAGAATTCCATCGAAGTCAGTGGGGCTTTGCATGAACGCACTGGACTGTGACATCTGTACCAGTAACCTCATAACAGGGATGTTTCATCTCTATGCTATAGCCAGTTTATTCGTCAGCTCTGCCTGCATGACTGACACCTGCCGCTTCCATTTTCTACTTGGTTTATATTCATACTACAAGTGGTCTTGTCTTGTCTTGTTCAGGATTTTGGACATGAATGGTGGGACTCCCCCTTTGACATACAAAAGATTTCTTCATATTCTCTCTGTACTCGGGGACCCTGACATGCCTGTACGAAACCTTACAGCTGAGGATTTCCAGTAAGTAATTTTCATACAGCAAAAATAGACAATCCAGTAAAGAGCTCTTTCTCTCTTATCATCAGGAGGGAAGGATTTGGCCAGTTTAAATGACACTATTAGATGATATATTGCATTATTTCAACATGTAATTAAATAATGGGTTGTATGTGTAAAGAATGTGCAGCTGTGGCTAAGAAGGCTAAAATAATAATAATAATTAATACTAAATTATTATTATTTACTATATAGCACCTAGGAGACCAAGTTATGGACTGGGTCCCCATTGTGCTAGGCACTGGGCAAACACAGAACAAAAAGACAGTGATACTTGGATGTGTAAGCAAGGCAATATCGGTGGCATTACCTCTGCATGTGACATTGGTGAGACCATTATTGCGATACTGTGTCCACTTCTGGTGTCCATACTTTAAAAAGGATGTTGAAATAATTGAAGGGGTTCAGGGAAGAGCTACAAGCGTAATTTGAGGTCTGGAAAACCTGCATTATAATGAGACATTAATGAAGCACAATCTATTTAGTTCATCCAAGAGAAGATGGTGACTTGATCATGGTCTATAAAAACCTACATCAGGAGATGGTTTCTAATAGCAGAACACCCTTTAATCTAGCAGACAGAGGCATGACATGAGTCAATATCAAGTGAAGGTAATTAACCACTGGAACAACTCTATTCTATATAAGTCTTATATCATGCTTCTCACCATAATATCTGAGCACCATCCCACAGTGCATTAAGCAGTGATGAACATCGATCATGTGTTGCTTGGTCTCTCATTCTCTCCCCAGGGGAAAAGCATATGCAGTGGAATATCTTGTTTAATAGATATTTTAAAAAAAATACATGTTGCTATGTGCTTGTTAGATAAGGCAAGGTCTCTTGGAGGGGAAGGTGGTATGGTTTGTGATGTTCTTAGTTCCTGGGGGAATTCATTCCACTGTCTCAATCTGTCCTACAAGGAAGTTCTGTCTCCTGCACAGACAAGCTTTACCCTTATGGTAGATAGTTCCACTGGACCAGAGGAGTGGATTTGTTGACCACAGTCTACATCCTGGAGCTTTAGGCTCTTTTCAATACTGTGGGCCATGCCATGGAGTGCCTTGAAGATAAGGACTAAGACCTTGAACTTGATTCAACATTCTATGGCAAGCTAGTGTAGGGAACAGAGGATGGGTGTCTGTGATGCTGAGGAGATGCATAGCAGTGTTCTGGACTAGTTCTGTTTTTTAAGTGCTGAAACTCATGCCCAAGTGTGTTGCATTGCTATAGTCCAACTGAGAAGTGACAAAGTCTTGAATAGCAAGCCAGGTTATCGTCCACCAGGATGGGACGGAGTCTTCTAACCAACCAGGCAGGATAGAAAGCATTACTTGTGAGTGCTGCTCTCTGAGAGCCCAGCATCACCAAGGAGTCCAAGAGTACTCCTAACTGTGAACTAAATTGACCAACTGTGGATGTGAACCTTCAACCAAATTCTTCAAAATGCTCTGCCCACCAGCATCGCCTCTGTCTTGCTCAGGTTCAGCTTCCACCAGCTGTACTTCATCTATGAGTTGATCTCATCCAAGCCCTGGGCCATCTTGGTGGTAGTAGTGTGGTCATAGGTGGTGAAGGACAGATAGAGCAGTGTGTCATCTTCACATTGCTGGCAGCTGAGTCCATGTTTTCTGACCAGTTCACCTAGTGGCTGCATGTCCATGTGGTAAAGACCTGGAGTGAGAATTGATACTTGTGGCATTCCACAGGTGAAAGGTCTAATGGTGGAGGTTTAGTTTCCCATCACTTCTTGTTGGGTGCATCCCTCCAGGAAGGACTGAAACCATTTTAGTGTACTACCCTGTTTCCCTGCCACCTCTTTCAGATGAGACAGCGGTGCCCAATGGTTGACATAGTTGAATGCTGCAGAGAGGTCCAAGAGGATGAAAATGGACGTTTGTCCTTCATCGATTGACATAAGGAGATCATCCATCTGTGCCACTAAAGCGGTCTCAGTCCCCTCTCTGGGCCTGAATCCAGATTCTGCCAGGTCTAGAGTATTGGATTCAGTTAGATGACCTTGTAGTTGGCATTTAGCTAACTTTTCTGTGAGCTTGCTTAGGAATGGGAAGTTTGACACTGGGTGGCAGTTGGCTAGACCTGATGTAACTAGTGTGGGTTTCTTCAGTGTTGGTTAGGGTGACCAGATGTCCCGATTTTATAGGAACGGTCCCGATATTTGGGCCTTTTTCTTATATAGGCTCCTATTACCCCCAACTCCCTGTCCTGATTTTTCACACTTGCTATCTGGTCAGCCTAGTGTTGGTTGGTCTGTTGTGTGTTTGAAGGAGGAAGGGAATGACTAACTAAGGGATGTGGTGGGATCTCCATTACTTCAAATCTTTGGATGTCTCTTTCTAAAAGATAGCCTGTAGCTAACCCGGAAATCATAGGTTTAATGTAGGAATCACTTGGTGAAATTCTGTGGCCTGGGTTTTGCCAGAGGTTCTACTATATAGTCATAGTGGTCCCTTTGGGATTTAAAATCTATTAATTTAATGCACAAGGGACCAGAGTTAAGGTTACACAGGCATTTATTTCATCCGACCTTGCTTATGCAGTAGACTAGATTACATTGTGTGTGTGTATGTTTGTTTGTGTGTGTGTGTGTGTGCGGGTGTTTTCTCTAATGCACACAGATATTACTGAGGGAAGCTGAGTCAAAGAGATATGGTTTTTTATTTTGTTCTGAAAGCAGTGAAGTTAGTGATCTACAGGGGAGTTGCATCAGGGCAGAAAAGATGGTGTAGTAGATAGAACATTGGACTGGAATTTCAGACACCTGGGTTCCATTGCCATCTCAGCCACAGACTTCCTGTGTAACCACAAGCCAGTCACTTAATCTGCCCTGTGCTTGAGCTCCCATCTGTAACATGGCCCTCACAGCGGTGTTGTGAGGATAGAATTAATTGATTATGGTGAGGCTCCCAGATATTACTTAGTCCTGTCATGAGTGCATGGGACTGGACTAGATGACTTTTCGAGATCCCTTTCAGTCCTATGATTCTGTGATTACAGTGGTGAGAGCCATGTGAGTAGATGGATAGATTGGCTTATGGGTTCTCTTACACTCTGTTTACTTTTCCTTATTTTTTTAATTCCTGGTTACCTTTTTAAATACACGATGAAAGATAAAGAGGCTCATGTTTGCTTAGTGCTGTGCTCCATGAAGGGCTCACGTTACGCCAGTGCTCCGAGATCTGCACTGCCTCCCAGTTCATTTCCAGTGAAATGCCACTGAAACGTGGCTGCACCCATGTTTCAGGGTGAGTAAAAAGGCCTTTTGTAACATACTCTCTTTTTGATGTGGGTGCTGGATGACTCAGGGCCCCTGACTGACCCTCTTCTTTTCCTTCCTATTTGAAGGGAGACACCCCACGCCGCTGCGCATCCATCATCGCAGGGGGTGGGGCCAGCCACAGCAGCAGAAATGTGGGATTGCTCAAAGGGCCACAGCCCTGGGAGACCAAGACCACCCTAAAGGGCAGGGGCAGAGGGACAGATGGGGAGGACAGTTGAAAGGAGCGACTTTGCCTCCTGCCCCTGATAAAACCTATCACAGCCCAGGGAGGCCCATCCCCAGAAGTGGGAGAGACAGCAAGGGGGTGGGGCAGGACCAGGGGGCTTGGAACCTGTCCTAAGAAGCTTCAAGACTGAGGATGAAGGGGAGGAGGCTCTCCCTCCCCGCCTCCAAGACTAGGAGGAGATGGCTGGGGAGAAGGGGCCAGAAGAAAGCAACTTGGCCCTCCCTGCCACAAACACAGCAGACTGGGAGTGAGACGGTGTGCCGTGCAAGGGCTGTGCGGCAGGGAGCTCAGCAGGCCAGTTGCTGGACCCAGACCTGAGCGCTGCTCACATGTCTCCCTCTGTCTGCATCCTACAGGGCTGAGAACTTCCTCTCTGCACTCCCATCCCAGTGGCAATGATCTGTGCATGTCCCCACCCTTGCCACCGCTGCAGGTTGGGGTGAGCACATCCCCTGCTCAGACACATCCTATCGCTCACCCTGGCTTTCCCAGATCCAGTGTCACCCTGTGTCTAGTGTCACACCACAGTGGGTCTCACAGTGTCCTTGCTTGGACTCATTCATCGTGGAAGGGTCTGCTCAGAGGTGCAGCCATGGGAGGTGAGGGAGACGTGTCCCCCGACTTTTCACTATGCTGCTGCTGTCTCCTGTAGTGGCTGAAGGCGTAGCTCATTCCGCCTCCTGATCACAACTCCCTGCTAACGTTTTTCAAGGAGGCTGCAGACAGGGATTCCTGACTACATTACACGTCTTGCTCTGGCTTATTGCTCTGGTGGCATTGCCCTGTACCGTGATTAAAGAGGAGGCAGGAGTGATATCCATGGCACGCTGGATGGGAAGTGCTCTTCCTCCCTCCTCTTCGTCATGTTCTCTCTGTGAAAGAAGCCTCTCTTTTAAATTAGGAGATGTAAGCCTCCTCCTGAGCTGCCCCTGGCTAAATGTTACAGGGTGCCCCTCCCCGAGGATTTGGAAATCCCCCGAGAGAGCCAGTCCCCCTGGAGAGGGGGAGAAACTGAAGGGCTGCAGAGACTAGAGCAACACTTGAAAAATCAGGTGAGTCTCGCTTTTGATGTACCCATTCTTTTTCCTCTTGCTCTGGATGCTTGCTAATAGCTCCATACTGACCCAGGGTTTTATGGCCCATAGCCCTGCTGAAGGTGGCTGGGCCTGATCCCAGCAGGCGGAAAGGCTGGCCATAAAGGATCACTCAGCACCAAAGCACCTTGCTTCATCCCAACTCTTAGCTCCTGGCAGGGCTGACATCCATTGGCATAGGTGTCTCCAAGCAAACAACTCACGTCCTCCTGGCATTTCAGAAGCCACCTACCAGGCTAAGTGGAAAAGATCTGTAGTTTGGTACAGTCACACCCAAGTGGACCCTCTTATAAATTCAGAATACTCCTTTGACAAGACCTGTCAGCTTTTTTGGGGAACCTGAGCTTTTGGGGGCCCATAGAGTAGAAGCAGCCTGGTCTCTGACCTCACACAGAAGGTTGATGTATTTGGAGAGCTAATTATTCCAGATGGGGCTTCCTTTGCCTTTGGTGCTTGATTTGACAACGGCCACTCTACCTTGGATGTCGTTGCCACAGAAGCTTGGGAGGAATGAGCTGGGGCAGCAGCTGGACTGCAGTGTCTTTATACCAGTCCCTTTTGATGCAGGTCAGTTTAGGAGATGCATTTATAAACCAGGATGGTATGGCTCTTCATGTGCCATGAACTAAGCAAGGCTTTGTGTGGCCTGCTGCAAGCTAGCCCTGTGTTCCGTGAGAATGACCCAGGGGCTCCATAATACTGCAGTGTGATAAACAGGAAAATTCTGCCGCAGCTTCAGGGAAATTCAAAACTGGAGGGTTGTTACAGAAAGAAATGCAAAAATATACAGTGCAAGCAAACAGGTTTCCAGACTTAAACTTAAACACAGCCCTTAGACAGGTTTATAGTGACAACAAGCAAAAGTTTATTTAACCCAAAATAAAGATTTGAGAAGTAGCAAGTAAAAGTTTTGGAACCAAATGGTTACATGTAAAATATGATCATAACACATATCCTAGAGCCTAGACTTAAATTAACAAGATGCTTTCCTGTCCAATAACGTTTAGCTCACCCAAAGTCTCTGCGTCGTTTTCCAGCCAGGTTGGCTGTGACCCTCCTTTCATAGGACAGAACGCATTGACAGTTCATCTCCTTGGGGGAAGGGGGAAGCGTGTTTCTAAACCCACAACAACCTATTGTCTTTATTTATAAACAGGATTCTCTCCCCTTCCCACCCCCTAATTGTTTCTTCCTATGTGCTCCTTTCTTGTTGACTTTACAGTCTCTTGATTAGCATTCAGCTCAGACTGTAGATGGGCCTCCATTGTGTAGCAGAACGTATACAATACACGCATAACCACCCAGAGAGAGAGAAGGGTCTCTTTCCTCCTGCCTAACAGAAGCATGTTTATCACCTTCTGGTGACTTGCCTTAACTCATAAAAATGAGCCTGGGATCTTAAATTCCTAACTGTGCTAGACACTAAAAATCATGGACTCAGTAGAGATACTGGTTTTATGTCTCGTAACAACAATCTGTAACCCACTAGCCTGCCTTTGTCCTATGCCTGCAGAGGTGTTAATTTCTCGTTTCATCTTGAATAGGGTCGTGTAACATGTGTTAAGTCCTTATGCTTAACAATCTGTCCCACCTTGTATTTAGCTGTGACCCTCAGATTGCCTTTCTAGATCTGAAGAAGAGCTCTGTGGAGCCTGAAAGCTTGTCTCTCTCACCAACAGAAGTTAGTCCAATAAAAGATACGCCCTCAACCACCGTGTTTCTCTAATATCCTGGGACCAGCATGGCTACAACAAAACTGCAAACAATTATCAATACATTCATTTTGAAATTATTCTGATGACCAGTGGGCTACTGGCTCTCAGTAGAGACCTCACATACCACCTACTAGTGCAAACAAACCATTGTGTTTGGTTAGATAGGCTTGTCTCACAGGTATCAAATGGGTTCTTGTAACAGGCTATAAAGCCTCATCCTCTTGGCAGGTGATGATCCTGCTGGAAAGTGGCTTTTGCTGATTCACTATTGCAGGGGGAAAATTTCCCTACTAGCTATAAGAAAAGTGGGAGTGGCTTTCCCTGGGAGATTTAGAGTGTGGGCTGAGCTCTCCTCAAGGAGGAAGCCCGGGTCATCCAAGTCTAAGGAAAAGATTTGGGTTACATTTTGTATTTCATTTTGATTTGAGTTCTTTTCACGCATAACACCCATCTCCAGGAAGGGGCACAACTTGTGTGGCCTGTGTTTGGAGTATAATGGGGAAGCCACCTGTCCACAGCTCTTTTCTGTTTCATTAACAGGACATACGTTGTGGTGTTCTGCCTAAAATTGGTTTTTTTTTGTTTTTTTTTGTAGGGCTGGATAGCAAATTTTAATAAACCAAAAACAATTCCAAATTCTCTGCTTCCAAGTACTACAGGACTGAGTCCCTATTTCAGCTTGGGCTGTTTGTCAGTTCGGAGTTTTTTTCATAGATTATCAAAGATTTATGCTCAGGTAAGAAAATGCGGTGTGCAAATCAAGCCAACACAATGGTTATCTAACAGTTTCCTAAAGCAGACTAGTCTCCTCCTCAGCAACAGTCGTATTAACAGTGCAAAGTGGCTTTAGATATTGTTTGGAATATTATCCTTAAACAGATTAAAGCCTTGCCCTGACTAGGATTTCAAGGTGTGATGTTAGCTTGTGTTACCTAGCTCTATCTAATTAACACTTGCTAAAATTGTAGCCAAGACAAAGTAATTGTCCTTTAGTACAGGCTAAAGTGATAGAGTTGCGGGGAGGAGGAGAAGCCTAGGGTGTAACTCAACCAGCTAAAATTGAGCTAAAGGTGTCGTCCCAGAGTTAAGTGGGGTTCTCAGTCGACAAAACCTATGGGTGTTTTGGCTGCAGGTCAAGCTAAACAACATCAGGTTGGTCCTCCTTTGCAAATCTTAAATCTTGTATATGCAAAAATATCAGTTTTCATCAGTGCATAACTCAAAAACAGATGTACAGAATTTGCACAACCTTCAAGAAGAAATTACCATTGAGAACAAGCCTGGAAAATGCCACCCTACATGGAGACTAGGTTACAGTGTAGTAGCCATGTTAGTCTGTGTCAGCAAAAAGAAAATAAGAAAGAAATAAATACTTGTGGCACCTTAGAGACTAACAAATTTATTTCAGCATAAGCTTTCGTGGGTTAGAACCCACTTCATCAGATGCATGGAATGAAACATACAGTAGACAGATATTTATACAGTCAGAGAAACATGATAAGGTGGAAGTGCGAATACCAACCTTAAGAGGCTAATTAATTGAGAGGAACCATAACAGCAGGGGAAGAAAAACCTTTGAAGTGATAAACAAGATGGCCAATGTGGACAGTTGACACACAGGTGTGAATGAGGATCGTTAACTTAAGGGAAATAGATTCAATTAATGTAATGGCCAAGCCATTCCAAGTCTCTATTTAATCCTAAATTGATGGTATCTAGTTTGCATATCAATTCGAGTTCAACAGCTTCTCATTGTAGTCTGTTTGTGGACTTTATTTGCTGCAAAATTACTACCCTCAAGTCTGTCACTGTGTGATTAGGGAGGTTGAAATGTTCTCCTACCGGTTTTTGAATGTTATGATTCCTGATGTCAGATTTATGTCCGTTTATTCTTTTGCGTAGAGACTGTCCGGTTTGGCCAATGTACATGGCAGAGGGGCATTGCTGGCACATGATGGCATATATCACATTGGTGGATGTGCAGGTGAATGATCCCCTGATGGCGTGGCTGATGTTATTAGGTCCTATGATGGTATCACTTGACTCGATATGTGGACAGAGTTGGCATCGGGTTTTGTTGCAAGGATAGGTTCCTGGGTTAGTGTTTTTGTTGTATGGTGTGTGGTTGCTGGTGAGTATTTGCTTCAGGTTGGGGGGCTGCATGTTTCACAGTCTGCATGGGTGCAGAGGTCCATTTGTGGGAATGAGACCTCACTGTTTCATTAACGTAAAACGGGTTCTCATTAACTTTTTTAAAAAGGCTACTCTTCTTCAGTGCATGAATCTGAGCAACTATGTATCAGTCAGTGCGTGTCTGGTTTAAGGAATCTTAGGTTTTTATTTTTGCTTCAAGAAGAAATCCCAGTATGAATCTATCCTGGAAGGTCAGGATGTTGCAGAACATTATCCCAGATGGTCAGGGAATATTGAGTTTTAGGGGGTTTCAGCTCACTCTGTTTTGGTGTTGGAAACTTTGTTTCAGACCTTGGCTCCTTGGGTTCAACAGTAAAATGCTATAAAATTAGCAGATGTTTTCAGCGATATTCTCTGGGCCAGATCATCAGCTGGTGTAAATTGTTGTGGCTCAACTGAAATTAATGGCTCTCTGTCTCTGTTGCAGTCCAAGAACCACTCTCTGCCACCTGTATCACTTCAAGGACAGCTTCTGTGGAGAGAATTCTTCTATACAGTGGCATCAGCGACACCAAACTTTACCAAAATGGCGGGGAACCCCATCTGCCTTCAGATCAGCTGGTACCAGGATGCAGAAAGACTCCACAAGTGGAGAATGGTAATGTGCTGCATTCCCATTTGAGTAGAACCAATACATGTATTTCTCTTGTTGGCTGTTTCTAGTGCACCACAATGTATGCCACAGGACTGTGAACAGCATTTAAAAAAAGAATCAAGCCACTGGGTACAACATACATTTTATAGAGCATCTTTCATGCAAACTGTATCCCAAAGTACTATAGAGAGTTAAATACTTAGGAAGAGATTGACTCCATCAAGGTTTATATTTGACCAGAGAATTGAATATAGCCCATCCACCTTCTAGACACCTGAGCACAGGGCTGGAAGCCAGGAGGCTCTGAGTCCTATTCCAGCTTGTTCTCCTGACTGTCCGTAATACCCCAATGAGAAAATTCAGAAGGGTTGAAAGAGGAGGAGATCTAACAGTGTCTTAAATATCTGCCACTAAAAGAGATGGGGATGAAAGACTCTGTTGGCGTTCCTGCCCCAGGATCTTGCAGTAATGTTTCACCCGTCATGGCCCCTGGGTATTTTTTATTTCCTGCTGACTCTTTGGAGAGTGTTCCAACCAACCAACCAAATAAAACCCAGGGAGCCTAACCCATATAAGAGGTACACAATGATCATAATTAATATCTAGCTCTCACACACAAACAAAAAGCCCGCTCCAGGCCCCTCAGTGCGGTGTGTCCATATAACCATCATCAATATTTTTATCATTTGCTGTTTTTCTTCTTCAAACCACTTGATGAGCATTGACTCCTCACTGCACCCCCGAGCCGTTGGCAAGTGTCATTATCCCTGCTTTACAGATTGGAAGATGGGCACAGAGCAATGAAATTACTTTCTCAGGGCCACAGAGACACTCATCTTCACTGGTGCCAAAGTAGGAACTAATCTCTCATTAGCCTACATATGCTACTTTAGCCAAGTAGCTCCTGAAAAATAGGCTATTTGAATCCTAAGTCTTCCTTATAATATCCTAATATCTTTGCATATTCTTATGGCCCTGATGACCTACTGCTACAGGTTTAATACTTCCCAGCCTTGCACCCTGTGTTGTCTCTGCAAAGTCCTATCATTCCGATTTGGTAATGCTTGACACCCGTTGCTAGCCAGGGGAGAATCACAGAGCTGGGGAAAAATTTTGGACAAATCATTTGTTTGTTGAAACATGCAGTTCTTGGTTGACTCAAAACAAATTTGCTGAATAGTTTGGGCCCAAAAAACTTTTTGGGGAGGAGGAGGCCTGCTCCCTATAACTTCTGGTGCAGTGGTTATCGTATTCCTCTGGGATGTGAGAGACCCCGGTTCAATTCCCCCCTCTCCCTGATGTAGAGAAGGGATCTGAGCGTGGGTCTTCTACTATGCAGGTGAGTGCCCAAGCCACTGGTCTCTCAGTCTCCTCCTGCTGACGCTGTTTCATTTGGAATACATAAATAGTCATTGGAGTAGGTACATGAACTTCGATCTCCCACATCCTAGGTGAGTGCCCTAACCCCTAGGCTCTAAAGCAGCAGTTCCCAACCCAAGGCCCAATTAGCACACAGCTGTGGCACAGCTGTGTGCTAAAGGCTGCCGAGCTGCACAGCAGGGTCCGGGTTCCCGGCTGCCTGGCACAGGGGGGTCTGGGCTGCCTGGCCCAGCGCAGCGGGGTCGGGGTCGTCAGCCAGTCCCGTGCGGTGGCGGTCTGGGGTTGCCACCCAGCCCCACTCAGCGGGTGTCCAGGGTCTGGGGCTGCCGCCCAGCTCTGCAGGGATCCGGGATCAGTGTTGGGGCTAACGGCTGGCCCCATAGGGCCGGGATTGGGGTTTGGGCTGCCACCTGGCTGCCCTGCCACTCGGCCCCATGCGGCTGGGTCCAGGGTTGGGTCTGCTGCCCAGCCCTGCACAGCAGGGTCCAGAGTCCTTGCCCCCCGTTCCCCCGCCCAGGGCTCCGCTCCTGGCCCCACTCTAGTGGAGAGGTCTCTGGGTGGGAAGTGCTGGGCATAGGAGAGGGGTCGGAGGGGTGCGCTGTGGTTCTCAACTTGCGACCCAGGTAATACAAAACAGGTTGAGAACCACTGCTCTAAAATCATTCTCATTCTTGTTCCCTTGCCCATTGTGCCAGAATATCCCATACCTCAGGGGCTAAGTCACTCTTCAGTGTGAACAAGGGTTGCACATTGAGCCCATAATGCCTGATCCTCTGACAAAGTGACTGGCCTCTTTTATTTAGAGAAAGGGCAAGAGAGAAGAAGCAATTCCGGGAGTGAAAGCGGGAATGGAGTACTGTGCATATTGAGCAGGAGGATTGCAATCTTCTGTGTGTTTTAGGCTCAGACAGGATTTCCATGGATTGATGCTATCATGACTCAGCTCCATCAGGAAGGTTGGATTCACCACCTTGCTCGACATGCTGTTGCCTGCTTCCTGACTCGAGGAGACCTCTGGATCAGCTGGGAAGAGGGCATGAAGGTTCGCAATCTCTTTTCTTTCATTGTTCATTGGCCTGTTCCTAAAGGTGCTTTGAAGAAGCCCCTGTGAAATGCAAACCTTCTGGAGGATTTGAATTGTCGAGCAATCATAGAATTGTAGGACTGGAAGGGACCTTGAAAGATCCTCTAGTCCAGTCCCCTGCACCCATGGCAATGTTTTATTATACTGTGCACCTGTGGTAAGGTTACGTTAGAAGTATTATATTATTTTTAACACAATAGTGCTCAGAAGCCCCAGTTGAGATATGGGCTCTGTTGGGCTGGATGTTCTACAGATACATGCACCATAAGAGGCAGTTCCTGCCCTGCAGCGCTAATAATCTAAATAAACCAGATAACGATTGGGAGGGGAAACAGAAGCACCAAGAGAAGTGACTGGCTGAGCATCGCACAGCAGGCCAGTAGCCCATCCAGGAATAGAACCCAGGTCTCCTGAATCCTGACTCCAGGTATACAAATCCAAATTCCAGCTTACTAGCCACAAGAGAGAAAAACAAATACATATGCACAAATCAGCATAGTCCCTACCCATGCCTCCTAACCAGGTCCTAGGTCCCCGAGGTGCCTGCAGGTCTTTCCTTCACCATAGCCTGCCCAGACTGACTTCCTTCTAGTAATATATCCCGATAGTTCCCAGCCTCCCTTGCTCTTAAAGGGATAGCACCCTATTCCAGTGTCTTTTTAACAGCCTTTGCCCTTTATTTCACAGGCCTGCATTCTTTACTTCCTTGCACATAGGTGTTCCCCACCCCCGGGGAAGTGTTGTTTTCTCTCTCTTTAATTTCTCATGAAATACAGGTGTTTGAAGAGGTGCTGTTAGATGCAGACTACAGCATCAATGCAGGAAACTGGATGTGGCTGTCAGCCAGCGCTTTCTTCCATCAGTACACACGCATTTTCTGCCCCGTCCGCTTTGGCAAACGCACAGATCCAGAAGGGCAATATATCCGGTAAGAAGACACACAATTTAACAACCCCTTTTTTTAAAAAAAAACTATTCTAGGTACTTATTTGGCCCCCTGTTATTGTAGTATCTGAGTACCTTGCAGTCTTAATGGTCATTATCCTGTAGCCCAGTGAAGTAGAGCAGAAGTATTATCCCTGTTTTACAGATGAGGCATAGAGTAACAAAGGGACTTGCCCGAGGTCACACAGGAAGCCTGTGCCAGAATAGGATATTGAGTGTGTGTCTCCCAAGTCCCAGGCCAGCACCCTCACCACTGGGCCATCCTTCTTCTCTAGTGCAATAGTTTATCAATTCCTACCACGCTTTCTGGTCCTGTCCTTATGCGTTTTAGCAGAAGCCTGCACTGGGACTCAGGAAAGCTGGATTCTATTCCTTGATTTGCCACTGGCCTTCTGGGTGACATTGGGCAAGTCACTTTCCCTGCTCTGTGCCTCGGTTTCCCCCTCTGTAAAATGGGGATCACGCTCCTGACCATCTTTGTAAAACATTTTGAGAGCTACCGATGAAAAGCACTGTAGATCATTAGTTTCTCATCATTGCTGATAAAGATATTGATCAGGTTCATTTGTAAGTAATTGGCAGTTTTACAATAGACTTCAATAAGAACAGGATCAGGCGCTAACTAGGTATTTGTGTCTAAGCATACATTCTCCTTTTTCTCTTGCCGCCTCCTGCTGTCTGATTCATTTAGAGCTGTCCCAAACTCATACATCTGAGAGAGACATGCTGAAATATCAGTATGGGTGCTTAGCACTCTTGTGTGCCCTGCAATGAAATACTCAAGTATTTGCCTACAGAATTTAAATATATATATATGTATATTTTTTTTGTAGAAAATACCTCCCAGTGCTAACGAATTTTCCTTCCAAGTACATCTACGAGCCTTGGACAGCACCAGAAGAGGCACAGAAGCAGGCAGGATGTATTATAGGTAACTCTGAAGCCATGTTAAGGATTTTGCTACTGATACGGTTGTGTGAAATCAGTATTTGCTTGAGACGAAAACGTAACATTTGAAACAAGGATTTGTCCCTTACATTCTGAAATGGATTAGCCTAACATTTTTGGTTGTTTCATCTCTCAGATAAAAATGACTCATTATTACAAACTGCAATATGAATTCAGGATCTGCTGTGCCTTAATATTGTTTCGTGTGCCAACTCTAATGCAGTCCCTCAGGCTGTTCTCTGTCAGATGTACTCATGTGGTCCCCATTGCCATAGTATCCAAATGCCTCGCAATGTTCACTGTATCCTCCTCTGCTGCTGCAAGGTGGAGATGTGCTGCCATCCCTGTATTACCGATGGGGAGTTGAGGCCCAGAGAGACAAAGGGCCCAGGCTCACACAGGAGGTCTGTGATGGAGCTGGGCACTGAATCTACTGCTCCAAAGTCCCAGGCTAACACCCTAACCACTAAGCCATCCTACCTCTCAATATGCTGCTATACATCACTTGGTGGCGTCTTCACACTGGGATAAAGAGGGATGGGGCTAGAGGGTTCTGGGGATTTTTAATGGTTTTTGCACAGTGAAAACTTGCTGAGATTGTGGCTGAAAACTGGAAAGTCAATGGCAAAACTCCTATTGACTTCAATGGAGCCAGGATTTTGCTGTGTGTATGTATTTGAGGAATGAACCAGGGAGAGGAAGGGTAGCCCAGTGGTTAGGGAAGGTGCCTATGACATGGGAGATCTGGGTTTAAGTCCCTGCTCTTCTACAGGTTTCCTCTGTGACCTTAGGGAACCCATTTAGCCTTTCTGTGTACTCTGTATCTGAACAATGGGGAAAACAGAATTCCCTACTTCACAGGGTGTTGTGCAGATTAATATGTTACAGAGTGTAAAGCACTGAGATACTATAGAAACAGGGGCCATAGGCGACGAGTTCCATGGGCTCGTGGTGCCCTGGCTCCAGGAATATTCAGGGCCGGGGGCCCTGCTCCACCAGTATTTGGAGCTGGGTCTCTCCCCCGGCCCTGCCTGGAGCGGGCCCCAGCCCCCACCTGCCACCCCCATCCCCCGCGCATCCCCCCACAGCCCCAAAGCGTCCCCCACCCCAGAGCGTCCCTGCCGGAATAAAAACAGCGCACGGATCTCCCTTGCCTGCGCTGCCAGCTGTTGCTGCCTATGGCAACAAGAGACGCTGGCAGCAGGCTGAGGCAGCTGCTGCACCTCAGGAGGGGGAGAAGGCGAGGAGGTACACGCGTGCTTGGCAGCCCTCCCCTCCCCCAGCACCCACCAGGAGGAGACGCCGAGGGGGCTTCCGGAGTGGACCTCACTCACCTGAGCAGCTGCTGGGGCTTCGGTGAGTGTCTGACCCTGTGATATCCTCCCCCTGCCCCCGGCACCACTCCTGCCCCAAGAACTTGCAGAGGACAGTGACAGAGGATATTGAATGTGCAGGCATCACCTGGGAGGAAGTACCACAACTAGCAAGCAACCATAGTCAGTGGAGGAACTGGACTTCCTGATGTGTCAGAGACACAGGAGGAACTAAGATCTAAGTGTGAGGGTTCTTATGGTACACAGGACTATGAGTCACCTTGTTACCGCTCTGCCTCCATCGTAAAGGAGACTTGCTGGAGCTTACCTGGGTGTCAGATCCCTGACATCATCGCCAGCTAACCTCTTCTGGGCAATGCCAGCCCTGACTTTGCCTTGCAGGTTAACAACAGGTGCCCCCCAGTCTTCAGGCTCCCTTGACATGTTCCCCTGTAGCATCTTGCCCCTTATCCACTGAACACTCACAGAATCACCAGGTCTGCTGTCCCCGAGGGAACAATGCACACGGCAGCCTGTGTGATTCAACTCAGGATCAGCACTTGGCTCAATATCACAGAACTGAGATACACTGATAGTGAAAACAAGGATACGTGTATTACCAAAGACTCAAGATTCAAGAGATAGTGAGTAAGGATAATGAAAACAAAAAGCTATGTATAAAACAAAATCATCACATGATTTCTAGAGACTAAAATTACCAGGCTAACCTCCTGTCTAAAAATGTTTACCTCCCCCCCAAAAAGTTAAAGTCACGGGGGAAACATTTCAATGGAGGTTAGTTGTGATCCCATTTTCATTAATGTAAACATACTGCCCATTTACTTCCTAGGTGTAGGATAACGAGGTGTCTTTGTTTCCCAGATAAAGTCCAGTGAACCCTTGATATGTATCTCAAGATAATCCTCTGCTGTGTTTCTCTACCTGTTAGTTCCTTTCTGAAATTCTTACAATCCTTCATCTGCGTTCAGCTTAGTCACGTGATGGGAGACCCATTGTGAGTGAGACAGTACTTAATGTACATTTCAACAGAGAAACGGGTGAATAAACATCCCTTGTCTGACAGAAAACCTATTTGTCAACTCTGCCTTGATACAGACTTTAAAAAACATTTTCAGTGTGTGTGTATGTATATATAGTATTCTTATATAATATCCTTATCCTTACCCCGGCTTTCATTTATGATCTCACACAACATTCATTGGTGAACCGGAATGTACATACCGAGAATCAGGATATTTCTGTAACCCTCTTGCCACTTGTCATCAAGAAGCTCTTGGGTCACACTAAGGTCTTATTTCTGGTTATCTTATTATCTCACCCTTGTGCAGAGACTAGCAGAAAATACAGACTGAAGTGGTGCATACACCCTTGGTACAAGGTGAATTTAATTCCCAGCTTTCCAGGGCTTACCATTTGGTATTCAGTTGAAGAGTAAAAAATAAAAAGGCACGAATACTTTAATGTCGGGGGCAAATCCTTTTGAAAAGATAGTGTTTAAATAAATCACATTTGTAGAAATGGCTGCCCATATTTTCTGTCAGGTCAAGATTACCCACTCCCTATGGTAAACCACAAGGAAGCCAGTGACCGTAATCTGCAGCTCATGAAACAGGTCAGAGAAGAACAGTATGGAACAGCACAGCTCACAAGAGGTAAGATAAGCTAAGAGACTGCACATTCAGTGTGATTGCAATATAAGTACTAGCCATGGCTGTGAATTAAAGTGTGTTCTTTCAGTGTTGGAATTGTGCAGATAACTGATCATTAGAGCCCTGCGCCGATACAAAAATGTGGATCTGCATCTGCGATAATTAACTTGTATCAGACTACGATCCGCACTCCCCATTTTATATATATCCATATCTGCACCCTATCTCACTGTTAGAGCCTTGCGCGGGTACAGAAATTTGGATCTGCATCCGATGCACGATCCGCAAAGATGGTAAATAATACAACCACATCCGCAGATGCAGATATCTTGCAGATATAAAGCAGATATATGCAGATTTGCAGGGCTCTACTGATCATAAAACGCACTCTTAGCCACAGTGGTATTGTTCAATCCCAGCTCGAGTTAACTCATCTTTAGAAAGAGTTTTAATAATTATTATTATAATCAGTTACTCTCTTTGAAATGCCAGATGTGTACCAGTTGTTTTTAATAACGTGAACATTGTAATATGCATATAGTAATATTACGGATTTTACTTCATCTCTCGATATGTAAGACATTTAAGAGAGATTTGCAAATGGGTTTCTAAATCTGCACCTGGCCCTGTACTCTAAACCTACCTTTGTGCTTACAGTACTCGATTCAGCAATGTGCACTTAATGCCCTTCCACACCTGCTCAGAAGGACACAACGAATTATAGATTGTCACAGTTCAGGGCAAATGCACCTGTATTCCCCCTCTGTGGTCCAGCCAGGTCACCCACTCTTAGGCTTCTGGCTCCCCAGCCAATACCTCTCTTGGGCGGAGACACATGCCACTCTCCCTTCTGACCCAGGTATTTCCAGGCTGCACAGCTCCCAGCCTACACTGCGAATTCCCCAGCAAAGTCTACGCAGGCCTGCTTTACTTCTCTCCTCAGAGACTATAAACAGTGTAATTATCCACCATTAACTTACAGCCCAGCTCTTTCTGCTAAAGCATTATAGAGAAAACACATTAAAAACAGTAAAAGAGCCCACACCCATGCTAACAAGCTTACCAGAGATCACTCCAAAAAGGGCTCTGGCAGGTGATCAGTCCTTCTGCAGTCAGAAATTAATAACCATCTTGGCTCAGAACAAGAACCTTCATGGGTAGGTCAAGTCCTTCCAACCCTTCCCCAGAAGAACTGGGGCCTCCTTTGGAAAAGATGGTCCTGTCCATTTGCTGGATCAGAAAACAGGCCCCGAGTCAGTTTAAACTCAGGCTGTTTATCCAAAAGTCCTTTCTTTGTCTGCTGGTTTCTAGAGAATCCAGTTTGAACCAGTATGTGCAGCTTCTTGATCAGGTGGTACCTCTCTAGAGGTTTTACAACCTGAGTGAATTTCCCTAATCACCTCCCACTGTTCTGAATTCCTGGCTGGGCTGTGCATACCATCCCCCATGGAATCGCATACAATCCCTAGCCCACAATGATACATAAACTTAATATAGTAAGATCTCCCAAAGATATGATAGGAAATTGCTATATCTGTCACACAGGTGATACACATAAAATAATCCTTATGTATCCATCCATATGCCCCTTACACCGAACTACAATCTCACCAGCCAGTATACTTCATCTGTACAGCCAATATAGATTACATACCACCAATTACATGCTGTAAATACCGATCTACAAATCTGGTCACCAGTGGACCAAATGATCACCTCTGTATAAAATGTCTGTTAACAATGAGGAACACGGAGTTCTCATTTCTTCTCTATACATTGCACACATACACACTCACACAAATGCACAAAAAATTTGTGCCCAGAGAAATGGGGAGGAAAGGGGGAATGGGTTCATTTATGCTGTCATTGAAAGGATTACAACTTTGTGGGAGTGAATGGAAACAGAAGAAAGTGCTGTATGTGCACTGGCACTGAAAGGGTTACATTTGCTGAGGAATGTAAAAACGAAATGGTTAGTTGGCATAAACTGAGTGTTCAGTAGGGGTAATCAGAACCATCCAGATTTCCAGACGTGGTATATTAAGTATCCATTTTGTTTTGGGAAGAACAAAGGAGCATGATATACTTTTAATATGTGATTTAGACTCCTTGACTTATTACACCCTAAAGAGACCTCGAGTTCATGAGGGATTGTGGACTGAAACATCTGGAGTATGACTGAGCAGATTCTTTCCCAAAGGTCATGGATTTTGGATGATATAAATCGATGTAGACATGGATATAGAATGAAAAAGGTACAGGGCTCAAATTTTACATTTCTTGCATAAATTTGTTGTAATCTTGTGAAAAATGCTATATGATGTCAGAATGAAATGCTTCTGTCAAATACCAGCCTGAGTTTGTTTGAAATAATAACTTACCGGGCTCCTTCTAGAACACATGCCTATTCCTGAGGGCTGGTCCACACTGGGGGGGGATCGATCTAGGATACGTAACTTCAGCTACGAGAATAGCGTAGCTGAAGTCGACGTTTCCTAGATCGAAAGTGAAAGTACTTACATCGGGTCCACGTGGCGCAGGCTCGCTCCCCCGTCGACTGCGCTTCCTCCTCTCGCTGAGCAGGACTTCCGGAGTCGACAGTGAGCGCTTCTGGGATCGATTTATCGCGTCTAGATGAGACACGATAAATCGATCCCCGAAAGATCGATTACTACCCACCGATTTGGCGGGTAGTACAGACGTACCCTGAGTGTGTGTCATATTGATGTCAAGGTCTTATTGTTAGTTGTTAGTGTTAAACCTAATAGAATTGCTGAGTACATCTGCTTTTAAAGACGTGTTTCAAGGGGCTGCAGTGAAACTAAGGAGCCTTTAGTGAAAGATGCTGAACATGAAGCTTTTTCATTGACTGTACGGTTATAAAACTCTGTTCAGCATTTTTGTTTCAGATAATTAAAAATATCATATTTATTCTAGGTAGATAAAATTTTCCCCTCCCATGCCAGGTTTACTAGGAAATTAATTTCCTATTGCTGTGGAAATCCATAAACTTCCTTGTTTAAATTTATGTTTGGCATATTATTTGTGCCATAGGCCTACTCTTCCCTTAATACAAAGTGAGATTTTACCAAAGTAGGAATTTGTCCTATCTTGCTGAATGGTAAATTAGAAAGTCTGAATTTGTCAATTTGCAGCCAAGAGGTAAAATAATTTCTCTTAGCTCAGAGATATTCCAGCTGAGCCATTAGAAAGACAATTTTATCTTAGGTATCTTAAATTGTGGCTCTGGTCTGAAAATTCACTGCAAAAATGATCTTCCTCAGCTGATCAGCTCCTTGTGTATATCAGTGCCTCTGAGTAGGTTATTCCAAGCTAATGGCTAGAGGGGGCTCGGCAACCGTTTATGTAACCTCAACAAGTGAGGAGGACAGAAGATCTGCCATTTGCCTTCTGGTGTGCCCCCTCAGAGCTGAGCTCTGTACCCCCCACAAATATTGGGCATCCCCCAGAAACCTGTCAGACATTGTACTAGATTAGATGTCCATTGAATTGATCCAGTATGACAGCAGGTGGGATACAGGACTGTATAGAGCATTGATCTGATCCAGTGTGGTAAATCACCTTTGAGCTAATCACATGTGAAGATTTTAGCCTAGAGGAAACTTTTTTGAAAAAGTTATGAAAAAGAGATGGTTACAGAAAAGCCTTTGACAGAGTCGAGTGGAGTTGCTGTCTTACAACACCGAATATATTCATCTTTTCTCTTCTTTGCTAAAATGGATTAACTCCATATATAACGAATCAAGGCATCAGAGCAGACATTGTGCAGGCGTGTCTGAGAGATCTTCTGAAACCCCATGTGCCTCACACCATTCAGATTCAAGAAATAGAACATGAACATTTGTAATCAAATTATTTTAATTCCTTCCTGCAACTCAAGCCTCAATTATTTCTTCCTAATATTTTTTTCTTAATACTATAACTATGGGATTTACATTCATAGATCAGAATATACCACACGTAACTAATGAGATTTAGTGAAAGATGTTCAGCTGATGTAAATCTGCATAGCTCCTTTGAAATGGAGCTCCCTTGACTGACATCTGCTGAGGATCTAAATATTTTGAGAAATGCACTTGATGTAAGTAAATGTGGTGCTTATGCTCCAAATGTGATATATTGGATAAAGATATCTGAACCACAAGAAGTATCTGGGAAACTTCTCTGGGTACTCCTTTCAGTTGAGCTGTATATGGGCATGGGGGTCTGCTTGCGCAGATCCAGGTAGACCCTACAGAGGGGCAGATGGGCCAAACCTGAGTGGTGCTGTGTCCTGCTTTAGCCACTGGAAATTTGCGGCGCTGTGGGGAAGTGACTTGCCCAAGGTCCCCCTGCAAGTCAGTGGCAGAGCTGGAAATAAAACCCAGGTCTCTTGAGTCTCGGTCCAGTGCTCTACCCACAAAGCTACTTTTATGCAGTGGTTTTATGCTTTTCCTTTTTCTCCCCTTCCCTAGATGACGTGGATGATCCAATGGAAATGGGGTTAAAGCGTGAACTCTCTGAAGAAAATTCAAAGAAAGGAAAACGTGCCAGGAATAGAGAACAGACATAGATTCTGTAAGGACTTACCAATATCTGTAGAATGGCAAAGAGACAATCCAGAGTCTTGCTGCGGGAATCACACCTTCCCCCACCCCACCGTTTACATTACTGCTCTGTGTAGACCAGCCCTAAAATGACGCTTGGTTGTGCGTGCCAACCCTACCTGTGGGCTCACAGTGCTCCATTGAACAACATACTAATGTGCATGTGGAAATGTTAAGCACGCATGCAGTCCCATTGGTTTCAATATGACTACTCGTGTACTTAAAGTTAGACATGTGCTAAATACCTTGTGAAATAGGGGCCGCAACCCAGTTTTCTATAGTGGCACTATATGCCGTCACAGTATGTTCCTGCAAAAATATGTGATAGTGATTTTGTTTTAATTGAATGCAAGCAAAAAGTCACTTTAAATTGAAATGTTATGTTTGTGAAATTTCAAAGAGAAGTAGAGTAGCCCATTGTCTGGTTGGGGGTTTTATTTGGGGAGGGGGTTGGGGGTTTTGTTTTAAATAGATTTTTGTTGTTGTTGTTGTTGAAGTTTCTGACTTATGCAAAGTAGAGTCCACAGAACAATCCACCATCATGCATGGTGTCCTCCTGTGTCTCTGGGACAGTTCCTTGAGGGACTGGTGGGAAGGGCAACTCCAGCAGCAATCTGGCATCTCCAAGTTCCTTCATCCCAAAGAGCCCATGAACCTAGTACGGAAATGGCACGAATCTTGACAATCAACAGGCCATGGAGAGAGGTCAGACATTTTTGGTGATAATGCTGGATCGTTCAGTGGCCTTTGACAATGCTCATGACAAGGCATTGCTGGCACATCTGCAGTACCTGACAGGAATTAATAAAATCACATAGCTACACAGGCCTGAAGGGGATGCGTCCTGTCACCTCTGCAGCCTGTGCAAAGTCTACATGAAGCTGCTGGGAGAAGAGATGGCATGCAGATGATATTCAGCTCTACAGTTCTTTGTCAGACACAGTAGTTGCCAGGGGACCTGGATGAGAGCCTGTTCTCTAAAGAGAAGATGGAGGTGCTGCTCATTAGCAAGGGAAAGTATTTTTGAGAGGAAGCACTGGTGCAGTTTGTTACTGCTCCATCTGCTCAATGTGGTCAACGCCCACAGTCTTGGGGTTTAACTAGACTCCTCACTGCTCCTAGCCATACAAACTGCATTAGTGTCCAGAACACCTTTGCCAACTGCAGGTGGAAACGGGGGCTTGGATGTGGATCTTGCCTCATCGTAGTCAAGGTTTCAGTCATTACTCACGAGCCCCATATGGCCTAGACCTAAAATCTCACTACCTAAAAGAGCACCTTTCCATCTCTGACCTATGTTTAACAAGAGCACTGTAACTAACTGTCTTAAAGGTGACACTTGGGATGGCCAGAGGTAGGACCTTTAGTAGCAGTTCAATACCCCTGAAATTCATTACCACCAGAAATGTATTGTTATGCCAAGAGATGCTGATCTCATACACATTAAATCATTGATGTATAGGCACCCAGGATGAAACTCTCCATAGAAAGAGTTAAAATTAACCATCTAGTCATTGCACCCGACCCGAGCAGCTAGTAAGGGGATTGTGTGGGTTAAAACACTCTCTTGTGGGCAGTTTAACACTTTCTGAAGTTCCTTTGTATTGTAAAGCAGTTGCACAGAAGGAGGGTTGATGCCCACACTCACCTTTTGAGGCGCTGTAGTGCTAGGTGAGCAGGTTTAGACATGGGGGTTCCCAGGTAAAGCCCAGAAGCTGAAGCAGGAGCATGGAACAATGTGTTGAGCACAAAGATTCCAAAATAAATGGCAACCCGAGACATCTGCTTCCTGGTCCCAAAGCAGTGGTGCTTTAGCTGAAGTTTCTGCAGGAGGCAGTTACCCTTGTAGAGTTTGTGACCACTTGTTCAAGGGAACAGGACTTGGGTACATTTTGTAAATAAACAAAATCCATATCACCAATTTCTTCTCCAGGGGGAACCTGACCTAAAAGACCCTGAAATCTGCTACTGTTTGGCAAAAGGCCAACAATAATTAAAAGTAAACTTGGCCACATATCCTGCTGTGCAGGCTTCCCACTTATTGAGAGTTATGATACCCAGACACATAGCCAACGGATCAGTCTTTCTCTCTTCTCTTGAGTATGACGTTTGATTTTTCATATTTGGCTGTGGTAATGATTGGATTTAAGCCATGCAAAGCGCACTCAGCTACCAAAGTGATGAGTGCCTTAAATACAAAATAATTCACCATATTGTCTGATGTTATGTTTGTTTTATACACAAAAAAGCCAACCTTGTGCTTTCAGGCTGAATCACATTTATTATAGCCCCTGCAATTTTTTTTTCTATGCAGCTTATCTTTGGGGAGGTCTGTGTTTACATTGTGGCCAAAGTTACCTATATTGGACACTTGCCATCTTACTTATTGTCTTCTGCAGTTCCTTCCCCAACTGCAGCCAAGCTTTTAGGGCCCTTTTACTCTGCTCTGCTCCTTTTACCTGGTATAAATGGGCGAGAGCAAGAGTGAAGATCTCACCCTTAAATTCTAAATGACATCATGTAATAAAGGGTGACCCAGGAATGTTAATAAGAGATTGTACAGACTCCACTTAGGCTGACAACAGATTTGAACCTGGGCCCTTCACTGCTAAAAGCACAAGCATCACTGCTTGAGCTAAAGGAGTAAATTCACTAGCTGTTAAACAGTAGCAGATTCATAAACCTGCATTTGTGGACCAGCCCCTGGAGAGAGACAAAGGTAGTTTCTTTCCTAGGTTGAGTTACATGCTTCCTCCATCTGGTGAAGCTCATCCTGAGTATGTGGGGTGTACTGGAGTTGAAGCCCTGCATAGGGCAACATTTTTATAACTAACCCTGCTTGGATTGATAATAAGGTTTAAACCCAAGACATTCAATGGTAGAAACTTCACAGCTTGAGCTAAAGGATGATGCGTAAAATTTTCAAAAATCACTGAGTTAGGAGTCTAAGCCCCAGGGACTTTCAATAAAACTTACCCTCCTAAGTGCCTATGTCACTTTTGAAAATAGGATTTAGGAGCCTAGTCACTTAGCTGTTTTGAAAATTTTATCTGTAATCCATTAGCTGGACACATTAGCAGACTTATAAATGTCTTATGTGGACCCGCCACTAGAAGGAGACAAAGGACTGCAAATTCTAATGTGGATTACAGAACCACCACTCTTCTTTATGTTGTTCACTGTGTAATAGATTTTGTGGTTGTGACTCCTATAGATGAAGTTGCAACTTTTGCCCAGTTACAAACATCTCTTCTCACTCACTCAGAAATGTTTCTTTGAGCCTGGATATTTCTATACTTGGGGTCAGCACAAAATCTTTTTTTTTAAGTTACATGAAAATCCATTCAGCTGTTAGTAAAGCAAGCAGATAACCATTGTTTCATCACCATTGAAGCAGGCCCTAAATCTTTCCATTGACATTGCAATCTGTTAGATGAGGCCTGAGTTTGGTTTTTCATGCGTTTGTTTGCATGGAGTTAACAAAAAATTTGGCTACACTTTAAAACTTCAAATTTCATATTGTTTGCTGCTAGAGTTCAAAACGAAGAATTTTGTGGAAAAAATAGTTCTAAGCCATTGAAAATAGGGTTCTGGCATGTATAATACATAGGGTTACCATATTTCAACAATCAAAAAAGAGGACGGGGGGAGCCCCGTCCCGCCCCATCCACTCTCTCCCACTTCCCGCCCCCTGACTGCCCGCCTCAGAACCCTCAACCCCCCTTTGTCCCCTGACTGCCCCCTCCTGAGACCCCCCCACCCTAACTGCCCCCCTAGGGCCTACCCCCTACTTGTCCCCTGACTGCCCCGACCCTTATCCACACCCCCGCCCCCAGATAGACCCCCAGGACTCCCGACCTATCCAACCCCCCCTGCTCCCTGACTGCCTCGCAGGACTCCTCTTACCACCATGCCGCTCGAGCCGCTGGCTCGACGTCCACGTGGAGCCAAACCAAATAGGTGTGCGGAAAGGACCCGTACAGAGTGTGGCGCGGCTGATTGGGCAGCTGGCCCTGATTGAGCCGCTCCCATTGGCCTCCAGCAGCCAGAGCCCCTCCCTCGCTCCCCCCCTTCACAGGAGCCTCAGCGCCGCGTCTGTAGCACTCTGCAGGGGAGGGGCTGTGCACTCTGCATGGAGGGAAAGGGGGCGGGGGGAAATCCCGGACCTTTCTACCTTTTCACAAATTCCTCCTGGACGGCTATTTAAAGACAAAAAAGCCAGATATGTCTGGGGAAATACGGACGGATGGTAACCCTAATAATACAAAGTGTCACTGTTACAAATTGCATAATCAGCTGTAGCACTACTAAAGAATTTAGTTAGACACAATTTCAGCACTCCACTAGATTGTCTGCAATCTATATTGATGAGAAGACTTATCCACAGAGTTTGAGTAGAGCTTATAATGGAGCAGATAATGTCCAGTGTGTAGTAAATGTAGTACTTTCAACCCAATTAGAGTCCAAACCTTATTTAGTGTTATCCCTGGATGCAAAGAAGGCCTTTGACCGGGTAGAGTGGCAGTATTTGTTTTGGCTCATTTTATTGACAGTCATGTATAAATCACATCAAGCAGCTTTGGTTATTAATGAAGCTAACCACCCATCTGCCCCCCATCTAGATTGCACAGAGGGGCAGAGATGTCCATCTTCCTCTCCTCACTTTGGCCTTTCCTTGAATTCTTATGCATGCTGGATTAGAATATATCCATTAAAAAGCAAAGGGAGTCAGGCTTGGGAAAGTTGCCCCATTCTTCCTGGCCTGACTCCCAGGAAGGCTTGCAAGTAAACAGAGCCATCTACAGTCAATTGTCCTAGTTGATGGGAACCATCAAGATTCTAAACCACCATTAATGGCCCACACTTTGCATAACTACAATAGGACCTCAGAGTTATATTTTATATTCCTAGTTTCAGATACAAGAATGATACATTCATACAGATAGGATGAACACATTCAGTAGATTATAAACTTTATAACGATACCTTACAAGAGACCTTTTGCATGAAGCATATTCCAGTTACATTATATTCACACTCGTTAGCATATTTTCATAACATCATATGGAGTGCAATGTCACAGGGCCCTGCCCCAATTACCTGTAATGAGTCATTACCTAAACAACCAGCTAATGGACGATGGTGGGAGGGGAACTAAACTGTGTGTTGAAACTCAAGTGAGCGGGAATGTTCCCTCTTGTATTATTACAGCAGCTGGAAGGGGTGTGATATTGAATGGTACTGCCTTTAGACGGATGGAAATAAGCCTGCTGGATATTGGATGGCATCCTAATACTGAATACTTGATATCTTTATGCGCAAGAAATCCTACACTGTTGACATGTTTGTCCTCTCCACTGTAATAGAGTACATGGCCTTCTTCTTTTAATGCCTCTCCAAAGTTCTTCCATCTGACCTCAGAGATTCCTAGGAGGTGCCAGGTGTATTGTTCCATTGGTACAAGTCTACGTTCCTACAACAGACTATGATGATGAGCAAATTGAAAATTTTTACAATCAGCTCCAAGACATCGTTGATAAAGTACACAAGAAAGATATCCTGATTGTACAGAGAGATTGTAATGCTAAAGTGGGTACTAACGCACAGGCAGATTGGTGAGATTATTGTGGCCCTTTCTGTAATGCAGTAACCAATGAGAGAGGACTGAGACTTTTGGAGTTTGCCAGCGATAACAATCTGGTTCTTGCAAACACATTAGGAGCACATAAAGCATCCAGACGATCAATGTGGAATGCACCTGATGGTTTACATCACAGTCCGATCGACTACATCATGGTGCAAAACCGATTTTGTTCTGGGATCAACAGAGGTAAAACAAGGAGCCTCCCCGGTGATGATATTGGAAGTGATCACGACCTTGTGATGCTAAACTTTTGTGATGCTAAACTGTGGCTAAGGAAAATCGTTAGGCCAAAGTTAACCAGAATCAAGTTTGACTTAGAAAGACTTAGAGACCAAAGCATTGCAGAGTCATTCCAAGCAATGATTGGGGGGAAATTTGCTCCGCTGCTTGCTCTAGAGGAAGACGTAGACACAATGACCAACAATTTCAATGCTGTAATGAAAGAGGCAGCAATGGACATTCTTGGGAAACACCATAAGAAGGCAAAACCTTGGGTCACAAATGAAATACTACAAATGTGTGACATCAGAAGAGAACTCAAGAGAGACAAGAACAGCACTGAGGGAGCTGATACATACAAAGCGATTGGCAGAAAGATCAAGAAAGGAAAGAAGGTGACCAATGAGATATGGGTTGAAAAACAATGCTCTAAAATTGAAGAGTGTATCAGTAATAAAAATAACAAACAAGCCTTCCAGATTGTAAAAGATCTGACAAAGGAAAGATGGACCAAAGCTAATGCAATTCAAGACAAAGAAGGAAACAGTCTTACAGTAGAAAAGGACATCATCAATAGGTGGACAAATAACTGCTTTGATCTATACAACCACCAGATAGATGGAGATCCTAGTGTCCTAGACAGCTCAGACTCAACAGAGGAGGATGACTTTCCAATACTGCATGAAGAAGTAGAGACAGCTGTGAAGTCACTCAAGAACGGAAAGGCGACAGGTATTGACAACATCCCTGCTGAACTTATGAAATTCGGAGGAGAAATGATAATAGATATACTCACCAAGATCTGCAACAATATCTGGCAGACCGGTGAGTGACCCTCCACAAGGACACAGTCACTAATCATCACTCTGCCAAAGAAAGGCAACCTGCAATTGTGTCAAAATTACCAGACCAAAAGCTTAATTAGCCATCCCAGCAAAGTGATGTTGAAAGTCATATTGAACAGATCAAAGCCACAAGCGGAGAATATCGTTGCTGAAGAACAGGCTAGCTTTTGTGCTGGAAGAAGTACCACAGAACAGATTTTCAACCTTCGTGTTCTATGTGAGTAGTACTTACAACACCAGCAGAACATCAACCACATCGTTGTTGACTTCAAGAAGGCATTTGACAGAGTATGGCACGAAGCTTTCTGGGCAACCATGAAGAAGTACAATGTTGGTCGTAAGCTTATTCTTACCATTAAACAACTGTAGGCCAAGGCCAGCAGTGCAGTTCTTGTCAATGGCACAATAGGAGAGTGGTTTTGTACCACTGTTGGAGTCCGGCAAGGTTGCCTTCTTTCACCCACACTGTTCAACATCTACTTGGAGCGCATAATGACTGATGCCCTAGAAGATCACATATGCACAGACAGCATTGGGGGGCGAACAATCTCAAATCTTCGGTTCGCTGATGACATTGACGGCCTGGCAGGTAGAAAGATGAACTTGCTAACCTTGTGAAATTATTGGATGAAACCTCCGCAAAATACGGTATGGAAATCAGTGCACAGAAAACCAAGCTGATGACAAACAAACATGACGGGATCAGCTCACATATCACTGTCAGTGGATAAGAGCTGGAGACAGTGAAACAGTTTAAGTATTTGGGGGCAATCATCACTGATGAAGGATCAAAGGCAGAAATTATGGCAAGAACTGCGCAAACAACAGCAACAGTGGCAAAGCTAAAACCAATTTGGAGGAACAAGGACATCTCCCTGGAATCCAAACTGAAACTGCTGCACGCATTGATCATCTCCATTATGCGTGCGAGACATGGACCCTTACAGCAGAACTTGAATGGAAAATACAGGTAGTGGAGATGAGATACTTTCATAAAATCCTGGGCATCTCCTACTTTGACCATGTCACTAATTAAGAGGTCCGTAACATCATCACCCAACGCGCTGGGTCATATGAAGACCTCCTGATGACTGTGAAGAAGCACAAGTCAAAGTGGTACGGCCATGTAACAAGCTCATCTGGCCTATCCAAGATCATCCTCCAATGGACAATTCAAGCGAAGAAAAGAAGAGGTAGACAGAAGAAGAGATGGATTGACAACATAAAAAAGTGGACAGGAATGGACTTCGTAGAGACTCAAACACTGACACACAATTGTCGGGGTGGAGACAATTGGTTGATTGCTTGTCAATGATGGTGCCCCAATGACCAATGTGGTTATGGGAGTGATCATGATGATGATGGAAAGGGTGTGGTGCTTTGTTTGGGACCAGGTTGAGGCCACCCCCTCCCTTCTCGCTGTTCCAAGATGTAGGCACAAATTACATCCAGGATTTCCCTGGCCTGCTGTGATCCAGCAGCAGTATGAAAGTATACTGGATCAGGCTGTCGGTAAAGGCTTTGCAAGCCAGTCCTGTCCTGTGACCACTCTTTCCTTAAGTAGCTGCCTTTAGTCTCACAAATATTATGACGCGCACAGCACGCCACAATAATGTGGACAGACTTGGCCACATTGGCATCCAACTGAGTGTGCATGCATCACCAACGAGCCTTCAGCCATCCAAAGGCACACACCACTACCATCCTGAAACTGTAGTTTGTAGTTGATTTCACGTTTTCAGGGCCATTGATGTCAGGGTAGGTTTTCATTAGCCAGAGCAGGAGCAGGTATGTGGGGTCTCCCAGAATACCCGTGGGCACAGAGACACCATACAAAACCATGTCATTTTGGGGAATAAAGTCCCTTCCTCCCCTTTTAAATATAGTCTCAATCTCCTCAGCACCCTGGCATCATGAACCTTTCCTGAGTATCCAAACCTCAGCATTCATGAACCTGCCTTTGTGATACATTCAGTCTTGAAGAACGAGTGAATAGTAATCTTTTCGATTGACACATTCTCTCACTCCTTTTGGCGGGCAAAGTATGGGGATGTGGGTGCTATTGATGGCCCCCATACAGTTTAGAAACCCCATTCTCTGGAACCTAGCTATAATTTCTAGAACTTTGGTTATGGCAACCACCAATGGGTAGATGAGGGTGTTGATAGCTTTGCAAACCTGCATCACCATGAGCCCAAAAGTGGAATTCCCTACAATGAAGTGGTTTGTGACTGGCCAATAGATGTCCAACGTCGCCAGCTTCCAGAGGGCAATAGCTACCCTCTTTTGCTCCAATATGGGTCTACAGACCTGAGTGTTCTGCCACTGTTGGGTTGGGGCCAGCTCCTCATGGAGCTCCAGGAATGTCTGCTTCTTCCTTCTAAAGTTCTGCAGTAACGGGTCATCATCCCATGTTTCCAAGACAATGTGCTGGTTCTCCTGATCCAGAAGCAGGGGTTCACCCAAGAATATACAGTCAAACACTAGCAGTCTCCTGTGTCTCTGTGTCATAGGATGACCGTGGATCAGTCACCATCGCAGTTACCCATCTTTGATTTGTAAGAAAGGTCCAAGTTCATTCACCCAAGTTGCTCACAGGTTGTATATGCAATGCATGCACATTTGTCCTGCAAAAAGAAGCAGGAGCAGAAACACATCATTGGTCACTTACTATGTCTTTCACCAAGTTGAGCAAGAGATAGGGGTTAGCTGAAACACCCATTGACATATGTGTGAAAGTAGTGGACATAGTACCAATAACACACTGCAAGGAGGTTCCTAGAGTGTCTCCTGTGATGCACAGAATGCTGGAATACCTCTCCTGAAATGCCAATGCCAAAAATACATACCAAAAAGTGGAAGTGTGTATATGGGTAAACGTGGGTATACAACTTGTACCTGTGCAAAGCACAGCATATATGAACACTCAGCATGAGAATGGGGTACATAAACATGGGTAAGTACCCCAGCATGTATGCTAATGTAGACATAGCCTTTAAATCTATCTATGTTAATATACTGCACTCATCACTATGCTATCTGTGCACCTATGGTGAATGCGTTCCAAGAAGTGTTTGTGAGTTGTCTGGAATATGCAAGGAGATTCAGACACTGGGTTTTTTTTACTTTTTTTTAACTACAACCTCCTTCTAACACAAGCTAAAAAGTTCCACTAAGAGAGCCCTAACATATGGAAATACAGAGTCCGTGCCATAACTGTAGAGAGGGTAAATCCATTCGTAAAGTTCAAAATTCATTAGGACAAATATAAATGGCCAGTGACCAAAATAAATGAAATTTGATCCTAGGTAATTATCAGGCCACCATCACCATAGTATCTGAGCGTCTCAGAATCATTTGTGTATTTATCCTCACACACCCCTGTGAGTCAGGGCAGTGCTATTATCCCAATTTTATAGATGTGGGAGCGAGGCCCAGATCTCAAAAGTATTTAGGTGCCTAACTCCCATTGAAATCAATGGGCATTAAGTATCTAAATATTTTTGAATTTCTGGGCTTAAGTGACTTGCCCAAGGACCTACAGGAAATCAGTAGTGGAGCAGAGACAGGAACCTACGTCTCCCGAGTACTAAATAGTAACCTAGCCACTGGACCATCCTTCCTTTCCAATTTTACCCATCCTGTGTTTACAAGAGCTGGTTAGCAGTCAAGGAGAAATGTCATGAACATGTTTTCCAAGCTTTTTTTTACTTTTTTATATTATTTTTATTTTTATCAGCATTTTTTATTTCATTTAAAATGTTCTGTCTAGTTCTAGTATTTACTACATTGGACTGCATGTCAGCAGATACCTTTGGTCAAAGAATGTTGAAATCACCCAGTATTTGTAGTGATTGAAGAATTATTCAGATATGTGCATGTTCCCTTTGGATGTGCTTAACAGCTTCTGTGTTACAAAGAATAACACACAACATTTTCAAGATTTGTATGTGGAATAACCCATCAACTGCTTAGGGCACATTACAACACAACCTATTTCACTGAAAGCCGCTGTTGATGCAATTGTCCTAGATAAGTGGTTCTCAAACGTTTTTTTTCATGGACCACTTGAAAATTGCTGAGGGTCTCGGCGGACTACTTAATGATCTTTCCAAATGTTGTTTGTACTGTTAGCTAACTATTGTAAAGTGCTTTGGATAAAAGCGCTATATAAAAAAAAACTTAATTAACTTTTTTTGGTCTACAAATAAAAGCACACAACTCATATTTTAATATCAGTAGTCTTACCTTTCTAATGCAAGGGATGTGCCCTCTCTCCCCTGCCGCGGCAGCCCTGAAGCTGGGGCTGGGAAGAATGGGGGTCTCCCCCACTGTGGCAGCCCCCTGAGCTGGGGCTGGGAAGGAGGGTTGTTTCTCCCTGGCAGCTGCAGCCCTGGAGCTGGGGAAAGTCACCTTTCTCTGGCCGCTGCAGCTAGGGTGACCAGACAGCAAATGTGAAAAATTGGGACAGGGGGTGGGGGGTAATAGGAGCCTATATAAGAAAAAGACCCAAAAATTGGGACTGTTCCTATAAAATTGGGACATCTGATCACCCTAGCCGCAGCCCTGAACGGCCCATATTCCCCCACCCCCTCTTCCCACCCCACTACCCCCTCCCACCTACCTCCTATTCCCCCCAAGGCCACCACCTCCCCTTACATGTGTGTCTTCTCCAGGGTCCAGGCATCTAATTAGTGGAGCCATGCCTGCGTGGCTCCACCAACTAGGTGGGTGGCCCTTCATTTTCTCATGTGCATCCACCCAGGTGTGCACCTTAGAGGGAACTATCCACGGACCATCTGAATGGAGCTCGCGGACCACAATCTCTGTCCTAGATGATAAGCATAAGTCATGCACGTTCTGCGGTCGTATGATACTGTTCCAAGTTTATTCATCACCTTGCCACAAAACTAGCTCTGCTGCTAAAGCTTTTATAAATAAATACATCTGGGATAATGTTTGCTAAAGCAGTTTGCCATTGGTCAGGCAGATGTAAGGCAAAATCCAGGCCTAAGGAGCCTCAAACCTGAAAAAAAAATTGTACTCACTGAGGGCCAGATTGTCAGGGCTTGTCCACATAAGGAAGTTATTCTGGAATATGGTGGGTGTGAATTTAAAGTGCTATGGCTATTCCGGAATAAGAGTTCTCCCATGAGGAAGTATTCTGAAATAGCTTATTCTGCTAAGCCTTGACCCAGCAAATGAGCCTGTGGGGTTGCAAGGGGCAAGTATGGGGGTGCAAGGTGACCCCTTACTCCCCTGTGCTGGCTTCCCACATTAAATGCAGCAGTGTGAAAGGAAGAGTAGCCTCCAGGGGCCACTATTCTATTCCCATGCAGGTGGATGGACAAGGGGGGGCACCTTTGAACTAGAATTTATCTATTAGAAAAACGTCCAGTCTTGAATTAAAATTTACCAGGGATGGAAAATCCACCACAGCTTGATATATGGTTTCAGTGGTTGATTACTCTCACTATTAACAATTTGCATTTTATTTCTAGTCTAAAACTGGCAAGCTTCAACTAGATCTTGTTATACTTTTGTCTGCTAGATTGCAGAGTTTTCTATGATCACATTTCTGTTCCCTGTGCAACACGTGTGATCAAGTTATCTCTTATTCTTCTGCTTGATAACCTAAATAGATTGAGCCCCTTGATTCTATCACTCATGGTTCTTCTCTGAATGCCCTCCAATCTATCAACATCTTTCTTGAATTGTGGACACCAGAACTGGGCACAGTGTTCAACAGCGGTTGCACTAGTGTCAAATACAAAAAGAATATAACCTCTTTACCCCCTACTCAAGATACCTGTTTATACATCCAAGGATTGCATTCGCCTTTTTGGCCACAGCTTTTGGAAGCTCATGTGTAGCCAATTATTTGTCATGACGCTCATGTCTTTTTCTGAGTCACTGCTTCCCAGGATAGAGTTCCACACCCTGTAAGTATGGCCTACATTCTTTGTTCCTAGGTGTATAACTTTACATATTGAAACACAGAATATTTGCTTACACCTAGCTTACCAAGTGATCCAAATCACTCTATCATTATTTACCTCTCTTCCAAACTTTGTCCTCTGCAAACTTTATCAGTGATGATTTTATCTTTTCTTCAAAGTAATTGACAAAAGTGTAGGGCCAAGAACTGATCGCTGTGGAATCACACTAGAAATATAGCCACTCGATGATGATTCACCATTTACAATTAGATTTTACAGCGGGGTTGTGGCAGGACCAGTGAAGGAAGTCATTGGGTGGCAATTGTGGGGATGACTGAAGTAGCAGGGACAGTGGGAGGTGAAGAGGCTAGTGGGGAGGGTCAGTGGAGGGCCCAGTGAGGAGTGAAAGAGTGATGCTTCCCAGGGGAATGCTGGGTAGTGAGGCACCTCACTACCTCACCTTTGTGTCTGCTGTGGGTCAACTTCCCAACCCCACCAGCCATGGCATCTAAGTACTCCCTTCTAGGCCTTGCAGGCCCTGATGTCATCCTACAGGTTACAGATTGGTTACACCCCAACCCTTGAGCCCTTTGATAGTCACAGATTTGCTGCTTCCAAAGAAACAGTACATCCCAGCTTACCAGTTCCACCTCAGATCACTGCTGTGCTTATCACACAGCACTGAGATATGTTTATAGTGAAATCAGTATAAGTTTATTTAACAAAGCATAGAGATTCAAGTAGTAGCAAGTAGAAATATTGGGAACAAATGGTTATATATGATTTTATTTTATAACATTCATTTTAAAGCCTAAGACATAATTAACAAGATACTCTTAAGTTTAACCAAGTATTGCTCACCAAAAATCCTTGCAGCGCTTTACTGCCAGGTTGGCTGTGACCCTCTTTCCATGAGACAAGAATGCTGTCAGTTGCCTCCCAGGTGAAGGACTCCATCTGTTTCCTTGCATCCCAAGATATACCATAACAATCTTTTGTCTTTATTCATAACCCTTCCCTACACCCCCCGCACTCTATGTTTCATCTTAAAAAATTCCTCTCTTATAGATTTCATAATCTTTCATTCTGCTCCTGGCTTGGTGTACATTGTGGTATACATTGTGAGGCATACAATACCCAAATGGCCAGACAGGGAGTTAGGTGTCTGTCACCTTCTGCCTAAAAGGAACACTTCCAAGATATGAACATAATTTTGAGTATAGATACATCATTCCTTATATATCATCACTACATACATTTCACAATGATTATGATGACCAGTGGGCCAGTGGCTATTGGTAGAGACCTCACATGCCACCCTTTAGTGAACTATTATGCATATATCTAACCCAGGGGATCCCTGTAAAACCCTATGCCCCTGTGCTGTCTGCCAGTTGGCAAATATGGGACCCTGGGTCACAGAAAAGAACAGTGGGGAGTGAGTAAGGGGTAACTAGGTGGTCAATTAGGGATTATTGAGAAGTGGGTAGTTTATGAGGGTAATTGGGGGCTCAGTTGGGTGACTGGGGGTCAGCTGGGGTGATGGATGTGGGGGGCTAGGAGGATAGCAAGAGGTAATTGGGGGTCAGTTGGGGATGATGAAGAGTAGGGGGGTCAATGGAGAAGTTAAGACATAACTGGGGATCAACTGGGGTGATGGTGAGTGGGGGTCAATGGGGAGGTCAGCGAGAGGTAACTGGGGGTCAGTTGAGGTGACTGGAGAATGTAGGGGCCCATGTGGGGTTAGTGAGGGTTAATAGGGGGTCAGTTGGAGGTGATGGGGGTGTAGGGATGTCAATGTGGAAGTTAGTTAGGGGTAACTGCGGGTCAGTACTTGGGGTGATGATAGGGTTGCCAACTGTCTAATCACACAAACCCAAACACCCCTGCCCCATCCCCTGTCCTGCCCCTTCCTTGCCCCCACCCTTCCACGAGGCCCCGCCCCACTCACTCCACCCCCTCTCCCTCCATTACTCGCTCTCCCCCACTCTCACTCACTTTCACCGGGCTGGGGCAGAGGGTTGGGGTGCTGCCTCTGGGCAAGGGCCAAGGGGTTTGGAGTGTGGGAGGGGGCTCCAGGCTGAGCCTGAGGCGGGGGTTGGGGCATAGGAGGGGGTGAGGGGTGCAAGCTCTGGGAGGGAGTTTGGGTGCAGGAGTGGGTGTGGGCTCTGAGAGGGAGTTTGGGTGCAGGACGGGGTACGGGCTCTGAGAGGGAGTTTGGGCGCAGGAGGGGTCTCAGGGCTGGGGCAGGGGTTGGGGTGCAGGACGGGGTGCGGGGTGCAGGCTCTTGGAGGGAGTTTGGGTGCGAGAGGGGGTTTGGAATGCTGGCTCCGGGAGGGGGCTCAGGGCTGAAGCAGGGGGTTAGGGTGTGGAAGGGGGTGAGGGGTGAGGGCTACGGCCAGGCGGTGCTTATCTCGGGTGGCTCCCGGTCGGTAGCGCAGCGGGACTAGCACAGCGCAGCCCTGTGCCAATCCCAGAAGCGGCTGGCATGTCTCTGCGGCCCCAGGGGGTGGGGGCGGCAGGGGACACCATGCGCTGCCCCTGCCTACAGGCACCATCCCCGCAGCTCCCATTGGCCATGGTTCCCGGCCAATGGGAGCTGTGGAGTCAGTGCTTGGGGTGGGGGCAGCACGTGGAGACCACCTGCCCCCCCCCCCGCCCCCCAGTGGCCACAGGGACATGCCAGCTGCTTCTGAGAGCAGCGCAGAGCTCACCACCTGACCGGGACAGTGATAGTGACTATGAAATGCTAAGGGAGATTAGAGAGGCTATCAAAATAAACAACTCAATAATAGTGGGGGATTTCAATTATCCCCATATTGACTGGGTACATCTCACTTCAGGACAAAATGGAGAGACAAAATTTCTCGATACTTTAAATGGCTGCTTCTTGGAGCAGCTGGTACAGGAACCCACAAGGGGAGAGGCAATTCTTGATTTAGTCCTGAGTGGAATGCAGGATCTGGTCCAAGAGGTAATTATAACAGGACCGCTTGGAAATAGTGACCATAATATAATAACATTTAACATTCCTGTGGTGGGAAGAACACCACAGCAGCCCAACACTGTGGCATTTAATTTCAGAAAGGGGAACTATGCAAAAATGAGGGGGTTAGTTAAGCAGAAATTAAAAGGAACAGTGACTAGAGTGAAATCCCTGCAAGCTGCATAGACACTTTTCAAAGACACCATAATAGAGGCCCAACTTAAATGTATACCCCAAATTAAAAAACACAGTAAAAGAACTAAAAAGAGCCACAGTGGCTTAACGACCATATAAAAGAAGCAGTGAGAGATAAAAAGGGATCTTTTAAAAAGCGGAAGTCAAATCCTAGTGAGGTAAATAGAAAGGAGCATAAACACTGCCAAATTAAGTGTAAAAATGTAATAAGAAAAGCCAAAAAGGAGTTTAAAGAACAACTAGCCAAAATCTCAAAAGATAATAACAAAATGTTTTTTAAGTACAGAAGCAGGAAACCTGCTGAACAACCAGTGGGGCCCCTGGATGATCGAGATAAAAAAGGAGCACTTAAAGACGATAAAGTCATTGCGGAGAAACTAAATGAATTCTTTGCTTCAGTCTTCACGGCTGAGGATGTTAGGGAGATTCCCAAACCTGAGCCGTCCTTTGTAGGTGACAAATCTGAGGAATTGTCACAGATTGAAGTGTCATTAGAGGAGGTTTTGGAATTAATTGATAAACTTAACAGTAACGACTCACCGGGACCAGATGGCATTCACCCAAGAGTTCTGAAAGAACTGAAATGTGAAATTGCGGAACTATTAACTATGGTTTGTAACCTGACCTTTAAATCGGCTTCTGTACCCAATGACTGGAGATAGCTAATGTAACGCCAATAATTAAAAAGGGCTCTAGAGGTGATCCCGGCAATTACATACCGGTAAGTCTAACGTCAGTACCAGGCAAATTAATTGAAACAATAGTAAAGAATAAAATTGTCAGACACATAGAAGAACATAAATTGTTGGGCAAAAGTCAACATGGTTTCTGTAAAGGGAAATAATATCTTACTAATCTATTAGAGTTCTTTTAAGGGGTCAACAAACATGTGGACAAGGGGGATCCAGTGGACATAGTGTACTTAGATTTCCAGAAAGTCTTTGACAAGGTCCCTTACCAAAGGCTCTTATGTAAATTAAGTTGTCATGGGATAAGAGGGAAGATCCTTTCATAGACTGAGAACTGGTTAAAAGACAGAGAACAAAGGGTAGGAATAAATGCTAAATTTTCAGAATGGAGAGGGGTAACTAGTGGTGTTCCCCGAGGGTCAGTCCTAGGACCAATCCTATTCAACTTATTCATAAATGATCTGGAGAAAGGGGTAAACAGTGAGGTGGCAAAGTTTGTAGATTATATTAAACTGCTCAAGATAGTTAAGACCAAACAGACTGTGAAGAACTTCAAAAAGATCTCACAAAACTAAGTAATTGGGCAACAAAATGGCAAATGAAGTGTAATGTGGATAAATGTAAAGTAATGCACATTGGAAAAAATAACCCCAACTATACATACAATAGGATGGGGGCTAATTTAGCTACAACTAATCAGGAAAGAGATCTTGGAGTCGTCGTGGATAGTTCTCTGAAGACGTCCACGCAGTGTGCAGCGGCAGTCAAAATAGCAAACAGGATATTAGGAATCATTAAAAAAGAGATAGAGAATAAAACGGAGAATATCTTATTGCCCTTATATAAATCCATGGTACACCCACATCTTGAATACTGCGTACAGATGTGGTCTCCTCATCTAAAAAAAGATATACTGGCATTAGAAAAGGTTCAGAGAAGGGCAACTAAAATGATTAGGGATTTGGAACAGGTCCCATATGAGGAGAGATTAAAGAAGCTAGGACTTTTCAGCTTGGAAAAGAGGAGACTAAGGGGGGATATGATAGAGGTATATAAAATCATGAGTGGTGTGGAGAAAGTGAATAAGGAAAAGTTATTTACTTGTTCCCACAATATAAGAACTAGGGGCCACCAAATGAAATTAATGGGCAGCAGATTTAAAACAAATATAAGGAAGTTCTTCTTCACACAGCGCACAGTCAACCTGTGGAACTCCTTGCCTGAGGAGGTTGTGAAGGCTAGGATTATAACAGGGTTTAAAAGAGAACTAGATAAATTCATGGAGGTTAAGTCCATTAATGGCTATTAGCCAGGATGGGTAAGGAATGATGTACCTAGCCTCTGTTTGTCAAGGGTGGAGATGGATGGCTGGAGAGAAATCACTTGATCGTTACCTTTTAGGTTCACTCCCTCTGGGGCACCTGGCATTGGCCACTGTCAGCAGACAGATTACTGGGCTGGATGGACCTTTGGTCTGACCCGGTATGGTCATTCTTATGTTGTTATGTTCTTAGCCCTGCTGTGCTGCCAGACTTTAGTGGCCTAAAATCTCCTGGTTTGGCTTCAGTCGACTCTGGGAGATAGAGCTGGATTCCGGGAGTCTCCCGGCCAAACGGGAAGGGTTGGCAACCGTAGTGGGGAGTCACTGAGAGGTAACTGGGGGGTCTGTTGGGGTGACTGGTGAATGAAAGGTCCAATGTGGGGTTGGAGAATGATGGGGGGCTAGTGGGGGGTGATGGGCGATCAATGAGGTTAGTGAGGGTACCTGGGAGGTTAGTTGAGGCGGATGGGATGAGAGGTGTCAATGGGGGCTAGTGGGTGCAATGGGGCTCAGTTGGAGTGATGGGGAGTCAGAGGGCAGCTGGGGATTCACAATCTGGTCTGCACATGTTAGAACCTGTTAACAAAATTGTTTAAATCTAATTTTTGAAACAGGAAGTAGTTACTTCGCACCGGAAGTGTTTCCCAAGCGCCCGGAAGTGATCTTGAATCGCGCCTGCGCAGAGAGGCAGCCGGCGGCAAATTCCGCTTTCCTATTTTTTTCTCCCTGTGACCCGGAAGTGGCTGAAAATTGAACGGAAGCTGCTGCCTACTGGCTCGAACGCAAAGGGCCCTGCTGCGAGGGGACCAGTAGGATTGGCGGGAGGCGCCCGCAGCCGGAAGTGCGTTTTAACGGCCTCATTCGGGTTCGTCCCTCGGAGCGGGGAAGTGACGTGAGCCGCGGGCAGCGCCTGGCCCCGCTGTAGGCAGCCCACAGGAGCCGCCCGCGCCCAGCAGGGGGAGTCCCTGGACCCGCCCAGCACGAGGGGCCGGGGCCGCTCCGCTCCGCTCCGGAGGAGCCGCCGCGCCTGAGGAGTGCCCTGGACAGCGCCCCCCTGCGCCGCGGGCGGCCGGGCGCCTCCCGGACCCGCTCCGCGCACCATGTCCAGCCCGCCGCTGGGGGCGCCGCAGAGCCCCGAGGAAGGGCCCGGCAGCGCCGCGCAGTGGTGAGTATCCGCCCCCGAGAGGTTCCCGGCAGGGCCGTTCGCAGGCAGCGCGGGGCTGTGCCCGGGGAAGGGGCTGCGGGCCGGATCCTCTCGGCCGGGCCGCTTCCCAGGCTGGGGAGGAGCCTCGGAGCCCGGCCCCCGCTCGGAGAGAGCCCTGGGCCTGGAGACGGCAGCCACTGCAGGGTATAGCACCAGCGAGGTGGTCTGGCCTGCCACTGAGCTAGGGCCGCACCGGAGGGGGACCAGGAGGACCCCGAGGTACTGGGGGGGGGGGTATTGCATGTAACTGGGGTGAACCCAGTTTTGGGGTTCCCAGGCACTCTCAAAACGCAGTGTGAAGCCGGGTAAGTAACAAGCATCGTTAGGCTCATGGAGGGTTACAAGGACAGGGGGAGGGAGACATTTGCACTGGATCCTGAAAGGAATGGGAATCGGATTAGGGTAGGGAAGGATGGGGCAGGGGGTGTAGCCTACTTTCCCTGCTCTACCCTAATGCTGGATTGGCTCGTGGTATGTTTTCTCTCTGTTCAGCTACCAAGGAACAACAGAGAATGTGTGTGCGCACATGTGTTACACATATATGCACAAGACCTGGTCATGCCTCCATGGTTAAACAAAGAGCACATTATTCCCTTGTAAATTTGCATTTTGCTTTCAGTTTGGTACCTTTTTCTAGTGGCCAGAGTTGCTTTATCAAAGGAAGACTTACCTAATTTTGGGAGCTAGGTTATGGTTCCCTGCTCTAGGTCAGTCCCTTAAATACATCATTGGCATGGTGCATCAGTCTCAGAAGGCCTGCTTGTATAGGCAATAGTTTTCCTGAATGTGAGTGGGATCTAAGCCAACAGTGTAACTAGATAAAGGCTGCCCCAAAAGTCTTAAGGGGGCAGCCATCAGTGAGGAGAAGGGCAAGCACTGCTTTCACTCCTTCTCCCATGAACATCACACAGAATTGGTCTGTGCCGCTTTCAGGTTTCTCCCAATAAAAGGTATAGAAGGGTCTCTTCTTATGCAGACAGGACTGGCTGCAGGGCTGTTCCCAGGAAAGGGAATGGGTAGTGGCTCTACAGGCAATGAATCTCTCTCGGTTGGCCAAAGATGGTTTCCTCCAGGAGCATGAATCAGAGCAAGACTTCCCCTTTTCACACCTCTGAGATTGAGTGGTCTCGTACTCTATGCTAGATATTAATATAGAGAAGGGCAGTTACTCGTTCCCACTTGAGCCTTTTTTTGTCAGTCGGTATCTTTGCAGACATGGGTTAAGAACCTTTTTTAAGGGAGCAAGTTGAATCTAATCAGTGCAATGTAATAATTGTAATCTAAACAGTCATAAAAATAGCTCATCACTGTCAATAACTAAGCCAGAACCATTGTGCTTAGTTTGCCTTCTAGGTAGCTCCTTGTTAGAGGAGTGCCTAACGATTCAGCTCTATGAGAGGAGAGCTGCAATGCTGTTGTGACTGAGTGACATGCAGCTTCTGAGTCAGAGAATCCCTACCCTACAGGTTACAGAAAGATCTGGGATGCACTGATCTCTCCCATAAGGAAAGTTTACCTACTTCCCGCTGATTGCAGTTCTAGCCTTCAACACTGTTGTCTTTCTTCCTCTCTCTCAAGAGGCAGCTGAGGAAACTCCATGATGTCTAAAATACATTTTAAAAAATGGAGAAAACCCATTAGGTCCTGTTCTTGCATCAGCTGTTTCACTGAAAACAGTGAGGAGGAGCTCTCTTGCTCAGAATCAGGTTCTGACTCTGTGAATCAAGACAGGTTGTTTCCCATGGAACTCTTATGGAACAGGAGAAGTCTATCAAACAGATGAGTTTGGAAAACGGTAAGCTGGAATACACTTTAGAGTTGTAACTATTCACAAAGAATCTTCTTTGTCTGATCCCAGACCTCCAAATATCCAGAAAAGCAACCAACTGTGAAAACAGAGCTTACGTATTGAATCTTGAGTCTGTAGAAAATGCCTTACAGTCTGAATACCTGGACTCTACTTGTTCTTAATCACGACAATGAAGTCTGAAGTTTTTCACACTGTCTGAGATTTAGAAATTAGATTTCTCATAGTATCAAGATTTAAAATGGACATGGAATTGCAGCAATGGCTTCATAGGCTTTCTTATTTCTGTGTATATCTAACATCTAATGTTTGATTAAGAAGATCACCGGAAATTCCTTTGATTGATGCAGCTCTGGTTCAGAAGTTAACATAACCATTCTTGTTCTGGCAGTCAGCAACTCCTTGAAAAGTCACCAATTCTACAAGCCGTGAGTACCCAAAGTTAGAAGACATTCTCGTCCTCATAATCCTGAAGAAGAAAAGGATTTGTTATGCTTCTGCCAGAACCATCTGGTTAAATCCAAAACCCTGTGTACTCTAGAGCAAGCTGGAGGTTCTCAGGAACAAGCTGGACCTACATTTTGGACCAAGATCACTAGCTCCTGTAGCCTCTGCTGCAGTTTCTGATTTTTTTTTCTAGCTATAGGTTTGATAGTCAAAAATATGCAATTAATTTTCTTGTGGAGTTTGGTTTTTATATTCAATTTATTTTATTCTGTCCACACACTTCCAATTTACAATATGCATTAGATTGTCATCTTTAGGTTTCAGAGTTAACATGTTAAGAGAACGGGGCCTGAATCATGGTGTCGTCACAAATTTGTAAAGAGTCAGCTGTCCACTAGTGGATTTATTCACACCGAGGTTCACGAAATGAACAATTTGATGACTAGAGTTAAAAGCACACTAAAAGGTAGCTAAAAGATAAGGAGGGAAACTGTCTATGACCTCTTGCTTCTTTAAGGTATCATGCAGGCCTGAAACAGTATTGGCTTTTGCTTGTTTTGAATTTTTTCCTCCTCAGAGAGAGATGAATGTAATTTTTTTTCTTTATGTCTTTCACATTAGAAATTCAGGACTTGCCTTTTGTAATGATTGCATAGAGAGCTACTAAGACTATAGTGGAGATGCCATGCTAGTTAACACTGATTGAGGGGAATGTTACTTTTGTTCAAACAAGGAGAGGGAAATAACTATTGAACGAACACCTATAAACATACATGCTTGGATAAACATTTGGGAGAACAAGTTCTTAAGGATTCAACACCCTTCCCTTCAGTGAATGGCTGAGAGAGTTCACAATATGCAACCTCTAGGGCGCACCAGATTTGACATTCCTGATTAAGGTAAGAAAGAATCAGGATTTTTAAAAAAAAATTATTTATTTTGATATGGAGATCCTTCGACTGCCTTTCTAGATCAAAAACAACAACAAAAAGCATTAAAAAATGGTCACTTTTGACCCTGTTCAAGCATTTTCTGCTGCCTTCCCACCACTCCCATTCCTGAACAGGAAGTTTTAAAAAATTGTCATGCATATTGTCACACACGGACAAAAAAAGGCCTGGCTCTTAAATTCAGTAAAGGTAGCATCTCTGTGTCAGTTTCCTTTACCTGTGACACGGTGAAAAAAGGTAGGACAATTACACTTGGGCTCTCTCCCTAAATTTCATACTGAAGAAATTAGACGGATCATTCTAGAGACGATTTCAACCATCTTATCACAGCTTCTCTTCCTGGAAGTTCATCACCTTCATGTTCTATTCAAGGGTTTGGCTTGTATTCAAGATGTAGTGCATTGTCAAGAGGCATGACCCCAGGGGGAAAATAGATACCCTATAATTACAGTAAAATGGCTTATTGAAGAACTAGGAAAAGTTTCTATAAAAATGTCATTTTATTTTATTTTTTTAAAGGGGGGGGCAGTGAAATGTAGCAAAACTCAAATATCTGAAATTGTTGAACTCATTTTAAGGATTTCTTTATCAACAATGTCGCCAAGGAGCATAAAACTAAAATTAGTAGCCGGAGGTAGGTCCTGTTCCCGGTTTCTTTAGCAATGCCAGAGCTGTTAAGCTCTGCTTGAATTATAGGAGGAGTTTACCCATAATTCTTTACTAAAAGAGTTAAGTTTCATTTAAAAAAATAGATCCCATTTGCTCACATGTGAGTTGACTGATTGGTGACTCATCATTCTATTTAAATATACAAAATTATTCATAATCATATTCTCTAAAGGAAAAGAGGTCTGCAACGTGGAGAAAAATGGCTTTTACACTCTCTCTGCTCCCCCCACTTTATGATGTATAAAGAAAGGTTGAGACTTTTAAAAAAAATAATAATTTGAATTTTATAAAAACATTTGAAATGTCAGTCCAGGTCTTTCCTAGTTTTGATAGAAGACTCATCAGTGATCTCCAGTATATATGATGAGCTTTCTCAACCCTTAATTGAAGCAAGAGAAGTGTCACATCTTAATAAAGACTGCTTTTTTTCCTACTTGTTTAATGTATGTTGGAGTTAAACAGATGTGAGCAAAACAGAACTTTTAAACTGTCTGACTGAAAATTCCATTCCTTCCCCATTGTTCAGCTTTCAGTATCTTGTAATGCTACATCTTGTTAGTCCTCCTTAGTGAATTGTCCATAAGACAAGTGTACATCTACAGCACAAGCTTGGAATTGTCTAGAAAACAGGTTTTTAAGGTCAGGCTTGGCAAAGCCCTGGCTGGGATGATTTAGTTGGGGATTGGTCGTGCTTTGAGCAGGGGGTTGAACTAGATGACCTCCTGAGGTCCCTTCCAATCTTGATAGTCTATGATTCTATTCTATGATCTGTTGGTGAAGCTTGCCTTTTGCCTTCCTCTTACACAGGGTTCCACAGGTATAATTAGGGGTATGGCACAAACACCTGTTCACTTATTTCTGACCAGCAGATATGCAGAGTCCAGAGCATACTCGCTATCCTTAATGCCTCTATCATCTGTTTCTTCCTTTGTTCATGATCCTTTGGGTGATTAAAAACAAAAAAACAAAGCCATAACTCCTTGCTGTGGTGGAGAAAGGAGGAGCATGCCTATCATGGAGTTCATTCTTACTCCTTTCCTGTTTTCATTAATAGTCACTTGGGAGTGGGTTGGGGTGCCCATGGACTCCACAGGAGATGTACAGAGCCCCAGGTATTTAGCATTTCCACGGCTGGGGAATTTTCTGCAAATTCTGCTTCTGGCTGCAGAATTTAAGCTTTTACGTCTAAAAGAGGAAAATTTATAGATCACGTGGTTATGAAAGAAACCTTCAAAATATGAACCATGTGTTACAAACCTGTGTGTGACCCAGGAGTCAGGTGCTGTCTTCCTGAGTCTGCATGAACAATAGCTTTGGGAGGTGTAAAGTGATCCCATTCATCACAATAGGATGTTTTATTCTGAAACATGAGACAGCTATTTAAGTGTCCACATTAATTATTTCACTGGGATCATTTAAGCAAAAACACTTAGATGAAGTACTTACCCATATCTTCTGGTGCCAAAGCTCCCATCTGTGTCCTACTCGGCTAATAAAACCTCCATTTTCCACTCAACTTCCACACTGCAAATATGGGTTGTCAGTACACAAATATGTGGAATATTAAAAATGAAAACGTGGGGGAAATGTTAAATCTTTATTTATTTATTTATTTAAATGGAGCTGCTGCAGAGATTTCTACCTGCTGTACTGGAGTGCAACATTTAGACTGTGGCAAAGTGAACATAAAATATGCTTGGAAATGAGGTTTCATATCAAAGTGCTGGAGCTGAGAGCTTGACTTTCTAGATTTCAGAGCAAGGAAAGCTCTACAGGGTAAAACCATCCAGACAACACCATGGTGATGATGTATTGCACCAACCACCAGTGGGGAGCCTGACCTCTGTAGCTGTGGCAGGAAGTTGTCCTACTCTGGGAGTGGAGCATCCACTATTGGATCAGCCCAGTTGCTCTATATTCGCTAGGAAAGGACAATATATTGGCAGACTTCTTGAGCAGATACTACAATTGGAAGCATGAATGATCCCTCAAAGACTCATCCTTTTCCACAGGGGCTGGAAGGCCCAGCTAGATTGCTCACTCATCAGAGGCAGAATGCTACATACTTCCAGACGTTCTTGAGAGCAAGCTGGACTCAGCATTGCTGATGGAGGTCCTTCATCTTCACTAGGGTCAGTAGTTCTTCTATGCATGCCCCATGATGCTGTTGAAGCACAAAGTCAAATGGAACAGAACCAAGAAGCTGTTGATAACCCCAGCCTGGATTTCTTTGCAGTTTTGATTCCCAAAACTTCCGGAACTGATATCAGAAACATAAAATCTCCTTCCCAGTTCAGTGAATCTCTCGTGTTGTGGACTTGGACTATCAACTATGATTGAAACTCATTGAGATCAATCAGGTTCCATGTGGCTGCCATCTTGGCTTTCAGCCCTCCAGTGTGCTGACAGTCTGTATTCACCCTTCAGTAACCAAGTTACACAAACAGTTGCTCCATGTGTTCCCTCTGGTTTATGAGCCTCTTCTTCCGTTGGATTTGAATATTGTTCTCACAATGATCATGGGGCCTCTGTTTGCACCTTTATCAGGTTATTTTCTGTCATCTCTCTGAAGGTGGAATTAATATAGCCATAACATGAACCCAGAGAGTTAGTTGAGATGCAGGCTGAGGATTGACCCTCCCTACACCGTGTTCCATAAGGTAAAGGTGCTTCTGGATCCTCACTCCAAATACCTGTCTAAAATGGCTCTGATTCTATCTCCATCAGGCAATTAGTTTGCCATTATGTTTTCTTGAGTCTCGTTCACATGCAAGGAGGCCAAGCTTTTAAATAACTTAAGGCCCTCTTGACATTTACATAAACTTATCTGTAAGTTCCCCCAGCCGTTTTGTGCTATCTGAGGGGTTGAGACCAGGATTCAGTACGTCTCAGCCCAGATGGATCAGACTATGTATATTTAGGGGTTTACTTAAATTGTGGAGAAATCACATATTTTTCACCGGTTGATCATGGCATAAATAGCAAATTTTGTGGCTGTAGTACAAATCCACAAAATTTGCTATTTATGCTGTGACCAACCCACAAAAAATGTGTGATTTGTCTGCAGCGTTTCTCATACTGGTGGTCCCGACCCAAAACGGGATTGCAAGCCTCTTGTAGGGGGAGTTGTGGTATTGCCACCTTTATTTCTGAGCTGCCTTCAGAGGTTACTCCTGGGGGAATTCTGAGCATCTGCGGACACGCAGAATTCATGTCTTGCATAATTTTGTATTTTCCCGCTTAAAAAACATTTTGGCTAAGAAGTGCTGCAGTTCCGCTTTTGCCCATTAGGGGCCGCTGTGGCGCTAGAACAGCCAGCATTAACACAGCTGGTTGGTCTGCTGCCACAGCGGCCTCTTGTGGGCAAAAGGCGGAACTGCAGCACTTCTTAGGCAAAATATTTTTATGCTGGAAAATACAAAATTCTATGCCCAGTGCTGCAGAATTCCCCATGGAGTAGAAGTTTATCACAGCACCCTGCCTGCAGAACCAGGTTAGGACAAAGTGGGGCACACAGGGCTGCTGAGGAAGGTCATAGATGGGTTCAGAATGGCTAGTGGAGGGGACAGACTGGAGCATGGGCTCAGGAGCTAGTGGGGTGACAGCGTTGAGCCTGGGGATGCGGGTGGGAGGGCTGCAGAGACCCATCGGGATGAGGGGTGCGGGGACAGGGTCAGACGTGCCTGACCGAATGGGAGAGGCTTGGGGTCAGCTAGGGTCTGCAAGGGGGAGGCTTCCCAACACCCTGATGATCCCCCCCCCCCCCCCCCCCCCAAGAAAAACCTCCTATCCACAACCAGCACCCTCCAGGTTCACTCCTAGGCTCCTTCCCTCTCTCTCAGCTCCTCCATTACCCCTGACTTCACCAAGCCATTGCACTGCTTCTGACAGGAAATACAGTTCTGTATTGTAATTTAAATGAATTACACAAAGTGTAATATGCCTAGTAAGGAATCTATTTGTCAAAAAAAAATACCAGAATCTTTTTTTTTTTTTTTTGGTCTGTATTGTTACAGACATACTTGGTGACAAATATTTTGAAATAAATTACCAAAATAATTTTAACTGGCATGATTATATTGTGTAATTTTGACAAATAAAATCTGCAGAATTTTGCAGAATTTTCAAATATTGTATGCAGAATTTTTAATTTTTTGGTGCAGAATTCCCCCAGAAGTAAGAGGTGGGTGGCTGGAAAGCCGTGGCTGCTGGCTAGGTGTCCAGCTCTGAAGGCAGTGCCGCTGCCAGCAGCAGCAGAGAAATATGGATGGCAATACCATAGCATGCCACCCTTATTTCTGCGCTGCTGCTGGCATTGGTGCTGCCCTCAGAGCTGGGTACCTCTCCAGCAGCTGCCACTCTCTGCTCTGCCTTCACAGCTGGGCAGCCGGAGACCAGATTTCATGGGGGAGACCAGATTTCATGGTCCGTGACACAATTTTCATGGCTGCAAATTTGGTAGACCCCTATGTATATGTGGTGGTTATTACAATCAGGCAGGTGTTCTGGGGAAACTGAGCCCCCTGACTGCAGGAGCGGTAAATACCCTCTAGTGAGAAATGGTGGACCTGGCAGAAATGAGAGAATAAGTTATCAAATAGACAAGTCTGTCTTTCTTTGTAGCTTTCCCCACTTAGGGACACATGTGCAGGCAGGGAGCCAGCAGTTACCTCTCCTTCCTGCCTGAATGTTAACAACCTGCTTCTCGCTTCTATTCTCACCAGAGTCCTAGAGGTACGAAGCATAGAAAGAGGAGCAGACCTCTCATCTTCTCTTTTTACATTCAGCGTCATGCTCTTACCCCCACAGTGCTACAGTTTTTTTGGTGGAGGGGAAGTGGTAAATGTAAGAGCAGTAGAGTGGTGGTGAGATGTCTTCTCCCAGGAATAGTGAAAGGTTATATCTCAGAAAGAGGAGCCTTATGGGGCAGAGGAAGAAGATACTTTGGGGGTTTTGATTTTTAGCTGAGAAGAATGTCATTCCCTGCTACTCTAGTATATAATAATTAGGTGTGAGTACAAACTAAGTGACAGAGTCTGTAACAGCTGACCCAGCAATGTGTATCACTAGAGAAGCATACGTTGTACCATTGAAATTACTCTGAAGATTATCTGTTATTTTCTGTAGTTAGCCGGCTTCTAAGATAAGATTATGGTATGTGTACAACAATTAGAGCAAATTAATCAAAATATCTGTGTTCTGATCATTTACACTACTCTTTTCTTCTTCCTCTTCTTTTGTTTTTTAAGCATTGCAGGCTGTATGTACCAAGTAGTTCAGACGACTGGGCCGGATGGAAAAAACCTTCTGAAGTTGCTTCCAATCTCTAAATCTTCTGGAAATTTTATGCCACTTGTTCAGTCGTCCATTGTGCCTGATACTGCTAAAGGGAATATATCAAGTCCAGTTCATTTTACTTTTAAGACACAGATTGCCAATAGCACCACATCTTCATCTGTCAAGATACCTGTTTTTAAGTCCACTAATCCTGGAAAGATCATTCTTACAAGGACATTGGATAAACAGGCAAATGTTAGCGTGATCCCTGAAAAAGAGAGCTTGAGTACAAAACCAGTTTCTGATGTTCAGAGTAATTCTGTTTCAGCTGATAGATTGTCTTTGCAAAATGTTGCTGTGTCAACTTCATCTAACCAGAGTAATACAGCATATGTGTTAGTCAACACAAAAAGTCTTCCAGTGACTGTGAAATCTCCTGTGCTGCCTTCTGGGCATCACCTACAGATACCAGCTCATGCAGAAGTAAAATCTGTCCCAGCTTCTTCTTTACCACCTACAGTACAGCAGAAAATACTTGCAGCTGCAGCTACAAATGCCTCTGGAGCAACCGAAGCTACAAAAACACCAACTGTTATTTATGTGTCACCAGTAAATACAGTAAAAACAGTCGTTCCCAAGCGCTTGCAAACCATTTGCCCAAAACCTGTCACAGAAGTATCAGAACCATTAATACTGACAACTACACAAACAACGGTAAAGAGTTCTGTTCCGACGGTGGGAACTTCTGATGGCCAACAGCGCCAGCAGACTCCAATGAAATGGGTCGTGCAGGAAAATTCCCAGGCATCAATACCTTACCTTGTTCCTGTGAAGTCATCAAATAACATGGCTTCAAAGATCTTGAAAACCTTGGCAGATATGAAGAATGTAGAAAAAAATTCTGCAAATATTTTACCAATCTGTTCTAACAGCCCTAGTGGAAGCCAGACAATCACTCCCATTAAAGATAATGCTCTGGTGATGTACAATGGGAAAGTGTATTTGCTGACTAAAAGAGGGTCTGATGTTCTGTCAGCCCAAATTGACCAAGCCTCTCCAGGTACTGATGCTCCTTTTAAAAAGGACACATCTCAGCTGATAACCAATAAGGTGGTAAATCTAGTGTTGTCAAAAAATAAAGGTATGACCCTTACCCAAAAGGATCCAAAGCCAAGTGTAAATACAGAGCCTGTTCCACAGCCTGACTTAAGAAAGAACTTACAACCTGCACCCACTCTGCTCACAACACCAAGTGTGAAGCAGCATATTATTACTACAAACCAGAGCAGGCCTTTATCCGCAACAGGGGGGATTTCAAATGAAGTGACCCCAGTTAAAAATATGGTGATGGATGAAAACATGCATTGTAACAGCAAAGAGAAGAGTCATTCTCCCAAAGCAGGAACTGCTGTTACACCTCAGTCAAAACAACATTATGCTTTCAGTGAAGAAGAAGAAGAAAAGGTAACTGTCTGCAGCAAAATGTGCCCACGTTTATCTATACCAAATTACTTCTGCATCCTGATTCTATGTGACTGAAGCCAGTGTCATTCAAATCACATTTTTCTCTAAACAAGCATGCTGCCCCCTCCCAATGTTTCTTAATTAACCAAACAGAAAAGCAATAAGGTTTTAATCAGTAAGAGTGCATTATGCAAATGAACAAACGTGAGAAGAGGAAAGAAAGGGAAGCCTGCTTCCGTGTTAGCCAATGAGGCCATTTTTAATCTGGTAAAAACTAACTAAAAACTCCTACTAAACCATACCCCTCATTCCAAGCTATGCTCCCTTTCTGATGGAACCACGGAGGAGCTCTCCTTCCGGAAGGAAGAGGAGTCCTGTCCCGTCAGTCTGTTTTCCTACCAGCCAACTCTCAGCCTCTTCTGGGTATTTGGCAGAGGGGAATGCTTATTTGAAACTGCTTTGTGCTTACTTTGCAAGAGACAGAGACTGAACCGGCAGAGTCACTGCAGTGTGAGATAAAAGTATTTGTGCATACCAGCTGAAGCTTTGGAAGTCCAAGGGGACTGGCCTAGCAGGTGCAAAAGTGGATGCTAGGCAACCATAGACTTATCTCTGATGATATCCAACTGGAGGGGAGGAAGACACAAGTAGAGAGGCCAATGATTGACTTTCTTTCATAGTTTCTTCCCCTAAGAGCTTAGTAAAAAGGTTAAAAAGTCACAGTGCGTAAGTAGAAGTGAGGACTTTAATATAAAAAACACGCACACAAAAAATAAAACCAAAAAATAGTCTGATATCCTTTTTCATAGGGTGTAGTTGGCTGACCCTCCGCCTGAGCTCTGCCGTAGTTTCTTGCCCCTGGGTTCCCTACGGGAGCCCACCACCCCGAGCAATCTCATCGCTTCTGGCAGGAGTTCAGTTCACTCCCAGGATCTCCTTTGATTCCAAATATCTCTAGTCCATGCTGACTTTCCCCATGCCTTGCCACCAGTTATTGGCTGGGAGCAGCCTTCAAGGGCCTCTTGCCCATATAAGGCTTGCAGTTTCAGTCTTCCCCCAAAGAAGAGAGGTGTGGGGTAAAGGAAAGGGCAGCTACTACCCTGGCCTGGGCTCCCCTTGCTACTGGAGTTCACTGCCAGTTCCCAGCAGCCTTTCTTCCTGGGCAAACTCCCTCCTCCCCCCCGCAGTAGTGAGCGCCACTTTTTTAAGCTCCCCTTTTCCTGATGGAGCATGTTCTGTAGGTGTACCTTATTGGCACTGCCTGAGTGCAGGAACGCTCTGCCTTTCCATCAGTGGGATGGGGGCGTAACCCATCACAGACCACCCCTCTTCAAGTCCAGAAAGGTTTCTTGCTCAAGTGTCTCCCCAGTCTCATCTCCCTGGGAAAAAATGCATTTGCATGCTCTTTCCTTGTTTGGTGCTGCACCCTGAAGCTATAGGGCTGGAGTGCTAGATACCAGTGCATAATCTGGGAGGTTGAGTCCTTCATGGAAGGTAGCCACTGCAAGGGCACGTGGTCTGTGACTAGAGAAAAGGGACTACCCAAGAGGTTATACCTGAGGAAGTACACAGCCCATTTGATAGCCACAGCTTCCTTCTCAATAATTCACTCCCTGGGTAACAACTTCCTGCCTAAATATGAGATTGGGTACACTTCTGGGATAGTCCTGGGAGAGTGCCGTTCCCAGGCAAACATCAGAAGCATCTGTGTAGAAAATAAACTCCCAGGTGAAGTCTGGGTTGGCAAGGACCAGCGCCTGGCTTGGTCGCATCTTCAGAGTATTCAAGGTTTCATCACACCAGGCATTAGTGTCTTTGCCTTTTAGCAGATGGGTCAGGGGAGCTGTGATTGATGCAGAGTTGAGGAGGAACCGGTGATAGTATCCCATCAGGCCCAGAAAGCGACGTATCTCTCTCCTTGTCTGGAGTGTGGGGCATGGGTTTATTCATGGACTTTGTCGAATACAGGTTGCACAATGCCTCCTCTTATCTGATACCCTAAAATAAGTTACTTCTGTCACAGCCAACTTACACTTAGATGGGTTATCTGTGAGGCAGGCTTCCTGTAGGGATGTAGGGACTGGCTGGATCTCTTTTAAGTCAGGATCTCCCCTTCCCTCCTTCCCCCAGTCCACTGTGGCTTCCTTTGTTCTTCAGGGGTTGATGATGTCATGGGCAGCGAGCAAAGGAGAGATAATTTGGGGCGCTGCCCTCTTGTAGCCCTTTCTCTTGCTCAAGCATCATCTCCCACTGATGTTCAAGAGATAGAAAGTCTGTGTGGCCAGGAACTTGTTTGTGACTGCCCTCCAGAACATGCTGGAACAAGGCCTGGGCAAAATCATATGGTGGAATCTTGTATCTTTACGTACAGTGTTGCCACACATACTTACCAGGACAATAACAATCAGCAAATCATGAGTTTTCAAATGATACCTTACACAGTATGCTTTGTATTTATCATAGTCTTGTAAAAGGGGTGAACATAGGGTTACAGACTGTCACAACCGTCTTCCCTTGGACCCATCGTGTGACCATCAACTGTGGGGAGTCCTACAGGCCCCCTCTTCTGCTGCCCAATCCTCTGTGTAGTCTCATTCCATCCAAGGTGTTCTTCATATTCCCCTGTTGCCCACAGGAGCAGCAGGTTATCAAGCTCTTCCCTGCGGTTCCTTCCTGGTGGGGAGTGGGTTTAAACTATGAGTGGGACCTGTGTCTGAGGTCAAGGGCTCCAGCCCAGTTTTTTGCCTCACCAGGTGGTTATTCAGGTGATACCTTATCTGAGATTGGCCCCATGCCTCGCTGAGGTAATCCCCTCTCCATGTGGGTAGCTCGGGTTGCTGGGGTGAGGTTTGTACACGTTTTCATTGCACCCAGGATGCAGTGTCTGCTCCGGGGCAAACCTCCCCGCTCCCCCCCCACACACACCCCGGCTTGCAGTAGCAGACTTTACCTTTTTAAGCTTCACCAGGTGGAGCATGTGCTCCAGGTGCATATGGTGAGAATTGGTAGTGTTTTTCCATGAATCAATGCATGAGGGTAGAAAATGCAAAGGTAGGGGAACCTTTGATTCTCTAGACCTGTGGTGAAATTATACTTATCTCTATATGCTTTGGTAGAGGAAGTCAAAGTCTTCCTACATAGCAACAAGCTATTGACAGGAGAATGGATCAGGTCTGGGGAGAGAAGGAAAGAGTTTTGAAGCAAGGACAGAAGAGAAGATAACAGGACGATGCAGAGTAGCAATTACCATGTCATCCTGGGACGTTCTACCTTATTAAACTAAAGTCATATTTGCGTTACGATAATTGGGTAAGTTATTTATGTTGTCACGGTCCTTGGAGTTTTGCAGCCCTCAGCATTTCCCTCCCATGCAGGGCTCTTGACTAGTTGAGTGGAGATGAGAGCTCTGCTTAGCAGCACGGAGCAGTTCCAGGCTCAGCCAGCAGGGAGAACTAGAGGCAAGAGTTGTTTCCTTCTTGCCAAATGTATTGTGGGGAAAGAGGAGGTGCTTGGACCCCACATGTTATGCCAAGCTGGGGAGGGAGAGATGACATTCACCAGCCCCTTCCCAATCCAGATATGTAAATGTAGTTCTCTAAGGGGGAGAGATCCACTCCCTTTGGGCTATGGGGTGGGGTGAGGCAAAGAGAAACTTTGAGGGAGACAGTAGCAGTTTTACTGGCAACAACCCTTCCTAGCCTACAGTAGACACTGGTTTTTTTTAGCCTTAACCCACATAATAGCCAAATAAATAATACCACGACCCAAATCCCACAATCTTCTGTACCCACAAAGGATTGTAGGATACAGTGAGTGGCAAGTCAGTTTATTTGGCCATTTTGTGGTTGCTGACTAAGAGAGGCTGAGGATCTCTAGATGAGAAATTCATTATTTTAAAATATTATTCCATTTCTTTGTCTTTAGTCCCATCTTGGCACGTGCCTCCCTTCTGCCCGACCAAACATTTACATGAGCCAAGCGGACTTCTTATCATTTTATATGTATTTTAAATCACTGCTACAAATTATAGTTTTGGTTTTATGTATCGGGTAGCCGTGTTAGTCTGGATCTGTAGAAGCGACAAAGGGTCCTGTGGCACCTTATAGACTAACAGAGGTATTGAGTTTTGGTTTTGGGTTTTTTAGTTCATTATGTACCTCTGCACCCAAAACGGGAGTGAATTTATTTCTGTCGTCTGCTTTGTGGTACCCTTATGTCAGAGCTTTGTCAGTTCCTGCCGCCTCTGTGGAGACCAGATAGTGTCAGATGTGTTGCTCCTTCTCTTCCTCTCTCCTCCCACATGTACATGCTCAAACAGGTATGTGTTGTGTGACAGGCCCTGATGGTTAAGAATGGCATCAGGTTACAACAAAGTTATGTACAGAGGACTGTTAATACCAGAATTCTAGAATTATCAGTCAGCTTTGAAATGTAGGCACCCGCAAACACACTGTGATCCAGGAGAGTGTCATTGTGATGAATATTTCCTATTTAGTCAGCTGTTCTTTGGTAATTCTGGGACCTTAGGATAAGTGGCTACCTTGCCTCTCATAGCACTTTATTAGTATACTAGCAGGACTTGATAACTTTAATTTATATGCTGTTTTAAAATAAATAAATGAACATGGCAATGAAAAGACAAGTGATCATATTATAATATTGTAATTTCTCCAACTAAGTCAATATCAAAAGTTTAATGAGCACTTTTTTACCAGAATGTCAATGTTTTAATGATCACAGGCGTGTTGATGATGGCTGTATCGCTGTTTATATACTGTATTCTTATTATTTCAGATTCAAAATGAGAGGGTGTGCTCATCAGAAAAGGCCACTGAAATCAAACACAGAAGAGAACCCCATGGGAAACAATACCTTGAATTAAGAAAGAAATTCGGTCTCTTTAAAGAGGAGAGAGTATACCTTAATAGAATTCCCTTTGGAACTCCTTCTGCAGGAACAGAAGCAAGTGTGTGCTCCAGTAATAACTTTAAAAAGAATAATGATTCTTGGAGTGCATCACCACAAGTAACGGCGAAAACTAAGAAGCAGGACCATGGTGAAGAGGAAAAGGTATCTCACTGTTTATATATTTTGATGTGTACCCTACAATAGCCTAGGCTTACACTTTTAGAAGTAGAATTTCACAGCTAATTAAATTACAATTTAACGCAAGTGAAATTAATGTGAAGGAAAGGGGAGGGGAAATAGCATACTTAACGGTTCAGCACTAGTTCCTGACTGTAGCTGCCACAAGTACAGGCAGTGTTGGTTGCCACTTGTCTGTCACGCAGATGGCACTCAGTTCACTAAAAACGCTTCTTTTCTCCCAGGTTCCTTCAAACCACCTCTCTCAGCCTCCATCAGTGGTTCCTGCAGATCCTCTTTTGTTACTAACCTCGTCAAAGAAGCAGCTAGAACTTCAGGCAGAGTTGTTTTCTTGACAAGTTTTATGGCATCTTTTAACTTAGTCTGTGAAAGTCTGGAGGTGGGAGGAAATTATTTGCTTGTAAAACTCTCCTTCAAATAGCCACCATCATAGCATCCACTCGAGTGCTTACTGAGGTCTGTGTCTCCTATGACCCAGAGCAGCCATTCAGTACCTAACGTAAGTCTTAAATCAGACAAGACATTTTCTTGTCTCCTCAAGTTGGTCCACATACGTTTTTATCCTAGCAATCAGCAGTTAGTGGCATGGAACAGGATGACCTTCAACAGTGGCCTACAGCAGGCCGTGCCGAACGGCTGTCAGATTACGTAATCCCTCTGAGGAAGAGTCTTCTCTTCAAGACTGAGTATCCTGGCCCTGACCTTCAAAGAACGTAATGTTATTTTTTTAAGTACTTTGACCTCATGGACTTGACCCTGAATGAGGTCTTAGAGAAGAAATCATTCTTTCAGATTCTTGACATATTCATTCATTATCCTTGTTTTTAAAGAATAGAACAACATGTTTACATCCAGAAGTCTCGTATTAAGTACAATAAACCCAGATACCAGTATATTTTATCTTGCAGACCAGTAGTGAAGTCTAGTTCTTTCAGGGATAGGGAGTATCCAGCTGGAATCAAGAGACTTCTCTCCTTAGTAGGTAGGGTGTCAGTGGTGTTGGGCAAAGTGAGAGAATTGTCTCTCTCCTTGAGGGTTAGTCCACAATCCTTTTAGACAAGTGTGTCTTGTGTTGTGGAGATGGAAATATCTCAGAATTCCAACCCTCCTTCCCACCCTTTTTTACTTTGACAACTGTTTTCTCTTCTCACATTTGTGATCCCTCATCGAGGAAATCATATGATCAACAGGTTGCATCATCTAATCAGTGTTGGAGCCTCTTTTCTGTTCCCATCAGGCCAATTGCTATAAAGAGTCAACTCAGTTTAAATTATGGTCTCCCTTCCTCCCCAAAATTCAGAGCAGTCAGACCCCTCTTAGATACATTTTGTGAACATTCATCCACTTCCAGAAGTTCAAGATGGAGTATCTCTCTCCACTCTATCCTGGCAGCTAGGAACTAAGAGGATTTCTTTGCCTTAGCTGATCTCAGGGATGCCCAATGTGTCCATTGCCCACGTGCACCAGGAGTTTGTTCTCAGGAAAGCTCACTTCACTCCACTCTAAATCCTTGCCTTTTGGTCTGACATCCAAATACATGTGCCTTTACCAGGATGATAGTTGTTTATTGCCAAGGCTATAAGGAAAGCAGGCATGTGTTGATGGCTTATTCAAACAAAAACCATATCTGAAGCTACGTGAGTGGTGTTACATCTCTGAAACAAAGGAGCATAAAGAGTGTGGCAGAGCGCCGATCTTGTCCCTGTGGGTCCTGCGCTTCTAGGCGGTTTATGCTAGCCTCAGAGGATGGTGAGAGAACTCCCACAGTCCCTGTTGTCCCTCTGGGCTTTTTTTCAGAACAGTTTAGCCTCCTGTTCTGCCAGAGGCCTGTCTTCTCCTTGTAGTGGCAGGTTGGTGGGGGGAACCCAGGCCCGCCCTCTACTCTGGGTTCCAGCCCAGGGACCCTAATGGTAGCAGCTGTTGGCAGCCAACCTCCCACTGCCAGAGTTGCTACAATTCCCTGGGCCACTTCCCCACAGCTCTCCTGCTTCTCACTTCTTCACCCTTACCTTAGGGCTCCCTTACTGATGGCGCGAGCGTGTCCTCATTTACTCAGTCCTTCAATAGCAACAGCACTTCCTCTCCTCTGGCTCCCTGGCTCTCTCCTAGCCTGACTGGAGTGAGCCCTTTTATATGCTCAGAAGAGCCTTAATTAGGGTCAGGTGTTCACTTTACCTTAATGGCCTCACCTGACTCTTTGCAGGTTAATTAGAGTCAGGTGTTCTCATTAGCCTGGAGCAGTCCCTGCTCTGGTCAGTTAGGGAACAGAAAACTGTTAACCCAATGGCCAGTATATCTGCCTTCTACTATTCTGTTGTACCAAACTGGCCTGGGTCTATCACAAGAGCCACAGACTCTTGAGAGGCTTTACCACTGGGCAGAGTAGACCTGAGGTTAATCAAGGCCTCACGTGTCCTCTGACAGCTCAGCCAATAAGCTGACATGGCTTAATTTTGATAGGAGTCAGGCACCTAACCATAGGCTCTTTTACAAATCCCATTGGACACCTTCTGTATCTCTAGGCGCTTCATTTCCTTTGTACATCTGGCCCCTTAGGAGCCCAAGTTTAATTTGATATAAACAGGACTTAGGCTTCTAAGTCACTTAGGCGCTTTTAAATATTTTATCTCTGGTCTTGATGTAAACATTTCAAGTGATGGAGAATTTACCATATTCCTTGATAATCTGTTTCAATGTTTAGTTACACTTACTGTTCAAAATTTGCATTTTGTTTCCAGTCTGAACTTTGTTGACTTCAGCTTCCATCAACTGGATCATTTTAAGCCTTTGTTAGATTAAAGAGACCTCTAACATCAAATATTTTCTCCCTGCGTGAGTAACTATAGACCATGATCAAGTTGCTTCTTAACCTTTCCATCAGTAAGAAAAATAGATTAAGTTTATTTTAGTCTGTCATTGTAAGGCATGTTTTCTACATCTCCCAGTATTCTGCTGCTCTTCTCTGAATCCTCTCCAGTTTTCAACTTCCATTTTTTAAAGTCTGAGTCCCTGAACTGGGCACACTATTCCAGTAGTTGCCTTACCAATGTCATATACACATCTCCCTTCTCCTTCTTGATGTTCCTCTGTCTGTACCCCTAATTATCATGTTAGCCCTTTTTGCTAAAGCATCACACAATCTGCAGATTAGGGAAGATCAGGCTGTGTTCCTCACGAGTAGGGCAATATCTTTGCAACCACAAGAGCTAGAAACTTAATTTTAAATGAAAGCTTAAATTCTTCAGAAACTGTTTGACTGAAGTCCAGATGTGATGTATCTACTTTGTCCCTTCATTCACTTATTTTGTACATCTAGTTAAAAAACAAGAACAAAAAGCAATGAGGTTTGTCTGGGAAGATCTGTTCTTTATAAACCCATTCTGCTTGTTGCTCTTGCTTCTGTCACCTTTCATTAATGCCACTCTACCCTTCAGTATTTGTTCCATTATTTTATTAAGGATAGGAATTAGATCTATGGAGTAGTAGTTGCTACTTCTTTGCCTTTTGAAGACTAGTGCTTTGTTGGCTTTTCCCTGTTGTTCTGGCATTCTTATTTCTTCTGAGAAATAATTGCAGTGGTACAGTAATTTTGATAGATAATTCTACACTACATTAAGATTAATAGAAGTAAGAGTCTTCTTATCCATCTGAGAAGGCAGTATCCAACTCCACATTGTTCAAAGTCTGACACCAAATATTTCCACTCTACCCAATCAAACGCTTTCTCATGATATAATACTAATAATATCAGATGCCAGCTCTCCCTAATTTTCAGTTTCGATTTTTTAATGTAATTATTAAATTATTAATTCAGGCTTCAATCTACTGATTTTGCAAGCCTGCACATTTTACATATATAAAGTGTGTGTGTGAAAGAGAGAGATAGAGACTCACTCACCACCACTCTTGTTTGAACACAGCAATTAGTGCTGCAGCCACAGGGGGCATTCTTCTCCATTGCCCAGGGAGGTCTAAGCCAAGGACTGGCCAAGATAATTAAGGACCCTAAGCAGGATAGGATGGCAGCTTTCCTAAGGTCGATCCTCCCCTGCTTTTTGTGTGGGAGTGGGGAACACAAGAGTGCAATGGTTGAGCCTCCTCGTTGGCCATAGAGAAGGAGAGGAGGGGAGGGGAAGAGAGAGGTCCAAGCAACCTCCCTAATTTTTTTTTTCATGAACATCTTTAAAAGTCTCAGCAAGGCTGGCATCTCTGTAATATCAAAGGAGAATTCTTAGCTTAGGCAGCGTGGGTAGCTCCCAACACACATCCAACATTGTTAGATGTCTTGAAGGAAGCCTGTCTCGTGTGTGTGTGTAATATATATATAATGTTATAATGTATTTAATTTAGTTGCTGAAACCTTGGTCGGTATGTTTACATCATGGTTTAACAGGGAGATAGGTCAACAAGATGATCCGATATCTGGTTGCTTCCTTCATGGATGCTGAAAGCTTTATCCCAATTGTTAAAATGTTCATAAGTGGGCCTATTCACACTCATTTGATGAAGCTCCAAAGATACTTAAGATGTGCATTGAGGTCCTTAATCGTGGACCATGGAAGTATTGCCATTGACTCCAGTGGAAGTAGAAGCTTGGTGAGGGTTTTCTTTCTTTTTAAAAAAAAAGAAAAAAGAAAGAAAAAGGAAATCCCATTAAAAATGTGTTAAGGTATCACTGTGAAGCACTTGAAATCCAGGAGACACCAAAGCTGAGTTTACCCATGAAACCTGAGCTCTGTCCACTTGTGGGTCTTCCTTATAATACAGTCTTCAATGACGTGATTACAAACCATTAATTTCACAGGACCCCTGCCCCATTCAGGGACAAATATTGGATGATGAGCAGTGAATGACACACAGGGGTAACGTTTAATTTTAAATAACATTAGAACAGAAGTGGAGAGGAAAGCTGCACATTGTACAGTTGTCTTTCAATATTTTTACATAGTTTAAACTAATTTAATGTAGTTCTAAAAATTATTTCAGATGCAGTAGCTCCATGTGATGCTAAGTCTTACAGTAAGACAACACTTGAATATTTTAAACCCTGCATAGTTTGTCCTGTTTGTGGTCACTTCAGTTGAGGAAATGTAAAAACTGGTGACTTATGCCTGGTCTACACTAGAAAATTAGGTTGGTTTAGTTGCATTGATCAGGAATGTGAATTCACACCCCTGAGCAGCATAGTTAAGCCAGCCTAAGTCCCCGTGCAGACAGCGCTAGATCGACAAAAGAATTTTTCTGCCAACCTAGCTACGACCTCTCGGAGGTCGATTCCTACACCAATGGGCGAATCCCTCCCGTCAGCGCAGGTAGTGTCTACCCTGAAGTGCTACAGCAGCACTGCAGCAGCGGTGCCACTTTAACATTTTAAATGTAAACAAGTCCTATGTGTGTTCTTACAGTAGGAAGGAGTAATTTATGGCAAGAATGCAAAGATACCTGGTTCTTTTTAACTGCTGCAAGTAACAATCAGTCAATCAACAACAGTGATGTAGTTCAGTTAGATCATAGAATCATAGAATATCAGGGTTGGAAGGGACCTTGGGAGGTCATCTAGTCCAACCCCCTGCTCAAAGCAGGACCAATCCCCAATTTTTGCCCCAGATCCCTAAATGGCCCCCTCAAGGATTGAACTCACAACCCTGGGGTTAGCAGGCCAATGCTCAAACCTCTGAGCTATCCCTCCCCACAAGATCACTTGTCAATTTTCACAGTTGTTGGTGTGCGTTGTTGGAAGATAGGATCAGCTCTTGGTTTCCTTTTGTTCTGTTGGTGTGGGGACAGAATTAGGATTCTTCAGGTTTACATTTTAATATTTATTTGCTTAATTAAGGGTAACCTTCACTTTGGAGCATATTGTATCAAACAGTTAAAATTATTTCAGCACAGTAACTTCAGATAACCTCAGAGAAGCTGCTGAACTTGAATTAATTTGCAAATTGGATACCATCAACCTAGGGTTAAACAGAGACTGGGAATGGCTGGGACATTACACTCATTGAATCTATTTCCCCAAAGTTAAGTATCCTCACACCTTCTTGTCAACTGTCTGATATAGGCCTTCTTGATTATCACTACAAAAGGTTGGGGTTTTTTTGTTTGTTTTTTTTTGGTTTTTTGCCCCTCCTGCTGATAATAGCTCATCTAAATTAAATAGCCTCTTATAATTGGTATGGCAGCTTCCAAGTTTTCTGTGTGTATATATACATCTTACTTCTGTGTGTTCCATTCTATGCATCCGATGAAGTGGGCTATAGCCTACGAAAGCTTATGCTAAAATAAAACAAATAAAAAAAAATTTGTTAGTCTCTATGGTGCCACAAGTACTCCTGTTTTGTTTTGTTTTTACAACAAATAGTTGTTCTAGTATGTGCTTAATTTACCTTGATGATAAAACATTGAAATGATACACAATTTAATGTAAATACGTTTTTTTAATATATACAGATAATTGTGGACCTGGAACAGGATTTGACTAAAAAAAGAAAAGTAAAACTCTCACCGATGCCAGAAAATGGAAAGAGAAGGAAAATGACGGTAAAATCAGCCATAATAAATCCAAGCGTGGAAAACAACAGCACCAGTTCTGTAATACTTAACAAGCGTCTTTCATCCACACCAGTCTTATCACAGCAGAAAAATTCCACAGGCTCTATCGGATCTTCTCTAGAGAGGAACTCTGAGCAAGACCCATGTGTTCAAGATAACCAAGTTCAAGACACATGCTGTTCAGTTTTAGTTTCTTCCGAAGACGATGTTTCGACTAGTGAAAGTTCCTTTCGAGAAGATGCTTTCCCTTTGACTCCACCGGACTTGGATGAAACAATCAGGGATGAAAAAATAAAACGACTGAAACGGCTATTAAAAGAACGAGAGGCAGCACTGGAAGAGATTCGTAAAAAGAAGCAGCAGACCTGAAAAAACTAACTAGTAATCTGGACCATATTCATTTTGGCTCCCTTGACATTGGTGACTCAAACAAGAGATTAATTTAGTTCAGTGCCTCTGAATGTTTAAAATGAACATATAATCTAATTTCCTGGTATTCACAGGACATTAATGGGAGCTAAAATGCATGTATATAGAGGAGAGTAGACCTCAGGAGTAAGGAACATAAGAACTGGATTGTCCAGTATTCTGCTTTTGAGGAGCCCATGTGTGTCAAAGAATTTAGTGTGCAGAAGATATGCTATTTTAATTGTCAGTGCGGTGTATTCTCTAGCCTTTAGAGTGAGAGCTTTCTGTACTAGTGCTAGAAAATTCTCATGCTTTGGAATTTCAAGACCTGTTTTTTGGAAATGAAATGTGAATTGCAGACCTCAACTGTAGATTTTTTTAATTATTATTATTATTATTATTATTATTATTATTATTTTTAGTGCATGCTGACTTATGAATTACAGGAAATAAACTATAACATTAAATTGTTTCAATACTTTAGTGGTCAGTGTTTAAATAAATATTATTTGATCTGGGCATTAGATTTTATACAATAAAAATTGTACAACAAAAAAGGGGGGTGATTTTATTTATAGAGACCATTGTACACATCTGAAGAAAGAGCAAAATCTAGATGGCATAGCAAACTATACTATTGGCTACTGTTGTGGCTAATGCATATGCAGATCTTTTAGTGTTAACACTATTATTGTTATAAAAAATATAGGGATTTGTCACCTTGGTATCCGAATATCTTTTACAGGATTACATTGAGAGAGAGCATACACTTTGCTTTCTTACTGCCTGCAGTTTTCAATCTGGCCCATTATTCAGGAAATCAGTTAGCACAAGGACTGTTATAATTTGCTGCTGCTGCCCAACCCCCTTCCCCATTGGGGCATGCGGAAGAAGGGGAGGAAATTGGCCTGCTTCTTAGAAGATTGTACCTCCAGCTTCCTCCTTGAGACAGTGAACTCAAGCTTTCAGCAAGAACCTTGTCCAGCATACAAGTGAAGTGAGGGCTCATGGGCCAAAAGAAGGCTGACTTCAGAACGGGAGCCTGCAAGACAGGACTTGAACTGGGGCAAAAAGCAGTGGTATTTCCAAACTCAAACTGCAGGCCAAACTCTGCCCAGTTGAGACACTAAAGTGAGGTAGTTGACTGTACAGATGTTCATATTCATATGTGCTCTGCTGGGATTGGCTTTCCCTTGGGGTTCAGATTCAATCCTGGGCTCTGAAATTAGCTCCCTCTTGGGAGAGGTTCTGCTGTTTTCTTTTTCCCTGCTCCTTTTTGGCTCCACAGGTTAGACTGTGGGGAAAGTGTTGGTAACTTCACAAGCATCACTTGTTTGGGGCACCTACATGAGAGGCCGCTCACCATAGACCGTGCATGTGTTTATCCTGCTGCTTTTTTACATACTTTGATCAGCCGCTACGTATGTTTGTTTGGACCTCAGAGTTAAACCCCAATCCCTTGCTGAAGGATGAATAGAATGGTACGCCCTATCCAGAGCAATTGTTTCAGTCTCTCTGCAAACTCCGCCAGACATTGCTACATCAGCTTCTTTGTAGTCAGGTTGTCAGTGATTTCTTTGCAATCATTACAGTGGAGACTGAAAAAAAAAAAAAAAAAGATGAGATTCTGGGAAGCAAGATTATATCATAACCTCAAATGGGATGGTCGTCAAGACTTAGAGTAAAGGCATCTACATCTCATTGATTTTCAGTGGGTCTAAGGATCTTATGAAAATTTTACTTAAATTGTTAATAGTCTATGAGATTCATAATTATAAAGCCAGAAGAGACCATTTGTGATCATCTTACCCAACTTCCAAATGTTTAAGAAATTGCCATTGTTTGAAAGCTATGCATGATCTTGCTCCAGTTAAGCAGATAGAGAAGAAAATAGCAACAAATAATATATTTAATGATGACCTCTCTCAAAGCAAAGATACTGGGTGATTGTATTGATTTTAGATGTGCTCTGTCCTCAGCAAGCACTTTCTACTTACAAATAGCCGGTGTTGTCAGTTGGCTTGCATGTCTGTGTTCTTTTAGCGTACTGTCCAGCTCTGTGCAGATGGCTGGTTCAGGAGACCTCGGTAGTATTACCCTGTTTGGTTAAGTGCTGAGGCTGGAATGTCATTGCCTTAGTAATGCCGTTCAGGCAGTTCAGTGCTTCCTTCTTGGAGCAGATGAGGCAGCCCGCACATTCAGCGGACCTCGCTGTTACTCATAAAGAAGGACCACAGGCACGGTTCAGTGACAAAGGCACTCAGCCAGGTTTATTGCCATCAAGACACAGTCCTACTGCCCTGGCTCAGTGGTTACAGATATGCTAACATGAGTGCCCGTGGCAAGGAACAGCTCAGTTCGTGGTGGGACTTTCTGCTGCCCCCTCAGCCAAACAAAGAATTAAGGTGAAGTACCCCAACATTTATAGGCTAAAGCAAACAGATGTCATGAAATACATAAGGTGGTGTATGTTATCTGTTTGTTACCACCTCTTGTTCCTGATATCTTAGACAAAACATCCCTATTCATTGTTTTGTCAAACCATCTTATCTTGTACCAGATTGGGGTGTATCTGTGCTAGCCTTGAAATCGATTTACGTAAATATCTAGTGGCTAGTACACTAGCAACAGCTTTTCCAAGTTCATGTATTGGGCAGTGAACTTGTGAGCATCTGCTTTAATACGTGGCCTGACTTTGGTTCACTGTGTCTGGTTCAGGCCTTAGATCTTGCACCAGGTCCAATGCACCAGGCTCTCTTTACTATGGCTAGGGTGATGTGTTGCTTAAAGCTTTGAGAACTGTATATTATTTGTATTTCCATAGCTCCTGGGAGCTCCAGTCATGGAGCAGGACCCAATTGTGCTAGGTGCTGTACAAGCACAGGATAAAGAAGACAGCCTCTTCCCCCAAAGAGCATCAATCTAGAATATATATGTTTGCAGACTTTGTTAACGTGGAAGAAAGCTTGTGTAGGCAGAATGCAAAGCACATACAGCAGTGGTTGTTCGATGGGGAACATTCATACAGGAGTGCACATAGGGCAAGATATCTAATGGGAGAGTGTGTATACAGGGCAGACATCCCATAGGATAAGCCTGGGTAGGGGAAGCAGGTGTCCAACAAAAGAGTATGCACAGGAGGATGAGTTTATTATAGTGGAAGCTTACGTTTGGGGATGAGTGTTGCATGAGCCACCATGGGTGGAGTGAATGTATGGGAGCAGATGTCTCATAGGAGAGTAGGCATTGGAGCATGCATCTAATGGAGGGACTGTGCATTATGGGAAGGGTTTTGTGTACTGACAGAGGCATGTCAGGCCAGGCATGGCAGGGGGGAGCATGTATACAGAGGTGGGCACCTCAGGGGCACCCTGGCATATCGGATTGTGTGGTGTGGGGATAGATGTATGAGATGCCCAAATGGAGCAGGTGAATCATAAAGGGAAATGCCTTTGAGACTCAGTGTCTCATATGGAGACTGTATAAGAGGTGTAGGTGCCTCATGGGGCAGGCACAGCCGAGTGAATGTTTCAGGGGGAAATCATTTCACTAAGGGAGGGAAAACATGCATGCGGGTCTTGTCTCACACGAGGAAAGCAGGTGGGGCTGTCTCCCACAGGGTGTTCATGGAAGTGTGAGAATAATGTTGAGGGGAATGTGCTTGGGTGAGCCCATGTGAGCAACAATGGGAGGGTGGACCTCTCTCATGGGAAACATGCGTGTGGGTGGAGGAATCTCATGGTGGCATGTGCATGGGATAGGCATGCTGGGAGGAAGGGGAGAATGAAACAGCCACCACCTGCTGCTGCCCGCTGGGTCTCTTGTCTGGTGCTGCAACTGGCAATCATCATGCGCTCATGGCAGACGTCACTCCTGACTTCCCCCAGTACTGACTGATTTCTGGAAGGATACTCTTCTTTGACTCAATTTTTCTGTGAACATTCAGCTGGGGATTCTCAAACCTAGAGGGTCCTCCTCTGGCGATGGGATTCTGAGTCAAAAGCCTTATAAACAGCTAAAAACAGGCCCTTTGTCGTTCCTCCTTCCAGACTACCTTTCCCCCCAGCATAGGGGATTCACTTCAGCTGAAGTCTCTTCCTGTTACAGTGGAAGATGGGATGGTGAGTGAAAGCAAGGAAGAGAATCCTGGCCACAGGGGGGCCTGCGGGAAGCAGACCATGTTGGACTGAGTGAAGATCCAAAGGGAAGGTTTCCCCGGGGTCTAGCTGTGGAAAACAGGCACTGGAAAAGCCACCTGGAAAAGAGAGGGGAAGATCTATTCATGGTGAAAGTTGTTCTGGAAAATGCAGAGGGATCAGTGTCTGCCGGACGGGAAACCCCATCAATGCACTGACTGTGGGAAAAACTCCCCGCTTGCCTCAGCGCCTCCCTCTGGGATAGAGGCCAGGGGTGTGGGCTTGTGCAGCTCTCTCCTGATTGCTTGAGGCCTGGGAGTGGTGGTGGCAGCTAGGACAGTCTGTACAGCAGGAAATTACTACAGGGATCCCGGGTTGGAGGGAGTGTTCATTTGAGGATCATCTGTTGGGAAGCCTGGGCGGGCTGGATCTGGCTGTCGGGAGGATGGGTGGTTTAGAGATCATTGGGCCAGTGAGTGCTGGGATAGGAAGGGAAATGTCTGTCTTTTAAAAACAGAATCATTGTTATAATCAAGAGAGAGTGGCAAGCCCCAGTTTGTGTCTAGCTGCAGTGTCTAGATCGTTGGAAACTGCACCCTGGGAAGTTTCTCCTTTCCAGGGAGGTCATGTTGGGTTAGTTTCCAGCCAGCAGAGATACATTTCTCCATCTCCATTCCATTTACCATCCGGCTTTAGCAGAGAGCGCCAGATACTTCTATTCATTTCTCATGGGGCAGGTTATTGTGCTCCATTCAGGTGACACAAGGGAACAGAGACTGGCCACATCCCCCTTGCTGGGGATTGTCCTCAGGTGGTGGAATCTCCAGCTGGCTCCTACAACATCTTTCAGTGCCCCCTGAAGATGGTGGGGAGTGGAGGAGGAGGAGACATCAGAGCATGCTTTGCTCTGGCCACGCCCAGGTGGCAGTCCAGTGAGTGGGCAGCGTGAAGATCAGGGGGTTGTAACCAGCTCCTTGACCCCACCCCCGTCCCTGCTGCACACCGTGAAAGCAGAGAATCTGACCCATGGATTTTACTGTGTCTGGGCTTCAAGTTAATGCTTCTCCAGGCCGCTCCCAGGCATTTTGTCAATGCAGGGGATTCGCAGCATTACAAACAGAAAACAGAATGGTTTGCAAGTGTGGAATTTCTCCAGGATCTGATGGAAAGGTAAAGTTCTTTTATGGCTGATGTCCGCCCGGTACATTGCCTGGCCTCATGCTACACAAAAGACTGGCTTTTTCTAACCAGTAGTGGCCATAGGAAGGTATAATGAGCAAGAGCTTATTGGCCTGGACTCACAGGTGTTGAAAGAAGGAATTTGGCTGCCCTATTTGGTTTGGAGACAGAGGGAGACTTCCCAAGGGTGATAATGGCAGTGAACATTCAAAGAGTTGACTTCAATGCTCTACTTAGCCACAGAGCAGGAGCAGCTTCTGGAAAATGCTGCTGATCTTACTTTGCCAGCATGAGTCTTTGGAAGAGGATCCTCTTCCTTCTTCATCTCTGTCCCCTTTCTCCAGACCAATCCAGCGAGTGATGTGGGGGGAGGGGGGAAGAGGGGAGAGTGAATGATGGGGGAGGGGTCTTGGGGGAAGAGGTAGTACAGGGGGAGGGGCCTCGAGTCCATTTACCAGCAATTAGAAAGGTAGAAACCCAATATCATTCTGAACTCCAAAATCGGTTGTTTCTACACTCCCCTAAGAGGATTTGGCAATACCCACTTGTTAAATCCAGGATGCTTAGGAACTTTGCCCTGGCTAAAGTGTCTACCATGTCATCAGTTGCAGATGTAGGGTATGCATCAGGACCTGTGACAGTGTTAAGCGTTCTATAATCAACACAAAATCTTACGATCCCATCCTTTTTGGAGACCATAACTGGGGAAGCCCAAGGACTATTTGTAATTGTGACGAGTTCCCCCCGAGGTGCCACCTGGAACTGGGGTACCACTGAGCCCTCCGACCCACCAGCCTGGGCTCCCCCTCACATTGTGCTGCTGTGACAAGCTGCAGACACGCTCCCGGCCTTACACTTTCACCAGCATACACACAGGTAGGGACACACCCAGCTGCAGTTACATGCAGGCTCTCTGACCAGCCACTGCATGTGAACCAACAATAGGGAGGCTACAGCCAAAATAACCACCAGCTTCCCAGTCTAGGAGCCCAGAGCTGTATCCTCTTGCCCTGGTCCAAACCCAACCAGTATGAATTTATTATCCAGTTCACCTCTCCCTCAATGTGGAGAGGAAATGAAATAGCCCCTCCGAGCTAAGATTCCCACGCACTTCACTTCAAACTCACTGGTTTAGATTAAAACATAAAATAACATAAAAATGTATGAACTACAAAAGATAGATTTTAAGCTATTATAAGTGATAGCAAACAGATCAAAGCAGATTACCTAGTAAATAAACAAAAACGCAACCTAAGCTTAATATACTAGATAGATGGGATATGAATAGCAGATTCTCACCCAAACTGATGGTGCAGGCAGACTTGTAGATTCTTTAGGCACAAGCTGCATTAACTTTACAGCTTGGATTTCTCAGGTCTTCATACACAGGCTAGAAATCCCTTTAGTCTGGGTCCAGCACTTCCCCCAGTTCAGTCTTTTTCCTCGGGTGTTTCCAGGAGTCTTCTTGCGTGGGGAGTGAAGAACAACAGAACATGTCACTCCTTGCCTTATATAGCTTTAGCATAGGGCGGGAAACCTTTGTTTCAAAACTTGGTTCCCAGACCAGTTTGTGGAAAAATACTGACATCCAAAGATGAAGTCCAGAAATATGTGGCCTGGTCACATGTCCTTGCCATGTTATAACAGCCATTGCTTATGGGCTGGCCAAAATGCCCACAGGAAGGTTAAGCTATTCCACAGCCCATCTGACGTCTTCATTGTTGTACCTGAAAGGCTGGCTGTGGGTGTTTTCCAGAGTAAGCCCATTTGAAATACAGATCTCTAGTCAATATTCATAACTTCAGATACAAAAATGATACAGGTATACAAATAGGATAACCATATTCAGCAAATCATAACTTTTTCAATGACACTTCACATGACTGATCTTCTACAACAGGCCTGCACAACTCATAAAGCGGCAAGGGCCATATTACTCCAAAGAAAACAGCTGATGGCCTAAACCCCCCGGCCCCGCAGAAACACCCCCCCGCCAGCGCTGCCCGCCCTGTGGAAACAACCCCTCCTTCCCCAGCGCTGGGGTGTGGAAGCCTGTAGAGGGGGAAAGAAACAGCATGCATAGGGTGACCAGATCACAGCAGTAAAATAGGACCCGCCCCCTCCCCGCTCAGCCCCACCATCACACCCCTCTTCACCCCCCAGGGGTCACTATATTACTGCACACAACAGTCAATCAATGCAGTTGTAGATAAATCTCTGTTGAATGAATGAGGTGTGAATGAGGAAGGCGTGGAAGGCAGGCACCTCCAGACAGCTGCAACCCTTGCCTACTCACTCCCCCCGCAGGCTGCACAGTGAGCCCACGCGGGCTGCATGTTGTGCAGGCCTGTTCTACAAAATGCATCATAATTATGCCATAATCCTATCATAACAATATCACTGTGAAGAATATGGGGTGCAGTGTCACAGTAATTATTCCTGAAAAGCTGCCTACAGTGACTCATGACCGTCTGTATCAACCTCAGGGCAGACTATTAGGAAGCAGGGCACAAATCCCTCACTGGCTGTGTGTTCTATGCTTAGATTTCACCAACCAATTATCAAGTATAAACTCCTCAGGCACTATAACAGGCTGACCACAGAGTCACAGACAGTCCCCTTGGACTATCTTGCCATCCAGGTGAGCCTACAAGTGTGATGGATGGTCCCTTACACCAAGAATCACAGCAATATTCAGGTTACTCCCACTCCCAAGCACCAGTCACTTACCCTAGGTCAATTACACCTTAGATTGGTGGTTTTTCAAACTTTTTTTCTGGGGACCCAGTTGAAGAAAATTGTTGATGCCAGCGACCCAGTGGAGCTGGGGATGAGAGGTTTGGGGTGTGGGAGGGGCTCAGGGCTGGGACAGAGGGTTGAGGTGCGGGGGTGAGGGCTGTGGGGTGGGGTTGGGAATGAAGGGTTCAGGGTGCGGGAGGGGGTCTGGGCTGGGGGTGCAGGCTCTGGGGTTGGGCTGGGGATGAGGGGTTTGGGGTGAAGGAGGGGCTTTGGGTTTGGTGGGGCTCAGGGCTGGGGCAGGGGGTTGGGGTGTGGGAGGGGGTCAGGGCTCTGGTCTGGGGATGCTGGCTCTGGGGTGGGTTCAGGGATAAGGGATTTGGGGTGCAGGAAGAGATTCTGGGTTTGGGGGGGCTCAGGGCTGGGGAAGGGGATTGAGGTGCAGGGTTGGGGCACGGGCTTACCTCGGGTGGCTCCTGGTCAGCGGTGCAGCAGGGATGCTGAGACAGGCTTCCTGCCTGTCCTGGCACTGTGGACTGTGCTGCGCCCCGGAAGCGGCCAGCAGCAGGTCTGGCTCCTAGGCGGAGGCACGCAAGTGGCTCTGCGTGGGTCTCACCCACAGGCACCTCCCCCCCAGCTCCCATTTGCCGGTTCCTGGCCAATGGGAATGTGGAGCTGGTGCTCGAGGTGGGGGCAGCACGTGGAGCCCCATGGTCTCCCCGCACCTAGGAGCCGGACCTGCTGCTGGCTGCTTCCGGGGCACAGCGCGGTGTCAGAACAGGTAGGCACTAGCCTGCCTTAGCTGGTCAGCACCGCCAATGGGATTTTTAACGTCCCGGTCGGCAGTGTTGACCAGAGCCGCTAGGGTCCCTGGGTGCTGAGCAAGGCGACCCAGTGTCTCACATACCGCGACTCAGTACTGGGTTGTGACCCGAACTTTGAAAAACACTGCCTTAGCTCTTAAACCAAAGATACCACCTGTAGTCAATCCTACAATAAACTATCTAAAGATTTATTAAGTAGGAAAAGGAAAGGAATTAGTTACAAGGTTAAAGCAGGTAAACAGAGATACACAAATGAGTTACAATCTTAAGTTTCAAAAAGTAATAGAAGCTTCTATAATAAGCACGCTTTCTATGTCCTTTAGGGATAACCCAGGTTAAACATATGGGGACTTCTTCCTTATGCCTATGTGATGGTGTGTACCTGACCCTTCGTGGCCCCGCTGCTGGACGCCCTGTGATCCTGCTACACCGTCCCAGGAAGGAGCAATGAAAGTGGGTCCTCCAGGCTGGCCTAGAGAGGCCCCGTGGAAGCAGCCAATCAGAGGCCAGCAGGCTCAGATAAAAGTTGCTGCAGCTCTTTAGCAGGTCAGTTCCTGCCTGGGACGAGAAGGGTGAGGAAGGGGCTCTGCCAAAGGTGCTCAACTGGCTGCATTTACTGGATCTGAGAGTGAGAGGACCTGAGAATTGTAACCATAAAATAACAGGTGAAGCTAAAGGGACCAGGTGGGAAGAGGTCCAGGGAATGCAGCAGCAACTAACTGATGGAAGCAACACATAGCTGCTGTCTATAGGGTCCTTGGGTTGGAACCCAGAGGAGGGGTGGGTCCAAGTTCCCCCACTGGCAAAGTGACCTAAGCCCCTAGAAGGGGATGAGGCCTCTTTAGAAACCTGAGTAATGTGATTTAAAGAGCCCAGGGATGCGGCTAATGACCCTGATGAGGGCAGATAGTTTGGTGTACTCTTTGCTACCCTGGAAGGGATCTGTACTGCCTGTGTGAGTTGGCCAGAGAGTTTAGCCACCAAAGACCCACCTAGTGAGGTCAGCAACATACAGGGGGCACCAAGAGCAGGAAAATGACTGCAGTACCATACTCAGCTGCTAGGAGGCACTCAAGAGGTGAGGACCTCCATTACAGCCTAGTAAACATTTCCCCCAGAGCCCAAGCAGCATAGAGATACAGTTCCTTCTTGTTACATGGTTTAGCCCCCTCCTTCCTTGTGATCTGCGCTGCAAACTCAGCTGCTGTGAGGAATCCACTTGCATGACTCCTCTTCATGGGGGGAGGGCAAAACAACTGGGGGTGGGTGGTTGTGGCAGAGGCTTGAGGCAATCAGGACTGTGGTGAACTTGAAGATGGTGGGCATTACAAATGTTGGTGAGCTGTGAGAGCATGGACTTTCCAAACTGGACCAGAACCCCTGATGGGACTTGTGCCTATAGTTTGCCTACCATGAGGAATATGTGAGTACATAAACTGCAAAGACTGTTACCCCATCATAGGAGGAGCAGGCCCTGGTCAACCACAGGGACAGATTCCTGGACACTGATGTGGGATGCATTGGCAGGGTGCATGATGCTTGGATGTTCTGGAGATCTGGACTTCTCCTTCATGGAGAAACTGGGACATTATTCCGACCACATGACACTATAATAAAAAGAGTCACTGTTCCCATTTTTATTCTAACCCTCTTACCCCCCCCCCGCCCGTTGCCATGGCTTATGAAATCATATCCGGATCAGAGGACTTGGCAAAAGAAAGTTCAGTTGCACACTCAGTAGCTGTAGGATGGTGGCAGAATGTGCATTTGGCAGATTGCAATCCTGTTGGCGCTGCCTGCAAAACTGTTTGGAAGCCAGTGTCGTCAGTGCAGTCTACATTATTGTGGCCTGCTGTATTCGGCACAATGTCTGCGAGGACAAGTGGGAACATTTTTTGGAGAGGAGTAGATTCAGGACACTACTGGACTGCTGAGCCGGTAACAAAACCAGACAGTGCACCTGTCATGACTGCTGAATCCATGCACACAATGGAAATCAGGGATGCTTTGTGTGCCCACGTAATGGATTTGTACAATCCCTGTGCATGAGGGGGAAGGAAATGGTATTTAAAGTTGGATCAGGTGCCTCAGGCAAGTTCACACCAAAAAAGCCCGGGGGGGGGGGCGGAACCTCCTTTATAACTTGAGCCCAGTGGGAAGGGTACTCAATGGGATGTGGGAGACCACTGGTTCAAGTCCCCCTTCTGCCTGAGAAGGGATTGAACAGGAATCTGCCACCTCTCAGGAGAGTATGGAGTCATGCTAACTTTCTCTGGTCCAATACTTCTTAGCATATGCGCAGCCTGCCTCAGGCGGCATGTGACCAGGATTCATCCCCGAATTTGGTTCACTGGTTGGATCATTAGCTTCCCTGGCTTGGGCCAGGTACTGATGGGAGGTGTGACATGATGCTGATCCATGCTCCCCTCTGGTCCAATTACTATTGATTTACTTCAGTTAATTAAAGTGGAAGATCTTCAATAGGAGAGGGTGAGGGAGCACTGCATAACCCAGTGGTTAGAGCACTCACCTGAGAGGTGGTAGATCCCTGTTCACCTGGACTTGAACCCACATCCTGGGGGAGTACCCTATCCAGAGCGGTTCCTTCCGCCAGATGTTTACTGTGAACTTGCCTGAGGGGCCTGATCCGGTAGGCAGCCTCTCAGCATACTTACCTGAATGGGCCTCCCATGTCACTTAGGGGTGCATGTGTCTTTCCTGGTTTGTGACTCACGCTGGGACATAGGCAGGAGACCAGCGTCCAGGTGCCTAGAGTGAGGCAGCTGTGCACATGCTCAGAGCAGAAGCATTAAGTGCCTAGGAAAGTTTTACTGCAAACACTTATGTGCTGAGTGAATTTAGGGGCCTACAGAGTTTTGCAGCTTGTGGTAGCACTTAAGTACTGTTGTGGATCACACCCTAGGTGCCGACACAATGCAAGTGTTTCATAAGACACATTAGGATCTACTTGGTTTTTTAACCTCTAAGTGTGCAAGATGACTCCCTCAGTAACAATGCAGGGGCGGCTGGTGTCCATTGGGCTTTCAGATGGAAGGCTAGGCTGCTGGAGTGACAGTGTTTGTTTGTCATGGTCATGTGGACGAGGAATTAATGGAGCACAGGGCTTTGTGTTTTGTGTCGTTACTGAGAGTCGTGTCAGGGCTTGGCTACATGGGTAGTTATTCCAGATGAACTATTCTTGATTAACTCCATGTGTGGATGCAGAACTGACCAGCCCAGGCAGTCTGGCCATTGACCGGTGTCACTGCCGCAAACTGCCATGTTTGGCAAAGCCAAATCTTGGGATATGGGGCGGGGGCGGGGGGGGGGGGGGGGGAGGTGTACAAAGTAGAAGCCGAATAGTAGGGTTGGGGTGGGAGGGAAGGAGACTCTAGATACAGTATTGAGATGTGAGGAGAAGGGGATGGGTGGTGGAAGTAAAATAGTGGGATAAAGTGAAGGGAACGGGGAGTGAGGAAGTGAAGCACAAAGAAAGACGGATCCAAGATACAAGGGTGAGGGAAAGGAGAGAGCCCCCACTGGCACTTCCTTGAGACCCTACTCACAAGCAGGTCTGTCCTCCTTGCCTTTGCAGCGCTAGGAAAAGCTACTCTGATGTCAGCACAAGGCAGCGGGGACACTAACATGAGCAGTGCCCAGCTGGAGAGGTCACATGCCCTGCTCATCCCCAGGGTGCCGGTGGAAGTGGGCATGAGGGAAGAGAGGAGCACAACTTGCATTTTTCAGCCCTGGATTGCCCCAGGAGTGTGGTGGGAGAGGTGGGGCTATCCTGGGGTGTCTGGTAGCTGGAGAGAAGTGGTGGTTGTTTCCTTTCAGTTAGTTTTGCAGGGACTGATGACCTTGCTTCTGTTCTTGGCTGAATGAAGCAAGGCCCTACACTCAACTTGATGGCACTTCTGTCTGCTGCCTCTTCTGTGATCTGAATGACCTGATGCTGACATTCAGCCAGCATGGAAGAAGAAAGGTGGAAGACTTGAATGCACGGGAACAGGAGCTGACTGGGAGAGAGAGCAGATTGGGACAAATCCTTGGTGAGCCGGGGGTGAAAGAGGAGGAGAGAAACTGGGAGTTGGAGTAGAGGACTGAGCTGGAGGCAGACTGGGACTTGCTGGGTGAGACTGGGGCTGGGTAGGCAAAGCAAATGGCGATGAAGAGCCAGGTGTGGGGAGCAGACAGGTTGGAGGGGACAAGGCAGAGGGATCGAGCCTGGAGGAACTGGCAAAAGGGTCTCTGCTCAGTAGAGCAGATACTCCCCTCCAGAGCCTGGAATAGACTCCAAGATTCCTTCGTCCCACCATTCCTCCAGTCAGAAAATACCTGAGACTAGTGGCTGAATGTCTCGTCCCCCTCTAGTGCAGTCCACAGAGGATAACCTGCTATTCTTCTACTTCACTTCATAGCTCTGCAGAGGTCTGTGAGGTTGATCTAAAGGTTCCAACCTGCTAATGAGCCATATTGGTGTCAATATGTCACACGGTGGAATGTGGTTCTTCCCCTGGGCCCCCCCGTTTGCTTTTTTAAAACCTGGGAAACTACGTACAAAACTATGTAAGACTATTAAGGTTGCAAAGTAAAGGCTCTCAAAAGACAGGACATCCCAGAATTAAGGCTGCACAACCTTCAATTTGGCCCCTTGTGCATATGCATTTGTCAGAATTATCAAGGCTAGGACCTGTAGAAGATATAACTCCTCTCCACCTGTGCCCATCGATGTAGCTAATTCTCATTAAATGCATCCTCCTATTCATTGTAACTGACTTTCAGGGGAGTTGTATCAGGCCCTGAGTGGAAACAGCTTGGAATCTCGTCCAAGGCCTTGCTGTGCGTGTAGAACACATGGACCAAATCAGCAGAGACACTCACAACTTTCCAATGTCCGTTTTATTCTTCATTCTATAAAATGTATAAGTGCAGAAATGTATTACAGCTTATTGACAATACTGATTATTAATCACCTTTGCATTGCTATGTGGGTTAATAGCAAAGCCCTTTGCGTGTCAAAGTGATTGAGTTTAGTCTCCTCTTTAATTGGATGGAATTATGATACAAAAACTTGTATAAATTGTTAGTATTATTGCTACTTTCTAAATTCCTGAGATATAAAAGGTGAGAAAGTATTTTCTCTCCCACTTAGTTATAAACGTCCTCCAATCAACAGTGTGTGTTCATCAGCCACAAAGCTACTGGGTGTATTGCAAACGTTGTGTCCACTTAAACTGACATCTGCACGCAAGGAAATTTTCTGTAATAGAAAGAAATGAGAAAGGAAAGAAAACATAACTTAGCAGAGCTCCACTATTTACTCTGTTCTTTCCCCAGAGTAGCTTCTACAGCCGACTCCAAGCACCCTGAAATGCATCTCATTACAAAAACTACTTGCCTGCTAAGAAAGCAAAATATTAGTAACTCAAATAGCCCTGAGATACCCATGAGGAAATAATATGGCATTGTCCAAACTTCTCTCACAACTGTTCAGGGTGTGAAAGTCTTCACAGCTCAGGAAGGAGGTAATCGGCTGATACATGGGCGACTGCAGGCGCAGATAGAGGTTGCTAGAGATAGGGCGGCAAAACAGTTTTCATTCTAATCCCGTTTTCAGTTATCAGAATTTTCTGAAACATTCCTCTCTTGTGCTACTTCCCATGTTATTCCCTGAGCTATGATAGCTTTGCAGCACTTATAGGATATGAAAGTAGTGAAAGCTAATTCTGATCCCTCAATAGATATACCTTAGGGACTGTACCTATTGGGTTCCGGGAAGTGGGCGGGCGCCCGCCCACTGCTAAAGGACCCCCCCCCCCAGCCTAAGGGGAGGATCCACAGGACCTGGAATCCAAATGAGTCCAGGGGACAACTAATGAAATAACAGGGTCAGGAGTGCGGTCACAGGGTTAAAAGAAGGGAGCCTGACGGGGACACCGAGCAGAGAACCCCGGACAGAGCCCACTGCCCCTCAAAGGCGTCAAGGGAGCCAGCGGACGCTGCCCAGAGGAACTCTGCTCGGATGCGTGAACGGACAAGGGACCGGAAACAGGCCCCACAGGCACCGGAGCCTCCATCGGCCAACCGCCTCTCCCTGGTTTTATAGATGGCCAGTTTAGCCAGGGCCAGGAGGAGATTGACCAGGAGAACCCGTGACTTTGTGGGGCCACGGATAGGGAGTGAATAGAGAAGGAGGTGAGGGGAAAAGTGCAGCCAAAATCGTAACAAAAGATCGGTGAGGAGCCGGAACAGGGGCTGCAACCTGGCGCACTCCAGGTAGACGTGCACCAGGGTCTCCCTCACACCACAGAAGGGGCAGGTATCCGGGACAGGGGTAAACCGCGCCAAATACACGCCCGTGCTCACGGCCCCATGAAGGAGTCGCCAGCTGACATCCCCGGTGGGCCTCGGTATCAGGGTGGAATAGAGGCTGGCCCACCGGGGCGCCTCACCCTCCAGAGGTGGTAGAAGGTCCCGCCACTTTGTGTCGCAGCGGGACACGAGGGCGAGGAAATGAAGGGTGTGGAGCACGAGCGTGTAGAGATGCTTCCGTGGCGCGGTTTGGAAGCGGACCGGCTGCAAGGTGTGCAGCCGGCTCATGGAGAAGGGGCGGGGGGGCCGGTTGGGTCCACGGGGCAGGGGCCCGATGAAAAGGTCCGGAGGGCCTGGGGTGGAGGGTGGGCGGGGCGTGCCCTCGTGCAGGACCCGGTCAAGGTAGACCCGAGCGGCGGGTGGCAAAGCGGCCCTCACCTCCTGGAGTACACGCCGGGGAGTACAAGGCCTGGAGAGCCCCATGCGCTGAGCGAGCGTCAGGGGATCCAGCCAGTCTCCCCGGTCGTAATCCAGGAGGTCTCCGACTCTGGTGACTTCTGCCAGGACCAACCTCTGGCGCACCGAAGGGGACTCCGCCGCCTGCACACGAAGCTGGGGGTTGTGTAGCAGGGGCTCCGCGAGGAGATCTGCCCCCCCGGTGGCCGCCACGGACCTGGTCGTTGAGAACAGTTTCCAGGTCCGGAGGAGGTCCTGGTAGAAGACCGGCAGCCCGGAGAGGTCTCGCGGAAGGCCCCTCGGATCGAGATAAAGGAGCTGCCGGTCGTACCGGAGCCCTCGGAAGCGGCGCAGGAAGGCGTGCGCCAATACGCTCCACGCCGGACTACCTGCACCATAAAGGAGTCTCTGCAGGGCCTGGAGGCGGAAGACACGGACCTGAGTGCGCAGGCACTTCAGGCCCTGCCCACCCTCCTCCAGGGGCAGATGGAGGCCCTTAGGGACTGTAGCAGGGTGGAACCCTGCTCAGGCCCTGAAGGGACTTGAAACAGCCCACGAGAGGGCTGAGGCTGAAAGCTGGGCTGTTTGGCAAAGCAGCCACAGCTGTGGCCAGTTTAATCAGGGCCCAGCTGGCCCTTATAAGAGGGCAGTGGGCCTGGAGCAAACACTCTCTCTGCCTTTAGAAGGAGAAGGACCTGGCTGCAAGAGCTAAGCCGAGTACCTTGAGTGGCGCAGGGCTGGGGAAAGGCTAAGGGAGCTGGGGAGCTCCAGCCTGAGGAAACCCCAGGCTGTGGCCATCTAGGTACTGGGGTTGCGGGGGCAACCCACAGGTAGGCTGAGGCAGCAGGTCCAAACCCCTTTTGCCTGTGATGAGGGGCTTATACTGCAGTCTGCCCCAGGGTGTGGGGGCTAGCTGGTGACTGGCAATAGCCTATGAGTGAGGTGGTGATAGTGGGTTGGGGGCTCCCCAGGCAGGGGACACCTAGATCTGTGGGGTACTGCCAGGGGGCAGCACCCCAGGTAAAGGGGCACTGGGTGCTGGGAGGGACATGGGCCAGAGTGATCAGGTGGATCACTGGCCTGCAGAGGGTGCTCCAGAGGCTGGTGAGCTAATTCCCTGGACAACCAGCAGGAAGCGACGCAGGGGTGAGTCCAACCCTGTCACAGGGACACAGCACAAAGAAAATCTATTGAGTAAGATGGGACCATGTTTACCTTGCTGCTCTTTCAAGGCAGAATCCCAAAACAACCAAACGAAAGGTGTATTATTGTAACTAGGCTGGTGGGGCCGAGTTTACCAGTCTGATATTTGATGAAGGATGTTAAAATTATTTCATGAGTCTCAGGCTATAAAGCATTGGACACAAACTTCGCTTTACCTGAAAATCACGGATGTAGGTGAGGAAAAAGCTGAGGAAGGAGAAAGCCAGAGACCATTCTGAGATTGTGCTGATGATGTGAACTATGTAGCCCTGTATTGAAGAGAAAATACATCTATATAGTGAGGCTGCTTTTTCAGTCTCCAGTGGCAGAAGGCTTATATTTCTGCATTTCAAAGGATGCTCTCCTAGATCTGTCAGGATTTCTCCATTACCTTTATCTAACTCTTTCATAAGAGAATGAAATAAGCTGAATTTACCTGGGAGGGAAAGGGTGAAGTATTCTTTCCCCAGAAGCGTGCAGAGACGTCATGTGCAGATGGCTGACAACTCCCAGCTCGCTATTTTTTTCAGAACTCATGTACCTTGTACACATTGCTTCTAATGTATATTGGGGGCTAGAGTGTTGCTTTACTACATAATGGCATGTAAAGGTCAACTAACAAAGTACAGCTACATCACATAGTATCTTTAACTTGCCCCCTTTCCTCTCTTCTTCCCTCTTTCATCTCCTGCTCTCTGCCTCTCCCCTTTCTCCATTTTTCTGATTAATCTCTCATACCCACTTCAGTAACGCACCAAACAGCAATGAACACACAGGCTTCATCTTCAGTGCAAAATGCTACCATGTTAAAATGTGACTGTATAGGGTCTTGTTGGCTGACAATTCTGATCATAACTTTGTGGTGAGCAAAGACAAGGCAGCTCATGTACAGCCTAGCAGCTGCTAGTCATTAAACCTGTACTTTACCAATGATTACAGAGTCTGTACCTAATAACTTCTTAAAATAAAGTTCTTTTCACTGTAGTAATCCTCACAACTCCTTTCATTCATTAACACTTCTCAAGGTTTCTAGTCTAATTTAGGGCTTGATTCTGCAACCTTTACTTGCACTGAGTAGCAATGGGGCAAGCCATCTGTTTGCTCAAACAGTAAAAGTTCATTTGTTCCATCTACTGAAAATGTTTTGTTAATTCTCAATTGTTCATGCATTTGTCTATATTTGCAACTGAAGGTCGAAAGCATGTGAGAGATGTACACTGTGATTTAAAGGAAAACTGTAGACGCAACAGTGAGAAATTAAGCACAGAAAAGCAAATACAGGAAATTTGGAAACAGAGGTTGTTAAATGATCGATCTTTACTTTGTCCCCTTATGCTTATGAATTAACATGGTCTCTGAACAAAATTTAATAGTGAGAAACACACAAGAAAGTAACAGCAGCTCTTGTCCTCTTCTTCCCCCCCACCCCCCCCTCTCATTCTACAAGGGTAAGCAAACTTGCATCCCCTCACCATTGTGATCCAGGCAATCCAGCAGTCTGGGCATTCCCATCAGTTAGAAAGTCTGCATTAGCCTTCACACATGGAACGCTTTCTCCAATGCTAAATTCACACAAGGTCCTTTATGGAATTGTTCTACCTTTTCCTCCCCGCTCTCAAAATCAGACTTACTTTCTCCTGTGGGTTCCAGTGCAGCTTCCGTACTAGGTCAGTTCCATACAGGCCACTGTACAAAAGGACTGAAGAGACAAACACTAAAGAAACAAGGTAAGGAAGATGCGAGACGCTAAATGGCAAATTTGGAAAGAATGTTCAAGTTAAGGTCTAGACTAAGTTTCACCCTGCAGCCAGGTATCTGCATAAATGGGATGGGAGTCTTATCTTGGCATTTCAGAGCCCAGAAGCATTTACCATAATGAACAGTAACCTTGAAGTGAAATCGAAAGCTACTCTTTGCAACAAAAGCATAATTTCTTACCCCATATCTAGGGCCCTACCAAATTCATGGTCCGTTCTGGCCAATTTCACGGCCATAGGATTTGAAAATTAGTCAATTTCATGTTTTCAGATGTTTACATCTGAAATTTCATGGTGTAACTGTGTGGGTCCTGACCCAAAAGGGGGTTGTGGGGCAGTTGCAAAGCTGTTGTAGGGGAGTCATGGGATTGCCATCCTTACTTCTGTGCTGCCTTCAGAACTTGGCTCTGAACAGAGCAGCAGTGGAGCTTACGGCAGCCGGAAGAGGCTCCCAGAGGTGGAGGTGAGTCTCCCATATCCTGCTGGGAATGCCTTAGCCAGGGGCTTACAGCTGCTAGTCCAGGCCAGTGGCAGATTAATGCGCCCAAGGGCCCCAGCCAATTTGGGAGCCCCTTGGGAAAATGGGCACCCTGAGCCCTGGCGGGAACCATGGAAACAGAAGCCCCAAGTCTGACTCCCGACCGGGCTGGGGAGGGACAGGACTTGCTCTTCCCCTGCAGGGCTGCTTTTGGGCGGAGACCAGACGCACCTCCAGGTACCTCTCCTGGCTGCAGGTAGCTCTGGGTCTGTGCTGCCTCTGGTCAGAGATGGGTCTGATCTCCCCACTGATAACTGAGACTTAGACAATGAATCCCTTCAGTCCTAAAAAAAAATGAATGGGGTGGGAACAGTGGAAGTTGTGGAGGTTGGGAATTACATGGCTGATGTTTGGATGACAGCATGGCACAAGTGGGAAGGGGTAGGTAGATTCATGGATTATAAGACCAGAAAGGACAATTGTGATCAAGTCTGACTTCATGTGTAACACAGACTACAGGACTTTCTTGAACTAATTCCTGTTTGAACTAGCACAGATCTTTTAGAAAAACATCAAATCTTGATTTAAAAACTTCCAGTGATGGAGAATCCAGCACAATCCTTAGTAAGTTGTTCCAATGGCTAATTGCCCTTGTTGTTAACTTGTTCCTTACTTCTAGTCTGAATTTGTCCAGCTTCAATTTCCAGACACTGGATCTTGTTATATCTTTGTCTCCTAGATTGAAGACCCCTCTTATCAGTTTGTTCTTCCCCATGCAATTATTTAAACTATAATCAAGTCACCCTTTGTTAAGCTAAACAGTTTGAGCTCCTTGAGCCTAGCACTGAAAGCATTAGAGCTCATGTTCAGCTGATTTCCCAGGTGTCTTTTAGTCACTGCTTCCCATGACAGATGCCCCTAAGCTGTACGGCCCACCTTCTGTGTTCTAGAGGTATGACTTTCTATGGAGTTCTGTTAACACAAGCTATCTGCTTGCAATCAGTTTACAAAGCAGTCCAGACCGCTCTATATCCGCGACCTGTCCTCTTCATTATTTACCACTCTCCCCAATCTTCACCTGCAGACTTTATCAGTAATTTTGTTTTCTTCCGAGTCATTAACTAAAAATATTAAATAGTGTATGGCTCAGAACTAATCCCTGGCGGACGCCAGTTGATATGCACCTGCTCAATGATGATTCCCCATTTATAATTACATTTTGAGACCTGTCAGCCAGTTTTTAATCTGTTTAATGTGAGCCATGTTGATATTGTACTCTTGTAGTTTCTTATCAAAATGTAGTGCACTACCCTGTCAAGTCAAGGTACATTACATCAACTTCAGCTCCTTTAAAACTCTTGGGTGCAAGTTAACCACGCCAGATAATTTTTAAAATGTCTAGCTTTAGTAGCTGCTCTCTAACTTACTCTCCATTCCAATTGTGATTAAAGAGGATTTCATCACCATATGATATATTTATATCTGGCTTTTTCCCAAATACAGAACAGAAATATTTATTGAACACTTTTACCTTTTCAGTTTCTTTTTGACAGGTCAACCATGTCCAGCTAGTAATGGACCAATACCATTGTTAGGAACAAAAGGAACCCTATACTTAAGGATAACAAGGTGTTTAACACTGCTGGCCATAGATTACTCCTTTTGCTTCCCTTACCAATTTTCTACAATTCATAGTATTAATATAATTCAGAAGCTATCAACTTGCCCTTTTTTCCATTTTGTGGATGGGTGAGTTTTTTATTTTAAATAGCTACGTTCACTTCCCATCTATGCTAGATTGGCTGGTGGTTTTCTGATTATTATTTTTTAAACCAGCGTGGCCTTTGGTTGGTTTGTTTTAGTGTGGCTCTTTGGGTATCTAGTAAAATGTTCTTAAATAGTTCCCAATTATCCATTATTTTTGATTTAAATCCTTTGTCAAGTGGTTTGGCTCATACTTATTTTCAGCTTTGTGAAACTGGCCCTTTTTAAAACACCAAATTTATATAGAGTCCAAACCAGTATTATATATTTGCACATAATCAAGTCGTACCTAAGCTACTGCTAACTCTTAGTTCTGTGATCAGTTCCTGTTTTTAGTCCTGTGATCTTGTGCATTCTGTACTAGTTTACATCTTAAATCCATTTCAAAATGTATCCTAACCTAGAGCACACTCCCATACTCTAAATGTAAGATGACAAAGGCATGGTTAATGCAGGGTTTGCTTGTTTTTATCTAACTACTGATGCTCTCCCACTAAAAACACTGGTCTCTTTCATGCACTTCCCCCTCTCAGGTCTTGGTGCTTCGATACCACATTTCTTTGCCATCCTCAGCTCTCTTGGAATGAAGAATCTACTTTGCAACCTCAGTAAATGGTGAACCATCTCTTCTGTCTGTCTTGAACCAGTGTGATAGATTAGCAGGATTAACTCAGTGATTCTTTTCTGTTTGATGTTAGACAAAACCCATGAGACAATACGAGTAGAGAGCACACTGGAGATTGTACGTCTATAGACTAGTATGTATTATACGTTATTTTATTCATTATATATATATATATATATATATATATATATATATATATAAATAATTATATAGTATGGTTATAGGTTATTTAGCACTGACGATTATTTAGAAGAGACCCTACACATTTCTTTGCACATTTTTTCACAAACTTACTCTATTTTATGATCTAGCTTATACTACTAGTGTTACTTGTATTTCACAACAAAGGATACTGCTTGCTATGCTTGAGCCACACCAGAGTAACACAATCACTCGGATCCAAAAAATGTTTGGCTGCATCATGTAGGAAAGAATAGTCTGAACCAGTATGTATATGGCTCCTATGCCGAATGTTAGACAGGCTCCAACTACGTGCATATAATACAGAGAATATTTCTAGAGGGAAAGACAGATGTAAATAAAATGTACATAAAACATACAGAACACAATTTCGCTTATTGCAGTGTGATAGCTCTGCTTTATCGAAGTACAGACAATTTATTTCTGTAAAAGCTTTGCCTGCAGCTACCACCACCTCTAATTGTGATCGCCTCACATCTCTCAACTTAAGCAGTGCTGGGACAGGGTCAGCACTTGGATGGGAGACCTTCAAAGGAAATCCACACATGGTTCGCAGTAATTCGGCAGCTGCCAACTCTGTCAGTACATGTTGTCATGGAGCAATTGGCTGCCGGCGGGCTAGTCTTTCCGATGAAACATAAAACTAAGGTCTTGGCCACTTGCGGTTATTAAAGTTCCTGTGACACTTCACTAAAATCTCTGCTCTTGAGTAAACTGGCCAGAACAGCAGAGTTTTTAGTTAGTAGCAATAACTTTTAGTTTGCCCTAGTTATTGCACTAAATATGTGAACAGATTTGAGCATAACAGCATGAACTTTTTATTTTATTTTTTAAAACAACCCTTGTTTTTAGTTACCGGGGGGAGGGGAATCATCACGATGGAAGAATAAAAGCTTTTACTGAGCTTTCATTGGCCACAAACTTCTTATTATAGTGTTGTTGCAAGTTTAATCCTCCTAAACAGCACATTATTTGACTTGGCAACACTCAGTGTTCTCAATTAAACTAGTTAATCTGTCATCACTTCCCATCATTTAGACACAAAAAAAACTCAATGCCAAGTCACAGATTCTCATTTAATAATGAAAAGATGACAATTGGACTCCTAGGATGGCTGTGTGAAATACCGCCTTAATGACCCTGGTCTGTAAATAACCGAACAGCACTAGCAAAAAGGAAGTGGAGGAATTATTCAGGAGGGGTTGAAGCAAGTAAAATGAGAATAGGCCCATCAGACAATGGAATAATATCGTGATGAGAATAGTACCAGTAACCTGTACATAGACAGAGTCTTCCATTTGAGGATCAAAATATTTGTTATGAAAAAACTGATCCTTACATGACCTTTGTGGGTAAGTATTCATATTTCCATTTTACAGACGAGAAAGCCAAGGCACAGAGTTCAAAGCTGACATTTTCAAAAAGGCTACTGATTTTGGGGTTCCCAACTTGAGACATTTTAGGCCTGACTTTGAGTTGCGCAGCACTTACAGCTCCATTTCAAGTCACTGGGAACTGCAGGTGCTCAGCACAAAAAGTGCATCAAGCTGGACACAGAAACGTCGAGTCGCCTGTAGTCAGTAACCACTCTCAAAAACTTGGCTGCAGGCTACTTGTCTAAGGAAGCCTGTAGCTTAATGACAAGAAACCAGCAAGGTCCTGTCACAAGATGTATTCAAAGAAAACTGGGATGCAACACTGAAGCTGGATAAAGAAAGCCCTACAATTATGCAGATGAGGACAGGGATCAGGATTAGATGGCCTATTAACCCCTTCTATCCTAAAATCTAAGTTTATGAACACAACAGGATCACACAATACAGGCTAAAACGTGGTGGTTCTACTCTGAAAAGTGACTCTCTAAAAAAGGAATCATGGGGTTCTGTGTTTGTGTCTCAATTACATGAGATAAAATTGGCTCAGTGTATTAGCCTTTCCTGACTGCCAGTTCCGCAAACTCAAACAAGCTGGAGTCTCTTGTGCATCACCACCAGTAATAAAGGTTCTTCAGGTGAAAGCCAGTTCTCAGTGACACCTGTGCTATCCCACTGAATGCAACAACATTGCACAGGTATAACAATGTTTATGTAGGAGAAATAAATGTCACCTTACTCCCTCTTAGGTATGTTCACTCTTCAGTTCTAACAGGGGTTAAGAACAATAAAAGCTTGGCATTAAAACCAGCAGTTGCTCCTTTGAATAAGAAAGGGTCGCTTTTACTTATTTAAAAGTACAATAGAATCACACTTTAAGCAGAATGCATACTTCAAAATGTAACAGTAAAAAATTGTAAAAGATGGAATAGACTCTATCAAAGAAACACATAGAAAATCAGACTGTTGCACTCAGACAAGATTTTTGTCTTTGGTCAGTGACCAGTTCCTGATGCTCAGAAGGAACATAGGAAAAAAATGCACCTTGCTGACTGTGCATGATAGATTCCTCCTCCCCCCCTGCAGATCATTTTATGCCCTAAAACATGAGACTGGCTTCCCCTTATTTTAGCTACATAACTACAGATGAGATTAATGGTAATGAAATCATCTAGCCCCTTCCAAAATCTGGCCACGTATTTAATCAAATGCCAATAAATTCCCAAGTCTGACTCTGCATCTGTACTGTAGAAATCAGAATTTAAATTGTGTGCTGCTATACTGCCATCCAGTGGTCAAATATGTTTTTATATATTGCCAATGTAGAGATCAAGACTCGGCAGAAGCAGAGAAATTTTCTTTGGGCTTGTCTGCATGGGACAATTGACCTGCATAGCTATAGCACAATAATCATCCAATTACTCTGCTATAGCTATTCCTGTCAATTATTCCTTGCAGACAAGCCTTTGGCCTCTCACATGCACCCATCTGAGCAGAGTTCTACGAGGCAGCATCCGCTGACGCCCTCAACAGTTTCTGCATCGACCACTATCTGGGGTTCTCTGCTTGGTGTCCCCCTCTGGAACCCTTTTGCTCAACCTTCGATCTTACTCCACTTTCTGCTCCCTCTTGATTGATCCTCCGTAAGTAGCGGAATCTAATTTCTTTTTTGGCTCCTTCCTTTTTCTGTGGGATCCTCCTTGCCAGCACTGATAGTCAAATATGCGAATAAGCATAGCTGCCAAGTTCTGGTTTGTACCGTGTGCCATTTTATGTATAGTACTTAATGAACTAACTTGCATATAACCCTAAATTTAGGCCTAGTCAAACACACCATCCCTTGGTCATTGGTGGGGTTAGGACATGGAGCTGAATAAAACTTGGCATCTCTAGCCAGGGTAGGTGAGTGGGCACAGGGAGGGAGGAGTAGCTAGATGGGTGCCTGCTGGGAGGTCAAGAAGTGCTGGGCCTGTGGAAGGATAGGAAGTGCTAAAGCTCCTGGGGGTGGCTGGGGACTGTGGGTGCTGGGGCTCCTAGTGGGCAGGGCTCACTAGGAGTGCTGGGGCTCCTAGAAGAGCATGTGGTACAACTGGATTTGGGGGAAGAGAGGCGGCTGAAGCCTGAGGCCAGTATCAAGCTCCTCACCGTGTGTTTCTGCTCCCACCACATGTTCTGGCCACCTCCTGGCTTCTCATTCCTGGCCCTAATCCAGCAGGGGAAGGAGGCACCTGGATCCTTGCTCAGCAGGCACCCCAAAAGGCTGCATAGCTGCAGACAAATGCCAGCATCCTTTTGGCAGATCAGCTGGATGCATGAGACTCCAACTGAGAGGCGGACATGCATGACATAGCTGCCAAATGCGTGACTGTTGCCATCAGATGGTGACACCTGGAAGCCCTGCATATGACGTTTCTTGCATGTGGTGTGACTATTGAAAAGGTTATCAATTTGAGAGAGGGAAAACTCTGAAAAGGAAGATAATATTGTAGAGAAAAATAGACGGTTGAGACACAGGAGAAGGACAGAGGTTACTAGGGTTTGTAATTCTTCCAAAAATGTCTGTTGTTTTGAAAGAAAACATACATAAAGCACCTGCTTTTCAGAGGTGGTGAGCACCCACAGCTATAAGTTAAGTCAATGGGGGCTCAGCACCTCTGAAATCTGGTCCAAAATACGGAATTGTCCTTCCAGTATAACATCCAGAAAACTGCAGACAGAACACAAACCTGGAAGTTGGCAATAATGCAAAGTCCAAAGCAGCTTATCATTCCGAGGGTAAAGCCAGCCTTATTTAATCTGGCGATCTTGGGTTCTCCTGGACTCAGAGCATAAACTTGTTTATAGCGAACATACACAGTAGCAATACCTGTGAACAAACAACCCAAATGCAGTGAGGCTTAAGTAAACAAGGAGACTGTTCTTGTCAACTGTAAGGTGATATGAGAGACAGAGGTCATTGTTATTTAAAAGGCAAAAACTACATTAAGGTCTGGTCTACAGAAGTCAATCTAAGTTACGCTAGTGAAGTTACGTAAGTCATGTAACTTAAGTCGACATAGCTTAGATAGACTTACAGCGATGTCTACACTGCACTGTGTTGATGGGAGACGCTCTCCCGTCGACATAGCTTCTGCCTCTCGAGGAAGTGGAGTATTGAAGTCAACAGGAGAGCGCTCTGCCATTGACTTATCATGTCTTCACCAGACCCAGTAAATCGAAGCTACTGCATCGACTGATTTAGCCACCAGTGAAGACAAGCCCTAAGAGAGCTAAATGAGGCACTCAAGTCAGGAAATAAAGTGAAGTGACAGAAATGCAATTACCTTCTGATCAAGGCATGTAGTGTTTGTGATCCCAGATTAGATTAAACTGTTTTTTAATGACACGTGAAATTCCACTTCTCTTATGATGTCACTACTGGGCACAGTTATAGTTATTGACATGTCCTAAATGTGCATTTTCATACCTTTCTTTTAAGCTTAACCTTAACTATGAGTTTCCTGCACTAATAAATGCTTGGTTTGGGGATAATTACAACAACCCTATAATGCATTTCACCCTAAATTACTGTTCTGTACTCTCAGCCTCACTCTCTTAATGTAGCTTTTGTCTGGGAATTATGGGTAATTTAGTAATAATGAAATTAAGTAATTTAGCGTTCCTGCTTAATAATTTGTATTCCAGAAGTGTTTACAATGTGCTAGGGGTCATTTTATCTACTTACCTAAGAAAGTGGAAATATTTAACATAATCCCAAATAAGCATCTTTCAGGAGGTATTGTCCCTGTGTCACTGTAAGAAAAAGAGTGTATGAAATATGGTTCTCCATCATCTACTGTAAATTCCCACCACAGAAATGCATAAGAGGAGGGAAGGAAAGGAGAAACAGGGTCATGAAGCATTCAAAGCAGTTTCACCTATTTCGTTGTACACTACTTAAGCAATTTATTGTGCTAGTTTCTAGGGCTGCAGAAGCCAACATGACTGCCTTTTTGTTATGGGCACAACGTTTTTAGAACAGGAACAATATGTACAATACAACATAGCTATTTGTTTATGTTAATTCTACATAAAAAGTTAAAGAACAGTTAAGGCTGTAAAATGAAGCCCTTTAAAGTCTGGAAAGGCCAAAGTTAAGGTTCCAACTGAATATATAGGTTACAATACAGATTTTAATGACATGATCACTCATTTTCAAAGGACACTTGCATCATTTAGTGTGCAGGCTGGACTGTATACAGTGAATGTGGGAGCTGTTATTATTTTTTATCTTTAGCTGTTCAACATGTTATCCCCTATGTTATTCACTGCACACAACCAAACATCTACCTGATTCACTATAAACAAGGCAGACTTGCAGAGTTAAATTTTTACACCTGTAAATGAGGGTCAAGATATTCAAAAGTGACTACTGGATTGGGAGTCTCAATTTTTGGGTGCCCAACTCGAAATACTTTAACGGGGCCTGACTTTCTAAAGTGGGTACTAGGCACTTTCTGAAAAAAGTGCCCCGTTAAAGTGTCTCAAATTCAGCTCTCAAAATCTCTGGAAAATCTTGCCTGATATTTCTGTATCTCCATTGCACTGCGGTGGAACTCTGAGTAAATCTATCAGGAGATCAAAAAGGCAGCAGCACTAATCATAACAAAGGCAAAGATTGGGCATCAAGCCTCCAGGTCGGCTGGTCTCTCAAACTCTAAGGGTGAAGATGCCATACCCACATAAGTAAAAAGTAATGTTAGAAAGGAGAGTTTTCAAGAAATTAAACAATTAGTGAAAAGTTCTCACTGCTAATTTAACTTGTAAAGCCCCAGTGCAAAAGCCAGCATGAGGCCTAGGAACTGTTTAAATCCCTTTAAACCCTATTCTCAGGACTGAAGTAGGAATTAAGTGGCACGTGGGCTTCAGGCTGGCTTTCCGCACGAGGTGAATCTACCCTATATGACTAACAACGTTATAATACTCTTAACAGCAGCTAAATATTGTGGGTTTCTTTTTTTTTAAAAAAAGCCTGAATCAGAAGGTAAAACTGAAATCCTGGCCTAAGTGAGAGTAAACCACATGACACAGAAGGGCAATAAACTAAGGAATATGAGAGATTAGATATAAATATACATTCTGCAATTCACAGAAAGCTAATTCTCCCTAGGTTTCATGCTGCAAAGATAGAATTTTTTGTAATTTGCACAAAGCATGACACCTTTTCTGATAAGGGAAGTTACAACTCATCTCCAGCAGCTCAATGGTCAATGGATCAATTTGTGAAGGCTGCCAGTCCTTCCATCAAATGGAGGAGAAATTAGAGAGGGAAGATGATGGTAGGTCCAGCCATCTGAAGGAGGACGGCAGCACATGCATATGCAGACCCTTAGTACTTCCAGAGAGCTGTTAAATTCTGCGACTGTGCTTGGTTAGACAACCACGGGTAATTCTTAGTTCTGCTATGACACTGCACCAGCAACTGATTTCAGTTAAAAAACATGTTAAAACCAAAGAGGAAAAAGCCCACGTTTCAAATGAAAAAGCCACGTTGTCACAGAAGGTGGGTTCCCAATCTCAAGATTGCAACCCTCGGGAGGGGAGGAGGTTGTAACCACCCTACCGTTCCCATACGGTTAGAAAGGAGGGTGTGTCTGGATGAGTCCAAGTACAGGAAAGGCTGAGAATTGGCATCATAGAACAAGAACTCTGGATTCAGATACTTATTCTATGGCTCCGTGCCTCCAATTATCCAACATCTCTAGTGATCACTAAAATACCCTATGATATCGTAATGACATTAACACAGGCCATGAAAACTTTAAAATGTAAATGTTTGTGTTTTGTCCAAAAAATTAAACTAAATTAAATTAACAAGACAAGTATTGATGTTTGGTTTTTTTTTTTAAATCTTCTTAGTTTAATGTTAGAACTGCTAATCCCAAAACTATACATTTTAAACTTCAATTTTTAAAATGTTAGGGGAAACATTTGCATAAAAAGGAAAGGCCAGTTCTGGCATGAATACTGTGGTATAGTTAACAGTGCAATAGTTAGAGTTTTACTGACCTGATGTAGGGCACCAAAGGGTCAATGTGACGTAGAAGGACTGCGGTAATGTATGAAAATATGAAAGAAGCGGCTGACCAAACAACCAAAGCTGAAGGCAAGAAACAGAGGCCTTGCTGAAACCACCACATTGCAGCACTGTTTCACAAGTCCAAACGCTGTGAAGAATCAAATATGCAAAAGATCTTTGGTTTTGTCTCAGTGGTTTTCTCTTCTTGAAGCCAAAGAGTGAATTGTTTTAACATGCAGTCTCCGTGCGCATCCTGTTATAAACAGCTATAGTAAGAGAAGACAAATTGGATTTAGTATCACTGTCATTGCAAGCACAACAGGAGGCTTTCAGGAAGTCACTGCCCTTACCACCCAGAAGTAACTTTAAAGTGAAAAGCAGAAACTTCTTTTGGAAAATTTCATACTGCAACTCACAGAAGAAAACTAGAGAAGAAACTCACTGATGTCATTTTACCGCCTTAACATTTGTCTGCTTCCACAGCTGTGTCAGGAGAGCCACTGTGTTGTTATTCTCTCTCTTTGACTCTATTTGTGCATAAAACCTCTTCAAGATTAAGCCCCAGGGATTAGGGAGGATAGTGAGTACAGAATATGCCACAGTGACAGTTTTACCAACAAAGGAAATTAAAGGTTCTACAAATGCCATTAACAACAAACTGGGCATATTTACAAAGTGACCTGACAACACGGAAATATTAGTAACTCTTGCACTTATCAAGCACCTTCCATCTGAGGCTCTCAAGACATTTTACAACCTCACACTTAAGTCAGTAAATTTGTGCATAGATTTCTTTTGACAAGAGCTGGCTGCTGCCATCCAGGACCTCCAGAGACAACCACCACTTAATCCAGCTGCAGAGGAAGTTCCATTTACACACCTAGTTAGTTAAGTGCATCACGCTGTGTTTATACACCTATCCAGTTTTGAAAATCCGAGCCTCAGAGCAAGATTACTCTTCATACAGAGCTAGATGTACAGGCACAATGTGTAGCTGTGTCACCCCCACAAGAGCACAGGGAAGAAATTGTAACTCCTCCCCTTGCTGCTGGGGGGGAAGTAGTTTGCTACCGGCTCCAACCAGGAAGCTAAGAATAGAGCCCAGTTCTACAAAACCACGGTCTTGTGCTTTAACCACAAGGCCAGTCTTACATATGAGAAACAAAGGTCACAGAAACTCGTTAAGCGTAGTAGATGTAAGGATCCAAAGAGATGAAAGATTGGAGACTGTGAACAGAGCAAGGGACAGAGCCAAGATGATGAGGAGAAGTGAGCAAAGTAGAGAGAATGGTGATCAGAGAGAGGTCAGAGACAGAACCCTCAGAAAAGAGCAGGGCCAGATGATCAATAAGGCAGTGCAGAGTTAGTCCAGAGCTGGATAGGAAATACAACACTGAAACTAACCAGAATGAGGGTGGTCAGTTGCAGTAACAGGAACAGAGAGAGCCAGACATCAAAGTACAGGAAGAGAGACTGAGGGAACCAGAGTGGTAGAGGATCCCATGGAGGGGGAGGGCGAGGCTAAATAGAAAGGAACAGGAGGTATGGGAAGAGAGAATCTGAAAGTGATGAGGAGGCTCCTCCTTTCCAGCCACTGGATGGCGAAGTGAGAGAAGGAGAAACTAGATTCCAGGAAGAGAGCAGAAGCCGAGTCAGAGAGGGAGAGTTGGGTCTCAGAGTGAGGAATTGGGAGATAAAAGTGTGAGGTCTCATCTCTGAGTTATCTCTGAGCCTGCTTGAGTGTAATGAGTCATCAATTACCTACAGGGTTCAGCCAATCCACAGGTGAGATCCTGCCAGGTGATCCCAAGGCAGGTACATAGGCTCCTGGGAACTTCGCTGGGAACACTGCCCTTACTGCTGCCCCTGCTCTAGCGCGTACCTGTGGCTGTTTCTCACCTAGCCCGCCCTGGTTCCAGCCTGCATCTGCTCCTACCTCAGCTGTGAACTCTGACGGAGATAACAGACCGACAGGAAGTGGAGGAGGAAAGAGAACAGGGAGTGGCAGGAGAAGAGTCCAAAGGGCAAGCATAAAGGCAGGAGACAGAGCAGGAATAGGAGAGGAAGGCTATGAAGAGAAGAAAAAAATATGGTCCAGAGCTGACAATCTCCTCCATGTCCCAGAGGGCTGGAGAATTTATTCTATTCAGATTACCCTTCTGATATGATTACTGATCCAACCCCTATGAGACAGGCCAGACATACATCTTCATCTTACCCACTCTTTGCATACTGCCCTGAAACCCCAGAGTATCCCATGTCCCTCAGTGGTGTCTTTATTCTGCCCTTTCCCCACGGAGGGGTGTAGGATATGTGTGGAGGCCACCCTTGACAGCACATGGCTGCCAGGTATCCCTCCCTCAACTGCTTCCCTGAAGTTGGTCACTAATTTAAGTACTCTTGCTCCTCTGCCCACTCAATCTGGGTCTTACTGCTACACCTGCACCAATTCTCTGTTCACCACTTGCTGATAAATTTGGGGACCCCTTCAAGTATGGGGTGTAGATTCTAAGCATAACTGGTTGCCATTAATCAGGCTCTGGAATCCTCTGGACATGTGACATAAAACCTACTTTGTACTTGATAAAACCTGAAGAGCGGGTGTGGGTTACATCATACAACAAAAAGGCAGATGTATTTTGCTATGATGCATGATAGTCTCTAGCATGGTAATTGGAAGGTCGATGGGGATACAGAGGCAGAATTAAGGTTGGGTGGGACTCTGATGTGCACATGTACTAACTTTCTGGCCTTTAATATTTTATTTTCAAGCTATTAATAAAATAACACTAGCACTTTCGTGAACTTCCATTATAAGATTGCTGTCGAAAGTGTTAAAAGAGCAACACTCTGATGCAGAAACTACAGAACCCGAACCACCAAAAAAGAAAATCAACCTTCTGTTGGTGGCATTTGCCTCAGATGATGAAAATGAACGTGCGTCGGTCTGCACTGCTTTGGATCATTATCGAGCAGAACCTGTCATCAGCATGGAAATATGTCCTCTGAACAGTTAGGTTAGGTTAAAAACCCTAAAAAAAACAAAAACAGGTAAAAACAATTCAATATTTGTAAATTCAACTTTCACAATTAAGAGATTGCACTACAGTACTTGTATGAGGTGAATTGAAAAATACTATTTCTTTTATCTTTTTACAGTGCAAATATTTGTAATAAAAAATAATAATATAAAGTGAGCTTTACTTTGTATTCTGATTTGTAACTGAAATCAATATATTTGAAAACGTAAAAAACATCTAAAAATATTTAAATGGGATTCTATTATTAACAATGCGATTAAAATTGTGATTAATTGTGATTATTTTTTAATCTCCCGGTTAATTATTTTAATCCTTTGACAACCCTAATTGGAAGTGTTAGCAGACCCCATAAAGAAACATGTCAATGTAACAGAACAGTAAGATGTCAGATAAGTGTTTTAGGCTTATAGATTTTAAGGCCAGAAGTGACCAGTCTGACCTCCTGCATCACACAAGCTATAAAATGTCACCAGTTATTCAATGCTGCCAACTGTTCTGATTTATTGAGGATTTTCTTAAAGCCTCTCCCCCAAAAGTCATGTGAATATACTAGAATGTCAGTTTTCATTTTTTAAAATTACAGTAATTTTCTGCCTTTGTGGAAAAAAACTTGAAAACAAGAGCTTTAAAGACTCAAATACAATAAATAAAAGTCTTTGGCTTAAAAGTCACAACTCAACATGTTTAAGTGTTGTACCTGCTTGGTTAGTAATATAGTCATAACTTTCAAACCAGTGGCAAATAAGCATAAACTCTACACACATGTTCTTATGAGAAATTGAAGAACATCATCAGTAAAATTTGAGCTTTATTAAAATAGTTCGAGCATACCAAAAATACTAACGTACACATCCACATAAAAGATGAGTCAGAAATAAGACTATACAACTCTGTCTGAGAAACAGCTTGTGAGATACAATACTGAACTCCTGTTCAGAAATGTAACTGTCTCCAAAGGAAAAGAATCCTGTTAAATATAAGGTACTTCAATTTAGTTACCAACTTTAGAGAGCAGAGAATTTGTCATAAAAAAGTTAGTTATCATATACTGGACTATTACGGCAACTAAATTAGTAGAAGTATACAAGAAATGACAAACACAAAATTCTGTAGATCTAGCTAAAGGTATAGAAAAGATGATATGATGTATTGTAGTATTTGAGAAACATGATGATGTAATCAACTATATCACAGTGCAATACTCACATGCAGCCTTCACTTGGAATTTCCTGTCTTTGCGTGCTTAACTGCAACATCAGTTTGACTAATGTATTTATTTAATCTATACATAAGATCATTATAATATTACGACAGTGGTCCCCAACGTGGTGCCCGCGGGCGCCGCATTTATGTGCACCCGCCATCAGGGCCGGCGCCAAGGAAGGAAGAGGAGAGGAGCATCCGCCGGAGAAGCGTCGCCACTGAAATGCCGCCGCACAGCGCTTCCGGCAGAGAAGCTTTTGCCAAAATGCCACCGAGGAGTGCTTCTGGCAGAGAAGCTTTTTGCCGAAATGCTGCCGTGGTGCGCTTCCGGTGGAGAACCATTGCCACCTACATGCCGCCGAGAAGTGTTGCTGCCCGCCACACTCTGATGAAGGGATGAATGTGCTCTTGGCCACAGAAAGGTTGGGGACCACTGTATTACGATGTAGCACAAGGTCAGACTTTCTGAAGAATGGTAAGGATGTACATGAACGCATACAGGTGACAGTCCATATAATTGTGCTTTTGTGATCGTCCAATGCCAGGATTTTGTGTACAAAATTCATTCACACTAGAAACTTCTTGTGCTTAGAAAAGCCTTCTATATTTTGTCCACCAAACACTCCTTCTCAACTCTTTCAAATTTCTCTTTAAAACTCACTTCTAGGAATTCTTCTACACTCCTCATAGCCAATCTCTTTATGCTCCCTCACCTAGACAGCTGCCCTGTGTCCTGCCTCTTTTCTTTTTTTTTTAAAAATTGTCTAATTAAGGAGTGTATTGTGCAATTGGAGCTATGTGGGCAGAGGCCTGTGTATAGGTAGGCCTTGCACAGTGTAAGCAGAGAAGGGAATGTGTCTTCACTTTATCTGTAAAGTGCAGTGTACATTTATGGTATTGTATAAATGATTATTAACAATTTACTCTATGAAGATGTCCAATCCCTTCTATGTAAAGAATTATGTAAACAAATACTTAAACTCCCTTGCTACGTCATAATCCTCCTTTGCCAACTGGTCTAGATAGTCACAAATGTAGGCGTCTTTTTTCCGATGTAGTTAAGTATTTTTAAATAGTTATCTCAATCTCTGGCTCTTTATTTCCATTTTCTTAAGGACTTTTTTTTAGCCTTCTGTTGGATAGACTATTAAAGCACTTAATTACCTATAATTACACTTGATAAATAATGCAAGCGGGAGAGAGAAATTATCAGGACTGGGCAAGGGCTAGTAAAGATGCTTTTAAATGAAATCTGAAAAAAAGACAGAATTGGAGAGGAGAGAACCCCCACAGCTGCAGGGGTAAAACTGTGGGGTGAAGGGGGCAGAGATGAGGTGGGGGGAATCAATAGGCTAGAGCAAATCGATGAAGAGCTTAAAAACCTGAAAACTCCTTTGAGGATAGGTGTGATGTGCTTTTGTTTCTTTGAATGTGTGCGATGTGCAGGAACATTCTGCACATGAATAAGTAGAGAGATTTAGGACTTTATGAGGCTATGGAAAAGGGATTTGTAATAATAAAGATGAGAAGCTGTCAAGGCATGGATGAGTTGGAGTTAAAATCATTGCTTAGATGGCCTGTATTGCAGAGTAAGCAGAAATCCCAACAGCAGCTGTGAAAGAAGGAAAATTCTGAGGTAAGGATGACGTCCAGGAAGACAGGAGTTAAATGAAAGATACAGTGTGACCCTCTCAGGAACAGAGAGGAGATGAACAAGAATGAGCTGTGTCTGAGATAAGTATTTCCATCCCTGAGACATTGTGTGGAAGCAAGCGGGCGCACAGGTGCACATTACTTTGTCAAGACAAGCACAAAGAACGGATAGGGAGGAGTCATTAAATGTGCCAAAAGGGTTCATTTGAGTATTGTATTGTCAGGGTAAAAGTTAAAGGTAAAACTAAGGTGACTAAAAAGGAGGAGGCGGGTTGGAAAGCCCAGAGAAACAAGGAGTAAGCCTGGTGATACACACCACAAAGTAAGAGTATTGGGGCACAGGAAGAACCCCCTGGCAGTTAGTCTGACCTGAGCCAGGCTGAAGGGAAGATTTTAAAAGGGGACTGGACAGTGGTGGAGCTTTAGAAAGGAGATCCCAAAGGAAAAAGCATCAGTAAAGTAAGCAGGAAGGGCGAGGAGAGCTGGAAGGGGTTGGATAACACCAGGACAGAGAGAGAAGGGGGTGGGGAGCTGGATCAGGACAATGGGAGGTGTAAGGGGAAGAGTTAGTAGGGCAGGGCAGTGGCAGATGGGGGTGGGGAGCTGGAGGCAGGGCAGTGTGGGGGGAAGAGGCAGTGGTGGGAGGGGGTGGGGGGCTGAAGGCAGTGGAGAGGTGTCAGTGGGGCAGAGTAGTGGAGGATGCATGACCAGGGAGGCTGTATGTCGGGCGAGGGGGGGGGGGCTGAAGAGGGGAGTTAGTGGCGGGGGGGAGTGGGGCACAGGGGCTGTGAGGTGAGATGACAGGTATAGAGCGAAGGGGTGAGGGGGACAGGGCAGTGGGGGGAAGGGGTACGGGGGAATCAGGGCAGTGTAGGGGGAGATGGGGCAGGGCAGTGGGGGGAAGGGGTTGGGGGATCAGGGCAGTGTAGGGGGGAGATGGGGACAGGGCAGTGGGGGGAAGGGGTATGGGGGAATCAGGGCAGTGTAGGCAGGGAGAAGGGGCTGGGCAGTGGGGGGAAGGGTTTGGGGGATCAGGGCAGTATGGGGGGAGATGGGGGCAGGGCAGTGGGGGGAAGGAGTATGGGGGAATATGGGCAGTGGGGGGAAGGGGTACGGGGGGATCAGGGCAGTGGGGGGAAGGGGTATGGGGGGATCAGGGCAGTGTAGGGGGGAGATGAGGAAGGGGCACGGGGGGATCAGGGCAGTGTAGGGGGGAGATGGAGGTAGGGCAGTGGGGGGAAGGCGGACGGGGGGATATGGGAAGTGGGGGAAGGGGTATGGTGGGATCAGGGCAGTGTAGGGGGGAGATGGGTGCAGTGGGGGAAGGGGTATGGTGGGATCAGGGCAGTGTAGGGGGGAGATGGGTGCAGTGGGGGGAAGGGGTATGGGGGATCAGGGCAGTGTAGGGGGGAGATGGGTGCAGTGGGGGGAAGGGGTATGGGGGGATCAGGGCAGTGTAGGGGGGAGATGGGTGCAGTGGGGGGAAGGGGTATGGGGGGATCAGGGCAGTGTAGGGGGGAGATGGGTGCAGTGGGGGGAAGGGGTATGGGGGGATCTGGGCAGTGTAAGGGTGAGGGGGCAGAGCAGTGTAGGGGTGGGGGGGGGCAAGGAAGACTCGGACCTGGCTCGCTGCCTGTCAGACCCCGGGGGGAGCGCGCGCTCTCTGCCCCGCCCCGCCCCCGCGGGTGCCTTACCTCGGGCTCTGCTGCCGCATCCCCATGGCCTCTCCGCACCAGGCAGCGCGCGCACGGCAGGGACAAGGGTGAGTGAGCCCCGGCGCGCGCGGCACACGCCCAGCCCCGCGCGCGCTCCCGAGCCGAGCTCCCACACCCACCTCTCAGAGCGCGCTCCCGAGTCACCTCCTCCTCCCCCTGCTCATTTACGGCAGCCGCAAAAGGGACGTAAAAGCGCCGCCTGGGGTTGTGCGGAGAGAGGCTGAGGTAAATGCCGGGTCCTTCGACTGAGCCTGAGGGGCCTCGGGCTCCGTGTGACCGGCTCCGAGTCTCTGTCTCCGGGGCTGGGTCTTTGACCCTTGGGCTCCCTGGTGTGTGCGGGATCCTGGGTCTAGCCCCCGAGGGGTCCCGGGCTGGCGGCCTGAGAGAGGCGGGGGGCGGGGGGGTTCGGGGTGTTGCTGTCCGTTTTTTGTAGCTTCCAGCAGAGCGGGTTCTGGAGCTTCCCTTTGTGGGGGGGGATTTGCTGTCCCGATCACACCCCTGCCCCGCCCCCGGCTGGGCAGGGCCCGGGCTTCTCTAAAACACCGCTGGGACTAGCGGCCCCTGGCAGGAAACCTTGCAAAATTCAGACCCCCTCATACCCAGACCCTCCCACCAAGCATCGCCTCCCCCTCCCCCCCCCCCCCCCCGGCACTCAACCACGCCAATGAGCCCCACTCCCCATGCTCCCGGAGCACCCCAATAGCCACCTGGATCCCCACCCCCCTGAACCTCAACCGGCTGTACCTGGATCCCCACTCCCCCAGTTTCTACTGCAACTGGAAAAGCTGGAACCATATTGGAGGCTTAAATGAAATATTGGACGTGTGCAATGATTTGTGGAAAACTTAATTCTGTTCTGTGTAGTTTCTGTTACTACTCTCCTTGTCTCTGAATTCGTTGAATGCTGTGACTTGACACCAAGTCCTCCTCGCAGGAGGAGAGCTGAGTGTACAACATAGTGTTGGGTAGGGTTTTATTTTGTTTTTAAATGTACACACTACACTCAGTATGAGAGAAGGTGATTTTGAAGGAGTGGGACTTGCACTTGGATCAGAAGACGGTTAGCTTTGTGATGGTCTTTGGTTTCTGATGCATATCAGTGGTGTATATTTCCACTGGAGCTAGAAACGAGGCCAAGGGCAGCAGTCTATTTGCCAAGAGAGGCAGTAAGGGGTGAAAGCTAGTGCTACTTGTGGTTATAATTTTTTTTTATGTGCTCACATGTCATCTCAGTTCAGCTACTAATGAACACCTCCATTCCCCACAAACATTCCTCTCTGCAAATGCCTCTGAACAGTCTTAGGACACATTTGGTTTGCAACTGGCCACTGGCCTGTCAAATGTCAGACTTATAATAGTGTTTCACTTAAAAAGAGGTTGAATGCTACTAAGTTATGCACATTTGCTTCATCTTAAATATGTCTAAATTCCTTTATGTTCCAGGTAGATCAGGATCTTAATACTTCACAACTATAACCTGCCAAATAAAAATTCCAAAGTTAATCAATCCATGAGTGGGCATCGATCCTCAAGGAAGCGATGTGGAGAGTCACGCTTAGAATCCCCTATGGATTGTGGTCATGTTCCTGCTACAGTGTGTGTGTTACGCAAGTTGGTTCAGTTGCCCACACCGCCATTGTCAAAGCACCAGCTAAAGCGGTTAGAAGAACACAAATATCAGAGTGCTGGACAGTCCTTGCTTGAGCCACTAATGCAAGGTTACTGGGAATGGTTAGTTGGAAGAATTCCAGCCTGGATTGCCCCAAATCTGATCACCATTACTGGACTGTTAATAAACATATGTACAACAGTAATATTAGTGTATTACTGCCCAACAGCTGCGGAGCAGGTAAGAGATGGGCTTCTAACTATGACAAACTTCATATTTAATGTGAGTAGCATGAAGCCAACATTATTTTGGCTGTGTTCTTGTGTTTGGGAAAGAGGTGGTGTTGCACTGAGTGATCCACAATTCTTATTTTGAACTGTTCTGTGTGCACACACGCTTTGTGTGGTGGTTTGTTTTTTTTAAAGGTCTTCCTACTTATAAGCATTTGTGTGTAGGAAAACATAAGTGGATTTCCATATTGGCACTTCCTGAAAAAACAGCTGGGTTCTGCTGTTCACTAGTTACACTGGGGCAAGTGGAGGTGATGTCATGGGCCAACATGCACTAACATTGTGTTGTCTGGCCCTGCCCAAACACTACGTGAAACATTCAGTCAAGCAATATGTAATAGCACAATAGAATGGGGAGGGAGCACAAGCTGTTCTAGTAGGAATTGTGTGGGGGCTGCTGCAGACAGAGGACTTGGTTTGCATCCTCACAAGAAGCTGCTGAGTTCCTATAGAAGCTTTATAGAAGCTGGAGCTATCCTGTCTTGGCATTGCGTGTATAGTTACCACCTGTGTTTTTTACTACTTGTGATTGGACTGTGGTCACCTGAGTCTCTGTGTAGACTAGAGTTTCTTGTTGTGTTGTAATTCAAACTGAATTGATAGGTAGGTCTGATGCTTCTTGGTGCACCCAGGGCTGTGAATCACCTCATTACTACCTGCCTCCAGCATGAGGAAGTTTTGCCTGTGCTAGCTGGGTGATAGCTCCCAACACAACCAGCCTCTCAGCCATTCAAGCACTCTTTCATGGGCTACAGCCCTGGCTTTGCATTGCAGGTTGACAATAGATGCACTGCAGCCCCTGACTCGCTTTGGAGTGTTGTCCTGTGGTATCCAGCCCTGATCACCCACTATATCACAGTTTTACCATAGACTACTGCTCCTGTATTATGCACAGCACTTGAGTTCAATTAGAAAATAAAAATTTATTTAAGAAAGAATAGATTAAATTAAAAACAAGCCACCATGAGAGATGGGAACAATGGTTGTTTCATAGGTAATCAGAACATGCGTTCTGGAGCCTAAATTTAACTAACACATTATCCTCGTATCTTAAGAAGCTTACCTCACCCGAAGTTCTTTCCAGCATTTGTAACCAACCTTGCCTGAGAATGCAAAGTTTGCTTAATGAAAAAGCAGTCAGTTTACTTCCTCGGTGAGGGATGCCTTGGTGTCTTTCTGCATACCCATATATACCAGAACAGACCTTTTGATATCCATCTGAAAATAGGTTGGTTTGAAAAACACTAACAGTAAAGCAGCTCCACTGGTGTTAGCAATGTATGGAGTGCTGTTACATGCTTAGAACGGATCGGTCTAAGAAGACAAATGCTTAAAGTGCTGGCATCTGCCTGCAGCCCTTCTTGCTATTATCACCAGTGGAAGCACACTTTTTGGAAAGAAGTCTAGTGTGTTTGTGTTAAGGTGGTGAATGCTGCTCTAACTTTGTTCCCCTTATGTATTTCAGCAGTCTAGTTACATGATCACATACTCCTTCTCAAATAATACATCCCATTATAAAGCTTGTTCTACAATATTAACTGCAGTCTGTTGTAGTACAGTATAATACTTACTCCTGGGGGAGTTTTGCACCACTGCATGTGCACAGAATTCATGTCCCCCACAGATTTCTTTGCAGAAATATGGCTCTGACGGAAGCAAAGGGAAACTGCAAGAGCAGTCCTGCACCACTCCCTAGCAGTGCAGGTACATCATGTCAGGCACCCAGAGCTGCTGGCGGAGAAGTAAATTGCTGCTGGGCTGGGGACACTCCAGCCAGTGGCTCCTACCTTGAGCCAGAATCAGCTGCTGGGCTGGAGGCAGGAGAGGATAGGACTACTTCTTCCCCTGCAAGGATTGGCTGGGGCTGTGTCAGAACCCCCTCCAGAAACCTCCCCCAGCTGCAGTGAGCTCAGCATCTTACCCTGCTTCCTGCCCACATCGCTCCTCAGCTGTGGTGTGGGGAGGGGGCACTGTATAGGGAGCTGCTCCCTCATCCACCCAACCCCCATGCATCTGAACCTCCCATACCCAGACACCCCTGCCAAGCCTCATCTGGTACATCCAGAACCCCCCTAGCCCTCCATACCTGAACCTCAGTCCCTGCATCTGGAGCCCCCCTGCCTCCCCCAACCCTGCACCCAGACCACCTCCAATTGAGCTCCCTGCACTCAAACCCCTACCTGGAAGCCTCTGCAGAGTCCCATTGCCCCTGCACCTGGGACCCCCCCCCCATGAGTCTCTGTGCATTCAGATCCCCCCCCCCCCCCCCCCATACCTAGACCCTCCCTCTTAGCTGCCTGCACCCAGACTGAGCCCTTCCACACTTGGATCCTGCCTGGTTGAGCCTACCTGCTCCACACCTGGCGCAGAGGGGCAGGGCTCCAGGGTGTTTCTGGGGCAGGCTCAGGCCTTGTGCGTTGTCTGGGTTGGGTGCAGCCTCACCGCTGAGTCTGTGTCCTGGGACGGGGGCTGCAGGGTGATCTTCCACCTTCGTGCAGCCAGTGGCCTGTGCGCCCCACTGCCATGCTGGAGCTTCTGCATTTATTTATTGACAAATAAAACTTGCACAATTTTAAAATATTGTGTGCAGAATTTTTAATTTTTTTGGTGCAGAATGCCCTCAGGAGTATACTGTGTATAACAAAGGTCATGAAAGAGACAAGGTGGGTGGGGTAATATCTTTTGTTGGACCAACTTCTGTTGGTGAGAGAGAGATGCTTTTGAGCTACACAGAGCTCTTCCTCCGGTCTGGGAAAGGTATTCAGGGTGTCAGAGCTAAAAACATCTAGCAGTTTTTAGCATATGTAGTTAGCATGTATTCTAAGGGACCATTTAAGGTGACGTTAATGAAAGTCACTTGTATGAAAATACACAGTAAAACATGCTTGGACAACATATGTAATACTGAGTAGTGATAGTGAAAAGTACAAGCTGGAAGAGAGGGGTTTACAATTAAAATAATTTTCAGTACTTCTGTCCCTATTAGGTGTGCCTTGGTAATAAATTTTACTGTCAATACTGTAATGCTAATTATTTTAACTGGATATAGAAAAACACCAGGTCTATCTAGGAAAAATCTCAATTTTAACTTTGTACTTTTCCATTTATAAATAATGTTAGGTGTTTAAAAAACTTACATTCTTATGTGAAATTCAAATAACGTCATCCAATACTTGGATCAAGTAACCTATGACTCTGTTATCATTACAGTATGCGTATCTACTGCAAGTCAATGTGACTTAAGTTCTGAAGTCACTTAGATGTTTTTGAAAATCTCACTATAATCAAGCAATATAAAGTTACAACTCTATATTTAGTTTTAGAAGCAAACAGCTAGTGATATTCTACGATTACAAATGAGTGTTCAAAGGGATAACTGTCTCCAATGGGGGAAACCGTCCTCTTATGTGTAGTGCATGGGTACTGACAAAAAATTATGAAAATGCATATCTTTGAGAGAAGAACTTATATTTTGAAAACAATGTAAATGTATAGGTTGATTCTCTAAGATTGTAAGAGTGAAGTAATATAAAGACCCAACGCTTGTAGTATATGTGCACTAGGAACAGAATGAAGTTTCACCCAGTAAATTGCAGTGCCTCTCAAAGTATTGGATCCATGTGATTTGCTATGGTGTGTAAAATTGGGCTATACCTATATGCCTATCTTTGCAAAGAACTCTGAGAACCACAGGGGAGGGGTGGGGGAACTCGAGTACAAAACATTATTATTTATTATTAGCATAACTGACCTGGGTTTAGTTTTGAGCTTGACATGTAGGTCATGATCCTATCACTGTGAAGCTCATTGCAGGATTGGGGCCTTATTTCATATGTACCAACATTCAGAGCAAAGGGTGTCCTGTGGATGCATGCATAGCTAACTTAGGGGTTGTCTACATGGGCCCCAGAGTTCAGACTACAGGGCACACCTGCAGCTGACACTAGTGTGCTATGCTGTAACTCTCCCGTGTAGACCCTGTGAGCATGAATTAAAAGGTACCTAGTTCAGGTTAACTTAGCCCCGTTTGAAAGAAGACTGTTAATATGAACTCGGTACCTTTTAGCTTGCAGCAGCAGCAGCAGTGTCCACATGAGGGAGTTGGAGTGCAGCATACCAGTGTGTTCTGCAGTTCGCACCCTGTAGTCCAAACTGGGGGAGAGGGGTGTAGGCATGGCCCTAGAGGCATATCAAGTATATGTATATTTCATGGTGTATATATAGCAAATGAGACATGGCTCTGAAAGAGTCCTGTTTTATTTGTTACACATCTGTTTAGTGTGAATGTCAGCTTCACTGTGCTTCCATAAACTACCCCTGCAAAATGGAACTACTTATGCATCTCTCATACCTCCCCCTTTGTAAAGCACTTTGAGATCTACAGATGAAAAAGTGCAAAGTATTACTGGCCTCACTTTACAGATGTGAAAACTGAGATGAAAGAGAGGTTGAAGGATTTCGGTTGATGGCGCTAATAGCGACTTAGACTTTGACCACTAAACCAAAGGATATGGATTTGATTCCTTGATCTAGCTAAGACTTGGTAGCTGTTTTGTCATCTGTAAAATAGGGGTTTTAATACTGAATAATGTACATCACAGCCACATCTGGATTAAAGAGGAATGTTTATGGTGTTTTGAATGACCACGGATTGGGAGAAAGAAGCGTTACTTAAAAAGTGGAAGAGCTGTTGGGGTGAGAACAGTTCCCTAGCCACTGAGATTTTCAAAACTTCACTATGTGAGGCTATCTGAGCCTGGACATCTGGAGCACATGAGCGTCTTGTGCTGAGAGAAGGATTTTCAAAGAAGGCATACCATCTGCAACCTATGTTAAATTCCAAGGTTTGAATGCGAGAATTAGGTGCTCAGATCTGCAGAGGGTCACCCAGGAACCATAAAAGTACCTAGAGACAACCTTAATTGTGCCCCGTTCTGCATGTGTGTTACTAAACAGTTATTAAATATTGTTTCTCATATGTAGACTGGTACTATGCAGTTTTTTCTTCAGCCTTAGATTAGTATAAATACTGCACTTTCTTAATGTAGCGTTTTTTTAATGTGGAATTTTCTGCATTCATTGCATCTCACCATTCTCCCCCCCCCCCACCCACCCCCCAAAAAAGGATCAACTATCAAAAATTATTCATGAATATTTGCAGGTACTGCAAATTAAAAGTATTTTGATATGAGAATAAAGATCTGTTTAAGGTGTTTCAAATCTTTGTTGTTAATCTTTTACTGACCTTCACTTTTTTTTTTTTCCTCCCCCACCCCCCTCTTCTTTAGGCACCTTCATGGGCATATCTTGCTTGTGCATGTGGCCTTTTCATTTACCAGTCTTTGGACGCTATAGATGGAAAACAAGCAAGAAGAACCAATAGTAGTACTCCTTTGGGAGAACTTTTTGACCATGGGTGTGATTCACTGTCCACAGGTATTGTCACTTGTAACTGGAAGATAATGGTTAAATAAATATTTATATTTTGGAGATTTTCTTAATAATAAACTAAAATATAGAAAGGAAAAACCTTTGTCAGGCATGCTATTGAAGAGATGAGCAATTTGATGCTATTGTTATATTGCCAAATGAATCTTCTTTTGGTTGTATTTTACTTTTTTTAAGCAGAACCTAAATCTGACTAGTTTGGTGTTACAATGACACTGAGGGATTTTAAGCCCTGATTCAGCAAGGTACTTAATCTGTAAAGCTCTAAGCATGTAAGTAGTTCTGTTGATATCATGGGGTCTACACATGTGGCTTGCTAAATTTGAGCCTCATTTAATAACTTTACCTAGCTTACATTTAGAGTACAAAGAACACTTCTAATTTATTAAAACAATTTTAAAGTCAGATTTTGGGCCTTAACTATGTGACAGTGGGAGAAATTCAGCCCTGACTCTGTTCTGTTGAAAGCAGAGGTAACTTTAACCCTGTGTCTTTAATGAATGATTCGGATTCTTTTTGTTTGGGTACTTAGATCACAGTTATAAAGACTCTAACATTTTGATGTATGATCACTCTATCATTTTGTAATTTTAGATGTATAGAATGCATAGTTTACTCCTGAGGGCATTCTGTGCCAAAAAATTAAAAATTCTGTGCATAATATTTTAAAATTGTGCAAATTTTATTTGTCAAATAAATGTGGAGGCTACAGGATGGCATTGGGGAGCACAGGCCACTGGCTGCACAGAGGTGGGAGATCACTGTGCAGCTCCCCCACCCCGGGACACAGATTCAGTGGTGAGGCTGTACCCAACCCTGACATAGCACAAGGACTGGCCCTGTTCCTCCATGCCAGGTGTGGACAGGCAGGATCCAAGTGTGGAGGGGTTTGGGGCGGGGGGATCCAGGTGTTGGTTGAGCAGGTTCTGTGTGGGACGATCTGGGTGTGGGTGGATCAGTGGGTGATCCGGGTGCAGGGGGGATTTGGATGCACAGTGGCTTGTTGGGGATGGGGGGTTCTGGGTGCAACAATATTGGGACTCTGCAGGGGGGTCCAGATCAAGTTGGTTGGGGCTCAGTGGGGAGGGGGGTCAGTGTGGGGGAGTGGGGATCCAGGTACAACTGGTTGAGGTTCAGGGGGGTGGGGATCCAGGTGCAGGTGGCTATTGGGGTGCTCCAGGAGCATGGGGAGTGGGGCTCATTAGAGTGGTTGAGTGCGGGGCAGGGAGGGTGAGGCGATGCTTGGTGGGAGGGTCTGGGTATGACGGGGTCTGGATGCATGGGGGTTGGAGGGATGGGGGAGCAGCTCCCTGTACGGGGATCCCTCCCCCTGCAGCTGAGGAGTGATGGGTGCAGGAAGTGTGTGTGGGAGTTTGCAGAGATTCCTGCAGCTGGGGGAGAAATCTGGGGGTGGGTCTGACCTGGCCCCGGATGCCATGCAGGGGAAGAGGAAGTCCTGTCCTTCCCCGCCTAGCTGAGACTAACAGCTTAGCCCGGCGCAGGGTAGGAGCCACCAGCCAGGTCTTCCCCAGTTCTGCCCCCTGCCACACAGTGATTTACCTCTCTCTGGTCTGCCCGGGGCACCTGAAACATACTACTGGGGAGGACTGCATGACTGCTCTTGTGCCTTCCCTTTGCTTCCCCATCAAAGTCATTTTTCTGCTGGGAAGCAAAGAAATCTGCTGGAGACATAAATTCTGCGCATGCACAGTGGTGTAGAATTCCCCCAGGAGTAATGGTTGCCTTTTTGGTGGTTTTCACATAAGAAAACTTTGAATTTCTTTTCTTTCACTGCATCTTTCATTAAAATGGCAAACTTGAACAAGAGTAAACAAAAACAAGGAAATTCCAAATTATGAGCCTGATCTCATAAATTGCTGAGAATCTCTCTTAAAGTGCTCTGCCCCCTCGCAGCTCCCATTGACTTAAGTAGGACTGGGTACCCTCTACAATGGGTATCCTCTGCAAACTCTCTTAGCTGCTGCTCTGAAATTCTGTTGTGATAAGATATTTCAAGATTAAAATTATGCAGAGGTATTGTAGTTCACAGTAACGTATAATCAACAACATCTCAGCAGTCACCTTGTGAGATGCTGAGCACCCTCAATGAACAGCAATCATAAAGCAATGAAACATTTGCATTTCTTGAACTGTTTTTGTTTGTGTGACCTAAAATCTTTGTTAAAAGTCACTTTCTCTGGGTCCTTTGCTAGAATTCTGTCTCCTGTATGGTTTTGTAAAGATTTCTTTGTACATGCTAATTTTTGTCTGATTTCTTCTGCAGTCTTTGTGGTTTTGGGAACTTGTATTGCTGTGCAGCTGGGGACGAACCCTGACTGGATGTTCTTTTGTTGTTTTGCTGGGACATTCATGTTTTACTGTGCACATTGGCAGACATACGTCTCTGGAACATTGCGCTTTGGAATGTAAGTAACTCAGTTGAAAGTAAAACTTTAAACAGTGAAGTCCGTTTTCTGTTCAATGTATATCCTGTACTAAGATTCTTAGATTAGTAAAAGGGGTGTGTGTGTGTGTGTGTGTGTGTGTACGGATACATATACATACGTACATTCACACACTTTTATAACCTGTGATGACTACTATATATTGGAGCCACTGCATACAAAAATAACTAAATAATTTTTGAGCCTCTTGTTATCAGGAGAAGAAAAACTTTTGCCCTTTGAGGTAATTGCTAACAGCTTCTGATATGAATTAAACACAAAAATAATGTGTATTCAGATAGATGGCAATGTGATTTCCGTTATGCAGTCATCACTATGTGTCTGGAAAAATCAACCACGTCATTTGCACAACAGTTGATTTTTGCAAGATGTGCATGTTTAGTCCCTGAGCATTGATCTTAGTTAAGATTTTACTTAACTCTTAACAGAATGTGGTGAGATTTTAATGTGGAAAATTAATATAAATTGACATTTTTGCCTACAATCTGAAGCCCTGACACTGCATTGGGGTCTGTGTTAACAGATTGCAAGTGCTTGTGAGAAGTCTGACTCTGGGAGTGGAATTTTGGCCTTATTATAATCAATGACACAACTTCTATTGATTTAAAGGGGAGGGCTGCTGTGGCAGGATTTCATCTAGAAGACTAGGCGATTAGGTTCTGATGGAAGATCAAGTCCCTAATCAATGGCTGTTGTGTAATCATATTCGCTGTAAAGTGTCCTCAAAATACAATATTTATATTATTGGTAATATCTACATATCTATGAAGTCCATCTGACAAGTATATTTCAAATGAGGTTAAGCAGCATATTAAAGGATGCCCTCTGTGCTGAAGAAGAATCATAATTTTTGAACATTTCTAGAAACTTTTGATATTAATTTCTGGTGTTTTCCAGCTTTAAGATACATACAAGGTACAAACATTATTCATTAAATGGTCAGTCAACAGGTTTCTGGGTATTGCAAAATTTTATCAAACTAAAATAATCAAGTTCTGGACCTTTTGGCTTAAATAGCCCCTTGAGAAATTTAATATTCATTGATCTTACCCGATAAGTCTCATTTGGTTAGCTCGTTGAATAGATTTCTGTTAGCCAGTATTCAGTGATCCATAAAAATCAAGGGTCAGACTCTAAGCTCAGTCACATAACTCCAGAGCAACTTTAGCAACCCCATTAGCGTCTTTTGAGATTCATGTTGTAACAGATGAAAATTTGGTCCCAGTTCCTGGACTTATCCATCTAAGACTTATGCCCATAATGTTAGGTCCTCGTTCTTTCAAAACACAATAAGGGCTCTACCCTGGGACGGGCCGAGCACCTTTTAGCTCCCATTGAAGTCAGTGAGCGTTGAGGACAATCAGCACCAGGCAGAGACCATTCCAAAGAGCCTGATATTTTTTTTTATTATTTTTTTAATAAAGGCCTAAGCATATGCTTACATGTTGAAGATGTAAATGATATTTACATCTCAAACTATCTGATTTCCAGGTGCAATCAGAGAAGTAGCCATGTAAATATTCTCATTTCCACATATTAATTCTATGATCCCTTTCACTGGGATCAATGCACCAAAACTTGTCTCTAATTTTACAGATGCCATGTTTCAAAATCTAATTCTACAGGAACCTTCCTGTTAAAATGAAAAATTATCAGTGTTTTCTGATAAATCAATACTTATAATACATCTAAAAGGTAGTAATAAAAGTCATACAACTAGATTATGTGCTCAATATTACAAGTATCAGATTAGCATTTGTATAATGAACTCATACTTTTAACCAGTCCCACTGTCATAAGGCTAATAGGCTTACAACGAACTCTCATTAATGTCTGCCACAAAAACCTGAATTAATATTAGGAAAGAAGACAATAAGCAGTGCTAAATATTAGCTTGTTTCTGACGCTTTCTCTTTACCAATCTTTGCACTGTAAGACTTATTCTGCCTACCTTCTGAGACTTGCTGATATAGGTACCTATACATTCCAAATAGATATTGGTAGCTCTCATTGGCTGCTTCCCCTTGGATGACTTGGCACTTCTATTCTACAGTAAGAAAAGCTATTTTTGTTGAGGCTTTGGTAGTAGAGAATTACTTTGTTACCTGACATGTTAACAGCCAACAAAGTCAGTGGCTATTTTGTATTTAATTGGAAATTTTAAAATTTGAATATGAGAAGTATAGCTGACGCTTTCGAGTAAATTTGATGCTTTTTATTTGTCAAACTACAAAATTAGTTCCCAAAGGGAAATGGCGATATAACTGGACCTGTGTAGTGCATTCACTAGAAATCTGACTTGATATTTTTATTCAAATACAGTGCTCCTATTCAAGGGTTACATACATTGAAAATGGGTTATTCAGCTGTAAATGAAAGGTAATGGTAAATGAGTGTGAGTTGGGGAAGGTAGGCTACAAAATGCCTCAGCGATTTGTTGTTACATTACTAATTAAGATGTTACAGTAGCTGTGAAAAGAAGTAAACGATGATAATGAAATAAAATGTGGAGACTTTTTTATAAACTGGTGAAGATATAAGAAAGATATAAACAGATCTACAGAGGTTAGAAATATAGGCAGGAAATAAAAGGAGATTCAGTCTGGAAGAATGCATCTATATATATCTGAGAAAGGAATCCCTCAGACAATGCATAGGAAGGGCAGTGGAAAGTCATGATGCTGCAAGAGACTTGAGGGTGATAGTTGATAGCAAATTAGAAATGGCCTCTCAATACCATGGTAGACTGTATACAGAGAAGCATCAAGGAACAAGGAGTTGATGAGCACTATCTATATGGTTGTGGTGAGACTACATCCACGATATTGCAGTCAGTCATGGACTCCACAGTACCAGAAATTATTTTTTTCTTTGGAGTCTGGACCTTGAGCAAGAAATTTAGACTTTGACAACAAATAGACTACCCCTGGCATAGATCATCTGACCTGCTGGGATCTTCTGAAAGTATTATCACTGTAAGTCATGAGGTGGATTTAGTAAATGTACATATCTTTCAAAAACATTTGACAACATTCCACATCAGAGCTTATCAGCCATGGAAGAGTAACAGAAAAGGAGATAAGACACTGTGCTGGATAAAAAATTGGCATTGAGCTTAGGAAGTATGTCCTACGCGTAGAGGGAAATGCTACAAGTTGAAAATGTGATATGAGTGGAGTACCCCTAGGACCAGTTTTATGATTTGAGTTCATTAAATGGCAGCAGCCCCTATATTTATGTTGTCTAACACTTTACATTATAAAAACTGTTCTGACCACTTCTGGGAGAATCCGAACAACTCCATGGTTTGCAGAAAGGAACTTGAAGTTTGGCAGAGGATTGTCCTGAGGTCAGGAAGGTGCCTTTTGCTGTCACACGGAATATCTCTTCTAGTTTGTCTGAGTTAGAAGCTGTCAACAATTGCTACTTCCCATCTGTCTTTTTCTTCAGTAGAGCTTCCTGGAGGTCGGTCAGGCTTCTATTAGTACTGTGCGTGCATCTTTCTGTAACATGCCACACACAGTTGAACCTCCTGACAGGACACAGGCAGAAAGGATGATCGTTGTTGTCTTCTTTCTGCTGCTGGTTTCCATCTTTGTGGAACCTTTGACAAGGTGTTCTTATCTGGGTACTAAGAGACCACGAGATAGTCACCACAAAAAGTGAGACTGATCTTAATTCTGTGCCTTTCGCAGCCTTTATTATTGAGCAAGGCCTCATGCCCCTCATGAGCTGAGTTGAACCTAAAATTCCAATATGACACACAGTTCCAGCTACACTGCCTCTCAGAAATAAAGTTCTCAATCGAGAAGTACTTGGCTGCGTTGTCTGTAAAGCGTGTGTGTGCACGCAAAATTAGGAATACATGGAAATTTTGGGCAGAAATGCTTCATCTATATTTCAACTCCTCTTTAAATGAAGTATCTGGGGAAGAAAGCAAAATCTTGGGATCTGACTCTCTGCAGCAGCTAACATCCGCTTAGAACAGACTTTGCCTCAGCCCTGGTATACTCTGAAGAACTGTCTGAGATCAGCAAATTCAGCTGCATGGTAGATTTGTTTGAATCCAGCCTGGATACAAAGGCTGGTTTATGGAACTTCGAGCACAACAGGATACACTCTCATTTTGAAGTTGTACCTGCTTTGTGCTTTTCCCCTTACGGTGCATCAGCCTCGTACAATACCAGGGATATCTTCAGCTTGTACAAGACCTAGGATTGTGGGATATACTAAACTGAGCAAAGGTGTCCTGGAAAGTAATGTCTAATTGAAGTTTTTCTTCAGTTTCTACCTGCTGGCAAGGAACTGAGGAAGGCAAAGTAAGCCCTACAAACAGCAGATTGGTACAGAGACCTGTAAGAACAAAGTTCCTGGAATGGAACTATTTTGTGCCAATACCTTAATTCTTCTGTGCTCCTCGTGTATGGCTGCTGTCCAATCATAATAATTTTGTTAGCACAAGTTGAAATGAGAAGATACCCCAAAATGCTTAATTTTCTCCCAAAGAAAATGATCAAACACAATTAAAGTTTACTTCCAATAGAAGTTGTATTAAAATATGGTCAATTACTAGCTCACAATTGTGGGTTTTATCTAACCTGGACATTCTAGTTAAAAACCTGCATTTAGACAGCATATCTGTGCACCAGCATAATCACTGGGACCAACAATGTTTTTAGCATTACATGTTGTCTTTTGAGGACCCCATTAGAATATTGTCATTTATAAAATTGCTGAGCAGTGAAGAGGTAGATTACAAGTAGTAAATATTAGCTTTCTTAGTGTTTTTCTCCACCTTCCTTTTAGCTGTTAGAAGGGGGAGGAAATGAAATGTTAGGTTTAACCGGTTAAAATAAAATGCAGGTTACAAATAGTTTATTGTATTACAATTGTGTTATTGCCTTTTTATTTTTAAATAAGCCTCTCCAACTACATCATAAACCACTTTTGTAAAATACATATTTTCCCCATTTATTTTCATTTTTTAATCTGTTTGCTATGTTTCATAGACTACTACGGCGCTTATTGGCAGGATATGTATACAAGTAAAAACGAAAGTTTCCCTAAAGGATAGCCCCCAAAATAAAGTAATTTGTCTTTTACTGTCTGACATTTAGACCTTAAAATAACAGGGAAATTAAAGTTTGATACAGTATGTATGAATTAATAAAAAAACAACAACCACCTTTACTGTGGCATAATGACTGAGTTACACAAACTAAAGATAAATGATGAGGTCCAAAACATTTTTGTTGTTTCAAGAACGGTCCCACTTAATGTTTTCAAAACCCATTTTGGTTTAAAAAACATTACATTTGCAACTTTCGAGGCCCTCTTTTCTTTCTATACATGTTCTGACAGCTTTTCTACCCAATTATCCTACAAGAAGTTTTCACAAGATAACTCTAATTATAAAGGAAGATTTCATTACCTTAGATACACATTTATAAAATTACGGTGCAAAATTTGTAAACAACCCTAATTAGTTGACATGGATTTCCTTTTGCTGCACATGTCTTACAAAAGAGGAAGGGGAAATACTGGCTGTACCTTTTAAAATAACTGAAAATAGTGCTTTACTGTAATTCAGTTAATTATTAGGGCTGTTGATTAATCATAGCTAACTCAAAAATTAAACGCACTGTTAAACAATAGAATACCAATTGAAATTAAATATTTTGCATGGTTTTTCTACATTTTCATATATATTGTATTCTGTGTTTTATAATTGAAAATCAAAGTGTATATTTTGGATTAAATATTAACTGTAAAAACGATAAGTGTTTTTCGGTTCACCTCATACACATACTGTAGTGCAATCTTTGTTGTGAAAGTGCAACTTACAAATGTAGATTTGTTTGTTACATAACTGCACTCAAAAATAAAACAATGTAAAACCTCAGAGCCTACAAGTCTGCTCAGTCCTACTTTTTGTTCAGCCAATCGCTAAGACAAACAAGCTTGTTTATATTTACAGGAGATAATGCTGCCCTCTTCTTATTTACAGTGTCACCAGAAAGTGAGAACAGGCATTTGCATGGCACTTTTGTAGCTGGCATTTACGTGCCAGGTATGCTAAACATTCATATGCTCCTTCATGCTTCAGCCACCATTCTAGAGCACATACTGCCATGCTGATGATGCTTGTTTTAAAAAAAAAAAAAAAAAGTGTTAAATTTGTGACTGAACTCCTGCGGGGAAAATTGTATGTCTGTGGCTCTGTTTTACCTGTATTCTGCCTTGTATTTCATGTTATAGCAGTCTCGGATGATGATCCAGCACATGTTGTTCATTTTAAGAACACTTTCACTGCAGATTTCACAAAACGCAAAGGAAGTACCAGTGTGAGATTTCTAAAGATAGCTACAGCACTCGACCCAAGATTTAAAAATCTGAAGTGCCTTTCAAAATCTGAGAGGGACGAGGTGTGGCGCATGCTTTCAGAAGTCTTAAAAGAGCAACACTCCCATGCGGAAACTACAGAACCCAAACTACCAAAAAAGAAAATCTTCTATTGGCAGCATCTGACTCAGATAATGAAAATGAACATGTTAGTCCATCAGTGTGGACGCATGTCCCCTGGAACAGTGGTTGAAGCATGAATAGACATATGAATCTTTAGCGCATCTGGCACGTAAATGTCTTGTGATGCCGTCTACAACAGTGCCATGAGAACGCCTGTTCTCACTTTCAGGTGCTGTAAACAAGAAGCGGGCAGCATTATCTCCTGCAAAGGTAAACAAACTTGTTTGTCTGAGCGATTGGTTGAACAAGAAGTAGGACTGAGTGGACTTGCAGGTTCTAAAATTTTACATTTGTTTTATTTTTAATGCAGTTTTTTTTTTACATAATTCTATGTCTGAGTTCAATTTTCTTGATGGAGATTGCACTACAGTACTTGTAATAGGTGAACTGAAAAATACTATTGTGTTTTTACAGTACAAATACTTGTAAGAAAAAATAAATATAAAGTAAGCACTATACACTTTGTATTCTGTTTTAATTGAGATCAATATATTTGAAAATGTAGAAAATATCCAAAAATATTTAAATAAATGGTATTCTGTTAACAGTGAATTAATTGCAATTAATTTTTTTAATTGCCTGACAGCCCTGTTAATTATCTCTAGTTCTGTACAGTACTGCTGTATTCATTTATATGAAAATGTTAGATTAGAATGACCTGAAATGACACTTACATAGACATTTAAATTCAACAGTAACACTCCTTGCACATTAGACTTAATAGCCTTTTCTTTTTGTTTTTAAATGATTTTGGATTCTTGTGCATTTTTCTCTTTAGTGCAGAGATTTAAGTAGCAAAGCAGTCTCTTGTCATTTATGCCCAAATCCACAACTCGGTGTCCAAACTCAGTAATCTAGCCTGTGCACTTGGCAGATGTTTGGGAAAGGGATTTCAGAACAATTTCCATTGTGGTTATAGCTTTCCGAAACATTCACACTTGCTTAGTTCTCTTGGAAGGTGAATCTTTTAAAAGTTTGAGCTAAATCCCCTCTGTTATGAAGTGTAAATAAAATTACTGCTTCTCTGCTGTGGGAAAGGAAAAAACGAACCACACTTTTGACCACAACTACAGCAAAAATGGCCAGATTTTGAAACTTGGTGGGGACATAATCTTCGTGAAGGAGCTGTCTCTTTTCTTGACTTTAAATAAAATTGATTTTGTTGTAGCAAAAATAGGATCATTTTAAAAACTGCAAATTAAACATATACATTGAAAACTTAGAGGCCAGGTCTACACTAGTGGTGGGGATCAATGTAAGGTATGCAACTTCAGCTACGTGAATAACGTAGCTGAAGTCGACATACCTCGCTTGACTTACCTCACCGTGATGACGCCGCAATGTCGACTGCCGCCACTCCCCCGTCGACTCCGCTTCCGCCTCTCGCCGGGGTGGATTATCAGAGTCGAAAGGAGAGCGATCGGGGATCGATTTATTGCGTCTACACTAGATGCGAAAAATCGATCCCCAAAAGATCGATTGCTACTCGCCGAATCGGCGGGTAGTGTAGACCAGCCCTAAGTTAACGGGCATATACTGTGCATGCATGTAGGGCTACTCAGCTGTACAATGATTGGTTCAAGATGCTTCCAGCCCCCGCTAGGAAAACCACCAGAATTTAGCTTCAAATGCCTATCTCTTTATTTAAAAACTAAACACAAAGTATAAGAAATTAGGCCCTGGTACTGCAACTGCATAGGTACGTGCTTAACTTTAATTAGGTAAGTGGCCCAACGGAATCTTTCTAAGTAAAGTTACAGTTAAACAATATTTGAATAAAAATGTGATGGTAAAGTTGCATAGAGTCACAGAGTCAGAAAACATAAAAGTCAAGGTTCCAAGAGTAACATGTAATTTTCTCTTCCCACTTTCCTTAACTGTGGCAATATATTTACTGTTTCTCATTATACATACACCATAAAATAGCAGTTTTCACACTTAAACCTAGTGTACCACACCTAAAATTTAAAAGCATCTCGTGCATCATATTCATAAATTCAATCAGTGCAGTTACAGTGGATTCTTATTCTGATACAGTACTTTAAAATTTAAATTAATCTGTATGCTATCTGATTACAGTTTACATACCACTGTTACATGCATCTCAATTTGTGAACTGCTGATGTAAAATCTAGTGGGTCTGTAACTACTGGACCTTTAATTTTTGAAGTTTTTGGCTTTGTGATTCTATTTTTAATTGTTCAGCCTTACCTAAAAATATCTCTTAGTTTTATTACAGGTACTGTATTCTCTAAATGCGCCTCTGTGGGGAATATGTTCAGCTCCTCTTGCTCTCTCTCTGCTTCTCTATGCCACAGTTTATTGCTCTTTCTGACAGAAATACAAACTTATATTTAATAAAGATCACCACACTGGTAACAGGTATCCATCTCCTATTTGGCACACTTGTTGGCAATCTCTGGCAAGAAGCAAAGGACTTGAATGAGTAAGGAGACAGACCTCCCTGCTCACTGGAGGCAGCTAGCTGAGGATTTAGCCATGCTGGCTAGGCTGCTGTGAGGAAGCTTGCACTACCACTGCCCACGTATTTGGTCAGTGGAAAACTTACGGTGCTACTGCACATGAATGTTTAATAAAAGTTCAGCATTGTCTGAACTAAGAGCATGGAGTTGGATACAAGTGGTCCTGAATTCTAATTCTGGTTGTGTTCCTAACTTTCTGTGTGGCTTTGAGCAAGCCACGTTACCTTTGTTTCTCAAGACTTATCTACACAAACATGTAGTTTTCGGCACGCTGGGCTGTGAATCTACCCCGCACTAGTCTGCCACGGACTAGCTGTCCATGTGGATGCTGGTCATGCACATTAACACTTATTAATGCACTTTGATCTAGTCTTCTTTGAAATGGGACTAGATCAAAGTGCATTAATAGACTGCTAATGTGCCTCAGCAATGTCCACATGGACATTTTAGTCCATGGCAGATTAGTGTGGGGTAGATTCACAGCCCAGTGTGCTGAAAACTAAATGTTTGTGTAGATAAGTCTTGGGTGTCCCCATCCATAAAGTGGAGATTATAGTATTTGCCCACCTGACTCACAGGGGAGTCGGGGACTAATTAGGTAATGTCCATACAGTGCTTTGAACATGTAAAGTACTATATAAGTGGTGTTTAGTCTTTGGGGTTTCCAGGCCATCATCTTTCACGGTTATTAAAGCTAAACTCCCCTCTCACCTCCAAAAATCTTAGCTGTAACTATTGTTTTAAAGGGGAAACTTTTCTAGATTAAATGTACATATTTGATATTCTTTAGCAATTATTGAAAATCTGTTCTAATGGGGCTACTTCGATGAAGCTCTCAGTATTTTGAAATGTTTCTTTCCCTCACACATAGATTTGATGTTACAGAGTCCCTGCTTTGTATTATAATATCCCAGCTTTTCACAGGAATGGTGGGGCCCTGGTTCTGGAACTATACGGTAACCGCTAGAATTAATGCTACCCTATGAACAATGGCATAGATTCTGTAGAGCTAACACTTTTTGTCATGCACAGAGTAACTTGGAAAATGAGAAGTGTCTTTCTAATGATATTTCACAGACAATTGCTTTATTAAAAGACAAAATATCTGTAGTGTATGAAGGAGCAGTAAAAAATCCACTCTGATTGGAAATGAGGTTTTGAGAGTGTTTCACTGTTTACTTAAAACCACAGCTAACTTTCTTTTTAAACAAAGTGTTGTGTTTTTTTTCCCCATTGGTTATTCTAAAACTTAGTGCTGGCTTCACCGTTGCATATAAAGATAGCCACAATGGCGAAAGCGTCTCTTTACACAAGGGTCTGGATTAATTTGGTTGGAACAGCCTTTTGAAAAATGGCTTCCCACCAGAAAATAGAATTGTTTGGGTGGTTATTAGAATCACATGCCAGATAAGGTTATAAAGGTTCTATCTTGGCCATCTAGGACAAACCCTTGTTTCAGGCTCAGGAAAGGTCATGTATCGCTTTTTTCCTTAAAGAAGTTTAATGACTATACCATAACTTGATCATTTAGCAGTTTTACTGACCCTTTTCTCCAAATCTAAATGTATCCTTTTTCATCTTTAGCTTATTATTATCCCTTGGGATCCAGACAAACGCTTCCTTCCCCACTTCTGTACTTGTGCCCCTCCAATCTGATAGTTTCCTCTTTAATTTTATGAAAACTAAACAAATTGAGTTCCCTCATCTCTTAAGATCTTGCATCAGTTTTTTCCCCCATTTCTTTGAACCCTCCCTCTTTGTTAGTTTTGCTCTTGAAGGACATTACATCAGAGAGCTTTGCACTATTTTGAGGGGTTTTCCAATCTAAAATGAAGGGCTGATTAGGGATGTGACCAATCTAGCAAGCAGTGTCTGAATCAGGGAGACAGCTTTGCCAGCAGACAAGATTCTTTGCATTAGGAAGAGGTGACAGGAGAGAGACAGTGGTAATGGGAAAGCCAGTGTTCGGGAGAAGGAGAGCAGGTGGTGGTCACTTCCCCAAGCAAGGATGCCTGTGAGTTGGGGGAGCTGAGCCAGTGGGAGAGTCACAGACATTGTACCCTGGGAAATCCTCCTCCTGTTTCCTTCTTTCAAGAATGCACTACACTCTATAGCTAAAATGGCTACCAGCACAAGGCTATTGCCATTTCAGTCTTAACATTTTATGTGACTTTTTAGTTGTCATGTTTGCTGTACCTCAGATTCCAGATAAGCTCTCAAGTAACATAGTGACAGGTATGGTGTGCAAACCTAGATGAATAGATAGATGCCTCTGGTTGAACATGAACTGACTACAAATAGTTTGTTTCATGTAGCACTGAATGTGATCAGTGAAAAGAAACTGCAAAGAGGGAGTTCCTGAATGTGTCCACAAAATGGGGGGGGGGGGAGAGAGAAAGTAGGAAGGCAGAGACCCCATTGGGTCTCTGGCCTATATAGTGAAGGGAAATGGGAATAGCTAACTATTAAAGCAATGTTTAAAAAGGGACATGAGTATAACACTAGTGCTATGGGTCTGTGCGAATGCTGGGAGAATGGGTAATAGGCTGGAAAAACAAGAGTTTCACATCCATGAAAATAATTTTGATTTACTTTGCATCACATAACAGTAGAGCACATTCAAACAGAAATAGCCCAGAAGTACATGTTAAAATAAATGTTAGAAAAATAGGGTGTGGTGGAGGAAGGAGTATTTTCCAGACTAGTTAACAAGGGAAGAGGAGTTACTTAATGAAGCAGGTGTCAGCTATATCAGCATTGAAAAAAATTGTAATAATGGGAAATTTTCAACTGCTGTATTATTTTGTTAGATAAGACACTTTTATAAAGGCAGGGTCTTAGACTTTATGAGATAATTAATTCTAAAAAGTGGAGAAAGTAGCACGGAAATTTGCAATCCCAGAAATTTGGGAGCTGGTGACAAAAAAGCTGAAGCTAGATAAATTCAGACTAGAAATAAGACTCAAATTTTTCACAGTGGAGGTAATTAACCATTAGAACAACTTACCTGGGGATGTGGTTCTCCATCACTTGAAGTCTTTAAATCAAGAGTGGATATCTTTCTAAAAGATCTGCTGTAACTCAAACAGAAGTTATGGGCTTGATGGAGAGATTACTGGGTGAGCTTCCTTAACTGGTGGTATACAGGATGTCCAATTACATGATGATCATGGTCTTCTGGCCTTAAAATCTATGAATCTTTGATGAAAGGTATCGTTTTTATGGAGCAAAATGGCAAATTTCAGTGAGCAACTTTAGATTTCTTATTAAAATGCATATTAAAATGGCCAGTATTGACCAAGCAATGTTTTATAGACGCTGTAACCATTTTAGTAGAAGCTTGAAGAGAGAGAGAGAGACACTTTCCACTACCTTTTCGGCTTGTGAGAACATAAGAATGGCCATACTGGATCAGACCAATGGTCTGCTTTGCCTGTTATCCTGTCTTCTGACAGGGGCCAGTGCCAGGTGCTTCAGAGGAATGAACGGAGCAGGCAATCATTGAGTGATCCATCCCCTGTTGTCCACTCCCAGGTTCTGGCAAACAGAAGCTAGGGGCACTTCAGAGCATGGTTTTTGCATCCCTGCTCATCCTGGCTAATAGCTATAGAGGACTTTGCCTTGAAACATTCCAGGAATACAAGGATAACTTTTGTCTCAAATTAAAAACACAACAGATTTCAATAAAACAACATAAACATTTTAGAACTCCTACCCTAAGAGGGGGGTGTGGGTGGGTTTTTTTTTTTTTTTTTTTTGTCCAATTAAATTTGTTGTGCTGTAGCATGTTGAATAAATGGAAACTGGTATTATACTCCTCTGTTTATCGTTTAGTTTTGCGGGACAAAATCTTTCTACAATAGGGGACTTTTTTCAAAAATTCCTGCTCTGGTTCAGCTCCAGTTGTGTTAATGTTGGGAGCCATTATTGTAGCTGGGCCACTGGTTGCCTATGGCATTTTAAGCAACATGTCAGTTAGACCTGCTGAGTATGCTTAGATGTTATGACTTTTAAATACCTTCTTGTTGACAGTAGATGAAGGATTGGAAAAAATTACACAGGAAATGGTAGTACAACAAGCAAAGGAAGGAAAAGTTTAATCAAGATATTCATGCATCCTGGTAACGACATTATAGTTACACTTAAAGAGAAGGCATTTTCTGTAAAAGCCCTTGTTCACATTACTTAAAGCATGCCTCAAGGCTGAAAATTCTCACACTTCTCTTGAAAGGTGAATTGTCTTCAGTTCAAAGGTGAACTGAGGAAATGATTTGTTGTGGAGGTCATAAACCCTGAAAGGATTTGAAGAATGTCCTTAGCTTTATGTAAACTTCTCTGGACTTCTAACCTCCATGTAAACTCTGGGGAAGTTTAGAAACCACAATATGAACTTGGACTGGGTCAAAGATGCCTTTCCAGCCTTCCATCCCAAACATATGCACAATGTCCCCAGCATCATTTCTGAAACACACAATCCCACCACACACACATGAATTAATGGATTTATGTCATGGAGAGTTTCTAAGCTGTACAGGGACTCCATATGCTTTTGCTAATGGCATGTGGAGTCCCTGTACAGCTTAGAAACTCTGGCCTAGGAGTGAAGACTTCATAGTCCAGCTCTGAATCAGCTGGGCTGAAAGGTATGAAATGTGCAAGTGTAGTTTTGAGGTAATTTGGGGGCAAATCTAGCAATCAGGAATCCAAAGAAGGCTAATGAAGACAGGTATAATCTAATATAATGGAATATATACTTCCATATAACTAGGGGGGCTATTGTTTTATTTTTGATTTAAATTTTAAAAAAAACCCACAAGCAACTTTCTAGCGAGGAAGAACTCTAGATTAAATGTGCAAGTGAGGGAAAATACTTCAAAGAGCATTGACATTTTTAACAAACTGAATGCTAGGCAATTAGTCAAGTTAAAATAAGAAAAGTTGAAAATTACAGAAATGCAGAGTTAACAACGTTCAAACCACCTCATTTCCACAGGCTGCTCTTCTCCCTGTTCACTTGATCTCTTAAACATTTTACACCTTGTTAGTTTGGTCACAAGCCCCTGAGGCTGGAGATATCTTAACCCCCCTATACTTTGTCAGTTTGCTTGCAGACTTGAAGTCTGCAACTGCTGTGTTTCTCTGTCGTTTATGTGGCAGGCTTTCATAGGGGAACCCAAATGCATACAGGGCTTTAGGTGGTTGAAGCTGTAGGAAATTTGACTTCTGTAGATAATAAAATGTTTAAATGGTCAGAGATGACATGCAACTTGATAGTGGGGGGCACAATTTAAAGGTTCTGATGATATGCAGCAGGGTTCAGGGCAGGGCATATAAATCCTGGGAGAAATCAGGGGGGAGGGGGCATGTCCCCATCTCCCTGCGTCTCCTCTGTAAATGGCAGTTAAATTTCCAGCAGCTGTCATGAAGGAAGATGGTATGAAGGCTTGGTGATATATGAAGAGTGAGAAGAGAGAGATGGTTTTGTAAGTGAAGGGTGAATTGGTGTGTTGTCTGTGCTCATGCACATGGCTTTGGTAAATACAATACAGAGTAGACTGTCTTGGAGGTATTGGCTCACTGCCAGCATTGGGATGCCTGTTGTATAGGCATATGGTAGTTTAGTGAGTTTAGGCAGAGGATGACCGGGGGGGGGAGTTTTATCGTAACAGAATTACCTTGCTTTCTAGTGTTTGTTCATTTAACTGAAATATTCTTTTTAAAATATTTTCCTCGCTAGGAATTTTCAGTTTAATAATGTATTTTTTTCTCTGGGAATTTAAGTATTACTTCTAGTTTGTTTTATTTATTTCTGAGATTCAGTATGTTTATATAGGGATACACAAATAAGTTAAAACACTTTTAAAAAAAATGCTATTAACCTTTGTCATAGATCTGACACTTTATAAACTCTTCCTACAGAATCACACTGGACCACTTGAGTAACACCATCTAGAATAATACAAAATACAGTTAGAGAGTCTTACATTTGGATTTCCTGACTTTGTGGGTGGAAGATCTCACCATAATGTTGTATGAGCACAGTTTTTGTATTCAATTGGGGGACAGTTCTTACTTGTAAACAACTATTGATGAACAGATTAAACAATAGAAATGTTGCAGCAGGGAAAGTTCCTGCATTTTGCAAGTAGTGAAACTGGAAGATGCAAATGTTTGTGGTTTTGGAGCTACTAGAATTCTTAAATAGGTTTAAGAATAGCTATTGTTGAACATTCTTTAGTTAGTTCTGCACCTGTATTGACTGTAAGGGTGAAGTAAGGGAGGTGACTCCTATTAATTCAATAATTCAGCTGTAATTAAGCTACGATTGTAAATAAGCATTGAATTTATGAGTTCAGAACTAAAATGAATAAATTTCAGCAGCAGCAATGGTAGATGCTCTGTAATGTCTTAGTTAGTTAGTCACAGCTAAGCTCCTTAAGTTAGTGCAGAATTACTTTTTTCTGTTGTCCTTTTGCAAATGTCCATTTGCTACAAATCTATATATTTTTCTGTCTTATGGTTTTTCTCAAGTTTCAAATGTAACAGTTTGCTTAGCCTTTCTTTTTCCTTTCTAAATTACAACAATATTAAAAGACACTTCAGCTCTAGGAAGCCTTATCTTCTTCATTGTCAGGGAGGTGGAGTGGATAGTTTTAAAGGATCTCTTCCATCTCTAACTAATTCTGTGATTCTGTTATGGTTTGCCTGTTCAAGATAGGGTCTGTGTTTATACAGTGCCTCACATGATGCGGGCCTGACCTTCTTTGGGGCCTCTGAGCATTACTGCAGTATAAATATTAATAAAGAATGGCAAGCAGATAGTTGGCCTGTGTTTCTGGAGGGCCTAAAAATGTAAGTGTAATTCTCCTGTTTATTCTGGGTAATTAAAATTTGAGTGTCTGTGTGAAAAGAAATACACTGTACTAGTTGAATAAGTTGTCTTTAATGGAACTAAGCTGATTTACATAAGATGAGGATCTGGCCCTGTTAGAGAAAACCATTGTGGTTGTGTGTGTTGTTTTGGGGTAATCACACAAAAGAAAAAAATATTTATTTTTGTTTTCATTTCATATTTATCAGGGATCCACTGTTTGTGCATTTTTCCTCTTCCTTATCCTGTGAAAAACTCTTTCTGCTGAGCTGATACGATGCCCCTAAATCAGGAAGCACCAGGCAAAAGAACTGTCAGTCTTGTGGAAGAATGGTCCAAAATGACTGGGGTGCTGAAAATATTCTTCTGCTGAGCCCTCTTACTTTGGCTTTAGTATTTGTGCTGTTGCTTTCTTTTTTTCTGTTTTTGTTTTTATCATTACATGTAACAAAATAAGAAAATAGCACAAGAAAAAACTAGAATCAGACCCTGAAATGTGATGGGCCTCCTTTTTTCTGCTAGGCCTATCTCTCCTCTTCTGTGATTCCTATCCTTAGGGTCAGGCCTTCTGGACCAGAGCATATCATCTGTCTGTCTGACCGATAGTCTGATTTTTATATAAGGTGGAGGTAGAAAAGACCTTCTGGGTCCAAAGGTTCTCCTCGTTTCACTTGTGACCCTAACTTCCAAATCCCACACTTTTTTCTCTCTTCTCTCCTCATCTTTGTGGTGTTTGTGTATTTAAGCCAGAAAATCTCCATAGGTTGTAATGCAATAAATGTGATATGTTCTTAAAGTTTATTGTGCTTTTTATGACACTTTTGTTTGGTGTATATAAACTTCTATTTCTTTGAATTAAAAATATAAATTATACTTCTAAATATTCCTTACTAAAAATGCCATGAATTGCATATTACCCAATGCTTTATTAGTTCATTAATCTAATTACTAAAAAACAGTTTATATTTGGAAAGTTTCCTTTGCAGACAGAAGGACCAAAAATATATTTTTTTAAAATTAAAGCTTATATTGCATAGAAATATTGGTGACTCCCAGTAAAGTGTTTGCAAAAACTGCTTAAGAATCATGGATATAGTCCATCTTCCCTAGGGGCCAGTGCAGTATTGTTCTTAACAGTACAGCTTTTTAGTGCTTTAATCAGTCTAGATTTAAACTGGTCAGTCAGGCTTCTGCCCCTCCCCATGTTTTTCCTGTTCCAGTCTACTGGTATATGCCCAGTTCTTCCAGATTTTCAAAAATTATTCTGTGGTTCAAGGAAGTTTATTGCTCCTTAATAATAATTAGAACTTTGATTGTTCTTTAACCCGATAGGATCAATACTATCTGGGCAGCTGACATATGTTAAAATTTTTCAAGTAATCCTTTATCTACTTTTTATCAACACCTACATTTACAAGGTCTTCATTATGGTATTTCCTAATTAACCAATCATTTTTCTTTATTTTTCTTAAGGACAACCTTTAAAAAGCAGTTTAGCAATTCAGCTACTTCAGAATTATAATAAACACTGGTAATGACTCACTTAAAGTTGTATAAGAATTCAAGAGCCTTCACTTCTTCCCATTCATGCCTCTACTCCCATGGTGTGTGAAATAGATTGACTCCCATTCATCTCATTAGTGCTCAGGTACTTTTGGAAGGAGATCCCATATTCAAGCATTCTGAGCTTGTCCTCTAGCTAGATGAATGAAGGAATACTGTGTTTCTTCTTCCCATCACCCACCTTCTGTTCCCATTTCCCAAGTGTTGTTCTCCTATGTTGTCCTAGCTTCAAGAATATTTGTTAGGTAGATCCCTATATTCATACGTTTTTAAGGTCAGAAGGGACCATTATGATCGTTTAGTCTCACCTTCTGTGTAACAGGTCTGAGAATTTCATACAATAATTCCTGCATCAACCCCATAGTTTCTGATTGAACTAGAGCATATCGTTTAGAAAGACATCCAATCTTTAAATAAAGACTTCAGGTGATGGAGAATCCATCATATCCATAGTAAGTTGTTCCAATCATTACCCCAACTATTAAGAATTTTGCAACTTTATTTCCAGGCTGAATTTCTCTAGTTCCATCTTCCAGCAACTTGGTCTTATTATAACTTTGTCTACTAGATTAATGAGCCATCTACTATCAGAAATCTCTTCTCCGTGTAGGAATTTATGATACTGGTCAAGTCACTTCTTAACCTTCTTTTTGATAAATTACATAGATTGCACTTCTTAGATTGCTTTCCAGACCTTGAATCATTCTTGTAGCTCTTCTTTGAAGACTTTCCCGATTTTCAAAATCCTTTTTGAAGGGTGGACACTAAAACTGGACATAGTATTTCAGTAGTGGTCTCACAAATGCTGTACATAGAGATAATAATGTCACCTCCCTACTCCTACTCTATATTTGCCTGCTTATGCATCCAAGGATTGAGTTAGCTTTCTCAGTCACTACATTGAATTGGGAGATTATATTCAGTTGGTTTCCACTATAACCCCGAAGTCCCTTTCAGAGGGGCATTCCAAAATTCCTCCATCTTGTGAGTGTGATCTACATTCTTTGTTTCTAGATGTATGACCTTGCATTTGGTGGTATTAAAATAGTTCAAATGATCCCATCTTATCAGGCAATCTAGATCACTGTCTAGAATTGAACCTGTCTGTAGAATTATTTACCACTCCATTAATTTTTGTTTCATCTGCAACTTTATCAACTATGATTTTATACTTTCTTTCAGATCATTGATAAAGATATTGAATATCATTAGACCAACAACAGAGCCCTGCAGAACCCCACTAGAAACACCCCCAGGAGGAGATGATTTCCAAATCCTTCCCATTCATCTAGTCAAATGAGCGTATTGTGTGAGAGGAAGCAGCTCCTAAGCATTTTCTTGGCTTGGGCAGTTAATATAGAAATATGTTCAGGCACGTGGTAGCTCACTGTTCTTGCACAGCCCAAATGTTTGCAGCTGTGCAAGATTTTTCTAAAACATGTTAGGGCTGATCTACACTAGCCCCGAAATTCAAAGTAAGATACGCGACTTCAGCTACGTGAATAACGTAGCTGAAGTCGAAGTATCTTATTTCGAACTTAAAAGTACTCACCCCTGGTCCACACCACGGCGCGCAGGCTCCCCCGTCGACTCTGCCTGCTCTGTTCGTGGAGCAGGATTACCAGCGTCGACGGGGGGCACTTCCTGGTTCGATTTATCGCGTCTAGACAAGACGCGATAAATCGAACCCAGAACATCGATCCGACGCCTCCGACGCGATGGGTAAGTGTAGACCTACCCTTAGACACTTCATCTGTTTGGATGAGGGCTGAGGTTTCGGATCTTCAGGTGACTGTCAACCTTTTTTGCTAATATCTTTCTGTAAAGTGGCTCTGATTGCCCAACAGGATTAATCACATTGAAGTCAGCCTAGAAGATGACCCACATGATTACTACTCTCACACTGGCATAGTAGATATAATGAAAAGACATATTACAGAGTAAAGGGAATTATACTTGTTGGAGTCTTCTCTTCCTCTCTGCCAGCTTCGCTTCATTTCTTAGGAAGTTGTTTGGGAAGTCTTTTTGACTGATGGGAAAGAAGTGGACCTATACCGTAGAGACGTTAGCGTTTTTGCTTTCTGCTTCCTGGTAGCTGGAATCAACAGCTCAGTGTTAGGAGTTTTATATTTAAAGATGAGATGACTACATTAAATACACAACTGTTGGTAAGTAAATTCACCCTATCGCTTTCCCATATTATCAGGGAAAGTCTAAGTATGAGCCTAGTCCTATATGTTTTAGCAGTTCTGTGTATTTCTAAATTTTAAAATAGGACAACATGAGAGCCTATTGAATGCCTTTTTGGCATTTGTGGTGAGGATTAGAGGAGATTGCTTGTTCACTGTATTAAATACGCTGTTTACTTAACAACCTTGTATTGTGTGGGTGACGTTGCACTTAGTTCCCCTCCATTTTTATTTTGTAATTCTATACTTCTGGCCCTTCCCCTTCCAAAAGGCTACTTCATATATCAAGCAAAAAAAGCTGTATGATGTGCACCCAACTCCATCCAAGACTGAGTGGATCATCTTTGCCACCTGCTTAATCTCCTGAGTCTGCTTCTGAATCTAATTCCCCCTTATTGAAAACACCGCACACCAGGTCAGCTGTTCAGATTCTTTTCATCCTGATTCATTCCATTTGTCATTAAACTTGTATGTATCAAAAGTAACTGTATAGTCACATCCTAACTAAAGAACCTCTTGTTCATATCATTTTGTTTCTAAGATAAAGAAATTTTGGTTGGGTTGGGAGGGAGTTGTTTCAAATAAGGGGATCTACTGCAAAACTAGGTCAGAGATTCAACAGAGAGTAGGGGGAGTGGTACACAGGAGTCTAATATTCAATATATTCAAGTCCACAGATACAGATTTTATATTTTCAGTAGCTAGTTTAAAAATATGGAGTCCACTCTTCTCTGATATACACACAAATGTCATTGATCATGTAAGTGGCACCTGTGCATTGGCTGATCTTGGAGTCCTTTTTTAGGCATTTTACAATTCAAACTAAGATAAATTGTAAATATTTGGGCAGCTCTCTATAGTCTGATGGCACAGTCTTCCCGTATGAGACAGCATGTACTAATTCATGTTGTATACCACGAAAATCACAGTATTCCCTTAGAAACCTCATAAACTTATTCACATTATATACCATAGTAGACCCCATTTTCCTTCTAAATTTTTTTGACCTAGTTCTTTTTCTGTAATTTCATTTTCTGGCATTGATTTCTGTGCCCCTGTTTTTTCTCTCTTGCTAGCAGTGAGACTTATGCAGGATCCTTAAAGCAAATTCTTAACTTCCTTCAGTGCAGTCTTTTCTATAAGGCTCTCCTTCCTGCATCTCCTCTGAGGTCAGTTGCCACACTGAGAACTAGAAAGGGTTTCCTATTCTTGCTGCATATTGAACTGTAGTCTTTAGCAATGCGTTAATTTGTACAGTTTACATTTGCACAAGCTCCATGGGGTTTTATGTTGCTTGTATATTTTAGCCGCAGGTTTGATATTTTTCAAAACAATATAATTTACAAGATGGCAGAGGAAGGAGTATTAAACAGGGATACCTTTCCCCCTCCCCCCCGCAATTAACACACACATTTTTATTTATTTATTTATTTGGTGGGCAAGGTTAAGCCTTTGTATTTATTTCTGCAACTAGTTATGGTCAATTTAAATAAGTGAGTTCCAACTGTTCTTTTTGACAAGATGGTTTTTTATTAAGCAGTGAAATTAATCAAATAGTCACATTACAGGATGGATTTTACTTAAAGCTCAAAAATATACTTGCGTAATAAATTATTGATGCCTTCTCAATTTTTCCCCAGTATTGTGAGTTCTTTCTATTGTGCATGATAGAGGAGACCTGCTGAGTTTGCAAATAATTTGACTTGAAATTGCTTCAAATAATTCTGCTTTTTTGGCTTTTTTGTACCTAATCAGAATTGATGTGACTGAAGTGCAAATCTTCATAATAATCATGCATTTACTGGCCGTGATTGGAGGACCACCTTTTTGGCAATCAATGGTAATTTTGCTCATATTGTATATTAAGTTTAATGTATATTTCTGATTATTCTGCTTCTTGTCTTGTCTTTTCTAATCTGGTATACATTTGGAAGAGCACCATATTTAGAACAATATCAGTTTTCTTTGGGAGGAAAAGATCTCATTTTCCCATAAGATTAAAAGATTTGTGTTCTTGAAGAACTTGAATGAATTTCATATCTAACAAATGGCAGTGATGGTGCATTCGGTTTTACCAGCAGCACATGAAAAACAGTCATTCTTTTGCATGCTGTACCATCATTCATGTAGAATGATCCAAAATCACTTTACAGACTTAGGTCTACCAATAGAAAATTACTTTGTCCACCAATGAAAACCTGCACCTCTGGATGAACTGTTTGACATAGATATCAACAATATATAACAATTTTAGGTCAGAAAGAGAAGAATATTTTATCAAATTGAAATTACAGGGGGAATTTTTGGAATGCAGCATGTAATTGCCCATAATTGCAATTGGTCAGAACACAGGTGCTAACACTCTCTCCCTGATGAAAATTGCCTTAAGGTTTTTAATGACTGGCCCCAATCCTGTAAGCTGATCTGCGTGGTTGGATCCATGCACCCGTACAGATCCCAGTTGATTTTACTGAGGCTCAGTGTGGGTATAAGGTACTGCCTATTTGGATCAGCTTGCTGGATTGAGGCCTAAGGGTGCTCAGCAACGCAGTTTTATATCAGCACCATCTAAACCATCCTGGGGTGCTGGTGCAGAATTGACTCAGAGCGAAAGTGCTACATAATGAGTTGCCAGCATTACCTTCTGAAGCATGATTTCCTTGAAGGTTTTCTGTTCAGGTGCTGACCTGGCCTGATCTTACTTAACTTCAAAGAGCTAATGAAATCACTTCCTACGGTGGTCTGAAAAAAATTCTCATTAATTTTAGAAAAAAGCATCAAAATGTTCAAAAAACAATTAACAGTGATTCTTTTAGGGTGAAATATGTTGCACTGTAGCACAATTAATCTGTTACAGCCAAATAGATTCTGAAATCTACACTGCCATATACAGAATGCCCAAAATAAGGTCCTAACTCAGTTAAAGATCTACCAGGCTTCTGCCACAGCATGTATTTGATTTCAGAGCTTGTAGACAAACATAATATAAGTAATGCCACCTGAAGGATGTGATTGAAGTCTTGTGAATTCATGTAGACAGAACTACTTCTCAAAAGTGTATTGTCTTGTCTTGTCTGTAGCAGCTATTTGAGCATGATGCCTGACTGCCATTAAAACAAAAACACTTCTGTACTATAAAATAACTGCTCGCTTTCTGTTTCCAATTATTCTTAAAAACTACTTTGCTGTAATAGCTATTTCTGGTACAATTCAGTGTGAAGGAAACTTGCTTATATTATTGCTTAGAGCTTGGAAAGTCTTCCCTTTATTATTTAACACATTTCATTCTTTGAAGCAATTTTTGCTGCAGCAAATAGCTATTAATTTATAGATTTCTGGATGCATTTCTTCAGAAGACAAAAACTTTTTCCCAGGATTGCCATGGGAATTATGACTTTCCCTGATATTTCATTCAACCTGCCCTGATATTTCAGTCAACCTGTGTTTTTATTTTGTTATGTATTTAATTTTTGACAGAGAAAAAGACATTGTTTGTTCACCTCTCACAGAGGGATTTGGGGTTTATTTCTGTTTGAAAGACCTATTTTATTTAGTTAAAATATCTCAGCTGTATACTCAAACATTCCACTTTTCCCTCTAATAATTAGAAAGCAGGCAGATTCTGAGATAGTTAACTGTCTGTGCTGTCATCCGTTATTGCTTTTTATTGGCCTTTTGTATCCCAGTAAAATATGCAGTATACTCGCTTCCATCTCTCTGTCTATGAAGTTTCTCTTTAAATCTGGCTAAAACACCACTGCATTCTATAAGACTCCTGAAATCCAGTGTTTTCTGAGAGGTGGTGAGTATTACTGCAGGTGAGATTCCCATCTGGTGGGTTTCAGTGGAGTAGTGAGGTTAGGTGGAGCTCTTAATAGATTATTCTTTGGATTTTGTTCATGTTGTACTGGAAGTGAAATAAAATGCAACAATTACTTTCATTACTTAGTAAAAAATACTATTTTGTTGAATGTGCCTGGGTATAGATTTCATGTAATGTAAGGTAGGTCTGGTTTTGAGCTCAATGACTGTTGTTATTCCTGTTCCAGCAATAATAGATAGAAAGTATATGTATTTCTGAATTAAGGGTGGAATTTGACCCCTGTGCTCCAGACCAGCACTGAGCACTACTCAAACCCCACCTGAATCGTCCAAATAAAGACTTCAGGGGTGCATGAGCCTTGGGCAGGTCCTCTGCACCAGGGTCAATTTCACTCTGATAGTGTAGAGTGGTGGAGAGGTGTGAGCATGAGCCTGTGAACCCAGAATTCAAATCTAAGCCTTGACAGCCACTCACTCTGTGACATTGGGTAAATTACTTAAGCCTTCCTTATCTGTTTCCTTATCAGTAAAATAAGGATAATGCCTCACATGGGCACTGTTAGGATTAATTAATTAGGGTAATATTTATTAAATGTTGTATACGTGCTATACATTATTTTTAATTCATGTAGTAAGTGGAGTTTGCCATACATAAGAGAAGAGCTGAAGACAATGTAGAAAGGCGGTCAAGAAATTTGTCTAATGCTTTACTAGGCAAAAAGATACTCTCAGGTAATTGGAAAGTTTACAGGGAGGAGAAGTTGATTTAAACCTTCCACCATGACTAGCCCAGTTTGTTCTGCCACACTACCTCCTATTAATCTGAACTGTGAAGGAAAAGAATCAAATCACAAGAAATATTTATAGAGAGAAATACCACTATTTAAATGTGTTCTCTTCTATGGAGTGGTATTGCTGGAATCTTTCCTGGCCCCTAATGTGTTCTTCCGTGGTGCTTTTCTTTCCCCTCAGCATTGCTCTTTTGCCTGTCTGCATCTCAGTCATGGTTTGCTCCACTACTTCATTGTACCTCACTCTGTATGAATCCTGTTCCATTGACAGCCACTAACATCGATGACAGAGGTATCTTCACATGTGGTACGCAAGTCTCTAATCCCTGCCCCCATCCCTTCTCTTGTCTCATCATTAACTATTCCTTCTCCTCTGCCTCCTTTCTCTCCACGTTTCAATGTGTGCTGTCAGTCAACTTTCTCTTGACCCTTCTTGCTGCTTTAACGGTCTCCCTTCTTCCCTACATCTCCAATTTCCTAGAGCATGGGATCTTGATAACATCCGGTCAGAACTCTTCTCCCCCTTTTATTCTTGATTCTGATTCTGATATCTTCTGTGTTCTGCCTTTCACCCTTCAACTTGTCCCCTTTCCTTGACCACATCTCATCTTGATGACTGTCATTCTTGACTCTCTCTCAGATTTCCTCATTCTCCCGTCTGACCGGAGGTTTTGTTGATTGTGAACATATTGAGCTATGCGTCAGTTATATGTAGGCTTGGATGAATTCAATTTTAATTTTTTTTTATAATTTTGATGGATTATATTGATGTTTATTTTTAAGGTTTCTCTTCTCCCCCCCCCCCCAAATTTTTATCAGTTTAAAAAATATTCACAGTTGTGGAAATTATGGGAAGGTCAAATAATGGGGGGGGGTGTCAGACAATAATTATCTAATGACAGGAGACATTGAGATTCAAAAAGTTAAAGCTTTACAACCGTTAAAACACAAATTGTCTACATCACATGTCAAAATATTCAGAGTATATATCCTTAAACTGTAATAAGTTCTCAAGTAGCATTTTTTTTTACTTTGCCTGTCTGTAAACTTTGATTATTGTATATGGTAATATTTTTTCATTGGCTGGTATGTGCAGTGAAATCAACATTTACTGATCAAAATCTAGTTCTTCCAAGACTTGTTATAGGAGGTAAACAAATTAAAATGAGTCCTGAATAAGCATCCCAAACTCATTTTCCCTTGTGAATGAATCTGGATTTGAACACTGGTTGCCCAAGAACGGATTAGAGCACTTACCCACTGTGACATTTATTTTTATTAACATGCTTACTTCTCTGTGGCAGAATTGGAATACCATTACTTTTGAGCAGGCTGCACTCTATTTTTGAAGTTGGGTATCCTGTTGTTGCAGCAGCATAACCAGTCTTGATCAACTTCAAAGGATTTAATAGAGAAGCATCATTTACCTGAAGAAGATCTGACCTGGGACTCTTTTCAGCACTATACATTCAGTCCTACTAAGTGTTGCACACCTTTAACTCCCACTGAAGTCAGTGGTCAACACCTGGCAAGATCAAGCTATGTGTAAAGGGCAAATGTGTAGTATGGACTACAATTATATATGGAATACCAAAGAGCAAGTAAACCTGTGGTTTTATCTCTGCCTCCTTTAGCTAAACACTGTAAAGACAGAAGTGTTAATAAAGTATGAGGTTCATCCTCCAGCACAACTCTATCTCCTGTTTCCTTCTTTGGCTCATGCCATCCATTTGTCTCTGCTGTTCATAATCTTTGCATAATCTTTGACTCAGAACTCTTCCGACATTTACTTTATCTGCAAATCGGTTTGTCACGGCTTTGCACCATTAAGTTAATATATTACTTCCTTCACTCCACCACTGCGAAAGTCTTTGTCCATGCCTTCATCTCCTATCACGTAGGCTCCGTTTACGCTGGGCAAAAATAGGACCTTGTAATTAACCACTTGGTGCATCTCCATCAGTGATAGCAGTGGTGGGAGCCGTAATATAGATAAGGCTCAGGTGGAATCAAACATTTTTATCATTATGTGGTCTCACTCTGCTCTAAGCCCTGTCCACGTTACAGCTTCCACTGTCCATATTGTCCGTTGTTCCTGGAGCTGCCCTAGTGGTGAATTATAAATCCTGTTTTTTTGCCAGTGTACATGACCTCTTGACTATTGCAACTCCTTTCTCTGTGGCATTCTGGAACCTCCTCTGTCCAGATTCCACCATGGGCAGAATGTTACTCTTGTTCTTCTCTCCTCACATGTACAAAGAAGCACAACCCAATCACCCCATTCTCAAATACTTCCACTGACCACTGAAGAAAGCATCATTATTAAAACAGATGGCAGTACGGGCAGGCTGTTTAATAAGAGTGGTACAAGCTCTGGAGCACCTCTATGAGTAACGGTGTGTTTGTTACTGAATTTTTCAGTTCAGCTAGCTCTCTCCACCCTGTTGCAGTTTCACTGTCTGAATCTTATCTTTGAGCAGAAGTGCAGAGTAAAGCAGGTTGGGTAGGAGGGGTACCTGAGATTGTTCAAAAGAGCATAATTAGAACTTCCTACTCAAGTGGAACTCCAGCGTGCAGAGCAACAATCCGGTGAAGTGCTGTTACTCCCTCCTCCTCCGCTTGGTATTGGTTGTAGGCTCCATATGGGCAATGCATGGATAGAACTACAGAGCCAAATTAGTCTCTAACTGCACTTTGTAATTCGACAAAAAATCTGCATGAACCCACTGAATTCTAATTCCAGTTTCAGCCACTCATTCAAAGTGAACTTGGGTGAGTCACTTCCTGTCTCTCTCTAAAATGGGGATAATAAAGTACCAAAGATGGGGGTGTGTATGGACTGATTAATGTTTGCACAGTGCTCTGAAGTTGTAAAGCATGATGTAAGTGCTAAGAATTATCTATTAGAAAAGCCTCAAAGCCAGATTGGGCATGCAATTCAAAATACTGAAATAAAAACAATTTGAACCCATTTAGGGTCCCATATGAAATAGACGTATGGGGACCTTCACTACGGAGCATGTCTACTCATTTTGGAAGAGGTATGAGTGTAGATGCTTGTTACTGGAGGGTTCAAGTGGTTCTTTAGCAGTTGGATGGATAAGGTTGGGGCACTCTTGTTGCTGGGTGGTTCCCTCTCTTCTTATAATTACTTCTGCGCCCAAGGCACTATGTCGAAAAGATGAGAGAGGATTATTAGTCTTCCTTCCCAGCCCATCTTGCCCTCATTTCTCACTCCCTTGCTACTAACCCAGCCACCCACTCCCCTCTTACTCTGAAAAGTAATCTTAGTGGCTGGTTGCCTCTCTGCTGTTCCCGATCATGACTCCTCTCATTATACCTGGTCTGTCCTCTGGGATGTGGTCCAGTTTATGGGTCTTCACACGTTAATCCCTACTGAGATCTGGCTTCTCCCTGCACTAAGTGTGGGGTCTATCCTTTGGCCCGTACTAGGCCTCTGTTCTTTCCGTGCTGAGGAACCCCTGGCTCAGGTTTTACATATTGGTTGATAAGTGTCCAGCATTGTGAAGGATAATATTAGGAGACAGAGATTCTGCTCTGTGACTGTTCTTCTCCAGTAATTAAATATAAAAGCAAATGGATCGGGGAATTTTGCTAATATGGTGAGTGAGAAAATACAGCTTCCTCCCAAATTCCTTTCCTAGAAATTTAAACCGATATTAATTAATTTTTGGGGAGAGAGGAAATCCCAAATGTGGAGTTAGAAAAGTGGAGTGTTTGAGTTTACTTGAAATTGGTAAACATGATTTTAGATTAATTGTACATATTTTAATCTTTTTATTTCTCTATTGTCAAGATTCCAGTGCTGAATATTCAAATGAAAATATTCCCAGCTCTTTGTACTGTTGCAGGAACCATATTCTCCTGCACAAACTATTTTGGTGTGATCTTCACAGGTGGTGTTGGCAAAAATGGATCAACTATAGCTGTGAGTGCTTTGTTTTGTTTTATAAATCTATTATGTTACCTTCTTTTCTGAGTGCTCTGTAGTTTGCATGATGGTTTATAGAAAATTGATATGCTTTCAAGTGTGTTAATTTAATGTCTGCTTTTGGTGTAAAATCCACTTTACATAGTTAACTAGCTTGAAAAAAGGAATAAATCTTGTCTAAATGAAAATAGTAGCTTTTGGAATTGAGAAAAGGTTTTAAAAGGATGGATTTGAAATAGGTGAATGATAAAATCACCTCCTATGCTTTGACATTAGTCCTATGTACATACAAAATGATGGGGTCTAAATTAGCTATTACCACTCAAGAAAGAGATCTTGGGGTCCTTGTGGATAGTTCTCTGAAAATATTTGCTCATTATGCAGTGGCAATCAAAAAAACTAACCAAAAGTGAGGAGCCATTAGGAAAGGGATAGATAATAAGACAGAAAATGTCATAATGCCTCAATATATAAATCCATGGTACACCCACATCTTGAATACTGTGTGCAGATCTGGTCGCTCCATCTCAAAAAAGATATATTAGAATTGGAAAAGGGGTGGAGAAGGACAACAAAAATTACTAGGGGTATGGAACAGTTTCCGTATGAGGAGAGATTAAAAAGATTGGGAGTTTTCATCTTGGAAAAGAGATGACTTAAGAGGGGATATGATAGAGGTCTATAAAATCTTGACTGGTGTGGAGAAAGTGAATAAGGAAATGTTATGTGAAGGAGTAAATAACACAAGAACTAGGGGTCACCCAATGAAATTAATAGGCAGCAAGTTTAAAACAAACACAAAGAAGTACTTCTTCACATAACACACAGTCAACCTGTGGAACTCGTTGGCAGCGTATGTTGTGAAGGCCAAAATTATAACAGGGTTCAAAAAAGAGCTAGATAAGTTCATGGAGGATAGGTCCATCAATGGCTATTAGCCAGGATGGTCAGATTTTGGCTTGTGTTTGCCAGAAGCTGGGAGTGGATGACGGGATGGATCACTCGATGATTGGCTGCTCTGTTCATGCCCACTGAAGCACCTGGCATTGGCCATTGTTGGAAGACAGGATACTGGGCTAGATGGACCATTGGTCTGACCCACTATGGCCGTTCTTATGTTCTACAAGGTCTTACCTTCTAGAATCCATGAATTTTCCAAACCAAACTCCCTCTCTGATACACATGCTTTTTGTTTGGTGCTTTTGCATCTGACAAGAATATGAAAGCTATTGACCTTCCAGAAGGGATAAAAGTCAAAGGTAATATTCTTGTCAGACTTCTTTCTTAAGGGATTTCTGATTTTTTGGGGGGTGGGCGTGGGGAGAGTTGTGGAAGATTTCGTGAACTTTTTAGGAGAGTCTGTAGTTTTTTGTGTTTTTGCCAGTTGAGTTAGTTGGACTAGTCTTTTAGTTATATTTTGCTTTTGAGCATTGACATCTTAACAAAAATGTATTATCACCATTATACAGACACACACATGTTTGGGCCCCTGTCATTTAAGAACAGAATCATCTCCTTCCTGTTGTACAGGAGTTAGAAGATAACCACAGCACCATTTTTGCAATTTGAAGCCTCCTCTCCCCCCCGCCCCCCCCCCCCCCCCCACATTTTTGTTTTGTAGCTGAAACTGCATGTTTCCTTCATACAACACACAACTTATGAGACCTTCAAACCAAAGGCTCCAACCACATTATCAGCTGACACCCTCAGTCACATTTCACTACTGGTACAAGGGAGTTCAAACAGGCACATTTTAATTTAAATAATATGCATACAACACATCTCTTATTCAATTGTGTGCGCTGTTCATGAAGCTAACACTTTCTTCTCCCTCACTATAGGGAACAAGTGTCCTTTCACCCTTTCTTCATATTGGATCAGTGATCATATTAGCTGCAATGATCTACAAGAAATCTGCTGTGCAGCTCTTTGAAAAGCATCCTTGCCTGTATATACTTACTTTTGGTTTTGTATCTGCTAAGATAACTAACAAATTGGTGGTAAGTGCCTCAGAGTCATTGATTCTTTTCCTCTATCTTTGTTATTGTACAAGATGGTCTTTGTAGTTTCTCAAAGGTCTACCTTCCCCACAACGTCAGTTCCCTGAATTGACTACCCACACCCTTCCTTTGTTGTATTAAAGTGATTTAATGCTGCTTCTGTGTATCCCATGAATCTGTAGTGGTTCTAATTGGTACCTACAACACACACATTTTTCTTGAGAATTTGTCATAGCCCACTAAGGAATGAACCAGCAGCATGTAATTTACATTGCAATAATTTTTGGTGACATTTCATTAAAATACTCTATAAAGAAGTGTTAATAATCAGCTGAAAACATTAGGTCAAAATATATTTTGTGATTTGTTTAGACTAGACTATTCTGTGTCTCTCTGTCTCTTTAATAGGTTGCACATATGACCAAAAGTGAAATGCACCTGCATGATACAGCATTCATAGGTCCAGCGCTTTTGTTCTTGGACCAGTACTTTAACAGCTTTATTGATGAATATATTGTACTTTGGATTGCCATGGTAAGTAGGTCATTGTATTTTCTGTTTATCAATTATGTTTTGTGCATCTGCTTGTTCGCTCACATGCCCCACACACATATAGAGTTTGTGCCAGTTGTGTACAGATCACACACAGTTTGCACCTATTGTGCACAGATGACTCAAACAAAGAAGCATGGACTTGGGAACCTTCTTGCCTGAATCAGCCTGAACACTGTTTACAACTAACTTGGCTGAAACATGGTTTGGTTGGGCTTATGGACCCCACTCTGTTTAAACACAGTTTTAAAGCCATGTTGAATGAGCAGTACTCGAAGTCCTAGGTTTAGAACCCATTGGGGAGAAATGTGCTGAGATGTATTTTTGCAGGAACACTTATTTCCACACTTTGGGATGCACCACAGCAAAAGCTCTATAACACACAAACCCACAGGTGGAATTCCTGAATTTTCATGTAGTTTCAGAGCAATGATAGCTACCAGGACCAGTCTTACAGCGGAAGTCTTGGCTATATAGCCATGTCTCTCCCTGATTAGAGCATTGAAAACCAAACCAAGTTCAGATCAGGCTGCCACTTTCTAGACAGCCATTCTAACGCATGCTGTGCAGGTGTAACATGATTACAGCTGCTTAATCCTGTGAGCAGTTGGGAACTTCTTTCTGTACTAGCTCCAAGTGGTGGAAAAGTCCAGCTATTAGGGAATTAAGTACAGTCACTTCATGCTCACTGGAGCATGTGTTTTAGTTGGGAGCTTGGTATGTAATAAAGGTTCAACCTGCATAAATTACACTGCTGAAACTTGATCATTCCCATTACAACGAAACACTTCAAAATACATTCAAATACAGCACTGTGTAAATTTTGTCCCAAAGTAAGATCAGAATTCCACACTTGAAATCATTAATATCCACAGCTCATGGGACCTTACAAAAGCTTTCTACAGTCACTACAATTTTTCTTTTATTGAAGTGTAAATTCTAGGCTGAAAAATGAAGAAAGCCTGGTGCTTTCAGAGACTATAGGAATAAACCTTTAGTGGAGGGAGAGAAGGACTCAAGAGAGCAGTCCTTGATGCTTTTAGAGAGACTGTGATAACATGAAGAATAGATGAAACATGGTACATTCATGTCCAGTATAGCTAGAGCTAACACATGCCATTTTTCCCTTTGCAGATCTTTTCCCTCTTTGATTTGCTCCGCTACTGCATCAGCGTGTGCAATCAGATTGCTTCCCATCTGCGCATCCATGTATTCAGAATCAAGGTCTCTCCTACACATTCTAATCACCATTAGTGACTGGGTGATTGCTGTGATGAGAAATACGAAAGAGGAGTTTTCTATAGGGAAGAATATGAACTTATTTAGGAGACTAAGGCAAAAGGAGCAGTTAAGAACAAATCTAATTTATAATAATCAACGTCGTATAACTTTTATTCTTTGTTACTGGTAACACTCCTTAACTAGTCTTTGCCTATGAGAGAGTGAATTCCAAGTACTCTCCTGTCAAACATCATGTAGTCAACTCTACTGGTTCTGTGCCCAGGAAAGCATGCAGGAAGTAATGCTTTGTCTTTGTAATTACCTTGAATACAGAATAAACTATCTATGGTGAATGGATCCCTAACAACTGAAATTTCTAATGTAGTATATTTACAAACTGCAAAAAATTTGCTTTATAATTTTAATATTTCATCATCTTAGTGAAATACTTTAGTGTCCACTTGAAATTTCTTTTACTAAAGAGCTGAGCTTGTAAAACAGAGATATCCCACTAGCTTGTGTGGCTGAAATAGCTGAAGGGACTTTCAGTACAGATTGAGGTGGTTCACTTGCTTACATATACTGTTCAACAGTATATTTTAGTGGGGCCTTGTCGGAGAAGGGGGTGACTATCAGCATGCAATATAGTGTGGTGTCTTTGTCAATTTTTTTTTAAATAAAAAAGAGAACTTATTTCACAATTTTCTTCAGTGGAAAAACTTTAAAAGCAAATTTTACTGTTACTTTTTTACGTATAGAATTTAAGCAAAAATTTCTTTCTGCTCTTTAATAAATAAGGAAATTCTAAGAGCTACAATCGTCTTTTCATGTGTGTCAGCTGCTTTGTCAAACTGGGTTAAGTACTTGGTCTGATGAAGCAAAATCTCGACAGCTGTTTAGAGAGACTTTTATAATGCTTCATGTGTCTACAGTGCCTGTCAACCAAGCATCTCAAAGCATTTTCTTTGCTAATTAACAAAGCTTTACAGCCCAGCTCCCAAAGCCATAGGCATATTATGCCCATTTTATGTGTGGTAAATTGAGGCACAAGGAATCTAAATAACTTCCCAATAGTTCATATTGGATCAGGAGTAGAACTACTAAGAGTTTGGATTCTACTTATCTTCTCTAAGTGATAAGCCATACTGCCCCCTTTTTAGATATTAGGAGTTGTACAACCTCAATGTGTCAAATATTTCTCCAGGAATCTCTTCCCCTGTGATTGCGCCCTCAAAAGTCACATGCTGATCTAAGGGTGTATGTGCTGATGCAGAATTCCAGGACCAAAGCAAGATGTAACCTACGGAAATCAATCTAAACTGAATACTTACAACAGATGAGCAGGAGTGTATCCTGCCATTTAAATACTAAAATGAAAGGCAAAAGCCACTCAAAGGTACAGTTGCACTGACTAGTCCATGAGTGGGCTCAGCTCAGAGCCACACCAGTGCATACAGTGAGCTGCGGCACAGAAGACCGTGCTCAAGATAGGAAATTTAAAGTGCTGCTCATCAGCTGCAGTCCCGGAGCCTTAAAATTCCTCTTGTCTAGCTATCTCAAAGACCACTGCTCCCGGTCTCACCCAATGCGCCATTTGTGTCGGTCTAGAACAATTAATCTAAATGTTCCAAGGATGAGGCTTGCGGGAGCCAACATGAGCCCTTCACTTCTGGAAATAAATCTAAACTAAAGCCTGTCCAGGAAATGCTATAAGATGCACCTTTTCCCAGGCTTTTCACTAACAGGAGGAAGATTTCTCATTTCTGCTTGTAAAGCTTCAGCATTACCAGGTGCTGTGGGGATGCTCCTTATACTTGAGAAATGTTACTGCTCATAAAGTGTGTATATAGGTGCTGTATAAATTGTCTGTAATAAATGAACTTTGCCCTTATGCATTATGATACTGTCTCTATTTATGTGATTGCAGATTATTATAGGCAGATGGACCTAAGGCTGTGGAATTAATTGAGAAACTGAATGAGATTTCTAAGTAAAGTGTATCATACTTCATAAGGCCAAAGAGACAGCGAGTTGCAAGTTCAACCTTAAATTTTGCCCTGTCTGATGTAGAGTACGAGCAAGCACTGGATGCAGCGCTTTTACAGAACTCTCTCTTGCATGTAGAACTTCCTGGAACGCATCAGAATGAGTCCAAACCTCAGTGTCTTGAAAACAAAATGTGACATAAGCTGCTTTGAGCTAGCTTTCCCCTAAAAACCACACTGCCAGGCAGAAAATTTCCCCTCCTCCTCGGGGCCAATGAAACGAAAACATTGGTTGGTTTGTGTTTTTTTGTTTTGTTTTGTTTTGTTTTTAAATGTATAAGACGTCTCAGACTTATGGCAAAGACTGAGATACAGAAACAGTGTGTCTATATACAGTACGTATCTAGTCCCCATTTCTGTTGTATCTGAGCACCTCAAAATCTTTAATGAACTTTTTCTCACATTGCCCGAGTGGTAGGGCAATGCTATTATCTCAATTTTACAGGTGAGGGACTGAGGCACAGGGGAGGATAAGGCCCAGATAGTCAAAGGCATTGAGGAGCCTAACTCCCACTGAAATCACTGGGAGTTAGGTACCTAAATGCCTTTCAGGATCTGGAGAGACAAGGTGGGTGAGCTAATACCTTTTATTGGACCAACTTCTTTTGGTGAGAGAGACAAGCTTTGGAGATACACAGAGCTCTTCTTCAGCTAAATACAAGGTGGAACAGATTGTTTAGCATAAGTAGTTAACACACATTCTAAGAGACCATTCAAGGTGAAGTGGCCTGTTAACAACTCTTCACTAGAGAACCAAAAAAAAAGGAGGGGGATGGTTAAGGAGTTACTGATTGTTGTAATAAACCATAAAGACAGTAAAAAGAAAACAAGAAAAATACCTGTGGCACCTTAGAGACTAAAATTTATTTCAACCCACGAAAGTTTATGCTAAGAACCCACTTCATCGGATGTGGGTTCTTAACCCACGAAAGCTTATGCTGAAATAAATTTGTTAGTCTCTAAGGTGCCACAGGTATTTTTCTTGTTTTCTTTTTGCTGACACAGACTAACACGGCAACTACACTGAAACCTGTCATAAAGACAGTGTTTGTATAAAGACCATTATTTTTAGTGTCTAACGGAGTTATGAATTTAAGCTTATCTGGGTGCTCTGGTCATTACACTGGTTCCCCACTACATACTGAATCAAATTCAACTCAAGCCTTAATCTTCAAAGTCTCTCCCCCTCTGACTAGGATTTGCCATAACAACTCTGCTTCTCAGGGACAATATCAGCCTTATAGGTTAGATTTACAGGTGCTGAGGACAGAGCCTGACGGAGTCATAGATGGCAGTGACTGGAATTCACTCCCACAAGAGAACAGAGTGACTAAAGTCTTACCACAAAAAGAATTATTAGCTCCCTCCACCACTAAGAGTTCTTGAAAATGGAGAGACAACCATGGGGAGGGATAGCTCAGTGGTTTGAGCATTGGCCTGCTAAACCCAGGGTTGTGAGTTCAATCCTTGAGGGGGCCATTTAGGGATCTGGGGCAAAAATCTGTCAGGGGACAGTACTTGGTCCTGCTAGTGAAGGCAGGGGACTGGACTCAATGACCTTTTAAGGTCCTTCCAGTTCTATGAGATTGGCATCTTTCTCTCTCTCTCTATATATATATATATATTATAACCAAACAACCGCTATTGGCCTTCTGTAATTCTTATAAAGCATTCAAGATTACCACAATGTAAAGATTCAACCTAAATCCTAAACTGCCCACCCCTGTTAGGATATAAAGGGGGTTGGGGAGGGTACACTCCAAAACAGCTGATCAGGAGATGCGGGGAGGGAGGGGGAGGTGCTGATAGGCCAGTGCGTAGGAGACCCTGGGAGATGGGTGTGGGAGCTTTTGGGGGGCTTCTGACATATTACTGTGGCTCTTTGGCAATGTACATTGGTAAATTCTGGCTCCTTCTCAGGCTCAGGTTGGCCACCCCTGAATTAGGGCATCCACCATGTGTGTGCCAAAGTTCTCACTAATGCCAAGCTTGCTGTTTAGCTGGCCTCTGTGCAGCAGGTGGCCCCTTGGTACTGCCAGGGTCATGGCGAGACAGCTGCCCCATTCGGCCTGCACATCAATATGTGGCACAATGAGCTTGACAAAGGCTTAGGAGCTATGCATTCCGAAGAGCCAGCACTAGGTTAAGGAGGGAGGAGGGGCACTGTCATGGGGTTTAAGGCCAGAAGGGACCACCAGATCATCCAGTCTGACATGCACATCACAAGCCACCAGCCCCATCCAGGACCTGCACGCTAAAAACCAACAACTGAAATGAGACCAAAGTATGACAATCATCTCCATGGCAACACCTGGAGATAGTTCTCTCTGGAGCTAGAAAGAGCAGACAGACTGCAATTGCATCCAAGAGCTACAGCCCCATGGGAACGGGAGAGACTGAGCATTATCACAGGTAAGTAAAAAGAGAACCATTAGATCGAGTTTTGCTATTAAAGCAAGGCTTCAATGTATTTGTTACATCCGAACACGGTGTATTTCCTGTCCCCCAACCCAACTGCAGCACATACAGTATAAAATGCATTTTTTGAAGTCCTCTAAGAAATTTAGCACTCAGTTTCAGATTTTTTTTTGTCCTTTCTTACTGGATAACACAGACTCTTTGAACTTCCCATATAGTTAAAACTCATGGAAATCTTCTGCATTTGAAGAAATCTTCTTAGGTTTAATGGTCATTTCTTGAAGTTATTCTTCATAACTTTCTTCGGTGGTTGCAGAGAACTACACCTACTTCAGAGCACTGCACAATGAGCTATCCTCAAAATGGCTACCACCTCCCCTTTTCTCTCTCTACTGCCTGAGAGCACCTCAACATGAAATGGGAAGATTTGGAGAGAAGGGCAGTTGACAGGCAAGGATGGCAAAAGTGGGTAGCCCAATGTGCAGCAAAGCATGGGATGGACTAAGGTCACTGCTTGACAGCACAGGGTCACCATCTTCTCTAAGGACAGGGGTAGTCAATAGGCAGACCGTGGGCCAAATCTGGACCGTCAGATGCTTTTGAATGGACCCTGAAATCTTTTTATTTAATCATTATTGGGGTTTTTTTTATTATTTTCTCTGGAGTCTGTACCTTGACCAAGAAATTTGGACTATGACAAAAAATATTTGACTACCCCATAGCTTCACTCTCACCGGGAAACATGGGCGGCGGTGGCCATTTTGAAAAAGGGCAATTCTTCCCGGGGTTTCTCTAAAGAAGATTTCACATGCCAGTCTTTGCTAACAGATAAACTTATGAAAATAATGGGGGCAAAAAGAAACTGTTAATCCTAAATAGTTATTTTCTGAAAACTACCCAACAGGGAGAGTCTTTGGGGCAGAGAGAGAGGAGCACAATCAGGTCCTGGTCCAGGACTGGGGATCCTATGTACTACTGTAATACCCCTAATAAATAGCGTATACATCTAGCACAATGGGGTCATGCTCCATGAGAGACTCCTAGGCACTACAAATAACAAATGCTAATATCTTTGGTAACCTAACACACACACATCTGGGCAATTGCAGCAAGCTCTCCCACCTGTGCAACCATCCCAGCATGTTCAGGAGTGAGGTGTCTGGCTTTATCCAGATAGTTCCCCCACTCTGGGGACAGTCAAAACTGCAGGCAGTACCAGTTTAGACTCTGGCACTATGCTTCCTGTAAGAATGCGGGAGAGATGGGCAGGCATAATTATTAAGCTCAGTGCCGTCTCTGAAAGATGAACTGGAAAAGAGTTTTGAAATTCAGCATCCAAAACAGGAAAGAAGAGTACAGCTTTTCAGGAACGCATGCACCACTGAATTTTAACAATGCTGTCTCCCTTCTCTGAGCTGCCGATTTCCCATGTCCCCCACTATGGCGCACATCCCCCACAGCCTCTTGAAATGGAGCTAGTGCAAACAAGCAACTTCACGCCAAACTCCAGTTTGCTCTCCTTCACACGGTCTATTTTGGGCTTACTGTTCTCATCGACGCCTAAGCCAACAGGTGACTTTCAGGAAGTCTCATCAAAATCTGTGGAGTCATTTTTAGCTCCTGTAAGTCTGGAACAATGAAGCCGATCACTATAAAAAGAACATGAAATCACCTTGTTAATGGGAGCCCTTCAGGAATACACATTGGCTAGAATGTCTCTCAGCTAGAAAATTTAGATTTTTTTTTAATAAGAATTAAAAATATTTCTTACTAATACATTTTCTCTCACCAATTATTCTACATTCTTTGCCATTATACAGCAAGCAGACAATCCTGCCTCAATTTCACTCTATTTCTATGTAAGGTCCGTGATTGTCTTCCAATAGGAACTCATTACGGGGCCACATGCTGCCCTTTGGCTAAGAACTGCAGTTTGGTCCATGGTGTCAGTTGGCCTGGGGAAAAAAAATCACACCCATATTTGCTAGTGATGTAGAAGAGAGGCTTCTAGTGCAGTCATGCCCTGAGAAAGAAGAGACTGGGAAGGAACTGGTGTCCTGTGTTGACCAGGCATCTCATCATTCACAGGAGGAGAGGCAAGGTTCCAGAGATGCTCAGAGCCAGCAAAGCACAGGACCCTCTGCCTTTGAGTGAGATGCTGACCCAGTCTGGACAGAATATTGCTGCAGGCAGATATCTGCCCAAGCCCAGCCGGGCTCCCCTCTTTCAGAACAGTATTTCAGGAATTTCTCCTTTGTTTCTTTTTTTGTTCTTGATATTCAGTTACTTTCCGCTGGAAATACCCTGTGGAAAACAAAAGCTGGATCAGTTATACACTTCATTGGAGTTTCATCAACAATTGAGGTCATTGGCTGGTTTTTGTTTTATAACAACATGCTACGGTAGGGATGCAGAAACAGAGATTAGCCCAACCAACTCCATAAGAACCAGCGATCAAAGCAGAGAACCTGAAGATGGACCAGGGAGATGGAGCTATGGTTATATTCTCCATATACATTTTTATAGTACACCAATCGCCATGGGATTTAGGGGCTGAAGGAGGCAGAGAGGCAGGGATGGAGGAGGGGTTGGTGGATCCTCTCTAATATCGGGAATAGAATCTAATGGTTCCCGGCAATTTGCATCAGAGAGCGCCAGAGCAGCAGCATGGGCTCCAAATCTACCTGAAGTTGAACCAGAAGTGCAAGCATCACAAATATTGGGGATAAAATGGTACCGGATCCAAACGCAGGCCGAATTCTGGAGTCTGCAATTACCTGCTCCGTGCAGGGGCTGCAGTGACAAGAGACTATTGCAACTGATACAGGTGCCTCTGCTGGTGCATTGCAGGCAGAGGTGGTGGGAGAGACTGACTATCACTGCCTGTACCATCTTCTCTAACAGCATCTCTCTCCCTTCCCCGCTGGTTGTGTTTTCAGGAGCAGTCACAAAAACATTTGCACAAGCAAATATGCAAATGAGTCCTGCTCCCTCTAGCCCAAAGAAACCAAAGAGTGGCCTCCAGGGATCTTAGAATCATAAAATATCAGGGTTGGAAGGGACCTCAGGAGGTCATCTAGTCCAACCCCCTGCTTAAAGCAGGACCAATCCCCAATTAAAATCATCCAACAAATGATTCCGTAATGCCAGGGCAATAACAGAGAGCAGGGAATGGTGAGGAGATGGGGCAATTTACCTTCTTGGGTTATCCTGCTCCTTTCCGCTTCCTGGATAAAAAGAGAAAACATCTGAGTCCTCACAAATCTTTTCACAAACTTGCGGCAGGACTTGGAGGTAACGGCTTTGCAGAACGCCTTCTCCTGAAAGGAACCCTGGCCGCTCTTATTCCACTTGAGGTACGATGTATAATGGCCAACGGTTCTGACAAAGAATTGAATGAAGGCTTCGGAGACGTGGGTGTTCACTTGTTCGGATGCTGAAAAGGGAATAGAAGACTTACAGTTTGGGCATAGGGGCTGTTATTCACACGACCCCCATTAACTCAGGACATGGGCACCTCACAATCTGGATGTATTTACACTCACAACCCTTCTGTGAGGCAGGGCAGGGCTATCATCAGGGAACAGAGGGACAGATCCTCAGAAATATGTACACTCCAAATTTCCTTAAAGGATCTGGGCCGAAATGACACACCCAAGGATCACACCTGTGGCAGGGCAGGAACTTGAAGCCAGGTCTCCTGAGTCCCACCTCTCTTCTCTCGGTGCCACAGTCTGGGGCATTCCAAAGACAACCCCCTTGCTTTTCCATTCGAAAGCAGCTGTAACACCTGAATTGTGCTAACTTGTGTGACTCCCAAACCCAGTCATGGCAGGGGAGAAAAGCCAGGAGGTCCCATTTGCTAAGGAGCCGGCAGGAGTATAAACTGAACCATTGTTCAACCCCAATCTGGTATTCAATTGCCCAGTCCAATGGATAATTACTGCTGACCACCATACTTTGACTTCTTATAACACTTTGCTTCCAAGGAACTCCGAGCACTGTATACACATTCAAGGAATTGCGTCTACCACCTTAAAATGTGAAGTACACCAGCCTACCGAGATGCTAGATGGATGACCTCATTGCCCGCTGAGCTAATTCACATGCTGTGTTCATGTCAGATGCAATAGCCATCTCCTTCACACATTAAAATCCAATTTCTTGGTGTTAAATCATTGAAGAGTTGCAACAGCCACTAGCGCATGGTACTGCCCTTCACAGGCCGTTCTGGATGGAGGACTCCACTTGCTTCATTAGCACGTATACTCTGGCAGAAGGAAGTCTAGCTGTCCAGATCTCCCAGATCCAGATTTCACTGAGGGATATTCAGGGTCCCTGGCTTTCTGTTTTGTCAAGATAAAGCTATCAAGAGCCTTCTGGATTTTTTGCTCCCCCTCTCTACTGATGGATTATTTCTCTTCCCTGACTGGTCTTCACAATCCTACCTGGTTGTGGAATTTAGGGAGGAAGATGCTCAGAATCTGGCCACTACAAGAACTGGCAGGCGATGGTACTATTCTGAAAATGACTCAGTAAAAATCCCATGTTTATTGCGTTTCAATGACTCCAGATCACATGTGCTCGCACGACAGCTAGAAAGGCTGTGGGGTTTTTAAAATCTCTATATAACACCCAGCCCTGCAAACTCAGCCTGGCATCTGAGAGTCACGCTGGGCTCTGTCCATTTCGCCCATCACCACCAATAAAGAAGACTGGAATTTAGTAATGTCTGCTAGAATCCAGCTCCTTCTCCCAGAGCTTAGAATCATAGAATCATAGAATATCAGGGTTGGAAGGGACCTTAGGAGGTCATCTAGTCCAACCCCCTGCTCAAAGCAGGACCAATCCCCAATTTTTGCCCCATATCCCCAAATGGCCCCCTCAAGGATTGAACTCACAACCCTGGGTTTAGCAGGCCAATGCTCAAACCACTGAGCTCACAATAAAAAGGGTCTATTTTTGTCAATGAAGTCAGCAGGTCTGACTCTGCTGCACACACAAAGAAGGTGCTATAACCACAAGGGCTTTTCTGACCACGACTGCACTTTATTATCCATGCAGAGCAGAAACAATGTACTGTGCCTGCTAGCTGGGGATGGGGAATAAAGCAGAGCACTTCCCAACCTGCAGACACAGAGCACCGCTGAAATGCAGGTGAAATGCAGCCACCTCTGGGGTGGGGAGCTGCAGCTAATCAGAGCATATTACATTGAACAATAGGTTGGGCAGAAGGGGTGGGGGAAGCGAAAGGTTGGGTAAGGACCACAAAGTAAACCCCAACCATAGCTAAGTGTCTTGGGATCCTTGACAGTTCCGAGTTGGTCTTTCAAGTGATGTATTGAAGACACACCAGGGCAGATCCGGAGCTGGTGGGAGATGTCACAGCTCCACTGAAGTCAATGTGGAGAGGAAGCCAACGGAGCACTGATAATTTGACACCAGCTGAGGACTTGCCTCACACTCCATAAGCTGCACAAACCTCAGTCTCTTTCTACCTCTGAAGCGGGAAGGGCTGAGGTGTCCCTGCAGAAGCTGAGCGTGTGGGACCCAGAGACCATGGCTATTCCAGTCCAGCTGCTTAGACCACTAAGCTAGTCTCTCTGCGTGCGTGAGTCTAAAACATACACAGCCCTAGAGATGGGTTGGCTGGAGCTGAGAGGGCAGGGTAGGAAATCAGATCCCAGGTTCTTAGCCCACTTGCCCCAGGATGGCTGGTTAGCCCGGGACACCGGCAGTCATTTTTTGGGGGGGGGGGCATTCACAGATACTCCACCGTGCGCACCCCAAAGAAAGAACTCTCTGCCTACTCTGTATGTTGTTGTTGCTGTTGTGTGTCTTTAAAGAAGTCAGCATCTCGGTGTGTAGCTTGGCCGGTAAGATGTTTCCCTCGTCGCCAACCTGAAAGAGGAGGTTCCGACGTTAGCACAGCCAGCTCTTGCAAACCAGGGAAGCCTGAGACAGTGGCTTTTACCGGGAAGAAGGTTTTGAAGCGTGAGAGGATCCTAGCTCGCCGAACCACTTTCCGAGCGTACCTTCAGGCCCAAAGCATCCTGGAATGAACATGTCTCCTCCCACCAGATCCCCTGTGACCCATTCTGTAACGCAGCCGTGCAATCTGCATTACCATAGTCTCGGTGGGGCTCATTAGCTATCGCCAGAAACCATCGCCTATCCATTTTTTATCCCAAAGGATGTTGGAGAGAGACCTTCCGCCGGGTTAATTGATACCTCTGTCTCTGACACAGCCTGTCCTCTGCCACCCGTAACGAGAAAGAGGCAATGCAGCAGCCCGAGAAATTAATTTGCACCCAACTCCCATTGGTCTCTCCCTGCAGAGGTGTGCCCGGGTGTTTTTAAACCAGGAACGCTCACGTTACAGTATGCTCTGGAAGCTCGGGCAAGAGGCCCCGCCCCCCTAAGCCTGCAGAGTGCAAATAAGAAGTGACAGGTGGGAAGCAGTGAGTGACAGCTACTGAAAAGCCAGGATTCAGGAGCCTGCAGCGGCTCAGGAACACTGGTGAAAACGCTCCGTGTGAGGCAGCCCAAGCGATGAACAAGAACATTTCAAGCACCCGCGCCTAGCGACGGCATGGGGGACAGTCCGCATCGCCCCAGGGACACCTACCGATCTCAAGAACGTCCCTTCACACAAGTCAACCAGCAGCACCTAAAACCAACAGACAGGACCCAGCGTTAGCCAGGTTCCATTGCAAGGCCGCTTCTGAGCGGCAGCGATTTCAGAGACTGTATTTCAAGATCCGTCTTGTGTGCCCCAAGTCCCTTTGAAAAGCTCTGAGCTGCACCTGATGACAAACTGCTCCAGGACACTGCAATGGAACGGGCTCCTCCAAACTTCCTGCCTGGTGAAAGAGGGGCAGCAGTGCCTGGCCTGGGGGGATGAATGGACCGGGGACATGGAAAGGAGATTTGGAGCCTTTCACCTCTAGAATCAGTCACTGGGTCCAATACAGCCCAGACTGAAAGGGGCTCCCGTCCCGTGTCTCTTGGGAGGCCCACATGAGATGAGTTCAGGAGTCTCAGCCCACATCCCCATGGGGAGAGGGCCACAGCCCCACAACTGCCCCATTGTTAGTGCTTCCAGCAGAAAGCCAAGGAGCGAACCGGCCTGAAAACTCTGGCAGTGTCTGCACTAGTTTTCTAAGATGTGTGCTCACCCCCCATGAGCTTTGAGCAGTGAGACACTCGGGGCAATGCTGACTACAGGGTAAGCCAAGGGCAAGGCATGCCCCCTTTGCCCCAGGGGATCCGGGCTGAGGTCCTTGTCCAACTAGTGGGTAGGTGATATCAGTATCCCATCTGGCCTAGGGAACAGCTTGGGAGTTACCCTAGGAGCAGGCTGGAGTCCGCTCTTGTTTCCTTCTGGGCCTTTCTCCTCCTGAGGCTGGAATGGAGACAAAATCAGGGCCTGCTGCCAGGGCCAGATTTCCAGTTAGGCATAGTAGACACATGCCTACGTGCGCCTTGCCTCTCTAAAACCGCGTGCAACACAGAGGTCAGCTGTAGGCAGGGGGTGCTGAAGATGCTGGGACTAGGGGCGCGTAAGTGGTAAATCCGGCCCTGCCTGCTACCGCGTGGAGATAACAATCAAGGGGCATGGACGGGCAAACATTCATTTTCAAGCCCACCTGCTGCACCGGCCCAGAGACCCCTCAGACAGTACCTCCTCCATCGGCTGATCGAGAACCTGCTCTAGGCAGCGCTTCTGGACTCCGACCATGAAGGGTGTGGGGCAGCAGACGGTATCGATCAGGCATTCCGGAACCACGGGGATGTAGGTGTGCGCCCAGGAGAAGGGGTAGAGAAGAGCTGCCACCGCATGGATGCACTGGGACAGGACGCTGCCAAATAAATAAGGGTTCTGATTACTAACTGGATTTGGCAAGTAGCTGGCCAGCATGTTAGGCCTTGGGTGAGATTTTCAAGAGCACCCGAGTGACATAGGAGCCAAAGTCTAAGTGACTTCCAAGGAGAGACAGGCTCCTAAACAGGTGGGTGCTGTTTTTCATAGATTATAAAACCAGAAGGGACCATTGTGGTCATCTGGTCTGACCTCCTGCATAGCATCAGCCAGAGAACTTCCCTGAATGTATTCCTGTTCCAATGAGAGCAGATCTTTTAGAAAAACATCCCATCTTGATTTAAAATTTGCCCGTGATGGAGAACCCACCATGGCCTTTGGTAAACTGTTCCCATGAGTCATAATCCTCACTGTTAAAACATTTGAACCTTATTCCTAATCTGAATTTGTCTTGTCTTCAATTTCCAGCCATTGGATCTTGTCTCTTAGATTGAGGAGCCCAGTATCAAAGTTTTGTTTCCCTCATAGATACTGCTCAAGACTGATCAAATCACCCCTTCACCTTCTCTTGGTTAAGCTAAGTAGATTGAGCTCCCGGGGCTCAATTCTACCCCTGTCTATGTCGGCTGTTTTGGGGAAGTCTCCCTCCCCTTGGCACATGGCAGTGTTGCCAACTCTCGGGATTTCATCACAAATCAATATTTGATGTTCTTCTTAAATCCCCAGCTTCTGGAATCAGGTGATTACATCAGAATCTCAGCTTTCTTTAATGAAAAAAATCTAAAGAAAAGTAAGTTTCTAGCTCTGTGGTTGTGGAGAAAAGTTTGAATACATGCCCCTAAGGGCTCAAAAACCCAAAGAAAAAACCCCTAAATATATATTTTTTTAAAATCTCATTTTTAACCCAATCTCACGATTTTGGGGGCCAAAGCCTCACAGGTTTTGAACCTTTGGAGTTGGCCCTGCTACACTGCTGCCCCACCAGTGCTCTGGGTACAAAAAGTTTCCCCAACTAGAAAACAATAAATTGAGTTTCAGACTAAACTCTCCTCGCGAGAAGAGGAAACTCCCTGTCCTCAGCAGGGGACCCAACAAGCTAGACTGCCATCAACCCACACAACAAGCCTTCCCCTACCCTTCAGCACAAGCTGCAGTTTGGTTTTGCTACTTGGAAGGGTCATAAACCTCATTCTCTTTCACTCTAACACAAAACCCTAACAGTGACCTCAGCAGAGTTAAGGCAAAATAACCTCCCAAATGCAGGGAATGGGGGACAGTCATATGCGCTGATCAGTTGACACAAAAGCTATTAAGGTTCTGAGTTAATAATAATCATACCTAGCTCTTTCCATCAGTAGCTCTCAAAGGAGGACAGGCTCATTATCCCCATTTTGCAGATGGGGAAACTGAGGCCCGGGGAGGGGGCATGACTTGCCCAGAGTCACCCAGCAGGCCAGCGGCAGAGCTGGGAACAGACCCCAAGTCTCCCGGGTCCTGGTCCGGCGCTCTACCTGCACGGCGTGAGTCTGAGGAGGCTGGGGGATGAATCGCTTTTCGGGATATGTTGGAAGTGGAAGCCTCGGGGAGTGCGATATCGACAGCATTGTGGGCAATAGGATGGTTGAAAGGAGTGCAGAAGTCGTCCCCCTTCACTCCTTATTTCAATGCTTTTAAGGCTTAATCCTCACTAGACATAGTTATTGTTTGCTAATGTTATAGGGAGGATCCTTCCGCAGGGCGGTCAGTGTGTGTATTTTTCTTCCTAGGGTCTGAAGAGTGAAAGTCTCTGGGGGCTGGGATCAAATCAGAGACATCCTTCCTGCTGATGAGTCGGAATGATGAAATCCGAGAGGGAGAGGAGAGACTTGAGTCGACTGGCTGTCTAAGCAGGAGCGAGCATAACCTTTAGGCTCTGCTGATGTTAGCATGAGAGGGGGACCTGCCGCCCTGGGCTTGTCAGCTGAGTGAGGATTAACCCTTTGGGCTCAATTGGGAACAGACTCCAGCTGTCTTGTTATTTCATCATACATAATAATACCACCTCGCTCTTATCTAGCACTGTTCATCCACCGAGCACTCTGCAAAGGAGGTCAGGGGCATCATCCCCATTATACAGATGGTGAAACTGAGGCACAGAAGGGAATGTAACTTGCCCAAGGCCACGCAGCAGGCCATTGGCAGAGCCAGGGATAGAACCCAGTCTCGAGTCCCAGACCAGTGCTCTTGTCCACTAGATCAGACTTCCATGCCTCATGAACTGTCTGAGGTCAGTGACCCTTCGCTTGCTCAGACTCCTCAGGGTCTGCTCCCAGAGTGGAAGGTTCTTGGCTTCTCTCTCCTCCCCTGCACCTGGAATTAATTTATTCTGATTTTATCTCCTGAACTAGATGGGGCACAAAAAATTAATCATCACGCACTGCACTGTGGAGATCGGGAGGGTGCCCTCAGCCAGCCCCAACTACACCCAGCCTGGGACCGAGATACACAGAATAGTGGACTTCAGGACCCGTCATTCGACACTTGTGTCTGCCCCCTTATGAATTGGGAGTGGAACTGAGGGCACCTGCAGGCTGCATTCCAGGGCTGGGCGAGCTGCATGTGACCTGTACTCACGAGCTGAGAATCATAGAATCGTAGGACTGGAAAGGACCTGGAGAGGGCATCTAGTCCAGTCCCCAGCATTCATGGCAGGACTAAGTATTATCTAGCCCAATGTTCCCTCTAATTTCTGACAGGGCATGTGCGCAAAAAAATTTCTTCTGTGCAAATTTTTGTGCACGCAGTGTTTCGCCGTGTGCGCGGGGTTTAGGATCTGTGTGCGCGCGCACACACGCACAGCTTAGAGGGAACAGTGATCTAGACCATCCCTGACAGGTGTTTGTCTAACCTGCTCTTACAAATCTCCAATGATGGAGATTCCACAACCTCCCCAGGCAATTTATTCCAGTGCTTAACCACCCTGACAGGGAGTTTTTCCTAATGTCCCACCTAAACCTCCCTTTCTGCAATTTAAGCCCATTGCTTCTTGTCCTAGCCTCAGTGGTTAAGAAGAACAATTCTTCTCCCTCCTCCTTGTAACAACCTTGTATGTACTTGAAAACTGTTCTCATGTCCCCTCTCAGTCTTCTCTTTGCCAGACTAAACAAACCCAATTTTTTTCAATCTTCCCTCATAGCTCATGTTTTCTAGACCTTTAATCATGGTTGTCGCTCTTCTCTGGACTCTCTCCAATTTGTCCACATCCTTCCTGAAATGTGGCGCCCAGAACTGGACACAATACTCCCGTTGAGGCCTAATCAGTGCGGAGTAGCGCGGAAGAATTCCTTGTAGCTCTCTGAAGCTCTCCGAACGAGTTCCCTGGTTAAATGCAGGGCGCTCACCTGAGCTCCTCCGCCACGAAGATAATCCGTCGCTCCAGAACCGCAGAGGCGAACAGCCAAAGGATGTTCTCCGGACTGAGACGCTGCAGAAGGGCCTGAAACTCCACGTGTTCCAGCCAGGAGTCCAGGGGTCGCGTGAGTTCAATGAGCTGTTGGAAAGGAGAGGGGACAGGAGTGAGCTAACAAGTCACTAATTCATTCTACTAAAAGCAATGTGCAGAAGGTTTCAGACATGCTGGGATGGGCCCTGCCTGCTTCCATATGGCAGAGAAAGGAGGCAGGAAGGGTGCATCATGAGTGCAGGGGGGTGTCATGAGAGATCTTTGCAATATTATAATTAGTTAGGATTACTTTCTGGTAGTGCCCAGCATGGGCCAGGCACTGTCCCGCCCAGAGTTCACCGATCGAACAGACCAAGACTGGGGGAAACTGGTGCACCAAATAAGGAGTGTGGCCGAGGCAATAAATGACCCTACTTGACTGTGTCCTCTCTGGGGATGTGCCTTGATGCAAATGCCTAGCGCAGGTGGGCACAGCTGCTGTTTACTGGTGGAGATGACTCTGGCTTGACAGCAGGATAAGATCACGACAGGCAAGCCATAGCTTTCCTGGTGTGCACCATACAGCTATGCCCCAGGCTAGAATTGGCACAAGTCCCCAGCGGGAACCAGTCCTCCATTTCAAAGCTGCTTTACCAACACCATGAATTCATAGGTAATCCCCAATTACCAACAATCCCCAGGAGTTCTCGTCAGCTCCCAGCAACCTCGCAGAGCTTCTCATGAGGGGCTCTCCGAGTGCAAGTTGGGAGAAAGTGCAGAGACGTTGGTAGGGGCCCAGGTATCTGGGGTGTCATGTCTGGCCTGCCCTGGTTTTGATGGAGGGTATCTTAAGCCTTGTCTACACACATACTTGCACTGGTTTAATTAGACCAGTTTACAAAGCACCCCCTTAGTTAACCCGGTACAAACTAGTATGTACAGCAGGCCTTAGGGGTTTGCTTTGCAAGCCTCACTGAACAGGGTGGGTGGTGTTGAATCTTTAACAAAGATATCCTTTCTCCCAAGTGTTCATTAGGCATTGAAGTGTATAAATTCTAAAGCCAGAAGGGACTACTCTGACCATCTAGTCTGAGCTCCTACATCACACCGGCCAGAGAATTTCCCCCAGTGATTCCTGCACTGAGGCCAGTAACTTGTGACTGAGCTGGAGTGAGACACCCAATCTGGATGTCGACTCCACAGGATGATGTCACAATAACCGTCATTGTTGAAAATTTGCATCCCAGTTCCAGCTGTAATTTTTCTGACTTCCAGCAGTTGGACATTGATCTGCCTTTGTCTGCTAGCGTCGATTCCTGTACTAGCTTTGCCCCATGCAGGTAGCTACACAGCACCAGCTCGTTGCCTCTTGCATCTCTCTTCCAAATGGCCACATTAAGCAGCATCGAGACTGCCACAAAAGCGGAGGTAATGGGGTGGCTGCAATCACTGTAGTTAAGGCCAAGGTGGCCATTTGGAATGCCTGTTTCCAGACACTCCTCTCTTTCTCTACATCTTTTCCTGTTAGGCTGGTTAGACTTCATTCCAGCCAAGAGCCCAGGTGAGCTCTTACAACTAATTGGTGTCACTGTATTACGTGCCTTTTCCAGTCAGGTGAAATCAAACCTCTTGCCAGCCTCTAAAGCTCAGCCCCGGATTACTGATCCAGGAGAAGCCCCAGGCATCCGGAACAACCTCCCACCACTCAGTGAATGACCTTACTTAGACCTTAGTCCATCCCGAGCTTTGCTGCACATTGGGCTACCCACAGGTCTCCATTGGCCTCTGTCTCCCACGCACTGCCAGCTCCCAGCCTAGCCTTCCCTAGCAACAGCGAGGGTGACTAGATGTCCTGATAAAATCGGGACTGTCCCCATATTTAACCCCTTGTCCCGTGTCCCGATCAAGGTACAATCGGGACCCCATTTGTCCCGATATTCAGGTAAGGAGGCGAGCGGGAGGGAGGCGCCAACTCCGTGGGTGCTCCACGGCTGGAGCACTCACAGGGAAAAATTAGTGGCCAAGCTCCCCCCACCCTGCGTCCTTCTCCCCCATCCCCAGCGTGCCACGTCCCCGCTCCTCCCCCTCCCTCCCAGCGCTTCCTGCTCCCCCACACCCTGCCTAACAGCTGTTTGGTGGCGCTTAGGACTTTCCGGGAGGGAGAGGGAGGAGCGGGGATGTGGCGCGCTCTGGGAAGGAGGCGGAGAAGAGGCAGGGCAGGGGTGGGGACTTGGAGGAAGGGGGGTGGAATGGGGGTGGGACGAGGGCGGTGCAGGGGCGGGAAGAGGCGGAGGGGCGAGCACTCACCGGGCAGAGGGGAAGTTGGCATCATAGTAGGTGAGTGAGGGGCGGGGAGGAGGGGGTGAAAAGGCAAGAGCAGGCGGGGGGTGGGGTGAGGAGTGGAGCGGTGGGTGGTGGACTGAGGAGGGATGCAGCAAGCCAGTGGCGGGCCGGGGGATGAGGAAGGGTGCAGTGGGGGGGGCGGGACCTGGGGCAGAGTGGGGGCGGAGCCTGGGAGGCGCAGGGGTGGACTGTGGGCGGGACTGACAGCATCCTAAGCAGCAGCTCCCTTGTCCACTGACAATGCTGGATAAGTGGCCACGCTGACTCTTCTGAAGAAAATGCTACCATCTCTGCAGCTCTGCCAGCAGCTGAAGCGTGAAGCAATAGGCCAAGTCTTTTCACAATCCTTCCTTCACAATCCTTTTCACAGTCCTTCTTGCTGCAGAATCACAAGAGATTTCATAACCCAGGAAGTTGGCAGAGAAGAACCGGTGCCAAGCCGGCTCCTGCTCTCAGTTACACCCAGCACCCGATGTGCAGTGGGACGAGGTGGCTGCAATTCCCCATTCCAAAACAATTGCTGCATCAGCGCACTGCAGTCAAACCTCTCATGTAAAACATATGAAAGCATTGAGTGCTCACGAGCACCGCGCCAGCTCCGCCCCCCTTCAAACCAGGAGAAACCACACCAGAGCAAGTCCCGGTTTGCGCCTGTGTTACATCAGCATCGCTGCCCCAGTGCAGCCTCCACCCCAGTGCTGATGAGGTCTCTATTACAGGGCTTGCACTGACAGGATTGAATTATACAACTGCAAACTCCTAAAGCAAAGCCAACTATAGGGAATTAAGCTAACAACAGATAGGCTGAAACTGATCCCCATGCATCTGTATTAGGGTTTGTTAGGGTTTAACTAGATCAGGGGTAGGCAACCTATGGCCAAAGGCGGCACACGAGCTGATTTTCAGTGGCACTCACACTGCCCGGGGGGGCTCTGCATTTTAATTTAATTTTAAATGAAGCTTCTTAAACATTTTAAAAACCTTATTTACTTTACATACAACAACAGTTTAGTTACATATTATAGACTTATAGAAAAAGACCTTCTAAAAACGTTAAAATGTATTACTGGCACGTGGAACCTTAAATCAGAGTGAATAAATGAAGACTCGGCACACCACTTCTGAAAGGTTGCTGACCCCTGAACTAGATAGATATCTAAAATCTGTTTAGTTAAATGGGCACAATTGTCTAATATAAACCCAGTGTCTTGTCTCTAGCAGGGCCAGCTGAGAAGAGCAGATGCAAAGCAGTCTCTGCACTGAGCATGAAATAATAGCTCCAGGAGAGGTGTGAATGGCTCCAGTTCAACAAAGGGAGGTGTGAATGAAAGTGATTTAAAAGGCCATGCTGTTAACTCTTTCACTGCCGTTTTTGTAGAAACCTTGAGCAAACTGCTTCCCTGTGGCTGAGCGCGGTGAGTGTCACTTCTTAGCAAGGGCAGCTGCTGGAAAAGGAGCATTTCAACCCACCCCGCATTTAAAGTCCTCACCACTTCTGATCAAATGGGGGAGTGAAAGTGGCCAGGCTTCTGCTTCCTTGTCCGGAAAGCCCAAGCTTCCGCTGGCTCAGCAACCAAACAACTCAAAATCCGGACACATCGTCAAATCAACTAAGTGTGATACAACATTCAGTAACACAAGGGATCCTGCACTGACTGTATGGGACCGCAGAGGTGGGGGAAACAGCGCAGGCTTCTAGGGGCAGTGTCATGTAATTCCACTGAAAACAGCTTTAATCCCGATTCACGCCGGTGTCTCCAAAATCAGCCTCGTCCTTTGACCTGACGCCAAACTCCCCAGCTCCTAACCTGGCAGGGTTTGCCCTGTCACTAGGGTGACCAGATGTCCCGATTTTATAGGGACAGTCCCGATTTTGGGGTGTTTTTCTTATATAGTCTATTACCCCCTACTCCCTGTCCCGATTTTTCGCTTTTGCTGTCTGGTCACTCTACCTGTCACTGATGACAATTGCTTACAAATCATTTCTTGGCACAGCTGCCTCTGCTACGCCATCTTTGTCTGCACCTGGAATGATTTTGCTCCCCTTTCTCACCATTCACTCCAGTCCACCACGCCCCAACCACAGGCCCCCTGCCACATCCGCTTTCTCCCCCCAGCTCTCATGCTGCCGAGTGTCTCTGGAAAATCCAGGGCACACACCCATTTCCTCTACTATAGAGGTGTCCTCTTCTCTTCCAGCTCTGCCCCTGCTTTGCTGCTAGGCTTCACTTCTCTCCCCTGGTTGCCTGTTAGGGCCGAGCCCCCCAAAGCACCCTTGGGAGCAGAGCGAGCTGTTCTAGGTGGCACTAGACATCTAGCTCTGTCTGACATGAAAGGATGCCCAGCACTTCTGGAAATCAGGCCCCAGGGGGTTCAAGCTGGGCTCCCAAAATCAGCAACCTCTTTGAAAGCATGGCTGGGAGCCAGCCTGGAGGCTGCACGGAGAGGTTGCAACAGCAGCCTTGAGAAGTGTGAACACCACATCCGCCGGCATTAACGGCTGTTCGATCCTCGCTGTAGGACCGACACTGAGCATCTCACTGAGCGCTGCACCAGTGGTGCACTGGGCAGCGCCCATCTCACTGCCCCTTCCGGCCACCTGGGAGAACCGGCCATAGCGGTCAGGCTGGACGGCTGGAATATGGAACATCCGACCGTCACTAACTCTCCCACAGAGGATAGAGAGGGAACTGATTGAACTGCTGGCTCGACCTCCACTGGCACGAAGCGGCCAGCTGGTTCCAAGGGGTTGTTCCCTGATCTGTCGTTCCCAGGCAGCACCGCCTTGCTCTTCAACTCAGCCAGAGCTCCTTGTCCACCCTGACCTGTGACCCTCGTGTATTACTGCCCCTAGGCGGCCAGAGACATGAAGTGCGTTAGCAGAGACTGCACAAAGCCGACAACGCTCCGGCTGGCCGGACACACGCCCACAGAGCTGGCTGCTCCAGCATGGCCTCCTCTTACATCAGCTCCTAGGGCTGGAGAGCCAGGCCTGGCTGGAGGCCAGCAGCACCTGAGCACAGATTACTGAGCCGACACAAACCTCCGTCCCGGAATCGGGGATGAAGCTTTTAATGGTGACCGTTTTCCCCGGAGCCGGGAAGGGGCATTCGCGGAGGCCCTGCATGAAGGGGTAAATGACGGCCATGGAGATCTGCCGCCTCTTCTCCACTTCATCGAGGATCTACGGGAAGGAGAGACCCGTCAGCCACAGCAAGGCAAAGAATTCCCCAACTATCCCCTCCCTCCAGCGGCACAGAAGCGGCTCAGTTGCTTCCTCACTGAGGAAAAGTAGCCAGCACCAGCCTCAACATCATAGGCCTCACCCTCCTCATCCCCGGACAGGTGGCCTTCAGGGCCGCGGCATCACCACCTGCTCCCCCAGACAGAGGTCCTTCCCTGCACCGAGTTGTAGATCAGACAGCAACAAGACAGGGACCAGCAGCTGCACAAGACCCGGGCCGGGCATGCAGGCTGGGTTAGTGTTTTGCCCGTGAGAATCGGCGTTCCTACCTTGGAGAACAATCCGAAGCAGCCCAGGCAGCTGATGATGCAGAAGACCTCCGGGAAACGAGGCCCCCGGCCAACAGGCTGAAAGAAGGATCAGAGTGCAAAGGGTTAACTGTACCCCACAAGCTCTTACCCCCTCTATCAGGCGCACCAAGCCAGCCCCCATGCCAACCCCATCGCTATGGGGACTCCCACTCAGGGTGGGGCCATGGCCTTTCTGAGGAATGCAAAGTCAGATGTCAGCAAAGCTAGGAGCCCTCCAGGGCTTGGCCTTGCCTGCACCCCAGAGACCTGGTTAATGATACCACCCAGCCCACAGCCCAGCTGGTCCTCACCGGCTACTTAACAAAATACAAGTCAGGAACCTTGCAGAACAAGCTGAAAAAGCAAGTAGGGAGGGAAAGCTGGTACCAGCCCTGTTCCTCTCCAAACTCAGCTGCAGGAGATGCCCCACCCCAGAAGCAGACGCATGTACACAGTCTCTGAGGCAAAGGGAAGGCGCCTAGGACTCCCGCTGGCCCACAGACCTTCAGAAAAAGGCCCTGCAGACCGACTAGAGGAATCATTGTGGATGCTGCCCAGGATGCTGCTGGAACCCCCAGGCATGGGGTGGGGGTGTAGCAGGTCTGGGGAGAGGCACAGGGGAACAGTAGAGACCACGGAACAGAGTACGTGTCAGGAAGGCAAGTGAGGAATTAAACTGGCGGCTAGCTAAGCATGGCAGGTTTGGGAGAGATGGGTTCACAGGCTCGCGGGGGGGGATAAAGCAGGAGACACTGAGGAGGGTCTGTGGGTGGGGCACTCTCTCTAGAGGGCATCACTCCCTCCCCACCCCCCCGCGACAATGGCTGCCTCCTCAGCCCTGAGGGCAGGTGGCCAGCGGGGCGGCTCAGGAGGGATTCAGACTCCCTTCCTAGGGTGGAATTCGGGGCCGGGGCGGAGTCTGGTCCAGGAATCGCCGTGCAGAGACGAACGACGCGTCGCTTGGCAAAGACCTCGGTTTGTTTCGGGGAAGCGCCACAGCTGGGTGCGCCAGCGCGGACTTGTCTGAACTCCATGTGCCCAGAGGCTTTGGCATGCCAAGGCAGGGGGGCCAGTCAGGCAGCTGATCTGGCTTGTCTCCCCCACCGAGACGCTATGTATTCCCTGCTGGGGGCATCTTTAGGGTTATTTCAAGAGAACTGAAGCAGGCGACGATTTCAGAGCCCATTAACAGCACAGCACAATTCCCAGCATGCACCGATCTCTGCTATCGCATCACGTCGGGCCTTGAATAGAATGAACAGCAAACAGGGCCTGGGTAGGGGCAGGACCTCGTGGGTTCCACAATTCCTGGCCTCCAGGACTGTGCTTCAGCATCTAAGCACCAAACTAAAAAAGCTTGTGTGTTCCTAGCCTTTAAGGGCTTGAAGAAACGCCTGAAAACATGAACTAAGGGTCACCGAAGCTCTGCAGCTTTCCTGAGCCTGCCGACAACCGAAGGCACTGCTAGCCTCCTGCTCTCTGCCTGTCGCATCAACCATTGAGTCTCCTGAGGGCTGTAATAAATTGGGCTAATTCTGGTTATGGGGCTCGGTGTGTGGCTGGCTGGGTGGTGGCTTGTGAAATACAGGAGATCAGACTAGATCAGGGATCTCAAACTGAAATCACCACGAGGGCCACATGAGAACTAGTAAATTGGCCCAAGGGCCGCATCACTGACACCTTTTCATACAATGATACAAAAGTATAGTCAAAAATGAAGAGTAATATAGTATTCTATTAAAAGTCAATGGATTAACTTTTTTAAAACTGTAATGCAAAGAGGGGTTTTAATAAAATATAAACACTCAGTAATGTTTGGAGCTTGGCTGCCAGTGGAGTCGGCGCCTATGGCGGGCCGCAGGAAATAACTCCGCGGGCCACATGTGGCCCACGAGCCACGTGTTTGAGACCCCTGGACTAGATGATGTGGGGGTCCCCTTCTGGCCTAGAACGCTGTGGGCAGGTCTGCGCTGCTGTAGCGCGTCTGGTGAAGACGCTCTAATCCAACAGGAGAGAGCTCTCCCATCGACTTAATTACTCCACCTCCGTGAGAGGCTCTCCAGCGGACATAGCGCTGTCTACACCAGTGCCTAGGTCGGTGTAACTTATGTCGCTCAGTGTGGATTATTCACAATGAATGCTGCATGCAGATGTGGTCGCTCCATCTCAAAAAAGATATATTGGAATTGGAAAAGGTTCAGAAAACAGCTTCCGAATGAGGAGAGATTAATAAAACTGGGACTTTTCAGCTTGGAAAAGAGACGACTAAGGGGGATATGATTAAGGTCTATAAAATAATGACTGGTGCGGAGAAAGTAAATAAGGAAGTGTTATTTACTCCTGCTCATTACACAAGAACTAGGGATCACCAAATGAAATTAATAGGCAGCAAGTTTAAAACAAACAAAAGGAAGTATTTCTTCACACAACTTGTGGAACTCTTTGCCAGAGGATGTTGTGAAGGCCAAGACTATGACAGGGTTCAAAAAAGAGCTAGATAAGTTCCTGGAGGACCCGTCCATTAATGGCTATTATCCAGGATGGGCAGGGATGGTGTCCCTAGCCTCTGTTTGCCAGAAGCTGGGAATGGCCGACAAGGGATGGATCACTTGATGATTCCCTGTTCTGTTCATTCCCCCTGGGGCACCTGGCATTGGCCACTGTCGGAAGACAGGACACTGGGCTAGATGGACCTTAGGTTTGACCCAGTAGGGCTGTTCTTATGTTCTAAACCTTCCAGATAAATCAAGTTGATCTGAAACTGCCACCAAATTTCAACCAGAGGCTGAAGAATCTAGTGATCTCCACACAGAATTTAGGTGCATCTTGCCTGGGACAACACAGGGCCTTGATTATAGGTGACCAACACCACGATACACAGTTCAGAGGCCCTGCTAACAGTCTTCCACCGCAGCCGAACTGGGATGGATTCAAACCAGCACCCGAGAGGTAACCATCCATATCTCATCGTCCTGCCTCTGGGCCTGTCAGGCCCTCAAAGGTAGCTAACCAGGCCTGTGCCCGTCTCTCCCAGTCTCTCTAAGGGAGCCACGAAGGAGGGCAGCATTTTCATCATACTAGATGCTGGTACCAAGGTGCCCTCCTCTTCCTCCTGCCTCTCTGCACATTTCCCCCACCCACATCCTGCGCCTGTCGCAGTTACCCTTCTACACCCAGCCCCCATCCCCGACCACCTCTTTGTCTGGCATCAGGTCGTGCCTGCAGCTGCAGCAGGACTGAGCACAAGCACTTCCTCTGAGAGCCGGCTGCAGAGTGACAGTCTCCTGGAAGCGGTTGCCTGGGGCTAGCCCGGCTCGGCTCGCTCTCCTGGCACTGCCCAGGGGGATGGAGACGCACTGCAGCCAAGCTGACTGCTCAGGGCACTACGGGCCAGCACGAGACCAGATTATTTAAAGCCCAGGATACTCACCAGCAGCCGCCTGCAGTAGCCGATCTTTCTGCTGCCGTCAACGTTGGTCAGGACAAACGAAAAGGTCTCACTGAAAGACAAGGAGAGACGTGTTTCCACTGCGCTGCTAAGGGTCGAGGCGCGAGAGCTGCAGGACGTCAGCTTGGAGCCACCGAGCGACGGGGCAAAAGGGGCGGGGAGAATGAAGGATAAACAGGATCCAGAGTCACCAGCACTGCCCAAGACAGCAGCCTAGCCTCCTACCCTGCCAGTGACTGACCTTCCCAACAGCTGGATCCTTCACTTAATTACCAGTCAGGTCCGCTGGCTTAGACTGTCAGCCCCCTGGGGCAGGCACTATCCAGTCCTAGCACAATGGGCCTTTGAGGTGCTACGGGCTGGCAGTGTGGCTAGTGGGCAGAGCCCCGGGTGGGGACTCAGGAGAGCTGGGTTCTATTCCCAGCTCTACCACCGGCCTGCTGCGTGACCGTGGGCAAGTCATGACCCCGCTCTGGGCCTCAGTTTCCCCATCTGTAAAATGGAGATAATGACACCGACCTCCTTTGTAAAGCGCTTGGAGATCTCCTGATAAGAGCTAGGCATTATTGTTATCACAGTGAATAATAACTATCAAGAGGAACAAATAAAACAGACCCCCCTAAACATCTAGAGGAGAGACGCTCAGCCTTGAGTAATAAGCAATGTGGGATGATGAAGCACTAACCCCTGGCCAGATAAACTGCAACGGTTAAGAGCCAATCGTGAAACCTCGGCCAGGAGTGGTTTGATTTTGCAGAAGCCAGGCAGGGAAATTCTCCCTACCCAGGCAGCTCACTGGGAGGCAGTAGGAGGGAGAACAAGGACTCACCTTCCCTTCCCCGCTCCCTGCCCACGGGCCCCTGCCTGCAGGGCTGGTCCCTTAGCCCATATCAATCAGGGAGTCACCTGGTGTATTCCGTGAGTGGGGCCCAGTGATTGCCGTCGGGGAAGCAGAAGAGGGGGATGGCTTGCAGCAGCCTCTCTTCCTCCTCCTTCTGGCCCCGCAGTAAGTTCTCACGCTGAAATGAAAATGATACTAGAAGTAAAATCACAATAAAAGAGGATCCAGCCCAGGCCACCGCACATGGGAAACATTTCTGGACTCTCTAGCTGGGCTCTGTGGGTCAGGACTGCGGTGCGTCGGCAGAGCAGTGCAGGGCGCCAGGACTGGAAGAGTGGGTTGTCCAACAGCTGACTGGTTCCTGATCTGTCTAGACTGCCTCCAGGGCGGACAGGAGGATTCCCCAGTCTAGCACGCCCACCGCTCCCTGGGAGCATAGGTTTTGAGCGAGAAGGGCAGCGTAGCTGTTGGTAGCAACAAGGCCAGACTCAAGACTCAGCCATACTGACGCAGCCCAAAATGAAGCTTTCCAAGCTGAAAAGGAGGCTCCGTGACCATGAACAGGTGCATTCTGGAGCCGAGCTGACCCTCCCAAGGGAAGGCAAGAGCCAACTTCCCATCAGAAGCACCATTTTCAACCCTTCTCCTCCTTTCCCCAACAAGGGATCAAGTCCCTGAACTGTCACATGCCGCATCTCGCCCCCAGGCAGGATTCTGCTAGGAGGTGTGGGATGGGTGGGACAGAAGAAAAGAGTTTGGGGCTCTGATTGAGAGAGCCTGTGCTCAGCCTCCTTTGCACTTCCCATATTCTGGGCCCACTGGGGATCAGTTTGTCCCCCCAGACTAAGTTAAAATGGCCTCAAGCTGCTGTAAACTATGCTCAGGCTGCCCAGAGCCCTGATGATTTTGAGGTGAGGTCTAATAAACACGTGCACATTCTGTAACCAGGGCAGGGCTCCTCACCTTTGGGAACTGGTAGATTATCTTGGGTTCGTAATCACCCCCCAATTTCTTCTTTAGTGAGACCACGACGAGGTATTCAAAGAAGAACTGCCCTGGTGAGTAGCAGAAGGGGCTTCGCTCTCCCGGCCGCCTTGCAGATTCGGATTTGCTTTCGTCCGAGGTTGCGCCACGATTTACATCTGTAACCCAAAAGTTATGGTGCATGGTGACGCGGCTGCCAATGGGGTTGCCTTTTTTAGTGATCCAGAATGCAGTGTGGCTCAGAGAGCAGGGGGCAATGCACTGGGACCTGCACCGGAAATGGAGAAGGGAGGCAACCAAACAAGGAAACACAGATTGTCGGCTTGTCTATACTGAGATGTTAATTCAGATTAAGGCAGTGTGTGAATGTAAAGCATAATGGCTATTCCTGATTAACTCCCTGCATGCATGATCCTATTCTGGAATAGAAGAATCTTATTCAAAATGATCTTAATCCACTTCCAAAATGGATTAAGCTAATTCAGAATAAGAATGTCCAGAGGCCCCTTCGCACCCATAAAACAGTGTGTTCACACAGGAAGCAGCTGTCGTTCTAATGCAACGTACACCAACTCCTATAATGTATTCATCCCAGGATGCACCTGGCCACCTCCGGTATCATTTGGATGGTGCCATTAACTTTCAAGTTTAATTGCCTGCTGCGCAGGTGACAGGAGAAAAGAGAAGCCTCCTGTTCAAACGTGAAAGGAACAGACAAGGGCCTCTGCTGTTGCAAAAGGAGCTAATACCACCAGGGGAGAACAGGAAGGGCTTTTACAATTTTTCCAAGGGAAAAAGGAAATCCTAGCGGGTGTGAAAATTGCCCTGCAGCTTCCAGAGAGAAGGAAGTTAAAAACAGTCAAGGAAGTTAAAAACTGTTGCAGTATCGAGCCACGTGGGCTACTTCTTAAGGTTACATGAGTCATTCTCACATTGTAACCTAGAAACCTGGGCTCTGCAGGTCACTCAGTCGCTGCTTGTTTAACTTCTACCCCTCGCCCTGAAGGAGTACAGAGCAGGCTGACTGGGCCAGGGCAGGGAGGCCAGGCACCTCCTAGCACCAACACAGCAGAGCCCGTGGGTGCGAAGTCCATCAGAGACCCCGCCCATCAGCAAGGGCAGTATTTTAAAGCCACAAATGTGCAGGTGCCCCCCCCCGGAATCCAGAGGCCACTTGTCTGGAGTGCGGGAGTTTTGCATTAATGCTGTTTTCTCCATTCTGTGTCACGAAAAGCAGCCATTGCAAAACAGAAAGCCTGGAATAGCCAGTGGTCTCCCATCCTGGAACTAACCAAGCCAAGACCTGCTTAGCACTTTATACCTTCAGACCCGCAAGACACTGTGCGCCCACACAAAGCAGCTGTCCTTCCAAGGCAACATCCACCAACTCCTAGGATGTCTTCATCCCAGGGTGTACGCGGCCGTTATCATTTGGATTGTGCCATTAACTTTCGAGTTTTATTGCCCCCAGAGCAGGTGACAAGCGGCTACAATAGAGGGTTATCAGAGCGGGGCAGGGTTGCTAGTCAGAGCTCACCCCGAGTCCAAGGCTCAACAGAACAGAAATAATAACCGCAAGTTACGTCACACAGGGGTGGGGGCGTGCAGAGGATCAGCAAAGCACATGGAGCAAACGCACTTTAGGGCACCAAGAAATCATGAAATGATGGGGCCGTATTTACTGCAGTCTGTCTGTTCTACACTGCGGTCTGGGAGGAATTGTCATTCCAGCCCATGTACTAGGCTGCTTTGCTTTGCTCCTGTGGCACAAAGTGCCTCTAAAGCTGGTACAGTCAGACCTGGGAGGGGGAAACGTCAGGGAGCATACAGCAGGTGCAACAGCTCCTACACCACGCCCCTGCCCTGTGGTTGGCATAGGGAGACGGGGCATAGCCAGGGCTCCCCTACATTTAATGTAAGTGATGCCAGGTGAGTGGCCTGGTGCACAGCTGACCCATGATCTCAAGGATAAAACTTCCCGCAGCCCCCATTGGCCTGGAATGGCAAACTGTGGCCAGTGGGAGCTGTGATCGGCTGAACCTGCAGATGCTGCTGGTAAACAAACGTCCCGGCCCGCCATGGCTTTCCCTGGCGGGCTGTGGGCCAATCCCTGCAATAACCTATAACAAACCTTAAGGGAAAGTAACATTTTATGAACTTTCATATACTTTTTACAACTGAGGGGATGAGGGGGACAACTGCTAGAGATGAATAATAGCATGCAGCTGGGAGGTGTTCTCCCTCCATGGGGCCACGTCTCAGCTGAGCCACAACCTCCATGGCCAGTGTCTATACCCATCATGGAGCCTATGGACAACAGCTCTGCTAGTACTCCGGGGTCCCGTGTGGCCCCATACCCTGCTAGCGTAGGACTGCCAGTTCTGATCCATACTGACGTCAGTGAAGTTGGGCGGATGGGAGCCTTGGATGCAGACTGCATAGTGACACCCAGGCCTGACGTCTGTCCCTTTCACAGCACTCCGACAGCAAAGGGATGAATATGAGCCAGGTTTTGCAGAAGAGCCTCTCTGCCCTGCATTTTCTCTGGTAGCATCCATCTTATTTTAAGCAAGCATCACATCCTAACTTGCACAAAGCAGCTTTAGGGCCACCTTGGACTCCAAATGTGAGGCGGGGGGGGGGGGACAGGGATAGCTCAGTGGTTTGAGTATTGGCCTGCTAAACCCAGGGTTGTGAGTTCAATCCTTGAGGGGGCCATTTAGGGATCTGGGGCAAAAATTGGGGATTGGCTCTGCTTTGAGCAGAGGGTTGGACTAGATGACCTCCTAAGGTCCCTTCCAACACTGATATTCTATGATTCCAAACATGCATTGTTCCCCCAGCTCTGGCCCATGACCAGATGAAGCAGAGGTGGAGTCTTCTGATCTAATGGGAGCTCTCGCCCTCTCTGCCCAGCTATCAGAGTAACGGGGAGGGGGGCTACGAGGACTGCGTGCATGGTGAGTCACCCTGAAGCCCTTTCTCCTCTGCCCAGAGCACAAGGTCTTGGCTGCCACCCTCTCCTGCCCAAGCTTTGGGGATGGGCTCTCAGAAGGGTGGGGGGTGTCTAATGGGCCAGTTACAACCACCTTCCTCTTCCCCAGTGAGAGGGGGCCGAAAGGTGCAGCGCCCTCCTTGCAGCCTGGAATCGGTCTTCTCCTGGGCTGGGCATACACTCTAAAGAGGGGCGTGTGAGTTCCTTAGCGGGCGTTTTGACTTGATATTGTCAGTGACACACTGGGGCCTGTTCCAAACCCCACATTAGCCCAGTCCCCCGATTGTCCCAGGCACAGCCAAGGCCTCCGCACAGGGATGTCCAGCATCAGCAGCAAGTCAGCTCTGAAACAAGTTTCGCCTTCCCTGCCCTCCTTCCTTCCTCCCTTCCCACCCTGCCCACTCTCGTTCCTTGTGATCCTGACTCAGGTCCAATCTTGTGATCTTGACTCGGTTCCTGGGCTCCTCTCAGTGCCCAGCTGCTTGGCTGCCTTTATTCCCCATCTCCTTTCGCCCCGTGCCCATTGCGAACGGCCAGTGAAAGATGCTGAGAACTGGCAGCCTCTCCTTATCCTCAGAACAGGTGCAACTCAGGCAGTGGCCCAGTGGCTATCACCCTGACAATGCCTCCTGCCAGCTGTGACTAGGGGCAGGAGGATCCCCTCCAAGAAGAGAGGGGAGATCCATTTCCAAATTGACATCCCCTGCTCTGAGTTTTTGCACCATGGTCTTCCCACACCAATTCAACACGAAAGGGAAGCTCACTCGGAAGACAAATCCCCACACAAGGGAAGCTGACACGCGAGAGGAAAATAATCAAACCGGTTTGACTGGTGAGCAGTGCACGCAGACACACAGGGGAAGCTGAATGTTCCCGCATTGGCCCTGCAGTGCAAATACCAAACCTGTTTGCCTTAGGCAGTGGGCCAGACGGATACCAGCAACACCAGGGGTAATACGCTTGCACCCCAGTGCTGTATGACGGGCCTGCACACCCCTACATGTGCGTGGAAGGCCCAGCTGCTGAGCGACTTTACCTCGGAGCGGAACTGCAGTTAGGTGCTGCTGCTCCGTCCTTGGAAAGGAGCCGCAGGGACACGCCTGTTAGGCACCTAGAACAATGCGTGTCCTTTACTGGAAGAGATTAGATTCGCTGGGCGCAGGGTGGAGCCAGGCTCCTCCTGCATGGTCCAGAGGTTCTTCTCAGAGTACGTATGGAAGCTGGGACAGCAGCCTTGTCCGGCATAACTGAGAGCACTGGAAGTGGAAGATTTTCATGTCAGTGTGCAGCAGCTGTGGGAGGTAGCTGCCATGGTCAAAAGGTTGCACTTCCTATTGGAGTGCACCCTCCCTGTCAAAAGGTCACCCTCAGCAAAGCAGCAGGCTGAAGCTAAAAGTAGGATCTGGTTTCTACCGTACTGACTGAATCCAGATATTATTCTCTGATTTCCAATAATATAGCTGCCACCTGGGAAGAGAGAGCCTGATTAGGCTCCACCCAGCCCATGTCTGGGGAGCCAATGCAGGAAGGCTCATGGCTATATGTCCTCTCTAATGCTTTGCCTGGTCTAACCTTAAAATATGCTCCAGCTACAGCGCTTCCAGTATTGGCAGGATCAAGATGCCATCTGTCTGAATCTCTCCACCAGGTATCAAGTGACCAAGCGCTAATCATTTGTTCCCTTCTGAAATCCCAACACCCCTAACTGGAAATAGTACTTAGCACCAACAGCACTTTTAAAGCTCCTCCGCGTTGCAAATGCAGCTGAGATCTTGGGGGGGAGTCATCGTAATGGGTTACAAGGAGCACTGTGTCCACTCAGCAGCTTGGCAGTCATAAAAGCCACCTGAGCTTATCCATACCTTCCACGCCAACTGGGTTTGTGCCAGTGCATGCTGGGAAAATCTGGGCATCTATCCCATAGTGCCTCAGCAGATGAAAGTGCCCAGAGGACTGACACTCTAGGACGTCCTACCATTCAGAGAGATGGGAGGAAGGAAACTGGGCCAAATTGGTTACACAAGTCAACCAATGGGCCCCCTGCACACCGAATAAGAAGCGTGCCCTGAACTCCAGCAAGGGACACATGGTTATAATCCGGTGGGGATGCTGGGAAAGAACTGGAGACTGGCAATGAGCACCATTACAAGAGCTAGAGAGAGCCAGCCCACCCAAGGACTGGCTACAAGCCTGTTGCAGGGACCTTGCTCTCCAAAGCACTTTCAGAAACATGAACCAATCAACTCAGAAGTAGGGTGACCATATGTCCCGTTTTGGCTGGGACAGGCCCTTTTTTAAGCCCTGTCATCAGTTGGTAAGAGCCAATGGGACAAATGCCCAGTTTTGCCCAAAAAGTGGGGTGTGACCCTGAGGGGGTGCAGAAGAATGTGCGGGGGGCAATGCCAGCCCTGCGTGAGGGGAGGGAGGGCTCGGGCGAGCAGCTCCAGCCAGGCCAGCCCTGCATAGTGGAGTAGGTGGCTCAGGCCAGTCCTGCATGGGTCTGGGGGGTGAGCAGCATGGGCCAGCCCCACATGGATGCGAGGCAGGGGAGGGGAGCAGCTTAGGCCAGCCCTGCATGCAGGGTGGGGCCTTCGGGCTAGCCCAATGCTGTGTCCCATTTTCCCTTTTGGGAAATATGGTCACCCTACTCAGAAGCCATGGAACAGGGTTCTGACTCAGGAAGGGAAGAGCTCAGCTTCTGCGACAAATGTTTAGTGCCGGCCCACACCCCAGCAACTCCCGGAGGCTGCCCTGCTGGTTTTGGGTCTGAGGTGGCTGGTGAGGTGAGAAGTTCCCGCTGATGGTGGATCAGCCGGAATTCGTTCCCAACAGTTTGGGGTGGGGGGGGGGAGGGGGGGGGAGAACGGGACGACAACGCAGGTCTTTCCTTACTGCGGTGGGAGTGATTCTGATGGATCTCTCCATCAGTGCTGACATGAAAGGCGGGGAGGGAACAGGCCTGGCTGGTGAAGGCAGAGTATGAGGAGGGTGAGTGGGGGGGTGACAGGCAGGTGAGTAGCGTGACCATCTCAGTCTGTCTGTTTGGCTGGGTGAGCAGGTCCTGGGAGCAAACAACTGCAGCTGGAACCCAAAGCAGGTGCAGCTGATTTCCACCTCTTCCTCCTGGTACAGCGTGGCATGACCCTCAGGGGAGAGGGTGTGGGAGGAAGATACCCCCGAGGCCCAGTGAACACCGAAATTGTCCTGATTTCACTAAACTGGTTTCTGAACTGAGCAAGTTAAGCTCAGTGTCATTTCTCTGCATAGATAAGCCCTGCACACACACCACTCAGGCTCCTGGCAGCACGGTATGGGGGGTACAGAAGGGACACTTTCTGCCTTGTCTACATGAGATCAGAACTGGGAATGATCACTAGGCTCACTCCAGCTCAGCACGGCGGGTCCCCCTGTGATAACATCAGACCCTTAAGCACAGAATTACTTTAATTTTTCACTATTTGCATAAAATGTTCCATTTCTCTGGGCACTTCTGCCGTGCAGCAGAATTTTGTTTCATGCTCCGTTTGCAACACGCAGACACCCACCTGCCCCAGCAGAGAGGAAATGGGTTTTTTACAGCTCTACAAACACTCGACAAGTATCAAAAAAACAAAACCAGCCTCCCTCAGAAGAGCCAAAGGGCTTGCCGCCCCAGTGCCCACAGAGCACTGGAACGACGGGCATGCAGACTCCTGGCATGGCGGCCCCCGGGCTCCACTCCTCCTTGGGCCCCACATGGCAAACGCCAGATGACAAAATGAGGGCCCAGCCAGTGCTGTGCCTCTAATGAGGCGATCCTCAGCTTTGCCGTCACTTCTATCAATCACGGCATTTGAATTCAGGTGCCACCGAGCCGGAGGTATCTGGGACGCTAAAAGCACCCTGTAAACGGTCTCTCTTGTTGCCCGGTCCAGAGACCAGTGAATATTTCAAGGTACATTATCTTGCAAGCCATCTCCCAGTTTTCCAGTGATGGTCAGAATGTTTTCCCAGCAGGGCAATTCTGAGCTGATTTTAGGGCCCACCATCTTGAGGACTGATAGAGCCAGGCCAAGATAGGGCCAGGACTTGGGAGACTCAGGTTCAATTCAATTCGTGGCTGTATCGCTCTGTGCCTCAGTTTCCCACCTGTAACTTGGGGAGAGTGGCACTGCCCTACCTCACAGAACAAATACAAGACAGATTGGGCCAGGCTGGGATTCTCCAGTAAGGTGGGATGTTTGAATCTATACCCTGTTTAATAGCTTATCCCAGCAGGGGTTTCCAGGGTGTAAAACTTGAATGTCCATTGCCCCCACATCCCGGGCAGTCATTTCCACCCCTGCAGAGAGGTGCATCGGGAAGGCGGGGCTTTGCAGAGGTGTGAATGACCGCAGCAGCTCAGGGCACCGGAGACTTGGCCAGGGGAGTGGGAGTTCCCGGAAACTCACCAACCAAATCGTGCCGGGCTAGGGGGAGGGGAGGCAGCAGGTGCCCGGACAGGCAGGATTCGCAGCTAGCCGATTTCAAAGCGGGTTGGGCAGAGGGAGCCCCGTAAGGCCCCTTCGCGGCGGGAGTGGGCCCGATCCTGCCTTCCGAGCTTCGCCGGGGCCGGCGCTGCCTCTGGGCTGCCTTCCCGCTCCGGGCCCCGGGAATCCCAGGCTGCTGCCCCCGCAGGAAAGTCCCGGATCCTCCTTCCAGAACAACTACGAGTCCCAAGCCGAGGGGGGCACGCAGCAAAGGGCAGGGAGATCCGGAGGGGAGGGGGCGCATCAATGGGGCAGGGAGACCCTGCCGGGGGAAGCGCAGCAATGGGGCAGGGAGACCCTGCGGGGTGGGGACGGGACGCAGCTATGGGGCAGGGAGACCCTCGCGGGGGAGGACGGGGGGGAGATGCAGCAATGGGACAGGGAGACCCGGAGGTGGGGGGGGGACGGGGACGCAGCAATGGGGCAGGGAGACCCTGCCGGGGGTGGGGGGGGGGTGCAGCAATGGGTCCGGAGTGAGGCCGGAGGCAGGACGCGGGAGCCCCAGCGCCCGCGGCAGGGCTGGGCTCGGGGGGTCCCCCGCTCCCCTCACCTCTTCGAGCCGATCTGCGCCGCACGCTGTTTCGGAAGAAGCTGGCGAGCCCCGTCCCGGCCATGCCGGCTCCGCTCGCTCCCCTCGGCAGCCGCTGTGCCCCTGAGCGCGGCGCCCGGCAGGCGCGTCCCTCTGCAGCCCGGAGCGGGCACCGCGCTTCCGCCTTCGCTCCCGGCCGCCGCTTTCGCTTTCGGGGGAGGGGAGCTGCACACCTGGGGGGAGGAGGAGGAGGGCTCTGCACACCTGGGGGGGGCCCTGACGGGAGGGGCACTGCACACCTGGGGGAGGGGGAGCCCTGATAGGGCGTGAGGAGCTGCCTATATGGGGAAGGGGGGAGCTGGCTGCATTCCTGGCGATGAGAGGAGGGCCCTGAACCAGGCCTTTGGGGAGCTGGCTGCACACCTAGATGGAGGACAGAGCCCTGAGTCTGACCCCCTCGGGGGTGAAGCTTGTGACCCAGATCGGATGCCCCACGTTGGCAATGGAGCACACAGTTATGAGTCTCTACCCAGGGCCCTGCCTATGCCCCGATGGGCCATGTTTCCCCTCTGATCACCATCTTCACAATAGTTCACCAACGGGGGTGGGGTGCAGTCTCTGCCGAGAGCGAAGAACTCGCTGGTTGTCCTGGCTCACGCAGGAGGTGTGTATGGGCAATATTTGGGGGGTTCTGTAACCTGTAGAATATTGGGGTCCAAAGCTGCTAGCGGTGAAACTGGTCATTTGGGGTGGGCAGGTCTCAGAGCAAACTCCATCAACAGTTGACATCTTTTGGCCCAGCCCGGCCACATCTTGACAGTCCAGACAGGGTGTGAGCTTCAGCCTTTGCAAAGCCCGAAGTAGCCCACCCCACCCCCCACCCCCCGGCAAAAAAAATACCCTCAGTGCGGGGACCATCAGGGCGAACTGCAAAGAACAAAACGCCCCAGCTATGAAAAGAGACACATAGTTTGGAACTGTACAAAGAGAGAAAGAAAGGCACAAGATGGTGTCCATTATGTGGGCGACTCTCTGCCAGTGTCTCGTGAAAGGTGGCTCGGAGAGCGCTGAAGGAGGGGAGGCTAGTGAGCTGGCCCCCAGTAGCAGAGAAGCTAGGTGCATTCCAGAAGTCGAGGGGCTGGGTGCTGTCAGGAAAGGGGAATCCTGTGCCCCAGGGCCAGTGAGAGCTCTGGGGGCTAGCTAACTCCATAGATTTAGCCCCAGGTTGTCTCTGCTCACGTAGGGAGCCTAAGGGCTGGGGTGTGCCAGTCGCTTAGCCTGCAAAGGGAAAGAATGGGGCTCACGGAGCCCGGTGTGGGGTGTTTGTGTCATCAGCAGCTGGTCCTTTGGGCCGAGTTTCCCCAGGTGGGCACAGACGAGGCTCCCTTGTGCTACAAGCAGGCAGTAGCGATTTACCCTGTACCCCTCAGGTAACCTTGAAAGTGTCCCAGACCTGCACATCTGGGGGGAGGGCCCCGATTTGGGGGGGCCACTGGCTGCACACCTGGAGGGAGGGGGAAGCCCTGCCCCTGGTGGGGGAGCTGCACATGTGGGGGAGTTGTGAGCCTGCCCCTGTAGGGGGAGAGGTGGGGTTAATCTGCACACCAGGGAAGGAGAAGGTCAGATTGGGACAGGGCAGCCTTGCTCCTTGTGGTGGGAGGGGGGCAGCTGTACACCTAGAGGGGAGGAGAGGGGACAGCTCTGCTTCGTACCTGGGGGCAGCTGCTGCCAGACCCTGCTGCCCTGCCCTGATCTCATTTCTTCTCCAGCTGCTGCTGCAGGGGACTCTCCACAGAAGGGGCTGTGCTCCTCCTCATCTGTCACTCAGCAGCCAAAATCCAGCTCAGCGGAAGGATTCCTGCCTCAGCCAGGGCCCAGAGGCAAAATGCATCGCCTGGCACTCAGGGAAACCTCTGAGCACAAAGCCAGCTTCAGGTCCTTCAGCACAGCACAGAGAGCCTGTGGTAGGACCACAACAATTCTAGATTGGAAGGCCAGAATGGCCTTAGCCAGTTTGACCTTCTGCATAACACAGGCCAGAGACCCTCAGCTACCAAGTGGTTTCAACATCTTTTTGTTTATGCATCAAAGGATCATATCAGCTGTCTCAGCCCCCACATTGCACTAGGAGGTAATATTCAGCTGGTTTCCACCAGGACTTCTATATCCTTTTCAGAGTCACTACTTTCCAGGATACAGTTCCGGTTGTAAGTGTGACGTAAAGTCTTTGATCCTAGATGTATGACCTTATTTGGCTGTATTAAAAATACACGTTGTTCAAATAAGCCCAGTTTTCCAAGTTCTCCAAGGTGCTCGGTATCACTGACCTATTTATCACTTCTCCAATCTTTGTGTTGTCTGCCAATTTTACCATCAATTAACGAATATTTTCTCCTAGATCCTTGGTAGATATAGTGAATAGCATCGGGCCGAGAACAGAGCTCTGCAGAACTTCAGTAGATGAGGAGTTCCCATTTTTAAATGACTTTGATCTATCAGTTAACCAGTTTTTTTTAAATGAATTGAGTTTTGTATAGTGCTAAACTGTTAATCGCATGCCTGTGTGTGACAGGCATGCTGATTTCCTGCACTGTCTTTGGGAGATCTCACTGTATGAAGTTTACATGTCATTGTGGGACAGTGGCTGTCTGTAATTCCATGGGGAAGGATGACCAAGAATAGAGTGACAGTGATTAGCCAAATTGTCTCAGGCTGTAACACCTCCAGAGGCTGCACATACCAATTCAAACTGGATTCTCTAGAGGCCAGCCGACAAATAAAGGACTTTTTGATAAATAGCCTGAGTTTAAACTGACTCAGGGCCTGTTTTCTGATCCAACAAATGGACAGGACCTTCTGTCCGGGAAGGGGGGCAATCCTTCCTGGGAAGGATTGGCCCAGTCTGTGTGCTTGTTCTGAGCTAACGTCTATTATGAACTTGTAACCACAGATATCTGCATTGAATCAATGCACACCGGTCAGAGCTCTTGTTGAGTTGGAGTGATCTCTGGAAGCATTGATTCTTTCATTGTTTTTAATGTGTTTTCTCAGTAAAGCTTTCACCTTAAGAATAAATGTACTTGCTTAGAAAGATGTGTGTTGGGGGGGGGTAAGTTACACCTGTGGGCAATTACGCCATTCATAGCCTCTGCGGAGAAAACCAAACAGCCCTGACCTGCTGGGGAATTCTCATTGTCGGCAGGGAACTATGCAGCCTGGAAAACCATGAGGTGTGGGGGGGGTGGGGGGGGGGTGGGGAGACACTGGTCTTTAGCCAAGAGAGGGGCCTGGAGGCTAGAATGGATGCCCTTGCTGAACCATGGAGGGGGACTACAGGTACAGTTGCACTGAAGCATTACAATGTGCAGTACTAAATCAACCCCCTTACCGAAGTCCATTATCTTAACACTTACCTTTATCAACCAAACTCGCAATCTCATCAAAAAATGATCCTGTTTGTTTCATCGGACGTATTTTCCATACAACCCATTACTGACTGCCATTAATTCCCCTTTATCCTTCAATTTTTTATTTTTTTTTACTTATTCTACCTATATCAGCGATTCCATGATTCTGCCAGGTATCAACGCCAGGCTAGCTGGCCTTAGTTTCGGATCCTCCTGTTTGCCCTTTTGAAACATTGGCACAAAATTAGCTTTTTTCCAGCCCTCTGGAACTTCCCCAGTAAGCCGAGATTGATTAAAAATTAACATCGGGGCTGAGAGCGAGCGCCGAGGCTAATTCTTTTAATACGGTTGGGTGCAAGTGATCTGATCCTGCCGATTAAAAATGCTGCTTTTCATTTGAGGCTGGTTACTGTTGGAATAGGGAGGATTCCACTGTCACTGTAAACTGTGACTACATCATCCAGCTTCTTTCCAAACACAGAACAGAAATATTTATTGAACACATCTGCCTTTTCTGTATCATTACGGACGATGTACCCATCCCCATTTTTGTAACAGCCCTATTCCATTACCAGAATTTCTTTTGTTCCTGATATGTGTAATTGCTTCTTATTGTCCTTGCTGTACCATCTGTAGATTTTTCTCATTGTTGCCTTTATCTTCTTTATCAATTGTCTGCATCTCATAATTTCTCCTTTATAATCATTACTGTAAACTTCCCCTTTTCCCCACGTGTTTATAGATACGTATCATTTATTGCTGCTTTCACTTCCCTTAACCAGATTTTTTTTGGGTTAAATTGAAGTAGCTGATGTAGTAAAAAGCTGCTCCGCTGGGCAACTCCCTGTAACCCTTCAACCTTTCACATCTCCCAAACTAAGCTGAGTGAGTAGGGGATGGAGAGAGGCCTCAAATGAAAACCCAAGTGCTGCATGACTTAGTGGGGCTTGTCCTTTAGAATCATAGAATCATGGAAGATTAGGGTTGGAAATAGACCTCAGGAGGTCATCTAGTCCAACCCCCTGCTCAAAGCAGGACCAAACCCAACTAAATAATCCCAGCCAGGGCTTTGTCAAACTGGGCCTTAAAAACCTCTAAGGAAGGAGATTCCACCACCTCCCTAGGTAACCCATTCCAGTGCGTCACCACCCTCCTAGTGAAATAGTGTTTCCTAATATCCAACCTAGACCTCCCCCACTGGAACTTGTTCAGTCATCTGCCACCACTGAGAACAGCCGAGCTCCATCCTCTTTGGAACCCCTCTTCAGGTAGTTGAAGGCTACTATCAAATCCCCCCTCACTTTTCTCTTCTGCAGATTAAACAAGCCCAGTTCCGTCAGCCTCTCCTCCTAGTCATGTGCCCCAGTCCCCTGATTATTTTCGTTGCCCTCCGCTGGACTCTTTCCAATTTTTCCACATCCTTTCTGTAGTGGGGGGCCCAAAACTGGATGCAATATTCCAGATGTGGCCTCACCAGTGCTGTATAGAGGGGAATAATCACTTCCCTCAATCTGCTGGCAATGCTCATACTAATGCAGCCCAATATGCCATTAGCCTTCTTGGCAACAAGGGCACACTGTTGACCCATATCCAGCTTCTCAACTACTGTAACCCCTGGTCCTTTTCTGCAGAACTGCTTAGCCAGTCGGTCCCCAGCCTGTAGCAGTGCATGGGATTCTTTCATCCTAAATTCAGGACTCTGCACTTGTCCTTGTTGAACCTCATCAGATTTCTTTTGGCCCAATCCTCCAATTTGTCTGGGTCACTCTGCACCCTACCCCCCAGCATATCTATCTCTCCTCCTTAGTGTCATGTGCGAGCTTGCTGAGGGTGCAATCCATCCCATCATCCAGATCATAGAATCATAGAATCTCAGGGTTGGAAGGGACCTCAGGAGGTCATCTAGTCCAACCCCCTGCTCAAAGCAGGACCAACCCCAACTAAATCATCCCAGCCAGGGCTTTGTCAAGCCTGACCTTAAAAACCTCTAAGGAAGGAGATTCCACCACCTCCCTAGGTAACCCATTCCAGTTCTTCACCACCCTACTAGTGAAAAAGTTTTTCCTAATATCCAACCTAAACCTCCCCCTCTGCAACTTGAGACCATTACTCCTTGTTCTGTCATCTTCTACCACTGAGAACAGTCTAGATCCAGCCTCTTTGGAACCCCCTTTCAGGTAGTTGAAGGCAGCTATCAAATCCCCCCCTCATTCTTCTCTTCTGCAGGCTAAACAATCCCGGTTCCCTCAGCCTATCCTCATAAGTCATGTGCTCCAGCCCCCTAATCATTTTTGTTGCCCTCCGCTGGACTCTTTCCAATTTATCCACATCCTTCTTGTAGTGTGGGGCCCAAAACTGGACACAGTACTCCAAATGAGGCCTCACCAGTGCCGAATAGAGGGGAATGATCACATCCCTCAATCTGCTGGAAATGCCCCTACTTATACAACCCCAAATGCCATTAGCCTTCTTGGCAACAAGGGCACATTGTTGACTCATATTCAGCTTTTTGTCCACCGTAACCCCTAGGTCCTTTTCTGCAGAACTGCTGCCCAGCCATTCAGTCCCCAGTCTGTAGCAGTGCATGGGATTCTTCCGTCCCAAGTGCAGAACTCTGCACTTGTCCTTGTTGAACCTCATCATATTTCTTTTGGCGCAATCCTCCAATTTGTCTAGGTTCCTCTGTATCCTATCCCTACCCTCCAGTGTATCAACCACTCCTCCCAGTTTAGTGTCATCTGCAAACTTGCTAAGGGTGCAGTCCACACCATCCTCCAGATCGTTAATGAAGATATTGAACAAAACCGGCCCCAGCACCGACCCTTGGGGCACTCCACTTGATACCGGCTGCCAACTAGACATGGAACCATTGATCACTACCCGTTGAGCCCGACCATCTAGCCAGTTTTCTATCCACCTTACCGTCCATTCATCCAGCCCATACTTCTTTAACTTGCTGGCAAGAATACTGTGGGAGTCTGTATCAAAAGCTTTGCTAAAGTCAAGAAATAGCACATCCACTGTTTTCCCCTCATCCACAGAGCCGGTTATCTCATCATAGAAGGCAATTAGGTTAGTCAGGCATGACTTGCCCTTGGTGAATCCATGCTGACTGTTCCTGATCACTTTTCCCTCCTTTAAGTGGTTCAGAATTGATTCCTTGAGGACCTGTTCCATGATTTTTCCAGGGACTGAGGTGAGACTGACTGGCCTGTAGTTCCCTGGATCTTCCTTCTTCCCTTTTTTAAAGATGGGCACTACATTAGCTTTTTTCCAGTCATCCGGGACCTCCCCCGATTGCCATGATTTTTCAAAGATAATGGCCAATGGCTCTGCAATCTCATCGGCCAACTCCTTTAGCACCCTCGGATGCAGTGCATCCGGCCCCATGGACTTGTGTTCGTCCAGCTTTTCTAAATAGTCCCGAACGACTTCTTTCTCCACAGAGGGCTGGTCAGAGTTGGCGTTGACTCCGGCGCTCCAGTGCTGCGCTAGGAAGTGGTGCTGCACTGCAGAGACTGGTGGGGGTAGTCTCTGCTCTGCTAAATTCAGCAGGAACGTTTCTGGAGCTCAGGTTCGTCAGGGACAGCGGGCTCTCAAACACAGAGCTGCTGTTGTGGAAGTCAACACTTCTGGTGGCTGCAGGCCAGCCTGAAACTCACCCATTTGCAACATTGGTGGATGCTTTACAAACACACACGATAGTATAATAATACTGATACCCCCTCCCTGCAATACCCCGTCACACTCCTCGGGGTGCTCTGCTGCAGGAGGAACAGTTGGTGACTCAATAGATGGTGCATATTCCTCCGTGAGATCAAGGCCCCAGCCCGGCACTAGTTGATGCTCTGTTGCAGAGCTTGGTGCTGGAGATTCAAGTATGGAACCTATAGCACAAAGCGGTGTTAGCGACTCAACAGGGGGTGCTTTTCCCATGGAGACAGTGAGGAGCCAATGCCTGGGGATGAGCGAGGATGCAAAGTGCTGCAGGATTGGAAGTCATGTCGGGGGAATGGTAGGGGGTCTTCGCACTAAGAGCCTGTGGCATGGGCAGTCACCGCTAGCTGTCATTCAATTGAGCATAATGAAGGTAATTTAGCCTCTACCATTCTGCTCCACCGACTCAGGGCAGCATGGTAGAGGCTAAATCATACTCACAGGGCAGCAACAGCAAATTTGCATACCCAGGATGCAGTGCACAGAGGTGATTCCCCTGGCAGAAGCTGATGTTTGCAGAAGAAAAAAATCCAGTTTTTCCTACGCCTAGAGGAAAAGTTTCTCAGTTTCCTGAGAGCAGCCGAGAGCAGAGGATCACGCTGACAGAATGGTTATTGCCCCTGCTTGGGCACTGGTTCTGAAATCTATTCTTTTCTTTGGGGATTGCTCAAATCTTTATCTTTCCTTAGGGAAAGTCCATGGATCTAGTCCCACTCTGCTACAGCCTGGATACTGCTGAGGTTGCTTTTGGCTGGAAGAAAACAGAGCCAAGCGTCTTATCTGCAACACATCCCTGAAGAAACACTACCCCTTTGTGCAGATAACACAATCGAGCCAACTCGGCAATGCTAACTGGGCTGAACTTTTAACATTTGCACTGAAAGCGCCTTTCTGAGGGAGTGCAGAGCCACCCACAGTGACAGCAAAATGGACACATTGTAGGGCGTGAATTGTATTCTCTTGGCTTGTTGCCACGACAGACAAACTTTACTGCCAGGCCTATAAACAGAATCTGGATTTTTACTTTCTGCAAACATCATGTTCTCCCAGGCAAAGGTCTGTGTGTTTACAATGCGCCCTGTGTATGCAAATACACAGCTGCTGATAGAAGCCTCTGTATCCCCTTGTACGTCGCTGTCCTTGTGGGATGGACACGAAGAGTTTGGCTAGCATTGCTGTGCCATAAAGATTGGTATGAATCATACAGGTGTAACCCTTCTGCCCGGTTCAGTATCTAGGGGTGCCTTTTCAACAATACAACACAAAACCGGTTTGAGCCCCCACCTGGGACAATTACATACCACCCCCTGGGCGCCTCTAAGAGGCCATAGTTCCCCTCTCGCAAGCACAGAGTCTGAGTGTAGCAAAAACTTTTAATAAAAGGAGGGAAGTAACTCAGCATTAATTTGGGAAAACACTGCAACTAGGGCTCATAAACACAAACCATGAGCAAAGGACCCAGCCCAAGTAAGTTGGGCAGTGTCCTTTTCCCCTCGGGGTCTTAAGTCCAGTAACCCAAATGTCCCTTTAACGTGCCCATCCCTTCTTCAGCGCCCCACTCACAGTTGCTGTCCTTGGCCAGTGCAGAGTTCAGAGTTCAGAGGTTCATCCGCAGAGTTCACCTCCCACCCTGTGTGGAAGGCGGGGGGTGGGGGGCGGGTGTGTAAGGAGGCACCTTACACACTGCACTGGCACTCGCTCGTCGCCTCAATGGCCGATTGCCACACCTCTGCAGGGCTCTGCTTTGGTGCCGCCCTGCTGGTCACGCCTCTCCACCAGCTGCCCACTCACCAAGATGTCTTCAGCCCCCCGCCTTAACACAGCTCTCACTAATTTCAGCTGTTACTGGGGCAGTCTCTTGCATTGTCCCAAAGTAGGTCTAATACTTAGACCCAATACTTAGGAGGGCCATTGCGGTGCGCCTTGAAGCCTAGGGCGCGGGCCCGGGTGGAGCCGCCGCAGGTGCAGATCTTGGTGGTAGTAGCAAATATTCAAACTTAGACCCAGGTATCTGTGATTTCAGCTTTGCAGCATGTAACAAGACTCTCAATGGAATCTTAATTAGCTCTTTTATTATACCATGGGGAGAGGAAGGGTCAGCCGGTATCTACACCCCTTAAACACAACACACACATACATCCCCCATCTCTCAACTCAATGGGCTTTGGAACCCATGTCCCCTTCCTAGAGAGTTCAGTTGAGGGTGAGTCCCTCCATTGGGGCATGTCAGGTACAGTTCTGCTGCCCACAGTTCACACAACAAGGATAACAATGCTTTATTACTCCTGCCCCAATAACAAGGAGACTGGGGATCCAACACCAGCCACAAGTGATCATTTGGGCAAGCGATCCCATCATGATGAGCACCTAGGCAGGGTGGGTGTGTCCATGCAAACGAGATCAGCTTCTAAAGTCTTTTTCCACAGCTCACGGCTAGATGTCAGGAGAGAGCTCATCCAGACTCTGCTTACATAGGTACTCGAATAACTCCATCAGGTGTCCCAGGGGTGGCCAGCCACCTGATGTTCTGGGGGCAGATGCTTAGATGCGGTATAAGAACGTACATTGTTGTTTGCAGTGTTGCTGTAGCTGTGGTAGTCCCAGGATATTAGAGAGACAAGAGAGGTGAGATAATATCTTTTATATGACCACCTTCTCTTGGTGAAAGAGACAAACTTTCGAGATACACAGAGAGCTCTTCCTCAGAAGAACATCTTCTTTCCAGTAGAAGAACTTAGACAGATAGAGGAGAAGAAACTCATTGCCGCAAGGTATCATTGAGGCTGACAGCATAGCAAGATTTTAAGAAAAAAGGGGTGGACCTTTTCATGGCTAACAAGAATATCCAGAGTTACAGTCATGAACACTAAAAGAAAATCCTCCAGCTTCAGGGCTTTATTAAGCCAACTTCTTACAATGGGGTCAGGAGGAATTTTCCCTGACCTGATCTTCAATCTTTTCTTAGGCTATGGAATTTTCACCACCCGAGGGCAGTATTACAGCAACATAACTGCTCCGGAGGCGGGGGTGGGGAGGGGGGCGCGGAGAGAGATTCCAAGTAGTTTGCTGTGTTGAAAATACCCTGATTGCCCAAGGGAGGAAGATCCTTGCAGAAAACTGTTAAGCGCTGAGGCTTTTAGGCCTCTGAGGCCTCTGACTGAAAGCTGGGGGTGAGCTCCTCTGTATTTCGCTCAGGCCTCTTCTCTCCCCGCCCCCCCGCTCATTTTTCTGTCCGACTCTTTGGCAATGAGAGACACTGCATACAGCTATCCCTGCACCCCTGCTGTGGTGGGAACTCCGGGCATTTTCAACAGCATCTCCGCTCAGCACATATATCTTCGCAGCTCAGTCCCATTCCAGCCGATTAGATGCCGGCGTGCTGCCAATGGGGTGCCATGACTCCTGATTCATGGCTGTGTAATGCAGAGCCCCATTAGGCCCTCTGCGTCTCTCCAACCTGTGCTCTTGGTTCTCTATTTGCCTTTAACAGAGGCAATTCTGTGTAATGAAGGGCCCAGGTCTGGGGTGCTAGTCACTAGATAGGGCTGCCGAGGATCAGCGAGAGCGGTGTGGATGGCTGGGTTGCCGGAGGATCATGAACTCCAGTCAGTTTAATACCAGCTCCACGGCAGCTCCAAGCGGATTAGGGAAGTGCCCCTGTAGGTCTCTGAGTAGCATAGCAGGGGACAGCGAATGCGAGGGGCTGGAGAAGGCACAGGGCACATGCCTTGTAACTCCTCGCCTCCCTATCTGCACATCATGAAGGGAGACTGGGCCTTGTGCAAAGGGACCCGCTGTCTGAGAGAAGTGCTGTGGCAAGGGGGCTTCAGCAAGGAGCAGGTTTAGATGAGGAATAAAGGTTATTTGAAGCCCCTGTGACCCACATCCACTCAGTATGGGAGATCTTGGAACACAACTCCCCTGTGGGGGGGTGTAGTGGGGCGGTCACCCCACTCAGGCTCAGAAAGGGTTAAAAGGCAGCCCTTGGAGAGGGCTGCGGCTGACAGCCAATAAGAAAAGGCTGGGAGGCAGTCAATCAGGGCCAGGCTGGACCCTATAAAAGACCTGCAGGGCCAGACAGCAGTCAGTCTCTCTCTCTCTCTCGAGAGAGAGATGGATCTAGCTGCCTGAAGGTGCAAAGGGTACCTTGGACAGGGCGAGGCTGGGGAGCTCAGGCCTGGTAACCTCTCAGGCTGAGGCCTGACAGGAAGGCCTAGGGAGATACGGGGGCTGCAGAGAAAGGCAGCTGGTCCAATCCCTTTGCTAATGATGAGTGGCTATCACAGACTGCAGTTTGCCTCAGAGAAAGGGGGTTAGATGATGACTGACAGTAGCCACTGAGGCAAGGTGGATATAGGGGGAGGGGGTTCCCCTGGGAAGGGAGACCCAGAGTGTGGGGGCACTGCTGTGGGGCAGCACCCCAAGGAAAGGGGTGCTGGGGTCTGGGAGGGACCTGGGGCCTGTGGCAGGTGAGGCACTGGCCAGCAGGGGGTGCTCTGAGGCTGAGGAGCTAATTCCTGAGGCAACCAGCAGGAGGTGCCGTGCTGGTGAGTGAGTGAGCTGGTACATGTGGCAGTGAGTGTCTGATCTGCTACAGGGTGGTGGGGGGGGGGTTGTTGTCCTATTGGGATTGAACCTCTGGAATTTAGCACGCGAGTCTCTACTTCCAGAGCTGGGGGGGGAAAGCCACTTTAATCCAGGGTACAGCAGGCTCCTCAATCTATGTATGGCCCAGGCACTGCTAGTGGGGGGCAGAGTGCCACACTGAGTGGGTGGGGGGTATACACCACAAAGGACCTAATGGGGAACAGCTCAGATTAAGCAGGTGTGATTGGGCTAGGAAGGGTTAAGGAAAACTTCCCTTTCCCCCCAAGCCCATAGGCAGGTTATTAAATAATTGCCCACTAGGGGACGTTTCTTGCACCTTCTTCTGAAACAGCTGGTGCTGGCCACTACTGGAGACACAATATGGGATTAGATGGATCCCTAGGCTGATCCTATGTGTACTGTCTGGTGTATGGGCTAGTTAAAGAGAGAGCCCTCTAGTGGTAAAGAGCAAAAACTGTGCGTGTATGCAGTGGGCCATGAGAAATAGAAACAGAAATTAGCCAAGAGTGGCTTAGAAGGGAGACCTGATGAACTCATCCTGAAAGGCCAAGGAGATGGGAGTGAGAAGGGTGGGCAAAGACTTCCACCTCCTGTTAGTGTGAAACAGAGAGGGCAAGAGAGACTGCCCCCAGTTACAATGCTGCGTAACTAAGACAGGACCAACCGACAGATTCCCTAGTCGTGTCTATATTGAGCAGGGCTGCTGTGCTTCATCTCAGCACATATGCAGAAGGGAAGCTGATCTGGAATCCCTGCCAATGCACTTGTATCATAACCCACTTGCCCAGTATCAGGTAGAGCCGCCCCAACAAGGGTTCTCCATGAGTAACAAAAGACAAACGCCCTGTCAGCAGCACAGGAACATGAATGGCGAGCGTGCAAGCTGAAGGCAATCAGCCTGTGATGGGGCTAGCACAGCCGCATGTTTCTCCTCTCCAGTACGGTGTATTTTCCATTCCCCAGGGCAGGCACAGTGTGGCACAAGAGACACCGGCTTCCCAGAGATTTCTTTACCATCAGAAGCTCCCAGCACAGATTTTTAGAACAGGACTAAATAGGTAATAAAGACAAAGGTGCTTTTCCTGCCCTGCTCCAGCGAGGGATTTCTGCTGCATATGAATCAAAGCACAATGTGGCTGGAAGTTGTGAGGATGGAGCTGAGGTCTAATGGTTTGCTTTGCACAGCTATTTTTAAATACACTGTCACTCCCTTGCTAGACACCCTCAGTTCCTGCAGGTAAGCCCTCTGTCCTGATTCTCTCCTGAAGCCTGCTTCTACTCTTCCTTTTCCTGGCGAGTGCAGCATCACTGCCTCTTGTTCCAGCATGAGATGCAGTGCTGGTCCATGGGATGAGAGCAACAGCCTCCTCCTGGATAAACGTGGCTGGGTTTGAGGGAGTCTGCATTTGGGGCCAGTGTGAGAGCTGCAGGTACTTGGCTGAGTCATTGCTTGGTAGGGACAATACTGGGTGACCAGCCTGGTTTACGGGCAGGCGTTGATTAAGTTTGATTCAGGTCGTGAATGATGGGGCCGGACTGTTCACAAAGAACTCAGCAAATTGGAAGCGGTGTTTCGCTCACAGAATGTTTGTGAAAAGCGAATGATTGGTTCTCATTTGCACTATCCTAGAGCCCCAGCCATGGGCAGGACCCCACTGTGCTAGGCACTGTACGAACATCGAACAAAGAGACAGGCCCTGGCCCAAAGAGCTCAGCTGATGTTGCGATTACACAGAATTCACTAGGGGTGGAAAGAGCAGTGATTTAGCAGCCATTTCAATTAAGGTCCATCTGTTAAATGATAGAACTACATGACAGCAGGAGCGTCCTGGGGAGGAAAAGGTGTCTCATGTCCTAAAAATTCCTTCATCCTGGTGGCCTAGATCCTTCTAACACCACAGACTGCTCTCACTCAGACCCCCTTAATTGGCCACACTCTGCCCTTGCTAATTATAGTTTCACTCATCCAATCAGTAAGCGGGAGCAATGCTCTGTGGCACCATGTAACTAAGAACTCAAGTACAAGTGGCCCATAGACTAAAATTTGTTCATATAAAAATGTTTGGTACCCTTATGCCTCTTCAACAATGTTTCACCAAACGGTGAAGGGCTGAAAAACCAGCTCACTTGGTGTCTGGTTAACTGAGTTTCACAGAGTATAAAACCAGTGATCACCTAGTCTGATCTCCTGTAATGAGCAAGCACCTGGATTTGAACCAGGGAATCTCTTCAGCTGTCGTCAAATGCTGGATCACTGAGCTATATGCCTTCACTTTAATGGTGTTTGGATTTCATTGCATTTATTGTACTATTGACAACTGGTTAGGGGATGTAGAGCCCTAGGTAGGCATCTTGTTGTTGTTTTGAATCCATAAATAAATGGTAAAACAATGATCAGACTGAACAAGTTAGTGTAAGGATCACGCCTTCGTCTGCAGTCAGATTAAAAGAGCAGCCAAGCAGCAGCCATTAGCTGAGAAGCAGGAAGTCACATCCTCACATTCCGTCTAAATGACATTAAAACAATGTAATATAACACTGCTAAGAAGGAGACCCCATCCTAATGGCCCCCACTATCACCAGATAAAGACACACATCTTACGATGGCTAAAGAAAACTTAGTTTGATGGCATCTGTCTGTCAATAAATCACTTATCAATGGTTGTGGTTGTGAAATCCCCACTTATTGTTTTGTCTTTATGGTCTCCACTTGCCTATTGTTTATCTGTATGATCTCTGTCTGGTTCTTTGATTGTTTCTGTCTGTTACATAATTTTGCTAGGTGTTAATTAAGGTGGTGGGGTAGGATTGGTTAGTAAAATGTTAGTATAATGATTGGTTAAGTATAGCAAAGCAGGACTCAAATTTCACTATATAAACTGGGGTCCAAAAGGAAGTTCTTTGGGAACCAACTCCAGGACACAGCCCCAAAGATCAGAGCTGCCCGACCTCAACTCTCTGCCAATGACACTGTGCAGAGACTGGAGTCCCCCAGATGACCTGATCCTGACTGGCCATCAAGAAAAGTTAATCTGTTTTATTGGGAGTGGTGAGCACTGTATGTGTAGCGTGTGCATTCTGTTCTTGGTGATTGTTAATAAATAGAGGATATGGATATTACTGTGTAAGGCTTTCACTGGTAAAACGTCCTGCAAACCCGCAGGGTTATGCCTGAGCACTAGAAACGGGCTAAGGGTGGGTGCCCCTAGAGCGTATGAGTAACAGAGAATTTTGTGCGGGTAACATTAGAAAAAAAGAGTTTGGTCATGAACAGAAAAGTTGGCTCCGTGTGTTGACTATATCATTCAGCACCAAGCATTCCCCCTGCTCTAGCAAATACAGATTTAGAAGTTGGTGAGTCAGGGAATGGAGCCTGGATGGCAGGGCTGCCCGGTCTCCTGCTACTTTGCGTAAAGTCTTGTTGGCTGGAATCGAGTGTAAGATAATCTGAGGTGTGCGGTGGGTTGTTGCTTTATTACAAAAAAAAAAAAAAGTGTCTAGCTGTCGTGGTTGTGGAGAACAGCTTGACCATGTGCCCCTCTGGGTGTGACCCTAAAGGCTCAGAACCCAGAAAGGAAAGAAAAAGATCCCAACAGTCAGAAAAGCCCACACGAGTTTTAAGCCAACCAAGCTCAGGATTTTGGGCCGCTTGACTCATGACATCTGAATATGTGCCTTGCCCACACTAGGCTAGCCCCAGGCATTGTTCAACATCTTCATTAATGATCTGGATGGTGGGATGGATTGCAGATGACACTGGACTGGGAGGACTGGGAGCAAGTTTGCAGATGACACTAAACTGGGAGGAGTGGTAGATACGCTGGAGGGTAGGGATAGGGTCCAGAGTGATCTAGACAAATTGGAGGATTGGGCCAAAAGAAATCTGATGAGGTTCAACAAGGACAAGTGCAGAGTCCTGCACTTTGAACGAAAGAATCCCATGCACCGCTACAGGCTGGAGACTGACTGGCTAAGCAGCAGTTCTGCAGAATAGGACCTGGGGATTACAGTGGACAAGAAGCTGGATATGTGTCAGCAGTGTGCCCTTGTTGCCAAGAAGGCTAATGGCATATTGGGTCGCATTAGTAGAAGCATTGCCAGCAGATCGAGGGAAGTGATTATTCCCCTCTATTTGGCAGTGGTGAGGCCACATCTGGGGTATTGCGTCCAGTTTTGGTCCCCCCACTACAGAAAGGATGTGGACAAATTGGAGAGAGTCCAGCGGAGGGCAAGAAAGATGACTAGGGGTCTGGGGCACATGATTTATGAGGAGAGGCTGAGGGAACTGGCGTTATTTAGTCTGCAGAAGAGAAGAGTGAGGGGGGATTTGATAGCAGCCTTCAACTACCTGAAGGGGCGTTCCAAAGAGGATGGCGCTCGGCTGTTCTCAGTCGTGGCAGATGACAGAACAAGGAGCAATGGTCTCAAGTTGCAGTGGGGGAGGTCTAGGTTGGATATTAGGAAACACTATTTCACTGGTGAAGCACTGGAATGGGTTCCCTAGGGAGGTTCTGGAATCTCCCTTGTTAGAGGTTTTTAAGGCCCGGCTTGACAAAGCCCTGGCTGGGATGATGTAGTTGGGGTTGGTCCTGCTTTGAGCAGGGGGTTGGACTAGATGACCTCCTGAGGTCTCTTCCAACCCTAATCTTCTGTGATTGATTGGTGCTGGGCCGTAAGGCCTCTTTGCTGCCACATCACAGGTTCAGATCTAGCGTTGTGCTGTTGTGAGTGAAGGCTGTTCGCAGACGGAACTGGCAGTCTGAGCAGAGAGACCACGGACGGGGGCTGGACTCTCTTCCAGCTGTGTGCTGATCAGAGGCTCCTAGAATTTAAGGTTAGAAGGTACCATTAGATCCTCTAGTCTGCCCTCCTGCGTAACCCAGGCCTGAGAATTTCATCCACCTACCCCAGCATGGAGCCCAGTAACTTGTGTTTGACTGATGCATCTTCCAGAAAGGCACCCAGCCTTTATTGGAAAATATCAAGAGATGGAGAATCTCCAGTTTGCTCCAGTGGTTACTCATCCTCACTGTTTACCTGTGTGCCTCATTTCAAATTGGAATGTGTCTGACTTGAACGTCCAGCCCTTGGTTCTTGGTCTGCCTTTCTCCCCTGGCTTACCAAGCTTTTGAGTACCAATATTTTCTCCTCTTATTCTAGTCAATGACTCAGGGCACTATGACATTGCAGGGTGCTAGCCAGACCAGTGAGGGGCTGTGCCACCACTTGCTCTGTACCGTGGAGTGCCTCCCAATGCATCGCTAATTCAGCTCCCAACCAGGGCTCCTCACGAATAGCAGGCAGGTCCCATCCTGAGTGTCTGTGTATCCACAGCTCTGGTCCAGCAGCTGTCAGCATAGGCGCCGATTTCCGGTGGCGCCAGTGGGGGCTGACGCCCGGCGTCAGGGACAGGGCCCCGCCCCCGACGCGGGGCCCCGCCCCCGACGCCGGGCAATGTGGCGGGGCCCTGCCCCCGACGCCGGGCCCCGCCCCCGACGCCGGGCGACGTTGCGGGGCCCCGCCCCCGACGCAACGTTGCCCAGCGTCGGGGGCAGGGCCCCGCAACGTCTCCCGGTGCTGAGGTAAGCTTGCCGCGGGTCCCGGGACTGGCGGGGAGCTGGGCGCGGGCCCCGGGAATGGCGGGGAGCTGCCGGTGGGTGCTCTGCACCCACCAATTTTTCCCCGTGGGTGCTCTAGCCCCGGAGCACCCACGGAGTCGGGGCCTATGGCTGTCAGCAAATATCAGCCAGACTTTGGCTCTCCCCAGCCTTGGTTACTACCTGCAGGATGATCCCAACATACTCCCATGCCCGGATTTCCCCCCAGAATCGTGTGTTCTGCTCTGTCCAGCCCTCTCCTGGACAGTCCAGGTATATTGGGTCTGTTGCCCCTCTAAGGGGATTAACATACAACTGTCTGCTGCCTTAAATGGAGTTCCCCAAACCATTCGTAACACTGGATTAGTTTGAATTACAGAATAAAGTAAGTTTATTGAACTACAAAGACATTTTTCAGTGAGTACAACTAATGAGGCATTAAAGTCTGAAATGGTTATAAGACAAGTAAAGATAAAATGCTTTCTAAACGTAACAAACTAGACTTGGTTCAAGGTGAAGTCCCTCACTGCATGTTTTCAGCACCTTGCCAGCCAAACTCTCAGGCCAGGATCGACTCCCAAAGGCTATTTCTTTGTCATTCTAGGTGGAAAAGAGAGAGATGAATCGGGAGCAGTAACTTGGGGTGTTTTTGGCCCTTACTTTTATATTTCAATTACCCTTTGAAATGCATTTTTTTTTAGGGCTACCCCTAGTTGAAGTTCATTCAAACAGCAAAGAAGGTGGTCTGGTGGTGAAATAGGGTGCATGCTATTTCTTCTCTCATCTGTTTTCTAGAATGCAGATTTTCCTTGTCTCATGTCTTCCCCCTCTCGCTGTCTGGGGATCCTGTTTACAACTTAAATGTAAACTGCGGTAAACACACGTTCCTTTGTTTAGAGCCTGCTTGACCAGTCCTGCCTAATTGGAGCTACGGGGGTTTGAACATGTGCCATCAACATCACCCAGTGGGAATTCGTAACTTTACATAGAATGTTGCTACTCACATTCTACCAGACCAGGGAGTTATTAGTTTTCAAATGATACCTCCCGAGGCATATTTTATACATGGATGATTACAATGGCATATAGGGTGTGAACACCAGGGTGCATTCGGTCACAGGTGCTAGTTCTGCTCTACAACTGTGGAAATTCCAATAATTAGAGTGGAAAAATGGGTGGGCGCTGAGGATCGTTTGTGTCAACCTTTGATCATTGAGAGAGACCATGAGGCAAGTCAGGGACGATTTGCATCACGCAGCGAATGCCAGAGGAAAAGGCGGCGGCGTTGGAATGGCATGATGGGGATTGCGTGCTTCTGCGGGGCCGCCACCTTCTCTCCTTTCACTGGCATGAAATTTCCATGGAAATGTGAAGGAAAAAATACGGAGGAAGCAGCGGAGAATAAAGCAGCATTCCTGCTCCATCATGGGCCCATGGTGCCTCTGGTACCTGGCATGTTCTGCTCTACTGTTAGCCTGTATCTATGGGGTTAGGTTGGGCCTTCTGGGGCCCATCATCTACCCCAGTTACCTTCAAGCTTGAAGGAATAAAGAGCAGTTTCAAAAAGTGCCGGTGTTAGGGGCTGTTCCCTGGGCAGAGGTGAAGGGATCAGGCTGGAGAGGCAGCTGGGTAGTCCTCTGCCTGGGTTAGTTGTGGGAGGCTGAATCGGCCCCCAATCAGCTCCACGCTTTCCGCTGAGCCATTCCATACATTTTGATAATCCCTAAGTATTTGTTGGCATGCGCAGCACTGATTTACTGTGCATTTTGCCACAGCAAGTACTTTGCGAAAGGCCAGGCTAAGTTTACCCTGGAGCTGGGACAGGCTCAGATATCTGGCTGCGCCGGCTGCACTCACTCCCGAGCCTCAAAACAACACAACTTCCCAGAAACAGGGAGCGAGGAAGCAGCCCTGAGCTTCAGCCAGCAGCGCTCGGGAAAGAGGGGAAAGCGAAAGCCATGCCACACAATAGTGTGTGTGTGTGTGTGTGTATGGGGGGGACTTTCAGTTTTATTCATAAATCATTAACAGCTGGTCAGGAAAATATTAACGCAGCATGTGGCCTTCGCCTCCCTCTGCAAGTCCCAGAACCTGGCACGGAAAATGAACCAGCCCCTCCCATTCCGCAGCAGCTGTGGCCCCACAGGATCCTGATGGGTTGGATAAGCTGGGAAATGAAACCGGCTTCTCACGTTCTGTGGCCCTTCTCACCCGCTGGATCCTGCAGCGTCCGTAGGATGGGGAGTAACCCAACTCCCTCCCGTTTCCACTGCGCTTAGTCTCTAAGGTGCCACAAGTACTCCTGTTCTTTTTACGGATACAGACTAACACAGCTACTACTCTGAAACCTGTCTCCCCCACAGGGTCCTTCAGGCTTCCTAATTCGACAGATCTCTTCCTGCCTCCGGCACCCTGCTCCCCAGCGAGCTTTGTAGTCTGGATAATAACTGCATCTGTCAAGTTCCATGTCCGGCTCGTGGGGTGAAATCATTGCCAGTTTAAGAGTCTATAGATCCCTGCCTTGGACAGACACAATCCCTGGGGTATCTGGGTCCGGTGATGGCAGAGTAGCCTCAGCTCCTTGCGGAAGCCTTCGCCCACATTGCCTGCGAGTGGGTATACCCCAGAGGCCTGCAGGACTCTCTGAGGGGGAAGCTGGAATTTCACAAACAGGGAGGCGCAAACCTCCTATAGATCCATTCCTCCAGCCCCCAGGTCAGGAAGCCGCACGGCGTGGTCAGTTGTATCAAAAGCCATGACAGATCCTGCGGTGTCAGTGTGGCCACCTCGCTCTTGTCCATCCCTAGAAAGAGGTCATGGGTCATCAGTACCCACACAGCCTCTGCTTCCTCCCCAGCTGATAGAGACATCTGATTCACTGAGCCCCCAGAAGTGTGCTGAGAGCCAGGCAGAGCTCACAGTCTGAACTACATTGTTGGATGCAGGGTCGCAGTCACTGTGTCGCTCCCAGGAGATTAGAGAGACGAGGTGGGTGAGGCGATATCTTTTATTGGACCAACTTCTGCTGGTGAGAGAGACGAGCTTTCCAGCTTACACAGACCCAAAGAAGAGCTCAAAAGCTTGTGTCTCTCACCGACAGAAGCTGGTCCAATAAAAGATATTACCTCACCCACCTTGTCAGTCTGAACTACAGGCACACAGATCTGGGTGCTATCATGAGCCAGTGGGGTAGAGCTGGGGGAGGTGGACACGCACTACCAATCTAAGATCATGTAACTACCTAGACTGTTATGGTCCCTCTAAATAATTATATGCAAAAAGACACCTGCACTTGCACTGTGTGTACGTGTGTGTGTGTAACAGAGGCGGCAGTGTACAGAAGGGTAAAAGACAGTTGGAACTGGCTGCCCCTACTTCCTCTTCCACTGCTGTTTCTCTGTAGGGCTTCAGGGGAAGATGGACCAAAATAAATCTGGGATCTCTAAGTGTAGCTGGATCATCACTTCCCCGCAACCTTCCCTAGACAGGAAGGTGATGAGGGCAGTGTCTGTTCACCGCCAGATCTGTATATTGAGCCAGGGTTTAATCCCCACTTGCTGTCCCTGTTCTCCCAAAGAAGGCATTAACCAGTAAATCCACCCCCAAATCTCTCCATTTGCTTTAACTGGCACGAAGGACAGTCCGTTTGATAGGCCATTGGTCACAGCTCCCCAAACGCACTGAAAACCAGGAAAGAAAATGCAGTTCTCCCCACGTTTTGCCCCGACACTGGTCAAAGCAGTTGGGATCCAATCACACGCAGCTGAAACACTTAGTTCTGTGCCTGGTCCAAAGCCACCCGGGTTAATGAGGCTGCCCTCAGATTCCCTTCCATGATGTGAACCAGCCTTTCTTCCTGAAATCTCAGAGAAAAATGTTGCCTGTTGTGTCTGGGTTTCACATCAGACAGGAGCGGTGTTGCTCTCTGTTTTTACCCACATCTCCCATACTATCAGTGCTCACCCCCAGTGTTCCTCAACATTGTGTCATCCCCGTACCCTGCAGCTCTTTGATGCCTTAGGGTTTGGCAATGCATGCGGAGGGAGACTCTGAGTGTTCGGTTCCTTGTTCCAGCAATTCATGGAGCAGGTAGTTAGAGCAGCAGGCACATGATCTGCCCAGGTTGCAGGTTGTTGAACAACGGCTGGAATTCAACCGAACTGCCTTAATTGAACAGGCAAACTCTGAGCAGATCTGTAGATCCAGGAGACAGAGGGAGCAAAGGATTCCCCCATGGCAAGTGAATCTTCTGGCGGCCATAGAAGCGATTCTAGTACCTCTATGCCGCCAGAAGATTCACTTGCCATGGGGGAATCCTTTGCTCCCTCTGCCTCCTGGATCTACAGATCTGCTCAGAGTTTGCCTGTTCAATTAAGGCAGTTCGGTTGAATTCCCTGAGTAAGATAATGGGCTGTTCCAGAACAATCAGGAAGTTGATGGAACCAATTATGGCAGCCAGGCTAATTAGGACACCTGGAGCCAATTAAGAAGCTGCTATAATCAATTAGGACAGGCAGGCTAATCAGGGCACCTGGTTTAAAAAGGACCTCACTTCAGTTAGTGAGGTGCGTGCGAGGAGCTGGGAGCAAGAGGCATGCAAGGAACTGAGCATGAGAAGCCATATTGCTGGAGGACTGAGGAGTACAAGCATCATCAGACATCAGGAGGAAGGTCCTGCGGTGAGGATAAAGAAGATGCTGGGGGGAGGCCATGGGGAAGTAGCCCAGGGAGTTGTAGCTGTCATGCAGCTGATACAGGAAACCCTGTAGACAGCTGCAGTCCACAGGGCCCTGGGCTGGAACCTGGAGTAGAGGGCGGGCCCGGGTTCCCCCCATCCCCTCAACTCCTTATTGGATACAAGAGGAGTTGACCTGGACTGTGGGTCCCACCAGAGGGGAAGGTCCCTGGCCTGTCCCCCAACCCACTGGGTGGATCAGCAGAGACTGCAGGGATTGTTCTCCTCCCTTTCCCCCATGCTGGCTAGTGATGAGGTTAGCTGGGTGAACGGCAGGTTTGAGCCACTAGCAAAAGTGGCCAAACTGAGGGCTGCCGTGAATCTCTGAGGCGAGCAAATCCGCCAATAAGCACAGGACCCACCAAGGCAGAGGAGGAACTTTGTCACAGGGGTTTCTTGCACCTTCCCCTGAAGCAGCTGGTGCTGGCTGCTGTCAGACACAGGAGCCTGTGCTAGATATATTCCCAATCTGGCAACTCCTCCGTTCCCAGTGTAAAATACTTACACCCCGTGAATCCTACGCACTGCCCATGAAGTGGGTTACTGGGTAGATTTCCGAGAGAGAGAGAGCGAGTGAGTGTGGGGGTCGAAGAGGAGATGTAGATTAGTAACATCCCAGGGTATACAGTCCAATCAAGTGCCCAAATCACCCCATTCCTGAGCATCCCCCCACCCACATGGAGGAAGAGCTCTCCATCCCCACATCCCTTCCATAACAGGGCAAGGTGCCTGGGGATCCGCCAGGAGCCAGTCTCTGGTTGATTGACCCTGAGCATTCCACATATCCTTGCCCCAATTCAGAAGGTCTCTAATGAGCCGGCCTCAGCCTTTCCCCTGGGAGTCTACTGTTTACAAATCCCCTACCACAAGACTCCGCAGTGGAGATTTCCTGGTAGAGTAAATCACCATCCCTTCTCCATCTGGGCTTTTCCTTGTTTCTGCAGACCCTGCTCTACCCTCCAGCCTCCTCTGCTTCTTTGGAGTGTTTTAAATAGTTAAAAGTGGAGGGGAGCAGAGAGGGACTTAGTGTCTGATCCCCTGCATAGCAGTGGTTGGTTTGTGGTTCACAGGGCAAGCCCCACGATGGTTGTACAGCTTGGGGATTGTGCTGAGACCAAACAGCCATTGCAAAGTGCTCCACAGAAGCAATATATCTAGGCTGGGATTTTCCAAATAGCTTAAGAGACTCAGGAGGACATGACCCATGGAGGGAGAACTCCAATTTCTAGTGAGTATCCTTGTACCTTCCTTTCCCCTTGGACTTATTACTTGGAACAGCTTGCAAAGAAGTACCATGGATATGAGGATGGGTCATTGCCAAGTGAGTATTTAGCCTTGAGAGCAATGGCTAAGGGGCTCTGACACTCTTGGATGCTGTGGTCGCTGATACTGTTGCATTGATCCTTCCAGCCAGGACTGGACCAGTGTTGCTGTGTCTGATTCTTCAGATCTGGCCTTGGGCACTGGGGAGCAGCTCAGCTCCTTAAGGGGAAATTATAGGTTCTCTCTGTCTTCAGGGTCCTCTAACTCATCTGCTCTTTCTTCTTGTAACCCCACTAAAAATGTACTTGTTGCTTTATGGGCAGAGTTCAAAGAGATAGAGGCTGGCCACCTGCTGAGCTGACAGCTGTCCCATCCACACCAACATCATATATCGGGACTACCCAGCAGGCTCAGTCCCCGGGAGGAACAAAACCAAGGAAGCTCGCTACATCTTGAAGACATCCAGATGTGTCACTGACAGTGTTCCTGTGTAGACAGAAATGTCGTTAATGGGATCCAATGGCTGGAAGCTGAAGTGAGACAAATTCCTACCAGAAATAAAGTGCAAATATGTAACAGTGAGTAATTAACCAAGGGAACAACCAAGGGGCGTGATGGATTCTCCATTGCTTGGAGTCTAAATCAAGACTAGGGCCAGACTTTCAAAGGTACTTAGACTCCTAACTCCCATGATTTAAATTGGAATTAGGGGCCTAGATACCTTTAAAAATCCGGGCCAAGATAGTTGTCTAAAAGCTCTGCTCTATCTCAGCCATGAGCTATGGGCTGGATGCTGAAACACCTGGATGAGGTCCTCTGGGCAGTATTATGCAGGAGGTCAAATGGTCACCATCATGAATATGCACACACGGTCACGGACAGTGGAAAAACACCTGGAGCAGCCAACACTGACCCACCTCAGCAGCCAAATAGGAACTGCTCTGAGAACAAGGGGCTAAATTCTCTGCTGATGTACTACAGCAGAGAAACTGGCCCAGCAAGCAGCTATTAGAGTCCCTAGCTACTATTTCATGCTGGGAAGCCCGCAGGGTAGAGTTGGCCTATATCAGGAGGGCAGGCCAGAGACTGAGAGGAACTGGCATAGGGCCCAAACACTACAGGCAGTGTATGAAGATGTCACTTTCACTAGAAAGGACCTTACAGGAAGCCTTTGGAATTAGGGTGTCAGGAGCCCAATTTCCCACTCACTTTCAATGAGAGCCAGGTACCACACTCCCTTAGGAACTTTTTGAAAAACCCTCCCTAATACACTAAAATTCAGTGCTGGAGGAACTACGTAGCCAATTCCTTTATCAGTAAAACGAAATAACCAGAGTTAAAATTACATTTTTTCGCCTGAAGAAGAGCTCCGTGAAGCTCAAAAGCTTGTCCCTTCCACCAACAGAAGTTGGCCCAATAAAAGAGATTTCCTCACCTAACGTGTCTTTCTCATTATTTCTTCATTAGCTCATCAGGCGCCTCTTTCACACTATGTATCACCAGAAGGCAATTGTGACGGTGTAACTGATTTTGGGAGAAGGATCAATCTTGTGGTTTTAAGTTTTGTCTTTTAAAAACTGTGTATCCATTTTACTGAGCATGGCTTTATTTTACAGGTCTCTCGCTTTGCGCGATCGGCAAAACTGAAACAAAAAAGAAAAAAAACTGAACCGGAACCGGAAACGGAACCGGAAACACCATTCAAGTGAATGGCGTTTCACTATACGCGGTTTCTGCTTTACGCGGTCAGCGCGAAACGGAACCCCCACGTAAGACGAGAGAGACCTTGTATATGCAGTGTGGCCTAAGGCAAGGATGCAACATTAATAAACATTTGCTTTGAGTTATCAATAAATATAATCTCTGATGCATGTGCCCAGCAATCACTAAAACTCCCCATCCTGCACTGTAATCCTGGGCTAGATTCATCTCTTCTTCATTTGTGCCAAAGGCCAGGCCAGGATTTGAGAGGGGATATTCCCAGGATGTGACAGTCCCTTCCCTATATCTGTTTGGCTAGAGCTGGTGGAAACTTGGAATTTCCAGTTTGTGGGAAATCTCAACATTTCGAAATTTGGGTTCATTCCAGTTTGGACTGAAACCAACATTCTTTAAATTTCCTGCGAACCGGAAATACTGAAAAGTTTTCATTTGGAAACACCGACCCCTGGAGTTTCTGAAACGAAAAATGCAGAGCCTGACAGCTTCTGAGTGAAATTGAGATGAGTCCTGTCAGGGTCACCGCTGTCAGACACCGAATAGCCAGGATTCTTAGGGTTTCCTGGCTCTGTAGCAGGGAACCTGGAAACCTGGAGATTCCCCCCCATCCTTGGGGAGCCCACCAGTTGGGCTGCCTCTGAGCCATGGACCCTGGAAGCCCAGGCTACCCAGGAGTCTGCGAGGAAACCAGGCAGGGTTCACACTCAAGATATTTCCACAAAACATTTTGGGTTTGACAAATCGGCATTTTCCAGCTAAACTGTTTTGTCAAAGTTCCTGACCTGCTCCAGCTTGGGGGCTGATCTGATTTTTGAAGCTCCCACAGTCTGTGCCGGTGTAACCGACTGGGCAGTGTGTATAATATGTCCCACTGGTGTCAGCTAAATTGGCATTCGTCACACTGGGATGTTGGGAATAACTGTCCGCTGAACTGTTTTCTCTAATTCTCTTAACATGCCAGCCCACCAGGGCCCGTGCAAGGAAGTTTCGCGCCCTAGGTGAAACTTCCCTGCACCAGCCCTGTGCCCCCCACAGCTAATGCTGCCCCCCTCAGCCATCCCCTCTGCCCGCAGGCCACGGGAGCTGAGCGTGGCGCCGGGAGGCAGTGGGGCGGCTTGCCGCGGCTGCCTCCCGGCGCCACGCTCAGCGGCTGAGCGTGGCGCCGGGAGGCAGCCGCTCGTCACCCCCCAAATCCTGGCGCCCTAGGCGACCGCCTAGGGTCGCCTAGTGATAGCGCCGGCCCTGCAGCCCAGGTGCGAGTTGTTCTGTTGTGTGGGTGGATCTTGGGGCCATTTCTACCTGAAGTTGTCAATTCCAGAAATGAAAAGATGCGTTTTGTTTTTAGTGCTCTGGAAACCTCAAATTGGGAGCTTTATCCAGGGCTCACCTCAAACAGCTCTGCAAAAGTGATGGTGATTTTGGGTACCTCACTCAAGGCCCCTAATTCTGATGATCAGAAAGTGCTGAGCACTCTCTCTCTCTCTCTCTCTCTCTCTCTCTCTAAAAATCAGGCTCCTTTCAGGTCCCTTAAGGGCATCCAAAAGGATAAGTCACTTTTGGAAATGTAGGCCTTTCCCCCGCTAGTCTCCATCTGCTGGCAGAAGGACACATAGCAACTGTCGGAGCCAGTGAACAAAGGGGCTTGGAGATACTGAGCTGAGCATGTGAAATGTGTCCTTATTTTTGACTGGATACACTGTTCAGAAATAAAGGAAATATTAATAACATTATAGAACTAAATAAAACCAACGACTGTCCCAGATAAACGAATGCCGAGAGTGGACCTGGGTGCACTGCACCACCGAGGTGCTGAAGAACAGGGTACAACAGAGAGGGACAAATGTCAGGAGGAACCCCACTTCGTTGCCCACTCTCAAGAGGGCACGCCTGCCATCATTGCTTACGAGTGAGGTAAATGTCTGTGCATGACATACAAAATGAGAAGCTTCTCTGTGTACAAGTCCACCTGCTGTGTATCCAAGGGATTTGACTCAGCCTGCTGTGAATATCCTGATGATGCTAAGCCGGGAAATGCCTCTTCTGGGAGCCCGGGGAAACATGAAATGACAGGCACTTTGTTTGCCTTTAAGGGGCTTCTCTGAAGTGACATTCGCCGCCAGGTTCTGTGAGCCTTCTCCTTCCCCATGATCTCTCCATATGCATGTAACCCTTCTGCCAGGCGGAGCCAGCAGCAACCAGGGCCAGGTTCAATATCTAGGGGTTCCTTTCCATCGATACAACACAGAACCGGCTTAAACCCCGACCCGGTAACCTGGGAAAATTACACACCACTCCTGGGTGCCTCTGAGAGGCAATACTCCCTCCCTCGCAAGCACAGAGTAAAAAAACTTTTAATAAAAGGAGGGAAGTAACTCAATGTTAATTTGGGAAAACACCGCAAACAGGATTAATGAATATAAACCAGGGGTCTCAAACACGCAGCCCGCGGGCCACATGTGGCCCTGGAATCATCACATTCAAAAGCCAGTAGGTGAACACTTCAACCTCCCTAATCACTCAATGACAGATATAAAAGTAGCAATTTTGCAACAAAAAAACTTCAAAAACAGGCTCCAACGAGAAACTGCGGAATTGGAATTAATATGCAAACTAGATACCATTACCTTAGGCTTGAATATAGACCATGGATGGCTCGGTCATTACGTTAATTGAATTTATTTCCCCCCTTAACACCTTTGTGTCAACTGTCTGTAATGGCCCTTGTTGATTATCACTTCAAAAGTTTCTACTGATAACAGTTCCTTTCAATTAATTAGCCTCTTAACATTGGTATAGACACTTCCACCTTCTCATGTTTCTTTGAATGTATAATTATCTGTTCACTGTATGTTCCATTCCATGCATCCGATGAAGTGGGTTCTTAACCCACGAAAGCGTATGCTGAAATAAATTTGTTAGTCTCTAAGGTACCACAGGTATTTTTCTTGTTTTCTTTTTGCTGACACAGACTAACACATCTACTACACTGAAACCTGTCTTAACAAGGTTATTTCAACTGAGGGTGACTCCCTCATTTGGGACAGATTAAGCACAGTCCTGCTTCCCTGTATTCCTACAATAATCACAACATTGGTAACATATTTCACTACCCTTGCGTTCAGTACTAAAGTGATTTGTAACCCAACACCAGCCAACGTTGATCACTTTGACACCGCTCTATCTGCTGAATATCTAAGCAGAGCAGGAGCAAACTGTATTTACATAAACACACCCAAAGTCTCCCCCCCTCCCAGCTAGCTGTCTGGGGATCATTCATTCAGACCCTGCTTACATGCCTATAGCTCTGACTTGATCACTGATTATAAGAAAACACTAGCCAGAATGGGGAATAAGCGATCAGAGTGAGGTGACTTTGAAGTTGTGCAGACTGAAGATATCAAGCTGTAAATATCCTCGGAACCTTCCCATCAGTCATCTGGGAATATCGAATTTCTACAGAACCGTGCTTTGGTGTTACACCTCCTATTTCCCTTAATGAGATTGCGAACACCGGCTTTAGACACCGGGTGCAGGTTACTGATGATTTCTCTGTGTTGCAGACTGAAGCTAAACTCATCAGAACAGGACTGTGTCTTCTGCGCACTTTACAGCTCCACGCACAGTGTCAATGTTTAACTAATAATAATCCCTCAGAACAACCCTGCTTCCACAGGCCTCTCCCACAAGGACAAGAAAAGAGTCCTGCATTTATTTTGGGCCTTTGGTGTCACCACTTTGCTCCATGGCATGAGGACACAAAGTTCTCCTGCATTTACATAATGTTATCATGACTGGTTGTCTAATTCTGGATCCATGTCAAGGTGCTGGTCTTAATCTCAGGAGCCTCAGGCTACAGCCCAGCTGTCTCAGAGTTAGCTTCTATCTCCATGCACCAAGACAACAGCTGTGGTTAACAGAGATCTAAGTGCCTGATGGTCCTCTGAGTGAAACTGCTGGGGGAAGATCCTTGCCTGTGTAATTTCCTATCGCTGAACATCTGGATGAGCCTGAGTTTTGCCACTTTTAGGGTGCAGTAGGACTCATCCATTTGCGCGAGCCTTCTCTCAATACACCGCTTCTGAAGACAAATGCTAAGGGACTGGGAAAGTGGCCTACGATGAGTGAGAAGTGAGGACTCTGGTCCATTAAGAAAGGATTGGTGCTCTCCTTAACCATGCATCTGGCATCCAGGTGCTCTGGTGATAAGCAACCTATATATAGACTGAGAGGTACACAAATGTCACAATACTGGGTCACCATGTGATTATTGTATCCCATGTGACAAATACACATAGGTCCAGGTCTTCAGAGGTATTTAGGCACCTGACTCCCATTGGGAGTTAGGCACCTAAATACCTTTGAGGATCTGGGTCTAAGCACCTTAGGAAAAACTGAACCGCAGGAAACAATTTTTCCCCATTCTGCCCTAGTCCACTCTTGCCACCTTCTTAAATGAAGGGAAAATAGGAAAGCCAGAGTTGGTAGGTCATTTCCAAGACGTATTCCAGAGATTCTACCTGATAGTGTTGTGAATTAGAGTGATACCTTGTCAGTTAGGTGGCACCTTTCATCTAAGCCAGGCCTGCACAACTCGTAAAGCGGCGAGGGCCATATTACTTCAAAGAAAACAGCTGAGGGCCGAAACCCCCCGGCCCCGCGGAAACACCCACCCCCCGCCAGCGCCGCCCGCCTCGCGGAAACAACCCCTCCTTCCCCAGCGCTGGGGTGTGGAAGCCTGTAGAGGGGGAAAGAAACACCGTGCATAGGGTGACCACATCACAGCAGTAAAATAGGACCCGCCCCCTCCCCGCTCGGCCCCACCATCACACCCCTCTTCACCCCCCAGGGGTCACTATATTACTGCACACAACAGTCAATCAATGCAGTTGTAGATAAATCTCTGCATTACGCATTTTTGTATAACTTTTATATGACTTTGTATTGAACTTTGGTAATATGTTATAGCCGCTTGCCTACTCACCCCCCCACCCCCACCCCGTGGGCTGCACAGTGAGCCCACCTACTCACCCCCCCGCAGGACGCACAGTGAGCCCACGCATGTTGTGCAGGCCTGATCTAAGCTTTTCAAAGCAATTTCCAAGCAATAATTAATGAAGCCTCACAACCTCCCTGGGCGGCAGGTAGGAGGCCTGGCTGAAAAATTTCTTCCTAAACCGTTTTCGTGCAAAATGTCCACAAGCCACAGAAAATTACAATTTTTCATCAATAAACTGAATGCCTGAACTGACATATTTCAAAATGTTTCGGTTTTCAGTCAAAATTTGTATTGCTTGACCCTACTTTGGTTTGTTATGAAATAGACTTAAGAGAAAGAACCAATGTTAGTCAGGTTTATGAATATAGTACAGGAAAATGGGTTTATATTGTATCAGTCTCCAAAGAGCAGTTTTGTGCAGCAATGTTACACTTACCTTGTGCAGAAGGTGTGCTTCCCGAATTACACATTTTAGCTGGTATTATTTATATGATTTTACAAGTGACACATTTCTTTACACATCACTAAAATTCAATCTATCAGCTTGTCCCAGTTCCCTAACTTATTGTTCTGGTCTTTCCTTATCTTTGTTTTGGATCTTTGTTTTGGTATTGATCCATGAAGGTCCTTCTCTAGCTTGTACTAAGACATGGAACGAATGTATCTTGATTTTGACAAGTTTCCTATCTGCTTATGCTTATGAAATGCTTACTTCAGCAAATCTAAGGTGTTATGGGATACTTAGCATAAGTGAATGGGATTTTGATATAGGCCAGTTTATGCTATATCACTGTTATAATATCTGTGATTAATGTTGCTGGTGCTTAATGCATACTAATATGTATATCTATGGTGCGGATAATATGTATTATTGATATATATTTATAAGTTAGCCAGCATATATTAGTCAAGAGGGCCCCTGCTTGTCGCCTTGTTTGTTGTAGTCAAGGTGATACTTTTGCCAAATTAATATATGAATTAGTGGTGAGAACCCTTTATATGTAATTGTGAAGGGGTTAGCTGGGGCTCGACCCGCTCTGGTGCGGCAGGGAGCCACACCGGCTCACTACCCACAGAGGATATTCAGGGGAATTAGTCTGGCCGCTGGGTCTTTCCCTCTCAGCGGCCTTTGCGGTAACTGAAACACACTTAGCAGGCCCAGGCCCTGGGTCTGGGCGGGGCACCAGAGTCAGTGGCTCAGGCCCTCAGGCAGGGGCTGAGCAAACAGTATCTGGAACTAGGCCCAGACCTCCAGGGGCCTAGAAGAGGGGGAGACGGCCACCCATGAATTGGGTGGCAGAGGGGAAGCAGGCCCACCCACTCCACTGCATCCCGGCCCGGGGCCATAGTAGCGGCAGACGACCCGCTGCTGTGTCAGTGGGGATCCTGGCTGCAACACACTGACATGGGTTCTGGCCACGTTACAGCCAGACTAGGGTCGGCTGCCCCCGGGCCACTTCCTAACTCCCCCTCTTCGGGTACCTGATTCACTGTGGTGTCCTCCGGGGGGTCCAATACCATGGGTTCCTCGGGGTAGTGGGCAAGCGGCAGGTCCGGCAACTCCTCCGGGTAGCTGGCGCAGGGCAGGCCCGGCAACTCCTCCGGATAGCTGGCGCAGGCCAGGCCCGGCAACTCCTCCGGGTAGCTGGCGCAGGGCAGGCCCGGCAACTCCTCCGGATAGCTGGCGCAGGCCAGGCCCGGCAACTCCTCCGGGTAGCTGGCGCAGGGCAGGTCCGGCAACTCCTCCGGGTAGCTGACGCAGGGCAGGTCTGGCAACTCCTCCGGGTAGCTGACGCAGGGCAGGTCCGGCAACTCCTCCGGGTAGCTGGCGCAGGGCAGGTCCGGCCAGTCCTGGGGCGCACCGGGAGCCGCAGGGTTCTCCCAGTCGCGGGCTAGGCTGGCTGCATCCGGCCTCTCTGGCGGCTGGAGACCTAGTGACTGCTGAGGGCCGACCTTTATACTTCCGGGTTGCGCCCTACTACTTCTGGGTCGCTGCCTGGCCTGCTGAGGGGTGGGCTCAGAGCTTCCTGGCTCCGCCCACTCTGGTGTCCGGAGGGGCTCGACCTGCTCTGGTGCAGCGGGGAGCCACACCGCCTCACTACAGTAATGGAAAGTGTTTTAACAAACGGTGGCAAAACATAATTACCACAGCTAAAACTAATCCACCTTGTAACACAAGCAAAGTCTTAAATGCAACTTTATCCAAGTGCAGGAAATCAGCATGTCGAGATCCCCACTATGGACCAAGTTACTCAAGGCCTGTTTTGCCTTGTGCATGTTATTGCTAATGTGAATCGTGTGTGTATAGTAGGCAGAAGTGTAGTGGACCAATCTGTTATTTATAACACACTTTAAAAAAATATTTTCAACACAGCGGGTTTTTTCCACTGTGTACTGATATTTCCTGGTGTTTGTGGTCTGTGGGATGCATGCTTAAATAGCTTAAGTCGGTTAACAGGATAAATTGTTTATTTGTTTGTTCGGTGTTACATTTCCCTTGTTTTTAGTAACCCGAATGTATACACAGATTAATTTAGTTTATTTACAATGTAATACGGATCAAGTCATTTATAACTCAAGCTGTGTTGAGCATAGTACAGCATATGACAGAAAAATGACCTGGTTTTTCACTCTTTATTTTTTCCCCTTTTGTTAAAATACATTTTTGCTTTTTATTCTGATTTTTCAATTCTTTAGCATAACTAGACATGTTTTAGGTGCTTTTTCAGTTTTTGCAAAGACATTTATTTTTACTTTTTAAACTTGTACATTACTAGTGTTCCATAATAAACATGGGTGCACTCTTCTTGGACATAATTTTGAGTTGTAGTCAAGGGAGGGGCACCAACCACCCTCAACAGCACCTTCTGTCCCAGCGCCGCAACCCTAATCCCAGCCTGGTGAAAGGGGAGGCCCTGGATGGTGATCTGGAGAGCTAGCCCACTCCTCACTCACCCCCCAGCAGCAGCTCCTGTCCCATAGGTCTAGACTTAGCTCCCTGCACCCAGCATTCTGACTTGGTGCATAGGGTCACAGCACCACTCAAGTTTGGCACCCTTGGTTTCATGATTTCTGGGGGTGGAAAGGAACCCATGCTAAACCCATGCCTGCATTTAACACAGCGAAAAATAGCAGAAATCTGAGTCAGGCCCAGAGCCTCAATGGAGATTATGAGCCTAAATACCCTTGAGGATCTATCTGGGCCTCAAACCCACATCCTTCCTAGCTTGTGACAGTGACTTGACAACAGCTAGGACTACTATTAACAGATATTGTCAATACCCTTTTCAGACGGGACTGTGTATGTGGTATCCATCCAACTGGTACCCAAGAAGCCATCTCTTGATTTAACAGACATTACCTGCTACTGCCTGGTATCCTTCTACTTTTGAATACAGTAATCGAAAAACCAGCAAAGAGCCATTTACAACGACACCTGTGTTCTAAGATCCCTCAGGGCTGGGGTGTGGAGTGAAAATAGTGCTGGCCAGGCTGCTGAATGGACAGAAGGAGAATGTCCCTGGACTGCGGCCAGAATGTCCATATCCAAATTACTGGATCTCTCAGTGGTTTTGGATGCTAATGATCATGATCAATTACTCTCCTGGCGTGAAGCTATAGCAGGAGTTAACAGAAAAGTGCTGAGATGGGCGCAACCCTTTCTTTCTGCAGTTCCTAGAGAATAGTGACTACCTTGCGGAGCTCCACCTGGTTCTGTTCTTTCCCTCGTCCTATTTAACATCTCCACGAGGCCATGGGGGGATCACGAGACATCATGGACTCCTTGGCAGGTGAGCGCTGTGCTTGAGAATGCAAATACTGGAAGTGCTGGCAGATGCTGTTCTGGCTCCCCATAAAAGTGCCGGAACGACGTCCTGGAGGGTTTTGGCAGGACTCAAGGATTGAGTCTCAAGTGCTGGCAACATGCAGATTACACGTCGTTTAACATATCATTTACGTCTGCCACTGCGAATGCTGCTATCTCTCAGCAGGCCCAGTGCCTGGCTGACATTGGCACCTGGATGGTCGGTGGTTGGCTGAAACTAAACCTGGGGACTGAAGAGGGAAACATTCGGAAGTTCTGGCTGCCTCTATAACTTTGCCCTCTATCGAGTCTGCTTTCAGATGGTCAGATCAGTGTGCAGCCTGGGGCCTTCTGGACCTCACGTTGCTGATGTTGGATACTCAGACGACAACAGTGGCTAAAAATGTCTCCTCCACGGCGCAGCTGCCCAGTCCTTGTCCCGCTCCTCGCAGACGCTGACTTGGCCGTGGTGTTCTACGCTTTCATGCCCTCCCGCTTGGATTACTGCAGCTCGCCCCACCTAGGAATGAGCCCCGCAACATTAAAACCGCTTTAATTAGTCCAGCATGCAGCAGCCCATCTCCTCAACCAGATTGGCTGCTGCGAGAACATCCCCCTGGTGCACTGCTCACTGCAGTGGCTCCCAATACCCCAGAGTGGCTTAGATTCAGGCCGAGCACAATCTTTAATGCCCTCCAGATAACTGTCCCAAGCCTGCTCTCTGCAGCCACGATCTCCCTAGGCAGGCAAGTTTCTCGGGAACTATGAAATCGTCCGCCCCAAGGGCAAAGCCCACCAGGGCAGCCGACAGAGCTTTCTCCGCAGCTGGACCATGAGGGTGGAAACAGACACTGTAAAACTTTTCCCCGGCCACAGCATAGACAATTACAAATGTGGAGAAAGAGGAGAAAACTTTCTGTCTGCCTCAGGGAAAGGTAGGGAGGAAAAGAGAGCACATGGGGCCTTTATACAGTGGTGATGTGACACTTCTATTAGGCACTGGCATGCAGAGATGAGTGTGGTAAAAATGGAGAGAGAAAGAGAACCAAGAGTGCTTAATCCTTCAGTGCTATTCTTGCTTTGTGGGTGAATTTGATATAACTTGAGTGGACTTTATTTCTGTTAAAAGAACAAAGCCTCCTCCCCTCTTGGCCCACAGGCAGCTGGACAGAGTAACCCCTGCTCCCATGTCCACTAGACCCTGTTGGGAGGCAGGGAGGGACACCTGCTCACCTTGTTTGCAACCCAAGATGACTAATATGGATGCCAGGGACCCAGGAAGTGCCAGGTGGGAGCAGATCAGTGACTCATGGAATTCAGTGTCCTGGAGTATGGCAGGTGGCTCAGTGAGTGGTGGGGGTCTGGGGTGGGGGGAAAGAAATCTCCAAGTGGGTTAGTGAGTGGGGGGAATTAAGGGTAGGTCAGAGTGGGGGCAGTGGAGGGTGTTGGTGAGTGTGTCAGTGAATGGAGAGGTCAGGGGGGTGGGTCAGTGAATGGAGGTCAGGGGAGGTCAGGGGGGTGACTCAGAGTGAGGGTCAGGGGGGTTGACTCAGGGAGTGGGGGGTCAGGGAGTGGGGGGTCAGAGGCGGTTAGGGGGTGACTCAGGGAGTGGGGGTCAGAGGAGGTCTGGGGGTTGACTCAGGGAGTGGGGGTCAGGGCGTGGGGGTCACAGGAGGTTAGGGGGTGACTCAGGGAGTGGGGATCAGGGAGTGGTGGTCAGGGGAGGTTAGGGGGTTGACTCTGGGAGCGGTACCCACAGCCAGCTCAGTTTAGGAAACTGGGGCCATCGGGTTTGGGGAGCGCCCCGCTCTGCCCTGGGGGCGCTGGGGCCCGCTGCGGGGCGGCGGCGCACGGGGCGGTCCCGGGAGGGCGGAGTGAGGAGCCCCGCAGCTCCTGGCCGGGCCGGGGTGGCTGGGTGGGGTGGGGGGAGTCGGGGACGCGCAGATCCCGGGCGGCTATTCCTGGCGGCAGCCCCCGCCCGCGGCAGGGGGCTGCGGGGAGGTGACAGGTGGCAGCCGGAGCCTATAAAAATTCCCGAGCCTCCAGCGCCTCGCAGACCCGGTCCCCTCGCGAGGAGCCCCCCAGATCCGGAGCAGAGACCCGGTCCCCTCGCGAGGAGCCCCCCAGATCCGGAGCAGAGACCCGGTTCCCTCGCGAGGAGCCCCCCAGATCCGGAGCAGAGACCCGGTCCCCTCGCGCGGAGCCCCCCAGATCCGGCGCAGAGACCCAGTCCCAGCCGGAGGGAGCCCCCTTTCCCCCTAGAGCGGAGCCCCCAGACCTTGCGATCATGCCCGGCAAAGAACCAGACCCAGAGCTGATCCAGGCGACCCCAGCAGCCGAACCGGCCGAAACCCGGGCAGCAGAAGCGGTTCCAGCCTCGCCAGCAGAGGGCGCCCTGCCGCCTGAGCCCCAGGCCCCGGCCGCTGCTCCGGAGCGCGGGGAGCCTAAAGCAGGTGAAGGGGAGCCGGGAGGGGCCGGGGGTGCGGGCGGACCAGGGATCTGGTCAGAGAGGAGCAGGGGGACCCAGACGGACCCGAGAGCCCATCCTCGGGGTTAGGGGTGGGTAGGGGAAGGCTGGGGGTGTATAGAGAGGAGGGGTTAGGTTGGTGGGGGGAGGGGTGTATTTAGGGGGATGAGGTGGGCAGGCGGAGGCTGGGAATGTATAGAGGGGAGGGGTTAGGTTGGTGGAGGAGGAGGATGTATTTGGGGAATGGGATGGATAGGGGGAGGCTGAAAATGTCTAGCGGGGAGGGGTTAGACTGGTGGGGGGAGGGGATGTATTTAGGGCATGGAGTGGACACGGGGAGGCTGAGGTGGCCAAAAGTATTACAGGTTCTAAAGGAGTTAGATAAGTCCATGGAGGACAGGTCCATCAATGGCTATTAGCCAAGATTGTCAGGGATGCACTCCATGCTCTGGGTGTCCCAAAAACTCAGACTGGACAACAGGGGATGGGTCACTCAGTAATTGCCCTGTTCTGCTCATTCCCTTTGAAGCACCTGGCCCTGTCTTTCAGAGTCAGGATACCGGGCTAGACCAGCCATTGGTCTGACCTGGTATGGGCGTTCTTATGTTGATAGGAGTAGGGGGGTGGGCAGTGTAGGCTGGGGTGGTGTATTGGGGGATGGGGGTGGGTGTAGAGGCTGGGGGTGTATTGGGAGGATGGGATGGGCAGGGGAGGCTGGGATGTGTGTGTCTGGGTGCATGGGTGTGGGAAGGGGGCTGAGGTGGGTGTATTGGGGGCTGGGGTGGGGAAGGGGGAATGGGGTGAGTGTATGGGGCTGGGCTGGGTGTTTTGGGTCATGGGGAGGCTGGTGGGTGCATTTAGGAGGGAATGGGTTGGACAGGGGAAACGAGTGGGTGTATTTGGGTGGATGGGGTGGGCGAGGGAGGCTGGGGTGGGTATCTTGTGGGGTGGGGTGGGGGAGGTTGAGGTGGGTGGCTGGGAGGCCAGGGGTGGCTGGGGTGGGTGTCTTGTGGGGGGTAGGTCGGGGAGGCTGGGATGGGTGTCTGGGGATGGATGGGGGAGGCTGGGGTGGGTATCTTGTGGGTGGTGGGTGGGGGAGGCTGAGGTGGGTGTCTCTGGGTGGATGGGGTGGGCGGGGAAGGCTGGGGAGGGAGTCCCGGGGTGGTGGTGGGAGGCTGGGGTGGGAATGTGGGAGGCACTTGGGGAATGCATTGAGAGGCTGTGTGTGGCAATCAGGCCTAGCTGGAGAGGTTGTGTCAGTGGGGGTTCCGTGTCTTTCTAACGTGTCTGTGTTTGTTACAGAGCTGCCCAGCTGCCCGGTGCACTTGGCAGTGGAGGATGTGAATGATAACTCGGTGTCCCTGACATGGAAAGCCCCGGAGCAGGTGGGCTCCACTGGCCTGGATGGATACCTGGTGGAGTGCTGCAAAGATGGAAGTAGGCTTGAGCTTTACTCCTTAATAAGCATGAAGAGCTGTGTGTTATGGGGAAGATCGTGTAACACACTGGCTGAGTGTGTCATGTCCCCAACTTGTGGCCAGGCCACACAGAGGAGGAGCTGGTTGAAAACCAGAAAAACATTTTTGTGTAAAATTTCATTTTTCTTTGAAAGTTCCAAATAAATAAAAATTGGCCAGTTCTCCATAGAGGATAGGAGCTTACTATTGCTGCCAGATAGTGGGCTGACGCCAATAACTCAACGGGAACAGGGCCATGCTTTTGGTGCTGAAGGCCACGGGTTTAATCTCCAGTGATGACCTGTGGTGGAAGCGTTGCTCCCATGGGATAAAAGGACTTGGTTATGTCGATAAGTAGCTACACGGGGAACACATTTTTAATAACGGGCTCTTCAGTCTAGCAGAGGAAGGTCTAACGCAATCCAATGGCTGGAAGTTGAAGCTAGACAAATTCAATCTGGAAATTAGGTGTGTAGTTTTAATGGCAAGGGTAATTAACCACTGGGACAATTTACTGAGGGTTGTGGTGGATTCTGCATCACTGACCATTTTAAAATCACAATGGGATGTCTTTCTAAAAGCTCTGCTCTAGGAATTATATTGGGGCAGGTCTCTGGCCTGTGTTATTCCAGAGGTCAGACTGGATGATCACAGCGGTCCCTTCTGGCCTTGGAATCTGTGAATCTATGAACGCAAATCTCTCTTCCTGAGGCACATACTGGAGTCAGGAGACAGTGGTGGGAACAGCAGGGTGGCTCCTTGTCCTATGTTGGGGTTTCTGAACATCTGAATCAATACATATGAATGTAGATCTGGGTGCCAGAAAGCCATAAAAACATCAGGAGGAGGAAAAAGTTTGCAGAGGAACAGCGGGGGGCTAGGAACAAACGGAGGGGCACTACGAAGGTCAGTCCCAAATTTTCAAACTTGTGTGCCTCACTTCAGGGCCCTGTGTCCCAGCTCCTCAAAGGTATTTAGGCACCTGACTCCCATTGATTTAAATGGACATTAGGTGCCTAAATCCTTTTGAGGATCTAGGTCTGTATCTCTATTTTGTCTCCTAAATAAGTGACCTGATTTTCAGCGGTCTATTGAAATCAGCAGGTATTGTGGCTGTTCAGTGCCTCTGAAAAGCTCTCCATATATTTAAGTGCCTCTATATAGACATAGGCACCCAATTTTGAACATGTTGGCGTTATGTTTGATTGGCAGGTGCAATATATTTTGGCTTCAGACTCAGGATGATTGGTGAGGGGGTGGAGATGGGCAGGGAGAGGAGAAATATTTAATCCTCATGGACCTGAAAGGAAATGTAAGGATTAGGAAGAGATGGTTGGGGAGACCTGGCAAGCCCATGCTTGGCTGAAGCTGTAGGCATTGGTTCCTGGGTTGAGGACAGGTGGTGAACTGAATAGTGGCAAACTGGATTGGACTAGGCTAGTGAAACTTGGCGGCCTGGTGGCAGCTGGCAGGCTCTGGTTGGCAAGTTGATGGTCTCTGATTAGCCCACTGGTTGCTTTGCTGGTTGATGGAACAGGTCAGGCTAGGGAGGGAGACCTTATTGGCTGGTGGCATTTGGCAAGTTCTCATTGGTGCCACTGGCAGGCGTCAGTTGGCTGATCCTTTGGGGCTGATCCCTGGCTGCTGGCAGGATTTGCTCCATTGTGTTTTTCAGACTGGTGGTTGGGGGATGGTTGGGGATGCCCTATCCGCATTTGTTGGTGGATTGAGTTTTGGAGGATGCTGGGGGAGTTCTGGCTGGGTTTGTTGGTGGGAGATGAACGTTAGCTGGATGTGTGGGGCAGTTCATGATCCTGGCAGGGCTGTGTGGGCAGGATGCCGTGTAGACCATGAGCCTTGGTAGAATGGGACGCTGCCTTAATGTAGGTTACATCGCCACCAGGAGGCACTTAACAGTGAACTGTGTAGTGAAGGAGGCAAAAGCGCTTCACAACCTGACACTCCCAAGTCTGGTGCTAAACCAAGCACCTGTTTGGCGAGAGCTGGGTTGATATCCAGTCTGTTATGGTCCTTGATTGTGTAGGGCCTGGTTAGTTGGCAAAGGAGCCCTGGGCATCTGGCAGTGGGTAGCTGTTGAGCCCTGACTAGCTGGTTGGATCTGGGCTGTTGGTTGGTTGGGGCCGGCACGAGAGTTTTGCCTGGTTGGAAAGTTTTGGCTGATGCACAAACCTTGCTGGTGGTTGGGGGTGGAAGGGGGCTTGTGACCCTTGCTTGTTTGGGTGCTGAGGCAAGCTAGCTCTGGGGGGCTGCTTTGTGTGGGGGACTGGTGGGTCTTGAGGGCTTCTTCCATGGCGTGGATGTTTCTGGTTGGATGACCTGGCTGGCAATCCTTACTTTATTGGCTTTTGGAGGCTCCCAAGCCTTGGCCGTCTAGCATGTTAGAGGCATTTGTGCTCCCAAGCTGTGGCCGGTTGAAGGTAGCTGATTAGCGCTGGATGCGGCTGGCAGCAAGCCCTAGTTAGTGTTTAACAGATGGTAGAGGAGTCCTCCTAGCCTATTGTTTGTTTTGGTGGGTCTGTCAAGTCCTGGTCAGGGAGCCCCAGTTAGTTGGCTTGGGGAGGCCAGGGCATGTAGAGTGGTTTGTTGGGGTGGATGACAAGCCCTGTTATGTGGCTGTCAACTCCCCAGCAACTAGTGGTGTTGCCTGCTACGCTACTGACTCCCCAGAGGCACAGTGGGAATGCACAAAGCGGAGTAGGATGGAGCCTGAGGCTCGCAGCTGTACGGCCCCGAGGGGGAAGCAGCAATGCACTCGATTCTGTGCAGCACCTGAATGTGCAGAGTTCCCCACTTGTGGGCCATTCCCCTTCTGTGGGCTCTTCCCCATTTGGACGCTGAATGACACACTAGTTTGCTTTCAGAGAGGTTGATAAGTACGAATGAGCTGGCTGGTGGGGATGGCTAACGAGCCCTGGTTGGCTGGTGGATCCGAGGGGGCAGGTGAGCAATGTTCCCTCTAAATTTTGACAGGCCGTGTGCACAAAAAATGTCTTCTGTGCAAATTTTTGTGCTTCTGTGCAAATTTTTGTGCGCGCGGTGTTTTGCCGTGTGCGCGGGGTTTAGGATCTGTGTGCGTGCACGCACAGCTTAGAGGGAACAGTGCTGGGGAGTGTTGGTTTGCTGGGGGCGAGCGCCGGGTGAACAGTTGAGAATGAGCAATTTATTCAGTGAGTTTCGCCCCTTTTTCCTGTGTGCAAGGTGTCTGCTCTTCCAGATTGTTTAATGGATATTTTGTGTGAGCAAATTTCAGCCCGCGTGAGCACTCCTTTGCGGATCTGCTATTCACCATTCCATGGTCACGCTGTGCAAATGGGCGCCTCCAGCCGCATAACATAGTTTCTGTTCCCTGTCTGGATAACCTGACCTTTATAACCTTCCGCTACCTTTGCCTGAATCAAAGCTGGTGTTGCAATGCAGTGGCTCTTGGCTCTGAGCCCAGCTCCGAGAAAGCAGCTCTCTGGGAACATTAGCCCAGTCACGAATGCTCAGAAAAAGTGAGGGAAAGAGGAAGTGAGCAGAGAGTTGCGCTGAAAGTCTGATCAAAACTCACCAAACCAGTGTTACTCACTCTTCAACCAGCTCCGCTGGGGATGGAGGAGGCTGTACAGAGGGTCTTTTGGGTTGCATTCCACTGGGAATGAAATTGACAACTTGCTGGCTAGGGATTTGATCAGTGGCACATGCACAGTTCATGAGAGCTTGGCTGGGCATTGGAGTAGTTTTGGGAAACTCCCATATGGAGAGAATTAGATTCTGTAGACGGGTGCATTGCACTACCACAAAACTGGTCCTATGAACGTTGTCAGAATCCATTTAACTTCCATCATTTACTTTATTTGGCAGTTAGCTTTTTTCCGCTTGTAACCTGCTGTCTTATGAAGGAAAATCTTTTGTTTGTTTGTTCCAGCTGCAGACTGGGTAGCTGCTAACAAAGAACTCTTTCTCTCTACCCGGTACACGATCCGCAACCTGGCATCCGGAGATAGACTTCAGATTCGTGTGAAGGCTGTGAATGCTGGGGGCACGAGTGTTCCAGCTGTCCTGGAACAGCCTGTCGTCATCAGAGAGATACTTGGTACGGTATTGTCCTCACTCCATGCAGCCTATACAGAGGCGACACAGGCGCAACATTATGGTAGCACAAAGGAGCACACACGTCAGTATGTGCTCAGCTAAGGTTGACTCTCACTAACCCTTAACTCTGCCCACTGATGCATTACAGGATGGCTTTCGATTGTGAGCAAATGCTATTTCTCAAATAATAGCTATTGGGTCAAATTTAGCCGCGATGTAAATGGGTGCGACTTCCATTGATTTCAGGGCACTCCGTTTGGATGTCCCTGACCTGTGTCTAGACACTTCCTAAAAGACCACTAGACATCTCATGGCATGCCCACGTACCACCAGACCTCCAGCAAAAGGCCTTCATTTGAACGTTCTAATCACTGAAATAAACATTTGCTGTGTTATTTCAGTGTGTGCACTTACATTCCTCTATTTATACACTCTCAGATCATCTGTTGGCTCACTTGTTCTTTGCACACTCGTGTGTTGTTGCACATTCACACACATGTATGCAACTTTTCTGTGTGCTAGAATGATGCTCAGAAGAGTTATGCACTGTCTGTGCACAACATGGGAACGTGACTCACTTCGAACGGGCTAAAGAATTGTTATCCCCACACTTAGTGAGGCTTCCGTTCTTGGAGGGCTGTGAACATGTCACTCGTGACATGGGAATACAAAACCGTTTGTCAGCTAGCCAAGAGCAGACAGGACCAAGAAATTGTTAACCTGTGTGTTTTCATGTTTCTGTAACTCAAAGAGCTCAGTGGATTTTCTTTAAACACTGCCCCCGCCAACAATAAATAAAAATAAATCGCTTCTGAGCAACAATAACCCCGTAGGGAAACTCCGATAAAGCTATCAGCAGCTGAAAAAAGGGATGCAACGCTTGAATGGCCATTGCTACTCCTGCCCTGCAATATCCCATGTGGAGTGTGGAATGCTGAGGCCCTGTACACCGTTAGCAGTAGGATGGTGCGTCCCATCAGCTCTCATGATTTCTATGATCACTGTAGCGAGGGATTAGGATTAGACCATCGTGCTGGTGGACGATGCTCTCTCGATGAGCCCCCTCCCCAGCAACGCAGTTGACGGCAGATGTAATGCAATTTGTAATCCCGTCAGGCAGGAGCACAAACTGTGTCAGTGTCCACACAAGGATCCTTTAATGTGTTTGATTGGATTTGATGTATTTTGATTGCTTAGCTCCAGTGTGTTATTACCATACACAGGGACTCTGGCCTCTGCCAGGATGTTGCAGGCAGTGTTGTATAACCCTGCTCAGAGCAAGTGTACACAAACCAATGTTTAATATGCCCACAGCCACCAGCACCTTGTCAACACATGTGCTCCCAGAAGCAGATCAACTGCTAATTTTAGCTGATGTCCTAGTGCAGACAAGGCCTGTCTTAGTTCACTCTGCAAGTGAATGAAACTAAATTGAATCAAGGCCATTTATTTCCAAATGAGCTTCCACATAGGAGTTTAATGTAGTTTCACTAATCCACTGTAAATTCACACCGTTAGTTCAGATTAATTTTCCTGAGTGTCCCTGTGTAGACATGCCAGGGCTCATCTACATGGTGAGTTGCTGGCTGGGAAGCCAGGCAAGTGAATGTATAGCAGCACCAATTTCCATGTGAACTAAGCCACACTCTGGGACTTTCACTGCACTGTAGCAATGGGCAAATGATGAGTTATTGCACGGCAAGCTGGTGCGCTATAGAGTCACATGCCTGGCTTGCCACGCAGTAACTTCCTGTGCAGCCGAGCCCACAGAGTTCCAGGTCAGAAGAGACCTAGTCCTGTATCTCACGGGCCACTAACGATCACCCAGCCGCTTTCTGAAAACACATGCTAAATGCAGAACATGGCACTACCGTGGGCAAATGCTGGAAATCAGGAAATTCAAAGATGGGTCCTGAATAGAGCAGAGTGAAATTTTGTCGGCGAATAAAGCAATTCTTTTGCTTCGTTTTTTTTGCTGAAAAATGCATTTTTCAGGGTCCGAAACATTTGCCGAATTTGAATTCGATGAATGGTTTCAACTGGAAATGATGTTTTCAAAAGAGGAGAATTTTTTTATTTCAACTGTTTTGTTTCAAAACGTTTTGTTTAGAGTTTTTCATTCAAAACAGTGTTTCAACTTTAAATCTGGCCAGTTTAAACACACACACACACACACACTGTGGGAAACACCTGAAAAGGGCAAAATTAGAATGAAAAACTAAAAAAATAGAATTTTGTTTTGAGTCGACCAACATTTTGATTCTAAATGAAATTTTTTCAAGTTATTTAACGAAAACATTTATGTCAGGATTTTTTGGTTCAGCCGCCAAACCGAAAAACCCATTATTTGCTGAACGCTGCTCCTGAGCAAACTGTAACTTGGCCCCCTTGGGTGGTATTTTATTTTTCTGTATCTATGGTATGTTGGCCAGTTTGATGCCTTCGTGCTTATGCTAGGGAGCCAAGTTACAGTTTTGACCTTCCTGGTTTCTGTTAAGCTAAAATCTCAACCAGAAAGTGGCATTAACCTAATTTTTGCATTTCATTCTAAATGTGTACCTGTCACTGCTTTCCTCGCTGTGCTGGGAACAAAATACTGTGCCTGGCTTATTAATGGTGCATGGTTGTTTTGCTAAACCCTACTGTGTGTACGTCAACTCTGCTCCATCTGTTATCTTCCATTCTTACTTATTTATTGACGCAGTTTACTTGTTTCAACAAATCATGTGGAGTGCTCAGAAGAGATTTTAAATAGCCGCAGACCCCGAGACAGTTAAAAGCAGGAATGGGGAATTGTGATGTATCTGTTGGACAGTCAACACGATGCACATTTCACATGTAACTAGGGCAGGAAGAAGGGTTTCACACCCGGGGAAACAATTATCATGAGGTCTCTACCAGGGTGAGTTACGCCTGAAGATGTGTGTGTATAGGCGCTGAGAAGGATACACATGAATTAACATTCTTGGGGGTGTGAGCTTTCTTTGTTCCACCAAGACTGATAAGGGCAAGCGTGGGCATCAGGAAAAGATTCCAGGACCAAATAGAAGCGTGCGAGGAGGAGATGCTAGCTCAGCTGTTGGGCACAGGCCATCTGGGAATGCCAGGCATTCCTTTGCTACCCGCTCCGCACTGCCTGTGTTTTACTCTCACAGCTGTTTAGGCATCATTCAACTCAGATTTAATTCTAGACACCCCCACCCACATACACCCTCACCCTCCTAGATGTAAGCTCCTGCACATTTAATCCTGGGAGAGGCATACTCTTCTTTTATTATGTACTAGCATAAACCCTTTCCCGCCAAAGGAACTGCCAACAAATGCAGCCGTGGTAGTTACCCTGCTGCTATTTTGACTGTGGTAAAGGAGACAGAAAGTTGTATACACTTGCAAACATTTTCTGCGTCTCTCTGTTATGTTCCCCAGGGAACACAGAAGTAAGTTTCCAGCACATGGTGTTAGCGCCAGAGGTCCCAGTTAGTAGCCCTCACCATCCGGCCTGCAATCTTCTCTCAGCTCACAGTCAAGCAGGGAACCCCAGATGCTGCAGGAAATGGTGTTGCATTTAGAAGAGCTCTTTCCCCTGAGTCAGCGGGGAACCAATTTCCCCACTAGGAGGCGCTGTGCTCCAGGGAGGGGTGTTGGATGGCTCTGTAGGGGGCACTCTCTCCAGTGAGTTAGCACTGACCCCAATGACCCAGTGTGGTGCTAGGGGGTGCTGTGCTTTAGGGAGAGGCACGGGTGGCTCAGTAGGGGGCGCTCTCTCTGGAGCAAGTTCCAGTCCCAGCAATGGAGTTACTTAGTACTATGCTGCAGGAGGCACAGCCATTGTGATGCAATAAAAAACCAACACCGTGACCACCTGTGAGCGGTTACAGCGCCGCAGCCCCTGTTCATTAGAGATGGGATGTTCTGGTCCAACCGCAGCCTGCCCAGGCTTCTGCTGGAGAAGTAATTCCCCACTTGCTCTGTAATCCCCTTGTGTTGTGTTACTGGTGTGAGGTGGCTGCATTTCAGTGCCAAGTCAGCCAATCCTGTGCTGCCCAGGTGGGGAGCAGTTGGCGCTACCTGGGACAAGAAGTGCTCTGGGGGCCTGAGATCCTGCTGTAGGAACTCCTACAGCTGAGTTCCTAGAGCAGGATTGTGGGGCTGTGATTTCCCAAAATTCTCATGAAAACGACGGGCGTGTGTGACGTCTTGCTTTGTCTAGAGCACCCGAAGATCCGAGTCCCGCGCCACCTGCGGCAGACGTACACCCGGTGCGTTGGGGAGGTGGTGAACCTGCTAATCCCTTTCCAGGTAGGTGGTAGATGTTTCCAGTGAATGGCTCTTGGGCTCGGCCTCTGTCTATACAGCAAACCCCCTCCCATGTGCGGAGATGCTGGGGGGCTCAAGGGAGACCACCAGAACAGACAGCGGCAGACAAGTGGGGAGGGGACAGGAAGTTTGAACTTGGTGGGTTGAAACCGGGGGAGCTAGTGGAGGGCTCCAAGGGGTATGAGGAGAACAAAGGGGAAAGAGTGGTTCAATGTGTCGCTGGGTCAATGCCTGGCTCTGCCACAGAGTCCCTGTGCGACCCTGGGCACATCCCTTAGTCTCTCTGTGCCTCAGTTCCCCAGCTGGCCAATGGGGACTAGCAGTGCCCTGCCTCCCAGGCCTGCGTGAGGGTAAGTATGGTAAAGGTCGGCAGGTGCTCAGAGGCATAAGGTGAGGTGAGCCAGGAAAGCCCCATTGAAAGGTGGCAGCAGTGACCCAGGTAAGAGACCTGGAGGGGAGTTGAGGCCCCCAGGACAGAACAGAAAGGACACATACCGGAGGAAGAAGAGATGAGAATGGGATGCTGCCTGGCTCTGGAGGGTTGACGAGGAGGCCTGGGTGAGAGCCCAGGTGGGCTTGGGAGGTCAGTTGGGCCCACACTACCCAGGAGATGTCAGAGAGCTGGGCTGAGATATGGGACAGGCTGGAGGGAGAAAGGAGCTCTGCCAATTACAGGGCATGGGGAAATGCCCTTTCTCCCCTCAGTCAAAGCCATTCACCCCTCCCCCAGCTCCTCGGCACCCGGTCTTGGGGGCAGCCCCCAGTGGGATTTTATTTTTCTAACCACCTGGGGGGCACTGGGAGCATATTTACTGGCCCACTGACTGGGTGGGAGCGGCTAGAGCCATGCCACCAGGGTCTTCACACCCAGCAGGAGTAGGGAGGATGCTGCATCCTCCATGCCCTGCCCCCCAAGGCAGAGAGAGGGGTTGGTGGGATCCCCTTGCCCACCCTGCAGGGTGGGGGAGGGGGTTCCTGCCTGCTCCCGGGAGTGTGACGCCATGTGCACCAGGACAGGGCTTCCTCCCACTCACTGTTGGCCCCAATGCCGTGTGAACAGCCTAGGGGCCCCAACGAGGGCTGAGCATTCTGTCCAGCCCTAGCGTCCGCCCTGTCTGTTTACCTAACCAAGCAGCTGCAAAGGTCTGTTCCTCATACCCTGCGATCCTCCCTCTCTGGCTCGTGCTGGCAAGTAGGTGCCTGGCCCTGCAAAGTGCCATGCATTCTCCAGCCAGGTGCCTGGTGCTGTGATCTGGGTATCGTGCCAATTAAACCACGGCTGTAATTAACTGTCAGTGCCCTTCACTAGGTGACACTCAGTGCACACACTGAGTGCTCCAGAGCAGCAAACCCTCCTGCTGTCTGCACATTCTGGTCTCTCTAGCAAAGGCAAGAGAAAATGAGAGTTTGACCCTACTGCAGCCAGTTAGACTCGATTGTACGAGCAAGTGCCCAGAGCCGGGAGCTGGTGGCGGGGGGGCATGGAGATCATCCTCTGTGGCTCCCACTGGAGGATCAGGGCCACAGGCTCTCCACTTTCTGATGGACACTGTATTTTGGTGTCACAGCTGACGCGCTAGCTGTAGTCTTAGCATGCGTGGGACCAGCTGGCATTGACTAGCAGCGACTGCTCCCAGGTACCACAGCTGCAGGGGAAATAAGAAGACGGGCATTGGAGATGGAATCACAGCCGAGCCACAGATTCACCCACTAGGCAAAGCCACCCACTCCCTTAAAAATCTGACATCTCAAAGTTGCTCTCAGAAGGCGCATCTCTGCCCCATCCTGTGCATCACCAGTAAAGACCGCACAGGGACCATTGGCATAGAGCTGGCTGGGTGGTGCCCGGCTGTTGGAGTGGAGCCGAACTGCTCTCCTGAGCTTTCTCCTCCGTCTCTGTCCTAGGGAAAGCCGAGGCCCCAGGTGAGCTGGAGCAAAGACGGCCAGCCTCTGGATTCCAAGAGGGTGACCGTGCGCAATGGGGACAGGGACACCATTTTCTTCATTCGCGAGGCAGCGCGCAGCGACTCTGGCCAGTACCAGCTGAGCGTCAAGATAGACAGGCTGGAGGACAGAGCTACCATTGACATCCGCGTGATTGGTAAGAACGGTGAAAGCACTGGGCGCGGGTCGGTGCTTGGCTGGAGCGCTGCAGCCTCTGCCGGCTCTCGTGGGCCTGCGGCCATCAAGGAAGATTCCCTGCAGCCTGGGCCCCCTAGAATTCACTTCTGCCCCACGGCAGCTCCAGGTGGGACAGCCACGCCCTGGTGTGGCTGGGGTGTGGTGTTGCCAGCCAAACTCCCTGCTGGCCAGCACCCAGCAATGGGGGGAGAGATCCAGAGCAGAGCGGTGTGTGTTGTCCTTGTGTGTGAGATGCTGGAAGCTCCTCCCGGAGCAGGGTGCTTGGCCTGCTGCCCTACGTGTGGTCAAGAGGAAAGGTCTGCATGGGGAGCACTGCAGGGTTTGGGGGCTTGCTATTGGGCATATGGCTACGATGCCCTAAAGGGATGAATAAGAGGGCACAAAATGGATGGAGGGTAGGGACGGAGGGAGGATCATTATGGGCTGGGGAGCAGAACTGGGAGGGCTGGGGGACAGGGTGCATCTTCTTTCCAGACTCCTGGATGCTGCTGTAGGCTCCTGCAAACCTGAGTAATCCATGAAATCAGACAGACGCACATGCAGGGCTCTCTGCTCTGACACTATGGTGATGGGTGCTATTGATTTGTAAGAGATGGGGCAGATTCTGGGTGAGGGACCACCAAGGGTTCCCCTAGTTCAGGGATGGGCAAACGTTTTGGCCCGAGGGCCACATCTGGGTATGGAAATTGTATGGTGGGCCATGAATGCTCACGAAATTGGGGGTTGGGGTGCAGGATGGGGTGAGGGCTCCGGCTGGGGGTGCGGACTCTGGGGTGGGACTGGGGATGAGGGGTTGGGAGTGCAGGAGGGTGCTCCAGGCTGGGACTGAGGGGTTCGGAGGGCGGGAGAGGGATCAGGGCTGGGGTAGGGGGTTGGGGTGCGGGAGGGAGTTAGGGGTGCAGGCTCCGGGCAGCACTTACCTCAAGCAGCTCCTAGTCAACAGGAGCTGTGGGGGCAGCGTTTGGGGCAGGGACAGTGTGCGGAGCCCCCTGGCTGCCCCTATGCTTAGGAGCTGGGGGGGACATGCCTCTGCTTCCGGGAGCTGCGCGGAGCAGGGCAAGCCCCTGACCCCATTCCCCGGCAGGAGCTTGAGAGCCAGATTAAAACATCTGGAAGGCTGGATGCGGCCCCTGGGCTGTAGTTTTCCCACCCCTGCCCTAGTTACTCCCACCGCATACTGATCCACAGTGCCACAACCCATGGACTCAGCAAAGCAGCTGCCGTCTGTACAGGCTGTCTACTGCTGTGACCCACTGTGCCCGCCCAATACCTGCCAGGGGATGGCATCAGCGGCTGGTATGAGCCTCTGGTTATCACTGCAGAGCAGCCGGGGCCTCCAGAGAACCTGAAGCTGGTTGACGTGTGGGGGTTTAACGTGGCGCTGGAGTGGAGCCCGCCGAAGGACAACGGGAACACAGCACTCAAAGGGTACACGGTCCAGAAATCGGACAGGAAGAGTGGGGTGAGTCTGCGGCGTCTGCCTGGAGTACCCCTCTGAGCAGCGGGACCTGGGAAGGGTGAGCTGAGTCAGACGCTGCGGCGTGTGATACAGCGCTCATGGCAGCGGGGGTGGTGGTGTCGAGAGCCTCATAACCTCCCACAGCAGGCAGAGCTGTGGAGACAGAGCCCCAATCCTGGGGTCTGTTTGCGCAGTGTAGGAGTGGTTTGCACGGGACGTTCTTGGGTGCCTCCGAAACGGTTTGGTTCCCAGCTCTGCATGTGTTCGGTTATTTGCACAACAGCCCCAGTTGGGATCCGGGTCCCGTTGCGCCGGGTGCTGCACAGACAGGGCTCGCAGGCGAAGGCAAGACAAAGCAAGTGGCTGTAACAGACAACTGGAAAGAATGGGGCGGGGGTGGCTCATGCCTTTACCCAGGCCAGATCTGTTCCCTGGGAGGTGGTTTGAAATCAGCTACTGTATTTCTGAAAAATAACAAAGCGCGCGAGAAATCAGGTGACTATCCAAGATCCCTACAGCCCCGACGTTCTCAGCTGGGAGTTGCCCATAGGTGGCCCAGTGAAGTGAGCCTCGGAGAGGGGCTTGAAAGTAGTGAGGGCAGAGGTCGCTCCAGGAGGACGTTGCACTCCCCAGGGGGTGCTCCTAAGAAGCTGCACTGATGGGTTAGGGAGTGGAGGTTGGCGCGGTAGGGGCAGCAGAGCGGGGGAAGTCAGGGCCGTGTGGTGTGGAGAAGCAGGGAGGCGCTAAGCGGTGTAGGACCTGAAAGGAAAGGAGCAGACGCTTGTGTGTGATGACATGGAGATTCATAGATTCATAGATTCTAGGGCTGGAAGGGACCTCGAGAGGTCATCGAGTCCAGCCCCCTGCCCTCATGGCAGGACCAATTACTGTCTAGACCATCCCTGATAGACATTTATCTAACCTACTCTTAAATATCTCCAGAGATGGAGATTCCACAACCTCCCTGGGCAGTTTATTCCAGTGTTTAACCACCCTGACAGTTAGGAACTTTTTCCTAATGTCCAACCTAAACCTCCCTTGCTGCAGTTTAAGCCCATTGGTGGAGCTGGTGGTGGGGAGTGGGGCTCAGGGGAGTGACGTGGTCAGAACCACCTGCCATGGAGATGGTCCGACAAGCGGAGTTTTGCCGGGGAAGCACTTTGAGGTGCCATGCCTCTAGCCGGGGCATCTCGTTTCCAGCCATGCTGCCTATGAGGCGGCTGGCTGCTGCCCTCGGGAGGCAGAGCCCTTCAGGCTGGAGAGCAGTGAGTAGCCCTGGGCCCAGGGCTGATCAAGAGGCGGGTGCGCTTCTGATGTGAGCAGAGAGTCACTGCCAGGCCCCTCGTTACCCAGTGCTCAAGCCTCACAGTGCAGCGGGGCGCAGACCTGGGCCATAAACTGTTTCAGTGGGGCACATAGTTAGTACCACTTGGGGACTGCCCCCGATAGGCTGCTTTCCCCATTTCCCCACCTCCTGGGGAAGAGCAGCCAATCAGATTTGTGCAGGAGGTAGTCAGGGTTCTGTCCCCGTCCCAATGACATGATACCTTATCCTGGGGTGTGGGGGGGGGAAGGGGAGGGGAAGAGCTGAGAGAACCCAGCAGCTCAGTGCAGCTCCACTTCCTCCACCCCCTCTTCCCCTTGTGAACCACGGGGTCTGCTCCTCTGCCCCTCCCCTCCCTGCATTCAACATCCTGCCTGGAGTGGGGAGAGGGGACCCCGCTGCAGCCCCTCCCCAGCCTGGGAGAAGGAGGGGAAGAACCCCAGGAGCTGCAGGAGGAGAGATGTGGCAGAACAGATACAGGGGCAGAGTTGATGGGGGGACAGGATTGATTTGGGGGGTGGAATTAATTGCCGGGTGGGGGAATGGGCAGATGTAGGGGTGATGGCAGCTCCCACCCCACCCCCCACCTTTTTTCCAGCTCTTTAAGCACTGTTGCTACTGGAGGAGGTCACGGGAGGGACTGGCCCAAGGAAGCATTTGGGGATATGGAAGAGGAGGGCGGGGAAGTGGAGTGGGGAGGGGAGGAGGCATGCCAGTTTCAGCACCGCTTGCTTTTCAGCCTTTAAAGTAGTGAGATCCCCCTTGCCCAACCCCCACAGGCACCTGTTGAAAGACCAGTCCCTGCTGAATGATGCTTGGGCGCAGGCGAAAGGCGAGACCTGCTGAGCCAGGCACAAGGGCAACTGTTCTCTGTTGTGTCAACAACTGCAGCCTCTCCATGAGCAATTTGCTCACCCTGTGCATTAACGGCTCACCCTGGCTGAGGGCCGGCTGCCATGCCTCGTCTGTCTTGCTCGGGGCATTCAGTGGTTTGTACTTTTTGCAGCTGAGGGAAGATTCTCCACCACAGCAACGTCAGAGAGCGCGTCACTAGGCTGGTATCTCAGTAACTATCTAAGCTATCAAGAACGGCATCTTCTGTCGGTGCATTTTTTTCTGCAGCTCGCCCAGCAAAACGTCCCCGAGTAGGTCTCGGGGTTATCCCAAGGGGAAGCAAATCTGCCCATCTGTGTATCAGAGGTTTGCACAGAGAAGACAACCACATGTCTCCTCTGGGCGGAAATCAGAGTTGTGGGCTGTGTGGGTTTTTGTTTTTCACTTGCCCTACGTGTACTTAATAGGAGAAGCCCCTAAAGGACACCCATGGATGGCGGTTGAGGGGAGACACCACAGGCGAGAGAGGCTGGGGAAGAACCAGCTGTGCCCAGGGAGGGGCAGCTGAGACGGGTGGTGCAATCAACAGGATCAGAGACGGTGGGAAGGCCTAGGGAGATGAGGCTGGAGAAGGGGCCAGGTGGCCACTGGGTGCCTGGGGTGAGATGGTAAAGCCGGACTGCCAGGGGGCACGGAGAGTGAACTGTGAGCAAGCCAAGGCTGCGCGTCTGAGGATCTTGGCTGTGAGGGGTGGGCGGGGAGGCTCAAGGGAAGGATTATGAGCGGGAGCGATGGGCTGATGGAGGGTGTCGGGCAGGTCAGGAGGGGCTGAGGTCAAGGGGCCAGCAGGGGTCTGAGGAGGGCAGAAGGGCCAGGCCACCATAAGGCCCTGGGGCAAGCCGGATCTGCTGAGGGAGGGAGGGATGGAGAGCAGGGGAGGGGACTCACACTGAGTGGGGGGCAGGCATGAGTGGGTTTGAGGAGAGAGTGAAGGTGGAGCGGGGCAATGGCCGGGAGTGTCGTGGAGCAGGGAGAGAGCCGTTAATGCAGAGATGAGGAGGAGGGAACAGATTGGGGGGTGGGGGGTGAAGCTGGCTGCCATGCTGGCTCGGGCGGTGCAGCCATCTAGGGAATCTCAGCTCCTGCCTGGCGCCTCATGGGAGGGTGGAGGCCTCGGCCAAGCTGGGTTTGGCTGCTCAAGGCAGAGGGGCTGCATCGGGGACGCTGTGGGGATGCAGGCGCGGAAAGACCAACTCGGCGCCCAGGTGGAGCCCGGTCCCATAGCTGGAGTGCCAGGGTCCAGGGCACCCCCCAGGGTCTGGGCTGAGGAGCTGCCTGCCAGCCTGTGCTGTAACTGTGGCGTGGGGTTGACCCCACTCTCCCAGCACTGGGGCTTGCAATGGCAAGCGCCCCGGGGGGCTGGGGGGCATCCATCAGTCCCCGCACTAACAGCTGGGCTCCCCTCGGCTTTCAGCAATGGTTCACCGTGCTGGAGCACTGCCTCCGGCCCAGCTGCACCGTCTCGGACCTCATCATCGGCAACAGCTACTCCTTCCGGGTGTTCTCGGAGAACGCCTGCGGGCACAGCGCCACAGCTGCCGTCACCACCCAGCTGGCCCACATCCGGAAACCAGGTGGGTGCTGGGGACGCCCAGAAAAGAGCAGTGGCCGGGCGGGGAGGAGGCGCTCTCCGTAAGAGGTGGCCAATGGCGCCGTGGGCCAAGAGGCAGAGGCAGGAGATCTCAAGCCAGATCCCAGGGGGGCCAAACAGCTTGGCTGGGCAAGCCGCAGTTCAGCAATGCTGATGTGCGTGAAAGGAGGAGGCCCAGGGTTTTCTAGACATCGAAAGGTCGCAGCGTTCAGGTCCATCGGCTCGCGCCCTGCCAGGCTCGAAACGGGAGCACTAGAATAGGGGGAGTCTTAGCGCAGCCCTTAGTCCTGACCCCCCAAGAACCTGCGGTAGCGGGCGGTACGGTGTGAAAGGCACACAGCTAGCTTAGAGCACTTTGGGGAGGCTTTGTGGTCCTCTTTGGGATCCGTAACATTGGATTCAGCCCCTATCTTCAAAGGTGGAAGGATATGAAAAATAGTCCCAATAAATATTCTCTTAAACCTTCCTAAAATTGCTTTTTTTCCAGGAGGGGGCGGTCTCCCTGGTAATTTCCCCCCAACCCATTGCTTTCTCTCCTGTGATCTCCTGCCAGGTAGCATAGCCTCAGAGCTGCTCGCCCAGTATGAGATGTTGGCCCTCTGAGACAAGATGGGTGTCTGAGGTGGGATCTCAGGGGACATCAGGCTGTTGCAGAGGGGGCTGTTCTCCTGGGCTGGTACAGAGCACGGGGCGGGGAAACATTCCAGTGACCAACTCTTGGCTGCGGCTCAGGGTTTGCTTCTGTTCTTGGGAGGAGGGTGTTCTGGAGTATTCAGTGCTTCTCTGCTGAGGGCACCCCGAGCCCCACCACTGCCTGGCACATGAGCCAGGGAACAGGCAGCCGCGGCTGTGACCTGCTGTTTGTTTCCTAGAAATTCTTTACAAGCCCGAGAAGTACTCGGGCCGGGACTTCTCCGAACCTCCCAAATTCACCCAGCCCTTGGCGGACAGGTCCACCACCAGAGGCTACAACACCCAGCTCTTCTGCTGCGTCCGGGCCTTCCCCAAGGTGAGACGCCGCCCTCCCTCGCACGTCGCTTAACGGGGTGGGTGCCTGAGTGGCCGCCGGAGCCTGCAGTGTTACTGTGCTGGGTGCTTGGGCGGCACCAGGAAGGAGCGGGCTCGAAGGCTGCTCCGTTAGTGGGGTCTGTGTCTGAAGGGGCCGGAAGAGTTTTATCTGAGAGCATTGGAAATGCAGCACCCCATTTTGGCAGGTCAGGGGAGCGCACCAACCCTGTTGGGGGGGGTGGTGCAGAAACTCTGCCCGGGCTCCCCAGCCACAGGCACCACCCTCCTCATGTAGACTTTCATGCTGCCTTGAAGAAGCAGTGGCCGGACTGTAGGTCCAGCCGCTGGGGGACTTGGGTTCTAATCCTGCTGGCGCTGTTTATTTACCATACGGCCTCAGGCAAGTCACGTCTCCTCAGCCTCCAGTTTTCCATGTCTAAAATGAGGCTAATAATACGTGCCTGCTTCCCAGCGGGGCTGCAGAGGGCAAGTGTGCCCCTCTCCATGGCACCAGGGTGTTTTACCACTGCCAAGGGAATGGTGCCACCTGTGTGGTTAACCCACTCATCTGCTGCACCAAAGCCCCATTACATGCACACACGGGGAGCTGCCCCATCAGCGATGGGTATGGGGCCCTGGATGGCTGTTCCCTCAAAGGCCCTGCTGTATGCACTGAGGGTCCTATCCAGAAACGGACAGATCACACCAGCTGAGTGGGTTCTAATTCACCACGGCATAGGGGCTCTTCAAAGGTCTCACTGTCAGGACCAGTGCAGAAAAGCCATGAAGACGACCAGAGGCAGAGCCCGGGCTACAGGAAGAAGCTTTGGGCCGGTGAGGTGCCTCAAGCTGCCGCGAGCAGCCCCTCTGGAAACGAGCTCATTTCTACGGCTAACGCAACCTGTTGTCTTTCAGCCCAAAATCATCTGGCTGAAAAACCAGACGGAGATTCGGGAAGACCCCAAGTACATCGCAGTGATCAACGAAGGGGTTTGCTCGCTGGAAATCCGTAAACCCAGCCCATTCGACGGAGGCGTCTATACCTGCAAAGCAGTCAATCCCCTCGGGGAAGCTTCGGTGGACTGTAGGCTCGATGTGAAAGGTAAGCCTGGCGGGCTGGTGCCCCTTGTGGCTCTGTTCCTTGTCCCAGCGTTGGGGTTGCTTGTCTTTGAAAATCACAGCCTGAGCTGTCCAGGAGCCTTCAGCGCCTCGGTCCCACTGAGATCTGGGGCGTTAGACCTCTTTAAATCTCAACCATGCATGTTTTCCTGAAGCCCACGGCATTGCATTGGAATCTCCTCCTGCCTCACTGTATGTAGGGGGCATCTGACGACTGCCATCTTGGGGGACAGCAGGGATTGAACCGGGGCCCTCCAGAGCTAAAAGCATGAATGGCGCCAGTTTGAGCTAAAGAGTCAAACCTCCCGCCCTGCCCCTCTAACAATCTGGCACAGCGGGGGACCTGTAACACCCATTCCTCAGTGGGTGACATGAATGTGTCATGGGCGGGAAGGGCTATATCTGCCCCAGATTTAGGAAGATAGGCAGTAGGCTCTAGTTAGGACATTCCCAGCACTTTCAACAGCCCTAGAGACAGATGCTACCCTCGGTGCGGCACAGGCGGTGGCCCCACGGGCACCCCATGCCCATAGGGAAGGGGCCCCAGGCCGGCCCTTTATTGGTACTTTGGGACCGAGGAGGGCCATATAAGCACCTAGATGGGTTGGGTGGGGCGTGCCTCCTCCATAGCCCATCGGGTGGAGACTTCTGGGTGGAGACTGCTAATAGGAGAGCCAGTGAGAGCTCCATTCCCAAGGCCTCAGCATCCTGAGCTGTGCCCCGGTTTTCCAAAGCGCTCAGCACCCTCCCTCCCCCCAACGAACATGTGTCCAGAACTGCTGTGATGTGGAAACCTGTCCACCAAAGCCGGGCCTAGGTCCCTCACTGAGCAGCTGCCAGCTGGTCATGGCTCTCCGGGCCACGATCTCATTGCCATTCTCCGAGCCTTTCCAGCCCGCTCCCCGGGGCGGGTAAGAGGGTTGCGCCCGGGATGGAAGGCCTCAGGATTTCCAGGGTGTCCCTTTGCATCTCACGTTGCTTTGTGCACAAGGCCCAGTGCTCCGCTGCTACCGTGATGGGCGCCCCGCGGCTGCGGCTAGATGAGCCGGAGTTGTGCCTGGCTTCCCCAGACGCCCCTGGCTGGAATGAGGAACTGTCCCGTGGCAATCCGTGTGCCCTCCCTCTGGAGTGCCGCAGCCTCGCTGTATTTCCCCACTGCGATCTCTTTAAGCTGAGCTCTGTGCCTGGGATATTAGGCTGCATGGGTGGCAAAGAGCCTCCTGCTATACTGGGCTTTGTCGGCTGGCGTGGTGTGCAGCCAGCCAGCACCCATCTACTGAGCTGCCCAGTGTGCAGGGAACCAGGAGCACTGTCTGGCGACCAGGCAATGGGCACCTCCATTGGGAAGGCTGAAAGTAGGAAGCTACCAGCCAGTTAGCCAGAACTCCGCCCTAGTCACGCCCCCCCCGCTTATAAACTAGCAATCCAGCTGCTGGCCACACCCCTTGCCCCCCACAAGCAGCCCCCTGAGCAGCTAGCCTGGACAGACATGCCTGGCTTCGTGGCCTAGGAGTCACCGAACTTGGCCTCTGCCGGGCCCCGAGGGGGAGCAGTTCCGGGACCGAGAGCCTGCTACCTCACCAGTGTCCCTAGGAGGTGAGCAAGAGCGTTGCAGCTGCTCACAATGGAGGGCAGGTGAGAACAGGTCATTCTCGAGCCTGTCTGAGGGGCTCTATTATTAACAGCTTGAATCACACCCGAGAGGGAAGCCTGGGCAGGGCTTGGGCACAGGTGTTAGGCGTCCACCTTGGCTTGCCCTGCCGACGTCAGGCAGCCGGGCGGCACAACCCGCAGCTTCTGACTAGCCCTGCAGGGTAGAGCCAAGTGACATGCAAGATATAACCCTCCTGCACGAAGGCGTTGGGCCTAGGACCCAGCAGTGCAGGGGGCAGCGGGGAAGAGGGACACAGTGTCTGGCCCAGTTGAAGATGGTAGAAGGCACCTGGGGACCTGCTATTGCCTGCGAATGGCTCCGCTGGTGAACCACCGCGGGGGGCATAGCCCCTCCCTGGAATGAGCCGGCACTGCCCGGCAGCGCCCCTGCTGCCTGCTCTGGGGTGACCTCAAAACAGGTGCCATCCCCCGCCCAGCACCAGCACCCACAGTCAGTGAGCCGACAACAGAGCCCATCCTCATCATTCGCCAGCTGGCGTAGGGATGCGTATGCCCAGTAGCTCACTGGCTCCCACCTGAGAGGACTCAGCGGAGACACCAAACAGGCCCAGCCCTGGCAGGCCTCACAGCTGAGGGAAGGTTCATGCCCCCTCAGTCCCCATCTACAACAGTGGCTCGGCATCACTGCAGCTGCAGCCTTGCTGGGCACCCGCAGAGACAGGACCTCAGTGGGCTGAGCCGGTGCGGACACGCGGCTGCAGTGTGATGTGGCTGTAGAAGAAGTGGGGTGGGGGAGTCACACGAACCCTGGCGGAGCCAAGCCCTCAGGTGGGAACAGTGCTGCTCTCCCGAGCCCTGGCCCAGACTGTGCAGGCTGGGAAAACTAGAGCACTGCAAAGACAGGCAAGGAGATGGCACCTGGGTTAGTGACTAGCAGCCATGGGAGCTGCTCATGCAGTCCAGCAAAGCAGCCGCCAAGACCTTTAAGGCCAGAGTAGACCCAACAGGAGAGCACACAGCCTGGGATGATGGCAAGGGACCTGATGGTGGCAGGGCAGCAGGTGGTGGCTTGGAGCCAAGGCTGAGGGGACAGGGAAACATTCCTATATCAGACTAGTGGGGCTGGATACTAGATTCCAAGGGCAGGGTTTGTGCCCCGCCCCCCCCAATGATGGCAGAGATTGAGGGGCAGGGCAGAGAAGACGTTGTGGAAATGAGGGGTGGAGTCATCCTGCAGCACGAGTGGCAAAGGCCCAAGGGGCGTTTTCCTGACCCCGCGATGGGATTGTTACAGGCTCTTGTGTTTTTCCCAGTACCCCAGTGAGGGCCGTGTGGAGGGTCTGATGAAGAACAAGGTAGGTTGGCGTTTAGATGGGGCTACAATCAAGCCGGTTGGGGCAGGGGCATCCATCCCCAAGGACCCAAACATGGTTGCTACATTTTAGGTCGTGTGATCAGTACCATCCCAGCTCGCCCCATGTGGGCTGCCTGAGCGGTAGCGCGTATTCTGGCCAGAGCAGCATGGTGGGGACGGGGAGCAGAGACCCGGGCCTTGCTGTCACTGAGTGAGTCTGGTGACAAGCCAAGCCCTGCGAGAGAGGCCGTTTGCAATCCCGGGGCCTTGCTGGGCATGAGCCAGGGGTGAGGGTGGAGGCGTGTGCAGCGCCCTGTGTCATTAGTGGGCATGAGAGGACCCTGTGTGGGCGTCGGGAAGCAGCTCTGTGCCAGGATTTCCCTCTGAAGCTAGACCGATGGGCTGCACAGTCTCTCCTTGCCCCCCCTGCCCCAGAGGCTCTGTTCTCAGCAAGGCGCTGTCCCGCTGGCTCAGGCCTGGTCTCTTTGCTCCCTAGACGGACGCTGCAGCTTGGAGTGAAGTTGCCACGTGGTAGCGTAGGCAGCAGACGTGCAGCGGACCGTGGAGCCTGCCAGCTTTGGCCCTGTCCTCAGATCTGCTAACGCCTTCAGCGCTGTCCCCCTCTGAAGGAGGGTCCTGTGGTGGCAGCCCTGCTCCAGTGCTACAGTCCCCCAACGGGCTGTTAGCTGTGACAATAAAGATTCCTGCTGAGCGTGCGTGAGGCGCTGCTGCTGCTGCGTGGTCTCTGGGGGCGGGGGGCTGACCCAGAGCAAGGCTCTGGGACAGGGGCTGGGCCGCTTTCTGGGGCCTTGTTCCTTTAGGTTCTCAGTGGGCAGGAGCCCAAGGGAGCTCAGTGGCTGTGTTGCCCCATTTCTGCACCTGGGAAGGAGAGGTCCCTACTGGTCAAGCTGGCAGGTGTGGGGGGGGGGGTAAGGGGGGAGATGAGAGTCTTTTCCCCATGCATGGCTGTTGGGGGGCCCCCAGGAGCATCTGGAGCTGCCAGGGGGCAGGAGCTGTGTGATAGGGGGTGCAGCGCTTCTGAGCAGCAGGGGCTCTGCCTTAGCGACTGGAACTGAGCACCCCTTCCCCTGGGACCAGGCAGGGCTCAGACTGTGTTGGCCCCTGGAAGGGCCCATCGCACTCCCCTGGGGGAAGCTGCTGCTGGGTCCCTGTGCAAGGAGTAGCCCGAGCAGGGGGCCGGGGTGGGGCGCACAGGTGTTAGCAAAGCCATGAGGCAGAGGAAGCACTGGGTGGAGGCGGCTGAAGTGGGATCAGTGAGGATGATGGGGAGTGGACAGGGGACAGTCAAAGGGGTGGTGGTGGGGAACAAGGGGTCGGCACCACAATGTTGCGTGACAGAGACTTGACAACATGACCGGACTTAGTGACAGACATTAGGAGGGTTATGTCATTCTTTACCACGGCCCTCGACATTTTTACCACGTACACTCGTCCTTGTATGGCCACGTTGCTGACCCCTGGGGCAAGCACATGGGAGCCGATTTGCTAAAGATCTCAGCCTGCAATGTACCATTTTACGCCCTTAGCCCTGGCTGCAAGACAGTGGGGGATCTGGTCCCGCTGTGCTGAAGGAAGATGCATGGCTGGCTCAGCTGATGTCGCTCTTCCTTAACCGAGCTAACACCCCAGTTGCGGGCTGGGGGGCCACGCTGCTGCTTTCTTTCTGCAGAGCTGGGAAGCCAAGGGCCTCAGCAATTCAGGCTATGTTTTCAGGTGCTCAGGGCCCACCTCCGGGGCCCGATTTTCCAAAGAACTCGGCACCCAACCGCATCCATTGCCCTGAGCTCTGGGGAAAAGCTGGCCCTGGCTGTGGGTGCTGAGCCGGGTGGAAATTGATTGTGCGGCAGAAGCAGGGCTGTTGGCTGGTGACGCCTTCCCCTCCAAACTGCCCCTTCCCGCATCCACCCTCGCTGCAGAAAGAATTCCCCTTCCCCGCCTCAGCCCTGCAGTCTCAGTGCAGAGCACAGCTGCCTCTCCACCCTCTGCCCCTTACCCGCTCTGCCCCCAACCCCAGCTGCGTACAGCGTTATTCTTCACCTCCTACCCTGCAGTGTGGCGTAGCCTTGCTGGGCACTTTAACCCAGCAGCTGCCTCTTACCCTGGAGCTGGGGTCTCACACCCAGCCCACCCCTCAGTGTGGCATTCTGAACACTGATCTCTACCCCCCCCAGCCCATCTCTGGGGGCTCCGAGACTCACCCAGTGTCTGCAACCCACCCGTGAAAGGCACAAAGCCTGGGAAGCAGAGACACATCAGCTGGGTAACTCAGGGCTTGGTCTCTCACAGACCCCTTCCTTCTGCCAGCTTCCCCCCATACCTCCACTGATCTGCAGGACCTCCTACCTCTGACCCCCCCCCCCCATTTGTGATGGGACGCTATGATACGATGATCACTCCCTCCCAGAACCTGGCAGCAAATGCTGCTGCTCCCCCGGGGTCTCGAGGCAGGATACCCAAGTACCCCATGTGCCGCAGAGGCATTGCTCCCTTGAAGAGCTCTTGTGCCCTGGGGTACAGAGTTTCATATACAATAAGCAGCATTTCTGGGTGGCTGCTTTATGGTGCCCTAGAGCGGATGGGCCCCCAGGGCAAAGGAAAGCTAGCACAGACAGTGACACCTTTGGAGTGAGCGTAGGGCTGGGCGTCAGGAAGCCTGGAAGGGGGAAGGCGGCCGCAGACTTTACCTGAGCCCTCTTTCCATGCAGGGGGGTCGATCGGTGGTGATGGCGGGGTGTCCTCCACGTCGCGATCTTGGGGACGCCATGTAGCCCAAGAGCATGGGGTTTATATTATGCTGCGGGTGAGGGGTTAATTCATAAAGGTCTCAGCAACATAAGCTACTGAATGTGATCCAAGCTGACTTTCCAAAGCAACCGAAGCAGAAGGGCTCAGCTCCCTGACACATTCATCAGACCAACTGCAATTGCTTCCTTCTGGTTTTAAAATTCCCAGCAGAATGAAACACAAAGGGTGCCCCTGCAGAAGCCTACTGGGGTTCAGACATAACTGGGGCCAGGAACTCACCGCAAATCATTGCAAAGTTCATCCTGAAACTAGAGCAAGCTAGAATTTCCCTGCAACGTGTCCTGCCTCCTAGAAATCTGAGAGCTGTGCATTCCCCTGTATTAAAAGTATATTTGCAAGCACCTCAGTTGTTCTCTCTTGCAGCCTGCGTGGTAGAACATTGGGCTAATCCCTGAACCCGGCTAGAATAACGCACAGCAGCGGCCCAAGTGTACTGTACCTTGAATAACACAAAATCCCCAGCAGAGTGTTCAATAAGCTGGTGATGAAAAGTGTGATTCACATATGGCACAATATATAAAAGGAAAATAATATCCCTGTTACACAACAGCTGGAGGCCCATAGACCCTTTGTGAGTTACCAAGCCCCATCTATTCTCAGTAGCAAGAAGTGGGCAAGATAAAATGCATCAATATGTTACAGGGAGATGGAATAAAACCCTTTAGCTAACAATAACTCAATAACAGTGAGGAAGCTTCATTACTTACAGATCGGAGCCTGCTCAGGTCAGACGCTGTTTATTAACATAAACCCTAGACTGATCCATCAGGTTAAAAAAAAATACTGGTAACTGGATGGCAGTGAAAGGGCTTTAATCTCCTTAGGCAGCAGTCTCAACCCAATCATTTCCCCCCCCAGTCATTCAATCCAAGCCAGTGGTCACAGCCCTGCAGCCATACAGACTGCATAAGTCAAGTCTCCGTGAACACAAATCCACCAGACAGCAAAGTATGAATTCCTCTTGCTTACAGGCGAGTCACTGCATGCGGGCAGACAGACACAATGGCCCTCCGGCCTTGGTGGAATAACTGAGGGCGCAGGGAGGGAATCTACTTGCATTGCACCTAGTGCCCTGTGTCCTGGTCCCGGACTGGGGCTGCTAGGTGTAAATCAGCAGCGTCAGCTGGCCAAACCGGCGCAGAGATTTCAAACAGAATTCGTAGCAAACCTTGGGTATTAGGTAATAACGTGGCAAAGCAGAGGAGTAACGCTCAGCGTTTATAGAACACGCCACGTGTGCCGAGATACTGAAGCCCCCACCGCGCCTCAGACAAGCTGGGTCTTCGTCTTCCTTCCGCCTGCTAAAAAATGGCCTTGGTAGCAGGTTTGTGCAGTGGCGCCGGCAACAGATCAAAGCTCACCTGTGTAGAGACTGCCTGGCTGAGGCTGGGGACTAATCACAAAGCCGCTGCCCCCTCCCGCCCCCGGTCAGTTTAATACTCCTTCAAGGCACGGGCTAGGTCAGCTTTACAGGCCGCTTTATCATGCACCCCTGCTGCCGTGGTCCCTGCAGGCTGCAGCACTGCAGAGGGGCTGGGGTTTAGGCATGTCCCCAGCACACCTCCCTGCAGGGGATGCGTGGGACCGGTGGTATCAGCTGTGTCGCCGGCAGAGAGTCCATGCATGTGGGGAATCTCCCAGGGCGGGGACAGCTGGACAGCTGTTTTGGGGCTGCTTGGCATTGGCATAGCTGCCACGAAGGGGCCGCAGGGCACCGATGAATTCCCGCATCGGTGGGAACACTGGGGAATTGGGCTGCAGGCTCTTTCTAATCCTGGGCGTGTAGGAACGGCTGAAAGGCGCAGACTGAAGAGCTGGAGGACGTGTCTGAACAAGGGCCTTCCCCGGGGGCAAGTGAACTAGGGTGCTAGGCTGCTGGGCCGGACCCTGCCGCTCTGCACCTGGCCTGCCCCTGGAACGTGGTCTCCCCAGGCCCAGCTGCATCCCTGGGATACACGCTGGGACAGGGTCACACCTTACAGCTAAGGGGTCTCCTATTCCACCACCCTTGGCTCAGCGACACCAGTGTCCGAGCGCAGCCCTGCTGCCTTGGGAAGGGCTCTCAGTGGGACCCCAGCCACGCAGTGTTGAAAACACCCCTTCCCACCCCTATGGTCCATCCCATCGTCCCTGCAGCCCACCCCTGATATAGGGGACCCCGCCTCTGCTGACCCCGCTTCTTGCTCCCTCCCCGCTGCCCCGTTCCCAATGTCCACAGGCACCCTGGGAGCTGGGAACTAGCACAGGTAACCTCCAGCCCGAGTAGCCACCACCCTCACCAGCCCCACCAGAGGGCACCATTGCACCAATTTCCCTCCTCCCATCTCTGCAGGCAGGGTCATTAAAGAGCTTGGATGACCACCAGCGAGCGATGCCAGGGGAGCTGGGGACTTCTGGGCGGCACGTTCAGGGGCCCCAGTGCCAAAGGGCTCGGAGAGCGCTCCTCTCCCTTGGCCGTTTGTGCTCGGCCTCTGATGCTGAACAGGGGAGCCAGGCCCGGGAGAATAGCCCCAGCCCATAGGCACACAGTTCTAGGAGAAGCACCCCACAGTCCGTGCCCCCAGGGTGGGCAGAGCAGGACAGCGAGGGGCTTGGTAGCCATCTGCACTTGTCGGCCACACGCCATGGCTACCGCGTTCAGCGTCAACAACCCGGCAAGGTCAAAACATCAGGCCCCCAAATATCCTGGGATTGGCAGAAAAATCACGAGCTGTTTTGTTTTGAAATGAACTCCTGGTTAGTTTGCGTTTTACCTGCCTTCACCCTCACCCATGGTGGGTGCGCGCCAAGCACAGTGTCGCCAGCTCTCGCCAGGCAGAGCGAGCCAGGTGATTTCGGCCCCCACTGCAGGAACACTCATGGAATGACCCATCGTCGGTCAGGGTCATACCACACTGCAATCAAGGGGATGTAGACAGTCCTGAGCCAGCTTTAATCTAGCTAAGCTTGGGAACCGATAGCGGGGATGCTGCTTCAGCCAGGGGCCGTAGACACCTGATGATCCCGGGCTGCCATGGCCTCTCAGCACCCCAGCTAGCTAGATGAAAGCTGGCGTGGGTGTGTCTACATTTGCTGCAGTGCAGACGTCACCTAAATTTAGTGCAAAGCCTGGAGGTGGGTTTGGGATGTAAACTGTGATCCACCAAACTCACATCATCATCTTGACGGCAATCCCCAAGGGATGGCCTCCTTGTAGACCCAGCGCCACCCACATTGATCTTTAGCTAGGTCCTGACGCTGCAAAGCACTTTGTATAGGAGCCACCAACTAGCTCTTAGATGAGAACAAAGGAATATAATTCCCGATGGTGCCATCGAGCGCTGGGGGGGACGGGGGTGTTGGATTCAGACTGGCGCCCTGCAGGTGAAAAGCTCACTAGCAACGCCCTGTGCATCCAGCCCTGCCCCCGGTGCTCATGTTGCACCTTCGGGAACGCAGCTCCTTTCAGGGAAAAGCAAGATTATTAACTCACGTCCTGTCCTTTTAGAGCTCACACGGGCCGGGTCTCTCTTCTCCACCTCCCATGGGCTGCTCTCCATCTCAAACGCACTGTCCGGCTGCAGCCTCCTGTTCTTAGCAGGGCAGCTCCCATTCAGCACATACAAGCGCAGGAAATTCAACAGTAAAACAAGCTCCCCCTCCCCCCAGTTCTAAACACAATGTTTTTACAGGGTAAAATCACCCCAGTAATTACACCAAGGTCCTTACATTACTTTTTATACAGATAAGTATTCCCCATGGCACAGCTGTGTCCATGGATTGCCACTCGCACAAGAAAGAGGTGTACGGCGCTGAGTGTCCAGGGCTGTGTGTGTAGGGTGACCAGAGAGCAAGTGTGAAAAATTGGGACGGGGGTGGGGAGGTAATAAGAGCCCATATAAAACCCCCCCCAATATCGGGACTGTCCTTATAAAATTGGGACATCTGGTCACTCTATGTGTGTGGTCATCACCACACCCACCACCAAAGCCCCCTCACCATTCCCAGGTGTTCAGGAGCTGGGTGACAGTGTATCCTGCGTGGTAGAGTTGCTGGCTCTCACACTGATTTTAGCACAAGTCTCCTGACGTTAAAGCCGCAGCTCCTGGATCAAGGGATCACATGGGAAGCTCAGTTTTCAGTTTTAAAAAGTTTCTAACCCTTGTGCCGGGGGGGCAGAAAAAGCTGGAAAATGTGATCCCGAAAGGCTCCACCACCAGAAGGCAAAAGAAGAACCCCCAATCGTTACTGTGTTTAATATACCATGATTTTTATTTAACCAATCTGATGGTTTTGGGGTGGGAGCGGCTGATTCATGATTTTTGAACATTTGGGGTTGGCAATAGTGCATTAATAATAATCCCTAGCTCTTATACAGGACCTTTCATCAGTACATCTCTAAGCACTTTACCAAAGAGGTCAGTATCATTATCCCCATTTTACAGATGGGAAAACTGAGGCCCAGAGAAGGGCAGCGATGCACCCAAGGTCACCCAGCAGCAGAGCCAAGGATAGAATCAAGGACTCCTGAGTCCCATTTCACTGCTATATCCACGGCACCACCCTGCTTCCTCATTGTGCTTTAAAGATCAATATTACGTTTTACGAGCATAAATTTGATCTAGTTGCTATTAATGAAACCTGATGGCATGATTCCCATGACCGGTATCTTAAAACCAATGACTGTAACCTATTTAGGAAGGATTGAGCAGGCAAAAGTGGCACGGTATGCCAAAAATGGCATTATCTGTTTCCGAGTCACTGATAGCTCAGAAAAAGATTATCCTGAATGCTTATGGATCAATGTCCCAAAGCACAAGATAGGATATTAGTTGGTGTTGGCACATGACCATCAAATCACACTAGGGAGAAGGATAACTGTCTCCTTAAGCACCTATCGACAATGTGTAGGAAAAAAAGGCTACCTGATCATGGGGGACCTCAATTTGAGTGACATCTGCTGGAGGTCACCTGCTGCCAGTACTCAAACGTCCTCAGAATTTCTAAAAAATATAGATGACAAATTTCTAACTCACAAAGTGTTGCATCCAGTCCAGGGGGGCGGGGTGTTATATTAGCCCTTCTCTTGACAAGTAAAGAGGAATTGATCACAGAACCAAAAATCAGTGGTAGCTTAGGTACGAGTGATCATGACTTGCTCATATTTATGTGCAAATAGAATAAAGTCCAAACCAGTAATATATACATATATATATATTTAGTGAACCCTTTTGTAAAGGGCCAGTTGCAGAAAGTTGAAAATATTTATGAACCAAATCATCTGGGGGAAAAATGTAATAAGAAAAATACGAAGGATAATTGGAAATTGTTTAAGATCACTTTACTAGATGCCCCCAAATCCCCAATCCCACCATCAAGGAAGGTTATACTAGTTTTAAAAAATGACCTGGTTTAGAGGGGAAGTGAAGACAGTTATAAAAAATAATATGTACAAATGGAAGAAAGGAGAAGTTGATAGTAATGAAGGAGGACTCTCAAATAGGTGCTGGAATCCTATGTCCGGTTCTGGTGTCCACAATTCAAGATGGATGTTGATCAATTGGAGAAGGTTCAGAGACAAGCCAGGAGAATGATTAAAGGATTAGAAACCATGCCTCAGAGTGATAGACTCCAAGAGCTCAATCTATTCAGCCTAAAAAAGAGAAGGTTAAGGGGTGACTGGATCACCATCTACAAGCACCTACATGGAGAACAAATATTTAATAATGGGTTCTTCAGACTAGCAGCCAAAGGTCTAACACGACCCAATGGCTGGAAGTTGAAGCCAGACAAGTTCAGAGGAGAAACAAGGTGTAAATTGCTTACCAAGGGTTGAGGTGGATTCTCCATCACTGACTATTTTTAAATCAAGACTGGATGTTTTTCTAAAAGATCTGCTCTAGGAATAATTCTGGGGAAGTTCTTGGGCCTGTATTATGCAGGAGGTCAGACTTGATGATCAGAGTGGTACCTTATGGCTTTGGAATCTAGGACTCTGAAGGGTAACCGGTACATTACATGAGTTTGCTGCAATGTGAAGCCTTGGGTGAGGGCACTGACCTGCGTCCTCAAATACAGAGTTCTCTCCAGAGGTCACAGAGTGGAAAAATTTTGCAGAATTCTGCTGAGAACAGTCATCAGAGTGGCCTTTAATTTATGAGCCTCCCAGCCCCAGGGCCTCTGGGCACATTTGCAAGTCCCAGCTAAACACGTCGATTATAGGAACCTGGCCGCTTGGCTGAATATGATTCAAAGTGGGAACGAGGCCCCATGATCTACAAGACATCAACAATAAACTACAAACACCCTAGAGGCTGCCTGACGGGAACACGTCACCCAGTGCAGGTCATGTGTACTCATCCGTGCCACATTTTTGCCAAATGAAAGTCTTGGAAGACAGAGTTATAGAAGTAAATAAAGAGTGCTTGATTTGAAACAACATTATCAGCGTGGTGTTTTACAAACAAAGAGACGTGACAATGAAGAGATTCTAAAACCAACCTCAAGTCTAACCCTAATTTTCAGTTTACCCACTTATCCTGAAGAGCATGTCCGTAGTTTGTGTAAGGTTATCATTGAAAGCAGCCATTTTCAAATATTTCTAAAGCTGCAATGGTTTATGCCAGCGAACCCTCCCCCCACCAATTAGGCAGACAGTGTCCAGGATTATGGGGGCAGAGTTAAGGTTAATTAACAAAGACTTTTTTAGGTCTGTGTATTTGTTTGCTTGGTTATAGAGGCTGCATGGACGTTGAACATTCTCCAGGTTGTTGGTCACTGGAGATTTTAAAGCAAGCGAGAGCACCGGGAGATAGCATGATATTTGAAGTCCCTGTCAAATACTGTGCTTGTGGAAATGATTGCTCCTGGCATCTATGCCAGTGGAGAATGTAGCTTTCATTAGGCCAGGCAAAGGGAGGGGAGGGATAGCTCAGTGGTTTGAGCATTGGCCTGTTAAACCCAGGGTTGTGAATTCAATCCTTGAGGGGGCCATTTGGGGCTTGGCCCTGCTTTTTGAGCAGGGGGTTGGACTAGATGACCTCCTAAGGTCCCTTCCAACCCTGATATTCTATGATTCTATGAAAGCCCATAACTGTTTGGAGGGTTCTCCTACAGCTCAAATGGGGTAGGGAAGCAAATACAAGCCTAGGGAAATCTTATGTAACCCATTGGTTCATGTGTTTTAGAGGTACCACTCTGTGCCGGATCAACAGAGGATGTGAGTTTGTTAGACAAGCTTGACCCTTTTACTCAAGGTGGAGCAGGGCATGCTTTTAGCTCTGGAGGTCCCTGATGCATCAGACAAGGTGATGTCATAAAGCTGAAAACAACTATCAGCCAAAACAGCTGGGAGAAAGCATTTAAACAGAAAAAAGCGAATGATAATTGGGAGCTGGTTAAGAACATTTTACTAGATGCCCCAAAAGCCATAATCTCACAGTGGAGAAAGAAGGCTACATTGGTTGAAAAACCAACCTTCCTTAGAGGGGAAGTGAAAGCGGGGCGGCTATAAAATATTATATATTATGTATAGAAACAAATGGAAAAACGGGGAAGTTGATAGCAATGAATATACATTAGAAAGAAGGAACTGTATAAAATTGATAAGGGAAGCAAAAAGATGCAAGGAGAAATCTATGGCCAATGGAGTTAAGGACAATAAGGAGTTTTGGAAGTACAGGAGACCCCCGCTAGAACGTGCGTCAACATAGCACGAATTCAGAAATAGCGTGGTCGCGACCATGGATCCCAAAATAAATTATTTAAATTCTAATCCATGGTAACGCGCCCCCCTGCTATAACGCGGTCCCAGTTATAATGCGGTACTTGGCATGGATCCCAAGTCCTGCGTTATAGCGAGGGTCCGGTGTATATCAAGAACAAAAGGAATCCTAACCATGGTACTGGTGCATTACTAGATGAAAATGGTAGAACTGTTGATAAGAACGCAGAAAAGGCAGAAATGTTCAATAAGTATTTCTGTTTTGTATTTGGGGGGTGGGGGGGAGGAAGACAGATTGAAGTAGTTATTTCATATAATGATAATGAAATACTTTCCATCCCAACAGTAACTCAGGAGGATGTTAAACAAAAGTTACTAAAGTTTAAAATCAGCAGGTCTGGATAACTTGCAGCCACGAATTTTAAGACTTGTTTGAAGACTTCGCTGTACTGTTAATGTTGATTTTTTTTCAACTTGTCGTGAAACGCTGGGGAAGTTCCGGAGGAGTGGAAGAAAGCTAGTGCTGTGCCAATATTGAAAAAGTATAAATGGGACAACCTGGGTAATTATGGGCCTGTCAGTCTGACATCGATCCCGGGCAAGATAATGGGGCGGCTGATACAGGAGTCAATTAATAAAGAACTAAAGGAGAGGAATATAATTAGTACCAATCACCACAGGCTTATGGAAAACAGAGCCTGTCAAAGTAATTGCATATCTTTTTTTCTGATAAGATTACAAGTTTGCTGATAAAGGTAATAGTGTTAATGTAATCTAGTTAGACTTCTGTAAGGCATTTGACTAGGTACTGAATGCAATTTCAATTAAGAAACTAGAATGATACAAAATCAACATGGCACATATTAAATGGATTAAAAACTGACTCACAGCTAGCTCTCCAAATGTAATTGTGAGCAGGGAATCATCGCTGCGTGGGTCTGTTTCCAGTGGGGGTCCCACAGGGATCGGTTCTTGACCCTACGCTATTTAGCATCTTTACCAATGACCTGGAAGAAAACTTAAAATAATGGGGGATAAAGTTTGCACAAGATAAAGTGATAAAGGACAAGTCACTCCTACGGCGCAATCTGGACCATCTGGTAAGCTGGGCGCAAGCGACAATGGCCATGTCTACATTACACCCCACCGGCTGCAGCGTGCATGTAGCTGCACGTCACAGTGAAAAGCAGGCTGGGCCCACGCTGCAGTGGGTAGCCACATGTTGGTGAAAGGCTCTGGCAGCGGGGAAAGGGCTAAGCTGGGGAATCATTTCCTGTGGCAGGGAAAGGCTTCAGCAGCGGGACACTACGCTGGTAAAAACAGCAGTGTGATGGGGAGGCACAGCTTGGGTGAGTACAGAGCGCAGGGTAACAGGGCCATCCCTAGAGGGGACCTCCCCCAGATCCCCAAACAGCCAAGTGTGGCGCAGCCCACGCTCCACCCCCGCAGGGCCCCGCTTCGTCGGCGCCGCTGAGCTGGGGAGGTGGCAGCTCTGGGGCGTGCGCTCCCCCTCGGGTGGAAGACTTTCTAGAGGAGCTCAGATTAGTGACTCACAACTCAAAGCATGTGAACAAAGAGGCTGCAGCCCCCATGATACAAGCTTCTACCACAATGGAGTCTGGGGGCAGATGGCTTCTGCTCCGGCCAGCGCCTCTGAAGAGCAGCCCGAATGTCTGCCAGTCCACAGATCATGGCCTGCTGTGTCCTTGACCTGGCAGCACCGGCTAAGGCTGTTTGTGTATTTACACCACTGTGGCATCTAGATACAGGCGCCATCTGGCTCCAAAGGAACCAGCTCAAGCTTCTGAACCTGAGGAAGCCAACCTCGCTTACCTTGCAGACCAAGGCGCCAGCGAGAGAAGCTGCAGCTAAAAGTAGCCCTGTGTCCCGCCCCGTCTTAGCCTGGTTATGAAGCACAGTTAAGGTCCGGGCTAGGCTCCACATCGGAGGCCTGTCTGGAAGCAAGTTGTGGGTTCAGTGTAGACAGAGAGGCCACCTATTTGTAGTCCCCACAGGCTCATCCCTAGAGTCCCCGGCTGATCATCTACACTGGGAGTTTCAGGTGTCCCAACTCCACCACTGCAAGCTATAGTGCAGGCAGGATTAGGGTGGCCTCTGACACATCCCCAGAATACCAGACATACCCTGCCGCCATGACCTGACGTGAACCATTGTGACCTTGCATGCACCGTGCATATGAGGTGGTTCTGCGGGTGGCAGAGCCACATCTGGTACTGGACAGGGACAAACCTTTCCAAAACCAGAACTGTCCGGTTAAAAACCGGATGCTTGACCGGCTAGACTTGGGCAACTTAGCCCCCATGTCGTCTACCTAAATCTGGTTGGAAAATGAGGGTTTTTTTCTCAGAAAATTAACTTTCAGCAAAATAATTTGGTCAAATTTTGAAATGTTTCTATTCAACATGGTGCCACGGTGCCTCATGGGAGTAATAGTTTGGGTGCCTTATGCTCCCATTCACCATTACAGGCTGGACTCCCTGGTGGGACTACATCTCCCATGATGCACCACTCTCTTCCTCTTGGTGAGGGGAGGGGCTGCGTCACAGGAATCCTTATGGGAGATGGAGGAGAGAGGGACATGGGGACATTACAAACTCGAGCCACTTCCCCATTATCTCGCTCTGTGCCCCTCTCCCGTCTCGTACCCCTTTTAGATTTGAGCAGCCCCTGGCTGTCCCAGTTCTAAGAGCAAGCACCAGAGACCCTGGAGCGAGAACCCGTCCGTAATGCTGCAGAGCTGCTGTCTTCCTTTTTTATTTGAGTTAAAGATAAATCACATCCTTGTCTGTACAATTGCCCTTTGAATACCTAGATATAATACGCTCTAAAAAAAAAAAAAGAGCAGTGCAGGCTACAATATCAGAACAGTACAATGGCTGTGAATAAATAATGCCCTATGCTAGCTCAGGTAAACGTCTGCTTGGTCTGACCATCTCAGGTCTCCTGGGTCATTGCTGCCCCCTCCCCATACCAGTCATTTACAATTGTGTGCGTGTGGAGGGGGTGAAGCCAAGTTTGCTCTTTGGACATTAAAGGGACTTTTGTAAATCAAGGTACGGCATATCTGGGACGGTCCCTGCTCTCTCTAGCGGCCAGTTGCCTAGCTCGGTGTTGCCCAGGTTGTTAGTGTTCTTGTCGGTTTCACAGCAGACGTACTGGTGCCAGATTTGCAGGAACGTGGTCCTGAATTTTTTGATCCGGAAGGCGTAGACGATGGGGTTCATGGCCGAGTTGCCGTGAGTCAGGAAAATAGCGATGTACGTCAGGATGCTGGGAGTCTGGCAGGACGGGCAAAACAAGGTGATGCAGTTGAGTGTGTGCAGTGGGAGCCAGCTCAGCGCAAACAGGAAGAGGACCAGTGCTAAGGACTTGGCGATCTTCAGCTCCTTCCCGTAATATTTCTGAGGATCCGATGAGTTGGACGAGACCTTCTTGTCGAGCTGCTTGCGGATCAGGTTGAAGACCTCCAGGTAGATGATGAGCATCAGTAACAAGGGAGGCAGCACCCAGACAAAGAAGTTGAAATAGACCATGTACTCCATGCTGATGACAGTCTCGAACTGGCACCTGATGACGAACGCCGTGTGGCTGGCGTTCGCCTCCTGAGTCCTCCTCATCTTGTTCAGGTTGTTCCAGCCAAACATGGGGGTCAGTCCCACGAGCAGGGAAATGATCCAGCAGCAAGCGATGGCCACAGCTGCTCGTTTGGGGGTCACTACACTCTTGTACCTGTGGAGGAGACAAAAAACACCACACGGCTTTAGATACAGGTGGAATCGCAGCTTGGGTCACTTAGCTCCATGCTCTGCAGCAAAGGGGGATTTTGAGAGATCAGCTCCCACGGAGTCACCCAAACCAGTGGCCCAATCTGCAGAAGAGCCCATGATGGGTGCATGTGGGAAACTGAGCTCTTTGGAAAAATCTGACCTCAGCAGCCACCCATACAGTGAATGCCTGAGGAGGGTGGTGAGGGTGCACCGGGAGGGGAGCACGGATCAAGGAGCTGAGATGAAATGGAGAGGCAGCGGGGCACAGGCAGGCTGGCCAGAGGCTGCAGAGGAGAAAGCACCTGCGCTAGGGGAGTGAGACTTTATGGGGGGCAAAGAGAGGGTTGGGAACTGAATCTGGTCTCACAGCAGTTTTACATTGACCTCAGAGGCCAGAGACTGTTTTACACCCAAAGAGAGTGGGGGTCAGAGAATTGCTATGGGCCATTCACTTCTAGGCTACCTGTTCACAGCCCAGCCAAGTTAGCAGTGGCTGGAAGCAGAACACTCTACTCCCACCGGTGAGAGCATTTCACACTCACTTTGCACCGGTGCAAATGACACACAAGGGGCAGGCCAGGGCCCTGAGATCCTGTGACAAAGTTACCCCCTTCCTGCAGGTCAGGAGGGGTTTTAAAGGGCCAGGACTGTAACCACAGCATGATGGCCTGATGTTATTTTGCATCACCGTGTGGTATAAATATCAGACGACACTGACAGGGCAACGTCAGGGTGTCCCAGCAGAATGACTTTATGGCTTTCTGGAGCTCTGCTCAAGGGAGCTCTCCAGGGCTGTACGGCTGTGTTCAGCTGGTGTGGAGTGACCTGGGAAAAGAGCCCTGATCCCGAAGGAGCAATCATCAAAAAGCTTCCTCCCGTACCAGCTGGTGGAGAAATTGATCCTTCCTTACTGCCAGGAAGAGAAGCTTCTGGACAAGGGCTTTTTCATTTCCTAATGTGTCAGTTCCCCAGGACCACACCTGCCTTCTCTGAGGCCTGGGCTGAGAGGCAGGAGAGACAGAGAGCATTGTTTAGTCTTAACATAAGCACTGCGCAGCTCCCTGCACCTCTGTTTGTTCAGCTCTCCAACGCACCCACCTGTCACAGGAAAACATTCTGGGGTTGTTCCCCTTTTCAAAATATCATCATGACAATCAATAAAGCCTGGAAGGTTTTATTTCAACCACCCCCAGCCCAACAAAAGTTTTGCCATCAGAACAGCAGGTCTTGCCTTCCCTGCGTTTGCAGAAGATCTCTGAGGAGGGTGTGGAGGCGAGGAGCAAAAGTTTTATCAGCACTTAACTGAAGGGATGGAGGTGTTGAAACTTTAACCAAGAATGCCTTTCTACCAACTGTTTGTTGGGCATTTCAATGAGATAGATGTGAACACCAACAAACTGGAACGTAGCAGTCTGACTAAACCTCCCTGCCTCACCCATTGCGCAGGTTTCACTTCTTTGGTGCTGGTGGTATCATAATCCTGCCAGGTCTCCATAGAGTCTCCCAGGAAAAACCGGGGAGACAAGCCCAGTAGCTCTGATGCAAACCAAACCAAACCAAAAGGAACAGTACCACCCCATCACTTCAGGGGGTTTTATACACGAGAAAGCAAAGCAAGGGTTCAAACCCAAATCTTTCCCCATTGCAGGTCACCTTAAACGTCAGCTCTCTGGGCTTTTGCCGTCCTAATCTGCAGGATGTCAGAGGGTGGAATGAGCCTAATACAGTGTGTCATGGCCCCCCAGAGCAGCATGAGGAGGGGAGGTGTGAAAGGAAAGGAAATCTCATAAGAGCACTGAGCATAAATTATTCAGTAACCATAAGCATGCTCTGGTGTGTCTACCGTCGGAGAAGGGTTTGCTGCAGTCAGTCCCCATTTGTTTCCCCTGCTAACCACCTCTTGTCTGGGAAATGATTCCCATCAACCAGAGGGGCAGGCTGGCTCCCACGGGAAGGACGGCGGGCCTGAGAATTGCTCGCTGCGAGCTGAGCCCGTGTTGAGTCGGTGATTTATACTCTGGGCAGGGAGCCACCTCTGGGAAGCAGCGGGTGACTCAGGAGGAAGGCGCCATGTGGCAAGAACAGTGAGGCAGGGGCCCTGGGAGTAGAAGAGGCTAGGAAGGGCTGGCTGGTGGCAAGCACAGGGGAGCTTTGGCGGCATCGCTCTCTACTTAGAGTGGTCCTGTGAATTTGGACAGAGCAGGAAAAAAAGGGGGCTATTCCTCACTTGGCGCAATGGAGGGCAGGAACTTCCAGGGCTAGAGAGAACTCTGGAGGATGGGGAGCCCCTGGAAGGGCTGTGTTCTGGAGGGGCAGTGAAGCGGGGATAGAGAGATCCTCCAGGGAGCTAGGCTGGGGGCTGGGATGGGGACCCCCTCTGGGGGAGCAGGGTGGGACATGCCCTGTATATGCCACATATATTATAGTTGTCGAAATACTGCCATTGGGACTATTTCTTGTATCCCTCCACCTGGCAGAGGGCGCAATGCATTGATTGCCTCTGCGCACCGCATTTTACAGCAGGGATTGGTGCTGTCTTGGTCTGATGAATCTGTCTCCAGTGCCCAGAGGCCCCTGGTGAGGAGCCCTTTTGGGGCTTGGACCCGGGACAGCAGCCAGGCAGCTGCTCAGACAGCATCTCTGCCAGCTCCTGTTTAGATCCTAGATACTTACAGCTTGTGTATTTGAACCCCAGCGGAGAGGGTGTCTACGGAAGGGAGCTCTGGCTGTGTCGCTCCCGCTTTCCACTAACCAGTGGCCATCTGGCTGGCATGGTATCCCAGAGGAGGGAGGGCGTTGGGGGGGGGGGGGGTGAGGGGGCTGCAGGGAACCTGCCTGTGCTGGGCACCTTCCCCACCCTGCACCAGAGCTCTTCAGCCTGCTGGAAATGATAATCATCCTACAAGCCAGTGCTGCCCAGAAGTGATGGGCCTCCGTCCCCCTAGGCTCCCCTTTGTAACGGTGCACACAGCATGCACCCTGGCTGCATGCACAGACACACAGCCCCACACCCCCAAACCCCATTCCTTGTGCTCCCTCGTCTGTCTGTATCCACCTGGGGTCTGGTCTTCTACTTAGATCGGAAGCTCCTTGGGGAGGGGCTGTCATTTTGTTCTGCGTTTGTACAGCACCTAGCACAACGGGGGCTGGGCCATGACAGGGGGTTCCTACGTGCTATGGTAACACAAATAACACCCACCACAGTCCCCTGGTCCCCCCTGTACTCCACTACACCCTCCCAGTGCCAGCCCCCCACTTCCCCACACAGCCCAGCCACGTCACGCCCAGCTTGCTAAATCCACTCCCTCCACCTCCCACTTCCCATTGGCGACACCTTCAGCGCCCTCCCTACCTGGTGACACACACAGATCACGCACGGCCTCTCCACCTCTACCAACACAAAGACCCCACCACACACACTACCTATGCCACAGGTAGATGCCCCACCATACACCTTCTTCTGCCTGCACCCCCACACATATCCCTTATAGTCCTCACATGCCATCTCCCCTGACCACACACACACACACACACACACACACACACACACACACAGAGTGTACCCATTGCCCCATCACCTCCCACTCCCCTCCCACAATTCTACTCCAAACCCTCCCACCCCCATACATCCTTCCCTAAAGCCCCCATCAGCCCGCCACACAACTCGTCCGATCCATCTTTGGCCACACATCTACACGTCACCTGCCATCCTGCCTGCTCCCCCGTCTCTGCACTCACACACAATTCAGTTCCCGGTACTGTACGGGTTTCACAAGCCATATAGCACTCCCCTCCCTAAATTGCACTGCGGGAGAACAGACCCCAGGCTCAGGGACCCTCAGACAGCTCCTCTCCACAGCCTGTGGGTGGGAATACAAAAATGTCAGCAGTGGCCTACGTCAGAGATGGGATCAGAATGTGCGCGTGTGCGTGTCTGTGTACGCACGTACATAGGCATGCGTGTGCCTATGCATTTGTGTTTGTGCTCACTTCCCTCCCCTTTGTTACCGTTATTGCTTTGTGCCCAAGAATGACACATTAAAGCACGGATAATGGTGAACACGCCTCCCGAAGAGCGTGCAAGAAGAGGCAGGAGGAGTCAGCAACACTGGGAGAAGGGTAGGACAAGGCGCAGAATAGCACTAGTGCGAGCTCACTTGGGGGCGGTACAGGTTTTTTCCACCATAAGAGCGACACACCCCATCCTGGTACCCCCTTCTACTGAACCCGACTTATCCGGATAAATTAACAAAGTTAAATAGTGGAATGAATAACACCTAGCCAAATAAAAACCAAGCATCCTACCCCCAGGATTAACCCTGAAAACAGAGAAGTGTCAGAGATTCCAGAAAGTCCACTATAGACTTGGCTATTTTACATGGAAGGTGCCCAGATCCTATGGTGATGGGCAGCAGCATAAAACTCTGATAGATAGATGCATATCCTTTTATGTCATCCCCTCAAGCCCTCTCTGCTCTGCCAATGCCCCCCTGGGTACTCCTTTCATCTTCTTCCATCTCCACGCCACTCCCTCGCCTCATCGACATCCCACCCAACACTCATCTCCAGCCACGGAGCCCATGAGAAGTGAGGGACCATGGGGGTGTGAATGGACCCTCATTCTCCTCTGTTCTCCATCCATCTCCAGGACTGTTTTTACCTTCATTTATGTCATGCTGAAATTAGTCTTCCTCAGAGCAGGACTGTGGGTTTATGTGGTACCCAGCACTTGTTCAGGTGCTCGAAAAAATCACATTAATAGCAAATACATTCATTATTGTTATGCCTCATGGTTGGAAGTGGAGAAAGGAAGAACAAGGAGAGACGTCTGGGAGTTAAAACCAGACTGATTCAAATTAGAAATCAGGGATAAATATTTAACTGTGAGGATGATTGGAACAAACTCCCCAGGGAAGTGGCAGATTCTCCATTTCGTGATGTCTTCAGATCCAGACTGGAGCCTTTCTGGAAGAGAGACTTTAGCCAAACACACGTTATTGGGCTCAATACAGAGATAACAGTGAAATTTAATGGCCTGTGTTATGCAGGAAGCAAGACTAGCTGATGTAATGGTCCCTTCTGGCCTTCAACTCTATGAATTTACACTTTTATTACATCCCCCTTCAGTATCTCATCATTGTGCTAATGGGTTTTTCTTCTCTCTTGCTTTTCAGCTCCACCTATCACCATGATATGGGAGCTTCACACTGAACAGTACAACACTCAAGTTACAATTACAGTATTTTTTTCAAAACAACGTCTGCTTTAAAGCTTAGTCTGATTCCATTTCCAACAGCCGCCTCCCATTGCAAGTCGGAGTCGGTGGCTGAGGGCGGCCCTGTTGACATTAGAGAAATATGTACTCGTGTATTATCTATAATGATTCCATTCTCCAGAGAAAACCACGAATGGAGCCGGAAGACATGTTTTTTCATCCCAAAGGGTTTTTTTTTCTTACAAAAAATGTTTTTCGAGCAGTACAAACATTTTTACAGAAAATGGCCAGGTCATTTGGAATTTTTCAATTTCATTTGGGTTTAATTTGAAACAAAATATTTTCAGGTTTTGGGCCCCTCCCCATCCTTTTCCAGTGGAAAAAGGAGAGGGAGGGAGAGATGGGGGGAAATACCCTTAAAACTGCCCCCCACCAAATTATTCATTTAGATTCAAATCAAAATGAAATGTTTCCATTTTGTTTTGGCAAAAAATTAAAAATTTCGGAGAAAATTTTCACATGAAACAAACTTTTTTGGTTTCTTTGGATTCTTTGCGTGTAGAAAATAAAGTAATTCTTGCAATGGTACATCTTATTCCAGTAAGATCCCCATGGAAATGAATCAGTGAAAAGTTCTCTAATGAAGACGGCTCAGCTAATCACATGAAGCTGGACAAAGTGTGTGGGGAAGGCAAAGTACAACTGAAATGCAGCTTATCTGAGTTATGATTACACAGAAATAAAAGCCAGAATGGCTGCTGACGTCCCGGAAACCCCCCCGACAAAAAAGCTTTGATCTCTGATAGTTTAGGTTTCTGTTCCTTTTTCCCTTGCCTATCTTCGCTTCAGATCTTGCAGGCTCCTGGAGGCCGTTGCACAGAGACAGGGAGGATAGCGCTATGAATTGTGAAACCTCAGATGTTTCTCCAGGAAGTATTTAAAGGACACTTTGTAAAAAAGATAAACATTTATGAGGCTGAAGTTGGATACTTGCTCACTGACTGAAGATAATCACTTATCACCCGAGGGAGTCATAATGTAAACTTGTTAATTTATCACTGTTCTATGGTGGCAGCCCCCAAAAGGGTTACTGGGTGTAGTCCGCATACACTGGAAGTGAGCCCCGGGCCCAGGGCTATGTCTTATGTTCCTAAAAGCTCATGCTTCAAGGTTTCAACCAGCCACTTGCAGGGGTCAGAAAGGGATGTCCCCCCTGCAATGTGTTGTTTTGGGTTTTTTAAATCTCTTTCCTCTGAAGCATCCAGGATGGCCCCGGCTGGAGATGGGACATAGGACGAGGAGCGCCAGGGCTCTGTGGTGGCACTGAGCGGTCGCTCTCTCAGGTGCCTGGCTGGCTGTTTCTTGCTCCCATGCTCCGGGTCTAACTGATTGCCGTATGTGGGATTGGCAAGGAATTTCCCCCCTGGTCAGATTCAGTAGCGCAGCCAGGTCCGGAGCGCAGTGGGAGCGGCGCTATAAAAGGCACCTCCCCCTGTACTCACCCGGCGGCGCTCCGGGTCTTCGGCGGCACTTCGGCGGCTCACTCCGGGTCTTCGGTGGTACCCGCCGCCGAAATGCTGCCAAAGACCCGGAGCGCCGCCGGGTGAGTGCAAGAAGCGGCACTTAAAAAGAAGCGGCACCTTTTTTTAGTGCTGCTAAAAAAAGGCGCCGCTTCCGCCGCTTCTGCTCAAGGGGGAGCGGCCGCTCCCCCTGCTCCCCCCCGGCTACGCTACTGGTCAGATTGGCAGGGACCCTAGGGTTCATTGCCTTCCTCCACAGCTAGGGCTGCCAACTTTCCCATCACACAAAACCAAACACCCTTGCCCTGCCCCCTCCCCGAGGCCCCGCATCCACTCACTCCATCCCCCCCTCCCTCCATTGCTTGCTCTCCCCCACCCTCACTCACTTTCACGGGGCTGGGGCAGGGGGTTGGAGTGTGAGAGGGGGTCAGGGCTCCAGCTGGGGATGCAGGCTCCAGGGTGGGGCCAGAAATGAGGGGTTCAGCATGCAGGAGGGGGCTACAGGCTGGAGCAGGGGGTTGGGGCGGGGGAGGGGGCTCAGGGCTGGGGCAGGGGCACAGGATCTGGGAGGGAGTTTGGGTGCAGGTGGGGGCTCAGGTGGGCTTGGGGGGTGGGAGGGGGTGCGGGCTCTGGCTGGGCAGTGCTTACCTCAGGTGGTTCCTGGTCGGTGGTGCAGTGGGGCTAAGACAGGCTCCCTGATTTCCCTGGCTCCACGCGGCTCCGGGAAGCGGCCAGCATGTCCGGCTCCTAGGCGCAGGGACAGCCAGGAGGCTCTGCGCAGTGCGCGCTGCCTGTGCCCGCAGGTGCCGCCCCCGCAGCTCCCATTGGCCATGGTTCCTGGCCAATGGGAGCTGCAGAGTCGGCAATCGGGGTGGGGGCAGTGCGTGGAGCTTCCCTGATCACCCCTGTACTGCAGGGACATGCTGGCTGCTTCTGGGAGTCATGTGGAGCTGGGCAGGGAGCCTGCCTTAGCCCCACTGCACCACTGACTGGACTTCTAGTCAAAAACTGGACGCCTGGCAACCCTATCTGCAGCATGTGGGGCAGGTCACTTGCCAGGATTATATGGGTCTGTCACAGAGTGTGGGGGAGTCAGCGCCTGCACCCCTCTTCCCCGGATTCACTGGGAGTCTCAGCCAGCCAGTAGAACAGAAGGTTTATTAGAGATGCCAGGAACACAGTCCAAACAGAGCTTGTCAGTACATCCAGGACCCCTCAGTCGGGCCCCTCCGGGGGGCAGGGAGCTTAGACCCCAGCTCGGGGCTCCCTGCATTTCACCCCACAGCTCCAAACGGAGCAGGGAGGCCAGACCCTCTCTGCCTCTCTCCCCTCCTCTCCAGCCAGTTCCAAACTGAAACTCACCAGCCCCTCCTCCCCCTTTGTCTGCTTCCCGGGCCAGGAGGTCACCTGATCCCTTTGTTCCAACACCTTCAGCTCTCACCTTTGCAGGGGAGGGGCCGGGCCATCTGTTGCTAGGAGACCGAGTGTCGGCCCTTCTCTGTGTCCAGGCCCCTCTGTAACACTCATGCACACTTGTCCCACCACCTAGATACTCAAGCACTGCATAGGGGAAACCGAGGCACCCACACAGTACTCAGGGAAACCTTAACAACAGTCCTAGTTCGTCACAGGGTCTCTCTCACGTAATCATTTCTCTGCCGTTATGGGGGCCTCGGGCACTGGTGCACCTCAGACCCTCCTGTTCTCTGCCTGTGGCCCACAATAGACTAGTCTCCTGTGGGCTGTAAGACTTCGGTCTCATTTCAGTTGTGTGGTTTAGCGTGTGGGCCCCTGCAGATCAGACACAGAAGGGGCTCTATAACCAGGGAGTCACCCTTACAGACCTATGGCAGACAACATGGGAAAGAAGAGAACTCGAGTTTGACTGATGGACAAGACAGTCTGGTACAGAGAGTCTCAGACACAAAGAATGTCTCTGAACCTACACCATTGCCAAGAAGGGTGGGAAGAGTTCCAACTTCTCCACCAGTCAGGCTGCAAAAACACAACCCACAGAACTCTGCATAAACTCAGACGCAGAGTCCACCGAGAGCAAGACCAGGAGCACAGCACCCTCCTCCCAAGCATTCACCCCGGTCATGCAATGAATCCTGGATGTCCTGATGGCAACCCGGGCCACCAGCTGTGACGCTGACCCCAGGTGTGTCTGGGTGGTATGGAGAACAGAGAACAGCTGGGATCTTGCCTCTAAAGAACCGTCAATATCTCCCATGAGTGGAATCTACCACCTATGCTACAGCATGCGGAAACCTCGCCTTAGACTTTGCAAACTACCCGGGTCTAGGCTCCCTCTTCTAAGCAAGCTTATTGAAAATCTAGCAAACAGACTTCAGTGCTAACTGCCAGTATCCTGGACCTTTGTCAAGCTTCAGGTCAGGGGATGGTATGGAGACAGCACCTGTTGCTCTGGTGGGTGGCCTCCTCCTGTCCGTAGGCATGGGATGTCCATCCACACTCATCCTGCTGGGTCCATCTGCAGCTTTTGATTCTAAATCCTCCTGTCTCACCTGTGGACTGGAAACTCCCGGAAATGGCTCAGGTCCTTCCTCTCGGGATGAACCTGGACAGTGTAAGTGATGCACAAGGTCCAGGGTGGTGAGCCGGGCTCAGTGGCGTGACTGGCAGTGGGAGTAACACAACGTGGATAGCTCCCAAGCAGTCAGGTCAGCACCATGGGGAAACAGAAACATCCACGGATACAATTAGAGGTGTCGTTTCTTTTGTGTAAATGCCACAGAGCCCTCCCCCCCCCCCCCCCCAAGGCCTGATCTAAAGCCCGTTGACAGTAATGGGAGTCTTTTTGTTGGGCCAGCAACATGCATCGACCTCCCTGTGCAACCTGCGATAGAAAAGCGATGGGGCTAGCCGGTCACGCAAGCTGCTCTTCTCCACAGAAAGTCTCCCGTCAGCCTCCACCTGCCAGGAACCTTCGGCGCTATCCAGGACCCACCCAATGCATCTGTGCACCGGAGCCCCTTAGCTGCCATGGCTTCTCTGCTCCAAAGCCAAACATACGCCTCTGAATTAGATGCATCCTCAGCAGCTCCAAATAGCTGGTAGGAAGGGCTATGAATAAACAGGGCCATTCGAGATGCTGCTGCGACTGGAACGCCGTCATGCCTGAGAGAGCGGTGAAAGGGTGACTTGTGGTTAAAGCAGCTGGCCAGGAGTCGGCACAGCAGGCTTCTATTTAAGGCTCGGCCTCAGACTTCTTGCGTGACCACGGGCAAGTCATTGAAACACCGCTTGGGTCTGGGCCCTTGTTTGTTTCTTCACGGTGGGTGACGAGGGCAGGAAAGGGCTCTGCACACGCACACACGTTTCTTCTCCTGCCTTTTTTTTTTAACCTTAGGCCTGGCCTACACATGAAAGTTCTGTCGGGTAGGGTGTGATTTTATTTACCTGTCTTGTCATACCAGGACCAGCTCCACTGTGGATGCAGTTACACCAGCGCCTTATCCTAGTACCCATGTGCCCTTCCCATGCAGAACTGCTCTACCAGCTTCTTTATAAGTGAGCCCACACTAGGATGTGGGGGTGGGCGGTGGTACTGCTTTAGCTATACCAGTAGAGTTAACGCAGTACAACGTACTAGTATTGACAAGGCCATAGCAGCGCCAGGAAGGTCAGCCTGACCGTCCCCACTCTGTTGGATATGGCGAGGCTCCTGGCTGTTTAATCTGAAACACAAAAGCTTTCCTTTCAGCTTTTTATTCAGGCGTTTGAGCATTAGTAAAAGCAACCTGGAACCACAGGCCCTGACCCCGGCCAGTATCCGAGCAGCTCAGGGGAGCTGCAGCAGAGGTGGTTTTCAGTCCCTTTGCAGTGTCTGGATTCACAGGCTGTCCAGGGCCAATCTTGCTCCCTGAAATAAGCTAGAGCAGTCGAGGGGGAAAGGGCTCACCCGCTTTCTCTTACCTTAACCCCATCTCTGCTGCACAGAGGGTGTGAGGCTCTTTGAGATCATTAAATCATAGAATCTCAGGGTTGGAAGGGACCTCACAAGGTCATCTAGTCCAACCCCCTGCTCAAAGCAGGACCAATCCCCAACTAAATCATCCCAGCCAGGGCTTTGTCAAGCCGGGCCTTAAAAACTTCTAAGGAAGGAGATTCCACCACCTCCCTAGGGAACCCATTCCAGTGCTTCACCACCCTCCTAGTGAAAAGGTTTTCCCTAATATCCAACCTAGACCTCCCCCACTGCAACTTGAGACCATCGCTCCTTGTTCTGTCATCTTCTACCACTGAGAACAGTCTAGATCCATCCTCTTTGGAACCCCCTTTCAGGTAGTTGAAAGCAGCTATCAAATCCCCGAAAAATGCTCTCGGGCCTTGTCTACACACAGGGGAGCAGTGCTGCTGACTTTCAGGACCTCTGGGCATGTGCTCACAGGGCTAATCTGGGCTGGCATAGTTTCCCTGCTCCTGGTGCAAACTAGCCAGATTAAAGCTAGCTTGAGTACATCTACCCATGCAGGGGCGGCCAGTGGAGAAGAATGCCCTGTGGTTGCTACTAAATATGAATCGCGCACACGGCAAATCGATAGCAGCCTGCCCTCTGTACACAAGCCGCCAACTGCACACGTGCTGCTATCACACCTTTAACGGCAGTGTAAACCCTCACACCAAGCAACATCCTGCTTCCTAGTTCTGCACTGCCCACTGATGCAGCATTGGTTTTACAGACACAAGCTGAACTAATCAAAGGCCACTGGAAACCAGGATATTGTGTGTCCACCCTGGGTTTACTCTGGTTTAATCAAATTGTCTTCTAAACCGATTCTAGCAAAACCAATACAAGTTCGGTGCGGGGCCAGAGCCAGGCCAGAAGTACAGCGTGTTATATTAACAAAGATACTCTGATGTTTACTGGTAGCTCTGCTGGCAGCAGTGTTCAGAGTCACTGATTGCCAGTTTTGATAAAAATGTCCTAGCGACAGCGATGAAGAGGAATATGAGGGGGAAAAAATCCAGGTTGCAGAAATTGACCAGTCCTTACTTTTCCTGTCCACAGTGCCCTTTCAGCTTGTCATCTTGCTGATTGTGTGTTTTCTTAGTGTGTCAGTGAGTGGAGTCGGATCTGACTAGCATCATTGTTGGAAAAGAACTAAACTTTGGATAAACAACAAACAACGGCAAAAAACAAAAAATCAGGAGAAACGTCCAGGAAAAGCAAATGCAAATGTGACGGCTGCATTTGCTTAGGCCTGACAATTAAAGCAGGAGAATGACCCTTCAGGACATCTGTATGGAAATGACTGTGCCCAGGGGAGGAGGAAAAGGCAGGGGTGAGAGGAAGAGAATTCATAGAGCAATTGAAGGCAGATGGGCCAAGTCAGCTGATGAATAAATGGGTAAGTGAATCTGTCCCCACTGTAGTGAGAGCAGGCAACATAAGACAAGCAAGAAAATGACAGTTTTGCAGAAAGCGCCCAGTGAGGGTAAATTGGATGGCATAATGGTTAACATTCTCAAAAGCATCTTGCCTACACATAGAAGTTGTATCCCTTTAACTATACCCGTACAGTGAAAGCTGGACAGCTTCCCTGGGGCAGACGACGTTATACGGGTATAAAGGCACTGACACCAACGTAGATGATTCCCGTGTACAGGATGATCACATTTACATTAGCCAACACTAGGGGTTGTAAAGGTGCCACTATGTTGATAAAAAGTCACCCCCCACCCCCCCCACTGACACAGGTACAACATCGTACCAGTGTAGTTGAGCACAGATTGGCCTAATTGAATCCCTTCTGGATTCTCAAACAAGGTGTTCCTCCACCTAGCCAGCAGTAATGCTCAGAGCAAGCCTACTCGAGTGGGGTCCTGCACAAAAGGCAGCGCAGGGGGACCAGGTCTGGCATTTTTTGGTGTTGATTGCCGTGTATGTCCCATTATACCCTATAGTCCAGTGTTCTCCCAAAATCTGCATAAAATCCAGGAAAACCAGGATACTTCTGAACTCATATTCCATACAAGAGGCCATTCAATACTTACAATATTTACGGTACATGCCCAAACCACTCCAGCTTTCAGGCAGCCGGGGTCTGACTTGCCCCTTGTGCGTCATTTACAGGGAATGTTTACACTTTGAGCTGGAGATGTAGTTTCTCCCACGTCTGGTACTGGGACAAAACCAGACTTGCTTTCGTCCAGTGTTAGACAGGAGACACCATTTTTAACAGCGCGCTGCTCTTTCTCCTCTGGCATGACCTGGAAAGCAGCATGCGTGTGAAGTCATGCTGCTGGGGGCTGGGCAGTGCACTCTTACGGATGGTGCCCCCCTCCGGCAGCATGATGTCACACGCACTGTGCGTGCGAGGTCACGCCAGCAGGGGTGGGGCAGTGCACTCCTCAAAATGGCATCCCTGGTGTGGCGTGACCTCGCATGCACTGGGCATGAGAGGTCACGCCGGCGAGGGCCGGCCCACGCTGCTTCCGGAAGTAATGTCCGGTGTTCCGGGAATATGTGCGAGGCTGCCGTAGTGTAGACGTGTCCAGAGTGGTGCAAACCTTTCTGTTCTGATTTGGGTGTATTTCATACTCCATCTGCATGGATGTAAATGACGCATGGCTCAGGGCAGGGTTGACCCAGGCTCTGCTGCCCAGGGAGGCTCAGCTGCACCTGCTCTAGGACCTTCAGTCTCCAGGCAGATGCTTTCAAGTCAGCACTGAACCAAGTATTAGGGTCCTTAATACAAAACGTCTATTTTCCCAGGAACCTGCCTGGCCTTCTCCCTGTTCCTCACACACCCACACCTGCCCAGCTCTGGGCTCAGAGAGTCACAGGGACCAAGCCAGGGACTCTGGCCCCCTGTACAGGCCTGTCGCCAAAGAAGAGCTTGCTGCGGATGTTAGAAAGCTCTCCTGGCTGTCTTTGCATTGCTGCCACGGATGGATATACGGCATTGATTCAAAGCCAGACCAAGCATAGCAAGGACGAGCAAATCAAAGTGAAACCCAGCATGCAAGGCCAACAGATCTCCCCCGATGGATAAATGAGAGTGACAACAAACAGGGAACTATTGGCACGAATTCACTTTGTTCTACACTCGCTCCATCACTTTACCTAAGGCTTGAAGAGGAAGGGGATGAGAACGCTGCTCCAAGCGTGATCACATCACAGAGTGTTTCATTTGCAAAGAGCACGGCCGCCTGCAGGTGAAGCTGAACGAGTGTGACTCCATTAAACCCTGTGCACTGTTCTGTCCGTGTGGCTGAGCAGCTTCCAGTCTAACTCACCTGGTTCCCTGTGCATCTGGTGTGCCCACTCCCCCAGTAACAGTCCCTCCAGGGACCATGGGCCTCTGACTCCAGTTCCACCGACACAGCCTCAGTGCAGGGACTGGAGAGAAATGGGTCAGAACTGTATGGGAAAAAATTCTGGGGCCAGGTCATATTGTCAGTTGGGCACACTCAACTTGCAGCGTGACAGGGCCCAGGCTCAACTGGCTAGTCCAAATTGGGGGTCCTGACCCAAAAGGGAGTTGCAGGGGGAGTCACAAGATTATTTTAGGGGTTTGTCGCAGTATTGCCACCCTTACTTCTGTGCTGCCTTCAGAGCTGGGTGGCCAGAGAGCAGCGGCTATTGGCTGGGCACCCAGCTCTGAAGGCAGCGCCCTGCCAGCAGCAGCGCAGAAGTAAGGATGGCACGGTATGGTATTGCCACCCTTACTTCTGCGCTGCTGCCTTCAGAGCTGGGCATCTGGAGAACGGTGGCTGCTGACAGTGGTGGCTGCTTACAGCTCTTCAAGAAGCAGCGCAGAAGTCAGGGTGGCAATACCATACCGTGCCATCCTTACTTCTGTGCTGCTGCTGGCGATGGTGCTGCCTTCAGAGCTAGGCTCCCGGCCAGCAGCCGCCACTCTCCAGCTGCCCAGCTCTGCAGGCAGTGCAGCATCGCAAACTACCCCCTACAATAACCTTGCAACCCCCACACAAGTCCTTTTTGGGTCAGGACCCCTACAATTACAATGACGAAATTTCAGATTGAAATAGCTGAAATCATGAAATGTACTATTTTTAAAATCCTAGGACTGTGAAATTGACCAAAACGGACCATGAATTTGGTAGGGCCCTATATATAGGAAGTCAAACTAGATGATCTGATGAACTCTTCTGGCTTTAATCTAGGAATTTATGAAGAAAGGTCCACACTCCGCCCTCCAGAAGCAAGCCACAGACTTCCAGGAATCTACAGATGCCCTGCTAGGTGCCCTGCCCTCACCCAATAGAACGGCAAAGTAACATTAGCACCAGATCCACCACAGACAACTTCCTACTCCCTACGACAACTGAATGGAACCAACCAGTGAAAACAGAGAATAAAGAAGAAGTGCTGCAAATTAGCGAGGCCTTTAGGAAATAACCGCTGGAATGTGGGAAGGAAGGAGTAGGTGGGATCGCGATGTAGGATGTGTGACGTGCATGGAGACCTCTCACCCCTTCTGCATCCTTTGTACCATACGGCATTGCACAGGATGTAACGTATGTTGTCCAAAGAAGGCAAAGAAATGGAAGTCACCAGTGATCAGTGTGTGGTATGTGCACATTCTCACATATTTCATGAAGTGTCCTTCAGCCAAGCAGTAAAAACAGTGATTTAATGTACATAAAGTTGATCCTCATCCTCTGTGAATGTTTTACCCACTGACTGACCCTCTTTGATTTGTAGCATTCACTCTGTTCCCGATAGGTTTAAAATAAACTCTCAAGATATGAGCAGTGATACCTCATGAGGGCTGGGCTTACCGTCTCCGACACGCAGAGCTCGGGGGCTGTGAAGCGTGGTTCCAAACACAATGGGGACATTATCTCAGAGATATGGTTTTATTGAATAACGTGGATGGTGCAAACGAAATCCAGAAGGCCAGAAACGTACGGCTGGCGTCAGGAAAGTGCCGTGTGCTTTTCAAACAGCCTGTTTCCAATCAAAATTATTATTATTATTATTACTACTACTAACTTTTTTTTTAGCCCCGCAGCTCCATGGACCAGGACTCTGTGGTGATAGGCGCTGTACAAACACACAGCAAAACGATGGTCCATGCTAGGAGGCAGTGGTGGCCCCTTCAACCAAAGCCAACTGCTGGTGTGGCATCAGCGGGAGGTCCCTAAACCCACAGGTTTGATCTGTCATGTCAGGCTCTGTCCCGACTTGGGAAGATGTCTCTGCAAGGCTTCCAAAGAGACCTCTGGGGAAAAGGTTAGGGACACTTTGTCACTGCCACGTGATTGTTCTATGCAAACATTGTAATGATCTAATTTGCATAGATGCAGACACTGCATGTTTGCATCTGACCATAAACTTTAGTTTTAAAACACCGCGTCACGGATTTAAGGCAGGTGAAAGGTCTCGGATTGAGATCCCCGGTGTTACACATTATCCATTTATCTACAGGGCAGCAGTAGGGGAAGCTACCCACACATGTGGCCCTGCCAGCAGGCATCAACCCTGATCCGGGGGATTCCTCAGAGATAACTCAGTCTTTATAGCCCATTCTATGCCTCTCTGCTGAGCCCGCCCATTAGTGAACGCCTGCCTGGGTCAGAGCACTCCACGCTGCAGCATTTGTTCCCTGGATTTTCAGGGTGCTGCACTGGCTTTTTCTGCCCACGAGATCGTGGCAAGGGACAATTTCACCATATTGCCAACCCAGAGCATTCACAAATAATAGTTGAGCCCTGAAACAATGTAATTGGCTCTCATCAAGAGCACCTCCACTCTCAGGTGTCTCAGGGTGGACTCACGATTCTCCCACTCTCAGACTGGCTGGGTTGGCAGTCCCCTGGTGCTCACCATAATTACCTCCACAGGGCTGGCCTGGGCTCAGAACCTGCAGTTCCGTTCCCTTCTCCGGGAGCAGTGCCAGTGGCTAGCAGGGACCAAACAGCCATCTTCAAGCAAAGTATTACTGATCAGACCCACCTAGGGTGACCAGATGTCCCGATTTTATAGGGACAGTCCCAATTTTTTGAGTCTCTCTCTTATATAGGCTCCTATTACCCCCCACCCCCTGTCCCGATTTTTCTCGTTTGCTGTCTGGTCACCCTAGACCCACCTGCTCCTGCTGCAGTGCCTCGCTGTGTGTCAGCCTGTCTCCCTAGCCAGCAGCTGACCCCTGACTGCTTTCCGCTCTGACAACAGCTGGTTTAACCCTGGGGTGCTCTTTTGATCTCCAAGCTCCCAGCTTTGGCAACACTTGCAGCTTCTTGAAGATAAGATACGGGCTCCTTGACGCTAACAGCTTGCCCCACTGTCTTTCAAGTGTGTGCTGGGGTGTCCTTATCTAAACCGGTTGTGTGGCTTTCCTGTTTGCTCTTCCCCTATAAAAGTACATACATTGACAGAGAAAATTCTAATCACGCACCCACATTATACAGTAACATGGCCTTGCTAGCCAGGTCAGAATCGTCACACCAATACTACGGATTCTCATCTTATCTCTCACGTAATGATTAGCTGGTAGATGATGACACGGACATGTCTCATCAGCCAATCCAACCACTCATTTTTAGCAACCAATCGTATAATAAGGGAAAATGTAGTTCTGTGCCCAGGATATACTAGAGACCGGGGTGAGAGCTGGGTGCTTTGAGTTACCTCAGTGTAAACCCACTGACTGCAGGGCCAGCACTCCTCAGGCTGGTGAAGCAGGGCTGGTATGGGAAGAGTGCCCTCGAAGCTCCATTCACCCTGGTCCATGCCAGCTTTAGACACAAGGCGCTTCTCTGTCCTGTGCTTTGGGTGGCGAATCACACCAGCGCAGCACAAGGGCTGGGTCAACAGGGGTAGGTACAATGGACCGTTCTGCCTGGGGAAGGTTTTGCTCCAGATCACCCAACGGATCAAGATGAATCAAACCACAAGAATTCGTGTCTTACATGACTCACTAGCATCTTCCTGGTTTAAACCCTCCCTCAGCCAGGAGCGTCACAAAATAGTCACAGTTTCTCCTTGAAGGAAAAGCAGATGTTGACGGGGGTAAATATTCTCTCCCCAGAGCAGGTGCAGAAGTCAGGCCAAAGACAGGGAGAAAGGAGAATGCAAACAACAGTATCTGGCTCACCGAAGCTGCACCCAGCTGGGAGTCTTGCAGGACACTTCTCCTTCAGCACCTCTGCAGCTGCTATGCTTGTTTCCCCAGGATGATTTCAAAGCTCCCACTCAACCCACCATCACAATCCGTTGCCAGAACAACCCGTATCTGCTCTGGTAATGCCAAAGAAAGGCTCTCTTTGCACAAGATTTGGAGTCACACGGGTGGAATTCACCCCCGAGCAAAGGTCTGTGCATTAGTGAAGGGCATTAAGGGGGAGCTTTTGCTGGTCCTCTGCATGGAGGGAATTCCTCCCCCACTAAACGCTCTCTCTTTCTTTAATCTCTCCTCCCTATCACGTTCACTAGTCAGTTTTGCTGCCCATCACTAGACCTGTCCTCTTTCTGCTCGATCACGGATAAGATAAGGTCTCCTGTAGTCAGGCAGGATTGCCCAGTGGCAGGAGCACTGCCTAGGATTTGGAAGACCTGTGTTCAAGTCCCTGCTCTACCAGACTTCCTGTGTGACCCTGGGCATGTCCCTTAGCCTCTTAAAGCTCAGTTGCCATATGTCAATCAGGGATAACAGCACTGCCTGGCCTCAGGGGGGTGTGGTGAGGATCAATCCACTGAGGTGCTCAGACAAAATGGCACGTGAGGACCTTAGACAGCAGCAGGGTCAGGTGCACCATTTGGCTCTAGACTGACAGTGGCATTACTGGGCAGGCAAGCTACATATTTGCCCTGTGTATCTTTCTGTTCCAGTCAGGGTCTCACACTGCGCTCATTCCCGTGGTAGCTGAGCACATGTTTGTGTGGATCTTGCAGTTTACAGCTAGGAAGTCAACTTTGCCTGACAGCAGGAGACAGCGGTTGAGGAATTTGGTTATCCTAAGAATAGACAGCAGCAGCCAGGGAGGGACTGGGGAAGAGGAGGTGGCAACTCCAGAGAGTCAGGAGGAAGAGGAGGGGGTGGTCCAGTAGAGGAACAGGTGGCAGTTTCACTGGAGGGGCAGGCAGAGGAGAAGCAGGATCCAGCGTAGGGGTTTGAACTGGAGAACAAAAGCACTGCCCTGTGAGCTAAAGAACAAACTCCGTTAGCTGGTAGCAATAGAAGGCTGTTGTACTCTCCTGGCTAGCCACTAGAGGCAGACACAATACATGTTGCCTGTGCTTTGCTGCAGCTCCAGATACTGTGGGAAGATAGGTAGGAAGAGACAGGCCTGGGAGAGGAACTAGTTCCAGAGGAGCAGGGTTGGTGGGCGGGGCTCCAATTTACTTTAGGCTAGAGAGAAGGCAATTTCCTCTGTTCATTCATTTATGCTGCAGGCTTCTCAAACTGGTGAATGCAGGGCATGTTAATGAGCACGGATTCACGGGCTGTGGGGATTTTCCACCTCCTTCTCCAGCTCCTATTTGCATAAAGATTTTCATTAAAATAATCAAAAGTGCCAGCCAGCTACAAAGAAACTGGCGCTGGGTGCAGCATGCCCTAATTCTGTCAGCGGAGGGAACCGGGACGCTTGTTCCACAGCTCACTCCCTGCCCTTCCTGGGAAACAAAAACTAAGGGAAAGAAAAGGGAAGAAGAAGAGCTGGTGGGAGGCAGGACAGATGCAGCAAGAATGTCTGCATCTCACATCACTACCAGTGGTTTAAGGATCCTGACCCCATTGGACCAATGGCAAAATTCCCATTGATTTCAATGGAGTCAGGATTTCACCCTACATGTACTGTGTCATTGCAATTTTGTACATCTCTAAGGAGAAACCCGCTCCCATGCCGATGGCCAGCACCCAAAGCCACTCAAATCCCACCACTAGAATCCCCTCCACTAAAATAGCACATACGTAAGGCTACGAAGCTGTCACGGATTCTGTGATTTTATGAGATCTCTGTGACTTCTTGAGAATTCCAATAACTCAGCCCCGAGCAGCAGGGCTCAGGCCCCAATAAATCCGTGATTTATTATTGTCCGCATCCTGTCCGTGACTTTTAATAAAAATACCTGTGCCAAAACCGTAGCCCTACACATAAGTGATGCGTGGATCATCTCTGCACAAGGGAGATTTTCACCTCCTACGAGTGCATTTCAGCTCAGTGCCGATGATTATTTTTTTTAACCAGGATGCTGTCAGTTCAAAGCTGGCACTAGTATCTGAACACAGTTACGTGCCCCCAAGCAGGCTAAGGAGGTGGGCGGGCGGGCTGGCTGGCTAGCATGGTGCATTTGGCTCACAGCTGTTCAGGAAGGGACCCCGAGTGCTGTGTGGCTCTTTGTGATTGCTCTGGACTTTGTCAATCGTTCTTTCTTGTGATCAGGTGTCCTGTGTGAGAGCCCGGGGTTCGGCAGAAACCGCTCGGGAGAATCACTCTCCCTGCCAGCACTCAACGAGGATGCTCTGCACAATTAGCACGCTTGTTTCCGACCAGGTAGCCTCCTTCTTTGGAGCTCCGGTCCAAGTGATGCTCATCTCTGAGCACAGAGAGGGGCATGGGCCGGGTGATAAGACTTCAATTCAGTTAAAAGCCCATGTACCTTTGAAACCAGCCTGGGTGTACAAGGCGGGTCTCCTGATCATCCTTCCTCAACCACTGTGCACCCCTCCCAACCCCCGTCCTCTCCACCTTGCTTCCCTCCAATTTATCCGATGAAATGTAAAGCTCCCCTCCCCCAAGCAGGATCCCCGGGGAAAGACAACAGCTGTTTTCAGGGATAAATTGCTACTGTTGGTAGCAGCTCAGCTGTGCTGGCTGTCGTTCCCGCTGGAGATACCATTCACTCCTGGGGATTTATCGCTGTTTAACCTCACAGATTGTCCCATCATCTCTCTCTCTCTCTCTCTCTCTCTCTCTCTCTCTCTCTCTCTCTCTCTCGATGCCTCTCTCACTCCAACACATGTTCTTTGCTACCTCTAATGAGTCACCCTGGGGGAGATGATTCCCCAAGCAGCCTCTGTGGTGAAAGCTCATGCACAGTGCTCATTTAGTTGTGCTGCAATTGCTTTGACAGCCGCTTCACTCCCTGCCTGTCTAGTGGCCTTGATGATTCTCCACTGGGATTCCGCCTTCTTACTGATCAGATTTCAAAGGTTACAGTATTTGTCTTTTACCTGATGTATCTACACAACGGACAAGAGCGGCTGGCATCCTGCTTCCTGTGAACTGAGCCTTTAAAAGCAGAGAAACTCCTCTGCCATTCTGTGGCTCATTTCAGATGCAGATTGTTACAGAGTGAATCACCCTGTGCTCTCTCTCTCTCAACTATAAGACATTATACTGGTTCTTTCTCTCTCTGTGATGTTCCTTAATTTGAACTAAAGGTCACCTCGAGTGACTGACACGTGATTTGCTCTCTGGGCATTGAAAAGATAGATTAAAAAAAAAAAAAAAAAAAAAGCCTGGTAGAGATACAACACTTCAAGCTTCTAGGCAGAAAGCAGTTTCATTAGGCAGACACTTCCCCTGTAGGCAGGTTATTCCATAATTGTCTTGCACCTTCCCCTGGCCACTGCCAGAGGCGGTATACGTTGCTCTGATCTGTTATGGCAATTCCTATGATGCTAAGTTATACTGGTGTGACTCAGGAGTAACTCCACTGCTCTCGGTTCACACTAGTGTACCTTAGATCAGCAGTTCTCCAACTGTGAGTCGCAACTCCATTCTGGTGGGGTCACCGGGGCTGGCGTTAGACTGGCTGGGGCCCAGTCTTCGGATTCAGCCCTGGGCGGAAGGGCCCAGGTTACAGGCCCCCTGCCTGGGGATGAAGCCCTTGGGCTTTGGCCCCCCCTGCCCGGGGTGGTGGGGCTCGGGCAGGCTCAGGCTTCTCTCCCCTGCAACCCTCCGGAGCCGTAGTAATTTTTGTTGTCAGAAGGGGGTGGCGGTGCAATGAAGTTTGAGAACCGTGGCCTTAGATCAAAATCTGTCCATTCATCCCTTATATTTCCTCATACAGCCACTCTGGCTGTCTCAATTTCTCAGGGCAGCATTTCTCTTCCATTCCATAAGCCTCACTGACGGAGTGCGCTCACTGCTGGTGCACCCGCTAGTGGCTGGGCTGGCACTGCAGGCAATTCTCCTCTAGCGCCCCCTGTCGGAGTCAGTCCATTGAGCGTGTGACAACATTCTTTGCCTTTTGCTCTCATATCCCGTGCTCCATTCCTGCTGCTCTGAGCATAATGCCAGGACCATCCCTGCAGTACTGTGCTCCGGCCAGCCTGCTATATTTCTAAATTACAGCCACTTTGCATCTGCCTCTGTTGATGCTTGTGTTAGTGCTCACTGTAGTACTAGGATTTTATGTTTTATGTATTTTGTATAATTTAGAATGAAGGATAAAGAATAATGATGTAGCATGTATTGGATGATTTGACCATATTCTGCCAGCCACCCTTTCTGAAAGCAGAAAGGAATGGCCTCGTGAGCCATTGGTAAAGGTGCATCACCCAGAATCCTGTGTCTGAAGCCGATTTCAAGGCAGTGATAGACCTTTAGGGTCACCGCTTTGTTGTAGGTTTAAAATTAGCATTTTGAAATAAGTAAAAGAATGCCATGATTGTTTTCTCCTGCATTGCAATTTGGTGTTCCTGTTCAAATGTTCTATGTAAATCAATCCTGTTTTGTGTGTGAATGAGGAATGTGTGTGTTAGAAGATAAGTGTGAAGGCCATCACCGGACCAGATGTTCTAGGGAGGAACCAAGGACAGATGTAAAGACGCCAGGAAATTGCAACACACCCCATTGAGATGTCAAAGGAGGGTAGATTGATGACTCTAAAAATGAGGGAGGCACCTATCAATTGGGACAAGATAGCTGTGATTAAAACCAGCATGGGGTAATTCCCCAAGAGACTGATGAAGGAACAAGATAAAGGATGAGAAAAACCAATTTAAGAAAACAAGCACTCATCAAACAGCAATTGTTTACAACATGACAGTGCAAAACTCATTGGTCCCGATGAAGGAAGATCTCTATATAAACAAGAAAGAAAAACTTGTAGCACCTTAGAGACTAACAAATTTATTTCAGCATAAGCTTTCGTGGGTTATTACCCACTTCATCGGATGCATGGAATGAAACATACAGTAGACAGGTTTCAGTGTAGTAGCCGTGTTAGTCTGTGTCAGCAAAACGAAAATAAGAAAGAAAAACTTGTAGCACCTTAGAGACTAACAAATTTATTTCAGCATAAGCTTTCGTGGGTTAGTACCCACTTCATCGGATGCATGGAATTTGAGTATATGCAAACTAGGTTGCATTGCGTCCGGATTAAATAGAGATTTGGAATGGCTCGGCCATTACGTTAATTGAATCTATTTCCCTTAAGTTAACGATCCTCATTCACACCTGTGTGACCATCTTGTTTATCACTTCAAAGGTTTTTCTTCCCCTGCTGTTATGGTTCCTCTCAACTAATTCGCCTCTTAAGGTTGGTCTATGCACCTCGACCTTATCATGTTTCTCTGACTGTATAAATATCTGTCTACTGTATGTTTCATTCCATGCATCCGATGAAGTGGGTAATAACCCTCGAAAGCTTATGCTGAAATAAATTTGTTAGTCTCTAAGGTGCTACAAGTTTTTCTTTCTTATTTTCGTTTTGCTGACACAGACTAACACGGCTACTACACTGAAACCTATATAAACAAGGTGCTTTGCCATGAAATTGTGTGTGTGTGTGTGTGTGTGTGTGTGTGTGTGTGTGAGAGAGAGAGAGAGAGAGAGATGAATGCATATGCTAATTGTTGTATCTCCAATAAACGCGGTGTATTGCCTTTTCCCCTGAAAAAGATCCCGTGTGCTTCTTATACGCATAACATCACTCCCCATCATCCTAATCTCGGTGAGTTTCCTTCTGCCTCAGTCTTCCTCTTCTGCAGGAGATGCTAACAGAGCTAGTTGAACATTTTCCAACAAAAATTCTTCTCTGGTGGGAAAGCCTGTTCCGGTTTTGATGGAAATTTTGTTGGGAAAAGGAAGTCTGGATGTCCAGAATATCCCAGTGGACGGAGCACTCCCCTGGGATAGGGAAGACAGGTTCAAGTCTCTACGCTGTCTGCTTCAGTTATGTGGAATAGGGACTTGAACCCGGGTCTCCCCATCTCACTGGGCTATTGGATATTTAAGCAGAAGGGGTCTCTCTCTGCATTCTGACAAGGGACAAAACAAATTTCAAAATTTGTCACAAAACAAAACTGTGGCTCTTCGGCCAGCCCTAGCTGCGAACCCTCCCAGCTCTCTATGACCTGGGTCATTGTCGGTCCCTCCTGGTTATTAACAGCCGCATGAAACCGCCTTTGTTCTACCATATTTTGCACCTTTAATAACTAAATGGCTGCATTCAGCTTTTAACTGCTTCCGTCCCTGTCTGACATTAGCCCAGGCGAGCCCCAATGCTGCAGGGGACCCATACAAGGTGTCAAACTGCTTTTGAAAGAAAGAGGATGCTTATCAAGTTCTTACTGTCTAATAAAGTGTGACAGAGGAGCGGCTGCAAGGTGTGCGTTCCTCACACACTCAGGCAGGTGGTGGTTTCACCTCACCCTTGTTTTCCAGGTGAGCTGTGCTAAGAGTTTTAAAACTATAAATCGTCAGAGGAGGAGATGGCAAAGCCCCGGGGACCCTGCTCTCTTGGCCAGCTGCCTTGGCTACAGGACTGATTCATGGATATGTGGCACTGTGCTGATGGAAAGGGCTCTATACATGTGTCCAGGCTCATTTAAACTCTCCAGGCACTGGTGTTAACAGCACTTCACTTGAACTGAAGTCACAGGTTGATTATGATTTCTGGCATCACCTGCCTTTCCCCAGTCTCCAAGGGTTGCTCAGAGGAGACAGTGGCTGGTTCCTTCCTCACGCCCAGGAGTGTTTCATTCTGCCAACTGATTTCAAAGGGTCAATTTGGCTCAGCAAGGAAGGGCTCTTGGAAAACACCACAAGCCTGATTCTCTCCTGCTCACTATACTTGGGACTTATCACCACAGGATCTGGGCACCTCCACATGATGGATTTACCCTCACAACATCCCCGGGGATCCAGGCCCAGAGAGGCTAAATGACTCGCCCAAGGTCACACAGAGAGTCTGTGGCACAGCAGGGACTTGAACCCACATCTCCATGGCCCGGGCTAGCCCCCTAAACCCTGGGCTACCTTCCTGTCACCTGGTGTGCCATGTGCACCTGTGCATGTCCCATGCTGCCCCACGTGAGTGGGAATTGTGGATGTGGAGCACTTTACACCCATGTTGCGCTGTCCTGTGGGGTGCCCCCACAGCACAGATTGTGCCAAAGGCCTCGCTGGCCTGCTGTTGGCTTTGCTTTCCCCACATTGGGCTGCAGGCCCACACCCAGTCCTAATGGGATTCAGGACCAGGATACAGCCCTATGTGAACAGCTGCCAACAGCCCCTTTTCCCGTCTTCCTTCAGACAAACAGCCCTGAAAACTTCTTTCATGGATGCTCAGGCCAAATTATTATGCCACTTACAATAGTGCATCAAAAGAAAGTATAAAGTTACTGGGAAAGCGCTGCTTGTGGCTGCACAGTTGTGGGTGAGCTGCGCTTTGCACCTAAACTCGGGAAGGCACTCAGATACTGCGGGGATGAGTGCGCCTTAAAAACCTCTGTAGACCAGAACAGAGCAGGGATCCAATCCCTCTGCTTTGTAGGTGTATATACAGGCTGATTACTTTTAACCACTTGGCTATACAAGTTTACTGCCCCTTAGGGTTAGCAGATGTCAGTAGTGCAGAATAGAGCTGAGAGAATAATTGATTTCTCAGTTCAGGGGCCGAACCACAAACTCTGAAAATAAAACCAAAGCTGATTTTTTTTTTTTTTAAACCAGATTGGGAAGAAAAATTTCATTTCAACTCAAACAAAACATTTTGTTTAACCCAAAACATTTTTTTATTTTTAGATTTATTTTGGGCCGTTTTTCCAGGTGTCTTTTCACCTGTGTGTGTGTGTGTGTGTGTGTGCTTTTTTAAAAAATAATGAAATTTTGAAAGGAAATGCTGTTTTGAAACAAAAAATCAAAACGTTTGAAGTGGTGGAAACAAAATGGTTCTAAATGAAAAACTGAAACAAAACATTTAGACTTTATATATATTTGTTTTGCTGAAACTGTTTGCCAGATTCAACCCTAAGTCACAAACAGTTTCTGTGCCATGAAAAATGCATCACAGTATGCCTGATGAGCTATTTAAAACCCAGTCTCATTGTCAAAGTATGGCTCACATTGGGTTTCTTTGGGATTCCTCCCCTTTCTGGGTCTGACTGGGCCACTCTTACTTACCCCGGGGAGCAGTTACTCGTGTGAGTGGTCCCACTGCTCCTGAGTCTCCTCTGTCAGGAGTCAATGGGACAGACTTAAGGGCAGTGCAACTGGACGGTCTGTACCCCAGGTCAGAGGTCACGCAAGCACGGTGGTGGGATGCCCGTGGCTCCCCTTGAGGACAAACACCGTGGCAAGCGTTGCTTAAAAGACGCGTCAGCAAGATGCAAACTCAGCACTGCTTTCCTGGGAGTCTCCAGCTCCTTGTAAAGGGGTTGGGCTGGTTCTGCTCTGCCCTCCCCGACAGACAATGTTCAACAGCTTCAAAATCATAGACACTCTTCCACTGCCAGCGAGGCTCCTTGCAAGCCGGCCTTCAACGCTGGGCACACCAAGCCTTTCCTAAACAAGACAACAACGTGAAAGTCACCCCCCTTCCTGAGCACCCCTTCTACATGCCCTTCGCACCAACTCCTGGCCTCTGCTGAGCCCTTCCTGTTCCCTGCTCTTTTAGCCAAGCGGCAGCCCACGGCTGTAGCTCTGAAGGCTGGAGCACCCACAGAGAAAAATTGGTGGGTGCTGAGCACCCACCGGCAGCTCCCCGCCAGCCCGCGCACGCACCCACCCGCCCAACTCACCTTCCGCGTTCCGGGTTCCCTGGCTGGAGGCGCCTCTCGCCAAGGCGCGTTTTTTAGCCGCAACAGCCGCCTCTCAGCTGTGCGACCAGGGGGTGAGGGGGGTGGGGCAACAGCGTTCCCTGCTCCCGCAGTGGCCGCCCTGTGCTGGGATTGGCCGTCCGGGCTGCCGCTCAGGTCTCTCTGGGCCTGAGAGGCGGGGCTAGGAGGTGTGGAAAGGGACGTGGCTGGGCCCGGGGGCGGGGCCCGTGTCGGTGCTACCTCCCGCCCCCCACGCCGTGGTCAGTTGGAATCGGGCGGCGGGAGGAGGTGGGTCCGCTGGGCTGAGGAGTGGACGTAGCGCGGGATCCTGGTGCGCAGCGGGCGGGCACTGTGCGGTGAGTGGGGCGTGAGGGGGACGGAGTGTGAGGGGGTGGGAGCAGGGTGTGCTGCTGCTTGTACTTAGATGGGTAGAGGGTGCGGGGAGTGCAGGGTGGGGTGGGTGCATGCATGCAGGGCCTGCGCCCCCCCCCCCCCGCGGCAGCCAGCTGCCCCCGTCCCCCCCCCGCGGCAGCTAACCCCCCCACCACCACAGCGGTGGCTCAGCCCCCTGAGGCCCGCGCAGCCTCCCCGCGGGCCGCGGCGGGCCCGACTCCATGCCGGGCGGCGGCGTGCCCGCCTTCTCGCAGGCCTGGCTCCCCGTGCCCCCCATGGGGAGTGCAGGGTGGGGTGGGTGCGGGGTGGGGTAGAGGGAGCTGGGTACCGAGTGGGGAAGAGGAGTCTGGGAGCAAGACCTGGGTGGGGAAGAGGGAGCTGGGGGCGAGACCTGGGTGGGGAAGAGGGTGCTGGGTGCCGGGAGGGAAAGAGGGAGCTGGGGGCGAGACCTGGGTGGGGAAGAGGGAGCTGGGTGCCGGGAGGGAAAGAGGGAGCTGGGGGCGAGACCTGGGTGGGGAAGAGGGAGCTGGGTGCCGGGAGGGAAAGAGGGAGCTGGGGGCGAGACCTGGGTGGGGAAGAGGGTGCTGGGTGCCGGGAGGGAAAGAGGGAGCTGGGGGCGAGACCTGGGTGGGGAAGAGGGAGCTGGGTGCCGGGAGGGAAAGAGGGAGCTGGGGGCGAGACCTGGGTGGGGAAGAGGGAGCTGGGTGAAGGGTGGGGAAGAGGGAGCTGGGTGCTGGGAGGGGAAGAGGGAGCTGGGGGCGGGAGCTGGGTGGAAGGTGAGTTGGGTGGGCGCACGCGCACGGGGGGGCTGGTGGGGAGCTGCTGGTGGGTGCTGAGCACCCATCCATTTTTCCTGGGGGGGGGGAGGCGGGGGCGGGGATTTGGGGAAGGGGGCGGGGCTGGGGTGGACTTGGGGCGGGGCCGGGGGTGGAGTGGGGCGGGGGGTCGGGGGCGCGAGCACCCACCTGCGCCAACAAAAGTCAACACCTATGCCTGCCACCCCTCCTAAGGGGCTCTGGCGGCCTTTCCCAGGGGCCACCCGATTGCTCCTGCTTCCTGTTCCCCCTCCTAAAGGAGGGCCCTGCTCTCTGTAGGAAACACCTGTTTCCTTCTGCATGATTAACAACCAGGACAAGCTGGCCCCAGGCTCCAGGCCCTTGAACAGGGGTGTGGCGGCTTGGAGTTTGTGCTTTTGGCTTTCCCTGCCTCCTCCTGTTTTCTTGCATCACTTTCCCCTTTCCCCACCCCCCTAGTAACTTTGACAATAAGACTTGTGGGAACCTGAACAATCTCTCCCTAAATTCCAAGGAGCTTCCAGCTGGTTTTACTCCACAAACTCTTAGGAGCTGGTGTCTCCCGCCCACGAAATGGCAGTGACCCCCTCATTGTCCTTTTGTCCCTGCAAGGCCCGTTACATCCCCTCCCAACAATCATCACACACACGGTGGCTGCGGGTTTTGTGGCTTCGTTTCTTTATAGGAGCACTAGGGCTTTACAACTGTCCGTTGCTTAGTGTGGGGCTGGATTTTCACGTGAGCTCTGCACCCAACCTGCCGAGCGCTTTGGAAAACATGGCCCAGAGTGACCGTGCCGGTGCTGACTCTATTCCTGTCTGAGGCGTCTTACGGCATCCTCTGAACCTCGTGGTGCATTTTCATGAGCACAGAAAAATGAATTTTCATGATCCCATGGTTCTCGTGGATCACGCGCCCAGCTGACAATGAGGGCTCGTTCCCTGGGATGGACTGATTTGGATTCACAGGTCGTGACTCTCACTGCAAACAGCATCATCAGGAGCATATTGATTCAATGACGTCCGATCCTCCTCTCATCTCTGAGCTCTGCCAGACAGGTGACCCTGGACCCTGTGCTCCTGAGGAAATCTCCATTCCACCTCTAGCTCTTGGCTCCACCTCACTACTGTGCAGGGGCAGCATCTCGCGCTTTGAAATCAGGACCGGGGCGCAGCTTGGCAGCTATTTCCAAACACATCTCAGGGACGTCCTGTCTTTGCTAATTCTCTTTTCAGGGCCTCTGTGGGGGTCAGACTAAAAACAGGAACACTCTCCCCCTCCAACTCCTCTTTCAGGGCCTGAGCCAGCTCCCACTAAATTCAATGGGCCTTAATTCCACCACGGATGGGAGTATTGGTTTGTCCTCATGCCAGGATGTGGCACTGAAGGGGTTTTGTCTGGTCTACCACTCCCAGCTGTCAAACGCTTCCTCCCGTCCCATCGGGTCACCTTTCAGTTCCGTCCCTTCCGGGGTAACAGAAAAACCCGAAGTCTAGTGGTCTTTATGTCACGCCGTTGGACCCCCTCTCAGACTTGCCAGTCTCTGCCTCTTTTAGGCCTGAGGCGTGTGTTTCCCGTCATGCCGGGGAACCCAGGTCTTCTCTCTCCCCTGGGTCCCAGCCCAGGGACTCTGTGTTGGGCAGCTAAGCACTGCGCCTTATACTCCCTTCCCTGGGCTGCTCCCACCCTTCCTGTTTGTCACGTCCCACAGGGCTGTAGCCTCCACTAGTCCTACACTGGACTTCTGTCTCCTCGCCTCCTCAAGGCCACGCTCAGCCTCTCTGGCAGCCTCACATCTCTGTCTAAGCTTTATGCCAGCTGCTGATAATTTGCCCCCGAGTCACAACTGGCGGGTAACTGCTCTGTCTATTAACTCCTTCCTGGCTGTCACAGTGTGTGTGTGTGTGTGGGGGGGGGGGCATGAATCTCATCACAGCCCCCCGACATGTGGGAAGCACTCACACCACTCACTCTTCTCTCCTCACTCACAACGTGTGAGCTCCTCGTGATGTACGCAGGCAGAGCTGGGAGCGTCAACCAGGAGAGATGATGGCATTTCGGGCTCTCTCCCAGCATACGTTCATTTTCAGCTGAATACGTGCATGTGAGTGGCTCAGCCAAGAGCAAGGTGTTTCTCTTGTAACGGGGCTGCTCAGGTCAGATTCCCAGGCTGCTGGAATGCTGAGAACAGCTCTCTTTCTGAATGGCACTCTGTTCCCCTGGATTTAGGGGTGGGTGTTTGTGGGTGACTTTTCAACCTTAGAAACCAGCAGAAATTTCAGACACAACTGATGTTACACTCCATATTCTTTATGGAAATATGCTTATGATATGGATATGACAAAACTGGGATGTACTTTATGCAAGATGGCTCATGTAAGATATCATTGGAAAAGTTATGATTTACTGAATGTGATTATCCAATTTGTATGTCATCTACAGCCCCCAACTAAAACCTCTCCAGCACATCATCAAGGATCTACAACCTATCCTGAAGGATGATCCCCCACTCTCACAGACCTTGGGAGACAGGCCAGTCCTTGCTTACAGACAGCCCTCCAACCTGAAGCAAATACTCACCAGCAACTACACACCACACAGCAAAAACATTAACCCAGGAACCAATCCCTGCAACAAACCCAGTTGCCAACTCTGGCCGCATATCTATTCAAGGGACACCATCATAGGACCTAATCACATCAGCCACACCATCAGGGGCTCGTTCACCTGCACGTCTACCAATGTGATATATGCTATCATGTGACAGCAATGCCCCTCTGCCATATACATTGGCCAGACTGGACAATCTCTATGCAATAGAATAAATGGACACAAATCAGACATCAAGAATTGTAACATTCAAAAACCAGTAGGAGAGCACTTCAATCTCCCTGGACACTCAATAACAGGCTTTAAAGTGGCAATTCTTCAACAAACAAATTTTAAAAACAGACTTCAATGAGAAACTGCAGAACTGGAATGAATTTGCAAACTGGACACCATGAAATTAGGCTTGAATAAAGACTGGGAGTGGATGGGTCACTACAAAAAGTAATTTCTCCTCTATTGATACTTACACCTTCTTGTCAACAGTTGGGAATGGGCGACGTCCACCTTGATTGCATTGGCCTTGTTAGCACTACAACAGTAATTTTCCCTCTGTTGATATTCACCCCTTCTTGTCAAATGTTGAGAATAGGCCACATCCACCTTAATTGAATTGGCCTCGTTAGCACTGACCCCCCACTTGGTAAGGCAACGCCCATCTTTTCATGTGCTGTAACATATATACTGCTTACTGTATTTTTCACTCCATGCATCTGATGAAGCGGGTTTTAGCCCACGAAATCTTATGCCCAAATAAATCTGTTAGTCTCTAAGGTGCCACAAGGACTCCTCATTGTTTTTGCTGATACAGACTAACACGGCTACCACTCTGAATCTGAAGTTAGGAATATTGATTATGTATCTGCATTTCAAATAGGTTACTTTGGGTGTCACCCCCAACTAGTCCTTCAGGTACAACAATGAGAAAGCCAGACAGGGCTAATGGCCCATTAGCAAAGACAATGGTCTGTAAAAGAGCTTAGTCTTCCTGTTGAGACAGCTGACCAGCAATGGCTGCCACAGCCCTGCAGAGACGCGGGTCTGAGTAACCCAGTACTGGACACCCCTCTTCCCCTTTTGGAATGCCAGTGTTTTTCCACTGGAAGACAAAGGGCTCCCGCCATACACAAGAGCTATATAAGACAGGGGAGTGACATCATGGTTCTCCTCTGCCTCCCCACCCAAAGAGATGCTGAAAAACACCTGGAAGCAAGAACTGAACTGCGGGGAGAAGGGTTGAGGCCCATGCTGGATGGGCATCTAGTTTGTGAGTAAGAATACCTGAGGTCTCAAGCTGCAGACCCCGTCTGCTCTCTCTCATCTGAGCACACCGTCTGCGTTACGCTGTTATCCTGAAACCCTCGTTGATGCTTCACACATGCTGCAGCCACCGTGAGCGTCTCATGCATGGGGCCCTAGAGCCATGACAATCGTGCACCAATGTGCAATCGGTGCTCCCTGCTGCACGATTCACTCGCACAGCTCCTGTGCCTCCTCTTGGAATTTTAGTCCTAAAAGTCCAGGAATCGACACTCCTGCAAATGCCAGGAAGCCCCTTTATACCCCTCTGGGGAATGAGCAAGATTCAGTGCCCTTCCCCATCCTTATTGCTGGGATGAAGTGCCCCGTTGCCTGCCCTACTGGGACCCCCCAACACGCCCTGCATCCATCACAGGGAGGGTTGCTGATGCCATGGGAAATCCAGGCACTTGCAACAGGGATACAGCAGCAGACACGAGGATTAGAGCCCAGGTTAATCCCTTTCTGACTGGTTTGGTGGATCCGTGGCTTATTGAAGTGACCTGATTGTGTATGTGACTGTCAACAAATGTCCCACAGCGGCGGAGCAGCAGCTGTGTGCCCTTCGAGAGAAGAATGTGCCGTGTAATCTGGATTTCCGCCTGCCCTGCCAAGGGAAGCCCCCTGCTGCACAGAGCTAGCTTTGATCTCTGGCTTAATAAACACTGAGCTACGGAATGCCTGAACGGATCGCGCTAGCCACACTTAGGGCTTGTTTACATGGGAAAATTTACTGGCAATACTATAACCATGTAGACAAACCTGGGGCCCCAAGACACCTGTCCTCTTCAAAGGGCTTTGAATGCTGCTTCAGCGCAAACACTGTCTAAATCAGATTTCTCCTGAACTCTCGGAAGTAGAGCTGGATGCATTATTTAGGTGAATAGATTTTTCTCCAGAAAAATGCGTTTTTTCTGGGCTCCAAAATTACTTGTGAATTCACATAGAATTCGGCATATTGTTTTGGCTGAAATAAATAGGATTTTTTTTTTAACGTTTAAATGTTTTGTTTCAGCTATTTTGTTTTCAAAAACCACGTACAAAAAGAGGGTGAAACATGCCTGAAAATGGCTGAATCTGAATGAAAAACTTGACCAAAAAATTGTTTTGAGCCAACCAAAATATTTTGGTCAATTCTGAAAAAATTGAAAACCTGCAAAATATTTGTTGCTAATCGACCCAAAATGGTCAGGTCAATTTGAAACAAAATCTCTTTGATTTGATGGAAAATAACAACAATAAAGTTTCAGTTCAAATCAACACAGTTCCTGTACTGAAAAATGCATTATTCACTCAACGCTGCTTCAGAGTCTCCTCTCATCCTCAAGTCCTGCCCCTGCCTCCTGAACTGGGATACAATCAGCTTTTTTTTCCTGGTGCCACCCATCAAGCACAGTGAGCCTAACATGGGGAAGCTCAGAGGGTCTGTCTACACTGCAGTGTAAGCCCAGGGTTAGTAGAACTCGAGTTAACAGAGCGTCTACACTCATTTGTAACCCCAGGTTGAAAATCATTGAACCCGGGTCCAATGTGGGGTTTCAGTGCCTACACTGCATTATGTGGGTCTGAATCCAACCACCCATATCCCAGATTTCCTAGCTCCCTCCCAAAATGTGGTTGCTCCTTTGTTTATGGTACAGTGTGGGAAACCATGACTGTTCCGAGGACAAAGAAAGCAGGCCTGGAGGTTTGGGGGTGGTTTCTCTGACTCCTGGAGCACAAGTCCAGTGGGATTGTGTCTACACTGCAAAACAACAGGGCTTGAACCCTGGTCCAGCTTGACTCGGGCTTGGACACCCCCCCCCCACCCCAACATGATGGGGTCTTGGAACCCTGGGTTAGCAAGATTTGTGTGTATCATAGAATCATAGAATCTCCGGGTTGGAAGGGACCTCAGGATGTCATCTAGACCAACCCACTGCTCAAAGCAGGACCAACCCCAACTAAATCATCCCAGCTAGGGCTTTGTCAAGACGGGCCTTAAAAACCTCTAAGGAAGGAGATTCCACCACCTCCCTATGTAACCCATTCTAGTGCTTCACCACCCCCCTAGAGAAAAAGTTTGTCCTAATATCCAACCTAAACCTCCCCCTCTGCAACTTGAGACCATTACTCCTTGTGCTGTCATCTTCTACCACTGAGAACAGTCTAGATCCATCCTCTTTGGAACCCCCTTTCAGGTAGTTGAAAGCAGCTATCAAATCCCTCCTCATTCTTCTCTTCTGCAGGCTAAACAATCCCAGTTCCCTCAGCCTCTCCTCATAAGTCATGTGCTCCAGCCCCCTAATCATTTCTGTGTAAACAGAATGGGGGTTAGGCTTGAGCCTGAGTTTGAACCCTTCGTTTACACTGCAGTGTTGAGTACCCTAGGAGACAAGGATGTGGCTGTAATAGAGAGAGAGAGGAGAGGAGAGCACTGGGCCGGGTGCAAGCATGATGCCTGAACCAAAGTTAGCAAAAGCCAGGCTCTGAGCAGAAGTCAGGCCCTGCCCAAAAGCAGGCGCTTGTTTGCAAGTTCCCTGTCCAGTACATGAACTTTGCAAAAGCACAGCTGGTGTTGCTAAAACACAGGCACTCCCACAAAGTACTAGGCACAGGGTATTCATGTAAACAGAATCCAGAGGGCTAGTACAGGTACGCACCAATACAGAGATAGAACATAAACACAATCCCAGGAGATGGTACAAGGACACACCGACCCCAAGCAAAGACAAAGACAGGAGGCCAGGATGAACAGGGATGTTTTGTTTGAACCAGCAGGTGCAAGGGGTTGGTAACTACCCATGTCAGGACTGTAATATGTATTGATATCTAAAAGAGAAATCCTAGGAGGGGCACCTTTGTCCAGCCTAGGGGGCAGCAGAAAGTCCCGCTGCTAACTACGCTGGTCCTTGCCACTGTACACTCGTGCTAGTGGCCCAGTAGAGACCATGGGATGTTAGTACCGTATGCTGAGGGTGATAAACCTGACTCTGGCTAGCGCCTTTGCCACTGAACCGAGTCTGGTCTTTCTGGGCAGTTCCCTCGAGATCTGCTGAGCCAGCTACCTGTGCAGAGCTGAGACAGCACACGGAGAGAACACACAGGCAAACTGACAACAGTGGCTAGTGGCGGACAGTGGATTATCCCAGTTCCCCCCGAGCCCTCACAATCTAGGTATCTAGACAACTTGTTTGTTCCCAGGATTTGCAGAAATTACATTGGTCCCCGGAGCCTTTGAGGATGAACCCAAACATCAGGGGTTGCACTGTCAGTCAGTATCTTATGGAAATTGTCAGCGCGTTGGGACAGGGACTGTCTTTTTGTTCTGTTTGAGCAGCATCCAGCCTAGTGGTGTCCCGGTCCAGGACAATACAATACAAACAAATAATATCTCGGTCTCCCTGACATCAAATTGCACCTGGGGAACATCTGACCCTTGGCACCTGGGTGGTCAGATGCTCACAAATCGCTATCCACCCTGACGACTAAAAATCTAGGGCACCAGAGATGGAAAGCAGTTTTTCTCAGGAAAAGGATTGTGGGGGCAGGTGCCTGAATGGCCCATCTGTGGCTTTGAAACACGGAGGGCTAGGGTCTGAGAATTGCTCATCTCCTATTGTGACACTTGTGGCTGGATTAAGCACCTAACGTGCTGAAGCCTGAAAACTCTGGAGTTGGAGCACTTAAAAATGTGACCTTGAGGGAGTCAAAAATTTCTGGCTGCAGCTTAACCAGATTCTGGACTTTGATCCATCTCCTGATCTTTTATTCTTTGTCCTCAGTGACAATGGAGTTTTCAATGGATCTTACCTATTTCCTGGGAATAAAGGTGCCCTCCGGGCACCATCAGTTGCTAAAAATATCATTCTGCACCAGTGGGCAGCAAGAGAAGAGACTGAAATTGCTCATGGGGAGGGCCCACTGACAGAGTGAGCAGGTTCTACAAGAGACCCCCAGCTCTGGAAAACGGAGATCTTCCTTAGAAGTACAGCCAGCATTTTCAGACAGACTCAACTAAAGCTCCAGGAGCTATAACTAGATACCAGCCTAGATTATAATTGGATTCATCATAGCAGCTTTCTTTCTTTCTTGTAGGTTTTGCTCTGCACTGCAGGAGAAATACAGCTCTATGCGATTTCTGGAGGGATATAACTCCTCCAGTTTTCATCACTTTCCTCTGTTCAAACAGCATGGGAAATCAGTTTTCCCCGCCTTTGCTCACATCAGTAAGAATGGTGTGAGATTCTAATAATGGTATCAGGTACATTTTTCAAAAGCACATAATTTACATAGGATCTTAAGTTCCATTGATTTCCAGGGAAATTAAGGCTCCTAAATGCCCAAGTCACTTTTGGAAATGAGATTTAGGTGCTTAAGGCCAGATGTTTAAAAGTATTTAGGTGCCTAACTTCCCCTGATTTCAAATACTTTTACAAATCTGGCCCATAGGCACTCTTGAAAAATTTACCTATACTAAAAATAAACAGTGAAAGAGCCATTCAGTAGTTTATTCAATAGGCTGAGCAGAATTGCTCCCAATTGCATTTGCATGGTATCTGGCGCTCTGTCCAGTCTACATGTCAATACCCTCAGTGTCTAGGCTTCCATGGGAAGTTCCCAGCCAGCTACAGCTCACTGCGAGGAAGACTTTCCTCATATTCGACATACAGTTCCCTTTCTTAATGTCACTCCCTCATTCTTAGCTGACCCTTTGTGCCACCCTAACTAACTTCTCTTGATGGTTCCACCCTTCAGATATACACAGTTATTCCAATTTTTCCTCGCATCCACGCCCAGCTCACCCACTCTGCATGGTGACGATGGGAGGGGGCCCCTCAGCCAAGCCACCCACACTTACTAATTTTAATTCTCTTCCTAACTCAATCCGCTTGTTCTCTTGGAGCCAAAGATCACCCAGACAGATTTCCACGCACTCAGCACCCAACACATGCACTGGAGGGGGGATAAGAAGTAATGGGCTTAATCTGCAGCCAGGGAGATTTAGGTTAGCTATTAGGGAAAAATAACTCTAAGGATAGTGAAGAGGTAGAACAGGTTTCCAAGGGAGGTTGTGGAACCCCCCACCCTGGAGGTTTTTAAGACCAGGCTGGACAAAAACCTGGCAGAGATAGTCTATGTTTACTTGGTCCTGCCTCAGCAAAAGGGGCTGGACTAGACGATCTCGCAAGGGCCCTTCCTGCCCTACGTTTCTATGATTCTATGTGCCCGGCTCTTTGAAAATCTGTCCACTACCTTTGGGAGCTGAGCCCTCCTAGAAGTTGTGGCGCTAATGATTTCGGTCACTGCTTTCTGAACTCCTTCCATCTGATCTTTCTCTTCCTGGTGCAGAGGTGCTCCGAACAGATTGCAGGATTGTAGGCTTGGCCTCCTCAGGCCATGGGGACACTAACACCCCCTAGCCCCTCGCTCCATGACGTAATCCTTCTACACATGTGTTGCAAAAAACCCACAAATCTCTTTTGCTGCCACATCACGTTGCAAACTCACGTCTAATTGGGTGTGGCCTCTCTGCCCTCGGTCTCTTTCGACATTGCCGCTTCCTCCTCTGGTGCATTACCATCGCTTGCATCTGCCAGGTTGAATCATCCCCCATGTCAAACCCTGGTCTCAAACCTCTCTAGCAAGGATGGCCAGGCCTCCTGGTGTCTGTGCTTTCCCAAACTTCGCAAAGGACTTTATGGGTCTGCAGGAGTCCTAGAACTAGTTCCAGCTGGGGAATTTCCCCCCCCCCCTCCAGTTATTTGAATCCATGGTTTTTGAAGGCGGATTCATAAGCCTCTTTCTACCTAAGGAGAAGCCTGTGCTGTGTATCAGAACAGGAGATAGGGCAGCCCTACACAGAGCAGGAGGAATTGCTGTTACACAAGGGAAGTGCTACTCGAGAATGAGCGCCCTGGCACCTGCCGCCGGTGCTTTTTGGTCACTGGCAACAGGATGTGATGTCACAGTATTGTCATCACAGGGAGCAATACATATTGGGTGTCAGTGTAACCCATCCCCGTCAGCGTGATGCTCCGTCCCGCTCTAGTGCTGGCTGGGCCACTTACAGATATCAATGATCCTGCTACATTCTTGGCTGACAGAGCCGGGCCTGTTACCGCAAGCCGTGGAAGCTCATGCTTTAAGACCCAGAAGTCCCAGGTTCAATCCATACAACTGATGATCCACCCAGGGGCTCAGCACGGTATTACCCTGCTTGTAAGAACACTTCCCATTCATGGCGCAGCTAGCGTGACGCCTGGCTCTCAGGAGTTGGTGAACCACTTGGAATATCCGCAGTAGAACTCGTTGTGAAAAGCCCTAGCGGGGGCCAGGACACAAATAAAGCCACACTCAGATTGTCAAGCAAAGCAGAAGGCAGCCTCTTTCCCTGCTACAACCCATTCCAATGCCCACCGTTTCCACAGCCTCAGACTGGTTTATGCACGTACAGCTAACAGGGGTGAGAGCTCCACTGGGCTTCAGGCTCATCACTGGCAGAGGGGTGTTGGAAAATCACAGTGTGATGGTGACTGTCTTACAGGAAAGTTACTCCAGAATAAGGCAGGCTGTGGATGTACAGTGCCAGAGCTATTGTGGAATAGGACCCTGTGTGGACGCACTTATAGAATCAAGGAAATGTGGGGCTGGAAGGACCCTTGAGAGGTCATCTAGCCCAGTAGCGTAGCCAGGGCGGGAGCAGGGGGAGCGGCCGCTCCCCCTTGAGCAGAAGCGGCGCCTTTTTTTAGCAGCACTAAAAAAAGGCGCCACTTCTTTTTAAGCGCCGCTTCTTACACTCACCCGGCGGCGCTCCGGGTCTTCGGCGGCGGGTACCACCGAAGACCCGGAGTAAGTGAGGACCCGCCGCCGAAGACCTGGAGCACCGCCAGGTGAGTACAGGGGGAGGCGCCTTTTTATAGCGCCACTCCCCCTGTGCTCCGGACCTGGCTGCGCTACTGATCTAGCCCATTCCCCAGGGCCACGTAAACCTAGACCAGCCCTGACAGGTGTGTCTCCAACCTGTTCTTAAAAACCTCCAGCGACGGGGATTCCACAACCTCCCTAAGTCACCTGATCCAGCACTGAATTACGCTGAGAGTTGGAAAGTTTTTCCTAAAAATCCAACCAAATCTCTCTTGCTAGAAACTAAGCTGATTCCTTCCGGTCTACCCTTGTGGCCATGGTGAACCACTGATCACGGTCCTCTTTCTAAGAACTTGTCTTTATTCAAAGACTGTTATCATGGCGCCCCTCAGCTTTCTCATCTCTAGACTAAAACCAAAGGGGATGAAGATAAATCAGAAAAAGGCACTCTTGTTCTGGAAGAAGAATGCCCACACTGGGAGCTAGTCAGCAACAGTTATTGCAGCCGATAGCCCCGGGCTTGGTGCCAGTACAATCATGGAGTAGTAGCAAGAGGAGAGGACACACGTTCACACCAACAGAGTCTGTGCTGTGGGTCTGCAGTGGCTTCCCTGCCTCGGCACAAAATCCCAGGCTCAGCATCTCTTCACTAACTCAGTGAAAATACAGTTCCAGGGTTGTCCCATAGGGCTCACAAACAGAGTGCGCAATACTGGAGCAGCTACAGGTGAACCAGTCACCTTTGCAGTCACTGGACTTGCAGTGAAGCTCCTCCCTCCACATGCCCCCAGGGCTGTCTTAAATTAGGTGTCTCTTTCCATGTGCTCTGCTGTAGCTCAGCCACAAGCTATGGGCTGGATGCAGGAGTCCCTGGGCAAGGTTCCCTGGCTTGTGTGATACAGGAGGGCAGACTACAGGATTAGAATGGTCACTTCTGGCCTCAACTATGGGGTTACACCTTACCCCAAAGGGGCAGGCATCAGCAGTATTGTGACCACACCAATCATGCACCCAGCCTGTTCTGCTGTCACTTGCACCAATGCACATCTTGGTCTTTAGGCCTCATCTTGGTGGGAACCTGACCATTGTCCTGGGTGACACACCTCCCAGGACAGGGCATTTGACCAAAATCCCAGTCAAGGTTGAGGCTGCAGAAAAAGTCTTTAACCTTCTCTACGTGTTTGGAGAGCTGAGGGGTTCTCGTCTTTTGAGGGTGAATGGGGTGAAATTACCTCAGACTACAGCAGTCACCTTAAAAACATGATTTATTTAAAAAAAAGAGGGAGAAAACATGGAAGAAATGCTTTGCTTCACATCTCTGGGTTGACCCTTCTCTCACACTAAACTAGATACAGCCTTGTTAACTTGTGCGAACGTATTGCGATTCTGACAGTATTTGGTGTTTTTCTTAGAGCCCCACCTTCTGGAGTCATGTTATTATTGTGGGGAATCTCAGCTATCATGTAAAAAAAAAACAAACAACCCAACAGTTTCTGGCCTTCATAGTTGCAGAGAAAAACTGGAAAACATGACTCCTAAAACTTCAAAACCCAGAAGGGAAGCAACAAAAACCCAAGAATTATTCATTGTTTAAATCTCGCGATTTTGGGGGGGATCCTAACTCATGATTTTTGAACATGTGAGGTTTTCAGTGCTGCTTCCATCTCCTGGCAACGTTCCCGTCTGATCACTCCCTGCTCAGCTTGCCACAGCCTCATAAGCTCATAGACTTGAAGGCCAGAAGGGACCACCGTGATCATCTAGTCGCAGGCCACAGAACCTCTCCTGGTTGTCTCAGATAACACCTCAAAAGGGGTGGGGAGGAAACGGAGCTCCAGCCTCATCAACCCCACCCCAGCTTGCAATGAACCTCCTGCAGCTCTCTCCTGCCTATCCCGGATTTTGGGGGTCGCAGTGCCACTCTTCATTCACCTGAGCTCCACAGGAACTACTGCTCAGAAGCAGCTCCACAGTTTTTATTGCCCTTGAAGGCAACTAGGGTCTGCTGGCCCAAAGCCGCAGACCAGTTGGCTAGAATCATTCCCACGCCTTAGCTATAATGGGTGTCTTGCCAGAAGGATGTCTGGAATTCTCCCTACTTCTGGCTCTCGGAGGCCAGAAGCCTCCCTGTAGCCCGTGACAGGGCTTATCAGGAAGATTTATGCCCCTGGTTTAGCTCAGCTCTTTTATCTTGGAAAGCTCAGCTTAATGCACAGCTCAGCATCTGAAAGGTGCTGGCGTTACCATACATAGAGCTGTTCCTCTGCAGCCCCCTTGTATCCGTCACGTAGCGCCTGTATCACCAACTCCTGCATGCTCTCTTCACTTAGCCGGACAGGCATTTACACCTTTCTCTTCCCTGTGGAGTGGCTGTCCAGTTTGCACCTCCAAGTGACTTTTCAGCCTCGCAATCTAGGGTGACCAGATGTCCCGATTTTATAGAGACAGTCCCGATATTTTGGGCTTTTTCTTATATAGGCTCCTATTACCCCCCACCCCCGTCCCGATTTTTCACACTTGCTGCCTGGTCACCCTAAGGTGATCGCATGAAATGGATTCGTGAGCTGTCCCGTCACTACACCACAGGCTAGAAGGCAACAGCCTTACCACTCCTCCCCGCCCGCCCCCCTGCCCCAAACCACAACCTAAAACTCCTTTTGATATGCAAACTGTCAGGCCGGAAGGAAATGGTTTGTGTGTCAGGGCTCTGGAGAATGAACCAATCTGACTCCCTACAAATGCACCTTCTCTTCTCCCACGTGCTCTGCCTGTTAGGAGAACAAGCACCCAGGGGAGATGCTCACAGAGCAACAGTGATGTGCGGCACTTTGCATTTTCAACCACAGGCCCGGGCTGCTCTGTCCCATGTTAAAACCCACTGTAGCGTCGTGGCTTCTCCTCCACGCAGCATCCCCTGGGTGCCTCCCTCTGACTCTGCATGTTGCATGGTGGCCTCTGCTCAGAGTAAAGATAGCCTTAGCCTTCACCACACAAAGTTTCAGTATACAGAACAACGTCCTCATCCTGCTTTGACTCCTGTCCAAAAACTCCCCTTGGTCATGATGCCTGCACGAAATATTGGCAAGGGCTCTAGCCTGCTGGCGTGCTGAGACCACTGCCTCTAATGCTGACCAATAGTCTTTCATTCTTTCCGTGTGCTCTCCCGACTGTCTGCGTCCACCTGTTGTCTCTTGTTTTATAGTTGGATTGTAAGCTCTCAGAAGCAGGGGCTGCCTTTTTGTTCTGTGTTTGTACGGCGCCTAGCACAGTGGGGTCCTGATCCGTGACTAGGGCTGCTAGGTGCTACGTTAATACAAGTAAGAATAGTACTAATATATGCAATGAGTGGTGTGGGAAAAGTCTGCCAGGAACTCCCAGTTACCCTTTCTCACGCTATAAGATTGACCTGTCAGATCAGCGCAGGGGGTCCGTCTTGCCCAGTGTCTCGTCTTTAACAATGGCCAGTGCTAGATGCTGCAAAGGAAGGTGCAAGAAAACCCCCAGTGGACGATTATGGAATCACCTGTCCTCAAGGGAAAGTTCCTCCAATTTCTGTCACATAGCGGTTGGTTTATAAGGGCTCACACCCCGTATGTTATTTTCCCCCTAGCTAGTGTAATTGGAGATGTTCTCATTATAATAATAGATTATTTTAATTTTTCCCCCATGGATCTCAAAGTGATTTACGAAGGACATCAGTATCATTATCCCCATTTTACAGATGGGGGAAATTGAAGCACAAGGCAGTTATAAGTGACCCATCCAACTCCGGTCTTCTGAGTCCCACTCTGGTACTCTGTCCACTAGGCCACTCTGCCTCCCCTGTACATTTCTATTTCTTTTTCAAATCAAGCTAAGCCTCCGTGACATCCTGTGGGAGAGAGTTCCACTAGGTAATCTGAGAGTTCCACTGGCTGCATCTGAAGAAGTGGGTTTTTACCCACGAAAGCTTATGCCCAAATAAACCTGTTAGTCTTTAAGGTGCCACCAGACTCCTTGTTGTTTTTGTGGATACAGACTAACACGGCTACCCCTTGATACTTGCCACTGGGTACAACGCACTATGTGAAAAAGTGTTTCCTTATAGCCATTTTGAATTTTCTGTCTGTTCCAAGAGATGTTCAGACCAAAAAGGGATCGACATGACCACTCCGTCTGAGCTTCTGCACAGCACAGGCCAGAGAACCATCCCCAGGGATTCCTGCATCCAACCCAGAGCTCACAGCTAAGGTGAAGCAGAGCTTTCAGAAAGACATTCCGCATGGTAGCAAGGAGGTATGCGAAGCCATCCAGAAGAGGACTCATGGCAGGTCTGGTTGGGCTTCTGCCAGTAAGACCATTTAGATCTCAGGTTTGCGTTCATCACAGAGTAGGAGTTTTATTCTCCCTGGTCCTTGCTAGTTCACGAGCCTTGCCACCCCACCAAGCATATCCCTGCAGATTGCAAGTCTTAGGGGGAGGTGGATTATTTTGGTTGCCCCAAAACTGCATTTCCAGGTGAATTTCCTATTCGCCCAAAACATTTCAACTAGCTCGACTGGCCTCTGCTGAGCAAAGGGTGGTGGGATTCACTAGCCAGCGGCGTCCAAAGAGCTTTATGCCAATCCAGAGCTGGTGATTACGATTTACTATTTGCATTGCAGTGTCACCTAGGAGCCCCGGTCACAGACCAGGTCCCACGGTGCTAGGGGATGTACAAACACAGACCCAAAAGACGATCCTTACCCCAAGGAACGTACAGTATCAGCAGGACTTAATTTGTAATGAAAGAGGTGCTGGGGCTCAAGCAATTTTTTTACATTCATAACCGATGCAGCAAGCCCAGAGGTGGCGGGACTATGAACTGCCAAGCTAGAGGTGCCTGGACTCAGCCCTAGCAAACCCAGCCAAGCACAAATTAAGCACAGAGTATCAGACAAGAGATAACAGCTGGATACAGACAGGTGGGGGAGCCCAGCAGTGATGTTAGAAGAAAAAGGAGCAGGTTGACCCAGAGGCGGATTGGAGTACGGGCTTCTTTATTGCGATACTTGTGCCCCTCGACCCAATTGTCGACTAAGCACTGGATTAGTTACAGCACGCTCTTTTTATCTACCTTAGTATGTAAATGCCTACATCCGTTACAACGCCCCAAAACCCCTTATTAAGTAATAGAAACACCCATCCTATTAGTATACCCACCCCTTTCTATTGTTTACAGCACTACACATGATATACAGGCATTTTTACCTTGAAAATACATTTCTTTGCAGTGATTTGTTGCTACAACTTCCCTGAATCAGCAGTTCTCAGGGGAGGGAGGAAGGGGCCATGACTCAGGGCTCGCTTGCGTAGCTGGGAAAGAAGGGAGGGGGAGATACAGGGCCAGTGTAACCACTAGGCAAACTAGGCGGCCGCCTAGGGCGCCAAGATTTGGGGATGCCAAAAAGCGGTGCCCCCCCCCCCCATTTTTTTTTACACTACTGCTGGAAAACGAATGACTAAAGAAAAGAGAAACGTCGTTGAACTTGCATTTTAACGTGTCGTTCTCTCGTACATTACACTATAGCCTACGCCAGCTCTGCGTTGCGGGCACAAGCGTACTGCTTCACTACGGTACAAAGTGGCAATGACGTCATTTTTCTCATCGTGCGCAGCCGTGGGGAGGGAAGGGGAGTGGAGGGAGCGGGGGAGCAAGGTGGATGTTTCACCTAGGGCACAAAATATCCTTGCACCGGCCCTGGGGAGATAACACTTCTTTGACACAACGGGTATTTTTTTGGACAACTACATTTCTTATGCAGCTGCAGTGCTCATTTATTCCCAACAAGCTGAAGGGGAGGGCGAGGGATGACATTTCTCTATTAAGCAAAGAAATGGTGCCTGCCGGCGACTCTACTCCCCAATACCAGACCAGCACACCAGCGGTTTCCACTTAACCCCAACATCTTCCAACAAGTGTGACAACGCTAATCCGTGCCTCCCCCCAGGCTGGTGCAGGCCTCTATCCCCTGATTGCAATTGCTGGCGTTGTTTATGAAAGTCCGTCTCCCTGCTGGGTCAGGTGGGTCATGTCCCTGGTGGGCACTGACCCCTCCATATCAAGGCGGACTCTGCAAACAGGTGGCAGAGGCCAGCAGCAACTTTGGGTGCTCACCTGGAGGACAACTTTAAGGCAGCTGGCTGGCCTCAGAGCTCTGCCTTTGGGACGTTGTGCTAGAATTGTCTCAGGCCTGAAGCAGTTTCTCAGATCAAAGCTGCAGGGCTCTTTGCATACAGGCCTTCACAGCTTGCCTCCACCCTGTGATTTCCCACAGGGAAATCAAGACTTTGGTAAAGACACAGAGGAGGGAGCCAGTCCCACCTGCCATTTCCCTATCTTGATATCTCGACCAGCCTCCTGGCTATGGGAGCCTATTGGCGGAAGTGGCCCTCTGCGGGGTTCTGTTCCTGCCAGAAGCTCCCTTTCATTCATTTCCGGCCCCTTTGAACTTGTTCCGTCTTCCCAGGAGCTAGCACAATGAGTCAAGAGTGTGGCTGCAGGACAGGAAGTGCAGGCCTGCGTGTCGGGGGTCGTATGCATTGCAGATGGGGCAGGGGAGAGTCCCTGCTCTGTTCTGCTTGGTATAGATGGGGCTCCTGAAGTGTCCTCTGCTTCCATGCTGCTGTGGCGTGCAAGGCACAGCATGGGAGCGAAAGGAGACACGTTACCCCCCCGTCTTTAGGAACATCGCAATTGAGCACTCACCCGGCGGCGCTCCGGGTCTTCGGTGGCATTTCGGCGGCGGGTACCACCCAAGACCCGGAGTGAGCAGCCGAAGTGCCGCCGAAGACCCGGAGCGCCGCCGGGTGAGTACAGGGGGAGGCACCTTTTTATAGCGCCGCTCCCCCTGCGCTCCGGACCTGGCTGCGCTACTGAACAAGGGATGTTGTTAGAATGAAAGTCTTATTTAATACTTTACATTGCAAAGGCTTTAACTGTTTTTCCTTCTTTTCTGTAATTTTAATAAAGGGTGAAAAGGCTGTTTAATGGTGTGTTTGCCATGCCACTGAGCAGGCAGAGGTCTCTGTATACCAAACCCCAAGCCTTGTTTAACACTATTTAATGTTGGACAGTGACTTGGTTATGCTAACACTTTCGGCCCATATGTTCATAGATCCATAGATATTAAAGTCAGGAGGGACAACTGTGATAATCTAGTCGGAGCACAGGCCAGAGAACTTCCCCGATATAATTCCTAGAGCGGAGCTTTTAGAAAAACATCCAATCTGGATTTAAAAATGGTCAGTGATGGAGAATCCACCACGATCTTTGATAAACTGTTCCAGTGGTTGAGCTCACCATTAAAGCTGTATGCCTTATTTCCAGTCTGAATTTGTCTAGCTTCAACTTCCAGCCATTGGATTGTGTTAGACATTCCTCCGCTAGACTGAAGAGCCCATTATTAAATTTGTTCCCCATGTAGACACTTGTAGACTGTGATCAAGACTCCCTTTAACCTTTTCTTTGTTAAGATGAATAAATTGAGCTCTTTGAGGCTATCACTAATCCTTCAGTCATTCTCGTGGCTCTTCTCTCACCCCTCTACAATTTATCACCATCCTTCTTGAATTTTGGGCACCAGAACTGGACACAGTATTCCAGCAGTGATCACACCAGTGCCAGTGGGCCAGTTAAAGTTAGTTTTGATCTCTAAGTAAGTTAGAAAAGTTTCTTTACTGAATAGCTGGCCAACTGTGTGTATTCCATGGCTGTCCCAGTCTTTAAAGCTCTCTGGTTTGCAATTTGGGTTAAGAGCTGGATTATGTAAAATGGGTGTCACTGGTGAGGGGAAAAGAACTGATCTTATCTCTAGTTCTATCCCAAACCCCTAGCAAAGCCTTTGCTAAAGGATTTGTGTAAATTTCTGGCAGGCATGATTTTTTTATTAATCCATGGTAGCCTAGCAATTTTCTTGTTCAACAGGACCCACTGTTGGGCTGGTTACAGTGCCCTTACTCCACTTCTGCTTTGAGCTGGTTGGCTTGCTAGCACCATAGAATATTTGAAGCAGTTAGTCCACCCAGTTTACTGGGTCTGTACAAAGTATCTGCTCTCACTCTTAGTCTTTTTTTATTCCATATACATTCTAAACAAGTTTCTGTATTTCTGCTAGGGTTTTATCTGGGATAATCACAGAAAGATTTTGAAACAAGACAGAGATCCTTAGCAGAATATTCATTTTGACTATGGCTATTCTTCCCAACCAAGACATTGCATGCTGCCCCTAGCACGCCAGATCTTGGTTCATTGGCTGACGGAGTGGTTTGATATTTAATCTTAGAGCTCTTCGAGATTGTTTGAGAATTGAATTTGCAGGTACCTTATAGAACTTGTTACCCGTTTGTACTCAAATGTTTTCTGGAGGAGTGACTTTTCAGAGTCTGGCAAATTTACAGCTAGCATTTCAGATTTGGCATAATTTATGATAAATCCGGGCACTTTCCCAAAGTCCTCATTTCTTCAGAAACTAATTTTAGGAAAATATTTGGGTTAGATAAAAATAATATTATGTCATCCGCATATAAGACTCTTTTCTAGCGTGTCAGGACCGGGTTTTAACCACAGCAGCAGCAACAACAGCTGCTCTAGCCTATCTCAACTTCTCTTTTCTCCAAAAGGCAGGGCCGGCTCCAGGCACCAGACGAGAAAGCATGTGCCTGAGGTGGCACCTTGTAAGGGGCGGCAGTCTGGGGATTCTTGGGGCGTCCATGATTTTTTTTTTTTTTGCTTCAGCAGTCCGGTGGCGGCCATTTTTTTTTTTTGCTTGGGGCTGCCAAAAAGCTAGAGCCGGCCCTGCCAAAAGGACAGTTACCATCATCTTGGATTCCAGCTAAAAGACGTCAAACAAGAGAAATTTTCCAAAAAAACTCTCCACACCAAAAGGGAGCAAGGGATGTTAGAATGAAAGCCTGATTTCATCATTTACATTGCAAAGGCTTTAAGTATTTTTCCTCATTGTCTGTCTCTTTATTAGAAGGTTAAAAGGAGTTTTCATGGTGTGTTTGCCATGGTGCTGAGCAGGTGGAGGTCGCTATATGCCAAACCTTATTTAACACTGTTTATTGTTGGACAGTGGCTGGGTTATGTTAACACCTTTAGCCCATATAGTCCATCTAAATTAATGCAACAGGGCTAAACTAATTATAATCTATTACAACATTTAAATAAAAAATAAATATTAGAACATAAGAATGGCCATACTGGGTCAAACCAATGGTCTATCTAGTCCAGTATCCGGTCTTCTGACAATGGTCAATTCCAGGTGCCCCAGAGGGAATGAACAGAACAGGTGATCATCGAGTGATCCATCTCCTGTTGTCCATTCCCAGCTTCTGGTAAACAGAGGCCAGGGACACCATCCCTGCCCATCCTGGCTAATAGCCATTGATGGACCTATCCTCCACGAACTTATCTAGTTCTTTTTTGAATCCTGCCATAGTCTTGGCCTTCACAACATCCTCTGGCAAGGAGTTCCACAGGTTCACTATGTGTTGTGTGAAAAAAATACTTCCTTTTGAATATGCTGAATCCGTGAGCCTCTAGCAAAAACTCTGCGTTAAAGGCTGCTTTTCTATATAAAGAATCGGGGCAAAACATCTAGCTTTTGAGGTCATGCTTTATAAATATTGCGCAACAGCAGTAAACAATCAATGTATCATTCACCATTTTCTGCCATACTAAAAATGTACAATTAATAAGAATCTGAAAATATTAAGCTACACAATTGCTTAAATAAACTAATATAATAATAGCGTTCCCTCCTCGGAAGCAAAAAAAGATGAACCAAATCTAGCGTAAAGGCTTTATTTAGTTGTAAATCAACCATTTTAAATGGTTACGTCAAGCAGTAAAAAGGCACCGTTCTTTAGGAAATCACTGACGTACAAATGGGGAAGCTGATTAAAAAACATTATTTAAATCGAAGCTTTCCACTCGGTGATTTAAGTCGTGATTTAAATCACTGATTTAAAGGGCCTTGATTTAATTCAATCCGGCCTGCAAGCGGGGACGCTGAGAATCAGGACAGAAAGCAGAGGGTTTTAAAAAGGAATGAAGGATTAGGAGATGAGATTGTTGTGGGAAGCTGCTGAAGCAGCAGCAAGGGCAGATTTCTCCTTGCACATGTGTGTGCATGAGAGAGAGAGAGAGAGAGACCAGTGCAGCTGCCCCACCATTATTTCTGAGATGACCCAGCGGAGGAAGGTGCCTGGGTTGGTACCTATTGGTTTTCAGTGGTGATGCCCCATATGCTGTCCTCCCAGAAACAGGGAACAGACATACAGGGTGCTGCAGCACAACCCAACCCAGTCTAGCTGTGCTCAGATTCTTATTATTGTATTGTATTGTGATGATAGCCCCTGCCCCAAAGAGCCTACAATCTTCTCTCTCCATGGACATCAAAGAAAGCCACTTACAGCCCATTTTATTTTTCTTTCCTTCTGCCTGTTGACATGTATTATTATTAACTGACAGGGTCAGTTATTTAAGCAGTTTACGCCCTCTTTCACTGGGAAGGTAGATACAGAACAATTGGTGATGCAGCTTTAGACAAAACCAGGTACATTCATTCAGGGGAGTCTTAGAGCCGGTGTTAGACAGGAGCTGTGGCAAGATGATCATAATGGTCCCTTCCAGCCTTAACCTCTATGAATGTAGGAAGATCACTAAAAAGGCTAAATCTCCTGTTGGCCACACAAAAAACAAAGTAAAATGTCACCTGAGCCTGAACACATCATCCAGAGAGTCACCGTGCTCGCCCCAAACCAGGCACTCACTAGCATTGCCTGGCAGTCACTTTCCAAGACAGCCTGTTCTCAGTCAGACACCTCTACAAGCAGTAAGAGCTTGCCAAGAGCTCAGCACGCTGGGTGCACATTGGGTGCCGAGTTCTTTGGAACATCCGGCCTTGGCTATGCTTGGGAACCTTGCCCTGAGCTGTATTGAAAATCACAGTCGGGTGAGTGCTTAAAAAGCACGCGGGAAGGTTATTCCCGTTCTGAACCATGCATTCCATTCCCGAGCAAAGAGTTCTTCTCCGCGCTGATTTGTCCTTGGATCTGTGAATGCGAACTTCGGAGCGAGACATGCACCCAGCCAAGCAGAAGCCGGGCAGCCAAGCCGCTGCTGATCTCTGCCTCCCAGCTCCGTGGGTCAGCTCTGGCGGCAGCCCAGAGCGTGTCCGTGCTGCGCGTATCCCCCATTTGTCTTGCAGGCACGAGGTTCAGAACATTCCAAATGTTAACCAGATGCCTCGGCCTCTTTGGATCACTTCGCACGTGGCTTCTTACATAGCAAAAATCGGGAGTCAGGCAAGGGAAGCACACAGCACTCTGGGTTCCCTCACATCTGCTGCTCTGCTCCTTGACTTAATTTGATCATGCAGGTTTCTGGGAAAGTGCAGTGGGGAGATGGGGAGGGCACAGAGCCAAAGCAGAAGCTTTAGCTTTAATCACTGGGTTAACGCTCAGGAGTCTCTTGCTAGGATGCAAAACAAAGCGTTTCCTAGTGCACCGGCCTGCCTATTTTATAGCGGTAACTGCAGTCTGCTTGCTGGCAAAGGTGAGCACTAGACTGCGGAACAGAAAATACTAGTCATCATGGGTAGCGATAATACTCTGACTTGCTGTGGGGCTTCCATCTGAGGCGGATTTGTGAAATAACCCTGAGAGCTAGCTGGGTGTTAGCCCCATTTTGCAGGTGCAGATAACAGAGGCAGAGAAGGTCACACCAAATGGTTCAAACGTGGGACCAAATTCAGTTCATTCACATCCATTCTTAGGCACAGCTTATTATTCTCTGTATCCCACTCCCTTCCGGAGTGACCAGAGCACCGGCAAACAGCTGTTTGGCGGCGGGGGAATTGCTGGGAGGAAGAGAGAGAAGCGAGAACTCAGCACGCTCGGGGGAGGAGGTGGGTAAGGGGGGAGCATGGCTGCCTGTGGGGGCGGAGCCTACAGCAGGACCTCCAGAGGCCAGCAGGACCAAGCTTCTGCTCCAGCAGCTGCCCGGCCCTGGGGCCCCCTGTCACTGGGGGGCCCCGTGCTCAGGTACCATGTGTTTTACTGTAAATCCGCCTCTGCTTATATAGCCCCTCCTACTGTAGTATCTGAGCCCCCCCCAGTCTGTACCAAGTATATGCATTGAACAATATTAGGTACTATTATCCACACTGTACAGATGGGGAAGTGAGGCACAGAGAGAAACTAAGTGACTTTCCCAAGGTCACCAAGGAAGGCTGTGGCGCAGCAAAGAATTGAACCCAGTCTCCAAGTTCCCAGACTAGTTCCCGTACCACTAGGCCATCCCTCCAGCACACCAACAGCATGATCGTGGCTAACAGCATGATCCAGTGAGTGCTGGTTTATCAGCCCCCTGTGCTACGCGCATGCTGGCAGGCAGCCTGCTTTCTCCGCGTGCTTTCTCTGCCTGCTCTGTCTTTGAGCTCTCAGTCCCGAGTCCTCCCCAACCCAATGGGACAGAGGTGAAAGAGGCGAGAAGCGGCTGGTGCAGAGAAGGTCAGAGCTGTAAAGCTCTGTTGCGGTTGCTGACAGATTCCAGAATCCTATCACAGCCTGGTTCTCTGCTCTCTGGTGTCTTGGTGCCTGAACTGCCAGACACAGGACCCTGGGCTAGCAGCCCCCCCGGGGTTTCCCAAATGCCAGCTGGGGCATACAGGCGCAGGGCTTACACTCTGGATGTCTCCAGACTGCCCTTCCTGACTCGCCACCCCCTTTAGAAGGCACCTATTCCTCTGCCCTATCCCACCAGGCAATCCCAGCCCACTCTTCCCTGGCACTGTCTGAGCCAGGCTACGCAGGGCAGGGACACTGCCCAGCACTTTATCACCAGACTTCTCCCAAGCAGCCTGATCTGCAGAGATGCCGAGCACCCAGGTGTGGCGATCAACTCCTTTGACCCAGGTGTCAAGCTGGGCAGCTGCGCCACTGTAGCCGCTCACTGCAGCGACGGGAAGGGTTCGCCCGTCAGCAGAGTTCATCCACCGCCCCAAGAGGCAGGAGAATTCTTCTGTCGACCTCGTACTGTCTGCACTGGGTTGGCTTAACTACATTGCTCCGGTGTGTGGATTTTTCATATCCCGCCCTGAGCGCTGTAGCTGGGTCGACCTGGCCCTAGCATCATCCTGATCAACAGTGCAGTGACGCGGTGCTTAGAGGTGCAAGCTCCAGACCCAGTAAGAGTATTTTTGGAGTAATTTTAACACACTGCAGGGGAGGCAGAAGGGAGGTTACACAATGATAAACCAGGTATAAAATTATACCTTGTTATAGCTCGGAAAAATCCATTATAAACATTGTCTGTCCCAAACTTGAACTACGATATTGTATCACTGCAGCCTTAACTATGACACTAATAAGCTGTGTAGCGATGCGACCTGCTTTGCTACTAGTTTACTATGGCAAGTACCCATAAAAGCAAAGAAATTCCCATGGCAACGAATTTGTTAAAAAGATAAGGTTTAGTAGGTAAAACAAGGGACACACCAGGCAATTCTCAGTCCGGAGCCCGGCTAACTGTACTCCCTTGTGGCCTCACTAGCCCCGCCCATACAAGTACAAGATTCCTTCAGCTCCTGCTCCTCGATTCGCCCTCTTGAGAAGGCCTAGAGATCTCTGAACAACTATCCTTCCGACACTCCTGGGCTAGGACAGAGAGTCTTTTAGTTCCATGTTTGTGCAGCGCCTTGCACAATGGGCTGCTGGTCCATGACTGCGATTCCTAAGTGCTACCGCAATAGAAATTAATAATCATAATACTGGTCATATCATCATGATCCAAAAGACCGGTCAGAGCTCAGTTCGGTGGAGGGGAGTACAGCTCTCAGGTGGGAGGGGTGCATGCAAACTGCCTTAGGGAGGTTGGTAGATAGGAGATGGGCAGGCTGCAGGGACAAGCCTGGTGCTGGAATTTCAGCTGTGCATCCCGCAGCTGCTGTGTTTAAATTCTTACCTCCTGCCAAATTGGCACTGATTTTTTTCCCTGTTGGGATAAATAGAATATTCTTATAAAAGGAGAAAGCCAGTCTGGGCTAATCAGGCCATCATCTAATCAAGAGTTGGTGTGGGGGGGCAGAGGGGACAGTAGCCCTGCCAGGACACCCTGTCTAAACAGTCCAACAAAGCAAACTCTGGCTATTCAGCTGGGTTGTGGCCACAGCAGGTCCATGCAGTGCAGAGATAGGTTTGCGGAAGATTATAATTTAGAGACGCTCCCTCATAAGGGACAGTATGATGAATATAGGCGTTTAGAGCTGTGCCCAGCAAGTGGAGGGCGAGGGAGAACCCAGCATAACTGTGCACAGTGGTTCACCACAGACGCTCTCTAGTTCGTTTTATTAAGTTTTACTCCACCCTCATTCACCGCTTTGTTGCTTAATGAACCCCAAGATCATTACTTGCTGTCACAAGTGCCGAATGAGAAGGAAACCGCAACTAATAAGAGGAAAAACAGAGAGAGTTGAATCATTGGGGATCCTTAAAGAAGTGATCATTAAAGGGTGGCCTGTAGAAGTAAGCAGTTGCTGCCCAAGTATGGGAGACCATTGGAACTGCAGGCATGAGCTAGCTGTGATAGATGGGGTGATTTTTCACGGGCAGTAATGTTGTCATTCCAATGAGCCTCCCAAAAGAAATGCTACAGAAGATGCACAAGGGTCATTTAGGAATTGAGAAGTGCAAACAACGAGCACGAGAGGTGCTGTGGTTGGCCGTGGATCAACCACGACATTACTCATGTGGTAGGAAACTGCTTTTCACGTTTGAAATACAAACTATGTCAACAGGCAGAGCCGCTGAGACGTCACCCGGTTCCACAAAGGCCTTATGAGAAGGTCGGCATGGACTTATTTACCTGGCAAAGGATTCTTTAATAGTCACAGCTTATTATTCTCTGTATCCAGACATTTGGACACTGCACAGTACTAATAGCAAGTCAGTGATAGCTGGCATGAAGGGAATCGTCTCCAGACATGGAGTTGCAGATGAAGTCTTTAGCACTAATGGGTCACAATTTTCCAGTGTAGATTTAGGCAATTTCCCATAGATTGGGATTTTCATCACAAAACATCAAGCCCGAATTACCCCCAATCGAAGGGGCTTGTGGAAAGGTCACTACGGACAGTAACAGATCCTTTAAAAAAGATTTTTGACAGAGGGGGTGATTTGTATAAAGCATTAGTGGTTTACCAAAGTACGCCCCTGGAAAATGGCTCTTCTCCAGCTCAGCTGGTAATGGGAAGAAGGATCAGATCTAATGTACCAATCACTGATAACTTGCTGAAATCTCATGACAATGAAATCATGCAGAAGATGAAAGAAAATCAGAAGTGGAAGCAGAATTATTTTGACAAAAGGGGCCCGGGATCTCCCATCTCTCCCCATCCCAGGTGATACAGTGTGCCTGACGAATCACACATCTAATATTTGGGGCCAAAGGGGTACCATTAAAGAACAGCTGCATCCAAGGTTCTATGTAGTCCAGACAGACAAGGGGGATATATTTTAATCAAAGGGATCTATGAGTAATCTCAGAAAGTTCCAACACATTGACAGCAGAAGTGGACTCTTTTTTGCATTTCCCATCTGACTAATCCTTTATCATCAACAGACAAAGGAGAAACTGGCAAGGAACAAGAGAACAACTAATGAAAGGCTGATACTGAGAAGATCAGAGAGGGAGATAAAACGTCCTGAAAGACTCAGAGACTTGCTAACCTGCCTGGAGAAGGGGAAAGTGAGCGGTAAAGACTCACTTCAGAGCAGTGGTCCCCAACGTGGTGCCCGTGGGTGCCATGGCGCCCGCCGGGGCATTTATGTGTGCCCGCCTACTGACAAGGAAGCGCTTCCGCCAGACAACCCGCCGCTGAGGAGTGTGGCCGCCAGACAACCAGCAGCCGAAATACCTCCGAGAAGCGGCAATGCCAAGAAGCGTTGCCACCGAAATGCCATTGCCGCCGCTTCTCGGCGGCATTTCGGCGGCGCCGCTTCTCAATGACGCCGCTTCTCGGCGGCATTTCGGCGGCGCCGCTTCTCAATGACGCCGCTTCTCGGCGGCATTTCGGCGGCTGGTCATTCGGCACCCGCCACACTCTTCTGGGAACATGAATATGCTATTGCAACAGAAAGGTTGGGGACCACTGCTCCAGAGAGATGTGCTGGTAATCACTCCTCTCTAGATAGTTGGCACTTTGGGTTTGGAAATGTGCTAGATGGGTTGAGAATTTAACGTCCATGTTATTAGATGGTTGTTAGCTGTTTATATACACGTGCATGTATGTAAGAGCTCATTGGTTTTTCTTTAAGAGGGAAGATGCAGAGAGATGTTTATGGAAGATTATAATGTAGAGATGCTCCCTCATGAGGGTCAGTACAATGAATCTAGGAGTTTAAAGGTGTGCCCTGAAAACTGGGTCGAGAACCCAGTGTAGCTGTGCACAGCAGTTCACCACAGACGCTCTCTAGTTTGTTTTAATAAAAGTTGTATTCCTTCCTCATTCACTGCTTTGTTGCTTAATGAACCCGCAGATCACTACATGCAGCATGGTCTGGGGGTTCTGCCCCTCTCCCTCTGCCATGGAGCCCTGGGAAAAAACTGCAGGGGGGAGCCAGCCAGGGACTCCAGCCAGTAGGAGCAGAACAGCGAAAGCAGGAACCTCAGCACGTTCAGAGTACTTCCTACAGTACATATGTATCTAGAAACCACACAGCTCCAGCACCACATCTATGAAACAATGCAGCTCCAGGACCACCACATCTAGCAACCTTGCAGCTCCCGCGCCCCCATGCATACCCAGCGCCTCTACCCAGCTCTCATGCCACCATGTGTTTCAGGGTCTCTGCCGTGAAAAGGCCACAGAGCAGCAGAGAAGTGAAGGGGTTAAACATTTCCTATCAGCACTACAGAGTTCAAACAAAGGCCATTCCCTGATTTATACCCTGCATTCTGCCCAGGCATAATGTGATGGCAATTAGACATCACTTACTATGGGCTTGGCTTTGTCAGCAAACATAACAGCAAGGAGGAAAAGGATCCCAGAATTTCCTAACTTCTGAAGAAGCGACAAAGTGTCCTGTGGCACCTTATAGACTAACAGAGGTATTGAAGCATAAGCTTTCTACAGATCCAGACTCACACGGCTACCCCTCTGATACTAACTTCAGAAGTGTCTCCCTAGCCAGCGCTTCCTCTGGGAAGGCAGTTCTGCCCCAGAACGGAGAGCGGGGCAGGGGGCAAGTGCTGATTAGAATGCTGGCTCTCTCTCTGCCCCAAGGCAGCACCAGCACTGGACCCTCAGGAGCCCCCACGTAGCATGGGCACGAGACCCGCTGGGTGCTTTGGATGCCCCCGAGTCATTATATCAGACACTTAGTTTCCATGCCCCTACTCTGAGCCAGGAATCAGGCCGGGGCTGTCTTCACATTCCTGCCGTCTGAAGCATGCCACTGCCATTAATCCTCTCTCTAGTGGCGCTCAGCTCCAGGGCACATTTCTTTGTTCTGTGCTGGCCTGGGAGCATGTGTGTGTGTGTGTGTGGGGGGGGGGGTGTTACGTAGCCACGTGGCGCAAGGCACATGGCAACAGAAGCACAATTCACAAGCACATTCTAAATAAACACATCCGGGGAAGAAGTGTTGAAGCCAAGTGTTAAGTGTGTGGGCAGGCCAGAGTAGAGCAAGCAGCTCTGTATCAGGTACAGCTTCTGGGCCTCTTCCCCCCATAGCGTCTAAGGCAGCCGGTCACTACCAGCACCCCCTGCGGAGCTGGACACATTCACTGCCATCACGATCCGTGCGGGCTGGTCTGTCAATGCGGCAGTTGTGTACAGCCGCATGGACGGACAAACCCCCTGGCCATCCAGACCGCTAAGTGGGATGGAGACACGGGGAGGAGGGGGGTGGTTGGAGAAATGAGAGCAGCGCTGCTACTGCAGAGGGAGCTGGAGTGTTCCTGATCTCAGCCAGGATTATAGAGGGACCCTGTCTTCATGCTGCCAGCAGCAGCATCCTGGCTCTGTCGCAAGGTGACAGCAGAGGCTCTGCTGTGCCCAGGGGATTTCCTACCTTAGGGGGATCTTCACACGCAGGTAGCGATCCACAGCGATGGCCAGCAGAGCCAGGATGGAGCTTTGGGTGAGGATGAGGACGGGGCAGGCCACCATCAGGCAGGTGTAGAACTCCGTCCGCGGCCCGACGTTGATAACGATGGCGAGGGGGATGACCAGGGCACCCACCGCCACGTCAGCCACGGCCAGCGAGACGATGAAGCTGAAGGTGGCGTCCTGCAGAGCCTGGTTCATCCTGACAGCCCAGATCACCAGGATGTTCCCTGGCACGGACACCAAGGCAATCAGCACTTCGATAGTGATGTAGGCAGCCTGGAAGGCAGAGACGGACTGTGCCATAGTGTCCTGGTGGTCCCCGCTGCCCGTGGGTCACCTGCAAACACGTGGGGAAGACAGTTACCCCTGGCACTATGCACTGGAGATCAGCTGTGAGGACAGCAACCCTCACCTGTCCTCCCCCTGGCGGGCCACCTCCCTCACCGCCCCCCCCCCCAACTGGCCACCCGTCCCCCACCTGTCCACCGCCCCCCGCTGGCCCACCTCCTCTCACCTGCCCACCTCCCCCCCGCCCCCCAGCCGGCCACCCCCCTCACCTAGGCAGGTCCCTGCCCCCCGGAGCTGCGGGCGCCTCCCAGCCGCGCCGGCCCAGCTCCGAAGTGGCTGCGCCCCGCAAGCCCGGGCGCTCCTCGCGGGCAGGCGACGCGCGGCTCCCGACCTTGCAGCCCGCCGGCCCCCGGCGGACTCAGCCCGTCCGGGCGGCCGCCGGAGTCTCCGCCATCCCGCTCCCGGGAACCCCGCGCCTGCAGCCGGCTCCTTGCCCTTGGCAGCTCGGGCGCCCCCGCGGCGCTCGGCAGCCGGACCCGCTGGCCGCCGGCAGCCTCCCCGGCAATCACATGGCCCCGGCTGCGCTCAGCCCCTGCAACGTTTTGAAGAGCTAGCGGCGGCCGCAGCACCGGGCTGGGCAGGGGGGCGGCGGCCAGGGGCGTGCTCCAGCCCCAGGCTGCAGGATCAGCCCCAGAACCGGCCCCCCGCCCCACAGCGAGGTCCAGCACGAGCTGCGGGCTCGCCCCCCATCTCCAGGACCGCCTCACCCCTCGCGGCGCGGTTCGCTCTGCAGGGTGCTGCTAGATTAGTGAGTCCAAGCGCGGAGTCTGCCCTCGGGCTGGGCTGGAGCGCCAGGCACGGGCTGTGCCGGCATCGCCCTCTGTCCTCGCCGCGGCGGAAAGTGCCCGCAGCTCCCGTGTGCCAAGGGACCCGGCGCCGCCCGCCAGTGGGGCTGTCAGCCCGGGCAGAACTCCCAGGAGGACGGCGCGCGAACGCCGCCCGCGTTCTGGGCATGAATTCCCCCAGCGCCTCCTGGGCCCTTTCCAAATCGAGCCCCCAAGGAGCTTGGCTGGAAGTGCCCGCGAACAGAAGAGATGCAGGAGAAACACTCATGGTCTCACCGACACACTTGGGTTTAATTCACTAGAGCCAGAGGCGGACACCTCTCCCCCCCCTTACTCATGTTGGAGAGAGTCCAGCGGAGGGCAAGGAAAATGATCAGGGGTCTGGGGCACATGATTTAGGAGGAGAGGCTGAGGGAACTGGGTTTATTTAGTCTGCAGAAGAGAAGAGTGAGGCAGGATTTGATAGCTGCTTTCAACTACCTGAAAAGGGGTTCCAAAGAGGATGGAGCTCGGCTGTTCTCAGTGATGGCAGATGACAGAACAAGGAGCAATGGTCTCAAGTTGCAGAGGGGGAGGTCTAGGTTGGATATTAGGAAACACTATTTCACTAGTAGGGTGGTGAAGCACTGGAATGGGTTCCCTAGGGAGGTGGTGGAATCTCCTTCCTTAGAGGTTTTTAAGGCCCAGCTTGACAAAGCCCTGGCTGGGATGATTTAGTTGGGGTTGGTCCTGCTTTGAGCAGGGGGTTGGACTAGATGACCTCCTGAGGTCTCTTCCAACCCTGATATTCTCTGATTCAATGTTTGGGAGCACCATTAAGAATTCCTCTGACATCAGCAGGGATAGGCACAGACTCAGGGACTATTCAGTGTTAGGGGAGTAGGGTCAGGGCCTAGGTTTGAAGGCAGAGCTGGGTCTGAATTGATGCCAACAACATTCAAGGCCACACCTGTGCCATATGTCATGGAAGAAGCTGGTTAGCTGTGCTATCCTGCTACCTGTGGAATTTCATGACACCCCCGCCCCCTTGTTGTATTCCCCAATAGCAATGCACTGCCTGCATTTGCAAGGCTATTGAGTAACTATGAACCCCTGCCTGGACCAATTTCCAGCCCCTACAGTACTAAAATCAGCACGCACAATTAGCAGAGACTGGAAAGTTTACCCAACTAGATTTGTCTTAGATTAATTCAGGGCCAGCTCTAGCTTTTTTGCTGCCCCAAGGGAAAAGAAGAAGAAAAACGCCCCGCCAGAGCTGCCGAAGCAAAAAAAAACCCCGCCCTTAAAATGTGCCGCCCCAGGAATGGTCGGAATGCCGCCCCTTCAGATGTGCTGCCCCAAGCACGAGCTTCCTTTGCTGGTGCCTGGAGCCGGCCCTGGATTAATTATTAGGTATAGTTCAAGCAAGAGTCTCAAAAATACCAGGGCGTAAACACCCCTTGTGACATGTGTAGCTATGAAACTGCACTGCCTTTCACTTTTGTGTCCTGAACTTTTAAACGGTGGAGCTCACACAGGTCAGCAGCCATTATGTTCCCAGGATTCAACAGGGATACCCACTGTGCTCTTTCTAAGGGGAGTTGACTTTTGTTCTTTCTTGTTCAGCTGGTCTCAGAAACCTAAATGAAAGGTCATTTGGATTTAGAACAGTGGTTTTCAACCGGTGCTCCATGCACCCCTAGGGGTCCACAGACTATGTCTAAGATTTCCAAAGGGACTTGCATCTCCATGTGCATTTTTTTAGGGGTCTGCAAATGAAACCAGGTTGAAAACCACTGATTTAGAAGATCTGTTTGCTCTTTGTGGACAGCAAGTATACTAAGCATTGTAAGGAGGAAGGATGGGTTGGCAGATACAGTCTTTTGGTACTTCTTTGGCCCTCAGAGTATCTGAGAGCATCACAAAATTTAAAATGTATTTATCCTCACACACGCCTGTTAGCCAGGGCAATGCTGCTATCCCAGGTGGACAGACGAGGAGCTAAGGCTCAGAGGGACTCAGGGTAGACAGCTGCTCGGAGATGTAATTCCCAGCACAGGTAAACACATATGCTAGCTCTGCTCCAGCTAGCACCTAAAAATAGCAACGTGGTAGTGGTGTCACCTTGGGCTAGCCATCCAAGTTCAGTCTGCCCTGACCCCTGGGTATGTACTCAGCAGGCAGCTAGCCCATGCCACTAGACTGCAGTTTTTAGGTGCTAGCCCATGTGCTACCCATTCTGGGAATATCACCTCTCAGCTGCCATGTGCACATACCTTCAGTGACTTGTCTGAGGTCATGCAGGGCATCTTTGGCAGAGCGGGGAATTGAACCAGCTCTCCAAAGGCCCAGACTAGCGCACTAACCCCTGGCCAGCCTTCCTCCAAGAGAGGAGCTCCAGGACAGTGAAGGAGCAACAAACCTGCCTCCTGGTTAAAAAAACCCCAAACAAACAGAAAAGCTAAAAGGCCAACTATGGAAATATGGGACTGTCTCCAGTTTCACTAAAAGGAGGAACAAGGGGGATTTCATGTCTGCGGGTTCAAAGTGTATTTTTATGCAAATGTTGTGAAGGATATTGATAAAAAAGATCATTTTTCTAATGTTGTAGGGCCAACTGGCATCTGCAGGGTTTAGGTTTTCCACTGGGACTAGGTGACTTCCAGTAGAAAGTCTTGCCAGAGGTTCTTAAAAAGCGGGAGATGCCCAAAACTAACCTTGTAGCTGAAAGATCTAAGTTCCATCTAAGGGCACAAATGGAAGGAGAAAATATCTCTTGATTTCTAGCCAGTCTGCCAGAGCTTTCACTGGGTTCTGGCAAAGACTGCACATTCATTTTGCAGAAAAGAATAAGTTGTGATTGATGCTTAATTCGAGGTGGCCATACGAAGAACACTCCTTTGGCCAGGCTCTGTGAGGCATTGTATAATGTTTGCCACTTCTAGGTCCCCCGAGCAGATCACATCAGATAATGATCCCCCGTTTGCGTCTGAGCAATTTCGAATATTCCTCAGGATAGTAAAGCACCCTGATCATCATCCAGCAGCAAACGGATCAGCAGAGAGCTGTGGGCAGACATTTGGAATGGGAAGGAAAAGTGTAACTAACATTAGACTGGACCAACAAATTCCTGCAGAACAGCGTTAGAACATTCAGGTGGCACCATCTTAGCATGATCATTTATCATGGCTGTGCTGGAGAATCACAGACAGTGGCGTAGCCAGGTTTAGAGCACAGGGGAAGCGGCGCTATAAAAAGGCGCCTCCCCAGGCTCCCCCTGTACTCACCCGGCGGCGCTTTAAAGGGCCCGGGGCTCCAGCCACTGCGGAGCCCCTGGGCCCTTTAAAGCGCCGCCGGAGCTCCAGCAGCGGGGCTCCGGCGGCGCTTTAAAAGCCCCGCGGCAAGCTGCGGGCCTTTTAAAGCCCCCCCCCCCCCCCCCCCCCCCGCCCGGCTCTTGCAGCCGCAGGAAGCTGCGGGCCTTTTAAATTCCCGCCCGAGCCCAGCTCCGGCAGCGGGGCTGTGGGGGGGGGGGGCTTTAAAAGGCCCACGGTTCTTGCAGCCGCGGGGAGCCACGGGCCTTTTAAATCCCCGCCCAAACCTGGCTCTGGCAGTGGGGATTGGTGGGGGGGGCGCTTTAAAGGGCCCATGGCTCCCCGCAGCGGCAGGAGCCGCGGGACTTTTAAAGCGCCCCCTGAGCCCGGCTTGGGCGGCGCCTTCGCGTCGCTTCTCCTCACAGGGGGAGCGGCCACTCCCCCTGCTCCCTCCCTGGCTACGCTACTGATCACAGGTGCCGACTTTCCAAAGTGCTGGGGGGTGCTTTGACCCCCGGCTCTGCCCCAGGCTCCGCCTCCATCCACCCCTTTCTCCAAGGCCCCACCCTTGCCCTGCATCTGTTCTCCCCCGCCCCTTTTTACCCAGTTCCACCCCCTCCCCTGAGCATACCCTGTCCCCACTCCTCCCCCCTCGCCTCATGGGAGGCACAGGGAAGGAGGGGGAGATGCTTATCCTTGGGGCCTGCCGGCAGGTGGAGAGCTGATAGTGGGGCTGCTGGTGGGTGTTCAGCCCACCATTTTTTCCCCAGGGGTGCTCCAACCCTGAAGCACCCACGGAGTCGGTGCCTATGGTTTTGATAGATAAATAATAGGACTTAATTCAAACTGCTGCTAGCATGTCTCCTGACTGTGAGATGTCAATGTGCCGTATTATTTATTATTGGTATTATGGTAGTCTGAGGGAGAAGGGCTCCATTGCGCTTGGTGCTGTACAAACAGAACAAGGACGGCGCTCACAATGGAAGTCCAAGACAACGTACATACATGACGAGCGATTACAACACACAGACGGAGGGCAGGCGTGAGGTAATAATGAGGCCACTATGAGTGGCGTGACAAGCTGCGCTCTCGGCACACCAGCTGCCGCCCTGTTGTCGAGTTCTATGTCTGCATCCCAGCAGAGGACAGTGTTCAGAGGCAGGTGACTAGCGGAGGTTTATGGGGTGCTCTCCTCACGGGGCACTAGGGGAGAAAGCACGGAGGTGCTTGCTGGACAATTTGACCAATGGGCGCTGGAGGATGGCACCATTGGCAGAGCGGTGGCAGGGGTGGGCATCTCTGTAGTGTGTATGAGATAACAGGTAGGGTGGTGATAGGCCATGATGAGCCTTAAAAACAAAGATGAGTAGCTAGCATCTGATGTGGCAGGGAAGGGGGAGGATGGCAGAGGGACACGCAGAAAGCGATGATATGGCCAAAACAGCAGCAAGCAGGGATTTATACAGGCTGGGAAGGGGGTGTGTGTGTAGGGGGTGGGGTGGGGGCATCCAGTAGTGAAGATGTGATATGATGAGGGGCCTGGATGAGAGTTTTATCCATGTGGACAGAGCAGTAGCGTAGCCGGGGTGGGGGGGAGCAGGGGGAGTGGCCGCTCCCCCTGTGAGCAGAAGCGGCGCCTTAAAAAGGAAGTGGTGCCTTTTTTTAGCTCTGCTAAAAAAAGGCGCCGCTTCTTTTTAAGCGCTGCTTCTTGCACTCACCCGGCGGCGCTCCGGGTCTTCGGCGGCATTTCGGCGGCGGGTACCACCGAAGACCTGGAGCGAGCAAGGACCCACCGCCAAAGTGCTGCCAAAGACCCGGGGCGCCGCCAGGTGAGTACAGGGGGAGCCTGAGGAGATGCCTTTTTATAGCGCCGCTCCCCCTGTGCTCCGGACCTGCCTATGCTACTGGGACAGAGGACCGGCCGATCTCACAACTGTCCCAAAGGAAGAAGCAGCAGGATTTTGACACGGCCATGGCAGAAAAGCCATTTGCTGTCACATTCTAAGCCTCAGCTAACACAGAGGGAAACTGTGCTCTGGCAGTAGAGGACATGGGGAAGCGTGTGCGTGTGGAGGGAGCAAGGTAAGCGAATCAGGAAATCCCCATGTTCCCCTGTGGGAGGAAGTTTACATTGATTACAGGCCACAAGCCTCTAATTAAAGTTCTGGGGTTTAAAGTGGGACTCCAGGGTCAGCTTTAGCGGCCGCTGCATAACGGAGTTGGGCCCTGATGTTGGTGTTTTGTCACGGTGAGGGTCAGAGTGCACCCACTGCATTTCCAAAGCACTCAGCTCCTGTTGAGAGAACCCCACTGAGAATAATGCGAGCTGCTAGGTGCTGAGCTCCCTTGGACAATCCAGCCCACGACGTTGGGTAGAAGCCATCTGCGGATGCACTGGCCTTGTCGCCCGCACATTGGAGTGGGAAAGTCCTTTTGGAGAACCTCTGTTTAGGAACGAACGTGAAGAAACCTCCCTCAGAGAAAGATAAAACTGCCCGAACTCAGGCCTTGTGCAAGCCTTATAGGTGATGAACTGACGCCACATGGAACCCCAAATCATGCTCTCGCAGCTGTATGCTGAAGCTACGTGTAGCAGCATTCCTGTGCGCGACACCAGAAGCCTTGTGTGATGGGACCAGGAAGCAGTGATGTAGCATCCCACTACGGTAGGTCTACACTGAAATCACAGGTATGATTGAAGGTCAGGATTTTCTCAGGTGAACGACTGCATTTTTTCAGGTCAGTTCACCTTTTTTGGACTGTTCTGACTCAAGAATGGTTCAAGAAAGTCCAAATCCAGAACTACCAATGCCAGGTGTTCGAAAGCACGAGTCTGGCTTAAAACTCCACCCTCGTCCATTGTGTGTTTGATTGTCTCAAGGTCAAAAAGAGTCAACCTTCAGTACTCGCCCAAAAGTGTGACTTCCCTGGTCACGGATTGGAGGAGGCTCCATCTACCCTTGCCTATCCCTGGAATGGTGGGAGCTGCTCTTCTATGACACACACACCCCCACACCCTCCTTAGCTACACAGGATAGAAACCGGCCCCTGTCATATTTTTCTTACGTGCTCTCCCATAGTCTCCAACATTCACTTGAACCCCCACTCATATTTCCTTCCCTTTCCCCTTGGCCTTGCCTACCTCCCATGCACCCCACAGTCTGCCTTCTGCTCCCCTACTTTCCTCTGACTCCCATTAGTTTCCTGTCCAGTTTCAGATCACATTCCCCCTCCCCCACCATCTCATTCCCTGGATCAGCACATTCTCCTGTCCCCAGCCTGGCTCTCCCACGGTGACTATAGGGGCCACCGTCTTCCCCGAGGGCAACCTGGTTTCAGCCCCTTTGGACACAATGGAAGATGGGGGCCAGCTTGGTGAGGGCAGCCCGTGGCTCCAGTCCCACAAACAGTAAGGAGAGAGGGCAGCCATTTTGGATAAGGGCAGACCTTCACAAAACTGGAAGTTGAAATCAGACATTCATGGGAACCCTCAAAAACCCACCGGATTCATGATGAAATCAGGAGAGTTGGCAGCACGGCTTTCATTCTCCGGTCCTCCAAGGGAGGCTAGTACATGCCAAGGGTACTGGGTGGGGTTGTGTGACCTTTGAGGAACTCAGCGTCTCCAAGGACACATGGCAGGGGGGTCCCTGGGATGTCCGGTGAGGATGTTATATGGACACTGCAGTATTCATGCACTCTCACATAGGATCATAGAATATCAGGGTTGGAAGAGACCTCAGGAGGTCATCTAGTCCCACCTCCTGCTCAAAGCAGGACCATGACAGAGGGGTCAGGCTGACACATGAACAGGGGCTTGGGAACAGCTCTGAGCCACCCAAAATACTGAGAAAGTCTGACATGAAACAGACAGTGCAGGCGCAGCAGAGCTCCAACATGGCACCTCAAGTCTGGGTGCTACACACCCAGCCCATCTCTCTGCTGTCTAGAAACTGCCCAGGAAGCTCTGCACAGGGACTGAGAGTCAGCTGCCATGTGGGGAATATGAAGCAGCCCCCGAGAGGAGTGGCTCACGCTGCATACGTTCATTGCAATAACCAACCCAGAGCGATCAGGCCTCCCTCAGGACCTGAATCTCCACTGGCGCTGTGTTGCATTCATGATGGCTGCCATGTTGGCCGACACACTAGAACCTGAGCTAGGGATCTCCAGAGCTAAAAGCACAAACTGCTACAGCTTGAGCTAAAAACTCCCTCATTAGCTGTAGGACAGACTTATATCCTCTGCTGACTGTCAACAGAAGTGGGGCCTGAAACACACTCAACACAGGAGCAGGGAGATATGGAGCAAAATAGGGCGAGGATACCTTTGTGCCTCCTGGTCTTCGGGTCCCAGCCAGCTCCTGATGTAAGTTAGAGCGACCCTCAGGGTGCTTTATTTTGTGTGTAGGCTGTCTGAGGCTCCTATGGGATGGTGGGCAGCTGAGTATAACCGCCGCGCAGCAGTGCTCTGACTCCACACCCTTTGCGCCATGAGCTGGGAAAGTGGTTGGCTCTAATTGGCTGCTGTGTGGGCTTACTTTTTTTATTTTTTGGTCCACCACTTAGCTTCTTTCAGTTGCCATCAGCTTTTGGAGGCATCAGGTCACATTTTCAAGCTTTTCTCCTCTGCCATGTGGGCTATAAACTTTCATTAAAAAAAAAAAGTAAGCTGAGATTCTCACATAATCACATGACTCCAGGAGCTAAGGCTGTAAGAAGAACACCAAATGTCACAAGAATTGGTAACACAGCTTTCCTATTTATACAATGGGGACAATAGTACCTAGTGCTTATCTAGCACTTTTCATCAGTAGATCCAGAAGCACATTACAAAGGAAATCAGAATCATTTCTCCCATTTTACAGATGGAGAAACTGAAGTGCAGAGAAAAGTGACTTGCCCAAACTCACCCAGCAGGCCAATGTAAGAGACAAGAATAGGTTGCAGGTCTCCTGGGTCCCAGCCCAGTGCTCTATCTAGTGGGCCACACTGCCTCCTATAAGCACAATGATTTTTCTGCATGACTGGGATCTGGGAAGATGAGTTCCTTGTTACCGAATGCTATTTGTGGTTCCCTGGTGCAAGAGAGTCTTCCAGAGAGAAAGAACCCAAGTTCAGTATGGAGAGGAGTCTGTGGCGGAGAGAGGTCTTGTCTGAGCCATTAGGTCAAATGTGTGGGCTGCAAAACACTGGCTGCAGTCAGCTAGGGCACTAAAGCTCAGGATATGTCTACATTGCAACCGGGTCTGTGATGCGGCACATTTGTGATACACCCAAGAGTACATCTTGCAAGTACCAAGAGCAGTGAAGCTGCAGCAACATGGACATCAGCATGGGCTGGCCACCCAAGTAATTATCCAGGGTCCCGGCTGGGCTTCCACATAAACGTCATGCTCTCGGTCACTGAGCTAGCTGGATTAAAGGTGCAATCACACCCCCTAAAGGCAGTGTAGACAGACCCTAAGCGTGGCAGCAGGCAGGCTGGGGCTGAAGGCCACAAATCTTGTGTGTCCTGTTCAGCACTGCGTTGCTCCCTGGTTCCGAGGACTAATTTATAATAGGGGAGGGCTAAGAGACCCCCTTACACAGCCCTCTTGGTGATGATGTATGACTAATTTTAAAGACGGTTGCAGCGTTGTAGCCGTGAGGATCCCCGGATATTTGAGAGACAAGAAGGGTGAGGGAATATCTGTTATTGGACCAACTTCTGCTGGTGAGAGAGACAAGCTTTCGAGCCACACAGAGCTTCTGAAGAGGTCGGCTCTTTCCACAGTGGAAGTTAGTCCAGTAAAAGATATTCCTTCACCCACCTTGCCTCTGTAATTTTAAAGTGACAGTACCAAAACATACCACAGCGAGCGTGGACTCGCAAGGATTTATGCTTTGTTTATAGAAATCCAAGCCTCAACCACCGTACCTGCCAAGTGGGGCGAAACAGGAGCTTACAAGGCGCCCCCCTGAGGAGCTGTTCACAATGTACCCTGGGACGTCTGAAACATCACTTGATGGAATGGAAAATAGGCGAGCATTCCAAAGCTCCAGAAATGACATCTCTGCCAGCTTTGTCCTTGGCAGGCTCAGTAGCTCTACCAGGCACGTTTTTACACTATCTGATTTGCCTGAAGTAACAAATTCCTGACCCGCCCCTGAGCTTGGCAGGCTCCAGATAAGTGGGGTGTGTCTCCCAAAACAGGCGAACATCAGCACTTTGTCATTAGGATCCAGATATAGAGTTTCGGTTTTTTTTTCTTTTCATTCATGAACACTTTTTCCATGAACAGAGCCTATTTTAATCCCAAGCCAGCCCTGGAAAGAGTCAGAACTAATGTTATCAATCTGGGAGCTAATCCAAGAGCAATTCCTAATAACCATTTATAATGAAGTTACGTTCAGGGCATTGCAGGAGCAGGCCAAATGTTTCCATTGGAGAAAACCAGCACATTGCTGTTCATAGGACAAATAAGATCATTGCCCCCCATTCTGCCCATCTCTTCCAGAGGGAGAGAGAGCTGTAGAAAGGCAGAACATAAAACCGGTTACCCCGCTGCGGCGGCTAGATCTGTGGGTTCAGACACAGCGCCCCAGGGGAGGCGATTCTGGATGTAAGCAGAGTCAGGATGAGCTCTACCCTGACATCTGGTAGTGAATTGTGGAAAGGGACTTCAGAGGCTGATCTTGTTTGCATGGACACACCCACCCTGCCTAGCATGATGGGCCGCTTGCCCAAATGGTCACGTTGGCTGCTGTAGGATCCCCAGTTTTTCTGTTATTGGGGCCGGAAGAATAAACTGTTATTATCCTGATTGGGTGAATCAAGGACAGTGGCCTTTTGTTATGATGGAGGGACTCACCATCACTAAGCAGCACTTGCTAGGCAAGGGACATGGGTTCCAAAACCTAGTGAATTGAGAGATTTTCCTTTGAGCTAAAATCATGTGTAGGCACGCATCCCTGTTGGCGCCGTGGCAAAAAATCAACGCCCTCAACACCTTCCTGATCCCCCGCATCGCCTTCGTCCTGAGAGGCTCCGCCGTGGCAAAGGTGCCCCTCAACAAAGCTGACAACACCATCCGGCGGCTGGTCAAGAGCTGGCTGTCCCTGCCCCAGAGAGCCAGCAACGAGCTCATATACATCGCGCACAGGCACGGTGGCGCCAACGTCCCCCGTATGGGGGACCTGTGCGACATCGCGGTCATCACGCATGCCTTCCGCCTCCTGACGTGCCCGGACGCCAAGGTGAAGAACGTCGCGACGGCCGCCCTGCGCGCCGCCGTCGGGAAGCGAATCGACAGACCCCCCTCCGACCAGGACGTGGCCTCCTTCCTGAGCGGCTCCCTGGACGGTGAGTTCGCCTGGGGCAGGGGCGACAATGCCTCGCTGTGGACCCGCGCCCGCAACGCCACACGCCGACTGGGGAAGCGGTTGGGCTGCCGCTGGGTATGGAACGAGGAACGACAGGAGCTGGGAGTCCTGGTGCCGCGGATCGAGTCGGAGGACGACACTACCATCGCACCCGGAGCCAGAGGCATGCTAGAGAGATCCCTGAAGGCCGCTGTCCGCGCCCACTACGTGGCGACCCTGAAGAAAAAACCCGACCAGGGTAAGGTCTTCGAGGTGACCAGCAAGTGGGACTCCAGCAACCACTTCCTCCTCATGGGCAGCTTCACCCGGTTCGCCAATTGGCGGTTTATACACCGTGCCCGGCTGAACTGCCTCCCCCTCAACGGAGCCGTCCGCCACGGGAACCGGGACAAGCGCTGCAGGAAGTGCGGGTACGTTGCCGAAACCCTGCCCCACGTCCTATGCAGCTGCAAGCCCCACGCCAGAGCCTGGCAACTGCGCCACAACGCCGTCCAGGACCGCCTAGTAAAGGCCATCAACCCGCGCCTGGGACAGGTCGCCGTCAACCGCGCCGTCCCCGGCACCGACAGCCAGCTGCGCCCAGACATCGTCATCACGGACGAGGTCGGAAAAAAGATCATCCTGGTCGACGTAACGATCCCGTTCGAGAACAGGACCCCGGCCTTCCGCGCAGCCCGAGCCCGCAAGCTCGAAAAATACGCCCCCCTGGCCGACACCCTGCGGTCAAAGGGCTACGAGGTACACACCGACGCCTTCCTCGTCGGGGCCCTGGGTGCCTGGGACCCGTGCAACGAACGCGTCCTAAGGACCTGTGGGGTGGGCCGCCACTACGCGCGGCTCATGAGACGCCTAATGGTCTCGGACACTATCCGTTGGTCCCGGGACATTTACACGGAGCACGTAACCGGCCACCGCCAATACCAGGTCTGAGCCGGGGAAACCCCGTCCACCCACAAGGGGGAAGGGACCTACTGACCCCCCCCCTCCGCTGGACCCCATCCCCTGAGCCCCGAACCCACCCAACCTAGCCGAACCCCGCCACGTGAGGGTCGCCCCATTCTCATTGCCCAGCCCACTCACGTATACCCATGACTGTCTGTACTCCCTATATGAGTGATAGACCCTCACCGCCTACCAACTATATCCTGATCCCGCCCACCACTTACCCCTCCATTGGGGACACTTCAGTCCGTATGTAGTATATGTGCTGCCCAACCCCAAAATACGAACATCCCCCTATACTCCGCATGCTACCCCCAATGACCAATAACTGACGCTTCAAACTATTTGTATCATCTGTTCTCAAACATTCTCTAATAAAGTTTAAGTCTCTTGACTTTTCAAAGGCTGTGATCAAGTGTCTTAATGTGTTTGGTCTTTTGGTCTCAAGATGAGCTCTTTGTCTCTTGGACCCTGAAGTGAAAACATTTCCTCGATCTAGCCTTTTGGCTAAGATGAAGCATAGTACCTGGTGGTATGGGCCCCTTGTGAGGGTCTGAGACACCAATTGCTCCTCCTCTCTCCACTGTGGCATGTCAGAGCTAATTTTGAGTTCATTGAGAGTCAGGTTGCTGAGTTGAAATCACTCTGGGCTAAGGGTGTAACTGAGCACTAAGGCTCCCCTTAAGGAGCTAAAAGTATTATGAGCTGAAATCACTGAGTACTGTGTTGAGTTGTGGGGGAGCCTGAAGATATATTGCTGAGTGGCTGGCAGAGTAGTTAGCGGGACAGCTGGTGGAGCGGAGCTGCTGGCGGAGCAGTTCATGGGGACAGTTGGAGGGCTTTCAAGATGGCTGGTGGAGCGGAGCTGCTGATGGAGCAGAGCGGAGCAGTTTGCGGGACATCTGTAGCGGCCTGAGGGACGGCTGGCGGAGCAGAGCGAAGCCCCACGAAGGGGTGAGGCAGTCAGCTTCGAGCCACGTAAGGTGCCCCTTACCTCTCCCCTCCCCATTTCTGCCCCAACTGGGGAGGGTGTAGCACTCTGCAGATGAACTTTTGAACTCTGGGACTGGACTTTTGGGGACTTTGGGTGATTTTTGGGTTGCTGGACTCAAGAACCAAAGGGACAGGACATGGCCCAATTGGCTGGGGTGGGTCTTTGCTCACAGTTTGGTTTATGAATCCTACTTGCGGTGTTTTCCCAATTTAATGCTAGTGTCATTTACCTGCTGTTATTAAAGATTTTCTGTAACACCAAGGCTCTGTGCTTGCGAGAGGGGAAGTATTGCCTCCTTGAGGTGCCCAGGGGTGTGTATAAGATTTTCCCAGGTTACTGGGTGGGGGCTCGAGCCGGTTTTGCATTGCGTTGTTGAGACGGGAACCCCTATGTACTGAACCCAGCCCTTGCTGCTGTCAACTCATCCTAGCAGAAGGGTTACATGTAAATGGAATCGCTGTGTGTTTGTCTACACTTGAAATGCTACAGCGGAACTGCGGCATATGCGGCAATTCAGTGTAGATGCTACCTGTAGTTAAGCTGGCCCATCACCCTCCCTTGGGGAGGTATTCTCCTGCTGGCATAGGTAATCCACTTCCCCGAGGGAGTGGGGATAGATCAGCTTAATTATGCCACTCAGGGGTGTGGATTTTTCATATCACTGAGCACTGTCGTTAAGCCAACCTAATTTTCTAGTGTAGAGCAGGCCTCTGAATCTTCTAGGTTTTGACTCTAGAAAAGGATGAATTTTCCTGGTGCAAGAGGCCCTGGTGAACCAATCACGTCATGAGAATTAAAGAAAAAAAAGCTCCCTGGAGGCTGTGCATGAGCGCCCATGTGACGTGCTGTTTATTAGGGAAGATTCACAACAGGCTAAAACCTTTTTCCTTAATGGACCCAAGAGCCTGTTTACGTGTTTTTAAGAAGATCATAAAATAAGAGCATGTGGAAGAGGAAGAAAGAGAGTACCTAAGTAGGCGCAAAAAGTCAGTGGGAATGACAGAGTGGGCGGGTTGCTTTGGTGTACGGGAGAGATGGATGATGGAGGTATAGGTCGAACACAACCACCACCCCTGTGCATGGCAGAGTGGCCTAGTGGGCAGCACACTGGACTGAGGGTATGTCTGCATTGGCTGAAAGGTTCAATTCCCAGTGTAGGTAGACGTACCCAATATCCAGTGGAGCGAGGGCATTAAATAAGCAGTATAGAGCAGTGGTGCTAGCGGCCTGAGTCCCTACCTAGGGTTTCAGACGGGATCGTTCTCAGGGCAGCCAGCCTCTCCTGCCACTCACCTCCAGTGTAGACACACCCAGAATGCTGGGCTCTGTTCCTACCATTGCCCTGTTGTGTGACCTTGGGTGATCAGTTTCCCCTCCCCCGTGCCTCAGCTTCTGCATTTATCACATGGGGAAAATGATCACAGGGCTCCGTTTGCAGTTCCCTCGGAGAGCGGCACAAGAAAAGCGCAATGGAAGAGGGGAGTTTTGCTGGGCAAGGCAGAAAGCAGGGTGATGTGAAGAGAGAGGTTGCAGGGTGGAAAGGACAGGGCTGGAAGAGAACTGCAACCGAAAACAGCAGAGGAGAAGAGAAAAAACCCCGAACATTTAAAACAAACCAGTCCAGACACAGGGCAGAATATTCAACCTATTGCAACATTGTTCATTATCTGCAGGACTGGGAGGCATGCAGATTTCACAGAGATTGCAGGCAGAAGAGAACACTAAGAGCATCTAGTTTGATCTCCTGCACAACACAGGTCATAGAATATCAGGGTTGGAAGGGACCTTAGGAGGTCTAGTCCAACCCCCTGCTCAAAGCAGGACCAATCCCCAATTTTTGCCCCAGATCCCTAAGTGGCCCCCTCAAGGATTGAACTCACAACCCTGGGTTTAGCAGGCCAATGCTCAAACCACTGAGCTATCCCTCCCCCCAGGTCAGCTGGTGTCAGGTGATGTGACCAGGACCCCGCTAGCCAGCCAGCCAGGTTGATTTAAACACCCCTTCTCCTTTGCGCTTTTTCAGTTCCCATGCTCTGTTTTCTGTAACAACACACTGAACAGAACACGGGGCTCCATTACCCCGCAGCACTCAGGCGAGCACGGCTATTGTCTAGAGAACAAAGGATCTCATAATACGAGCAACACATTTGTTTAGCTCATTGAAAGGACTGATTGTGTTCTGGGCAATTCTGTAAGAGATGTGAGTGGAGCCAGGTAAAGCACTGAAGCCAGGATTCCTCCATGACCTGATTTTCAAAGGGACCATTCTCCACTGGCATAGAGTCATAGAGTGTAAGGTCAGAAGGGACCAGGTCATCCAATCTGATCTCTTGTATGTCACAGGCCACCAGCCCCTCCCAGCACCTGCTCACTGAGCCCAACAACTGAAATCAGACCCAAGTATCACAGCCCACAGGCAGAGAATAGACTAGGGACTGAGGTGCACAGCCTTCATAATGGCAGGGAAATGATTAAGTGAGATATACCCAGATAATCCTGGCAAGTCACCCCCATGTTGCAGAGAAAAGCGAGAAAGCCCCCAGGTCCCTTTTAATCTGACCTGAAGGAAATTCCTTCCTGACCCCACATATGGCCATCGGCGAGACCCTGAGTATGTGAGCTAGCCAAACCAAGCACCTGAGAGAGCGAATGCTGAGTGCCACCTCAAAGGTCTGACCCACCCTGCCCAATATCCCATCTCCAGCCATGGCCATCTCTCATGCTTCAGAGGAAAGAGATCAAAAAACAAAACAAACAAACAACCCAGATTATATTAGAGGGGGGAAATCCCTTCCTGACCCCTGCCAGTGGCTGGCTGAAACCCTGAAGCATGAGCTTTTAGGAATGTAAGACAAACTGGAAGTGAGCCCCAGGGCAGCCGAGCCCTTCTCCCCACTGTCACAAGCAACCCTGGCCAGGGGGGCTGGAACAATGTGTATAGTGGGGGTGCTGAGAGCCCCTGAACCAAACTGTAAACCCTGCATATGATGGAAACCACTTCAAGTCAGGGAGTGCTGCAGCCCCCCACCCCTAGTTCCAGCACCCATGGGCCCTGGCATGCAGCCACACTCAGAAATTTGTCCAGCATCTTCAAAGGCAACTTTGTGCGAGGCCAGAGCTGTAAACTGGAGGAAATTGGTGACTTCTTTGGGTTCCGAAATGTCTTTGTGCTCTGTACAGGACATGGAGGTGATCTGGGCAGAGAGGAGGACAGTGCAGCTAGAGAGGAAGGATGGGCCAGTGGGTAGGCACTAGCCTAGGACTTAAGAGACATGAGGTGAAGTCCCCACTCACCTACAGACTCCTTGGGTAAGTCACTTAATCCCCCCCATGCCTCATTTGCCCATCCGTCCAATGGGGATAATAGCACTGCCCTGCCTTACAGAGGCATGTGAGAGTAAATACAGTGCATGGATATTACAGTAATGGGAGCTGAATAAGCCCCTACAACTGATTGATACAGGAGGGCGTGCTGCATCCCAAGCTCTCCGACTTCTCCTTGACGTCCTCCACGCACACTGACCTCTCACGTTTGTCAGGATTCATCGCTTTTAAAGCCAGACAAGACCATTCAATCATCTAGTCTGACCTTCCGTATACCACAGGCCAGAGAATTTAATCCAATTACCCCTGCACTGAGCTGCGTTTGGCTAAAGCTGCAGCATCGCTTCCAGCCCTGATCTGAAGACACAGAGAAATGGAGGATACGCCGCTTCCCTGGGGAATTTGTTAATCGCCCTCCCGGTTGAAGTTGTGCCTCATTTCTAATTTGAATTGATCTGCCTTTAATTTCCAGGCACTGGTTCTTGCTCTGCCTTTCTCCACTAGTTTAAAGAGCCTTTTAGCACGCAGTGTTTTCTCCTCAGGAGGGTGCCTACACACCATCATCAGGTCACCTTGAAAGCTTTTTGATTTTATTTGAGTTAGCATGCGCAGAGTCGTCTAGCCAAACGATGGCCTCTTCAGTGACGTGATGCTGTTCTTCCAGGCCACCGCTGAATGTAGTCAGCAGGGTTTCATTGACAATGTGTGTCACCATCTGTGTCGCGCCGCAGCTGCACAAACGGGTGTCACGAAGGCCCCAGTGACACTGGTTGGCTGCACAGAGACCTTGCCCGGTCCGGAACCTGTTCCACAGGGACTATTGGCAACGGGACAGGTCAAAACCAGGCAGGCAGATTGTGGGGTCAGCGACAAGGCACTGGTTGGGGATTATAACAGATATCCATTCCTCCTGCCAGAGTGTTTCCACCCTACCACCCTGGCCTGGCAGATGAGGCCATAATGGACGACATGACGGCAAACGTGCAGCTGGTGGTTTAAAAGGGTCATTGTGCAGTGGCAGGCTTGGGTTGGCACGTACTTTCTCCAGTAACTTGCCAGTGGCAACCTCTCGTCTGATATGAGGAGGAGCGATATTGATCAGAACTGGAAGCCATGGGGTTCGGATGCAGGGTGCCGGAGATGATGCGCATGGCGGCATGTAACTGTGTACCCACCAGTTTGGTGGGTTATGATCGACTCCATACTGGTGCACAGTACTCCGCCACCGAATACAAGGAGGCAAGAGCTGACATCCGCAGAGTTGGAGCACGAGCACCCCATGATGAACCTGCCTGTTTGCTAAGAAGATTGTTGCATGTCTTAACTTTAGCTGCTGTCTTCTTCAGGTGAGCATGGTAACTCAGTGTGCAGTCTAAGGTCACACCTAGATAGACCGGTTCTACTTCATGCTTCACCTTCTGACCATTTAGATAAACGTTCTGTTCTCAGGTTGTGCTGGCATGATGAAGATGGAACAAACTGGAGACTGTTTTTATGACACTTGGCTGGCGGCGTCAAGTCTCATAGTAATCAGGTAACTTTACCATATCCTGGTTTAAGGTGGCATCGAGCTCATGAAATGTCCAGGCCTGGGTACCGCAACAGATGTCATCTGCGTAAATGAACTTTCGTGACTCCGTTGTTGGCAAGTCATTGATGTAAAGGTTGAACAGGGTTGGAGTAACCCATTGCTCTGTCGTCTCCAAGCACTTGTCTTCTCCTGCCTATCACGGAGGAACAGTTCAACGATGCCTGTGACCCAAGGTAGAAGGACCCGTGATACCGTCAGAAGCAGGCCGCTTTGCCATACCGTGTTGTGCGCCGCTGTTAGGTCGAAGAAAAAAGCACCTGTTTTCAAGTGTCTCTGGAAGCCATTTTCAACAAATGTGGTCAGCGCAAGTACTTGGTCGCATGTGCTATGGCCTCAGCAAAAGTCGGCGTGCTCGGGCTCAAAATTCTCTCCATGTTGGGCAATATGCGCTGTAGGACCAAGCACTCCAGTGCATTGAAGCACACCGACAATAATGATATGGGACGATAGCTTGATGCTTGACTTGGGTCCTCTCTGGGCTTTAGGAGGCCAATGACTTTTGCGGTGCACCATATCTTCAGTAGCCTCCCTTCACTGATGACCCTGGTGAAGAATTTCACAAGCCAAAGCTGAGCACAGGGGCCAAGGTTTTTCAGGAAATATGTTGTCCTAGCCCGCAGCTGTTCCACACTACCCAGTGTCTGTTTCAGTGAATGGTTCTGGGCAGCTTCTGATCTGGTGTACATGTTTAAACATACGCCATTCGTTCCTCACTTGTTTTCGCACCTGTTTCTCCAAAGGTGCTCTGGCCACTTTCAGTAGGTGTCCGGCTACCTGGTTGGGTGTCACTGAGGGTCGGCAGAGTGCAGGTGGCTGCTGCGCTGATCCAACGCGTCAGAGCAGACTCCAACACTTGCAGCTGGAGCAGGAAAAGCTCATCCTCTCGGTCATCTCCTCACATCTGGCTCGGTGAGCAGCGTCCAGTGATTCGGTCAGATGGTCAGCGACATCTGGGTCACCAGATGCCTCAGACTGCTCAAGCCAGGCAGCACTCTCCACGTCGAGACAGGGGATGTAGGCCGGGCAGCAACCACGTGGGATGGCTCTGCAGGCTGTTTTGTAGATAGTACCACAGAAGCGACGGTAGGTCTCATTTCCTGAGATATGCCGGGCTGGTATTGTCACCACACCCTTCTCCAGCGGTATTTTCCCGGTATTTTTTCCAGTCGGCCTTTCGGAAATTCCACTGCTTCTTTTTGGAACGCTTGACAACTGGGAGCTGTAGCCCAATATGGATCAGTGATGGTCTGTGTTGGCTGCGTGGAAAGTTATCCAAGACTTGGCATGTTGCTGGCTGAGGATGGCCATGAACTGAACTGATCCAGCACAAGTCAGCAGAGTACTCACGGTCCCATCTAGAAGAATGGTATGTGCCTCCCTGCTTAGCATCATAGATAAGGGCGAGGTCGTTGCGAGATGCCCAGTCTGCAAGTTGTTCACCGTTGGTGTCAACCTCCTTATACCCCCAGTCTGTGTGATGGCTATTGAAGTCTCCGACGTAGATGGCTGGGTGTGGCAGGCTTCATAGAACCTATTGGTTCCAATTGATGCTTGGACGCTTGTGAACATTTGCCAGCCAGAAACCGCCAACCTGGATGGTGTCACACAATTCAGTAGACATCAGCTGAATGGCATCTGCAATATCGGACCGAACGTATGTGGCTCGGCCGTGCCACATGGCACAACAGGTCGAAGCCGTCCATTCTGGAACGCCCGGCTTCAGCAGTTGCTACATGGGTCTCTTGCGAGCCAATGATGTCGATCGTATGTCGATGAGCAAGAACACCGAGTAAATCACGCTTGGCAGCTAACAAACCCTCCATGTGGAGTTGGAACACGTGTAGACCTGGACCAATGACGCAGAAGTCACCAGGCTGCACGTTGGGGTTGTCGGTGACGACAGTGCTGGGATTCGTTGAGCTCGTGGAATTCAGCTCGCTGGTGGGATCATTAGCTTCCCTGACTGCTGTCAGGTACTGGCGGGTGGCACGACGGGGACGCAGATCCATTGCCCCCAAAAGCCCCATCGGCTTTTTGATAAACTAAACCGACTGAGCTCATTCGTTCACTCCCCACAAGGCACTTTCTCCAGTCCTCACACACTGCTGACAATCTGCGGCAAAGAGACGCTGTTGTTAATAACGGAGTTTTCTGTGAATCCCTCTAAGCTCTGCAATATCTGTGCGGCCCAGAAGTTGAGTCTGGGACTAAGTCTCTCATTGGCCCTGGCTAATTCCCCTGATTACAATCACGGGGTATTTCCAAACCCTGGCTTCATAGTGAAAGGTACAGAGTTAATAGGCAGCACATAGGCAATTGGTTGTTACCACAGGAACCTCCCCTTGCACTTATCCTCACTTCTTATGCTGTCGATGTTCAGCTTTTGATGCTTTTCACATCTAAAAATGTCTCAGAATCAAAGTTACCAAAAATAGTTGATTCCAGCCCCAAAAGGTACTATGGCCTTTCCCCTACAGAGGCAACTTCTCCATAGCCAGGACTCTGAGCTCTGCTGCAGTGACGCAGCTTTGAGATTATATTGATTCCAAGACATGATATTTTTACGACACAAAAGCCAGAGACACTCAGCACTGAAGTTCCCACAGTACATTAACTTTGTCCCTTGTGTGTGTGCTCCTGCAAATGGCCGGGTTCCAGAACTTACCAGCAACGATACAAAATGCTACACAGTGTAACGAACTTGCTGGCTCCTCGAGGGTAATATCTCCCCGTGCCCCGGCTAAACTGGAGGGGAAGGATCTGGCCAGTAGAGGGTGCTGTGCTACCAAAGTGAGCATCCATCCATCCATAGCCCCTAGTGTATGGGAACAGGTGGTACCATCCGGAGGATCCGAGGGAACCAGACTCAGGGCAGGGACAGAAGCTGTGTGAGCAGGAGCAGCAGGCTGGGAACTGGGACTGGGAGCTGAGAGCTGAACAAGGAAGCAGCCCATTGCCTGTGGCTGGCAGGACAACACAGAGCAATGGCCTCCTGGTGGGGCAATTATGGAGAGGTTACATGGGGATACACAACTGGAGTTGCAGCTAGCAAGGGATGTGAAGGGTAACAAGAAGGGTTTCTACAGGTATGTTAGCAACAAGAAGGTGGTCAGGGAAAGTGTGGGAATCTTACTGAATGGGGGAGGCAACCTAGTAACAGAGGATGTGGAAAAAGCTGAAGTACTCAATGCTTTTTTTGCCTCGGTGTTCACAGACAAGGTCACCTCCCAGACTGCTGTACTGGGCAGCACAGTATGGGGAGGAGGTGAGCAGCCCTCAACGGTGAAAGACCAGGTTCAGGACTATTTAGAAAAGCTGAACATGCATAAGTCCATGGGGCCGGATGCACTGCATCCGAGGGTGCTGAGGGAGTTGGCGGATGTGATTGCAGAGCCATTGGCCATTATCTTTGAAAACTCGTGGCAATCGGGGGCGGTCCCAGACAATTGGAAAAAGGCAAATATAGTGCCCATCTTTAAAAAAGGAGAACCTGGGGAACTACAAACCAGTCAGCCTCACCTCAGTCCCTGGAAACATCATGGAGCAGGTCCTCAAGGAAACCATTTTGAAGCACATATAGGAGAGGAAGGTGATTAGAAACAGTCAACACGGATTCACCAAGGGCAAATCATGCCTGACCAACCTGATTGCCTTCTATGATGAGATAGCTGGCTCTGTGATACGGGGAAAGTGGTGGACATCATGTACCTTGACTTTAGCAAAGCTTTTGATACTATCTCCCACAGTATTCTTGCCAGCAAGTTAAAGAAGTATGGATTGGATGAATGGACTATAATGTGGATAGAAAACTGGCTAGATCATTAGGCTCAATGGGTAGTGATCAATAGCTCCATGTCTAGTTCACAGCCAGTGTCAAGCAGAGTGCCCCAGGGGTTGGTCTCGGGGCCGGTTTTGTTTAACACCTTCATTAATGATCTCGATGGTGGGATGGATTGTACCCTCAGCAAGTTCATGGATGACACTAAACTGGGGGGGAGAGGTAGATACACTGGAGGATAGGGATAGGGTTCAGAGTGACCTAGACAAATTGGAGGATTGGGCCAAAAGAAATCTGATGAGGTTCAACAAGGACAAGTCCAGAGTCCTGCACTTAGGGCAGAAGAATCCCATGCACTGCTATAGGCTGGGGACTGACTGGCTAAGTGGCAGTACTGCAGAAAAGGACCTGGGGATTACAGTGGACGAGAAGCTGGATATGAATCAGCAGTGTGCCCTTGTTTCCAAGAAGGCTAATGGCATATTGGGCTGCATTAGTAGGAGCATTGCCAGCAGATTGAGGGAAGTGATTATTCCCGTCTATTCGGCACTGGTGAGGTCATATCTGGAGTATTGCATCCAGTTTTGGGCCCCCCGCTACAGAAAGGATGTGAACAAATTGGAGAGAGTCCAGCAGAGGGCAACGAAAATGATTAGGGAGCTGGGGCACATGATTTATGAGGAGAGGCTGAGGGAACTGGGGTTATTTAGTCTGCAGAAGAGAAGAGTGAGGGGGGATTTGATAGCAGCCTTCAACTACCTTAAGGGGGGGGTTCCAAAGAGGATGGAGCTTGACTGTTCTCAGTGGTGGAGGATGACAGAACAAGGAGCAATGATGTCAAGTTGCAGTGGGGGAGGTCTAGGTTGGATATTAGGAAACACTATTTCACTAGGAAGGTGGTGACGCACTGGAATGGGTTATTACCTAGTGAGGTGGTGGAATCTCCATCCTTAGAGGTTTTTAAGGCCCAGCTTGACAAAGCCCTGGCTGGGATGATTTAGTTGGGGTTGGTCCTGCTTTGAGCAGGGGGTTGGACTAGATGGCCTCCTGAGATCTCTTCCAACCCTAATCTATGATTCTATGATACGGTTTCTCTTACAGCCGGGCACTGGGCTGGGCTAGGCACAGTTGTGCTGTTTTACTGTAACAAAGCCCTTGTGTGGGGGGCATTCACAGCTTTTGAACAGATTCCCAGTAGAGGAATCCTCTGTTACCCAGAATACGTGAGGGTCTCTGGGGGCCCGTAGACCCCAGTGCTGGGAGCACAAAGTGCGTGGCACAGAGCTGCTGCTAGACCCCTGCATGGGCGTTGATGACAGTGACTGGATCACGTTTCTTGCAAAGATCATCACGAAATATCCTTCCATTTTGTTGTAAGCCTATTTCACAAGTGGGCATTGTTCAGCTGCCCTCGCTCCCATGGAGGAAGCCAGATCCTCGCCCCATGTATCAGTGTTCTCAAGCCAGGCACACACGAAGGATAGGCCATAAAGGCAACTTGAGAAGGATTCATTGGCTTAAAACTCCCTCTTCTCTCACAACATTTCTACCTCCTATGGTTCCGTCGGGCACCCGGGGTCACTCGGCCAGAAGGAGATTAGAGAGCAGCTTCGTTTTGTTCGGTTTGGTCCATTTCATTTCTTTGCCCATTTGCCAGCACTCTCCGCAGCCAGGTTCCCCAGCTGAGTGGCTTTTTCACACAGCTTTAGGACTGCCTCCCTTTAATGGGTGTCTGCGTCACAGCTCTCCTCTGCAGGTTATTCCTCTGCCTGGGGGTCCCCGAGCCAGGCGTACAAACAGGACCAGGGCCCCATTGCGGGAGATGCTGCTCTTGAGAGAGTCCCCATCTTCAACAGCTCACAATCTGAATATATAGGCCAGACAAAAGGGTGTCAGAGCCCAGGCTCCAACCTGAAGCAGGAATGTCTACACTGCTAGTTTGAGTCCCGTAGCGGGAGCCGGAGTCAGTTGACCCAGGCTCTGAGACTCGCTGCCTCGGGATTTTTTTGTAGTGTAGATGTACCTTAAGTGACTTGCCCATGGTCATGCAGCAGGGCTGTGGCAGAGTTGCGAATTGAACAGAGATTATGGGAGAGCCAGGTCCATGCTCTCCACCTTTCCTATGTCACCTCTCCCCTACCTGCGGCCCTGGGCTGCCTCCCCAGCATTCCTCTCTAGGTTAGTTTGTTCAGTGCTGTGGATGTGGTATTGCCCTGAGGGAAAGCGAAAGCTGAGAGGAAGGGATGTGGGTTGCCTCGCTCTGAGGGTGGGGAGCATCTTTGGGCTGAGTGTGGCCTGGGGTTCTCAGTCTAAACATTAGAGCCCTGGGCCAGTTACTCAAAATGCATCTTGGAGGGGTCTGATTAAGAGCAGAACCACCGAATGCTCTGTGTGTGTGTGTCTGCATGTGTACTACAGCATGTTCTGTGTGTGTGTGTGTACTAGAGAATGCTGTGTGCGCACAGCAGAATGCTCTGCATGTCTCTGCACGTGCCCTGCAGAATGCAGTGGATGTATGTGATGGCCCAGGCGTATGTATACAGAGCCTTTCTCCTGTAGATCACCAGCTAACACACTCGGCTCCGCAGTAGCCCATGTCTGGCTGTGTGCAGGAGAACTGTGAACACCACCTGGATGGTCTCAACCCACACCCTAGCGGACAGCTGTACATTAGGGTAGGCCCCGTCAGAGGTGGGGTCAGCTGGCCCTCCCAGGAGATGGAACTACGTGGTCTTTGCCAGAAACAGTCCCTCCAGGCCAGGGTGGAGGCCTGGAGGCTGGACAGGGGTGGAGGACGTTTGCTCTGCTGCTGCATCTACAGACAAGGAGCTTTTCCCCACAACTATGTTTGCTCAGAATAGACCCCAAAGGACCCATAACCCGGCCACTCTCCTGCTTACCCCAGCGTGTCTGTTTCAACAGGGGAACTTGGACTGAATGTCTCCACAGAATTAACCTTGCTAAAAAAGGCAAACCCAGCTGCACTCTGGTGGCTGCAGTAACGCCCAAGTCCTATTTTATCCTAACAATGCACCACAGGGGATTAGCAGAGCAACCACTGGGGCCTCTGATTCCCGGATTTTACTCTCCAAGGAACGATTACCAATAAGCCGGCTAATGAACCGTGAGCTTCTGTTTTCCTGGAAGGAGGTGGCCTGAAGGCCTTTACCGAAAGACACCCATGTTAGTTACCTGTTTCAGTCTGAAGTACTACATTGCAGAGATGGGCGGGTGTAGGAGATGGTTCCTGGAACATACTGAGCGCAAGTTTCTGAACTCACCCTGAGACGTCTTGAGAGATAGAGACTTTGACTGCCAAGAAATTCTGCTCCCATCAGCTGTTTCTTCACACGAAACAATTAACTAAATGGATCAAAAGTGACCAGCTGTGACACAGGCACTGGGCAAGAGCATCCTGGGAACGTACCCAGTTAACGAGGTTCTGGGAAATGAGCCTCTTCTACACACATGCTGAGAAACTGCTAGCTTGGAAGATTATTAGGGAAATTTTGGGACTGGAGAGTGGGGGTGGATTATAGGGGGGAACAAAATCTTGGCATGTTTCTGTGAGAAAGTCTCTGGCCTTTGTAACCAGGTGAAAACAGAAGTGCCAATGGGGGGAGGGGAGCGCACTGCCCACTACGTCAGCATGGCTTGGTTGGTGATGCTCTTTCCTTACCCACAGGATGCTAAAGGTTCATATCCCATCATTCAGGGGTAACAATCTCTATAGAATGGAATCACATCTCACAGTTTGGGCTCATGGAATACAGCAATGCAGGAACAGGGGGGCTGCCGTCCTTCACGTAAGCCGTCTGACTGAGCTCCTGTCTCCAGTGCCCACCCAGGCTGAAGTTCTCATCCTCTTGGGGACAAACGAGCAGAGAGGATCACTAATGGGAGACAGCATCATTCATCTCTAGGCCACCTGCTTCTGATGCTTAGATGGTTCTTTAGTGACCTGCAGCCTGTCATGGGAGCAGGGATCTCAATGCACAGCTCTTCAGTAAAATTCACAGTTGGGCGGTGGAGGTTGGGTGGGCCATGAAGGCTAACACCCCCTCTGTGTCCCAAAGGTGCTGGTCCCATTGGGGCAGGGTGGATGCTATGAATACACAGGGCATCTCCGGCACTGCCAGGCCAGCTGTACAGCCACTATTTAAAAACAGCTGAGCCTTTAGAAAGGAGTCGGAATTGAAGGCACAGTCCTGGCCAGTGCACCCAGCACTCAAACTGCTGTCCGAAGCTAGATTTGTCTTCAGTCTCTTACCCACTCCCTCCTCCTCCCATGTCCGTCTGCACGGGGCATCCCACCCACGCCTCTCTCCCTAGCTGCCCCAGCCTCTTCCCGCAGATACTCAGCCCTCCATAACCACGAGTGCTCAGGGCAGACCAGGATTTAGAGGGGGGAAGCTGTGAACCTGGGAGCACCTCAGGCTCTGTCTGTGTCCAGCAGCCTCTCCTGGCCTCTCTCCTCAGCCCTCCCCTCACCCTTACTCTCATCCACTTTCTCCCTCCTCCATCCTTTGTCTCTCCTTAGTCTCCCTCGCCCATCACAGGGGAAGCCCACGTGAGCCCCAGCCATGCCGGCTGGCTCTGTGCATCACTCAGTGGCTCCTGCCCCTCTCTGCACCAGACAGCGTAGGATGAGGAGCGGAGGTGATGCCTGCTCCTAGGCTAACAGCTGAGCAGTAGGGCTAGGAGCTGCTGAGAGCAACTTGCCCTTGCCCTAGTGTAACCCTTCTGCCAGGTGGAGCTGGCAGCAACCAGGGCCGGGTTCAATATTTTTGGGTTCCTTTTCAACAATACAACACAGAACTGGCTCGAGCCCCCACCCAGCAACCTGGGAAATTTACATACCACCCCCGGGTGCCTCTGAGAGGCAATACTTCCCCCCTCGCAAGCACAGAGTCTGAGTGTGGAAAAGAAACTTTTAATGAAAGGAGGGAAGTCACCTGACATTGATTAGGGAAAATGCCACACGCAGGATTCATAATCATAAAACTGTGAGCAGGACACCCATCGCAGAGTGCATGGGGCAGAGCCTTCCGCCTCGTGTTCTTGAGTTCTACAACCAACAGTTCCTTTTCTGTGCCCCTCTCCACTCCCTCTCCACACCCCACTCACAGTGATTGTCCTTGGTCAGTGAGGACCCAGGGCTCAGAGGTGCAGCTGTGTGAGTTCACCTCCCACCCGAGGAAGACGGCACCTGGCTTGCTCCATCAACTGAGCATTTGCTCTGGCTGGCCACCTTGCCAGCCGCTGCTCCTCACTGCCTGGGTGCCCCACCAGCCGTGGTTCCTCTCCGCCAGTCGCCTGCTCGCCACTCCTGCCGACTGACTGGCCGCTCCAGCCGACCAACCATCAGTTACCTTCTGCTGCCAGCTGCCTCTCTGCTGTGACCTCTATAGGTCAGTCCCTTCGTGATTTTTTGCTCTCAGCAGAAACACGGCCCCACCATAAGTGATTTCAGCATTTAAAATAACAAAAGGCTCCTAATGAAGCCTATTTAGCTCTATCTTTGAACAGTGGGGAGAAACAGGTTAAACCAGACCAGGGACCCTTAGGGAGAGGCCACACCTCCTGGCTGAGACACCTGTCCCCACCCCTTTTACTTTCACAGGGTCTGGCATTCGAGCCCCTGGCTTAGCAAGGTCTTTTCAGCTGCGGGTGGCCCCATCACTTGGGACAGGTTAAGCACAGTTCTGTTCCCCTGTATTCATACAATAAAGACAACAACACTGATAACAGTATCTCACTCTCCCCGCATTGAGTACTACAGTGATTTGTAAGCCAACAGCTGCCTTTGAGCACTTGATCACTTTGAGCAACACCACTCTATCTGCTGGATACCTACTCAGAGTTGGTGTGTTCATGTAAATACAGTTTGCTCCTGGAGTCTCTTCCCCTCCCAGCTAGTGGTCAGGGGAGAGTTCATTCAGACCCTGCTTACACTAGCATGGGCAGGGCACCGGGGTTGGTAGGGAAAGAAACAAGTCACCCACCTCCTGGACCTGACCCCAGAGATGTGCACAGCTCCCTTCCCACCCCCCAGGACTCTGCCCACAGCACACATGGGGGCAGGCCGAACTACTTCGAGATGTAGCTCGAGAGTTTTGCTCCTCAGATCACTTGGTGCATTTTCAAACCCTTCAAACATTGTTATCGCTCTGCCTTTCCCCACCGGCGAGACACTCCTGCAAAACCAGCCCACCAGGGGAATGCAGGGAGGAGGCAGGGTCTGGAATGCCATTCTCCCTGCCCAGTTTCCTGGTCCCCCCCCCAAGGAAGGTTTGACCAGACAGCTGATTCTGAGCTAGTGCTGAGCCCAAAAAATCAGAATGGTTCATCTGCTGCCAAGAGCTAAAACACAGAGAAAAGGATCTCATGGAAATCCCCCCACTCCTGGAATGCCTATCCCACTTAAGGGGACACCCCTGCCCCCAAAGAGAATTTGAGAGACAATATGGGCATGGGGGAGTGGAGTGGAAGGATCACAGCAATGCTAATTACAGAGAGCCATGCCCCGGAAGCTGTTCTCAGCTGGTACTCAGCCCTCAATCAGCAAAAGCACCCTGCAGTGTCAGTCAGCGCTAGAGATGGACAACAAGCTGGGACTAAGGTTTAGCCCATCGGGTTTGAAAAACTCAAGGCTGGATTCATCCCTATTGTGACATCAGTGGATTCACGCAGGGTTACCCCAGGGATGGTTTTACCCTGGAGAACTCAGGAGACGTAGCATTGGCAGCTCTCCAAACAGGGTGTAAATGAGCCCAGCCACACTGAGGCTATCAGAGAGCCCAGTGCAGCCACTTACACCAGGACTGAACAGGGCTTAGTGAGTTCTTGGCAAGAGAAGGGCCTGAATCCCCCTGCCCTGCATCTGGAGTTCATTTACACCTGTGCCCAGTGGGCAGGAAATGTCCCCAGACTGGCAGTGTCTCACCCGCCTTGTCTCTCGAATATCCTGGGACCAACACGGCTACAACTACACCCAATCTGGGAGGTTGGTTCTCCGGGACAGTTGGGAACTGGGCTGAAATGCAGAGATACTGACCAATATCCCTATAATTAGGCTGTGGCTGCCCTCTAGTGTTAGCACAGAATCACTGTAGGTGATTACCCCTAGTCAGAGGTTTTGGAGAAGTCTGTTACCAGAACCTGGGGAAGACCCTATCCTCTGCTCCCTCCCCATACTGTGGCTGTCCTCTTGTTGGGGGGGGGGGGCGGTGGGCTGAACCTCCTCACTTACTGCCCCATGGCGGCACGAGATTGCTACACTTCTTCAGAAGGGGCTTGGCTTTTCCCCCAGGAAACTCCAGCTTCCGTCAGCTCAGGGAGATCCCCCAGTTCCTCTCCCACAGATCTGCCCCTGCTGTGCCTGCCCCCCAGTATCCCATGGATTGTGCTGCCCCACACACAGTGTCTCTGTCCCTCCTGGGCCTGAGGGCATGGGGGCAGGGTAAGATGGGCCATGCAGACCCTTGGCCCCCTGGAAGGGTTAAGCAGGCAGGACACCTCCCTTCCTCTGAGCTGGTCCACTCTGCACTCACACAGCTAGGAGCAGCTGAGGGAGGGGTGGGGAGCAGCCAGACATTGGTGGCAAGAGGCTGGCGTTTCTTCCAGCAAACAGGCTGCATCAGCAGCCATTCATCGCTAGGGCACTGGATTATTGAAACCAGGGCAAACCCCTGCGACCACGGTCCCTTGGCAGGCCTGGCTCCCCCTTGTCATTCCTGGCCTAGCTGCTGTGGTTGGGCACAGCTGCCTGCTCAGCCGAGGGGCTTTGTGCTTGGTGGCATTTCATTAGGTCGGCCTCTCAATTATTAGGCTTGTGTACTAAGGTCAATCCTAAGCGCCCCAGTCACAGAGCAGGACCCCTTTGTGCTGGGTGTTGTCCCCTGATCCAGCAAACCAGAATTTCACAGGGCCCCAGGACACCCTGCACGCTGGAGGAAGGAGCTATCTCCTGGCAACCCCCACCATCCCATCTGCTCCTGAACTATCCTCGCCCCCAACGTGCCCATGTCCGGATTGGGCTGTCGAAAGCGACTGTCAAAGCAGACGTGCTGCATGGGAGCTGAGCATGCTGGCTTGCAGCTCAGGTTAGGGTTCCGTCATTTATCCCAGACGTGAGGTAGAAATGACTGGTTTGTCTACATGTGTCAGTAAGGGAGGCAGAGGGGCCAATCAAGGAGGTCAAGGGGAGGCTGGAATAGTGGATGCCTCAGGTGTGTCACCCCCTCCAGCATGTCCCTTTCTCTCTCCTTCGTCCCGGATTGCCACCATTTTCCAAGCAAACACATTTTTAAGGGGGAGAATGACGAGAACAGGGAGGCAAATTCCTTCCCTCTTCCTCCTTTGGACCCAGTCTCGGCACCTCTCCACCCTTCTCCCTTGCATCCCTCTCCCATAGAAGAAAACAAGTGCATGAGCAGCCCCTTTCTTGAACCCCATTCCCTTGACCTGCCCATGGAGCATCCCAGATCCCTCCCCCACAACCAGCACCTCTAACCTCATAGAGTGGCCAACAAGCTTTGCTTACCCCATAGTCTACCTGCAATTCCAGGGGCCCCTTATTCCACTCCAGCTGCAGCACAGAGAGTGCCCAACTAGTGAAATAATGGAACAGCCATTCGGATCAGAGAGCTGTCTAGAGGGCACACCTAGTGAGTGCTCTCTAGATCACCCCATCTTTATAGTTGTAAATTCCCATTCGAGTCCATGCATTTTGCAATGTCTCCCTGTAATCATTAGTCCTTAAGTGGTGATCATCTTGGGGTTTTCTGCTATCATTTGATTATTGTCGGGTATCCCATTGTTATCAGATATGTTCTCGTCTTTGGGGGTGCCTGCCTCACCTCTGAGGTAGTCAATGCTGCTAACACGTTTAGCATCAGATACAATGGATGGTTTTTGTTTGTCTTCTGGTGTTTCCAAGTAGGGTGACCAGATGTCCCAATTTTATAGGGACAGTCCTGATTTTTGGGTCTTTTTCTTATACAGGTTCCTATTCACCCCTCCCGACCCCCTGTCCTGATTTTTCGCACTTGCAGACCCCCACCCCGATTCAGGTCTCTCAGCACCATCATGTTCTGGGGGGACACAGAGAGAGACGGGAGCCTGGGCGCATGGGTCCCATTCCCTACCACCCCCACTCCCAAGGTGTGGGAGCTGCAGAGCCCCTGAAGGAGTCATCCCAGATGTCTGGGTCCCATTCCTCCCCCACCCCTCCAGGAGCTACAGAGCCCCTGCGTAGCTGTCCTGGATTCTGGATCACATTCCCTCCCTGTGGGGCTGGCAGCACTGTTGTCCCTCTCCCAGGAGAGCTGCCTTGGACACCTGGGTGGCTGGGTCTGTTTCCCTTGCTGCACTCCCCACCCCCACCCCTGGGCCTAGCAGCACTGTGGTTCTGCCACTGGAGTGTCCTCCCTGAGGCCTGGGTCCCATTCCACCCCTGTGGGGTCTGGGACTGGGGGAACATGCACGCGGGGGGGGGGGGGGGAGGGTGTCAGAGAGATCATAGTGAAGAGGGCGTGGGAGGGGTCACAAAGAGTGGAGGGGCAAGGGGCCATGGGGGATTAGGGAGGGTGAGGGGCTTGGCGAAGTGGAGGAGAAAGAAGCTGAGGGGGTTATAGTGGTGGAGGGGGCACTTGGGGTTTGGAGGTACTAGGAGGAGAAGTAGTTAGGTGTGGAGGGGTCTGGGAAAGGGAGAAGGCACTGGGGCATTGCCGGATGGGGTGGGGTGGGGGAGCAGCAGGGGCACCAGGGGGGAACTGAGGAGGGCAGCAGGGAGGTCACCAGGGGTCCCACTTGTGCTGGATGCCTGGAATCTGGGAGCAAAGGGCCTCTTGGAAAAGTCCCCAGCTTCTCCGGCCTCCTCGTACCCGAACTGGCACCAATTGGTGACCGACACCATGTCTGACCTTCCAGGAGAGCGGGGTCACAGCCAGCCCAGAGCATGACGTCTGCATGGGGGTTAGCTCCCATCCGGCCCCAGGGCAGGGAGGCAGACTGGTTGGCTCGGGAGTGTGTGGAGGGGGAAATGGGACACGGGGCCTTTCCTCTGTAGGGGACACCAGCTCCAATCCAGACCCCAAGCAGGGAGACGGGCAGGCTCAAGGGGCCGGGGAATGGGACACAGCACCCTGACACTGAGGGGTGCTTTGGGGGAAATTTCCTGATACACAAAGATGATCTGCTCCTTGTAGGTCCTGAACCAAGTCTCTGACTCCCCAACTGGGCATAGCGATGGCACAGGTTGTACCTGCCCAGGGAAAGAGCTGTGACGAACGTCACCTCATTCAGCCCCTGCCTTTCCCCACCCGAGCCAGGGATAGCATCCAGCTCCCCGCTCTCTAGGCCACTAGACCAGGGGTTCTCAAACTGGGGGTCAGGACCCCGCAGGGGATCGCAGGGTTATTACATGGGGGGTTGTGAGCTGCCAGCCTCCACCCCAAACCCCGCTTCGCCTCCAGCATGTATAAAGGTGTTAAATATATAAAAAAGAGTTTTTAACTTATAATGGGGGTCGAACTCAGAGGCTTGCTATGCGAACGGGGTCACCGGTACTAACGTTTGAGAACCACTGCACGAGACCCCTCCCCCTTTGAGAACCAGGGGTAGAACCCAGGCATCCTGGCTGGGCCCGGTACCCGGTCAGTTCCTTCGCTAGGGCCAGGACAGCCTCTCCCGGGGCGTCTCCATCCTGCTGCACCATGGCAATGTCACAGAGCACCAGGATCTATAGAGACGCACGCTGAGCAGGGGGGCGTGGGCAGCCAGGTACCGCACTGGCTTCATCAGCGCCTGCTCTCCGGGCAGAGCCCATGACAGACCCCTCCCCCATCCCGCCAGAGCCAGGCTGGTCCCCAAAACCCTCCTGTGGAGCCAGGCTGCTCTCAGAACCATCCCCCAGCAAGCGCCCCAATCAGTGCACTTCTCACCCGCGCATTGGCCACTTGGCCTCTCCAAAGCAGCGCACATTGAAGGCAGAGACCTTGAAGGGGTGACCCGGGCAAGGTGCATCCTGAACAAGAACAGGAGCAGGGTGGGAGAGTGTTATAGGAGGGGGAGCCCCAGGCAAGCAGGAGAGGGCCTTGTGGGTCAGTGCACAGGCTGGGGGCTATGGGGGGCGCTTATTGCTGAGTAGGTGGCTGGAACATAGGTCCTTTTGACTGGCCGTTCCCAGGACATTAAGGGAGGAGAACAGCCTGGCTGTGCTAAATCCCCACCCCCCCCGTCCATGCCCTGGGAGTCCTGGCTTCTAGCCCCCGACTAGACCCCAATCCCCTCCCAGTGCTGGGGATAGAGCACAGGCATCCTCGTTTACAGCTCCCCCCATGAGCTGTGGTGACTTCTCTATCTCTGGCCAGGTTTAAATCAAGATGGGGTGTTTTCCTAAGAGATCTGCTCTGGTTCCAGCAGGGATTAATTCAGGGCCTGGGTCAGGCAGGGGCCAGATGACATGATCACAGGGATCCCTGCCAGCTTTGAGATCTATGAGAGCCTGGAGCTGTCAGCAGAGACCCAGGGTAGCTCATTGTAAGGGCTGACAGCACCATCAGCTGTGGATGCCTTGGTAGGAGGAGGAGCCAGGCTGTTATCTCCAGGTGGACAGGGAGTTTCACCACCTGCAGCTGATCAGTGGGTAAAGCAGGGCCAGGAGGTTTATTTAAGGGCTGGATCTAGGCCGGGCTCCCTCCTAGGGGGAGGGCTATGAGAGAGAATCCCCTTCAGAAACTGCTGCAGCTTGCAGCTAGTTTGGGGTTTTCCAGACCTCCCCGCTCTGCTGGTGGGTGGGAACAGTCTTCTCGTTTCCAGCATCACCCGATAATGCCAGCAGGAGGATTGTCCTGTGGACTCTCCAGTCCCTACAAGCAAGACCGGGAGGTGAGCAGAGGCAGGGAGGGAGTGGGGGAGCCTGAATATCTGTGACTCTTGTGTGCGTTGAGGGTAAAAGTTACTGTGGTTAAACTCCTCTTGCTTTGCCTGCTGTGCGGTTCCCAAAGGGTTAAATTATAAACTGGAGTGACCACGGGGATCCCTGTATAGAACAGCCCCCGCTCCCCGCCCCAGATGTGGCTGCATCTCAGCACCAGGCAAGGGAGGTCCCCGTATAAACAGCCCCTGCGCCGCATCCCAGAGGTGTGAGGATTCATACCTCTGATTCCAGAATATGTGGCCATTCACTGTTGTTATAGAGGGAGGTGATAATGGCTATTTGTCTATAGATCAATCACAGACCTGAGTGTGTGAAGAGCTTTTCTTTCCAGCTAAGGGGAAGGAGCAATTAAATGCCCCTTTGTGTAGAGATAGCTGTGAGCAATGGGGAGCCACCACCCGAGACACTGGGCCGCATGACACAGCCGATCAGAAGCTCGGGCGTGTCTCTGGGACCGGTTGTAGACGCAGAGGCTGAGGGACAGGCTGTGTTCTGGGCAGACAGTAAAGGAAGCCGGGCCCCTGGCAGGAAGCAGAGAAACAGCTCCTTTGGGCGTGGGGCGGGCCGGAGAAGCAGGCTTGGGTTTCAGAGCAAGGAAAGGGCCTGGGTGGTTGATTCCCTCGAGGAACAGGACTGTGTGTGTTCACCGTGAGTGACTCGGATTGTGCCAGATGGAATCAGTTCAGCACAGTCCCAAGTAATGGGAAACCATGGGGGCCAAAGGAGTTACCGTAATGTTACTGATCATATGTACCTCATAATTCCCCTTCCGCCCCCTGGCGCTACCATAATGCTGCTGACAATGTGCACTATAAAAAGGGGACGCTGGTACTGTAATCACAGGCGCCAACTTTCCCCGGTGCCGGTGGGTGCTGGCGCTGCCCCGCCCCCGGCCTGGCCCCAACTCCGCCCCTTCCCCAAATCCCCCCTGCCCCGTTCCCGTTTCCTCCCCTAAACGTGCCACGTTTACCCTTTTCCCCCCATCACTCCCGAACCACAACCCCCCCCCCGCACCCTGACGGTGCCCCTCACTCCCGACCCGCAGCCCCCTCGCACCCTGACGGTGCCCCTCACTCCCGACCCGCAGCCCCCGCGCACCCTGACGGTGCCCCTCACTCCTGACACGCAGCCCCTTTGCATCCTGCCGGTGCCCCTCACTCCCGACCCACAGCCCCCCCTGCACCCAGAGAGTGCCCCTCACTCCCGACCCGCAGCCCCCCCCCGCACCCGGACGGTGCCCCTCACTCCCAACCGGCAGCACCCCTTGCACCCTGACGGTGCCCCTCACTCCCGACCCGCAGCCCCCCCCCCGCACCCTGACGGTGCCCCTCACTCCCGACCCGCAGCCCCCCCCCCCCGCACCCTGACGGTGCCCCTCACTCCCGACCCACAGCCCACCCCCTCCGGTACCCTGACGGTGCCCCTCACTCCCGACCCGCAGCCCCCCCCCCCCCCGCACCCTGACGGTGCCCCTCACTCCCGACCCGCAGCCCCCACCGCACCCTGACGGTGCCCCTCACTCCCGACCCGCAGCCCCCCCCGCACCCTGACGGTGCCCCTCACTCCCGACCCGCAGCCCCCCCCGCACCCTGACGGTGCCCCTCACTCCCGACCCGCAGCCCCCCCCCGCACCCTGACGGTGCCTCTCACTCCCGACCCGCAGCCCCCCCCCGCATCCTGACGGTGCCCCTCACTCCTGACCCGCAGCTCCCCTACCATCCTCAGGGTGCTGCTCACTCTTGACACACAGCACCCCCCGCACCATAACGGTGTCCCTCACTCCCGACCCGCAGCCCCCCCCGCACCTGGATGGTGCCCCTCACTCGCAGCCCCCTCGCATTGTGATGGTGCCCCTCACTCCCGAACCGCAGCCCTTCCGCATCCTGCAGTGGTGAAGAGAGGGAGCTCCTGCTGGAGCTGGGGTGGGAGGGGGGGGAAAAGAGAGGGAGGGAAGAGCAAGCTCCTGCCAGAGCGGGGGGGGGGGGGGGGCGGGGGAAGGGAGCACAGTGCCCCCCCCCAAAGGGATCATAGTTAAATTTCTGTGCATGTCCCTGGATAATGTGCACTTTGTTCAGGGACAGGTGCTCCCATACAGGGGTTGCCTCCCAGGCACTATAAACAAGGGGGAGCCCATAGGTGCTATTGTAGTGCTGCTGATAATGTGCACTTCCTATGGCCCCCACCCCCAGGTGCTACTGTAATGTGCTGCTGATAATGTGCATGTCATAGGGTCTCCATCTTGGTTTTGGGCTTCTATGTGCTACCATAATACTGCTAATAATGCCCATGCCATAAGTGGGCCCTGATGTTGGTCGGTGCCACTGTAGCCCACCCAACAATGATCCCAAGCGACCCAGCTGTGCCACCTCCTGGCTGTTGCTGTTCCCCCCACCCCTCCCCTTTCAACTCCTTTTCTCATTGCTGCTCTCATATCAGCGCCCTGTTGTTCCAGGGGAGTAGGGTCACATCACCAGAAGAGCACAGCCCGCCTGGATGGTATTACCGCTGGAGTCACTAGAGCGGAACAGGTTAAAGGGTGCAGTGAGGGGTTGCTCCCTCCGAAAGCCCAATGGCTGTTTGACTCTGGGCTGGATTCTGCTTTTGATTCCTGCTCTGTAACCCCCCTGACTCCACTTCAGACCAGATATCCCCCTACCCGTCAGTCCCCATTGGGTCATTCTGGTTTCACGGTCTCATCGGAGCACCATTGACCACTGTATAGCCCGGTCTCTCCAGGAGCCATTCAGGGACCAGGGCGCTTTGCTGAATTGTCACAACACGTTTGTAACCCTGTCGGTATTTCCATACCTTTGGGGGCGTTTTTAATTCACAGAAATAATTCTGCATGAAGAGAGATGCTGAGACCGAGGCATATCTCCTTCCAGTCAAAGTGGTATCAAACGCCAGACAAGAGGGCGGCCCTTATTTAAGGGCAAGGGGGTGGGGAGTGTTGTAGGAGCAGCAGTGATCTGTATGCTATGTATAACTTGTTACTCCAAAGGTCTGTTACACCCCACCCCCTCCTTTTGTCTCCTCTCCCTCTGTGAAGCGGCTTTCCCCCTCTCCTCCCTCCTGGAATGCTAGTGGGATGAATGGGCTGCTTAAACAGCTGGAAGATGAGAAGAGCTCCAAGGTAGACAAGATGTCTGGGTCTCTAATTAGGCAGCGATCACACACCCAATGCATGGACACTGCCCAAGGTGGAGTGTGACCAACCAGATGCAGCCAAGTCATCTCTAGTCGCAGGCATAAGGAGCAGGTCCTTAAAAGGGGAAGGAGCTGTGGAAACAAGGGTTAAAGGATTTGACTCTAGGCCTCTGTTATGTCAAGGCAGAGTACGGTCAAGCTAACTCTCAACTCTCATGACACGAGACTTGCGAAAGCAGGATCTGTGTCTGAAGCGGGTGGGAAACAACAGCGCAGAGTCAGTGTGACCTAGTCTTGAAGATAGCGATGTTTTGAGAACAGAAGTGAGACAGAAGTGAGAAAATACTGGAATGGGCAGGACATAACATGAACTGCAGATGTTTTCAATTAATGCACGCCACTAAATTGTATAAATGCTTGTGTGAGAGTGTTTGTACTTTGGAGAAACTGAGGCAGAGATGTTCTCTGTCTGCTGTATTTCTTCCCTGTCAATTGTCTGAAATAAAGCTGTCTCTGGTTTTGTTGCATTCTAACCTGAGAGTGAGGATTTATTTTCTTCCACAATTATGGTGCCGTGACTCGGATGGTAACACCCGGCTGAGACAGAGGCAGCTGCTGTGGACTGTCCCTCTTCGAACCCCAAGGCACCAACTCAGAGGTAAGAGACCTTTTGAAATCTCTACGGGGGTATCGGAGGAGGACTGGCCATGTAGCCATCTGTCCCTTTTTGGGCTCACACCATGCGAACCATTTGATTTTGCAACAGGACCAGACGCAGAGTGGTGTTGGGGAATTGGGTGCCCCATGTAAGGTCAGTGATATGCGTACGCGGGGCTGGGAAATGTGTTGTCGTCCCAGGGTAAGCCAATGTGTGGCTTAGGTCAGACCTATTTTGGGTTGGGGGGTTGTGGTGACCCCCCCAGGCAACGGCGTTGTGGTGATGTCCTCAGAGAGGTTGTGGTGACCCCTCAGGTAAGAACCACAGCTGTGTTCAGTCCGGCTGGAAAGATTAAGGGGTTGTGGTGATCCCTGATTACGGGTGTTGTGGTGACGCCCTCAGAGAGGTTGTGGTGACCTCTCAGGTATAGGAAATTGATGTGTCATGGTATGAATGAATATATACATAGGCCTTGGTGTGTGTGTGCGCCAGTGTGAATGAGGGTCACCGGAAGACGCCCCAAGCTCCCTGCGAAGCTACAAGCTCGTGACCGGGGATGTCTCTAACGCAAGCCCGGTGACCGCACCGAAGTGGACCGGTAAAAGGTCCGGACTAAGGCGGCTGTCTCTGCACGGCATTGACCGGTGAGGGGCCTGCCTGGGTCTAGGGTTGTGTGTGTCTATCCTTTCCTGTCCTCTTTTCTCCCTCTCTTCTCCCTGCCTGAAGACGGGGTCTGAGCCACTGACTGGTCTAACCATCTCACCGGAGGCAATCGGAGTAAGTGGCGCCGTCTCTCTGAGACTAGCCGACGCTGTTTGCTGAAGGGGGGTGTAGGAGGGTCGTGGACGAAACCTTTCCTGTGTGAGTGACCCGAGGAAGTGGTGTTGTAATTTTAGCTTTATGAGCCGCTGACTCAGCGGACAGGGCACCCTGTACGCTTAGGGAATGGGTGGGAATCAGTCCAAGTCTACTCCTGCTCCACTGAAGGGCACACCTGCTTATTCTATGTATGTGCATTATAGTCCTGGGACTTAGAGAATTGGAATTTTTACAGGCGTGATGATCCATCTAAACAAGTCCCAGTAGAAGGTACCTTCGATTTAAATAAGATCATACGTCTTAGAGGTGCTCTCTAAGCCACAAAGTGTAGGATTTAAAAAAGCATCCGGATGCCTCCCTATTTCAAACTATTTTGTTAACCCCCTCAGCTTCTTTATTTTCCCAATTAGGTAAGGCCAAAAGCAAGGAAGGAAAGGAACAAGTTAATTTGAAAAGGCAGCTTGGCCTAGAGATAAGGAGAAAGCTGCTTTGCGTTCAAGGTCAAGAATCGACACAGGCCATGCCAAGCACTAAAAACAACAAAGTTTAGAGGCTGCAGAAATGGAAAACAGACGAAACAGAGAAAGGAGGAGCCGAGCTTCGTGTCCCTGGAGCCCTTGTGGTTTGGGGACGCTGAAGAAGCCACAGGCAGCTGGCCTGGACTGGAATACCGAGCAAAGGTCTCTGAAAGAGATGTCCCAAGAGACTCCAGGGCGTAAATAACCCTCTCAAGAGGGGAAGCAAGTTGAAGATTTGTGCAATGTACCTGTGGATAATTTGAGCGCAGAATAATCTCCCGTCCGTCTCTCTTTTGTTTCTCTTATCCCCGGGTCTGGCCAGCCCGGGCAGCATGTCTGTGAGTGTAAAAGTGGGTCAGGGTTTGAGCACTAACAGTTTTTCCTTCCTTTAAGTGATGTGGGAGCATTCCCAGCACTCTTTGTTGTTGTTTTACTATTTTATTAATATAGCTTTAAAATTCATTTATATGGTGTGTTCTCTTTATCTCCGCCCCTACGATCCTGTGGGCTCAGCCTGATCAACTGAGACCCCAGCAAATTGGTAACGAAAAATCTGTCACAGTTGGTGTAGAATTGAAATGGGGGGAAGCCCTGCAGCGTGCACACCATCTATCTGTTTTGCCCTTGGTAGTTCATATTTGCTTTGTCTGGCACTGTTGGTATTACATGTTGAGGATTGAATGGAGGTGTGCCCTCTCTCAGACGCAGTAGGTCTGAGAACTGGAGAGGGGTTTAGCATACCTCGCTCTTCCCCTACGGGGAAGGGTGCAGTTGGGTCTACCCCTGGTCATAGCAGGACTGAGCAATAAGAGGAAATTGAATAGTTAAAACGCCAATTGGACGTGCATTCTGTGCAGGTGGCAAGCCTCACGGGGAGCACTCGGGCGGCCCTTGTGAGAATGTTTAAGAGAAGAGACCAGGAAGGGTGGGGGCTGATTGAGAAGCCCACCCTCCTTGCTGAATTGGTAGTGGAACAAGCTGGTGCCCATGGAAAGAGACGGTTCAGTGAGAAATTAGGATCGGGCCCAAGCAGGCAGGCAATAGATAGACTGGAGAACATGTTGGAAACTTTGAGGGCCTAGTAAATTAGAGGCATGGGAAATTTAAATCCCTGGAACAATAATTGAAATGGTAAAATCTGAGTTGATTGGGTGTCGGTTTGGGAGATAAGCAAGTGATTTAAGGAAAGAGAGTGAAAAGTTAACTCTGTGGTTGCTGGAGGGAATTTAGCAGTTGAACTTTGTAAAAATGTTAAAAGAAAAAGAATTCTTGGTTTCTTTGCAACCATTCGGAAGGGATGTAGATATGCAGTGTTACTTAATTCAAATCCTATTAGGCTCTAAGGGGCTACAGTAAGTGGTGTTTTCCTTTCAGATCACTGTGTGTTTTGAAAGCAGGAGTAAAAGCAATCAAAATTCTGGTAAAGGTTAATGGTGTCCAGTTTAAGTAAGAATCTTTAAGCTGTGGATAGCTTTGGATCCAGAAGCAAGCCAGAAAGCATCTGTGTTAATACAAATTACCTAGCTGATAAAGGTAAAAGTCACTGAAACCTGGTCTGCCAATGAAACAAACACAGGAAAAACTGGGGTAATTCCTCTGTTTCGCCTGCAATCAACAAGGGTATTTGTATAAAAAGAAATATTTTAAGCAATGATCGATGGCCCCAGAAGGGGTAGACATATGTTCTTTTTGTCTTTCAGAAAATCAGAGAAAGCTGATGCCAGCTGAAAAGCAATCAACATACCATACATTTACTGGCACAATAGGAATTATGTTTTGTGTTCCATGTCCTGTCTTGTGGTGTTTGTCTTGTGGCCAAAACTGTTGTGTTTAATATTTTCATAGGACCGTCTAGTTCAAAATCAAATAGAAGTGTTAAATCAAAATGCAGATACTTGTATTATTCAACACAGTGTTTTGGATAATATCAGAAAATGTGATATACTAAAGTCTAATACACTTGCTAAAGTAAGAAAAAGAAATTCACTGGCAGATCTTTTAAGTGGAAAAATTGTTGTTAAAATTGCACACCAATAGACTTTGGAAGCAACGACATGAAAGGTTAACCCACTCCCCATATTGCACATGGGATCCTTCTGGCTACCCCAGATCTCTAGCCAGAGGGCTGGGAAGGGAGGAAAGCTATTGGACACCAGAAGTTGTACCGAGTGGAGTACAAAAGTGGGTGTGCTTGCCCTGGCTTGTTGATCCAAAGCTCTGTAATAAAGTCATTTTACTGGAAGGGTGAATGTGGCATACATTGAATAATAAGGCTAAAGTGCTGTATAATGGACAATTTGTGTATGCGTTAATTTGGAAAAAGGCGTGTAAGAGTGGAAGTTTCCTTTATAGGTTAAAAGAAGCCAAAAAGGGGAGAAGAAAAAACAGAACAAGTTAACTCAACACTGCAGCTAGCAAGCTTAGTCCAAAGATAAGACACTAGCCCTGCTCAAGGACACTGCTCCCAGTTTAGACTTGGCTGACAGCCAAGAAAAGGCGGGGCTTAAATGTGCCCAAGCAGCTGTAAAATCTGCAAATCACTGCCAGGCATTAACGAAATGCGTTCGGTTTCTTTTCTCACAGGTAAAAGAAGCGCTACCCAAAGACCCTAGCAGCCCTGCCATTCGTTGGAACCAGGTGACTGGGGCTACATAAAGGTCCACCAATGAAAGACTGCTCTGGCCCCACGCTGGAAAGGCCCTTACCAAGTCCTGCTAACTACCAACACCGCTGTGAAGTGCCAAGGACCGACTGCCTGGACCCATGCTTCTCACTGCAGGAAAGCCCTCCACCTCGAGATGACTCCACTTCGACTACCGATCGGCCCGTCTCTCCTTCTGGTATTCCTTTCCCTCCTCTTGAACAGCAGGAGAAAAGGACAAGGTGAAGTGCTAGTAACCTCTCCCTTGTCCACTGATGATATTATTGTGCCTTCAGCATTTGCTACAGAAACCAAAGCACTACAGGGTGACGTGCTGGCAACCTCTCCCCTGGATGATACTGAACCACGACTGTTTCGGGAAAGAAGAACAAGGAATGCTCGCTCCGCTGAACCTGCCAAGGCCCAGGAGTTCCTGACTTACGAAGGACATTAAGAACGGGCCCTGGTGGAAAAGACGGAGTATTGTACACTGGCAAGGAGGAAGTTGTGGACTCTTTGCTTAGGAATGTGGTACTACTTGGCATTTAGGGTTTCTCCTAGGGGCTGCACAGTGCGCTGTTGGGCAAGTACCTTGGGAATGTACTGCTCTCCCTAATTGGCTTTCAGATGAGGAATACCAAAAGAGCCTTATTGCCACAACGACTGCCCCTGTTATTACCACTACCACCCCTTTCGCATACTCCGATACAGACAAAACTATCTATTCTGATGAAACCCAATGGCCAAGACCCTCACATGTTAGCGATTTATTTAGGTATTCAGAAAATTTATTTTTTAAGGTTCAAAATATCCCATATAAGCAAACAATTGAGTGGAAAACAGACTGGTCAGAGACGATAGAAGTATATGATATTCCTACAAATGAGCTTCAAGAATTTGAAATTAAAATCAGTGGGTTTTATAATGGTGTTGATATAATGGCCATTCTAGGGGTTTGTAGTGTATTCAGAGGAAGGGGCCCTTACTGTTATCTAGTTACCGGATTAGTAAGTAATCAGACTCATACCCAGAGAGTGTGTTCTGCCACTGGAAACTTTACTTGTATTGAAATAATCCCAGTGACTAGCGATTTAACCTGTACCATATTACAATATACTCCTTCCTATGCTATTAATGTCAATGTCTCTTGAAAGAATCTGAGAATATTGATCCAACAGATGTGGTATAATGCTATCCCTGAGAGAGACGTATTAGGACATCGAATCACAATAATTAACGCCACATCGGGGACTGTGAAATTTACCCTGCCCCTATCCAGCTTCCAAGTTACTTCCATATATTCTAATTGCTCTAAGGGGGCTGCTATCCGGCTAGCACAGCAGAGGGCCTGGGTCTCCTCTAGGAAGAAAAGAGATTTAGCTGGACACTTATGGGATGGTGCAAATAGTGCAGCAGCAATTTGGAATATTCTTAAAGGCCAACAACGTGATGAGAAATTGGGGCAATTGGAAAAGGCCACTGGTCTTATCACTGGAGCACAGCTGACCCAGGTGCAGGCTGGAGTTGGTGAATTACATGTTATTTCCGCCCTTAGTTCAATGACCTAGGAGCTGTTGACAGAGATGGTATTAAATATCACTGAGGCAGGAAAGGAATTGCAGTGGGATCTAGCATGTTCAGAGATTCAGGAGTTCCTGCATGACCAGCTGATGGCCATTCAGAGGGATCTTGAGCATTAGGCTTGGCCCACTGCCCTTACTAGTGCTTCAGGAGTACCATCTGATTTGTGGCCTGGAGACCTACTTGGAGATTTTCAGGATGGATGTGCAAGTACTTGCAGTGCTCCTTCCAGTCGGGCCAGTCAGAGGAGTTTGGGCTCCCACATACTGAATCCTGCTGGGTCCATGGGAAGGATGCATGTGGGTCTGGATTATTCACTATGACAACTGGGAGATTAGACCACCTGGTATGCCCAGCCGATTTGTTGTTAGTGCTCCTGGAATAACACCCGATATTTGGATTGGAATAGGGAATCAGTGGACATTTTAGCCCTTGGAACCCCCACTGCTTCAGTGTGTAAGGAAACTGAAGCAAGGGGAAGTTGTCAGTGTTTGACAAGGTTTGTTGGGAAGGTAGGGGACAAGGAACTACCTTCACCGGACAGCTACTTTTCCAAGCTAATGATAGCTGTGTATATGTTAAGGCCGCCACTTTGCTAGATATCCATTTTAATCTTACCACGACGGCAGGAAATCACATTATTTATTGGCCTGCAGACAAAGCCCTACAATTAGACTTTAGGTATCAAATTTATTTTAGTTGGACCACTATAATATCCGACCAATTTCAACATTTGCGCTCACTTCTATCAGAGATTCAGAGAATTTCTGACTTACAGGGTAGCATGTGCTTCAGAATATAGATCAAATTAAAAAAACATGCTTTCCATATAGCCTATAGAGTGTCTATTTTGAATACTAATTATGATGTAATGTGCTATGTAACTAAGGCAATGAATCAACCCCAGCATATTATTACGATGGGAACGCTAATGTTTGTTTTGCTTTTGTTTAGCATAGGAATGTGGTGGTGTTGTTGTAAGAAGCGTAATAACAAAAATGCCTTTCGTGTTCATACTAATTATGCATTATCGTTATATCCAGCCAAGATCTAGGAGACCGGTCCTGATCCTATTGAGCTAGAAACAGAAATACAAGGCATGATGTAATTGGAAGTTTAAGAGTGTCGGTTGTGCTGGGGAGAGCACAAAATGGGGGGGACTGTGGAAACAAGGGTTAAAGGATTTGACTAATGGCCTCTCAGTTATGTCAAGACAGAGCACGGTCAAGCTAACTCTCAACTCCTATGACGTGAGACTTGCGAAAGCAGGATCTGTGTCTGAAGCGGGTGGGAAACAGCGCAGAGTCGGTGTGACCTAGCCTTGAAGATAGCGATGTTTTGAGGACACAAGTGAGAAAATACTGGAATGGGCAGGACATAACATAAATAAACTGCAGATGTTTTCAATTAATGCACGCCACTAAATTGTATAAATGCTTGTGTGAGAGTGTGTGTTCTTTGGAGAAACTGAGGCAGAGATGTTCTCTGCCAGCTGTATTTCTTCCCTGGCGATTGCCGGAAATAACGCTGTCTCTGGTTTTGTTGCATTCCAACCTGAGAGTGAGGATTTATTTTCATCCACAGGGCCATGTGCTCCGTGCACTCACCAGCTTGTACCTCCCGTGAAGGCCCTTTGCCCGGACCGCCTGGCCAGCGGTTCGCCGCGTTGCATTCCATCGCGCCTCGGGAAGACTTGCCTTCATCACACCATCCATCGCTGGGCTGTGGGACACTTACCTTGAAGGATCCTGACATGTCCAGTGCCGTGCCTGTCCTGGGAGCGTGAGTATGCGAGTGAGTGTGAACCTCCCCTCCCCGCACCCCCGGTTCTTTTGAGCTTAGCTGTCAGTATAATAAATGTGCTGCTTTCTGCCAAACTCTGGTGGGTCATTAGTCCTCCCTAAGCTTACTAGCTGGCCCGATTTCGGGTAACAGGGAGGAGCAAAGACCGGGTTTACTTCAGCAGTGAATGTACCGACCATTGAAGGCCAATGTCCCAGGCTTCTTTAAGAGGTGCCGGGATCTGGTCTATTCACGATGAGCTTTTTAAAGAAGGAACCCGCCTATAATTAACAGCCTATGTGGCTGGTGGCAGTGCTGATAAATGATGGCGTCAATTGCTTGACTATGCTTTGGTTTGTTATGAAATATATAGAAGAGCTCAAATAACCAAGATCAGTCAGGTTTATTGCGGAAAGTCAATAACGGCATAGTACAGGACGAAAAGTTCAATAAGGTACCGTGACAGAACGCGCCCCTGTATTCACATCCGACACACTATTGTAAAAATCTCTGTACAAAACATGGCTGCTTGAGGTACCATGTGACAAGTAAAATTTGTTGGTCAATAATGTCACGGTAAACTGTACGTAGTGACATTATATGTAAAGTTCTGAATGTAAGTCGAAATCGATATTATGTGTTTACCGGACATGTCTGGGGAGTGGGCAAAGCTGTTTCTCAAACACAAAAGACAAGTCGATACCCCAGGCAGGTGTCATCACCTATCAAGTGCAGGGCCGGATTAATGCAGGGGCTTTAGGGGCTGCAGCCCAGGGCCTCGGGCTAAGGGGGGCCCCGCAGGCCCGTCAGCCGGATGCAGCCCAGTCAGCCGGATGCAGCCCACTGCTTCTTTTCATCCGGTCTGTGGTAAGCCTCAGCGCACCCATTCAAACCCGGAGCCATGAGCGCCGGCTCGCCAACGTGCCCTTGCGGCATCTAGGTGAGGGGCATTCGGGGAATCTGTGTGCACCGCCCCCAGCGCTGGCTCCGCAGCTCCCATTGGCCGGGTACCCCGGGAGCTGCCCGAGGTAAGCGTCTCCCGGCTGGAGTCTGCACCCCAATCCCGTGCCCCAGCCCTGGGCCCACTCCCGCACTCCAAACCCTCAGGGGCTCCACAAAAATCGAATAGCCCCGGCCCACAGGAGAGTTAATCTGGCCCTGATCGAGCGGTCGTTCTTTGGCAAGGAAGCAGGGCAGGAACACACAGATCTGATCTTGGCAAATGACAGTATGAAACCTTTCCCCCACCAAACTCTGTGTGTCCTTGCTTTCAGCTGGAAAGAGCTTTTAACCGGGGTCACGCTCAGGAACATGGTTTCCAAAGGGCGACTGAGCTATGAAAGAGGGGCAAAAACATCCCAAGTTATCTCCTCTTGTCCATCTCTCTCTTTCACGTAAGCGGACAAAAGCAAACAGCCATTGGACCTCGGGAGCGAATCCTGCCCTGTAATTTGGTCAGCGACGCTACTGAAAATGTGTGGTAAGAATTTCACCTTGAACCATGTCTAGTTTACGCTGAGAACTAGGAAGCGTTTTATGATTCTCGTAACCATTTCTGACCATAACTTGTACTTTTTAAAAAATCTCTTTGTAGTTAAATAAACTTGTTTTGTTCTTTAATCACCATTCATCCAGCGTTGCGAATTGTGTGGGGAACTCCATGTAAGGTGGTGTAGCTCAATGCCCTCACAGAGGCAACGGATCGAATGTATCTGGACAGTGTGGAACAGACCTTTCTGCAGGGAAGCGTCGGGATCACCGCGCACGTAGCAATCGAGGCTGCTGGAAGCCAGAGCGTGGCCGGCGTTTGCTAACAGGCCGCCGGGGTCTGAATCGCCGGACCACGGCCGTGGCGATACACAACGTTCAGGGTGTGACCTGCAAGTCGTTTGGCTGTTTGTGAGCGGCCCTGCTGGGGAGCCGCAGCGGCAAGGCATTGCGAGGCACCCCACGTTGCAGGGGAGGTTGTGTATTTCTAGGATGATTGTACAAGTTATAAAACTCTTCATGTCACTAAAATCCAGCCCATCAGTTGGTTTCAATTCTTCCACTTGTTACTCCTGGGGGAATTCTGCACCCCTGTGTGTTTGCAGAATTTATGTCCCTCACAAATTTCTTTGGTTCCCCACAGAACAGAACCGTAACTAGGAATTTCTGCGCCCAAGGCAGGGGCGCAGAAATTCCTAGTGGCTCTCCCCTCCGCCGAATTGCCGCCGAACCCGCGGGACCGGCGGACCTCCTGCAGGTAAGCGGAAGCGGCTTCGGCAGCAATTCAGCGGAGGGTATTATTAGCAGCCTCGGCGGCAGGGCGGAAGCGGCTTCGGCGGCTGCTAATAATACCCTCCGCCGAAGCCGCTTCTGCTTGCCTGCGGGAGGTCCGGCGGTCCTGCGGCTTCGGCGGCAATTTGGTGGAGGGTGCCTTCTCAAAAGAGACCGGCGGACCTCCCACAGGTAAGCCGGGGCGGCTTCGGCAGCGGGGGAGGAGTGGGCGCCCTTGGCTGCAGGGTTTTGCTTTCCTGCCAGTTGTGCGCCCCAAGGCAAGTGCCTCAATGGCCTCGCCCTTGTTACGGCTCTGCCACAGAAAAATGACTTTTTGATAAGGAAGCCACAAGAGCGGTCATGCAACCTTCCCAGCAGCATGTTTTGGTGTCCCCGGCAGCCGGCAGAGAGGTAAATCATTGTGGGGCAGGGGGCAGGACTGGGGAAGACCTGGCTGGTAGCTCCTACCATGTGCCGGGCTCAGCTGCTAGTCCAGGGGTGGGCAAACTTTTTGGCCCGAGGGCCACATTGGGGTGCAAAACTGTATGGAGGGCCGGGTAGGGAAGGCTGTGCCTCCCCAAACAGCCTGGCCTCTGCCCCCTCAGAACCGTCAACCCATCCAAGCCCACCTACCGCCCCCTCCCAGGACTCCCGTCCCAATCACCCCCCAGTTCCCCACCCCCTATCCAGTTCCCCTGTTCCCTGTCCCCTGACTGCCTTCCTCGGAACCCCCAACTCATCCAACCCCCCCACTCCTTGTCCCCTGACCCCCCCCTCCCAGGACTCCCGCCCCCTATCTAAGCCCCCCTGCTCCTTGTCCCCTCAGTGCCCTGACCCCTATTCACACCCCCTGTCACCTGACAACCCCCCCCCAGGACTCCCATGCCCCATCCAACCCCCCCCCACCCCCGCGTTCCCTGTTTTCTGATCGCTCCCCGGGACCCCTCTGCCCCTTATCCAACCCCCAACCCCTTTACCATGCCGCTCAGAGTGCTGCCCGCATGGCATGGCTCTGGGTGAGGGGGGACAGGAGGGGAGGGGCCAAGGGCAGCCTCCCTAGCCGGGAGCTCAGGGGCTGGGCAGGAGGGTCCCGCGGGCCATAGTTTGCCCACCCCTGTGCTAGTCCCATCTGGGCTGGGGGGTATGGGACTTCCTCTTCCCCTGCACGGCATCCGGGGTCATGTCAGACCCACCCCCAGATGTCTCCCCCAGCTGTAGGAAGTGCCGTGTGCACATCCTGCCACTCCCACCCCTGCACTTTCTGCACCCATCACTCTTCAGCTGCAGGGGGAGGGATCACTGTAGAGGGAGCTGCTCCCCCTGTGCCCAACCCAAAGCCCCCTCATACCCAGACCCTCCTGCTGAGCATCACCCCCTGCACTCAGAACCCCCTGATGAGCCCCACTTACCCAGCATCTGGACCCCTCTCCCTTCCGAGCTCTATCGCCCCACACCCAGACCCCCACTTCCGCTGAGCCCCAACCACGTTCACCTGGACACCCCTCCCCTGCAGAGTCCCATTACTGTTGCACCCAGAACCCTCCAACAAGCCCCTGTGCATCCAGGTGTCCCCGCCTCCCCACAGCTGGATCCCCCACTGAGCCGCCTTCACCCAGATTGCCCCACCCAGAACCCTCTCAACCCACACCTGGATCCCCCCACACTAAGTCCCTCTAGACTCGGACCCTGCCTTGCCAAGTCTGCCTGCCCACAGCTGGTGCACCTGGCAAGGAGGGGCAGAGCTCTGGGCTGTTTCCGGGCCAGGCTCTGTCCTTGGGCCTTGTCAGAGTTGGGTGCAGCTTCACCGCTGAGTCCTGGGGGGAGCCGCACAGCGACCTCCCACCTCTATGAAGCCAGTGGCCCGGGCTCCCCAATGCCATGTTGAAGCCTCCACATTTATTTGACAAATTAATTTTGCAGATTTTTAAAATATTGAGTACAGACTTTTTATTCTTTCAGTGCAGAATTCCCTCAGGAGTAATTTGTTCTATACCTTTCAGTCTCCTTGTTTTGGATACTAGCATTCCCAGGTACCGACCCCCAAAGGTACCTTTGTAATTTGTACCGGGGTAAAATAGAAATGCAATTGGATTTTTGACAAGTGACCTATCTGCTTATGTCACAGGCTGAGCGATGCTATCGAACATGTAGATGACCTCCTTTGCATCGCCCGGGGGTTCAGTTCGGCCCGCCTTCCGGTTACAACACAGAGCGATCCCAGGGCCGCTGCAATCCACCTCCTGGGACTAGGGGTTTCCTTGTTTGATGGGTTACCAAAGGACTCGGCAGCTAGTCACAAATCCCCGCATTGACTCTGGTCTGGTGTCTGACACGAGAATATGTCAATGGTAACTGGCAAGGGGGTACAGAGGGGTTACAGAAACCTCCTGAGTTTGCTATGAACGTTCTGGTTTTCCCAAAGCATCTCAGGTGAGTTCTCATGCCAGGGACACACTAGTCATTAATATCGTGGTCCAGTGTTGTACAGACACTATGGAAGGAGTTTTGTGTGTATATATTGGTAATATGCGTTTAAACTCCGTAAGGCATCTGTGTCTGGAAGTAAATGTAGCATTGTAAAATAACAGAACAAAGTCTATGTAATAGAGATGTGAACTCTACACAAAAGGAGCAGGCAGGCGAAAACAAGCCCTGGGGGATTATCCTGCCTCGGCGTAAAGACAATGAATGTCGGGGGTATATACAGAAGGCTCCCCTTCAGCCCGCACCTAGCAAGGGAACGGACAGCGTGGGTCGCAGGCAGCCTCGGTTGAAAACGCAGCAGCAGACTTTGGGGGACAGAAAAGTCTTCAGTCAGGAGGTTAACCGGAGTGTTTGCATCTCGAAAGCGAGCTGTGAGTTTGGTCATTTAGGTAATGACTTGTTCCCGACATTCCTGTTAAACGCTGTTCTTTGTTAACTCATTTTAGTCTCATTTTCTGTAATCTCAGCCCCTGCGGTCAAGCCAAGTGCTGGTTTTGAGTTGAATCTTACAAGCCCGTGGCATGTACTGTTCCTTGGGGAAAGCGTTTGGGGCACAGGCTGGGCCCTGTACCGGATGTGTGCGGACCTAGCTCTCCCTGGCCAGGGAATGGGAGGGTGCAGTAGGTGCTGGTCCCTGGAGCAGCCCTGCTCTTGGTGTGTAATAAAACAACCCCCTTTCCCCCGGCTCTTTGTACCAGGCCAGTGCCTGGGGTAATAACAGCCTGGGACCGAGGCTGGATTAGTGCTGGCCTCTGCCCCCAGCGTCTTTGTTCTGGGTCTGTGCGGGGTTCGGCTCAGTGACCGGGGTCCTAGTGCAGCAGCCCGGACTGGGCTGCCTCAGCGCGCCCCACCCTACACCCCCGGCGTGGGAGCAATGGCCCGAACTCGCGCAGACGCTGTAGCTGGAGGGTAGCCAGGGCCAGGTGGTGGAACGTGACGCGGCGCTAACCAATCCCGCACAGTCATCGGCGCATGCGCATTCGGGAACAGCGTCCCATTGGGCGCCTCCCCAGCCAATGAGGGGGCGCCGGCGGGGTACAAAGCCGGAAGCGGCTCCCGCGCGAGAGAGCGGCGGCTGCTCCAGCATCCAGAGCCAGGAAGGAGCCGGAGCGGCGTCTGCGGCGCGTGTCCCGCCGGGCTCCTGTAGCGCGGGGCCGGGCAGGGGACGAAGGGCAGGTACCGCCCCCTCTGCATTGGGGCTGCGCGGGAAGACGCTAGGGGCTGAGGGTGGTTTCCCGCCTCGCCACGGGAATTAGTTACCGACCCTGACCTCTGGTGCTTTTTGGGAACCTTTGTAACCTCCCCTCCCCCTCCCCCTCCCCGTCTTTACCCATTCTGGCCAATAGCCATTAATGGACTTAAGCGCCTTGATTTAAACAAAGCCTGCTCCTGCCAGATGGTGTTATGCCAATTTAGTGACTTAGGCAGCCCAGTGGCGCGGGGGCCCCAGCCTGGCCTCGTCTGCTCTGTTGCACTGCAGCAAAGCTCCCCTTCCTCTCACTCTCTCAGCTCCCAATCAGCTGTTTGCCGGGGATGAAGCAGCATCTGCTTATCATAGACAAACCCCAGTTTTTGCCCCAGATCCCCATTATGCCATCTTTAGACTCAAATCTGAATTAGTCCCAAAATAGTCATTGTAAGAGCAGGGGCGGCGCCAGCTTCACCAGCTTTTCTGCTGCCCTAGGCAACTGCCTAGGATCACCTAATTGTAGCACTGACTAGCAGTTACTGAAATAATGATCAAGTGATCTCTAAGGACACCATTCCTTACCCATCCTGGTTAATAGCCATTTAAAGTTTCAAAAAGTTCAATGAATAGAAGATTGTACCATATGTATTAAAGTTATAACAACCAATAACATTCCGGGGGGGGGCGGCACAAAAAGTTAATGCAGCCCTGGCAGCCTCATCAGCTCTCCTAGCTGAGAGCCAACAACAGCCTTTATTATGCAGAATGCAAATACTTTAACTCATGCAAGCCCTGGGTGTGTTAATACATCTACTTCCCCCAGTGGCCTCTGGTTGCCAAGGGGGAGGTTCTCACAAGGTTGTTCATACTATGAGGCTTTACTCAAATGCAGTGGATTCCTACTACAAGTGCAGTGCAACACAGATTAACCAGTGGAATCAACCACTATCTTTGTGTAAATTCTTGTTCTTGAAGAAACAAAGAGTTCTGTGGCACCTTCTAGACTAACTGGAGCATATTAACCAATAAATAATGCCTCCTGTGGTACTGTATCAAATGGCTTACTGAAATCGAGGTAGATTATTTCCTTTACTTTAAAAAAACCCAAAACTCTCCCCCCCCCCCTTCCTTATTCCCATTTGTACTTGCAAATGAAAACTTCTAATCAGAAAACTACATTTAAATTCTGCTATTAAGATTTCAGCAAGAAAGAGTAAGCAAACCTCAATGATATGTGGAGGTAGAGGACAGGCCATTTGTTTCACATAGACTTCTTTTTCCTTGTTAAGCTGCCACTGTGCAGCCCATTGGTAATATTAGGAGGAGGAGAAGAACAAGTAATTGGTGAAGGAAAAGAGAATGGCAGAAAGACAATAGTTGTGCTTCTACAATGTTCCAGAAGCTGAATGTGGAATCCAGGGTTGGTTGATTTTGAGAGGAAGGGGAGGAAAGAAGAGACAGGGTCTGAAAAATTTAGAGCACTAAGTGTGCACAGCTCTGTAACATAGGACACTACAAAGGGAGATTTTTTAAGGAAGAGAGGCAAGCAACTTGGACAAAGTTATCTGGGTGATAAACTGACCATTCTGTTTATAATCTTGTGACCCTCCCCAGTCTGTGTTGTCTTTGGGATTCCATCTGCTCTCACAGCTTTGGATGCGATCGTTATATTGACAGCTCACAAAACTCCCATTCTTCCTTACCTATGAGATGGGCTCCCAGAAAAAATTCATAACCGCTACCTTAACCTCTAAAAAACCCCTATTTCTGCTGTAGTGCCTGTAGAACCCTGCTACTTTATACAAGCCAGTAACTGCAGCAAAAAACTCAAATATAACATTACTTCCCATTCCTGATGGTCTAAACCACACATTCCTGAATCAAGCACAAGCCGTCTCACCGATGGATGTTCCCAAATTGCTTTGCAACGAGATTCATCAGAGGGGTAGCTGTGTTAGTCTGGATCTGTAGAAGCGACAAAGAGTTCTGTGGCACCTTATAGACTAAACCCCCAAATAAAACTGGTGATTCTATCTCTCCTACTGACATGAGAGTATGTTCTTACGTTTTTCTGATAGGTCTGTGTGGGGCCCTGCCAAGGCTCAGTCATGCCATCCCCCATGATACCAGAGTGGTCAACCATCGGCGAGTGTTGTGGTCGTAAGAATTATATTTTCTCTGGAACAAATTTGCTTAGGCCACCCTTCGCTGACGGAAATGTACGACTTTCCCCCACTGAATAGGTCTACTCAAAATTAGCTTTAATAAGTTCCTTGCTGGATCAGTGACAATACACAATTCACCTGCTTACTCAAGTATCAGAGGGGTAGCTGTGTTAGTCTGGATCTGTAGAAGCGACAAAGAGTTCTGTGGCACCTTATAGACTAACGAATCCCCACTTGCATCCGAAGAAGTGGGGATTCGTTAGTCTATAAGGTGCCACAGAACTCTTTGTCGCTTCTACAGATCCAGACTAACACAGCTACCCCTCTGATACTTGAGTAAGCAGGTGAATTGTGTATTGTCACTGATCCAGCAAGGAACTTATTAAAGCTAATTTTGAGTAGACCTATTCAGTGGGGGAAAGTCGTACATTTCCGTCAGCGAAGGGTGGCCTAAGCAAATTTGTTCCAGAGAAAATATAATTCTTACGACCACAACACTCGCCGATGGTTGACCACTCTGGTATCATGGGGGATGGCATGACTGAGCCTTGGCAGGGCCCCACACAGACCTATCAGAAAAACGTAAGAACATACTCTCATGTCAGTAGGAGAGATAGAATCACCAGTTTTATTTGGGGGTTTTTTCAGGAGTGCCTGGGATTGTTTTCAGCATAGACACTGTATAAAAAGGAATTTTGCAAAAGGAAAGATCATCAGTTCACTCATCTGACTGTTCTGAAAATCATATAAACAGCCATGCCACTCACGAAAAGACATCAGATGCCACAAGCTGACTAGAGTGACTGTTACAGTGTCAGTAGCTGACAAAACAGGCTAAAAGAAGAGAGGCTCAATCCCAGAATTGCTCCTTCTCTCACCTACAAATATTTCAAAGCTCTGCCTCCTAACACACAAGTGAAAGTACCACTGAACAACATAGCTAAGACAAACAATGCAACTTTATTCATTTCATTTTCCTTAATATTTCTGAGACTACGCAGTGCAAGATGTCCACATGCATTAGGTGTACTGCCCTGTTAGCTACATCACCAATTAATTCTTTGCACCGTAAACAATCTATTCCTGCGCACAACAGGGAGGATTATAGTACACAGCTGAGGGCTGAAACCCCCTGTCCCCATGGTATGGAAGGCTGTAGAGGGGGAAAGAAACAGCACGCATAGGGTGACCAGATCACAGCAGCAAAATAGGACCTGCCCTCTCCCTGCTCGGACCCACCATCACACCCCTCTTCACCCCTCCCGGGTGGGGGGGGGGGCGGCACTATATTACTGCACACAACAGTCAATCAATGGAGTTGTAGATAAATCTCTGCATTATGCATACATTTTATATTACTTTGCATTGAACCTTGGCAATATGTTATAGCGGGCCCCTAAGGTAGTATAATTAAGGTAAAAGAAAAATGTCTTTTTTCTAGAAGTAGAATGGGATCTTCCCCCCCCCCCACTTTGTATTCAATTGCCCTGTTGAATGAATGAGGAAGGTGTGGAAGGCAGGCACCTCCAGACAGCTGCAACCCTTGGAGTGGGGATGGGAACCAGACCAAGGGCAATCAAACTTGTCAAGTGGGCTGACTAGAGAAGAGCAGATATACTGACTGCCTTCAGGGAGGGGAGGGGGGAGTTTAGAAGCAAGCACCTTCCTTTGGGAACACCCTCTTTGCAGCGTTGGGACAACCCTCAGCCCAGAGACAAGCAGCAAAAAGGACCAACAGACACAGTCCCAGATTCAAAATCTGGGACTACCTGGCCTGCCCTAGATGGACCATTGGTCAGCCCCACTACTGCCATCTAACAGCATCCTTGATCCTCTCCAACTGTTCCTTCCCAGACAAATCTCATCCTCCTCCTCTGCTTGTCTGAGCTCACCCATCAAATTCGTTCTTATTCCTGTCTGATCTGGGCTTCCCTTAGCCTGCACGCCCCTGCTGATCCTGTCCTGGCTTGGGACCCTCTCATCAGACTTCAGCTACCAGCTCTGCGCCGAGCCCTTACAACACATCCAGGTGCTGGGGGCATCATCCCTGGAGTCAACAACTTATTCTCTCCCCTTCCCAGGGAGACGTGAAAGGGTTAATTACACTAAAACCAGGCGGAGATGCCTACAGGGAACCAGATAGCGGCAAGTTCAAGGAATTATTGGCATTACATGGCATCCAGGGCCCCCCTTTGGCCATGTTAAGTTTAAACTATTAGCAAAATATCCACGAAGTAACGATGGTAGCCAACACCAACCATGTCAACGGATGAGATCATTTAGCTAAGAGATGCAGAAGAAAAGAGAAATGGGCCAAAGTCGAAGTGCTGTGGGAATCCCGTGGAAGTGGGAGAAGGACACACTCCCCCCCCCCCCCCCCCCCCCCCCCCCCCAAATAGTGAAGGCACAAAGAGAAAGGTAGGAAAATCATGAGTAATAACCAAGGAAGGACAATACTTTAAGAACAGCATGTGTCAAAAGCAAATGAGATGTGGAGGAAGACAGTTGTACCATGGTCATACAGCTGTGCTTTAAGCTTCATGAATGCAAACCTCGCATTTAAAGAGATTAAAGGTGGGGCTTTTTTAAAAAAACCTGGATCATTATTAGCAATTGGTTTTACAGCTGATCCTATGACAAGAGATTACACGTAAGTACACTAAAACAAAGATGTCATGGAATTGATCAAAATAACCAAAGAGCACCACCTTTTCTCTATTCCCTTTTCTCCTGAGCTACAATCAGAGAAAAAAGGCTCCAATCCAGTGCCACAAGGAACCTACCTAAAATAAGCAAGCTATATTACATACCTATACCCTGAGGCTTCCTAATATTATTGGACCGGAGACCAACATCCAGTTTGCATTGTCGTTTCAGTGGGTGATACAGTCACAGCCTGGGAGGCGAGATCGTGGGTGTGCACAGGTCCAGCAAGGCTCAGCCCACGGGATCTCTGAACAAATCTAAAACCAACCTCATTTTCTAACAACGTATATTCCTCTACACCTTCTCATCCTGCGGGATCCCAAAACACCAAGGTGCCCTAAAGCTCCTGCAGGCTAATGGGTCAAGCTCATCAGCCCTACTACAGAATTTGAGAAGGCGGCCAGATACTCAACACTACTGGGAAGTGTGAGGATTTTGCCTCATGCTGCGAAGGATTATAGCATTTGATTCCTCCTTGGCTCTGTTCCCTTAGGACACAACCACTTCCCCTTTGCATCTCTGTGGTCTAAAGCAGCCCTCCTGTGTTCCTCTTTACCTCCTTCCTTTCCATTTCCTTTCAAATGGCTAAGTGAACACACAGAACTACTGAGCTCCAACAAGACAAACACGTAACTGGCAGCTGTACGTTTTGATAGCAGCACTGGGTCTCTTCCGATGAAAGAGTCTGTGATAACATGTATTAGCCTGCTTGGAAACTCCTTTGCCCAGCCAAATGTTCTCCCCGAGATAAGCTGAGTAAAACAGATCAGGCCAGGCAGATGTTAAGGGGACAAAAATGAAAGCAAGTGCAACACAAACAGAACTCCTTTTTGAACTACATGCCTGATCTCCATTCTACCATGCCTAGGAGCACGATCAGATGCCAACGAGCATAATGACCTGATGAACAAAAGCTTTGGAGACCCTGAATTCTGCTATTAGTTATAGAGCTCACCCGCCTTGCTTAGGGTCAGATGGTGATCTCATCTTCAGGAGTGTAACAGTGGGGTTATTCCATACATTTCACTGGAGTTATCACCGGCTTTACGCCAGTGTAAATGTAATCAGAATCTGACTCTTGGCATAGAACGGGTAAGGCTGGACATATTAGGCCAGATTCCAGGCTGCTTTGTGCCACTCCTGCAGCGTGTAGGGACTGCAAGGGGAGTGGTGTGGTCCCCAGAGGAATTCCCCCAGTGCAGGGAAAACATATGCTGGCACATGCAGCCCAAACGCTGCAATACCAGTGATCACGCCATTAGTCTTACTTGGCCGGAGGTAGCCATATGGCCGCTGGCTCGCAGACTCTGGGCAGGCTCCACTTTGCCGAGAGTCAAACAGCCCCAGATGCAAATCGCGAGCTGCCAGGCGCGGCCGCAGGGGATGAGCACGCAGCGAGTTTGGTTCCGCTCCCGGCAGGGAAACGTGGCCAACCTGCCTCTGGAACGAGCAAACAAACAAACCCCGCCCACCCGCCGCGCTTCCCAGCCAATCAGGGAAACAGAGGGGGAAAACAGATTGATGCCCGGACAAACCAGCACATGGCAGCAGCCGCCCTCTGGAGGGACGAAAGACCTGAGTCCTCTGCGTAGGGAAGCAGGACCGGCTCTAGGTTTTTTGCCACCCCAAGCAAAAAAAAAATTTGGCCGCTCCCCCTTTTTGTGGCTTTTACACGTTTGCCAGAATGCCGCCCCTGGCAATGTGCCGCCCCAAGCACGTGCTTGCTTTGCTGGTGCCTAGAACTGGTCCTGCTGGGAAACGGGGTGGGGGAATTGCAAAATTACATTTTCTTAATTTTTTGCAAATGAGAATTTCTTAACAGTTCTATTGTCAATAAATGCAGGGCAGCCTGCGATTGCCATTTCAATATCCTTGGGGCACTGTCTTCTTCACCTAGGGAATATGTAATGGCTAGCACCGGGATTCCTGACAATAAGTACTGGCATCAGGCACTGTGCATAACAGACACAGTAGCCACACATATCATTTCACAATCCAGTTTGCAAGCGGAGATGCTATGTGCTGTCTTGGTATTTACCACAGAGGCTCTCAACCTTTTTCTTTCTGAGGCCCGCCCAACATGCTATAAATACTCCGGGCCCCACTTCTTCCACAACTGCTTTTCTACATATAAAAGCCAGGGCTGACATTAAGGGGAAGCAAGCAGGGCAATTGGGGGGGGGCATGGCAGAGGGGCCCCCCCACCCCCGCAAAGCTAAGTTGTTCAGGCTTCAGCCATGGGTGGAAGGGCATGGGGCCCCCAGCTTCAGCCCCACATGGCGAGGCTTCAGCTTTCTGCCCTGGGCCCCCATGAGTCTAACGCTGGCCCTGCTTGTGGCCTCCCTGGGGCGCCCCAGACTCCTGGTTGAGAACTGCTGATTTATCATATGTAGCCTTCCACTCGGGTACAGTTTCAAGTAATATGCCTGCATTTTAGTCCATCAAAAAATAACACCTCCTGAAACAAGCCCATGGAAAGAAAAATGGAATATGGTTTGACAAGAACTAGGGCAGAAGCCAAGATTTTCAGAGCCTAGGACAAGCTCTAGCAGTTCTCATTGCCCCAGCCTGGGATTTGGGGGTTTTTAGATCAACTTCCAAAACCTCTGCTTTCTTCCCCAGACCCAAAGAAGAGCTCAAAAGCTTGTACCTTCCACCAAGAGGAGTTGATCCAATACAAGATATTACCTCAGCCACCTTGTCTCTCTCATATCCTGGGTTCAGCACAGCTACAGCAACGCTGCAAAGAGCCCTGTCTGTCTTTCCACGCGATAGGATTTTTATTCATCATCGTCTGTAATTACATTTGCCATTAGAATGTACCTATTGTATTTCACAGAGCAATGGTGGACATAGAGGGGGAAATTGCTACCGAAGCTTCCCATCCCTTGCGAGGCTTGTTCTCCTGCCCTACAGTTTGCTTCTACCCTGCCTCCCACCCCCCCAGACACAGGACAGAAGGGCCTTTGTGCTACCTGACAGGTTAGGATGGGACTTTATTCCATCCCTCTTCCTTGCAAACTCTCTGCTCTAGCATATTTCCTTAGCAGCAGGTCTGTTCCTACTCTGCTACCTTCCCAGGGAACAGCACCCTCCGGGATCGTCTTCACTGCAGTATTAACTCTAGCTCTAGTTAAGCGGTGCTTTAAACTCAAGCGAGCTGGCCCATAGGTTGAAGCTCGTGCTGCTGACCCTCTGGCTGATAACACAGTGGGGATGCAGCTACAGGTTATGGTTTAGATTAGAGTTACTACAACTCATCAATCACTAATCCAGTCGCCGTGGCAGCTCCTCTCCCGTGTTGTTTTGCAGCATGGCTGCTCCAACCTGAGCTAGTTGCTTGAGTGTTGTAACTTGGGCTAACGGTTGCAGTGAGGACAAGCCCTCTGTCAGCAAGTAGGAGGAAGAGAAGCTGGTTACTACAAGCTCTCCCAGGGCAATATGAAGATACCACCCTCACGGCAACCTGCACAACATCTCTCCTCTTCCCACCTAACTGCAATGCATTATTATTATCACTGTATGATAACTAATCAAATGGTGATTCAACCACGAAAGCAGTTTGTAGAACAAAGAACACGAAACATTGGGGAAGTAATGCCTCTTGTTGCCCTATTTCTCTTTAAGCCCGTTACATGTACCAGACTTCACAATTCTCCGCAATGTACCTGGTTTGCTAGGTTTACAATAGCAGAAGGAACCCGCTGCCCCCAAAACGAGGTGTAGGGAAAGGACAAGTTAGAGACTCAGTTCGGCATCTCTAGCCAATACTGACGACTAGCGGATAGGCCACAGTGGTTCTCACACTTCACTGCACCATGACCCACTTCTGACAAGAAAAAGTACTACACGACCCCAGGCAGGGGGACTGAAGCCGAAGCCGAAGCCTGATCCCGCCCGAGCCACACAGCCCCAGGTGGGGACGCCAAAGCCCAACGGCTTCAGCTTGGGGTAGGGGGCCTGTAACCTGAGCCCCGCCACCCAGGGCTGAAGCTGTCGCACTTTGACTTCAGCCCTTGGTGGTGGTGGTGCCCAGGCTTCGGCTTTGGCCCCAGCAAGTCTAACGCCAGCCCTGGCAACCCCCATTAAAACTGGGTCCCGACCCACAGTTTGAGAACTGCTGAGGGGGAAATAGTGAAACCCAGAAGAGGCCAGAGAGCGCTTCGGCAGGTGGCTGTCCTGTGTGTAAGCATCAGGCTGGCGGTAGCAACATAGGAGCAGGCTGCACCGTTAAAAATGCCTGGGATGATCTTTCGTTGTGACTGTTCCAGTATTTATAATCCCAAGTGTTCAAAAATCATGAGTCAGGCCTCAGAAAAATTATGAGGTTTTAAAAAAATGTTTTGGGTTCTTTTTATTTAATTTACCTTCTGTTTTTAGAGCCTTTAGAAAGCACGGAGGTCGTGTTTTCAAGCCTTTTTCTGCGATCATAGAGTGTACACTGCTGTTGCGAATGCACTTCCCAGCAGTGGTAGACACCGGACACACGCTACCTCTGCTTAAGCTAGTGGCTGCAGCAGCCTGGGTGGCAGTTGAGAGCGCCATCTGAGTTAGGGTTGCCAACTTTCTGATTGCAGAAAACTGTCTAACAAGGATGTTTTCACTGGAGTCTGCGCATAGATCACATCTTCAGAAGCTCGACCAAAGCCTAGAAGGTTACATCTCTGCAAACATTTTACCCAGCAACAGACAGGAACCACTAACTTATCAGATTTCCTCACTGTACCTAGACCCACAATTTATCCGAATGCCCTCAAAGGAAAGTAAATTATTTGGGACTTTGGTTCCTCATTGCAATAACTTTTTATTCTGTAACGTGAATTATCTTTATCTCCACGCACTACATTTTGGTGGCTACCCCCATCCAGAGAGGATAGCATTAATATTGTTACTAGCAATTATAGAGTTGCAATATTTAACTTACTCCAAGTAGTCAGTGGAAAGTCCGTAGCAGATGTGGAACTTTGCAAGCCAGACATCTTGTTCACTGTACCTCACAACGCTGATTTTCCTCCATTTTAAGAATCCCATCTATTGCTGGGGCACAGTAAACGCAACGAGATGTATTGATAGTACAATGCATCTGATGAGGATGAGTAACAGCAAAGCTGTTGCTAGCGTGACATAGTCTTTTATCTTCTGTGGACAGACTTTATTTGGGCACTAGTGGGAAATTGCAGGTTTACAGCAGTTCACTGTGAAGAGGTATTCTGTGTTTATTTTCATCTCTGATGAGATGGTTTACAAACTTTTTATTTTGTTGTTACTTAACTAGTATGTAAATTGCCTTAACTAAGTTAACACAAAATCAAGTCATAGTAAAAGCTGAAATGAGGTCAAAGAACCTCTCTCAACACTCTGAGAGCTGTTATGCATTAATAATAGTTATAATACAGTAGCATCCAGAGGCCTGGATACTGATTAGGGCCATATTAGGCAGGGTGCTGTGTGAATACAGGTCCCCATCCCAGAGGAAACTAAGTTCAGAGGATGGTGATTAGTGCTATACACATACAAAGGTCTCTTATTGCAGAGCTACCATAAACACCACAGCTTGTCTGCTGAAGTTTTAGGCTAGATCCCACTGCAGGTTTCAAATGGTTTCAGTTCCTGCCAGGGGAAAACTGTTCAAATGCATAACTGCAAGAGGCCATTAGTTCTTCCTAGAGCCAAGCATAGTGCAGGTACATGTTTTAGATATACATTCTTCCCCTTCCAAGCAGCTTTGTAGCTACATCCCCATAGGAACTGCACCAACACGGAGCAGTCCTCTGGCTCCCAGGAACAGACACTGATGCTTCTAGGCCACAGTAGATGGAGTGATCAGATTTTGAACTTGGATCAGTGACACTGAGAAGTAAAGTCATTAACCCCCTATCCATTCTTAAACCACAGGATGTGCAAGAGAATGACACATGCAATAGCGCGCGCGCACACACAAGAATTTGTCAATACCTAGTCAGAAGAGGAGAACCATAATAAGATTTTAGTGGCTGTGTTATATTAAGATAATAACTAAAATCGTCCTAACAGTGGTTCTCTCACCGCTATGTCCAAACAGGCACATCTGCCCCGCCCCTGACTCTCTCACCTCAGATAGTGTCTCATTTTCTATACAAACACACTGTCCCGGGCAATTAGTATATTTGTTCTGAACCAATTTTAGAGATGCCCAGCCCCCGATTTTAGAACAACAAAATGGAGGGCCTCAGGCATAGTTCTGAATGAGAATGCTATTGCTAAGAGGAATGAATGGCTTTATTCATCATGGCAATATACAGTGCTTTAGGAATATGTACGGGGAGGGGAGGGGGGGACTGGGGAGAGAGGTTATAACTTTGAGTCCTTTTCAGCATTCTTGGCAGAGAACTTCTCTCGCAGTTTTTTCCATTTACCTTTTTTCATTTCCTCCATCTGTTTCCCGCTGTCTGCAATGGGGGAAGAAGAGGGAAGGCAGAAAAAGGGATGAGATTTCTGTTCAGACTCCCTGTCTGACTTCTCCGAGCTTCAATCTAACGAGTTTGTATTTCAGTGCCGGGAGGCAAGTTTATTTTCTCATCCAAACAAACACAGGGGCAGTCCTTGCCATGCCCAACAACAAAGAGTCAGTTTCCACATGCTGAAGTCAAAATTAGGAACCGGAGCAGAGCAAAGCTACAACTGCACCTGACAAATACATTGGCCGAGTGTATTTGTGCATAGCAGCACTCCTTTTTCTCTAAAAGGCCCCCTGCTCTTAGGGAAGATGCGAAGAGCAAAATTAAACCTATGAGAAGATAGCTGAGAATTACTGAAACAAACTTGTTGAATTTTAGCACTTTTAATACATATGGTGTGGCAGGCAGAGAGTAAGTTTCTCTCCCGCAGCCCTCCCACTGAACCTTACGTAGGACCTGAACAGAAACTATCAGTGCAATAAACCCAGGTGTTGATAAAACATCTGACCAACAAGCTCATTTTACCTGTTACTTCTCCATATTTGTATGGAGGTCCCGAGGTTTTCTAGCCATGGGCACAGTTAGTACTTTTCACTTAACATTTTAGTAACCACAGGGACTCCCCAAAACTACGTTAATATAGAGAACTGAAATCGTAAATGTTGTATTTTTTTTGTCTTTAATGGGGAGGTATTGCGTGCAAGAAGTGTTACACCAAGAGCTCCGAAGAGTGAAATTCTGTTTATCCCTTGGACCAGGAACAGCAGTGCAAGCTACCCCTGTACACCTGAGTGGGGGGGAGAGTCATCACAGACTAATCAAAGAGAACCTCATTGGCCTCATTACTTGTTGCTAGGATCAGCTTGCATTCGTCCACTGTCACTCTAGTGAAGCTTGTATCTTTTAGGTGTGGATACTTCCCAAACAAAACAAAAAAAGAATGTACTGCCTCAACAGAACTCGTCCTCTGCTCCCTCCCCAAGCCAGTGCTTTGCTTATCCTTATCCATCTGCGAAGTCCTAACCACAACATTCCTGTTGAAATACTAGCAGTGGAAAGAGTCACAGTGCCACCCTGTGGCTTTTCAGCTCATCTCCAGCGAAGCTCAAACACAAATCAGTTTAGACAGGGTGAGAGCTGCTTCTGAAATGACCGAACTTTTCAAAGGCTTGTGCTGCTCCAAATGAGTTCAGCTTTGTTTTTCACAGAGAAGGTGCCAGACTGCACCACAGACAGCTTGTTATTAATACTTCTATTATAACAGTACCCAAAAGCCCCCATCCGATTTGTGGCTCCAGTATGCTGTACAGATACATGGTCCCTGGCCTGAAGAGCTCACCTTGTTCTTATAGATGTTGGTGTGGATTCTGACTAAATTCTCATACATTTGGTCACAGTTTGCAGGGTAGGCAATCTGAAAAGGAACAAACATTACGAAACTCTACTTCTAACCTGCACAACAAGTGCTTCTCCTTGTAAGTAACAGGTCACATGCAGAATGAGAAGAGGAGCACTTTCACAATGGAACAGAAGTGGCAGCATCCTGTAAAACTGCTACAGGTTCAAGGAAAAAACTATATTCTTGCTCCTCCTGCTGCCTGCCACCTGGGCCTATACATGCAACCAAGCATGCAACCCTCTAGTAAAAATGATAAAACTCTGCTCATAAAGATTTGCTGGATCAAATGTGAACAAAATATTCAATGGTAAAAAAATAGAGCTGGGCAGTTTTCTCCTCATGCCCATCCGCCACTACTGTAATGTGCAATAAAGGCTCCTTCACTCAAATAGTCTACCAGACAGATTTTAAAAGGTGTCTAATTAATGAGTTAGGCTAATCTGTCCATTAGAAAAATTTCATTGCTATCACATGGTAGGTAAATATCTGGTGGTCATCACACGGGTGAATGTAGGTGCTGCAAGTGGTGCCATTTTTCTATATCACATCATGTTTAAACATTATCGATCATTCAATCTGAAAAAATTGTAAAATCACAAAAAGGGCCATAACTTGAAAAAGCATAGTCCAAAATTGGCAGAAAACTTCTAAATACAATTGATAATGCAAAATGTACTCAGAAAGAGTACTGTTAGGGAACGCTTGGGAACTATTTAGCCCCAAGTGATATATTTTAGGCATTTTCCTGTCCTTTTTTGCCTTTGGTTAAAACAAAAGTCTGTAGTCACATGCCTTCTTGTCATTATGTACAGAATGGACTGATTTGAGCATAGTTTTTCTGTCTGCTATTTTTATGATGTTAAGCTGATAAGAAGACTCCTGGCGCCTAATTATAAAACATATTTTTGATGTTAACTGCTTGGCCAAAGTCTCAAGCACATATGGTAGGTACTTTATTCAGCTACTGCTTGGTTCTTCATTAACTCTCTGGTTAGATCAGGTCTGTCCATGCCATGAATTCAAAGTAATAGTAATAATTTATAAAGCCATCAACAAGCAGAGACATGACTACCTCCTAGCCTCTCAGATCATCTTTGATATGTGACCAAGGCTACTAAGTGTTTCACTTCTTTGCCCTGAAAACTGCTCACAAGGTAGGTTTTATACAAAGCTAGCAGGGATAGCTTTCCCCAATCTAACCAACACAGCTCCAAAACCCAGTAAGATGAGCATTATTAGACCTCCACAGTGCTTCTGCAAAGGGCTGCTGCTGTGAGCAGCATTGGTGGTGAAAATTTGGGGTCATGGTCAAGGGGTTCTTGAGATACAGCTTTCCTCTCCTCCTGGCAAAGGCCTTGTGATTAATTTTAAGGTGCTCTAAACTGCAAATGCAGAGCCAGATTGGCTTGAGAACTGGTATGCCAGATAGAGGCCTAGCATAATAGCTAAGGTACAATTTTGGGGTCATTGGTGATGAGAGCCTCCCCTTACCTCTGACCTGGAGGGGGTGGTCCATGTTCAAGTCCCCTGGCAGATGGAGGACTTTATTTTTTTTCCTCCTGTGCCCAGGAAAAAAACAGCCTAAGGAGCAAACCCCTTCATGGCAGGAAGAGGTGGGAATTGAAGCAGGGCCTTCAACACCACAGCTCAGTGCCATAACCACTGAACTAAGGAAGGCTTCTTACAGCTCTCTCTCCCTTTGGCCCAATTAATAGTTAATTAAAGTGGAAGAATTTCAACAAGAGATGTAGAGCAAACCACACCACAAATATACCTTCAGTGATTAGGGCACTCACTTGATGAACTAGGAAAGAAGCTTGGTTGTTGGCATCCGTTAGTCTCGAGAGATGATGGATATGTGCCCATGGGGAATGTTTAGTTGATGGCTGTGCAGCGTCTGTTGTGGCTGTAGAGCCCCACATGAGAGTGGCAGTCTCGATTGCATTTGCTGCATTTGAAGGCGGTGTCAGCTGTGGGTTGGAGCCACTGCTTCCTTTTTCGTTGAACCCGCTTTTCCTCGGCAAGCTGCCGCAGCTTGTCTTCACCAGTTTTCAATCCAGTAGTCAGAGCGTGTCTCCATCTGCATCTGTCCTGGGCGGGCTCTTCCCAGCTGTTGATGTCGATTTGAACAGTCTTCAGGTCCCTCTTACAGACATCCTTGAAGCGAAGGTGGGGCCGTCCTGTAGCTCTGTTACCGGAGGCAAGTTCGGCATACAACAGGTCTTTGGGGATCCGTCCATCTTCTATGCGACTTAGATGGCCAAGCCATCTGAGGCGGCATTGACGGAGGAGAGTGAACATGCTGGAGATCTTGGCACGTTCCAGCACCTCGTTGTTCGTTATTCGATCACTCCAAGTGATCCCGAGTATGCGACGGAGGCAGCGCATGTGGAAGGCATTCAGTCTCTTTTCTTGCGAAGCGTAGGGGGTCCAAGTTTCACTGGCATAGAGAAGAGTGTTTAGCACACATGCGCGGTACACAGCGACCTTTGTGTTGATGGTCAGCATGTTGTTGTTCCACACTCTCTGTGACAAACTGGCCAAAATTGTGAAGGCCTTGCCGATTCTACGGTTGATCTCAGGGTCCAGTGAGAGGTTGTCCGTGATGGTAGATAAGATAGGTGAACTGACTGACCACCTCTAGCACATAGTCATTGATGGCAATGCTTGGATGTTCTGCATCCTGGGCCATAACTTTGGTCTTCTGAAGACTGATTGTCAACCCGAACTCTTCGCAAGCTCTGGAAAAGCGGTCAGACGCTGGAGATCGATTTCTGTGTGGGTGGCCAAGGCAGCGTCGTCTGCAAACAGCATGTCTCTTATTGTTGCCTCCCGTACCTTGCTTTTGGCCTTTAGTCGAGCCAGATTGAAAAGTCTTCCGTCAGACCGGGTGTGGAGATAGACTCCCTCTGTGGAATTTCTAAAGGCACGTTTCAGCAACGCTGCGAAGAAGATGCCGAAGAGTGTGGGAGCGAGAACACAGCCTTGTTTTACTCCACTGTGGTTATCGAAGGCATCGGAGGACGAGCCATCATACAGTACTGTGCCTTTCATGTTGTCGTGAAAAGACTGGATCATGCTCAGCAGCTTCGGTGGGCAGCCAATCTTTGCTAGGATCTTGAACAGCCCATCTCTGTTCACAAGGTCGAAAGCTTTGGTCAGGTCTATGAAGGCAAGGAGTAGCGGCTTATGCTGTTCTCTGCATTTCTCTTGCAGTTGCCTTAAGGAGAAAACCATATCAGTTGTGGATCTCCCTGCTCGGAACCCGCACTGAGACTGGGTAAACTCTGTCAGCAAGCTTCTGCAGTCTGTTCAGGATCACGCGTGCGAAGACTTTATCCACAACACTCAGGAGTGATATGCCTCTGTAGTTGTTGCAGTCGCTTCTATCACCCTTGTTCTTGTAGAGGGTCACGATGTTGGCGTCTCTCATATCCTGAGGTACTGCACCTTCATCCCAGCACTGACAGAGGAGGTAGTGGAGGTGTTCTAGGAGGACATTGATGCCACACTTGATAACTTCTGGTGGGATGCCATCCTTTCCTGGAGCCTTTCCTGTGGACAAGCTCTCATGACTTTCTTTAGTTCTTCCATGGTGGGCTTCTCGTCCAGCTCAGTTTCAATGGGAAAACCATCCATGGTATTGAGGGCAGCTTCGGTGACGGTGTTTCGCCTGGAGTACACTTCAGAGTAGTGCTCCACCCATCTATCCATCTGCCTGCCCTTGTCCTGGATGTTTTCGCCTGTTGCAGACTTTAGTGACACTCTCCACTTCTTTGTGGGTCCCATGGCCTTCTTGATGCCATCATACATTCCCCTGATGTTTCCAGTGTCAGCAGATAGTTGAATGCTCCGGCAGAGCTGGAGCCAGTAATCATTTGCACACAGTCGAGCTAGTCTCTGTACTTTGCTCCTGGCAAATCGATACTCTTGTAGAGTCCTCTGACTGGGGGAACGCTTGTACTCCAGGTGAACAGCGCGGCGTTCTTCAATGGCTGGAGTGAGTGTGGCGGAGTTGGCCTCAAACCAGTCATTGTTCATTTTTCGTTTCTTTCCAAAAAACTTTCATGGCTGTGCTGTGTACTGAGTCTCTGATGTGGTCCCATCTCTCTTTGGCGCAGCCACCGGGAGGCATGCAGTTCAGCACCTCGGAGAGCTCATGGGTGAATTTCTCTGCCTTGTCTGGGTGTGCGGTCTTGCTCACATCAATGCAGGGTTTGCCCTCTGGCCTACAGCGATGAATCTTCTTTGGCTGTAGCTTCATCTTGCTGCACACCAGCGAATGATCACTGTCGCAGTCAGCACTGTGGAAGGTGCGAGTAAGCAGGACGCACTTCAAGGCAGACCGCCTGATGATGATCAGGTTGAGTTGGTGCCAGTGCCTGGAGCGAGGGTTTCTCCAGGACACTTTGTGTTGAGGCTTTGTCTGGAAGAATGAGTTGGTGATGCTGAGGTCATGGTATGAGCACAGCTCCAGAAGTCGTTGTCCATTCTCATTCATTTCTCCAATGTCAAACTTTCCAAGACAGGTTGGCCAAAAGTCGTGGTCAGCGCCCACTCTGGCATTGAAGTCACCCAGTAGTATCAAGTGCTCTTCTTTAGGGATACTCCTGTTGATCGTGTCTAACTGGTCGTAGAACTCGTCCTTGGTATCCCTGTTGGCGCTGATCAGGTTGACGGGTCCAGTGGATGTGTGGAGTCGGAGTGATAACAGTCTTTCAGTTCCTTGTTGACCAGGTTCCACCATCCCCAGTAAAGAATTTCTTATGGCAAATCCAACACCACACTCTCTGATTTCTTCGGCACTCTTCCCTTGCCAGAAGAACGTATAGTTCTTTTCCCTGAGAGTCCCAGCGTCTGGCAGCCGTGTCTCCTGCAATGCGACTATGTCGATTTGGAGTCATGCTAGCTCATCGTTGATGACTGCAGTCTTCCGTACATCGCTGATTGCCTGAAGGTCTTGTGATAGGCCAGTTGTCATGGTCCGTACATTCCAGCATTCTAACTTGAGGGCTGGTTTCTTATGTTGGTTTTCTTTTGTAGTTGCCTGGTGCATGGTTCACAGTCCACTTATCGGGTACTCACGTACACTAAGCGCCACGCACCCAGTGAAGCAGGTGAACTGTGGCGGGACAACACCTTATTGGCTGGGGGCTGCCCAGCTTGAGGCGGGCGATAGTTGTCCAGTGAGACATGGTGATCCCTCCCACCGTTGGAAGCAACCCCTGGTGCCAGCTCTACGCCAATCGAGCAGGAGGCTTATACCCGGTAAACTGTTGCTTCCCGTGTTGTATCGACGCTGTGAGGCAAAGCTGGAGTGTCCTCTCCAGGGCGCAAGCCAGGGCAGGGTGATATGGAGGAACAGCTGTTGCCCATGCAGCGGAACCCCCCTCTCCACGCAACTGATGGATCCAAGGGAAAGACAATGTCGATACAACTTGGCACCAGTGGCGTCGCAGGAGTTGCCGGAATGACGTTGAGAACAATGTCAGACCGCTATCGGGACTCCGACACCGGATTTGGTTTCAGGGTTGACTCCCTTAGCCTTTCCCATGAGTGGGTATTGCCACAAGGCAGCGGAGGTTTTAAATCAGAGTTTTCCTTCTCCTAGGTGGGCTGCCTTCCAAGGCTAACGAGGCCCACCTACCCGGAAAAGAAGCTTGGTTATATTTTGTTATTCACCTGATACATTCATACAAGACATTCTACAGCCCTTCTAAGAGTCACTACTGTTATTTAAGTATTTTGTCATTGTATTCAGAGCTACAAAGACGACCATTACAGTTGTATCATGTGCGCTTTAGACTTATATCTCTGGCTTAACAGATAACATCAATAAAATGTTTTATAATTAGAGAGTAAGGGTCTTATCTGCATAACTTCATAAAAATAGCAGACAGAAAAACCTGCATAATATACTAAGCAAACTGGGAGAATTAAAAAGCGATTGTTCTTTCTCCACAGCATCAGGTAATGACAGCTGTTGAAGGCAGGAAAATGAAATAGTGAACTGTCAACACTAAGACTCCTGTGGCACCTTATAGACTAACAGACTTTCACCCACGAATACCCACTTTCACCCACGAAAGCTTATGCTCCAATACGTCTGCTAGTCTATGGTGCCACAGGACCCTTTGTCGCTTCTACAGAACCAGACTAACACGGCTACCCCTCTGATACTTGTCAACACTAACTATCACCATACTTGATCTCCAGACTAAGCGCATTTAGTATCCACACCTAAAATGACCCTGCCAGTATCTGCGTTATGATAGCAGCAGCAGCTATTAAATGGGTAGTAGAAAAACATTGCGGGGAGAAAAAACCCACCCCCCACAAAATCAAATCTTAATACATGTGAATAAAGCAGACAACAGACGGGAGCAGGGGCTGTAGGTAGAGATGTAAGGGGAAAGGAAGCTGTGGGGGCTGCAGGGGGTGTGTATGTAAGGGAACGGCTGGGGGTGCCAGGGAGATGGCTATGGGTGCTGGACGGGGGGGGGGGCGCAAAGACTGCGAGGTGGTGGCTATGGCAGCTGCACGAGGTGTGTATGGGTTGTATGTGTACGGGAGTGACTGAGGGTGCCAAGGGGGTAGCTGTTGGGGGCGGGGGGTGACTACAGGTGGAGCTGTAAGAGAAGAGCTGTGTATGGGGAACAGGTGCCGGGGAGCCGAGAGACTGTGGTTGTGAGATGTCAGGGGGCAGATAAGCCGGGGGTGGCTGTGGGGCCTGCAGGGGGTGCGGGTGTCAGGGAGTATGGGGGGGGGGGCGGGCTGTGAGGCGCCCAGGTCCCGGCCCCGCTTGGTCTCCTCCGCCGGCCCCTCCTCGCAGAGCTTCAGAAACCCCCGGTAGCTGGTGGCCACCATCTTGGGACTGAGGCCCACGCGCACCCTCCCAGAGACGATTAACAGGTCACGTGACTCCGAACATGCGCTAAGATCGCGAAGTATTCAAAAGTACGGAGGGCGAGAGGGACCGCTCCGAGAGCGGAGGGCGCATGCGGAATCAGAGCGGCCGTTTGGCTCGTCGTCGTCAGATAGCACATGCACAGCATGGTCCAGCGACGCCATGTGCTACGAGCTGGAGGTGGGGCAGCGGGAGGCGGATACGCATGCGCCGAAAGGGCTAGAGCCTGACATTGACGTGTGCCCTGAGATCGCCCTGTGGGTGGGTGCAGGGGGCAGAGCCTGGGTCTCTTGCCTGAGAGCAGCACCGGCACCTCAGGGATATTGGCTGCAGCGAGACCTGGGGCAGCCAGGCTCCAGTTAACTCCACGCACTTTGACCAGCCCCCCCAAGCCTGGAGGGGCCCCTGCTTGCGAAAAAACAGCCCTGGAATTGTTAAAGAGCCGAAGGGAGTCGGGATCCCCCAGCACTGCGGTTCTTACTCTACACTCTGAAGCCATCATCCATTGGTTTATACAGGGGTTCTCAAACTGGGGGTTGTGACCCCCTCAGGGTCACAAGGTTATTACGTGGGAGGTCACAAGCCGTCAGCCCCCCCCAACCCCGCTTCTCCTTTGGCATTTCTTATAGAGTTAAATATAAAAAATGTGTTTTTAATTTATAAGGGGGGGGTGGGGAGTCGCACTCAGAGGCTTGCTGTGTGGAAGGGGTCACCCATGCCCTGGTTTATAACCTGTCACTTGAGAGAGACAAGGTAGGAGGCGAGGTCATATCTTTTACTGGACCAGCTTCTGGTGGTGGAAGGTAAATGCTTTCAAGTTATACAGAAGGCTTCACTTTGCAGAGCTCGAAAGCTTGTACCTTCCGGTCCTGTCCATCAACAGAAGTTGATCGAATAAGAGATGTTACCTCACCCACTTCTGCTTCCTCATATCCTGAGACTAACACAGCTACAATAACAGTGTGTTTTGAAAGGCTGCTGCTGAACGGTGTTGCTTTGCCCCTTCATTTATTAGCCTGCTGCCTACTTTGCCACGTACAAGGCTCTGTGCAGCTGACCCAGAGATCTGGCTTCTGCTGCAAACATGTCCGTGCCAGGCTACCAACTACGCGGCACAGAATAGCTAGTGGCATGCACGCTTTCTAGCCATTTTAAAGCATAGAAAGGCTTATCCATTTCTCCATCTCCACTCCCAGCTAACAAGGCTGTACTCTAAATCAGAGGCATAGATGAAGGGCTAAATCCTGCTCTGTGCTATTGCATAAAGAGGAAAAGGGCATGTAGGGAACCTCTTACTCCTTTGCAAGTAGCACTGGAGCCTGTCTCCTGCTTAGAGAAATAGCCAACGCAGGGGCTTTCACAGCATGTAACCAGACTATCTTGGCCTGTTCATAAAACAGCCCAACACCTCACCCTCAGCCCTTCTGATCCCCTCCTGTAGCAGCCAGGACAGGAGGTAGGCCTGAGTTTGACTCTTTACTACGGCTGCAGAGTTATAGCACTCTTGAAGATCAGCAGAAGGGTGCATTGACCTATCTAGGTAAACAATAAGTAATGAGGGAATATTTTCCCTTTTGGAGGGTTGTATGGCAGTACTGGCAGAATGAGGATGCTCAGCAAGAAAAGAGCTACATGTGCATCTTAGAAAAGGGCAATGTCTGGGTAAAGCGGGGAAGTGAACATAAGAACGGCCATACTGGCTCAGACCAAAGGTCCATCTAGTCCAGTATCCTGTCTTCCGCCAGGGGCCCCAGAGGGAATGAACAGAACAGGTAATCATCAAGTGATCCATTCCAAAGTGCTGCTAGGATCACATATGTACAATTTGGGCCAAAGCTGTTGGTGGTTTGGCACCTTGACTGCTCAAGTGGGGCTACTGTGGCTCTTTGTGGTCATCTGAGATTGTATGCTATGAACATGCGGTGTTGTGAACAACTTCCATTATATAACTTTAAATTAAATTAAAGACGATTTAATTTGTCAACCATAATTTGTGGGTATTCACCAGCTGTATGCAATGAAGTACCCCTGAAAGGGTTTCCCTTGAGGGGACATTTAAACCTGGGAAAATAATGGTTCTTTTAAAGCGATCGGTGCTAAACACAAGTCCAGGCAGCACAGGAAGTGAGGAAAAGAGGCGCACAAGAATAAGCGACAGCGACCTGGACAATTTTATTTACACTTCAGCTCCCCAGTCATTAGACTTTGTATCTCTGTTCTTGACTTAAGGACATTCTAACAGGCTTCCCCCATGGCCCAGGAAGGAGTTGGTTATATTGGTGGTTCCATATTCTTATCTGCCCACAAATATTGTAAACATTTTGTTAAATTTCCCCAATTGACACACTTACACACACACACACACACACACACAAAGCTGACCCTAAGTGTCCAGTTCCTGACTCAGGGCCTGTCCAAACATGGAGTTATTTTGGAATAACTACATGTGTGGACACTCTTATTCTAGAGTAATGCACTGTGGAAGTGGATTAAGCTAACTCAAAAAAAGGCACACTTATTCCAGAATACAAGCGCACACACATGGAGTTATTTCAGAACAGCTGTTCCGCTTTGAATTCACACCGTACCTTATTCTGGAATAACTTTAATGCCCAGGCTAGCCTTATGTCACACATTCTCTTCCACGCTACCAGGTCCTGATGAGAATCCTTTCATGACCAGTATCTGACCTAATCGGCACTCTTGACATCAGTATTGGACAGACTCAGCACTCTGATATATCTGGCTCCTTTCCATCCCCTCCTTCAGAAAACTCCTTAGTTTGCCCCCTTATTCTTCTAGAGGATACTAAGTACTTGTATGATTCTGTCTGTACTTTGTGGCATCCTCACTCATGCCTTGGGACTATAAATTCCTTACAACAAGGACCTCTTAAACATAGCACCTCTTATATAGCACCACATAATACATTATCACAGTCTTAAAAGTGCCAGGTGTTTGGAGCGTGAAGATCAGAAAGTCAATTTTCTTCTGTTTGCGTCATTGAATGTCCTTGGCCCATCATGTTGAGCTTGGGTTGAAGGTAATGCTGCAACTTGTTAAGACCTGCCAACAGCTCTCAACAGTCTCTCAACTGCACGATCTTTGCTTAGCCTTTCTTGGCTTTGCAGGTGCATATGGAGGTGAGCAGGCTCTATGTTAATTTTAAGATTCTTTCAAGTAATGCTTTCCTCTGGCTCGCAAACAAATCAAGGACAGCAGTAAAAGAAGAAAAGAAAATAAATCTTCGGCGAGATCACAAACACGATGGATTCTTTCAATCCTTTGCTTTTACAGTTCGCTTCGGTAATGGCATGTAGCATCTTCTGCGCTTTCCTAGCAAGGCACCTATGCTCTCATTCCAGACAGTACACGGGATGTTCAAAAGCCGGGAGGGGCTCCATGCATAGGCAGTCCCTTCCTGGGATATCTATCACCACAAAGTCCACGTCGAGTCACAGCCTGTGTCATTCTCCTTCTCTGGTATTCTCAAGAATTTTGACAAGATTTTCGAGGCCGAAAATATAGCCGTGGTCTGGCCTGTCATAGACAGTGTGATTATACTTTGAACCTTTATAAGTGGTGTGAGCAAAATCGATCATGCGGACGTTAACTTTGGGGTGACCGGTCCCATGCGGCATGGTGAGGTTTATGTTCTGAAAACACCCCTGAGGATGGTTGTCTAAGGTTTCTTTATTCTCCTTAGGGTCCTGTCCATCGTAGCTGATGAGAAAGGAGCTGGAGTAGAATTGATAGGAGCTCTGGTTTTTGATGACTGAAAGCAGCCTTTAGCCGTGACACAATGGGTTCCAAAATGTCTGTTCTGAGGCGGTTACCATTGTGAAGGAACTGGTAGAGGGCTTGTCTGAAGCCATCGGGTGATAGTTTCCTTCCATAATACTTGTCTTTGCAGAGAAATTGGCCAGTATCTGCTTGGTAAACCTTGAATAAAAAGAATAATCATCCAGATTGTGTCTCTCAAATTACTGCACCTTCGAAACATCCTGCATGTAAGTAATCCAGCTAGTTCGACAGAAGGAAAATCACATAGTTTAGAATTAATCTAAAATGAAAGGTTCCACATCAAGCTGGTACATGAGGTGCTTAGTTCCTCTCCAGTCTCAACAGCATACAGCAATTTATGCAGGAGGTTGCTAACTGAATCTAAAACCTTGTCTACATGGGAGGTTTAAACTACTGCTAGCCAGCCACCAGGATAGCTGCAGTGGTACAAACCCCTAGTGTAGACAGGCTATAAGCTGCAGTTTGCACTGGTGCAATTTACCCCTGCTTGAAACTGGTATAAGATGCATGGGGGGAAAATAGAGATTTATATCAATTTACCCCCATCTACACAAAGGGTTTGCACTAGTGCAGCAAAACCAGTGTCTGAAACTGGGATAAACAACCACTGTAGACAAGGCCTTAATAAAGGTGCTGTACCCACCCTCAGCTGGTAATGCACAGTGCTATAGTCTTATTTTCCAAAGCCTAGAAATAAAGAATGGCAAGGAAATCGAGACAGGAATATTGACGCGATCAAGATCTGGGAGTGGATACAGAATTCACCTACATACCATATGTAATTTAAAGGATAATCAGTTCAGTATCAGAACACTGAAGACTGGAGAGGAACCTACTTGCTACTAGCTATTTATAGGGCTATATGTGTTTTAATCATAATAATTATCCGGCAGACACAGCAGAGCAATGTTCTAAATCTTCTCAGAGGCTTAAGTGAAACAAAATTTATTCTTTCAGCATCTTGCAGGAAGGGGTGACAATTTCAGTCATGAAGAGCCATAATATTTAGCACAAAAAAGGTGTCTGGTATTTGCACTGACTAGACTAGACAGCTCCTAGAAATGGGATCACCCCTGTGATGTTATTGACAATAACTGCGACCATACAGATCATTGTTACAACCAAGGTCCTGTAGTGGCACCAAATCTTATATAAAGGGGGTCAAATGAGGTGTCTAAGACCGGGTTATGCTTGGCTGGTTATGATTATGCCATTTATATGTATGTATCAGTTTTGTAGTTGAAGTTATGAATATTGGCGTTATACTGTCTGTATTTCAAACGGGCTGGGCTTCTGGGACCCAGGACAAGCTATCAGCTCTGCCAGGCCTGCTGGATGGCCCATTAAGGGCCATTAGCGATACAATGGACCCATTGAGGGAAGGCAGACACGTCTGTGACTCAACAAGATATGCAGGGACTTGCCCATGTGACTCCAGACTCCATTTTGCTGCGATTTTCCACAGTAGAGACAAAGAGGTGTCTTTACACCTGGAAGAAACTATAAAAGGCAGCTGCCTCATCTCCATTTTGTCTTCATTCCTGCTTCTTACCTCTGGAGGAACCTTTCTACACATGGAAGCTTTGAACAAAGGACTGAAGGACCCATCCCAGCTGGGGATGTAATCCAGAGACGTGATTTAAACCTGCAGTATTTCATCTTTACTGCAAGCCTGGACCATGAACGTTGCCATTACTGTATGTAATTGATTCCTTTTAACCAATTCTAGCTCTCACCTATACCTTTTTCCTTTTATGAATAAACTTTTAGATTTTAGATTCTAAAGGATTGGCAACAGCGTGATTTGTGGGTAAGATCTGATTTGTATATTGACCTGGATCTGGGGGCTTGGTCCGTTGGGATCAGGAGGACCTTTTTTCTTTTACTGGGGCATTGGTTTTCATGACCAGTTGTCCCCATAACGAGTAGCATTGGTGGTGAGACTGGGAAACTGGAGTGTCTTAGGGGATTGCTTGGGATGACTTGTGGTTAGCCAGTGGGGTAAAACCAAAGTCTCCTCTGTCTGGCTGGTTTGGTTTGCCTTAGAGGTGGAAAAACCCCAGCCTTGAAGCAACCCCTGCTTGAAGCAATTTGTCCTGAACTGGCACTCTCAGTTAGGTCCCACCAGAACCAGCATCATTACAACCCCCAAATTCGCAGTGTCTCTCTCCAGAGCAGCTGTGGTGTCTACAGGAGACAGTGGCTATTTACACCTCTGCACATTTATTTGTTCCCCCAGCTGTTTATGCAGAGCTCCGGCGGCCCTTTAAATCACCGCTGGGGAAGCCGGTACGGTCCGGCACGGCGTACCGGACCCCACTGGCTTACTTTCACCTCTGGTGAGGACCCACCGCCGCCAAAGACCCGGCGCGCCTCCGGAGGTGCCGCTGAGTGAGTACAGGGGGAGCCTGGGGAGGCGCCTTTTTATAGCACCGCTCCCCCTGTGCTCCAGACCTGCCTACGCTACTGAGCACGGTATCTCCACACCCACATGTGCAATAAAGAGGCACAATCCATGCCACTATTGCTGGAAGAGGCCTCAGAAGGTACCAGAGGATGGATTCTTTATCCCCCTCACACAGATGTTACCTGTGTAAGCAGAGTCAGGATGAGCTCTACCCTGACATCTGGTGGTGAGTTGTGGAAAGGGATGTCAGGGGCTAATCTTGTTTGCATGGACACACCCACCCTGCAAAGCATGATGGACTGCTTGCCCAAATGGTCACTTTGGCAGAAGGGTTACACCTGTAATAGTTGGGTTTGAAAGGCCCATTTTTGTAGAGTCCCAGGTATTTTACTTGATCTGTTAGTTCTGTCAGATGGGCATCAAACGAAGGCAGGTGCAAGCTGGCAACGTATTCATCTGGGAAGAGTAAATATGAAGCCAGACTGGAAGGCACTCAGATACTACAGTGATGGGCAAGGTATAAGACCCAGGAGAGAACACATGGGATTAGAGTTCAGGATAAGGCTAATGTAAAGTCTAATGAGTTCAGAGGTGTGATCAAATTTAAGGACAAGTGTAACAGGTCCTCTGCCCCCCCTCTTCTGGCAGGCCACTGGAGGGTGGCCCAATAAAGCACAGGGAGGCTTCCTGTTATGCTGCACCCGTGGCTTTATTTACACACCTTCTCCCACCACCAACATTGAGCTATATATACAAGGCTTTACAGGGTTTGTTCCCTCTTTCCCAAGCAGCCAGCCCTCAGCCAGGAGACTCATCTTTCCCCTGGCTGACTCCCTTTATGCTGGCTTGTCAGGCCCGCAGGTGAAGCCAATCCCCAGGCCAGGCATCAGGCCTGTTCCACCAGCCCCAGTCTGTTCCTCTTGATTGGAGCTGGCTGAGCAGGGGCTAATTAGGTGCTTTGCAGCAGCACCCTGCTACACACCTCCTCCCTTAAGCTGATGCCAGGCCTGGTCTTCCTCGGCCCCACTTCCCTCGGCCGGGAGTTTAACTCTGGGCGGTGGCAGCCTGCCCAGCGGGGTGATCCCTGGGCTCTGACTCGTGGGGTTTTGGCATGCCCCATCCACAAAAGGCACATTGGGTAGGGGGTGGGGCACCCCACATGTCTACGCTCGCCCAGAGGTCTTCAAACCAGTCGCACGGTTGGGCTGGTCACCCCAGATGCTCCCCTTCGTTCCCCACTAGGGGAGACGGGTCCGAGCCCCCTTCCCCGAGTCTGGCTCCGACCTCAGGACCGGGTCCTCCACTCCTTGGGATTTGGTTCTCCCCCATTTGGGCTTCCACCCTCCGATCTTTCTGTGCCCTCTTCTTCATCTCAATCTGGGGGCTCCCCTCCCCTGATGGGTCCTGCCCAGGGAGCTCCATCCCCTCCTTGGTCACTCCCGCAGGATCCCTACCTTGACTTTGTTGTCTAGGAGTCTCAATTTCTTCCCCTGGAGGTTGTGGGGACTCCGCCCTCCCAGGGTCCACCTCGGTACGGGCCCCGTCCCCTGTCTCCAGGGCTCTCTCTCTTTCCTGTTTTGGGGTTCTCCTCGGGCTCCCTCTCCTCTTTGGGGAAGGGTTCCAGTCCACCCGCAGTACCACGGGGTAGGCCAACCCCTCTATTACCCCCACCCGCTTCCAGGCAAACCTCCCCTGCACCTCCAGGGCTACCTGGGCCACGGGACAATACTCCCTATCCCCGTGGATGCATTCCACTTGCATCCTATCCCCCAGGATAAGCCAATGCGGCTTCACTAAGCGCCTCTGTACAAGGGAGTGAGCAGAGGCCGTGTCCACTAGACCCCTCAGGGGCCGTTTTCCAACGCACACTGGGATAGTGGCCAACCCGTGCCTCTTTTTCTGCCCCTCAATCTTTGTCCAACCACAAAATTCAGCCGCCCCACATTCCATCACTGGGCAGTCCCGGCTTCTATGTCCCGGCTGTCCACACCGCCAGCATATGAGCTGCCCTGGGCGGCTAGGGGTCCCCTTGGGCTCCTCCCGCCGCTTGTCTACCGGCTTCACCCCGGGGTGCTCGTGGGGTTTCCTTCCCCCCTCTATGTCCTGCGGGGCCCGATGCTCCCTCAGCGGGAAGTCGGCCTCTGCATATTCTTCCGTTCTTTGCATGGCAGCTTCTAGGGTGGCCAGCTGATGTTGCCGCACCCAAACCCGCACGCTATCAGGTAGACACTGTACAAACTGTTCAAGGACTACTTGATCCATTATCTGCGCCACGGTGTGGGCATCGGGCCTCAACCACCGTGTTGCCCAGTCCATTAACTTTTGGGCAAAGGCCCGGGGCCGCACGCCCCCCCGCCCACCGGGCTGCCCGAAACTTTTGCCGATATTTCTCGGCCTAAAGTCCGAGGCAGTCCAGGATCGCTGCCTTCACTGCATCGTAGTCCCTAGCTCGAACCTCTGTCAGGGCCATGTACCCTGCCTGCGCCTCCCCAGCCAGATAGGGGGCCAGCCTCAGGGACCAGGTTGCCCAGTCCCATCCCGTGCCCAGGGCTACCCGCTCGAAGGTGCCCAAAAAGGCGTCGGGGTCGTCCGCCGGGGCCATCTTACAAAGGCTGAGGCCTGGGGCCCGGGTGCCCTCTCCCCCTGCAGGACTCACCAGCTTCTGCAGGAGCTGCTGCTGCACCCTTGACTGCTCCGTAATAAAGTCCTATAACGCCCGCAGCTGCTCCGCCTGCCACGCGAGTAGAGCTTGCCTCTCCGCCTGGTGGGACTGCTGGAACTCATGTAGGACTTTCTGCACCTCTCCATTTTGTTCCATGAGCCACTGCAGGGTGCCTTCCATTGCCGGGTTGCCAAACTGTATCGCTGGCCTCAGATCCAGGACAAGCCCCCATGTGTAACAGGTCCTCTGCCCCCCCTCTTCCGGCAAGCCACTGCAGGGTGGCCCAATAAAGTGCAGGGAGGCTTCCTGTTATGCTGCACCCGTGGCTTTATTTACACACCTTCTCCCACCACCAACATTGAGCTATATATACAAGGCTTTACAGGGTTTGTTCCCTCTTTCCCAAGCAGCCAGCCCTCAGCCAGGAGACTCATCTTTCCCCTGGCTGACTCCCTTTATGCTGGCTTGTCAGGCCCACAGGTGGAGCCAATCCCCAGGCCAGGCATCAGGCCTGTTCCACCAGCCCCGTTCCACCAGCCCCAATCTGTTCCTCTTGACTGGAGCTGGCTGAGCAGGGGCTAATTAGGTGCTTTGCAGCAGCACCCTGCTACATCAAGGTACATCTTAGCAGGGCAGGTCTTAGGCTAGGAGAAAACTGCACAGATTTTAATAACTTGTTTGCTGATTTCCAGTGTAACGAGTTCAGGGAAAAATAGCTTATTCAAGTGATTGTGTCCAGAGCTCAAGTCATTTTAGAAGCCAATGTTTCAGGCTCTTCAATGTTAGCATGGAACAAACTCTACCCCACCTGCAAAAAATATCTAATATTAATGCAATGGGGTAAACAGTGTAGGCTTGAATCGAGAAAAGGATTGCACATTTCATACAGAAAGCATCTGCAGCTATATTATTATTAACCATGTTCATTATGGTAGTACTTGTCCAATGTGTTAGGCACTGTACAAACAGAGTACTAGACAATCAATCCTTGCCTGCAGAGCTTACTATCTAGACATGATAGATGGAGGGGCAGGGGAGAGGGATATAAACAGACAAGCAGAATGAGCTCTGAAAACTGTAAGGGCTCTCTATCCTCATCTTTCAGGATAGAAGCATCAGCACGGTAAGGTCAGGAAGTAACTGCTCCATGGAGTGGTGCTTCAACTATAGGAGTCTTAGGTCTTCCTCTGACGGGGCCGGCACTGGACACTGCCAGATTAGATTGATCGATGGTGTGTTCCAGCATGGCAGACCCTGTGCTCTTAGTAAAACAAACCAACAGCCCTGAAAAGCCGTATCACCACCCAGAGAGTTAATATGCATGTGACGGGATGGACTAGGCCCAAATGCCCCAACTGGAGGTCTCAGGTTCCTGCCATACCCATCCCAGGAAAGGAACAGTGGAGAGGTCCTCCAAACAGCTTAGAGTGGTTGCAAGGAAGCAACCAGAGGGGCTGCTGGAACGGCCAATCAGCAGCCAGGAGGACCATATAAAAAGGAGCTACAGAGGCTAGAACAAAACACAGGGCCTTTGCTCTGTAGAGCTGGAGGAGTATGGATGGTGTGGCTGGCTGAAGGAACAGCAACAGACAGCCCAGTGCTAGTAGATACAGGGGGGCATGGGAGAGCTTCTCGCTGGCTACTAGGCCTGAGCTTAGAAGAGCCCTGAGCTAAGGGTAAGACATTGATGAAGGCCAGGGCCCAGAGTAGTGAGTGGGCCCAGGTCCCCACATTAGGCTCTTCTCCAGTGGCCTACAATTGGATAGCACTAAACCCCCAGAAGGAGACTGAAGTATCAGGAGGCCCAGCTGTAGACTGGCGCAAAAACAGACTAAGAGGGGGAAAGCATTGCCTCCAGCGTGGAAGCCTGGGGAGGAGCAGGGGACACAGCCCGAAGGCAGGGCTAGGACTGGTTTAAAGACTATGGACACACCCAACCAGAGGGGGCGCTCACGAGAGACGGGTGCCGACCCCCTTATTTCTCTAATGCATTGTATTTAAATGACTGATCAGAGCAGTTACATCATTTCCCCAGTGGCCTGTATTTAGCCAAGCCTCAAGTGCGCCAAGAAGAAATATTTACCAGTAAGTGGCCTTTCAGTAGTCATCTCTTGCACTTCCCACTTGTGGGATTGGTGTCCTCAAGTAACGACACCAATCCCACAAGTGGGAAGTGCACTTAGTCTCTTTAAAAAGAATTCTTCCAGGGCCTATTCTTCTGGGTTTGTGTTAACATGGTTAGTGTCGATTGAACACATTCCCACTGGCTGACTCATCAAAACTGCACGTTCAGGGGAGAACTATAGCCTTAAGTCATTCTGCTCTGTCCAGAGCAGCTCACTCCCTTCCACCATCACACCTTGCATAGGCACCGACTCCGTGGGTGCTCCAGGGCTGGAGCACCCACGGGGAAAAATTGGTGGGTGCAGAGCACCCACCACCAGCTCCCCGCCCCACCCCTGGCCCCAGCTCACCTCTGCTCCGCCTCCTCTGCCTCGGCACTGCTGCTTCGCTTCTCCCCCCCCACACCCCCCCAGGCTTGCCGCGCACCAAACAGCTGATTCTCCGGCAAGCCTGGGAGGGAGGAGGGGAGAAGCAGAGCAGCGGCACGAGGCGGAGGCAGAGCAGAGGTGAGCTGGGCAGGGAGCGGTTCCTCTGCACACCGCCCCCCACCAGCTCACCTCCGCTCTGCCTCCTCCCCCGAGGCGCCGCTGCTCTGCTTCTCCCCTCCTCCCTCCCAGGCTTGCCGGAGAATCAGCTGTTTGGCACGGGGTGGGGCGGAGGGGGAGAGAGGCGGAGCAGCGGCGCCTCAGGGGAGGAGCTGGAGCTGAGGTGAGCTGGGCGGTGGGGGCCGGTGGGGAGCTGCTGGTGGGTGCTCTGCTTCTCCCCCCTCCCTCCCAGGCTTGCAAGCCTGCGGGGGGTGGAGGGGAAATGCGGAGTGCCCGGGGGAGGAGGTGGGGTGGGGATTTGGGGAAGGGGTGGAATGGGGGCAGGGCCAGGGGTGGAGTTGGGGCAGGGCTGGGGCGGGGTGCAATCTCCCACCGGCGCTGACTAAAGTCGGTGCCTATGACACCTTGAGCTAATGTGAAAGGCAGCCGGACCTTGGAATGAATAGCCTACAGTTTTCTGCTAAGTGTCTCAGCCTCAATATTCAAAAGCATCTTGTTGACTCCCACTCAGTCAGAAGAACAGATAGGGCCTCTAACTTAAAGCATTGCTAGGTAGGACAAGCAGTCACTAGCTCTTGGGGTTTCAGGAAAAGGTTTGGGTGTGAAAGGCAACAGGTCCAATCCAGTTACACAAAACAGCCAACTTGCTGACACTGTATACGCATCACCCTAAACTTCTTGCCTCCTGCAATCCCTGCCAAACAATCATGCACAGTTAGCTTGCATAAATTGCTCCTTATAGGAGCAGGAAACGTGGGCCAGAGATCTCTGCAGAGTCTGGTGAGACTGGCTTCCAGACATAGGCGCCGCCTCATACCCTCTCCCGAGGCGCCGCCGCGCTGCGCTTTCCCCCGCGGCCCCCCACCATACAGCTGAGAGGTGGGCAGCTGGGCTAAAAAAAGCCCTGGCTTTTCAGCGGGAGGCGCCTCCTTCCAGCGGGAACCCGGAAGGTGAGTTGGGCGCGGGTTGGTGAGGGGGCCGGTGGGGAGCTGCCACTCACCAATTTTTCCCCGGGGGAGGAGGCGGGGGTGGGGATTTGGGGAAGGGGCGGGGCGCGAGCACCCACCGGCACCAACTATGCTTCCAGACTACCCCTATCAAGAGTCTGATTTGTCTTGTATACCCACAAGTTACACCTCATTTAAAATCTACTTGCTTACAGAAAATCAGACCAGAAAACCCAAGTGTCACAGCATGCAATTGCTGAAAAATGGCTTCCTTTCTCATTTTTACCACATGATTATAAATTAAATCAATTGGAATCTAAATATTGTACTTACAGTTCAGTGTACAGTATAAACAAGCCATTGTGTGTATGAAATTTTAGTTTGTACTGACATTGCTAGTGCTTTCTATGTAGCCCATTGTAAAACTAGGCAAATATCTAGACGAGTTGATGCACTCCCTGGAAGACCTCTACGTACCCCTGGTTGAGAACCACTGCTCTAAGAGCTTTGCTGGGACCTCATCAGATCACTCACAGCCCTGTTGGTTGGGGACCACTTCAACTCGGGGCTCAAGTAGCTTCCTTTACTCACCCATCTTTTTAGGCAGCAGGTACACGTCTTGCTTGTAACGTCCCTCGGGAGCATTGTAGAGCTCAATCAGAGCTAGAGCCTGCAGAGATCAGAAAGGACAAGTCAGTCACCACTACAGAGCTCAACAACATGGGGCCAGAGGCCAGACCATGACACATTTGAATGTTGTGATACTGACGACATGTAGGCACACCGCCATATGCATTGCAGGACAGTGGGGTCCAAGGTCTAGCTTTTGTAAAAACCCTTTACAAAACCATCCTGGATAAATGTGTCCCTTTGGAAGATAACCTCGCCTCCTTGCCATGTGATTCAGATACTGCAGGATCCCTGGTGCTGGGGAACCAGAGAGAAGCCGACCAGCATGTTTTCAGTGCCCCCAAGTGAATGCCAGGTAAATACGTAGCCCTCGGACATGGTAGAAGAGTAAATCAGTGATAAAATTATATTTTGTAAAAATCTAAGGCTGTCAGTAACAGGCAAGGAAATTCATTTTAAATGGACATTCATTTTAACCTGACAGTGTCCCCTTGAAAGAGACTTGACCAGCTCTCCAGCTGGTATCAGCTCCCTTGAAGTCACCGAAGCTCCACCAATTGACAGCAGCTGGCCCAGAACGCTGGCATTGTCTGTGTTCAGACAGGCAGCACCCAGACTCCAGCAGTGACTTTGGCCTGGTGAGCATCACTGACATTCAGTCCCCAGCTGTGGAATTTGCTGCATTGGTGGCTTGTCTCAGTTCTTGGGGGCGGTCTCAATTTAAATCCTTCTGCGTGTCTGACACCGAGCGAGACCAAGGGAAGCAGCAGACAGAACAGAAACACCTTCACATTGAGTGGGGGGTTGCTCCAAGCTCCAGATGCTGTACAATGAAGTGATGCCTCCCCAAGAAGGGAGTAGTCAAGATCACAACGGTAATTTACAGACACTCGTCACCCAGAATTAAAATCAAGCCCCTTTAAGCATCTTATTTTGGGCAACCAAAAAAATCACTGGACAATTTAGGCTCACTAATTAGTGTGTTACATTGCAAGAGCTAACAGCCTATTGCTTTTCTGAATCTGTTACAAATGAGGAAAAATCTCATCCCCACCCCATTATAGAAAAGAGCTTGACTGAAAGACGAGTGTCAGGGGGGAAAACAAAAAAGTTAGTTCATGATTATTCCACATACAGGAGCTAGAGGGACATATTCCACATCCAAAGGAAGAGTGAAAAGCACGTCTCATTACTGGAAGAACAGCTCAAAACTGAGAAAAAACACAAGTTCATTGTGAAATTCAGTAGAGGCAGCAGAAGTACCACCTGCAAAAGTTGCAGTGGACCAAGAAGTTATTGAGTATCTTCTAAACCACTTCCAGTTCCCATTCCAAGATGGGACAGACATGAGGATCTTGAGCAGAGGAAGATAAGTGCTCGGCTTTCACTTTTAAGTTACAGTAATTCCCCTCAGCAGGCTCTTGCCAACTTGGGTCACTTCTCGCCGCTGGTGCAGTTGGAGGAATCCTGACCCCCAATGCATTGTGGGAAAGCACAAGGATTGCAGCAAACAAAAGGGACAAAGTTACTCATCTGTCATCCCCACTGCTCTCAGAGCCCTGGCCCCAACCTGGTTCATTTCTTATCCTCTAGGCAAGTCCTGCAGATGGTCTTTATAGTTACCAGTTTGTAGCTCGAGTCAATCTAATGGCCAGTTAGATTGAGCACAAGTGAGGAGCTGGGCTCGGCTCTCTGGGTGACTTGTGTGAGGGCAAGAAGGTGTCTAGAGGGTAAGGGAACCAGGAGCCACAGGCCAAACGGGGCTAGTAAAGGGCTAGTCATGCCAGAGCATGTCATCGCTTCTCCCCATAGAGTTACCACATTTGTGCGGGATGGAGACATAATGGGAGCTACATGGCTGCGTTTTAGAAAAGCACTAGATGTGGCTTCTCCCATTCCCTCCAGGCTCATCGGCACTGCCCAGGCTGTGCCAGACCAGCTCTATCAGGATAGTTACCCTGGCAGAACTCCCTAGTGTAGACACAGCAGATGCCGACGGATGGGATAGAAACACTTCCCTGAATGGCTTTAGCTAAGCCCACCAGAGCTCTCTTCTGTCACCACCATTGCACAAACCCCCTATGTCAGGGGATGTGGGGTTTTCCACCCCTGACCAACTCAGGCATGCTGGTAAAAGTATATAGGGCAGGCCTGGCCTTACTCCCTGAATTAAACCCGACTGCCTGAGATGGGAACACTGAAGTACGGCCTGAAAATGGTCTGAAGGACTGTAGCAATCAACAGCAGAGGGGCAAGTTCTGTGAGGGTGTCTAATCTAGCCATGGTCGGCCGTAGGCCCAGTCTGATTGAACAGCTGCAGTCTCTCTCTAGACTAGGCAGCGTCTTGGAGGCATTCGCAGACTCAGGAGAAGTCACACCGGCCAGTGAGGGCTGAGAAATAATCCAAGGGCCCTCAGGAGGTTAGACACGGGGACAGAAGCAATGGATGACATGGGAGCAGAGTGTGGCACCCAGCCACGAACTGGGCTGAATGAGAAGTGGTGAGCAGCACCTAAAGCAGGAAGGGGAGGGACTGTCAGATTTATGGCTGGATGTTTAGGCCACTCGGGGCTATCTCTCGGTTTCACCGATGTACCTTCAGCTATTTAGTAGCACCGATGGACTTGCTGTCTGAATTGTTCTCCTAGGAGCTCAGGCCTCACCTGGGTAGGAATGTAGGTGCCGAGTGGCAGAGGCCTCAGGTGAACCTCAACAACCTGTACGGTCTCCCATGCTGAATGCTTCCAACCATGTGATGAAGCCAGGGACAGAGGTCATGTTGGAGACCAGCCAGAGTGCCATTACTTAACCTTCTGTAAACACCTCCTTGCCCTGTTTTCACACAGATTCGTGATTCTGAGGCCAGAAGGAACCATTGTGATCATCTACTCTGACCTCCTGCCTAACGCCGGCTATAGGACTTTCGCATGAGTTCGACGTACCTGCTGAGCGCGCTCTACCGCACTGGGAACTATTCCTGAGGGGAACACCCAGGAGACACATTCTAACGCCACCGCAACAATTGGAAGGCCTTGCCCGGATCTGCCAGGTTTCTGTTGCTTGCCCCAGGCTGCCCGACCCAAGTAAGAGGCTCCATTGTGTGGGGCCTGTGTGAACCAGGAGCACTCCTGACTTCCAGAGGTCCTCTCCGTGCTGAGCTGACCAGTGTCTCTGGTGGAATGAGGCAGTCCAGCAGCTGTTGTCCTCGGAGGTCGTCCTTCCTTCCCCTTGGATCCAGGCAGGAGTTGGTTTATTAGTCACTGGCTGCTTGACAGCTCTCGGTCACCTTCGCATTTGTTTTCCAAGCAGTTTGTCTGGGTTATCATCATCCCTTTGTCCTCAGTTCTGTGGTGGCTATGTCTGGGCAAAGGATCCAGGCCACAGGGAGTGGGAGAGGGGACGCTGTGTGGCCCCAGACACAGGAGATGGGGCCTAGTGGCAGCCAGGGAATGTGATGTGGTGTGCCTTGTCCCTGAGTCTGCCCAGGGACCCTGAAGGGAGGAGTGGGGCACAGAACCAGTCCTGGTGAAGGTTTGAAGCCAGAGCTGGCAGAGGGAGTGTGGGAGTGGAGGGGACTGAAAAAGGTGAGGTGGGGGGAGGAATGGCCAACTCCGAGGGAGCAGGGGATGAGCTGGGCGTGACTGGGATTCCCCTTCGTTGGGCCCTGACAGAAATGCCAGGGCACTGCCAAGGGGGCAGGACTCTTCCCTGCACACGCAGGCCACGGTATTGTTGCTTGGCCAGGATTATAGGGTCAGACACAGGTTTGCAGCCACTTGACCGGGCCTGACACCACATGCAGAAACACGCAACAGCTGAGCATTCAAACATGACTCAGTGTGTTTGTAATGCCGGGTGCTATGAGAGACAGGGCCTGGCTCCCATCCAGGAACTCGGAAATCCCCCCATAGACCCCAGGCTTGGAGCAAGGGCAGGGGCCGGGGGGAAGGAAGGAATTTAAATGTCTGGGGAAGGGGCAAGGCTCTGGGTGAAGCAGAGAGCGTAGTTGCCCACACCCTGTGGGATGAGGAGAGGGGCGGGTGGAGGACAGGGCATGGCCGGTTGTTGCCGTGGGAGCTGAGCGGGGCAAGGCCCATTGCGATGGGTCTGGTCACTCGTGGCTGCCAGACTCTTGCTGAGCCCCCAGCTCTTTTCGTTCATCCAGGGCTTGGCCCCTCGAGGTCTGGGCTCTGTCAGGGCCCGCTCAAGCTTCTGTTGATGTTGGGATGTTGAGCTGGGCTGCACACACGGCACTTGTCCAGGACTTAGCCTGGGATGACTCTGCCTTAGAAGTTTTGCATGATCTTTCACTGCAGCTGCCCTGCCCCCACCCCTCGTTCCTTCACTAGCCCCCCATGCCCTGGGACAGCACTTCCACCTTAAACGCTTGCAGGCCGACCTCTCTCCCAGTCCCACGCTAAGCCTCCAGGGCTTGTTCCTTCAACCATAGCTCCCTGTATCCCATCTCTCTGGTGCCCACTCCCATCTCCTAACTTCCTTTGGAGAGCCGCACAGTGCTGAACCCGTACGTCCCGTCTCCCTTTGCTGGCCCTTATATTGCCTTGGCGCCCAAACAGCTGTCTCCCCTCGGAATCTAACAGCCACCATGTGTCTGTGGCTCATGAATCCCTCACATTCATGGCTCTTCCTCCCCGTACCCACCTGTTGTCCCGTTCTGACAGCCAGGCTCTCCGGATCCGCCTAACACTAGGAAAATGGCCCATTGTTGACAATCAGAATCACCACTGGGTCCCTCCTCAACTGGTGTTGAAAACAGCTTGGCTGCTAGTGGAGCTGCAGCCTGGTTGTTGTCAGCACCCGTTTAGAGAGTTTGCTAGGGACGGGGTCCAGCATGCTGTCTGCAGTGGGTGCTTGGCCCAGCCTGCACTGTTCTGCAGAGAACATATACTTATTTCTGATGGGTCTTTGATGACTCTTGCTAGGTGTGGGGTTTTCTGCTGCCATAGGTGCACGTGCTTAGAACCACAGGGTCAGAAGGGACCACAAGGCTCATCTAGTCCAGGGGTTCTCAAACATCATTGCATCGTGACCCCTTCTGACAATAAAAATTATGACATGACCCCAGGAGCAGGGACAGAAGCCTGAGACTGTCCGAGTCCCACATGGGGGTGGCCAAAGCCTGAGCCCCACCACGCCAGGTGGACGGGGGCAAAGCCGAAGCTCAAGGGCTTCAGCCCCAAGCAGGGGGCCTGTAACCTGAGCCCTGCCACCCAGGGCTGAAGCCCTCGGACTTCAATCCCAGGCGGTGAGGCTCAGGCTTTGGCCCCAGGCCCCAGCAAGTCTAAGTCAGCTGTGGCGACCCCATTAAAATGGGGTCGTGACCCACTTTGGGGTCCTGACCCACAGTTTGAGAACCACCAATCTAGTCTAACTCCCTGCCAAGATGCAGGAGTTGTTGTGTCTAAACCATCCCAGACAGATGACTACCCAGCCTCCTTTTAAAAACCTCCAGTGAAGGATCTATCACTAACTCCCTAGGCGTCTGTCCCATTGTCCTACTGTTCTGACAGGCAGTTTTTCCAGAGATTAAACCTAAATCTGCTGTGCTGTAGTTTGACCCCATTGCATCTTTTCCGGCTCTCTGTAGCAAGCGAGAACAACTTTTCTCCATCTTTTTCATGGCAGCCTTTCAAGTATTTGAAGACCGTTATTATGTCCCCCCTTAATTTCCTCTTTTCCAAACTAAACATAGCCAGTTCCTTCAGCCTTTGCTCGTACGGCTTGTGATCCATCCCTCTGATCATCTTTGTCGCTCGCCTCTGGATTCTTTCCAGGTTCTCTACATCCTTTCTAGACACTGGTGACCAAAACTGGACACCGCACTCCAGCTGAGGCCTAACCAGTGCTGAGTACAGCGGTACTATCGCCTCCTGTGACTTGCATGCTATGCCTCTGTTAATGAAACCTAAAATTGCATTTGCTTTTTTTGCAACAGCGTCACATTGCTGACTCATGCTGAGGCTGTGATCCACCATAGCTCCCAGATCCTTCTCAGCAGTGCTGCTGCCAAGCCAGTTATCCCCCATTCTGTATTTGTGCATTTGGTTTTTCTTCTCTAAGTGTAGCACCTCACAATTGTCTTTGTTGGATTTCATTTTGTTGACTATAGCCCAGTTATCCAGTTCATCAAGATCCCTCTGAATTTTAGCTCTGTCCTCCAAAGTGTTGGCAACCCCCTTGATAAATAAATCCCTCAGTTCAATATACATCATTGTCATGCCATTTTTTTCTGTTACGTAGCCTGTATCTTCCTTCATTGCATTCCATCCCAATCATGCCATCAGCATCTTCACTGGAGTCACCCTGGATTGGCTGTGGTGGAAATGTCTGAATGTGGCCACAGGTGTCATTTGGCTTCTTGCGCCAACATACAGGGGCACAATGAGTCTTGGTACCACAAATGGCCCGAGCTTTCCCATTTCCAAAGTCTCTCTCTCCAGCATGGACAAAAAAGTAGACCTGAGTTCTAGTTCTGGTACCACCATTCACTTGTTGTGTGACCCTGGGCATGTCATTTTGCCTCATTGGTAATAATGGAGATAATATTATGCAGCACTGTATAGGTCTTTGAGAGCCTTGGATGCTAATTACTATTTACATCCCAATGTCTTTGTTACCAATGGGGGAGTATGTGTTAAAGGTCCCCCTCTGTGCCACTCTATAGTGGACAGGTGCTGTAAGAGCCCTCAGCTGGAGCTGCTCATGTTTCATAGCTCTGGAGGTTACTGGTTCACCAAACCCCCTGCGTAAACCAAAATGGCGGCCATCGCAGTTTGACTCACTGTCAGGCAGCTTTACAGCCCTAAAGACACACCTGGAAGGTGAAGACCTGTACTTTGTGGCAAACTCTGAGGAGGGCTCTTTTTGACATTGTGTGCGTTTGACTTGCATCTTCTGGCGTATACTGTCTCCGCTATCCTTCTGGACCTGCTATGTGATTAATAGTAATCATCTCTTTTTGCCACCATTGGAGGAGAAACTGCATCATGGGCGCATTTACCCAAGCCACCCTAGCTCAGGTGCATCTGGTGCATGGAGGTTTAACATGTCTCTCGTTTTGGCCACGTACGGTAATATGCTTCCGCTGGCTCATCTGAGATGGAAATTGATGCTGATGACAAATTCTGCTTGAACCAACAAGTTCCAGGAGGAATTTGCAAGGCCCTGGCCCTGGAAATGCTTACGCACATGCATGACTTTATGTACACGGATGGGTCCCTTGACTCCAACTGGGCTGCTCCGATGAAGTTACTGACACACTGAAGCGGCTGGCAGATCAGGGAGGAAGCGTGCAGCATTGTGACCAGCAGAGGGCTACACGGCAGTTTCTTCTTTGCTGTGCGAGTCACTTGTGTTGGTGCTACACTGCAGCTGGGTAGTAAGTAGTCACCAGCTCAGTCTGTGACCTGGATGTGCCCTCATGTCAGCCTAAGTTAACTGGTTCTGTACATGGGATCGTTTGGATTTTTTCTGTCCCCACGAAGGCCAATGGAAAAGCAGCTTTCATGGGTGGGGGGAGGGGTTGTTTCATTCTAGCTATTCTGATGTTAGACATGGGATTCTCCAACCTATGTTTTTGTGTGCAGATGACTTCGTCAGAGACAGATCCTACCATGGACACACTTCCTCATCCAGCATCTTTCTCTCCCTACCGCCGGGCTCTCGGAGTTCATTCTGTACCACCCCGGGGTGTGTGGGGGTGTCTGTGAGCCACAGTTTGAGCAGCCCTGAGCTAGGGAAAAATAATCCATAACTCTTATGTAGCATTTTGCATCAGGAGATCGCAACGTGCTTTACAAAGGAGGTCAGGATTAGCCCCATTGCACAGATGGGAAAAGTGAGGCAGAGTGAAGAAGTGACTTGCCCGAAGTCACCCAGCAGGCCAGTGGTAGAGCTGGGAATAGATCGCTCTCCTGAGTCCCAGCCCAGTGCACTATCCACTAGGTCAGTGCTTCTCAGCAAGTAGGTTGTGACCCCCATGGGGTCAGGAGGCACTGACAATTTTCTTCCAATGTAAAGTAAAGAAAAATCTCATACTCCCCCGTCCCCACTCTTCGAGCTCCAGTGGTCTCTGCCAGCCTCTCCCAGCACCCACACAAACAGGAGATACAGGTTTAGCATGATCATCGATACATTATGTACCTTAGGCGCCTGTGCTCCCCAGCTCCTCAGCCACCTGCCTGGCAGGGAACTTGGCAGCTGGGGGGGTCCCCATGCTTCCCAGTGGCATGTCCGGTGGGGAGCTTGGGAGCTAGCGCTCCTCAGGTTCCTGGTTGCCCAGGCTACCCAGCAGCCCACATGGCCTCTCCCAGGCAGTCTGCCACCTGCCTGGCAGGCAGCCAGCAAACCAAAAAATTCTATTCCCACTCCCCAGAAACAGGGGGAAACCAGTCACATTTTTGACTTTTTGTCACCATTCAGGACAAATACATTTCAAACCCAGGGACTGTTTTGCAGGAAGAGATTTCAGTTTCCCAGCCAGCTCTACCCCTGACGGCTGCAGTGGTGACTCGGCCCCATCTGCCACCGAACAGCAACCTCTGACTCTCACTGGCTTTCTGACCCTGCAGAGGCTTCTTGTTATAAAACAGTTTCTTCTGCAGTGGCCCAGTCAGATGCACCGCCTGGAGCTCCTTTGCTGCCCTGGTGTTTCTGGGGGTCAGTAATGGTCTCTCTCCACACACAAGCATCAGCAGTAGCATCCTGGACACCCTCCGGAATCAGAGTTCCGGCACACCACTGGGTTTTGTTTTGGTATCTCTCCACCCCACGTGTGGCTCGGACGTTAAGACCCTGGTGTGAATAGTAGATTGGCAGGTTGCTGGGCATTTTCCCTTCGGGTTACAGCATTTCAGCAACATAGCCAGCAGTGCTCAGGGAGTGACGTGACTAGCATCACGTCCGACCACCTGTGGCTGCCCTAACCCAAGGGATCAGGTACCCAGCTTGCAGCTGGTTGAATTGGAGGCGGCCTTTCAGTGTGAGAGTGAGCAAGACACAAACTCACATCCTTCAGGACTGTGGTCAAGCGCCTTAACCACTCAGCCACCGCACCTTGATCCATTGAGGATGAGGGCAGGTATCAGAGAGGAGGATCTGCCCTGAGGTTATTACCTCCCCGAGGGCCTCCTGGGCTCCACAGAGCTACTAGGTGCCTCAAAGGCCCTGGCAGTAAATAAACCAACTTCCACCCAAGGATCACTCCCTGATCCCATCACAAACCCAGATAAGGCAGGAACCTGGGTGGTGCTGACCTCCAGACCTATGTATTGTAACATATATACCTGGAACTGCTCCAGCTACGAAATACAGCAACTCGCCTACCCAGCAACACAAGCACGGTCAACACGTCACCCCAGTGCTCCGCTCTCTGCGCTGACGCCCTGCCCAGTACCGAGTTCAGTGCAAGGTCTCTGCCCTGGTGTTCAAATTCCTCCAGAGGCAAGGCCCTCGCTTCACGAGAGACACCTCACATCAGCTGCAACCCCTTGGAGCCGTGACACAGCCAACAAACGGGGTGATTTGTTAGTGCAACAGACAATTTCTGAGAGCCAAACCCAGATTGTGCAACTACCTTCAGAATGACCATGGGCCTTACTGCTTTGAGAACTATGGGCAACACTCACCATTTGGGTACGGCTTTCCCTCAGTAACTCCAGCTGACAGATACATGCGGGCACATGAACACATACACACACGACCATGAGTCACACACAACGGACACAGATCAAGTCTCCCAGTTACTAGCTGCAGGGAAGGAACTGCGGGGCAGCATTCCTGGTATTGCTGTTTGACCATTAGCAGGTGCCCAGATATTACAGAGAACCTGGAGAGACAGACAACCCATACTGATCTGCTAGTGGGATTTTAACCAGTGGCTCCCAGGGGCCCCATCCAAGACCATCATTGTCCTAGAAAAAGGAAAGAGCCTCCCCACAATGCATTGCCAAGTCACAGGCTAGGTGCAGCTCAGGCTGTGGGTTACCTGGCAGTTACCCCAGATCCCAGCTTTCCAGGTCCATGCACGCTTGGGACATCGCCTCTTGGGGGCAAAGGGGTCTCTGAATAAGGGGCACTGGCTGCTGCTGCGGCCCCATCTCCGCCGAGCACCTGTTCCCATCACTACAGGCCGAAGCTCTACTGAGCAGGCATGTCGGAAATCCTGTGTTTCAGAGCATAGGGAGAGGAGCTGCTCCGCATTCCAGGGCAGGGGTGCGGGGGTGGAGGGAGAGGGCCAGGCATCTCCGCGCAAGGAGCAGCTGCTCCCAAATATGTTACAACTTGTCATTGTCAGAGCAGCAGGAATAGATGTCGGGCAGCCTGGAAAGCATAGGGGACTTGGGGGTCGGGGGCAGGCAGAGGCACGGGGTCCCTGAGAGGAGGGGGAGGGGAGTTAACTCTCTGGGGAGAGGGCTTGGGTCCCTGAGGGAAGCTGGAGAGGGCTGGGTATCTGAGGAGGGGGCTTAGGTCCCTGAAGGAAGCAGGAGGGAGCTGGGTATCTGGAGGGGGCCCCTAGGTTCCTGAGGGGAGTAGGAGAGGGCCTGGATCCCTGAGTTCCTGGAGGGGGCTGGGTATCTGGGGAGGGGGCCTGGATCCGAGGGGCAGTGACTCCCTGGATTGTTCCCCAGTGCACTTTTTCTAGTGTAGTTTTAATTGTTCCAAACTCAGAGGCTTTCACTGGGGTGTTGTTTCCTCCATTTGATTCATCCCATGTCCAGACCTTCATCCCTCACATTCAGTTTAACTGTCTCTTTTCTGAATCTCATCTCATGGTTACAGCCCCAGTGCCACCCTCACCAATCCCGCTCCATGCCTTGGGCTCACCGCCTTGGACTGCGATCCCCTTAGTCACTAGCCGCCTCACCCTAACGCGTGATGGTGTAGACAAGAGGCCCTTGTCTACACGGGAAAGGTGCACCCGGTTTAATAGGAGCTACCCCAGAAACACTACAACAGCGTAGCTATGGTGCTGCAGCTGCGCTGCTGGGGTGTAGACACTCACGATAGCGAGGGAAGGGGTTCTTCCATCACTGTAGGAAATCCACCTCTCCCAGAGGCAGTAACGGTGTCTACACTGGGACTTAGGTCAGCTTAAGACACGAGAAGTCATTCTTCCACTCTACTCTGCGCTGGTTAGGCCTCAACTGGAGTATTGTGTCCAGTTCTGGGCACCGCATTTCAAGAAAGATGTGGAGAAATTGGAGAGGGTCCAGAGAAGAGCAACAAGAATGATTAAGGGTCTAGAGAACATGACCTATGAAGGAAGGCTGAAGGAATTGGGTTTGTTTAGTTTGGAAAAGAGAAGAGTGAGAGGGGACATGATAGCGGTCTTCAGGTATCTAAAAGGGTGTCATAAGGAGGAGGGAGAAAACTTGTTCATCTTAGCCTCTAAGGATAGAACAAGAAGCAATGGGCTTAAACTGCAGCAAGGGAGGTTTAGGTTGGACATTAGGAAAAAGTTCCTAACTGACAGGGTGGTTAAACACTGGAATAAACTGCCCAGGGAGGTTGTGGAATCTCCATCTCTGGAGATATTTAAGAGTAGGTTAGATAAATGTCTATCACGGATGGTCTAGACAGTAATTGGTCCTGCCATGAGGGCAGGGATCGATCACCTCTCGAGGTCCCTTCCAGCCCTAGAATCTATGAATCTATGAATTAACTACATCACACTGGATGTGAATTTTTCCCCAGCCCTGAGCAATGTAGTTAAGCTGACCTATCTTTGAAGTGTAGCTCAGCCTCTTGAAATGTTTTTAAACTGATTTCCGTTAAAGTGGTGCAAAGCCGTGTGTGCTGCTTTGATTCCAGATGCTTCCGAAGGGGCGGGCTGGCTGGTAAGCTCACACTGGCCCTCTGGATAGTTAAGTAAAGATGAAAGGTTCTTTATTCTGCTTTTCCCCAGATTGGGGTGCAGGACCCGTGCAACAAGAAATCTATAACAGACTGTCAGCTTTTTTTGTTCTGTGTTTGTACTGCACCTGACACAATGGGGTCCTGGGTCGTCACTGGGGCTCCTAAGTGATACTGCAATACACATACACCCTAATAACAAGAGCTGACAATATTCACAACTAGGATAGGCAGGTCCCTGATAGCACTAATTAGCCCTGCATCTCCTCGTTGACTTCTGGCCTCCTCTTTACCCAACATATACAATTTCCAGTTACCTTAATGGGCGAACCTACTGCATCTGAGACTCCCCAAGCTCCCCCTTGTAAACAGACCACGGGAGCAGCACCTTGTTCCCAGGCCTGCAGGCCCACAGTCCTGCAGGGAGAGAGGAAAGGACCAAATCCAGACAGCTTCTGAAGCCAATCACAGGGGCTTATTTTGGGTTAGCGTCTGCTGATTCCTGATTGACTTATGCTGAACTGAAACAAGCCCGGTTTAAACTGTAAAGAGGGTCCCACGCAGCCTTTTGTGCTGGTTCAACTAAATCAGTTCAAAGTCACATTCAGCCAGTGACAGTTTCTCAGGTAGACAAGCCCTGAGCCAGACGTAGCTCTTTTTCTCACAAGCCCCTTGATCGTTTTTGTTGCTCTTCACCTGAACTGCCCTCAGTTTCTTCCCAGTAAAGCGGTGTCTAGAACTGAGCGGATTATTGCCGGTTGGGTGACACCAGCGATATAGAGGGAAGAGCTGCTACCTCTCTGCTCTGCGACATGGTATCTCTGCACACACAGCTCACACCACTGGCCTCTAGCGATGTATTCATTCCCTGCAGATATATCACACGGCAAACTCACAGCTCATTTGTTGTGCGCCAACACCAAGCTCTCTCTGTCATTATGCAGAGGCAGTGTGGCCTCGTGGACAGAGCACTAGACTGAGACCTGGAAGATCTGAATTCTATTCCCATCTCTGCCACTGGCCTGCTGGGTAACCTTGGGCTAGTCACTTCCCCTTTCTGTGCCTCAGTTTTCCCCATCTGTAAAATGGGGATGATGACACTGACCTCCTTTGTAAAGCGCTTTAAGATCTAACGGTGAACACTGCTATTTAAGTGCTAGGTGTTATTAATTAATTAATTATGATGATGATGGGCTTGCCCCAAATCCTGATGCTTCCTTGTCTACATCTCTCAAATGTGCCTGTTCCTCACTAGACCCTGCAGCTCAGATCCATGTCCACACCTTGGCCAGCTCTCCCGTAAATGGCTGCAAAGTCTTTAATCATAGAATCATAGACGATTAGGGTTGGAAGAGACCTCAGGAGGCCAGCTCCCTGCACTGGGCGTTGTGACAGTGCCACACAACCCTGTGTGCCATGTTGCAATGCCTGGAGCAGGAAGGCAGGCCCTGCCCCATGGGACAGGAGCCACCACTGCCAAATGAGTGTGGGGCAGGCATGCTTTCCAAAAAGGCGCCACACATACTCCCCAAAGGCCACTTAGCTTTGCCCCTAAAGGAGGGAAATGTGACTGATCTTGTGCCAGAAGAGTTCTGAGGGTACCGATTGAGTCACTGGGGACCACTGGCCATGCAGCCCACTCCCCTTTCCAACTCACCCCTCTCCAGCTCACTAACGAAGACATTAAGGCCTCAGTTCTAGCAAAGCACTTGAGCGTCTGCTTCGTAGTCCCCGTGATTTCGGTTATCAATTTAAGCTAGCTGGAGATAAGCCTGGTGGGAGCCAATTGAAGAGCGTTGCCTTAAGGGTCTGCACCAGTTCATGAGACTGATTTTAAAATGGTTTTGTTAAATGGGTACAACTTTTGTGCGTAGACAAAGCCAGCAATTGCCAAGATTAACTCTCTCCTGTCTTCTGGCCCCCCAGCCATACACTGAGAGGATCAAGCAGCTCAGACAAAATTATTGAAAATACTGGGTGAAATCCTTGCACCATTGATTTCAAAATTCCCATTCACCTCAATGGGGCCTGTGGATTTCACCCATTGTGCTTTGCAAATCATTCCCTCTGGTGGCCAGGGGAATTGTTTTTGAAAGTGCCTGTCAAAAAGATCCCAAACTTGTCCCTCTGAGGTAGCTTCCTGAGCCAAACACAAGACAGTCCAGCGGGAACTATCAAGCAGCATCCAAAGAGAGTGAACTGAACATAATAGCAGCCACACTGGGTCAGACCAATGGTCCATCTAGTCCAGTATCCTGTCTTCCCACAGTGGCCAATGCCAGGTGCTTCAGAGGGAATGAACAAAACAGATAATCATCGAGTGATCCAACTGCCCCAAAGGTAGAAGAATTCCCTACATCTCCACCCCCCACCCCTGCCCTTCAGCTCAAACACAGGTCAATAAATTAGGCTGAATACATTCATGTGTTCTCGCCCCAGCATGCTGGTATCTTTGCTAGCAGGAACCTGTGCTAGCAGCCTCCAGGCTCACTCCCTGGCTGGTAGGTAGGTTATGTTCTTTCTTTTTACCCTACAGCGTCAGCATTAGGTGTTTGTTACTCCACGTTACCTCTTTGGTTTTTGCTGCAGTTGGATTTATGTCGTTACCCAGAAGGAGATCACAGACGAAAGAAGCTGCAGCCGGTTGGTCTAAATATGGTGCTACGATATGTCTGGTGCTACGATATGTCTGTTTTAAACGTTTGAGGTTTTCAGACAATACGAAAGGAAGGATCCAAAACAAAGGGATATTTCTGACTGAGTCAAGCCCCCGGGGGTCCCTACATGTGTCTAATCAGAGCTGTGTCAGAGACATGGCTATCTGAATCATGTCCTCCGGGTTAGGAGAAGTTGCTTGCAGGCTGCTCCTTTGCTGGGAGGAGTGAGATTTCCCATGATAACACAGCATGCTTCAGAGAACGTTTGCAGCCTGCTTTGTCTTTCTCCATCAAAACACAGACGCAATTTGAATCCTGTTCTCGGAAGCAGTCTCAGAGGGTTGCGCCTCTGGTACAGACCCTGGGGACCAAGGGCAAATGTTGATCTCTGTGGTTTTCTCAATGGACTGGTATTTTTAGACTGGGCTTGGCCCTGACTGGCGGCTAATTTTCCTCCCTGGCTGTGAACGTGTGAGCAGCCCCTGCCAGGGCCTTCCAGCCTCCCTCCTCCTTTTAACACAGTAAGGTCACCCCGTGACGGATCGGAACACGTTCGCCTCTTACACAAACACACAATGTCGCCTTTGTGTTGTTACCATCAGTGACCATCCATCACAGTCTAACCTGACAGCGGGCGGCAGAGCCCTAATCCCCCAGCCAGCTCCGAATTAGAGAGGGACATAAACCGCCTCTGCACACTCGCCCTGGCCTGCTGCCTGGCTGCCCAGGAATGAGCCTCAGCCCTCACACGCAAAAAGGGGCTACATGGGGAGAGGCTCCCCACCCCAGAACCTCAGGTCTTGGCTTATCAGACACAAGAGTATCCCAATGACCAAGAGTGAAAGCTAGCTAAGGCTAGATGACCCCCACCCAGATGTGCTCTCCTAGGCTAGGGCTCCACTCATGGCAGCGTGTAGCGAACGGGCATTGCCTGTGTAGCTACAGGCCGCGGCAAAAGGCTCTAGCAACAGGGAGGCAGCAGGACACGACCCTGCGAAGAACAGCAGCGTAGACATGGGAGGCGCTGCTTGGGCGTGCAGAGAGCTGTGTAGGGTCCGTACCTGGGGGTTCAGGTGAATCGGGCACTCTGCTCCCCTAAACAGTGCCTCACCGTCTACACTGCTATTTATCCTCGGGCTAGCTGGGCGTGCAGTGTTTGTACTCTGCACACCGCCGCAAGTGGAGACGTACCCCTGATGTGTTACCGCTACAGCTGAGCAAATAATAGATATTTCGGTTCAGGGGCCGAACCAAAAAATCCCCTCCTCCTTCCGCAAACAACTCAGTTTGGTCTGAACCCAAATGTATTTAATGGCTGCAAAGTTGTGGATCCCACAAGATATTGTGTTCAAGCCAAAATGAATAGTTTTGGTGGTGGTGGTTTTTTTGTTTTGTTTCTGGTGTGTGTGTGTGTGTGTGTGTGTGTGTGTGTGTGTGTGTGTGTGTGTGTGTGTGTGTGTGTGTGTGTGTGTGTGTGTGTGTGTGTGTGTGTGTGTGTGTGTGTGTGTGTGTGTGTATTTTAAGCTAGATTTCTAATGGAAACACTGTTTCAAAACAAAACAAAACAAATCAAAACTTTGTTTCAAAATTGCTGAAACAAGCCATTTTGATTAAAAAAAAAAAGTTTCCCCATGACCACACAGCTCTTTCTCCCTACACATTGTAGACAGGTGATTAAGGAACCAAAAGTTATCCTGTTCTCTAGCATGATTGATGGTCTGTAGCAGACACCAACTAGCTCCTCATCTTGTGCTTTATTTGTTTGAACATTGATCCAGAGTATAAAAATCACTTGCTTCAGTACTTAGAAACAGGTAATGCCATTTTGCACAAGTGCCCTTCACATTTGCCCACTTGACCTGTCCTAAAGGGGTTATAACTTGATTTTAACATTCCAGTCATGTGACTCCCACCGAGTTTCAGTAATACCAGCTAGGATGAATCGATGTTCATAAATCAGCATTCCAATTGCTCTTGTTTATTACCTAGGCTCCTAGCATTGGTGTATAGGCAGGTAAAGAATTTCTTCTCTCCATGTCCTTTTGTTCTTTTATTAATTTTGTTCCCAACATCTCAACTTTGTGCTGAGTTCTCACATCTTCCCTTTTCACCCTCCCCTTTTGTATTTAGTTTAAAGCTCCCCGCGACTACTCTAGCCAGCCTGTCCCCTAGGAGATTTGTTCCCCTTCTCCTTGGATGGAGGTCATCCAAACTATACAACTCCCTCTCCCCACTGAAGGTGGACCAATGTTGCACAAAACCAAACCCCGCTACCTTACACTACTATCCAGTGGTTCATTTCCAGAATCTTCTGCCCTCTGTTTTCCTTTGCTCCTGGAACTGGAATGATCTCCAAGAAGATCACTTGGACATTCTTCTCCTTCATCTTCTTTCCAAGTTCCCCAAAGTAATCCATAATCTGAGAGATATCCCATGATGCAGTGTCATTAGTGCTGATATCCATAATTACCAGTGGATCTTTGTTGACTTCAGAAGCCGATCCAGTCTTAGAGTGAAGTCTTCTGTCTTGGCTCTGGGAAGGCAGCACGCTCTCCTGTTGTCCACCTGTCACTTGCAGAATGTTTTTTCTATTCTTCATAGTATTGAATCTCCAACGAGGATCATCTGTCTTGGATAGTTGAAAATCTCTTTATGGGTAAACTTGATTTTCTGGCAGGTCAGGCAGAACAGCCATCCACAGGTACGTCCCCATGCATCTCTCCATTTCATTTGACCAACTGCATCTTCAGAGAGATCTTCCGCAGTTTCCATACTGAGAACTTGGTACCAACTGGAAACCTCTAGCTGTGTGGAATGCACACTGGTCCTCTTCTCTCTAGTGGTCACAGCCTGCCCATCTTCACCTGCCTCCAGCTCTGTAGAATGCCACCTCATCCTCTTGCCTCTAGTAGTTACGAACTACCAGGCCTCCTCTCTGATCTCATCAACAGTAAAATGAAAAAGAGCCCCATTCAATTACATCATGTAATGGCAGACAGATAAAAAGTGACAAGTTTTTAATGTTTACAGATTAGCATAAGTTTACAAATGCTAGAAGTCTAAATAATAAGATAGGTGAACTAGAGTGCCCCGTACTAAATGAGGATATTGATATAAGAGGCATCACAGAAACTTGATGGAATGAGGATAATCAATGGGACATAGTAATACCAGGGTATAAAATATATCGGAAGGACAGAACAGGTTGTGCTGGTAGGAGAGTGGCACTATATGTGAAAGAAAGCGTAGAGTCAAATGAAGTAAAAATCTTAAATGAACCAAACTGTGCCATAGAATCTCTATGGATAGTAAGTCCATGTTCTAATAATAAGAATATAGTGGTAATAAGAATATATTACCGACCACCTGACCAGAATGGTAATAATGACTGTGAAGTACTCAGTGAGATTACAGAGGCTATAAAAATAAAAAACTCAATAATAATGGGGGGATTTCAACTCTCCCCATATTGACTGGGTACATGTCACCTCAGGACAGGATGCAGAAATAAAGTTTCTTGACACCTTAAATGACTGCTTCTTGGAGCAGCTAGTTCAAGGAACCCACAAGAGGAGAGGCAATTCTTGATTTAGTCCTAAGTGCAGCACAGGATCTGGTCCAAGAGATGAATATAGCTGTACCGCTTGGTAATAGTGACCATAATATAATTAAATTTAACATTCCTGTGACAGGGAAAACACCACAGTGGCCCAACACTGGAGCATTTAATTTCAGAAAGGGGAACTACACAAAAATGAGGAAGTTAGTTAAACAGAAATTAAAAGGTACAGTGCCAAAAGTGAAATCCCTGCAAGTTGCATGGAAACTTTTTAAAGACACCATAATAGAGACTCAACTTAAATGTATAGTCCACATTAAAAAACATAGTAAGAGAACCAAAAAAGTGCCACCATGGCTAAACAGCAAAGTAAAAGAAGCAGTGAGAGACAAAAAGGCATCCTTTAAAAAGTGGAAGTTAAATCCTAATGAGGAAAAATAGAAAGGAACATAAACTCTGGCAAATGAAGTGTAAAAATATAATTAGGAAGGCCAAAAAAGATTTTGAAGAACAATTAGCCAAAGACTCAAAAAGTAATTGCAATTTATTTTTTAAGTACATCGGAACCAGGAAGCTGCTTAACCAGGAGGAACCAGGAGGCCACTATATGATCGAGATGTTATAGGAGCACTCAAAGACGATAAGGCCATTTCGGAGAAACGAAATGAATTCTTTGCATTGGTCTTCATAGCTGAGGATGTGAGGGAAATTCCCAAACCTGAGCCATTCTTTTTAGGTGACAAATCTGGGAACTGTCTCAGACTGAGATGTCATTAGAGGAGGTTTTGGAACAAATTGATAAACTAAACAGTAATAAGTCACCAGGACCAGATGGTATTCACCCAAGAGTTCTGAAAAAACTCAAATGTGAAATTGAAAAACTACTAACTGTAGTTTGTAACCTATCATTTAAATCAGCTTTTGTACCAAATGACTGGAGGATAGCTAATGTGATGCCAATTTTTTAAAAGGGCTCCAGAGATGATCCCGGCAATTACAGGCCAGTGAGTCTGACTTCAGTACCGGGCAAACTGATTGAAACTATAGTAAAGAACAAAATTGTCAGACACATAGATGAACATAATTTGTTGGGGAAGAGTCAACATGGTTTTTGTAAAGGGAAATCATGCCTCACCAATCTACTAGAATTCTTTGAGGGGATCAACATGCATGTGGACAAGGGGAATCCAGTGGATATAGTGTACTTAGATTTTCAGAAAGCCTTTGACAAGGTCCCTCATCAAAGGCTCTTAAGCAAAGCAAGATGGCATGAGATAAGAGGAAAGGTCCTCTTATGTATTGGTAACTGGTTAAAATATAGGAAACAAAGGGTAAGAATAAATGGTCAGTTTTCAGAATGGAGAGAGGCAAATAGTGGTGTCCCACAAGGATCTGTACTGGGATCAGTCCTATTCAACATATTCATAAATGATCTGGAAAAAAAGGGATAAACAGTGAGGTGGCAAAATTTGCAGATGAGACAAAACTACTCAAGGTAGTTAAGTCCAAAACTGGGTGACTGGGCAACAAAATGGCAGATGAAATTAAATATTGATAAATGCAAAGTAATGAACACTGGAAAACATAATCCCAACTATATGTATAAAATGATGGGGTCTAAATTAGCTGTTACCACTCAAGAAAGAGATCTTGGAGTCATTGTAGATAGTTCTCTGAAAACATCCACTCAATGTACGGCGACAGTCAAAAAAGCAAACAGAATGTTGAGAATCATTAAGAAAGGAATAGATAATAAGACAGAAAATATCATATTGCCTCTATATAAATCTATGATATGCCCACATCTTAAATACTGCATGCAGATGTGGTCACCACATCTTAAAAAAGATATATTGGGTTTGGAAAAGGTTCAGAAAAGGGCAACAAAAATTATTAGGGGTACGGAACAGTTTCCGTGTGAGGAGCGATTAATAAGACTGGAACTTTTCAGCTTGGAAAAGAGAAGACTAAGAGGGCATATTATAAAGGTCTATAAAATCATGACGGGTGTAGAGAAAGTAAATAAGGAAGTGTTATTTACTCCTTCTCATAACACTAGAACTAGGGGTCACCAAATGAAATTAATAGGCAGCAGGTTTAAAACAAACAAAAGGAAGTATTTTTTCACACAACACAGTCAACCTGTGGAACACCTTGCCAGAGGATGTTGTGAAGGTCAAGACTATAACAAGGTTCAAAAAAGAACTAGATAAGTTCATGGAGGATAGGCCCATCAATAGCTAGTAGCCAGGGTAGGCAGGGATGGTGTCCCTAGCCTCTGTTTGCCAGAAGCTGGTAATAAGCGACAGGGAATGGATCACTTGATGATTACCTGTTCTGTTCATTCCCGCTGAGGCACCTGGCATTGGCCACTGTCGGAAGGCAGGATACTGGGTTAGATGGACCTTTGGTCTGACCCAGTATGGCCGTTCTTATCTCTCTCAGATTCCTCGGTGGCCAGTTCATGTCTTAGTTGAATCCGGGATAGTATGCTTCCCAAATCTGGTTGTCCAAGAAATCTTCAGCTTCTCTATTTTGTCATTGTCTGCTCGATTAAAGAGCCCTCTGGAAATCTTCTCCCCATGTAGGATCTTATAGAGCACGATCATGTCACCTCTTAACCTTCCCTTTGATAAAATAAATAAATTGAGCTTCTTTAGTCTCTTGCTACAAGACCTTGAATCATTCTTGTAAATATTTTCTGAAGCCACTCCAATTTTTCAATACCCTTTTAAAAAATGTGGACACCAGAACTGGGCACAGTATACTAGTAACGGTCTCTGCAATACTATATATAGTTAATACCATTTCCTCACTCCTATTTGATATTCATCTGCTTATATATCCAAGGGTCATATTGGCTCTATTAAACCATAGTATTGCATTGCGAGCTCATGTTCAATTGGTTTCCACCATGACCTCTTAAGTCGTTCTCAGAATCACTGCATTCTAGGTGTGATCCACATAGGCGAAGCTATTCCTAGATGTATGACCTTGCATTTGGCAATATTAGGATTCATACTGTTCAGATGAGCGCAGTTTACCAAATAATCCAAATTGCTCTGTATTACTGACCTGTTCTTGTCATTATTTACCACTTCATCAGTTTACCAGTGTTTTTATATTTTCTTCCAGACCGTTGGTAGTGAATAGCACTGGGCCAAGAACAAATCCTTGTGAGATCTATCAGTTAGCCAGGTTTTAGTCAATTTAATATGTGCTGCATTGATTTTGTATAGTGCTAATTTTTTAAATCAGTGTATTAGAATGCTGTGTGGAACAGTCACATTCCTTATAGAAGTTTAAGTATATTATGTCAATGCAAATTTTCTTTATCAACCAAACTTGTAATCGCATCAAAAACAATATCAAGCTAGTCTGACAAGCCCTATTTTCCATAAAACCACATTGATTGACATTAATTATGCTGCCATCCATTAATTCTTTTAATGATTGCATCTCATATCAGCCATTCCATGATTTTGCCTGGTATCAATATCAGACTAACCTGGATCCAAATCCCCTGGAATTTATTGCAGAACACATCTGCCTTTTCTTATTCATTCCTGTCCACTGTATCGCTTCTATCTCATAATGGACTTACACCGCTGCTGGGATTGCTTTTGTTCCGGATATATTTAAAGAATTCTCATCCTTAACCCTACCAGGCCAGAGATGACGCCAGAGCTACGTGGCGTGCGAAGCCCATGCTTTGTGTCACTATTGTTCTTCCAACAGTTTTATAGTTTGTATAGCTATTTGCCATGAAACCTCAGATGCTATGACACTTCCACACTTCCTTGGAGTTTAGCCCTCAGAGCAAGGGGGATTGGATTATGAATCGCCCAGACACTGCCTGCAGTTTTCAGCACTTTATCTAAAGGCCTTTGTGCATCTGCCAGTTCCCCATACTGTTGAGAGCAAAGTTTTAAAGGCTCCCACCCACAGCAATCACCATGATGGCAGAGGGCTTGGTCTGGTCAGACTCAGAAGAGACTCAAATGGACTGCACCCGCTGGGGCAGTGAGCCTGGAAGGGATCAGACAAAATTGTCCTCACTCCCGCAGGGTGCTCCAATACTATGGAGGGGATGGAACAGTGGATAACACACTTGGGGTGGGGTTGAGTAAGGGGCAAGCACACTTCAGGGGTCAGAAGAACATACTCATGGAGTTGGGGAAAGTTGGACTTTACAGCCTATGGGGACCTTCTGCGTCCTTTGCGCCTATCTGGTAATGGAAAATCTCACATGGTGATGGGGAGTATCTGGACTGGGAAGGGCCACGATCCCATCCGCCAATTCATCACACTCTGCCTCCTTTTAGAACTTGAATGGTTGCCACTTTTCCAGTGGTCGCAGATCAGTGGGGGACACCGGAAAGGAGCCAGTCCTTAGAGACAAATTGCTGGCAGCTTTGATTTCTGCCTGTACCAGCAGCAGATTCTAAATATGCTTGAGGTCGGCCTGAAGTCACGGAGAGTTTAAGCATGGGGGGTTAAGAAGTGAATGTTAAACTGCAAGTTCCTCCCACTGCGGGTGGGGATTTGGGAAAGGAAAATATTATCACATTTTGCCCTTCCCTTCGCTGACATTCTTTCCACTGACCAATCCCGCTGCTGGTATTTGGCCTGGAGCAGGAGAATGGCTCTCCCTGAATGGGAGGAGATGGTTGGAAGTTTCTTACGTTCCTAATGCAAAAATAATCAACACTAAACTAAAGACAAAGATGGAGGGATGTGGCCTTGTGGCCAGAGCAGGTGGCTAGGAGCTAGGATGCGGGTTAAAATCCTGGCACTGCCATTTGCACACAGTGACTCAGTTTCCCAGTGACTCCGTTTCCCAGTTTGCAAAGTGGGGACACACAGGGGAGCAGAGAAGCTCCCTTAGTTAATGTCTGCCCAGTTGTTTGAGATGGTAGAGGAGGGGGAAGTGTTAGTATCCATAAGATGCTCACCTCTGTTGGAGGGTATGGCTTACCACTGTAAACATCCAGCACAAAATCTCTACACTCCTTGGAACAACTGTTCGCTTTGCCTTTCATCCTTCCCAGGGGACACACTGAGCATCGTGCCCTGATGTGGGGCCAGATTCCCAAAAGAGCTCTGTACCCAGCCTGCTGAGCTCTTTGGAAAATCTAGCTGTAAGCTTGACTCCTGGCTGCTCTGCATGGACACTGACTGGGGCACGGACTATTGTTTATTATATGTTTGTACAGCACCTAGCACAGTGAGGCCCAACTTGGTTGTGGCCTTTGGGTGCTACCGCAATACAAATGTTTAATAATAAACCATAGGACACTGGCTAATCTCCAGCATCTTGAGGACTGGCCTGTTTCCTAGGGTTTCTGCTGGGAGCAATATAATGGGGAGGATGGAGAGTTTGGAGACCACTAGAGGAAGGACTGGGTGATTATGTGGCTGGCTGGCTGGATGAGTATGGAAGGGGATGGATGGATGGGTGAGCATGGGCAGGGATGGAGGGATAGATGTGTATGGAGATGGATAGATGGATGAGTAGGAGGATGGATGGGTGTGTAGGGGGAGGGAGGGATGGATGGATGGATGAGTGTGAAGAGGGAGGGAAGGGAGTGTAGGGGGCTGGCTGGATGAGTGTGTATGGGGATGGATGAGTAATGGCAGGGATGGATGGATGGATGAGTATGAGGAGGGAGGGAAGGGTGTGTAGGGGGCTGGCTGGATAAGTGTGTATGGGGATGGAGGGAGGGATGAGGATTGGCAGGGATGGATAGACGGGTCTACAGCAGGGTGGATGGATAGCAGTGACAGAGGGAAGGAGAAGAGTACGAGCACCAGAGAGGGTACTAGCCTGGCACCAGGAAAGGTGATGCTCCAAGAGGGAGCTGGGATGCGGAGAGATCAGAGAGTGTGCAGTGTTTGGTACAAACCAAAGGCTCAATCCCCCATGTAGATTCCTGCCACACCTTCTGGCTGCACCGGGAGTTCTGGGTGTGTGGGGAATTGCACGACGAGGCCCAAAGTCAAGAGACCAGCCAGGCTGGTGAGAGGGTGGGTTGGAATGAACAGCTGGAGTGCCAGACACAGCAGTGAGTCAGAGAAACAGCTGGTGAAACGATGGGGGACCAGGGGGCAGAGACAGAGAGGTGGGCCAGGCTGAGGGGCACATGACGGGCAGAGACTGGTGGGATGAGAGGCACAGTGAGCAATGAGTAAGAGTGGGCAATCCGATAGGCAAGTGGGCGAGGGATGGGCAGAGTGCATGAGGGGAGAAGAGGAGGAGCAGAGCAGGGGGGAGGTGATGAGTGGAGCAGGATGGGAGCGGTATGGTGTGGAGGGGCTGAGAGAGGTGTGAGGGGAAGGGAGGAGTGAGGTGGGGTGTGAGGGGAGGGGCAGAATGGGGCGGGATGTGAGGGGAGGGGCAGAATGTGTGAGGCTCCAGGCAGAGTGCGGGGTGTGAAGGGAGGGGCAGGGTGGGGTATGACCAAAGGGGCAGAGTGTGAGGGGAGGGGCAGAGTGGGGCTTGAGGGGAAGGGAAGGGTGGGGTATGAGTGGAGGGGCAGAGTGTGAGGGGAGGGGCAGAGTGGAGCAGAGTGTGATGGGAGGGGCAGAGTGGGGTATTTGATGGAGGGGCAGAGGGTGAGGGGAGGGGCAGAGTGGGGTATGAGTGGAGGGGCAAAGTTGGGTAGGGCGTGAGTGGAAGAGCAGAGTGGGGTGGGATGTGAGAGGAGGGGCAGAGTGTGTGAGGCTCAAGGCAGAGTGTGGGATGTGAAGGGAGGGGCAGGGTGGAGTATGAGTAGAGGGGCAGAGTGGGGCGGGCAGTGAGGGGAGGGGCAGAGTGAGGCATGAGGGGAAGGGAAGGGTGGGGTATGAGTGGAGGGGCAGGTTGTGAGGGGAGGGGCAGAGTGGGGCGGGCAGTGGGGGGGGCAGAGTGAGGCATGAGGGGAAGGGAAGGGTGGGGTATGAATGGAGGGGCAGAGTGAGGCAGGGTGTGAGGGGAGGGGCAGAGCGTGTGAGGCTCCAGGCAGAGCAGGCCTGAGGTTCAGGGCAGAGCAAGGTGTGAGGGGAGGGGCAGCACAAGCCTGTGGCGTGGGGCAGTGCGGGCAGGGCTTGGTGTGTGAGGGATACGCCGAATGCCTGCCCCTGTCAGAGCTGGGAGCTGAGCCGGCCTTTTTCCCCAACGCAGGCTGGGCCCGGCGCTGCTCCTTCCTAGCCCTGGGCCGTACTGTGAGGCGCTGGCCCTGGCCCTGGCCGGGAGAGGTAACTGAAGGCAGCAGATGATGCAGGAATGCAGTGTGGAGCTGCCAGCCCCGGGAGCAGCCCGATCATCAGTATCACTGGAAAGAGAAGAAATGAGAAGGACTCAAACGAGGCCGTTGTTTGCGAGGTGGCCGAGCTGCAGTCCAACACATGCCAGCTCCCCCGTCCCCCCCCAGACGCAGCGCAGCCCGGGGCAGTCTAATCCCCACAGGGAGAGCACATGAAATCAGATGGACAAGTTTTGATGTGAGGCAGCAGCTTAGGGCAGGCTCAGGTTTCCTTTAGGTTTTTCTATATTTATCTCTGTGATTTAATGCCAGCGCCAGGGTTTAAATGCCACCAAACAGTTGGCGTTAGGAGACAGAGCAGCCGCTGCTCAGCCGCACACTCTGAGTAGGCTGCTCCCCGCCAGCCGCTTGCCCATGGAGCTCTTCGAGACCAACCCTTACTTCTTTCCAGACCAGAGATTTTACGATGGTGAAAACTATTTGAGCTCCCGTTTGCAGGGCTACGAGCAGGGGGCGTACCAGGAGCGGCCGGGCCTGGGGCTGTGTCCTGAGGGCAGGACGGGGCTGGAGGAGAAGGGCTCACCCCTGCCTGAGCACTGCCCCGGCCAGTGCCTGCCCTGGGCGTGCAAGATCTGCAAGAGGAAAACGGTCACCATTGACCGGCGCCGCGCCGCCACCCTGCGGGAGAAGCGGAGGTTAAAAAAGGTGAACGAGGCCTTCGAGGCCCTGAAACGGAGCACGTTACTGAACCCCAACCAGCGGCTGCCCAAGGTGGAGATCCTGCGCAGCGCCATCCAGTACATCGAGCGCCTGCAGAGCCTGCTCAGCACCCTCAACCAGCAGGAGCGGGAGCAGAGGGACCTGCGTTACCGCAGCACCGCCTCGCAGCCAGGGGTAAGTGCCCATCGCCCCGCCCAGGGAGCTGCTGCTTCCATAGCCGGCCCCCGCCCAGGGAGCTGCTGCTTCCATAGCCGGCCCCCGCCCAGAGAGACCAGGTTCCATAGCCGGCCCCCGCCCAGGGAGACCAGGTTCCAGAGCCGGCCCCCGCCCAGGGAGACCAGGTTCCAGAGCCGGCCCGTGACCAGGGAGACCAGCTTCCATAGCCGGATCCCACCCAGAGAGCCGCAGCTTTCAGAGCCAGCTCCCACCCAGGGAGACCAGATTCCATAGCCAGCCCCGACCCATAGAGAGACTGCAGCTTCCATAGCCGGCTTCTGCCCAGTGAGACTGCAGCTTCCAAACCCCGCCCCGGGAGAGAGCAGCTTCCATAGCCGGCCACCGCCCAGGGAGACTGCAGCTTCCTCAGCCGGCCTCCGCTCAGGGAGACCAGCTTCCATAGCCGGCCCCCGCCCAGGGAGACCAGCTTCCAGAGCCGGCCCCCGCCCAGGGAGACCAGCTTCCAGAGCCGGCCCCCGCCCAGGGAGACCAGCTTCCAGAGCCGGCCCCCGCCCAGGGAGACCAGCTTCCAGAGCCGGCCCCCGCCCAGGGAGACCAGCTTCCATAGCCGGCCCCCGCCCAGGGAGACCAGCTTCCATAGCCGGCCCCCGCCCAGGGAGACCAGCTTCCATAGCCGGCCCCCGCCCAGGGAGACCGCAGCTTCCATAGCCGGCCCCCGCCCAGGGAGACCGCAGCTTCCGTAGCCGGCCCCCGCCCAGGGAGACCGCAGCTTCCGTAGCCGGCCCACGCCCATATTGAGCGGGAGCAGAGCGACCACCACTTCCCAGCCATGGAGAGTGCATTTACACCCCCTGCCTCCTAGTCCAAGGGAAGTTGGACTAGAAGGGCTGAAAGTGGAGGCTGGTGACATCTGAAAATGGGCTGGCAAAAGTGACCCAGAAAGGGACATATGGAGCCCAGTCAAGAAAGTGGGTGATGATCCCCTGGTCAGTGCGAGCAGCCACATGGGTACCGGGTGCAAAGCGGTTTTGCTCTTCAGCATTAAATGCCTGCTATGCCCTATAACCCCTTCCACAATAACCCCCCAGGCTCCTTCTTAGGCCAAGCTCAGGTACAACTCGGGGCTGCTGATAATGCCAACAATCAAACCAAGAGGGATCTTGAAATGCTCCTTTCTGCATGCGCAAGCGCCGTCCTTCCTCCTTTCACAAAGGCTTAGAATGTAACAAGACACAGTCCCTGCAAGATGGCATTGCCCAGGAAAGAGTCAATATATTGTGCATAGGACGTTTTCCTGCAGGTGGATGTGTCCAGGCAGATTCACCAATATTTTCTCGCTGCTTTGCTCTGCTCTGGCAAAAGAGCCTTGTGCCTGGACTCAGTGTTGCTAGAGCGCCTGCCATGTAATGGAGATTGTGGTACATGCTGTATATATTGGATCATAATATTTGGGCAGTAAATGCTCTAGGCAATAAAAAAAAATTATCTTCCTGTGCTAGTCTCATAGAAAGGCCCCTGAGCCAGGCATGCTAAGAGCAACTGTCTGCACATCCTTACAGCAAATGCGATTGGCACCTGGAACTGTCTTTGCAGCAGATGGCACTTGAGTGGCATGCCCCTGCGCATGTGCAAAGGAGAGGGCAAAAGGATGTGGGTGTGTCTGGGAACGAGGCCACCTGTTTAGCACATTTGTTCCATTCTGTGTGCCCATCCAAGTGCCACACAAGGGCATCTGGGCCCAGCCCAGAGTCTCAGAACCAGAACTGCCAACCGTACACGGTCAAAATCGTGAGTCATGGCTAGAGCTGGGTCCATTTTTTTGTTTCACCTTGAATTATTTTTTGTACTTTTCAATTCCCCTTATAAAATTTGTTTTCAGTTTGACCGAAGAGAGTTTTATTTTTTAAATGTTTTGGAATTGCCAGTGAGCTGAAAAATCCATTCTTTGCCCAGCTCTGGTTGGTACCCACCACAACAAGCCTGTCTGAAAAAATGATGAGATTTTAAAAAGATAATATACGTTGGGTTCTTTTTATTTGCCCCCTGGTTTCTCAATCACTAGTTACACTCCAGTCAAGCTTTTCTCTGGAACCCCCAGGGGCTAGAAACTTACTTTAAAACAACACAAAAGACAGCTGATAAAACCATGTATTCACTTGACTTCAGGAGCTGGAGATTTAAGAAAAATATTGACTATCATGAAACTCCTGAGAAAAATGTAAGAGTTGTCAATACTGCAAAACTTCCATGACATTTTTGCACATTTTAGGAAATGTGAAAGACTGCAATGCATTCTGGGCTCAATCCTGTGAGGTGCTCAGCACCCTTCACATTCCTATTGTGGTCAACAGGAGCAGAGGGTGTTCAGGATCTCACCGGAGGAGCTCTTTGTTTGCAATATCTTGCTGCCCGTGCTCTAAGGATCACAGTTCCCGAGGCGCAGATCTGGCTGTGAAATGTTTTTTTCTTTCTTGTTTCATTAGTTTTTTTTCATTATAATGATCAGAATTAAGAAAAATCTCCACAAGTAAACAACCAGATGAGGCAAAGCTATAGGAACAAAGGTGTGAAAACTACAAAGTATGCTCAGTTGGAATTGGTTTATAGGGATTTCTCCTACACTATGGAAATGAATCATTACAAACTGCTTACCAAAACAACCTGAACCAGGCAAGTGCTATGTTAAACTGTCAGGGCTACTAACTTTTCTTTAACCCATTTTAGCCACCTTACCTCTTCTCCTCCTCCCAACGCCTTGGTAGGACTGATCGAAAGTGTTTACTTTAAGTGTATAATGTAAAATCTAACATTTTTGTGAAAAAAAAAATTCATTTCCATTACATTTTTCTATTTTTGGACAAAAGTCAAAATGAAAAATTCACATTGTTTTGTTATGAACTGACATTTTAAATTGTGTTTTGGGTTTTTTAGTTTTTTCTCCGTATTTTTCATTTATCTCCCTTTTCCATGGGGATAAAACAAACAAAAACCAAGGAAATGAAAAGCCAAACAAAATGGACATATTCAATTAAACATGAAACAGAACCGAACAAGAGCTGTATGTGGCTCGAAAGCTTGCCTCTTTCACTAACTGAAGTTGGGCCAATAAAAGCTTTTATGTCACCCACCTTTTCTCTCTGAAACAAAACAAACATTATACATTTCAATTCACTTAGTTGAAAAATAATTTTTAAAAAAATCCATGGCAAAGTTTGACTTTTTTCCCTTGAAAATACTTACCATTTTCCAACCAGATCATGCTTGTGGGTTAACTTACTGGATAATTGGAACAATGCAAATCACCACAGAAAAACAAAGTACAAGATAAGATGAATTCTGATTCACTAATGCCTGTTAAACAATAACTTCTTTCCAAATGCAGTCATGGTGATACCTTCACTGCAAAGAATTGGTACATTGTTATTTAAAGATGGTTATGTTGATGTAAAAATGTTGTGGACACAAGGCAAAAGTAGCTTTTACCTCCATATAGCTAGATGAGATCAATCCTATAGCCTTTCTTCCCTTCCCAGGGTTTACCACAACTTGCTTCATCGAAGTGAAAACTACAGTGTCCTATCTACACCAGGATTTTACATCAAGATTGCTCTCTCAAGTAAATCTCGACAGAAAAACATACCTCTTTTTGCAACGAAGACAGCTTATCACAACACAAGGGAGCAGATCAGTCTGTATAAATCCCAGTGATTTCGCACACTGTTTCCCTGTTTAATGTGTGAGAAGAGACAAGGGGTATACGTCTTCACTAGACTTTTTACCTGGAGTTAAAGAATTGCCAGTTAACTCAAGATACATAACATATTAAAAAGGCTGGTGTGGACACCATTCCTCCACCACCCCCCCCCCCCCCCCCCCGCCACATTTGTGCTGGGCTACATTTGATCTTCACCCTAGGCCAGTGTTTCTCAACCGTTTCAGGTTGGTAACCCATTCTTTGAACTGAAATATTTGCGACCCCCTTATGTTTGCAATGCAAGAGTAAATAATGTGTCAATGCTATGCCTATAGAACGTATTTGTGTGGGACCCTTGAGAGGGTGGCAGACAGTGCTGGACCTTGAAACATCAGCAGTGAGGGAGCAAGATTTTCTTTGCTTAGAGATTGCCATAACATTTTCAACACCCCTGCCCCTCCCCCCCCACCCCTGATTGTCTTTTTTGACACTCCCCCCTCCCCGGGGTCATGATCCACCGGGTGGAGAAGCAATGCTAAGCTAATCCCTGTGGTGTTTGTAGCCTTATTCAAACATGTAGTTGGTCCATGCCAGCCTTTACAACTGTGTTAAGTACTACAAGTCAATTAGCACCCAGTTAACTCCAGGTAAAAATCTCTAGTGAAGACCAGCTCAACGGGGGCTAAGGAGTGGGGATTGCTGTTGCATGACCTCCGACTGCAGGGTAGCCCTACCCAATGGCATCTTCTGTTATCCCCCCTCCGATAGCATCTAGGAGTCTAGGTGACAGGACTGCTTATATGCAAGGAGTGTTTGCCAGGAGGAGGGGTAACAACTCCAAACTTGAACTCTGATCTGAGCAGTTGTCCCCAGCATGGCCCCATTTTGATCTTAGCACCGTTAAGCTCCCCGCACTGTGGTTTCAGAGAGGAGCCATTACCAGCCAAGAAGCCACATGGTGGGGTGCGGGTGTGACCAGGAAAGGGTTGGAGCACAGACACAGCTGTGAGAGTTTGCTGAGTATCCAAGGCGAGGCTGTGAGGCAGCTGAAGTGTGCAGCACCATGCCGGCAGGACAGGAGAAGCCGTGGCACTAGGAGCTACAACATGGCCCTTGCTGTGTGCTTCCCAGCTCCAGTGAGGGTGGCCAGCCCCTCCCCTTTCCCTTCATTTGCTCTTGCTTCCATTCCAGTTTCTGCCATGTTCAATATCTCACTTCCCGCTTCTCCCCACATGAGCCAAGGTGCTTTTCCCTTCTCACCCGTCTTCTAAGGAGCTTTCTCCCAGCTGCTTTTCTCTCCAGTGTCCCTATTTCTTCTCACACTGTGTTCATGCTCCTCAAACCTTCTCTTTGCTCCCCTTGTCTTTGGTCCATCTGCTGGGGTCTCTTCCTCCTCATAAGAACATAACATAAGAACATAAGAAAGGCCGTACTGGGTCAGACCAAAGGTCCATCCAGCCCAGTATCCTGTCCACCGACAGTGGCCAATGCCAGGTGACCTGGAGTGAGTGGACCCAACAGGTAATGATCAAGTGATCTCTCTCCTGCCATCCATCACCCCCCTCTGACAAACAGAGGCTAAGGACACCATTTCTTACTCATTCTGGCTAATAGCCATTAATGGACTTAATCTCCATGAATTTATCCAGTTCTCTTTTAAACCCTGTTATAGTCCTAGCCTTCACAGCCTCCTCAGGCAAGGAGTTCCACAGGTTGACTGTGCGCTGTGTGAAGAACTTCCTTTTATTTGTGTAACCCTTCTGCCAGTCAGAGTCGGCAGCAACAAGGGCCGGGTTCCGTATCTAGGGGTTCCATTCCAATAACACAATGCAACACCGGCTCGAGCCCCCACCCAGTGACCTGGGACAAATATATATCACCCCCCTGGGTGCCTCTAAGAGGCAGTACTTCCCCTCTCGCAAGCACAGAGTCTGAGTGTAGAAAAACCTTTTAATGACAGAGAGAAACAATGCGGCCTTTTGCTGGGGAAACACCACATCTAGGATCTGTAAACCAAACTGTGAGCAACAACCCACCCCAGCAAATTGGCCATGTCCTTTCCCTTTGGTTCTTGAGTCCAGCAACCCCAAAAATCACCCAGAGTTCAAAAGTTCATCTGCAGAGTGTTACACCCCCTCCAGTCTGGGTAGAAATGGGGAGGGGAGAGGTAAGGGGCACCTTATGTGGCTCGAAGCTGACTGCCCCGTCCCTTGATGGGGCTTCGCTCGGCTCTGCTCTGCTCCGCCAGCCATCCCATGAGTCACTCCGCTCAGCCGTCCCGCAAGCCGCTCCGGCTGTCCCGCCAACTGTTCCGCTCCGCCAGCAGCTCCGCTCCGTCAGCCGGCCTGCAAGCCGCTCCGGCTGGCCCACCAAGTGCGCCGCTCCGTCAGCCGCTCAGCAATATATCTTCTGGCTCCCCCACTACTTAACACAGTGCTCAGTGATTTCAGCTCATAACAATTTCAGCTTTTTAGTGATTTCAGCTTGTAGTTAGGAGAGCCTTCATGCTCATTTGCACACTTAGTCCAGAGTAATTCCAACTCAGCAGCCTGTGATTAGACTCCTAAGGAACTCAAAATTAGCTCTAATATTCCACAGTGGAGAAAGAGAAGAAGGTGCAATTGACATTTAGGACCCTCAGAAGAGGCCCATGCCACCAGATACAAATACCTATCCCCAACCTCTCTCAATTCACTGGGTTTTGGAATCCATGTCCCTCGCCTAGCAAGTGCTGCTTCGCTAATGGTGAGTCCCTTCATCATAACAAAAGCCCACTGTCCTTGATTCACATAATCAGGGTAACAACACTTTATTCTTCCTGCCCCAATAACAGAGAAACTGGGGCTCCCACAGCAGTCAAAGTGACCATTTGGGCAAGCAGTCCATCATGCTTTGCAGGGTGGGTGTGTCCATGCAAACAAGATTAGCCGCTGACATCCCTTTCCACAACTCACCACCAGATGTCAGGGTAGAGCTCATCCTGACTCTGCTTACATTTGTTTTAAACCTGCTGCCCACTAATTTCATTGGGTGGCCCCTAGTTCTTTTATTATGAGAACAAGTAAATAACTTTTCCTTATTCACTTCCTCCACACCACTCATAATTTTATATACCTCTATCATATCCTCCCCAGGAGAGAAATTCCCAACCCCAGGCTTGTTAGCAATTGACTCTACAGAGAAGTGTGGAAAGACTCACCAGAGTTAAAGCCACTATTGTCCTTCACAGCGGCTGATCCTGTTGGGGTCCAATTTACTGTCCCTTTCTTTCTTGAATCCCAGGAATGGAGATTCTGCCATGAGCTCCAGGGGACAAAAATATTCCCAAGGACTGAGCTAGACCATCATGGGATCTGTTAAGGTAGAACAACAATACCCTAATCCTGCTCACACACTCTCAGCTCCCATGAGCACAAAACAGCCATTAATGATCTGATGATCTGAGCTGCCACTTATGAGATCTGGACACTCTCTTCAAGATCCAATCCTTGCCCCAAGAATCCACCTTGGGAGCTTATTGCTTGGATTCTGAATTAATATTTAAAACATAGGACTTCTCACTCTGAGTAGGTTGGGGACAGTGGCTGTGTGTTTCCACATGGACCAAACGTGATTTTTAAAACAAGTTGGCTTTTCTCACTGGGATTGAGGGAGAGGAGCGCAAGGGCCATCTGGGCCAACTGAGTGGAGCATTTCGGAGCAGACCTGGGAGATGACCCCGGGTGCTGACCCAGTGTGAGGGTAGAGCTTTTGGCATGAGTAACCCTAACGCTGATTGTCTCCTCCTAATTACAGGTGGCCAGTGAGTGTGGGTCCAACAGCGCCTCCTGCAGCCCAGAGTGGAGCACCCAGCTGGAGTTCAGCAGTAACCCTGGGGGTAAGCAGAGCACATACCCCAGACTGGCTTCTTTGCCCCAATGCTTCTGGGATGAAGGACAAAAAGCTGCAGAGTTCAACTCAGAGAAATGGGTGTTTATCCAAATTCTCTGAGCTTTGGGGACACAGCTCCCTCCAAAAGGCCTCCCTATCCCCTTCTCCTTCTCACATAACCTCCTCTCTTCCCAACAGGCCCTGTCTCCCCTTTGCCTTGTCTTTTTGGTGGGCCCAGAGGCCATCATCCCCATTCCACTGTTTTCAAGGGGTGTCCAGATGGTCCTTCCAGATATCCAGGAGACAGGTGGCTGCCCAGGTAGTCCTCAGATCCCCATGGCAGCATCTTCTGAGCCAGGGGCAGCTGCTGACCTGCCACCCTTTTGGTGCAGCGGCGGGACCAAGACTGTCCCTTTAACAACCAATAGGTTGCGTACCCAACGGCTCATCTCCCCAGAGCCTCTTCAGGGTTCCACAAGCCCTGCCTGCCTGGCCGGGGCGTGAGAGTGGCCCAGATGGCAGCATTTCAAGTCCTGGCTGCCACCTCCCAGAACTTGCTACTATGGCGATTGAGGGTGGGAGTGAGCCTGGTTCTGGACCGCCTCCTCCAGAAGTCACAGCAGATAGGGTGGGAGGAACAGAGGAGTGTTGTGGTGGTGGGGGATGTCCCCAAGTGGAAGGAGGGCACGCAGGGGCCAGGGTGGTTCTTAGCCAAATTTTCCCAGACCCCAGAGGAATTTTTCTCTAGGGAAGGGAAAAGGGTTGCTTGGTTCCTATTTTCTCATCCTTCAGGCTTTTGTTATTCTGAGAGATGAGACTCCAGATGCTCCTAAACCGATGAGCTCTTTTCTCCCTCCGAGTTCGGGAGAATCCAGGATTTACTTCTGTCTGGACAGGGCCGGCTCCAGCTTTTTGGCCGCCTCAAGCAAAAAAACCCCAAAACCCGGACGCCTCAAGAATCCCTGGACTGCCGCCCCTTACAAGGTGCCGCCCCAGGCACATGCTTTGTTGTCTGGTGCCTGCAGCCGGCCCTGGTTCTGGAGGGATATTAACCATCGAGATAGCCTGCCCCTTTGCTGCCTCTTCAGTGATTTGAGAATCAGGAGCAGAAGCCTCTGCACATGCCTAGAATAACACTGGCCTTTCTTCTGCACCGCAAAAGGATTCAGACATTGTAAACTCATGTCAGTCTTGATGTCCCCTCACCCCACTAAGGATACATTTACACAGCACAACTCCTACCCCCCACCCCCGCCGCGGCAGTGAATCTCAGAGCCAGGTCAACTCACTCGAGCTGGGCTCTGAGTCCCTCCCACTTTGCTAGGTCTCAGAGCCCAGGCTCCAACCAGAGCCCGAATGTCTACACTGCTATTTTAAGCCCTGCAGCACGAGCCCAAGTCAACGGACAAGGAGACTCCCTGCCACGGGTCTTTTTTTGCCGTGAGACGTACCCGAAGCCTCGTTCAGCATCACTGTGTTGCAGGTTTCCCCTTCTGGGCACAGCAGGCTATTTTCACCCCAGCTGAACCTCATCCTTTCCTCAAGGGGTTATGAGCATTTAAGGCCTGAAGGGAACATCCTAGTCTGAGCTCCTGCGTAACACCGGCCAGCACATTTCACCCAGATACCCTGGTACTGAGACTCAATTTAGACTAAAGCATTTCAGTCCTCAGGAGGCTAACCTGTGTGCTACAGGCAGCAAACAGGAGAGACGGGGCTGCCCCCAACACCTGAGGCCCCAGCCATGGCACAGAATTGATTAGGTGGGAGATGGCCGGAGGACCCCATTTCTTTTCTGTCCATATTGTTTCCTGTCTGTCAGGCCATCATGCTGGGCTATTCTGACTGCACTGATTCAGGGTAGAAGCATCATAGGTTTAAGACGCAGGCTGTATGATGGACGGACCCACTTGCAGTTGGCAATGGAGAAAGCAGATGCTCCACTGGTTTTGGTTCCTCCTTAGTTCCAGCTGCTAACTCATATCATCTCGAAATACACGCAGGACTGGGGCTGACTGGAAAAATGCATGCTTTATTCCAGGGGAAATTTGGACTTTTTGTTGAAATAAACCCAAACCAAAACAAAAATTCTGAAAACTGAAAAATGTTCAGCTAAAAACCATTTTCTGCTGCAAATCTTCAGTTCGGGTTTTTGTTTTTGTTTTTTCCCCAACAAAAAATAGTAAATTTTCCACATTAAGCAGACACTTTACCCCAACTTTTTGCATTTAATCAAAAACCCAATTTACTGTTGGAAAGAAGATTTAACAGAAAAGTTTCAACCAGCCATATTCCTTGCTTCCCAAAAGGCATTTTCCCATGTCAGCAAGTGCTGATATTCCCACAGTGTTGAGTAGGAAGAGAGGGGGATGGTGGAGTAATTGCTAACAAGAGAGGAGGTGTCCATGAGACAATAGGAAATTAGGAATTTCCAGACTGATCAGACCAAGGGTCCAGCTACTCCAGTATCTTGTTTCCAACAGTGGCCAGTGCCAGCTGCTTCAGAGGGAGAAACCTACACTAGCAGTTATGGGATAACCTGCCCTCATGGACAGCTTCCTCCTGACCCCATAGTTACAGGTCAGCTTATGCTAACCTTGTTATAAATGTCTCACTCTTTTCTGAATTCTGCCACTCTTTTGGAATCAATGAGATCTTGTGGCAGTGAGTTCCACCGAGCACTCCTGGAGTGTGAGAAGGATTTCCTTTAGCATTTTTGAATCTGCTGCCTTTCGGTTTCATTGAACATCCCCCTGCTCTCATGTAACTTTTTGTGAATAGACATTATGTCCCTTTACTACATCATTAATTATTGTGTACACTTTACCTCTGGGAGGAAATGAATAAGAGAGGACATGAGGAAACAGTTCTAATCTTTTCAGTGTTTTCCAGTCTCTGATTGTTCTCATGACCCAGCTCTGTTAAGACGTGGCACACATGCCCCGATGAGTGTGTTTTCCCATCTTTGACATTTCATCACTTACCCTAGAAGGGCCCTTGCATGTGGGAACAGAAACTGCTTATGGTGTCCGCCACAGCTTGGCATTTCTCTCACCCCTCTGAATTGTTCAGGGCTGAGGACAGGGGATCACAGCAGGGAACAACTGTCACCTTTCCTGGCAGGTCAGTGAAGCTGGGCAAGTTTCACTCCCTGTAACACCCAGGTGTCTGAAGGAATGATGGGAGAGCCACACCCTAGGTGCCAATCTTCCAGGGCCTGCCAGAGCTAGAAACACTTTGGTGATCAAGGCAAATACTTTCTGGACAGCACACCGGCCCTGAACAGATTAGTTCCTCCCTTGCAGCTGCAACAGCTGCTGGGGTCCTGGTCATTTCCCTTGGGTCTCCTTCGGTCACCTCCATTGGCAGTTTGGTCCCCAAAGTCACCTTCATACGGTTTCCTCTCTTGCTCTCCATAGATCACTTGTTAAACGACGAGTCCTCTGAGGACCACAACCTTCACTCCCTGTCCTCAATTGTCGAAAGCATCGTGGTGGAGGATGTGGCCGTCACGTTCCAAGAAGAGAGGGTTCAAAACTGAGGCTGGCGGAAGCCTCTGGGGCTTTTCAGAGTCTTCCCTGGCTGGTAATGAGGTGGAAATATGGCACCAGAACTCTTCAGACACTGGAAAATGTATTTACCTGTCCAAAGTCATAGACTGTAACCGGTGAAGCCACTTATCCAATTCCCTAATCATTGCAGAGTGTTTCCACTTGGTCAGCTAAGAGACAAAGGATAAACCGGCTGTTTAAAATGAAGCCTTCATTAATACACAAGCTAGTGACCTGATTTTCAGGGGTGCTGAGTCCCCACTTCAGAAGGAGTTATGGGTTCTCGGCCTCTCTGAAAAAAAGGGCTAGAACTGACTGATCAAAGCATTTTGACACGATTTATTGTAACTGGTACTTAAGGGAGGGGAGCAGAAGCGACACAACTTCCCTGTGAGAAGGAAGGATTCCAGCGTGGGCTTTGTTTCGTTCCCTGTTTGTGGAAGTTTGTTTCTTTGGGGGCCAATGTTTGTGTGTAGGGTTGTTTTTTTTTAAAAAAAGATGCTGTTTGACCAACTTCCTTTGCCAGTGGGCGTTTTGCAGACATGGGAGCCATGTAAATGCTGCCATCGGGGTCTTTTCTACGGAGCGCTGTGTGGAGTTGCCGGGGTGGGGTTTTTTATTGTTATGTTTGCTAACTTATTTGGATTTTTTTTTTAAATAAAGGCAGTCTCATTTGAAATGGTTTCTGGGACTCTGTGTTACCTGAGGGCCGCTGTCCCTCTCTCAGGCATGGCTCGCTGTAGGAGACTGGCTCTGCTTCCATTAGAAGTCCTGGAAGCAAACACGGAGGAGAGGAGGATGCAAGAGCTCAACCCGATTGAAGTCACTGGGCATTCCAGTGCTAATTTCAACAGGAGCTGGATGGGGCACTAATTTAGATCAGTGCTACACAGGAGAACGTTCCCCTTCTAGTCACTCGGGTAATTCCCAGCGTTTTCGTACCATGAGCTTCCCTTACAACTGATAGTCACAACGCATCTTCAACGTGCTTTCCAAGTATAAGCTCTTTGGGGCCTGGACGGACTTTTTGTGCTGTGTTTGTACAGCCCCTAGCACGCAATGGGGGCGAGGTCCACGGGTGGGGCTGATAGGTGCTACTGCAATACAAAAAGTAATAATAAAGTAACACTCCTGTGAACTAGGTAAGGCACAGTGTGTCAGAACTCAATTCTGGAGACTGTACGCAGAAATCCCTGGATCCTAGCCCCGTGCCCAGAGAACTGGACCACACCCCTCCTTTGATCTGCCTGGTCCTCATCCACCTTAGCTCCAAGAATGCCAGGTTCCCTGTGGTGGAAGGGGGATGAATGCCCCTTCTACCTGCAGAGGAACAATAGAGGATGTCCTGCCTCCATAGCAGTGCAAGCCCCTGCTGTCCCTTAAAATGGGGATCTCCCACTCCGCAGCACCTCGTGCCAGACACTGGCCAGCACAGGAAGCTCCAGATGTGTCGTGCTCCAATTCCAAGATTCATAGACTTTTAAGGCCAGAACAGATCTTTGTGATCATCTCGTCTGACCCCCTGCATAACACAGGCCAGGGCATTTCACCCTGTGATTCCTGCTTGGAGACTAATAGTTAGTGTTTGAGCAAGAGCAAATCATTTACAGGGTGGGAAACCCCCCAGAAGTTGTTCCAACAGTTAATTACTCTCACTGCTAAAAAGCTGCACCTTATTTCTAGCCTGAATTTATCTAGCTTCAACGTCCAACCACGGAATCGTGGCATAAATAAGCTTTGTCTGCTATTTTAAAGAGTTGTCTAGTATCAGAAATCTTCTCCCCACATAGGTACTTTCGGAACACGATCAAATCACCTCTTAACCTTCTCTCGGATACATGCGTTCCAAGCTGGGAATCAGTCTTGTAGCTCTCTTCTAAACCCTCTCATTCTTTTCCTTGTGGCTCAACAGCATTAGAACCTGACAACTTGGAAATGAAGCGTTACGATGCTACTTCGCACACAACACAACCTCAGCTTTGCCCCCAGAGGGACACAACAGGAACTGGGAACAAAAATGGCCTTTTTCTCGGTTTCTCTACAATACCAAATCAAGACTCCTGCTCATCCAGTCCTTCATTGTGGCCTCTGAACTGCATTAATAGGAGGAGTAATTGCTGCTGGTTGACACATCACGCTGTGCTGCCTTTCTGGTTCGTTTCCAGTTGTACAATCACAATTAAAGAAGCTAACAATGCATTGGGGGCGGTCCTACAGGTCAGTCAAATATTGCTCACTCCCAAAAGGGCTGTACAGAAAGGTGTTGGCACCCTAAAGGGGGCACAGTTGAGGATGAATTGTGTGTGAAGCTGTACTGACCACAGCCCTGTGAAATTTCCAGCTTTATGGGTTTTGTTCTTGCCACCCTAATATTCTTTGCAGGGATTTGTGGGGAGGCTTAACTCAGCATTTCCTGGTTTGCTAACGTTTGAGTCTGGGGCTTTGAAGTTCCAAGTCCCATGGGGGGGAGCAGAGAGCCCGGTTCCGCAGCAATGACCAATCGTTTTGGGGAGCAGATTCCCAAGAGCGGCATCGGCATGGCAGAGATTCAAGAGCAGGACAGAGAAGACAGTGGTGGGAAGTCATCCTGAAAACTAGAGGCAATGACGCAAGGGAGCTCTTCTTGTGCATGCAAGGCAGAGCTTCTCAGCCGGACTTGCCCAAGAGCCCAGCCAAGATATTTTCATTCCAGGACATGCTCATCAGCCTCCCGTTGGCAGAAGACAGCTACTGATGGCATTAGAACCGTCACTTTTATTTAGTGGCTCTTCTAAATGACTCCTGGTGAAGTGGAGGCTGAGCTGTGGTGGTCTTCCAATGGGCATGGATACAGAGGAGAAAAAAGCACAAGCCACCTGTTGCTTTAAAATCCTGTTTATTGGAACACACATACATCCTTTCCCCACCCCGTTTCAGGGCTTGGAATCCATGCAGTACCAATAATATGACAAAAGAAACAGGGTATTGATATAAAGGGGTCACTTACTCTTCAAATTAAAAAAATATTTAATACTGTATTAGGCAAGTAATACACCAACAGACATTGCAACTGTACAGTCTCTCTGATATTGCACTTCCAAACAGCACATTATGAGTATAGGTCATTCCAGCCATCTATAAATACCACACCAGAAACAGGGGCCACACAAGGCAAAAGTGGCATGAGGAGACAAAGAGATCCTACCCTACAAGGAAGAAATGGAAAGAGTCAAGAGCCTCCTGCACCAATTGCTACCTAACCTCAGAGGGGCGGGCGGTGGGAGCTCCCAGTGCACCCATGGCTGGGGCAGGTGTGGTCATTTCCTGGGCACCCAAGCAGGAAGGGTGTGTGTGTGTGTGAGAACATCAGCTGTTTGAACGTCTAATGGGTCACGTGCACTTCTAGAGCGCACGTGGCTGGAGAGGGAGGCGTGGGAGCAGCATCTGGCCTCCCCCTCACAGCCCATTGCAGATCGGCTTGGTGCCTCGAATCCTCAGAGTGCTCTCGGCAGCAGCTCAGTTCACTCACATTCACACACAAACTCCTCTCAGTGTACACAGGGCAAGTGCAAATACTGGGTAACCCGGCCTAGTCACTAAACTCCCCCTCTGCGAGGAGCAGCCCTCCCTCTGCACCAGCACAGACCCCTTCCTTCCCCCCGAGGGGCAGCCCCCTCTGCAGCAGCACAGATCCCCTGCCCTCCAGGCAGCACAGGTGCTTGGTGCTGAAGCCCAGTGTCTCCCCCAGCCCACGGGCTGTCCTGGCAGAAGCTCCCACCCACGAGACCCGGCACCACGGCTTGCGTATTATAGAGAAGGGGGATTCACTCTCGTTCTCTTGGCAGAGGGCTCCAGGGCTCCCCCGGTGCCTGCGGTGAAGACACGCAGGCGCGGCTGCCCTCAGCTATATCGGCAAAACGAAACAGACACAGAAACAAAGTGGACAAATCTTGCAGACCGGCCTCAAGGCGTCTCTGCCCCTCGCACGGGGCCGGGCCCTGCTGACGGAAACATGGCGCGCCCGGCTGACCACGCCTGCAGCAGAGAGGTGCCCCGTGCCGCTCTCGGAGGAGCCTATGTCCGCGTGAGGCAGGTGAGGAGGGAGGATGGCTGCAAAGCCACAGAGGTTACCAGGACCTAGGGGCACCCAAGAGGAGACCGGGAGGGGGCAGGGTTGTGTACAAGCAGGAGGTGGCGAGCGTCCTTTTCGGTCCATGTGGCCTGTAGCGTCTGGTCTTTGGAGCGGAGGAGCAGACGTGGTTGGGATTCCGGCCTAGTCCCGGAAGGCAGCCAGCATGTAGCCGTACAGGTAGTGGGAATGTGCTGCAAGACAAAGCACGAGAGGCCCTGTGAGCATGATGGGACGTGACACGGAGCTGCAGCAGCTTCCGCTTGCCTTCCTCCGGGGGCTCGAGCAGCTGAGGCTTGCCTTGGAGCAGGGCAGGGGGTTAGCAACCCCTCTGGCTTATCTATCTCAGGGACTTCGATAGCCCCCGTTGACACAGGGTCTGAGCGTTCCTCGCAATCTTTACTGTATTTACCCTCACATTCTGCTGGGAGCCAGGGCAGGGTTGCCCCATTGCACAGATGGGGACTGAGGCCCAGAGCGGCTAAGTAACTTGCCTAAGGTCACACAGGGAATCTGTGGCAGAGCCAGGAATTGAACCTGGGTCTCTGGCTAACACCCTAACCCTTAGGCTGCTCTTCTTCCATTCTAGTGGGGCCCTCCCAAATCAGGAGGTGGAGACAGCTCCAGGTCAGAGTCCAGGCCAGCTATTTGTGCAATGCCAGAAGATTGGGCTTGTCAGGGACAGTCCCCTGGGAGCAGGGACCAGATCTGCCAAGGTCTCTGGACAGCCCCTAGCACAGAAGGACCCTGGTCTGTAGGCACCACTGCAGTACAGATAGTAACAACTAATAACAACCAGCTGAGAGGGCAACTGGAGCATCCTCTAGGGGGGCGCAGTGTTTCCATCAGCCAGAGCTGCCTCTGCTGTACAACGCATTGATCGGCACCTGGAGCAGGAGCAGGGAGAGTCCGACGTCCTGACAGGCTGTGATGCAGGAGAATGCAAGAGCTCTGTGATCCATCCCCCTTCGTGACTGGCAGCATGAGCCATGAGCCCCCAGGGGAGAGCTCTGGGCCCGCTCTTGCCCCCTGTTCACTCACCAGCTCTCAGTGAAGATCGCCTGGAGCAATCCAGCAAGCGAGTGAGCAGAGGGGAGCAGAGACCTGGGAGTTAATGGCAATGCGGTGCACTCTAGACATGCAGGTTAGAGTAATTGCCTCGAGAGCAGACAGGACCCTGAGGCCAATGTACCCGATGCAGGCCCAATACTGGCTCAGTCGCTCTGTGCCACCCTCAATGGCACTCCATAGTCTCACCCTGAACATCACCCTCCCCAGGCTCCAGGAGCCATGGGCAGGCACCTGCCCTGCATGGCCCTCACGTCAGATGTGCCGGCCCCCTCTATACTCTTCCCCCTGGGGCAGGCCCACCAGGCCCCTGTGCTCCAGTTCCATGCACCGTGCCCGTTCTAGCGCCTTCTGTCCAGCACTGCAAAGCACGGTCACCCGCTCATTAATGAATTCACGTGCAGCAGGGGAGTGTCTGACTGAGGTTAAAGTGCTTTGGAGAGGGGACGTGCTGATGACCAGAACTGCTTTGTGGCGGATTGATGCCAGCGCTCTGTGCAAGCAGGCGAAGTGATGGGCCCCGAGTCACGCAGCCAAGACATTGCCAGGAACAGAGCCCGAGAGCCCTGACTCGAAGCCCAAGTGCCAACCACTGGGACGTAGCCTGTGAGTTACTCTGTCAAATCCCCGTGAAGCTGAGGGTGGAAGGTGGCCTCCTTTGATGTCCAGGGCCGTACACTTAGCTGGGGCAAACCAGCACAGACCATTGATTGCAACGGAGCTGATTTACATCAGCAGATGACTGGCTGTAGAGGGTTATGACACATCTTTCCTGCAATTACACTGGCGTGTCTCTACAAGCATCGTGGGGCTATATCTGCGGCTGTCTCTCTGTCCGTCCACAGCAGATCAGAAGAGGATCCTTAGTTGGAATTAAATGTTCAGAAAGCAGCATCCCATTAAAAGGTGACTGCAGAGGTACTGGTCCCTCGTCTTAGCTAGTGCCCTCCAGACTTGTCTCTTTAGTCCCTGTTGCACACTGAACACTAGACTGGGACAAGGTGGGTGAGGGAATATTTTCTCTTGGACCAACTTCTGTGAGTAGAAGGGACACGCTTCACTGGGCTCTTCCTCAGGTCTGGAGTTAGCAAGGCAGGAGTGTCGAAGGGAGGCCGAGTCAGGACACTAACCTGCCATATGCAAACTCACTAATGAGCAGGAGACAGCGCTTGGTGATGCTGTGACAGTTTGTACTCTTACGTTCACCCTTTTTACAAGTCTATGATACATTTTGTACAAGGTATGCCTTGTGAGGCATCATTTGAAAACTCATAATCTGCAGAACATTATTGTCCCAGTAAAATATACGCAACAACATTGTATGTAAAGTTATAAAACTCTACTGTATATGGCATGTGCTAAATCTGGGGAAACAGCCTCAGACCTGTTCCCCAGAGACAAAAGGATAGCCCACACCTTTGCCAGATGCCAACATAATCAAATGGACTATCACCTGGTTAAATGGCCACTCCTTGGGAGGAAAAAGGGTGTGAGTGAAAAATTTACAAAAACTGGCAAAGGAACAGACTTCTTGTTGTCTGATCCCCAGCTGGAGAGGATGCTCAGAGCGGAGGAAAACATATAAAAATGAGGAACGGAGGCCCCAAATCACCTCTTTCTCCTCATCTCTACTCACAGCATCAACAACGTTTGAAAGACAAAGGACACATCACTGAACTGGGGAACTAGTCCTGGCTGGTGTTAGCAAATGCTGAGAAAAACCTTTTGCTTTGAATTCACTTAGCTTGTTAAGGTAGGTATTAGTTTGTCTTTTACCTTTTATTTCTTTGTAACCAATCCTGACTATTATGCCTCATTACTTGTAATCACTTAAAATCCATCTTTCTGTACTTGATAAGCTTGTTTTATTGTTTTATCTAAACCAGCGTGTGTTTGGACTGAAGTGTTTGGGAACCTCCATTTGAGACAAAAGGATTTGTGCATCTCATTTTCTATTAATGAAAAGACGGCCGTTCTATGAGTGTGTATTGTCCAGAAGGAAGGAGCTGGGCAGTATAAGACACACATTTCTGGGGACAAGCCTGGGACTAAGAATTTGCTTGTGTCACTCTGCAATATAACTCAGGAGTGGCTAGAAGCCCTCACATAATTCAGCTGGGAGTGATTTTGCATGCTGGAGGCTATGGGAGAGCAGGCCAGGAGTGGTGGTTCTCACAGTGAAGCCGTGTAAAAGGCACCCCAGGTTGGAGAGTTAAGGGGACACAGCTGTTCAACAGCCCAGATCGTACCCTGGGGAAGGTCACCGTGATGCTCTCCAAAAGGTGCTAGCAATAGAAGCAACAGCTGAAGACGAGCTCTGTGTAGCTCAAAAGCTTGTCCCTTCCACCAACAGAAGTTGGTCCAATGAAATATATTTCCTCGCCCACCTTGTCTTCGCTCTTATCCTCTGTGAACACCAGACTATGGGCTCTCTAGGCCAGGGGCTGCCTTTGCAGCACTTGTTTCTACAGGGCCTAGTGCAGCGAGGGATCCCCTTTAAGCCCTGCAATAACAATAAGCTGTTTACTTCTGAAGCTCCAAAGGAAAGTCCTGGGGAAATCAGGAAACCCTGCTGACGTGCTAATGACCTCATCCCCTCTGGAAGCTCTCTAGGTGAGCTGGCTCGGAGCTCCTTCCCGGGGAGAGAGGAGGAGAGGAATCCAGCAGTAGAAGGCTGCACTGGGTCTTTCCTTGGGCTCGACTAGTAGAACCCCTGGCGGCTGTTTGGATTATTGCCATTTCAGCTACTATACCTTGATCTTCCTTAAACTTACCCACAGTCTGGGCTGATTCCCATTAGAGAATGACCCTCAGCAGGAATACGTTCGAACTGTGGAGGTCTCCAATCTTTGCAGCCCAGATGCACCAACTGCAAGCCGGTCAGAGTAAAACACAAAGCATGCGATTAGGGACCTTGGGGTGCCCTGGCCTAGCTCAGAATTAACCCTCGGCTGCCCATGGACGGGGCTCCAGCTGGGCTGTTATTCGGAAGGGACAGGAGTTAGTTGTTTGGACTCGGAAGGACTGCATTATTTCGGTTAATAAGCCTAAATGAGTGGCTGGGGCTGCAGAGCAGGGTGCGTGCATTGCTGTCACACAATGCGGTGGAGGGTTCCCCGGTGATGTCTCAGGGAAGCCAGGAGCAGGCTAATTTGGTATAACCCATACTTGGAGGGGAGAAGGAGTACGTTACACCACCTCAGATTCCCTTTAGCCTTCCCTAGGCTCGTTTAGGCTCGTCTCTGAATCTGACCCAGGATGTTTGAACTATTCCACTTCTTGGGACATCATCTAGTTTTCTCCTTTGTGAAGCCGGCCCCCGCAGAACGCTTCTCTTGGGCTTTAGGCCCCCTGCAGTGTGCATCTCCGTGTCACCAACTCTCGCGATCTTATCCTGAGTCTCCCACTACTAGGTGGTTTTCTGAACGCCCCAGCTCCTGGAGTCCCGTGATTAGGTAAGCATCTCCACGACTCCTAAGTAAGTTTCTAGCCCACGTGGTTGAGGAGAAATGCTTAGACGCATAGGCACCGACTCTGTGGGTGCTCTGGGGCTGGAGCTCCCATGGGGAAAAAAAATGGTGGGTGCTGAGCACCCATTGGCAGCCCCCTATCAACGCCTCTCCCTCCCCGCAGTGCCTCCTGCCCCCTGGCGCACCCCACCAATCAGCACCTCCCCCTCCCTCCCAGCGCCTCCCGCCCACCACGAACAGCTGTTTTGTGGCATCAGGAGGCTCTAGGGGGAGGAGCGAGGGCACAGCGTGCTCAGGGGAGGGTGCAGCACTGCGCGTGGAAGAGGCGGGGCGGGAAGAGGTGGGGTGGGAAGAAGCAGGGCGGGGGTGGGGCATTGGGGGAAGCGGTGGAGTGGGGGCATGGCCTGAGTGGAGCGGGGGGGTGGGATTACAAACTCGGCGCCTCTGCTTGGACGTGTAAGCGGAGCGCAGCCCAAAGGCTTAGAAACCAGAAGTCAAAGACAATGAGCCCAACGTCCTTTTTAAAAAAAAAAATAAAAAAATTTAACCTTGTGACTTTTTAGGCCAATCTCCTGCTTTTGGGGGAGGGGGCTGACTCACGGTTCTGGACTAGCTGGGAATGGCAACAGGGGCACCCTGCCTGGGAGGCGGGGCTCAGCGCACATCTAGGCTTCAGTCACCGGACATGACGGCAGCTCGAGCAGAGATACCTCAGCTAGCTCTGACCGAGCGCTGCAGCATGGGCCAGCCCCGTGAGGCTCTACCCAGGGCTCCAGCCAGGCTGGGACAGTCCCCACTGAAGTGTGCGCTGCCGTGGCTTTGCTGCTTTTGGTACTGGCGCTAGCTAGGTTAATGCTAGCCCAGGTAGGTCCACCGGAGCTGCAGCGGCACCCTGCGATTGCCGTCCAGCCATCCCCAAAGAGTAACCAGTGGAGAATGGATCATTGCTCGCCGGCTCTAAGCTTCCGGCTGACCTCGGCTTCGCAATCCAGAGGAAAGAACGGAGTTAGGACGGGCACCGGGGCTCGGGTGCCACTTCTCCCAGTTCTGTCACCAGAAATATATGGGCTGGATGCCGGAATCCCTGGGGGAGGCTCTCTGGCCTGTGCGATGCGGGAGGTCAGAGTGGCTGATCAGTATGCTCCTTCCTGACCTTCCTGTCTATGAATGGATGAAATGCTGCTGATGCAGGCTGTGGAAACTGCTACTGCCCTACGGCAAATGGCCCTTGATGCCAAGCGAGACCTGAGCATCAGCAGCAGGACCGTCGACGCTGAATCGAAAACGAGTAAATAATAGCAACGTGGAATGAACAGAAAATGGCTTACGGAGAGGTACCGCACTGTCCCCCTCTGACAGCAGCTGGGCTAAAGGAGACATCAGAGCTTTGATCGTAGCTGAGATACTTTGCTCTGTGGCTCGGCCAGGCTTCCTGGGGATGCTGTCTGGCCCTGGTGACTTATGTTTTGATATTATGGTGACAGACCTGTGATAGACAGACAGCTAGGGAGCTTGGTGTTTCACCTCTCGTTGCCCTTTCATTAAGAGGCTCAGGGAAGAGACTGCACAGTCCCTCATTCACTGTCAAGGAGGTGTCCCCCCAGCATTCTCCATGGTGGGTGCAGATGTGCAATCATCATTTTGCTCCTCTGCTATCTCCTCATCCTCCTTGATTGCCCCCTTTCTCCCCGTACGTGGCCTCCTACTTCTCATGGATCTGAAGGATTTATTCTCTCCGTATCTCAGGCTAGTCTCCAAGTTTAGCCCAACTATCACTAGCTCCCCTCTCAAGTCCTCCTCTCAAGTCCTCCTTTGGGCTGGATTTCCCTGTTGTGGAGGACAGCTTTCACCCTGGAGAATCACTGGGGCAATGACTTCTGGCTCACACTGGGTTTCTCTCTTGCCTGTCTTCAGCATGGGACCCTCTGTGCACCTAGCAAGGGCTGCGGAGACACCTCCACGCTGGTGGATTCTAATGCCCTCACTTTCGCTCCAGCCAGCTGCAATCAGCTTCCGTCTTTGCCATCTAAGATTCTGCCCCCCCGCCCCGCCCCACCACCACCTCCTAGGACGAAGGAACTAAGGGGAACAGTTGGATCTCGGGGCTTCCGCTACAAGCAGTTCAAAAATTAGGAGACTAAAGAGAACTTGTCCTGCTTTGTCTGCCTATAAGGGCATCAGAGGCCCTCAGGCAAGAGTGAGGAGAGACTGCAGGACGGGACCGTGGGATGCAAGGCAAACGTCCCCAGCAGGTGGATTTTGAAAAGGCTTTAATAACTCATCCCTAGCTGTGACACCGTCCCTTCCTCTCCCAGGGATCAAGGGGGGCTAGGCACTGTGCCAGCACCGAGTATAGCTGCTCGCCCAGGACAGCAGATGCTGGTCTGAGAGGCGTCTGCCCTGCAAAGAAGCCCCCAAGGAGTTGGGGTTGGAGGGCCCATGTCCTACCTTCTGGTGGCATTTTCTTCAGCGGGGCTGAGGGGGGCGGCAAGGGCACCAAGGCGGTCGCTCGGAATCCAGCGGGGAGCGTCTCGGCCGAGCCGCTAAGCATGTCGATGCTGTGAACCTCTCGAGGGCGAAAGCGCTTTCTCCAGGACGGGGTTCGCCGGAAGGCCTTGTCCTCGCCCTGCAAGGGAACGGCTGGTTACGCCTTTCACAGCCAGGCGTGCAGCACCGGGCACAGCGGGCTCTGACACCAGTCAGGGCAGGGTGTGTGTGTGTGTGGGGTGGGTGGTGCCAACACACGCCTGCAGCACAGTGTGGTGGTGGTGGTGGTGGGGGGGGATCAGACACTGCCTGCGGCACAGTATGTGTGTGTGGGGGAGGGGGCTCAGATGCCAGCAGCACCAGAGATGGACTCAGACACCCCTGCTGCACGGTGCGGGGGGTGGGGGGGGAAGGGGGGGGGGATGACGATGGGGAGGACTCAGCCATGCAGCTCAAGTACCGACGCCGCCATTCTGTCAGTGGCACCTGCTTCCCCCCCATCCTCCATTTACAGCCCCTGGGAGGTCCGGCCAGCTGGCCCCTCCCTGTCACTAGCCCACACTGAACGGCCCCCTCGCGGGGCAGCTGAACTACCATCCCGGTGGGCTCAGCCACGCGTTACGCAAACAAAAGGGCCACAAACAGCCACGTGGCAGCGTGCGACACCAACCCGGCCCAGCCATGACTCCTGGACCACAAAGGGCTTGTCTACATGGAAAATTATTCCAGATTAATTAAACATGTGAATTTAAACATGATCAAGCCCGGGTGGACACTCCCATGCAGAATAAAAGTGGTTTTAGGGATTTTCTACACAAACAGGGACACTCAGGAAAGTGAATCCTAATTAACTTTTAAAAGTGCATTCATTAATGGCATTAAACCTCTGTGTGGACACTCTCATTCACAATCAAAGTGGCCTTGGAACTGAATTAAACGAAAGAGAATTAAGGTCATTTTAATTCTGAATGAGAGCATCCACGTAGGCGTTAATGTAATGTAACTAATCTACTTTAAAAATTAATTTTCCAGGTAGACAAGCCCTTAATTCAGTTTAATTTAATGTACTTCCATAATGGAGTAATTATCCTGGAATATAATCCCTTTTATTCCAAAACAGAGCATCCACATGTGGCGCTATTCCAGAATACCTCTTCTAGCCAATTTCTTCATGTAGACACGCCCTAACTCTATAGCTCACGAGGGTTTAACTTTCCCAGGCAGCTACCGCCATGGACAAGAGAGAGACACCTGAGCCAGGTCTGGAAGTCAGCAGTTTATCCCTCAGTGATCATTCCCCCCACATCCCCTCCCACGTATCCCCTTCCATCAGGGAGTAGATGTGCTTGTACAATGATGGGGTGGCACAGAATTCATACGCTCTCACGCGGCACTGGGCACAAAGAACGTGCAGGGGCAAAGGTCTATCCACGCCAACACGGCCCCTTCTGTCTAAAGAACCTACCCAGATGCCAGGGCTTCTTTTCTCTCAGGTCTCATTGTCGTAGGTGGTTTGTCCATCCTGCACTGGGATTGCCACTAAGAGTTAATTAGCTTGAAATAGCTCAGATGTAGGCCTGGTCAAAAATTTGATGTCAAAACCGGTTTTGGATGAAAAACTGGGTGGCTGGTTTTTTTTGCAACAAGTGTCTGCTCTCCGTGGAAACATTTGATTTTTAGTTGAAAAACTCAACATCCCCAAATTGAAACAATTTCTCTGAAAACGGAAATATTTTTATTTGGATCTGGTGCCGCAATGCCTCATGGGAATTGCAGTTGAGTTGCCTCATGTATCCATTCTACTCTATGGGACAGGCTCCCTGGCAGACTACGTCTCACATGATGCATCACAGCAGGGGCTCCCATGACGTACTACTTCTTGCTATGAGATGACACCATGGTGGCACCATGACAGATGTAGTACAACCCAAGCCTTTACAGGAGAATGAGGCACCCAAGCAACAGCTCCCATGGGGCACCACAGCATTTCCAAATCCAAATATTTCAGTATTCAAATTTTCAACAAAAAACTGAAATTTTCCACAAGGGAAGAAAAACGTAATTTTCTGGTTGGCTCTAATTTAATTATCCTAACCACCTGTTGACTTGTTTATGTCACGTTGGTCCCTTCCACGCTTTTGATTCACTCTCCCATTGGCAGTCGCTGGTGCACTCAAGGCTTGTCCAAAGCAGAGCAATGACTTCATACTGTAGCTACTCTATAAGGAGACTGGAGTTGGCAGCGAGGGACCTGCATTTATCATCCATTTTAGTATAAAGGACTCGGATATGGAAGCAAAGGGCTCTGGGAAATGGGATGGCATGAGGAAAAAGTAGGTAGCTTTAGGATGCTGTGTGGGGAAAACTGAGAAACCTGGTTCTAGAGGGGCTGCTCAGGCCCCTGACACCACAGAAACTGTTCAAGGGTGTCCTGGCATATGGGTGAGGCTTGTCCTCCCCAGCTTAATGAGGTAGAACATGGGACCTGATGGTTTTAAATCAGACCCACCTCTGGTCTGTCAGGGCAGTGGAGGCCCAAAGCCCAGACAAGCCCATGCCCATTTCTAAGGCGGGGCTGACCAGGCGAGAATGGACCAAGGCCCCTGAGTGTGGGCTCCCATCCCGGCCTGCATGCCTTGGTGCTAACTGTAATCTCGGCTTCAGGAACGGAGCGTGCCAGGCCTAAGCGTGTGCCTTTTCCTGAGCACGTGAAATGGAGGGGCCTGTGCGGGTGGCGAGTTGCTGGAGAGGGAGGCTTGTTCCAACTCCCAGTGTGCCTGGTCGCTGGTTGGAATGGCGGCTGTTCGTTTATAACGGAGTGGGCTTTTCCTATTTGTGTTTTAAGTTACAGCCTGGTCACCTAGGGGCTGATTTTCAAAAGCACGAATTGCATTTAGGCACCTAACTCCCCTTGACTTTGTGAGTTAAGCACCCAACTGCCATCTGTGCCTCCAGAAATCTTCCCAGAGTGGAGGGATGACTGCTTTTTTTAAATTCTGTATCAATCTACGTAAATACATAGAATATCTCCCATTGTCCCTGGGCTGCCGCTAAACCTGGTCACCTTGGAAGTCGTCTGTCAAACAGGTGCAGTGCAAAATGGCTGTGACTTACTTAGATTGTCAGCTCTGTGGGGAAGGCACTGTCTTTTTGTTCGATGTCTGTACAGCGCCTAGCACAATGGGGTCCTGGTTGATGGCTGGGGCTCCTAGGTGCTACCATAATACAAATAATAAATGATAATAATAATCACTGAGGGTGCCTGGGGTAAAGGTGCTGGGGCTACTACAAAACTGCTGTGGCTATCATATCTTGAATCTGCAACCTAGTCCTTGCTGTGCCGTATCCTTTCTGCCACGGCCATGGCACGGCTCACTTTTTGTGGAGGAAGACTTTCAACTGACCCATCCCTAGCAGGATACCCCAAATATTCCAGTTGTTTCTTGGGAACAAGCAGGCACTTTGTGTAATTTACTAGGAACCTTGTAACTTCACCACCTTGCTGGTGGGAAGGACAGACTCCCCCTAGATCCCTTCCAAAGCCAGTGGGGACGTACGTTGTTCTCATGGGGAGTATGCCCAATTCACATAAGTGCACTGCTGCATGTGTTCGCTACAAGGAGATGGTGCCAACGCTTGCCCAAAGGGCAGCACTTTGCCATGGCAGGGCTGTTCCCTCTGTAAGAACCTGAAAAACATCTGGCAATTGGTGTGCACCAAGAGATCGGCATTTACAGGCTGTTCTGTAAGGGGCGGGGGTCACCTCTTCCAGGAGACTGTCATGGCCGTCTCCCTCCCATTTGCAATTGCCTGTTCCCATCCTCCTGCCACTCGGGATTCCGTAACATCTCTGTAGAAAATGCTGGCTCAATAAGCTGCGCTGGCAAAGAACGCCTGTGCTTTCAATTGTCTTCATTGCAATGCAGGACACATGCCCTGATGGAAGCAGCGAGATGCAAGGATGAGCCAACACCACGGGACCAACCAGCTCTTGCAGACTGTAAGAGACCTTCTCAAACAGACTCCACATCCAGCTTTGTTCTAGTCTGCCCTGAGGTAGCAGATCTGCTGATCAGGCCAGTCCATACTGGATGTCTCCTGGCTGCACCTGAGCCCCTGCTTGAAAGCTGCTGCGTTGCTTTTTCATCACTGATTAAAGCAGAGGAGGCTGAGACCAGAATTTTCAGGACAGTCTCTCTCCCACTAAATAAATAAGCAGTCAGATTTTCAGAAGGGCTCAGCAAGGGGCGGGGGGAGGGGGCACGTTGGGTGCAGAGATCTTTGGAAAATCTGGCCCTCGGTGCGGAGAACAGAAAGAGAAAGTGCCACAGAGGCCCAGGGGCTGCACACCTGTGACAGCAACAGTGACCCGCCTGCCTCTCTCAAACGTTATGAGCAGTAATTAACGTCCTGAAAATCTAAAGCGTTGGCGGGCGGGTGAAGTGTTATTATGCATCATCCTAACCTACCGGTGGATAGAAAGGAACAGAGTGCAGGGAGTGAGTGGCTGACACACTTTGTGGGATTTAGTCACGTGCCACCAGGCTCGATGGCTCAAAATTCTGAACTTGGAAAGGGCCCCACTCGGTCACCAGCCTGCGGTCCCATCCCAAGCGTGGAGAATTCAGGTAGCACTGGTAGTGAACTGACTAGCTTAGCTGTGCCTGCGTATAACCCTCAGCACTGCCTGTAGAGCGGTGGGTGCTGCGTTACGCCGGGCACAGGATGGAAACAAAATCCCCAGCACTGTGTGGCTGACGTCCAAATAGTTCTTTGTCCCCCCCACCCCGCAGTAGAAATGTGTGTCAGTTTTTATCTTGTGTGTTAGCGAGATCTTCAGAGTGACTGCCGCTCCCCCACAACGTCACCAGATCTGCAGCATTTAAAGAGACCCTGCACATTCTTCTGACACAGGTTTGTATTTATTGACAGAATCATACACTGATCACGATACATGAACCAGCTGGGACAGTGACTCACAATATGTACAAAGTTACACGTCAGGGAGCGAACGGGCAGACTCAGCATGGAAACCTCTTCAAATTACAGAACATCAACAACACACTTACAGCTGAGCTGGCCCGAGCCCCTTGTTAGCCAGCTTCTGCAGCCACCTGGCTCTTACCAGGCTTAGACGGCCAGTAAAAGATAACACTAAAGCTAATTCTGTCTAAAATCAGAGCAGAGCCAGCGTAGTCACTGGGAGCTGCCCCACACCTCTTGGGATTTGGCCCACAGAAAATGAAGGTAGAAAAGATCCATTAGATTCCATTAAGTCTATTCCCAAATGCAGGACTGTCCCCAACAGCACATTCCACAGGGCTTTGGCTAGTACAGGCTTAAAGTATTCAAGTGCTACTGCTTCCCCCATTCCCGAGAGGGCTGACACCACAACCTGTACACTTGCTAGTTGGTGAGCCTGTTCCCTTTAACAAAGAGAAGAGCCAAGGTGTGGCTGGCACTGACACCTGCGCCTACAGAAATAACGCCAGAGCCTTGGTACCTTACAAAACATGCCGGTTTTCCTATTGCAGAAACGGATCCTCCCCCCTGCTTGTGAGCAGCCATCAATGCCCATGGCTCAGTATATCCATTGCCTCGACTCGTATACGCCCCCCCCGACTGTATGTAACCAAGGTAGTTCAGGCTGTGCAGGGGTTTGAGCACTGCAGGCCTCTCCCGTAGGGGGCGACAAAATCAATTCTTACAAGGCCAGCCTAGCTGTCGTATCCCCGCTAACCCTCTGCCGCGTTGTCTATTTCTCATCCTACAGAAGGGACCCACATCTTTTCAAATCCCCAGCACGACTCAGTCACAAGATAGTATGTTGTACTCACGTCGTCCAGCCTTCTGTCCGTGCCCAAGGCAAGCAGATTGTTGAATTCTCTCTCCATCACCTGCCGTGCCTGAAAACAACAACAAATGAGTAACAGCAACACCCTGTCCCTGGGGAGTGACTGACACTAACACAGGATCGCCATGCGCTCGGACAGATCCAAGTGTCCAGCTACCAGTGCAGCAGCTGTGAGGAAAGGACAGGTCCCTCCAAAAGCTGCTGGGCTGCCGTGTGACACACAGAGCTGCCGTTGGCTGGCGGGATCTTGCTACTCTAAAACAGATCCTTGCCACAGTGCGAACAATATCAAACCCTCCAGTATCAATGGAAAAGGCAGAGTCCAGTCAGGAGGCACCATTGCATTTTCAAGGCAGAGTCGCTTGGACGACTCTCTCTTTGTGTTCTGTGAAACCCCAAGGAGTACACGCCAGCACCTCGATACCAAGGTGACGGATGCCTTAGAAATACGTAAGTGGATGAGAGGATGGAGACAGATAGACAGACCGATAATAGGCAATCATCTCCTGGCAGGCCTACGGTAGAAATGTTCTCCTTACCTGGGTATTCTGAGTGGGTATTTGTAGTACAAGTGCCAGACTATTATGGTCAAAATTTTCATCCAAAGCTAGGAGTGTGCCATGGACTCCACTCTCGATGAGGTTATTTGCATACTCCCTAAGCCCAATGGACTGGATCCAGTGAATGACCTGATCATTGGTCCAGACCAAAACATCTGGAAGACAGCAGGGTCAGACATTCAGTACATGCCAAACCTTGAGTTAGATCAGTTTTCAGGTATCTCTTGATCCCTGCTGAGCCTTGAGCACTGCCCGTCCCCGAGGCAGGGTGACAATATGACAGAACACAGTGTCTTGCCTGTATATATATTTCCTCACAGCTTATTGGAGTAGCCACATTGCTAGGAGCAACGGAGGGAGCTGATTACCTGTCTTCTTGGACCAAATTAAGGGGTTTGGCTAGGCCTGGCCCTGGGGCCACTATCCCTCCTGCCCTTTGGCCAGCAGCAGCAGTAAATGCTCAGGTGCTGTGATTGTATTCTCACTGATGTTTACAAAAAACAAACAAACCAGGAAGGAATTTGAGGAGTGGATTACTCCTGGGATCCTTACTGCTGTTATCACAATAAGGGCGGATACATAAAGAGAGAACCGAAGCAAGAGACACTTATACTAGGAGGGTGCACACCCTGTAGGTTCTGCTGGCCAATCCTATTGCACGCACCACAGGCTCCTTGCATCCCTCCATCTCCCCCCCCACAAGATCCTGGCCCCTGGAGGAGCTGCCCTGACACTGTCTCTCTGCATCTTGCCTATTTAATCACCCCTCTCTACTCCCCATCCACCTCTGCTAGAGCCATGATTAGCACGTTGTGTGTAGCTTTGGGTCTCGCATCACGAGGCAATGGTGAGACCATCTGCTTGCAGCCTCTTGGTAACGAGTGACCAGATTTCTCTCCCTTTGACATTGCCATGTGACACGGTGACGCACTGGAATGGGTTCCCTAGGGAGGTGGTGGAATCTCCATCCTTAGAGATTTTTAAGGCCCGGATTGACAAAGCCCTGGCTGGGATGATTTAGTTGGGGTCGGTCCTGCTTTGATCAGGGGGTTGGACTAGATACCTCCTGAGGTCTCTTCCAATCCTAATCTTCTATTATTCTCTGCACATGGTGTACTGTGACCTCCCTGTACAATTCCAGCCCCCCATCTTTAGCAGTGAAAGCAGATAGGTGCAGATGCTTGGGGAGGAGTTGGAAACCTCATTAAGCTTAGAAACAATGCTACTCAGAAAGCCAAGTTCTCTGGCTGAAATCCTGACAACCTCCCCGCCCGAACCCCGACTTCAACAGGATTTCAACCTTTTTGTTTGCTTGTTTAAATGGTTTATTTACCTTGCCAAGCAAAGATAGCTATTTATAAGCCTGGGTAGCTCTGCTGATGCAAGGAGGAATATTGGTGCATTTTATATTACCTACTTGAGATCTCTCAGTGGTGATCACAATAGTTTAATTTTCCCAGTTCTGTTCAAGAGACTTGAAAATACCAACCCACTTCACACAAACCTCCAATTCCCTGTGGAAACTAAATTCACTGTAGGGGCAGACATTCTTTAAATCAAGTGGGCTCTCCAGTTAAGTTAAACCAATTCTTCATTCAAGTCCAACTGCAATAGAGCTGCTAGTGGGGGCTCTCTATATCCTCAGGGCTCCTCTGCCCTTGCCATTCATCTCCCGCCTGCCGTCAGAATTCCGTGTTTGTTCAAATGAACGTGATCTGACAAACAGGATCAGGACTTCAAAGGGGACCGAGAAGAAGCCGGTAAAAAATGACACTGCTTCCAAGCAAGTATTCTGTACAGAGCAGAACTTATTAATAAGTCACAATTTGCCTACAGCTACTCCATGAATATGTGAGAAGTCAATTTCCTCTCTATTTAGAGGGAGGAATGGCTAGTGACTGTATGATATTGGTTGGGAAGTGTTGCCTTAAAAAACAAAGGAAGAGAAATAGAAGAAGGCAGGGTCGCTTCTGCTGTCATTTCCCCTGAGACACAAGCAGCTCGTTTTAATTGTTACTGACCTTTGATTTCGTGCTGGCTTTCCTCTCGCCGCCTCTGAAGCTCCTTGCGGTCATAATTTAACCTCTTCAGGCACATGATGCCATACTGGAGGCTGGTGCTGGGAAAAAACAATACATCGCTCAACTCTCGGGACAGGAGACACGAAGACAAGAGAGGGAGGCGTTTGCTACTCAGCGAGGTTCACAAATCGGGGGAGGGATGCTCCGAGAAAAGGTGGAACCTTATTATGGACGCTCCCTAAAGAGAAACTCTCAACCCCAAAACAGCATAGTGGAGAAGGTCAAAGACGTTAGCACGGAGAGAAACCCTTCCAGCTAGCTCACCTGCCAGAGTCCCTTGTACTCTACAGGGCCAGCTCTCGCGCCCAGATCCTCAAAGGTATGTAGGCACCTAATGGCACTTAGTAACCTAAATACTTTGGATCTGGGCCTAGGGGTTTGCTGTCCCTAGGCTGGGATGTGTCTGTCCCATTCAGTCCTGTATTCATATGCACTATCAGCTGTACGGTGGCATTCAGCCTCCACCTGTTCTACCTGCATGGGAAGGCATGGATCGAAACTCACCAACCCACAGCCCTTTGACAGCTCAGAACTCTCTTGCCTGGAAATTCTATAGCCTCAGGCTTCCGGGTTGCTAGCTGGAGCGGGAGTTCCTGAAGTGCCGGGGAGCTTGACGATCAGTCCCGATGCTGTGCGGGGCCCAGGAACCTGCCCTTCACTCCCTGGCAAGGATCGAGAGAGGTCGAATTGTCCTTGCTGAGGAGGTCGCGGTGGGACTTTCTGAAGATGCACCACGCACCCAACTCCCATTTCCTGGGAGCAGGGGACGCAACCCAGCTCTCAGTCGGCGCAGTGCAGAGCTGCATCCCAGGGGGAACGCAGCCCCAGAGAGCAAGAATTCCTCCTGCAGTGCCTCAGTGTGTTGGGAAGCACGCTCGCTGTGACACTCCGGCAGGGGCTGCAGCCCACTGTCCTCAGCCCACGTGCCGTAACAGGCTGGCGTTAGGGAAGGGAGGTCATGGCCTTGCCTCCTCCTCGCCCCCAGCGGTGCACAGAGGGAGCCAGGCCTGCACTGCGATGTGTGTGTGGGGGGGTTGCTCCCTGCGCACCCCGCTCCAAACCATACACTTGTGGTTAAGCTCCTGCCAGGGCAGCCCAGCTGCAGTTCCCCAGTGAAGCCTTCGTGACCCATATGCAGCTTCTTATGTCCAGGTGCACGGCCCTGGAGCTCTTTTCCGGCTCCCCGGTGACGTGCCTGGGGAGGGCAGAGGGAGGAACGCCACAGGAAGGCCTGGCAGCTGCAGATCCATGCAGAGTGGAGTGCTGGGAGTCCCCCTGCTTCCCTCGGCGAAATCACTGACCTCCTGGGCTGAAGGAACAGCTGCAGCGGGACGCAGTCCCCCCTTGTGCTGAACAGATGCTTCATTTCAGTGGCGTCCTTGTAAAGGAAATGGGCTGCACGCTTGGCGATGTCCTGGCCGTCACGCTCTGTCTGACTTTGGGAGGCAGGGAGGGATGCTGGAATGGGGCGGGGGACTCAGAGGCATGATCGGGTAGGAGTCGGAAGATCACCTCCCAGGAGCCAGGATTTTCTGCAGCTCCAAACAGGAGGAGGGACGTGCATTGGCTGGTGAGCTACAGAGCAGCTGCAGGTAGTCTATACACGTGTGCACTGCATAGGGATTGGAGTGGTCCAAACCCCAGGTCTGAAAGGCTCCCTGCCTCACGGAGATCTCTGCAAAAGCTCCGACGAGAGGGAGGGAGGGGTCATGTGGATGCAAAGCCAAAAGATCCAGGAATCTCTTCTCTGCCTGGAGAAACTCACCTGCAGGTCCCTGCCCAAAGAGGCAGGAGCATCTCCAGGGGGACGCCAAGGAGCACAAACTAAACAGAAATATGGAGATGGCTCTCTGGGAACTGGCCGGGTTCCAGAATCGAGAGACTCCGGCTCTGGTGCTGTTCCGAGCTGCCCCTTGGTACTGGCATGCTGTCCAATGGCCTCCCAGTCAGCCCCCTTCAGCCCTCCTCCCAGACTGCGCCAGGCACATGGCTGAGCCCAGGGATCTGGAGCTGCATTTAACCTCAAGGGTTCACAGTGGAAGTGTGACCGTCCTTTAAATAGTGCTTCACCAAGAGGTGGGAGCAGAGGAAGGAGGCAGTCCGGGCAAGTGCCCGACCTGGATCCCCTCCTGGGGAGCAGAGACCAGCCGTGCCTGTCTAGTCCTGGCTCTTTGCCTCAGCCCCACTCAAGAGCCTGCTTTGCTTTTACTGTTTCCCCACAGCTGGATGAGGCATTGACACCTCGTGGTGCTAGACTCTACACCTCCGGGATGGAGCCATCTGCTGATGGATCCATGGGCTGCAGATTCAGCTTCAAGTTAGCCTCTCATGACTCAGGGGCTTTGGGGAGGTGGATCCCCTGAGGGGATTGCCTGGCTCTGCAAAGGTCTGTGGCTTGGGAGAAGGGAGCAGATTTGAGGGCACCACATTCACTTGTAACCTGGAGAGCAAAAGATGCACCAGCCACCAGAAGAGAGGCCCTCACCGAGGCCCCTTGGGCATCGGATGCAATGATCCATTATGGACTGGCTGTCTCCCAAAGTCTCTCAACCCTCCAGGATCTCCCCTCATGTGGCCTGCAAGCTGATCCCACTGCAGCAGTGACGGCAAACTCTAGTCAAGGAACTCCCACTCTACAGCCAACACTAACAACCCCAACCATGACCCCAGTGTTCTTACACCCCCCTTCCCCCTCCAATGCAAGGTCAGAGAAATGGATGAGCTGCTTCCATGACTGCTCCAGCAGGTGAACAAAGGGAGGGACAGACAGATGAGCAGGGGAGGCCTTTTACCTTTGTGCTTTGGGATGTTCTACTCCTGGGTCAGAAATTGCACCAACCTTTGTGGTTGACCTGGACTGAGCGGTTCTGTGCCACGCAACCACCTACACTGGGGATCTACACAGGGAATTTCATGAAGGAGAACATCAGCCTCTCTAAGTTGTTCCAGACCTTCCAGGTTGAACCTGAATAACTCTTCCTCCAAAGCCGGTGTCTGAGAATGCTCAGCCACACCAGCTGGGTCTGGCTAAAATTAGTGGAGAATCCCACTTAGGAACCCTTGAAATCACAAGACCTACAGCCCCTATGTGCTATCCTGTTTGCAACAGGCCTTCTCCTTTACTGCTCAGGAAGGGACTTAATACTCTTGACACCTTCCAAGGAAGACCAGCTCACCGATGGAAGCTGTCAACCATCTTTAGGTGCACTCTGAGATCTTTCTTAGTCAGGTGGTCCAGCATCCGAGCATCAACGAGACACTCCATGAAGTAGCTGCGATACTGCGGGAGCCCCAGACTAGGCAACCATTCATTCCCAATCCATTCATGGTTCATGTCCCCATAGGCCAGCGTCTGTGAAAGCAAAGGGAAAAGCATGGATACATGCCGGCTCTCAGCAGCGCTGCAGACACAACTTTCCAGGGGACTCAATGGTAGCATTTTAGGACATGTTGGTGCAAGATGTTTTTTCAAAGCTCTTGCATTTAGAAGAAGCTGGCTGATTTTCAGCTGAATTGGTTTTATTGCTTTTACAAATGTCTGTCCAATTACTAATAAATTGTGTTTTGATAAGTTAATAACTCGAATCAGTGCTTCTCTGTCTGAGCAGACGTGTCACAGATTAGAGAAATACAGATGAAAAGCCTGTATAAAAGCTAGATGTTATATTTAGAATGCCCCAACCCTGGATGGATTGATGGAAGAGGGGACTCTTGGATCCCAAAGCATGACCCTCCTTTGTCTGAGCTAAGGGACCCAGCTCGGTTAGCCAAAGCTGAAGCTAGCGCTGGCAGGAAATGGTTTTCCCCGTGAGACTGAAAATTCTCTCTCTCTCAAAGTGGGACAAAAAATTTAAAGTCTTGAAAAAACTTTCACAAACTGAAAACTCCAAAAATATTTTCAGATCGTCTATTGAACATTTTGTTCTGATAATCTCAAAACGTTTTGTTTCAATTTGGACCTAATTTTTTTTTACTTTTTAAACCTTAAATTACCTTACATTTCAGAACAAAAAATCACTTTGAACCAAAAAAATGGTACCTGTGCATCTCAAAAAAGTCAAAACGAGACGTTTCAGCAATTTTGAAACTTTTTTTTCCAATTAATTTTTCAGAATGGGAAATTTGTTGACATCCACCCTTTCCTGCAACCAGTTAGGTTTCAATAAAATGGCATTTTTGGATGAAAAAAATATTTTGTCGAAAAATGCCCGACTAATTCTAGCTGCAGCAAACTCTTCAACCTCTACATATGCTCCAGCCACCACTAGAGGGCGACAGAGCACCATGCTGAGTGGGCATGGGCTACGTTGTTATTATTAAGTGTAACCAGTTTAATACTTGCCTACAGTATCTCACACAGTTGTTGTGAGGCTTTATTAATGTTTGCAAGGCATTTTGCAATGGTTGGATGAATGATGTTATATAAATCAAAATTAAAACTGGGGTCAAAAATTTTCCCCTCTCAATATTTTGTTACTTAAATTTCATAACGTAATGGTTATACTGGTAACAGGGCAACTCGTAGAGTATTTGCTGAGAAAAGCTCAGTGGCTCAGCATTCTCCGATGCCCGTAACAGCTGGGAGTGCTCAGCACTTCTCCGGATCAAGCCCCACGTCGGGAAGTAAGTACTTCCCCGGAAGTAAGGTAGAAATGTAGACAGTTAATTGTAAATCAGGAAGGAGGAGACAAAGGGCCTCATGTTCCACAGCCCTGCCCCAGGTGTGGTTACTGACACCAGTCTCAAGTCAGTTTAAAAGGCCACCCCATCCCCAGGGCAGTTCAGCACCCCCTCTGCACCAGGCGCAGGGCAATCAAGGATCAGGCCCAAATGATACTATCGTTAACTCCAACTGCATCAGCAAGTGAGCAGGACTTGAGTGGGTGGGTTGGCCCTGGAGGGCTACATGTGGAATATCACCCCGTTTTTTAATCCTTGGCAGGAAGCACTGTCCCACCTCTACGTATCCCTAAAACAGACCCTGTTCCAATACTGGGAGTGGGGGCAGTGTCGTCTTCCTGCCAGGAAAGGAAATTTGCTTGGCGTCACTTCAGTGTTTCTTCAGTTCCCCCCATCCCCTCCCCCATAAATGGATACTTCCTTCCCTCCTGGAGTAATGAGGCGGTTAGCCAATGCTGCCAGATGTGCAGCACTACAGCTGTTCTCCGGCTCTTTATTATTGTTGCTAATGGAGGGTTTTACCTTTTTCTCGTGCAAAGGACAGTCGCGCACCGAACAGAAAAGAGATGTCTTGTCTTTGGCTACAAAGCCAGTGACGCATTTGACAGGCATGACTGATCAAACAGAACAGGCGAGGGGCTGAGGTTACTAAGGGTGGTGGGGAGAGAGGAGGGATTGTATCGCTGCTGGAACACTGCTACACTGCCTGCCCTATGGTTTTTACCAAGTCCAGGGAAGGAAAGTCCTGGCCAACATGATCTAGAGGCGCCCAAATGATCAGAACCGGAATCCAGATCCGGACTCAAATCAGAGCTCCCGGGAAGCTGGGGGGAATGGTTTGGTCCCAACCAGATCATTCTATCATCCAGTCATTTGCCAGCTTTATTAACTGACTGTGGGGTGGATGGACGATAACCGGTGACCACAGGACATGCCATGTATGGGGAGATGAGATCACAAGCATTTTTACTAGGAATGGGTCCCCAATTTTAGAAAACCATTTCCAGGCAGCAGGGAACCCAGGGCTGAGAGTTACCCCAGCCACGCAGCACTTTTAGCCATGTATTTTCCATGCCTCGGAAATGGCGAAGGCCCCTGCCCCGACATGCCAAACCTCAGCCTAGACTGTCACCAGCAGTACACAAACTCAGAAATCGTGTGCTCTGTTAGTTCCTGGGACATGTGAAACGGGAGTCAAAGGAAACATGGCATTCCACCCCAGCCAGCAATGAGAGGGCCATGTTCCTGGTGCGGGAACGTACGGGCTAATACATGTTATTGGTTGGTGAGAGGTAAGAGATGAAGCTCCAGCTCCGTGAACATTATCCCCACTATAAAATGAGACAAAGGAGGAGTCAACAAACCACAAGAGAAAATAAGAAGGTTTTTCCCTTGCCTTCTCTGCTGCTGCTTTCACCGACTCTCCAGTGACGTCCCTTTGGGGGCAGGGTTTTAGGGGGAAAAGGGCGGGGCTAAATGCTGAATAATTGTCGGAGGGAGTGGAAATGGAGTGATGTGATTGGACACGCACAGTGTCACTAAGGCGTTCAATTTGCAAGAGGGTTGTGTGAGACTCTCTGGGCGGCGGCCCCGCTCCTGACCCCGGCTCGCCTAGCTACCAGCCATGGAAAGAGATGACATGGAGGTCTCACCTGTGCCCAGCTGCCCTCCTCTGTGTCCTAATTGTAACAAATGCAGCATGTCAACAAAAACAACAGGTAAAGTCAGTACCACTGCCACGGGGGGGATCACGCCCTTCAAACATAAACAGAACAGAACACACACATCTGAAAGGTGATACATTGTGGTCAGAGGAAAGGTATTAGAGAGACTCCGTGGCCTTTGCGAGAGTCCTGGCCTGAGTCAGCCAGACAGGAAATGGGAATGCCCACTTCATAGGCAACTCAGGAGCATTTCTCTCAGCTAGAGAGCAAGCGAGCGCTGGTGCAATCCTGATCCTGCATGAATCAAAGGGAGTTTTGCCACTGACTTCGATGGGGCCAGGTTTTCACCCCAGGTATCGTCCGCAATGCTGCTACGCTCCAGCAGTCCTGTTCTCCCCAGCATTTACTGGCACAGACGCCCCTAGAGCACACGCTCCTTGTGACGAGCAGGTGTAGCACTGGGCAGAGATGCCAGGCTGAGAGTCTCTATTTCCCAAAGAACAGACACAAGTCAGACAGTGGCAGTGCAAGCTTCCACCACATGGCCCGGCCAGCTTGCTCCATTCCTGACCTGGACACTATGCCAGTGACCCCACACTCAACACCTGCAGGGCCAACGCAGGCCAATTAACATCCCTTGTGAGGGCAGGTTTTGTGATGTGGACACCTGGCCACTAAGAAAGAGACTGAGACCCCTAAAACCCTGGCCCCATTGAAATAAATGGAAGTTTGGCCCATGACTTTGTGGAGGGAGTGTGTCAGGATTTCACATTCTGGGCTGGTTTCTCTGCACCTTCTTGATATCAATGGATCTTTTTCTTTTTTTTTTTTTTCTTTTTTTTTTTTTTTTACTAGAAGTGGACAGAGAGACACAGTCATCATGGTCTCAGCAAAGCCAACAGGACCTTGAAAAAGGAAAACACATTTCTTATTTCGGGGAATAAAAAGCAGCTGTAGAAACTGCCAAGTTATTAAAAGCTGAAAAGCAGCTTCTAAGCATGCGCAAACCATTTCCCAAAAGGCATCTTGCTATGACTGCATGAGATACAGATCCCTTTCCATTCAACTGGGCTGTGATTTCAGGACTAACACTCCTTCAGGGTTACGCTTGGTAACGGACATGCTCTTCAGAGGGGAGACGGGATTAGACACAAGAAACTAACCGTTTTGGTGGAAGTTGCCATGTTCTCCATCTCCTCGTGTGTGAGCCAGACATTTCCGGAGGACTAGAGGGAAAAGGTCAGAAAGGTCAATCAGAGAAAGATCGACAGCACGTTACAATGGGAGCACAACCGTCTGCTCAAAATTCTTAGTGAAGCAAGTTCAACTAGAGACGGTATTTCAGGTTCTACAGTGGATTACAATGAGACATATACAGACTTTATGGCTGGATTCTTCTCTCCCACTGGTTTCACACCAGGAATTACTGCTCATTTACACCAGACTGAGATCAGAATCTGGTTCTGTTTATCTAAATCTAAAGGACACTGGTGGATTCCTCACATTCTTGAAGAGAAACACACTTTCAGCTTCCATGACACTTACCTAAGGCTCCTTACATTGGTAAAAGAGATAAGATGTGTGACAGTATAGAGGATGAGCGGTGCCGAGAATGGTGCGCCCAGCCATCCCATTCCAAGAACAAAGAGCACATTTAAAATAGATAAAATGCAGTAGTATTTCACACCATGCGTATTTAATTAGTGGAATTTGTTGCTCTGGAATACCAGTGAGGGGAAAAGAAGGTTACCTACTTGTAACTGTTGTTCTTTGAGATGTGATGCAGATGTGTCTGCTACTTTAGATGTGTGCATTCCCAGAGCACTGGAGTCGGAGAACTTTGCCTCGCAGTACCCATGGGGCAGCGCTCAGCCCCTCCCCTGGCCACAGAAGAGCAGCACCGCCCTGACCCTCTCAGTTCCTTTGCACCAAATGTCAGAAGCACAGACTCCGATGCAGAAGGGATGGAGGGTGGGCCATGGAATACACGTCCACATCACACCTCAAAGAACAACAGGTACAGGTAGGTGACTGTTTTTACTTCGAGTAGATGACATTTCTAAGTGACATTCCTATATTGGACATTGGCAGGGCTGCCACTTGGTCCTCTGTGCATGCTTCTACCAATCACTGCTGCGCCTAAATCAGATGCAAACTTTGGGAAGGCAATCCTGCGGTCCTTGTTTAAACAGACTTGGAGCTCCACATCCCATGCATACTGCTAGGGAGTCACCTACGTAGAATACACAGCTGCTGCAGCTACTGACCGCTACAGTGGCGTCTCTTCATGGCCGTGGGAGTGTATACTCCCAAAGAACGCAAAGTAGCTCCGGGGGTGCGGGGGGAGGGGAGGAGTGTGTCTTTAAAAGAGTGCAGGGTTTCATCTTTTTTTCTGAAAATAAGAACTTGGCCATCAGACAGTAGCTTATGCGTATTCTCCTCAGGGAAGCCTGCCTGAGGTAGCGCCCATCTGCCTCTGGAGGTTCTGATACGCCTGAAAGTCATTAGGTCCCAAGGGAGGGGAAGATTCCGGCAGGGGAGAGAGTTGTCCAAAGCAGTTCAGTGCATCAGCGACAGGTCCTGTTCAGGCACCATAAGATCTGGTTGGAATAACCCGAGCCCAGGAGGATGGGCTCAGCAGTCACCTGATGTCTGATGGTTTGACAGGGGGAGCCACCATCGGGAGCATTGCCAACAGATCGAGGGAAGTGATTATTCCCCTCTATTCGGCATTGGTGAGGTCACATCTGGAGTACTGCATCCAGTTTTGGGCCTCTCACAACAGAAAGGAGATGGACAAATTGGAGAGAGTCCAGTGGAGGGCAATGAAAATGATTAGGGGGCTGGGGCACATGACTTATGAGGAGAGGCTGAGGGAACTGGGGTTATTTAGTCTGCAGAAGAGAAGAGTGAGAGGGGATTTGATAGCAGCCTTCAACTATCTGAAGGGGGATTCCAGATGATGGAGCTCGGCTGTTCTCAGTGGTGGCAGATGACAGAACAAGGAGCGATGGTCTCAAGTTGCAGTGGGGGAGGTTTAGGTTGGATGTTAGGAAACACTATTTCACGAGGAGGGTGGGGAAGCACTGGAAGGGGTTACATAGGGAGGTGGTGGAATCTCCTTCCTTAGAGGTTTTTAAGGCCTGGCTTGACAAAGCCCTGGCTGGGATGATTTAGTTGGGGTTGGTCCTGCTTTGAGCAGGGGGTTGGACTAGATACCTCCTGAGGTCCCTTCCAACCCTGATATTCTATGACTCTATGACTCTCGCTGCCCAAGACCTCTTTGTGAACGACTTGCAGATGGAGCACCGCTCCCCTCGTGTGGGGGTCACTGCTGGGGATGGCTCCCCCACATAACAGACAATGCTTGAACCCTAGTGAGGGCATGACAGAGAATAGCCAGCCACTATAACTAAACTAACAATCTTACCCAGAGGTAACTGCCATATGTAAGAAAAAAATTCTCAGAAACACACCAGCGAGCACGGGGTGAAACACTGCATGGAGCTCTGACTGTAGCCACACCCAGTGAGAGGAAACTGAGGGTGCTGGGGTGGTGCTTCCCTTATATGGCCAGAGGAGGGGCTCGGGGTACAAAGCGTGAGTGCCACCCCTATGGGCATTGCTAGGCAGAGTTCTCCGGCTCTGGTGCACTGCGCATGCACACACCTAAGTAGAATACACGGCTGTATCTACTTGAAGAAAAAAAATGCGATGAGATTCAAACACAAAGTCAACGGTCACAGGAGCAAGAATAGCACCACAGTTACACTACCCTAGGCTGAAACATATATCGCTCCTCATATTTCAGAGGTCAGGAGGCCTGGACCAGGAAGGAATTTCACCCCCACGGAAAGTATCATGCAATTGGCCAGGTACATCATAAGGGTTTTAGGTCTTCCTCTGAAGCTTTTGGCATTGACCAGTGATGGAGACGGGATACTGGATGGACCAGATAGGCTTGTTGCAGCATGGCAAGTCATATATGTTCCTTACAAAGCAATAATTTATCTGGGAACATGAGCACCGCTTGGAGGTAGATTCCCAGACTTCTAGTACTTCATCATTTCAGAGGCTGAATGAAATCCAAACAGGAGACCCAGTTCGAAAGTGACATTAGCGAAAACCAATTTATCTTTAACTGGGAGGAAGCAATCGGCGATAGCACCCACCCCCATCGTCAGGCTGTTTCAAGCTGAAGCAATGGTCTTGTGAATTCCTGCTCACCTGCAAGTTCCCAAGAAAAATGCAACTCTGCTTCCTTCACAGCTGGCTCCACTGGATAATCTCTGGTATCAAGCATGAACGAAAATCGGCTATTTCCTTTGGAAAAGCTGGCAGGGAGGCCCACGGTACACTGTCCTCCATATCATCTTTCTCTGACAGGGGGATGGATGACACCCCACAAACAGGTTCAGGGTCTCCGCCACGTTACATACAAGAATCTCTGCAGCTGTGAAGCACTTACCGTCCTCGAGGTGGGCGGAGCCGAAGGACTTGTTAGCGACACCATTTCCTGAATGGCCAGGCGCAATTTCAGCCGGTGAAGGGGGTTGCTGATGCCGATCTCTCTCTGGATCTCTGTATCGGACAAGGCAGACATGATGGCGCCGCTCTTCACGTTGGCTCTGCAGGCTGCAACATACCAGGCGGGCATGCCCACCCAGAGCTGGCAACACAGAGGAAAGCAGAGGGTTTCATGTGCCCATCTCCATCCAGACACACACACGCTAACAAGTGACACAACCACCATTCCCCAAACTGGGAATTCGGAAAAAAAACCACCATAGGGTTTGATCTTTTTGAATCATTTAGTTAAAGCTATGTCCACATATCCCCAGACAATTCCCATTGCAATAGCAGGCTAGGAAACCTGGCTCCATCAGCATAGAGCTGGAGTCGTTCTATGCTCTGGATACTCTAGGGTACTGGTTCTCAACCAGGGGTACACATACCCATGGGGGTAACTCAGAGGTCTTCCAGGGGGTACATCAACTCATCTAGAGATTTGCCTAGTTTTACAACAGGCTACACAAAAAGCACTAGCGAAGTCAGTATCAACTAAAATTTCATACAGACAATGACTTGTTTATATTGATCTATATACTATACACTGAAATGTAAGTACAGTATTTATTTTCCAATTGCTTTATTTTATAATTATATGGTAACAATGAGAGCATCAGCAATTTTTCAGTAACAGTGTGCTGTGACACTTGTATTTTTAGGTCTGATTTTGTAAGCAAGTTGTTTTTAAGTGAGGTGAAACTTGGGTGGGGTACGCAAGACAAATCCGACTCCTGAAAGGGGTACAGTAGTCTGGAAAGGTTGAGAGCCACTGGTCTAGGGACCACAGCCGGGGATGGGGGACATATGGGTAAAGCCCCCTGGGCACTACAGTTTCATCACACTTTCAAGTGGAGGACAATGTTTTCCAGGGTATGCTAAATGTGTGGCATTTCAGTACCTAAGCCCTGGTCTACACTACGAGTTTAGGTCGAATTTATTAGCGTTATTTCGATTGATCCGTGCACCCGTCCACATGACGAAGCCCTTAACATCGACTTCTAGGGCTCTTAAAATCGATCTCGCCACTCCACCCCCAACGAGGGGATTAGCGCTTAAATCGATATTGCCGAATCGATGTAGGCTTAGTGAGGACGCAATTCGACGGTATTGGCCTCCTGGATCTATCCCACAGTGCAACATTTGACCGCTCTGGACAGCAGTCTGAGCTCCAATGCTCCGCCCAGGTAGACAGGAAAAGCCCCGCGAACTTTTGAATTTCATTTCCTGTTTGGCCAGCGTGGTGAGCTGCAGGTGAGCGCAGATCTCATCAGCAGAGGTGACCATGATGGAGTCCCAGAACCGAAGACGAGCTCCAGCATGGACCGATGGTGAAGTATGCGATCTGATCGCTGTATGGGGAGACGAAACCGTGCTAGCAGAGCTACGGTCCAAAAGAAGAAACGCCAATACATATGCCAAAGTCTCCAAGGGCATGCAGGACAGAGGCTACAACAGGGACGCGCAACAGTGCCGCGTGAAAATTAAGGAGCTCAGGCAAGCCTACCAAAAAACCAGAGATGCAAACAAACGCTCTGGGTCAGAGCCCCAGACATGCCGCTTCTATGATGAGCTGCATGCCATTCTAGGAGGTGCAGCCAGCACTGACCCACCCATGTGGTATGACTCCGTATGTGGATCATCAGAAACCACAGAGGAGCATGATGATGATAATGATGCTGAAAATAGCGCCCAGACACAGCAAGGAAGCGGAGAAGCCCTTTTCCCCGACAGCCAGGAACTCTTTGTCACCCTGGAGCCAGTACCCTACGAACCCACCCAAGGCGTGCTCGATGCAGGAGAAGGGACCTCTGGTGCCTCTGGTGAGTGTACCTCTGTTAATTAATACATGTTTTATAAGCAAGCGTGTTTAATGATCAATTCGCGGCCAGTACAGCTACAGCTACTGGAAAACTCTGTTAACATGTTCGGGGATGGAGCAGAAATCCTCCAGGGACATCTCCAGAAAGATCTCCTGGATGTACTCCCAAAGCCTGTGCAAAAGGTTTCTGGGGAGGGCAGCCTTATCCTGTGCTCCGTGGTAACACACTCTACCACGCCAGGCCAGTAGCACGTAGTCTGGAATCATTGCTTTGCAAAGCATGGCGGCGTATGGTCCCGGTGTTTGCTGGCATTCAAGCAACATCCGTTCTTTATCTGTCTGTGTTATCCTCAGAAGAGTGATATCATTCATGGTCACCTGGTTGAAATAGGGGAATTTTATTAAGGGGGTATTCAGAGGGGCTCCGTCCCTGCTGGGCTGTTTGCCTGTGGCTGAACAGAAATCTTCCCCGCTGTGACCCACGCGGTGGGGGGAGGGGGAACAGCGAACATCTTGGATGTGTGTCTGTGTGTGTGTGTGGGGGGGTTCGATTAGGTTCGCGCTGCACGTTAACCCAAAAACTGCCGCCACTCCCTTTTCAATTGCCAACCAGTTTTAAATTGCCAGCCCAAAGGCTGTTTGTTATGGGAAATGAGGGGGTTGCTGTTTGAAAACATTCCCACGTTATGAAGGTTAAAGAAGCCTATAGACTGTGGCTTACCATGGCTGCCTGCAAGCCGAATTCTGTTGCCCGCCGGACCTGCTTGTGTGATCTCTTACACCAAACCGGCAGACCCTCAATATAACAGGCAAAGTGCAACCTTGGACCAAATGCATATGTGATATGTAATGTTTGGAGCATTGTTCTCTAATATGTGTCTTTTAAACTACTCCTCTCCCGTTTGTTTCCTCCCGCAGCTGCAAATGTTTCAACGCCACCCCCTTCATCACCGTCCCAGAGGCTAGCGAAGATTAGAAGTAAAAAAAAAAGGAATCGAGATGAAATGTTCTCAGAACTCATGGAATCCTCCCACACTGAAGCTGCCCAGCAGAATGCGTGGAGGCAGACACTGTCGGAGTCCAGGAAGGCAGATTTTGATCGCGCGGACAGGTGGCGTGATGAAGAGAGTAGGTGGCGTCAGCGTGCAGAGAGAAGGCAGGATGCAATTCTGAGGCTACTGGAGGATCAAACGGAAATCCTCCGGCTTATGGCTGAGGAAAGGCGTACGGTTCAGGAAAGGCCGCCTGAGCCCAGACCGCCGCTACAGCCCCTGTGTAACCAACAGCCCTCCTTCCCGAGTCCCATAACCTCATCCCCGAGACGCCCAAGAACGCGTTTGGGCGGCCTCCGTGCACCCAACCACTCAAGTCAAGAGAACAGTCCAAGCAAGAAAGGGCTGGCATTCAATAAGTTTTAAAGTGCTGTGTGTCCTTGTCCTTCCCTCATCCCCTCCTCCACCACCCATCCTGGTGCTTCCCTTCCTCCACCAGCTATCCCGGGAGACTGTGGCAGTTAGCCCCATAGTTCCCCCTCTTTGTTTTACGAATTAATAAAGAATGCATGATTTTTAAGCAACAATGACTTTATTTCCTCTGCGAGCGGTGATCGAGGGGGGGAGGGCAGGGCGGTTTGGGTAAAGGGAAGTAGAGTGAATGAAGGGGCGGGGCTTTTCATTACAGGGGAAAAACAGAACTTTCACACAGCATCCTGGCCATTCATGAAACTGGTTTTCAAAGCTTCCCTGATGCGCAACGCACCCTGCTGTACTCTTGTAATAGCCCTGGTGTCTGGCTGCGCATAACCAGTGGCCAGGCGATTTGCCTCAACCTCCCACCCTGCCATAAACGTCTCCCCCTTACTCTCACAGATATTGTGGAGCGCACAGCAAGCAGTAATAATAATGGGAATATTATTTTCGCTGAGATCTAACCTAGTCAATAAACTTCGCCAGCGAGCTTTTAAACGACCAAATGCACATTCCACCACCATTCTGCACTTGCTCAGCCTATAGTTGAAAAGGTCCTGACTACTGTCCAGGCTACCTGTGTATGGCTTCATGAGCCATGGCATTAAGGGGTAGGCTGGGTCCCCAAGGATAACTATTGGCATCTCAACATCCCCAACGGTTATTTTCTGGTCTGGGAAGAAAGTCCCTTGCTGCAGCAGCCGAAACAGACCAGAGTTCCTGAAGATGCGAGCGTCATGTACCTTTCCTGGCCATCCCACGTTGATGTTGGTGAAACGTCCCTTGTGATCCACCAGTGCTTGCAGCACTATTGAAAAGTAACCCTTTCGGTTTATGTACTCGCTGGCTTGGTGGTCCGGTGCCAAGATAGGGATATGGGTTCCGTCTATCGCCCCACCACAGTTCGGGAACCCCATTGCTGCAAAGCCATCCAGTATGAGCTGCACATTTCCCAGACTCACAACCCTTGGTACCAGCAGCTTGGTGATCGCCCTGGCTACTTGCATCACAACAGCCCCCACTGTAGATTTTCCCACTCCGAATTGATTCGCGACTGACCGGTAGCTGTCTGGCGTTGCAAGCTTCCACAGGGCTATCGCCAGTCGCTTCTGTACTGTGAGGGCTGCTCTCATCTTGGTGTTCTTGCGCTTCAGGGCAGGGGAAAGCAACTCACAAAGTTCCATGAAAGTGCCCTTACGCATGCGAAAGTTTCGCAGCCACTGGGATTCATCCCAGACCTGCAGCACTATGTGGTCCCACCAGTCTGTGCTTGTTTCCCGGGCCCAGAATCGGCGTTCCACTGTATCAACAAGCCCCATTAACACCATGATGTCCACCTTGCGGGGGGGCCTTTTTTGAGAGAGGTCTGTGTCCATGTCCTCATCACTGTCCTCAGGGTGCTGCTGTCGCCTCCTCGCCTGCTGTAGCTCTAGCAGCTCCTGGTTCTCGTTCTGCATATACTCCTGGACAATGCGCGTGGTGTTCATAACGGCGAGAACAGCCGCGGTGATCTGATCGTGCTCCATGCTTTCCCTGGTATGCTGTTGGCAGGACAGCAGAGTGGCAGCAGAAGCAGCGGGTGGATAACAATGGAGTCAGCAATATGGCGCCCATATGAAAAAAGGCGCGAAAGGATTTTTTGCTCCCCCCTCAGTTGCTTTCACGGAGGGAGGGGGGAGCAAGGGTTAGGCTCATTTCCTTCCAGCAGCAGATGGTACAATATGCGGTGAGCAAGGAGGCGCCTTCCCTTCTAGCAGCAGATGGTACAATATGCTTGATATCCATCATCAGCTCCTGGCCCCCTCAAGGATTGAACTCGCAACCCCGGGTTTAGCGGGCCAACGCTCAGACCGCTGAGCTATCCCTCCGCCCGTGTTCCAGGCAGTACTGAATCTCCCTTAAACAAAACGTAAAAAAAGAGAATGACCAGAGTCACTCTGGTCACTCCCATTTATGTCCAAGCGCCCCCGGCCAGCCACACCATAGGCCGCCGGCCAGGAGCACACGAATACCAATCATATTGTACAATCTGCTGCGAGAAGGAAAGGAGCTTCTGCTGTGTGGTCCCGCGACCACGACCATTTATGGCATATTGCACCATCTGCAGCTAGAAGGCAAGGCGCTCCTGCTGTGTAGTCCCGCGACTACCAGCCTCAGGCGGAATGGCCCCCTCAAGGATTGAACTCGCAACCCCGGGTTTAGCGGGCCAACGCTCAGAACGCTGAGCTATCCCTCTGCCCGTATTAGAGTGTGACTGAATCCCCACTAGACCTAATGTCCAGGCGTACGCTGGAGATGTACGGTAATTGTGAGCTGAGCAGGCTTCCGTAGCAAACACGGAAACCCCGGAAAAAAGGCGCGAGAAATATTGCTTTCACGGAGGGAGGGATGACATGTACCCAGAACCACCAGCGACAATGTTTTCTGCCCCATCAGGCTTTGGGATCGCAACCCAGAATCCCAATGGGCGGCGGAGACTGCGGGAACTGTGGGATAGCTACCCGCAATGCAATGCTCCGAAAGTCGATGCTAGCCCCGCTACTGTGGACACAGTCAATCGACCTCATGGTCTTAACGCTTGTGTGTGGGGACACACACAATCGATTCCATAAATTCGGGTTTTAAAATATCGACTTCTATAAATTCGACCTAATTCTGTAGTATAGACGTACCCTAAGTCACTTAGGCACTTCTGAAAACTTTACCCTGGATGTACAATAAGTTAATCATTTCATTTCCCCCCTGCACAGATTCCTAGATTCCAAGGCCAGAAGGAGCCACTGTGATCATCCAATCTGATCTGCTGCATAACACACACCAGAGAACTTCCCCAATAGAATTCCTAGGGCAGAGCTTTCAGAAAAACACCCGTCTTTATTTTAAAATAGTCAGTGATGGAGCATCCACCATGACCTTTAGTTAATTGTTCCGATGGTTAATTACCCTCCCTGTTAACAATTTACACCTTATTTCCAGTCTCAATTTGTCTAGCTTCAACTTCCAGCCATTGGATTGTGTTAGACCTTCCTCTGCTAGACGGAAGAGCCCATTATTAAATTTGTTCCCCCCGCATACATATAGACCGTAATCAAGTCAACCCTTAAACTGTCTCTAAATAGATTGAACTCCTTGGGTCTACCACTACAAAGCATGTTTTCTAATCCTTCACTCGTTCCCATGGCTCTTCGCTGAACCCTCTCTGACCAATTTTAAACTGCACTAGAGACCAAAGGGCTTGCACACGGCATTCCAACGGTTAGAATCCACGTACGCCTTAATAACAGGTGATTAAACAAAGTAACTAACCTATGTACCACAGAGCAGGGGAGAGAAACAGCACAAATACAAGGTCTATCGTGAGACTCACAATGGATATGTTCCTCTCTCGAGCTGAATGAATACATGATTTTTCGGTTTGGTGGATGAACCAAAAAAAAAAAAAAAATCCGTTTCAGGTTGAAATGAAAAGAAAAACAAAAAAAAACCAACAAAACATTCATTTTGGGTCAAATAAAACATTTTGTTCAACCTGAAATGAATTTTTGGGTTTTTTTTTTGTTTTGTTTTCAGGGTTGGGTTTGGTTTTTTAACCCCTTTTTATGTTTATTTTCACAAATCTAGCTAAACAAAATGAAGCTGTTCATTTAGACAATGTCACAATGAAAGGTTACAACTTCTTCCATTTTTTCTCCTGCCAAAACTATTCACTGAATTCAGCCCAAATTCGCAAATCATTTTGGTTGACCGAAAACTGCACTTTTCAGCAAATAAACTATACAGCCAAAAATGTTTCCCCAGTTCTATTTGCGTCAGTGTTAATCTCTCCACTAAAACACCCAGCCTCACCTCCAACCAAGAGACCACCGTCGGTCCATCCCACTGAGCAAAGGGCATGCCTTTCCTTCGAGCATCTTCCAAAAGCTCGTGTCTGGAAGGAAACAGTGAGGGAAGAGTTAGTCACTGAGGGCCAGGCTCTCCATGCACGCACTGCCTCTACCAACTGCTGCAGGATCACTACCTCCCACACCTTCAGTCAACATGGTGGGAGCTAAGAAGAGGATGCTGAAGACAGTTATCTGCAAGGGACAGGTACGTACATAGGCGCCGACTCCATGGGTGCTCCAGGGCTAGATCACCCACGGGGAAAAATTGATGGGTGCTCTGCACCCACTGGAAGCCAAAGTCCCCTCCCCACCTCACCTCCGCCTCCTCCGCTGAGCGCGCCATGTCCCTGTTTCCCCGCCTACCTCCCAGCGCTTGCCGCTGTAAAACAGCTGTTTTGTGGCGTAACAAGCTCCAGGAGGGAGGCGGGAGGAGCGGGAACGTGGCGTGCTCAGGGTAGGAGGTGGGGAAGAGGCGGGACCAGGACGGGGATTTGAGGAAGGGGTTGGAATAGGGGCAGGGACTTTGGGGAAGGGGTTGGAATGGGGGCGGGGCCGGGGGCAGAGGGGGGTCGAGCATCCACTGGCGCCAGCAGAAGTCGGCGCCTATGGGTACATATGGACAAGCCCAGCAGGACTAAAATGGGCACAGAAGCAGTAGGACACTGTACTTAGCAACGCAATAATAGAGGTACGGCTGGCTCAGGAAAGGGAGCGGTGACCAGATGTCTCAGCTCAGCAGGAACTGGGTGGAGAGAGAGACACTCGGGATTCAGGGGCCGTGAAGGATTCCCAGATAGCCCTAGCCTCGCTGACAGCTTGCAGGACTCCTCCTCTCTACCATGCACAGGAACAGAGAAACAGGCATGCTTACTTCTTCCTCAGCCGTCGGTCCCTCTCTGCTTGAGCTCCCAGCTTGCCAAGTCCCAGCGAATCTTGTATGCTGAGCTCAGGATCGGTCATCAGAACTAGGAAAGGAGTAAAAACGTTTCGAAGATCAGACTAGCCATCGTCTAGTCCCCAGTTCCTGCCCCCAAGCAGTCACGGCCACCTGCCTAGTGCTGTGCACAGGGCGAACCATTACATGGTCTCTGGACCCTTTGGTGAGGCCAACCAAGGGCTTTTTTTCCCCATCCAGTTCTTCCAGATGTCCCATTCCCTTTGATGTCAAGAGCTTCATAATTAAAATAATACCAACCTTAGCACCTCCAACACGCTCTGCATTTCAGAGCGCATTGCAGAATGTATCTAGCCCGGCAGCAGGGTAACATTTCAGGAAAGCAAATTTGAGGGAATTAAGGCATCGAATGAGTGAGGAGCAATAGGAGGTGGCGTTAAGCTCGGACCTACACACAACTGTTGTGCCCCGTCAATTAGTACAACCCCACTAGTGTGGATGCAGTTATCCTGGTATGAATGCGCTTATGGCTGCGTCTACACCCTAGCATGGAAAGGGGAATAAGCTATACACCTTTACATCAGGATAACTGTACCCACACTAGGGGTTATACCAATCCTGCTAGAACAGTAAAAGAAAGTCACCCACCTTAACTGACACCTTAACCTGCATATAGGCCAAGCCGAAGTCAGCAGCTGCAGCATGGCTCTGCACGCACAGGGACTGTAAGGACAGTCCTTCAGAGCAGGGCTAACCATTTAACAGAGACCTAATCCTACCCAGAATAAGGCTTGGTTCTCCACTCTGCACATGCCGCGCAGACAGCAGCCCCTCCCCGCATCTCTCACGCTGAATCCCAAACAAGAGACACAGCCACTCGGAAGTGTGTCCCAGGGCCTGTCACCCCACATCACACCCTGCCCCTCTTTACAGGGGAAGGAAGAGACTCAGACCATGGCCGGTGGCTCCGTCTCGGCTCAGCTGAATCAGACGGCCTTTCTCTTTCTTGCCGAACAAGCGCCCAATGGAAGATTTGATTCCTTTTCTCTTGGAGCCTTTGTGCAGGGAGTCCTGGCTGCTGGTACTGCTGCTAAGGGTGCTTGTCTGCTCCTCCAAAGAGCTAAGAAAGGGGGCGGAAGGGAGGGGGGAGAGAGAGAACAGGCAAAATCTTCAGATTGTTCTTTATTTGGAGCAGCACCAAGTAGCAGCACCTGGAGCAATGAGCAGGGAAACCCAGGCGCCTCCCAGAGCCTGCTACTCCCCCAAGGGAGCAGTAAACCTTCTTTGTGGCACACACAGGACTCGGAGCCGAGCAGTCACCTCTGGGCTGGGTGAGCAGCAGCCAGGAAGACGGCCAGCATCTGGCACTGCCGAGCAGTGGGGAGAAGAGATGCTGGCCAAGGAGGAACACAGCAAACCGCCCGGGAAGACAAAGGGCCTTTGGTTCCAGAGGGGGTAGCTCCCTCACACCTAGCACTTGGCCACCTTTACCATCCACCCTGGCTAGAAGAGCCCATATCTTCGCTGTTCACCTCTGTTCCGGGCTAACTCAATGGAGGCGGTGAACCGAGCCTCATCTGACACGGCTTTTCTGGCCATCCGGGCTTGGCCGGAGGGATACAAGTTGGGAGCCATCGTCCGTCTTCTCATTCCCAACCACCCTTTCCTCGAAATGTGAGTCCCGGCGAACCCAGGATTCCAAGCAGAACGGGTGAGGTGAAGTCGCTGCACCCTACTACCTGGGAATTACCATAGGATACGCACCACTCCTCACATCTCTATGTGGGAGGGAGAGCCCTGAGTCACCAGTACGGGCCCCGTCGTCTACCCCAGAAGCCCAAATCACCAGCCACAGCCTTAGACCTGGCAGAACCCTGCTCACCTACGGCATAAAATCTGGTGTTTAAAGCATCTGGTGCCTTTATTATTCCCATCCCCTAAAGGGCCTGTCCCCCTCCCATCCCCATGGCTTGTGGGAGGGCTTCCCTGCTCCAACACACACCACGAGACGCGGCCCTGGCAGAGTGCATCTGCTTGCCAGGCCCCCTCCTGCCCCCCCGTACCTTTTGATATCCTCCTGACTGAGGGCAGGATGCCCCAGCTTCTCCAGCCGCAGTGTCCTGGGTGAGGAAGGAGGGGAAGTCTCACATTTTATGGTGGTTTTATCTTCTCGGTTCTCATCCCGACCGGCTGGTGACTAAACAAACAGTGGAGCGGTGAGGTTAAACGGCAAAGATTCCTGCCTCCAGAGCTAACCCGCCTGTAACAGACACGCCCAGCCCCAGGAGCATCTACCCAGCCAGTGCCTTTAAAAGTGAAGCGAGAACAGGGCCTCGGTGATTTTTATGTGCCATGGCAGCCTCTTCTCACTGCAGGCCCTGAGCCAAAGAGACCAGGTGAGGGCCTGTTCCCAGACCAGCAGGGGCCATGTGGCCATAAAGGGCAGGGATAGAACCTGGTAAGAGCTGGGCGTGGCAGAGAAAGGTGGTGACCTTTTGGTTCCCACAATGCTGTGCGGGAATGAGTGGTCTCCCTAAACGCCAAAGGAAACATGCCCGTGTCCTAGCCTTGGATTCAGCCTGCATCCAGCCCTGGTGGGCTAAAGGAGCAGATGTCTGCTGCAGGGAGCTACAAGCGGTGGGCACCAGTTAGGTGAGTCGGCCCAACCCCTTTGCAGCAACCCACTGGGCCCAGGCAATAACCTCGCACTGGCCTGGACGCCCTCCCACCGCATGGCACGACGGCCTGAATCCACAAAGGTGTTTGGGCTCCTAACTTCCACTGAAATCAATGGAAATTCGGAGCCCAAGTCCCTTTGTGGATCTGGGCCAAACTGCCCCAGTTTCAGTTGGGTGCCTGTCCTCCATGGGGAGGTTGGGGTGTTGATGGGGAAGGGAAGTCGTTCCCTCCTTGTCTAATGCAGCGATGGCTTTTCTGGCCGGCCGATCTGTACGTAGGCCCCTGGCCCCCCGCACTGCGGGGCTAGAGGGACGGTGCGAGTGGGCACCAAATGGGAAAGAAGCTACACGTGGGCGCTGAGGGTGCGGACAAGTGGCCCGGTTGGTGTCGGGATCTGGGTTGGGGCCACGGCTGAGGCTGAGTGGCAACATTTGCTGCTGGCACTTCTGAAATCCGCCCGTTGCTGCTTCCTCGGAGGCATTAGCAAGGACTCCACCCTGCCTGCACAGAGCGCTTGGTGCAAGTCTAGAGGAAAACACAGCGTCCTGAGTCGTTCCCCACCCCCTCTCCCCTCGGCACAGATTCCTGCTGGGATTGAGCCTGACACTGGGGCACCTGAAGTACCAGAGCAGAGATGGCAAACGTGCTTCCCTGCACAATACAAAAGACTTGGCTCTGGAGCAGGGAGATGGCCATGGATGCTGGCAGATCTGTAACTGAGCTCATAGGCAAAAGTCCAGGGCAGGCCGCGCAATGGAACACAGAGGCACAGGTGGCTGCAGCCTCTGGGCCGACGCACACAGGTGTGGAGGGCATGCGTGCAGCCAGCCCGCTGCCTACACAACCAGCAGCAGGACGGGACGCTCAGGCAGGCCTGGCAGCTGCACCGCACCAATGAACACAGCAGCAGCAGGACCGTAGATGCCAGGGTTGGGAGAGAGCTCCTGTGTCCTCTGCCCATTCACTGCCCCAGTGCAGGACCGTTCTCTCACACTGAAGGGCTTTCTCTGGTCTCCTCTTCGACGACACTAGCCCGGGAGGCTTGACTTCCCTCAGCAAGATGAGGCACTGTCCAGGGGCCCTGGTTGCGAGATGTGTCTGTCAGAGCTGCAGGCTGCTCCCCTGGAATCTCTGTATCTAATGGTGCTTCCTCTCGTGCGACAGTCTCTGGCAACGGAGACCCCTGTATCATCCCCTTGTGGTTCCCGTTGCCTGCATGCTCGGCTAGTCTCTCTCCACAGGTTCTTCTCTTTCCCTCTCAGGCTCTTCTCACTGTTGCTGCCCTTCCTTGGATTCTCTCCAACTTGGTAACGTCGTTTGTGCACCCACCCACCCCCGGGGCTCTAGATCTAGTGCCTGTCACGCCAGCAGGACTTGCGAAAACAGCTGATCGGCTCCTTCCTCCTCCACACTTGGTCTCTAGCTGATGCCTCCTGGAAACCCGCATCTGTGGGAGCGCTCCGTTAACTCGGCCGGAGCCTGGAGTCAGACTCGCAGAGAAAAACACTATTCGGTCAGTGGAGCATGAGGGACAGAGAGAGACACCAACAGATTTTTCTGGAGGTTATTCTAGAGCCTTTGCGCGGGACAGGACCTCAGAGCATCCCTGGAAGGAGAGCCTCAGTAGCTGAATCAGAGAATCGTAGGACTGGAAAGGACCTGGAGAGGTCAGCTAGTCCAGCCCCCTGCGATCATGGCAGGACTGAGTCTTGTCTAGACCATCCCTGACAGGTGTTTGTCCAACCTGCTCTTAATAAAAACAGAAGGAAGGCAGGCGCTGCATAGTTCCCAAAGGAAGGCTGGTCTGGTGGTCAAGGCATTAGCCTGAGACCTGGGTTCAAATCCCTGTTCTGCCACAGATCCCCTCTGTGACTCTGGGCTAGTAACTCAGATTGTCTCCCCATCTGTGACCGCAGGATCCCACTGTCCAAGAATGGCAATGGACACAGGGTTTGGATGTGAAGTGAGCAAGACCAGAACAGTGACCAGGCTGTTTATATCAGCACATCCGGGCCTCATCTCTCCATCCGTGCTCCTGAGTTGTACGTGGCCGCTCTACACTGTTTTTTGGGGCAGGGGACCTTGTCTCTAGGGGTATGTCTACACTGCAATCATGGGGTGTCACTGCAGCTCACCTGAGCTAGCTTTGATGGAGCGAGCTCGGGAACGGGAGCAGCAGCATGGGCTAACCCCGTGAGTAATTACCCAGGGTTCCAAGCAGGTGCGTACACACCAGCTGCAGTGCAGAGACACTCCAGGCCTGTCCGTCAAATGCCCCTGGGACGCTGTTGTTCAAATACCCGGGCAGTAATAAAGGCTGATGCACTAGCCAGGCTGTACTCACGCTGCAGCTGGGTCCTTGACTCGTGACCTTCCTCGCTGTGCTCTGAACATCACCAGCGTTGCTCTGGCCTATCGCTTCCTTCTTCCTGCCACGTCCGTTTTAACTTCTGGGCCCCACCACCTCTCACCCTCCATCACTCGGGGTTTTCCCTTCAAAACCCATCGCTGGCTCAAGCTGTTTCCATCCACGCACTTGGAGGTCTCCTGAGCTGTCAGCACCTAGACTGGGATAAAGTGCCCTCCTCCTCCACGCTGCCCCCTGGGGAAACCCACTCTCCAGCTGGAACGGCTCGTGGGACAAGGCCCACAGGCAAAGCCAAGCAGGATGGATCTGAGAGACGGGCAGGCACCCCCATCCATGTCCGAGGGAGGGGAGCTTGAACACAGCATCGGGCTGGGCTGTACAGGACGTTTTCTCCACAGCAACGAAGATCTGTTAGCGGATTAACCACACTGCTGTGTTCTGTCCAGCAGGCCCTACCCTATGGAAGAGCTGGGAAAGGAGGCTGATTTCTACGCTACTATCCTTCACCACGTTCTTGAGCTGGTCCTAAAACACCACCACCTAGCCCTAGTCCCACAGACGCCAGCGGGCTCCTGAGGCCATTCCCCACCACTGGATGCCCCCACGTGCTGTGTCCATCCACAGGCGCTGCTTGTTATCCCAGTCCTGACCGTCACCGACCTGTTGAGCAGCATTCAAAGCACGAAGAGAACCCGTGGGCCCAGCCATCTGCCCCGAGAGTTCTGCAGCTAGGACTCCAAGCGAGCCCAGGGAGACAGCCCGCTCCTTGGCATAGCATAAGAGCTGTGCACGTGCGATGAAGATTGGCGTACGCACGTATCCGAGGACATGAACAGCCCACCAGTCTGAGGCCATGAACTGCCACCCCTGGGACACGCAGTTCTGGATTGCCACTCAGACGGCAATCCAGAACCCCGGTCCCCAGGGATTTCTCCTGGGTAAGTGTTACTGCACAGTGCCACTCTTCACGCAGAGGGGAAGGCAGGGGCCCTGTCTGTGTACGTGTTATGTGACACAGCTCTTTGCTCACATCCCAGGCAGCACCTGGCCCCCGTTTCTCCCCACACACCTGGGCTGCCCACAGGAGACCGATTTTTGTGCCGCAGTGATGTGTGGAGTGAACGGGGCAGTGCTTTACAGTGGTGATCGGAGCTGCAGGGGAGTCATTCTGCCATCTCCTGAGGCTGTGTCTGAGAATGGCCAAGTGTCACTCGTGTGTCCCACGGCCAGACCCTGGGCCCAGCCTGATGCGGGCTTTTGGCCTTTCTGTTAGGAGCTCCAAGCTGCAAAACGTGGTGAGGTAGAGAGAGGGTTCAGACCACTTTCAGCACACCCCTCTCTCTGTATATGTACAGATATTGCAGCAGCACCCAGAGATCCCAGCCAGGATCAGAGCCTATAGTGCTAGGTGCTGTACAAATATATGTACGTCCCAGGACACAGTCTCGGGCCCATCTTGCTCACAATCCTTCACCCTGACAAGCTTTCGTTCCTCAGGATACAAATGCACATGAGCAGCTCCCGCGTGCAGTTCAACAAGTCTACAGACATTGCAGCAGGGCCTAGGACGGGGGCAAGAGAGCGAATCAAAGAGTCAGAGGAATTAGAGGGTGACTCACAAGCAGTTTCCTCCGGTGCTTCCGTAAGTCACTGGGCTGGTTGCAAGAGGCAAACAGAAAGAGACACAGAAAGGGAGGCAGTTAGCTGAGAATTCCCCTGCGGGCAGAGCAAAGCGACAGAGGTGCTGACTGCAAAACGCCCACCCTAGACAGCCCACAGAGCCAGGTGCGGGCCCTAGTGAGAACCCCCCTACGCACGGCTTTCCCTAGGGCTGGGCAAATCAAAGCAGGGAAACAGCAACACACATACTGGGCTTTCAACACCCCTCCCCCCCCGCACCCACACCCATCCTCATACCCACACACCCGGCTACCCTCCTGTACACCCGCCACAGCACCCTCATACACACAGCCCCTGCCCGGTTCTACACACGACTCCATCCTCACACCCACCACCCGCATACACCTGCCCTCAGGTGTGTATACACCTGTCCACCTGCCCAGCCAATGCCCTCATACTACACCCCCATTCACACCCCTCACACACATCCCTGCCCGGGTACACCCTCCCCAGCCTGCCCATGTACAGTCCCACGCTTGGTACACCCACCTTTCCATCCAGCCCCACCCTCTCACATCCCCACCTTTATTCACACATCACTCTTGTGCCCTCATGCCCACCCCTGCATTCGCCCCCCCCATCAACCCCCACCTCCCCCAGGCCTCCCGGCTGCCCTTGTGACCCCCTTTCCACTGGGCAGCAGCACAGCAGAGTTGTGCTGGCCGGGAGCAGGCATGCAAATGAACACACAACAGGCCATGAAATTCTAGCGAGCCGCACCCAGAGGTGCCACCTCCGGGCTCCGAGACACCGTGCTGTGCCCTCGCCCCTCAGGCAGGCAGGCGCTGTGTGGGGAGATCCCGGAGCGGCGGCCTTGGCTCACCAGCGTCATGATCCCCATGCGGTCCAGGTCCTGAGCGGCGCTGCGAGAGGACAGCTTCGGGGTGGAGCGCCCGCTGACCGGGGGCGAGGAGCTGGCCAGGGACAGGGCTGTCAGGGAGGTGGGGATAGACGCCCGCTTGCGCAGCTGCATCAGGTTCAGGCCCTCCATGCTGCCACTCGTGACGCGGGTCTCCAGCTCCTCAGCGCGCAGCTCCGTGGATTCCTTCTCCTCTTGAATCATCCTGAGGAATCGCAGACGGGGTGAGGCGGGGCAGAATTCCCGCTTCCCCGCGGACGGCCCGGTCGCCGTTCCTGGGGGTCCCCCAGCTGGCCTCCTGCCTCCGCCACTGCCAGACTCCAGCGGCCAAGTGGGATGGCACCACCTGTCTCCCATCCCCCACCTGCAGTGCCAGGATGCCCCTGTGGCCTCTCAGGGAGGCAGCCGCACGGGGCCTCCTTCCCCACTCCAGCAGGGAAAGCCGGGCCCCGTCCCACAGGAGCTAGAGGGATGGCCCCGGGGGCCCCCACAAGACTGGGCAGAATGAAGGTTGTTTGGGAGCCCCCTAACTGCGCGTTTCTGTACCTCAACTCGCCTGCAATGCGTTTACATGTAACCCTAGCTCCGGATCGCCTGGGTGCGCAGCGTGGGCACAGCCCCCGCAGTGTGTTTTGATATGAACCCTCCCCCGTAACTCCAGCAGAGCGGGGCTTCGTCCGGGGGCGCCGAGGGCTTTTCTTGGTTAAAAATGTCACACGTGAACACGCCCCAAGGAGCCCCTAGAGGATGCTGCCCCGCGATGCTTCGTCTCTCCAAATCACTCCGGCTCTCAGCCTTCCATCCTTCCCCCCATTGGAACGCCCACGCCACAGCCCTGAGGATGCTGCTTTCGTCCACTCTGGGCAGTGCAAGTACCCTGAGCCGAGTGACCCGGTCCGCTGGGTTTACAGCTGATCTCGGTCAACAGAGCAGGGCAAAGCAGCCAGAGGGTACATCTAAATTCCCATCCTCCCTGTCCTCCAGAATTTCCCTCCCCACATTCCCCTGCACGCCCCCAAATTCCCCCTTCCCTCCTGCCCCTCACGGCAGCACACAGAACCAGACACTCTGCAGACTTTACCTGATCTCCTCATTGATGGCGTCCAGCTGCTCCTGCAGCATGATGGCCAGGGTCTGGGCGTCGGAGTGCCCGCTGGGGGACAGCACGTCCATGGAGCTGAAGAGCACCTCGCGATCATCCTCATCCGAGATTTCCAGGTCGCTGTCGAAGGCGTGAGACACGGTGGCCAGGACGCTGCCTGGCTGGGCCTGCTCCCAGTCCTGAGAGACCACAGACCCCACACAGGTCACTACTTCCCCACCAAGCAGCAGAGGCCAGGGCCCAACCCATGGGAGTTAGGCTCCTAAATACCGTTGAGGCGCTGGGACCGAGCCATCGAGGTGAAGCAACCAGCACCGGCTCCCCTTGAGCAGGGGCAGGGCCTGCTCCCTGGCGAGGCGCCTCCGAGTGCCCCTCATTCCTGTGTGAACCTCCCTCTCACAACTGCACCAGGAGACTCTAGTACACAAAGGCACCAGGCTCCTTGGATCAAACACACTGCCCTGCAGGAGTCTGTGAGCCGGGCCCCAGGGAGACGGCCCCCCAGATGACCTCCAGAGCCAGACCCTGGGGACAGCCTTCTCCTCAACCTGGTTCCTGGGGAGGGAGAGGGGCCCCCAGACTCGGGTCCCAGGGCAAGGGGCCCCCACACGCCTCCCAGAGCTGGGCCCGGGGGAGACCCTTCCCTCCTGACTTGGGTCCCAGGGAGAGGGGACGCCCCCTTAACGTGGGCTGAAGGGAGAGCCCTGCCCCTCAGTGCTAAGTCCCATGGAACGGGGCCCCCCATGTGCCTCCAGAGCCTGATCCCGGTGAGAGGAGCCAGGCCCTCCCCCATTCCCCAGGGAAATGCAGCAACGGGACACTCTGCTCCAGACAGTGACCTCATTGCACCAAAGGCTGGCCATGGGCATGGTGCACTGCACTGTGAACCCACTTCACCCTGTGCTATAAAGCAGGGAGTGAGTGCTGGCCTGGCCATGGTCCAGTCACTTCCCCACACAATAAGGAACCTCTTGGCTAAGAAGGGGATTTAGGGCAATAGCCCTGCAGCTGTCCCTGCCTAATGACCCACAAAGCCCCCCTCAGCCGAAAGGACACAGGCAGCTGCCACAGCTGTTTCAGCTGCAAAAGATCCGTAACACGCTCCAAGCCGCAGGCGTAACCGGAGCCTGCACGCAGGCCGTCCGCTGCCTTCAGAGCCGCTGGCTGGAGATCAGCCCCGAGCCGTGTTCGGAGCAAGGCCGACACTGGGGTTTTTACCTTGGGGGGTTCTTCCCGCAGAGCTCCAAACCGACCCTTCTGTGGCCGGTGCAGTCCAGGAGGCGTCCCGAAGGTCTCGGCGGGGGCGTGAGCTGCCGTGCTCAGGGGGTACCTGAGGTCCGTGGCGCTACCCACGTGGGACCTACGAGAACGAGGGAGAAGAGCCACGGTGTGAAATGCTGCAGTTATGGCAGCACAGACGCATCCCCTCCTGCCCGGGGCGAGCTGGCTCATGCGGCAGGCCGCTAAACCCGTCTCCCGCCCCGTAGGCCGAGCCGGGGCGCTCCATGTCCAGCCCGGGCTTGCACTGAAGGGAAGGAGAGATGGAGACGGGGAAGTCTGAGCTCCCGGGGCTGTGACCACCTGGTCTGAACTGACAGTGTCTACTCAGGGCTTTGGAGGAAAGTGAAGCCCCTACCCTTCTGGTCTCTAGATCCCAGGGAAATTTCTCCCCACCCCTGACTCTGGAGAGGCAGTTCCACCTGGTGGGTGTGAGCAAGAACTAGTGCAGGTAACCAGCCAAACCCGTGATGCAACAGGCACCCAAGGGCCCTGCTTCTCAAAGATATTTAGGCATCTAACTCCCACTCAGATCAGGATCTGGGCCCAAGTAATGGCCCATGTTTTCTTACACCTCTGTGTGCTAGTCAGCACAGGAACCTACCACCTGGCTAAGAGAACCGAACCACTAAGAAAAAGCCCTGTAGTGTATTTACTCATTTCCCTGTGATCCCCTGTCCCTGCGTTCATACTGTTCTCATCCAAACTCTTGTGATCCTCCCGACAGGACTCAAGCCCCCCAAGATCCTCCTGCAGCCTTCCCTTCTCCATAGTTCATTTCAGCCTATCCCCGTGGTGAAGATCTGCCACTAGAGCTGGCCAGGAAGTGATCCACCGCCTACCCCCAGCACCCCCACCAAAAAATTCAACAAAACCAAAGTGGTTTCCTTTTTGTCACGTTTTTTTTTTCTTCTACATTTTTTGGGGGGTTCATCGAAAAGCTGAAAAATTCCAGTTTAAAGCCAAGCATTCATGGCAGGAGGACAGGTCTTTTTCATTTCATTTGAAAAACCCTTTTGGATGGCCAACGTTTGAGCCAGTCTCCCTGCCGCGCCTCTGCGCAGTGCGGGAGCTCAGACCTGGGTATCCCGGTGAGGAAGCTGGTGCAGTTTGAGATGTGGCCTCACCCAGTGGCAGAATCGTTTCCCTGGTCTTCTTTACAACAGCACTTGTCATGCAGCCTGGAATCATGTTGGCCTTCTATGCCGCAGGTGGGCAAGGCCTTCCCCACTTCCCTTTGCTCCTAGCCTGAGTCTCTTAGGGCCAGATCTACAAAGGTATTTAGGCACCAAAAGGTGGAGACAGGTGCCTAGTGGGATGGACAAAAGCACCTAACCAGGTCAGGAGCCTGACTCCCATTGGAAGTCACTGGTATTTCGGCACCTAACTCAATTAGGCCCTTTTGAAAATCCCACTAGGAGACTAAGGGCTTGGCTACACTTGAAACTTCAAAGCGCTGCTTAAGTGCAAGTGTGATCATGCGCCAGCACTGGGAGAGCTCTCTCCCAGCGCTGCAGGTACTCCACCTCTCCGAGGGGAATAGCTTACAGCGCCGGGGCACTGTTTACACTGGCGCTTTACAGCGCTGTAACTTGCTGCGCTCAGGGGGGTGTTTTTTCACACCCGAGTGAGTTAGTTGCAGCGCTGTAAAGTGCCAGTGTAGCCAAAGCCTAAACGTGTTAGGTGCCTCGACCCCAGTGATTTCCAACAGGAGTCAGGTGAGTAGTCTGCTTCGGAGCTTTTGTCACTCTCACTACTAGGCACCTATCTGCATCTTTAGATCTCTAAATCCCTTTGTGATCTGGCCCTGATCTCTTGCACTGCCAGCACTTGCCAGATCTTTACCCACCACTCTGTGTCGCGCGTCTCCTCGTGCTTTTCAAATACAGCACCCTACACAGGCTTGCTTCAGATTCCATCAGCAGTTCCCTGAGCCACCCCCCTCATGTCTGAATCGTTCCAAAGGGGGATGTGGGACACTCCCGGTTACTAATGAGATTGCCAGTCCTGCTGTCCTCAGCAAACGTTACCGCTCCCCAGGCTGAGCGCTGGGTCACCAACCCCTGCACCACCTCCGGTGCCTTTTTTGCAATGTAGCTCATTGCCAGGGAGGTGACAGGCCGCTTTGGCGCTCACCCAGTCAGCCGCACAATTTACACAGCTGCCCTCCGGAGCCAGGTCGACGAGCCTCAGCTGAGTTTTGTAGCTCAGGCCCACCTCTGTACAGGAACGGCATTCCAGACAGGTGCATGGCCAATGCTTTGTAGGAGTACAATGCACTGCCTGCTTGACCAGCCCGGACTGATGGAGCAAGAGCAGATTACATAGATCCTCATCTCCTTTTTCTAGGGAACGTAACCCTTGTGCTCTAGGTTGGTATAAGACTAAGCCAGCCTTTAACTAATGGGGTTAGGGACAAACTTCCCCCTAGGGCAGGGTATTCCACAGGTGTCCCCTAGGGAGTCCGGTCACCTTCTGCTGAAGCAGCTGATGCTGGCCACTCTTGGAGACAGAATCCTGGACTAGATGGACCTCTGGTCTGGTAATTCCTATGAACAGCAGTCCCTTAACCAAGAGGAAAGGGAGGGTTTCAAATGAAATTTCCAGGCCAAAGACCCCAGCATGCCTTAGGTCACAGGTGACGGAGCACACAGTCCCCAATGGGCCAGTTGTCTAGGTATGGCAGAGCAATGACCAGCTGCCTCCTTGGGAAAGCCATGAGCTGTGTCACGGCGTGGCACGGGCACTGTGACTTGGCAGCTACCCAACTGGGTTTTAAAGGAAGGCACCTGGGCCATATAAATGGGGCAGAGAGGGTCAGTCAGGAAGAGGGCAGGTGAGAGCTGCCAAAGACCCGGAGAAAGTCTCTGAAAGAAGCTGTAAGAGGGTGTTGAGGGAAGGCTGAAGGCAGGAGAGCAGCAAGAGAGGTTTGCTGGCTGGGTCCCTGAGCCAGGGCTCGAGGAATGGAGAGGACTGAAGGCAGAAGAGCAGCAGAGGGAGCTGCCTGCTGATTTCTAAGCTGGAAAGCAGAAGCCAAGGGCCGACAGGGCTGAAGGCAGGGAAGCAGCAGGGGGCTTAGCCATGAGCATCTCCACACCAGGAGAGGTTAATGGACGGGGAGGGGGGTGATGGTGAGGATGATCTCCCAGCAGAGAGCGGTGTTGTACTCTAGCTGGAAGAGCTGCGGTGGCTGTCCTGGCAGAATGACAGGAGAGGACCGATGACAAGCCCAGGTATGGGGAGCACCAAGGGACCATCTGTCCTGGGATTTTAAGGCCCACATGCACTGGGGTGACGGGGTGACTATGTGCTGAGACTTGTTTCGGACTATTTTACATGATGGCTTGGTAATAAACCAGCCCCAAGGAGGGGCAAGTGAGCCTGGTGTAGAGTTATCGGGGATTCCGAACAAAGGAAACTGAGGCAGATACACTTGTCATGTTGCAGCCTGTCGCGGGAGGGGCTGCAGGTGGGTTGCCCTATGACACTCAATCATTCACTTGGTCAAGCTGCTGAGTGCTGGCGCCATTCTAAGAGCCGCCGGTGCGCTCTTCAGACACATCCCAGCTTCTTCCGGCAGTAACACTGAATCCTCTTGTCAATGCCCCATGCTACCTGCTCCTACCAAATATCCAGCCAACTCCATCTCAGATCCATTCTTGACCGCAAACTGGCTCCTCCACTTCAGGGGCAGCCTGGGCGATGGCAAGCCCTGGCCATTGGGGAATAACAGCATCAAAGGCAATCCTAAACCCTTTTCCAAGGGATGATGCAGCTGCTGAGGGGCTCTACAGCTGATTGCACTTGGACCTATTGGAGGGTCTTTGGAGAAGTCAGAGAACAGCTGCCAGGGACTCCCCGCCCCCGTCCCACCAAATTCCCTACAGGACTTGCTGGCTGTGGTATCTGACCAGAAACTTTAAAACCATCGCTCCTCCATCAACGGCATGGAGAAAGGATTCCTCCCTGAGTCCCTGCTGCCCACTGCCTCAGTCATAGATGGGACAAAAGGACCAGATTGCCTGAGGAGAGAGTCTGAGCGGATGTGGACCCTGAGTAGGCAGTATGCGCTATTGCTTGTTGGCAGAAAAATGGGTGCTTTGCCATGGAAAATGTCCACAACTAATATTTTGATTTTTTTGTCTAAATTTTACATGAAAAGTTTTGACTTTTGATGGAAATTCTAAAAGTGAAAAATTTTGACCAAACCTGGTAAAATGTCAGGTCTGAAATTCTGCCATGGTGCCTCCTGGGAGTCATAGTTCAGGGGCCTCATGTCTCCATCCTCCCATATGGGCTGGGTTTCCTAGTTGGACTGCATCTCCCAGGATGCACCAGTCCCTTTTCTTGGAGAGGCAAGATTATATCAGGGAGTCCCTGGCCATGGTGTATCATGGGAGATGTAGTCCAGCTGGTGAGCATGGCCCATAGATGAGAATGGGGACATGAGGCACCCGAACTACAACTCCCATGAATCATCACAGCAGTGTATCTACATCAAAATATTTGGGTTTTCAAGTGGTCGGGTTTGACAAAAAAACAAAAACAAAATCAAAGTTTTCCACAGGAAACAGATGCTTTTCCTGAGAAATTTTGTTTGGTTGACAAACCAATTTTTCATCAAAAACCAGCCCTCATGGAAAATTTTCAGCTGCCCTACAAATCAGTTGCTTTATTTCCAGCTGCCGTGTTGGCTGAGTCAGGTATGGTTCAAACAGCCTGCCCCAGCCAACGGGAAAGCAGTGAGCCTCTCACCCGTGGCTTCCCCAGCGCTGCGTCTCAGACATGTTGCCAGCAGAGGGATGGTGGGAGCGTTGTGCTCCACTGATGCAGGAAGGTGCTATATTTGCTGCACACTTGGCTGTGAAGATTAAGAAGAAGAATAAAAACAATAGCGACAGTGCTGAGCAAAGGCAGCGGGCTACCTGGAGGTTTTGGAAGGCCTTGTGGAGTAGTAGCTGCAGAAGCTTCCCCAACCCATCAGTAAGGGTCCAAGCAGAGCATGAAGCCACTACTGAAATGGAGACCTGGGCAGCAGATGTTGCTAAGAGGTCCCGTGCTCCTTTTCCTAGGGGATCCTGTGGCGAGATGCTGCCCTCTGCTGCACAGTTGCTTCACTGGCTCATAAAGCTGCAGTAATCTCATTGAGGACTTTAGCCAATGCAACCAGGCGTGCAGAGTGGCCCGGTGGCCAGGCCGTGATCTGGACTTGCCTCCTCCCTACAGATGGGAAGCTGCATGATAGGCTCGAAAAAAATTGTTTTTCTGGTGTTTGCCATGATGGTTACATTTGTACAAAAATCGCCATTGCCAGAAAAGATCACTAGATTCAGTGAAACGGGAGGAAAAAGTCACCGTGGAGAACCTCAATCAATGCTTCTGTCATTCCAAAGGCAATCAGGGAAGCTGATGGAGCAATCTATATATTTTTTTCTTCTTAATCTTCACAGCCAAGTGCGCAGCAAATATTATAGCACCTTCCTGCACCAGTGGAGATGGGAGCCGGCTCTGCCCTGTCTCTATCTGCTGACTCTGCAGCCCTTTGTTGTAAACAAAAGTGCAATCCACATTTCGCTAACGGTGGAATGGAATTTGCATAGCAGCAAAGGCAATACTGGCTCCAGCAGCCAACAGACAAAGACGCAAAAGCCTTGGGTCTAACCCCTGACGTTAATCTATGGGCAAGGGGTGAATAAAGGAAGCGGTGATGGGTCTAGCACTACATTTGTCGTGAGACGCCTTCGGCTCTGCACCGTCTACGGGAGTCGATCCCCTGTAGTGGATTCTAGGGTTGAGGTGGCCTGGAGAGGACAGACACGTTCTCCAAGCCCCCAGCACCAGGCCTCCAAGAGGCTGATGCTGCCAGGTTCCCCAGTCTCTGCTCCGTGGGTGGGGAAGGGCGGGGGCAGGGCTATGGCCGCCAGATGGGTCCTGCGCGACGGGGCGCATTGTTGCACCCTTGCAAAAGATGGCGCCGCAGCTGAGCTCCAGGCCAGCAGGAGCCCCTGCTGGGAGGGCTCACGGGAGCCGAGCAAGGGAGCATGGGATTGAACCCAGGCCACTGGGCCATGGCGGGATTTCCAGCCTGTCTGTGGATGGGAAGCTGGTCTGGTTCTGGGCTCACGATGTGTCAGGAGTGGGGGGGCTGGGAGCAATGACCCCCTCCCATTATTAGTGCAAATAACAAGCCCCCAGTCCTGCTGCTCTCTGGGCATTCCTCCTACCCTTCCACCGCTTGCTGGCCTATTCTGTGAATCCTGTCTGATGCTCCAGCCTGCTGGGGTGATGTGATCAAAGACACTTGGGGACCCCTTCCCCATTAGCTCCTTGCTAACTGGGCCAACCTGCTCAGGCGCAGGGGGCAAGAAGGCACAGTGGGTTTGAGAAAAGGGATTGTCCCCCCCAACAGAAACCCCAGCCCCTCCTTCACCTCCCTGTTTGACACCTGCTAGCCAGGGCCTGCTGTGAAAGGATGGGGGGGGGGGGGGGGGGGGGAGAGACACCCTGGCGAGAGGCCCGTCCTGCCACCCCCAGCAGAGGGAGATCCGGATTCCAACCACGGTGCCCCAGCTGGACCCTGCCGGGTGACACCATCTTTTGTATCAACCGCTGAGTGGCAGAAGGTGGATACACTTCAAGTGTCAATCGGAACCCCACAACCTCTTGATGGTGGGCAGAGACACCCCCCACCCAAGTCCCCTATCCCGCCCCATGGCAATCTGCCTGTAGAGAGGGGAGACTCACCGGTGCGGCGCCTCCAACTGGTCGCTTGGGAATTAGCTCTTTTCCAGCATACAGAGCACCCAGTGTCTTGCCTGTCACTGGCCCCGTGTCCCTCCCGGACCCCAGTGCCCTTTTACCTCAGGGTTCTGCCCCAGCAGCACCCCCACTCTCTGGGTCTCCCCTCCCAGGGGAACCCCCAACCCTCTAAGCCCACCTTGCCTCAGTGGCTACTGCCAGTCGTCATCTAGCCCCCGGTCACTGGGGCAGACTGCAGTCTGTAATGGCCACTCATCATTGCCAAGGGGTTAGGACCAGCTGCCTCTGCTTATCTCCGGGCTGCCCCTCTGCAACCCCAATACCTTTCGTAGGCCTTCAACAAGGCCTGCAGCCTGGGGTTTAACAGGCTGGAACTCCCCAGCTCCCTTGCCCTATTCCCCAGCACTGCTCCAGTTCAGGTACCTTCCTCTCAGGCAGCTAGCCCTTCTCCCTCCAGAGCTGGAGAGAGACTCCTCCGGCTTCTGGCCCCCAGCCCTCTTATCAGGGCCAGCTGGGCCCTGATTGAGCTGGCCACAGCCGTGGCTGCTTCCCCAATCAGCCTAGCTTGGCTGCTTTTAACCCCTGCCTATTGGAGTGGGGCAGCCACCCCACTACACAGCCCCTCCCCCTGCCTCTCCCCAGGCACCTCTGCCCCTCCTCCCACCTCCATTTTCTGGCTACACAGTTCACAAGTTCTCCAGCCCAACCTGAAGATGAAAGGGAGTGGTGGGCAATCCAGTCTTGGAACGGGAGAGAAAAGGAGGTGGAGATTTCATTCTCCTCTCCCTGTGCCATCAGCCTACGGGAGCCAGTGGAGCCAAGATCATGGCAAGCCCGGCTCCCAGCAGGACCGGCCGCAGCTCAGACTTTATGTGGGGAAGCAGAAACAGGCACCGTTCGATGGGATCTCTGCCCCACTGGGACCTCACTGGTTGCTCCTTCCATCCCCTACCATTCCCTTCTCAAACGGAGAGGTGCTTTCTGACTTCCCAGCATGCACAGCGCGGCAAGACAGGAACACTGCTCAGCCTGGCCCCTGGCAAGCTAATAAAGGGAACATGCCGTATAAAAGCCCATCCCCAGTGGGACCCCAGCCCTACACATGGGTACTTTTCATTTTGGAAACACCTGACACCCCATTCAAGCTACCGCCACGGAAAGGGAATCCAAATGCCGTTAGGTCTGACTCAGCAAACTTCAGGGCTCCCCCAGCTCAGCACTAGTCTCAGCTTAATCTGCAGCTCGATCCTGCCAGCCCCAAAGACACCAGCGCCGCTCCTAGGCCACAGCTCACGGTGCAGGGAGAGAATCCAAGAGAGCAGGAAACTGAGCACGCTCCACGGTTCATTTCTATGGCCCAGGGTGGCAGATCGGGCTGCTCTGCAGCGCCCCTAAGGGACCATGTGTGGGATTGCAGGTGTTCCCTGCCTTAGTCAGTAAGTTGTGGCCACCTGCTTGGAGCAGGGTGACCCATGACCTAAGTGCTGCGTGTCTCTCTCAACAGTTAAACAACAAAATGAACTCAGGATTCAGCTTTCTGCATTTTTAAGTACAGGGGGAAAAAATCCCTCAAATGCAAGCACTTAATTGTAGCACTTGAGGGCAAAGCCTGACCTGGCCCTGAGGTTCTGGGCTAGCACTGAGGAGCTCTTCCTCTTCTCAGTTCCCCCAGCTCTACCATTAAGAAGAAGCAGGCCAGCCTTGCTGGCCGGTCTGCTGGCTGTCTCACTGGTAGCGCGGTTTGAGCAGATTTTCCTGGAGCAAGGGAGGGAACCGATGCCTCCTGCAAGGGGCAGAGAAGGCCTGATCGATCCCGTCACACCCAGGAAGCTGGCACGCAGTGCGCACGGGGCAGCAAGGCAGTCTGTGGCCAAGCCTGAAGCCCTTACCTCGTATGTCCGCTGTCCGCAAACGTCCCGCTTCTTGTTTTTAGCTGGTCAACCTCCAACCTCAGTTTGTCAATTTCATCTGACAACCTTCTCTGTTCAGAATGAAACGAGAGAGAGGAGGGGAGGTTAGTTTGTAGTGAGCAGCCCAGCTTTTGGGGAATCTAGTTTCTCTACAGTTAAACCTATTTTTAAAAAAATCACACCCGTCCCAGGCTCTGGGCATCTTTAGCATGTCTGCAAAGCCACGGGGAAAGCAGGCAATGGTAAATGATGATGCTAAGGCCTGTGCAGGGACAGCGAGGTGCGTTATAGTGGGAACAGACAGATGCATATGCAGGGAAATGATGGGAGTCTGTTGTTAGTTTGTTACATGAAGGAGAATTGACCCCACTTGGATCTCCAGCTTTCGCTCCATGCCTTGCTGTGTGAAGGTTTGCACTTTTCCCAGCGAAAGGGCTGACAGCAAGGAATCCGCACTGGCAAGGAATCCCACTGCCAGCCAGCAGCTTTTTCCTAATCAGAAACTTGCATCTGCACTAAGTGGCCCCGTTATAATTTAATAGCTGCCAACGGAGAGGTCACAGCTCGGCAAGGCGGCATCACAGACTGGCCTGGAGCCAGGAAACCATCATCGCCGCATGGCAAACTCCTGCCTTCCCAGAAGGTTGCAGCCACATCCCATCAAGTCACTGCTAATGAGGCCAGATGCATCAGCAATGACCAGATGGGGTGCTAGTGTAAATGGAGGAGGACCAAGTGACACAATCGCACCAGGCTCCAGTCCCGTGTGCAAACGGATCAAAACTTGGGTTTCTCTGAATGCTCCTTCTGCCAAGCATTGAGCACCAAGCCAGTTCCCAAACATCTGGTTCCCTGCACATCCCTGAGCAGTCATAGCCCTTCGAGGGCGAATTGCTGCTAGCGGGAGACGATGACAGCTACGGCCATGCTCATACCTCCCGAGGGGTCAGGGCGCAGCAGACAGCATAAAAGAGGAAGGGCTAGCTGAGAGCAGCCCAAGGATAGTTATGAGCGAGGCCCGGGGATGAAAACAGGGCTGCTTAGACCCTACACTGGCTTCTCATCAAGGAGCAAGGGAGAGGCAAAGTCCTGCTCCTGATCTTCAAGGCCTTCTGCAGGCCGGGCCAAGATCAATTCTCCCTCCGAGCTGGAGCGAGCTCCTAGGGACCAGGCGAGCTGCCTGGGAACAGGGGATGCAGCTTCCTTGGCAGGCAGCCCTGGGTTGTGGAACCCCCTTTCAGCAAGCGCCAAGATAGTCCAGGAGACTCACCCTATGGAAACGTCACCTGCTTAGCAGGGCTTTCCCCAGATCCCCCGAGTTATTCTGCAAATCCCCCTCTTATAAACTAGGAGGAAGGGGCAGAGAGCAAGAATCAACTGGCCAACTCTACACTCCCTTTGGAAGGGGCATGGTTAGGCCGGGGACGAGCGCAGGATAAACCTTTAGACAGCTCAGACTGGAGAGAACGTGCCTGTTAAATAACACCAGGGGCTGGTGGGACTCACTGCTTTCACCCATGCCACGGCACGGCTTTATTTATGGGACTTGTACTGCTGGGTGTTTTGGGATCCCGGCGCTTGCACCCGTAACCAGGGTGTTTCCAATAGGTGCGGCTGCACACGGGCACGGGACTGGGAGTGAGGCGGCCCCCCGGAGCGGCACGTACCTTGTCATGCTGCTGCGCCTCGATCTGCTTTTGGGTGCTTTCCAGCTCTTGCAACAACGTATTCTTAAACATACAAAATGAGAGAGCGTGAGAGAGAGAGCGAGAGAGAGCGAGTCCGTGTAGCTCAGTGGACATGTGCCCCTACATGGTCGATGTTGAGCCTCAGAGGGGGCTGGGCTGATGGACACATGTCAGAACAGAAGGTGACGTTTTCCAGACTCTCAGCTGGCAGTGATTGGCAATGGGAGCAATTGCACCGACAGACCCACCTTGGCAATAACTAGCTGCGGCATCAACCATCTGCTTTAAAATCCCTTCCTCGGGTACTCGAGGCTGCCACAATCTGGAGTGTGAATAAACAATATCTGCAAACCTCGCAGCCCTGATCCAAGCCTGCACTGGGCCTGCCCCAGGCCATGAGAAGAACATCCGAATAGAAGGGACCTCTGAGGCCATCGAGTCCAGTCCCCGCTCATATCATCCCCTTCATAAACTTACCAAGCTCCATCTCCACCCCAGTGAGGTTCCTTCCCTCACTGCTCCTATAGGAGAAATATCCCCCAGTCCTGAAACGAAGGGTGAGCAATCCAGCATGTGCCACAGACAACCTGCCCCCTACACACACACACACACACACACACACGTGCCCCATCCCTGCCCCCCACACTGTGGGAGTCTCGCCTAGCTAGCCTGTAAGCTCTTTGGGGAAGGGACCTTTGGCTCCCTGGCAGTGTCCCGCACAGTGGCCTGTAGGTGCTACCACAATATGGATAATAGCGAGTAACACTGAATCGGGACTGCTAGCGACCGGCCTGGGAGGCGGCAGGTGAGATTTGCAGAGCTGCCCAGTTCCCAGTAGAAAGGGACAACCAATCCCACAGGGGGGGTTGGAAATCCCAGGCCTGGTTTTTCCAGCCCTTCCGCCCATCTCTCCCCCGTGCAGAGGCTGCAAAGCTGGGCTCTGCCCAGAGCCGTCACGGTCTCCCCTTGCCCCTCACCCTGCAGCTGGTACCTTTTCCTCCAAGGCTGCCATCCGCTCCTTCAAGTGAAGCTGCAGCCGCTCATTGGACTCGCTCAGCAGCCGATCCACCGTGTCCGACAGCCGCTTGTTATGCTCCTCGTTCATCTTCTCTCGCTGCCGGGCCTGCAATGGCAAATGGCAATCAGCCGCCCGAGCCCCTGGAGCTGGGTGCGCTGGGAGGATGCCTTTCATAGTTCTTTATCCGAGTCGGGAAAGGCCTAGCCCATCTCCTGGCCAACACAGGCCCCTACCCAGCACTGGGACCGCTTCCAGGCCATCCTTTGGTGCCTGTAGGATTTAGCGAAAAGAACCTACAGACTGTGAACCTGGCCGAAACTGCTGCAGCGTGCTCTCCCTGAGCCTGCAGAGAGCCTGACCAGGTGTTACCTGTCCCACTGATTTCAATGGGGGCTGACTCTGAACTCTAATGATGACATGTCACACAACATGTCAACACTGTTCGCTATTTCACTGCTGGTGGCTTTAGCACAAGCGCTCGGTTTCCCCACTGGTGTTGGATGCAGTGGTGAATATTGGGGCAGCTGGTTGCTGTCAAGGGGTGCAGGGGTGGGGAACTAGGAGTTCAAGACACCCCCAAAAATTCTAATGACTTCCAGCCTTACCCACCAGGGGGAATGAAAGAGGAGATGCACCCCATGCAGACCTGGTCCAAAGCCTCTCAGCTCCTGGCTGTCGAAATGCCCCTGCTGCCTTCTCCCCAAACTGCCAGCCTCCCCTGAGCAGTAGTGAGGCCAGGCCGAAACAAAAGGGGAATCCTCAGGCCCCGCCCCAGCCAACGCAGGGGAAGCTGTTACCACAGGGGTCACTGCTCTCCCATGCTGTGGCTTGGAGGGGAACCTCTCCCTCTGCTGTTTGCTCTCCCTTACTATAAACCCTTCCCCCCGCCATTCCTGTGACGCAGGTTCTCAGCACAAAGCACACAGACACGTGGGAGGAACATCAAATACAGCCTGAACCGGGTGAGATGGTGGCCATGCCATGGCCGGGCGCTAGGCAGGAAGGACAGGTGGGGGCCATCCCGCCTGCTCCAGTTCAGACACAGCAGCACGTACCAGTAGCTCCGAGCTCCCAGCCAAACACTTCCCCGCTGCCACTCAAGTAAGGAAACCCACCTGGGTGCCAGTTACTCTCCTAGCCAGTGCTGTGGGCAGGCTGGATTACAGAGCGAGGGGCATGGCTCGGCTGGGGGAGGAGGGGGGGGCACGTTCACATGGTCATTCCAAGCCCCTGTTTTCAGACTCTCACTAACTGTCGGAAATAAGCGAAGATTTAGGTCGAAATTCTCTCAGGCCCAAGAGCAGGATTCACACAGGACTCTGCTGGGCTGGAGTCAGCCAGTTTGGAGTTACCGGAGCAGAGATTTTATTTATTTATTTATTTGTATGCTTTAGCTCTTGCACTTGGGGCGCGCAGAAGCGCCTGCGTTTCCGGGCTTCAGACTTGCGAGAGCTGACTGGGTTCTTTGAAAATAATGAGGGGCAGAGCCAAGGCGCGCAGGAATATTATCACCAAGGTCAGAGGATCACAAGGACAACCCGAGGAGAGCAGCTCACCACCCCATGCGCTTTAGAAAGGTGTGGCGGGATCCTGATCCCCACCTGGGGCCCACAGCGGGGAGGCTCATTGGGTCTCAGGCCATAAACAAGTGTCTCACGCTGTTCATTCCTGGAGAAGTCGGTGTCGGAATCACAGGGGCACCTGGCCTGGGGCAGATGGAGCTGGTGAGTTCCAATCCGAGACCTCTCCCTGCCATCCTCGGGGCTTCTCCACATGGCTACCCTGGCCTCCTACAGATCCCCCCATGCCTGTGAGCCCTGCCAAGCTCTCAGGACAGCTCTCCCATGACCCCAGCCCCTCCCTGTCTCTCTATATAGTTCACCCAGACTGCTGCTGTCACTGAGCCATGTGCTTGTCTGGCTGGTTTGACAGCGGCTGGAGGTTCTAACCACCTAACACGCGTCTGGCAGGAAACCTAGAAGATGGTTTCCCAATGCTTCTTGTTCTAGGTTTGCCAGTGACCCAGAGCCAGTCGGGGTGGGGAAAAGCAGCCGTATCCAGTCCCCGTTTCTCCGCCACACTCATTGCTTCTGCCAGGTGAGGGAGCCCCTCTGCTTAGACCAGCCACGCAGTAGCGTAGCCAGGGGGGAGCAGGGGGAGCGGCCGCTCCCCCTGTGAGCAGAAGCAGCGGAAGCGGCACCTTTTTTTAGCAGCACTAAAAAAAGGTGCCGCTTCTTTTTAAGCGCCGCTTCTTGCACTCACCCGGCGGCGCTCCGGGTCTTTGGCAGCATTTCGGCGGCGGGTACCACTGAAGACCCGGAGTGAGTGAGGACCCACCGCCGAAGTGCCGCCGAAGACCCGGAGCGCCACCGGGTGAGTACAGGGGGAGGCGCCTTTTTATAGCGCCGCTCCCCCTGTGCTCCGGACCTGGCTGCGCTACTGCAGCCACACACTGCTGCACTGGGTTAACACGGTCTGGGAGTGACCCCACCAGCCAGCCTGAGATCGTTGTGTGCACAGCACAAGTTTCTGCCATAATAGTTTCTGGGGCTGGACCCCAGTAAGCTGAGTACAAGATACTAGCTTAGTGCCTGACCCTTTACAGTCAATACAAGCTCCCTGTGGGGATTAAGCAGGCTAGTGAGGTGGGAGGTGAGTTAGGCTCTTCTGATGCAGAGAAGATGCTCAGCAATTTAAACAGTGCTTCCTGCACACGAATAGCCTCCCCACACCACAGAGTATGGGCCCGTTCTCCTCTCATCTGCCCTGTTCTGCACCAGTGTCACCGCACTGACTCCAAGAGATTTACACCTGTGAGAGCGGAGACGCAGGCCCAGGACTATAAGGCGGTACATAGCTGGATCAAACAGATGGAGCAAGATTACCATGCAACTAGCACAATGGGGCAAAGCCCTAAAGACTAGGTGGTGAGCAACCCAGGAGCAGGAGAGCAGCCCTCTGTTTACTCCGTACTGCTTCAGAGACGGAGATTATCAGGGCTTTCCCCCCGGTATGGGAGGCAGCATTCTCTGGGTGTTCAAGCACAGGACCGGGAGTCAGGAGATCTGGGTCATACTCCCAGCTGCGCTAGTGGCTCAGTGCTGGGCCTCGGGAAAACCATTTCCTCTTGCTGGGCCTCAGTTTTCTCATCTGTAAACTGGGGATGATAATTCCTTCCAACCTCACAGGGCTGTGGTGAGGATGACGTGTCCACACGGGAAGGACTTTGAGAACCTCAGATGGAAGGTGCTAGCTAGAGTTGTGCAAAGGACGTGGAGAATATGGCAGCACCCACCGTCTTTCAGGCCCCCGGGGGCATGGATCAGCGTTCCGTCGTGCTCCCAGTCAGTGCCGCTAATAATCCAAGCAGCGGACCAAATTCAGTGATGAACCCTGGTCACGTGGTGCCTGAGACATGTTGCGCATACGCTAAGAAGAATTCAGTCCTCCCAGAGACAGGCCTTGTTTAGACTAGGGAAAAAGGTGTGTGTGTGTGGGGGGGGGGGGGGGGTAGGAGAGGAGTTATAAATGAAGGGAGCTCGGCGCCTTTGACATCCTTCTGAGCACCAGGGGTAGGTGCAGTTTAACACCCGTACATTTGAGTAATGTACTAATGAGTGGCCTAGATAAAGCCACAGAGATAAAGCAAACATGGCATGGGAGATTCCCCATCCCCTCGCCCAGAACGCCCCACAAGCACCTCCTTCCCCAGCCCCACACAGAGTCACCCGCATCTTCTGCCGCTTCGCGTTCCCATGCAGAGATGTCACAAACGGGAGCGGAGGAGCAGCAGCCCAGCCCATGTCCACGGCAGGCAGGTGACTCCTGCATCGGTGGCGCTTACCCTCGCCAGCTCCTGGTTCTTCTCCTCCAGCTGACTCTCCAGCTGCCGCAGATGCTCCTCGATGCTCCCGTGCCTCTCCTCTGCCTAGGAAAATCCAAGGAAGCTTCTAGGAGAAGCCAGCACATAAAGCTCCAGAGAGCTGTCATCCTGCCTAGGAACTGCGCTGACCCGCCGGAGACGGCAATGGGACTTCAGTTCACACTGGCACTGGGATCGACGGGACCCCTGTGGTGTCCCCAAGCACATCAGCTGGACTCGCTCTCTGAGCAGGTAGTGACAGCTCTCCATGGGGGGGGTCGGGTGGCTCTGGCAGGGGGCTCAGCTGGGCCTTACGCACCAGCTCTCGGGCCTGGCATTAGGGTGCTGAGAGAACCCTTGTTCAAACACAACATTACCGATGTTCGTGGCTCACTGTGCTGCTCTGCACCAAGCAATGATGAGACCAGGCAGCTAACTCCTGCTTATCTGGGGCTTGGTGTTTCCCCTGCCCCCCACCAGTCCCTGTCCCACACATTTCCAGTAAACTGCTCTGCAACAGGCAGGGGAACCCTTCTCCCCGCTTGGCGTGGGCTTCCTCTCTCCCCAGCTCCTGGGTGGGGGTTGATTCCTTCAGCATGAGCCTGCCAGCACCCAGCAGTGGCTGCCCCATGCTCCACCAGGCACGGAGGCTCGGGGAGCATGGGGCAGCCACGGCTGGGCACAGCCTACTGAGCACCCTCAACAAAGGCCAGCAGAGTCTGGCAGCGTGAGCTGGCGAGGGTCAGGCAGCCGGGCAGGGACACAGAGGAGGCTGATGATGAGGCACAAAGGAGTTTGCGAAGACAAAGGCCACAGTGGCTGCTGCACCCCTCCCATCCCTGGGGCAGTCCCAGCTCTGCCTATGGCGGGCATCTTACACACACTTCTGCCTCGTTATGGGGTGTGAGCGGCCGAATGCCCCAGCGGTGTCTGGGCTGGTGCACACCCTGCCTACTTCCTGGCAGGCAGCAGATGCCAGAATTAAACTGGGGTGTGGCAGATGGACTGGAGGCACCGGGCTGAGGGACCTACACATCTCAGAGCTGCAGCAGCTAAGGCAGCAGGAAAGGTGGGTGTGGCACTGGCTGCCTAAGCCACGCCTCCTCTCTGCCTGCACTCCCCACACCTCATCCCCAACACCACTCATGTTAGTTCAGGCCACAGCCCCGCTAGCAACACCCAGCTCCCCAGCACCACCAGGGGGTTGTTCGGCCCCGCTCTTCTCAGAGCCTCTCAATGGAGCCCACCCTCCAGCAACTTCTGAAGGCACAGATCCAGGAGGGGCCTCTTTGTTCCTCTCTCTAACCCAGAGTAACACAGCCACCCCCGCTCTCGCACGCACATCCATAATGCCCCTTCACTTCAAGCTTTCAAAGGCTTTGGTGTTCTGCATCAGTGACAGTCATGCACCATCCAGACAACCCCCGAACAGGCAGTGCTAGGGCTGAATGGCCAGGCGGTCAGACTAGGGGATGAACAGGTCCTTCTGGCCTAAGAATCTATGAATAATGGAGGATATTCCCTGGGGAGGGTCCCAGCAGGGCCTGGCTACGTGTGAGCCCCCTACTCCCGCTGCCCACTTACCTTGGTAAGGGCTGCTATCCTCTGGGCAAGCTCTGCTTCCACCTCCGGCAGCGTCTCTGCCTTCCTCATCGTTTGCTGCAGTTTCTGCTCGGCCAGCTCCAGCAGCTCCTGGAGGTGCCGAGCCTTCTCCTCACACTGCAGGACAACATAGAGGAGATGCACTTACCACGGAGCCCTCTATACCCCGCATCGTCCCAGCCGATGCACAGACAAGCAAACAGGAAGGACCAGGGAAACCTGCCTTCCTTAGCTGGGTGAATTTCATGGCCCCTCCCAGAGATTGTGGGGTCATGGAAAGCACCAAACTTGGCTAGTCTCCCCCAACAGATATTGCCAGCCTGGGTCAGACCAATCTACCAGACTCCTGGGTCCAACATACCTGCTGCAGAAGAAAGTGCAAGGATCCCCCTAGTGGGCAACTGTGGAATTACCTGCCCATGTGGGAAGTTTCTTCCTGACCTCAGGTAGTTGTGATTGGCTCACGCCCTGAAGCAGGAGGGTTTTGATTACTTTTTAATTTTTTTTACCCTCCTTAACATAGCTGTGAATGTTTTCACTATCCGTAGAAAGGGATAACTCCATCCTGAATCCTGCTGAGTTCTTGACCTCAATAATCTCTTGGGGTGGTGAGTTCCATGGTTTAATTATGCAGGATGGAAAAACTACCCCCCCCACAATACATTTTGGCTAGCTCTGGGTATCAGCTGGACTGGCAGTTGTGTCTAAACCTACAATCTCTGCAGTGACACCCCTGCCCAGATTTCCTTGACTTCAGCCCCTTTCTCAGCAGTAGCAATGGCTGTGTCTAATTAACCAGAGGGGGCTGAGCCCAGCACAGCACCTGAACCTGCAGAGGGAGGGTGTGAAGAACGTGGCAATACCTGTAATAGTTTATGAATATTTTATGTTCCATCTGTTTGGATTGTGTTGTTTGCAATCTGGTTACCAGGGGTTGACTGACGCAGGGGTTATTTGCAAGAAAGAGGACAATAGCTTCAGACAGCCCAATTTACCAGTACTTAAAAAGATAATGCAGGTGTCATTTCATAGAATCATAGAATATCAGGGTTGGAAGGAACTTTAGGAGGTCATCTAGTCCAACCCCCTGCTCAGAGCAGGACCAATCCCCAATTTTTGCCCCAGATCCCTAAATGGCCCCCTCAAGGATTGAACTCACAACCCTGGGTTTAGCAGGCCAATGCTCAAACCACTGAGCTATCCCTCCCCCCCAAAATTTGCTTTTGAAGTTTTAACTCTGACCAGGGGAGTTCAACAGTCTGGCTGGTAACCACAGGATCCAGGCAGGAAAAATTGGAGCAAAGAACTTTGAGGGATACAAGGAAAGTCCATGAAGGACAGGACAGAGGCAAAGACTGCTGGAGGCAGGCTGAATTCCAGTCCCCAGGGACTGGGGTGTCTGGGACAAATTAGCCTTTGCCTCAGCCCAGTTGAGCAACCCCGGCGAGTACCCAAGGTGCTATGGAGCAGGGACCTGGTCAGAGAGTGGGAGAACCGTGAGGTTACACCCTGAGAGAGTGTAAGGTGCAGTTAGCCCTGGAGCTGTGACAAAGGGCTTCCAGGGAAGACCCACTGCTGATTGGTAGGCGGGGGTTGACTCCCGATGAGGGCAGGCAGGCATCTCCAGACAGGATGCTCCGCAGAGGGGAAGGACAGGGGCTTCCAGGCAGCTACCAAGTCTGCAACCCCGCCCCACCCCCCCAAGCTGTTTGCTCCTGCAACACCGGGGAGGGCCCAGTACCTGGCGATGCAGAGACTCCTTGTTGGCCAGCTCGTTCTCCAGCTTGTCGTTGAGATCGTGGATGGAGGTGGCTTCTCTCTGGGCTGCCAGATAGCGCTTCTCCAGCGTGGTGATCCTCTCCTCCATGTCGTCCTTCTGAGCCAGAGCCTGCGGGGACGGGCACCAGCAGAGTCACAGCAATTCACAAGCCCATGGGCCACTACCCCCAAGCCTGAGCACATAAGCCAGAGCCCTGGCACATGCCAGAGGGGGGCTTAGCACAGTAGGAGCGAATAGGACAGGGCTTGACAGCAATCAGGGGTCACTGTCATGGCAACAGACCCTCCTGTGCGGAGTAACCTGAAAACCCCTATCCAGGTGTAAAGCCCTGAAGAGGAGCCAGCCTACTGCTAGCGACAGGCTGGAGGTAGCAGCAGTAAAGCCCTGGCCCGCAGCACCAACACGTCGCTCTGCCTTGGGTCCGCAGCATGTTTGGAGACTGAGCATGCAAAGGGGCAGAGCCAAAACTCAGTGGGCGCTGCAGCTGCTCGGCGTCTCACGTCGGGATCCCCCAAAACAGGCCTCCAAAAGCGGTGGCCTTGTTTGAAAAAAAATAAAAATGTGGCCCTTTTACCTCTATGCCTTGGTTTCCCCCGGTCTAAAACAGGAGCAAGGTACATGGGCGGCACGTGAAGCTTCCCCTGGGGGAGGCGAGCCCCCTGCCCTGCCTCTTCTGCCCATGGCCCTGCCCACATTCCATCCCCGCTCCGCCCCAGGCCCCGCCGGCACTCAGCCCCCTCCCTGCTTGGCCCCACATCGCATTCCTCCTCTCCTCCCCCCAGCGAGGCCCCACCCCCACCCATTGCTCCCCATGTCCCTCCTCTCCTCCACACCCCCCTTCCCCTGAGGCCCCCACTGCTCACGCTCTCCACATCCTTTCTCTCCTTCCCGCCCCCCCCTCCGCACCACCACGTGAGGGCCCACTGCTCGCAGGGATGAGGCAGGAACCTCGCAGGGGATGGGGCAGAGGAGAGGACAGATGTGGCGGGGACCTCGCGGGCGGGGGGGGGGGGGAGGAGAGGAGGGATGCAGCCAGGCAGTGGGGTCTCAGGGAAAGGGCGGAGCAGGGAGGGGAAGAGGTGGAGTGCAGACGGGGACACCGCAGCCACCCCTGGCCTATTATACCCGCCGCCAATGCCGGCAGCAGAGCGCCTGGAAGCCGAATTGGTCAATATCTGCCTGGCACTTTGACACTGCCCCGTGCTGTTCAGAGCACTGGGATTGTTAGCGCTGCTGGAGCACAAGCATCTGACCTCTCGCAGATCCCTTTGGTACTTGCTGCTGATCTCTTCGGATTTGATGAGATCCTTCCTGGCCGTGCCTAGATCCTCTTCCAGCTCAGCAACACTGGCCACCAGCCCGGCCAGCCGCTCTTTAGCCTGCGCGAGCTCGAAGTTCTGCTTCTCCAGGAGCTCCTGCAGCTCCACCACCTGACTCGCCTCGTCATTGGGGTGTATGGAGCCGTTGGGAAGTCTCTGCGAAACCACAGGACAGAAAGCTTTAGCGCTGAGGTAGAGCAGCAGCTCCTCGAGCTTGGTAGCTGTCCCAGGCCTACCGGCTGGCGTCTTACACAGGGGCCAGAGAATCGCCTGCCTGGAGGGTGGAGAGCTGATGGAGGGTGCAGAGAGGAGGGACGTGGAGCCTTCTGTACGGGGTGCTGAGTGTTTAAAGCAGATGGTCTCCACTTAATCAGGAGGATTTGGGATCACAGTACATTTTATCTGCTCCCTGGGCCCAGCAAGGTGCTCGATGCCCTGGTTAGGAGTGCACCACAGGTGCCTCTCTTGGAAAGCACGGCCCACCACGTCCTCCAGTGTTCGGGGGGATCAGGCAGTAGCAGAAAAACCTCAGGGCCCAGTCCTCTGCTCTCACCATGGCCTCACACCACTTCCCTCTCCCAGAAGCGGGGAAACCAATTTGCCTGGCATGTCCCGAAATCACGAGGCAAGGAAAAGGATCATGACATGTCAGGGAACCAGCTCTGTGCTCGGGCACCCGGGGAAAGAGGATGATAAAGCCACCCCGGAAAGTCCTGAGGTCGCCTGGAGCGCCGCACAGCCGCCATTCAGACGGCAGGCATGGAATAGCGCAGTCCATCTCTGCCCCTCGGAAGGGGCTCTCACCTTCCATAGAATCTTTTGCCCTGGTTCCTTGCCCTCCACCCTTTTCTCATCTTCTCCGACGGGGGCTTCCCTCTGTGCGGGGCCCTGCTGCAGAACAGATACCTGCAAAATGCAACCACGTTTATGCATAAGCTCCCAGCCCTATTTTTAGTGCCCCAGGCCCTCTGCGGGCCCCTGCACTGCAATCACTGAGATGGTTGTTCACAGAGTCAGAGATTTAAAGGGACCATTGTGATAATCTAGCCTGACCTGCACAGCACCGGCCACAGAACCTTCCCAGGGACTTCTGCATCCAGCCCATCCCTTCTGGCTGAGCTAGGTATCAAGAGGTAGATCCTGAGCTAGTGAAAGCTGTCCTTGCCCCATCGAGCTATGGGTCTCACAACACAGCAATGGAGTGATAACAATTTACACCATCTGAGGATCTGCCTCTTGATTTCCACCTACACACTCTCTAACGTGCGGAGCCCCGGGTGGGAGGAATCAGGCTGGCACACAGGGGTGTGGCTCAGAGAAACGGGATAGAACTGAGACAGGAAAATCAGGCCGAAGAGGAGGAAAACTCCTGAAGAGCGAGATCCGCCATGCCCCCAACTCTCTGCCCAGCTGCTGACATGCACCCCCATCTGCGCCCTGCACTGACAAGGAGCCCCCACCATACTCCCCTGGCAGTGCCAGGGTGCTGCATTCGTGTGGCTGGTTCATTTCTGAAGGGAGGGAGGGCACTGGGGTGGAAAGCCCAGAGAGAGGAAGATCATAATCAACCCACCCAACCGCCCAGCTCCCCATACCTTCTGCTCTCCCCCACCTGCCCACACTCCACCTGTCAGCAAGCAGGGCCTGCAGCAGAGCCAGGCTCCGAGGAAGCTAATGAGCGCAGCTGGCTTGTCGAAGGCTGCCCAGTGAGTGGGAACAGCCAACAGGCCAGCTGTTCAGCCCAGCCATTGCTCACAACATTCGCCCACGGCGACGATAGCTCCTGCTCCTGTCCTGCCCCTGCCTTGCCTCCCTCCAGTAACCCAGTTCTGACCCTCAGCTACTCTGGCTCTGAGCACCGGGCATGATCACCCATGTCCCGGTTGGACCCCCTGGCACCGCCTTTAGGAGGACACCCCTGACACTCTCCGATTTTGTGCCAGCACCTTCCTCTGCACGAGCCTCAGGAGCCTGGGCCGGCGCCGCCCATGCACACCCTGGTGTGCAACGCACGAGAAGGCACATGCGGTTCTAGTGACAGGCCAAACCAGCGCCACACAGCACAAGCCCATGATCACGGGCCAGTGAGTCACACAGGGCAGAGGCCTCATCCTGCTATTGTTGGAGCGGGACGGCGGCCCAGGGTGGCCAAGTCCCGGGAATGGTTTTCTCCCCGCAGGAAGGCCAGGGGCCGGTGAGCGAGAGAGGGCCAAAGGTGGGTGGCTGTCCATAGGGTCCAACGAGGGAAAGAGCAGCAAGTCCGGAGGAGGGGAGAGAGCCCCATTCTCTGCTCTCAGATGTGGTCTAAGATCCCATCTCTAGCACTGGATTCATTGCCATGGGGATGCCCACACTGCAATCAGAGACGTGACGAAAGCATACGCAGACAGACCTGCGCTAGCGCAGACCTAGCTAGCACCAATCCCAATAGCAATGATGCTGCGGCAGCACAGACTTGCCACCCAAGTGCATACCCAGAGTCCAGGCTGGGCTTGCACAGCCCATACGGAAGCCCAGGCTGCTGGGGCTTCGCTGTGGTGGGTTCCCGAGCTAGCTAGGTCACGGCTAGCTTGGGCAGGTCTACCTGAGCTGTAGTCACACCTCTGAGCGCAATGTAGACAGACCCACAGACACACAGGCCAAAGGACCAGGAGCTTCCTTCCAGGGGATGAAGACTGGTCTCTCTCCTGGAGTTCACAGATCAAATGGGGTCAAGGCAGGAGTCGTGCCTCTGCCATCGAGTGGATGGATTCACTGTTTCTTTCAGCTGCAGCGAGGGGTTCCAGCCCCCCAGGAAGCACGCGGCTGCCCAGCACAATGTCAGTAGCACAGGCCCCGAGATAGGGGGCCCCCCCTCTTACCTGCTGATGGGCACTCGCCAGCTGCTCTTCTAAGGTTGCCACTCTCTCTAACGCGGCTCGCAAGCGCTCTCTCACCTGCAGGCATTCGAGACAATGGGAAAGGCTGTTACTCAGCTGCTGGGTGGGCACCGATGACGCCTCGACTCGGCCCGACCCCCTGCCCAGACCCAGCAATGCTGTGACCCAGGATCAAGCCCTAGCAGCAGGGTACTGCCCGATCATCGGCCACAGGCCAGAGGCGGGAGGGGCTGCAGGGGGAAAGCCTGGGGGTCACTGAGAGATTCGAGTCTGTGCTACTCCCACGGTGCCTTTCCACGGAGGGCTGAGCATGGGCATCAGATCGGATCCCCCACCCCCTGCGCCGCGTGAGCTCATACAAGGCATCTCATCACCAGGCTGCCCTGGAGCCCCAGCTGCTCAGACAGGGCCCAGGATTTTGCTCCCCTCTATATAAGTGGGCTACTCCCATCCCACTTGGCTCCAGCCCTCCCCCCGCTGCTAATTCTCCTCCTTTCTCCACCTCCAGGCTACCTGAGTTGGCTTTACGGAGAGAGCCGCACTGCCAGTGCCAGCACCCCCAGCCGCCCATCCGCATGCAGCAGTCTGGGGTCGGGGCGGGCTGAGCAGAGAGGTGCCCGAGGCCAGGATATCACTGGGGGAGGGGCCAGCGTCCCAACACCAGTGACAGGCACCCCAGCCTAATCCCATCTACCTCCCAACAGCCGAGCGCTCCACCAGGGTGCCCAGCCAGCGCCCCTCCCAGCTGCGCCCCAGGGATGTTTACACACGAGTCTGGACTGTGACTGTGCCATGGAGCTGTGCCCTGAAGAACCTGAACCGGGCCTGTGGCTACAGAGTAATAGGGTCACTGCCTCCCTGCCAGCTCCCCTGGGCTCTAGGGGGAGCCAGGAGTGCTTGGGGCCTGCTGCATCATTGCAGGGGAAAGGAGACAGTAGCTCGAACGGCTCCTTTGCCTGCTGGGCTGGGGGAGCCCCTGGGAGAGCAGGAGGGGTGCTGGTGCTGCAGGCCAGAAGAGGAGAAGCCAAGAACCAGCCACCAATTATGTCTCGGAGTCTCTGCCCCAGGCCAGGCTGGAGCAGCCTGGAGGCTGTTCTACCTTATCCCAGCTGGCAGAGGTCCCCAATGGGAGCAGCACAGGGCAGACGATCTGCCCCTGAGCACTGATGGAGGCTCCTTGACTTTCAGCCTGCAGGGACAGGACACCAGGCCTCTCAGATGAGCCAACTCCTTCCAGATGACTGACCCGAACCTGATCCCCCCCACTGCCAAGCCCCCACAGCTATCTGAGCCCTCCCAATTCCCCGGCCCCAGGGGCCGAACTGCTCCTCTGCTTCCCCGCAGCCACTGACAATGCTGAGACAGGCCTAGGTTTCCAAGACAAAAGTCTGCCCCCTGACCCACCAGGGAGCAGGAGGCCCCTCTGAGCAGGGCTGGCACCAGTCCTGGGCTCCCAGCTGGGCACCGTGCGGCCAGAAAGTTGTCCACAGCTTGGGGGAGTGCCGAGGACAGTCAGGACAGAGCAAAGAGCTGAACCCGCCTTGCCTGGCCAAGAGATAATCTGGGCAGTGGCGTCTCTCAGGCGGGCGTCGGTCGTTTAGGGTAATTCCGGGGGCACAGTCAGGGGAAAGGGGGCAATATTGAGAAACAGACACAGGATCAGTTCCTGTGAGCGAGGGGCTTCAGGCTGTGGACGGGTTTCCCAGGGGACAGGGTTTCTAGGACGTTGAAAACTAGACAGGAGGGATCCCTGCAGGTGGGCTCTGCCAGCCCGTCCGTCCCTAGCACAAGCAGCATACAGGGAAGGTGGGAGCTGGCGCTGCACAGTGCAAGTGGCTTTGAAATAGTGTTAAGCAAGCCAACGCCTGCAGCTCTCTGGCTGACCCACTTCCTCCAGGAGAGCGCCAGATAAAAATCCAGGGGGAGGGTGATCTGGCTGCCAGAACGCCCCAGAGGACTGCAGAGAGCCCTGCGGTCCCGCTCAGGGAAAGACGTCCTGCTGCTTAGAGAAAGGGAGGTTCGGCTTTGCACAGCTAAAAAAAGGAGGTGGGGAAAGGAATGGCTTGAGGGTTATTTCTGGGAGCTGCCTTCCCATAGGCCTCAAGTCCAGCCTTCTCCATCCATGAACACAGAGAGGGAGGGGGTTGGACGCTAGCCAGGCAGGGCCAGTGACAGCGCGGAGAGAGCGTCCCAGGTGCGGGGAAGCTGGCGACGGTAAGAGGGCAGGGCCCGCACTGGCTCCGGGCCCCGCTGCTCACCTTTTCATCCAGCGCTTTGTGATGTTCGAACAAGGACTTCAGCGCTTTGAGGACTTCCACCTCGCTGGAGACACCGGACGGGGACTGTGCCTGCCGCTTCACCACCGTCATCCTCAGCGAGCGCTCGTGTCTCGAGACCAGGCACTCCAGGTGCTCCAGCAAGAGCTGCAAGAGAGGAAGGGAGAAGCCTTCACCGCCTCCTGTGGCCCTGCTCTCCGGTCTCAGCCAAGGGGGCTCGACATGCCATTTCTTTCCTTCCCAGTTCCAGAGCACAGACCACGGTGGCACAATGCCCAGCAGTCCCTGTCTGGGCGAACAACCCAGCTCCACAGCACAGAGCTGGGCACATGCTTTACCGCCTGCCCAGTGCACAGTGGGGGCTACAAATGTGAACCCACTTATTACTGGGGAGGGAGCTCTGGAGACCCCTCCTCACCTAGCTGCAAAGACCAGGAAGCCTTTGGAGATGTCGCCCACGATGCCTGGAGCACCCACCCTGCCTTATGCTCACACCTGGGGAAAAAATATGATAAACGGCCAGCAAACACAGCCACAAAATCTCCATTGCACGCTCACCTCACCCCGGCCACTGAAAATAAACACCGTGCAGCTAACGGCCACACTACACAGATCCCTGCTGCACAGCGTCTTTGTCCCCGCAAGCTCAGGCCCCGGCAGTGTTGAGAGGGGAAGGGTAGTCTGAGCTGAGGGGCTGCTGCAGAAGTTCCTTAGCAAAGCTTTGGGACCGGGGCAGGGCTGGACCAGCAGTGATTTCTATAGCGTAGGACTGAGGTTCCTCTTCAGTGCTGTGTGGGGATCCAGGACAGTCAGAACGGGCCCGTATGGCAGTCCATATACTGCAGTGTACTAAGTATGAACTCAACGGGGTTCTAGAGAGATGAAGGCGGGTTCTGTTCCCAAGCCGTACAGAATGAGATCCCGCCTAGGAGGTCCCTAGGGGACAAACTGCAGAGACGTTCCCTCTCTATCACCCGCTTGCCCAGAACACTACAAACCAGAGCATACATGCAAGGGGGAAGATAGCCCAGGGCTTGCATAGCAATTGCTCCCACTCTGCCTAGCTCTAGCCGGTATCATTAGTCCCGGAGCTGGGAACCATTGGGGTTTTTAATAAGCACTTCAGCTCACATAGCCTTAGAAGCAGCCAGGTCTCAGGGCTAGGAGCAGACATTATTCCCCGCGACTTACCCTGGTGTTATTCCGCTCGGCTTTCAGCTCCGAAATCTCCTCTTCTCTCTCCAGCAGCTGCTCTCGACAGGCATTGAGTTCTCTTGTCAGCGTGGCAAACTCCTGCAAAAGGGCACAATGCTACCGCGAGCGGAGAGGCTGGGCGCTGCCCTGAGTGCTGGGAGGCTTTACAAAGCCCCGAGAGGAAATGCACTGTTCTGGTGCGTATCTGTTCAGACTGATGCATGACGAAGGCACAAGCAAGGCCCTGATCTGCTACTCTGGGGGCCTCCGACGCTGTTTAAAACCACAATACGGCCAGAATGATGAAAACAGCGAACTCCCAGCCAAACCCCAGCCTCAGCTCAACCAGACACACAGCCCCTTCCCAAGCAAAACTTCACCCTCCTCCAGAAACGACTGCTTCTGTCGGACTCCACCGTCTTTAGACTCCCAGGGGGAAAATGGGCCTTGCTGGGTACCCTGGCTGTTAACATGCCTGGTGGTTTCAGATGGATGCCCTGCCACCACCCCCACCTCTGTTAAACCAAGGGGGCTTCTAGATCTCCTCCCCACTCATCATGACTGCAGCAGTATTGCTCAGGGAGCGAGGCCAACTATCAATGCCAACTGTGTAGTGCTTTTTAGGCTAAAACCACCACCCCACTAACCAACCAGCAGCTAATACAGCCCCAGGGCACTGGCTCCACATGCTCCCTGTAAGGCGAGCCCCATTAGCCCGAGTTCCACGGTTCGTTGTACGTGCTCTGGCCAGAATTCACAACTGATCTGGCCTGCTGGCTCAGGTTATCCAGAGTGTGACATTGCATTCCATATTCCTTATGGAAATATGCTTATGATATGAATATGACATAACTGAGATATTCCTTATGCCACATAGCTCACGTGAGATATCCTTGGAAAGGTTCTGATTTACTGAATGCGATTATCCAATTTGTATCATTTCTGTATCTGACCTTAGGAATATTGACTATGTATCTGTATTCCAACTATGCTACTTTGGGTGATGCCCACTGCTAACGCTTCAGATACAATGATGGAAAAGCCAGACAGGGGGGATGGCCCATCAGCGAGGACAATGGACTGTGAAAAGCTTGGCCTTCCTGTGGACCCTCCATACTGTCCCTGACACATGGACACTGTGACCCTACAGAGTCAGGTGGTCTTGTCACCTGATACTAAAACATTACCTGGGACTTCTTGTAACTTTCCACTGTAAGGGAAGGGGGACAAACTAGGGAAACTAAAGGACTCCTGCCTTATGCAAATCTTATTTAAGGGTGGGGTGGAAGGCAAACAGGACTCCTCCTCTCCATGGCCTGTCTGCCCAAGAAGAAAGACTGCTGAAGGGAAGGCAAGGGGGGAGTCCAGACTGAGATAGGGGTCCAGTCTGAAAAGGAATGTAACTAGAACTCTGAACCACAGAAAGGTTGCAACCTGCCTGCAACAACATCTAGGGTGAGAAATACTATTTGTAACCAATTTCTTTAGTGAAACTAGCTTAGTTTACGTGTTTGATTTCATTTGCGTAGTAACGTGCTTTGTTCTGTTTGCTACCCATTTTACTACTTAAAATTTGCCTTTTGTAGTTAATAAAATTGGTTTTATTTATAATATAACCCAGTTTCTGTAATTTCTAACTGGGGGGGGGGGATGGGGGGAGAAGCTGTGCATACCTTCCTTCACATTGAGGGAGGAGGCGGATTTCATAATATACCTTTGGGTCTGCACTCCAAGGGAGGTGGACATCTGAGTGCTGGAGCAAGTCCCTTAAGCTGAGTCTTCCCAGAGCTGATCTGCAACTGGATGTGGCCCTGCCTGTGTTTGTGTTAGAGGAAGTTTTCAGAGCCTGGCTCAGCAAGACAGGTTAAAGGGGGCCCATGCTGGCAGAACAGGTAGACTCAGTGGTATCTCAGCACATCAGGTGGTTTCCCAAGGGGTCCAACCCATCACACAGAGAAGAGTTAATGGGGGATTCCGCTGCCCTGTCCAGCCTCCCTCTCCTACCACCAGCGGAGAACAATTCTCCGGAGATAATGGAAGCACTATAAACTCCTCTTGGTTCAGAATCCAACATCTGCAGTTTCTTCACCCACCTCCCTGGCTCCCCTGAAGTAACTGCCCTCCCCCGGCAGGACCCAATCGGCGCTCACATTGCTCACCCCGAGAGAAATGCAGGCAGCCCCATTTGCCGTCTAGACAGGAAGCAGCTCCAGGGCTCATATGGCAAGTGGTGCTGGAGCATGTTGCTCACAGCAGCTCCACTCAACCCAGCCCAGCCTCCTACACCTGTCTGTGCTGTGCAGGATGGTACTTCTATGGCCTCCATCACTGTAGTATCCGAGCCCCTTGCAACCTTTACCCCGTATGGCAGGGCAGTGCTGTATACCCATTGTACAGATGGGAAACTGAGGCCCAGAGAGGGGAAGTGACTCACCCAAGGTCAAACAGGGAGCCTCTGGCACAGTAGAGACCTGAACCTGGGTCTCCCAAGTCCCAGATTCCCACACTAACCTCGGAGCCATCTTTGCTCCCTATGTTGCATTTGACAATCTGGGTGTCTGCCTCTGCAGCATTTGAAGAGACCATGGAGAAATGACCATGCCAGCACCAAGGGCTGGAAGCAGCGGATCAAAAGAGCAAGACGGTCTGAACTGCGCTGAGTGCCCATCAGTACATCACAGTAAATCAGGCGTCCTCAGAGAGGGCAGAATCTGGTTTTTTTTACTGGGGGTCTAAACACTAGCCGAACATTTCGAAACACTGTGGAGAGCATTGAGTAAGGGCTGTCTCCACAGTTCCTCAGCTGCAGTCTGCACCCAGGAGAACAGCATTTGCCCAGTCAGCTCTCAGTAGGTCTGCTTGGCAGCTTTGCACCAGAACTGAACCAGTGGAGAGAAATACTGAACCGAGCAGCGCGCCCCGTCGTTGTGAGCACATTGCCCCCGGGTCCCAGGCTCTGCACTGGCTGCTGATGGCTCTCCGGGCGCAGTTTGAGATGTGGACTTTGAGCTATGGAGCCCTAACCAGCCCGGCACGTGCTCCAGAGACCGCCTCTCTCCCCACTCCACCTGCTTCAGTCAGCACAGGCACTCCAGCTGGGGCCCTCTCGGTTTACAAGAGGGGTCTGACTTTGGGCCTTGCACCTCAGCTTCGTCCAAAGTAGCCCAGATGCGTTGCCCTTTAGAACATCCTGCAAAGCCCATCCATTCACTCAGGCTTCTGGGGTGGGTGTTTGATGGGGGAGGGGCCTTTCTCTTGGTTACTGTGGGGGTGGGGAGTGTATTATTAACAAGGAGTGTTTCTTACAGAGCTGTCAAAAGTACCTGGAATAGGCACTTTTCCTCCACTGTATAATACAAAATCAGTCCACATATTCCTACGGCGGCTTCCTTGCAAACAGTGCAAGCCTACGTATGATCTTACTGAACAGGAAGGGAAAAAGATACACAGAAGCACCCGTTTTTAACCTCGCAGGGGCTTGGGTGAGAAGATTTTCTCCTTGGGAATTAAGATCAGCTATCCACAGCTTAGCCCGGACGAACGCTGCCCATTGCTCCTCTCTCTGGAGTCTCTATTCCATTCTATTGAGACTTTATAACATTCCCGGGGTACCCATCGCTCTGATCACAGGTCCAGAGGATCCCACTGCTCCTCTTCCTGCATTGCACTTGCCGACAGGCTAAAGGAGACACATGGAATTGGGAGCTCTTTGGAACAGGGACCATGGCTTTGCATGACACCTAGCCCGTGGTACTCTGATCTGGACCGGGGCACTACAGTAATAGCAATGCTGATTACTAAAAGGCAGACAGAGCAAGGACTGGCGCCCATCAGCGGATATGGAGGAGAGCACAGAGTGGAGGGGGTCTGCAGAAGACAGACCCCTTGATATGGGGCAGTGCACAGACACAGGATAATGCAGAGGGGAAATAATAGCGCAGGTGATCATTTGAGATGGCCCAGCCCGATGGTTCCCTTCCAACAAGGTGTGAATCCTTCCAGCCATCAGGCAAATTGTCCAAACAGGAAGTGCGTCGGCCCCCCTGATGTGCAGAGCAGGACTCGATGGGATTATGTTTTTATCTCACTGCTGATGCCCAAACACCTGACCCCGGAGAAGGCAACTATTCCCAGAGGGACTTTTTAATCTTGTTTTTTTCCTCTGTTCAGAATCTGATTAAGGCTCAAGCCCCTTTTAAACGAAGAACTGTTGACGAGGTGGAATGTAAATCAGGCACTTGGATCCCTCCGTCTGTGTCTTCTTTAATGTTTCAGATGCTTTTTTAATGTTTCAGATGCTTTTTTGTATCACTCAAGCCCGGGAGAGAAATCTGAAGGCTTAGTGCACATAACGAGTCCGGTTTGTGGGCACCTATTGGTGCACAGCAAGTCCTATCTAAATCTTTATTTTGCATCTCCATGAGGAACCGCCAGTGGATATTGGGAGTTCTGAAGCATACCACCCTCAGTATAAAACTTGACTGTTTATGCAATAGATTTTCTGCCTTTCCTACCTCTTCTTCCTGTCAAGGACTCTATGCTAATTGGGTGTTTTACCGCAACAGGTTCCAATCCAATCTCAGTTGCTTCCTGGGGTATCCCAGATGGCTTTTATATAACCGATAATGCCACTGGGTTTTTTAAACCAAGTGCCATGGGGATGGTGAATCCCGGCTCCCTGGTATCATACATGTATTTGGGACACGCCGGTGTTTTGTAGAGAGGTCCAATCAACAAACAAAACCACCAGGCTTGTGGACCTGCCTGCTTTTCAACATGAAGCCGAACTGGGCAACATGAAGCCGAACTGGGCAAATTCATCAACAATCCCCATTTACTACCAGACTCAAAAAAATGAGCCAGTCTCTCTTCGGGAGCTGGCTGCCCCACCAGAACCCATATCCACCCAACCTAGAGCCCCTCCCGGCAGACAACGCTTCCCCAGCGTCTCACTCTGTATATCCCCTATGGATTAAGCGAGACACTGAAAAGGCTGACAGCATGTGTGTGTGTGTGTCTCTCTCTCTCTGTTATGCAAGAGCTCAGAGAGCCAACAGCACGTGTGTTACTCCCTATGGATTACGTAGGGGCTCTGTGAAAGCCAACAGGCAGAAAGCATAGCTGTGAGACACGCCAAGGATGTTCCGAGGCTCCTAAGCATAGGAGTGTGAGGTTGGCACACTGATGGCTATTTCATATTTAAGGATACGTTTACAAAGTCCCTTAATACGCTGGAATGCACCTTGAGAAGAGTTTAGATGCAAACCACAAGCATCACTATAGACTGCCAACCCTTGGGAGTTGGGAAGTTCACAGCTCCCCGGATTTTGGGAGCCCTATCAAAAAATATCAGGGTGAATCTCCATAGCTGGCTTCCCAAAAATGTCAAGGCCAACTCTGGGCACAGGGACCTGAACACAACGCACAGCAATCTCTGAAGTGTGAAGAGGCCTGAAAAATTGTTCTGCAAGCCTACGCAAAAGGCAAAGGATGGCTCTGTCCAAGTGAGAGTCACGAGAATGGCAAATAGAACTGAACACCTTTGGCAATTCCCGGAATGGCTAATTGGGCAGGGAACAGTCAGTTGCCTGCTGCAGATTTCACTGGGGAACTTTATAAAGGGAGATGCACAAATTATCCCCCAAACCATCCCCAGCTGATGAACCCTTTGGAAATATGGTGAGTGCATGGCACACTTGCAATTATTATTATTTGCATTATGGTAGTGCCTAGAACTACCATAGACCATGCTAGGTGCTGTACAAACTCACAAAATTGCATACCCCAGTCACACCCTAGTCAGGCAGAATTACTTTGCCCATCACCATTACAGCTCCACACGGCAGATACCCCTCATGCTGGATACAGGCCATAACCCTGCAGAAAGCGATGCTAGCTGCAGCTGAAGTGGGGCACCTGGCTGACCCCCAAGCAGAACAGAAGTTCACACACTGTCTATTGAGTGATCAGCACTGAGAAGGCTCCGGTTATCCTTGTCTGGGCTGTGGCAAGCAGGGGAAGGGAGGACGCCGCTTACAGCGCAGTCCTAGGCTACACAATGCTGACAGCCTGAAGAGACTGGACCGCTTGCTCCAGCAAACCAATCCTTCATCCCGAACATCAAAGAGATTAAAACAAAATCTGTAGGACACCCAGACAGCTCCTGCCCCCAGTAAAATTAACACGCGCCAGTCGCAGCAGGACCCATGAGGGGTGCTCCGAAAACAGGGCTCACACTCGATCCCGCAGAAGGAAAGCAAGTCCATAGGCGCTGACTTCCACTGTTCCTGGTGGATGATCGACCCCACCCCCACCCATGGCCCTGCCCCTGCATCGCCCCGCCCCCATTCCATCCCTTCCCCAAAGTCCCCGCCTCCTCCCCTGAGCACGCTGCGTCCCTGCTCCTCCCCGCTCCCTCCTGGAAAGTCCTAAGCTCTGCCAAACAGCTGTTTGGTGGCGGGAAGCGCCGAGAGGTAGGCGGAGGAGTGGGGACACGGTGCGCTCGGGTGGGGGGAGGAGTGAGGTGGGGTGGACGGTGAGGAGAGCTTGGCTGTCGGTGGGTGCAGAGCACCCACTAATTTTTCCCCATGGGTGCTCTAGCCCCAGAGCACCCACAGAGTCGGCGCCTATGAGCAAGTCCCCTATCCAGGGCACAGCCGAGGCTGCAGGAGCCATCGTCCAAGTCTTACTCCTCGTTTGCGCCAGCCATTTGCTTCCCGTCATAATGTGGCTGAAAATGCAAGCGTTGCCATTGCACTCTGCAGAGCAGGAGTGAGGGACAATGCTTTCGGCCAGTGCCTCTCCCCGGAACTGCCCCACAGGGCCCAGGAAGGGACAAGCACCCCTTGCAGAGGTATAATCAGTGCCCATCGTGGCATTCGCCGGTGCCAAACTTGGGGCACTGCTTCTCCCCAGAGCGGGCCTAGGACACAGCCGGTGCACGGCTAGGCTGCAGCCTTAGCACCAGCTGGGAATCTTGTGAGGTTGGAGACGGGCTGGCCTCATTTCCCCACACTGGAAAAATTCTGTTCTATTCTTGGCGTCTCCTCTACCATCCCCATCCCATTCCTGCCTCCAAGGGAAAGCTCAGTCAGTTCCTACCCCTCCCTGGCCAGCATACTCACCCTCGCTCTCTCCCCCACATCATCCATAGAGAGAGGCTGACCCAGGCCTGCTGGATCTGATGCTTACCACTGTATCTCCTCTAGCACCCCTCCCTAGTGTGGAGTCTGGTGGAAAGGAACTTGGCAATGCAGCAGCGCATTTCCCCAGGGATAGGTGCATCTACTCAAGGCCGTGGGCCAAACTCAGGGGTGAGTCTAAGCTGGTGTAACTCAGCTTCTTCCAGCTCCTCCAGGGTGTAAGGGACACCACTTAGACTCCTGTCGACTGGTGCAGGGACTGTCTAGCGGCGCACATTGGAGTCCCTTGCTAACGTAGGCACCCCTTACTAAAGGGGCCTATGAACGTAACTGGGACTGTTCTACTGTGGAAGATCCTGAGTGCTGCGATCCAGCCTTGGAGAAGAGAGACTTCCAGGGGATGCGAGCAGAGTATGCGGTGGGCTCCATTTTGGGAGAGGAGCGGAGACTGCTTGATGGAGCGCTGTCCAAGCCAGGAACTGCGACTACACTGCTGCTAGGAAGCCAGGAGCTGCTGCGGCGAACCTGCTGCGGCTTTGACCGAACCGGGAGCCTCAGAGGCTGTTGGTGGCTTCCCTGGAGCCAGGGCAGAGACTGTTGCTGTGGCCAGAGCTGACTGAGGTGGGCCTGCAGTGGTTTGGGAAAGTGCTTGCAAGACCACTCCACCTCTTCTCCAAAGTGGTTGTTGATGTCTGGTTAAAACAACTCCAGTCTAACCCTAACCCGAATCCCAAATTTGAGTTGTTCCGCCCCTTGTTGCCTTGGCTAGACGAATTCACTGGACCAACAAAGTGCTATCCCCAGCTCCCAGCGTGCCCACACGAGCATCTAGAACTCTGAAACCCAGAAGAGTGCACACACTCGGGGGTGGGGTAAATGGGGGCGGGGGAAATGCAAGTTCGAGAAGTTTCATTTACTACGGTAAACTGTATTTGTTAATTGATTTATCGAACTGCCCCTGCAGATTTAAATTAGCGGTGACATTTAATCTCAGTCTGTTATAACGTTTTCTTAAATGGTTAAGTAAAGATGTGCTCACTCCAGTGTACACTATTGAGAATTGGGGGTTTTGATTTAGATCCATTGCAAAGATGAGCTCGGGTTCATTCCTGAAGGCTCCCAAGGCAAGCCCTTGAGTGTACAGGGCCCAGCCAGGTGGAGGCATGGCCAGTTTTAATTTCCTTTACAAGTAAAAGGACTGCAGCAGAGGAGTGGATAGAGGATTCCCATCCAGCCAACATCACCCTGGGATACTCAGGATCTCCTTTACTGTTGACATCAGGTGCCTGGGCATACAGGTAAGCGTTGCCTGCTCCCCAGTAACCCAGGGAGGAACTAACGTGTATCATCCTCATATACAGATCGCCTCTGAATCCGACCCATTGAGGGTGTGAGAAGGTGGAAATCAGAATCGAATACTTTACCATGCACCGATTTACACCTTCCAGTTAGTCCCTTTACTTGCTGCACGCCTCTTCTGGCCCCTGGGCAGGGGAGTTGCACCCATTGAGACTCCCTGTGGCTGAGATTCAGGGGGCCAAATTCAGAGGGGGCAGGTAAGGGGATGCATGCTAGGGGTGTCTACGTTAGTGTAAGGTATGTGACTTTATTGGAGCCAGATTCCGCTGTGAACTTGGCCCTTTGTGCCCATCCCGCGGCCGACACTTGGGAATAGTGATAAGGTGACCAAGTTGCAGCCTAGGTTTTCCTGGGGGCCTCATATAAAAAGGTCTCCTGCATCTTTCCTTTCTTTTCCCCTTTCTTTGAGGGTAGAGTTAAGAGTAACTGTCGCTGACCAAGAGCCCTTGCAGATTAGAGAACTGCGTGCCAGATCTTGTTCTGACTGTAGATCTCAGCTCGTGCATAGAAGGCTGGACTGTCACAAGCTTTCCAGTCTAAGCAGGGATACCTATAAGTGGATTAGAAAGTGAAACAGGGAGGCCTAATAGTGGCTCAAATTAAGAACGATTATAAACAGAGCTTGGAAACGAACCAAAAGGGCCCAAGGAGACCTGCCTGGGAGGGGACTCCCAGAAAAAGGCAGCTCTGGACATTCCAAATCTTCATGGCTCATATTAAAACCCAAAGTGCAGGTAAGTATAACTAGGCAGACGGAGCCACGAGCCCTAAGGAACCCGGCTCCATGGTTCATTGTTTCCCTCTCCGCACAATGAGGATAATGTGAAGTGCTTTGAGATCTACTGACAAAAAGTGTGATAGAAAAGCTAGGGAATATTCCTGTGCCTCACAGAACTGGTATTACCTCCATATATGGCACTGATGAGACCAGTACGGGAACACTGTGCCCAGTTCTGGTGTCCACACTTCCAAAAAAGACATTGAAAAAATGGAAAGCGTGCAAGAAAAGAGCTACAAGAATGATCCGAGGGCTGGAAAACCCGTGAGAGACCCATGACGCTTAGTCTTTTAGACTAGCGGGCCTAAGAGGCACCTTAAGCACAAGATCATGGATGATGAAGCTAAATGAAGTAAGACTGGAAATAAAGGGCACATTCTTACCTCTGAGGATAAATAACTAGGGCTGTCGATTAATCACAGTTAACTCATGTGCAAAATATACACTGATCACTTTATTATATTATTTTTTATTACAAATATTTGTACTGTAAAAATGATAAACAGAAATAGTAATTTTCAATTCACCTTAGACAAGTACTGTAGTGCAATCTCTTTATCATGAAAGTGCAAATTACAAATGTAGATTTTTTTTGTTACATAACTGCACTCAAAACAAAACAATGTAAAACTTTAGAGCCTACAAGTCCACTCAGTCCTACTTCTTGCTCAGACAATTGCTCAGACAAACAAGTTTGTTTACATTTATGGGAGATAATGCTGCCCATTTCTTATTTACAATGTCACCTGAAAGTGAGAACAGACATTTGCATGGCACTTTTGTAGCTGGCATTGCAAGGTATTTATGTGCGAGATATAAAAATTTTATTAAAGCTAACGTTAAAAAATTATATACTACATAGGTTGAGAAAAGAGTGTCTGTACATCTGGGTATAATGCTTAGATTATCCACAAATACAAAGTTTGTTTTTAAAGTCATATAATATATAGAGTACATAATCAGCAATAACTCAAATTTAGGTGAATATATTTAACAATACAGTTTAGATATTAGAATCCAAATACTCGGGTACATCACTCATGAAAAGTTGTACAGAGATTTGATTGTGGAAAGCAAAATATATCAATGAGTGGAGATTGTCCCTCAGTAATTGAGAATGAGGTAGGTTGTCCATTTAGAAAATACAATCCATGAGGACAGTATTTGTTACTTCCCTGACTGCACTTCTCATCGGCACTCCAGCTCATCCCTCCTGGTATTGCCGATGTCCCGTGATGTGTTCTATGTAGATGTCCCTCGACCACCTGATGGCGTCTGACACCATGAGTTGCCGCATCAGTAGAGCGTAGCGTTGACCGATTCCACATTCTCTCAGCACTCGCTCGTTACTGGGGTCCCATGCGCCTAAGGCTCTGATGATCAGTGCATGTGTCTGGACCTGGAACCCTTAGCTCTCAAGGTTTTGGCCAGAGGGGCATATTTCTCTACCTTTCGAGCTCGGGCATCGTGGAAGGCTGGTGTCCTGTTCTCGAAGGGCACTGCGACGTCCACCATGACGATCTTCTTCCGGCCCTCGTTGGTGATGACGACATCCGGTTGCAGTTGGCTGTTGGCTCTGGGGATGGCGGAGTTCACGGCAATGTTCCCTACGGGTGGTGAGATGGCTCTGGCCAGGCGATCTTGGATGGTGTTGCGTCACAGCTGCCAAGCTCTGGAATGGGGCTTGCAGCTACACAGGACGTGCGGTAGCGTCTCGTTGGCATAGCCGCACTTCCTGCATCACTTGTTCCGATTCCCCTGGCGGACGGCTCCGTTTAGTGGGACACAGTTGAACCGGGCCCTGTGGATGAACCTCCAGTTGGCAAATTGAGTGAAGCTGCCCCTGGGAAGGAAGTGGCTGCTGGCGTCCCACTTGCAAGTCACCTCAAATGCCTTGCCCTGGTCCATCTTCTGTTTCAGGTTTCCCACGTATTGGCAGCAGGTGGCATCCTTCAGGGTCCTCTTCAGCATGGTTCTAGCTCTTGGAGTGATGATAGTGTGATCTGTATTCTTCACCTGTGGCACCAGGACTCCCAGCTCCTGGCATTCCTCGCACCATGCTAAACATTCATGTGCCCCTTCATGTTTTGACCACCATTCAGACAGGCTTCCATGCTGATGATGCTCGTTAAAAAAAAATGTGCTAATTACATTTGTGACTGAACTCCTTGCGGGGAATTGCATGTTTCCTGCTGTTTTACCCGCATTCTGCCATGTATTTCATGTTATAGCAGTCTTGGATGATGACCCAGCACATGTTGTTCATTTTAAGAACACTTTCACTGCAGATTTGACAAAACACAAAGAAGGCACCAATGTGAGATTTCTAAAGATAGCTACAGCACTCGACCCAAGGTTTAAGAATTTGACTTGCCTTTCAAAATCTGACAGGGAGGTGATGTGGCACATGCTTTCAGAAAGGTTAAAAGAGCAACACTCCAATGCGGAAACTACAGAACCCAAAACAACGAAAAAAGAAAAATTAACCTTCTGCTAGTGGCATCTGACTCAGATAATGAAATTAAATGTGCATTGGTTCGCACCACTTTGGATCATTAACAAGCAGAACATGTCATCGGCATGAATGCATGTCCTCTGGAATGGTGGGTTGAAGCATGAAGGGACATATGAATCGTTCGCGCATCTGGCACATAAATATCTTGTGATGCCAGCTACAACAGTGCCATGAGAACGCCAGTTCTCGCTTTCAGATGACATTGTAAACAAGAAGCGGGCAGCACTATCTCCTGCAAATGTAAATAAACTTGTTTAAGCAATTGGCTGAACAAGAAGTAAGACTGAGTGGACTTGTAGGCTCTAAAGTTTTACATTGTTTTATTTTTGAGTGGAGTTATTTTTTGGTACAGAATTCTACATTTGTAAGTTCAACTTTCATGATAAAGAGGTTGCACTACAGTACTTGTATCAGGTGAACTGAAAACTATTTTGTTTTTTACAGTGCAAATATTTGTAATAAAAAATAATAATAGAAAGTGAACACTGTACACTTTGTATTCTGTGTTGTAATTGAAATGGATATATTTGAAAATGTAGAAGACATCCAAAACTATTTAAATAAATGGTATTTATTATTGTTTAACCATGCAATTAATAGCGATTAATTTTTTTAATCGTGCAATTAATCACAATTCATTTTTTTAATCGCTTGACAGCCCTGAAACAAACCCTTGGGAAAAAAAACCTTACAAGAGAGGTGTTGGATTCGTTGTCACTTGAAGTTTATAAATCAAGATTGAACATCTCTTTTCTACATCTCCAGTTCTACTACAAGCGGTAGGCTGGATGCAGGAATTCCGGGTGAAGTTCTCTGGCCAGTGAGCTGCAGGAGGTGTGCATTACGTAGGCACAATGGTCCCTTCTGGCCTTCAAATCGATGACATTATGAAACAGGTGCAACTTGTGCTGCTACACCTACTTTGGTTTCCACCTGGTTCACAGCACGGTAGTTTAACTCGATTCCTTACTGAGTTACACTGTATCACTATAAGCCCCGTTTAAATCTAAGGTTATGTCTTCACTAGCAACATCCAAACGCTGCCATGGCAGCGCTTTAACGTGGCTGTGTAGTCGCAGCACCAGCGCTAGGAGAGAGCTCTCCCAGGGCTGTAAAAAAAAAACTAAAACCCCACTCCCACAAGGGGAGTAGCTACCAGTGCTCAGGGGGGTGTTTCTTCCTTGCACCAGCCCTGCGCCCCCCCCCCCCCGCGCCCTCCCCGCAGCTAACACCACCCCCCCGCACCCTTCCCCCCCAGCTAACACCGCCCCCCCGCACCCTTCCCCCCCAGCTAAAACTGGCCTCTCCCCCTCCCCTCCCCCGCGGCAGCCAGCCTCCCCACCCCTTGCAGGCCGCAGCTCAGCCTACTGCCCACGGCCAGCCACCCCCCCGGCTCCCGGCTCAGCCACGGAGCTGGGAGGGCGGGAGGCAGCCGCGGTCAGCCGCCCACCCTCCCGGCTCCGCGGCTCAGGCGGGAGGGCGGCAGCAGGCCAGCCGTCCCCCCGGCTCCCGGCTGAGCCATGGAGCCGGGAGGCAGCCACGGCCAGCCACCCCCCCTGCTCCCGGCTCAGTTGCGGAGCCGGGCGGCAGCCGCAGCACAGCCGGGAGCGGGGGGCGGCTGGCCGCGGAGTTGGGTGGCGGGCGGCAGCCGCGGCCAGCTGCCCCCCGTCTCCCTAGTGGGCGCACCGGCCCTGGCCACAAATACATTTAAGCTGGAAATTAGAAGAGGATTTCTAACTGGGGAGGTTCTGGAACTGCCTCCCAATATGAGTCGTGGGGGAAAACACAGCTGGGTATAAGATGGAGCTTGATGCGTTTATGAACGGGCTGATATGATGGGATTGCCTGAAGGGTCCCTCCCAGCCATATGGTCTGAACTTTTAATCTAGACAAGAACATTAAGAAAGCAAAGTGAAAGTACTCCCAAGTCAGGGAATGCGAGAGTTAAGGCTGCCCGCATAACCCTAACTCTGCCCCTTTGGGCATACGCTTTCTAATATAGCTACATCTTGAGATGCTGTAAATCGGTGTAGCTCTGCTGAAGTCAATGCTGAGGCTCTGGCCCAACAGGCCTTAGCTACACAAGCATGTTTCATCTTTCCCACAGGTCCCTTGCCTCACTCAGTGATTTGAAGTGAGTGAATTAGCCAGAGCTATTGCAGATATGGGCCTTGGTTTTGGCCCAGCTCGGTCTCACTTTGAGTCTGCAGTAAATCCAGATTTACACCAACGTAGCTAAGAGAGAATCCAGGCCCCCTGGGGACAGGCTGGGTGGTGTGTAACAAACTAAGCAGGTGCCCACTGAACACGGGTTAAGTCTTGGTTTACAGTGTATCAACTTCTCTGTACGCTTGCCCAATCACCCTGGGACCAGAGTCCCATGGGAGAGAGAAATGCTCCTTAGCTCCAACTGAGCAATGGATGGATGTGAGCGACAGATCTTCTCACGCCAGCCCATTTCTCTGTATCCCCTGTAACAGCAGCCCAGGGAGTGCCACACATCCTACAGTAACTCACAGCGATGCAAAGGCCCTGGGCCCAACAATGCCGCACCGTGTCTGTCACGGACCCCTGGGTAAAGCGCACCCATTCGGATTCCCACCCGCACTGCATGGGTGTCAGTAACAAGGTGCAGGGCAGGGTGAGCATCAGGCCCCCTGGCTCCAGTTCTCTAGCCAGCACCTCAAACATTCCAGCACGGAACCCGTCTTAACAGAGAGATCGTCCAGTGGGCGCTTTCTACCCGCGATCCCGTTCTCCAGCAGGCCGCACATCCCGGGCAATCGCAGCAGTTGATGGCTGAGGGAAGTGATATTACGGAAGCCGGGGGGTGGGGGGGGTGGGGGGGTTTCCAGTGCCTCCAAATACGTGTGTTGTCCTGTTTGAATAAAGTTAATTTCATTCCCCTCTTATCTGTGCTACTCCCTTTGTCCACCGGCTCCTGTGCATAAGCCTCTATGGTTCCCTTCCCCCTGCACATGCTGCCCTCCTGCCTGGTCCTTCTCATCCCTTGCTCCAGCTGCCAGGTCTCCTTCTGTCCCAGACATTCCTCTCTCACTCGGCACCCCAGCCCGCTAGGCTGGAGGAGGGTTAGTGGTTCCATTCCTGTTACTTACTATCTCCAATCTCTTCTCTTCTCCTCCCTCTCAAAAGGGGCAGCAGACTCTAGTGGGCTGGCAGCTCTGTCTTATTCCAGCTGCTTCTTCCGCTGTCCCAAGATCTTTCTTTGCAAGGAGCCTTCTCCATGGACCAGCAGTAATGGCTCTGCACATCACAGCTCGTTCTGTCCCTCTGTGATGGAATTTAACCTTAGCCAGTGTGGAAAGATGGGCCTGCGGCTCCTCTGAGCATGCTCTGGGCCCCGGTCAGAGGGTTTGCTGATGTCAGGGGTGGATTTAAAGTGCCAAAACCCCTAGTCAGATTCCTGAGAACACAGGAGAGGCCCTGGGGAAAGGATACAACTTGCAATTTTAAGACACAAAATTTAGGAAGGCATCTATTAGACAAGAGCCATCTTCTCGGTCTCCAAGCGTCGCCTGCAGCATGAAGGAGAACGTGGCACCATGTTTCTGAAGCAAAGCTAAAATCCGGCGTCCCTCCGTGGCAGGAGCACTTTGACTTGATTACCGCCATGGATCTCAAGGAATAAATTGGATCCCGCTGCGCGATTACGCTCATTTCAGGCCCCTAATTGGAATGATTGTTTCTGACAGGCCTGCGTTGTGAAGAGAAGGAGAGGCAGGAAGGCTGTTTATTCTGGGAAATCAGCGCTATTGACTTGGCATTATGTGGGGAACGGAACGTTTAGAAAAGGAATCTGTCCAAAGCCATCTGTACCATGGCTTTGACACTTCCATTCAGTTCTAAGCCTCAGACGGCCTCTAAGGCACTCTCATTCTTCCACGGGACAGGAGCCCTGCAGGTATGGGGCAGTCTATTCTCCCATCGCCTTATGAGGTTCATAAAGGAGCCAATCTCGAACAAAAGAAAGGTTTGGCTCTGGTGCTTTTCATCACTTAAGTCTAACACCCAGGCCCAGTAACATAGCGAATAAATGTTAAGAGAAAACTCAACACATCTAGGGGATAACGCAACCCAGAGAAATACGTGGTATGGACTTATGATGAGTAAATCTTGCCAGACAAACCAAGGTTCTCTTCCTGGCTCTGCCACTGACCTGCTGGGTGATCATGGGCAGGTCATGGCCCTCTGATGTGCCTCAGTTTCCCCTCCCTCACACTGTGTGCCTTGCCTAGACACATAGCTATAAAGGGCAGGGACTGTCTCTTACTCTGCCTAGCATAATGGAGCCCTGATCTCATCTGGTATTGCTGTAACAGAACAGTAGTAATAATAGCGATGGATGAAGGGAACGTGGTAGACACCTAAGAGGATATATTGCCAAACGGGCTCTGTTCATGCCCAGAACACTCGCCTATGAGCCTGCTCTCCGCAGAGATACAGGACGTAGTCTCTGACCCCCAGGCACTGCCACCTCTTCAGAAAACATGACAGGTGAGGGTTGTAATGCTCAAGTGAGCAGCGGAGGACGAGTGCCGGTCCATCTCCTGGGCTGGAAGGGGCCCCGCGTCTGTGCCATCCCGCAGGGCTGGATTTGCACCGCTGGGTCCTGCTGCCACCTTGCTCAGAAGAGAGAACCACTGGTGCGAGGTGTTGCCACGCCCTGCAGCCCCAGATCCCCACGTGGCTCCTCCCTGGGGCTGGTAGGAGCTGAAAACCAGGGGCTAGGCTGAGAGACAAGGTCAAAGAGATGCTGCCGCTGGTGTAGCATTGCCTGTCTCTCACTATACAGGAGAACCTCGGAGTTATGAACACCAGAGTTACAAACTAACTGGTCAACACACACCTCATCTGGAACCGAAAGCATGCAATCAGGCAGCAGCAGAGACAAAAGCCCCAAACCAAATACAGTACAGTACTGCGTCAAATGTAAACTACTAAAAATATAAAGGGAAAGTTTAAAAAAAGGTTTGACAAGGTAAGAAAACTGTTTCTTTGCTTGTCTCATTTAAATTAAGATGGTTAAAAAGCAGCATTTTTCTTCTGCGCAGTAAAGTTTCAAAGCTGTATTAAGTCAGTGTTCAGTTGTAAACTTTTGAAAGAACAACCGTAAGGTTTTGTTCAGAGTTAGGAACAACCTCCAGTCCAGAGGTGTCCGTAACTCTGAGGTTCTACTGTAGTTGGTGTTTTTTCTTCAAACCCCAACTCCTGCAGGCAGGTGATGACACGAGTGTCTCATCTTGCGTTCTTCCTAGTCCTGGTTGCAGAGAAAAGCTTGAAAATATGACCTGAGCGCACCCTGAAGGCTCACAAACCAGATGGCAAAGCAAAATCTCAACAGTGATTTTGTTTAAGCCAATCTCATGATTGGTGGGGGCTGACTCGTGATTTTTGAACGCTTGGGGTTGGTGATGCTGCTCCTGAGCAGCTACATGAAAACTAGAGAGGATATGAGGAAGCGAGAAGAGATTGGATATGGATTCACGGCCTATAGGAACAGGGAGTATTTTAAACTTTCCAAAGTTCCCCTGCTCAGGTGCAACTCAGACACTGAAATAACACACGCCTGTCCCCTTTGCTAGAACTCTCTCCTCATTTCTAGGACTACAGAGGGAATCAAAGTTTCTGCTGAGCTTCTCCAGCGATGGGAGAAGCTCAGCCAGTCACAGAAGCAGAAGAAATACCATGTGACTTCAACCACCTCTGTCTTCTTTTCTTAGCACGACACAGTTTTTTTAACCTTTCCCTGCAGCTGTAGGTCAGTTTTTCTAAAGCTTTGGTGAATTTTGTTGCTCCCCCTGGACTCTCTCCAACCTGTCCACATCTTCCCTAACGTGTGGCACCCAGCACTGGACACAAGACTCCATCTGAGGCCTCACCAGTGCCAAGCTGAGCAGGACAAAGACCTCCTGTGTCCAACACACGACACTGTTTGCAACCAAGTTTTCACCCAGCCCAGATGAAAAGTTTTCATCGAGGACGAGGTGCACCAGTGGCCCCATCTAATATTGGAAATCTACTGTAAAACACCGCAGATTGGGACTTTTGGCCGATCAGGATTATTTATCGTTTGGATTGCAGCAGCCCCTAGGATCCCAGTCATAGACCTGGGCCTCGCTGTGCTGGGGCAGTACAGACACAGGACAAAACGACAGGTGACACAGTGTTTTCACCTTGCCCTTTAATTCCCACACAAAGGCCTGACTCTGGGCTGTACGCGGGGTGCCTGGAGGAGCATCGTCCACTTCCAGGTGGCAGATCTGCCCCTGGGAATAAACTCTAGACCCGGCAACGAAGCACAAACAGGGCCCAGGTGCAGCACTAGAGCTAGCCGGGGGAGCAGGTTCAGCTTGGGCAGGACCTACAAGCCAGTGCTGTGCCCAGCTGTCACCGCTTGTGGGGAAAAGGCTCCGGCAGTGAATGCCCCCACTGCAAGTATATGCAGCAAACGGGCTCAACCAGGAGCCCGTTAGTACATGAGGGACCCTGCTGCAGACACATGCACGGAGCAAGTCTGACAGCCTGCAAGGGTCTGCAGAGCCAGGAAAGGGGAAGCCTCGGGCAGGAACCGAAGGGGGTTGGGAGCAGCCTGATACAGGGAGAAGGCTGACATGCACTGAGCCTCACTCCAACCCTGCCTGGAAGCCAGCGGTGCAGGCTGCAGGAGCAGAGAGGGGCTGCTGCCATCAGCGCTCCGTCATTAACCCCAGGAAGGCACGGAAAGGCAGGCCAGGGCAGAGCTTGGAAACCAGTGTTTTCAGCCTGATTAAGTCACATTTTGCCCTCCCACATGAATAAATAAATCATGTAAGAAGCATTAAGGCAGCTTAGTCTCCCCGGGACATCGCACAGCAATTCAGCCTTTTGGGGGCCCTGGCACGCCAGCGAGGATTAGGAGAACGACTCCAACGCTTCGGCGGCCCTTTGGCAGAGATCGCTGCCGGGGCTCGGACACGCGGCATCTGGGAGCTTCGCGCTGGCGCCGGCCCTGAAGCAAGGGGCAGCCACTCAGTGACAATCGCAGACACCTCGCAGCAGCGCAGGGAGACAAGACGTAAAGGAATCGCGTCCCAGCCCCTGGGAGGGGCCAGGGGACACAGGGGCCCCGCCCACCCCCTTACACAGTCCCCTCGCTCCCCGTCCTGACCCTGTCTGCATGGGGTGCATCCTCCCATCAACCCCAGCCCTGCCCCCTATGAACAGAGAACACACCCTGACCCAAACAAGCAATCCAGCCGCAGGGATGAATGCCCAGAGCCCGTGAATTCCTGTGTGGGAAGGCAGGCTGCTCCTTCCTCGCAGAGCACACCTAGGAGCGGGCAGAAAACCCAGCTGCCCTGCTCTGGCTCAGGGCAGCAGCCTGTCTCCTGCCAGCCCCACACACCCTTGCTGTTATAAGAGCAGCCAGGGGAGGTCATGGGCATGTAGGCATCTCTGACTCTCCTCACATGACTTGTTAGCTGCCTGCAGCTCGGCCGGAGCTGCCTGCCTCAGCCCTGATGCTGGGGGGCATTGGGTCCCAGATCAATATTCCCCTTATTTCCTACTCCCAGCACAATCCTGCTGTATGGAACGCAGGCAGCCTGGGTGCTGCGCCCAGCACGCCCATCCGCAGAGAGCGCCCACTGTCAGAGGCGAGGGGAGCAGCAGTGGGCCCCGGAGAGAGCTGGGCAGAGCTTCCCCCATTGCATGCCATGGGCAACCCCCACCTGACCCCTCTGTGAGCCAAGGACTCCCACGCCTCACCACAGCACAGGACAGAGCCTCCCCCTCACCTGACTGCACCGTGAGCCACAGGTGCCCCCCCACCTGAATGCAGCAAGAACAAAGGGTCCCCCCGACCTGAATGCGGTGCCAGCTAAGGGTGCCACCCCCTGAACATGGCACCAGCCAAGGGCCACCATAAGCCTGCCAAGAACCAAGGCCTCCTCTAAAAACGTCACAAGCCAAGGGCCTCTCCAAACGTATCCGAAATGTCCTGGGGGCTGGTGCTCCCTGGCCAGCAGCAGCACAGGGGCTGCAAACACAGCCAGAGACCCTAGGGTGGGGGCTCCAGCCATCCTGGCATTCACAGAGGAGTCATCTGTGCCCATCACGGTCCAAGAGGGGGGGTCTCTCGTGGCCTGTCTCCCCTCCAGACATGGAGCCTGGCAGAGAAGGAACTCTGAGCACAAAGGGGGAAATCGGCGGGTTTACCCAGTGGAACTGATGCCCGTCGATGAGGCTGATGCCCCGTTTATGCCCTAAGAGACCAGAATCCCCCTACTCCAGAAGTGCAGCTATTGTGGCACCTTTCCCGGGAGGGGAGCCCTGCTTACCTGGTACATGTACATGCTGACATTAGTCCCATTGGGTAGATGAATCGTTACGGATTTGTTCCCTGCATTCATGCCGGGGAATCATCTCCTGCTGGAGCTGTAAATCCAAGGCTCTGCCCACCTGCGGGGAGAGCAGGTGCTAGCCCCCCTGGGGGGGCCCAAAGGTTAGCGAGACCCGGGGCGCTGGAAGTCCAGGCACGAGGAACCGCTCCGAGACGAAGGCAGCGGGGGAGCTGCTTCGCGTCGAGCCTGCCTGTCTGCGCAGGGGACGGTGCGCTGGGGTGCTGGGAAAGGATCAGCAGTGCACTCGGCAGGAGGAGGCATTTGGAGCTCGCAGAAATTCCCCATCTGCTGCCTGCCCTAATCGTTCCCCTTCCCAGGGTCGGAGGGAGCCAGCCCCATGGCTGGGACGGGGAGCCGCGAGTAGGAGCCCGCAGCGGGGGGACCCAGCGGACGAACCCAGAGGAGCGCACAGATGCACAGAGGCCCTTTGCAGTGACCTAGTTTGCTCTGCTTCGCTTGCATGTTCCCTGTGCAGAGACACGGAGGAATCGGAATTGGAGCAAGAACGGCAAGTAAATCCGCACAGCCCCTTAATCCGGGAGCGGCTGCAGCAGCCTGTGGGGTGGGCAGCGCTCGCCATCAGGCTGACCTGGGATGCTCTTGCTCCAGCTGCCCATCATGGATGGGCACCGCGGCCCCTCGCCCAGTTGGGGGAGAGGTCACAGAGCCCAGGAGGAGTGTGATGGGGCATAACCCCACTGGTGGATGGGGGCAGCATTTTGTTCAGCGGAGGACAGGGACGCAACCTAGTGGGCATCTGTCTGGGCTGGGCCCCACAGGCCAGCTGGAGGTTTGCCAGGGTGGGGGCACAAAGGACCATGGGGCACCGAGCTCAGGCAGTCGGCTGGAGGCAATCAGAGGCTGCGGTCAGCTAGTCCAGCTCTTGCTCCCCAGCCTGGCATGAAGCGCCAGGCTCCTGTGGGATCCAGGATCAGTCCAGTGCCATGGAGCAGGGCCCTTCCCTAAGAGGCATTTCCCTCTGTTTCTTCGGGGCATGCAGTGCCCACTGAAGGGTGAGAGGCCCCTGCCCCCAGACACTGTGAGCCAGCTGCCAGCCTCCAGCCCCAGCCTATGGGGCAGCATGGCCCTGGCTTTATCACACCAGGTTCATCCAAGTTGCCTCCCCAGGATCTAAGGTCTTTGCCGAGATGGAGCCAAATCCCTGGCGCTGGGATTTCGGGGGCGGGAGGGGAGGGGCACGAGGGTCAGGGGTGCCGATGCTGGAAGAGAGTCAGTGAGCCAAGGTCCAGCCAAACACCCCTGCAGGGGAGGGGCCGTCCCTCCAGCCAGCGCTAGTGACTCTGCAAAGCCCAGCAGTGTCCAGACATCTACCGCAGCAGCCTAGCTGCCCCTCCCTGGTGCTTTCAGTGCCTGGGGCTTCACAGACAGGAAACCCCTTGGGGCCTCACAAGGTCCGGGCCGAACGCTGGGAGGCACTGAACGCGCACAGCCCCCGCTGACCGCAGCAGCTCCCAGAGCTGGCCTGGCCAACGCTAGCAGCAGGCTGGTGGGGAAGGGAAGCCGAGGGTCATGTGGTTTGAGACCCGCCATGCGCATGGCTGGCTGGGCCCGTTGTTTGCGACTGGTTTGGACAGCACATGAAACCAGCTGAACAAGGGCCATGGCCTGGCGCTCACCTCCCATGGGGCAGCTCAGCAGGACTGGCTCAGCCCATTAACACCTACTGGACACACCTGAACTTAAACCCGGCCACGGTTAGAAAGTGACAAGGTCCCAGCTTGGCCCAGGCCCCCCTGAGAAGGCCAAGCCCAAGGCCCCAGGCTCCCCAGGTGAGCTGTCTTCCCACTGTGCACCCATCCCAGGACCCCTTGCCAGCTGTGCCCTCCAGTCACACCCCAAAAGCGCTTGTTTGTGGGGTTCCCCATCCCAATAACTCCCACCCATCCCTGGGACGCAGGCATGTCCTATACAGCTCACCATGCTGCATGGGGCATGTTCCACCTGCCTGTCGTGTCCTCCAGACCAGGCTTACTATGTCCCACCATGCCCCCCAAGGCCCATGCACAGCCCAATATCGCCCTCACACCATGCTGGCAAAGCCTGCCCGTCACTGCCACGCTGCCCAGGACTCCAGCTATGCCAGAGCACAGGGTGAATCCCAGTGCGACCTGCCACTCTGTCCTCAACACGTCCTGCGACAACCAACCCTTAGTGCTGCCCTTTGCCCGGGCACCTCCCGGCAGAGCCGGCTTGCCATGCTGCCCAGGGTGCCAGCTGATCTGGCGCACAGCTCAAAGCACGTGTAGATCAGACGCCGTGGTGCCAAGAGCTCTGGGCATGAGCTTTCTCACCATTCATTGAAATGAAATAATAACGAGCAACAGTAGCCCAGCTGGGATGTGGTCAGCAGGTGAGGGGAGCCCGGCTCGGAGAGGGTTAAGGAGCCCCCCCTCAGCAGACAGCAAAGGAATCAGACAAACTGACTGAGCAGCTCAGACTCCAGCGGACTGCAGGCCAGTGCCCTTCACCAGTGGAGCAATGGTTCAACCAGCCGCCCCCTTCACAGCGCCTGCCAGCCGCCTCCGGGATCTCGACTCGACTGAAGCACCACCTACTGGCATTAGCCGCCCGTTGCAATAGCCCAGATACTCCATGAGCATCGTTACCCCACTGCTAGAGCAGCTGCCAGCCACGCCCGAGGGCGAACAGCCTCAGAGGTGGAGTTTGGGCAGCCACCAGCTGGGCAGCGCTCAGCACCCAAAGGAAGGGTGGAGCCCCCTGAGATCAGGAGTCAGAGCCGGACTTTTTTGAGGGGTGGGGTGATCCCTGCTGGAGGTTTGGGTGGGGGGTGCCATTTTCCAGGCTATGAACTGGTCCTTGCTGCTTCAGGACCACCTCGGTTTAAGCAAGTGGTTAAAATAGCGTCGGCCTGAGAATCTGCCACGCCCGCCTTCCCTCCCAGGTTTACGTGGCCCGAGGGGGCTGTGAGGAGCGATGAATGGTGCGGCGCTGGCAGGCCAGACGCCAGCTCACTCCAAAGGCCCTGTGTCTCAATGGCCCACTGACAGATACCGCTGGGGCAGTGCGAAGCACCAGACAGGAGAGACACGCTAGCGAGTGTGAAGGGCTCCAAAGAAGATTGAGTTTCACTGCTCTGTGTCCCTTGTGACAGAGGAACAGCCCTCAGGAGTCGGAGAAGGCCAAGCCCAGGGCCCCTGCTCTGCTCTAGGAGGGAAGGGAGGCTACTCTCAGTGTCTCTCTAGGCAGGACCTAAGCAACCCCCCGAAGGACGCAGAGCAGGGCTCCAGCCCCCGGCTCCCTCCACCCCCTGCAGTCGTGCCCTGGCCAGCCAAGGAGGACATGCTCTCTTCCCCACGGGAGATCGGGGGTGGGTGAGGAGCAGCCGCCGAAGGGCAGAGGTTCCCAGCCACAGGCTGGGCAGAGAGAATCATGCAGAAACCCCACAGTGGGCAGGGAACAGCCCTGAGACCAGCCAGGGAGCGGAGAGGCCGCAGGCCAGGATCCCCAGCATCCCTGGAGCTGGGGCCCCCACAGGAGACAAGGGAGGTTAGCACCCCCACACCCTTTATAACAGCGCCCCCTGCTGTTGCCAAGTGACCCACCCCAGCAGCCGAACCAACCCACTCTGAGCCCTGCCTGCGAGTCCCCCCAGAGAATCCCAGCGAATCCCATCCCTGCATCCCTGGAGCTGGGGCCCCCACAGGAGACAAGGGAGGTTAGCACCCCCACACCCTTTATAACAGCGCCCCCTGCTGTTGCCAAGTGACCCACCCCAGCAGCCGAACCAACCCACTCTGAGCCCTGCCTGCGAGTCCCCCCAGAGAATCCCACGGCGAGGCCCCCTGGGCCGGGCTCCGATAGTGCAGGTTGGCTCAGGGAGGGCTGTGCCGCTGCTCTAGGCCCAGTTCCTCGTGCCAGCGGAGTTCAGATTGCACGGCTGCGCTGTGTGGGAAGCGTGCCCCTCACTCCACTATGCCTGGCTTTCCAGCATTTGAAATTCAACTCTCACCCTACAGAACAGCCATAGATCCCCGGACATTGCCCCGTGCAAAGGGCTGAACTCCGCAGCGGGACAGCAGGACCTCGTGGCATCCCCCCAGACCTCCATTACAACAGAGCACAGGCAAGGCCTAGCAGGCCTGATGCACTGTCAAGGAGACGCTGCAACCCAGCTGCAGGGGCCAGAGGGACAGCTTCAGGGTCCGTGTTTCTCAGTCGCACCCAGGGTCTGATCCTGAGGGGTGCTCAGCACCTGCGGGGCTCCCACTGAGGTCACGGCTCAGGATCAGGCCCAAAATAAAGAAAAATAAACCACGTGTCCCCGCTGCATGTGTTCAGGAGGTGGAGAGGTCAGGGGTGCGGGAGCAAGGATTGTGTTAATTCACACCCCCCCCGGGTAATGCAGGACCATGGAAGGAAGGCCTACTGGGTGACCTCAGGTCAGTCATTGCCCCTCTGTGCCTCAGTTTCCCCATCTGTACAACAGGGATAATAATGCTGGCCTCCTTTGGAGAGCGCTTTGAGTTCTCTTGGTGAAAAGGACGATAAGAAGAACCATATCCCCATTTCCTCTTTCAGGGAGTGAAGAATTGTGGGGAGCAGGTGAGCAGGAGCCCAAGAGTTTGAGGCTTTTGGGGCCCTGTCATGGTGGACAGCCACCATCTAGAAGCCAGGTACGGACTCACACACACCTGGAACCCAGCAGAGCCAGGACAGCTGGGGGCAGGAATCCCCTAATGTTCCCAAAAAATCACCCAGGACCTAAGCCCTAGTAGTTCTGTTAGGTGGAAGATACCCTGGTAGTGTTTCCCCAGGTGCGGAGCGGTTTTGCCAGCTGACAGAGCCCTGGGATGTTCTAACCTGGCTAATCATGGATCTAATGCCCCAATTTCCAGAGGTGCTGAGCAGCTATAGCTGGCCCTGAAGCCAGGGGAAACGGCAAACACCGCAAAGATCCAGCCATTACATCATTAGCTTGGCTCACCTTGGCTGTTCATTCTGCTCCAGCAGTGGCAGTGCCCTCCTGAGTCGATGGGGAGAGGCTAGGGTGACCAGACAGCAAGTGTGAAAAATCGGGACGGGGGTGGGGGGTAATAGGAGCCTATACAAGAAAAAGACCCCAAAATCGGGACTGTCCCTATAAAATCGGGACATCTGGTCACCCTAGGAGAGGCCAAGGTGGTCTAGTGGTTAGAGCAGGGGACTGGCAGACAGGAACTCTGACAATTGCCCACTGACCACCATGGGCAAACCACATTGTTCTCTGTGCCTCAGTTTCACCACCAGCTGCTCCCTCCCTCCCAGGAGTGTAGGGGCAGGTTAGTCCATGGGCTTGGCTACACATACACTTAGTTCGCAGCAAGCTGGGGTGCGAATCTACCCCACACTAGCCTGCTGCGAGCTAAGTGTCCGTGTGGACCCTGCAGCCGCACTCCCGCAGTACCCTAGTGTGCTTTAAATCTACCCGGCTTTGCAACGGGCCATGCTTTGGAGTTATAACATGCTGCCTCAGATCCCAGTCCTGCTCCCGGGGCAGGGGATGTGCACATGGGTTCCACAGGTGAAGCAGCGCGATTGCCCCTTCAAACTTGCCCTCTCAGGTTTATCCTAAACGTCTTGAGATGTCAGCCAGTGTGTTAGATCCCCAGTCAGGGGTGACAAGTTCCTCATCCAGCCCCAAAGCTCCCTGTCCAGCCACCCCCAGAGCCCTGCCAAACACACCATCCGACATCGGGGGCATCAAATGCCACCCAGACCACCAGTCTGCACGAGGGGCCAGCCAAGGAACAAGCCTCATTTTCTTCCTCCTCAGACCTTGCATATTAACCACTGTTCTCTTCTGCTAACATTTTGCTTGATTTTCTCATTTCTATAACCCAGGATCTGCAGCCAGGACTCATTGCATCGTGCAGCTCATTATGCCCCAAGATTTAAGTCATCTGGTGGCAGATGGCCAATTTCTTTTACCTAGATCAGCAGCCTCCCTGTGCACTGTATGTGCGGTGTGTCCAGCTGAACAGCTGCTATATGGTCATAAGAAGAGGGCACTGGTCTGGGAATCAGGAGACCTGGGTTCTATTCCCAACTCAGTCACTGGCCCCCTGGGTGGCCTTGAGCAAGTCACTTCACCGCTCTGTGCCTCAGTTTCCCCACTTGCACACTGGAGATAATGATACCAACCTAATTTGTAAGGCGCTTTGATAACTATGGATAGAAAGGGCTACAAAAAGGCTGGGTGTTGTTGATATTAAATATATATTTGGGGCCTACAAAAATATCCACTAACCATATTTCATTCCCTGCCACACCCGCGTTTTCGCAGTGAGACACCAGGAGGACATCTGATCTGTCCAAGGCTCAGGGAGAATTTGGTTAGAACCCTCTGAATCAGGTGGTTCAGGTCCCAACACGATGGAAGCAGCATGGCCTAGTGGATAGAGCACTGGGCTGGGACTCAAAAGACTTCGGTTCCATTCGTGGCTCTGCCCACTGACCGGCTGGGTGACCATGGACAAGTCACTTCCCTGCATGGTGCCTCAGTTTCCCCACCCATACAGAGGGCATAATGATCCTGACCTGCTTTGAAAGGCTCTTTGAGCTCTGTGGCTGGAAAGGGACAGGTACAAGTACCAGCAGCTCCAGCAATGTGCTGTAGGCACAGCTTCTCGGCAGGTTGGCGGGGACAGGGTGTAGTGACAAAGCTCTGCAATACTGGACTCCCCGTGGCCGGGCTCAGTTCCCGCCAGCCCATAGGTTTCACACTGTTTGAGGCATCTGATTAAAACATGGAAACCTGCCAAGTGGCTAAACCCTCAGCTAGTGGCCAAGCTGGCCCAATGGCGAGGGCAAAGCTGGGGGTCACAGCAGCCAAGTCTCCGGGCTCGTGAGCACAGCTGGCCCCTCGCTGCCCTGTGCTGAGAGAGTGGCTGGGTGACGTGCCTCTGACGCTCAGCTCCAGCGCCCCACACCCCCCCGTTCAGAGGAGAGATCAATGGCACTTCTACGGCGCCCATGACCGTAGTATCTGATCACCTCCCAATCTTTACCCTCACACTCCCGCTGTGGAAGACAGGGCTATTATCCTCATGGTACAGATGGGAACTAAGGCCAGAGAGACTAAGAGACTCACCCAAGGGCACACAAGGAGTCTGTGGCACAGCAGGGATTTGAACCCATCCCAAGTTAGCACCCTAACCACTGGGCCATCCTTCCTCAGGATGGGAAAGGCTGTGAGCAGGAGAACACTCATGTTTGCTCTCCAAACCTCAGTAGCTCCGGTTCAGGGGTACACGACCCAAAGCTGGGACCCAGCTGTTGGGACTGGGACAGCAGAGTCTGCCCTCCCCACGCACAGAGTCTCCGGGAGGCACCGGTGCCGTCAGTGGGGAGCGACCTGCGCTGGGGAACTTACAGATGAGGGTTTGAGGAATGGTTATAATGAACATGAACAGCCCCACTGAGCGGGCAGCTGGCCTTCGCCTTCAGGGACGTCTCTTTACCCCCATTAAGGCCAGTACTTCCAAAAGGGGCCTCGCTTCCCGGGCGCCCAACCTCACCCACCTAATACTTGATTTGCCAGGGTGCTGAGCCACCGTCACTACAACTACAGCCAATGGGAGCTGCAGGTGCTCAGCACTTCGGAAGTATCAGGCCCGAGAGTCGGGCACCCGGAATGAGAGGCCGCTTCTGGGAACGTTGCCCTGCGGGCCTCGCCCCGCTTTCCCAAAGCACCACTGCCAGAGCTGCATTTCCTGGCTCCATCCTGGCTTTAAGCACCAGGCTGTCAGGGTTGCAGCAGCCCAAACTGGGCTAGACTGGATGCTCGCTGTCAAGCAGTGCTAGCAAGGAGCCTGGACAAATCCCGAAGACATCTACCCCATTCCCACAGCCCCGCCAAGGTCCCAGCCCTGTCCCTGCCTCCACTCGCTGGCAGTCTCGTCCCGGCAGAGCTCCGGAGCCGCTCTCCTTACCTGCGGGAGGGCAGAGTTGAGTTGCCTCTGCAGCTGGTCTCGCTCATGCCCGGTCTCCTGTAACCGACCCTGGGTCAAGGCCAGAGTCTCCCGGGTCTCCCGTAGCGTTTCCAGCAGCTTGTCTCGCTCGTCCAGCATGTTCACCATTAGCTGCTCGAAGTTGGCCTCCGAGTCGGGGCCCTGCTGGGACCCCAGGGGGTCGCCCTCGTTGATGGTGGGCATCACCTCGCACATCATGGTGGTGGCCCCGTTTCAGCCGCACGCCAGTCTCCAGAGAGGCCAATGCGCCTGGCTTAGGGGGTTGCTTTGACGACCTCCTCGGGGTCTCTCTTGGGGCTGTAGATCTGTTGGACAGCAGATCACATCTCTACAGCTGCCCGCAGCTATTGGGGTGATTGTCAGAGACGGGCAGCTTGGGACAGGGTGCAGGCTCCCCCATGCCCGCTCTCGCCTCGCAGCCCTGAGTCATTGGTTAAGCTGAGATCAGAGTGCCCCGCTCCATGGGCTACACGGTGTCCTTTAAACCAATAAGGCCCCCGAAGAGACGAGCACCTCAGGCTCTCTGCGGTTCATTCCAATCAGCCACCCAGACAGTTTCGTAGCCCACGGGTGAGCAGATCCCATCTGACGCAGCGCCTGGGTGCCAGAGCACAGCAAAGCCATGGGCTCAGAGAGGAACATGGCGCCCTTCCAGCACGCAGCCCTTCAGGGACCCGGCACAGCCAGCGGCACTAGGAGGGGCTGGGGGACGTTTCACCTGCCTGGACATGGTGATCGACAATCAGTCAGTTGGAATAAATGGAGGCCGAGTGATGCACTTTGCAGTGAGCGAGAGACTCCCCAGGCCTCTGCCCCATGGAGCTGTGCTCGCGATCCAGGTCTGTGACCTACGGGAAAGGAGGAGAGAGACACAGTGAAACATTTCCCACCTGCGTGCTGCCGCTCCCCAGGCTCCTACCGCCCCACGGGCTGGGATCTGCCAGCACACCCCCATCACAAACATCCAGCCAGCACCAAGGTGCGGCATCAGCCCCTCCAGACAGCAGGGGAGCCAAATTCGATTTTCACTTATAGTACTGGAGCACGTAGGAGCCCCAGTCCCAGGTCAAGACACCATTACGCCAGGCGCTGTACACTAAGCTTCTCCACCTCCACAAGCGGGTGCTAGTGAACCGCCTTCCCGGCAGCCTCCCTCCAAGGTCTCTAGTCTGCTTTCTTATTGTCACGGAGTGTGGGGGAGTCAGCGCCTGCACCCCTCTTCCCTGGATTCACTGGGAGTCTCAGTCAGCCAGTAGAACAGAAGGTTTATTAGAGATGACAGGAACACAGTCCAAACAGAGCTTGTAAGTACAACCAGGCCCCCTCAGTCGGGCCCTTCTGGGGGGCAGGGAGCTTAGACCCCAGCCCGGGGGCTCCCTGCATTTCACCCCACAGCGCCAAACGGGGGGGCAAGGAGGCCAGACTTGGTCTGCACCTCCCCCCTCTTCCCCAGCCGGCTTCCAACTGAAACTCTCCAGCCCCTCCTCTCCCTTTGTCTCCTTCCTGGGCCAGGAGGTCACCTGATCCCTTTGTTCTAACACCTTCAGCTCGCACCTTTGCAGAGAAGGGGCCCAGATCATCAGTTGCCAGGAGACAGGGTGTCGGCCATTCTCTGTCATCACACTGGCCCTCTAGGGCTCTGCAATTACACACATTTATCCCACCACCAAGAGACTTAGCACATGCCTCAGGGAAACTGAGGTATAGAAACATTAAGAACAGTCCCATTCCGTCACACTTATCTGCAATGGGATCTCTGTGCAGGCCCTGTAGGGTAGGGCAGGACTCAGGAACCTGCTGGCCTGCAGGAGGTCAGCGGCATGGCTCCATGCTCTCCTGCGCTGGCCCAGGGAAGCATCACCGACCAGCTGTTCCCCCTCCCCGCTGCGGGGGAGGAAGGGATGTAAACATTGCGCTAAACCAAATCTACGCACACAGGTATCATGGGACCGCCCCACACACCAGCCCCACCTGCGTAAGAGTCCTCAAAGTACCAGGCTCTGGGGGAGGGAGAATCTCCCCAGGGTACCAGACCATGAAGGGGAGAAAATCTCCCCGGAAAACAGGCCACATTACCCCATTTCTCCCTCAGATGAAGTGCAGCAGAGGAAAATGGATCCCAGAGAGGAGCTGGAAGGCAGGGTGCTGCCGACCCCACCTTTAGGATGCAGCATGTACCTTGCCTGTGTCTGACTGCGGGCTGGCCGGACTATCCCAGGTCAGGGGGAGCTCTGGGCAGGGCCCGCTTGCTCCCAGGGGCTGCAGAATTGGAGCTGCTCCAATGCAGTTGTCTCTAGCTCCAGAGGCAGGCTGTGCTAATGCTCGGTGCCATTGGGAAGCCGGGGCTCCCGGCCCAGTGATCAGCTGGATAATTTCCTCTGATTGTCAGGACTCTCTCCCAGTCGCCTGCCTGCCTCCCCTCTGCCTCTCCCAGCAGCTGTCAGGAGTGCACTGGCAGGGGTTTGCAGCCACGTGGCTGCTAGGCCAAATATAGCAATGATTCACAAAGGGCGATTTGGCCATCAGCATCTCCAGCCCTGTTCGGGGCAGGTGCCTCCCCCGGCTGTACACCAGCTGGGAGAGCTGGAGGCGGGCACGCACCTGGGGATCCCAGGACCTGCGAAGCTGAGACCCAACCCCTCCCTTCTCTGAAAGCCCAGGTGCAGAGGTACTGTAGTGGGGCGGCTGCTCCACTCCTGGGGAAGAGGGATTAAAATCAGCCCTGGAGAGGGCTGTGGCTGGGAGAAGCAGCTGAGGGAGTAGCTGACCACAGGTGTGGCCAGCCCAATCAGGCCACAGCTGGCCCTATAAAGGGGCTGTGAGCCAGGAGCTGAAAGGAGTCTCACTCTAGCCCTGGAGTGGGAAGGGAACAAGGTAGCGAAGCAGAGCAGTACTGGGGAAAAGGGCAAGAGGAGCTGGGAAGCGCCCACCTGCTAAACCCCCAGGCTGCAGGCCTTGGTGAAGGCCTACACAGGTACTGGGGCTGCAGAGGGGCAGCCCGGAGATAGGCAAAGGCAGCAGGTCCTAACCCCTTCCCTTGCCAGTGATGAGTGGCCATTACAGACTGCAGTCTGCCCCAGTGAGTGGGGGCTAGATGACGACTGGTAGTAGCCACTGAGGCAAGGTGGGTTTTAGAGGGTTGGGGGTTCCCCTGGGAGGGGAGATCCAGAGCATGGGGGTCCTGCTTGGGCAGCACCCCAAGGTAAAGGGAGGGACACGGGGCTTGAGGCAGGTGAGAAACCGCCCAGGAGGAGGCACTCCGTACGCTGGAGAGCTAATTCCCAGGATGACCAGCAGGAGGTGCTGTGCCGGTGAATCATCTGTGCACTGCTCTGAAATCAAGGGTGGTTCCTGGCTCGCAGATACAATAAAGCCACAGCATTGCCACTGGCATCAATGGGACTGCCAGGAGAAAGATCAGAGGCTGGCCCTGAGCATACAAAGGGCTACGAGAGAAGTTGAAGCCACTCCTTCCTCAGCAACCCTGGGAGCCAGTGCCAGGAAATCGGCAGAGGAGAAAGTGCTGCATCTGCCAGCTGGTGGCAACATGTGTGTCACCCCGGCTTAGACCAATGGCCCAGGGCTGCGGTGGTGCCAGGCAAGGCGAACCCCCCGCTCCCAAGGTGTCTGCATTTGCTCAGTGTTCCGCGGAGCCAGGGGGGCTGTGGACTGGTCACTGTTAAGCAGGGTCCTGTCCTACATCCGTCCAGCTGCTGCCGGAGCAGTCTGGAGAGTTGCTCGGGCCGCTTGGTCATAAGGCCACTGATTTCTGACCGGTTGCCCCTCTGTCCACGTCAAGGGATGGCCAGGCCAAATTTCAGTGTGTGACCTTGCGAGCTCCCCCTGAGATCTGGCCCAGCCACACCTTCTTCCTGCCAGAGGGGCAGCCAGGCTGAAAGGTGCTGCAACCTAGCGCACGGCAAATCTGTTCCTGGCCCGTGGCGCACAGGGGTGTCACCAAGACCTTGATTCCTGGCAGCATCGGCTTGTGTACTGGGTGGGTAAAAGAGGGGAGACAGGGATCCTGCCAGGGTTCGGGGGAGGGGGACCAGAACTTACCCCCTCCTCCCAAAAAATATCTGACCTGGCACGACTGACGAGCTGATTCAGAGCATGGAGAAAGCCCTTATAATGTTGCTATAAAGTTACCTACAATGTCGTGTAATGCAGCACATGGGGTAAATTCCCCTCTGGACCCCAAGACAGGCAGTTACAGCCCAAAGCCTGAATTTTCAATCACTCCCGGTCCAGGCCTCAGCTACTTTCATCCCCCAGATCCCTTTGCACAAGAGAGATCAATGGGACATCAGAACTCCCAGGCATGATATCTTGTGGCAATGAGTTCCACAGGGTAGTGACGTGCTTCGTGAAAAAGCGTTTCCATTCATCAGGGTCGAGTGTGCTGTTTTTCCAATTTCATGGAGAATCCCCTTGTTCTTGTATGAAGAGAGGGTGCAGAGCAGTGCCCTCAGCCCCCTGCTGCATTGGGCCCTTTAACAACCAAAGGCCATTTTGAGCTTTGACCTCAACACGGCTGTGTAGCTCTTTATATTGCTCGCTGCTCTGCAATGGCTAATTTCCTTTCGGGTGCCCTTTTAAAGGGACAGACAGAGAGGCAGAGGTAGACAGGGGTGGAGGCAGATAAGTAGTGGTGGAGGACAGAGACTGAGGGCAGAGGGTGGTTTTGGCGACTCCCTTTCTTCCCCCTGGCAGGAGGACATGCCCTGCTCTGCCCCTCCATCTCTGCTGACTCTGGGCACAGCTAAAAATCTTCTTTTCAAAATACTAACTGAGCTGAACCAACATTAACCAGAAAACAGCAAATTGATCCCAAGGGGGGAAAAACGGTTGATTAAAACATAGCTCCGACCCTGGCCTAGCCTCACTCTCTCTGCAGAGGCCTGGAGCTTTAGTGGGGCAGGGAGCCTGAAAGGCCCCATGACATCAGGTATTCGGCACGTCTCTGCACTTAGCCCCGAGTAAATAGCTTGGCTGTGCCCTGGAGCCCGAAATCAATAGCTCCTGTGCCATTAGCCAAGAGAGGAGGCAATTCGAGAGGGCAGGCCCTGCCTCCTATGCCCGCCCAGTCCTACACTGACTCTTTCCCGCCATCGCCAATGATGTGTCCTTCCTCCTGATGCTGCTCTCGGCACAGGCATGGGGACTAAGGGTGCGGGGGGGGGGGGGGGGGATGCTGCAGCACCCCCAGGTTTTGCGCGGGGTCCCAGCTGCCGGCCCCGTGCCCGGGACTCTGCTCCCGGCCCACGTGGGGTCCTGGCTGCTGGGCCTGGCCCGGGAGTCTGCACCCACCCCCAGCCTTGGCCCCCTTACCCCATCCTTGTCCTCCCTTCCGAAACCACAGCCCTTCTCCTGGCCCCAGCTCTAGGGCGCTGGAGGACACGGACAGAGGGGGGGCGCAGTTCAGCACCCCCACTCTAAAAACTGTTCCAGCGCCACTGGCTCTCTTCCACCTATAGGAAACCGCCTCTTACCCCGTTCCACCTCACTGGCCTCCTCCACACTGCACTTACAACGGCATCACTCCCTCCTCGGCCAGCAGCACAGAGCAAGACCATGAGCAGGGAGACTGGAACAATTTGTATAGTGGGGGTACTGAGAGCCATTGATCAAACTGGAAAGCCCTTCAAGCCAGGGCGTGCAGCATCCCTCCAGCACCTCTAGTGCCAGCACCTATGGCCATGAGGGGTGTCAGGAGCAAAGACTCATAAGGGATAGCAGGTTGGGCTTTTAGGTTGACCAACTGGTGTCCACCCAAACCCACCTGGCTTACGGAAAGACATGTGACTTCTTACACATCTTATTCAAAACGAAACAAAGATGACAGAGCACCAAAGCTAAGCTATTATTAATACCATTCAACAAAACTACCAATAAGCAATACAACCAGCAAATCAAGCCCAAATCAACAAGCCAGTCTCAATACTGGTTTGGCATTAAGTCATCAAATTAGTTAAATCAAATGAATACTAAAAATAGCCAACCCTTCAAAACGCTAAAGCAGATTCTAAGGTGGTGGCTTTCCATTTGGTTATCATTCCAACTAAGGAATTCAATCACATCTATAGTTTGAATCCAGTTAAGCAGCTTAATACAGAAACCAATTTTTATTGAATACCTGGAGCACAACCTCAGAGTCAATTATAAAGCTTCCTTCATAGAATTCAACTCATGCAGCAGCTAACCCTTTCCTCCCCCAGCAGAGAGATTATAACACAGATGTGAACAGAACACCCATGAGAAGCAGAAGTTTGACAACTTTTGTTTAGCAGAAATGACAGGTGACAATTTCAAATCTCTCAGCACTTTTAAACACAGAACACAGCGATACGTTCATGGCACGTGCACACACACACACACACATACAGGGGTTGCCAGGTGTCCAGTTTTTGACTGGAACAACCAGTCGAAAAGGGATCCTAGCGGCTCCAGTCAGCACTGCTGACTGGGCCGTTAAAAGTCCAGTTGGCGCTGGGCTGGCAGGCTCCCTACCCAGCTTCACGTGGCTCCCGGAAGCGGCCAGCATGTCCCTCCGGCTCCTAGGCATAGGGGCGGCCGTAGAGGCTCCACGTGCCACCCCTGCCCTGAGTGGTGCCTCCACAGCTCCCATTGGCCCGTGGGCACGGGCAGCATTCAGAAACTCCTGGCCATGCCTCCACCTAGGAGTCGGAGAGACATGCTGGCAGCTTCCAGGAGCTGCCTGAGTTAAGCGCCGCCCAGAGCCCACACCCCAAACCCCCTCCCATATCCTAACCCCCTACCTCAGCTTGGAATCCACTCCCACACCCAAACTCCATCCCAGAGCCCACACCCCGTACACTTTCCAGCACCCCAACCCTCTGCCCCAGCCCCCTCCCACACTCCATCCCAGAGCCCACACCCCACACCCCTTCCTGCACCCCAACCTCCTGCCCCAGCCCGGAGCCCCCTCCTGCACCCCAAGCCCCTCATCCCTGGCCCCACCCCACAGCCCGCACCCCCGGCCAGAGCCCTCACCCCCTCACTTCCTAACCCCCTGCCCCAGCCCAGAGCCCCCTCCCACAGCCTGAACCCCTCATTTCTGGCCCCACCCCAGAGCCCACACCCCCAGCCCAGAGCCCATACCCCCTCCCACACCCCACTGGATCGTGTTATACCTCTCTGCTAGACTGAAGAGCTCATTATTCAATATAGGAGCCCCGTGAAGATACCTGTAGCCTGTATTCAAGTCACCCTGAACCTTCTCTTTGTTAAAGCAAATAGGTTGAGCTCTCTGAGTCTCTCACTCTAAGGCAGGTTTTCTAATCCTATAACCACTCTCGTGGCCCTTCTCTGACCACTCTCCCAATTGATCAACATCCTTCCTGAACTGCGAACACCAGAACTGGACACAGGATTCCAGGAGAGGATGCACCAGTGCCAAATACGGAACTAAAATAACCTCTCTGCTCCTACTCAAGATTCCCCATATTTACACATCCCAGGGTCGCGTTAGCTCTTTTGGTCACAACGTAGCACTGGGAGCTCCTGTTCAGCTGATTATCGACCCCAATCCCAAATCTTTTTCAGAGTCTCTGCTTCCCAGGATGGAGTCCCCCGTTCTGTAAGTGTGGTCTGCCATCTTTGTTCCTAGATGGAGACATTTACATTTAGCCATATTAAAACACATACTGTTTGCTTGCACTCAGTTTACTTAGTGATCCAGATCGTTCTGTGCCGGTGACCTGTTCTCCTCATTATTTACCACTCCCCAATTTTGTGTCATCTGCAAACTTTATCAGTGATGATTTAATGTTTTCTTCCAAGTCACTGATAAAAATATTTAATAGTGTAGGGCCAAGAACCAATCTCTGCGGGGACCTCACTGGAAACAGACTGACCTTTTCAGTGACGATCCCCTATTTACAATTACATTTCGAGACCAATCAGTTAGCCAGTTTTTAATCCAGCAATGATTGATGTCATAAGTAAGTGTAACAAGAAATCTTGGTGATTTGCATTGTTCCATGGTGTAACTGCTAAGCCTCACCCATAGCGTATAACAATTGCTTGCAGGACTGTATTGGTGTGGTCAGTATATGCCTAGATCTTCGGCTGCATCCACACACAATCGATGAACTGTTGACTGAATACTGATATGGTCCTGGATGAATTAATAAAGTGTTGACAGGTTAAGAGTAATCAAGTGTCCAGATCTGAGAAATACTGTCCAAGATCATTGTAAAAGTTGACCTGAAATGAATCTAGCAATAAGCAAATGCTCCCAGGACCAATGTTCCCTCTAATTTTTGACAGGCCGTGTGCGCAAAAAAATTTCTTCTGTGCAAATTTTTGACAGGCCGTGTGTGCAAAAAATTTCTTCTATGCAAATTGTTGTGCTTCTGTGCAAATTTTTGTGCGCGCCGTGTTTCGCCGTGTGCGCGGGGTTTAGGATCTGTGTGCGCGCGCACACGCGCACACAGCTTAGAGGGAACAGTGCCCAGGACCCAATAAAAGGGGTTCTCCTATTCAATTCCATTCTAATATTGGCTAGAACACTTATCCAATTGCAAATCTAGTTTGTTAGATTTCAGCTTTAAAAATCTATCTTGCCCCATGGAGAATTAATCAAACTGACCACCCCCCCTTTCACACTTACAAAGTTTGACGCAAAAATCCTACAGAAATAGCTGACTGAAAAAACCAGTCACTCAATATCCATGAGCAAAATTAAAAATAACTTGGGTTCAGTTCCATCATGTGCACTTCCTTCTGAGAAATGAGGCATTTTACAGACATTTTCCTATTTTGGAACTAGTCCATTGGTTAAGTAGCTTATTTCCTGGAATCTTCACAGAGAAAAGTTACTTTAAAGCCTATTCAGATTAAACCCATTTAATAAATAGACTCATAGACTTCAAGGCCAGAAGGGACTATCATGATCATCTAGTCTGACTTCCTGCAAATCACAGGCCACAGAACCTCACCTGCCCACTCCTGTAACAGACCCCTAACCTCTGGCTGAGTTACTGAACTCCTCAAATCATGATTTAAAGACGTCAAGTTACAGAGAATCCACCACTGACACTAGTTTAAACCTGCAACTGACCTATGCCCCATGCTGCAGAGGAAGGCAAAAAACGCTGAGGGTCTCTGCCACTCTGACCTGGGGGAAAATTCCTTCCCGACCCCAAATATGGCGACCAGTTAGACCCTGAGCATGTGGGCAAGACCCAGCAGCCAGACACCTGGGAAAGAATTATCTGTAGTAACTCAGAGCCCTTCCCATCCAGTGCCCCATCAGCAGCCATTGGAAATATTTGCTGCTAGCAGTCAAAGATTGGCTCCATGCCATTGTAGGCAGTCTCATCATACCATCCCCTCCATAAACTTATCAAACTCAGCCTTGAACCCAGTTAGGTTTCTTGCATCCTATAGGGTCTGTATTCCCACAGATGCTTTATCTCTCACAGCTACATCCTCTGGATTGCTGTGCAAGGCTCTCCAGTGTATAGCACTGCTTGTGAGTAAGATGTCCATGGGCGGGGGGAGCCAAGGAGCAGGCCAGCTGTTTCTGTCCCAGTTAAATGGGGAATGCTCAGGCCATCTATTCACCCATGGGAGAGGAGAACATGGAGCCAGGCAGCTCTCCTACATCTTGGCCGGAGCAAAACCACAGCTGTTTCTTTAACGTTCACCTGCTCCTAGTAAGCAGCTCCAGCACGAAGCACCGACTTTCACCACGCAAGGAGAGTCGCGCCCGCCAGCCCCAATGACCTGTGCCCTTGAGAGAGTCCAGGCTTTCCCTGGGAGCTATGGGTAAGGCTGTGAGTCTGTCAAGGAGGTCATGGATTCCGGGACTTTCCGGGACTTCTGCAGAGGCGGGTGCGGCTGGCCTGGGGGTCACCTGAGCAGCTCGGGCAGCCTCTGGGCCAGCTGCACCGGCCGCTGCTGGGGCAGTCTCGGGCTACCCTGCGCCTCCCCCCGCCCCCGAGCACCAGCGGTAGCCTTGGGCTGCACCCCCAAGCACCAGCGGCAATCCCAGGCCGCATGCTGCCACCCCCAGCAGCGCCCCTGGGCCGCCCCCTGCCCCAGAGCACCTGTGGCACGCCTGGAGCCCCCCTCCAGAGCACTCAAGTTTTAGCCAGGGGTATATAGTACAAGTCATGGACAGGACATGGGCCGTGAATTTTTGTTTATTGCTCGTGACCTGACTTTTATTAAAAATAACCATGACTAAATCTTAGCCTTAGCTATGAGTTATGGTCCCTGAAGCAAAGAAGTAAGAAAGAGAAGCAGCCACATGTCCCCATGGCAACAATCTAGGCTGACTGACTCTTTCTCAAGGCAGCTGCCAGTCAGGGGGAAAGCCCAGGAGATTGTCCCCCGAAATGTGCCCACCACAGTTGGAAGAATTTGCTATGAAATGGCTTACAATCATTTGAAATCAGTGGACTATTTCCGGACTCTGTGCTAACAGCCCCCCAAGCGTAATGCCACTTTAAATGGTGAAAGCAGGGATCTGGGTGGGCCCGCTACTCCCCCAGCAAATTCGTGCCTGACCCCAATGCATCAATCAAATGCTATAGGGAATGGTGTTTCAGAAGGGTGTGCGCGCTGGCCAAGGAAAAACCGCATGCTACCAAGAGAGACCCGGCCATAAATCTGACTGGAGCTGCACTCAGGGCAAAATTTATCGCAACTGCAAAGCGAGAATCGCTTGGCTAAGCGGGAAAGTTACAGGATAAGCAGCGAGATACGGGCTGAGAGCATCAGAACAACACTGCCCGGGCGGAGGACACCAGAAGGAGATTCTATTGTCTCTGCACATGTGGGATACGTGTGGTCGCATAACCCATCCCACAGAGATGCTACAATTCTTACAGCTGGAAAAGCACAAGAGGGAGAGGCAGCTCCCTGCCACACTTCAGCAGAGGGCCCCCTCCCCCCAGTTCTTCTAATGCACCTCAGTCCAGACCTGCAGCACTTTGTTCCGCCCTAGTCCTGGGTCCCTCCTAGCTCTGTGTTGCAACCCTTGGAGCTAACCGCTGGCTTGGCCTCTCCTGCCCTGCGCAGTTCTTAGCAGGACTGGCTCGCTTGGGGGTCTATACAGGAGGAGCCTTGTTACAATCCTCAGATGCTGTCAGGGCTCAGTGCACCACTCCCCCCTCTCCGCCTTTCGGTTTAACCCTTCCTGGCTGAATTACCATCTCAGAGCCTGGCCTTTTCTGACAGGGGCAGGAGAGGGGTGTTTTGGTCAAGACCGGATTCCATGGAATGGGATCCATAGAGAATCCGGTGTGGGGCTGGCGAGGGGGGTTGTTTGTGAGAGTGGAAGGAGGCAGAGATGACAGGTGTGGCCCCTCCAGGGGAAGGAAAGAGATGTAAGAATTCAACGCCTCCTGCCCCTCGCCCTGGGATCTGCCTCTCCGGCCTCCACGCTTCAATCTCATGAGAAGGCTGCTAAAGTATGCCCCACTTACAGCCCCGTTCTGCTTCCCCGTATGGGGCTCTTCTCCCTCAGCTCTCCGCAAATTCCTTCTTCCCATACACAAATCCAGGCCAGTGAGAGCACTGGGCAGTTTGTGGCTAATGGTATCAGGAGTGGGATCTGATTGCCGGACAGGAGCTTCCCCACCCAGGCAGGATTTGATGGCTCTGCTACTACACACGTTGAGCTTCATAAGGGTGCTCAAGCTTTTTCAGAGGGGATTTAGAGACTTCCACAGATTATATGTCAGTGAATGCTGGGCACCTCCCTGCCGAGGATCCTCCCCCGAATCTCCCCGGCTACAAAACCACAGCCCCGTGGAGAGGATTTAGCTGACTTAGCCAGCGAGCGTTCCAGCGGCGGCTTTGGGCATTCTGTGTGTACAACTCCGCTCATACTGTGTGTTAAACAAATCATGGCACGTTCTAAGGCCTGGTCTACACTGAAAACTTAGGTCGACCCAGCTACATTGCTCAGGGGTGTGATAAAATCCACACCCCCTGAGTAGCATAGTTAAGCCAACCTCACCTCCGGTGTTGACAGCGCTAGGTTGAAGGAAGAATTATTCTGCCAAACTAGCTACCCCGGCTCAGGGAGGTGGATTAACTCCAGAGACAGGAGAACCCCCCCATCGGCCTAGGCAGGGTCTGTGTGGACGCACTACAGCTGTGGTGTGGTAGCATTTCAAATGTAGACAAGCCCTAAATCAAACTAGTGTTGACAGAGGAACAAGGGGAAGCAAAGGGCTGGATTTCTGTCTGTTATTCAGTCTGCACTGCGCCTGTGCTGCTGTATTACAGCTGGCTTTAATCTTATTCGCAAACATTTGCAATGCATTTTTATTCTGAAACGCGACCTTTACTAAATGGCAACACACACCATTAGCACCACGTTAAGGTTGCCGGGTGATAGCTCGTGCCCTTTCCATCGAGTTCAGCAAACGCAAACGTCTGAAACCCAGCAAACACAGAGGGAAGGTAAATGCCCACACCACCTTAACTCTGCCCCCCTGGAGCTGGCAATAGCCACTGGGAATTAGCCTCATGCTCCCAGCTGCGTTCCCTGGGTTAGGTGCAGCTGCACTGAATGGTGGAGGAACAAGTGGGAGCAGCTGTTGTGATTGTGGTATGAAGAGATCTGGGAATGAGTTTGAGCAGCGTCAGATCTCTGGTAGCGATAGGAGGAGACCTGGGTCTGACCTGAGGAAAGAAGTGCAAGTGGACCCTGCGCTTCCAGTCTGCATCATTTCAACTCCAAATTGTGGGGGTTGTGTCAGAGCACATGGGCATGGTCAGTAGTGAGGTGGGCTGTGGGAACAGGCTCCCATTCAGTGGCTTCCCCAGGAATTGAAATGGGGGGGGTTGAATTTACTGGAGGGGGGGTGTCACTAAATTGGCATGTAACTAGTTCACAAAACTGGGGGGGTGTTGGGGAAATTCAGGGGGGGTGTAGGGAAATCACTGCTCCCATTTCTCCCCTGGGTGGGTTTTCAACTTCAAAGTTGCTAGAATCTGTGAATGTAAGGATATCCTGTTTTTTTTTGTTTTGTTTTTTTTTCCGGGTCGCGGCATCTTTAAATCCCCTTGCTCCAGTGACCCCATATTTGGATCACTAACCCGACACTCCAATGAGTGTTAGCAAATTTCAGAACATAAGAACATAATGTAAGAACGGCCATACTGGGTCAGACCAAAGGTCCATCTAGCCCAATATCTTGTCTTCCGACAGTGGCCAGTGCCAGGTGCCCCAGAGGGAATGAACAGAACAGGTAATTATCGAGTGATCCATCCCCTGTCACTTATTCCCAGCTTCTGGCAAACAGAGGCTAGGGACACCATTCCTGCCCATCCTGGCTAATAGCCATTGATGGACCTATTCTCCATGAATTTATCTAGTTCTTTTTTGAACCCTGTTATAGTCTTGGACTTCACAATATCCTCTGGGCAAGGAGTTCCACAGGTTGACTGTGCACTGTGTGAAGAAATACTTCCTTTTATTTGTTTTAAACCTGCTGCCTATTAATTTCATTTGGTGACCCCTAGTTCTAGTGTTATGAGAAGGAGAAAGCAACACTTCCTTATCTACTTTCTCTACACCAGTCATGATTTTATAAACCTCAATCATATCTCCCCTTAGCCATCTCTTTTCCAAACTAAAAAGTTCAAGTCTTATTAATCTCCCCTCATACAGGAGCCGTTCCATACCCCTAATAATTTTTGTTGCCCTTTTCTGAACCTTTTCCAATTCCAATATATCTTTTCCATAACCTGTGCAGAGCCACCCAGATCCCTTGATACGAAGGTAGTTTTCCACGTGGTTATTCTCTCTGTCTGAACATGCTCAGTGTTACGTGGGGGGCCTTCTTAGCAGGCCTAACTGGGGAAGCAAACACTTTAATTTTATTGCCCCCAAAGTGCTGGGGAGTACCAGCCACTGGGGTAACCCTCAAGCCTTTGAGATCATGGTGCAAGGATCTGAGCCCTGGTTTCATCTGTATCCATGGGCAAGAAAATGTTGCCAGATTGTGTCAAATCTTAAAAATAAATTAATAATAATAATAATAAAAATAAAATAAATCTCTCTCAGGCACCCCCTGGTCAACTGGCTCCACACCTGGCTCACTGACCATCCTCCGCACAGCACGGCAAATATCAAGGCAACCTGATTAACCGTACGGATTTTAGAGCACTTAGAACATTCAAGCTTTCAACGGAAAGCCTGGTCTCAAATTATAGCAGAGCAACCACGTTGCCATAGTTAAGGCTGAGACATATCACTAGCGATCGGGTTAATAACAGCAAATCACCGTCTATCAGACTCTGCTCTTGGCAATACCTTTAAAAATACTCCTTTGAGAAAGTGAGTGGGTGAGTGAGCTCATCCACACAGCCAGGTGTGAGCTCTGATGATGGCAAACAGTCCAGACGGATGTAGGGCTGGGACAGGCCCCAAGGAGGCGAGGGAGAGAGAAGAGAGGGAATACTGCTGCAGCTGTGAAAGGGAAGAGGAGTAGCTGGCTATGAGGGGGTGTCAATAACTGAGTTTTAGGATCAGGCAGGCTCCAGCCCTAGCAAGCAGGCTCCTCCCACTAAAGGGGCAGGTGCTAAGCAGATACGTATATGACTTTTAAAAATAAATGACGCAATTTCCCCCTCCCCATCTTTTTCGGAGGCTTTTCTATCCAATCAGGGGCCGGTAAGGGGCCAGAGCACTGGTGCCGTGGGAGAGGAGCGCTGAAGTGTCTTGAGTGATCAGGGGAAAGCAGACCCTGGGAGACCTGCAGTAGCTAGAGGACAGAGCATCATGCAGAAGTGAGGTTGTGAAAAATCTCAATGGCTGAGGAACTACCAGAGCCTGGGCATCGGGAGAGCACGAGCATCCTGTGCTAAGAGACTAGTCCCAAAGACCAAGCACCAGCCAGTATCTGCTTTGAAAATCCTTCCACTGTTTGGGTTCCCAGATCCTCCGCAGAGAGCCTGTGAAAATCCCCCAGCCCAGAATGAGATTTTAACTGGGTGGGAAGCAGAGACCCCAGAGAGCCGAATTCATTGCCTCGCCCGCTGTCCAGGCCTCACCTGGGTGGCCCTACCCCTGGGGAAATCGCTGTGTCTACAAAGGCTTCACAAAAATCTACCAAGCAGCCAGTCCCTACCGTGGTACTGGATGCCGAAGGCTTTTATGCAGCAGCCACTGAAGATGCTGGCACAGCCGCCCACTCCACTGACAGACGTCCCCAATGTCTGAACAACCTTCCTTAGCCCCACTGTTCCACCCGCACTAGCCAGCCGCGCTACCCACGCATCAGCTAGGTGGTTTTACAGCCCAGCGGCACAGAGTGGAAAATTAACATCTGTAGCCCTCAAGAACAATACAAGCGCCTAGCGTAGCTCTGGTGCTCCTGCTGAGCTGTATGCCTCCAGCCTGGGGGCTTGCAGTTTAATAAGCTGTCAGCACCGGTGGCACATTTCTGAGACATGAGATTGCTGCTATTATTTGTACTGTGGTAGCACCTGGAGGCTACAGCCAGGATCAGGGGCCCCCTGCACTAGGTGTGGTACATCCACACAGTAAGAGCATCTCTGCCCTCAAGAGCTTATGGTCTAAACCAGAGGTCCCCAAACCCTAGGGGTGTGAAGGAAGTTTCAGGGTGGGATGGTGGAGCCCTGCTCTGCTCCCAGCTCTGCTCCAGCCCTGGCATGGAGCCCCAGCCTCAGCCCCTGACCGTGGCTCCATTCCTGGCCCCGCTCCCAGCCTCAGCTCTGGGGGGGCGGAGGGGTGTGGACAGAGGTCAGGGGGAGTGCAATCCTGAAAAGTTTGGGGACCACTGGTCTAAACAGACAAGACGGGCAAAGGTTGGGGGCATAGATGCTGGAACTAGGGGTGCTGTGGGTGCAGTTACAACCCCTGGCTTGTAGTGGTTTCCAGCATACAGAGAGTTTACAGTTGGTTCAATGTCTCTCAGCATCCCCATTATCAGGGCCGGTGCAAGGAAGTTTCGCGCCCTAGGTGAAACTTCCTTGCACCAGCCCTGTGCACCCCCCCGCAATGTCGCCCCCGCCCCCCCAGCCAGCTCCCCTGCCCACGGGCGCTCGCCCCCCCACACACACACCCGCGGGAGCTGAGCGAGAAGCCGGGGGCAGGGGGGCGGTTCGCCGCGGCTGCCTCCGGGCTCCCCGCTCAGGCTGGCAGGGAGGAGGCAGGGGCGCCCCCTCCTACCCCGCTGCCGAAGAGGCCCCAGCTTACCTGCGGGGGAGCCGCAGGTCTATCTGCAAAAGGCCCCTTCCGCCGAATTGCCACCAAAGCCGCGGGACCAGCGGACCTCCCGCAGGCAAGCAGCTTCGGCGGCAGGGCGGAAGTGCTGCTAATAATACCCTCTACCGAAGCCGTGGACCTCCCGCAGGAAGAGGCCTTCTGCAAATAGACATGCGGACCTCCCGCAGGTAAGCTGGGGCAGCTTCAGTGGCAGGAGGAGGACAGGGCGCCCCTGGCAGCAGGCTTTTGAGCCCCTGCCAGCAGTGCGCCCCATTACGCCCTGCCGCAGCCAGCCGGCTCCCGGCGCCCTAGGTGACTGCCTAGGGTTGCCTAGTGGGCACGCTGGTCCTGGCCATTATACACATTGCTCCCGCGCCCCTAGTTTGGAGGGGAAACAAGATCATGCCATAGATTAGGAGCAGAGCTGGGAGCACAACCCAGGGCCCCATTCAGTGGGGCCCATGGAACTGCAGCTCCATATTATTTACTATGTGCCATGAATCATAGAATATCAGGGTTGGAAGGGACCTCAGGAGGTCATCTAGTCCAAGCCTCTGCTCAAAGCAGGACAAACACCAACTAAATCACCCCAGTCAGGGCTTTGTCAAGCCAGGCCTTAAAAACCTCTACGGAAGGAGATTCCACCACCTCCCTAGGGAACCCCTTCCAGTGCTTCACCACTCTCCTAGTGAAATAGTGTTTCCTAATATCCAACCTAGACCTCCCCCACTGCAACTTGAGACCATTACTCCTTGTTCTGTCATCTGCCACCACTGAGAACAGCCGAGCTCCATCCTCTTTGGAACCCCACTTCAGGTAGTTGAAGGCTGCTATCAAATCCCCCCTCACTCTTCTCTTCTGCAGACTAAACAAGCCCAGTTCCTTCAGCCTCTCCTCGTAAGTCATGTGCCCCAGCCCCCTGATCATTTTCATTGCCCTCTGCTGGACTCTCTCCAATTTGTCTACATCCCTTCTGTAGTGGGGGGACCAAAGCTGGACACAATACTCCAGATGTGGCCTCACCAGTGCTGAATAGAGGGGAATAATCACTTCCCTCGATCTGCTGGCAATGCTCCTACTAATTCAGCCCAATATGCCATTGGCCTTATTGGCAACAAGGGCACACTGCTGACTCATATCCAGCTTCTCGTCCACCGTAATCCCCAGGTCCTTTTCTGCAGAACTGCTTCTTAGCCATGAGTGCTATCCGGCAGGGAAAGACAAGGCTGTGACCGAAAGCACCCCATATTCACACCCTACACACTACTGTAATAATCTTTGTGAAAACCCCGCCTTGTGAGCTATCATTTAAAAACTAACACCACACTGATTAGTCTTGTGCCATGTATGTACAAAATGCGTATCGAGGGTAATGAACATAACCTGAAATTAGGACGACAAAGTGTTTACCAGACAAATCTGGGGACGGGGGTAAACCGGTATCTCAAAGACAAAGGACAAGCTGGCGCCTCTAGCCAGGGGTCAAAGTTGATTTGGCATCACTGGTCAAGTGGCCGTTCTTTGGCAAGGAAGGGGGGCAGGGACTGATCAATTGCATTATAGCAAACAACATGGCACCTTTTCACTACAAGACTCAGCCTCCATCCTCTCAGCTAGAACAAATGTTATCTAGGGGTGACTCTCAGGAAAATGCATTTCAGTGGGTAACTGGACTATAAAAGTGAGGGGCAAAAACACCCCAGGTGATTTCTCTCTTTCACCGAAGACAACAAAGAAACAAGCCCTTTGACTTCAGGGGAGACCCTGACTTGAGAATCTGGTCAGCCATGTGGTTAGGATTTTACCTTGAACCAAGTCTAGCTTGTTACATTTTAGCTACTAGAAACCTTTTTATCTTTGTTTCTGACTTTAATACCTTATACTTGTACTTAAACCCTCTCTCCTTGTAGTTAAATAACCTTGCTTTATTTTTAATCTAAACTAATCCAGTGTTGTTTAAACTGAATTGACTTGGTAACTCCAGTTAAAGTAGCAAACTGGTGGATAGACATAGGCAACAGACCTATGTCATATGAACTGTCCAGGAGAGGGCTGCGAAAAAATTGGGACTGGGAGGGTGTTGGGATCACCCGGCAAGTAGTAACCAAGGCTGGTGGATAGCAGAGTACGACTGGTGTGCTGCTGGACCAGGGCTGTGGCTATTCACAGACACTCAGGGGGCAACTTGTATGCTGACAGGCTGTTTGTGAGCAGCCCAGGTTGGGAGCTACAACAGCAAAGCATTGTGAGACATCTACGGTTGCAGGGCCACACGGAACTGGTCTGGATTGCACCCCAGAACTTCAAAAACATTTTCCCCCAGGATATCTGACTCTTCAAAGTTAACAGCAAGGTACCCATTGACTTTAATGGGAGCAGCTTCAGACCCTAAATCAGTAAACTAAAGATATGACAGATTTGACTTCTCCCATAATTAACAGGCTTCATTTTGTTGCCTATCTTGACCCTTAAAATTATATATGGTAGCACTACGTAAAGGATAATGTCTGGCTTTAAAGGGCCTTACTGATCGGATAATAACTGGTTAGAGGAGCTAGAATGCAAGGAAACAGCCGGTAATCAGGGGAAACAGACATCACGCTGCTCTAGCCCCTTTGCCGGGTATTTTTAGTTCCGCAGGGCTGCTAGGAGCTGTGTTGCTGGAAGCAGGTTTGTTACGGGTGAAAAAGCTTCCCCACTTTGCTATTTAAGAAAAACAAAAATTCCCATCCATTTTCAACAGCAAGAAACTGGTTACGTTGCCCCAGTGCTTCAAGAGGGCAGTTTACAGCCGGTGTTAATCAACCGCTAAGGACGGGATTGGATGGGGTTAACGACACATTTCCTTTTGATACTTGAACATACCTATGGAGCTGAATGATCAGAGAATGCTGCTCTTCTCAAACCGCAGTGAGAATTCCCCTCCTCAGCTTGATGGCAGAGGCCAAATTCCAGCTCTTCCTGATAATCAGTTTCTTACCCCAAACTACCCCAAAATCATAGGCGCCAACTTTAGTCGGCGCCAGTGGGGGCTGGCGCCCCCGGCCCTGCCCCAACTCCACCCCCACCCCCATTCCACCCCTTCCCCAAATCTCCGCCCCCGGACGCGCTGCATTTCCCCTCCCTCCCCTCCCCCACAGGCTTGCAAGCCTGGGAGGGAGGGGGGAGGGGAAATGCAGCGCGCCCACTGGCAGCTCCCCGCCAGCCCCCCCAGCTAACCTCCGCTTCCGGGTTCCGCCTCCAGAGGCGCCACCCGGCAAAGCCGCTTTTTTTAGCTCACAGGCTCACCGCCCGTCAGCTGTGAGGTGGGCGGCAAGCCTGGGGCGGGGGAAAGCGCAGCGGCGGCACCTCAGGGGAGGGGTATGGGGAGGAGGCAGAGGGCCCGGCTCCACCTCCTCCCCATAGCCCTCCCCCGAGGCGCCACTGCTGTGCTCCCCGCCCCCCGCCCAGCTTGCCGCCCGCCGCACAGCTGACAGGCAGTGAGCCTGTGAGCTAAAAAAAGCAGCTTAGTCGGGCGGCGCCTCCGGAGGCGGAACCCGGAAGCGGAAGTTAGCTGGGCGCGGGGGAGGGGGGCGGCTGGTGGGGAGCTGCCGGTGGGTGCTCTGCACCCACCAATTTTTCCCCGTGGGTGCTCCAGCCCCGGAGCACCCATGGAGTCGGCGCCTATGCCAAAAACCCCTGGAAAACAGCAGAGATTCTGGGAACTAAGAGTGCTTACCAGCTCTGCCATTACAGACCTCGCCACTCCCCCTTTCCAACAAATTTCTTGCCCTCACCTTTAAGGTCCTTCATCACTTACCCCCTCCTTACAGTGCCTTCCCCCACCCTACCAGTGCTGCACTTCTCCCCCTCTCCCTTTTGTGCAGGCACTTCAGCCCCCCAGGACAGAACACCCTACCAAAATCAGAGTTTGAGACCAGAAGCTACCCCCAGCTCATCCAGTTTGACCTGTAAATCACAGGCCACCAGCACACTAAGCCCAACAACCCAAAAACATCAAATGCACAAAGCCACCATCCTGGCCTCCTTAAGCCCATTTCTACTGCAATGCCTCTGGTCAGCTAGCCTCTGCTGATGTCACACCAGGCCCCTGAGTAAGTCATCAGCCTCAGGGACTGAACCTGGAACCTGGGGGACTAAAAGGACGCATCTTTCCTGCCTCAACTAGAAGACCCAGCTCTGCCAGCCTAGGCTGAAGCTGGCCCATCAACCGCTAGATGGGGCCAGCTAGCACTAGAGGGGACAGAGTGGCACCCAAGTAGGTGTGGGTTACACTACTGGCTAGGCAGGTTGGCCAGTGCCACCATTACAAATATTCTTAGTTGGTTTATTTCATAAAAGCCTCCTTAGGATTTGAAACCTGCCACGTGCCCCAAAGTTGGTCCATTGTCCCACACGTTGATGTGACCGTCACCCTCAAGGTTCCGCCCCCTTCAGTTTTATGCCACACCCACTTTTCATGTCCTGGCTTGAACCATACACTAAAAACTCTGTAGAAGTGTGTGCTGCGCCCAGCACAATGGGTGTCCTGGCCCTACAGGCGTACAAACAGCAAACAACAGGCACGAGGGCATCAGAAAGCCCATTTCACACCCTGGCCAAGACCAAAATACCACCACTGCTGGTGCTGGCTAGCCACTGACCTCTCCCTCTCAGAGGCCATCCTCAGCAGAAAGATCAAGGAGGACATACCGGGCAACAGAAACCAAATTTCCATTGCAGCCGCACAGGTGGTCTCAACAGGGCAGGATGAGCACAGGAGGCATTTGGCACTGCCCGGGTTTGCCCCTGACCTGTAGATAGCCAAGGCTTCAGGATCCAGTGTTGCCACGCTGGCATTTTCCATGCCCTTGGACTTCTCTTTAGGGCAGTGGGTGTTGTCTGAGGTTCTCTGCTTGGCATCCCCCTCTCCCCTCCCTGTGACCTGACCTCCATCCCTACCTGTTCATATTTTGTCCCAGAACTTAGCTAAGTCTCAGTCCTGGGGCCCCTCCCTCTGCATGAGGGGGCAGTCTTGTATAACTTTGGTAAGCTCAGCGCACCAATCCCAGCATTTCAATAAAATGGCACTTTTTACCAGTACTAGAAATTCACCCCAATATTTATACAAATTAAAAAACACCTGGAGAGCTGAAGGAAAGGGAGATTCCTGGTGTTCCCTGAACAGCTCCATTCTCCAAGATCCTTTCTGGCCTTAAACACTCTGACTCTGTTAGCCTTTAATGAATTCTCTGCAGCTCGTTCGGGGCAATCATGGCAGCTGGCACACACAGACACCGGCAACAAGGTTTAATAGACGTATTGTCCTCTAAAAATGCTAGTTTTGCCTTCTGTACTCAGAGATTTTCCTTTTCAGCCACCCAAACTGTCTTCAAACCATCAGCACGGTACAGAGAGTGAAACTGACAGGCTACATGACTCATCTTATACAACCTCTCCGGCAGCTAACGCTACCAACACTGACACGATAGTTAACAGTATTATCCTCGGCTTGTTCTCCACAATCACCACACAGCAGCAACAGCACAGGCAGCAGCCAAAAGCGGAGCTCTGGTGGAGAGCACCTCTGCTGCAGAAGCGACCTTGAACAGGGTCAGCGAAGATAGGAGGGCTTCACGCAAGGCTAAAGCGGAGCCCCTCCACTGTTCTGTGCTGGCCCCTTCTCGGCTCTGACTCGCGCACTCTTCTAGCGTGGTACGGGAGTCTTGTGTGCATAGCTGGGCCCACCCCACAGCACAGGGTATGAGCATCTGAACAGAGGTGCACTTCCCCAGCTGAACACAGAGCTGGGTAAGGGGGCGGGAAACCACCTTCATTTTGCTCTAGGTTTTCTTCCTAACTCACTAGCCATGTTCCTGTTGGCTCTTCCTCCTTTAAACAATGCCCTCCAAAAGGCACCGGGGGTTCATTCATTTGACCCCCTGGAAAACACAAGGGGTGGAGGCACCTCTGGCTGCCCTTTTATAAATGGCATAGCCCAGTCTGCGTCAATACAGCCATGCTGCGCACCCCAAACCACCCCACCTCACTCAGATACAACCCCCCACCAGACTCCTGAACCTGGCAGCCAAATTCTGACTGCTCCCTGCATTGGCATGATAGGGTGGGAGAGGGGAGAAGGTTCCACAGCACCCCACTGCTGGAGTGGCCATGAGCTAGCCATGACTCACCCCTCACCCCCTCCTGTCTTTTCTCAAACCCTCCCCGTCTCTGAGCAGCCAGGATCTGGCCTGCCTGCCATCGGTTAGACATGGATCTGAGCCACCCTGCAGTTATGGGATAACCTGCCACCAGGGAGTTTCCTCCTGAACTTCAAGAAACAGAGGTCAGCTCATGGCCTGAACACAAGGGTTCATACCCCGTCCTGGCTCTTGGGCTTTCGTTTAGAGCATTTACTATTCTCACTCTGGATAGCCTCCTGCCCCGTATAAGGTCCAGGCCTTTTCACAAGCCTGCTGGACTCTTGGCCTCAGCAATACTGAGTGGCAGCGAGTTCCACAGGCTAATACATATGGTGTGAAAAAACTGACTTTGAATGTGCCACCTTATAGTTTAATTAAATGCCCTCTAGTTGCTGTGTTATGAGATGGGCAGAATGGGTGCTCCTGCTTTCCCTTCTCCAGCCCTTTATTATTCCATAGACTTCTATCGTGGCCCCTCTTACCCATCCCCTCGCAAAGCTAAACAGCCCTAATCTTTTCAGTCCCTCTTCCTGGAAGAGTTTTTCTATGCCCTTAGTCATCCCCATTACCCCTCCTACACCCCTTCTATTTTTGTCATTCCCATTTTGAGAGGAGAGGACCAGAACTGGACACCGTATTCCAGGGGAGGGCCCCGTATCAATTTCTGTAACATCGTGTTGTCCATGTTAATCCCCATCCTGGCCCTTAAGCATCCTAACGTGTTTTTTTTTACCACTGCTGCTCACGGAGCAGAGATCTTCACCGATTCCCATTCTTGGGCTGATACCATTAATTTAAAACCCTACGAGGTGCATGCATCGCTGGCATTATTCCCTCCAATGTGAATTACTTTGCTTTTGTCAACACCACATTTTATTTACCACCATGTTGGCCATTTGTCCAGCTTGGTTAGGTCACTCTGCCTAAGCCAAATACTTCTGTGCCATCTGGAAATTTTGCCATTTCACTTCTCACCCCCTTTCATACGTTTATTAATGATCTGGAACACCCTGGTACTCGTGTGGATCTTCGTCACCCACTATCAGCCTTTCACCATGATGAAAATTAACCATTTATTCCTACTCTTTGTTGTGTCTCTTAGCCAGTTCTGATCCATGACAGAGGATTTTGCATCTCGTTCCAAGACTTAGTAATTTCTTGTGAGGGACTTTGCAAAGGGCTTGTGTGACAATCCAAATAGAAGGACTTCAAAGAGGCGTCCTTTATCCATTATTTTACAGACACATTCAAAGCATTCTAATAGATTAGTGAGGCACAACTTTCCTTTGCACAAGCTATGCTGGTTAGACACTATCATATCATGATCTTCCAGGTGTCTAACTTGTAATCATAATTTCTACCAATTTACAAGCATGGCTTCTGGATCAGAATCACACTAGCTCCACGGCCAGTTGCCTTCCATGGTTGTAGAGGCAGGGTCAGGATCTGCCCTTCGTGCCCATGCATAGCTCCCACGGAAGTCCAGAAGAGGCTGGGGTGAGGTAGGAAAGTAGGGTCAGGCCTAGTGTGACTTCGCTTGGTTATCTACACAGCCAGCCCCTCCCCACTGTGGCTACATTCCTAGAGATCACAGCCTTACTAAGCTACACTCTTAAAATCCATTTAGCACGCCAGGTCTGCAAAGAGACTGACTGATAGGACAGGGGTCATGCCAGGCCAGATCTTCAAGATCTCAGCACATGGGTCTCCGAGCTCTCCGGAAGATCCGGCCTTTGAGGCGAGGGTGCTGGAAGAGTGGTTAGCTAGTGCCGTATGGTCTGGGCACAACATAGTGCAGGGGGGGAGTCAGGAACATTCAATTAAGAAGGGTATTGATTGAGTTAGAAGTAGGGAGTCACAGAGATGGGAAACAGGGATAATGAGAAGGGAAATGGGGTGAGACCAGTCCCCCACCTTCCTCCCCCCCATCACAGACACCTCAGAACCTTTGTCACCACACAGATTGCTCTGGGTTATTTTACACTATTAGCAAAACAAACCCACCTCAGGCTGCTTTCTCAGGGCAAGAGAACTAATCAAAGAACTGGAATGATCTTCCCCTTTCCTATTTATGTTTATCTCCTTCCCGGTCAGCTGCCTGGCTGCTTCTGGAGACTCCTCACCTGAAAACCCAGCAGGTTGGGTCATTCCTAGTGAGCAGGTGAACCAGGCCCACCTGGGAACCAAACCCACCGGCCTAGCCCCTGCCAGACTGGGCTCAGCCACTGTCGTAGAGGCAAAGGAAACAAGGTTTCCTTTCAGTGATCAGCTTGGTGGAGATGGTACTGTCCCTACCCCTTGTCCCAGGACAACACACCCCCTGGCAATAATCCTATGCAAAGAGTGATGGCTAGATGGATGTGTAAAAGGGCCTAAGTGACTAGAGAATAGGAAATGTGAGTGTGTGTTTGGGGTAGGTGGAGGTGTCTGGAAGAAGAGGCAGAGAATCATGGGCCAGTGGCTAGAGCACTTGCTTAGGACTTGGAGATTGGGTTCAATACCCTGCTCTGCCACAGACTTCCTGTATGATCTTGGGGAAATCCCTTAGTCTCTGTGCCTCAGTTTCCCAATGTGTACAAGGTGATAGCATGCCCTACTGCACTGGGGTATGTGAGGATAAATCCAGAGTATGAAGCACTCCGCTATTACAGTAACAGTACTAATGGTTATTACTCAGTACTTAAGACAGACAGGTACTATAGCACCACCATCTCCTTCTCTTTGGTAGATGCAGTGTCTTTTTTTGGGACTGTCATTTTTAATGACTGTGCTGCTGCTAGAGGAGCTGGTCAGGAAATGGAGTGAATACTGTCACTGAATATCCCCCCCGACCCCCCACCATTTTCCCGTGGATACTTTTTTTCAACCTGCTCTAGTTTCGGGACACAGCAGTAGTGGCAAGAGATACAATGACGATTCTGCATGGACACAGCAAGACTTTAAGGGGATGCCAAATTCAAGATGTGGACATATCTCACTACAGGGGGACACCAGCAGAGTTGGGTTTGATCAGCAAAGTAACAATCCTGTGACTGGAGAGGCTAATTTAACAAACACTTGAAAAGTTGGCTTTTTTTTTTCCTTTTCTTTTCTTTTCCTTTTTTTTTTTTTTTTTTAAAGGATTCTGTTTTTGAAAACATTTCTCATGGAAAGAGCTTTGATATTTCACAGTTTCAGAGATTAGTTTATCCTGAAATTGTGGGGGGCCTGGATTTCAGGGATGCAAAGTTACGCAAAACCAAATGATACAAAATGCAAACACACGCGTTCAGAGTACAGGCAATACAGCATCGCAGCTATGCTGCCATAGCTAGACTGGCATAAATAACCACATAGCACAGACGCACCCTCAGCAACCGAAGGGGTTTTTCCATCACTCTAGGAACACCGCCTCCCCCAGCAACAGTAGCTAGGTGGACTGAAGTATTCTTCCAGAAGCCCAGCTGTGTCTACACCAGGGACTAGGTCGGCATATGGTGCTCAGGGCTGTGAAAAAAAGATCCACATTTTAAGTACACATCAGCGCTCTCGCACATGTACACTGCTAGGGGGAGCTGGAAAAGCCTCAGCCTCCCACCCTCTTGATGCAACCCCTTCTCCACAAGTGGCATGCCCCGGAGAGCAGGATGTGAATGCCCCACCCCTCCGGTGTTTTCATCTCAGCGTGCACCTGCCAGCTCGCCCTTGCAGCCCCCAGCTCCCCCATTGTCCAGTCCCACACACTGCAGCCCAAATGTCACTCACAGCTTTGCATCCTTTTCAAGTCAAATTCTCATCCAGGCCCTTGCTGGACAGGGGATTGGCTCAGCCTCTGACATGCTCGGCCACATGCAAATATCAGGAAATGGAAAGTCAGAGCAAACAGAATACACCATACCACAAAGAACTAGACGGGGGTAAAGGAAACCGTTGCAGTTGCTGTGGTTACCAGAGTTTAAGTGCACAAAAGTCAGGAAATTGGAATACACTCCCGGAGCATTGTACTGACAGATGATGCGGAGCTAATGAAGACCATGTAGCAGCATCGCGAGCCATTGTCTCTCACCCATGGCATTTCTGCCATTTATTAAACAGACCCTAGTCATATTAAAGCTCATCATGAGCCACATTACATCGCATCACCTCATGGGGGTTCCGGCCAGGCCACTTCTCTGTCTATTCTCTATGCCCCTCCTCCCACCTAGGATCTGAGCACCTCACCATCAGATTTATCCACCTTGCAAGGGGTGGGAGGAAAACTAACTGGGAACAGCCGACTCATCCCAGTCAGGGGAGACCTGCCAGCGGAGCACTAGGCTTGTGTGTCAGCAAACCCTGCCTCTCCAGAGCAGGCCTTGGGATAGAGCCAGGCTGCGGTAGGAATACCGCCCAGCTCGCTCAGCTGTGGGGCACAAGGTTTTGGATGTACAGCAGGCGCCTTCTTGGAAGTAAAAAGCCCTCAGGCCTGCGCTGCAAAGCTAAGTCCTGCTTTGCTTAGAGAGAGATCCCGGCCCTTTGATTTCTCTTGACACTTGACATCCGCTTTCCCTTCTAGGGGCACAGGAGAGATTCTCTGCTCTTTAAATAACTGCCACATGCAGATGACACTGGGTGTTCTGATGGCCGCAGGCATGTTGCTATTCCCGCTCCACACGGGAGAAAGCAGAGCGTTTCTAGTCTTTAGAAAGCTGTGGGTTATTGTGGCGAGCACCCTGCCCCACTGCTACGACCTGCCACCAGCACAAACTCCACAAGAGAGGAGCGATTCCCGGCCTGCTGGCCACTTTTCTCTAGGGCACCAGCTCTTACGCAGGGATGACTAACGACGTGGAAAAGGAGCAGAGCGCTGCAGAGGTGGCAGGAGAGCAGATGGGCTCGCCCCGGCACGCTCTGCTTTCAATGGGACGAGAGGAGAAGGGCCAGGAACCCCTCAGCCCAGTCTGCACCTAGCCCACAGCCCATGTTGCGTCGAGATCCCAGGTCTTCGGTCTGCTCCCAGCAATGAGACTGCCCAGAGAGTGCTGCATATGAGCAGGGCACAGAGCGGCGGATGTCCAAATGATGCAATGGGTACGCAATGGACTTGATAGTTCCTTCGTGCAGTAGAGAAATGGGGTTAAAGCCGAGGATTCTATGAGTAGCTGGAGTGAAGCCGGTCCTGACACACACCTGTTAGCACCCACCCAGAGCTCCCCTGGGAGAGCCCAAAGCTCATGCAGGACACCCATTCCTCAGCAGCTTGCTGCAGATTTATGCAGAGCATGAGCTGGACATTAACCTTGAGATGCGCTCCCTTCATGTGAAGTTATACATGAGAGCCACCCTGAGGCAGCACGTTGGTCATGACATACTCTGCAAACAGATGTTAGTCTCGGGGGGTGCATACGTCATAGCTTGGGCAGACCACGCTGACTGCACTCACCCGGGGCTCCTTGCAACCCTCCATTCCATCCTATGAGCTTCCTGAATGCCACCCTCCCAGCCCACTCGACTTCAGGGGCCCTCTGCAACCCTTCCCCCATACTGGGGCTCCGTGACCCCCGGTTTCCCCTCCACTACATGCCAGTGGTTCTGTAGGCCCTTCATTCTCTTCCTCCATGACTGGGGCTCTGAGTGCTCCCCTGTTCCCCCCATACCAAGGTACCCCCCACCAGGGGCTCTGGGTCCTCCTGCCCTTCCATGCTTAGGGCTCTATATGCTCCCCCTTTCTACCTCTCCCATACTAGAGTTCCCAAATCTCTCCCCACCAGGGGTTGTGTGCTTCCCATTCCCTATAGAAGGACCTCCATTCTCTTCCCCTTCCTATCTAGGAGATAATTCTATTGGGATGACAACACAGGGTGGGTTGTTCTTGAAGGTGTTAATGGCACCATCAGCTGGGTCTTTGATCTACAGACGACAGAGCCTAGGTGCTTGGCTCTGCTGACCAAAAGAAAGGGGGTCTTTGGGTCCCCCATTTTTCCCTTTCCACTTTTCTATTTGTAACCAAAATCCATAGGGTTCTGCCTTATGAGGCCTAGAGCATTCCCAGAAACGTTGGAATCGATCAGATGCGGCATCTAAAAATTATCGTGTTACAGACACACCGAGAAATGCCATTGAGCTAAGCCTAGGACTGTGCAAACGCAGCCAAAAAGTTATTCACTCCGCTTCAGCAGCCCTGGCTCCCCCAGCCTTCAAGTACAGTAGAAGAATGGGCCACAGTGTATGTGTGTGAGGCTGGATTAAGGCGTAGACACTATAGGCCATGCCTAGAGTTCCAGCTCTTAGAGTCACGTGATCACAATCTCAATTTCAATGGAAGTACAGGCGAGTCTCATCTTACGCGTAGTTAACATGCACGAACTCAGCTTTGCGCGGTCGGCAAAAAACAAAAACAAAAAAAACAAAAAAGAGAAAAACAACAAGTTAAATACTGTACCTGTAGTGCAGGCGATTCCGCCCGCCATTACATGCAATGTAATTTTGACTATACGCGATTTTCGCTTTACGCGCTGACTGCGGAACTTAACCCCAACGTAAGATGAGACTCGCCTGTATTAGCAGCCTGAAGAAAAGCTAACAAAAAAAAGTGACCAGAGCAGCCAGCCTGGTCATGTGTGCAGTGAGAGTGATGGCCCCATGCATCTCAATGGGATGTTCATCCTGAGGCCCATCATTCTGAGCAGCTCCAGCAGAGGGACTGCGTGTGACAGGAAGAGAAGCCTGCAGCAGGCCCAGCCCAGCACTCAAGCACTTAATAACTTTGCCCCCTCGAAGAGAAGCCTGCAGCAGGCCCAGCACCCAGCACTTAATAACTTTGCCCCCTCGAGTACTTACACTGGCTTCTGGGGTCACCCATGCTGGGAGAGAGGGGACCCTGCTCATGTTCCTGAAGACTAGCACCACCACTGCAAGCAGGGCCATGGTGAAGGCTGGAACCATGGGGCCCTCAAGCCATAGTGTAGCTACAGCCTTAGACACCTGCTTCAAAGAGGTGAGGAGAGACCTGGAATTCATTCAGTATGTGGAAATCATCCCACTCTTGGCTCTGGTGCGACGCTCATTCCTGAGGGTCTGTACACGTGCTAAGTCCCAGCTCGTTAATACAGCACTAATGGAGTTACCCCTAGGATCCTGCAGAACCTGAGCTGCTGCTGTCCTTGCTCCTCTGAAACAGCGGGCGACTGACGAACTTCCAAGCCCCTGCTGTTATGTTGGCTAACTTTGGCCAAGGAGCCAAGGCAGGTGCCAGAGCAAAGCCCAGTGACTAGCCGCTCTTCTCTTTTTGAAGTCTAGTTTGAGGATTTCTTGGCAAACATTTGCCATTCGCCCACAAGACAGGAAGGCCTCTCATACCGTCCCAGTGCCACGCCTGGGACTTGTCTAAAGAGCAGCTAGTAATTCCCAGCCTGGTTCAGGGAAACTTGCCAACTCAGAGCCTGGGGCAGTCCCTGCTTTTTCCACTCACTCTGACATAGACCCTTCCTGCTCTGTCTTAGTCAGACACGGACAACAAGACGCATGTGCTAATTTATTCAGTAAAATTGGAAGAGAGTTGCCGGCACTGAAGGGGGCTGCTGAAATCTGTGCCAATGACACACTAAAGCCTTGACAAGAGAAATAATTATGCCTCCTCCCAATCGCTCGCTGGCTTCCGTGCCTCGCTCCCCATGCCTTGGCACCGGAGTCACAATAAGCTACAATCTCGCACAGGCAGAGAAATGAAGGAAGGAATCGGCCACCCAATCATTCTGGCAAGTGGACAGTGGGGAGCGGAGACCCGCCCCCCTCAAGCTACCCCAATTCATTGGCAGGATGCGCTGGCTCTGCATGGCGCCGCAGCAATTCCAGCTGTACTGCCCTTAGACTCATAGCAGAGACAGTTATGTTCCCAACTGAACAGGGCAGAACAAAACCAGACAATAGATTACAAGGTGCAGAGGCTCGGTCCAGCAACTAGCATCCTCTAACACAACTCCGCGCTCTCACTAGCTTCCATTGCCTGTAATCCCAATTCCCTGTGCCCAATGCCTCTCCCCTCCCCTGCAATCTGCCCCTCAGCACCTCCATAACAGCCCAAGGGCCAGGCTTTCACGACAGCTCAGCGCACACTGGGTGCTGAGCATTCAGAACAGCCAGCCATGTGCCCACCTCTGCCCCTGCACCTCCTCCTCTGCCATAAGCGCCCACTACATCGAGAGGAGCAGGGAGCATCCTCAGGCCCTGGAGGGGAGTTCAGCTAAGAGAGACTCATGGAGGGTTTCTGGTGCGTGGGGCCCATGGAGACAGAAGAGGCCACAGGCTGCAAGAAAACATCTTGGCCGGTCGCATGCTGATCATGGACTGCACAACAAGAATGCACGGTGAAGTGATTTTGCATAGCAAGGCTCCTACCCACGATTCATGCCTTCTCTCACGTCATCCCCCATGCCTGGGATAGCCTCATCTACCAAGTGCTCTCTCTCCCCTTCTTGGAGGACAAACCTGCATACAATCCCTGCTCAGCATTAATAACCCACAGACTCTGCGGCACGTCTCCGGCCCGTTTTGCAGGAGCACCAATGCTCTAGGGCCTTATGCTCTGTATTAAGCTGGACCTAAGGGAGGCAGAGTGGCCTACTCAGTACCACACTGGCCAGAGATGCAGGAGACCTGAGTTCTACTCCTGGCTCTGCCACTGGCCTGCAGGGCAACCCTTGGGTAAGTGACCTCTCCCCAGCCATCAAATGATTCTTACTTCCTTTGTCAGGTGCTCCGAGATTTACTCATGTAAGAGGCTAGATAAGAACTAGGCTAAGACTCAGTGGCCTGGGTTCTGTGCCACTCTGAGAAACAGGCTGGAAATCCCTCAACGGCCTCATTTAAATTCAGAACAGGAAATTCTTCTATGAACTCTAGACAAGAGTTACGTAACACCCGGTACAGCATCCCTCCAGGGGCATTTGTTTGGATATCTAGTTCCATTTAATGTTGGCCCCGTGACAGATATTGCAATCACAATATGGTCCCCAAAGATACTGCATGTATTAAGTTTATGAACGCTTTCTGTAAGACTGTGTTCTGCTCCATGTGGGGAGGGTTAGCACAGCTCCTCCAGGAACTAGACACAGTGGGAGTGATTAAGGTGAGTCACTGAGACTAAACACCTCTAGAGAGGTGCCACCTCCTGGGGTGGTTTGTATGTGCTGGTCCAAGCCAAGCTCTCCAGAGATGAGAAGACAAAGAGCGAGCTGCTGGTACAATGGATGAGCTTGAAGGGAGACAGGACCTTCTGTCTGATCCAGCAAATGGACAGGACTTTCTGTCCAGGGGCCCCAACCCTTGCGGAAGGGTTGGAAAGACTGAGCTGCTCGGGCCCCATAAGACAGACAGGTGACTCCTGGTTTGCTTAGTGTGTGTTTCACTCATCTTTATACGTTTTCCCTGTAATGCCATTGCTTTACGAATAAAGGTGCTTGCTGAGAAAGAGCCGGGTGGTAACTTCTGGCAAGACACTGTTCATAGCCCTTGGAGAGAAAGCAACACAGGGCACTGGCCATTAGGCAGACTGGCTTGCTGTGGATAACACAGTGTAAGGCTGGGAGGTGTACAGCTGTAACGCCCCCGCCCCCCAATCAGAAGGGAGTGGGATGAAAGTCCCAGCCTGACACAGGTGATAGCAGGAGACCTGACTGGAAATCCTGGAGTGGACCACGGAGAAGGGAATACAGGTGCAGATACCCCGAAAAACCGTGACAGTCCCCCACAGTTTTAGTGGACCATAGATTTGCACATTGACAGTGGGTAACTGCACCACAGAAGGTGCCTGGAGGGGAAGCGGGGGAGTAGGAGGCTTTGGCAGCTGGGTGAGGGGCAATCAGGGCTTTTGGCACCAGATACCATTTGGAATTATTGGCTAAGCACTTTGAGTCTTTCTTTTTTAGTGAGCAGAAACGGAAGTGGTCAACAATGTTGACATGTACCGTGTCGTCATCATTATGTTTCAGAGTTAACACTCCATTGAGATAAATGGGATAATTCACACCTCTCAGAGGTGTAGCTTCAAACTGTTTGCAGATTCAGGAAGACATTACTGCAGATTTCCACTTTAAATAAGCAGTCTGGATGCTCTAGGGCACAATTCCACAGCTGTGGACTCCACAGGGCCCCAACTGTGCTCCTCAGTGCAGAGAGCACATCTTACCCATCAGATTTTAAAGCTCTGTGTATGCATCATTCTAATATTATGTGCAGCACCTCTGCCCCAGCCCGAGGGTACCACTACACCTGCACAGGCTGAAGGCGGAGATAAATCCACTTTAATTAGGCAGACTGTGCTTTCAACATGAGGAGGAGGAGAGATGCTGATGAAGAAGGTGCAGTCAGTTTCCAGTCCTGGGAGCAGAAAGCCAATGCTGCCTCCCAAGGAGGATTTATTCAGATGCACAAAGAATTTAACGTCTCAATGTCACTGAAGGATTTCACGGCCAAGACGGATGGGGTCCCCTAGCAACAGAACTGTGATCATGTGAGCAGCGATAACAGGCCGTGGAGGCAGTTTGGAGCCTACAATGCACACGCTGCCCTCAGTGTAAGGTCTGGCCAGCTTGGGGACTCCCCCAGTTCCCAGGGCTCTTCCTGCCCTGAGCACAAAGCCTGGGCAGGTATTTACTGAGCTGTCAGCAGAAGGCAATTTCACATCTGCAGGAGGACGACACAGGGAGGAAGCTAACTCTGGAAAGGAGAGACTACATGCCCCAAAGAGATCAAGGGCACAGGAAGGGAATCGCCAGCCAAGTGCCTACAACATCAGGAAATATCCCCGCCCTGTAGAGGTTTTAATTGGGGATTACCTGTTAGCTGCTAAAAGCCTTCCAGCCCAGTGAGTCCCCCTGCCGTGCTGGCTAAGCATCAGATAAACTAGCCCGTAACCAACAGCTGCATTTCTACAATGGAGGAAGGGAACTGGCATTCTACTGCATTTCCCTTCTCTTTAAAAAAAAAAAACAAAAAACCTGTTTTCTCAAAGAAGGAAATCAGGGTAGTGTGGCATGATCTACCTTTAGTACATTTAAGGATCTGTTATGCTGTTGAACATATTCATAAATGATCTGCAAAAGGGGGTGAACAGTGGAGGTGGCAAAATTTGAAGATGATACAAAATTACTCAAGATAGTTAAGTCCAAAGCTGACTGAAAACAGTTGCAAAGGTACCTCACTAAACTGGCAGATGAAATTCAATGTTGATAAGAGCAAAATAATGCACATTGGAGAAAATAATCCTATGGCGGGGTCTAAATTAGCTGTTATCACTCAAGAGATCTTGGACTCGTGGATAGTTCTCTGAAAACATCCACTCAATATGCAGCGGCAGTCAAAAAAGCGAACCAAATGATAGGAACCATTAGGAAAGGGATAGATAATAAGACAGAAAATATCATAATGCCGCTATATAAAGCCATTGTATGCCCACACCTTGAATACTGCGTGCAGTTCTGGTCCCCCTCATTTCAACAAAGATATATTAGAATTGGAAAAAGTACAGAGAAGGGCAACAAAAATTATTAGGGGTATGGAATGGCTGCCGCATGAGGGAAGATTAGAAAGACTAGGACTGTTCAGCTTAGAAAAGAGATGATTAAGGGGGGAAATGATACAGGTCTATATAATCGTGGATGGTGCGGAGAAAGTGAATAGCGAAGTGTTATGTGAAGGGGTAAACACAAAAATCAGGGGTTACCCAATGAAATGAATAGGCAGTAGGTTTAAAACAAACATATGGAAGAACTTCACACAAGACACAGTCAACTAGGGGAAAGTTGTTCCCAGGGGATGTTGTGAAGGCCAAAAGTATAACAGGGTTCAAAGAAGAATTAGATAAATTCAGAGGATAGGTCCATCGATGGCTATTAGCCAAGATTATCAGGGATGTAACCCCATGCTCTGGGTGTCTCTAAATCTCTGACTGCCAGAAGTTGGGACTGCATAACAGGGGATGGATCTAGGGTGACCAGATGTCCCAATTTTATAGGGCCAGTCCCAATATTTGGGGCTCTCTCTTATATAGGCACCTATTACCCCCCCACCCCGTTCCGATTTTTCACACTCGCTGTGTGGTCACCCTAGATGGATCACTCAATAATTGCCATGTTCTGTTCATTCCCTCTGAAGTATCTGGCACTGGCCACTGTCAGAAGACAGGATACTGAGCTAGATGGATCATTGGTCTGACCCAGTACGGCTGTTCTTACATTCTAAGAATATGTATTATTGTGGGCCGGGATTGCACGTAACCTCTCTAGGGATGAGATGTGATGTGAAGCCTGGGAGTGCAAAGGACTATACCAAAAGTATGCTAGACAAGAATGGACTTTTGGACAATAAGCATGCAGTGGACATCTTTTTAGCATGCTTGTCGGTTCATCCATTGTTTTTAATATTTTTTTTTTTGCATTAAGAATCAACGTACTTGCTCAGAAAGAGCCGTGCGGTAACGTATAGCTGCTGGCAATACACTGGGCATAGCCTTCGGAGAGAAAGCAAAGGGCAGACACTAGCTGTTTAGGCAGTCTGGCTTGCTGGGGATATCACAGTCTAAAACAGGGAGCTGAACAGCTTTAACACCCCAGTTAGGGGGGAAAGAGATGCAGGTCTCTGCCCAAGAGAGGTGATGGCCGAGAAGCCTGGAGAGACCACGGGGCAAATACAGGTGCAGTTGCCCTGACCTGCGACAGCAGAAGAAGAGCAGATACTTGGTCTCAGCCAATGTAATGCACTGCTGAAGAGGACAGCACATGCCTTTCCAGTGACCCCAGCCAAGCAGGCCAAGGGCAATGGAGAAGAGAAACTCCCGGCATGACCCTAACTGCCCTGACAACCAAGCAGAAGCAATTCTGTGCTGTTGCTTCCCGCATACATCCAGCAGAGCCAGCAGGCTTATCAGACAGGGAGGAGATCCCAGTCAGCTGGGTGCTGGGTCTAGTTATCCCAGCCCAGCAGCTGATGGCAAGTGACACAGGGAGCAAGCAGCCGTAAAGGGACTTCTTAGGAACGTGACATTTCAAAAGGTAGCTGGGGGCAAGGAACAGACCCTAGCTCTCCACACCAGAGTCACCCTGCGTGGCTCTACTGCACCTCGGCCTTCAGCCCAGTAGCCTGCCTCACTCATGTACCGGATTAGGCTATTGATCCCGACTGCTCTGGTATGTCGCCTGAGCCAGTTACTATTTTGGCTGCTTCCAAAAAGGTAGGAGAGCCCCACACTGCCCTTAGCCAGGTGTGCAACCCTGGGTATGGAGGAGAATGGCCCCCTCACTGATCAGTGAATCAGGGAGCCGATTTCCCTAATTTTACAGGCAAATTCCCAGTTTGAGGGCGGTTTGTGGCCATTTGGCAGAATTAATAGATTCCAAGGCCAGAAGGGGCCATTATGATCATTTAGTCTGACCTCTTGTATAGCACAGGCCAGAGAACTGCCCCCAAGTAATCGCTGGAGCCCATCTTTGAGAAAAAGCATCCCATCTGGATTCTAAAATGGCCAGTGATGGAGCATCCGCCACAAGCCTTGGTAAAATGTTCCAATGGCTAATTACTGTCACCGTTAAAGATGTACGCTTTATTTCCAGTCTGAACTTGTCTGGCTTCAACTTCCAGCCATTGGGTCGTGTTATACCTTTGTTAGACTGAAGAGCCCATTATTGAATATTCATTCCCCATGTAGGTACTCACAGACTAATCAAGTTACCCCTTCACCTTCTCTTTGTTAAGCTAAATAGATTGAACTACTTGAGTCTATCACTAAAAGGCAGGTTTTCTAATAGCAATAGACTCAAGGAGTTGATCTCACCCTTGCACAAGATGGAACTCAGATACTTTAAAGGGCTGATGACACATTTTTAAGAGCTTCTTTAGAGATGTGTCAAAGAGGTTAGCAAAGCAAGATCTAATCCATCATAATACCCAAACACATGACCATCAGATTCAGGACCTACAGCAGAGAACAACAACAAAATACATAGTTCAGAGACAGGAAAGAACACAAGTCAGCCCCACCTCCTGCTCCTTGCCCTTTCTGCGACAACAGATCTAGGAACTGGACATCAGGAGGCACACAGGTGGTGGAATATCATTCAAACTTACATTCAAATCAGTTGTGCCTTTATGAATTACATGGTATTCACCGCTTCAGACAAATAAAGAAGGTAATTTTCCTGCATGGAATTTGACACAGAATCTACACTTTGCCGGAGGATTGTGGCCCTGAATTGAAGCTTTCACTAAAAAGGTTCCAGGGTGAAGGAGAAACCTTTTAAATGCAAACGAAAGGCAGCACATGTGAAGACAACTTGAAACAGCTCTAAGAGGTGTGAACTGCCCCATTCAGCTACAGGAGGTGAGAGAGGATACAAATTTTAGCATCGACATTGGTAATTATTTCACTGCTGATCATTTTAGCATCCAGCTCACATGCTGATCCCACATGGCCAGGCAGCCTCCCACGCTTTTGCAGACATGAGAAACCACAACTGTCCCCTACCCAGCTGCCAATCCTCCATCTCTCCTCCACCCCCAACCAACTGCTGTGAACAAAACCAGGCATTTTCAGTACAAAACCCTGAAGCAGGCTGAAAGGCTGAAGTGCAGGCACAGCATTAAACAAGGGGAGGATACTCCCCTTCACTGTCCTAGGCAATTCATTAGAAACCACACCGAATCTCTGTTGCACTGGAGTGTCATGAAATGCAAGATGCTTGGGACAGAGTTCAGAGTATGATGGTTCTCGGGCTACCCAGGACTGAGAGTCACCTTGGTTACCCCTCCTCCCCCCACCTCCGGCAAGAGGGAGTCTTGCTTGTGCTTATTTGGGTGTCAGCTCCCTGACACCACCAGCCTATTAGCCACTCATACACTCCCCTCTAGGCTACGCCAGCCTTTACTTTGCATTGCAGGTTAACAACAGGTGCACCCCAGTTCCCGAGCCTCTTTGGAGCATTCCCCTGTAGTGTCCAGCCCCTTATCCACTGAACACTCACAGAAATAGCAGGTCTGCTGTCCCCAAGGGAACAGTGCACACACCAGCTCGTCTGACTCAATTCAGGATCAGCACCTTGCTCAATATCACAGCACTGAGGTACACTGATAGTGAAAACAAGGATACGTGTATTACCAAAGATTCAAGAGATAGTGAGCAAGGATATCGGAAACAAATGGTTACAGATAAAACAAAATCATCACATGCTTTTGGGATGCTGGCTCCTGCCAAAGCCCCAGGCCTCTTGACTTATGTATTAGTTTAGATAAAATGATTGTTCAATGTATAAGAGTGTATTCGGTATTTAAACTTCATGAGAACTAATGGGATGTTACAAGCATTGTTTTCACTTCTCTGTATAATGTAATGGCAAACATTTCCATTGTGTGTACGCCAGCAACTAAATAACCCACCAGATGGAAAAGAAGTCTTGTGGAAGGCAACTGAAGAAGTTTAATAGAAAAGTGCTAATTTCAAAGCAAGTGATTATTGTGTGTGATGATCGGAGGTCAAAGACTCCAAGTGCATTCCTCACTCTCCGTCATCAGAAGAAGAGCCTACGTGGATAGTGACCGTCGGCTTGTTTTCTGTGAGAAGCAGCTATGAGAATGAATTGAGGGAAAGATCCTTCATCTCTGGACTGTCTAGATTCTCAAAGGGCAGAATAACTGAATGAGAAGACAGTGTTATTCTGGGTAGCCCTGAAAGACTTTTGAGAAGCTGGCAGATGACTACATCTTTGCAACCATCTGGAATTATAGACTGACTCACCTGTGTATACATTTTACCTGCTTTAACCTCTCAATAACTCATTTCCTTTTCTTAGCTAATAAACCTTTAGTTAGTTTACTATAGAACTGGCTACCAGCGTAGCTTTCGGTGTAAGAGCTCGAGTATCGGTTGATCTCAGGGTAAGTGACTGGTCTCTTGGGACTGGAAGCAACCTGAATGTGGTGTGATTTTTGGTGTAAGTGATCATTTCATCAAGTCCAGTTTGTCTGGGTGGCAAGACACGCTGGAGAGTCTAAGTGGACTGTCTGTGACTCTATGGTAAGACTGGTATAGTGAACCAGGAGTTCAGATTTGTTACCGGCTTGGTGAAATCTGATTACAGAGCACAACATCAGTTTGGGGTGTCTGCCCTGTTTCCTGACTGTCCGCCCTAAGGTTGACACTTACTGTTGTGAGCCACTCCCGACAGTGTGACAGCTTTCTAGACACTAAACAAACAAGTTAGCTTCCTGTCTAAAGTCTTCATTCACCAAAAATCTTCTGCAGCGTTTCCAACCAAGGCTGGCTGTGATCCTGTTTTCATGAATGTAAATGTGCTCTCCATTTACTTGCTAGGTGATGGGGGTGTCATCTTCTTTGCCTTCTACTTATACTCCCCAAAGTTCACTGTCTGTACTCAGACAGGATAGCCCCCCCATGGCTTATTTTCCTGTGTGCTGATTCCCTGTTGACTTCACGTCTCTTCGTTGCCTCTGCATGTAAGTGGATATCCATTGTGTTAGCTTAGGATGCTTAGTTTGCATTCTGACAGAGACTGACGAATAAACATCTCCTCTGACAGAAAACCTGGCTCTCCACCTCTGCTGTGACACAGACGCTAAGATACTTTCAGTATACGTACATTATCCCTCACATAGCATCTGTGAACACAGTTCAGGAGACCTCACATGAGAGTCTGTGGTGAACCAGGATGTACATATCAGAATCAAGATATTCCTGCAACCCCCTTGCCAGTTAGCATGAAGGGGTTCTTGGGTCACACGGAGCCTTGCTACTAGCAAGCTGTCACCACACGCGCGCACACACGCACACACCCCATTGCCATGGCACTGCTTCACACGCCAACCGCCCAGTAAAGTCAAGAATAGGTCGGTATCTGGGCTAGGCGGGAGTGGCAACTCCCTCCACTACTTGCCGTATCCTTACAGGAGATGCAGCACTGACAGCAGAAAGTAGTTTTCCAGCACAGGGATTTAGCTGCATTAGCCAATGGCAGGAATGGGAACCAACACCAGGTGCTGCCTAAGGCACTAGAGAGGTGAACAGTCTACAGACAGCACTGCCTTCGACCACAATTTCTTGTCTTCAGGAGGCAGCCAGGTACAGAGGAGAGGATGACTTCTCCCCCTTAACCACCAGCATGCTGGAGAATTTACTCCTCAGCACCAATTCACACACAGCACCTCTCCTCAACCCTCACGCCGGGGGCAGAGCCACATTTCCACGCCAGACTTTCTCTGAGATGACCAGCCTTTGGAGAAGAGCCCTGTGATCAGGGCACAGAATTGCCACTGGGGCAGGAGGAGATGACTGAAGAGACATTCACACTTGTCTGCAGCCATGTGACACGAACGCGCCGTTCCTTCGGCAGGCCTGGAAGCTGCCGCTGAAGATCCACCCTCCTGGAAAGCGCCTCCTTGTCATCAGAAGGAATTTAACCTGGATACCTGGAGCATGCAGCCCCTGCCTTCTGCCATTCTGAGCAGCAGCCATTACCTCCTTTGTGGAGCTCTGTGGCTGAAAAGTGCTAGCTAAGAGCTAGGTGTTATTAGCCTCACTGCCCGTTGCGCCACACACAGAAGAAGGCTGGCTATAAAGGCCTGGGGACAAGCAGGAGACCCAACAGAGGAGGGGAAGCAGCACCAATAGCCACACTGCAATTTACAGGAAGCCCCTGTATCTGACGGCCCAAAAATTATCCTAGAGATGCAACGGATAAAAGCTTTTAAGTAAACAGCAGCGTGTACTTATCATCTAACTGACTTTCATAGCGCCCGCCTGGCATACATATTGCTGCTAGGCACACACGAGTGCCCAAGACTGTAGGAAAAAAACCCCTCAACTGATTGAGAAATTGTGAGCATGTCAGTAAAGACGGCAGGGTAATGCATAGCGTACAGGGCAGAGTTAAGGATGCCGGTGCAACGCTTCCTGACTTGAGCACGTAGCTGGGCAAGCTGAATGGGGCCTTCTCATTGCATTTTGCATGGATTCCCTTGAACGTGCACGGGAAGCCAGGGGAAGCTGAGCAGAAGGGGAGGGGAACAGCAAGAGCAGCTCGTGGGAATGCTGCGATTTGGCATTGTTCCCCTATTTTTAGGCACCAGGATGTGAAAGAGCAGCGCTGACCTTCAGCGAGATGAAGGGGGTCAAACTTGAAAACGCTCCAGAAATCTGAAGAGCAGCAGGGTTTGCAGCCGCGCTGCCGAGATTCAAAGGAGGCCCCTTCTCTTTCCCGAGAGGAGCGCGATTCAGAGCTGTTAGCACCACAAAAGACAGCACTGGCCATTAGCTCAGCTCAATTTCCATTCAGCTCCCTCCTAAAATGTCAGCTCCACAGAGCTAAACTAATTCAGTGAGTTCTGCAGCCTGGCCGCGATCTCCCAAGCCCAGCGCTCCCTGGGGTCAGCCCTGAGCAGATCCTCTAGCCAGTCATCCAGAGTCCACAAAGCCCTTAGAGGCCAGCTCTATCTGGAGGCACCAGAGCAGCTGTGCCCTGGTCCATGGTGTACTACCCATAGGCTCAGCTCTGCCTGTTGGTCTGCCTACAGAGAACAGCTCAGAATAGCTTCAACATGACCATGCCCCTCCCAAGCCAAACTCCAAGGGCAGGGACCACATCACTCCAGCCCCATCCTGCCACACACAACGTCGCCAGCCAGCAGGAGGGCTGCAGCTTTCATTCCCTTCCACTTCAGGCTGTCTCATTCCCCTGCCACATCCATCCCCGACCCCCCACGCCATGGGCCAGTGCAGCGCTCCTTCAGGTACCCGTCTGCAATCACAAGTGGCACTGCGAGGTTGGACTCTTCCTTGAAGGCAGACTCACAGAATCCTAGAAACACAGATGCGGGGCAGCAAGGGACCCTGAGAGGTCATCAAGTCCAGCCCCCTGTGCTGAGGCAGGGCCAAGTAAGCCTACACCAGCCCTGACAGATGTGTGTCCAGCCTGGTCTTAAAAACCTCCAGTACTGGGGATTTCACGACCTCCCTAGGTCACCTGTTCCAGTACTGAACTATCCTGGGAGTTAGAAAGTTTTTCCGAAAATCCTACCTAACTATCCTTTGCTGCAAGCTAAGCTAATTTCTCCTTGTCCTGCCCTCAGTAGCCATGAACAATAGATCACTGTCCTTTTTATAACCACCTTTCACATCGTCGAAGAAATATGTTTCCCTTCAGCCTTCTCTTCTCAGGACTAAACATGCCCAGTCCTGTCATGATAGGTCACGTTTTCCAAACCTCTGATAATTTTTGTTGCTCTCCTTTTCTCCACTCTCTCCCCTCTTTCTAATCACATCTGGACACCGTACTCCGGTTGGGGTCTCACCAGTGACAAGTGGAGCAGCGCAGTTACCTCCTGCGTCTCACGTACAACAGTCCTATTAACACATCCCGGGATTACATTTGCCTTTTTTGCAACAGCATCACACTGTTGACTCATTCAATTTGTGAGCCACCACAACTCACAGCTCCTTTTCACTAGTACTAGCCAGTTATTCCCCATTGTGTAGTTGTGCATTTGATTTTTTCCTCCCTAAGTGAAGTACTTTGCACTTTTCTTTACTGAATTTCATCTTGTTGATTTCAGACCAATTCTCCAATTTGTTGAGGCCGTTCTGATTCTAATCCTGTCCTCCAAAGTGCTTGCAACCCCTCTTCCCACCAGCTCGGTGTCGTTGTCTAGAAAAGCAGAAGATATTGGGACCACAAGAGCATCCCAGTCAGAGCCATGAGGTTATAAGAAGCCACGTGGTCCCCAGCTGCCTTAGCTCCTGCCACTGAAGCCCCAGTTCCTGTCGGAGCAGGATTCCAAGGAGAAGGGAAGACTGGTGGGTAGTGAGACGACACGGAGGCAAGAGACAATGCTCTCTAAGTGTGCCATAGTTAAGGTGGGCGCCCCCTCTTCACAGTGGTAGCTGCATGCCCCCACTTCCAGGATTCTAGCAGGAACAGAACGCCCAGGAAGGTGCACCGAAGAGTTCGGATTAGACCAGGGTGGCAGAACTGCCATCCTAAAGCAAGCATCAGGTCGAGATGGCACATCAAGACTGTCGTGCTGCACAGACGGATGAAGAGAACTCCAGGAGCGACCCTGCAAACTTTGGAGAAGGAAACACCGCAGAGGCAGCCGGAGCTGCAGTTAGTCCTAGGAGAACCCACTAGTGGGTGTGTTAGAGGGTCCTCTTCTGTGCCCCATACACAGAGCACGAGTGGTCACAGCCCCCCGCTAGAGCACCTTGGCTCTGTAGCTCAAGATGTAGCCACTCTTGCTTTCGGCTGCAGATGTCCCTGTTCAATCCCTTGTGGGTCAGCAATGGGTCACCTGGACTATCTGCAGCTACCAGAGCTAACAAGCAATGGATCATTTGGGTCAAAACCCCAAGAAAAAGCTCCCCAGGCACATAGTCCTGACACCCCTAGAAAGAAACTAGCGTGGCATGGACCACGTGACCTTTGGTATGTGCAGCTCCTAACACTAGGGACCCAAGGAAGGCCTGCGGGGCTCCGAGACCCACTGCTTTTGCTCCAAGTTCCCACAAGCTCAGTGACTCTGGGGGCGGGTCTATGCAGAGGCCTCTTGAAAGAGAAGAGGGCAGCAGGGCGGAATCCAGATCCCAATGGAGGCATTGCCTTCGCTCTGAAGGGAGGTTCATGGGCCCCATGTAAAGGAGGCTGGGGAAGGCTAAGCCTCCCAAACCTGGGGCCGGGCTGTGGCAGGGACTGGGGCAGCTCCTCCAGGCAGGTGGGCCAGTGCACGATCCGGGGCAGGTTGGGGCTTTGGGTGGCTCAGGCAGGGCTCCAGATTCCTTTGGCCCCAGTGGGCGAAAGCAGGGGACGTGGGGGCGGAGCTCCAGGCAGAAGGGGGGGGCAGGGGGCTAGCCTCCCTGAACGGGGGAGGGAGGGGTTCACACGCCGCCCATGGGGAGGCTGTAACACAGACACTGGCACAGCCATTACGCTAGGGGCTGCCAACACCTGGTGCAGTGACAGGGGGATATACCAGGGTGGTCTCCATCACGGCTGCGTACGTTAAGCTCCAATTACCCGGCAGGTAGCACTTCAGACTCCACTCAGCCTCTGCTGAGGTGGTGGAGGTATTAGATTTCCATCAGTCAGCCAGGGTGCACAGTGCCCACCCTCCCCAGCTATCCTTCCCCCAGATTAACGCCATCCCCATCAGTACAGCACCCAGTAACATCCAATGCTTTGCTCCAAGGGCAGCAAGCAAGAGGGACGTCTACCTAGGGGCCACCACCACCATAGTAAGCAAGCACCTGAACTTCTTTGGTGTAGATACCCTCAGCCCCATGAGCCAGGGCAGGGCTGCTCCCCTCCTTTTACAGATGGGGCACAGAGGCACAGGCTGGATTAAATGACTTGCCCAAGGGCCTGTGACTGAGCCAGAAATTGAAACCACGTCTCTCGAGTCCCAGGCCAGCGCCCTACCCACTATACCAGCTTTCCTACCCATTCCCATCCAGCACCAGCCAGCCAGGGCTGCACTGTAAGAGCTGACATGCAGGTAGGAAACAAAGAGAAGAGAAACATGACTTGGGATCATCTACTGGGCCCGCGCCATGCCTACCGTGCAAAGCTCTTTCCCAAGAGAACAGTCTCCCTGGAGCACTCAGAGCTCATGCACAGAAGGCTCATAATATCTCAATGGCTCTCCCCAGCATGTAATTCCCCTTCAGACAAAGGGTATGTCTACACTATGGAGATTCCCCCAGCTTAGCAACACCAGCCTAGCTGTGCTGGCATAACTCCGCAGCCTACACAGACGGAAGAGGTTTTTCCATTGGTGTAGGAACACCACTCCCCGAATGAGGGTAGCTACACCAAGGGAAGCATTCTTCCATCAACACAGCTGCATCTACACTAGGGGTTAGATCAGCACACCCCTCGCTGATGTAGCGGTGTCATCCTAACTTAAGCGTAGGCCAAGCCCCACGCCCGGGTCTGGAGAAGACCAGAAATCAAAGCTCCCAGCGTACCCTAAACTGCACGACAGAGAGTCCAAATTTTTCAGAAGCAGCCAGTGTGTTTGGGAGCCTCTGGGGGTTTTTTGGCGCCCACCCTGGGCACCTTAAGGCGTCTCCAGAATCAGGCACCCGAAGCCAGTGGTGATGAAGATTGGGCTCTGTACTCATGCAGCAAAAGGGTTCTAAAGACTCGTGATCCAGGAGGTGTTGTCCTTACCAGTGAAGGTCCGGCTTGGCTTCCACCAATCGTGAGAATTCAATGGGAGTGTGAGTAATGGAGAAGCGTGGCGCCGAGGTCCGCAGCTACTTGTACAGCTCTGGTCCCATACCTGAGTGTGCCGAGTTCAAGGGGATCAGACTTCAGGAAATGTCATCGGCAAGCTAGGTGCAATGGGAAGATGACGAACGATCCTCCAGTAGAGGAAATGCCCAGGGAAATCCAATGACACGGGCTGGGTCTCAATTAGGGCACAATGAGAATTCTGCTACAGAACAAGCAGCAGCGAACGGCCTTGGCTATACAGGGAAAATGCATCACGTAACTAAAACATGTACTGTGTACGGAGGATAGCCGATGTACTTCTGAAACATAGCCACCGAGCCACGATCAGCTCGCACATTTCAAAACAAAACCATGACTACCTCAGTCCAAGATCCAAAAACAACTGCATTTCGCTTGGTAGGAGGTAACACAGTTCAGGCAGTGTGGCCTAATAGAAAGAGCACTGAACTGGTACTCGGAAGATCTGATTTCTATCCCCAGCTCTGCTACAGGCCTGCTGACTGAATTTCGGCAAATCACTGCCCCTCAGTGCCTCAGTTTCCCCATATGTAAAATGAGGATGAGGATACTGACCTTCTTTGTAAAGTGCTTTGAGATCTACGGATGAAAAGCACCTAGAAAGCTAGGTAATATTACTAGGAACAGCAGCCACATGATGCATTTTCCCTAGTTTAGACAGACCAGCCTGGTGTGGCTTCATGATTCGGCCTCAAAGATACCAGGTTCTTAAAAAAAAAAAAAAAAAAAAAAAAAAAAAAGTATTGGCAATGAAAACACAAGGGTGAGACAATCAGACAAGGACCATCATTAAGTATTTAATCCCTGCAGACTGAATTAAGCAGCCGAAACAGCAAAACTTTTGGGCCTATTAGCTAAGGGAAAAGAAGATATGAAGGAAAGGATACCACAAGGGACCATTAATAAATGAGGAGGGGGGAAAACATGGCTGGGCCATTGAACGCCTTCAAACTAGTCTTCATCTAGAGATAGCTTTTCTTAAACCCTACTTGTCCAGACTATGTAAAAAATAGCGAGTGATGAGAGGATACAACTGGGAAACTCAGAACATCTAAAGTCAGCCACACTGGATAATGCCCACCCAAAAACTAAAGGGAACTGGCTGATGAGCCTGTTGAACTGCTAACAAGAAGACAGGAGATCAGCAAATATAGTACTGATCTTCGAAAAAAGAAGAGTGATACTGACTATTACAGACTTAAGTCTAATTTCTAACAACTAGAGGATAAAGGAAACCATGCTAAACACAACAGTGCTGGTGGCTGAGAGATATAAAGCCCTAAATGGTATGTATGCATTCTAGCTATTCGCATGCCGCTTCTCTCCAAATCTGCCATCACAACAGTCCATATAAACCAGAGGGCATTTGCTAGCAGTCTCCACATTTGACTGGGTCCTTTGTGAAGGGCCCTCAACTCCGTTCCCCCATCCGACTCAGTCTTTGACTTTCATGGCATGATACAAGACCCATCTGTTTTATCCGGTCACTTAGGGAGACGAGAATGGAAGGATTTTTGCTTTACCTGGGGCATTTAAAGTAGACACCCTCCAGCAGAACCACAGATTTGTTTAAGTGTGCAAGGGGCAGACTTCAGAAACTTATATAAATGGATTAATCCTATCTTTTCCAACCACATTGGAGAGAGTTAGTGGATGCACGAGTTGCAGTGAGGACAGACTGTTCCTCTCAGCTAATATACACCAGTCAGAAAGTGCCCAGCTTGACTCTCCGATCCTGAGAAGTCTGTAGGGCCGGCAGCTAGACCGCCTGTGTGTGTGTCAAGTGAGTGCCTCTCATCTGGACTCAGTGGGTAACGGCTACACTGCATGTGAAGGTGCAATTGAAGCACGGGTAGCCATACCCGTGCCGGTTCTCATCTAGTTACCACAGGTAACAACAGGAGTGTGGCTATGGTAAGATGGGCTTCAGCACGGACTAGCAACCTGAGTTTATATCCAGGGTCCCTGGCAGGCTTGCACTCTGGTTGCTAACCCGTGTCGCCATATCTAGATTAAAGCTTGCACGGATACGCTTGTCTGTACTATGATCACACCTTCACGAGCAGCACAGACGTACCCAGGGAGAGAGGACAAGACCCCCGGGAGGCCAGTTATACGGTCACTTTTCAGGGAAGAATTGTGCTTTAAGACTTGTGTGTGGAGCCAGTGGCAGAGCTGGGAAGAAACCCCCCCACCACCACCATGACCACCTCCTGACTCACGCTGCTGAGTCTTAACCCCCTCCCCCGGCCATGGTCCCTCCCTGTAACGTGATTTGTAGAGAAACAGAGACAGTACGTTTGTCTGTGAATCTCAGAACAGGCACAAAGGAAAGACAGTTTGCCAGAACCCTGCAGCCCAGCTGATGCAGTGAAATCTGACCTGGCCCTGGCAAGCAGCATGGTGTACAGCAGGTGCCCACACCGGAGGGAGGAGTTCTCACAGACCACCCTCATTCCAGCCCACACAGCTCACCGAAACAGACATTCCTAGACCCTGACCAATTTACTCCCCCATTTTACTCATTCTTACCTCCTGTTTTTCTTACTAAATCTGATGTTCCCCCCCCCCACACACACACACACCCCGCCCAAGCTTCAAACAGTGGCTACATACAGGAGCAGCTTAGATTTCCCATCGTGGGCTTCCCCCCCCAGCCCCTGCATCTCCATTCACGCGGCTCTCCCAGCGCTTCCCCAGATGCTCACAAGCTGCATTTGTGGATACAATTCTCAGCCTGGGAGACTTGAAGGGATTTCATAAACACACACACACCACAACCCCTCCCTCTCCTCCCATCAGCTCAGCACTGGAGGCAGCCACAGCCTGTGGGGTTGCCTCCTTGCTCCAACTCTCAGAGCATGCCCGGGGTTCAGACCACGTTGCTCTGCACTGTATCTGACAACACGAGCATTTTTTTAACAGAGCCCGACAAGCGCAAGGTGAAGGCAGCCAGTGCAAGGCAGCTGCACAGCGGCAGGGCTCTTTATAACCAACCCCCTTCACCATCTTACAACGTTAAAATGTACAAAGGAAAAACAAATCAAGCATAGCCACAGCGGTACCCAGAGCCGACTTCCCATCCGCAGGACCTCGCTGAAAGCTCCTCAGTTGAATCAGCAGCATCCCAACACCTCACAGGACCCTCCCCTTCAGCAGAGGCAGGCAAAGTGAACCGAGCCCCACAAAGATGCAGGCAGGTCCCCATGCAGCAAAGGAGCCCGCCCCTCAGCCAGGAAGAGCACTCACCACTATCACAGCTGGCAGGGATGCCCCGAGCACGGAGCCCTTTGGCAAGCTAGCGGCAGAGCTGCGGCTCTGACATGCCTGTTAGAACCCAGAACCGACTCCCTGCCTGCTTCCATCACAGTGCAGCGAGCTGCAGCCACCTGCACGGGCGGGCCCCCTTGCTCTCCTTCCCAGCTCGCAGTCCATGCTAGCTTCCTACCAGCCAGAAACTGCAGCTAGCAAATCCACCCCCTCAACACACCCAGCACCCACTCTCAGGGAAAGATCAGGCACACCACAGATCCCCAGGACTGGCTGCCGGATGCTCTCCCCACAACAGCCTCCCTTAAGGAGGGTCTAGCAGTCATCTAAATCAGTGGAGGGTCTGTAGGAGCAGAGGAATTTTCTAACCTCTCCCCTACTATATGCTCTGAAAGCTCAGGCACCAATCACCAAGGCTAATGGGGTCAAAGAGACCACTCCAGACCCTTTAGGAAGCCAGTCACGACCCCTGGGCAAACTCCCAACTTACCTGGGAGAAGAGAGGCCTAGCAGGCCAAGGGAGGAGGCAGCAAGTGACAATTGGGTCCCCGTCGCCTCTGTGGGGCTAGTGGTGCAGGACCACGGCAGGGGAAGCAGGAAAAGCAGGGTATGGAAACCTCAAGGGACAGGAGCGGAAGCTGCTGGAGGAAATGGCAGTGGGACTATACTAAGCTCCACAGACAGCTACTGCCTTTTTCTTTTGTGTTTGTACAGCGCCTAGCACAGCAGAGCCCTGGCCCGTGACTGGGACCCAGAGTACTCTCAGCAATGCAAATAATGAGAGAGAGACAGACAGACAGACAAGGAGAAGGAAGTGGTTGGGGAGAGCCACCCCAGAGACCACGTAGGAGCCCTCCTAGCTCCTATGTTTAAAAACTGCTGTGACAAATGTTCCACGTGCCCAAGCCAGAGAGCAAGCCACCCGGGGAGGCTAGGGGAAGGGTGCTGCTGGAGAACAAGGAGCTGGTGCCGGGGGAGAGAGGCTACTGGGTGTAGCAGGGGACAGGCTGCCTGTCAGCAGCAACAGGAGGCTGTCCAAAGGGAAGCAGGAAGCCACATAGGTGCTGGAACTAAGGGGGCTGCTGCATTCCCTGACTTGAAGTGGTTTCCATCATATGCAGGGTTTACAGTTTGGTTCAGTGGCTCTCAGCACCCCCACTATACACATTGTTCCAGCGCCCCTGGTAAGCCATGTCACTGCCCACTCCCAAGAGCCAGCAGCAGAGGAATGCTGACAGCTAGCAGCCCACCAGGCCTGGTGGAGGGGATGGCCGCACGGCAGGGAAGGGAGAAAAGGGTCCAAGTTACCAAAGAGCCTGGAGAAGCAGTTGAGCATGGAGCTGGCGTCTGGAGCCCTGGGCACCAAGAGGTTGGGGGAAGCAACCAGAGGGAATGTCTCATGTGAGCTAGCCCCAGGAGGGACCCAGGGGAACAGACTCAGATCAGCCTCTTTACTAAGATATTGGTACCACAGAGGAACCTGGAAATTCAGGCCTCCACTGTTCAACCTTTTAAAGGAGGCCTTATCCAAACCGATGCAGGACATCCGCCACGGGGGTGCTCAAGGCAGAGAGCAGTGCCTAGGGCCACAGTATTCTGTGCATTGCTCAGGCAGAAGGATGGCCTAGTGGTCAGGGTGCTTGTCTGGGACTTCAGTGTAGTAGCCGTGTTAGTCTGTGTCAGCAAAACAAAAATAAGAAAGAAAAACTTGTAGCATCTTAGAGACTAACAAATTTATTTCAGCATAAGCTTTCGTGGGTTAGTACCCACTTCATCGGATGCATGGAATGAAACCTGGGATTTCATCAAGTCTGGGACTTGAGACCCAGGTTAGATTCTCTGCTCTGCCATAGACTTCCTGTGTGCCCTTGGGTGAGTCCCTTACCCTCTCTGTGGCTCAGTTCCCCACCTGTAAAGTGGGAATAACACCACAGCCCTGCCGCACAGATGTGCTGGGCGGATAAATACAGCAAAGGCTGCAAGCGACTCAGATACTATGGTAACAGGGGGCAGATAAGCATCTCAGTTAGATAAAAGCACTTGTCAGCTCGTTCTGTAGAGTCAAGGAAAAAAGCTGTATGGTACAATTAGCGCCGTTAGCCTCACCTTCCTAATCATGTGCGCTTCCTCCACCAGAGCTATTTTGGGTGGCCACGCGTTGTCTGAACGCAGTCAGAGCTCTTTAGCATTCCAGAGAGCATCCGGCAGGACTCAGATACAACCAGCCAATGAAACCCTCAGACAGGTTTCACACTCCTCTTTGCGGGCTCATTTGTGATCAACGATGGCATGAGGAGAGCTCCATACCTATTCAGGCTTTTCTGTCCCCCAGACCACTACTGTACATGCAGGTCAACGAACCCCAGAAGAGGCCAGGGAGTGGGGCTCATTGTTCCAAGCAAGCTCATCTCTCTGCCAACATAGGACCCCTATAAATTAAGGCCCAGAAGGGACTTTGTGATCATCTGGTCTGGTCACCTGCATAACACAGGCCAGATAATTCCTCCCCCGGATTCCTGCATCAAGCCTTAAATTGTGGCTGAGTGCGAGCAGAGCTTTTGGAAGACATCTGATCTCCGTTCCAGGTGCTGGAGTCATGGAGAATCCGTGGTAACTTGTACCAATGGTTTGTCACCCTCACTGCGCTTAAGTCCCAGTTTGAGCGTGTCTAGCTTCAATTTCAAGCCATTGGATCTTGATCTCTCCTCTCACAGGAGAATTGCTCTCCGGATCCCACCATGATAAGAACCCGCACGCAGCAAGGAGTTACTGTGATGCCAGCAGTGTTTCAGCCAGCTACCCTCGGTTAAAGATTAAAAGATGAAGTACCCAAGAGTTTCCTTGCCTCATGGGGACTATGTGGACTCTTTCAATCCCCGGCACATAAAAACATAAGAACGGCCATACTGGGTCAGACCAAAGGTCTATCAAGCCCAGTATCCTGTCCTCTGACAGTGGCCAATGGCAGGTGCCCCAAAGGGAATGAACAGACAGATTATCATCAAGTGATCCATGCCCTGTCACCCAATCCCAGCTTCTGGCAAACAGAGGCTAGGGACACCATCCCTGCCCATCCTGGCTAATAGCCATTGATGGACCTATCTTCCATGAATCTATCTAGCTCCCTTTTGAACCCCGTTATAGTATTAGCCTTCACAACACCCTCTGGCAAGGAGTTCCAGAGGTTGACAGTGCGTTGCGTGAAAAAATACTTTCTTGTATTTGTTTTAAACCTGCTACCTATTAATTTCACTTGGTGGCCCCTTGTTCTTGTATTATGAGAAGGAGGACCCAGGGTTTTCTCCAAGATCATGTCAGTTAAAGTTTGTGTATCTTCTATTTGTGTTGTGGTAGCACCTATGAGCCCCATTCAAGGCCCAGGCCCCCACTGTGCTAGGCGCTGTACAAACAACAACCCCTTTAAGTTTGATACTTGATATTCAAGTTAAAAATGGTGACATTCATCTTAAAACACCAAGCATTTATCACTATGGAAATGAACAGAGAAACAGCCAAATACCCTCCCAGTTCATACAGTCTCTCAGATGACATGCTTATGATATTGCAGATGGGTTCAGTTATCTTAGCTTTGCCCATATGGATGCCCAGCTTTTAACATTGTCCAGAACCTGCTCACACCAGCCATCACATGTAGTTCCAATATGGGCTATGAATCCACAAGTTATTACCCACCACACATGGCCCAGAGAGCATCCTCCAGTTCACCCACTTGTCATGGGCCACAGACCCCAGCACTTCTGTCACACGCCAGACTCTCAACCTCTCACCACAACAGCACTTGCTACAGACAAGAGCCCATCTAGTTCTCCATACACGGTCCAGGACAATATCCTTCTACTCATCCACCATTAGCTAAGAGACCCAATTTACCCATCCATCCAGAGCTGGCTTTAGGCTGATTCCCCTGAATCGGGCCCCGCGCCACCCGCTTGTATTCACCCAACGGCGCTCTGGGTCTTCGGTGGCACTTCGGCGGCGGGTCCTTCACTCGCTCTGGGTCTTCGGCGGCACTGAAGGACCCACCGCCAAAGTGCCACTGAAGACTGGAGCGAGTGAAGGACCAGTTGCCGAAGTGCTGCCGAAGACCCGGAGCGCTGCCCTGCACTTCCAAAAGCTGGCCCTGCATCCATCCTCCATTTGTCAATTGGAAACCTCAGTATACCATCCACGTTTCCCTCACATTGAGCACTGGAGACCAGCTATCCAGATACAACCACATATCCACCTTCATCCAATCCACAGATCTCAAGCCAGGCTAGCACATTACTTATTTACTATGGCGAGAAAGGCGTCAGACTACAATGGTATCACGCATGATATAAATGGCCAGCTAGTCAATGCGTACAGAATGCGATACACGGCATTTTCAGTCCGCGACTTCCAAAGCTTGGAAACAAGCGTATCCTCATGCAACAGGTGGTGGTGGTGGACAGGCCATGTCAGAGTCAAGGCTGCATGTGTACTACATTGGATGAGCTGTGACTATTTACCTTCTCTGAACTCTCCATGCACATGGCTTAAATGCGTGGGGTTTTGGTTGGGGGTTTTCAGTGCGACGTTCCTTGAGTAACATTTTAAAGTTCATGATGGTTTTGTCTGCTTATTCAAGAAAAGCCAGTTAGGAACTTGAGCTTTACAAGATCCTCAGCTTTGCCCGCGCCTCCCCCCCCCCACACACACACACCACCAATCATCCCCCCAGCCCTGTTCCTCCAGTAAACTCTTCCTCTCTTCCTGCCCTGCAGAGCTCAACAGTCCCACCACCTCCCAAAGCTCCCCAGCCTCTGCTCTTCCCACTGGATAGAGGTGGAGCCATGGAGCAGATTCTGTCCCCTACTCGAACCCCTATGCAGTGCCCTAGCAGCACACGGGGCTGGTACTGCGCTGCAGCTAGCCAAGGCAGAATTTCCAGACGCAGCAAGCTCCAGCGTGGGAAATGTGCTAGGGGACAAGCTCAGAGCATCATGCGGTGGGGATTCTGGACTGGGCCACAGCGTAGGACGGATTACTGGGGGCTGCTCTAAACTCAAGCCAGGGCCATACTGGCTCATGGTACAGCCCAGAAGGCAGAAAGCGATCTTTTCCCCACTCCTGCTGGACTGAACCTCCTGGAGGCACGGCACCAAATCAGACCCATGGGGCAGGGACTGTCTGTTTGCTCCGTGTTTGTACAGCACCTAGCACAATGGGATCTGGGGCCAGCACTGGGGCTCCTAGGTGCTACAATCATACAAATAGTGAATAGTTTTTGCTGATGGCTAGAGCTGTTGAAGTTCTATATACAGAGAGCAGGATGTGTCCCTTCACACGGTAGCAGATGTACTGTGCTAAGCTACACAGCAACAGTAAAACACAAAATGGTGGCTGTGCAAGAGCCAAGTTATTTGATAATTAAAGTGCCGGTATTTTTAGGTTAGAGAGAGTGTGTGTGTGTGTGTGTGTGGAACAGACTTCAGAGTGCATGCTCGTGCCACTCACTGCAGGGCTCTTCAAATTCAATTTATTGGCCATGTGCTGAAGAGATGCCAGCACCCGCGGAGAACATGAAATAACTGCGAATGCTAATACTTCTGATTGTTTTTTTAAGAGTTAAAATGACTTTAGAGAGAAAGCGCAAAAAAAATAAAGAGAGAGACCCAAGTCATTTCTAAGCGACAAGGCACAAAAGACACACTTTGCTCAAAATTGAGTCATTTTAAAAACCCTGTGACGAAAATTCAACAAAACCAAGTTATTTCCCCTAACACAGCCTGAGAGGAATCACAATAATGGAAAGAGAAATACTTTCTCTGTCCAAAGCTTTAAAGCAGGGGTGGGCAAACTACGGCCCACATCTGGCCCGCGGGCCCGTCCTGCCCAGCCCCTGAGTTCCCGGCTGGGGAGATTCCTCCCTCCCCTCCCCTGCTGTCCTCCCACCCCCGCAGCCTCAGCGCGCTGCGCTGCCAGCGCTCTGGCCCGCCGCTCCTGGGCAGCGCTGCAGTGGCGGGGCTGCGAGCTCCTGCTACTCTGAGCGGCTTGGTAAGGGGGTGGGGCTGTGCGCTCCTGAGGGGCCTCGTGTCTAGCTGTGGGGGGCCACGCGGCTGTGGTAAGGAGGCCAGTGTCAGGGGGTTGGATAAGGGGCAGGAAGTCCCGGGGGGGTGGTCAGGGGACAGGGAGCGGTTGGATGGGGGCAGAGGTTCTGGAGGGGCGGTCATGGGATGGGGAACAGGGGGGTTGGATAGGCATTGGAGTCCCAGGGGTCTGTCAGGGGATGGGGTTGTGGTTAAGGGTCATGGCAGGCAGGGGACAGGGAGAAGAGGGGGTTGGGTGGAGGGTCTCTGGAGGGGGCAGTCAGGGGACAAGGAGCGGGGCGGGATGGATGGGTCGGCGGTTCTGAGGGGGGCAGTCAGGGGGCGGGAAGTGGGTGGGGATCGGATACGGGGAGGGGCCAGGCTATTTGGGGAGGCACAGCCTTCCCTACCCGGCCCTCCATACAATTTTGTAACCCTGATGTGGCCCTCGGGCAAAAAAGTTTGCCCACCCCTGCTTTAAAGGTAGGAGGGGAAAGGCGACCAACTCCCTCAAATGAAAGCTTATGCTCCAATACCTCTGTTAGTCTATAAGGTGCCACAGGACCCTTTGTCGCTTCTACAGATCCAGACTAACACAGCTACCCCTCTGATACTTCCCTCAAACACGTGAATTGACTGCCTCAGTCTCAGAGCATGTCTGTGGGGAGCAGGCATGTTAAATAAGCAAAGCAAGAGTTTTAGTTATAAATTACAGGGGATTGGGGATAATCTCTGGGGCTGGGGCAGAGACAGTAGCTTTCCATTTGGTTTATCAATGGCTATCAACAGCAGGGCTGTGACTCAACTTTCAGTTTGTCAGGAACACTAAAGATAGAAATATCATTAGCACCTCTGTTATCATTAGCAGATCGTTGTCAGAAAGATTCAGGAGCCAGGGGATGGTAGGGCAGGAAACAGGAGAGGTAATGCCTTTTTAAGCCAAAAAAGCTGAAGGGAATCTTTTGCATTGGTAGGTAAAAAACTGGCACTTCTGGGCAACCAGAAGGATTTAAGAATCTGGTTCTCAGCACTACGAAGAACAAGAATGCATTGCTATCTAAGGTCCCACTCACTGCAGTATCTGAGCACTTCACAGTCCTTAGCATATCTATCCTCACACACCCCTCCCTACGAGCAGGGCAGTGCTGTTTTACAGATGCACAGAGACTAAGTGACTTGCCCAAAGTCCCACAAGGAGTTTGTGGCAGAGAAGAGAATTGCACCAGAGTCTCCTGAGCTGCAGGCTAGCATGTTAATCACTGGGCTATCCTGCCTCTGCGCAGTAGCAGCAGAGATGTAACAGGTTTCTTGGCTGCAGCAAAACAGCCATTATTATAAACAAGAGGAGAGAAGGTATTTTACTGCAACCGAAGAATGTGGAGAAGCCTCACCCTGGAAGACTGCGCCCAGTTGGGGCACCTTGCCTTGCAGGAGGACACCTTCTGGAGGAAGTCCAGAGAAGAGCTTAGACATGGGAAGGGTCTGGTAATTTTTATGACCAACTAAAGAGCCAAAGTCTCTACATTTTGGAGAACACAAGGCCCCAGGTAGTTCAGGGCAGCTGGTTCATCTTGAAAGTCACAAACACAGCACCCTACCTCCAAGAAGAACTTGAAGATCTCAGAACTAAGCCACATCAGGGACTCCCTCACTCTTCAGTGAGTTCAACGAACTCAGGTTACGTTTGCAGACCAGCCGCCAACTGGGAGGCAAGAATGGAAGAGCCCTGCCCCTGTCCCCACCCCTCCAAAGCCATACAGCCAACTGCACCTCCTCTCCAACACTGATGACACCTGGGGGGATGAGACAAGTACTACACACGCATGGCTGACAATGGGCCCAGCTCCCTGGAAAGGTCCAGGGTCGCTAGGATCAGCAGGGAAGTTGGAGCTTTATTCTCGGCACATCTTCATTCTAAACACAATACCACCACATTAAAAGCCAGGCATACCAGCATGCACCTGGAACCACCCTTTGCAGCCCAGTCAAGGAGAGAGTATTGACAACAATTGCTTCTAGGCAGATGGAACCTCCAGGACTTCTCCACAACCATGGTTTAATGCTGCAAGATCCTCCGAGATGGGAGAAGGTAGCAAAGCAACAGCCAAGATCCTGTTTAACATCATAGATTCATTCAGGGGCTCAGGCATCACACCTCCTAGCCCTCACCCCCTGCAAGCCTTCCTTCCCAACTTCAGCTGGTCCCCATTTCACACATCCCCTTTGCTACCCCCAGAGCCATTACGCCATACTACAGATCATAGCAGCACTATGCTGACTGTAATTGTTCACAGAGCACCAGTACGCGGGGAAACCCAGGCCCCGGTCTACTGCCAGCTTTATACCCGTGCTTCCAGCCACACATGTTGCGGTCCAAAAGGAGCTCAGCAGGAGAGGATCATGCGTGCTGCAAAGCATCCTTCAGCCCTGCGTCCCCTCCGCTCCGTCTGCAAAGCCTGGCTAGACATGAGAGCCCTTCACCTTGCAAAGCTAAGTTTGCCAACTGCATCGCAACAGGAGGGCGAGGGAAGTGATAAACACAGATGGAGAGGCAGCATTAGATCCCCTTTTGACTACAAGGTGTGCAACGGCAGTAGGCCATCTATTACTCTCCACTGGGCAGACAGCTGCCTTTGCGAGGCCTGGTCTACCCAAGAAACTAGATCAGTGTAACTACATTGCTCCGGACATAGTTAAGCCAACCTAAGTCCCCGTATAGACAATGCTAGGTTGACAGAAGAACTGGGGAGGTGGAGTACCTACAGCAATGGGAGAATCCCTCTACACCCAACATCTACACCCAAGCACTCCAGCTATGCCACTGCAGCGTTTTATGTGTAGACAAGCCCTACACCACACCCCAGCTAACAAAATACCAAGATAAGCAAGTAAGCAGATACCAGAAGGCAGCAGCCGTTCTGGGGCAGAGACCTAACAGACACAGCAATGCCACCCTCAGTTGGAGGCAGGAAACGTTAGTGACATGCACTGTGCATCCAGCCAAGAGAACTACAAAGAACTGCACTGCAATCAAGTCAATCCACAGGAAGGTGACCAGTGGGCTGCCTCAAGCTGCCCCATCCAGGCAGCCTCACACACAGCACAGCTCCAGCAGGCCTCCGGAGGAGGAGCACCAAAGGAAGGTGCTGAATTCAGCCTCTAAGCACCAGCGATCACCATTGCTATTCATTCCACAACAGGTAGAATACCAGAGGCCGCTCCACACCAGGGCTCCCCTCCACGGAACTACGCCCATGGGAGCAACTGTGGGAAGTTTCAGGGGAAAGAAATTCTAGCAGCGACACAGCCGGAGAGAAAAGCAAGATCTGTCCGTGTGACTCTCACACTTAACACTTCTCCTTCCCCGAGGGGTACGAGAACTGAGAGGGAGTGAAGGCAGCTCATTGGAGATGGTACCAAAAATGACTTCACAGCATCGCACGCTGGAAGCGGGGGGGAATCAAAATCCAACAAGGTGACAAGATATTCAGCATCACCACAGCTACATCATCTCCTGCAAGGTAGCCAACCAAAACCAGCAGCAGAGTGCTCAGGGACCGGGAAGAGAAGGCTGTGCAGGGCCTGAGAGGAGTGCAAAGAAATCTTTGGAAGATACACAAAGGCAGGTGCTCCAGGAAAGCAGGAAGGGGGCCCAACTACAGCGGCAAGGAGAACAGAAGGTGGCTAGGGAGAGCCAAGAGCCTCCAGCTGTACCCATCACGAGTGCTAGGGCAATTAGGACAGGGTGGGAAGAGGTGCATTGAGGCAGTTCTTGGAATGGTCCTACCAATGAAGGAGCATCAGGGCCGGAAGGGGGCAAGTGATGCCCTGTGCTTCCCCCGCCCCCCCCTCTTGCTGATGGATGTTACCATTCCTGCTCTGTCTGCTCCTCAAACGTGGCGCTCTTTAGCGGGCTCTTCCCTGACTGAGGACAAGGAGAGGGCTAGCTACTCTCCTAGGGTGACCAGACAGCAAGTGTGCAAAATCAGGATGGGGTGGGGGGTAATAGGAGCCTATATAAGAAAAAGACCCCAAAATCGGGACTGTCCCTATAAAATCGGGACATCTGGTCACCCTATACTCTCCCCACCTAAAGGTCTAGCACACCCAAGCATGGACCCTTTTCTGAAGCAAGCCACTTGCCTCAGACTCATAGAAGATTAGGGTTGGAAGAGACCTCAGGAGGTCATCTAGTCCCACCCCCTGCTCAAAGCAGAAACAACCCCAACTAAATCATCCCAGCCAGGGCTTTGTCAAGCCAGGCCTTAAAAACCTCTAAGGATGGAGATACCACCATCTCCCGAGGGAACCCACTCCAGTGCTTCACCTCCCTCCTAGTGAAATAGTGTTTCCTAATATCCAACCTAGACCTCCCCCACTGTAACTTGAGACCATTACTCCTTGTTCTGTCATCTGCTACTACTGAGAACAGCTGAGCTCCATCCTCTTTGGACCAACTTCAGGTAGTTGAAGGCTGCTATCAAATCCCCCTTCATTCTTCTCTTCTGCAGACTAAACAAGCCCAGTTCCCTCAGCCTCTCCTCATAAATCATGTACCCCAGCCCCCTAATCATTTTCATTGCTCTCTGCTGGACTCTCTCCAATTAGTCCACATCCCTTCTGTAGTGGGGGGACCAAAACTGGATGCAATACTCCAGATGTGGCCTCACCAATGCAGAATAGAGGGGAATAATCACTTCCCTCGATCTGCTGGCAATGCTCCTACTAATGCAGCCCAATATGCCATTGGCCTTCTTGGCAACAAGGGCACACTGCTGACTCATATCCAGCTTCTCGTCCACTGTAGTCGCCAGGTCCTTTTTCGTGCCACCACAGTGCCCCACAACCAGGCTGCCTGAGCCCATCTCACAATTCTGCAGGGAGCTGGTCCTGCAGAGTGTGATGCCTTCTCTACCCTCCAGGGAATCCCTAACCCAGGCAGAGGCGGTGTGGAGTTGGACCTAGCATCATGCTAGAAGGGACACAAACCAGCCCCCATGGGGCGGGGGTGTAGATGGAGCTGGACCTGTGCCACTAGATCCCAACACATTCAGAAGGGATTTACCCATAGAAATCCTCACCTCTCAGTTGGCTTTCTGCAACCTAGAACAGCGGCTGTCAACCGCTCCAGACTACTGTACCCCTTTCAGGAGTCTGATTTATCTTGTGTACCCCCCCAAGTTTCACCTCACTTAAGAACTACTTGCTTAAAAAATCAGACATACAAATACAAAAGTGTAACGGACACTATTACTGAAAATTGCTTCCTTTCTCATTTTTGCCATATAAGTATAAAATAAATCAACTGGATTATAAATATTGTGCTTACATTTCAGTGTATCGTACATACAGCAGTATAAACAAGTCATTATCAGTATGAAATTTTAGTGTGTACTGACTTCACTAGTGCTTTTTATGGAGCCTGTTGTAGAACTAGGCAAATCTCTAGATGAGTTGATGTACCCCCGGAAGACCTCTGCGTACCCCTGGCTGAGAACCACTGACCCGAACAGCTCAGGAAAAGCAAGTCGTTCGCTCTTAGATCTAAATCAGCAGGTGGCTTGAACCAGCCACAGCCAAGAAAGCTTGAAAGCCTTTTCTGACTCTTCCCAAGGGAGAGAAGCAGCAGGAGGTACCAAACACAGAGCTCGTACACAGGGCCAGCACCAGCAAAACAAGCTGGTGCTTGGGGCGGTACATTTCTAGGGGCGGCATTCTGGCACCGGCCATGCCGCCCCTAGAAATGTGCCCCGGCCGGCCACCCCAGCTCACCTACGCTCTGCGCCGCTTTCGCGTGCCGCCGCCAGCTCGGCAGCGGCGCGCGAAACAGCTGTTTTGCGCGCCGCTTCTATCCCTCCCTCGGGAGAAGAGAACCCGAGCGGCCACAGCGCACGTCTCCCCCTCCCTCCCAGGCATGCCCCACTCGCCCCAGCGTTCCAGCCGGGGAGAGCAGGGCCACCGGCGTGCCCACACGCTCCCCGTCGGCCAGTGAGAGCGGGGCAGCCAGCATGCCCCGCTCGCTCCCCACCGGCTGGGGAGAGCGGGGGCCGCAGGCATGCCGCCCGTGCTTCGAGAGACTGGGGGTGTTTTTTTCTTGGGGGGGGGTGTGGTTTTTTTGTTTGGGGGGGCAGTGTTTGGGGTTTTTTGTTTTTTTTTTTGCTTGGGGCGGCAGAAACGTTAGAGCCGCCCCTGCTCGTACAGATGCCGAGCACCGGGTTATATAGAAGATTAATGGATTACGTGGAAGAGCAGGGGTTGTCTTTGATCTGTGCCTGTACAGCGCCTAGCACAAGGGGGGCCTGTGTCCATGCCTGGGGCTCTTATGGCATTATGGCAACAAGAAGAATGAGGAGTCAGACTAGGGCATGGTTTGGAAATTCGGGTACCTCCAGGGGAGCTCTAGAGATGCTCATTCCCCGGCAATACTGCAAGCACTTTCCCTGATTTACAAAGGAAGAGCCCTGACAAGAGGATGCTGTTCCATGATGCAGAAAACTAGCCAACAGGTCGGAATCTGTTTCCGTGCCCACACAGCAGATGGGATCTGACTAGCAACCTCCGGACAGGAAAAGCCACTGACTGCCAAGACTCGCTGATGGGGCAGAGCAGGCTCAAGGCAAGAGCTAGGGCTTAGTGCATCTGATGCCCAAACCAGTGCCCCTGGCCATGAAGAGTTCTCCTCTTTAAGTGAGAGTGTCTCGGATTTGTTACAGGGGTACAGAAATCCCATGGGTATAACAGGGACATCAATGCCCCAGCAGATCAGATTTGTCCCGTCCCAATGTATTAGCCATGTCTTGAGTTATGCTTCAGGGCGTGGGGGAGCTTTGCTCACTTCAAGCCAGGAATGAAAGCAGAGCCCTCCCACAGCCCAGCACCAGGCTGGCTGGCGGCAGTTCTGAACAGAGGTCGGCTTCTCTTACAGAGCTGCGCAACGTGAGCCCTGCCAAGGCGATTGACCCTTTCCATCATGGGAAACTGGAGCACAGAATCCCAGCAGCAGCCTCCCCTCCTCCCCAACCACACAGCAGAGGGCTTGCTATTTCAGGACATCAGACACAGGCAGTTATCTGCTCAGGGCACACGATCGCCTCCCCCAGAGAGAGCGGGGTGCACAGTTTGGCATTTCCTGCCCTGAAATTACACTCACCTGTGGGCGGCCAAGCGCTCCACCAATGCAGCAATAAACGCCACACACCGGCGCACGCTCAGGGGAGCCACTTCCCAGCCAGCCACTACAGAGGCACAGAGCACTACACAGCAGCACTTGGCGCATCACTACCAGAGTCAGCTAGAGGCTTCGGCAGCACCCCGTGGCCTGCGGATGAGAGCACACACGAGCCAGCCCTGCTCTTGCGTCTTGTCATCACACCCATGACCTGCCATAGCACATGCCCATCAGACTGCCCTGCGTCCAATTACCATGCTCAACTCAAAGCGCCCCTTGCTGGAGCTGGCCTGCGCGTGGCGGGATTGATAACAGCACCGCCCGGCCTCCCAGGGCTACTGTAATGATGAATATGTTGCAGAGCGTGAGGTGCTCAGATACCATGTCCCCCATCACCATAAATACAATGGATTAGATAGGGAGACAGGTGTGTGACAGGGGGAGGAGGATGGACAAAAACAGAACTGGTCGACACACAACATTGCACTGAAATAACAAGCGTGAATGAAAACCCATTTCGCTATTTCTGTATCTAGCCTCACAGGCACTAGTTAAGCCAGCATTAGAGCGTACACACAAGGGTTTGCACCTCTTTGGCTCAAACTACATTTTAAACCAGTTTTTGTTCTCCCAGTGCATCGTCTGTGTTCAGGCAAGGCCTACATTCTCTGTAGCTACTTTTATTCCACGAATACCCACACAGCCGGCACCAAAATAACTACATCGGTTTTAACTCCCGCCGTTAGTCATTTCAGCGCAAGCCTGTGTGCGCAGCAGCCCTCAGACCATTTAAACCCGGATTCTGTTAACACATTTAGCTCAAACACTTGAAAGAAAAACTCTGCTGAGGATTCAACATGCTGCCCCTTCAATTAATGGCTCAGAGATTTCCCAATCCATGTTTGCACGTTATCTAAGGAGGTGGCAGGGCAGAGAAGATCAGATATTCCCAAGTAGAAACCCCCCCATTCTTTTAGAAGACAAGATTTTAGGCTCTCTTTGTGTGCTGAAGAATCTAATATTTCTTCCCTGGAGAAGATTAAACCAGAACTTTACCGGGGTAAATTGTGCCAGCTGATGACAGTGGCGCCAGACATTTGTTCATAATTTTTTTTTAAACCACATGTCCTCCTGCCCCATCTCCAACAGCTTCAGTACCTGCACCAAAGTCTCCATGCACTTCACACCTGGTCAGGTGACCTTAAAACAGGATCACAGGCTCCAGGGCTCGATCTCTGTTCCTCTCCTCCCAAAATTCCCACCTCTGCGGCTGGACTCTGGCAAGGAAGCCAATCTCTTTTGCAATATGCCGTGGTGACATGAGCCACCTTATATGACCTACAGACCCACCCCCGCTCCCCAGGACTAATCCTCTCTTCCTCAGCTTCCCCACACACAGCCATTGTGTACTCAGGCACATCCAGGCTCCTCCAGAGCGCTATACCAGCAAGGGGCCAGGAGGTTCACTGAATCCCAGGCTGCTGACAGACTGCAGAAGGACAAAGCCTGAGAACAGACACACCAAGCCACCCCTGTTCCCTCCCCCACCCCCCCGTAGACAGAGGCAAATATCCCAGCAAGGGATCAAGGGCAGACACTTTCTCCAGACCCCTCCTGAGACTATCCTGTCTCATCTCTGTGGCAAAACAGGATCAGCAGCCTGGTTCTCAGGAACAAGCAAAGCAAGACAAGTTCAGTCAACAAGAGCAGCAGCAGCCAAAGCCTGATCACAGAGGAAACACACACTTCACCTGTACAGCACCGAGACCCGGCTGGACACCACCACCCATTCAGGACCAGAGCAGCTCAGTCCAGGGGCTGCTCAACGAGACGAGGAGATGATATGGCCTCGTCTAACATCACACAGAGGCACCCCACCAAGGGGTTAGAGCCATCTGAGCCCACACGCCTGCTAAGCGAGTGGTAATTGGACCACTCCAAAAAGTTCACTGGCTTCCTTAACCAAACAATGAGAGCTGCTGTGCAGCCCGGCACTGGAGTCTCTGACATTAGTTGGCTTGAGAGGCTCCAATAATACCCATGCAGATAACAAGATCTCATGTCAGTTATGAAAACCTTAAAGTTCTCTCGTGTGGTCTCTGGTGCCGCCTTAGACTCCATGTCCAGCCTAGGCAGACTCATCAGAGGCATAGCAATCTTGCTGCTACCATCTCCACCCCCTCAACTTCCACCCCTCTGGAAAGTGGGACAACTGGGACTGGTCTTCACTAAAGATGTTCTGGGCCCAGTAAGTTCCCAGGACACCATCCAACTGTGGAGCCTGTGCCCCAATGAATTCTTAGCAAATTTCAGCCAACTACCATCCACACCTTGATAAACTAGCCCGAAACACTCTGAGATAAGGAGTGGGGACAGAATGCACTAATGGCATAGAATCCAGAGCAAATCCAACTGACTACAACACAGAGCGTTCCTATAACCCTGTCACAGTGAAACCTTCACCAGCACTGGGTGCATCTTACTGTCATTCACACCCACGCTGCATAGGCATAAACCACCACCAGAATCAGGTGTAAGTGACACAAGGTGCAAGGCAGTGGAAAAATCAGGCCTATCCGTGTCTGCAATTTTCCAAGCCACTGTTCCAGAACTCACTCTCTCCACTTCATGGAAGAGATCTGCTATACCCAGGGCAGAGCGAATTGCTGGTGGCAGGAGTATAAGGCAACCTTGTCAGAGCTGGGGAGAGAAGACCGAGCAGACATCCCTGAAAGCAACTGAAGCCCAAACCCCACCTGCGAAATCCATGACTGAGTGAAGTCCAGTGACAAGTCCCAAGATCATTGCCCTTGAACATGGCAACTGACCAGTCCTCTGGAACAAAGCAGGCCAGCCTCTGCCTCAGAATCCATCTCTTGGTGCAAACAATCTTGTCAGCTTCCTGCCTTGAACCGTCCCTTTAAAAGACCCATTACTGAGAAAGAGATGGCACATCAGTGACATCTGGCCTCTACCAATACTCTAACCCCCTCCCAATTTAGACTCAAAAACAGAATAAGGTACAGAGGCAAGTCACATAGGAGACATCCTTGTAGACACAAAGGATGAAAATCTCCCATGCTTGTTGGATCTGTTGCTAACATTAAACACCATTGACCATGAAGCCCTGAGGGCTCACCTACAGGGATAAGTGGAGTTATGGTAAGCTGGCTTCACTCATTCTTCTCAGATAAAGCCCAAAGAATTGAGAGAGGCACCCACAGGAAGCCCACCTGGTTCCTAGCCCTACTGTCACTATAAGACACTAAGGGCTTTGATGGCGGATCACCTCTGACTACTATGGTACTCTTCCTTGGAAGCATCTGGTTTGGGTCACTGCTGGAGACGAGACTTTGGACAAGATGGACCTGGGGTCTGATCCAGAATGGCAATGCCTCTGTTCCTACGCAGATGACACTGGCTCTTGGTTTCATTTCCATCAAATGCCGACAATGCCCCAATGGAGATGCCCCAGTGCCTGTCTCCTGAGGGGACATTGGTTAAAAGCACCCAAATGAAGTCTAAGGGACAGTATCACTTTAAAAATCACACTGCTCTCTGAAAGCGGTTCACCTCCATGGTTTCATGTTGTATTTAACACCACCTGCGAGAGAGTAGGGAATAATTTCCCCCCCTTCTATTCTTGTCTTACCATGTGCCTTCACCAGCACTGTGTGTCCAGTCAGTTTCACCCTAGAGCCTGTGCAGCTAGCCTGAATCCCTGTTGGCCTGTGTGAGCATTTCACACAGCAACATGGGAGAGAATCCACTTGAACTCGGTATGGGAAAAGAGGGTGGAAAAAGCCACCAAAACTGGCAGGAAAATTCAGGGCCAGATGGAGCCCTGACACCGCTGCTCACTCACTCACTGCAGAGAGGGGCTGTGTCCCCCCGGGGGCTCCGGGCAGGAGGAAGGCTACTAGGAAGGGGGCACGATGAGGACATGCCAGGACACCCCAGTGCAGAAACCAGTGGAGCAGTGTGCCCCCCAGAGAAAAGCCCCCCCCCCAGGGGCAGTGTACCCCCCAATAAGTGAGCCCCTGGCTCTGAGACCCCCAGGACAGTGTGCTCTCCCCCCAAATGAAAGCCGCCCCCGAGCAGTGTGCCCCTCGACAGGAGGGGGTCCCCAAATCAGAGACCCCGAAGCAGTGTGCCCCCCGAGAGAAAAGCGCCCCCCCCCATGCAGCCTGCCCCTCCCGATAAAAGGGGGACCCGGGTTCAGAGCTCCCCAGAGCAGTGTGCCCCCGAGAGAAAAGGTCCACCGGGGCAGTCTGCCCCCCCGATAAGAGGGGTCCCCAGCTCAGAGCGCCCCCGAGAGAAAGGGGGCCCCCGCTCGCGATCACTCACCGGCTCCAAGAGATGCGACGGACGCAGAAGCCAGCTGAGCAGCTCCCCGCCTGCCTCCGCATCGCCGCAACGCCGGCCGGGCGAGCCCCGCCCCCGAGGCCGCCCCCGAGGCCTCTAGCCACGCCCCCATCCCGGCTTACTACACCGCGCCCTGCTCCCCTAAGCCCCCGCCCCTTGTATCTCATCAACGCCTGCCCCGCCCCTACCCCACCCTCTCTGCCTTCTAGTTCCCATAGCCCCCTTCTAGACTAACCCCCCTCCTTGGAACCACAGGGTCCTGCAGCGCTGGGCCCCAGCCAATGGGGATAGGTCCCTGGCCCCCTCCCAACTGCACCTCAGTCAGGGAAGGGCAGGCCCTGTTCCACTCCGGTTAACAAGCCTTATATGTCCCATGTGGCCACCCCCTTTGTGACCCTCCATTCCTCTATCCCGGTGTGGGGGCAGGGTTATAGATTGTGGACCCAACCTGTTGATGATTTTTTAAAATTAATATTTAAAAATTCATACTGTATCTCCTGATTTCTCAACCCCCCACTTCCTTACCAGCTAGCAGGCTGGGGCTGTGGGGGATGAAAGCCCCATGGAGAGGGACAGGCAAAATCCAGAGGAGGAGTGGTCCCCTACTTCCCCTTTGCAAGGGCCAGTGTGGGGTACTAGGGGCTCCACCAGAAGTCTAAGGGTACGTCCACACTACCCGCCCGATTCGGCAGGTAGAGATCGATCTTCTGGGATTGATTTATCGCGTCTCATGTAGACGCGATAAATCAATCCCGGAAGCGCTCCCCATCAACTCCGGGACTCCACCTCGGCGCGAGGAGTAAGCGGAGTCAACGTGGGAGCGAGCGTGCGCCGTGTGGACCCGAAGTAAGTAATTTTAATTCGATCTAAGATACGTCGACTTCAGCTACGCTATTCTCGTAGCTGAAGTTGCGTATCTTAGATCGATCCCCCGCCCCAGTGTGGACCAGGCCAAGTGGGGGCTTGAGTCTTGCCTCTCCCCAGCAGGGGACAGCAAAAGAAGCAAAGACCCTATCTGTTCCTGTCCAAGGGAACAAAGCATGAAGGCCAGAAGTGACCTATAGCCCACCCAGTCTCCACCACACCCAGGGCAGATGAGAGACATTGAGGGGGCTGATGGGGAGGGTGTTTCCCCACTCTGTACTGCACGCTTCACCTGCGAAAGGGAAGCCTGGCTGAATGTGCAGCCTGCTGGGTCATTTCAATCTTCCTCCTCCCAGTGTGTGTGGCATGACCCCAGGAAGGGAAGCACCACCAGCTGCATAGCAGCATATTCGCTCTTTAGAAATGGAGGATCAGGCCGTCAGCCACAGGTAAAATTCTGGGCCTACATCGATGGGTCTGGGCTGTGCCATTCCCAAAGTATGATACCCCAGCTGACACACTTGCAGGCTCCTCTCCAAGTGTCTGTCAGGGTTGAAATGTAATTTGCAAACACGCCCTTTCCCCGCACATTCATATTCATACACAATATGTAAAATAAATACCCTAACCAATCTCCTAGTTCTAATGTGCCACGTTTTGCTGGGGGACCAAGCAACAAGGGATACTGAATTCCCAGGAACTATCTGTCTATCTTGGGTACTTAGCTGGCCTCCATTAGTGTAATATCTGAGCACTTCACAAACTTTAATGCATTAAAGTGTGTATTACTGTGTGGCAGGGAAATGCTGTTATTCCCATTGTTGGATGCCCTGTTGTTGTAGTCTTGTCAGTCCCAGGATATTAAAAAGACACGGTGGGTGAAGTAAAACCTTTTATTGGATCAACTTCTGTTGGTGAGAGAGACAAGCTTTTGAGCTACACAGAGCTCTGTTTCAGCAAGAGCATCTTCTCTCTCTCACCAACAGAAGCTGGTCCGATAAAATATATTACTTCACCCATTTTGTCTCTCTGTTATTCCCACTGTACAGCTGGGAAGCACTGGGAGGCTAAATTACTTACACAAGGTCACACAAAGTCTGTGGTGGAGCAGGGAACTGAATTCAAGTCTCTCAAGTTCTAGGTTAGTGCCCTAACCACTGGGCCATATTGCTTCTCTAATCATGGCATCTTCTTCCTTGCCCAGCTCTGCTAATAGCTCCTGTTGAGTCTTTCTCTTCTTTGAAGGTAACAACATATTAGACCATCACAAAAAAACCATGCTGAGAAACAGGGGCAGAAAGAGAAATAATATGAAACACAGTGGTATATAGAGAAAGCATGGTCATTCCCCCTCCCCGCTCTTTTTTACCTTATACATATCAGGATTGTCAAGTCTCGTGTTCCCTAGTTCTGCTAGAGGACTTCTTGGAGTCTCAGAGGATGTGTATTGTGTGCTCCCACACTTCAACTGGGGTGGGGCAGAGGTGTTGAATCAACTGTAGCTTTTCTCCAAAATGGCCATTGGACATTGGTGTTAACAAAACCATACAAGACACCAGGATTTTAACGGTATGACTAAAATATGCCTTCCCCTCTCAGTTGCTCAGACTTCAGCCTTTTGTCTACTTTCATTAGTTCTCACTTGCCAGAGTATCCCAGGGTAGAGAAGACCTGAATTTCATATGTAAGAAAAACAGAAACACCAACCTATCACACCTTATTATTGTTATCTATTATTTGTATTACCGGAGCACTGAGGAGCCTTTGTCATGGTCCAGGACTCCATTGTGCAGACACCTCCTACAAGGGGATCCTGACCCTGAGAGTGGTTCGATACTATTGTAATATAAAATAAATTAATAATAATGGCACAGTCCTAGGGCAAAAATTGTCAAAAGCGCCTAAGACACTTAACAGCCTAAGTCCCATTTGCAAAAGTGACTTAGGCAGGTAGGACCATAAGTGTCTCTTGAAGTCAGTGGGGCTCAGGCTATTTGGGTCCTTTTGTTATCCCTAACCTTTTTTTCCTTTGCCTGTCACCTTTAAAATACAAGTTTTAATAATTTGCTCACCACAAGGTGGCACCGTTTCTTTGATCTTCACACTAAAGCTCCCAGCATTGGACTCCAACCCTAAAACAAAGAGCCGGGGTAGTTTACTATCAGCTTAAAAAACTGTGTCTATCTGTTTAGCTTGCACCATTTAAACCAATCTAAGGCTATGTCCACTCTATAAACACTACAGAGGCAGCGCTGGAATGGAGACACACTGCAGCAACAGAAAGGATTCTTCTGTCACAGTAGCACATCACAGAAATCATAGGCTATGGTTACACTGGCGCTTGGGTCAATATAACTTGTCAGTCAGGAGTATGAATAAGCCACTCCCCTGAGCAACATAAGTTATCCTGACCTAAGCACCGCTGTGGACAGTGCTATGTCGGCAGGAGAGCTTCTCCCACCGACAGAGCTACCCCCACTCATTGGGGGTGGATTAATTAAGTTGACGGGAGAGCTCTCTCCCCTCGGCTTAGAACGTCTGTGCTAGCAACTGCACTGCTGTAAGCTCTCTGGTGTAGCCATAGCTGTAGAAATGTAGGACTGGAAGTGACCTTGATAGATGATCTTGTCCAGTTCCCTGCACGGAGGCAGATGTAACTATTAGCTAGACTGGGGGTTCTCAACCTTTTTCTTTCTGAGGCTCACCCAACAGGCTATAAAAATTCCACAGTCCCCCTTGACACAACCACCGTTTTCTGCATATCCAGTAGATTAAAAGCCAGGGCCAGCATTAGGGGATAGCAAGCAGAGCAATTGTCCAGGGCCCCACGCCACAGGGTCCCTGCGAAACTAAGTTGCTCGGGCTTCAGCTTCAGCCCCGGGTGGCAGGGCTCGGGCTTCAGCTTCAGCACCAGGGGGCAAGGGTAGGCTTTGGCTTCAGCCTCGGGCAGCAAGGGTGGGCTTTGGCTTCAGCCTCGGGCGGCGAGGGTGGGCTTTGGTTCAGCCTCAGGGGGCAAGGGTGGGCTTTGGTTTCAGCCTCAGGCAGTGAGGGTGGGCTTTGGTTCAGCCCTGGGTGGTGAGGGTCGGGCTTTGGTTCAGCCCCAGGCAGCGAGGGTGGGCTTTGGTTTAGCCCCAGGCGGCGAGGGTCGGGCTTTGGCTTCAGCCCCACGTGGCGAGCCTCAGGCTTTGGCTTTCTGCACTGGGCCCCAGTGAGTCTCATGCCAGCTCTGCTCTCTGGTTTATTTTGGCAGACCCCCTGAAACCAGCTCACAGCCCCCAACATACCCTGGACCCCTGGCTGAGAAACGCTGAGCTAGACCATCCCTGACAGATGTTTGTCTAACCTGTTCTTAAAAACCTGAAGTGAAAGAGATCCCACAATCTCCCTAGGTAATTTGTTCCAGTGCTTCACTCCTCTTACAGTTAGGACATTTTTCCTAATGTCTAACCTAAATCTCCCTTGCTGCAATTTAAGCCCCATTACTTCATGTCCTCAGTGGATAAGGAAAACAATTTATCTCTTTATAACAACCTTTTATGTACTTGAAGAGTGTTATCATGTCCCCCCCCCCCCCCCCCGCCCCCAATCTTCTCTTCTCCAGACTAAACAAACCTTTTTTTTTCCCCAGTCTTTCCTCATAGGTCATGTTTGTCAGACCTTTCATCATTTTTGTTGCTCTCCTCTAGACTTTCTCCAATTTATCCACATCTTTCCTGAAGTGTGGTGCGCAGAACTCCAGTTGAGGTCTTATCAGTGCTGATTAGAGTGGAAGAATTACTTCTCAGGTCTTGCTCACAACACTCCCAGAATGATGTTCGCTTTTTTTGCAACAGTATTACATTGTTGACCCACTGTAACCCCCAGATCCTTCTCTACAGTACTCCTTCCAAGGCAGTCATTTTCCAGTTTGTATTTGTGCAATTGATTATTCCTTTCTAAGCATAGTGCAGTACTCTGCATTTGTCCCTATTGAATTGCATCCTATTTATTGTAGACAATTTCTCCAGTTTGTCAAGATAATTTTGAATTCGAATTCTGTCTTCCAAAGCACTTGCAATCCCGCCCAGCTTGGTATCATCCGCAAACTTTATAAGTGTACTCTCTATGCTGTTATCCAAATAATTTATGAAGATATTGAATACAACCCAACCCAGGACAGACCCCTGTGAGACCCCACTCAATATGTCTTTCGAACTTGACTCTGAACCATTGATAACTCCTCTCTGGGTACATATTTTCAATCAGTTGTGCATCCACCTTATAGTAGGTTCGTCTAGGTTATATTTCCCTAGTTTGTTTATGAGAAGGTCATGTGAGACAGTATCAAAAGGCTTACTAAAGTGGAGACATATTACATCTACTGCTTCCCCCATCCATAAGGCTTGCTATCCTGTCAAAGAAGGATATTAGGTTCCTTGGACATGCTTTGTTCTTGACAAATTCTTTTTGACTCTCACTTATCACCTTATTTTCTAGGTGCTTACAAATTGATTGTTTGATTATTTGTTCCATTATCTTTCCAAATACCAAGGTGAAGCTGACTGGTCTATAATTCCTTGAGTTGTCCTTATTCTCCTTTTTATAGATAGGTATTATATTTACCTTTTTCCAGTCTTCTGGGAGCTCGCCTGTCCTCCATGAGTTCTCATTAAGATAATTGCTAATGGCTCAGAGACCTCTTCTGCCAGTTCCTTAAGTATTCTAGACTGTATTTCATTAGGTTCTGCGGACTTGAAGACATCTAACTTGTCTAAGGCCTTGACTACACTTGAAATGCTTCACTGATGGGAGGGGTTTTTCTGTGGGCATATAATCCACCTCCTTAAGGCTTTGTCTACATCACACAGTTTCATCAACAAAACAGTGGAGGCGTACACAGTGCAATGCTCCTTCTGCCAACAAAACTCTCCTGCTTTGCCGACAAATTAAAACCACCTCGACGAGAGGCAGAGAGCTTTTTGCAGCAAAGTTATATCAACAAAGTGTCAGTGTAGACACTGCACTTGGTTATGTCGCTGTAAATGGCCTCCAAGAGATGTCCCACAATGTCCACCCTGACAGGTCTGGTCAGCAGTTCGAACTCCGCTACCCTGCACCTAGTACACAGGCATCCGCACCTAGTACACAGGCATCCATTCCTCCCCCTTTAAAGGCCTGAGAATTTTTGAAATTCCACTTCCTGTTTGCTCTGTGTGTAGACAGCTCACATTGCATCTTCCCCGCTGAGCTGGGCCGCTCCCCTCCCGTCCCTCTCCCCCCATGCCAGGGGGTCTGTGCCCCCCCCGACCTCCCCCCATGCCAGGGGCTCTGTGTGTCCCCCCCAGACCTCCCCCCATGCCAGGGGCTCTGTGTCCCCCCCAGACCTCTCCCCATACCAGGGGCTCCGTCCTTCTCCCCCCATGCCAGGGGCTCCGTCCCCCTCCCCCCATGTCAGGGGCTCTGTGTCCCCCCCCCAGACCTCCCCCCATACCAGGGGCTCCGTACCCCTCCCCCCATGCCAGGGGCTCTGTGTCCCCCCCCAGACCTCTCCCCATACCAGGGGCTCCGTCCCCCTCCCCCCATGCCAGGGGCTCTGTGTCCCCCCTCCCAGACCTCCCCCCATACCAGGGGCTCCGTCCCCCTCCCCCCATGCCAGGGGCTCTCTGTCCCCCCTCCCAGACCTCCCCCCATACCAGGGGCTCCGTCCCCCTCCCCCCATGACAGGGGCTCTGTGCGCACTCCCATGCTGCCCACAGTACAGTTGCCCTCTCTCTTCTCTTGGGGGGGGGCGGGCTGGGGAGCAGGGGCGGAGCGATGACGGGGGCCCAGCGGGGGCGGAGCGTTGCTAAGCGCAGCCGATCCCGGACAATCGAGGTCTCGGAGCAGCCGGAGAGCGACAGAGCCAGCCACGGCAACGGGGCGGCCTGATGACGTCAGAGCGCGAGGGTGGATGGCGTCTTGCCCGCGCCCCGGCCGGTTGGAGCTCTCGCGAGACGAGGCCCGGCCCGGGGTGAGGCACGGAGCCGGACGCAGGGAGGTGCGGAGCGCGCGTCCCCGCTCCCTGCCCGGGACATGGCCCTGCGGAGCCGCCCCGCAGCGACCCCCGCGCCGCGCGCCGCCGACATGCGCAGGAGAGGGGCCCGCAAGCGCCTCAAGTTCCGGGCCGATGACGTCTGCTCCGAGCGGGGTGAGGGTCCCGGGTCACCCCCAACAGCCGCCCTTCCGGCCCCCGAGCCACCTGCCCCGGGGGGCGCCCGACTTCCGGACCTCCCCGCCCCCTCTTCTCCTGTCCCCGGGGAGGGGGCGCCCGCCCCCCTCCTCGCCCCCCCTCTTCTCCTGTCCCCGGGGAGGGGGCGCCCGCCCCCCTCCTCGCCCCCCCTCTTCTCCTGTCCCCGGGGAGGGGGCGCCCGCCCCCCTGCTCGCCCCCCCTCCTCTCCTGTCCCTGGGGAGGGGGCGCCCGCCCCCCTCCTCGCCCCCCCTCTTCTCCTGTCCCCGGGGAGGGGGCGCCCGCCCCCCTCCTCGCCCCCCCTCTTCTCCTGTCCCCGGGGAGGGGGCGCCCGCCCCACTCTTCCCCTGCTCCCCGGGGAGGGGGCGCCCGCCCCCCTCCTCGCCCCCCCTCTTCTCCTGTCCCTGGGGAGGGGGCGCCCGCCCCCCTCCTCGCCCCCCCCCTCTTCTCCTGTCCCTGGGGAGGGGGCACCCGCCCCCCTCCTCGCCCCCCCCCTTCTCCTGTCCCCGGGGAGGGGGCACCCGCCCCCCTCCTTGCCCTCCCTCTTCTCCTGTCCCTGGGGAGGGGGTGCCCGCCCCACTCTTCCCCTGCTGCGCCCGCCTCCCTACTCGCCCCCCCTCTTCCCCTGTCCCCGGGGAGGGAGGGGGTGCCCGTCCCCTGACTCCCCCCCTCTTCCCCTGTCCCCGGGGAGGGAGGGGGTGCCCAGCCCCTGACTCGACCCCTCTTCCCCTGTCCCCGGGGAGGGGGCGCCCGCCTCCCTACTCGCCCCCCTCTTCCCCTGTCCCTGGGGAGGGAGGGGGTGCCCAGCCCCTGACTCGACCCCCCTTCCCCTGTCCCCGGGGAGGGGGGGGCGCAGCCCCGTGGTCACCCTGGTGTGGGTGGTGCACACAGTCCCTGGGTCCCTGGCCCAGTAGGGAGTATGCACAGTCACTGCCTCAAACCCCTCTCTTGCTACCACTTTCAGGCCCCTTTCCCCGGGTGGTGTTAGAAGCTTCTTCTCTGGGGACCCCTCCCCCCAGTTACCAGGCAGCCCCCTCCCATTCGCTGACACCTCTTCTTTCTCTCGCCCTGCTAGTGACGGTGGCAGATTACGCCAACTCTGACCCTGCCATCGTCAAATCCGGACGCATGAAAAAAGCCGTGGCCAACGCTGTGCAGCAGGAAGGTGAGTCTGTCCAGTAGATCCCACCACCTGGGCTGCTGGGCTGTGCACTACCCTCTCCTCTGGCTCCCGCTGGCCAGTCAAATGCCTGCACCTTGCGGGTTTCAGGGGTGACACCTGCAGCCCTCTGAAAATCTGGATACTTATTTTGGTGCCTAAATGGGAGCTGAGCTTCTTTGGAAAATCTGGTCCTGAGTATTGTATTATTTGTGTTGCTGTAAAGCCTAGGAGCCTGTACAAACATAGAACAAGAAGACAGACCCTGCCCCACAGGGCTGGCAATGTAAGGGCTTGTCTACAATGAAGTTTTACAGCTGTCACTGCAGCATAGACGCCACCTATGCCAAAGGGCGGGGTTCTTTCGGCCTTGGTAATCCACCTCCCTGATAGCTAGGTCAACGGCAACATTCTTCTGTTGACACTGCACTGTTTATACTGGGGTTAGGTTGGTTTAACTACACTGCTCAGGGATGTGGGTTTTTCATATCTCTGAGCAGTGTACTTAAGTCAACTTAATTTTCTAGTGTAGACGAGGCCTAAGTAACTTACCCAAGAGGTTGCACAGGAAATCTGTGACCGAGTTGGAAATAAAACCTAGATCTACAGATTCCTTAGACAGGAAGGAACATCTTGTGTCTGGTGTTGCAAGAACTCTACTTCTCTCTTGACTGAAGCTGAGAATATTGTTTTAAGAAATCTCTAATGCTTTGCCAGTTTACATCAATTTTTATACAGCTTTCTTAGTGAAAAATCCTGGGTGGGGGTGTTTAAGCTAATGCTGCTGAAATTCCTTTCCCAAATTACAGGTGGTGTCTTACTTTTTTGAGGGTGTCTCTGATGTCTTTTTGATTGCTGAATCTGTCTATCTAGCTAGGCAGTTTCTCAGAGGGCTGTTGCAATCAATAGTCCAGGGGTTGGCAACCTTTCAGAAGTGGTGTGCCAAGTCTTTATTTATTCACTCTAATTTAAGGTTTTGGGTGCCAGTAATACATTTTAACGTTTTTAGAAGGTCTCTTTCTATAAGTCTTTAATATATAACTAAACTATTATTGTATGTAAAGTAAATAAGGTTTTTAAAATGTTTAAGAAGCTTAATTTAAAATTAAATTAAAATGCAGAGCCCCCCCCCAGACCAGTGGCCAGGACCCAGGTAGTGTGAGTGCACTGAAAATCAGCTCGCGTGCCGCCTTTGGCACCAGTGCCATAGGTTGCCTACCCCTGCAATAGTCTATGCTGCCAACATCTGCTCTTTGTTTTCATTGCCCTGAGTAGCTGAAAACCTGAGTCAACCTCCCATTCTTAAATGTAAATGGCCACATATGTAGAATGACAGACAATTTATTGACACTAATAACAAAAACTAAGGACTTGTCCACATGGGGAAATTTACCAATATAATTATACCACTATAGTTGTACGCTTCCAATGTGACATAACCTAATCACAAAACATTTATACATTTAATACAATATGGTCTTCAAAGATACTGCATGTGGTTGCAATATCTGTCACAACTGCTGTCTAAACAGCTGAGGAAGTAAACTCAAATGTATGTCAGATAATTTGTTCTTCCAACCAGTTTCTTTTTGTATTTGAGAGACTCTCCTCTTCCCACCCCAAGTGATCACTTGAACTCCACTTTCCCTTCCAAAAACTCCCTCTTTGAGTGACAGCTCCCCAGGCATGGTCTGTCTCACTTGCACACCTTTTGTGATGTAAACGGCACAGTCTCCCCTTCCTGTTAGGATTTAAACAGCATCCCTTACTTGGGTTCTGGTGGATTACTCTGACAATTCCAGATCATCTTAATTCTTTAGAATGTCCCAGTCTTGCAGGTATTGATCCCCCTTACTGTAGAGCGAGCCTTCCATGGTTACGTACTCTGGTTATGGGCATGGGTTTCAATAATGGGTTTCTGTACTCATCAAAGAAGCCTGGTGGAATTACGTTGATGATAAATTACAAGAGCTCTAATACAGCTGATACCATCACAGTCTCTCCTGCATCTTTAGCCATGCACCCTCCTTTGTCTTCTCTTAGTGGCAGTACATCCTGTCTGTCATCATACAGGAAAATAGAATGTGAATTCAGGCCTTGTAGAGATGATGCATGGTCCTTGCAAAACTGAAAATGGCAGAAAGAGCTCCACAGGGCAAGAAAGTCTGTCATTTGCAGAAGATCAGTTAGATCTGTCAGAGGAGCAGGTAGATTCCTTCAGAACTCCCTATCACTCTAGTGATGCTATTGGGATCGTTACTAAGCATCCATTCTTACAACATGAGAAGAAATATCCTTACTTGTACATTAGCAAAGATTGCTCATGTAGATGCGCCTCAAACAACTGTGGCCAGCCCTCGTAGACCCTAACCAGCTCATATTACTTCTCATGGTGTACTTTGTGTGTGTGTGTGTGTGTGTGTAATATATTTCTTCTGGTTCTAGTAAAATCCTTCTGTGGTTTGGAAGCCTCACGTGTTCCCGCTGAGGAAGTGCTCTCTGTGAGTGGGGAATCTTGTGACAGTAGCGATGAAATGGATGCTAAGGAAAGCACCAACGAGAGAACTGCCTCTAGAAAAAAGAAAAGCAAGAGACACAAAGGTATGACTCCTTCACTCACCCAATCAGCTCTGCAGGGTCCTTGCTGGGATCGTCTTCTGCATTTGCCAAGCTAGTAACTGCTATTTACAGATCAACAATGTGTCTCTTCGAAGAGTTCAGTGAAGTGTGTTTGTGCATGTGAGTGTGCATGCACTTGTGTGCACAAAAGCTTAACCAAAGGAATGGCAAGGGTCATGCTTTGCTAGGTAGGAGACGTGGTTCCACAATCCTGAGTGTCATCTCCCCTTTCTTACTGAAGGTGGATTCTTGCAGTTGATTGAATCATGCCTAATTGGTTGATTTCGACCACGTATGTGATGCAGATACAAACTTTCCTGAAACACTATATAAAATTCTACAGTTATGCCACATGAAAGGAGACCTCCAAAGAGAAAAACCTGGTGCCTTATTTATTATTTTGATGTCTCAGGAGAGCACACCCTCCCCCTCCCCTTTTGTAAAAGAAAAATAAAGGGTGGCGATTGCTGAATTGTTTGTATAAAGTATCAGGTATACCTGTTCTTGTGGGAGGATTCCTTGAATGACTAGAGAACAGGAGTGAGAACTCTGACAGCTGGTATAGGATGTTGAATCTTTCACACAGAGCTTATCTTCCAGTTGTTTGTTAGGAATGTGAGTTAAATAGTCTGTTAACAAAAACCGACTCAAACAGTCAGGCTAAAAATTGCTGCCCTTGTCACTTGCACACATTCCATTCTCATGTCTCTTGGGATGTTCTCCTAGCTCTGAGAAGTATTCCAGCAAAACAAGAAGCCCGGACTGTGTACTGCTAATTGTGTACTGCTCCTTGGTGGGAGAGTTGGGTGCTTTTATATCCTGAACCACAAGCCCAATTTCTTCCCTGTCTGGATATCACCTATCATGTTGCAAACATTTTAAAGCATTCAAGAAATGGAAAAAGATAGGGGTTCCATTAGCAACATTAACTCTGCAACTCTTGCTGTTACATATTTAGCAGTTTTAGCAATGATTGAAAATCTATAAATAGACATTGTCGCGAGATTAATGTTCATATTAAGTACATAAGAACGGCCATACTGGGTCAGACCAAAGGTCCATCTAGCCCAGTATCCTGTCTTCCGACAGTGGCCAATGCCAGGTGCCCCAGAGGGAATGAACAGAACAGGTAATCATCAAGTGATCCATCCCCTGTCGCTCATTTCCAGCTTCTGGCAAACAGAGGCTAGGAACACTATCCTTTCAAGCGCAGTTATAGCCAGTAAAGTGACTGTAAACTGACACTACCTTCCAGCAGGCTAGCCCCACTGTGTATTGGAATTAGTCGTGTTGATTTTCCGCTAAAGTTAAAATGTAACTTTTTTTAGTTGCTGTTAGCCTTAAAGAATTACACAGCTCAGGCTCATTCATCTTCAGCAGACCTATCAACTAAGTTTGATTATCAGGTCCAACCTCATTGTCTTCAAATTACGATTTCAATTACGTCTGTGCAACCCGATGGAAGACACAGAATTTTATATCTATAACTGAGAGCAGCATTTGCTCTGCATGATCCTTATTGCTGGCAACAATACATGAGCTTTAAAGAACCCAGCTTGACTTTCAGATCCGAGCCTGAGTTTGCGAGGCTAGCAGTTCATTAAAAGATGTTAGGGTGATTTTTTGGGGGGTCAACTGAACAAATTTGGAGCAAAGGACCCCACTCTTTTTATTTATTTATTTATTTACCAGTCACTTCTGAGTAAAGCTGTGTTTCAGCAATTCTATTTTACACAGCTCGGTAGGATGTAAGTTGCACCACAGTATAGATAAGCTATATAGCTGCAATGCTGTGGATACAGGATTATGCAACTTCACAGTGCAGTGGGTAATATCCTAGCTGAAATGCAAACAGAATTTAATTGCATGTAGTTGAGAGGAAAATTCTACGTTTTTATAAAATAACGTAGTTGATTTTAAAGAAATTGACTTGTGTGGCCCTTTCCATCTGAGAATCTCAAAGCATTTTACAAATAATAATGAATTTAGCTTCACAGCATTCCAGTAAGATAAGAAACAGTTCCCCATTTTAGAGATGACAAAATTTGAGGCCAAGAGCGTTTCCAGGAGAAGAGGACTGGCGCAGTGGTGAGGGCGACACCCCAGGACTTGGGAGACCTGCGTTCAGTTTTTTGCTCTGCCTCAGGCTTTCTGTGTTACCTGGGGCAAGTCACTTTTTAGTTTCTCTTTCTGTCTGTACAATGGGTAAGGCTGTAAAATAAAAATAAAAAAATCCTGGGCTGTGATCTTGTTGCAGAAACCACAACTTTTAACACAATTTTTTTGAGTAGCTGCAAATTTCAGTGGCGTCGCTACCCCATACGTCAGGTCACAACACTGCTCAAATTTGATCCAGCCACTCCTCCATCATGCTTGCCTTTGGGAGCTACGTGGGACAACCAGTATATCTTATGTACTGCTGCCCTGCTTTGAAAGGTAGGCTGCATGCCTTGGAAAAAGGTGCTGGCAATATTCCAGATAGATAACTGCAACTTTAACACAGTGTGGCTGCAACTTTTGAACCAAAATCAAACTGCTTTCTCACAGCCTTAACAATGGGAATCGTCGCATCTCCCTGCATCACCAGGGGTGAGTGAAGATAAATATCTTAAAGATTGTGGGGCGCTCAGTATTTTAGCCTACAGAGGAGCTGAACTTCTAAGGGTAAAAAAAGCAGTTTTTTACAATGCTCCTTTACCATCATAAAGAAGAAAAAACATGCCAAAGCCCAAAGTGACATAAGTCAATAGAAGAGCCAAGATCGCCTGGACTTTCAGACATGAGTTTTAATCTCAAGACTATCATTCCTCCCCAACTTCTATCCCTCCTTGAGGATTAGCCACAGATTGTTTGAAATCTTTGAGCCCCATACAGCCCCAACCTAACAGGGTGTGCATTACATCCAGGGTGAATAGATTTAAATTGTGATTTAAATCAGCAAGTGGGAGAAGCCTTGATTTTTATTTTTTAAATCATTGCTTTTAATCATGTTTTGCATTTGTACTTTTTAGTTCTTTTCCTAAAGAAAGGTTCATGCTTACTATTTGATAAACATTAAAACAAGTTACTTTGCAACTAAATATAGCCTTTACACTAAATTTGATGCTTCTTTTTGCTAACCGGGAAGATGCACTATATCTATACACATTTATTTTAACAAATATATAGTGTAACTTATATTTATTCTGATTCTTAATTTTTACATTTATCATGGTAGAAAATGGTGAATGATTCCTTTCTAATTTACTGGATGATGATTAAAAAGGTTATCAAAACATTTCACATTTAAAACTCATTCATTAAACAAAGGAAGTATTGTGTAGTTAATTAATTGAACTGATTGTTTCTCATCGCCATGTCCTTCAAGGTTTTAGAGCTAGTAGATCATATCCTCTCACACCTAGTTTTTATTCAAAGAGGGGAAGAAGAAAACAAGCTTTCCAGCTTTTTCAACTCCCAACCTGTGCCACAACTTTGAATGAACTGAACTGGTTGAATAAACTGAAATGAAGAAAATACTCTCTCTGGACCTGTAAAAAGGCTACTGCAATGTCAAAAGCTGGTTTAGCCTTTGTCTGCTAGAAGCTGGGAATGAGCAACAGGAGATGGATCACTTGATGATTCCCTGTTCTGTTCATTCCCTCTGGGGCACCTGGCATTGGCCACTGTCGGAAGATAGGATATTGGGCTAGATGAACCTTTGGTCTGACCCAACATGGCTGTTCTTATATTCTTCTGTTCTTATGTTAACAAACTTTGGTTCCAGGTGCTCAGCCAGTGACTTGACATTCTTTAAAACTTGGTAGCTAATATGTACTGCTTAATATTTTTTGTGTTTTTAATTTAAATAATTTTAACATTTTAAAAAAGTTTAGGCCTTAACACAGGTTGTCAATTTCAAATTTATTTTTAAATAGGATCATTTAAAAAATAAAAATAAGCCTGTATTTAATTTAATTTTAAAAATTCTATTTGGGGATTTTATTTAAAAAAAAAAAAAAAATCTAGTTTTTACCCACCCTTATTACATCCAAATGAAAGTTCTCTCCCACATTTCTCAATGCTGAGTAAGGCCTGTAGAATCTATTTGAGCTATCCGTGTCCCAAAAGGTATCTTAACTTTTAAAACTTGAGCAAAATCCATCTGCATTGATAGTATTAGATTGTTGGGAAAATATATGTGCTTTGTGCACAGGTATTTCTAGGTGCATTTGGAATTAAACAAGTATGTGAAACTTTAGTCCAGTGGAACAGTTTTGAGAGCGCTGTGTGAGTGGAAATGGGTTGTTAATGAGTAGAGAAGCCTTCCTGGAAGTATTTGCTTTCCTGGAAGTTGTAATTGAAATGTAAATAAAACAAAGCACCTTTTAAAGGTGGGTTACACAAGAGATGATGACTGTCAAAAAGGGAAACTTTAAACGAGGCTCCAATGACTAATGCATTTCTTTCTCTTTCTACGTTTTGTTTATGCTGATAGTGAAATCCCGAAGGTCCCCTGAAGCACCAGTGGGGCCTATGGGTGGATCTACACTTAAAAAGCGGCAGCCATGCAGTGGTAGTGTTTTAGTGAAGATGCTGCCAAGCTGATGGGAGAGCTTCTCCTGTCGGCATAGGTACTCCATGTCTGTGAGAAGTTCTCCCGTCAATATGGCTCTGTCTACGCCAGGCGTTAGATTAGTATAACTGCGTCACTCGGGTGTGGATTTTTCATACTCCTGAACAATGTAGTTATACCCTACATCCATCCTCAAACACTTGTTTCCAGGTCTTTTGGGAAGGTTAGTGTTCTTTGAGATTTGGTGCAACAGATACCAACACTCCATAATGCTGCTCTGATGACTCTTAAAAACAAAGAACTGACCCAAAGGGCGCGTTCATCTTCATAGGATAACAATATCTTGGAGTTCAGGTGCCTCTGGCCTTAAGTTTATTCATGATGAGCTACTGTAAACCAACGGTTGCAATGAAAACGTATGGACTGAGCCTGTCTTTGGCTAATGTGGCCTCTGTGCTGTCCCACAGCCACCTCATGTACAGTTTGTGTGTGTTCATGCTGCTCGCTAACTAGTGGAACTGACAGGTTGTGGAGCACTTGCAGAATAGTGCCAAACAGAGAGGAGCCAATCGGCTCAATTTGCTTGCCTTAAGGTTTATAATGCAGGAGCTATGTTACACTAATATGTGTTTCTTACGCTTAGAAAACCCCGATGAGGCTGTTGGAGAGGATTATCCCATTGACATCTGGTTGTTGCTGGCCGCCTACATACGTCCAGAAGATACAGTGAAATTTTCTCTGATTTGCAAAAAAGCCTGGACTGTTACTTGCACTGCTGCCTTTTGGACCAGACTCTACAGAAGGTGCGACCACAAAGAGTTTGTAAACATACTCTACGGTATTTGTGGGTGTCCAACAGTGTCTGAGCAGAATTTTCTACAGAGCTATTAATAGGGATCTATCTCCTCATTGGGTCAGTCATGCTAGATGTTGGAACATAGTTCTTTTCGAATGTTGTTGCAGCATGTTTACCTCTGAAATCTTTGCCATTCTATAACTGGTGGTTATTGGCATCCTGTATCCTAGTCTGGGCTGTTTCCATTAAATGTTGCTGTTTGGAGAACTTTAAATAGTATTTCTGAAGAGATTTGCTCCCTAGCCGGTCTGTTTCACAGTCTGAAAATAACCACTATTTTGTAATCTTCCTGTATGTCTAATTCAAGATTTAAAAATGTGGTGAGCTCAAATCGTCAAGGCCTAAGCACTCCAAAGAATGTCATGCCCATAAGAGTATGTCTTGTGTGCAAAGCTCTCACAAAATGCCTACAGGAAAGTAATGGCATTGCCTCATTTTGAAGGGTTAATTTTTTGGGTGATGTTTTGCCTCTTAGTCTCAGGCATTAGTTGCGGTGATCTGCCCATAAATTAACAAGGTGCAGGACTTATTGAAAATGAAGTCATTGTATCCGACTGTGCTGGGTTTTAGGGGCAACCAGGAAAATGGTAGAAATGGGAGATGGTACAGAAGAGGGAGGAGGAAATAGATGGAGAGCATATAGGTGTCAGCTCACTATGCAAAAGTTCAAGCTTCTTCCTCTGTTCACATCCTTGACTCTCCTTTTTCACTGGGAAGACGGACATTTATTCCTATTATTAAGCATATTCTTTATCAGACAAAATCAGCGTTCTTTCCCTGTTTGTACTCTTGCCTATTTTCTGTGCTCGCTTCTCAACCTCTTTGTACTCTGTGTCACACACTAAAGATATTAGAGACCTTGGTAAGTCTCACTCTGCAGCCTTGGCACATCATGGTGTGAAGACCTTTTGAGACTGGCAGGCCATCTAATGCAAAAACAGTATGGTGCTCTTGCAGAATCTGAAGATGGCTGCAGGTGCTCAGAACACCAGCTATATGTGGAGGGGCAATGTGACAGCCAAGAGATGTCATTGGGTGATGTGGTATAAAAGCAGAGTTTGACCCCTTTGTTCAGTCACCTTCATTAACACCTACGTTGTAGCTCCCTGAGATGTACCTGAAATCCAGTATGGTTATGGCTTTTCAAGGGGTGTTGGGTTTGTCCCTGTTTCCTTTAGGCACTACACTCTGGATGCATACCTGCCTCTCCGTTTACGGCCAGAATCGATGGAAAGGCTGCACTGCCTCCGTGCGTGTGTCATCCGTTCGTTATACCACATGTATGAACCTTTTGTTTCTCGTGTCTCCAGGAATCCGGCTCTTCCAGAGACTACCCCCAGCACTTTAAAGAATTCCAAAGTAAGTAGCAGTGTTTGGGGAAGTGAACTAAACTGTGTTCAGCTGGTACGCTCTCTGTTTTTTGTTGTTTCCCCTTTCAGAGAAATAAATCTGATTCAGATGGACCCTAGTGAAATACGTGCACTGGATCAGTGATATACATAGGAATCTAGGAAGAGTCTGACTTCTGAAGTTTTATCAATTACCTGTGTTTGTACAGCCCCTAGCACAATGGGGTCCTGGTGTGTTACTAGGGCTCCTAAGCACTCCAGTAATACAAATTAGGAAAATGTCATTTTACATTGGTGATAGCCGTGTCAATGACACAATCCACAATTGTCCCCTTCCCTCCTGTATGCAGCCCAGGCTCTGAAAGGAGTTTGAGCTAGGTAGGCATTTTTGTCTACTACTTGCACCGTTGTAACAAAGTTATTTTGGAATGTTTCTTCTGGGGCAGTGGTAGAGCATCACAAGTGCCACTGACAGCCCCTAAAAGGAGAGTCCTTTCACTCCGTGCTCCTGCAGACCATCGTCTTTGGTTTCTCTGAAGGGGGAAGTATCATGAGGTGGGGAGCTAGCGTGAGTAGCAAGTGCCTGCTTTGGGGTGTAGCTGGGCAAGGAAGCTGGGGAGGAATTGTCTGCTGTGGTGTTGGGCGAAACCACACTGCAGTCCTTGCTTGGACCATTTGTGTATCTAGCCCTCTTGAGTGACTGTTTATCATTAACCCATTGTTCTGTCTGTTTCTAGCATGGCTTTAATTTACTATTGGCTGACACGTGGCCAGCCAGCTTGGTTTTCGGTCTCAAAGGGAGGGGTTGTGGTTAGACACTTTATACCAGTGATACTCAGACTGAGGCTTGGGAGACGAGCCACAGGTGGCTCTGTAATGTGTCTCTTGCAGCACGTGATGTTAAAACTCTGCATCATTTAATTATTAACCAATCAGGATGTTACTACTATGTTATTAACCAACTGTAGAATACCCACGGTCATTTTGCTTTGGGAGTAAATAGTAAATGAAACCATGAATTCCTACGACTGTGGCTCTTTTGGGTAATGTTGATGGGTACTTTGGCTCCTGAACCCCTGAGGTCTGAGTATCACTGCTCTATGCAAAATACAACAAATCCATTTCTTTGCTGTGCGACATCCCTGCTGCTTCTGTCCCTCCCCATGTGAAGACACTGCTAAAGTGGCAAGTTGCCCTGAAATAAGACTGAGGACAGCCAGCAGCAACAGGTAGGTCGTGCTGCAGGTCAGGATTAAGGTGCGGTTGTGGCCTTTTGTGCACAAGTCCTCTGCACCTGTTTGCTCCCTGAACTATTAGTTCTTTGTCTGAATATGACATTCAGACAATGTCTTCCTTAAAAAGAAGGAAAAAAACCTGCAGTTCCACTAACCTGTTATAGTCTCACTCCCTCTGAATCTAACCACCTGTCAGAGCAGCCTGTAACCCCATCCATCTATTGGTCTGATTAGTAGACCCCCCTCCTCCCAGTGGAAGGGTCAGTGTCTGGTATTCATTCACGTTCACATCATAACGGCTTTGGTGCCCACTCCTGGTGCTTCTACCTTACTAATAGTTTTGTAAAGATTCCTTGCGTGTAATACTTTTAAATTACCATTCACTTAAAAAAAAGGAAATTAAATGACGATAAGCCTGTGTTAGAATAACAGTAGAGGTCTGACTTCAATCCATCAAAGCATACAAATGTCATTGTACGTCTGGTCTCCAAGACTCCAGACTGTGTCCTCTTTGTTCCATGTGCTGCAATGCTTAGGCACAATGGTGTACATTGAATGGGACCGTACGTTTCCTCTGCGATTCTTTGCTTTCATGGGTTTTGGTTAGCCCCTTAGGGGTCTGTTAACACTGATGGGAGATGCTCGTGTAAACTGTGCATGCAGCGAAGGGAGACTCAGACCCCTATATTACTGAATCCAGCTTTTCCTCTTTAATTTCCTTTCTTCTTTCCCTAGCGTAGCTTGTGTGGGACACTGGAGCCGTTGTGGTGTCAGCAGAAGTGTTTGCCCTTTAAAGACACCCCCATTATTTTTGGTGGAGCGGCAGGCCATACGGTGCACGTCTGAAGGGCAGGACGGCTGACACGTGGATGACTTCCTCTGCCCCTTAGGAGGTACTTACCGTTTTGTGCTTAACTACTTGCCATGATCACATGAGCTGTTAGATGAAGCTGTGTCTGTAAGGGCACGCTCTGGCTCTGGGTCTCTAGATGTACACACACCGGCTCTGATCAAACTAGCATGCTAAAATAGCAGAGTGGTTGTGTCGTCGTGTGGCAGGAGGGGCTAACCGCCCAAGTGTAACCCAGTCAGAGGCGGTAGGTAGGTACTTGGCCAGCTAGCCTAAGCTGTCACCATGGCCATGCTGTTGTTTTCAGCATGCTAGCTTAATTCCAGCGAGCGCATGTAGGTCCGCCCACGCTGGGAATTACATCTCCAGCTGCAGTGTAGATGTACTCAGAAGGTGAACGGCAAACTCAGCTGCAAATGGAATTAAGCCCAGCAGTATCTGCTGCATGCCCCCTGCTAAGCACCATCCAGGGAGCAGTCAGTATTGCAATCGGTTAGAACTGTTTGCTGCCGCGGCTACCCGGTTGGGGAGATCATTCAGCCCATGCTCCTGAGCTTAACTGTTCTTCAGCTTTGTGCTTCACCTCTAGGGGATTCGCCACTTCTAGCACTCCTTCCAGTGAATATGATTTAGAAGTGAAGTGAAAGGCCTTGTATCACTGCAAAGCCACACAGTAGGAGTGACCCAGGCTTGGTGCCAAGAGGGGTCACGTAAGTCCCTCATCCCAACTAGAATTAAATTGCATTAAAATGGTGCAGATTGTAGCAGCCCTTGTTCTTTTTTTCATTCATGAAAGCAATTAGTGCTAGTGCTGTGTCTCAGATTTGACAGCGTTAGTGACTGCAGGTACAGCATTAGCAGATAAGTTTCCCCACATTGACCCAGAAGAGGCCTTTACTCTGACCCAGAGAGACCATCTCTGGGTGAGAGGGGAGTTGCTTGCCATTCTTTCCCTTCCTGCTGAGGCTGTTAGCAAGCCCACTTAAGGCCAGTTGTTATGGAAGGTATCTTTTGTGACGTGAACACTTACTTTCTGGCAACTGTACTGAGATTTGCCAGGTTCTCTCCTTATTGGCTACTGAATGGCTGTCATCTGACTGCAACTTCCAGTAACTGAGAGCTTCTAGATATTGGGCTCTATTTAACCTCCCCTCACTTGAATACAGTAGTTCTCCTATTTCATGGAGCGTTGCATGCCGGGACATAGAATCCCACAGCTGTAAGGCTGTATAAAGGTGTGGCAGTCGGAGATTACACTATAGGATACCTGAGAGACCTTTGCCTGGAGATCCAGGCTTTGTCTGCCTCTGGCACAGAGGCAATGAGGCATCGGACCCCATGTATTCATCCGCCTTTAGAAAAGAAGCAGTGTTCTGGGCCACCAGTTGAACTGCACAGCCAAAGCTTTGCTTTGTGTTCTTGAAATACTAGCACATCGCCGTAATGGAGGGGACTATGACCTCTGGGTGCTACAGATGCACATCTCCATAGGAAGTGCACCCCCTCCTGCCCTCCCAAGCTTTGTCAGCTCTGTCCAGTTGCTTTTAACATTTGCCTCTTTGTTTTCTCCTTCCCCGATCTGCTGTTTGCCCCCCCTCACTCCTGCTCTGTTCTGAGTGTGAGCTGAATGCAATTTTATCAATTTAATTTGGCTGCTCCATGTAGTATGCAGAGGAGCAAAGTCCATTCTGCTTTCCTCTTCTCTATGGAATGGGTGAGCGGAACAGGAAGCACTGCTTATCTGGCTAGAGCCCAAGTGCTAGGTCACCCTCTGGTATAGCGAGGTTGCCACCTTCTGACTGGCAAATGGAAAATACCAGGTATGCATTAATGTTTGCAGTGTAGTTGTAGCTGTGTCGGTCCCAGGATATTAGAGAGAAGGTGGGTGGCCCAGTAGAAGATATTACTTCACCCACCTTGTCTCTCAGGTATGCATTAATGTAAGTAATGGGACCAGACTGCTGCCATCTCTTCAGCTGCTCCTGTGGTTTGTCGTTTGAGCTCTCTTTGCCTGTGTTGAAATTCACTAAAAAATGGAATAATTAACTCTAAGGGTCTCATAACCTACTGTATTTTTTTTCTATCTCAGTGTTTGCTTTTCTGGTGCAGAAAGATTGAGGGGAATAGACGAGAACCTTTGTGGGAATTTAACTTCAAATTCAAAAAGCAGGTATGAAAGCTAACCACTTGCCATTGAAATGTCAGGGTGGGAAGGTTTTGAAGCCATAATGATTTTTCTTCCGGAGTTGTTGTTGGGTGCAGTAGATCAATGAAAGTCCGATCTCATGGTAAAAGAAATACAGAGGTGGTCAAGTAAGGCACTTGTGGAGCTGCTGAGTAGGAAAACCAGAGCAGGAGACAATTCTTACTGCATAAAAACAGGCCAACATTTTCAGTCTTGAGTGTCTAAAGGATTAGATCCCTATGTCCATATTCAGCCTGCTGATTGCCTTCCCCTCACCCAATGTGCTGAGTGTCTGCAGCTCCAAATACCTTTAGTGGGGAGTTGTGATGACCCAGCTCCTCTGAAAAGTCAGCCACTTTTGATTTAGTGGCCTACATTTAGGGACCCAAGTTTGAAATGTTTTGCATTAATGTCTTTTGTCTCTTCACACGGAAAGCCTTTCCGAAGCTAACAAAACCAACCCTTTTTAATTTCCTTGGATTTTAGGAAAAACTCTTCCACTAGGAGGGTGGTGAAGCACTGGAATGGGTTACCTAGGGAGGTGGTGGAATCTCCTTCCTTAGAAGTTTTTAAGGTCAGGCTTGACAAAGCCCTGGCTGCGATGATTTAGTTGGGGATTGGTCCTGCTTTGAGCAGGGGGTTGGACTAGATGACCTCTTGAGGTCCCTTCCAACCCTGAGATTCTATGATCAGGAGGTGACCGTAATTTTTGTGAAACCCTCCTTTAACCAGACTCAGGATAAACATATAATACTGAGCACCCTATCAGGACCTCCGAAGTCTGTCTTCAAAGAGACAATCTTGCAAACCCTCCATCCCAAGGTTTTCATTGAACATGGAACCCTTTTGCCCAAACAGTTGGGCATTAGGCAGGAATCCGCTGCTGAGCCAGGATGGTCTCTAGACATGAAGTGAAATTTCTGGTTGGCTTCTGTTTAGTTAAATGAACTGGCCTCTGTCTTTCTGTCAAGCCTCCCAGATTGAAGAGTAACTGTTGCAAAGGTCTTCAGCCACCTGTTCAGTATGAGGATGTTCACACAAATCCTGATCAGGACTGCTGCCTGCTACAGATCACCACCCTCAACTTCATCTTCCTGCCAGTAGTCATGGGCATGATATTTACCTTGGTAAGTGTTAAGAAATCTGCACGTAAGCGCCATAGAAATGTGCTAAGAAAATGGTCTGGTCATTACCACTTGTCTGTAAATCTTGCTGCATCAGCAGACTAATTAATATGCATTTCCCTAGTGCATTGGGGCCATCACTCAAGGATCTCTTCAGTTTAGTTTCTGCAAGTCACTAAACTCTCTCATGGTTGATGTAGACTCATGGCACCAGCCCTCAAGGCCCAACTAGAAGGGACTGTTTGACAGCCATGTTCAACGAAATGTGCTCCATTCCCAGGGGAAGGAAGCATGAGGATTTGTATTATCGTGCTTAGGAGTCTTAGTCAGCAGCACCTAAAATATCCTTGATGACTTATGGGTATTAAAGGTAGGATTGGAGAATAGTGTCCAAGTTCTCTCGCCTTTGCACTTCCGTAAGATCAAAGCTCCAAATAACATTTTATTTTCTCTTTAGAAGGGAGTTGGTTGATCTTTCAGATTTTGATGATATCTTTCTGGTATCTTTTTGTGAAAAGCATACTTTTTAGAGGCCCTCACTTTTTTTTTTTTTTTTTTTTAATTATTTGAAAATATGTTTTAAATGTAAAACACCACAAAGAAAATGTTTGTCCAATTAGAATTCGAGATCATCATTCACAGTAGTAGATAGTATTTGAAGGGAAATTAGGCATTTTCGGGAAGCAGTACTTAGATGTCTATTAAGGAAATTGCGTGTTTTCTTCCCTGCAGTTCACAATAAACGTGAGCACTGACATGAGACATCACAGAGTGAGACTGGTGTTCCAGGATTCTCCTGTCTGGAATGGCAAGAAGCCCCGACTTGACCAAGGAGTACAAATTGTCTTAGACCCTGTGCACAGTGTACGTCTCTTGGATTGGTGGCATCCACAGTACCCCGTTTCTCTGAAAGCTTAGCATGCTCCTACTGCATCTGTGAGTAGCCATGTCAAGCAGAAGAGAATGTCTAGGAACTGGGAAATCTGGCTTTTATTTCCTGAATAAATTCTCCGATCTCCTTACAAATGAGTGAAGCTGCAATGCCAGTGTCTGTATATAATTTCCAGCCAGCAATGAGCAGAATCGAGCGTAAATGGAAATGATTTGTAAACACATTTTTATGTAAAGTTCACATTTTATGATTTGAAAGGAGCACCATGAAACTGTTCATTTAAAATCCTTTTGATGTTAACAAAAGTCGTCCTGTGTTCTGTTGCGCAAAGGAAGTGGAAAGCTTGCTTCCAGATCCAGTGTGGTCAGAGAGATTTTCAGACCAAGTGTCAATGAAATCAGTGTTTGTCTTACTGCAGCAGTATCAAACTCAAATGCAGCCGTATTATCCTACACTGATGCAGCAAGTGAAATAGCAGTGACAATCACTAGTCATGCTTCACTCTCTAATCTGCATGAGCACAATAAAGGCATAAATGATCAAGCAAAGAGATTGTCTTTATAGCTCGCATTTAAATTAAATGTGTATGGTGATAAGGCAAAGAAACACTTACAAAAGTTCGTATCCTGATGCTCTCTTTAAGAAAGAGAATCTAAAACTCACATAATGGAAAGGCTCTTGTGGCATGTGGGAACTAAACAAAAACTAACCGCATCAGTTGGGAAGTGCTCAGACTTCAGGCATCAGAAGAGTAAGATTGTCTGTGAGCTAAGCTAACAGTGTTTGGAGCTAGTGACTGTGGGAAAGCTATTAGCAGCAAAGAGGAAGTATCCAGTTCCCAGCAGACAAATTAACTACCTGGGGAAAAATAAACCAACCCTTCCAGCTCGACTTGGTGGTGTGAGAGGGCTAAGCAGGGTACTGTGTCTACTTCAGCATATCTGGAGTTGCAGCACCACGGTACCCAAAATGGATGGGGGCGTGAGTTTTATGCAGAACTGTGGGCGAGTATCGTGCATCTTATGACCGGGAGAAGAGCTTCATAATTCCACCTAAAATCCTCTGATTTTGAGCCTGAAGGAATTTGAGAAAATAGCTTCCCTGGCCCTGCAGACCATAAGTAAGGACAGTTCAGTCTCAGTGCAAAGTACATCTGCATGAGGGAGTGTGACTGGGGCTGAGTGCAAGGTGAGCTGATGCCCTGAAGTAACTACTGATGGGAACCGGGTATTCTGCTTTGCAGCTTATCGGTGGAGGTGAGCCCAGTTAACGTTATCTGTCCTGTTTCAAACCAACTCTTTTGTGTTGTGCAAGGTAGAGGCAAGAAGTACTTTTCTCTGTGATCCATAGTGAATGCAACAGCCTGTCCTTGAAGGAGGCTGCTGGGATAGATTGGAAAGAAAAAAAGGGGGGATTTTCCCTTCAACTTGAATCCAGTATGTAGGTGCCATGTACCAGTGCTGGTGTTTGTCTTTCACTTGTTTCTGTAGTCACTTTAATCACCACGGATTAGCTTATCTGTCCCAAGCACATTTCTATGCCAGATTCGCTCTGATATTGCATGCCCTATTAGATTCTGTTTTGTGGCAAAACCTCAAACGTTCCCTCTTCAGCTTTCCTCTGTGTCTATATTAAGAAGATAATGGGCAAGTTGTTTTCAAACCAAAATGCTCTGCTCAGTATTTTGGTTCCCCCTTAGATGGGCAATCTGCCCTGTTCATTTGTAGTTTAAATTGTCAGTTCATGAAATATACCATGATGGCCAGTTGCATTCCCATGGTCGTGGCTCTAAGCTTTACTCAGTAGTTTTTCTTCAACTGATTGCACGTGTGCATTCCACTCTTTGTGTGTGTGCGCGCGCCCTGTGCACACTCATGTTTCCCTCAGTGGTACTTGTTGCGAAAGCTTGAGAGCCCTTTGCTCTCGCATGCCACTGTGAGCTGGTGTAAAGGGTCCAGCAGCCCCAAAGCCCCATTCAGTTCCTTCTTGCCATCCATGACAGTCGCTGGAATTGCGTGGCTTGCCTTAGCAGATACTCTCTGTACAGCTCATTGTAAATTTCTTGTAAATAGTTAGCCAGTTTTATCGTTTTTTAGTACCTAATAACAACCCTATCTGTAGCACTTTTCTTTCCCAGTTCCCAGATCTGGGGTTTCTGGTGTTCAGTACCGAGGGATCCCTCCGTCACCGGGCTTCGAGCCCTGCATCTCCTTTTCTAGGCCAGTGCCCACGAGCAACCCACCCTCACGCTGCTTGAAGTGTTTGGGGGAAGCTCGTATTTGGGATCGTTGCTAATATTGCAAAGACTCTAAGCCAAGCACTGAAAAAGACTGAAGCCAGGCTGAAGTTTTTGCTTATGGATGCAGCCCTGAGGGAAACCTGAGGTCTGACCCATCATAAAATTGCATCTAGGCTTGGCAGAATTGGGTTCTTTTTTTTTTTTTTCTTTTTTTTTTTTTAATGTTAGTAATTAATATAGATTTTTAAGCCTTATTTCCTCCATTTTTAACTATTTAATTTTCACAGTTGTGGGAAATTAATAGGCTGCAGTGGGCTCCCTGCCCCACCGAGGGGTCGAATATACCCAGGCGCAGGGTGGAAGGGAGGCTGCGGTCCTGGCCTGGTGGAGCAGTGACCCACGGTCAGGGCCACAAGGAGGAGGATGAGCCCCCAGCTGAGAGGGAGGCCAACCACTGCTGAATGGTTCCCGCCCTGGGATGGCCATCACGCTTCTGGTTGGTGGGCGGGTAAGTGGGGCATGACAGTGGAGCTGCAGAGGGCTCCCCGTGCAACCCCAGGTCCAGTGACAACGGCTTGCTACAGGTGCTACGTGCGGGGCAGACAACGCTTGCCATCTGTTATTAATGGATAGCTTTTCATCAGTTTCTGTATGTCAGTGAAACTGACGTTTACCAGTGATTACAAATTTAAATTGAATCCTGCCACGCTACATGTCTAGCTCACCCTGCGTCCTTTCCTAAGGTGAGTGTTTCTGTTTTATCATTCCGTGAGCTCTCTGGATAATACTTCCTGTTCCTTTATTAATGCTCCCCAAAGCCATGAGAATTGTCCAGGATGTTACTCACTCGCTGAAAGGCCATTAGCTGTCAGCTCCTTTACGGTATCCCCTGGGAGCTGGCGCTGGACCAGCAATGTACAAATGGCAGCTTCCCAGATGTAAAGAGCCCTGCGTGCGTGCTGATTGATGAGATGTTTCCTGCTGACCAAAGCTCTGCACTGGAAATAGAAAGCTCTCTCGTTAGTTTGGGATGCATCCCCATCTAACACAGCCTGGTGTCTGTTGCACGCAAGGTTTATGGACTAGCTCCCGTTGCAAGAAAAATAGAAGTAGGTTACAAAACTGCAGTGCACTGCTGGGTAGTTGAAGAGGGTTTATTTAGAGCTGAGCGAATAATTGATTTTTTTGTTCAGCTGTTGAACCAAAAAAACTCTCAACCGCCCCTCCCCCCCGAATAGTTTGAGGTTGACCTAAAATGGGAATGTTATGTTTTTCTCACCAAAAGGAAAAGCCAGTATCATTGTCGTGTGACTGCTGAGATGGGAAGAGGTGCGGGGGCGGCGGGGGAAGCAGTGGCCGGTCCAGCGCCTATTGTCCTTTGGACCGGTTCCCGGAGGAGGATGTGTAATGGATCGCCCATAGTTTCAATGTGTGCACATAGCCCAGTCCTTGGAGGTGGCAGGTTCTTTGGGAGTGACAGTGGGGATGAGATGTGACTCTGCGATGGAGTTCTAGGTTCAGTTCCCAGCTTGCGTAGCCTCTCACGGGGATAGTGGATACAGGTTGTGAAGGGCACAGAATTATCAGCAGTGTGTGCAGCTGCCCTATATTTTAAGCTGAAGTGCTAGGGTAGAACAGCAGGGGGCAGAGTCTGGAGCCCAGCCTGCCCCCTCCACCAGCCAGGACTGCATTAGGGGGACACTCAAACCCCCCCAGCTGCCACAGCTGGGCAGCAGCATTTGGGGCTCTGTTCTCCTCTGCTCTCATCCACCCACAATGGGATCATGCAGCAACCGAGTCACATGAGATGCCAACTATTGCCTTAGTGGCAAGCGAGAGACCGTCAGCAGCATGAGGCAGAGGAAGGTGCGTAAAAGCATCTTGATGTACAATGAGAAGTTACAGGGGAGCCAGTACGGCGCATGCAACCGCATCCCATCGGGGGCTGCGGGGACACTGGGCCCACCAGCGTTCCACCCACCATCCTGCTCCCATTGCACTCAGAGGAATGAAGCAAAAGAGGTGGAAGGGTTTGCTCAGCTGCTAGAAGGAAAAAGAGCAGTGGTCCATCTCTCCCCGGTACGCACTGTCAGTAGAGGGAAGGTACAGGATCCTCTACAGGAGGCAGTAACCTGCCTATGGGTCCCCAAGCCCCCTTTCCTTGCTAGAAGTGGCCCTCAGCTGGGTCCCAAAAAGAATGGAATTGGTTTATAGGCCAAGAAACCCCCAAATGTCAGTGTAATGTGCTCACAAGGGAGTCAGTCCTGGAGCATCTTCCTCCCTCTGCTGGTGTTTTCTCGTAGAACACTGTTAGTGCATTTGTTCAGTGACCTTTAGCCATTCGCTGCTGCAGAGAGTAGATCCCTCGGTTCTGGGAGCCGTTGCCCTTCCTGCTGTTCTGGGGGAGACAGACTACCCCATGTATCAGGGTGCGGAGTGGCTTTGAGACCCCAAAAGCAGTAATGGTGCTGGCCTGCAGAGGTCAGTGCATGTCAGAGAACTGGCTGTGCTGGGGAGAAGGAGCAGGAGGCAAGCTTGGGCTGAACAGCTTGTTGGAGCAGAACTGGGGGCTTGGATTGTTTGTGAGCACTCGGGCGGGGGCTGTGCTCTGAGTGCATACAGTGCCTTGCACATCAGGGCACTCCTGGCATACAAAATGTTATACCCTTAACCCCCTTCTCCATTTTCTGTCCCCCGCTGCCAGCCTGAAAATCCCTGTATTGTTGGGAGGAAGAGAACCTGAAAATGTTCCTAGGAGTTGCTCCCCTCCGACAAGGGGGATAGATCAGTAAGAATTCCAGTCCTACCACCCTTTAGGGTATGAGCTGGGGTGTCCATCTCTTCCCCAGGCCCACGGCGCCTCTTCCCAGCTTTGCTGCTGTTAATATGACAGCAGGAGCTGGAGTTAATATTCTAATAGCAGCATGCTGCCAGCATGGTACAAACACGGGATAAGAGGTGATTTCTGCCCCAAGAGCGCATGCAGACAATGGGTGGGCTGAGGAAGGAAGCACCCCTGAGCCTGTTTTAGGGATGGCGAGATAAAGGGCCAGAATTGACTAGGGGTTTTTCACAATCAGTGAAGCAGGGTAGGTGCCTAAATCCCTTCTGCAGTGAATAGGAGTTAGGCACCTGACCTGCAGAGGCAGTTTTGAAAATCCCACTAGGTGCCTAAATGCCTTTGGCCAAGACACGAAGGGCCAGATTTTCAATGTGGCCTAACCCTAGTTCTCAAGCACAAGGCCATACTGCCTGCTAGGGGGCCACTCCCACATTTCTCAGAATACCAGCCCGTCTGGTACTGCTGGGAATAGCATGGGCCCACCCCTGCCACTGTGACCCTGCCCCTCCCGGCACATGGTCTTGCTGCATTGGGACGCCATTTTGAAGCACGCCCTGCTCCTCCCTAGCATACCCTCCTGCACGGGGCGTGCCAGGTCCCGCTGGTGGGAGTGGAGTGACGCACTCTTCAAATCGGCTTCCCCAGGCTGGTACTGGACAAGACCAGGTTTGGCTTTGTCTCTGTACCAGCCAGGGCACAAAGCACCTAAAAAGCAGATTATTCGCCCCAAAACCAGCTCAATGGTCTGCCTACTTCCTGCTCTGCTGCTGTTCGAGGGAGAAGCTTCTGTATGGCTTTGGACCCCAGCTGTTACTTATTCCTGACCTTCGGAGGCTGGTGAAGCTTCCCCTGGAGGAGGCCAGCTCCCTGTTCCTCCTCATCCGCCCACAGCCAGGCCCACACTGCCCCACACCCTGCCACTGCTCACCCCCTGCCACTGCTCGCTGCGGTCCTCTTTCCCCTCCCACCCCTGCGAGGCCCCCACTGCTTGCTGTGTCCACCCCCTTCCCTGCGAGAACCCCACTGCTCACTGCTCCCCGCATCTCTCCTCCACACACCCCTTCCCCCCCCCCCCCCCGCAAAGTCCCCGCTGCTCGCGCTCTCCATATCCTACCTATCCACCACCCCCTCCCCCTGTGAGAACACCACTGCCCACAGGGACACAGAGAGCGGTGAGTGGCAGGTGGGGGCGGGGGGGCTTGCAGGGGAGAGGGGTGGAGGAAAGGAGGGATGTGCGGAGCGGAGGAGAAGTTTGGAAAGGGAGTGGAGAGGAGGGACTCAGCTAGGCAGCAGGGGGCGATGGGGGCCTTGGGGAAGAGGCAAAGCGCAGGGGGGGCCACCATGGCCCAGGTGTCCAGTGGCAGGTCGGTAGTGGTTGTGCCTATTATACCCCCTGCCCATGTGCCTGACTCTGTAATAGGTCCTGTTTAATTTGTACTGATCTAACAGTTCCATCTGCCTCTTCATGTTCCCCTTTCTTTCTTTAGCCAGGTAATCATTAACATGGGGTTTCTAGCCGCAGCAGTAAATTAAAAGACAGTAATTTTGTTTAAAGAGGGCTTATTAGAAAGATAAGCTGAGAACAAAACTGTGACAGACAACCTGCTCCTTGTCCTGGGGTTGGTGAACTAGTTAGCAGTTGTTTGAGACCTTGGGAAAGCAGAGCTGTCCTCTAAAATGAGTCAGGATCATTGGATGATAACGCTACAGAAAGTGTTTTACCCACTTCTGGCCATAATCGGGATCCCATGTGAGTATGCGGGGCAGGAGGGGTGTGACTGGGTAGTCATCTTCATACATTTTAAGGCTGAAAGGAAGAATTGTGATGATCTAGTCTGACCTCATGCTTAACAGACCAGAGAATTTTATCAACCAAGTCCTGCATCCATCTCATAGCTTCTGGTTGCCCTGGAGCAGGGCTTGTAGAGAGACACACCCAGTCTTGTTTTAAAGACTTCTAGGGATGGAGAATCCACCAAGTCCCTAGGTGAGTTACCCTTGCTGTCAAAAAGGTGCACCTTATATTCAGTCTCTATTTGTCTAGCTTCAACTTCCAGCCACTGGAATTTTGTCATGTCTTTTTGTCTGCTAGGTTAAAGAGCTCTCTCCTATTAGAAATCATTTTCATGTATAGGTACTTGTAGACCCTGATCAAGTGGCTTCTTAATCTTCCCTCCTCTATCATAGAATCATAGAATATCAGGGTTAGAAGGGACCTTAGGAGGTCATCTAGTCCAACCCCCTGCTCAAAGCAGGACCAATCCCCAATTTTTGCCCCAGATCCCTAAATGGTCCCCTCAAGGATTGAACTCACAACCCAGGGTTTAGCAGGCCAATGCTCAAACCACTGAGCTATCCCTCCCTAAATAGACTGTGCTTCTGAAATCTCTAACTGTAAGGCAGGTTTTCCAGACCTAAGTTAACTCCAGTAGCTCTTTTCTAAGCCCTTTCCTGTGTTTCAACTTCCTTTTTGAAATGTGGACGGCTGGACATGCTATTTCAAACCTGGGGAAACAACTTTGAATTTTGGGGGGTGTTTTTTTCTGACTAGCTCTAGCTATAAAATGGAAGATCACTTCTGAGCATGTTCCAGACTGAACCCTGGGTTTCTAAGTGCCATAGGAGATGAAGGTGCTCAGAGAACAGATGGGGCACAAGTAAAATATGAACCTCTTGATTTCTTTTGCTGCAAAAGTTTCCTTCACCATCCTCAATTTTTAATAATAACTTAAAAAAATTCTGGGATGAAATCTTGGCACCCTTGAAGTCAAGGGCAAAATTCCCATTGAAATCCTAGCTTAATTGGAGTCATCCTCTGTCTCTTTTTGAATTATGTGATGTAGAGAGAGATGCTGCTGCCCTGTTAAATGTGACCTGAAAAGGATTTTTAAACAACTGTGTTTCTCTTTTTGCTTCTTTATTATAGATGAACTTTTAAATCTTTATAAGGAAAAGGAACTTTTAAAAAGCATTAGATCTTGCCTATCTGGGTGAGAACTTGACCGGCATAGTTATTCCACAGTAACTAACAGCTAAATCATAGAATAGTTATGCTGCTCAATTTCCCCTGTGTAGACAAGCCCTTTAAAATATCCAGAATGTTAATTCCTTGGTTTTGCTAAAGGACTTCTCTGTGGGATCTCAGCTGCATATTGGGTGCTTTCTTACCATTTAAACGCAGGAGGTATTGAATCTTTAACATATATTGTCTTTTCCTACATGTTTATTAGGCATTGGAGTTGAATAAGTGTTAACCATAACAACGCTTACCCTGTCTGTCTAAAAATCCCTTCCCTTCTGTTACTCAGCTTGCTTTCTCCTGTCTCTTGTGATGTTGTCATGTCATCAATTTTCCATTTGCCTATGGAGTTCCAGCGTGGACAAAAACCTGAATTTCTAATGCACAAACAAGCAGCCTCTCTCCTTCCCTCTTTTGCTTCTTTATGGATGAAGCTAAGACATTGGTTTCCCATTTTCAGGTCACCTGTAATACAACTGTGCAGAAATCTCTCTCCAGCAGCACCCTCCCTTGGGCCTGTTTGCCTCAGGGCATGTCTACAGGTGCAAACTGACCAGAATCATGGTGTTCTGCAATAGCTAGCTGGGAAGGAGTGCCCACATGGGCAGCTATTCCAGAAGAGGGGTGAAGAAGAGCTTACTCTGCTCTGGCTATGCCAGTCAATTTCCCCGGGGTAAATGAGGTGTGAAGGGTGTTGGGACCCCGCGTGGCTGGTGGTATTGCAGAGTAAAAGCTGTCAGCTTGATTCAGCACGTATGTGATGGTTCTCAGGGTACCCATGACTGTCAGTCATGTTGGTATCCTCAACGTGTAGTGTGAGGGACTCTTGCTTGTGCTTAGCTGGGTGACAGCTCCCTGACACCACCAGCCTGTCAGACACTCCAGCACTCTCCTCTGGGCTGTACCAGCCCTGGCTTTGTCTTGCAAATTAACAGTAGGTGCAGCCCAGTCCCCAAGCCCCTTTGAAGCATTCCCCTGTGATGTCCAGCCCCTGCCCCTGGCTACTCAGAGAAATACCAGGTCTGCTGTCCCACTGGGGCTTGCAGGGTCTGTAGCTCCAGTGCAGCTCCCCCATGTGGGACCCCAGGGCTTCCAGATTCCTGGGCCAGCTGACTCCCAGGGCTGCCAGCTCAGGAGCTGGGGTTTGCAGAGCTTTCAGGCTCCTTGCTGATTAGATTAAGCTCTGGTTCAGCACTTTGCTTAATCCCACAGTGTTTAGATCTATTTCTAATGAGAACAAGAATAAGTTTCTGATCAAAGATTCCACATTCAAGTGACAGTGAGTGAGGATCTTGGAAACAAATGATTACATAGCAAACAAAATCATAACATGCTTTCTAGAGACTAAACTTAACTAACAAGTTAACCTGGCTAAAGAAATTTCTCATCCAACAGCTTATGCAGTTTTTCAGCCAAGCTTGGCTGAGATCCCGTTTTCATGAATGTGTAAACACTGTCCATTTACTTACTAGGTGCAGGGTCACTGGGTGTCTTCTTTGCCTTCTGCTTGCACCCCAATTTGATTGCCTGTGCTCTGAGATAGGCTAACCACCTGTGGCTTGTTTTTCCTGTGTGCTGTATCCCTGGTAACTTCACATCTTTTTGTTGACTTCTTGAGTATCCATTGTGTTAGCTTACAGTGTTTATTTTAATTTACATCCCAACAGAGAGACTGGTGAATAAACATCTCTTGTCTGACCAAAACCCTGGTTCTTCGCCTCTGTTAATGACTTGTGCCTTAATAAAACTCCATTAAAATATTTGCATCTGACGTACATAACCCCTTACGTAGCATCTATACACACATTTCACAGTGATATTAATGACTAGAGCGACCCTGGCTTTCATTTAAGCCCTCCCATGACGTTCTGTGGTGAACCAGGATGTATGCACTGGAATCAGGACATTCCTGTAACCCCCTTGCCAAGCGGCATTGAGGGGGGTCTTGGGTCACAGCATAGGTCTGTGCTGTGCTGTTCTCCTGTTGGCCTTAGGGCTCAGCCACAGCAGAGTGTGGTGGGGAAGACGGGTTTGCTTCCAACTCAAACAGCTGCGGCAATGTCTCTTTCAGCAAACATCATGACCTTTGTGATCTTCTGGCAAAGGGACTGCTTGATCTCCGCCTCCAGCCGCTACCACCTGATGGCGATGTCCCTGGCCGACACTGTGGTTCTCGTGCTCATCGTTCTCATTGAGATGATCATGAAATGCTACAGCACGGAGCCATTCTGGTACCGGGACCCCTGGTGCACCCTCCGAGATGTCTTCAATTATGGTGCAGTCAATGCCTCCGTTTGGCTGGTGGTCTCCTTCACCGTCGAGCGCTTCGTGGCTATCAACACCTTCAAGCTGAAGGCAAAGCTGTGCTCCCCGAGGCGCACGCTCTACACGATCGCCTTGGTTCACATCTGCAGCTACCTAGTGGCTATCCCGTATTACTGGTCCAACAGATCAGAAAGGGTGAATGGGACGGGGCGGGTGGTCTGCAAATTTAACCCTGACCTTCCCAACTCCTACGTTGAGGGGCTGGTTTGGTTTCAGACCTCACTGGTCAACATTGTCCCTTATATCATCATCTTCACCTTGAACAGCCTGACCCTCAGGCAGATCGTCCTCAGCAACAAAGTGCACTGTGTGATGGCTGGAGGGCTCCACCGAGTGAACTCTGGGACCCAATTCAGGTACCAGAAGAAGAAATCCATCCTCCTCCTTGTGACTGTCTCGACGACATTCGCTTATCTGGGCGCCACCAGGTTCGTCACACAGATTATTCTCAGGACCTGCCATTACGACATAGAGAGACAAGATTACTCCAAGGCTATTAACATTGCAGTGGACCTTGGCACTATGCTGGAACTGACCAACTCAGCTGTGAACATGTATCTCTATGCCTGCACCCAGACTGCCTTCCGCAGGGAGCTAATCCATTGCCTCAGGGCTCTCCTCTCTCCCTGCAAAGCACAGAAAAAGCACCCATCAGTCATCTTCCACGTATAATGCACGTGTGTGCATATACACACGCTGCCTTATGGAGATGTCATGCTGCGTGTGTCCCCAGAGGCAGGTATATCTCCCTGTGTTTAATGAGAGGACTTGCCTTATCCCAGTCAGGAGTGAGGATAAGAGCAATAGACCTAGCATCATGTATGTAAAATACATTTAGTTCAAATTGACATTTTCAGCAGATCGATAACAGGCCATACGTTCCAGCTTTGTCATTGATTGGCATGGAGTGTTGTTGGTAGTTTGGATGTGAAATAGCACATAGTTATCCCGGCCCCTCCGAGTGATTCTTTTTGAGCACTTTGAGGAAAAAACCGCCTGTGGTTTGTCAATATTATAGGGGCTTAGAATTACAGCTGGCCAAAATTCGGGATTTCTAGTTTGTGGGAAACTTCTGTAATTTAGAAATTGTTTCCTTCTGAATGGGAACAAAACCAATTTTTTTGAAATTTCCCACAACTCAGAAATTCTGAAAGAAAAATAAATGGTTCAGAAACAGGGACACACAATCTGCTCCTTGGGACCCCAGCAGTGGCTGAGTGAAATTGACTTGATTCTTGTCAGTTTCAGGCAGCGGCTGCCAGGGTCTGTGGCTCCAGGGCAGTCCTACTATGTAGGACCCCAGGGCTTCCAGACTCCTGGGCCAGCCGACTCCCAGCTCAGAAGCTAGAGTTTGCAGAGCTTCCAGGCTCCTTGCTGATTAGAGATGGAGGTAGAGCTCCCTGAGCTTTCAGGCTCCCGGCTCCACAGCAGGGATCCTGGAAGCCCTGGCATGGCAGTGCTGTCCTGGAGTTATGGACCTCCATGGTCTCCAGCAGCCTGCCAGGAAAGTTCATCAAACCCAAGATGTTTCTGAAAAACATTTTGGGTTCAATGAGTTGTTCAAAGTTCCAGCAAAACTTTGTTGGAAATTTTCTATCCAGCTCTACTTAGACTATGTTTTCATGTTTGCACCTTAGATTTTTCAATGCAAGCCATTGACAGCCTGCTAACATTCTACCAGTTATGGGCATGCTCAGGTAGCATAGGAAAAATCATAGGCAGGGGAAGGAGAATAGGCTATACTGATACATCAGCTGTATCCCCATATAATTAGGGTTTGTATCAGTGTAACTTTTTTTTTTAACTCACATCCCTAATTGACATAGTTGTATCAATTCAAAATCTGGCTGTAGACCAGGCCTAAGTGAAGTAAAAAAATATAGGCTTCATGTTGTGCTGAGGGTTCTCGGACCACATCTTAACAGAGAGATTGTCCCTGGGGCACCTCCCTCCTGGTCACTAGCTTGTGAAAAGACATCCCCTCTCAATCCCAGCCACGTAATGGCCGTGTGACAGCTGCCCTAGAGACCTCCGTACTCCTGAATGGTGAAATAGCTCCTGCAGAAAGCTCCTGCAATGGCCTGTGGGAGAGAGAGGTCTCTGTCTTTCATCCATACCACCACAACCCAAGGCTAATTGACCCTAATTTGTTTCTCCATTTTCAATTGGCTAAACTCAGACTCCACACCCTGGTCTTCAATCTGTGTTCAGTCCTACCAGGAACTGGCTCATCTCTTCATAACACTTAGCAGTGTCCTTCAGAGAGGCCATTTGCATGCATTGGCTATAGGTGACACTGAGTGCTGCGTTTCATGGAGATGTTTGTATTTCACCCCCTTGCAACCCGCCAAACCACGTAGGTCAAAGCTCAGAGAGCTCTGAAAGCTCCACCATTAAGAAACAAAGACCACTGCTTCAGAGTGGCTTTGCCTTTCCAGGGGCTTCTTTGTACTTTGGTTAAAAATAGAGTATTGTACTGAGTAGGTTGGGTCTAGTACTGTGAGTGAGAGAGTCCAGGCTTCTATGTATTTGTCAAGCAATTAGAGACTGCTGATAGACACCGCTCAAAAGCTTGGGCCCAGATAAGGCCCTGAGTGTTTAGGGCCCCCATATGTGTAGCACCCAAGGCTGGCTTCGTTTTGGGACGTGACCATGACCTTCCAAAGAGGAGGCATGGGTAGGGCCTAATCCCTTATGCAAAGATTCAGATTCCTAGGTGTTAAGGGTAGAAGGGATGATTCTGAGCATCCACTCTGACCTTCGGCCCAGGCCAGAGCCCCCCCACCCAGGGGTTCCTGCATCTAGTCTGGAGCTGCTGGTTGAGCCAGAGCAGAGCTTTCCAAAAGGCATCTGATTTTGATTTAAAGACATAAAATGATGGACAATCCACCAGCTCTACTTAAGTGGCTGTGACGGCTAATTCTCCTCACTGTTAAAAATCTGCAGCTTATTCCCAGTCTGAATTTGTCTAATTTCAGTTTCCAGCCACTGGAACTTGTTCTGCCTTAGATTGTGGGCTGGGAGAGCGCTCTGCTATCAGAAATCTCCTTGTGTAGGTGTTTATGGACCAGATCAAGTCACCTCTCTTCCCCTTCTCTGGAGTAAGCTAATGGAGCCAGCTTCTTAACCCTCTCGCTGTCACAGGTCCAGGAGCACAGCCAACCCAGAGCTCACACCAACATGCCCTGGGCCTGTATATAAAGCACATTTAGACATGGGCTATTGTGTACGTACAAGCACCCTGTTTATCCGATCTAATAGGGACTGGGGCTGGATCGGATAATCAAAATTTCGGGTAATTCAGAGAATGGGAAAGTGTGATGCTGCATCGCCATCTAGTGGCCACAGAGCTCACCCACGTCTGCTGCCGGATATTGGATAAACGGGCTTCTACTGTATTCCCTTCACAGCCAGCTGAGCATTTCTTCTTCTGTATCTCTGATTTTTAAGAGGAGGTTGGACAAACACCTGTCAGGGATGGTCTAGATAAGACTTAGTCCTGCCTGAGTGCAGACGACTGAACTAGATGACCTCCCGAGGTCCCTTCCAGTCCTGCGATTCTATGATTTACCATATTGCTATGGGCATTGCCTCTCGTGGGCATATTCCCAGCGTGTAGTGGGTGCCTACCTGCTGCTGCTACCATCAGCTATTGGGCTAGGTATGAAGCAGAGCTCTTTCACATCTGAGTCTAGCGGCGGCTGCTGGGCTGTGTTCTGGGCAGGGCCAGCGTGCCCACTAGGCGACTCTAGGCGGTCGCCTAGGGCGCCAGCATTCGGGGGGCGGAGACTCCTGGCAGTGATTGAAAACGCCGCCGAGAGTGCAGCTTCCCCTGAGCTGCTGCCCCTGCCCCAGGTGAGCTGCCGCGGGTGGGGGGCTGGCCGCCACAGGGGGCGCTGGTGTGGGGCCGCCAGTGGGCGGGGAGCCGAGCTCCGCCTCGGCCCACGGGGGGGGGCACAGGAAGCCGAGCCCAGCGCCCCCGCCATGGGGGGGTGCGGAAAGCCCAGCACAGCGCCCCTGCCGTGGCCGGGGGGGCGGGGAGCCAAGCACAGCGCTGCAGCCGTGGGGAGCCCAGCACAGCGCCCCAGCCATGTGAGGGAGCGGAGCCCAGGCCAGGCAGCCTGGGGAGAGGGGCGGGGAGCCCCCCCCAGCCCCCCCCCCCCCCCCGACGCGGCCCCGGGTGGGGAGGCTGTCGTGGGCAGGGGTGTTGGTTTGCCATTGGGGGGTGGGGGGGCGCAGGGCCGGTGCAAGGAAGTTTCGCCTAGGGCGCAAAACTTCCTTGCACCGTCCCTGGTTCTGGGGTGCTAAGCGCTCACCGGAGGGTGATTTTGGTAGCATGTGGGTAAATACTGAATTAGATGCTCACACTGCACAGAGGCGACAATTCGCACGTCTTTGGAGTCATTCCTAGAGCCCCCTTTCTCAGTGCTCGCTGCCTTACTCCGAGAGCGATCAGTGGGCTCCTTCGGAGACAGCAGCCTGGCCACCCTGCAAGGTCTGGTTTGCTCATGAGACGTTTGCTCCTTTCCGAGTCTGGCTGGGCCAGAATGACAAGGGGGATAGCTGTATCAGCAGCGCACAGTGTTTTGGCTTCTTGGGCTGGCTGAGTCCCAGGACCAGGAGGGTGTGAGGTGAAGTAGCAAAGAGACTGGTGGTTGGAGTAAAAGATCTGAGCTGGTTTCGTTTGAGCAGAATCCATTTCCATGGCTCTGTTCCTACCGAAGCCGCCCCCTGGCCTGCTAACAGTGACCTGGCCTGTCTCCAGTGGGGGGAGAAGATGGTGCTCCGATAATGAGCTCTGCTTTAGGTTCAGAGTCAAGGCTAAGTTCTCCAGCCAGGGCTAGCTGCTGCATCCCCTGTGCTCTGCTACCTGGCTTGTCTCACCTGTTTCTCTGTCCAGCAGAAACAGCCGCCCATCAGATTCCATGTAACATTTACATAAAGGAATGTTCCTCGGGGTGGGGGGGCACCACGCAGCCTGGGGGCCCTAGTGAGCTGGAGTCGGCCTCGGTTCAGTGACTGGTGACTCGGGTTCATGTTTATTTACATAAGAGACGGTGTTTGCACAGCACCTTTGAACGAGGGCAGCAGCAGGAACAGGACGTGCAACTTTATCTGGTGCCAACATCCATGCCAGAGCTGGAAGATTCAGCTCCCTGCCCAGTCCAAGGCTCCAGCCCTGCCCTGTGATGCTGAGCTGGGGCAGCAGCCAGGGGGGCCAAGTGCTGGCGACAAAGGGCCGCAGAGCTGAGCCCCACCCCTCAGCAGGCCGGGGTAGGGCTGGCCCCCTCCCATGCCCTATTGTCCAGCCTCATTCCCAGCCCATCAAGGTGGGCCCTGCTGCTGGCATTCAGCAGCCGTTTGCCTCTCCTGAGCTCTACCCCAGGCGGCTGGGCCCTGCAAACTGCCCTCTGTATGCCCCCTGCTACGGGCCAGCCACACGCTTCTCGCCATGCTCCCCTCCCCGCTAGGGTGACCAGATGTCCCGTTTCTAAAGGGACAGTCCCGTTTTTAGGGACTTTTTCTTATATAGGTGCCTATTACCCCCCCATCCCCTGTCCCGTTTGTTCACAGTTGCTATCTGGTCACCCTACCCCGCCCCCCCCCCTTCGGCCAAGCCCTACAGGGTGTCGCTAGCGCCTAACAATTCTCCTTCCTCCCTCCGCTACTCCGTCACCTGGCTCTTTCTCTGCTCTCCTCTGGCGGCGTTCTGACGCTGCAGGGCCTAGACCGCCAGAGGGGCGGCCAGAGGACAGACTGAGGCTTGAGGAGCCCGTTCCTCCCCAGCAGCGCTGCAGTGTGCCCAGCTCCCCTGCGGCATGGCTCCCGTTAGGGCTAACCTGGAAGAGACATGTTGGCAGCCGGGAGAGAGCTGTACAGTGTGGGGCTGTGCAGTGAGATGGGGTGTAGCAGGCCAAGGGGCTGTACAGTGAGATGAGGTGTAGTAGGTGGGAGGGGCTGTGCAATGGGCAGAGGGGGCTGTGCAGTGAGATGAGGTGTAGTAGGTGGGAGGGGCTGTGCAGTGAGATAGGGTGTAGCAGGCCGGGGGGTTGTACAGTGGGATGGGGTGTACTAGGTGGGGGGCTGTGGAGGGGCAGAGGGGGCTGTGCAGTGAGATGGGGTGTAGCAGGTGGGTGGGACTATGCAGTGAGATGGGGTGTAGCAGGCTTGGGGGCTGTGCAGTGAGATGGGGTGTAGCAGGCTTGGGGGCTGTGCAGTGAGATGGGGTGTAGCAGGCTTGGTGGCTATGCAGTGAGATGGGGTGTAGTAGGCGGGAGGGGCTATGCAGTGAGATGGGGTGTGGCAGGTGGGTGGGGCTCTGCAGTGAGATGGGGGGGTAGCAGGCTTGGTAGCTGTGCAGTGAGATGGGGTGTAGCAGGCCGGGGGGCTATACGGTGGGATGGGGTGTAGGAGGTGGGGGGGCTGTGGAGGGGCAGAGGGGGCTGTGCAGTGAGATGGGGTATAGCAGGTTTGGTAGCTGTGCAGTGAGATGGGGTGTAGCAGTCCGGCGGGCTGTACAATGAGATGGGGTGTAGGAGGCGGGGGGGGGGGCTGTGGAGGGGCAGAGGAGGCTGTGCAGTGAGATGGGGTATAGCAGGTGCGAGGGGCTGTGGAGGAGCAGAGGGGCTGTGCAGTGAGATGGGGTGTAGTAGGCCGGTGGGCTGTGCAGTCGGGGGAAGAATGCCAAGCACATACCCCTGGTAACAGGCCCAGCCCACACACTGTAATTAACCCTTCCTGTGGTGACTGTGGCCAAGGCTGCGTGTCCCGCACTCCATGTTGCACTCCGTGTTGCACACCTGGGACATGGGGCAGGGACTGGGGCTGCTGACTGATCCCTGGCTCCTCGGGTCATGGCCTCTCTCATTCCCTTTCCCAGGAGGCTCTCCAAGGTTTCCCTGCGATTTATCCCTCGCTCAGGAGCAGAGCGGCGCTCCTGGGGCGAGATCTTTGTCTGGGGAGCACCCTGCTGTCTCTGTTGGCCTCTTGTGAGACTCCAGGCCCTGATCCCAGGCCAGTGTAAGAAACCATTGGGTTTTATTTGCTTTGTTCGGCGCTGGTCGGAACAAAGTTGCCTGGGCTGCAGTGGACTTGGCTGGCTCGCTGCTCCCGTTCGCCAGCAAAGCACCCTGGAGGGCACAGCCTGGCTTCTGTTCCTGAGCCCCTCTGGGCCCATCTCCCCAACCCTGTGGTCCCCTGCTGTGGGGAGGGCTTGGCTCTGGGATGTGCCCCTTCCCTTCCAGCGTTTCTGGGTGTGATGGGAGAGAACAGCGAGACCTGGCGGGTCTCGGAGCAGATTCTAAGCTACCCGCCCCCTGCCCGGGGAGCTGGGGGTATGGCTGGGTGAGGAGGAAGGACAGAGTAGAGCCATCTGCTGGGATCCCAGGGCGTGCTTTGATTGTCACTGACTTGATCACAGCGGAGTGGCCTTTGCCTGGCAGACGGAGCCTGGGTCTGTGGGGCTGTGCTGGGCTGTCCGCGTGGGTGCCCCAGGGCTCACCTCCCTGCCATGGGTGGTGGCTGGCCAGGCACCTGTCCTTAGCCTTAACCAGGTGTGACCGAATACAGCCCTGTGCTCACACCCTACGCACACTTGCACTAATGTCTGAGAAAGGGATGCCTTGTGGTGGGTCAGTTCAAAATTCCTAATTTGCTGATCGATAATCCGATGGCAATGTGCATGGAGCGGCGTGACCCGTGACCTGCTAAACACAAGCTGAGCTTGCAGCCAGAAGTACGTTGTCCAGAGAAGTCTGGGGAGTGGTTGGACCAGTTCCTCGGAGACAAAGAGCAAGCTGACGCCTCAGCCAGGTGTAAACAAGACCGATGGATTGTTACCTGTGAAGTGGCTGTTCTTTGGCAGGGGCAAAAAATTGACATCTTAGCCAAGAACCAGCATGAAGATCCCGCCCACACAGACTTTCTGGCGCCTTGCTCCCAGCTGGAAATGCTTCTCAAAGGGGGACAGGACTATAAAAGGAAGGGACAGACCTCCCAAGGGACCCCCCTCTCTCTCTCCCTGCCCCTTGCATTCACTGCACCTGAAGCGACAAAGGTAGCGTTTGTTGGATCTGGTGGAGGGGTCCTGCCCTGAAGAGGTTGGTCAGTCAGACTGCGGAAAGCACGTGGGGAGAAAACTTGGTTTTGATTCTAATCTGACTGTGTTAAGTTGGGCACCAGTAGCATTTTATGTTTATTTTTCTTGTAACCATGTCTGACTTTTCTGCCTCATTGCTTGTACTCACTTAGAATCTCTCTGTACGTAATTAACTTGTTTGATCTAATCCAGCATGTTCCAGTCGTGTCTGGGTAACTCCATTTGGGTTCATATTCTTCCTTTAAAGGAATAACCGAACTTAGTATATTGGTACTGCCCAGCCAGGAGGGGGCTGGGCAGTACAGGACATGCATTGCTGGGGGGAAATGTGGGACAGGGGTGGTGTTGGGGTCACTCTGTGAGAGCCCAGGTGTGGCTGGCTCGCTGCAGCATACGCAGACGTGGCTGGGAGTGACTTACACGCTGGAGGCTCTGTGTTGGAGGCGACAGGAGCAATGCAGTACAAAGGGCACCCCAGGTTCCAGGGTTGACTCGTCGGTGTGGCTGGCACCCTGACATGTCACACCACGACGGCTGGTTTTTGCAGGGGTTGGGGAAGGTGACTGAGCCTGCTGCCCTATTGCTTGGGAGAGGGGAGAGACCGCAGGGCTTGGGTTCTGTGCTCACATCAGCTGGGCCCTCTGGGAGGAGCAGGGACCTTGCGGGATGTGGAGTTTGGCAGAAGCCCGGCTGGGGTTGGAATCTGGCTGCGGCTGGCTGGGGTTTGCACCTTCTTGTACCTCCCTGGTGACCTGGGCCGGAGTCAAAGCAGAGACCAAGAGCTGAGAGGCCTGAGCTCACAGCCCCAGCCCCAGGCCTTGCTGACCCCTCCAGGAAGTGCAAGGAACTGTCCCCAAGGGCAGCAGTCAGGCATTAAGTAGCAGCGCTCAGATGTTTGAATAGCAGGAGAATGTCACGTTAGGCGATAAGAGAGGCTTGCGTAACAGCTAGCCTGGCCCACTGTAAGCACCAAACTAGCTAAGCCCCCTTCAAGGCCTGAGCAGAGCATCATCTTACACTTCTCCGGCACGTCTCCTACCTTTGATCAGACCCCTCTGGCAGGCAGCTTCGACGCACCTCATCTCCGGTGTCCTGTGTCAACCTCCGCCGGGGGCTGGGCGGGGTGCGGCCACCCAGCAAGCACAGGCCTGCTGCAGTGCGGCTCAGAGCCGGGATCAAACGACAGTGTAGACTTGGGCTTGGCCTGGAGCCTGGGCTCCGAGACCCTTCCCACTCACCAGGTGTCAGCGGCCAGCCGGCTACACTGCTATTTCTATCCCCACCAGTGTGAAATCGGGTGAGATGGGCTCAGAGACTCGCTTCTGGGGGGCTTTTTTGCTGTGTAGACATAAACTCAGTTATAAGAGCTGCTTCCTTTGATCGCACCCACCTGTCCTCCGGCCACTTTCACAGCTTCTCTCTAATGGCCCTTTGGGCCACAGCCTCCAAAGGTATTTATGCTCCTAACAGCCATGAAACCAATGGGAGTTAGGCACCTAAATACCATGAAGGATCTGGGCTTTTGTTCTAGTGGTCACAAGTTAATCTGAATTTGGCGGGCTGCCTTCCTTTGGCATTTAAAGGGACAGGGCCCCTTCTCATGGTGGGCATTTGTCTGAACACTGACTCGCCTCTGATGAATTACTGATGGATTAGCACAGGATGCTGGGAGGACTCCCAGTGCCTTTAGAGGATGGGATGAGCCATCAGTCTCACCAGGAAAACGTGTGAGAGAAACTATAAAGGGAGATTCAGTGCAGAGAAATAGGAAGTGGCGCCCATAAGAAGGGATAAAATCAAACATCCAATTAGCAGAGGGGGAAAATCAGATTGGCCCCCCTGGGGTGTGAATCTTCCCCTCGAGCCAAATGCTGGATTGGGGCAGTGACGCCCGCCCAGCGCCACTGGCACAGGGATCCATCTCATGCTCCCAGCAGCTCTGCCTGGGGTCCATGCTCTCCGCACTGTTGCTAATGATGGAGCAATTCCAGCTCCATCACTCCAGGGGACTCTTTACCTGCTCTTTTATGACAGGCCTTAATGCGTTTCCCCCAGAGGCAGGGATTCTGTGTAGACGTTCAGTGACTTGAATGGAACTGGCAGGTCGGAAGGGTGAGAGCAGCTGGACTCTGGCTCAGGATAGAGCATGCCCAAGGGCACCTCCATATAGCGCTGCAGGCCGGATTTGGCTCTATCCCAGCAGTGTGAAGCCCTAGTTCAGTGAAATGATTCTGTGTTTCCACCGCCGCAACAGAGCAGGAGCAGGCCCCAAAGCTCTTCTCAAGGAAGCGTGTGGTCCCTTTCAAATTGAAATCCGCACCAGTTAACATCACTCTCCCCCTCCCGTCGCGTAACCAGAGATGGCTCCATTGTAAAGTAATGCCAATGCCAATGAGTTTGTTCCACTACCTTGCCCTAGAAACACACACCGTGTGTCCATCATGGTGCTGGCTCCTGTTTCCTGATGGGGGCCCTGAAAGGGCTGGAGGTTTTATGTCAGTGGAGTTTTCCCCATTAGAGCTTCACTCTCCGGCCTTCCAGGTCTGGGGCGTTTCTTGGCTTTAAAACGGCAAGAGAAATGCAAAGCCTCTATTTCCGTAGCATCGGGCAGTGCTCAAGAGGGGCTCTCTCACCCACATTCTTCTAGGCCATGCCCATTCCTGGGGAGTTCCCAAATCCAACGAAAGGAAAAGCAGCACTGGGGAGCTGGAAGGGGTTTGTGGGAACCACCTGTTTGCTGGCGGACAAGATGTGTTTGATGGACGCAGCAGTTCCATTAGATTCAGGTGACACTGGGCTCAGGCCTCGCCCACACCAGGGATCTGCCCCCGTTTCAGCCACTGGGAGAGCTGCGCCAGTGCAGACCCCGCAGCGTGGACAGGGTAAACCCCTGCAAGCGGCAGTTTGCACCTGTGTGTCCAGTTGCCCTGCCTGCACCAGTGGGCCTGCCCTTTGCTCTGCCCCTATTGACAGATTATAACCCGGGCTCTGTGTCTTCTGCAGTCCATCGCAGCATTCACCCTCTGCTGAACTGTGCCCCAGGCTTTCGCTGTTCATTGAACACCGTTGCTAGCCCTGGCCGTGTGGAAGGAGGGCTGCCCCGTGCAGAGATGGCCACCCCGGGGCTCTTCTGTGTCCAGTGGGACCGAAGCCACCTGCTTTCTACAGGAAAGAAGCCCATTCCCAGTGTTCCATGGTTAGGAAATTCCAGGGAGGCAAGTCTATGGCATGATCTTGCGGTCAGTCAGGGGGCTGTGGCCGAGGCTCCTGAGGAGAGATGTTCCAAGCCCCCGTGCTGGGGTCTCCCCGGGGCCTGAGGAGCAGATGCAGCCCTGCACAGATGTGAAGTACGTTCAGCTGCCGTCCCGCACTGAAAGCGGACGGACACACACACTCACACACACACACAGACACGCATGCAATACTGAATCCAGGAAGTCCCAACCCACCCAGCGGCAGGGCAAGCGCCCGCTCCAGGGCTGAGCACACTGTTCAAAGTCGGACAACCGTGAGGGCAGTGGCAGAGCCTTTCCAGGTGAGTCAAAGCTTCCAGCAGTAACAGGGCGAGACCGGTGCCCGGCGCTGACAAAATGCCACTAAAGGGCTGGCACTGGGGTGGGTTTAAGCAGCCAGCCACCCTTGCACTCTGATTTCCGGCCTCGGGGACAGTGCAAAGTCACAGCTGCAGTGTGGGAGGTCTGTCTGCAACCCCACAGGGAAGGTGCTGCAGGAAGTGGGCAGGAGAGCTGGCGGCCCAGGGCCCCTCCATTTGTCTGGGACTTGGTGGGGAGGGATTGTCCCCTGGCTTTTGTCTGAAGCGAGCCTCGCTAGGTGGGAGGGGGAATCCGCCTCATATTTGTGTTTGGCCTTTAAGGGGCAGAGTTTTTAAGTGCATTCAGCTCCCATGTAGGCACCAAACTCCGATTGGCCAAGGAGCAGCACGGCGGGGGCATGTTGGGAGCTCGCTGGACAGTTTGGCCCCAGTAGTGGTGCTGAGCCACCATGAAAGTCTGTCCTTACAGGGGGCAGGCCAGGCATTGCCCCCCTCGCCCAGTGCTCTGAGCAGCCTGCCACAGGCACCCCCCAGAGGGAGGGGTGACAGCTTGGGGGGTTATTTTCCTTACATCAGGTCTATGCTACTACCTGCTACTGGCCCAGCTGCGTCGGGTACGAGGTGTTGAGGGGTGACCCCGCCTGGCAGAAGCCCTAGTATAAACACCGTTATACCAGTCTATACCTAGTCTACGCAGGCTATACCTAGTATACTGGGGGGGCTGGAATCAGCTATCCCCTACACGTGGTTTGCTGGTATAAGCTGTGTCTGCACGAGGAAGGCTTTGCCCCTGGAGTGTAACGGCAAAGCGCCCCTCTGGTGGAGCTGGCCTCTGAAGGCGAGAGAGCAGGGCAGCCATCCCAGGCTCGTTTCCAGCCAGTGTCACCGTCACACCCGCATCAGCATTTTCAAGTCCCTGGGGGCCATCAGGGGAGGCTGGTCCCAGCTCTGCTCCTAGGAAGGCTGCGATCTTGGCTGACGCACCAGGGACTGAAGCGGGGCCCTCCAGCGCCAGGAGCATAGCTGGTAAGGCAATGTACACACTACCACATACTGCGGTGTAACCCGTCGCTCAGAGGGGTGAATAAGCCACCCCCCGAACAACGCAAGTTACAGCCACCTAAGCGCCGGGGGAGCCGGTGCTATGTCGGCGGGAGAGCGACCGCCGCTCGCGGGGGCTGGAGTGATGAAGTTGAAGTTGACGAGCTCTCTCCCGGCTGCTTACAGCCTGCACTAGCAGCGCCACAGCTGCGTCGGTGTAAGCTCGGCAGCGTACCACAGCCTAAGAACTGAGCTAAAGAATCAAGCCAACCTTGGCAGCGGGCTGTAGCACCCCCTGTCCTCTGTGGATCAGCACCGAGGGGCACCCCCGTAACACACACTCACCAGTGGGTTACCTTCCGTCCTGCTGGCGGCTGCCAGCCTAGGGCCAGATCCTGCTGGGGCTTCACCACATCCAAGCCTCACCCCGGGGTCCCTCTCCTCCGGTCCAAACAGGGAGCTGTCCCTCTGCCGAGCAGGGCAGGCCCTGGCCTTTGCTGGAGTGGGGCTGGGACAGCCCAGCCACAGCTGCCTTACACACAGAGCCCTCTCTCCCCAATGACTAACCCGGTGCATGGATCTGTGCGCAGCAGCTGCACTCAGGCTCTCCTCCAATGTGAGCTGTGGCTCGGGGTGGGGCTTGTGCAGCATGAAAGCAGAGGCACTGGGCAGGGGAAAGCGAAAGGCGAACGAGGGGAGTAGCACAGGAGCTCCGGCGTTCGGCGGCTTCCTTCCCTGGGGGAGCCGGCTCAGCCAGACGAAGTAAGTCCTTTCCCTCCAGCCCTTCTCCCGGGGGTCTTTCACGTGGGCACTAGCGAGGAGCCACATGCGGCCAGGCTGGGAAACCATCACCAAGGGAATGGGTGCTGAGAACCGGAGTGGCCGAAGCGCTAGAGAAGGGAGTGGTTCTGCCCCTGTCCCCGTGTGGCCCCCCTGACCTGCTGCTGGGCACACCCAGGACTAGCCCATTGGGGGCCCTAAGCAGGAACATTTCCCCCCCCCCCAATATTAAAAAAGGCAAGTTCTTATAATAAAAAGAGAATAGGGGGCCTCTGGAGCGGCTCAGGGCAGGGCTACGCTACCGCTTGATCCAACTTATCTCGCTCAGGGATGTGAAAAAGCCACCCCACCCCCCCGCCAGCAATGCAAGTTTCACGCTGGAGTAATTACGCCGAAGGGAGACGTGCCGCAGCTGCGCCGCGGAGCGTCGACTGGCTGTTAGTCGGCTCATGCCTAGCGCTGGCTCTGCTGCTGGGCCTCTGACGTGTTTTCCCCACTCAGCCATTTGTGGCAAGAACATGGTGTGGCCAAACCCTGGGTTGGCTGGGTGAGGCTCAGGGAGCAGCAGAGAGATGCTGACTGTGTAACAGTCGCATACCCCTAGTACTTATCGTCCCCTTCTGTGGCGCCGCCCGTGGACGATCTCCCCTCTCGGCCTGCCAGGGAGCAGGGCGATCCCCCCTGCTCCCCAAACAGCCCCGCTCCTCTGCACGCCAACACGTGGAGGAGACGCAGGAGCCAGGCCTAGCGGCACAGTCAGCCCTGAGGGAGCTACGCAGCACAGACCATGCAGCCTCGGCTGATCTTTAATGACTGGAGCGGGGACAAAGGCCAGCCCTGTACACCTACACCCTCTCCCCTAGCTTGGTGCCTGGCTTGGGAGAGGTTGATGCTGCGTCATCCCGCGGCTTGATGGCCGACTCAGAGCCTGATCTGAACGTCAGTCAACTCTTGGTTATAAGAGAGGCACCACCAGCCCTTTACAATCTACTCAGCGTGGAGGAAGGGGATTAGTCAGGTGCTACCCCGCCAATCATTCCCCTGGTCCCTTCTTGTGCTGGTACATGCCTATTTTCCTGTGTCTTTCAAGGGGTTTTTCTTTCCCCTGTTGCTGTGAAAGAGCCACACACACAACAGGGCCGAGGGACAGACTAGGACAACAAGGGGGAGGAACCTGAGGTAGGCTTGACCCACAGGATTGCCGAAAAATCCTTTTGACAGAGCACTCATTGTGTCAGAGGCATTATTGGTGACACCCGAGTACATGGTGTCCCTTTAAATTAGCTGAGCCCGCACAGCCTCACCTGGGAGGTGGAGCAGGCAACATCTGATGGATGGATGGGGAAGCCTGAGGCAGAGAGGTTAGGTGACTCGCTCAAAGCCCGACAGGAAGTCGGTACCAGTGCTGGGATTAGGCCGTGGCCGTTCCTGTGCTCAACCCACTAACGTCACTCCCACACTCTATTCATTTCTAACCTCTTATCAAGGTGAAGGAATGCAGAAGCTGGCCAGTTTGTCAGGAAATGGTCCCCATCTGGCCTGACTTCCTGTGGTGTGCTCTTAAGGGCTGTGGTGCAGCCTCCTTTTCAAAGGCAGCAAGGAAGTGGGAGGTAGCAGAGGCTGTGGGATTTCCTCCTGCTCTCCGTGCGGGTGGCAGCCGCAGCCAGCTCTAGGTACGTTACCGGCTGGAAGCCCTGGCAAATACCCACTTGCAATTCCCTGCTGCCCCAGACATCCTCCTGCTCACCTGCTTCCCCACCCCCACTGCAGCAGTGCTCACTCCTGGTCCTGGCATTCAAGGCCCCAAGCAGCCTTTCTCTAGCTCCCCACTTCTCTCCACCCATCTAGCATGATTTCCCCAGGCTCGTCCCTGCTCTGCCCTAGACACCTTCCATGCAGCCCCGGCACCAGCACCTTCCCCCTGACCTGCTCTCAGTTGCCTTCTGCCTCTCAAATGCCCTTTTCCTGTACGCCCTTCTCTTCTGCTGCCCCCTGCCAAAAGACAGGAAACGATCCATCATCTGTCTCCAAGCTCACCTTCCTGTTCCATCCTTTGGTATTTTCTCACAGCCCATCCCCCGTCTTTTGTCCCTGCATTGCCTGTTAAAAGTGTAAGTTCCTTGTAGCAGGGTCCTTGTCTCCACCCCTGGCTGTTGCATGCCTGGGACTCCACCGATGCTCTCTGAACAATAACCATCCCTGAGGCCTTTGCTTATTACAGACCATCTGGCTGCTAGCACAAGCCTGTGCAAGGGAGCAGCTCTCATGGTTGGCCTGCTCCCTTGCCCCCCCCCACCCCCGGCCGCTGATTGCTGGTGGATCAGGTCTCTTCATCAGACTGGTCAGGATTAAGACCCACATTCTCATAGGTATTTATGCGCCCAACTCCTATTGCTTTCAATGGGATTTAGGTGCCTAAATACCTTTGAGAATGTCAGCCTAAAGCACCAGCACCGGTCTCCACTGTGATGGGAGAGGTGGACACTAATCTTGCTTTCTCTGTTTTACCTCTGGTGTCCCTTCCCCACGCAGCCTCGCCAGCTCGGGAATCAGTTCCTCACAGCCAGTTTGCTAGGCGTGTGCCCAGCACTGTGCGAGCAGCACAGCAGATCCGTGAAAACAGATGCAGCCGTCTAGAAATGGGGGAAAAAACCAACACTAATGCAGCATTCTGGCTGCCCAGTAAACTAAGAAGGGAGGAAGTTAAGGTTCCAATACTGAATCTCAGCCATTCCACACACCCAGGATAATTTATTGTTTTAGGGGACATACAGGATTTGACAGCATGTTAAGCGTGTAAGGAAAGCATCTTAGTGCAATGTTGGTGCAAAAAAATTTAATGTTTGAAAATTTGGACATTCTGAGTTAAAGTCCCCCAAACAACCTTAACTGTGCCCCTGCCCAGCACCAATGACCCAAATTCTCCAGACCCCAATATACCCTCATCCCATATCTGTTTTTCCTGCATTTCCAACATGAGCTATGTGTCCCCACCCTGGTGTCCCATGCTCTACATAAAAACACGAGGCACATGGGTATTTTGCAATTCTTCCGCCCACTAAGTACAAAGAAAGCGGTTGGATTCATCTGCAGCTCTATCTAAAACTACAGTGCTGCCTATGGGTGTTCAGACGGGTGCATTGAGGGAAAATCCGTGCAGCTATCCCCATAATGCCTCAGCAGGGGTCAGAGGCCCAGATCCACAAAGAGACGTAGACGTTGCAACTGGCGTTTAGGTGCCTAAATCGTGTTGTGGCTCTACGCCAGAGTGCCTGGAAGATTTACCTTCAGAGCAGCCTCGGCAGCACCTGGGACAATGCATTCTGAGATACGCTCTCTGTGCTGTACAGCGTAGGCGGGGGCTTGTACTCCGCCACAGACTTCCCTCAATCCCACCCCACTTTATGAGCCTGCTATTCTCCTTACATAGACCAAAGTCCTGATCCTTCCCAACCCCATCCGCTTATTGCAATCAAGATGAATAGATTCCATAGAGGGGACCATTGTGATCAGCTAGGATATGCCTATGCTACAATAAAGCACCTGTGTCACGGCCATGGCTGGCATGAGCTCACACGGTTTGGGCCGCGGAGCTAAAAATTCCAGTGTAAACGTACGGGCTGGGGCTGGAGCCCAGGCCCTGAAACCCCTCGAGAGCGGGAGGGTCTCAGACTGAGCCTTAATGTCTACACTGCTATTTTTAGTCCCGCAACCTGAGCCCGGTGTGCTCAAGTCAATTAACCGGGGTGCTGTGCTGCAGGTTTTTGAGTGCACAGGCCAGGGAACTTCCCCAGAATCTTTCCTAGCCCAGAGCTTTTAGAAAAACATCCAACCTTGATTTAAAAATGGTCAGTGATGGAGAATCCACCACGACCCTTGGTAAGTTGTTCCAATGTTTAATGACTCTCGCTGTTAAAAATATATGCCTTATTTCCACTCTGAACTTGACTAGCTTTAACTTCCAGCCATTGGATCAGGTTAGACCTTCCTCTGCTAGATGGAAGAGCCCCTGGTTAAATATTTGGTCCCCAAGAAACCCCGGAGCTGTCGGAAGAGATGGCCAGGGTTTTGCTCAAGCTCCCAGCACTCCGCTGTATCTCAGAACTCCTCCCTGGACCCGTCCCAGTCCTTTGTGAAGAACACGCCTAGGCTGTCGAACAAAACCACCCCCACCCCAGACAGGTGGAAGTGTCTCTGAGCCAGCCAGGAAGTCAAGGTGTCTACCCACACAAAGTCTCTATTGTGTGTGGTGGCAGCACGTAGGACAAGATTCATGGTGATGCACGTGCTGTGGATATGGGGCGCTGGTCTAATGGGGCCCCGTTGCCTGCTGGTTTTGGCCAGGGGGTGGTATCCTGTTGCCTACGTCCTCTGCACTGGAGGAAGTCCCCACAGGCTTTGGCAACACCCTTTAATGTTCGTTTGATCCAGTAAACAGCTCGGTCCGCCTGTCTCTAGCCATGTCACCGATCCACCCCCCAGGTGCTGAGTACCATTAGCAGGCAGGCGCCTGGCCGAAGGGCTGAGCAGACACAGGATTCTCTTTGAGAGCCAGGTCCTAACCCTTGTTCTGCAGCAGAACCAGGCCTTCCTAAGGGTGTTTGTGCAACCAGGCGGGCCAGTCCTGGCTGTCCTCAGTGCGGTAGGCTATCCCAGAGTGCATTGCCCTGTGTGCTGCTCTGAGTGCCGGGCTGCCGGGGCGCTCATTCCCCTGCTGAGGCACTATGGGATAGCTGCCTGCATTTCCCCGCTGTGCATCAATCTGAATGCAGCCAGGCGGCGTTTTAGGTGCAGGTGCCCAGATTTAACCGACGCAGGGCTGAGCTGTGGGAAAGTGTCGGGCGGCCGGCGGAGAGAGCTGTGGCCTGGTTACAAAAGCATAGCACGACAGAGTGCTTTCCTGCATGGGGAGATGGACTGGCGTAGCCATCGTGGAAGAATTATTCTGTTATTGCTGGGCAGGTCAGTTTCCCTGTGTCGTCAAGCCCTTGTAGTGCACAAAGACTCAATTGTGGAGCTAATGACCCAGCAAGGCTCGTTAGCTATTGTGCTCATTTAAGCGCCTTAAAGCACGGAACCATCAGCTCGCCTGAAAGCTGCATCGACACGCTGTGTCTGCAGTGGGAGTAAGCCCTGGTGGGGGTTCTTGCCTTAGAGTTTTCAATCCATCAACAAAAACTGTTGTTATAGGGGAGTTAAGGATGCTTAGCAGCACTTTGTACCCTTCTGGAACAGGCAAGTTGGCAGCCAAAGTCGATCTGAGGATTAGAAAAAATACTTGGCCGTACAAGCTAATGCACCAAGCCAGGCCATTATAAGCTCACTGTCTGGTCTCAGCGCTTTGGACTGTGTTCCCCACCCTGCTCTCACTGCTGTGTGTCTGCGATATGCACCAAGCCTGAATTTTAAACACAGGACATTTCGGGGCAGCTGTATCTCAGGACCCCCTTGATCAAATGACACCGAGCTGAACTAGCCTCTGATGTGGTATGCCAGATTTCACTCTTCCTGTGAATTTCAGCGCACTTTGAAACGTTGCCTTCACAAAGAAACGCTGCTCCGGCCTGCGTGGCTAAGCCAGATCCTGCTGGCACGCTGTAGCTATTGCAATCACGTGCACCACTCGTACAACCAGACCGAAAGGCTCCTAACTGCTGACCCATCGGGTTTTGAAGCTGACTCTTGGTGGCCAACGCTAGATGAGCTGAGGGGCAGCCTAGCGATAGAAGCTGTATGTGAGTACTCCCTCTAGTTTTCCCCTAGGTCTGGGAAAAAAAGTGTAGTCAGAACCAATACATTTTAAAATGAGATACCGCCCCCAAGCCGTGACCTCAAGAGCCCCTTTACCAAATGCCTCAAATTTCCAATGCTAACTCTCATCTGGGCTCTCCACTGGCCAAGCAGTTTTCTGGCTAATTTGACTACGCATGCAGATTTTAGTGCACTTAAAAAAATCATCTCTTAACAGAAAGCTCCATGCAATCTTAATGATGGTGCTGCAAGAGCACCCCATAATAACATTACTGGTTCCCCCCTTTTACCAGAGTCTGTTGAACTCAAGTATCCCGTGACCCAGCTTCTCTTCGCCACGGTCTCCATCAATAAAGCCCCATCTAGGGTGGCTTCTTTGGGGGCTGGATTCCAGAATTAGTCCAGAAATTACTTAGACCGTTCAGTGTCGAAGGTGAGAAAATTAAGCCAGACCTTTTTATTTTAAATCCCCAACTTAATGAGTAAGGGAACAATAAACGTCCATTGTGCTAAGTCACTGACTAGGGTGACCAGATAGCAAGTGTGAAAAATCGGGACTGTCGCTATAAAATCGGGGCATCTGGTCACCCTATAAGTCACCTAGATCAAGGTTACCACTGCACTGAGTGACAGCTGCCCCTTTGTACTCGAGTGAGACTTTGGGCACTCTGCTGCACAACTAGACAAATCACTTGTGATTTATGCATGATTTACCAAAGACTGTTCGGTCATGGATGAGGCTGAATCACCTTACTCTTGGGTGCTGATGGAAGTTGTTTTCTTTGTTTTTAACTATTTTGGAAGCTTTAACGATGTGACTTACAAATCCTCGCCGTGTAAATATCAGAAACAAAACAATCCCGACAGCAGTTAGTGTTTGTGGAAAGAGACGTTACGTAGGAATACAGTCAGCAGAGCTTTCGAGAGAAGATGTGAACATTGTTAAAAGGTCCAAGCTAAACACTGCGCTGTTAGGAAAAGGGAACGGGAGAGATGGACAGGTGACTAGCAGGGCATGCGCTGCAGGTCTCGATATGTGATTTGATTGCTCTGCCACCTATAATGCAATACAGTATGAGCCGTGTGTCTTGTGACTGGGGGGCTGCATGGTGTTGTGCTATATTATTGAAGACATGGCATTGGTTATGTGAGTTTATGCTACAGCAGGGCTGGTGAGTTCCTGCTGTCATCCAGGGGTCACATACCCTGACTTTTCTGTGTATTGTGAGCCTGATTTCAAAGTCTGCTGAAGTTTTTCCATTGACCTTAATGGGCTTTGGGTCAGGCCCTAAATTCCCTATATTGGGGTTTTTTTTGTACATACATAAAAGGAAAGGTCCCTGGACTAAACCCTGGTCCCACTAACGTCAATGGGGCTTTTGCCTCGGTCTGCAGTGGGTCCAGGATTTCATCCCTCATCGGCAAGGATGAGACGCACGCTCCAGGTTCTTCATTGCAGAGAGCCTGGATGCGTGTGGAAGTCAATGGCAATGAAGAGGAGCCTGTTGAGTGGCTTTCACTAGGTACTGCTGTGTGCTACCTGTGGGGATCCGTTCTCACTGAAAGACACCAGTGGGACTAAAGGTGCCGGCCACCATCGGGAGACAGTGGGAGACACCACTGGGCCAGAAATGGGAGTGTCTAAGCTGAGAATCCGCTCCATAGGCAAACCCAAATACCCAGAGGAACTGGTCCTTATGCAGCCTGAAGCTCCTGCCTTCTCTTTGGGACATGAGACATACTGTCTGGGTCCTGGAGGGTGTCTGCAGGGTAATCAGAGATGTGGTGGCTGCAGAGGGGTGACGGCAGCAGAGGGGTGATGGCAGCCACAATCAGAAGGGTGATGGCAGTAGAAGGGTGACGGCAGACACAATTAAAGGGGTAACGGCAGCAGCGGGTTGACGGAAGACACTAACAGAGGGGTGACAGCAGACACAATCGGAGGGGTGATGGCAGTAGAGGGGTGACGGTAGCAGGGGGTGACAGCAGCCAGAATCAGAGGGGTGACGGCAGACATACCCGAGCTAGCTTTGCACTAGCTAGCTCCAATAACAATAGCAGTGAAGTCACGGCAGCATGTGCTGTAGCAATAACCATCCTGCCTGGGACCCTGGATGTGGACTCGACAGACTAGCCCATGCTGCCACAGCTTCACTGCTCTTGGTACACCTGCTAGCGAGAGCAAAGCTAGCTTGGGTCTGTCTGCACACTGGAAGAACTCTTGCTTGAAGCCGAAAGAAAGATTGGAAGCTTTGGTGGAAGGAATGGGAGTGCTGGGAGAGCTCTGTGTGTGTGTGTGTGTGTGTGTGTATGTGTGTGTGTGTGTGTATTAAACAAAAATAGTTGCTAGTTCTCTCCCTCCGCAGATCCCAAAGCATTCCAGAAAGGAAGAGCAGTGGCATTATCCCTGTTTTACAGATGGGGAAACTGAGGCACGGAGCGGCAACGTGATTTGCCCAGGGTCACCCAGCGGGCAAATGGCAGAACTAGGAATAAAACTCAGGTCTCCCCAGGTCTCAGTCCCGTGCTCTGGCCATTAGGCCACACTGCTGACACAAACAAACCAACGAACTTTAAACTGTCTGGGTAAAAATCCCTTCTGTTCCTGTCTCAGCAGACGTCACTTCCTTGGTACCCGTGATGTCACAACTGCGCCAGCTCCCCCGTCACCGAGACTGTCTTCCAGGGTAGACCAGGCCAGAATTCCTAATGGAAAAACCCATCGAGGTCATCTTCTCTAACCTTCCTGTGCCTCGGTTTCTCCCCTGCCCCCATAGAGGATAGTCCTGCTGGGAGGGCTCATTCCCTAATGCTCTAAGTGCTATGAACTATTACAGCCGTGCCCTGGAGCAAATAACAGCAGGCAGGGCTGAGAGCATACTGCAAAGAGCTTTTCCTGCTTTCAATAATATATGAACATTGTGTAACATCACACTCCCTTTCATCTGTCCGCAGAACTACAGCTGGGATGGAGGTAGAATCAGTGATCCTGGAGTGCAGGGAAGAGCCCCAGTTAGCCCCACAGACCCCTTCGAAGCATCCCTGTGTGTCCCCTAGCTAGGCCTGGCCCTCTAGAAGAGCGTGGTTTTGCTGATGCAGGGAATTCCTTCTGGGGTGGGGGGAGAGGGCTCTGCTCAGGCACTGCTGTCTGTATATCCACCCCTGGCCTGCCAGCCCTTTGTTTGTCATTAAACAAGAAGTTCAGGAGATGTTTGTAAAAGAGGCTTGTCTGAGATGCCTAACTTCTTAGCTGAACCTGAATTTCAGGTTCCCATTCTCGTCTTTGTCCTGACTGTCTGCATGTTCCTGGCCCCCACTGGAAGGGAAGTTACTTGGCCAGAGAACGGAGAGCAAGGTAGGTTTGATACTCCTTCCTCTTGCATGCAGACGTAACCAGAGGATCGCCTGTGGATCAAGGGAGGCCAGGAATTGCAAACTGCCCTCCAGATATGGAACTGGGCAGGCCCCCACCACATGAGTTATCGTCTGCAACCCTGCCCCACAGTCCTTGCGTGGAGAGGAAACCAGGCCAGGGCAGAGGCAGCCTGTTGAGCCTGACCCAGGATCTGTGATTAAGTGGACAAAGAGGCAGGGGCAGCAACTGACTCTGGAATTTACTTAATGCATTAGACTCTCTCTGTGTAAGATCGTCGTTTTCAGCACCTTGTCAGTGTGTGGTAACGGGCGTCCGCGGTCTTGTCCAGGAGTGCGTGAGCAAATGGGCGTTGAGAGCTCCGCTGTGGTGTTACACCTTGGTCCACAGGAGCGGGATCCCTCCCCTGAATACGGGCAGCGGGTTGTTTCCTGTCTGAGAACAGGGCACCAGTCAACCGGAGATGTCATTGGTGGGTTTCCTCTGGCACGGCTCTCCAGGCAGGCTTAGCAGTATTGGCATCTTGTTAAAGGTCTCGATTCTTCTCCAATGACTAGCTGAACTTAAGGCCACTATTTGTGAAATGGGGCAGCTATTGTGGGCACTGGCTTTGAGACCCCTTGACCTGATTTCCAGAGGCGCAGCGCGCCCACAGATCATGGACTAGTGGGGCAGTTACAGGCGATTCAGGCAGGGGAGGAGTTTGGAGGTCTGTCTTCCGGGTCATTCTGCGACAACTGGATGGGGCTTTCTTGCGCTTAAGTCCTGCGCTGGGGTGGGCACCTGCAAGGACATTCAAGCCCAGCATTTTGTGAGGCCCTGGTTTCCTTTTGCAGTTTTTCCAGTACGCCATCCTGCGAGCAATGCGGGATTGCAATAACGTCACTATAGGTCCCCAGGCCTCCCGCTCCAGAGAGCTCCCCTCTCATTGCAGGAGGTAGGACCTCAATGACTGAGCCAACCATGTCTTATAAACTTGCACCCCCAGATCAGCGCAAAGCAGCGGGATCAACACCCACCTCCCCATCCCTCCTGCTCTCGCCACGCACGTACACCAGTTTCCCTTCTCCCCTGCCCATCCTATTGGGTAGATCTGGAGAGCATGATTCAGGATTAGTGGTAATTCTCTGCCCTTATTTTTCAGAACCGAACATTCACATCAGCAGAGGCTGGCACAAAGAATCTTCTCCCTCTGAGAAGCCCCCAAGGAATTGCCCTTTGTCAAAATGGCAGCTCTCTCCCATTGCTCTCAACCGTATTGCCTCAAGGGCAGGCCGTGAACTGTGAACAATGGCAGACAGTGGCCGTTTTGCCAACAGGCAGTTTTTAGTGAGTTTCTCTGAAGACATCCCATCTTGATTTAAGAAATTGTCAATGATGGGGAATCCACCTCGACCCTTGGTAAATTGTTCCGATGGTTAATTGCTGTCATGGTTAACAATTTACGCCTTTTCTCCAGTCTGAAATCCTACATAGCTCTTTTTGAAAGCTACCCTTTGCACCAGATCTGCTCAAGATTCATCTCCCTGCCAATTTTTGCCTAGATAGACAGTGGCTAAGCTGAGATCAAAAAGGACAACAACAACAAACCTGATGCCAAATGCTAATTTTCTAAAGACCCACTTTTAAATTAGTTTTCACTCCTAAACTGATAGATTGACTTGTAAATTCTTGCAGAATTCAGCCTACGCTCAAATGCTGTAATTTAGAGGGGATATGCTGTGTTCTCGAGACAGAATGAACAAGTTGAATCCTTGCTTTAAGAACACAATTCACTCAGCTTTAACTATGGATCCATGACTGGCGCCTCCATAACTCTTTAGCTAGAAGGTGTCACAGCATGCCTGGCCCCTTTAAGGGGAGATGGGCCCAGCCCACCTGTGACTAATAAGTTACCTCCCCGCAGGCTGTGGGGCCAGGGCATCAGGTGATAGCTTGAAAAGCACCTGGTCTTTATAAAGGCCAGCAAGAGGAGAGCGGCTGGGAGCCTGATGCTTGTGGGAATTGCTGTGGTCAGGGAAGAACCCAGCTGTCAGGTGACTCCCTGGTACACAGGTGGGAGTGAGAGCTGCAGGAAGTAGAAAGGTTCCTATGGGAGCCCCTGGCTCTGCACACTGGCTGGCTGAGGGAGGTGAGGGAAGAGCTTGTGGGAGCTGGTGCCGGGCAGAGGCAGTACCTCATTTGGGGATTTTGCCTAAGTTCCTGGTTAATCAATAAATGGTGCCTTGAGGGAAGGGCCTGACACAGGCTCTGGTGTGGTCTCCATCCTTCCTGGGCTGGTGAGCTAGCCTCGGCGGAGGTGTGACTGTGGCACAGGTAGCGATACCCGAGCGAGCTAGCTCCATGCTGTCACGGCTATCGCTTTCAAGCTAGCTGGGGTATGTCTACGGGAGCTGCAGTTGCCCCGCTGACTGCGGGATAGCCATCCCTACAGAGGCTATGGGAAAGAAAGGGGTGGCTATTCCGGTACCAATCTGATCAGGCACGGGGAGGAGTGTGCTTAAAGGAATAGAGTGATGCTGCAGGGAGACCACTTGCCCACACCTCACGCGGGTGGTACCCAAGGCCCGTGGAGGCAGTTTCCCGTCTCTGCCTCGGTCGCAGCCAGCGGGTGTTAGAGAGGGCAGGGTGAAGGGCTGTAATGTGTTTCGAGGGCATCTGCAGCATGGCCTGAACAATTCCGTAACATTTACAATAAGTGACTTAGCGAGTGTTGAGAGGGGGCCCTGCCCATCCTCCCAAGGCAAAAGGGAAGCTAGAGAGGACTAATAAACCCTCCTGCTACCCACTAGCACCTGACTGGGGTCAGGGCGAAACCTCTGTGGGCAGGTTCATCCATAATTGCTCCTTAGGGGATTTCTTGCACCTTCCTCTGTAGCACCTGGTGCTAAGAGCGCCAGGAGCCTGGGCTGTCTGGATTCATGGAGCAGTTTGGGGTTCCTATATACTGCCGTCAGCAAGACCCTGCCATTCATATCCTCTAACCCCTGGAGACTGGGTCTAGGGTCCAGCACCTGGTGCGTCCATGCGCTCGTACCTGGGCTGGGATTCTAAGTGGTAGGAGAGGAGTTGAGATGCCCCAGTGCTGACTCCTGAAACAGGCCGTGGACTCTGCATAGCGTGTGTGACAGGGAACAGAACTGAGTCTGGTGTCGTGTAGCTGCCTCTCCTCACCCCGAACCTGCCCGAGCTCTTCATGCCAGATTCCTGCTGCAGGTAGCAGGCTGCGCCCAAGGGTGCTGCGCCCAAGGGTGCGGGTAGCACAAGTCACGCCCCCTGCTCTCAAATGTCCGGGTACCGCCTGAGAAGAGAGCCAGTCCCAAGGTACTACAAAAGCCAAATCATCAAAGGCATTCGAGTGCAAAACAAACAGCGTGAATTGCACCTGGGAAGCCAGGGGGTCAGAGCCACCCTAGGGTGTGCTCCTTTCACCCATGTCTGCAGGCATGTTCTGCAGTAGCTGATGTTTCCTCGTGACCTTCAGGTGCAGCCCCCTGGACTAGTAGCTTCATTTTTCTGGCAGAGCCCATGAGCTGCTGTGCACCATGCAAATGGAGCTGTGCCTGCAGATCTTCCAGCGCTCAGTGCCGTGATCGGCTCTGGAGGTGGCACTGCCCCACAGCTCTCAAGTGTACTGCGTTTTGTGGGACATCTCACAATTGGAGTTGGGGAGGGGGAGGAGAGAGAGCCTCCCCCTTCACATATGCTGTAGACTGGTGGGTGGTGCACCCACCTGTCCTGAGTGCTGTTTCTATGCTCAGGTACTTCGCAGCCTTCCTCCCCCAGCCCTAGAAGGCAGCCACGAATTAGCCTGTCCAAATAAGTCAAGGGAGCTCATGTCACGTGACAGAACGTAATATGGCAGATCCGAAGTTTATCCACTCAGGGGCCACTCCCTGGCTAGCAATTCAGCCTGTTTGTGGTGGTTTCTTCCTGGCCCCTGCAGAGCCAGCAAACACCCCCAGGTCCCTGCCAGGCCCCTCACCCTTAGGGGAGCTGTGAGAGCCAAGGCACTGGCTGGCTGCTCGGTGGCCCTCCCTGCCCTGCTCCCTGAGCGGGCCGCCTCTGCACAGCTGGGCGCTCCCCAGGCGGGGCGGGCAGCGCTGCTCCGAGCTGTGCCCCTCATGCGCTCTCGCCTCTTCCCCCGAAGGAGCCTGGCTGAAACTGGCAACACCCCCAGGAGCCAGCCCCTGCCCGTAGAGCCCGGCTGCCATGAGGTGCTTCCCAAAGCGCTTGCTCACCACCACTGTCCTGATGCTCCTGGCTCTGCTCCTGATCCTCAGCCTCTTCCTACAGCGTCCGGAAGACCCACTGGTGGTGAGTACCAGGCTGGGCTTGGCGGAGACTTCGCCTATGCCTGCCCCTCTGCTCCCTAACTGCTCTGCCCACATCCCTTCCCCTCCCCTGCCCCAGGGCTGCCCCACATCCCCTCCCCTCACTCTGGGGTCTGTGCTCCCCTAGCCCTGCCCCAGGCTGCCCCACATCCCTTCCCCATCCCTCTCCTTGCCCTGCCCCACATCCCCAGCCCTCACCCTGGAGTCTGTGCTCCCCTGGCCCTGCCGCAGGGGCTGAGTGGCTTCCCCTCCCTTTGCTCCGGGGTTAGGGTGACCAGATGTCCCGATTTTATAGGGACAGTCCCGATTTTGGGGTCTTTTTCTTATATAGGCTCCTATTACCCCCCGCACCCCCTGTCCTGATTTTTCACATTTGCTGTCTGGTCACCCTATCTGGGGTCTGTGCTCCCCTGGCCCTGCCACAGAGCTGCCCCGCATCCCTTCCCTGTCCCTCCCCTTGCCCTGCCTCACGGACTTTCCTGCATCCCCCTCCCCTCGCTCTGGGGTCCACGCTCCCCTCTCCTAACCCCCCCTCCCGTCCCTGAATTGTGGGCTTCACGGAGGAGCTGTCTGAGCAGGAGGAGGGCAGGACTGGCTGGGTGGGGGATGGTGCGGCACTGCTAGGGGATGCTGTTCTCCAGCTCTAGCCCTCCTGAGCAAAGGGGGTTCTGGGCTGGAGCTGACACCCATGGCGGACGAGGTGTATTTGCCACAGGCCTATCTTGGGGCGCGCTAACGGCAGCTAACGCTGGCTCTGCTCTGGCTCCCAGGAGGAGGTGAAGCGCTGGGCCCAGGAAATGGTGCTGCAGCAACTGCAATCCGACAGGAGTCCGCGCAGCTTCCAGGAGCTGTGGAACACCTCTGCCTCCAGGAACGTCTCCTATCGCTACCTCGCCGGCTACCCCCCCTCCAGGAAGAGTGAGTAACTCAGGACCAGCCTGCTTTAGCCTCCAGCATTCTCTGCCAGCAGCTGGATCTGGAGAGAGATGGTCTAGAGCTGTGGTTCTCAACCTTTTTGATAGCAGGGGATCTGACTTGCTGCCTTTCTAAACTGTGTCAGGGTGATCTCAGGGCCTGGCGAGAAACACTGGATTAGAGGCACCAGCCAGAGCAGAGCGGCTTTTGAGAAGCAGGCTGACCGATTTCTGCAACTGCTGCTATGGCACAAATACAGAACGGGGGATAACCGGCTTGGCACCAGCACTGCCGAGAAGGATCTGGGAGCTGTGGTGGATCACACCCTCAGCATGAGTCAGCAATGCGACACTGCTGCAAAAAAGCAAATGCAATGTTGTTAGGGTTTTCTTCCCACTTTAAACTTTAGGGTAAAGACATGGGGACCCGCATGAAGAGCTCCTAAGCTTATTTTTACCAGCTTAGGTTAAAACCCCCAAGGTACAAAATTCCCTGCACCCTGAGAAATGCTTTTTTTACTGCCACCATTAAGTGTTTTAAACAGGAATTTAGGAAAGGAAACCACTTGAAGCTTTTCTTTCCCCCCAAAATACCCTTTTAAGCCCGTACCCCCCTTTCCTGGGAAGCTTGAGAATAATTTTTTAACCAATTGGTTACACAGTGATTTAAGAAAAACCCACCCCCGGGGTTTTAACACCATAGAAAACAGTCAACTTTTTAAAAGAAGGATTTTATTAAAACAAAAAAGGTAAAATTATGTTTGTAAAATTAGGATGGTAACTATTTTACAGGGTACTTAATTTTTAAACTCAGAGGGATTTCCCCTCTGGACAAAATCTTAAAGTTACAGAAAAAACAGGAATAACCCCTTCCTTTAACACAGGGAACACACACCAAGCAAAATAAACAGAAATCTACTTGCTATGCTGACTAAACTTACTTTAGAAAAGTGAGGATTTGATGAAAAGATGACTGGTTTCTTTTGACTTTAAGATTACTCTGAGTCTGACAAAGACCCACACACAAAGCTTTCCCCCTCCCAAGATTTGAAAGTATTTTGTTTTCTTATTGGTCAGATGCCGGCCAGGTTAGGTGTTGGTTTGGTTACCTGCATTTTTTAACCCTTTATTGGTAAGAGGATTTTATTTGCATTAGACCCTCTCCCCCTTTCCTTTATATTTATGACAAATGTCATGTTGCATTAACAGAGGCACGGGATGCAAGTCATGGGAGGCGATTGTACCGCTCTACCCAGCGCTGGTTAGGCCTCAGCTGGAGTAGTATGTCCAATTCTGGTAACCAGCGTCTAGAAAGGATGTAGAGAAACTGGAAAGGATCGACAGGCGAGTGACAAAGATGACAGAGGAATGAATCACAAGCCATACGAGCAAAGGCTGAAGGAACTGGCTATGTTTAGTTTGGAAAAGAGGAGATTAAGGGAGGGCATGATAACAGTCTTCAGATACTTGGAAGGCTGCCATGAAAAAGATGGAGCAAAGTGGTTCTCTCTTGCCATATAGGGCAGGACAAGAGGCGATGGGGTCAAACTACAGCACAGCAGATTTAAATTAAATCTCAGGAAAAGCTTCCTAACTGTCAGAACAGTGGGACAATGGGACAGATGCCTAAGCAGGTGGTGGAAGCTCCTTCGCTGGAGGTTTTCAAAAGGAGGCCGGAGCCGTCTGTCTGGGATGGGTTAGACACAACAAGTCCTGCATCGGGGCAGGGGGCTGGACCCTTGCGGTCCCTTGTAACTCTGTGGTTCTCTGAGTCTATGCCTGTGTTCGGGTGCTGGGCGTGGCTGGCTTGCCCGTGGCGAGGCTCGCCGTGTGAGAGGCCTGGGAGCAGCCTTGACGTTCCTCGGAAGAATGGTGTGGGCTTTACTTGACTTAACCTCCTAGTGAAGACAAGGCAGGTTGTAGCTGTCATGTGAGTCCGCAGGTCAAGTTAAAGGCTAGGCTCCCCCGTAGCCTCTACCTGTTAACTCCTCTGAAAGCTACAAGCTGCCGCACCCTCACTCGGGCTCTAGCAAACACACGGCTGAGTCTCTCCGGAGCCTGCAATAGTGGCTGGAGACGTTTGAGGAGCTATTCGTGCCCACAGGAGAGGGCCCAAAGCTGTGGCCTTCCCTCTGCTGCAAGTGGGACTGTGTGACCCCCTGCTCCCGGGTCCGAGACAAGCCACAGGGCAGACTCACGTAGGGAGTTCAGTGAGGCATTTCCCCCACCCCTCCCAGGCACAGGTTCCCTGCCACAGTCTCGCTGGGCCCCACAGGCCTGGCCCAGGCAGCCCGCGAATTACGGCTTTTGCTTTACTGCAGAAGGGGTTCCAAAAACCAACTCCACCATCCTGCACCAGGCCCACCTTCCCCCCTAGAGCCCTGGCTCCCAGTCAACCATCTCTGCAGAGGCTCTGGGCTGATCTTTTCCTCGGGAAGCAAAAGATAAGGTCAGTTCTCCTTCCTGGACAGCCAGCCACATCCCTGAGCTGTCCACTCCCCTTTTTAACTGCCCATTCGTTCATTACCTGGCAGCGAGTGCAGGTGCAGCGGGGCAGGGCTGAGTGGGCCCACAGCAGCCCCATAACCCTTGCCAGCTCAGTGTGGGGTTGGTGTATCCCATCACAGCTGGGAAGGGAGCTTCCCCTTGGCATAGCTGGCACGACACTGTCACCCAATGAGCAAAACGATCTGGCACAAGACATACAGCTTCCTTCTAGCTCTGTTTGTGCAACTCTTGCTACTCCACTGCCACAGGGAGGCAGTTCTTCCTGCCTGCTCCTGCTTTGCCTTAGGAAAGGGGATGAGCAGAAGAGAGAGGAGACCCCGTCCTGTCTTGTGTGTTCATGGAGGTTTTTTTGGTGGCAGTAAAATTCTCACTTGCACCAGTTTGCAGGTGCAGTGGGAGTGGTTGGGTCATCTGGGGCCAGGAGAGGTGGCAGCTTTTCCACTCTGATTAAACAACATGGGCTTGGAGCTTTTCACTACGAGAGATTAGGTAGGACACAAAGGGGACATTAACAAGAAAACATGTTAGAAGTTACGACAGAGAACTTTTTCCTGGGTGTCTGGCTGGTGAGTCTTGCCCACATGCTCAGGGTTCGGCTGATCGCCGTATTTGGGGTCGGGAAGGAATTTTCATCCAGAGTAGATTGGCAGAGGCCCTGGAGGTTTTTTGCCTTCCTCTGCAGCATGGGGCACGGGTCACTTACTGGAGGATTCTCTGCATCTTGAAGTCTTTAAACCATGATTTGAGGACTTCAGTAGCTGAGACATAGGTGAGAGGATTATTCCAGGAGCGGGTGGGTGAGATTCTGTGGCCTGCATCGTGCAGGAGGTCAGACTAGATGATCATAATGATCCCTTCTGACCTTAAAGTCTGTGAGTCTAAGCAAGGGCTGGTAGACACACACTTCTCCTGAAATTACCAGCATCATTGAACAATTCACATTTACCAGTATGCTTGCTGCTGCACAAACAAATATGCTTCCTGACTCCTAGAGCCTACCATTTAAATACAGAAGACAGACACGAAGTTGGAGAAAGGAAGTGTCATCCGTCCCCCCAGTTTACAGTTGGGAAACTGAAGCCTGGAGAAATTAAGGGTCTGAGATTTTCAAGACATCTCAGCACGCTGGGCAATGAGCATTTTATAATGATTTGACTCTTATTCAGGTGCCTAAATAGAAAGCTGAGCTTTGTTGAGAACTTGCTCTTAAGTGACATGTCCAACATCATGCAGGAAATGTGTGTCACAGCCAGGAATAAATCCAAATCTCCTGAGTTCCAGCCAAGTGCTGTAACTCACAAGACCCACAAGAAAGAGGACCCCAAAAATGCCCCCATAGCTGAACAGAGTAAAAGGGGTGGGTGGAGACAAGAACACATCTTTTAAAAATTGGAAGTCAAATCCTTCCGAGGAAAATGGAAATGGGCATAAACTCTGGCCAGCCAAGTGTAAAAGTATAGTTAGGCAGCCCAAAAATAATTTGAAGAGCAACTAGCAAAGACACAAAAACTAACAGCACTTTTTTTTAAAGTACATCAGCCAAACAATCAGTGGATCGCTGGACGATCGAGGTGCTAAAGGAGCACTCAAGGAAGATAAGGCCATTGCAGGGAAGCTAAATGAATCCTTTAAAATAGTCTTCACTGCAGAGGATGTGAGGGAGGTTCCCATTCTTTTTAGGTGACAAATTTGAGGAACTGTCCCAGATTGAGGTGTCATTAGAGGCGGTTTTGGAACAAATTGATAAACTAAACAGTAATAAGTCACCAGGACCAGATGGGATTCACCCAAGAGTTCTGAAGGAACTCAAATGTGAAATTGCAGAACTACTAACTGTAGTTTGTAACCCATCATTTAAACCTTCTGTAAGCTACTGGCCTGTCCCTTCTCAGCCCAGGCAGGAGGGACCCCACCCCCAGAATCTGGGGCAGGCCCTTTTCTCCGGGCTTCGGCTTTATTTCTGCCTCACAATGCTAATGCAGCACATCCATCATCCCTGCCCCTAACCTGGAGTCTCCTGCAGGGACCTGCCTATTCCCTCCAGGTTCCCACTCTACAGACTACTTGCCTGAGGGGGTCAGACCCTGCCCCAGCACCTCACACAGGAGCCAACCTGCTTCCTGTAGCTCTCCCCCAGGATCCAGGCCTTCCTTCCCTTCTCTTCCAAGCCGAGCCGTGCTGGCTTCGATAATCACCGGCTCCCTAGTGGATCCATCTCAGGTGGGATGTAGCTGATCCATCATAGGTCAGGCTGGGCCCAACTCCCTGTAAAGGCCCAGCCACCCTCTGAGACCTTCCTAGAGACTACAGTACAGGGTGTCAGCCTGAGCTCAAACACAAGGACCTGCTGTTGGCTTCTTGTGAAATCAGCTAGGCTCGCACCCTCACAGGTATTGAGGTGCCCAACTCTCCTGGATTTCAAAGGGAGTTAGGCACCTAAGTACCGTGAAGGTCTGGGCCTTATGGACGTGTCAGTGGTGCTCATGTCTGTCCTTTTGTCCCTCCGCGTTTCAGAGTTCCTCACTGTGGGGCTGTCGTCTGTCAAGCGGAAGCGAGGCAACTACCTCCTGGACACGCTGACGTCCATCTTCGAGCAGTCCACCCAGGAGGAGCTGGAGGAGATGGTGGTGGTGGTGCACCTGGCTGACCCGGACTTGGAGTGGAACACCCAGGTGGTGAAGGACATCACCGCAAGATTCACTCCCCACCTCCTCCGGGGCCAGCTGCTGGTTATCCATGCCCCCCCGGAGTGCTACCCGCCCCTGGAAGGCCTGAAGAGGAACTACAATGACGCTGAGGATCGAGTGCAGTTCAGATCCAAGCAGAATGTGGACTACGCGTATCTCCTCGGCTTCGCTGCCAACCTTTCCTCCTACTACCTCATGATTGAGGACGACGTGCAGTGCTCCAAGTCCTTCTTCACTGCCATCAGGAAGGCAGTGGCATCCCGGGAAGGCTCCTACTGGGCCACGCTGGAGTTCTCCAAGCTGGGCTACATTGGCAAACTCTACCACTCCAGCGACCTGCCCCAGCTAGCCCAGTTCCTGCTGCTGTTCTACCAGGAAATGCCGTGTGACTGGCTGCTGGGGCACTTCCGCCTGATGCTCGCCCAGAAGGAGGTGATTCGCTTCAAGCCGTCCCTCTTCCAGCACATCGGCCTGTACTCCTCCTTCCAGGGGACATTCAACCGGCTGAAAGACGACGACTTTGAGGCAGATTCCTTGGACCTGCCTGACAACCCCCCAGCTGTGATGGTCACAGACATAGACACCTTTGAGGCCTACCTGCCCAGCAAGGCCTACAGCACCATGCCGGAGTACTTCTGGGGGAAAGCCCCGTCTGCCGGCAGCCACTTCACCATCGTGTTCCACCATCCTGCCCGTATCTCACGGATCCAGGTCTACACAGGCTCCGAGGAGCACAACAGAGACTGTCTCCACGCAGGGGCCGTGGAGCTGGGCAGCCAGCGGCAGGGGAACGGCAAGGGCTGCTCTCTGTACACCCGCCTCGGAGCCTTTGAGGGGGGACGCTTTGAACGGAGGGGCCTGGAGAACAGCACGGCTGCCGCCCCGGAGTGTGTGCGGATCCTAGTGACGGAGAGTCAGAGCGAATGGCTGATCATTCGCAGCATCAGCATCTGGACCAAACCAAACAGCTAACGAGGGTGCAGGGACAGAGGCATGGCTGGTGACCTGCAGGGAGCTGGCCTCCATTCTCAGGGGCGAGAGAGCGGTTTGGGGGTGTCTGGTACAATGAGGAGCACTGGAGGGTGGTGGCACTGCCGCCCCCCCCAGGCATGGCACCCTGCAGAGGAGGCCCAGTGAGGGCCTAGTGGGGAAGGAAGATGGGGCAGTGAGGGTCAGGGCAGTGGCACAGCAGGATCCTGGTAGGGTAGCAGGATCCTGGTAGGGTGGCAGGATGGTGCATTAGGGCAAGAAAGGGGAACTAATGCAGTACATTGATACTCAGGGCGCCCGATGCCCTTGGGCACTAGCTGCCAGTGTATAGGAGAGCCTGGCCCCCGCCTGGCCCCACAGAGCTGACCGACTCCTCTGAACTGCTTCCTGTGGGGGCTGTGAAGTCAGAACCAGGCCCGGGTAGGGCGGCCCGCTGGGCCAGGCCCCAGGAGGGAGACCTGGAATGGTGTTTGCAGCAGACAGCTGGGGCTCTGGCGAGTTCAGGAGAGCCAGCAGTGCCCGGCTCGGGGCAGGTTTGGGGCATTGTCTACTGGGGAACTCTAGCCCAGACATGGGCAAAACCAATGCCCCAGCATGTGAGGCTGCTCCCAGGGCAGAGGCAACCACGTGGGAAACCTTGGCTCAGGATCCTACTGCACACAGCCGAACTGCTCTACCCACGACAGTTTAGAGCTGGGTGTCCAACCTCTCCAGCCTGATGGCCAAAATGCTGTACCCCGAATGCCAGGGGGCTACACTCATGGGGGAGAGGGGCAGGTTATTAATCAGATTCATTACAGCTGTGCCTAGGAACCAACCAAAATCGGGCCCTGGTTGTGCTAGGTGCTGTACAAATGCAGAGTGGCAGACAATCCCTGCCCTCAAGCGCTTACAATCTAACCAGACAAGACAGGGATAGCTCAGTGGTTTGAGCACTGGCCTGCTAAACCCAGGGTTGTGAGTTCAATTCTTGAGGGGGCCATTTAGGGATCTGGGGCAAAAATTGGGGATTGGTCCTGCTTTGAGCAGGGGGTTGGACTAGATGACCTCCTAAGGTCCCTTCCAACCCTGAGATTCTATGACAGCCTCCTTGCCAGCCCCCTCCTCGCTCCTGACTTCTTCAGAAACCAAACTGAGACCCTAGAAGCAGGGCCTTGTGTGGCCCCTGGCACCCCGGGGCCAAAAACGGGCAAGAACTCCTCTGTTCTGTGGCAGTGTTCATCTAGTGCATCTACGGTGAGGCTCAAGCCTTAGACAATCGCAAGAGTGGCTTAAAAGTCATGAGATTTTTACAAACATAATAAATATTTGGTTCTTTTCACTTGCCTTCTGGTGTCTGAACTTTTAGGGTCACACATGGGTCACATTTTTAAACTTTTCTCCACCACTGGGAGGGTAAAAAAGGACCCTTAATATTTGTTTGAGATGCAAGCTGAGATTCTCTTGACTTCAGGAGCTAGACCTTATGAAGAGTGTCAAATATCATGACACGATAAAATCGTGGGAATTGGCAACATTGGGTATCCCCAGGACACACCCTTCATTGCCAGTCCCAAGTACACACAGCTGGACCTCTGGGCCTTGGCTTCTGTGCTGCTCTGTAGACGACCTGGAGGCACTTCTGGCCTGCTCCTCCACTCCTTGCCTACAAACTAAACTGGAGCCTGGCAACCCAAACTCCCAGCCAGCTCTCAGAGGGCATGTCTACACTGCAAAGTAAGCCAGGGGTTAGTGGGACCACGGGGTCCCTGCATTTGGGAGTGTCCATGCCCTAGGTTTACAATTTCAGGACACAGTCCCCAAATCCAGGGCTCCAGCGTCCACACTGCAGTACTCAAACCGGAGTCAAACCACCCTATCCCAGGCTTCCTAGCACCGTCCCCAGCTGTGGCCGCTCTAGCTCCTGGTTCCTGGTGCAGCGTGGGAAAACGTGACTGTTTGTCCTGCACATGGCAGGAAGCTGTTATGGCCCATCGAGTCCCCAGTGCATCCTGCCAAGCCGTCTTTTCAGTGTGCACGCTCCCAGCACCAGAGCCAGCAACAGGGAGGAGTCCCTGTTTGAAGAGCTTCTCTTGCTTGTGCTTTCGTTCCTGTTTCAGGAAATGGGCAGAGCATCTCTGAGACGCTGGTGGGCAGGGGCACGTGCAGGAATTTAAATTTGACTGCTTTTGGAGGGGCAAGTTAAACACACACATATCATACACATTAAACCATATCAACACGCACCTACATCATCTGCATAGAAATAAACAGTGGTACGCTCACCATTTCAACAAAAATCCATGCACTGGGGAGCCATCTGAATAAAGTTATCCACAGCCTCTTCTGTGTTAACACTGTTGGTTAAGTCAATCTTTACTTCAAGAATTAACAGTTGCTGAAGATGAGCTTCTGTCAGGCTGCTGTGAAGTCTACTAAGTTTGCACTTTTTAGCACTAAAACATTTTTCCGCAGTTGCAACTGTAACAGGTAATGTTGCTAAAAGCACCAATTGATCAAATCCATCAGGATACAAGTTTCAGGTCTTGTTCTTTACAGACCTTCATGAGTTCCAGAAAAGATATTCCACTGTCTGGTCCCTGAATATTTAAAATAGGTTCAATGTGGTGTACTAATAAATCATTTTGCATTTCAGGAACTCTGCACTGAAATTCTTCGTTCAGTTTCACAAGTACTTCTTTTCCTTTTGATATATTAACAGTTTTCAGGTTTTTTGCAGTGAGATAGGACACAGCTTTGAGTATTAAATTGTCTGTCGATTTCACTTATTGCAGCACTGAGTGCAGGGAAAAAGAAATCGACTTTATAGTTATCTTTTAAAGATTCCAAAAGGTAGGATGCGGTGTGACTGCCCTAAAAACGATCCAGAGTTTTTGCAGGTTGCCTTTTCCTGTAAGTTGGCATTTGCAGATTCAGTTCAGTCGCCCGCTGTTCAGCTTTTACGAAGTACCCATGAAACTTTTCATCCATTCTCAGGTTGCGCAAAACTTTTAAGCAACTCTCTATTGCATTTATGGCACAGGCAAAATCAATGTTTTCCCGCTGCAAGAAAGTGATAGCATAATACCCACATCCAAAAATACCAAGATGCAGATTGTGAATTCGAAATCCATCTGTACCATAAGCCCCTTTGCTTCTGCTGACACACTTGCTTTGCTAGCATTCTGCTGAATATTGATTAAAGTTTCTCTAGTAACAGAAAACTATTAATCTGTTACCTGCAAAGCTCGGCAGTGTGAATACCAGCGCACTTCGTGAGGACCCAGAAGACGTGTCTCTTGACCACTGTATTCATTGCCATTGACACTCGAAGTCCCTTCTGTCTGTGTCATGGTGTCCTTCTGCATTTTTTTAAAGATGGTACTGTGGTAACTACTAGGTGGATGAAAGTATACAGGTTCTGAACAAGTCCAAAAAAGTTCTTGGAAACGGTATTAGAGCTCAAAGGAGCAACCACGACTAAATGCAGACAATGCGCACAGCAATGTGTGTAAACAGCATTTGGTTGTTTTGTTTGGTTGTTAACAACCATCCAGCAAGAGCCATTGGTAGGATTTTCCCCCCCAACTTGTGTGTATGTGTGCCATGACATTACACCTCCCAGGTCTAAGCGACAGTGCAGGGCATCTCGCAGACTAATTGAACCTTGTTAGTGTAGTTATTACGCTGGTTATCAGCACGTGTCATTGTGTAACATATTAATGTTGGGGTTTTAAGAGTTATTGTTATTAAGTTTTGGCTTGGAAGGGAAGATGCGGCATTGGGAGCTGTGTCTTCAAGGGCTGAGCTTCCCAGACAGAGAGTCTGAGCAGGTGCTGTGACGCTTTTGTTCTTTTGCACAGCCAGCTGGAACTAGGCACAGAAATGCTTGTGAGTACCTTTAGCATTGAGGCCCAGATCCTCCTGGGCATTTAGGCTCCTAAATTTCACTGAAATCAATGGAATTTGTGGTCTGGGTGTGATCTCTGAATGCCCCAGTCCCCACTGGGCTCTGCTGAGGATTCTCAGGCCTCCAAGGTGAGCCGGCCAATTGATGGATTTAATTGGAAGCCAGGTGCAACTCGGGGCTGGTACAGAGTTTGTCTCCTAATCCGGGGCAGTTTGGGCTGAATCTCCCTTGGCAGTTTGGGGCTTAGTCCAAGCCTGCAAACTCTTGAACCGCAAAAAGGAACCTGCAAATCCAGCTCCGTGATGGTCCCATGGTACCATTCAGGACGATCTGGTGTCTTCTAGGGCTGGTGGCATCCCTGCCAGAGGCAGAGTCTGTCTAGCCGGGGCTGGATGGAAACGTAACATCTGAATTTGCCATGTAGGCCTGATATTTCTTCACCTAGAGCCTTAGAAAACCCCAGGAGCCACCACCAAGGTCAGTCCTCTGTGGTTAACCCTTCCTGGCCAAGGGGATGGCACGGGACAGGGAACAGACCTTCTTTAGGCCTTCCATTCACACACTGCTGGATCTCTGTCTTTAAAAGCACACACCTAGTCAGTGATCAATCAGTGTGTGCAATTACTTACAGCTGTGACTGGGGTGGAGGAAAACCATCCACTGAAGTGCGTGTACTAATTCCAAGCTGTTTGCCACACCCCAGCTGCCCACGAGATGTCCCCAGAGCCCCTCCCTTGCAGTAACAGCTGCTAGTGGCGCTGGGACAGGGCTGAGATGCTCAGAGCTCCCCGCTGGGGATACCAATAGGAGCTGAGCTCATAGGTTGAATCCCAAGTGACATAAGGACAGTGATTAGCGGGGGAAGGAGGGAGGGCAAAATGGGGACCCACTCAGGACTACAGGCAGATGTGGTGAATACAGCCCATGATACCTTCAGGGACCCCATCATTTCGGGGGTGGGAAGGAATATTTGATCCTGAAATGATTGGGGGTGTGTGTGTGGAATTCATGTTGCTAATTTTACCCCTTTACAGCTGAGCTGATTCTCCCAGAGCACGCAGCAATGGATGGGAACAACTGCAGCATCTCCCCTCCCCACATTGGCTAGCAGGCCTGTAGTTATGGGATTCTCCTCCAGGACTGTGTGGCACCGGGGCTGCTGGCCCTCGAAAGGGGATGCTCCCAAGACAGGCAGTTCCATGGCGGACGACATGATCCTGAGATGGTAGGAGCCATGGCAGAGTGGTTAGTGCCTCCAGCTGCAAGGCAGGGAATGGGAGGTCTGCCCCTGGCCTGCTGGCTGATGTGGGGCCAGTCCCCCCTGTCATGTGGGGCTGCAGGTTCTCTTGTAAAATAGTGACACTGATACCGTCTTTCTTTGTCAAGTGCTCGCAGAGCAGGGTTAATAAGTGCTATAGAAGCGTGAGATATGGTTGCTTTGTCAGCTCTGCCATGGGTTTGCAGCATGACTCTGAGCACGTTGACTCTCCAGGCCTCAGTTTCCTCACCTGTGAAATGGGGATAATACATCTGACCCACCTTTCTAAAGAGCTTTGAAATCTGCAGATACAAGGCTCTCTGTAGGTGCTCACTATTAGTAAAGTCTGTAAAACACATCCAGGGTAAAGGCCCCTGAAGTAGGGCAAAGTCTAATACATCTCCTGGAGTATTTAACTGTTTGTATGCAGACATTTCCCTAGGCGACATGCAGGTAGATCACACAGTGTAAAACTCAGGGAATCGAGGGAGGGGTAAGACAAGATGTTGGGTATTGGTGCTAGCATGACTCTGAGCACGTTGACTCTCCAGGCCTCAGTTTCCTCACCTGTGAAATGGGGATAATACATCTGACCCACCTTTCTAAAGAGCTTTGAAATCTGCAGATACAAGGCTCTCTGTAGGTGCTCACTATTAGTAAAGTCTGTAAAACACATCCAGGGTAAAGGCCCCTGAAGTAGGGCAAAGTCTAATACATCTCCTGGAGTATTTAACTGTTTGTATGCAGACATTTCCCTAGGGGACATGCAGGCAGATCACACAGTGTAAAACTCAGGGAATCGAGGGAGGGGTAAGACAAGATGTTGGGTATTGGTGCTAGCCAGTCCTAGACCCTTTTAGGGGGTGAAATCCAGAACAAGCCCTATAGAATCCTCGAAATGTGGGGCTGGAAGGGACCTTGGGAAGTCATCAAGTGCAGCCCCCTGTGCTGTGGCAGGACCAAGTAAACCTAGAGCATCCCTGACAGGTGTGTCCAGCCTGTTCTTAAAAGCCCCCCAGTGACGGGGGTTCCACAACCTCCCTTGGGAGCCTGCTCCAGAGCTTAACCCCCCTTATGAACCACTGAATTTCCCCAGCAGCCGAGCAAAGGCAGCAGGAGACATGGGCTGTTTCCCTCCCTCTGGATGAGGCTGATGGCACTGCTGACCCCCCCGCCCCTTTACACCCCTCTGCTGGGCAGGCTTTGGAGAAGTGCCTACTAGTTACAGTCAGGATCCAGGGGTGAACGCTCCGAGTTCGGCACTCTGCAAGGCGGAAGGAGACTCTCGGGGTTCCCACCCGGGCGTGGGGCTTGGGAGATCTGCGTTCCGTGCCTGGCTCTGCTACTGTGGGACTTTGATCCAGATCCTCAAAGACAATTAGGTGCCTGATTCTCATTGAGCTCAGTGAGAGTTAGGTGCCTAAATCCCTTTGAGGATCTGGCCCACCCCACTCTGTTCCTCTTCTGCAAAGTGGGGATCAGAATCTAACTTCCTCCCACTCGTGTCTGGTTAGATTCTACACTTGTTGGGACAGGGATTGTCTCTCATGTATGTGCAGCACCTAGCACAGAGGGGGTTTCCATACACTCCCTGATTCCGGTTAATAACAACATTTGCTTTGACGGGGAATGTTTGTCCGAACAAACGCACTGGCTGGAAGGATTACTGGGAAGCAAACACCAGACGGGAGAGGCGAATGCATTTGCCAATGCGTCAGGATTTATCTGCAGCAGTCACCCAACCCAAGCGAGGACTGATACTTCATTCTTTATACGTACCCTGGGCCCAGTTGGACAAAGTAGGCGGCTTGTGTTGTTTAAACAGCCTGATGATTCCCTGGGCTGCTTCAGAAGCCAGAGGGAGATGGGGAAGAGGGCCAGGGAGAGAGCCGAAGTGGGATGAAGAGGGTTTTTCTCGGAGTATTTCCCTCTGGAAGTGGGTCCCTCACCCCCACTCCCAACCTGGAGCAGTAGCTTGGGAAGCAGTTACCGGCTTTGGGATAAGCAACAGCTGCTGGGCTTCTTTTGCTGTCTCAGGAACTCTGACAGCACCAGGGAGCAGGGACGGTGTCTAATTTTAAACTCATGCCTGGTGCATTTGTGTATGTGTGAGTGCAATTTCCAGCCATCCCCCGCCTCCCGCTTTGCACCGCGGAGCCTGGCTCGGCAGAAGAGAACCAGAAGGGGCTTGGGACGGGGGACGGGGGTCTCAGCCGTGGGAGGAGGGGACGGGGAGAGAAGAACGGCTGGAGGAGGCAGCTAGGGAAGGAAGATCATGGAGCCTGCTTCTGCCCAGGATGATCAGAAGAAAAAGCAACAGAGAGAAAAGTCAAAGAAACCGGTGCCACCCGCAGCCCCCCGGCCGGCCAGGGCTCTGTTCTGCTTAACCCTTCAGCACCCGCTGCGGAAAGCCTGCATCGGCATTGTGGAATGGAAGTATCCTTTCCAGCCAGGCGGGGAGGGGAGATGGGACCTGCGGGGGGGTGTCTAGAAACATGGGAGGCCGACACCCGGCAAAGTACGAAGGGGGCATTGGAAAGTGTGCGGAGGGAATGACTCAACGCAGCAGCGAGCTAGAGGAAAGTGCGTAACCCAAGGCCCAGGAGAGAATGTTTGGGGACATTTGGTAGTTGTGGACAGGTTTCAACGCGGTGAGCGGTAGATCTGGTTTTCCTGCTCCTGACGGCTGATGAAGTGCCCGTTTGTACCGTCCGATGCGAAAGAGCCGGGGAGGCTGAGAAAAGGCTAAATATAGACGAGGGGCCCGATTCTGTGATCTCGCTGCACTGTAGGGTGACCAGATAGCAAGTGTGAAAAGTGTGTAAAAGTGCGTAACCCAAGGTCCAGGAGAGAATGTTTGGGGCCATTTGGTAGGTGTGGACAGGGTGTGTGTGTGTGTCTGTGGAGGGGGGGTAATAGGAGCCTATATAAGAAAAAGCCCCAAATATCAGGACTGTCCCTATAAAATCTGGACATCTGGTCACCCTAGCACTCAGTGGCATAAAGCTGGAGTCAGGGGAGATGAGGATCCAGCCTGTGTTTCCTTGGGAGGAGGGGTAATTGATGTGTTCAGTGCAAGGGGGGCTGTTCGGGTGAGAGAAACTGACGAGGTTTGGATCAGGGACGCTGTGGCTTCTGTTCAGGCTCTTTGGTACCAAGCGAAGACGAGGCCCTAGGAAGTAACCCCAGGGGTTCCCCTCTCCAGGGCGTTGTGCAGCCAGGCGAGGGGGGCGGAAGGGAGACGTTGCTTTCACTTCGGGAGGGAAGCTGTAGCCATGGGGCTGGCGGGAATCCAAGGAAGGCAGAAACCATCTTGGGGAAGGAACGTGAGAGGATGAGCCAAATTGGGGATAGGGCTAGGAGGGGAGAACTGACTTCAGGGGCAGGGGGCACCTGTGCCCAGGGTGCGTTGGTGGCAGGAAGGGGCCGGGTGCTTGGAGAAGCGGGGGCCGGGCTCGGGGTGGGGGTGGCAGGGAGAGGATGCGCTTTGCTCCGAAGGCAGGAAAGAGGAAAAAGGCGGAGGCGGCCCGGAGGGGAGAAAATGCCAGGCCGGGAGGGGGAGGGATTGAGAGGGACACTGCGAGCTGCTTGGAATAGCTCCGCGAGTGCGTCAGCCGCAGCTGCTGTCTGACCTCGCAGATGGATGGGTCCGTCTGCCCCTCCGCCCTTCCCTCCTCTCTCCTTCTTTCTTCCCTTCTCCCTTTTCCTCTCCTTTATTCTCCCCGCCTCTTCCCCCACCACCATTGCTCTGTCTTCCCCCCCACCCCCCACCTCTCCCTCTCCATCCATCACTCCCCCCTCTCTGATCCTGGCTTTGCTAAAAGCTCGGCTCTCGCTGGAAGAGGAGTGAGTTCAGGCCCGGTATGATACCGGGGGTCAGACCAGTTGGCCACAATGGGCCCTTCTAGCCTCAGATCTGGACCCTGGATGAGGGAATGGCAGCCTAGAGGGGCTGGGAGCTAACCCCCGGGGGCTGAAGAGGGGCCCAGGCAGGGCGGAAGAACCTTTTGTGTGTTTGGATTCTTGTTACCTTGGAAGGGGGGAAGTTTTAGTTAGAGACTTGGCTGGAGGGCTGGGCCCCATCGCCACCTCCAGCCGGCGTGGGGAAGGCTGAGGGTTGAGGAGGAAACTGAGGCAGGGAGTGCCTGCAGGGCCAGGCGTGACCTGCAGAGAGTGCTACAGGGCAGCCATGCCGGTGACGCTGACCAGTGGAAAGTGTTTAGGAGGATGCCGCTGCTTCCAGCTAATAGCCCGCGGCCCAGAACTGGGAAGGTATTTAGGCACTGCTGTGCTCAGAAGCCTACATATCATTTTCAAAAGGGACTTAGGCACTTAGAAGCCAAAATCTCATTGGCAGTCAACAGCATTCCAGCTCCAGCTGTGTCAATCACTAAATATATGTAACAAGCTGGGCCTTACTCCATTGGCTCAAACGACAGAGGCTGTTGCTTTTAGGATCCCGAAGGGCCCAGGTTCAACCCAGGTGCACTAGGCTGCATTCTGCCCATCAGGCGTGTCGTCTGGGTACTTTCTTGCTATCTCACGCCTGGAGAAATCAATGAGAGAAGGTGGGGGGGGGGGCTCCTATGGGTACACGCTGGCGGTTTGGCCATCAGGGTCCCTGTACTGTGGGCTGCAGGCTTCTCTCACTGGCTCCGGTGCCCCGCGCTGCTGGATCAGACCTAAAGCGTGGGTCGTGGCCATTGAAGGCTCTGGGGTGCCTTTTGGAAGAAATGGCGCACGGGGCCTTTGCCTTGGGTATGCTCCAGTTTGGCACGTTCTGCCTCCTTAAAATCCTTCCTGCGTAATAGCTGTTATTGACTCCTCTTCCTTCCCATGCAGTGTTCTACCCCAGAAGTGGCCGCATTTCAGTGGGGAGTGAGCAATCCCTATGCAAAGGGCTATGGGACCTGGTGTTTTTTTTTTTTATCCTTTTAATAATAATGCTCTGGGCTGCCTTTGCCTGAGGCGCTCTCACTGCTTTACAAACATTTAATGAATTCATTCTCACAACTGCCCCGCACGGCCGTAACACGAGTAGTGCCCTCAAGCTACACATGGGACAAGAGACACAGAAGTGACTAGCTCAGGGTCAGCCTGCAAATCAGCGGCACATCTGGGACTAGACCCTACGACGCCTAGGTTGCTGCCGTAACCACCGAACCCTTGTAGCCAGGAGAGCGAATGGGCCTGCTATTGGACATAGACTGGAAGGAGGAGAGAGACAGGTGGGCCAGCAGAACGGTCAAAGAAACAATCACTGCAAACAGGGTAGGGGACAGCATGTATGTGAGAGAGATTCCTCCGCATCAGGTTACACTGGTACCCACAAAACAGCAGCTTCTATTTATACCCACAATGCACTGGGGACTATTTATACCCACAATGCCCCCGGTTTACCGGGTTGATTGCTCTGGGGTTGTGACGAGAGGACGTGGCCTCGTTCTGGCCCACTCAAGGTAGCATTTGCTCAAAGGTCAGGCCGGTTGCTTGGTAGGGAGTTAATTGTAACCGTGCTTTGTGAGCATTCTGGGGGTGTGCGGAGTGGGGTTTGTGAGTGTTGGGGCGCCGGGGGCGGCGGTGTGGGGGCATGTGCCCCATTACTGGTATACATGGCACCTGGACTCCGCCCTTGCTTCACAATGCTCAGAGGGCAGGTATCCTGCGCCCAGTGACGCTTGCTCCCTGTCACGCCCCAGAGAACCTGGCTATAAGAGCCAGCAAATTTCCAGGCCAGGCGTGATTTAGGCTGCAGCTAGAGACAGGTTTATGGTGCGTGCTGCTGCTGCCAGGGCTGGGGTGATGCTCTCAAAAGGCTTTGCTGGAGTCATAAATGGAGGGAAGCCAGGAGGGAAACCTGCCCCTGCGGGATCCCAAGTGTCTGTACTGGTTTAACTTGGCTGCATTTCCTGCTAGCAAAAGGGGCCAGGCTGGCGCCCCTCAGCACTTCAGCCGCAGATGGGTTAAGACACGGACATGCAGCAGGTTAGGACTAGAATCAGGGAGAGAGCTCCTGGCTCCCAGGCCCTTGCTCCAACCACTAGGTAATACTCCCTAGAGAAGTATCTGGGCGGGAACTATGTAGAGTAAATCCCCAAATGGCAGAGGGACAGAGAATGGTCCCAGGCTCCTTCCATCCTTGTGGGACAAAAGGCAGCAGGCGAAGCAGGGGACTAGGAGTTGGGATTCCTGCGTTCTGTTTCCGTTTCTGCCGCTGACTTTGGGTGTGACTCCAGGCGGGTCGCTGGATCCCTGTGGAGAACTCCTCTGGAGAAGGGGCGAATAACCTGAGGGAAGGGGAAGTTTCATTCGTTGTAACAACTCCTGAGCACTTTCCCTCTGCAGATCTCCATGCACCGGGCAGAGCCAGGGCAGCACCGTTGTTTCCAGGGAGCAAATGAGGGAAACGAGATGGTGGGGAAGGGACTTGAGTTTTTAAAGCCCTCAGAGCCTGGAAAGGAAGGGCTAAGGGAGGCTGCTGCTGCTGCTGGGGATTGGCAGTAAAGTGCGGGGTGAAATACAAACTGCCAGCATGTCCGCCTCGGGCACGCGACTAAAATGAAGGCAGCAGAGGATCATCTTTAGCAGCCAGTGGCCTCCTTGTCAGCTGATTACAGTAGGCAGATGCTGGACAGCCAGGAGATTTAATCCAAGGGGAAGGGGTTGGTTCATCCCGGATATACACAGCTCCCTTTACCAAAGATATCTAAAGAGCTGCAGGTGGTCATTTGGCCTGGGTAACAGGGCACCCTGCCCCTTTAAGGGCTGGAGGCCTGTGGCCAGCTGGCCCTGTTCACTAATAAGATCTAGCTGAGGAGAGACAGGTGCTTCATTCCCTCTAAGGAGGTGCAGGGGGGTGGGATCTACAGAGAGATGTGGCAGTGAAGGATAGTTGCTTGCAGGAGCTGCTGGAGAGAAGCCCTGGGCGCTGTGGCTGGGTAGAAAGCTCCAGGTGGGGCAGTTTTGTTTTTCTTGGGTGAGTTTGTGGTTGTTGGGATAATAACTGGAGCCCAGAGGGAAGGGACTAAGGACGAGGGCATCAGACCTTGTCCTCGGCACTGCTTATGCTTTATGCTGTTACCCCTGGGTGCAGGAGCATGTGTGAAATTGCCAGCACCTGGGAACTGAAAGACGGCTCCTATCAATCCCTCCCCCGCCCCCCCCCGCCCTCATCAGGCAGATGCTTGAGCAAAGGGGTGGTTTGTACCATGTCCTGGCAGGCAGAGACTCGGGCTGGGCCCAATTGAATGCCAGGGAGGGGAGGAGTGCCTTCTTGGGGAGCCTGGCCCTGGGGAGCCCCACTCTGAGGATCAGTTGCCAGCTAAACTCCCCTGCAGTGTGAGTGTCCCAGGAGCAGTGCGGCTTCCTGGCCATCAGGGCCCAGCCTGTCGTCACTGTGGATGGTCCCCAGCTGCGCAGTGACCACAGGTGTGATGCGATCTTTAGCCCAGTGGCTGGGCTACTCCAGCTGCCACTGTCTGCAGCAGCTGCTGTGTCGTAGGCCTTTGCCCCATCCCCTAGCCAGGCCACGCTGCTTCCCCTGGGTTGAATCTTCACTGCCTTGTTCTCAGCCTGGCCCCATGAAAGCAAACCCAGCACGCTCCGTGGGTGGGATGACAGAGGGACATGAGCTGTGTGTCCTGTGACACTGCCTTCCCCAGCCTCCCCTGCTATCTCTGCATACACAGCAGGCGCTGGATGGGCTGCTGCTGGGGAGCAAACCCCCCCAGCACCATCCCCCATGGGGGCTGTCGAGCAGAGGGGTGACAGGATCTGTTCAATGGCTGGAGAGCATCTGGGTTTTGTTTCCCTTGTAAAACTGCCAGGTGAGCATCATTTCCCTGGCGCTTAGATGTTTATGCAAAAACCTGCTTTTGTTTTGCTTTTCCTGTCTCTGTTACTAGGGAGCTGAGAGCAGTCCCGGGCCAAACAGGGGGTAGGTAGGAGCTAGGCAAACCCCACACACCCAGCCCTGACCTCCAGCTCCCCTGCTTTCCCAGCTGGGAGCCCTCCAAACACAGCCCCTGCCCCTCAATCCTGACCTGCAGCCCCCAGATTTGCCAATGCCGTGGGGCCCGAAAGCAGCAGAGTTTGAATTTGCAGAAACTTGGACAAATGTACATGAAATACTCCCTGGGGTGAGGACAACACTTCCAGCTTCTCCCTAAATGCAAATGAATGAATTCTGTGCCCAGCCGGGACGCTTCACAGGGGTACCCGGGGTCGGGAGGCACCTCGCTACCACCTGCCCTTTGCGTGTGGGAGCCTTGTCTCTGCCCACCGGGGGTCAGCTCCTCCTCTCCACTGGCACCCCAGGCCCTACCCTCTAGGCCTATGCAGGCCCTGCTGTCACTGAAGGGTTAGCAATTGGCACATGCCAAGAGGACACTGGGCCCTTCAGGGGACAACAGAGGTTGGAGTGCGCTGATCGCTCACTCCTAGAGTGTTCCCAGATTTGCTGCACCCAAAACAGCTGTACCCCCCCCTCCCCCAGCACCCCAGTCCCACCTCTGATCTCTGCCCTGCTTCGCACACATGAGGTGTGTCCAGAGGGGCACACGCAGCAGTTTATTTGATGCAGGGCTGAGATTGCAGTGGTAGCCCCACAGGATGCTCCCCGTTATCCGAATAGCAGCCAGGGCATGGATTTTATTGGAATAATCTAGCGGGCAAGAGCCACTCAGCAGCCGGGCGGCCTCTCTTGCAGCCAGGATTTGTCTTTCTCCTCCTCTTTGCAGTCCTGGCCAGTGGTCTCTGCGCTCACTCCCTCCCCTGACAGCAGAGGAGCTCTATTGTCTGAACTGCTGTGTTATCCGTCCTGGCTTGTCGTCCAGCATGGGAGAGGTGCTGTGGATGACGTGTACTGGAAACCAATGGCTACGTACAAAATGAAATCAGAGCACGCATTCTAGAACCTAGACGTTCACTCCCATGGCGTGCAGAACAGTGCTCGCCCCAAAGGCCTTCCAGCGTTTTACGGCCCATGATCCTCGTTTCATGAGACAGGTCATGCTGGCAGCTTGCCTCCTAAATTAAGGAGCCCCTAGTGTCTCTTGCAGTCCACGCTATCTCAAAACAGTCCTTTGATCTTTATTGGTAACCCAGACCCCCTGGTGCTAATTTTGTAATCTAGATTATTTTGTGACTCAGTATGCAACTAGACTCCTGCTGAGAAGGGACAATACACACAAGGACCAGATGGGGAGATAAGTGTCTGTAACCCCTTCCTGAAAGGAACCTGTCTGAGATATGTCCCCTCCTGATTACCTGCCTCAGCTCCCAAGGCTTTAAGAACATAATTTTCAGTATAGAGACATAATTCCTTAAATATTATCCATGCATACATTTCAAAGTGGTTGTGATGACCAGCGGGCTACTGGCTTTTGCTGGAGACCATCTTCTGGAGAACTAACGTGCATAGACCTGACCCAGGAGATCCCTGTAAAACCCGCTGCACCTGCTGTGCCAGTTGGCATCAACAGGTCACAGCAGCCCCACAGCAATTACTAATGTGCTCCCACATTTCCCCACATTAGCTCTGTGCTTCCCCATCAGTCTTGTGCTCCTCTAGCTGCCCCATCTTCCCCAGCTCCCGCTCACTGCTGAGCCCCTCCCCCAGCCCCACATCTGCCCCTGGCTCCCCATGTCCCTCTGCTTCTTATGCAGAGGTTCTTCATGCCCCCCCACCCCATTCCTAGGCCGGGTGGGATAAGGTGACCAGGGTGGTGGCGCCGCACCACCAACCCTAGTAGGCTCCCTGCAACCTCCATGCTGTGCGGCTCCCGGGAAGGAGCTGGCATGTGTTTCTACCCCGGCTCCTAGGGGGCTCTGCAAGCTGCCCCACCCTCAAGCGCTGCCCCTGCAGCTCCCATTGGCTGGGAACCATGGCCAACGGGAACCATGGGGGCGGTGCCTGTGGATGGGGCAGCGTGCAAAGCCGCCTGGTCACGCCTCCGTGTAGGAGCCAGAGCGGGGACATGCTGCTGCTTCCGGGAGCTGCTTGAGGTAAGCGCTGCCTGGAGCCTACACCACTGACCCCCTCCAGTGCCCCAACACCCTGCCCCAGCCCTGATCCCCCTCCTGCCCTCCAAACCCCTCGGTCCCAGCCCAGAGCACCCTCCTGCACCCCAAACCCCTCATTCTCAGCCCCACCCCAGAGCCTGCACCCCCAGCCAGAGCCCTCACCCCCTCCCATGCCCCAGCCCAGAGCCCCCTCACACACCCTGAACCCCTCATTTCTGGCCCCACCCTAGAACATGCACCCCCAGCTGGAGCCCTCACCCCCCTCGCACCCCAGGCCCGAGCCAGCCTGGTGAAAATGAGCGAGTGAGTGAGGGTGGGGAGAGCAAGCGATGGGGGGTGGAATGGAGTGAACGGGGGTGGGGGGGCCTTGGAGGGGGTGGGGCAGGAGGCGGGGCAAGGGTGTTCGGTTTTGTGTGAGTAGAAAGTTGGCAACCCTAGAGTGGGAGGGAGACGGGGTGAAGTGGAGGCAGGAACCCATTCCCACTCACAGGAGAGGAGTGGGGAAGGCAGCCAATCAGAGGCTGATTTCCCTCTAGACTGATGGGCTGAGCCCCAGACCTGTAAGAGGCCCTGAAACTGTGGGAGTGTTGGCAGGTCTGATGGCAACCGCACCCCGTGTTATTGCAGCCCAGGGTCCCCGTCCCCCCGGCTCTGCCAGTGCCCCTCAGTCCTGAGCTGCAGCCATTCCTGGGCCTCTCCTGTGTCAATGTAGCCGGTGTCATGGCATTGGACCAGCTGAGGAGGTGGTTACCGTTAATTGGTGCGTAAGCAGGGACTGCGCCTTGGCTCTGTGCTTCTCCTTAATGCCCACCCGCAGACCCTTCGAGATCATTATCCTGATGACCATCTTTGCCAACTGTGTGGCGTTGGCCGTCTACCTGCCCATGCCGGAGGATGATACCAATGCTTCCAACTCCAGCCTGGTAAGAGACGTCCTCGTCTTGTACAAACCCGCCCGGCACCGTCTCGCTCACTGCAAAGCCCCCGTGGCAAACCTTTTTCTTTCACCTGTGCTCCAAACTAACCTTTTAAAAATAGAAGGTGCATCAAGTCGAGGCAGCATGGAGGGGCTGAGCCCCTCGCCCATGAATGTTAGTGCTTGCCTGGCGCTGAAATGTCACCCTCCGAGCCACCAGCGCGGGAGCTGCATGGTCTCCAGTTATGTATTTGTGAAATGTACACCTGAGAGTCTGAGTCCATAAGCAGGAAGGGAAGCTGGGACCCACAGCACCAAAATACAGGCCTCTGCTCCCTGTTTTGTTGGGAAGGGAGTGGCTGGCCCCACAAGTAAGATGTTTAGGGGGCTGAAATGATTAGGGGGCTGGGGCACATGACTTACGAGGAGAGGCTGAGGGTACTGGGGTTATCTAGTCTGCAGAAGAGAAGAGTGAGGGGGGATTTGATTGCAGCCTTCAACTACCTAAAGGGGGGTTCCAAAGAGGATGGATCTCGGCTGTTCTCAGTGGTGGCAGATGACAGAACAAGGAGTAATGGTCTCAAGTTGCAGTGGGGGAGGTCTAGGTTGGATATTAGGAAACACTATTTCACTAGGAGGGTAGTGAAGAACTGGACTGGGTTACATAGGGAGGTGGTGGAATCTCCTTCCTTAGACGTTTTTAAGGCCCGGCTTGACAAAGCCCCGGCTGGGATGATTTAGTTGGGGTTGGTCCTGCTTTGAGCAGGGGGTTGGACTAGATGACCTCCTGAGGTCTCTTCCAACCCTGAGATTCTATGATTCTACGTTAATAAAACATCTCTGTTGACTGTTAGCAGCACTAAACCGCTCCATTATCCCCTTTGACCCGGGCCCTGCGGGTTGTCCAGTTGGGAGCAGAAATTGACGATGGAATCTGAGATTGTCTTCGATCGATGCAGTCTTGTATGTTGGTCCCTTCCTTGTAAAGTCCCGCTTCTCTGAACACAGGAGGTGCCAGAGTGGCCTCGCTCAGAGCACCCATTCAGCCAGCACCCCACAAGCCCTCTCTAGGCTTTTTCCACCATGATTTGCTGGCTCTTTGCTCAGAGTCCCTCTCTTTCTTGTCTCTTATTCTGCTCCTCTCTCTCTCTCTCTCACCCCCACCCCCCAACAAACTGCCCCAGTGGTGCTAATTCTGGGCAGGGTGGCCTATCCCTTGTGGGTGGGGGGGGGGCGGGCTTGTGATTCATTAATTTTCAATAAATGCTGGTGGTGAAGCTTGTAACAGTTCTGTGTGGGCCAGAGGCTCATGTCAAGTTGCTGGTCACAACTCCTATTCTAGCAACCGTCTTTACAGTCCTTTTAATGGTTTATTAAGGACACGGGGGCAGGGGGGTGGAATTAAAGGCTTTGAAATGTAAAGTAAGGGTTTCATTTAAACCATTTCCCATATTTACTTTAGCTCTAGAGCCTTTTCTAGGGGAAAACCCTGCTTGACAGTCTTAGATCAGCGGCTCCCCAACTTTTTCCATCATCCCCCCTCATAATGGAACCTCTCCACATCCCACCTCTGGGAACTGGAGCTGAGGCCGGGGCTAGAACTCCGGCTGGGGCTGCAGCCTGGAGCGGGGCCATGGCTGGGGCCCGACCTGCAGCTGGGGTTGGAGCCGAAGTGGAGTTGGGGGTAGAGCGGGGCTGGGTGGCATTCTCCTCACCCCCCAGCGGGCCCTCTGTGCTGTGCCCCCCCAAATGTTCTTCCATGCCCCCCTCAGTTTGGGGACTACTGATTTAGATGGTATTAACTGTCTTTTGGGGAAGAAAAGAGAAAAATGAGTTTAGACGGTCTGGAGCTGCTGGTGTTGCTGTTAAAGTCCAGTCTTGTTTCCTTTAAGGCAAAACAAGACAAAGACACTGATAAAAGAGGAGAGAAAAGAAAAGCAAAGGGTGTGTGTGTGTGTGTTGGGGTGGGGGGGGGCGGAATGCAGCTTCTCTCTCTTGCAACCTCGCTGCTAGAGACATACAGGCCCAGAGCTGATCCATCACTCTGAGCCGGCAAACTTGTCCAGTGTCAGACTGTTCAAGGCATTGCTTTTAGCTTGTGTAACCCACACACCTCCTGGGTGTGGTGCTGTGTCCCATGATCCATCTAGTGGCACTGAGACCACTTAGAGAGAGTTTGAGTCTGCTGTACAGACTTAGCGAACAGCCAGTTGGCTTTGAGCTCATGCGGTAGAGGCTCATGCACCATGTCCCTAGGGTGACCAGATGTCCCAATTTTATAGGGACAGTCCTGATTTTTGGGTCTTTTTCTTATATAGGCTCCTATTACCCCCCCTCCGCCCTCTGTCCCGATTTTTCACACTTGCTGTCTGGTCACCCTACATGCCCCAGAAGTTCTAGGTTCAATCCTGCCTGCCGCCGACCGGGATCTGTCAGTGTTACACTTGCACAGCTGGTCCTATGCTCACAGCAGTGCTGCAAAAGAGGGGGTTGTCTTGGCCAACTGAGTTGGACTCTTAGACAGAGGCAGAGAGAGAGGAGAAATATAGTGTGGAAGGTAGAGGCTACATGAAGAGAAGGATCATTTTCTTGATGGGTTGGTTAGCCGGAGGCAGCCCTGTCATCTGGTGCCTCTGTCGGGGGCTTTTCGCTCTCAGAGCAATGACAGCCCAGCGGTGTGATAGTGGACACTGGGGGTGTGTGTGTGTAAAACTTGATCCTTCCAGTTCACCTGTCCCACCACTCCCAGTGAGTGATCCCCAGAAAGACAACGCCCATCCCGTTAGAATTAACCCATCAAAGCACATTGTAACAATTGCCTCCCATCTCTAAAACCTTCCAGTGTGTTGCCTGCTAGCCCATGGCTGTCCCAGGCGCCGAGCAGACCCCACAGCAAAGGGCTTTTAACCCAGACAATCCCGGGCTCCATATGTCTTCAACCTTTGCTGACTTTCATCAACCATTTTATATAACAGGCTGAGCCAGACTTTTGTTACCTTATTGCACCATGACCCCCCTCTGACAAGAAAAATTACTCCAGGACCCCAGGAGGGGGGACCGAAGCCTGAGCCCTGCCGCACTGGGTGGGGAAGCAAAAGCCGAAGCTTTGGCCCCGGGTAATGGGGCTCGGACTTCAGCTTTGGCCCCAGGCCCCAGCAAGTCTAACACCAGCCCTGGCAACCCCATTAAAATGGGGTCGTGACCCACTTTGGGGTTCTGACCCACGGACTGAGAACCGATGATAGCCTGCCCTTGTCATTCTGTCAATTACACTTATTGTCCTTGCTGACCTCAGCTGTGGGGCTGACAATCAGCTGGTGTGTTCTGTAGCCTCAAGGGTTTGTATTCAGGAAAAAGAAAGGCAGTTAGAAAAGAGTGGGATTTTATTATTATTAGCTCCATTACGGTGGTACTGAAAGGCCACAGCAGAGATCCGGGCCCCGTTGCGCTGGGTGCTGCACACACGTGTAGTAAGAGACAGTCCCTGCCCCACAAGCTTACAACATGACTAGACAAGACAGACAAAGGATGGGAGGGGAAACTGAGGCACAAAGAGGGGCCGTATCTTGCCCAAGCTCACCCAGCAGGTCAGTGGAAGAGGCAGGGAAAGCACCAGGTCTCCTGAGTCCCAATGCAATGATCTCTGGGGACAGTTGGTGCTGCGGTCTTAAGGTTTGCTTCAAAGAAGCACCCAAAGTTCAGAGGCTTATTTGAGCCTTACCCGAAGAGTTCGGACCTGTGAGACTGCGCTGGAAGTCTCATGAGAGCACCTGTCATTTCTGGTCCTTCCTTTTTCTGGTTGGGCTGGAAAGGCCCCCCCGCCCCAAACATCCTCTTTCAGGGCATTGTGACAAGCCTTTGTCCACTTAAGAACTGCATAGTTGTTCCTCCGTTTCATACCGGGAGCGCTTAGAATTTCATAGTGCTAATTCAGATCATCTTGCTCCAGAAAGCCCAGGCCCCTACTCTCCGAGCAAAACGAAAATCTCCATTAGCTGTGGGCAGAGTAGGGCCTTTGGCACACAGTTGAGCAGTTCTGATTGCATCCAGTAGAGGGCAGTGGTCTCTCTCTCTCTCTCACAAACTGAGAGGGGCGTTTGCTGCACCTGCTGTGTGGATCCAGCAGAGCGAAATCCCCAGGGATCTCAATCCAGCCGCTACAGTCCCGTGAACCTTGAAACGAGGAAAGGAGTCCGCACGCTCCTCTGCCTGCTCAGACCTCCCCGGAGATGATAGAGTGTCAGAGCCGGGGGCATGTGCGGGGTCTGCTATTGTTGCTTTTAAAGGGAATAAATAACTGGTAGCTGACAGTCCTTGCAGAATACCTCGGGGATCTGAGCGGGCAGCTAATTTATGGCTGGGGGTCCCGTGTAGGTCCCAGAGTTCAGGCCCCGCTGGCAGGGTTGCAGAGGCCAGCCCTGACAGAGAAAAGCGGCAAGGTTTATGACTGGGCGCTAAGGAGTCCATAAAGGGAAAGGCTCCTTGTAGGAAGTGGCACCCCCACTCGCTCAGCTCCCAGGGAGAGTTATTGCTGCTTTGCAGCCGGTCTCAGGAGCCCTGGGCTTCATCAAACAAGCCCCGTCACTTGTTTATGGGAGGAGAGGAGCGGCGGGCGAGGGGGCCGGAGCTCTGGGGAAAGCTGAGCGTGCAAGCCAGGAACCGGTCCTCGGCTCTTTCCTATGTGTTCCCCATCTGTACCCTCTCCTCCCCCGCCCCCTGCGCACATTCCTCTCCGAGTTCCCCCGTGATCTGTGCAGGGAGCCGTTCGAACCTCCAGCTGGGGTCTCCTGACGTCGAGAGGCTGTTTGGGTTGGAAATACTCCCCCCGGGTGCCTGCCTCCCGGGTGCTACTGGAAAAACGGCCACCACGTGCTCTGGGCCTAATGCCTGGGGCTTCCGTTCCTGCACTCGGGGCAGGGGATTGAAACCTGCTGTGTTCTCAGGAGCCTCCCTGGCCCCCAGTGGAACTTGAGGCCATCTCAGGACTTGCATTCTGCTCCAAATGCCTCCCTATGGGCTCAGGGAAGCAGAGCATAGCTGTAGTGCAGTGCTTTCTGGTCACCCCCCGCCATGCTCCACATCCCCCACCCCCCATGCTGGGCCATGGGGAGCTGGGAGCAGAGCCTGTATAGTGAGCCAGCTCTGCACTGGCTGGCGAGGGAGTCCCTGTTCCCATCACCCACGGCCCCTTGGCAGTGCCAGACCAGGAGCTGTAGTGTAGCTGCAGATCCGTCCATTATACAGCTCTTGTTGGGTTTGTCACATGAGTTATTCAGCAAATAATTCAGGGGGCCTTTGGTCAGCTCTTTAGCCGCTGCTGCCTATGCAGCCAATACGTGGCCCCCGCAGACACTGGCAGGGGTTGTCAGGCGCATTATTTCATGGGTATCCTCCACCCCAGGGTTCCAGTCACAGTGCCCTCCAGGGCGTTTGCAGAGACGGAGGCACGCCCAACACCCTAGTCTGAGTCCCCAGCCCCGGAGAATGGATCAGCGAAGGCCCACAGCAATCCCAGGAGGTGCAAATCCGGAGGGGTCTTAGAACGAGTGTCCGATCCCAAGGCTTGCATCCCCGACTAGCCCCTCACAGCTGTTGTTGATTATCTGTATTACTGTAGCGCCTAGGAACCTGACTCATGGGCCAGGATGCCACTGTGCTCGGTGCTGTACAAACACACAACAGAAAGACAGTCTGTGCCCTGGAGAGCTGACTGTTTAAGAGAAGAGACAATAGGTGGACACAGACAGACAGGGGAGTACAAGGGAACAATGAGCCCGTCCTGGCCAGCACGGTAGGCAGTGATTTCAGCCTAGCTGTTAGGTTTTTTTGTAGGCGCCTTGGCAAAAGAGAGTGTTGCGGAGGGACGTGAAGGAGGAGACGAGGGAGCTTTGCAGGTGTTTACAGGGAGCTCCGCCCCAGTGGCAGGGGAAAGCACAAAGGAGCTTGTTAGAAAACATAACAGGAGGGTGATGGAGGCTGCCGTCATGGGCCAGTCGGAGGCAGGAGTCGCGTTCTGGAATCTCGGGAGTGGGTGAGAGGGAGGGTGGGGAGAGGCCCTGGGGCCGTTGCCAGTGAAGACCATTAGCTTATGTTCGATGCAGTAGAGACGAGGGAGGCAAAGAGAAGGACAAGGTGGCCAAAGCGACGGGCTAGGAGGTGATCTCTGCAGCAGCCCTCTGCGTGGATGTGAGCAGGGCTGGAGGGCATTTGTCAGGAGCAGAGAGGAGGACGTAGCTGGGAAATGCAATGGCCCATCTTTTCAACCACTCTGTCCGCTGGGCTGAGGTGCCCTCTCTTTATCCTCATTCTGTAAAGTCCCTGCAGGTCTCCCCTCCAGGGCCTGCCTTAGCTTTGCATGTGAGACCTGCTGAGATCCCCTCCCAGCCCCGGGTGCTGTGGCTCCAGGAAAAGAAGCCAGGGCCTGGTTCTCCTCTCGCTCCCCATTCACACCGGCGTAATCCCATTGGTGTCCCTCCCGATTGACGGTGGGCTGAATAAGGAGCCCAGGACCATGCTGCCCACAGACGCTCTCATCCTCCAAAGCATCAGTCTCTATAGCACTAGGTGCCCAAGGGGCAGTGTGGTCTAGTGGGTGAGGCACTGGGCGGGGCGTGAGGAGACCCAGCTCTGCCACTGGGCTGCTGGATGCCCTTGGGCAACATGGGGGTTGCAACGCCATTCACTGACCTGGCCCGCTGCCCCCCATGGTGTTGTGACCTGACACACAGGGCATCTGTTGCTGTGCCGCGGAACACAGGGGAGTCCACCAAGAACTTGACCCCCGGCAGCACTGGCTCATACACTGTGTGGGTAAGAAAGCTGGGACACTTCCCGGCCGAGGGAGACCCAGGTCCCTGCAGGAGGAGGGGGAGGATGAGCGGGGACCGGAATTTACAACCCTCCCCAATATCTGAACTGCTAGAGGGGCATTTTGAGCTGCGGTGGCTGGCACAGACTGGCAGGTTGGCGTGACTCACACACCCAGGGGGCGTGTTGGCCTGGCAGGAGGGGTACTTACCATGTGTGCTTGGCATGTAGGACGAATGGGTATCCAAGGCGTGAGGGTCTATCCTATCCATGCATGTCTGGATCCTGCAGGTCAGCTAGGTGATAGGAAGGACACCCGCAGCAGAGTCCCACTCAGCACTGTGGATGCCAGATTTAACTGGGCCATGGCCCATGTATGAGCAATTCCCTGCATACATCCTACCCTGGAAACCCTGATGCCTGCAGTGTCACCTACCTCCCTGCCTTGTCCCCTGTGTGTTGCCAGCATGAACAGAGGGGAGAGATGGGTGTCCTACTGGACAGCTATGAGACAAACACACGCAAAAACACATGGCTAACCAACGTTGGTCTATCAGACAGGACTTCCTTGCTACGTGGAGTGTATGGGCTGTGGTACGGACCCAATGAGACTTGTAAAAAGCAGACTGGGGGAGGGGACTCTGCTCTGCTTAAAAAGACTATAGAGGCAAGGTGGGTGTAGTAATATCTTTTATTGGACCAACATCTGTTGGTGAGAGAGACAAGCATTGGAGCTACAAAGAGCTCTTCTTGGGGTCTGGGAAAGGTACTCTGTACTAAATACAAGGTGGAACAGATTGTTTAGCATAAGTAGTTAACACATTCACCCACCTAGTCTCTCACATATTCTAAGGGACCATTCAAGGTGAAGTGGCCCGTTACTACCTCTGCAGGCATGGGACAAACAAGGGGGTTAGTGGGTTACATGTTGTTGTGATAAGCCATAAATCCAGTGTCTTTATTAAGATGGCGATTTTTGGTGTCTAGCAAAGTTATGAATTTAACCTTCCAGGCTCATCTTTTGAAAGCGTCGTGCTGGTTTCCTTTGAGGGCGAGAACTGAGAGGTCAGATGGGGGTGGTCATTTGGTGAAAAGTGTTCGCCTGCAGGTGATGGGGTGTTTTTGTTTTTTATCATTTTACTGTGCACGTTCATTCGAGAGTGCAGGGATTGGTTTCACCCACATAGTTGGCACTGGGTGAGGTACACCACTTGTTGCGATAGGCATGTGTAGGACCCACGGATCTTGAAAGGTGTGTTGTGTGGGGTTTGATCATCATAGCAGTGGAGCTATGTCTGTTGTTCTGGCAGTTCTGGTGCCACTTTGAGTTGGTGTGTCCTGGTCTGTGGGGAGCTTGCTTCTGATGATGAGTTTGGAGAGGATGGCGGGTTGTTTGAAGGCCAGAAGAAAGGGTTCAGGAAAGATCTTTCAGGATGTGGTCCCCATCGAGTATAGGTTGTCACTGTTTGATGATGTCCTATATGGGTTCCAGTGTGGGGTCGTTCCTTGATGTGATCTGTTTCTCTGGTGGAGTGCCCTTGTTTGGTGAAGGCAGTTTTAAGTTTGTAGCCCGGACTTCATAGGTTTCCACCACAACTTCAACAACCACCATCCATCTGTCAGACTCTTTCCAGAACACTCCTGCATCAGCACCAACCTCCTGGACACCACAATCAGCTTCAACATTGGAACCCTACAGACAGCTAGTTCCAAGAAATCCAGATCCCCACACTTACCTCCGCAGATCCAATAACCGCCCCAAACACACCAAGGGATCTCTTATCTACAGCCAGGGGCTCAGATACCACGGAATGTGCTCCAAAGAAAAAATCCATTTTTAGTGAGTAAACTGAAGCACAAAAGCTTAAGGCCCAGGTCCTTAAATGGTACGTCTACACTGCAAAAAAGGACCTGCAGCAACAAGTCTCAGAGCCTGGTTCAACCACTTCAGGTTTGCGGGGTTCACACTCGGGCTTGGGCTGGAACCTGGGCTCTGAAATCCGGCGAGGGGGGAGGGTCTCAGACCCTGGGCTCCAACTTCAGCCTGAATGTCTACACTGCTAGCTTTAGCCCTGTAGTGCTCGTCCCAGTCAGCTGACCTGGCCTGCCAGACTTGCTGCCACAGGTTGGGTTTTTTTTGCAGTGTAGACGTACCCAAAGATATTTAGGGTCACAAGTTCCATTGAAATTACTGGAAGTTAGGAGTCTAAATACTTTTTAGGCTCAGGGGCTAGGTGACTTGCTCAGTGTTATACAGCAAAACAGTGGCAGAGATGCGAGTCGAACCCAGGAGTTCTGACTCTCAGACCTCTTGAATTACCCATTAGACAACATTTACTACCAGAACCCAGCAGTCCTGACTATGGAGCTAACCAAAACGTTCCCCACCACAGCTGGGACCTGAGCCCAGGAATCCCAGGTTCTAGCTCTCTGTAGCCCTGAGAGATGGGAGTGGGGGTGCCCAGGACTGGGAGTTACCTTGTTATCCCCTGTCTCCAGTGTTAGGGAGTCCTGCTTGGGCTTAGCAGGGGGTCAGCTCCCTTTCACCACCATCCTGTCAGACACTCAAGGCCTCTCCTCTGGGCTATGCCAGCCCTGGCTTTGCCTTGCTGGTTAACATTAGGTGCACGCCAGTCCCCGAGTCCCTCTGGGATTTGCAGCCCCGGACACTGGCTTCTCACAGAACTACCAGGCCCGCTGTTCCCAAAGGAACAGTACACACTCGCTTATGTGATTCAACTCAGGATCAGCATTTTGCTTAATATCACAGCACCTAGATATATTTATAGTGTAAACAGGAATAAGTTTATGACCAAAGATTCAAGATTCCAGTGCTAGTGGGTAAGGATATTGGAAACAAATGGTTACTTATTAAACAGAATCATAACATGCTTTCCTAGAGACTAAACTTAACTTACCAGTTAACCTCCTATCTAGAGACGTTTTATCTGATCCCAAGTCTTCTGCAGTGTTTTTGTAACCAAGGCTGGTTGTGATCCCATGTTTATGAATGCCAACATGCTTTCCATTTACTTCTTGGGCGCAGGATGATGGGGCGTCAGCTTTGCCTTCCAGATATTGTTCATTGTCCTTGCTCCCAGACAGCATAGCCACCAGAGGCTTGTTTTTCCTGTGTGCTGCTTGCCTGTTGACTTCACATCTCTTCCTTAACGTTTGACTTCATGTGTAAATGGACAGCCAGTGTGCTAGCTTACAATGTTTAAATTACAACCTGACCCAGAGAGAGGAGAATAAGCATCTCTTATCTGACAGAAAACCCAGTTTTTCACCTCTGTGATGACTAACACCGTAATCCATTCTATAAGACCATGTTTTCAGTATATATACTTTGGTCCTGCTTTGAGCAGGGGATTGGACTAGATGACCTCCTGAGGTCCCTTCCAACCCTGATATTCTATTATTCTAACTCCTTACATAGTATCAGCACATACATCTCACAATGATATTAATAACCAATGTAACACCGGCTTTCAGTGGAGACCTCTCATGACATTCTTGGGTGAATGCGAAGGAGCATATTGGCCTCAGGGTATACCTGTACCCCTCTGTACCTCCTTGTTGGTTGGCATTAACAGGTTCTTGGGTCACAATATGGAATGGGGCTGCTGGCTATACAATGATACCTGGCATGTTCGCTGTCTGTGTGGAGGTGAAAAGGGAGCTACATGGGCTATGGGCTGATTTCTTGCACAGCACCTAGAAGTGGGAGATTTCAATCCTGGGTCCCATCCTCTTTCAGTTCTTGCATTTTCTGATCTACCAGTCAAATGAATACTTAGGAGGATATGTGTGGGCCAAACCCGGCATGCACCCCTATTGATGGTGTCAAGGTTTCCTCCCCACTCTGAACTCTAGAGTACAGACACGGGGACCCACATGAAAGGCCCCCTAAGCTTATTTCTACCAGCTTAGGTTAAAACTCCCCAAGGTACAAAATCTCCCCTGCACCCTGGTAAGAACTTCTCGCTGCCACCACCAAGTGATTTAAACAAGAACCAGGGAAAAGGACCACTTGAAGTTCCCCTTCCCCCCCAAAATACCCCCTCAAGACCGTACACCCCCTTTCCTGGGGAGCTTGAGAATAATCTCCTAACCAATTGGTTACACAGTAATCCAAAACCCACCCCCCGGGGGGGGGTGTCTTAGAACAATGGAAAACAGTCAGCTTCTTAAAAGAAGGATTTTATTAAAACAAGAAAGGTAAAAATCATCTCTGTAAAATCAGGATGGTATATCTTTTACAGGGTACGCAATTTCCTAACTCAGAGGGATCTCCCCCGGGCAAGACCTTCAAGTTACAGAAAAATGCAAGAAAACCAGGAATACACATTCCCTCCAGCACAGTGAATTTCCCAAGCTAAAACAATAGAAAAACCTAAATGCATAACTACCTAAAATCACTTACTAACTCCATAGAAGATGGATGGGTGCTGGCTTGATCGATCTCTTACGGAGAGCTCACACAGACAGACAGACAAAGGCTTTTTTTCCCCCTCCCAAGATTTGAAAGTATCTTGTCCCCTTATTGGTCAGATGCCAGCCTGGTCAGGTGTCAGCCAGGTACTGGAGTTTAACCCTTTACAGGTAAGAGGATTTTATAGTACTGCATTAGAGCCTCTCACCCCTTCCCTTTATATTTATGACAGATGGCAGCAGGAGATGGGCACCTGTATTAGAGTCGGGCCCCGAAGAGCATTCAGGGTGTAATTCCAGGCAGAGTCAGGATTTCAGCAGTCCCCAGAGCAAACCCAAAGTGGGCAATGTCCCTGCCCTGGGGCAGTGGCAGCTCCCCTGAAGGGGCTGTTATTGTGGGGTGTGAGTGTAAAACTATAAATATAAATACCCCTCCCTCCAAATCTCTGGCTGGTTCTAAAGCATTTAAATCCTGACCTGGAAGAGGCCCCAGCAACAGGCAGTGATTAGCGTCAGCTGGGGTGATGGACAGGCGGCAGGCACTGCCGTGCCCGGTGCAAAACGCAGTGACTATTCTGGGCCCTGACGGCCGCAGGCAGCTGCGCTGAGTCAGCCGAAGCGCCAGCAGCAAAGCCTCTGGATGAAGGCAGGAGAGGAGGGGGGCAGCATCCTCTCTGCCCAAATGGAGTTTAGGGGTTCTCTCCCCTTCCCCCGTTTTGCCAAACCTCAGTTTCCTGCCCCAAGTGTCAAGAGAGGCTCACAACACAAAGGGAGCTGGAACTAGGGTGACCAGATAGCAAGTGTGAAAAATCGGGACAGACGGCGGGGGGTAATAGGTGCCTATATAAGACAAAGCCCCAAATATTGGGACTGTCCCTATAAAATCAGGACAGCTGGTCACCCTAGCTGGAACCCATCAAGCACAGCCATGGGCAAAACCAGGGCTCAGTTTGGGTTTCAATGGGCACAAGGGGCACTGCTGATGGGGAACTGGCTGAAGTGGGGGAAAGGGGCTCTACTGGGGGGGGCTGGCCGGAGTGGAGGTGAGGGGACGAGATGGGAGAATTGGCCTCAGTGGGGCTGAGGGCAGCTGGGGGGACTGGCCGCAGTGGGGGTGTGGGGCTGAGAAGTCATATTCAACTGTACTTAATAAAGAGGGACAAGATCACAGTGGAATGGGTCAGGGGGGCCGGGCTCAGGAGGGAGAGAGTGGCTACTTCTGCAGGGGATTCTGCACCAACAATTTAAAAATTATTCACCAAAAATTTAAAACTTCTGTGCCAAAATTTTAAAAATATTGCCAAATTCTGCATATTTTATTTGTCAAAATAACACAATATAATCACTTCAGTTTCAATTATCTTGGTAATTTATTTCAAAATACCTGGCAACAAGTATGCCAACAATACAGACAACAGCAAAAAAGATTCCCCCAGGAGTAGAGAATTAAAGAAACCCCTACGACAACCCAGTTCCAGTTGAGGGGGGCTTAAGGGAGTTGTGTGGGGCCCCCCAGAGCCCAGACACCTGCACTCCCATCCCCCCAGAGCTGAGGCATGTGGCACCCCCCCCGGCCCAGACACCAGCAGCCCCCTCCCCGTAGAGCCCAGTCACGGGGCAGCCCCTGGCCCAGACAACAGCACCCCCAGAGCCTTTACTCCCAGCAGCTTCTTTACTGTCCCCCCGGGGAACATGGTGTAGTGCATCCCTGCCCTTCCTCACCCTCTGCCAGAGCTGGCTGGGTCTCCAAGACCCTTCCTGTCCCCAGGAGAATGAGGATCAAAGTGCTCCGCTCACTGCAAGCTGGGCTCGGTAGAGTCCAGCTGCCCCTAGTGGTGGCCAGAAATTCTGCTGGGGAAACAGGGAATTCTGCAAAATTCTGCATTGGGTAGTGGCGCAGAATTCCCCCGAGGAGTAAGAGGCTGTGCGTGAGCAGGAGCAGCAGGTGACCTGGGAGTTGGCTGTGGAAGGAATGCTAGCCTAGTACAGAGTTATTGGGAGGCTATGGATGCAAATCACATGCAGATCAGCAAGCCAATTAGTGAGAGAGTGGGGGGCTTCTCTAGGGGTGACCAGACAGCAAATGTGAAAAATCAATGGGTGGGGGTTAATAGGAGCCTGTATAAGAAAAAGACCCAAAAATCGGGACTGTCTCTATAAAATTGAGACATCTGGTCACCCTAGGCTTCTCTCAAAGAGTGTTAAACTGGTTTGCTCCATTTTCCCTCTTAACAACAGGGGGTATGTGAAGTAGAGATTCTCACCCAATAGCAGTATTGCCAACCCCAAGAGATCAAGAATCATAGAAGATTAGGGTTGGAAGAGACCTCAGGAGGTCATCTAGTCCAATCCCCTGTTCAAAGCAGGACCATGACTCAGATCCTCTAAAATCGTATGATTGGCCCCACTATATCAGTGAGATTTAAAATAACAATAATCAAACTCTGTTTTTCAATCTGTCTTTTACCTTTCGACCTCTCCTCTGCTTGTGTGTGTGTGTGTGTGTGTGTGTGTGTGTACACACAAGTCAACCTTTAATGCACACGTGCCTCTCCCTGGCTGCTTGAATGGAGGCTGCAGGCAGACAGACAACCTCCAGGAGAATTCGAAAGGAGAAGATGCAGAAGATGTTGTATTTGGGCTAGTCCTCAGTAGCAAGAAATTCATTTCAATATAATAGTCGTGCTTCTGTTAATGGTATCTCCTTATGAGGATGGATAGCCCCTCCAAAGTAGCCATTCCAAAATGGAGAGCTGCAGTAGAGGGAAGGCATCCATGCTGATTGGAAAAAGGGGAGGATGCATGTGAAGTTCTTGTACATGGGTATAACCTAAGTACTCAGTGGAGAGCTCTGTAGTGTGACAAAGTTACAATATGATAGAAAAACCTAATTCACACACATTTAGAAATAGACTCTACAAGGCCTATAGAATGGAGCCAGCAAATGAGTGATGAACAGCCGAGAAACACAAAGCATTCTCTCTGTGCATCGTGTTTTCCGATGATTTTCGAATAATGATGTGAGCTGTAAAGATCTTGACACGTAAGAATATCTTTACAACATCAAGCCCCTTTCAGAGCTTTCCTTAGCTCTGTGCAGTAATTACATTTATAATCCCTAAATATGATTTTTTTTAAAAAATAATCAATTCAGTCACATTCAAAGTATTTCAGAAATAATTTAAACCTTCTTCTGTTGTTGTATAATGTTAACTACATACATATATTAATTATCCAGTAATTACAATGAATAATTTGGTTTTTAATTAATAATTGTCCAAATAACTAAACATAAATCATCTTTATTTTAAATATTCTTCTCTTTCACAGCCTCCCCATCCCTCCATCAGTTCAGCCCCTCATCAGTCCCCACCCCTCAGTCCAGCTACCAGAACCTCGCCTCTGCTCCTCCTAGGTTTTCTCACCCCCACTTTCCCAGGCCTGGGTGGGGTATAGTGGGGTCCCCTCTCATCTCCCCTTTCCCAGGCCTGGGTGGGGGGGGTGTAGTGGGGTCCCCTCTCATCTCCCCTTTCCCAGGCCTGGGTGGGGGGGGTATAGTGGGGTTCCCTCTCATCTCCCCTTTCCCAGGCCTGGGTGGGGGGGTATAGTGGGGTTCCCTCTCATCTCCCCTTTCCCAGGCCTGGGTGGGGGGGCGTATAGTGGGGTTCCCTCTCATCTCCCCTTTCCCAGGTCTGGGTGGGGGGGGTATAGTGGGGTTCCCTCTCATCTCCCCTTTCCCAGGCCTGGGTGGGGGGGCGTATAGTGGGGTTCCCTCTCATCTCCCCTTTCCCAGGTCTGGGTGGGGGGGGGTATAGTGGGGTTCCCTCTCATCTCCCCTTTCCCAGGCCTGGGTGGGGGGGTGTAGTGGGGTTCCCTCTCATCTCCCCTTTCCCAGGCCTGGGTGGGGGGGTGTAGTGGGGTTCCCTCTCATCTCCCCTTTCCCAGGCCTGGGTGGGGGGGTGTAGTGGGGTTCCCTCTCATCTCCCCTTTCCCAGGCCTGGGTGGGGGGGGGTGTAGTGGGGTTCCCTCTCATCTCCCCTTTCCCAGGCCTGGGTGGGGGGGTGTAGTGGGGTTCCCTCTCATCTCCCCTTTCCCAGGCCTGGGTGGGGGGGGTATAGTGGGGTTCCCTCTCATCTCCCCTTTCCCAGGCCTGGGTGGGGGGGTATAGTGGGGTTCCCTCTCATCTCCCCTTTCCCAGGCCTGGGGGGGGTATAGTGGGGTTCCCTCTCATCTCCCCTTTCCCAGGCCTGGGTGGGGGGGGGTGTAGTGGGGTTCCCTCTCATCTCCCCTTTCCCAGGCTGGGGGGTTAGGGATGGCTCCCTCTGTCACTTCCCAGAGCAGGTGCTGGAGGGGCAAAGAGCAGAGGTACTGCCCTGTCCATGTTTCTCACAGGATGGGAGGAGGGAACAGAGCCAGTGCTGGCTCTGCCGCCGAGGGGGCTGCGGCTTCTTGCACCAGCGCCAGACAGGCTCCAGACCCCCCGACATCCCGTCACTCACTATAAAATCACAAGCCTTGGCAATACTGCAATAAACAAGCTGCACTTTGCTGAATGATTTCTGGGGGGGGGGGTCCCAGGGCGGCTGTGTCGTTCCCCCCTCACTAGGAGTCGCTTGTCTGTTACCCACCTCACCCATGGTTTGCTTCTGCCCTTGGTCTCTCCCAGGAGAAGATAGAGTACGTCTTCCTGATCATCTTTACCATTGAAGCCACACTCAAGATCATCGCCTATGGGTTTCTACTCCACACGGACGCCTACCTCCGAAATGGCTGGAACGTGCTGGACTTCGCCATTGTCTCTTTGGGGTAAAGGAGGGCTGGTTTGGGGTGGGGGGAGAAGGTTTTGTGAGACCATGGTAGGGTCAGTGTGAACAGGCCCGACGCCTGGAGTTTGATCGGAAGCTCACTGAAGCCGGTGGGAGCGTTTCTAGTGACGCCAGTTGGATGAGGCTCACTTACGTAGTTCTGGTGCCTTTTCCCACCCGGCGCCCTTCTGCCTGATACGACTTCCCTGAGCTCGCTCACACGCCCTCTCCACTTCTAAGTCCTCCTTTGAGACCTACAGGTTCTGCACACGGGCTGGCTTTAAATCAGAGCTGCGAGAATAACTGACCTTTCGATTCACTGGCCATGCCGAAAAATGGGAAAAAAGCCGCACCGAACCGTCTGGGCTCGGTCTGAGATGATGTTAGGGTCTAGCTGTGCTGGCAAGAGCCGTTGTGGGAACTTCCCCGGCCCTGCCTGTACAGGGTGAGATTGACTTTCCTTGCTTGGGTTTTTGTTTTGTTTTTTACTGTCTCTTTCCCGCCCTTTCCCCGCTCTTCCCTGTCCCACTCCCTTCCTCCCCCGCTCTGGCAGGCTGGTCACGGTGGTTGTGGAGCAGATCAACGTGATGCAGGGCGCACCGCTGACGGGGAAGGGCGGCTTTGACGTCAAAGCCCTGCGAGCCTTCCGCGTGCTGAGACCCCTGCGCCTGGTGTCGGGAGTGCCAAGTGGGTGAAAGCTGCCCAGCTCGCTGGCGGGAGGCTGGGGTCACGGCAGCTGCAGTAGGCTTCTCCTTCGCACGGGTCTGCGGCCAGCCCCCAGCTGGGTCTCAGCGGAATTCCAACCGATCAGCAAAGTCTAGAGAGTCCCCGGGCTAGTGCCCCTCGCTGAGACGTAACCCACCAGGACCCAGCATGCGCCAATCCCACCATCGCCTGTCGTGAAAGGAGCTGGTGGGTGTCACCCCAGTTCTAGGAGCCAGATGTCCCCATCCTGAGACCATCTCCCAAGGAGCTGGACTGCGGGGACTTGACCTTCCCCAATCCCTCCGGGGCCGCGTGAGGGGGCGCGGAGATGCTGGGATTGAGAGATTTCAGACACCAGGGCTTTCCTTCTCACGCACACACTCCTGGGACATGTAGGGACACATGCCACGGAGGAAGGATGGCCTAGTGGTTAAGACACCAGTGAGAGCTGGGCCCAGGTCCCTCCCTCCCTTCCCCGCCATGTGCTGCGTGGCAAAGTAGTTCCATGTGTCTGTGAGAGGCTGCAGTTCTGCCAGTCAGGAGGGGAGGAGGTGTGACCTGTTCCCCTTCTCTCTCTCTCTCTCTCTCTCTCTCTCTCTCTCTCCCTCTCGGCTGCAGGCCTGCAGGTGGTCCTGAACTCCATCATCAAGGCCATGGTGCCCCTGCTCCACATCGCCCTGCTGGTCCTCTTCATGATCATCATCTATGCCATCGTCGGGCAGGAGCTGTTCAAGGGCAAGATGCACAAGACCTGCTACTACATCGGGACAGGTCTGGAACGTGGGCGACCCTCCCACCTGCCGGGGGGGCAGAGTGGGGAAAGGGGAACGGGGCACTGCTGCTGTGGAGTAAATCCATCAGTGGCATAGGGAAGCCCAGTCCTGAGTGTCATCACTGGCTCTGCTGGCACAGGAAGAGGGCATGCCTAAATGGCATGGCTGGGAGGTGTATGGATTATCTGGGGGCGTTATATGGCTGTATGGCATGATGGGGAGGTGTATGACGTGGCTGGGGGCATTATATGGCTGTATGGCATAGCTGGGAGATGTATGGTATGGCTGGGGGCTTTATATGGCTGTATGGCATAGCTGGGAGGTGCATGGCATGGCTGGGGGCGTTATAAGGCTATACGGTGTGGCTAGGAGGTATATTGCACTGCACCAAAGCCCTCCTCTGGGTGGGGCCGGGGGCTGAGGCACAGGCAGCAGCAGGCTGTCCTTCTGTCCTCTGCTCAGCCTGACTTCTGTGCTTCGGTTTCACCCTCAGATGTCATTGCCACAGTGGAAACGGAGAAGCCAGCCCCGTGTGCCAGCACCGGCCACGGGCATCACTGCACCATGAACGGCACCGAGTGCAGGGGCGGGTGGCCGGGGCCCAACAACGGCATCACCCACTTTGATAATTTTGGCTTCGCCATGCTGACCGTGTACCAGTGCATCACCATGGAGGGATGGACGGAAGTCCTCTACTGGGTAGGTGCGGGCCTCTGGCCTGAGCCCGCTGGCTGTGGGGGAGGAGACGCTGGCACGCTCTTTGAACAAGAACGTGGCACTAAACGGATTGCGCTGGCCAGGCTTCCCAAAGGGTGGAAATCCCTCTGGGGGCAGCGAGCCCCCCAGACGCGGCAGCTACTGGAGAATGTAGCCACTGAGCGATGCGCCCCCAGGGAGAAGGTGACTCCTGCCGGTGCAGCAGAGTGGGCTGGCTGCCACGCAGCCGTCGGGTGGAGTGGAAGGTGCTGGCTTTCCCCGGCAGAGCCCCAAATGGTTTGAGCCCTGCCTACCCGAGAGACAGTCTCTGTCCAAGTACCGCTGAGACTCTCAAACTAACCCCACCCTTGCCTTAAAAGACAGGGGCCTGGTGGGAGCGATTCCTCGGATGGCTCCTCAGCTCTGGAGCTCAGTTAGAAGCGACCTTAAACTTGCCCTCCAAGCCATGAAGAATGGTAGGGGAGGAAGAATGGTGGGACGGCTCAGGGACAGGCTGGGGATTGCAGAGTTGAGTTCTAGTCCCGCCTCTGCCTCTGGAAAGCGCTTGGTGTGTTACCCTTCTGGGCATCCTTTGTTCTCAGGAGCGTGGGGTGAGGGCAGCTTGAGACACAGGTCGCTGGGCCAGCATCTGATGTTGTATCTGGTGGCTTTTAATAATCACCACCACCCAGTTCTGATACAGTGCTTTTCACCATTAGCTCTCAAAGAATTTCACCTTCGTTACCCACCCCACCCACCCACACACCCGGGAGGCAGGCAGGACAGTGTTGTTATCCCCATTGCACAGATGGGGAGCTGAGGCCCAGAGACTAAGTGACTTGCCCAAGGTCACACAAGGAGTCTGTGGCAGAGTAGGGAGTTGTTCAAAGCCTTAAACTAGTGCCCTAACCACTGGGCCCTTCTTCCTCCTAGGGGTTCCTGGGAGGAAGGCTAGTCGATGGGTAGGGACAATTCTGAAACCTGGGAGATCCAGATTCAATTCCCTGCTCTGCCACAGACTCCCAGTGTGACCTTGGGCAAGTCTCTTAGTAGTTCTGTGTCTCAGTTCCCCATGCGTAAAGACTGTGAGGCGCTCAGCTACTCCAGTAATGGGCTTACCTGAGCCAGGTGGATTTGATTCTCCCCCTGGAACTTCATCTGCCTCTGTCCTGCTCAGGTGAACGACGCCATCGGGAACGAGTGGCCCTGGATCTATTTCGTCAGCCTCATTCTGCTGGGCTCTTTCTTCGTTCTCAACCTGGTGTTGGGTGTGCTCAGTGGGTAAGGCGCGTGAGCTGTGTGGTGCCACCCTCCTTTCTCTCTGTCCCAGCAGGTGTCTATGCCCTGAGGGAGGGGCTGGGTCCTTATTGAGTTTGGGGATATGAACAGAGAGCCTGAAGGTTTTTTTTTTTACCTTTTTCTTCCCTTTTCTTCTTCCCTTCTTCCTTGGTACCTTGGCTACCAAGGCTATCAAGCCTGGTCTTCCCTTTTCTCTTGGAGAACTCTTTGGATGACTCAGGAATGTGGAGTGGGGGTGATGCGCTCAGCCCTTAATTGAAGGGATGGGATGGCAGAATTCTTAATACAGAGAGTTTCCTCCCCAGCCTTAACAACACCAGACAATGAACGCATTGTAATTATTCATTTGTATTGTGGTAGCACCTTCCAGCTCTCATCCTGGCCCAGGACCCCATGGTGCTAGGTGCTGTGCAAACACAGAATAAAAAGGCAGTCCTTGCCCCAACGGCAGGTTTAAATAGTCCCTGTAAAATTCCCTTCCCTTCTCAGTTACTCCTTGGTCCCTGCAGTGTCACAATCTTACTAGTCCTCGAGTCTTCCAGCGTAGACAAGACACGAATTAAAGCAAGCAGGTAAAATACCACGGAAAACAAACGCACCCTTCCTTTCCAGGCCTGCTTTATCCCCCAGAAAGGAGCAAACAAAGGCCACACCTGATGCTTTTCCCCCTTGACAGGTCACCTTTACTATGGAGAGCGTGGGAAAGGGGGCCCAGCTGGCAATCTCTCTGCACCCTCCAGCTGTGTGAGCTTCCCCTTTAGCTCTGACACTCTGTATGATTTCCTCAAGGCTTTCCAGGATTGGGAACTCCTCAACAGCAGCAGTGGGGACAGCCATTAGTGCTCCTAATGTTAATCTGCCCTCTTTACAATCTAGCTGTAGTAGTTGGTTCTGTGGTATCCTGTGGCAAGGAGTTCCACAGGATGATAATAAAAAATGAGGAATAGGGAAGCATTTCCTGTTATTACGTCTGTATTCCTCCCCCCGCCCCAGTTTTGTATTATATAACAAAGGTAAAAGGCAGGACTGATCCATTCTCAGTCTTCAGTTGAGTTAAAGGAGTAATTCCACTAGCTGGCAGCAGTATTAGGCTCTTATCCTCCCTGGGGACTAGCCACTAGAATGGGACGTGGCACACACTTGATGAGCGTGTCCCACGAGCAAGGTCTGGCTTGAAGCCACCCTCTTTCCATTGGCCTCATGCCAGCTGCCTGGGTTTGTTCCAGGGAGTTCACCAAGGAGCGCGAGAAGGCCAAGTCACGGGGCACGTTCCAGAAGCTGCGGGAGAAGCAACAGCTGGAGGAGGATCTGAAGGGCTACATGGACTGGATCACCCATGCCGAAGTCATGGACAGCCACCGGGCCAGAGGAGAAGGTACCATCCTCACCTGGGCAAAGCCAGGCAGGACACGCCCAGGCCTGGCTTCCCCCTAGCTTCTGGAGAATGGTTAAATCCTCCACCGGTGGGCGGGGATGTCTGTGGGATGGGCGGGGGGGGAAGGTGTGCACTGGCTACTAATTTACTCATTGAGGGAGGCTGCCCCTCCCTTGACATTATCCAGGTTCAAGGATTAGAAGCTGCTTCAGACCTGCCAGAGATGAAGAGTTTTTGGAGAGGAAAGACAGTCTTATGGCATAGGACAGGCCAAGGCCTTGGGAAACCTGCAATCTGTTCCAGGCTCTGCCACTGACTTACTGGGTGACCTTGGGCAAGTCACTTCACCAATCTATGCCTCAGTTTCCCCAGGTGTAGTGGGATGTACTAATACTTGCCCATTTTGGGCTGAAATTATTCACATTTGCTAAGGGCTTTGAGAGCCTTAAGTGGAAGTTGCTATAGAAGAGCATTATTGGCAAACTCCCCTTCCCTATTACCTCCCTGTTGTGCTATCACATCCTGGGCTGCTGTTATCTGCTTGGATATAATCCCTTGGCTCTTTGTTTACCCTGTGGGGCATTTTGCACAGCTGTGGAGCTATATGTAATGATAACAACTCTGAACTCCATCGCTGGTCCCCTGCTCTCTATTGCCACCAGTTACACTCCCATGGTGTCTAGTATCTCTCGGTTTCTTTGCACGTTACTATGCCCCCCCCAAAAACCCCTCCATCCAAAACTTGTTCTATTGAGTGTGGACATGTCTCTTAGGGAGTTATTAGATGGGAACCCTTCCTTTGCAGATGTGCTTCTTAGGGTATATCTCCACTGCAATCACTTTAATCTAGCCAGCTCGGTTACCAGAGCAGGTGAAGCCGCAATAGCCCCGCGAGTAATTATGCACTGATTTCACCACTCCAGTATCTGAGCTAGCTAGATTAAAGTTAACTCGGGTGTATCTACACAAGCTGCCATCACTGCAGTGTTGACATACCCTTCGCGTTCCCCTTCCAGATGTGCTTCTGGAAGGCTCCCCAGTGGGAATCCATTGCCAATGTCACCATACGTCTCTTGAGGGGTTTCCCAGCTCACTGCAGATCTCTCTCTTTCATAGGGATGCTGCCATCAGAGGAAGGGGGTTCAGAGACAGAGAGCCTGTATGAAATTGAGGGCATGAACAAATGGATTCTCTTCTTGTGAGTACACACACACATACACACACACACACGGTCTCTGTCTCTCTCTCTCTCCTGCCTGACCCCGACTCTCCTGCTATTGGAAGAGCTGCAGTTTTTGTTAGGGTGGGATACGCCATGTTCAGTGCAGCTCATGCAAAGGTGGATTTTGCTATGCCTGGCTCTGGAAAAAGGCTAGTTCAGGTGGTATCCCGCCTCTTCTTTTTGGGGACCATGTGTCAAGCTCCTCTCCACTATCCCTCCTCCCACCCAGCACATCCCAGGGCTCTGGGAACTGCGTGAGTGGTGTCAGGAAATCAAAGGTCATTCTGACCGATGAACAGGTGATGCCAGCGCACTCTTTAAGGGGCAATGTCCTCTCCAGAGCATGCACAGGACCGGCCGCCATGTGGAAGGGAAGGCATCTCATAGATACTGCGCTGGGCAAGCAGCCAGGACACCTGGGTTCTATTCCTTGGGCAAGTGCCTTAGTTTCACCATCTGTAAAATGGGGATAAATGAAGCACACTTCCCAAGGGCTTTGAGACAAGTTTATTAACGCACCAGCGTCTCCTCTGTTACTCTGGTGCATCCCCATTTGGCTTCATGGTGATTGAGTGGGGACTTTGACCCCATGCCAGTAATAGATTGGGATGGAGGAAAGGTGCTAGAGAGGGGCAAAGCAATATCCCCGCCCGCAGAACCCCCTCTCCTATGCGTTTGCGTGGGTCCCTAGGAGCTGGTGGGCCGGGCGCTTTGCAATGACTCTGCCCTCTGGGGCTGGGTGCTGGGGCCGAAGTCACCTTTCTTGGCCCGTCTCTCTAGCCGGCAGTGGAGGCGATGGAACCGCCTGTTCCGCAGGAAGTGCCGCGAGGTGGTGAAGTCCAAGTTTTTCTATTGGCTGGTGATCCTGATCATCTCGCTGAACACCCTGTCGATCGCCTCTGAGCATCACTGGCAGCCCGAGTGGCTGACCCGCGTGCAAGGTGAGCAGAGCGGCCCGGTGCTGGGGAGCACCCGAGGACACTGCTGGTTCAGCGCATCCTGCCCAGAGACATGAACACCCACATAGATACACATACACCAATGTACACATGTGCATGTGCCTGCGCACCACACACACACACACACACAAAAGTGCACGCACACAAGTGTGCCTGCGTGCACGTGTAGTTTCCTCCCGGTCTTGTGTTTCCCCTCCCCTTACATCCCCGTGCACAGACCCACCTCTTGCTGGGGTGGGGAAGGGAGCATTCTGCTGCCGCTGCTCAGGGCTAGTAGCTGGGCAGGTAAGTGTGAGTCAGCCTCCTCCTCCTCCCTGCTGCACTGCCCCGGGATCATAGGCTGGGGGAGAGGGAGGCAGCAGGGGGTGCAGGGAGAGGGAGGAGGAGGATGTGGTCTCACGAGCAGCTGCTAGTGGCCACCAGGGGATCTGCCGCCTCGGTCCAGAGCGCTGACCGGCCGGGTTCACTGCTTGCAGACAGCGCCAACCGGGTGCTGCTGTCGCTCTTTGCGGCCGAGATGCTGCTGAAGATGTACGCGCTGGGCCTGCGCCAGTACTTCATGTCCCTCTTCAACCGCTTTGACTGCTTCGTGGTGTGCGTCGGCATCGTGGAGGTTATCCTGGTGGAGATCAACGTCATGTCGCCCCTGGGCATCTCCGTCCTGCGGTGCATTCGCCTGCTGAGGATCTTCAAGATAACCAGGTGGGGGCACCTCTCCCCAGGGCCTGGGGTCAGGCAGTATGAGCAGGGGGGCTTGCACTGGGAGGCTGGGTTGTCCTTACCCCTTCTGAGGCCTCAGGCATGACCACAACTATGAGCTGCCAGAGGCTGAGGAAGGGGAAATGGTGAGTTCTGTGGCCTCTAACTGTGTGGCCAGGGTCAGGATACCTAGTGTCTGTTTACAGCTCTAGGAGGGGAGTGGGGTCTAGTGGTTAGAGCAGGGGGGCTGGGAGTCAGGACTCCCGGGTTCTGCCACAGGAGGGGAGTGGGGTCTAGTGGTTAGAGCAGCGGGGCTGGGAGTCAGGACTCCTGGGTTCTGCCACAGGAGGGGAGTGGGGTCTAGTGGTTAGAGTGGGGGCACTGGGTGTCAGGACTCATAGACTTTAAGGTCAGAAGGGACCATTATGATCATCTAGTCTGACCTCCTGCACAACACAGGCCACAGAATCTCACCCACCCACTCCTGTAATAAACCCCTAACCTATGTCTAAGCTATTGAAGTCCTCAAATCATGGTTTAAAGCAGGGGTTGGCAACCTTTCAGAAGTGGTGTGCCGAGTCTTCATTTATTCACTCTAATTTAAGGTTTCGCGTGCCAGTAATACATTTAAACGTTTTTAGAAGGTCTCTTTCTATAAGTCTTTAATATATAACTAAACTATTATTGTATGTAAAGTAAATAAGGTTTTTAAAATGTTTAAGAAGCTTCACTTAAAATTAAATTAAAATGGAAAGCCCCCCAGACTGGTGGCCAGGACCCAGGTAGTGTGAGTGCCACTGAAAATCAGCCCGCGTGCCGCCTTTGGCACCCGTGCCATAGGTTGCCTACCCCTGGTTTAAAGACTTCAAAGTACAGAGAATCTTTCAGCAAGTGACCCGTGCCCCATGCTGCAGAGGAAGGCGAAAACCTCCAGGGCCTCTGCCAATCTGCCCTGGAGGAAAATTCCTTCCCGACCCCAAATATGGAGATCAGCTAAACCCTGAGCACGTGGGCAAGACTCACCAGCCAGACACCCAGGAAAGAACTCTCTGTAGTAACTCAGATCACATCCCATCACAGGCCATTGGGCATATCTATGGCTAATAGTCAAAGATCAATTAATTGCCAAAATTAGGCTATCCCATCATACCATCCCCTCCACAAACTTATCAAACTTAGTCTTGAAGCCAGATATGTCTTTTGCCCCCACTACTCCCCATGGAAGGCTGTTCCAGAACAGATGAGCTAGGCATTATTCTTATCTCCTGTCTAACACCTGGCCCCAGGACCACATGGGAGACATTTGGTGAGGGCCTCCCCCAGCCAAGCGGAGATGAGATGATGGAGTGTCCCTCTTGAACTGAGCAGAGCATTCCCCTCATCACCCTGTCTCCCATTTCTGCTTGTGCACCCCAGCGGTGCCCCTCGACATAAGCAGCCTGTGTGCCTCTCCTCACGCTAGGTACTGGACCTCTCTGAGCAACTTGGTGGCATCTCTGCTGAACTCAGTCCGCTCCATCGCCTCCCTGCTCCTCCTCCTCTTCCTCTTCATCATCATCTTCTCCCTTCTGGGGATGCAGCTCTTTGGTGGGAAGTACGACTTTGAAGACATGGAGGTGCGGCGCAGCACCTTCGATAACTTCCCCCAGGCGCTCATCAGTGTCTTCCAGGTATGGGGCATGGGGTGCAGTGGGCATCAAGCCAGCTGGTCTAACGCATAGAGGAGGGGCTGGAGTCAGGATACCTGGGTTCTGGGGGACAGTGTTACTTAGTGGTTAGAGCGAGGAACAAAGAGTCAGGACTCCTGGGTTCTGTTCTTTCTGATCCAGTGGAATGGTTCTACCTGACCTGTTCTCTCACTCACCCCGTCTCCCAGATCCTGACTGGAGAAGACTGGAATTCAATCATGTACAATGGGATCATGGCTTATGGAGGGCCCTCCTTCCCCGGCGTGCTGGTCTGCATTTACTTCATCATCCTCTTTGTCTGTGGAAACTGTATCCTCTTTCTAGCCAGTTGGGGAGTAACAGCTGGGCGTTCTCTTGTCTTGTCCAGCATAGTCACGCCTAGGTTCAAGTACACAGTGGGGAAGGGCTATGGGGCTGGGTATGGTATGTTCAGACATCATAGTACCAGGAGTGGGGGAAATGGTGAAACAGGAGTGGAGGTTAAAAGGGATGAAAAAATCTGTTGGGTAGCTCTGTCTCATGGCTTCGGATCCCACTTCTCACACCAATGGAGGTTCACTGGTGACAGCCAAGAGGCAGCTGTCATGAGTACACAGAGGGCTCGTTACTGAGCCTGGGATTCTCCCCAGCTGCCTGCTTATGTTGCTTAGTGTCACAGCACAGGCTCTCGCTAAGCCATGGAAGGGACTCGTTCCTCACAAGGGGCAACCCCCACGTATGAGCATGCTCCCTAAGCTTCCTTAGCCTACCCCCTCTCAGATATCCTGCTCAATGTCTTCCTGGCCATCGCTGTGGACAATCTGGCTGAGGCCGAGAGCCTGACGTCGGCCCAGAAAGCCAAAGCCGAGGAGAGGAAGCGGAGGAAAATGTCCAGGTCAGTGCTGCTCCCTGCTGCTCAAAAGCAGGAACGCCCAGGGCTTGCAAATCAATGTGAGCTGCTGGTCTTGGGCATCATCTCAGCAGAAATTCGTTGTGTCTCTGCCGTGGCCTCACTCTAGGGTGACCAGATGTCCTGATTTTACAGGGACAGTCCCGATTTTGGGGTCTTTTTTTAATATAGGCTCCTATTACCCCCGTCCCGATTTTTCACACTTGCTGTCTGGTCACCCTACCTCACTCCCCACCTCTCCTTTTTGGTTTCCCCGTCCAGAAGTTACCCAGAGAAATCAGAGGAGGAAAAGCTCCTGCTGGCCAAGAAGCTGGAGCAGAAAGCCAAGGCCGAAGGAATCCCCACCACAGCCAAGGTCAGTGCTGCAACCCCACTGAGCTCATCTGGCCAAATGTCTAGGGGAACTTTTCCCGTCAGTTGAGGTGTACAGTACCGAGCAGTAATGTTTTCCCATTACTCACCCTGGTGTGCATGAAAGGTGGATAGCCGTAGCGGGGAGGGAGGGAGATTCCCCGGGGCCCATGGAAGGACTGGGGACAAAATCCTGAGCTTCAGCAGATACATCTCCGGAGACTTGTAGCAAGACAACCATTCCGTATGCACTGCAGGCCCGGATCATTCTTCCGACGAGTGAGCCTGTTTTCCCTGCCCGCTCCCAGGACTCAGGCAGGCGCGGAACACACACCCACACCCACCGCCCTTGTCCAACCATCCAGTGATCCTGGCACCCCTGCCTCGTGTTGCATGTTACTAATTATTTGTATTGCGGTAGCGCCTAGGAGCAGTGGTGAATTAGCCACTGGGCCCGGGGTCCCAGCCAACTGACCCCGGAAAAAAAATCTGCCAGCGGCAGCGAAAGCCTGGAGCTGCAGCTGCTGGGCGGGTGGGGCTGGGTAAGCCTCCACGCACTGACCCTGTTCCGTGGCAGAAGTGCTGGGTGAGGGAAGCCCCCCGCAGCAGCCAGACCCTGGTCCCACGCAGAAGCACAGCGGGTGGCGGGGGAAACCCCAGCATCCAGACCCCAGCTACGGCCTTGGGACTGAAGGAGCTCTCATGCCCTGCTGTGGCCCCAGGGCCATGGCACGGGACAGAGCTTCTCTGGCCTTGGGGCCGCAGTGCGGGGGGAGGCAGAAAGGAGCAAAAGGGGTTGTGGGGCTGCAGTGGGGGGGTGGAATGGGGAGGACCCTGGGTGGAACAGGGGCGGGTCCCGGGGAAAGGGGCAGAAAGGGGTGGAGCTGTGGGTGGGTCCACAGGCGGAAGGGGTGGAGAGGGGCCCCCCACTTACTTTAGCCCAAGGCCCCAGGGAAGCTTAATCCGCCTCTGCCTAGGAGCCTTGTGGGTCAGTGCCCCATTGTGCCAGGCACTGTACAAACACAGACCAAACAGATGGCTCCTGCCCCAATGGGAGATCGGGGGGAGCTCTCCTGCCTCTCGCTGTACAGCATTGTCCCGCTGCCCTGGGGAAGGCTGGCACGCAGAGCCCTGGCAGTGCCACGTGTGGTTTCTCCGGGATGCTCAGCTAGTCGCCCCTCTCTCTCTCTCTCCTCAGTTAAAAGTGGACGAGTTTGAATCAAACGTCAATGAGATCAAAGACCCCTACCCTTCTGCTGACTTCCCAGGTAGGGCTCTGGCTTGATCCTTGCCTCCAGCCGGAGAGACTGAGAGAGCGATGGAAAGGGTGGGGGTGGCTTGCAGAGAGAAATCCCATCGGAGGGCTCTGGTCCCAAGAGTGCAGCTAAGCTAGTGGCTTTTGTTTCCAGCAGACGTGGAACTGGAAGAAACTCTGTGCAGTTCTCTGCGGTGCTTGGTCTGTGTATGTGGGCGGGGGCATGATCAGGGAGTTCTAGCTCTCTCGGGGGGGGGGGGGGGGGATACCAGACTCTGTACATGCCTCTTTCATTGCTTGTGGTGTGTTACTTGCTTCACTGAGGGGCGAGTCCCGCTGCCCACTAGGGGGCCCACTAGAAGGCATAAAATGGGGGACCCTCCCACAGACACACTGAGATCAATGGGAACCGGGAGCTGGGTTTGGCCAGGAGGGTTTGAAGTCAGGTCGTCAGGGGATACCCCAGGGGTTTGCCCCATGGGTCTCTAATGGCAAGCAGCATCTTGCTCCACAGTGGGAGTGGGAGTACCCCCAGGAGCTGTGGGGTGCGAGGGGAGCCACAGCCATTCATCTAACTGTGGTGGCCACATTCTCTCTGCCTGGGATAAAAGGAAACATGGCCAGATGTCAGGTTCCTGATCCCTGCATAGAGGGTCAGAGTTGTACTTCTGACTCACCCTGCAGCTGGACCACAGGGGTCTCATCATCCCCAACTCCGGGCTCTGGATGGTTAAGGGAATAATCCCTCATTGGCTGCCCAGGACCGAGAGGGGCCAAGTGAACCTTCTCTACCTCTAAGTTTCAGCTTCTGCTACATTTTTTTTTTTTTTTTTTTGGCTGCCGATAAGTGAAGGACCCTAACATGCGAGCTCAAAGTGCCTGACTATGTTTCCCTCCCTCTGGCTGCTCCACAGGTGACGATGAGGAAGATGAGCCCGAAATCCCCCTGAGCCCTCGGCCACGCCCCCTGGCAGAGCTGCAGCTCAAGGAGAAAGCAGTGCCCATGCCCGAAGCCAGCGCCTTCTTCATCTTCAGCCCCACCAACAAGTACGTGCTGCTTCTCCTCCTCCCGTCTGCCAGAAACCCAACAGTGATCAGCGAGGATAGAACCTGGGATCTCCTGATTGCGTTACAGCAACTCCTTTAGCGATCATGGGCTGTTAGAGCCTCGGGAGCCAGCTGTGCCCACGGTACAAGCATGCAGGGCACACAGAGTGAGGGGGGTGCCGCCCCCGAGACTCACGCGGGGATCTCCCCAGGTGCACCACTCCCCAAGCTCTAACCTGGGCTGTCACTTAGCCCCTTGGAGCTGACAATGCATTGACTGCCGCCGAGCCGGCACAGGAGTGGAGTCTCAGCCTGCCTCCTCTCTCTCCCTTCCCCAGGATCCGAGTGCTGTGCCACCGAATCGTCAACGCCACCTGGTTCACCAACTTCATCCTGCTCTTCATCCTGCTCAGCAGCGTCTCCCTGGCGGCTGAGGATCCCATCCGGCCTGTGTCCTTCAGGAACCAGGTGCCCAGGATGGGCTGGTGGGGGAAGCACTTTGAGCCACCAGAAACGTGCAGCTTCAGGGGAGCTGCTTGCCAGGCTATTGCCTTGTGCGCAAGGAGAGTTTGGAACAGCGGCCTGGGAAGCAGGACAGCTGGGTTCTCTTCCTGGCTCTGAGAGGGAAGGGTTGTCTAGTGGTTAGATCCGGGCATTTGGAGATGGAACCACTGGCTTCTATTCCTGGCTATGGCAGAAGGGAAAGGGGAGCTCATGGTTAGAGGAGGAAATTCTGACTCGGGACTCCTGGGTTCTATTCTTGGCTCTGCAAGGAAGGTTGTGTAGTTCTAGAACAACGGTTCAGCATGCTGTTGTCTTGTGTCCAAGGAAAGTTTAGTGTGGGGGATGTGGAATCAGGAGTCTTGGGTTCTTTTCCTGGCTCTGGAAGGAAAGCCTGTTCCATGGCTACAGCAGGGGATTCTGGGTTCTCATTCCAGCCCTGGCACTAACTTACGTTGTGGCCTTGGGCAAGTCACTCCCTTTCTGTGCCTCACCATCCCAATCTGTAGGAGAGGGATAATAAAGCTGCCCCGTGAGGTTACATTTGTTCCCCGCTGGGAGCTGCTCGGCCCCTGTGGTGCGGGGAGCAGTAGGGATGCCCACAGAGCAGTACATTGCCCTGGGAAGCACTCGGAGACCCCACAAGTGTGAATGGAGTTATTCATCAGAACTCCACGGCTGGAGGTGGGCCATTGGGCAGGGTGCAGAGGTGGCACTGAGCATCCGCTCTCTCAGGCGCTCGGCTGGCTGGTTCTTGCTCACGTGCTCAGGGTCCAACCGATCACCATATTTGCGGTCAGGAAGGAGTTTTCCCCCAGGTCACGTCGGCTGGCATCTTGGTGCTGGGTGGTTTTGCCTTCCTCTCTGGGGCAAGGACCATCTGGGTATGTCTCAATAAAACCACTCCCTGCCATTGCAGGCGCCTGAGCCATTGGTGGGCCCTCGATCACTGGACTGCCGGCTCAGGTTTCCATGGAAACCTCAGCAGCGTGGGGCACACTGAGGTAAAATGGGACTGCTCTAAAAACGTGGAATCAGGACTCCTGGCGTCTGCCCCTAGCACTGCCTCGGTTTCCCCATCTTTAACTTGTCTTGGATTGTAATAGTTTGGACGTATAGCACCTTTCATCTGAGGACCCCAAAGCACTGTCCCTAACCTCGTTTTACACATTGGGAAACTGAGGCCCGGAGAGGGGAAATTACTTGCCCAAGATAACCCAGCGAGATGCATACAGAGCTGGAAAAAGAACCCAGGACCAGGAATTGAACCCAGGAGTCCTGGCCCTATATCGCCAGCATTAACCACTAGAACACTGACTGGTGAGGCCACATCTGGAATAGTGTGTGCAGTTTTTGGGCCCCCCACTACAGAAGGGATGTGGACAAATTGGAGAGAGTCCAGCGGAGGGCAATGAAAATGATCAGGAGGCTGGAGCACATGACTTACGAGGAGAGGCCGAGGGAACTGGGCTTATTTAGTCTGCAGAAGAGAAGAGTGAGGGGGGATTTGATATCAGCCTTCAACTACCTAAAGGGGGGTTCCAAAGAGGATGGAGCTCGGCTGTTCTCAGTGGTGGCATATGACAGAACAAGGAGCAATGGTCTGAAGTTGCAGTGGGGGAGGTCTAGGTTGGATGTTAGGAAACACTATTTCACTGGGAGGTGAAGCACTGGAGTGGGTTCCCTAGGGAGGTGGTGGAATCTCCATCCTTAGAGGTTTTTAAGGCCCGGCTTGACAAAGCCCTGGCTGGGATGATTTAGTTGGCGTTGGTCCTGCTTTGAGCAGTGGGTTGGACTAGATGACCTCCTGAGGTCCCTCCCAACCCTAATCTTCTATGATTCCATGAACATTCTCCCCTCCCAAAGATGGGAACAGTAGCTAGGAGTCCTGGCTCCCGGGCTCTAACCATTGGACTGCTGTGCTCTGCCAAGGATAATCCTAACTGCTGTGGGAGCTTTGAGGCTTAATTCATTAGTGTCATAAAGATGCTGGCATGAAAGCAGCAGTCACAGTACAAAGCATGTACCTATTATTGTTGTATTTATTATTAGCACCAGGTGTGCAGTTTCCATTCAGCGGGGCAGTGTGCCGTCTCGATCGGCCAAAGCTCCCGGTTGTAGGATGTTCAAATAACATCCTGTCTCACAAGTTACCAAAACCTCTGCCTGATTTTTATCTACAGGTTCTCGGATATTTTGACATTGGCTTCACCTCCGTGTTCACGGTTGAAATAGTCCTGAAGGTGAGTCAAACCCCATCGTACTGGAGACGGTGACACCAGCAGCGATGGGAAGCTGCTGATCGGGGCAGAGGCAGGAGTCAGCAGTGGCTGCAGCGAATGGCGAATCTTTGATTGAGGCTGCTGCTGCTGCACACTGAGGGTTCGCAGGCCAGTATGTGCCACTTACTGTCCCACTTGGGGGGCCTCCGAAGTACAGCGGGTCAGAACATTTTCCTCAAAAAGCTTTTCGTTAGTTTCACCAAAACTGAAATTTCTCATGGAATTGTGCTGATTTTGACAAAAAATCCTGCCCAAAAAAAAAAAATTCAAAACAAAAAAAATAAGGTTTGGAAATTTTCAAAATTTTGTTTAGAACTTGATGTCCTTTCTTCTTTCATTTGTACATTATTTCATAACATGGCAGGATGTTATTTCATAACAGTGCTTAATATGTTTCCTTCAATACGAACTAGCAACTACCATTAATGTACGCCCATAATATGCCCTATTACTGTGACATGTCATAATATAATAGTAGAAAGTAGGGCTGTCGATTAATTGCAGTTAACTCGTGATTAAATTTAAAAAATGAATCGCGATTAATCGCAGTTTTAATCGTGCTGTTAATCAATAGAATGCCAATTGAAATTTATTAAATATTTTTAGATGTTTTTCTGCATTTTCAAATATACAATTACAACACGAATACAAAGTGTACACTGCTCACTTTATATTTTTTATTACAAATATTTTCACTGTAAAGTGATAAATAAAAGAAATAGTATTTTTCAGTTCACCTCATGCAAGTACTGTAGTGCAATTTCTTTATTGTGAAAATGCAACTTACAAATGTAGATTTTTTTTGTTCCATAATTGCACTCAAAACCAAAACAATGCAAAACTTTAGAGCAGGGTTGGCCAACCTGTGGCTCCGGAGCCACATCCGGCTCTTCAGAAGTTAATATGTGGCTCCTTGTATAGGCACCGACTCCAGGGCTGGAGCTACAGGCGCCAACTTTTCAATGTGCTGGGGGGTGCTCACTGCTCAACCCCTGGCTCTGCCACAGGCCCTACCCCCACTCTACCCCTTCCTGCCCCCTCCCCTGAGCCTGCAGTGCCCTTGCTCCTCCCCCTCCCTGCCCCAGAGCCTCCTGCATGCCACAAAACAGCTGATCAGGAGGTGCGGGGAAGGAGCGGGAGGCGCTGATCAATGGGGCTGCTGGTGGGGGGGAGGCACTAGGAGAGGAGCGGGGGAGCTGATGAGGGGCTGCTGACGTATTACTGTGGCTCTTTGGCAATGTACATTGTTAAATTCTGGCTCCTTCTCAGGCTCAGGTTGGCCACCCCTGCTTTAGAGCCTACAAATCCACTCGGTCCTACTTCTTGTTCAGCCAGTCGCTCAGACAAACAAGTTTGTTTACATTTACGGGAGATAATGCTGCCCGCTTCTTATTTACAATGTCACCTGAAAGTGAAGACAGGCGTTCACATGGGACTTTTGTAGCTGGCATTGCAAAGTATTTATGTGCCAGATATGCTAAATATTCGTATGCCCTTTCATGCTTCGGCCACCATTCCAGAGGACACGCTTCCATGCTGATGCTCATTAAAAAATAATGCGTTAATAAAATTTGTGACTGAACTCCTTGGGGGAGAATTGTGTGTCTCTGGCTCTGTTTTACCCGCATTCTGCCATATATATCATGTTATAGCAGTCTTGGATGATGACTCAGCACATGTTGTTCATTTTAAGAACACTTTCGCTGCAGATTTGACAAAACACAAAGAAGGTACCAATGTGAGATTTCTAAAGATAGCTACAGCAGTCGACCCAAGGTTTAAGAATCTGAAGTGCCTTCCAAAATCTGAGAGGGACGAGGTGTGGCGCATGCTTTCAGAAGTCTTAAAAGCACAATATTCTGATGTGGAAACTACAGAACCTGAACCACCAAAAAAGAAAATCAACCTTCCGCTGGTGGCATCTGACTCAGATGATGAAAATGAACATGCGTTGGTCTGCTCTGCTTTGGATTGTTAGCGAACAGAACCCGTCATCAGCATGGACGCATGTCCTCTGGAATGGTGGATGAAGCATGAAGGGACATATGAATCTTTGCAAATGTAAATAAACTTGTTTGTCTGAGCGATTGGCTGAACAAGAGATAGGACTGCATGGACTTGTAGGCTCTAAGGTTTTACATTTTATTTTTGTACATAATTCTACATTTTTAAGTTCAACTTTCATGATAAAGAGATTGCACTACAGTACTTGTGTTAGGTGAATTGAAAAATACTATTTCATTGGTTTTTACAGTGCAAATATAAAGTGAGAACTGTACACTTTATATTCTGTCTTGTAATTGAAATCAATATATTTGAAAATGTAGAAAACATCCAAAACTATTTAAATAAATGGTATTCTATTATTGTTTGAGTGCGATTAGTCACGATTCATTTTTTTAATTGCGCGATTAATCACAATTAATTGTTTTAATCGCTTGACAGCCCTAGTAGAAATATTATTTTAATATATTTTACTTTAAAACTCAAGGGCAGCTGCCACTTAGCATGGATTGAAACATCTTCTCTTTTCTTTTAGATCAAAATGTCTCCTCTTTGTGTTGTAATGAAAGAGTTTGACACTGGAGTTACAATGCAAACAGGAGACGTTTTGATCTAGAAGAGAAGAGAAGATATTTCAATCAGTGCTAAGTAGCAGCTGCCCTTAAGTGCTTTAAAAATTCACAGATTAATAGTTTCCAAGGCCAGAAGGGACCCATTCGATCATCTGGTTTGACCTACTATGTGACACAGACCATAGAACGTAGAGAATGCCTTTAGAAATATATCCTCTCGATTTAAAAATTGTCAGTGGTGGAATCTCCACCACGACCCTGCGTAAATTTCTCCAATGGTTTAATTACCTTCACTGTAAAAAAATTTACACCTTATTTCCAGTCTGAATTTGTCTAGTTTCAACTTCCAGCCATGGGACTATATTATGCCTTTCTCTGCTAGACTGAAGCCCCCGTTATTAAATATTTAAAATAAAAACAATAGAATAATTAAACGATTGTCATTTTATGACACCAGTCATAGTAGTGCACGCAACAGCATGTCATGAAATAATCTAAAATATTAAACAAAAAAAAAAGAAATAAAATAAAACAAAATCTCAAAGTGTTCCAAAATCAACATTTTTCAAAATTCCCATTTCATGGGATATTTTGAAAAAAAAAATGTTTTTGTTCCAATCGGGAACAAAACCAAATGATGACGTGTCAAAATTTCCCACGAAACAGAAATGCCCAGTTTTGACCAGCTCAGCTCCTGAGTCCTGCCCTAGACAGAGCAGTTGGAGAAGGCACTGCTGGCCGTGCTATACTGTGGCTGGTTGGTAGCCCAAGGAAGCACTTGTTTAGTGGCTCTCAGCCCAATTCCTAGGCCACAGATGTCTGCGTGAGAAAACCACCATCACAATCAGCGGCTGGGCCAAGAACGGGCTGTGGAGAATGAACTCCCTGGAGAGACTCCTGTGGGGTGGGGCTGAGGCTCGCTGGCTTGGTGGTACATGATAAGCTTCCTTTGCTGTGCCTATTTTGTGGATCCAGAGAGGACTTAAGTCTCCAGGGCTCCAGTCTGGCTTTTTTCATGAGCAGCAGTCACTAAAAAGAAAGGTGATCAGAGGTGATCTGCCCCATTCCCATTAACTCCCCTCTGCTCCCCTTCAGATGACCGCATACGGCGCATTCCTGCACAAGGGGTCCTTCTGCCGGAACTACTTCAACATCCTGGATCTGCTGGTGGTTGCTGTCTCCCTCATCTCCATGGGAATTGAGTAAGCGCCCATTGTAGCAACAGGTCTGCCCATTCAGCAGAGGATAGGGCCATCTGCTGTGCTGCCATCTACGTTGGCAATAGAGACGTAGAATGGGTTAGGCCATTGGTCTGTCTAGCCAAGTATCTCGCCTGCAGCAATGACCAGTGACTGATGCTGCAGATGGTTGGGATGCACCTGGACAGATGCAGGGCTGTAGATGGAGGGCGGGGAGTAATTCCCTCCTGATCCCTGTGACAATCAGACTGTGCCCAGAAGCATGTGAGTTGGGTGATTCCCCTTGCATTAGCATTCATACACTATTCAGTGCCACAAAGTCATCCAGCTGCACTGTTGGGAGTAAGGAAATAAACAACCCCTGAGAACGGGGAGGAGAGGCGTATGCCACAAATTGGACACGCAAGGATTTTGTGGGCAGGCACCCACTTCAATCTGGAATTGCCTTCCTTCTTCCCCAAGTTCCCTCAGGACTCCTGGGTTCTGTTCCTCACGGCGGGTGGGAATGTGGCCTAGGGGCTAGGGCGCAGGACAGGGACGTCAGTGATCCTGGGGTCTAGGCCCAACTCTGCTACTGATGTACTGTGCAGCTCCCTGCCCCTTACAGGAATGGTGGGAAGAGCCCAGAAATCCGGGGCTGGCAGACGGCGCTGCCCTTGGGGAGCTCTGTCAAACCGAGCTGGATTGCTCTGCCCTCCTAGAACACATGACAGCCTGCCCCCGCCAGAGCACGGCTCCCGGCTTGTCCTCCTGCCCCTGCCGCTCTGCAGCCACTGGCCTGTCCCCTGCAGCACCCCTCAGCCTTCTCCCCCAGCACGCTCCCTCCTGCTGCTCTGCACCCCCCAATCTGCCCCTTGCAGCACACTCCCTCCTGCCCCTGCTGCTCTGCACCCCCCAATCTGCCCCGTGCAGCAAGCTCCCTCCTGCCCCTGCTGCTCTGCAGCCCTCCTGCCTGCCCCCCCTCGGCCTGCTCCCTGCAGCACATCCCCAGCCTGCCCCCTCCTGCCCCTACTGCTCTGCACCCCCCGACATGCCCCCTCCAGCATGCCCCCTCCTGTTCTGCAGCCCCCCCGGCTGTCCCCCCAGTCCACCCCCTCCTGGCGGGTACAGCTCCCCTGCCTGTGTTCCAGGGGCACAGGTGTTGGCTCTCCCCTGATGTGTCACTGCGGGCTGGTCTGGCTCTGGATGGTGTGTGAGGAGCTGATTTATCTGGCCAGGCCCCAAGCTGGCTGACTCACCCCATCTCCCCCTGCCCTCCCCAGGTCCAGCGCCATCTCCGTGGTGAAAATCCTGAGGGTGCTGAGAGTCCTGCGGCCGCTGCGGGCCATTAACAGAGCGAAGGGGCTGAAGGTGAGAGCAAGGCGGGGACAAGGGCCATCCATAGGGGGTGGACACAGCACCCCTCAGATCTGCAACAGGAATCCCGGGCCTGCCAGATCATGGGCCATCTGAGCGGGATCCCAGGGCTGCACTTCGCTCAGGCGACCTGATTTCACTCTCATCCGGATGTTTTGTTAGGTGTCTGTGAGCAGCTGGGAGGCAGCCCATTGGTATTGTACTAGGTCCCCCGGCTGCATCTGGAACAGCCGCTTCCCCTGCACACCGGTGTGGTGCCGGGTCCCCCATCCGTCTCTGGGAGGGCCGCTTCCCCTGCACGTCGATGTGGTGCCGGGTCCCTCGTCCATGTCTGGGTCGGCCGCTTCCCCTGCACACCGGTGTGGTGCCGGGTCCCTCGTCCGTGTCTGGGACGGCCGCTTCCCCTGCACACCGGTGTGGTGCCGGGTCCCTCATCCGTGTCTGGGACGGCCGCTTCCCCGATACACCAGCACAGCTGATACCCACACAGCAGGGTCATGATGCTGCAGGCCCGGCCCATCTCTGTATTGGCCTCTCTCTCTCTCTAGCACGTAGTCCAGTGCGTGTTTGTGGCCATCAAGACCATCGGCAACATTGTGATTGTCACTACGCTGCTGCAGTTCATGTTCGCCTGCATCGGGGTGCAGCTCTTCAAGGTGAGAGCCCGTCCCGGCCAGAACCCAGCGCTGGTACCCCCCAACCCTCCCTGTCCCGGGGAGAGCTGGGGTGGAGCTGAGCTCAGGGAAGCTCCAGGAAGTGGCTCCCCTTCGTTTCCTGTAAGAGAGGGGAGTCGCCCATTTCAGAAATTCAGAGGGAGGCCGAGGACCATCCCCTGCCACCCCCTTGGGGGTACCAGCATGCCGCAGGCAGAGCAAGGCAGTGTAGGCATAGTCTGTGCCCAAGCAAGGCAGCTCCATGGCCCAGTGGGAGTCAGCCAATTTGGGACCTCTTCCCAGCTTTGTTGCTGACCAGCCCGGTGACTTTGGGCCAGTCCCTTCCCCACCCATGACTCAGTTTCCCCACACCCGTTTCAGCTCCCCACCGTGTTGCAGGATCACAGGTGTTTCCTCTGACTACATGCGGCACTGCAGGCAGGTCTGTGCTTGCGCAGCTGTGCGAGTGGATGAGCTCGATGTGGCTCTTTGGCTGGAAGTGCTACGGGTTGCTGCAGCAGTGGTCTGGGCTTCGGGCCCTGCAGGGCTCCCAGGGGTTGTCCGTGCTGCTGACAGCGCAGGGAGAGTTGAGGGCTGGCACATCTAACCACCTCTAATGAAAGGCCCAGCTAGGATAGGGCCCAGACTCTCACGACCGGCACTAACCAGCCCCCTTTCAGGCTGGAATGAGCCGTGGAGACGCTTCCCACTGGGTTGAGGCCAAGCCGTGGGGTCAGGCCAGGATGTACTGCACTTGCCGGCAGCTGCCCTTGTCCTTGCTCCCCAGGTCTATCAGTCAGGCCCCCTGCGGCTCACAGTACAATCCCTGATTCTTCCGCTCTCTGCTTAAACCTAGGGGAAGTTTAACAGCTGTACGGATCCGGCCAAGATGACAGAAAAGGAATGCAGGTAGGCGCCCCTTGTCGTCACTGCATGCACATCGCAGCCAGAGCGCAGGGACCTGGGGTGTCACTGCAGGAGCGGGGACTGGTGGGGAAGGTGAGGAAACAGACCTGGTTTGTTTTCTCTAGTGCTCACAGCCTGTTCCCGGGAGCCTGCTGAGCAGAGGAGCCAAGGCGTGGGTCTCCATGCAGAGCAAAGCCTGAAGTACAGGGCAGTTTGCTCTAGGGGGCAGAGAGCCGAGGGTCGTGTTGAATGGCCAGGGCCAAGGAGGAGTTGGGCTCGTAAGGCCAGGCCAACGGCTAAGGCACTAGCATGGTTGCCAGGTGTCCAGTTTTCGACCGGAACGCCTGGTCGAAAAGGGACCCTGGTGGCTCCCGTCAGCACTGCTGACCAGGCCATTAAAAGTCCTGTCAGCGGCACAGCGGGGATAAGTCAGACTCCCTGCCTGCCATGGATCCTGGAAGCAGCAGCATGTCCCCCCTTTGGATCCTATGTGTAGGGGCAGCCAGGGAGCTCCGCACGCTGCCCCCGTCCCAAGTGCCGGCTCTGCAGCTCCCATTGGCTGGAAACCATGGCCAAGGGGAGCTGCAGGGGTGGTGCCTGCAAACAGGGCAACGTGCAGCCTGCCTGGCCATGCCTCTGCGTAGGAGCCGGAGTGGGGACATGCTGCTGCTTCTGGGAGCTGCTTGAGGTAAAAGCCACCCAGAGCCTACACCCCTGAGCCCCTCCCACGCCCCAACCCCCTGCCCCAGCCCTGATCCCCCTCGCACCTCCAAACCCCTCAATTCCAGCCTGATGTACGCTCCTGCACCCCAAACCCCTCATCCCCATCCCCACCCCAGAGCCCTCACCCACAGCTGGAGCCCTCACATCCCCCTGTCCTGATCCCCCTGTCCTGATCGCCCTCTGAACTCCTGGGCCCCAGCCCAGAGCCCCCTCCTGCACCTCAAAGGCGGCGGCCCCCTTGCACACCCTGAACCCCTCATTTATGGCCCCACCCCGCACCCCAGAGCCTGTACCCCCTCCCACTCCCCACCCCCTGCCTCAGCCCGGAACCCCGTCCCATACTCCAAACCCCTCGGCTCCATCCCCCAGCCCAGAGCCCCTCCTGCACCTCAACCCCCTCATTTCTGGCCCCACCCCAGCACCCACATCCCCAACTGGAGCCCTCACCACCTCTCACACCCCAACAGGTGGAAATGAGCGTGGTGGAAATGAGCAAGTGACAGAGGGAGGGATGGCGTGGGGGGGGCGCCTCGGAGGTGGGGCAGGGCAGAGGCAGGTCTTCTTCACTCATCCTCAGGAGCAAAAGATGGCAGCCCCCAGGCATGAGTGGCGGGTATAAGAGGCCAGAGGAGGCTAAGCCTCCCCAAACAGCCAGCCTGCCGCCTTTGGAGCACACCACCGCTGAAAGGGTGGGCGCCCCGTCTGTCCCCCCCCCCCCCCCCGCACCCCACCCCGAGCTCTCGCTCCCACTCGTCCTCTTCCTGTCCCTGGTCCGCTTGCCTGGGAGGGGATGAAGAGACACATGCACGCGCGAGGGGTGAGCGGCCGGAAGCCAGTGGGCAGGCAGGGGGATCCCAGGAGAGGGGGTGAAGAGGCGTAGGCGGGGAGGGGGATGAGTGGGGCCAGAGCAGGGGTGGGGCCACGGTCTGGGTGCATGCAGCCTCCCCAAATGGAGGAGTCACGTGCTGCCCCTACCCTTGGGGGTTCTGTCACTTTTGCAGGTCCCCTTTCAGACACCCTGATGGGTGGGGTACATGCCTGGGTGTATAGGGAGCTAGAGGGGTGCTGCCCTGGGGCATGAGTCTCCCTGGTTGTGGAAGGGCAGAGCTCGTCCTGGGCGGCAGGAGCATGTGGTGGGATTTGCCAAGCTGCTCCAGCCTGTAGATCCAGGCTGCCAACTAATCCCAGGTACTCCAAGGAGAGGCTCCAAGGGTGGATCTTGGTGAGGCTGCTGGGCGGGTTGTAACCCTGGAGTTTGCAGGTGATCCTTCCTCAGCACACCCCGATTGCACAAGTGCTGATTCCTGTTATTGTCAGAACTCGCATACTCTGCCACGGCGCTTGTCGCGACCAGCTCTTGCCTCCTGCAGCGGTGAGTTCCCCAGGTTGGTTTGGTGAGATAGTACCGTGCTCTGAGCAGCAGGGAGTCTTCAGGAGGTGGGCATGGGTGTGTCATGGGCAAGGGGATGGGAGAGTTTCTGGGCCCAGTTCCCCTCTTGCTCACCCCTCATCTGTAAACGTGGCGCCGCCTCCCGTTCCAGAGGCTACTTCATTGTGTACGTGGACGGCAGCCCCACGCAGCTAGAGCTACACACGCGACAGTGGGTGCATAATGACTTCCACTTCGACAACGTCCTCTCAGCCATGATGTCGCTCTTCACCGTCTCCACCTTCGAGGGCTGGCCGGAGTGAGTCCACCGGGGAGGGGGAGCACGCAGCATGGGGGCCGGGCACTGTGCCAGGCTGCACAGGGGAGATCCCAGCACCCCTCTGGCACTGCTGCCTGGCTGGGGAATGCCACGAGGGGACTTCTCCCGAAGGTGGAGAGAGGGGTCAGACCCCCCCACCCCAATCATGGGCACAGAGGTGCCAGTACAGTGAAAGGGGCTGCAGCTGTCTGGAATGTCCTGACCGCTCTGCCTTAGCTCAGCTGGACCGAGGCCCCTCCCTGGGCAGCCTGATAAATTGCATGCTCTCTGCTGCCTCCCCACAGGCTGCTGTACAAGGCCATCGACACCCACACTGAGGACATGGGCCCCATCTACAACTACCGGGTGGAGATCGCCATCTTCTTCATCATCTACATCATCCTCATCGCCTTCTTCATGATGAACATCTTCGTCGGCTTCGTCATCGTCACCTTCCAGGAGCAGGGCGAGAGCGAGTACAAGAACTGCGAGCTGGACAAGAACCAGGTACTCCCCGCGGAACCTCCCCCACCCTGCAGAGACCTCCCTCTGACCCCCCCAGTCTCCTCCCACCCCAGCCCCCTGACCTGGGTAACCCCAGGTTCCAGGGACACCCAGGCTCTGGGTGCGAGGAGCCAGTGGTACCAGAGCTAGGTGCCAGGGTGACCAGGGCCTGGACGTGGCTGAGCATGTGGGATGAGTGCCAGCCAGACGAGAGCTGGGGTGCCCAAGCTGGGTGTGAACTAGGCAAGACTGAGGTGCAGGGGACCCCAGGCAGGTGAGGCCGGGAGCCCAGGCATGAGGGTGTGTCCAAGCTGCAGAGGTGAAAGACGAGACCCCCTGTTCTTCTGGGCCTCTCTCTGTCTGCTCTTTGACACCTTCACTGACGCATCCAGGCTTGGCCACCACGCTGGGATCCCAGGAGGGTTCCCGTAAGCCAGGCTGCACAGGCCACTGACTAGCTGTGACGGAGCGAGATTTACCACCGTGGTGCCTCTTGCTGGCCTTTCTGGAATAGCTCAAGTTCTTCCATAGGGCGGCCTCCTCTGGTGGTGTCTCGCTTGCCGTTACTCCTGCTTTGCTGTCTCCACCGCTCTGTGACCCGCGTCGCTCCCCGGACGGTGGCGTCCTCTTCTGGACAGTCCTCCACTGTCTCCCTCCCTTTCCAGGGGACTGGCAGTCTGTCATCCAGCCACTCGCCTCAGTGGCCTGCTGCAGTCACCAGTCTAATCCCTTCAGGTCCAGCGCTCCCACTAGGCGACCCTAGGCGGTTGCCTAGGGCGCCAGGATTTGGGGGGCTGCCTCCAGCCTCCTGGCTCCACGGCTGAGCCGGGGGGTGCAGCTCGCCACGGCTGCTTCCTGCTTCCCGGCTCCACGGCTGAGCCGGGAGCCGGAGCTGGGGGTGCGGCTCACGGCAGCTGCCTCCTGCCTCCTGGCTCCACGGGCAGGGGTAGGCTGCCAGCCCATTGGGGTGGGAGACAGCCGCCTTGGGGTGGGGGTGGGGGGGGACTGGCTGCCACGGGGGGGGGGCATGCAGGGCTGGTGCAAGGAAGTTTCACGCCCTAGGCGAAACTTTCTTGCACCAGCCCTGAGTCCTTTGCTCCAGGGGCAAACTGCAGTCGGTGTGGGCCACTTCTCTCAGGGCAAGTGGTGGGGGCAGCCCTGGCACCTTGTCTGCCCTTCCTCCAGGCCTCAGTCTAGCAGTGGTCAGCCAGAAGCTCCTTCTGCTCTGCTACCCTGCCCAGCACTGCTCTTGCCATGGGGCTCCTAGGCAAGCCAGTCCTTCTCCCTATTAGGCCAGGGGGAGACTGCCTTCTGCTCTGTTGAGCAGCCCTTTATATATGGCCCCTGCTGGCCCTGACTGGCCGCTGCAACAAGCCACCTCCTGATTGGCTCGCTTAGTGAGCCCTCCTTTAATTGGAGGGTTCTGCGCAGGCTCCCTTTGGCCTGCTTTAACCCTTCCTCCCTGTGTGGGGCAGCCCCCGACCACACTCGCATATTGGCTATGTGGGAGCGGCACCTTTTCGACCCTTTGGGCTGCAGTGGGGGCCTGCCCCAAGTCAGTAGGGTGACCAGACATTCTGATAAAATCGGGACTGTCCCGATATTTAACTCTCTGTCCCACGTCCTGACCGATATATGATTGGGACCCCATTTGTCCCGATATTGTAGGGCTGCCAGGCCTCCGGTTGGTGCAGAGCTGGCAGGCTCCCTACCCAGACGGCTCCACGCAGCTCCCTGGAAGTGGTAACATCTCCCTCTGGGTCCTAGGCGCAGGGATGGCCGGGGGAGCTCTGCGTGCTGCCCCCGCCATGAGTGCCGGCTCCGCAGCTCCCATTGGCTGGGTACCATGGCCAATAGGATCTGCTGGGGCGGCACCTGTGGGTGAGGCAGTGCACAGAGCCACCTAACCGTGCCTCTGCCTAGGAGCCAGAGGGAGATGTTGCTACTTCTGGGGAGCTGCCAGAGGTAAGCTCTGCCCGGAGCCCGCACCCCTCCTGCACCCCTGCCTCAACCCTGAGCCCCCTCCTGCACCCAAACTCCAGCACCAGCTCTGTGACCCCCTCTTGCGGCGGGGGCTGGAGCCGGGGCCGTGTGCCCCCGACCCGCAGCTAGTAGAGGGGGCTGGGGCCAGGCACCCCCATTGCAGCTTCCTAGGGCTGTGCACCCGCCTTCCCCACGGCTCCGGTGCGCTCCCCCCCACATGTGTCCTGATATTTTATTCTTGAAATCTGGCCACCCTAGAAGTCAGTGACTGGTGGTGGCCTGCCAACAAGGGGTGGCGGTGAGCTTGGGAGCCACCTTGGGAGTGAGACCTGCTGCTCCCGTTAAGAAGGTGCAGAAAATGCTCCCACCATTGCACACTGACCTTGCAGCTGGGCCCCAGCCACACCCCATGAGGGACATCCGGCATTCCTAGTGGTGCTAGTCCCCTCCACGGCTGTCATGCAGGATTCACGCTGCCCCCTGTGCCCTCTCCCCCGCCCAAGGAAAGCTAAAATATGGCTCTATATGGCCCATTCCTGCAAGGGGCTCAGGCTTCCCACACAGACTAATAATGAGGGGGGTGAAACGAGACAATCGCTTCGCTCTCGAATGAACTTGCACCGAGCAAAGACAGAAGCAGCCAGTGACCTGGGGGTGAGCCGCTCTCACAAAGCGAGTCCTGCATCTGAGACCTCTCCGTCCTCGTCCTGAGGAAACCTACCCGACACCTTCCACAGACGAGCCCGGGAGCTTCAGTTCATCGCTTTGCTGAACAATAAAATCGTGGACTCCACAAAGATACTGGCCGGTGACAGCCACCTGTAACCAACTGTCAGCGACGGGGCTGTGGGCGGTCAGGCCTAGTGGTGGCACCGGGAGTTCAGCCTACTGGTTAGAGATGGGTCCAGGGAGGGAAAAGCCTAGGAAACGAGCCGAGGGTCAGAAGCCAAATGCCAGAGTCGAAGGGTAAACTGGAGTTGTGAGCCACAGGCTCGAAGCCAGAAATTTGGGGATCGAAGCCAGAAATTTGAAGCTGGAGGGGAGCAGAGACTGGAACAAGGGCATGGTACCCGGTAAGCAGCCGCTGATCTGCGGTGGGGGCCAGGCTTAGACCAGTCAGGGGCTGTGATCACTCTGTCAGTTCCAAGGTAGTGCAGCTAGGCTCACTGATTGCTTTGCAGCAAAGTTGGTCAGGGAGCAGGCCAGCAGCTGGTCCTAGCTGGTCTGATCCCTGACAGCACCCCACTTCTTTTAGGATCGCCTCCCTGGAGCTCTTGGGCCGGGTTTCTTGGGGAGCCATGGTGTAAGGCATGCAGGAAATCCAGGGCATGGAGGTGTTCCAGGGATTCCCACAAATGCTCTTCTAGGCCACATCCCTCCCCAGCACTCAGCTGTTGGAGTCGTCCCCGGACTTGGCGGGAGTCCCAGATCTGCTGGCCCTGCCCAGTTATTGGCAGAGTGGGAGGAGTTGCATGGGATGGGAAGGGATTCTCGGTGAAAGGTTTCAGGCGGGAGACTTGGAACAAGGGGTGGATCTTGAGGGATTCTGGCAGCTGCAATCAAAAGGTTACCGGGTCAAGTTGTTCCGTGATCACAAATGGCCCTAAGGACTTGTGATCCAGTTTCACAGATGGATGGGTGGATCCCAGGTCCTGATCACCTGGGGTTGTTATGGGTCTCATGGCCCAATGTACAATAGGGTGACCAGACAGCAAATGTGAAAAATCGGGACAGGAGGTGGGGGGTAATAGGATCCTATATAAGAAAAAGACCCCAAAATCAGAACAGTCCCTATAAAATCAGGACATCTGGTCACCCTAATGTACAAGAACAAAGGGAGTTAACCCAGGTGACCTGGGCCAGAAGGGGCCAAGAGCAGAACGCTCAAGCGATTGCTGGTAACCGTGCACCAGGGCAGCCAGGAGTCAGAAGGGGCAGAAATGTTTCATCACAACAATTGTCCGATGGAAAATGCTGATGCTGTTGAAAGCGGGTGCATTTTGATGAAATATCATTTAGAACCCCTCTCCCACAATGAAGCGTGTTGCTAATGTGAGGAATGTTTGGGGTTTTTTTAGTTTGATTTTTCATTTTGAAACAAACCGTTGATTTAAGCTGACAAAGCTCGAAGGTGGTGGGAAACATTCCCGTTTTCTCAGAGCAAAACATTTCGATCGGCCCTAAACAAAACTTTCGTGTCATGGGAACTTTCTAATTTTTTTGTTTTCAGAACAGGGGAAAAAATGTTGAAAATCACAGGATTTCCTGCGCAGTGAGAAATCTGGTCTGGCCTGGCTCTGCAGGGGGGAGGGGCAGGGAGAGGAGCTGGAGGTTTTACAGCTGGGAGTGTTTCCTAATTGCCCACGGTGCCACCTCTCCTCCACGGGCATCAACGCTCGACCTTTTTCCTCCTCTCGCCCCCAGCGCCAGTGTGTCCAGTACGCGCTGAAAGCCCGCCCGCTGAGACGCTACATCCCCAAGAACTCCTATCAGTACCAGGTCTGGTATGTGGTGACCTCCTCCTACTTCGAGTATCTCATGTTCTTCCTGATCATGCTGAACACCATCTGCCTGGGCATGCAGGTGAGGATGGAGCAAAGCTAACGCCCTTGCTGTTGGGTGGCAACCTTTGATCACTGTCCATGGGGCATTGGGGGGGGGGGAGGGGTCCGAGACCACCCTGCTCTTGGCAGCAAGCCATCAAAGTGAGGCTCAGGCTGGGCCACTGGTCGGGTGCCCCGGATATCTGGGTTTGGATTTTGGCTTGGGATACTTCTTACAGTTCAGCAACACTGCTCCAGGGAGGCCCCTCCTATGGAAAAGCAGGGGGTGCTATAGGTGAGGAGGGAGGGACAGTGGCACAGCTGTGTGTGAGTGTGGGGATGCCCAGGGCTAGGAATCAGGAAGATCTACAGAGCTGTGGGGCAGGACCCAGAGCTGGAACAGGGAGGGGGCTATGGGAAAGGACTTAAACACATTGGCAGAGCTGTGTGTGGAATGGGGGAAAGCATCACAACTTCTGCTCACGTTCTTACTCTGCCAGAGCTCTAGGTTTGTATGTTGGTGTCAGGCTCTCACATCTGGTCCAGAATCTGAGACCCCAGCCCCATACTTGCTCCCCATAGCCCAGTGGGCTAACCTGTGCCTCTTCCTGGCTCCCCAGCACTACAACCAGTCGGCAGAGATGAACTACATCTCGGACAACTTGAACGTGGTCTTCACCATCCTCTTTGCCCTGGAGATGTTCCTCAAGCTCATGGCCTTTAAAGCCAAGGTAAATGTGGGGTGAAAGCCTGGGGGGCATGAGTCTGGAGAGGGGTGCTGGGGGGGTGCATAACGTGACCGGGATGTGGGCAGCCGTGCTCAGTGGTTGGAGCAGGAGTTGGTAGCCAGGAGTCAGAGCCCAGGGTCAGCACCGAGTTACCTGGGGTGAGACAAAGCAGGAGCTGCCACAACCACGGGTAGCCACTGGGCTGCTGCTACTGCTGCTGGGCTTAAGAGCTTGTCTGCTGGCTCTTCCCACCCCTCAGGCGCGGTCTCCTTAGGCAGTCTGCTGCAGGCCAGCTGTGCTCGTTGGTTTGCCTGGAGCCTGGCTCGGCTGCAGACTCCGATTCCTGACTTGGCGGGGGGGGAGTCCGGAGGGGGGTCCAGGGGGCGTGAATCTGGAGGAGGGCAGGGGCTCACCCCAAGCAGTGGGCAGGGCATTTCCTTCCCGTGCGGCGTCCCGGGAACACAATCCCCTCGGAGCCTGGGGCCCCAGAGAGACCCGCTCACGCCCAGTCACTCGCCTGGACAGTGCCACTGAAGTCGCCTGGGTGAGGGCTGCGGACTGAGGACCTGGCAGCTCCTGAGGGGAGGAGCTGGGCCAATCCAGTCCCCCCGATCCCGTGCCCCCTTCCTCCAGCTACCTGCTCGCCTAACACCCCCGCCGTCACCCCGCTGCTCTCCCTGTCCTGGGTGTCTCTCCAATGGGAGTGGGAGGCGAGTGGTCCTCCCTGGAGCTCTTCTGACCCCCCTCAAACTAGGCTTGTGTGTGAGCGGCCCTGCGAGAGCCCCTGAGCCTCCTGCCACCACAGCCGCTGAGCCATGTGAGAGGTGAGGCAGAGCCCCCCTCTCCCTCTCTGCCCCGCCCTGCAGGCATGTCCCCGATGCCCACTGAGAGACGGCCGATCACCTCCGCAGTCCCCGTCGATGTGCCCGGAGGGGAATCCCTCCCCTGCCCGACCTCACGAGCGATTCAGCCGCTGCTCCATGGGCTTCCTTGGCGTCCAATGGTCGCTTTTCCTTGAACCCCACCAATGTAGACTCTGCCAGCCCTCGGGGGGTAGAGATCCCCAAATGCAGATGATCCTCTGGGAACCGAGCCCCCTCCAGGTCATCCGTCTGAGTGTAAGGGATAGTCACAGGTTGTCTTGGTTGTCACTGGTTGCTGTTTGGGTCAACCAGATCCATGCCCACCGGGCACTTACCCAGTGCAAGAACAGCCTCGCACAGCCTCCTGCAGCCTCCCCCTGTCTTCCCTGTGTGGTTGTAGTCCCGCTGCTTGTGACCCGTACGCAGGGATGTGGGCCGGGGCAGGTGCACTGCAGGGGATGTTTCCCATGGCAGCTCGTTAGCCACAGGCCTCCCCTGTACTCACGAGGCGTGTCTTCCCACCCTCCCAGCCCTGACTCGAGCTCCCCTGATGGACAATCACACTGTTGCCGGGCCTGTTGGGGGCTGGGGGCTTTCCTTCCCTGGCGTGCCGAGGACTGGCCCAGAATAAGCATCGGCACCGATCAGCTGGGAAGGTCTGACCCCAGGAGCTAAGTGGGTGCTGGGTTCTGCCGTGCCAGCGGATAAGAGTAGACATGGAATTCGCTCAGGGCCAAACCCCTACATAGCACAGGGCTTGGCACGGTATCTGTAGGGAGGGCGATCTAAATCCAAGCTCTGCAGTGCTCTCTCCATCTCGGGGCATGGGGAGCAGCCTGGCCCCGCTGGCTGTGTCCCGCGTGGGCGAATGGAGACCCTCCCCCGGCGCGGTGAGTGGGGCAGCTGTTTGCAAGGGACAAAGCGCGCCGCGCTCAGGAACGGCAGGTCTCCTCCGCAGGGAGTTGATAACCCCCCAAAAGGAATCTCCCCTGCCTGACCCTTGGCTTCTTCCTTTCCTTTCCCCCTGTTTGGCCCCCGTGTCATCCCCCACAATTGCTCTCTCTAATCTCAGGGCTATTTCGGCGACCCCTGGAACGTCTTCGATTTCCTCATCGTCATCGGTAGCATCATCGACGTCATCCTGAGCGAGATCGATGTAAGTGCCGCGGGGCGGGGTGGAAATGTGCCCGAGAGCACGGGCAGGACAGTGATGTCACGGCAGTGACGACCTTGGCAGGCTGCCAGCGTCCCACTGCCACGTGGGAGGCCCGGGTTCCCGCAGGACTGTGCGGGACACCGATCTGGCTGGCGGAGCGACCTGGGCCGGGCAGGAGGAGAATGGGGCAGGGGCGTGGGCATGTGGGTTAACCTTCTCCTCTCTGTTTAAGAGACGGTGCTGACGGGATCTCTCCTCAGCCATTACACAGCCGTGGTGGACCCCTCTAGCCTCAGTGGCCCTCACCCCACCCCTCCTCCTGAATCTGCCTGTGGAAACTGCCCTTGTCCTGGGACAGAACCAGAGCTCAAGCTGACTCCGCAGTGACGTATGCCAGTACCCCCCAGAGGCTGCACCCACACCGTGCCCTGCCCATGTTCTTTAAACACATGCCCAGATGGCTAGTAATCAGCTCACTTGGCCTGAGATCACCATAGAGATGGCTGAAAGGGTTCCCCTTGCCTCATGGTCCCTATAAGAAGTTTCTGCCCTGGGTCAGGCACTGTTCCAATGACCTGCTGCGTGTGCTTGGAGTGTGTCAGTGTGTGTGACGATTGCCACATATACCCAGTGCATACTCTGTATATGTGTGCCTGTATATCCAATATACACCGGAGTATATTCGGTATATACCGTATGCATGATACCACACGTGTACGCTGCAGTGTGGATGTACAGAGCAGCCTGCATACAGGGGCATTGTCAAAGAGGCGTGCTGGAACTGCACTGAGCATTGCTGGGAGCTGTGTACCTGGTTGCTAGCACGTGACGCGGAAACCGGCCCCATACACACATCGGGTGTGCGGTGCATACAATAGACCCAGCTGCAGTTGTAGAAGTAGCTCGAGAAGTGAACAATCCAGTGAGGTTAGCACATCCTCACTAATAAAAAGGCCCATCCGGTAGTCACTGCAGAGTGTCCCCGCGCTCTGTGCTGTGTCCCAGAGTAGCACTTAGCCGTTCCCCCGCATCTGGGAGCGAACCATCGGCAAGGAGATCCGGCCCAGAGGAGATGAAATGTCATCCTCTCCTGTTCTCAGGCACAGCTTCCCAGCCCCAGTGCTCACCAGTCCTGCATCTCTACAGCCCCAAGGAGCCCTCTGGTTGGCTCCATTCTCCTGGGGCGACTGCACTGGCTGTCTCCTCGCTGAGTAAGGTGCCGAACTCCAGAGAACAGGACTCCTCAGAGCCTCCCGGACAGAGGAGGCTTTAATGACCAGCATTGTGTCAGCCCCTCTGCTTTTTCACCATTCCCAGCCAGCACGAAGGAGAAACCCGTTAGGGAGCTTGCAGAGGTCCCCAAATTGCCTGCTAATTTGGGCAGTTGCCAGCTGCTGTCAGGAGTTCCAGGCAGAGCAGCAGCTACCAGCCCCGTTCCCTGATCACGGAGCTGCCATCGAGTGGCTCTGTGCCCACGGAGTGCTCTCCATCTGCCCGAGGGGCCTTGGAACACTTTCTGGGCGGCTGTGTCCTTCCCAGCAGTTCTCAGCCTCGAGGGCACCTGGGATCCTGATCCCATTGTTGCTTGGGACGGGATCTACTGGATCCAGAGGGGAGCTCTGGGCTCCCCCTGGAAAGAGCTTTGCATTCATAGAATCATAGAATCTCAGGGTTGGAAGGGACCTTAGGAGGTCATCTAGTCCAACCCCCTGCTCAAAGCAGGACCAATCCCCAATTTTTGCCCCAGATCCCTAAATGGCCCCCTCAAGGATTGAACTCACAACCCTGGGTTTAGCAGGCCAGTGCTCAAACCACTGAGCTATCCCTCCCCCCTCGCTCCCTCAGTTGGGCAGCACCAGTGCCGCATTGCCCAAATCACCCCACATCCCCTCCTCCAACAAGAGACATCAGGGCTGGCTTTTGGTCTCCTTCCAGAGGGTTCACTTGGCCACCCCAAAATCCACCTCCCGTCATTTTCCCCTTGACATCGCTCCCACGCACGCACCTTGACAGCCCCCCTCCTGGCCACAATTGGAGATCCTCTCTCTGGCCACCAGGAGCTAAGGGACCCAGAGGAGAACTGAGTTCTAGGGACCATGCTGGAGGTTTTGGTTAGGGAGAACTAGGCTTTGTGAAGCTGGGCATGTAGCTGGAGAGCATCAACCCCACCCGATAAGTACTCCTCTCTGCCTGCCATTGGCAGCTGGGGTGTCTGGGTCATTGCCCATCAGGGTATGTGTTTGCACCTGTCTCACCCGGAGTCTGTAGCCTTGTCTGCTCTGGACCGCGCCGGCACTAAGCATAAGGAGACTGAGCGATTGCTTAGGGCCCCAAGCAGCTGATGGGGGCTCCCTACTGGCTTTTTTAGTATGTGCTGGGGGGGGCCCTCAAAATGTTCCTGCTTAGCCCAATGGGCTAGCACTGCCTCTGGCTCTGGAATGCTGCTTCCTGCCCAAGCACACAGACCCTTGGAGCGCCGTGTTTTAGGGAGACAGCACTCTCACGAAACTCTGCCAACGGGGTCCCAGTGGCGCCACTGGGACGGGCCGCCCCCGTGTTCAGGGGCGAGGTGAAAGTTCACCAGTAACAAAGCCATTCCTGGCAGTTGTTTTCTCCCAGTAAAATTTTAATGCTGGTTTGCAAAGTCTGTCCTCTCTTGCTTTCTCTCTTCTTCCTTTCTCTCTCCTCTCCTATTTCTGTGTACTGCTGTTCACTGACTCGTGCAAAATGGGTCAAAGAAGCCCTTTCCTGAGTCACTCCGGCACTGATCCAGCAACACATTTAAGCACATGCAAGGAGTCCCATTGACTGCAATGGGACTTGAAGTTAAGCACCGTTGCTGGATCGTGCCCTGTGACCGTGATCCAAAGCCCACCAAGTCAATCGAAATACACTTGTTGACATCACTACACTGTGGATAAGGCCTTACGAGTGAAATTCACTCCTGCACACAGGCCCAGCAAAGGGCTAGACACCGCTTTGGCCTGGTGTGATGATGTAAGTGGTGCTTGTAGCTGTATTTCCAGCATAGGGGAGAACTGCACCCAAATGGAGCGCCCTAGCCGGGGAATGGGAATAGCTAGAGCTGCGGATATCTGCTTTCTATCCGCGGACCATTTTGCGGATTGGATGTGGATACAAATTTTGTATCCACGCAGGGCTCTAGGAATAGCTACACTCTAGGAATTAACGAAGTCTGCTCCTTGAGTTTAGCCTTGCAAGTGACTAGAAAAATGCTAGTGAATATACAAAGGAACCGACGCAAGCCAGGCGTAAGGTCGTCGAGAAAGCGTCCGCACGAACTGCCGCATCCGTTTACCATCGCACCTTTGTTAAACTGGTGCAGCTTTGTGTGTGCGTAGGCTGGACCATTGTGATAGAAACCCTCTTACTCAATCCTGAATGGTGGCTCAGCCTGCATCCTCACTGAGCAGTGGGCGGGTTACCAGCCCGAGCGAAAGCAGAACTGGAATTTGAACTATGGGCCAGGACAGGCCAGCTAGCCCGGATGTAAAGCACCAGCACACTTTGGTGAGAGGGTTTTGTGTGTGGACAGGAGCCAGGGTCGGGTCAACACCCGAGAAGGAGCCTGCATTAACTTGGTCGTGAAGACGAACCCTAAGTGACTTAGGAGCTTAAGTCTCATTTTCAAAAGTGGCTCAGACACCTGGGAGCGTAAGACCTGCTCTACACCTGAAAATGTAACTGTTGCGTATGTTGGCTGGAGGCATGAATTTTTTACCAATATGTAGCTATACCAATGCCAATATAAAGCTGCCATCTACTGGTATTCCCATTCCCATATGGGAATAGCTGTCCCTGTATAAAGCACTTTCTACACCAGTATAACTGCGTCCACACTAGGGCAGGTTGTATTGCTCTCTAACTAGCCCAGAATGGTTCAAGCACAACAACTTTCTAGTGTAGACAAGGCCTGTGTCTCATTGAACATCGCTGGGGGCTTAGGCCTTTAAGTTGCTCTGGTACTTTTGCAGATGTTTCCCCTAGTGTCTATCTTTAGGTTCCCAAGTCAGAACATTTTCTTTTCCAGCCTTATCCAGCTTAATATTTCCTTCAAACTGCCCTGGGGATGGGTCTGGATTCAGATCTGCCTTATTCTGTGCGTTAGTTTTTGGGCCTTCCTACCCTGTCTTCTTTCTGTCTCTCTTTCTCTCTGTTTCCCATCTTGCTCTTCCCTCCATGGATCTGTGTCTCTTGTCTGGCTCTCTCTGGAACCCAGCTGCCTGTTTCTCTTTCTCTCTCTGTCTCTCTTTTGTTTCCTGCCTCTCTGACAGTTTCTCTTGCTGACTCTCTTGTTCTCTCGACAGACGTTTCTTGCTTCCAGTGGCGGACTGTACTGCCTAAGCGGAGGCTGTAATGGCGTTGTAAATATCAGCTGCATGTGCTTGCAGTGGGTCTCTTTATTTTTCTTCCCCTAGTTGTTTCTCTTCTGCACTCGGCTGCTGTGTTTGCGTGGATTGCATGGTGTGAATCCAGGGAGCTGCTCTGCAAATGCACAGGGTGACTCTCCCATAGCGGAGCGGGGGTAGGAGCTAAAGACACCAATGGTCTGGGAGCGAAACACACCCAGCCTCTAGGAGGTCTTCTTACCTCACATTGAAATGTGATCTCCATCTATCTATCCATCCACCCCTCCCTACCCCCCCGACCCATCCACCCATATTGCACTTTTCTTCTATCAATCCACCCTTCTTCCATGAAATACAGCAAAACTCAGCCAGAGACAGAGCCATCTAACTAAGGTTGCATCTGGCTGTTGTATAGACAGGACGGCTGTTCTACCTGCTCATTGCATCATCTAATGCAATGTTATTTTGTAGAAGGTCTCTCCCCGCAGCTGTATGTGCACAGCTGCTTATAATGTGATTTGGTGTAATTGCAAAGATACGTTTCTCGAGCCTTCCTTTCTCTGCGGAAGGTTAGTTTTCCTCCTGGCCTGACATTGCCTTGGGCTCTGGGTTCCCTCAATCCCTGTTCGAATGTGTATGGTACAGAGCCTGCACTGGTGTCAGTGGTAATTGATCTCCTGGTGATGGACAAAAATCAGGAGTCCCAGAAGCAGGGCTCCCTCTAATTTTTCCCACCCACGTGCGGAATGAATTTTATTATGTGCACCAGTATGGAGGTGATGTGTGACACATCACTTTCATATTGGTGCATGTAACAAAATTCGTGGGGTGGGGGTGGGGTTGAGGAGTTCGGAGTGTGGGAGGAGGCTCAGGGCTGGGGCAGAGGGTTGGGGTGCAGGGGTGTGAGGGCTCTGGAGTGGGGCTGGGGATAAGGGGCTTAGGGCTGGGGGAGAGGATTGGGGTGGGGGTGGTGCCACAGCCCTGGCAGGTCTGGGCCGCAGCTGGGTCCGGGCCGGGGTAGGAGCGCCCTGGGCGCGGCTGGGTCCGGGCCGGGGTAGGGGCGCTCTGGCTGCCGCTGGGTCCGGGCCGGGGTAGGGGCGCTCTGGCTGCCGCTGGGTCCGGGCCAGGGTAGGGTCGCCCTGGCTGTCACTGGGTCCAGACCTGGGTAGGGGTGCCCTGGCCGCGGCTGGGTCAGGGCCTGTGTAGGGGTGCCCTGGCCTCCGCTAGGTCCGAGCTGGAGTAGGGGCGCCCTGGCCACCGCTGGGTCCAGACTGGGGTGGGGCGCCCTGGCCGCGGCTGGGGCTGGGCTGTGTAGCAGGTTGGGGGCTGGGCTAGGTTGGGGCGCCCCTCCCACAGCCGCAGCAGGTCCCTGGGCTAAATAGGCTGTTACGTGGCTGCGCAGCTTACAGGGAACTTAGGCAGGCGATGTTGTTGGAGACCTGTAGGCAGCCTTTGATAGCCGGCACCAAGGACGGAGGCTGGGAGAGGCAATGACATTGCTCTTGACTGGTTCCCTCCTTTAGATCCCAGGGGGCAGTTGCCCCGCTGTGCTGAGAGCTCTCTCAGGCGGTTTCCATGCATCCCCCGCTCCTGGTTAGCCCGTGTGTAGCCGCTAGGTATTTAGATGGCAGAGGGTGCAGTGCCCCCAGGATGTGGATGGCACATGGCTTGATGGCTCAGGCCCAGGCGAGGCTTTCCCAGGTCTAGCCAGGGCAGAGGCCTGGATTCGAGACAACGCTGGATTTGAAGAAGTGCTGAGTGCTCCATGTGGCACTTGTGCTCCTAAGTCACATAGGCCCTTTAACCCCCCGGTGAAGCCCTACATAGCCGATTTCCTAGCCGCCTCCAAAACCGCTCCCCATGCTCCACCCCAACAGCTGAGATCAGCTGAGACAGGCCCTGGCAGCCCCCAGCTTTGAATGTGGGGGAGCAAGAGTCTGGGCATCCTTAGTGGTGGGCAGGGGCCCTGACTCTGCAGTTTCGCTCCCCTCTTTGGTACAATGGGGCCCAGGGCTGTTAGGCATTTGCCCAGGTGCTGGCTAGTTTTCTTTGGGCTCGGGGAAATGCCGAGTTCTTTGGAGCTGGCAGTGTGTCACTGAGTCAGGTTACTTGTGCAGGTGTTTAGAGAGTGAGCAGAGGCAGCCTCAGGGAGGCCAGAGAGGGCAGTTGCACTAGCCGTGGGATGGTGGAGGCTGGGATGCGATTTGGGGCCGAGATGGAGCTGGGGCAGGGATGGTGGCAAGCTGATTTTTCAGACTAGGAAGCCTTTGGAGAGCAGAATTAGGGACACTTCACTAAGCCCCCCTGGATAAACCCTTTGCCGAGCTCCCCCCATAGCGAGCCAGCCCCTGGGCTATCAAAGAGAGGCAGCAGGGGTTTCAGTGTGGCAACCTGGAGCGACTGGAGATGACCCTGCTGTTTTTGCTGGACCACTGTCTCTGGCACCGGCACCACTGTGGTGTTAAGGCCTGGTGACCAAATGTCACTATCCCCATTGGGCCACTGGAGAAACTGAGGCACGGAACCGGTCAGTGATTGGTCCAAGGTCACCCAGCAAGTTGCTGTGGAGTCAGGATTAGAACCCAGGACTCATGGCTCCTTCCATCAAGCGTTAGGCCACAGCTGCCTTGTGGGGAGTGGGATCTTGTATTATGATCGTCTGGTCTCATGCCCATGACATGTGTCTGGCGCATCCCCTCTGCTGAATCCAAGGAGCTGTACATACAGGCAGGTCAGGTCTCTGCTCCCCCCTCTGCCCCACACCGCCCAGTGAGTCAGTGTGCCAGCCACAGCAGCTTTGCCCCACACGCTGTGATCCTGGCTGATCAGCACTATGGAGTGTTTGCTCAGCTTGTTCCAAAAGTTACTGGGAGCCTTTGATCAGATGCAGACACCTGGGGCTCCTGGTGGGGAAGGCAGCGGGTGAGCTACGGGGAAGACGGGGTTAGGGTTCTAGCTAAGGAGATGGAAGGTCCAGGTTCAAGTCCCTGCCCCAGGCTCCCTGAGGCAAGTCACGCTGGGCCTCTGCTCCCCGTCGGGCCCTAGCCCTGCCCAGCAGTGTGAAGACTGTGATCTGTGAATTGCTGATGAGAAGAGCTCGGAGGCGTTATTACTGCAGGTCCCATGCCCAGGGATGCACCCGCCGAGCAGCGTTTGGCCACTCGAGCGGGTGTCGCGCTGTCAGTTGTGCATCTGTGGCCCCCGTCGCAGAGCGGAGAGTTCCCACGCTTGCCAAGAGCTTTTCTTTCCTGATAGCCTCCGTTGCTGCACGTCCCCCTTGGAAGGGCTCCGATCCCTGCTTCCCTCCAGACTCACAAAGACTTGGGGCAGCAATATCGTCTTTCGAAGGTCTCCCCCACCCTAACCCACCCTATTCCTTCCCTCCCTTCCTCCCACCTGGCCCTGGTTGCCCCCACTCCGTGGCCCCAAACCAAACATGCACAGCCAGCTCCAACCCTTTCCCCCTGTCGTAGACCTGCTCTCGGGCCCAGTGTGGTGGGAACCAGAGCCCCAGGTGAAGCAGGAGGGACTGGAGTCCATCATGTAACCTTTGCTGGTGGAGCTGAGCATGGGGGAGGGATCCTCTCTTCTGGATTATCCTCGCTGGCATGTACTGACTTGGTAGTACTCCTCGACCCTCACTACAGCATGCATCTCCCCTGAGCTGGCCCAGCGAGTGGGCTCACTCTAACACACATAACACCCAAGAACCCTGAGCGGGGCTGCAGAGCTGGGAGATGCCTGGGCTGTAGCGGTGAACAGTGGGGGAAATGCCACCAGTCCCGCCCAGCGGTGGCTCCTCCCTGTGGCCGAGCAGCCCCGAAGAGCTCAGCAGGTCTGCTGGGCCTGCTCCCACCCTCCCCTCCCTGGGGCTTCTGTTCCCGCTGAGCGGCTAAGGGGCGTGCTTTGCCTGCAGGATTCTGCAGACAACACCCGCGTCTCCATCACCTTCTTCCGACTTTTCCGGGTGATGAGGCTGGTGAAGCTGTTGAGCCGGGGGGAAGGAGTCAGGACCCTGCTCTGGACCTTCATCAAGTCCTTCCAGGTGCGTATGGACCAATCCCCAGCGTGGTTGGGCAACTGGCTTTGAAGATGGGACCTTCAGCCCCAAAGCACAGGCCTCTACTGCTCAAGAGCCCCATTAGCCGGTAGCAGCAGCAGGCTGTTAACCTCGATCTGGACCGGTCACTAGCTGGCACACACTTGACATGTATGTTACCCAAGCAGCTGGGAGTTCAGGAGGAATCAGGAAGGGCTTCCCAGATGCTCATTCATACTGGTGTCAGCATGTCTCAGAGTCTCAGTTGGCCCCATATTGACCAGACCAGACCAGTAAGATCACCAGCTCCCTTGGGCAGGAACTTCAGGACTGGAGGGGAGCTGGAGGTGCTCTCCAGCACCTCAGTCGTACGCACCTGTTTGTGCTGAGACTGTGCATGTCCCTTTCTCCCTGCCCCCCCCCCCCCGCCAACCCCCCAGTGCTTGTCCCAGCTGCAGAGGCAGGGAGCTCCCTGGGTGAGCGACAGCTGCAGGAATGCTGGAAAATGGGAGTTTTCAGTGGCAGCTTCCAGCCCCAGCTGTCAGCAGACAGCCTCACTCTCCTGCCCGCTGCCCCGCTGGACCCCTGGCTGGCACCAGAGCTTGGTAGCTTCAGCCCGGAGAACTCCTACTCCTAAAGCCGGCGGGGACAGGCTGCTCCCTCTCAGCTCCACTCCCATGTGAGCCCCGGACCCTTTGTCTCACAGGCCCTGCCCTACGTGGCGTTGCTGATCGTGATGCTGTTCTTCATCTACGCTGTGATTGGGATGCAGGTAAGGAGGTGGGGACAGCACTGGGGCCCCGGCTGGCAGGGCGTGGGAGAGCCAGGATCCATGGAGCAGGGGTCACCCCTCGGGAGCTCCTGCCGCACGACAGATACAACCCCGCTGCCTTTCCGCCGGGGGTGGGGGGTCTCAGAGTGCTCTGCAGTCACTAGTGAATCAAGCCCCTGCCAGGGGGAGATCACTGTTATTATCCCCATTCCGCTGATGGGAAAACTGAGGCACAGAGCCATCAAACTCCCCCTGCTTCACACAGCCAATCAGTGGCAGAGCAGGAAACCCACCTCAGACCCCTGACTCCCAGCATCCTGCCAGGCCAGCCCTTTCCCTGTGGTTCCAGGCTGTTGGATGGAAAGGAGCCATCGGGAGCAGTGGTGAGGTCAGGAGCGGGCACGTGGGGTGGAGGGTAGCGACGGATGCCTGTGGCAGAGCGTTCCTCTGCAGGACAGCTGGGACCTGAGCATGTCATTCACAGATGTTTGGGAAAATCGCCCTGGTGGATGGAACCCAAATCAACCGGAACAACAACTTCCAGACCTTCCCACAAGCCGTGCTGCTGCTCTTCAGGTCTGTGTAGGCCCCGCCCCTTCCTCATCCCACCGCATCCCTTTCCATGCCATCCCCTTGGGGTGCCTGGGACAGCCAGCCTGGAGCCATTTTTAATGCAGAGACACTGCTGGGGGAAGCCAGCCTGACTTCCTTGAGGAGCGAAGACCCCAGGCTAGCCCCTCACTCCCACAGGTCATTAAAGGGCCCCTCGTGTGTGCCATGAGATTGCATGGGATCACAATGCACCAGTCCATGGTGGTGCAACACAAGGACCTGGGTCTCCATACACGGAAGCAACAATGAGGCGTAACCATCATGGCACTGTCAACCTGGCCATCCCCAGGAGCCGAACCCAGCACCTCCAGAGCTGAACATGGAGCTTGTGCTGTGGGGCTACGATTCAGAGCCTCAGCGATATTTAGGCATCGCATGCGGCCCCTGAAATCGGCGGCATCAAAATACCTTTGAGGAGCTGGGCGTAAGTCCCTCAGCTGGCACAGGCTCGTCCTAGCTGCTGGGGACCTGGCACAGGGGGGAAGCCTGGCTCGCTGACCAGCCAGTTACGGCTGCAACAGGTTGCAGGGAAAATACACTGTGGGGTCAGGTTGTGGCCCGCGTGTGCCTTGGGGCCCACACTGGGCTCCCCAGAACTCACCCAAAGAAGACGCATGAGCCCTGTTGGGGGTGCCTGCAGAGCCCCAGCCCATCAGTGGTGTCTGACTCACAGGTCAGAGGTCAGCCGGGCGTGGTGCTGGATGCAAGGCCAAGCTGGAGCAGAGCGGGTGGGAACATTTTAGTTTTCCATCACCCAAAGACGCCGTTGGCCTGAAATTGAAAAGTTTTGGGGGAACGTGTTGATTCCTGATGGCAACGTTTCCAAACGATTCAGATCAAAACGTTAAAAATGTTTAATTCCTTGTAAGCTTAGGTTACGTTTCTATGCTCCACGTTTCCACGCTGTGGAAATGAAGTGGTGCACTCACATTCGATGTTTCAGAAATGAAATACTTTTGAATTTCCAGTCCACTGTACATTTCAAAATGTGGATTTTGTCCCCTCTGAAACTGGTATAAAAGGAAGTGTCAGAATCCCCCATGGGATGGAAACTGTTTCCTTACCAGTGCTAAGAAGGGCTAAGAATAATAAATACAGTCTCTGGTGTTTTTCAGTCCAACCATCTCAGGAGTGTTTTATAAACATCGCTTGTTAAGCCCCCTCCCCCTTGTGAGTTATCATTGTCCGAATGTAATGTTATAGCAGGAGAAGTGACTTCTACTGTTGCATGGTGAGCCAGTGGCAGGGCTGGGAATAGAAACCAGGAGCCGTGACTGTCACTCTTCTGTTCTAACCGCTAGACTTCACTCTCCTCCCAAATCCAGGGATTGAACCCAGGAGTCCTGACTCAGTACCCTGTTTTAACTGCTGCATCGTACTCCCCTCCCCGAGCTGGGGCTAACACCCAGGAGTCCTGACTCCTAGTCCCCCGCCCACCCACAGCTGGGACTAGAACCCAATAATATTGTTTCTCGGCCCCTGTTGTAACCACTAGATCCTGCTCCCTTCCTGCTAATCTCATCCCATACTTCCTGGGCAGGGCAGCCCTTCCCTGCAGAGCCTCGCTAGCATTCTCCCTTTCTCCCTAGGTGTGCAACGGGCGAGGCCTGGCAGGAGATCCTGCTGGCCTGCAGCTATGGGAAACTGTGTGACCCCGAGTCTGACTTCGTTCCAGGGGAGGAGCACACCTGTGGCACGGGCTTCGCCTACTTCTACTTCATCAGCTTCTATATGCTCTGCGCCTTCCTGGTACGGTCCCTGATTCCAGATCCCCTTGTGTTTAGCTCTGGGCCCCTTCATTGTCCTTAACAGGAGAAGGGTGAAAGTGGAGGCCATAGGATTGTACCAGCCGGGGACCAGCCAGAGAGCTAATGCGAAGGCTTTATCCCATGAGCATTCCCGTGGCACCCCAGGTCCTGGCAGCCCCAGAGCAGTCCAGACAGGGTCTGAAGGGTTCAGCGTGTTCTGCATTGTGCAGCTGCCATCCCCCGTTCTGCGAGGCTGGGGGTACAGCATGCTTCATTCGCCAGTGGCAGCAGGAAGGATGGGAAGAAAAACCCCAGTGCTGCTCCAGAAATCAGTCGCCAGGAGGTGCTGTCCTCCACCCGCCAGAGCCCACCCCATGGTAAACCTGAGCTCCAGTGAGCCTCAGGGGGCAACCTATGGCAATGCTACCGAGCCACCCATAGTCACGTGGGAGGAGTTGAAATGAATAGGCTGCCATGCGGATTGAGGACAAAAGTCAGCATCTGTCTTGCGGAGGCGAGGGGAGGATTTGCCTGTGGTTGTCACAGGTTTCACCAGCGGGGGATGAAATATTTCCAGGGAGCTAAGGTCTGTTCCCTGCTCGCTGATAGCTGCAGACTCTGCTGTCTTCAGGAAACCCTCTCTGCCTGGCCCTCCCTCAGCCCCTGCATGGGGGGATCCATCCACTGAGTCTTTTCACCCTCTTTTTTCAGCCTGGGATCCTGGGGGGCACATGGGTTGGGTCTTGCTCTGGTGAGAGCGAGGCACGTAGAAACCACCCTCTAGTGTATTCTCCATGCAGTAGTTCTACTAGGCTGGCTGTGAGACGCTCTTCAGATTGGACTGGCTACCCATCGTGTATCGCTGTAAGGTCAGAATTCTCCCTAATCCACACGGCAGGCCTGGTCCCCACATGATGGGTCCCCCAGGGAGAAGAACGAGAATGTCTGAGCCAGGATATCGGAGTTGAGATGTAGCAGGCAGGTTGGAGAGGGGAATTTTGTACTAAGTGTGTCATGTGTCAGAGGAGACCAACCAGTAGCCGTTTAGAGCACAGGGAAGATAGTGTGCAGCTGCCATTTTACATAAGCCCTTCACATTTGGAGACCCCACGTTCTGCCCTCTCTGGTGCATTGTGGGACAGATGCTCAGCTGACTTCAACGGGAGCTGCTTTGCGCCAGCTGAGGATCTGGTCCCCTTCACGTACCGTACGCTCATCTCTTGCCAGATTATCAACCTCTTTGTCGCCGTCATCATGGACAACTTTGACTACCTTACACGGGACTGGTCCATCCTTGGTCCGCACCACCTGGACGAATTCAAAAGAATCTGGGCAGAATACGACCCGGAAGCCAAGTGAGTGAGCGCTGGTCTGTGGCTGGCCTGGGCCTGAGTGGCAGCCAGGGAGGCCAGCGGATTATTTCCTTAAAAGGCTGAGGGACGTTAGTACAGCCAGAAGGTGCTGGATTGGTAGCCTGTGGGACTGAAGTCCCCTGTTTATCCACAGCTCAGCCATAGCACGGGTAGCGTCAATACCAAGGGCTGTGGCAGATTCTCCAGCGCTGGCAATTTTTAAATCAAGCCTGTATGTTTTTCAAGATGTGCATTAGTTCAAAAGGAATTATTTGGGGCAAGTTCTCTGGCCTGTTATACAGGAGCGTTGACCGGTTCTGTTCCCCGCTCCCCAGAATGCACAGGTTCACAGACGGACCCTTGAGCTTGAAGGAGAATGTCGTTTCTTCACTGCTTCAGTGAATGATCTGGCCACCGAAACAGGGCCCAACAGGGTTAAGCCCAAGCGCACCCCCAGGGTCAGGTGCTCGCCTTGAATACATTGTTACAAAGTTATTCATTATGTAGTGTATAAACACTTTCTGGCCTAGCCGAGATTAGTTTGCTAACTCAGTTGTTTACCTGATCAGGTTGCTGACCAAGATGTTCACCTGATTGGACTGCTGATCCAGTTGTTAAGCTGATCAGGTTGCTGGCTCAACTTTTCACCCAGCTGTTCTCCCTTCCTGCCAGACAATGTCCCAACACCAAACATATACATGCTGCATATCACATATCCTACGAGGAGGTCAGACTGGATGAGCACAGTGGGCTCTTTTGGTCTATGGCTCTAAAGCCCTGCTGAGATGATCATCCAAGGTGCTAGTTATAATGGTGGCTTTCCGAGACCTATTAAGAACTGGCCTGAGAAACACCAACTCATTTAACGCAGGTCCCCAAACTGCCCCCAGCTGGATTCTAGACTTGGGAGCTTTCCTGTCCCCTGAAGCATCCAGCCCCAGTGACATCTCAGCACTGTACAATGTACTTCTGCAATGGCCGGCAATATGAAACCCCATAGGCTCCGAAATTATCTGCCTATCTACGTACTTCTCTGTCCCCCCATCTCTGTAGTGCCTGGGGGACTCACCTACCTTAATGAATTTACCCTCGCGACAGTCTGCAGCAGGGAAGTGTCCGTGTTGGAGATGGAGAAACTGAAGTACAAACAGACTTAAAGCCCAGCTTTTTCAAGGTTTCTGGCATTGCTGCATTGAGTTTTGCAATGCCTACTTGATCTAGGAGCCTAAAGTTCATTTTCAAAAGAGATTTAGGCACTGAAGAGCCAAAAATCCCATTGCCAGCACCTATATCCCTTTGGAAATGAGCCTTTGGCTCCCAAATCAGTTTGGTGTTGCATCACTCAGAATAGCAACGTCTGATACTGTTAAAATCTAGGCCTAAGTGACTTCCCCAAGGTCACACAGACAGTCAGTGGCTGACCCAGAGATCGGACCCTGAGCTCCTTCCCCCACAAGCCAATTAACCCCCCACCTCCGCCCAGAGTTTTCAGTTCTACCACTGGAGCAGATGGGTAAAGCACAGCTGTCTCTTGACTCCTGCAGGGGAAGAATCAAACATCTGGATGTGGTGACCCTGCTGAGACGCATCCAGCCTCCCCTGGGCTTTGGGAAGTTCTGTCCGCACCGCGTGGCTTGTAAGGTAACAATCCCTTTGCTCACCTCCCAGTCCCGGCCCCCTCCCTCCAGCACACCCTGTAGCCTCTGGGTTCCCCAGCTCCCACTGAAAGGGGCTGGGGAGAAATATCAAGTGTTTAATGGAGAAGGAGGCTTTTGGGGGGAGCGAGACAAACTGGGGTTGGAGTCCAGGCCCTTCTTCAGCTTCGGTGGGTCACGTTGTGGCTGCGTGAAAGCTCTGATGGTGGGAGTCCGAACTCCTCAATGGGGAACGCATCCCATCGCCCGCAGAGGGCAGCTCTCCAAAAGACAGGACTGCAGAGGGAGCAGGGAGAGTGGCCGGCACTTCTTCCTGCACCCACTCATTCTCCACAGAGCATGGGAGACATTTCTCACTTATGCCATCAAAGCATTGGGTGAAACTGCATGTTATCAAGAGGCCATGCGGTCTTATCCCAGAATCCTTTGGGTTGGATGGGCTTTGTAGTGGATCCTCTAGTGCACCGCGCTGCCTTTGTGGTTGGATGGATTTCATTGATCCCATCCCATCCCTGACAGGAGGATGTCTTCCCAATTCCCTCACCTTCGACGTCTCCACTGGTGAGGCCACCCCCGCCATATGCAGCCTGCCGCATAACCCAACCCACCTGTAGAGTTATAACCTTTAACCTTACCGTTCCCATGCAGCCCAGGCCTCTGTGGTCTGTCTTTGCTGACTGGTGAGCTGTGCTCTGGAAAGCGTCCTTTGCACAAGTGCCGTGCAATAGAGATGGATCTCCATTGTCATGAATGTAAAGGGGACGCTCTCTAGGGGGGCTGCTGGACACAGAGGGACCGTGAGGGTCTCTCTGGTTCCCTAGCTCTGCGCTGCCATTGTCGCGGCACAGCATCTCCCTTAGGCCTGGCCTGAGCGGTCCTGCCGGGGTCTGCTGCCGGCCCTGTGCGCTGGGGGTGAACGTGGTTGTCGTTTGTTGCGCAGCGCCTGGTGTGCATGAACATGCCTCTGAACAGCGACGGCACTGTCACCTTCAACGCCACTCTCTTCGCTCTGGTGCGGACGGCCCTCAAGATCAAGACGGAAGGTGAGGGATGCGCTCTGTCTGCTTTGGTGCCCTGCCCTGCCAGCAAAGCGCTGGCTGGTGCGTCTGTCGAGACTGTCTCCAAAATGCTTCCCTAGCTCCGCCCATGCCGGGGTCCCTCCCAAGCACCAGCGTGAGCTGTGAGTGATATCGGCTACTCTGGTGCATTTCATCTGGGGACCTAGGGCCAGATCCTTTGCTGCTGCAAAGCAGCACGGCTTGACTTCAAAGGAGTTATGCCTATTTACACCTGCTGGGAACTTGGCCCATTTTCATTCAGCCTCACAACACCCGTGTGAGGGTTAGGGTTGCGTAGGGATCCTTCACCCATCCACAGAATGCTGCAGCCTTCTTCGAGTTGTGTCCCTGTGGGTGCTCCACTGATGGTGCTCACGTGCCCGTGCACCTTCGATTGGAGACAGGGCCGTCCTTACCCATATGCAAACTACACAGCTGCGTAGGGCACCAGGAAATTTGGTGCACCAAATTGCCCCAGATTTCCTGGTGCCCTACGCAGCTGCATGCTGTTCCAGGTGCCAGCCCGATCCCTCAGCCGGCTGAGCCAGCCAGGAAAGCTGCCCCCGCCCCTGCCCCGCCTCTTCCCACCCCTGCTCCGCCCCAGCCCCACCCCCACTCCACCCCTCCCCTGGGCTACATCCCAGGGGACTGCAGCAGGGGTCGGACCTGACCCCGCACACACAGGGCGGTGGGAAGTGGAATGACCTGGCCCAAGCCCACTCCGCTCTGCCGGCTCCCAGCCACGCCGCTGGTAAGTGTCTGGGGGCGGTTCCCCCCCTGCCCCCCAAGGCTGGGAGCCTGGGGAGCGGGCTGCGGCCAGGTGCTTCCACTTCCCGCCACCCCGTGAGTGCAGGGTTGGGTCTGACCTGCAATCACCGGGCGGCAGGAAGTGTAGGGACCTGGCCCCAACCCGCTCCGCTCTGCTGGCTTGTGCTGGGTGGTGGTTCCCCCTGCGCCCCCAAGCCTACTCCTGCCCCCCCCACGGAGGCCTGGGGCCAGCCCCCACCCCCCATGGAGGCCTGGGGACGCCTCCCCTCATGGAGGCCTGGGGCCAGCCCCTTCCCCACGGCATAGGGCACCAAAAAGTCTAGGGACGGCCCTGATTGGAGATTTTCGGTAGCAGTGCCCGTTTGTTCCGTGCATGCATTCCAGACATCCCCAGGCCCCGTATTGAGGGTATATAGAGCTGCATGGGCAAATTGCCCTGGGTTCCTTCTCAACCACCTGCTGGCCTGAGACAGAGCGTCTAGCTTGCCCGCTTCAGCTTTGCTCTAGCTTAGCCTTGAGTTCTTAGTTCAAGGTTTAGTTTAGTTTACTTGCCTCTCTCCTTTATTTTATAATTGTCCCTCTTCAGTTAATCTGGGGAGGTTCTTCTTAATTAATAGCCCCTTTTTTCCTCCCCCCCCCCCTTCCTGGGGGGTTTGCCTTGAGGAATGTCATCAACCTGGTGTGCCGGGATTCCTGGGAGGCAAGCGCTGCCTTTCCCGCTGGGAATCGACCCCGGTCAGCAACGGACATTCCCAACGCATCCGCTGTCTGGGACATGCCTACAATTCCAGCCAACTCCAAGATCTGCTCAGCTTTTAAAAGGAGAGCTGAAAACTCCTGGAGATTCACCTTTGGATCCTCATGATGGAGCTCTCTGTCCAACCAGCCTAGGGTCCAGGCCCAGAGACCCCCGTATAGCTGCTGCCAAGTGATTCCAGTGCTCCCTCCACAGCCGTACCCCGCTCACTTAGGACTTCGCGGGTAGGAACGCAGAGGGCACGGCTGAAATTCCCAAGCGGAATTCCAGCTCTCCTCCTGGACGGCCTGCTTCGAACGACCCTCAGTCACCGTCAAGATGGACCGTTTCAGAGACCTCATGACCCAGGTGTCAGGAATGAGGGCCTGCAGCTGAGCCTGGGACTAGCTAGTCTCCAGGCATAGCAAGCCCAGACGGCCTGCAGCAGAACTACCTGATTAGCCGACCCACCTGATTGACTGAAGGGAAGCAGCCAGTGTGCTTGTAAGCCCAGCAGCAGCAGGTCACTGGCTGGTCCCTGCTTCGCCCACAGCTGCAGTCACCGCAGGCCTATCTTGCCCCAGCCCTTGCCCCAACCTGATTCCTGTTTAAATCCAGTTTACTCTGACTCTGGACTCTGACTCCTTCCTGACTCTGGTTCTTCCCCTTGGCTCTGGACTAAAGCTCTGATCCTTGGTTCTGGTTCCCAGTCCCTCCTCACTCTGGCTCCAACCAATAGGCCGGGCTGCCCACGCCCCAGTCCTAACACCAGGAAGGGCACGGCTTCTCCAGTATCAGGAGCTCATCGAAGACCCTGAGCTCCTCAGTCCCACAATACCAAGCATTCCTCAGTGCCAAAGTCGTCTGCAATATCATCCAAGCATGATTGCTACAGAAACGACCCTAAATGTTCTGCCTCTAAAAAGCCTGTAGCATAAACAGACTTTTCAATACCACCTCCGGTGCCTGAACATGTGACCCCTCCGAGCTCAGCATCTTCAGTATCCGCACTATTGACTAGACAGACACCACCAGAACAATCAGCATCCTCGGTACTGATACTGGTCGCATCAGAGCCCCATCCAGTCCAGGTTCACCCCGTACCACAGAAGTTTAGATTCTCCAAAGACTTGTTGGAGTCTGATGAGCTGGAGTTTCCTTTATGAATGGGTACCATATGGCTATCGGTACTGAAATCTGCAGGGCCTCCAAGACCTTATTTTCCTTCAGTACCCCCGGGTTCTCCTGTACCACCTGTCTCAGGTGGACAACCATCCTTGCCTCCAATGTCTGCTCCTCCTCTGGACTGTGCTAAGGGCTCCACTTTAGATTCTCAGCTATCTGTGCAGGGATCCCCTATATACCACCATAGCAGCATCTCTTCTGATACCTGTGTGACGGGCTGGACCCCCTGGGATGTCACCTGGTGTGCTGGGATGCCACTGAGTCAGACTATTCTGCCAGCCTGTACCCCCTTTTACCTGGTCTTGCTGGGCTAAGCTCCCCAGCCTTTTCCAGCCAAGCACACAGGCAGGGCCACACCCAGTTGCACAGAGAGACAGAGATCTGCTCTGGGAAGGCTCAGCTTAAGGGGCTTGCCACAGCATCCTGATGTCCAACCCCCCCCCCCCCCCCCTTGGAGTACAAACCCAAAATTATATGAAATTTGCCTCTTCCCTGAGTGTGGAGGAGGGTATGCACAACTTCTTACCCCCCACCCAGTTAGAAATCACATAAACTGGGTTATATTGTAAACCAGAAATAAATGTATTAACTATAACAGGTGTATTTTAAGTAGTTAAGGAGGTAGCAGACAGAACAAAGCAGATTACTAAGCAAATAAAATCAAACACGCAAACTAAAATTGGTTACAAATAGTATTTCTCACCCTAAATGTGGTTCTAATAATCTTCACAGGCCAGATGCCCTTCCAGCCTGGGTCCAGTTCTTTCCCCCAGTTCCGTTTTAGTTGTTTCCAGCAGTCCTCTTGAGTGGGGTAAAGGGGAGAACCGATGACCTGGATTACCTCACTCCCCACCCTTAAATAGGATTTGCATAAGGCAGGAGTCCTTTGTTTCCCTAATTTGACCCCCGTTCCCTTATAGTGGAAAGTTACAAGAAGTCCCAGGAAATGTTTTAGTATCAGGTGACAAGACCACCTGACTCTGTAGGGTCACAACATCCATGAGTCAGGGGCAGTATGGAGCATCCACAGGAAGGCCAAGCTTTTCACAGTCCATTGTCCTCACTGCACTGATGGACCATCCGCCCTGTCTGGCTTTTTCATTGTTGTACCTGAAGTGTTAGCAGTGGGCGTCACCCAAAGTAGCATAGATGAAATACAGATATAGAGTCAATATTCCTAACTTCAGATGCAGAAATGATACAGGCATACAAATTGGATAATCACATTCAGTAAATCATAACCTTTCCAATGATATGATTGGGGGAGGGCTAGCTCAGTGGTTTGAGCATTGGCCTGCTAAACCCAGGGTTGTGAGTTCAATCCTTGAGGGGGCCATTTAGAGATCTGGGGCAAAAATCTGTCAGGGGACGGTACTTGGTCCTGCTAGTGAAGGCAGGGGACTGGACTCGCTGACCTTTCAAGGTCCTTCCAGTTCTAGGAGATTGGCATATCTCCATTTAAAAAATATATATATATCTCACATGAGCCATCTGGCATAAAGTATATCTCAGTTATGTCATATTCATATCATAAGCATATTTTCATAAGGAATATGGAATGACACATCACAACCTTAACTGAGAGAGAAGGTCAAGGCCAAGACAATCTCCTGCCTCTTCTCACTGGTACGACCAGTACTGGTTGCCTCCCCTACCTTATGGTTTTCCCTCAGTGGCCACATGGGGAGCTGCGGGCTGCCTATCACCAGAAATTTCCAAGAACTCCTTGCCATTCCTGTGGGCATCATCATGGAAAGCAGTCTCCTGCTCCGTCTCTTCCTCTCCAACAGCCCCACCCACAAGCGGAGCCTTTTGAAGAGCCAGAGGCTAGAGCAGACAGGGAGATGACACCACAAACTAATATCTCCTCGCCTTTGCCAGACAAGTCTGATGCCTCCTCCACCTTCTTAGGCCGATGGTTTTAAACAGTTTCAGGAACCAATAAAACAGATTGCTGACTCGCTCCAGATCCCACAGGAGGAAGTCCAAGAGTCTCACGGTAAGCTCTTGGACATCCTCCACACAACAAACTGTGATCGAGTAGCTTTACCAGTGAATGAGGCTCTACTGAATCCTGCTAAGACTATCTGGAAAACTTCAGCTACTGCATCACCTACATGTAAACAAACTGATAAAAAGTATTACGTTCCAGCACAGAATTCTGAGTTTTTATTTTCTCACCCTTGTCCCAACTCTTTAGTTGTGGAGGCTGTTAATGAGCATGGCAGACAACACGGTACTAAGTCTACACTCTACGATAAAGACAGCAGTCTCTTTGGGCATAAAAGATAATCTACTGTGGTCCACCAGTTTAGAGTAGTGAATTATCAGGTTCTGATGGCAAAGTATGATCACATCAATGTCAGTAAACTCAACCCTTTTATTGATCAACTCCCACAGGAACACCGGGAACCGTTCCAGGCCATCATAACTCTTAGCAAGGACATTGGTGCAAACCGCCTTCGATGCAGCCAACACCGCAAGTCATTCCACCTCTGCTGCTGTTGTCATGTGTCAAGCATCTTGGCTGCAGCTGTCAGGATTTCCTAGGGAGGTCCAAAATACTGTCGAAGACCTTCCTTTTGACAGACTCAAACTTTGCAGTGAGCCCACTGATGAACTACCACACTATCCGGAGACTGTCTCTCCTGTTTTCAGCCTGCCCGGGAGAAAACTACACCTGACAAATAGGTTTTGGAGACTATTCCATTGGGTTACTCCACCCATTTCACCTTTATCCCCCTATCCCTCCCCTCCCTTCCCATCCCTCTGCAGGGGACCCATCTCACAGACATTTGCTGAGACAGGAACTCATCTCTCTTCTATGCAGGAAGCCATCTCTCTTACAACCACTTCTAGGCCAGCACAGAGGGAAAGGTTTCTGTTCCTAGTATTTTCTAGTCCCAAAAAAGAACGGGGGATGGAAACTGGTATTATATCTCAGACTCCTTTGTGAAATCACAGAAATTCCAGATCGTGCCTCTCACCACCATAGTTCTCTCATTAGATTTTGGGGATTGGTTCATGGCCCTCGACCTCCGGGTGCGTTCTTTCACCGCCATTCACCTCCCTCAAGGAAGGTTTCTTTGTTTCCCAGTCACTCAGGATCACTTCCAGTATCAGCTGCTCCTCTTCAGCTTCTTATCTACCCCAAGTGTTTTCTCCAAAGTCCTGGCAATAGTAGCTGTGCACAGGTGGGGAATAATCATCCTTCCAGCCACGACAACTGCTGTTCAAGGGCCGTTGTACGTCAAAATCTTCTCTGCAATACAGAAGCCATCTGTAATATCCACTTTGACTCCAGTTCAACAGATAAACTTCACAGGAGCATCTCTGAATGCCCTAAAATCCAGAGCTTACCTTCCAGCCCACAGATTTATGACACTGATGAGCCTTATTGCCAAGATTCAAATAACCCCCCGACAACAGCAAGACATTTCCTCCATCGGCTGGGTCATATGGCAGCTTGTATTTTCATAACACAACATGCCAGGTCACATCTTGCTGCTTCCAGGGTTGGCTCAGAATAGCTATCACCTGAACAAACAAACAGTCTAGACAATCTGGTGTCTGGCCCTCATCACGTGCTAGACTCGCTCAAGTGAAAGAACTGTCCAAATTCCGCGCAGGAGTTCCTGTCGCCCAGCCGCCTCCTACCGTCGCCATAACTTCAGATGCCTCACTTCTGGGATGGGGAGTGCAGCTAATGGGACACACTATCCAAGGGAAATGGTTGTCTCAAGAGTCTCTCCTAAACATCAGCCTCCTAGAATTAGGAGCATTCAGGAACGCCTGTATCCACTTCCCTCCCTTAATCAGGGGCCAATCCATGAAGGTCATGACAACGTAGCCTGCATGTTCCACGTAAATTGCAGGGTGGGGCGAGATCCTCTTCTCTTTGTGCCAAAGCAATAAAGCTATGGAACTGGTGTCGAGCCAGTCACATCCTCATTCCAGCCTCTTACCTTCCAGGCATGCAGAGCACCATGGCCAATGATCTGAGCAGACATTTCTCCCACAATTATGAGTGGGAACTGGACCCTCAGATCCTCCAACAGAGATTCCTGACCTGGAGGTTTCCAGAAGCAGACATCTTTGCAATCAGCACCAACAGAAATTGCAAGAAATTCTGCTTGAGAGGAGGACTGGGCCATCAGTCGTTGGAAGGCACCTTTCTCATTCCTTGGGCCTACTCTATACATCTCCTCTGACACCACTGATGCAGAGGGTGTTGAACAAGATCAAACAAGACAAAGCCAGAGTCAGTCTAGTTGTACCAGCTGGGCTGAGGCAGGTCTGGTATCCTTCCATGAAACACCTCACTTCCTGGCCAGCATTGCCGCTTCCAGCCATGTCCTATGGGCTGTCTCAAGACTCCAGTCAGACTCTCCATCCCAACCTGGCGATCCACTGACTCAGAGCTTGGTTCCTCAGTGGTTCTTAGGAATAGAGGTTTCCTGTTCGACAGAGATCCAAAAGGTCCTATTAAACATCAGAAAGATCACTGCTAGAAATACCTTCAAAAATGGGACTTGTTCCTTCTTCCCTCTTACCTGTTTTTGATTATCTATTGGATTTAAAGTATTCAGGTCTTTCTGTGAGTTCTGTCAGAGTTCGTTCATCGGCTACTACAGCCTTCTGTTCCCCTGTGCAGGGATTCATTCAGGCTTTGCTCTTCCCACAATGGTAAAATTCATCAAGGAACTGGTGAATTTTGCTCTTATGCTAGCGTTCTTTTCCCGTAGAACCTGCTCCCATATGGGATTTGAACTGTCTCATGAAATCTCCCTTTGAGCTGCTCACTAAGTGCTCTCTGCTGCACTTACCTACAAAAATGGCATTCTTAGAGGCCAGGGCATCTGCTCACAGCATTGGGGAATTAGGAGCATTGACAGATGATTTCCCGCACCCCTTCCCTGTTTTCATCAAGGATAAGGTATTGTTAGGCCCACATCCCAAGTTCATACCTAAAATATCCTCTAATTCGCTCATTAACCAAGTTATCCACCTTCCTGTGTTTTCCCCAGAACCACGCCAGACTAGAGAGGAAGCTTCCCTCCACAGCTTGGATGGTAGACAGGCGTTAGCTTCTATTTGGACAGAACCAAGCCATTTAGACAGTCTCCCTGACTGTTTATTTCAGTTGTGGACAGATCCAAAGGATCCATAAACTCCCCCCAGAGACTTTCAAAGTGGGTTTCCAGTTGCATTCATGCTTATTACCAGGCTGCTAATGATCAGCCCCCTTCGAGAAGAATAGCCCATTCTACAGCGTGCCTCCATGGCACTCTTAAAAATGCAGCGATTGCTGAAATTTTCAAAGTGACAACCAAGGCCTCGGTGCACACTTTTTCCAAACACTGCACCCTGGTACACGCCTCTAGATCAGAGGCAGCTGTTCTTCAGTATTGGATCCAACACCACAGTTCCCTCCTCCTTCAGGGCTATTGCCTGGGAGTCACCTGCAGTGGAGCACCCTTTGGGACACTCCTTGCAGAAGAAGGAGGGGTTACTCACCTTGTGCAATAGCTGGAGGTCTTCAAGATGTGTGTTGCTATGGGTGCTCCACTACCCACTCTCCTTCCCCTCTGCTTCGGAGTTCTGTCTCATGGCACTTCAGGGTAGAGAAGGAACTGAGGGCAGTTCCCTTGTGCAGCCCTGTTTATCCCCAGTACAGGGTAGGAGGATGCTGGGAGGGCATGCATGGGCCGAATGGGAACGACTACCAAAAATCTCCAGTCAGAGGCATATGGGGCACATGCGCACCTGAAGTGGAGCACCTGTAGGGACACACCTCTCGAAGACCTCCAGTTACTGCACAAGGTGAGTAACCTCTCCTTCTCTGGGGTGGGATACAGCAGCTGTCTCAGCGCAGGGAGTGACACCACCTAGCAGGTAAAGACAGGAAGGTGAACCGCAATTCCATCTATTTCAAATAGCAGAGGGAAATTCGGGAGGTGGGATTGAGATGAAACTAGGGTTGCCAACTGTCTAATCCCACAAACCCAAACACCCTTGCTCTGCCTCTTTCTGAGGCCCCGCCCTTTCTCTGAGGCCCTGCCCCCTCCTCACTTCTTCCCCCCTCCCTCCGTTGCTCACTCTCCCCCACCCTCAGTCACTTTCACCGGGCTAGGGCAGAGGGGTTCAGAGTGTGGAAGGGGGCTACAGGCTGAGCCTGGGGCAGGAGGTTAAGGTGCAGGAGGGGGTGTGGGCTCTGCAAGGGAGTTTGGGTGTGGGAGGGGGCTCAGGGCTGGGGAAGGAGGTTGGGGTGCATGCAGGAGGAGGTGCGGGGTGGAGGTGGGCTCCAGCCTGGTGGTGTTTACCTCGGGCGGCTCCCGGAAGTTCCCGGCATGTCCGGCTCCTAGGCTGCTCCACGTGCTGCCCCTGCCTGCAGGCACCTCCCCGGCAAGCTCCCATTGGCTGCAGGCTGCAATTCCCGGCCAATGGGAGCTGCGGAGTCGGTGCTCAGGGTGGGGGGAAGTGTGCAGAGACCCCCCTGGCCACCTCTCTGCCTAGGAGCTTTGGCACACGGCCCGTCAGAGAAATCCGCTGGCGGGCTGGGCCGGTCTGTTTACCTGCAACGTCCACAGGTTCAGCCGATCGTAACTCCCACTGGCCATGGTTCACTGTTCCAGGCCAATGGGGGCTGTGGGAAGTGGCGTGGGCCAATCCCTGAGCTAGAGGGACGTGCCAGCCGCTTCCGGGAGCTGCGCAGAGCCAGGGCAGGTAGGGAGCCTGCCTTAGCCCTGCTGCGCAGCCAGACTTGTAGGGCCTAAAATCTCCCGGATTGACGTCAGTAGCCTCCGGGAGATCAAGCCCGATTCCGGGAGACTCCTGGCCAATCCGGGAGAGTTGGCAACTGTAGATGGAAGCTGGGGAGGCTGTCAGGGTCAGCACTTGTAAAAAGGTGCCCGTATGTTTTAAATGGCCATGGCAACGGTTTCGCATCTCAAAAACCAATAACCTCGTCCTCATGGTGATCCCTAATAGTCCTCTCTTAGGGCATTGACTACTTCCTATGTTACCAAAACCGTTTCCTGTAGCATCCATCTGTGCCGGCAAAGTCTCCCATCCACAGCCAGACCAGACTGTTCCCTGTTTAGCACGTTAAAGCCCAAGCTCATGGCCCAAGATAGCCATCACAGCCTGCTGACTGAGCCCCCTCCCTAGGCTCACCCCTCCCATTTTTCTAGGATTGTCCCAATTTCAACAAGGCCAGGGGGTGTCATCCCATCATGCCAGGCACCGTGCCAGGATGGAGCCACAAAGCCAGGATGGCACGAGACAGTGGGTTTTTCCCAATGAACGTAACGCAAGTGGTGGGAACACAGATGCAACTGCGAGGGGAACCCCAGGTGCTCTAGAAAACACGGATGGGTCTTCGCTTGAGTGACCACTGACAGGATGGATTTCACAGCATCTTGGCTTTCCCTTTAGCCATTGACTGTGCGCGGTGTTCCCTAAGGGCGGAACGAACGGATCGGTGGTTTGTTTCCCCACAGGTAACTTTGAGCAGGCCAACGAGGAGCTGAGAGCCATTATCAAGAAGATCTGGAAGAGAACTAGCATGAAACTCCTGGACCAGGTCATTCCGCCAATTGGAGGTGCGTCTTCCTATAGGTGATCCCAAGACAGTGTTCCGTGGCTTATTTCTCCCTAGCACCCTCCGCCCGCACCCCCGCCACCAGTGGCGTAGCCAGGTTTAGAGCACAGTGGGAGCGGAGCTAAAAAAAAGGCGCTGGGAGCAAAAAGCGTCAGAAGCGAAAAAAGGCGCCGGGAGCAAAAAAAATGCTCCGCTCTGGCTGCAGCGCAGGAGCAAAAGGCGTCGGGAGCAAAAAAAACGCTCCGCTCTGGCTGCAGCATAGGAGCAAAAGGCGTCGGGAGCACAAAAAAGGCTCAGTGGGGGAGCGGCCGCTCCCCCTGCTCCCCCCCTGGCTACGCTACTGCCCGCCACCCCACACCGCTCAGAGCGAGTCTGGGTATAGCCGCTGGGCAGTGTTAATGGCCTCACTTGGCTTTCTCCCCTCCAGAGGATGAGGTGACCGTGGGCAAGTTCTACGCGACCTTCCTCATCCAGGAGCACTTCCGGAAGTTCATGAAGCGCCAGGAGGAGTATTATGGATATCGGCCCAAAAAGAACGCCATTGCTATCCAGGTCAGTGCAAATAGATTTGGGGATCCCAGCCACTCCTCTTGCCTGGATAAAGCAGGCAGCTTGTCCCTGCTGCACAAGGGCAGGGCAGGGCTCAGGAGGCAGAATTGCCTAGTGGATAGACACTGGCCTGGGACTCAGGAGACCCAGGCTCTGCCACCAGCGCCACTGGGCAAGTCATTTCCCCTCTCTGTGCCTCAGTTTCCCCAGCTGTAAAATTGGGATAGTGACACTGACCTCTGTGGTAAAGCACACTGAGATCTCCTCGTGAAAAGTGCTACACAAGAGCTAGGCGGTGGTGTTATTATATGCCGGGCAAGGTGGGAAGGAGGCCTAGGTATTTGAAGGTGTCGGTACTAGGGTGGCAGAGGAGTTCTCAAGGGTGGCCGGAGAGGAAGCACTGGGACAGAGCTGAACAAAGGGAAATGGAGACAGGGGAACGGTCTGTGGGTGGAAGCTCTGCCCCTTAGAACACTGGCAATGGGGCTGCCCAAAGGGTACGTTGCATGGGAGAGCCCAAGGATGAGCCCAAACAGATCTCAGTGTGTAACTGAGGGGACCCCACGTTAAGAGGAACAGTCCTGCAGCGGAGGAGGCTGGCCTGGCCTAAGGGAGCGCTTGGAGGTTGCCTCCTCGGGGCCTGGCAGTGGGTCTCTGCTGCACACAGCTTGGACTGGTGCCTGGACTGAGATATGGGGTTTCAAGGGCTTCCTGTGATGGAATCTCCCCCGCACCACCCTTCCTGCAGCCCTGCTCCTTCCACAATGACCTAGGCTCAGTTTCTACAGGCAGCGCGCTCTAGAGGAGTAAGCATGGTGGTGAGCAGCAGGACGCCTGGGTTCTTTCCCCGCTCTGCCACTGACTCATTGTGTAGCCTTGGGCAAGTCACTTCCCTCCTGTCTGCCTTGGTTTCCCCACCCATGAAATGGGGACAAAGAGGCAGGGACAAGGGGAAGGTCTGAGGCTCGTGTCGCTCCCTGCCCCCCTTCTGGCTGATGGAACGAACAGCCCCACACAAGAGTTTCAACTGGAGTCCAGTCTTCCTGCATCAGAGGTCCTGGGGGGCATGTCCCGAGCACAGAGGACTCCTCCCCGGGGAGACGGGGGTATTTCTCTTGTCCAACCTGGAATGCAGCCATGTCTCAGGGCTCCCCTGGCCTCCCCCCGGGGTGTAGGATCATCCATCCCAGGGTGTCAGATCCAATTCCAACATGTGCAAAGCGAGATGTGCCAGTCCCCATGGCCCTGTGGGAGGGGCAGAGATGCCGCTGCTCTAGACAGACACCCCGCACCCCATGGCTCGGTCCGTTTACCCTCCTCCAGCCCCATTGTGTGAAGTCCCCACTTTCCTCCATGCCCAGTGCACCGAGCTGGTGCCATGGGAGAGGCTGCTGAACCAGCAGAAACCAGAGCTCGGTGAAGGCAGTTGCGGGATAGGGCTGCGGGTTCCGGGGAAGGAAGCTGGAGCTGCCGGGTAACCGGGCTTTGCTGAGTCTCCCTCTCCCCTTGCCTGGAGAGGAAGAGCTCGCCCTGCCACCAGCAGCCCCGTGAGTGACCTCCCCGTCTCTGCCTGTCCAACCAGGCCGGCCTGAGAAGCATCGAAGAGGAAGCCGCGCCCGAGATCCGCCGAGCGATCTCTGGGGACCTGACCGCCGAGGAGGAGCTGGAGAGGGCCATGATTGAGGCAGCGATAGAGGAAGGGATATACAGGGTGAGAGCAGCGAGAGGTACCACCCTCTCCCCCCACACACTCCCCACATGTACCAGCCCCACCACCTGTGTCCCATGCGGAGCATAGCGTGCTGAGAGGTGACTGCTGCAGACAGGGTAGGGGCCAGGCAAAAGGTGCCAGGGGTGAGTGATGATGCCCGAGATCATAGTCATATTGCCATGGCCGCTTGGTGCAAAACGCTTGGGCAGGACCCAGCTCTGTGTGAGCACGTGAGCCGGCGGGCGTGGCATGAAGCCACCAGCACGGGAGATGCCACAGTCTGTGGAGATGGGTCTGATCACAGAGGAGAGTGTCAGTCACAAGAAACCACGTCACCGACTGGCTAAGTGGTTCCTGGGTCACTGTCTCCTCTGTTCCCAGGCATTAGGTCAGGGGTGGGCAAACGTTTTGGCCCGATGGCCACATCTGGGTATAGAAATTGTATGGCAGGCCCTGAATGCTCACGAAATTGGGGTTGGGTGTGGGATGAGGTGAAGGTTCTGGCTGGGGGTGCAGGCTCTGGGGTGGGGCTGGGGATGAGGGGTTTGGGGTATAGGAGGGTGCTCCAGGCTGGGACCAAGGAGTTCGGAGGGCAGGAGAGGGATCAGGGCTGGGGCAGGGGGTTGGGGTGAGGGAGAGGCACAGGGGTGCAGGCTCCAGGCGATGCTTACCTCAAGCAGCCCCCAGAAGCAGCGGCATGTCCCCTCTCCAGCTCCTGCATGGAGACGCGACCAGGTGGCTCTGCTGCATGCTGCCCTATCCGCAGGTGCCGCCCCTGCAGCTGCCATTGGCCGCGGTTCCCAACCAATGGGAGCTGTGGGGGCAGCACTTGGGGTGGGGGCAGTATGCAGAGTGGAGTTCCCTGGCTGCCCCTAGGCATAGGAGCCAGAGGGGGGACATGCCGCTGCTTCCAGGAGCCACGCGGGGCGGGCCCCAACCCTGCTCCCCAGCTGGAGCGGGGCAAGCCCCAAACCCCGCTCCCCAGAGGGGCTTGAGGGCCGGATTAAAATGGCTGGTGGGCCAGATCCACCCCTGCATTAAGTGTAGCTGCGGGCTGGTGACCTGAGCTCAGGGATCTTTGGGTTCTAATCCCAACACTGGTATTATCCCTTCCCCTCCCCTGTACAATGGGGATAACAGTACTGACCGCCCCGAGCGCGGAGCGGGATATTAACCAGTTAACATGCTGGAAGAGTGCTCATTCCTGGGATGGACTGGCTAGTGTGTATTGCCACCTCTGCCAGGTGCACAGCTATGTGTCATAGACCCAACACTGCTGACAGAGATTCCCTCTGCACTCACTATGCTGGGAGCTTCCAATTGGCTGTGGTGTAATGATAACCATGGCAACCCAGGTAGCCAGCAGTCTGTGACAGCGTCCTTCCCCGTCTCACTCCTCAGGGAATCCCTTGCATTCAGGGCTGCCTGTGAGTGTGGGAGGATGTATCTGGTAGGAGAGGCAGTGTTGCCTAGTGGATAGGCTGGGACTGGGCTGCAACTCAGGAGACCTTGGTTCTGTTCCCAGCTCTGCCATGGACCTACTCGGTGACCTAAGGCAAGTCACTTGTGCCTCAGTTTCCCCCACTGTGAAGTGAGGAGCTGAGCCCCCTATTTATAAAGTGCTTTGAGAACAGCTCTGTAAGAACTGGGGCTGTTATTAGTGCTGTCCTTCTGTGCAGGACCTTAAATTCAGCCACCATTACTGGCCTTTGCCGTCCCACCATGAGTCCAAACCCATCCGGACCGTCGGGCAGCATGCGTCACTCACAACAACCCACCACCTTCCTGCCACAGGCAGGGAGGCCTCGAGAAGCGTCACGGTCAATGCCCGCTCTGACCTCTCCCCTTTTGGTTCCAGAGGACAGGTGGCTTGTTCGGCCATATTGACTCCTTCATGGATCAGAACAGCCCCCTGCAGCCCCACATGACCAGCCAGAGACCCCTGCAGTTCACCGAAGTGGGGAGCGAAGACTTGGACTCCCCCGTCTTCCTGGATGACTTCCCCCCAGACAGGAACACCAATGCCAACAACAGCAATGCGGCCGCCCGGTAATGCTTGGTGGTCGGAGACAGCCCCCCAGGGCACGTGGTGGCGGGGGCCACAAGGAGATGTGCTGTCTGTATAAAGGGCACAGTCTCCATTAGAGGGGAACCCATTCATATCCCTCGACTGCGCGGCTGCTGTGAGCTGGGGAGCAGGGGGAAGCTCGGCACTCGGGGATTGTGAGCGTGTGTGCACGGGGGCAGCCGTGGGTGCTTGTGCATGCACGTGTGTGTGTGAGTGTGCACACGTGCATATGTTTACACTTGTGTGTCGGGCCTTACACTGGCCACCTCACGCCCCGTTAACCGTGGGGGGAGGGGGGTTTCAGTTTCTGCCTTCAGGTCTCAGACAAAAACAGATGCCCACCTTGCCCAGGCCACATATGTGGCCCACAAAGTGTTACCTGGGCCACAGGCTCCCCACCTAACCCCCCCCCCACACACAAATCCCTATGCTCAATGGCCTCTGCCCACAGACCCCTCCACAGAGTGGGGGCAGAAGCGGAGAACTGGATGTGGGGCCTGGGGCAAGGACCCGGACCCTGCTGTGCAGGGACCCTGACCCAACCCCCACTGTGCGGGGCTGGGGGGAAGCCAAGACCCCAACTCCGGACCCTGCCAGGACCTCACTGTGCAGGGCCCGGCGGCAGCCAGCTCAGCAGTGGCCTCCCCAGGAATTAAAATGGGGGGGGGGGGTGTCGAATTTACTGGGGGGGGTGTCACTAAATTGGCATGTAACTAGTTCACAAAACTGGGGGGGTGTTGGGGAAATTTGGGGGGGGTGTACTCCCCTCTTAGGGGGCGTGTAGGGAAATCACTGGCCAGCTGCCTGGACCCAGAGCCCGCCCTGTGGCCTTTATCACCCAGCTGAGCAGGCCGCAGCTGTGTAATAATAGGGCCGCATGCGGCCCGCGGGCCATGGGTTGAGAACCGCTGTTCTCCACTGTGCCTCCCTTAGGGCCCACTCGGGGTTAAGGAGAATACAGCGCCTCTTCAAAAATGTGGGAGCACAGTGCCTTTGAAATCGGCTATCCCAGTACAGCTGGCGCAGATCCTGTTTAGACCAGCAGGTGTCAGACTAGTCCCCGCAACGGCGGCTGTTTTACCCCGAGGAAGATCTGGCCCCAGATTATTGGTGGGGTGCTTTAGGCTCTAGAACAGAGCAGAGACCGATTTACAGCAGCAGAGAGCAGAGCTACTCTGACACCAGAGGGAGGTCGGGGGGCTCGGCCCCACTGCGAATTGGGCCGCGTGATTTCAGGTGCCCAGGCTAAAGCTCTGGTCACTGAGACTAGTTCTGTGTGCAGATGTGCAGCTTTTGTGAAGCCCTGGACAGCTGCAGGTGCAATGAATGACGCCCGCTGGCAGCCTGCCCCTCCAAGCCTCCGAGGCTGCCCCTGTGACTGTTATCCGTATGGATGCTGCAAGCACCTTGGGCTGGCATAAGCAGAGTGACTCCTTCGGCCTGAGCCCAGTTATGCCCATCTGTATGTGGCTCTCGGTTTCCCAAGCACTTCTTCGCTCCCTCTGGCCCTGGCGGTGAAGTTATGTAGTTAGACAGCTCCAGAGAGTGCAGAAAAGACTCAGCCACCGCCCAGAGCGCTTGTAATTGAAGCATGACATGCCCCTGGCAGGGTCATCAGCAGGGGTTGGTTGAACAGGGGAACCTCGGATCTGAACGCATCAGCTGCTATTGCTTGAATTTAAGGAGTAAGGCCAGTAGCTCAGCAGTAGACCCAGGAATGTCTTTGCAGGGTCCAGCCAGCAGGGGGCGATAGAATGCAGTGCTGTGCTAGCCCAGGGGCCCGGACACCTGGACAAAACAACACAGAAGAGACAGAAACAGGAGGGTGGCGAAATGGGGGGGACAAGGGTTACCCCACAAACATAACGGGGTTGTCCTCATTAGTGCTTCTGCTCTCCGTCCCGGTCCGGTGGGTGCTCCACCGTAGGATGTGTGCGCCCTGGACTGGAGTTTGCGACGGCGTGCTGGTGGGCCTGCACCTGTGGCTCGAGACCGAGTTTCCCGCAAGTAGCTGTGCTCTGAAACACTTGTCTCACGGATTTTCATTTCTCATTTGTTTTCCTGCCCTATATTTTATTTTCATTTTTATTTCAGTTGGCACGTTTCTGTGCTCTGGGGGGTAAGGGGGTTCCCTGCCTACTCCTGGACCTTTCTTTCTGCTGATCAATCTGTTGTGCCTAACACCACAGGGGTTAAGCCCGGCCAGACTTGCCACTGGTCTTTTCCCCGCAGTGATGGACATTGGAGTTGCCTGCGGTGTTTGGGGAACTCCCCCATCCCCCAAAAGCGTGCGGTCTCTCTGGGGTTTAAGGGCAGGCCAGAAAACTGCAGGGAGATGAGATTCGCAGTCCTGTTAATGGAACGTTCTCTAGCTCCGGAGAGGTCTGCTTCCCCCCAGGCATTAGCACTGGCTCCTTCAGGCGTCAGCCCAGCCTCAGCTGGGACCACGGAGACGAAGCCTTTGAAGAGGAGAAAGCACTCCTCCCCATCCAGAGACATGGAGAAAAGGGGTAGGTCACCTCATAAGACCCACTCGCAGGAGCCCTCGTGTCCCTTTAAGGGGTACCGTAGAGGCTCTGACTGAGTCTGGTATCGAGGCGTTGGTACCATGTACCTGATCCTCTGTGGCACCATGATACGCATAGGGATGCCGCACATCCCTTGACACCGGCTTCTGACCCCGGCTCTGAAGTGAGACAGGACCCTGCCTCCACCTCCATACTGCAGCAGTCTCCATCTCAGGGTGAGGGTCCACATTTTCACCTCCAGCTGTCAGTGGCTGTCAGCGCCCTCCGGCTCCTTCCAGGTTTCAGTTGTCTGAAGATCTCATCATTTTGGATGAGCCTGACTCCATTGCTATGGGATGTGTCAGAGCCCCCTCACCAGTACCTCCCAGGCACCTACAGGCCAAAACCCACCCAAGCCTCCAGCAGTCAGCACCAGCCACATTACCTGAACCATCATGTAGCCTCTGAGGTCTCGGTACCGGAATCCATCCTGGTGCCATACCGTCAGGCTCCCAGGGGTCCCTGTACCAAGGAGGACCCTAGAGAACCCGCCAGGCATCCCAGACCCAGAGACGATGATTGTCATTGGGGACACTCTCCCTGTTCCCTCCCCCCATCAATGGGAGTCCTGGGGGCCATTTTGGTGACCAGTTCTACAGGATGCCAAGAAGAGAATACAGGCACCCGCTGGTCCCATTCCATCCATGGCAAGCAGCTGCCCATCTCCCGGCACCATGCACTTCTTCGGTACCGGATGATGCACAGCAGGAGTCAGAGCCTCCACCTGGGAAGGTCTCACCTCCTTCAGCTGAGTCCTCTTCATCTGTGGACGAGGCAGTAATGCCACCCCCGCTCTCCTCTGCTGATGAGTTCGAAACATTCCAGGAGCTCATGAAGAGGCCGGCGGACATTCCCCAAATCCCGCTAGAGGAAGTCCAAGAGTCATAACGTTCTTTGGTGAATATCAATCCCCAAGAAAAGATTGCTCCACCCGGTAATGAGGCTTTGCTATCCCCAGCACGTACTCTGTGGCAAGCACTGGCCACGATTCCACCCACCTGAAAGAGATCTGATAAGAAGTACTACATCCCACTAAAGGGGAGGGAGCACTTCTTTTCCCACCCTCGCCCTAATTCCTTAGCAGCCAATGAAAGGAGGTGTCAGACTCGATCTAGACCCTCTCCAATAGACAATGAATCCAAGAGGCTGGACGTATGGGGCAAAAAGAGCTACTCATCAGCTGCTCTTTAATTCCGTAGTGCCAGTTACTTGGTGGTGAAATGGGATTTTACCACGTACTCCGAATGTACACACTTCATTGAACAAAAAGAAAATAAGAAAGACATAAATACTTGTGGCACCTTAGAGACTAACAAATTTATTTCAGCATAAGCTTTCGTGGGTTAGAACCCACTTCATCAGATGCATGATGTTGCATTGGTTGCATCCGATGAAGTGGGTTCTAACCCACGAAAGCTTATGCTGAAATAAATTTGTTAGTCTCTAAGGTGCCACAAGTATTTCTTTCTTTCTTATTTTCTTTTTGCTGACACAGACTAACACGGCTACTACACTGTAACTTCATTGAACATCTGCCACGAGACCAGAGAGACCAGTTTCAGTCCAGCGTTGTGGAGGTCCCATCCTTCCTCCTCCTGGAGGCAGTCGAGCTGGTTCCAACAGCGTTCATCAGGAAAGGATTCTATTCCAACTACTTCCTAGTTCCCGCAAGAGATGGAGGGGGGAGGCCGATTCTCTACCTCAGAAACTGGGGCAACTAAGTTCTAGCACAATAGTTCAGCATGGAGACACTCGCTCCCATTCTCCCATTGTTGGATCCAGGACACCGGCTCATGGCCCTCGACCTACAGGACACCCATCACCACAAGTGTTTGCTTTGCTTTGTAATCGGAACACACCATGATCGATATCGAGTTCTCCCCTCTGGACTCTCCACGGTGCCGAGGGTGTTTACGAAAGTTCCTCTTGGCAGTAGCAGCTGGTCTTTGTCAATGGGGGAATCTCAGTATTCCCATATTTGGACACCTGGTTGATCAGGGGTTGATCACTCCAGGAGGTCCAACCAGCCATGGCCAAGGCATTAACTAGGACTTCGCATCAATCACAAAAAATAGATACTCACTCCAATGTAAAGGATAAATTGTATAGGAGCCACTTGGGAGCCCACAACAGCAAGGGCCTATCTATTCTGGAGACATCTTCCACCCTACCTGGCCTAATCTTGGTGCTACAGTTCAGCCCATAAACAACCATGAGGGCTCGTCTTCAGCTCTTGGGACACACATCCTCCTGCACGTTCATGACTTCCTATGTGAGACTCCATCTCAGATGTCTCCAGGATGTGGTTTAGAACAGTAAATATCCCAGACAGATACCACCTGTCCAAACGGGTCACAGTGCCTCAGAAGGTGTTGGATTCCCTTACATGACAGAGAGACCCACAGAGGATCTGTGTGGGAACCCCATCCTTGCATCGCACACCATCAAAGATCCTCATGACAGATGCTTCCTCTCTGAACCCCAGGGCATGGCTCCCGAATGGCTCTCGACCATGGAGTTAACTCGTTTGGCTGCAGTTCAGTCAGTTCATTTGTCTGGCAGAAAGCCCAGTACCAGCAAGACTTATCTCCGGAATGGAAACGCTTTCACTCTTGATGCTCTCTTTCTCCTTCCCCAGCCCCAGAAGTTCCCCTTTCCAAAATACTTGACTGCCTGCTGGAATTAAAGATACAAGGTCTCTCCGTGAGCTCTGTTAGAGTGCAGGTGGCTGCTCCCACAGTTTTCCAGTCACTCATCCAGGGCTTCTCGGTTTTTGCCCACCCTGTCACAGCCAGATTCCTCCAGCGTCTATACAACTGGTTTCCTCCTGTTTGGGACCCAGTGGGACCTCAACGTGCTTCTTAATGCTCCAAGGAAAGCCCCCTTTGAACCAATGGCCACCTGCTCTCTCCTCCACATCTTCTTCAAAACTTCATTCCTGGGCACCATTACTTCAGCAAGACGAATCGGAGAGCGGGGAGCACTCCTGGCTGACGCACCATATCCCACCCTTTCAGAGGGACCAGGTTCTACTGTGTCCCCATCCCTGTTTTCTTCCTAAGGTCTCCTTGGAAGATCACATTAACCAGGAGATTCACCTGCCAGTGTTCTACCCACATCCTCAGGCCCCCACGGTGACAGCACATTCCACTGGAGCTCAGTCCACGTCCAGTACGTTCCCATAGCAGAAATCTGCAGGACTGCGACTTCATCCTCTGCCAGCCCTGTGACAAGCATGTGCCATGTCCCCTGCTTCCAGAGAGGAGTCCTTGACTCACCTCTGTGGCCTCCCCCTCCTCTCTGAATTGTTCTGCAGCAGGGCGCCACAGGGACATGTGCTCGACGAAGAAGGGACGGTGACTTACCTTACGTAACTTGAGTTCTTCGAGATGCTTCGTTCCTAGGGGTGCTCCACCCTCCCGGCCTCCTTCCCCTCCGCTGCGGATACATCGCCCCGTATCCCTCCTTCAGAGCCCAGGGTGTGACTCTGCGCAGGCCTGCTAGCACAAGTGCCGTCTCCGATCAGAAGTGCACCAGCACGTGCACATCCGGTGGTGGAGCACCCATCGGGCCAGGGCATCTCAGAGAACCCAGGTTTCAGAGGGGTAGCCGTGTTCGTCTGTATTCACCCCTGTTGATGTTCACCCCTTCTTGTCCACTGTTGGGAATGGGCCACATCCACCCTAATTGAATTGGCCTCGTTAGCACTGACCCCCCACTTGGTAAGGCAACTCCCATCTTTTCATGTGCTGTGTATTTATACCTGCCTACTGTATTTTCCACTCCATGCATCTGATGAAGTGGGTTCTAGCCCACGAAAGCTTATGCCCAAATAAATGTGTTAGTCTCTAAGGTGCCAAAAGAACCCAGGGTAAGTCACCTTTCCTTTTTCACACTTAGTGATGCTGTCCTGTCTGTCTGTCCCCATTCATCTATCTATCTATCTATCTATCTATCTGTCCTGAGACAGACCCTTCTATCATGTGTCCATCCATCTGTCTATCTTACACATCCATCCATCCAGTACCTAGAGTGTGTGTCTGTCCAGTCATTGGTTCTCTCTCTAATACAAGTGGTGTTTGTGCTGTTTTTATTAATATGATTGGTGGGGAGGATGATTATGGCAGGGAGGAGATGAGACCAGAGGTTCTGAAGAAGAGGACAGAGGGTAGAGGAGGGAGGGGATGAACCCAGAGGTGCTGAAGAAGAGGAGGGGGGGGTAGAGGAGGGAGGGGATGAGGCCAGAGGTGCTGAAGAAGAGGCGGGAGGGTAGAGGAGGGAGGGGATGAACCCAGAGGTGCTGAAGAAGAGGAGGGAGGGTAGAGGAGGGAGAGGATGAGGCAAGAGGTGCTGAAGTAGAGGAGGGAGCTGTGGCGGACAGAGGGCAGGAGGCAGTGAGGGTCTCGCATGGTGACTGATGCTTGTGAATGGAAGGCCTTGGAGGGGTGGCTGGGGGGTGGTCCCTGCGCCAGCCTGACGCTCTTTCCTGTCCCTGACAGGGTGCAGTACGAGGATGAGCTGCAGGGGGAGAGGATGCTGCCGGCATCCTGCCAGCCACGGCCACACTCTGCCCTGGGTCAGTACCTGCAGTATCATCGCACCGAGCACTTCCTGGCCTTACCGGGAAGGGTGTCCTGGGTGGGCAGTGTTGTGGCAGGGGGAAACTCCCGGCTTGCCAGACGGGCATGGGGTGGGACCCCATGTTTCACCAAGTGGCCTGGAGGATGGACCCTCTTTTGTCAGAGGGTTGGGAGGGAGGATCCCCTTTTATTGGGGGGACCCCATAAGGCGTGGGACGGAGGGGCCCCCTTTTATGTGGGGGTGGGATTCTGTTTTTCACCAAGGAAGCTGGGGAGCCCCCTTTTATTGGGGAGCAGGGGTTGTTTCTTTATGGCCCTAAGGATGAGCTAAGCAATAGAAAGAGAAGCCAACACTGGAATTTCCTGCAGCAGTGAATACAGATAACCTCTTCCCCGGGGGAGCCAGTTCTGGGATGGAGGGGTCCTTTCCCCAGGGCACCATGGCCCTCAAAGGGAGGTGAAGGAGGAGGCTGAATTTCCTATCCAGGACCTCCAAGTGCACCAGGGCTCTGCTTTCCCAGCTCCCCACGTGACACCCCCTATTCCCTTCCCCTCAGGCCACAACCGCTCCTTCCGCCTGGAGAAGATGCAGCGGCGACTGGACAGGAGGCGGGCAGCCAGTGTCGGCGGTTGCCCGGGGTTGGGGCTGCAGGTAAATGGCGCTGGGATATCATGTGGCTCATCTGGGTGGGTGGGGCTAGTCCCCCTCCCACTTTGGGCTGGCCAAGACAGCTGTGCCCTGGAGGCACCGGATCCCATTGGGCCAGCTAGCGGGACATCCCAGTGTAGCATCAGCCTCATGCGCTGCGCCCACATCAGCCTGGTTGGCCTCTGGGAAGCAGGACGGAGCCCGCGCTCCTGGCCCAGACACAGCAGAGATGTGCCACGGGGTTGACGGAAGATGGGGGCGTCTCAGTGTCCAGCCACATGCCCCCTGAATGGCTCGGGCGCAAAAAGCCCCATCTCCGGCACCCCTGCCCTCTTCCCAACGGCAACTGGAACGGCCCACGGAGCTGGAGCCTCTGCCGGGGCCACCAGTGGCCAGGAGCGGGATGGGTGTACTGGGGAATGGAGGGCAGGGGACGGGCCTTGTTACATCCAGGCAATCATGGCTCCACGATATAAGGAGATGAGGCTCTGTAGCCCCTTCTCTGCCCAGTCCTCTGGCCTCATCTGCCCTGCGCTCCAGAGGAAAGGAGAAGGCCCCTGGGGCTATGGACAGAGGGCTGTTGCTAGCCTGGGGGAGTTGGCCATTGACTCTACAGAAGCCGAGTTCAAACGACTGGACAGTATCCTGGAGCTCCGAGCTTGGTCCCTGCTCTAGTGCCCAGCCAGGCAGCTGTTGCTGGACTGGCCCTCAGGTTCTGTACCATCGCCATTGATCGTCACCTCTCCTTAAACTACACGGGGTGCCTGGCTGTTCCCAAAGCCCAGTGGGGAGCAGGGCAGACGAAGGTAGCGCTGTCCGAGGGCCGAGTCATCGCCCCGGAAGAGGCTGCGCTCTTCCTCCAAAGGGGTGCCACCGGGCGGCTAGCGGACGCCACAGCGGGCGAGAGGGATCCGAGCGGGCGATAGTGACGCGCCGGCTGCTCTGCAAGCCTGGGGGGTGGCCCCTGGGCAATTCCACGGACCAGCACCCGCCCCGGCCACCCGTCGAGGCTGTTGCAGCACGTTCAGAATTGCTCACTCCCGAGGATGTGACTCTTGGCTCCTTCTCCACCCAGCTGCCCAGAGAGGAGGCTGTTGCCCGAGGGCCGGGAGTGGAGCTGAGCTCCGAGTGCCAGCTGGATGGCGGTAGTGATGCGAACGGGGAGGGAGACGCTGCTGCCTCTACCCCAGCCACCACCTTACTCATCCAGGAGGTAGCAGTGGGGCAGCACCCTGCGGGGGGACTGGCTTGGGTGGGGCTGGGGAGACTGTTCCAGGGGGAGCGGTGAAAGGAGGAGAGAGGCCACAGCTCCTGGAGTGGGATGGGGTGACGCAAGGGGGCAGAGGCAGGATGGGATGGGGGAGTTGCCAGCCCTGAGCCTACAAATGGGATGGGGAGCAGAGCTCAGCCCCGGTTAGAGGGGTCGAAGGTCATCTACAGGGTGGTGAAGTAGGGGCAACGGGGCCGCGGAGGGGACCGGAATCGGGTGAAAGCAGAGATCAGTAATGGTGCTGGCACAGCGGTAGGGAGGGCAGAAAGTCAGCTGTGGGCTGGATGCAGGAAGGGGGGTATGGGTTCAGGACTGAGGGGCACCAGAAGAGCTCTGTGTGTGAGGGGAGCCCAGGACGGGGATAGGTAGGGGTCGGGATTGAGGGGCACCAGCGGAGCCGGGGGGAGCCCAGGCTGCAGGGCTGGGATAGTAGGGGGCTGTGGGTCAGGACTGAGGTGCACCAGAAGAGCTCTGTGTGTGAGGGGAGCCCAGGACGGGGATAGCTAGGGGTTGGGATTGAGGGGCACCAGCGGAGCCGGAGGGAGCCCAGGGCTGGGCTAGCAGGGGGCTGTGGGTCGGGATTGAGGCACACCAGCGGAGCTGCATATGGAGAATTTGCCGAGCGCCTGCTCACACTTTGCTCTAGGCCCGGTTCTCTCCCGAGTGTGAACGTTCCCAGCTCCATGTGATTGTGCTAAGCTGGGAAGCGCAGGCATCAGCTGCACTGAGCCCAGGCGTGGTCTCTCCACAGCCCGAGCGGCCAGGCCGTGCTGATCCCTTTCTTCTGCTGCAGGCTCTGCTCTCCAAGGGCCTCGGCGCTCTGGCCTGCGACCCATCCTTTGTGACGGCCATGAGAGCTGAGATGGCTGCCACCTGCCAGCTGGAGATGGTGGTGATGGAAGAGGCCGCGGCAGAGCTGCTGAGGGGAAGGGAAAGCCCGGTGGGAGCAGAGGCTGGTTCCCCCCGCCGACACGCCTTGGCCACGTCCTTGCATAGCTCCCATGGGCCCAGCACGCCGCCGGGGATCCCCCTCGCCAACGGTGCCAGCCGGGAGGTGCTGCCCGTTTGTGGGCTTTGAGAGGGTTACCGTGGAAACACAGCGCCATCCCCTCCCACGCACACCCTGACTGGTTGCTCTCTGCCCCAGGCCAGGCAGATGGGAGCCAGAAAAGGACTCACCGGGCTGTTTGTGGAGGAGCTGCGAGGGCCTGAACTCCGGGGGCATTTCCTATGGGGTGTCTGGTACTGCGTGGGCAGGGTGTGCCCCCTACCCTCCCAAGAGCTGTAATGTGCAAGCCGGACGGGTCATTAAATCCCTGGCACCGCGATCTCGCTGCTCCGCTCTGTCCTTCAGTGCTCTGGTCTTCGATCAGAGGGGGGCCAGCGGAGACCCTTGGGGGCCTGCTTTCCAGCGGTGCTGAGCACCCGCAGCTCCAGCCAGCGGGAGGCATGGGCACCCGTCCCTCTGAACACCAGGCCCCCCAAGTGTCTCCAGAGCAGCCACTTTCAAACCGTGGGGCTGAACGTACATCGCCAGAGCCGGCCCTTGCAATCTGGACAAGGCACGTTCTAGAGACGGGGGACGAGGCCCAGTGAGGGGAAGGGGGGAGATTTTCACTATTTATCTCATGCCCTGTGGCGTGCCGGGAGGCCTTGCCTCTCATTGTCACGTGAGCCTTTGCAAATCAACACTGGCCGAAGGTCACGGGGAGTCTGTGGCCAACGTGGGAACTGAACCCACATTTGAGTCCCGGCCAGAGCCTTGACCACGAGCCCACCCTTCCTCTGACACTGCATCCCTTCCTCTGTCCCAGGAGCCACTGGCTGAGCCTGCCCTTGGCTTGGACCCTGAGCTTGCCCTGCGATGATTTATTATTGCTATTACCATAGCGCCTAGGAGCCCCCGTCATGATGCTCGGGGCTGTGCCAACACAGGACAGAAAGAAGGTCCGGGCCTGAAGGGGCTGGCTCACCACGTAAGCCCTGGGTCGATCTCCCTTGTCGCATTGTCTTCAGCCAGGACCGGTGGCACTTGTGGCCGATGAGTAAAATTGCACGCATGTTTTATTCTAATCAGCCTAATAAAGAGCAGATTTGGGGCCTTTTGTGGTAAATTGCCCTGGCTGGGTTCAAAAGTGGGGCTGCCTCGCTCTGTTCCAAAGCAGGAATAAGTGCTCTGGGTCAAATCTAGCTCAGATACAGTGTGTGTGTGTGTGTGTGTGTGTGTGTGTGTGTGTGTGTGTGTGTGTGTGTGTGTGTGTGTGTGTGTGTGTGTGTGTGTGTGTGTGTGTGTGTGAAATCTAGCTCAGATACAGCGCCCATTCTGTGTGTGTGTGTGTGTGTGTGAAATCTAGCTCAGATACAGCGCCCATTCTGTGTGTGTGTGTGTGAAATCTAGCTCAGATACAGCGCCCATTCTGTGTGTGTGTGTGTGTGTGTGTGAAATCTAGCTCAGATACAGCGCCCATTCTGTGTGTGTGTGTGTGTGTGTGTGAAATCTAGCTCAGATCCAGCGCCCATTCTGTGGGTGTGTGGAAATTAACAATCAGAGCAACTTTCTGAGTGGGGTGGATTCTGCTGCACTTCGATGGCTCCTTCCAAAAGTGTGCCCTAGCTCAACCACAAGGCAGGGGCTTGACGCGGGAACAACGGGTTGAAATTCTCCAGCCTGTGTTAGACAGGAGGTGAGACTAAGGGAGCGCAGGGGTCCCTGCTGGCGTAAATCAGCATCACGCCATTGCTGTCAATGAAGCTGTGCCAGCCGAGGATGTGGCTTCTCTGTAATTAGCTGATAATCCAGCCCCAGTCCTTCTACGGCGACGAACCAGAGCCAAATTCATTCGTACCAGGAAAGGAACCGGATAGGGCTTGAAAGTCGCGGAGGGAGCAGATGTGCTGGGGCTGGGATTTGTAGCGAACAGTTGATCTGCTGAATTCGTCCTCTCCCTCGCTGTGCTAATTGTCCAAAGAGCCCGACACTGGGAACCGAGCTCTCGGGAGAGTCTGGCCCGCCGTGACTTCCAGGGGTCCGTGCGGTCCTGCGAGCGTGGCGTGGTCTGGGACAAAGCCAGAGACACCCCAGCTAAGCCAGCATTGCCCAGGAGGGGCAGAGACCAGCCAGTGCTCCCAGGACGGCACTTCTGTCATGGTGAGCGGTGGGGGTGGCTCCGCGGCGCCCCCAGCTGGACAGTGCTTCTCCTCCCCTCTGGCCCCGGGGCTGCCCGCTCTGTTTGGAAGCAGCGCAGTCCCCAGCTCCTCGCCGGCTAATCTAGATTAAAATGCAGAGAAATGATGGGTCCCGCGGGACGTGGTGAATCAATAGAGCCCGTCTGCTCTCGGCCAGGGTGTTTATTTGTTAACTTAATAAACGGGAAATGGCTGTCGCAGGGACCATCTGCGGCCAAGCCCGGGCGAGTGACAGCAGGGGGTCCCCCCAGGGGGTGGGGGAGGGGAAAGGAGCTAGGCGGTCAGTGGCTTTCTGGGGGTGGAGAGCCGGGGAGTTGGCAGGGGACATGAGGCCTGTGCACAGACGGAACTCGGGGCACTTCCCCCAGAAGTCAGGGGGCGCCTCTGGGGGTTTAAGGATTGGCTGGCCTCCCTCTGCGAAGTGTTTAATCAGACACAAGCTGTAGGAACTGAGTGTTGTCTAGTGGTTGGAACAGGGGACCGCAGGCCAGGCCTCCTGGAGTCTGTTCCCAGCTCTGGCACACTGTGTGCCCATGGGCAAATCACTCGCCTTGCTCTGTGCCTCAGTTTCCCTCTCTGTAATGTGGGGATAATGGTACCCATCTGCCTCGCAGAGGAGTTGTGAAGCTTCATCAACCATGATCTAGCCAGCAATCTTAAGGGTGTGTGGCTGAGGTGGGGGGAAACTGAGGCACAGCAAAAGGAAGTGACTTGCCCCGGGTCATAGAGAGGCAGCAGTGTCAGAGCTGGGGCTAGAATCCATGTCTCCTGGTCCCCAGTTCTGTGCCTGAGCCACGCTGCTACTGTCAATAAGGAATGAGATCTATTATAATCCAGTGTATCATTATGCTTATCCCGCCTCTCGCCTCTCTGTAGCTTTGAAGTCCATTAGCTACGGGGCCAATGGGTCCCATGCCCAGGGGCCCTTGGCAATTGGGGGGGCCCTGGAAAAATGGGCACCCCCTGACCCGCTCTGCCCACCCAGAGCACCTGGCAGGAGCACCGGGAGTGCGGAGCGGGGTGGGAGCCGGGAATTCAGGTGGAAGAGGTGGGGAGGGGCCTCCACTTGCTCTGACCCAGGGCCCCACAAAACCCTAAACCACCTCTGGTCCTGAGTGCTGGCTGCTGAGAACAACTTGCATGGGGATGAGGATCCAGCGGCTTTTGAACTCCTTAGTTTTGAGATGAGCCATTTGGATCAAGGCCACTTGGCTAGAAAATTATGACCTCCTGGAGAGAGGCCTTCCAGCCTAGGAATGGTTAGCGGGGGGGCTGGCTCCTGTCTTCATACAAGATGGCCTGGGGACATAGAACAGGGAAGCTAAAGCCCATGTTTTGACCAGTAGGGCAGAGTCCCCCACCAGCAAACTCTCCTTGGGGGCTCAGCTGCACCTTAAATCAGTGAGTGCTTGTCCCAGCTGACACTGTGAGCCTCTTTCTTAGAGAGACAAGGTGGGGAGGAGATATCTTTAGTTGGCCCAACTCCTGCGGGTGAGAGAGAGGAGCGTTTGAGCTACACAAAGCTTTTCTTCGGGTCTTGGTGTAGCTCAAAAACCTCTCTCTCACCAACAGAAGTTGGTCCAATCAAAGATATTCCCTCCCCCACCGTGTCTGTTTCATCTCCTGGGACCAACACAGCTAGGACAACACTGCAGATTCTTTCCCAGGTGTCCGGCTGGTGGGTCTTGCCCACATGCTCAGGGTCTAACTGGTCGCCAGATTTGGGGTCAGGAAGCAATTTCCCCCTGGCTCAGATTGGCTTTTCGCCTCCTGCAGCGTGGGACATGGTTCACTTGCAGTTTTAAACGAGTGTCAGTGGTAGAGTCTCTGTAACTTGAGTCTTTAAACCCTGATTTGAGGACGTCGGTAACTCAGCCAGAGGTTAGGGGTCTGTTAAAGGAGTGGGTGGGTGAGGTTCTGTGGCCCGCGATGTGCCGGCGGTCAGACTAGCTGAATCATGATGGTCCCTTCAGGCCTTCAAGTCTGTGAGTCTGGGAGTCTGTGTGCTGACCCGCGCCCAGGCAGGGCCGGCGCTCCCATTAGGCGACCCTAGGCAGTCGCCTAGGGCGCTGGGATTGGGGGGCGGCGCCTCCCGGCGGCGATTCTAAACGCCACCGAGAGGAGCTGCTGCCCCTGCCGCTGGCCGGTGGAGGTGAGCTGCCGCGGGCGGGGAGCCGAGCCCGCCGCAGACCCCGGGGGGGTGGGGTGGAGAGCCGAGCCCAGCGCCCCTGCCGCGGCCAGGGGCGGGGAGCCGAGCCCAGAGCCCCTGCCATGGCCCGCGGGGAGCCGAATCCGCTGCGGGCCGCGCGGGGGGCCGGGAGCCCAGCCCAGCCCACCCCACCGTGGGGGGGGCGGGGAGCCGAGCCAAGCGCCCCCTCCCTCCGTGACCCATGGGGGGGGCGGGGAGCCCAGCCGAGCCCACCACGGGGAGCCCAGCCCACCGGGGGAGTGGGTGGGGGGTGGGGAGCCAAGCCCAGGCCAGGTGGCAGGGAGCTGAGCCCAGCCCAGCCCAGCCCCTTGCCTGCGGGCAGGTGAGGTGGCTGCTGCGGGCGGGGGGGTGGTTTGCCGCTGGGGGGGGAGGTGCCACGGGGGGGTGGAGCTGACTGCTGCGGGGGGTGGGGTTAGCTGGGTTGGGGGGAGGGCGCAGGGCTGGTGCAAGGAAGTTTCACCTAGGGCGCGAAACGTCCTTGCCCCGGCCCTGTGCCCAGGCAAGGGGCCCTAGGGAGGCTGGGGCTATTGGGGTGGGTTGGAAAGAGTAACATGAAGGTGGAACAGAGAGAATGGGATTCCTGGGGACCTGAGCAAAATACGCTTCATCAAACAAGGGGGGCCCTTAATTCACTGGCGCTGTATGTTTAACAGGGGAGCGCTGGGTTGCCAGCAAACGCGGGAGCTCTGTGCAGCAAGAGCCGGCCGGGACTATGACGCTCCCTGCTGGCAGAACTGGGGCCCTCTCGCTGCTGTAAAGAGCCCAAACGCTGCAGCTCATTTGGGGCTGGCGCATCGCCTGGTGCCAATGAAAGAAGGGGTTAACCTCAGCCCCGCCTTGAGCTGGGGGAGGCTGGGATCTGTGGCTGGGGAATGGGGGGTTCCTTTGGGGTGTCCTAGCTTAGCTTGCTTTAAACACGCCCTCTGGGGAAAAGGTCTTGCTGTCTGCTCTTGTGCGTTCCCTGGGGCCGGGACATCCCAGCAGCACAAGGGATAAGGACTTGGGGTACACACCTGTTGCGAGTGCTGGGACGGGCAGGCGTCAGCCCATCCCCCTCTGCCAAGGGGAAGCACCAATACGCTCAGGCCACAGCTGAATTCAGGGAACAACAAAGGCAAAACCCAGCTCCGGGAGCGTGGCTGACAGGTTGAAGCTCAGGGCTGCGGGGGGGGGCGGTGCCCAAGCAGAAACCCCAGACAGCAACCGCTGCCTGCAGAGAGTCGGTGGACGCTGTCCTGGCCAGCGCTCGCAGGAGGTTGACCAGGAGGTCTCGCAATTTCCTGGGGCTCTGAATGGGCGTGCGAGACTGAGCTAGTGAGGGGCAAAGTGCAGTGAGAGGCCCTGGAGGAGCCGGCCGAGAGGCTGCAGCCCGGTCACTCTACAATGGTCTCAAGTTGCAGAGGGGGAGGTCTAGGTTGGATATTAGGAAACACTATTTCACTAGTAGGGTGGTGAAGCACTGGAATGGGTTCCCTAGGGAGGTGGTGGAATCTCCATCCTTAGAGGTTTTTAAGCCCTGGCTTGACAAAGCCCTGGCTGGGATGATGTAGTTGGGGTTGGTCCTGCTTTGAGCAGGGGGCTGGACTAGATGACCTCCTGAGGTCTCTTCCAACCCTAATCATCTATGATCCTATGATACACAGGTGGTGCCAGGGTCTCCCTCGTGCCGCAGAAGGGGGAGTTGGAGTCTAGTGGGATGAGCCAGGACGCCTGGGTTCCACTTCTGCCTCGGGCCAGCCACTCTCGGCTGACTGCCAGGGCCTTCATTCTGGGAAGCCCCAGTTTGAGATACTTGAGGCCCGATAGTCAGGAAGTGCTGAGTGCCCTCTGCTCAAGCTGAAATCCAGGGGCATGGCCAGGGCTCAGCACCCCTGGAAAGTCCCGCCCAAGGGGCCCCAGGCTGGGCTCCCAAACCGAGGGTGGTCTCGTCGAGGCGGGCTGTTAGCTCTTCCAGGCAGGACCTGGGCATCCAGCACAGCAGGGCCCTGCTCTCGGCTGGGGTCCCCAGGGGTACGTCTGCAGCGCAATGAAAACACCACGCACCACGAGTCTCAGAGCCTGGGTCAACTGGCTCGGGCCATGGGGCTAATAGCAGGGCAGATGTTCCCGCTCGGGCGGGAGCCAGGCCCTGAGACCCAGCGAGAAGGGAGGGCTCCAGCCCGAGTGGGAAGTCCACACGGCTGTTAGCAGCCCCAGAGCATGACCCTACAAACCTGAGCCCATTGTCCCAGGCTCCGAGACGTACTGTTGTGGGGGGAGGGGGAGTTCAGTGCAGATGTACCCCGAGGTGAAATACAAATACTAATGATGGCCCTAATCGCTTTGTGCCTCGGTTTCCCCACCTGACCTATCCATGGGGAGTGAGGTGAACTAGCCAGTAGCGCAGCCAGGTCCGGAGCGCAGGGGGAGCGGCGCTATAAAAAGGCGCCTCCCCCTGTACTCACCCGGCGGCGCTCCGGGTCTTCAGCGGCACTTCGGCGGCTCACTCTGGGTCTTCGGTGGTACCCGCCGTCGAAATGCCACCGAAGACCCGGAGCGCCGCTGGGTGAGTGCAAGAAGCGGCGCTTAAAGAGAAGCGGCGCCTTTTTTCAGTGCTGCTAAAAAAAGGCACCGCTTCCGCCGCTTCTGCTCAAGGGGGCGTGGCCGCTCCTCCTGCTCCCCCCCGGCTACGCTACTGGAACTAGCCCATGCTTGTGGATGGGGCATCTGGGATGTAATTCAGACATATCCTCATTAAAGGGGGCCGGTTGTCCAATTCCATGTCTCCCCACCCCCCACCCCAGTTTTGCTCAGGAGTTAACCCAGAAATTGGGGAGGGGCAGGTCCCACGGGGCAGGAAACCAGTTCCTAGAGCTTCAGGCCAGAAGGGACTACGGTGACCAGCCAGTGTGGCCTCCTGCATCGCCCCGGATGGAGAACGTCCCCCAGTGATTCCTGCATCCAGCCCATAACCCCTGGCGGAATTGGCGCCTGCTTCTTAGCCCACCCCAGCCAATCCCTGTGTAAGATTCCAAGTGATGGTGAACGCACCCCGCCCTGGTGCCTTGTTCCACTGGCTAAGGGCCTTTTACCGGTAAAAAAGGGCCCCTGAATGTCTCTAGCTTCAGCTTCCAGCCGCTGAGTCTCCCCTTGGCTCGCCCCGGCTCGCACAAACTTTGCCGGACACCCGCGACCTGCTGATCTCATTCCAGCTGACTCCCAGGAACAGCTCTCTCTGTGCAGCCAGACCTCCCCCTCCCCGCACTGGACAGGCAGTTCCCACTTCCTGCCCCACAATGGGGCTTTGTCAGGGCCTCCCGGCTCCTCACTGGGTTCATGTGACCAAGGGGATCAGCCTCCTCCCAGGGACATCAAAGCGCTGGCTCTGCGCCTAGGTGTCCCGTGCCCTGGGGACTGGCTGTGATTCAGTGGGGGAGGTGGGCGATGGGTGGCTCAGGGGGTCGCTGGCCTCCAGCCTGGTCTAGTGCGTTCCCCACTGTGCTGGTCCGCGGGGAGGAAAAAGCTTCCCACTCTCTGCGTGCCTGGGATCAGCTCTTGGGTCAGGCCCAGCTCCAGTCTAAGCCGACACTCACCTATCGGTGCCAACCGCCCAGCACTGCTGTGTCCCTAGGGGAAGGGGAGAGACTGGGCTGGCCTGGCCTGGATGCACAGGAGACCCTCCACGGAGGCTGCTGGACGCAGCCAGACCCAGTGGTTCTCTCTGGTGTCTCCCTACCAAGGTCCTGTCCTGGACGCTGCAGCGAGGGCAGGGAGCTGCTGGCTAAACGACTCCAGCCCTGTCAGGGAGTCGAAGAGGGAGAGTGCTGAGGGGGTCTCAGGAGATTGGGTCATTGTAAGAGGCCTGGGTTGGAAACGGGCTCAGAAATCAAACCCACCCCAATCCCAGCAGGAGGCGACGACTGGGGCCGTGTGAAATGTGCTACACAAGCGCAGGTTGGATTCCTCTCCCAGAGACGTGCTGGAGAAACTGACTCCCAGCTAAAGTTCTCCAGGCAAGGGATCCTTCAAATGAGGCCAAACCGGGTCTGCCCTGGAAGAGCATTAAAAACTCCACTGCAAGGGCCCTTGTGCATTGTCGCATGTCCCCAGCCAGCGTGGCAGGAGCTCTCTTGTGATAATAGCGACACCGCAGATGCTCTGCCCTTGGCTGGCGAGCCTCGATCATCAAGACATCCACAGCAGCCCACCAGTGAGGACACTGGCCCGTCGCCGCTGGACAGCGAGGAGCACACCTAATACAGGTGAGAGCCTGCTTGGCTTTCCCCTTCCTTGCGTGTTCCTTTCTACCCCCCACCGTCTTCCTCCTGTCCTCTCTCTCTCGGCTTTTCACCTGATCTGAGACCATTGGCACGGCCCAACGCCAGCATGACAGGAGGAGACAGGCCACCCCAGCTCTGCCCCGCCAGCGAAGGAGAGGGACCAGAGCAGCCAGATGACACCCCAGTCTGGGGAAGTGAGCCGGGGGGAGGCCGACCTGCCAGCCCAGGCATCAGCCAGTGACGTGTATCCTGAGAAGGTGGTGGAAAGCCGTATTGTCTCACCTTTACTACCCTGTCTCTTCTCCTCCTTTTGCATTGGTCTCTTGGGTCAAAAGCAAGGAAAGTGACCACCATTCACAGCAATCCAGCTACAGCACTAACCTGTGCCTGAGAGGGACAGAATAAGCGACCCTGTGATACATTTGATCGTTTCTCCTGCAGAACCACTCTGCGTCAATCTCAGAAGGCATTCGGGTTTGGGTTTGAACCTGTTTCTCTTGTATCCCCTGATCAATAATTCCCAGTCTTTGGCGTGAACTTTCGAGCACATTCACCTTGGGACTAAGCAGGCCGAGGTCTCTGGACCCCAAACCGTGTTTGGCTGCTTCGTGACAGGCTCATCTTCACACCTCAGACTGTCTGGGGCCGCTCATCCTTTGAAATTAACACAACAGCTCCCTGAAAACCCCCACAAACCTGCTACTTGTCCTGCAAATCCCTCCTTGCCCCTCCCCTTTGCTGTGATGCTGATAACACACTTGACAATGATTCCGGCTTTAATAAACACTCTGGGACAGCAGGTTCCAATTCCAGTGGGGCTGCTTCAGTTCTCCCCCGCTGCTCTCCGTGCGTCGCCGAGCCTTAGTGACGAGACCGATTCAGCAGTGATGGCATGCAGCTCCCGGGGGGCTTCCCTAAGCCAGGCGCTTGCCCCGCTGTCCTGACCTAAAATCCCCCTCCTCTGCTGTCCTCTTGGCTGCCCTTCAGGGGTGCTGGCTCTACACCCGGCAGCTCTTTGGGTGCTCTATAAAAGTAGGCTCACACAACGCTTTCCAACTACCCTGTGTGCAGCTGGCACCTGCGAAATGCAGCCACCTCTGGGGTGCGTGTGAGCAGGGGGCTACTCCCCTGCAGACACCCCTTAGCCTCATTCACTCGGCTCCTCTCTCCCTTGCACTGGAGTGAGAGAACGGGTCAGGAGCAGGGCAGCGGCTCTGCGGTGGAGTCGGGCAGGGCGCTTTGATCTCTCCAGCTGTCGCTCTTTCTCCTGTTTTCGCCTCCAGATTCTCCGTAATGTCCGATTTGTTGGTTTATTTTTTGTTCTGAGCCTGGCGGTCTCTCATGGTCACGTTTCACCAGCTGGCCCGGGGCTGTCGTGCCGCCGTGTGAACGGGATCGCCCGGGCGGCGACAGAGCTGGGCATGTGGGAGGAGCTTTGGAACCACGCAGGCATGGCTGGGGCCGGGTGTCGGGTGGGGAGTAGCTCCCATTCACTGGGGAGCCTGCAGACATGCCTGCCCCTGGGACAGCGCATGAGCCCCTTAGGAACATAGACGCTGCCAGATTGGGCCAGGCCCGGGGTCTACAGAGCCATAGGCCGTGAGTTACATGTCCCATGGTGCCCCTGCTCCACCAATATTTAGGAACTTGGGCCCGGCTCTACCAATGTTTGGGCTTACCGCACTTTGGGTAGCCCTGTACTTCAGGAGAAGCGGGGTCCAGGGCGGCCTGGGGCGTTAGCAGGGAGCCTGATGCTGGCAGCAGCGAGCGACCCAGCCCACCCCGCCATGGTGTCGCTTGGGGGAGGGGGCAGAAGCCGGAAAGAGGCGGGATGGGAGCTTGGGGGAAAGGGTGGAACAGGGGGTGGGGAAGGGGCAGAGCAGGAGCCGGCTGGGGCTGGGGCTGGGTCACTTGCTGCTGCTGGTGCCAGACCCCCCATAACCCTCCAGGCCACGCTGGATCCCGCATCCCCCTGAAGCGCGGGACCCCCCAAAGCAAAGGGCTCGTGGCAGTTGCCCTGGACCGTCCTATGGCCGGGACGGCTCTGCTTAGACCCATTCTGAGCACGACCAAACATTTCTCCCTATGAGTTAGAATGGCTTAAACCATGAAGCGGGAGGCTTTACATCCTGTGAAAAACAAGCTGTGGGCTCTGGATCCCCCCTGCCAACAAAATCCCTTCTGGGAGTGTCTCCTGTCTGTCAGCACACGTATTCCTTGGGCTGCCCGTGGAGCTGGGGGAGGAGATCATAGCCTGGCTTCCTTTGCTTGCCATGGGATGGGGAGTCTGCAGAACCGCCCCCTGGGAGGAGAATGGCAGCGGGTGGCTTTTGGTGCCCAGAGGCTACAGAGAAGGGTGCCCCACAAACAGCGATAGATGGACAGACAAGTGCTTGTCCCCTGGCTGGGTTAAGGCCAAAAGGCCTAGGAAGAGGTGCTGCCTCTCCTTACCTCCCCCCGTCCATGTGGCGATGCCAATATCTCAGCTTTCATTGTGTTTTGTTTCTAGCCTTCCTGCTAGGGCCCCTGTTTGAAGCTGCAGATTCACGGAGGGCGAGAGGCAACTGGCTAAAGCGTGTGTGAAATGGCGCCAGTGGCCTTGTCCTTAGCAGCGCCGCGACTGCATGGTCTCACCGATGGATTCTTGTTCTGTGCCCAGCACCCAGGACAGAGGGGTTCCACCCAGCTGCGTGGGCCTGGGCAGCAGGATGCTGGGCGTCCCTTGCTGCTCTTGCAGAGGTCGTGTTTGCTCCCTCAGAGCGCTGCTTCATGCCAGGCCTGCATCACAGGCCGGTGCTGAGCTTCCTTGGGGCCCCCGCCTGGGATCCCACTGCACTGCAAATGCCCGTCAGCAGCAGTGGGCATCCTACAGGCAGGATCAGGCCCCTGGGATTCCATCACCTTTCCCAAGCTAAGCAGCAGTAGGTCATGTCAACGACTGGATGGGAGACCACCAAGGATCCCTTGCTTGATGTGCTGCAGGAAGAGAGGTTCGTAAGCCAGCAGGGGGTGATCTATCCCCAGAGTCAGTTCCAGCCAAAGGGCAATAGGGGGTGCTGTGCTACAGAAAGAACCACATTTTAGATGAGCTATAAAAGAGAAGCCTTGACCTCATTTAGTCAGTAAGGATCCCAAGGCAATTTGCACAAGACTTGGGGTGGCAGCCTTGCTATCCCAACTACAGTCCATTCTGGATAATTGCATTCTGCCTACCTAGGATCCCCTGCTAGTTCAACTAGCCAGGGCATTCTTCACTGCCTCTTAGCTTCTGTATTGGTGTTACTGTCCTTTGTTAAACAGCTGCTGGGTTCCACCCAGAGGGAGCTGCATTTCCGGAGGGCAGGGAATTAGTCTTGCATGTGTAAATGTGTAACGTTCAGGACAAAAAGCATCCTATAAATGTGAACTACCATCAGTGGGGTGGCAACCGTTAAAGGCTATTTTTACAGGAGAATATTCTTCACTGGATACCAAGTCAGTAAGAGCCAATGTTCATCTAGTGGCTAGAAGAGTCTGACGCGACTGAAGTAAACTCCTGTACTTAGATTGGAAACTCTGGGGGTTTGCACGACGGGGCCCGGCCCATGTCTGGAGCTCTTGGGTGCCACTGCAAGACAGATAATAAATGATAATAACATGGTCTTCACACTGCCTTCCACCATCAGTTCTTCTTTTAATTTTTCTGCGGCAGCTTCAGTATCAAAAGGGCAGAGCTTTGGATTTCACACCTGGTTAACCCCCTGGAGCTAGCCAAAGGCATTCTGATTAATGGGTTTTATCGTGCCCCCACCCCCGCGCGCAATCTATTTCACCTGAGCAGCCGCTGTTCTCATTCACAAGCACTGATGCAGTCAGTCAGTCTCCTGGGAGATGTCCCAATTACTGGACACACAAGCTGCAGTCATTACATGCACTGGCCACATAAGCAGCTGGGGAACCCTGGCCAGCCACTATTGCTTCCTGTGCAGGTTTGGAGAGACGTGCAGCAGATCGGCCTGCCCAAGCAAATGAGTGTGTGATAACGGGGGGGAGCTCACCCCACAAAGCCTCAGTAAGAGGGTTTTGTGAGGGGAGCTAAGCGGGCAGAGCAATGGAGTTCACGTATCACTGATCTGGCGCATGCTACATTGGGCCCTTTCTGAGCTGGCATGGTGGCACCCGCCCCAGATGGCTTATAAGGAGGGAGCAGTATTTGCTGTTGATCATAGAATCATAGAATATCAGGGTCTGTCACTCACACGGTGTCACACCCACCCTCGTGCCCAGCCCTTTAAAGCCGGCCGGCCCCGCCCTGCCCGGCACGGATTGGTCTGGCTCCACGCTCCGCAGCGGGGCTGGCTCCGCCGAACGGCTCCGTTTCAGGCGCCGCCGCTTGTCAGTTTCACTGCGGAGTTTGCGCCCCGGCTCGGCAGCCCTGCGCGGGGGCGGATGGAGCAGCGCCCCGCTCAGCCCCGCGCTGCCGGAGCTCAGCATGACCTCGCCTCCTGCAGCCGCTGCACGCACCCCCCGGCTGCCTCCGTCCCCTGCTGAACCCGGGCGGCTCAGGCCCCGGGACCCCCCACCCCACCTCGCCCCCCTGCAAGACACGCCGCGGCTGGGGTGGTGAGAGGCCGCGGGCAGGGCATGGCGACCCCCGGGGACTGCTGCGTCCAGGTGGCGGTGAGGTAAGCGGCCGCGGTGCGGGGCTGGCGCCGAGAAGTGGGGTGACGGGTGGGGAGGGGGGCAGACGGGCAGACAAAGGTACTCTGTGTTGCTCCAGCCCCTTCTGCGGGCTTGCCCCCCTTCCTGCTGCTGGGGTTTCATGGGGTTAAACAGAGGTGCAAAATTCCGCGGGGGGCTGGGTGTGCAGATCAATACTGGTCTGTTGCTTGTCTCACACGGGGGTGGGTTGTGTGAGCTTTATCTAGGGTTTGGAATAGGCCCGGATCAGGATGGGGGCTGCGAGCCTCCACAGCTCGATATTGTTCTGGTTTTTGCCTAGGGGGTTGTGTGTGTGTTGTCTAGGATGTGCGTTTCTGATGCACAGATCAATATTGTTCTGTCTTCTAAGCAAACCCTGGGCTGCTCTCCGTCTGGCTCTCTGAAGCCGGCAGTGCTGACCATTCTGAAAGATAACCAGTGAGGAAATCCTGTGTTTCGCACACCAGCCTAGCAGTTTGCTGGGTTTCCTCTCCGACTTGTGTGTCCTCGTTATATTTTTGTAGCCAAACAAAGCCCTGGGTTGTACAACGAAAGCACTGTCTGTTTCCAGGAGGGCTGGATGACCCCCTTTATCTCCGTCCACCAAAAATCCGTTTCCTGGCCTGACAGTTTGGGGGGGTTGGTTTTGTTTTGTTTGGCAATAGCTGCTCCTTTTTGTAATAATTGGGTGTTAACCTCTTGTAACCAGGACTATCCTATTCCCTGGGTCTGAGTGGCCTTCCAGAGGTGGGGGAGAACATCCCAGATGTCATTGTTCAACGCCAACACTGCTTTTACCTTCGTTCTCCCCTGCGGGTTTCCGCTTTGCAGCTTTCACTCATCAAATGTGCTTGTTTCATGGCCATTTTGTGTGTGTTTTAAATGCAATCAGTGACAAATGTGGCTGCAGCAGTCCCTTTATGCTCCTGGAAGGTGCAAGTCTCCTGCTTCAGTGGGAAGGTCGGAGACGCTGCATCATCTCAGCATCCTTTGTGCTTCCTCCTGGCCCGGGAACAATAGGGAAAAGATTTTGCGTTTGAATTTTTTTTTAATAAGGATCTGTAAATGACACCTACATTTCTTGCAGTTAATGGGACTATTGTAAGCTGTGCTGGGTGGCTCTAGGCGGTGTTAGGGTGCACGGGGCATTAGGGGAGAAATGGCGGCAAGATTTCTAGTAAGGTACCGGCACTGGGTCTCAAGGAGGATCGCAGAGCCCTTGTCAAATTCGGGGGTTCTTTGTTGAAGCTGCAGAGCTGGGTGTATTCTGAGTGCAGCCACTAGGATCCTGGAGCTGTCTGTCATTTTCATGGCTGCTCGTTGCCAAGAAAGGAGGGGTGGGGTGCGGGAGGGGAGACCCCACTGTATAAGTGCACCTCGTTGAGCTACCGTGTGGAAAGCACACTGGAGCTGATGCAGGCGGGAGGGGATGCAAGTCCTTTGCAGAGGGAGCTGCTGTCCCGGTGTGCGTGCAGGACAAGCTCTGACTTCTGGCCCTGGGCAGCACTTCCCCTTCGGCTTGGCCTGCGCAGAGGTGACCACCTGTCCCGTGCTGAGTGGTCACCAAACCCGGGAGCCTGTCTGCTGGATCACCCTGTTCAAGTGACCCTAGCCTGGGCCCTCTTAAAGCCCCAGTGCTGGGCACGCTTGCACTAAACGCATTGAGGGTTGTGGGTGGTCTAACTGAGGCAGGATTAGAGGCCCCGTTATTTAAACGTGGTGTTTCTGGGGAGTTGGTCTCCATAGGAATTCTCTGAAATATGGTCCAGCTGAATTGGTTTTGAATCTGATTGGGCCAGGCTGCGTAGACCCGGCCCAACAGTCTCTCCAAATTCTTGTCCCTGCCTTGGTTATAGTGGTAACCTCTCTGTTTTCAGTTGTTTGCTGTGGTGGGGGTGAGCGGTGGGATCTCTGCCCTCAGGGAGTGCTGCAGCCCCTCTGGGAGATGGCTGGCGGCTAGTGCTAGACTGATGATGCAAGAGACTATTTTAAATGCAGTATTTGAAGCAGGGCTGTGTGTATCTGAGAAATGGCCATCAACGAGAACTGCCCACCCAGATCTATGCCTTTACCTGGGAGGCAACTCTTCCCTCCCCCTGGCTCAGGAGAGGATGAACCTGGTAGCCCAGATTCTGATCTGGCTTGAGCTGGTGTAAATCTGGAGTGGCGTCAATGGAGTCTGCATTGACTCACTGAGAACCCCTTAACTGGCGCAGCCAAGCCCCTGACGTCAGGGGGAGGGGCGGGTACTGCTTGGAGACCTTGTCTGCTCTGGGATCTTAGCTCAGGTAACCTGCACTGTTACTGTGTTGCACTGGTTTAAATTGGCTCCCGGGGTTTGCACTGGTGCCCCAACACTATGTGTGCGCCTGAGCCCAGGGTTTTCCCACTGGTCAGAGACCCACCTGTCATTCATCTTTCTTTCCAGGCAGATCCTCTAACAAAAGCCCGCAGTCTGGGCTGCTGGGGGCTCCCCCTTTCTGAGGTGGAAGGATGGCTGTGGTCCTGGAGGAGGAGTATTGTGGACCTTTATAATCGGCTGTGCCCTGCTCCCAGCTAATCCCCATTAGCCCGTCTCTACTAGAGGGGTTGTTTTAATTCTCAGGCTCACGTGGGGCGTTGCTTTTGAAACCCCTCGGTGGGGAGGAGGGAGAGAGGGTATCAGAGTCTCCGCATCGTGCTTTCCGGAGAGCATCGGCGACGTTGGTGTTTGACTGAGGCTTAGCTAGAATGGTCGAGCATGAGATCAGCAGAGTGAAGGGTGTGTATGTGTGAGCATGTGAGCTCTGTGGGTTCTCAGTCTGATCCTTACCCAATCTGCCCTGTGCGCCATTGTCTTGAGAGATGAGCCTCTCCTAGCTCTCCAGATATTGGTTCAGGGGGCGAGGCGATTTGCAGCTGATCTGGCCAATGAAAGCTGGTTTGGGGGTGGGGGGGGGGGGGGGTGAGCATTGGAAGCTGAAGGTGAATTGGCAGGACAAAGGAGGGGATTTAGAAATAAGCTGTAATAATGAGGCCAGTACAGAAAGGTTCCCGAACACCAGCCTGGGCCATGGAAGGACCTAGCGCTTTTTGGCGGATACCAATACAGAGCTAGGACTGGGATTTCAGTGTGTTGTGTGGGGGGAGGGGGTTGGCAGTCCAACTCCCCTGCAAACCCAGGCCTGAGCATGCTGGGCCCTTGGAAATCTGTAGCGTATTATCTGTTAAGCCCCAGACAGACACTAATGACTCTGTGCCCTGGGGGGTGGGGAGGGGAAAGAGGTTGAGAGGTTTATCCCATTTTCAATCAGACTGTGGGATCACAGCCCTTGGAATGATACTAAACCTCCCTTCCCCAGCCAGCAGAAGTGGAGAGTCGCATCTCTGCAGTGTGACCCTATCTGGGAGGTTCTGGCTCCATGGCAGGCAGAGAAGCAGAGAGGTTTGAAAAGCCGCCTTTTGGCATGGGAAGGAAGGGGGTGCGATGGTCAGAGGTTCAACCCTCCCCCTTAGATGCACAAAGTCAAAGTTCGCCCAGCCAATGGCTCATTGGGCTGCTGCGATCAAGGCAGGTCTGTTTCATAGCTATGGCAAGAGAACCATGTGGCCAGCATCCCATCCAATTGCCTTTGACTGCCATGCCCCAGTGGATCAGGTACCCGGTACACAACTGGGTGAACTGAAGGTGGCCTTTCAGGGTGAGATCGAGTGAGACTCGAACCCACGACCTTCAGGACTTCCAGTCGAGCAATCAGACTCTGCACCTCATTCCATGGACCCACCCTGACCCGGAATTCACAAGGATCTTTGGGGTATCCCTGGCTTCTACTGTGCTGCATGCCCCACCAGTTCCCAAGGATCCTGGGGCTGCACAGCTATAGAGGTGCTTATGTGTCCCTCCTGACTGTGGCCTCCCAAGAATGCTGCTCCCAGGAGCTGCCTGCATGTGGCTGCCATGTGGGGGTGGGAGCTGCAGCACCAAGGGAGAAGGAGCTCATGGTTCTTGTTGGGACCAGCCTGTTAACCTCTTATGCCCACTGGTGAGCAGTTCCTTGTGAGAGTCAGTGCTGGAGCCAGGGCTTCCTGCGGGGAGGAAGGGGCTTTGCAGACTGGCCCTGTAGGGAGGATCTGTCAGGCTGCAACGTCTGGATGGGACAGCACCTGCTTGGAAAGTCCAGACCAGTGGAATTGAGTTTTCAATGCATTGGGGAGGGGAATCTGCAGAAATGCAGCAAAACCATTCAAAAAAACCAAACCAACACCTGATCCCGGCTCAAGGAGCCGAACCTGCAAAAGCAACAGGGAGAGAGACAGTTCTGTTACATGGATGCACTTTACACATCAAAGCAAAATCCAGCTGAGACAGTGGCACTTTCTTGAATGGCTGCTGGCTCAAGGTGCAGATCTGCCAGCAAGGTGTGCTGGGGTGTGCTTTTATCACCTACATATGACAGGCAGTGATGTGGCCAGCTTCTGTTCCTGTAGCTGAGCTGAGCCCTGTTGGCTCCCCGGCTCGCTGCTTATCAAGATGCCTTTTTAATCTCCTCTCATGATAACGCAAGCAAAAAAAAACCTCCTTTCCGTTTAAAATGCCCAAGGGCTGGACTGCCTGCTGTTCTGCTGCAGAGATGGAGCCAGGCCTGTCCTGGGCACTTGAGGGCAGAAGGGCGAGCAAACCATGGGGTTTAGGCCCCTTTTTTGGTTCATCTAATGACGTGCAGTAGGAGGAAAGTCAATAAAAATTAAAATAGCATTTTATAGGCTGTTTTTCTACTTCTTTTACCACCGAGAGTCAGGTTGTCTCTCTTCCCTGGATGACTGTGTATGACTGCAGAACGACTAGGTGTATGACATCACAAGTCCCAAGGAACTTCAAACTGAGCAACTGATTATGGTGTATTGAAAATGCTGTTAAAATTGTAGGCTGTCACTTTAAATTTCAAGGGCTTTTTTTTTTTTTTTTGTGGTCCGACATGCAGGCTAGGGGGCACTGGAAGGAAATGTGCAATCTAGGCCCAGCAGTAGTCAGCAGATGCTTAGAGTAAGGTGGGGGTGAATTGTGCCTCTCTGGTTTAGGGAGCAGCCTGTTTTCTCTCTTTCTGTGTTTGGGTCCTTGTGTGTTCGGGTTCTGGATTCTAAGCAATAGTTACATTGCAACTTTCTGGCAAGGGCATCTGTTTTGATCTAACCGCTCTGTGGGCGGGGGGCTGTGAAAATAACACTGACAAGAGAAAAGCAAGGTCTAAATAAAAACCTTACACTGGATTTTTAGCCACGGATGCGCACGTGCCAGACCAAAGTCCTAATATAGTTTACACCAAGTTTTCAAACCAGGGTAAGCTGCACCAGCAAAAATTGAATCTATGGATTCACACCAAAATTAGACTGTTTTTAATGCCCATTTAACTCAAACACCTGCCAATCAGATGGGAGAAAAGCTCTTTGTTAAATATGTAAGATGTTTGCCCTTTCAGTTAAGGGCAGTGAAAGCTTCCACTATAGTTCTCTGGTCCTCCAAGGAGACCTCTGGCAGAAAGAGGAAAGGTAAGGCCTTGTTTAAATATAAAGCTGCTCTTGTTTAGTCAGTTTCAAAACGGCTTTAGTTAAACTGGTGAAGATCCTTGTGTGGATGCTCTTAATTTGCTTTCAGTCTTGTTTGGATTGATGAGGAAATGAGTTAAGAAAAACTGAGATTAAACTGTGATGAAACTGAATGGATTGTTCACCCTGTGTTTCCACTGGTTTAACTGAACCGGTTTAAAATCACACTGTTAAACAGTGCAATGCTAATCATAGACAGTGCTGAAGACTTTATTCCTGATAGGTTTAAAAAATGTAGTCATCTTTCTTTACTGAAGATGGGGGAAGAGGACACGACCCTTGTTGTTTTTCCTTCTGATAGGTGACCTCCATGCTGTGGCCGTCACAAGTTAAGAGACTTTGCACGTAACTAGACAGTGAGTGCTGTGCATTTCCTGTTCTCAATTCCAGAAGACTTTTTCTTAATTTAGCCTCCCATTTGCCCCATCCCAACTGCCGGCTTCGCAGACTCCACCACGGGTCCGAATCCCAGCTGGTTCTGATGTCGTCATCAGCAAACCGTCAGGAGCCTGCCCTCGGAAGAGGGCTGGCGATGCGGCTGATGGTGGACAGACTCCAGGCCCCACTGGGCTCATGGGAGAAGACCCAGGCTCCCTCTCCCATGGCCAGGCTAGCCCTCCAGGCTTGTTTGTGTCAATAGAGGATGCTCCCAGGTCCAGGAAACAGATACTCATGGGGGCTGGTGTGATGGAGCCCACTGAGTGCTGTTGTTTCTTTGTGTGCCCTGGGTTTGATGGTGGGGGTGTCTGAGGAGGCCAGGCATGGGATTTGGCCCTCCCAGAGCTGCTTTGGGGTGGGGGAGTTCTTCACAAAAGCGTCTGTGCTGGGTTTCAAAGAACTTTTCAAATATATATTAAAAAAAACAACAACCTCCCCGCAAAGTCCCTAGCCCAGCGTTTCCTGCAGCAGCTGAGCGTGCCCGAGAAGGGCCAGGAAATGGAGCTTGTGAAATTGGGGAAGGAAGTCGAGTCAGATTTCAAGTTTATTTAAACCCTGCAACCTCCAGACCTCAGGCGCTTTTCTAAACACACTGCTGAAACACGCAGCCTTCCCCTAACCGGGCTGCTGAATTGCTCGCGGCCAGGCCGAGCGCCTGTTATCCCCACAGCTGCTGGGGCTGCTCCCCTCTGCCCTGTCAGGTGGGAAGGGTGCACAGCCCCTCCAGCCACGAGGGCTGGCTCTGGTTCGAATTTGGCACTAGCTTTGCAGGTGGGGTGGAGGGACAGTGTAGCCAGAGGGAACAGCCTGGGTCTTGTGTGAGTGCAGAGAATCATAGAAGATTACAGTTGGAAGAGACCTCAGAAGGTCATCTAGTCCCACCCCCTGCTCAAAGCAGGGCCAACCCCAACTACATCATCCCAGCCAGGGCTTTGTCAAGCCAGGCCTTAAAAACCCCTAAGGATGGAGATTCCACCACCTCCCTAGGTAACCCATTCCAGGGCTTCACCACCCTCCTAGTGAAATAGTGTTTCCTAATATCCAACCTAGACCTCCCCCACTGCAACTCGAGACCATTGCTCCTTGTTCTGTCATCTGCCATCACTGAGAACAACCGAGCTCCATCCTCTTTGGAACCCCCCTTCAGGTAGTTGAAGGCTGCTATCAAATCCCCCCTCACTCTTCTCTTCTGCAGACTAAATAACCCCAGTTCCCTCAGCCTCTCCTGGTAAGTCATGTGCCCCAGCCCCCTAATCATTTTCATTGTCCTCCACTGGACTCTCTCCAATTTGTCCACATCCTTTCTGTAGTAGGGGGACCAAAACTGGACGCAATACTCCAGGTGTGGCCTCACCAGTCTCGAATAGAGTGGAATAATCACTCCGCTTGATACCGGCTGCCAACTAGACATCGAGCCGTTGATCACTACCCGTTGAGCCCGACAATCTAGCCAGCTTTCTAGCCACCTTATAGTCCATTCATCCAATCCATATTCCTTTGCTTTCTGGCAAGAATACTGTGGGAGACGATATCAAAAGCTTTGCGAAAGTCAAGGTATATAACATCCACCTCTTTCCCCATATCCACAGAGCCAGTTATCTCCTCATAGAAGGCAATCAGGTTGGTAAGGCATGACTTGCCCTTGGTGAATCCATGTTGACTGTTCCTGATCACCTTCCTCTCCTCCAAGTGCTTCAAAATGGATTCCTTGAGGACCTACTCCATGATTTTTCCGGGGACTGAGGTGAGGATCTGAGGGACTGAGGTGAGGTGAGGAACTACCGGTCTAGAGTTCCCCGGATTGTCCTTCTTCCCTTTTTAAAAGATGGGCACTATATTTGCCTTTTTTCAATTGGCCAGGACCTCCCCCAATTGCCACAAGTTTTCAAAGATAATGGCCAATGGCTCTGCAATCACATCAGCCAACTCTCTCAGGACCCTCGGGTGCAGTGCATCTGGCCCCATGGACTTATGCATGTCCAGCTTTTCTAAATAGTCCTTAACCTGTTCTTTCACCACTGAGGGCTGCTCACCTCCTTTCCATACTGTGTTTCCCAGGACAGCAGTCTGGGAGCTGACCTGGTCTGTGAAGACTGAGGCAAAAAAAGCATTGAGTACTTCAGCTTTTTCCACATCTCTCACTAGGTTGCCTCCCACTTTCAGTAAGGATTCCACACTTTCCCTGACCTTCTCCTTGTTGCTAACATACCTGTAGAAACCCTTCGTGTTACCCTTCACATCCCTTACTAGCTGCAACTCCAATTGTGCTTTGGCCTTCCTGATTACCCCCAGCATGCTCAAGCAGTATTTTTATACTCCTCCCTAGACATCTGTCCAAGTTTCCACTTCTTGTAAGCTTCCTTTTTGTGTTTAAACTCACTGAAGATTTCTCTGTTAAGCCAAGCTGGTCGCCTGCCATATTTGCTATTCATTCTGCACATCGGGATGGTTTGTTCCTGCGCCCTCAATAAGGTTTCTTTAAAATACAGCCAGCTCTCCTGGACTCCTTTCCCCCTCATATTAGCCTCCCAGGGGATTCTGCCCATCAGTTCCCTAAGGGAGTCAGTCTGCTTTTCTGAAGTCCAGGGTCCATATTCTGCTGCTCTCCTTTATTCCTTTTGTCAGGATCCTGAACTCGACCATCTCATGGTCACTGCTGCCCATATTGCCACCCACTTCTACTTCCCCTACCAATTCTTCCCTGTTTGTGAGCAGCTGGTCAAGAGGAGCACGGCCCCTAGTTCATTCCTCCAGCACTTGCACCAGGAAGTTGTCCCCAACACTCTCCAAAAACTTCCTGGATTGTCTGTGCACTGCTGTATTGCTCTCCCAGCAGATACCAGAGTGATTGAAGTCCCCCATGAGAACCAGGGCCTGTGATCTGGAAAGTTCTGTTAGTTGTCCGAAGAAAGCCTCGTCTACCTCCACCTCCTGGTCTACGCCCACCACGACATCACCATTGTTGCTCACACGTCTAAACTTAATCCAGAGACTCTCAACAGGCTTTTCTCCAGTTTCATACTGGAGCTCTGAGCAATCCTACTGCTCCCTTACATGCAGTGTGATTCCTCAACCCTTTCTCCTGTCCTTCCTGAACAGTTTATACCCATCCATGACAGTGCTCCAGTCATGTGAGCTACCCCACCAAGTCTCTGTTGTTCCAATCACATCATATTTCCTTGACTGTGCCAGGACTTCCAGTTCTTCCTGCTTGTTTCCCAGGCTTCTTGCGTTCGTGTACAGGCACCTAAGATAACTAGCCGATTGCTCTGCTTTCTCAGTATGAATCAGGAGGCCTCCCCTGTTGCACCCTCCTCCTTGTATTTCCTCCCGGTATCCCACTTACCTCAGGGCTTAGGTCTCCATCCCCCGGTGAACCTAGTTTAAAACCCCCCTCATTAGGTTAGCAAGCCTGCCTGCAAAGATGCTCTTCCCTCTTTTCGTTAGGTGGATCCCATCTCTTCCTAACAATCCTTCTTCCTGGAACAACATCCCACGGTCGAAGAATCCAAAGCCCTCTCTCCGACACCACCTGCGTAACCGCGCATTTACCTCCACAATTCGATCGTCCCTACCTGGGCCTTTTCCTTCAACAGAGGAAGGGGAAGGGAGCAGGAGCACTGCCAGGCCTGCCCGGGATGGGGCATTGGCCTCTCTGCTATCAAACAGGTGGTGCTAATGTTACCAGCAGACATCAGCTGTGCGGGGGTGGGGATTAGGGTCTGCGCTTGGCTGTCTGTGCTGTCTGAGATCTCCTAGAAGGCTGGCTGGCAAACTAAAGAGGCTCTTGGCTTTTCAAGGCAGCAGTGGAGGAGTTGAATCCAATTCCAGCTCCACTTACTGCCATTTCTGGTGTAGGTGGCGGAACGAGAATTGTCCAACTGTTGTTAGAAGGACCCTGCCACTGGGTGCCCTCAGGGCAGGGAAGGTGACTTGGGACTGTGTGGGAGATGCAAGGCCAGGATCCTGGTGTTTGTACTCGTTTGTAGATGTTGGCATCTAGAATTTGTTTGGTTTGTTATTAGAAAAAAATTGAAACAGTTGAATAAATAATTTTTTAATCAAAGATACCAGACCAGTACGAACATGGACACCAGTGAGGATCCCAGGATTTTTAAACTGGGAGCAGTGGTGGAAACTGGCTCCCGAGTGGGTGATAACCCTTGGAGGATCCTAGCACTGGCATGTGTGCGCAAAGCCTCTTTCTGCATGGATTCTCGTAACCCTGGCCAAGGGGCGGCAGTCTGGGATCCCTGCTTCAGAGCCGGCCCTGATGTGTTACCAATGGAAAGTGCCTGCTCTGAGCCTGTATCTGGGGAGGGCAGTGTGGACGCTGATGGAAGCCCAGGGAGATGACCATGGTGGGGGGCCCTAGGGACCAAGGGGGACAGCCCTGAAGTGGCCACAGGCGAGAGCTGAAACCTGCAGGCAGGCTGCCCATGTTGCAAATCCTCCAGTTGGGGAGCATCTCAAAGCCCCTAGCTGGCCCCTGGGCCATGACATGGGGCAACATCTGCCACCTCTTTAATCATCACTAGAACCCCGGTGGGTCTTGCCATCCATAGGAATGCCTGGCTGTTGTGAATCCCGCTAAGCTTTGGGGCTCAGTGAAATCTTGTGGCGGTGAGTTCCACAGGACGTGTGTGGAAAAATATGTATTTTCATCTCTTTAAAACATGCTGCTTTTTCATTCCATTGGCTGTCCCCTCGTTTTTCCCCTAGGAGATGGGCTGAAGGGCAGGGTCTGACCTACCTTCTATGCCCCATTCGTTGTTGTGGATACTGGCCTCACATCCCCTCTCTACGCTCACCAGCCCCAGGCCCTCAGATGAGTGGCTCTTGTGGCCTGTCTCTGAACCCCATCTCCCTCGCTCTGCCCCCTCGGAGATGGGCTGACCAGAACTGGGCACAGGGCTCTAGGCCCCAGAGCTATGTTGTGACCCTCGGCCAGTCTAGCAGTACCTCCGCAGGGCTCTTTGCCCTGCACTCTACATGGAAGGGAATTCAGTGCAGCTGCAGCTAATCTGCCGCCCCACTGCCTCCTCCATTTGGGGTCCATAGTGGGCTTAGTGTCATGCTGCATAGGGAAGGTGCGGAATCCTGTGGGGAGGAAGCTTTCCTGAGGTAATTAGCTGATCGTTTATTCAAATTACAAGTGGAAGTAGCTGCTCAGGGAGCTGGCAGCTGCTTTAGATGGGGATCTGAATCTGGGGGGGTCGAGTCAGGTCTCTGGGAGCTGGGGCAGGTGGGATGTCACATCTGCGCTTAGAGAAGTTCACTTCGGCTGAGCTCGGTTTATCCCCAGGCGCGCCCATGAGATGGGGGTAGAGGGAGATAAACAGGTGTGATCGGGGTGAATGGCTGCAGGAGATCCAGTCTTCAGGGGAGTGTTTAGGGGGCTCTGTTTTAAAGCAGCATGTTTTAAAGAGATGAAAGGGAGACAGCAGTGCCCTTTCTCCACAGCTGCCTGGTCTCGTGCTCAGGACTGTTGGCCCAGGGGGTTGGGTGTGGTGGCTGCAGATTTGCAGGGAGCTCAGTAGTGTGCAGGATCAGCTGGCCCAGCCTCTCTCTAGAGAGGATTCAGGCCTGTGACTGGCACAGGGGAAACGTGCTAGGTGATCTCTGCCTCGTCCCCAGGTGGGGTCTCTGGCCACTGTGCTCCCTGCCAGCTGGCTTCTGTTCAGGAGAGCTGCCGGACAGGGAGTAGCAGGGAGGCAGCAGTTCAGAAATGACACGTCGGCAGAGCTGTGTGGGGGAGCCCAGAGCTAGAGCAAGAGGGGGGCTGGGGGTCAGCGCTGAGTGCAGGAGGAGGAGGAGTTTTAGCTGAGGCTTTGCTCCTCTCCAGCCAGTAGGGTGACCAGATGTCCCAATTTTATAGGGACAGTCCCGATTTTTGGATCTTATATACGCTCCTATTACCCCCACCCCCACCCCCATCCCAATTTTTCACACTTGCTGTCTGGTCACCCTACCAGCCAGTGCTGTTTGGCTTTGCATTTTCATGAGCACTCAAGTTCCCCCGATATCTATTCCCCCTAACTCCAAACCACTGTAAAGAGAACCTAGGGCTGTGGCTAGGGCTGGAACCACTGCGATCTCCACCTTAAGAGGTAGCAAATCTTTGTGTGGCTGAGGGCTGAAGTCTGGAGTGGGGTGACCTCATGGAGCAGATACATCATGAAACCCCAGATCCCATAGGGTTCTGAACAGCGAGTGTTCGGGGATCTGGCCATGTGAGCCATGAGGCACCTTTGAGCTGTGTGGCTATAGCAAGGGGAGACCTACCCTGGTAGCAAAGCTGCAAGGGAGTCTGATGGGAATTGTTGCCTGGTGCCATCTGACCCAGACTAGACAGAGACAACTAGCCCAGTCAGTTTCTCTTTCATAGCTAGTCCGTTTCACTTCCGGGTTCTCATGCCCTAGCAGAGCGCTGTTGTGGGTTTGGTGTCCATTGCCGCAGAGAAGTGGTTTAAATCAGCCGCTTAAAACAGTCATAGGAACTCACCGAGGGCGGGCGCAGCGTCAGGTCAACCCCCATTTCCGCTGACGGCTAGGAGGGAGTTGGGTGACTCATTCTGGTGCAGGGCAAAGATAGTGGGAAAATAAAGAGCAACCGACTTGCTCAGTAAAAAGTCACTTGCCTGAGATGTGTGGCTGAGCTGGAGTTTTACGAAGCTGGCTTGTCTGAGACACATTTTTCTAACTGACGTGAAAAACTTCGATCAAATATCTGGTTGGTATTGGGTTTTGCTAAATCTACATTTTGGGGCTAAAATACCTGTCAGTGCCCCTTTGATTTAAACAAGGTTATTCCATGGTCTGAGAGCCTCTTCCCGGGAGTGACCGGCACCATTCGCTGGCTGTGCGATTCGTACGTTCAAAAGTAATTTAGGGGCTCAGTGGGATTTAGGCATGTAAGTCCCTTTTGGTGCTTTTGCAAATGTTACCCACTGTATCTAGCCCTCCTGGAAATGCCTCAAGTTCTCTAGACTCACTTGTTCCCGGTGCATTTACAGCATGAAGTGGGGCAGGTTCTGTTTGCAGTGCTCCGTCTCCGCACTATGAATATTCCCCGCCCCATCTCTGTACCCAACAGCTCCAAAGCGCAGACCGTTACCCCGCCACTTCTGAAGTGACTTCAGTAACTGACAGCAGTAGCAGACTCTTATCCTCTATGCAGACCAACCAGTAGAGGGGACAAAACTCACTTAGCTATTCCTATTTGGTGCCTTTCAGCCTTGCACAAGAAGAACCAGTAATTTCAGTCTGAATAACCTTAATTTTATACTAAGGGCAAAAGAGAGTTCTGCATATGAGAGAGAGGGGTGTGTGTTATCCAAGCCCAGGAAAAGAAGGAAGATCTTGCCTGGAAAAGGAGCCCTGATCTCCATGGGGGTGCTATGTCATGGGATGCACCCTGCAAGGTGGAAAACGGGGATCAGGGGAGGTTTTAAGGCTACAGGACTGTAGGGCTGTGGCAGTTCTGACTGCCATCCTGGTGGTTTAGCGATGTTAATTATGGTCAAGCAGTATAATTGTGGTGGAGGTCGCAGGAGAAAATGACAGAAAGCGAAGCTCTTAAAAAAAAACAAACCCCCAAAAAACAACCCCCTACTCAAAATAAAGAATCTGATACATCGGTCGGGGGGAGGGCACTTTTCCCAGGGAACCCTGGTGCTAATTGAAAAGCAGGCAAACTCCTTGTTTTGCCCAGCCCTTCCCCATTTGTCAGGCAGGCCCTTTTGGTCCCGGAGGGGATATCCCCTACCAGAGGCTTTCAAAATACGACGTGTTGTTAGATTAGACAGCCGAGAGGCTTGGGACCTGCCTGATTGCAATGGGAGGTCACGCAGGACACGGCCACAGAGGTCTCCCTGTTGGGAGGTGCGCGGTGGGGGGAGAACTGTGTGCAGCTGGGCTGTTTCCGCCTATGTTAAACGCTAGCAGGTTTCCCCCTCCGCCACAGTTTCGGTTGGAGGTTAAGCATGTGACCCTGCCGTACCCTGGTGATTCTCTTAGCAGGCGCGTGGCTCGCACTCTGCAGGTGCTGGGGGTCGCTTTCCCGGGACAGCACCTTTTCCTCGCCTCAAGTGGGTTGGATACGTGGGCGCTCGGCCCGCCGCTGTCCGTCAGGCTTCCCTTCTGCACACAGCAGGCATGGTGGGTTTATTCCCAGCATCCCGCTTTTACTGGAGTTAATATGTTGGGAGCAAACATCAAACCCTGCCGTTTCTCTCTGCTGCCCGAGAAGGTGGGGCTCAGAGCCAGCCGCTTGTCTGCCAGGCTGTGCTTGGATTGAGGTGCCGACCCAGGGGATGTGGTTCCCTTTGTAACCATTCTGCTTTTGTTTTCTGCGGGCTGCCTCTTTAAACCTGCAAGGACTTGGCTGCTTATCTCTACGGACAGTAATTTCGAATGCAGGCTGTGATCTGTCTCTTGCACATCTCTGGCCCTCAGTTGTGTCGTGTCTGAGCCCAGCAGGACTTTTACTGTCTTTATCCTCAGACAGCCCTGCGAGGTAGGGCGGTGCTGTTATTCTCATCGTGCAGATAACACCTAGCTCTTCTCTAGCACTTGTCGTCCATTGAGCTCAAAGCACTTGACAAAGGAGGTCCGGTATCATTGTTCCCATTTTACAAAGGGGTAAACTGAGGCAGAGAGAGACTAAAGGGATTGTCCCCATAAGGAAATTGGCCAGAACAGCTCCCCATGTGGATGCTCTGGTTCTGGAATAAGAGTGCCTTTTTCTGGTTTAAATTCACACCCTGCCTTAATCTGGATTAATTTCCCCATGTAGACAAGCCCTGAGTGACTTGCCCAAAGTCACACGGGGAGTCGGAGGTGGAGCAGGAAGCTGAACCTGCGTCTCAGGAGTTCCAAGCCAGCGCCCTGACCCTGGGCCATCCTTCCTCCTTTTTCTCATTTTGTTCCCTCTCCACCCAAGCGGAAGGTCATTCGGGCCGGGCCGGCTGGTCTTTGTGCGAAGGCTGTACCCAGCTTCTGACCCCCACCCCAAGCTTTGCCCGTCTCTGATACAGCACTGAGTCTTCCCATCTGCCCCTCACCCTATGACACAAGAACGTGTTGGCAAGAGCCTCTTCTGGAAGAGACTTTTTTCCACGGCCGTTTCCAAGCCTTGTCTTGTGGGCTAGAGTGCGGTGAAGTTTCACACAGACAGTTTGGTGACCGGTGCAGTTTTGGTCAACCCAAGACGATGCGCGTCTTTGACGTGAATAGTTTTGGCCCTTCGCAAAATGGCCAAAGGAGAAGGTGCCGCCCTGCCCCTCCTGCCTTCTGCCAGGTGGTCGGGGCACTCCGCTGGGGTGTGAGAGACCCAAGTTCAAATCCCTGCTCTGGAACAGACCCCAAATGGACACTTTCAACTCACCGAAAAGTCCAAAAGCTTCAGAGTCTGTTCAACATGAATGGAATATTTCTTTTGGGGGAGGGCGAGGGGAGAAGCTTCTGCCAAACCAAAGGTTCAGTTCTTTCCCTAGCTCTGCTGTGGTCCCCAAGGGGAGAAGTGCCCACGGATATCACAGGTGCCTTGGCTGGGATCAGGCCCTGTGGTTCTCACCCTGCTCGGCTCGCTCTGACCCGCGCGCTCTGGCTAACCCTGCACTGGCACCTACCAGTGGCCTGGCTTCTTCAGGGTGGCACTGCTGCCTGCCTGGCCATCCAGTGGGTCCCTGACATGGGGCTGACCTAGTCCAGGAGAGTGTCCCTGAAGGAAACCCAGGGGCCATCGGGTAGGTCCGCGTGGGCCACGGGGGGTTTTCACTGGCTTGCAGTGCTTCTCTCCCAAGGCCATGGCGGGGCAGCATGAGTCTCCGCGTCCCCTCGCCAGGGCTTGCTGGATGCATCCCCTGCCCCACCCTGACTGCTCTCCCCATGAATGGAGGGAAGAGCCCATGAAACTGACTGATCTTCCTCTCGGGAAAGGCCACGGTCGCAAACCTGGGGTGGTGTCGCTTCCAAAGCCACTCCAGACAGGGTGGGTAATGTCTAGACATGGGACAGCGACTGCAAACTCCAGCCTGGAGCCCCCCGCTGATCGACGAGTGAAGGACCCCCGGCCTCTCTTGCAGCCGGGGCTTTGCTGCAGCAAGTGGCGGGATGGAGGAAGGGAGCGGGGGAGCTGTTAACTTGCTGTGGGCCCCTCTCTCCCCTCCCTCGGAGAGCGGTTCCCAAGGGAGCGTTATCCCTCAATGTCCTGACCTTTGCCACCGAGGGACAAAGCCTCCCGTGATGGCTCCCACTGGGCCCCTTCTTCTTTCTCAGCTGGAACAGCCTCAGGTCTGGGTCTGGCGGGCACAGAATAAATCTGCCCCTGTGTGTGTCTGAGCGCAGAGCGCCCAGGCCAGTCCCCTCCCCGAGCCAGCTGTGTGATGCTGGTGGTGGCAGCGGGAAGAGCTAGCTGGAGGGGAGCCTGGTGGATGAGAGGGAAGTCTTAACTTCCACACCCGGGGGCGTGATCAAACACCCCCCGCGATCGGGGCTTGTCTGTATTAGCCAGCCTAGGGCTCTGGGCCTCAAAGGTATTTAGGTGCTTCAGAGCGAGGAACAAGAAATGCCCCCCAGTGTACAATTGTGGAATAACCTGCCCATGGGGGAAGCTTCTTCCTGACCCCTGTCAGTCAATGACTGGTGCACGCCCTGAAACGTGAAGGTTCATATCCCTTAGGCATGTGTGTCCTGCCCAACAGAACTGTGGGTGACCGTTTTTAAAGGGTCCCTGCCAAAGCAATAACTCCCACATTCCTCCCTGGCTTGTGCAGGCATCACCCTGGTGGTGATCATGGCCGTGTAAGTCTGTACGTAGGGTGTGAGCTCTTCAGGGCAGGGACAGTGAACTCTTCCGTGTCTGTACAGCGCCTACCACAATGAGGTTCAGGCTATTAGGTGCTACCTCCATAGAACCATCAGTCAAATGGGAAGGTGCCAATCCATCTCCGTAGCAGTTCCTTAGTCTGAATCTAGCGGAACCTTTTGCCAGGTGGCACTTGTGTGTATTACGGTTTTTTCACAGAGTCCATGGCCGGAAGGGAGCGTTGACTATCCAGTCTGACCCCTTGCATAGCGCAGGGTGGAGACCTGCCCTCACAATGAACTCGAGAGCAGATCTCTCAGGGAAAAAACCTCCCACCTGGATTTAAAAATTGCCAGGGCTGGAGAAGCCACCACAGCTCAAGAGTGGAAGGCTGGCTCGCCAGAGACCTGGGTTCAATACCCGGATGTCCTGCCTGACCTGGAGCAAGCAAATCCCTTAGTCCCTCTGGGGCTCCATCTGTCCAATGGAGATGGCAGCACTGTCCTATCTCGGTGGGGGTGAGGATAAATACAATGAAGACTGGGAGGTGCTCCGAGACTATGCTGATGGGGGGCTTTAGATGGACAGATGCGGCTCCCTTGTGCTGGGCACTGCACACTCGCATAACAGAAAGGGGGGCCCTGCCCCGACGAGCTTGCTGTTGAAGTCACTGACTAATCTAAGGCTTTCCAGCCCAAAGCCTGCTACCGGGGGGTGCTTTTGGTGAAACAGTACTGCGGCGGCGCTGGGTGGGATTCACCCGGGAGTGAAGCAGGCATTTGTGAAAGCCAAGACAGCATGTCGTACGCATGGCAATCGCCTGGCCCAAACGGTGAAGTGCAGCCACCTCTGGGGTGGGATGTAGCAGCTGTTTGACAGTGCACAGGAACGTGATGCCGGGTGACACAGGGAGGGAATGAGGGCTCCCACTGAAGCTCTTAACTGGCTGTTTTCCTGGGCAGGCTGGCCTCAGGGCCTTGTACCCTGCAGTGCCCCCTGTGGCTGCGGTTTAATAGGACAGGCTTCCTTCCTCCCGCTGGCGGCAGCCAGAGGGCTCTTGCAAACCAGCTGCCCCGTCCAGCAAAGCATGTGTGCAGGGTGCTGTAGTCACCAAGGGAGTGAGACCCTGGAGCACGTAGCCTTGTGGCTGAGAAGGCAGCTGGCTCCAGGACTCTTGGTCCGACCTTGTGTCTCCTCTGCCAGGCCCAGCACCTTCTACTGACTGGCGACGCAGCACAGTCCAGAAAGGGCCAATTCAGCCAGGGCACCGGGACGGGAGCCGGGGCTAGAACCGCAGCAGCTGGAGTTCTGAGCGTGGGCTCGAAGTGGAGAGGGATTGGGATGACGGCCAGCTGCCGTCCCTCACCACAGCGCTCCGCGTGGGATGGGCGGGTTAGGGTGGCCCGGTGAGGCAGCTGAGAACAGCAGCGGGGCGCGTAGCAAAGGCAATGGGGCTAATGCGCTTCATTGTCCTGGCAGATTTCTGCATGAATCAGATGGGGCGTGTTAAAAACCAGGCAGATACTGGCCCTGCGGCTGGGGGTTCCTGCACATCAGCTGTAGTAAGATGCGTGGAACAGGGTCAGAATCCAGGAGGGCCTAGTTTGGGGTGACATCAGGGGCTCAGGTGTGCAAATTGGACCGGGCTGCGACCAGCCAAAAACTGGCCTCTAGCAGTGTACTCTGCTTCTTGCTAACGAAAGACCCTGGCGGTGAGCTGTGTATGAACCTCCAGTGCCGGGGGTTGGCTGGTTTTCAGTTCGCAGAACTACTGACCTGCAGGCTGCAGCTCCTAGCGGCGTGTGTGTGTGTGTGTGGGGGGCCCAGCTTGTTCAAAGTGTATGTGGGTTGATGTCTGCCCATGGGTCTGCACTGGGGGAGTGGGGGATGTTGTTGTTGGTCTCAATGCAGATTAGCGCGCTCTCTCCGCTCCTCCCTCTCTGCTGGGAGTGGCAGGCACTTGGACTGAGGGTACGTCTCTGCTAGGGTGAGCAGCTGTCCCGATTTTTATAGGGACAGTCCTGATTTTTGGGTCTTTTTCTTATATAGACTCCTATTACCTCCCACCCCCTGTCCCGATCTTACACATTGTCTCTCTGGTCATCCTAGTCTCCGCTGCAACTGGGAGTGAGGCTCCGGCCTGGGCAGACAGACTCGTGCCGGCGCCCTAAAAACAGCAATGCGGCCGTTGTGGCTTGGGCTCTGAAGCTTCCCCGACCCCTTAGGATGGAGAGTTTGAGCTGAAATGTCCACGTTGCTATTTTTAGTGTGTTCGCCAGCGTCGTGTCCGCCCGCCTGGGCTGGGAGAGTCGCTCCCAGCAGCAGGGTAGATGTTCCCTGCAGGGCGATCGCCCCTCTCCTGCCTTGCTTGGCTGGAATGGGATTGTGTAATTTACAAGCTCGTTAGGGTTGCTCCTTGCATGGTCTCCTGTGTCACCGCCGCATGGGGAGTGAAATGCTGCTTAGACGGGAAGCTCTGTGGGGCAGGGACCATGTCTGTGTTGTGTTTGTCCAGCGCCTAGCACAGTGGGGTCCTGGTCCGTGACTGGGGCTCAGAGGTGCTATTGTGATATAAATAGTAACACATGATAATAGTGCGACTTGGCTTGCACCGGCACGAGAGGAGAATGCCATTTGCACTTGTACCGCATGGCTGGAAATGCCGATGCGGGGAGGCGTAAGTGAGTTTCTTTTATCTCTTTTCCTGTTCACGACAGAGTGAGAGCTCTTCCCATTCCCGTGGAGGGGGGAGGTCAGCCCAGAAAATAGGGGAGCAGAGGGAACCCCCCTTTCTGCTCAGTGAGACGCTCGGGCTTTGCTGGCCCCAGCTCCCTCCTGTGCCTGCGGCTGAGCAGAGCTGGTTTGTTATGACAAATGGGCCCCTCTGGACCATCGTTGCCGGAGTCTCTGCTCATCTATATTTCATGGTAATATCCTCCGATGGCTTCCTTGCTCCGTCCTGCAGTGATTTATACCGGGACAGCCAGTAGCCAGGAGCTGTTGTAACACCGACAGACCCTGGCTGTCAGTGAGTGGGATTGAACCTGGGACCTCTGGAGCTTAATGCATGAGCCTCTACTGCATGAGCTAAAAGCTACATGGCCCTTCTCTAAAGCTGTAGCAGACTCATTAATCTCTAAGTGGTCTTAGTGCCGCTATGTGGGACAGAGCACCACACCCAGGAGGTGGGTGGGTTACACCGTGGCTTGAGATTCTGACCCACTGCACAAAGGACACGTTCCCCTCCCCCTTCACAATGCTGGGGCAGGGTCTTGTTTTCCCCCATGGGTGCAGTGGGGTCTACCCTGTCCCTGGGTTCGGGTTCCAGGCCAGGATTCTGGGAGACCTTGTATAGACTCTAGGCAGTGCGGACGGCATCCGTCAGCCAGGGAGAACCGTGAGGTCTGTCTGTGTCCAGGAGCCTCAATAAAATAAAGCATCCCATGTGTATTCATCTCAGCCCAGCCCTGTCCCTCCTGCACTGCTCCGGTGTCCCTGCCCCGGATGGCTGATCCGGGGGCGGGAGCCTGGAGATGGGAACTAGCTCTCAAAGAGCCTGGCACTCCGAGAACCTGGGAATTCTTCAAAGCTTTTCACTGTGGAAAAGCAAAAAATCCAGCAGCCCCTTCCCTCCACTTTCTCCCCCCCCCCCCCCCCGATGCAGCATTGCCTCCCACTCCCCTTCCCGCCCTGCCCCCCTCGGATGCTGCATTGTCTCTCACTCCCCTTCCATCCACTTCCAGCCCCACCAGATGGGACCCTGAGTGGAATGCCAAGGCGCTGCAGGAGAGGGTGTTTTTCCCTCTGGATCTGCCTGGCACCCATCCTCCATCAGTCAGTAGTAGTAGTAGTAGTGCCTGCCTACCTACCACCCCAGTCATGGACCGGGTCCCCATTGTGTAGGCCCTGGATAAACACTGACCAAAAGGCCCCCCAAGGAACTGACACTCCATGTGATAAGCCGCTCCAATTTCGGCAAGGGCTTGAGATACTCCCAGCCCCTCTGGTTTGTGCACGGGATAAATCAGCCAGCCATGTGCACACGGCCCATTTGAAGGCAGGGGTCAGGGAGGAGAGAGCCTAGTGCCTGCGGCGCAGGTATGGGGCTGGAATGAAATAGGAGCTGCTGCCAGTTCTGCGGGTAGCCGTGGAGTTTCTCTGCAGTCACTGATATAACAGAGCATTGGCCAGCCTCTGCTTTCGCACTAATATGTCAGTGCCTGGTAGGGATGGGGGCCCAGAATCTCCCCAAAGGGCGTTGAGGGCGGCTCCCGATCAGAACTCCACCCATCTCTGGGAGGGTGGAAATACCCAGTGGAGGCCAGAATTTGTGTTCAGCTGTGCCTAGGGACCAGCCTAGCCCAGGCCCCCATTGTGCTAGGGGCTGTACAAGCACACAGCAAGAGACAAGCTGTCGCTCGGCTGCAGGAGAGGGCTAGAACAGACAAGCTGAGCGATCCGAGAGGAGCTGCAAAGAGCATGTCCGCGTGATTCTTTTTGCAGGGACGGGCTGGGGTGTGTGGTTTTTTTGTTGTTGTTTGTTGGTTTTTTTTGGTAAGCTCCTTTAGCGTGTGCCTCTAGACTCCAGAACAAATATGGATAGCCTTGGGTGCTGCTATTTGAGACCCCACTGAGAAACCTGACAGCAGAGTCCTATAGTTGGCCTGCCAGCCCTGCGTGAGGCTAGCTTAAAATAAGATGGAGCCCTGGCTGCTAATGTTTGCCCCTTGTGTTCCTCGGGTGGGGTTTTGGTTGGGCCCCTGAGTGGGGGGAGGGTTCCCTTCTGCGGCGTTTTCTCTGATTTAAACCCTGTGTGTTGGTTTTCAGAGGAACGAATCTCCTGCCCACAGTGAAATGCAGAGGCCGTGGCTCAGCACAGGTGTGCCACACCAGAGCTAACAAGCTGCACATGTTGGCTGCCCGATGCCCGATTTAAAAGGCTTCCCTAAGCCTGGGAAAGCCCAGAGACGGGGGCCAGGGAGCCAGCTCTGTGTGAGCTATGCATTCTGGGAAACGGGGCTCAAGAGAGGCAGAGGTGGCAGGCCCTGGGCCACCAGCAGATCCCATCAGTGCAGCTCCTGAATGGCTGGAGGGGGAGGGAGGTGAGCCGTCCCCAGCCTCTGGAGGGAGCTAGGGTGTTTCCTGGGCTGCGGGAAGGAATCGAACCTGGCCCTTGTGGAGGGCAGGGCAGGGGGGGGGCCCTGAAGGGGTTGCTCCTGCTGGGAAAAGGCTGCATTGAGCTGGGTCCTTACAGGGTCCCATAGCCCAACTGAACTTGTATGGAGTGCCATGTTGGAGACAGTCCTGCTAACATCGTGTGTGTGTGTGTGTGTGTGTGTGTGTCCGTGTCCCTCCCTTAGTGCGCTCATGCAGCCCCGTGCACAGGAACAAGAGGCCCTGCTCTGGGGTGAGGGATCCCCCAGTCTGACCTGTGTAACCCAGGCCACAGGGCTCCCCTGCATTAATTCCTAGAACTAGAGCAGAGCAAACCCACCCGTCCTGATTTAATACTTGCCAGTGCTGGAGAATCCACCCCAGCCCTTGGGAGGTTGTTCCAAGGGTTAATGACCCTCCCTGTTTGAGTTTGTCTAGCATCAAGTTCCAGCAGCTGGATCTCATTAGACCTTCCTCTGCTAGGCGGAAGAGCCTGTTATTATCAGCCTTGGGTAGGTCTTTGTAGACTGGGATCAAGTCACCCCTTAACCCTTTGGGTAAATTAAACACATTGAGCCTCTCCCTTATCTGGCCCCCACCTCTGGGGTATCTGAACCCCCCTGCTGTTACCCCAGAGCACAGATTGGGAAACTAAGGCACGAGATAGATTACAGGACATGCCCAAGGTCGCACGAGAACTCTGCAGCAGAGCCAGGAATTGAACCTAGATCTGCTGAGTCCCAATTTAGTACCCTAGACACTAGGCCGTTCTGTCCCGCTCATAGGCTCTGCCTGCTGCTGGGGGTCTCCCTAGAACCTCCTCACAAAACTCAAAGGCCAGAGGCTGCGTGTGCCTGGTGCGTCCAAGACCCGCTTCAGGCAGGCGCGCTGAGGACCGAGCTAATGCCCTGCTGGGAGGTGACTAATGGTGTCTTTTAATCTGAGCCATAGGGGAGAGCGCTGGCTGATCAGGCCCGACAGTCCTGCGGGAGCCTCATTTGATTTTCTCCAGTCGCCTGAGCTGCCTTCCGGCTGCCGTAATTAAATGCTTCACTTTGGCTTGAATTCGGTCCAAACCAGCCAGAGAGCCCCATGTGCAGATGCAAACTCTCTCCCCATGTAAAGGGCCCAACCCAAGCCAGTGACTCCTCCTTCTCCTCCTCCCCCCATGTGGGAACTTGGCCCCTTTCCTCCAGAGGACAAAGCGGTCCCAGCATTGCTCCCCTGCCCCAGAGGGAAAGCCCCAGATCTGGAGCGGTGGGTCGGCTGAGCTGCTTGCTGCAGCGGAGAAAGAATGGCCAGTGGATAGGGTGCTAGCCTGGGACTCTGGAGACCTGGGTTCAAGTCCCCACTCTGCCACAGACACTCCGTATGCCCTTGGGCAAGTCCCTCAGCCTCACATAACTGCTCTGGGCCTCAGTACAATGGGGTAATAGCAACACCCTGACTAGCTGTAGTCAGTCCTGTACATACCCTGATTTCACATCCTACTCTCTTTCTAATGTTTTCATTTTTCTTAAAATCATTCCACTCTACACCTACCATCTTCTAAAGAGCTCATCTCTACTGCCTCCAGCATTCTGATGTCTGGTTCAAACAATGCAACTGCTTCCAGACTGTAAAGTAGTACAGTTAGCACCTTGGTTTGGCAGTGGGGTTGAGGGTCAGTGTATTGGTCTCTGAGTGTACCCCAGTAATGGGGGCTGCATAAGTACCTTGGAGAGAACCCATCTGAACATGTCCACCGATCATCTTCCCTCCAAGGGAGGCTGGCAGCCCTCTCTTGCTGTAGCCAGAGGCTTAATCCTCTGCTGGCAAGATGTTACCATGATCAGAGCTACAGCACGCACATCAGCGTGATTCTCCCCACCTCACACCTTGTGCCACCATGTACGCCAAGGTGAAATGCTACCACTGGTCCAAGTGATCCAGGGCACGTGGTGACATGAGGCAGGTGGGGATCAGGGCCTCTCACTGTGGTCTCTGGGTAGCAGCACTTCTCCTGGGTGTGTCCCCAGGGAGCCGGTCTGTCTGGGCACTTGCACTCTGCTCAACAGTATGGATCTGGAGCTTGGCAGCAGACCTTATGCCGCGGGGGAGTCGCTCTGGATCCATCTTACCGATGCCAGGACAAGAGGCCTCGTTCTCTTGCTGCTTGAGAGGTGAGCGCCCCATCTCCTTGGAATCTCTTGTGTCCATTGCAGAAAGGATACGAGGGACCAACCTGTGAAACAGTATCCTCCAGGACCCAGAGAGGCTGGGACGGGAGAATGGCATAGCGGTGGTCAAAATGGGTCCTGGCTACAGTGTTGCTGCAGGTACTTACAATACTAACCGCATATGGACCGATGCGTTTGGGAGGCGCTACTGGGTCCAGTCCTAGTCAATATTTGTAATTAGCGACCTGACGAATATTAATCAAGCAAGTGGCCACAAACAGTATCTGGGTGCCTTCTAAAATCAGGAGCGACCCCCTGAGCTGGGGCGGATGCATGGGGCTGAGCAGCAGCACTAGGCTGGAACAAAGCCCCCCATTCCGTGGTTCGTGTAGGGAGAGCCGATCAGATGCACAGCGAGAGTGGAGGGGACTGGCTGGGTAGGCAGTCGCACCACATCGAAAGCTCAGGGGGATTGGAGCGGGTGATGGAGTCAGCGTGAGTCATCCACGCGCGGCTGCTGCGGAAACAGGCAAGCGCAGCTTCAGCCGTCGACGAGGTGACAGGAGCCGGAGCTGCAGCGGAGCAGATGTAGGTTCTGCATTAGGCAGTGCTCTGCTCAGGCAGGGTCTGCTCTGCCCTTCCAAGCTAGATCAGCGAAGGCTGGGGCACGTGGCTAGAACTGGGACTGGATTCCTCCAAGTCGCTTTGACCTCCTTCAGCTTCCCTGTGCAGCCCCGTGGCCAGTGTGTGTCGCAGGTCCCCTCTGGGCTGATGCGTAGAGGACACGAGTTTGGGACTCTTCGCTCTCTGTAGCTCGTGCTTCTTGCTGTGGGTGCCCCCGGTGCATTGGCCAAGATGGTAGCGCTCACGCTTGCGATCCTCACCCCGCCCGTAGCGAGCTACAACTCTGTTTGCCCTGTTGCTGCTGCTGCTCCAGACCTGGCCTCTGAGGTCTCTGCCAGGGGCAGATGGTGCTCACATAGCAGTAACACCCCATCCAAATTCCAGCGGGGCCAACAAAAAGCCACATTTGAGTGGCACAGGGTAAAAACCCCCCAAGGACTCTGAGCAGCCTGTCCACTCAGTCAAATCCCTTTGAAAAGTGAAGCTAGCTGGGCTAAACAAGAAAACCCTCTGTCTGAGCCAGCTGCTGGCTGCCCTCTAGGATCCCAGAGATGAGTGCACCAAAGAGACAGTTCTATCCTCCCTGAATTTAGGGCTTCCTGCTCCACCATTGTAGGGGATCTCCCCACCCCCCAAATTTATGTCAGAATCTTCTGCCTGTCAAGGTGATCTTTGGCCTGGATACTGACTTGCATTGAACAGAGAGGTTTTCTTGCCTCCAGACCATGGATTATTCATCAATCGGGGGGGGTTTGAGTGAAAACTCGTGTGTGTGCGTGCGCGTCTCTTGAGCCGCCGAGGGGAGTGTTCCCCGCTCCGGTGCATCACAGCCCCGAGAGCTTGCGTTGTTTTTATTGAATGATTCTATCACTCTGCCTGCCTGGAGGGGTCTGTCCCTGTGGCGAGCAAGGCCCTGGTGTCCCGTGTGGGGTGACCCTTTGACCTCTACAGCCACATTCACACAGCAGCTGCTCTGGGCAACTGTGCAAACCTCCTTAGCAGGCCCTAGCATGAGCTGCAGTACCAAGCCCCCATATGGACGTGTGTCCTAACTGACCAGACAGCGTAGCAAACTCGAATACTACTAGTGGGCACAACTTGGTGGGTGTCTCAAAGGGTTTTGGGGTGAGATGTTAAAACCTGTCTGCTCAGCGTGGGTGATGAATAATTCTTTCCCCCTGTGATAAATGAAGTGGGGGAGTAGCTCCCTTTTATGAACACCCAGCCAGCCAGTTGGCTATAAAATCCCTGTTAGTAGTTGATCTCTACTTGCTTTACTTGTAAAGGGTTAAAGCCCATAGGTAAAAGGAAGGGAGTGGGCACCTGACCAAAAGAGCCAATGGGAGGGCTGGAACTTTTTAAAATGGGGGTGGGGGGGTGGGGGAGACTTTCCCTTTGTCTGTCTGTCCTTCAGGGAGAGGGAACAGAGCAGAGACAGGGCTGGAGCTATGCTGTAGAAAGCTGTGGGCTAAATATAAAAATCACCAGATCATACCTAGAAACTCCTCATTTGAAACCCCAGATATGTAAGTAGATCAGGAAATGTCTAAGGAGACGTGATTAGGTTTCTCTCTCTCTATTTCTTTATGGCTTGTGGACTCCTCTGTGCTAACCCCAGGTGCTTTTGTTTTGCTTGTAAGCTGGACCTCAAGAGAGTTATCTTGATGCTTAATCCTTGTGACTTTTTTTTTAAATCTAGCAAAAAGCCTAAGTTCCAAATGTATTTTCTTTCCTGTTTGTTTTTAATAAAATTTACCTTTTTTTAAGAACACGATTGGATTTTTGTGTCCTAAGAGGTTTGTGCACGTTTGTTTAGCTGGTGGCAACAGCTGATTTCCTATTTCTTTCTCAGCTCTTCCCTGGGGTGGTGACAGGGCTTAAGGGTACCCCACAGGAAGGAATTCCTAAGTGTGCCTTCCTGGGTTCCAAAATGGGGGTTTTGCACTTGGGTGGTGGCAGCATCTACCCATCCAAGGTCAGAGAGCAGTTGTAACCTTGGGAGTTTAATACAAGCTTGGAGTGGCCAGTATTAATTTTTAGAGTCCTTGTGGGCCCTGACCTTCTGCACTCAAAGTGCCAGCGTGGGAAATCACCCTTGACACCCCCAATGTCCCCTGCCTTGTGGGACATTTCTCATAAGAGCAGAGGGTTTGACCAAGTGTCCAAGGTTGTGTTTTTCTCTTCCCCACATTTGTGCTGCATGCAGTCTGGTGGTGCCTCTGCCCCAGAAGTGGCTACATTTCAATGTTGCTGTACACTTGCCATGCTGGGGATGGGGAAGAGGGAGGAGGCGGCAGTGGAGATTTAATTTAGTGCAACATTTTCAAAACTGCTCCTCTCCTAGCGGCTCAGTGGGTGGTGGGGGCTGTTGGGAGCTGAGATCTCTTGAAAGCCTAGGCTAGGTTGGTGTCTGTGCTGGGCTGTTCAGGTATTAATTGGCAAAGTGCTGTGGAAAGATCAGGCAGAATGGAGTTCGATAGATGTAAAATATTCCTATAGAGATAATTTAGCAATGGAAGGGGAAGCTGAGGAGAGGTGGCTGGACAGCACCCTCTCTAGGACTTCAGCAGATCATCAGGATCTGTGCCCTGAGCTTCAGAAGAATGAAGTCCTAGGGTCGGAGTTGTGCAGACTTAGTCTGCAATGATGCTGGGTGTGAACACGGCTTCAAAAGACTCTTATCAAATCAAACGCTTGTTAGTGGCCCCCGCTGAGCTGTGTACGGCGGAACAAGGGGACATCCTCTCTTTAAAACGCTGGTTTCCCTCCCTATCTGGTCCATAGTGCAACTAGGTTATTGATTGACACCTGGAGTGCTGAGTGCCGTACAGAACAGAATGAACCCCTGATCTTCCATACTATCACATGGAGCCCGGGACTCGTCTAGCACGGTTCTGCGGAATCGTGGCATCTTTCTGGACCAGCGATTTCTGTGCAGTGGGTCACTGAGGCCTCTTACGAAGAGGAAGCAAGGCGGGGGAAGGCTCCTTGAATTGTTCATTGCTGGCGTGGGGACTGCGGACTTGCTCTTAGGCTAGTGCTTTGGACGTCAGCCCAATTGGTTCCCCCCTCTGTAAATGTTGGCTTACGGTGACGGAGCTGAACAAGCCGGCTATTGTGCGTCTCAGGGCCACTGAAGAAATTGACCGGGGATTTTTATAAGCAACTGTGTGTGTGTGTGTGTGTGTGTGTGTGTGTGTCAGTCAAAGCTTTTCACCCTTTGGGTTCAGTGTCCCGCTCCCTCCTTGCAGATGCTTGGTTGCCATGACAATCTTGCCATGGTGACGGCTGCTTTCACATCCTGCCAGCAAAGAAAGAAAAGACAGAGAGGCTCCCAGTTGGGGAGCCCCCCGTGCCGCCTCTCTTGCTTTATAAACTGCTCTGTCTCTCTTTCCTATTCTAGTCTAGCTCCGGCGCAGCCCGGATGCAGAACAGGGGCTCCCTGGCACACAGTGCCACTTTCCTAGGCAGCAGCCTCCTGGCTCTGGGGGCCCAGCACTGTCAGTCATTGGCCCAGCGAGAGCTCCCGGTTGAAAAGGGCAAGATCTCTCCCCCTGCCCGTGTCTGTCTCTACCAATGTGTCTCTTAGCCTGCAGCTTTTGTGCCTTGTGGGTTCCTGGCTCTCTCAGCTGGCCAGGGCCAGGTTTGCGAATAGACCAGCCCTGCAGGAAGAATCTGCAGCTCCGGCCGGCCGTGTCAATCAGCCCTGGCGCTCCAATGGTCCTTGCTCAGACCAGATCTATTTGCTGCTTTCCCACCACCCATGCCTCCAAACAGCTCAGCCAGCTGGATATGCCTTAGTGGGGTGGGGGACTCTTGTCCTCTTTTCTTCCCTCAACCCCTCTTGTACCCAGCTGCGGCATCTGTCACACCCCCACCTCCTCCCTCTGGAGGGTCAGGAAGGCTCCAGCCAGAGCGTCTTGCAGGGCTGTTTGCTAGCAGTGAACGCTGTGCGGTCCTTTGTGTCCATCTCCTTTTCCTCTTCCCCCACCCTCCCTGAACCCCCAGCACCGATGTTCCCGTGGTGAACAGGTCAGTCAATGTACTCGTCAGTCCGTCTGACTGCACCCAGCCCCGAGGGTGGCTGTACTCCCAGAATGCATTGCCAGTGCCCCCTGGATGCTGTTGGCATCGTGTCCCCTGTGGGTGCTGAGCCAGGGCTGCTGCACACCCCCCACTCCTAACAGGGCTCTGGGAACTTTCAAGCCCCCTCTACCCTAGACAAGTGGCTGACAGCCATTGTCCCCCTGAAATGGAGACTGGAAGCGGCTCATGTGGATGGAACAAGCCCCGTCCTGCACCCCGGCGTGGAAGGTGCAGCTGGCAGTAAAACCATTCTCAGACCAGTGCAGAGGGCTGTTCAGACCACGGCTGCTGCCCGTAGAGCTGCTTCCTCGTGCAGATGGGGCTTGGGTTCGATCCTTTCCAGGCAGTGCCAGTGGGAGGCTGCCTCATATCCGGCACGATGAATGATTTCCCTGCCTGTGAAGCCCTGGTCTGTTTTAGGTGCTGCTCCGTGACCAGTGGGAAACTCCCTAACTGCCAAATGGGCTTAAGCATTTGGGCGGACAAGTGCGGTGCTTGATGCACTGGAGTTACTGGGAGTCTTGACACTGGCTCCCGTGGGTTTGGGATCAGGTTGGGAGCAAAGTCCATGCCCCGCTTTGCCGTTTGAGCTGCATGGATTCGACGGGACCTCTCCAACGTCCGTAGCCTCCCGCCACGCCTCAGCACGGCTTTAATAACCGAGAGGGATCCGCACGGAGGCCTCCCGCCACTCCGACATCAATAGGCCAAATTATCCCTGGTGCAACTTAGCCGCTTTCATGACTAACACTTTCCCGGCCTGGGGTCTCCATGTGCTTTGCGAACACTGCTGGATCCAATTTCCTGGATCTGTGTGAGGCTGGTCAGTGTGATTAGCCCCATTGAGCAGGTGGGGAAACTGAGGCATAGTCATGTTGAGGCAAGGTCACATGATGGGTCAGTGGCAGATCTGGGATTAGAGCCCTGAGTGTCGATTTGTAAGGGTCTAGTCTTGTCCCGGGCTTTATTTTAATCTTCTGTAAGCATAGACTTGCTGGGCCTTATCCTACCCACCTGAGGCATGACAGTAACTGACTAGAACGGCACCATCTGCCTGGCCTCATTAGTGCTGTAACACTGTAACCGTTAGACATGTGGTCAGGCAAGTTCGTTAGTTATACAGGATAATCATGTGGCTATTTCCGTCTCTAATTTGTCATTGGGAGCTCTCGGGAATGCAGCTGAGACAAGGCATGGAGTGAGCATTAGAGGGGCTGTGCAAGGTGGACAAGTTTGTGCTCTGCTAATCCTCCTGGAGGTTTCTTCCATCTCTAATGCCAGTACGTCCAGTCCCGGCCATCTGCCTGCTCGCTGGCCAGCAACCAGGTTTAGGAACTGGCGTAGTCCAGTTTCTAATTTCCAATAGGGGGCAGCTCCAGCTGCTTCAGGGGAAGGTACAAGAAACCCACCAAGTGGAAAATTAAGGAATAACCTGCACACAGAAAGTTTCTTCCTGACCCTCATCACTTAGAATTTAGCTCATGCCCTGAAGCATGAGGATTTATAACTTTTTTTTAAAAAAAGAACCTTCTCAAGTTCTCATTATCTTTGTAAATATTCAGTCCTCTTTTGAGTCCAACTAAGCTCTTTGCATCTGGGCTATGTGATATCCTGTGGAATTCATTCAGAACTCTGTGCTGGGTAATAAAGGATTATTCTCTTTGTTATATTCTTCATGACTTTTGTTCTGAGTTTCCTGATGTCAAGTCTTGATTTCCTTTGCTCAGTTCTATCCCAGTGCTCCTAGCTCTCATGTCTCTGCCCCCTCCTTCCATGTCACACTGAACACATCCCCTGCCTCTTCATTTTACACCACCCTTCAGGTCCCCTTGGTTTAAAACATCTCGAGCACAGCACCCCATGCCCAGGGCATTTGCCTGGTGAAGTTGTACAGCACTTGTCACTGTAGGGTTGTCACCCACCCGGTTTTTGGCTTCTGTGTCTGGGTACCATTGGACAAGTGCCCTGATGCCTTTCCTCACACACACACACCCCTTAATCTGGGAAAGAGGTGGAGCAGAGGGCGGGGCCTCAGGGGTCCAGTTACCGGTCATTAGAAAGGTGGCAACTCTATTGTCACTATAGGGCCTCTATCCTGACTTGTACCTCTAGAACTTCCTCTATCCTGATTTGTACTTCTAGAACTTGTACCTTCTGAACTCCCAGAACTTCAGTGTTAGCTGATTCCAGGCATTGGCCTGAGGCAGGACTATGAGTGGTTGGGTATCTGGTGGAATCCGGTCTGAAGACTCAGCCAGGAATACCTTGCCTAGCTCAGACCCTCTGGCTCCGCTTATTGGTCTAAGCATGGGCCCTGCAACACTGTGCGTCCTGTCTGCCTCCCTTAGCACAGAAGTAGAGCAGCGAACAGCAGGCAGCGTGCCAGGTCTCTCAGCTGTACAGGGTGGCATAGGGAAGCAGGGGAGGGGGAGAGCAGGGTGCTATTGGGCATTAGGGTGAACGCCAAAGCATTTAACAGTAGCTTCTTGTGACTCAGAGGAGAGAGATCTCGGGGAGGGTGCAGCTGTCCGTGCAAAGTTGCAGTTGGCCAGGACATTCAGAAGGGCTCAGCAGCCCCAGCTGGGGCTAGCTATTCCTGCTGCTCCCATTGTGACACTTACAGCCAGGCTTTCATGCGAGCTGTGCGTATTGGGTGCTGGTTGGAAATACACCCATTCTTTCTGCAAGAAATATTTTAAAACCTTTTACTTTTTTTCCCCCGAAGAAAGCACTGCATTTTCTGCGCACTCACAACTCCTCCACCCCCATCGTTTTTTATCAAAAAGTCTTTTTTGTCCAAGGGTTCAGGGAAGGAGAGAAGAAACCTGAGCGGCCCCAGTGCTGAGCCCTTCTGAAAATCTGAACCCTGCTGTGGGTGCTGAGCTTTGTCTGGAAATTCTGGCCCAGTTGAGCCTTGTGTGGTTTGATTCTGTTTGTATGCTTTAAACAAAGTGTTAAGAATTGTAGAAAATTGATCAGGGAAGCTAAGAAACACAGGGAGAAATTGATGGCCAGCAGCGTAAGGACAATAAGGAGTATTAAAAAATATATTGGGAACCAAAAGAATCCAGAAAATAGTACTGGCTTACAGTGGCTGGAAGTGGTAGAATTATTAATAATAATGCAGAAATGGCAGAAGTGGTCAAATTGAGAAGTGGTGTTTGGGAGAAAAAACAAATGATTCAGTCTCATCATATGGTGATAACACTTTTTCCATTACCCTTGTATCTCTGGAAGATGTTAGAGAAGCTACTAAAGTTAGACATTTTTAAATTAGCCAGACCAGATAACTTGCATCCAAGAGTTTTAAAAGAGCTGGCTGAGGCTCTCACTAGACTGTTAATGTTGATTTTCAATAAGTCTTGAAGCACTGGGGAAGTTCCAGAAGACTGGAAGACAGCTAACGTGCCAATTTTTAATAAGGGATGGCCTGGTAATTATAGGTCTGTCAGCCTGACATCAATCCTGAGCAAGATAATGGAGTGGCTCATATGGGACTTGATTAATATAAGTAATGCAAATCAACATGGGTTTATGGAAAATAGATCCTGTCCGACTAACCTGTTGTTTTTTTTTAATACAATTACAGGGTTGGTTGATGTAATATATTTAAACTTATGTAAGGCATTTGACTTGATACCACACTACACTTTGATCAATTTTATATTTAGTTTTTCAGTGTGCCACACATTAAATGGATTAAAAACTGACAGGTCTCAAAATGTAACTGTAAACATGGAATAGTCATCAAGCAGGTTTGTTTCCACTGGGATCCTGCAGGGATTGGTTCTTGACCCTTCATGATCTAACATTTTAATCAATGACCTGGAAGAAAATGTAAAATCATCACTGATTAAAGTTTTCAGATGACCCCAAAATTGGGAGAGTGGTAAATAATGAAGAGGACAGGTCACTGATACAGAGTGATCTGGATTTCTTGATAAACTGGGGCCAAACAAACGTGTTTTAATACAGCTAAATGTCGACATCTAGGAACAAAGAATGTAGGCCATACTTACAGGAAGGAGGACTCTGTCCTGGGAAGCAGTGACTTTGAAAAAGATTTGGGTGTTGTAGTGGATAATCAGCTGAACGCAAGCTCCCGGTATAATGCTGTGGCCAGAAGAGCTAATGCATTAACAGGGAATCTTGAATAGGAATAGAGAAGTTATTTTACCTCTGTATTTGACATTGATGTGATCATTATGGGAATACTGTGTCCAGTTTGGGTGCCCACAATTGTAGAAGGATGTTGAGATATTGAAGAGGGTTCAGAGAAGAGCCGTGAGGATGATTAAGAGATAGACTGTCAGCTTGGTGGCAGTGGTCACTGAGCCTTGCCAATCTCACTTGCTACAGGCCAAGCATCCATCACATGGGAATTGCTGTCAGTAACTACTGACTGGGGGGATTTGAACCAGCAACATGGAGGTGACAGTAACTCTACGGTGCCTACTCTCTGTGCGGACTCTAATTATCTCACTGCATTAGTCACAAAAGTCAGGGGGTCACCCTGGCCAAATTCCAGCTGCCTTTCTAAAGCCTGCATCCTGCAGTTTCACCTGGGTGTGGTATTCCTGTTACAGACTGTTACTTTGTGTGGTTAAGCAGCAGCAGCTGCCATGTTGCATCCCAGAGGTGGTTGCATTTCACTGGTGATCCCCCTTGCTGCAGGGATGCAGGGTGCTCTGGGAGAGGTAAGCTTGTTGTGTCCTCAGTTGTCTGTCTTCTCCCGCTGGCAGGATCCGTCCCCAGCTGTCAAAGGAGAAGATTGAGGGATGCCACATCTGCACTTCTGTGACGCCCGGGGAGCCCCAGGTGCTGCTGGGAAAGGACAAGGCGTTCACCTACGACTTTGTCTTCGACCTGGACACGTGGCAGGAGCGGATCTACACGACCTGCGTCAGCAAACTCATCGAGGGCTGCTTCGAAGGCTACAATGCCACCGTGCTGGCGTATGGCCAGGTACCGGTTGTCCCCGTCCTGGGCCTCGGTGGTAAACCTGGGCCGTTGCGCTGAAGCCGGGCTCGGTTGTTAGCAGTTGTGGGCTATCTGCCTGGGCACTGAGTGCTGCGCCAGCAAAGCCACGCTAGAGGGTGGTGGGCTGGGCCTGCAGGTCAGAGTTGAGGCTCGTTGGTGGGGTGCAGAGGCCCAGGGCTGGAATACTGGGGGGGGCTGTGGGTTGGGATTTTGGGGCATCAGCAGAGCTGTTGGGGAATAGCCAGGGAGGGGCGGCTGCAGGTTGGGTTTGGCAGCCCAGGGCTGGCGATGCATGGGGCTGCTCTTAGAGCGATGCTCGTGGGGCTAAGTGGCCATCCTGTGCCCTTTCAGACCGGAGCTGGGAAGACGTACACCATGGGCACCGGCTTTGACACGAACATCTCGGAGGAGGAGCACGGGATTATCCCGCGGGCCATCGCCCACCTCTTCAGCGGCATCGAGCGGCGCAAGCGGGCGGCGCAGGAGCGGGGCACAGCCGTGCCGGAGTTCAAAGTCAGCGCCCAGTTCCTAGAGGTGGGTGTGAGCGCGGCGGGGGGCGGCGACCCGGAGCTGGGGAGCACGAGGAGCTGCCGTTCCCACACCCCGGAACAGGGCGTGGGCGTCTGTCCCAGCGACTGCAAACCACAGCTGCTCATGCACTGCTGGGGTGGGGGTGGGGGGGCACGTGCTGTGGGCCCTACCTAAAACAGTGCTGACTGCTTATGTTCTGGCTTCTCAGGGAGGCAGTGGTGCTGGTTATCTGTGCCCCTTCTGTCTGGGGGATGGAGGGCTGGCTCCACTGCCGTCTGTGTACTCTGCACCCGCTTGCCTGCATCCGGATTTGGGCCAAAATTCAGTTGCTGTACAAAGGATGCAGGTTTTCCCAGCCTTCCCCAATTCAGGGGCTAAGCAGGAATTCTATGGCTCCTCCCACCCCATCTATTGCTTCAGGCTTTCTCATCAGCTGAATTGATCACCTTGAAAGTAACATACTGGCCCTTGCCACCTCTTTGCCCTGTTTTCTCAGTCTCCAGAGCCTGATTTATCATGTTCCTATCATTCTCCAAACCTTTCCTGTTGCACCTTTCATCTAGAACGATCCCATCATGCCTTGCAGACTGTGTGTATTTTGTGATCACTTCAGCTCTTACCCACATGCGGCTAGTTCTGGGGTGGAATGTGAAAAAAACAAATGCGGGGTCAATCAGCAGTTCAGGGCGGGAATGGGTTTAGAATGACTTCTCTGGGTGAATGCCGCTGCCGAACAGCTGGAGTGCCGCCGGGTGAGTGCAAGAAGCGGCGCCTTTTTTTAGCTCCGCGGCACCTTTTTTTTTTTAAAGGGGAAGCGGAGCTAAAAAAAAGGCGCCGCTTCCTTTTTAAGGCGCTGCTTCTGCTCACAGGGGGAGCGGCCACTACCTCTGCTCCCCCCCCACCCCCCGGCTATGCTACTGATGTAGCTAGCCCCACTGTTCTGACAAAGTTTCTATATTGGTAATGCCCCAAAGGCATGTAAAAAAGCCAGGAGATCTTTAAAGGGTTGGCTTTGCATTTTACTTTCCGAACATGTTGATAGAGAAATGTACGCTGTGATAGAATCGACCTAGACTATGCCATCCTCGTGTATAGTGACTAAAGCTGGGTGAGAGATTTTTGTGAAATTGCAGAAAACCACTGTGACATTATTTTTGCCAATTCACTTTTGCATTATTTCATGGAATCCTGAAACTTTTGCTTTTTTTAGAATGTGCGAAATCTCAAGTGACCTGAAAACTAGTCAGACTCCAGCATAGAAATGCCTCCTCTGTTGGAAAAGTGTAGAGGAGAAATCATCTGCTGTAAGGCTGTATAGTTTAGAAAGGACTGGGAGCAGGGAGGTCCTGAGTTTTAATCCCACTTCTGACACTCAGTGCCCTCAATGATCCTTGTATATCTATCACTTCAGAGGCATATTTTCTTGGGCTTCACAACACCTTGATGAATTAGATAAATACCAATGGTCCATTTTACAATGGAGGCACAGATAGTGACTTGCCAAAGATCAGGCAAGCCTGGGTCAGAACCAGAAGTAGATTGCACATCTCCAGATGATCAGGCCCAAACCACAAGAGCACAGAGTTCCCCCCTGGAAAGTCTGAGCTCCATTTTCTCCATCTGGGCAGAGACTTGAGACCCGTATTGACTTCAGTCCCCTGTACCTGGCTGGGTAAATTACCCCCATATTGCAGCTTAGGAAACCTTCCCAGCTTCCATGACCCCCACCTCATCTCTTCTGCCCCAGATCTGAAGAAGGTGGAAGCATGGCCATGTTCCCAAGGGTCTCTAGCCTTGGCTTTTCCCTAAGCACCCGTGAGCTGGCACGGAAGCAGGATGCGGGAGGACTTCCTGCTCATTATCACCTCCTTTGAAATCCCTTTGCTGGGGCGAGGCTGTTCCGAGTGGTGGTTAACCCCGCTTCTCGTCAGTACGCCAGCCGGACAGCACGGCTGGGAGTGCCCCTCCGCCAGCAGTGTTGTGTGACTGCCCCGCCCCGGGCATGAGCTATAGGATTAGACACAAGTGCTGCGGTGAACCCTGTGAGAGCCCGTCTAGCTGGGTTGTCTCTTGTAGCATCTTCCCCAGAGCCAGCCAGTCCTGCTTGTGAATGCTACAGGGTGCTGGGACTCCCACCGGGTACGTTACCAGAGCAGATCTCGCTGTCGGGGAAACCTTCTGCTATTCAGCCTACCGTTCCCTTTGCTCAATCCCCTTCCTCCCAGCGACCTCCCCTTTGGCAACGCCCTGTTAGAGTTTATGGGCGGGGGTAACTCCACTGACTTCAGCGAAGCTATGTCTGATTGGCACCAGCTGAGGCTCTGGCCCCACTGCACTAGTATGTGTGAACTTGGCCAACAGCATGGCTAACACGGGATGGCCAGTGGACCCTTTACGTGGACTGAGCCATCCCACGTAGGCTAAGAGGAGCTCTATCTGAAAACCCTTCTCCTTGACCTTGCTGCAGCTCTGTAGGTTCAGCACCGGAAGCCGTCCAGTCCAAAGGCAGGACTGGCAGATGCTAGCTCCTCGGCTATAGAGAAGCTTTGACAAAGCCCAGAGGCTGCTGGGGCGACAGCAGAGACTCCAGCACTGCAAGGGTTAATGACACTGGAGCTGGGGGCTGCCTGCAGAGTTCTGAGTTTGTGTCCTGTCTGTTTTCCGGTCAGGATATTTTTTGCCTGTTAAATAGTTTCAGAGACTCCGATGTCTGGGCTTCTGGAGCCTCCAGTCCCAGCGTGAGGCAGGAGTTTCCTCCAGACCAGCCCCTCTGGTCTATTTCAGAGTCGCCCATTCATATTCCCCTGACGGGCTGTGCCCAGCCTGGCTCGGTCCAGGCGATCTGCAGAGTCAGTGACCGCTAAGGCCCTAGTGTAGGCCCTTCAGATGCTTTAATCTGGCCCTTGAGCTCCTGCCGGGGAGCGGGGTCCGGGGCTTGCCCCACTCCACGCATGCCATGTGCACGGCTCCCGGAAGCAGTGGCTGAACACCCACGCTCCCTGCAAACCCAGAAGGGAAGCGCAACCCTGTGGGAATTGGTTTGCCCCAATGTCCCCTCTCCCGTAGTGGGGCGTGCTGATGGCTACCCTCCACCCCAGAGGTGGCTGCGTCTCAGCGCCGCGGCGTGCACAGCTGGAATAAAAGGTGTTGGGGGAGGTGACATTGTGGGTCCGTTGCATGCTGGCGATTTAAGGTGACAGGTGGCTGCCTGTGCTGCGGTTACTGCTGTGCTCTTAGCTGTGTCCTGGGACCTCAGCCCTCTCCAGGCAGGTTCATTCGAGGGGAGGCTTTACTGCGTTGGAGCCAACTTCCTCTGGGGACAGTGGAACGGATTAGCCTTGATCTTCAGAGCTGCTCTGCGGTGCTTTCCTGCTAGCCCCTCAGCTGGGATAATTGCAATGAACTGCGTACCGGGCCTAGTGCAAGGACTCCTGGGTTCTGCCCCTAACTCGGCATGTGGCCTTGGGGGACTCACTGCTTCTCTCTGTGTCCTGGGCCGGGGCCCAGACCCTGGGATCGGAATATGGCACCACAGTATCTCCGGCGAAGGCCGGATGGGCGAGAGGCCCCCGTCGAGATCTGCAGCCCGTCTAGCGGCACAAGCAGTGAGGCCCCAGCCCAGCTTCCTTCTGGGACTTCAGCGCAACAACCGCCCTGTTAATGATCCGCTGGATTCTCGTCACTTAGGCAAATGGACCAGTCCCAGCCTGTGCCACCCATAGAACTGTCAGCCAGCCGGGCGAAGGAATGGGAGGCCAGGCATGCCCACCGCCCCAGGGCAGGATCCCATCTGTGGGTGGCGGCTGGGGAAAGGGGATGGCTGGGTCACGTCACCTATCCCTCGTGTAGGGTCACAGCCTGGATCAGCCCTAGGGCGGGATTTCGGAGACCTGGAGTTTATCTCCCTGCTCGGTCGTGCACGCCCAAGGTAACTCTGGGCATGTCCCTTGGTCTCTCGGGCCTCCGCTCCCCATCTGTACAATGGGCGTGAGGGTAAATACAGTAGATTGTTAGGTGCTTGCATACTAGAGTAATGGAGGGGCCTGGTAAATATCGTAGATGGGGTGAAGCATGTCCGTTCTACGCTGCTCTGCCAAGGAGGAGCC